>OY728134.1:624319409-634319409 GCA_963277665.1 Viscum album | reverse complement strand
CAAAATTAATTATCTATTACTATTTATCAATTATTAAAATTAATAAAATATCAAGAAATTAATAAAATATAAATTTAAAGGTGAGTGCAGTGGGGGACCTATCTCGACTCGCAGTCGAAGCACGATGATGCAACACGCCTCGAGAAGGCGCGTAAGCACACACAAGCTGACAATCGCAGGACCGTGGAAAAAATCTTGCCAACGCGCTGCAACTTAAAAGATAACTAAAATACATAAACACGGACTTAAAATGATCCAAATGAAAAAACAACACAAAATAACTAGCTTGACATGTTTTCAAAACATAATTTGTATTGCCTGCATTAATACTAAACCACATTAAGAATTATAAAACAACATTAAAAAAGTAACTCATAGATTTACACAAACAAAACTCAATTATTTTAAAATTAAATTTTCACCAATATAAATAAACACAACACAAGCTAAATTAATTATTTACTACTCAAAAAAAATAGTGCAAACCTCACTTTGGCGCGGAGATGTGCTCGACCAGTAGGGTAACACGACCATTGGAAAGGGGCGGCGAGCACGCCGGAAGAAGGGTGTTTGGTCGAGGGGCTTCATGCTAGACAATAGGGGGTTGCGCTAGAGAGTTTCCCACCATCCCAAAGGGGACCTCTATGGAGGGATTCACACCATATAAAAAGAAATGGGCAGCACCAAACAGGTGGAGCCAGGGTCTGGCCAGTAGGGATGGCGCGATGGCACGGTGCAGGGAAGAAGCTCAGAGGAGGGAGTCACATGCTGAGAAGGAGGTGCATCAAGAACATCGCAACTAGAAGGGGGTTGGTCTGTGGGTGCATGGTCAGGGCTGGGGGTTGCAGACAACACACCACAAAAGCAGTGTCGGAGGCCAGCGGCTGGGCAGCTGCAAGGAGGCTTAAGACCGGGAGGTGGAAGCTGGGGGTGATGCAGGGGGGGGGGGTGCGTCGAGGTGTGATGGTTGGCTGCATGGGTGCACAGTGGGAGGTTTACCGGTGGAAGAGTGCCCATACGGGAGCTGTTTGCGCTGTATATAAAAGAGGAGGGGGAGTCGTTCGGACGGGGTGCTATAGTGTAGGAAGGCCGGGTGGCCTGCAGTGTTGCGACTGAAGTAGGTGCGACCTGCTTCTGGTTGTGCGGGCTATTGGGTGGAGGCAGAGCAGGGTGGGGGGGGATCAGGCAGGAGGGATTGGATGATGGTGTGCAAGAGGAGGGAAGGGGTCTGCTGGGAGTGAGCAAGGCAGGAGGGATCAAAGGAGGGCAGTGCCAGGATGAGGGGAGGAAGCCGGAGGTGAGAATGTTGGATGGGAGAGAATCAATAATAGGGATACCATGCTTGCACAGGAAGTGAGTCAAATTGAGAGGCAAGGTGAGGTAGAGGGGTGATGCTACGGGAGGAAGAAAAAAAGGGGGGACATCCATGTGGAAGGAAAAAAAGAGGAAGAAAAGAAAGAAAGAAAGAAAGAATAAAGAATAAGAAAGAAAAAAAAAATAAAAAAAGTAAATAAATAATAAAAATAATAAAAATAATAATGATGATAATAATAATAATAATAATAATAACAATAATAATATCGATAACAAAATAATAATAAAAAAGTACCCATATATTTTAATAATAATAAAATTCTTAACGAAATTAAGATTTTGAATGATGCAATAATTAGTGTGTGTTTTAATTACAATAACTATTTATTTTAAAACTTTACTGAAGACGAAAGGTTGTGTAGTTGTCTGGGTGAAGCCATGTGGCTTCTAAAATGCACTATGCCTGTGCGCCCAACGACAACAACTCAAAGCACACACTTTTTTTAGCATCAACTCAAAATTTTTGTTCATGATCCAGCCCGAACCTCGACCCAAAATTTATTTAAGGCTAAAGAAATAATAAAATAATAAAATAAAAAGAAAAGGACAGGTCAGGGTGTGAAAAATCTCCCCACTATAATGCTTTCCACCCCTGGAAAGCCAAAACAAGACCTAGACCCAAGAAGAAACTCCTTAAGTGTCAATGACCCCCAAAATTTTAAGCGCCTCCAGTTGATCGATCCAAACGAACACCAAACTCCCATGACATGCAACTTATCCTCAAAACACGAACACTTTAAACACCACCAAAGTGAAAACAGAAACAAAAATCTGATACTGATACAGGGAGGCCCGAATGGACTTCCCACCCTAGGAAAAATGCCAAACTGAATTCAACGAGACCCACAAAGGGTCTACCCACCATAAGGACTGATGAGATTAACCGAATTTGATAACTTACCACACGGACCAACCCCCCCCCCCCCCCCACCACGATTTGGATAAGGGAATGAACCAACTGATAGATCATAGAAACTACCATTACTGCTATACTAATGACTTCACACCCTCAGAAGAACAAAAACCACACCACACTAAAGATGAAAATTAAACCAATGCCCTTTTTCACCATTGGGGTTGACCTGACTACGCGCCAGCTTCACTCCAGGACCTATGTCTAGAGATATGATTATTGATGAATCTCCTGTGTCACAGTCAGGCTTTAAAAATTCCCAAACATAACACATGAACCAAAATTTTACCAAACATACATACCTTAGAATAAAGGTTTCAAAGAGATTTGATAAGAACAATTCTTACAACTGAAAGAAACACCAAATAATTCTATAAGAGATGACCAATACATCCAAGGAACACTACAAATAGAAAAAATCCAAATTGATCCCCAAACATCACCCTACTTCGGCTGACGGGTTGAGGTGACGTTCAACGATCCAGGTCTAGCTTCAACGCACTTCTTAGAAACACCTCGACATAATCACTATAAGTGACCCAGACGCCCACAAGTGTGGTAGGGTTTCATAGAAATCAGGCACATTGGTCTCTTGTACCCCCTCTTACCGCACTGGTGAAAGATCAAGGCATTGCGCTAGGAAGAAGATGACTGAAGGTCTGAAGGCCTCTTGATTCCTCTACCAGTTTTACCAACATTAGAACACTTCCCATTCTTCTTATCGATATCATCTGCACTGCTTCCCAAGGATGGAGGAGGATTCTTCACCTCAATTACTCCTACCAACTTATCTTCGGCGAGGAAATATTGTCTCACCATGTCAGAGAAGGTGATTACATTGAACTTTTCCACCTTCTACTGTAGGTTAGGATGAAGTCTGAGCTCGAAATGTTGAGCTTTTACGGGGTCATTTACAACATACCCTGGTTTATAAGGAGCCAAGTCCAGGAAACAATGAAATAATTCCAACACTGATCCAACACCTTGCTGAAGACTTCACAACTCTATCCTTTTCCTTACATTTGTCACCTCAGAGAAGTATTGTTGGATGAATGACGACTTGAAGAACTCCTAAGTGAGATCTTCTCGAGGCTTACTTCGAGACACATACTTCCACCACTTCTAGGTTGGACCTTCAAGCATAAAAGTATCCCACTTCACCTTCAATGACTCAGACAACGTGAGATAACATAAGTTCCTCTCAATATTCCACAACCTCTCCTCTACCTCAATAGGATCCTCTTGCCCATAAAAGAGGGGACTGTTCAACTTCCAAAACTTGAGGACGTAGTCCTTGGGCTTATCAACTGGAAGATTTTCTAAGGATTCACCAACCAAAGATAAACCTTGGGCATCCATCGAACCTTCATGGGAGGGGGGGGGGCACTAAGGAACAATAAAACAAGGAGCGAGATCAAAACATGGTCATTGTTATTTCACATACCAAAATAAAACTTTTCACAATGATTTTCAGAATGAAGGAAAACCCAAACAATTCACTAGGGGAAAACTAGTGATGATGGGTGACTCAAACATATGGTTGGAGGCCATATGTTAGTCACACCACCATCACTGATAGAATTCTTGGGTAAAGTCCCCGACTCCACATGGCTTGCCAGGCCCTGCGAGCTCACGGGGCTACTTTACCAACTAACTTTTCATTTCCCAACATAAAACAATTCACACCAATCAAATGACACCAAAATGACTAAATATCCCATGGTAACCCAAGGTTTTGAATGAGCAAGGGTTCATGACGTCCTTCTTGTTTGTATGCCTTGAGTCTCGAAAAGTATACTCCTTCTACCATGAAAACCCCAAATAAAAATGAGGGCTCTAAAAAACAAGGTCTGCTCAGGAGCCAATCTCATTGGATACCATTTTGTCACAAGACAACCCAGGTCGACCCGGATCCGATCGCCCGATCCAATCTGCGACATGGACTGAGAGGTGTTCCTGATCCTCCCAGGCTGTCGACAAGTGCCAAGGTATCAACAGAGTACAAATGGGAATGAATTTTCCCAATGAAAATAAATAAATAGGTGGAAATAAAATATAATAATGCAAAGTAAATAAACAATATGAAAATAAAGAATGGTCAACAACAACCAACTAACCTGACCACGACCAAAACTCCTCACAACTCCGAGAGTTGCTCACCAGTCCACAACCAACTCTCTCCCATGGAGAGCAAGCTCAAGTCAAACCTGCAACAAAACTAGAAATAGGAAAAAACTATAGGCGGGAGTATTAAAACTCAGTAGGCATGCCTAAAAAACAATTCCCAATGCACTACCTTTAAATAAAGAATTTACCAATTTTAGGTTTGAACTAAATTATACAAAATATGGGTTTCCACACACACACTTCATTTTTAAAACAATTAATAGTCCATTGCCCTTTTTAATTTAAAAACAAGTTTAATATTTAAAAGGAACATGGGAATTTGGATTTTAAAACATTTTTGTGAACAATTTAGAAATCCAAATTTTAGTTGTTAGTCAAAAGGAAAACCACAAACCACACAAAACACAAACTAAGAGTAATAAAAAATAAGGGTCACACATAAGATAACACCCAAACTAGACCTCTCAATCATCTTCCACATATAAATAAACACTAAAGGAAACATGGGTCAAACCTAGGAGCTCGTGAACAATCCAGAACATACTATACATGTGACTCCTTCTAAAGGCATGCTCTACTCAATGACGTCATAACACCCAAACGCCCGGTGTTTCCCTACATGGCCTGATCGAGGGGCCCAATCCCATAGCACTGATAAAAAAACACCTCTCTTATATGGGACATTAGACAATGTGTATTCTAAACCAGTGAAACAATCATTCTCAGAAGATTCACTTACTATACCAGGTTCCCATGTCAACACATGCAATAAAAAGGGGTGATTCCACAATGTAAATAAACCAGTCAAGATGCACAAACATCACACACAACTCACACGACCAATGTAAACAAAAGGATCACCCCTAAGTCACCTCAACAAAAGTTTTCCTAAATAATTTATTTCATTAAAGTGCCAAAAGGGCCTTCACCAAATTTAAAGAAAACCCCCATTTCTCAAAAGAACCAAAACACTTGTTCACACTTCAAAAGAAATAAATTATCATTAAACCAGAACCACACTTGAAATTCCATGAATTATGTTCAAAGTGAAAATGGACATTCTTTCACTATTGTGCATCCATTCATCAATAAAATATTTCAATCATCGTGTATAAAATAATTTTTTTTTACATCGAATAATTATTCAAAAATTAATTATATAATACTATTTATCATTTATTAAAATTAATAAAATATAAATCAATTAATAAATTATAAAATATAAAGGTGACTGCAGTGGGGGACCTACCTCGACTCACAGTCCAAGCACGATGACGGGACACACCTCGAGCGGGCGCGCAAGCACATGCAAGATGACGATCACATGACCGTGGAAAAAATATTGTCAACATGCTGCAACCGAAAAGATAACTAAATTAGATAAACATAGACTTAAAACAATCCAAATGAACAAACAACACAAAATAACTATCTCGACTTGTTTTCAAAACATAGTTCGCATCGCCTCCATTATTACTAAACCACTTTAAGATTTATGAAACAATATTCAAAAAGTAACTCATAGCTTTACACAAACAAAACACAATTATTTTAAAATTAAATTCGCCCCAATATAAATAAACACAAAACATTCTAAATTAATTATTTACTACTAAAAAAATAATGCAAACCTCAATTTGGTGCGGAGACACACTCGACCAGTGGGGTGATGTGACCTTCGGAAAGGGGCGGCGAGCACGCATGAAGAAGGGCGTGTGGTTGAGGGGCTTCACGCTGACCAATAGGGAGTTGTGCTCAAGGGTTTCGTATAATCGCAAAGGGGAACACTCTGGAGTTATCCATGCTGGTCAACAAGAAATGGGCACCACCAAACTGGAAGAGTTGGGGGCTGGTCAACAGGGAGGCCGCGATGGTGCGGTGCAGGGCAGGAGCTCGGAAGAGGGCATCACACGTTGAACAGGAGGTGAATCAAGTGCATCGCGGCTAGAAGGGGGTTGACTTATGGGTGTGTGGTCAGGGCGCTGCAGGGATGGGGGTCACAAATAGCACACTGTAAGAGCAGTGTGGGAGGGTAGCAGCTAGGCTGCTGTAAGGAGGCACATGACTGGGAGGTGGAAGTCGGGGGGCACTGCGGGGGGGGGGGGGGCGAGGTGTGCCGACTGGCTGTAGGGATTCATAGTGGGTGGTAACACGACAGAAGGGAATTCGGTCTGGATCTATTTGTGCCGCATGTAAATGAGGAGGGGGAGTCACTCGGATGGGGCGCTGCAGGGCAGGAAGGCCGGGCGACCTATAGTGTTGCGACTGAAGCAGGTGCAGCATGCTGTTGGCTGTGCAGGCTGCTGGGCAAAGGAAGATCAGGGTATGGGGGGTGGGGGGGGAGCCTATAGGTAGGATGGATCAGCTAACAGTGCGCTGGAGGAGGGCATGGGTTCGATGGGAGTGCGCAAGTTAGGAGGGATCAAAGGAGGGAAGCGCTAGGATGAGGGGAGGAAGCCAGAGGTGAGAACGCTGGATGGGAGAGAAGCACGAACAGGGAGACCATGCTTGTGTAGGAAATAGGTCAAATTGAGAGGAAAGGTGAGGTAGAGGGGTGATGTTATAGGAAGGAAAAAAGGGGGGACACCCGCGTGGAAGGAAAAAAGAGGAAGAAAAAAACAGAAAAAAATAAAAAAAGAAGAAAGAAGAAGAAGAAAGAAAAGATAAAATAAAAAGTAAATAAATAATATAAATAATAAAGATAATAATAATAATAAGAATAATAATAATAATAATAATAATAACCATATCGATAAAATAATAATAATAATAAAGTAACCATATTATTTTAGTAATAATAAAATTCTTAACAAAATTAAGATTTTAAATGAATAAAAAATTAATGTGAATTTTAATTACAATAAATATTTGTTTTAAAACTTTCCCAAAGATGAAATGTTGTGCAGTTGTCTGGGAAAAGCCATGCGACTTCTAAAATTCACTATGCCTATGCGCCCAATGACAACAACTCAAAGTGTGCACATTTGTTTAGCATCAACTCAAAAGTTTTGTTCCGGATCCAACCCAAACCTCAACCCAAAATTTATTTAATGATAAAGAAATAATAAAATAATAAAATAAAAAGAAAATGATATGTTGGGGTGTGACAAGAAAGTTGAAGAAAGATATTTTTTATTGAGATTGGTTTGAAAGAAAGTAAACCATGAATACTTGACAATGGTTTTTCTTTACAAATGACATGTGATATAAAAATATTTAAACATTTTGAAAGTCATGATAGAGAATATGTTACCTTTGGTAATGATATTTCATTAAAAATTAGATGAATTAGAATGGTTGATATTGAAGCGGAAAAGTTGAAATCTAATGAATTTGTATTTTTTGATGGGCTAAAACATAACTTACTTAGTATAAGTCAACATTGTGATGATAGAAAATAAGTGACATTAAAAAAAGATTCTTGTGTTATCAAAAGCATGAAATATGGAAAAGTTATTACAAAAGGAGAAATAACCAGTGGGAATCTATTCCAAAAAAGGAGAATTTAATAACTCTTATTACTTGAGTGATGAAGATGAAAATAAGTCATGGCACTGAAGATTGGGCCACCTTGGGTAGAAAAAAATGAACAAACTTTCTAAAGTTAATGATATCTGTTATTTTCTAGAATTGAAAAAAGAGATAAAGATATTTGTGTTAGTTTTCAAAAAGGGAAGATGACTAAAAAAAGTCATAAGAGAGTTGAGATTCAATTTACTAGACCCTTGGAGATTATTCATTCCGATATATAGACTGATTAGACATCAATCACCAAAAGGATATTTATACTTCATCACTTTTATTGATGATATCACTCAGATGAAAAACATCATGTTAACGAAACATAAGTTAGAGGCTGTGGTAATGTTCAAGTTTTTTAGAAATGCAGTTGAGAATGAAATAGGGATTTATATAAATAAGTTGAGAACATATAATAGTACTAAATTCACAAGAAATACTTTTGAGATTTATTTGAGAAACCATGGTATCAAATATGAGTATAATTCTTCTTATATTCTATAAAAATGGAGTAGCAGAAAGATATAATAGAAGTTTGGTGGAAATGGGAAGAAGTATGTTAGTAGAATACAAACTTTCAAAGTTCTATTGGAAAGAAGATGTTAGTACTATTTTACATGTTCAAAATTGATTCTTTTGGAGATATTAAACCAACACAACTTCTTATGAAATTTGGTATAAAAAAACCTTCATTAAAGTACTTCAATGTTTTTAGAAGTCCATGTTTACTAAAAATAAAAAATCCATATATGGTAATGTTTGATGAGAAATATGAAGAATTAATTTTTATGGGTTATTTACCCAATGAAAGAAGTTAAAAATGTGGGAATTTTTTTTAAAAAGGTTGGTGGACTCATATGATGTAAAATTAATTAAAAAAAATTATTTATTAATTTTTTTTGAGAATGATGAGGAGGATAAAATAGATATTTCAAATAACAGTGAAATTAAGTCACAACATCCATACCTAGATTCAGGATAATTGTGTGCTGAGGAAAGTTAATATAGAAAGGAAACTTTGAAATTTTCTACATTATAAAAACATGTTGAGTCTGAAAATATTATTAGAAATCAGAAGGCTCCAGTTCATACCAGAACAAAGTTGATATTAGAAAATCAGACTTCACTTTTCTCAAAAGTTGAACCAAAATCAATTTCAAAATATATTAAATTTAAATTATGTGTAGATTCTATGAATGAAGAGTTGGATCATATTGATAAAAATAAAACATGGGAAGTTGTTTCATGGACAGAAAATAAAAATGTTATAAAAAAAGTGGGTTTATCAAAAAAAAATTGAATGAGCATAGAGAAGTTTCATGAAACAAATCAAGACTTGTTTGTAAAGGCTCTTCATAGGTGGAAGGTGTGGAATTTGAATAAATTTTTCCAATGTTCTAAGATTATAAATTACTATAACGTTTTTATCAATGACCACACATCATAATTACAAAATTTATTCGATTGACGTAAAGTCATATTTCTTAAATGGTGATATTGATGAAGATGTTTATATTGAACAAACTTAGGGTTTTAAACTTTTTAATGTTGAATATAAGTTTTTTATATTGAATAAATCCTTGTATGGGTTGAAACCATCCCCACATGCCTGGTATTCAAAACATGATATCTGTTTGAGAATATTGAATTTTTATAAAGTAAAAGTTGATAGATTTTTTTTATAAAAGATGTTGACTCCATAACTCTAATTTTAATTGTTTATGTGGATGATATAATTTTTTATGCGGGGGGGGGGGAATTTGTAAAGAGTTTGCTGATGAAATGAAGAATAATTTTGAAATTTCAATGTAGGGAGAATTAAATTTCTTTCATGGATTAAAAGTTCAAAAAAATGAGAAGTAAATTTTCTTATCTCAAGAAACATTTTCAAGGGAATTTTTAAAGAAGTTTGGGATGAAATAATCCAAATAAGTTTATACTCCTATATTTGTGAGAAAAAAGTTGATTAAAGATGAGTCTGGTAAAAGTGTGAATCAAAAAGACTTTCAGAAGCTGATAGGAAGTCTAATTTATCTTACATATCAAGGCCTGATATTTATTATGCTATGAATTTGTGTGCTAGGTATCAAAGTAATATGAAAGAAACAAATGTGTTGGAAGCAAAGATAATTTTGTGATATATAAAAGAAATAATTTCACATGGGTAGTTATAAAAATAAATTTTTAAATAAAGTTTCATAGTTATACTTATATCGATTGGGATGGTGATTGTAATGATAGAAAATCCACAATAGGAGGAACATTTTTCTTGGGTGAATTTTGTGTGACTTGGCATAGTAAGAAACAAATTTCAGAAACTTTAAGCACAATTGAATCTAAATATGTTGAAAATACTTAGTATTGTACTACAATTTTGTGGATTATAGTTGAGTTAGAAGACTTGAAAGTGAAAGTTTCGAAACCATTGAAGATACTTTGTGATAATTAGAGTAAAATTAATCTTTATAAAAATATTTTCCAACATGTAATATCAAAACACATTGATATAAAGTTTCACTTTATAAAAGATAAAGTTTCTATAGGATATATTATGCTAGAATAAATCTCAATGAAGTATCAAATTGATGATATATTCACAAGGGAAATTCCAAAAAAAAGGTTTATTGAGTTAAGGCTACAACTTCATGTTAAACCTCCTCCCATGACTTTATAAATATCATAAGGAATTTCCCCACCATGCTTTGGATTATGTTGAAAAATGGGGTATTCAAAGTAACAACTTTTTTACTTTGTAAGAAGTTTTTACTTATCTTTATTTAATGAATCTGAAGTTGTGGTTAACATAAAATGGGGGATAGAAAAAGAAAAGGGAGATAAAAATAAAAGTGTGGGGAAAAGATAAAAGTGAGGGAGAGTTTATCTTAAAAAGGACACAACATTTTATTATCATAGAGGGATGTAATTTCTTAAAAACATTACTTTATATAGTATTGTGGTTTCAACAAACTCTTTTTTGAGAAATGATATGTTTTCTTAAAGTCAAAAAACTTTTGTTGTTAAAATTTTCTAAGATTTGGAAAAAAATTTAATGAGTGTTGTAAAAAAATCCAAACGGGGAGATTTAAGTACCCTTGTGATGTTTTTATTTTTAAGAAAGTTTATTTTTGAAAATTAAACTCTTCGTAAAAGAATGTTTTGGATATTTTGGACGGGAACCAATCCATCATAATGAGTTTACATAATAAATATGAAAGTTTCTAAATCCAAACACAAAGTAAGAGAAAATTTTTATTCTTAATAAAGTTGTTTTCTAGACACAGGTTTCTAGACTCAGGTTATCGGACCGAGAAACACCATACATATGTGTGGTCAGAAAGATTAATTTTTTCAAGGTGTGGAACGCGACTTTTGATGGAAAGTTGGGTTTGTATTTGAAATTTGAAATCTGCTTGTTGGGTTCGTTTGTACGGGTACCGGGAACCCCAAAACCGACTTCTGAAAATGGGAAAAAAAATGTTTTCGGATCAGTCTTAGGTCCCTAGATATTAAGTTCAAGATCCATCATATACAATGTTTTTTTTATAAAGGTAGAAGTTACTAATTAAAGAAGTCATAATGTTTCTGAAGAGTTTTGAAAGAAGATAGTGAAGTCAAAAGTTAAAAATTTTCCATACTTTATAACCTAAAATTAGAATATGCTTTTATAGTCATGAAGTTCTCACAAATAATGAAAACTATCATGATAAAACATTTTAAAGAAATAGAGTAATAATAAAGTTTTTATCAGTTCTTGAAACCCATACACAAAAGATAAGATCTGAAAGTACTAGAATGAGAAACTTTCATAAGTTAGAATGCATAAAGATGATGAAGTTTAAATTTTTTCAAATTTTCTATGTGGAGTCATCATTATATGTAGAAAATCATAATGATAATTCCATCGTAATGAGAATTACACCATTATGAGGTTTTTTAACCAGGCTTACTCTAAGGTGGAAAATTAATAGGATCAGTATTAAGCACCAATTTATCAAATGATTTCCTCACACCAATTACACATCAGATATAAAATAGAGGAGTGATTATATTTTCTGATTCCAATCCATTAAAGGGAGATCAATTATTAAAATAATTAAATATTCTAAAAGACTTTCATTTTATTGAGAAGAAACAAAGGGAGATTTTAATTTTGCAATTGAATTAGATTGTGAGACCAATAAGTCATCTACTGAGGAAGTTTATCACAATGAGCTGAGGAAGATAGTCAGATCATAATGCGATGAGAAAGAAAGCCAGATCATAATGAGATGAAGAAGAAAGTCAGATCATAATGAGCAGATAAAGAAAGACAAATCAAAACAAACTAATAAGGAAAGGAATATCATAATGAGTATAGGAAGATCAAGCTGAGGAAGTTTTATCGCGCTGAAGAAAAGTTATTTTTTTTGAGAAGACTGATCTCAACGAAATATTGATAAGGATTGAAGGATTCAAAGTTGAAGTGGATAAACTTGAAATTAAATTATGCAAAGATCATAGAGTTTCTAAATTTGATAGACCAGGGAAAGTTTTCAAGTTTCCAACCTTTTATTTTTGAGTCACCTATAAATAAAAGAAAAGTTTATTACATTTTGTAACCTTACACATAAGCTGAAAAAGAAAAAGTGATTAATAATTCGAGTGAAAGTTCCTTCCAAATAGATATCTCATTATAAGATCAAACATCTGTTGTTTTTGTTTACCGGACTGAGAAAAATTGTACTGTGAATATCGTATTAAGTGGATTGCACTGATGAATATCATACTAAGTTTTTGGGAAGAGTTTGAGAAGTATTTATTGAGAAAGAAAAGATCGTGTTGAGTCAATTGTACTAATTCAATCATGTTAGGTTAATCGGACTGAAGGCCATCAAACTCAAGGTCATCAGACCTGAGAAATTTGGTGGAGAAAATTGAACAGAGTAATTTTAATTTTGTTTTGGATCAATAGTTTGTACAAAAAATTTGTAAATTAATAGGAGTCCATATAATATTTCTTATTTTTATATAGAAATTGTCTAATGGGAGTTGGCCTAAGTTATATTCACTTCTTCATAATAGTGAATTTCCATCGACCCATAAGAGTGGCTATGGAAAGGATGTAGGTTCTCACACTGAGGTCGAAACTTGTAAATCTCATGCAGTTTAATTACTTTCCTATTTATTAATGAATTATTATAAAAAAAGTTGATAATAATATAAAATATAACAGGTAATAGGGTTTATGTTTTAAAAAGTATTGAAACTTATAAAAAGTGAAAAACTGATTCAACCCCCCTTCTTAGTTGTTATTCAATCCTTTGTAACTTCAAACCCCTTAAAATAAATGGTTAATATTTAATGTGATATTATGTATGTAATATATAGAATACATGGATATTCTTGTAAAGTTAACCTAATACTCTAAAAAAATTTCTTATTTCTTTAGATTTGACCTCAGAAATTTCTCTTTGTTTCATTTCACTACTCATGAGGGAAATATTTTTCAAATAATGTTTCTTTAAAATCTCTCCATTATATGTGTTCAATTTATTTATACTACTAATAATTCTATATCAATGACCACTATTGATCAATATCACCTTTTAGATAATATACTTCCAGAAAAACCTTTTCCCTTTCAGCACATCCCAAAGCTATAAATATATTTTCATGGGACTTAATACATTACTCAACTACCACTATATTAGTAGTTCTACTAAAAAATTGGGGATTATATCACATTAAATGATCCAATATAGGTTTATAATTTCATGGAACATCATGTTTCTCTATATGTGTTAGGTTATTAGTAATAAACTGGGTTAACTTCTCTAATATATCCATGATATGCTCATCTCCAACCCCATTTGTATTTTCTTACTCAGCAAGAAAATTTATACATTGTCTAGGAGTATCAATACTATTCTTTATACTACACACCATTTATAAAAAATGACATATACCAAATTATTTTAGAAAATTATTAATTTTAAATCATACCATATAAAACTAAATTTGGTATAACACTTAATATAATTTGAAAATTTATGTTTTGTTAATATCAGAATGTTAAACTTGTTTTTTTGGAATATCTTAAAATCATAAAAATATTTTCCAATCATTCATAATGGTTTGTAAAGAAAATTTTAACTATCCTAATAATATCCATATATAGTGTTAGACCATGTGCACATTAAGGGCCCATTCACTATACACAAGAATGGTGGCCAAGATATACTCGACCAACTTTTTGTGGGGTTATTACACCAAGATGAATCTGTGCCAAAACCACATATTCTTGTAGTATCTAGAAAGGTATATATTGTTATAAAATCCACTTAATATCTACCTTAACAAAAATTTAGGATGGTATCCTATACATAGACTTATCGTTTAATTCATTCGTAGGGTTATGTTCCATATCTAAGTTTTCTTAAATCTAGTTCCCAAGGTTTCTACAAGAATTTCTATGATACCAATTATAAGAATCCAGAATACAGTAACCCATAGTTAGTGTCAAATTTATTACATTGGAATAGATATAATGGTTATAATCTTGAAGGATCAATCAATTTAGTAGTCTTGGAGAGATAAATACATAAATTATTTCCATTTTAAATTGGGGATATAATATAAATCATATCAATGGAAAAAATTTCACATCCTTTAAATTAATTAAAGAGTTATTCTTCATACACTAGGGAAAAGAAACAAAATAAGGGTGAGCTCACATTCCCAGTAAGGGTTACATACAATGGAATCTATCTTGAGTAAATAAGGAATAATCAATATGATATGATAAATAACTAAAAACACAAGGCATTTAACCAAAAACTTGGGAAAAAATGTATCCATGGATAATATCAATAAAAAAATATCATGGATAATAATGAATGGATTATTAATGAAGAAAATGATTAATATTAGATATCAAGATCTAAAAAATAATTATATATAGACCATTAGGACCTTGTTATAATATAGTTTAATCAATAGATATATATATATACTAGAAACACATTTAATTTGGCCAACCAATTTGTCTCCTGATAATTATCGAAGCATAGTGGGGATACCTATAATTGGGACCCACCTGACATGGCATGTACAATTCATTACTCACATATTTAATGACCAATTAAATTCATAAACAATATTCATTATCAATAATTATCTGTATTGAGTAAATAATATAGATTTATTAATATTTTCCCCAGTCAATCAAATAACTTTCAAATTAAGAACCATATATTGAAATTGTATTTGGTTTATGAAATAATAATATCCATAATACATGGAATATGAATATTCAAGAGAAATATAATGTCTAAAATTCAAAATAACATGAATGTTTCAAGAGAAAGTTAACGACCATAAAATCAATGAGAGATAATATATGTTTTGTGATTAATGTATGTATTTTAGATGATGAAATAAAATATAACTAAAATATTAAAATAATATTTCTTAAAAGTTTTTTCTATGTAAAACCATTTAAAACTTATAGAATAATATGAATACCATAAAATGGTTATTGTATTTAGAAAGTCCATTAATGTCTTATACGTTAAAATGAATTTTGTTTTTTGATTGTTTTGTAATGAAAGATGAAAATTTATATTTAATAAAACATTAGAAATTTTCATTTCTAATAATTTTAAAAATTAAAGGATAACTTAAAAATATCTTTAATAAATCATTTGAGTAAATAGGAATATTTTTTTGTAAAATAAATTTTGAAAAATATAGACATGGAAAATATATATTCGATTTAAAGATAAATAAAATTGATTTTTATATATTGACTCAAGTTCCAAAGAGAGGAGAATTTGTAATAAAATATGGGAAATCCTTAAATATTTAAAAGTACAAGAAAACATATAGATTTTATGAAGGATATATTATAATATTCCTTCAATAAAAATTAATGCAATCCTAAAAAAATGAGATTGTAAAGTAAATCCTTACATATTTGGTAACATTTAAATTGTAACCCCTTGAAATAATAAACATGAATTGAAACTTTAATAATAATTAATAAATATGTTTATATGTTAAATATAACATAGAGTTATTATATACACCACATAAAAGTAAATAGGCACATAATATCAAATATGCCTCAATGGAGTGGAAATTGAGACAAAATTCCCTTAACTCATGATTACATTTAGTTAAACATGATTATAACTCCAATATAATGATTTTAAAAATTTTATTAATTTATATTAGAACATTATTAATATTTATAATATTATATATGATCATATTATAACATCTTATCACCTATTCATTAAGAATATTTTATTATTTCTATTATTTCAGGTGTTAATTGCTTTATTTTCTCATGTAGGTTTTGTCATGAAAGTTATGGTTCATGTGTATATGATAAAGTCCCATCACCTATATAAAAATATTAAAGTTAACATGAAAAATGAATCACATTGCTTCATGGAGATGGTAGGCCGTACGTACGTATGAGCAACATTATCATTTCATTAATGGGTGAATGGGAAAGGAAGTAGATTATATATTCAATTTAAAGAATAAATATTCTTTCATAATTATAATATATATTAATTGGTTCAATAATTATTACTATTTATATGAGTTGGTGATGGAAAACAAATTACATGGGTTAACAAGGCAGTAGTTTTCCATACACACAGGCGATGATTTTATTTCCCATTTTATTTCCCAAAAACACACACACACAGATATATATATATATATATATAAATATATAAATAAAACCCATGCGAAACCATGAAATTTCATACAGTACTAAAAAACTAAAATTAAAACTACCAGTACCAAGAAGGAAAAGACGACAGTTACCACAAATCCCAAATAGCTTCTGCTTAACCCCGAGCTAGTAATATCCAACCCAAACACAAAAATTCTCCAATTAACCTAAAAAAATGTTTATATATACATATGGTTATCATAATATTATACTCAATAGGTACTCCCCAGATCATCTCATGTAAAATATAAATAAATCATTCTAAATCACAGTAAACAATAATGAAACTTACATGTCACCTAAACACATATACTACATTCCCAACTTCACCATAGATATATCTCACCAAATATCGCATAAAATAGAGCGTATAATATAATAATAAAACATCAATGGCACCCCAAATATACTTATCCATTGTTTTTTCACTATGACCCAACATCGCATGTCCGGAGCATATCTCTCCAAAAGGAAGCCGCCCCGAAAACACATGGTCTAGGCATCAAAACATTCAACTCATGCATAAAATAACCATATCATCCCATACCACCAACCAAATAGTAATTTTTTTGGTATCCACCACAACCCGTATGATGTATAACAAAAATCCGTTATTTTTTCTTCAATCCATTATAGTCCATACACTAAGTAAGTACTTCAATCCATCACAAACTATACACGTCATACCTATAATGTAAAGACCCGAAAATTTCAAGGAAATTTTTTTTTCTTAATTTTTCTTTGGAATTTTACAAGAGCGCAGTTTCTGACGGCACCTGATTCTGAGGCCCGGTGTTCCCAGAATCATTTTCCGAAGTTTGGCTCGGGTATGTTCAGTGAACGGATGAGCGGGGTTTTCTAACTTTTGAACCGGTGCCCAGAATCGAATTCTGAGGGCACCGATAAAATCACAGCACCGGTATTCGCTTAGAAACGCCTCTTCCGGAGTTGCGTTTGCTCAGGTGTGGTTTTTAATTTTCGGGCTTAAAGTTAAGAAATAAAATAATTTTTCGACAACTTTATTTTATTTCACTTAAGCCACTTGGAAGCCACTTGAATCCACTTAAAGGCGTCTTGAACTAAGTTGAACTGGATAGGATGCTATCCAGAAATATCCTACCCCCTTGGTAGGATATTTGTGAGGTGGGGCCCGCACGAGCCCCGCCGTTTCTTTCCGCTAAGAAACGCACCCGTGAAAACCCGTCTTAATGAAATTCAACTGACGTGTTTATTAAAATCTTAACAGACCATTTAATTGGGCGGTTTATTTCGTGAATTAAATGGCCTGTTTCTTTCGTTGAATTAATTCAACGAATTAATTCAATCGTTTCTTAACCTGTTTTCGTGTGTTGGCATATTAATAAAATAAGACCAACCAAAATCTTTTGAGAAGATTTGAGAGGATCCTTGTTTCTTCTTCTCCCTTGCGAAGAACGCGAAGAACGCGAAGAACGCGAAGAACGCGAAGAACGCCGAACCCGGAAATCGACGACGCTTCCGTCCGAGACGTTCTTCCCCGCTCCGATCTCCGATCACCGACCGTTTGAGGTGAGTGATTTCGGATTTCCTCACAAGGTTCTTTTCTTTTGGTTTTAAAAACAGATTTAATTATTTATGATTTAAATATGTTGTTCTTTGTCTGTTGAGCTCGCCGAATCAACGCCGGTTTCCGCGACGACGCGACGCCTCCCCGCGATGACGCGACAATCCCTCTCTTCCGCGATGAGCTTTTCCACGAAGAACGCCCGCGCGCGACGGTCAGCGAGGTAGGGATTTTTTTTTTTTGGAAATACCCCTCCTTATATTCCCGTGAACATTCTTTAAAAATTAAAGAACCGGAATCAAAGAAAAAATTTTATTTTATTAAAATTGTTGTTTCCTGTGTGGAATAAAATTCTCCCGGTTGTTTATCTCTAACGCGGAGGGTGCGGGCCAAACGAACACGGCCCGAAGACCCTCCGCCGTTCTTCGTTTTGTGCGGATTTGGTGGGCGACGACGGAACGTGCCGCAACGGATGTTTGATGATCCCGCAGTAAAGAACGGAACCCGGGAGGAACAACGGCGCAGACGGGAAGGAAAACGGGCCACCGGAGCGACTCCGGCGGCCCGCGGAAGCCGGTGGCGGCGCGGGTCGCCGGCGGCACCCCGCGGGTGTCCAGCGCGACACCCCGCGGGTGCCGCGGGGTTGTCACGCGGCACCCCGCGGGTGTCCAGGGCGGCACCCCGCGGGTGTCGCGGGGTTGTCACACGACACGTCCGGCTGTCTGGCCGACACCCCGCGGGTGCCGCGGGGGTGTCACGCGTGGCGGCGACTTTCCCCCGCGTCGGCCGCTCGGCCGAGCCGAGCCGGACCGGCCCTGGACGGGCCGGGCCGGGCCAACCGGGTCGGACCCGACCCGGTTCGGGCCAACCAGGGGGGGGTCGGGCCGGGTCGCCCCGGGCCCGGACCCCCCGTCTTCGGATGACTTTCGTTCAAACGCCTGTAACTTGAGCTACGGACCTCCAAACGACTCGCCGTCAGTGGAAACACAATCCTTGGAGCGAGTCGGTCGTTTCGGTTTATCGTACTCAAGTTTCAGAATACTTTGGGTTCGGCCGGGTTGGTTCGTACACGAAACCAACCGGGCCCTCGGAGCGGAAACGCTCATATCTTGAGCTTCAGACGTCCGATTGACGTGCCGTCAGCTTTGTTAGTTTTCTCTAAGTGCGAAAGATATTTTGGCTTACTCCACCCGAGGTTTGGACGCAGGTGGAGTACGGTCGGGTTGGTTTTTCCTTAAAAACCAACCGGGCCCCTGGGACGAAAAAGCCAATAACTCTCAGACCGGGCGTCCGATTGACGCGCCGTCTGCGATGTTGAGTTCCTGTTGACGATACGAAACTTTTGGATACATCAACTTTGGACTTTGTGTCAGTTGATGTATCAGCCTCTCGGCTCGTGGAGCGGACCCTCCCGAAGGAGCTTGCTGTGTGCGGGAACCCTAGTGCTGGCTGCGACTGCTTCTTCGACAGCGACGACCGTGCAGAGATCCTCAGTGGACTGCGGCGAGGACTGTGCAGAGATCCACCGTGGACTCCGACGACGACCGTGCAGAGATCCTCGGTGGACTGCGGCGACGACTGTACAGAGATCCTCAGTGGACTGCGATGACTACTGCACTCAGCGATCCTACATGGATCAGTGCTACCGATCCTGTGTGGGTCCGATCCTGTGTGGGTCAGTGCTCAGCGGTTCTGTGTGAGCCAACACCTACAGGTCCGGCGTGGGCCCGATCCTGTGTGGGTCCGATCCTGTGTGGGTCACTGCGGGGTTAGTACCTATCGATCCTTAGTGGGTCCGACGACTTAGATGGTTCAGTGATCATCTTTATCGTCATCTGAAGAAGTATACCTGTGTGAGCTGAATCTTGTGTTTCTCTCCTTTGTGGATTGTGTTGAGCTATCCTGTGTGGGTTTACTGTTTACTCTCCTTTGTGGTTTGTGTTGAGTTATCCTGTGTGGGTATACGTTTTGCTTTCCTGTGTGGACTGGGTTGTGCTTGGGCTCGGGCGTTGGAGCCGAACGGGAATTGATGACTTAGGTATATGTATGGGCATATACCTAAGCCGTATCAGATGTTATTTCGTGATTGTATCTTTCCTTTGTGGATTATCCTTTGTGGATTTCGGGAGACCTTCGGGGGTCTCGGGGTCCCTACTGAGTAGCTTATACTCACCCCTGCACGGGCTTTGCCCTCACTACGTTGTGTTGGTTGCAGATGACGGACAGCGCTGACCGTGGTGGAGGCGTGCGGAGCAGGACAGTACCTGGAGGTGGACCACTGGGCGGGACGTATTCGGAGCGGTCAGGTGGACCCGAGGAGCAGTGGAGGCTATCTGTACCCACCCTTCAGGTGGGACTTCCAAAGGACGGCTCGACGCTGCAGTTTTCCCTTTTCAGTTGCTGTTTTTCCTTTCAGTTGTACTTTATAGTTGGGCTTGTATTTCCGGCCCCTTTTACTTTCAGCACAGCTTGTACAGTTTTTACTTAGTGTTTACTTTTCCGCTTGTTTACTCTGTGGTGCTTGTTTACTTTTCAAAGGCAATTCCTTCGCTTTTTGTTGGGATTTACACCTTGGTGCTAGTCGCCAGCCCCTGGCCTATGGAAGGCGGGCTTGGGGTAGTCACGACACGGGCCCCGAGGACGGGTCGTGACAAATTGGTATCAGAGGTGGTCGGTTCTACCGCAGACTCTAATATTTCTTCTATGTGAAGAAATAGTGTTTAGCGTATTGAGTGTGGTTATCAGTCCAGGGAGTCCAGTGTTGGTGCGGCGGCCGACGTATCCATACACCAGGACCCTGACTTCTGATTTCCGACTTAATGCACGAAAACATTGATTGCATGTGTGTTTCAAGTTTTCTTTGTGATTACTTGTGTCAGCTCACTAGGTATACTGTTCTGACCGTGGTGCACTTGTTTCCTTTTCAGGATGGCACGACGACAGCAGCCAGCTAGGGTTCCTAGAGTAGTGCGCGATGACAGCCCGCCGAGCGACGAGGCCTCAGTACAGGGCCCGTTGACAGCAGAGGCACCGGCGGTACCTTTACCCGCCAAGCCCCCGATGCTTCCAGCACTGGCAGCTGACGACGCACGACGCCTCGGAGCTCTGCATGAGTTCCAGCGCCAGCGACCACCCAGGTTCCGTGGGGAGTCGGACCCCCAGGAAGCCGAGGACTGGCTGGAGGTGGTCGTCCGAGTTTTCAGGCTAGTGAGGACACCAGCACACCTCATGGTGATCCTCGCGGCGAGCCTACTACACGCAGCAGCAGGACGATGGTGGAGTCTGATGCTCCAGGTACACGATGAGGCCACCCTCATCTGGACGGACTTCGAGGGTCTCTTCTGCTCAGAGTTCGTCCCGGCCACCCTCCGTGCGGTGCGCATTCAGGAGCTTCTTCAGCTGCGGCAGGGCAGCTTGACAGTCGCTCAGTACGCGGCGAGGTTCACCAACCTTTCTCGGTACTCGACAGACATGGCACGGGACCCCTTCTTCCGGGCCCGGACCTTCGAGCATGGTTTGAGACACGAGATCAGGGCATCGCTGATCTCCCTCAGCATCCCGACCCAGGCAGGAGTACTGGAGTGAGCCCTCCTGATCGAGAGCTTCCTGGCTGAGTCCACAGCGAGACCTACCGCAGGGCGGCAGATAGCGGAGTCTTCGGTAGCTGGTAGCCGGCGGATGACTCAGGGTTCCAGGCGGACCAGAACTTCCGGCAGGCGACCTCGGGACACTGGCTCAGCAGTGCAGGGCACCCATCCCGGAGCCAGTCTTCCGAGAGGCAGGCAGTGCTACGAGTGTGGCGGGCGGGGCCACATGGCTCGTGACTGCCCGACCCGTCGTACCGAGGGACAGCAGACGATGGAGGGACCACCCAGGAAGAGGCAGAGGGTCGACCGTGGTGGTCCGCAGGGAGGAGGCGGACAAGGAAGAGGAGCTGGCCGAGCAGCAGGTGGTGGGCGACGCTTTGAGGCTCTGCCACCACCACCACCAGGAGGCCCGCCCCGACCACAGGGAGCTGGCGGGCAGAGACAGGCTCAGCTCCAGGCAGTGGAGGCCTACGACCACGGCGCGCTAGAGATGATTCGAGGTACGATCTGTGTCTATTCCACCCTTGCTGCAGTTCTGATAGACACAGGAGCGAGTCACTCTTTCATAGCCACTGCCCTTGTTCGGAGCTCGGAGATTCCGACAGAGCCGTTGGCTCGATCCTTACGGCTAGAGACTCATACGGGAGCAGACTCAACGATTACGCACTGGTTCCGGCAGTGTGAGCTTACTCTAGGAGGCGAGAGCTTCGGCTGGGATCTTCTTGTAGTGGCGTCGAGGCCTTACGACGTCATCTTGGGCATAGATTGGTTATCTACGGTCCATGCTCAGATTGACTGCATTAGGTGAAAGGTGCGATGTGTGCACACCGACGGGAGCAGGTTCACCTTCACTGGCGAGAAGGGAGCCTTAGAAGCACAGGATGGACTCACGCAGAGGAGAGGTCAGCCCATCACTCATCAGTTGGCTAGCCTCATCCTGGGAGCAGTTGACGTGCGGAGTCCCAGTTTTCCTGTAGTGGTGGATCAGTACGCGGACGTCTTTCCCGACGACGTTCCAGGACTACCTCCTCGCAGAGAGGTAGACTTTTATATTGACATGTACCCCAGGACAGCCCCGATATCCACTCCAGCATATCGGATGGCCCCCGCTGAGCTTCGAGAGCTGCGGGTACAGTTGGAGGACTTGCAGGGCAAGGGGTTCATCCGACCCAGTGTTTCGCCCTGGGCTTCCCCGATTTTGTTCGCCAAGAAGGCGGACGAGATCTTGCGACTGTGTGTCGATTATCGTCGCCTGAACCAGGTGACAGTGAGGAACAAGTATCCGCTACCCAGGATTGATGACCTCTTCGACCAGCTCAAGGGAGCACGGTGGTTCTCGAAGATAGACCTCATGTCAGGCTATCATCAGCTCAGAGTTCGAGACGAGGATGTGCAGAAGACAGCCTTCAGGTGTCGGAATGGCCACTATGAGTTCTTGGTTATGCCTTTCAGCATGACCAACGCTCCAGCAGTTTTCATGAGCCTCATGAACAGGATCTTCCAGCCATACCTCGATCGATTTGTCGTAGTCTTCATCGACGACGTTTTGGTGTACTCGACGACGGAGGAGGAGCACGCCTACCACCTGCGTGTTGTACTAGACACACTCCGAGAGAACCATATTTATGGAAAGCTCTCGAAGTGTCAGTTCTGGTTACGTGAGGTCTACTTCTTGGGGCACGTCATTTCTGAGGCGGGAGTTGCAGTGGATCCCGTGAAGATCGAGGCAGTGCTAGCTTGGGAGCCACCCAAGAGCGTGACAGAGGTGCGGAGTTTCTTGGGCCTAGCCGGATACTATCGGAGATTTGTGTCAGACTTCTCTAGAGTTGCAGCCCCACTCTCAGTGTTGACGAAGAAGGGGAGACCCTTCGTGTGGTCAGACAGATGTCAGCAGAGCTTCCAGGAGCTGAGGCAGAGGTTGACCAGCGCACCTATCTTGAGGTTGCCTGAGGAGGGAGTTGGATACGTAGTCTACTACGATGCATCAGGGACCGGACTCGGGTGTGTCCTGATGCAGGAGCGGGCCGTGATTGCCTACAGATCACGTCAGTTGAGGGCTCATGAGCAGAACTACGCTACCCATGACTTGGAGTTGGCAGCAGTGGTCTTCGTCCTGAATACATGGCGACACTATCTGATGGGCGAGCGCTTCACAGTCTTTTCTGACCACCAGAGTCTCAGGTACATCTTCTCTCAGAAGGACCTGAACCTGAGACAGCGACGATGGCTCGATTTCCTCCAGGACTATGACTTTGAGATAGTCTATACTCCTGGGAAGGGGAACGTGGTGGCTGATGCCCTCAGCAGGAGGACGGGCATCCAACTACTTGAGGAGGCGACAGAGTAGCTAGCCGCTTTACAGATATCCTTCGTGGATAGAGACGGAGCAGCCTTCCTTCAGTCTCTCACAGTCTCTCCTCCACTTCTACAGCAGGTCAGAGAGGCACAGCGTGGGGACGCTGACTATGAGACACGACGTGCACAGATATCCTCGGGACAGGCACCTGATGGTTTCTCCCTTGGAGCAGAGCACGATGTCCTTTTCAGAGGACGTACCTTAGTACCAGTCGCTTTACGAGATGAGGTGATGAGAGAGTTTCACACTTCTCCTTTGGCGGTACATCCTGGAGTGGCGAAGATGTACCAGGATCTCAGGCGACAGCACTGGTGGCCGGGCATGAAGAAGGCTGTGGCAGAGTTCGTTTCACGGTGCCTCACCTGCCAGCAGGTGAAGGCAGAGCACCAGGTACCAGCAGGCTTGGTACAGCCCTTGGAGGTCCCGAAGTGGAAGTGGGACGGGATATCTATGGACTTTGTGACTGGACTTCCACGCACTTCCAGAGGTCACGACTCCATTTGGGTGATTGTTGACCGACTCACCAAGTCGGCACACTTCTTACCCATCCGAGAGCAGGGCTCAGGGGAGAGCTTGGGGAGTCTCTACGTTCAGGAGATTTTACGACTTCACGGTGTGCCATCGACTATCGTCTCCGATCGGGACGCTCGTTTTACTTCCCGGCTTTGGAAGGGGTTGCAGGAGGTGTTCGGGACGCGGCAACGTCTGAGCACTGCCTTTCACCCTCAGACGGATGGTCAGACGGAGAGGACCATTCAGACTCTCGAGGAAATGCTCCGCGCATGTGTCCTCAACTTTGGTCACAGCTGGGAGGACCACCTACCCTTGGTGGAGTTCGCGTACAACAACAGCTACCACTCCACCATCGGGATGGCACCCTACGAGGCGTTGTACGGCAGGCCTTGCAAATCCACTTTGTGCTGGACAGACCCTGGGGAGTCAGCACTTGTGGGACCAGAGATGGTCCGGGCCACGACAGAGAAGGTCCAGGTCATCCAGGAGTGGATGAGGACAGATCAGAGCCGGAAGAAGTCATATGCTGACAGGAGGCGGAGGCCACTAGAGTTCGAGGATGGGGACCACGTCTTCTTGCGGGTCTCACCTCGACGTGGTTTGAGGAGATTTGGCCGAGGCGGCGAGTTGTCTCCACGCTTAATCGGACCCTTCCAGGTCCTCAGCAGGGTTGGCGAGGTGGCTTATCGCCTGGCTCTGCCACCGCAGTTGCACCGGGTGCACGACGTCTTCCACGTAGCCCAGCTGAGGAGATACGTGCATGACCCAACGCACATCATTGACTATGGGGAGCTAGACGTGGATGATGGGGCGACTTTTGCGGAGGTCCCAGTGGAGATAGAGGATCGACAGAAGCGGGTCCTACGTGGGCGATCGATTCCTCTTGTGCGCATCAGATGGCAGCACGGGAACCTCCAGGAGAGCACTTGGGAGCGGGAGGCTCAGATGCGTGCTCAGTACCCACTTTTGTTTCCCTAGTTTTTGATGTATCTTTACGGGGACGTAAAGTCCTGAGGTGGGAGTAATGTAAAGACCCTTAAATTTCAAGGAAATTTTTTTTTCTTAATTTTTCTTTGGAATTTTACAAGAGCGCAGTTTCTGACGGCACCTGATTCTGAGGCCCGGTGTGCCCGGAATCATTTTCCGAAGTTTGGCTCAGGTACGTTCAGTGAACGGACGAGCGGGGTTTTCTAACTTTTGAACCGGTGCCCGGAATCGAATTCTGAGGGCACCAATGAAATCGCAGTACCGATATTCGCTTAGAAACGCCTCTTCCGGAGTTGCGTTTGCTCGGGTGTGGTTTTTAATTTTCGGGCTTAAAGTTAAGAAATAAAATAATATTTCGACAACTTTATTTTATTTCACTTAAGCCACTTGGAAGCCACTTGAAGCCACTTAAAGGCGGCTTGAACTGAGTTGAACTGGATAGGATGCTATCCAGAAATATCCTACCCCCTTGGTAGGATATTTGTGAGGTGGGGCCCGCACGAGCCCAGCCGTTTCTTTCCGCTAAGAAACGCACCCGTGAAAACCCGTATTAATGAAAGTCAACTGATGCGTTTCTTAAAATCTTAATAGACCATTTAATTGGGCGGTTTATTTCGTGAATTAAATGGCCTGTTTCTTTCGTTGAATTAATTCAACGAATTAATTCAATCGTTTCTTAACCTGTTTTCGTGTGTTGGCATATTAATAAAATAAGACCAACCAAAATCTTTTGAGAAGATTTGAGAGGATCCTTGTTTCTTCTTCTCCCTTGAGAAGAACGCGAAGAACCTGAAGAACGCGAAGAACGCGAAGAACGCCGAACCCGGAAATCGACGACGCTTCCGTCCGAGACGTTCTTCCCCGCTCTGATCTCCGATCACCGACCGTTTGAGGTGAGTGATTTCAGATTTCCTCACAAGGTTCTTTTCTTTTGGTTTTAAACACAGATTTAATTATTTATGATTTAAATCTATTGTTCTTTGTCCGTTGAGCTCGCCGACTCAACGCCGGTTTCCGCGACGACGCGACGCCTCCCCGCGACGACGCGACGATCCCTCTCTTCCGCGACGAGCTTTTCCGCGAAGAACGCCCGCGCACGATGGTCAGCGAGGTAGGGATTTTATTTTTTTTGGAAATACCCCTCCTTATATTCCCGTGAACATTCTTTAAAAATTAAAGAACCAGAATCAAAGAAACAATTTTATTTTATTAAAATTGTTGTTTCCTGTGTGGAATAAAATTCTCCCGGTTGTTTATCTCTAACGCGGAGGGTGCGAGCCAAACGAACACGGCCCGACGACCCTCCTCCGTTCTTCGTTTTGTGCGGATTTGGCGGGTGACGACGGAACGTGCCGCAACAGATGTTTGATGATCCCGCAGTAAAGAACGGAACCCGGGAGGAACAACGGCGTAGACGCGAAGGAAAACGGGCCACCGGAGCGACTCCGGCGGCGGCACCACGCGGGTGTCCAGCGCGACACCCCGCGGGTGCTGCGGGTGTCCAGCACGACACCCCGCGGGTGCCACGGGGTTGTCACGCGGCACCTCGCGGGTGTCCTGGGTGGCACCCCGCGAGTGTCGCGGGGTTGTCACACGGCACGTCCGGCTGTCTGGCCGACACCCCGCGAGTGCCGCGGGGGTGTCACGCGTGGCGGCGGCTTTCCCCCGTGTCGGCCGCTCGGCCGAGCCGAGCCGGACCGGCCCTGTCCGGGCCGGGCCGGGCCAACTGGGTCGGACCCGACCCGGTTCGGGCCAACCAGGGGGGGGGGTCGGGCCGGGTCGCCCCGGGCCCGGACCCCCCGTCTTCGGACGACTTTCGTTCAAACGCCCGTAACTTGAGCTACAGACCTCCAAACGAATCGCCGTCAGTGGCAACACAATCCTTGGAGCGAGTCGGTAGTTTCAGTTTATCGCACTCAAGTTTCGGAATACTTTGGGTTCTGCCGGTTTGGTTCGTACACGAAACCAACCGGGCCCTCGGAGCGGAAACACTCATATCTTGAGCTACGGACGTCCGATTGACGTGCCGTCAGATTTGTTAGTTTCCTCTAAGTGAGACAGATCTTTTGGATTACTCCGCCCGAGGTTTGGACGCAGGTGGAGTACGGTCGGGTTGGTTTTTCCTTAAAAACCAACCGGGCCCCTGGGACGAAAAAGCCAATAACTCTCAGACCGGGCGTCCGATTGACGCGCCGTCTGCGACGTTGAGTTCCTGTTGACGATACAGAACTTTTGGATACATCAACTTCGGACTTTGTGTCAGTTGATGTATCAGCCTCTCGGCTCGTGGAGCGGACCCTCCCGAACGAGCTTGCTGTGTGCGGGAACCCTAGTGCTGGCTGCGACTGGTTCTTCGACAGCGACGACCGTGCAGAGATCCTCAGTGGACTGCGGCGAGGACTGTGCAGAGATCCTCCGTGGACTCCGACGACGACCGTGCAGAGATCCTCAGTGGACTGCGGCGACGACTGTACATAGATCCTCAGTGGACTGCGACGACTACTGCACTCATCCATCCTACGTGGATCAGTGCTACTGATCCTGTGTGGGTCCGATCCTGTGTGGGTCTGCGCTCAGCGGTTCTGTGTGAGCCAGCGCCTACAGGTCCTGCGTGGGCCCGATCCTGTGTGGGTCCGATGCTGTGTGGGTCACTGCGGGGTTAGTACCTATCGATCCTTTGTGGGTCCGACGACTTAGATGGTTCAGTGATCATCTTTATCGTCATCTGAAGAAGTATACCTGTGTGAGATGAATCTTGTGTTTCTCTCCTTTGTGGATTGTGTTGAGCTATCCTGTGTGGGTTTACTGTTTACTCTCCTTTCTAGTTTGTGTTGAGTTATCCTGTGTGGGTATACGTTTTACTTTCCTGTGTGGACTGGGTTGTGCTTGGGCTCAGGCGTTGGAGCCGAACGGGAATTGATGACTTAGGTATATGTATGGGCATATACCTAAGCCGTATCAGATGTTACTTCGTGATTGTATCTTTCCTTTGTGGATTATCCTT
Organism: Viscum album; assembly: GCA_963277665.1. NCBI lineage: Eukaryota > Viridiplantae > Streptophyta > Magnoliopsida > Santalales > Viscaceae > Viscum > Viscum album. The sequence goes on along the minus strand of OY728134.1, from coordinate 634,290,758 downwards.
TGTGGATTTCGGGAGACCTTCGGGGGTCTCGGGGTCCCTACTGAGTAGCTTATATTCACCCCTGCACGGGCTTTGCCCGCACTACGTTGTGTTGGTTGCAGACGACGGACAACGCTAACCGTGGTGGAGGCGTGCGGAGCAGGACAATACCTGGAGGTGGACCACTGGGCGGGACGTACTCGGAGCGGTCAGGTGGAACCGAGGAGAAGTGGAGGCTATCTATACCCACCCTTCAGGTGAGACTTCCAAAGGAAGGCTCGACGCTGCAGTTTTCCCTTTTCAGTTGCTATTTTTCCTTTCAGTTGTACTTTACAGTTGGTCTTGTATTTCCGGCCCCTTTTACTTTCAGCACATCTTGTACAGTTTTTACTTAGTGTTTACTTTTCCGCTTGCTTACTATGTGGTGCTTGTTTACTTTTCAAAGGCAATGCCTTCCCTTTTTGTTGTGATTTACGCCTTGGTGCTAGTCGCCAGCCCCTGGCCTATGGAAGGCGGGCTTGGGGTAGTCACGGCACGGGCCCCGAGGACGGGTCGTGACATATAATAATAATTTGAATACTATCTCTGGTAATACATGTGTGTGAAATAACAAAAATCCATAAAATCGTTATAGACACATATACAGGGAAATCTAACCACTGTTCAAACCAGCATAGGTAACTACTAAGAGAAGAGAATGGGGCTAGAGTGGGTAGTCAACCATCCATCCTCCCATCAAGATGTTGGGGAAAACACCCTTCAAGAGTTGACTAGGTGTCAGTTTCCCAACCGATATGGGTGGGAAAATTTTTGAAATCATAGAATATATATGATATAATATATCTCACAACAACACTATGGGAATAACCTAGTATTTTACTCAACTGAAGCTAACATCACTCGGACTCCCAACTGCCACTGCTAAGACCATATATCCTGTAAGCATGCAAGCATATAAATGAGCTACATTAATTAATTATTTATTTTAAGTATTTCCTTATATTAATTAATTAATTATCTATTAATTAACCATTTAACATTATCCATTTTATATTATATTTCATTACATTAAATTAAGTCATTATATTAAAGTTATTCTCTCCATGCATAATCTAAACCAAAGACTTGGTTGATCAAAATTAACATCTTTTTAACATTTGAAATCCATCATCAACCAAAACCATAGGATAAAAATTTATTTAATTTATCATTAGAATCCTTCCATATCCAAGTAATCTATGAATGCCTTCATAATCTACCACCAGGAGGAAAATGAAACCAAGAACATTCGGCTACCTCAAGAAGTGAGAAAAAGAAAGCTAATAAACAAGAAACTTGGCTAGCGACCATTAAATTAATTCAAGTGAGAATACCATCTCTCAGAATCTCATCAAAGGGTAATGAAAAATTTAACCTGTTCCATCACCCTTGGTTCCATCCCCAACACCATCATACATATACCAATGCATCTTTCCATCATAGGCATTAATTTTTTCCACATCAACCATCAGCCATCTGAAGCCCATCCATACCAGGCTCATAAACACATCTGAAACCCCACACCCCATATCAAAATATCGATCTAGGATCATCCATACTAGGATAAAATCACATGGCTCATATATAGTGAACACCACAAATAGTAGGAATAAACAAGCAAGCAACAAGGCAACCGAGCCCTCAAAACAAGGCATTCATCCTTCTAATGTAAATGAGATCTCACAGATCCAAAATAAGGCATTGAGCCTTCTCAAGAAAAAGGGATTCTAAGGTCCTAGAAAAATATCTTTATCACACAACTAGTTCTTATTCCATATTGAATTAACTGATTCATTTATTAACAGGTTCCAACTATAGAAAACCTTTGGCATCAAGCTATAACAATATAAAAAATGAAAAATATGAACTTAACATTTATTTCAGTTTCAAAAAACCTAGAGAAGTACCATTATCAATTAACATGAATTTTAAATTGTTATCAACAAACAATATTAACATGATTCGCATTATTTATTAATTAAATTAAGAATATGAAATTTTAACTTTAATTAAACATGGATATTGAATCAGTTTGATCAACATCAAATTACATTAACCACAGATTAGAAATAAGAATATTTAAATATTATTAAGACAATTAATTATCAATTAATTATGGATTCAAATTATCTACCAATTTCCATCAAGAAAAACATGATAACAAATCATATCATATATATCACACTATCTAGAAAATAAAGAGGCAAACTACTATCACAGTATAAAGAAAAAACATCACCAATATGTGATCATAACCAATTTCTTTAATCTAGTTAAAATAATTATTAGGTCAATTTCATTGATATACAACGTATAAATCATGATACATCTAAGAGTTCAAATAAATTATGAGAGAATCAACAAATCTTCTACCTTTAAAGACATCAATGTATTTCGTATAAGAATGAATCATGTCATGGATCTCTGATCACCTACCCTGAAAGAACTACATCTATTTGAGGATGTTGTGGCACAACAACACCAACAAATAACAAGGAAAATTACATTAGAAAAATGGTAAATCAAAATACATAACATGGTGAAATGTGAGGAAATGAGAACAAACTAGGAGGAACTGCTAGAAAATGAAAGAAGAATGCACCTTGGATTCCTAGAGATCGAAGACAGAAGGATAAGAATTGATCCCCATCGAAGGAATATCCAAAACGACAAAGTGGGAATCCACTGCTTGCCTAGGATGATATAAAGTTCTATAGACATTGGTTTTGTGAAACAATTGAGTGGATAAATCATTTTAAAACATACAACATCGAGTATTTTCATAGTGTGAAAATCCTTTAAATGTCATGTAAATTTTTGGCATCAGTTCTTATTGAAAAATGAATTACATTTTTATTATTTCACCCTAATTAATTACATTTCATGAAACTAACCTTCAAAATTCATAAACCTCACTTACACGATGTGTAAGGACTACATGACGTGTAATCTTTCTACTTCCATCATATTACAACCAAAGCCCCCCAAACCACTTACAAGCCTCCTCCGAGCTCCACTAGCCTTGGAAACACACAAAGGGTTATACCAAATGGATATCAAATGTTACATTAGATACCTCTTAAAAAATATCATCTTCGAGAATCCAAAACCAAACTATAGAGAAAGTAATTAAGGGGTCATCTGAACAGCCACCCTACGAGATACCTGTCAATGATCTCACCACCATAGAATCTCAACTACCTCACTTAGAGGAAAACAATATAAACTCATGAAAAAACCAAAACTAGATCCTCAACACTCTCCTTAGGGAGATTCCTCTCAAATGAGAGTAAATTTACAATAAAAAAAGTGGACATATTCTCATAACTATAAGGGTTCAAATCTATAAGAGAAACAATGTTACAAGAGAAGAGTTAAACAATAAAAAGATTTTGGTAATGTGCACATATCTGTGAATCACATTCCCAGGTACTCTCCTCCACACCACCATTCTGCCATAAGATAAAAACCAAGGGAATAGAATTCCTACCCAACACCTTCTCCTAGTGGTATTGGATCTGAATATGCCTCTCCTCAAAGGTTACATCATCTTCAACATCGATCTCACCCAATTGATTGAATGAGAGTCATAATGAATATAACAATAGAGCTGCGACACATGAAAAATATCAATTATATTTCTCATCTATGGGGGAAGTTATATATGATATTCCATGAATCTAAAATGATCCAACACCTCAAAAGGAACAACAATATGAGTAGAAAGATTACTACCATGACCAAAACTTTACCGCCCATGATGAGGATCCACCTTCCGGAACACGTGATCACCAACTTTAAACTCCAAAGTTATCTTACTATGATTGAAATAGGATTTCTAATGATCTGGTGCTACCTTCATCCTCTCATGAATTACCTATACCATCTATGTTTTATTCTATACCAGTTTTGGTCTGAGAATTACTGGATCTCATACCCCAGTCCAACCCAACAGAAAATGACAAGGTTATCCATACAAAGATTAAAATGACACCATTCCACGGGTGCAGTGGAAAATATTATTATAAGAAAACTCGACCAAGTTCCGATGCCTCATCCATGAACCTCTAAAATCTAGGACACAAGAGGGAAATGTGTCTTTAAGATTTTTGATGGACCGATATGTCTGTCGACGAAAATTAGTTCTACGTCATAGTGGAGAACCAAAATATTATGGGATACCTCTGCAAAACCTAGAGGTAAAATGAGGATCATGATCACATATTATCATTCTCATGACTTCGTGGAGTCTCACCACCTCCTCAGGATACTACCTCAATAAAACCTCCACTGATCTTGACTCCCTGATCTATATATAGTTGTTTGATTTTTTCAAACAATCAAATATCAACCATATATCATCATAGACTCCTTGATCTCAATTTAAAATAGTAATTAATTCCATTTATATGTCTTCCCACTTCTACTGGGGAACATGTAATGGTTGGAGAAAACCACTGGGAATATAGTGCTCAACCTTCACCTTCTAGCAGACCAAACATTGAGAAACAAACTCTACAATTATATGTATAAAACAAGGTTATGAAAACTGACATATCGTGGTTCGATAAATATTTTTCATTCCATGATGTACCTCCAAATTTGAAATATGGAATTCATGGAGAACCATCTCATGCATCATTGATGGAATGAAAATCCTTCCCTAAAACAGCACCTGGTACTGTTTGTCATCAAACCAACCATTGGGGGAAACAAAAAAAAACCACTTTATCTCTATAGAACTCTACCTCAAAATTTCTTAGCTCAGAATCCTACACCTGCTGCACCAAATATAACTACATTTTCATATGTGAAATACAAACTCTTCTCCTAACCTCTCCCATATAAAGATACATCACTGAGAGTTCTTCCATTACTCTCTTGAAATCTCTAGATTCATGCTTAGCATCACTATGTGACTTTCTAATTAGCAAATAAACTAAAAAATCCTCCTTTATTAGAATATATGAAATTTCAAAGTTTTAATCCTATAAGAATTCCATCCACTGATGCTGGTGAAAGTTCAATTAATGAGGGGATAAGACATACCTCAGAATCTTATGGTCTAAAAAAACCACAAAACACATTCCAATGAAGTAATGTCACCACAAATTAAAATAAAACACCACTACCTCCAACTCAAGATCATGGGTGGAATAGTTACACTCATGGGGATGTAACTACTGATCCCCATAAGAAATAAATAATATCTTCTGAATCAGAACACAAACCAAGACAAGACATAAATCATCACATAAAACATTAAACTGGACTCCCTATACTAGAAAAAATAGGGATGAAGCACTGACCAACTTCTACTTCAGGTACTCAAAATATTTCTGAAATTAGTCTGTCCACATGAATCCCCTATCCTTCTAGGTCAAGGCTATTAGATGAGTTTCAACCAAAGATAAATTGGCTATGAACCTTCTGTAATATCAAGCAATACCAAGGAAACTCTACACCTATTCCATTTTATTGGGGGCTTCCCAAGACACAACCACCTATCTATTTGAAGGATAAAAAACTACTACTTATTGGGATAACACATTTCCTATGAAAAAAACTTCAAGAACCCATAAATCACACTTTGATAACTTCCAAAATAGCTTATCATGTCAAAGAACTCCCAGAACTGAATGCAGATGCTCTGCATGTTCCACGTCCAACACAGAGTAAAAAAGGATTTCATTGATGAAAACCACCATGAAATTATCCAGGTACTCTCTAAACACTATGTTCATCAACCCCATGAACAAAGCTGGAGAATTTTTCACACCGAACGACATCATAATGAACTCATAATTTCTATGATGAAAACAAAAATAAGTCTTCTGAACATCCTAATCCTTCACCTACATCTGATGATATCTAGATCAAAAATTGATCTTCAAGAAACAACTTTGGGCCTTTAGTTGATCAAATAAATCATTAATTCATGGAAGAAGATAGATATTATTCACCTTCACTTGGTTTAAGAAATGATAATCGATACAAAGCTACAAAATTCCATTGAACTTATTTATGAAAAAAACTGGTGCCCCTCAAGGTGACACACTTTGCTAAAAAAACTCACCGCAATAGATAATTGATGTGTACTCATAGTTCATGAAACATAGAAGGAACCATACACTATGAAGACATTGAGATAGGAGTAATTCCTGGCTATATCTATATCCCAAACTCGATATCCCATCGAGGTGGTAATTATAAAACCTCCTCTGAAAAGACATCAGGGAACTCATCCACAACACTGGGAAATAGAAACTATTGAACCTCCAACAAATTCAGCATCATCTTGGTCATCAAGGATTATAAGTACATAATATGCCTCTGACCCATCTAAGGGTCTTGCTCACCAAAAAACACTATTGGATCTCCATTAGAATAATATAACACAACCTACCTCCTAACGAAATCCATGATACAATACACTGAATAAAACCAATCCATGCCAAGGATGATTTCATATTATTATATCTATAAACATAAGAAATCTCTACAAGAGTGGTTCTACCCCAACACTAGATCACAATATTTACATACTTCATACAAGTCAGATCAAACTCCAAATTGAGTAGTCAATGTCAAGGGCACTATAATCCTCTCTACCTAAATTAACAAATCAAGGACTAGGGTAGGTGATATAAAGGAGTGCATCACTCCTGAATCAAACAAAACATGAACCCAAGTAGTAAACAAGAAAAGGGTACCTCGAATAATGTTTGGCTCACCCAACACTAACAATGATAAATCTTGAAGCTAACCACAACCTACTCCATGACCTTTATGACACTATTGATGACCACCTCCATAGTCTTTCTCTAATCTATGAGGATGAGGATCATATTAGGGATGTCCTTTGCCTACTATATCTCCTCTCTAATGGTCCCAAAATGGATCACCCTACTACTGCTTCCTTAGCAAAAAGTTCTTTAATAGAGGAAACTGAAGCAGAACACCTATCACATGCTGATTGATCACAAAGGTTAGCCACTCTCATAGTTAATGACCTTAGAATCCACAATAAAAACATATTTATGATCCCTTTTCATAGGTTTGAGAGCCGCTTACCCTGGAGAAACAAGATGATGAGGGTTAGGAACTACCCTCAGATGTCCCAAAACTATTCTATCTAGACAACTAGGAACCCCAAGCCACAAATCTCCTTCGTGAGGAATCCTAATGACTCCCCTTTCATTATGATCCAAATATGTACACCATCCTATCTATAACCTTTACTCTTTCCAACACCTTGAGATATGTATTCATCATAAAATGGATCACCTAGCACTGGATCTCTAGTCACAAAGACTCCTCTAAGTGCCTCACCTTAGAATCCTCATCTAAAAAGTGGTCTGAAGCATATCACTTAAGGGTCTTAAAATGGATAAAAAATCTTTCACACTGGAGATCCCTTCCTGAAAATTAAGAAAATACTTAAAAACGACCATCTTTTCTATCGAATAAATAAACTATGCTATGAACTAGTCTCAAAAGTTCTCCCATGAAACTACCAACTCCTCACGATACCCAAGTAATAAGAACCACCATTACCTCACTGCTGAATGTAACATCATCACAACCAATGAAACCCAGTGCTCCTACCGAGCATGGATTGAACTGAAGTAAATCTCAACCTCCTCCAACTAGTCATCCATGACTATATCTGAAATGGATCCCTAATAATTGTGTAGAATATAACACTGAAACTATCAGAGTGTCCTCCTCTAAGTTTTAACATTATTGGCCTCTACTTTGCAGTGATCTACTAGCACATCCTACTGAACATCTTTGGCACGAAACTGAAAAAGACGTCAACCTAGAGCCATACTTGTAAGAAAGATTTTTTTAGTGCTTCTAAACCTTTAATATTGAATAATAAACATTAATTAATTAATTAATTATTTTTTATGGTTTTAACCTATCCCAAGGCCTACCCATTTCAAACATAGGCACAAACATGAATGATGTATGATCCTTTCCTAAGTCTCTACCCTGCATCTAATATCACTTCATTTACCAGGCTCAATAAAATCAATGGTCCATGAATTATATCATATGGGTCCATAAATACCCATGTCTCAACTGATATCCCATGTTTACATTTGTTACTATAATTAGATGACACCGTTTCCTTACCAACCCATGAAATCTCATATGTTCCTAACTCTAAACTCCATCCAATCCCTCAAACCCAAACCTTTGATACAAATATGTTAAGAACCGATCCACACAAAGATATTACAATGAGGGGATAGAGATGGTGACTACCCAGGTCCTATCTTCAGTAGGCCTTGGTTTGGCGACTAGCACTGAGGGTATAGTAAACATGCAAATGGGAGACAATACCCTATAAGAGAAACATGAAAAAGAGAGAGATAAGAAGGATAACCCAACCAAAACATGCTAAGATACACACACACACACAAACACACACACATATATATAAAGAAAACCCAGGTCAAAACATGAAATTTCATATAGTACGAAACAACTGAAAGGAAAACTAAAGTATCAAAAATTTAAAGACGAAAATTACCACAAATCCCAAATAGCTCCTACTAAAACCTGAGCTAGTAATATTCATCCTGATCACCTACCTTCTCCAAAAAAACCTGAAAAATAGTTAATATATATGTAGGGTGAGAAAAATAGTGTACATAGTAGGATCCTTCCTAGTGTCTCTTGTGAAAAAGATAAACAAAGCATGCTAAAGCACAATGAACAAAAATGAAACTAACTCATCACCTAAACAAGTATACTAAGTTCCCAACCTCACCATGGATATCACTCAGTAATTATTACATAAAATAGAGAATATAATATAATAATAAAACATCAAGGGTACCCTTATCCTTCTTCCCCAATGGTTTTCCACTCTTCCCCAATGTTGCACATCCTGAGAATCTCTCTCCAAAATCATGTCATCCCGAAAAGACCTGGGATTTGCATCACAACATACACCTCATGCATCACATAACCACACCATACCATACCACCAAAAAATTATTATCCAATTAGTTTAAAGGATCCAACAAATTCCGTATGATGTATATCAAACATCAAGTATTATACCTCAAGCCATTACAACCCATACACTGAGTAAGTACCTCAAGCCATCAGAGCCTATACACATCATACCTATAATAATCTTTTTGATAATATATATGATAATACATGTGTTTAAAATAACCACAATACATCATATCCTTCTACACACATACATGGGGAAAACTAAACACTATGCATACCAGCACAAGTAAAAACCAAGATAAGAGAGCGAGTCCAAAGGGGGTAGTCAACTATCCATCCTCCCACTGGGATGTTGGGGAAAACAACATTCTATATTCCATTGGGTTTCATTTTCCCAACTAACATGGATGGGTAAGCATATTAAATCACATAATATAAACGATATAATATATCACACAACCAAACTATGGGCATAACCTAGTATTAATCTTAACTGCAACCAACATCACTCAGACTCCCAACTACCACTGATAAGACCGAATATCCTATAAGAACACAATCATATAAGGTAGCTACATCAATTAATTCTTTATTTTAATAATTTACTTCTATTAATTAATTAATCATCCATTAATTAACCATTTAACATTATCCACATCACATTACATTGAATTAAATTATATTAAGTCATTAGATTAAAGATATTCCTATGGAGACCCCAAACGTGACGTACATGGACATTACATTACTTTTTTGGAATACTTAATACATACAAAAAACAGACACACAAGGACCGTAATAGTTTAGTGTCTTTGGAAACTCAGAATATAATCTTCTAATCATGGTGAATGATCTTCAACATCTCCCATAAAGATCTTCACCTTTTTTTTCTTACCTAAAATATTTATTTATATCCTGGGGAAAAGAAAACATAAAAATGGTGAGCTCAAATTCTTAGTAAGGGTAATAATGGAGAAAATAAAATAAACCGCATACATTTTAACTTAAAAACAAGAACATAATGTTTAAACATAAATTTCTTAAGCAATGAAATAAAACATGGTAGTACGTAAGGAGTAGATAATAATGGAACATCAATCATGATAAAATAGCATGGGAATAAAACATGTAATTGTGGAATACCATTAATCACTTGATATGATTTCCATAGTATCCAAGGTATTGCTTCCAAGACTATCTTTGTGGACAAAGTCCCTTACTGAATCGAGTTCACTCCTCGTTCCAGTCCTGTATCACTGAACCAGATTAACTTGACGTTATAGCCATGTCTATCTCATGAGATATAAATATTTACCCAATGAATTTGAGGGAGATATATGTCCCACCCATCTCATATTGAAATGATTCTTACGTGTGCCATAAAACAATCATAAATCATTCATCATAACCCAAAGAATAAAATGGGTTTCATAAACATCATCCCATCGTGACATAATCCATATAAAACAAACGGATATCATTTCATCATAATAAAAATAAAACAATGTAAATAATAGAGAAATTATAATTGAAACATAATCATACTAAATAATGTCATCTTAGATTGAAAATAGTTTTGACAAAACACTTGAAATGAATTCTGGAGGAAAATATCCTTTCTTCTTCAAAATCATTTTCTTTTCACAAGATGTCAATCAATTTTAAAAGAAAAATATTTTATTGAAAATAATCATGAAATACTGTAGAGTAAGTTTCATGAAAATTAGGTGTTATGAAACCGTAAAAACCCATTCATTCCCTATAAGTTAAAAAAAACATTCTTCTCGTACTTTTGCTAGAAAAGTCAAAAATTATCTTATATGGTAAACAAAGGAAAGATTCCTTCAATACAATGTGGTAAAAGTAAAAAAAGGGTAAAAATGACTTTAAACATACATGGAAGAATATTAAACATTTTATGAAAACATTTTTAGAAAACATGGACATAGATGATAAACATAACTCCAGTAAATACTTATGAATAAACAATCTTGTATAAGAACAAGATTGAAATAATTATCCCTTACCTTAAGTCCGATATGCTTTGTACATATCCGAACCTCCTGTACAATGATTTAAATAATGTGATTGACTTATTACAGAATCATATTCATTGTTATGATATCATATATGGTTCACTTATGACCTTATATTACACGTTCTTTTGTAAATTCCATGTTAAAGCAACGTTTTGGGTAATATCGTTTCATTTATCGTACGTGTTTCGACTTGTTGTTATTACTTATATCCAGATTTACTTAATTCCAGAATGTAAAACATGATTTATATAGAATATATTTTCATTATATAAATATATATGATAGATTTATAAACATAATTAAATACACCATTCATAGAGACGGTAGGTCGTACGTACGTATGAACGTTGTTTTCCTTTCCTTATTGACTTGAATGGAAGTAAGTAGATGAAATATATATATATACATAAATCCAGTATAATTATTATATAATATATACCATTATTATTCATTATATATACTTTATAATTATTCTTGAATGGTTAACATGGGGAATGAATCGCATCGCGTCGTGGAGACGGTAATCCGTACGTACGCACGAGCGATGATATCATTCCCATAATTATTGAATGGAATCGGAGTGGATGATATAATATCTCAAAATCAGTATGATGTTATAATAAACATACATAGTTATTATTTACACCATTATACCCATCCAAGTAATGTGGTGGTGGAAAAACAGATTAAACCAAGACGTGGAGACGGTATTCCGTACATACACACGCACGGTGATTTCGTTTTCCATAGGATGGATAGAAGGTGAAATAGGTTTTTTTCATATTTATAATATCATATCAGTATATTAGAGATACTTATTGTATTAATTTACAATGAAACAACTAAATAAGAGGATGTTTAATAAGAAAGAAACTTGAAAGAATCGGTAGAAGAGATTACCTCTTCTTCGACACACCTCTTTTAAGCTTCCTCTTAAGGAACTAGAGTTGGTCTTTTGAGAAGACCAGAACCTCAAGAATCTTTCTAGGGAAGTTAATCAGAGAAATTATCAGGTTTTGGCCGAGCTTGAAGGCTCAAGGTGTTGTCAAGAGGAGAGGTAGGAGGTGCCCTTTTATAAGGGAGGAGAGGGGCACCTTTGGGATCCTAAAAAATATTAATTTATAATAAATCAAACCCCACTTAAAAACCTCCATAAATGCCTAAATTAAAATATGAGATGAGATAGGGTTTTTATATCATCAAAAAATAAAATTTAGACATGTTTTAAGTTTATTTTAAACCTTATGAACTTGATTTATCATTATTTAATCTATTTAATTTTATTTGTGGTAATAAAATTATAAATTGTAAATTGTTATAAATACATAATTAAATGTTGTCAATTTTCTTTAATTAGATAATTTATAACCTTTTATAACATATAATTTTCAATTTGTAGTTTTTAAAAATTTTTGTGATTTTAAATCATTTGATGATATGTTATTTTTATAAAATATCAATAGTGTCAATTTTGACGCTATTCATTATTTGAATTTAAATTAAAAACCAAACATAAGATATGTTCAAAAATATATATATTATAGATTACTAACATGTCATATTCCTAAAAAAAATTCATGGGGAACATTAATTTGTTCATATATTATTTATTTTAATATTTTTAAAACCATTTATTTGGTATATCTCTTAATAGAATAATTACTGAAGCATTTTTGTATAATTATTTAATATACTTATTTGTTGCATAAAAATTAAAAATAAAATCCTATGATGAATATAAATATAATTAATTTCATAACAATATTTTTAATCTAATTTATCATCTTAAAATCACAACATTTAAATTGTTATATTTATTAAATTATGAAGGTAACATCTTTGACATCATTTAAAATAAAATACAATAAATGTCCTAATCTGTTTTATAAAGCTCCAAATGGTCCAAAAAAAGACCCTTGGATTCTCAGTGTATATATATACTCTACCAATACTTTTTGGTAAATTTTATGGTCCTTTTGATAGGTATTGTTATTTTAATAAAAACGATATTATTTATTTTTCACTAAATAAATAATTTCTACATCATTAATGTATAAGCTATTAAGGTAATTAAATATTTGTTATAAATTACAAATAAAGTACCATGATAAATAAAAAAATTTTATCTTTCAATTGAGTATTTATAATATAATTTATATTCTGTATAAACTTGTTTTAAAAATAATCTGATTATTAAAGTTTGAGTGAGACATATTTCACTTTCCTTTAAATAAAATAAATAAAAGGTCTTAATCAAATACAAGTGGGTTCTATTAGATTACATTACGACCCAAGTATGATTTAGGAAAAAATATAATTATCCAATTATATTAATACAAGTGTTAGGGTAATTTTATAATATTATATTGACCCTTAATTACCCGATTTACCTTTAACTATAGTAAATAAAATTTACCGTAGTTACTATTCGTAATGCCTAAAAATAAAAAGTATCTTATTAACATAATTTAGACCAAATTATTCCAATTATGGAATCAATTTTTCCAAATTCAAAACAAAAAAGTTTCAGTATTTAATTTAAAATTAATCCCGCTGTTGAGAAAACGAGTTTTAAAAGTTAAAACGTTACAAAAGATTGAAATGTTTTTACTTATGAATTCAGTGTAAAATTAATGGTAATGACATAAATTATATTAAATGGTAAAAATATATTATATATATACTTTAAAACCATTCAATATTATAATTTAACCATATAAATTATTGCGATGAAAAAAGTTGTTTTTAATTAAAATATAGCGCGTTTTTACTATTCATTAAAATATGAAAGGTATTAGAATACTAAGAAAAATTTATCCAAAGTAAATTTTTATATCCTTATTCCAAAGAAGAATTTTATTTTATCAAATTAAATTTATAAACATTTCAAAAACAAGATTTAAAGTGGGTGCGCCATCAAAAGGCGAGAAAACTGCATTTTTTGAAAAATACTTATTTTACCCAAAAACCTTATTTTTTTCTCATACCATGTTATAGAAAATGTGTAAGATGAATAATAATTTTATAAAATTAAAAATGTTATTAATACTATTCATAACATCTATTCCATAATAATATTATAACAATATATCGTTGTTTAGTGAAACCCGGTATCACGTACTACACACGCTATCGAGGAAGGTCACGATTGTGTGTAATATAAGCTAATACAGTGTTGCGTATAGCACAAGATAATTTTGGTGTAGCGTACAACACAATACATCAATGAAATTAAAATAATATTTTTCATAAAATCTCAGGGTGTTATATTTTACCCCCCTTAAAATGAATTTCACCCTCGAAATTCGTCGGGGTTATAAATGATTTACTACTTGAAAGTTTATTTAATAGAAACCCACATCGTAAAAAGGAATACCAAAACTTAACGTTAAAAAATAAATTATGAAATGTAATGGTTACCCAAATTAACTAATCACTGGGATTCCACATAGGAGATCATAGGTGAAAATATGGATATGGAAGAGAAATCTAACCATCAAGTTCTGATGGAGAGTGGTAGAGAACATGGCTATGAAAAAGTAAACAATCACCAAGGCATAAATTTGTGATGATCTAAGGAACCATCTGATTCATCAGATATGAGGGCAATATGACAACATTTTTGGTTTTCAAGATCATTTCTCTAAAGTTGAAAAAATTGGAATTAGAATAAATACTTTCTTGATTTTGGTACAATCTCACCGTTGGTCGTTCCTTAAACAATTTCCACTTCATCTCTTAAATAAATAAAGTTGAATTTTTCATTCGTGAAGTGTTAGAAGATCATTCTATAGAATGATAGGTCATTCCATATGTCTCAAAAAAAAGGTTAGAAAAAGTTATTAAATATACATAAGTTCATCTATAGTGAGATTAATCATATATGGTTCCTAAAATGGACTTATACTTCATCTATCATACCACTTAATAAAATAAAACTAATTTATACAAACCGGGGACTTTATATAGGCCAGTAGTAGGCGATAAAGGCATGTCACACTTCGATTGTGGGTTCGATTCCTGCATCGTTGTCTAACACGACGGGTTGTCGCCCATCCTACGGGTTGTCCCTTTTTCTAAAACTACATTTATTACAACATTCCTCCAATAATATCGAAAAACGTTCTAGCCTTAAACAATATTATCTTATGTCTAACATAATTCATTCCAATCTTTAGGCTTATCCAAAATACTTCGGCCCAAGCTCATAATATAAAGAAAACGATTACTTGAAAGGTTACATAACAAGCATGTGAATACCATCATTTATCCCCCATATATCATAAGATATATCTTGTTGGTCACATTCCAAACATGTGAATACCTTAATCTTGTATTCTTTTGAAACATGAATTACCATATAACCTTAGTGAAAACATGAATTCTGTCAAAAGATAACTCTTTCCACATACCAAAATCCCAAAATTTCTATATACTCAAACCATGATATCACTTTGTCCTTATATCAGTCATGAGCTCATGAATACTATAAAAAATTTCATTATGCGCATATCATCTTCTTTCCAAAAATATTTCAATCACTTTTCATGGTAACCAGTACCCTAAAATTATTGAAAACCACAATAGACCAATACATTAATATTCTAATATTCCACGATACTATATAAAACATTATTTTGGAATCCCATTACATAACCACTTAATCATTCCACCACATCGTTGTCATATTCAAAATCACCAATAGTGATCACATATGACTTCCCTTTGTCCTTTTCCTTAAGAGGTTGTTGATGTCGATCATCATTAACCCTTGGATTAGATAATTGATTAGAATAATGCCCCATTTCCTGGCACTTGTAGAATTAAAGTGTTGGTGGTGCGTTATCTATATTATTTTCTTTATTCAAGTCATTAGAAACATTTTTCCCATTACTTAGGCTCTCAGCTGATCTGCTCTATGAACTTATTTTCCACACTTGAAACATTTTCTAGTCCCTTTATGACATTCTCCACCATGCTTCTTTCCACACTTTGAGCATAAAGAAACATTCATCTTCTTTTCTCCATTGTTTTGAGATTTTTCATTGAACTCTATCTTTCGTTTCTTGTCAAAACCATGAGATGGATATGTAAAACTAACTTCCAGTTATAACTTGATAGCACAACACACAATTTCTTCATAGCTACTGAAGTCTCTTATAGCTAATTCCCTTCGAAGACTTGGTTTTAAGCCACTGAATAATCGATCAACTTTACTTTCAGGTTGGATGATAAATCCAGATTCATACCTTGCAAGCCTTGTAAAATTAGCTTCGTATATACCAACAGATTCATCATCCTTTTGCTTAAGCTCAAGTAACTCCTTTTCCATCTTTGTTTGAAGAATACTAGGGAAGTACTTATTGAAAAATAAGTTCTTGAAGTAATCCCATTCCATGGATTCAATTTCATCTCGGGGCCTCTTATTCTTAATTAGATTCCACCACTGGTTTGCTTCACCATCTAAACAGTAAACAGTCAGAATTCCTTTTTCATTTTCCGAACATCGAAGTATGGTAAATATCTTTTCAATGGTACAGATCTATTGTTCAAAAACAAGTGGATCAGAAGACCCACTGAAAGAAGGTGGACGTTGCCTCATGAAGGACTAAATAGAATATTGTTCCCTTCTCTGGTCATTCAGAAGTCTAGAATGATTCATAGCTTGTGTAAGTATAGCAATAAGATTTTTCACTCCATCTCCAATAACATTGGTTTTTTCAGGAGGATAATCATTGAATTTACCATTACATTGATCAACATGGTTCCTTTGGGTTCCAGCCATCATCTAAAACCCAAAAAGAATAGTGTAAAGGCAACAATCATGCTAGGAAAACAACATAATAAAGGTGGAGTGCCTTAAATATATAACATCTTAGGTTTAATTCTAATATAGTTATCGTAATTTTAGGACTATAACATATACTTATACTTAACCTTAGGGAAATCCCTAGACATACCTTATAAATATCTCTAGAGATATCACTAAAGTTCTCACATCCTAGTTTCCAAAGGTTGACTAAACCTTTCCTCTGATACCAACTATAGAGACCCCAAACTTGACATACATGGATGTTACATTACTTTTTTATAATACTTAATACATAAAAAAATATACACCCAATTACCGTAATAGTTTAGTGTCTTTGGAAACTCGGAATATAATCTTCTAATCATGGTGAAAGATCTTCAAAATCTCCCATAAAGATCTTCCACTTTTTTTTTTCTTACCTAAAACCTTTCTTTATATCCTAGGGAAAAAGAAAACATAAAAAGGGTGATCTCAAATGCTCAGTAAGGGTAAGAATGGATAAAATAAAACAAACCATATACATTTGAACTTAAAAACATGAGCATAATTTTTAGACATCAAAATCTTGAGCAATGAAATAAAACATGGTAGTAAGTAAGGCATAGATCATAATGGAATATAAATCATGATAAAATAGCATGGGAATAAAACATGTAATTGTTGAAAACCATTAAGCACTTGATATGATTTACATAGTATCCAAGGCATTGCTGCTAAGACCATCTTAGTGGACAAAGTCCCTTACTGAATCGAGTTAGCTCCTCGTTCCAGTCCTATATAACTAAACCAGATCAACTTTCCATTCTATCCATGTATATCTCATGAGATATAAATCTTTACCCAATGAATTGGGGGGAGATATAGGTCCCATCCATCTCATATTTAAATCATTCTTACGTGTTCCACAAAACAATCATAAATCATTAATCATAACCCAAAGAATAAAATGGGTTTCATAAACATCATCCCATCATGACATAATCCATATAAAACAAATGGATATCATTTAATCATAATAAAAATAAAACCATGTAAATAATAGATACATTATAATTGAAACATAATCATATTAAATAATGTCATCTTATATGGAAAATAGTTTTGACAAAACACTTGAAATGAATTCTTGAGGAAAATATCATTTCTTCTTCAAAATCATTTTATTTTTACAAAATGTCAATCAATTTTAAAAGAAAATTATTTTGTTGAAAATAATATTGAAATATTGTATAGGAAGTTTCATGGAAATTAATCATTATTTAACTGTAAAAATTCGTTCATGCCATATAAGTTAAAAAAAACATTCTTCTCGTACTTTTGCCGGAAAAGTCAAAAAGTACCTTATATGGTAAACAAAGGAAATATTCCTTCAATGCAATGTGGTTAAAGTAAAAAAAAGGGTTAAAATGACTTTAAACATACATGGAAGAATATTAAACATTTTATGATTTTTTTTAGAAAACATGGACATAGATGATAAACATAATCCCAGTAAATACTTATGAATAAACAATCTCAGATAAGAACGAGATTGGAATAATTATCCCTTACCTTAGGTCTGATATGCTTAGTAAATATCCAAACTACCTGTATAATGATTTAAATAATGTAATTTAATTATTACAGAATCATATTCATTGTTATGATATCATATATGGTTCACTTATGACCTTATATTACCCGTTATTTTGTAAATTCCATGTTAAAGCAGCGTTTTGGGTAATATCGTTTCATTTATCGTACATGTTTTGACTTTTTGATCCTACTTATATCCTAATTTAATTAATTATAGAGTGTAAAACATGATTTATATATAATATATATTTATAATATAAATATATATGATATATTGATAAACAGAATGAAATACATCATTCATGGAGACGGTAGGCCGTACGTATGAATGAACGTTGTTTTCCTTTCCTTATTGACTTGAATTGAAGTAATTAGATGAAATATATATATATACATAAATCCAGTAGCATTATTATGTTATATATAAAATTATTATTCATTATATATACTTTATAATCATTTTTGAATGGTTAACATGGAGAACGAATCTCATCGCGTTGTGGAGACGGTAATCCGTACGTACGCACGAGCGATGATATCATTCCCATAATTATTGAATGGAATCGGAGTGGATGATATAATATATCAAAATCAATATGATGTTATAATAACCATATATAGTTATTCTTTACACCATTATACCCATCCAAGTAAGGTGGTGGTGGAAAAACAGATTACACCATGGCGTGGAGACAGTATTCCGTACGTACGCACGGGCGGTGATTTCATTGTCCGTAGGATGGATAGAAGGTGAAATAGGGTTGTTTCATATTTATAATATCATATAATTATATTATTGATACTGATTGTATTACTTTACAATAAAACAACTAAATAACAGGAAGTTTAAGAAGAAAGAAACTTGAAAGAATCGGTAGAAGAGATTACCTCTTCTTCGACGCATCTCTTTTAAGCTTCATCTTAAGGAACTAGAGTTGATATTTTGAGAAGAACAGAACCTCCAGAATGTTTATAGGGATGTGGAGAAGAGAAATGGTCAGGGTTTGGCCGATCTTGAAGGCTCAAGGTGTTGTGAAGCGTAGAGGGAGGAGGTTCCCTTTTATAAGGGAGGAGAGGGGCACCTTTGGGAACCTCAAAAATATTAATTTATAATAAATCAAACCCCACTTAAAAACCTCAAAAAATGACTAAATTAGAAGATCAAAATAGATAGGGTTGTAATATCATAAAATAAAATAAAATTTAGACATGTTTTATGTTTATTTTAAACCTTATCAACTTGATTTATCATTATTTAATCTATTTAATTTTATTTGAGGTAATAAAATTATAAATTTTAGATTTCTATAAATACATACTTAAATGTTGTAAATTTTCCATAATTGGAAAATTTATAACCTTTTATACCATATAATTTTAAATTTTTAGTTTTTAAATATTTTTGTGATTTTTAAATAATTTAATAATATGTTATTTTTATAAAATATCAATAGTGTCAATTTTTACACTATTCATTATTTGAATTTAAATAAAAACCACACATAAGATATGTTCGAATAAAAATATATAATATATTTATAACATGTCATATTCGTCAAAAAAATTCATGAGGAACATTAATTTGTTCATATATTATTTATTTTAATATTTTTAAAACCATTTATTTGGTATATCTCTTAATAAAATAATTACTACAACATTTTTGTATAATTATTTAATATACTTATTTGTTGTATAAAAATTAAAAATAAAATCCTATGATGAATATAAATATAATAACTTTCGTAATATTTTTTTAGTCAAATTTATCATCTTAAAATCACAACATTTAAATTGTTATATTTATTAAATTATGAAGTTCACATCTTTGACATAATTTAAAACAAAATACTATAAATGTCCTAATAGGTTTTATAAGGCTCAAAATTATCCACAAATAAACCCTTGGATTATTAGGGTATAGATATAATCTACAAATAATGTTTGGTCAAGTTTATGGTCTTTTGGATAGGTATTTGTATTTTAATAAAAACTATATTATTGATTTTTCACTAAATAAATAATTTCTACATCATTAATGTATAAGCTATTAAGGTAATTAAATATTTCTGAAAAGTTACAAATAAACTAACATGATAAATAAAAACATTTTATCTTTCAAATGAGTATTTATAATTTAATTTATATTCTTTATAACCTTGTATTAAAAATTATCTGATTATTAAAGTTTGAGTGAGACATATTTCACTTTCCTTTAAATAAAATAAATAAAAGGTCTTAATCAAATACAAGTGGGTTCTATCAGATTCCATTTCAACCCAATTATGATTTAGGGAAAAATATAATCATCCAATTATATTAAGACAAGTGTTAGGGTAATTTTATAATATTATATTTACCTTTAATTACCCGATTTACCTTTAACAATGGTAAATAAAATTTACCGTAGTTACTATTCATAGTGCCTAAAAATAAAAAGTATCTTATTAACATAATTTGGACCTACTATTTCCAAATATTGAATCCATTTTCCCAAATTAAAAACACAAAAGTTGCAGTATTTAATTTAAAATTAATCCTGCTATTGAGAAAACGAGTTTTAAAAGTTAAAACGTTGTAAAAGATTGAAATGTTTTTACTTATGAATTCAGTGTAAAATTAATGGTAATGATATAAATTATATTAAATGGTAAAAATTTATTCTATTTATACTTTAAAACCATTCAATATTATAATTTAACTATATAAATTATTGCGATGAAAAAAGTTGTTTTTAATTAAAATATAGCGTGTTTTTACTATTCATTAAAATATGAAAGGTATCAGAATATTATGAGAAATTTATCCGAAGTAAATTTTCATATCCTTATTCGAATGAAGAATTTTATTTTGTCAAATTTAACTTATAAAAATTTCAAAAACAATATTTAAAGTGGGTGCGCCATCAAAAGGCGGCAAAATTGCATTTTTTGAAAAATACTTATTTTACCCGAAACATTTATTTTGTTTTCATACCATGTTCTAGAAAATGTGTAAGATGAATAATAATGTTATAAAATTCAAAATTTAGTTAATACTATTCATAAAGTATATTCCATAATAATATTAGAACAATATATCATTGTTTAGTGAAACCCGGTATCGCGTAGTACACACGCTATCAAGGAAGGTCGCGATTGCGTGTAATATAAGATAATACGGTGTTACGTATAGCACAAGATAATTTTGGTGTAGCGTACAACACAAGAAATCAATGAAATTAATTTTTTTTTCATAAAATCTCGGGGTTTTACAATTCCCTCCAATATTAATCCAAACCAAGGACCTGGTTTATCAAGATTAACATTTTCAGCATTTTAATTACATAATCAGTCAACCCCATGGGTTATAAATTTATTTAATTCAATATTATCATCATTCTATATCCATTTACTCTAAGAAAACCATCATAATACACCACCTATAGAAAAAATGAAACAAAGCACATCCAGCTTCCATAAGGAGTGAGAAAAAGAATGCAAATAAACAAGTAACATGGTCATTGGACATTAAAAAAATTCAAGTGAGCATACAAACTCTCAGCATATCATCAGTAGGTAAGACCAACTTTAACCCATTCCATCACATCCAGTTCCATCCCTAACACCCACATGTGTATACCGATGCTTCTCGCTATCACAGGTGTCAACTGCTGCCATGCCAACTGTTAGACATACCAGTCTTAGACATACCAAGCTCACAACACATTTGGGGCTCCCTAATCCATATCACAATATACCTACAAGATTATCCAAACCAATCTCACAACACAAGGCTCATATCCATATCACACCACAAGTAGTAGGAACAAACAAGCAAGAAATATGTAAAATGGTCCCTCAAAATAATGCATTCATCCATCTCATGAAAACGAGCTCTCAAGACTCCAAAATAAGGAATTACTCCTTTTCAAGAAAATAGGATACTCCAGACCTAGAAAACTATCTTTATCACACAACCAGTTCTTATTCCATATTGAATTAATCAATTTAGTGATTAAAAGGTTCCAACTATGAGCAACATAAGGCATAAATCCATAACAATCTAACAAAGGAAAACCATGCTCGTAGCATTTATTCCAGTTTCAAAAAACCCTACGAAGTAAAATTATCAATTAACATGAATTTTTAATTAACATCAATAAGAATTAACAATATAATTTTATATTATTTATAAATTCCATTAATTATATGGAATATTAACTTTAATTAAACATGCATATTGCATCAATTTGATCAACACCAAATTACATTAACCACCAGATTACAAACATGCCTCTTTAATTATTATTAATCCAATTAATTATCAATTAATTAAAATATTAAGTTCTTTACCAATTTCCATCAAGAACAACATGATATCAAATAATAGCATAGATATCACACAATCTATCAAATCAAGAGGCAAACTACTATCATGGTATAAATAAATAACATCTCTAATGTGAAATCGTAACCTGTTTCTTTATTCTAGTTAAAATAATTTTTAGGTTAATTTTATTGCTATCTAAGGGGATAAATAATTCTATCTATAATATTTAATGTAAATAAATAGAGAATCAATTATTCCCCTACCTTAAAAGTTGTAAAATATCTTTGGATGATAAAAATTTATGTTGAAGATCTCTAATCACCTCTCCCATAAGAAATGCATCCATCTGATGATGCTGCAACGCAACCACACCCACAAATAATAATGAAAATCCCATTAGAAACATGAGAGATGAAACACAATAGGATGATGAGAATAATTGGAAGTAAATGAGATAAAATCAGTAGAAACCACACAAAATTAATGAATAAATAACCTTTGATTACCACATATCGAAGACAAAAGGCTAAGGATCGATCGCCATCGGAGGAATCTCCAAAATGCCAATGGGGAAGCTTCTAGTCATCTGGGATAAGAGGAAGCACTATAGTTATAGGGTTTATGAAAAATTTGAGTGGATAAAACTTTTTTAAATGTACAACATTAGGGATTTACACAATGTGTAAATCCTTTACATGTTGTGTAAATTTCATGCATCAGTTCTCATCGAAAACACACTACCTTTTTATTATTTATCCTAGATTAATTACACATCATGAACATACTATACACAATTCTTGAACCTCAGTTACATGAAAGTAAAGGATTACATGGTGCGTGATCTTCATACTTACTTCATTTTATAGAAAAACCCCTTTAGACAACTTCTAAGCCTCCTCTAAGCTCTATCTGCCTCAGAAAAATGCAAAAGGTTGGGCCACATGGATTCAGACTCTTAAAATTAAAATATCAAAGATACCTTATATAATGGATCCCATTAAGTTGGAATAATTAAAGAAGAAAATTAAAAATAATCTAGACAAGGGTTTATATGTATAAGCGCTTCCCCATGAGGTGCACCAGTATTTTTTATCAATAAGAAATATGGTTCAATGCAACTCTACATTGGTTACCATGAAAATGAAAAAATCACAATTAAGAAAAAGTATCCTCTGCCCAACATTGATGACTTGGTTGATCAATTGTAATATAGTGACTCAAAATTTTCATAAATAGATATTAAATCTTAGTAGAAGAATATTCATTCATAACATAATGATCTATGATATAATATTTTTTCTATAGTGCATTTGGAAACTTAGAAACATAAAAAAATGGTACATAAGTGAACTAAATATTCTCCCACGAAGTTATTCATAACTAGAACCCTTATTAAACCTATCATACATAAAATCTTTCTTCGTAACATGGGGAAGGGATCAATGCAAAGGGAGAGATAATATAGTTAGTAAGGGTAAACAAGGGAGATATCAATGATCACATAAGAATAGAAAAGGCGTAAGGGAATGAGAAAATGAGGTTAACATTTGAAAACCATACCCTAGATATCATATATAATATACTTGAGCCATGACATAAATTTTGGTAGTTCATATGAAATGAATCATAAAGGAATCAATGTACATAATCCACGGGAGTATAAAATTGGAATAAAACATATATTTGTGACATAAACATAATCTTATAACAGTGTGAATATGTATAACTATAACAAATTTCACTCATTAAGTTAAGGACATGAAATTAGCCCCTTTCATAAACTTATGGACATGAAACATAGTCATTTCTTAACCTTATAGAGATGAAACCATGTCCACACATAACCTTATAGACAAGAAAACTAGTCCCACACTTAATCTTACAGACATAAAATATGGTCCATCCATAAAGATAAGTATATTATAAATTTATTAAAAAACCAAACTTATATGTATCATGCCATATATTATTTACTTATTAACTTTTATTACCTATTTATTAATAATTTCTTGTTAAAATCATGTTTCAGGTAATAAATACTTTATTTTTCATTTATGTTTTGGTTTGGTATTTTTGGTCCTCTTACTTTGATAATGGTTCTATCATCTCCTTAATTTTAACTATGATATAAATATCATATATATTCAGTATGTATTAATTTATATTAATCCAATAAATTTAGAGATAGAAAATGAATTACATCATTTATGGAGATGGTATGCAGTACGTACACGTGAAAACTATTTCCATTTTTTCGGTAGATGAAATAAAAGAAAGGAAAATAATATATTACCTTTATAGAATAACTTATATTTCATATACACAGCATATTTTCCTCAAAATTTTCCTTATTAATTTCCATGTAAAGCATAAGTGAAGAACTAATTACATTGCTTTGTGAGGTTGTAGTCCGTCGTACACATGGGCGATGTTATCATATTCCAAATTAATGGAAAGTAAGACGTTATATGTGATAATCTAGTTCTATAAGTATAATTATGTCATAAATATGATATAAATATGTTAAATACACCATTATATCCATCCATGATAGGTGGTGATAGAAAACAAACTACACAGGTTCGTGATGCGGTATCCCTCCATACACACGATTGATGATTTCATTTCCCATTTGAAGAAATAGGTGATATATATAGGTTATTACATTAACATAATAACATATTATTATATTTTATATAATGGTTTTATTATATTTGAATTATTAGGAAATTTATTTAGGTGTCAATAGGATAATTAAATAGAAAGAGTGTATTGAAGAAAATTATCATCACTTAGAACAACCTCATTTGATCTCTTTTTAAGGACCCTAAGATTGGTATTTTGGGAAGAAAAGAAGATATATAAAATGTTTAAAAATGTTATTGAGATAGTTTTATAGGTTTTGGTCGAGCCAAAGGGCTTAATAGGTGTGATGAAGTGGGGATAGGAAGTGTACTTTTATAATTGAGGATTGACATTTCTGTAAATACCCAAAACTATTCAATAATGGGAAGACACACTCACCCCAAGTGAAACAAAAATTGATAAATAATTAATTTTGGGGATTATTTGTTTTATCCAAAACTAAACCACAAAAAAACACTTGTTTTAAACATGTTATTACAAGACCTTAAGTTTACATAAATTTACCATTTTAGTTTTCACCATGGTAACTGGTATCTTTTTATTTACCTGGTTAATTTATCCTTTAAAACTACAATTAAAACAATCCTTATTAGATAATTTAGAACCTATGATTATAAATATTAAAACAAATTTATTAATTACAAATCCATTGTGTGTGGAAAATTAATTTTAACACAAACACATGTAATGCGCAAAACCCCATTTTGACCTTAATCGTGATGATTAATTTTTATTATATTTATTAATATACATGACCAGAAATTAATTTAACATTATTATATATTATAAATTATTGTGAATAAAAATAAAAAATCCATTTTTATCATTTTCATATCATATAATTTTAATAATTTTATTTAAGATTAGTCTCACAGACATAATGAAACAATAGTTTTCTAAAGAGAAAATTTTCAAAAGTAAAGAAAGTTTTAATATAAAAATTTAATATGAAATTTGTTCAAATTCCCTAAATTAGTTTAATAAATATAAGATTTAAATAATTTTACTTTTAAAAAACATCTCATAACAAATTTTATATTGTAAATGATTTAAAAGAGAAGACCGTTTTTAATAAAAATCAATATTTTTTTATTATTAATAAAAAAATTAATCTTTTTAGAGAATTATGAAAAATTTGACCTAAGATAATTTTTAAATACTGATCCAAAAAATGAACTTAATTTTATAAAATTAATTTTCTAAAATTTTCTAAAATTGATTTTAATATATGTTCATAGAGAGTAATAAAAAACATTTTTTTTTGAGAAAATAGTATTTCCGAAACATATAAGGACATTACTAAAAAATAAATTAATTTTATAAAAATAGGATATATTTATATAAAACCACTATACTTAAATTTTAATTTTTTTTATTTCTATTCATAAATCTAGGTTTAAAGACTAGGGTATAATATTTATATTTAAATAATAATATTAATAGTATATTACGGTTCGTTAAAACTCAGTGTTGCATGTCACTCCAACTATCAATGAAATTAGATTTATTTGAAAAAAATATTTCATAATATATCATGGTGTTACATGAGAGGGGATAAATACTTTTAAAATATTTACCTTTAATCTGGATATCATCAATTAAGTGTGAAAAGAGAGGATTTACCCAATATAACCTTTTGTACTAGATATAGACACTATGAATTCATAGCGATGGCATTAAAACATACAAAAGAAACTATTATATTCATATATTTGATTAATAGAGTCTATATATATTACATATATAAATTTGTGGTATTATTTATAGATTATATTCTCATATATTCCAAGATCATGGAGAAATAAGAATATTATTTTAGGATTATGTGACAAACCTTGATAAAGGAGAAGCTATATGCTAAATTTCACAAGTGTGATTTTTGGCTATAAAAAGTATCATTCTTGGGTCATTTAATAACAAGTGAGAGTATATATGTGGATAATTAAATGAAATAGGTGGTTGAGAGATGGCCCAAGACAACTACTATGACAATTATCTATTGTTTTCTTGGATTGGATGGAAATTATATATGATTTGTGAGAAATTTCTCATGATTTTATAATACACTATGCCAGTTAAATTAGAAGGGAGTAATGTTTCTATGGATAAATTAATTTGAATAAAATACCAAGGATATTAATAGAAGTTTTGTCACTTCACCTTTACTCACATTACACTACATTGTAGAAGAGTTTATAATACACAATGATGCATAAAATAAGGGATTGAGGTATGTACTCATGTAAAATTAAATAATGGTAGATTATTCCTTACACCAATTAAATATTCACGGGAAAAATTACCCGAAACATGATTTGGAGCTACAAAAATTAATATTTTAAATAAATATATGAAGACATTATCACTATGGTGTGAAATATATACTGATCGTAAGGGCTTAAATTATATATTTATATATAAGGACTTGTACAGCTTCCAAAGGATAGGTTTTTATTGATTATCGAATTTGACTACTCGATAAATTACCACCCTAGTAAGGAAAACAAGGTAGATGATTGTTTGAGCAGGAAGGACCATGCCACCTTATCCATGATGAGGATTGAAAGAGACCCAATATTTATGGTTTTGGATAGTATAGACCATTAGATCATAAGGTAAGGGGTAAATCATATATTTTATAAATTATTACCCAACCATCCATGCTTGTAAAGGTCAAAGAGTCATAGACAGAGGCTATGAAGCTACAAAATAAGTTATAGAATAATCTAAAGTTCAACTTTTACAATGATGGAATGTAACATTTGAGAAATGAATATGTGTTCATTCAATACCAAAACTTAAGAAGGTGCTATTGGATGATACACATAATACATCATTATCTATCTATCCTAAATGAATAAAGATGTCTAGAGAATTCAAGAATCATTTCTAATGGTATAACATTGATAAGGGATACTATAAAATATATATCTTGATGCTTGGTATTCCCACAAGTTAAGGAGGAACAAAAAGGTGTAATGGGTGATGAAATCATCACCCATACATGTATTGAAATGGGAGATCATCACCATGGATTTTATATATGATCATCCTAAGACTTCTAAATTCTATAATTCTATCAAGGTAGCAGTGAATGGACTTATAAATTCTATGCAATTCTTTTCTTTCAAGAAGATTTATCACTTAATTAACTTTTTGAGTTACATATAAAAAAGAGGTAAGGATTCAAGGAGTAATGCTTTCAATTATAACTAATTGATATCAAAGGTTCAATTAAAAATTACATAGGATTCTTCAATAATATTTGGATATAGAATTGGAATTTATCACATCTTATCATCCTTAAAATTATGTTCATTCTAAAAGGAGAATTCAAACACTATAAGATAATTTTGGGATCCTATTCAATGGATTTGAAAGCAGTTTGGGATAAAAACCTTCTCCTGGTAGAGTTATCATATAACACATATTTCCATTCTAGAATTAAAATGATACCGTATGAGGATATATATGGGAAGAGGTGCATAAATCTGACATGATGGGATGAATTTAAAAAATATAAACTAATGGGACTAGATCATTCCTATGAAATTATATAGAAGATTAAAACCATTCAATGTCACATTAAAACTATTAAAAGTTGATATAAGAGTTATGTTGATAATAATTGATGATATCTATATTTTGATGTTAGTGCCAAGACATTCCTTCAAACATCTCCTTGTAATAGGGAAATGGGATTTGTAATGAAGAAAAATATGATACCTAAATACATTATTCTCTTTGAGATTCATGATCATATATGAGTTGTACCTTATTTTCAGCACTCCCACCGAACCTTTATCAGATACATAATGTGTTTTATGTATCACTTTTGAGGAGGTATATAAAAAATCTATCACATGCAATAAACTCATAAACTATACAATTGGAAGATCATCTTTATTATAGGAAAAAATTGATATAAATCTTTGATCATAGAAATAATTTAATGCAAGACAAGGCCACTCACTTGGTTAATGTTATCTAGAGGAATCATAAGCTTGAGGAAGAATTGTGGGAACCTGAATATGTAATGTGATAGAATTAACCTTATTTATTTTCATTAGAGTAGTGAAATTTAAAGGGAAAAAATATTTTAAGGGTGGTAGAATGTAACAACCGATGATTTTATTATGTATTTTTTCCTTTCAATAAATATTTTGTTTAATAGTTCATTTTACACGCAACAATGAACTAAAAATAATTGGGAAAAATTTTGTTGAGATAAAATATTACAATATAATATAAACATTAATACATTATGATAATGTAATATGAAACATCATTAAGAAAATTACAAGAGGAATAAAACCAGAAGTAAATAAAAAGACCAAAAATATGTAATCATTGTCCTAAAGATTTATGTTGAAGTTTATACCTACAATTAAAAATATGAAAATAAGGAAAATATAATTGACATATTAAGATTGAGGTAAATGAATAAGATGAATGATTCTAAGAATGTATAGAATTCTATATATAGAATGAAATATGACTGTTATATATATGTTCACTGAGAATATGGTCATTAGATATATGGATATTAGAAAAATAGTCATTGGATATGTGGTCATTGATTATATCTAATGGGTATATCATGTAGTTCAAAATAATATAATTTTGTAATGAATTAAAAAGATAATATTTAATTAAGTATTTTATTATAAAATTTTTTATATGCATTTCATATTATTATTATTATTATTAAAATGGATTGATGTAATTATAAAATTAAAATATACATTTTAATGTCAATATATTGATAAAATTAAATTTTTAGAAGATGAATAATTATTTTAATAGGATGTTTTTAAAATTATTCAAGGCTAAAAATGGTATTTTTTCAAAGAACTATATTTTCAGTATTGTTTATTTTTATCTTCATAAATTAAATTATTCAATTTTAATTGAGGAAGATAATGTAATGATAATATTATTAACAAATATATTAATACCCATTTAATTGGGAATTGATATGAAATAAAATTAAGAACACATAAATTTTTAAAAACTATTATTCTATAATTTTTTATATTATATGTTTTCATTTAAATGATAAATTTCACAAATTTGAAAATTGAATTCTATTAAATTATATAAAAACTTATAATTAGTATGTTGAAAATATTTAAGGAGGTCATTTTAAATTTTAAGCATAAAAATAAGTTACAAAGGTAAAAACTAAGTTACCACAGTAAAGGTAAAATGATGCAAAAAAGGGTTAAAATATGTGGTAAAGTCATAAAATATCATAGAATACCATATCTAAATTTGTTTTTGAGGAATTTGTTTTAAAAAAACTTATCTCATGCCCTTTATTTTATACTTTTTATCCACTTACCTTTTAAAATGACATCCTTATACAATAATGAATAAATATTTATAGAAATACCACTCAAAACTCACCTATAAAAGGACCCCTCCTATAAACTTACAAAATATTCAAAAAACCCCGTTATCTATTGAATATATACCAATTTACCCTCTTCAATATCCTTATTACACATTTGGTGGATTCTAATTCCAATATGGAATCTGAGATCCTTCATTTCAAAGGAATCCGTATCGAGAAGGGGAAAATTATCAAGTAAGTATATAAGTTATTCTCATACCTTTTCAATTACTATATCATATAAAATCTTTATAAATATAAACCTCTAATGTAATGATGTTATATTTAAATTTTTATTCTTCTGAGAAAATGACATTACTATTATATAACTCTAAACTTTTACGCATCCAATAGTATAAAATATTGTTGTCTGGGTCAGTTCAACCACTTACATGAATGATGTTATACCAACATCAGCATTTTTCACCATGATAAAGTATCAAAACATTAATAATATTAATATAAGGTATTAATTATTAATATATTAAATGTATATGGTTTTTTATGGATGAGATAAAAATTATTGATCAATATTAAGTAACTTATTATTATTGGTAAATTACTCGAAAAACGTTTTTTCATGAATTCCATTATACTGAGGGGTGAGAAGTCCCATATATTTGATGATTTAGTCTAGAGGATATAATTTTTGTGGGGCTATTATAATTGAAAATGAATCTCCCTTGGTCGTTTTTTTTTCATTGCATATTTTCTTAAGATGCTTTTAAAATTCATGTGTGGAGCATCAGATCTCTATCCCTAAGGCTTAAATGGATCCACCTTCATGAATGGTCCATGGATTTCAATTTTTAACATGAAAGGAATAATTTTACTCAGGTTTGGGTTCATTTTCACAGGCTTAAATTGTTCCTTTGGTATCCAAATATTTTTCACAATATTGGATTGACAATTGGGACTTCTATACACCTTGACAAGGAAACTGAGGTCGTTTGGTCTAGAAAAATTTCTAGAATGTTGGTGTATATTGATATTAACTCCAACTTGATTGATAAGGTAACACTCTCCACTCCCACTGATAATATCTAGATTGATGTTGAATTTTAAATAAATCATTTTTTCTATAATGAATGCATGGACGTTGGTCATTCTTTGAAGGTATGTCGGAGGAATATCTCTTGTGAGAGATGTGGGATGAAGGGTTATCCAAATAATATCTATAGAAGGAAACCAAAGAGGAATCATTTGGATTTATGAAAGTCTCTAGATCATAATAAAAAATAAATCTTCCTCTAAGGATGATATGTTTTCATCTGACAAATATTCTCAAGTGCCCAATTTGAAAGGAAAAGGACTAATGGTAGATAAGTCCCCGATGAGAGCCAATAGTGGTTCCTCTAATACTTGGTTTTAATTTTCTAAGGTGGTTACATCTAATTATGATTGTGCTTCCACTCTTATTGATATTGGGGAATCTTCTAGTCTCATTGTTGCTCTAGATACTTTTCCTATTGCAGGTTTAAAACATGATGAGAATTTTGATTTGGCTTATTGAAATGGGGCCTCTCAGTATGTTGATTTTTAGAAGGAGATTAAGAAAATTTTGAATTATTATAGAATTTCTGAGAAGTGGGGTGACATCTCTGAGGCAGAAGAGATGGATGATTGCACCAACCTAAAGAAAATGAAAAACAATGTGGTCATACCTCTTTTAAGGATGCACTCTTATCTAAAAATGAGAAGACATATGATAGTATGGATTCAATTCCAACTCCCCCGAAGCAAATAATAAGAAAAGACTATTCTAACATACCTTATACTATTTCTACCTAATCCACTTATAAGTTTTCAGGCAAGTTCAATCTTGATATTCTTAAGATCTTTAATCAGAGTAAGTCCCAATATGAGTGGGAAATCGCTAATTATTTTGAATATGGGAATGACATGTCTTATTATGATATATAACCTTTTTTGATGGATAAGGGTAAGTCCCTTTGTTTGACCCCATCCTTCTATCCTATACATTTTTCTTTTATATTTAATTAATGGTCATAATCTTAGCTTCTTGATAGATTTATTGGGTAATGATTATAATTGAATTTTAAAAAGGTATTATATAATAATAAGGTTATGAAATGTGTTATTAATAAGGTTATTTTTATTATACATGAGGTCAAAGTACTTTCATGGAATTCAAGATTAAGGGTATGAGTTTTATCATCTCAATTTTTTCTTATTGAGATATGTTCTATATTCACCACATTTTTTATGTGGTGTATACAATTCCCCATGAATATCTTATACCAAATTATTCATGTAATTTAATCCATATCATTATATTCATTTCAAGAGATTTTTTAGAACCAAAATATTTTAATATACATTTACCTTTAAATAAGTCAATGTGTTTGATGGATTTCTCCATACACAATACATAACTTAAAAAACTATGATCTATTTAGATAAAATATAAATATTTATTTATGGAAATTAAAACATATACATTGAATTATAAGGAAAGAATAAGATTAAACACTTTAGTAACTTTTTATAGAAAGAAAATAAGTTCCACTTAGAATATGAATGAAATTCAATTCGTATAGCTAAAATGACTAATACTATCATTTTATGCATAGAAATGTATTTTAATAAATATTATATTTTTATACAATATGAATTTATATTTCAAGAAACTTTTTATTAATTATGATAAAATATATTCAATATGAATAATTTTTTAATAATAATTTAATTAATGAATGTTAGTAAATATGAGCGAGAATATTTAATATTCTAAAAAAAATCCATTTTCTAATAATTTTTTTTATTTATATATCAACTTTTTATTTAAAAGTTAATTATATAAATTTCATAATTTTAATTTTAAAAAACGAAAATTATTTTTTGATTCATCATAGTAACATTTTCTTAATATGATTTTTTTAAAATTTTCTAAATTTTTTAGATGAATAATGAAAAATACCGTTTTTACAAATAAAAAGAATTTAATGATATTACTAGTATATAAGTATGAATTAGAAATTTTTAAAACATTTTAATAAGACTAAATATTTACTTTATGAGTTAATATATTCTTTTATAATTTTTTTTAATTTTATAACCCATATTTGAAAATTTAATACTTAAGTTATATTTTTCAAAAATTATTTTTAATACATTATATATTTATTATTTTAAAATAAATTTTTATAAATTTTAGAAATCTAATATTATTAAAATTATTTTAAATTTTGAATCATTAGGTACCAATTATGTAAAAAGAAAATTTTTATTTTCATGCATAAAATGTAAATTAATTTGATAAAAAATAGTTACCTCGATAAAAATCCAAAGTGGTGAAAAGTGTTTTACTAAGAGGGAATGACTACTCAAATGTCCTAAATATGTTTGGAATTGGGTGGTTAAGGACTTTATTGACCATATCCCTTTACTTATCTATTATTTATAAATTTTATATTCATTTTCCTAGATATTTACTTCCATTATTGAAAAGTATTGGGTATTCACAAAAATGTCGTCCCTTTTCCCATATAAAAGGGAACTACTCTATTCACTTACAATCACACCAAAACCAAATAATTTCTTCTCAAACTCTAAAAAAAACTCTCCTTAATATTCCCATCCGCATTCAAGAGTTTCTGGTCTTCTCAATAGACCCTCCCTCAAAGGTTTAACCCCTTTGTGGAAGAGATAATCTAAGAAGTGATGTGTAAATTTCTAACGATCCTTTCTCATTTCAATTTCTTCATATACACTGATTCTTTATAAAATTAAATTAAAAGATATTAAAATGATAAAATTATTATAACTAGTATAATGTTATGTTATTATAATTATGGTACAACTATTAACCAATCTTCAATTTTGTATTTAAAAAAAAAACGTCGTTCTTGCGTTCTGCAGACTACTACCTCTACTATGAAACATGTTTTTCAGTACTTCACATCCATAAAAGAATGGTATTAATGGGGAATTTAATATATAATTATTATATTTATGAAAAATTGTATATTTTAAAATGATAAAACATATTATTCATTTCCCCTATTTTATGGAAAATGAAATCATCAACCATGCGTATTTGTGGACTACTGCCTCCATGGAATGATTGATTTCTATTTTTCTTTTCATAAAATACTTACATGGATGGTCATGAGAATGATTTTAATAGATAAATATGTTTTTCATGAAATTATTATGGTTCTGGAAAGATATATTAGACAACCTATTAATAATATAAATATTAAATAATTGTGGTAAATTCAACTGTATAAAAGAGCGTTCTAAGAGAGAAAAAAAGTGATTTATTTGTATTATATAGTAAATTATTATAGGTTATATTATTTTTATAATTTTTTTTAAATTATGATATATCACAATAATAAAAATTAAATAAGTTCATTATTCTTCTGATATAAGAATATTTCAACTAAATCACTTAATAATCTTCCATTAATAATGACATATTCTTGTTTGGATTGCTTTAACCACGTACTTGA
The DNA here is from genome assembly GCA_963277665.1 of Viscum album. NCBI lineage: Eukaryota > Viridiplantae > Streptophyta > Magnoliopsida > Santalales > Viscaceae > Viscum > Viscum album. The sequence goes on along the minus strand of OY728134.1, from coordinate 634,255,508 downwards.
AAAATATTATAAATTTATATCAAGGATGAATATGAGATCTTAATTAATGGTATAATATGATATAAATTTGTATATAATTATTTTATTTTGTTTCTGGTAAGGTTATAAGAATATTTAACTCATTAATTAAGAAATCATCCTTTAATCATTAAGAATCACTAAAACTTGCTCATCATCCATTTCAGCCTCATGGATCATAACCAAAGCTACCACGAAATGAGATTAAAGATTTATAAAATATCATATAAATTCTATTAAAACACATTATATTATCTAATAATGCTGTACATTTGAAAAATAATAGATACCAACAACACTTTTATGAAACTAGTTCAAAGTGATAAAGACTACTTACACTCAGTGTTGAAGATAAGTAAAAAATAAATAATATACACACACACACACGCACACACATAGAACGATTTTAAATTAATCCCATAAATGTTTATAGTTATTAATATGGTTCTTTGGAATGTATTTAATGAAGTTAATTTAATTATTCAGGATGTTTGGTATAAGGGTATAACGAATCAGTACTGAGGTAAGGGTTTTCATCTCAAATTCATATTTTTAAGAAATGTTTGGTATTATGCACCTAATTTCATTTATATGGTATGTATAATACCTATTTATGATAACATATCATGAATTATATTTTAATAATGGACTTTTTAGTTCAAATAAATTCCCTATCCCTCCATGGGGTTTGATTAAAATGTTACTCAAGTTGTAAGGATTCTTTGTATCAAACATTAATTCCTTGAAAAATATTTATGTTATGTTCTATGTTTTAATTATAATGTTTTATTCACTTAAAATATATGTATATTTTTCATATATTTTTATTATTTATTGGAATTACTAATCCAACTCAACCTAGTTTCATCAAATGGATTTTGACTTAGTTATCACCCCACTCACAAGGATTTTTGGTAACTTAATTTTCATTCACTGAGTTACTATGATTTATATTATAAGTATTTCATATAATTTGGGCAAATTATAAAATATTTTCTTATTATTTGTAATTATCTTATTTTTTAAATTTTTACCACATAAACCTATTTTTAAATATTTCATGCTTTATGGAGTATATTGCTTGAAAGGGATATTAATAACTAAATTCTTCTTTCATTGAGTTATAATGTTTTATATTTAAATTTATTATTATAGGATTGGGTTCTACCACACTAATATTTTATTATATGTTATTTTATAACCCTCTTTGGGAAAATTATTTTTTAATACAAATAATGTTTTATTACTTTTTTTTACAATTGGGGGTTTAAAAAAAAGTAAATTTAAAAGTAATAAAAAATTTCCTTTTATAATCAAATGTTTTATATTTTTTTATTCACATTTAATATATAAAACGTTACATTATTTTCAAGGAACTATTATTAGATATTCCATTTAAAAGTTAAAATTTTCAAAGTCTTTCACATCACGTTTTCAAAAGTTACTTTTGAAAGTGACATGTAAGTTTGTATTTTTCATTAACATTATTTTTTACCTAAAAGTTCTTTTAAGTTTTCACCTATATTTCCATTTTAATATTTAAAAGGATTTACACTAATTATATTTATGTTATATGATTTATCATTTATTATATATATATATATAATTTGGGTTATTTAACTCATGGTATCAAACAATTCAATTCTTGAAACCTTCTTATCTGATACTATTCGAATCAATCTTTTGCAATGATATTTTTTCATATAAGTCATCATAATTATGAGTTTCATTTATTACACTGGGGGTATATTCTTTTGAAAACATCCTTGTTATTTTTCTATATAACTTTTAAAATGTTTATTTTTACTATAAGAATGATCCATCATATCCTTTGAATTTCCTAACTATCTACCGTGAATAAGAATAACTTTTCTTCCAATGAATTTACTTTATAAATAACCTCATTTTCCATTTAATTCATTGAATGGTGTTCACCTTGATTTCATATATTGATTGATTAAGGAAATATTTGACTTAACCATATACCCATTTCTCAATATGACATTAGTTTTAGGTATGCTTATATAAAAATCTATTTCATTTCTTGATTGGGGAACTATTAAAAATATGTATATTTGTTATTTTGATACAAAAGTTTATTGATTACTCAAGAAATTTTACTATGAATTGTTTAAATATCCACCTTATTTCTCTATATGCGTTATGATCATGTTATCCCTTTTATTGACATGGGGAAGAGTATTGGTGTTTTATAAGTTTTTATTCCAATAGAGATGATTATCAAAAAGGTTGAATATATATTATTATTCCTTCCTTACACATGGTTAATATATTGTATTTAATTAAGTGATAGATGGAACCCAGAATCATATAGCCCCATGATGCATTAATAGGTCTCATGAGGAAAAATAGTTTTAGTTTTTATGTATACCTCTCCCCATATCAGTACAATGTCATGGAATAAGGCCTTGGAAATATTTTTCTGATGTCCAAAATTATGTATTCCATTAGTATTTGATTAGTAATTATTTTTATATATTCTTTAATTTATTTACATAGATATAGAATTATCTCTGTTTCAGTTAATTATAACATTATTTAGATTATTTATTCCTACCATAATATTTATGCCATATTTATTCCATTATTGCCTCAATTATCTTAATGAGAATTTAATCCCACACCTTATTATATTTAAATTTACTTAGGTTATAAAGAAAATTATTACACATTATATATACAATATAATGGCTTGTGTGGAGAATTTTTGGTTGATATTGAAGACTTATTATACATTTTGTAGTTTGTTATATTGGAAGAAAAATTTCCTTTAGTTGAAAAAAGACATGTGGTTTGTTAGATTATTTTTTATCCTAATTATCTATAATTAAAAACCTAAAAGGTCTTGGGAATATATGTAATACAATATTTTATTTATATTATATGATTATGAGATAACTATGTCTAGGAATATACAGTTGTTATTGAATCCATATTGTAAAGTATGCATTTATGAGCACTCATTTTTGGAGTATGGGTCTAGGGTTTCATAGTTGGTATCATAGTAGGTTGTAGATAAATTTAATGATTAATATTTTTTTTGAGGATAATTTAATTAGTGATAAGTTATGATTGATCATAATTTCAAAGGTATAAATAAAATTTTGTGATAATTATACGATTAAATTGTAAGGTAATAATGTCCATTTTATTAGGGTATTAAATCTAGATAACCTTAGTGAAATCTTTAGAGATGATTCTAATTATATGATGATATTATTAAATATTAGTAAGGACTTGAGTCGGTTATTTTACTAGTAATAAATAATTTTATGGATACTGATAAGTGGATGTATTTGTGGCATAGACTCCCCTAGTGGTAATCACCCTAAAAAGTGTTGGCTGATCATTGAATCAATCCTTACTATGATACACAATGGGTGTCCCTATGTCTTCACACCTGGCTAGACACTCCCAGTGGATATTATTTAGTTGATCATATGCTATTTATAAACCACTATAAAGTATTGATTTACTATACTATATATCGTTTTCCTATTGGGTGTTTTTTCACCAATTAATGATAGTATGAACTACATGCATACATTTTGTTATAATATGGCGATGTTATTAATGGTATGACTTATACTATAAAACCTATATTATACTATGATTTTACCTATTTTATGGATGTTTAGTTTTTTATCTATTATTAATGTGATGATACTAATGGTATAGTCTCTCTTCATAGTTTATCATACCCTTTCTACTAGTGGGAATACTTTGGAATATAGGGAGGAGTGCCTGAGGTCATGTGGTGGTCCAACTCAGGTATTTTTCGGGTGAACCTAGATAAATCATTATATATAGTTTTCTCAATTTAAAGCACCAATTTTTATCTGATCTATTATTTCCCAAATTTTTCTTATTAATGTACCCATATCCAAAAATGTTTTAATAATTATATCTATTTTTAGTTCAATAATATTAGGTTCAGAACCTCCCAAAATGGAATCAACCTTCAAAGCCTCCAATGTTGAATAATGTCCCAAAACTCCCAATTCAAAATGAAATTTCATATAAAACATATCCACAATTGAGAAGATAATCTATCCTTGACACACATTTTAATGCTATTGTATTATAGAAAAGAAATTCTAAAATTCAACAAAGTAATAAAAAATAAAATAATAATATAAAGGATTTACATGGTTCATAAGTAGTCATACATCATGGGGGAAACAATGTAAAATTTCATTGAGAAATAGAATATTATTTTAACAATGAAAAGTTTGATGAAAAATGACCAGTGGCCATGTATTTGTAGACAAAGTCCACAAAATTAATCAAGAAAATAATTTTCCACTACCATCTAATCCGTAAAAATATCTTTCCTTCTCAATTTGACCATTATTGGCATCCCATCACTTGGTAAGAGGCATCCAATAACTTAAATCCTCCCCCCATTGAAAAATACGACCTCTAAACTTCCTGATCCATATTAATATGACATATATTATTATATTAATCTTACACATCCTTTTAATATACATAGTTTAACTTACACGAGAGTTGGTTTAATCTTACGTAGCCTCTATCTCTTGGATTATGGTCCTGATACGATAAAAAAGAATGATGATATTCCCCTTCTCAAGGTTTCCAGATCACTCAAATATATTTGAGCCAAAACACTATATTCCCATTATTTATCTCTATGAGACCCTTTTCCTTCTCCATGTAAATATCCTCCTTTAAATATACATGAAGGAAAGTGGTTTTAAAATCAAAATTCCCAAGATGTAACACTTCTATGGAAAACATTCCAAGTAATATTGGAAATATCATATTCTTAACAAATAAAGATTTTTTTTGTGAAAAATATAAAAAATCTATTTGTTAAAATCCAATTATTAAGATCCTTTCCTTGTACAATTATAAAATATACATTTATTTCTTTAGTTGATAAACGCACTTGTTCTAAAAAACTATATTCCTTTAGGTCTTTCCATTTGATCCTGTGTCCTAAAAAAATGCAAGAAATACATTTCATACCTTATTTATAAATAAAAAATCCTCAAGTAACTCTGACTTGTATCCAATTTTTTATTTTTACACAATTTATTGTCTATGATAAACATATCGACAAGGGTACTTATATATGTTTTAAATATAGCACTGAATCCTAGTTGATATCTGAAACTAACTCTATGGATCAAATCTTTATGGAACCACTCCTTTTAGAACATGACTATATACATATATAACATGAGTTATATAGTCCCCATTCTTTATAATAATTTCATATTTTAAAATATCAAGAGAATATAACTTCTTTCTAAAAATTCTTCCAAATTTTCTGATATTCCTAAAAATATCATACCCCCTAAACTATCTGGTACTTTCTAAATTTTATTCAAAAGAACATAAACATGTGATGATTCTTTGTTCCAATACAAAATTTCCATTGGGTTCTAATAATTCAAATGGATCCAATCATTAAAGATAAAATTTAATCTTCTTATGATCTTCCCTAACTTAATATCCCATAGTTGACAACTAAAGTCTTACTCACCATACCCAAAAAAGAAACATTATTGGTACTTAACCTCTAACTTTTACCTTTCCTTGGTATCAATGTGAACATATGTGAGTGATATGAAAACTTTTTAAAGGGAAATATCATCCTTATTTCTAATCTATAAGGCTTTTAGAAGTTCCTACCCTAGTAGAGAAGAAGGACTTTGGTTCACCAGATAGTTAACACAATTCACATCCTCTGACAAAAACTCTTTAAGGAAACCAATTTACAACCTCATGTTCTCTTTTATTTCTACTATAGTCCAATTCATCCTCTCTATGAATCTATTTTATTCCCTAATTACAAGTGTGGATATGCTTAACTTTATGTATTTATTCAAGTAGAACCATTATAAATTTTTGTTTTTATATTCCCCACTATTGTTATACCAAAAATAGTTCCGCTTACATTTAGTTTTCTTTTCCTCCATGGATATCCATTTAATAAAGGTTATGAAAATTTTATACTTGTTCTTGAGAAAGAGTCCCAAAACCTTTAGTGTCACATCATCAATAAAGGTAACATAGTACATCATCCCTCTATATAATGGGCCAAAATCCCCCTACATATCCACATGAACCAACTGTAACTTTTGATCCTTGGGTGTTTTTACTTCCATTAAAAAATACACCTTCAACTGATTTTTATTAGTAAAATATTTTAATGTTATATAATCTATTCATATTAGTTTTAAGATGAGTTTATAAACTTGAAATTTTATCCCTTTATCACTTAAGTAACCAAGATGTTCATGCCATAACTTTGTGGATTTAGAAGTTATTTTTTCAGCATCCATTGAAACTTTCAAAACTCCCTCTAGGTATAATGTCCCATATTTCATTGATTTTTACAAAATCATAGAACCATATGAATCTTTCCATGATCCACCTTAAAATTATATATATAAACCTACATAATCCATTTATCTTACCAAAATAAAATTCTTCCTTAATCTTGATATGTGTTTCACTCCTTGCAATTTGAACAAGCCCCTGTCATACACCTTAAATGTAACATCACCCTTGACTACTATATTGAGATATTCATAATATATAAGATTTACCTTACTAAATATTCTATAACTATAATTCCTTATATTTTTCATCTTATATGTAGAGTAAAAATAATCCTTAGATTCTATGATCCAAGACTCCAGAGGATTGGTGAAACTCCACAAATGGCCACTTGTATACTCTAAAACAGAATGTTCATATTCACTTTTAGAAGTTTATATTATAGAAATGACACTTCTATCACTACAATATTTCTTCTTATAACATCATACACATAATTATAGTATATGGGGTTGCCTTCATCCAAACTACTCCATCCCCAAACTCTTCTTCATTTACCCTTTCTATGTCTTTTCTATGAAACTAGACATCCCCTACATTACACAATAAAAGTGTTTATATCATAATCCCATGTATCCTTACATAGAATCTCATCATTCGGAATTAGATCCTAAACATCTATAAAAAAAAATTCAATATTACCTCCAGAGTTTTGTACCTTGGAAACCATCACATCCAATGATTCTGGGAGTGATGAAAGAAAAATCAATTCCCACTTTATATCCATGAACTTCACATTTACTAATTCAAATTAACTCTGAATCATGTTAAAGTTGTAGACATGATCATACACTAGATTTACCTCTAAAATTCTCATGTATAATAGTCTATGAAACTGAAACACTTTGTTCACTATAGTTGTATTTTCATATACTTCAATCGGAGTATTCATAAGTTCCAAAGTCATATTCACTTCATGACTGTTATATTCTATATTCCAATATAGATAAATTTAGATCAATCATAATGAATTATTGTCTAGAATTTACCATTATTTATTTTTCATCACATCTAGTTTATCACTAATTAATTAAAAATATTGATCCTTCTATAATAGATAATCCAATTTCTATATTTTCAATGATCTAAAATTTTTCACATCATACTTCTAAATCAAAACCTTAACATTATCTAATTCCATCATTCTAAATTCACTAAATCCCTAATGAATCCAAAATAAAAAAGTGGGATTAAGAAATTACTACCAGAATTATCCTAGATGGTTATTGTTAGAATGATTCAACTACAACAAGCTATAAAATACCATGAATATGGTCTGGTTTTAAAAAAATTTAAATTGAGCTCTATTACCAGTTTTTTAGGTCTGGAATCTCCCAAAATAGAAGCACCATATGGAGCCTCATATATTAAACAAGTTTATAATACTATTGATTTTGAATGAACCCACATATAAAATGTATTCAAAAATATGAATATATTGAATTCTATCCATGAAACACAATGAAATAATACATTATATAAGAACTTTTAAAAGAAAATGACTAAAAGACAAAGAAAATAAGAATGTAAAAGATTTACAGGGTTATAATTCGTACTACTACTTAGAGGGAAAGATGTAAAATTTTATTGGGAACTAAAATTTGATTTCAAAAATAAAAATTTCTATAATAAATGACTAGTAACATGTATTTATAGACAAATTACATAACATCTATCCCATCAGATGGTTTCTACTATCTTTTGATTTTCATAGAGAAGATTCCCTCTGGATCTGATGCTAATGGTAATACCTTCACATAGTCAAAGGAATCCATCGACTTAAATAATTATCTAAATAAAGAGTTAAATATAAAAATTATATTATCCTAATTAATCTTACATGTAATATTAGGTTAATTTTACAAAACCTTTAGATATTCGCTACTACTATTACATAAGATTTGGTTTAATTTTAAGTATCCACCTCCTTTCAGAGTCTTGTCCCAATCTGCTACTACCATTGTTTTTTATTTAATACTTTTAGAATTTGGTACCACTAAATCATCATATATATCTAGATACATTCTGAAATTTCAGGATCACCCCTTTCAGAAGTTCTAAGACTCTTCCAAAAAAAAAGCTACTCACACTAGAAAAGTATAATAACCCATATCATTAATATACTTTATTTCACGATTTATTACATAATGGTACACATTATACAATCCCTAAAGATCATTAATCCTAGCATAATTTTGAATTTGGTACATAATATAAAAGCATAATACATGATATAACAACATTATTAAAAACATCCTTGACATTCTCAAAATTTCCATTTCTCTTTTGAAACTGTATGGGATAACCTGGGGACATACATAAGAAAGGGGTGAGATAAAAAACCCAGTAAGGGAATAAAAAAATTATATCATAGGTTAAAGAAATAAATGTGATAGTAGAGGCATAAAAATGTCACATAAGAGGTGAGAATCATAATCATGAACAATGATACATGATATAACATGATAAAACGTAGACAATATGGGAATGTGGAAACAACTTAAAACATGGAATCATAAGCATAAGTTGAGGTTGAAATCAAATAAATCATAACATATTATTATTAGGATAACATCCCATGCACCTTTCATGGAATATAATGATATTAAAACATTACTCAATACATCAGAGCAGTATCTAGGCGCACCCATCACAATCATATTATTTACATGCATAAGTGTGCTACATAGATGATATAACATATAAATTCCTTTAATATCTATTAATACCAAGATTTTGGGAGTGTGGGTTACATAATGAATTACCTTAATCAATTATGTATGAAAAAATATAGGTGAATACAATCTAGTGAAAAGGGGTATGATAAATCACTTCCCAATCATTTGACATGAAAAATCACAGTCAAATTTCAATAGTATAACAACAATACTTAGAGATTCAAAAAATGTTTTAATGAGAGGGAAAGGGGTATATAATAATTTTTAAATAAAAAACCGTATTAGGGGTGTGTAAAAACATATATATTTATTAGGCATTGGAAATAAAAAGGCATAAAGTAAAGAAGGTGCTTGAATAAAGAGGAGAAGGATATGATCCCTTACCTTGAGAGCATGTTTCCAAAATCTTGGGAGGATATTATTGAGAGATTGGCGGATACATGGGAGGGATATAGAGAGGAATATTAAGAGTAAGGTGGTTTTAAAATGGGTTTTAGGGAAGATAAATGGAAAATTTGGTGGGTTTATAAAGGAAAATAGATGAAAGTTCTTTATTATTTCATAGACTTTGGTTTTGGAATCTATACAAAAAAGTAATCAAAAAAACGAAAATTCTAATGGTTTTCCCATGATTTCTACCAAAGAGTATTGGTTTTAATTATTTTATAAGTGAAATAACCTAAATAATTAAAATATTACCCTTGGTGATGTGTAAGTGATTCATGTTCATAAATAATTGATTTTAAAACCTTAATATATATATTATAGGTTTTGGAGGATTCATAACAGCTTTATAAAATTAATAAAATAACCAAAAAACACATTATTTTAATGGGTAAATATAGGTTTGGTCTTGGATAACTTTTATGGAATATATTACATCACTATTGGGTCATTATGATGCCATTATACATACTATAAGTTTATACCATATTTAATTCTAACCTAAAAATTAAACTATCTGAGAAAATTATAAAAAATTAACCATTGGGTAATTTTTATAGGATGAATACAAAAATAATATTTATTTTATAAAAATAAATATCTAAATATAAGAATTTATATTTTTAAATAAAAATACCCATTTATCGAAAAAATTGGTTTTTTTGACAATAACATTTTCTGATGCTTATCAAAATTATTTTTGACTTCATAAAATTATATTAACAAATATGCATAATAAATATTATTTAATAATAATAATTCATTAAAATATAATTTATTTTTAAAATTCATGAATTATTAAAAGGGGATTTATAATTGAAATTTATTATTACCAAAAATTAAAATTTATGTTTTTTCATATTGAAATCTAATTTTTATCAAACTCATTATTTAATCATATATAATGTAAAATCAATAACAAATAAGTATTATAGTTTTTTATAAAAAATAAAATATACATATTCATGATGTTAGGGTTGATATTTTTAGAACCAGGTATGCAGTGGAAGTCCCAAACATGTGGGTTTTTAAATTTTTCCACCGGCGATTCATGTAAACTTGTCGACGTCCGTGAAGAGCAGTCTGGTCAAGAGTTGAAGATCTCGCGTGATGGGTTTTGAGCACAAGATTAAACCATAAAATACCTAGTTTAAATCTGAATCCACGCAAGACGTCTACTCATCATTGGTGATCAATAATCAAAGAATCTGACTTATAATTTCTATAGATCTTCCACACATGCTTAAAGGTATCTGCGGGAGCACCATTCATCGTAATCCGGGTGCTAGAGAGGAATTGCGACAATATATTCAATGCTCCAATGATCATCACATCACTTTACTAGAGATTCCTGAGGGAGTGCTCGGTCTGAAGTCCTTATATCCAAAGCCTCTCTCTCTAGAATATGGGAGAGATAAGAAGAGAGATAATCCCCATAAATAGTAATTGGAAATATCCTCTCCTCTTATATTTATAGTGCTTAATTAAAATATATAGTAATGCCAACCCGACCCCCGAATACTTAACGCACTATCAACAACATTTTATGACTACTAAGTTGAGTCATAAATATTTTTATCATTTACTTTTAATACATTAAAATATATTACTTGATAATAATTGAGTCCAAAATTAAATCGTCGTTCCCATAAATATTAATTGAACCTTGAATAATTTAATATTCTTTAATTGATATTTTTTATGTATTTACTCAAAACTCGAAAATACATTTAATAAATAAATTAAATACTCATTATTATAAACTTGAATAATATGAATTTACTTATTGCATTGGGGATCGTTTTTCCTTAAAAAAATCTCAGACCCCAGGGGTGGGGCCTACCATGACAAAAACTCTTATTCAATTGAATATGGAAGATTCTTGAATACGCTATTGTGTGTGACCCTCTTGGACCTTATCTCAACAGTAGAGAATAGTATTCATAGACCAAGAGCGGGATCTAGCAACCCATAATGGCCTCTGAATATATAAGGATTGTCACAACATAAAAAACCAACATATGAACACACACTGTGTAATATAATCTCTTTTTATGTAATATCTCATAAAGCATGACACACTCATGTGTCATCACACTTTTATTTCCTTATTGTTTGTTGATTTAACTAGATAGATTTACCCTTGACTTCCATGGCCATGGTCTTATAAAGGTACTGCCATCCATATCAACATGGCCTGAGATATATTACTTCCATGACCGGGAAGTAAAAAATACTTTCTTGAAAATTCAACAAATGTCATGCCACCAACAACACACACAACACAAACTACCTCGCCATGACTTCATTGCCAAGGTTTTCATCTTCCATCAAAGTATGAAATGAAATTAAATACATTGGTAATGATCTCAAGTCAGGATACAATTACACATTATCATAGATAAGAACATCCAATGACACCCAAAACATGTGTTTCTCATATTGGAGGGTTATTCCTCATGATCTCACTACTAGATATCACCAAGTGTGAACTTCATGAGAAGAAGTCTCAATACTTATGAGCCCCCGTAACCTGATAGTCAAACATCTACTGTGTCCAATTAGTAAGATGTATCTAGAACATAGAACATTTATTTAATATTAATGTCAGAGTATCTAGAGGTTCTCATTATAGCCTAGTAACTGTTATAACCTTTCGATACAATAATTAATATTTTGAAATTACCATTTCAATAGTGGACACTGAAAAGTCTACACTATAATAGTAAGATGACATCATGTATAGCTAAATTTATACATGATATGGAAATCAAAATCATATAATAGTTGGGTCTAGGGCACCCACTATTTCAACACTCCCACTTATAATAGAGATAACTTTCTTACCAAACATTTTAGCTACTCACATGATTAACATCATGTTTCTACTGAGTAATGGCTTTAGCTACAGGGTCCTCCACGGTTCTACCGCATGGCCATTCTCCTATAGTGACATCATCTCCTTGAGTAAAACTTATTAAGAGATTATATCTCGAGTATATCCCTTTTTTCCCACTGTCATAGCTTGACATCTTGGTCAGTAAGAATATCATAATTTAGATTATGATAATACTTTTCTCACCAGGTTAGATTCCAATAACTAGAACAGATATTTGCATATCTACTTTTTAACAGCCTTAGAAGCTTCAATGTACTTGGTCTTTGTAGCTATGGATACCACTATGTTATATGATCTTTACTTGCTCATCATATTTAGCCTAACTACGATAATAGATCACAATTATCTATGGAATACTATTTTGTATCCCCAAAAACTAGTATCATTTCTTCTACACTTACCAGGTACGTATTTTTTGTAATTGCTGAAGTAAAATTAGACAGTTCTGACTGCATCCCTTGTAGTGCACCTGGATATAACTGATATTTTCCTATTGTAAAACATACCTTGGCCGTATTTGTTTTTGTACATATCATGGAATTTGTGATTAATACATCACTCCGATATATAGATTTAACTCATCAGATTTATCTCTTCCCATACCATGAACTTGTCAACCTAAAGAGATTATTCCTTATGACATAAGTAACAATTAATCCCTTGAATTGTTCCAACTTGTATTTTTCAATACAATGTTATGATATGTACGATTGAATAGGACCAGGAAAACTATAGATCTACCTCAGTAGATCATGTTCCCTAGAATATAGGTTTATACTTTAATTCAATCACTAGATAATAAATTTAATCTTGGTCATAACTAACTATGAGACCAATGTCTGTTTTCCATATGTTACTGAAAATAATTCTTCTAATAAAACATTGGCGCTCCCACTAACCTCTGATAGACACATGGAAATAATTTTTTGGAAATGTATATTCTATGATAATGTTGCTAATTTTAATCCTAAACTGGATTTCAGTAACTTTCAACATTCATTAGAATTCTGTGATGTGGACATTCCTTTCTGGTTTCATTGTATAGACACCATCCACAATTGGTGGTGATGACCTCCAATTCTAAATAATTAGATCATAGAAATTATCTATAATAAGTAAACTTCTAATAGATTTTGGCATATTGATTTGGTAAAACTAATTGAACCTTATTAGTATGATGCTTGTACCATACATGTATCAACTCAATTGAATACCCAAAACAGTATTCAAAATAATAAACCCATTTTTACTTTGATACATGGAATCCATTAATTAAATTTTATTTGGTCTTATAAATTTTAGCTAATTTTCACACACTGCTTACTTGTATGAAATATTATTCACATTTAATAATAGATCACCAACCATGGTGAATATAAAAACCATCACCATGGTTTTATCCTTCCTATGCAGTATGTGTATCTGGAACATACTCTGTTCCACATGTGCTTGTGGAACTAATTCCTATGACAACAATTTGTTCATCTTGATCATTGACTAAACACAAGTCAATATAGCTCCCACTATCCCTAATAGAGATGTGCACCCTTATATAGAAGTGTAGTCTATCACTTGACTACAACTTTTATATCTTAGGGATTTATGTAATATCCTAATAAATAGTTAGTATAGGTACCTTAGATGCACAATGTATTTGTCTTGATGCAAGTTTGTTTATGTATGAATAAACTATTTGTATCCAAACACACGTCCTTATAGAATAATGAATTTACATCATACTAAGACTCATATGATATGCATTTTCTATTATAGTTGGAACATGATTATGGGATTACACCATTATTTGCCAAGAATTTAATGAAATATAATGGAAGTTTCTTCTAGTTGCAACATTGATATTACTTATATAAAAATTTTGATATATAACATATGTGTTTAGGAATTAATCCATGCTACATGTTTGTTGATCAACATTGATTTTTAAGACTTCATCATCGATCCTCCTCATTAACATCATTATCGTGATGTTGATAAGGTAATGTGCATTTAGGAATTACTCCACACTACATTATCATGATTGGTGAATGCTTGGTCGATATATTCTTTGGTATCACAACCCAAAGAAACTCATATATCCTAACAATGCATATAATTCACTTTATTATTCCTTAATTACTCAAAGGAATATTATGAATTATATATACCTCTAGCTTATATTTGGAATAGTTCATTCTTACTTGATGAACTATTTCCAAAATCTTTGTGATAAACCTTTATTTCTAAAGGCTCCTTTGTCCAAACTAAAGATGTCGATAATACCAAAAATATTTTGCCATGCCGAGCCTAAATACCACACTTGGAATATTCATGACATCCAAATTTAGTATTACTCGACAAAGAATTATCTTTTCACAATTAGGTATAATTATTAAATTTATATTCATCATTAATATCCCTTGATTCATGTATCACTGAACTAGTGGTTGATTTTACCAAAAAACAACATTCATTCCAGAATCTAAAAGAATGTCTCCTTGCATCCAAGGACACATGAGATTAATGTTTATGGATATACTCAATAATAGTTCAACATTAATCTTTCACTTGGAAATTAAAGAAGTCATTTATTTCTCACCACTGGCCTAGGTATCACCCTTTAATATCCACTTGGATAATACACCATACTTCTAGTAATATTTCTATACTTACTTGGTAAATGTATTTAAATACACATCTATAAAATGCATATTGTATTAAATACCCAAGTAGTAAAAAGAAAACATTACATTGATGAATATGCCTGATGTAGAAGTGGAAAATCGCTTCTTTAAATCATTTTATTGATTTTAAACTTCCATAGTATTATTTTATAATATAAAATCCAAATAACCTTTGTTCATACATCATTAATTTAAGGATGCCGCGAATGTTTCACTGACATTAAATGACTTTTAACCTTCCACATTGTCTTTCGATTTATTTTCCATAAGAATTAATACTTAATTGTATTTTATTCTTATCAACTTGGAAAACCTTACCTAGATAGTTAATGGAGCGTTTAATCAATACTTGTTTATTTTGTAACTTAAAATGAGACTTGAGTAAAGTGGTGAAAATGATATGAGAAAGGGATTCATTTAAAGATCATGACTGATCTTTCAATTTACACATAATGGTGTAACATCACCTTATTCATATCATTGCTTCACTTTATCAATGTAAACATCTCAGATATGAGAGTTTATGTTTATATCATCCATGTCCTAGTGTAATGATGGTAACTGACACCTGACATTGATGAAAGCATAATGATATAACTATCATATGCTTTGAACATTAGTCTCCTGTAATCAATTTTCAACCTCACTTCATGAGGTAGTTTAATAGTGTTGGGGACACTGGCCCCATGAGTTTCTTATATCATAGTACTACACATGTAGGTCATCACCCCCCCATTTTTTGTTTTCTTTTTTTTTGTTTTTCCAAGTGGGGAACCACCCCCACCCTTTCATTTTTTCTCACCCATTTTTTGCAAGACTGAATACCAATACTTTCTTTGCAAGTATTTCATATCCATTTTATAATTTCTAAAGACTATTTAGGTTTTGGAAACTAATAATAAAAAAATTATAATTTAAAATAATAATATTATTATAACAAAACAATTTATTATTATTATTACAATAATAATACAATTAATTTTAAGAAATTAACATCAAATCAAATTTGATTTTCTGGTGAGTATTTTGGCCACATGATTTCCAGTTGAAATATGAAACACCATAAAAAATCAACCTCAAATCTGAATTCGAACCTTCAGATGGCTGCAGACTTTCCATCCAATGTCCGATTCAGATTCCGTCAGTGGCATTGGGACCGTATCGACACCATCCTCATATTTTAATGAAAATTTAATTATTTTGGCTTTAAAATCGACATGCCTGCTCTGATACCACTTGTTAGAACTGGGCATGCAGTGAAATCCCCAAACAGATGTGTTTTTAAAATTTTCCACCGATGATTGATGTAAACTTGTCGACGTCAGTGAAGAGCAGCCCGGTCAAGAGATGAGGATCTCGAGTGAAGGGTTTTAAGCACAAAATTAAACCGTAAAATACCTGGTTTAAATATGAATTTTCACAAGACGTCTTCTCTTCATTAGAAATCACTTCTTAAATAATCCAAAGTTGAATTCCTCTAGATCATCCACACATTCTTCAAGGAATTTGTGATAGCTCTATTCGTCCTAATCCGGGTGCTAGAGAAAAATTGCGATGATGTCTTCGATGCTCCAACAATCACTGCACCGCTTCACTAGCGATGCCAGAGAGAGTGATCGATCCAAATTCCTTGGATCCAGAGCCTCTCTCTCTAGATCATGGAAGAGAGAAGAGGAGAGAGAATCCCCATGAATAGTAATGGGAAATATCCTCTCCTCTTATATTTATAGTGCTTAATTAAAATACCCAGTAATTCTAACCCGACCCCCGAATACTTAACACACTATCAATAACATCTTATAAATACTAAACTGAGTCATAAATATTATTATCATTTACTTGTAATACATTAAAATATATTACTTGATAATAATTTAGTCCAAACTTGACTCGTCATTCCCATAAATATTAATTGGTCCTTGAATAATTTAATATTCGTCAATTAATATTTTTTATGCATTTACTTAAAACTTGTAAATAAATCTAATAAATAAATTCAATACTCATTATTCTAAACTTGAATAATATGAATTTAATTATTTTATTTTTGATCATTTTTACTTGAAAAAATCCCAAACCCCAATGGTGGTGTCCACCATGTCCAAAACTCCTATTCAACTGAATAGGGAAGATTCTTGAATACCCTATTGTGTGTGACTCTCTAGGCCCTTATCTCAATATTAGTGAATAGTATTCATAGTCCAAGAGTGGGATCTAGCAACCCATCATGGCCCCTGAAGAGATATATATTTTCATAGTAGTGAAAACTAACCTACAAACACGCACTGTGTAATATAATCTCTTTGTCTGTAATATCTCATAAATCAGGATGCACTCATGTGTCATCACCCTTTTATTTCTTTCTTATTTTTTTATTTAATTGGATGGATTTACCCTTGACTACCATGGACAAGGTATTATAAAGGTACTACCATCCATATCAACATAGCCTAAGATATATTACTACCATGAACTGGAAGTGACAATTCCTTTATTGACCATTCAACCAATGTCATGCCACCAACGACACACCCAACACAAACTACCTCACCACGACATCATTTTCATGGTTTTCTTCTTGTATCAAAGTATGCAATCAAATGAAATACATTGGTAATGATCTCATTTCAGGAGACCATTACACATGATTGTAGATAGAAATATCCAATGACACCCAAAACACGTGGTGTTCTTATTGGTGGGTCAGTCCTCATCATATCACAACTAGAGATCACCAAGTGTGAAATTAATGAGAAGAATTCACAATGATTATGATCCCCCTACAACTAATATCCAAATATCTATTGTATCCCATAAATAAGATATATTTAGACCATAATAACTATATTTAAGATTAATGTCATAGTATTTAGAGGTTCTCATTATAGTATTGGAACTGCTATAACCTTTCAATATGACAATTTATCTTTGGACATCACCATTTCAATAGTAGACTCATAAAATTATATTCTATAATGGTAAGATGAAATCATGTATAGATAATTGTATACATGATATGGAAATCAAAAGCACTAAATTGTTGGTTCTAGGGCACCCACTATTTCAAAAGATATATATAACCCATTATTACACCAGTGAAATCTCTAATGGTAAGGTGTGAGATGGTGATATTTTTATAGGCTGGTTCAATGAATATGGTTTGGGCTATGATAATGATGAGATTGAACTTATCCTATAAATGGTTTCAGTCATGATTTATTTGTTGAATATCAACCAGGGATTGGTCAAGGTAAAAGACGAGAGATTCTATCTCACTCAAAAGATTTGATAAATGGTCTTTATAGGGTATTATACTACTGGTTGGGGCCATAAAAAAGTTCTTCTATATCAACAGGCATTATCATAACCATATATATATAATAATAATATGATCAGTATCCAATGAATGTTTTATAAATTGTTATATTGCTCAATGGTTTTTTAAATATTATAGGATATAGTATTAAAAAATAACCAAAGTATTGCATGAGTTTTTTATAACTTCATTACTTAATAATTCATTTATTCATTAAAAGAGAAGGAATTTCTATTATAAAAGTTCAAGATGTTACACTAAGCCTAAAAAATGATGTGATAATATTCTAGTGGAAGTAAATAAATGATTTATGGGTTTTTTTACCTTTATTTAGTTATTTTATTTTTCATTAAATGTAAATTACACTGATTCTAGACTATTCGTTTAAATAAGTGACTCTTAAAATTCATCTTGAGAAGATATTTCTTTTGATAGAAATATACACTAGTAAAAAACCACGATTTAAAGGGATTTACCATGCCATGGTTTATGTTGGAGTAAACTAAATCATAGTGAAGGTAATTATGTTATGGTTATATGCATGGAAATATATGGATTATATGATAATGAATACTAAATGTTTAATCTACACACTAAAAGATATCAAGGTCTATTTTAACAACATTGTATTATGTTTTTAGTATTTTTTATAATAATTTTTAAAATATCTATAGAGTTAAATGTTTCATTATAAATTTATGAACATTATAAATTGGTTAAATGTGTTTCATTGTTTTAATATTTATAATATTTCATATCATGAAGTAGTAAAAATCTATGAAAATTTTATTGACATATATCCTTTAAAGAGTATCTTTTAATCCTATAAATTGAATCTAATACTAAGAGATTATATAAAACTATTATGGAGTAAAAAATACATAGACCAATGATATTATTTTTATTTTTATTTAATCTAGGATTTCAGTAGACCAGGAATAATGGAGAATCCTTCCTATGAATTAGTTGATTCATATAGTCCATGGATACTTTAAGATGAATAAGTCTTTTGATTTCATAATAGGGGTCTTTATAAAAATTATGTAGAAGATGATAGATAAATCAGATTTATAGGGAAAAGGTATGTTCTCCATTTATGTTTTATTAAATTCAAATTAATAGTTTGATATTGTGTAAAAATATATTTTAGTGGTTTCTTTCCATTATTTTTAGAAAAGTGTTTTCCCTAGTAAAACCTAATAGTGGTATAAAGTCCAATTTTATATCATTGAGATTAATGTTTTGATATATGAAGAATATTGAAAATGATTTTTTTTTCAAAATAAAAAATTATTACATAAAACAACGGTTGAAATCTATGAAAAAATGAAATACAAATTCCATGGTTCATAAATAACATCACAATTTATATGAAATTAATAAATTACATCACAGTTTAAGAAAAAAATTCCATGGAAATAGATTACAAAAACTTCATCATAAAATTAAGAGTTCTACATTGTGGTTTTAGATTAATAATATAATGGTTTTCATGGGAATGTGATTTCCATAATAAAACAAAGAATAACTCAACAAAACCAATTTATGATTTCAGAAAATGAAATTTGAATGCATAACCCAATACAAATTCAAAAAGAGAAAAATAAAATGGTTCTTTAGGAAATTATTATCACATGGGAAGAAAAAATATATTGTTTATAGTACAAATCAATTTGGTTTTATTATTTATAAAGATAAATTGTTTTTCTAAATTTTTTGATTTCCATCACCTTTAGAGGGGTTTAAATCATACCAAAATTATTTTGGTGGATATGATCTTGGATTAAGGTGAATTTATATGGTCTATTAATTTATAAAGTATTTATAAATGAATAAAAAAGTCCAAATATAATTAAATATATTAATGAGGTGGAACGGGATAGTCCATGGGGTGAATAGTGTGCACTATAAATTTAGAAGATCTGGAAGACCTAGCTCATATAGAATACATAATAAAAAATAAGTCCCTGGTCCAACTTGAACGAGACCTATGAGCTCACAGATCGATCAAAAAAATCTAAACAAATTATATCCAATAATTTTTTTCAAGCCTCACAAATTATAATCACTTAATAAAACTAAATTCAACACTAAAATTAAACCTTACACACAAATATATATATATATATATATATAAAGTTAAAATAATATAAAAATATATTTAGAAAATGTTAAAAATATATATTTATAAATTGACTTGAAACTATGAAGTGGTTTGGTGGAGACTCAAAGTTTACCTAGGATGAAATTACTTAAATATAGTTGGGGTATAGCTTCAATTAATTTTAAAAAATAAAAAAATATGTAATTTTTCCACATGTCATTTCTGTAGGATGAAGAGTTGATTTGAATTTATTAGAACATCATTTTTTAAAACTTTACATTAACACGATTTATTTATTTTTTATAAGGGTGTAAACTATTTATGATTGTTATTAAGGGACTAATAGGACTAAAATACACCCAAAACGTTTATTTGGAGGGGTTACAAGTTTCATAGACTAGATCATTTTTAGTCCACACTTATGTGAGCTTAAATATATAAATCCCTAACCTATAGAAATCCATCTGTTAATGGATTGGCCCAAGCACTTGAATTTTTTTTGAAATCTGTAAATATAAAGGATATTATATTAATTTATGAAATTTTCATATAAAAGGGATTATATAGGAATTTATTTAAATAATTCTAAAATGAGATTTGGTTAATTTAATCAAAGTTAAAATAACAAATATGTTATTTGAATTATTTAAAATATTTTCTTAAAATATGAAATGTTTATATAGAATATATATTTATCTATCCTTTAATAAATATCATATATTTTAAATATGAAGAATTTTATATAGAATTTCATGTTTATTGAAAATATGAAAGATCGCATATTAAAAAAATTATGAAATATTCATGTTTATTTTTTATGGAATGTCTATAAATCTTGTTTATTTGAAAATAATTTATAGTTATTCAATTTCGAAATGACTATAAATGTTTTTTTCCTTTTATAAATGTTTTAAATGTTATTTTATTTATTCATTCCATATTTATTTATTATTTATGAATATAATTTTTTATTTTATGAATTAATGTATTATTTAGTTTAAAATGTTTAACTGGTTCATATAAATGGTATACCAAGTATATAAGATGTTGCATGATAGGCATGGAA
Source organism: Viscum album (assembly GCA_963277665.1). Classification (NCBI taxonomy): domain Eukaryota; kingdom Viridiplantae; phylum Streptophyta; class Magnoliopsida; order Santalales; family Viscaceae; genus Viscum; species Viscum album. Next base: position 634,233,909 of record OY728134.1, on the reverse strand, counting down.
TGATATTTAGTTATGTTCAAGGAAAACAATGATTTTTTTGTTTTATGAACTCAATAATAAAGGCTAGTTATAATTTATACATATTAGTTGTTATGACTGTATTAGAAATAATTTCCCTCTTGAGTATTTATTGATGGATAATGAGACTTTGGTTCATACTTTTCACCAGTCTGAGGGATTAAAATATGTTTATGAAAATGTATGTTGGATTCCCTTAACACCTTAAATACTCTTGAGGGGATTTTAGTTTTATATGATTCAAAACCTTATCATGGAAGGGTTTTATATTCCTTATGCCTAAGATGCATTTGGACATGTACAGATATAACTAGATTTTATTTTTGGGAAATTAACAAAAATATTGAGTTGTATAAAATGATATACTTTAATATGTTTGGTGCTTATTAATTTTGTTAAGATATAGTATATAAAAAATAAATCATTAGAAGCATGAATACATGAATGAAATACATGAGATAAGATAGAGAGATATTAAAAGTATTTAAATATACTAATTATTAGATTCCTTATAATGTAAACACTTTTCATGACCCCAATCATCCAAATGTGTAATGAACATTCCCAAGTTGACCTGGCATGTCATTCGATCTAGTATTAGACTAGGCTTGAAAGGGAGTTTCTGATACCTATAGGTTATAAACTAGTTCCATAGTATCAAGAACATATAATTTGGGAATAATTTCACCCTCCATTTCCAAAAACCACAACAGAAACCATTGAGGACCCAACATGACCCATACATACAATAAATAAACATGTATTGGAATAAGAAGTCTAAAAAAAGAAATATCAAATCAGAGTAAGACACAACAACCCTAATAATAACAATAGGATATCTAAATAGTAGTAATAAATATTCTCAACAAATAAAAATGCAATTAAATACAAAAACAAAGAAAATCTATTGATAATATACATCTATACAAAAAATAAAACAAACCCAACCAATAACAAACATGTCCTCATTACCCATGGTTACCCACCACTATCCACACTATTAATCAATGGTCTAATAAAAAAATTAAAGGAGACTAGAGTTAGGAACCTGGGGGAAAACATGAGAGATATATACAACCAACGGTGTACGCAAGGTGTGATCTAAACATGCCAAGTAGCATTTCACTATAGAGTTTGTTTTGTTTCCTTTTAAAATATATTTCATTAATGGTTTTTTGAAATATTAATAAAAAAAGGAAATTTCCATGAGATAATGATAAAATAAAAAAAATTACATAATAAATTTTATAAATATTTCCCTTCCCTTTTAAGAGAATATCGGAACCATAGTTTTTATGGAAAAAAATTTAAACCATTAAAAGGAGATCAATTTTTAAATTTATGAATAATAATACAAGGAACCCTTTATTCTTTATTTTTTTTTATCAAAATCATTTTTATGAAATTATCAACAATTTAATTTTATGCATCCCTTTTCAAAACCATTTTACAATTTTATTTGAAAATAAACCAAAACCATGACCAAAATGGAGATAAAAGAAAAATAGGAACCATGATGTCAATAAGGCATAAACAGATTAATGATCAAATACATGGTGGAATGAAATCAATCAAGGGATATGGGATACAAAAAAGTTTTAAATGAGATTGACTTATGTTCACCCTAAAATAGATCTAGTTGTCACGAGAGGCTTTCTAGGACTATAGTAATTCAATCATGAATTGGTAACTGGTACCCAAGTTTGGCATATAAGAACCTGTTCATTTTGGTAGTCCTATAAAAATAGTTGGGACCTATAACTATCTAAAGTGTGGAAAGATACCATGGTGAATAATCTTTAAAATATCACTCAACTTCTAAGGTTCCCACCTATAGAATTAACATAATATAAACATTGTGTTTCACTCATTTGGGATTCTACTTAGTTACCTTGGACTATCATGACATTAAAAAAATGGAGGTTAGAAACCAAAAAGATCATGATATTATGACATAAAAAAATTTCAAAGTATTTGAAATAATTCTCATCCCACATCCTACAACATCTAAAGAAAAAAACCTTTCCATTTCATTAATACATGACCATCAATAAAAATTTACCCATACCGGGACTAAGTCTGTGAAAAACATAAAAAAACATGGGGATAAATAAATGAGGGTACCATAATTTCAAAATAACTCATTTTTATGAGGTTATAAATAGGCCCTAAAAAACATGAATGATATTCCAATCCACCTTATCCACATTTTAAACTATTTGATATCTCATTTCAAACATCCCTTAAAGTCATTATTTAAGATTCTCATAAAAATCAAATCATGGAAGTCCACCCATAAAACCATTTAAAAACAAAACCCCCTTTCATTCAAACTACTATGGAAATCCAAACCACTACCTCCTCTTTAAAATAATTCCATGAAAAATATATTATTAAAATTTTTCATATACTCTTGAGAAAAATGGGGACAAGAGGATTTCATTAACAAATTCATTTTAAATGAATCTATTTTTAATTTTCAAAACAGTTTGCATCAAAAAAATATATTTAATAAACTCAATGAATCATCAAAACCCTTTATTCCCTGTTAAAAAACCTTTTAGAATCTTATAAAATACACTCTATCAATCACATATACATTTCACTTAGAAAAATATTGTATTAAAAATATTTAATAACTAAATGGAATGAAAGTTAAAGGAAAACCACAAAATAACATACCTCAAATAAAGTGAAACCAAATCATAACAATAAAAAACATGTAATCTTTGATATAAAATCCTACCACATGATAAGAAAACCCCTCTACAAGATCTATACATGTAAAAATTGAATTAAATCCAACCTCGAACCTTAATATCATCCATAACATCCCATAGGGTTCACGCTAGGAAAACATACTAATGACAAATGGGTATAGGGGAAGAGAGAAGAGAGAAACAAGAGAAAAAATGGGTATAACTAGAAGAATCAACTTTTAATCAGCATGGAGGAGTCACAAATTTGATGGAGAAATAGAGGGAGATCTTCTCTCCTATGACTTAGGTTTATTTAAGAATGTGTGAGAATAGAGGAGGGACCTAATCCCTAAAATACATGAGGGGAAAATTATAAATCCATTTTAATTAAATTTGAGAAACTTTTATAGTTAGACAATATAGTTTTGTAAATAGTGTGAAAACTGTGCAGCTCACACCAGATAAGAAAAACACACACAAAAACAGTTTGGCTGCACTATTTACCAAACCATGTGACAACCACGCAAAACACCTTTTCTAAAAACTATATCACTCCCACATAGTCACTCACATGGTTTCTCCTAACTATGTAAAATACATGCTTCAACACCCCCAATAATAAAATAATCAAACAATTTCTTCTGTGTTCTATAAGATCTGTACTTATCTATAAGATACCCATGTATACTAATATTTTGAAGGAAAAAATGTACTGAAAAGTTCTATATGCTCAGGCTTCTACACAGTATCTACAAAACTATGAATGCATACCAGATAAGAGAGGAAAATTTCCCAAAAAACAAATTTTCAATCCAAAAGCATCTAAAATTTTAAATTACCCCAAAATAATATAAATTTTAATATAATAGTGACATGTGAGAGACATAATTATCCACACCATGACACTTTCTTTCCCAAAAAACTTATTGAAAAAAGTAGAATTAAAGGAAAATAAAAAACGTCATCACCTATCTAAGAGGAGTAAGGGACAGAAAAAATATAAATAAGTCTTATGAGAATAAATACCTTGATAGACACACATATATTCAAATAAAAATATCCAAACCTTAATATCCAAAAACATCTGTAAACACAATCCAACTTATAACTGCCAGATATGATGTTTCTAAGAATATGAAGACCTATTATAGTTTTCCCTAACATTTATCATTCCTCTAAAATGGCGGGATTGGAGAAAAACATTACCCAAGAGAAACACTACTCAAGAGGACAACAACCATCCATAAACCGATATAATAATCTTAGAATAAACCTACTATCCCCAATGGAAGAAAAACCCATAAAACATTCAAATAATCACCAAACAAGGCCATCCCAACCCAGTAAATTCTATATCATCAAAATTGGTAAAGAGACCTCAATTAAATACATTACACAATGAGAAAATGACATGGGTACTGACCTTGGGTTACAAAACCAAGTGTAATGGGAGATCTAGGGAATTATACCTAGAACACCATCTAATAATGAACTTCATAACATTGAAACAAAAAATAACTAATGTATAATATCAATTGGTTCCACATCCACCACAGACACCTGAAACACAACCCCATGGAATTTCCATGTCCAAACCATTAAAACTAAACTAAATAAAATATATGATATATCTTTAATAGAATAAAACAAATCATAGGAATAAGTTTAACCACAGTAAACAACACCTCACAACCAAGGAACCACAAAGTCTAAAAGGAAAGAATCCAATGAAAATTAAATTAAAATCCTTAATATACTTTAAAATAAAAAGGAAAAATCCAAAAATAAACAATCAATCAAGAATACAGTAGAAAATTTTAACTTTAATGATTTTTATGAACAACCTAAGAACTCCAACACCTCAAGAGGAACCTGATCATTACAAAAGTATGGAATAAAACTCAAGAATTCCCAGATCAAGGAAAGTTCCAACTTCACCACTTTATTCAAATTATAGGTAGATTCATTACCGAAAGATACATTCCCAAACATCTATAGTATTTACCCTATGACTCACCCTTGAAAGCAAACCTTACACATTTTCAAAAAACCTTTCTAGGAGTTATAACATAAAACATGAAACATGAATCAAACCCATTAATGTTACATAATGAAATCAAAGAGTACCAATGCACTCCAAGGAAAAAATTAAAATAAACAAGACAATAGAGAGAAAAATACAATAAAACATATTTAAAAGCCTTTATTTATTTAAATCACACCCTTTTCATAAAGTGACTCCATTATATTTTTGAAAGGAACACAAACTCTATAAACCATCCAATCTATTTTTGGAAAGGTTTAAATTTAATTAAAGAACATATGAAAAATTATTCTATATAATATCTCTTCATTATAAAAGTAATCCAAAAAAAAAATTACGTCATAGAATAGATAACATACTCTTAAAACATTAAACTAATTTAAAATAGAAATACACTGATGTTTCAAAAGGTTTTCCTTTATTTCCAAAATGATCCATCAATTTCCTTATAAAATCAAAACCCTTCAAATCATTTTCATCAATTATAATTTCTTTTCAAAAAATTTATCCCAACATACATAATGAAATTAATGAATTTTTAAACATTATAAGATAATAAAAATTTATCTTACAATGAAACGTTAACACCCAGTTTCAATAACCAATGAATTTCCTAAAATATTACTTTTAATTTTAAAACAATATTCTAATTCAAATTGAAAGGAAACGACCATTAACCTTAAAAACACTACATATATATCTCAATCCCATTTTTTCATTCAAAAATAATTTTTTTATAATTAAAAAATAATCATTAAAACCCAAAATCAAAATAATAATACATGAGGAATTAATAAAAAAACTATCTCATGACATCACTTCACCATAAAAACTCTATATATTGACTTTAAACTAATTATAGGAACTATTGGAGTTAATTTGGAATGTAATAGATCTAAAAGAAATCCAAAAATAAAGCAGAACTGTACATAATTTTGTTGCATGGGTTGGATAATCAGGAACTAGATGAGAAAGAACCTTTTTATTAGATGATATATCCATCTACATAGTCTTCTTATAGTTTTCTATATTGCGTGATATAATCATGAAACTCCAATTCTTCATCAATTTTTAACCAAAGATCTAAAGAGACCACCAAAATCACTAGTTTAATCAATGGAGATCAAAATAACACAATCTAATATCGAAAAAAATAGAATAAATTTGAAAAAACTTAAACTCAAGATTCAAATCCCACCACCCATAGTAATTTGAGGCTCCAAATGAGAGAACTTGTGTGGTTATCTCTACACCTACCCATCATGTTTTAATATCCCTATTTCTGTACTCCATAACTTTAAAAATATCAATAAAATGTATCAATAAAATACTCCCTCTGAAGAAAATTTCTTTAATACAATTTGTAATAAATCAACTCAGGATAACTCAACATATCACCTAACCCGATCGACCACTTTGTCCGGAGGGTGTTCCAATACCCATGGGCCTAAAAATAGTGTTTGGGTATCAAGAATATACAATTTGGGAATTATTTCCACTTATATGTACAAAAAATAAAAATGGAGAATATCAATTATCTGAAATGACCCATCCATACAACGAATGACCATGCAGAAGAATAAATAGTCTCAACATAAAATAAATAACTAATTAGAGTAATACAAAGTAACACTAGTAATAATAATTGAACATATCAATAATAACAAGGAGAATACAAAATAAATATAGATACAATGGGATTAGTAAACAAATAAAACACTTGGATGAACTGGATGATACATTTATATCTCAAAGATAAAGAAAATCCAAACCACTACCAATCATATCCTCATTACCCATGATCAATCACTAATGTCCACACCATCCATCAATGATCCAACCCAAACAAATCCCAATAGACCATATATTGGCCCAAGATGTAATATATGAGAATAACATACACCCAATGATTTATTTAGGGTGTGATATAAACACACCTAGTAGGACTTTACCAAAGAGTTTGTGTCATTTACTTTCAAAATAAAATTAATTAATACTAGTTTTAAATATCAATAAAAAATTATTTTTCCATTCAATCATATTAAAATAAAAAAATAGATTATAATAAATTTTATAATTATTTCCTCCTTTTGGAAGAGAATGGAAGAAATATATTTTTCAATAAAACAAATTTAAACCATTAAAATAATACTAATTATTAAATTTATGGAAAAAACCAAGTAACTCTTTCTATTTCAATCTTTTTTATAAAACTCCTTTTTATGAAATTCACTCCACTTCAATTTTAGATCCCCCATTTCAAAATATTCTACAATTTGATTTTAAAGTAAACCAAAATCATGAACAAAATGAATCTTAACCACAAAAAAGAACTATAATTTTAGTAGGGAATCATAATATAAACTATCAAATCCATTGTTCCAAGAAATCAATCAAGGGATAGGGGATACAACAATGTGTGAAATGTGATTCCAAAAATTTATTCTAAAAAGTATATGTACATCATATGAAACTTATTATGACTCAAGTAATATGATCTTGAACTGGTGAATGGTACACTAGGATAGTCTACAAGAACATTTCCATGTTGTTAGTCCCATCGAACTAGCTTGTCCATATAAACATCCCATGACCATGAAGCTATAACATTGAAAAATATATTTGGGACTACTCAGCTACCACATTTTCTACCTCTTTCTATAATACAATCTATATTAATGGTTACACTCATCCATACCTCTAATATGTTACCTAGGACTCCCATGACATGAAACAATAATGGTGAGAAAACAAAAGGATTTCTAAATCATTACATAAAACAATTTGGAATAATTTTAAATAAATATCATCTCACCTCTTACACCCTCACAAGAAACTTACCCTTTCCATTTTATTCAAACATGATTATCAATTATAAGAAACCCAAACTAGGTACAAGTCTATACTAGACATAAAAAATTATAGGGATCAAAGAATGGGGGTATTACAATTTTAAAACATTCATTTTTAAAAAGTGCCAAATGGGCCTTTCAAAACATGTTTGGGATGATAAGATATTTTATCCACATTTTAATCCATTTGAAATATCATTTAAATGATCCCTTAAAACCATTATTTAATTTTTTTTTTGAAATGAAATCATGGAAGTCCACCCATAAAACCATTTTAAAACATAAAACACTTTCATTAAAACTAATAGATAAATCTAATCAACTTCCCCTACTTTAAACAATTCTATGAAAAATTAATAATTCTCCATTTTTCATTTCATCTTAACCCAAAAAGGTTCAAGGTACTTTAATAATTAAATTAATTTTAAAATATCCTCTTATTAATTTTAAAAAAACTTGGCATCAAAATAACTATTTAGGAAACTCAAAGAATCATAAAACCCCTATAAGCCAAGTGACTGTGCCTTTTAAACATTTATGAAATCTACCCCACCTATAACACAAACATTTTATATAGAAAAATAAGGCATTAAAATATTAAAGAACTCAATGACATGAAAATTAAAGGAAACGCCTAAAAACACGAACATTAAATCTAGTGGAACCAAGAAACTACTATAAAAAACATGTCACATTTAATGGATAAGGCTCCCATATGAATGAAAATTCCCTTTATAATCCCTAGATTCCCTAAAATTTAATTAGAACCCACCCTAAAACCTAATAATGGATAGGGAACCCCCTAGAGGTTATAAAAGGAAACTAAAAAAATATATAAATGGGTGTAGGTGAAGTGAGAAGAGAGATAGAAAATAAAACAAGAACTTACATAGTATAAACCACTTGGAATCTGCATGGAAGAGGCTCAAAATTGAAGGAGGAATGGAGGGATATATCCACTCTTGCACCCTAGGTTTTTCTGAGATAGGAGGAGAAGAGATGATGTGAAAATCCCTGAACACCAAGAGGTAAAAAGTGTAAATCTACCTTTTAATGAAATATAGAAAAATATTAAAGTTAGGTTACATAGTTTGATAAATCAAACTATAATCATAAAACTCACATTGGAGAAGAAAAACCCACTCACATGGTTTGGATGCATAGTTTACAAAACCATGAACCATCCATTAAAAACACCTCTTCTAAAACTGCTATCACTATCAAATAGTCACTCACATGGTTTCTCTTATCTATGTGAAATATTTACACCAACACCCCAAAGAACAAATGACTTACATGGTTTTCTCATGGTTCCACATAGTTTGGATTCAACTATAGGATACCTGTGTAGAATATACTATGCGAGAAACAATAAACTAGAAATATTCATAAACTAATTATTTTTGATGTTATCTAATGAAACATGAATAATAACCATGAAATATAATAAAATTTATATAAATTGAATATTTAATATTGAAACATACAAAAATTAAAAATACTCTAAAATAATATAAAATATATAATAACTGTGACATACTGGTTTCACAAAATGCGTAGGTGTTAGAATCTAATAAGGAATTTGTTTTACATAGTGCTAGATTTTTTATTAACCACTAGTTTGTTTTCAACCATTAGTATTAATCTATATACTATTGGATTTGGTTCTATGAGTTAAAGTTAGAGTTGGATTTTCCACATGAATTGGTGCTATATGGTGTTTGATTTTAGTAAAGGGACTAGAAAAACATTAGAGTTTGAGTTTCCATATGAAGTGTTAAAAAAGTTTCATTGATTATACAGAAGTAATTAATCAGTGATAGGATACCAAAATATAATATATTGATAGGGTAAGAGTGTTGGAAGATATTAAAAGATGTTGGATAATTTTTTTTCTTAAAGGATACAAATCACACTACAATTTATAAAGATTTAAACCCACATTTATATGGCTATTTGGAGATGGTTGGATGCTTTATACATAAATAATGGCATTATGAAATGATTTTTGAGTACGATAAAATACTTATAAGAGTGTAAATTATGTGTGAGGTTTCATTTCACAATGACAGTTACCGCACCGTGAAGGGATTCATTTGTTCCATAAGAAGGACTCATGAGAAATTTAGTTCAATTTATTTTCCAATGTTCAAAAATCACATTAAAACATGTTATAACATGTCATAATGTTTTATTGTTATGGTGATATATCATGCGACATCACACTATAGAGTTCAAATCAACCAATACAATGATTTTTAGATGAATGGGTGATTACACTGTTACATATATGTTCATGCCATGATTTTATCGAACAAGAATATTTTCAATATTTATAATTTCTCATCATTTAATAAATATCCTATAATACCAAGGGGGAATGTTTAACTCATAAATGAAGATTATTTATGGATGGATTTTTCTAAGATATTCAAGGAAACTTGAATACTATAATACTGGAGCAGTTTGATATTTTATCTTGGATTAGAAAAAGGAAACTATAATGACTTTGAGATATTAATTATCTTTATGAATATAGAAGATTTATACCATGTTTAAATATAGATAGAGAAGTGTGAAAAATGAAAAAAAGAGTGAGATAAATGATCAAAGTGAATTAAAGTGAAGAGAGAAAAGAGTATTAGGACTCATTAAATATCATTACAAGGAAGAAGATGTTGTTTTCCCATGGTGATACATTAATGACATTATCATGTAAGGCAAAGTTACTATTGTGATGATATTTAAAATTTTCTTGTGATGTAAGAGACACAAAAGGAGATAAATAAGAACCCATCTACAAAATGTGTAAAAACAAAAAATAGTGATATTGTTGCATCTTTTTTTTGGCTTGTGTGACAAGTTATTTTTATTTCTTGAGTAGTGAGTGTATGTAGAAGAACTAGGGAGTGTCCCTTTAGTGGTAGTATACTATACTTAAACATTTATAAATGGAGTTACCATTTTCTTAGAGTCATATTTCCTAATCCAAACACAGAAAATGATCTATAGATTTTGCTACATCAATATATAATTTTCACATGATCATTAAACATATCCTTGTGTGGGTAAACCCAGTACATTATTATATTTTGTGAAAATAATTTATATACTTTATACAGGGAAAAAATTCATGTTTGGGTTAAGTAATAATTATATAAATTGATTTAAGAGAAATATAAAGGTAATATCAATCTGATTATTTTTTAAGTAAATATTATATATGGCAGTTTCTGATAGGAAACTTTGACACACTTCCCATATCTATAATGATATGATGTAAAAATCATTACAATCCTTCTTTCCAAAAGTCGAAAACAATGAGTTTTCTCGCTAAATATTCTTCACAATGTTCAATGGTCTACATTGTTGGAAATTGGGTTTATCACACTTTTTTGAGGGAATTCTTTCTTACACTTGGAATCTCATACAGATTTAAGATGTTTTCCGGATTCCTTTAAAAATCCCATTATGGTAATGGTTAACCTTATTCCAATGATCAGATAGCATTCATATATCAATTTGACTAACTATTTTTGTTATAGGTTCTCTATATTTCTTTTACTAATGAGTGATGCTTTAGTTTAAAGCTGCATTTATGGAAACTTTGGAATTTATCTCTATCCGGGGATGATGTAAGTTTTGTATAGCTGGGATTTGTCTTGTTAGAGGGATTACTACATATACATGTAAATGGAACCAAAACTTGTGTAGTTTGGTGTCACTTAATTGGGAATTACATACCTTTTAAGGTCATCTGACTAGGACCTATACATGAAGTTTAATTTTATTTGGTAAGTACTACTAGGATAAAGGTTCCAAATAATGGTTGGCGTGGGACTTACACATTAGAAAAATTTTCTTGTTTTTATTTTTTGTTGATTACTAAATAGAATAAGGTATGAGTCATCACTAGCTCATCAATAGAGGATTTTCTAGCTTATCACTAGAGAAGGATGATTATCCTTATACTCATCAATATTATAAGGTCATATTCTCATCATATATGTGGTAGCTAGATCATGTTGGTTCTTACACCAAATTGGAGGCCCATATTTGGGAACCATGAGGATAATATTTAATCATCATATATTAGGGAACCAAGAGAAGTATCTAAAATCAAGTTTTATTAGGGAACTAAGAGTAGTATCTCAACTCTAGGTGTATGAAGAAACTAAGAGGAGTATATCGACTTAAGATGTTATGGGTCATCTTATACCCATCATATAAGAGAATATGTATTTTTGATGGTGTTGGGATTAAACCTCATCAAGGAATACTATGTATCCCAGTTAATTGAAATAAAATTATCTGTAGTTTAGGAGAAAATTTAAGGTTATATGTGAGGAAATATTTAGGTAGTTTAGTTTTACACGGTAGGTACGTGAACTATACAATTTAGAGTAATAAAACTATGAATTAAAAGTTATTCATGTGATTCATTAATTTCTTCTAGACAAATAACCAACTAAAGATCTAAGAACATGTGAGTCATACTCGGTGTGAGAAAGGAGAGATAAAATATCAGTTGTATTGCATTAGAGTACATAATAATGGATTTAGTAAGGATTATTAATTGGTGCTACCCTAGTGGGATTCCTATGTTGTGAAATGTATGATAATATGAGACTAAATGGGGATTATGTGATAGTTTTTTCATTTTAGGTAAATTTGGGGGTTTAAACTTAAGAGGAGGACCAACTATGATAACCAAGAGGAGTATCTCAACTCAAGGTGATTGTGTGAGGTTTACACATGTATTCTCCCTTTGAGGTAGAGTTGGGGATTACACCTAATAATAGGCCCATATATGGGATCTAGGAGGAGTATATCAACTTAAGGTATATTGAGGAAACCAAAAAGAGTATCTTGAATTGAGGTATGATAGAACCAGGAAGAACATCATAAATCCTGATTTTTTGGGAAGATATGAGTAGTATATCAACACAAAATCATTCTATGTGATAAAGGATAGGTTTGGAGGTGACACAAGGTACTATAACCTAGATTGTGCCTGACCTAGCCTAAGAGGCTTGCAGTAGTGGACTCATATAGGAGGATCATTTATTGGGGTTCATATGGAAGGTGTGTGAAGGAAGATTGGGGTCCACCTAGTTGGTGTAGAATATCAAAGAAGGCATATATAGAGTGATATAACATAGTAAGAGATGGTGTGGTTGGTGGAGTTTCCGCACGGTGGTATAATGGACAAATAGTAGGAGACAGTGTGGAAAATTGAGTGTATGCATGATAGGAGTCCACACTGGAAATTGAGTGGTAGTGTGGTAGTATCATTCATTATTTATTGAGTGACCATGCGGTAGGATATCACATGAAGTAGGACCTCTCAAATGGAGGTCCTCATGCAGGAGGTGCACAACATTTATAGAGGTGTGTTGACTACATAAGAGGTACAATTTCATGATGGGATTGAAAGTAGGGGGCTCATGTGGTAGGGGTGTGAGGTAATAACTCATGTAGTAGGTGAATTTAGATGGATCTCACATGATATCTTCATGAAGGGGCTGGTCTACACAGGAGGTGTGTAGGTAGTGTTCACATATGATATATTTACAATCACAAATGTAGTGTGTAAGAAGTGGCCTCTTCCAGAGGCACGTGGAAGGGGATAGGAATTCAGATCATGCAGTAGGTTAATGTAGTAAGTGTCCACATGGTATGCCCACATTTTAGGTGCGTGAGAAAAAACTTTTGTTAAATATTTTATAAAGGTTCTCTTAAAGTCTCAATTTACCCAAACTAGACCCCTCGATGCTCCCCCTTATAGAAACATGAGTTGATATCTATAGGAAAAACATTATAACCAATTACTAGAAAATATGGATTATAAATGAACCACATTACCATATATAATCTCCATGACTTCCTGGTGAGTGCGTAGTCTCTTGAAGAGTGGGTGACCACCTAAAATATTTGTGGCCACATGGGGGGCTCCATATTCCAACCACAGAGGAAGTGAATGGTCGTGAGGGTCCCCATATATAAACAATACAGTCAGTAGGTGGTAATGTGGTTCATGATAGATTTCATATGATGTATTTTTTAAAACCATGAGGAATTAATTCATGATTGATTGAAAGATGATTGATCCATTAAGTAGATGCATGAAATTTCTCCCTTTTCCATTTAAATGAATCCTAACATAAAATGATCAAAAATGTTGATCCGTAAGTCTATTTTGGATCCAAAACCTATCAAATTGAATCCCTTTAAGAGAACCACACCCCTATCTATAGTGTATACACCGTATGTGGATGTTTTTTTGGAGTTTAAAAGTTCTTAAAGACCATCCAAAATGGGTTTTAATTCCTCAACACCCTTTTCATTGGAAATGTGTGAATTTACAGAAAAATAAAAAAGGTAGGTTATAACCACCATATTATTGTATTAATAAATTCTATTGAGGAATCTATATCCCCCGATGTGTGATAAATAATGAAACACATGGATAAATCATTTTATTCCTCTTAAGACAAGTTTATGTTTTCCTAATCAAACTCTTCTTGTGTTGTTTGAGTGAGGACTACATCGTGGATTCAATGAAAAATTACATGGAATGAATTTCTTATTTTAAATAATGAACCTAGTATTCATGAGGTCAAGATAATTTAGGTTAGTAAAAGTTTATAGGATTAAGGGAATTTATTTGGAATGAGTTTTATGTATATTGATTCATGAACCCTCCAAGAGTATATCTAACTATGAAATATTATTGTATTAACAATTGGTATTATATATATATGGTATTTTTAGATTTTTTACTATAATTTGACCTGATTATATAATAGTTCTTGTGAAGGGGATAAATACAATGAAAATCCTACACTCATTTGATAGGAAAATACTCAGTGAAACTAGAACCAGAGACCTCACTGAGACATTATAGGACCGCTACCACTAAGATGAACCCTAGGGAACTATTATTTGATATAATTGATTCTACATGATTTCTTTCTTGAACATTACCTAATTTCATGATAATGAGGATGAACCTTAAAATTAAATAAACACCTAGGATATTTCACATGTTATAAACTTTTGTAGAGATATTGATATTTTGATGAAAGATTCCAGCAATCCCAAATAGAAATGTATGAATGATTTTGATTGTAAATATTATGATCTATTTAATCCTATTATAATATTATCTAAGGAACCTTATTTTATAGGTGATGATGAGCCTATTGATGATCATGATTTAAAAAATAATTCAATGGTGGAAGTTTCCCACTTATTAGAGAATCAGAATTTTGGATTGTTAGAAGAAATAATAAAATTTTGGAAAGATATTGAGTAATATTTAATTCAAGAATTAGGGTTGAAGATTAATATAGAAGAATTAAAATATTTAAACAAAATATTATCTAAAGTGACTACTGATCATATAGAAAATAATGATGTTAAATAAAAGAATAAGATGAAATACCTTCAAAGAGGAAGAAACTCAACTATACTTATATGGAGAAAGGCATCATATAAAAATAAGATAAAAATTTAAAGCAAAGAAAGATTAATATTTTGCACAAGTAGTCAAATTAGTCGATGAGATTCAAAGGTTGAAATTAGAGAAACTAATATTGAAGGATTCCATTTCTGAAAAAAAAAATCACGATAAAGGAAAAAGTGATTTTCTTGAAGTTATTTCTATCAATTTAGAGGAGAAAGTTTTTATGTAAAAGTAACTAAAAGGAGATATAAATACCCAAGTGAATTATAAAAAGAAAAGGACACAATAACTTGAAGAAGAATTGATCTTGGTCAAAAATCAGGTAGATCAACCAAAACCCAAGGGTAATCATATTTTAAAATAAACTTTATATTTATTTTTTGATTATCATTTTGTAGTTGATAGTGATATAAAGTAAATGTATACAAAGTTAAATAAAATTAATATAAATTGTGTGATGAAAAAAGACACATTCTATAGGGAAACCTGGTATTGGTTAGGATAGAGCTTCCACTAATTTTGAGGAGAATAAGTCCTATATTAATTTTTAGAAAAAGCAAATAAGATTGTCTATGATGAAAGAAATAGTGGATGCAATGAAATTAAAAATAATATGTTCTCTATATGTGTTGGGAACAAAGGATAGAATTTTAAAAGTAAAAGGTATAGAGACATGTGATTTTATTGTGAAATTCATAGTCATATTTCAATATTTTGTTATGAATCATTATAATATTTGTTTCATTGATATTGATGAAAATTTCCAACATATAATCACCAAACACAAAAAACGAGGTATATATATTATTACTATAATTATTTCCATGGTAATCATGTATCTAGTAGATATCAAAGGAAGATTTATAAATATATAAATAAATAAAAGGTTTCATGGAAAGACAAATAGAAGATTTAGAAAAGTGAAATAAGTACAAGAGGAAAGCACCCAGAGGAAATGTATGAGTTAATAAAACTAATGAATCCTGAAGAAATATTAAAGTTAACAAATTGGGTTTGGAAATAAAATAGAAATAAGTGTTAAGTGATAAAACCTCAATGTTAAGAAAACCTAAGGAGGAAACACATATGAATGGGGTTGTGAGGGAAAGATGAATCCCAAGGAGAAAGAAGAGGATTTCAATTTTCTCAAAAGAAATATAGAACTGAATATGGATTCTAAAATTATATGTAATAGAAAATAATGGTCTATAATGACTTTCCATCTTCCTCAATTGGAGGAAATTTAAAATTACCCTCTCCTTAATGTATGTAATTGACGTAGTAGTTTTTAAAGTATTTATGTCGAAGGGGAGTTATAATAGATGGGAATGACATAAAAGAAAAATACATGGTGAAAATAAAATTTAAGATAATGCATTTGATTAATGTAAATGGACAAGGTATCTTGAAGATAAATTATAGGTAAATGGAAGTATGAGAAAGGATAAAGTACCCTATGATGATTTTATACTTAAACATAGAGTGTGTTTGTTTTGAAGAATCAAAGGATTGTATCCCCATAATCCAAGAAAGGATACCCAATATTATCGTGATGGTTTTGAGTGATATATTATAACGAAAACTTTAGGAGTTATAAGTTAGAAGATCAATGTTATTTTTGTTTTATTAGAATGAAATAAAGTGAGTGTAATGGATTTATTTATGATAGTAAACTATTATCTTGTTTTCTACATTAATTTTAATTTAGTAGTATTAAATAATTTATTTATATATATTTATAAAGTGGCGAGTTCACTAACTTAAAATTTATAGCTATAAGAAGTGGTTTGTTAGTTCATGGAATTAAATTTAGAGGGGGAGACATTAAAGGAATAATTGGTTTGATTGATACCCATGTTACTTCTCAAATAATATAAAAATTTTTATCAACGTTTTACTTCTTAATGTACTAGAGATACGATATCAATAAGATGGGGGGGGGGAATCAACATATGAGATAAATAGAAAATACCATGTCTCTCTTGGTAAATTATTTTTTTAAAGATCATCATTTGTTGTATTTTCTTTAGATTTGATGTCAAAGGAGGTGATGAAAGCATCATGAATATAATATTTTTCTAATACAAGGTTTTTTTATCAAATAAGGATTCATGATAGTGTTTGTAATAAATCCAAAAGGAGATACTATTAGCATATAATAAGGAATTGGTACTATATGATGTTGGATGTTTTGGGATCTTGACTACCATCTAATTCATATAATATGAAGTACCTACCCAAACTTACTAATGGTGAAAAAAATTACCTGACAATGAAACCTTAATAAAAATACTAGAATAATTAAGAACTAACACCCAAATCACAATACTATAATGAAAAACCTCTGAACACACTTATAAAAGAACTATCATAAGACACCGGCAGAAAGAAAACATAAAAACCACAAGATTAAAAAGTTGTAAGTGGATTAGAATTTCTTATTAATCCATGCGTATGAGCAAGATAACTATTTTATTCAAGTAAATTAAAGATTATTACAATAATTAATAGTTGTTTTTTGTATAAAAAACAAATGATTCACCCAAATATTAAATAGTTGGACCCATTCAGTCTGTCTGGTTATTATGACCTCCCAATCGTCATGTGATGAAGTAAACCTAGAATGATATTTATAGAAGAACACTCCGCTAGAACAAATATTTACACCACCTAAACTCCCCAAACTGGTCCATTGTTTATTTTTCCAATATCTCAAATAATTAATTTTACATGAATTTTATTTTCCCCATTTTTCCTCTAAGTTAAGTGACTAAGGGTAACTTATGGTTTCCTCTTTATAGATGCATCATTTTCTTTTATTATTTGACTAAAAATTAATTTAGATATATTTTATAATGAAATCATCTAACCTATAGGTCTTCATAACATTCGGTTTCCCATTTTCGAAGAACCCCAGACCTTAAATTATATTTCTCCAACATCCTTTCCAAACTATAAAACATTAGATGCCAAAAGTTTCTCATTCTTTTAGACTGAAACCTTTTTCTAGAAAATGATCTTTATATCTTATCCTAATAATAAATCAGTTTAAAATTCTTTTCAATACATCATCACTAAGTCCTTCACAAGGTTATTCAAACCTCTTTGCTTCCATAAATACCCTACTGTAGTTATCATGGTCCCCCCATCATGCCTTCCAGTCATACCAGCCCAAATATATGAACCATCACCTCAATAAATCCTAGGAAATGACCTTTATTAACAGATCTATTGGATTTCGATTCCCTTATTTCATTTGGAGATCTAGAACATTATCCTCCATAATTTTTTGGATGAAGTGATAATTTAGATGAATGTGTTTCATCCTTGAATAAAATGTTATCTTTTTTAATAAGTGAATCACACTAATTAAACCATAAAAGAGTTTACCATAATCTCTCCTCCATCTAAAATCTTCCAATATCCCCTTAATCCAAATAAACTTCTTTTCATCTTCCATTAGTGAAAAATACTCTACTAATATTATCAAGAGTTAATCAATCAGTTGATGTTTTGAAAACAAACTAACTTCTCTTCCACCATAAGTGAAAAAATATCCGGTAATTATTTTCAGAGTGTCTCCATCTCTTCCAAAGAAAGAGTTAAAAAAAGGTCATAATTAAGTAACTTTTAAAAAAAATTACAACCTTTTAAAATCATTTAAATACTAAATAATTCCCTTCATAGATTCCCAATACTCTCTTATGAGGCTTGAATTGTATCTACCGAAAACCCCCACTACTTGTGTAATGTGTAAATGAGTATAGAGTAGAGTGTACATTATAATTTTGACCACCGATGGAAATTTAATACTCACTATATACTTGTCCTCAATTTCCATTCATGTTACCTTCTCCTTTATTAGCAAGAAATGTCTTGATAGGGGTGTGGTCAACAATTTTAACTCACCCATGCTAAAGTGTTCCACCATCTTTAGAAAAAAAATATGATTAGATCAGGTACATATCACTGGAACGTAAGTATATTTCTATTATCATCACCCAAATATTTTTTTCTGAACAAAATCCTTCATCTCAAAGTTCCCAGAGAATTCATCCTTTAACTCGATTATTCTCTCATTTACTGAATTATAAATTAACATGTCATCAACGTAGAGAAGAAAAATGGTTAAAATCCAATAATCAGACATATTTTGGTAATAATAATGGTTATCATTTCTCAAGATGAACCTTTTCCCATTCATGAAGTCAATAAACTTATGATTCTAATTCTTATCACTAGATTCAAATCTTAAAGTCTTCGACTGAGATTGCATATAAGAAACTAATTATGATGATCATAAAAAACAACAGGATTATCCATGATATTTTATTCTTATAATCCTCCATGAATGAATTTTATCTTCACATACAACTAATATAGATGAATTGCTTACATTTCAACCATATATAACATCTTCCAGATATTCATTTATTTAACAACTAATGAAAATATCTCTGAGAAATATACAACTTTTGTTTGTTTATTAACCTTTAAGAATAATTGATCCTTTTATCCCATCCTACCATTCACTTAATTCTTTAGCTGGTACAACCATGTATTTCAAAGGTATTTCTTACCAGTTGGTCTTCTTATAAGCTCCCATGTTCGGAATGTAACACTATAAGATTTTAAAAGAGGAAAATCATGTTTGATAGTGTGTATGACACAAAAAACCAAGATTATAAGAGAATATAACACCCTATGAAATTATGATATATTTATTTAAATTAAATATCTTCAATATCTTGAGATTCCTCCAACACTAGGTTTAAATAAAACACAATAAACTTTTAAAATATTATTATTTAAACACGACCATTATAACATAGTTGTTAAGATGGTGGGTATGAATAGTAATAACTAAATTATGAAAATTATATGTTTTACACATGTATAAAATAAATTCAATAGTTATCTATTCATTAGAAATAAAATAATAACCATTTTAAAGAGAAAGATATGTTTTCTGAAAAAAAACTTTATTTTTATGAAAGGAAGATTTGTAGCGCTTCGCACAGATAATTTAAAATTAATTTTTACCAATTTTAGAAAAAATATATTTTAAAAATATATTTTTTAAAAAAATATTCATTTCAAAATTATATTTCAGTTAATTTTTTATATTTCTTTTAAAGATGTTAATTTTTTATGAATATTGAAAAATAATGTTTTTATTGAAAACCACCTTTTAATTTTAATTATTTAAAAAGTTAAATTATATTTTAAATTAGTTTTAAAGTAAAATTAGTTCAATTATATTAAAATTTAAATAATTTAGGTCATTTTATTGAATTTAATATTTTTTATATTAAAACTATCTATACTTATGAGAATCTTTTCTTTGGAAAACCTATCTTTCATCACACCTGCTGTTTAATTTTAAATTGAATTCTTCCACTTAAAGGAATTTAATTTGAAAAAATGGATTCTTATTTATAATTAATATAATTTATATTATATAATATTTTTTACTTAAATTTTTAACATAATAAATAGGGAAAATAGTAAAAATTAATTACCATGGTTATGGTAAAAATAGGTTTACTAGGGGTTAAACTAAGAAGATACAGGATAAAAATGACCTTAAAATTGTCTAAAACCCATTTTATTTATATATGTAGAACTTATCACCATAAAGTTATATAATGAACCTTTTGTTTGGCTCATTTCATGATAAAAACATAGGTCTCACTTTATCTTTTAAAAATTCCATGTGTTTACTATCCCCCACTTATAAAAAAACACCCCTAATCCTTCCCTATTCACACTTCTAAAGAAAATTTTTTGTCCAATAACATCCTAGATAAGTTAATTAATTTATTACCCACATATTAGTGGAATTATTTTTAATATTAATCCCCCCAATTAAGTCTCTAGGTATAAACCTAAAGAGGCTCTCCAAATAAGATGTAAAATTATTAAACATGCATATTTGTATAATTACTTCTTCCCCATAATTAAAGTGTTATTAAACTGTGATAATATAATAAAAATGGTATTTAAAATATAATTATATTTTATTGTGTTAATTTAATAACCTAGATCCATATCCACTTCCATCAAATGGGAAAAAAACTATTGATCATGTGTACAATAGACTACTTCCTCACGAACCTATGTAATTCATTTTTCATCACTACATTTAAAGGATAGATATAATGATGAATTAAACATATTTATATTATATTTATGAACTTTTTTACTTATTTAATTATTATATCACTTATAACATCTTACTTTCTATTCTGTGGGAGGATATGAAAACATCACTCATGTGTACGATAAACTACTGCTTCGCTAAGAGATGTGATTCAATTTTTTCTTACGCTTTACATGAAATATAGTAAGGTTAAATTTAATGAATATGTGTTGTATTTATGATATAGCTATACTTCTGGAAATATAATTTCACATATAACTTATTACCTTCTAATCCATTAGAAAACAATAACGTCGCTCATGCGTATGTGTGGACTATCGCCTCCACTTAGCAATGTGATATGTTTTTCATTTTTATTTTTACATGGATGGTAATACGGTTATATTTGATTAATATAAATGATATATAGGAAATTATTATTATTATTTAAATATGAATTAATATTTATTTTCTTTTCGTTCCATCCGTCAGAAAAAATGGAAATAACATTCATACATACATACAATCTACTGTCTCCATGAACGATGTAATCCATATTCTATATCAAACTTTAATATTTTACTATAAATAAATATATAATGAATATATATGATATTTATATCATGTTTAAAATTATATATATGTTTTATCCATGATAAAAATATAAGGACCAAAATTACTGAATTAAATATACATGAAATATGAATCAATTATCACTTGAAAGAATATTTTAACAAAGAGTTGATAATAAAAGGATGATAAAAGACTCTAATTAAATTATACCTGGTATAAGATAGATTATTATGGTTCTTTGATAGATTTATAATAAACCTATATTTATTATATACGAGTTTCATACACATAAAAAGGAATTTGAACCTAAGGTAAGAGTTTCTCATCTCACTTTTACATTCATGAGAGATACACCATATTCACCACTAATTACTTTTTGTGGTGTATATAATACATATTTTGATATTTTATATCCTGAATATATTTATTTTCATGTTATTTAAATTATAATTTAATGTTTTTTGATTCATGGGGCTTGTGATTCAAAATCTACCACAGATGTAAGGGTTTATTTCACAATCTCATCTTTATTCAGGATTGTATTTGTTTAAGTCCCTTTTAGAAGAATTATTTTATATTTATATCTTAAAATCAATAATTTTTTATCCTCTATTAACTAATGATTTTTTTTCATGTAATAGTACCATTTCCCAATCTTTAGTACTCGAATTGTTTTGAGAAAATGTTTTTAATAAAATCCGAATTTTATTCTATCTTCGGTTGAAAATTATTTTTCCTAAAAAATCATGTTTTAGAAAAATGTTTTCAATTTTTTTTAACATTTTTAAAATGATATATTAATGAAATTTTCCCCATTTTCACATTTCAAAAGATGTATTAAAAGAATCTTCACGTCATTTTTAAAATAAGGCATGTTTAACTTTTACTAAAAATGTGAAATGAATCTTTGTTTTAACGTGTATGAAATGAATGAGATTTCTCACCATAATGAAAAATAAATGTTTTAAATATTATTTTATAATATTAAAAGTTTTTTTCAAATAATATTATTTTTCATTTTTTTGAAAATTTTATTATAAAATATTATTTTCAAAGTGAAAAGGTTATTTTCCTCAAGAATGTTTTAATGAATTTTTTATGGTATTTATAATCATCAAAATAATCATACCTTTATTGTACTTAGGATACACTGAGGACATGTTATATTGATATCATCCTTAGTCTTTTATTGGATTTTTAATGATCATTTTGACTGAGGATGTAAAATTTTATTACGATTCCCCATATTTTTATATATAGTTCATGATTATGTTTATTTGATTGGGGTATGTATTAAAATTTTGTATGTTAGTTTTTCAATAGGAATGTTTATATTAATTATGTTTCACCCTTTCAATATGTGGAATGAATTGGGCTTAGTATGTGAAGGATATGGCCTAATTATAGATAGCCCCCGATGTGTTAATAGGTCTCATAAGAGAAATTAACTAGCCAAATTATATGGGTTTCTACCCACTTATTTAAATTGTAATGTGAAAAGTTTTGGAAATATGTATAAGATATCGTAAATGATGAATTATCTCATTATGAGATCAATTATTTATGTGCATTTTATTATTTTATTAGTTATAATATCCATAGATAAGTTTCAATCTTATGTGATTATTTATATGAATATATTTGATCATTATATATTTCTAAAATATTATGCTCGGTTTATTGATTAAATGACATGTGTTTCAGTTATTTACTTTTCTATATTTATTATTATTATTTATTCATGATATAATATGATGTATGATTACCCATACTAAAAATTTTAGCTCAACCATTTTTTATTTTTTATTTTCCCCATGATACTATGAAGTGTTTTGTGATTGATATTCTTGAATACGCTATGAGGAATAATGGAGTTATCAAATAAAACACATTATATATTTGATTTTTTAAAATTTAATGCAAATATAAAGTTTGAATCTAGTTTACCAAGACTACTAAACTATTTATTCCTTTAGGATAAGATTACTTGTAACTAGTGCCAGTGTAATAAAGTAACCACTGGATTTGGGATTCTGGAGTCGAGTTCATTATTGTTGGTATTAGAGGATGTGTAGTAGGAACCTTGTGATTTAGATTTAGGAAAAATATATTAGGAACATAACCCTATGATAGACACTGGGGATAATAATAGAAGAATATCCTAAAGTTTTGGTAAGGAAGATATTATTCGGTTTTCCTAGAAATACAATAACTTCCAAATTCTACAAGTGGATGTGGTTATAGAAAAAATGTACCTTGGGGTAATAAATTCAAAAAAAGAATGTTAGGATTGACTCAACCATTACCTAGTACACAAAAACAGACCTCACTACACACCTGGTTTGACACTCCTTGGGAATATTCTTTGGATAATTAAAATTTTTTACAAACCATTATGATGTGTTTGGAAGTATTTTTATGATTTTAAAACATTCCCCAATAAACCATGTTTATGATTATGAAATTATATATTGATAAATTTTTCAATTTATGTTATGTATTACACTAGTATTGGAATTATACATTATGTTTCATAATGTTTTGAACAATTATAGTGTGTGAACTTATTTGAAATGGAGTCTAGTGGAAAGATTAAGAACTGTATCAATGCAAGTACCCTAAGTAGGGATTTCCATCCTAGGATAGATAATTAAGATGGAGCTATATTTTCAGTTGGAACTGAAGAAATTATAACCAAATTGGGGCATCTGACTTAGGTTATGAGTAATAACCTTTCTTCAATAGAATATGTTACATGAAATACTAAGTTTTACCGAATAATATTAATATTATAATTTAAAATGATAATGATATCCTAGACCTTAAATTTTTTGTAATGAATATGACTAAATAACTTATGGAACTGTAATGTTTAATTCCTTCTTTACCAATTAATTAGGAATAAAAAATTAAACCAATTGAATATAAAGTAAATGGTTTTATAAAATTTTTATGTCGAAAATGTGTTTTATATTAATAAAATAAATTTATTACTGCTATGGGATGATTATAATAAAATTTATATATTTTATGTTCAATTTTTTTATATTTATCCAATATATTTTATAGACATTATATATATTTTTTTTTCAAATTTACGAATAAAAGCAATATTTTTCTAAAGGCAGTTTTGTCGTCTTATAATGGAGAAATTACTTTAACACTAAAATTTGAAACTTTTATAAATTTTATTTTAAAAAATAATGTTTTTTTGAAATATTGATGTCAAAATTTTCTTGGGGTTATTTTTTGGTATTTTTATGGGACGTTTAATTTTTTGATAAACAGTGAAAAATTATGAATTTTAATTCAAAAATTATTTTTCATCTAAATAATATGTAATTTTAAATTACATATTAAATTAATTTTAAATTCCAAATATTTAAATTATACATATATTAATCCAATATAGATCATTTTAATGAATTTCATATTAAATTTAGCAAATTTAGTAATCTTTTGAACATTTTCACTTTAAATACCTGCTTTCTCATCTTATCCGCGTGATTAATTTTAAATTGAATATTTACAATTATGTGAATTTGATTTGTAAAAATTCATTTAATATTATAAATAAGAATTATTTATAATTTATAATGAGGTAAACATATTTTTTTACTAAAATTATTTGTTTAAATAGTTAAAATTAATAATAGCGATTAAGGAGAAACATATTTACTTAGTGGTAGAACATAGAAAATAACGTGTAAAAATATCCCAAAACTTATCCAAAACCCATTATATAAAAATATTTAAAAAAGATAAATTTTATAATCAATAATGATAAATTATTTGGGCCTGATGACATGAAAAAATGTGGATAGAATTCACTATTTCAAAAAAATTCAAGTGTGCCACTCACCCCACATATAAAAGGGAACCCTCTATTCTCTCCACATCACATATTAAAACCACTTTGGTTCAGCCAATACCTAAAAAAATAAGTTTTAAAATTACATATACACATCCTAGAAGCCTTATTTTTTCATAAAATCACTCTTTATAGGATTTAGTGAAAACATAAGGAGGATACCCAAATAAGAGGTAAAGTTTTTCTAAAAGAGTTTTTATTTCATTTCCTTCACCTCCAATTTAAATTAATATTATAAAATGATTATATAATAACATAAGTATATTAAATATACTTAGATTATATTATTTTAAGGTTAAAAACTATATCATCACACACTTCCATCAAATGGGATATGAAATCATCATTCATGTGTACGACAGACTACCGCCTTGCGAACCAATGTCATTCATTTTTCTATTACCACCTTTCAAGGTTAGTAATAATAATGTATTTATATTTTATATATAATATTTATAATATTTATGATTTTATTATACTTATTTAATTATTATATGACACACAACTTCATGCTTTCCATTTTTTTGGGAATACGATAACATCTCTCGTGTGTAGGACCGACTACCATCTCACGAAGAGATGCGATTAATTCATGATTTACAAGAAATGTATTAAGGATAGGTTTAATGAAAATATGTGATATATATGAAATAAAAATGATACTAGAGTAATATATACATATATATATATATATCATTTAATTTTCTTTCTTTCAGTATGATAAGAAAATGGAAACAACGTTCATGCGTATGTATGACCTACCGTCTCCATGAATGATGTATTTCATTTCCTTTCACCAAATTTTATGGATTATTATAAATACATATATATTAATATATATTATATTAAAATAATGGTTTAAATTATATATATAATTAAATCATTTTATATGCAAGAGGAACAAAAAATAAAAAGTCAAAACATACTTGAAAAACAAGGCAATTAACACCCAAAACAATGAAAATAATGAAATGTTATTAAAAAATGGGTGATAAGATGTTATTAAAGGATATTATATTATATTATCAATATTAATAGGGTTATGTTATATTTTAATAAAATTCTTAAAAACATTATACATGAGGTTAAATAGATTTCAACTAAAAGGAAGCATAAGGTAAGAGATTTTATCTTAATTTACATTCCATTGAGGCTTATTTGTTATTATGAACCAATTCACTTTTATGTAGTTTATATACTCCCAATTTGACATTTAATATCATGAATAATTTTTTCCATCATGATATTTTAAGTTTCAATTTCAATTATTTTAGTTAAGGGGATTTGAATTGAAAATTACCAAATGGTTAAAGTTATTGAGAAATATCACTTTCTTTTGTGATTGTTAACTTTATATTGAAACAATCACTTTATTAAAATAATTATGAATTGTAATTAAAATTTCTAATAAATATCAATATTATTTTTTAATGGATATGGTAATTACTTAAAATGTATACCAGTTTTAAATATGACGATAACTTTGAAATTTATTTGGTTAACTGGGGAGATATTGATAAATCCACATCCCTTACCCAATATAGATTTTTGTAAGAAACATTTTTCATAAATTAAATAGGTTATTAAATTTATTAGGAATGATTTGGAAATTAAATACATGGGTTGGGTACTAGTTAACTCAATACCCTCAATGTATCAACAATCTCATGAGATGAATCAGTTGGCCAAATAAGACAAGTTTCTACCAAAAGACATAAACTCTCTTGAGGATAGATCATGACAATAACTATATTGAGGATATATCTTGATATTTTAGACCTAAAACATTATGAATTCTATTATTTTATTATTCCATGTAATAATTTTATTAGTGAGAATATCCATGTCCACATTTCAATCTCATGTGATTATTTATATGGAATTATTTGCTCATCTTTTATTTATTCCATATTATGTTCATGTTATTGATTAATTGAAATGTGTTTTTTTAATTTTACTTTACATGATGATAACTATTTAATGAATTATGATATATTAAAATGAAGTTAAATCTTATTGGGCAATTGATCTCACAATTATTATTTTTCCTTTTCCCAGGTTATGAAGAATATATCTTTTAATGAGTTTTAAAGGATGTAGTTTATTATATTTTGTTATGAATTATGTTTTATTTTCTATTCCCAATATAAAATTGGTATCATGCATTTACATATTTTTGAATACTACTAAACTAATAAGTCCTTTTGGATTAAAATATTGTATCTATGCTGATGTAATAAAGTAAAGAACTGGATCTAGGCTACTAGGGTCAGGTTTATTGTAGTTTGTATCAGAGAAATTTTAGTAGAAACCTTGGAAACTATATTTAGGAAAAAGTTGATTAAGGAACATAACACTATGATAGATTTTTAGGATAAGTATATAAGAACATACTAATGTTTTGGTATGCTCGATAATATATAGTTCTTTCTAGAAATACATCTCTGTCTAGATACTATAAGTGGATGTGGTTTTGTTATAGATGGACTTAAGGGTCATAACATTGAAAAGATCATGCTAGGAATGACTTGAGCATATTGTGGTACATGGAAATGAGCCTTACTACACACCTATTTTTAAATTCCTAGAGTATATTCCAAGGATAATTCAAAATTTCTTTACAAACCATTATGAAGGATATAAAATTATGGATATCCCCAATGAAACTATGTTTATGATTACGGGATTGGTTATGGATAATTTGTTTGGTTTATGATAACTATTTCACTATTATTGGGATTAAAAATTGTATTGAATAATCTTATGATCAAATATAGGGTATTATATTATTTATAAATGCAACTTGGAAGTAAAAGGGTATCAATACTCATGGCCAATGTTGAGGTTTCCCTTTTAAGGAAGATTATATAGTTGGTATTGGAACTGAGAAATTCATAGATATATGAGGGAATCTTTATCAAGTTATGAAATAAATCCTTTACCAAATGGGGAAATATATTCCACAATGATATTTTCCAATGATGGATAACTTTATTCTAAAGAGGCCCCCATTATTTAGTGGGATTAATGATCCAATGGTAGCTAAGTAATGGATTAAGTCTTTGGGGAATATATTTGTAGCATTAGGATATGGGTAATGGGAAAAGGTTACACATGTAGTGTATTATCTCAATGGAGTTACTGATAAATAGTTATTGTTGATCCAGAATACTAGGGAGGAAGAGAAAATAAAACTCATGGAATATAAATATTTTAAAGATACATTCCTTGACAAATATTTCCCTCATGAGTAACAAAATAATAAGATATGATAGTTCCTTAGTTTGAAGAAAAAGGAGGAATAAAGTGTTGGGGATTATGAATCTACCTTTAAAATATTATTAAGGTATTATATGCATTTCATATAAAACATGTAATGAATGATTGACCATTTATTTGAAGGGATTAATCTAAGTCTCTAAATAGAACTGGTGTATCGATCTCTTTCTTCATATGATGAAATGATTTTATGTTCTATCAAGACAGAGAAAGAATTATACAAGTCTTATGGATTCTAAGGGAAGCAAGATAAGAAGAAGAAAATTGAAAAAATCATAGATAAAGGGAATAAGGGAAATAATGATTTTCCCACATGTAACAACTGTGGAAATAATCACCCAATTAAATGTTTGAAAGGGTTCCAAGTTTTTTATAAGTAAGGAGGAATGGGACACTAGAAGAAAGAATGCAATGGGGCTAAAGAACAGACTTCTATTCAGTTTTTTAACTACAGTGAAATGGAGAAATACACAAATAAATTCCCCAAGAATTATGGAATATACCTCAGAATAAGATAAGGGATCAAGTTCAAGATTATGCTACTGATACAACAAAAGTGGAATGATTAATTTTATTGTGTGTTTTGATGCATGAAATATTATGTAAAAGTATTTTATTGATGATATTCTGATCATAAGAATAATTAAAAATATTAGTATTGAAATATAATATAATATAATATATTTATATATTTTTGATATTAGGTTTAATGGTTCCAAGAAAAGTGATTTAGTAGAAAGTTAAACATTTTTTAAAATACATGGTTGAGGGAAATATAACCCTTAATATATTCATAATGTTGAGATAATGATGTATAAAGAGATGACTGATATGAATAAAGTAAATTGGTCACTAATAACTACTTTGGAACTGATTTTAATTTTTTGGATTATAATATTTTGAAGGTTTATAAGGTTAAACATTTATGGAATTGTTTAAGTTGAATTTTAGATGATCCTTTTGAGATTATTTTATTTATTCACCATATGATGCCACCTATGCTAAGAGATAAAGTAAGATTTGTTGATGGAACAACCAAAAGATAATATTTTTCTTATGAAAAATAAATGTATCAAGTAATTAAATTTCCTTATATTCTTAGATAGTGAAATAATTCTTCAATTATAAGAAAAGGGTCTTGAAACAAAAATGTTATCCTATCATCATCATTTTTATGATATCAATGACCTTTTTCACAACTCTAGTTTATGGATTTCTAGTCATTAAATTTATCCCAAACATGTTCTATATCTACCTCCCTCATTATTTGAGTTTTGGTTTTCTCTTCCATGTCCATGTCTTAATTTTCCACCTATGTTCTTCTATTTCGTAACCTAGTTATGTGATCATTCCAGAAGAATTTTGTACTCACCATTATCTCTTATTAAGAGGATATTTTAACAAATATTTTCTGGATGTATGATTTAAATAAAGTTATTTTTAAATATCAAACCCTTTATTAACTATATCATGTTTAATTTGTAAGGGAATAATTTATTTAAAGTAGGGAGAATGTAACACCCTGAAATTCTAAAAGAAGAACATTTTGTTCAATAGCATGTATGAAATTCAATACCAAGCATGGGAGGTAATATAATATCTGACGAATTTAAAATATATTTACTATTTTAAGTAAATTAATTATTTTATATATCTTTTAATTCATGAAGCACTAAGTTAGCATTCATTACATGCAACAATGAATTTATTCGATAGCCTACGTTAAACTCAAAACTATATTTTACTGAATACTATTAATTATGTCATTTAAAAAGAATTATCAACTAGAAGTTAAATTAGAAGTTATAAATATGATTAAATAACTTATAAAAATATATGGTTGAATTAATTGATAACCAATTAATTATAAATGAAAATAAAAACCAAATGAATATAAAGGAAATGTAAAAAAACTATTTTTAGGAACAAATGAAGTTTTATCTTAATAACATAAATTAATTACTGTTACTAGATGATATTAATTAAATTAATATATTATATATTCAATATTTTTTTAAATTCATCAAATATATTTTACAGGCATAAGATAAAAATAAATCCAATTTTATGTATAAAAAGATGTATTTTTTTAAAAGCAGTTTTTTTTCACCTTTTAAGGGTGTAATTGTTTTAAAACAAAATATTGACACTTTCATAAATTTTATTTGAAAATATAAACCTTATTTTATAATTTTTAATTTCAAAATTATATTAGGGTTAATTTTTGGTATTTTTCTGAGAAGTTTCATGTTTTGATGAATAATAATAAATACTGAATTAAAATTGAAAACTGACATTTATTCTAAATTATTTATAATGTTAAATTATATTTTAAATAGGGTTTAAATTAATAAATGTTCAATTATAGAAATATTAATCCAATTTTATTAATTTCAATCAATTTAATTTTGAATTTAGATATAAAAACTTAGTAAATTTTTGAACATTTTCACTTTAAAAATGCACTTTCTCACCCTGTTTGTAGGATTTATTTTCAATTGAATTTTTCCAATTTTGTGAATTAAATTTGAAAAAAATGGATTAAATATTTTTACTAAAATTAATTTATAATTTGTAATGATGTAAACCTAATTTTCTACCTAAATGGTTAACCAAAATAGTTAAATAATTACAGGAATTAAGGGGAAAGCGAGTTTATTTAGTGATTAAAGTAAGAAAATAAGTAGTAAAAAAGACCTAAAACCTGTTTAAAACTTATTTTATGGACATATTAATACCTTATTACTTTTAATATTGATAATTTATAACTATTAGGTCCTTATGTCATGAAGAAAACATGGGTCGAATTCACTCTTTCAAAATATTACAAGTGTGCCACTCACCCCACTTATAAAAGGGAACCCACTATATTATCCACTTCACACATTCAAA
This sequence comes from Viscum album, assembly GCA_963277665.1. Taxonomy (NCBI): domain Eukaryota; kingdom Viridiplantae; phylum Streptophyta; class Magnoliopsida; order Santalales; family Viscaceae; genus Viscum; species Viscum album. The sequence goes on along the minus strand of OY728134.1, from coordinate 634,202,071 downwards.
TCAATTTGGTTTGGAAAATAACTAAGGAAATAATTTCCCAAATTCCCTCCTGTAATCCTAGATATCTTATTTTATGTAGAAATATATCCTATTAATGCTTTTGTGAAAACCTAAAGACGATATCTGAAGAAGAGGTAATGCTATTCTAAAATCTTTTTTATTTAATTTACTTCTCCACATAATTAAATTCCTATTCTAACATGATTATATAAACAAATAAGTATATTCAATATCCTAGGATGCCATTATGTTATTTTTATGGCCTTCAAATTTACACACTTCCATCAAATGGGTTACAAGATCATCATTCATGTGCACAATGGACTACCACCTCATGAAGTGATGCGATTCACTCACACTTTACATGGAATGTATTAATAATGGGTTTTTTAATTTCTAATATTTTCCATGTATTATTTTTGGATATTATATGGATTATTTTCGAGACTGGGTGTTGAGACAACGTGCGGTTCTGAGGCCCGATGTGCCCAGAATAAATATTTAAAATATATTAAATATATTAAATAGAATGTTAACAATGTTTTCCTAAAAAATTGGAATAAATCCCAAATAGGGGCAAGGATTAGTAATCTTAGGGAACCATTGAGTTTAGAATTTTGGTTTTATCCTATGTGCGACATAACCTTTATCGGTGCAGGCTATTTTTGAAAAAGTCATCACTGGTGTAAATAAATGAAATAAATTTAAAAATTAATTTATTTTGTATTTTTAACATAGAGAACTGATTTATCCTTCAATTATATGGTTATATAAAATTATTAGGTTTTGTTTCTCAAACCATATATATTTTAGACAACCATTAGAGGGATTTCCCAGGTGAATGACGATATATCCTGATCAAACCACAGGTCATTATGCCAATGGAGTTCATGGATCTTTTAAATGATGAAAAAAATAATTCTTAATCAACGATTGATCCAAAATCTAGTTAGTATGTTTTTATATTTGTTTTCTATCCCATTTCTTAATCCTAGATGAACACATATTAATTCCATGAACAAAATTGATACACGCATCTTCAGTAGATTTAATTTTCTGAAATTATTTATTTGTGTGTGGTGTATTCCACTTTATTTTTATTATTATATGAAAACTAATTTATTCCAAACAAATAGTGGTTTATATTTGTTCCTCACATTTTGTGGCTTTTGGATTTCTTCCATTGTTCTTCATGCGTTTATCACGAGTGCTTTCTTTTGGCCCATTCTTCGAAAAAATAGGCATTTGATCATTCTGTGACCATTATTTGGTGTAACAGATCGATGTTAGGGGTGAAGTTCATGATAGATGTTTCAGTTGAAGTGTGATGATGGAGGTGGATGATCAAGAGTGAAACATATGGATTTGTGATTCCTGTTATTCCAGGTTTTGATAAACATTGAAGGTTTTTCTCATTGTATCATCTTGAGAGTGGAATTGAAGGCCAAAATACTGAGATTTAGTAACTAGAGGCATGACTGAACCCCTATATATAGGTTTCAACAAGGTAGGATTCTCTAGTGAATCACATGATGATGGAGAAGAAGATTTTGAAATTGCAAGAAACAAAACATGTAATCCAACTTTACACATCGTGTGGGCCCCCTTGGCTATGGCGCTAGGGTTCTAACTAAACTTAAATATAATATGACTTGTGACCCTATCACACTCCATGTGAACCCTTTTATGGGGCTTGTCATGCATTAAAAGAGTATATTGACACAAGAAAATGAATACAACCAAGTGGTACACCGTGTACTTAGACACAAACACGAATTTGTGTACACGAGTCAGTACATAGACATGACTATGGTATACCTACATGGCCAAGTGACATAGGAAAGATACCGTGTGTCTCTACATATTATTTAATTCTTATACATTCTATGTATATGGATACTTACATGCTCTGTGAGGCTCTTCAACATGGGTAGTCTTGAGGATTGATGGACACGCCATGTACCCCTGGTACATGTTGTGTACCGCCTTAAAGATTGTTTGAAGTTCTTCAATTTCTTAGTTTGGACTAGTATATTTTGATTGTGTTCCCTTGGTTATATCCATCAAGGGTGCATTGTGATGTTACATCCATATCACAGGATTATCATCCCCTGTAGAGTACAAGTTTCAGAAAGAGTCTTGGTGTCCCTCCATGAGACTAGACTGTGATTCTCTATCATCCATTGTTCCCTAGGTGGGGTTTCAAGAATCATAATGACCTACCCAAGAATGGAATTAATATTCCATATGGTTGGCCTCATTGGTCAGGTTGGTTGAATCATTGACATATGATACCCTATGCAGCGGGTTGATCTTGATTGGGTTTGTGGTGTCCCCCAGGTTTTATTGGCGTGACCCCCTATCTATGTATCACAATATTTCTTAGACCAGTGAGCTTTATTGGGTGGGTCCCAATGATCTATACATCTTCATAGAGTGTCTCTAATTATAGATTATATCATGGAGTTTATTCTCTCGGAACACACGTTTCTTTGAGAAAAATCCTTTGGCTGGTAGTTAGGTTTGATTGCTTGGTGGCATGGTGTCTTTCTTCAGTATATCTAGGTATTTCTAATATACAATGATTATTATATCTTGTTTTGAGATGAATATAGTTTTTTTCTTCATTTTTAGTGTTTTTGAGGTGTCCTACTGGGTTTTGTTATACTCACCCCTACATGGGCTTCGCCCAAACATGTCATGTCTTATGAAGACAACATCCCATTTGACAGTGTCTTGTGAGGATAAGAAGAAATTGGAGCATAGATGGAGATTTTTAGACTGAGGTGTTTTACTGGGATCTTTTATTTGGCTTATTCTCTCACTTGTAGAAGGATTCACTCTTTATAGATTTGGTTGGGCTTTTATTTAACCCCCATTTTCAACTTTCATTACTTTACTATCATACTCTATTATAGGATCTTAGATATATGCATGCATTGTTTCAATTATTTTTTACATTTCAAAATTATGTGGGCTTGAATATGTGTGTGTATATATAGGAACTTTAGGATAATTCCTCCCATTATGGGATATTCCTACTAAGTGTTGGTCGCCAGCCCCTAGCCTATTGGAGGAGGGATTGTGGTTGTCATAGGTCAGACCTCAATATGTCAGATCATGGTAGAGTGTTATCAAATGAGTCAGTTCTACCTTAGGAATATAGTTGGTGAGGTTGGTTTGGGGGAACAATTCTTAGTGTTTCAAGTTCGTCTTTTAGGCCAGGGATTCCAGTGTTGGTGTGGCGGCCGATGTATCTATACACCAGGAATATGATCACATTATTTTGGACTCAATACATGTAAAAACTAGTTTTAGGGAAATTATTTCTCTAGTAAATGAATCATATATGAATGGTTGAGTTTCCCATGACCTTTATTTAGATCCCCATATATACTCTTTTGAACATGGTACATCTTGTTTTATTTTAGGATTCCTCTATTTCGAAAACCCAATAGGATTCCACTACGTGATCATGAGGATGATTCACCTAGCGATGAGACATGGATATAGGGGCTTGTATCAGAGATAGAACCTCTGGGTGGTTTACCAGCTATACCAACACCCATTGAGTAGCAACTAGTGATGGAATTACCAGCTAAGGATGTACACAAGTTCAGTTCATTTCATCAATTTCATAGGAAAAAACATCCTAGGTTTTGGGGTGATCCATACCCCCAAGTTCTTGAGGATTAGTTAGAGTACATCACTCACATTTTACAACTTTTGAGGATATATGCAGATCAGATGGTGGTCCTCATAATGAGACTTCTTTAGGGATCTACTTGGTTATGGTGGTGTTTAGTGACTCAGTATCACAATGAGACAACTATCTTCTTGTCATAATTTGAGTCTCTATAGAGAGGAGTTATATCCATACACATTATGATTAGTACACATACATGAGATTATGTATCTATAGAAGGATAATATGACCATGGTAGAGTACTCAGTGAGGTTTACTAATCTCTTGAATTACTACTGGGATGTGGTGCAAATAAGTTCTTCAAAGATCATAGCTTTGAGTAGGGACTGTTCTTGGACATCAAGGATTCAGTGGTATCCCTTTGTATTCATACCTATGATGGTGTGATTGAGCAAGCCTTGTTGGTTGAAATATTTTTAGTAGATCTGACACTGGTAGTGGGATCTAGTACTGGGAACCCAGTAGCTGAGACTTTGGTAGGAGGTAGCTGACGATAGTCATAGGGATCCAAGTGTTTCAGAAATTTCATGAGGTGATCCCAGGACTTATTGTCAACAGATCATGGATCTTAGGGTGGCTTTAATCATCCTAGGGAGATGCAATTATTATCTTATGATAATCAGGGACATCTAGCTTGAGATTTTACCTCACGTCATACAACCGACCTTGAGACAATTGAGGGACCGCTAAGACAGGGACATAGGCAGGACCAGGGTGGTATGTAGGGAGGAAAACATGTTAGAGGGGCTTAAAGGGAAACAAGAGGTGTTTGGAGGATCAAATTATTACCACCCCCACCCCCCAAGTGGTCTGAACCTCGATCATGGAGCTGTTGAACATGGACTAGGCCGACTTCTGGCAATGGAGACCTATGACCTCAAAGATCTAGGGATGATACAAGGTATGATTTGTATATTTTATACTTTACATGAATTATTTAAATACATAGGTGTGAGTCATTCCTTCCTTTACACTTCTTCGATTTGAGATGTAGACATTTTGGTTGAGCCGTTGGCTTGATCCTTACGATTAGAGACTCCGACAGGAAGTGACTCAGTGATTGTGCACTTGTACCGATAGTGAGATATGATACTTAGAGGAAAGAGTTTCGTATGGTATCTATTCATTATATCAATGAGTTCTTACTACATTATCTTAGGTATTGGATGGTTATCCATAGTTTATGCCCAGATTGACTACTTTAGGCAGAGGATGTGGTATATCCGCAGTGACAGAACAAGATTTTCCTTTGTGGTTGAAAATGAAACCTTGGTGGAGTAGGATTAGCTCAGGAATAAGAGATTACTATTTATTACTCACCAATTGGATAGAATAACTCTTGTAGTAGATGAATATTTGATATATCAATTTCTTGTAGTGGTGGTAGAGTATGAGGATGTCTTTCCTGGGAATGTATCAGATTTACCTCCCCACCAAGAACAAGACTTCTGCATCGAATTAAATCCTAGGAAAATAATGATATCTACAACATCATATCAGATGGATATTTTAGAGATTCTATAGCTGAGGGTGAAGTTGGAATATTTCTGGGAGAAGGGATTTTTGAGACCTAGTGTTTCCCCCTCGGGTAGCCCCAATGTTTTTTTCCAAGAAGGAGGATGGAAGATTGAGGTTATGTGTGGATTATCGATGCCTGAATTAGTTGAACATGAAGAATAAGTATCCAATACCAATTATCAATTACCCATTTGATCATTTGATAGGGGTTTAGTGGTTCTCAAAGACCGAGCTATGATTAGGATATAACAAGCTACATTTACATGAAACAGATATACCAAAGATGATATTCTGATGTCGTTATAGTCACAAAGAGTACTCGGTGATGCCGTTCAGTGTGATGAAAGCCTTAGTAGTGTTCGTGGGACTCATGAAACAGATATTTAATCCTTTTTTAGACAGGTTCATGGTAGTCTTCATCAATGAAATCATATAATATTCAGATTCCAAGGAAGAGCACATGATACACTTGAGGATGGTATTGGAAACACTCGGAGAGAACCATATTTACAAAATGCACTGAAAGTGTTAGTTTTGGATTTGAGAGGTCGAATTTCGGGGACACGTCATATTAGAGGCTGGAGTAGTGATGGATCCAACCAAGGTTAAGGAATTTATTGTTTGGGAGACACCCAAGAGTGTTATTGAGGTGCGAATATTCCTTGTCATGACATGGTATAATAGGAGGTTTGTACCCGACTTCTCTAGAGGTGTGACACCCTTGACATAATTGAATCGGAAGGGGAATCTTTTCATGTGTATAGAAAGGTGAAATAAGTGATTTTATAAGATGATTTAGAGGTTGAATAGTTCTCCCATTTTGAGATTTATAGAGGAGGGTATTGAGTACATAGTGTTCTGTGATGAATCAGGATATGGACTTGGTTGTGTTCTGATGCGGAGGTAGACAATTATTGTGCACGGTTCACACCAATTGAGACCACATGAGAAAAAATATGTGACCCAAGATCTTGAGTTTTAAGTGGTATTTTGTTTCATTGAAGATGTGGTGACACTACCTAATTGGTGATCAGTTTATCATTTACTCTAATCATAAGAGTCTCAAGTATATATTCTCACAAAAATGATCTGAAATTGAGATAGAGGCGATGGAGAGAGTTCCCCCAGGACTATGAATTTTATATTTTATATACTCCTGGGAATGGGAACATGGTGAAATATCATTTCAATAGGATATATTATTCTTTGTTGTTGGATGAGGTGTCAGAGTAGTTAGCCATATTATAGTTATCCTTTGTAGATAAGGATAGTGCTTCATATCTTTAGTAGAGGGGTGTCACCCCATTACCTTTACAGTATGCCAGGAATGATACTTGAGGAGATACCAAATGTGAGGCCATAAATACTTATATATCCTTTAAATACACTCTTGTTGGATTTTTTAAAGGTGGGAAGCATGCTATATTTTTTAAAAGATGAATGATGGTTACTTTTACATTGCAGAAGGAGGTGTTGTGGGAGTTTCATACATCCCATTTGGTGGTACATCCAGGTGTGTAAAATTTGTACAAGGGACTTAGATTTTATTTTTGGTGGCCAATATCAAATAAAGGAGTCCCAAAGTTTGTCTCTCAATGCACCACTAGTCAGTAGGTGAAGGAAGAGCACCAGGTTCTAGCGGGTTTAACCCAACCCCTTGAGGTGCTAGAGTGGAAGTGATATGGCATATACATGGACTTCATTATGGGACTACCACATATATATAGGGGAAAAAATTCCATATGGGTGATCATATATCAACTTGCTAAGTTATCTCACTTCCTAACCATTCGAGATTATAGTTTTGTAGAGATCTTGGGATGCCTCTATGCGCAAAATATAGTTAGACTCCATGAAGTCCCCTCAATGATTGTATCAAACCTTGATTTTTAATTAACAAATAAATTATAGAGGGGATTATAGGAGGCCTTTCGAACTCAGTTAAGATTGATAAGAACATTTCACCACCAAATTAATGTCCAGATAGAGTAGACCATTCATGTCTTGAAGGACATGCTACAAGAATGCATGTTGGAATTTGGTCATATTTGGGAGGATCACCTACTTTTGGTGGAGTTTTCAAACAACAAAACCTATCATTCCACCATTGGTATGGCCCCATTCAAGTTTGTTTACCAGTATTCCTATAGGTTATCACCATGCTAGAATGATCTAGGTGATTCAACATTCATGAGCCCAGAGTTGGTACGAGCTACTGCAGAGAAGGTGCAAATCATCCAGGAGTAGATGAGGATTTCACAGAGCCATCAGAAGTCTTATATTGACTAACGATGAAGACCTTTAGAGTTAAAGGATGTATAAATTTTTTTCTAGATATTCTTACCTCGATGTAGATTAAGGAGTTTTTTATGTGGTGGAAATTTATCTTTGAGATTCATTAGTCCCTTCTAGATACCATGTAGAATTAGTGAGGTGGCATACTACTTAGCTCCACCACCGTAGTTGGACTGGGTACATGACATCTTCCATGTGTCATAACTGAGGAGGTACATGCATGATCCATTTCACATTATCAAATGGGGAGAGAAGAAAATTGAGGTTGAAGATACATTTGGAGATTACCCAGTGGAGATTGAGGATTGATAGGAGAGGATCCTTCATTGGTGATCAATTACACTTATGCGTGTTCAGTGGTAGCATGTGAATCTTCAAGAAATATCAAGGGAGCAGGAAAACCAAATGAAAGACCAATACCCTCATCTATTTAAGTAGTTTTTCCTCTTTTTGGGACAAAAATACCAAAAGTGGGGAGAATTTAATGCATCATATTTTCCATGTATTATTTTTGGATATTATATGGATTATTTTCAAGACTATATGCTAAGACAATGTGTGATTCTAAGGAATATTGTGCCCAAAATAAATGTTTGAAATAATTTAAAAATATTAAATATCCCACACATGCCGTTTTATTGGAAAAGTGGAATAAATATCAAATACCGCCCTGGATAAAAAATCTGAGGGAAATGTTGAGTTCAAAATGATGGTTTTACACTAGGGGTAACATAAACTTTTGTCAGTGTGGGTTGTTGGTGAAAAAGTCATCATGAGCACAAATGAATGAAATAAATTAAATAATTTTTTTGATGTAGTGACCAAATTTCTCTTTTAAGTATACAGTTATAGAAATTCCTAAGGGTTGACCTCTCAAACCCTAGAGATTATAGACAATCATTGGATATATTTCTTGGATAATAATGATGAAACAAGATCAGATCATGGATTGTTGCACCAATGGAGCCCATGGATCTCATAAAAGATGAAAACATAGCTATTATTCATTAAAAACTAATCCAAAATCTAGGTAGGATGTTTTTTATTTCTACTTTAATCCCATTTCATAAAACCAGATGAAATCAGATCAATTCTACAAATAGAATTGATACATACATCATCAGTAGATTTATTTTTGATATAATTATTTATTTTTTTGTTAACTTATTCCTTTTTGTTATTCTTATTCTATGAAAAAAAATCAAGTACAAATGAAAAAAGTCTGAGGTTCATTCATCACATATTGTGATTTTGTATTTCTTCCCATGTTATTCTCACATTAATCATGGGTGTTTTCTTTTTGCCAGTGGTTTGATGAAATAAAAGGTATTTGATCATTGCATCATCATTATTTAGTGAAACAGATCGATATAATTGGTGTGGTTCATTGTCAATGATGTGGTAAATGTTAAATGAAGATAGTGGATGATCAGGAGAGGAATAAATATATTTGATATTCCTGTTCTTCATGATTTTGAAAAATTATGACTATTTTTTTTTCTACAGATCATATTCCAAGAGGATATAGAGTCTAGAATCCCAGTATATAGAAACTAGTGGCCCAGATGAACCCCAATCTATAAGTTTCGGTAGGGGTAGCAGTTTTGTAGAAGAAAAGGATGATGTGTAAGTGGATATGGAAATCATGAGCAACACGACATGTAATCTTGTGTTATACACTATGTGGACCCCTAGTTGTGGTTCTAGGGTTCAACTAAAGTTAAATATCACAAATCATGTGACCCATTCACACACCATGTGACCCCTTCCATGTGTCCCAAAGTGTAATTTAGAGAGTACACATATGTGGGAAAATGTACACATCCAAGTGGCATGCCATGTATTTGGACACATACATGGATTGGTGTACACGAGATGGTACATGGACCCAACCACAGTACACATACATGATTAGGTTTCACGGGAATGATACCATGTTTCTATACACACCATTTACTTCTTATAAACATTATGTATATGTATTATTACATGATGTGTGAGGCTCTTCCACATGGGAAATCACATGGATAGTTGGACATGCCATGTACCCCAAGTACATACTGTGACCCTCCATCAAGAGTGATCGCAAATCTCTATTTTCATAGTTTGGAAAACTCTTGGTTTAGAATTTTCCCTTGGTCATATCACTCAAGGGTTTAGTGCAACATTACATCCACATCACAGGATTTTGATCCCCTCTACAGGCCGAGTCTCAGATAGAGTTTAAGTGTCCCTCCATGAGACTGGAGTGCGATCCACTATCATCCTTTGTTACCTTGGTGGGTTTTGTGGAATTGACGTAACCTACACAATTAAGGAATTTATATTCTATATCACACTCCATATTGGTAGGGTTGGTTGAATCATTGACATACGATCCCCTATATAGCGGGTTGATCTAGATTGGGTTCATAGTGTCCCCCAACAGTTCTGGATGTGACCCCAAATCTGTGTATCCAGGTCTTTCATAGACCAGAATGCTTTCATGGGTAGGGACTGATGATCTATAATTCTTTTTTGAGTGTCTTAAATGATCAATTACCTTGTGGAGTGGACTCCCTTTGAATGAGCATCGCTTCTAACAAAATCCTATGGTTGATATTTGGTTATGATCGCCTAGTAGCATGGTGTCTTTCCAGAGCCTATATGGGTGTTTCTATTATAAATTTATTTTTATATATTTTATTGAGTTTAACATAATCATATATTCATTTTTAGTGTTTTTGGGGGTTTCCTACTAAGTATTTGATTACTCATCCATACGTGGGATTTGCCGGCACATGTTGTGTCCTATGAAGATGGCGACCCATTTGACGGTTTCCTAGGAGGATAGGGAGTGGGTGGAGCATATATAGTGCTTTTTAGAATGATATATTTTATTATGATCATTAATTTGGATTATTAACCCCCTTTAGATCAGGTTTGACTCTTTATAGTTTTTGTTGGGATTTTATTTGGCCCCCTTTTCTGCTTTTAGTACTTTACTGTTGTACTATACTGTGAGATCATAGATGTATGAATGCATTGTTTCAATTATTTTTTACATTCCATAATTGTGTGGGATTGTATATGTGTGATTTTTTACAATTACTTTAGGCTAATTCTTCCCATTATCGGATATGACTACTTGGTGCTAGTCATCAGCCCTTGGCCTATTGGAGGTGGGATTGGGGTAGTCATAGGTCAGACCTTAGTGGGTTGAGTCGTGACAGGTTTAACAAACATATATGATATATATGACATAAAAATAATATTGTAATAATATATATATATATATCTTTGTGTGTGTGTGTATCATTTACTTTTCTTTCTTTCAATATGATAATAAAATGGGAACAACGTTCCTGTGTATGTACAACCAACAAGTTCCATGAATAGTGTATTTCATTTCCTATCAAATTTTTTTATGGATTAATATAAATACTTATATAATGAATATATATAATATTTAAATCACTATTTACATTATTATTATTATTAAATCATGATTGAAGTAAGAGGAAAAAAATAACAAGTCAAAACAAACTAGAAAAACAAGACTATTAACACCCAAAACAACAAAAATAATGAAATATTATTAAAAAATAGGTGATAAGATGTTATAAAAGGATCATATATGATATAATGAATATTAATTTGCTTATTTTATAAGTTAATAATATACTTAAAACCATTACACATGAGGTTAAGGATCATTCAACCGAAAGGAATCATAAGGTAATGGATTTCACCTCAATTTACATTCCATTGATACTTATGTGTTATAATGCACCAATTTACTTTTATTTGGTGTATATAACTGTCCTTTGAAATGAAATATCATGAATTATTTATCCTTTATGGTATTTTAAGTTTTAAGTTTAATTATTCAATCCAAAGGGGTTTTAATTGAAAATTATCAAATGGTAAAAGTTATTATGCAATCTCACTTTCTTTTATGACTATTAAATTTGTCCTGAAACGATCATTTTATTATAATAATTTTTCATTTTAAATTGATTTTATATTAAAAATCCATATTATTGTTTAATGTATATGAAAATTTTCTAAATCGTATATTGTTTTTACATACGGTGATTACTTTGAAAGTTATTTGATTAACCGCAGAGATATCGATAAACTCTTATCCTTTACTAGATATAGATATTTTAAAAGGAACAATGTTCATGAATTAAATTGATTATTTGATATATGAAGAATTATTTGGATATGAAAGAAGTGAGTTGGGTACTGGTTAATTCATTTCCCTCATTGCATTAGTAGTCTCATGAGATTAATAAGTTAGCCAAATCAGATGTGATTCTACCCACATACATAAATTGTCTTGATGATAGATCTTGATAGTAAGTATCATGATGATAGATATTAATAGTACAAACATCCATCATTAGGAATTAAATCATTTTTATTCCATTTTATTACTCGATTAGTTAGAATATCCATGGTTAAATTTCAATCTCATGTGATTATTTATATGATATTATTTGATCCTATTGTATTTCTTCCATATTCTGATCAAGTTATTGATTAGTAGGAATGTGTTTCAGTCATCTACCTTTCCATGATGATTATTATTTATTTATTTATGATATCTTCTATAGTATTTGTCCCTTTACTGAGAATTTGAGCTCACCCTTATTATTTTTCCTTTCCCAAGGTTACGAATAAGAATTATTTGAATGAGTTCTCAAGGAAGAATTTTATTAGATTTTGTTATATATTAGGTTTTATTTTATATTCCCAATGTAAAAGGCTATCATTTATGAATATGGTTTCTAAAAATGACAATCTATCCATTACTTTAAGATTATAATCTTTTATCTATTCCAATGTATTAAAGTAAGTCATCGAATCTAGGCTACTAGGGTCAGGGTCCTTACAAATAGGAAGGATATGGGGAACTATGCAATTTAATTCTATAATCATTAACGAAATATACCATAGAAGAATCTAAGGGATCAAGTTAAATATTATTATATTACTATATATGAGGTGGAATTATTAATGTTCTTGTTTTTGGATTCAAGTATTACATTATAGGAGTATTATTATCAATGATATTATCGTTATAAGAATTATGAAATGTATAAGGATTGTAATGTAGTTCTTTTTAATGATTTATGAGCATATGTGGAATGGTATTGATGACTAGGAAATATTTTTTAGTGGAAGGTTGATATTTTTGGAAAACACATGATTGAGGGAAGATAACCCTCAAAATGTGATCAATATTGAGATAATAATGATAAATCGATGTTTATGCGATAGTATAGGTGACCATGATTTTTTTTAGTGATTTAATGGTTAATGTTATCTTTTTTGAAGTTTATTTCATGTTTTCATTAATGTTTTTCTAGTGATCACGACATTCACATATTTGGAAGGTGACATTAATATCCACTTTATATTGTTTGGTGAATATAATGTTGATTTAGTGACCTTCCTTATATTTTTTTAGACATTGAATTTGGTTAGAAATATATTAGATAAGTTGTAAGGTTATTTATATATGGAATGGATTAATTTTTACTTAGGTGATATAAGATAAATTTTGCTAACCATTTTAATTTTGGAAAATATATAGAGATAGGAAGAATAACATTTCCTTATTTTATTAAGCTAATGATCTGTTAAATGTTAATTTTAGTGCTTTAGGCATAATAATTCATATTTAATATTCATCTATTGGAGTAATATATGAAGTACGAATTGTTCAAAGAATAACCAAAAGGTGAATTTATAAGTATATTTTCTGGTTTTCCCTATCATAGTGGTTACAAAATCCCTTAACATTAGGAAAAATATATTGAGACAAAAATATTGCCTTATTACATTTATTTATATTGAATCAATTGTCCTTTAACTCATAAATGATATATGTTTTTTTGGTGGTAAACTTTTTTCATGGTCATGTTCTCTATCACTCTCTTTTAATCCTTGAGTGTTAGTATTATCTTTCCTATCTATTTTTTCATTTTCCACCAATGTTATCCTACTTAGAAACCTAGTAATGTGTTAGTATGGATGACCTTCATAATTTAATTCTCTTTTATTTAGAGGAATTTTTATTAACCGCTTTTATTATGTGGATTTAAAACAAAGTTATTTGTAATTTTCAAACCCTTTATTACTAAGCTCATGATTAAATTACGAGGAGACAATTCATTTGAGGTGGAAGAATGTAACACCCCCAGATTTTAAAATAGTAACATCATGTTTGATATAATGTATGACACAGAAAACCAAGATTAGAAGAGAATATAACACCTATATAATTTATGGTATATTTCTATAAATTCAATCTATTTGATAGCCTGCAATTCACATAATATTGGGCATAATCAAAACAAGATACTCTATTAAAATATTATTATTTAAACATGACTATTATAACCTAGCCATTAATAAGGAAGATAATAAAACTAAAAACTAAATAATTAAAATTGTATGGTTTACACATGTATAAAATAAATTCAATGGTTATATATTTATTAGAAATAAAAAATTATCCATTTGAAATAGAAATACATGTTTTCTTAAAAAATGTATTTTTGCTGAAAGAAAGATTAATTGTGTATTATGAACATAATTTAAAATTAATTTACCACTTTTAGAAAATTTATATGATAAAATAAACTTAATTTTTTAAATCTACATTTAAAAATTATCTTTGTGAAGATTTTTGGTATTTTTTTAAATATTATTTTTTTATTGATTCGTGAGAAATAATTATTTTTATTAAAAACTGCCTTTTTTTAATTATTTTAAAAATTGAATTATATTTTAAATTATTTTTAAAGAAAAATTAGTTCCATTATTTTTCAATGTAACTAATTTAGGCCATTGGGATAAATTTAATTTTTAATTTTGATATTAAAACATTCTATACTTATGAGAACTTTCAATTTGGAAAACCGTTCTTTTATCATGTATGTGTTTTAATTTTAAATTGAATTCTGCCACTTCTCTTAATTCAATTTGGAAAATGGATTCCTTATTTTGAATATTAATAATTTATATTATATAATATCTTAAAATTAATTTTCGATCATACTGGATAGTGAAAACAATAAAAATTAGTTACCACAGATATGGTAAAAATGGGTTTATTGGGGGGGGGGGGGTTAAAAAAGAAGATAAGGGTTAAAATTGACATAAAACTTTTTCAAAACCCATTTTATGGACATTTTTAGACCCTATATCTTCTAAGGTTCTACAATGATCCATTTTAGAAGTTTTAGTCATGAGAAAAATGGTTACATCAATTTATCTTTTCAAAAATTCAATTCGTGTCCTCTCCCCCACTTATAAAAGGCTACCCCTCTCATAACCTCTTCACACTTCCAAAACCATTTTTTTGGAACCCTTATTTTAATGATAAAAAAACCATGCTGATTATGATTTTAATTATTTTTATGTTTTATGGTATCGTTCTACAATATAAGGCAGATTGGTAAAATGTGGTTAAGTCTGGGAAAGACTCATCGTTGATGCTGAGTCACCGTAAAAAAGGAGTAACCATTAAGGATAAATCACTTCCAAAAATGTCTAACTACTGAGGATGGAAAATTTCTATAAGTATTGGAATCAACCACCATCATCTATGAATCACCATAAAAATTGGTTTTTGGAAAATTATGGAAAGGATCTACCGCCAGAGGATGACTCGCATTTGAACCAAGAATTTTGAAAAGTGTTGAAAAAACATACTATCAAGTACGATTCACCACCATATTGAATATTTGGACAAGTTTATAAAGACACTACCACCATAAATGAGTTACTACTAATAATGAACACTTATTAGAATGAAAATTTGGAAAAGTGTTATAATGACCTTCCACCGAAATGACTCACCGTTGCCATGACTCATTGCTAGCCTTAGTCACCACCAGTCTGGATCACCACTAAATATTATATCGCCATTAAAAGGAGTTACCACCGTATTTTCTAATTATTTTTAACTAACTATTCTAAATGACTATATTATGTAATTTAATTCCAAGTGTTATTTTAATGATTCTTCTTAGTTGTATGGTAGAGATACATTAATGTCTGTATCAGTCATCCAGTACAAGGTGCAGATGATGTAGATGATTATTCTATAATGATACTATTAAATTAGGTAGAACATTACCTCATTTGATAGAGAGAGCATACACATAGAGTTAACTGACATGTAGATACACACATATATTTTCACATACACATGAAGAGTGCCTCTTGCTGAGAGATTACATGCTGCATCTTGTTGACACACGACAGAAGAATAGTGGAGCTTACAGAACATTCAATTCATTCCAAGAAAGAATATTTCATGACATTGTATACTATTTTATTTTTTATAAACATGACTCTAGCTTCATTTCAATCCACAATCAATGAGTCAAAAGCTTTAGATCTTATTAGACTAAGCACTAATATTTTCTTTACATCCTTTGTTTTTTCAGCATATTTATTTTATTTAAATTATGAGTAGTGTGTGTTT
Source organism: Viscum album (assembly GCA_963277665.1). Taxonomy (NCBI): domain Eukaryota; kingdom Viridiplantae; phylum Streptophyta; class Magnoliopsida; order Santalales; family Viscaceae; genus Viscum; species Viscum album. The sequence goes on along the minus strand of OY728134.1, from coordinate 634,186,064 downwards.
TACTCAATTTTTATACACACAAACTTTCTCCAATGATATAACTATAAAATAATAGATATATTCTCAAACTCTATTTACATATTTTCTCACGTTTTGTGGAAGAGGTCCCTATGTGGCCTATATTTGTTTTATTCTCATGGGTATTGTGGAAGAGGTCTTGTGTGACCTGGATAGATTTTTTGTTATACACCTAATCTATGTTATGGATCATAGATTAATCTTATATAATCTAATTCACATTAGGTTATTTCCAAGTTGATAGGATTAGGTCTTAGATTCAGATTGAACTTCTTGTATTTATTCCATTGTGTGTTTTGTTTTTTTCTTTTTTTTTTCTAATCTATAAACTGAATCTATTATAAATTGTAAACAAAACTACTAATTTGATAGTTATTCCAATTTAATTTTTATATAATGTTTTGATAAAGTCAATTTATTTTGAAAGTTAAATTAGTTTTCATAATTGTTTTAAGTAAGAATAAATCAATATTTGAGAAATAATTTGAAAGATAAGAACATATATAAAAATGCTATTTTGATTATTTAGGATGTTTTAATTAAATTGGATGATTTCATTTACACCTATTTTATGTAGTAATTTTATTGGGTACTGAGTTCAACCACTATTGAGATACTCACTCCGACCAATATTTGGTATCAAAGGTTTTTCAAAAACTTTTCAACTGTGATTTTAGTTGTTTTAACGATTATAAATTTCTATTAATTCTAAATTTAATTATTTAAATGGATAATAGACAATAAGGTTATTATTCTAATACACCTCCTTTATTTAATATAAATAACTATTCTTAATGTAAAATAAATATGAAAATTCATATATAAAGGATGTGTTTTGAAATATGGTCTACTATAGGGGATAAATATGAATTACTTGCAACTACAAGAGAAACTTGGTATGATATAACTAACATTTATTATAATAATAATTTCAAATCTATGAATTCTTTTCACTATTCCTTAAGATATGAATAATTTAATAGGATATATTATAGTAAAATGTCTTATGAAATTTGGTAAACATTGGCTATTTCAAAATGAAAGAACTTATAATTTGAAAGAAGTGAGATTATATACTTATAAAATCAATAATGATACATTAAAAATGAAACCCAATGGGATAATTTATGATATTTATCTTAGGTTCAATGTGATAGTCAATACCATGATCTCATTGGGGAATCCAATGTCTAATAAAGATGAAATCATGAGACTATTGAGATGACTTCCAAAGAGATGGGGTCGGACATATGTGTCAATAAGGGAATCCAGTGACATCAGTAAACTTCCTGTCAAGGAATTGATTGGGAAGATAATGATGTACGAAAAATATCTTTAGGTGAACCATGAAGAATATGATGAACCTAAGAGAAAATATATTGTTTTAAAGACTAATAAATCAAAATAGAAAGTGAAAGAAAAGGTAAAAGTTGAAAGATATAGTGATGAGAAATCAACACCAGACAATGATGAATAAATGGAACATTTTTCCAAAAGGTTTAAAAAGTTATATAGGAAGAATAAATTCTTTACAAATATGAGTTACAATTGAAATTATGACAATAAAATAACTAACAAAGGTCTAGAAGAGAGATGACAACTGAAAATAGATTATCTGTTATGAATGTAAGTGAAAAGGAATTATTAAGTCAGACTATAATAAGTTTAAATACAAGGAGAAGTATGAGGAAAAAGATAAGAAATATAATAAAGCCATGAAATCCACATGTAATTCCTCTAAAGAAAACTCTAGTGACTCTAACTCTACACATGTAGAGAATTCTGATAAATCCAACATGTGTTTCATGATAAATGTTTTCGAGGAACCAACTGTATTTCCTGTATATATTTTTGATCATTATTAAAATTAAAATTATGATGAAATGTAAAAAGAATATATGTTTGAATACTAAAAAATGCTTAAGGATAACTTTAATAAACTCAAAGCAAAAAAAGTTCTAAAGAAGAAGCATGTTTCATATGTTAAATCTGATCTTACTAAAGAAAAAGTGAAGAATTCCCAATTGTGAATGGAAAATATAGAACTAAAACTATCAAATGAGCAACTTAATAAATAATTATAAATAATTAAAAATGGAAGAGAAACACTTACTCAAATTATATGGAAAAAATTTCTCTTAAGTACATTACTAGTCTAGCCTATCAAAATAGATAGAGAATAGTTGTTTAGAGAATATTTGTTCCTAAGTCTAATTATGGAAATTATACTACTAGTTATTTTTCAAATGGACCTAATAATTTTTTCATTTCAAAAGGTTTTCAATATACTGATAGGAAACCTATAAAGTAAATTTGCATTCATAAGTCCCTAATCACTAACATATCTAGAGCCAAGAAATTAAAGATACCCAAATAATTTCTGGTATAAATATTGTTTTATAGGAAAAATATTTGAAGAGATCCTATAAAAATGAATGGTACTTTTATAGTGGTTGTTACAAGCATATAAAATGAGACTACCTGATCTTCAAGAATATTATAAAGGATGATGGTGTTCAAGTCACCTTGGGGGATAAATTTAAAGGAAATATCATCAACCTTGGTTAAATTGGTAACACTAACTCAGTTTTAGTTTCTAAAGTAAATTTTTTCAATGTTTTAAATATAATCTTCTTACAATCTCACAATCATATGATGATGGGTTTCATGTGAAGTTTGAAAAAAATTTATTGCAATGTTTTTAATTCCAAAAAATGATTTATTATTTACAACTTTAAGAAAAGAAAATTTTTATGCTTATATTAATGATTCTTTTATTTATCAAAATGTTTATTGATTTATTCCTTTAAAAGAGAATCTTGTATTTTGAATAAGAGGCTAGGTCATTGTTCCATTCACTCAGTTAGAAATATTACTAAGAAAATGGTTTGTTAGAGATCTACCCGAACTTGAATTCCCAAATGAAAAAGTATGTAACCTCAAACAAAAAGGGAAACAAAATCATCATCATCAAAAATTAATTTTTTATATATTTATAACAATTTTAAGGTGTAAGTGAGAACCCAAGTCTGAACAAAAAACCAAAGCATCAAACAAAGAAAGAAACTGATGAACCATTGAAATCAAGTTTAAGTCTATTAGATGCATTATTTCTAAGTAGTTTCCATATAATTCCATTTACCTCTAACTCTGGATCATCTTTGAAGAGGTCCTCAAACCAAATAGAAAACTTGTCCCACATTTGTAGGAACTCTTCCATGATTAACGTCCCTACATTAAACCCTCTTTCCAAAATATGATATTGTTTTTCAATCCACTCCGTCTACGTCCTATTAGTTTCCACTTCAAGAGCTCTCTCATAAATATTAAACCTATCCTCCTTTGAGGTGTTTAATGTCATCTATTTCTCCAACATCTCTTCCTTGGAATGGATGATAACTTCCCATGTCTCCCTAAGTGGGACCGCCTCCATCTTCTTCGATGCCATAATGGCCAGAGCTTCATCATCCATCTCACCATTAAGGCCTATCTGATGCTGTAGTCCTGAATCTACCATTACCTCATCACCTGAGGGGATGAATGGGCCAGAAGCCTTACATCCTATGGGCACGAGGACGATGAAGGAGTTAGCCACCTCGATCTTGTCACCACTTTCTCGAGGGAATGATGCCTGCATTTGTAGGATCTTTTGGGGGGGGGGGTAGCTTACCTTTCTTATAGATCTATTAACTAGAGTACTAGGAAGGTTGGAGTAGTCCCTCCTAGGCCGAACCCTCCTATTTTTCATAATTAATTCGTTAGAATCTATAATAAATTTTTCCCTTTTGTGATGAGGATCTAAGAAATTCCTCTGTAATGTCCTGTTCCTTGGATATAGTGGGATCCAAATCATCATCCATATCCTCTTAAGAAGAACCCCCTCCCACCAAGGGATCCTCTCTTAGAGTGAACTACACCTCTTTAGGATCCTCACGAGCTTTCCCATCCACTTATCCCAACACTAAAAAATGGTTTAAAGAGTTTGAAATTGGTCCCCAAAAATTAAACTTCTTCGTATAAGAAATTATAGCTTGTGAGACCTGCTGCATCTTGTCTGGAGCTACTATCTAGGCCAAGCCACGACCCATGAATTGGAAATGCGATGAGAAGTCATCCTGAACTAGACACTGGGAATCTACACCAGTGTACTCATCCCTATAGACAACCTCATCCACTGCATCAACATTGACTTGATTTAGAGGAGCCAACTGCAATGCATGAGAATAATCCAAGATGAAATCCCTTTAATCCCTCACTACCCCTTCTTGATCAAGTCCCACACAAACCCCGGTATCACACAGTGGTATAACACCATCCTCAAATGAGCATGCCACACCCATATTGTGTTTCAGCCGATGAATAATATCAATGACTCTTGGGTTGTCCTGGGAAAACCAAGACGGTGTCCGCTGATCAGTAGCAGCCTCACAACAGATCCTGGAAGGAGGATCAGCTCCAGACCCAAAAACATTACCATCCTTTCCTTAATGAGGGTCACTGGCACCATAATCCCCTTGGTTCATACCTCCATGTTGGTTGGAAAGGCTTAGGTGCCTGAGGTGGTGAGACATCGAACAAAAGTACTTCTAAGACTCAAACACAACCGGATGCTTCCAGCAAAATTCCTCCACCTACCGAAATCCAAATCCAATCAACCAGGGGTCTAGACACATCGACTTCAACACATATGTGAGGCGAGATTGGGTGGAATACTAAAATGGTTCTCAAATCTGAATAGAGAGAGCGTCCTACCAGGTTCCCGAGCATTCGTATGATAGAAGGGTTCTGAAAGTGGAGGGGGAGCTCAGGAAAGTGTACCCACAAAGCTGTTATAGGAGCATCCTGCTTCATATGAAGATCTAAGGAACTCTTCATAAGATGAAAATCATAGCTCGTGCAGGATCGAGGAGCCCCAAATCATGGAGGGATGATATCTTTTGAGGAGGAGAACCGAATCATAATATTCCAATTGTCCAAGATCCTAACAGATGCACGTTCCAGAAGCCTCCTTTTTTGAAAAATAAATCTCTCAAAGTTTTTGACCGAAGGATATCACAAAGGGAACCGAGCCACTAATTTTTGGGAGAGAAGAGCAGAAGCATTATTAAATTCTAAGGTCGAAAGATCGAGCAGAGGGTAACCGTCGTGGAGGTCCGGGACCTTAGGGAAAATAGATATTTTAGGTAATGGAGGAAAAGAATTGAAAAAGGAGGGTGAGGAAAAGGGAGAAGGATTCACCATTGGAGGGGAAGAGTAACCCCCTCCCCTAATGACAAGGGAGGGGTGAAGGCACTGGACATGGCTGCATAGGTCATGGGAAAGGCACTAGGAGCTGAGATTCGAGAGTTGTCTTAGCATACTTTATATACTTAACATAAAAGAAACATTTCAACACAATATTTCTTTTTCAAATTAATGGACGATGTTTCTACTTATTAACCTCTTGAGTTGTTTCACATGGACTTGTTTGGACCATACACAGTTTCTAGTTTTAATGGGAAGCACTATGTCTATGTACTTATATATTAATTTTCTCGGAATAATTGGGTATTATTTTTAGCTTATAAAAATAAATATTTTTCTTATTTTACCAACTATTATAAATCTATATAAAAAACCTGGACTTATAATTATGAACTTAATAAATGACCATGAGTATGAGTTTGAAAATCATGACTTTGAATCATTTTTCTCACAAAATGGAGATAATCATTAGTTCTATGATTCTAGAACTCCTAGGAAGAATGGAGTTATATAAAGAAGAAATTGAATACTTCTATAGATAGCCTAAAATATAATTAATTAATAAGAAATACCTGTCTACTTTTTGGTAGAGGTGGTTAACACAACCTACTATATAATAAATATAGTTTTAATTTGATCTATCTTTAATAAAACATCTTATGAACTTTGGAATAGTAGAAATCCTAAACTTTATTTGATTAGAGTTTTTAGTTGCAATGTTTATATTCTTAACACTAAGGATAATTTTGAAAAGTTTACCTTAAAAAGTGTTGATGAAATTTTTCTAGGTTATTCAAATTCAAGTAAATATTATAATGTTTTTAATAAAATAACCATGAATGTGTAAGAGTATATACTGGTAAATTTTGATGAGACAGATCCACATGAATCTATGACTAATTTAGAAAACCTTGAGGATGATTTTTCCACTTTGAGATTAAATTACAAACCTTATAAATCTACAGTAAAACATACAGAAAAATTATCTACTTCTAAGGAACATCAAGAGAATGAACCTAAACTTTTAGAGTAATTTATGGTGAAAAAACCTTCTTTTTATTGAGTTATTATCAATCTTAAATACAATCCTTTAGATGCAGTTTTTGGAGACCTAGATAGAGGTACACAAACTTGATATTCTATAAGGAACCAGGTTAAACATAAAGCATTATTCTCATAGCTTGAACCTAAAAACATAAATGATGCAATTAATGATGAATTATAGGTAATAGATATGAAAAAAGAACTTAATCAACTAAAAATAAATAATTTTTGGGAAATTTTTGATAAACCCAAAGAAAACTTGATTATAGTCAACAAATGGGTGTTTATAAAAAAGGTTGATGAATCTATTACAATAGTAAGGAATATGTATAGACTAGTTGCACAATGGTATAGTCAAGAAGAGGGTATAGACTAAGAGACCTTTGAACCTTTAGCCAGACTTGATGCCATTATAATAATAATTTCCAATGCAGCACATCTATATTTGAAACTTTATCAGATGGATTTAAAAATTCAATTCTTTAATGGGCATATAGTTGAGGTTGTTTTTGTTAAAAAACCACCTATTTTTAGAAACCCACATTTTCTAAATAATGTTTTCAATTTAACAAAATCTTTATGTGGTTTAAAACAGTCTCCTAGATCTTGGTATGATAGTCTCATCTCTTTTCTTATTTAAAAGGGATTTCCAAAAGGTATAGTTGATCCTTCCTTTTTATAAAGATAATTTAAAAATATTCTTTAGTTGTTCAAAATTTATGTTGATGATATTATTTTGTTATTTTATAAAAATTCTTTATGTACCGATTTTTTTAACGCTAATGAAAACTGAATTTGAAAATATCTTAATGGGTGAACTGAAATTCTTTTCGGGTTTTCATTATTTTCAAAATAAAAATGATTTTTTTGAACCAAATTAAATATACTAAAGGCCTTTTAAATCATTTTAATTTCGATATAACTAAGAGTATTGATACTCCTATGAGTACTACTTATAAGTTGGATCTTAATAAAGCTAGGAAATTAGTAGATCAAACCAGTTACCGAGGTATGATTGGAAGTATTATCTACTTAACTATTATCCATAATAATATTAGGTTTAGTGTGTGTGTGTTCTATTTTTCAAGAAAAACCAAAATAGTCACACTTACTTTCTATACATGTTATTTTTAAATACCTCTTGTATACTACCAATTTATGACAGTTTTAACCAAGAGGAAAATCATTTGACTTAATTAGTTATTCAGATGCAGATTTTAGTGGTTGAGAGTTAGATAGAAAAATAACCTCTGGAACATGTCACCTTGGGGTAAGTCAATAGTTCCATGGTGTAGGGAGAAAAAAATTATGTTGCATTGTCTACTTCTAAAGTTGAATACATATACACAACAATTTTTTGTGCTCAGATTTTGTGTTTAAATCAAACATTTCTAGAATATGGATATCAATTCTAACATGTAGCTATAAATTGTGATAATATAAGTTTTAAAAACCTTTATAAGAACCCAATATCTCACTATAGAACAAAACAAATTGACGTAATACATCACTTTTTGAGAGATAATTTTCAAAAAGGTGATATAACTCTTGAATACATTGGTACATGAAATTAGCTTTCTAATATTTTCACTAAGACTTTGAATTATGAGAGAATAAACTACATAAAACATGAATTAGCCATGATTAATTTTGGATAAGGTTAATTTTCTGGGAACCAACATTGGAGTTTACCCACTGTTGGAGTTTACCCATCATTGTGTTTTACTCACCATTGGAATTAATCACCATTGGTTTTAATCACCATTGGAATTACTCACCGTTGGTTTTTCCTACCATTAGAAACCTCACGCCTTTGTTAATTTTTATTGCTCTATGTGTTTAAGCTTGTATTGTTATTTTAGTTTTACAGATAGATTATTTATTTATTTATTTATTCATTCGATTAAAATTTTTATTCAATTTTTCAACTTTTATTTTATTAATCCCAAAATTACCAAATGATATAAATTCAGTGTTTTTATAATTCATACACTCATCCACTCATGCCTTTTTCTCTGAAGACCTGTTGTGACCCTTTCTCTCCCGACCGATGACCTTCTCTCACCTTTTCCTAAACCCATCAAGCCATTTGTTATGGTTAGAGTGAAGAGAGTTTCCATTTCTTCTATAGACGATTCATGACCTTCAAAGTAGTAGAAAAGAGAGTGGATCCATTCTGTAACTATTGATCTAGTGAATCTAGATATTTCAAAGAAAATTTTGGGGCCCTAAAAAGAAGTTCAGGATGAATGGTTACTTTCAAGATGTTCTTTGTTACTCAATGTCCTACAGAACCAAGGATTGATGTCATGTTTCTATAATAACCATAGTCCCTTATATCCTAGGTTGGTGTACTTGTTTTATCAGTTTTTTAGTATAGTTTCATGGAAAATTAATATTGGGTAAAAAGTAGGATTAATGTATGCAAGGTTGTGTTTTCTTCAAGGTAGTTGACTAAATTTTTGAGAGCTCCACATGAAGGAGTTAAAAATGATTATCAAAGAACCATTTTTTATGAAAATTACACATTTATGATATATATTCATTAGAAGAGTTAACTGGTGATGGGATAATTAGAAGACCGGTTTCCTCTAAACATGATGGTGAATGGAGGTATATTTTCAAGTTTATCCAGCATATTCTTTGTTTGAGAAAAGGTGACTTTTCTATAATGAGGAATCTATATGTTTATCTTACCTGTCTTATGAAAAGTGGAGAGAATATAAACCTGTGTAGATATATAATACATAACATGATGGATATGAGTAATCCTTTTTCTAGATCTAATTACTTAATCTACCCAAAGCTTATTTCATCTATGTTATAATCCAATGGCCTAGTTGATGAAGTTGAAGAATCAGTAGTGGATTGTGGAGATTTTTTCAATGAAAGAGTTATTTTTAAAAGGATGAAAATTAGTTGGAATCCATGTAAGAAGTGATGGGTGGATGATGGTGAAAGGATATATGATGACTTCAATCCATTTGACCATCCTTTTAGACAAGAAACTCTTATGATCCAATATTGGATCCATATGAAGTTTTTGAGTATTCTGATAAAGTGGAAGAGGAGTCTAATACGTCAAGTGATAAGGAAAATGAATTTTTTATGGATAAAGGTAGTGATCCAAATTTACCTCATAGCTACCAAAATATATCTTTTGGTGCTCCTAGTCCACCTAGGTCACTCCCTATCAGAGAGTATATCTTGAAAGAAGGTAGTAATGAGGGAGAAAAATAAGTATCTAGTGAATATCAATTCAAAATCACTTCCAAGTCTTCTGAGTAAGTAGGTGAAAATGGTAATGAGGATAAAGTAGTAGAAGAAGGAGGAGGCTAATATGAGGAAGATGGAAATGAAGATGAAGATAATGTATATGGATATGAAGATGATAATGATAGAGTATCTAAGCATGATGGTCCTTCTGGACACGTTAGAGATGAGGATGTTGATATATCCTAGGTTCCCATTTCTTCTCTAGGTTTATTAGGGGATTCTAGATCATAAGAGACCATGAATTGTTGAAGATGTGCATAGAAAACCTAGATAATAAATGGAAGCATCAGTTGAAGGGGATAAATCCCCAAATATGTATAGTGACCTAGTAGATCCAGCTATTAGTGGAGATCTTATTATGCCTACAACTGATGTACACATGGCTACCGAGCAGATAGTTGTAGATCAGTCTGTTGTTGAGAAGATATAAGTTTAACCTACTGTGGTTGAGAAATAATTTTTGTTCCAAGTTCTATTATGATGATATGTGTTTTTTCCTATTTTGGATATTTAAATAGATTATATTTCTCACGGTGTCTACTCTCTTAGTAATTATTATATTAGTTGGATGGATCCTGTGTTTGAGGAATTGGATAAGTTTCATGGAACTCCACCCAAGAATGGTGGACATACTATTTGGAATATAAGGGATCCCAAGGGATCAATGGTTGATTAGATTGATGCAACTAGTGATTTGAATAGTCAGATTCTAAGAGAGTTCCTACTACTTCCATTCCTCTAGTACTGATGGATGTTGTCACCAGAGGTGACTTAGATTCTTTCAGAGAAAATATTATCACTTATTTTTATGTTTTGTTAAAAAATAAACCTCATTTGGTTACCAATATCAATGATAATGATTACAAGAATTTGATGGCGATTTTGATTTAGCCTATATATCTTAATATGATAATTCATATTAGAGAAGTGTAAGTGGAAAATAGAAGGTTAAAAAGTGAGATGAAAGTTTTTATAACTATAGTAGAGGAGACAAGGTCTTATTTTGTAGAATCCTTGGATTATTTTCTATAAAGTATTTAGAACATTTCTTCGATGGATTATTCATTAAGTTCTTATCCTATTGATATTGATTTGATTAGTTTTATTGTGAGAGAATATCTTAGTGGTGTTTCAAGTTCCGCACCTTCTATACCTTAGGAAAGTTTGAGAAAATTTGAGAATAACAATGATCATTCCCATATAATGATTAGAGAGTATATAAAATTCTTTAAGGATAAAAGAGAAACCATCATAGAGGTTATAAAGTTTTTTTTAAAGGATATATACTAATCATGAGATGAATTATCATTTCAAGTACCTGGCTAAAAATATAAGAATGCCTCTATTAACTCTAGTGTTTAAAGAGAAAGTGAATCAGTTGAAGGTGATGAACCTAGTGATAAATCTATTTTTGGAAGAGAAGAAGGATTTATTTAGTGCTATAAAGAGAGGTGGAAATTTCATTATGGATATCATAAATCTTATGAAACCCTTTTGGCATGTTTCTAGAACCACAATGGTGGCTCAAGATGCCATATATGTTATTGCTCATCTGAAACCTCCAGTGTCTTCCCCATAGTTCTTTTGACCTACTATAACTAGAGATCCAATTTCACCCTTTCTAGATCACTTCCATCATTTTATTTTTACTCTAAGGGAACCATTTTAGCAACCTAGGCCAAACATTATCAGAGAACCTTTTTCATTGAATGATGTTCCTACAACCATCCCTCAAGTTCCTTCATGATCTACTGCTGATCCTTCCACTTTAGATAAAGTGAAGGGAAATGAACCTTTGAATTATTTCACACAGTTTGATAATCATTGATTATTATACTATTTGTTTTTGATGGGTATGTTTTTGTGTAACCTTTTTATTGAATATTTCTGGATGAAAATAATAGAATTATCTTGTTATTTATATTCCGCTCTCATGGATTTCATTTTTTACTTTTAAATTTTTAAAATCAAAAAATGGGGAGAAGTATCTATGGAATTTATTAGATTTATTTATTTTATATAATAATATTCCTTAGGTATCAATATTTTGATACCATACTGATATTCCTTGTGATACCTATCAATTTTTCTTTATTTTCTTTGCTTTACCAACCAGTGTATATTATTTATCTTTGATACCATAGTGTGTTATTTGATACCATAGTGTGTTATTTGATACCATATTTTATTTGATACTATATTTTTTTAATTACCTATGATACTCCACTTACCTTTGATGTCATGTTTTATAAAATTCCATGATTTTTTATCATAAAAGGGGGATGTTGTTGGCATCATTGTTTTAATGATCACCAAATCATACTGATTATAATATTAATGGGTTTTAGGTTTTGTGGTAGCATTTAAAAACATAATGAATATTGGATAAATGTGGTTAACTATGGGAAAGACTCACCATTTATGTTGAATCCCCATCAGAAAGGAGTCATTATTGAGGATGACCCACCACCGACAATGTCTCACCGTTGATGATGATAAATTTGGATAAGTATTGGAAACACCCACCATCATCTATGAATCACCATCAAAATGGGTTTTTGGAAAGGTATGGAAAATACCTACCACTAGAGGATGACTTGCTATTGAACCAAGAATTTAGAAATGTGTTAAAAACACCTATCTTCTGGGATGAGTCATCTTCAGAATGAGAATTTGGTTAAGATTCCAAAATACCTACCACCAGACATGAGTCACCATTGAAAATGTCCTTCTATCATAATATAAATTTTGGAAAAGTATTAGAATGAAGTTTTGTCAAGATGACTCACCATTGGCATGAATCACCACCAACCTTAGTCACCACCATCATGACTCACCTCTATAGATTGTATCACCTTGCAAAGGATTCAGCTCCACTATTTATAATTATTTGGAATTAACTATTTCTATGATCTATATTATTGAATTTAATGATAAAAGTTATTTTAATGGTTGTTCTTAGTTTTTTTAGAGATACATTAAAGTATATATTATTCAAAGAATACGAGGTGTATAGGATCATGATGATTCTTCATATATGATACTATTAAATGAAGTAGCATACTCCCTCATGAAGTAGGAAGCACATAAACATAAAGAGGAAAGACACATGGATACACAAAGTTATTTTCATGTACACATGAAAAGTTCTACATTGTGAGATCTTACATAATGCATCTTGCATACACATGATATAGGAAGACTAGATCTTATAGAACATTCAGTTCCTTCTTATAAAAAAGTGTTTATAACACTCTGTTCTACTGTAATTTTCAGAAACAAAACTCGAGCTTTATTTCAATATATACTCAAGGAGTCACAAGCTTCAAAGCCTATCAGGATGAGAAACAAAATTCTATTTAAATCATTTATTTTCCTAGTCTTTTTATTTTATTTACATTACAAATAGTATGTGTTTTACTCTATTTTTAAATATACACATTATCTCCTCTTCTATAATTGGAAGATACTATATATATTTAAAATATTTATATACCTATTTTTTCATGTGTTATAGAATAGGTCCCTACATGGCCTATATTTGTTTTATTCCCAAAAGTATTGTGGAAGAGGTCTTGTGTGACCTAGAAAACTTTTCTATTGTACAACTGATCTAGGTTGTTGATCATATATCATTTTATATAATATGTTTGGTAGCAGGTGATTTCTATGTGGAGAATATTAGGTCTCATATTGAGATTGAAACTCTTGTATCTATTAAACAATGTGTTTTTTTGTTTTCTTTATTTTAAAATATTTATAATGAATCTATTTTAAACTATAATCAAAACTACTACTTTGATAGTTAGTCTTAATTAATGTTCATATAAGGTTTTGATCAAGTAAATTGATTTAAAATGTCAAAGTTGTTTTCATAATATTTTAACTAAGAATTAATAAATATTTGAGAATTATTTTAAAATATTTGAACTTATATAACTATTCTATTTTGATTAATATGGTTATTTTAATTAAATTGTGCAAATTTATTTAAACATGTTTTAGATTGAAATTTTATTGGAAACTCAATTAACCCCCTCTTAAGATACTCACTCCACCCAAAAAATTTTGTTTGACCAATACATACTAAAATAATTTCATTAATTCCCTCTACCCATCCTATAGTTCTTCATTTTATTAGCGATCCCTTCTAAGAAGGCTTTATGTATAAACCTAAAGATACTCTTCAAAGAAGAGGTAAAATTCTTAAACATTTGAATTTGTTTTATTTATTATTTTGTATCCTTAAAAAACATCTTACACTATGGTAATATAATAAAAATATTATCTCACATATTATAATATTTTATTTTGTTAATGTAATAAAAAATATCCATCTCCACTTCCATCAAATGGGAAACAAATCTATCAATCATGTTTACGACATACTACCACCTCACGAACCGATGTAATTCGATTTCTATCACATCCTTTTAAGGATAGATATAATGATGGATTTAAAATATTTATATTATATATATAACATTTTTATACTTATTTAATTATTATATCACATATAACTTCTTAATTTCCATTCTATGGGGGATACAATAACGTCCCTCATGTGTGTGGAAGACTAACCCCACATAAAGTGATGCGATTTATTTTTCACTTAACCTTTACATGAAAGGTATTAAGGTTATATTTAATGAATATATGTGATATTTATGTTCTAAAAATACTTATAGAAATATAATATCAAATATAACTTCTTACCATCCAATCTGTTAGAAAGTAATAACGTCACTCGTGTGTATGTGTGGGGTAGTGCCTCCACATAGCGATGTGAAATGTTTTTCATTTTATTTTTACATGAATGGTAATAAGGATGTTCTTGATTAATGTAAATGATTTATATGAAATAATAATGATTCTTTAAATATGAATTAATATTTATTTATATTTCTTTCTATCCATCAAGAAAAATGGAAACAACGTTCATGCATACGTACGACCTACCCTCTCCATGAACAGTGTAATCGAATTTGTATCTCTAACTTTAATTGATTAATATAAATACATATATAATTATAATATATGATATTTATATAAAATTTAATAACCCATATATGATGTAATCATGATCAAATTAAATGGACTAAAATTACCTAACTAAAACATACATGAAAAATGAAGCAATTGTCACCCAAAATAGTTATTTTAATAAAGAATTGATAATAATTGGGTGAAAAAAATACTACTAATAAAACCTATATGGTACGATATATATGATTATGGTTCTACAATGGATGTATAGTAAACCTAAATTTATTATTTAGGAGTGTTATACATATACAAATGATGTCTGGATTGAGGTAAGGGTTTCTCAACTTACTTTTAGTTCTGTTAGACATACACGAAATTCACCACTCATTACTTTGTGTGGTGTATATAATAACCATTTTGATATGTTATATCCTGAATATAATTATATTGATGTTATTTAATGTTTCTTTTTAGGTTATTTCTTTCATGAGGCTTATGATTCAAAAGTTACCAAAGTGATAAGGGTTTATTTCACCATCTCATCATTATTCAAGATTGTTTTCTTTAAGTATACCTTGGGGAAATAATTTGATATTTTTATCTTAAAATCAATATATTATCTTCTTATAAAATCTTTATTCATGAAATTGTTTAACTAATATTATAATTTTCAACTATTTTGAAATTAAAATTATTGATAATTGTTTTTTAAGAAAATACAACTTTATTTTTCTCTTCGGCTAAAAATACATTTTCATCAAAATAGATGTTTTTAAATTTTTTTTGTAACATTATAAAAATGATTTATTAAAGATAAATTTTATCCATTTTTACTTTTTATAATATTTTATCATAGGAATCTTCATGTCATTTTCAAAACAAGGCCCATTTGGGTATCAACAAAAATGTTAAAGGAATCTTTGTTTTAACCTGTATGACATGAATGAAATTTCACACCATCATGGCCAATAAATGTTTTCAATATTATTTTATAAAATTTAAAATTTATTTTCAAAAGAAATTATTTTCAAAATTATTTGTGAACCTTTTTTTCTAAAAGTTTATTTTCAAAGTGTGAAGGTTATTTTCCTCATGATTTTTAATGGAATTTTATTGTATTTATATTCATCGACAACATAATGAATTTATTATAATTATGAAACATTGGCGATATGTTCTATTAATTTTATACTTGTTATTTATTTGGATGGTTTATGAATAATTTGATTAAGGATGTACAATTTTATTACCATTCACCATATTATTCTAGATGGTTTGTGATTATGTTTATTTGATCGATGTAAGTATTAAAATTTATTATGTTGGTTTTACAATATGAATGTTTATGTGATTATGATTCAACAATTTCATATGAGAAATGCATTGGATATAGTAATTGATGGGTGGGGACTAATTATAGATAGACCCTTGATGCATCGAAAGGACTCATGAGAAAAATCAGCGAGTCAAATTAGATGGGTTTCTACCCATGGATTTAAAATGTCTTATAAAAGGTACTAAAAGTAAGTTTTATATGTCTATCATTATGCATAACCTCAGTATGAGATCAGTTATTTATGTATATTTTATTATTCTGTTATTTATAATATCTATGGATATGTTTCAAAATTATATGAATATTAATATGGATTTATTTGATCATTATTTATTTATTCCATATCATGCTTAGTTTATTGATTAAATATCACGTGTTTCAATTATTTAACTTGATATATTGATTATTCTTATCTATTCATGATATCTTCTACTATGCACTTATCCTTACTGAGTATCTTATCTTACCCCTTTATTATGATTTATTTTCCTTAGGATACTAGGAAGTGTTTTTTGATTGATATTCAAGGATATACTATGTGTAATAATGTTGTTCTCAAATAAAAAACTTTATATATTTAATGGTTTAAAATTTAATGTGAATTTCAAGTATGTATCTATTTTACCAAGACTACTATTATATCCTTCAGGATATGATTCCTTGTATCTAGTGCTAATGTAATTAAGTAACCACCATCTCTAGGAAAATGGATTTAGGGTTGTTTAACTGAAAACATGGAGTGAATCAATTTTATCCCTCATAGATAAATCCCACTGATTTTATTCTTTCAAATTTATGGCCTCTTCTAGGATCTTAGGATCTTCATCATTTATGAGAAGTAGTGCAGATTAATCCAATATATTTGAACATGGAACCTCCCCTTAGTATATATCTATAACTCCCTCTATGGATGAGTTCCTACCAATAATAAGTTTTTTAGAGATTCAATTCCTAAAATTTTTCTCAAGATTCAGTATTCCTTGAGTTTTATGGTATTTTAGGCCTTAAGAAAACCATAAAAATTTGAATCCCTTATGAGACATACTATAAACATCATGGTTATTTCAATACCAATGTTATTTTTGAATTCTCTATATCATCTATAATTTTTGGAAATACATTCACCATAAATTCATCATTTAGTGATACTCTTACCTCATCAACATTATCTACTAATATTTAGTCCTTAAAAATAATGTTATCATTAAAGATCACATCTTGAATTATTAAAACTATTTTAATATTTTTATTCTCGATTCTAAAACCATAATCTTCATCACCATATCCCATAAATTAAAAATATCAGGACTTAGCGTCATGATTATACATCTCATTATAATTAACATAGAAATATGTGAGTGTATTAAATATTTTGAGATGGGAAAATTTTAACTTCTATTTGAACTTAAGGACTTCATATATCTCATACCCCAATGGATAGGAAAAACTTCATTCGATTAATTATGAATCACAATTCACCACTTCCATCCAAAAAACCTTAGGGAAACTTATGTGAATTTTCACAATCCTTTATCTTTCAATCAATTTCTATTTAATCATGTCCATTAATTTTCTATTTTACAAGATACCTTGTATGATATTATTAAATCCTATGATTTTTTGACCAAAATAAATGTTGAAATCACCAACTTCTATACTCTCCACTATCTTGAACATAAGAATATTTCATCCTTTTACTCTATAGATCTGTAAAAGATAAAGATTATGAATAACTCACAATTTTTTTTAAGAAGATACAAACATACTTTTCATGTTTCATTATCAATGAAGGATACATAATATAGTGATCCTTAATGAAAATAAACCATAGATGGACCCTATACAACCATATTAACCAACTCTAACTTCTATATCTTTGTAATCCTACCTTACAGTTGAAAAATTTCTTCTGCTACATCCGTAGAATGAATTCCTGACATGTTATACACTCTATGCCTCTAGAAATCATAATCCATTTAGAATATTGTATTTTTAATCCTTTATCCCTTAGGTGTCCTAGATGTTCATGTCACGACCCGCCCTCGGGGCCCGTGTCGTGACTACCCCAAGCCCGCTTTCCATAGGCCAGGGGCTGGCGACTAGCACCAAGGCGTAAATCCCAACAAAGGGAAGGCATTGCCTTTGAAAAGAAAACAACCACCACAGAGTAAGCAAGCGGAAAAGTAAACACTAAGTAAAAACAGAGTACAACTGAAGTGCGGAAAAGTAAATGGGCCAGTATACAAACCCAAACTGAAAGTAAAGTACAACTCGAAAGGGAAAACAACAACTGTAAAGTAAAACCGCTACACCGAGCTGTCCACTGGAAATCCCACCTGAAGGGTGGGTACAGATAGCTCCACTGCTCCTCGGGTCCCGCCGTCCGTTCCGAACACGTCCCGCCCAGTGGTCCACCTCCAGGTACCTTCCTGCTCCGCAAGCCTCAACCAAGATCAACACTGTCCATCGTCTGCAACCAACACAACGTAGTGCGGGCATAGCCCGTGCAGGGGTGAGTATAAGCTACTCAGTAGGGACCCCGATACCCCTGAAGTTCTCCCAAAATCCACAAAGGATAAACCACAAAGGAAGATACAAACACGAAGTAACAACCAACACTGCTTAGGTATATTCCCATACATATACCTAAGTCATCAATTTAAAATACGCTCCAAACTCCGAGCCCAAGTAAAACTCAGTCCACACAGGATAGTATACGTATTCCACACAGGAAAGCAAAACGAAATCCACACAGGATAGCACAACACAATCCACACAGGAAAGTAACAGGATTCAGCTCACATAGGTATACTTCTTCGGATGACGATAAGGATGATCACTGATCCATCTAAGTCGTCGGACCCACGAAGGATCGATAGGTAACTAACCCCCGCAAAGACCCACACAGGATCGGGCCCACACAAGAAAGAAAAACGAAATCCACACAGGATAACACAACACAATCCACACAGGAAAGTAACAGGATTCAGCTCACATAGGTATACTTCTTCGGATGACGATAAATATGATCACTGATCCATCTAAGTCATCGGACCCACGAAGGATCGATAGGTAACTAACCCCCGCAAAGACCCACACAGGATCGGGCCCACACAGGACCTGTAGGCGCTGGTTCACACAGGAGCGCTGAGCACAAAGACCCACACAGGATCAGACCCACACAGGATCGGGCCCACACAGGACCTGTAGCACTGATCCACATAGGATCGCTGAGTGCTGTAGTCGTCGTCGAATCCACACAGGATCTCTGTACTGTCGTCGTCGCAGTCACAATAGCAGTAGCAGTAGCAGTAGCAGTCACAGTCGCAGCCAGCACTAGGGTTTCCGCACACAACAAGCTCGTTCAGGAGGGTCCGCTCCACGAGACGAGAGGCTGATACATCAACTTTCACAATGTCTAGAGTTGATGTATCCAAAAGTTCCGTATCGCCAACAGGAACTCAACGCAACAGACGGCGCGTCGATCGGACGCCCGGTCTGAGAGTTATTGGCTTTTTCGTCCCAGGGGCCCGGTTGGTTTTTAAGGCAAAACCAACCCGAACGTACTCCACCTGCGTCCAAACCTCGGGCGGAGAATGCCAAAAGATCCGTCTCACTAAGAGGAACACAACAAAGCTGACGACACGTCAATCGGACGTCCGTAGCTCAAGATATGAGCGTTTCCGCTCCAAGGGCCCGGTTGGTTTCGTGTACGAACCAACCCGGCCGAACTCAAAGTATTCCTAAACTTTGAATGCGATATACCGAATCGACCGCCTCGATCCGAGGATCGCATCTCCGCTGACGGTTCGTCAATCGGAGGTGCGTAGCTCAAGTTATGGCCAAAAGACCGAAGTCGTCTCGAAAACGGGGGGTCTGGGTCCGGGCCGACCGCTCGGTGCCACGCGCGGGGGGCAAGGCCCCCGCTTTTTCAGCTGGCGGCGCGGCTTAAGTCGCACCTTTGTCAAAAAACGGCCCCCCTTCGTGGGGGCCTGCCGTTTGGAAAAAAACAGGGGGGGGGTCGCCTGCCCCCCCCTTAATGGAACCGGCCCCCCCCCCTCTTAAAGGGGGGCATTCAAGTTGGCCGGGGGAAATAAATTCCCCCAGTTTTTCCCCTTCGGGCCGGCCCACCTGGACGGCCGGTTTTTCTTCAACGGGACCGGCAAAGCCGGTCCCCTTTCCGGGTTCCGACGCCGGCGGCCCAGCTAGCCGCCGGTCTTCCCGTTTCGCAGCGGCCCGGAACCGGCCGTGGTGTTCATCGTCCGGCACGGTGCGACGGCACCGCACCCCTCCGCCGCGGCCCCGCTCCGGCCGCGGCGCCTTCGGTTCCCTTCGACGCGGCGCGACGACGTCACGTTCATGATAATCCTTCCATGGCGCGGCGCGACGGCGCCGCACAATACAACCGTGCGAATTTCCACATGGTGCGACGGCACCACGCCATCTCGTTCATCCACAAGAAAAATCATAACAATCCAGGACAAGGGAGGGGGAATTCGATCGTGTTTGTGTGGTCCGACCCCTTCCCTCTCGTTCGACGATAACATGTAAATATTTATCCACAAGATTATCATGCTAGAACCAAGAACGAGAGTAAATAAATAATCAACAACAACCCCTACCTTGGTTTCAAGTACGATGTTCGTCAACGACCCGTGGAAGAAAACGTCGCGGAGGTCGGGCGTCACGGAAAACGTTCGTCAATTCTGTTGACGAAGAGGTACGTCCGAAGAGGTACGTCATTGGTGAATCTTCGTAAGCCGACAAAGGAAGCCCGAGGAGGAAGCGGCATTCCCTTTCGTTGACACGGAAGGCGTCGTCGATCTTCGGAAACAACCGGCTACGAAGAAGAGAGGAGCGGCGTTCTTCGTCGGAGCTCGAAGGTTCTTCGCGTTCTTCGTCAATGTTGAAGAAGAAGAAGGAGTTTCCAAATCCTCTCAAGAAGGCTAGAGAAATCTAACCAAATAAAATAAGCTAGAGTCTTATTTTATTCACACACTTAACAAATTGAATTTCAAAGGTTTGAAATTCAAATAAAATAACTCCAAATTAATTAACAAAGTTGTCATGTCATTTAAAGAGGGGTTAAAGGGAGTTTTTAAAAGAGAAGATGAAAATTTGGGGTTTGTGTGGGCCCCACCACACTTAAATCTCCCAAGGGAGGTTAAGTGGATGTGGGTCCCACCCCTAACTCCCTTTGGGAGGTTAACCAATAAGTTTAAATAAAAATTTGTAATACACAATTTTTATTTAACTTATTCTAAACTCCCAAAAACTAACTCTCAACCCGAAAAAAACGTAACCTCGGAAAAGATCTCCTTAAGCGTATATCGGCGCTGCGAGTTCATCGGTGTCCTCAGATTTCAATTCCGAGCACCGGTTCAAAAGTTAGAAATTCCCGCTCGTTCGTTCACTGAACGTACCCGAGCCGAACTTTGGAAATTGATTCCGGGCACTCCGGGCCTCGGAATCAGGTGCCGTCAGAAACCGCGCTCTTGTAAAATTCCAAAGAAAATTAAGAAAAAATTTTCCTTGAATTTTACGGGTCTTTACATTACTCCCACCTCAGGGCTTTACGTCCCCGTAAAGATACATAAAAAACTAGGGAAACAAATGAGGGTACTGAGCACGCATCTGAGCCTCTCACTCCCATGTGCTCTCCTGGAGATTCCCGTGCTGCCATCTGATACTCAAAAGAGGAATCGATCGCCCATGAAGGACCCGCTCCTGTCGATCCTCTATCTCCACCGGGACCTCCGAAAAAGTCTCCCCATCGTCAATGTCAAGCTCCCCATGGTCAATGATGTGCGTCGGGTCGTGCACGTATCTCTTCAGCTGAGATACGTGGAAGACGTCGTGCACCCGGTGCAATTGAGGTGGTAGAGCCAGGCGATAAGCCACCTCGCCAATCCTGCAGAGGACCTGGAACGGTCCGATGAAGCGCGGAGATAACTTGCCGCCTTGGCCAAATCTCTGAATACCACGTTGAGGTGAGACCCGCAAGAAGACGTGGTCGCCATCCTCGAACTCTAGTGGCCTCCGCCTCCTGTCAGCGTATGACTTCTGCCGGCTCTGAGCTGTCCTCATCCGCTCCTGGATGACCTAGACCTTCTCTGTCATGGCCTGGACCATCTCCGGTCCCACAAGTGCTGACTCCCCAGGGTCTGTCCAGCACAAAGGAGATCTACAAGGTCGTCCGTACAACGCCTCGTACGGTGCCATCCCGATGGTGGAGTGGTAGCTGTTGTTGTACGCAAACTCCACTAAGGGTAGGTGGTCCTCCCAGCTACGACCAAAGTCGAGGACACATGTGCGAAGCATGTCCTCGAGAGTCTGAATGGTCCTCTCCGTCTGACCATCCGTCTGAGGGTGAAAAGCTGTGCTCAGACGTAGCTGCGTCCCGAACGCCTCCTGTAACCCCTTCCAAAGCCGGGAAGTAAAGCGAGCATCTCGATCGGAGACCATTGATTATGGCATGCTGTGGAGTCGCACAATCTGCTGAACGTAGAGACGTCCCAAGCTCTCCACTGAGCCCTGCTCTCTGATGGGTAATAAATGTTCCGACTTGGTGAGTCGGTCAACAATCACACAGAGGGAGTCGTGACCTCTGGAAGTGCATGGAAGTCCAGTCACGAAGTCCATCGATATGCCGTCCCACTTCCACTCCGGGACCTCCAAGGGCTGTACCAAGCCTACTGCTACCTGATGCTCTGCCTTCACCTGCTGGCAGGTGAGGCATCGAGAAACGAACTCTGCTACAGCCTTCTTCATGCCCGGCCACCAGTGCTGTCGTCTGAGATCCTGGTACATCTTCGCCACTCCAGGATGTACCGCCAAAGGAGAAGTGTGAAACTCTCTCAGAACCTCCTCTCGCAAAGCGACTGGTACCATGGTACATCCTCTGAAAAGGATGTCGTGCTCTGCTCCAAGGGAGAAACCATCAGGTACCTATCCCGAGGATATCTGTCCACGCCGTGTCTCACAGTCCGCGTCCTCACGTTGTGCCTCTCTGACCTGCTGCAATAGTGGAGGGGTGACTATGAGAGACTGGAGGAAGGCTGCTCCATCTCTATCCACGAAGGATATCTGCAAAGAGGCTAGCTGCTCCGTCGCCTCCTCGAGTAGCTGAATGCCCGTCCTCCTGCTAAGGGCATCAGCTACTACGTTCCCCTTCCTAGGAGTATAGACTATCTCAAAGTCATAGTCCTGGAGGAACTCGAGCCATCGACACTGTCTCAGGTTCAGGTCCTTCTGCGAGAAGATATACCTGAGACTCTGATGATCAGAAAAGACTGTAAAGCGCTCTCCCATCAGGTAATGTTGCCTTGTCTTCAGAGCGAAGACCACTGCTGCTAACTCCAGGTCATGGGTAGCATAGTTCTGCTCATGCATCCTCAACTGACGTGATCCATAGGCGATCACAGCCTGCTCCTGCATCAGAACACATCCGAGTCCGGTCCCTGATGCATCGCAGTAGACTACGTACCCTACTCCCTCCTCAGGCAACCTCAAGATAGGTGCGCTGGTCAATCTCTGTCTCAGCTCCTGGAAGCTCTGCTGACAACTGTCTGACCACACGAAGGGTTTCCCCTTCTTTGTCAAAGCTGTGAGTGGTGCCGCAACTCTAGAGAAGTTTGGCACGAATCTCCGATAGTATCCAGCTAGTCCTAAGAAACTCCGAACCTCAGTCACACTCATGGGTGGCTCCCAAGCTAGCACTGCCTCGATCTTCGTGGGATCCACTGCAACTCCCACCTCAGAGATAACGTGTCCCAAGAAGTGGACCTCACGTATCCAGAAATGACACTTCGAGAGCTTACCATAAAGCTGGTGCTCTCGGAGTGTGTCTAGTACAACTCGCAAGTGATAGGCGTGCTCCTCCTCAGTCGTAGAGTAAATCAGAATGTCGTCGATGAAGACCATGACAAACCAATCAAGGTATGGCTGAAAGATCCTGTTCATGAGGACCATGAACACTGCTGGAGCATTGGTTACGCCGAAAGGCATAACCAAGAACTCATAGTGGCCATACCGACATCTGAAGGCCGTCTTCTGCACATCCTCGTCTCTGACTCTGAGCTGATGATAGCCTGACCTGAGGTCTATCTTCGAGAACCACCGTGCTCCCTTGAGCTGATCAAAGAGGTCATCAATCCTCGGTAGCGGATACTTGTTCCTCACTGTCACCTGGTTCAGGCGACGATAGTCAACACAAAGTCGCAAGCTCCCGTCCGCCTTCTTGGCGAACAATATCGGGGAATCCCAGGGTGAAACACTGGGTCAGATGAACCCCTTGCCCTGCAAGTCCTACAACTATACCCGTAGCTCTCGAAGCTCGGCGCGGGCCATCCAATATGCTGGAGTGGATATCGGGGATGTCCCAGGGTACAAGTCAATATAAAAGTCTACCTCTCTGCGAGGAGGTATCCCTGGGACGTCGTCGGGAAAAACGTCCGCAAACTGATCCACCACTGCAGGAAAACCAGGACTCCGCACGTCAACTGCTCCAAGGATGAGGATAGCCAACTGATGAGTGATGGGTTGTCCTCTCCTCCGCGGAAGTCCATCCTGTGCTGCAAAGGCTGCCTTCTCGCCGGTGAAGGTGAACCTGCTCCCGTCGGTGCGTACACAATGCACCTTGCGCCTAAAACAGTCAATCTGCGCATGGACCATAGATAGCCAATCCATGCCCAAGATGACGTCGTAAGGACTCGACGCTGCTACAAGAAGATCCCAGCCGAAGCTCTCGCCTCCTAGTGTAAGCTCACACTGTCGGCAGCAGTGCATAATCGTCGAGTCTGCTCCCGTAGAAGTCTCTAGCCGTAAGGATCGAGCCAACGGCTCTGTCGGAATCTCCGAGCTCCGAACAAGGGCAGCAGCTATGAAAGAGTGACTCACTCCTGTGTCTATAAGTACTGTAGTAAGGGTGGAATAGACACAGATAGTACCTCGAATCATCTCGGGTGCGCCGTGGTTGTAGGCCTCTGCTTCCTGGAGCTGTGCCTGTCTCTGCCCGCCAGCTCCCTATGGTCGGGGTGGACCTCCTGGTGGTGGTGGTGGTAGAGCCTCAAAGCGTCGCCCACTACCGACTGCTCGTCCAGCTCCTCTTCCTCGTCCGCCTCCTCCGTGCGGACCGCCACGGTCGACCCTCGTCCTCTGCCTCGGTGGTCCTTCAACCGACTGCTGCTCCTCGGCACGGTGGGTCGGGCAGTCACGAGCCATGTGGCCCTGCCCGCCGCACGAGTAGCACTGTCTGCCTCTCGAAAGACTGGCTCCGCGCTGTGTGCCCCGCACTGCTGAGCCAGTGTCCTGAGGTCGTCTGCCTGAAGGTCTGGTCTGTCTGGACCCCTGAGTCATCCGTCGACTGCCTGCTGTAGATGACTCTGCCACGTACCGCCCTGCGGTGGGTCGCGATGCTGGTGTAGACTCAGCAAGGAAGATCTCGATCAAAAGGGCCCGCTCCAGTACTCCTATCTGAGTCGGTATGCTGAGGGAGATCAGCGATGCCCTGATCTCGTGTCTCAAACCCTGCTCGAAGGTCTGGGCCTGGAAGAATGGGTCCCGTACCATGTCAGTCGAGTAGCGCGAGAGATCGGTAAATCTCACCGAGTACTGAGCGACCGTCATGCTGCCCTACCGCAGCTGGAGAAGCTCCTGGATACGCACTGCACGAAGGGTGGCTGGGACGAACTCCGAGTGGAAGAGGCTCTCAAAGTCCGTCCCTAGAAGAGATTCCTCATCGTGCACCTGGAGCATCAAGCTCCACCATCGTCCTGCTGCTGCGTGTAGTAGGCTCGCAGCGAGGATCACCATGAGGTCTGCTGGTGTCCTCACTAGCCTAAACACACGTACCACTGCCTCCAGCCAGTCCTCGGCTGGATGGGGATCTGTCTCCCCGCGAAACCTGGGTGTTCGCTGGCGCTGAAACTCATGAAGTGCGCTGAGGCGACGTGCATCGTCAGCGGTTGGCATTGGAAGCATCGGGGGCTCGGTGGGTAGAGCAACCGCCGGTGCCACTGCTGACAAAGGGCCATACACCAAGGCCTCGTCGCTCGGTGGGCTGTCGTCACACTCGACTCTCAGAACCCTAGATGGCTGTCGTCGTGGGGCCATCCTGAAAAGGAAACAGGTGCACCACGGTCAGAACAGTATACCTGGTGAGCTGATATAAAGTAATCACAAAGAAATATTTGAAACACACACGCAATCAATGTTTTCGTGCATTAAGTCAGAAATCAGAAGTCAGGGTCCTGGTGTACGGATACGTCGGCCGCCTCACCAACACTGGACTCCCTGGACTGATAACCACACTCAATACGCTACACATTATTGCTTCACATAGGAAAGATCAGAGTTCGTGGTAGAACTGAACTCCTCTGATACCAATTTGTCACGACCCGCCCTCGGGGCCCGTGCCGTGACTACCCCAAGCCCGCCTTCCATAGGCCAGGGGCTGGCGACTATCACCAAGGCATAAATCCCAACAAAGGGAAGGCATTTCCTTTGAAAGGAAAACAACCACCACAGAGTAAGCAAGCGGAAAAGTAAACACTAAGTAAAAACAGAGTACAACTGATGTGTGGAAAAGTAAATGGGCCAGTATACAAACCCAAACTGAAAGTAAAGTACAACTCGAAAGGGAAAACAACAACTATAAAGTAAAACCGCTACACCGAGCTGTCCACTAGAAATCCCACCTGAAGGTTGGGTACAGATAGCTCACTACTCCTCGGGTCCCGCCGTCCACTCCGAACACGTCCCGCCCAGTGGTCCACCTCCAGGTACCATCCTGCTCCGCAAGCCTCAGCCAAGATCAACGTTGTCCTTCGTCTGCAACCAACACAACGTAGTGCGGGCATAGCCCGTGCAGGGGTGAGTATAAGCTACTCAGTAGGGACCCCGAGACCCCTGAAGGTCTCCCAAAATCCACAAAGGATAAACCAAAAAGGAAGATACAAACACGAAGTAACAACCGACACTGCTTAGGTATATGCCCATACATATACCTAAGTCATCAATTTCAAATACGCTCCAACCTCCGAGCCTAAGTACAACTCAGTCCACACAGGATAGTATACGTATTCCACACAGGAAAGCAAAACGAAATCCACACAGGATAGCACAACACAATCCACACAGGAAAGTAACAGGATTCAGCTCACACAGGTATACTTCTTCGGATGACGATAAAGATGATCACTGATCCATATAAGTCGTCGGACCCACGAAGGATCGATAGTTAACTAACCCCCACAAAGACCCACACAGGATCGGGCCCCCACAGGACCTGTAGGCGCTGGTTCACACAGGACCGCTGAGCGCAAAGACCCACACAGGATCGGGCCCACATAGGACCTGTAGCACAGATCCACGTAGGATCGATGAGTGCTGTAGTCGTCGTCGAATACACACAGGATGTCTGTACTGTCGTCGTCGCAGTCACAGTAGCAGTACCAGTAGCAGTAGCAGTCACAGTCGGAGCCAGCACTAGGGTTTCCACACACAGAAAGCTCGTTCAGGAGGTTCTGCTCCACGAGCCGAGAGGCTGATACATCAACTGTCACAAAGTCCAGAGTTGATGTACCCAAAAGTTCCGTATCGCCAACAGGAACTCAACGCAACAGACGGCGCGTCGATCAGACGCCCGGTCTGAGAGTTATTGGCTTTTTCGTCCCAGGGGCCCGGTTGGTTTTTAAAGCAAAACCAACCCGACCGTACTCCACCTATGTCCAAACCTCGGGCGGAGTATGCCAAAAGATCCTTCTCACTAAGAGGAACACAACAAAGCTGACGGCACGTCAATCGGACGTCCGTAGCTCAAGATATGAGCGTTTCCGCTCCGAAGGCCCGGTTGGTTTCGTGTACGAACCAACCCGGCCGAACTAAAAGTATTCCGAAAATTTGAGTGCGATATACCGAATAGACCGTCTCGATCCAAGAATCTCATCGCCGCTGACGGTTCGTGAATCGGAGGTCCGTAGCTCAAGTTATGGCCAAAAGACCGAAGTCGTCTCGAAAACGGGGGGTCCGGGTCCGGGCCGACCCGGCCCGGCTGGCGGCGGCGCGGCCTGGCACCGCTCGGTGCCACGCGCGGGGGGGCAAGGCCCCCGCTTCTTCAGCTGGTGGCGCAGATTAAGCCGCACCTTTTTCAATCAACGACCCCCCTTCGTGGGGGCCTGCTGTTTGGAAAAAAACGGGGGGGCCGCCTGCCCCCCCTTAATGGAATCGGCCCCCCCTCTTAAAGGGGGGCATTCAAGCCGGCTGGGGGAAATAAATTCCCCCGGTTTTTCCCCTTCCGGCCGGCCCACCTGGACGGCCGGTTTTTCTTCAACGGGACCGGCAAATCCGGTCCCCTTTCCGGCTTCCGACGCCGGTGGCCCGGCTAGCCGCCGGTCTTCCCGTTTCGCAGCGGCCCGGAACCGGCCGCGGTGTTCATCGTCCGGCACGGTGCGACGGCACCGTGCCCCTCCGTCGCGGCCCCTCTCCGGACGCGGCGCCTTCGGTTCCCTTCGACGCGGCGCGACGACGTCGCGTTCATGATAATCCTTCCACGGCACGGCGCGACGGCGCCGCGCAATATAACCGTGTGAATATCCGCGTGGTGCGACGACACCACGCCATCTCGTTCATCCACAAGAAAAATCCTAATAATCCAGGACAAGGGAGGGGGAATTCGGCCGTGTTTGTGCGGTCCGACCCCTTCCCTCTCGTTAGACGATAACACGTAAATATTTATCCACAGGATTATCATGCTAGAACCAAGAACGAGAGTAAATAAATAATCATCAACAACCCCTACCTTGGTTTCAAGTATGATGTTCGTCAACGACCTGCGGAAGACAACGTCGCGGAGGTCGGGCGTCACGGAAAACGTTCGTCAATTCCATTGACGAAGAGGTACGTCCGAAGAGGTACGTCCGAAGAGGTACGTCGTTGGTGAATCTTCGTAAGCCGATGAAGGAAGCTCGAGGAGTAAGCGGCGTTCCCTTTCGTTGACACGGAAGGCCTCGTCGATCTTCGGAAACAACCGGCTACGAAGAAGAGAGGAGCAACGTTCTTCGTCGGAGCTCGAAGGTTCTTCGCGTTCTTCGTTAAAGTTGAAGAAGAAGAAGGAGTTCCCAAATCCTCTCAAGAAGGCTAGAGAAATCTAACCAAATAAAATAAGCTAGAGTCTTATTTTATTCACACACTTAACAAATTGAATTTCAAAGGTTTGAAATTCAAATAAAATAACTCCAAATTAATTAACAAAGTTGTCATGTCATTTAAAGAGGGGTTAAAGGGAGTTTTTAAAAGAGAAGATGAAAATTTGGGGTTTGTGTGGGCCCCACCACACTTAAATCTCCCAAGGGAGGTTAAGTGGATGTGGGTCCCACCCCTAACTCCCTTTGGGAGGTTAACCAATAAGTTTAAATAAAAATTTGTAATACACAATTTTTATTTAACTTATTCTAAACTCCCAAAAACTAACTCTCAACCCGAAAAAAACGTAACCTCGGAAAAGATCTCCTTAAGCGTATATCGGCGCTGCGAGTTCATCGGTGTCCTCAGATTTCAATTCCGAGCACCGGTTCAAAAGTTAGAAATTCCCGCTCGTTCGTTCACTGAACGTACCCGAGCCGAACTTTGGAAATTGATTCCGGGCACTCCGGGCCTCGGAATCAGGTGCCGTCAGAAACCGCGCTCTTGTAAAATTCCAAAGAAAATTAAGAAAAAATTTTCCTTCAATTTTACGGGTCTTTACAGTTCATGCCATAAATTCATAGAATTTACTTTTATGGAATGGATCATACCTTCTGATACCCCCTCTAAGGTACAATATCCTATCCTACACTACTTTTTCTACAACCATTTAGCTTCAAATAATCTTCCGTTCACTTACCACAAATATTGAATAGAAACACACATTGTCTAATTTCATAATAGAAATTAAGTTCTTTCAAAACCCCAGAATGTTCCACACTCCTTAAAAATTTAGTAAGATTATTTTCCTTGTCCGATTGGAAACATCTCCCAAATCAAATCTATTGAGATATTTATTTTCTACCAGATATACCCTGTCCCACCTTTTTAAAATAATTTTCTTTATACTTACTCTATTAAATATTGAGTGAAATAAATCCCAAGAGTCTATCACCCAAGAATAATGTGAGATGGAGATAATTAGAAGCAAGACACTCATATCCTATAACATATGATTTACAAATCCACTTAAAAAGTATATATTCCAGTGTTCACCCATTATCAATTGAAATTATTTTATAAGGTGACCTTTAATACCATAATTTTAGCTCATGGGACCACCTTCCATCAAGTTACAACTAATATTAATTATATTTCCTTTAAATTTCTTTTGTCCCTTCTATGCCACAAGCCTTCCTCTTATTTTTAGACAATAATAATTATAATAATATGCATGGATATATCTTCAATTAATCAAATCATTAAATATTAAGTCATGAAAATCCATATTAAACTAGGTTATTCTTTCTAATAGAGTTACTCACAATAGTGAATATTACGACCCACGATTCAACAAGTGATGAGAGTAACAACAATACCCATTATAGATCTTTTAAGTTCACCTTACGTAACTAAAACTTACATGTTATAATATTTATGTTGTCAATATTATCATAATAGAGCTTCCATTTTGACATCCTCATGTCAAATAGTCTCCCTAGAAAGAACACTTTATTCATTAACATGGACTTCTCATACATGTCAATGAGATTCTTCATAAGTTATGATGCAATATTTACTTCTATGATATTGAAAATCATATTATGAGATAATAAAATCCTTAACAACCCTAATTATTTATTTTAAAACCTTTATCATTCTGCCATTTTAATTATTTCCATCTAGGTACCAGTCAAAGGAAGATCAAAGTACTTCTATAGTAGACAATCCTCTATATGTATATTCCATAACCAGAAATATGTTACATTGAAATTCTTCACCTAGATATTACATTCTTCTAACACTATCCATGTGGAAATTTTTAACTCTCACTAACTTTTGGATAATTTTAGAAAAGTTATTAAACAATACTTACCAATATTCTCCTACAAGGTATACAGAAGAATGATGATACTGAACCAATCTCCAAAACACTTTCACCAGGGCTCGATCATCCAAAAAATCCAACCACACTATGATACTACTTTATGGAATCATGACCACAATCAGATTAATCCACCAGATAATACCCACTGGAAAATACTAAAGGTAGAAACAAAGTACTATTCAGTAAACCTATGATATATAGACTAGGAATTGGAAGACTTAGCCACTAAATCACCACATTTAAATGAAAAAACTCCCAACACAATCATAAAAAAAACATGAGAAGAAAATAATTAAAATAAAACATTAAATACAATAGAAAAACAATTCTTACACAGTTTAGACTTATGTCCCAATAAATAAGGGGTACATTGTAACTCTTTTATTCCAGTTTATAGAATATGATTATAATCATTCACAGTAGTTTTTTATATACCAAAAAAATTTCTATCCTACTATTAAATAGTAGGACCCATATAATTCATATGGTTTTAACCACAATGTTATCTTCATGGTTTGAAGTCCACCTAGAATGACCGGCATGGATGAACCCTTTACCCGATAAAAGAATTCTACCACCTCAACTACCCTAGCCAGTCCAGTGTGAATTTTCTGAAGATCTTATAGAATGAATTATACATGAATTCTCTTTTATCCCCATACATCCTCCAAGTTGAGTAACTAGTGGTAATCTTTAGTTACCATTTTCTTTTGGTGTATTTATCCTATATAATCTAACTAAAACATTTTCCTTATATATTATCCAATGATATATTTTAAACTATTGGTCTATATATCTTCTAGCTACCCATGGTCTAGGGATTATAGATTTTGGTAACTATTTCTCCACAACCATCATCCTGGCCATCTGACATTAGATTCCTGGATTCTATCTATCTAGTAAACTAACAATTTTAGGAATAAAATTATTTTCAATGATAAGTATAAGAATATTTGTTATAAAACACTAGTTTTTTTAAAACCATTAGTATTCATCTATAAATTGTTGGATTAAGAGCTTCTATATGAATTAATGCTACATTATAATGACCCATCCTTGGAACCCAAGTCCCAAGACCTAAACCACATCTCCATATGCACGTTCCTCTAATCTCTATAGGCTGGTGAACATTATTAAGGGATAAAATAAATTATTGGGGAAAATGTTTCGATAAAGTATATAAATAAAAATGGAAAACCATGATTTTAAAACATAAAAATATTTTATAAAATAAATCTATGAAAATATTCTATAATAAAAAGTTATGTTTTATAAATATCCAAAACAAGGTATGAAGAAACATGATGACTTGACATATATTGATAAATGTGACTAATTTCCAAGACACTAACTAAACCAAATCCTCTCTGTAGGTCTCCAGTGTTGATCAATGACCATCCATTAAAAAATATTAGACTTCTCCTTTACCTTATTCATGACCATTCATGTCTATATTCCCAAGAGGTGTGTGTATAGGTGGTGAGTATAGAACTTAGTATGATATCCCCAATACCCCAATAATCACACAGATGAAGAAAATACAAGAATTAAATTCTAATAAACAATGTTAAATATAAAATAGTTTTATCCAAAATATTATTTTATAAAAAAAATTCCTTCAAGACGAATGATCAAAATCCTTAATATTAAAAATCATTTTATCAAAAACCACATTTTCATAGAAATCACAACCAAATCAAAACCTATATTTTATATTAATTAAAACATTGTGTTTTATTTTTCAAAAATGTTATTTTAGAAATTTTCCACGTCTCATGTCAATGGGAAAACTTCCCTCTCTCAAAAAATGATAAAAAAATCCCCTGATTTCCCATCCCATTGGAAACTCTCTATATCCTATTAAACACTTGTGTTAAGGCATCAATGTGCTCAAAATATAATTAAATACATTCTGTATCAATTTTTTTATAAACTATGTCCTAACCAATTCACACAAAACTCTAAATTCTATTCCTCACCTGGAAAATGAATGAGTTTTTGTTTTTCAACCACAACTTACCTTTACACATGCTCTCAAAGTAGTCCCCACTACACCATGGAATTATATTAGAGGTTTTAAAAAAAAATCTCAGTAAAACCA
Organism: Viscum album; assembly: GCA_963277665.1. Lineage (NCBI taxonomy): Eukaryota > Viridiplantae > Streptophyta > Magnoliopsida > Santalales > Viscaceae > Viscum > Viscum album. The sequence goes on along the minus strand of OY728134.1, from coordinate 634,152,989 downwards.
TTTTCAACCACAAACTCACATTATACAATAATATAAAACAATTTTCATTCAAATCATTTAATAAAAGAAAACTATTTTCCAAGTAATTTCTCAAATCAGGCTATCACAAATCCCATTGTAAATAAGAACATGGTATATCCTAAAGTCTTTTATAAATGGGAAAAAATTATAATAAAATAATTTATAATCAGAGTCATAGATTATAAAAAAAATATAGGATAAAAAATCAATTTATGATCAAAATAAATAAATAATGAAAAAATAAGAGTCACCACCTTGATAGTATTAAATCCACCTATGAGAAGGGCCTTTAAAAATTCTGGAAAATCCCTCAGGCGGATGATCTCTGAGGTTGAACTTCCATGTCCTTAATTTCTTAGCCAACTTCACTAAATTTATATCACCTAATTCCAACCCCACCATATAAGTACCACAATTTTCTTAATCTCTTCTAAGGTCTCTTAAAATGATACAATGTAATTACCTACCTCCTCATTTTTATAGGTATTTCCACCCAAATCTTACTGATCCGTTATGGGTAATTCATTTAATGTGTCAAATTATTCCTATAAATTTAACACATTATCTATACAATATAACATTAATTTACACCCATCTAAATTCTTAATTTAAAATATTCCCTAACTATCTCTTCCATAACCCATGTCAAAAATAATATTGGTGATAAATAATCTCTCACTCAACAATACATTGAATTCAACCTCTTTAACTTAAATCTATAATTAAATTTAATTAACCATATTAATTTAACCTTTTCAATATTATTTCCTTGATATTTTATTTAATGTAACAAATTAATTCTTCTAAATTAAATATCACTAACATAATTTTCTAATTTTAAAAATAAAATCAATCCATAATTAATTCCAATAATAATTTTTATTACAATTAAACCAATCCTTACTAAAAATATCAAAAACAATTCTTCTATAAATTTTTTCTTCTACCTCATAATCATCCAACTATGAAATTTTAAGTCTATTAGACACATGTATCCAATGATATGGATGGAATAAGAATATTTTCTTTATTAGAATTAATGATTCTACAAAATCTAGTGTTCCATATTTTTTTTGCTTTTATGGGCCATTAAATCATATAATCTCACTCATGATAAAACCTGAAAGTTTTTTACTACTTGTCTTATCTATCTACATATAAAATTTGAAAGTAATTGGTATCATGGTTAGAGTGATATGATAAATATATTATAATAATTCAAAATTATGGGTAATTTTTTTATCTCTGTTAAATTCCATGGTTGGTTACACTAAAAATTTATTTCAACCTTGAAGTTTACACAATACTATAATAAATGTGATGAAATAAGGACCTCCAATTTATACAAACATTATATTTTTGAAGGTGGCCTAATTAGGCACAATCTTAAATTGTGTCTAATTATCCCATTAAAAAAGAGTATTCTTGCATGTTCTATGCGGAATTTGAAATAAAAAATTAACCTCTAAAACCCTAAATACAATCCATGCCATTTCAAAGATTTATATTTTATATTAAATTAATTGAATATAATAAATATCTAAACTCATTCCAAAAATTAGTATTTAACATTCCCATTTGACAAGTTATGGATATAATCCCAATTATTTCTCTTCTAATTAATTCTATGATTTCAGTAATAACTCCAAAATAATTATGTAAACCCATAAATTCATTAAATTAGTTTCAATAAATTAATTATTCAGAATACAAAATTCACATTTCTTAAATTCACAAGATTTCAGAAGCAATTAATTTAAAATAACCAATTTAATTCATATATCCATGCCAATTACACTATTAAGTAAACTAAACTAAAAAATACACTTCATTAAATAAACTAAAAACATGGATGTTAAAAAAATATGTTTAATTTTAGTCAAGGAATTTGTAAAAATTAGAGTTGTAGTTTCCACCTGAAGATCAGATGAATATTTTTTTCTTTTTTAAAATGAATTAATTGATAAAAGGTTACTGTAACACCCTGAAATTTTAGTATATATTTTATCTTTAGATAAATACTTTTTTTGAATAGATTGTTCGATAAGAATCATTGAACTAAAATGAGGTGTAACATATTATAATAACAATGTTAATTAAATTATAATAATAATAATTACACCTCTAGTAAATAAAAATATATTACTCAACTAAAATTTCTTTCATTTATAGGAATAAAGAATTAATAAGATTTAATATTAAAAAGGATTGTTCTTTCTCAAATAATTGTTTTTTAAATTGTTGTATATTTCATACTAATAAATTAAATTAAAATATTTAAATATTAGTATACATTAACGAATATATTAACATTATTTAAATTATATATTGATATGAAATAATATTAAGAACAATTAAAAAAAAATTTAATAATTTTTTTTTTATATTTTTTATTTTCATTTTGAAAATAAATTTATAAATTCTAGAATATTAATTTTATAAAATGAACTTCATTTTTGAATTCATCATGTAGAAATTATCTTAGGATGAATTTTTGAGACATTTCTAAAAAGTTTGGATTTTGAGATGAATAGTGGAAAATATCAATTTTGAAAATACTTTCACTTTTATAACATTTTCATAATACAATAATGATGTGAAATTTTATAAAAAAAATTATTAAATAAATATATATTTATAAATGAAAATAAATTATTTAAAAATAATACACTGAATTTATAAAACCCATTTTGACGTTTTGGAAACTTAAGTAATATTTTACATTAATAAAAATTATTTTTATATGTTTCTTTTAACAAAGTATCCATAATGTTGAATTCGGTTTTTTTTATTTTTTTAAAGCCTAATAACTCTTATTTTATTAATAATAAACCAAATAAGGTCATATAAATAAAAAAATTGATAATTTTATCCTAATAACAATTTTTAACCAAAAATATTCACCTTTTCAAAAAATGGGGTTTTTATGTGTTCTAATAGTAAAATTAATTTATATCACAGTTAAAAATTTTATTTGAAAAAAAGGATTTAGTATTTTGAATAATTAGGTTCAAGTTATTTAATAATTATCATTTTATTTTTACGAAGAAAATTAAATTACTCAGGTAAAAATTAATTACCATGATAAAAAAACTAAAAATTTTTAAAGTAAAAACTAAAATATTTAAACTACTTAAAAACATGCAAAAAATATGTGTTCAATTATTTGGTTGATTAACTAAAATTTTATATACCTATTTGATACATTTATTTAATTTTTATTCATGATTTATTTAATAATGCACTGGGTTTTGGTTTGTTTTTTAGGAATAAAGAATTATGGACTTAAAGGAATAAATGTGGAAAAAGTGTCAAAACTAGGATTTACACGCCGTGTATGATATACACAATGTGCATGCCTCATTCAAAACATTCCTATAAGGCTGTATACCAACGCATGAAGCCTCTTCATGATGTGAATATAGTACATAATGTTTAAATACATTAAACTATGTGTAGCTTTCAACAATCAGAATATCACTAAAATTGAATTTCATACATGATGTGCAGAGATTGCACGACATGAAAGTTTTGGAGCCTCACATGGTGAAAGATACAAACCAATTATTTTTTGATAAAAGTTGGTCTCAATTACATCGTGTGTAAACAACTAACATGATATTCATATGTTGGAAACAAATCAATTAAGCAAGTACTAATCATATAAGATTTTCATATTGTGTACTTCTTGAGACTATTTATATTTTTAATACTCTGCATGAAACTGGATCTCCACACTTATTTTTTATCTCATTTTTATTTGGAAATTTAAATTTTTATTGTCTATTTTTTTTCCTTTCATTCATTTTATTATTTTATTTAATATTTTTGAGTTGTTAATCCTTCTACACCCGTTCTTAACCCATTTCAATCACTCTTTACTTTCTGACTTCCGTTCTATCACCACCCACCATTCTTCATCAAAGATTAAATCATTCATCACAAATTTCTTCATCTACAATATGTTTGTGATTTTTATCAATTATTCCTATTTAAAATTTCTCATTCATCATTGTTTCATTATTAAAATTCAGTTCTTGATTATATTTTTATTGATTTATATTTTATAAAATTGATTATTTCTTGATTAATCTTGGATTTTTTCTTTTGAAACTACTTCTAAATTATGCATATCATGTCAAATATTTCATTTCTTTTTATCATCACATCCTTTAATGGATAATGCACCAAGGGTTAGGGGTCGAGAGTTTGGGTGTTTCTAAACCTAATTAATCTTTATATTGAACCTTGGTAACAATACGTCTAGTAATTAGGTTAATAATAACTATTCATCACATTATTTAACACAAACTTTACCTTGGGAAGTGAAATTGAATGAACATGAACTAATTGGAGTTGATAAGATCTATGACCATTATCAAGTGATGTTTTTTCATAAATCTAATCACAATGCACTTATTTTTTTTATATACTCCAACCATGGGATAGTTGGAGCATAGGTAGATCCAATTGGTTTGACTAAAACCAATTAGTGACTTTTTCATCGCTTTTCAGCCTAATCCATAGGAACATTCCAAGTTAAATCTAATATTTTTTTTCAAGATTCATGAATTTGACCTTAATCCATTCTTTATTAATTTAAATTAAGACTAAAATACATAGCCTTATTAAAATATCATATATGAATAGTGAAAGTGAAGAATTATTCTAAGGGTTCTGTTTGATTGACTATTAACATACTAGTAGTACTTGTGGGATTGAACCCCTACCACTAATTTACTAACACTTTTATTAAGTAAATTTTATAACTATAAATTCTAATATGATCTCAGCTCACGCAAATTCAATAATGCATGTGGGAAAGACAAATTTTGGTGTATTTGCTAAGGAAAACTATTGCTCAGGTACAATGGCCTTCAAATTGAAACTCGGATTACCTCATGTTCCCACTTTCTTCTTTTCATTACCATTTTTTACATTTTTCCACACCACACACACTTTCATTATCTCTCCTCATTTTATTTCTCTCCTTTCTTTATGACTAGTTCATGGTCGAGGGTCCATTTACTTTCTCAATAAGCCTGGATGTTTAAGAAAAACTTCTATTAGATCATGAAATTGAATGAATAGTTACTACATGCCACCTCTTTTCAATAGAATATTGTAATAATATTCTTCAAACAAACCTTCAAGAACCCTAATATGCGACACCTATAAATCAATAATTGTGACAAGTGATATAGGAGTGCACCATTATGGACTACAATTTATCATAAAGTTGTGGTGCTACACCCAAAATTGTATGCCCACAAATTTAGGTTCCAAATTTTGAGGTTAAATATAGAATCATTCACATGATCCAAAATATGGGTCAATTTTGCAGGCTTCAAAGAGAAGACCCCCTTGAGAACATATTGAATTTCATAAATGTTTATGATACCTTTCACAGCCATGTTGTGTCTTTAGATGTAATAATATTAAGATTCTTCCCTTTCTCCTTGCGTAATAGATCAAAGGAATGGTTAAAAAGTCAATATACTGAGTATATCATGACTTTGGATGAATTAGACAATAAATTTATTGAAAAATAATTCCCACTAATTCAGACTTTGAAGCTCCGGAATGAAATTCAAAACTTTTCCTAGGTTGAAAGAGGATCAACATGGGAAGATTGGGATAAATTCAAGGAGATAACCCAAAAATACAAACATCATATACATGATTTATGGATTTAAATTCAGATATTTTATTATGGAATTCATCCTTCTGCTTGTACTATAGTAGACACTACTGGTGATAGTGGACTCAAGATCAAGATGCTGAAAGTCATCCAAGAAATTCTGGATGAAGTATCTCACAATGCGAGTCTGCGAAAAAGTGATCAAGGAATTACCTCACAAAAAAATCATTAGGGGGAAGAAAATACATGCCTCACTTCACAAGTAGCGGTTCTTACAAAGAAGCTGGAATCATTTCAGTTACCTGATGCTCCACCACCCCTCCCACTCCATTAATAGAAATTCAATCCTATAATATTTTTGGAGGCACAAAATCAAACTAAGATTGTAGGAAATGGATGTAAGAGACTAAAAAATCAATATTGTAGTTATATCAATTACAATAAACAAATCCAACAGTACTAACATCCCCAAGAATTTCAACAACATCAAAATTACCAGCAGAGGAAATCACTTTCATATTAGAAAATCCAAGGTTACTTTTAGTAAAGGGGTGAATAAGTTCCAAAAAGAAACCCAGGACCACCTGGGAACCCACTATAAGGTACAAATACTCAAACTTAACATAAATTCCAATAACCTTTTCCTAAATCTTAGAAATATCCACAAGCACAATAGTAACAGTTTCAACAAGCCCCACAAAGTCCACCTCAACAAGTCAAACCTCTCCAAACAAATCTTGAAAACCTTCTCATTTCCTTCATGCATAAAGTTGACCAAAGTATGATAAACCAAGAAAAAAAGATTAAAAACCACATGGTTGGATTACCCAACCTGTAGCATCAAATGTGAGAAATTTCAAAGATCTTATCTAATTTGATGCTGGGTACTTTTCTCGGTAATACTGAGGCTCATTTGAGAGAAGAGGCTAAGTCTAAAATGGTTAAAGGTGAAAATGTGCTAGATCTTTTGCAACCACTTCGAGTTAAGGAAAAGAAGTTAAGAGAATCATAAAAAATTGGCCAATGGAAAAATCAAAAGGTAGGATCATATGAATAATCTCTAGTTGAAGAATTTCTTAGAAAGGATGATGACTACATAGCACCACCTACATAAAATCCTCCTCTCCCATTTTCTAAAATAATGAAATAAGGTAAAGAGGAGGGTAAATTTAATAAATTATTGGAGTTGGTTAAACAATTATATATGAATTTCCATTTTGAAAATGATATTTCAAAATTATCAACTTATACATGATTCTTTAATTTCATACCCTCAAATAAAAAGAAAATTTAAGACATCAAAATACTTTTTCTGAATACATAGTGCTCCACTATTGTTGAAAATAAATTTCCCCCCAAAAATGGGTGACCCTGAAATTTTTTCAATTTCATGCACTATTGGTACATGTACTTTTGAAAAATCCTTCTTTGATCTAGTAGAGAGCGTCAATATAATTTCCATGAGTGTTTATAAAGAGTTGGGACTTGGACAATTGAAACAAAAAACGGTGAAACTCCAACTTACTGACTATTTAATCAATAATTCTCAAGTATTTCTTAAGGATTCTTAGTAAAAGATGAAAAATTAAATTTTAACACTAATTTTATTATTCTAGATATAGAAGAGGAAGGTGATATCCCCATAATTCTTGGAATAACATTTCATGCCACTATAAAGGATATGATTGATTTTAACCTAGGGAGATTTATTTTCAGAGTTGGTAAATAGAAAGTTGTTTTTGATGAGGAGAAGGCCATTAAGAAAAACAACATGTTGAAAAATTTTCAAATCATCTCTCCTGATAATAAAAAAATATTATGTGAAAATTTAAGAAGATAACAAGATAACACCTCTTATTGAAAAGCAACCATATGATCATAATAATGAGAATTGCAATACACCTCTGACAAGGTATGTCATTCAACCTTTTGTCCCCAATGTTTTCAAAAACCATTTTATAGGGGGTATCAACTCAAAACTAAAGTCATTTTCTTCTAAAAAAGAATATCTCTAGACAATAAATAAAATTATCATTTAGAGATAACCTAGGGTAGGTTAGGATAGTGTAGAGTAGTATTTAAGATATTTAATGGTCGGTAGAATCTTATTAGAGGACATATCTTAAGAAGGGGAGAAAGTGGAAAATAAACACCATGTAACATATAAACTGTGTGAAAGTGTAGAGAAACTAAAAAATTTGTAAATTCAAGATTTTCACATTGTGTGTTTAGTATATAATGTAAAAATTTCGGGTAGTAATTTTTGAAAATCATTAACCCTAAGTTCACACCCCCTATTTTCTTTCACACATGACCCATCCCCTCTCCCCTGAACCCCTTAACATATTTTCCTCCTTCTTTATTTCTAGACACACCATCATAATATTCTATTTCACCCATTTCTCTACATTTTACATGACACACAAAAATATTATGTTCACCCCACCCACTGAGCGCACACTGAAGCATGAGGATAGACCTCTACCATCTATACTCCTCATCTTCTGCTTTCTACACTACATCCACTTCCAAATTGGGGGACTCCCAATCATTATTTGGTAGATGATATGATTTTGACCATCCACACTATCATCCCTAGTTGCATATTTCCGTTGCTTCCCATCAGGTCAATTTGGTCCATCACCAGGCCAAGACAATACAGATGAACAAAACCTTGGATGTCACAATCCTGGATCACATATACTTCCACCAAGAGGCCCTTATCCTCATGGATCACCTACACCTAACCCCAATCACATAGGTGTTATATAGACTTTGAGGGAGAATTTTCTCATGTTCCTTGCCACTTTTGAGATGGTCATCAGACTTTTTTGCATCAGACTTGGAGTAAAACCATGGGATATCGACCTAGTTGAATTTTTAGTTGGATTGTGAATCTAATCTGTAGAGTTTATTTCTTCCCATGTCTTCAACACATTGAAGTTCAATCCAAATAAGGCCATGGATTCAAAAATTCATCCAAAAATTTCCAAATATCACTAGAGTTTTTATGACCCTTGCACCACATAGAGCATAATTCTTAGAGGTGCCACCCTCTGAATATTTCACTGGGCCCTATCTCATGCTTGGATGAAATATAGTGATGGCCATGATGGGGTCATCTAGAATGAGGTCCTTATTCTAGAATCAACTATGGGCTGCCCCACCATTAACATGACTAGACAATTTGGTGAGTTCTACAAGACATTGGTGAAACAGACTCACAAAAATTTGATGGGTGGATCATTCATTACTCATTTGGCTAAGAATATTGATGAATTTAAGGTAGAGGAGTTCCAAAAATTCCTCATCCCTGTAGAGGGAATCTCTCTTCTACTACTCTACAATATTGGGATGCTCACAAAGGATAGAGACATCTACTATGGGGAACCAATGTACATGGATGATTCTCTTAAGGCCAATGCTCAGCATGCTATTGATCCTCTAGCCTCGCCAACCTCCCACCATCATTATCTTACTCCCACCCCATCCTTCACCTCCAAAACTACCACTGTAGCCATCCATACCCCTTCAAAAACCAATATATATTCTCAATATACCATTTTCCATACCATTCCGTCACCCACCCCATCTATCCCTACTGACATTTTTCTCTCCCACCAATATATTCTCATGATCCACTTCTAGATCTATCACCACTAGGGAATCCCATTCATTTATCCACCATTCCATAATGACACTACCTCCCCACCAACCCCTGTATAACCTCACCCCACATTTATTAAGCCTTTATTCTCCCACTATTCCATCACAAGACCCTACCTCAACCAACCTACTCTTGAAGCTAATAGACCCTACTGCCTAATAGGAGTTTTTGGAAGAGTAGGACTATTGAGGAAAGGGCCTAACCCACCCACCATCTACTGAGGTAACATTCATCAACCTTTCTTCCAAATCCATAGACACCCTTAGGATTCGTACCTTACCTCTACTATCCTCCATTATAGCGTCCAACACCACAACACCCACTGAAATAATTGACCTCACATCCCCTTCTTCTATAAATGGAACCAATTGGGCAGGCGGCCTATAGGAGACCTCTATTTAGGAGATGAATCTAGATGAAGAGATCAACGAATTTGATTTTATTTCTTAGATATATCTTGGTCCCGTACCCCATTTTATATTCTATATGGGTGAAATTTTAGGATTTATTTTATCCCTTTTCACATTGATGTATCGTTCATCTATTTATATACATGAGATATAGTTTTTTATTAACTTTTGGTTGGATTATTTTTATTTTATTACTATATTAATTTACTCATGACAAGTTATAATACCTCATCCATGGTCATCAATGCTCAAGTTCGATCACCATATTCCATCATAGTTTAGATGCTTCTAAATCCAGTTGATGTCGAGCACCAGCTAGAGGAGATAGGACTAGAGATCCATGATGAGAATAGGTCCCCACCATGGAGGGAACAAACATTTTTTTACCACATAACATTCATACTCAGTACGCTCCTTAGGATTTTAATTCCTCTAAGAGTCCACATGAGATTGATGATACAACCACTAGTTCTTATAGGAGGCAGTATAATTTTGAGAAAATGAACAATACTACCTAATCATTTTGTCCATCTATCTTGAAGATGACATCATTATTAGTACTTTATCGGTGGAATACAATATTTGATTTTTTCCTCTTTATTTTCAGTCTTATTATTTGTATTTTTGTTTTCTTTTACTAGAATTTTTGTTCATATGATGTTATGGAACTACATTGTACCCCCCATAAGTGCATGTATCTGAGTTTTTTTGTCACTTTTATTCAGTATGTGTACCTTCCATTTCACTGATTTCATCTTTTTTAAACCCTATGTACTAATGTTTTATCTAGTGTTGAATTTTTTGTTCTAAACTTTATGTAGGTAGCCTAATTTTATATCAACATACATCAAGTTCCCTCTTGGTATAAGACTCATAATAGGGATCTCTCGATTCCCTAAATTCAATTTCAAAGTTTCCATTTCATTTTTTCTATTCTATAATATGTGATATCTCTGCCACAATACTTTCAAATATAGTACATACACGTTCTCAAATTTTTTGATCAAATCCTAAATCTGGTCTCTTCTTGGAAAGGTAAAACTCTTTCTATGGCAGGTAGAAAATGCCTTGTCAAGTTAATCATTATCTCCAAAATGGTCTACTCTATAATGGTTTATAAATGGTGTTCCTGTCTCATTTAAAAAAAATTAATATTTCCATAAAAAGTTTTGTTTGGTTTGGAAACACTTTGGATTGAAAATTTGTGACAATACATTGGTCAACTTGTTGAAAACCTTTGGATAAGGGTGGCCTTGGCATAAAAAATTTGAATCTTTTGAATGAGTCCCTTTAAGCCAGACTTACTTGGAACCTGATATACAATGACTCTCCTTATATTGCTTTAATAAAAAATAGTTTCCTTGATAAGTTGAAGAAAGACAACATGAAATTAATGAAATCCTCAATCTGGACTTCCATTAAAAAAGAATATATCAATATTATGACCAACTCTAGATAGATGGTTTCTAGGAACTCCTCTATGAACTTTTGGTAGGACAACTGGACTGGTGCTCAATTAATTTCTATGATCCCTACTGAAAAATCTCTTGAAATCACTGATAATACTATCTGGGATGTTATTAACTTTCATATCGATAGTCTCCTTGAGAATGTTTTTATATTGTTTAAAATTATCCTCTTTCAAACATAGATAACTTTATAATCTACGAGCCTTCACGCAATGGTATGTTGGATTAAAAAATTTATTATTACAACCATTTTAATAACTCTAAAAATTATTTTAGCTGGATTAAAACTTTGAAAATTGTTCTTTGGTCTTTTTTTCGAGGTACCAGTCTCTTAAAAAAAAGGAATTTCTGACCCATGATTTCATATTATTTTCTGGTCATATTTTTTTAGAGACATATAGGAATGAAAACCTATCAGAAATTTCTTGTGATCTTATTGATGCTACGACTGAAGAAATAAATTTTTTAATATGATTGAGGAAATATTTGTTGAGATAAATTTTCAAGATAAACACCTTATGTTTTTCCTTCATTTATCATGTAGTTACCATGAATGACCTATTTAGGATGTTGTTATTTCAAGCCGATTTTCCCTCCCTACCCTACTCTTGGTATTATTGATGATTATACTTTAAAAAAGTGTGGGGGAATTTTAAACTGAAAGACTTAGGATGTTATGATTAAAAACATGTGTTGTGGCATTCCTATGAGATATATATGATGTGATATATGATTACTCATAGCATTTTACACCTACCCTATTCCTTTGAAAAATATAAAAAGAAATGGAGTTTGTGTTTTGTATTAGGAATGTCAAAAATCACCATTTCAAGACTGATGAATCTTCAAATGGATCATATATGGTTAGATGATGGATATGAGATATGGTTTGAACATTTATTTCAAAAAGAAAAAGAAAAAAGGAAAATAAAGAAATGAGGTAAATTTTTTATACATACTTGATACACTCATGGATCCACTTTGAGATGTTTTTAGAATTGAAACCTTTTGATCTTGGAGGAGGCAATTCATTGTAATATATAAATTTATAATTAATTATAATTTAGTTATTAACCTCTTATTGAGATTGATCTTCACTTTAAACCCACCTTCCCTCAGCCTTAGAATAATTTGAACCCTTTTTACTAAAACCATCATGATTGATTTTGTATTTGTCTTTATGAAGTGGATATGATAGAACCAACTCAAGCCTATGGTTAGGAACATGTATTTTAGGTATGATCATAAGTACAATTAATTTTTTACCTTGAGGGATAAGAGAAAATTAAATGTGTGGTAAATTAAAAAATGGGTATGTAATTTAAGAAATAGTTAGGAAATTGTAATTAAAAGAATAAAGAATCTGAATAAAGAAATAAACTACAAGGCATGGTAGATTTTTTATATAGGGCTGATTATAGAGGATTGTATTTTTTTCATACACTTAGTTTTATTTTCCTAGTTTTAATGCATGTTTTTTATTTTAAAAATGGTTTCTTTTGGAATCCTTATTGAGATTATTTTTGATTAAGGACAAACAATTGTTCAAGTGTGGGGGAATTTTATTTGATTAAATTATATATATAGGATATATTTATTTAATGTATATTGTCGATTTAATCAATAATGAACTAGTTTTTGGTTTGTTTTATCAAGAATATTGAATTTTTACTTAAAGGAAGAAATGCTGAAAATGATCCAAAATAGGATTTACAAGCCATTTATCACAAACATGACGTGTAAGCCTCATTCAAAACATGTCTACATGGTTTCAGACTAAACAATGAAGCATCTAAATGATGTTAAGACAATGTACATTGTGTAAATACAACACATGACATGAAAATTTCTAAAATCATAATCCCTCTAAAAGTGAATTTCATACATGACGTGTAGATATTTACAATGAGAAAAGTTTCAAAGTCTCACCCAGTCAATGATACGAATCGATTCTTTGGTAGGAAAAGTGGATCTAAATTACACTACATACAACCAAATTACATGACATGCATATATCAGGACCAAAATCACTTAATCTAGTAAATGAAATGCATGAATTTCACACTGATTACTTCTCAAGCCTATTTATATTTTAAGCATTCTATGCACAATATGAGCTTTTCAATTTTATTTTTTATCTCATTTTTCTTCGTATATTTTCATTTTCTCTCATTCTAAACAATATTACATTCATTAATTTTATTTTTTATTGATTTTTTGATTTTTTAATTCTTTTATACCCATTATTCACCCATTTAAATCCCTATTTCATTTTTGAGATCCGTTCCATCAATGCCTTTCATTCTTCATCAAGTTATGCATCATTATTCATGTGTTTCTTATTTCACAATATGTTTGTGATTGTTTCTCAAGTGTTTTGATTCTGTATTTCTTGTTATTTGTTTCATTATGAAAAGTTAGTTCCTGATTATATTTTGATTTCTTTAAATTTTTTAACATAGATTCTTTCTTGATTAATCTTGGATTTTTTCTTTTATAATTTCTTCTCAATTATACATAGAATTTCTAATACTTCCTTTCTTTTGATCATCATCACCATGATTCCCTAATACACCTCGGGTTAGGGGTTGAGATTAGGGGTGTTTCCAAACCTAATGAATATTTATATTGAAATTTGGTAACCCAATGGCTTGCAATTAGGTTAATAATAAGTATTCATCAAATTCATTCACACAACCTTGACCATGAAAAGTTCCATTGAATGGGCCTGACCTAATTGTATTTGAGAAGGTCTATGAACATTATCCTATGGCTCTTTCTATATATAATCAAAGCATAATGCACTTAGTTTTTTAGATTTACTCTAAACATGGGATAGTTGCAGCATAGGTAGATCAAATTGGCTTGACCAATACAAATTGTTGACTTTTTCACCACTTCACATCCTAAGCCATATGATTATTCTAAGTAAATATGAGATTATCTTTTGTCAAAAACCCTAAAATTGACCATGATCCATTATTTATTAATCTTAATTAAAATAATACTATCTAGTCTTAGTAAAAAATTAAACAAGAAATGTGAAAGTGAGTAATCCTTCCAGGGGTTTTATTCGATTGGACACTGACCTAAAAGTAGTCCTTAAGGGATCCTCCCCATGCTACTACTTTACTTTGCCCTTATAGTAAGTGTAGTTTGGGACAATAAATTTTAATCTGATCTCATCCCATGAGAATTCAAAAAATCATGCAGGAGATTCAATAGGTGAGGATTTATTGATATTAACTCTTAACCCACTCTATTATTTTATATTATTGTATTCATTTGACCTTTGAATAGTGACTTTACCTTTAATATTAGTATAAAATTCAAGTCCTCTCCATTACAAAAGTATCCATCACTATCCCACTTCCCCCACACCCCAATACTATTATATTGAACAAAATCTATGTAAATAACTTCTAAAAACTCACAGTAACTTTTTATATGTTATAGTCATCTCAAAATACCACCTCTTAAATCCTAATCAAATTTGTGAATGATCTCTTCCAAGGAGTAAGGTAAAATTATAAATTACTCATTTTTATTTCTTTTCATTTACTTATTCTTACACCTAATCAGAATATAATTTACCCATGTTGAAATAATTTAATAATTATAATATTGATACTAATTTTTTTCATTTTTATTAGAAGACCATTTTCTATTATCCTCACAACCATTCGAAAAATTAAAATGTCACTTGTGTTAGGTGCTGACTACCAACTACTTAGGATACATGATCTATTTTTAATAATCACCTCATATGTATAGTTCAAAGGTAATTATTAATTAATAAATAGAATATTTTAAAAAATATTAATATTCTTAAATTATATAGCATTCCCTATCTTCCTCGTGTTCTATGGAAATGAACGCGTTTCCAGTGCGTATGTGCGGACTACTACCTCCACAAAAGTGACATATTTTGTTTTTTATATAGTAATTAATTTATTATAAAAATACATTAAATTTGATCCAAATCATAAAAAATATTAATTATATAATTATATTTAATTAATAATTATATTATTTTAAGGAATCAATTTCTTAACCATACTCACCTATTGAATATAACATGTTCTTGTTTGGGTCAGTTTAACCACCAACACGAATAATGCTATAAATATTTATCATTGATGACTATGGAAAATTACATAATGGAATTTATATAAATAAATTATCAAATAATAATTGCTTATGTTATTAAGAATTTTTATTAATATTTAACACATTATTAACATATAAACATTAGATTCCAAAAAATTACAGAAATATGCTCATTGCTGATTAGAACATCATAAATCATGACTAAAAATACCATGGAATAAAATTATAGATTTATAAATCATTATGAATAATATATTAAAGTATATTAAGTAATCTTGAAATGATGAACCTGGAATCAAATAATTGAGATAGACATCGACATTAAAAAGCATGTGCAAAACAATTAAAATTACAAACATCTGAAAATTAAAATAAACTATCAAAAATTAATTAATGTATAATAAATGATTATATATAATGTGTAAAAATGGTAATAGATATGAATAATTTTATGAAATATGTTATTAATATTATTATTTTTATGATACAATATATAAAATCATTTTCATGGATGTTGAGAGTAAAGGTAAGAGTTTTTTGTTACTCAATTTTATTTCTTTGAGTTATAATGATTATTCATGATGCCAATTATTATAAGATTATCTATTTTTTCTTATGAATGTATAAAATTAAAATTCCACTTTATTTTATTTGGATTTATAATCTTTTCTGATGAACTATTTTTTGAAGTATTATTACATCAATGTTTATGATACTAGTAATGGTGTTTCTTAACTTAATATCCTTTTATTGAGTTATAATGCATGTTCTAAAAATTCCTTAATATATATTGGGTAAATTCATCCATAATTATTTATTAAAAATTATTTAGTATTTTCATATGGTTTCAAATTTCTATCTTATAAACTCCCTTTAAAACGATTCTTAGATAACTTGATTCTTGTAATGGGTTTTCTTGAGTTAACTTATTTTCATGAGATATAATGATTACTCTTTGACTATGTATTAGAAATATGGTTATGTTTTATTATATGATGATATTATAATGAAATTATTCCTTATATTTTGGGGAATTAAATTGATGGATTTTTTTTCATAAAATTTGATGATGTTATGAATAATTCTCATTCTCTCTACATGATCTCTTTTTCTTCCATATCCATATTAACTCATCCCTAAAATGCTATCCTTTTTTATTTTTAAATCTAAATATTTTTTATTTCTAAAAATATTAAAATTACTATTTACTTATATTAAAATAAAATATTTATCACTCTCTTTTTGATGTGGGTTTTATTAATGTTATTTTGAAAATATTAAAATGATTTTCCATTTCAAGTTCATATTTTATCTTCCACTCCATATTTCCTATGGAATAACTTTATGATTCATTTCAAGGATCTATTATTTTCATTTCTCTTAAAGTGGTGTTCAAAAAATATTTTCATGTTAACCTATTGTAAATTATTTTTGAAAGTGATTCAGAGATTCATATCTTTATGATAGTGTTAAGAAGTGTTTTCCAAAATAACTTTTTTCATTTCATTATTTCCATTTTCCTCTTAAAACGATCTAGCTCCTATGGAGTTATATTTTATGAATCAACTTATCAATGCCTCTATGAAATTTTTCTCTTAGGTGATTTAATTTTGGTATCAATACTTATAATACATGTTTTTATTTTATGCAATACCATTTGTAAATGATATGAAACCCATTTTTATTTCCACGGGTTATTTTTGATATGGTTACTGATTGATTTCAAATGGAACACATGTGTACAGATATTTATGGGTGGGGACCTATATCAACCTCCAATGAATTTTTTATGTTATGATATCTCACATGATAATAATATTCTATGATTTTTGATACTTGAGTCAATAATGGACCACGAGTTATGATACTTGAGTCAATAATGGATCACAAGTTATGATACTTGAGTCAGTAAATGATTTTGAGTTATGTTACTAGAATCAATAATATACCACTAGTTATGATAATTATGTCACTAATGGGACATAAGTTATGATACTTGATTCACTAGTGGGTAACATTATGTAATTCATGAGCCGTTATATAATAGGCCACATGACGTTTTATGCCTGAACCACTAAGTAATATATTTTGATAATTTTATTTATTCCACAATTACTTGTTATGCTAATTTTCAATGAAATGAAATATTTCTATGTAATATGAATATGAATATTCTCCATGTATTATTTTTATAATCTCACACACTTATTCCATTTTAAAAGTTTTTTTATTTGAGATTATAGGTCTCGATGTAATTATTTATGGATAAATCTTATTATTCCATTTTTTAAAATAAGATATTTCTACCATGATCATATTTTCTTTAATTTTTCTGAACTAAACCTTATGAAATATTTATATCATTTCCCTTACTAAGAATTTAATACCACCCATTTCTTATATTTATATTACCTAGGTTATGAAGAGGATTATAACCTATGAGGAGACTATATAGGAGTCAAGTGTGATTATATTATTGATAATGTTTCAGGAGTATCATAAAATAAGTTGCTTTTATATCTGATACTCAAGGAAACTACACCTTTTTTATTGGTATTATGTGATTATTATGAGCTTTAATATTTAAATTATTCAAATATATGTATTTATATCATGGGAAATAAATGTTGGTATCGAATACAATTGAAAATTATGTGTTTTCTACACCGCACCTAAGAGTTCATATCTGGGGTGTCTCAGTTACCAATGTATCTTATATTTATAGCAGTGAAGTGTTTAAAGAGGTTAGAGAAACATGGAGAAATTATAGTATGGTGGAAAAATAACACTACAATAGATGTAGGTTTATGTCAATATTTATATGGTTATTGGATATCATTGGATGTTTATATTGCGAAGAAAAGTATTATGTCATGATTGATGAGTGAAGTTAAATACTTAGACAAGTTTGAATTATGAGAAAGGTGTAATGATACAATGATTTGTTTTTAACTATGAAGGGAAGAATTTGTGTTGTAAAGAGAGACCTATGATAAATTTGGTTTGAGATATTTTATAAGGTTTGGGTATCAAGTTATAATAGGTTATTCAATGCCACAATGATGTATTAGCTAGAATATTAGGATGGTAGGATTACAAAATAATGGATAACCATGAAATTTTAGTGTTTCTAGGGAAGGATAAATTGTTCTATAAAAGGATGGTTTAATTGTGACCTACTCATATTGGGTTTTGTACAATTAAACATCCTGATGTGAATTGGGAAGTCCAAATTGAATTATGTTATTATTTTCATAAGAAGGGGTGATTGTACAATGAAAGTTGTGGTATTTATATGATTTTTTCAAATATAAATATTTTCCGTATTTTTAATTTATTATATTTTATAAAAAATATTATGATATGAAGAGGTATTATTTAACTCATATTTTAAGAATATAGGTGGATATGTTTTTAGGATAATTTTGATGAAAAATTAAGAATTTAAGGAAGTGAAAGTTGAATATTTCTATTGGACCAGAGAAAGTAAACTATGAATATATAGATATATTAATTTTCTTAATATATAGAGAATATTATATCTATATTAAAATACAGATAGAAAAAAGTGAACAAGGAAGAAAAGTGAGAGATGAGTGATCAAAGTGTAGCAAAGTGAAGAGATAAGAAAGTATTGATACCCATTGAATATCTTCTCAAAAGGATGAAATTTCTAATTTGGTTATATTAAAACATTTATTACAAAGTCATAACATTATAAGGAGTTCAAGAAGAATGCATTTAAACATGGTGCTATAATAACAATAGTGATATTATTTTATCCTAATATTTGCTTGTGTACTAAGTTGCTTTACTTTATTGAGGAGTGATCAAAAGGAAAATAACTAGAGAGTGACCTATATCAGACCATCTCAAAATCTTTATAAAGGGAGATTCTATTAGCTTGGAATGAACATTCCTAAACCCACCACTCAATATATTTTAGTGTATTTTGGTAAATTTACATATCGTTGTTGTATGCTTATTATAAATTTCCCAGTGTAGGTGAACCATGTAAATTTTTATGTCTTATGTGGTTTATTTAAATAATTTCTCTAGGAAATAAATATATATATGTGTGGGTTAATTAATAATTAGATAAATTGGGTGAATGAAAATATAAATTTCATATCAATTATATCATCATCCTAAGTAAATATAAAACAAAAACCTACTCATTATGATGTCAAGATATGGTAGTGAGAGTTTAGAAAAATAATTGGATTTATTTGGAATCACTTTTGTATACTATTATCCATCACCCCTCTCAGGGTATCTTACACTAAAAACTGTAGTGGGATTAACAATATGTCTATCTATAACAGGGTTTCCATGAATTATCTTATTTAAACATGTAAAGTACAAGTGACCCAAATAGGATTATATTTTAGAATTTAGAAAGAACTCTGGGTTATGATTAGATGGGTGACCCTAAAGGATTAGGTGTTTAGAGGAATTAATTTGGGATAGTCCATATGATGGATTTAGATAAATGATTCTTTAATAAAATATCCTGCACTCATATATTATATAATTAACAAGATTGTCTAATTAAATAACTAAATGATGAGAGGGATACCAATGTTAAATCAATTATTTAGTTAAATATGAATATTGTATCATTATTGGATATAATTTAATTAAAAGGTCCACCACTTTAAAGGGAGTACATTTAATAAAAGTACTTATTAAATGATTATAAAACATGATACAAATATAAAAAAGATTCCATTGTAAATATAATGAATTCATAATTATAACAATTTTATACGAAATAAATCCATGAAAATGAAAAGATTAATGAAATAAACTTATTAAACTGGTACTAAAATTAATTATAGTTCTTAAGTAAGAATAAAAGTTTTATGTGTTTGAGTAAACCCTTATTAATAAATTTACTAGTAAAGCTATTTGAAAACAATATATAGATAATTAATTGATTCATAATTAAATTTTTATTTATTTATCTAGTAAAATTATTGTATCCATGAAAAATAAGCTACACAATCAATATAATAACTTGAATGTATTAAAAATTATATATTACCAGAAAATGATCTATCAAGAAAAAAATTACAAGATAGGTGAAAGGATTCAAATGATTTTTTAGTGTAAAATGATCTAAGTAACTATATTAAATGCTCATGTATTAAACATGATTGGGTAAATCAATTAATTTGAGTTTATAGGTTCTCTATTAAGGATATATTGTGATATAGACTTCATTCTACATTCATTATCTAAAAGGTTTTGGAAATTTATTATAAATAATAATAAAAAATAAATTTATATATTTTATTTGATATATTTAATATATTAAAGATATATTAATAAGAAATGTGAATTCCAACCTATGGTTCTATGCTTCTTGTGAAGACCTAGGTTTCCCCTATCCTTTATTTGGTTTAAA
This sequence comes from Viscum album, assembly GCA_963277665.1. Taxonomy (NCBI): domain Eukaryota; kingdom Viridiplantae; phylum Streptophyta; class Magnoliopsida; order Santalales; family Viscaceae; genus Viscum; species Viscum album. The sequence continues at coordinate 634,132,261 of OY728134.1, read as the reverse complement.
TTCTATTTTCCAAGGTTTTATTTTGATTCTAAAGGATGAGAGTCATTTGAGAGGCATCTAAGTTAAGGGAAAATATTTTATTGAACACTACCCTTTATAATTTATTATGTGTTATGATTTTCAAGGATGTTTTAAAGTTTTTTTTGGAGGTTGGGGAAGGTTATTATTAATTTTAATCTTATATTTTAGTAAAGTATACATTTTTAGGACTTTGCCTAATTCTTTTGGATAAATATGGAAATACACTTACATATCTCTCTAGATCACGGAGACGAAACTTACATATTTACTTTATCTTAATAAATACCTTTACATATCAAACCTTGACATTAATTTATTACCTTTACAATGACATAACCTTGATATATTACCTCTATAATGGAAATGACCCTTATGTATAGACCTTTTCTCTAAAAAATTACCCTTACGTATTAAGGTGTTTGTCAAATTTTCAATATATATGATTCTTACCTATATATGTAGGAATCATTTATTTAATATATAATAGTACATTTTATACATGTTTAAGATTATTTAATTTATAAAAATATAATTTTATTCTTGGTTGGAATGAGTTTTATTTTATTATTAACAAATTTATTATTAATTATAAAACCCTTTATTTGGGAATTTTATTACATAATAATAATACCCTTACCTTTAGTATATTAGATACATTATTTCTAAGTTTTCAAACAATATGATGTAGTGATAATTAAATTTAGTGAACATTATTGACCATATAATCATGATATTATCCTTGATAACACCGTTTTAAGAAGGTTATACTAAGTTTTAAATGGGGAAATTCCCAATTCCATTTATTAGAATATTATTAATAATTATTGATACCATTCTCATATTCTTATTTAATTCCTTATTATTATTATTATTCTTATTCTTCCAATGAGAATATCATTAGTTATTATTCTTGGTTTTGGTAAATCATTAAGTATATTTGGCTCCAAATAGGTTAGTGGACGATTTTTCAAGATTTAATGGTGCTTGGATGTAGTTATTTCAATACAAAATTACCTATTTTTGTTGAGGTATATAATTTCTAATCCTTTATTCTATCTTATAGAATATTTTATATATGATATATTATTAAAACCACCAAACCTATTCTTATTGAACTATAATGTTCTTTAATTTTTATCCCTTTAAAACTAATGATGTTGGATCTCTTCAATTTAGTGTACATTGGAAATGAATGATTGAAACATAATTATTATTCTTTATTGAAAACCACACATTAAATATTATAATCCATGATTCCATGTATCACTCTAACATTTGATAAACTAAACTTTTACAAACTCTAGAGAATAAGGCAAATTTATACCCTTTCAAAGAGATCAGTGGTGATAGTTGGTCTAGGGGGTGGGGTTATTATTTAATTATACATTTATATTAACATAATATTTTATTAGGCTGGTATAGTTTTTTGGTATGAGGAAGAATTCTAATTTAAATTTCATCCTCATTTAATTTTTTTGATTAGTTTTGTTGTAAAAAATACGGGTCTAGTGATTAGAACCTTTTAATATCATTATAAATATATTTGAAACTTATGGAAATGATGATGTGTAATTTATGGTTTCAAGGAATCCCTGATAATTTGGAAAATAAAATAATATAAATTATTTTATTTCTTTCTTGACCATTTTCATGAATGGTATCATGAATGTTCGAAGAAGTCTTGGATGAGGAAAAAAGGACCATGGCTGAGTGTGGAATTTAGGTTTTAATCTAAGTGTGATTTTATTTTCATTATCAATGGGTCCCATGATGGTTCGTAGTCATGGGAATATTTATAGGAATAATAAATAAATAAATAAATAATCTACTTAATTAATCTCTTAAGCTATAAAAAACCATTTAAACCCTACTTAGGAAAATCTATAGGGTTATCCACACAAACCTATGATATTTTATAGGATCTTCCATGGGAGAAGCATTGATGATCGATCGTGCAGGGTTCAAGAAATCAATAGCGAATGCAACAAAATTTCTAATGAAATTACTATGGGCATGTTCTTCACCAATGATTAAACTATTATCATGGTAAGGAATTTTGATTTTGGATTTAATAAATTATTCATTACTTATATATCATGTTAGATTTTAGGTCCTATATTTTGAATTTAAACATGAATCTATTAAATTATTTTTTCTCTAGGTTATGATTTTGGGTTACTTTATCATGAAAATATATGTTTTACCTATTCATTTTTGGTTACTTATATGTAATTGATTGTTGGGGGGTTAAAAACCACTTTTATTATTCACTTTTATGTTTTTATAGTTTTCTAATTCATATTATTTTTATATTTCATCATTTTACTATATAGGGATAATGATTTGACTCTAAATATGATTCGAATCACGATTAAACCTCATATCCATGTGTTATTGTTTTTTATATTAAAGGTGATTGTTCATTGGAGAAAAATCTAATGGAGGCATATCATGGATCAAGGATCAATGTATATTGGTTCTAGAATAACAATTTGTGGATGAATAGATTCAATGATGAAGCACATTTTTGGTGAGTGGTGGTTAAAAAATGAATCCCCATAACCACATTACCATGATTTACATGGTCAAAAATTGTTTTTATGATATTTGAGGGTGATCCAACATTCAAGGTTATATATCAAGAGAAGACTTGAGTTTATTTAAAATTCCGTATCACACAACATGTAGTTTCTAAGAAAACATGTCGTGTACTTTCGGTGTTGTGGTGGATTGAGTTTTAGGAGTGTTAAATATCACACACACTATATTTGAGCCGCACACCGTGCAACCCTAGATGACTTCATGGAATGTATAGGGAGTACATGTACATGAGGCTATATATATGTACACATTTTGTGGGTTAGGACCACATGCCTTGTACCTATAATTCACATGAAATGAGATACATTATAGGCACTACCCCAGATCCCACACACCGTATATTCCAACCCACACACCATGAATTTAAATCCTTATGAACCATATGGGTAACTAATATATGACCAAGATCATGTTTATAGGATATACATTGTGTATCCTATAAGACACACTGTGTACTTACAACCCCACATTCTAGGTGTATCACATCATTCAAGCTTAGTTTTGGATACATTAATAGTTTATTATGAGTGATTTTCCTTGTAGAATGAAATAGTGGATTTTTATTCGATATAAGAGATGTGGAAAAAGTTTATATGTCTTGATTTGGGTATCCATCGATAGGTTTACAACAATATATTTTGGGGTAGAAGATAGAATTCATCACTAAAAATAAAGATACATTAAACTGTAGGTTCGTATCACCATCCTTTGGTAGGGTTGGTATTCTTTCATAGATATGGAGGGTGTAGATATCCCCTACCTATAGATCACCCCATGTCAATATTCTTTTCAACCACATAGTCCTAGAATACTCTATCCATAAATTCAATATTCCACTCATCCAAGAGCTCAGTTGGGTCTGTGATCCTCCACTAGTGTCAATATTCTCATGCAACAACATAGAGAATAGGGATATTCTACTATATTTTAGGAGATATTATGGTTATTGTTTGATTTGGTTGGTTGGTTTTCACTTGATTCATTTTGGAATCTTCATAGCTAGTTGTAGAGAATGATATCTCTTTCTATGACCCAGGTTATTCTTAAGAGAATATATAGGTTATTTTTTTCTCTTCCCACTCCTTTAATTTTAGGTTTGAGTTAAATTATTTATCTTTAATTATTCTTTTTGATTATTGGGGAATCCTACTATGTATATATACTCAACCATACATGGGAATATTTCTCATATGTGTCATGTCTTATACAAACAATAGGTAGTTTGGTGGTGATATTTATGGACAAGGTGAAACTGGATCGTTGTTGTACTTAATGTTAATGATCAAATTTGGATCAGGATAATGGAATGTCTACTCATCAACTGATAGGTTGGGTTTCCCTTTCTATTATTGGGCATGTATTTTGGCCATTTTTATTTTGGGGTATATATGTACTATTTAAATCTTATGGTATATTAGAGGATTATGCCTGAATGTTTTTATTCATCAATTGGTTCAGTTATTAGTAATATAAATTTTTATAACATTTATAGAGATGGACGATGTGTATATGTACTCTTGGAAACGGTATCCCATTTAATAAATATTCTTACTTGATTCTAGTCACTCACTTACCTCTTGTAGGTAGTCATGGGGTTACACACAAAAACTTTCACTAAACCAGGAGGGGCCCAAGTGGGTTGGGTAATGTCAGAGCGGTATTAATTTAAGGTTTTATTGGGGGTGGAGTTTAGGGTTAGAGATGTTGTAAGGATTTTTTTTTTGAATTTAGGGAAAGGGTGTTAATGTGTTTCAATTTCGGTGATATGATGGTGGAGCTTGATCAATCAAAAATAACGATGAGGTGAAACTCCTCTAGGATGAGTTTGGATTCCTATTTTGATGGGAGTATTATATAGAGACTCTTACATTAATGTATATATGTGAGCATCTAGACTTGTAGAAGGAAATATGATAGTGATGAGTATAATCGAGTATCACTAATCTCATGTGATACTTCCTTAATATGAATTGTGATGAATTATTCTATAAATGAATGTTAGATTGATTTCTATATAGGGATTTCTATATTGGTGTGGTCCCATTTTAAATTCTTACATATTCTAGGGTACTTTAGTGATCCCTAGTCATGGAGAATTATCCATCAGAAGAGTGATATAAGGAAATATGGATTTTAGTTTCCATGAAGCAGAGTCCCCAAAAACAAATAGTTGGAACCAAGATTCATGGTTATGGTACATGAAATAGCAGAATCCAAAATCTTAGACTTGAGGATTAGTAACACATGGGTTTCACACAGGATCCATCCAAACAATTGATGGTTATTTTTATGATTGTGAAAGGTAGGTTCATCTAGAGAATTATTTCCTAACCTATCAAGCATCAGAGGGTGGAAATATAGTTGATAAACCTCCATGAAAGAGGAAACATGGTAACTGAGGACCTCCGAGAGGTTTTCTGGATGAACCTTGGAGTGGTAGTTATGATAGAGGAACAATATGAGGATTTACAAGAGGAGGATGTCATTGTGATATATTACCACCACCTCCACCACCTCTAGGTACTGTACGCTAGAATCAATGGTCTGGAAGCTAGGGATACAATCACCATAAAGTTATGGAGGGATTTGATCAAGTTGTGCACAACATAATTTTTGGTAAAATATATATCTTTTATACCTTAGGATAAGTTCTCATAGATATATACAGGAACTGTTATTTCATTTTTATTCACCTTGATCAATATAGTGAGATTCTGATGGATAATTTATAATTTCCCGTATAATTAGAGACTAACTAAGGAAGTTATTATGTGTTCAAACTCATATGTTGACAATGAAACTGAGAAATTAGTTAAGAGAGGTTCTTGTGGGATCTCTTTTATAGTTGTTATGAATCCTTATGATTTTATTCTTATTATAAATTTAATGTCAATAATATTTATCCATGTAAACTATTTCCTTTGGTGTATGAGATTAATTTTAGCATAAAAATCATGAGTTTCATTAATTTCCATGAATTATTTTCATTCCAGATGATTTGGATCATTTCTAGCAGGTTACACTTGATTACTCCTCAGTTGGATAGCTTAATCCTTGGGGAAACCAAATGTTCATGACTTCTACTTATTGAAGTGGTGTAAGAATAAATTGAAATCGTCCCCAAGGATGTACTATGTCTACCTTCTCATTGAGGGATCAATTTTTGTATCAAATTAAAACCTAAGACCACAAAAATATTTTATTCAACATATCAACTAATCTCTTCTGAGCACTAAGAGCTAAGGTTAAAGCTATAAGATCTTTCCTTGAAGGGATTTATCAGACCCACTACATCACCCAAGGCCACAAAAGTATTTTAAACTAGAGAAAAAATGGGATACAAAGGTTGATAATTGACTATCACTACCTAAATCAGGTTATAGTCAAGAATAAGTACCTTTTACTAAAGTTCAATGACCTATTTGTCCATCTATAGGGGTAAATTTGGTTTTTATAGATCAACCATAGATATGACACTCATTATATTTATGTGTGTGAGGAGGATATCTAAAAAATGAAATTATGATACCGATATAGTCATTATGAGTACATGATGGTGCTATTTGGCCTAAAAATTCTACAACAATCATTATGGGACTCACAAATTGAATTTCCCATAATTTCATAGATTTCTTTGTGGTTTTTTCATCAATGAAATCATAATATACTTGACATTAAAGGAATATCATGAAGAGATCATGAGGATAGTCCTAGAAATACTTTGATATAATTAACTATACAGAACAATATCAATGTGTTAGTTCCAGATTAGGGAGCTCCACTTATTATGACATGCAATCTCAAAGAGTGGAGTAGCGATAGACACAATAAAGATCTAATAAGTACTATATTGGGATTCACCCATGAAACAACATGAAAATTCATTCTTTTATTAATATAAGAACTTATGTTTTTCAAAATGACTATTTTATTATATTTCACAATGAAAGAAAATAGAAATACTATTACAAAAAAATATTACACGTCAATTATTAATAACAATTACTATATCTAAGATAATTAAATGTAAATAAAAACCAAAGAACAATGACCACATAATGATATACAACATAAGAACAAACTCCCTTAGTAATATTAAACTTGTCATAAAAATTATTAAAATTAAAAGTAATGTTAGTAGTATAACAGATATTATCAAAGGAATTGTAAAAATTATTAGAAAGGAAGTAGTAAATATTGATGAATGGTAGATTATATATATGGAATAAATGGAAAAGTGACCATTGTGATTTTACTGTTACCAAACCATTGGTCAATATGACCATTCATTAATATGACCATTTAGAACTATTACTAGTTGTAATAATGTTACACTAAGATTTAGTGTTTTTAAAGGGTAATGAAACTTGATAATTGGTGTTGAATGGAGAAATATTTGCCTCAAATAGTATAGTTATTCCTTTTGAAGCCCATTTTTCAAAACATTGGAGGGAGGTAGATTCATTGTATTTCACACATAATCAAGACAAGAAAATCTTTAACAAGTGAGGATTAAATGGAATCTTATATTAGAGAAGTTCAAATTAGTGAAGATCACCACTAGGTCAATATTAGATGATCCACTCCAAGGAAATACCACCACCAAACACTTCACCATTAGGGAAAATGTTAGTGTAATAAGAGGTTATATATCTAGACCTTAGTGTAATAAAATTTTAATTTTAATTTTATGAATTAAATAGTTATTTAATAAATCTCATTTTAGTATCATTTTATTTAATAAAATACACATGAAGATAAGATGAGTTTGATAAATAGTTTTTTAGATAAAAATAAAAAATAATTGTATTTTTAGAAAATATATACACTTTTATTATAAATTCAAGTATTATAAATAAAATATTCTTTCATGAAATAGTATTTTTAAAAAATATTTATATTAATATAATTGATAATATACTTTTAAAATGTCCTAGGAAATTTTTATAAGCTTCATAGTGTTGACTATGTTATATTTTTTTATTTTTCAATAAATAAGTATTTTTCATTTAAAAATAAAATTTATCATATTTAGAAAATTATTCTAATAAAATAAACATTATACTAAAAAAAGACAAATCTAAATTAGTTTAGGGTGTAATTTTGTGAAATTTCAAAAATACTTTATTTTCAAGTGAATAGTAAAAATATAGTCTTGTGTTTTAGATATCTTTTATGACTTTATATAAATGTAATAAAGATGCAATAAGTATTTAAATTGAATAAATGAAAAATATATGTGTTTATAATAATATAAGGTATTTTAATGTGTTTAAATAAATTTACAAACCTAAAAATTAGTTTCCAAATTCTAAAAAAGAAATATTTATTTTTAAAAATATATTTTGTGGAAAATTTACTTTTCTAGGTCCAAAGTAATATTAAAAAATATATTTCAGTTATAATTTATTATAATTTTATAAACCATGACTCAAATTTATTAAACCATGATTAAAAACTGTGGTTATGTCAATGGTTCTGCATTTTCCACAACATAGAATTCCAGGACATATATTTTTTAATTACTAAAAAATTACACATTTTTACTATAATTACCAATTCATCTCCCCATTAATATCCAATAAAAATTACTTAAGCCTAAAATTATTCTCATTTTACCTCTCTAAATTCCCTACATGGTGCCTCCATGGTTTTAAGGCTTCCCTCTCTAAACATTAGGAATCTACTCACAAGGTAATGGAACTCTCTTCTACTTTTCCATTCAAGTAACTCTTTTTTGTTATATATTATAAATATTCAATTACATTATTTTTATAAAATTTTTATTGTCCTATTACTTCCAAAATAACTTTTTATTAGTGGGATACATTATTTACCTCCCATAATACCCCTTAATTCATATTGTATACCCATAATATTTCCAAATTTGTTTCATAATATTTTTTATTTTACGTGAAATATTATTTTTCCATGAAAACTCAACCAATTTATATATTAAAGAGTATTCAAATAGATGTTACCATGAATAATTGATTTGGGGATTACAAATATAAAACTCAAATTACTTTATTATGGGTTAAAAATGATGTAATTATCATGTACTTTATTTATTAATTTAATAACTTTTTCATGAAACATGTTCATTATTTCCCATGGGTTTATAATGAAATGTTTTCTTTTGATCTATGTAGAACACAAGAATTTAAACATACTGAGAGTGTTCTAAGACAAAACACCAATGTATTTGGTAAAAAATTAATCTCTAAAGATGACATGTTTTACGATACCTTGGAGAATAAACATGGTAATTATATTTTATGAAACCTTGGTGATATACTTGTGAATGCATATTTTTTATTATCTAGCCACAATTTCATGTTATTATTCATGATCATTCTATTATATCATCCCTCAAGTTCTTAGGGTCATTCTCCATTGTTATGAATCACAATCAAATGCTAAATACACACTTTTTTAATTCCCTTATTGGGATTTATGGTAACCACTTTATTTTGATGTATGTCCCTAGGATATGAGATATAGTAAAAGTTACCTAGGTTGAATCTATGAAAAATTATTTCAAGTGGATTTAGAATATTTTTTTTCATGTATTACATTCCTAAAATCAATGAAACTAAACTAGAAAATTTTCTTTTTTATTATTAAATGTTGTACCATGTAAGGAAAGTTTTATATATTAAAATTTGGACACCAAAACCTGTGAGTGTGATTGAGGTTTTAATTTTTCATGGGTTTACTGGATATTACAATAGGTTATTAGTAAAAATTTCCTAGATTTTGGCACCCTTAACTAACTAGTCCTAGAATGGAAAGCCTTTAGTTTGGTCTTAGTGGTGTCAGTAAGCCTTCAAGAAGTTGATGAAATGATTAAAAAGTTCCATATACTGAGATTTATATATGAGAGTGTTGATTATATTACATTATGTGATACCTATAGAGATAGGATCAGTTATTTTATGTTGTAGAAGCAGTTGAATTTTTTTATATGTCTAGAAAATTGAGGTCCTATAAATATAATTACAAAACCCATGCCTTAGAGATAATAGTGGTAGTTTTTCCCCAAAAACATAGATACAATATCTTCTTGGAGAGTGGTTTATTATCTAATATGACCACTAGATCCTCATTTATATCTTCGACTACAAGAATCATAACCTAAGACAAAGGTCATGTTTCGAGTTCTTATAGGATTATGACTTTAACATATTCATACATTGGGAACGGGAAATGAAGTGGTAAATACCCAGAGTAGGAATTTCTGAATTTAGTTCCTCAAAGAGGATTCATAATAGTAGTCCATATTGTGGATATATTTAGTAGATGAGGGATGGAAAAATTACATCTTATTGATGGGAGTAACCTCTATAATTCTCAATTTCATGATGGAAACTCAGGTTAGGGGCATCGATTATGATGTATTTCATGATCTAATATTCTCAGGTGACGAAATGGGTGAACTCTTTAAAGGATGGGAGTGTGTCATCCTTTTTTAGGGTAAACAATAGTACCATTCACACTACATGATGAGGTAATGAGGGAGTTATATACTTACCAATTAGTGGTTCATCCTGTAGTAGTAATGATGTACTAGGACCTTCAATGCAAATTTAGTAGGAAGAAATGAAACAAGGTGTTGTTGAATTTCTCTCTCAGTGCCTCATGTGTTAGTAAATCATGATGGAGTACCCATTCCAAATAGGTTTAGCCCAACCCCTTGAGGTTCCATAGTATAAGTGGGATAGTATATTGATATACTTTATGATGAGTCTTCCATGATCCATGAGAGGTCATGATGCTATCTGGGTGATTATCGATCATCATACCATGCCAGTCCACTTCTATGCCACTAGAGAGAAAATTAATAAAGAGAGGTTGGGGAACTTTTATGCACAAGAGATCATCTAGATACATGGGGTATCACCAATTAGTGTCATTGACCGGGAATATTGATACACATACCAATTTTGGAGAGTCTTGTGGGAGCCTTTCAAGACATATTTACATATGAACAAGACTTTTCACCCATCAAAATTATGGTCTGATAGAGAAAACCATTCAGGATCTTGAAGATATATTGAGGGTTTTATTATTATAATTTTACTGGAGCTAATAGGACCATTTTAACTTAGTGGAGTTCACTTACAATAAGATATAACACACCACCATTAGCATGAAATCATTAAAGGACCTATATAGGAGACCTTATAGGTCATTCCTTTGTCGGTCCAAGGTGGGAGAGTCAGTGGTCATGGAAATGGAGTTCATGAAAGTGATGAAATAAAATTTAAATAAAATTTTAGAGTATAATATGACTACATAGATCCATTATAACTCATATATAGACAATAGAATAATGAATTTAGAGTTTGGGGAAGTGTACCATGGAAACCTAATGTTCTCTCCTTGACACAACTTATGGAGATTTGGAAAAGGTGGAAATATTTCTACTAGATTCACCAGTACATTCCAGATTCTATATAGGGTGGGAAATTTTTTCATATACCTAGAATGTAACCTAAAGTTCTATCAAGTACACAACTTCTCCCATGTTTCATAGTTGAGGATACACGTTCACAATCAATCACACAGAATTATTTGGGATCTGCTGGATATTGAGGATAGGGCCACAATTTTGGAGTACCAAGTGGTGACTGAGGATCAACATGAGAGGATCCTTCATGGGAAAAAATTATTTTTATGTTCATCCTTTTTCATCATATAAATATTCATGATTTTTTGGAGTGTCAGATATAGATGTAGGCTCAGTATAACTTCTTTGTGTATGTTGTGCTTTTCTCACATGCACATTTCTAGGAATGGTGTTGTAACATATAAATAGAGTCTTAGATGAGTAAATTTATACTTATATTGAGTCTCAAATACTTGTTTTACTGTAATCATGACATAATTTTCATTCACATCGGTTTCAATGAGGGTTTGTATCCATGGGATGATTTATAGGTATAATTCTTAAATAATAAATCAAAATTTTTAATTAATGTGTTAAACTAGAAAACCTCTATTAAAAACCTACTTAGGAAAATATATAGCGTTTTATATACAACCATGAGATATTTAGGAGGATATTACAAGGGATATTCCTTTGTTATATATTATGAAGAATTCATGGAATCAACAATGAACATAGTGGAACTACCAATGACATCATTGTAAACATGTTATTCAACAATGATCAAATAGTGGGAAATATATGGAAATTTTATTTTTGATCTTCTATATACTTCATGATTTTTCAATCATGATTAATTTTAGTTATGCGATTTTTAATTTTATCATGGACCTATCAAATTATCATTTCTTCATATTATGATTTGGGGTTATTTATTCATGATATTTCATGTTTTAACTATTCATTTTAGGTTTACACAACTGTAATTGATGTAAGAGTCTACAATAACCATTATAATTAATATATTTAATTTTTTATGGCCCCCCATTAATTCATTTATTTCATTATTATCCAATGTAGTAATAGTGATTTGAATCCTAATCTGTTTTGAATCATAATAGAACCACATATCTATGTGTGTTTGGTTTTTATAATAGAGGTGGTGGTGTGTGAGAGAAACACATGATGGTAGTGGATCACAAACTATGGATTGGTTCTCAAATAATGACATTAGGGTGATGCAATTTGACTAATATTATCATTTCTAGAGAGTGGTGGTTGGAAACTGAATTTCATTAGCCCCACTACCATGATTGACATAGTCAATGAGGGGTTGGTGAGACTGGGGGAATGTCCAACATTTATAGTGTGAAATTAGAATAACAATTTAGTTTCTAGAAAAAACAGACTACATGTAATTAATTTTTTAAAAACACAATCCAAGAACATTGGGTGCTTTGGTGGTTAGTTTTTTGGGTGAGTTACATATTACACACCATGTGTTTCCACCACATTCCATGTGACCCTAGTTGATTACATTACATGTAAAAGGAGTATATGATGAGGATTCCATTGGGATCTACTTCCATGTGGGTAATAACCACATGTATACCTCAAATTCACATGGAATGAGAGACTATTTTATATGAGAGGTACCAATAAAAATCATACATGCCATGTATACTAACCTAAAAACCACCTATGTGAATAATTACATGACATATGGGGTGATAGTAAATGACCATGCTTCTGTTTATAGGATACACACCATTTACACTACATTACATGATATATACTTCTTCAAAACCCACTTTCGAGATATATGTATTTATTTGGGATTATTTTTGGATGTATAAATAGTTTATTCTAAATGATTTCCATGTAGAATATGATAATTTCATTTTATAAAATGTAAGAATTGTGGTATAGGGTGATATAAGTTAACTCCTATGTCTTTTGGCCCCTTTTGATGAGTTTTGGGAAATATTTATTGGTGAAGAAGATAAAAATTATCACTATATGGGAAAATATGTCAGAATGAAGGTTCTTATAACCATAGTTAGGTAGGTCTATTGTTAATATCCATATATGGATGTAACATAGATACTCTACCAACAGACTAGAAAGGGTAAATAATTTTCTAACCAATATGGGTTTGTGATCCATCATCTTTAGAGTCAGTATTATATATGTCCAAGAGCTTAATCGAGGTTGGGGTCCTCCATCAAAGTCGATATTCTCTCCCATATAATTGGGTTGTAGGTATCTTACACTAAAATTTATGATAGACTACAATTATTATTAGATTTGGTTCATTGGATACCTTAGGATGCATATTGGATGTTCTTAGCTGGTTGTGTAGGATAAAATATCTTTCAAAAACTCATGTTCCTCATAAGATCATATCCAATTTATTTCTTTATTATCTTTCTAATACATTTCATTTATTAGGTAGATGATATACTATTCAGTGGTGATCTTAGTGGAATAGGGGCAGGTGGTGAATAACTGTGTGTAGTGGTAGTGATCAGATTTGGAGTATGAGAAAGTTCCATTAACTGTTTAACCGATCGGTTGGGTTTCCTTCTCTATTGTTGGAAATTTATTTTTTTTTCATTTTTTTTATTTTGGGGTGAATATGTATTATTTCAATATCGTGGGGCCTTAGAGAATGTTTCATGCATTTGATTACTTATTAGTTGGTTAAATTATTACTACTCTTCATTTTTATAGCATATATAAAGGTGGATTATGTGTATAATTACTCTAGGCTAGAACATCTCATATGAGACATATTCCAACATGGTTCTTCTCACCATCCATTAGCCTATTAAGGGTAGGCTTGGGGTGGCATTTCTGATCTTTCTCTAGTACATGATGAGCCCCATTGCAATGGGTCACATTATTTATCATGTATTTTCTTCATATAGTTCTTTTCTTATTTTATTTAATTTATATTTTATGATTGTTTTATTAATATACCATGTAGTTATGATAATTAAAAATATTTTTATGCTTCTATTATTATGTGATTTTCCAAGGGAAATGAGAAATATTTTTGAAATAAAATTGGAAGGAAGAAATATTTATTGAAAATTAAAATATTAATGAACAAATATAATTTCTTATTATGGTTCATTTGTCAATTATGTATACATTTTTTTGCTAATTGTTGATAATATTATGAATCATATTTTTATATATGTTTATCTAATTTATATTAATAATTCCATTATTAAGTTAAATTTCTATATGATAAATGATTAAATAATGATAATATGAAAATAAGAGAATCCTAAAATCAAATAGTAATGGTTTAAAAAGTATAATTCAGTTTATGAACTCATTATAGGATTGTCATCTTAAGATAGATTTGAGGGATGGTTTTTGATATAATGGTTTTTCTTCTCTATCATTCCTGGAAAGATATTTTATATATGGGATGGTGATAAAATTTATGATATATAGGGGATGTTGTTAGTCTCTTGATATTAGTCTATTTCCTTGTTAGTATTTTCCTTTACCTAGAATGATGTATTCAGGTTTAGGGTTAGGCAGTGATAAGTTAAAAGAAGGATAGGGTTAGGTATGTCCTAGATATGGTTTTGTTTTATAATATTATTTTGAGGTGTTGGGTAGTTGTTTATATTTAGTTAGAATCCTCCAAGTAAGTGGTATTTGGGGTTTTTTGGTAATGTTGGGATCATTTATTAGATAACGCAAATAAATGTTTATGTTTTATTAACTATGTAATAATTAAATACTTATTTAACTGAATGATTAGTGTGTAAAATAATAATTTGGATGAATATTATATAATCTTCAATAGTGGAATCTTATATAATGCTGTGATATTTATTATATCATGAATTGATAACATTTTTATAATGTTTCCACTTTCTAGTACCTTGTGAGGTTGTGTTGATATTTTCTAATGTTTGTACATTTTTGTTTTCCATGTGTTATTTTTTGTATTATTGTCTATTATTTATTTATGATTCCATATTACTATACATGTAGGATGTAATGGATTTTAGTTATGTGTATACTCTACTGAGATATAATGGGTTAAGGAATTTTTTATCTATACATGGTTTATAATGGATTGAATTTATTATATGAATATAAATTACATTATGTAATTGATTATGGTTTTGATATGAATTTATATATATACGTGGGTTATAATGGATTATGTTTTAGCATTCATGCACCAAAAAAACATGTGTATGTGTGTGATTAGTAATTGATCAAGGTTTTGAAACTTTATTCTAATTATGGGTTGTAGTGACCTAAGTTTATAACATTTTCTCCTTTCCTTGATCTCTGGTAAATTGGGGTTATGTCATGTATTTGTTCCTTGATGTCTCATGGTTATAACACAAGTCAATAAAATGGTGAGTAGTGATTATGGTGATGTGGTAGTTGTTATGCGGTTGTGGTTGCGGTGATATGATGTTGTGGTGATGATATGGTGGATGTAGATATATGGTAGTGGATGTAATGTGATTATGATGGAGAGGAATTTTATTAATTAATATTAAATCTAAAAATGATATGGCTTCACTATCATTGATATAATGAATTAATTATGATGGCACAAATATTTGTGATTTTTTGGACCTTATCCATTATTCTTATATGAATTTGGAAACATGATATTGCACTCAATTATTTAAAATTATGAAATAGTAATCTAATGTGGTAAGAATCTATGTTTGATGATAATATGATTCTAGGATATCTATTTAATTGTTTTGTGATTCCAAAAATCCAAAATCACCATTATTTACTTATACTTATATAAAGTTGTTGATTTGTTATGAGTATAATAGGTAATGTTGTTAAAGGTAAAATATAATTGATTATATAATTATCAACTGTATCATTTCGTAATTTCTTAATCCACACTCTTGAGTAGCTCTTACTTATTGTTTTTTGAACTAACACATGTCCATTCCAACAAATTTGTTTCACATGGATGTAGAGTTGATTAATAATATGATCTTACTGAGTATTAAAAAGTGTTCAAAACTATAAAATTTTCTAATTTGTTTTATTGGATAGTCCTATAGGTATTGGAGATATTTTTAACTAGAAGATTCTAAGAGGTCATCCCTATATTTTCTATGATTGTATTGTTTTCATTGATATGTAGTGAAAATTTGGGACTGTGATTATTATATTTTCTATATTTACATATAGATTTGATTGGAGAATTTAATTGGTTTCCATTGGATCTATAAGGGTAATTCCTCCCATATGTGTGAAAAATACCCTTGGTGTTAGTATATAACTGGTGTCTTATTGGAGGTTGGCTTTTCCGGGTCACACTTTTATTCATAGCCTACCCGAGTGGGGTTTCAGTAGAGGCTTGTTGTAAAAATGATAATATATAAATAAAAAAATTTATGCTAGAATAAGAATATCAAAGGATCCCATAATACTTTTAGGCCTTTTAAACTTATAATATTTATCATGATGGAGGTAAAATGTTTTCATTGTGAAAATCCTAAACATTAGTGTTGAAATTTCCAAGAATAGATCAATGGGTGCAAGAATCCTTTTTAACATTATGTAGTAAATGAATTATATGATTCTAAGAGGTATGCGAGATAAAATATATATTTTATAATTTCTATAAATATACATGAGTTCCAAATTATGTATGATTTGATCAAATGGAGATGGATATTTGTATTCATGAGACTAATAAAAGGATTTCTTCGCCAAGATGGTGGATGAAATAGATAAATTCAAATCTTGAATTGTTTTAAATAATGGATTTATAATGTATCTCATTTTATTTATCTTGTATGATGTGAGACTAATAATGTGGAATGAGTTTTTTTTTGTAAAAATTGAAATGATGTTATGGATAAATAGAAAATATGGTACATCAAATTCTATATTATAGTTTGAAAAGAAAGGATAAAAGGATTTTATCTAGGTTAAAAGAGTTTATTATTAATTTTTTGTTATTATATAAAGCAAAATAATATATAATTTTTGAAACATTTCCCTAAAAAAATAAAATTTTATATGATATATGGTTAATAGTATTTTTTTTAATAAATATTCACATGAAAGGTAATAAATTTTACCTCTTAATATACACGAGTTTGTGTTTTTTAAAAATACTTTTTAGAAAATATACTTTCTACAAGGATAGTGGGAGTAAATTGAAATTTAAAAAGATAAAAGTGGTATAAATAAATGATTATAATAGATTTATTAAAATTAAATGTCACTTTATATACAAAAGGTGGTTAAGATATATTAATGAATAATGATTTTAATATGAAGAGTTACATTTTATTTTTTTACAAATTTTTATCAAATAAAAGGTTGAATGGAAATGTTCTATGGATGATGATAATGAATGCATATTGTATTTTATGTATTTGAAAAAATAAAAGTTTTTAACATTATAACAATGTGTCCTGATTCAACTCTACTGGAACCCCACTCGGGCCTCCATTTAAGACATGAGTGACCCTTAATGGTTACCTTCAATAGGCCATGAGTTAGTGACTTGAATCGAGAATATTATTCACATGAAATGGGAGAAATTATCTTCATTGATTGAAAACTAAATCTGAAAATACACTTACTAACTATTTAACAACCTTGAATATAGTAACCCCGAGCCAATGATCATTTAATTACATTATTATAAAATAAAAGAGATCACATTACACAAAATCTAATGTTTTAGTATCTTACGAGACTAGAGATATACACGATAATTACATTACATTTAGAAACATAAAATATAATATAAAATTCAGTGAAGATTTATTATTCCCCCAATATTATCCATAAATTTGGCATAATACTATTCTTAGTTTCCTATGTAAAATGGAAAATAAATTAATTGGTGAGATCATACATTCAGTAAGGGGTTGCGTATAATAGAAGCGAACAAGAAATAGTCCTGGAATAAACAATATAAATGAAATATATATTCAAATAGTTTATTTATAAGAAAAGTATATACATAGAATACATAAAAAATGAAATAAATAATTAAAATAATAAATGAATTAATAGATATGAAACACATAATTCTTATAATCTTAATCATTTTTTGAAATTCTCAACTAATACATCATAACCACACCATAAAACCCTTATTTTAATACATTATACATAATATTGAAATAATACAAATATTACCCCAAACTAGTTTTTTTCATGATAACTACAATTACATCATGATGATATATAATTATGGGCCATGTCTGGCATATAATAATCCCAGTGCACCTATCATATGAAAGAGGTTAAATAAAAATTCCTATAATAATGTTCCAAAATGAGTCACTCACATAAATATATCTTAGTAATAAATACTTATCTATATATATATGATGGGAATATAGATTATTAATAATTCCTTAGTAATTTTAATTATATATCTATCTCGGAGAATATTCACCAATCTAGTAGATATTATAGTATATTCACAATACAATAAAAATTATCCTTGATGATGGTATAATATATTGAAATACTTTCATTATATAAAGGTATTATTAGGAATCATTAAAAGGAATTAAATGGTTATAGAACAAATAAATGATATAAAAATACCATCTTAAATATTATGATATGGAAATAAGTTGGATTTATAATAGTTTATGAGGGTAGTATAAAAAGTGGTAAAGGTAATTTCTTAATACAATCGTAATTTTTTAATAATGAAAGATAAAATCATTGTATAAGGAATGTAAAAGAATTAAATAAATTTTTAAAGGGATATAGAGACATATTTATGAAAACCATAAGCTTTCTATGTCCCAATATTTTTTTTGAATTAAATCTTTATATCATTAGAGTTTTGACACTCGAAAGTGTAATTTAGATAATGGTTTTTGGAACCCTTATCAGACTAAGTCTCTTGAGAAAATTTATTAGAACTGGCTTTGAGAGATAAATGTGGTTAATGTTTAAAACCCTCATCTAAATAAGTATCTTCCCAAATCTTTCTAATATGGAAAATGATAGAAAAACATTATTAACTGTAATTCTAGAGTGTCTAGATGAGTTTTGAGTTTTAGGAGGTTTTTAAATTTTCACTTTTTGGTTGAGGATTTTTTATATCCAAGAATAAAAAAAATTCAAAGTGTGGAAATAGATTAAATTGAGTGTTTTTTTGATTTGTTTTTTGGGTCTGAAAGTGCCTCAGGTGCTCATATAAGTCTTAAAATATGTAGGGTTTTGTGTTTCAATTTTCATAAAAACATATCAGAGCATACAGTTAGTCTACGGTTAGTGAAAAATGAGAACCCCAACCATGTATCTTTTTTAAATAGGTACATAGTTTATTTAAACCATGCTTAGGATTTAGAGAGTTTATAAACCCTCTATAGAAACTATAGAGGCATGCACACAATCTATGCATGGTTTAGAAAACCATGAACACTAACCATGAAACATGGTTTCCTTAAGATATTGAGGTATGCATTATTGGATCATAGTTTGTAAATTTTTTTGGTCTAACTATGTACCTCATCAAAAGTGTGAAAATTATGGTTTTCACCTCTAAGGATTTATGTTTTAAACCCTAATTTTGTCCCCCATTCAGTTAGTAGTCTCATTTGACTGACACTCCTTCTTCTCCCCTTATCCAAGGAAGTTATAACTTATTTCTCTGTTGAATCAATAATCATCACTTGTGATCAAGATCCCATGGTGAGTATATAACTCATATTCTTCCCTTTATAGTTTTCTTTCACTTTTGAGTAGTGTTCCACTTAGTTTAGTTAATATTACATATTTTCAGTGTGTTTTTATGTTTTTGTGATTTCTTATTATTTAGGATGAACTGGAGGCCAATAATCATTGGGTTATCATTCATAATCATAAGTTTTGTGATACCTATGATTAACCCTTAATATAATATAATTTTATATGTGTATGGTTTTTGTGTTCATGTAGATAACAGGAATCGAGAAATAATTTTATTAAAATTATCAAATTGATTCATATGAATTAAAACACCTAATTTAAATAGTTATACATGCCTTGTTATGTTTAATCATAATGGGTTATCCATGTTAAAAATGTTCCAGAAGAGGGGAAATATGTTTTGGAACCAGTGGTTGTGAAATGGAATTTCACAACCAAACATTAAATGTTAATGTCTCCCCTAGGATCAAGGTTGGGTATATTTCCCCAGGCTGGGAGTGGTATAGTTGGCTTAGTCATCATTACATGCTCAAAGAAATCCCAACATTGGATGAAGTACATTTATACCATTTCCAAGTTGAACCTATCCCCTGGATTTGGCATTTATTATATTAATTTTTTTTTTCTAAAATCCATGTTTATAATTGGTGATCTTATTCACTATTACATGAATTTTTTATTTTAGGGACACCATTTTATATACCCTACAAATTTATACCCTCACCCTTCTCGGTCTACCATAGAACTTGAATACCCAATCATAAGACTATAGGGTTTCAAGTTATAGGTTTAGGGATGGTCTGTTTCATGTTGGAGGAATGGTAAGCTAGAGTGAAATTTCAAAAATGGGACCAAACATGACTTGAGGCCAGTTTGGGGGCCAGTTTTACATTCAATATTTTTTATTTTATATGATCCTCCCATGGGGTATCCATATTACATGTATAAAATTTCATCTGTATAACACATGTTGCTGTATTTATTTTCATAACTTTCTAATTATCTATAGTGGTTATCTAATATTATTTATCTTTCTAGACTATAACCACAACAATTTATTCTATGAATAGAGAGTATATAATCCCCATAGATCCTTTTATATCCCCACCATTTATTTTAAGACTTTATATTATAGGGAGGCACACATGAGGTTTACAAAATTCCACCGGTCCAATGCTGGGATGTGGCCGAGAGTGGTTGGATATTACAAAGTTATATTATAGGATTATTCCTTATATTACAATTTTGGAATGGTATAAAAGATATTATGAATGTATTGTGGCTAGTAAATGTGATCATTATTGGGATAAATCGACCTATGCATGGGGGAAAATCAAGTCACTAGGGACGGGACATACTGTTCTTGTATTTATCTTATTACATTTGTATTTGATTTTTTACTTTGAGGGAGAAACCTGATATGAAATTTTATTAGATTATTGGATTTACACTCTTATCATTATTCGAGAAGAAGGTTTGGGAATATTCATGCATCATTTTAGGCACATAGGTATTCACATGACATGCATCATGATAGGGACATGGATTTATATATCAATTATATACTAATTTGGGTTGTTTTTCCTTATAATTCATGTTAGACTATGTTTATTGTTTTTTGGTTATAATCTTCTAATTTATATCTTCCTATGGTTTATATTTTCTTGCTACTAAGTGGTATTGGTATTTAAAATGTCTTCAATTTCGTATATGGTGTTCTTCAAAATATGACTATGGTGGTCTCTTACTTGAACAATTACCTTGATGATCTTTTGATATAGGTAGATATAAATGGATTGATGATGGTATTGGTTAAATAATGTCATAGTAAGAAAACTATAAATTAACTTCCTCTATAGCTTATGAATAGTATTCTATTTAATGAATCCTTGAGAATTTTTAAATGGGTAGATTGTAAATTTTTTTTAAAATGTGAATTACCTGAGCTTGGAAAAGGAACTTATAAAATGTTAAAGCTCGGGTTGTGAGTTTATAAAGTGTTTTTTTTCAAAATATTTTGAATTTAGGATTTTAGAAAATGTCGTGTTTTGAAAGAATTTAAATGAACAATATTGTTAAAGAAAAGTGTATTATATGGATTTTCATAATGGGAAATATACTTAAAAGAGTGTATGAATCGATGATTTGGTTTTGGGG
The DNA here is from genome assembly GCA_963277665.1 of Viscum album. Lineage (NCBI taxonomy): Eukaryota > Viridiplantae > Streptophyta > Magnoliopsida > Santalales > Viscaceae > Viscum > Viscum album. The sequence continues at coordinate 634,110,396 of OY728134.1, read as the reverse complement.
ATTTTGTGTACATGAATCAACCTTTTGAGTTTATGGTGAGGCATATTGAGTTAGATCAAACAAGTTAGGTTTAATTTTGTTAATTATCGAATTTATAATAGTAAAAGAGATTGGGGTGAATGAGAGCACTGGTCATGTGAAACATTTCTTAGAGAGAGGTGTGCTTCATAGTATATGTTATACCTATGGTGGACTCAGATGTTTTTTACCATTTTGGTTTATGTATAAACAAGAAGTGGGTAAGATTTTTGGTCTCAGGCTTGTGTGTAGGGACCATAGGGTGGTGTCTGTGAATCTAGGATGCCATGTGACCTTGACATGATGACTAGTTTTGGTTTTATTGTGACCTCATTTTGTGTGTGACTCTAGTTTAGTGAGTTGATGCCTTGTAATATTTGAGGGTAACCCTACAATGGGGGTTAACCATTCTGTGAAGTGCCTTAGTGGTGAGAGGTAGGGGTAGATTCCATTGTTTGTATGATCAATTAATGTTCAATGTTTCCATGTTTTAATGTAGTTTGGTTTGAGAACCCATAGTGCTGGAACCTCATGTTTATGATGGTTCTAGGGGGAATGTTCATTTGGATGCATTACCTTGGAAATCGTGGATGTGTATTGGATATGAAGTGTTATGAAGGTGAGTAGGCTGGGTTTTGGAAATGAAGATCAGGATGGAAGTTGTACATACTATCATTTGTTAGACATGCAAGGTTTCAGTTTATTTTGATAGGGAATGTTAGATTTCCTAGTTAGTGGAAAGTGACATGACAATAGAATGGTTCATTTCTTAATTAAGTGCGTGAGCCTATGGCTGATGGATCTTGGATTATTACATGTGAGTTGGGTTTTTTAAACGGCCACAATGGATCATGAACCCATTGGAATTCTAAGTGGTTTGATAGTGATGGGGTAAAAACCTATCATTTACGATGAAATAAATGCAGTGTTTGGGGATTGGATCAGTTCATTCATGATGCTTCCAGGTGTATTCCTTAAGTGAATGATGCTTGGGTTTCCAAATGTGAAAGAACATGGGGTTCTAGTTCTTGGTAGCAATTTAGCAGTCAGGGAAGGAGTGGTTGGGCACCGATGTTTATCAAATTTAGGATTAAGCTTCTAATAACTTAGAGAATGAATGAATGTAGAATTTATGTTTTGGAATTATATTGGTTCTTGGGATATAAATCGACATAAGTGAAGTACTGAATTAAATATGAGTATTGAGGGTAGTCCCTATTAAGCAAGGATAACATATTCATGAGGGGATCAATGGTTTTACCATGTGATCCTAGACTTTATGTGACACTTCTCATGGGTGTGTGATTTAGGATACATGAATGGATGGTGTAATAGGGAGCACTATTTGAATCAAGTGTACAAGGTAGTGCATGCGGGTAAGTGTGGTGCCTCTAATTTTGTTGGGTCAATAAGTGTCTAAGTGCAAGATGAGGGATTATGACCTTATGAAGATGTTACAGGTAGAGATTCTCAAGGGTTGTTAGGAAAAGGAAAAAACCATAATTTGAGAAGGGTTCTGTAAACTGTGTTCATGGCATGTCAGTCCAATAGATTAGTCCTGGTCACGTGAAGATGATATGGTGAACACATCCTAGTAGGAGATAGACATGTGTGGTATGGACCCAAACCATTTGGGGGAATTTATTAAAAATTAGTATAAGGAAATCTATATGATGGAAATCCACCATATGTTATGGAGGGTTTCAACCACATTTTGAATGAGTATGAGAGTATACCAAGAACAGTGTTTCATGATTTAGAAGTGGTTAATGTTGATGGTGGGACTAGCGCATAGGAGTTAGTGAGTTGTGATATGTCTAACTGTTGTGTTCAGTTATATTTAAGGTGAGGTCTATCAATATTGGGGTGTTAACCCAATGGGATAAAAATAGGGAAACATCAATTTTGGGTGCGTGAACCTTGTGTTGGAGAAGGTTGTTGGTGTTTGAGACTAGTATTTGGATGGTTGGGAAGACACCATATTTTGGTTTTCATGTTTCTTCGATGTAATCTATAATCCTTTGGGAATTCATGAGGCTAATATCTATGTTGTGCTGGATGGATCTGAGCAGATATTTTTGGACCAAGATGAATTGAATTAATATGAGTGTGGTTCGATATGGTGGGAAACTAGTACTCAGATGAGAGCATGGAGAATAGTGTTTTTTGTTGATGTTAAACAACTTAACAACACTGAGAGTCTAGTATTATACCTTGTGACATGTTTTGGATAACCAAAATATACCTATGGATATGAGGGTATTATGTTTGGGTGTTATAGAGACATGTTAGAGGTAGAAAATGAGACTCCTTATAGTGGGTTGGCAGAAGTAGATCAGACCAACTATATGTGTGGGGTATGATGTGGTGGGTTCTGAGTTGCATTAGGTGCATATTTGGAGATGTATCATACTCTATTATAGTGTTTGTTGGGTATTGTTTGGAAACAATTTAGTGTGCATGAGTAATTCTTAGATGGTGGAGGCACACTTGCTTGGCTACAGAGCTAGAAAATGAGAGCTAGTTCCAATGTTTACTAGATCTCTTATGTGTTTTGAGTTTTAGGGAATTTGGAACATTATTAAGTGGTTTGTTGGACCACTTAGAGTGCACTACAAAAGATTAATTCTAATGGAGGGTGGCACTAGGGAATGAAATCAGCCTATTGAGAAAATCCCTATAGAGGGGATCACAATAGACTAGTCAACCCATCTAGAAGAAAAATACAGGTGTCTTAGAAAATAATACATCAATGGGTAATTGTCTCACTGTTCAATGGTAATACAAGTGTTGACACAATATTGGCCAATCTCACATCTTTTGTTAGAGATGTGAATTCTGGTGCATTGGGTGTTCATAGATGAAACAATATTATTTGAATGATATTTTATGGTCAAACAAAGTCAGGTAACACAATTAGATGGAAACAAGGACTTCTCAAGAATCAGAATTCCATTTCCAACACAAAGAATCAGAATCAAATTCTATGGTTGGAATCATATTAAATGGGTTTTATTGGATATGGTTTGAGGCTCGAGAGGTGCCTCAGGTGCTCAAATATGTCTTTGGTGCTCTAGGGTTTGGGTTTTAGTTTTAGGAAAAAAATATTGGAGTGATCATTTAAAAAAAGTTAGTGATAACCATTCACCCCAACCATGAATCCTATTTGGATAGGGTGAATGGCTTTTTTAATCAATGATTCTGGTTTTTAGAGGCCTCACACCCTTTTAAAAAATTTCAAAGGCATGCACAAATTTTGTGCAAGGTTTGACAAGTAATATAGACTAACCACATTACAAGGTCTACTTCATAAAATGTGGCCTTCAAGGTTAGTCCATAGTATGGAAACCCATGAAGAAGAACCATAAAACACAATAAAAGTGTGAAAATTATGGGTTTTACCCTCTCATATTTTATGTTTCAGACCCCGATTTTCTCCCCCATTAAACCTTTATCCTCCCGTATATGCCCCCTTCTTCTCTCCTTCTCCACAGTGGCTCTCACTTATCAAACATCATCACTTGGGATCAATATCCCTTGGTGATTATACAAATACTCTTACCCCATTCATATTTTTCTTTTAGTATGGAGTAGTGTAATACTAAATTTAGACAATATTCCCTATCTTTAGAAAATTTGTTTGGTTGTTCTATTTCTTCTAATTCAAGATGAACTGATTACATATACTCATTGGGTTGACTCTATTAAGTATATGGTAGGTTATCCCCAATCTTAAACCATTTCACTTTTTAATTTTCTATGTGCATGGGTTCTGTGGTCACACTGGATAATGGGCACCAAAAGAAAATTTTATTATTTTTTTCCTTAAGACATTTAATTGAAACTAATAATTTAACTTGTTATCCACACCTTAGTATATTTAATTTCAAATGGTAATCCATGTTATAAATTTTCCAAAATAGGCAAATATATTTTGGAATTAGTGGTTGTGAAATGGAATTTTATAATAAAAGTTTAAATGCAAAATGGAATTAATCTTAGTTTAGGACTTTTAAATGGTAAAGAGGTTTGTAAAGTGGTGACATTTTTTTGTGTTAATTAAATGAAATAGGTTGTTTTTAATTGAATTAGTAAATTGAAATTGGTTTTTACATGGACATATTTAGGGGATATTGGTGTCTTGTGATGGTAAATTAAATGCTTTCGGAATTGGTTAATATTGGTCATGGGAATTGAAAATGGAATTTTGAAATGGATTTGGGTAATGGAAATTTAAAATTATATCATATTGGAAATATAAAGGTGCCCTTTATGATTTTTTTTGATTATGGTGGTTATTTTTATTCCATGTTGTAAATTATTGTATGTTTATAGTTAAACTAGGTTGAATTCTTCCCTTAGAGGATGCTAGATTTTATGGATAACCTTCAGTGAATGATGCACCTAGGAGATTTTGGATTTTATGGTTAAACTATGTTGAACACTTCCCTAGGGGATACTAAAGTTATGGTTGACTCAGAGACACCACCGAAAATGGAATTTTTTTCCTACCATTTCTTAGGTGGAATTGGCCCTTAGATTTAGTGTTTAATTTTTTCATTAACTTTAATTTTTTTAAAGGCTATTTTTTTAATTGGTTAGATTTTGAACTACTCCATGAACTGCTTTTAGACTGGTTATTTTATGGAAATCATTGGTGGTGGCCTACTAAGTTGCAGTCACACATATATTGGTCGACCATGGAAATTGGGAACCCAAGAATAATACTATATAGTTGTAGGTTATAGGATTAGGCATCGGTCTTTTCTTATTGGTGATGGGGTAATCTAGAGTGGAGTATAGAAAATGGGACTAGGTGTGACTCGATAACAATTTGGGGGTGAGTTTTCCATTTAGTTTTTTTATTTTATTCATGTATTTGATCAACCCATGGTGGATTCTTCTGAAATGAAAGCACTCCATCTGTTATAACACTTGTTACCATATTTATTTTCAAAATATTCCTGTTATCTATAGTGGTAATCTCTTATGATTTATTATTTTTGATAATTTCAATTTCAATTACTACTCTATCAAAATGGTATATTCTCCCCACTAATCCTTTAGACCCTTACCTATATTTAGTAGCCTATGGAATATGGAGAGGTGATGCTGAGGTTTTTAGCATTCTGATGGCCCAACTTTGGTCTATGGCTAGGGGTAGTGGGATGTTAAATTAATTCTTTTAGAGCGGAGAGGAATAGAAGGATGGGTGAGTATTTAATACGAATGAGGGTAAATTATTTATTGGATGATTTAAATTTGAAAATTTTTATTTATAAAAGGAAAAAATGGAAGAATAAAAGTTAGGGGGTACATAAGTAGTGATGTTTAAGAGAATCCACTCAGACAATGCTAAAACAGTCCAAAGGAAGAGAACCAATGATCAAAAAAATAAACACCCATCCACTAGATTAAATTTGTAAGTGAGCATATTAGATTCCATATTCCCCTTTTTATTGGTGTTCATAATATCTCCGTCCAAATAAATAATGTTTCTATAGGATCTAGTACAATAATAAATGCTATATGTGCTGGAAGAGTGTCATAAAGTATTATTGACCACCATGGATGGTTTATATTAAACCAAGGATAGATTGAGATTGTTTGTAATACAATGATTGGTTATAGTGATCATAGATTGAGATTTATCTTAAATAGATCCACCCTCCCAGAAGAACATTGATTTTTTAGGATAGATACCTATGTAACATCCCAAACTAGAATCCAAGTAATCCATGCCCCGAGATGGTGGGTCACATGGTCTCAAGTGCGCCTCCTTGTATTCTAGAGGCTGCGTACTAGAAGTGATAGTGTAAAAGTGGTATAGTGGTGAGACTATACTATCACATAAAAGTGAAAAAATAGATACAATATGATATAATAAATAATTGAAGCATAAATAAATGATCATAACAACAATGCAATAGAAGAATAAATATAACTGATGTAATAGTCAAGTGCGGAAGTGAGAATAACTTGGAAACTGAATAAATATTATAAAATCCTACAAGGTAGTGTTTGATACATGTATGCATGGAATGTTGTAATATATAAAGGAAATAGGTAGATACAATCATGATACAAAATAATAAAACAAGAAAAAAAGAACAAAATTTGCTCCAAGAATCTTCAGCCTATTCCTGTTACTCTACTCCTATGATCCAAATAAGGGTAAATCATGTCAAATACTAGTAGAAGGGAAATTTCCCAAACTGTACCCATAGAAAAATAATCTTCTCGGGTACTAAATACAACCCGAGTAGGGTGTGAGATAAAACATCATTAGGCCACCACCAATGGTTTTTAGGTGTAATCCAAGCAATTCTCATAACTAAACAATGTGCATGTATGACAGAATAATTAAAGCAAAGATGAAATTAATAGACATACCGCCTAGGTTTCTAAGGGACACCTGACGACTCTACCTTCTTCAGCTCACTTCCTGATGAAAATATATGAAAAATCACTATATAAATTATTAATCTATATATACATACATATTTTATAACTATATATATTACATCCACCAATATGGACCAATTACATGGGGAAGTAAATGTCCATATACCTAGAATACTAGTGCTGGCTGGATCGGGGCGTAACTAAAAAATCTATGACTAGTCTAACTAGCCTATAATATCAGGGAATAGGGTACATTCCCTATACCACTATAGAGTGAGATAAGACATTAAAAACACCCGAGATGGTGAGTGAGTCATCATTCAATCACTCTAATAATGGAACATGGCACATAAATCCCAACTCCCATATAGCATCACTTGTGCGAGATGTCATGCTCAACATTTGACATACAGAAGTGTGATGTCTCCCTGCTCAAATAGAACCTTATCATCATATCACATTCTCTATAAAGGTGTATTATAATTATAAATGGAATGGTACATTACCTCTTATCCATCTCTTTTACCAAGACCACATGTATATAGAAGATTCATAATCAATTATCATATAATAAATAAAGCATAACCTATTATGCATTTCATTATCCAACTTAAAATTCCAATGAGAACATTACAAATTATATTAAACAATTTATAAAGAAACAACAAGGGGAATGGCCTTACCATCTCTTGGGGTCATTCCATTTAAAACACATTTGATTCATTTCACTTAAGGAAGAGCATACCATATTTCATAAGAAAAACTATGTGATCAATTCCATTTAACTCATTCAATTCATTAAAACATGGATAAACCATTTATAAGCTCTAAGGGGCCACTTAGAGGTAAACATAGTCCTTAAGGAACCCGCCTACATGGGAAATTCCAAGGATATGATGAACCAAACACCTAAGAGGTGCCTTGGGTTCCATGAAAATTCATATATAAAGGAAAATTCCATTTTTTATGTTTAATTTGAAAGCTAAAGAGGTGTTCTGATCTATTTGAAAATTTTCTACAAAGGCCAATTCAAAGTGGCATATTCAAGGGGTGTCTATAAGTGTGGAAACCAATATATGAATCACTAAACAAGATTCAATACACTTATAAAAAGGTTAAATGATAAATTAGACATGAAAAACATAATATAATTTGCATTCTCAGTGAAAGCCAACATGTGGCACAATGACATAACTATGAGACCCCAAACATGAAGGGAAAACAATGTGACCACCTAACTCAAGGCCATAGATGATGCCTTGCTTAATATCAGTCATAGATTTGAAGTATGTTTGAAGAGATCTGAGAAATATTTCAATGCCTCGAAAATGAGTCAAATGAGCTTTCACCTAAATAAATATTTGTATGCCAAGATAAACATAGAGAGTAATTGAGAGAGTAGGGGAGCTTACTGATATAGATTCAATGATTTCGATAGATCAAGGAATGAACAACGAACATATAAGTTTCCTCAATGCCTATGTGAGGAGCTTGGGTTCCCAAGGAAAAAAGAAATGGGAGGCTTCACACTGTAATAAGCAAGGGGAAAGGAGAAATTAGACTTAAGGTTAAAATAAGAGAAATTTGGAATTTTCTCCCAAAATTTAAGTGCACGAGTTTTCGGTGCACGGTTTTCAAGTCTTTCCCAAAAAAATAGATAACCCACTATCAAAAAACCTTCAATTGTTATACGACCATGCACCTTGACCCACATGGTTGTAGATAAACTGTGTGGCCTACAGGTTCCCACTGTTTGCAATTTTATTGTTAAAACTAACTGTGAGGCCTAGGTTACACAGTTTAAACAAACAATGCAGCATAGTTCTTTAGACCATTTTTCAGAACTTTGGGATTTGAAAAATCCTCAGATGCTCTTGGGACCTTCCTTTGGCCATAGTATGCCTTTACCATGATTAAAAAATGTATTCAAATTGGAAAGAAAACAATCTGTACCTTTTGGAAAAGTTGACTTGTTATAACCTCCCCTCTTTAATGCAACTCGTATATGAGTTAGCCTTTTAAGGGTAAATAGGTATCATCTGCAAAGAGTTCTAACCACTAAGATCATATATTAGCTTCCCATTCCTATGTCTCATCCTATACTCAGTCATATAGTCATAACACCTGTACCAGAGGAACAGAACTACCTTATAGTGTCTTCACACACTAATCAACTATACACATTGGATACTCCTTGAATGAATAATCTACATAAAATTCGATATAATATGGATGAAAGACATGTGTCGGGTGTAGATAGTATCAGCGAAGCTAAGATACAAGAAATACATCATGCATAAATTAGTATCTCTGAGGAAGTGGAAAATGGTAAGCCACTGGTCCAATCTGTTTCACAACATCAAAGGGTACAATGAAACCTGATGAGTGAACACCCTATATCCAAATATGTATATGTCCCAACTTGGGAGAGACTCATAAGACAACCTACTCTTCGGCCTTGAAGACGATAGGTCATCAACGTTTTTTGGAACATGAATGCTATCTGGGATGAACTGCCAACATGTGCTATCTGATCATATGGACCTGCTATATAGTCTCTTGCACAAGACAAATTCAAAGAAATGATACTTCCCCTACCTATATACAGTAAAAAGGAAAGAATAAAGGACTACCATATAAGGCTTCGTCAGTACCCATCTCGATGGTAGCATGAAACCTGTTATTATAAACGAACTCCATAAGAAAAATTTGATTCTCCCAAGAAACTACAGATTCCAGAACACATGCACAAAGCATATAATCTAGAACCTATATCATATTCTATATATGTACATCAATCTTTGGGTGATATGATGCGCTTAGAAGCACCTATGTACCAAAGGCCTTATGCCACCCATGCTAGAACCGTGGCATGAAATGATAATATCTATAAAAAAATGACAGAGTGAGGAGATTTATGAAGATGTAAAACCTCCTTGATGTACATCCTTCCTATCTAATCTACTAAGATGGGTATCTCAAACATTTAAGATTTGTGCGAACTTCATCATAAAAAAATGACACTATATCATTTCCATGAGTTTATCTGGGTAAACTGGTCACAAAGTCCATCAAAACAACGTCTCATTTCCACTCAGAAATGCACAACAGATGTGAAATCCCTACTGAACACTGATGTTCCTCCTTTAATTATTTACAAGTGGAATATTGAGTGAGGAATCTAGAAATCACTTGTTTCATACTATGACACCAATGTTGGCATCTTAGATCATGATACATGTTGGTGACAACAGGGTGAACCGGCCATGATGAGGTGTGTAATTCCCACATCATCTTATCTATAATATCTGCTGGGACCCATACACTCCCATGAAAAAATAATTTATCATCTCAATAAATGGTCCAACCAGAAGATTCATCATCATCTGAGACACATTACCTTAGTACATGTCCTTCGGGAATTGCTAACTATCTCCTTAATCACCCATTCTAGAAGAGTAGAAGTCACTAATAAGTCTGATAAGATAGTCTAACTAAGATCCTCCCAAACATCAACATTAATCTCTAATAATAACCCTATAATCTTCTATTCACTAATGGATTCTTGAACTGCCTATGTCTAAGTCTTCTGACTCAGAGCATCGACCACAAAATTCTTCTTACCAGGCATGTAGGAAAACTTGAAATAAAATGACTGTAGGTACACCACCCACCTGTGTTGTCTAAGATTGAGATCCTTATATGTAAATATGTTCTTGATTCTTTTGTGATACATGAATACTAAAAAATTCTCTCTAAGTGGATAGTATCTCCAAGAGAATAAATGATCCACAACAATAGTGAACTCAAGATCATGTGTTAGGTAATTCTGTTCATGAGGCCTCAACTGATGAGACACATACATGAAGACACAATCATCCTTCATCATAACAGATCCAATCCTGATAAATAATGTGTCACATTATATAGTACAGTTCCTACCCAGCTCTAGAAGAATTAATATCAGTGCTGAAGTCAAATAACCCTTCAAATTCGGAGAGGCTTCTTCCAATATTGTGACCAAACAAATTTCACACTTTTTTCAAGCCTATAATAGGAACTGAAAGGCATGATAAATATTGGATGAATAATATATAATACATTAAATCCCAATGAAACTCATGATGTTGAAGATGTTCTTGGGATTACCCCAAGAAACTAAAAATTTCACCAACACTGGGTCTACTGAAACTCTTGACTAAGAGACGATGTGACCAATGAAGTGGACATTATTTATCTAGAAGTGGAATTTACTAAACATAGAATAGAGATGATTCTATTTTAGTGTATTCAGTATGATCTAAATATGGGTTTATAGTCATGTATATAGTGTGAATATGTAAAGACTCGTAAATTTCAAGGAAATTGTTTTCTTAATTTCCTTTGGAATTTTACAAGAACGCAGTTTCTGACAGCACCTGATTCCGAGGCCCGGTGTGCCCGGAATCATTTTCCGAAGTTTGGCTCGGGTACGTTCAGTGAACGGACGAGCGGGTTTTTCTTACTTTTGAACCGGTGCCCAGAATCGAATTCTCAGGGCACCGATGAAATCGCAACGCTGGTATTTTCTTAGAAACGCCTCTTCCGGAGTTGCGTTTGCTCAGGTGTGGTTTTTAATTTTTGGGCTTAAAGTTAAGAAATAAAATAAATTGTTCGACAAACTTTATTTTATTTCACTTAAGACACTTGAAATCCACTTAAACTGAGTTGAAACGGATAGGGTACTATCCAAAAATATCCTACCCTCTTGGTAGGATATTTGTGAGTTGGGGCCCACACGAGCCCCACCGTTTCTTTTCCGCTAAGTAACTCACCCGTGAAAACCCGTCATTATGAAAGTCAACTGACGTGTTTTCTTAAATTCTTAACGCACCATTTAATTGGATGGTTTTATTCGTGAATTAAATGGGAAGTTTCTTTTGTTGAATTAATTCTGCGAATTAATGGGTCGTTACTTACCTCTTATTCATTTGTTGGCGTAATATTAAAATAAGACCAACACCGACTTTTGGAGGATTACACGTTGAGAGGTTTTTGATAGAAGTTCTTGTGCCATCAACCTTCTTCATGAAGAATGCGAAGAACGTGAATAATGCGAAGAACGCTGGCCTCCGATGAAGAACGCAGAACCCGCGGAAATCGACGACGCGACGCCGTGTGCCGCGACGCCGACGTTTCCTCTCCCGCGATGTTCTTCAGCGACGTTCCTTAATCCGCAACAAAAACCTTCGATCATCCTTTGAGGTGAGAGTTTTAGATTTCTTTTAAATTTTCCTTTGTGGTTTTTAACTCAAGAAGGATTTAATTATTATTAATTAAATCTTTTTGTTCTTGAACCACGGAGTTCGTTGATGCGACACCCTTCCGCGACGACGCGACGCCGGATACCGTGACGACGCGACGATCCCCAATTCCGCGAAGAACCCGCAGACGACGACTTGATGAGGTAGGGGTTGTTGTGAATAATCCCTTTATATTCCCATGAACGTTTCTTTAAAAATTAAAGAACCGGATTCATATGAACAATTTTAATTTATTAAAATTGTTGTTTCATGTGTTGCATAATTCTCCCGTGGTTATTATTCTAACGGGGAGGGTGCGGGCCAAACAAACATGGCCCGACAACCCTCCGCCGTTCTTCATGGTTGTGCGGATTTGGCGGGTGACGACAAAACGTGATGCAAGGGTGATTTGATGACCCCGCAGTGAAGAACGGAACCCGGGAGAGGCAACAGCGCAGACGAGAAGGAAAACGGACCATCGGAGCAACTCCGGTGGCCTGCGGAAGCGGCCGACAGCTTCAGCCGCGGCGGCAGCGGCCAGCGGACCCGCTGCCGTGCGAGTCCGGCTCACCCGCACGGGACGCGGTGACATGCCGTGTCCGATTGAACCAACGCGGCCCCACGCGGGGCCGCGGCACCTCCAAACCGCGGGGGCGGCGCCTCGCGGCGTCCAGCTGCTCGGCCGCTCGGCCAAGCCGAGCCAGGAAGGTCCGACCAGCCGGGCCGGACCGGGTTGTACTGGGTCGGGTCGACCCAGTTCGGCTGACCCAGGGGGGGGGGGGGGGTCGGGCCGGGTCAGCCCGAGCCCGGACCCCCGTCTTCGGACCGTTTTCGTTCTTTTTCCCGTAACATGAGCTATGGGACTCCAAACGACGCGCCGTCAGTGGAAACACGATCCTTGGATCGAGATGGTCGTTTCGGTATATCGCACACAAGGTTTCGGAATACTTTGGGTTCGGCTGGGTTGGTTCGTTCACGAAACCAACCGGGCCCTCGGAGCGGAAACACTCATATCTTGAGCTACGGATGGCTGATTGATGTTCCGTCAGCTTTGTTGAATTCCTCTAAGTGAGACGGATCTTTTGGCTCACTCCACCCGAGGTTTGGACGTAGGTGGAGTACGGTTGGGTTGGTTTTGCCTTAAAAACCAACCGGACCCCTCGGACGAAAAAGCCAATAACTCTCAGACCGGGCGTCGGATTGATGCGCCGTCTGCGACGTTGAGTTCCTGTTGACGATACGGAACTATTGGATACATCAAATTCGGAATTTGTGTTAGTTGATGTATCAGCCTCTCGGCTCGTGGAGCGGACCCTCCCGAACGAGCCTGCTGTGTGCGGGAACCCTAGTGCTGGCTGCGACTGCTACTTCGACAGCGACGACTGTGCAAAGATCCTCAGTGGACTGCAGCGACGACTGTGCAGAGATCCTCAGTGGACTGCGCCGACGACTGTGTAGAGATCCTCAGTGGACTGCGACGACGACTGTGCAGAGATCCTCAGTGGACTGTAATGACTACAGCACTCTGCAATCCCTTGCGGGTCAGTGCTACAGGTCCTGTGTGGGCCCGATCCTGTGTGGGTCCGATCCTGTGTGGGTTAGCACTCAGCGGTTCTGTGTGAGCCAGCGCCTACAAGTCCTGTGTGGGCCCGATCCTGTGTGGGTCTTTGTGGGGGTTAGTACCTATCGATCCTTTGTGGGTCCGATGACTTAGATGGACCAGTGATCATCTTTATCGTCATCCGAAAAAGTATACCTGTGTGAGCTGAATCCTGTGTTACTCTCCTTTGTGGATTGTGTTGAGCTATCCTGTGTGGATTTACTATTTACTCTCCTTTGTGGATTGTGTTGAGCTATCCTATGTGGATTACTGTTTACTCTCCTTTGTGGATTGTGTTGTGCTATCCTGTGTGGTTTCCTGTGTGGACTGGGTTGTTCTTGGGCTCGGACGTTGGAGCCGAACGGGAATTGATGACTTAGGTATATGTATGGGAATATACCTAAGCCATGTCGGATGTTACTTCATGATTGTATCTTTCCTTTGTGTATTATCCTTTGTGGATTCTGGGAGACCTTCGGGGGTGTCGGGGTCCCTACTGAGTAGCTTATACTCACCCCTGCACGGGTTATGCCCACACTTCGTTGTGTTGGTTGCAGACGACAAACAGCACTGATCGTGGTGGAGGCTTGCGGAGCCGGACGGTACTTGGAGGTGGACCACTGGGCGGGACGTACTCGGAGTGGACGGCTGGACTGAGGAGCTGTGGAGGCTATCTGTACCCACCCTTCAGGTGGGACCTTCAGAGGACGGCTCGACGCTGCGGCTTTTCTTTTCAGTTGCTGTTTTTCCCTTTCAGTTGTACTTCACAGTTGGGATTGTATTTCCGGCCCCTTTTACTTTCAGCACAGCTTGTTACAGTTTTTACTTATTGTTTACTTTTCCGCTTGCTTACTCTGTGGTGCTTGTTTACTTTTCAAAGGCAATGCCTTCCCTTTTGTTGGGATTTACGCACTGGTGCTGGTAGTGTGAGCTTACTCTAGGAGGCGAGAGATTCGACTGTGATCTTCTTGTAGCGGCGTCGAGGCCTTACGATGTCATCTTGGGCATGGATTGGTTATCTACAGTCCATGCTCCGATTGACTGTTTTAGGCGCAAGGTGTGATGTGCACGCACCGACGGGAGCAGGTTCACCTTCACCGGCGAGAAGGGAGCCTTTGCAGCACAGGATGGACTCACGCAGAGGAGAGGGAAGCCCATCACTCATCAGTTGGCTAGCCTCATCCTTGGAGCAGTTACGTGCGGAGTCCTAGTTTTCCTGCAGTGGTGGATCAGTATGCGGACGTCTTCCCCGACGACGTTCCAGGACTACCTCCTCGCAGAGAGGTAGACTTTTATATTGATCTGTAACCCAGGACAGCCCTGATATCCACTCCAGCGTATCGTATGGCCCACGCTGAGCTTCGAGAGCTATGAGTACAGTTGGAGGACTTGCAGGGCAAGGGGTTCATCCGAACCAGTGTTTCACCCTGGCCTTCCCCGATTTTGTTCGCTAAGAAGGCAGACGGGAGCTTGCGACTGTGTGTCGACTATCGTCGCCTGAACCAGGTGACAGTGAGGAATAGGTATCCGCTACTGAGGATTGATGACCTCTTCGATCAGCTCAAGGGCGCACGGTGGTTCTCGAAGATATACCTCAGGTCAGGCTATCATCAGCTCAGAGTTCGAGACGAGGACGTGCAGAAGACGGCCTTCAGGTGTCGGTATGGCCACTATGAGTTCTTGGTTATGCCTTTCGGTGTAACCAACGCTCCAGCAGTGTTCATGAGCCTCATGAACAGGATCTTCCAGCCATACCTCGATCGATTTGTCATGGTCTTCATCGACGACATTTTGGTGTACTCGACCACGGAGGAGGAGCACGCCTACCACTTGCGGGTTGTACTAGACACACTCCGAGAGTACCAGCTTTATGGCAAGCTCTCGAAGTGCCAGTTCTAGTTACGTGAGGTCCACTTCTTAGGGAACGTCATTTCTGAGGTGGGAGTTGCAGTGGATCCTGTGAAGATCGAGGCAATGCTAGCTTGGGAGCCACCTATGAGCGTGATGGAGGTGAGGAGTTTCTTGGGTCTAGCCGGATACTATCGAAGATTTGTGCCGGACTTCTCTAGAGTTGCGGCGCCACTCTCAGCTTTGACGAAGAAAGGGAAACCCTTTGTGTGGTTAGACAGATGTCAGCAGAGCTTTCATAAGCTGAGACAGAGATTGACCAGCACACCTATCTTGAGGTTGCTTGAGGAGGGAGTTGGATACGTAGTCTATTGAGATGCATCAGGGACCAGACTCGGATGTGTCCTGATGCAGGAGTGGGCCGTGATTGCCTATGGATCACGTCAGTTGAGGCCTCATAAGCAGAACTACGCTACCAATGACCTGGAGTTAGCAGCAGTGGTCTTCACACTGAAGACTTGGCGGCACTATCTGATGGGCGAGCGCTTTACAGTCTTTTCTGACCACCAGAGTCTCAGGTACATATTCTCTTAGAAGGACCTGAACCTGAGACAGTGGCGATGGCTCGAGTTCCTCCAGGACTATGACTTTGAGATAGTCTATACTCCTGGGAAGGGGAACGTAATAGCCGATGCCCTCAGCAGGAGGACGGACATTCAGCTACTTGAGGAGGCGACAGAGTTGCTAGCCGCCTTGCAGATATCCTTCGTGGATAGAGATGGAGCAGCCTTCCTTCATTCTCTCATAGTCACTCCTCCACTTCTGCAGTGGGTCAGAGAGGCACAACGCGGGGATGCCGACTGTGAGACGCGGCGTGCACAGATATCCTCGGGATAGGCACCTGATGGTTTCTCCCTTGGAGCAGAGCACGACGTCCTTTTCAGAGGACGTACCTTGGTACCAGTTGCTTTACAAGAGGAGGTGTTGAGAGAGTTTCACACTTCTCCTTTGGCGGTACATCCTGGAGTGGAGAAGATGTACTAGGATCTCAGGCGACAGCACTGGTGGCCGGGCATGAAGAGGGTTGTGGTAGAGTTCGTTTCACGGTGCCTCACCCGCCTGCACGTGATGGCAGAGCATCAGGTACCAGCGGGCTTGGTACAACCCTTGGAGGTCCCGGAGTGGAAGTGGGACGGGATATCTATGGACTTCGTTACTGGACTTCCACGCACTTCCAGAGGTCACGACTCCATTTGGGTGATTGTTGTCCGACTCACCAAGTCGGCACACTTCTTACCCATCCGAGAGCAGGGCTCAGTGGAGATCTTGGGGAGTCCTTACGTTCAAGAGATTGTACGGCTTCACGGTGTTCCATCGTCTATCGTCTCCGATCGAGATTCTCACATTACTTCCCAGCTTTGGAAGGGTTTGTAGGAGGTGTTCGGGACGCAACTACGTCTAAGCACCGCCTTTCACCCTCAGACGGATGGTCAGACGGAGAGGATGATTCAGACTCTCGAGGACATGCTCCACGCATGTGTCCTCGACTTTGGTCACAGCTGGGAGGACCACCTACCCTTGGTGGAGTTCGCGTACAACAACAGATACCACTCCACCATCAGGATGGCACCATACGAGCCGTTGTACGACAGACCTTGCAGATCTCCTTTATGCTGGACAGACCCTGGGGAGTCAGCACTTGTGGGACCAGAGATGGTCCGGGCCACGACAGAGAAGGTCCAGGTCATCCAGGAGCGGATGAGGACAACTCAGATCCGGCAGAAGTCTTATGCTGACAGGAGGCGGAGGCCACTAGAGTTCGAGGATGGCGACGACGTCTTCTTGCGGGTCTCACCTCGACGTGGTTTACGGAGATTTGGCCGAGGCGGCAAGTTGTCTCCATGCTTCATCGGGCCTTTACAGGTCCTCAACAGGATTGGCGTGGTGGCTTATCGCCTGGCTCTACCACCTCAGTTGCACCGGGTGCACGACGTCTTCCACGTATCTTAGCTGAGGAGATACGTGCACGACCCAACGCATATCATTGACTATGGGGAGATGGACGTTGATGACAGGGAAACTTTTGCGGAGGTCCCAGTGGAGATAGAGGATCGACAGGAGCAGGTCCTACATGGGCGATCGATTCCTCTTGTGCACATCAGATGGCAGCACGAGAACCTCCAGGAGAGCACTTGGGAGCGGGAGGCTCAGATGCGTGCTCAGTACCCACATTTGTTTCCCTAGTTTATGATGTATCTTTACGGGGACGTAAAGCACTGAGGTGGGAGTAATGTAAAGACCTGTAAATTTCAAGGAAATTTTTTTCTTAATTTTCTTTGGAATTTTAAAAGAACGCAGTTTCTGACGGCACCTGATTCCGAGGCCCGGTGTGCCCGGAATCATTTTCCGAAGTTTGGCTCGGGTACGTTCAATGAACGGACGAGCAGGTTTTTCTAACATTTGAACCGGTGCCCGGAAATGAATTCTGAGGGCATCGATGAAATCGCAGTGCCGGTATTTT
This sequence comes from Viscum album, assembly GCA_963277665.1. Taxonomy (NCBI): domain Eukaryota; kingdom Viridiplantae; phylum Streptophyta; class Magnoliopsida; order Santalales; family Viscaceae; genus Viscum; species Viscum album. The sequence goes on along the minus strand of OY728134.1, from coordinate 634,092,722 downwards.
CTTAGAAACGCCTCTTCCGGAGTTGCGTTTGCTTTGGTGTGGTTTTTAATTTTTGAGCTTAAAGTTAAGAAATAAAATAAATTGTTCGAAAAACTTTATTTTATTTCACTTAAGCCACTTGAAAGCCACTTAAACTGAGTTGAAACGGATAGGGTACTATCCAAAAATATCATACCCTCTTGGTAGGATATTTGTGAGGTGGGTCCCGCACGAGCCCCACCGTTTCTTTTCCGCTAAGCAACACACCCGCGAAAACACGTCATTATGAAAGTCAAGTGACGCGTTTTCTTAAATTCTTAACGCACCATTTAATTGGGCAGTTTTATTCGTGAATTAAATGGGAAGTTTCTTTCGTTGAATTAATTCTGCGAATTAATGGGTCGTTACTTACCTCTTATTCGTTTGTTGGCGTAATATTAAAATAAGACCAACACCGAATTTTGGAGGATTACACGTTGAGAGGTTTTTGACAGAAATTCTTGTGCCTTCACCCTTCTTCATGAAGACCACGAAGAACGTGAAGAACGTGAAGAACGCAAAGAATGCCAGCCTCCGAAAAGAAACGCCGAACCCGCGGAAATCAACGATGCGACGCCGTGTGCCGCGACGCTGACGTTTCCTCTCCCGCGACGTTCTTCGGCGACGTTCCTTAATCCGCAACAAAAACCTTCGATCATCCGTTGAGGTGAGAGTTTCATATTCTTTTAAATTTTCCTTTGTGGTTTTTAACTGAAGAAAGATTTAATTATTATTAATTAAATCTTTTTGTTCTTGAACCTCAGAGTTCGTCGACGCGACACCCTTCCGCGATGACGCGACGCCGGATAGCACGACGACGTGACGATCCCCAATTCCGCGAAGAACCCGTGGACGACGACTTGAAGAGGTAGGGGTTGTTGTGAATAATTCCTTTATATTCCCGTGAACGTTTCTTTAAAAATTAAAGAACCAGATTCATATGAACAATTTTAATTTATTAAAATTGTTGTTTCATGTGTTGCATAATTCTCCCGTGGTTATTATTCTAACGCGGAGGGTGCGGGCCAAACGAACACTGCCCGATAACCCTCCTCCGTTCTTCGTGGTTGTGAGGATTTGGCAGGGGATGACAAAACATGACGCAAGGGCGATTTGATGATCTCGCAGTGAAGAACGGAACCCGGGAGGGGCAACAGCGCAAACAGGAAGGAAAATGGACCACCAGGCAACTCCGGTGGCCCGTGGAAGCAGCCGGTGGCACGGGTCGTCGGCGCGGGTCGTCGGCGCGGCGGCCAGTGGACCCGCGGACGCGTGGGTCTGGCTCGCCCGCACGGGACGTGGCGACATGCCGCATCCGATTGAACCAACGCGGCCCCACGTGGGGCCGCGACACCTCCAAACCGCGGAGGCGGCGCCCCGCGGCGTCCAGCTGCTCGGCCGCTCGGCCGAGCCAAGCCAGGCCGGTCCGATCGGGTTGGACCGGGTTGGGTCGACCCCGTTCGGCCAACCCAGGGGGGGGGGGGGGGGTCGGGCCGGGTCGGCCCGGGCCCGGACCCCCCGTCTTCGGACCGTTTTCGGTCTTTTGCTCGTAACTTGAGCTACAGGACTCCGAACGACGCGCCGTCAGTGGAAACCCGATCCTTGGATCGAGACAGTCATTTCGGTATATTGCACTCAAGGTTTCGGAATACTTTGGGTTCAGCCGGGTTGGTTCATTCACGAAACCAACCGGGCCCTCGGAGCGGAAACACTCATATCTTGAGCTACGTACGTCCGATTGACGTGCCGTCAACTTTATTGAATTCCTCTAAGTGAGACAGATATTTTGGCTCACTTCGCCCGAGGTTTGGATGCAGGTGGAGTACAGTTGGGTTGGTTTTTCCTTAAAAACCAACCGGACCCCTGGGACGAAAAAGCCAATAACTCTCAGACCGGGCGTCCGATTGACGCGCCGTCTGCGACGTTGAGTTCCTGTTGACGATACAAAACTTTTGGATACATCAACTTCAGACTTTGTGTTAGTTGATGTATCAGCCTCTCGGCTCGTGGAGCAGATCCTCCCGAATGAGCTTACTGTGTGCGGGAACCCTAGTGCTGGCTGTGACTGCTACTTCGACAGCGACGACTGTACAGAGATCCTCAGTGGACTGCAGCGACGACTGTGCAGAGATCCTCAGGGGACTGCGACGACGACTTTGTAGAGACCCTCAATGGACTGCGATGACTACAACACTCAGTGATCCCTTGCGGGTCAGTGCTACAGGTCCTGTGTGGGCCCGATCCTGTGTGGGTCCGATCCTTTGTGGGTCAGCGCTCAGCGGTTCTGTGTGACCCAGCGCCTACAGGTCCTGTGTGGGCACGATCCTATGTGGTTCTTTGCGGGGGTTAGTACCTATCGATCCTTTTTGGGTCCGACGAATTAGATGGAGCATTGATCATCTTTATCGTCATCCGAAGAAGTATACCTATGTGAGCTGAATCCTGTGTTACTCTCCTTTGTGGATTGTGTTGAGCTATCCTGTGTGGATTTACTATTTACTCTCCTTTGTGGGTTGTGTTGAGCTATCCTATGTGGATTACTATTTACTCTCCTTTGTGGATTGTGTTGTGCTATCCTGTGTGGGTATACGTTTTGCTTTCCTATGTGGACTGGGTTGTGCTTGGGCTCGGACGTTGGAGCCGAACGGAAATTGATGACTTAGGTATATGTATGGGCATATACCTAAGCTATGTCAGATGTTACTTCATGATTGTATCTTTCCTTTGTGGATTATCCTTTATGGATTCTGGGAGACCTTCAGGGGTCTCAGGGTCCCTACTGAGTAGCTTATACTCATCCCTGCATGGGTTATGCCCGCACTTCGTTGTGTTGGTTGTAGATGACGGACAAAACTGATCGTGGTGGAGGCTTGCGGAGCACGACGGTACCTAGAGGTGGACCATTTGGCGGGACATACTCGAAGCGGACGACTGGACCGAGGATCTGTGGAGGCTATCTATACCCACCCTTTAGGTGGGACCTTCAGTGGACGGCTCGACGCTACGACTTTTCTTTTCAGTTGTTGTTTTTCCCTTTCAGTTGTACTTTACAGTTGGGCTTGTATTTCTGGCCCCTTTTACTTTCAGCACAGCTTGTTACAGTTTTTACTTAGTGTTTACTTTTCCGCTTGCTTACTCTATGGTACTTGTTTAATTTTCAAAGGCAATTCCTTCCCTTTTGTTGGGATTTACGCCTTGGTGCTAGTCGCCAGCCCCTGGCCTATGGAAGGCGGGCTTCGGGTAGTCACGGCACGGGCCCCGAGGACGGGTCGTGACAGAATACACCAAGATATCATCAATATCATCAATAAAGATAACCACAAATGAATCTAGATACAGGTGTAAAACCCGATTCATAAGTTTCATGAAAACATTAAGTGAATTCATGAGTCCTAATAGAATGATTGGGTACTTGTATAGACCTTAACTGCTCCCAAAAGGTGGGAAAGGTATGTCCAAAGTCATGATATATACATGGTTTCCTGATCTAAAATCTATCCTTGAAAACACATTCTCTACTTAAAGCCAATCAAAGAGGTCACATATTTTATGCAGTCGATACCGGTTCTATGTTTTGAGTTGATTAAAATGATGGTAATCCATATAGAGATTGAGGGTATGAATAAAATTCTCGGTGAAAAGGACTGGTGAACCCCAAAGATAAGTGATGGGGTGTATGAATCCTTTAGCCTTCAGATCCTCCAGTTGCTTCTTAATATCTAGAAGTTCCTTAGGTTCCATCCTATAAGGGGGAATGGTCACTGGATCTAGTCATGGTACGAGTTCAATATTAAACTCTACACCTCTCACTATAGGTAGAAAAAATATTTCTGTAAGAAAGACATATCTGAAATGCTCCACTATAGGAGGAAAAATAGTGGGTTGTAACCCCTAGTCATTAATGAAAATACCAGTAATCTGAGCTATCACACTAACTATCCTCGGCTTCTTGATTCTCCTCATGTCATACTGAAATCTCATTCTCCCTTACTAACATACCTAATTCCATATAGAGATGTAAACATCACCCTCTAACATTAATTATCAATATTAACTCAATAGGGATCTAAACAATCCATACCAATTATTACATCAAGCCATTTATACTGAGGACATAAAGATTCCACAAGAAAATATAACCACCTATTTAAAGAGGAAAATTCTTACAATGGAGAAAGCCATATTAATGGATACCTAATGGGTCATTTGGCATTATAACTCCATATAAGTTCTTGATCTCGAGGCCCAAACTCATAGTGATTGCCTCAGATATTAAAGAATGATACATGCCTATATCAAATCATGTAGATCCTAATGTGGAGTCTACTAGAATAGTACGTAATATAGTAGAAGGACCGGTGCTCTGATCCCCAGGAATAGGCTTGATTACATGTATGTATCATGTACTATATCCTAGAGTCACTACCTTATTGCCTTCAGAAATCCCTCTATACTGGCTCTGAGAATCATAAATCTTACTACCTCTTCCTCAAATGCCACCTTGGCCTAATGGGCCAGTTGTATTTTAGTTTCTTTTCTGTTATGGTCATGCTAACCCCACTCCTGACCAATGTGTAGGAATAGATCCCCTCTCACTTGGAATTTGAGGGAAATTCCCACAGAAAGGCTGAATATGGCCCATCCTACTGCATCCTCTTCAATTGACTGGATCATGTGGGAACTGAGGTTTTGTGTGTCTTGGCTTCCCACACTGATGAAAAATTAAAATGCTATCAGTTTGATGAGCCTAACTTCTTCTACCTCTCCTTTTTTGAAGAAGATGAACCACTAATGGCTGTAGGTGTCAAACTGCCCTGACTCGTACCTTCATCTTGCCTCAAATTCCAATTTATAATAATTTCCTAGTTGATGATTTTAGAAATGGTCATCAAATTAAACATTATGACCCATGAATTAATGGCATATACTAGTCCATCCTCGAATCACCTGATGGTCATCAGATCATCCATAGATAGATTATGAGCGAACCACAATAGATAGGCGAAACAAGAAAAGTATTCCATAACTAACATACTCCCCTAATGCAGGTTCATGAATTATTTAGCCCGGTTACCCCTAAGTGTTTAGGGAATTAAGTATTCATAAAAGATGGTCTGAAAATATTCCCCGGCCATGTCTCTATGCCAATCATCCTGGGTGATTACATCCCACCACAACTTGGCCAAATCACGAATCATATACACAACTAGCTTGAACCTCCACTATGGAAGAATCTCAATATGTAGAAATATAGAAAGGATTTCCTTGAACCAAGAATCCATATCTTGTGGTCTTCCAACCCACATAAAAGGTGTGATCCTGCTGCTGCTAAAAATCACAAGTCAACTCTTCTATACTTAGGGAAGGTCGAACTACACCTAGTATTTTCTAAAGGATTCACAAAAATCCCTCTCAAAACTACGTGTCAATGCCCATATCAAGAACTAAAAGAGGACCCATAGGTGGATCTATAGATGGAATAAATGGTATCTTAGGGCCATCCCCGTCAAGAGCATGGTTTTCACTCCCTTTAGGGCGTACGACTGGAGGACATCGGGGTAACACGACACTATGATTCCAAATTAATGCCTCAGAATAGATTTAAGAAATTGTGAATATTACCTTTAATATACTAGTAAATGAGTAATTTTTTCCTATCGTAATTATCATGCCTCTCTATTTACTCCAAAATACAGGTCTAGAAAGTAGAAAGATACCATAACATGCCATAATAACATAAGAGAAACCCACTACTGACCACTGCATCTAGGTTTAGGTATAAGACTTTATTTCACATGTATAGGATAACCAATTACACTTTAGATGTCATATTTTAAACGGATTTGTTCTTGTTCAATTATGTAAATTACATAAAAATCGATAAATTTTATGGTATAACACTTTTAATCTATAAAGTACTTATAACACCCCAGAATAATAAAGGGTTAAATGACTAAATGATATGAATCATGTCAATAAGGCACACCTACCATTTTTAGGAGCCTACCTGATTAGAACTCCACAATTAAACATTATTGGTGTGGAGTAGTGATCTTGATGGGTGACCTTATATGAAGTTTCCAAGTGTGTGTGCTAGTGAGGACAAAACACATTGGAAAGGACACGTATGGGACTATGATGACAATCATTATTCAGATGGCCCATTCGGGCATGTGGGTGAGCACCAGGGTGGGCACCATGTGTCTGTGGGGTAATTGGTGGTACCTGGTGGGCTAAGACCTGACGACCATGTTAAAGGAAAGGTTTTTGTACTGTCACTGAGGCCTAGTGGTCACATTTTGTATCATAAGAGGAACCTATCCTTAATTGCGGTGCACTACATGGATTGAGAGATAGGGCCTACAATGATGAATTTTTGCTCTAGGGGGGGGGGGGGGTGAATTTAACACCCAAGAATGATAATGGTTTAAATGGATAATGGACACGACTCATGTCAACAAGGTGGACCTTCATTTTTTGGGAGTATACCTAATTAAAACTCCACAGCTAAGTGTTCTTGGCTTGGAGTAGTGATCATGCCAGGTGCCCTTCTGGGATGTTTCCTTATGTGTGTGCGAGTGAGGAAAAAGCTCTAGAGAAAGGAAATATTTTGGCATGTGGGGATATTGATTAGTCAGATGACCAATTCAGGCATGTGGGTGGACCCCAGGATAGGGACCACGTGTCTACAGGGAGACTGGTGGTACCAGATGGGCCAAGACCTCACAACCATGATAAAGGCGGGGTGTCTGTGTAGTCACCGAGGCCTATTTTTCATAATCCCATACTTCTCATGAACTAAAATATTATATCCATTCTATTCACACCATACCACATTCCAGGCTTTGCGATTAATGGTCCATAGATCAATATGCCATATTGAATGCTTAAGGTGTCTGCTTTAACCTATTCAAGAAAACACTATTAGGACAAGGTAGACACTTTAGGTATCAATAATGTTTTCCAATCCTTATAAGAAGTGTTACCATAATTAAATACAAATTCAAGGAACTATCACTATAAAATAGAATAAAGTATGCTAAAAATAGATTCTACATTGAACTGGTGGTACTTGGAGGGCTAGGACCTGATGACCAGGTTAATGGTGGGATGTTTGTGCAGTCACTGGGGCCCAGTTGTCACATTTGGTATCAGAAGAGGAACCTAGGCATAAGTGTGGTGCACTGTATGGGATGATATGTAGGGCCCACAATGAGGATCTTGTGCTCTGGGGGGGGGGGGTGAATGTAACACCTCAGAATGATAAAGGGTTAAATGACTAAATGAAATGAATCATGTCAACAAGATGTACCTTCCTCTTTTGGAGCCTTCCAGATTATAAATTCACAGTTAAGCGTGCTTGGCCTGGAGCAGTGATCAGGACGGGTGACCTTCTGGGAAGCTTCCTAGGGTGTGTGCGAGTGAGGACAAAGCGCATTGAAAAGGACATGTGTTGTCCTTTGGGGACAGTCATTAGTTGGATGACCTGTTTGGGTATGTGTGTGGCCCCTATGGTGGGGCCACGTGTCTGCGGGGCTACTGGTGGTACCTGGAGGGCCAAGATCCGATGTCCATGATAAAGGCAGGGTGTATGTGCTGTCAACAGGGCCTAGTTGTCACATGACCATGGTACTTATGAACCAAAATATGATATCCATTAAACTCACACCATAACACATTTCAACCTTTGCGATGAATGGTCCATAGATCAACATGCCATAATTGAATACTTAATGTTTTTTCTTTAACCTATTCAAGAAAACACTATTAGGCAAAGTCTGAAACTTTAAGAATCAATAATTTTTTCCAATCTATATAAGAAGTTTTAGCACAATTCAGTACATATTCAAGGCACTATCACTATGTAATATAAAATTCATGTTAAAAAATAGATGCGACATGGAAAAATGCATGTCATATTTCTCATAGCTTTCATAATAAGGATCAGTGGAACAATGATCCTTTCCCTCCTATCATTAGGCCAAGGAATAAAAAGATCCGGAATCTGAACAATAATAATAACCACAACACCACATTTGTGTCACAAAATGGTGAAATGATATCAACAGTAATAGGAAAAAGTAAAAAAACAATTATAATTTTGGAAACACATCCTTTACCCCAAAAATTGGTTTCCAACACCCAAGAACGACTTATGACCATATTCCAAGCATTCCCAATCTTCAATATATTATCTTAAAATAGTAAGGCAAGAAAGTAAACTCCTATGATACCACTTTGTAAAGTCCCTACTGAGGATCCACTTAACTCGTGCCCCAAGCAGGTGGGTCCCATGACCTCAAGTGTGCCTCCCCATATACCAGAGGATTTAAAATAGTATCAAGAATGTAAAGGTGGTATATTGAAGAGACTATAACATCATATCATAGTGTTACAATAGATACAATCAGATATAATCAATACAAGAAGAATAAATAAATAAAAGAACAATAATGAAACAGATGAAAAAATATAATTTATATAATTAAAAAGTGCAGAAGAGAAAATAAATGAGAAAATGAATAAATTTATCAAAATCCCCTAAGGTAGTTTCTAATACATGTATGCATGGAATAATGTAATACATAAATGAAATAGGAAGATACAAGAATACTACACAATAGTACAAAAAGGAAAAAAAAGAACAAAAGATACTACAAGAATCTTGAGACTATACCCGATCCTCTTCTCCTAATATCAAACTAAGTGAAAAGAATACCAATGATATGTAGTAGGAATGTTTCTATTTTCAGTACCTCCAGAATGATAATATTCTCGGGTACTAAAGGAATCCAGAGTAGGGTTTGAGAAAAAATCTTAGTAGGCCGCCAACAATAGTGTCTACATGTATTCCAAGCAGTGATCATAATAGAACAACGTGAATGTATAAAAAAATACTAAACGAAAAGATAAAATAAATAACCTGGACACTCAGGTTCCTAAGGGACACCTAAATGCTCTACCTACTTCATCTCATTTCTAGAAGGAAATGTCTGAACAATCGCATTATATATAGTAGAAATAAATAAATAAATAGTGTAATTTTATATATTACATACACATATATGAACCAAGTATGTGTAGACGTAAGTGGACATATTCCTGGTTTACTAATTCTAGTTGGACCAGGTCATAACTCAGATATCCATGAGAAGCCTAATAATCCAACAATCTCAGGCAATAAGATACTTTCCCAACATCCCAATAGAGTGAGAGATGCCATGAAACTACACTCGGGATGGTGATTGAGACATCATGACATCACTGTAATCATGGAATGTGGTGCATAAGTCCCAAGGACCATATAGTATCACTGGTGTGAGACGTCATGCCCAACACCTAATGTAAGAGAGCATGATGCCTCCATACTCAACTGGTACCTTAGCATCATATCCCAGACTCTATAAAGGTCTATTATAATTATAACTAGTATGGGACATTACCTCCCAACCATCTCTTTTACAAAGACCATATATATATAGAAGAGGCATAATCATTTATAATATAATAAAGAAGGCATAACCTCTTATTCATTTCATAATCCAAGTTAAAATTTAAGTTAGAACATTACAATTAATATTAAAAAATTTATCAAGAAAAAACAAAGGGCATGGCCTTACCATCCCTTGGGGTCATTCCATTTTAAAAACATTTTATTCATTTCACTTAATTAATATAATAACATCTTGTATAATAAAAAATATGTGATCAATTCCATTAAATTCATTCAACTAATTTAAATATGGAAAACCCATTTAAAATCTCCAAAGGGTCACTTAGAGGGTTAAATAATGATTAAGGAACTTACCTACATGAGAAATTCCAAGGATAGGATGAACCAAATATCTAAGAGGGGTGTAGGGTTCTATGATAATTCTTATAAAATGTGAAATTCCATTTTAATTTTAAGATAAAGGCTAAATAGAAATTTTAGGAAATTTGGAAATTAGCTACAAAGTTCAATTCGAAGTGGAACAACCAAGGGGTGTCCATAAGTGTGGAAACCATCATATAAATCACTAAAAAATATTCAATAGGATTTTAGCATGGTGTAGGTATCAATTATTCCTGAATAAATTAATACAAATATGATGATTAGTGATGGCCATCATGCGGCACAATGACGTAGTGAAGAGATGCCAAACCTCAAAGGGAAAATGAAGTGACCACCTACCTCAAGGCTGTAGACGATGGTTTGCTTGATATCAGCCATGGATTAGAAGTAGGGTGGAAGAAATCTAAGAAATGATTCAATAAACTAAAAATGGGTAAAATTAGTATACACATAAATAGAATAATGGATTCCAAGATAAACTTAGATAAGAATTGTGAGACAAAGGGAGATTACCGAGAAGGATGCAATGCTTCTAAAGAATAGAGGAACAAAAATCGGATGGAGAAGTTTCTTCAATTACTAGGTGAGGATCTTTGGTACCCAAGGGAGAGGAAACATGATGCTTCATTATAGAATAATCAAGGGGAGAGGATAAATTATACTTAATGATAAAAGGGGTGAAATTTGGACTTTCCACCCAAAATTTGTGGGTGCACAATTTAGGCGCATGATTTAAAAACCATTTTCAAACCATACGACAACCCACTATCGAAAAACCTACAATTGTCACATGACAGCATGTCTTAGCCTACATGGTTGAATAAAAATCACATTGCCTATAGGTTCCCATTGTGTGCAACCACATTGTTAACACTAACCATTCAACATGGGTTGTAAGATTTAAAAAAACGTGCGACCCAGTTCATTAGCCCATATTCAAGAACTTCGGGCTTCGAACAAGAATGAGACACTTCTTGGAACATCCTTAGGCTTCAGTACACATTTAACAATATTTAAAAAAATTATTTAAATTGAAAAAAAATGATCCATACCTTCTTGAAAAGAAGGGTCATTACACGCAAAGGGTCTCGAAATGTACCAATATAATAAATGATATCGTGGATAGATGATCCATCCATATTCAACTTAAGAAAATACCTTGGTGACTTCCAACACACCCAAGAATCCAAAAACCCAATATGACCCACTAACCCAGTTTAAGGGCACAAATATGGTTATAAATATATTGAGACAGGGTTTCCTCCTTGTACATTTTACCGAGTAATGTAGTGGGATACAAAAATATAACTTTACGGAAAGTTATATTAGGTTTCTATCCAAGATGATGTAAAACATTATTGTTTCCCAGATCTCACAACACCCCCCAACAAGGAGAATTCACCTTCCTATGTTTTCACCATTATAGACTTGGAAGTATATTTATAGACTAAGTTCTACAGAATTATAACAAAAATTGATTTCCAAGAGACCCCTGAGGGAAGTCCAGATGTATCACACCCAATCACATTCAGTAAATATATGTAACACTTATCCAATATTACCATTCCAGTAGCACATTAATTTAGAGAAGGGATGAATGCCTATTATTTGAATGTTCTCATCTATGGTGATAAAATGATTTCAAAGTCACCCGATGAGAAAGTTGAATTTTGAGGTATGATTTTTTCAATAGATATTACATCCCATTATATTTTAAATATATTTCATAGGAAGAATATTGTAGTAATATGAGCATCTTAAATTTCCCAATGGAGAGATAATGACGACACAATGATCAATCTCATATTCCATTTGGATGATATAGTACAAGTTATTTTTTTTATAGTGAATTTATTATCAATTTATAGACATTATCCTTGATATTTTGGTTATGAAAAATAGAAAACCATTATGTAGAATCCTTCCTTGGAATCCACTTATTAGTACCCCGAGATGGTTGGCCACATGTCCTCAAGTACACCTCCCTATAAACCAAAGGCTGTCGACAATCAGTGAGGGCCTAGGGCGTGTCTATGGGGACACTATGCCCTCATGATTTAGAGTGTATCACAATAGGAATCAGTATAGATAATGAGAAGAAAGGATTATGAAATGGCATATAGTGAAATAATAATAATGAATCATCCATGAATAATAAATTGGTAAAAGATGAATAATAATTTGTTAAAAAATAATTATGATTTCAAGAAATATAGCTATGAAAAAATTATTACATAGGATACATGGAATATAGGAATATACCACATGCTAACACTACTACAAAATAGTCCATTAACAATGATAAAAATGGCCTTTATTAGTGCTAGAGAAGCGCTGACTACTGGAGTGAGATTAAAAGCCTATGAATTTTTTCAAGGCTTTTATAAGCACTAATAAAAGAAACATTTATCAGTGCATTATAAATTTTGGAAAAAGGACCATTTATCATCACTTCTATAAGCACTGATAAAGGAATCCATTATCTGTGCTTTTAAAAGTGCTCATAAGGGAAAATACTGTAGTGTGATACTATATCACATAGCCCCACCACTGAAGTGTGCTATAATAGTACAATGCAACACCAAAAACAACATAAAATCAAAAAATAATTTATGACTCTATAATTTAAATGAAGAGAAAACAATATAGGCTTGTTTCCTAATTTTTGGTGATGGGAAGCATGTTTTAAACTAAAATGATACATAGGTACTGAAAAAATACACTAGGAGTCATACAAGTCACACCGTGCGTTAGATTAAGGTGAGGATTATTCTTAAACAACTAAAATGACTTATAGATCATTTTAGTAAAATATAAAAAAAATTAAATTTTAACTCATTTTTGACTATGTCACTTTTCTTTTTTTTACTAAAATGTCATTTTAAATTGGAAACATGGACATTGAATCATAACAGTCATATCGTGTGCCTGTTTGAAATGATACGGATTCCTACACATCAAAAATGACTTATGGATCATTTTTATTAAATTACAATGATAATCCAAGCATGTTTTCTTGGTTTTTAGTGAGTGACACTTTTTAAACTAAAATATTGATTTTACACTAATAACAAAAACATTGGGTCATACCGAACATATCTTGTACCAGATTGAGGTGTGGATAATTCATAAATGTCAAAAATTAATTACGAAATTTTTTCCTAAAGTATGAAAATAATCTGAATTTGTTTGCTCAGTTTTGAGTAGGTGAGTTGTCCTTTGTACTAAAATTGAAGTCAATTTTAAATAAAATGACACGCTTTGAGTCTTATAGGTCACACCATGCATCATATTGAAGTGAGGATAATTCTTAAATGTCCCAAATGTGTTATGGATATTTTTGAAAAATATTAAAATGAATAAAAATGTGTTTACTCAGTTTTTCATACGTCACTTCTCTTTTTACTAAAATGTCATTTTAAACTGGAAACACACAATTTGACTAATACCGATCACATCATGTGTCAGTTTGATATGAGACTGATTTTCCACATCAAAAATGACTTATGAATCAATGTCGAAAATTATCAAGAAATTATGAGCTCGTTTTTTTATTTTCAGTGAGTGATATTTTTTGAACTAAACTATTGATTTTAAACTGATAACGGTCACATTGAGTCATACTGGGTACACCATACATGATATTTAGGTGATGCTAATTCATGAAAATCATAAATGACTTTTGGATCATTTAAATATAGTATCAAAACAATATGAATGCTTTTCCTTGGTTTTGAGTAGGTCCGTTGTCCTTTTTATTAATATTAATGTCATTTTTAAATAAAATGACGCACTTAGAGTCATTCCGGCCACACCATTCTTTGGATTGATGTACGATTGATTCCTACACATCTAAAATGACTTATAGATCATTTTTATGAAATATAAAAACAATCCAAATTCATTTTATCATTTTGATTACGTCACTTATTTTTTACTAAAATGTTATTTTAAACTAGAAACACACACTTTTACCTATACCGATCACATCATGTATTGGTCGATGTGAGATTGAATCACACACATAAAAAATGAATTATTAATCGATGTTTTAAATTATCAAGAAAATCTGAGTGTGTTTGATTTGTTTTCAGTGAGTGATTTTTTGAACTAAATTGTCAATTTTAAATTGATAAGAGACACTTTGAGTCATAGCGGTCACACTATTCATCATATTGAGCTGTGGATGATTTCTACACATCTCAAATGACTTATAGATCATTTACCCAATGTATCAAAATAATAAAAATATGTTTTCTTAGTTTTGATTATGTTAGTTGTACTTTTTACAAATATTAATGTCAATTTTAAATAAAATAAGCACTTAGAGTCATACCAGTCACACCGTGTGTCGGATTGAAGTATGGATGATTCCTAGAATTCCCAAAGTATAAAAACAAATAAAAAATTAAAATGTTACCATGCTTCTACTATCTTTCAATGTAGAACTTTTAACAGTTCATATTGACTCAATGTTCTTAGCCAAAAAGATTTCTCATTGTTAAAATTCAGAAGAGAAGAGGCTTTCAACAATAAGAAACGTTTATCGGATAATAATATTGAATCTATATTAAATGTTGGTGGTTCGTCAAAAAAAGTAAATGAAAATAGGTAGCATGGCTACATTGGAAGAAAGAATCATTTTATCTCTTTTGTGGTTTGTTACAAATAGTTGAATGAAAAATATGAATTCCCAAAAGATCTGTGAAAAAAACTAAATAAATATTAGATAAAAAATGATAAATAAATTAACATAAAATATTAGATAAAATAATGACCAAATTAATTAAATAATTAGTAGTAATTCACATTATTTTTATGGTTTTATGAATTCTTGACACATTTCCTTGCTGGTATTATCTGAGTTGCAGGCTCAAACAAAAGAATCCACTTATACAAGAAAACAATTATTATATGAGTATTACTAATAATAAATAAATTAAACATAAATATGAAATAATACAATAATTCTATGGATAATTATTGTACTATTTAAACATTGTGGACAATAGGGATATGCTGATAGTAAAGTAAGAAAAATGATAGAAAAAACATAGATAAATCTCTAAAAACAATCAATCAATTAGTGATGAGGATGGGGATAATTTCTCCACTATGTTTGGTTTTGTCCTCTTAATTCATTGAAAGGTGAATATTATAGACTATTGTCATCCTCATCAGCTCATATCCAGAACATTTATCATTGAATGTTTTTGTTTGACACAAATCCTCCATATCTTGATGACATGAACCTATGTTGCTTGAAATAATATAATAATTAGTCATTCCTGGCATGTATAATGATTATAGTCATATAAAAACATAAAAGATATGGGGGATGAGTCTCAAGGGAAAAAATTCAATAATAATTATTTAGGAGATGAATCTAACGAGGATAAAAATTGTAGTTCATTGTGTTCTATAAAAGGGTAAACACCTAACATTTGTGGGAATTGAACCACTAACAATAGTTATTATCCCGACGACTCTATTTCCACAAACTCCTTCTAGAGAAAAGCTCCACATAACTATAGAGACGATAGAGTGAAGGGAGGGAAATAAATAGAGAGGGTATAGGCAAAAGAATCGGAATACGCAACTGTAGTGCTATGCAACCTGGGGGTCTTGGGGTACTATAGTGTAATTTCATATGATGGGTGTATGTTATTGAAATTAATTTATTTGATTTTATGTGGAGGTAGAGTTAATGATGAATTACTTTCATTTTTATCCTTGAATTTATCCACAAGGATCTGAATAAAATTTTAATAAAATAATTGATTGAAGATTTTCTATAATGTTTTTGTTATAAAACATGATTTTTTAATGTGTTTTTTTATTATAAAATGAACGGGTTTTATATGATTGGAAAAGAGGTCAATGGAGGATTTTAATTTGTTCACACTTACCTCAAGAGCCAGTAAACAGGAATGGGGTTCACACCTTCCAACATAGAAAAACTATAAAATTGAGGTCAGCCCTCATCCAATACATAGATAAATAAAGTGAATCTACCTAAATAGTATTTATATAAACATGTTATATATATATGTATTATATTAGAAACATTATTTGAATATAATTATATATTTATATATATATTATTTATCATAATGAAATTTATTTAAATATAAAATATATTATTCGATATATATATTATATTATTTTTTCTAACGAAATTAAAAAAATACTATTTATAATAATATTTTAATTATATTAATTGTTGACCTCACCTGTTTTGATAATCCCATTTATGCTTTCACATACTTTGAAAATTCCAATTAATGTTTATCTATATTCAAATTCTCTCAATATATGATATTCTTTTATCAAGATGATAATAATAGTAAACTAATCCATGAAATATGTTAATCAATGTTTATCTTTGTTTTGAAGTACTTCTAATTCAATCAGATATGTTTTTCATAAAATAGATAAGTGTTAGTCACTGATCTGCATATAGCTTCTGATAGAGATACCGGTACTTAGTATACCGATAGACAGAGTCACCGATAAGCTAAGGTCACCGATACACAGAGCTACAGATATGTCAAAATCTACTAGTATGCATTGAACAAGCTACCGATACAGAGTTACCAAGAGGAAAAGTATTATGATAGTTTAGAATGGAGCTACCGATGTGCATAAGTCCACCGATACATATAATCACTGGAACTAACCAAGAGAAACTGATACAAAGTAGAGCTACCGACAGACCAGAGCTACCGATAGACCAAGAGTCACTGATAGAAAAAGGTCACTAATGCAGATAGCTACCGATAGAACAAGTCTACTAAGCTACCGATAGAGTAAGTCTACCGACAGAAGGAGCTACTGATATATAGAGTAAGGAGCTACCGATGCAAAGAGCTACCGATACAAGTTCAAAGAGCTACCGATACAATTCCAAAGAGATACCGATGGAAGGACTGCTACACAATTTCCACCGTACACATCTACCAACAGAAGGCTACTAATGATTGACCAACCAGTCAAACTCTATACTCTCAATACTATTTGTTTATTAAGTTAACGGTTACATTTGATGTTTTTAATGAAGTTAATGTTATTTAATGATATCTGTTTTCATGTCAGGGAACCGTACCTAGTACCCTTGCAAAAAGTAATCATTCCTTTTTTCCGGAGCTGAAATCTATAAAAGGGAAGATAAAGACCTAAGTAAAGCATGTGAAGCATAGTGCAAAAAGTGCAGTGAAAAAGGAAAAGGCTCAACATAATTCTAAACATGGTGCATTCAACACAGGGCTACATCTGTACTCCAAGTACACTGAACATACATGAAGCAATTGATTTCTAGAGGAGAACACAAGCTGCATCTTGCGTGAATTACTACACCAAACACTTCATGCACTCAGGATGATAAGCTAAACCTAGAACCAAGGAAGAAAATGACACTCTGTTTTTCAGAAAAAAACCAGAGAAGGAATCATAAGCTTTTCTGACCAATCAAAAAAGTCTAGAGCTGCACTTCCAATCACTAAAGCTTTTCTAAACTCTTTCGTATTTTCTTTAGTGATTCTTTCATTTACATTTTCGACCAGTGTGTGTACCTTGTTAATTTTACACACACACTGTCCCCTGAGCTAAGCTGGGGAATTCTTAAATCTTCATTAGAACTCTATAACTCCTTGTACCACACTGTGGATAGTGGTAGAGGTCGAGCAAGACTGGTTCACGCCCAAATTTACCCCAGAGAATAAGGGTAGAACGGTCCTTGTAGCGTAGCTTGGGTTGTCGATTCCACAGAGACCTAAGAAGATACTTAAGATACACAACCTAAGGGATGGATTTTTTGGATATGAAGTGGCCAAATTGGATTGATTTTGGATGGGTTTTAAAGATATATAATAGATTTAAGTGGATTCAATTTAAAATAATGAGTTGATCCTAGGTTATCGCTTGGGGTGGATTGGACGTATTTTCTTTTTAATGATTTCAATTTCTTAAATTTGAGATGGGTTCATTTAAGGAGATAAAAAAACATCATCACTTACTGGTTTAATGCCTACACCCTCTAATACTAATCAACTATACACTTGAAGGATCAATGTTTTGAGTACTTCAAGGTAAAGGAGCGTATTAGTACTTGAAGTGTGTGGCCTTCAATTCAACAAGGACGATGGAGTTTAAAAATCATCAAATAAAAATCCCAATTAAAGAAGTGATTATACATTAATTAGGATATAAATAACATCCATTCCAGCCCCTTTCTATTACCTTGGATCAACCCAAAAGTGGTTTAGCCCTCCATTGATCCCATGGTTTCAATGGAAGCGGAAAGTAGACTCATGAGGGAGGAAATGGAGAAGTAAAGAAAACAACAAAAATAAAATGATCACTCCACCATTGTGTGAATAATTTCACAAGGGTTGGTGTGAATAAATTCATACCTTGATCCAACGGTATCAAAGTGATATTAAGAACAATAGAATAAGAGTAGAAGAAGAACTTTTATTAAGAAACTAAAGTTAATTGAACAACTTACATGTGAAAGACAAAATTGAGGCAATAAAAATGCAGCATAACATTACAATTGAACAAAGCATCCAAGATCCTCAACTCCTTCACCACCACTGCCTTAAATAGGCATTTTTTGAGCCTTGGGTCGAGCCTCAAATAGTACAAAGCATCTCAATTAATTTTGGTGGGCCATAGGTGGTGGAAAACTTGTGGAATTTGAACTTTTACACATTTGACCCGAGGTGGAAGCCAACTTTCCTTCACCGAACTGACGCGTCTGGAAGACCTTCGAGACGGCAGAATCAGAGTGGGACATAGAAGAAGAAAATGGAGCTACCGATGTCTTCTAACCTCCTGTAACACTTGGGCCCATTTGGAGTTACTAATTCCGATATATGATGAAATTAGTGGACTGTTTGTCTGGGCCGCAGAATCTGGCCCAGAATTGTATCTCTAAATTGGGACGCTTTAATGACCACCATAGAGGCCGAGTTAGCGTTGGCTCATGCAGAGTTATTTGTTCCTATGAATGTCTTATATCATCCCACAAAATATGGGATTTATTGGGCTTGTATGTTGGGCCCCATAGTCTCATCAGTGGGCTAGTGTACAATCTGCCTTCTCTAGAATTGCTTCCTTTCATCACAAAATATCCGCATCTTCTTCCATGAATTATCCATTGATCCCTGAATGACAAATGTTCAAATTTAAGTGTAGATAAAGTTACCAAAATATAAAATTAAAAAAAATTGATAATTACATTCCTTAGAATCAGATGACTCATTGGGCCTAAATTGGTGTATATTAGGCATGAAGTGCACAAATGATGAGAATGGATGTTCATAATGAAAATGCACTAACTCAGGCCCATAAGATCAAAAATGAAAATTTAATACCATTAAAATGTAATTAAA
This sequence comes from Viscum album, assembly GCA_963277665.1. Lineage (NCBI taxonomy): Eukaryota > Viridiplantae > Streptophyta > Magnoliopsida > Santalales > Viscaceae > Viscum > Viscum album. The sequence continues at coordinate 634,073,474 of OY728134.1, read as the reverse complement.
ATATATGTTTTTATTGGACAATCACATCCCCCAACTAGATATTTGCTAGTCCCGAGCAAATAATTCAATGATTTTATTTGAATTCATTTCTTCAAACACATTATAACAAACAGTGCTCACAATGTAAACTGCACACAAATATATTTTTATAACCTATCAAGATAATTTAAAACAAGATGAATTTAAAAGCAGATCCCAATCCCAAGCCCATTCTTTTGATCAAATCCATCATCATACTTCATCCAACTCAATTAGGTGTAATGATGTGTTGTGTATCACAATAGATATTGGGGTTCATTTTCATTCAAGGGGGAAATCATGGAAGCGCTAGGTTGAATCACATTTAATCCTAATATGATTATTCTTCATTCTTTTTTTTTTTGATTTTTTTTGTAATATTTCCATAGTAATTGAGATTGCAGTTAATCAAATTAACCCATGTAGCAAGACTTTGCCGACGACTCCCAGACTCAAAGGCCTTAGGGCACCAAGTGAAGCCCACATACTCGGGCATCGTCTCGAGTTAACTTAATAAAAAACAAAGTCATATTACCATAAATAGAGATATATTGAAAAACTAAGGGCTAGAAAACTTTGGAGTCACGATCCCCAAGTGCCTAAAGCCTTGCATTTTATCAATCCATTGCTCTACACGCAATTTTTTTTTTAATAATTTTTTTAGTTTTTTTGAATACTCATATTATTCATAAAAACAAAACCAGCCTATGATATTTATTATAGGACCCAAAAAATTCAAATTAGTACCCCACGGTCTAGAGGACGTGCATTGTGGCATTTTTTATTTGGATGAAAATATAAACGATGAAATATCACATTGGACAACCACACTTTCCAAAATCTATGCTTTTAAACTTAGTCATGAATTAAATTAAGAGTCAAGGAAATAATATTTATTTGATATGTAGTTCTTATGTGAGCAAAGATGTTATTATATGAATGATAAATGAATTTTACTTCTTTTTGTTATCATTTTTTTTTAAACAAACATTTTCTTTCCACACCCCCCAACTTAGAATGAAACTGTCCCTAGTTTTATAAAAACAAAATTTAGAATGGGATAGAGGAATAAAAAGGGGACTTCAATAAGGAAATTTAAATATGAGGATCATGGAATGAAGTCACCTGGTGGTTGAAGTTTGAAGTTCTTGCCGCTCAAATTTATTCCTTTGATATCCATGTCGCTTGCAAAGTTCCCTAGTGGAAAAAGGAAAAACAAAACAAACAAAACAAACAAAAACAAACAATATATATATATATATATATTTATATAATAAAGGAAGTAAAATATAAGAATATATATAAAAATTATAGAATAAGAAATCACAAGAAGCCGCAGGTCAGTGGTAAGCGCGCGCCCCTGTCTCCCTTCGGTCCCGGGTTCGAGTCCCCGCGGCTTCGCAGGTTGTGACGGGGTTTTCCCCATGGCCTATGGAGTGGAATTTTTTTTTATTTTTATTTTATTTTTATTTTTATCTTAACCTATAAAATAATAAAAATAAAACAAAATAAAATGATGATACATTGTCTTCTTTTTAAATTTCTGTGTAAGGTATTACTCAAGGATCACACCACGTGACATGGATGAATATGATGCTCCCCTTTTGTACCCATCCATACTCATTATATAAGAACATGTCAACAGTTTATTATTTTTTTTCAAAATATCAAAATGTCTCATTAACCCTATTTAAAATATAAAGTTGATTAAAACAATGAAATTATTGGAAACTTGAAAACCATGGGTTGCCTGCCATTCAGCGCTTTGTTTAACGTCGTTAGCCCGACATGGACCCTAAATCTATTAATTTGTTCCTTGTTCATAGGTTGGCTCAGTTAACTCAACCTATATTTCCTGTTTATTGAATGATTCAATGAATGTTTTTAACCTTTGACCATTGACCTTGAAAATGTAACCACTTGTGGGATCTTGAATCTCTGCTGCCCCATGGGGGAATACATGATGCACTATGAAAGGTCCTGACCATCTAGACCTTAACTTTCCCGGACGTAAATGAAGTTTTGAACTATAAAAGAGCACAAGTTTTCCTGGTTCAAAATGTTTGACCTTGATATTCCTATATTGGTAGGCTTGAACTATATCTTTATTGATCCTTGAATTTTCATAAGCCTCCATCCTTAGTTCCACCAGTTCATTGAGATCTAATTTCCTTTTTGTTCCAGCCAATGAGAGATCATAATCCATTTTCTTAATTTCCCAAAAGGCCTTATGTTCAATCTCCACTGGAAAATGACATGATTTACCATAAACCAACCTATATGGGGACATTCCTAAAATGGTTTTATATGCAGTTCTATAGGCCCAAAGAGCATCTAAGAGTTTCTCAGACCAATCTTTCCTAGAGGGGTTGAAAGTTTTTTCAAGAATTTGCTTAATTTCACGATTGGCTAACTCATCTTGACCATTGGTATGTGGGTGGTAAGCAGTGGACACTTTGTGAGAAATTCCATATTTTTCCATGAGTGATGAGAATGGACGATTGCAAAAATGAGTTCCACGGTCACTTATGATAGCCCTAGGAATTCCAAATCTAGAGAATATGTTTTCTTTTAAGAATCTAATCACAGTTTGATGATCATTGGATTTTGTGGGAATGGCCTCAACCCATTTTGAGACATAATCAACAGCTAAGAGTATGTAGAGGTATCCCTGATAGTTTGGGAAGGGACCCATGAAATCAATTCCCCAACAGCCAAAGATTTCAACCACTAATATGGGAGTGAGTGGCATTTGATTCCTTTTTGTGATGGACCCTACTTGTTGACACCTAGGATAACTCTGACAAAATGTGTAGGAGTCCCTTGAGAGGGTGGGCTAGAAAAGACCACATTGAATAATCTTAGCAGATGTTTTCTTAGAGGAAAAGTGACCTCCACATGCCTCAATATGACAGAATTTAAGGATGGACTCTTGTTTAGATTCTGGAACACACCTCCTAATGACTTGGTCAGGGCAGAACTTATAGAGGTATGGATCATCAAATACATAGTGTCTTACATCAGAAAGGAATTTCCTTCGAGCTTGAGTCCCTAAGAATTTTGGAATGAATCCTGTCACTAAGAAATTTTCTATGTCAGCATACCAAGGGCAGTCACTCACAGAGTATAAGTGTTCATCAGGAAACGAATCAGACACAGAAAAGTGATTTGAGTTGTCTTTGAATTCCATACTAGAGAGGTGATCAGCTAAAACATTTTCAACTCCCTTTTTATCCTCAATTGTGAGGTCAAATTCTTGTAAGAGAAGGACCCACCTAATCAGTCTAGCCTTAGCATCTTGTTTTTGGAAGAGGTATTTTAGTGCAGAATGGTCAGTGAACACAGTGATGGGTGATCCTAAGAGGTAGGACCTAAACTTCTCTAAGGCAAACACAATAGAAAGTAACTCCTTTTCAGTGGTGGTGTAGTTGATTTGGGCATCATTTAAGGATTTTCTTGCATAAGCAATGACATAAGGATTTTTATCACAACGTTGTCCTAACACTGCTCCAACAGCAAAGTCACTGGCATCACACATAAGTTCAAAAGGAAGGTTCCAATTTGGAGATTTCATAATGGGAGGAGAGGTGAGAGAGGATTTGAGGGTTGAGAATGAACCCTCACAGCTTTCTGTCCAAACAAATGGAGCATCCTTTACTAAGAGAGCACAAAGGGGACGTGATATTGAACTAAAGTCCTTGATGAATCTTCTATAGAAACCAGCATGTCCTAAGAAAGACCTCACTTCCTTGACAGTTTTGGGTGATGTAAGGTGACGAATGATGTCAACCTTTGCTCTATCAACTTCAATCCCCCTACTCGAGACCATATGGCCTAGAACAAGTCCCTCTTTAACAATGAAATGGAATTTTTCCCAGTTTAGGACCAGATTTTTTTCTTCACATCTTGACAAGACTCTCTCCACATTCTGCAGAAATCCCTCAAAAGTATCCCCAAAAACAGAGAAGTCATCCATGAAGACCTCAAGAAAATCCCCTACCATGTCTGAGAAGATTCCCATCATGCACCGCTGGAAGGTTCCAGGGGCATTACATAACCCGAAGGGCATGCGTTTGAAGGAAAAGGTACCGAAAGGACATGTTAGTGTAGTCTTCCCTTGACCCTCTAGGGAGACCTCAATTTGATTGTACCCCGAGTACCCATCTAAGAAACAGTAGAAGGTATGACCTGCCACTCTCTCAAGGACTTGGTCAATGAATGGTAAGGGAAAATGGTCCTTCTTGGTGAATGAGTTTAGTTTCCTATAGTCAATGCAGACCCTACATCTACTACTCACCCTTGTTGGAAGAATCTCTCCATCCTCATTGGTTATCACTGTGATTCCAGCCTTTTTTGGAACCACTTGGATTGAGCTCACCCATTCACTCTCAGCTATGTGATATATGATACCAGCTTTCAACAATTTCAGAAGTTCCTTCCTTACTACCTCCATGATATTAGGATTGAGTCGCCGTTGAGGTTGATGACATGGCTTTGAATCAGATTCCAGAACAATCCTATGAGTCCCGATAAGTGGGATAATCCCAGGAATATCAGAAAGGGTCCAACCAATGGCTTTCTTATGCTTCCTAAGGACATCTAGAAGCATCCTGTCATGATTGGATTCAAGAGAAGAAGAAATGACAATAGGATGTGTTTGATTTTCCCCTAGGAAGGCATACTTTAGTGCAGCAGGAAGTTCCTTCAATTCAAGATCAGGTTGGTTCAGAATTTCAGCAGAATATTGGGACATTGGATCAAGATCAATTTCTTTTTTTAGAGGTTCAGATTGGATTGATTCCTCACATGTAGAAGTTTCAGCTACTAGATTGGCTTGATCAATTTTAGGGAAGGAATTTAGAGGGGTCTCTATGAAATTGGTTTCTTGAAAGTTTTCACTGATTGTTGGACCTAAGACTTCATCATAAGAGCAATTTGAAAATGAATCAAGCCAAGGAGATAAACTTCCTTCATATGAACAAAGGAAATCAATCTCATTCTGCCTTAAACATTCATCAAATATTCCTTTATGTTCCATGGATTCATTATCAATGCTTCCTATCATGTTCACTTCATGAATATCCTCATCATCCCCTATTTGTGAGCTTGCATTATAGATGTTCAAGTCTAGACTCATGTTCCCAAAGGTGATGGTCATGTTCCCATTTCGGACTCGAATAACAGAGTTGATTGTTGCAAGGAAAGGACGACCAAGGATGATTGGGGTTTGTTACTTATTTCCTAAATTTGGATGGTTGTCAAGGACAATGAAATTAGCAGGGTAGATGAAGTTTTCAACCTTTACCAGAACGTCCTTTAAAATCCCCTTTGGAACCCTAATGCTACGATCAGCAAGATGAAGTGTGACAGATGTGGGTTGAAGTTCTTCTAGGCCTAACTGGTAGTACACAACATATGGGATGAGATTGACACTATCACCTAGGTCACACAAGGCCTTGACAACTTTACTTTCTCCCAGTTCAACATTTATGTAAGGGCAACCTGGGTCTTTCAACTTAGGGAGAATGGTCCCTTGAATGGTGGTACTCACATTAGCAGCCAAAAGGACATGGTTTTTATGTGAAAATTTCCCTTTAAAAGTGCACAAGTCCTTAAGGTACTTTGAGTAGGCAGGTATGGTTTGGATTGCATCGAGAAGGGGTATTTTCAACTTGACTTGTGAAAATATTTCCCTCAACGTTTCACTCAGTTCAGGCTTGGATTTCCCCCTCATGCGTTGGGGAAATGGTGCAGGTTGTGGGGTTGTTTGTTGAAGAGTTGTTTCTTTCACATTGTTATCAGTTTCCTCAGTTTGATCTTGTGGTTCATTTGAATTTTCATCCAAGTTTGTATCTTCAGGTGGGTTCTGAATTAGTTGTTTAGGTTTCTCAATTGATTTCCCACTTCTTAAAACAGTCACAGCCTTTAGTTGTTCATGAGTTGTTTGAGCACAACTTGAATCTCCCCTTGAAGTTGAGGATGGAACCGCCTGAGTAGGCATGGGTGCCTTTCCAGTTTTGATTGTTTGAAGTTCTTGTTTTAGGGAAGAGACTTCTGAGTTCATCCTCTCCATTTGTTTTTACAGTTTGTCTAGTAGGCTTTGTGGAACAGTTTGGTTTGGTGCTTGAGTAGGTTGGTTTATCCCAGGGGGATATTTTGGAGGTGGGATGGTTTGTTGAAAATGGACCGGTGGCTATTGGTATTGGATAGGTTGGGTTTGGAACTGGTTATGGGTTTGGTAGTTTTGTTGAGGGTAAGGATTTTGCCCTTGTGGTTGGCTATGTTGTTGGTTATCCTTCCATCGGAAGCCTGGGTGGTCATTGTACCTTGGATTGAAGGTGGTTTGGTATTGGGGATTTTGAAAGTTTAGGGCATTGAATTCCACTGGGGGTCCTCCTATAAGAACATCCTTGATGGATGGAATGGTTGGGCAGTTTTCTGTTTTATGGTCATGTTTGTCACAAATTGTGCAAACAAGGTCTACATTTTGGATTTCATGGACTTTCCTAAGTTCTATCTCTTCAAACTTCCTAGAGAGTGCTGCGAGTTTAGCCATAAGGCTTTCCTCTTCTCTAAGTGTATGAATTCCAGTGGTTCTTTGTGGCTTTTCAGAATAAGGTGAAGTTCCCCAAGTTTGGTTTTGTTCAGCCAGACTTTCCAGATACTCGTAAGCATCATTTGGGGCCTTGTTTTTAAAAGTTTCATTACACATCATGTCAATGAATTGTTTATTACCCGGACCCAAACCTTCATAGAAAATTCTCACTTGTTCAGGTATAGAAAACCCATGGTGTGAAACCATGTTTAGGGTGTCTTTGAACCTCTCCCATGTTTCATAAAATGACTCTCCCTCTTTTTCAAAAAAGTTTTGGATGCTCTTTTAAGTGCAATTGTTTTGTGATGAGGGAAGTATTTTTGGTAGAATTCTCTTTGTAGTTGGTCCCAAGAGTGGATTGATGCAGGTCTCAAGTTGTTTAGCCAATTTTTAGCTCGATACTTTAATGAAGAAGGAAATAGCCTCATCTTAGCGGATTCTAGTTAATGTGGGGGACACATGGTTTCAACAATGTCGTTGAACTCTTTGACATGAAGGTATGGCATTTCTGACTCCATCCCATGAAAGGTTGGAAGGTGGTTTAGGACATGGGGTTTGAATATGTAGTTGGTGTATCCTATGGAATTGTGTCTAATGCATGAGGGGGCATTGGTCCAAGCTGGAGTGAGGTAGTCGTTCATGGTTTGATCAACTACATTCCCTAAGTTTGGAGCTTCTTGGTTTTGGTTTCCCATTTGATTCCCCCCAGGGTTTACAATTTGATTTTGTGGATGTCCCTCCATTGGACTTGTTTCAAGTTCTGACTTTGGGGTTTCAAGAATATTTGAATCTGATTTAAACAATACCTTAGGTGCACTTGACTCCCCTATCCTAGGACTTTCGACCCTAACTAGTCTGTTTGAGAAATCGCGGGTGTAGGCGGACATGCGCCAAAAACAAAAGCGAGAAAGGGACAAGATAAGAGATCTTGGGTGAGAGTAGAAGAATGGAGGTGAGGAAAGAAGGTTTTTTTTGGATCTAAGGTACTTACTTGGTCCCCGGCAACAGCGCCAAAATTTGTTTCATGCCCAAATTTACCCAAGAGAAGAAGGGTAGAACGGTCCTTGTAGCGTAGCTTGGGTTGTCGCTTCCACAGAGACCTAAGAAGATACCTAAGATACACAACCAAAGGGATGTATTTTTTGGCTATGAAGTGGCCAAATTGGATTGATTTTGGATGGGTTTTAAATATATCTAATAGATTTAAGTGGATTCAATTTAAAAGAATGAGTTGATCCTAGGTTATCGCTCGGGGTGGATTGGACGTATTTTCTTTTTAATGATTTCAATTTCTTAAATTTAAGATGGGTTAATTTAAGGAGATAAAACAACATCATCACTTACTGGTTTAATGCCTTCACCCTCTAATACTAATCACCTATACACTTGAAGGATCAATTTTTTGAGCACTTCAAGGTAAAGGATCGTATTAGTACTTGAAGTGTGTGGCCTTAAATTCAACAAGGACGATGGAGTTTAAAAATCATCAAATAAAAATCCCAATTAAAGAAGTGATTATACATTAATTAGGTGATAAATAACATCCAATCAAGCCCCTTGCTACTCCCTTGGATCAACCCATAAGTGGGTTAGCCCTCCATTGATCCCATGGTTTCAATGGAAGCGGAAAATAGACTCATGAGGGAGGAAATGGAGAAGTAAAGAAAACAACAAAAATAAAATGATCACTCCACCATTGTGTGAATAATTTCACAAGGGTTGGTGTGAATAAATTCACACCTTGATCCAATGATATCAAAGTGATATTAAGAACAACATAATAAGAGTAGAAGAAGAACTTTTATTAAGAAACTAAAGTGAATTGATCAACTTACATGTGAAAGACAAAATTGAGGCAACAAAAATGCAGCATAACATTACAATTGAACAAAGCATCCAAGATCCTCAACTCCTTCACCACCACTGCCTTAAATAGGCATTTTGGGAGCCTTGGGTCGAGCCTCAAATAGTAAAAAGCATCTCAATTAATTTTGGTAGGCCATAGGTGGTGGAAAGCTTGTGGAATTTGAACTTTTCCACATTTGACCCGAGGTGGCATCCAGCTTTCCTTCACCGAACAGACGCATCTGCAAGTCCTTCTAGACGGCAGAATCAGAGTGGGCCATAGAATAAGAAAATGGATCACCGGATGTCTTCTAACCGCCTGTAAAATTTGGGCCCATTTGGAGTTACGTATTCCGAGATATGATGAAATTAGTGGGCTGTTTTTCTGGGCCGCAGAATCTGGCCCAGAATTGTATCTCTAACATGGGACGCTTTAATGACCACCATAGAGGCCGAATTAGAATTGTCTCATGAAGTGTTATTTGTTGTTCTGAATGTCTTATAGAATCCCACAAAATTTGGGATTTAGTGGGACTATATGTTGGGCCCCACAGTCTCTTCAGTGGGCTAGTGTCCAATCTGCCTTCTCTTGAACTGCTTCCTTTCATCACAAAATATTCCCATCTTCTTCCATGAATTATCCATTGATCCCTGAATGAAAAATGTTCACATTTAAGTGTAAATAATTTTCCCAAAATATCAAATTAAAAAAATTGATAATTACATTCTTTAGAATCAGATGACTCATTGGGCCTAAATTGGTGTATATTAGGCATGAAGTGCACAAATGATGAGAAGGGATGTTCATAATGAAAATGCACTAACTCAGGCCCATAAGATCAAAAATGAACATTTAGTACCATTAAAATGTAATTAAAATATATGTTTTTATTGGATAATCAAAGACCTAGACAGCTGTGAGCTATTGTTAGTTTTCCCACGTAGAACTGTGGTAGAGGTCTTTATACCTGGACAGTGTGTTCACTATTGTTTACCCCAATCCAGGGTGTGGATCAATTTATATAAATTTGAGAGGACTATGTATCTACTTGAGACTGAACCTCTTGGTTACATCTGCTGTGCATTTTAATTTAAGTCATATATATACTATATATATTTCATATTCCGCTTCTAACTACTTTGAAATATAATTGGTTTTAAAGATACTTTGATAGTTAAATTAGAAAGTGTTTATACTTATTGTAAACAATTAAGTTAGTTTTAAAAGTCAATTTAATATTCCGATTAAATTATCTGAGACCTAATCATTCTTTGAGAAACTAATGGAACATTTACACTATGTATAGATTCACTATAGTTTGACTTTGTTTTTAAATTGAGGGATTTTAAGAGAAATATTTTTAACAGAAATTTCAATTGGAACTCAATTCACCCCCTATTAAGTTTCCACTCCGAACAAAATTTGGTATTAGATGTTTTTTTATTGATACAAGTTTTCAAACCATTCTGTTTTTCAACTATGACTTTAGTTGCATCTTTAAAGATCTTGAAATTATGTTAGTTCTAAATTTTATCCCTTTAAATATCCTTTCTAAAATCTAGATATGGACAATAGACTAGAAGGTGATGCTACTAACATGCCACCTTTCTTCAATGGTACAAACTATTACTAGTGGAATCTTAAGACGAAAATTCATTTAGAAAGAATGGGTTTTTATATTTGGAGTGCTATAGAGTAACAATATAAAATTCGAGAAACTGAAAGAACTACTTGGGATGAGCCTACAAAGACTGATTACAATAACAATTGTAAATCTATGAATGTCTTTTATTGTGCTTTAGGAGATGAGTAATTCAATAGAATATCTGCTTGCAAAACTACTTATGAAATATGGGATACTTTGGGTGTTTCTCATGAGGGAACAACTAATGTTAAAGAAATGAGATTAAATAATTATACTATTAAATATGATAATTTTAAAATGAATACCGATGAACCTATTTCTGACATGTATCTCTGGTTCAATGAGATATTCAATATAATGAGTTCACTTGGAAAGGTTGTTCCAGCAAGGGAACAAATAATGAGGATATTGAGATGTCTACCAGATAGATGGAGAGGCACCTCTGTTTCAATCAGAGAATCATGTGACATTGAAGCTCTTCCTGTTAAAGATCTTATTGGTAAATTAATGATGTATGAGGAAGAACTCAAGGTGAATAAAGAATAAGATGATGAAACCAAGAGAAAATCCGTGGCTTTTAAGTCTACTACTTTAAAGAGCAAAGACAAGGAAAAAATACATGTATCTACTGAAAGTTCAACCAGTGAAGATTTGGAATCTGAAAGTGATGCTGAAATGGCTCAAATAGCTAGGAGATTCAAAAAGTTTTATAGGAAAAAGAAATTATTTAGAAAATCTAATTACAATGGTATGTATGACAATAATGGTCATTGTAACAAGGATTGGAAGAAGTCGGATAAGGAAAATGATATAGTCTGCTATGAATGAAAAAGTAAAGGACACATCAAGGCTGACTGTTCGAAGCTAAAGTTCAAAAAGAAATATGATTATAAGGTCAAGAAGTACAAGAAAGCTATGAAAGCTACATGGAGTGCTTCAGAAGACAACACAAGTGAATCTGAAATTTCTGATTCTGAAAAGAATCGTGCCAACATGTGCTTCATGACCAATACCTCTGAGGTACCTGTTTCCCCTATGCTGAATGATTATTATTCTGGAAATAACAGTGACTCAGATAATGATTAAGATATGTCTAAGGCTGAATTTTTTGAATATTGTAACATGATATAAGAAATATGTAATGAACATAAGGAAAAATATAAGTCACCAAAGAAACAACATGCTCTCATTGACAATGTTAAATCTGCCTTTGATATAGAAAAATAAAAGAATACTCAACTTTTAAAGGAAAATACTAAACTGAAAATGTATAATTATAAATTTAGAAAGGACTTAGAAAAATTTAGAAATGGAAAGGATACTCTAACACAAATTATAGGTAAACAAGTTGCACCAAAATACACTACTGGTTTGGGATACCAACCTGGACAGAGACAATTTACCAAAAATCAATTTATTACTAAATCTGTACAAACTTCTGCTGATTCTATTTCTGGAAATATGTTTGCTTCAACTAGTTATCCATATGGTTATAGATCAAATAATGTTTATATTTCAAAATATTTTGATTCTTTGAATTATATGAGACCCATAAGAAAAATATGGGTACCTAAAGCTTTGATTGCTAACCTTTCTGGACCTAAGAAGTTCTGGGTACCAAAATCATTTCCAATATTAATCTGTTTTGTAGGAAACCTGCTTGAAGAGTTCTCACAAAAAGGTATGGTACTTAGACAGTGGATGATCAAGACATATGTCTGGAGATTACTCATGCTTTAAAATCTTAATAATGGTTGATGGAGGCTATGTCACCTTTAGGGATAATTCTAAAGGAAAAATCATCAGCCTAGGCCAGATTGGTAACACTGATTTAGTTTTGATTTCTAAAGTTTTTTTTGTTGATGGACTTAAATACAATCTCATAAGTATTTCTCAGTTATGTGATGATGGATTTAATGTGAATTTTGAAAATTATTCCTGTAATGTCTTTAATTCTAAAAATGTTTTAGTGTTTTCTGCTTTAAGAAATGAAAATGTTAATGGTGTTGATCTGAATTCTTTAGCTAAGAAAAATATTACATGTTTAAATGCTTTTCATAAAGAGTCTTGGCTATAGCACAGAAGATTAGGACACTGCAACATCTATTCAATTAGAAAATTGACTAGGAGGAACTTAGTTAGTGACCCACCCAAACTTGAATTCCCAAATGAAAAAGTTTGTAATCACTGTCAAAAGGGAAAGCAACATAAAGTTTCTTTTAAATCAAAAAAAGAAGTCTCAACTTCTCAACCTCCTGAGTTGGTTCACATGGACTTGTTTAGACCTTCTAGAGTTTCTAGTATAAGTGGGAAGCACTATGTCTATATATTAGTAGATTACTTTTCGAGATATACTTGGGTATACTTCTTAGCTCAAAAAAGTGAAGCTTGTTCTAACTTTGTTAAATACTCCAAGTCTGTAGAAAACCTTAGTGGACTTAAGATTATATCCTTGAGAAGTGATCATGGCCGTGAGTTTGAAAATCAAGAGTTTGAATCTTATTGCTCACACAATGACTATAGTCATAACTTTTCTTCCCCTAGGACACCTCAGCAGAATGGTGTAGTAGAAATAAGGAATAGAACCCTTCAGGAAATAGGAAGAACCATGCTTAATGAGTATGACCTGCCTATTTATTTTTGGACTGAAGCTATGAATACAACTTGTTATATTATTAATAGAGTCTTGATTAGACCTGTTCTCAAGAAGACCACATATGAACTATGTAATAATAGAAAACCTAAAGTTAGTTACTTTAGAGTCTTTGGATGCAATGTTTTTATTATCAATACAAAGGATAATGTTGAAAAGTTTGATTCTAAGAGTGATGAAATAATTTTTCTTGGTTATTCTTTAACTATAAAAGCCTATAGAGTCTTTAATAAAAGAACCAAATGTGTGGAAGAATCTGTTGACATCAAGTTTGATGAAACTGATCCACATGAGGCTAAAACCTCTCTTGAAAATCTTGAAGAAGATTTGACTGTTCTGGACCTTAATGATAAATCTAAAGAACCTGCTGTAAAAATATTCAGTTCTGGGCATATTCTAGAATCCTCTTCTATTTCACCCAAACCTTTAGATGAACCTGAAATTTCTAGTCCTACCTTTAATAGATCAACTAGGATTCTAAAGAATCATCCTTTAGATGCTGTTTTTGGTAATCTTGATAGAGGGACACAGACTAGAGCTTCTCTAAGAAACCAGGTTGAACATCAAGCCTTTCTTTCACAGCTAGAACCTAAAAATGTCAATGATGCAATCAATGATGAGTTTTGGGTAAAGGCTATGCAGAAAGAGTTAAATCAATTTGAAAGAAACAAAGTCTGGTAATTAGTTGACAGACCCAAGGACACTTTAACAATAGGCACTAAATGGGTTTTTAGAAACAAAGTTGATGATTCTAGAAACATAGTTAGAAACAAAGCTAGATTAGTTGCACAAGGATATAGTCAAAAAGAAGGTATATACTATGAGGAAACCTTTTCCCCTGTAGCTATATTAAAGCTATTAGAATTCTAATTTCCTATGCTGCTCATCTAAATTTCAAGTTATATCAAATGGATGTCAAAAGTGCTATTCTAAATGGTCTTATTATTGAAGATGTTTTTGTTGAAAAACCACATGGATTTACTAATCCTCATTTCCCAAATCGAGTTTTTAAACTATCTAAAGCTTTATATGGTTTAAAACAAGCTCCAAGAGCTTGGTATGATAGACTTAGTAATTTTCTTATTTCAAAAAGTTTTACTAAAGGGATTTCTGATCCAATTATTTTTATTAAAAGAATTTCTAAAGATGTTTTGAGATTATAAATCTATGTTGATGATATTATTTTTGGATCTTTTAAACATTCTTTATGTACTGAATTTTCAAAGAGTATGCAAAATGAATTTGAAATGAGTTTAATGGGAGAACTTAAATATTTTCTTGGATTTCAAGTTTTTCAAAATGAAAATGGTATTATTTTGAATCAAAGTAAATATACAAAGGATATTTTAAAACGATTTGGTTTGGATAGTATTAAGGAAAGTGATACTCCTATGAGTACAGTCTGTAAATTGGATACAGATGAAACTGGGAAACCAGTGGATCAAACCAGTTACAGAGGTATGATTGGAAGCTTACTTTACCTTACTGCTAGTCGACTAGATATTATGTTTAGTGTATGTATGTGTGAAAGATTTCAAGTTAATCCAAAAGAATCTAATTTACATGATGTTAAGTGAATTTTTAAATATCGTAAACACAATTTAAACATAGGTTTTTTTACCCAAAAGGACAATCCTTTGAGTTAATTAGTTATTCAGAAGCTGACTTTGCTAGTTTCAAGTTGGATAAAAAAAGCACATCTAGAACATGTCATTTATTGGGAAAATACTTAGTATCTTGGTGTAGTATGAAACAGAATTTTGTAGCTTTGTCCACTGCCGAAGCAGAGTATATAGCTGCTAGTAGTTGCTATGAACAAATTCTGTGGATGAAACACACTCTTTTGGAATATGGATATGATTTTAAGCATGTTTCTATCAACTGTGACAACACTAGTGCAATAAGAATTTCAAAGTACCCTGTATCTCACAATAGGACCAAACACATCGATGTAAGGCACCATTTCATGAGAGATAATTACCAAAAGGGTGATATTAATCTTGAATTTATTGGTACTGACCATCAATTAGCCAAAATTTTCACCAAAACTTTGAGTTCGGATAGGTTAAGTTACATTAGACATGAGTTAGGAATGATTATCCTTGATTGGTAGCTACCTCACTGATGTAACCTCACCGACGTAACCTCACCGATGTAACCTCACCGATGTAACCTCACCGATGTAACCTCACCGATGTAACCTCACCGATGTAAACTCACCAATGTAACCTCACCGATATAACCTCATCGATGTAACCTCATCGATGTAACCTCACCGATGTAACCTCACCGATGTAACCACACCGATGTAACCTCACTGATGTAACCTGAGTGATGTAACCTCACCGATGTAACCTCACCGATGTAACCTTACCGATGTAACCTCATTGATGTAACCTCAACGATGTAACCTCACCGATGTAACCTCACCGATGTAACCTCACCGATGTAACCTCACTGAGAGAAATTATCACTGATAAACTCTACCGATGAGTGCGCTATTTTAAACTTCTGTCTGCTGCCAGAATCTGAATCGTTTTTATTTTATTTTATTTTATTTATTTATTTTATAATTCCTAAATGATAAAAACTAAGTCCTAGTTACTTCTCAATCCACCGAGCCTCAAACCCTTACCTTTAAACCTTATCTCCCGAATCTCTCGTAAACCCTAAATCCCTCAAACCAGTGATGGAAAAAACCAAACTTCCTACCATCAGAGATGACACTGATGAGCCAAATTCAAAGAAGCATAAGTCCATGCCAGAAGCAAGTGGTAGTATCGGAGGAACTAGGTCGGGTAGGCGACCAGTGAACCCTCATTTGCAGAATAGAGTTATTGTAATAGAAAAAGAGTTGTGTGTGGAATGGTTGCTGCGTAGAAAGTCGTTAGTGCTCAAAGTGCTGGAAGATAAAAAGTGGGTAGATTGTTTTAGAACAACAATTGTCCCTACAATCCAAAGCTAGTGAAACAATTTTATGAGTTTGTAAGATTTGAGAAGTCTGAAGATGAGAACCGAGTGACATCTTTTGTGAATTGAAAGGAGATGTCTTTTTTCATCTGTTGAGTGGGATGAATGCCTAAAGGTTCCTCACGAAGGTGTGGCTGGATATGTCTCGAATGCTATGCCTCTTACAAGTGATATATTCAATTATGAGATTAACTTGGAGGAGCTCATCGGTGATGGAAATCAAAGACAAGTAGTGGCTGCTGAAATGGATGTAGAGAATAGATTTCTGTTCAAATTTGTTCAGCATGTCTTAATACCAAGGAGAGGAGAATTTGTGAATTTAAGATATCAGGATATCTATCTCCTGCATCTCTTGAGAAATTGTGTAAAACTGAATCTGTGCAGATTTATGATGATCCAAATGGAATACATGACAAGGCCAAAATCAAAGAAAAATGCACTATTCTTTTCCAAGTTGATCTCGGTGATGATCAAAGTGAAAGGGGTAGCTGAGTCTCAAGATGAGAGGGTTGTAGTAAGGAATAATTTTTGTATCAAAACCATAATTTGAAAATACATGAAGATAAATTGGAACCCATGGAAAGGAGAGTGGGTTAATGATGACCAGAAGGTATATGATAAATTTAATCTTGTGGATCATCCTTCAAGACATAAATATGTGAGGGATCCAGGTATAAGACCTCATGAAGAATAACCTGAGTACAATGATGAGACTGAAGAAGAGGAAACTTCTATGAATGATGGAAGAGATATGGACTTGCCTCCAAGTCCTGCTGCTGAAATTGTATCTATAGAAAAGGAAATTTTAGTAGAAGAAGAGACTCCTACTGATGAGGAAGACCATCCAGTCCCTGAGGATAGAGAAGAAAAGGAGAATGAATCTAAAGCCTCTGATTCTGTCTATTTAAGTATGAGTCCATTAATTGTAAGCTCAGTTGAGCCTACTGAGGTTGTAGTAGGAGAAATGGAAGAATCTGTACCTAATCCAGAGGACTCTAC
Organism: Viscum album; assembly: GCA_963277665.1. Taxonomy (NCBI): domain Eukaryota; kingdom Viridiplantae; phylum Streptophyta; class Magnoliopsida; order Santalales; family Viscaceae; genus Viscum; species Viscum album. Next base: position 634,056,748 of record OY728134.1, on the reverse strand, counting down.
AGCTGTTGCAGAGATGGAATTATTTGTAGAAGATTATCCCCATGAAGAAAGACCTTCTGAGAATTCCCTTTCTATACAAGAGACTACACCCATTGAGGGGGAGCATCAAACCGAGATTGGAAGTGTGTTAGTGGATGTTGATATTGAGGACTGGACAGAAGACCCAGGTTTTGTGGTCTGTGGATTAGATTATCCTGATTTTGATAATGAGGCATCTCTCAATAGAACAAAAATCGTATATGATGTTGAATCTGAGTTGCTACCTGAAGATGTGGTCAGAAATCATGACCTCGATATTTTGATGAAAAATCTGAAGGATAGTTTTGTGGAAGAGGTAAAGAAGATGGAAGTTTCTCTAGTGTCTTCAATTCAATTGATCATGACTGACTCCGTGGCCAGTTTAGCATCTGAAAGAGTACCTGTTGCAGTTTCTCCTGCTGATATGATCACCAGAGCTGATCTTGAATCCCTAAAGGATGAGCTAAAGGAGTCCTTTAGTGCTTCTGTTTCTAAGATGAAGCACTGCTTTGTTGAAGAGATGAGTAGCTTGGAAAAATCTTTTGAACTCTCTCTAGGTTGTAATTTGTCAACCATTGTGGCTGAAATAGTGGAATAACTTACAAATTTATAGACTCAAGTTTCTAGACTGGAAACAGATGTTGAGGATCTAAATAAATCAGTTATCTCTTTAGAATCCTACATTAGTTCAAAATACCAAGAAGACAAGGACATAGCCTATGTCAAAAGTGTTGTGAGCCAGATGGTTTTAGTGTTTGAAGGCTTTAAAACCTCTATGAAAGATCATGTTAAAACCCAGGATTCCCAAGTCCAAAATCTAATCAGTGGGTTGACCAAAAAATACAAGGAAATAGTAACCTTCTATATTGGTTCTGTTTATTTTAGACCTTTAGTGGATATGGATCAATTTCGACCTGTGATGAAGGAGGAGCTTGGTTCAGCATCAACCGATGGCTATGTGGACTCATCCGACCTGAGAAATGTTGTTATTTCTATTGGATATTTAGAGAGAGAAATAATGAAGATAGTTCAAGACTATATGAGGGAAGATTCTGCCTCTCAGAAAGAAGTGAAAGATAAGGTGGACTCATATTTCCAAAAGATTTACACCAAGCATCAACTCAACAATCACTTCAAACTTCTGTTGGAAAACCTGAAGTTACCTCCTGTCAATCAAGCCTTCAAAGATCAAGTCAACAAACTAATGGAATTGACTCCAGCCTTGGACAAATTCATGGAGAACAAGGATCAATTCATATCTTCTATGGATATAGGAGGAGGAATAATTATGGATATTAGAAATCTTTTGCTGCCTTTCCTGCAGGTTGATGCTAGGCCAGTGATTGTAACTCCTGCTTTACCTGCCTCATCCTCTACTACTTCTCCCGTTCAACTGACTCCATCCCAAGCCATTTGAAGCCTTACACCTATGATCACTCAAAGAACTCCTCAGTACAGGCCAGACACAGTTTCTATGGCTCAGCCTCCTGTGATCATCTCTAGAATTCTTATGCCTTCACCAGAATCTACACAGTCTGAATCCTCTTCTAATCCAAAGGGAAAATATCACATTGAGGATATGGATTGAACAAGTGGATAAGATGTTTTATAAGAATCCCTTGTATTTTGTTTTCTTTCTATACACCCTTTTGAAACATATAATACAATTGGATTTCATTTATTTCTCATTGTGTTACTTTTTTCTCTTAATTGTTTCCCACTTTTTGACTATCACAAAGGGGGATAAATATTATAAAATTACCAAAGAGGAGGAAATATTCATCCAGGGGAGACATATTATCTAAGGAAAAGCTACCATTATTTGCCCCTCTGATATCATTGCATTTAATTCAACCTGTGATACATTTTGTTCTATAACATAATGTTTTCTCTGAGATAATTGCATTTGCTGATATATCCTCTAATTCAACTACTATTTTTTTTAAAACTATAGTATCATAAGTTGTTATTATCAAAAAGGGGGAGATTTTTGACCTCACCAATTTTGATAATCCCAATTATGCTTTCACATACTTTGATAATTCCAATTAATGTTTATCTATATTCAAATTCTCTCAATATATGATATTCTATTATCAAGATGATAATAATATTAAACTAATCCTTGAAATATATTAATCAATGTTTATCTTTGTTTTTAAGTATTTCTAATTCAATCGGATATGTTTTGCATAAAACAGATAAGTGTTATTCACTGATCTGCGTATAACTACTGATAGAGCTACTGGTACTTAGTCTACTGATAGATAGAGTCACCGATAAGCTAAGGTCACTGATACGCAGAGCTACCGATATGTAAAAATCTACCAGTAAGCATAGAAAAAGCTAATGATACAGAGTTACCAAGAGAAAAAGTCTTTTGATAGTTCATAATGGAGCTACCGATGTGCATAAGTCCATCGACACATATAATCACTGGAACTAACCAAGAGCAACTGATACAAAGTAGAGATACCGACAGACCAAAGCTACCGATAGACCAAGAGTCACTGATAGAACAAGGTCACCGATGCAGATAGCTACAAATAGAACAAGTCTACCGAGCTACTGATAGAGTAAGTCTACCAACAAAAGGAGCTACCAATATACAAAGTAAGGAGCTACCGATGCAAATAGCTACCGATACAAGTTCAAAGAGCTACTGATACATGTTCAAATAGATACCGATGGAAGGACTGCTATACAAAGTCCACCGTACACATCTACCAACAGAAGGCTACTAATGATTCACCAACCAGTCAAACTCTATACTCTCAATAATATTTTTTTACTAAGATAATGGTTACATTTGATGTTTTTAATGCAGTTAATGTTATTTAATGATATCTATTTGCAAGTCAGGGAACCATACCTAGTACCCATGCAAAATTTTATCATTCCTTTTTTCAAGAGCTGAAAGCTATAAAAGGGAAGATAAATACCTATGTGAAGCGTGTCAGGCGTAGTGAAAAATGTGTAGTGAAAAAGGAAAATTCATAACATCATTCTAAATGTGGTGCATTCAACCCAAGCCTACATCCATACTCCAAGTACACTATACATACACGATGCAATTGATTTCTAGAGGAGAACACAAGTTGCATCTTGAGTGAATAACTACACCAAACACTTCATGCAATCAGGCTGATAAGCTGAACCTGGAACCAAGGAAGAAAATGACACTCTTTTTTTCAGAAAAAAACCAGAGGACTTAGAAGCTTTTCTGACCAATCAAACGAGTCCAGATCTGCACTGCCAATCTCTAAATCTTTTCTAAACTCATTCATATTTTCTTTAGTGATTCTTTCATTTACATTTTCGAGAAGTGTGTGTAACCTGTTTATTTTACACACACACCGTGTCCTGACCTAAGATGGAGGATTATTAAATCCTCATTCAGAATCTATAACTCCTTGTATCCCACTGTGGATAGTGGTAGAGGTTGAGCAAGACCTGAAAAAATGTGAGCTGTTGTTTTTTTCCCACGTAGAACTGTGGTAGAGGTATTTGTACCTAGATAGTGTGTTCACTGTTGTTTACCTCGATCCAGGGTGTGGATCAATTTATATAAATTTGAGAGGACTAAGTCTCTGCTTGAGACTGAACCTCTTGGTTACATCTGCTGTTCATTTTAATTTAAGTCATACATATAATATATATTTTTCATATTCCGCTGCTAACTACTTTTAAATATAATTTGTTTTAAAGTTACTTTGATAGTTAAATTAGCAAGTGTTTATACTTATTTTAAACAAGTAAGTTAGTTTCAAAAGTCAATTTAATATTCAGAATAAATTAACTGAGACCTAATCAGTATTTGAGAAACTAATTGAACATTTACAATCTGTATTAATTCACTACAGTTTAACTTTGTTTTTAAATAGGGGGATTTTAAGAGAAATATTTTTAACAGAAATTTTAATTGGAACTCAATTCACCCCCTCTGGAGTGTCCACTCCGACCAACATTAATTATAAATAATAATTATTATGGGAAATTTTATTTAAAATATAAATATTTAAACATTATAAAGTTTAATTATTTTAAAAAAATGTATATATTATTACCTAATTTTATTATTTTGAAAGTAACCTGAGTTTATAATATTTTTTTGGTTACTTAATTATAAATTATATTATTATTAATTAAACATATATATAGACTTAAAATGTATATATAGTCCTAAAATGATGAAAACCTAAGAATAATTTCTAATATATAGAATTTGATAACACACATTCTATTTTTTAGAACAAATGATGCATTATCCAATGAATTCTCAAGGAGGCCATCTAATACGCATTGACCCATCCTTGAGATTGTGGGGACGTCCATAAAGAAGTTTGAAAAAATAAATAAAAAACAAAATTTCATGAAATATATGTAACCCTTACAGAAAAATATCGCAACATAACAAAATAAATACAACCCAACACTAATTATAAAAACAGAGACCCCTTTAAAATAAATAAATATGGTATCACCCTTAATGAGATTTCTGTTAAAATAAAACAACATAATTCTGAGAAAATAAATTTTTAATGGAAAAACCTTATACTAGAATATTAAAACAGAATTTAAATAAATAAATTCCATTACATGAATTGTTTAAAACCATATTATGTTGCTGCTTTGCAGCATCATTAGACTAAGAATTTGTTTTTAAATCAATATTCCCATGCATTTACATTTTTTATATCGAATACTCCCAATTTTTATATAATGGAATACATATTTATTTAATTGGTTTGTCTATGGAACATAGGTGATTCACTTTGATTTAAAAATAGTATCAAAATTAATCTTTTAGAGAAAGATGGGGTATAAATGTAGAAAATGAAGAAAATTGATTCAAAAAAACAATTTAAAAAGAACAAAATAGCATATACAAAATAGTAGTCAAGAAAAAAATATCATAAATAAAAGAAAAATATTATATAATAACTAGATCACAAATACAAAAATTAAATGGGAACCGATAATGGAAAATTGAAAACCCTCAGATCCAGATCTCTAAATGACAAATACATAAAGAAAATCGGAACCTACAAAGGGAAATATAAACCTACCTCACTAGGTTGCAGAAAATATGATACCCTTAGATCTATATCTCAATGTTTTCCTTAGAAACCCTAACTGCAACCAAAAAATGGATGTCGGATGCTGTACAAGCAACTAAGGACAGTGGGTTTGGGTGATTCGAGTGGGTTTTTGTGATTCATGATTTGATTCACCAATAAGGTGCAAAAGAAATGGGTGGATTCCACAAAAATATTATGTTATCATGATGGTTTCGCAACATGTTATGTTTTTTAATTAGATTGGTACAATTTTATCAGAAATTTTTAAAAAGCACAGAGAAAGAGGCCTTTTATCAATGCTTATTATTTAAGTGCTGATAAAAGGCATATTTATTAGTGATTTTTAGTACTAATAAATGTAGGCCTTCATGTGTACTAAAATAAAACTAATAAATATGTCTTTTATCATCACTTTTTTTAGCGTTGATAAAGCCTCTTCTTAATTAGTTCTAAAAAAAGCACAAATAAAGATTTCTTTTTTCATCACATATTAGTTAAGCACTAATAAGTGATTTATAATTATAATTATTAATAAATTATTTTTTAAATATATATATATAATTAATCAATATATTTAAATATAAATATAGTAAATAAATTCATTATTTAAATATATTTATTATAATGTTATAATTATTTAAATATATAATTATTTATTTATAATTATATAAATATTTTTATAAAATATTATTTATATCCCTATATATATTTATATAATTATAATTATAATTATATATATTTATAAAATTATATATATATATTTAATATATATATCTATATATATAAATATAGTAATTATATTAATTATTTATGTAAATTTATTATAAATTTAATAATTAATTAAAAATATGTCATTATATGAATATTTCTTTTTTGGTGTGTGTGCATTTTTTATAAAAATGCATTAATTACATATATATGAAATCAGTATAACACACATTTGATATGTGTTAAATTGAAAACTCAAATGACATTCAATTATATATCCATTACTCCATGCAATTAGTCAGTATATTTAATTATAAACCATTATTCACAAAATAGATGAATTTTTAATGTAAATAATATCAATATTTTTTAATATATAAATCATATTTATATACATTAATATATATCTATATATTTAATATAAAATCTTTATTAACATTATCAATAATCATTTAATTAATAAAATGTTTAATATTTTCCTCAATTTACTTATTTATAATTTTAATTTGTTTAATTTTTTTTTCATATCAATATATTTAATACATACCATTTATTAGTATTTATAATTTATATATAGTATATTAAATTTATTAATTTTAATCAAAAATTATTTAATTAAAAAAATTATAATAATTTTTAAAAAACTCAATTTTTATTATTTATTTATTTCATTTTATTTTTTCAGATCTTTATTATCACTTAAAAAGTGATAATAAAGGACTCTTTTATGAGTGCTAAGAATATAGTTCTAATAAAGGTTACCCTTTTTTAGCACTAAAAATAAAGCGCTGATAAAGGGTACCCTTTATAAGCACAATTAATAAAGCACTGATAAAGGGTGCCTTTATCAGTGCTTAAAAAGCACCGATAAAGGGTTTAATTTATCAGTTATTTCTTTAGTGCTGATAATGATTCCATTTATCAACACTTTTTTCTAGAACTGATAAATACTATCATTGTTAAACAATAGTTTTATCTTAGTGTAATAAAATATTAAAGGTACAAAATCTTCCACTACTAGCTTCATGAGTATAGGATTGGTCTCTACTCTCGTACAAGATCCTAGAACTCAGAGCCAAATAACATAAGATGGTGGCTTCCCTTTATCAGTACATGCAATCATGAAGTCTTCTAGGGTACCAAAGGCGGCCCAAGTAGGGTGTATGATATAATTAGTATGCCATAACCAATGATGTCTAGATCAATCTAGTTTGTGCATATAAAATGATAAGTGTGCCAATAATAATAAATTAAAGGCAATAAATAAAGAAATACATCAGTCCAGGTTCCTCATGGGATACCCAACTGATTATACCTCCTTCATCCTAAGATGAATGTCTCTAAACCAAGGTAACCTATGAATGTATAAAATATGGTATATTAGTTCATCCTAAATAAACATCATGAAGTGGACCATCCCCAAGCATGCGATTTTTCTTGGTGGATGCATCCCTTAATTGTAGGAATTATAATTCTTAAATTTATATGAAAATACCTCTCTTTAATTTAGATGAGTGTAATCCGGGGCTCGTCCAAGGTGAAAAATTTCAAGGAACCCAAGTATCACACCAGGAGAATAATAATAAGTAATTCCATAGGAGTCCTTCCTAGGTGACCAATTAATGGAATCCCAAGTATCACTCCCAGTACGGGTAAAATCATCCCTCTAAACTCATCCCTAAAATCTCTTGTTAGGGATTATGTATCACCCGTGACCTAGTATTACCATCTAGCCACTGATCCCACCCATGGTGTCTAACCTGTGGAATAATTTTCATTCACATGGATGTTGGGGAAATGCATGGTGATCTGGTTCTAGGAATACCTAGTATCACTCCATGTATATATACAAATTTTTTAAAAATTCTAATTAAAAAGATCAAAGATCCCATATGAGGTGTCTCATTAGGATATAAGTATCCCTGTTAGCTTGGATATTAGGTATTTCTTAGCTATCACAATCCAATATATTTATAAAGGCATGAAATTTAGGGTTCCTTAATTTAACTATACAATTATTTGGTCATGAAATTCTATTATGGCATGAAGTGTTGGGGCCTAACCCATGGAATACCATTTCCTTTGATTCAATAAATACTTCAAAAATATTTATTACTTTATTGGACACCCCTCAAGGATGGTTTAAAAAATTAATCCATAGGTAAAATAAGATATCAAGGATGGGAACACAAATAGGGGTGGCCCACATCAATTCAAACTACCTTAAATGTGATTCACCTTTATCTTGGATCAAAATAAGCATGATAAACAATTAAAATTAATTTACTAAGAGTTTTGGAAGTTTATCTGGAGAAATCTAGATTGCGATTTGCCGACACATAATATAAATGAAAATAAACTTGATGGAAAGAAACTAGACCACCTAACTTAGGTTAATAGAACTCTCTTCATCTAGTGTCCACCCTTAAATTGATATAGAATCGATGATCTTGGAAGAATCATCAAATTCATTAGATTTAGAGAAAATCAGGTCCACCAAAATAGAATAAGAGTTTGGAAGATATTCCAGGAAGTGAAGGAATTTAAGTGTAGATCAAACTTAGAGGGATCCAATTCACCAAACAGTTAAGGAATCATATATCCTATGAGGGAGATACAAAAATCTCTAATGGAGGAGGAAAGAAGAGCTTCAGGAACCAACTAATAGATAATTATAATGAAGAAGAAGGATTTAGGGGTTTGAAATAATTCATGGGTAAAAAGGTAATTTACGTTTTAAATTTGGGGTCTAATATTTTGGCTATAAGGTTGGTCAAACCGTTCACCATCCCCTATCCAAGAACACCCCTCACATGGGCTAGGTGCACGGGTTGATTAACAAGGCAAAACCCATGAAAAATGTAACTATCAATGTCACATGGAATCCCACATAGGCATGTGACCTTGTTTTCATGGTTACAGACAAACCATGAAGCCTCCCCTTTTCATTAGGTTCCCTGCATGGTTGAGTCACATGGTCAACACTAACCATGTTCTAACCATGCAGCTGAGTCTGCCTCAACAAATTATGAAGCTCTATTCTTTTAATGGGCCTCATACTTTCTTTAGCTACTCATAATACTTTAGCGTACATTATTGACATTAAACAAGAGGTTTTGAACATAAACATAAGAGTCTATACATATCTTGAATGTAGGGATGTTACAACCTCACCTCCTTAAAAGTAGTCAACCATGAGTTTCCCTTCTATGGGTGGTAAGAAATCGTTCAAAAATGTTCCATCCACTGAGCATGTACATCAACCTCTTGCTCCTAGGTCTCTTCTTGCACATGGTCATGCTAAAAAAGAACTTAGACTAGAGGATCTGACCTACTTTAAAGATACTTCATTCTACGATCAATGGTACATATTGGATGCTACTCAAAATCTACATATTCCTCCATCTCAATATCATCCAGATCAAACAAATGATACACGAATCTATGATACATGGATATTTTTTGAATTTCTTGTTTTCTATGAGGTAACTACAAAATATAGGTTACCATCCTAACTCTCTCCACTATCTCGAAATTCCAAATATAATAGGGTGATAACTTTCCCTGTCTCCAAATTTCTCTATGAACCAATCTAGGAGATACTCACATAGATGACCTGATGGCCACCTGAAACTCGAGAGGTTATCAATGACCATTGGAATAAGAATTATTCATAGACTAAGCTATATCCATATTTTTCTGAATAAGCTACCGTTACTTTGAAGTTTCCTGAATGATATGAGGACCCAATAGTGCTGACTCACCTACCTCCAAATATCATAGAGGGTAACTACATGACCTACAGTAAATGGTCTCATATGAATCCATTTGAATAATTTTCTAAAAGCTTTTATTGCAGGAAAACTCAATGAGAGGTATATAATTTTCCCATGAACCTCATAAATAAAGGATTCATTCCTGGATCATGTCCTCTAAATATCATAATTTTCTCTTGGACAACTCTTTAGTCTAGGGGTGATAAGATGTACTCAAGGGAACCTATCAACCAAGTGCCATCTCTAGCCCCTGCCAAAACTGTGATATAAATCATACATTTCAGTTTGAAATGATGGAATGAGGAACAACATGAAAGCACAAAATCTTTTGAATATAAATCCTTCCAAGTCCATCAACCATGAATGTTTCTAAGATAGGCATTAAGTGTGTGACCTTTTTCTACCTATCGATGATCAACCACACTACATCACTACCTCCAGGGGATCTTAGAAATCCCATAAGAAAATCCATGGTGACATCATTACATTTTATCTCAAGAATGGATTGAAGCTATAAAAGTCCAGTAGGTTTATATTGAGCCGACTTCACATACTGATAGGTGTAAAACCTCATGATGAAGCCTATAATATACCTATTCAGACCTACATAGAAATACTAATGTGGTACATATCTATACATCTCGGTAAGCCCAGGGAGAAGAAACCAAACCGAATCAAGATGTTCCTACATCAAATCTTCTGGTATTTATGAAGGAACACACATACATCCCCAGAAGTGTAGGATCTCATTATCATTGATAACCCAACTAGGTAGAAGGTACTTATTGGAAGTTCTTTCCCTCAATATGTGTCCCTTGGGATATTATATATTCCTCATCAATACCCACTCCAGAAGGAGTATTTCACAGCCAAATATTCCAAAATAGGCTTCCCATGATATTCCTGAACCTACAGGTGCATATAAATAATTAAAGAAATAAATTTCCACCCCAAGTTGGCCTCCTGGATGGCCTGTGTCTGAGTTTTCCTACTTAAGGCATCAACCAATTGATTACCCTTTCCAAATAAAAGGACATCAAGTATTATACCCACATGTACTATCTCAGATTGAAACCACATTTTATGGAGATGTATTTGAGACTTTTATGGTATGTGTAAAAAAACTCTCTCTAAAAGGCAGTTCATCCAACAATATAAATCATGAACCATGTCTTGTAGCTCGATATCATGTGTAGGGAAGTTCGTCTCATGAGTTCTTAGCTAGCAGAATCCATACACTACAAGTCAATCTCGTTGCATCAAAACTACTCCCAACCTGATCCATGAAGAATCATAGTAAATAGTATAGCTTCTTCTCAACTTTAGAAGAATCAATATCAATGTGGAAGTCAGTCTCCCTTTATACTCTTGAAAGGAAACATCATTAGTGTATGACGATTGAATTTCACACAATTTTTATTTTTGCTTATTTGGGGAATTTCTATGCATAGGAAATCCCGAATTAATCTCCTATAATATCTATCCATTTCCAAGTGACTATAATTTTCAAACACATTCTTGGCATATTACTAGGAAACCATAGTGATAAAATTCTCTTGGAAATAATTAATCCTACCTCTAAAATTATATGACCCAATAAGTGAACATTATTGTTCCAAAAGTGGAACATTATGAGCTTAGGATATAGATGATTCTCTCTCAATGTATTCATCACAATCTCAAGATGGTTGACATGGTCGTCTCTAGTGCAAGAATACGCCAAGATGTCTTCAATGAATGCTACCACAAAAGAGTCCTAGTATGGCTAGAAAACTTGATTCATTAGTTATATAAAGACTTCCAAGATGTTTATAATGTGAAAATATATATCTTGATCCTCATATAAGCCATACCTACTTTAGAACAATGTATGTTGTATGTATGATATCCTTACAGGAACCTAATGGGTGCCTGACATCAAATCGATATTAGAGAAAAAAATTCCTTTGAGGTGGTCTAAGTTGTCATCACTATGAGGTAGTGGATACTAGTTATTAAATGTATTTTGGTTCAACCATATTTAATATAAAAACAACCAGAGGGTAAAATCCACCTTATTGGAAAAAATTGTAGGTGAACCCCACTAAGAGGTACTAGGTCAGATAAAACCATCTTCCAGCTTATTATTAAGCTCTCATCACTCCATAGGTTTCATCCTACAGGTAGGAATGAACATGGGTTCCACAAATATTACTATTTCGATGGTGAAATATCCCTTGATTACCATATGTAATCCATATAAATATTCTAGGAAAACATCCATGAAATGATCCACCATAAGAGGGAATTCCACAAGATGCATTCCCTGATCACTCATAAATATACTATCCATTTGGGCTATCACCCTACCTAGCCCTTGATTCTTGGGTCTATCTAAACTCACTTGGATATCCCATTCACCATTATAAAAATAAGAACTACCCTTGGGTGATGAAAATAACACCCTCCAATGATGAAAATCAATATGTGTGCGATTAGTCACAAGCTAGTCCATACCGAGAATGGCATAGAAGCCATCCATCTCGAGTATGAAGAAGTTCCATTGGAATTATAACCTAAACACATCAAGGGGGAACTCATTTAACTATCATATATTCTCTAATATAACCCATAATGTTTTGTACGGAGTCATCACACCCTTAAAATACTATATCTCTAGTCCCCGACTCTTTATAATTGCATTTGATATAAAAGAGTGTGATACAACTATACCAAATAGGGTAGAAACTAATATAGAGGCTTTCAAAATATTACCTCATACAGTTTATGGCTATAGAATCTGATCCTTAGGTATAGAATTTACTTTATAGATATATACCAAAATGTGGCCTTGATATGTAACCTAAATAACCTGGGAAGGTCCACTCTGCTGGTACTGAGCCTCTAAATGTCTGACTACCTCATCAACACCCACCTCCTTAACCTAATTAGACTGTCATAGGCTATCTCCAAGCCTGACATACAGATACTGATCTTATACATGAAATTAGTGTTGGAACATATCCCTTTTCACTATATATACGAGGGAAATTTTTGATGAAATGCTGCATGCGACCCATTTGGCCACAATCTTGGTACTTAATCAGGTTCCTCATACATAGGCTATTCCTTTATCCTATACTACCACACTGGTGATAAACCACATAACTATCGGTGTGGGATATAAGTCCATAACTTCCACTACATGAATTAATGAAATGATACTTCCTTCCTCTAGATAATCCATCTCCCTTCTTGGTAGCTGAACCTCCCTTGTTCACATTTCCACCTTCCCTCATGTTACCCTATATTATGAGGGAACAAATAAGTTTTTTTGAAATGGTGTTCAATAATATTTTTTACCAACCATTTAATGGAATATGTGATACCATCCTCAAATCATCTCATAGTAGTAAAATCGTTACCGGTCAAATTCAAGGAAAATCACTAGCGTTTTGAGAAGATAGTAAATTATGATATCACTGAAATAGAACCGTACTATAGGTTCATAAACAATCAATAATGGTATAATCATATTGTCTGGGGACAGAGGTAGTCATAGAAGGATATCTAGAAGCACATCCAAAACATACCCTACTGACCTCTAGCATGGGTAACTAAATCCCACCAGATTTTAGTTGAATTACATAGTATGTAGGTAGGGGTCTTGATCCTCCTCAATAAAGGTGTCTCTAGATGCTCTATGATCAAAAGAATGGATTATAGAAAATATTCTGTAGCCTTAGAACCTCCATCCCCTAAAAATGATAGAGGATTATATTGTTGGAATTCTTGTGTTATCCCTTATATAATATGGGTAGATTATGGTGAACCCTATTTTGACATCATAAAGTGATAGAAACTATCTAAAAACTATGTATTGAATCCTAGTGGAAGATCAACATGAGGAGACCGAGGTGAAACTATATGAGGTACTATCGGTGGCTCATGTCCCACCACCTCTAGAGTATAGTCTTTTCCACTCTCCTGGAACATTACTTGAGGGTGTTGAGTTAGCATAGGTCTACAATTTCCAAGAACATTTCTTAGATAATATTTAAAACAGATGATAATAAATAGTAAATTCCATAAAGGATAATTACAAGGCCTTCCTATTATGAGTCACACCTCTATTCTTACTACTTAATATAAGATTATGGGATAGTAAAGATAAAAATGGATCATAGGAGACACCTCATACTTCCAACTTCTAAGGTCGGGTCACGGTCAAGGTCTCACATAACACAATATTGGTTATGGTATATAGAGTGTCAATGGAAAGGTATAGAGTAAAGAAACATTTAATTTGAAATTAGAATCCCCATATAGTAGTAACTTATTAATTTTAAAACCTTAAATTATTCTTATTTATTTGGATGTATATATCTCAATATAGTTAATTTCATCACCAATTCCAAATTTATAAAGGACCTTACACTTTATAAATTTCAATTGGTACATCAGGTAACTATAACATGATCTACACATCTGGTATCAGAATGTAACACATCATGTATAATGTTTTGATTGAATGAATACAATTATAAATCTATATAAGTACTTTCTTCATAAATTATTATTGGTATTCATTAATCAAATTTACTAATATTCCATCCCATAGAACCAGTGCTTCAGGAATCAAATGTGGAATAATTGGTTCATTAAGGTGTCATCATCAATATATATTAGAATATATAATTTAAATTGAGGTAGGGGCATTATTTAATCTAATTATGTAAACCTTATATGAAAACTGGAACATTTAAATATATAAAAATCAAGGCACACACAACAAGCACATACAACACATGAAATCCATGCCTAAATATATATATGGAGTTGAATAATGCATGAAATTTAAGTCCTATGATTCCTAGTATGATGCATGAGATTATAATCTATCATTTCATTGACCCAAGGAAAATAAACCTATAATAATAATAACAACAATAATAACAACATCCTAACACATGTGTGTCACCCTATGATGAAATCAATGAAACTATCATAGGCACAAACCAATAACAACAAAAACCCATCCCAGGTAATTTTGGCTTCCCCAGTACATGGGTAAGATACTCCCAAGAACAGGCTCATTAAAAAATACCATTACATCATAGTTTCTGATCTAATATAAAAAAATCAATTAAAAAGTAAAAAAGGTGCTATGATACCACTTTTTATCAACCCTCCCTAGAAGTCACTTAGCGGTCCCATGAGACAGCTGACCACAAAACCTCAAGGATGTATCCTAATACAATAAAGGTTGAGGACTAGCAACGAGGGACTAGGTTGTGTATGTGGGGAGACTATACCCTCACACATCAGAGTGTTGAAGGTCAGAAATAAATATAAATAATAAGCAGAAATAGATATAAAAGGATTAGTAGTCGAATAATAATAATAAATCATCTGAGAATAATAAACTTGAATAAGTTGAATAATACGTATATATAGAAATGATAATGATGACATTACACGTAACTATACAAAAATGAGTACATGAGACAAAGGGGATACATGAATATACCACATGCTAACAAAATACCAAAATGACCAAAAGATGATACTACTAGAATCACGTGCATATGCTAAGTCATTTGGTCTTATATTCCATCCTATAACTTATAATAAAACATCAGATACATACCACTTACTTTTATCTATACCTACAATATTTAAGTTTCTTAGGTACTAAAGGAGGATCAAGAAGGGTGTGATATATGATCAGTAGGCCACCAACAAAAATGTCTAGATCAATCCAATTTGTGCATATAAAATAAGTAATGCGCCAATAATAATAAATGAAATGTAATAAATAAATAAATACATTATTCTAGGTTCCTCATGGGATTATTGACCGATTCTACCCACATCGGACAAAATTGTATGTATCTAAACCAAGTTAACCTATTCAAGTATGAAATATTGTATAATGGACCATCAGAAATAAGAAAAATGAAGTGGACCATCCCTAAGCATGTGATTTGTCTTGTCAAATGCATCCAATAATTAAAGTAATTTTCATTCCTATATTTATATGAAAATACTGCTCTTGGATTCAGATGAGTGGAATTCTATCCATATCAAAGGAGAAATATATCAAGGAATCCATGTATCACACTTGGAGAAAAATAATACCCAACACCATAGGAGTTTGTACAAGGAAATCCATAATAGGAATCCTAAGTATCACACCCAATAAGGGTGAAATCATCCCTCTGATCCCTTCTTTAGTATCTCATATCGGGGACCGAGTATCACTCATGACCTGATATTTCCATCTATCCACCATGTCTATCCATGGTGTCTCTACTAGGGAATTGACATCAATTACTCAAAGGTAAATAAACCTCATGGTGAGACTATCTCAAACATATCGAGTACCACTCTTGGTGTATATAAAAACCATTTATGAATTCTAATTACATGTCTTGATGAGATATGCATCCCATAAGGATCATAGTATAGATATTAGCTTGGACATGAGTTATTACATAGCTGTCACAATTGAATTCATTTAGCAAGGCATGCCATTTATGGTTCTTTTAATCAACTTTCCAATCCTTTGGTCAAGAAATTTAATTATCTCATGAAGTGTTGGGGTCTAACTCATGGCTTACCATTTCACTTGATTCAATTTATACTTCAAATACATTTATAACATGACAACACACCCCTCAAGGATGGTTTAACAAATTAATGAAGAGGGAAAATAGTCTATAAAGTAAGGGAACACCCATATGGGTGGACCATGTCATGAAGACCAATCTAGGATGTGATTTTACATTATATAGGATCAAAATAAGCATGAGGAACCATTTAAATTAGTTTAAAAATATTTTTGGATGTGTCACCGATGATGTTCAGAGCATGGCACAATGACACATAATATAAAAGCAACTAAACTTGAGGGAATGAAACTATACCACATGACAAAGGTTTGTAGAGCTCTCCTTTTCCAGTTTCGACCCTTGAATTGATCTAGAATGGAAAAATAGGAAGAATCTTCAAATTCTCTAGAAATAGGGAAAATGAGGTCACACCAAAATAGTTCAAGAGGAAGAAAGATAAACTTGGAAGAGAAGTAAGTGGAGTTCATATCTTACCTAGGAGGATTCAATACACCATATGGTGAAAGAATTAAAGATCATATGAGGGAGATACTAAAATCCCTAATGGAGGAGGAAGGAAGATCATTGGGTGACAATTTGTGGAGGGAACCAAGGAGGGAGAATGAGATCGAGGTTTAAATCATTTTATTGGTAAAAATGTACAGTACCGATTAAATTTGGGGTCTCATGATTTGGATGCATGGTTGGTAAAACTGTGAAACAACTCTGCACCGAACTTTTCCAAGAAAACCCCTTTCACAGGCAAAGTGCACAGTTTAACTAACAGTGAACAACATGTGAAAAAAAGCACTATCAAGGTGGTATTCAATCTCAGATGATAATATGGCATGGATCACATGGATGTAGACAAACTGTGTGGCCTCACCTATTCCCTAGGTTCGTTGAACGGTTGAGTCGCATGGTTTGCACTAACTGTGTGATAATTATGCAGCTCAATCTATCTCCTTAAATTCTAGAGATCTAGGCTCCAAATAAGCCCTAAAATCTCCTAAAACCATCCTTACCCTCTAGAGTACCAAATTTGCATAAAACAAGAGGTTTTTAATAGTAATATATGAGTCCACACCTCTTCGAAATACAGGGACATTACAAATTAGCCTTACTATAGTTTTAAAAAATGGTATTTAACATTTAGGGCATAACTTCTTTTACTTTTATATGATTAAGAACTGAAATCCATAAAATTATATTATTTTTGACATGGAAAAGAAATTAACTCATAATTAATTGTTGTTTAAATATTAAAATAAACTTTAGGTATTGAAAACATATTTATAGCTTTAGAAAATTTATCTCTTTTATATTAAAATAAATCATTTTAATGAATAAATATATATTTTATTAAGAAGGAATTTATATTATTTATTTCATAATTTTTACGTCAATATGATTTCATAATACTTACCATATATTCATATTATATTTTTCTATTTACCCAAAATTTAATCTATCTTAGAAAATTATGAAAAATGACCATTGGATAATTTCAATGTGATGACTCTAAATTTGAACCAATTATTATGAAATTAATTTTCTATATATAATTATTTTTAGATGAAAAACTTAGTATATTTTGAATCCATTCATTTGGTGCAAAAAATTTAAAATCTCTTATTTATTAAATCTTAATTTTATTCTAAAGCATTTATGGATAATCATATTAGTACAAATTGATCAATATGGATTATTAGTATTTAATAATTTTATTATTAGAAAATGATTTCACGTATTTTATGAGACACTTATATGTATAAGTGTTACACTTCTATCACAACATTCATATAGGGATGTCACTATTCTAATAGCATTATTCCCAATGGGTAGATTCCAATGGTCACCTTATCCTTATAATTATTATATTTCCCCTTATATATACAATTCATTCTAATATCTATAATAATTCACATCCTAATATTAGTGCTTATACCATGTTTATTCCACTTCTTAATGTTTTCATTATAATATAAATGTATCTTATATATTTATCAATAGTTTTAGAGTATGATCCTCTAAATTTCAAGGTTGTAGTGGTACCTTATATTGTAATGTGTCTCATAACACTAGTTTGGACTGTTAATGTGAATGTACATTCTAGTTTTGTGTTTCACTATTATGTGTTGTACTATCATGATAATATTATAGAATTTGTATTTTTCAATAGTTGTGGTAACAAAGTGTTTACATACTACATTAGAATCTTAGAAATTATATCCTACCAAAAATAATTTCATTTTTTGATAGATATAAGTCCATAAATACATATGTATAATTATTCATCATTAAAAATTTAGGTTTCCACATTTCTTCTTTTAAGTTGAAATTACTTGATGTTATTTCACCAGTGAAGTTGTCTTAATCCATTATAGTTTCTCAATAATATCAAGAATTTGGATAGTCTATTCATTATAAGACAAGTTAGGTTTCAACTCCATTTTTTATGCATTATTACATGAATTAGGTAAAATATTTACTTACTCAACATTGATACATGGAAGAAGTCATTAAATTCATAGAGTTTGGGGAATATATAAATGGTAATTCATAGATCCAATTCTCTCAAAATAGTTAAACAGAAAAATCCACTTTGGAATTTGTTTCCCAATCTTACCAAACCTTATAACTTTCTTCCAGGGTGATAATTTTATGAAGACATGATCCTCTAATTAGAATTTAAATTACTTTCACCAATTATTTACACAAATATTCTATATTCTTTGAGACATATTGATATGATTCTGAGTGGCTTGACATTTCTCCATACCCTCCTCAATGAGATTTAGACTGACTAGTTTCATTTATCCAACATCATCCCAATATTTTAGAGTATGAAAACTTTTCCTATTTAAGGATCCATAAAATGGCATTTGAATGATTGATTGGAATAAATTATTATATGAAAATTACACAAAAGGTAATTATTTGTCCCATGTTCATTGGGCATCAAGTTTTCATGATATCAACATTTATTTTAATGTTTGGATAGTCATTTTAGACTACCCATCAGTTTGAGGATGATAAGAAGTGATAAAATATATATCAGTATTCAAATACTTCTGAAGACTCCTCCACAATATTTATGTGAAATGAGGGTCATGTTTAAATATAATATATTGAGGTGCATCATGAAGTCTCAAAACTTCATCAATATTGATCCATGGAAGGCAATCATGAGATAGATCCTCCATTATTGTTATAAAATATATAGACTTTGTAAGATGATTCGCAATATCCTATATTACATAATTCATATTATATATCTTATGAATTATAGTATAAAAGTGAATTATAATATTTCCCACTTCCACATTATTATAGGTAGAGGTTTCCTAAAACCCTTAGGATTCTATATCCATCTTTTAATTTTTTCCACATCGAGATTATTGACACATTGTCCGGAATTTATAGATTTATGTATCCACACTAAAAATTTTCTTTTAAAATATATGTAAATATTAGTGATACTAATGTGATTTTTAAATTTTAGCTATAATAATTATGTATAAATTCTCTATTTATCTTAGATATTGATGTGACACATAGTCTCTTTCTAAACATTAAATGCCATCTTCATAGATGATGTCCTTAAGTCTCCCATAATTCAAAAATTTAACCATATTTTGTTGATCCTTGTAATCATATTGTGATTTATATATCTAATATAGTACATATGGGTGGGAAATAATTTTGAAAGGAATTATGTTTGCCATTCCATAATAATTTCTATATCTATCTTTACTAAATCCATGAATATTAGATCCTTGATTATCCTTATCATGGAAAAAACTCCATGATTCTTCATATTCAATGACTCAAATAAATTTATTTCTTTCATAGGGTGATAATGTATTATGTAGCCTATTTCTATATGAATATATACTTTAACATATTGTGATCCATATATATGTCACATATTTTACCATAGAGTTAGTGTTTCGATAACTTTAAATAAAATTTTATATTTTCCAACTCAATATCATGAGTTTGATAGTTTTGTTCATGGATATTTAATTACCTTGATGCATACGCCACAACTCTAACATTTTACATGAGGATTCACCCCTTTAATTTCTTCAATGTATCACTATATATCAAAAATATTTCCTTCTATAATGGTAAAGTTAATATTTGTTCATTAAACAGTATATTAATTAGTCCCTAAAAATTTTATTCATATTTCTTTGACTAGGTGAATCTAAACCCTTTACATTTTAATATTGTTGATGAGTTTTCCAATCAAGATATTTTTTAAAAAATAATTCATGGTAACCTATTGCATCAAATAATCAATGTATCTAAGTTATATTCATTGGTATGGTTCATTCTTTGTTTTCCTTCATCTTTGAAGGATAAATAAATATTTCTTACTTTGAGACAATATGAACATTTTAAGAAATCGTCTAGAGACAAAATTCATACTTATTAAATTTCCCATAAAATCATTTTCTTTACGAGTTTGTAGAATAGTTAATAAATTAATTCTCATTATATTTATAGTTTTTAGAGTATATCAATATATAATCAATAAATACAAACAAAAATTTATTAATATTAACCTTCAAAACTCTATTCATAAAATCCATAAATGCTGGGGGTGAATTTGTTAATCTAAAGAGAATTACTATAAACTCAAAAGTTCAATAAATCTTACAACATTACATCTTTGGTGTATCATTATTATCCACTCTTAACTAATGATAATGAGAATATAGGTCAATATTTGAGAAGTATTTAGCACCCTGAAATGGATTAAACATATCATTAATACATGAGAAATGATATTAGTTCATTATAACAATAGAATTTATTTCTCTATAATCGATGCATAACCTCCTAGTTTCATAATTGTTTTTCCTAAATAGGATAGGGTATCCCCAAGGTAATACCATAGGGTGTATTAATCTATTATCAAACAAATATTGTAATTGTTTCTACAACTCTACCAATTCCATTGGGGTTATTATTTATGGAATCTTAGATAATGATTTTTCCCTAGGTATGAGTTCAACAGAAGAATCAAATTCACATTAAAGTAGACATCTTAGAAATTAATTTGGAAATACGTTATTGTATTCTTGAACAATTGGTACATCCTAAAATTTTAGGATATCATTCCCATCAACAGATTACATTTCCTATTATTCTTATAATTTTTTAATAAGATGAATTATTCTTATAATTTTTTAATAAGATGATATACCAGAGGTGGATCTAGCCAAGACTTAGATAACTAATTTTCTCCTCCAAAACAAGGGATTCTATACCTCCTCCCAATATTATATCCTCCATCTCTTATTAGTAAAATCTTACATTATACATTCAGACCCAATCCATCATAAGGATTATTTCAAAGATAACAATATATATAACAATAATGTTTGAAACTAGGAAATATCTATGAATCTTAATAGAAACTACCAAATATATAATTTTTTAAATAATATTTCCATTAGGTTTTTTGTACTTCTAACTCTTTCCTTAATATTTCTAGGGATGATTCATTATTCTTAGTGCATATATTATTTTCTGAAAACCAATATTCCCTTCTACTTACTGAATAGTAATATCATTAACAAATAATTATTCAAAATAGAAATGTGGATCATAAAACATTTGTTAATGAGGTTCACCTCCCTAGGGATGATTGTATCCCTGATGTATGGTGGTTTTTATCACACTCACAAAAAACTATTCTCTAATTATCAATATAGATATAGGAAATGGTATGACCACGTAATTACTACATGATACTTAAAACAACTAGTGATTTAAAAACCCATGATTGTCTAAATGAAAAAATATAGGATATATGAATATAGATCGGTATTAGTGATCATGAGATTCAGATGACTTGATAGTAAAATGTCCTCATATTCTTCTCACAACAACCTATTATAACAATTCTCAACACCAAGAATATTTTTACACACTAATAAATTAATTAAATAACAAATCATATTTTTTATTTTTATCTTTTTAATCACATATATTAAATGAAACCTTGAGAATATAATATTCACAATTATTTTCAGTTCAATTCTACAGATATTTCATCCAGTGGAAACAAATTACAAAACAACCACGTGATATCAGAAAAGTAATGGCCATTTATTCTTATTTATCAAAAATTTAAATAATATTAACTCCATGATGATAGGTATGTAACCTTTAGGAATCATGGATCCTCATATTATAGACCCAATTTCTCCACTACTTCCTCCTTTATAACTACATGAATCAAGAATAAAAAAATTCATTATTATACAAACATTGAATTCGAATCTTACCAATAATAATTATATTTAGTTTATTCTTTATAATATTTAATTATATAAACTTTTTCAAAATATTAAAAAGAAATCGTATTTATAATGACATGATCATCCTTATAAAGTTGTATGATCCTTATAATACATCTCATATTTACACATATTTGAATTACACTTATGATAATCCTTATGATGGTCAATTATCATTATGAAACCCAAAATCATTGTTAATGAGAATCAAGATGATGTTGACATAGTTGATTCTTATAATTATTATTACATAGCTCCAATATTCATCCTTATTATGTACTTAAATGATATTATTGGTGATGATTGTGTATGGGAATCCATGCTAACACAACAATTATCATTATTAAATCCATGAAAATATCCTTCACATAATAAGATAATTCTTATGAATACTCCAAGAATTAACTAAATTTCCATCATAAGTTTTAAATTACCATTACATTGATTATAAAATGATTCCTACAAACCCGATGAATAATCCATACATATAGTACTTTGGTATTTTTTAGTCAAGTATGTATAAACTATATTCCACTCAAATAGCTTCAAGGTCTCCCTAAATCCTTATAATTATATTTCTAAAACACCATAATAAACAACTCAGACCTCATCAAAGGGGTTTTACTTCAATGGATTTAACTCATATCAGCATATAGAAAAATTAATAGAGAATTTATGAACAATATATTAAAATTTTAAATGTATTCATTGAAATATTTTTATGAAAATCGTGATCATAGTCTCTAATGATCAGACACCCACTATTGAAAAAGTTACATGAAATTAATGATAATAATCATTAATGCTCGCATTACAATGAATAGGAGGGGCGACATAACAATTATCAAACACAAATATAACATCATACATCAAAGGTTCAATAATCACTCAATTAATTTTTTTTTCAATACTACGCATTTCTCTCCCCATTATTGATTATAAAACCAAAGAAAACAACTAATAAGGATAAAGTCAATCTTCATAATAAAAATAGTACTAAAATAATTAACTCAGAGTATATTTGTGCTAGTTCAATATAAAAAATAATACTGATTAAATCAGACAACAATTATATACTTCAAACATCTCATATAAAAAACGATAATTAAAAAATATCATTCAATTATATAGAAATCTAAAAATGAATTAAAAAATTCGATCCCGCACCACTTAAAAAACACATTAAAACAGTTTATAAATGAATAGAATAAATTTCTTCCATGAAAATTACATATCATAAAAAAATTAAAAATGATAATATTCTAGAGGAAACTCAATAATTTTCATACCTTCGTGTTGGATATTGGGATTTAATCCAATTTATAGACTAATCTTCTCAAATAACTCAGTTGTGAGAGGAATTGTTATGATATCAGAAACTTGTTCCTTAGATGGAAAAAATCATTCTTAAATATACCATTATCCACAAGCTATTTAGAAAATTATTTTTATAATCGAAGTGTTTTGACCTGGAATGATGAAATATATTTTTAGATAAATTAATGGAATGTTGATTATCACAGTTGATAATCAGTGGTTATCCAGTTTATACATACATATCCTCAAGATGAGTCTTTAACCACATAATTTGAGTTGATTCCTTTGATGAGTCTACATATTCAAACATAGTTGTACACAATGTGAGGGATGTTATTTAATTTGAGTGTAATGAAACACACTTATTTACAACAAACAATACTCCACTGGAAGTGGAGTTTCTACCATCCACATATCTTTCCCAATCAACATCTGGAAACTATTCTAGATTTAATTTTCCATCATTTTAATACAACATAAAATAGTTTAAAGTTTTTAAAATATATATGTGAATTAACTTAACCACAATAAGATTAGATTAATTTAGATTATATTAAAACCTTGTAATTTTTTTGAAAAAATAAACTATATCTGACCATGAATTAGTTAGATACAAAAACTTTATAATAAATTTTTTGAATTACATTTTATTAACTAATTTACTGTCATCATCCTTTCTCATAATTGTTACCAGTTGTATAGAATTAGATACTCCTCTTACTTACACCATTTAAAAAAATTTAAAGAGATATTTTATTTAATTTTCTTAAGAAAAAAAATGACCATAAGATTTGGTTATTTTCAATCATAAGAAGAATTTATTTTCTCTATATAAAAAAATTTCAAACCAATTCTTCATTTGTGGGTATAAATATTCAAAAAAATTCTCCTAATCTCAATAAAATATTATTTAATAAACATAAAATATCATAATTAGTTATGTGGTGTTTATGTTCTTAATGTAATGA
The DNA here is from genome assembly GCA_963277665.1 of Viscum album. Classification (NCBI taxonomy): domain Eukaryota; kingdom Viridiplantae; phylum Streptophyta; class Magnoliopsida; order Santalales; family Viscaceae; genus Viscum; species Viscum album. Next base: position 634,031,970 of record OY728134.1, on the reverse strand, counting down.
TTATTGTCAACCTATCCCCTCTTAAAATCCATGATTCGTAAGTAATCATATAACCTGAATTACCAAGACAATAGAGATTTTTTTATTCCCTCAATAGCCTTATTTAATTTTTAATTTATTTTTCCATTATATTTAAACTGAAGTCCCCCACTATGTTCCATATTAACTTCCTCATGGAGTTCATCATTATAAAACAATGAGTTAATACCAATCTGATTTTTTTGAAGTTTCTTTGAGAATCAACTTCCAATAACTTTATGATGGTTTCAAGTTTGGAGAACAAGTAAAATGTCTCATCTAAATAAATATCCTCAATTTAAGAGCACCCCATGAATAAAACAATATCCCTTATCTGGAAATATCACTATTCTCATTTAATTATTTTTCTTTAAAACCCATTTTTACAATAATATGTTTCTCTACAAGTCTTAGAAAAAGATCCCATGTCTCATTCATCATTATTTGACCTAGGTATTCATTCATATATTTGATTGTATCCTTTTGTTAAAATTATGATTCAATATTTTTTGGGTTATGTATAGGAAATAATGTTGGTGTAACTAGTTCCCATAAATCTTATTTAGGTTTAAACACCTTAATTTTGATCACCAATTATATTTTCTGTATCCAAATGTTTCCTCTACCATGTAAATTCTCCTATGAACCATGGAATGTTTTATCAATCACTATTATATGAAAAATATGTATTATCTCATTAAGGATGTGTATTTTCTTCTTTGACTTGTACTAATATAGTATCAAAAAAATCATCTTTAGCACCTTTCATAATAGTATTCGAGACATTTTACTTGTTTTAGAATACTATAACATAATCAAAATCAATAATACTCTATAAGTTTTTGTTGTAACATTAGTAGGAAATTTCATTTGGTGTATATCCAAGTAATATTCCTTCACATTCTTTCTTATAAAATTTGCTTCCAATTCTTCCCTTTATTTTGATTAAAAATGAAATATCAATCACTATAAAGTTTTTTTACCCTTGGATTCTTCCTAAAACAAATTTTTTAGGTAGAAATATATGAATTGGTAATCAAGGGTCATTTATCCTGAAAATTCTAACTATAGTGATGTATTATAGCTAGAATAACCTTGATGTTTAATTATCAAGAAGCATAATTCTTCCCATATCAACAAGACTTATATTTTTCCTTCAATTTACTCCATTTTATTAAGGGTTATATTGAGAAGTGATATCATGTCTGATTCTATATTTATCTAAATAATATTAGAACATCCTATTAGTATATTATTTACCAATGTATAATCTTATCCTTTTTAAAGGAAAAACTGTCTGTTTTTCCACCAAAAACCTAAATCTTTTTAATGCGTGTAGAGTTTGAGAATGGTGGGAAATAAACATTATAAATTTAATTATAGAAAAATAAAAAATTTAAGTCATGAAATAACAATCTACACTTGTATAATTCTTCTTCACTAAGACACACACATTAGTATGTATCAACTAAAATGGTTTCTTTGTTTGAATATCATATAATTTATGGGTTTTTCTCATACTCTTTATTTTTTGGAATGTCTTGAAAACTATAGTAGTTTCTTTCTTCAAGATAAGAATTTTTATACATAATTCTTTTTTAATCAACTTCCTTATTTTATTCTGGAAATTATGATATGAAATTATGTATCTTAAAATATTTTCATCTTGAAAACTCAATTACAAGTTTATTATTCCTCTCCCCCATTAAATAAGTTTCCTTGAGTTCTTACTACCTTGGAGATAATAACTCCATATTTTAATAACTTTATAAGAAATACATTTATCCTGAATATCACCTCATTACCATCACAATGAAATTGTGTCAAACTTATGATGTTCCACTTTAACCCATAAATAAATAACACTTTATTTGTACTAATTTTTTTCTTCCTCGGATTACCAATACCAAATCCTTTTATTTTATGAGGGAATGTTTTTGGATTTTTAGGTATCTAGTCATATGATAAGAATAAAAACTATTCACAACCCATGTATTTATAGATTTTCAAGAATTAAAATCAACTTCTATAATATTATATTTTTTATATTGACTAAAATTATTTCTTGTTTTCTGATGATGATTTTATTATGCTACTATAAATAAAATACAATCATTTTATATATATACATAATCACCATAGATTATATAGTTTCTTAGGCTGGATTGATCACTGAGAGGGGATGGTTGAATCAATGGTTTCTTTTTATGAATTCCCTTTATTTAAAATTTAACCACTAAAACCTGTTAAGGTTCTCGATCTACACAATATTATATCTCAATCCAAATTCATGTTAAATAGTAGTAATGGTTATATAAGTAACAAATTATTTACAAGGATTGGTACAAAGACATACTGCTTACAATGTCAGTCCCCTAACATGGATTTTTCACTCAAAAAAAGTGATTAAAATTATTTCTCTCTAACAGAGAGACTCTATTTTCTTATAACTCTAACTAAAAGACTTATACTTTTGCCTCAAACTAAATACTCTTTATTCTACCGGATCTGACTAGAATACTTCAACTACTCCTGGATCCAACCAAAAGACTTCACTTTTGATGAAGGATTGATATAATGTAGAATGATCTTTAATCTTCCTCTATGAGATTTTAATATCTATATTGTTTGTGTACAATTGAAGTATCTTTGATATCCACTTAATATGTCTACCAAACTCGCTCAATTAATTATGATCACCTATAATTAGTAGTTTACTCAGTGAAACAATGCTCAGTCTATGTTTTTGTTTCTTTGAAGTCCCAGCCTCAATGGGATGTGTGCAATAGGTGCACTAAATGTTCATTAATATTTTTTGCAAGAAAATAATTTCACAATATCAAACTAATTATTCATTAAATATCAACTTAATTCAATCAAGTATACTCTATGTATGCATTTAAGGGATTTTGAATTGTTTTGGGAATCTCAATCATGATTTCAGGGATTTAATGGGTATCATGGGAAACATGCGTTGAATTCAACATTTTCTTACTCTATTATTCACTATATCATGAAAAGAAAAAGATCTAATCAAGGTTGTACAATATTTTTACTACCTTCACATAATGCTATAGAGGATTTCCAAATGTATTCTCATAAAAAAACAATTTTTTCATAGGATCTTAAGAAATTTACACTGGATGATGTATCAATGTATTTTCAATGCCTGGATGAATCATATGTATCTACTCATGTTATTTTAAAGATGTCAATACACTATACATGGGTTCAATTTTAATCACTTTTCATGACCTTACTGTGTCATGGGTGTTTCCTAAAACCCTTTACTCAAAAAATATGGATTGTGGATTTTCTTTAATGTGACATCAGGTGTTTCCCTACTTATATCCAACAAAACTTCACAATATCAAAATATATCTTGCATAAATACTTCACGTGAAGTAGGGTGTGTCTGTGAGTTCTCTCTAACCTCTTCACAAGACTTGGTGTCTTATGTGTTGCTCCTTCCTCCGTGTGACATAGGTGGTATCCACGACTTACTTCCAAACCAACATCGCAAAAGATTTTTTTTCCATGAGCTACTTCATGTGAAAAAGGTATTTTAGTGGCTGTATCAACCTCTTTATATGACCAATGTATTGTAGGATTCCTCTACTTCACAAGAAGGGATCTCACAAGTGCTCTGTTTTTAACAAGATATCTCAATCTATCAAATTTATACAAACACAACTGTAACGCCATGACCCCAGAAGCCCAAAGTAGGTGCATTATTTTAATACATTGGTATGATTACAAGGAATCAAGTCTTGAAAGGCCGATAGTTTAGCAGTCTTGGAAAATATATTACATACATGATTGTTACATTACAAATTAGAAAAAAAAAACAAAACATAAATGATCCTTTGAGAACACCATTAATCCACTATATTAACCCTTCTTATCAATCATAATACACTTCTTGGAATCCTGGGAAAATAAAACAAAAGAAAGGGGTGAGCTGAAATGCTTAGTAAGGGTAAGCAATACAGCAGAAGATAACATAAACATTAGAAATGCTGAATAATTTAAAACACATGCCTTTACAAATAATAAAAATGAACACTTTATGGTAAGAATATAAGAGGAGTAAATAATTCCATAATAAAATATAGCCATGGGTATTCTACTAGTCACATAACCACACAAACCATTAATAATATTTTCATAATGAGGGAATGTATAATTCCAGAAATTTTGAAAAATTTTGTTAAGGCCTCGGCCAAGACATCTAAAAATGATTAAGGCCTCGACCAAAACCATATATCAAATTTGGGAAAGGCCTAAGACAATTACATATCTAATTGTCTCATGAAACATACCAATTCACCAAAGAGCTAGAGAGGGCTCCACCCATCACTTACTAAGTCCAATACATTCCTCACAAGAAAATATTGAAACATAACATAAACATTCATATTAAAACCATCATATGAAATTTTAATACTTTAACCATAAACCATGAGTGGTATAAAAATAACATATCCATAGTCAAATATATCACAAAAAAATAAATACAATATGGATGATTTTTATCATAATAAATCAACTTCAAACATTTTTAAAATCCCTCAAAGTATGTTTACATAGATGAAAATGATTTGTAAAATTCTTTGAGAGAAATATCCCATTTTCATGAAAACATTTAAAAGTCACATATTTATAAAGGATGTAATCTAAAATAGATTTTTGAATGAAATTGTCCCATAACACTTTGAAAGTTTTTAAAATAATCATCATTTTAAAACATTCATGTCCATATAAATAAATCCTTAAAATCATTTTGAAAACATGGACATTAATTAAAAGGATCTAGAAAGATAAATCTTTAAAACATTTAAAATGACGATATAGTTAAATAGAGTCTCCCATTAAACCATAAAAGATTTCTTTTGAAAACATATTTATGAAATATGGTTATCTAATTATAAATATGTCCCAGTAAATACTTACGCATAAACAATCTCTGATAATAATGATATTGAAGAAATAACCCTTACCTTTCACTTTCCTTTAGTCAAGGGTACATTTATCCTCCTGTATAATGAAAATAGTATGTTATTAAATTATTACAGAACTATATTAATATTTATTATATCATACATTATTCATTTAAGAAATTATTCTACCAATTTAATAATGATTTCAGTGTTAAATTAATAGTTTCGGTAATAATCGCTTTCTTTATTGTACCTATTTTAACTTGTTATTCTTGATCATATCATTTATATAATGATTTAAATAATTATAGAATATAACACATGATTTATATATCATATATATTTAGAATATAAATATTTATAGTAGATAGATATATGAAATGTAAAACACCGTTTATGGAGATGGTAGGCCGTACGAATGCATAAACACTATTTCCATTTTCATATCGCATTGAATAGAAGTAAGTGAATAAGATATATGTAAGTACATATATATATATATATTAAGTTTAATTATTGTTACATATATTACATACTTATTAATAATATATATTTTTACAATCATCATTGAATGGTGAATGTGGAAATGAATCTCATCGCGTCGTGGAGACAATAATCTGTACGTACGTACGAGCAAAATTATCATTATATTGATGGTAAAATTGTATGTAATTGGATGGTATATAATAAATTCATAATAATTAACATTTTATATTTATTATTTAAATCAGTTATACCCATTATTATACCCATCCAAATAATTAAGTGTTTGAATAACAAACTACACCACGACGTGGAGATGGTAAGTCGTACGTACGCACATATGGTGACATTGTCATTTATTGGATGAATAGATTAAAAAATATTGTTGTACCATATTTATAATAACATAAAAGTATGTAGTATGTACTAGAGTTATTATTTTGGTATGGAAACAAAAAATAAAGAGGAAGTAGAAAATGAAAAGAACTTGAAAGAGGGTGGTGAAATTATTACCTCTTGTTCGGGTGTTTTCATTTGAGTTGATCAAAAGGGATCCATAAGTTAAACTTTTTATCAATGTAAGGACTATAAGTTGATTTAATGGAAGTTGGGAGGATATTTGGGTAGGTTTTATCTAATCCAAAAGGATTTGGAGTTTTAATTTTGAGAGAAGGGGAAGTTCCCTTTTATAAGAGAGGTGAGGGTCACTTTAGGAAAAACTTGAAATATTATTTTATAATAAAATAATTATATGTTTATAATGGATAAAAAATAATTTATGTTTAGGATAAAGTTCTTATGGGTCAAAAAACACTCAAAAAATTTGTTTCAGATAGGTTTAGGTCACCATATTAACCTTATCTTTTAGATTTAATTCTTAGTTAAATAGTTTAACTTTTACCACGTCTTCTTGTATTATTACACTATATGGTTCATAAACTTACCCTAAACTTCAAAAATAAACTCCAGTGGTTCATTAATGAAATATATAATATTATTTAAGCCCTTTGTCTGATCCTTAGATTTTTAGGCATATTATATAATTTAATAATATAATATTTGTTTTAAAAACTCATTTATGTCTATTTTGAAACTATTTAGAATTTGGTTTATGTGAAACTCATCACTAAATGATTAGTTTGAAAAAGATACATTTAATCAATAATAACATGTCATATGCACCTATAAAATTTGTAAATGTCATAAAAACATTTAACGTAAATTTATTTTAATATTTATAATACCATTTATTTTATTCTTTAATTAATATGGTAATTACTGCATCATCATTGTGTCATAAATAAATTAAATTATTTAATGTCTAAAAATTATAAATAAAATAAAATTATGTATTAAATAGTTTTATATTTCTAATAAATATTTATAGTCGAAAATATAACTTATATAACACCTTGTAAAAATTGTTTTAGTAAAGGATATATGTTTATGTAATTTTTGTCTTTACGTTAAATTAATTAATATAAAGCGTCATTATCAATCTCATGTGACTCCAAGTGGTCCCAAAATAGACCCAAGGATTAAAATGGTCAGAAATGTATCAACCAATAGGAATAAGAAACATTTTATGTTAATTTAATATTATTATAATAATATTTGTTTACCCTTATTTACCATATTTACACATTAACGATGGTAAATAAAATATTTACTGATGTAAATATTCATAATGTCTAAAACTAAAAGTTACCAATTTACACAATTTGGACACCCTGATTCCAAATATGGAATTAAATTTTCCACATTCAAAGCACATAAGTGGCCGAAATAAATTTAATATTAATTCCCGCTGTTAAAACAAAAAAGTAAGTTTTTAACAAATAATAACTATCAAAAGATTGATAGTTGTTTATGTCCATTTTAAATTTGAAATTGCTTCGAACTACCTAAATTATATTAAATGATAAAAATATAATCTAATTATACTTAAAAACCATTCAAATTTATAAATTAATACAATAAATTATTTTGATTAAAAAAGTTATTTTTAATTAAAATTTATTATTTTTCACTATTCATCAAAATATGAAAGTTATTAGAAAAGTACAAAAAAATTATCCAAACTAAATTTTTATATCCCAATTCTAAATAATTATTTAATTTAATTAAATTTAATATATAAAAGTGTCAAATATTTTTTTTTAAAAATGGTTCTCCATTAAAAGGTGGTAAAATTGCATTTTTTGGAAAATACTACTTTTATCTGAAAAATTGAATTTGTTCTTATATTATGTCTAATAAACACAAAATATGGATGATAAAATTATATAGAGTATATAAGATTCAAAATTAATTTAATACTATTGATAACCGCTTTTTGAACGACTAGTTTGGTTAGTTGTGATGCGCTCGAACTCAGTGTTGCATGTTGTATAAGCTATTAAATTACTTTATTGAAATAAAGTACTATGAAATATTGGGGTGTTACATTCTCCAATATTTCAATAAATTACGTCCTTGCAATTTGAAATTGTTCTTCAAAAATAAAAGGATAAAAATAGAATAATATCTTTGTGGAAAACCCACATCAGAAATTGGGTTAAAACAATTTAGTCTTAATAAGAGGGAAAGGGAAATGAAGACGCAACCAAAAAATTATGATATAAATTAGGAGAAAATTGGTGGAAATTAGAGAACCATAATTGGTGGAAAAAATGTGTAACACCCCAAGCTTCTACGGTACGCTTCTCTTTGAATAATGCGATAGCATTTGTTGTACGCAACATCGAGTTCTAACACACCACAACCAATCATACTAGCCGTTATGAATAGTAATACCTATGTTTTGAAATTATATATATATTATATTTCAAAATGAACTTCATTTTTGGATTCAGAATATCGAAATTATCCTAAGTTGATTTTTTCTGAGAACGTCCCATTTTTATGAATATTGAAAAATACTTAAAAACAACTTTTTTAATCAAAATAATTTATAGTGATAAATTATATTATTTAGTGGTTTTATAGTGTATAATTAGAATATATTTTTACCATTTTATCCAATGGTGTTCATTATAATTAATTTCACTTTGAAATTGGACATAAACAATTGTCAAAATTTTGATATATATTGTTTCTTAAAAACACGCTATTTGTTGTAACTGCGGGAATTAATTATAAAATTAATTAATGAAACTTATATGTTTGGAATTTGGTAAAATCGACATCATTTTTGAATTCGGAATATCAATAATAGCTTAGGGTGAAATTTTGGCATTGTTCTGAAAAACTTCAATTTTTGATGAATAGTGAAACTACTAAGTGGTAGTTAAAAAAACTGAATTTTTTCATAAAACATAATTTTACCACTTCTGTGAATGGAATTTCGAAAATCCGAGAGACACAGTTAATATCAAGAAGTAAAATGTGGTTCAATGATATGAAAATAATTTTTGATGAATAGTAACTTTTTACTTTTATTTACCACGGTTAAAAGTAAATAGGGTAATTAAGGGTAAAAATGATATTAATATTACCCTAACACATGTCCTAATTCGATTTTAAAAGTGTATCTCGACCAAAAACAACCTTAGGAATAAAATATTATCATTTAGGTCCACTTGGATTAGATTAGGACATTTATTATTATTTAATTCAAAGAAGAGTTAAAATAATTAAAATCAATGTTTATTTACAAAAACATTTTTAATATAGGGTTATACATAAGATAAATTCGATTGTAAATATTAATTATAAATATAAAACGATTTCCTACATAATGATATTTTATTTATAATTTTTGGACATTAAATAATTTAATTTAATTATAAAACAATGATGATGCAGTAATTACCATAATAGTGAAAAATAAAATAATTGATGGTATAAATACACAAATAAATATAATTGGAGACTTTTTATGAATTACAATAATTTTGTAAGTTAATATGACATGTTAGTAATGATGTAATTAAATTGTTTTGAAGTAATCATTCTGTTATGAGTTTCACAAAAATCAACTATTGAATAGTGTCAAAATTGACATAAAAGAGTTTTTAAAACAAATATTATATTATTAATTGATATTAAATTCCTAAAAATATAGGTTTCGGCCAAGAGACTTATATAATGATAGATGTATCATTAATGGACCACTTGGGGGTCGCTTGGATGTATATAGTAAGTTTATTAACCATATAATATAAAAATACAAAGAGACATTGTAAAAGTGAAACTAATTAACTTATAGTTAGTACTTAATGATAAGGCCAATATAAGTACCCAAAACTATCTAAATTATATTGGTTGAGTGGTTTTCGACCCATCCCCACCTTAACATTTAAATAATCCACTTTGGAGCCATTAGAAACTGAATATGAATTTATTATAAACTAATATTTCTAGCTTTTCCAAAGGTGCCCCTCACCCCTCTTATAAAAGGGCACTCCTCCTTCTCATTTCTTCACACCTTCAAAGCCATTTGGTTCTTCCAAACTCTGCCCAAATACTCTCCCAACTTCCCTCAATACAACCTAGAGGCCTTAGTGTGATCAGAAAGCCAACCTAAGGAGCCCTTTTGATCAAATCAAAAGGAAGAACCCGAAGAAGAGGTAATGATTTCACCACCCTTTTCCAAGTTCCTTTCTTATTCCACTTCTTCTTCTTTTGTTATTACCATTATAAAATAATAACTCCATTATCGTATATATACTGTGATTTTATTATAAATATGGTACAACCATATTCATTATTTTATCCACCCTTTGAATAACATGTCACCATACGTGCGTACGTACGGCTTACCGTCTCCACGTCGTGGTGTAATTGTTATTCAATATATTATTATTTGGATGGGTATAATAATGATGTGTAACTCATGTAAATAATAAATATACCATGTTAATGATTCTGTATATATGATATAACATCCATTTATATATTATTTTAATATCAAAAGAATGATATTGTCGCTCGTGCGTACGTACGGACTAACGTCTCCACGAACGCGATGAGATTCATTCTCCATCGTATCCATTAAAGTATAATTATCATTTTATGATTTAAAAGTAAGGTTTAAGGACTTGATATCATTCTTTATATGAATAAGATACAACCTATCCATAACAAACATGTCTTATGTAACAAAACATATAAAAGAAAACGAGTAAGTTAACACCCGAAACCACGATAATTCTAAGATATTATTAACAAATCAATATTAAAAGATCATATATGATATCATATTAATATATATGATTCTTGTTCAATTTAATAACAATTATTTCACCATTATACAGGAGGTTAACCTACCCTCAACCAAGGAAAAGTTCAAGGTAAGGGTTATTTCACAATCTCTTCATTATCTGAGGTTGTTTATACGTAATAATCTACTGGGATCTCTTTATCATCCACATCCATGTTTCTTAAAAATGTATTTCAAAACATTTTTACTATTTAAAATAATATGGGTTAAATTCATTTATACCCTTGTTTGAATTTTTATAAGAGTTTTATAATGGAATCTTTCCGTCGTTTTCCAAACAAGGTGCTTTTATCCTTTTCGACAGAACTAAGGTAAGAATGTTTTTTTTAACTTATACGGCGGGTGCGGTTATTTTCCGCCGTTATAAAATTGTCGAAGCTTCCCTTAAAATATTATAAGAATATTTTAAAAGAAAAATGTTTTATTTTATAAATATATTACTCTTAAATGATTTCAAAAATAGAAAGAGATATTTCCCTAAAAAGAGTTTTGATTTCATCTATGTCAACATCCTTTGATGGATTTTACGCTTATTTGAAGTTGATTTATTATGATACAAAACTTCTATATTGTATTTAAGGTTTTGTGATATTTATGACTGTGAATGTGCTATTTTTATACCATTCATAGTTTATGGTGAAAATATTGACATTTTGTATGCTAGTTTTAATACGAATGTTTATGTTATGTTTAAACCTTTTCATATGGGAATGCATTGGACTTAATATGTGACGGGTGGAGCCCGCTATAGCTCCTCGATGAATCGGTAGGTCTCATGAGACAAACTAGTGTCTTGAAACAAGGCCTTGGAATTATATTATTTTTAGTCTTGGCACGAGGCCTTGGCTATGTGGTTATGATAGTCTGGCATTATGCATTCCATCATTATGAAAGTGGTTATTGATATTGCTTGTGATTATTCGATTAGTAGAATATCCATGTGAATAAGTAAATGGAATTATTTCATTTTACTTTTTCCATACTATGTTGAAGTTCAAGTTTAAAAGGCTTTTGTTTTAGTTGTACATTGCCTTAAATGTTTATTCTTATTTATGAAAGTTTCCGCTATATTGTTATCCTTACTGGGCATTTGAGCTCACCCCTTTTCTATGTTTTGTTTTTCCCAGGGTATGAAGAAGTAAATTATGAATGACCTGCAGAGATAGTATGTGGGGATATGAGTGTGGCATATGAAGAAAAGATGTTGTTGTAGTTTTCATTTTTATGATATAAAGTAAGACTTATGAATATATCTAGTGTTTCCAAGGATACTAAACCAATCGGTCTTTCAAGATTTGATCTTTCTTGTGATCATGCCAATGTTATGTAATAATGAACCAACTATAGGTAACTGGGGTTGGGGCATTACAGTTGGTATCAGAGGAGGTTTAGTACAAACCTTGGAAGCTAGATTTAGATAAACTCTGATTAGAGCACGTAGACCTAAGATGAAATTTGAGGATTAGTATAGAATAACTTCCTAAAATTTTGGTATTGTAGAGATTTTGTGAGTTTTCTGAGCAATACATCCTTGTCTGGATATGATAAGGTAGAGGCGGCTCTGGCACAAATGTACCTAGGGGTAAAAACCGAAAACACCGCTTTGAGCTAGACTCGAACGAGAACTGGTGCACCAAAACGGGCCTTGCTGCACTCTTGGTTACGACACTCCCGGGGGATATGCATAGGATAACTCTAATTTTCTTTACAAATCATTATGAAGGGTTTATGAGTATATAATTCCTCAAAGAAAACATTCTTATGATTATGGATTATATCCATTAATAGTTCAATTTATGTTAAGTGTTTTGTAAGTATGGGATTATGTATTTTGATTCATAAACTGATCTAGTTTATACAGTTATTTAGAAATGGCGCCTAGTGGAAGAAATGGAAACTGTATCAATGCACACACTCCATGTAGGGATTGCCCTCCTGCTCAAGATAATTATAGTGGAGCTGGTGATGCAACTGGTGCCGATCAGCTAATCACCATACTGGGACAACTTACTCATGTTATGAATAATAACCTTACCCGTATGGAGCACCCTGATCCACAGCGTGGAGGATCAATGTTAGATCGATTCATGAGGCAACAACCACCAACGTTCAATGGGAGTACAACTCCCTTAGTAGCTGAGCAATGGATAAATTCCCTAGAGAAAATATTTCAGGCTTTGGGGAGTAGTGAAAGGGAAAAAGTTATCATGGAAGATTACCGACTCAATGGAGATGCTGATCAATGGTGGTCATTGATTCAAAACTTGAAGGAAGATGATGAAGTATCAAATATGGAATAGAGTGATTTCAATGATCTGTTTTTAGAAAAATACTTTCCTCGCGACCATCGAGCAGATATGGAAAGAAAATTTCTGAGTCTGAGACAGAAGGAGGATGCGAATGTTGCAAAGTATGAGGCTAACATTACAAGGTTAGAAAGGTATGCTGGAGATTATATACTTAACCCAAGAAGTAAGATTGATCGTTTCTTTGATGGCTTAAAACTATTTCCTTTTTGAGCATTAGTCTCACAATCCTTCTCGTCGTACGAAGACACTGTCTCATGTGCTATCAAGACAGAAAAGGAATTATCTAAGTCTTATGACTTTAAAGAAAAACAAGAGAAGAAGAGACCTGCTGATCAATCTGGGAATGGAAATAAGGGGAAGAAGGGAAAGGTTGAATATCCATCCTATGGTAAATATGGGAAGAAACACCCCGATACTTTATTGAAGGGAATGGGAGTCCGTTACAAGTGTGGTGAAAAAGGCCACCAAGCTCATGATTGCAAGGGGAAGAAGGAAGCCAACAACATTCAATGCTACAATTGCAGGGAGATGGGGAATTATGCAAATGAATGTCCTAAGCGTCAGGAGAACTTACCTCAGAAAAGGCCAAGGGATCAAGGCCAAGCTTATGTTATCACTACTGCTGAGGTAGATGCTCCGAAAGATGTGGTGGCAGGTAATTTAATGGTTTCCTCAATTTTAGCAAATGCATTATTTGATTCTGGATCATCGCATTGTTTCATATCTTCCCAGTTTTCTAAGAAAATTAGATATTTCCAATTTGATTTAACAAGGGAGTTGTCAGTTAAAACTCCCAAGGGAAGTATCATTTCAACAAAGTTTTGTGAATCAGTCCCCATTAGAGCACATAAATGTTCTTTATCTGCTGATCTCATCGTCATACCTATGATTGAGTTCGATATAATCCTCGGTATGGACTGGCTTTCAGACTATGATGTGATGATTTATTGTAAGAAGAAAGAGGTTACGATTTTTGACGATGATGATAAGGAACACCTTATCTTCAGAGCAGAATCGGCAGCATCGAATTCTTATCTAGATACACCCCCAGTAGCTCAACTAAATTCAATTATTGGGGAGGAAGAGAATGAAATAACTGTGGGTGAGGAATGGAATGTTCAAATAGAGGATGTACCTGTTGTGAAAGAATTTTTAGATATATTTCTGGAAGATTTACCTGGACATCCTCCAGAACAAGAAGTTGAGTTTTCCATTGATTTAATTCCTGGATCAAGGCCTATATCGAAGACCCCTTATAGAATGGCCACTATAGAATTAGTTGAACTAAAGAAACAACTAGAGGAATTGAGTAATAAGGGATTTATTCACCCTAGTGTTTCTCCATGGGGAGCCCCTATTCTTTTTGTTAAAAAGAAAGATGGATCTATGAGGTTATGTATCGACTATAGGGAGATCAATGCTATAACAATAAAGAACAAGTATCCCCTACCTCGAATTGATGATTTATTTGAAAAACTGCATGGAGATCAATACTTTTCAAAGATTGACCTTCGATCTGGATACCATCAGTTGTGTGTGAAGAAGGAAGACATTCCGAAGACAACATTTGAACCAGGTACGGGCATTACGAGTTTACTGTAATGCCTTTTGGATTGACTAATGCACCCTTTGTATTCATGGATCTAATGAATAGAGTTTTCAAGGAGTATCTTAATGAATTTGTGGTGGTATTTATTGATGATATCTTGGTATACTCCAAAAGCTACGATGATCATGAAAATCACTTGCGCATTATCCTGAAGACTCTGAGAAGACATGAATTAAATGAGAAGTTTAGCAAGTGTGAATTCTGGCTTCATGATATTTCTTTTCATGGCCATATTGTCTCTAAAGATGGAATCTCTGTTGATCCTTCTAATACTAAGGAAATCCAAGAATGGCCAGCACTGACGAGTATAACTGAGGTACGCAGTTCTATTGGTTTAGCAGGTTATTATCGACGTTTCGTCTAGAATTTTGACCGATTGGATTACCCATTAACGAAGCTCACACGTAAAGGGGTTAAATTTGTTTGGACAAAAGAGTGTGAAGAATGTTTCGAAGAACTGAAGATAATATTAGTCAATGCTCCTATATTGACTCTACCATCGGGGAATGATGGGTTCATTATTTATAGTTATGCATCGAAGAAAGGACTTGGTTGTGTCCTTATGCAGAATGATAGGGTTATTGCCTATGCATCATGACAGTTGAAAATTCATGAACAAAACTATCCTACTCATGATCTTGAGTTAGCGGCTGTGATATTTTCTTTGAAGATATGGTGGCACTACCTCTATGGTGAAAAATGTGAGATTTATACTGATGACAAGAGTTTGAAGTATATTTTCTCATAAAAAGAACTCAACATGAGGCAAACGAGATGGCTTGAATTACTCAAGGATTATGATTGTACGATACACTACCTCTCGGGGAAAGCAAACAAGGTGGCAGATGCTTTGCACAGAAAAGACCATGGAGTTTTGAACGTGATGAGAATTGAAAGGGATCCAATTTTGATGGATCTAGTGAAGATGGACGTGGGAATAACCAGGGAAGGAGAAAAATCAATGCTTTTTCAAATGGTTCCCAAAAAATCTTTAGTAGAAATGATTAAGAGTTCTTAGACCGATGATGAAGAATTTCAAAAGAAGATTAAAGCTGTGAATGATGGGAGACTGAGAGACTTTGTGTATGAAGATGGAATTTTGAAATTTGGGAAGAGACTTTGTGTTCCCGATATACCTGATCTAAAAAGGGAATTGCTGGATGATTATCATAGTTCCAATTTCTCTATACACCATGGGAGCACCAAAATGTATAGAGATTTGAAGGAACATTTTTGGTGGGACAACATGAAGAGGGAGATTGCTGATTTTGTGTCAAGATGTATGGTTTTTCAACAAGTGAAAGCTGGAAGGTAACAGCCTGGAGGAGTTATGCAACCTCTTCCCATACCGGAGTGGAAATGAGACAATATTACGATGGATTTTGTCATGGGGCTACCAAAGACTCCTAGAAGGAATGATGCAATATGGGTTATTATTGATCGTCTTACCAAGTCAGCACATTTTCTTACTATAAGAGAAGATCTACCCCTGGAACATCTAGCAAGACTATATATTAATGAAGTTGTGAGACTTCATGGAGTACCCCTATCGATTGTTTCTGATCTTGATCCCCATTTGACTTCAGGATTCTGGAAAAGTCTTCAGAAATCCCTGGATACTGAACTTCATTTGAGCACTACTTACCACCCTCAGACAGACGGACAATCAGAACAGACTATTCAAACCTTAGAAGACATGTTGAGACCTTTCTCACATGACTTTCAAGGTATGTGGGATCAATATTTACCTCTGGTAGAATTTTCCTATAACAATAGCTTCCATTCGAGTATTCAGAGGGCACCATATGAAGCGTTATATAGAAAGAGATGTCGTACACCAACCTGTTGGGATGATGTTGGTGAAAGAAAACTTGTAGGCCCAGAACTGGTGGAGGAAACGATGGAAAATGTGAAGGTTATCCAAAATCACATCAAAGCATCTCAAAGTAGGCAGAAGAGCTCTTCCGATAATCGAAGGAAGGATTTGGAATTTCAAGTCAGTGATCATGTTTTCCTGAAGGTATCTCCATTGAAGGGAGTCATACATTTTGGTAAGAAAGGTAAATTGAGTCCCAGGTACATCAGACCTTTCGAAATTCTAGAACGAATTGGGGCTGTAGCTTACCGATTGGCAATGCCGCCAAGTCTCTCCAAAGTTCACGATGTGTTCCATGTATCTCTGTTGCGGAAATATATGCCTGACCCAACGCATGTACTCACCTATGAGGAATTAGAACTAGTACCCGATCTGTCTTATTGCGAAGATCCCATCAGGATTCTTGATACGAGAGAACAAGTACTGAGAAACCGGACGACACGTCTGGTAAAAGTTTTGTGGAGAAACCATAAGATGGAAGAGGCAACGTGGGAACCCGAGGAACTTATGATGAAGAACCACCCGAGTCTTTTCATGCGATAATATTATAGAAATTTCGAGGATGGAATTATTTGAAGGAGGGGAGAATGTAACACCCCAAGCTTCTACGGTACGCTTCTCTTTGAATAATGCGATAGTGTGTGTTGTACGCAACATCGAGTTCTAACACACCACAACCAATCAAACTAGCCATTATGAATAGTAATACCTACTTTTTGAAATTATATATATATATTATATTTAAAGATGAACTTCATTTTTGGATTCAGAATATAGAAATTATCCTAAGTTGAATTTTTCTGAGAACGTCCAATTTTTATGAATAGTGAAAAATACTTAAAAACAACTTTTTTAATCAAAATAATTTATAGTGATAAATTATATTATTTAGTGGTTTTATAGTATAATTATAATATATTTTTACCATTTTATCCAATGGTGTTCATTATAATTAATTTCACTTTGAAATTGGACATAAACAATTGTCAATCTGTTGATATATATTGTTTCTTAAAAACACGCTATTTGTTGTAACAGCGGGAATTAATTATAAAATTAATTAATGAAAATTATATGTTTGGAATTTTGTAAAATCGACATCATTTTTGAATTTGGAATATCAATTATAGCTTAGGGTGAAATTTTGGCATTGTTCTAAAAAACATCAATTTTTGATGAATAGTGAAACTACTAAGTGGTAGTTAAAAAATGAATTTTTTCATAAAACATAATTTTACCGCTTCTGTGAATGGAATTTCGAAAATCCGAGAGACACGGTTAATATCTAGAAGCAAAATGTGGTTCAATGAGATGAAAATAATTTCTGGTGAATAGTAACTTTTTACTTTTATTTACCACGGTTAAAAGTAAATAGGGTAATTAAGGATAAAAATGATATTAATATTATCCTAAAACATGTCCTAATTCAATTGGAAAAGTGTATCTCGACCAAAAAACAACCTTGGGAATAAAATATTATCATTTAGGTCTACTTGGATTAGATTAGGACATTTATTATTATTTAATTCAAAGAAGAGTTAAAAGAATTAAAATCAATGTTTATTTACTAAAACATTTTTAATATAAGGTTATACATAAGATAAATTCAATTGTAAATATTAATTAGAAAGATAAAAATATTCCCTACATAATGATATTTTATTTATAATTTTTAGACATTAAATAATTTAATTTACGTATGACACAATGATGATGCAGTAATTACCATAATAGTGAAAAATTAAAATAATTGATATTATAAATACACAAATAAATATAATTTGAGACTTTTTATGAATTACACTAATTCTATAAGTTAATATGACATGTTAGGAATGATTTATTTAAATGTTTTCGAAGTAATCATTCTGTTATGAGTTTCACAAAAATCAGCTATTGAATAGTGTCAAAATTGACATAAAAGAGTTTTTAAAACAAATATTATATTATTAATTGATATTAAATTTATAAAAATCTAAGGATCATCCAAGAGACTTATATAATGATAGTTGTATCATTAATGAACTACTTGGGGGTCTCTTGGATGTATATAGTAAGTTTATTAACCATATAATATAAAAATACAAAGAGACATTGTAAAAGTGAAACTAATTAACTTAGAGTTAATACTTAAAGATAAGGTTAATATAAGTACCCAAACCTGTCTAAATTCTATTGGTTGAGTGGTTTGCGACCCATCACCACCTTAAAAGTTAAATAATAAACTTTGGAGCTATTAGAAACCGAATATGAATTTATTATAAACTAATATTTCTAGCTTTTCCAAAGGTGCCCATCACCCCTCTTATAAAAGGGCACTCCTCGTTCTCATTTCTTCACACCTTAAAAGCCTTTTGGTTCGGCCACAATATGACCAAATACTCTCCCAACTTCCCTCAATACAACCTAGAGGCCTTATTTTGATCAGAAATCCAACCTAAGGAGCCCTTTTGATCAAATCAAAATGAAGAACCCGAAGAAGAGGTAATGATTTCACCACCCTTTTCCAAGTTCCTTTCTTCTTCCACTTCTTCTTCCTTTGTTATTACCATTATAAAATAATAAATCCAGTATAATATATATACTGTGATGTTATTATAAATATGGTACAACCATATTCAGTATTCTATCCACCCTTTGAATAACATGTCACCATACGTGCGTACGTACGACTTACCGTCTCCACGTCGTGGTGTAATTGTTATTCAATATATTATTATTTAGATGGGTATAATAATGATGGGTAACTCATGTAAATAATAAATATAACATGTTAATGATTCTGTATATTTGATGTAACATCCATTTATATATTATTTTAATATCAAAAGAATGATATTGTCGCTCGTGCGTACGTATGGACTACCGTCTCCACGAACGCGATGAGATTCATTCTCCATCGTATCCATTCAAGTATAATTATCATTTGATGATTTAAAAATAAGGTTTAAGGACTTTATATCATTCTGTATATGAATAAGATACAACCTATCTATAAAAATCATGGCTTATGTAACAAACCATATAAAAGAAAACGAGTAAGTTAACACCCGAAATGACGATAATTATAAGATATTATTAACAAATCAATGTTAAAAGACCATATATGATATCATATTAATATATATGATACTTGTATAATTTAATAACAATTATTTCACCATTATAAAGGAGGTTAAAATATCCTCAACCATGGAAAAGTGCAAGGTAAGGGTTATTTCACAATCTCTTCATTATCCGAGGTTGTTTATACGTAATAATCTACTGGGATTTCTTTATCATCCACATCCATTTTTCTTAAAAATGTATTTCAAAAATTTTTTACTATTTAAAAGAATATGGGTTAAAGTCATTTATACCCTTTTTGACTTTTTATAAGAGTTTTATAAAGTAATATTTCCATCATTTTCCAAACAAGGTGCTTTTAACCTTTTCGACAGAATTAAGGTAAGAATGTTTTTTTAACTTATATGGCGGGTGCGGCTATTTTCCGCCGTTATAAAATCTTTGAAGCTTCCCTTACAAGCTTATAAGAATATTTTCAAAGAAAAATGTTTTATTTTATAAATATATGAATCTTAAATGATTTCAAAAATAGAAAGAGATATTTCTCTAAAAAAAGTTTTGATTTCATCTATGTCAACATCCTTTGATGGATTTTACGCTTATTTGAAGTTGATTTATTATGATACAAAACTTCTATATTGTATTGAAGGTTTTGTGATATGTTTGACTATGGATGTGCTATTTTTATACCATTCATAGTTTATGGTGAAAGTATTGACATTTCGTATGCTAGTTTTAATACGAATGTTTATGTTATGTTTAAACCTTTTCATATGGGAATGCATTGCACTTAATATGTGACGGGTGGAGCCCGCTATAGCTGCTCGATGCATCGGTAGGTCTAATGAGAAAAAATAGTGTCTTGGCACAAGGCCTTGGAAAAATCTTATTTGTAGTCTTGGCATGAGGCCTTGGATATGTGGTTATGATAGTCTGGCATTATGCATTCCATCATTATGAAAGTGGTTATTGATATTGCATGTGATTATTCGATTAGTAGAATATCCATGTGAATAATTAAATGGAATTATTTAATTTTACTTTTTCAATACTATGTTGAAGTTCAAGTTTAAAAGGCTTTTGTTTTATTTATACATTTCCTTAAATGTTTATTCTTATTTATGAAAGTTTCCGCTATATTGTTTTCCTTACTGGGCATTTGAGCTCACCCCTTTTCTCTGTTTTATTTTTCCCAGGGTATGAAGAAGTAAATTATGAATGACTTGTAGGGATAGTATGTGGGGATATGAGTGTGGAATATGAAGAAAAGATGTTGTTGTAGTTTTCATTTTTATGATGTAATGTAAGACTTATGAATATATCTAGTGTTTCTAAGGCTACTAAACCAATCGTTCTTTCGAGATTTGATCTTTCTTATGATCATGCCAATGTTATGTAATAATGCACTGACTCTAGGTAACTGGGGTCGGGGCATTACAGTTGGTATCAGAGGAGGTTTAGTACAAACCTTGGAAGCTAGATTTAGATAAACTCTGATTAGAGCACGTAGACCTAAGATGAACATTGAGGATTAGTACAGAAGAACTTCCTAGAATTTTGGTATTGTAGAGATTTTGTGATTTTTCCGAGAAATACTTCCCTGTCTGGATACGATCAAGTAGAGGTGGCTCTGGAACAGATGTACCTAGGGGTAAAACCTGAAAACACCGCTTTGAGCTAGACTCGAACGGGAACTGGTGCACGACAACGGGCCTTGCTGCACTCTTGGTTACGACACTCCCGGGGGATATGCTTAGGATAAATCTCATTTTTATTACAAATCATTATGAAGGGTTTATGAGTATATACTTCCTCAATGAAAACATTCTTATGATTATGGATTATATCCATAAATAGTTCAATTCATGTTAAGTGTTTTGTAAGTATGGGATTATTTATTTTGATTCATAAACTGATCTATTTTATACCACTATTTAGAAATGGCGCCTAGTGGAAGAAATGGAAACTGTATCTATGCACGCACTCCATCTAGGGATTTCCCTCCTGCTTAATATAATTATAGTGGAGCTGTTGATACAACTGGTGCCGATCAGCTAATCACCATACTCGGACAACTTACTCAGGTTATGAATAATAACCTTACCCGTATGGAGCACCCTAATCCATAGCGTGGAGGATCAATGTTAAGTCGATTCATGAGGAAACAACTACCAACGTTCAATGGGAGTACAAATCCCTTAGTAACTGAGCAATGGATAAATTCCCTAGAGAAAATATTTCAGTCTTTGGGGAGTAGTGAAAGGGAAAACGTTATCATGGTAGTTTACCGACTCACTGGAGATACTGATCAATGGTGGTCATTGATTCAAAACATGAAGGAAGATAATGAAGTATCAAATATGGAGTGGAGGGAGTTCAAAGATCTGTTTTTAGAAAAATACTTTCCTCACAACCATCGAGCAGATATGGAAAGGCAATTTCTGAGTTTGTGATAGAAGGAGGATGAGAATGTCGCAAATTATGCGGCTAACTTTCCATGGGGAGCCCCTGTACTTTTTGTTAAAAAGAAATATGGATCTATGAGGTTATGTATTGACTACAGGGAGATCAAAGCTATAAAAATAAAGAACAAGTATCCCCTACCTCGAATTGATGATTTATTTGACCAACTTCATGGAGATCAATAATTTTCAAAGATTGACCTTCGATCTGGATACCATCAGTTGTGTGTGAAGAAGGAAGACATTCCGAAGACAGCATTTCGAACCAGGTATGGGCATTACGAGTTTAATATAATGCCTTTTGGATTGACTAATGCACCCTCTGTATTCATGGATCTGATGAATAGAGTTTTCAAGGAGTATCTCGATGAATTTGTGGTGGTATTTATTAATGATATATTGGTATACTCCAAAAGCTACGAAGATAATGAAAATAACTTGAGCATTATCCTGAAGACTCTAAGAAGACATGAATTATATGGGAAGTTTAGCAAGTGTTAATTCTGGCTTCATGAGATTTCTTTTCTTGGCCATATTGTCTCTAAATATGGAATATCTGTTGATCCTTCTAAGACTAAGGCAATCCAAGAATGGCCAGCACCTACGAGTATAACTGAGGTACGTAGTTTTATTGGTTTAGCAGGTTATTGTCGATGTTTCATCCAGAATTTTGCCCGATTGGCTAACCCATTAACGAAGCTCACACGTAAAGGGGTTAATTTTTTTTGGAAAAAAGAGTGTGAAGAATGTTTCGAAGAACTGTAGAGAAGATTAGTCAATGATCATATATTAAATCTACCATCGGGGAATGATGGGTTCATTATTTATAGTGATGCATCAAAGTAAGGACTTGGTTGTGTCCTTATGCAGAATGATAGGGTTATTGCCTATGCATCAAGACAGTTGAAAATTCATGAATAAAACTATCCTACTCATGATATCGAGTTAGCAACTGTGATCTTTTCTTTGAAGATATGGAGGCACTACCTCTATGGTGAAAAATGTGAGATTTATACTGATCACAAGAGTTTGAAGTATATTTTCTCACAAAAAGAACTCAACATGAGGCAAAGGAGATGGCTTGAATTACTCAAGGATTATTATTGTACGATACACTACCACCCAGGGAAAGCAAAAAAGGTGGCAGATGCTTTGAGAAGAAAATACCATGGAGTTTTGAATGTGATGAGAATTGAAAGGGATCCAATTTTGATGGATCTAGTGAAGATGGACATGGGATTAACCAGGGAAGGAGAAACATCAATGCTTTTTCAAATGGTTTCCAAACCATCTTTACTAGAAAGGATTAAGAGTTCTCAGACCGATGATGAAGAATTTCAAAAGAAGATTAAAGATGTGAATGATGGCAGACTGAGAGACATTGTGTATGAAGATGGAATTTTGAAATTTGGGAAGAGACTTTGTGTTCCCGATATACCTGATCTAAAAAGGGAATTGCTGGATGATTCTCGTAGTTCCAATTTCTCTATACACCATGGGAGCACCAAAATGTATAGAGATTTGAAAGAACATTTTTGGTGGGACAACATGAAGAGGGAGATTTCTGATTTTGTGTCAAGATGTATGGTTTTTCAACAAGTGAAAGCTGGAAGGCAACATCCTGGAGGAGTTATGCAACCTCTTCCCATACCGGAGTGGAAATGGGACAATATTACGATGGATTTTGTCATGGGGCTACCAGAGACTCCTAAAAGGAACGATTCAATATGGGTTATTATTGATCATCTTACCAAGTCATCACATTTTCTTGCTATAAGAGAAGATCTACCCTTGGAACGTCTAGTAAGACTATATATTAATGAAGTTGTGAGACTTCATGGAGTACCCCTATCAATTGTTTCTGATCGTGATCCCCGTTTTACTTCAAGATTCTAGAAAAGTCTTTAGAAATCCCTAGATACTGAACTTCATTTGAGCACTGCTTACCAACCTTAGACATATGGACAATTAGAACAGACTATTAAAACCTTAGAAGACATGTTGAGATCTTGCTCACTTGACTTTCATGGTATGTGGGATCAATATTTACCTCTGGTATAATTTTCATATAACAATAGCTTTCATTCGAGTATTCATAGGGCACCATATGAAGCGTTATACGGAAAGAGATGTCGTACACCAACCTGTTGGGATGACGTTGGTGAAAGAAATCTTGTAGGCCCAGAACTGGTGGAGGAAACGATGGAAAAGGTGATGGTAATCCAAAATCACATCAAAGTAGCTCAAAGTAGGAAGAAGAGGTATGCCGATAATCGAAGGAAGGATTTGGAATTTCAAGTCGGCGATCATGTTTTTCTGAAGGTATATCCATGGAAGGGAGTCATACGTTTTGGTAAGAAAGGTAAATTGAGTCCTAGGTACATCGGGCCTTCCAAAATTCTAGAACGAATTGGGGCTGTAGCTTACCGATTGTCAATGCCGCCAAGTCTTTCCAAAGTTCACAATGTGTTCCATGTATCTCTGTTGAGGAAATACATGCCGGACCCAACGCATGTACTCTCCTATGAGTAATTAGAATTGGAACCTGATCTGTCTTATTGCGAAGAGCCCATCAGGATTATTGATACGAGAGAACAAGTACTGAGAAACAGGATGACACGTCTGGTAAAAGTTTTGTGGAGAAACCATAAGATGGAAGAGGCAACGTGGGAACCCGAGGAACTTATGATGAAAAACAACCTGAGTCTTTTCATGCGATAATATTCTAGAAATTTCGAGGATGAAATTATTTGAAGGAGGGCAGAATGTAACTCCCCAAGCTTCTACGGTACACTTCTCTTTGAATAATGCGATAGCATGTGTTGTACGCAACATCGAGTTCTAACACACCACAACCAATCAAACTAGCTGTTATGAATAGTAATACCTACTTTTTGAAATTATATATATATTATATTTCAAAATGAACTTCATTTTTGGATTCAGAATATCGAAATTATCCTAAGTTGAATTTTTCTGAGAATGTCCAATTTTTATGAATAGTGAAAAATACTTAAAAACAACTTTTTTAATCAAAATAATTTATAGTGATAAATTATATTATTTAGTGGTTTTATAGTATAATTATAATATATTTTTACCATTTTATCCAATGGTGTTAATTATAATTAATTTCACTTTGAAATTGGACATAAACAATTGTTAATCTTTTGATATATATTGTTTCTTAAAAACACGCTATTTCTTGTAACAGCGGGAATTAATTATAAAATTAATTAGTGCAACTTATATGCTTGGAATTTTGTAAAATCGACATCATTTTTGAATTTGGAATATCAATTATATCATAGGGTGAAATTTTGGCATTGTTATGAAAAACTTCAATTTTTGATGAATAGTGAAACTACTAAGTGGTAGTTAAAAAAACTGAATTTTTTCATAAAACTTAATTTTACCGCTTCTGTGAATGGAATTTAGAAAAGACAAGAGACACGGTTAATATCAAGAAGTAAAATGTGGTTCAATGAGATGAAAATAATTTTTGGTGAATAGTAACTTTTTACTTTTATTACCACGGTTAAAAGTAAATAGGGTAATTAAGGGTAAAAATGATATTAATATTACCCTAACACATTTCCTAATTCTATTGGACAAGTGTATCTCGACAAAAAACAACCTTAGGAATAAAAAATTATCATTTAGGTCCACTTGGATTAGATTAGGACATTTATTATTATTTAATTCAAAGAAGTGTTAAAAGAGTTAAAATCAAAGTTTATTTACTAAAACATTTTTAATATAGGGTTATACATAAGATAAATTCGATTGTAAATATTCATTAGAAATATAAAACGATTTCCTACATAATGATAGTTTATTTATAATTTTTAGACATTAAATAATTTAATTTATTTATGACACAATGATGATATAGTAATTACCATAATAGTGAACAATTAAAATATTTGATATTATAAAAACACAAATAAATATAATTTGAGACTTTTTATGAATTAAACTAATTTTATATGTTAATATGACATGTTAGGAATGATTTCAATAAATATTTTTGAAGTAATCATTCTGTTATGATTTTCACAAAAATCATCTATTGAATATTGTCAAAATAGACATAAAAGAGTTTTTTAAAAAAATATTATATTATTAATTGATATTAAATTCTTAAAAATCTAAGGATCGGCTAAGGGACTTATATAATGATAGGTGTATCATTAATGGACAACTTGGAGGTCTCTTGGATTTATATAGTAAGTTTATTAACCATATAATATAAAAATACAAAGAGACATTGTAAAAGTGAAACTAATTAACTTAGAGTTAATACTTAAAGATAAGGTTAATATAAGTACCCAAACCTGTCTAAATTCTATTGGTTGAGTGGTTTTCGACCCATACCCTCCTTAACATTTACAAAATCCACTTTGGAGCCATTAGAAACCGAATATTAATTTATTATAAACTAATAATTCTAGCTTTTCCAATGGTGCCCCTCACCCCTCTTATAAAAGGGCACTCCTCCTTCTCATTTCTTCACACCTTCAAAGCCTTTTTGTTCGTCCAAAATCTTCCCAACTACTCTCCCAACTTCCCTCACTACAACCCAGTGGCCTTATTTTGATCAGAAAGCCAACCTAAGGAGCCCTTTTGATCAAATCAAAAGGAAGAACCCGAAGAAGAGGTAATGATTTCACCACCCTTTTCCAAGTTCCTTTCTTCTTCCAGTTCTACTTCCTTTATTATTACCATTCTAAAATAATAACTCCAATATCATATATATAATGTGATGTTATTATAAATATGGTACAACCATATTCAGTATTCTATTCACCCTTTGAATAACATGTCACCATACGTGCGTACGTACGGCTTACCGCCTCCACGTCATGGTGTAATTGTTATTCAATATATTATTATTTGGATGGGTATAATAATGATGTGTAACTCATGTAAATAATAAATATAACATGTTAATGATTCTGTATATATTATGTAACATCCATTTATATATTATTTTAATATCAAAAGAATGATATTTTCACTCGTGCATACATACGGACTACCATCTCCACGAACGCGATGAGATTCATTCTCCATCGTATCCATTCAAGTATAATTATCATTTGATGATTTAAAAATAATGTTTAAGTACTTGATATCATTATGTATATGAATTAGATACAACCTATCCATAATAAAAACGGGTTATGTAACCAAACATATAAAATAAAACGAGTAAGTTAACACCTGAAACGACGATAATTCTAAGATATTATTAACAAATCAATGTTAAAAGATGATATATGATATCATATTTATATATATGATTCTTGTATAATTTAATAAAAATTATTTCATCATTATACAGGATTTTAACCTACCCTCAACCAAGTAAAAGTGCAAGGTAAGGGTTATTTCACAATCTCTTCATTATCCGAGATTTTTTATACGTAATAATCTACTGGGATATCTTTATCATCCACATCCATGTTTCTTAAAAATGTATTTCAAATTTTTTTTACTATTTAAAAGAATATGGGATAAATTCATTTATACACTTGTTTGACTTTTTATAAGAGTTTTATAAAGGAATCTTTCCGTCGTTTTCCAAACAAGGTGCATTTAACCTTTTCGACAGAATTAAGGTATGAATGTTTTTTTAACTTATACGGCGGGTGCGGTTATTTTCCGCCATTATAAAATCATCGAAGCTTCCATTACACGCTTATAAGAATATTTTCAAAGAAAAATGTTTTATTTTATAAATATATGACTCTTAAATGAGTTCAAAAATAGAAAGAATTATTTCTCTAAAAAGAGTTTTGATTTCATCTATGTCAACATCCTTTGATGGATTTTATGATTATTTGAAGTTGATTTATTATGATACAAAACTTCTATATTGTATTGAAGGTTTTGTGATATTTTTGACTGTGGATGTGATATTTTTATACCATTCATAGTTTATGGTGATAGTATTGACATTTCATATGCTAGTTTTAATACGAATGTTTATGTTATGTTTAAGCCTTTTCATATGGGAATGCATTGGACTTAATATGTGATAGGTGGAGCCCGCTATAGGTCCTAGATTCATCAGTAGGTCTCATGAGACAAACTAGTGTCTTGGCACAAGGCCTTGGAAAAATCTTATTTGTAGTCTTGGCACGAGGCCTTGGCTATGTGGTTATGATAGTCTGGCATTATGCATTCCATCATTATGAAAGTGGTTATTGATATTGCATGTGATTATTTGATTAGTAGAATATCCATGTGAATAAGTAAATGGAATTATTTCATTTTACTTTTTCCATACTATGTTGAAGTTCAAGTTTAAAAGGCTTTTGTTTTAGTTATACATTGCCTTAAATGTTTATTCTTATTTATGAAAGTTTCTGCTATATTGTTATCCTTACTGGGCATTTGAGCTCACCCCTTTTCTATGTTTTCTTTTTCCCTGGGTATGAAGAAGTAAATTATGAATGACCTGCAGGGATAGTATGTGGGGATATGAGTGTGGAATATGAAGAAAAGATGTTGTTGTAGTTTTCATTTTTATGATGTAATGTAAAACCTATGAATATATCTAGTGTTTCCAAGGCTACTAAACCAATCGGTCTTTCAAGATTTTATCTTTCTTGTGATCATGCCAATGTTATTCAATAATGCCACGACTCTAGGTAACTGGGGTTGGGGTGTTACAAAATGTAAATATTTATAGGGAGTTATTGAGGTCATCAATCACAAAAAAGTGTAACATTGAGGGCCCCAAGCCTTCAATCTATGATGATTTAAAATATCATCAGTTCAACATAACATAAGGTATTAGGATAACACATTTTTGGTTTTAAGATCCCTTCCCTAATGTTTTATAATTAATTTATTCATATAATAAGTGGAAAAAATATACTTGATATGTAGAGTTTCATCCTTCAACTAATTCCTACCACAAACTCATCTTTCACTCAAAAAGATTATAGAATTCATAAAGATTCTATTTATCCTAATCGTATAGGGTTCAAAAATAATTAATTTATAATTAATTTATCAGAATATTAAAACAAACTACATTATACAAACCAGTACATCACATATGCCAGTGGTAGGTGATCTACCCTTGTCCTCCTTCGGTTGTGGGTTCAAGTCTCGCGGCCTTACCGGACACGACGGGTTGTCGCCCGACCTCCGGGTTGTCTTTTTTAGGACAATACAAAAATAATCTCAAGAAATCATTTAACCTTTACAATAGTATCCAATGTCACTCTTAATCGATTCCAACCATTAGACTTATCCAAAATAATTCTGTCCAAACTCACTGTCCAAAATTTATAAGGAAGGTAAACATAATGAAGATCTTTTTTATGTAATAACATGTGAATAACTTCATCATGCATTCTTTTAAAACAATATAACACCCTAAATTACCATAAAACCTTATTGATTACATTCATGCTCTTTTATTCCTTATTGAATAATGGATATAATCCTTCTATCAAAAAATGTTGTAAACTCCAATAATGATGGAATATACAAATTATTAATTAGTCTCAAGGTAGTCACGAATATCAAATATAATTTATCCAAATAAATCATATATTATTCCAAAATCACTACCTCAAGTATCAGAACCATATTATGGTTTATCTTTCTCTCAACCTTATATTTTTCTAAAAATTTAACTTTCTATTGAGTCACTTTTATTGGTTCCACATAATCTCAAGTCCTTAATGAAATAATACTGCAATACAATCCTTTTATACTCTATAATTATTATAAAATGTACATAATTTATACAATACAAAAATGAAACAATACATTAATAATAACATAGGAAAACTAATCATTCCTCTTCATATTCGGTAGTACCATAACTTGATTATTATCTAATAGCGGCATTTTGGGTATATACTCTGATGATTTGGACATTGATTTGCGTAGTGTCCCAACTCTTTGAAGATGAAGCATTATACATTTGAAACCCTTTTATTACCCTTGAAATCACATACTTGGTGTCCTTTTTCTCCACACTTATATCAAACTCCCATGCCCTTCATGAATTTACCCAGGTGATTCTTTCCACAATTATCACATATCGGAAAATTCTTCTTTCCCCTCTTTCCATTATCCATCTTTCTCTCTTCCATCATTTTTCTTCTCTTTCTTCCCTACAATTCCATATGAATTAGAGAATTATTTACTTATCTTATTAAAACATGATACTATTTCTTCATATGACGAGAATACATGGGAGACTATTTACCTTTTAAATGTTGGATTAATACCATGAAATATATGATCTTTCTTAATCTTTCGATCATGTGTTTTGCTCGAATTCTCATTCCTTCTACAAGGAACTATTTCTAAACAATGTCATACACTAGGTTAGTTTATGAATCGTAATTCATAAATCCAAACTTTTAAAATAACTAATGTAAATTGGAAAGATTATGCATATAATCTATAATAAAAAATGTTTTCTTTGAGTAAGTATTAACTCCTAAATCCTTCATAATTGATTGTAATGAAAATTTGAATTATCCTAAGCATATCCCCTGATATTTTCATAACCAAGAGTGCAAAAAGGCCCATTTTCATGTACTAGGATACCCCGGTTCAAGCCCGAAACTCCTTGTCTGATTTTTCACTCCAAGGTGCATCTGTGCCAGAGCCCCCTCTACCTTATCGTATCCAGACAAGGATGTATTTCTTGGAAAATACACAAAATATCTACATTACAAAATTCTGGGAATTTATTATATATTAATACTCAAAGTCTATCTTAGGGTAGTGTTATCTAACCAGAGTTTATCTAAATTTATTTCCAAGGCTGTTGCTAAACTTCCATTGATACAAATTGTAACGCACCGACCCCAAAAGCTCAGAGTCAGTGTAATATTCTATTACATTGGAAATATTACAAGGATTCATGTCCCAAAAGACCAATAGTTTAGTAGTATTGGTAAATAGATTACATACATGAACGTTACATTACACATTAGAAAGTAAAACACAACATCAATAATCCTTTGAGAATTCCATTAATACCCTCGATTAACCCTGCTTATCAATCATTATACACTTCTTGGAATCCAGGGAAAATAAAACATAATAAAGGGGTGAGATCAAATGCTCAGTAAGGTTAAGCAATGAAACAAAAGATAACATAAACATTAGGCATCGTGAATAATTTAAAACACATTCCTACATAAATAATAAAAATGAACACATTATGGTAGGTATATGAGATGATTAAATAATTCCATAATAAAACCTATCCAAGGGTATTCTACTAGTCAAATAACCACATGAAGCATCAATAATATTTTCATAACGAGGGAATATATATTTCCAGACATTCTGAAACATTTTTTCAAGGCCTCAGCCATGACGTCTAAAAATGATTAAGGCCTCAGCCAAAATCGTATATCAAATTTGGGAAAGGCCTCAGCCAATCCCTTGTCTAATTGTCTCATGAGACCTACCGATGCACTGAGGAGCTATAATAGGCTCCACCCGTTACTTAATAAGTCCAATACATTCCTCCCATGAAAAGGTTGAAACATAACATAAACATTCATATTAAAACTAGCATATGAAATGTCAATACTTTAACCATAAACCATGAATGGTATAAAAATAACACATCCAAAATCTAATATATCACAAAACCTTCAATACAATATGGAATATTTTTATCATAATAAATCAACTTTAGAAAAGTTTAAAATACATCAAAATATGTTGACATAGATGAAAATGATTTGTAAAACTCTTTTAGAGAAATTTCCCTTTTTCATGAAAACATTTAAAAGTCACACATTTATAAAGGAAGTAATTTAAAAGATATTTTTGAATCAAATTTTCCCATACCACATCAAAACATTTGAAAATAATTATCATTTCAAAATATTCATGTCGTATAAATAAATCCTCAAAATCATTTTGAAAACATGGACATTAATTAAAAGGATTTAGAAAGATAAAAATTTAAAACATTTAAAATGATGATATAGTTAAATAGACCCTCCCATAAAACCATAAAATATTCCATTTGAAAACTTTTTTATGAAATATGTGGATCTATGATAAATATGTCCCATTAAATACTTACACATAAACAATCTCGGATAATATTGAGATTGAGTAAATAACTCTTACGTTGCACTTTCCTTTGGTTGAGGGTCTGTTTAACCTCCTGTATAATGACCATAGTATGTTATTAAACTATACCAGAACCAGAACCATATTCATATTTATTATATAATACATGATTCATTTATGACATTATTATACACATTTAATAATGATTTTAATGTTAAATTAACATTTTGGGTAATAATTACTTTCATTATCATACGTGTTTTGACTTGTTATTATTGATCATGTCATTTAGATCATGATTTAAATAATTATAGAATATAAAACATTATTTATATATCATATATATTTAGAATATAAATATTTATAGTAGATAGATATATGAAATGTAAAACACCATTTATGGAGATGGTAGGTTGTACGTATGCAAAAACGTTGTTTCCATTTTCATATCGTATTGAATGAAAGTATGTGAATAAGATATATGTAAGCACACACACACACACACAAAAACACACACACACATATATTTATATTCATTATCATTATTATTTCATATATTACATACTTATTAATAATATATGTTTTTATAATCATCGTTGAATAGTGAGTGTGAAAATGAATCTCATCGCGTCGTGGAGACGGTAATCCGTACATACGCATGAGCGAGAATAACATTATATTGATGGTGAAAGCGTATGTATTTGGATGGTATATCATATATAAAGAATAATTATCATGTTATATTTATTATTTACATCAGTTATATTCATTATTATACCCATCCAAATAATGAAGTCTTTGAATAACTAACTACACCACGACGTGGAGACGGTAAACCGTACATACGCATGTATGGTGACTTTGTCATTTATAAGATGGATATAATAAAGAAATTGATTATAACATATTAATAATAACATCACATTATGTAGGAGGTACTGGATTTATTATTTTGGTATGAAAACAACAAAGAAAGAGGAAGTGGAAGATGAAAAGAACATGAAAGATGGTGGTGAAATTATTACCTCTTCTTCGTGTGTTTCCTTTTGAGTTGATCAAAAGGGCTCATTAGGTTGGATTTATGACCAAAATAAGGACTCCGGTTTGATGTGAGAGAAGTTGGGATGATGTTTGGTTAGGGGTTGGCTGATCCAAAAGGATTTGGAGGTGTGATTTTGAGAGAAGGGGAAGTGGCCTTTTATAAGAGAGGTGAGGGTCACATTAGGAAAAAATGAAATATTATTATATAACAAAATAATTTTCAGTTTATAATGGCTCCAAAATGATTTCTTTCTAGGATAATGTGGGTATGAGTCTAAAAAATTTCATCCAATAGGTTTTAGACAGATTTAGGACACCATATTAACCTTATCTTTTAGATTTAACTCTTAGTTAAATAGTTTAACTTTTACTGTGTCTTCTTGTATTGTTACACTATATGGTTAATAAAATTACTCTAAAAATCCACGAGAACATAAAGTGGTTCATTAATGACATATATAATATTATTTAATCACTTTTTCTGAACCATATATTTTTAGGAATATTATATAATTTAATAATATAATATTTGTTTTAAAAACTCATTAATGTCAATTTTGACACTATTTTGTATTTTCTTTATGTGAAAGTCATATAAACTTGATTACTTCAAGAACGATACATTTAATCAATACTAACATGTCATATTAATCTTGAAAATTCTTTTATGTCATTAAAACATTGAAATTATACTTATTTTAATATTTATAATACCATTTATTTGATTCATTCATTAATAATGTACTTACTGCATCATGATTGTGTCATAAATAAATTAAATTATTTAATGTCTATAAAATATAAATAAAATACAATTATGTAGGAAATATTTTTATCTTTCTAATTAATATTTATATTCAAATTTATTACTTATATTGCACCTTGTAAAAATTGTTTTACTAAAATATATATGTTTAGGTTGTTTTTGTCTTAACTTTAAATTAATTAATATAATGTTTCATTGTCACTCTCAAGTGGCTCCAAGTGGTCCCCAAATCGACCCAAGGATTTCCATGGTTGGACAGTTATCAAGAAATAGGAATGGGAAACATGTTAGGGTAATTGAATATTACTATAATAATATTTGTTTACCATTATTCACCATATTTACCCTTTAACCAAGGTAAATAAAATATTTACTGATTTAAATATTCATATTGTCTAAAAATAAAAGTTACCTATTTACACAATATTAACCTCCTGATTCCAAATATGGAATCGATTTTTCCAAATTCAAAACACAAAGGTGGCAGAAATTAATTTAAAATTAATTCTTGTTGTCAAAACAAAAAAGTGTGTTTTTAAGGAATAATAACTATCAAAAGATTGACACTTGTTTATGTACAGTTTAAATTTGAAATTACATACAATGAAATAAATTATATTAATTGCTAAAAATATAATATAATTATACTTAAAACCCATTCAAACGTATAATTTAACACTAAAAATTATTTTTATTAAAAAAATGTTTTTAATTAAAATTTATTATTTTTCACTATTCATCAAAACATAAAATTATCAAAAATGTATAAAAAATTTATACAAACTAAATATTTATATCCCAATTCTAAAGAATAATTTAATTTCATTAAATTGATAATATAAAAGTGTAAAATATTTGTTTTTAGAAAAGTTTCGCCATTAAAAGGCGGTAAAATTGCATTTTTTTGGAAAATACTTCATTTATCTGTAAAAAATGAATTTGTTCTTATATTATGTATAAGAAAAAAATAATATAGATGTCAAAATTATCTATATTATATAAGATTCAAAATTCAGTTAATACTATTCATAAATTCTTTTTGAACGACTAGTTTGGTAAGTTGTGGTGTGCTCGAACTCGGTGTTGCGTGTAGCATAAGATGTTAAATTACTTTAATGAGATAACTTACTATGATATCTTGGGGTGTTACAAAAACTCTTAGAAAATCCTTACATTATAAGGGTTGTATAGCTCTAATTATTAAGGTATTACAAGGAATTTTTAAAAATTTTGATGATATCAGAATATCTCAAAATTGTCGAGGCTTTCAATTTCTCTATCCAATGCTGAAGTGGTCACACGAACAATGTGAATGCTTCACTTGATCACTTCATTGATCATGAAATGGATTATAGATTTATTAAGATATCATGATGAATTTCCATACTTCTTTAAGTGACATCTCATAAAGCACAATGTAAATTATCTCAATTATCCAAAATGACAATGCATGTAAAAGATGTCATCTTCAAGCAGTCATAAATATTTTTGCAATGGAATTAGTGGTTGTATTTACTTGATCAAATGATAAAACGATCACCACACGATGTCATCATTCACTGAAGCTCATTCTTATAACCACCATTATTGCTTACTATGATATTCATGAGATGGATTCATGAAAACCCTTCACATGAAAGATGTCATTTCATTCTTTCTTTGTTTTGTTCTTCATTGTCTCGAGCCATCAATATGTCAATTTGGGATAGTTGATTGTCTAAATCGCATCATGTCTGACAATGTTATTCCATACAAGAAAAACCTCATTGATAGGTGAAACATGACAACCCCATTTTAACAAGAACTGTACAAGAGACCAGAATGTTTGAAAATATCCGATTACATTTCTATCCTCATTACCGTCATTTTAATGAAACAAGAACAATACCCATAACCTCTAAATTCCACATCAAATTATTTTTCATTCCTTATTGTGTTTTTTCAATCACCATGTGCCACAACCCGGTTGAGATGGCTATTAGGGATCAAAACAAGCTAAATAATCACTACATGGAAAATGAGCTTCAACCCACCGACACATCATGAATACACCATTCTCCCATCCCAAATTGTGGGTCTATACTTGGCACATCATTCCTTACACTTGGGGATACACTTTGGGGCATATACACAACCCTTCTGCACTTCTTCCTTTGGGAGTACTTCCCATGAGGGTTGATCCTTAAGTCCCCCCAAGTACTACTAAGGGATATCCCTTGGTGGATAGAAGGTGTTGGACTAATCTTTTTAAGTTAGAAATAAATAAAATAACTTGAAAAATTATATTTAATAAAGAAATTAAAATATTTTATAAAAAAATCAAACCAACTAAAACCCTCATAAATTCTTCTAATATTCATATTAAAAAAATATAGATATATATTTTTTAATGACCATGAATTAAATAATCTTTGTCCTTCTAAATTCATCCAAAAATTATGGTAAACATTGTGTTCCTTCCTAACACAGTTATTGGGAATTTATGATCAGAAAAATAAATATTCATATTTTACAAGGAAAGTTTTCCATGTGTGACATCCAATTCCATTAGATGAATCCATAACACTTCTCCTAGAATCAACAGTTCATCCACATCTATTTAAACACATATTGACACATCATTTACAAAAAATGAGACAATCATCCCAAAAAATATCCCCTTTGTATTTTGTTCTCAACATCCTTTTAAACAGTCAATGTGTGTGCCCAAAACATTCCCCCCATTTTAAAATGAAATGAAAAGGATAAGTGGGGAATTTATTTCATTTCATTTTCTTTTGAAAAGAATCATCATATTTTTTCTATTAAAATTAAATTGTAACATCTAGTAGAGGAATTATCTCTCATGGTTATCTTACCAAATATCCTTTAGTCAATAAAATATTATTCTATGTGGGAAAACCTAGTGTAGAAAAAATTGAGATACAATCAAGGATTTCTAAAAAATCTATAAAATCAAGGCACATGAAATCATTCTTGAAATATGAAATTATTTTTCATGGTTCTTTAAATAATAATATTTATAAATGAAATTCAAAATCCCACACATAATTTAACAAACACATGAAGAATTTTTGGTGAAAAAGATAGATCTCCCAGTAAAATTATGCACATTTTTTTTCCATTTAATGAAATTTAGTAGACTGTATGATAAAAAATCCCATCATGCTATATAGAAATGAAAACCAGAAACATATCCTTTAATTCCATACATTGTAAGTTTAAAACATATAAAAAATATAGAATAATTAGTGAAATCTTGGTTTATTAAAATTAAAATTTAGACTATGATCTTCCCCTCAATCTGGGCTACTCTTTTCTACCAATATCATGTGGGGATATTTATTTTGACTCTTTATTTATATTTTAGTCTCATTAGTTTGAAAATTTTCTCACATAACATTAACATTAACTTTGTGTTTAATAAATATTTCCACCTAAATTATCTTAATTTTAATGTTGTAATTTTGGAAACATTATCACCATTTTCTTAACTTTTTCTGATATTACATTATTTCATTTATAGGTAGCAATTTTCTAATCTTCCTCTAAATTTTTATCTAGTTTCAACTAACATGGTTAATCAACTATGTGGGATTTATTAATATTTTTATTTTTCTAAAAATCTATACATGAATTTTTATTGGTTTTATTTTTAAAACTCTAATATTTTATAGAATATGGGGATTCTAATTCAAACATTTTCATTCAAACCTCAGACT
This sequence comes from Viscum album, assembly GCA_963277665.1. Taxonomy (NCBI): domain Eukaryota; kingdom Viridiplantae; phylum Streptophyta; class Magnoliopsida; order Santalales; family Viscaceae; genus Viscum; species Viscum album. The sequence continues at coordinate 633,994,374 of OY728134.1, read as the reverse complement.
TCGACCTTCCAAACATTATCTACCATAAACTTCTTCCAAAATTTGAAATCTATTTTTCCTAGATAATTTTAGTGAAGATATGTTTACATGTTATTTTATTTGAGGTTTTGTGCTATTATTCTCATTGGAACTCCCCCATAATGCTTACCTCATTTCTCTTAATGAAACGTTGAATGAACAAGATTTTCTTCATGACCATTCATACAACAACACCAAAAAAGGATTGAAAATTTATTTTCCTAGATCTATTTTAAATAAATCTAGACTTGTGTTGTTGTTGTCTTTTCATAGGGGGTTGTGTACTACTTAGAATTTTTTTATCTTCCCTAGATGTAGTATATTTCCTCTCATTTTCCTTGGAACTCATATTCTTTGCATTTTGTTTCACACTTACACTATTAGAAGTAAAAAATACATCAAAATTATTAAGTTCAATTTTACCTTTTTTCTATCCAAATTGAAATGTTTCTCCCTTGATCTCAATATAGTCATTGAAATATTCTCTGGACATATTCAAATCATATTGAACTATGACACATATTGCTTATGTCTCAAATAACTACTTTTCTCTATGATTAAACATAAATTTAGGATCATATATCATCTTATCTTTTTTAGAAAATTTAATTTAATTTTATCTTGATATCACTGAAAAAAGATACTTATTTATTGATCAAATAATTATTTTCTTCAACAACCAGAATATATTAATCCTTCATATTTTCATCAGTTAATCGATTATTTTCGTTCTCAATATTATTCATTTCATTCTTGAGATATTTGATCTGTTTGATGAATAATTATAATTTTTCATTCATATTCTACTCAATTTTAGTTTATTCCTCTTCATCATTAATACTGGTTGATTAATATATTCTCTTATTTTCTTGGGAAAAGAAACCAACATCATTATCTAAAGATAAAATTAATGATGAATCATTGTTATTATTTTTCATAAGATTTATCTTCTTACTAATATAGTGTTTCTTATTTTTTTCATCACATTTGTATATATGGGATATATCATCTTTTGATTTTGATTTTGATTCTGACCATCCAACTATATTCTTTGGACACTTCTTGGAAAAATGACCAGTGCTAAAATAGTGAATCATTTAGGTGGATAATTTTTCATTCCCTTCAATTTTCCTTATTAAACCATTTTTATATAATGGGGATGATGAAATTGAAGTCATAATCATCCTCATCAATGAATAAATATTTAGATTATTCAGCCTCTTTTTCTATGACATTTCCTTTTCTAATACATTCAATGGAAATTTCAATTTTTTCTTTATTCTTAAATGTTAGAATTTTGATCATATCATAAGCTATGATAATGTTGTGCAGTTCATCATGAGATAAGTCATATATTTCTTTCATGGATGAAAATTTTGAATCTAAATGATCTAGAAAATTCCTCATCTTTTTTTAAATATGACTGAGTTATCCAACTTCTCACAAAATCATAGAATGATTTCGAGTCTCTCATTTACTCTAGTGAAATAGTAATCAATAATTTATTTTTTATGAATTAAATTTCTTTTAAATTCAACCTCTTGAACTTTTAAGGTTCTCAACTGACTAAATATTATCTCTCAATCTCACATCATGTGCAATAATAGTAATAGAGAGAGAATCACATAGTATTTACATGGTTTGGTATAAATATTTACTCCTTTCCATGTTGGTCCCCCAAAATGGATTATTCACTATCAAAAAAGTGATTTCAATTCTATGGATCCAACTGAGAGACTTCATTTAATTATATATCCAACAAAAATACCTCTACTTTGGCATAAAGCAAGAGACTCATTCTGCTCTTGGACCTAACCCGAAGACTTATACTACTCCTAACACCAACCAGGAGACTTGAAGACTAATTAACTCCTGATCCACCATTATGTGATCTTTAATACTACTCTATGGTATTTTGGGAACAAAATTTCTCATGTACTCTTCATGTATCTTAGATAACAAATAAATAAGTTTTTCATCCTTTATTAATTAATTATAATCACCTATAATGAATATTTTCCTTAGTGAAATTATTATTGGGCCTTGTTTGCATCTGTATGAAGGCCTAGACTCACTGAAATATGTTTAATAGTTTCACATAGTTTTGTTCAGTATTTTATTCAAGAATAAACTTACACAATTTAAACTGATTCTTCTTGAATTACCAACTCAATTCAATCAATTATACATCATGCATGGATTGAATGTCATCTGAATTTTTTTGAGAATATCAATTATTCTTGCATGGGTGGAATGGGTAGAATGGGTTAAATGGGTTGAATGAGTTTCCTGAAACTTTTTTCTTCCTCTATTCTTCACCGTATCATGCGAAGTTTATAATATAATCAAGGTTGTATGATCTATTCAATACCTTCATATAAGCCAAGTGAGGCTTTCCAAATGACTTCGTATAAACAAATAAATTCTTCATAATATCTTACACACTCTCTATAGGTTGTTGTGTCATTGTATTTGTAATATATTTATGTCTCTCATGTATCTCCTCAAGTGCTTCACAAGTTTTCATGAACATTATCCACATGTTCCATTTTATTCACTTTAGAAAACCTGACTATCTCACAGGTTTCTCTTCAACCCCTTCATGATAACTGTATGGATCTCAAGTGTTCTTTCACGGGACATTGGTTGTGTCCATGACTATCTCTACAATTTTTTTTGATTAGAATATGTCCCACATAAATTCTTCTCATGACACAAGGTGTGTCCATGAGGTCTCCCCAAAATCTTTACAAGACCTAGTGTCTTGTGGGTTGTACCTTCATTTTCATGAGAAAGGTTGTGTACACAACTTCCTTCTCTACCAAAATTACTTAATAAAATGATATTCCATGAGTTACTTCACATGAAAAGGGGTTGTGCATGGCTGTCTCGGCCTCTTTGCAAGAATTTTTCCATGCATACCTTTTCTCCTTTGTGAGAAGGTATTTTGTAGGTAAATGTTTTTAATGATAGCTCTCAATATATGAAAGTTATAAAAATAAAACTCTCAGATGATCCTTGATTAATATGGGTAGTATAGATCCAATTTTTAATTTGTTTTGATGAATTCTTTAAATTTTTTAAGATCTTGTTATATCACATAAATTTTGATGCTTTTAGGTCATCCATCCAGTGATGGAGTGGTCTTCTAAACTGATCGAATGATTCACATGATTACTTCGTTGATCATGCGATGGATTGATGGACTTCTTGCAATACCACAATTAATGTCCATAAATATTCATGCAACATCTATTTAAAAACAAATTGGAATTGTATCTATTATCCAAAATGAAAAATCATGTAAAACATGGGATCTTTTTATACTTTCAAATATTTATGTTATAGATTTAGTGGATGTCTTCACTTGATCATATGATCAAAATATCATAACACGATGGTTTCTTGCACCACTACTCATTCTTGTGATCACTACTGGTTCTTATGATGGGATTCATGTGATGCTTTCATGAAACTCATTTTCATTAAAGATAATTTTTTTTCTTAATTTGTATCAATCTTCTATTTCTTGTGCCTTTGAGTTTTCGAGTGGGGGCAACTGATTGTCTTGATAACACAGTGGCTAACTATCTCAGTTCACGTGAAGAAAACCTCATCTAGAGGTGAAATATGTTGACACCATTTGAATAAGAACTTCATGGGATATAAAATGATGTGAATAAATATAATCGTATGACCAACCTTATTTTTTTTTCAATTTATTGATGTGGGAACAATACCCGTAACCCCCATATCCAACATTGAAGTCTTTACCGTCATCTATTGTGGTTTATCAATCCCCATGTGATTAAAATTGTCTGAGATGGCTACTAGGGATCATAACCATTTACAGATGCACCACATGCCTTATGGGCTTCAACCCACCAATACACCCGGTAGGCACCATGAGCCAATCTGCATTTGCAGACCTATAAACGGACCATTTTACCTTACACACAGGCATGCACTCTGGGGATCATACACTTCCCCCTCAGTCTGTCCTACTTATTTGGGAAATCCTTCTTATAGGGTTTGACTCTCTGGTCCTCCCAAGTGTATTTTATGAAGATAACATAGTGTTTAGTAGGTTTTGGACTAATTTTTTACGTAATACCAAAATCAAATACTTAGACAGATTCTAAGTATTAATGAAATTAAAATCCTTTATCAAAAAGTCCAACCAACTAAAACCCTCACATATTCTTCTTATATTAATCATTAAAAATATAGATTTATATTTTCGAATGGTCTTAAAATAAATCATATTTAACCTTCTTAATTCCTCTAAACATTGTGGAAAAGAATGTGTTCCTTCTTAACACATGTCATAGACATTTAGTATCATCAAAATCAATTGATATATTTTCTAAGGAGAATTGTCCAAGAATGATATAAATGAAATTAGATGAATCCATAACAATTCTATTGGCATCACCACTTCATCCACAACTCACTAAACATATATTGACACATCATTGAAAATAAACGAAACACTATTCCCAATAGAATCTAACATCTTCTACTAGACATTTAAAGTTGATTTTCATATTAATATTTCTTTATAGATGTCTAGACTTTAAGTTATTATTCATTAGATACTAAAGGTGTCTCATACTTGATGTATTCTCTTTCTATAGACTATTAAGAGACATATTATAATAGTGATTTTATGATTTATGAATATGTACAACACAACACCAAAAATATCACCAAAACCATATTCATTCATTAAATTTAATATCTCCATTAAATTCTATATCTACTAATTTTTAGGACAATGTTGATTATTTTTCATTAAACCTTATTATGTTATAATTCCATGTATATATAAGATATGTATAAATATTTGATATGAATTTTTAACTTTATTCTCTGATTAGTTTTTTTAATTTTCTTATAGTTCTCTAGTTGAAACCAATTTTTTTCTCCCCTAAAATCTTGAGAGATCATGACTTCCTTCTATGATGATCTATCAATAATAATCTTAATTTCATGTTCACTAAATTGAAAATGAGAGTTTATATATTCTCATTGATTAAAATATTCTCTTATATCTTATATATCATTTTTAAATACATATTTTTATTTTTCATTCACATTTTCTTGATCAATAATTTTCTTCTTCAAATTTTCAACCCATTTATACCCATGGATAATTATAGAGTTTATATCATAAAAGATCTTCTTCATTTCAACATTATATATTTTCATTTTTTCTTATTTATTAAAAAGGATTGAGTTTCCTAGTATAAATATATTTTATCTCATTCTAAATTTTCTTGATATGTGATTCCAATTTCATAATCATCCAATTTATTTTAGACATAGGTTAATATCCATGCTCATAGTATATTATTTGGAATATTCACCCTATTTATCATCATAATAATTTATAAATTTAAAATTATAATTAAACTAATAATTATTCTATATTTGTTGATATATAAGGGCCTAATAATAGGGTTTCATATGTTTCACTTCATTATTGTTTCCCTTATAATTTCCAAAAATCCCTTCTTCAACTTATAAGAAATTTATTCTAAAAAACATTGGGGTCATTTACTTTTTCCCTTTAAACTAAGAATGAAAATTTTAATATGGGATTTCTTTTTAGGATAAAATTTTATCAGTATCCTCATTTTCGTCATTTATTTTATTAGGACATTTGATAGAGAAATGACCAAATTTCCCACAGTTTAAATATTCAAATTGAAATTTCCCTTCGAACTTACTTGATCACCCTTAATGATGTGAGGGAAAGGGTTTCTACACAATATTCCATATTTGCATCCTTATATAAATATCCTATTTCATATTTTCTATGTTGTTTTAAATCATTAAATGTAATTTTTTCTCTTTATTTCTATTTCTTTTAAGAGAAAATCCTCTTCTAATCTCATAATTAATGAGAGTGTTATATATTACATTAATAATGAATTCATTACGATCTATATCATCCAATGATGAGATATTAGAATCAATTTTTTAGGAAGTACTATCAATATCTTCTTAACCATAGTGAAATCATCATGTTTCTCACTATGACCTCTAAAAAACATACAATAATATTTTCTCTTATAAAAAACTCATCAATATTTTCCTCTTCATTCATTCTTATATCTTAAAAATGTTGTCTATAATTTTTTAGTTTTTCTTTATTTACCTTATTATTTCATTCATAGAGTTAATGGAGTTTTTCAAAAATGTTATTCATAGTTTTTCACCCGATGACCATAATTAATTATTTATTAGATGTTAAAGAGAGTAGTGCATTATAGGGTTTTCCATAATTCTCAAGATTCTTATTTTCAGTTAGAGGCCATAAAAATATCGTTTCCATTGTGAATCCATAATGATAAATATCAACAACATCATATCCTAGGTATAATAAATAAGGTATCATTATCTCCATATATATATGTGAAGAAAGATTCCATAAAAAGTTAGAAATCCATTTTGATTAACAAAGATGTGGTGTTTCATGTAAGAAGAATAAGATATTATTATTGGAAAACCAAAATTTGATTCCAATTGAAAATGATCAAATAGGTGATATAATGTTCTAAGAGGTGGGGGGGGTCATATATTCTTTTTTGAGATCATGTATTAACTTATAATTATTCAATATTAATCTCATGAAATAAAATATTTCATAATATAAATGTAGAGCGCGACATGTTTGTTAATGAGTTTCACATCCCAAAGGATGACTATGTACCTAATGTATGGTGATTTTTATCCCACTCACAAACTATTATTATATTATTATCAAGATAGCTATAGGAAATGGTATGGACTTATACATGATAAAAAATACTAACACCAACCATTAAAGTATAAACACATTCTTTTTTAAAATAAAAAACAATAGATATCCACAAAAAAATTGACAACAGTGATCGTTAGATTTAGTGAAATCGAAAACAAAAGATCTTTTCCTTATTCTAAACAAATTATTATATGACTATTATCAACACAAAATATATTTTCACACACTAATGAATCAATTATTGAGCTTCTAATATTTTTCTCTTATATTTTATATCTCATATATTCACTAAAACAGTGTGAACATAATCTCAACTATTATTTTAACATTAACTATACTAGAGTATTGACCTATAGACATGATCTAAAGACATTATTATGTTATCATAAATACATTGTCCTTTAATTATTTTTAATCAAGAATTTAAATAATTGTAACTAAATGAAGACATAAAATGAAACTATCATAATCTTAGAACCTCAAATTGTAGACCCAATTTTTCCATAGCTTCATCCTTCATAAATTCTTGAATTATAAACAACATCATCATGATTATTTAGACATCAAAAGAAAAAATTACCATAAATTTTCAGATTTATTTTATTCTTAAAAATATTTAATTTTGGAAAGCCTATAAAAATTATAAAAGTAAATGATATTTATGAATATGTGATCATCGTTAAGAAGTGGTATGATCCCTATGGTGTAATTCATCTTTACACAGATTTGTATCATCTTTATGATGATCCTTATGATAATGGATATTCATTAAGAAAACATAAGCCATTATTATGGATTAAAATTCATTCTTACATAATAATAATCCTTATAAAATATACGAAATCATATTTAGGAAAAATATAATGATTCATACATAAACATTAAGACATAAAAAAATATCCATCATAGGGATGAAATGATCATTACATAGATGATGAAATGACTCTTAAAAACCTAGTGAATGATCATTAGAAAGAGTAATTTGGTAATTTTCATCTTGAGATTGTATAAACCAGATACCACCCAAATATTTTTATGTACTATTATAATATTTAGAAGTATATTTATCAAACACCTTAAAAAACTAGGATCTAGTCCAATGGGTTTTACATAATGGATTCAAATCTTCTCAACAGCTTCAAATCATTCATGGATAACTGATAAAACATATATAAGAATATCTCTGGTAGATAAATAATGGTTTTTCATAAAATTAATGATCATATTCACAAACTATTTCATACCCACCAAAAATATCCTATCATGAAACTAATTATCATAATAAAAAATGACCATATTACCATCAAAAAGAGGGATCTTATAAAAATTATTGCTAGAAAACCCAACATTATCCTTTAGAAGGTTTAACATCTTATATCGTACCCAAAATTGAACATCAAATGCTATGAAAGAAAGAATATAAAGTGAATAAAATTGTATTATTATAAGGTTTGGTACCTATTAGGAAACATATTCCCTGTTTTTCATAGGATTTCCAAGCCACAGATTCTCTACTCTAATATTATCATCAAATAATGTGTGTTTGGGTAGGGATTATATTATACCCTCTCACTATATTATATAAGTGTGTGTTTAGTACATTACATAAGTGAGTGTTCACCATATTACCTAAGAAAATATTTATTATAATCTGAAAGTAGATAGGTATTTATACTAAATCTCGTAGTCTTAAGTCTCCCAACTAGGCTTGGAACTTCCATACACCATTTCAATTAGATCAAAAATATTTTCAAGAATTTCACTACATCCAATAATCTAATATTCTTCTTCCTCCTGACTAAGTCTTCGATTAACATTATATATTCATGAACAACTTTATATTGATAAATCTTTATTTCTTTCTAGAATACCTATTAATATATAAAAAATCACTATAATTTCTCACATTTGAAACTCCAAGGGGTTCTATATCCAAGTAATATTCTAAATAAATTTCTCTTCATATAAATTTATCTAATACTTTATCATATTTCTTTCTCGTAGATTTTTAATTACATAGTTTTATAGGTTTTTATCATCTTACATTCAACTTGGACTGGTTACATGAAAAATAACCATGTTTTCTTCTATTTAGAAACCCAAAACCTTTACAGATATTGTTACATGGTTTTTTAATTTAAATTTCCTATAAATAAAAACCAATGAACAAAAGGAATAGTGTCTCTAAAATACTATGTATATAAAAAACAATATAAAACTAAAATAAAATTACTTTATTTTATTCTCTATAATGATATCTTAATAACTTTTATATCCTAAAAACGTAAAGGATAACTTAGGGAATATACAAATAAAATGGGTGATCTATAAAGACCTGCGAGGGAATAAACATGATAGCATGGCATAACATATGAGTCAAATGGAATTAAATGATATCGTAAAAGGAAAAAATCATGAACAATTATTTGGAAGCATGATATAAAAAGGTTTTATCATAATATCATAGAAATATAAGAATATGTTAGAAACAGAAAACATGACATAATCATAAGTCAAGGATAACTTCCAATACAATATCATAATGTGAAAAGAGTCCCTTCATCTATTTGGTTTAATCTCTAACCCCATACACATCATCTCACAAGAAATAAAAACTACCCAATTTATTAGATAGATATTTTGGTGCACCAATCATAACATGTACATTGTTTTGTGTTCAAAAAATGGAAATTAAACATAATGTATAAATATAAGAATTACCCATGGAAAGAAAAGGGTTTCATAATCTTCTCTCATGGCACAATCAAACTATTTTTGATAAAAATTAAAAATAGTAGAAGGAATTAAATAGTTTGGACATTTATATATGAATAAATAATCATAGATCTCAAAATATAGTGTTAATTTGAAAAAGAACACTCATTATAATGTGTAGATAATTTTTTATAGAAATGAACTTTTAAAATGGTGGTTAATCGAATAGATTGAAGAATTTTAAGAAAGAATAAATTGGGAATTATCTTTGAACAAAATGGTAAAAAATAATGTTTATACCTAAAATATTACTACAATTATTTGAATTGTGAATGGGAATAAATAAATTGAAATATTTTTACATAAAAGTGTTAATGGATATAGAAGTTCTTTTTAATTGGGTTTGATTTTAAAGAACACATTTTATAAAAAAACATAAATATTGTATTACAACATAAAAGAAAGGGAGAATAATCTAGGTATATTTATAGGAGACATATATAAATAATTTAGATTCATTACATAAATTCAAATAGAGAGATAATGTGAGTTAGATAGAGAAAGTTCATAACCTAAAGAAAATAGGGCAGTTTAGAGAGATCTATTACCCTAGGATCCAAAATAAATATGTACTTTAACTTAAAATCATGAATAATAAAATAATATTAATTAATTAATTAATTTTAAACCTTTAACATAATTATTTTTTAGGATAATTTTATTATGTTTTTTTCTAACCATTTCAATGAGATATAATGTTTAATTTCATTGTTCTGATGGTGTTTGTTTCATGGTTCCAAGGTTGGATCACTTGTGGATAATTATTGATGTTATATTAAAAAGGGAATAAAAATAAAAAAGTGAAATGAAATTATATTAATTCCATTAAATAAGTTTAAATGTTCCCAAATATTCTTTTATGTTCCTACACAGTGTGGTTTCATTTAGTAAAAATGTTAACATTATATAGTTAGTTCATTTAGGCAGTTGTACTGACCACCAAAAACTATTTTAATTTTATTTAATATTATTTATATATATATTAAGTCAAGAACATGAAATAAGTTATAATATACTTATTATCTTATTATTTAATATTAATAATGTTTTTATAACTATCCTGGAAGGAGGTGGATAAAAACGAAGTACAATATTCATGGAAGTGGAGAACCAACCATATTTTAAACAAAATTTTCATTTCAAAATTTAAATAAGGGAGGGTAGAATATAGATATTACACCACAATAATAAAATTTAAGTATTTTTAGTATAATGATATTACTATGTATATGTTGGTGGAAAACATATGGGGTGGTAGTAGAATAATAAAATTAAAAATGGTTAGTTGAAATTGTTTCCTCTTCCTTCAATTTTCACTTGTTATAATACAAAATATGTAACATTGAAAAGGTATTTGGTTATACTAAACTCTCTAGGAAGCTGGGTATAGGATTTTGAAGAGAATTGGGTTGAAATTTTTCAACCTCTATGACTTGGAAGATGTGAGGAAAAGGGGTGGTATTTATAAGGGGATGAGAAAGGTTTTTCTTGGATATTATAATCATTAGTTAATTTTTTTGTCTCAAGGCTTAAATAATAATGAATATTGGGTCTATATATATTATATGGTGTATTTTATTTGGAATTAATGGGTTTTTACATCATTAATGACTAAAAAATTCATGTATTTTTCTAATAATGCTAAATATCATATTTTTTTTCGTATTTCACTATTTGAAAAAAATACAACCATTTTATTAAAATATATAAAACAAATCACCATAAAAATTTATCGTTTATTTATATTACAAAAAGTAAATCCATTTTATGATTTTTTTTTCTAATTATGAAAAATATATTTTTTAATTAAAAAATATATTAATTTGAAAATTCTCAATTTTAATATTATGATCAATTTTAGTGCCCTTTAATAAATTACTTATGGCCCCATAAAAATATATTATCATAATAATAAAACTTAAAATTAATTTATAAAACCATTTTACAATGAATAAATTTGGTTTAAATCTTTATATTTTTTTTGAAAATGAAAATAAAATATCTATTGTTTAATGAAAATATTTACACTTATATTATCATTCAGAACATTTATTTATAATTATCATGATACAAATATGTCAAATTATCATTTTATAAGATAAAAAATATTATATTTCATTTCCATAGGTGATTTTACTATTCCTATTGTTTGGTACCAATTTCTAATGGTGAGATTATTATTCCAACTGCCAGATTACTGTTCCAACGAAGAAAATACTATTCTAATGGTTAAATTTTTAATAGTCATAAAGGTTCCCTACTATCTATAAATACCTCATATTTCATTCATTTTACATTACATTTTATATTATGTTAAAGATATATACATACATACATACATATATAGATACATACATACATACATACATACATACATACTATAGCATCCCGTCTTTTTATAACATAACTTTTCATTCCATTACATGGAACTGAGGATCTTTAAGGTTTAGTGTCTTGGAAACAAGGAACATAAAACATGAAACAAAAAAAAACATTCTTCTTAAACACTTGAAAGGCTTCTCCTCATGTTCACCCTAGGCTCATTACTGCATCCCATAACCTGGGGACATACATCAAAAGGAAGGGTGAGCAGAAGGCCCAGCAAGGGAAACAAGTAAAACATTTTACATATGAACTTGAGATACATCAATAAAGTCATGAAAAGAACTTTAAGGCATGAAAATTAAATCATGAGGCATATCATAATAAAAATAAAACTTTTTCATAACTTTAAGATGTGGCTACATCATTTAACATAGACAATCATGAACATATCACCAAGGTCCATCCCCAAGGTGTCATTTTAAAATTACCAAGGTTATTCACCAAGGTATCGTGAAAATTGTAATCTCTAGTGGTTACATCATTACCCAATGCATTGGAGCGCTATCAGGGCACACCATTAAATTTGCCTTTATTATCATGTGAGCCACATATATCATCATCAAAAATTTCATAAATAACCCATATAGCATAAAGGAAATGGGTTTCATTTCATAATCATAACTTTTTTAAAAACTGTTTTAAGGACATGATCTTTATATCACTTTAAAAACCACAGAAAAGGAAGGTGGGTCTCATGTATGTAAATCCCAGAATTTAAAATAGAACATTTTGGTATATATGTGAATACCCCTTTAGAAGAAATATCTTTGAGTATTCACTTAATAAAATAAAAGGACTTTAGAAAAAGAGATAGACATTTTGAGACAGAAATTCTGCAGCATAACGGCAATGTTCCGAGGTTTTAGAAGACATTAAAAGAGAGGTAAAATGGGTCAAACATTCATAAATGACCCATACATGGACAGAATAAGAAGGATACATGATCATGGTAATGCTATTTCAAGGACATACCATTTGAAATGAAAAACATTGAAGGAAGGAAAAAAAATTTGATTTCTCTTATGAAAGTTCGGCAGCCTAACGACGTTACTTAAACATCAACAAAATTGATTTGAAAAGATCAAATAGGATCTCTCATCATGTGAACATAATAGTTCAGTATGATAGATATAGAGATAATTCCCCAACATAACAAAAAGGAACTTGAAAGAATTGACATGAAAGTAGAACTTCAAAACGAGAAGGGTGAAGAACCACTTAAAAATTCGGCAGCCTAACGGCGCCACTTAAAACATCAAAATACTGAATTGAAGGGATCAAATGGGGTCTCTCATAATATGAAAATAAGAGTCCATTATGATATATATAGAGATCATACCCCAATATAACAAAAAGGAACTTGAAATAATTGACATGAAAGTAGAACTTCAAAACGAGAAGGGTGAAGAACCACTTAAAAATTCGGCAGCCTAACGGCGCCACTTAAAACATCAAAATACTGAATTGAAGAGATCAAATGGGGTCTCTCATCATATGAACATAAGAGTCCAGTATGATATATATAGAGATCATACCCCAATATAACAAAAAGGAACATGAAAGACTTGAATGAAAATAGAACTTGAAAACGAGGAAGGTGAAAGAATCCCTTAAAAATTCGGCAGCCTAACGGCGCCACTTAAACATTCTTAAAACAAATTGATGAGAGCAAGGGGGTCTCTCATCATATGAACATGAAATAGGCAGTAGTATTAATATAAAAGAACATCCTCCAACATAAGAACATGGAGTATAAAAGAAAAGACATAAAAGAGATTACTTGAAAAGAAAGAGAGGGGTCGGATCCCTTACCTTAAAATGTAACTCTTAAACCTCAAAGGTTGGGACCTTGAGGGCTTGGGGGCACCTTGGGAGGACTCCTTGGGAGGTAATGAGACCCTAAATTCGTTGGGAATGAGTGGGGAGTCGAATGTATGAGAGGAGGGCTTGTTATTTATAGGGAAAGTGAGGGGACAAGGCATTAATGGCCAAGGGACACCTCACATGTGCTTTTCTCAAACCCATGTGCTCTCCCTTGTCATTTATCATGGAGTTAGGCCACATGGGGCCCCCAAAACAATAATTCATCACCCTTGGCCGGCCAACCCTCAAAAGATCTCATGACATCATCATGACACCGTTATGATGTCATTAAACATACCGAAACCCTAAAACTGTATTTTTACTATTCACTGAAAATTCAACTTTCTCAGAAAAATCCCAAATTTTACATTAACCAAATATCAATGCTCTGATTTAAAAAATGAAATCCATTTTATAAAAATAATTTTCTAAATATTTTTAATTTAATTTTTAAATAAAAACACTATTCATCGAAAATTCATTTTTTCAGAAAAAACCCCAAAAATTACCATAACATAATATCGATGCTTTGAGTTCAAAAATAAAGTCATTTTTATAAAAATAATTTTCTAATTATTTTTAATTAAATTTTTAATTAAAAAACACTATTCACCCGAAAAAACTAATACTTGAATAATAATTAATGAAACCGTTATTTAACTATTTTATTGAATCAAATTACTTAATCAAGGTGCCTAGATTATTTTAAAACTTTCTTTAAGTGAGATTACTAATCCATTTGGTCATATTACTAATCCTAATCATAAAATCACTATTCATAATTTACTATTCATCAAAAATCAAGTTGGTCTTATTAGACTCTAAATTTAGTACTGAACATAATTGCAGAAGACCATTTTTTGAAAATCATTACACATTTTTAATTATTTAGGGTTTACATAAACATATTTAAAATATCCTTTTTCAAAAATTCATCAAAAATATGCATACTATATTTATCCGGTCATTTCAAAACTCATAAACTTCATCATAAGAAGAAATCCAAATTTTTATTTAAAACAAGGATCACACAAGGTAGTTACGGTCTCGTTACATAACCCCTTATAATACCAGCATAGGACCTAAGAGTAAGGTGTGCTAGGGTGATAGAAGCTTGGGGCGGCTCAGTCAACATTGCCCGAGTAGTAATTTCTATCAGTTTGAACTTCTCACGAAGGCGATTCCGTTCCAGCTTCACATGATGAAGTTCGGCTTGGATTTGATCTAGAGCAAAGCCCAGTGGTGCTACCTCCTTCCCAAGCTCTGTTAGATGGGATTCGATCGGTCCAAGACTACTAGGTGAGGCCATCGAATCTTCTTTCTATAATAATTAACCAAGATTACTTATATCAAAACATTTTGTTCACAGCGGTCATATTGACCGATGGTTATATAATAGTCAAACCCCACTGATCTCATTTTAATTATAATCATGTTTATGAAATAAAACGTTTTTGTTGAGTATAACAATAACACATAAAATTGGGAAACAAAATTTATTTAAAAAATTTCGGGTCGTTACAATCTTCCCCCCTTAAGAAATTGCGTCCTCGCAATTTTAAAATTGGGTTTTGAAATTTCATTGAAAGTCCCACATCGGAAAAGGAGTCAGTAAAACTATTACTTTAAAATAAAGAAAGGGAAGTACAAAGGTCACCCGAGTTAACCCACACTAGGGTTCCATGTAGGAAAACATGGACATGGAGGAAAAAACAAAGGGTCAAGTTCTGAGGGAGAGTGATAGAGAACATGATTAGGAGAAAGTTAACCATGAGAAAATCCCAAACTTATGATGTGTGTAAACGGTCTTTGATTACCTAGTAGGAAACGTAAACCAACAACATTTTTGTTTTACGTTTCTTTTCATAATTTTTAGGATTTCATTTACTACATAGAACAAAAACATAAGAAAATATACCTACCTTCAAGTAGAGTTTCATCCTTTAACAAGTCCCTACCAACACTAATCTTTTCTCCAAATGATGAGAATTCAAAAACACTTGGTCTCATAAAAGCACAAGAATCATCTTCTATAGAATCACATAATCTACAAAATATTAACTATCTATTTATTCTATCTTTAAACATTATCCCAAAAACTAAAAGGTTAAGGTAAAACAACTCTTCAAAAAGAAATAATCCCATAGGAATGGAAACTACTTTTAAATCATCAAAGTTCCATGGTACTACCCAAATTTCATCATAGACCATTCCCTAAATAACGGTCCTTAAAATTCCTCAAAACAAACCAAACTAAGATTGAAACCCAAATACAATAAGGATTTGATAACATAGTCTTCCAAAACAACTTCATTGTTCATCTCCAGACAACATCAACCACTCCTAACATCTTATAAAAAAAGTAGCTAACCTAAACATATTTTACCCAAGATAGGTTAGTCATTCCCATAAGTAACCTAAATTACTATAAGTTCACCTTAAATTCATCGATTCTTCAAAATATAAGTCAACCTTACTCCTCAATGAAAATACCGTAGTAATCTATTTACCTCGATCAAATATGGTTCCCAAAATAATGAACGTCTTCCAAAATAATAATCATATTTTAATCCCCTAATCATCCCTATCATATTAATTCTAAAATCATCGCATTTCCTATCACATTGGTTGTCGGGACATGTTCTTCCATTTCCCACCATTAACTAAGAAGAGAAAGCATAATTATGGGTTTAAGTACTTAGCTAATAATCATGAAAAGGAACTGAAAGCATATAAGTATAACTTGTATATGAAAGGTATACCCTATCTTGTGATCTACTAGGTTCCCATCTAGGTTATGAATGATCATATATTCTTATGTGAACCTTTATTTTATTTTATCTTTGTTCCTTTAACAATGGTTCATAGCAAGCTTATGAATTAACCAAAGCATATCCCCCGGGAGTGTCGTAACCAAGAGTGCAGCAAGGCCCGTTGTCGTGTAACAGTTCCCGTTCGAGTCTAGCTCAAAGCGGTGTTTTCGGGTTTTACCCCTATGTACATCTGTGCCAGAGCCACCTCTACCTGCTCGTATCTAGACAGGGATGTATTTGCTTGGCAACCCCTTACTCAATACTCACCAAAATACCAGGAAGATTTCCTATATTAAACTTTTCTATAGGGTTCCTCCTAGAGTTTTCATATCCTAATTTCCACAAATAACTAAACCATCCTTTGATACCAACTATAGCATCCCGTCTTTTTATAACATAACTTTTCATTCCATTACACGGAACTGAGGATCTTTAAGGTTTAGTGTCTTGGAAACAAGGAACATAAAACATGAAACAAAAAAAACATTCTTCTTAAAAACCTGAAAGGCTTCTCCTCATGTTCACCCTAGGCTCATTACTGCATCCCATAACCTGGGGACATACATCAAATGGAAGGGTGAGCGGAAGGCCCAGCAAGGGAAACAAGTAAAACATTTTACATATGAACTTGAGATACATCAATAAAGTCATGAAAAGAACTTTAAGGCATGAAAATGAAATCATGAGGCATATCATAATAAAAATAAAACTTTTTCATAACTTGAAGATGTGGCTACATCATTTAACATAGACAATCATGAACATATCACCAATGTCCATCCCCAAGGTGTCATTTTAAAATTACCAAGGTTATTCACCAAGGTATCGTGAAAATTGTAATCTCTAGTGGTTACATCATTACCCAATGCATTGGAGCGCTATTAGGGCGCACCCTTAAATTTTCCTTTATTATCATGTGAGCCACATATATCATCATCAAACATTTCATAAATAACCCATATAGCATAAAGGAAATGAGTTTCATTTCATAATCATTACTTTTTTAAAAACTGCTTTAAAGACATGATCTTTATATCACTTTAAAACCCACAGAAAAGGAAGGTGGGTCTCATGTATGTAAATCCCAGAATTTAAAATAGAACATTTTGGTATATATGTGAATACCCCTTTAGAATAAAGAGCTTTGAGTATTCACTTAATAAAATAAAAGGACTTTAGAAAAAGAGATAGACATTTTGAGACAGAAATTCTGCAGCATAACGGCAATGTTCCGAGGTTTTAGAAGACATTAAAAGAGAGGTAAAATGGGTCAAACATTCATAAATGACCCATACATGGACAGAATAATAAGGATACATGATCATGGTAATGCGATTTCAAGGACATACCATTTGAAATGAAAAACATGGAAGGAAGAAAAAAATTTGATTTCTCTTATGAAAGTTCGGCAGCCTAACGACGTTACTTAAACATCAACAAAATTGATTTGAAAAGATCAAATAGGATCTCTCATCATGTGAACATAAGAGTTCAGTATGATAGATATAGAGATAATTCGCCAACATAACAAAAAAGAACTTGAAAGAATTGACATGAAAGTAGAACTTCAAAACGAGAAGGGTAAAGAACCACTTAAAAATTCGGCAACCTAACGGCGCCACTTAAAACATCAAAATACTGAATTGAAGAGATCAAATGGGGTCTCTAATCATATGAACATAAGAGTCCAGTATGATATATATAGAGATCATACCCCAATATAACAAAAAGGAACTTGAAATAATTGACATGAAAGTAGAACTTCAAAACGAGAAGGGTGAAGAACCACTTAAAAATTCGGCAGCCTAACGGCGCCACTTAAAACATCAAAATACTGAATTGAAGAGATCAAATGGGGTCTCTCATCATATTAACATAAGAGTCCAGTATGATATATATAGAGATCATACCCCAATATAACAAAAAGGAACATGAAAGACTTGAATGAAAATAGAACTTGAAAACGAGGAAGGTGAAAGAATCCCTTAAAAATTCGGCAGCCTAACGGCGCCACTTAAACATTCTTAAAACGAATTGATGAGAGCAAGGGGGGTCTCTCATCATATTAACATGAAATAGGAAGTAGTATGAATATAAAAGAACATCCTCCAACATAAGAACATGGAGTATAAAAGAAAAGACATAAAAGAGATTACTTGAAAAGAAAGAGAGGGGTCAGATCCCTTACCTTAAAATGTAACTCTTAAACCTCAAAGGTTGGGACCTTGAGGGCTTAGGGGAACCTTGGGAGGACTCCTTGGGAGGTAATGAGACCAGAAATTCGTTGGGAATGAGTGGGGAGTCGAATGGATGAGAGGAGGGCTTGGTATTTATAGGGAAAGTGAGGGGACAAGGCATTAATGGCCAAGGGACACCTCACATGTGCTTTTCTCAAACCCATATGCTCTCCCTTGTCATTTATCATGGAGTTAGGCCACATGGGGCCCCCAAAACAATAATTCATCACCCTTGGCCGGCCAACCCTCAAAAGATCTCATGACATCATCATGACACCGTTATGATGTCATTAAACATACCGAAACCCTAAAACTGTATTTTTACTATTCACTGAAAATTCAACTTTCTCAGAAAAATCCCAAAATTTCACATTAACCAAATATCAATGCTCTGATTTCAAAAATGAAATCCATTTTATAAAAATAATTTTCTAAATATTTTTAATTTAATTTTTAAATAAAAACACTATTCATCGAAAATTCATTTTTTCAGAAAAAACCCCAAAAATTACCATAACATAATATCGATGCTTTGAGTTCAAAAATAAAGTCATTTTTATAAAAATAATTTTCTAATTATTTTTAATTAAATTTTTAATTAAAAAACACTATTCACCCGAAAAAACTAATACTTGAATAATAATTAATGAAACCGTTATTTAACTATTTTATTGAATCACATTACTTAATCAAGGTCCCTAGATTATTTTAAAACTTTCTTTAAGTGAGATTACTAATCCATTTGGTCATATTACTAATCCTAATCATAAAATCACTATTCATAATTTACTATTCATCAAAAATCAAGTTGGTCTTATTAGACTCTAAATTTAGTACTGAACATAATTGCAGAAGACCATTTTTTGAAAATCATTACACATTTTTAGTTATTTAGGGTTTACATAAACATATTTAAAATATCCTTTTTCTAAAATTCATCAAAAATATGCATACTATATTTATCCGGTCATTTCAAAATTCATAAACTTCATCATAAGAAGAAATCCCAATTTTTATTTAAAACAAGGATCACACAAGGTAGTTACGGTCTCGTTACATAACCCCTTATAATACCAGCATAGGACCTAAGAGTAAGGTGTTCTAGGGTGATAGAAGCTTGGGGCGGCTCAGTCAACATTGCCCGAGTAGTAATTTCTATCAGTTTGAACTTATCACGAAGGCGATTCCGTTCCAGCTTCACATGATGAAGTTCGGCTTGGATTTGATCCAGAGCAAAGCCCAGTGGTGCTACCTCCTTCCCAAGCTCTGTTAGATGGGCTTCGATCGGTCCAAGACTACTAGGTGAGGCCATCGAATCTTCTTTCTATAATAATTAACCAAGATTACTTATATCAAAACATTTTGTTCATAGCGGTCATATTGACCGATGGTTATATAATAGTCAAAACCCACTGATCTCATTTTAATTATAATCATGTTTATGAAATAAAACGTTTTTGTTGAGTATAACAATAACACATAAAATTGGGAAACAAAATTTATTTAAAAAATTTCGGGTCGTTACAATCTTCCCCCCTTAAGAAATTGCGTCCTCGCAATTTTAAAATTGGGTTTTGAAATTTCATTGAAAGTCCCACATCGGAAAAGGAGTCAGTAAAACTATTACTTTAAAATAAAGAAAGGGAAGTACAAAGGTCACCCGAGTTAACCCAC
Source organism: Viscum album (assembly GCA_963277665.1). NCBI lineage: Eukaryota > Viridiplantae > Streptophyta > Magnoliopsida > Santalales > Viscaceae > Viscum > Viscum album. The sequence continues at coordinate 633,973,840 of OY728134.1, read as the reverse complement.
ACTAGGGTTCCATGTAGGAAAACATGGACATGGAGGAAAAAACAAATGGTCAAGTTCTGAGGGAGAGTGATAGAGAACATGATTAGGAGAAAGTTAACCATGAGAAAATCCCAAACTTATGATGTGTGTAAACGGTCTTTGATTACCTAGTAAGAAACGTAAACCAACAACATTTTTGTTTTACGTTTCTTTTCATAATTTTTAGGATTTCATTTACTACATAGAACAAAAACATAAGAAAATATACCTACCTTCAAGTAGAGTTTCATCCTTTAACAAGTCCCTACCAACACTAATCTTTTCTCCAAATGATGAGAATTCAAAAACACTTGGTCTCATAAAAGAACAAGAATCATCTTCTATAGAATCACATAATCTACAAAAGATTAACTATCTATTTATTCTATCTTTAAACATTATCCCAAAAACTGAAAGGTTAAGGTAAAACAACTCTTCAAAAAGAAAGAATCCCATAGGAATGGAAACTACTTTTAAATCATCAAAGTTCCATGGTACTACCCAAATTTCATCATAGACCATTCCCTAAATAACGGTCCTTAAAATTCCTCAAAACAAACCAAACTATGATTGAAACCCAAATACAATAAGGATTTGATAACATAGTCTTCCAAAACAACTTCATTGTTCATCTCCAGACAACATCAACCACTCCTAACATCTTATAAAAAAAGTATCTAACCTAAACATATTTTACTCAAGATAGGTTAGTCATTCCCATAAGTAACCTAAATTACTATAACTTCACCTTAAATTCATCGATTATTCAAAATATAAGTCAACCTTACTCCTCAATGAAAATACCGTAGTAATCTATTTACCTCGATCAAATATGGTTCCCAAAATAATGAACGTCTTCCAAAATAATAATCATATTTTAATCCCCTAATCATCCCTGTCATATTAATTCTAAAATCGTCGCATTTCCTATCACATTGGTTGTCGGGACATGTTCTTCCATTTCCCACCATTAACTAAGAAGAGAAAGCATAATTAGGGGTTTAAGTACTTAGCTAATAATCATGAAAAGGAACTGAAAGCATATAAGGATAACTTGTATATGAAAGGTATACCCTAACTTGTGATCTCCTAGGTTCCCATCTAGGTTATGAATGATCATATATTCTTATGTGAACCTTTATTTTATTTTATCTTTGTTCCTTTAACAATGGTTCATACCAAGCTTATGAATTAACCAAAGCATATCCCCCGAGAGTGTCGTAACCAAGAGTGCAGCAAGGCCCGTTGTCGTGTACCAGTTCCCGTTCGAGTCTAGCTCAAAGTGGTGTTTTCGGGTTTTACCCCTATGTACATCTGTGCCAGAGCCACCTCTACCTGCTCGTATCCAGACAGGGATGTATTTGCTTGGCAACCCCTTACTCAATACTCACCAAAATACCAGGAAGATTTCCTATATTAAACTTTTCTATAGGGTTCCTCCTAGAGTTTTCATATCCTAATTTCCACAAATAACTAAACCATCCTTTGATACCAACTATAGCATCCCGTCTTTTTATAACATAACTTTTCATTCCGTTACACGGAACTGAGGATCTTTAAGGTTTAGTGTCTTGGAAACAAGGAACATAAAACATGAAACAAAAAAAAAATTATTCTTAAACACATGAAAGGCTTCTCCTCATGTTCACCCTAGGCTCATTACTGCATCCCATAACCTAGGGACATACATCAAAAGGAAGGGTGAGCAGAAGGCCCAGCAAGGGAAACAAGTAAAACATTTTACATATGAACTTGAGATACATCAATAAAGTCATGAAAAGAACTTTAAGGCATGAAAATGAAATCATGAGGCATATCATAATAAAAATAAAACTTTTTCATAACTTGAAGATGTGGCTACATCATTTAACATAGAAAATCATGAACATATCACCAAGGTCCATCCCCAAGGTGTCTTTTTAAAATTACCAAGGTTATTCACCAAGGTATCGTGAAAATTGTAATCTCTAGTGTTTACATCATTACCCAATGCATTGGAGCGCTATCAGGGCGCACCCTTAAATTTTCCTTTATTATCATGTGAGACACATATATCATCATCAAACATTTCATAAATAACCCATATAGCATAAAGGAAATGGGTTTCATTTCATAATCATAACTTTTTTAGAAACTGCTTTAAAGACATGATCTTTATATCACTTTAAAACCCACAGAAAAGGAAGGTGGGTCTCATGTATGTAAATCCAAGAATTTAAAATAGAACATTTTGGTATATATGTGAATACCCCATTAGAAGAAAGAGCTTTGAGTATTCACTTAATAAAATAAAAGGACTTTAGAAAAAGAGATAGACATTTTGAGACAGAAATTCTGCAGCATAACGGCAATGTTCCGAGGTTTTAGAAGACATTAAAAGAGAGGTAAAATGGGTCAAACATTCATAAATGACCCATACATGGACAGAATAATAAGGATACATGATCATGGTAATGCGATTTCAAGGACATACCATTTGAAATGAAAAACATGGAAGGAAGAAAAAAAAATTTGATTTCTCTTATGAAAGTTCGGCAGCCTAACGACGTTACTGAAACATCAACAAAATTGATTTGAAAATATCAAATAGGATATCTCATCATGTGAACATAAAAGTTCAGTATGATAGATATAGATATAATTCCCCAACATAACAAAAAGGAACTTGAAAGAATTGACATGAAATTAGAACTTCAAAACGAGAAGGGTGAAGAACCACTTAAAAATTCGGCAGCCTAACGGCGCCACTTAAAACATCAAAATACTGAATTGAAGAGATCAAATGGGGTCTCTCATCATATGAAAATAAGAGTCCAGTATGATATATATAGAGATAATACCCCAATATAACAAAAAGGAACATGAAATAATTGACATGAAAGTAGAACTTCAAAACGAGAAGGGTGAAGAACCACTTAAAAATTCGGCAGCCTAACGGCGCCACTTAAAACATCAAAATACTGAATTGAAGAGATAAAATGGGGTCTCTCATCATATGAACATAAGAGTACAGTATGATATACATAGAGATCATATCCCAATATAACAAAAAGGAACATGAAAGACTTGAATGAAAATAGAACTTGAAAACGAGGAAGGTGAAAGAATCCCTTAAAAATTCGGCAGCCTAACGGCGCCACTTAAACATTCTTAAAACGAATTGATGAGAGCAAGGGGGGTCTCTCATCATATGAACATGAAATAAGCAGTAGTATGAATATAAAAGAACATCCTCCAACATAATAACATGGAGTATAAAAGAAAAGACATAAAAGAGATTACTTGAAAAGAAAGAGAGGGGTCGGATCCCTTACCTTAAAATGTAACTCTTAAACCTCAAAGGTTGGGACCTTGAGGGCTTGGGGGAACCTTGGGAGGACTCCTTGGGAGGTAATGAGACCAGAAATTCGTTGGGAATAAGTGGGGAGTCGAATGGATGAGAGGAGGGCTTGGTATTTATAGGGAAAGTGAGGGGACAAGGCATTAATGGCCAAGGGACACCTCACATGTGCTTTTCTCAAACCCATGTGCTCTCCCTTGTCATTTATCATGGAGTTAGGCCACATGGGGCCCCCAAAACAATAATTCATCACCCTTGGCCGTCCAAACCTCAAAAGATCTCATGACATCATCATGACACCGTTATGATGTCATTAAACATACCGAAACCCTAAAACTGTATTTTTACTATTCACTGAAAATTCAACTTTCTCAGAAAAATCCCAAAATTTCACATTAACCAAATATCATTGCTCTGATTTCAAAAATGAAATCCATTTTATAAAAATAATTTTCTAAATATTTTTAATTTAATTTTTAAATAAAAACACTATTCATCGAAAATTCATTTTTTCAGAAAAAACCCCAAAAATTACCATAACTTAATATCGATGCTTTGAGTTCAAAAATAAAGTCATTTTTATAAAAATAATTTTCTAATTATTTTTAATTAAATTTTTAATTAAAAAACACTATTCACCCGAAAAAACTAATACTTGAATAATAATTAATGAAACCGTTATTTAACTATTTTATTGAATCACATTATTTAATCAAGGTGCCTAGATTATTTTAAAACTTTCTTTAAGTGAGATTACTAATCCATTTGGTCATATTACTAATCCTAATCATAAAATCACTATTCATAATTTACTATTCATCAAAAATCAAGTTGGTCTTATTAGACTCTAAATTTAGTACTGAACATAATTGCAGAAGACCATTTTTTGAAAATCATTACACATTTTTAATTATTTAGGGTTTACATAAACATATTTAAAATATCCTTTTTCTAAAATTCATCAAAAATATGCATACTATATTTATCCGGTCATTTCAAAATTCATAAACTTCATCATAAGAAGAAATCCCAATTTTTATTTAAAACAAGGATCACACAAGGTAGTTACGGTCTCGTTACATAACCCCTTATAATACCAGCATAGGACCTAAGAGTAAGGTGTGCTAGGGTGATAGAAGCTTGGGGCGGCTCAGTCAACATTGCCCGAGTAGTAATTTCTATCAGTTTGAACTTCTCACGAAGGCGATTCCGTTCCAGCTTCACATGATGAAGTTCGGCTTGGATTTGATCCAGAGCAAAGCCCAGTGGTGCTACCTCCTTCCCAAGCTCTGTTAGATGGGCTTCGATCGGTCCAAGACTACTAGGTGAGCCATCGAATCTTCTTTCTATAATAATTAACCAAGATTACTTATATCAAAACATTTTGTTCACTACGGTCATATTGACCGATGGTTATATAATAGTCAAACCCCACGGATCTCATTTTAATTATAATCATGTTTATCAAATAAAACGTTTTTGTTGAGTATAACAATAACACATAAAATTGGGAAACAAAATTTATTTAAAAAATTTCGGGTCGTTACACATACATACATACATACATACATACATACATACATACATACATACATACATACATACATACATACATACATACATACATACATACATACATACATACATACATACATACATACATACATACATACATACATACATACATACATACATACATACATACATACATACATACATACATACATACATACATACATACATACATACATACATACATACATACATACATACATACATACATACATACATACATACATACATACATACATACATACATACATACATACATACATACATACATACATACATACATACATACATACATACATACATACATACATACATACATACATACATACATACATACATACATACATACATACATACATACATACATACATACATACATACATACATACATACATACATACATACATACATACATACATACATACATACATACATACATACATACATACATACATACATACATACATACATACATACATACATACATACATACATACATACATACATACATACATACATACATACATACATACATACATACATACATACATACATACATACATACATACATACATACATACATACATACATACATACATACATACATACATACATACATACATACATACATACATACATACATACATACATACATACATACATACATACATACATACATACATACATACATACATACATACATACATACATACATACATACATACATACATATTAATTTTCAAGTTGAGTATTACATTACTAATATTCTACTTCATTTATATTATGTTATTCACATGTAAAATTATTTTGGTGGATGAAGAAGTTATATATTTTCATATTTTAGTTATCTTATTTTATATTTTTTATCCCATTATAATATTTTTAGTTCTTTTGGATATATTAATTTTCTAAATTAATGTCTGAATTAATATAATAAAATCTAGTTGTTTTTATCATGTGGTACATGTGCATTAAATAATTTTATATTACTAAATAAGAAAAAATTATATATTCATAAGGGAAATTATAGTGATAAAATTTTGGTCCGATAAATTATCCCCCCTTAATAAATTACTCCTTAAAAATTTAATTTTAGATATTATGGTGAAAATATGTGAGGGTACTTCTACTTCATGGTTTCCTCTGGTAATCACACTACCTCCTCACACTTATCATTTCACTATATTTGTCTGATTAGGCGAGTTATCTTCTTGCATATAACTTTATACCAATGGTTAAAGATCTTCACCAGATGATCCTTTTAAGAGAGATCATCTTACAGCTATAAATCCTCTAAATTCAATACATGCGAAAGATATGGTACATATTTCCTCAAGAGGGATGCATGGAATACAACATGTACTTGATATAGGGTTGGTGTGAGTGTTAGTTGATTGTCAACATCTTTGATACGATCGAGAATCTCAAAGAGTTTACATACCTGAGAAATAGATTTCAATTCTCTACCAATATCATTACACTATTTCATAGAGATATGCAGAGGAACACTTTATCTCTAACTTCAAACTTCAGGTCTCATTGATGATTATCACCATTGGATTTTAGTCAAATTTGTGAAGATCTAATGTATTACTGAATGGTTTTGACCATTTTAACAATTTATCTAATCATTTAAGGTCTTAGAATCTTTAGTTTTCCAAATTCATCCTTGAACACAGGTGTTATGAATCTATTACCATAAAAGGATTCATATAGAGAAATTTGAATACATGAGTGAAAGATATTATTGAATGAGAAATATACCAGAAATAGATACCAATACTATCATCCTTTGATGTCAACTAAGAATGGCCTCAACATGTTCTAATGTTTCTTGATATTCCACTCAGATTGTTCATCAGTTTAGGGGTGATAATCCATACTAATTTTTAATTTAGAATTAATATTAGGTTGAATTATTTTCTGGAATTTAGTGGTAAATCTTATATCTCAGTCAAATAAAATCTATAGTGGTATTCCATGCAGCCTCACCACTTGTCTAATGTATATCCTTGCAAGTTGATCAATTGATAAGTCCCCTCAAATTTAAATTAAATGAGATGTCTTAGTAAGAAGATCCATCAAAACCCATATAGAATTATTTCCCCTGGATATCTTTATAATACTAATAACAATGTACATGGTGATGTTTTCCATTTTCCATATTCTTATAGGAATGGTTTCATCATTCTCTTGGACTTTTTCCTCTATTCTTTCACGTGTTGACATACCAGATACATTGATGTATATTATTTGATCTTATTATTCATATTTTCCCACCAATACTGCCCAAATAGATACCAATACATTATTGAGACCCTGGGGTGGATAGGGAAGGTCAAGCTATTTTCATTATTTAATATCTCATTAATTTATCTTAGGATTTGATGGTACATATAATTGTGACCCAATTTTTACAATGCCTTCTTCATTAATTCTAAACCATGAAGATTTCAATTTTCTTATAGCTTCCAACTTCTTCTATATTTCTATATCATCTCTTTGAGAATATTTCATTCTCTTATGAAGGGATCATTGAGAAATAATTTTAGAATAGAATGAGGCTGTTCCTTCCTTTATGAATTATATATACATACTTTACAAGTATAATAATATTAGATCCTTCTCAAATCTATTCATGGATAGTATTTATAGATCCTTTCTACTTATAATTTCTGCCAACTTATTCTCCTTAACAGGATGGTAATGGATTGAGAAGCCATAATCCTTAATCATCTCTAACCATATTCATTGGGGCATATTAAGCTCACTCTATATGAAAATATACATGAGGATCTTATGATCCATAAATATTTAAAACTTATCCCTATATATATATTTCCACAAATAATTTAATGGGAATATCACTATAGAAAACTCTAAATCACGTTTTGGGTAGTTAGTCTCAATAAATTTCAACTAACTTGAGCCCTCAGCTATCACTTTCTCATTCTACATTAGTACATACCCCAAACCCTTATTGAAAGAATTTCGACATACCTTGAAAATTTACCATATTGAGGGTAACATGGGGATTGGTATATTGATAAAAATATTTTTAATTCCTTGAAGCACTCTTCACATTCATTACTCCAAAAAAATTACCCCCTTCTAAGCCATCTTGGTTAACAGGTTTTATAATCATAATAAGTTTGTCACAAATGTTTGGTAACGCCCATATAATACAAGGAAAATATGGATCCCTATTATATATGTTGGTTAAGTCCACTCTTAAATTCCCTTTATCTTATAAGGGTATAACAATATCACTTTTTTGGAGATAACATACCCCAATAATGATACATCCTCCATCCAGAAGTCACATTACAACTCTTTTCCTATATTATCTCCATTTGCAATGTCTTTAGAATAGTATTAAAATACTTCTCATGTTACTTATCACTTTTGGAGTATATCATAATATCATTTATAAAATCAATTTTTTAGGTAATCTGAAAAAACTCTATTAAATATATAATATACATTTCAAGGGATTTAGTGAGTCCGAAGGGAATAACTATGAACTTCTAGTGTATATACCTTGTTTAATAGGAATTTATTGGAATGTATTACTTATTTACCTTTAATTGGTGATTGCCTGACCAATGAACCACCTAAGAGAAATACTAGGACCCACATAGTAGATTGAACAAGTCAACTATCCATGGAAAATGATACTTGTTTATTATCATGATTTTTTTGAGGTTACAATAATCAATGAAGAGGTGAATTGACCAACACATATTCATGATGAAGAGGACAGGTTCGCCCCATAGTGAACCACTCAGGTGTATAAAACACTTTTCCAAATTCCCTTGTAATAACTTCTTTTATTCTTCCATGTCAGTGGTGGTCATTTTATAAGGATTCTTGGATAGAAACAAAGATCCACTTGTATGATCTATTGAAAACATAACCTCCTAGTTAAGAGGAAGTCCAGATGAATCTTCAAGGAATACCTCAGTATAATCCATCATAATGGGAAAACATTTATGTATGATTATGTCCTTGGTCTCAATCATTTGAGCTAAATATACTTACTAATAAAAAAATAAAATCAACAACTGATAAGAATATTCCAAAGAAGATTCATCCTCATCATTACACTTGAATAGAATCAGAGTATCACTCAGGATGAAAAGAGTGATCTTCCTCTCAGGATTATTTATTTTTGATTTATATAACGACATACAATCCATTCCTAATATTGTATCAAATTACACTAAAGTATGATAGGATATTATGGGAGGATTATTCCACAAAATTTGAATGGGGATTAGTTATACACATGGGATAAAATAATTTCCCCATTTGATGTTCCCATAGATAGCTTAACCCCAATGTTTATGGAGGTGCATGGTTAATTATTCAAAACATTAAAGATATGAAATAATGCGTAGAACCAAAATGAAGAATTATAGTTTTTATTCTAGAATTAATAACCAATATACCTATCACTACATAGTTATCAGGATCTACCTTAGTATTAGTGATATCATATTCCCCTCCATTCTCTCTAAATATTAAAGGTTGTTTTCATATATTATCTCGAAAAACCCTTATATTAGGAATTCAAATTGCATAATTCCCATTTTCCCTTCAATTGAAACACTATAATGTAGGATGAGTGTTGTTTTTAACCTTCATTTTATCCATCACATTATCACACTTCTTCATCTCCATTCATTAGTTATTATTTGAATACACCTTATTTTAAACATGAAGTATCTCTTTGTTCCCATGAGATATTTTTCAGGATACTTATTCCAAATCTTGTTTACTTATGTGAAATTGGGTTATATATCTTTCATGGGATTTATCCATTGATCCTCTAGAATTAAATTCCATTTTATACTCTTTATATTCTACCCAAAGAGACCATTGAGAGTCACCAATCTCCATATCGACCTTAAGGGAACAACATAAAATATATTCATAACATTAAATGTCTCTAATCAATAAATATTTTTATTTTATTAGATTTAATATACTAAATATGTGGTCAACTATACATTTGGTGTTGTTGAAAAATATGGAGGCGTACTATGGATGCTTTGTGACGTTTTTCTCATATTCCCTAATAGACTCATCTTTCTTGTTTTCTTTAGACCATTAATCTCCCTCTCCATTTTATGATAAATATTTTAGGGAAAATATTTATTGAAAATTATTTTCTTTAATACTTCCCATTACATGGAATAAATTTCCTCTTTGGACTTCACGTTCATGATTAGTATCAATCATTGATAAGGTTCCCTCTCCGTGTAATAAATAGACCACAATTTTTTCTGTTATAAGAAATATAGGATATAGAATATCTTTTAAATGGATTTATTCTATTTTTTATGATAAGGGGATTATAATATCAACTAACGGTTGGAGGACATTATCACATAAAGGACCAGACCACACCATTATATTTCTTAAGATCAGAAGGGAGTTTCAAATGATTCAAGTTATTCATAATGTGAGTCAGTTGAGCCAGTACATCCATAAAATTTTTAGCTCTCTCTCCTATAATATAGGTATCTCATTAGTGAAATCATCACATTTCCTATCATGTATATTTTTGGAAATACTCCTCATATTTCCCACTATTAACTATAATAATGGAAATAAAATTATGGATGAGAATACTCAAACTAACAATCTTATAAAAAGGAAAACACTGAAAATTTAAGGAATAACTTATAAATGACATAGAAATCCTAAATTTTGAGTCACTATGTTTTAATAATGGTTATCCATGGAAAATTTCCTATTAGGATTTCTAACAAAAAAATTAGTTCAATTCTTTCCAAATGGTTCATATAGAGTTTGTGAATTTTTCAAAGCCTATCCCTCAAGTGTGTCATACTGGGTGTTCTTAAAGGCCTATTTTTCAAGAACTAGGTGGTGATATATTAATACTCAATATTCCATTTTGGGGTTTGTTACCATTATGTATAATTATGTCAGAGCCACATCCACTTATACCATCCAGAAAAATATGTATATTCTTGTAAACTGTTTAGTATATACTTCACCAAAAGTTTAGGATATTATCCTATACTTAGAATTATCCCTAGGGTTGTCACTAAATTATTAGACTCATAATCAAAAAATATAACTATACCTTCCTAGGATACCAACTTTATTAACCAAATCCGTTTTCACTTATTGTTACATGTATTTTAACATCAATATCCAATAAATAAAAACTAAGGATTGAATGTCCTAGTGTATTTGGCAGACTAGGTTTAGAAAACATCAAAATAAATTTAAAATACGAAAACATTATTATATTTTCCATAATGAGATCATAAATCCCTTTTATCTCACTATACTGTATAGGATAACCCATGTAATACATAAATAAAATGGGTGGGATATAAAACCTAGTAAGGGAATAAACATGATAAAAAATCATAACAAATGAGTCAAACGACATTACATGAGATCCAAAATAGAAAGGAAAATTAATAATAATATATAATAATGAAATAAATAATATGTAATAATAAGATCATGGTAACATTTTAATGTTCTAGAAACATAAAACATGACATAAGTATAAGTTAAGTCCAACAACAAATACAACAATATATGGTTGACAGAGTCCCATCATGGATTATGTTTACTCCCTAATTAAATACTCAATGTATCAGGAGACATAAACATTACCTAATGAATTATATTTACCTCTATACAAACCAATGATAACATTTACATTATTATTCATACAAAAATGGAAATCAAATGTAATACATAAACATAATAATTACATATAAAGAGAAATGGGTTTCATAAGCTTGTTTAATATAAAAATAAAAGTATATTTCATAATGATTAAAAATATAAGATGGAATTAAATATTTTGGATGTTCATATCTAAATTTATAATAATAGGTATCAAAATATGGGTTTAATTTGAAATAAACCAAGTGAACGGGTAGGGAATCATGTAGAGAAATGAACATTCAAAATAGTGGTTCAAGGAATCAATTAAATAATTTTATAAAATAATTAATATGGAAATTTCAATGAACAAAATAGGTAAAAAAGAATTTTTATCCATAAAATATTCCTTTTATTGTGGAATTCATGAATTAGAACAAATAATTTAAAAGTGTGTTTCATAAAAGGGTTAAGGGATATGAAATATCCCCTTAACAAGGTTTGATTTTATAGAAAAAATTTCAGAAATGAACTTAAAGCATATAATACCCTATCATATTAATGGATAATAAGATAGGTGTATGTAACGCCCCGACCCCAGCTACCCAGAGTCGGTGCATTACTTCGTAACATTGACATGATCACAAAAGATCAAGTCTCGAAAGACCGATTAGTTTAGTAGCCTTGGAAACACTAGATACATTCATAAACGTTACATTACATCATAAAGTGAAAAACTACAATAACAAAGTCTCCATAGTCCACACTCATATCCTCTTCTCACAATCCCTGCAGGTCATTCATAAAATACTTCTTCACATCCTGGAAAATATTAAAACATTGAAAGGGGTGAGCTCGGATGCTCAGTAAGGTTAACAATATAGCCGAATCTTTCATAAATAAACATAAAAATTTAAGGCAATTTATAACTAAAACAAAATCCTTTTAAACTTGAACTTCAACATAATATGGCAAAAGTAAAATGAGATAATGCCATTCACTTCTTCACATGGATATTCTACTGTTCGAATAATCACATGCAATATCAATAACCACTTTCATAATGATGGAATGCATAATGCCAGACTATCATAACCACGTAGTCAAGGCCTCGTGCCAAGACCACAAATAAGATTTTGTCAAGGCCTCGTGCCAAGACACTAGTTTGTCTCATGAGACCTGCCGATGCATCGAGGAGCTATAGCGGGCTCCACCCGTCACTTATTAAGTCCAATGCATTCCTCATATGAATAGGTTTAAACATATCATAAACCATAACAAAATCGTATCACATAAAACATGCATAAAGTAAACATAACATTTCCACATTTCAATCACAAGATATAAATACAACACATTGATATAATAAAAATGCTTTCAAAACCATTTTCAATACCAAAATAAAAGAAAGTTAAAACATTGTATTTATTTTTCATTAAAAAAAAGTGATGGCTTTTAGAGGAAGCCTAAACTCAAATAATGGTCACGGCGGTGGAGAAGACATTGTCGCCACATATGTACGGAAAGAAAAACATTCCCTTTTTGTCGTTTAGTAAAACGCTTCGTATAAAAAAGATTCCTTTTGAATAAACGTAAATGTCAAAGGGGTTTATACACCGTATAAAAGAAATTTGTGTATAAAACTAAATATGCCTCAATGAAAGGAGATTGAGACAAAGTCCGTAAAAAGATCATTTTTAAAATAAAATAGATCTATTATGTGTATCCACTATAGGTACACATAAAGAAAGTAAAAATACAAAATTGTACATAATAATATCATGACATAATTTGAAAGTATGAGATTAACCCAAAGAATGGAAGTTGGGTTAAGAAGTTCCCTTACCTCGTGTCTGACTTGACTCAACTGTTCTTTATCCTCCTGAATAATAAACTAGAGTTAATATATACCTTATTAAGAACCATTTTCAATTTCATTATCCTTATTATATCACTTATTACAATGATATGAACATTATGTAATTATTTAAGTTAATAGCGGTCGTTTTGTCGATCTTTGGTACTTGAGTCAACAATAAACTTATTATAATTACAAGTTGTTTATGTGGTAGAATATCCATTATCTCCAGAATTATATTCATGATTTAGATGTCATATATGTCATATATATCCAGTATATACATTCATTTATAATATTACGTAACATTTAGAGGTAAGAAATGAAATGCACCGTTCATGGAGACGGTAAGCCGTACGTACGCATGAACGCTACTTTCATTTCTATTTCGTATTTAATAGAATGAAATCATAATTATATAAAGGTATAATATAGTTCCAGTATAATATCATATATAATATCATTTACTCCATCCTTTATACATCCCACATATGGCATTAACGATTCACATCACTTTGAGGGGGCGGTAGTCCGCATTTCCTAAAATGAAATTATCGCGTTTTACCCATAATGGAAATCATAAAGTATGCCATAAATGAGAAATACAGAAGCATATGTAAAACATAAACATATTATATATAATATATAAAAATAGTGACATCTTAATGGACTCCTTTGAAGGTGTTATATGAGTGTTGAACAATCATCGTTTCGTGAGGCAGAAATTCGCCATCCACAAAAACCGTATGTTCTTTAACCATTAGATGTAGGTGTGTGTAAGTGTAGCTCTAATACATCTTTTAAAAACATACTAGTATATTGAGGATACTTTTGTTGTTACAAAAGAAATGAATAAAAATATTTTAGGGGGGTGGAGAAGAAAAATAAAACAAAACAACATTAGAGAAGACATTACCTCAAAATCGGGTAACACTTTTTGATTTGAGCCAAAGGCTTCCTTGGGAAGAGTTCTGCCCAAAGTGAGGCTTCTAGGAGTAAGAGGGGGAAGTTGGGAGAGTAGTTGGGCAGAGGTTGGCAGAGACAAATGGCTTGAAAGTGTAAATGAGGTGGTAGAGGTGGGGGCCTTTTATAAGTGGAGAGGAGGGGCACTCTTGGAAAGTAAAGAAAAGTCACTTTATTATAAAATGAGTTTTGGATTTTAGAGGTACCACACTTATATAATTCGAGGATAAGATGATAAGGGTTAGAAATATACTCATCCAATTGGCTTTGGACAAGTGTAAGCCTTGGATTTTGCATTATCTTCTCATTTTATTTAAATTGTTAAATAATGAGGTCATCGCTGCATCATAATGATGTCATAAATAATTTAATTTATTTAATGTCTAAAATTATATAAAAAAAATACTATGATGTAGGAAATATTTTTATCTTTATAATGAATATTTATAGTCAAAATTCGGACTTGTGTAACCCCACTTAAAAATTATTTTAGTAAAACAACTCATGTTTGTGTCAATTTAATTTTAACATTAAATAAATATATATTAATGTCATTTTCCAACTAAAGTGGCTCCATGGGGTCCCCAAGTTGACCCATGGGTTGTCTTGGTCGGCCATGACTCATCCAATAGGAGTATGATAAGTGTCAAGCTCATCTCATATTATTAAAACATTATTTTTACCTTAAACTACACTAATTACCTCTAATCGTGATTAAGAACTTAAAAGTTACTATTCACCAAAAAATTATTTTGATCTCATTGAACCACATTTTACTTCTTAATAACAACCACGTATGTCGGATTTTTGAAAATCAAATCACAGAAGTGGTAATATTTCATTTAAACAAAAAATCAGTTATTTAACTACCACTTAGTGGTTTCACTATTCATCAAAAATTGAAGTTTTTCAGAACAATGCCAAAATTTCACCCTAAGATATAATTGATATTACGAATTCAAAAATGATGTCTATTTTACAAAATTACAAACATATAAGTTTCATTAATTAATTTTATAATTAATTCCCGCTGTTACAACAAATAGCGTGTTTTTAAGAAACAATTTATATCAAAAGATTGGCAATTGTTTATGTCCAATTTCAATGTTAAATTAATTCTAATGACCACCTTTGGATAAAATGGTAAAAATATATTCTAATTATACTTTAAAACCACTAAATTGTATAATTTATCACTATAAATTATTTTTATTAAAAAAGTTGTTTTTAAGTAATTTTCACTATTCATAAAAATTGGAAGTTCTCAGAAAATTACAAAAAAATTCAACTTTGGATAATTTCGATATTACGAATACAAAAATGAAGTCCATTTTGAAATATAAAATTTCTATAATTTTAAAAAGTGGTTATTACTATTCATAACTGCTACTTTGATTAGTCATAGTGTTTTAGAACTCGAACTTGCGTACAATGCAAGCTATTGCATTATTGAAAGAGAGGCGTATCGTGGAAGCTCGGGGTGTTACATTCTCCCCTCCTTCAATAAATTGCGTCCTAACAATTTGATATTTTTATTTGAAAATAAGAGGTTGAAAATAGAAAATACCTTTGTGGAAAACCCACATCAGAAATAAGGTTTATAAAATTTAGGCTTAATAAGAGGGAAAGGGAAATGAAAAAGTCACCACCCAATTATGATCTCGATTAGGAGAACATTGGTGGCAATTAGAGACATATAATTGGAGGAAAAACGTAAATATTCGTAGGGAGTGATTGAGGTCATCAATCACAATCAACTGTCAAATTGAGGGCCTCAAAGCCTTCAATCTATGTTGATTTAAAATATCATCAGTTCAACAAGACATAAGGTATTAGGATAACACATTTTTTTTAATATCCCTTTACTAAAGATTAAGAATTAATTTATTCATTGAATAACAGATAGGTATATATATATTTATGCCTGAAAATTAGAGTTTCAACCTTCAACTGACCTTTCACTCAAAAAGATAATAGAACCCAAAAATATTATACTTTTCCTAATTGTATAAGGTTCCAAATGTTAACACATATAATTTAGATTAGTAAAATTATTTTGTAATAACCAGGGACTTCCTGTAGGCTAGTGGTAGGAAATAAAGGCCTGTCGCACTATGGTTGTGGGTTCGATTCCTGCAGCTTTGTCCGACGCGACGGGTTATGCCCCACCCTGCAGGTTGTCCTTTTCCTAAAAATATAGTACTATACTATTCAAAAAAATCTTCATAAATGTTTTAACCTTAAACAATACTATCCAAAGATCAACTTAATCCATTCCAACCTTTATAGTTATCCAAAATACTTCCGTCCAGACTTTTTCTAAAAGGTCTCTAAATTCCAAAATCAATTGTAACATCAGATTCCCCAAACAAAGAAATGTTTCTCTTATTGTCACATACTAAAAATATGATTACCTTAATCATATTACCTTAATCAAAAAGTACTGCAGTACAATCCTTATATATATCACATTATTCTTATAACCATAATCTAGTTCTTGAGTCCAAAAACACAAATACAATAATTATTCCGCTTCAACTGTAGTCACAGCATAAGATTGGCCTTGATCCCTTGGCCTTTTCTGAGGTAAGTTTCCTTGACGCTTAGGACATTCATTTGCATAATGACCCATTTCTCTACAATTGTAGCATTCAACTTTGACAGCCTCATTCTTTCCCTTGCAATCACGAGCCTGGTGACCCTTTTCTCCACATTTATAACAAACTCCCATTCCTTTTACGCAAGTACCAGGGTGATTCTTCCCACAATTATCACATAATGGAAAATCCTTCTTTCCCTTTTTCCCTTTATCTGTCTCTTGTTCCACCGTTCTCTTCTTCTCTTGATTTACTTTGTTGTCATAAGACTTAGAGAATTCCTTTTCTGTCTTGATAGCACACAAGACAATATCTTCGTATGATGAGAAGGATTGTGATACTAAAGCTCGACGGAGAAATGGTTTTAACCCATCAAAGAAACGATCAATCTTACTCCTTGGGTTACGTATATAATCGGCATCATTCCTCGCTAACCTTGTAAAGTTAGCCTCATACTTTGCGACATTCTCATCCTCCTTCTACCTCAAACTCAGAAATTGCCTTTCCATATCTGCTCGATGGTCACGAGGAAAGTATTTTTCTAAGAAAAGATCTTTGAACTACCTCCATTCCATATTCGATACGTCATCATCTTCCTTTGTGTTTTTAATCAGCGACCACCACAGATCGGCATCTCCAGTGAGTCGGTAAACTGCCATGACAACCTTCTCCCTTTCGCTACTCCCAAAGGGATGGAATATTTTTTTTCTAAGGAGTTTATCCATTTCTCAGCTACTATAGGATTTGTACTCACATTGAAGCTTGGTGGTTGTTTCCTCATGAAACGGTCTAGCATTGATCCTCCACGTTGCGGATCAGGGTGCTCCATACGAGTAAGGTTATTATTCATAACCTGAGTGAGTTGTCCCAGTATGGTAATAAGTTGATCAGCACCAATTGTGTCTCCAGATCCACAATAATTATCTTGAGCAGGAGGGAAATCCCTACACGGAGTGCGTGTATTGATACGGTTTCCATTCCTTCCACTAGGCGCCATTTCTAAACAATGGCATAAACTAGATTAGTTTATGAATCACAATACATAATTCCATACTTGTAAAATACATAACATAAATTGAGCTATTTATGGATATAATCCATAATCATAAAAAGAAAAGTTTTCTTTGAGGAAGTATATACTCATAACCCTTCATAGTGGTTTGTAAATAAAATGAGAATTATCCTAAGCATATCCCCCGAGAGTGTCATAACCAAGAGTGCAGCAAGGCCCGTTGTCGTGCACCAGTTCCCGTTCGAGTCTAGCTCAAAGCGGTGTTTTCGGGTTTTACCCCTAGGTACATCTGTGCCAGAGCCGCCTCTACTTGCTCGTATCCAGACATGGATGTATTGCTCGGAAAACTCACAAAATCTCTACAATAACAAAATTCTAGGAAGTTACTCTATACTAATCCTCAAAGTCTATCTTTGGGCTATGTGCTCTAATCAGAGTTTATCTAAATCTAGCTTCCAAGGATAGTACTAAACTGCCTCTGATACCAACTGTAACGCCCCGACCCTAGCTACCCAGAGTCGGTGCATTACTTCGTAACATTGGCATGATCACAAAAGATCAAGTCTCGAAAGACCGATTAGTTTAGTAGCCTTGGAAACACTAGATACATTCGTAAACGTTACATTACATCATAAAGTCAAAAACTACAATAACAAAGTCTCCATAGTGCACACTCATATCCCCTTCTCACAATCCCTGCAGGTCATTCATAAAATACTTCTTCACATCCTGGAAAATATTAAAACATTGAAAGGGGTGAGTTCGGATGCTCAGTAAGGTTAACAATATAGCGGAAGCTTTCATAAATAAACATAAAAATTTAAGGCAATGTATAACTAAAACAAAAACCTTTTATACTTGAACTTCAACATAATATGGCAAAAGTAAAATGAGATAATTCCATTCACTTCCTCACATGGATATTCTACTGGTCGAATAATCACATGCAATATCAGTAACCACTTTCATAATGATGGAATGCATAATGCCAGACTATCATAACCACGTAGTCAAGGCCTCATGCCAAGACCACAAATAAGATTTTGTCAAGGCCTCGTGCCAAGACACTAGTTTGTCTCATGAGACCTGCCGATGCATCGAGGAGCTATAGCGGGCTCCACCCGTCACTTATTAAGTCCAATGCATTCCTCATATGAATATGTTTAAACATATCATAAACCATAACATAATCGTATCACATAAAACATGCATAAAGGAAACATAACATTTCCACATTTCAATCACAAGATATAAATACAACACATTGATATAATAAAAATTCTTTCAAAACCATTTTCAATACCAAAATAAAAGAAAGTTAAAACTTTGTATTTATTTTTCATTAAAAAAAAGTGATGGCTTTTAGAGGAAGCCTAAACTCAAATAATGGTCACGGCGGTGGAGAAGACATTGTCGCCACATATGTACGGAAAGAAAAACATTCCCTTTTTGTCATTTAGTAAAACGCTTCGTATAAAAAATATTCCTGTTGAATAAACGTAAAAGTCAAAGGGGTTTATACACCGTATAAAAGAAATTTGTGTATAAAACCAAATATGCCTCAATGAAAGGAGATTGAGACAAAGTCCTTAAAAAGATAATTTTTAAAATAAAATAGATCTATTATGTGTATCCACTATAGGTACACATAAATAAAGTAAAAATACAAAATAGGACATAATAATATCATGACATAATTTGAAAGTAGGAGATTAACCCAAAGAATGGAAGTTGGGTTAAGGAGTTCCCTTACCTCGTGTCTGACTTGACTCAACCGTTCTTTATCCTCCTGAATAATAAACTAGAGTTAATATATACCTTATTAAGAACCATTTTCAATTTCATTATCCTTATTATATCACTTATTACAATGATATGAACATTATGTAATTATTTAAGTTAATAACGGTCGTTTTGTCGATCTTTGGTACTTGAGTCAACAATAAACTTCTTATAATTACAAGTTGTTTATGTGGTAGAATATCCATTATATCCAGAATTATATTCATGATTTAGATGTCATATATGTCATATATATCCAGTATATACATTCATTTATAATATTACGTAACATTTAGAGGTAAGAAATGAAATGCACCGTTCATGGAGACGGTAAGCCGTACGTACGCATGAACGCTACTTTCATTTCTATTTCGTATTTAATGGAATGAAATCATAATTATATAAAGGTATAATATAGTTCCAGTATAATATCATATATAATATCATTTACTCCATCCTTTATACATCCCACATATGGCATTAACGATTCACATCACTTTGAGGGGGCGGTAGTCCGCACTTCCTAAAATGAAATTATCGCGTTTTACCCATAATGGAAATCATAAAGTATGCCATAAATGAGAAATACAGAAGCATAAGTAAAACATAAACTTATTATATATCATATATAAAAATAGTGACATATTAATGGACACCTTTGAAGGTGTTATATGAGTGTTGAACAATCATCGTTTCGTGAGGCAGAAATTCGCCATCCACAGAAACCGTATGTTCTTTAACCATTAGATGTAGGTGTGTATAAGTGTAGCTCTAATCATTATTATAAAAACATCCTAGTATATTGAGGATACTTGTGTTGTTACAAAAGAAATGAATAAAAAGAGTTTAGGGGGTTGGAGAAGAAAAATAAAACAAAACAACATTAGAGAAGACATTACCTCAAAATCGGGTAACACTTTTTGATTTGAGCCAAAGGCTTCCTTGGGAAGAGTTCTTCCCAAAGTGAGGCTTCTAGGAGTAAGAGGGGGAAGTTGGGAGAGTATTTGGGTAGAGGTTGGCCGAGCCAAATGGTTTGAAAGTGTAAATGAGGTGGGAGAGGTGGGGGCCTTTTATAAGTGGAGAGGAGGGGCACTCTTGGAAAGTAAAGAAAAGTCACTTTATTATAAAATGAGTTTCGGATTTTAGAGGTCCCACACTTATATAATTCGAGGATAAGATGATAAGGGTTCTAAATATACTCATCCGATAGGCTTTGGACAAGTGTAAGCCTTGGATTTTGCATTATCTTCTCATTTTATTTAAATCGTTAAATAATGAGGTCATCGCTGCATCATAATGATGTCATAAATAATTTAATTTATTTAATGTATAAAAATTATATAAAAAAATACTATGATGTAGGAAATCTTTTTATCTTTCTAATTAATATTTATAGTCAAAATTTGGACTTGTTTAACCCCACTTAAAAATTATTTTAGTAAAACAACTCATGTTTGTGTCAATTTAATTTTAACATTAAATAAATATATATTAATGTTATTTTCCAACTAAAGTGGCTCCATGGGGTCCCCAAGTTGACCCATGGGTTTTCTTGGTCGGCCATGACTCATCCAATAGGAGTAGGACAAGTGTCAAGCTCATCTCATATTATTAAAACATTATTTTTACCTTAAACTACACTAATTACCTCTAATCGCGATTAAGAACTTAAAAGTTACTATTCACCGAAAAATTATTTTGATCTCATTGAACCACATTTTACTTCTTAATAAAAACCATGTATGTCGGATTTTTGAAAATCAAATCACAGAAGTGGTAATATTTCATTTAAACAAAAAATCAGTTATTTAACTACCACTTAGTGGTTTCACTATTCATCAAAAATTGAAGTTTTTCAGAACAATGCCAAAATTTCAGCCTAAGCTATAATTCATATTCCGAATTCAAAAATGATGTCTATTTTAAAAAATTCCAAACATATAAGTTTCATTAATTAATTTTATAATTAATTCCCGCTGTTACAACAAATAGCGTGTTTTTAAGAAACAATTTATATCAAAAGATTGGCAATTGTTTATGTCCAATTTCAATGTTAAATTAATTCTAATGACCACCTTTGGATAAAATGGTAAAAATATATTCTAATTATACTTTAAAACCACTAAATAGTATAATTTATCACTATAAATTATTTTGATTAAAAAAGTTGTTTTTAAGTAATTTTCACTATTCATAAAAATTGGAAGTTCTCAGAAAATTACAAAAAAATTCAACTTTGGATAATTTCGATATTACGAATACAAAAATGAAGTCCATTTTGAAATATAAAATTTCTATAATTTTAAAAAGTGGTTATTACTATTCATAACGGCTACTTTTATTAGTCGTAGTGTTTTAGAACTCGAACTTGCGTACAATGCAAGCTATTGCATTATTGAAAGAGAGGCGTATCGTGGAAGCTCGGGGTGTTACATTCTCCCCTCCTTCAATAAATTACG
Source organism: Viscum album (assembly GCA_963277665.1). Taxonomy (NCBI): domain Eukaryota; kingdom Viridiplantae; phylum Streptophyta; class Magnoliopsida; order Santalales; family Viscaceae; genus Viscum; species Viscum album. The sequence continues at coordinate 633,951,582 of OY728134.1, read as the reverse complement.
TCCTCGCAATTTGATATTTTTCTTTGAAAATAAGAGGTTGAAAATAGAAAATACCTTTGTGGAAAACCCACATCGGAAATAAGGTTAATAAAATTTAGGCTTAGTAAGAGGGAAAGAGAAATGAAAAAGTCACCACCCAATTATGATCTCGATTAGGAGAACATTGGTGGCAATTAGAGACATATAATTGGAGGAAAAACGTAAATATTCGTAGGGAGTGATTGAGGTCATCAATCACAATCAACTGTCAAATTTAGGGCCTCAAAGCCTTCAATCTATGTTGATTTAAAATATCATCAGTTCAACAAGACATAAGGTATTAGGATAACACATTTTTTTGTTTTAATATCCCTTTAATAAAGTTTAAGAATTAATTTATTCATTGAATAACAGATAGGTATATATATATTTATGCCTGACAATTAGAGTTTCAACCTTCAACTCACCTTTCACTCAAAAAGATAATAGAACCGAAAAATATTATACTTTTCCTAACTGTATAAGGTTCCAAATATTAACACATACAATTTAGATTAGTAAAATTATTTTGTAATAACCAGGGACTTCCTGTAGTCTAGTGGTAGAAAATAAAGGCCTGTCGCACTATGGTTGTGGGTTCGATTCCTACAGCTTTGTCCGACGCGACGGGTTATGCCCCACCCTGAAGGTTGTCCTTTTCCTAAAAATATAGTACTATACTATTCAAAAAAAATCTTCATAAATGTTTTAACCTTAAACAATACTATCCAAAGATCAACTTAATCCATTCCAACCTTTATAGTTATCCAAAATACCTCCATCCAGAATTTCTCTAAAAGGTCTCTAAATTCCAAAATCAATTGTAACATCAGATTCCCCAAACAAAGAAATGTTTCTCTTATTCTCACATACTAAAAATATGATTACCTTAATCATATTACCTTAATCAAAAAGTATTGCAGTACAATCCTTATATATATCACATTATTCTTATAACCATAATCTAGTTCTTGAGTCCAAAAAACACAAATACAATAATTATTCCGCTTCAACTGTAGTCACAGCATAAGGTTGGCCTTGATCCCTTGGCCTTTTCTGAGGTAAGTTTCCTTGACGCTTAGGACATTCATTTGCATAATGACCCATTTCTCTACAATTGTAGCATTCAACTTTGACAGCCTCATTCTTTCCCTTTCAATCACGAGCCTGGTGACCCTTTTCTCCACATTTATAACAAACTCCCATTCCTTTTAGGCAAGTACCAGGGTGATTCTTCCCAAAATTATCACATAATGGAAAATACTTCTTTCCCTTTTTCCCTTTATTTGTCTCTTGTTCCACCGTTCTCTTCTTATCTTGCTTTACTTTGTTGTCATAAGACTTAGAGAATTCATCTTATGTCTTGATAGCACACGAGACAATATCTTCGTATGATGAGAAGGATTGTGATACTAAAGCTCGACGGAGAAATGGTTTTAACCCATCAAAGAAACGATCAATCTTACTCCTTGGGTTACGTATATAATCGGCAGCATGCCTCACTAACCTTGTAAAGTTATCCTCATACTTTGCGACATTCTCATCCTCCTTCTACCTCAAACTCAGAAATTGCCTTTCCATATCTGCTCGATGGTCACGAGGAAAGTATTTTTCTAAGAAAAGATCTTTGAACTCCCTCCATTCCATATTCGATACGTCATCATCTTCCTTTGTGTTTTGAATCAGCGACCACCACTGATCGGCATCTCCAGTGAGGCGGTAAACTGCCATGACAACCTTCTCCTTTTCGCTACTCCCCAAGGGATGGAATATTTTCTCTAAGGAGTTTATCCATTGCTCGGCTACTATAGGATTTGTACTCCCATTGAAGGTTGGTGGTTGTTTCCTCATGAAACGGTCTAGCATTGATCCTCCACGTTGCGGATCAGGGTGCTCCATACGAGTAAGGTTATTATTCATAACCTGAGTGAGTTTTCCCAGTATGGTAATAAGTTGATCAGCACCAATTGTGTCTCCAGATCCACAATAATTATCTTGAGCAGGAGGGCAATCCCTACACGGAGTGCGTGTATTGATACGGTTTCCATTCCTTCCACTAGGCGCCATTTCTAAACAATGGCATAAACTAGATTAGTTTATGAATCACAATACATAATTCCATACTTGTAAAATACTAAACATAAATTGATCTATTTATGGATATAATCCATAATCATAAAAAGAAAAGTTTTCTTTGAGGAAGTATATACTCATAACCCTTCATAGTGGTTTGTAAATAAAATGACAATTATCCTAAGAATATCCCCCGAGAGTGTCATAACCAAGAGTGCAGCAAGTCCCGTTCTCGTGCACCAGTTCCCGTCTGAGTCTAGCTCAAAGCGGTGTTTTTGGGTTTTACCCCTAGGTACATCTGTGCCAGAGCCGCCTCTACTTGCTCGTATCCAGACAGGGATGTATTGCTCGGAAAACTCACAAAATCTCTACAATAACAAAATTCTAGGAAGTTCTTCTATACTAATCCTCAAAGTCTATCTTTGGGCTATGTGCTCTAATCAGAGTTTATCTAAATCTAGCTTCCAAGGTTAGTACTAAACTGCCTCTGATACCAACTCTAACGCCCCGACCCCAGTTACCCAGAGTCAGTGCATTACTTCGTAACATTGGCATGATCACAAAAGATCAAGTCTCGAAAGACCGATTAGTTTAGTAACCTTGGAAACACTAGATACATTCGTAAACGTTACGTTACATCATAAAGTGAAAAACTACAATAACAAAGTCTCCATAGTCCACACTCATATCCTCTTCTCATAATCCCTGCAGGTCATTCATAAAATACTTCTTTACATCCTAGAAAATATTAAAACATTGAAAGGGGTGAGCTCGGATGCTCAGTATGGTTAACAATATAGCGGAAGCTTTCACAAATAAACATAAAAATTTAAGGCAATGTATAACTAAAAAAAAGCCTTTTAAACTTGAACTTCAACATTATATGGAAAAAGTAAAATGAGATAATGCCATTCACTTCTTCACATGGATATTCTACTGGTCGAATAATCACATGAAATATCAATAACCACTTTCATAATGATGGAATGCATAATGCCAGACTATCATAACCACGTAGTCAAGGCCTCGTGCCAAGACCACAAATAATATTTTGTCAAGGCCTCGTGCCAAGACACTAGTTTGTCTCATGGGACCTGCCGATGCATCGAGGAGCTATAGCGGGCTCCACCCGTCACTTATTAAGTCCAATGCATTCCTCATATGAATAGGTTTAAACATATCATAAACCATAACATAATCGTATCACATAAAACATGCATAAAGGAAACATAACATTTCCACATTTCAATCACAAGATATAAATACAACACATTGATATAATAAAAATGCTTTCAAAACCATTTTCAATACCAAAATAAAAGAAAGTTAAAACTTTGTATTTATTTTTCATTAAAAAAAGTGATGGCTTTTAGAGGAAGCCTAAACTCAAATAATGGTCACGGCGGTGGAGAAGACATTGTCGCCACATATGTACGGAAAGAAAAACATTCCCTTTTTGTCGTTTAGTAAAATGCTTCGTATAAAAAAGATTCCTTTTGAATAAACGTAAAAGTCAAAGGGGTTTATACACCGTATAAAAGAAATTTGTGTATAAAACAAAATATGCCTCAATGAAAGGAGATTGAGACAAAGTCCTTAAAAAGATAATTTTTTAAATAAAATAGATCTATTATGTGTATCGACTATAGGTACACATAAAGAAAGTAAAAATACAAAATAGGACATAATAATATCATGACATAATTTGAAAGTAGGAGATTAACCCAAAGAATGGAAGTTGGGTTAAGAAGTTCCCTTACCTCGTGTCTGACTTGACTCAACCGTTCTTTATCCTCCTGAATAATAAACTAGAGTTAATATATACCTTATTAAGAACCATTTTCAATTTCATTATCCTTATTATATCACTTATTACAATGATATGAACATTATGTAATTATTTAAGTTAATAACGGTCGTTTTGTCGATCTTTGGTACTTGAGTCAACAATAAACTTCTTATAATTACAAGTTGTTTATGTGGTAGAATATCCATTATCTCCAGAATTATATTCATGATTTAGATGTCATATATGTCATATATATCCAGTATATACATTCATTTATAATATTACGTAACATTTAGAGGTAAGAAATGAAATGCACCGTTCATGGAGACGGTAAGCCGTACGTACGCATGAATGCTACTTTCATTTCTATTTCATATTTAATAGAATGAAATCATAATTATATAAAGGTATAATATAGTTCCAGTATAATATCATATATAATATCATTTACTCCATCCGTTATACATCCCACATATGGCATTAAAGATTCACATCACTTTGAGGGGGCGGTAGTCCGCACTTCCTAAAATGAAATTATCGCGTTTTACCCATAATGGAAATCATAAAGTATGCCATAAATGAGAAATACAGAAGCATAAGTAAAACATAAACATATTATATATCATATATAAAAATAGTGACATCTTAATGGACACCTTTGAAGGTGTTATATGAGTGTTGAACAATCATCGTTTCGTGAGGCAGAAATTCTCCATCCACAGAAACCGTATGTTCTTTAACCATTAGATGCAAGTGTGTGTAAGTGTAGCTCTAATCCTTCTTATAACAACATCATAGTATATTGAGGATACTGGTGTTGTTACAAAATAAATGAATAAAAAGAGTTTAGGGGGTTGGAGAAGAAAAATAAAACAAAACAACATTAGAGAAGACATTACCTCAAAATCGGGTAACACTTTTTGATTTGAGCCAAAGGCTTCCTTGGGAAAAGTTCTGCCCAAAGTGAGGCTTCTAGGAGTAATAGGGGGAAGTTGGGAGAGTATTTGGGCAGAGGTTGGCCGAGCCAAATGGCTTGAAAGTGTAAATGAGGTGGGAGAGGTGGGGGCCTTTTATAAGTGGAGAGGAGGGGCACTCTTGGAAAGTAAAGAAAAGTCACTTTATTATAAAATGAGTTTCGGATTTTAGAGGTCCCACACTTATATAATTCGAGGATAAGATGATAAGGGTTCGAAATCTACTCATCCAATAGACTTTGGACAAGTGTAAGCCTTGGAATTTGCATTATCTTCTCATTTTATTTAAATCGTTAAATAATGAGGTCATCGCTGCATCATAATGATGTCATAAATAATTTAATTTATTTAATGTCTAAAAATTATATAAAAAAAATACTATGATGTAGGAAATATTTTTATATTTCTAATGAATATTTATAGTCAAAATTTGGACTTGTGTAACCCCACTTAAAAATTATTTTAGTAAAACAACTCATGTTTGTGTCAATTTAATTTTAACATTAAATAAATATATATTAATGTCATTTTCCAACTAAAGTGGCTCCATGGGGTCCCCAAGTTGACCCATGGGTTTTCTTGGTCGGCCATGACTCATCCAATAGGAGTAGGACAAGTGTCAAGCTCATCTCATATTATTAAAACATTATTTTTACCTTAAACTACACTAATTACCTCTAATCGCGATTAAGAACTTAAAAGTTACTATTCACCGGAAAATTATTTTGATCTCATTGAACCACATTTTACTTCTTAATAACAACCATGTATGTCGGATTTTTGAAAATCAAATCACAGAAGTGGTAATATTTCATTTAAACAAAAAATCAGTTATTTAACTACCACTTAGTGGTTTCACTATTCATCAAAAATTGAAGTTTTTCAGAACAATGCCAAAATTTCAGCCTAAGCTATAATTTATATTCCGAATTCAAAAATGATGCCTATTTTAAAAAATTCCAAACATATAAGTTTCATTAATTAATTTTATAATTAATTCCCGCTGTTACAACAAATAGCGTGTTTTTAAGAAACAATTTATATCAAAAGATTGGCAATTGTTTATGTCCAATTTCAATGTTAAATTAATTCTAATGACCACCTTTGGATAAAATGATAAAATATATTCTAATTATACTTTAAAACCACTAAATAGTATAATTTATCACTATAAATTATTTTGATTAAAAAAGTTGTTTTTAAGTAATTTTCACTATTCATAAAAATTGGAAGTTCTCAGAAAATTACAAAAAAATTCAACTTTGGATAATTTCGATATTACGAATACAAAAATGAAGTCCATTTTGAAATATAAAATTTCTATAATTTTAAAAAGTGGTTATTACTATTCATAACGGCTACTTTGATTAGTCGCAGTGTTTTAGAACTCGAACTTGCGTACAATGCAAGCTATTGCATTATTGAAAGAGAGGCGTATCGTGGAATCTCGGTGTGTTACAGTGTATATAAATAAGACAAAAATTTATAGAATTTATAATATTTAAATTACATAAAATATAGAGATAATGTGGGTTAAAGATATAAATTTCACACTACAATGAAAACAAGGTTGTTCAGAGAGACCCCTTAACTTTGGTTCTAGAATCACTTTTGCACTTGAAATTAACATCCCAAATAATCAATATAGATTAATTAATTACATAATTCATAACATTTTCCAAATATATTTTATTTTCTATAATTTACTTATGGTTATTTATAAACATTTCATTGAGATATAATGTTTAATTGTTTTGTTCAGAGGGAGCCTATTTCATTATTCCTTGGTCAAATCACTTGTAAAAAATTATTGATGTTCTTTCAAAATGGGAATAAAAATATAAATATGAAATGAAATGGTATTACTTTAATTATATAAATTTAAATGGTTCTAAATATCCTTTTGTGTTATAATATATGTATGAATCATTTTGTACAAATTCTTATTTTATATAGCTAGTTCAATTACATGGTTTACCGACCATCACCAATTACTTTTGTTTCATTTAATATTATATATATATATATTAAATATTACAAAATAAGTTTTAATATACTTATTTTCATTTTATTTAATAATTATATTATTTTTATGACCATCCTGGAAGGTGGTGTAGAAAAATAAAGCATGTTATTCATAGTGGTAGTGAACCAAACATATTGAAAATAATGTTTTTGTTTTAGAATATAAATATGGGAGGGTATAAGATTGACATTACACCATAATAAATACAAATAAATATATTTATGATAATATATATACTATTTTAGGTGGATGGAAAATATAAGGGGTTGTTTGAAGAAGAATTAAAATGAAAGAGGGGGTTGTCGAGAATCTTACCTCTTTTTTGGTTGTTGCTTCTTATGCTACCCCATAAGGATTAGTGATATGGTCTTTTGTGAGACCAATATCACTAAGAAATATGGGATAATACTATAAAAATAATTGTGTAGAAATTTAGTAATTCCAAAGTATTGGAATATGCGAAGAGAAGGGGTGGTATTTTTTAGGATAAGAGAGGGGTGTTTTTAAAAATTATAATAATTAGTTTATTTTATTGTTGAGATAATCAATAGAGATAAATATTATAACCATATATAGTAAATTTAAAATTATAGTTAAAAATAATGGGTAATTACATCATATATATATATATATATCTAATATTCATTTATTTAGCTTATAATGTTAAATATCATATTTTGTTATATTTTACAATTCATCAAAAGTCAATAATTTTAGAAAAATACAAAGAATTTAGCCTAACTATTTTTTGACATGTAGATTAAAAAAATTAATTCCATTTTATGAAAATAATTATATATATATGATAAATTTAAATTTTATACAAAATCCTTTTTTATTTGAAAAATACCATTTTTAATTTTATGATCGATTTTCAAATACTTTGAAAAATGAATTATAGTCTCATAAAATTATTTTATCATTATATGAAAAATTAATATTATTTCACAAAACCATTTTTGTGAAACCAAATTTCTTTTAAATATTAATATTTTCTAAAACATTTCTAAGAAATATTTATGGTTTATAAAAATATACATTTATTTTGTCATTTAAAAAAGTTATTTACTTATATCATGACATAAATGTAAGGACTATGACCCCAGTAGCCTAGAAATGGTGGTTAATTTATTAAATTTGAATAATATGAATTTAATTTAACCCAAAAAGACCAAATATGTAATATAACAAGTCTTAAAAATAAATTTCTTTTAGAATAAATTTAATTTCATCAATAACTTGTGATGAACAAAACACCATGTCTAAACAAAAAATGATACTCCATTAAAATATAATTTAAACATGACCATTATTTAGAAAGTTAAATAATGTTTTTAATTTTTTTTAATGTATAATTAGTTCAATTATAGATCTATTAATCAAATTTAGGTCATTTTAATCATTTTTATATGGAATTTTTATATAAAAACAATGTAATCTTTTAAATGTTTCCTCTTAAAAACTCACTTTTTCATTGCTTCTATGAGATTAATTTTAAATTATAAATTTATAATTATATTAATAGAATTTTTAAAAATGTATTCATAATTTGAAATTAAAATAATTTATATTATCCAATAAGTTCAACTTAATTTTTGAACATAATGAATAATAAAAAAATTAAATATTATTTATAATGGCTAAGGTAAAATAGGTTTACAGAGGGTTAAACTGAAATTATAGTGGTTAAAACGACATAAAAACTTGTATAAAATATATTCTATAGACATATTTACACCCTATGATGTCTAAATATTTATAATAGTCCATTTTGGACCCTTTTATTATTTTAAAAATATGGGTACACCTTTTTCTTTCAAAAATGTACAAGTGTGCCTCTCACCTCACTTATAAAGGTTCACCCCCTCCCATATATTCATAAAAATTAAATTTCTTAGCCAATAAGTACCCAAATAACTTCCAAAATTCCATATCCTGATCCTGAAATCAATATTTTGGGTAGAAAAAAAACCTAGAAAGGCCTTTTTTATAAACATTAGGAGGTTACCTAAGGAAAAATAAAGTTCTTAGACGAGAGTTTTTATTTTATTTCTTCCTCCATATACTTCAATTTTTAATAAAATATGATGATATAATAAAATTAATAAATTCCATATACTAATATATTATTTTATCGCTTGACGAAAAACCATCCAAACTTCTGTCAAATGGATCACGAAATCATCATTCGCGTGTATGATGGACTTCCTCCTCATGAACCGATGTCACTCGTTTTTCCTTTACCAATTCTCGATGTTGGGTATGGTGATTGATATAAATTATTTATATGATATTTATAAAATAATTATACATATTAAGTAAAAATATCATATATATAATTTTTTTACTTTCCATTCTATATGGGATACGATAACATCACTCGTGTGTATGGCGGACTATCACCTCGAGTATAGATTTGATCATTATTTCCCTAAATTTTTACATGGAATGTGATAAGGATAATTATAATGATTATATATGATATAAATGACATAAATATGATATTAATGTCATATATAACATTCTTAAAATATAATACATCTTTTAATTTTTTACATTTTCACACACTGAAAGATGATAACGCCGTTCATGTATGTGTACACTATTGCCTTCGTAAAGTGATGCGAATATCTTTTCATCATAATACTACATTAATGATATATATAAGTATATTTAAATATGTAATATTATATTTATGACATTATAAATTCAATAATTAAATAACATTAATCACCTCCTTTCTATAATGATCTTTGAAAAATGGAAATGTTACTCATGCGTACATATGACGTACGGTATCTATAATCACAACATGCATCATTTTTCAAAACCATCCTCCATGATTATAATTAAAAGTATAATTAATGTTAAAATAATATAATTATTTAATTATTATTTTTCAGGAGATTATTTAACTATATAATATGAACAATAACCATAACTTTCATTACAAATCAAGAATTAGAAAACAAGGAAATCAATACTCGAAAAATGAAAATAATGAAAGATTAATAATGAATGGGTGATAAGATATAATAAAAGTATCATATATGATATTATAAATATTAAAATTGTGAAATAATAAGTTAATAAAAACTTCAAAACCACTATATAAGAGGTTAAATCATGTTTAACAAAAATGAATCATGGGTCAAGGAACTTCTTCTCGGTTTTCCTTCATTGAGGTATATTGTAATGATATACACCTAATTATTTTAGGGGGGATATAATTTCCCTTGAAATTTAATATCATGATTCAATAATAATACTGGAATTTTATGTTTCAATTTGAATTATTTCATCCATAGGTATTTGACTTGAAAATTAGCATTTTGTAGATGTTATTGTATAATTTCAGTTTTTTTGAGTTTGTTAACTTTATATTGAAACAAAAACTTTCTTATGATAAATTTTCATTATAAATTACATTTCTCTTAAATATAAATAGTATTTTATAATATATATTATTATTTACAAAACATTATACCATTTTTATATAAGATTTTTACTTTCATAGTTATTTGATTAATTAGAGAAATATTGATAAATTAGTACCATTTTCTCTATACAGATATTTGATGATAATGAATATTAATTCATAAATCAAATATATTATTTGAAATATATTTAATTCCATAAACATGAAGATATATGTTTTTTCTAGTTATATATACCCCATCTATTCATTAAGTGGTCTCATAAGATTATATAGGTAGCCAAATTAAATAGGATTCTACCTGTAGTTTTAAACTATCTTGATGAAAGGTATAGATGGTAGAGGTATCATGATATATGAGATCATGATGTACAATAATTAAGAATATCTATTATTAAGAATGTAGTTATTATCCTTATTCATTATATTATTTTCTATGAAATTATCTCTAGATGCATTTCATTATCAGATTATTGATTAAATGGAATGTGTGTTTAGTGATTTCATTTTCCATATTTATTATACCTTATTTGGTCATGATAGTAATTTTTGTTAAATGGAATGTGTTTTCAGTTATTTACCATTACATATTTATTATTTTTATTTATTAATTATTTCTTCCACTATAATTATCTCTTATTGAGTATTTGAGATTACAAAAATTTGGTTTCCTTTCCCTAGGATATAAATAAGAATTATTAGAATGAGTTTTCAAAGGATGTAGTTCATTTTACTTTTTCATGTATTATGTATTTTAAATTCCCAATGTAAAATTGGTATCATCTACGTATCTAGTTATCCTAAACTACTAAATTGATGGTCCTTTTGGATTTGACCATTTTTATCTATGCTAATGTAATATAGTAGACATCGGCTCAAGCATATTGGGGTCAGGGTCAATACAGTTGGTGATATATGTAGTTTAGTAATAACTTTGGTTACAATATTGTAGAAAAAATTGATTAAGGAACAAAAACCTATGATATAATTTGAGGATAGTTATATAATAACATCCTAATGTTTTATTAAGAAAGATATTTTGCGGTTTTTATTATAAATAATATCTATCTGGATACAACATGTGGATGTTTTTATAGAATATAGGTACCTAGGGTAATAAACCTAAAAATGGTGGATTGGGATTAACCCGATGATCACCTAGTGTATGAAAATAAGCCATACTATGCACCTGGTTTGACACTCCTGGGGAATATTCTTAGGATTATTAACATTTGTTTTCCAATCTATTATAAAGGGTCTGAAAATAAATATATCTCCAAAGAAAAAAAGTTTATTATTCTAAGATTAAAAGTGCATAGATTTTTATTTATGGTAAGGGTTTCACTATATTTGGAATTATACATTATGATCTAATATTCATACTTTTATGAGCCAATCTAGTGTATGTTATTTTTTATAAATGGTGTCTGGAAGGAATAAAGGTATTAATAATCTTTGGAAATTTATAGATTCACCTATTAAGAAAGAAATTATATATAGTATTTGAAATGTTTGATTTATAGATATATTATGGATTCTTAATCAGGTTATAAAAAATAGAATTTCCTAGATGGGTAAACTTGTTCCACAAAACGATTATCCTATGTTGGATCAATTCATTAGATAAAAACCACCATAATTTGGTTAGTATACTAATATAATGGTAGTTAAGAAATGTATTAAGCCTTTGGTGAATATATTTATAGCTTTGGTATGTGGTGAAATGGAAAAGGTTACACATGAAATGTATTATACCAGTGGTGATTCTGATCAATGGTGGTAATTGCTCCAGAATACTGCAAAGGAAGATGAAATATAACTCATGGAATGCAAATATTTTAAGGATACATTCTTCAATAAATATTTCATTAATGAGAAAAAAATCTAAAAATAAAGATAAGGTTTCGTAGTTTAAATAAAAAGGAAGAAGAATGTGTTTTAGTGTATGAAGGTAACTCTATAAGGTTATCTAGGTATACTATGGATTTTTTATATTACACAATATGCAAGACTGACCATTTCTATAAAGGGCTTAAGACAGGTCTCTTAAGGCCATTGGTATCTCAAATTTTTTAATTATAGATGAAATAGTTTTATATTCCATAAAAATAGATAAATAAATATATGTAACTTATATATTAAAGGGAAATCAGGAGAATAATATTTCATCCTAACACCATGAAAAAGGTGATGCATCAAAGAAGTGGAAGAGAACACAGTGATTTCGACATTGTGAAAATTTTGGAAATAATCACATGGGAATTGATTGAACGAATTAGGAGATTATTATAAGTGTAGATACAAGGAGAACCAATATAAATAACACAAAGTGAAGAAAAAACACTAATATTAAGTGTTTTCTCTATATGGAGATGAGGATGTAGAAAAACTAATAGCCCAAGCATCAAGGTAATCCACTACAGAAGAGGCCAAAGGGATAGATCCATATTTATGTGATCACTATAACTGATGTTGAAGTACCCAATGTTGTGGTGGAGTGCACTTTAATCCTATATTAAAAATTATCTCATTATTTATTTTATTTTGGATCCTCACGGTCTTTTTATATCTACCTGGTTTTCTATAAAAATTAGATATTTCCCATTTAATTTAAGAAGGGATTTGTCACTTAAAACTCCTATGGGAAGCCTCATTACAAATAAGATGGATCAAGAAATCCCTATTATAACACATATATATTCTTAATTTACTAAACTTACTATTATACCTATGTTTTCATTCAATATAATCCTTGGTATTTAATGGATTTCAAAATATAATGAAAAATTTAGTGGACAAAGATGGAAATTACAATTTTTGAGCAAGTAGTATAATTTTTTATCATTAGAGTAGAGACTTCAGAATATGAGAATATATAGAGCCACCCTCAATAGATATAATGAATGAGATTTGTGGGGATGAAGAGAAAAAATATAGGGATAGATAAGGTAATCATTAAATTGAGGATGTACCTATTGTATAATAAAACAGTGACGTATTTCCTAAGGTATTACTAGGGTATCCACCAAAGTGTGAATATTAGTTTTCGATTGCTTTAATGAATAATGAAATACCAATATAAAATACTACCTATAGAATGGTAACTATGTAATTATTCAAGTTGAATATATAACTAGAGGAGTTGAGTGGTAAGGGATTTATTTGACCCCGTTTTTATTTATGGGGAACCCCTATTATATTTTTTAAAAAGAAATATGGATCCATTAGGCCACACATTAATTTTAAGGACCTCAATGGTATTACAATAAAGGGAAAAGTATCCTATATATCTCATTGATGAATTATTCAATAAACATCATGGATACCAATATTTTTAAAATATTGGACTTTGTTTGGGGTATCATCAATAGTGAGTATGGAAGGAATAAATTATGAACACACTATTTCAAATGAGTTATAGACATTATGAGTTTATAGTAATTCCCTTTGTATTAACTAATTAACCATCTATTTTTTATAGATATAACGAAAAAATTATTCAAGGAATATCATTATTATTTTGTTTTGGTATTCATCGATGATATTTTAGTGTATTATAAAATATATGAGGACCATGAGAATCACTTACAGGTCATTTTTGAGATTCTTAGAATTAATGTGTAATATGGAAAATTTATTAAGTGTAATTTATGGCTTTAAGAAGTTTATTTTCATGACCATATTATATCCAAGGATAGAATCGCACTTTATCCTGAAAAGACAGAGTTAGTTAAAAAATGTCCTATAATAATGAAAAAAACTATAGTGCATAGTTTCATTGGTTTGGTATTTTAATTTGGTGATTCATTCATAATTTTTTCGAATTAGATAACTCATTAACATATAATACGCAAAAAGGGGTTAAGTTTTGTTTTTGAAAAAAATTGACGTGAATAATGTTTTGATGAAATAAAATGAATAATGGTCATTGACCGAATTTTGTATCATTCATCTAGAAATGGTGGGTTTTTGATATATAGCAATGCATCAAATAAGGGACTTGGTTGTGTCCTAATGAAAAATGAAAAAGTTATTTCATATGCAGAGTGGCAATTAAAGACTCATGAAACAAACTATCCAATCCAAAATCTTGAGTTAGAACCCATAATATTTTCATTGATAATATGTATACATTATTTATATGGTTAAATATATGATATTTAATTGTTTCATAATATCCTCATGTACCTATATTCACAGAAAGAGATCAATATGAGATGATGGCTATAGACCGAGTTTCTCAAGGATTATGATTTCTCGATACACGACCACCCATAGAATGAAAACAATGTAGAAGATACATTGAATAGGAAAAATAATGTACTTACTACCCAAATGAGTGTTGATATAAATCTTCTATTCATGGATCTATTAAATATGGATATAGTAATTATTAAGGAAGGGGAGATATCACACCTTTTTTATAGAGACCTTTCTTTTTCTTATATGACTATTACATCATTTTAAATATAAAAAACATAATAGTGATACAAAACCAAGATCCAAAGGTTTAGTGTCTTTGGAGAATTCAGACCATACATAAATTTTACATAATAAAAAATAAATATTTATTTGATTTTTTCTTCCCATGATTAATATTATCCCTCATGTTCTCCATAGTACAAGTAATCATCGAAGGACATACATCCATGAAAGGGGGAGATAAAATCCTAATAATTGGATAAATAAAAAAATATATCAATATAACATGGGGTGGTCATAATTATAATCATAACACCACTATAAAAATAATAATAGGATGATTTATATAAAGGAACGAAATGTGAAAATGCGTTAAAAAGAAACATCATGTCTTAGTGGTTAACTACCACACATAGTTGTGAACAAAGATAACATCATTTTCATGAATAAATCAATTTATCTCATGATATACATAACATTAACCATTTAATTGGAGTGATATATAAATCTAGGAATACTCATCACATCATATTATTTACATTTTCTATATAATTATAGGTTCACCTGTCACATCACAACATTTACATTATCTTGCATGCCACATAGACCATATATCAATTCTAGAAAAAAAATAACCTAGGGAAAGGAATGGATTTCATTTAAAAAAGAATACACTCATGAATAAAATTTTGGGTTCCAAACATAATGAGGGAATAACATACTTGGTATAATAATCATCATTCTTTAGGGGATAAGAAACAATCTCATGAGAAGTAAAAGAAGATTATTTCATTAAAAGAAAAGTTATTTTGAAAAAAATCATTGAATTTTTCTTATTTTTTAGAAATGTATATATCCAAAAAAATTAAAGGTAAGGAAAAATAAATTATACTTAAAGAACATAAAAGGAATAACCATACTTAAAATGGAGTGAAAGAGGGAAACCCAAGGGAATAAAGTTGGGTTTATGAATCCCTTTACATTATGTCCGAATGTTTTCCTAACTTTAATATCCATGGTAATCAAATAAAATTAATTAATTAATAAATATATAACCTCCGGTACATTTATTTTATTTATTTTAACTTTATTAAGTTCATTTATTTCCATTATTATGTGTTATAGATCTTATTTTCATTGTTCAGGAGTGTTCATTTTCTTGGGTTTCATAATCGGTTAATTTTTATTAATGTATGGATAGATCATATAAAATGAGAATAATATATAAGAATTGATATTATATTTTATTAGTGAACATAAATAAACTTAAATTATTATATATATCATTATGTTTTATGTTATGAAGATTAATAATTAGATAAAATGTTAATGATGATCGTTTAGATTAATTTGGAAGTTTTTTGATCATTACAAAATAGTTTTGATTTATTATTTAATATTATGTATAAATGTCAGTTCCAGAATAATAAAAATGGTATAACATAAAATTTAAAATCCTTTTAAAACCTTATAATGGGTTTATGACTATCCACTATGGAGGTAAATGAAAATGAAAACTTTTCATATTCGAAGGAGATAAATTAACACCTCATGAATGATATTTTTATTTTTAGAATAAAAGAAAGAGGAGAAGACAATTAATGATTTATTATTACAATAATATAATAAAATTAGAATATATAAAATATAATGGAGTTATCATTCCACTTGAATAAGGGGAGGTGAGGATAAAATAATAAAATAAATGAAATTTAATGAAAATTAAAAGAAAAAGAAATAGGACATTACTTCTTCAATTCTCCTCTTTCTGAACATCCTTAGGGAAGTTGGGTTTTATATTTTTTGATACCAAAGGATCATAGATGTGTAGGATAGAGTTTGGAATATTATTGGACAAGAATATGGAAAATATTCAAGGCTTTCTAGGTGTGAGGAGAAGAGGGGGTGAGTGGTTTCATTTATAAGCGAGGAGAGGGGGGTTTTCTCATTATTTTATTCATTAGTTTATTATTTGGCTCAAGATTTTGAATAGTTTTTATTAATATTAATAAAAATAGTAAAAGTATAATGATAGTTTAATACTTTGTTCTTACATCATCAATACATCATATATAACCCAATAATTCTTGTTTTGGTTAAATAACTTAAATTACAATATTTTTATATTCACAAAAATTAAAGTATTTTAGAAAAAACATAAAAAAATTTCCTAACACTTTTCTGACATGTAGAATTAAAAAATGGACTCCATTTTATGAAATTAATTTTATAAATATGATATAATTATTTTCAAATAAAATCATCATTTACTAAAAAAATAATTTTTTAAAAATTATAACGGATTTTAGGAAACTTTTTTAAATTAACTAAGGTATCATAAAATAATCATATAATCCTAATGCAAGAAAATATTAATTTAAGAGTTCATTTTAGGATAATAAATTTTCATTAAAGTCATTATATTAATTATAATTTTTTTTAAAATATTTATGGCTTATAAAAAACCAATACATAATTTATCAGTTTTCAAAATTTTATTTACTTAATTCATGATATAAATATATTATATTTTCATTCATAAGATACAAAAATTTTATTTATAATTTAAAATTTTAAGTTACTATTCTATTGGATGGATTAGTATTGTTAAGGGTCATGTTACTTTTCTAAAGATCAAGTTACTATTCCATCGGTATAAGTTTAATTTTTGAAAAAGCCTCTTTTTTCATTAATTATTCATTTATGAAGTTTGTATTTTGTTTCAAAGTTATTTTATGTGATTTATACTTTGTGAAATAGTAATGAGAAGGGATAAATTTCAAATGATAAAATCTTTTGTCATTATATTTTCCCACCTCTTGAAATGTTTCCCTCAAAATTTCATTTTACAAAAAAGGTGAGGGTACTTCTCATTCATCGACTCCACCAGTTTCTAAGTAGCATGTTCATACTTATGGTTCACCCAAAACACTTATTGAAGGTAGGTTTTATTGTTTCATATAACCTTATCTCTCTAGTCCAGAATCTTTATCGAATGATTATCATTAGTGATATCATCTTCTAGCTGTACCGACACTGAGTTTAGGACATGTGATGGATATTGTATGTACTTCCTCATTAGAGATACATGTAACATATGATGAATTTTATCCATACATGGTGTAAGTGAAAGATGATAAGCCACTAAACCTTTGTCATCAAGGATATAAAAGGGGCCAATGTACCTTGGGATTAAATTCCCTTTGTTTCCAAGCCACATGACTATATTCCATGGTGATATTAGAAGGAAGACTTTATCTCTAAAAATGAACTCTAATTCATTTTTATGGTCATTAACATATCTATTTTACAAAATTTGAGTATCTTTGACATATTTCTGGATGGATTGAACATTATTTGTCATTTCATAAAGAATATCAGGTCCATGTAGCTTTAATTCACCAACTTCATCCCAACACGTTGGAGTTATACATCAATTTTCATTCAAAGATTTATATGGGGCCATTTTAATACTCGATTGGAAGCTATTATTGTATGATAACTAAACCTATGGGACATGGTGATTTCGTTCTCCTTTTTATTCCATTGATAAATTTATTATCAGATCTTCAATAATATGAGTAGTTCTTTCAAATTGGATGTCAATTTTGGGGGTGATAGGCTATGCTAAAATTATATTCAGTACATAAGGAATATTGAATAATTCTATAGAATTTCAATGTGAATTGTGGATCATGATCAAAGATGATTGAAAGTGGATCCCTATATAGCCTCACCACTTCCTTCACATATATCTTTGAAAGTTGTTCGAGCAAGAAATCTTCCCATATAGTAAAAAAGTGGGAAGTCCTGGTGAGTTGGTCCACCACAAACCACATTGTATTTTTTCCTCAAGATGTATTTGGGAAACCAATGATGAAGTCCACGAAGATATTTTTCCATTTCCACATGGGTATAAGAAATGGTTTCACAATATGTTTGGATTTTTTTCATTTTTATTTAACTTGGTAACATATCAAGAACCTTTAGATAGACTCTGTAGTCCCCTTCTTCATATTTTCCCACCCGAAGTGTTCTCGGAGATCACATTACATCTTGGTACTTCCAGGATGGATATATAAAGTTGAGATATGTTCATTTTCTAACAGCTGATTTATTACATAAAGTGATGAATTCACACAAATCCTTGTTCCAAACCAAATCACACCATCACCATAAATATATAACTCTTGTAGCTTCATTTACTTTACATTCTTTACCTTCTATTGTATGTTTGGATCATCCTTTTGTGCCCCCTTAATATTATCTTGGATAAATGGTAGGTCAATCATTTACGAATGGTAGGATGCATTCCCTACCATTATGATTTCCAAATCCATCCTTTTCATATCCATTAAGATAGGGACTTCTTCAATTCGCATCATTGATATAATATAAGGTATTTTTCTACTAAGATCATTATCTACCTTTTCCATATTGTATGGATAATAGAAAATAGAGAAATCAAAGTCCTTGATTAACTCTAACTATCTTCCTTGATGAATTTTGAGTTGCTTTGGTGTGGATATATACTTTAGGCTATTGTGATATGTATATATGTCACATTTCTCATCATAGAGGTAGTTTCATAATATTTTAAAGGAAAAAGAGGTAATTGCTAGCTCCAAATCATGCTTCTAAAATTTCATCTCATGGATATTCAACTATGATGAGGCCTAGGATATCACTTTATCAAATTTCATGAGTACACATCCCAAGAAATTATTTAAATAATTTCTATATATCAATGAACATTATTCACTTTTTGGTAATTTGAGTAAAGGTGCAATGATTCTCCACTTCTTTAGCTCCTTGAATCTTTCCTCACATTTTTTCATCCACATATAATTTACCACTTTCCTTATTATTTTATTTTACATTGTATAAAATCATGATAAATTACTCCCAAAATGTATGTAGTACCCTACTAATCCAAGTACACTATGAATTTATATGAGAGTAAAGGGAATGTTCCAATCCTAAATAGACTTTATCTTTTAAAGGGTTCACATAAATTCCATCACTTGTCCCATGAATTCTACTTGATGCATTCAGAATACACACTTCCTTAACATACATACAACTTCTCATTCCTTTATGTCACCCGAAAATTCCTTATATGTTATTTACATTACACCTTTATCTTGGAGTATATGAGAATATCATTAATAATTTCTATGGAATATTTTTCAAAGTAATGTCTAAATACTCTACTAATAATATCTAGTATGACTGCATGGGAATTAGTAAGCCTGAAGGGATCACCTAAAACTCATAGTGCCTATACCTTGTATATAAATAATTATTTTGAATATCTTTATTCCTCAAATTCTTTTAATGCTATCCATAATGAAGATCCACCTTTGATAAGTATTGATCTCCTCATAGATGATCAAAAAAGTCATTGATCCTTGGAAGAGTATACTTGTTCTTTATGGGGATCTTTTCGAGTTCCTGATAATCAATACACAACCATATTGATCTATCCTTTTTCTTCACAAAGAGAACTGGAACACCCCAAGGTGATGCACTATGGTGTATGAATCCTTTTCCCAAAATCTCTTACTACTTCTTCTTTCACACCTCCATTCACTTGAGGATATAATATAAGGGAATTTTAATATAAGATTAGATCGAAGTATTATTTATATTAATAACTCTTCCTTACGATCTAGGTGATGTCTGGGGAACACTTCAAGAAAAACACCAATGTATTCCCTCAAAATGGGCATTTTATTCAGGTTGATAACTTCAACTGACTAAAACATTTGAGAAAGGTATCCTTCCTTAGAGGTAATCAACACCCACACCATTGAAGGATTTACAAATATAAATTTAGGATCTTAATTTCATTTATAGAGGAGAATGGGATGGTTTAGAGTATGAAAATATATTTTCTTTTCCTGATAATTGATGTGTTCTATATATAACAAGAGATAATACTTTCCGATTATAGAAACAAATTCCGCCAAGGGAAGAATCACGAGGATCGCTAGAAGAATCTTCCTACATACAAAAATAGGGGAAGAGTCCAACACTTAGGATTTAATGATTTCACCACTAGGTTTTTTACAAATATCTATACTTCACGGTTTTCGTCTAATAATCCAATAGTTCTAGGAAAAATTCAAGATTTGAAAGGATTTTATAGAACCATAATCAAATAATACTTTATCTATGATTGGGTGAATATAATATGTACCTTGTATAAATTCATTTTCTCGCTCCACCTTAGTCGAAGTGATGGAATAATCCTTCCCTTGATCCATTTTTATTGGTGGATGATGAATATAATTACTCTCAAGTGTGCTGTCTTATAGAGTTCCCTTTCTCCCTATAGGTAAAGCATTGAACCATGTTCTTTACTCTCCATTCCTTCATTATATCGACCAACTTCTATCTGTCTCTTCAACATTCATATGCTTGGAGGCCTTCTATCCCACACTTATAACATTTCCACATCCCTTTGAGGCCATTTTGAGGATGATTCTTCCCAAAGTTTTGACATATGGGTGGTTAGAATTTCTTTCCACCCTTTCCATTAGATCCTCCATTTTGAAACTCCATCTTTCATTTATTATCACTATATCCATGTGTCTATTCTCCAAAACCCATCTCCACTTTGGGAGCACGTCAAAAAAATTCTTCATAACTCCCAAATTCTCAAATTTCTAAAGCCTTTAGATGGTGTAGTTTTAAACCACTAAATAATAAATCAATTGTTTCCATTATTGTTGATTAAAAAACCAAGGCATACATTGCAAGCCTTGTAAAATTTGATTTGTACTCCATGACAGATTCAACTACTTTTTTACACTATCTATATGAATTATATATTCATATTTGAATGAAGAGTTCTCAAAAATACTTATATAGGAACATTATCTTCAAGTCTTCCCATTCCATCTCTTCAGTCTCATCCTTCGGCTTGGTGTTATTAATAAATTCCCACTATTTTTAGCCTCCTCATATAGATAATAAATGTCCAAATTCACCTTCCCTATCTTAGAATAACAAAAAAAATATCTTCTCTATTGAGTTGACCAAATGTTCTTTGACTAGTGGATCATAATATCCACTAAACATTGATGTTCATTGAAATAAAAAAAGACTTGATATGAAGTGTACCCATTTTAGGTATAGGAGTACATTCCACATTTTATAGGTTATTATTCAAATCCTGAGATATTTTTGTAACCATAACCATGAAATTTTGAACTCCATCTCCCAAGGAATTATGGATTTCAATCATGAAATCATCACATTGTCCCGCACATGGGGTTTTGGTTTGGTTTTTCTTAGTTTCCACTATTTTCAAAAATAGAAAAGGTTAGAACAAAACATAATTCAACATGTCATTTATTCCTTTTTAAAATTAATAGTAAAGGAATATATTGTGGGATCTATCTGTTTAGAAAATATTCTTGTGTTCTTACGTATACATAGTCTCATAATAAGGGTTTTAATTATGTTTCTCTAATCCTAATTCCCAAATTAACTGAACCTTGATATGATACCAACTATATCGACCGTAATTTTTCTTACATGACTATTACATCGTTTTAAAGATAAACAATATAACATTACTACAAAACAAGGATCAAAATGTTTAGTTTCATGGGAAAATTAAGACCATACATAACTTTTAAATAATAAAACATAACCATTTATTTAATTACTTATTATATAGTTTCTTATTAGACCCCATGTTATCCTTAGTATATGTAATAACCCAAGGATATACCTCAATGAAACGCATGAGCTAAAATCCTAGTAGAAGGATAGATAATAAAATGGATCAATATAACATGGTGTGAGCATAATTATCATCATAACATCATCACAATAATCATGAGTGGATTAATTAGATAAAATACAAGATTATGAACATGTATAAAAATGATCCATCATGTCTTAGTGGCCAATTACCGCACAAAGGTGTTAACAAATCTAGCATCATCTTCACGCATATTTCACTTTATCTCATAAGATACATTACTTTATGCAATTAACTAGAGTAGTGTATAATTATGGGTTTAACCATCACATCATACCATTTAAATTCATAATATAATTCTAGGTGCACCTTTAAAATCATAACATATACTCTATCTTGCATTCCACATAGAACATATATCAATTTCGGACAAAACATCACCCATGAAAAGAAATGGGTTTCATTACAAAAATAATACATTCATGAATAAAATTTGGTTTTATCCATAGAAATAGTAAATAATATACTTGGAATAAGAATCATAAATCTTGAGTTAATAAGAAATAATCTCATGAGAATTAAGTGATGATTTTTTTGAAAGAAGATATCTTTAGGGAAAATATTTTCATTTATCATAAAAAACACTTGGAAACATGTATTTCTCATAAAATAAAATGAAAATAAAGAAATTAAATTATATTTAATTAACATTAAATGAATAAAAATAATTAAAATGGATTTAAAGAGGGAAAACCCAAGGAAATAGAGTTGGGGCTGAAAACACCGTTACCATATGTCTGAATGTGTTTTTCATATTAGTATATTGGATAATCAAATTAAAATAATCAATTAAAAAAATAACAAACCTATTATAAATTTATTTGACTTATTAAAACATTATTATATTCATTTATGTCCACTATGATTTTTCATAGAGTTCAATTTCTTCATTCAAGAGTGTTCATTTTCTTGGTTTATATTATTGGTTCATTTTTATTCATGTACGAGAGATCTTGTAAAATGAGAATAATTGTCCAGAATTGAAATTATATTTTATTAATGAGATTATACAATATTAAATGATTATATATATCATTTGGTTTTATTCCATGAGGAGGAATCAATTGATAAAATGTTAATGATGACCATTTTAATTAATTTTGTGGTTTTTCGATCGTCATGAAGTAATGCTATTTTATTATTAAATATTATGTATATATATTGTTTCAAAAACAATAAAACGTATATAACATACACATTAAAATATTTTTGAACCATTATAATCGTTTTATTACAATCCTTGAATTCATTAATGGAAAATAAAAACTTATCTTCCTCAAAGGTGATAAATTAACACCTCATAGATGTTGTTTTAATTTTCATAATAAAATGGAGGTGAGAAGAGGATTAATGATGTATTATTAAACTAAAATAATAAAATAAAAGTATAAAAAATAATGGAGTTATCATTGCACTTTATATGTGGAAATGAATGTAAAATAAGAAAATAATAGAAAGGAAATTAAAAGAATAAGAAAGAGGACATTACCTCTTGAATTATCCTTATTGAGAACCTCCATAGGGAAATCAGTTTTTGAATTTTTTGATACCAAAGGCTCATGGATGTGGGGAGAGGGTTTTGAAGTGTATTTGGTAGAATATGTATAGGCTTCAAGAATCTAGAGGTGTGAAGAGAAGCGGTGGTGAGGGTGGTATTTATTAGGGAGAAGAGGGGGGTTTTCTCATTATTTTTTTCATTAGTTTATTATTAGGATCTATAATATAAATAGTAGTGATTCACATGATTAAGTATAGTAATAGGATAATTATAGTTCTAGATTTTGGGCTCAAATCTTTCACACAAATTTTATGACTCAATAATTCATTTTTTTATTAAATAACATAAATTATTATATTTCACTATTCACAAAACATTCTAGTATTTTAGAAAAATACCAATAATTCACCCCAAACAATTTTCAATGCATATAATTACAAAATAGAATCCATTTAATAAAAATAATTTTATAAATATAAGATATTTAATTTTTAAATAAAATCAATGTTTATTTGAAAAATTCCAATTTTATAATTATAACTGATTTTTTGAAACTTTCAAAATTAACTAAGGTCTCAAAATATTTTCTTTTAATCATAATAAAAAAAATATTAATTTATTTGTTTATTATATGAAAATAATTTTTCTTTTTAATTCATTATATTAATTATAAAATTTTAAATAATTATTTATGACTTATAAAAATACCAATACATAATTTATCATTTTTAAAATATTTATAAACATATTTCATGATATAAATATATTATATTTTCATTCATAAGATAACCAAATTTTATTGGTACATTAAAAGGTTAAGTTACTATTCTATTGGAAGAATTACTATTCTTAAGGGGCATGTTACTATTCCAAAGGTCAAGTTACTATTCCATCGGTATAAGTTCATTAATTTATGAAAAAGATATTTATTTCATTAATTAATAATTTATAAAGTTTTATTATAGTCACTATGTGATTTTATGTGATTTATACAATATGACATAATTATAATAAAGGATAAATTTATATTGATAAAATTTTGGGATGTTACATTTTTCAAATTATTGTGAAACCACATTTATTTGAAAAGATAAAAATTTCTAAATCTGATGGTGAGAAATTTCTAAGGAAAATTTATGTATTGAATGTTGGAAAATTAATATAATTAATTTATGAATAGGATGTTAATAAATTTGGAAATAGTTTATGTGTTTCGTCAAAAACTGATCTAAAAATGGAATTGTTGTATGATGCTCTTAGATCGACTTTCTCTATACAACATGGTAGAAAAAATATGTTTTGAGATTTGAGAGAAAATTTTTGGAGGGTTAACATGAAGCACAAAATTGCTGATTATGTGTTTAGTTGTTCGGTTTTTCAATAAGTGAAATCTCTGGGTCAATATCTTTAAGGATTCATGTAACCTATCTCTATTATTTTGTGGAAATGGGATGAAATTACAATGGTCTTTGTTATATGAATACCAAAGAATCTTGGAAATAATGATACAATATGGGTTAATGTTTATTGCTTAAAAAATCAACACATTTACTCTATATAAGATAAGATTTACATCTTCAGTTCCTGATAAAGATCTATATTAATTAAATTGAAATATTTCATGGTGCACCTCTTTTAATTGTGTCTGATTTTGATCCCCAATTTACATTTAAATTTTTGAAGAGTCTTCAGAAGGCTCTTGATACCGAGATTTATTTGAGCAATTCCTACCATCCTAAAAATGATGGATAGTCTGAAAGGATGATTCAAACCATGGAATACATGTTGAATTCATGAAAAATTTACTTTCATGTTATGGGATATTAATATTTAACTGTGGTAGAGTTTTCCTATAACAATAGTTTCCATTCAAGTATTCAAATGAATCCGTATGAATCGTTATGTGGGAAGGGATATCATTATAAAACTTGTTGGGATGAAGTTGATGAAAGGAAACACATAGGTCCAGATAATGTTTAAGATACAATAAAAAGGTAAATGATATTTAGGCTCACATTAAAGATTCTAAAAATAGGAAAAAGAGTTATGTATAAAATCTAATGAATGATTTATAATTCAAAGTGGGAGACCATATTTTATTGAATGTATCTCTATTGGAGGGTGTTATAAGGTTTGATAAGAAATGGAAAATTATACCCTAGTATATTATACTATTTTAAATTCTAGAAATAATTTTATTTGTTTTGTATCATTTGGTAATTCTGCCAAATCTCTCAAAAAGTACATGACATGCTCAATATATCATTGTTATGGAAGTAAATTCCAGACCCAAATCATGTTCTTAGCATTGATGAAATAGAAGTTAAACTTGATCTATCTTACTATTAAGAACTCATAAAAATTATTGATACTAGAGTTCATGTATTGAGGAATCAGATGACTCATATGGTAAAGGTACATGGGAGGAATCATAAAATAGAGAAAGAAACATGGGAACAAGAGGATATTATGTAAAGAACAACCCTCATCTATTTTGAAGGTAATATCCATGAAATTTAAATGATTAAATTAATGAAGGAGGGAATAATTTAACACCCCAGTACATTATAATAAATTTATTATATAATAAATTTAATTTCATCGATAACTTGTGATGCCCACAACACATGGATTAAATAAAACATGATGCTATATTAATATTTTATTTAAACATGATCATTATAACACAAAAAATCAAATTTAAGGGTACTAATATGAATAAATAAATTCTGAAAAAATATAAAGTTTACAGATGTTTATTTATTATCTATTTATTATAAATAAAAACAAGAATCATTTAAAAAAAGAAATGTTTTCTGAAAGAACTCTATTTTTTTCTGAAAGAACTATATTTGTTTTCTAAAAACTCATTAGTCACGCTTTGTGAAGATAATTTGAAATTACCCTTTTCTACATTTAGAAAATTTATTTGATAAAATGAAATCAATTTTTTAAATCATCCTAAAAAATTACCTAAAGTTATATTTTTGGTATTTTTCAGAAATGAATTATTTTATGATGAATAGTGAATAATTTTTTGAAGAATTGAATATAAGAATGGATAATGCTCTGATATTTACTTTACTATCATGAAATGTTTTATTTGTGACTTATAGAAAAACTTAAATAAAAAACTTTGTTTTGTCCTTTGAGTAATGATAGATTTATTTTATAAGCATAAATGAAGATAAAAACTCAGGAAAACAACTATCCAACTCATGATCTTGAGTTAGAAGCTATCATATTTCCACTAAAGATATGGATACAATACCTCTTTGGTGAAATATGTGAGCTATATATAGATCATAAGAGTTTGAAATATATCTTCTCATAGAAAGAACTAAATATTAGGTAAAGGAGATGGCTTGAGATAACCAAGGATTATGATTTCTCAATACACTACCACCTAGGTAAGGCAAATAAAGTAGTAGATATATTGTGAGGGAAAGATCATGGAGTTTTGAAACAAATTGCGATTTAAAAGTATCCTTGTTTATGAATATAGTAAATATGGGTATTAGAATTATTATGGAAGGGGAAACATCACAACTCTATCAAATGGTTGTCAAAACATGATTATTGGAAAAGATAAAAAGTTTTCAGTCTAATGATGAGAATTTAAAAAATTAAATTAAATCTTTGAATGATGGAAAATTAAAAGAATTCATGTATGAAGATGGTATTTTTGAAATTTTGAAAAAGGATTTGTGTTCCCTCTAAAGCTGTTATAAAAATGGAATTATTGGATGATTCTTATAGCTCTAATTTCTCTATACTCTCTTGTAGCAACAAGGTGTATAGATATTTGAAGGAACATTTTTGGTGGGATAATAAAAAGTGGGAAATTGCTGATTATGTGTCAATATGTTTGGTTTTTCAATAAGTAAAGGGTAAAATAAAAAATCTTAGAGTGGTCATGAAACCTCTACCTTTTACAATATTGAAATGGGATGGTATTCCTATGAAATTTTCCACTATTTTACAAAATACCCCTATAAAAATGATGCGATATGGGTTATTCCTAACCCCATTAACAAATCATTACATTTCCTCACTATAAGAGAAGTTTTTCCACTAGAGTATCTTACAAGAATAAATTTTAATGACATTTTAAGACTTCATGGTGAACATCTTTTAAATGTTTCTGATCATGACCCACAATATATTTAAAAATTCTATAAAATCATTTAGTAGGCTCTAGATATTGAGCTTTATTTGAGCACCACCTACCATCTACAAAATGTTGGAACGTCTAAAAGGACTATTCATACATTAAGTGAAATTTTGATATCATGAGAAATTGAATTTCAAGGTATATGGGATTAATATCTGCCTTTGGTATAGTTTTACTTTAAAAATATCTTCCATTCAAGTATTCAAATGGTTCCACATGAAGCATTATTTGAAAAAATATGTCATCAACCAACATTTTGGGAAGCTTTTGGTGAAAGGAATATGGTAGGCCAAGAAATTGTGAATGAAAAAATAGAAAATGTAAAAAATATTCAAACCCATATCAAAGAATCTCAAAGCAACAAAAAGAGCTATGCTATTAACCGGAGGAATATTTGGAATTTAAAGTGAGAGATCACATTTTCTTAATTGTAATCTCAATGGAATGGTGTTATAAGAGTTGTAATGAAAGGGAAAATAAACCCTAGGTATATAAAACCTTTTGAAAATTTGGAACGAATTGGGACTTTGGTGTATCATTTAGAAATGGCCAAAAGTCTCTACGAAGATCATGATGTCTTCCACATATCATTGTTAAATAAATACATGACAGAACCAAAACATGTTCTCACCTATGAATAAATATAACTGGAATTTGATATTTCATATTGTGAAGAGCCTATCCAGACTCTGGACACTATAGAGAAAGTGTTGAGGAATATAATGACTCAGATGGTAAAAATACTGTGAAAAAAATCATAAAATAGAAGGGTCGGTGTGGGAAACTGAGGAAATTATAATGAAGAAATACTGAAATATATTTTTAAGATGATATTTTGGAAATATCAGGGATGATATTTTTTTAAAGAGATAATAATTTGACACCCAAATATTTACGGTATATATTTTTTAAATTAATTTAATAGCTTGTGTTGCACAAAACACTAAGTTCAAATAGACCACGATATATTAAGTAAGTGAATTTTATAACCAAGATATTAAAATAGAAGAAATTTATAGCATTAACTACATTATGAATCAATTTTTTGATCATTCATCCAATATATTTTATATGCAAAAGATATGAAGGAATTGAATTTTATGCATTAAACGTATATGACTTTATAACGGCAGTTTTACTGCATTTCAATGATTAATTTGTTTTAAATATAGTTTTTTTACACCGTAAAAAATTATGTTTGAAAAATTGAATATCTTATTTTAAATAATAATATAAAAAATCACTTTTTGTTATTTTTTGTATTTTTTTGATAAGTTTCATCTTTTGATGAATAGTAAAAAATATCAAATTTTAACTGAAAAAAACTGTGTCTTCCAAATAATTTATATTGTTAAATTATATTTTTGACTGTATTTAATGCATAATTACTTAAAATATTTGTCACTTAATCCAATATAGGTCATTCAAATAAATTTCACAATGAATTTGGATATAAAAATATTTAAATATTTTGAACTATTTCACTTTAAAAACTCATTTTCTCGTTTCTTCAATAGAAAAAATTTAAAACTAATTACTAAAACTTAGGTGTTATAAATTTTAGAAAAAAGATTCCATTTTTGGAATTAGTTGGGCAAAATTATGTAAATATGACTATTTCATTTTTTTGACAATATGAATAGTAATTTACGTATTTTTTTGTTAACAAAGTTAATGGTAAATTGATTAATTAATTGTAAAACTAATATTACAAAGATTAGAAAATTACCCAAAAAACATGTTATAATTTTATTGTATTAGTGATTAAAAAAATCCTTGGGCCAACATTATAGCCTCTTGGATCCACTCGGATAAATTTAATCATTTTATAATATTTTTTTCAATGGAAGGCAAAATATATCAAAATCATGTTTTTAATAACTATTAAATTTTTTTATTTGTGGTTATTTAGAAGATATGTTTTACTATAAATATTAATTTTAAATATAAAATGCAATGGCCCGGACCTCTCTGGTCCATTCCTTTGTGAAAATCTGGTGTCTGAGGTGTTCAGGGAGGTCAAGGTGACTTACCCCGAATGCATTTCCAAATTTCTAATTATGTAAAGAGTGTCATGAGTAGCCTTAGATGAATAATGAAACAATTGCCTTATGTGAACAATGTCATCAGTATCCTTATGTGAACAGTGTAATCAGTATCCTTAGGTGAATAGTGCGATGGTAGCCTTATGTGAACAGTGTCATCGGTAGCCTTAGGTGAATAGTGCAATGGTAGCCTTATGTGAACAATGTAATCAGTAGGCTTATGTGAATAGTTCAATAGTAATCTTTTGTGATTATTGAAATGATAACCTTATGTGAATAATGTTATCAGTATCCTAATGTGAACAGTGCAATAGTAACCTTATATGAATAGTTTCTTTGGTAGCCTTTTGTGAAAAGTGCAATTGTAACCCTATGTGAATAGTTTCATAGGTAGGGTTATGTGAATAGTGCAATGGTGAGGTCCAAAGGTAGCCGCTTTCCTTCTCCAAATTTTGAGTTCATGAACAAATCTTTTAGATCGGTGAGGTTTTAACAGTAGCCTCTTTCCTTTTCCGAATTCCGAGTTCATGAATAGTATTTCCAGAATGGTGAGGTTCCAATGGTAACCTCTTTCCTTTTCCAAATTTTGTGTTCATGAAAAATGTTTCAAGAATGGTGAGGTTCCAATGGTAGCCTCTTTCCATATCCAAATTCTAAGTTCAAGAACAGTGTTTCCAGAATGGTGAGGTTTCAAAGGTAGCCTCTTTCTTTAGCCAAATTTTGAGTTCATGAACAAAGTTTCTAGAAAAGTGAGGTTCTAATGGTAGCCTCTTTCCTTTGCCAAATTTTGAGTTTATGAACAGTGTTTCTAGAACAGTGAGGTTCCAATGGTTGCCTCTTTTGTATGCCAAATTTCGAGTTCGTGAACAATGTTTCCAGCTTCCTACAGTTTGCCCCTGTGACGTTTACATTGACATAAAATGCATTAAAAGCCTTGTTTTAAGGACTCTAAAGCCGATTCAAAGGCAATAACTCATATATTAATTTTCCATAATGCTCGGGATGCATTTACTTTTTCAAACAATGTTGTTTAATGTGATCTTCTTTTAATGTAAAATCCATCATATCTTAATCCACTACTTCACTCCTTAGTTAATTTTCCTCGTTCTCATGTGTGAGGTGCTCAAACCTTCCATTGCCTCCCCTAATATTTCTAAGATCAAACATTCCTCCTTGGATTGGTTCCCCTTTGTTTTTGATGCAACCAAGTTGTATCGATCAATCTTCGATATAAGTTGTGATGGGGGGAGGAGATCGTAACCCGTTGTGTGGCTCATTCTCTTATAAAGAACGTCAAGATCCGTTTGAGGTAGGGGATTTGTTGATTCTCTTTTATTTTACATACAACTATATAGTTATCGTGTTTTCTCCCATGGGATCACAATGTAACTGAGATGATAAATATTTGAACCAAATAAATAAATTGATATCGATCATATGTTATTTCATATTATTTTTCTAGATAGTGTGATATCTATTCATACTTTTTTTCCTTTTTTTATTGCTTGAAATTGGTAAAGAATGTAAATAAAGAATTAATTGATAATTGTTTGGCCAAATATAAGGAGGCATGTGAATAAATATGATTGTTGTTTTTGCAATTTGATGTTAATCAAATTGATGCAGTAGTCATGTTTAATCAATTTGTGAAAGATTACTCATTAGGTTTCATGACTTCAGAACATATGAATAATAAATCGGTAAATTCAAGAAGGATTAAAGAAATGGTAGTTTGATAAAAGATAATCAATTGTAGGGTTCTGAGTTACCCTCCAGCTTGTCTAAGGGCCAATAGCCCAATTGGTTTGATGTTTGTTTTCCTTCTGCTTGTGTTGTGATGTGAGCATGGAAGGTTGTGATGATACGTAGGGGCATGGAGGCCAATTTGTTGTGGAAGCAGTTGACACCTATAGTGGTGAGATGCATCAGTTTATGCATGTGGGTGTTGGGGAGGACACCGGGGATGATGAAACGGGTTGGATGTGAATATTTGGATTCTTGATGATTCTTGTTGGTTTTTTACCGTCTTTACTTTCCCCACTGATCAAGGATGCTGGTTTTCTTACCCTCCTTACAAAAGGGTTGAAGCCACGTGGGGTATGCCGCATGGTTTTCGTGTTTAGCTTCTCGAGGGAGGATGGGTCTATGCTCTTGATATAGGTGGAAAAGACTTGACTGCTAGTTCATCTACTCACTGAGTTGATCCCCCTTGTGTTTAGTATCTTAGAATGTTTTTTAGAATGCCTAGTATTATGGGAATGTAATAATGTTGTTAATAAATGTTTCAATAAATTATGTTAACCCAAGGGGTTGGAGATTGCTGGTACTAAATGACGAGGTTACAATTTAAATGGACAGTGGAATTTGGGTGTGGTGCTAATGAAATTTAATGTGTAAATTTTAATGGTTAATTAATGTTTAAATAATTAATTAACATAAAGTAAAACTAATAAAACGGGAATGATGTAATTAAATTAATCTCTTTAAATGGTTGTGTACTTATAGGATACCCAGTCTTTGAAGTGGTAGCTGGGAGTCTGAGAGACGTTATCTTCAGTTGTGTCTATGACTAGGTTGTGCCCATAGTGTCATTGTGAGATATATATATTCTGTTCTTTTTGTGTTTCTTTACGCTACTCCACCCCGTCAGTTAGGGAAACTGACACCCTCAGGATTTTGAGCCTTGGGGGGGGGGTGTGTTTTCCCCAACATTCCAGTGGGAGGATGGATGACTGACTACACCCTTTTACCCAACTCTCTTCTCTTGGTAGTTAATTGTGATAGTAGGCACAACAGTTAGTTTTTCTCATATATGTATATAGAGGGCTGTAATGGCTTGTGGTTATTCACACACATATATTCTGGATATAGTTTCCTATAGAATACTATAGGTGTAACTTGTATAAGATATGATGGATTGAGGATCCTTACTCAGTGTATGGGCTATAATGGCTTGAGGTTTAATACCTAATGTAAGATACATATTATGCGAGCTATGGTGGATCCCGTAAACTACCAGGTTACTTTGCTTATATGGATGTTGAGGTTTTGTTTCATGAGTTTCATGTTGTGGTGCTTTGACCAAGTGTCTGTGGTCAATCTTTTTTGGAGAGAGATTCTTAGGACGTGCAACATTTGGGAAAAGCGGCAAACCAATGGGGAAGTAGTAGTGGGGTACCCTTGATATTCATTATTATATTATATACTCTTTTATGGGATACTTGGTGAGATTAGACATAGTGAGGATGGGAACTTAGTATACCTATTCAGGTGATGATTTATTTTCACTTGTTGTTCACTGTGCTTTAGAATGCTTTCTTTAATTTTGCATGAGAGGCTCTAGGGAGGATCCTACTAAATATACTGTTATACTCACCCTATGTATATATGAACTATTTTTCAGGTAACTTGAAATAGGTGTGAGATAAATCTGGTTTATATTAACTTGGGGTTGCAAGAGCTGTTTGGGATTCATGGTTGTAGTTGTTTTTACTTTGTTTTGGGTACTGGAAATTTTCCCCTTTTAGTTATAATAGTTTTGAATGACATTACATATGTGTACTTGGGATTTATTTTATATTTTATTATGACTTAGAGTTGGTTGTTATCTATCTTATATCTCTCTTTCGCATGTGTTCTGTTAGAGGTTAATGCCTCCCCTATGTGTGTTTACTATACCCTCAGTGCTAGTCGCCATCCCGGGGCCTACTGGAGGCGGGAATCAGGGGTCATTATCTCCCTTCTCACATTTCCGACCCAGGAGGGGTACACTTTATGGGAAGGGAGTCATGATAGAGTGGTATTAGAGGTTAGGTTGATAGATAGGATGGAGTTTGGTGTTAGGAACATGTGAGGTTACATGGGTTGGTAGGCATTTTGGTCCCCCTATGATATGATTTATGAACCTTTATGTTTATAATGGCTACTAATCAAGGTGATAATAGTTACATGGTAGAGACCTAGGAAAGGATCATGGATCATTCTTCCTTATACCTATGTTTTAATGGGTAGACCTTGGGATAGGGTATCCTAAAATGAATAAAAGAAAACGATTAATTAATTAGGGTCGAGTCTTCATTATCCCAGGTATATGAGATCTAACAGTTTTTTATTTTACCATAATGGCTCCTAGTCGACGTCCTCATAAGGATAATATAGAATATGTCCAGTAGGCTGTGTCAGCAGATCGCTGCAGGGTAGAGGTTGATGACGACGACACTTAGAGATGGACACTTTGAGAGTTTCAGTTCCAAAGTATTCAGAAGTATGAGGGCTCCATTTCATATGCAGTCATATTTGACTAGTCTGTGGAGGTCAGGATAGGCTTTAGTTCAATTTTTTCTCGGAAGGATCACTGGGTGTCCTTGGTTGTGACAAATCTACATGGAGCATCATGGAAGTGGTGATTCTTGTTCCTCAGGGATCACGAGGAGTCAACAATCTTATAGGAGGAGTTCTTAGATTAGTTTAGAGTCGAGTATCTTTCTTTGACCATGAAGGTTTCCAGTAGCTGGGAGCTTCTTACCATTCGAAAGGGGATCTCCATTGTGTGAGAGTTTGGAATCCATTTCAGGAACCATTTATGATATGCTTCAGACCGGTTTCCAGATAAGGAGGCCATGGTGAGGCATTACGAGGATGGTTTGCATCCAGGGTTCCAGCACCAGTTCACCCCATTTACACTGAAGACATATCTTGAGGTGGTGATGAGGGAAGAGGTCATCAAGAGGAAATTGTCCAGAACTAGATCATCACGATAGGGGAGTTGCCATGATTCCTCAAAAAGTAGAGCTGTGGTCCATGGTTTCCAATTTTTAGGGTAGAAGAGTTTCTGTTCGGCTGGGGGTAGGTCCCAACCCTCAGCATATCATTTCTCCAGGGGCAGTAGATCTACATCCTATGACAAGGGATCATGTGATTGTTTTTCTTGTGGTGGTCAAGGACATCAACAACGAGAGTGCCCGACCTTTCAGAGCAGTCATCATGCACTAGGTGTTCCACTCGAGGTTCCTCCATTGAGGCAGTTCCAGCTGAGGCAGCAGCAGCAGGTTTCACCATCTATTGATCAGCAAAGGGTAGATAGGGTAGGCAGAGTACAACCCCATGAAACTCCCTTCCATCAGAGTGTAGAGTTCAGCCATGGTGGTGGTCATCATTAGGATCATAGAGGCCGTGGAGGAGGTCGTTGTAAGCTTCATGCTTTAGCATTACCACCTCTAGGTGATCGCAACATCGTTTGAGGTACCCTTTTCTTATTTTCTACCTTGGTGTATGACTTGTTTTATTCATGAATGACACATTCCTTAATATCACCTACAATTTTCCATTCTTTGGGACATAATGTAGAGAGGCTTTCATTTGCCTTGGTGTTGACTATTCCAGTTAGAGGTCGATCCGACTTGTTTGATGTATGTAGAGACTATGAGATGGTGGTGGGGCGTCACCACTCTCGGGAACATTTCCTATGTTTACGAATACAACCATATGATGTCATACTAGTAATTTATTGGTTGTATTTGGTGTAGGCTATCATGGATTGCTTTAGGAGGAAGGTTGTGTTCTTCGATGCTGATGAAGAGCCAGTGCTGTTCGTTGGTGAGCGAGACTGTCAGATGGGTCAGAGGCATGTTCCATCTTTATCATCCATGATGGCTGATCTGATGTTGATTTCTTTAGAGGATCAACAGTTGGTGTTTCCTAGGGTCTTAGAAGAGTACCCTGATGTCTTTCCGTAAGAGGCTGTAGCATTACCCCCTCAACGAGAGATCGGGTTTGGTATCGAGATACAACAAAGAGTGTCTCCAATCTCTATGTATCCATATAGAAAGGACCCTTATGAGTTATGAAAGCTACATATAGTGATTTATGGTCTGTTATAGTGTTATTGTGTTCAGCCAAGTGTGTCACCAAGGGGTGAACAGGTCTTGTTCATGAAGAAGGATGATGGAATTTTGTTGTTTTGTATCGATTATCATCGCTTGAACAAAGTGAAAATAATGAATCACTATCCTCCTCCATATATTGATGATTAATTTGATCAACTGAAGGGTGTATGTTGGTTCTCAATGATCGAATTTCGGTCAAGATATCATCAGATGTGTGTGAAGGACAAGGATATACTGAAGACCAATTTCCATTGTCATTATGGGAATTATGTGTTCATTGTAATTTCATTAGGTGCAATGAATTCTCCAGCTGTATTCATCAGATTGATGAAAGATGTGTTCTGTGAGTTCCTAGAAATTTTTTTTGGTGGTTTACATCGATGGCATCCTTGTGTACTCCATGTTTGAGGAGCATGCAGAGCATCTACATGCCATTTTGGGAGTTCTTCGACAACATCAGCTATTTGGTATGTTTTTGAAGTATGAGTTTTGGGCTTGAGAAGTACATTCCATGGGGCATGTTGTGCCCCAACAGGGAGTAGCTATAGATCCATCAAAGATAGAAGCGGTTGTGTCCTCGGCAGCCCCCAAGATAGTGTCAGAGGTGTGAAGATTCCTTGGTCTCGCAAGCTACTATAGGAGGTTTGTAGCTAATCTCTCCCATGTTGCGAATCCTCTGATAGCTTTGACTGGGAAGGATCAGGCATTCATATAGACTGATCAGTGTCAGGTAGATTTCGTGTATCCAACGGAGAAGTTAGTAAGTGCTCCAGTTCATTGTCTTCCAACAGAGGGAGTTCAATTTGATGTTTTCTATGATGGTTATCATTGGGGGTTAGGATGTGTTCTGATGCAACAGAGATCATTTGTTTCTTATGGGTCACGAAAGTTGTGTCCCCATGAATATAACTATTCCACCCATGATCTTGAGTTGGAAACCATGGTGTTTTCTCTTAAGTTATGGAGACATTACCTCTTTGGAGAGCGCTTTGTGGGTTTCACCAATCTTAAGAGTTTGATGTGCGTTTTCTCCCCGCATGACTTGAAGTTATGATAACATTGGTGGATGGATTTCTTAAAGTAATATGAAATTGAAATTTCATATACACCTCAAAAGGGGAATATTGTAGCTAATGTGATGAGTTGGAAGTCACGCAATGATGCAGTGCATGAATCTCGTGACTCCTCAAGAGTAATGGAAGAACTGTCAGTATTACATCTTGATATGGGAAATTTTGGGGGAAAATTTTTTCTCTATCAAAAGAAGGTGTAGTCAAATATGGTGTAGAAGGTGGAAGAGTCCCAGTTCGGGGACCTAGAGGTTGAGGTCTGGAGAGACCTAGTTTTTTGTGGTGAGGCCCCTAATGGTTGGTCTGAGGATGAACAAAACCGAGTGTTGTATCATGGAAGGATATTTGTTCCTTTAAAGATGAGCGAGACATTTCTCAAAGAGTTACATAGTTATCCATTAGTGGTGCATCCTGGAATGACAATGATGTACCGAGCCTTGAGGAGTTAGTTTTGGTGGCCTAGGATGAAGTGTGTAGTTGCAGAGTTTGTGTCTCGAAGTTTGGTCTGCCAGAATGTGAAGGCTGAACACCGTGTTCCTGGTGGTATGCTCCAGCCATTAGATATTCATCAGTGGAAGTGGGAGGACATCTCAATGGACTTTGTTACTAGTTTAACTCAAGCTTAGGGAGGACATGACTCTATTTGGGTTGTACTGGGTCGTTTAACAAAATTAGTCCACATCATAGTAATCAAGGAGTTATGATCAAGGGAAGTTTTTTCAAGGCAGTATCTAGAGGATGTGGGGAGACTTCATGGAGTCCCAAGGATGATCATTTCTAATCGAGATCCTTGTTTTACCTCTAGGGTGCAGAGAGGTAACCAACATGGTTTTGGTTCTCAGTTGTGCCTTAGCCCTTCTTTTCATCCCCAGACAGATGATCAGACAGAGTAGACCATCCAAAATCTTGAAGAAATGTTACACTCTTGTGTCCTGGATTTTTTAGATTTGTGGATGAGGAACATACCCTTGGTGGGGTATGTTCACAATAATACTTTTCACTCAATAATCAGTATGGTGCCATTTGAATCCTTGTATGGCCGACCTTTCTGTTTTCTATTGTGCTGGAATGAGGTCAGAGAGTTAGCAATTCTCAGACTGGAACTAGTGCAGAATACTATAAAGATGGATCAGGTGATTCATGAGAGGATGAAGACAATGCAGGATCATCAGAAATCATATGTTGATCAAAGGAGGAGGCCCTTAGAGTCTGATGTTGGGGATCACATGCTTCTGAAGGTGAATCCCTGTCATGGGCCGTGAAGGTTTGGTTGTGGGAGTAATATCATTCCCTGGTTTGTTGGGCCTTTTGAGGATTTGGCTCATGTTGGAGCCGTGGGGTATCGAATTGCACTTCCCATGTAGATTAGTTGGATACATGATGTTTTCCATGTATCACAACTCCTTCATTATATTCATGATCACTCTCACGTCATCGATCGGGGAGGGATCAATGTTGATAATGATGTGACCATGGAGGAGCGACCTGTAGAGATCCAAGACCACAAATAGAAGGTGTTGCGCGGGTGTTCTATCCCCTTGGTTCGTGCCTTGTGGTTACACGGTGGCATGGGGGAGAGTACCTAGGAGCTCGAGTCACAGATACATGCTCAGTATCTAGAGTTGTTTTGTGTTTAACTCTTTTCACGTAACGATGTCCCCTTGGTGGTTATAGACCTTTCGTGTTTATGAGATAGAATTTTATTGCTTCCTGTGGATTTCTCTATTTTGAGAGGCATCTTTATGGGTGGTTGTTTAGACTTCTTATATATTCCCCTTTAGGTTTGTTTTGAATTCTCAAGGACGAGAATGTTTTGAGAGGTATATGATGTAATGGAGCAGAACGTTCTAGTCCATTCCTTTGAGAAACTCTTGTGTCTAAGGTGTTATAGGAGGTCAAGGTTACTTATCCCAAACACTTTTCCAAATTTCTAGTTATGTGAACTATGTCACCGGTAGCCTTAGGTGAATAGTGCAACAACAACCTTATGTGAACAGTGTCATCGATAGCCTGATGTAAACAGTGTCATCAGTAGCGTTAGGTGAACAATGAAATGATAGCCTTATGTGAATAGTTCCATTGTTAGACTTAGGTGAATAGTGAAAAGATAGCCTTATATGAACAATGTCATTGGTAGGATTATATGAATAGTGCAATGGTAACCTTCTATTAATAGTGCAATAGAAACATTATGTGAACAGTTTCATCAGTAGCCTTATCGGAACAGTGAAATGGTAACCTTATGTGAACAGTGTCATTGGTAGCCTTATATGAATAGTGCAACGGTAACCTTATGTGGATAGTGTCATCGGTAGACTTATGTGAATAGTGCAATGGTGAGGTCCAATGGTAACCTCTTTTCCAAATTTTGAGTTCATGAACCGGGTTTCCCGCTTTCTACAGTTTTTCCCCTTTGACATTTCCTTTGACATAAAATGAATTTAAAGCCTCTTTTTAAGGACATTGAGGGCTATTAGAAGGCCATAACTCCGATATTAAATTTTCCAAAGGCTCAAGATGATTTTAAATGGTCAAAATGCGTGGTTTAATGCGATCCGATTTTAAAGTAAAATACAATATATATTAAATCGCTACTCAGTTAAATCTTTGAAAGGGACAATATATCTTACTCTTTAGTTCTTCCTCCTTGTTCTTAGGTGTGAGATCCTAGAACATTCCATTCCTTCCCGTAGGATTTGTGCAATTAAACATTCTTCCTTGGATTCGTTCCCCTCTATTTTTGATGCAACCAAGAAGTATCGATCAATCTTCGATATAATTTGTCACAGGGGGAGGAGATCGTAACCCGTTGTGTGCCTCATTCTCGTATAA
Source organism: Viscum album (assembly GCA_963277665.1). Lineage (NCBI taxonomy): Eukaryota > Viridiplantae > Streptophyta > Magnoliopsida > Santalales > Viscaceae > Viscum > Viscum album. Next base: position 633,911,563 of record OY728134.1, on the reverse strand, counting down.
AGACCATCTAGAACCATTTGAGGTAGGGGATTTGTTGCTTCTCTTTTCTTTTATGTGCTATTGTTTAGTTAGCATGTTTTATCCTACTGGATCACAATGGAATAAACATCATAAATATTTGATCCAGATAAATAAATTGATATCGATCGTATGTTATTGCCTCTTGTTTTTCTAGATAATGTGATATTTATTCTTACTTTGTTTAGCTTTTCATTCTTGGTGGGAATTGGTAATGAACGTAAATCTAGAATTAATTGATAATTGTATGGCTAAAGATAAGGCAGAATGTGAATGAATCTGATTGTTGTTTTTGTAATTTGATGTTAATCAAATTGATGCAGTAAGCATGTCTAATCAATTTGGTATAGATTATTGTTTAGTTTTCCGGATGTCGGAACATATGAATAATAAATTAGTTAATTCAAGATGGATTAAAGAACTGGATTTTTGATAATAGATAATTCTTCGTAGGGTTCTGAGTTACCCTCTTGATTATTTAAGGGCCAAAAGAACAATTGGTATGATGTTTGTTTTCCCACTGCTTGTGTTGTGATGTGATCCTTGAAGGTTTTTGAGACATGAGGGGGCATGGAGACCTATTGGTTGTGGCAGAAGTTGACGCCTAGAGAGGTGAGATGCATCAGTTTATGAATGTGGGTGCCAGGGAGGACACTGAGGATGATGAAACATGATAGATTTGAATGTTTGGATGCTTGCTGATTCTTGTTGGTTGTTTACCCTCTTTACATTCCCCACTGCTCAAGGAAGCTGGTTTACCTAACCTCCTTCCAAAATGGGTGAAGACATGCGGGGTATGACATGTGCTTTCTATGTTTATCTTCTCGATGGAGGATGGGTCTATGATCTTTCTATACGTGGAAAAGACTTGACGGTTAGTTCATATACTCACTAGGTGGAGCCCCCTTGTGTTTAATAGCATAGAATTGTTTTCTATAATGCTTGAAAATATGGGAATGTAATAATGTTCTCAATAAATGTTTGAATAAATTATGTTAACCAAAGGGGTTGGAGCTTCTTAAGACCCAATGCTGAGGTTACAATTTAAAGGGACAATGGAATTTGGGTGTGATGATAATTAAATTTAATGTGGAATTGTTAATAGTTAATTAATGTTTAAAGAATTAGTTAACGTAAGGTGAAACTGATAAAAATGGACTGAAGTAATGTAATTAAGCTCTTTAAATGGTTGTGCGCTTTTAGGATACCCAGTCTTAGAAGTGGAAACCGAGAGTCCCAGAGATGTTTCATGTAGTTGTGTTGAAGACTAGGTTATTCCCATAGTGTGGTTGTGAGATACAGTATATTCGGCACTTTTTGCATTCCAATATGCTACTCCACCCCTACGGTTAAGGAAACTGACACCCTAGGGATTATGATCCCTAGGAGTGTTTTTCCCAACATTCTGGTGGGGGGTGGATGGCTGACTACCCCCTTTGTCCCCTATCTCTTATCATGGAAGTTACTTGTGATGGTAGAAAAAACTATTAGTTTCCCCCATATATGTGTGCAGTGGGATGTAATGGACTATGGTTATTCACATATATATAGTCTGTATATAGTTTCTTATGGACTACTATAGGTTTAACATTTATTGTCTATGGTGGCTTGAGGATCCTTACTCAGTGTATGGGATATAATGGCTTTAGGTTTAATAACAGACATATGATACACATTATGCGAGCTGTGGTGGCTCCCAGAAACTACTGGGTTACTTTTCTTACATGGATGTGGTTCTTTTATTGCACTAGGTGCTTGTTGTGGTGCTTCTCCCAAGTGTCAGCGGGCAAGAATTTTTGGAGAGAGACGCTTAGGACTTGCGACATTGGGGAAAAGTGTCAAACTAGTGGGGAAGTAGTAGCAAGGTGCCCTTGATATTATTTATTATATTATATAATCTTGTATGCGATACATGGTGAGTGTAGCCATGGTGAGGCTAGGAACATAGTATACCTATTTAGGTCATGAGTTAGTATCACTTGTTTTTCACTGTGCTTTATCATACTTTCATTACTTTTACAAGAGAGACTGCGAGGATGATCCTACTGAGTATACTGTTATACATGACCTATGTATATATAAATTGTTTTTCTGGTCACATTGTGTAGGTTGCAGACCAGGATGGTTTCTACTAGGTAGGGGTTGTAGGAGCTGTTTGGGCTTCCTGGGTGCTATTGTTTTTTACTTTCTTTTGGGTACGTGTTGTTTTCCCCTTTATTTGTAGTAGATTTGCATGAAATTACAAAAGTGTACTTGGGATTTATTTTATATTATAGTTTAACATGGAGTTTCTTGTTGTCTGTCTTATCTATCTCTTTCACATGTGTTCTCTTAGAGGGTAATGCCTCACATCTGTGTGTTTACTATACCCTTGATGCTAGTTGCCAACCTGGGGCCCTACTAATGGTGGGACTCGGGGGGTCATTATCTCCCTTCTCACATTGGTGACCCAGGAGGGGTACATTTTGTGGGGAGGGGGTCGTAACATAAAATGTTTATATTAATCATGATAATTTATTTTTAATTCTTAGGAGATAAATAATTACCGTAAATCCTTATACAATAATGATGTATCAATTATTAATTAATGATAATATCTAATAAATGATATTAAAAATATTAAAATAAATATTAATGAAGATAATTAAAGTCATAAAATCATTTTATAGTTGAAATATAAATATTTTTGATTTATTAATGTTTCTTTGATGTTATCTTATGTGTTAATATTCAAAAATTCCATGTAATGAATAGTGTCAAAATTGACTTAATGATATTTTAAATAAATAATTGTTTATTAAATGATATTAAATTCATAAAAATATAACATTTGGAAAAAATATTTATATATATTTATATATTTCATAAATTATCCATTTATAATTCTTCTGTAATTTTGGAGCAACTATATTAACCCTTAAGAAATAATAAGACATGTTGTCACAGAAAGAGATAAAGGGATTAAATAAGGGTTAAATCCAAACGATTAGGGTAATATTATGACCAAAAAATTTCTCATAATTATTGGTTTAGAGTATTTTGACACAGAAACATATTATATTGGTAATAAATCACTTTGGATCCACTTTTAAATGAAAGTAAATTTATATTAATTTAATATTTTTGGAGTTTCCAAAATTTTCACTCACCTCAATTTTAAAACAGAATATCCTCACACCATTATTCACACCACTTTTAGCCTTCTATATCAACAAAAACCCACCAATTTATTTTAAATACATCCTTATCCACGTTCTTGAGGTATTTTGTTTCTAAAATACCAACTCTATATCCATTAATAAGTGATATAATGGAATTCCATTAAAGAAGAGGTAATTAATTTACCAACTAATTGAAGTTCATTTCTTATTGTACTTTCTCTCCATGTGTTTTTTCCATAATAAGGTAATATGTATAGTATTATATATATTAATATTTTTTTATATGATTATTTAAAACCCATATTTCACCTTTAATACATCATATGAAAATTGAAAGCACCACACGTGCATACGTACGACTTACCATCTCCACACCGTGGTATCATTAGGGTTTCAACACCAAATTATTTAGATGGGTATAATTATGTATATAATGAATATAAAAAATAAATATGACATGGTATTTATTATTTATAATTAATATACCATCTATTTTTTTACCATTTCACAATTAACATAATGATACAATCGCTCGTGCATATGAATGACCTACCGCCTCCATGATGCGATGTGATTCATCTTCTATGTAAACCATTAATAATGATTATAAAAATTTATAAAATGAATAAATATAATATCTATTAACTTAATATAATTTTTTATTTGGAAAAAATATATTATATTCATAAGAAACAAGACTTACATGACAAAACATGAATAGGAAAATGAAGCAGTTAATTCCTGAAATAAGGGTAATAAAAAATATTATAAGAAGATTGTATATGATATCCTAAATATGGTTATTTTTTTGGAATATATTAATAACATTATTTTAACCATTATATATAATTTTAAATCATATCCAAATAAAGAAACTATAAGTTAAGTGTTTGTTCAAAATCACATTATTATTTGGGTCTATTTTAGTTTAAGTATCAAATGGGGAAAATTATTCTTCTATGTCCATGTTTTCTAAAAATTATTTTAAATTATTTTTTCTATTATCCTACAAATTTTTAAAATCATTTTACCCATGTTTGAGTTTTTATAAAATAATTTTAAAGCACTCTTTTTTTCTTTTTCCAAATGAGGTACTTTATGAATTTTTCAACAAAAATACAAAAGGAATCATTTTTAACTTATACAACATGAGATGTTTTTTACACCTTCATGACACATTAATGTATTTAAAATACCTTTACATGTTTACCCGATTCTTTTGAATTAAAATGATTTCTTTTAAATGTTATGATCAAATATATAAGGGTGACCATATTCAAGGTATTGTCTATTTTTTTAATGAAGTTTAAGAAAGAAGAAGGGATGTTTAAGAAAAAAGGAAAAATCAACTCACTTTGTATATGTCAAAATTCAGACTAAACAAGGTATTCAAAAGAATCAGACTCATAATGATTGAAAATGTCCATAATATTTAGTAAAATTTGGCTGGATGAAAAGGGAAATTGTATTGGAGGAGAATATCACTAGAAGTAAATGGTCATTAGATTCACCAAGAATCCGATATGAATTGTGTGATTGAATTGGAGGTGAATAAATATTTACATGTCTATTATTTAAAAGTGAAATTTCATTTCTAATCACAGATTTATTAAAAATAATAAGTTATTTGGAAAATTTGTAATGAAATATTGATGAAATAAAGGGAGAGTGATAGATATTTGGTCAATCGTATTTAGATTGATCAGATCTGGATGAAAAGAGAAAAAGGGATTTAGGGATCATATTCAGTCTGATAATGTTCATGTTAATAAAAATTAGGCTGAGGAGGAAATAAAGGAATTTATTGGAATGTTACAATAATTTACATTGTAAGACTGATGATGTTTAATCTATTATCAAATGTATTCAATGTCACGAAGGAAGTCAAGATACAAAACCAAGTTTTATATTGAAAGAATTTGTAATATTTGAAGCTTCTAACACCAGACCATCATACTTAGCATACCATCATATTCAGGTAGAATTATTTTAAAATAGAGAGATGGTAAGGGAAATGAGTCTAAGATGATAATGAAAGAGACTAATCAATAATGTATTCAACCACTTAAAAAAGATGAAGTGGTTAATTTATTGTCAAAGGTTTTCATCAATTGGGTAAATATACAACATATTGAAGTTGATACTGATTCATCCTTCTGATAATAATGAAAAAATCACCATGGGAATTGAACTTAGATTTTTCAGAATAGAACTTATGTTAGCTTTTGTGTTTTTATGTAGATATTTGAAATTTGTAGAAGATGGTTTGATTCTTTAATTGATTCAATGAAATGTATTGACAAAATAGTTTTGGAAAATAAGAAGAAGAATTTGATTGGAGTTAAAAAAAAGATGAAACCTACCTATATATTTTGACATTTATGTTTAACTAGTTTAGAGCATCGTATTGAAGAAATCAGATTGATCTAATCAGAATTGGACTGGTGATTGAAAATAAAATATTAGGGTAAACTAAAGTCATGAATATGATTCAACTATAATCGAGAAGTGTTGATGAAGTCATTGATGAAACCAAAATTCACGGGAAATCAATATTTTGGTGAATTTGGTTGATTAGAAAAGTTTTAGGGATTCCCAGCAAAACCACACATGGGTCACCTATAAAATCTGGAAAATACTACATTCTCTTTCTAACTGATGCACTATTTATTATAATAGAGAGAAACTTCGACTCTATAGGGAGATAAATAATTTCCATATTTTGCTGTATTGAAGTTGTTTCAACAGATTGAAGTGAAAAAAGAAGAGATAATATTTCTATATTATTTATCTTGTCATCCTATTCAGTGATCATTATATTCAGGTGACTATCATATTCTTCTTATCATCATATTAATTTGATAATTGTATCGAGCACGATAATAGGATCATTATTTTTTTTTGATTTCTGGACTAAGGAATAAATTATTTTGAGTTATCTCAATCGTATTTAGTAAGAATCATATGTATCGTATTGGTTAATAAAATTTTAATATCAGATTAAAATATAATACAAGGCAATCATATTAGAATTCTATATCAAATCCCATGAATATCTTACCATCTTCTCGGTAAGAAATTGTATAATTGTTTTGAAATGAATAAATTTGGGGAAATTGAAATGGAAGAAAAAGTAATATATTTTGTTATAGAAATATTGTATTACCCCAATTGTTTTATAGGGTTCACATGCACTATTATATTGTTTACATAATACTACATGAGTGCAAGGGAATATCCCACTCATTGTATTCCACATGAAAGGATTGTTTTCTAGTGGATTGTGTGATATTGGATAATTTCCAAACCATTCCAAGGATGATATTTTCATATTTAATTGTGAAAATTTTAAATTTTTTTCTTCCTATGGACGAGTGTTTTATTTTTTTTAAGTCGGGAATGAAATATTTAATTGGAGGACAAGTTAGTTTCATTTGTAAGGAAACATAAAAAAAGTATCATTGATTCTTCCCCACCCCCTCTAATTGATACAATTATTCTTACTGGTCACTTCCAACTGGTATCATACATAGGTTGCCTTCACTTACTCATTGCTGATAGATAATTTGAATTTTGTGAAAAGTAAAGGTATTTCAGTTTACGATTGACATAATTATCTTATCTGGAAGGATACAAAGTTTCTTTATCGTATGTCTGTTGGATATGATGTTCCTAAAGATGCAAAAGATGGGTTTCCTCCAATTGATTATAAATTCCCTCTTACATCTATTAATAAGTAGAATCTTGAGAATTATAGAAGGGACAATAATTATTACCTATCATCACTTTTTTAAAGTGAATTATTATGGGTGAAAGGAATTTCCAAAACCAATGGTATATGAGACAAATTGGAAAAAAATATGAACGATATAAAAAAGTGAGGAAGGAAAAACTAAAAATATGGAGATTGATGTATGGAGATTAGAGGATGGGTGAATACGAATATGTTGGGGACTTCTTTACTAGGGTAGATGACATTTTCAACACTAATAGATATCATGGGGAAAATCATGAAGATTATATTGTTTTTGAAAATGTTTTTATAACCCTTTCTTAGATTTTTGATGAAAACGTTTCTTCACTAAAAGACAAAGATCATGAATCCTTATCTCTTGATTATTTTTATATCACTCTTATTACTTATTAAAAGATAAGAGATAAAAATATGATAATAACAAAAATTGGACAGATTAATTTCTTTCATGTTTTCTATGAATGAAAAGTAAAAGATGATTATTATTGAAGATGAAGTTGGTGAATTAAATTAATAAAATTAGGTATGTAATATTTTTTATGATATTTTATCCTTAATTCTAAAAATGTGAAAATAGTTATATGGAAATTCAAAATAAAACAACCCTATAAATGTTTTGAATGTTGAGTTGTTGGGAATTTTATTGCTAATTTTACTCAAAGAAATAAATAAGAGGATAATGATGAAGAATAAATAAGGTCAAGAAGATCATGGAAGACACTAGGAGATAAATGAAAATAATATTCCATAGGGAAAGATAAAAATTTCTTCAAATCTAAAATAATTGGTTTATTATCTAATGATGAAGAAGAAGAAGGTAGTGATGCTGAATTTGAAAAATATATTGAGTATGTTATTTATAATAATTTTATTAAAATAATAAATAATTTAGAATTTAGAAGCAGTAGTTTCAAAGTAGAAGAACCTCAACATGAATTTCATTTTAAAGATGAATTGAAAGAATGTTTTAGAAATATAATAGGTCTTGATAAGAATAAAAATATGGAAGAAGAATATTCCTCAACAAGAAATCAATAATGTATTTCTAATGGGATGGGGAAGCTGGTTAAAGAAATTGATGATCTAAAAAAAATCAAGAGGATGAAAGGTATCGTAATGAGCATCTGGACGTGAAGAAAAAGTAAAAATAAGAAGAGTTATAACTTATCTAAACAAATATTTCTAAAGTTTAATAGAGAAATACAAGTTTGAAAAACTCTATCTCTGATGATTTTTAGAGTTATAAAAATGGGAAACCCATGAAGTATCTACAAAATTTACCTACAAAGGTTAAGATGAAATATGGAATTATTTATGAAAAGAAGAATTCTCCTAAAGTTATGTTTGTATGCAAAACCAACAAAATTAAAAATATAGATGTATCTAAAAACACTGAATCCCAAAAAGCTTCCAATACTTATAGTTCTGATAAAGGTGAAAAGAAAAAGAATATTTCCAATTAAAACACAAAGGTTGGTGGCTCATAAAAGAAATACAACAAGGTTTCTATGGAATATAGTCACAATTCCGGTAATTATGGAAGTTTCAAAGGGAAATACTATTTCTATAGATACTAATGGTATTGTGGTGGATTCGTACATACAAAAAAGATTTCATGGTTTAAAAACAAATAATATTATTCCATAGGTTATGAATGGTAAGGTTTGAGGGGGATTCAATCACCTAAAATAAAGAGGTATGAAGAGGTTATTTTAAAGAAACCATAGAACGGTGGTGTGTTAGATGAAAATTGATTCAAACCATTGGAAACAATTTTTGAAATATGTGAACAAGCTATAATCATTGGGAAAGGTTGTATTTTATTATTACCAGCATAAAAAATTATCTTAATAATTATCAGAGGCCAGATGTGAAGAATGAATTGGAAAAAGAAAAAGCTCTTGTTATTGAAACTATTATGAAGGCTACAAAAGGATAACAACATTGAATTATTGATAGTGGATTCTCTTATAAATTGAAATAATATTTGAATTTGTTGAATAATTTGAAATATTTCAAAGAAGGAAAAATGAAATTTGGTAATGATAAATCTTTGATAATCAATGGTGTTGGATTATCCATTTTTGGAAAACAAAAGTTGAAATCCAAGAAAGCTTTGTTTGCTGATGGGTTGAAACAAAATTTACTATTTATCTAAATTTTTTTTGATGAGGTTAATAATTTTATCTTTTGAAAATGTGTATTTTTTTTTGAAAAGTGAAGAAGACAAGAATATAGTTACAAGAGTCCAACAAACAAAAGGGTTTTTTTTTGAAATTCATAAAATAAAAAACTCTTGATACATGATTATGGTGGATTAAAATAAATTGTGGAATAAATTCCTGATGTAACGTCACGCCCTGGGTGCCACGTAATGGGTGCCCCGAGCCCGGTTTGCCACATGACCTCAAGCGCATTTCCCCAAACGCCAGAGGCTACTGACTAGCAGTGAGGGCCCAGGTCTGATAGTGGGGAAACTATGCCCTCATTTGTCAAGGTGTAGTGCAGCAGAATACCAAAATAAACATACAACAACAACGGAAGCAGTAAACCATACAACTACTGAAATTAACAACTTCAATGGATATAACCATCAGTATATAAAATTTGATGCTACATGTTTGAAGTTCTAAGAAAACAGCTAGAACATGTTATACATCAATACAGTACAACAGAAAGCAGAGTACAGCAAAACAAAGCAAACAGCTGGCAACGGCATCGTGAGCCTAGGCTCGGTCCCATGACCTCCTACTCCTCAGCAACAGTCAAGTACCTGCATAGGGACTCTTGCCCCTATATATACATGTATAAATGTAATCTGTTTCGGCCGAAAAGCGTGACCCAAATAGGGTGTGAGAAATACATCTCAGTAGGCACCCACCAAAGGCCCGTGCCCAACTGTGTGTAATCATGAAACAATAGTGTGCAGTAGTAAAATGCAATAAAGTAATCAGTACTCAAAATTAACTCATTACCAGTTATATTGCCATTTTATTATCCATTTAATCCATTAAATATTAGAAATCACCACAGTGCATTTCTACGTAAATAGTCCACATCCTCAGACAAGCAAATCCTTACCCTCAGGTAAGTAGAACCCAACCCGTAGGTAATTTCCCTCAGGCATAACTGAATTTTGCCCTTAGGCATAGGTAGTGTCGCCCTCAGGCACATAGTCTATTACCCTCAGGCACGGAAGAAGTTTCCCTCAGGCCGAAAATAACTTCATCCCTCGGGCTGAATAGTGCAGTGCCCACAGGCTAATCACAATAATGCCCTCAGGATAACCAGGTAACCGGGCCATTCCCAATAGGTAAACAAGCAGTAACAAGCAATTCCTCTCAAAGAAATTCTATAATTACTACTTTAAAGGCATACCCTCGGGTATCCTGACCAAAGGGTAAACATTGGATCACGCCCCCGAGGTGGTTCCAGATCCATGAAAAAATCCAAACCAATATTTTATTATCACAATTAAATACCTAATCAATTCTAGGTATTAAATATTGCAACGACCTCAGCCACACGACCCCCCAACCTGGGTTTGTGGCACAAAAATTCACAAAAATGAACGACAGTTGGAAATTTACACCAAGCCACCTACATTATACGTCAACGAGCGTTATACCTAAACGCCGAATCCTAAAACGCCAAAGAATGGCATAGATCTAACGAAGAAGAAAAACCAAACAAAGGTAAATAACATAAGTTAGGAGAATAATTGGTAAGAACGGTACCAGGAGAGGAGAGGGATTACCCGTGCGGTTCCAACGAAATCATCTGAAGCCTAAACAAATTCTAGATGAACGCCCAATGGATCTTCAAAGATCTGACCTCCTCCTTTCTCTCCAAAAAGGTTCAAGAGTCTCCTCTGCCAAATGAGGAGGCTACTACCTGTTTTAAGCTGAAAAAACAAAGTACACGACATGCACTTATGAGTACATGACGTGCAATTATTTAATTTAACTGTTCATTTGGTGGCACCAGCACACTGTTCATCCGTCGACATGAGTACACAGTATGTACTCCCAAGTACATGGCATGTACTGTCGCCCAGCTGTCGGCTGCTCCACCGCCTTACTATTTATTCCTGCCGACTGACTACACGGCGTGTACGGTACCTCTACACGACGTGTAGTCGGTTCCTACACCCTTCATCACTAACAAGGCTACATGCCCCGTATACTCATCCCAACACAGCCAAAAGCACACGGTGTGTGGAAAAGCACACGGCGTGTAGTTCCAAAATTTAGGATTTTTCATCATTTTCCATAATTTCTCAAAAACACTTAAGGAAAAGGAAAAAGAAGAAGCCCGTACCTCAAAAATAAGAACCGGGTTCTTACAAACTTCCCCCCTTATAGAAATTCATCCCAGAATTGCCCTCCCATGGGTGGCGAAGATAAAGATCAGAAAATCTCGAGTCACTGAGCATGTACGTCGGCCTCCCACTCCCAGGTCTCATCCTGCACTCGGCCATGCTTCCATAACACCCGTACGAGAGGAACTGACTGGCCTCGGAGAACCTTCGTTCTCCTGTCAACGATACGGATCGGATGATCCTCAAAGGATGCATCATGCTGAAGCTTATCCTCCTCTGGATGAAAGGTGTGAGACAGGTCTGAATGGTAGCGATGCAACTGAGACACATGGAAGACGTCGTGCATGGCTCAGTACCACTGCGGTAACTGCAACCGATAGGCAACCTGCCCGACTCTCTCGAGAATCTCAAATGGCCCCACATACCTTGGTGAAAGATTACCCTGTCTCCTAATCTGTTTGTGTCCCAGCCTCGGCGAAACACGTAAGAAAACCTGATCCCCGACCAAGAACTCCAAAGGTCGTCTGCGGTGATCAACATAAGACTTCTTCCAAGACTGCGCGGTAGCCATCTACTTCTGAATCAACTGGACTTGCTCAGATGTCTCCTGCATGAGATGTGGCCCCAGTAAAGCTGCCGCACCTGCCTCTAACCAACACAAAGGTGATCGGCATAGCCTACCATATAAAGCCTCGTATTGTGCCATCTCAGTAGTCTCCTGAAAACTATTGTTATAGGCAAACTCAACTAAGGGTAAATTCTTCTGCCAAGAGCCCCCAAAGTCTAGGACGCATGCGCGCAGCATGTCCTCTAGCACCTGTATCGTCCGTTCTGACTGACCATCTGTCTGAGGGTGGTATGCTGTGATCAGAAACACCTATGTACCCATCACCCTCTAAAAAATCTTCCAAAAACGACATGTAAAGTGGGCGTCCTTATCTAAAACGATAGAACGAGGGACCCCATGAAGACGTATGATCTCTCAGATATATAGCCTTCCAAGCTCGTCCCCACCGAAGGTCTCCTTGATCGGCAAGAAGTGAGCTACATTCGCGAGTCTGTCCACAACAACCCACATGATGTCATTGCCTCGAGGTGACCTCGGAAATCCAGTCATGAACTCCAACACGACATCATCCCATTTCCACTCTAGAATGGGAAACTGCTATAACAACCCAGCTGGCCTCTAGTGCTCGTCCTTCACCTGCTGACAGGTGGAACACCTCGTAACAAAACCAGGTATCTCACTCTTCATACCCGGCCACCAGTACTGACGCCTCAAGTCATGGTACATCTTGGTAACCTCGGCATGAACTGCCCAAGATGAAGCATGAAACTCCCACATCATCTCCTTGCGTATATCCCCTAGAACCCATACACATCCATGGGAACGCAAGACCTCATCATCGCCTATCGTCCAACTGGGAGGAGGGTCCTCACTTGCCACCGACTCCTGTAGAACTAGGCCTTCTGAATCAGATAGCTGTCTCATCCTCACTCTGTCCAAGAGGGTAGAAGTCACAGCTAACGAGGAAAGACATGTCTACCCCTGACTTTCATGCACCTCTAGATGCATCTCAGAGAACAAAGCCATGAGCATCCACTCACCACTGGCCTCCTGCACTGCCTATATCTGAGTTATCATGCTCAATGCATCGCCTACTACATTACCTTTACCAGGTGTGTAGGTAAGCTCAAAATTGAAGGACTGTAGGTACTCAACCCACCTTCTCTGCCTTAGATTCAGGTCACGCTGAGTAAAGATATACTTGAGGCTTTTTGGTCGGTGAAAACCACAAAATTCTCTCCCAACAGATAGTGTCTCCAACAGCGCAACGCATGAACAACTGCAGCCAACTCGAGATCATACGTCGTGTAATTCCTCTCATTTGGGATCAACTGCCGAGACCCAAACACAACAACTCGGTCACCCAACATCAAAATGGCTCCCAGCCCAATCCATAATGCATCACAGTAAACTGTATAGCTATTCCCCTGCTCTGGGTGTATCAGGATTAGTGCTGATGTCAACCTTCCCTTTAGATCCTGAAAAGCTTTCTCACAAGCTTCTGACCAAACAAACTTCACACCCTTCTTATTCAGAACCGTCAACGGTGATGCTAAGTGGCAGAAGTCCTATATGAAGCGTCTGTAGTAAACATATAACCCTAAGAAACTCCGTATCTCAAACATATTCTTGGGATTCTCCCAGGAAACTACTTCACTCACCTTCTCTGGGTCTACTGCAACTCCTGCCTCTGAGATGATATGACCTAGGAAGTGAATCTGGTCCATCCAAAAGTGGCACTTCGAGAGCTTAGCATATAGCTGATTCTCTATCAGTGTACTCAGTATGATATCAAGGTGGGTGACATGGTCGTGTCGAGTGTGAGAGTACACCAAGATGTCGTCCACAAATACTACCACAAAGGAATCAAGATATGGATGGAACACAAGATTCATTAGAGCCATGAAAACTGATGGAGCATTCGTCAGTCCGAACGGCATAACCGTGTACTCATATAGACCATACCTACTCCTGAAAGCTGTGAGAGATATATCAGATGGTCTAATGCGCAGATGATGATATACGGATCTCAAGTCAATATTCGAGAAAACTCGTGCTCTATGAAGATGATCAAACAGATCATCAATCCTCGTCAAAGGATATCGGTTCTTAACCGTCAACTGGTTCAGCTTCCGATAATCTACACAAAGTCTGAGGGTATCATCTGTCTTTTTTGCAAAAAGGACCGGAGAACCCCAAGGAGAAGTACTGGGTTGGATAAAACCCTTCGCCTGTAACTCCTCTAACTACCTCTTGAGCTCCTGCAACTCAGGCGTGACTATACTATAAGGAGGAATGGACATCAGTGCTACTCCTGGCACAAGATCAATAGAGAAATCCACCTCATGCACTAGAGGTAGACCTGAAAAGTCATCCGGGAAGACATCCCTGAAATGATCAACAACTGGAGGGAAATTCGTCTGACAAGTCCCCTGATCATCCAGATACAAACTCGCAATCTGGGCTGTGACTCCACCTCACCCATGATGCTCTGGTCCAGATCAACTCGCCTGAACATCCCATTCGCCCTTGTATAGAAACTCTCCGCCCTCTAGTGATGTGAAACTCACCCTGCGATGATAGAAGTCTACAAAGGCTCGAAAGGGAACCATCCAGTCCATCCTGAGAATGACGTCATAGCTCGCCATCTCCTTAACATAGAGGTCCCAAAGGAAGTGACACCCTTCAACCTCAAGGGGTCACTCCTTGCACTAATGAACACCAGCCGTTCTAGTTCCCAATGGAGTGTCAAGCGTCATGATATCAGAAAAAGTAGAAACCCCGAGCCCAAGGATCTCCACAACAGGTACAGATATGAAACTATGCGTAGCACCCATGTCAAAAAGAACTCAAGACAAGAGAGAATCTACTAGAATAGTACCTCTGACTGTAGAAGGTTCGGGATCCTGCTCCTGCTGGGTCTGTTGCACTGCATATGCCTGCCCAGTGCCGTGGCCCTGCGACATAGCCTGGCTACCCTAAGCTATCCCGCCTTTCTACCTATACGATCCTGGTGTCTGGCTACCACAACCATGACCACCATCTCTGCCTGCACGCCCTGACGTATTCTAGTTCCCAGACTGGTAAGAAGCCACTGATCTTGCTCCTGCATGCGGAGTCTGCACAGAACCCCTCTTACTAGCCACTGGTAGAAACACCCTGTAAAAGCACTGCAGATGACCCATCTTGCCGCAAGCTCGGAACTCAACTGGGTCTCATGGACACTGCGGTCTATTGTGCCCCTCTCTACCACATTGGTAGCACATAACCTGGCCACCCGAAGCATTCTTTTGACTGGTACTACTGCCCTGAGAGAAGTCCATCTGTCTCTTCCTCTTTCCAGCAGAAATAACACCAGTAACTGGTGCTGAACCACCCTGTCCCACACCACTATATTCCTGCAGGTTCCTCTCGGTAATCAGCACCTGGTTCACAATCGCATGTACAATAGGCAACCTGGAAACATTCACCGGTGCTCAGATGTCATACCTAAGACCATCCTAAAAACGTATGGCTCTCAACGTCTCATCACCCACCAGCATGGGTGCAAAACGCTGAAGCTCTGTAAAACAAGCAGAGTAGTCCATCATTGACATAGCGCCCTACTGTAGATTCCTGAACTCTCGAGCTCTATCTTCCCTCAGCGTCTCAGGAAAGAAGAAGTCATAGAAGACTGCCTAAAAATCTTCCCACGCCATGTCCCTGTGATGCTCTGTCTATGTGGTAAAATCCCACCACCTCTTGGCGGAATCACGTAGCATGTATGTTTTGAGCTTGACCCTCCACCCTGGAGGTGTCTTCAGATGCTCGAAAATAGTCTTCATCGATCCTAGCCAAGACTCTACATCCTGTGGTCTGCCATCACTTGAAAACGTAGGCGGATGCTGCTGCTGAAAGATACGTGTCAGCTTGTCCATAGATGTGGCGGCCTGCGGTGCTCCATAAAAGGTCTTCATGAACCGCAATAAGCCTTCACGGAACTGCGCCTCCACGCCTGTGTCCTGTATAATAGCTGGCGCCGCATCTGGCTCTGTTGGCGGATCAACTGGTAGCCCCTGACCCACCATCTCTGGAGTATAATCGTCGCCTCTCTCCTGGCGAACAACTCGCGGCCGTCTAGGTGGCATGACACTACAAGGTCAAAAGCACGCCTTAGATTCAAGATTATTAAGACTGAAAGCAAAGGAACCAAAAAGGAACAAGAGGACGAAAGCATTTCAAAATTTTCAAGACAAGACTACACGGCGTGTACAATGACTACACGACGTGTACTTGACTTCCCTTCCCCTGCCCGGGTCCTTCTACACGGATAAGCCACACGACTTTTGTTCAAAAAAACTAGACGGAGTGTATAATATCTACACAGCGTGTACGGTGTGATTTTACAACTGCTCGTGTCGTCTGTGACACAGCCAACTACTCGGCTTGACACTACACGGCTTGTTACACCCGCACACGGTGTGTACACCATCCCGTTTCCCAGCCACATGGATAACTCCACACGGTCTGTCCTCGGAAAAGACTACAGGGCGTGTCCCACAGGTACACGACGTGTTCAGGGAGAGGTGACACTGGCCCGTGTTGTTAGCAACATGGATGAGTCCCCAGGTCACACTACATGGCGTGTCTTTAACTGACACAGCGTGTTCTGTCAAGGAGTTCACCGACCCATGTTTTTAGTTACACGGCCGGACTCCAGGTCACACTACACGGCGTGTTCACTAGGTACACAACATGTTTTACCCAAGCCCTTCCCTACCCCGTGTCTCCGCCCACACGGTTTGTGACACAGGAAGAGACTACACGGTGTGTACTCAGGGTACACGGTGTGTACTCAAAAAGTTCATTTTTCTTCTCCAACATAAGAACACACACGGCATGTATGAGGTCCTACACGGAGTGTATTTTGGGTTTTCTAGACAGAATTCCTCAGAAACTTCCCCAGAACCCAGAAGAAGCTGAAACAAAACCAACACCTAAGTATCAAATTCCGATCCGTGAGGGCCCATACTCCCCACGAATCAAAGTTTTACATCTTATCTGTGTTATAACCAATAAACAATCAATGATCCACCAAATTTCGGTCAATGGGGGCCCATACTCCCCAAAAACCAAAGTTTGGCGTCTATTCTATAAACAGGCTCAAACACAAACACCATATCACAAGGCAGGTATTTATCAAGAAGCTATCACAACAGTATGCTTTATTAACACAAAAACTATCACAAAAACATGAAAATTTCTTATGCACCTACATGGCATGGACACTATGCATGGAATGTGATTTCTAGCATGTGCCTATATAATGCATGAGACGACATACCCTCATCTCATCGGGTTGCAACTAGATAGAACCCACAAATAAAATATAAACTGCACAATCTCAAAGTGCGTCACCCAACGGTGAAAACATATCAACCGTAAAATTGAAAAATCAAAATAATGCAAAATACAAGGTAGACTAGCTTTTCCCTATACACGGGTTAGCTACGCCTGGTCACAACTTATTACCAACTACCGTTCTGTCCTATCCCTGACTACGGCTCCAAATAGTAAGTCAAAGAAAAGAAACTTCCCTAATACCACTTTGTAACGTCCCGCCCCAGGTGCCACGCAACGGGTTCCCTGAGCCCGGTTTGCCACGTGACCTCAAGCGCATTTCCCCAAACACCAGAGGCTGTCGACTAGCAGCGACGGCCCAGGTCTGATAGTGGGGAAACTATGCCCTCATTTTTCAAAGTGTAGCGCAGCGGAATACCAAAATAAACATACAACGACAGCGGAAGCAGTAAACCATACAACTACTGAAATTAACAACTGCAATGGATATTACCATTAGTATATAAAAGATGATTCTACATGTTTCAAGTTCTAAGAAAACAGTCAGAATATGCTATACATCAATACAGTATAGAAGAAATCCAAGTACAGCAAAACAAAGAAAACAGGTGGTAGCGGCATCGTGAGCCTAGGCTCAGTCCCATGCCCTCCTACTCCTCAGCAACTGTCAAGTACCTGTATAGGGATTCTTGCCCCTATCTATACCTGCAGAAACATAATCCGTTTGGGCCGAAAAGCATGACCCAAACAGGGTGTGAGAAATACATCTCAGTAGGCACCCACCAAAGGCCCGTTCCCTACTACGTGTAAGCATCCAACAATAGTGTGCAGTAGTAAAATGCAATAAAGTAAGCATTACTCACAAGTAACTCATTACCAGATATATTTCCATTTTATTATCCATTTAATCCATTAAATATTAGAAATCACCACAGTGTATTTATACATAAACAGTCCACGTCCTCAGACAAGAAAAACCTTACCCTCAGGTAAGTAGAACCCAAACCGCAGGTAATTTCCCTCAAGCTTAACTAAATTTTTCCCTCAGGCGTAGGTAGTGTCCCCCTCAGGCACACATTCTATTTCCCTCAGGCAGAGAAGAAGATTCCCTCAGGCTGAAAATAACTACATCCCTCGGGCTAAAAAGTGCAGTGCCCACAGGCTAATCACAACAACGCCCTCAGGATAACCAGGTAACTGGGCCATGCCCAACAGGTAAACAAGTAGTAACAAGAGATTCCTCTCAAGGGAATTCTACAATTACTACTTTAAAGGCATACCCTCGGTTATTCTTGCCAAACGGCTAAACAGTGGAACACACCCCTGAGGTGGTTCCAGATCCAAGAAATGATCCCAACCAACATTTTATTATCACAATTAAATACCTAATAAATTATAGGTATTAAATATAGTAACAACCTCAACCACACGACACCCCAACATGGGTTTGTGGCACAAAAACGCACAAAAACGCTCGACAGTTGGAAGTTTACAGCAAGCCACCTACCTTATACGTCAATAAGCGTTATACACGAACACCGACTCATGAAATTCCCAAAAACTGCGTAGATCTAATGAAGAAAAAAAACCAAACAAATGTTAATAACTTACGTTAGGAGAATAATTGGTAAGAATGGTACCATGAGAGGAGAGGGATTACCCGTGCGGTTCCAACGAAATCGTCTGAAGCCGAAACGGATTCTAGACGAACGCCCGGTGGATCATCAAAGATCCGGCCTCCTCCTTTGGATCCAAAACGGTTCAAGAGTCTCCTCTGCCAAATGAGTAGGCTACTATCTGTTTTAAACTGAAAAAACAAAGTACATGACGTGTACTTCTGAGTACACCACATGTAATTCTTTCATTTAACGGTTCATTTGGAGGCACCAAAACACTGTTCATCCGTCGACATGAGTACACGACATGTACTCCCAAGTACACGATGTGTACTGTCGCCCAGCTATCAGCTGCTCCACCACCTTACTGTTTAAGCCTACCGACTTACTACACGGCGTGTAAGGTACCTCTACATGGCGTGTAGTCGGTTCCTACACCCTTAATCGCTGACAAGGCTACACGCCCCGTGTACTCATCCCAACACGGCCAAATGTACACAGCGTGTGGAAAAGCACACGACGTGTAGTTCCAAAATTTACGATTTTCCCCATTTTCCATAATTTCTCAAAAACACTTAAGGAAAAGGAAAAAGAAGAAGCCCATACCTCAAAAATAAGAACCGGGTTCTTACACCTGAGACACATGTGTAATGAAACAAGAGTAAATTTTCAATGTGAGATAGTGTTCGAGACATTTTTGATTTTCCATGAAGAAGAGATTGGTGTTTCACTATTATTACGAAATAAAATATTTCAAATGTTGTACATAAGAATGATATGATTTGTTCAAAACAACCACTAGATCTTATTAAGTCTTGTATATGTGGGCCAATGATAAAACAATAAGAAACTGGGATAATTACTTCATCACTTTATTGATAATTTTAATCAAATTTCTTGTGTTATGTACATGAAATACAAATCAGATGCTTTGAAAATGTTTACAAGTTTCAAACGAAAAGATGTAAAGGAATGTGAGTATTCAGTAAAGAAGTTGAGAATTGATAATGGTGGTGAATACATAAGATAATAATTTTAAATATATATTTATAAGTATTGAATTACTCATGATGGTAGTACCCCATATAGTCTTAAACAAAATGGAGTTTTTAAAAGAATTAATTGATGTTTGGTGGAAATGGAATGTACTATGTTACTTGAATATGGTCTTTTTTTATTAGTATTGTATGAATGAAATGAGTAATACTGCGTATATTCAAAAAGTAGGTTTATACATGAAAATAACACATATTATTCCATATTAATTATTTTATAGAAAAAAAGAATGTTTTAAAACACATAAGATTTTTTGGTAGTCCATGTATTATAAAGAAGAAAGGTGGGAACTATTGAAAGTTTTAGAATAATGGATATGATGGAATATTCATTATCTATGATCTGGAAGGAAGAGCATATATATTTTCAAACAAATAAACATGAAATTTTTTGGATATTATTGATGTAAAATAAAATGAATGATCTAAGGATGACAAATATACTCTGGTAGATAAGGAAGTTGAGCAGGATAAGGGAAAAAATTCTAATAAGGATGCACACAATTGTAATCCCACCCAAGAAGAAGAATTATAGTATGATATATCTAGGGATGAGTTAGATTCTCAAAAAATCTCATCTTAGGATGAGGAAGGAAGTGGAATCTTAGAATATTATTAGATATCAACATTAGAAGGATCAAACAAGAAGAAAAGAAATGTTATTTCACATATATATTTGAATTTGAAAGTAGAGATAAAAGATGTTAAAGAGTATTTTCAATATCCAGAATGGTTTTTACCCCAGAATGAATATTTGAATGATATTATAAAGAATAATACAATATGACTCATAGCCAAGTTAGACCACAAAGAAATTATTGACAAAAAGTGAGTTTTTTCAGAATAAGATGAATGAAGAAGGTTAAGTGATAAGAAACAAAGAAACATTGGTTTGTAAAGGGTACTAAAAAATTTAAGGTATTTATATTGATGAAACCATTTCTCTCGTAGTAATATTATAAATAAATAGATTTTTTATTGCTATTTCTGTACACTAAAGTCACAGAATCTTTCAAAAGGATGTAAAATTTTCATTCTTAAATAGTGATCTTGATGAGAATGTTTACATTGAACAACCTTGTGAATTTTTTGTTGGAAAAGATGAATGTTATGTTTGATGATTGAATAATTTATTGTATGGAACAAAGAAATATCTGAGATCATGGTATTCCAAATTGGATATATTTTTAAAGAAGTTGATTTTTCAGAAAGTAAGATTTTTTAGTAATCATTAAATTTGACAAATTCAAGTGTATTCCCTCATTATAATGGTTTATGTTGATGATATTACTTCCATAGAAATAATGAAAATAATTTTGAAATATTTTATGATGAAAATAAAATGGTATTTGAAATATACATGCTAGGGGAAATGAAAAACATTTTAGGGTTACACATTCTACAAAATAAGTAACATATATTTTACCCCATGAAAAATATGCTATGGAACTTCTGAAGAAGTTCGTCATGGAAAACTAAAAACTAGTTCCCCCCCTGATTTTATTGGGAACAAAGTTGTAAAATGATAAAGAAAGAAATGATGTTGATCAAAAAGTATTTCGGAAGATAATTAAAAGTTTATTGTATTTGACTACCATAGGACCAGACATTTTTTATGTTGTTACATTATTTGTATGATTTTATAGTGATCTTAAAGAATCACATTTAATTTTGGAAAAAATAATTATTTGATACATCAAACGAATTTTTTTTTGAATCATGTATGATAGATCAGAAAGTATTGATTTTTTTTGGGTATTCAGATGCGGAATGAGCAGGAAATGTTGATGATATAAGATCCTCATCTGCTAGATTATTCTTTCTAAGAAATATTTGTGTTAGTTGGAATTCAAGGAAATAGAATTAAATAACTATTCATAGGGATGATGTTGAGTATATTGTTACAACTCCTGTCTCTACTCAACTTTGGTGTATGAAAACTCAATTAGAAGACTTACTTGTTTAATGAAAGTTACCATTTCTTTTGGGTTGTGATAATCAAAGTATAATCAATCTCACCTGGAATCTAGTTCAACATTTTCATTCAAAACATATTGATATAAATTATCATTTTCTCAATGATCCTATAGAGAATAAAAAATTAAAGCTAGAGTATATTCCTACAATATAATATGTTCCCATAATTTTCAAATTACCTTTAATGAGGGAATAATTTTAGAAACTTTGGTTGACCATGGGCGTCCAAACTATTTATCATAAAGGTTGAGGTATGTGTTTTTGTCCCCTCTCTCATTTTACATTTGGATAGTGTTTTCAAGGGGGATATATCAATTGTTTCACAAATCTATCCATGAATGCATGTAAAAAGGGGATGTTGGGGGTAATATATGATTTCATCAATGCACTTTGTATGAAATATTGTAACTATATGTTTGAGTGGTTATATGATACAATTTTTGTATTCCTATAAAATTAAAGAGGTGAGGAATAAAGATGTTTAAAGTTTTCAAAATAAATTATTCTGGAAAACATGGTTTTGCAGTCAATTATTCTGGTTTCCTATAATGAGCTAGCTCACCAAGGATTAGAAACATTTATATGTAATTCATTTCATGAAGATAAAATATCAATGATTTATGAATATTGGATGAATAGAATTTCAGAGTGGGAGATTGCTAGGACCAAGCTGACAAAGATGGTCATATTTAAGGTAATGTATTTTTTTAATGATGTTTAAGATGGAAGAATGTATGTTTAAGAAGAAAGGACAAAAAAACTAACTTCATATATATTGAAATTTGGAATGGCCATAATATTAAAATGAATTGGACTCAAATTCTTGAAATGGCCCATTGTATTCTCAAAAAGTTGCATGGAAGAAATGGTCAATCGTATTGAGGGAGAATCATGTTGGATATAAATGGTCCTCAGATTCAATCTAAAACCAGTTTGAATAGTGTGATTATATTAGAGGGGAATCGAATCCTTCTTGAATATGATTTAAATGGGGAGATGCTTTTATAATCTTGGAGTTCTCATAAATCATATGTCTATTTGTAAAGTTATTATTCAATCTTGATGAAAGTATGGGGTAGAGGGATTTTCTCAATCGCATTAAGATTTATTGAATTTGGATAAAAAGAGAAAAAGGGTGATAGAGATTGTATTCAATATGATCGTATCCATGTCAGTTGTATTCATGTCAACCATGTTCCGGATCAGAATAAAATTAAGGAATTTATTGGTAAGTTACAATAATTTCCATTTTAAGACTAACCATTTGGATCCTATTCTCAAATGTATTATAATACACGAATCAAGTCATGACACAAGCACCCATTTTTGATTGAAAGATGTTTCTGAAGTTGAAGTTACTAACACTGGTCTATTGTATTGAGAATACCATTATATTCAATTAGAAATATTTTTATATAGACTAATGGAAAGGGAATTGAGTTAAATCTCATAATGATAGAGACCGATCGACAATATAGTCAACCATTTATAAGAGATGAAGGATGTTATTGTATTGTCCATGTTTTTTAGAAATTTGGTCAAGAAAAACTATATTGATGTTGATACCATTTCATCATGAAGATCGTAATGAAAAAAATCATCATGGGAATTGAACATAGATTTGTTAGAAAAGGGCCAAAGGAGGTTTAAGTGTTTTTGAGGGAATGTTTAAAATTTGTATAAGATATTTTTATTCTTCAATTGATGCATATAAATGTATTAAGGAAATAATATTGGAAATTGGAACGAAGAATCATAATAGTGTTTGTGAAGAAGATGAAATTTGGCAATATCTTTATACATTTATGTTTAACTATTTCAGGGAATTTTATTGAAGATATCATAATGAGATAATTAGAATCATATTGGTGATTGGAATGAAAATATAAAGGTGAACCAAAGTCATGAAGAAGATTCAAGAAGAATCAATAATCATTTAAGAACTCAGATATGTACCAAAAATTCAAGATAAATTGAGATTTTGGTGAATTTTATTAAGTGTAAATGTTTTGGGGATTCCCAAAAATACTAGTCATGGGTCAACTATAAAGTCCAACTTTTTAGGAGAGATAAAGTCCAACTTTTTAGGGAGGGAAAGAGGTTTCCGTATTATGCTATGCTGAGTAAGTTTCAACGAATTGAAGTGAAAGGGGAAGAGACAAGATCACAATGTTATTCAGGTGATCATAATATTCACTAATAATTATACTCAGATGACTATCATATTATTATTATTGTCATATTCTACTGATAATAATATCAAGATGGATTATTAGATTGGTATTTCCATATTTGGATTTCTGGGCTCTAGAAGAAGGTATTTTGAATTTTATTGACCGTATTAATATAGAATCATAACAATCATATTGGGAAATCATATTTGTGGATTGGATTATAATAATTGACTAGGAAATAAAATTGTAATTCTATATCAATAACCTTGAAGATTTTACCAGATTCTAGGTAAGAAATTGATGTTTTTTTTGAAATAAATACATTTGTGTAAATTGAAAATGAATCATAGGTAACATGTTTTGTTACAAAAACATTTTATTACCCCAACTGTGAAAGAGGGTACACAAGCACTATTTAATTGTTTAAATTTTTCTACAAAAGTTTAAGGGAATATACTACTCATTGTATTCAACATAAAAATATTCTTTTCTAGTGAATTGTGTGGTATTAGATCATTTTAAAACCATAAAAAGGATATATTCATTCTTATTAAATAGTGAACCTTTTAAATTAATATGTTCCTGTGGATGTGTGTTGGAATGTTTTTAAGTAGGGAATTAAATATTTAAAATGAGGATAAGGTTGTTTAACTTCCAAGGAAATAAAAAAGAAAAATTATTACTAATTTACCCCCTCACCCTCTCAGTGATAAAATTTTCCTGTCTGGGCACTTTCATTAAAATTCAGTGGCCTTTTAAATAAACTATTTCAATGTAAAAATGGGAATTTCTCTCATGATATTTTTAAGATTCTATTATATTATTTTCATTTATATCAAAATCCTTAGTCATATCTTGTGCTTTTTTGAGGTTTCTATCTTATAACAATTTACCATATTTTATTGATGGTTTTATCCACATTTTGACTTTGGTTGTGATATTTTGATACAATTCATGATTTATGGTTAATGTATTCACATTTCATATGCACGAGTGTTTATTTTGTTTATGTTTTTGTATTTTTATACAAGGACTGAATTGAACTTAGTAAGTGATGGGAATGACCCTCTATAGCCCCTCGGTTCACTAGTAGGTCTCATGAGACAAAGTGTTTGGGTATTAGCCAAGGTCTTACCTATTTATATATGGTGTCTTAGTAGATGCCTTGAAATTAGGTTTACGACTTCTACCATTATTAATTACCTTATTATGAGATTATTTATTGATATTCAATGTGATTATTCCATTATTAAAATATCCATGTGATTATTTATATGGAATTATTTGATTTCCATTTATTCTTGACATATTATACTCAAGATTTTGTTTAAATGGATTGTGTTTCAATTATACACATTGCCTTAATGTTTATTCTTATTTATTAATAATATGTTATGATTTAATCTTACCTTTACTGAGTATCTGAGCTCACACCTTTATTATGTCTTATTTTTCCAAGGATTACAAGATATATATTATGATTGATATTCAGGGTAAAGTTATAAGACTAATGGTGTTTCTAATTAATTTTATTGGATGTATTTTATATTTTAAATTGTAATTAAAGATTAAAGTACGTATCATGTTTTCCAAAACTACTAAACTGTTCGACCCTTTGGGATTTTATTACATGTATAATATTCTAATGTAATAATGCAATCACCGATTATGGGCTACTATGGTCAAGGTCTTCTCACACAGTGCATAATTTTTTTAAAGAAACATGTATCCTCAATGAATATTATAAATTTATGAATTTCATAGTAATAAATATTAGATGGAAGTTAAATAAATTTTTTGAATACCTTATCAATACATGAAATTTAGGTCATTATTTGAAAATAACATAATAAACCACAAATCTCTTGAAAATAATGTTTTAAGAAAATATATTTTTACCCATAAAATTATTTAATTATTTATTTATATACAGTAATTGAATTTTTTCAATCCATCAGTATTAAATAAATAATTTATTTATTTTTTCAAATATACATCATAATTCATTAACCTCTATATTTAATAACCAATACAACAACAACATTTTAATGTTTACAAAACATTTCATGGTTCAATTTTGTTTGACATTTCATTTGAAACATTATATGAAAAAAATTCAGTTTAAAAGGATAATATATATTTCAAAATCTTGGGGTGTTACATATATGCATTTGAAATCAATCATATGAAGATGAATCATTAATCCTAATTGATTATATATATGCACTCAATGATTCGTACACATATTTAAATGACTCATACGCAACATTACATGAATAATAAAAATTCTCATCATATCATTTAATGACTCATAAATATTATTACATGAATTATATATTCATTAAGATGAATCATAAAGATATCTAAAATGACTCATATTGTCATTTCATTTATGAAAAAATCACTCATACGAAGTTGGAGATAACTCATATGGAGATTTGAAGAGTTAACTAATTTCCCTTCAACCTCAGAAATTTTGATTCATTTAAATTACATGGGAACTACTCCAATTCTTTACAAAACTTCATAGAACCACTTCAATTAAAAAAACACATTAAACCAACTTCTATACTGAGTAAACCCATGTATGGTTTCTCCATGACCTAACCTATTCAAATATTAATTTATAAATTCATGGATGGCTTCCTAAAAATCATATGATTTTCTACTTAAATAGTAAATATCCAATGTACCCAAAATAAAACTATTGATATTCATTTAAAGATGTAGTAGGTAACACATTTTACACTTGTTATTACTACTCATTTCCATGATAATCAACACAAAATTCATATGATTTTGGGGATTATCACGAAGAATAATCTTCATCATTTTTACTTTTTTAAGTTAGTTCTAATATAACTTAACCATAAATATGTGGTTATCCAATAATTTTTCTTTCTATGAATGGATTCTTACTCTATAAGCGCTCATTAACACACATTGAATTTACTCCAATAAAAATATTAATAATAAATACAACTTCAATTCAATGGATACATTAATTTCCAACATTATATTTTTTGTCAATGCCAACTTCAAGTCTAAATTCAATTTTGTTACCCTTACCTATATTTATACAAAATGAGAAATTAAATATAGGATATTCTAACCCTTATTTTGATTCCATTAATATAACAAAAGGACTTTCAAGTGAGAATTATTCTCCCCCTTACACTTCGGAATTTAAAAAATCATCTTTTAAATTTTTTCTTTGTTAAATATATTGATAGAATGAATCACTTCCACTTGAGATAAGGGTGGTATCACAATATTCGTAGTAATATACCATCGAATAATCCAAATTATTTCTACCTAGGATAAATTTTATATAGAAACTACAAGAAATAAATTTAGACAAAAATTTTCCATGTTTTATCAGAAAGTGATACTAACTCAAAATATCACTTCTATGGGGGAATCAAAATATATTTTCAAGATATTTTCTAAAAGTACAATCATTCAACAAACAATGAAAAATAATGATATTGAAATTTTGTTTCTTCCCATTTTGTTTCAAATATACCTCTTGTTTATGAAAATAGACATAACCCAAAATAGAATTTTGAAGTAAACATCATACCTCAATATTTAATTTTTATACAAGTTATATAGAACTTAAAATTTATCAATAAATAGGGAATTTAGAGTAAATTTCTCATCCGTTAATCCCACTAAAATAATTATCCAAATAATATTCATCATGGATTATTTAATCTTCATAGATAAAAACTAATAATCCAGATACTAGTTTTTATGTGTGATAAAAATTGAGATAAAGAATGTAATGTATTTCAAGGAGACACCAAAACACCAATTGAAATATTCCATGATGGATTATTATTCTTGTAGTTTTATGATTATAACTTCCACCATTTCTCATTTTTTGATAATTTAAATTTAATACCCTCTTTCAATATTCACAATAACTATGAAATTGGAATAAGGTTATTCACCATAATATAATCAATTTTAGAAACAAGGCTGATATTTTTTTCTCAACCAAGATATTTCCATCCTCATAGTTGTAAAATATCAAGAACCAATTATGATTTCTTTCTACCTATCATTCTGGATTTGAATGTATTTAAGAAACATAAATTTATTCTTATCTTCAACATTCTCTTACACTAGAAGAAGATTCATCACATTAACAATCAATTTACATTAACTATTTTATGCCTCCACCACCATAAAGCCATTTCCAACTGGGCTAGCAATATTTTTAATCACACCTTTTTAATATGGTTGATGTTATTAATGGGTGTGGAATATTTTATAGTAGAAACACTTTTAAAACTAGAAGTAATTTATTTAATATATTTAGATTTCAATTGTTTTTATTATACAAGATACCATAATTAATAAGGGTCTTATAAATCGTATTATATCAAGTAGAAGTGAAAAAACCTCATCAACCTGATCTCCATGAATAGATATATGAAAAAAATGTAAAATTGGAAATAATGAAATAATATAAACAATTAATACAATGCATCAATGATTCAGAGTTATGATATCATTAACTTATCACCATCAAATGTGATTGATATATATCACTAAGGTGGTACGTGAAGGCCTCCAAACATTTAAGGTATACATGGGTTTTTATTGAATCCTTTATCATATGAATGCGATCCACCAATCTCTACTACATGTTAGTTTCTCACAAGGCTAAGGAGGAAGATTAAGAGATCTTCAGTTTTAGGGAGACTCAACTAGGAATATTGAACACCACACACCTCATACACACCATCGAAAGGATGAGAGATATCTATAAGTCCATTGGGGACACACATTATGTATTTATATGTATTACATAATATGTTATAATTCAAAAGTTAATACCTTGTTTAATGAATTTTTCATATGTATCACTGAATTCGCATTATAATTATTACAACATGTATTTGATGATATCTTAGAATGTAGGAGGACAAGGTGTCATAGGAATGCATATAACATAGGTTTTATTACCACCAAATCTTAAGACACCATATTAATTCAATAAAAATATAACCAGAATTCCATATCCACTAAAATTCATCACATACAATACTAGTTTTGGGTTATACTTTTTTAAATCTTCAATTTTCAATAAAAATGAAAATACTTTGGGTTATTTTACATTATATTGCTTCAAATACAATAATTTATGAAAACATATAAAAAAGTCCTTTTTATATCATACAAAATACTTTTGGAATGATATCACTGACTTCACCATGTATCACATCATATGTAATACCTCATGAATACTTACCCATAATTATTTTTATATTAACTATAACATTATTTTAGAGAATCACTTTGAGTCATACTCAATACCTATCCATTCAACCGTAAAGTGAGACCCACTATCATTTATATCATTGAAAATAAATATTTATAACCAGATACATAAATGTAAAAAAATAGTGTCCACTAGAAAATAATCAATTATACTCAAGCTATAAATGGATTTAGTGTGATCTCTATAAAACACTTGTACCTCTATACCTATGTCTACTAGTTTTCATCTTATGAAAGTGAACATTCTCATATTTTCACTTTTACATGTCATCAAGTGACCATGGGACACAATGAATTTCAATACTATATAGTCAATTTGTTTTTTGATTATTTGAGTATAGACTGACCTAGTTGTTGAATACATCACATATTATTCATCTTTATAGATGAACAAATCAATTTTCACTCATAGAAGTATATTATCACATAATATGTACTTTCTAGGGGAAAGACCACACTTTACAATATATCCCAATCAAGGGCACATATGTCATACTCATCTGATGAGATGAAAACTCTCCTCAGGGTTGAGCTCCATCCAATGAAATGATCAAAAACATATACAACCATAGTATGATTAGCTATATATATTTTAACTTGTGAAATAAATGTATCAAATTATGAATGTTATCATGATAGATATCTCAATCAAGTGAGGTAGTGGGGATCTAAATGTGGTCTATAATCCCCTGTTATTAAATATAAATCATGTATGACACTCCATGTGATAAACTTAGTGATTTATGCATTGAATAAAAAAACTTTTTTTAATCATTAAAAAAATATGTATCTCTATACAAGATTTCTTCTAATGATTACCATAAAATTGAATCGAAACATATAATAATACATACTGAACATCGATTAGGGATAACTCAAAGTCTTAGTTTTAGATTTCAATTACCATTTCACATCATAATATATATATATATATATATGTATATACATATTTTTAGATTATGTGAAAAAATGATAATGAAGATTTCATTTTATGTGATACATTTTATATTCTAAATATATTTTAATAATTATTACAAAAACCAAAAATTAGAACTGGTTTAAAATATTAGTATAATAGAATTATAGATCAACATTATTTTTATTGAACTTTATAGATTTTGTTAATTAATTACATCTATATATATTTACTATATAATCTTAATGTGTCCATATCATAAAATAATTCCACTAATTATTTATTGAGTAACATATATAAGGAAATATGGTTTGAATAATGTTGATATTTAGGAATAATATTTTTAAATTTCAACTATTTTAATATATTCAATCTTTTTAACGCTATAATTTATAAATTATACAATTTCAACATTTATTGTCTAATTATAACTCTTTATAAATTCATCATCATCATCATTGGATCCTATTCTATCTATCATTTTACATTAATAATAATGAAACTTATTACATTACAATTTACCATCATATCCTGAACATATTTTAGATAGAGTAATTTTACTATTAATATGGTAACTAAATGTAATAGTTTTTATTTATCTTTTAACCAGATACAATAAAATCTTTTATAATATTATATAAAATTCACTTTGTACATAGGTTGATAACATTTTATTATATGTTAGTGATGGTAACTAAATGAAATTAAATACATTTTTCTTTACCATCTCATATCCTAAACACATTAGGATATGAAGTGAAAACTCACATTAACTTGTGAAGGGTATAATATTTTATTATTTAATAATTAAAATTATACAAGTTCAAAAATAATCTGTCCAAACTCTTAATGACTATATTATTTTTATAATATATTTATTATGAATCAACAAAAACTCTTTTATGTTTGTAAATAAAACATATTTCTTTTTAGTAGTAATATTTTTCAAATAAATTATTATTTACATATCATATGTTATATTCTATAAATTTAAATATTTTTCACCTGAAAGGAGGACTCTAATATTATCATTTATTGGTGGAAGAATTATCTTATCTTAGGTTTGGATAAACCATTTAATCCTGGATAAAACGTTTTTACACTTCTCCTCTACTCAAATCAGTTATAAAATCTAATTAACCTTAACCATTCATATTAATTTAATAATATAATTATGTTCTAAAAAAATATCTATTAAATTATAGTTACTCTTATCATATAAGATAAATGAGATGAAAATAAATATAATCTAATTATATTTATATAAATTTGAAAATTATTTTATATTTAAATCTTTGATTTATCAAATCTTTAACACTTTAATGAAAACTAAAGGATATTTCTATTATTCCCATGATTTTTAATTCCCTTATATTTAAAACACATATAAAATATACATTTCATATCCTATGACCTTAAAACCCTTATGATAAATTTATATAACACTGATATATGGAATATAAATTCAATGGAGTTTTAAGAAAACTCTATAGGTATCTCAAAAAATACAGTCATATGAAATCATTAATCAATCTTGATAATATCCTTTGGTTTCAAAGACCTCAACAGGATACTTAATGAAACAATATTGGAATCTCCAAAAAAAATTCTTATTTTGGGTTGAACTTTAACCAACAAGAACTACACAACACCATAATTTAGACACTATATACCAATTTATCTATTCTCTTCAATTTGAGACTATTAGGTAATATTTCCTTGTTCTCATCCACATTTTAAGAACATTTCCACTGATGAAAATATGATTAATGTTTTAATCATAAAAATTCATAAAGGATATATCTGGTCTCCCCATGTCATTTATATACCCAATCATACTGAAAAATATGAGTGAATGATAATGTTCCTAAATCAATTATTTCATATAATTCCATTTAAATCTTAAGTGAATTATTTTATTCTTCACATTAGTTTCCAGATTAATATATTGACCTGTTTTAACACATGGTTAATCAGGATGGTGTTCCACATAGAATTTAGTTTTCCATTTGTTTTTTTATTTTTACTTATAATCTTTTATTATGTAAATAGTGTTTGGAGATTTTTAAATTTAGCTAGTCCTTCATAATTATCAATCTCAAATTCATGTTTGATGATGATAATTTTATTTATATACAATTAAATATTTTATCAGATTAGTATTATAATGTTTTATAACCATTAATAAGTAATTTTATTAAAATATAATCCCACTAAAATGATAACCCCTTTATAAATTCATCATACCCATTAGTGGGTCAAGATCTATATTTTCGTATGAAATGAATCCCCTTAGGAGTCTATCTATCTAGTTAGTTATTTAAGTAGAGAATCATCCCAATCATATCATAAATGAATATTATATAGTCAAGAATAAAACTCTTGTATAATATATCATTTGTATAAGCCCAAATCTATTCCTTGTCTATCACAACCATTAGGGATTCTCTACCTTATTATAACTGAAAGAAAATATAAAAAATATGTTATCCCAAGAAAATATAGGGGCACCTGACATTATTATGAATATATTGGTTGGATAATCTAGGATCACTCATTACATTTTTTCCATAAATAAGATAATTCAGGCGAACATGAATTTGTCATGAAACTACTCAGCTGGATGATCAAGGTATTAAAGGCACTTATTTGGAAGGAATCCCACATTTAATATTTTCATGGGGATTTAATCTGACTATCATGTCTCATTTTATTCCATTTATATATGTTTTATTATAATTATTTTGTCTTTTGAATCCTATTACATCCACTAAATTAAAATGTTGAATCCATATTGATGTGAAACTCTTTTAACAATATATAGTTTATGTTACTCACCCAAAAATAAAAATCAAAAATATTCTCACATATACAAATGTATATCATATGTATGTTATATAGAAATTTCATGAAATTGTTTAGAATTAGATAAGATTTATAATATATAAAATAGTAATTCTATAGTGACTAATATAAAACCCTCACCTTTATAGAACAAGTAAAAAGGCTCCAAGTTAGTTTGTATTTCGACCCCAAGTCCCATGTGGTAGTTTGATCCCATTTCCCTCTACCCATGGAGACATTATTGAAGAGATATTTTTATTTATAATAATTCTAAAATATAATATTTATGAACTTGTCTCAATAACTAAATTCAAGCTACTCTTTCAAATGAAAAACCAAGGTCAAGTTAGATAGAATCTAAATCTTATATTAATACTCATACTATATAATTAATGGCTTAACAATATCATAATATTTAGTTTAGAATACCGATATTCATAATATAATAAATTTATAATTATGAATTAAGATGGTAATAAACATTTATGTAAATGAAAATGTCAAATATTTAATCATGAGACAATGATTTATGAGCTATTTAAAAATTAAAATATAATTATAAACATTTTATAATTAATCTTTAATAATTATCTAAATTCCATAATAATTAATATAAAAAATTTACATTCAAATCATAAAAAAGTTCTTACCATTAAATATTATATTGAAATTCATTTTCAATATATTAAAATATATAAATTTTGAACAATTTTAGTATTCATTTTCAACTGTGTAAACATTTTACATAATTTGAATATACAATTTCAAAAATTATTCAATCCCTTGATCAAATCAGTTGTAAAATATTCATTGACGTGATTAAATAAAATGCTAAACAAATACATTATTAATGTAAACTAATCAAATTAATTAATTATGAATAATTCACAATTTTAAATTTAAATAATTTATATTTTCTATTATTTATGTAAATTATAATCACTTTATAAATTACCCTTCAAATTTCTAAATAAATACTTTATCTTAAGGTCATAAGGCAAGCCATACAATTTAGTAAAATGTATTTTTAATATTGAAACTTAATATTCATAATATTTTATTAATAAATGTTTTTTCAAACATTTATGAAGTTTATTACAATTATAAAAAATTTTTAAATTAAAATATTCCAGAAATACCATTTATTATAATTACTAAACCAAAAAAAAACATAACCAAATATTAAATATTTTATGTTTTTCACTTTACCCTTACACAGGAGTGGGTTACCATTATAATGGTACAAAGATGAAACCTTTTCAAATTCTCCCCTTTTAAGGGTAATATATGAATTACCTTTACACATGACTCTTGTGTAGTGGTAGTACAAAGGATACATTTATATAGGATTCCTTACATAGGTTAATAGAGGATTTACCATTACATAGACCCCTTTTATATAAAGGTCTATCATGATGATGTTTACAAAAAAAATTCTTCATTAAGGTAAATAATGATTACCTTTACATAGAACCTTCTATGTAAAGGTATACTAAGAGGACCCTTAAGCGATATGGGAGTTTACATAAAGGTAAAGAATGGGTTGAGGGAAATGATGCTCTATGTTTTATGCATTCCTTTATTTCACCTAGGATATAAAAAATCTATTAAAAGTGATGACCTAATACAAATGATGGTATTTTTTGGGGTCTAATAACTCATATTAGATCAATAAAATTCGATCAAAATCCCATGACCAATATTTCCAATCATATAAATATAAAAACCACATAAAAATTTAAATGAAGAAATACTATAAAGGATGTGTGGCTTGAACTGAAGCGAACACCTTCCAATATCACCTACTGAACACCTTTGAATGGGATTTATAGAAATCACCAATGTATGGAATGAAAGCCTCCCAAATCTATTGGTATCCATAAGTTATGATTGAATTGTTAATCATACAAATGAGACCCACCAACATCCTCAATGTGATGACATATCACAAGTATAAGGAGGAAAATGAAGAGAGATTCAAGTTTATGAAGATTCAACTTGGCATATAGAATATCAATCACCTCATACACACCATGACATGGTTTATAGATATTTATGGAGTCCATGAGGACACTCCTCAAGAATTTATGCATATTAACTCATGTGTTATAACACACAAGTTAACAGCTTGGTCAATACATTCATTATATGATTTAATCCATTTTTGTTAAAACTATTGGAATGCATATTTTTTGATAACCAAGAATGTATAAGGATTAGGTTTCATATACATGCATATCATGAATTATTTATACCCACCATGTATTGAACTAACATATAATGTTAGCAGTAATGTAACCTAAAATCCATATCCACCAAAATTCATAACATGAAATGTTTGATTTAAGGATTAATCCTTTCACTAAAATCCATATCATGCACTTGGTTTTTATATATCCTATGATATTTTACCTTCCACAAATATCTTTGATATCTTATGTATTAACTAACCTCTCATGAAACTTATATTATTTATCTGAGATTCCATCAACCACCAAACCAATCCTATTTCACCTTTCAGAGATTTATTCATTCATTTTAATTTCTATAATTATCTATTCTTTCTTGATTGTCACTGTAATATTGCAATGGTCTATGAGGTGGCCTCTCTTACCATAATATAATCATATTTTATTTGGTCTTAAATCCTTCTCACCTATCCTTTCTTAGTTCTTAGGTGTGGTAGAGTCAAAAATATTCTATTGTTTTCTCCTCAATGTAAAACTATCATTTGATTGAACAAATTTCTATAATATTTTGTTATTCACTCTTTAGTTTCATATGAGTTGTTCTAGGTTGGTGATAACCGAAGAAGTTCATAATAATAAAAAACTTTTTTATAGCTCTCACATAATTCTATAAGTGATTGAAATATTTTATTAGTTGACAAATTTTAGTTCTTATATAAAATATATTTTTATCTAGCAATTTACAATTTGAATTAAGCTCTGTTCTCCTAGTTTCTGACATTCTATAAAATCTATTTACTGAAATGTCATGCCACTAATCAATGGGCTAATTCAAAAACATCCAAAAACATCAAAATCCATTAAATAAAAATTTTCTTTTGTCTTTACCTTTTTATTTTTAGGTTGAAATCCCAATCATTTTTTCTTCATTTGGGGATATTTTTTTCTTTAATTTGACCATATCAACCCTTGAAATAATAGTTTGTTTTTTTATAAATTTCTCCTAAAAATATATTAAGATATTGAATTTAGTCCAAAAAATGATAATAAAATATATTCAATATTCATATATTTATCTAGAGGGTGGGATATGTTTTTATATAATATGGTTATGGGTCGATCACAAGATGATTTTTATCAATCATCTCAACCAATAATAGTATTCTTATAATAAAAAACCTTTTCATAAATTTGTTTGAAAACATTTTTCCCATCATCTATTTGGGAAGTTCAAATTTTTTTTATTCTAATAATATTATTATTAATTCCAACTCAACACACTTTATATTTAGGGAATTATTTTTATCCTGAAATATTTGGAATCTAAATTACCTTTACTTATTTATATTCTTCATTTGATCCTATTTATTTTAAGTTATCTCTGTAATATAATTATCTAGATCTTTTGTCTTTTTCCTTTCACTTCTAGTTAGGAATCCCTCAAATTCATGGAGAATTTATATAGTTTATCCAATTCATTGACTAGTTTGGTATAATTATCCTTAAATGATAATTTATCAAAAAACAAATCTTTGAAGACATTTATCAGTTAAAAAACTATTTCATTTAAAAGTGATACAAATATATTCTTGACTATCACAAGTTTGGTGAGGGTGTTATGACTAATTAACATTTTATCTAATGAATCTTCAATTACATAATCTTGTAACTCCATATATGCCCTTTCATCATGAATTTCCATTATATATATAAATATGTATTTGGAAACCATAATAGATCCTTTATTTTTGTTTTATTTGACTTTAGAATAAAAATAACTAAGTTATTCATTGAATATATATTCACCATTACTTAATCATGATATATATAATGAATCATCTTTAATAAATTTAATAGAAAAGTTACAACTCTGAATACCATTATCTAGTGAGTGTTTCTATTATACTTTTGAGATCTTTATCTTTTTAATTTCCCTTTTCATTTTTTCTCTTTTTTAATGAATTAGATAAAACCTATATTTCATAAGAAATAGAGATTGAACTAAATTATTACACCATATTCTATCATTTAATAACAAAAATGATTTCATTTATTTAATTAAAAAAACAGGTGGGAATAAATTTTTAGATCGAATATGAGGTAAAAATTGCACCGATACCTATTGAAATTATTCTTATGATTAGTGTAAACACTTGTGGGGGGGGGGGGGGGGCTATGGTGTGGTAAAATAATTTCTCTAAATTCCAAATTTCACTTTTAAGTACCTACTGAATTAGATATTTGAAACTTTACCACATGTTAGGATGTGCATAAATCTTATTATCTATTACCAACACACAACACCACATGAAATGATGTAAAAATGTAAATTGAAACACATAATATTTTAATAATGTCTGAACCTCCCAAGAAACCTACTCCTTGATGTGCTCAACATGATTGAGTCACATATTCACATCTATAATATTATCATCAACTATTGTGGTTTTAGGTTTTTCTAATCCAATACCCTCGAACCATATTACATATGTTAGTGTTCACCATATTAAATAGGTGATACTTCACTATATTAAAAATTGAAGAGGTATTTATAAAACACCACATAGTATTCATCCTCATGAAAATTAATTAATTTCACTTCTATATTTTGAATTAAATTAAAAATCTATTCATGGATATGAAAACATTCAAAAATATGATCTTATTTTCCCTCAAAATAGAGTCTTTGACTAATTTTATATGTTTAGGAAAAATAGTAGCATCTCAGTGTCTGTATTCCAAAAAACTCTTAGTTCATAGTTATAAACTACTCCCTTTCTTTCCCACAATTCCATATTAATGGTATTTGATATCCAAATAATATTCTTTTGAAACTCCTTCATGTCATCTTGATAGTCAAACATTATATTATTTCTTTCTCATGGTTTATATAATACAATGTATCACATGTTATTATTATTATCATATATTTCTTTAAATATATCTATTCAACTGAACTCGAATGGATTCCTCCTCTATTTGAAACCTATATGATATTAACTTTAGTTTGGGATCAGGTTAAATTTTTCTATGAGAGTTATATTGTAAAGACCCGGATTTTTCAATGCAATCTATTTTTATTATATGAGAATATTATGAGTATGAAAAAATTGACAGCGCATGATTCCGAGGCCCAGAGCACTCGGAATGAATTTCTATACTATTTTTTGGGTATGTTCAGTAAATGCGCGAGTAGCATTTTGTAACTTTGGAATTGGTGCTCAGAATTGAAATCCAAGGAAACTGTTGAACTCACAGTGCCGATATTTTCTTATGGAGACTTTAGCCTCTACCATAGTAGGCTGAGGATGGAAATTAGTTTTCAGATATTTCATGGGAGAAAACAAAATAAACATTCTTTATTTTATTTTTGAAAGTGAAACCCCCCATTTGAATTTGGTGGTGGGGACCACCCAAAGCCCTCTTCATATGATGTTAACCCGTGGAATTACACTATGTTAATGTACTAACTTCAATTCAATTAATGTGCCAACTGTATTTGTCTAATTAATAAATTTAATCTTATTAATTCAGAACCACACCTTTCGTGGGAGAAATGGTTGGCAATGGAAATGAGAGAATGGGAGAACCTTTGGAGAAATATCCTCCGCTGAAGAATGACTTTCGAACGAAGAACGAGGAACTGACATTGAAGTGTCTTGTGGGAGAGACGAACACCAATGTCCCCTTCGTTGACTTCACCTTATTCCTCACGACATCTCCAACAAACGTCATGGTAGGTGATTTAATTTGAAATATGATTGAATTTATTTGATAATTATTCATATTCTGGATTCAAAATGACGATGTCCAAACTAACATGGCCATCTTCCAGCACATATACTGTAACACCCCAAGCGTCCACGGTATGTTTCCATTTGAATAATGCAATATCTTTCATTGTACGCAACTTTGAGATTCTAACACACCACAACCAATCAAACTAGACGTTGTGAATTATAAAACCCAATTTTTAAAATTTTATAAATTTTACCTTCAAAATGGACTTCAATTTTGGATTTGGAATATCAAAATTTTCGTAGGGTGAATTTTTTGGTACTTTTTTGAAAATATTCAATTTTTGATGAATTGTGAAAAACACTGCGTTATTGGTTAAAAATGACTTTTTATTTAAATAATTTTTAATTTTATTTAAATTTATTTTAGGTAAAAATAAAAATATAATACCTATATATGTTCAATTTAATTCATTGGATTCATTTTATAATAATCTTAGATATATAAAAATTATATTGAACATTTTACCGTGTTTTACCCACATCCTAGGAGCATTTGAAAATTTGTAGAAAACATAATTTTACCACTTCTGTGAGTTGAATTTTAAAAATCCAAGAGACATAGTTAATATTAGTAATTAAAATTTGTTTCAATAAGAATAAAATAATTTTTGGTGACTGACCGCGTTGTCGAGTGCGTCAAATTAGTTGTTTAATTTTGACTAGAATTTCTGCAGTATAGCAGCAACCCTAGGTCGTCTCTCGATGGAGCCTTAGACCATTAATTTAAAAAGATGGTTTTATTATAGAAGTAGAAGGTGAATTAGGTTTTTTAATACTTGGGGGTTTTATGATTAATGATGAAAATAGGAAATACAAGTGATAAAACAAAGTAGAAATGAACAAGATTGATTAAACGTGATCAACCCGGGAATGTCTCATGATGCTCATCCTTCATCGCTTCAAGGAATGGGGTTATGATAGTTTAATACCTGGTTTGTAACACCTATAACCAGTATTTTACTGAGTTTATACTAGGATACCTCCTAGGCTTCAGTCGAAAACACATAACGATTCACCGAGCACCGCCGATGATTGGGTGATTTGTGTTCGACATCATAACCGAAACTCACCAAGGCAACACATGATGAATTCTATGTGCTATACAGGTTTGTATTTTATTTCATTATGATACCATGAAATAAATGTGCATGACTTTTATAGTGATTATGTGAGTTCAATTGACCAATATGAACCACACAAACACCGTAATTGGAAGGGGGAAAAGTAAGTGGTGAACGGTGTGTGAAACATCACATGAATGGGTACCCCCAAACATGATCATATGAGTTGATCATGACATACCAGTACATAACTCAATAAAATAAGAATATAGGATGAGGAGAAACAACATACAACCAGGAATTAAAAATATCATTCAAATTAATACAACTTTGAAGCTCGGGATTACATCACATTCCTCCCTGGGTGATCACACGGGGTTTAGAAACCCATGGGAGAAGAAGAAGAAGAAGATGTTGAAGTAACACCTCCCATAGCCTCCAGAACTTATAGGGATGTTTATAAGACTCCTTGGAGACTTCAAAATGGCATCACCTTTCCTCTTGGACGAACTTACAAATGGGGAGCCCAAGGTGTCATTTTATAGGAAAATTGGAAGGTGGTTTTAGGCACACATATTTCATTAATCCAATTGTACCATGCGTTTTAGCCTTCAG
Source organism: Viscum album (assembly GCA_963277665.1). Lineage (NCBI taxonomy): Eukaryota > Viridiplantae > Streptophyta > Magnoliopsida > Santalales > Viscaceae > Viscum > Viscum album. The sequence goes on along the minus strand of OY728134.1, from coordinate 633,870,862 downwards.
ACAGTCGTATCTTGATTTGGAGAAAATATAAAAGTTTTATCCTTAATTCTTGAGTGTCTCCACCGAATTTCGGGACCCTTTGGACAAATACATCCCATGATATTGATAAAATACAGAACACCTCATTTGACCTTGTCCATATTCGGTGGCTTGGACAGATCAGTTCGGATGGGCCCCATGGAAGCCGAATCAGGATAGGGTTCCTTAATATGAAATGTATCTTATTACGTTTTGTACAAGACCACAAAATTTCATCCCATTAGGATGGACGGAGATTGTGTACTATGCAAAACAGTGGACAAATTTCCATGGATCCATGCAATTTTGGCTCATTTTTCTTCCACTTCATCAAGGGCCCTCCAAATCACCACCACCTACATTGAAATAAAAAAAACAAGTAAAATTTCACATTCTAATATTGATTAAAATTAATTGATTGATTCAAACATAATGTTCAATTCGTTATTATATTTGGAATATTCATTACAAAACTAGTTTAAAACTACGGTGTAAGGGTGGAATAAAACAGTGAATCGTGGTACGATCACACCCCCACACCTAAACATTTGCACTCATGGGAAAAGTCACATATCCATATAAAATGATGCATATATATATATATATATATATATTCAAAATCCTGAAGATTTATCATTTGAGGGAATTTTATTTAATGTAAACTGATCAATGCACGAACCACACCAGGGAGTTCTTCCTAGTGAAAATAGAAAAATATGTCTCATAAATCATATCATAGTGAAATTCAAAAAGATTCACGATACCCAATTGAGAAAGGAATTAAGAAGTAAACCATGACACTAACTCTCCATGTGTGTGTGTGAAAACTATTCCATGCTATTCTTTCCACTTTCTATCCAATAAATATATGTTATTTTAACATTTTTCAGCTTAAATGATTTTTTACCGAACCTGTCCTAAATCCTTTGCAATAATATTTCAAGACCCACTCATTTAAGAATTCCCAGAAGTCAAACCATAAGCTCCCGACCTAGATATCCCCATATGTTGCACATTTCATCACTCCCATCATTTATTATATTTTTTTTGAAGTTGCAATTGGAACAAATCTCACACTCATCTCTCAACCCTTGTTTGATCTCCTCACGACACTAATTGAAATAGTTATAACAAGATCAAAGGTTGAGGAGGAGTGGTTTTTGACCAGCCTAAGACATAACAATTTCTGTAGGGTGTACAATAGTCGGACGTTAGGTACACACGCATAGATCAATCTGGTACAGTAATAAAACAGATCGGATAAGGAACGATCGTATGGAAATATCATTTAAAGCTGAAAAATATTAACCCAACATATATTTACCTTATATTATGTAAGAAATAATCACACTTTGTGGTTTGGTGAAAAAATTTGTGGAGATATTAGTGACAGAGTTTTCCAAAATACTACTCTCACAAAGGGCATCAATCATCTCAAAGGTTTCACATAGATACGACCATTTATATCATTGATAAAAAACCAATTCACTAAAAATCACACCTTGATGGTAAACTCATACACAAATTATATTTATCCTTCGTTATGGTATTTTTACTTTCCCCACTTTATGGTCTCCAAATCATGGAACTTCGAAATTGTCGATGGGGAAAAATGAAAATACCATAAAGAAGGCCAAAAAGAGAAAAAAATGAAAATTCCTAACCCACGAATGTATCCACCCCCCACACCTAGAATATGCAGTGTCCTCACTGAAATAATTGAGAGTGTGAGAAGGAAGGATAAAACCTGGTGTGTTTTATTGGTCTGATTCATCAAGAAGGTGGATTTACTCCACCGGATTCTTCGGAAAATCCTCATATAAGTGTTTAAGTTGCTGACCATTTACGGTAAGACTTCGTCCACTCTGCTCATGCAAAACCTGTATTGCACCAAAAGGGTAAACATTAGTAACAATATAAGGACCGAGCAATCAGGAACAAAGCTTACCTGGGTGGAGCTTAAGACTAGAATTGTATATGAGGACCTTCTCACCAATATGGAACTTCCACTGGTGAATCATGCTATCATGAATAGCCTTTGTCTTCTCTTTATTTATTCAGGAGTTTTCATATGCATCACATCGAATTTCTTCCAACTCTTGAATATGCAGCTTTTTTTGCTCACCTGCATATGAAAGGTTCATATTACATTGTTTAACAGCCCAATATACACGATGTTCTACCTCCACTGGGAGGTTACAAGCCTTTCCAAACACAATTCTTGTATGGTGACATTCCGATTCGGGTTTTAAAAAGCTGTACGATACGCCCAAAGTGCATAATCCAAGCACAAACTCCAATCTTTCCTATTGGGTTGTACCGATTTCTCCAAGATTATCTTAACATCTCAATTTAAAATTTCTGCTTGTCCGTTAGTTTGGGGATGATATGCAATGGAGACTTTATGAACAACCCCATACTTACGAAGCAAGTTTTTCATGTTATGATTGTAAAAATGTCAACCCTGATCACTAATGATGAATCATGGTAGAACAAACCTACTGAAAATATGGGACCTCACAAAATCAACAACCACTCGAGAGTCATCAGTCCTGGTGGCCTTTTCTTCCACCCATTTATATACATATTCAATAGCCAATAAGATGTACACAAAGCCAAATGAATTTGGAAAAGGCCCCATGAAGTCAATGCCCCATGCATCGAAGATCTCACAAAATAACATGGGTTTTTGGGGCATTTCATTCCTCTTGGAGATATTCCCTATGAATTGAAAATGACTACATGACTTGAAAATTCTATGGGCATCCATATACAATGTTGGCCAATAAAGTCATGAGTCAAGGACCTTTCGAGCTGTACTTTGAGAGCCAAAGTGGCCCCCACAGGCCAAATTGTGACAGAAGGTCAAAACAGAGGTGAACTCATGGTCAGGGAAACACCGACGCACTACTGGGTCAGTACAAATTCTCCACAAGTATGGGTCATCCCAAATGTACCAACAAGAATCATGCTTAATTCTCTGGGATTGTGAAGTGCTAAAAGCAGGGGGGACCCTAGATGTTGCTAGAAAATTTACAATGTCCACATACCTGGGGGTAAGGTCCACAACATCACAAAGGTTCTCATGAGGGAAGAATTCTCCAATGGGTAGGGGTGAGTCTACATGATGGTCCAGTGGTGTGTAAATCCTACTAATGTGGTCAGCTACCACATTATCCACTCCTCCCTTATCTCTAATCTCAAGGTCAAACTCTTGGAGGAGGAGCATCCATCGAATGAGGTGGGGTTTGGCTTCAGGTTTCATTAGGAGGAAACGAAGGGCATCATGATCAGAAAACACAATCAATTTTGACCCAAGAAGATATGAAAGGAATTTTTCCAAGGAAAACACAATAGAAAGGAGTTCTTTTTCTGTGGTTATGTAGTTTACCTGGGCATGGTCAAGGGTACGCGAGGAATATGCAATGACATGAGGAGCCTTTTCAACCCTTTGTGATAAAACTGCCCCAACTGCAAAGTTAGAGGAATCACACATAAGCTCTAAGGGGAGATCCCACCTTGGTGGTTGTATTATGGGAGGTGATTTGAGACTCTTTTTCAGTGAATTGAAGGCATCCTCACAATTTTTATCATAAACAAATTCATAATCCTTTTGTAATAACTGAGATAAGGGAAGTGCAATCTTACTAAAGTCTTCAAAAAATTGACTGTAAAAACCAGCATAACCCAAGAAAGATCACACCTCACGCACACATTTTGGATATGGAAGGGATGAAATTAATTCAATTTTAGATTTATCAACCTGAATTCCCTTATTTTAAATGATATTCCCAAGAACTATCCCCCGCTCAACCATGAAATGACATTTTTCATAATTTAAAACAAGATCTTTTTCAATGCAGCGGCGGAGGAGAGAACCTAGGTTTTCCAAACAATCATCAAAGAAGAACCATAAACCGTGAAATCATCCATAAATACTTCAATACAACTCTCAAGGTAATCAGAAAAAAATACTCAACATACATCGCTGAAAAGTACCAGGAGCATTACATAGACCGAATGGCATCCTTCTGTAAGCAAATGTGCCAAATGGACAGGTAAATGTTGTCTTTTACTGATCCTCAGGGGATATATGGATTTGGAAATAACCCGAATAGCCATCAAGGAAACAATAATGGGACTTAACAGCCAATCATTCTAACATTTGGCCAATGAAAGGTAATGGAAAGTGGTCCTTCTACATGGCTTGATTCAGTCGACGGTAGTCAATACAGACTCGCCAACTGTTTTGCACCCATCTTGGAACCAACTCATTCCTTTCATTTGACAGAACTATTATTCCTATTTTTTAGGCAAAATTTTCACTGGGCTAACCCATTTACTATCAGATATAGGATAAATGATCCCCACAGTAAGTAATTTACTGACTTCCAATTTTACCACTTCAAGGAGAGTGGGATTCAACCGGCGTTGAGATTGTCTTACGGGCCTAGCCTCATCATCCAAAAGTATATGGTGCATAAAAATAGATGGACTAATCCCAGGAATATCAGCCAATGTCCATCCTATTGCCTTTTTACACTCTCTCAGTAGTTTGAGCAGTTTCGATTCCTGTTGTGGAGAGAGGTTATTGGCAATAATGATAGGCAATTGGTTAATACCCTCAAGATATGCATATTTTAAATTAGAATGAAGTTGATTAAGTTCCAACACCAGTTGTTTTTGGATTGAGGGAGTGGATTTAGGGGGAGTGAGGTCCATTAAACTGTCTATCTACTCATGTTTATTCTCTAATGATAGAGAATCTATAGAAATGAGATTTTTAGAATCATAGACGATCATGGGTACCTTAGAATGAACACACTCATCAATTAAAGCACAAAATTTACACCTTTCAGATCCCACACAACACTCAAAAAATAAATCAAAACTCAAATCATTCAGGGGTGAAGAAAACAAAAATGAATCAGAGTTTGTGTTGAGGAGAGAATTGTGTGTGTGTGCATCATTTGAGAGCACTTCCATCGAATAGACAGGAAGAGTGGAGTGCTCTTCAACGGGGTGTTTAATAGCCTCAAGGATGTTAAATCTTACCTTTTCTCCACCAAATTCCATGGACAATGTACCATTGTGAACATTGATGATCGTCTTTGCTATTTTGAGGAACGACCTCCCAAGAATGAGAGGAGCGTGTCCTTGTGTTTGGGTATCTTCCATCTCAAGAATGTAAAAATCAGCGGGGAAGATGAGATTCTTCACTCTGACAAGGGCATCCTCAATCACTCCTTTTGGATGCGTTGTACTCCGGTTGTAAAGTTGCACGACAATGCCTGTTGGTTGAAGCTCTCCAACCTATAGAGAAGTATACACGGAGTGAGGCATTACATTAATGGAAGCACCTAAATATAGCATAGCATCAGAAAATAAGGTCTCTCCTATGGTACATGGTATCATGAATGTTCCTGGATCCTTTCATTTGTTTTGCATTGCTAGTTAAATCAAGGCCGAGACATTCCTACCCAAGTTGACTCTCTCATTCCCCTTCAGCCTTCGTCTATGGGTGCAAAGTTCTTTAAGAAATTTGGCATAACGGGGAATTTGCATGACTGCATCCAATAATGGGATATTAACTTGAACGTTTTTAAAAGTATCCATTATTTCATTTTAAATCTTATTATCAAAGTTTTTCTTAGATTTAGAGATTCTTTGAGGGAATGGAAGAGGAATTTTCATGGGAATCCTTAATGATAATTTTATTGTCATTTTTATTTTGTTTTTCTTCATTGGAATCTTTCATGGGTGGTGAATGATTGTTTTCAAGAGGGGGACATAACTTTTTATTAGAATCAGTAGAAGGAGAAGCTTCTTTACCACTAAGAAGTGTAATTGCACATACATTACCTTTGTCCTTCAGATTGGAAATGCGTTGGGATGGTAGTTGTCCAGACCCTTGCATCTTAAGCTCACCGATGGTGTTTTCCAATTGTCCCACTTGAGTTTGCAAATATTGAATTGCTGATTGTGTGGTCTGTTGGAACTGGAGGTTATGGGATTCCATTTGTTTCACCATGTCCTCAAGGCTTGGTTCAGATTTGGGAGGAGGAGGATGATTGTTTTGAGAAGTTGAAGGATAAGAAGGTTGCATCCCTTTACCTTGTTGACACCAATTCTTCTTGGGGTTTCTTGAGTTTCCTCCTTGTCGGTATTGGGGTTGTGCTTGCCACCCTAAATTTGTATTTGGACTAAATTGTTTGTGCTTGAAGGGAGGCGCTTGTTGGAATGGACGCCCTGGGAACAAAGCTGCACAAGACTTAGATGAATCTTCATGTTGTGGGCACTGGTCAGAGAAATGAGTGTTATCAGAGAAAATACCACAATGTAATGGAATATAAGTAGAGTTCAAGTTAACTTGTGCTTGAGATAGTTGCCTTAGAAGGGTATGCATCTCATCGAGTTTATTATCTACCTTATTTTTCTAGGGATGAATGACTTACCACATAAACTCCTCGGGTTGGTGCATTTTCTCGTGTACCAAATTGTTGTGCATTTTGAGCCTTGTTTGCTATTAAGTCACGAGTTGCAGAAGGAGTTTTATCAACTAGGGAACCACCAGTTGCAGCATCAATCATTCCAAGATCCATGGGGATATGTCCCTCATAGAAGTATTGGATTAGTAGTTGTTCACTAATCTGCTGGAGGGGGCAGCTTGAGCAAAGTCTTTTGATTCTCTCCCAATATTCATGAAGGGTATCTCCTTGTGATTGCCTAATTCCACAGATTTCTTTCCTAATTGATGCAGTTCGAGAGGAAGGGAAGAACTTCTCTTGAAAGTGTCTTTTAAGGTCATTCCATCCCCCAATCGTGGTAGGAAAATAGTATAGCCAATCTTTGTCTACACCATCAAGGGAGAAAGGGAAGGCCCTAAACTTAATGAGGTCCTCAGACACATTTTGGGGTTTCATGGTGGAGCACACTATGTGAAACTCCTTTAGATGTTTGTGAGGGTCCTCTCCGGGAAGATCGTGGAATTTTGGAAGGAGGTGTATGAGACCTGATCTCAGATCAAAGTTGGTCACTTCCTCAGGATATTTGATGTACGCCTGTTGGTACTCCACATCTAGGGTGGTCAGTTCTTTTAATGTTCTGTTATTTGCAGCCACGATCTCTGGGGTTTTATTTGGTTCAATTTCTGATTGGTTTTGGAACACTTGAGGTTTCACAAGGGGTTCCTCAATTTTACATGATTGACCTTCTATAAATTCCTTTATTTTTGTGTGAAGTGAATTTTCAATTTCAGGGTCAAATTCAAGTAGTGTTTCTTTACCAGATCTTGTCATGCAACAATGATGTCTAGTTTGATTGATTGATTTTTTTGTTGTGTTTTTTTGATTTGAGATGGATAAAAAAACCTAACAAGGGTGAAATAAGAATATAATGTTATACTATAGAATTAGAGAGGGAGATGGAGAAGAAGAGAGAGAGAGAGAGAGAGAAAGAACACACCAAAAACAACAAAAAATAAAGACAACACCCAAAACAAAAACAATCAAATGGGGGTGGGGTATTTAGAGGAGTACTAATTAAGAAGTAAAATAACCTAATAAAATTAAATAAAGAAAAAAAATGATCTTGGCTCCCCGACAATTGTGCCAAAATTAGACTGCATTGTCGAGCGAGTCAAATTAGTTGTTTAATTTTGACTAGAAATTCTGCAGTATAGCAGCAACCCTAGGTCGTCTCTCGATGGAGCCTTAGACCATTAATTTAAAAATAGGGTTTGATTATAAAAGTAGAAGGTGAATTAGGTTTTTTAATACTTGGGGGTTTTATGATTAATGATGAAAATAGGAAATGAAAGAGATAAAAAATAGTATAAATGAACAAGATTGATTAAATGTGATCAACCTGGGGAAGTCTCGTGATGCTCATCCTTCATCGCTTCAAGGGATGGGGTTATGATCTTTTAATCCCTGGTTTGTAACACCTATAACCAGTATGTTACTGAGTTTATACTAGGATACCTCCTAGGGTTCAGTCGAAAACACATAACGATTCACCAGACACCGTCGATGATTTGGTGATTTGTGTTCGACATCATAACCGAAACTCACCAATGCAACACATGAAGAATTCGATGTGCTGTCCAGGTTTTTATGTTATTTAATTGTGATACCATGACCTAAATGTGCATGACCTTGATAGTTATTATGTGAGTTCAATTTATTAATATGAACCACACAAACACCACAATTTGAAGGGAGAAAAGAAAGTGGTGAACGGTGTGTGAAACATCACATGAATGGGTACCCCCAAACACGATCATATGAGTTGAGCATGAAATACGAGTACATAAATAAATAAAATAACAATATAGGATGCGGAAAAACAAAATAAAACCTGGAATTAAAAAGATCATTCAAATTAATACTACTTTGAAGCTCGGGATTACATCACATTCCTCCCTGGGTGATCACAAGGGGTTTAGAAACCCATGGGAGGGGAAGAAGAAGATGATGTTGATGTAGCACCTCCCATATCCTCTAGAACATCTAGGGATTTTGAGAAGACTCCTTGGAGAATCCAAAATGGAAGCACCTTTCCTCTTGTCCGAACTTACAAATGGGGAGACCAAGGTGTCATTTTATAGGAAAATTGGAAGGTGGTTTTAGGCACACAGATTTCATCAATCCACTTGTACCACGTGTTTCGGCCTTCAGACAGTCTTATCTCACTTTAGAGAAAATAGAAAGGTTGTATCCCTACCTCTTACCTATCTCCACTGAAAGTGTGGTACCATTTGGACAACTACAGCTCAAGCTATTGATAAAATATAGAACACTGCGTTTGACTTGGTCCATATTCGGTGGCTTAGACAGATCAGTTCGGATGGGCCCCATAGAAGCCGAATTAGGATTGGGTTACTTAATATGAAATGTATCTTATTACGTTTTGGATAGGCCCACAAAATTGAATCCCATTGTGATGCACGAATTTGGTGTACTATTCCAAACAGTGGATAAATGTCCATGGATCCATGAAATTTTGGCCCATTTTTCTTCCACTACATCACGGGCCCTCCAAATCACCTCCACCTACATTGAAATAATAAAAACAAGTAACATTATCCATTCTAATATTGATTAACAGTAATTGATTGATTCAAACATAAAGTTAAATTCATTATTATATTTGGAATATTTATTAAAAAACTAGTTTAAAACTGCGGTGTAAGGGTGAAATAAAACAGTGAATCGGGGTACGATCAGTGAGTAATAACTTTAAACTTTTATTTACCAAGGTTAAAAGTAAATAGGGTAATTAAGGGTATAAATGATATCATAATTACCCTAACACATGTCTTAATTATATTGGATAAGTTTAATTCAACAAAAAACAACCTTAAGAATAAAATATGATCCTCTTTGTTCCACTGCGTTTAGATTAGTACATTATTATTATTTTATTTAAAAAAGAGTTAAAAGAGTTAAATTCAATGTTTAAAAACTAAACCATTTTTAATATAGGGTTATAAAAAATATAAATTAGACTATAAATATTAATTATAATTATAAATAATATTTTATACATAATTGGATTTTATTTAAAAAATTTAGACATTAAATAATTTAATTTATTTATGAAAAAATGATGATGCAAAAATTACCTTATTAAAGAATGATTAAAATAATTGATATCATAAATATCAAAAAAATGTCATTTGAGACTTATAATGAATTAATAAAATTTTATAGGTTAATATGACATGTTAGGGTTGATTAAATAATTTTTTTCTGAGTAATCATGCTGTAATGAATTTCAAAAAAATCAAGTACTAAATAGAGTCAAAATTGACATAATTGAGTTTTTAAAACTAATACTATATTATTAATGGATATAATGTTCCTAAAAATATATACTTCAAAAAAAGGACTTAGATAAGGTTATATATATTAATAATGACCCACTTGGGGTTCTCTTGGATGGTTATAGTATGTTTATTAACCATATAATATAAAAATACAAAGAGACACAGTAAATGAAAAAACTATTTAACTAAGAGTTAAATCTAAAAGATAAGGTTAATATGGTGAACTAAACTAGTATAAGACCTATTTTCTGAGAGGTTTTTGACCAATACCCACCTTATCATGTATGTAAATAAATTTGGAGCCATTAGAAACCGAAAATCATTTTATTATAAAATAATATTTCTAACTTTTTCTAATGTGACCCTCACCTCTCTTATAAAAGGGAACTTCAAATTATCTTAATTTAAACCTCTAAATCCTTTTGGATCATCCAAAAATGGCACAAATATCCTCTCAACATTCCTCTATTCATCATAGAGGCATTACTTTGGTCAGAAAGACAACCTATGGAGCCCTTTTGATCAAATCAAAAGGAAGAACCCGAAGAAGTGGTAAATATTTCATCACCTATTTCAAATTATTTTCATCTTCCACTTCCTATTTCTTTGTTGTTTTCATTATAAAATAATAAATCCAGTATATTATATATAATTTGATGTTATTATAAAAATTTTACAACCATATTCATTATTCAATCCATCATATGAATGTCAAAGTCACCATACATGTGTATGTATGAATTACCGTCTCCACGTCGTGGTGTAGTTTGTTATTCCAACACTTCATTATTTTGATGTGTATAAAAATGAGTATAAATAATGTAAATAATATATATAAAATTTTTATAATTCTGTATATATGATAGAACATCCAATTACATATGATTTCACCATTAATATAATGATATTTTTTCTCATGCATACGTACAGATTACTGTCTCCATGAACATGATGAGCTTCATTCCCCATCGTAATCATTCAATAAAAATTATCATTTTATGATTAAAAATAATGATAATGAACATAATATAATTATTTATATGAATCAAATAAATCATATCCATAATAATAATGGCTTACATAACCAATCATATAAAGGAAAATTAATCAGTTAACACCAGAAACAATGATACCACTGAAGTATTATCAACAAAGCAATATTAGAGGATCATATATGATATCATATTTATGTACATAGATCTTTTATAATATAATAACAAATTTTTAACTATTATATAGGAGGTTAACATACCATCAACTAATGAAAAGTACAAGGTAAGGGTTAATTTCACAATCACTTTATTATTTGAGGTTTTTTTACGTAAGTATCTACTGGGGCCTCTTTATCATCCATATCCATGTTTTCATAAAAATATAATTCAAAAAATTTATAATATTTACTATACTATGGTTTAAAGTAATTTATACCTTTATGTGACCATATATGTTTTGAAAATAATATTTCTGTCGTTTTCCAAACAAGGTACTTTATGACATTTTTGACAAAATTAAGGTAAGAATGTCTTTTTTTTACTTATACAGCTGGTGTGGCTACTTTCAGACATTATATCATCATTGAAGCTTCCAATACAATCTTATAATAATATTTTCAAAATAAATGGTTTCAATTATAATTATATGAATTTTAAATGATTTCAAAATAGAAAGAGATACTTTTCTAAAAAAGTTTTGATTTCATCTATGTCAACATCCTTTGATGGATTTTAAGATTGTTTGAAGTTTATTTATTATGAACCAAACATCCATATTGTATTGAAGGTGTTTTGATATTATTGAATGTGTATGTGTTATTTTTACACCTTTCAGGGTTTCTGGATAAAGTTTTGAAATTATGTATTCTAGTTTTAATACGACTATTTATGTTATGTTTAAAACGTTTCATATGCGGAATGCAATGGACTTAGTAAGTGACGAGTGGAGCCCGATATAGATCCTCGATGCATAGGTAGGTTTCATGAGACAAAATAGTGTCTTGGAACAATGCCTTGACAAAATCTTATTTGTAGTCTTGGCACAAGGCCTTGACTACATGGTTATGAAGTTTGGCATTATGAATTACATCATTATGAAAGTGGCTGTTGATATGGCTTGTGATTATTCGGCTAGTAGAATATCTATGTGAATAATTAAATGGAATTATTTTAATTTATCTTTTCCATATTATGATGATGTTTAAATTTAAATGGATTTTGTTTTAGTCTTATACATTGCCTTAAAATTTTATTCTTATTTATAAATGTTTCTGCTATATTGTTATCCTTAGTGAGAATCTGACCTGACCCCTTTCTATAATTTATTTTTCAAAGGATGTGAAGAAGTATTTTATTATTGACATGTAGGGATACAATAAGGATATAAGTTTGTTAAAAAGGGGGAAATTTTTTGTTGATTTATTTATTTAATGATGTAATGTAAAACTTATCAATGTATCAAGTACTTCCAAGGCTACTAAATTGATCGGTCTTTCAGGATTTGATCCCTTGTGATTGTGCAAATATTTTTTAATAATGCACCGATTCTAGGTAACTCAGTTCGGGGTGTTACAGTTGGTATCAGAGGAAGTTTAGTACAAACCTTGGTAACTATATTTATAAAAACTCTGATTAGAGAACATTACCCTAAGATAGATTTTGAGGATTAGTATAGATGAAATTCCTAGAATTTTGGTATTTTAGGGATTTTGTGAGTTTTCAAAGAAATACATATCTGTCTAGATATGTGCAGGTAGAGGCAGTTCTGGGACAGATGTACCTAGGGGTAAAACCCAAAAAAATCTCTTTGATCTAGACTCGAATGGGAACTGGTGCACGACAACGAGCCTTGCTGCACTCTTTGTTACGACACTCCCGGGGGACATGCTGAGGATAATTATAATTTTCTTTACAAACCATTACGAAGGGTTTTTGAGTATATACCTCCTTAATGAAACAATTTTATTGATTTTATATTATATCCATAAACTATTCAATTTATGTTAAGTGTTTTACATTTTTGAAATTATGTATTGCAAGTCATGAACTAATCTAGTGTATGCCATTGTTTAGAAATGGAGCCTAGTGGAATGAATGTAAACTACACATACACACAGAAATTAAGTAGGGAATACCCTCCTACTTAAGATAATTATAATGGATATGGTGATAAAACTGGTGCTAATAATCTTATCACCATACTGGGTGAACTCACTCAGGTTATGAATAATAACCTTACCTATATAGAGCAACCTGATCCACAATGTGGAGGATCAATGTTAGACCACTTCAAGAGGAAACAACCAGAAACATTAAATGGGTGTACAAATTAATTATTGGCTAAGAAATGGATAAATTATTTAGAGAAAATATTTCATGCTTTGGGGAGTAGCGAAAGGGTAAAAGTTTTCATGACAGTTTATCACCTCACAGGAGATGCAGATCAATGGTGGTCATTAATCCAAAACACAAAGGAAGATGAAGAAGTATTGAACATGGAATGGTGGGAGTTTAATGTGTTTATCATAGAAAAATAGTTTCCTCGTGACCATCTAGAGGATATGGAAAGAAAATTTCTGATTATATGGAAAAAGGGGGATGAGAATGTCACAAACTATGAGGCCAACTTTACAAGGGTAGCAAGGCATGCTAAAAATTATATATGTAACCCAAGGAGTAATATTGATCTATTATTTTATGGGTAAAAAAAATTTCTTTGGTGGGAATTAGTCTTAAAATCCTTCTTATCATACGAAGATATTTTCTCATGTGTTATCAGTACAAAAAAATAATTCTCTAAGTATTATGACTTTAAAGAAAAGTAGGAGAAGAAGAGACCTGCTGAGCACTCTGAAATTGGAAATAAGGAGAAGTAGGGAAAAGTTGAAAATCCATCCTATGGTAAATGTGGGAAGAGACACCCCGGTACATGCCTGAATGGAATGAGTCTATTACAAGTATGGTGAAAAAGTACACCAATGTCATGATTTCAAGGGGAAGAAAGAGGCTGTCAATGTTGAATGCTACAATTTTAGTGAAAATGGGAATTATGCAAATTAATGTCTAAGTGTCGAGGGTACTTACCTCAAAAAAGGCCAATGGAGAAAGGATAATATTATGAGATCACTACTGCTGAGTATGATGCTCCTAAAGGCATGGTGGGAAGTAATTTAATGGTTTCCTTAAGTTTAGCAAATAATTTATTTGATTCTGGATCATCGAATTGTTTCATATCTTCCCGGTTTGCTAATAAAAATAGATATTTAAAATTTGATTTAATAAGGAAGTTGTCAGTCAGAACTCCTAAGGTAAGTATCATTACAAATTTTTTGTGTGAATCAGTTCCCATTAAAAAATATAAATGTTCTTTATCTGCTGATCTCATCGTCATACCCATGATGGAATTCGACATAATCATAGGTATAGATTGGATTTCAGACAATGATACAACAATTTATTGTAAGAATAAAGATGATACAATTCTCAATGATGATGAAGTGTACCTTTTCTTTATATCAGAAATTTCACCACCTAATTCTTATCTTGATCCACCCTTATTAGCTCAACTAAATTCAATTATTGGGGAGTAAGAGAATGAAATAAATATGGATGAGGAAAGGAATGTTAAAATAGAGGATGTACCTATTATGCAAGAATATGTTGATGTGTTTCCATAGGATTTACCTATACATCCTCTAGAATGAAACATTGAGTTTTCCATTGATTTAATTCAGGGTTCAAGGACCATATCGATAACTACTTATAGAATGGACATTGTGGAATTAGTTGAACTAAAGAATCAACTAGAGGAATTGAGTAAAAAGGTATTTATTCTCTCAAGTGTTTCTCCATGGGGAGCCCCTATTATTTTTATTAAGAAGAAAGATGGATCTATGAGGTTGTGCATTGACTATAGGGAGATCAATGCTATAATAGTAAAGAAGACGTATCCCCTACCTTGCATTGATGATTTATTTGAACAACTTCATAGAGATCAATATTTTTCAAATATGGAACTTCAATATAGATATCATCAGTTTTGTGTGAAGAAGGAAGACATTCCAAAAATAGTATTTCAAACTAGGTAAGAGCATTACGAGTTTACAGTAATGCAATTTAGATTTACTAATGCACCCTTTGTATTCATGGATCTAATTAATAGAGTTTTCAAGGAATATCTTGATGAATTTTTAGTAGTATTTATTGATGACATCTTTCTATACTCTAAAAGCTATGAAGGTCATGAAAGTCACATGTGCATTATTCTAATTACTCTTAGAAGAAATGAATTATATGGGATGTTTAGCAGGTGTAAATTCTGGATTCAGGGGATTTCTTTTCTTGGCTATATTACCTCTAAGGATGAAATCTCTATTGATCCTTTAATGACCCAGGAAATCCAAGAATGGCCAGCACCGACAAGGATAACTGAGGTACACAATTTTATTTGTTTAGTGGGTTATTATCGAATTTTTTGTCAAGAATATTTCCTGGTTGGTTTACCCATTAACCAAGCTCACACGGAAAGGGGTTAAATTTTTTTGGACAAAAGAGTGTGAAGAATGTTTTGAAGGACTGAAGAGAAGATTAGTCATTGATTTTATCTTGACTCTACCATCAGGGAATGATGGGTTTGTTATATATAGTGATTCTTCAATGAAAGGAATTGGTTTTGTCCATATGTAGAATGATAGAGTTATTGCATATGCATCAAGACATCTAAAAATTCATGAACAAAACAATCCCATTCATGATATTGAGTTAGAACCTATAATCATTGCACTGAAAATATGGAGACACTCTCTCTATGTTGAAAAATGTGAGATTTATACTGATCACAAGAGTTTGAAGAATATTTTCTAACAAAAAGTACTCAACATGAGGCAAATTAGATGGCTTGAACTACTCAAGGATTATGATTTCACTATACACTACCAATTAGGGAAGGAAAATAAGGTGGTAGATGCATTGAGTATACATGATCACGGAGTTTTGAACAATATGAGAGTTGAAAAGGATCCTATATACTTGGATCTAGTAAAGATAGATATGGTAACAACCATGGAAGGTGAAATATCTATGTTTTTTCAAATTGTTTCCAAACCATCTTTACTATAAAGGATAAAAAGTCCTCAGGCTGATGATGAAGAATTTCAAAAGAATATTAAAGCTGTGAATGATGAAAGATTGAGTGAATTTATATATAAATATGGAATTTTGAAATTTGCGAAGAGACTTTGGGTTCCTGGTATACCTGATCTAAAAAGGGGTTTTTCGGATGATGCTCATAGCTTCAATTTCTCAATACACCCTTGTAGGACTAAAATGTATATATATTTTAAGAAACATTTTTGGTGGGACAACATAAAGATGGGGAATTCATATTTTGTGTCATTATGTATGGTTTGTCAACAAGTGAGAGATGGAAGGCAATAGCCTGAAGGATTCACGAAACCTCTTCCCATACTTGAGTGTAAATGGGATAATATTATGATGGAATTTGTCATGGGGCTACCAAAGACTCCTAGAAGTAATGATGCAATATGGTTCATTATTGATCGTCTTACCAAGTCAGCACATTTTGTTGCTATAAGAGAAGATTTACCACTTGAACGTCTGAAATGACTATATATTAATGAAGTTTTAAGACTTTATAGAGTACCTTTACCGATTATTTCTTATCGTGATCCCTGTTTTACATCAATATTCCGAAAAAGACTTCAGAAGGCCCTGGATACTAAACTTTGTTTGAGCACTGCATACCACCCTCCAACCGATGGACAACCAGAATGGACTATTCAAACCTTAGAAGATGTGTTTATATCTTACTCACTTGAATTTAAAGGTATGTGGGATCAATATTTACCTATAGTAGAATTTTCCTATAACAATAGCTTCCATTCAAGTATTCAGATTCCACCATATGAAGCGTTATATGGAAATATATGTTGCACACCAACTTGTTGGGATGATGTTGGTGAAAGAAAACATGTAGGCCCATAACTTGTTGAGGAAGCAATGAAAAAGGTAAAAATTATCAAAAACCACATCAAAGCATCCCAAAGTAAGAAAAATATCTATGCCAATAACTGAAGGAAGGATTTGGAATTTCAAGTAGGAGACCATGTTTTCATGAAGGTATCTACAGGGAAGGGTGTTATACATTTTGGTAAGAAGGGTAAATTGAGTCCCAATTACATCATACCTTTCAAAATTCTAGAATGAATTGTAGTTTTATCTTATCATTTGGCAATGCCTCTAAGTATCTCCAATGTTCATGATGTATTCCACGTATCAGTATTGAGAAAATACATGCTTGACCCAATAAATGTACTCACCTATGAGGAAATTGAACTAGAATCTGATCTGTCTTATTGTGAAGAGCCTGTTAAAATTCATGATACCAGAGAACAAGTGCTGAGAAACCAGACGACTCGTCTGAAAAATTTCAATAGAGAAACCATAAGATGGAAGAGGAAATGTGGGAACCTGAGGAACTTATGAGGATGAACCACTTGAATATTTTTATGCAATAATATTCTAGATATTTTGAGGATGAAATTATTTTACGTAGGGGAGAATGTAACACCCCAATCTTCCACGGTATGTTTCCTTTTGAATAATGAAATAGCTTGTATTGTACATAACTTCGATATTCTAACACACCACAACCAATCAAACTTGCCGTTATGAATAACAATACCCACTTTGTGAAATTTAAAAAATTTATCTTTCAAAATGGACTTCATTTTTGAAATCGGAATATCGAAATTAGATTAGGGTGAATTTTTGGTATTTTTATGAAAACATTCAATTTTTGATGAATAGTGAAAACACTCCTTTATTGGTCAAAACCGACTTTTTTTTAAATAATTATTTATTTTATTTAAATTTATTTTAGGAAAAAATAGATACATAATACCTATATAAGTTCAATGTAATTCATTGGATTCACATTATAATAAGTTTAGATATATAAAAATTTTATTGAACTTTTCACCTCTTTTACCCACCTCATAGGAGCATTTTCAAATTTGCATAAAACATAATTTTACCACTTTTGTGAGTTGAATTTAAAAAATACAAGAGACACAGTTAATATCAGTAAGAAAAATGTGGTTCAATATGATAAAAATAATATTTGGCGAATAGTAACTTTGGAATTTTATTTACCACCGTTAAAAGTAAATAGTGTAATTAAGGGTAAAAATGATATCATAATTACCCTAAAACATGTCCTAATTCTATTGGATAACTGTAATTCGATCAAATAAACCATAGGAATAATATTTTTTCTTATTTAGTCAACTTGGTTTATATTAGGACATTTATTATTATTTAATTTAAAGAAGAGTTAAAAGAGTTAAATTCAAAGTTTAATAACTAAAACATTTTTAATATAAGGTTACACATAATATAAATTCAACTATGAATATTAATTATAAAGATAAAACTATTTCCTACATAATTTTATTTTATTTATAATTTTTAGACAATAAATAATTTAATATATTTATGACACAATAATGATGCAGTAATTACCTTATTGAAGAATGATTAAAATAATTGATATTATAAATATCCAAATAAATGTAATTTTAGACTTTTGATGAATCCCACTAATTTTATAGGTTTATATGATGTGTTAGGGTTGATTAAATAATTTTTTTCAAAGTAATCATGCGGTTATGTTTTTAAATAAAAATCTAATACTAAATAGGGTCCAAATTGACATAATTGAGTTTTTAAAACAAATAATATATTATTAATGAATAAAATATTTCTAAAAATATAAGGGACTGCCAAAGGACTTAGATAAGGTTATATATATTAATAAATAACCACTTTTGGTTCTGTTGGAAGTTTATAGTATGTCTATTAACCATATAATATAAAAATACAAAGAGACATGGTAAATGACAAACTATTTAACTAAGAGATAAATCTAAATGATAAGGTTAATATGGTGACCTAAACCTGTCTAAAACAAATTTTTTGAGAATTGTTCGACCCACCCCCACCATAGTCTCTAAATAAATCATTTTGGAGCCATTAGAAACCAAAAATGATTTTATTATAAAATAATATTTCATGCATTTTCTAAATTGACCCTTACCTCTCTTATAAAAGGGAACTTACCCTTTTCATAATTTCACACCTCCAAAGCATTTTGTCTCAGTCAACCACTACCCAAAAGTCTGCCCAAAATTTCTATCATCGTCCTAGAGGCATTAATTTGGACAGAAAGCCAACCTAAAGAGCCCTTTTGACCAAATAAAAAGGAAGACCCCGAAGGAGAGGAAAATATTTCCTGACCTCTTTCAAGTTATTTTCTTCTTCAACTTCCTCTTTATTTGTTTTCTACATTGTAAAATAATTAATCAATTATCTTTTATATAATGTGATTTTATTATAAAAATGGAACCACCATATTCGTTAATCTATCCATCATCGGAATGAATAAGTTACCATACGTGCATACATACGGCTTACCGTCCCCACGACATGGTGTAGTTTATTATTCAAACCATTCATTATTTGGATGGGTATAATAATCAGTATAAATAAAGTAATTAATAAATATAACATGTTAATGATTCTTTATATATGATATACCATCCAATTACATATGATTTCACCATCAATATAATGATATTGTCGCTCGTGCGTACATACATATTACCGTCTCCACGAACGCAATGAGATTCATTCCCCATCGTAATAATTCAAGAATAATTTTAATTTTATGATTAAAAAAATCATTATGAACATAATATCATTCTATATCTGAATAAAATACATCCTATACATAACCAACATGGCCTATGTAATAAATAATATTATGGAAAATGAATCAGTTAACACCCAAAATGATGATACTACTCAAATATTTTTAACAAAGAAATATTAGAGGATCATATATTATATAATATTTATGTATATAGTTATTTTATAATTTAATAAAAATGTTTTAACTATTATAAATGAGGTTAAAATACTATACACTAAGTTAAAGTACTATGTAAGGGTTAATTTCACAATCTCTTTATTATACGAGGATGTTTTTATGTAAGTTTCTACAGGGACCTCTTTACCATCCACATCCATGTTTCCTTAAAATTAAAATTCAAAACATTTTTACTATTTACTATACTATGGTTTGAATTCATTTATACCCTTATTTGACCATATATTTATTTAAAGGAATTTTTCTGTCATTTTCCAAACAAGGTACTTTTTGACATTTTCAACAAAATTGAGGTAAGAATGTCTTTTTTTAACTTATACAGCAGCTGTGGCTATTTTCCATCATTTTATCATCGTCAACGATTTCTGTACAAGATTATAAGAATATTTTCAAAATAAATGTTTTCTATTATAATTATATGAATTTTAAATGATTTCAAAATAGAAATAGATATTTCTCTAAAAAAGTTTTGATTTCATCTTTGTCAATATCCTTTGATGGATTTTAATCTTTTTTTGAAGTTGATTTGTTATTGTACCAAACTTCCGTATTGTATTAAAGGTTTTGTGATATTATTGACTGTGGATGTGTTATTTTTACACCATTAA
Source organism: Viscum album (assembly GCA_963277665.1). Classification (NCBI taxonomy): domain Eukaryota; kingdom Viridiplantae; phylum Streptophyta; class Magnoliopsida; order Santalales; family Viscaceae; genus Viscum; species Viscum album. Next base: position 633,850,447 of record OY728134.1, on the reverse strand, counting down.
TGGTTTATGGATAATGTATTTACATTTCGTATGAAGTTTTAATAAGAATATTTATGTTATGTTTAAACCATTTCATATGAGGAATACATGGGACATAGTAAATGATGGGTGGAGCCTGCTATAGCTCCTTGATGCATCAATAGGTCTCATGAGACGAACTAGTGTCTTGGAGGAAGGCCTTGACAAAATCTTATTTGTAGTCTTGGCACAAGGACTTGACTATGTGGTTATGAAGTCTGGAATTATTCATTCTATTATTATGAAAGTGGCTATTGATATTGCATGTGATTATTATAGTAGTAGAATATCCATGTGAATAACTAAATGGAATTATTTGATTTTATCTTTTCGACATTATGCCGAAGTTTAAGTTTAGAAGGATTTTTTTAGTCTTATACTTTTCCTTAAATGTCTATGCTTATTTATAAAATTTTCCGCTATATTGTTATCCTTACTGAGCATCTAAGCTCACCCCTTTATAGGTTTTATTGTTCCTAGGATGTGAAGAAGTATTTTATGGTTGACCTGCAGGGACTGGATAAGGATACATGTGTTTTCAAAAGGGGATAAAATGTTGTTGAAGTTTTTATTTCATGATGTTATGTAAAACTTATGAATGTATCTAGTACATTAAAGGCTACTAAAATGACTAATATTTCAGGATTTGAACTGTTGTGATCATGCCAATGTTATGTAATAATGCACCGACTCTAGGTAACTGGGGTCAGGGATCTACATATACCTTACCCCTTTATCTTTTGTTCTTCGTGCATTCTTCATGCGTTCATCAACGCCAAATATTTAATAGCGCTGAAAACACAATTTTGTGTTTAGGGTGACATATGGATGTGGAGCCCCTGACCCAAGGATCATAAATATGTTGTAATTATGTTTTTTGCGCTTAGAATGAAGATGCGGTGAACCGCAGAAGAGGAGGGAATTCTGAACACTAGCCGGCTGCGTGGAGGTAGGGTGACGCGCGTCCGCGCTGCTGGATGAGTTGGAGGTCGCGGCACATTGGCCACAGCAGAGCAGGTTCATGGCCGACAAATCTGCTGGAGGTGTGGTGGCATGGCAGTGTGCGTTCGCACAGCCGGTTGGGTTGGAGGTCGTGACCTCTTGGCCGTGATTGAGGAAGAAGGTTGGCCGACACCCAGTCGGCCACTGAGGATAGCAGCGCCATAGCACCGCTGGGAGGAGGAGGACTGGCCGACTGTGGCTCACCAAGAAGGACCCACTCTGGCAGGTCCTGTATCCAAAAACCTAATGACCCTTTGGCAGTTCGGGTGACCTGGGAGGTGCCTCCCTCCCGGGCGTCGGCTAGACCGGACACCGCCATGATGGTCCACCCGACCGCGGGCCGCTCCAGTGTGCTGCACCCAACGGGCCACCCACATCATGGGCCATGCTAGGCCACAGCCCAACGGGCTGGGTCTGCCAAGGTCCAGGCCAATCGAGCCATACCCAGGTTGAGCCGGGTTGGTCGGACTAGGTCGGACCAGACCCAAGACTATCCAGAGCCAATTTCACCTTTTTGGCCATATCTTGAGAACTGGTCATCCCTTTGATGAATCATTTGTTGCACTAGAATACCTGGATCGATATGGTCAATTTGGTATACTCCAATTGAGTTTTGGATAATGTCCGAGTACCGTCGGGTTGGATCGCACCCAAATCCTACCGGGCCCTCTGAATGGAATCACTAACAACATATAGACCATGCATCCGATTGATGTGCCGTTTGTCACATTGGGTACCTTTTTACGTGACAGACCTTTGGGAAACATTTTCGTAGAACTTCATTCCAGTTAAAATATGAATGATGGATTGAGGATCAATTCTCCCTAAATCAAGCATGCTACGAGCGGGTATCCAGTGGCTAGCAGTGAGGCATAGGTTATAGACTGATCATATGAAGGCTAGTATTAAGAAATCCTGTGTGGGTCAGCACTGATCTTGTGTGGGTCAGATCCTGTGTGGGTCAGTGCTCAATGATCCTATGCGGGTTCGTGCATACCGATCCTGTGTGGGATAGATTTTGTGTGGGTCAGGGCTCAGTGATAATATGTGGGTCAATGCATAACGATTCTATATGGGTCAGATCCTGTGTGGGTCATTGCGGGGTTAGTAACTATCAACCCTGGGTTGGTTGGATCATGTGTGGGTCATTGTGGATGTTATTAATTATCGATCTTTTGTGTGTCTAACTCCGTATTGTCTGTAGAAGTGCCTCTTGATAGAATATGATGATCTAGCTTCGTGACTAATCATCTGTACTTATATACTTCACTGAAAACCTAGAGTGAGTTGAGTCCTTACCTTTATGGTATTTATCTTCATGGGGTACCATTGTGTTATTTATACCTTCATGGTGTTATCTGTATGATACTGCTGCCTTTATGGTGTTACCTTTGTATATATTGATAACTTAGGTATATGTATGTTAATATACCTAAGAAGTGTTAATGATTATTTCTTTATGATTTGTGGTTTTCCATTTTCATACTCTAGGAGACATAAGAGGGTCTCGGGGTCCCTATTGAGTATGTTTATACTCACCCCTACACGGGCTATGCCCGCACCTTGCTGTGTCTTGTGTAGACGACGAACAACGCTGATCATGGTCGAGTGTACCAGACTGGAGGCTTATCGCAGGTCATCATTAGATGAGATGAACCACATGGATGACTGTTTGAGATTTGTGCCTACCCATTAGGAAGGGTCTTAGGCAGTTGTTCACAGGAGCTGTTCTTTTTCAGTTTTACTTGTACATTCCATTTGGGCTTGTATTATGGACCATTATTTGCTGTACACACCATGTTTACTTTATAGATTACTTTGTGCTTGTACCTTGTTGTGTGATTAGTTTGTGTGAGTTTACAGGTTTAAAGGCAATGCCTTCCCGATTTTAGGGATATGCCTTTTCGGTTCTAGTCGCCAGCCCCTGGCATATAGAAGGCGGGCTTGGGGTAGTCACGACATGGATCTCAGGGGACAAGTCGTGACATATATAATATATTTCGAAACGTTTTCTTCAATATTTATTCTCTATCATATTATCTCATATTTTTTTTTATGTTTGGACTTATAATTTTTTTTGGGGAACCATGATTTTATTAGGGATATTTTACCAATTTACATACATGAACTTATTCATGATTTTATGTGCAATACAAAACAAATCAATTTTACCCCATCGTCCTTCAAATATTTATATAAAATTTTTATGTGCATGGGACATCCCCCATGGTCACCACTAAAATTATTAGAGTTCCATCCTCAATTTTCATGTTCATTATTTTCTTATCTGAATATATATTTATGATATTAAATAAAAGTCTTAAAATATTTCTTTTAAAAATATTTGACTGTATGTTTGAAATTATTCAATATTAAAATGCTATAATAAAATCATAAAACCCAAGCAGTTGCAGCATAAGATTCCATATTTTTAGCATGAAAGATTCAATATATCTATTATAGACATAATCTTGATTCTACAAACTCCAAATGGTTACTAATCCCAGTATTCTCATATCCAATAAGAAATAAAAATCTATTTTTTTGACATTTGACTCAACGTAGAAAACTAAAATCATATTAACATTCATTTATATGTTTATTTAATCTCACATTTCATAATTTAAACGAAATATAAATTCCCAAAATTTATTCTATATTTTGTACCCTTCCTTTTAAATCATGAAGATAAAGTCCCTCATTTATCTATTTAAAATAAAAATTGTTTTTTGATCTTTTAACCATTAAATATCAGCTCAATAATTATCAAATTCATTTTGTAATTTTGATCACCAATATTTATATTTAGATATCATTATTTGGAAATATCAAATAAAGTAACAATGATCCCCTCTCTTATTCTAATTTTATCATCCTTAACTCAATATTGAATAATGTCTTAACAAATAATCATGATTTTTTGATCCCAAGAGAACAAATTTGGAATCATCCCGTAAAGTTTATTATATAGAATATAAAATTCTATAAAATCTCATATTAAATCTATAAAAATATTAAATTATCACTATGGTATGAATAAATTGGATTCTGAAAATGATGTTTACATTGATATGGAAGTCTCATAAAAAATATTAAAATGACTTGTATGTAGTGGACTCATATACAAATTTAAGGACCCCTACATCCTAATATCAATAAAAAATATATGAATCATTGAGTATAAGGAATCATTATGTCTAATGAATCATTAAGACCAATTAATCATACATTAGTATACAATGACTCATAACAACTTTATATAACCCTTACACAACACTCTATGACCCATATGAAGTCCTATTATAAGAGAAAATGGATCACATATAGAATTAAATTAATAGAACATTGATATGATAAACCATAAATTGATCAAAAAATGACTCATATTGCTTTTAACTTTGTATAAAAAATTCTCATATGAAGTGGAATATAACTCATTCCTAGATTCAAAGATCTATAAAATTTATTCTTACCCATAGACATATAAATATTTTTAAATTTCATCAAATTTACTCAAGTTATTCATAAGGAATATTTCAACCACTTTAAATCAGACTAAAACATTTTAAATAAATATGGGAATATATTAATCTAGCTTAGACTTCTTCCACACCACTCCCAATGACTTATAGTATATTAAATACAGTAGTCATCGTGCTGAGTAAATCCATTAATGGTCTATATAAAACTCATCATATTCAAATATTCATCCATAAATATATTTCTAGTTTCTTTAAACTCAATAAACTCTTATACCTCTATAATAAATATTCAATCTCCCTAAAATATAACATCAAATCTTATAAGGAATTTTTTAAGATATAACTTTTAACACTTGTCTTAACATTAATTTTCCCTGAGGATAGTCTCAACAATTTTCTAATTTGTAAGGATGGTAACTAAGTAGAATCATTAAACATTTCTATCTATGATAGAAACTTCAATAAAATTTTATAATAAATTTATGGTCATCCTTAAATTTTTATTTAGTGCATATATTCTTATTCCATCTCCCATCTTCAACATGAATTAAATTTCTACTAACATCTAAATTTAATATAAATAAAACAACTATATAATGGGCGCTTAATGTTTTATGATAAAAGTACATGTTATGATATCATATAAGGCTTTAAATATTTTTATATTAATTGAATTAGTAGGAAATTTCTCCCTTAAACTATTAAAAGGTATATTCCCTTGAATCAGCAAAAATATATTAGAATAATGTCCCCTCTCCTTTCAGTTCAAGTATTAGAAATTGTTATATTTTTATTGTATTTAAATTTATAATCTTGATGGAATTTATCACCACAATTTTACAAAAAACACATTCCCATCAGGAAATCCCCAAGGTCTCTTTCCCATAATTATTACATGTTATAAATTCCATATGTCCTCTCTTTTACTTATACAATTTTACATCTACATAAAACTCAACCAACCTATTACTGTCATGATTTATAATGAAAATATAAAACCTGGATATCTCTTTCTATATCTTTATAACACTATTCATTATAGCCACATATGAGTAAATTTTTTTAGAGACCAATTCCTTAAAATGGATTGGATTTAGTCCATCAAAGAAGTAATGTATCAAACTTTTTAGATAATATATGATGTTAGATACACATGTTTCTATCATTTTATGGTTATCCTTATACTCAAAAAAAAATTCATCTCATTTTGAGAAAAGTTCATAAATTTAGATTCTCTATCACCCATTTAGTCTAGAGAAAAATTATATTTACATTAATATTTCATTAAAATATTTCCATTCCATTCATTATATATTTTTTGATTTATTTAATATTTTGAATCACTAAACATGATTTATCAATAAATCCCCTTAGATGATATATTTACATGATAATATTCTCCATCTTACTATATCCTATGATGAGGAATATGTTCATTAGGGTCTTAGTCTATTGTTCAAATACTCATGGTTTTATAGTTTCATTAGATGATAGAGGTTGTTGCCACATCAAGTGGTCAAATATTATTACACCTTATTGAGGGGAAATAGGTTGTTAATTATGGTCATGGTAGTTCATCATAACCTATGTAAACTAATCTACTCAGCTCAAACATCAGCCTAGTTTCTTTTCTCAGGATGGAAATCCATATATCAATTATAGGGGTTGAAATTTTTTAAGTTCCTTTTATTAGGACCATTTTATAAACAATAGAATATTCTTAATTAGTTCATAACACAATTAATATTGAATCATATTATAAAATTATTATGTAGATAGATTTATTGATTTTTACAATGGTATATACAAATTTTTGTGTTTTCTAACATTGTTTTTCAAAATCTAGTTCCATAGGATTCAACTAAAAATTATATGATACAAATGATAACAATCCCAAAAATAGTAAATATAAGCCTTTAGTTATTTTATTAAATTGGTGTAGAATAAAAGAGGTCAAATTTGACAAGATCTAACAATTTAGTAGTCTTAATAGAATAGATAAATAACTGATTCTCACATTACATTGAAAAACATAAAATACAACATAAAATTAAATGAAATTTTGTTAATCAACCACGATTATCCTTATATCATGTATATCAATATTATTATTATAGTTAAGGAATAAATAGTATGATAGAAACATAAAATCAAATAGATTCTAGATGAAAAAAATATATTTATTACATATATAATAAAGTGAATAAATAATAAAAATTAAGAAATTTATAATGATAGAAAAAATAATTCCAAATATCTTAATCCTACAATCATGGCATCAACCATGTCATCATAACCATATTTTCAAGGCCTTATGCAATTATATCATACGTAATAGGAATAGATACCCCAATTAACCAAAAATAGTTGTTCTCATGAGACCTACTAATGAATTAAGGGGATATATAATTATAGAACGAACCCATCACATGATAAATCTAATATATGAATCATAAGAAAAATTTACGATATTGGTTCATATCATAATGCTTCAAAAGGAACCATTCACATAAACATGTATTTATATCCAATACTTATGTACATAGAAGTAAGGGGTATACATATTTTAAATATATCCATAGTCAATTAAGATATACGGATATTTTGGTGAATATACATCAATTTAGTAAGAACTATAGGAAAATAGAAATTTTTTAGAATTTATCCTTGATGATGGTGTAATTGAGTGGGATACTTTCATTTTATAAAGGTATTATTTGGAATCAATTAAATTAATTCAACGGTTAGAGACCATGTAACGACCCAACGTTTCATTGATGGAAATCCGTCTTGATCTAATTAAATATCTCTTTATGATTATATAAAATGTCAACTTCTATGGTTTTATGATAAGAATTTGGATTGTTGCTTATATAGCTGTTGAACAGTGATCACATGATTAGTATAAATATAGGACTTTAACAAATCTAATTTTCTCAGAAAAAATAAGTGATGGCATCATCCAGTATAATTCCTCCATAAGAAGCCCATTTTTCGGAGCTCGGAAAAGTGGTGGGATCCTTATAATTATCTCTTGACCAAGCCCAAGCTGAGCTTCACCATGTCAAACTCGAACGAGATCGTCTACGGGAGAAGTAGAAGTTGATAGAAATTACAACTCGAGCGATGTTATCTGAGCCACCCCAAGAGTCTGTCACCATCGTACACCTTACCCTTAGGTCTTATGTGTCTATTTTAAGGGGTTATGTGACAAATAAATAGTACTATGTTCATGTACATTATTTTTTTTATATAATAATGAATATAATTTCTAGTCATTATTGATACATTGTAAATAGTTTTTAAAGTACAAATAGAGTTTTTAGTTATTATTTAATTAAGAATTGTATTTTATTAAATTAAGGGATTTTTGAATTAAATAACATTTTAATAAAATATTATTATTATTATTAAATTAATAATTATTAAATATAAATGATGTTATAATTTTATGAATGCAATTATAAGTTTTATTAAGGTTTGAAAGCCATTTTGTCAAAACCCGTGAATTTTTGATAAATAGCGGTTTTTATTTTAAAAGTGTAAATTAACATATTTAATAAATTTAGTTAGATAAAATAATTGTTATTTATGGAATCAGGATGTCGAAATTATCCAACGGTGAATTTTTCATAATTTTCTGAGACAGTCAAATTTTTGGGTAGAAATTAAATATCGGTTAAATATATAATGTGTTTTATGACATCATAATGACCAAATAGTGATGAAATAAAATACTATAATCTTTATGTTCGGCCAATATATGTTTTAACATTTAAATAATGTGATTTTGGGTTTATTGGACTTACTTTTCAAAGCATTAATGGACCCCTCAAGACTTATTAAACACCTTGTCTTTTTTAATTAATTTCCATGGGAGTGTGACTCACCTCTACATAAGTAACCCTAATATTTAAAGAAGATAGGAATTTGGCCATATAAAATATTGTTTTCCTATTTACTTTGCCAAAAACCATGGGCAAAAACCATGGGATGGTTTTTGGTTTGGATTAATTTAATGTAAGGGGTCCCAAACCTAAATAATAAAGATTTCCTCACCTTTCCTATATAAACCCACCCAAGCTCCCACTTCCTCCCCACTAAAATCATTTGGAGTTCATCAAAACTCTTCCCTAATATCTCTAAATCCTCCCAAGGTGCCCCAATCCCCCAAGAAGACTCTCACAAGCCTCTCTCTAGCCTTTGGAAGCACACTTCCAAGTAAGGGTTTTTCTTCCTTTCTCATTTTTGTCAATTTTCTTTAAGTTTTTTCCCTTTTAATTTCAATTATGAAAGTTGGGGTATGGTTTAAAACCTCCCTAATACTGACCTCTTTATGTTTTAATGATGGGATTCCCTTTTCTCTCTCATTAAATGCCTCCCATGGACACCCGTTACTATGCCGAAATTCGGAATGGAACTTCTCTCTCCTCTTTTACAATCAAGAACTACTTTTGTATCCTGAATCTAAATTCCATTAAAAATTTTCGGACATGTATCTATATAATCTAATTACTGTAAATTACATGTAAATATTTTGAGAAACCCCTCTATCTCTCATCAACCATTTTTATGAATTCTTTTTTCACACCGTTACACTGCCGAGTAAGGGCCCTCCGATATCCCACCTCTTCTTCGCTGATGATTGCCTTCTTTTTTCTCGAGCTACCCCTAATGAGTGTACTGCAATCTGCCAGGCGATACAACAGTATGAACGGGCTTCAGGACAAATGATCAATCAGAGTAAATCAGAAATTTCTTTCAGCTCTGGAGTTCCCCAGCCGAAAAGAGAAGATCTCTGCTCTTTAGCACACATTCCTGGGGTCGATAAGCACCAGAAGTATCTTGGGCTCCCGACGGTGGTTGGACGGCCAAAGAAAGAAATCTGTTCAGCTATTGTGGATCGAATTGAAAGAAAAATACAAGGTTGGACCCCTAAAAAAATCTCCAAGGCCGGCAAGGAAATCCTCATCAAGGCGGCACTTCAATCTGTCCCCAGCTATTTGATGTCTATTTTTAAACTCCCTGACGTGGTTCTTTCAAAGATTCAATCCAGTACATCTAACTTTTGGTGGGGACGAAAGGACGGAAAAAATAAAGTCCATTGGATCGCCTGGTCTGCTCTCTGTCAACCAAAATCTGAAGGCGGAATGGGCTTCCGTGACCTTTCTCTTTTTAATGATGCTTTGCTGGCTAAACAAGGTTGGCGTATGATTAATAACCCATCATCCCTATGCACGCGTGTTCTCCGGGCTAAATATTTCCCACATAAGGATTTTATGGATTCCCATCTTGGCTATCGACCCAGTTTTCTCTGGAGAAGCATTTGGGGCGGTCATAATCTACTGAGGAAAGGACTAGGCTGGAGGATTGGGAATGGTTCTACGGTCAAGATTTGGACCGATCCTTGGCTTGTTGATCAGACAGGCACGAAGGCGTCATCCCCTGTTTATCCAGGATCCGAACATGCCACAGTCTGTTGTCTTTTTGATGATCAAGGGGCGGGATGGTGTCTGGAAAAACTCTTCTCCTGGTTTAATGAGAGGGATAGGAGAATTATTCTGAGTATTCCCTGTGTGTAAGACGCAGGGCCAGATCATCTCTACTGGACAAACGATAGCTCAGGTGAGTATACAGTGAAAGCTGGCTACCGGCGAGCTCTTTCTGCTCAGATTTCAGAAGGAGATGCGAGGCCCTGGACATCAATTTGGAAGCTTAATGTTCCCCCTAAAGTTCACTTTTTCTGGTGGCAAGTGTGTACTGGTATCCTCCCAACTAAGAGCCTCCTTGTCTACAGACACTTTTCAAACGACAACTCTTGCCCTTTCTGCCCTTCTGTGACTGAATCCCCTTTCCATGCTCTTGTTCAATGTCCCGGGGCTCAGGAGGTTTGGAATGGCTGGGGATCAACTATAGAGCTGTTCCCGGACACCGCCTCAGATCTTACATCTCTCCTGATGCGATGGTGCTCCTCCTTTTCGCCGGCTAAAGCAGGCGCCCTGTGCATTTTGGCTTGGATTATCTGGAATAGGCGGAACGAGGCCATTTTCAATCATTTCCGGAGGCCCCCCAGATTTTGGATTGACCGGGCATTGTCATGGATTGCGGTATAGCAGAACCACCCTGAACAACAAAGACTTTCCACCCACCCTCCTCTTCTCCAACATTGGTGCCCCCCACCGGAAGGGATTTTTAAGATCAATGTGGATGCCTCTCTCCCTAAGGATGGCCCAGTTGGACTAGGTTTACTGGCCCAAGACAACCTGGGAAATCTTATCGCTGCCAAATACAAAGCTCGTTATGCACTTTGGGAGCCCTCAGTCGCGGAGGCCGCCGCCATCCTTGCTGGATTAAACTTCGCAAAATATTGCGGTTGGGATTCCATTCACATCGAATCCGACTGTCTCACTGTAATCAATGCCATCAATCTCACTGACGGCGGGCTTCAACCTTTCGGTCCCATTATCCGGTGTATTCACTCGCGGAGACAAGGCTTCAATTCCTGCAATTTCTCATTTATTAGAAGGGAAGCGAATGAAGCTGCTCACAAGATGGCAGGCATTGGCCCTCCCTACTAGGATTTGCTTTGGTTCAATCATTTTCCATCGTGGTTATGCTCCTGTATTTCTGCTGATCTCCATCATTAATGGATCCGTCTTATTTTGTCAAAAAACTCAAGGGTATTCACCTTTATGAACATTTACTTATTTATTATAATGTTTCATGTATTAATTCCAAATTCATTTATCATAGAATAAATGATTATGTTTTATGAATCAATGTTTTATGATCCATGTGACACACTTATGCATGAAATGAAATGTTTAAGAAGGGTGCACCCTTATAGCGCTCCAATGCATTGGGTAAAGTATAGTATCATGATACGTCATGTGAAATTAGTGTTGAATCATAATAATTCAAGTGCAATGAGGGTTTAATTGTGCTTCATGTTAAACGAGGATTTACTCATGCTCTATGTGCAATGAGCCTTGGCTCATGCTAATTCCATGTTATGTATTGTTTCCACATTCCCATGTAATGATTATCATGCTTTATCATGACTTTATGTTCATGTTTCTCTTGGGATATATTGATATGCCTATTGTCTAATATGTATTTTACTCCTCATTTTATTCCATGTGTATTCCCTTACTGGGCTTTATATCTCACCCTTTTCTTAAGCATGTCCTCAGGTTATCCCATGCAATGCTAAGTACGAGGGAATGTAGTGGTCATGTAAAGGATGTTTTCAATAAGGATGTTGTATTTCATGTTTTAAGTTTTTATGTAATGATCCTAAGCCCCAAAGACACTAAACCTATCGATCTTTTTTGTTGTATCAAGTGACGTTTTATGTAATAAATCATGTTTAAGTTTGTAAAAAAAGTAGGGTTGTCATAGTTGGTATCAAAGGATAGGTTTAGTAATTTTTGGGATTAGGAAACCCTAGTAAAGCCTTAGATACAAGACTAAGTATAATAAAACATCCCTATGTATTGGTAAGTACTAAGTAAGTGGTTTATCAAAAAAATACATCCCTGTCTGGATACGAGCAGGTATAGGCGGCTCTGGCACAGATGTATCCTAGGGGTAAAACCCGAAAACACTGCTTTGAGCTAGACTCGAATGAGAACTGGTGCACGAAAACGGGCCTTGCTACACTCTTGGTTAAAACACTCCTGGGGGATATGTTTTGATAAATTCAGAAGCTTAGTATGAACCCTTATTAAGGGAATTAAAAAAAATTCCCCTAAGAATATATGTTAGAAAGTAGATCATGAAAATCCTATATTGAAGCCTATAGACTCATGAGTTAAGGAAATAAAAGATTATTTATTAGTCATAAACTTTTGTATTTGGATTACCCTTTATGTGTTACCCCTAACTTTCCTTTTATTCCAGACAATGGTCGGTAATAGGAGGACTCGGGCTAACAACCGTTGTGAAGATCAGTGTGATGACTGTACTAATGAGATGCCAAATACAATGGGAGTGGGAATCGTGAACTTTGTCATAATTCTCTCTCAGATAACTCATGTTTTGAATAGAAACACGGGTCAAGAGGAATGTTCAACCCCCCTAAGAAATAAAAAGTCGCTATCGAGAGCTTCATGAGACAAAGGCCTCCTACTTTTAGTGGATCATCTGATCCCACGATCGCTGAACAATGGATCAAATCGATTGAAAAGATCCTCTTCATCCTTCAATGTTTTGAACAAGAGAAGGTTATACTAGTGGCTTATCATATGGAGGGTGAAGCTTATCAATGGTGGACGTTGATCAAAAATACGAAGCCTGAGGAGTAGATCGAGGAGATGGAATGGAAGGATTTCTGGAAGATGTTTTTTGATAAATATTTTCCGCACACCCTTCGGCTAAATATGGAAAGGGACTTACTTTCCCTCAAGCAGAAATATAAAGAATCTGTTGGAGGGTACGAGGCAAACATCACAAGGCTTGCACGTTACGCTTCAAGATTTGTCGTTACCCCCGAATGCAAAGTTGACTGCTTCTTTGGTGGGCTGAAGCCTATCCTGCGGAAATGATTAGCGATCCATGACTTCGACAGCTGTGAGGAAATTGTCCGATGTGCCCTCAAGATATAAATGGAGATTAGGGAATCACATGGGTTTCATGGGGACAAGAAGCGTAAAGTGGAATTCAATTCTGGCGGTCTGATGGATAAATTCAATGGTGCTAAGAAGATCCAGTACCTCACTTTCCAAATGTGCGGAAAGAAGAACCCTGAAAATTTGCTTAAGGGGACGAGGAAATTCATCAGGTGTGGAAGGGATGGGCACCTAGCTGTTAACTGTTGACAAGAAAGACCCGCGAATACAAGAAAGGATAGGAACACTCCGTTTTAACCTCAACGCGTTGTTCAATGCTACAAATGAAAAGAACCGAGTCATTTTGCAAATCAGTTCCCTAATCCAAGGGTTTTCAGAGGAAACCAACAACCTCCAAGACAGCAAGGAAGAGCTTTTGCCATCACTTCTGCTGAAGTGAACCCCAAAAACGATGTGGTGACAGGTATGATAGTTATTCATCCAAGAATAGAGAACGTACTTTTTGATTCAGGTTCTTCACATTCTTTTATATCTTGAAAGTTTATTAGAACAATCCCAGCACCACCACAAATCATGGAAGTGAAGATGTCAGTGAGTACGGAAAATGGGGAAATCATTGCATCCAATGAGTATAAGTCCTCCCCTATTATAATATGTGGATTGAATTTCCTGGAGAACCTCGTCATACTCCCTCTGGTGGAATTTGATACAATTCTTGGAATGGATTGAATTTCCTTATATAGAGCCAACATAAATTGTCGGGAGAGGGAAATCACACTCCATATGGAGAATTGACCCCCGATTATTTACAAGTGTCAGGAGGAAGATGAATCTCCTTTAGCTCCATCATCTCAATCATGGATATTACTGACCTATGAGAACACATATCGAGCTAAGATGATTGAGTCCAATGAAGAAACCATCTTTGAAGAAATGCATATTGTGAGGGAATTCGCAGAATTGTTTCCCCGGAAACTGGCTGGTCTTCTTCCTAGAAGAGATGTTGAGTTCTCAATTGAACTTATACCTGGGGTGCTACCAATATCCAAGAATCAATATAGAATGGCTATTATAGAGCTTGAAGAGTTGAAGAAAAAACTATAGGATAATCTGGATAAAGGGTTTATACGCCCAAGTGATTCACCATGGGATGCACCAGTCCAATTCGTCAAGAAGAAGGATGGGTCAATGAAGCTTTGCATCAATTATCGTGAACTTAAGAAAATCACGATAAAGAACAAGTATCCTCTCCCACGAATTGATGAATTTTTCAATCGGCTGCATGGATCACAATACTTCTCCAAGGTGGACTTACAGTCGGGATATTATCAAGTAAGGGTGAAGAAGGAAGATATCCCCAAGACTGATTTTCGCATAGAATACGAGCACTATGAATTCATAGTAATGCCTTTCCGACTCACTAATGCTCTAGCAATCTTCATGGACTTGATGAATGGAGTCTTTAGAGATTACCTTGAAAATTTTTTGGTAGTATTTATAGATGAAATTCTAATATACTCCAAAACCAAGGAGGATCATGAGGAGCATTTAAGAACTGTACTAGAGACTTTGCGTAAGGATAAGCTCTATGCAAAGTACAACAAGTGTGAGTTCTTATTGAAGGAGGTCTCATTCTTGGGACATATCATCACAAGAAATGGGATATCTGTGGACCCCTCTAAAACAAATGCAATTGAGGGATGTCCGAGGCCAATATCGGTAATGAATATCCGTATCTTCTTGGGGTTAGCTGGATATTATCGATGATTTGTAAGGAATTTCTCACGATTGTCCAACCCTTTTACCAAGATAACTCGGAAGGGAGTAAAGTTTTCTTGGAGTGATGAATGCGAAGAAAGATTTAAGGAGTTAAAAAGGAGGCATATCACTGCACCCGTGATCACTTTACCCACAAGTGGGGAACTTTTTGTGGTATTCAGTGATGCTTCGAATAAGGGACTAGGTTGTGTGCTGATGCAGAATGATAAAGTGATATCCTATGCCTCAAGGCAGTTGAAAATACACGAGTGAAACTATCCAACGCATGATCTGGAGTTGGCGGCTTTGATCTTTGCCTTGAAAATCAAGCGGCATTATCTCTATAGAGAGAAATGTGAGATATATACTGACCACAAGAGTCTTAAATATATATTCACACAAAAAGAGCTTAATATGCACCAGAGAAGATGTATAGAGCTCATCAAGGATTATGACTGTTCAATACATTACCACCATGGGAAAACGAACAAGGTGGCAGATTCCCTAAGTAGAAAGGATCCATCGATTCTATCAATGATGAGAATTTAGAAGGATCCAATATTCTATGACTTGATGAAGATAGACATGGGAATCATAGAGAAGGGAACATAATCAATCCTTTCGAAAATTATTGCTCAACCATCTCTTTTGGATTGGTTAAAGGATTCTTAAAAGGATGATGAGGGAATTCAAGAAAAAGTGGAAGCTATCAAAAAGGGGAAATCCTTAGAGTTTAATGTTAATGAAGAAGGAATTGTGCGGTTTTGGAAAAGACTATGTGTTCCATCAAGTCCGCAGTTGAAAAAGGAACTTTTGGATGACGCACATAGTTCAAATTTCTCTATTCACCCAGGGAGCACAATGATGTATCGAGATCTCCGAGAAAACTTTTGGTGGGATAATATGAAGAAGGATATCGATGAATATACATCCAAGTGCCTGGTGTGTCAGCAAGTGAAGGAAGAGAGGCAGATTTCTAAGGGGATGATGCAACCATTTCCCATACTAGAATGGAAATTGGAGAAGATCACCATGGACTTTGTCACCGGACTGCCGAGGACATCCAAAGGAAAAAAATGCAATCTGGGTTGTTGTGGATCGTCTTAGAAAGACTGCACACTTCATTGCTATTCGGGAGGATTTCTCTTTGGATAAACTAGTACAGATATATATCAGGGAAGTGGTAAGGCTGCATGGAGTACCACTATCTATTGTGTCTGACCGAGATCCAAGATTCACCTCTAAGTTTTGGAAGAGTCTTCAACATGCTCTGAATACTGAACTGAAATTCAGTACAACATATCATCATCAAACTGATGGCCAATCTGAGCGGACTATCCAAACACTTGAGGACATGTTGAGAGCATGATCAATGGACTTTAAAGGAGGATGGGATCAACATCTTCCTCTGGTTGAGTTCTCTTATAACAATAGTTTCCACTCAAGCATCCAAATGGAACCATATGATAGAAAATTCAGCACATTAATATTATGATATGGAAAGATTTTGGAATTATAAAGGTTTATGATGGTAATATAATAATATGTAAAGATAATTTCTTTACATAATAATGGTTTGGTAATAAAGAAACATAACATTATTACAGAAGGTAATATAAAGTAATTCCATGACATTCAAAAGAGTAATAAAGAAATAGGCATGAAACCCTTACCTTTTTATACCCCTTCCAAAATATTCAGAGTGATCTGGTTATATCTTTAGAGTTGGTGATCTTCAAATAGAAATGTAGAAAATGTTTTTTTGAACCCATATATTATTAATAATTCAAAGAAAAACTATCATAAATGGTTTTAGGAGAAAAATAATGATAGATGTTGAAACCCTTATATACTAAAGACTCTTACCAAAGCTTGTTGAGATAGAATATGAGAGAAAAATCTTGTTCAATAGATTTTAAGTGGATATTAATAATAGGATAGATGGATATTAATAATAAATAAGGGTATTTTTTATTAATTAATAAATATGGACCTTAGAATTTAGGTTGTGGAACAATACAAAATCATTATCATATAATGAACTGGACCAATGTTCCACAAAAAATGACCCCCAATCTTACCCAATATATGCTAAAAACTATTGCCTATGTGCTAAAAATAAAACATGGGAATTAATTCACCCCTTAACTAAATTAACCAAAGATAGGTTCCCTCCTAGAAATTTAGCATGACCCATCTTTATAATAGATAACCATAACATAAAAAAATGAAAAAAAAAATAAAAGTACATACATTATAAATGAATAAAAATGAAAATCCATACAAGGAATCAAAAAATACTAAATAAAAAGTATATATCTAGACATAACATAAACCAAAGAACATTTTTCGCTAATGTGGATGATACATAATAATCCCAACAGGTAAAATAAAAAAGCAACCCACTACCTAAAAGCCTCCTTTTAACCCATGGTCAATCACCATGATCCAAACTGACCGTCAAGGTCTAACCTAATCCAAAATCATACAATGAACTGACTAAGACACTAGAGAGAATACATAAGAGTTATATACCATGAATGGTGTATTCATGGTGTGGAAAAAATGACCCCAGTAGGAATTCATGAAGGAGTCCATTCCATTTACTTTGAAAAAGTAATTTCATTATTGAAATTTTATAAATATAATAATAAAATTGGTTTTTTGAAATTATTTTAGAGAAATAAATTATAATTTCATAATTTCTTTGTTATAAAATGATCCCCACCAATTAAAAGATAATGAAGGAACCAATTTTTTTTCTTAAAACACTTTAAAACAACAAAAATATGAACCATTGTCAATAAACATTGAAAACAAGACAAATCAAATTTCCTATTAATTAAAACATTTCATAAAACCCACTATTTATAAAAAATCACTTTTATTTGAATTCACACATTATAAATCATTTTTAAAATCAATTTTAAGGTCAATAGAAAATTACAACTAGAATAGACACACATATCACCCAATAAGAATGAAACATGAATAGAATACCAAACCAAAACATTGGTTCTGATATGAAATCAATAGATAGGGGATTTAATCATTTCATAAGGAAAAAATAATTTGAATCATCTTGAAATGGATTTAATCAACATGGGAAACCTCTTAGTACTAAATTAAAATAGTCTGAATGGGATAAAATAACTCTAGTTAAACCTATAAGAACCTTCTTATTCCCCTAGTAGATATTCAAAACCATCCTTGAATAAAACCTCTTGTGGTCATACCACTCCAAGGGTCCACACAGTATCCTTCTACCCCTCTCAATCTAACTGACTTAGTTTACTTGGGTAACATTCCATAGTAAGTGCACAATATACACAAAGGATTTAAATTACCTTGACCTAAATGTATCCATATAAGATATCCCATTAAATATATAAAATGGGTCTGATCCATCAAAATCCACATCTAACCAGTTTAAATCATTTGTAAATAACCAACACCTACCCTCCTACACCCTTGTACAAAACGACCACTTATCCATAATTATACATTTTAATCAATAAACATAAAATAATATAAACATTCCATGAGGGCACTCAACTCATATAAAACAATAGAAATGTTATGATATAAACTGAGGGTCTCAAACACTTTATAAAACATCTTTATATTCTAAATGGTCTAGACTAAATTCTCAAAATTCCAATCCACTTCACCAACATTTGTAATCATTTTAATTATTATTTTAAATATCACATTCATTCAGAATCAATTAAAATTATAAAAATACACATTATATTAAAAAAATATTTTAATAACACACCTTTACATTACTAGTACCTAAATGGGGTAAAAAATGTCATTCCATTAATTTTTTTTAAAATTACATATAAAAAATTTCAAAACACATAAACCAAAAAAATAAATTATAAAAAAAGTTGAAATCATAAAAGACTTTTATTCAATGTAATCAAAATCCAAAAACGTTAAAAAAATCTACCAAAACATATACACAAAATTTTAGTTAATTTTAAAAAGTAATTAAATAACCAAGAATTCAATTTCATGTAATTTCAAATAAACTAAAAAAATGCATTCCTAAAACCATGTAAAAAAAATTCTAAAACACATTTTCTATGATTATGAATGCTCAAAAAATAAATTTAAAAACCTCTATAATACATAGAAACCAAGACATTGTATTAAAATCCACCCAAAACATATTTTCGCCTGAAAACCTTATTGAGGTTCGAAAGAGACATTATATAAAAGAGAAAAATATATAGGGAAGTAATAAAATGTGTAAATAAGATGATGTGAGGGCCTATTGGAGAGAAATACTAACGAATCATCATGGGGGATCTCAAAAAGTAAAGGAGGAAGGGTGGAGGGAGGTTCCCCCATGTGCCAATATTAGTCGAGCCAAGAAAATAGGAAAGGGGTCCTCACCCTTGAAAAAATTAATAATTTGTAATTTATACATTAAATTATATCAAGGAATATCATAAATTTATCCCACATTCTTTTCCAAACCGTGCAATAACTGTGTATAAATTTCTGTGTATAAAAAACTGTCTGACAAAGTTTCCCACAAATTCACCAAAAAAATTTCCCAATTACTTTTTAACCATTCCAAATGAAATTATCAAGAATGAAAAACTATCAAATATAAAACACATGGTTTTCCTAACCATTAGAGTTAATGATGAAACCTTTCAAACCCTACAATGATTTTTGGATTCCCATCCAAAAAATCTCCCAAATTTAAAAAAACTCAAAATATTATATAAATAATCAAAAGAGACACGTGGGTATCATAATTCTCTCTACCATAACACTTTCCATCCTAAATAAGTCATTAAAAAATGTATACCTAAGGGAAAAATAAAAATTGTCTTATGATTAGAGAAATGTGGTATATTATCATTCCATCAGAACAGTGTGACCAAATCCTCAAACATTGGTAGAAAACTACAAGAACAAATACATATATAGAAGGAAAGTCATATCCTAGAAGATAAAGTCTTACTATAGGTCTCCTGGGGATTTATAATTATTCTAAAATCATTTAAATAAGATAAAAACATCTTAAAAAACCATAAAATGTGAAAATTACCTAGATAGTTTAAATTTCATGAATCACACTAAAAGAAAACCCTCAACTCAACCAAATACAATCTCATACCAAAGATCCAGATTCCATCCACAATATATCCCAATCCCAGGGAAAATTCAAAAAAATTATAAGAAATAATAACCAAAATCCATTAGATCCCATACTATAGTAAATAGAGAAAGACCTATTCTAAAACATGTCTAAAAAATAGAACAAAATTGGTTTAAACCTAGAGTCATGAATCTGGATGGAAGGGGAAATATATGACCTCATAATCGGGTCACAATCCCATGGAAAACCCATCTAGAACCCCAAATCGAAACTGTCTAGTTTATAATATCAAATAGTACAATGCTTTTCCCATATACCAAAACCACACACCAATGACTTTCCAACATCCAATACAAGGAAAAAATAACCATGGAATTCATCATGTGAAATCCTCATGGAATAAAACTATATACTGAGGAATAATCCTAAATTTCACCATAAATAAAAATTCATCTAGAGAAACTATAAACATCAAATGAGATTCAATATAGGATCCCCCAACCCACTATAAACTCATGAACAGAAATCAAAAAAAGAAAAATAAATTTAATCCAATAAAGGTTACCTCAAAATCTAAATTCACTATAGGATCTATAAGTATCCATCCAAAAATAAATATTTTTCCAAAAATAATCTGGAAATATTCTTCTAATGGATCTTTTAGTACAAAATGCCCAATAACAATCCCGAAAGAACCGTGACCACTTTTATGAGGATACTGACTCAAGAAGTCCTATAACAAAGAGGATTTTGACCCCACCACCACATATAGAGTCTAGTTGAATCCAACAACTAAAATAAATATACATATGGGCAAAAGTATCTACTCTAAGTCTTGTCCATAGAAATAGGATTCTATATTATCTCAATATCAATCATGTGGAATTACTCCAGAGTATAAAACATGAATATATCTCATGCATGCTTCAAAAACCACATCAAATATCACCATTACCCACCAATGTAACAATTTAATCACACAATACAAAAAGAAAAAACACACCACAATCCATCTTTAAAACATTTTTCTCTTAATTTATTCTATTTACCTAGGGATATTCAAGTTAATTTTACATAGAAACACATAATTTTAAGAAAACCCAATTCTAGTTTAACACACATAACCCTTTATAAAAAATTAAAAAAAATCCATTTTTCACATAAAATCATAATATTTAAAAAGGTTAAAAAATTTCATTTTAAAATAGAAAACACTTTTTTAAATAACTCAACTCCATTTTTCAATAATTTAATCTAAATTGAAAATACAAAAAACCCCCTCACATTAAATCACAACATTGATAAAGTGCTTTACAACACATCCATACCATTTTGATGAATCCAAATCATTTAAAATATAGAATCAATTTTTTTTTAAAATGGTCTAATCCAATGCCTATAATGAAATGTTTTTAAAACAATTAAAATTGAAAGAAATAATCTTCCATGTAAACCACCACACTTATTCTAAAAAAAATTATATTTTTAAAAAATCATATTCTCATTTATAAAACCAAAAAATATTGAGAAAAAATTAAAATATAGGAGGAGAAACAATTAAAAAAATTCACATACATACAAATTATTTTATTCCTTCACCAAATTAGGTTTTGAAATAAAATTAATCTATAAAATCTCAATTTTTATTCAAAAATAAAGTCACTAGTAGCAGAAAACCAATATTAAAAACCAATAGATAAATGTAAATAAAAATAATGAATCAAGGAAACTACTTAATAACATAAAATAAATAAAATAGACCCAAATTATCCTCACACCAATGGTAGTAACCATCAAGAAAAATTCAAAAAATAAGGGTGCAAAAACCTTAAATATGAGGTGAGAATATAAATGTGGATGGTTTGACTACACAATTTTGTGAATCATGCTCAAAACATGAATAAGACAACCATCATTGATTTCAACCAACCTTCATGGAATTTTCATTGATTTATGGACCATTTTATCTAACTCTATAGTTCATGTTAACTTCGCATTTTCACCACAAAATCACTATGAAACCCCTAAAATCACCTATATAATCAATGGTGATCTGAATACTACAATATCACCTCAAAACATATAAGAATAAAAAAAACCTCAAATTAAAAATTAAAACATATAATACATATAGTAACTCAATTATAGAGATGAAAAAGAGTTTATGACACCCTCTTCACAATAACTCTAGAGTCCCGAAACCCCAATATCAAAACATCAAACACCCACAATAACAATTGAGTGCTCTAAAATCATGTTTATATTAAGAACCAAGGATCTGAAACCGTCTCGTAAAGAACCACCAACATCTTCAATTAGTACTTGAACCCTAACCGATATAACCCAATGCCAAATGGTAATTATCAATCCTTATAGGATAGATATTACTTCTTGAGTACCAACAAAAAAAATTTGGAAATGACTTCAACCTATTAAATCAATTATGCCAAACTAGGATCCCACCTAGAAATACGACATGACCTATCTGGATAATGGATGCAACACATGAGTTTCAATTATAGTAAGTGGATATTATATTTTAATAAACATATTATATAATTAACATTTTGATATTTCAAGGCACAAAATTATAATTTTATTGGATGAATATTGATTTTAAACTTAATAAGTCAAAATAATCCTAGAATCATTTTTTATATTTTCCTTTAGAAATAAAATTTCCGAATATTTGAAAATATAGTATTCAAATATCAATCCATATATTTATATCAATGTGTTATAATATTTATAATTAAAAATTTATTGACTATTAATTTGATAAAAATACAGATAAGATTATTTTGGGTGTAAATGGGATTTTTTTTCCAAAAAGTGTTTAAAACGGAATAATGTATTTCCATTTTTATTATTTAAAGTAATATTTAATTATAAATTATTTTTAAAAAAATTATATATTTTAGAACTCAATATATGTGAATTTAAATCCATATAATGTTTATCACTAGTCCAATAATTAATATAATACCATCTTATGCTTAAAAAATGAATTTCATGGAAAACCATTTTTTGACACGATTTGTAGGTTTATTTGTTAATAAAATTATGCCACTTATATAAATTTATTTTTATAATATATATTAATTATTTTTAATTATAATAATTAATAATCGTAAATATGGTCATTATAATTTTTGGTAATAATTAATATAAAACAATAAAAATTAATTACTACACCTATGGTCAAAATAATATTATTAGGGGTTAATATATAATTATAAGGGTTAAAATGATAAAGAAACTTGTCGAACCCCTACTGGTTAATTTTATTTATTTATTACCATTATATAATTATAATATGATAAATTTTGTATCTATAAGTCAAAGAAAAGTGACATAAAATTATTGGAAAACATTGAAAAATTAAAATTGTACCACTCACATTAATTATAAAAGGGAACTTCCTCCACTTAATTATTCATACCAAAAAACCATATATATTAAAAAAATGAATAGCTATCTCCTAAAAATCATTAGATAGGTTATATATATTCTTTTGTTCCCAAAATACTAACCCTAGGTTCTTTAATAAGAGAACCAAAGGCGGGTTTTCTAACCAAAGGTAATTGTATTCACCAAGATCTTTCTTTTTTTGCTTCTTCTTTTATCACCCTCAATTATGAATTAGTAATTTAAATACAATAAAACCAATGTATAACATATACTTATATCTTATAATGTTTATCGTATAATATTTATCCACCTCTTTCTCTATCAAATGGGAAATCAAAATATCACACATGTGTACAGTGGTTCACCACTTCATGAATCGATTTAATTTTCTTTCCATCACCAAATGAAAAAGATAAGAATAATTATCAGAAACATTAATATAAATTATAATTATGAAATAATATTGACTCTATAAATTTAATATATCATCCAATCACATATAATTTCACAAATTAAAGAAATGATAATATCGCTCGTGCGTAGATACAACATACTGTCTCTATGAAGCAATGTGAATCATTTCCCACATCAAAATTTAAAGAATGATTATAGAAGTTATATAATGAGAAAATATGATATTTATAACTTCATTATATTTCTACATATGATTTAACTATATCCTATGTACAATAACTGGAACATCTACGAAAAAAAGATTGAGAAAATGAAGCAATTAACTCCCAAAACAATGATAATAATGAAATATTACTAATGAATGGGTGGAAAGATGTTATAAGAGGATAATATATGAATCAATAAATATTATTATTATTATTATTATAATAATTAATAATATTTTTAAAACCATTATACATGAGGTTTAATCATGTTCAACTAAAGATAATTGGGAGGAAAAGGGAATTTCATCTCAATTTCCACTCCGTTGAGACATATTTGACATTATGCACCTATTTACATTTATGTGATGTATATATTGCCTATTTTTTTATTTGTCATGAATCAATATTTATTAATGATGAATAATTTTTAAAATCAAATTTATTATTTAATGGATTTAAAATTTAATATTTACCGAAGAGGAAATGATTTATTTTACAATATAATTTTTTAATTTCCATAATTTTAATTAAATAAATATTTTAATCCATAATTCGTAAAATCCATATATTTTTTTCCTCTATATATTTATAGAGTTTTTATATTTTCTCCCAACTTTTCCTCTATTTTTTCCCATTAATCAAGAAATTCTGTTTTAAAAGAAAAAATTATTTTATTTTTCTTTTAATGAAATATATTTTTCTTCCATGTCTATATATTTTGATTTTTATTTACATGAGTTTCTTTCTATTTCTTGAAATGATTTATTAAGGATATTTATTTATAATCCTTCAGTTTTTATGAGTTTTGAAAGGAATATTTATAATTTTTTCTAAAGGATACATTTTGCACTTTTTTTGTACAAAGTCAAAAGGAATGTTTCACTTTAACATATATTACATTGAAAGAATTTACTGCTTCCATAACCGTTTTATGATATTTAGCTTCTTCAAAAAGTTGTCAATGTTTTTATGTTGAGTATTTTTAAATAAATTTTATTTTAACATTTCACTTACATTTTCTTTAATCATATAAAGTCATGAATTTATTACAAAATCTATTTTATCTCTCATTGATTTTTTGTTCATTAACATTATCTTAAAACAATAACTATATTATGATAGATGGAAATAAATTTTATCTCAAATACCCATCTTATTTTTATAATTAATATGTTAATTTCCTAAATTATACAACATATCTATATACAATGTTTAATTTTTTTTAATTTTATTGACTATGGAAATTATCTATATATATATTCATTACTCAAAAAGGATATTTATTAATAAGTAGAATTTTAATGAATTAAATTGATCATTTAATATATTAGGAATTCATTAGAAATACGTTGATTGGTGTTCTTAGTTATAGATTGACCGTTGACGCATAGACATATATCATAAAACAAATTATTTAGCCAAATTAAATGGACTTCTTATGTATACCTTACAATATGTTAAACAGTCTTGGTATAAGGTATTTACGGTATAGATATCAGATGTCTAACATCACGAAGTCCAATATTAATCCTTTAATTTATAACAAATAATGTTATTAGTTTCCATGAGATTTTTTCAATGATATTATCCATTGATGCATTTCATGAGCATGTTATTCATTAAATTACACACTTTTAGATATAACATAGTAATATTGATTATACCTTATTTACACATGAATGATTTAACTATACATAACTGTTACTAATCATTTTAAATTACACTTACTTTTTACCATTCCTTAGCATATGATGCATAATTCTTTGATCGAGTTCAAGGATGCCATTTTTATTATTTCTATGATTTAAATTTTATTACCAATTTAAAATGTGTATTAGTTTTGTTTCTTTTCCGCCAAGACAACTAAAATGATCGTTAAATCAGGATTTAAACCATTGTATCTATTCTAATGTAAAAAATGACTCCAAATCTAGGATACTACATTCTAGGTTTTTATAGTTGGTATCAGAGAATGTTTAGTACAATCCTTGTAAATTTGATGTAGGAAAACATAAATTAGGTAACATAACCCAATGAATGAAATTGTAGATAATTATTGGTATAATATTACATCCTAATGTATTAATAAGTTATAAATTAAATGTTTTCTCTATAAATACATCCCAATCAGGATTCTAAATCGATATGTGGTTTTGGAATAGATCTATATAGGGGTAATAAACCTAAAAGGAGTTGGTTGAGTATATCTCACCCATCATTCTATATCATAGAAGATGAGACCTTAACATACACCTGGTTTGGTACTCCAGGGGGTTTATTCTTAATAAAATTCAAATATTCTTTGAAAATTGTTATGAAAAATTTTGGAAAATATTTTTATGATTTGAAGATAATCACAAAGAAACCATGTTTATAATTTCCAGATTTAGTATGCATCCATATTCAATTTTTGTTATGTGTTACACCAGATTTAGAATTATATGTTATGATTTAAAATAAGTAATATCATGTTCTAATATAGTATATTTCACTTTTTAGAAATGGAACATGGAAGAAATAATGGTATCAATACCTGTGGTCAATGTAGAAATATCCCTTTTGACCAAGCAAATACGAAAAGTGTTAGAGTTGAGTAAATCGTGTCTATAATAGGGTACTTGAACCAGGTTATGAAAAATAAAATTGCACATATTGATGAACATGATGTTCCAAATCATAATAAACATATATTGGATTGTTTAATATGACCGAATCACCTATAATTTAGTGGAATTAATAATCTAGTGGTAGCTAAATATTGGATTAAATCCCATAAAAATAGTCATATCCTTAAGATGTACTAAAAGGGAAAAGGTTATAATTGAAGTATATCACCTCAAGGGTAATTTTTATCAATGATTATTTTTTATTTAGAATACTAGACAGGAAGAAGAAGTATAACACATAGAATGGATATATTTTAAAAAATATATTCAAAATATATTTACATCATGAGAAACAAAATTAAATGAAGAGAAATTTATTCAATTTAAAGAAAAAATTAGAATAAATTATTGTACAGTACCGAGATTCATTTATAAGACAATATAGTTATAATTTGGATTACAAATGTAATACCAAATGAATGATTGAATATAAATTTGAATGTATTAATCCCAATCTTGGAAGGGTATTATTTTTTCAAAAACTTTAATCATATGATGAAATAGTTTTATGTTACCTAAAAAAATAGTTGGATTTTTCTGGATCCTATATATTCAAGGGTAATCAAGAGAATAAGAGGTTAGATAAATGCCATGAAAAGGGAACACATCAATGAAATAGAATAAAATAAATCAATTTATATCATGTGAAAATCTATAATGAAACATCCAAGAAAACACTTGAATGAAATAGGGGATTTCACAAGTGTGGGGATAATGGTCATCAGACTAATGAATATATGGGGGAAAAAGAGATAACTACTATATAATTATTTAAATATAATTAAATGGGTAATTATTAAAAATAATTTTACAATAATTAAGCGATTCAACCATAGAAGGGGAGAATGGGATAAGTCATATCTAATTTGATCCCTTAAGTAGAGCTTGAAGTTCCCAAAGATATTGTAGAAGGTACTTTAATCATAAAATCAAAATTTATCAAATTATTTGATTAATTTTAGATTCTCTAAAATTTTATATCTTCCAAAATTTTATAATAAAATAATATATTTCCTCATCACCTGAAAAATGGAGTTTTCATTCAAAACACCATGTGAAAATATGATGACAAAAATGACATGTTAGGAAGTTCCCATTATGATACACAAGAAATAATTATTTTTAGAATTTACTATTATACATATAGTTGAATTTTATATAATCCATGGTATATATTTGATTTTAAAATATGATGCAAAAAATTATTATAAAGAGAAGGAAATTACGATGTGTGATGAAGATGTGAAATTATTTATCATTAGAGGGGATACATAATCAGCCATGTCATGTCTAGATCCACACCTAGTAGATATTCTGAATGATATTCTTATGAAAGGTGTGCATACATAACACATATATGAAAAAAAATCTTAAAATTGATGATATACCAATTATACAACAGAACACTGATGCATTTTTTGAAGAATTACATGAGCATACACCAGAGAATATAATTGAGTTTTCCATTTATTTAATCCTTTATTAAATACCTATATTGAAAATATCTAAAGAATAGAAATTTTAGATTTAGTGGATGTAATAAACAACTAGTGGAGTTGGATGATAAGGGATTTATATTCCCTAGTGTTCACCTTGGGTATTACATATTCTCTTCTTTAATAAGAAATATGGATCTATCAGTCTATGAATTAATTATAGGAATATCAATGATATTATGATAGAGTAAAACTATCCTATACCACAAATTGATTAATTATATGATAAAATTTACAGAGCATACTATTTTAAAAAAAAATTCTTCATTATGGGTATCATCTATTTTGAATAACGGAGGAAGTTATCCCAAAGACAACATTTTTAATGAGGTATGAACATTACGAGTTTACAGTAATTCCATTTGGGTTGATTCATAAAAGATCCAATTTTATTGACCTAATTAACATAATATTTATGTAATATATTGATAATTTTGTTGTGGTATTCAGTCATAATATCTTGGTGTATTCTGAAATCTATTAGGACTAGGATAATCACATATAGATCATTCATGAGAATCTTAGAGGAAAATCTTTATATGATAAATTTACAAAGTGTGAATTCAAGCGTCATAATTGTTTTTTCTTGGAAATATTTTCTCTAATTATTGAATATTAGTTGATTTTATAAAGAAAAAGGTAGTCAAATAATGTCCCATATAAATGAACCAAACTAAGGAAAATAGTTTTATTAGTTTGGAAGGTTGATATCATTGTTTTCTTAAAACAATTACCTAATTGGAAACTTTTTTATTTATGATTACACATAATGGGGTTATGTCCATAAAAATCAATAAATTTAAAGAATGTTTTGAATAATTGAATAGGATATTGGTAAATGATTCAATTTTGACTATACCATTATGAAATGATGGATTTGTGATATAAAATGCTGATTTGATAAAGGGACTTGGTTGTATCATTATTTGAAACTATAATGTTATTTCTTATTAATATAGGTATTTAAAGACTCATTAATAGATCCTTTCAACTCATGATCATGAGTTGGCATCCATAATTTCTACACTTATGATAGGAATACATTATATCTATGGTGATTGATGTGAGATAAAATATGACCATAAAATCCTAAAATACATCATTTCATAGAAATTACTCAATATGTGGAAAGTGAGATGGATTGAGTTACTTAAAGATTATGATTTCTCAATATGCTACCACCTATGGAAGGAAAATGAGGTTGAAGATGCATTGAGAAGGAAATATTGTGGAGTCCTAACCAAAATAAGGTTTCATATGGATCCGATGTTTATAGATTCAGTGAATATGGATATAAAAATTATTAAGGAAGGTAAAAATCACCCATATTTCAAATTATTTCCAAAAAATATTTGTTATAAAAGATAAAATGTTCTCAAACTCAATATAATAATTTATTGAAATAAATTAATGTAGTGAAAAATGGAAAAATGGTAGACTTCATTGGTGAAAATGAGATTTTTATATTTGTAAATATAATATGTGTTCTACCTATACCTAATATGAAACAGGAATTGTTCAATGATTCTCATAGCACAAATATCTCTATACACCATATTACAAAAATAT
Source organism: Viscum album (assembly GCA_963277665.1). NCBI lineage: Eukaryota > Viridiplantae > Streptophyta > Magnoliopsida > Santalales > Viscaceae > Viscum > Viscum album. The sequence continues at coordinate 633,820,733 of OY728134.1, read as the reverse complement.
TATTATAAGGATTTGAGGGATCATTTTTGGTGGGTTAACATGAAGTGGGAAATTTCTAGATTATGAATAAAGATCCTTAGATTTTCAAGAGGTGAAGGCTAAGAGATATAATCCTAAAGGATTTATGCAACCATTATATATTTCTATGTGTAAATGGGATGGAACTAATATGTAATTTATCACTGGATTACCAAATACTCCAAGAAACAGTGATACAATATGGGTGATTTTTTATTGGATAACCAAATCTTCACACTTTCTTTCTATATGATAACATTTACCTCTTGAGAACATTATAAAGCTCTATATTAATAATGTTTTAAGTCTTAATGGGAAACCTATTTCATTTGTGACTAATCATGATCCTTAATTTACATAAATATTATATAAAATTCTTTATAATGATGTTGATATTGAGCTTTATTTGAGCATAACCTACCATGCTCAAACAGATGGATAGTCAAAATATCCTATTTAAACATTAGAATACATGTTGATATTATGATCACTTGAAATTCAAGGTATATGGGATCAATATTTTCTTTTTTATAGAGTTTCAATATAACAATTCTTTCCATTCAGGTATTCGAGTTTCATCTTATAACTAATTATATGGAAATAGATTATTTTATTTAACTTGTTTGGATGATGTTGGTGAAAGGAAATGTAAAGGCTTGGAAATTTTTTAGTAGAAAATAATAAAAGGTAAAGTCTATTCAGATTCATATTAAATAATCTCAATATTTTCAATATAATTATCCGAATAATTGATGGAAATATTTGGAATTCTAAGTGGAAGGTCAGTTATTCTTGAATGTCTCTATGAGAGGGTGTTATAATGTTTGGTAAAAAAGGGAAATGTAGCCTGATGTATATTACACCTTTTGAATTTATAAAAATAATCATATTTGTAGATTAAAATCTGAAAATTTCAATAAGTTTCTCTAAAGTACATGGTGTGTTCCATATGTCATTGTTTGGGTTGTCCATTCCAGACCAGAAACATGTTATCACATACAAAGAAATATAATTGTAACATGTTCTATCTCTTTTTGAATAGACCATCTAGATTATTAACACTAGAAAGAATTTATCGGTTAATCAGATGAATCAAATGGTGAAGGTAATTTTGATAAATCATTAAATTTAGGATTAAATTTGTGAACCAAATAATGTTATGAATAAGAACAAACCTAATTTGTTTAGAAAGTAATATCCATGAACATTTTGAGGTTGAAATTTTTATAGAAAGAAAAAATGAAACACCAGAGGTTAAATTATAGTAATTTAAAATTATATTTTAATAAAAATATAATACAATGAAGATTTCAATATTTTAAATAATAAATTCTAATTTAATAGGATGAATATCAATTTTGAACTTAATATGTTAAAATAATCCTAGAATGAGTTTTTGAAAATTTACCTTAGAAATAATATTTTTCATTGATCGGAAATGTAGTATTTAAATATTAATCATTTTATTTATAATAATTTCTTATAATATATATAATAAAAAATTTATGTACTATACTTTTTATTGAAATAATGGTAAGATAATTTGTTTGTAACAAGAGATATTTTTCAGAAAACCATTTTTAAGAAATCATAATGTATTTCGATTTTAATCAATTAAAATAACCTTTAATAACTAGTTATTGACATAAAATTTATAGATTATATAAGTAACTATATGAATTTGAATCCATATAATTGTAATTACTAGACTTATAGTTAATGTAAGATCATATCATGCTTGAGAAATGCAAAATTGAAAACCCATTTTAAACAAGTTTTATAGGTAAATTTTTACATTAAAATGCACATATTCTATTATTTGAATTTAATAAAATTATTTTAATATTTGGAATCATCATAATTAATAATACATAATAATTTCAAATTAAATTTTGTTTCATACGAAAAATTAAAAATTGTAAAAATTAATTTGTATGGTTAATGTCAAAATGTAGGTACTGTTGTTTAATCTATAGTTATAGATGATAAAATTACCAATACACTTGATAATACCTTATTGGTTAGTTTTTTTATATTTAACCATACAACCTTCTATTGTGATCCGTTTTGGATCCATATGTACAATAAACTGACATGGAATTATTGTAAAACATTGAAACATTACTAGTGTTTCACTCAAGTAAGTTATAAATGGGAACAACATCCCCTAACTTATTCAAAGATATATAGAAATTTATATTGGTTAAACCCTACCAAAATATATCCCTATAATCCTCATCCATGTTCTATATTTTCTTGTATTCCCAAAATACCAACCCAAGGCCATTAATAAAAGATCTAAATGAGATTTTTCTAAGCGAATACAATTTTCTTCACCAATCTCATTCTTATTTACTAATTTTTTTTTCACGTTAAATTATGTATCAATAATTACAACATAATAAAAACAATATCTTCCATATATTAAAATTTTATTATGTTAATGGAATAATACCTATCCATCTCTTTCTTCATCAAACGAGAAACAAAATCATCTCTCGTGTGTATGACATACTACCACCTCACGAACAGAGGTAATTGTTTTCCATCACTGACTAACATATATACTCCTAGTTTTTAAAACAATAAATATATATAATAATTATAACATAATATTTATTATTTATGTTTAATATATTATATAATTCCTTACCCTTTCACCCATTATTGAAATGATAACACTGCTCGTATGTACATATGACCTAGCGACTTCACGAAGCAATGTGAATCAATTTACAGGTTAAAATTTAAAAAATGGATCTGAAAAGGAATCTAGTGAAATATGATATTAAAAAACTTAATATCATTCTATATATGATTTAACTATATACTATTAAGTAGATCTAAAACTTCTATGAAAAAATATGAATGATAAAATGAAGCTGTTAACACCAAAAACAATTGTAATAATGAAATATTATTAATGAATGAGTGATAAGATGTTATAAGAGGATCATATAAGATATTATAAATATGAATATGGTTCAATTAAAAATTAATAACATGTATGAATCCATTATATGTGAGTTTAAATCAATTTCAACTAAATAGAAGCATGTGGTATGGGAGTTTCGTCTCAATTTCCACTCTATTGAGGCATTTTTGATAATATGCATGTATTTCCATTTAGGTGGTGTATATACTTCATCTTTGTTATATTAAATATTAATAATGATATATTTAGGATGATAATTATTTTAATTCATGTTAATTCATTCAAGGGGTTAGAATATTAATGATACCAAAGATGTAAGTATTTATTTTACAATCTCATTTTTTGGGATTTATTTAATTTTAATTGAAGGAATCATAAAATACATCATTTATAAATTATATTTATTTTATTATACATTTTATATTTACAGAGATTGCATATTTTATTCTATAGAATTATTTTCTTTTAACTTGAATCACGAAATTGTTTTTTAATGAAAAATGATTTTATTTTTCTTTTAATCCGAATATTTTTTAAAATTTTTCTCAAAATATTATTTCTATTCACAAAAATTATTTATTAATGATATTTTAATTTATCTTTGTTTTTTAATTAATGTTTCTAATGTTTTCATAAAGTGACATTTTTCTCATCTATTACAAAATAGTCAAAGTGAATGATTCATTTTAACATGTACAATGTTAATGATATTTTTGAACTAACTTAACGGTTATATAATATTTATATTATTATAATAGTTTTCAGTGGTATTACATAGAAATGGTTTCTCCAGAAATATTATTTTAATATTTTTTAAATATTTTCTTTTATCCTCTTAAGGACATTAATTTATTACAAAACCTATATTATATGTCATTTATTGTGCGGTGATTAAATTTCTCATGAGCGATTCACATTATTGGGATTGTTGAATATAACTTTTTTATTAAATATAATTATTATTTATATCATGGATATGATTATTTCATAAACTATATACCATTTATTCAAATAATTGTAAATTTTAATGTTATTTGATTGACTATTAAAATCTTGATAAATTATTATTCTTTTCTAATATGGATATTTATTGAAAAAAAATATTGTTTATGAATTGAATTTTTAATTAAATATATGAGGAATTCAGTGGATATGTAGTGATGGGTGGGGCCCAATTATAGATAGCTCCTCAGTGTATCGACAGGTCTCATGAGGAAAATCATTTATCTAAATTAATTTGGTTCTTGGTTCACACCTACTAATCGATAAAACTATCTCAGTGCAAGGTCTTGAAGGTATATATATAATGATTTATGAGATCCTAAAATCAAATATTGGGAATTTACATCATTAAGAATTTATTAATTACTACCCATTATATTCTTGTTGATATTATCCATGGATGCATTTTGTGTTCAAGTTATTTATTTAATGGAATGTGTTTTCAGTTATTTACCTTTCCATATTAATTATTATTTATCTAATCATGATAGATTACTCTGTATGTAACCCTATAATTTGAATTTGATATCACCCATATTTCATTTCATTTCCCTGGGATATAAAGAATAATTCTTTTTATGATTTCAAGGATGCCAAATTATTTTCATCACCATGCTTTATATTTTATTCCTATTGTAAAATGGGAATAATGTATCAATATTTCTCTCCAAGCAAACTAAAATGATCAGAATATCAGTATTTTAACCATTATATATTTTCCAATGTAAAAATTTTGACACCATCTCTGGGTTACTGGAGTCTGGGTTATTTTAATGGATGTCGACACCATGAAATAAACATATTGTAATATAAAAGAGACAAAAAGATAAGATTACTCATAGAATCAGTAAATAATAATGAAAATATTTACAATGAATTAATAATAAACTAAATAAAAAGAATATATTCATACATAACATAAAATAAATAAAGGTTAGGGAAGTGTGACCGATAAGTTACAATCCCATAAGGGAATATAGAAATCAAACTACTACTCCAAAGACTCTTCATGAACCATGATCACTCATCATGATCAAAATTGACCATCATGGTCTAACCCAAACCAAAATCACACAAATGTGTGTCCATGTGCAGAGACCTGAAGCTTGACTTACATGAACATTACTTTACTTTTTCGGAATACTTAGTACATAACAAAAACACACACACAAGGACCGTAATAGATTAGTGTCTTTGGAAACTCGGAATATAATCTTCTAATCATGGAAAAAGATCTTTAACATCTCCCAAAAAGATCTTCCCTCTTTTTTTACCTAAAACCATTCTTTATATCCTAGGGAAAAGAAAGCATAAAATGGGTTAGCTCAAATGCCCAGTAAGGGTAAACATAGAGAACATAAAACAATCCATAAACATTTGAATGCAAAAACTTGAACATAAAACCTAAACATCAAAATCATTAGAAAATACATGAAACTTGGAAGTACGTAAGGCATATATCATGAGGGAACATCAAACATGATAAAATATAATGGGAATAAAACATGTAATTGCGGAAACCATTCAGCACACTTCATGATTTCCATAGTAGCCAAGGCACTGCTACTAAGAACATCTTAGTGGACAAAGTCCATTTCTGAATCGAGTTCAATCCTCATTTCAGTCCTGTAACACTGAACCAGATTAACTTACCGTTATAGCCATGTCTATCTCATGAGATATAAATAATTACCCAATGCATTGGAGGGAGATATAGGTCCCACCCATCTCACAATGAAATCGTTCTTACTTGTGCCACAAAATAAACATACATCATTCATAATAACCCAACAAATAAAATGGGTTTCATAAATATCATCCCATTATCAAATAATCCATATAAAAGAAATGGATATCATTTCATAATCAGAAAAGTGAAACCATGTAAATCATATAGACATTATACATGAAACATATATATATGATATAATGTCATCTTAGATGGAAAATGGTCTTGATAAAACACTTGAAATGAATTCTTGAGGAAAATATCATTTCTTATTAAAAATAAGTTTCTTTTCACAAAATGTCATGAAATTTTAAAATAAAAGGTTTTTTTTGAAAATATTCAAGAAATATTTTGTAGGAAGCTTCATGAAAATAAGGCTTTATAAAACCGTAAAAATCCGTTCACGCCGTATAAGTTAAAAATAACATTCTCCTCGTACTTTTGTCGGAAAAGTCAAAAAAATACCTTGTAGGGTAAATTAAATAAATATTCCTTCCATAACATGGGGTAAAATTCAAAATGGGTAAAAATGATTTTAAACATACATGAATACACTTTTATAAAACATGGACATGGATGATAGCAATAACCCCAGTAAATACTTACGAATAAGCAATCTCGGATAAAAAATGAGATTTGCACAATTATCCCTTACCTTAGGTCTGATTTGCTTCGTAAGTGTCCGAAACTCCTGTATAATGATTTAAATAATGTTATTGATTTATTCCAGAATCATACTTATTTTTATGATATCATATATGGTTCACTTATGACTTTATTTTACCCGTTTTTTGTAAATTCCATGTTAAAGAGCATTTTGGGTAAAATCGTTTCATTTGTCGTCCGTGTTTTGACTTGTAATTATGCATATGATTACATAGATCATGATTAATTAATTCAAGAATATAAAACATGATTTATATATAATATATATTCAGAATATAAATATATATCATAGATTAGTAAATGGAAAGAAATACACCGTTCATGGAGACGGTAGGCCGTACGTACGCATGAACGCTGTTTTCGTTTCCTTATTGAGTTGAATGGAATTAAGTAGATGACATAAAAATATATAAACATAAATGGAGTGTCATTATTTTTTCATATATTTCATGATTACTTATTATATATACTTTATAATCATTCATGAATGGTTAACGTGGAGAATGAATCTCATCGCGTCGTAGAGACGGTGTTCCGTACGTACGCACACGCGATGATTTCGTTTTCCGTAGGATGGATAGATGGTGAAATAGGTTTTTTTCATACTTATAATAACATATCAGTATACGAGTGATACTGATGTTATTACTTCATAATGAAACAACCTAAGAAGAAGAAGTGGAAGAAGAAATAAAGTTGAAAGAATTGGTAACGGACATTGCCTCTTCTTTGAAGCGCCTCTTTGAGTCCTCCTCTTAGGGCACTAAAATTGGTCTTTGAAGAAGACCAGGACCTCTAGAATGTTTCTAGGGAAGTGGAGAAGAGAATTTGGCAGGGGTTGGCCGAGCTGGAAGGCTCAATGTTGTGTGAGGAAGAGAGGGAGGAGGTGCCCTTTTATAAGGGAGGAGAGGGGCACCTTTGGAATAACGAAAAATATTATTTTATTACAAAGACAAATTCGATTTTAAATAGCTCCAAATTGATTTATTTCTAAGCGGAGGTGGGGATGGGTCGAAATAATCTCATCCAATAGAATTTAGACAAGTTTGGGTTCCTATTGTAACCTTATCATTTAGATTTAACATTAAGTTAAACAATTTTACTTTTACTGTGTCTTCTTGTGTTCTTATACTATAAGGTTAATAAACATAATATAAGCATCCAGACGAACCCCAAGTTGTTTATTATTAATATATATAACCTTATATAAGTCATTTGGATGAACCTTAGATTTTTAGGAATAAGATAACAATTAATAATATAATATTTGTTTTAAAAACTATTTTATGTCAATTTTGACACTATTTATTAATTGTTTGTTGTGAAAATCATAACAGAATTATTAGTTCGAAAAAAGTTAATTAAATGAATACTAACATGTCATATTAACATAGAAAACTAGTGGAATTCATAAAAAGTCTAAAAATTACATTTATTTGGGTATTTATAACATCAATTATGTCAATATTTCATTACTATGATAATTAATGCATCATCTTTGTGTCATAAATAAATTAAATAATTTAATGTCTACAAATTAAAAATAAAATACCATTATTTAGGAAATCCTTTTAGCTTTATAATGAATATTTATAGTCTAATTTATCTTATTTATAAACCTATATTAAAAATGATTTACTTATTAAACTTTGATTTTAACTATTTTAACCCTTCTTTAAATAAATTAATAATAAATGTCCTAATCTAATCCAAGTCGGCCTAAATGGTCATATTTTATTCCTATGGTTGTTTTTGGTCGAATTACACTTATCCAATATAATTAGGACATGTTTTAGAGTAATGATAATATCATTTTTACCCTTAATTACACTATTTACTTTTAACCGTGGTAAAAAAGTAAAAAGTTACTATTCACCAAAAATTATTTTCATCTCATTGAACCACATTTTATTTACTGACATCAACCGTGTCTCTCGGATTTTTGAAATTACACTCACAGAAGCGGTAAAATTAAGTTTTATGAAAAATTCATTTTTTTTATCAACCACTTAGTGGTTTCACTATTCATCAAAAAAATGAATGTTTCCAGAAAAATACCAAAAATTAGGCCTAAGCTATATTTGATATTATGAACTGAAAAATGATGTCTATTTTACCAAATTCAAATCATATCAGTTTCATTACTTAATTTAAAAATTAATTCTCGTCGTCAAAACAAATAGCGTGTTCTTAAGAGATATTAACTATCAAAAGATTGACACTTGTTTTTGTCTGGTTTAAATGTGAAATTACATCCAATGACCAAAATTGTATTAAATTGTAAAAATATATTCTAACTATACTTTAAAACCACTAAAATTAATAATTTTTCACTATTCATTATTTCGATTAAAAGGTTTTTTTTAATTAAAATTTAGTAATTTTCACTATTCATCAGAAAATGAAAGTTATCTAAAAAGTACCAAAATTTCACCCTAAGCTAATTTTAATATTCCGAATCCAAAAATGAAGTCAATTTTTAAAAATAAAATTTACAAAATTTCAAAAAGCAGTTATTACTATTCATAACGGCTAGTTTTAATAATATTTTAATAGCATATTGTCGTTTAGTAAAACTCATTATTACGTACTACACACGCTATCAAGGAAGGTCGTGATTGCGTGTAATGAAAGGAAAGTCAATGATGCGTGTTGTGCAAGCTCATTTTGGTGTAGCGTACAACACAAGACATTAAGGAAATTAAAAAGAATATTTTTCATAAAATCTCGGGGTGTGACATTCTACCCCCCTTAAAATGAATTTGGCCCTCGAAATTCGTCGGGGTTATAAATGGTTTACTACTCAAAAGTTTCTTTAATAGAAACCCACATCGTAAAAAGGAATACCAAAACCCATATTTAAAAACAAAAGTATGAAACGTAATGGTTACCCAAATAAACTAATCACTAGGTTTCCACATATGTGAAAATATGGATATGGAAGAGAAATCAAACCATCATGTTCTGATGGAGAGTGGTAGAGAACATGGCTATGGAAAAGCCAGCAATCACAAAGCCATAAATTTGTGACAATCTAAGGTACCATATGATTAATCAGATATAAGAGCACTAGGAAAACATTTTTGGTTTTCAAGATCATTTCCCTAAAGTTGATGAAATTGGAATTAGAAGAAATACTTTCGTGATTTTGGTATAGTCTCACCATTGGTCGTTTTTTGGACAATTTCCACTTCATCTCTTAAATAAATGAAGTTGAATTTGTCATTCATGATGTGTTAGCAGATCATGTGTCTCAAAAAAAAGGTTATAAAAGTTATCAAAAATACATAAGTCCATCTATAGTGAGATTAATCATATATGGTACCTAAAATGGTCTTATACTTCATATATCACACTAGTTAATATAATAAAACTAGTTTATACTAAATAGGGACTTCCTATAGGCCAGTGGTAGGCGATAAAGGCCCGTTGCACTTCAGTTGTGGGTTCGATTCCCACATCATTGTCTGACGTGATGGGTTGTCGCCCGTCCTGCAGGTTGTCCTTTTTCTAAAACTACATTACTATAACATCCCTTAAATAATATAAAAAAATTTCTATCCTTAAAAAATACTAACTTATGTCCAACATAATCCATTCCAATATTTAGGCTTATCTAAAATACTTCGGTCCAAGCTCATAATATAAAGAAAACGATTACTTGAAATGTCATCAACCAAGCATGTGAATACCATCATTTATCCCACTTATATCTTGTTGGTCACATTCCAATCATGTCAATACCTTAATCATGTATTCTCTTGAAAAATGAATACCCATTAAACCTTAGTGAAAACATGAATGCTATCAATAGTTAACTCTTTCCACATACCAAAATCGAAGAATTCTATATACTCAAACCATGATATAACCTTCTCCTTATATCAGTCACGAGCTCATTAATACTGTCAAAAATTTAATTTTCTCCTTATCCCTTCATTATGTGCATATCATCTACATTCCAAAAATATCTGAATAAACTTTCATGGATACTGGTACCATTAATCATACACTTTCAAAACTCAAGGAAAGACAACAGTCTAACAATCCTTAGATGTCTTTTTATTCCATAGTACCATTATATTACTTATACAACATTACACATGATAAACATGTAATCATTCCACTACATTCTTAAACCATTTACCGAGCTTCAAAAATTCTTTCATCTCACATATCATTTGTAGTCTCTTCATCATCATCAACATAAATACTACCCAAACGACCATACTGATTCTCTTCATGAGGCTTTCCCTTAGGGAATTGGTTTTCATAATGCCCGTACATTCCACATTTAAAACATTTAACCATTGTTGATGTCGTAGCTATACCATTATCCTCATCGCTGGTGTTAATTGAACCTTTTCCATTTCACTTACTGGCCATGTTTCCTTCTTTTCCACACCCAAAACATCTTCCAATTCCTTTGAAACATTCACCTTGATTACTCTTCCCACATTATTTACATAGGGGAAATTGAACTTTCTTTCCACTATGATCATCATGAAACTCCATCTTTCTCTTATTAGCCTAGTCAGGAAACTTACCAAATTTTACTTTATTGATCATATTATTAGATTGCTGATTCGGCATAATAAAGATGTTTAGACTTCCAAATCCCATTTCATTTGGTTTCTCATGAAGAATATCATTCCATTGTCTATCATATCCTCCATTATCGTGAATCATCTTGTTTCCAGCCATTTTCCAAAACCCAAAAAGAATAGCATGAGAGGAAAAAATCATAATAAAGGGGGAGTAACTTCAATATCTAACATCTTTGGTTTAATCTAATATCGTAACCGTAGTTTTATGACTATATCCTATATGTATACTTATTCTTAGGGACATCCCTAGACATACCTTAGATATATCTCTTGGGATCACACTAACGTTTTTTCATCCTAGTTTCCAAAGGTTGACTAAAATTTTCCTCTGATACCAAATGTAGAGTCCCGAAGCTTGACTTACACGAACATTACATTACTTTTTCGGAATACTTAATACATAACAAAAACACACACACAAGGACTGTAATAGTTTAGTGACTTTGGAAACTCGGAATATAATCTTCTAATCGTGGCGAACGATCTTAAACATCTCCCATTATGATCTTCCCTATTTTTTTACCTAAAACCTTTCTTTATATCCTGGGGAAAAGAAAACATAAAAGGGGTGAGCTCAAATTCCCAGTAAGGGTAAACATAGAGAACATAAAACAATCCATAAACATTTGAATGCAAAAACTTGAACATAAAACATAAACATCAAAATATTGAGCAAAGACATGAAAATTGGAAGTACGTAAGGCATATAACATAAGGGAACATCAAACATGATAAAATATAATGGGAATAAAACATGTAATTGTGGCAACCATTCAGCACACTTCATGATTTTCATAGTAGCTAAGGCATTGCTTCCAAGACCATCTTAGTGATACTGATGTTATTACTTCATAATGAAAAAACCTAAGAAGAAGAAGTGGAAGAAGAAATAAAGTAGAAAAAATCGGTAACGGACATTACCTCTTCTTTAAAGCGCCTCTTTGAGCCCTCCTCTTAGGGGACTAAAATTGGTCTTTGAAGAAGACCAGGATCTCTAGGATGTTTCTAGGGATGTGGAGAAGAGAATTTTTCAGGGTTTGGCCGAGCTTGAAGGCTCAATGTGGTGTGAAGAAGAGAGGGAGGAGGTTCCTTTTTATAAGGGAGGAGAGGGGCACCTTTGGAATAACAAAAAATATTATTTTATTATAAAGGAAAATTCGGTTTTAAATAGCTCCAAATTGATTTATTTCAAAGCTAAGGTGGGTATGGATTGAAACCCTCTCATCCAATAGAATTTAGACAAGTTTAGGATCCTATTTTAACCTTATCATTTAGATTTAACATTAAGTTAAATAATTTTACTTTTAATGTGTCTTCTTGTGTACTTATACTATAAGGTTAATAACCTTACTATAAGAATCCAAACGAACCCCAAGTTGTTTATTATTAATATATATAACCTTATCTAAGTCATTTGGCCGAACCTTAGATTTTTAGGAATAAAATAACAATTAATAATATAATATTTGTTTTAAAAACTATTTTATGTCAATTTTGACACTATTTATTAATTGAATTTTTTTGAAAATAATAACAGAATTATTAGTTCTAAAAAAGTTAATTAAATCAATAATAACATGTCCTATTAACCTATAAAATTAGTGGAATTCATAAAAAGTCTCAAATTACATTTATTTGGGTATTTATAACATCAATTATGTCAATATTTCATTAATAAGATAATTACTGCATCATCTTTGTGTCATAAATAAATTAAATTATTTAATGTCTAAAAATTACAAATAAATAACCATTATGTAGGAAATCTTTTTATTTTTCTAATGAATATTTATAGTCGAATTTATCTTATGTATATCCCTATATTAAAAATGATTTACTTATTAAACTTTGATTTTAACTATTTTAACCCTTCTTTAAATAAATTAATAATAAATGTGCTAATCTAAGTGGGCCTAAATGGTCATATTTTATTCCTAAGGTTGTTTTTGGTCGAATTAAACTTATCCAATAGAATTAGGACATGTTTTAGGGTAATAATAATATCATTTTTACCCTTAATTACCCTATTTACTTTTAACGTGGTAAAAAAAGTAAAAAGTTACTATTCACCAAAAATTATTTTTATCTCATAGAACCAAATTTTACTTACTGACATCAATCGTGTGTCTCGAATTTTTAAAATTCCACTCACAAAAGTGGTAAAATTATGTTTTATGAAAAATTCATTTTTTTAACTACCACTTAGTGGTTTCACTATTCATCAAAAAATGAAAGTTTCCAGAAAAATACCAAAAATTTGGCCTAAGATCTATTTGATATTATGAACTGAAAAATGATGTCTATTTTACCAAATTAAAAACATATCAGTTTCATTACTTAATTTAAAAATTAATTCCCGTCGTCAAAACAAATAGCGTGTTCTTAAGAGATAATAACTATCAAAAGATTGACATTTGTTTATGTCTGGTTTAAATGTGAAATTACATTCAATGACCAACATTGTATTAAATTGTAAAAATATATTCTATATATACTTTAAAACCACTAAAATTAATAATTTATCACTATTAATTATTTCTATTAAAAAGGTTTTTTTTAATTAAAATTTAGTAATTTTCACTATTCATCAGAAAATGAAAGTTATCCGAAAAGTACCAAAATTTCACCCTAAGCTAATTTCGATATTCCAAATCTAAAAATGAAGTCCATTTTTAAAAATAAAATTTACAAAATTTCAAAAAGCGGTTATTACTATTCATAACGGATAGTTTTAAGAATATTTTAATAGTATATTGTTGTTTAGTAAAAATCGTTATTGCGAACTACACACGCTATCGAGGAAGGTCGCGATTACGTGTAATGCAAGGCAAGTCAAGGATGCGTGTTGTGCAAGCTCCTTTTGGTGTAGCGTAAAACACAAGACATTAATGATATTAAAAAGAATATGTTTCATAAAATCTCGGGGTGTTTCACCAAGGCACCTAATAGAAAATATAAGAGCTGTATATATCAAATGGTGTATTAAAGGTGTTATAAAAATGATGCCAAAATGATTTAATCACATAAATCATTTTATTTACTTTCAAAAATATATTTTGGTAATTCTATATTGAAATGTATATAGATAATAGGTTTTTAACATATAGTATAATCAAAACAAAATATCATTAAATAATTACATTTTTATAAAACATCCCCCCTATTTAAAATAGAATAGAGGAACCAAATCATTTTTCCCAAAATTATTTTAGATTTAAGAAATGTGAAAGTTTTTTATTCTATGAAAATAAGAGAAACACATTTTCTCTTAGTGAACATTTATTAAACTCCCCTATTTATAAAAAAAATAATTTTATTCCAGATACCACTTTCTTAATCATTATAAAAATGAAAGTGAAATAACCCATAAGTTGAATAAACACACATGGAATTCAATATGAATAAAACATTTAAAAACACCCAATAAGAACACTATTTCTAATAATAACAGAATTAGTAGGGGATATAATCAAAGTGAAAAATTCTAATATCTAAATTATTCTTGAAATAGATCTAATAATCATAGGAATCCTTTTAGTTCTCAATTAAAATCTTTCAATATAGAGATAAACACTCTATGTTAACCTATAAATACCATCCTAGGACCTCAACAGTCTTGTTGAACTATACCAAAATAAAAACATCTAGGAGAACACCAATACCACATACCACACACTATCCCTCTAACCATATAAGCCTACTTGATCTAGTTAGTTTGGTAACGTTCCCTAGCTGATAGATAATTTACAATAGGTATTCCACTTATCTAGACCTCTGAAAATCCACATAAGACTTCCCCTAAAATATATCAACTAAGGGTAATCAATCAAAAATAATATATAACAATTGAAAAGTATTTAAAACTAACCCACACCTTACCTCCTAGACCCTCACACAAAAAAAACCCTTTATCAAAAATTAAGTATAAGAATTAATAAACATACAAAAATATAAACATTCCACAAAGGGAATCAATTCATCTCAAACAATCAAAATACATGGGGATCAATATAGTGTATCATTCACTTTGGAAAGATTTTTAATGTACCATATTGGCCTTTAAAAAAAAATTTTCACAGTTTTAAAACACTTCACTGACATTTATAAGTCATTAATACTATAATTTTAAATATACCCATTCCATCAAAATAGTTAAAATTTAAGAAAATTTTTTTATATTCAATAAATAACTTTGAAGATCACACTTATACTTTCCGTAAACCCAAATGGGGACACACACCATTTAACATTACATTTCATTTATGTACAATCCTTATACTAAGTTTCAACACTTTTTACTAAAACTATCATTTAGAAAAAAAGGTATAATAAAAAAAATATTTTATTCCTTGTGATTAAATTCTGAAAACATTTACCAAATCTACCAAAAAAATACCTATAGTATTGGTTATCCAAATAAAATAATTTAAATCACCAAGAAATAAATTTAATGTAATGTAAAATAAATTAAAAAAATCACCTGCCACAAACTGGATGAAAACATTCCTAAGTGCATCACCTATGAAAAAACCCACCCTCTGTTATCACTAAAAACCATATCCCAACATTAAATCCCAAAAAAATACATTCCAAGGAAAAATATCCTTATTAGGGTTAATAGAAGAAATCCAATCTATGAAAAAAATTCATAGGAAATGAAGTTGAATAGTAAATAAAAATAAAAGAGGGATTTCTAATGAGAAACCACAAATAATTAGAGTAGATGATCTAAAAAATTAATGGAGTAAGGTAGGAGGTAGTTATAACTTGTGTGAATAGATCAGACTATCTAAGAATATATGAAAGGGTTCCATTCCAATATAAAAATCACAAGGCCTAATTGGTAATTTCCCTAATTAAATAAAATACTAGAAATCTATAAGATTATCCCACATGGTTTACCAAACCTTCTAGAAAATGGGCGACCTTCACTACCAAGGCATAACGACATCCCATGTGTTTCCTAGGGGACTACACATAGTTTGGATAAAAATTCACAGGCCACATAAAATTAAATAAATAGGATTAAAAAACTAGTTCATAACAACCATGTGGTTTACCTAACCATGTGGCCCCAACAACCCTTGAAAATATAAAAATTTCAATGTTCAAAGTCTCTCAAATTTAAAACACCTCAATGTAATACAAAACAATAAACTATAGTGACAAGTGGGTTTCAAATGTCATTTACATGGGTTTAAACCATTTTATTTGATATATAGGAACATTTTTTAATTTTTATAAAATAATAAACCAAACTCCATTAAATTAAATTATTTTTTAGATGAAAAATATATTTATTCATAAATAATTTTTTTAAAATTATTGATATATACTTTAAACATTTGAAAATTCTTTATAGATTTCAAAAAGTAATATTATTATTTCAAAATATATTATTTTAAATAAAAAACCATATTTTGGTTGATAAATCCTTTAAATTATTTATTACAGAATTTCTAATTCATTATTATTTCATAATAAATGTTGTATATTCATACTATACCTTACTATTTACCTAAAAATTAACTTTTCTCATAATAGTTTAAATAAAAATCACAATTGGATAATATAAAAAATTCTAATTCTATATTTTATATCTTTTTCATGAAAATAGTTTCATATATATATATATATATGAAATTTATTATTAAATAAAAACAGTTATTTTAAAACCATGTGTTTAATGCCCAAAATTGAAAAACACATCTTTAATAAATATAATTTTTATTCTAACTCATATGGGGGTAATTATATAAGAGTTTATTGATGAATTTCTATTATAAATAAATATTATTTATGTTATTATTGAATGATTTTATGTAATTTTCTGGTCACTTAAATGTATAAGGGTTACATTACTATTACAACATTCATAGAGAGAAGTTATTATTCAAATAATATGATTCCCAATAGTATGATTCTAATGGTATTATTATCCTTGATGATATTATATTACCCTATATATGTACCGATTAAAATCATTCACATACTTCACATAGTTTATATACCATCTTTATTCTACTTCTTATTCTTTTTTTCATAATAACAATGTATCTTATACATTTATAATTATTTTTAGAGTATGATCCTCTAGAGTTCAATATTAGAATGGGGAATTATATTTTAATGTGTTTTATAGCAAAATTTTGTGCTGTTATTAGGAATGTATTTTTTTAGTTCTGTGTTTTACTACTATGTGTTATACTATTATGATGAAATAATTTAATGTGCATTGGGAAATAGTTTTTTCATTTAGTGTTTAATTATTATAGTATAATAATGGGACATACAAAATGATAATATAAAACCATGAATTCTAACATAATGCATACAATGCCAGACAAGAACTAGAAAAATACCATTGATGTTCATTTTACTATTTCCTTAACATAAGTTTCATTTTCCTTGTTAAATTTGAAATTATATTTTTGTTTATTCCTTACTTTTTTGATATTTTATATTTTTAATCCATGTATATTATAATGTTCCTCTAATTCATAATTTCATTTGATATTTCCTACTTTTAGTTTTATAAATAAATTTATCAATGGATTGGGAAAATTTTATTTTAAAGAATTGAATTTTTGTTTATTTATTAAATTTATAGATTGATATCACTTCATTACCTATTAAATAAAATTTTCAAATGTTTTTTTAAATCCACTTGGGTCTTAATTTATTTTTAATTTTATTCTTTTTAATAGGGTACACAAGAGTATGGTAAAATTCCTAGTTTTCCTCAAATAATAAAAGATATGTTTTTAAAAAATTTATTTAAAACTAGAATTTTTGAAATATTTCATAAAAGGAAATTCTTAACCTCTTTCGTGGAATCATATTTAATATTTTGGATCACAATCTATATTAACACATTGTTGTGTATATAATGCTCATGTATTTATATAGGCATCTATGTTATATTATTTGGTTGTATAAGTTTATTTATTTTCATCATGGGTGGACATATTTGGGATGAGTTGGTGACCATGGGTCAAATGGAGATGTTGAATGGTTAGTTTTGATATTCATGATTGATTGTGAGATGCTCATGTATCAACAACATTGGTTAAATTATTATTTGGATTATTTTGTGTTGTATCATTTAATGAATCACTTTTGATATTTTATTTAAAAAGGGGACTTAAATGTTTAATTTTATTGTTCCTTGTTTGGATGATATTTTTTTATACTATTTATTTTTTACATGAATGTCTAATTTCTTGGTACACCTTATTATCTTTCATAGTGAGAGTATTTTGTATATTTATGGAGACTTGAGGGTAAAATGTATCTCATGTTTTAAGATTGATACCCTTGGTTGTTGTTTCCAACCCATGAAAATTATTAATATGTCTCAGGCCCTATAGCTGGCTAGATCAGGTGACATAATATGTTGAACTGATTTGGTTTATTAAAAAATGATATTAGAGCTCTCTTTTTATTTGGGGAAACAAATTTATAATAAAGATTGGATTATAAGAAAAATATATTTATGTATATAAATTTTCATGGAAAACACATTATGTTGTCAAAATTAATTTTCTAGGGGTAACCAAGTATGTGTGATTTTGGTTTAGGTCGATTTATTGTTCATTTTTGGTACAATTCCACCTTGGGAAGAAGATGGAAGTGTATCAAAAAAGTTTAATGGGTTTTGTGAATGATATGTAAATCATGTATATAAGATTTAAACCTTGGGGACTATGTCCTTTTATCATGTTTTTCTTTTCTAATGGTGTTTTATAATTCTTTTTATCCATTAACAAATATTTATGATTTAAATTTGTCGTGACTACTATAATTTAAATGAATTTGAATATTGAATGATATTATTTTAATTTTTCAGATTTTATTTAGTATATTATATTATAATTTTTAATAAATAATTTTTCAAAGTATGTTTTATGTAATTTTTTTATAATGATAATTGATTTTAATTTATTTGAATTATTTTCAATGTAATTTTTAATTGGAAGATTATTTATATATATATAAAATTTTATATTTTCTATGGCCAATTATTTTGATCGTAAAAATGGAAATATTCTTATATTACATAGAAATCTTAATATTACCAACTAATTTGATAAACATATCTTTAAATAAAACCTATTTTCCTATTAAAATAAAAATGATAATGGATTAATAATGGTGTAAAGGATAATTGGGTGATATTTAACTTTTCTTGTTCTTGAGCCATATTTTAATTGAACTGCAAAATTTAATTTCATAGTTTACAATTATCATAAAGCGTTTCAATGTAAAAATAATGATTTATATAAATAGGTAATCATGTATTATAAAAAATATTTCTTTCATAGGGTTAATGATAATTATAAATTCTCAAGTGTAAATAATAATCTCATAAAAAGGATTTTATTAAATTTTGTTAAGTGAGTTTATTTTTATAAAAGAACATTTTCCTCTAATTATGTATAAACTTATTTGTATAGTTCTTTAGAATTTTTAATTTTGGTAGATTATAATTCTATGTAATTTTGACATGATGGAATTTTTCATACTATATTAGTATGATATTATTAAGTTATTTTTATGTGTTTAATTTTTTTGGACATTTGAATTTAATTTTATTGATATCTATATTTCTTGTTGTTTTAGTGTACACCTCCAAGAAGAGAGTCTACGATTAAGGGGGAAAATTATCCATTGGAATAAATGCTATTTTTTATTATATTAATCTAAATATGATCAATCTTGTTGTTTAATATCTCTAGATTATAAATATACTTGTAATATAAAATTCAACTCAGTCTATATACTGTGTTTAAGAGTTACTTAAGAGAATGTTTGGTTTCATCGATAGGTATCAAGGTCCCCAAGAGGGAATGGAGTGGTAAGATATGTTGAGGGAATATTTAAATCCATTGAGATACCTATAACCTTTAATGTTGAATTTTTATAGTCATGTTTGGGAGAGAAAATAGGGAATGATGGTAAACTATTATTTATGATCATTCTCTTGAATTCATATCTTTGGAATATTTTAAGGCCATGTTAATTCAGTGGAGTTATCCTAACTAAATTAACCTGGGAATATGATATCATTTTTGAGTCTACCATAAGGGGATCTAATTATAATGGATTATTTAAACCATTTTTATAAGAAAATATGTAACGAACTAAACATTATTAGCAATAATTGTTTGTTGAATAAAGAGTTTTATATTATGTAGTATTATACAAATTTAGCACATAACTAAACCCAAAATACCTTATTTAATAAATTCAAATTATTACATTCTTTCAAAACAAAAACCATTAAAAAATAAAAAAATAAAAGTGGATAAAAAATAAAAAATATAAAAATTACAATGGAAAATATGTATCACCCTAATCTTTTATAATATTCACCCCCACAAAAAAACTATGAAAAAGAAACATAATATTAGTAAAAAAATCAAAATTATATAAAATAAATATTTAGAACCATGATAGGAATTGAGGATACTAGTGAATGAAGGAATTAAGTGGTATTTATAGAAGGTAATATGAAAAATGGAATAATAATGTGACTATTAGTAATAGTAACATAATTATTGGCTATAACAACCTTACTATTAGAATAGAAATTTTAAATTAAAATAATAAAATGTAATAAAAATATTATTTAACACGAGTCGTTTAATAAAAAATAACTATTATTGTGCGATAAATAAAATATGATGATTAAAAACTCAAATAAAATAAAAGTATATTTTTAATAAAATGTATTTTAATATAGTTCATAAAATATAATATTATTATGTTAAAATTTAAAATTAACATTGATATAAAAGTACTTTTATCAAATAAATGTCATTTTTAGAATCATCTCATTAAAAATGCTGAATTGTAGATTTTTAGAATTTTTTTGCAAATACTTCAATTTTTAGATGAATAGTAAAATACTATTTTTTAAACTGATATTACTTATATTATATCATTCAGGATTTCATAATGACTGAATCAATTCTAGAAACATTTTTATAAAAAAATATGTTATTTTATTAATGTCTCAATTAAATAAAATAATTTTTTTTTCTAAACAGAAAAATTATTTTCAAAACCTAAAGTCTAAATTACTCCATTGAAATATGATTTTGTCATTTCCAAATTTCCTTTTGATTAATTTAATAAATTCAGATTATAAATAATTTTAAAGTATAAATATAATTTTATTTTATTAAAATATATTTTATTATGTCATTATGTTATTATTTAAAGGTTTACCTTATATATAGAATTTTATTCAATGTTTAAGGTAAAAAATACCCCTCTACCGAAGTATAAATATTCCCCCTACCTCCACTTAGAAAAAAACTCCTACCTCTGTAGAAAAATACAAAAAATATATCCAAATACTCTCAATTATGAATCTTTTAATAATTATGGATTTTATAGAGAAAAAAAAATTTGAGTGTCCGGGGAGTTTTGTCTTAAAAGAGACGTAACAATAATAAAAGAGTATGTTTTCATCGAACCTTATCTTATTTTCCTCTTCTTCCAAATTTCATTCAAACCCAAACATTCTAATATAAATTAAATTATATATTCAAATTTTTTTATTATGTTAACCTACTTAAATCATAAAATTTTCAATATATTCATATTCATAAATACCGTCCCTCTCTTTTGACAATGTCCCATTAACAGTAAGTTAAATTCCCACAAGGATACTAAAAATTTTCTTCTTATCACCATTTAGTAGATAATTATAGTAATTTATTTATAATATATAAATTTATAAATATATTTAATTCAATGATTCTTGATCCAATATTACTAATTAATAAATAAAAATTATTAAATAAAATTAAGTTAATTAAATTTGAGAAAGGTTAAAGAAATTAATATATCAAAATGCTTGAACAATAAATATGGAATTTATAAAATAAAAATCATTAATTATAAAAGCAAAATTGTGAAAAAATGAACATAAATCGCTTAATGTTCCATGTTTCAATAAACCTATGTCTACTATTTATCCGATGGAAAAGGGACAAAATAAATAGGGATTTAAGGTAAGGTAATTATCTGCTTCCTCTTTCCATTCAAATACATTTTTTGGGTATGTACTATAAGTGTTGAATTAATTTATATTCATACAGTTTTTTATTATATATTAATTTATATTTAGTGTTCTATTTATGGTATAATTTTGTTTCCTACCATTATTTCATTTTATTAATCCATGTTGCACACTATCAAGTTCTCAAATTCATTTATTTCATTTCCACATTTTACATGAATTATTCTTATATAGTGAATACATAGAATCATTCTTTACCCATGGGTTTTCAAATAGATGAAAACCTAATTTATTGATTCATGGATTTACAATTCTAAAAACCACATTCCTTTTCCATGGGTTAAAAAATGATTTACGGTTCATGTCATTAAGTAATTTTATATGTAATGATTTTATATTAAACTCATTATTATTTTCCATAGTTAATTGGTAAATTGTTTTATTATGATATTTTCCTAACTCTTGAATTAGTAAATATGAAGGAAAATCCTTAAAAGGTCTATACCTCATTCTGCAAATAATAAATCTACATAGATGACATATTTTAATATACCTTAGCGAATAACCTTGATAATTATAATTTATGAAACCTTGTTGACGCACCTTGGTGATATTATTATCAATGTATACATTTTATTTTTTCCCACATTTCCATGTTATTTATCATGTAATTATGACTATTTTCTCATGTCAGGCCTCTTTCATTATCAATGATGACCATTAATGCTTTATTGATTTTTTATCCCTTACTGGGCTCTATGATCTCCCCATTATTTTCATGTATGTCCCTAGGATATGATATTTAATAAAAGTATGTTAGGATTAACCTATGTAGAATAATTTCAAGTGGATTAAAATATTTTTGGTGTTTTTCATGTTCTACATTACTAATTTACAAGAAACTAAACCTTAAAAGATCACGTCGATTGTTAATTATTTACCATGTAATAAAGTATTTATGTATTAAGAAGAAGGTATATAATAGTTTTTATTGGAGAACAGTTCAGTTATTTGAATAAATTATGAATATAAAAATTTAGTATGAACCTTAGAAATAAGTCAAAATTTAGGAATAGTTCTTCAAATTTTGGTGTCTTATTAAGTGACTGGTTTCCAAAAAAATAATTCCCTATCAAGATACTATAAGTGGATGTGTCTCTAGAATAGTTACACCTAGTGTTTTTAACCCCCCCAAAGGGAAATTTTTTATTTGAATTGATAATCACCAAGTGAATGAAAATGAGACTTTATTCACACCTAGTTTAACACTATAAGGGGGTATGTTTGGTTAATAACTTGATTTTTTTGAACCATTTTGAAAGATATATAGAAAATATAATTCTGATTAGTGGATATTAATGAATAACATATTTAAAAAAGATGTTGTAGAACTGAAACACCATTTAGAATTACAATATTACTAAATGTACCATTTTTCTTAATATGATTTTCATCATTTATGAAAATGGAAGGAAATATATAGAATTGCATAATTGATGAGTACAATGTATGATTCGCTGAAAACCTTCCAAACATAATGAAAAATAGAATATAAAACCTCATTAGTATGATGAATCAACAATGGTGTTTTATGAATAATAACATGGATCATGTTTAAACTCCATAATCTACTTAAATGTATCAAATTATTGTTGAGTCCTTCATGCATCAATGATGACCATCCTATAGTGGATATGTTGATAAATTAATTTCCAAAAAATAGATTACCACTATAAAAAATTTATTTCATGTACTATGTTTTTTAGATCTATATAAATTGACCTTGTTAATATACTACTTATAAGGAGAAGCTGATCTGTAGTGGACATAGATGAATAACACAAATCCAATGTGGGAAAACGATTTTATAGAGTACGATGCATTCAAGAGAATAATTTTCAATAAATATTTTCCAAACTCGATGAGAAAAAAGGAGAAGAAATTATTAGAGATAACTTAGAACGAAAATGAATAGGTTTGAAGTTATTAAATAAACCTTACAAGACTTTCACAATGCACCTATATATTTTCTATGGATCCTTAATGAATGTTTTATAGGTTATTAAGAATAATGAGACAACATCTATGGAGGAATATATAAAATAAATACTATGATATCTATGAGGAGATAATATAGAGTTTTTTAAAGGTTGAAATATATTTTTAGAGATGTTGTGATCTCATAGACTGATGTAAAATAAGAGAGAAATTGATCCAAATCTATGGGAGAGTTTTTATCATGGGAGAGGTGAAAAGAAACAGTAGCTTCCCACATGAATAAATGATGGGAAAAAATTGAGGGAATATTTTTTTGGGATTGGAAAATGATAGAAGTATATAATCTATGTCCGTATATATCTAAATTTTTGTACTGAGGTGAAGCCTAAATATATCGATGAAAGTGAAAAAGGGAAGACAATGCAAGAACTTCCATAGGTTTAAGGATTCAATTGTTAACAACTTAGAATTTTTTGAATAAATGACACAATAAAATGATAATATAGGTAAATCAATATCAACCTCATTACATGATAATTGATCATGGATTTCCATTCAAAAACACAATTAGTAAAGTAGAGGCTCTAAATTATGGGGTGGTGTGTACACTCATTGTTCTATAAAATCTAGAAATTAATTTGTTTAACTCTTTTTCTACACATTCAATTATTTTCTTCCATGTTTTTAAAGAATATAGAATCAATCCGAGAACATTTTGAATTATAGTTATCAGTTAAAACATATAGAGGAATTATCCAAGCATCAATAGTGTATAAAAAATATAGTATTAATTTTGGAAAGAAAAAACTAATCACAAATCATGTAGTCATGCCAATGATTGAATTGTGCACTATGTTAGGGATGGACATGATATTAAATTACAATGATGAGATCAATTATAGAAGCAAGAAAATTTCTATTTTCATGAAAATAAAACCTATATTTTATTTCAAAGGAGATTTATACCATCTTATAAATTTTCTTTAAGAACATCCTATATCCATATTTACAGAAATGATTGATGAATAAAAAGAAGAAAGATAATTTTTAAAGATATCAAATGTCTCCATTTATTTGGAATACATTGATGTATTTCATGAATAGGTTCATGAACCTCCCCTAAAATTATAGACAGAGTTTTCTGTTGAACTCATACCTTGATCCATGCCAATATCCAAGACCCATTATATAATGGATTATATAGAGTTAGAATAATTAAATAAGAAATTTAAAAATATTTATGGGAGTCATTTTATAAAACCATGTGTGTCTCAATGGGGATAACCTCTTCACAAATTCTGAAGAGGAATGATGGATTAATGCCACAATACATTGATTAAAGATAACTGAATGGGTGTATAGTGAAGCAAAATATCATCTTCCAAGAATTGATGATTTTTTTACTAGATTTGTGGGTCTCAATTAATTCCCAATATTGAAATTCGATTAGGGTATCATTAGTTAAGGGTAAAGAAATAGGATATCCCAAAGAGTGGTTTTTGAGTATGATACTAGCATTACGATTTTGTTTCTATGCCCTTCTACTTGAAAATTTATCCTATGATAATTAGTAATTTGATGAATAGAGTCTTTAAATATTACCTTGATAAATATTTTATGGACATTATTGATGACATTGTGATATATTGTAAATGTAAAAATGATCATGAAGATCATCCAAGGGTCATACAAAATTCTATGGAAGGAGAAACTATTTTTTAAATTTAGTAAATGTGAATTTTGATTTCAAAATGATGCATTTTCAGGGCATATCATGACCAATAATGTAATCTCAGCTGATCCATCCATGCCAAAGGATATGGAGGAGTGTTTATTTCCAACTTTTATAACGAATATTTTTAGTTTCTATGGTCCATCTAGAAACTATATATGGTTTTTAAAAATATTTTTATGGATTTATAATCCACAAAAAGATAACTTGATTAGGGGTTACGTTCATCTAGAAAAAGGAGTGTGAATAATTTTTTCATGAACTAAAGAAGAAAGTTTTTAGTTCATCGGTACTAACTTCAAACTATAATGTGGAACAATTTTTCATTTATAATAAATCTTCCTTAAATGTAATTTGAAGTGAACTCATTAATAATGAAAAATTGATTACTTATTTATCATGATAGTTAAAGCCACAAGAATAGAACTATCCTACGCATGAAATAAAGTAAGCAGAAATCATATTTTCTCTGAAGATCTGGAGACACTATATTAATGGGAGATATATGATATATAAATTGACCATAATTGATTGAATAATATATTCACACATAAGGGTCTCAACTTGTGTTAGTGAATATGGATAGAGAAAATAAAGGACTATGATTATTTTATTCACTAAATTTATATAAGATAGAATATGGATTGTGATGGTTTTTGTTTAAAATAACCTTCTACTCAATCGATGATGTTAATTTAGAAAGGAAATTTATTCATGGATATGTAGAGGAGAGAATTTGAAACAATAACAGTAGGTAATATACCCTAAAATCCAAAATAATTTCCCAACCATTTATCTAAGAGAGAATAAAATAGTAATAATGGGATGCTTTAGAGATTAAAAAGAAGGTGAAACTAGGAAATTTTGGGTAGCTTCTTGAATTTTACATTGATGAAGATGATGTAATTTATTTAAAACTATACATTGTCTACATTCATCACTTGAGAAAAAGAATTAGCTTTTGGATATTCCACATTGCTCATGTTTCTATATTAATCTTTCAAGTACCAAGATGTACAATGGTCTTCAAGAGAACTTATGGTGGGAAAACATGAAACATGAGATCACAGAGTATTACAAAATTTTCTTCATATGTTGTAATGTTAATGTAGAGTGAGAAAATTCCAAGGGAATGATTAAATCATTGCCTATACCCATTTGTAAATGGGAGAACATCCCTATAGACTTTTTCAATAGTTTATCGAATACATCCAAAGGAAAAAATGTGATATGGCTGGTTTTGGATAAAGTCAACAATTCTTCCCCCTTCATCACTAATCTGGAATATTTCTTTCTTGACCAGAATTCCGTGATATATTTAAGAGAATTGGTGAGGAAACATGGGTTACCACTTTCAATTGTTTATGATCATGAATCAAGGATGACTTGTAAATCATGGAGAATTATTCAATATACTCTAAATATTTAATTGCATTTCAGTATGTACTACAACTCCTAAACCAATTTCCAATCTAAAAGAACCATTAAAAAACATAAAGACATTCAAAGAGATAACTCAATGGGATTTAATGGTAGATGGAATCAATATATCCCATTAGTTGTGTTCTCATACAATAACCACTGCAAATGATTATTCAATTGGATCAACGTGAAGAACTATATAGGAAGCGATGTAGAACACCTACTTTTTGCGGTAAAGTTAGTAAATGAACTCCACACATACCTAATAATTTTCAAGAGATGATAGAAATGGATAAATCCATCCTATAATATATAATAATTTCCTAGAGTCAAAAAAATAGATATGATGACAACCATCTAAGAGACTTAATGTTTCATTATGGATACAAAGTCTTCCTTTCAATATCACAATAGAAGAGAGTAATTAAATTTATAAAGAATGGAAATCATATCCCTTGGTACATTTTACCATTTTAGATCATTTATCACATAGTATTAGTTGCCTATCAGCTAATACATCCACCAAATAACTCTCATGTTCATGATGTGTTTCAAAAATAATTCCTAAGGAAGTACATATCTGATCTCTCACATATAATTAATATGGAGGAGGGAAAACAAGATAATTATATATCTTATGAAGATTAGCTAGGGAGAATCTTGTACTTTAGAGACAATGTTGTACACAATTAGATAACTTAATTTTTCAAAGATATTTGGTGGAACCATAAGTATTAAGAGGTGACATGGGAGTAAGAGGAAACAATGAAATATAAGTACCCTCAGCTATTCTCAATCCAGAATATGAGTTGAAATTTTGGGGATGAAATTTCAAAATGGGGGAAGAATGTAATGACTCATACATTATTAGTAATACTTTTATCTGGAATAATTAGTCTTATATTAAATAGTATTTTATATACAAACCACATAAAGAAACCAGGTAAATATTATTTCATTAATGAATATTCTTAAATTATTCGGAAGATAAACCCATTAAATGGTAGAAAATTACAACGGGATAAAACATATAAAATAGGAAAACTACAATTAGAATATAGGGATCACTCTAATCTGTCAGACTCATCACCCTTATGACTAAAAATATAGAAAAAACATTATATTAGAAAATAAATATGCATTATAGAACATAAAAATGAAGAACCCTAAGAATAATTGAGTTGGATAATGAATTAAGGAATAAAGTGGTTTTTATAGGTGATAATGTTGCCATTATAATAGTAATGTGACCATTAGGACGAGTAACATGACCATTGGTAATAGTAACATGACTTGTTAGAATAAAAATTTGATATCAAATAAAAAAATTCAATATAAATCATAATCATCACGATTAATTTAATAAAAATTAGTATTATAAAGCTCTAAATAAAATATCATGATTAAGAATTCAACGAAATAAAATAAATTTCTTAATAAACTGTATTTTAAATTTTTTTATTAGAGTTAATTTTTTTTAAAAATTAAAATTTAAATTACCTTAGATCCAAAATTATTTTGATAAAATGAATTTTATTGTTAAAATCAGAATGTTGAAATTTTTCAAGCATGAATTTCTATTAATTTTTTAAAATACTTCAATTTTTTGGTGATGAGTAAAAATATAGTTTTTTGTAACCGATGTATTTAAATTACATCATTCATGATGTAATAATGACCTAATAAAGTATAGAAATGTTAGTAGAAAACAATATTATTAATTTTATAAATTAATCATTTAAATACAATATTTTTTTACAAACCTAGAAAGGTTTTTTCTAAAACATAATGTCTTAAGTATTCAACTAAAATATTATTTTGTCATTTTTCAACCATTTATATTGATTAAACTAATAAATTAATATTATAATTTTTTTTAAAGTATTAAAATAATTTTATTTTATTAAAATAAATTTCATTGTGTTAAAAATTTTACTTTTCAAAGGTTTTCCATGGATATATTATTTTATTCAATATTTTATCCTAAAAATACACCTCTCCTAAAGTATAAATAACCCATCTCTATCCTATTGGAAACCACTACTCCCTCACTTAACAAAGCCATAAAATATACCCAAATACTCTCTCGTAATCCCCTTATAATACATAAGGACAGGTTTTAGAAAACCAACCCCAATTATCAAGGGGTTTTAATTTCATACAAGAGAACCCATGCCGAGAAAGGTATACATTTCTATCAACTATTTTATCATTTTCCACTTATTTTCCTACTATTCCCAAATACATTCAAACCCAAATCTTAAAAATATTAATTATTATTTTATAATTATATTAATAATTTTAAAATACTTAAATAATCAAATGTTCAATGTATTCAAATTTCATAATCCTCTTTCCCCTCTTTTGACAATGTCTCATTAACAGTCGGTTAACTACCCATGTGGGCGTTTAATTTTATTTATTATCACCACCCAAATAGATGATTATGAGAATTTATTTATAATATATAAATGTATAAATATAATAACTTTTAATATTATAGATTTAATCATAATAATTTATAAATAGAAATTAATTTAGATCATTAAATCGTAGAAACATAGGAAATTTTAATGAAAGTATAATGTCAAAATGATTCAAATTTGATGATGAAATTAAATAAATATAATCCAATGATTATGATTTATAAAAAAAATATAAATAACTTCTTATTACAATTTTTAACAAATGTAGGTCTATTATTTAAGAGGCTAGAAAGAGAAAAAATAAAGAGGGCTTTATGGTAAAGGAATTTACATTTCCTCTTTCCATTCAAGTACATATTTTGTGGTAAATCCTATAAGTGTTGAATTACTTTATTTTTATACCAATTTTTATTATCCCATTACTAAAAAAATAGTGTTTTATTAAAGGGATACTTTTTTTTTCCATCCCATTTTTCCATTTTCAAAATCCATGTTGAATAATTTCATGTTTCCAAATTAATTTCTTGAATTTACCTATTTTATATAAAATATTATGGTATAGTGAATATAGAAACCCATTACATACCCAAGGGTATTCACCTAGATGAAAAAATAATTTATTTATTAAAGGATTTACATGTATGCAGCCCACATTCCATTTATATGGGTTAAAATGATGTAATGTTCAAGCCATAATGAACTTTTATAGTTAACGATTTTCTATGAAACTCATTCTTTATTTTCCAAAGGTGATTAATGAAATGTTTTATTATGATATTTATGGTACAAATGAATTAATACATATGAAGGGTTCACCCTGATAGCACTATAATTAATTAGGTAAATAATTAATCTATATATATGACATGTTTTACAATACTTTGGTGAAGAACCTTGGTAATTATGATTTATGAAACCCTGGTGATAATTTTTTTTTATATTCTTATTAATTAATTTTTTTTATATTTTAGCCACATTTCAATGTTATGTATCTTGAAATTATGATTATTCTCTCATTTAATTCTACATTTGTTGTCCATGATAACCATCCATGTTCCATTTCCTTTTTTATCCATTATATGGAATTATGCTCTCCCCTTTCTTTAGATGTATGTTACCATGATATGAGTTGAAATAAAAGTAACTTAGGATGAAACTATAATGAATAATTTTATATATATTTCAAGAATTTTTATTTTTTTTCCTGAATTGTATTTCTATTTTCCATGAAACTAAACATTAAATATATAGTGTGCTGTTAAGTATGGTACCATGTAATGAATGTTTTTTGTATAAAATGTAGGATTACATATGATCTATTTATCCTATGAGATATTCATTAATTAATCAATGAAATATTCATTTTTTGAAAAGGGTTTTTTGTTCATAATTATATTTGAGAATTTTTTTCAATTATCTTACTTTAATATGTTGAATTAGTGAACACAAAAATATAGGTGGATATAAATTTATTTAGAAAACCTTATTTAGACTATGATTATTTCCCATTTTGTGTTAGTAAGTGTAATAAATCTATTAATAATTTGATATAAATGAAACTTGAGTAGGGGAGTGATCACAATGAGGGTCAACCCTCATATATTTATTTCACTTTCTTCAATTAGGAAGTAGTCACTTCTCTATTTCAAATATAAAAAATGTGGCATTTCAATCCTTAATTTTTTTGATCTTTGGAAACCTATACACAATGTAACAAATTAGGTCATTTTTAGAAATAATAAAAATTGAATTATCGATAAAGGAATAAATATCACATGCAATACAAATCCAAGAAGAAGTCTACGATGTAATTTTTGTATAATAAAATGAAGGTTAAACATGAAATCAATTTAGAAACTTCTCTTAGTGTATCACTTTGGATTTTACATTATTTAAAATAGTTATCCCTTACATATTTACTTTTTAACTGATTCACGCTGAAATTTACCCAAGAGAAGAAGGTAGAACGGTCCTTTTAGTCTAGCTTGGGTTGTCGATTCCTTAGATACCTAAGAAGTAACCTACTGACAGGTACATTCTATGGATCATTTTTGGATTTTATGTGGCCAACATGGGTTGATTTAAGATGGTTTTAAATGTACTCTAAGAGGATTTAGTGAATTCAATTTAAAACAATGCGTTGATCATAGGTTATCACTTGTGGTGGATTGGATGCCTTCCCTTTTCAATTATTTTAATTTATTATATTAGAGATGAGTACATTTAAGGAGATCAAAAAACTTCATAACTTAATGATTTTTACCAACACACCACAATTCTAATCACTTAAACACTTGGAGTGTCAAGTTTATTATCCCTCCAAGTTAAATTTTTGTAGTAGCACTTGAAATATGTGGCCTTAAAATTCTACAAGGACGCAGAGGTTTTAAAATCATCAAATAAAAATTTCAATTAAAAAAACTGATTTTACATTAATGGGGAGATAAATAACATCCAATATATCCCATTAACACTCCATTGGATCAACCCATAAGTGGGTTATCCCTCCATTGATTCTACGGTTTCAATGGAAGCAGGAAGTAGACTCATGAGGGTGGAAATTGTGAAGTAAAAAAACAATGGAAAAACGATCACTCCACTATTGTGTGATAATTTCACAAGGTTTTGCGTGAATAAATTCACACATTAAACCAATGTTATAAAACTGATATTAATAACAATTGAATAATATGAGAATAAGAACTTTTATTAAGAATATAATGTGAATTGAACAACTTACATGTGAAAGACAAAATTGAGACAACGAAATCGCAGCATAACATTACAATGAAAGGAAGCTCAAAAGATGATAAAATACCCCACCACCACTTCCTCAAATAGTAATTTCAAGATTCTTGGGTCTATCTCCTATTAGTAAAAAGGAGTCCACTTGAGTATGGTAGGCCTAGGGTGGTGGAAACTAAGGGAGAGGAGACTTTTCCACCCTTTATCCGAAGTTGCATCCAGCAAGCTTCCACCGAATAGAGGCGCCTGGAAGACATTCTAGATGGCCGAATTGGAGTGGGAAATACTTTAAAAAAATGCATATTCCGATGTCCAATATCTCTCTGTAACATTACAGACCAAATTAATATGTTGTAATCATGATATGATTAAATTGGTGGGATGATTTTTTGGGCATTAGAATCGGGCCTAGAATTTTATCTCTAAATCAGGCCGCCTTAATAACCACCATGGATGTAGAATTAGCACTTGCTCTTGAATAATTATTTGTACCTCTATATTTATTCTAGCAGCCCACAAAATTTGGGCTTCTTTGGGACAATATGTTGGGCCCTACATTTTCATCACTGGGCTGGTGTCCAGTCTGCCTTCTCCAGAATTGTTTGCCTAAAATCCCATTTTGGTGGTCTTCCAATGTGAATCTTGTCATAACCTGTCCCCTGAGGGCCATGTCATGACTACCCAAAGACTGACTTCCATAGGCTAGGGGATGACGACTAGCACCAAAGGTGTATTCCCTAGAAATGGGAAGGCATTGCCTTTATAACCTGTAAACACATGCAACCAAGCACACAACAATATGCATACTCAAGTTAACTGAATAGTAAATAGAGCGAGAAAAGTAAGTAAAAGGGGCCAAAATACAAGCCCAACTGGATAGTACAATAAACTGAAAGTACAAGTAAACTATAATAACACCAGTGATCACCCGCCAAGGATCCTACCTAAAGGGTAGGTACAGCGCTCGAACGGTCGTCTCTGCGGTACGTCTCGTCTTTGTCCACCTCCGAGCTACCTCCAGTCTTGGTACTCTTTTCCTCAGTCAGTGTTGTCTATCTTCTGCACCAAACACAATTGTGCATGAGAAGGGAATGTATAGGGGTGATTATAACGATACTTATTAGGGACCCTGATACCCACAAGGTCTCACAAAATTCGCCAATGATAAACTACACACCATGGAATCAACTGACAACACTTCTTTGGTATATGCCCATACATATACCTAAGTTATCAAGTAAACCCATCTCAATCATATGGGAAAACACAGAGTCCAACTCAAATCCCAAATCTCAACTATTCCACAAACGAAAGAATACCATGAAGGTAAGCACCACACAGATATTCCATACAGAATAATACCACCAAGGTATTACCAAGAAAGAAAGTACCAAACAGGTACGAACTCAGCTCACACTAGGTATAACATAAGTAGAATAGTAGATAAGATTATATGTAACTACTAATTCATCTTACTCTATTAGGAGGCTCTGTTGCTCACCCACACAGGATCGCTCAGTGCTGACACACATAGGATCGCTTGGTGCTGACCCACAGAGGATCACGTGGTGCTAACCCACAGAGGATCGCTTGGTGCTGACCCACACTAGATCGCTCGGTGCTGACCCACAAAGGATCTCTAGGTGCTGACTCACACATGATTGCTAGGTGCTGAACCACATAGGATCACTATTCATTCTTCACCTCACAACCAGCTATAGGGTTCCCACACTATGCTCGCTTGACTCCAGGAGGGTCTGCTCCACAAGCCACTGGTCCATACTGCAATATCCATGATGTCTCCTGACAATGTATCTCAAAGGACCTCCATGTCATAGGGGTATCAACACAACAAACAGTGAGTCAATCGGACGCTCGGTCTGTACGTTATTAGCCTTTTAGTCCCAAGGGCCCCAGTTGGATTCGTGCTCGATCCAACCCGACCGTACTCTAACTTTATCCAAATATTTTATGTGGTATATTCAAATGGATCATCTCACTCCAAGGCTTCCATCACCATTGAAAATTTTTCAAATGAACACCTGGTACCAAAGTTAAGGCCA
This sequence comes from Viscum album, assembly GCA_963277665.1. Taxonomy (NCBI): domain Eukaryota; kingdom Viridiplantae; phylum Streptophyta; class Magnoliopsida; order Santalales; family Viscaceae; genus Viscum; species Viscum album. Next base: position 633,786,358 of record OY728134.1, on the reverse strand, counting down.
ATAAAGCGTAAATGTTCGAAGATGGCCCGGGTTGGGTCCGACCCAGTCAGACCAACCCAGCCTGACCCGACCCATTGGGTCTGGTCCCTCCCGCTGGGTCCAACCCAGCCTATGCTGGGCAGCCCGGCCTAGGTGGCCTGGACAGGCCGCGGGGTGGCGTGAGGCGGCTTGGAGGACATGAGGGGCCGTGGGGTGGTGAACCGATGTGGGCCGCGTGTCCGCGGGACGGCGAGGCCATGGGGTGTTGTGGAGGGCCTCTAGGCGGCGAGGCCATGGGGGCCACGGGCAGCGCGAGGCCACGGGACGGTGGAGGCTGGGGACGACGTGAGGCCACGTGGTAGTGGAGGCTGCGGATGGCGCGGGGCGGTGGGGTGGCAGAGGCCGCGGGGCAGTGGCCGCCTCGGACGGCGCAGGGCCGTGGGGTGACGGAGGCTGCGGGACAGTGGATGCCACGGGGCGGCAGACACCATTGGCGGTGTGGGTCCATGGGCTGGTCGAGGCTGTGTGTGGAAGTGGCCTCGGGTGGCATGGGGCGACGAGGAAGCGGAGGCCGTAAGGCAGTTTTGTTGCGCTGTCGACTTCGTCACGGCCAATGGTGGTGCCGACCACCATTCGCGTGCCCCACCGAAGTTGGTTTCCATCCTCTTCCATCATTAAGAACACAATAATTAAACACAAGATTTTTAGAGAGGTCGGGCCATGTTTGTTTGTCCTGCACTCTCCACGTTAGAGCAGTAGAAAGCGGCTATAATCACTTCCATATTTTAGGATGAATTATCAAGAATGGGTAAGGGGAAGAAATTCAAACAAGCACCCTACCTTGATTGCTTTTTGACGTTAGAAGTGATGAAGTCAGTGACGTCGGCATTTCCCTGATCGTCAGTTAGTTGTTGTGGAAGACGTCATACATTGGTTACCTCCACAAGGTGCTTCTGATCTGGATCGGGGTCAGTTTCTTCATTCTTCGATCTCTGGTGGTCGTTCTTCATTGGGAGGTGTTCTTCCTTGGAGAGGGTAAAGTTTTCTCCAGGTGATATTCCAACATTTCTCCCCACAAAATAATAGCAAATATATATTAAATTGGGTTTTATTAATTTAATTTGTCATATCACCATTAATCAAGAGGTGTTGGCATAAATAATGTGGAGGAAGTTCAATAAACTTCTACAAATTAAAGAGGGAGTTGAAGTGTTTCACCCATTATGAGGGTTCGGGTGGATCCACCTTTAAGAAGTCAAAATTGGCTGGTTTTAGGCTCAGGAGGTCCCCACCACCATAACCTCACATGGAGGTTTAGTTTTTCTGGTCCCCACCTCTAACCATCAACCTGGGAGGTTCCAAAAAAATGAAAAAAATAAATGTTTATTTTATTTTATTTCTATTTCCCAAAAAAATCCAAATTCTATCTTTCACCCTCGACCTACTACGGTCGAGGTGATGGTCTCCTTAAGAAAATACCAGCAATAGAAGTGGAACGGTGCCCTCAGATTTCAATTCTGAGCACTGACTCAGAAGTTACAAAAACCTGCTCGTATGTTTGCTGAACGTACTCGAAGAAAAGTTCAGAAATTCATTTAGGGAACACCGGGCCTCAGAATCATGCATCGTCAATTTTTATAGAATAGAAAAATTCTCATATATTTAAAAAAAAGTTTACATAGAATTTCCAGGTCATTACATTATCCCCTCCTTAGGGATTTTCATCCCTAAAATCCACATCACAAAACATAGAAAACAAGTGGGGGTACTGAGAAAGTATCTAAGTCTGTCGCTCCCATGTGCTCTCCTGGATATTCCCTTGCTTCCAGTGAATGTGCAATAGAGGTATCAACCGCCCATGAAGGAACCACTACTTTCAATCCTTAATCTCTACTGGAACCTCCGTAAATGTCACCCCATCATCGACATTCATCTTGCTGTTGTCGATGATGTGAGAAGGGTCGTGCATGTATCTCCTTAGCTGAGATACGTGGAAAACATCGTGCACCCGGTGCAACTGAGGTGGAAGATATAGGTGGTAAGACACCTCAACAACTCTATTGAGGACTTGGAAGGGTCCGATGAACCTCATAGATAACTTTCCGACTCTGCCAAATCTACATAAGCCTCATCTAGGTGAGACCCATACAAATACGTGGTCGCCATCCTCGAACTCCAGAGGTCTCAATATCTTGTCGGCATATGACTTTTCCCTACTCTGTGAAGTCTTCATCCACTCCTGAATGATCTGCACCATCTCTCTGGTAGTCCGTACCATCTCTGGTCCCATGAGTTCTAACTCCACTGGGTCAGTCCTCCACAAAGGTGATCTGCAAGGTCACCCGTACAACGCCTCAAAAGGTTTCATCCAAATGGTGGAGTGATAGCTTTTGTCATATGCGAACTCCACCAAAGGAATGTGGTATTCCCAGCTGTGACCGAAGTTGATGACTCATGAACGCAGCATGTCCTCGAGGGTCTGAATGGTCCACGCAGTCTGGCCATCAATCTGAGGATGGAAGATGATGCTCAAATGAAGTTTCACCCCAAAATTCACTTGCATCTCCTTCTATATTCGGGAACTAAAATGTGTATCATGATCAAAGACAATCGTCGAGGGTACTCAATGTAGACGCACAATTTCATGCACATAGAGGAGTCCCAAGATCATTACTGAACCCTACTCTCTGATCGGTAGGAAGTTGGGCGACTTGGTGAGTCGGTCGACAATCAACCAAATCGAGTCATGTCCCCTAGATGTACGTGGAATTCCTATCATAAATTCCATGAATATCCCATCCCACTTCCACTCTGGGACCTCCAAAGGATGAACCAAGCCTGTTGGTACCTAATGCTCTGCCTTCACTTGCTGACAAGTGAGGCACCGAGAGACAACCTCTGCAACTACTTTCTTCATTCCCGGCCACCAGTGCTGTCATCGGTGATCATGGTACAACATAGCCACTATGGGATGTACCACTAGAGGGGATGTGTGGAACTCCCCCAACACTTTCTCCTAATGAAACACTGGTACCATGGTATGTCCTCTAAAGAGGATGACATGCTCCCCACCTTCAGAAAATCCAACAGGTCCCTGCCCAATGGATATATGAGCACGTCAACCCTTATAGTCAGCATCCCAAAGCTGTGCCACCCTGACTCACTGAAGAAGTGGGAGAGTGATTGTAAGAGACTGAAGAAAAACGCTTCCAGCCCGATCCACAAAGGATATCTACAAAGTGTCCTGCTGCTCCATCACCTCACCTAGCAGCTGTATACCAGACCTCCTATTGAGTGCATCTCCAACAATGTTCCCCTTCCCAGAAGTATATACTATCTCAAAGTCATAGTCTTAGAGGAACTCACGACAATGTCATTTTATTAGGTTCAGATATATCTGAGATAAGATATACTTGAGACTCTTGTGATTTGAGTAGACTATAAAACGTTCACCCATCAGATAGTGTCACCATATCTTCATGGAGAAGAACACTTTTTCTAACACCAGGTCATGGGTAGTGTAGTTATGCTAATGATGTATAGTTGTTGAGAACCATATGCAATCACTGCTTACTCCTGCATTAGGACACATCTGAGCCTGGTCTTGGATGCGTCGTAGTATACTACGTACCCTATGCCCTACTCGGGAATACTCAAGATGGGGGCACTAGTCAACCTCTTCCCCCAATCCTAAAAACTCTATTGTCATCTCTCCGACCACACGAAGGGTTGCCCCTTCTTCATCAATGATGAAAGTGGTGCTGCAACTCTGGAGAAATCTGGCACAATTATCCGGTAGTATCTGACCAAACCCAGAAAACTCCGTACCTCCGCCACACTCCTATGTGGCTCCCAAGAAAGTACCACCTCAATCTTCGCTGGATCCACTGCAACTCTAACCTTCAATATGACATGTCCCTAGATGTGAACCTCTCAGATCCAGAACTGCCACTTTGAGAGAATACCATAAAGCTAGTGCTCTCAGAGTGTGTCCAATACTACCCACAAATGAATAGCATGATCCTAGTTAGTATTCAAGTAGATCAGAATGTTGTCGATGAATACTAATATAAAGTGATCAATATATTGCTGAAATATCCTGTTCATGAGTCCCATGAACACTGCTGGAGCATTGGTCACACCGAATGACATAACCAAGAACTCATAATGGCCGTACCAAATTATGAAATCCTTCTTCTACACATCCTCATCTCGTACTATGAGCTAGTGATAGCCTAATCTGAGGTCTATCTTTGAGAACCATCGTTCTCCTTTCAGCTAATCAAAGAGGTCATCAATACTCAAAACAGGGTGCTTGTTCTTCACAGTCACCTAGTTTAGGCTCCGATAGTCGACAAAAGGTCTCAAGCCTCCATCTACCTTCTTGGAGAAAAAAATTGGGGCTTCCTAAGGAGAAACACTAGGCCAAATTAACCCTTTCCCTTGTAAGTCCTCTAACTGTACCCATAGCTCAAGAAGCTCCACGGGAGCCATATGATACGCTGGTGTTGATATCATTGCTGTCTTGTGGTAAAAGTCAATGTAAAATGACACCTATCTGTGAGGAGGTTGACCGAGAACATCATCAGGGAAAACATCTGTGTACCGGTCCACCACTACATGATAGCTTAGACTCTCCATATCAACTAATACGAGGGTAAGGCAAGTAAACTAATGAGTGATCAGCTCCACTCTCCTTCGGGTAAGTCCATCCTGTGCTACAAAGACTCCCTTCTCACTGGTGAAGGTAAAATTGGTCCCATCTGTGCAGACACACCGCACTTTGTGCCTAATACAGTCTATCTGAACATGGACTGTTGATAACCAATCCATACCCAAGATGACATCGTAAGGCCTTGACGCCTCAACTAGGAGATCCCAGCCAATGCTATTGCCTACTAAAGTAAGCATGCACTACTAACACTAGTGCGTAATCATATAATCTACTCATGTAGAATTCTATTGCCGTATGGATCAATCCAACAACTTTGTCGGAATCTCCGAGCTCTGAACGAGGGAAGTGGAAATAAAAGAATCACTAGAACATATGTCTATAAGTACTAAAACTAAGGTGGAGTAGACATATAACGTACCTCATATCATCTATAGAGCACCAAGTTCATAGGATTCAACTGCATGGAGCTGAGCTCACCCTTGTCCTCCTACTCCCTGTGGTCAGGGTGGACCACCTGGTGGTGGTGGTGGTAACATCTCGAATCATCGCCCACTGCCAGCTGCACGACCAACTCCTCTGCCACGTCCCCCTGCTCTATGCGGACCTTCCTAGTTGAACCTCTGTCTCTGACTGAGCAATATTTTGACTATCTTCTAATCTTCTGTACGGTGGGTTGGAAAGTAATGAGCCATGTGACCCTGCCCACCGCATGCGTAACCCTACCATCTCTTGGAATGACTAGATCTACCTCATATGCCCTGCACAAATAACCCGAAATCCTGCGGTCGTCCACCTGTAGGTCTAGTCCTCTTGGGACTCTATGACATCTATCTACTGTGAGCTGCAGAAGACTATGCTACCTAACGTCTGGTGGTGGGTCTCGCTACTGGTGACTGGTCAGTAAGAAAACTCTCTACTAAGAGGGCTCAATCTAACACCTCCACCTATGTCGGGATGCTAAGAAAAATCATTGAAGCCTTGATCTCCCACCTGAGTCCCTGCTCGAAGGTCCGGGCCCTAAATAATGGGTCCTACACCACATATATGGAGTAACATGAGTGGTCAGTGAACCTCGCTTAATACTGATCTACAATCATGCTACCCTCCAGCAGATGAAGAAACTCTTATATGCACACTGCATGAAGAGTTGCTGGAACAATCTCTACCTGAAACAAGATCTCAAATTCTGCCCCAGAAAAGAATCACATCATCGTGAACATAGAGCATCACGCTCCACCATCTTCCTGCTACTGCATTTAGAAGACTGGAGGAAAAGATCACCATAAGATCATCTGGTGTCCCAAATAGTCGGAAGACTCTCACCATGGCCTTCATCCAATACTCAACTGCATGTGAGTCCGTATCTCCCAGGAAACTGGGTGGCCTCTGGCACTGGAACTTGTTCAATGTGCTCAAGCAGTGTGCACCCTCTACTGCCGGGGCTGGTGGTATCGGTGGACCAATGGGTAATAGTACCGCAAGTACCTCCGCTGGTGCCTCTAGAGGAAGAGGGTCCTGCACCGAGGCCTCGTCACATGGTGGGCTATCAATGCGTACTATATCCAGAACCCTAGCCGACTCTCTATGTGGAGGCATCCTGAAAAGAAATAGGTGTTCCATGGTCAAAAAGTTATACCTAGTGAGCTGACTCAAATAGATTACAAAGAAAACTCTTCAAAACACTCAAACAATCAGTGTTTTCATAAACTGAGTCAGAAATCAGATGTCAGGGTCCTGGTTTATAAATACGTCGGCCGCCGCACCAACACTGGATTCCCTTAACTGATAACCACACTCACTTAACTTAACACAATTTCCATTAAAATGATCATATTCCTATGTTCAATGGTAGAACCGACTCCCCTAATAAAATTTTTTCATGACCACTCCCCGAGGGCCCGTGTCGTGACTACCCCAAGCCCGCATTCCATAGGCTAGGGGATGGTGACTAGAACAGAAGGCATATTCCCAAAAATTGGGAAGGAACTACCTTTATAACTTGTAAACACATGAAAACAAGCACACAACATGAAACGAAATTAGGTAAACTGAATTGTAAACAGAGTGAGTACAGTAAGTAAAAGGGCTTAGAATACAAACCCAACTGGAAAGTACAATAAACTGAAAGTAAAAGTAAACTGGAATAGATCCTCTAATCACCCACCAAGGATCTTACTTTAAAGGTAGGTACAGCTCTTGAACAGACTTATATGCGATATGCCTCGTATACGTCCACCTTCGAGATACCTCAAGTCCTAGTACTCTCATCCTCAGTCAGCAGTTTTTGTAAACTACACCAAACACAATAGGGTGCGGTCATAGCCCGAGCATGGGTGAGTTTAACGACACTCAGTAGGGACCCTGATACTCTCAAGGTCTCACAAAATCCACCAATGATAAACCACACAACATGGAATCAATTGAAATCCCTTCTTAGGTATATGACCATACATATACCTAAGTTATCAAGTAAATCCATCTCAATCATGAGGAAAAACACAGAGTCCAAATCAAAGCCCAATGATTAACTGTTCTACAAAGGAAGAAATACCACGAAGGTATGTACCACATAGGTATGCCACACAGAAGAATACCACCAAGGTATTACCATGAAAGAAAGTAACATAAAGGTACGAACTCAGCTCACACCAAGTATAACTTATGTATAATAGTATATATTTTTATATGTAACTACTAATTCATCTTACTATATTAAGAGGCTCTACTTCCCAACCACACATAACCGCTCGGTGTTGACCCACACAAGATCTTTTGGTACTAACCCACATAATATCTCTAGGTGCTGACCCACACATGATCGCTCGGTGCTGACGCACACATGATTGCTCAGTGGTAACCAACACAGGATCGCTAGGTGCTGACCAACATAGGATCACTAGGTGCTAACCCACATAAGATCACTCTTCATTTTGACGTCACAACCAGCTACAGGGTTCCCGCACCATGATCTCTTATCTCCGAGAGGGTCCTCTCCATAATCCACTGGTCAATACTCCAAATTCCACGATGTCTTACGATGAAGTATCTCAAAGGACCGCCACGTCATAGGGGTCTTAAAACAAAAAACAATGCGTCAATCGGATGCCCGGTCTGTGAGTTATTATCATTTTTATTCAAAGGCATGGTTGGATTTGTGCTCGATCCAACCCGAACGTAATCCAACTTTATCTAAATCTTCAATGGGGTTTACTCAAAAGGACAGTCCCGCTCTATGGTTTCCTGCGCCGGTGAAAGTTAGTAAAATGAACACCTGGTACCAAAGTAATGGCTGATAGAGAATAAATGTTCGAAGTTGACCCGGTCGGACCGACCCGGCCTAAACCGGCCCATTGGGTCCCGTATGGCCCGCGCTGGGCGTCCCAATCCGTGATGGGCGGCACAGAGGTGCGTCAGGGCAGTGTGATGTGGTGCGGAGACTACGAGGGCCGCGAGGGTCCACGAAGGGCTTCGGGGTAGCAAGGCCATAGGGCCACAAGGCTGTGGGATGACGAGGCCATGGGGGGCAGCCGGGCGGCGAGACCATGGGGGACACGGGTGGCACGAGGCTGCGGGGCGACAGAGGTCGCAGATGGTGCGAGGCCGCGGGGCAGGGGGGCCAAGGACGATGTGAGGCCGCGGGGCGGTGGGGTGGCAGAGGCCGCGGGCTGCGGGGGCCAAGGGCGGTGCGTGGCTATGGGGCGGCGAACGCCATGGGGCGGCAAAGGCCGCAGGGCTGTGCCATTGCACAGCCGCATTCGTCACGGTCTGTGGTGGTGTTGGACGCTGTTCCAGTGCCCCACTGAAGCTGGTTTCCATCCTCTTCCATCGCGAGCAACACAAAAATTAAACTCAATATTTGTGGAGAGGTTGGGACAAGTTTGTTTGGCTCGTACTCTCTGCGTTAGAGCAGTATCAAGCAACTGTAATCTCTTCCTGATTTTACTATGAATTATCAAGAACGAGTAAGGGGAAGAAATTCAAACAAACACCCTACCTTGATTTCTCGTTGACATTGGAAGGGATGAAGTCGGCAACATCTACGTTTCCCCGATCATCTGTTAGTAGTAATTGAAGACATCCTATGTTGGTTTCCTCCTCAAGGTTCTTCTAATCCGGCTCGGAATCAGTTTCCTCATTCTTCGATCTCTTGTGGTCATTCTTTGTTTGGAGGTGTTCTTCGTTGGCGTGGGTAAAAGTTTCTCCAAGTTCTTTTCCAACATTTTATCCCAACAATAGAATAGACAATATAAATTAAATAAGGTTTTATTAATTTAATTTTAATTGGAACCATTAATCAAGAGGTGTTGGCATATTTAATGTGGTGGAAGTTCAAGAGACTTCTCCACATTAAATAGGGAGTTGAAGAGCTTATCCCATTATGAGGGTTAGGGTGGCCCACCTTTAGGAATTTAAAATTGGGGGGATTTATCCTCAGGTGGTCTCCACCATAATAAAATCACCTGAAGGTTTAGTTCGGATGGTCCCCACCTTTAAACAATCTGCATTGGAGGTTCCAATAAAAAGAAAAATAAAATAAAATATTATTTTATTTTATTTATATTTCCATGAAAAACCCAAATTATATCTTTCACCCTCAACCTACTATGGTCGAGGTGATGGTTCCCTTAAGGCAATACCGACACTGTGAGTTCAATGGGGACCTTATATTTCAATTCTAAGCACCAATTCAAAAGCTACCAAAACCTGCTCATATGTTTACTGAAAGTACCCGACAAAATGTTGAGAAATTCATCCCGGGCACACCGGGACTCAGAATCATGCATAATCAACTTTCGTGGACTCATAAAATTTCCATATATTTTAAAATAATTTACATGTAATTTCCGAGTCTTCACATTCTCCCCACCTCAGGAATTTGCATCCCCAAAATACACATCAAAAAAAAAAGAAAAAAGTGGGGGTACTAAGCACGTATCTGAGCCTACCACTCCCATGAGGTCTCCTGGAGGTGTGAGTGCTGCCAGTGAACGCGCACTAGAGGTATCGACATCCCACAAAGGACCCAATCCTTTTGATCATCAATCTCTACTAAAACCCCCATAAACATCACCCCATCATCGATGTCCATCTCGTTGGGGACGATGATGTGAGAAGGGCCATGCACGTATCTCCTCAGCTGAGATACGTGGAAGACCTCGTGCACCTGGTGCAACTGAGGAGGAACTGCTATGCGGTAAGCCACCTCTCCAACTCTAATGAGGACTTGGAAGGGTTCGATGAACCTCGAAGATAACATGCCACCTTAGCCAAATCTACTCAAACCTCATCTATGTGAGACCCATAGAAATATGTCGTTGCCATACTCAAACTCCAGACATCTCTGTCTCATATTAGCGTATGACTTCTTCCTGCTTTGTGCAGACTTCAACCACTCCTGGATGATCTGCACATTCTCTGCGGTAGCCCATACCATCTCTCGTCCCATGAGTGCTGACTCCCCTGGGTCTGTCCAGCACAATGGTGATCTACAAGGTCGCCCGTACGACGCCTCAAAAGGTATCATCCCAATGGTGGAGTGATAGCTATTTTTGTCTGAAAACTTCACCAAAGGAAAGTGATCCGACCAACTACAACCGAAGTCAAGGATGCAAGAACACATCATGTCTTCAAGGGACTAAATAGTCCGCTCAGTCTAGCCATCTGTATAAGGATGGAAGGAGATGGTCAAATAAAGTTACATCCCGAAAGCCTCCTACAACCCATTCCATAGTAGGGATGTAAAACGTGCATCACAATCAGAGACAATCATCAAGGGTACATCACGTAGCTGCACAATCTCTTACACATAGAGGCATCCCAAGATCTCCACTGAACCCTGCACTCTGATCGGTAGGAAGTGGTCCGACTTGGTGATTTTGTCGACGATCACCCAAATAGAGTCATATACCCTAGATGTACATGGATGTCCTATGATGATGTCCATTGATATCCCATCCAACTTCCACTCTGGGACCTCCAAAGGCTGAACCAATCCTGCTGGTACCTGATGCTCCGCCTTTACTTGTTGACAAGTGAGGCACCGAGAGACAAGCTCTACAACATCTTTCTTTATTCCCAGCCACAAGGGCTATCGTTGGAGATACTGGTACATCTTAGACATTCTTGGATGTACCACTAGAAGGGATATGTGGAACTCCCTCAACACATCCTCCAGAAGTAACACTGGTACCACGGTACGTCCTCTAAATAGAATGACATGCTCCCCACCTTCAGAAAATCCAACAGGTGCCTGGATTGTGGATATCTGGGCACATCAATCCTCGCAGTCAGCGTCCCCATGTTGCGCCTCTCTGACTCACGGAAGAAGTGGGGGAGTGACCGTAAGAGAATGAGAAAACAATTCTCCATCCCGATCTATAATGGATATCTGCAAAGCGGCCAGATGCTCAGTCATCTCACCTAGCAGCTGTATACCAGATCTCCTGTCGAGTGAATCTGCTACAATGTTTCCCTTCCCAAGAGAATAGACTATCTTGAGGTCACAGTCCTGGAGGAACTCAAGACAATGTCGTGGTCACAGTTTCAGGTCCTTATGAGAGAAGATATACACGAGACTATTGTGATCTGAGTAGACTATAAAACATTCACCCATGAGATAGTGTCGCTACATCTTCAAGACGAAGACCACAGATTTTAACTCCAGGTCATGGGTATCATAGTTCTGCTCATTCTAACTCAGCTGTAGAGAACCATATGTGATCACTGCTTTCTTCTGCATTAGGACACATCTAATCCTAGTCCCTGATGCATCACAGTAGACTACGTACCCTATACCCTCCTCTATAAGCCTCAAGATGGGGCACTAGTCAGCCTCTACCTCTGCTACTGAAAACTCTGCTGGTATCTCTCCGACCACATGAAGGGTTTCCCCTTCTTCATCAATGCTGAATGTGGTGCTGCATCTCTGGAGAAATCTGGAACAAATCTCCAGTAGTATCTAGCCAAACCCCGGAAACTCCGTACCTCAATCACACTCTTGGATGGATCCCAAGAAATTACCACCTCAATCTTCACTAGATCCACTACAACTCTAGACTTTGACATGGAATGTACTAGGAATTGAACCTATCAGATTTAGAACTGGCACTTCGAGAGCTTACCATAAATTTGGTGCTCTCGGAGTGTGTCCAGTACTACCCGCAAATGTTAAGCATGATCCTCCTCAGTAGTCATGTAGATCATAATGTCATCGATTAAGACTACTACAAAGCGATCAAGATATCACTGAACGATCTTGGTCATGAGTACCATGAACACTACTGGAGTGTTGGTCATGCCTAATGGCATAACCAACAACTCGTAATGGCCATACCGACATCTAAAATCCATCTTCTGCACATCCTCGTCTCGTACTCTGAGGTGGTGATAGTCTGATCTGAGGTGTATCTTTGAGAACCATAGTGCTCTTTTTAGATGATGAAAGAGGTCATTAATCCTTGGATGTGGGTACTTATTCTTCACAGTCACCTAGTTTAGGCACCGATAGTCGACAAAAAGTCTCAAGCTCACATCTGCCTTCTTGGAGAACAAAATCATGGCTGCCCAAGTAGAAACACGGGGCGGAATCAACCATTTCTAATGTGAGTCCTTCAGTTGTACCCGAAGCTCACAATGCTTCGTGGGATCCGTCTGATATATATTTTTATATATCGGTGCCATCCCAGTGTACAAGAAAATTTTAATTTCCACCTATCTATGAGAAGGTAGACCCAAAAAATTATCAGGGAAAACATCCGCGTACTGGTACACCACTATAAAATAGATCGGACTCTCAACATCAACTGATCTGAGGATAAGGCAAGCCAACTGATGAGTGATCGGCTGCAATCTCCTCCGGGTAAGTCAGTCCTATGTTGAAAAGGCTCCCTTCTCACCGGTGAAGGTAAACCTAGTCCCATACATGTGGACACACCGCACTTTGCACATAATACAGTCTATCTGAGCATGGACTGTTGATAACCAATCCATACCCGAGATGATGTTGTAAGGCCTCGACGCCACTACTAGGAGATCCTAGCCGAAGACCGCATCTCCTAGAGTAATCTTGCACTTCCAGAACCAGTTCGTAATCATAGAATCTACTCCCCTAGGAGTCTCCATCCATAATTATTAAGGCAATGATTCGTCAGAATCTCTGAGCTCTGAATGAGGGCAGTGACAATAAAGGAATGACTGACACCTATGTCTATAAGTATTGCAGCTGAGGTGCAGTAGAAATAGATTGTACCTTGTATAATCTCTGGAGTTCCATGGTCGTAGGCCTCAGCTCCCTGAAGCTAAGATCTCCCCTGTCCTCCGGCTCCCTGTGGTCGGGTTGGAGCACCTGTGGGTGGTGGCGATAACATCTGGAATTTCACCCACCACCAACTGCATGGATAGATCCTCTTCCACGTCCGCCTACTCCCTACGGACCTCTCGGTCAAACCTTTATCTCGTCATGGGTGGTATTTTTACCATCTTCTGATCATTCGTACTGCGGGTCGGACAGTCACGATCCATGTGACCCTGCCTTCCGCATGCGTAACCCTGCCCGCTCCTGGCATAACTGGCTCGACCTCGGGTTCCCCGCACAACTGTCCCAAAATCCTGCGGTCATCCACCTATAGGTCTTCTCCTCTTATACTTCTGTGACATCTGGCTATTGAAATCTGCAGAAGAATCTTATATGTGACATCAGGTGGTGGGTCTCACTGCTGGTGACTGATCAGCAATAAAACTCTCTACTAAGAGGGCACGCTCTAACACCCCCACATACATCGGGATGCTAAGAGAAAACATCGAATCCCTGATCTCCCTCCCGAGTCCCCGCTCTATGGTACAGGTCCTAAAGAATGGGTCCATCACCATATCTGTGGAGTAATGTGAGAGGTCTTTGAACCTCACTGAATACTGAATTACAGTAATGTAGCCCTACTAGACATGAATAATCTCCTGTATGCACTCTATGCGAAGAGTCATTGGAACAATCTCTGAACGAAACAGGCTCTTGAAGTCTGCCTAGAGAAGAGTCACCTCATCATGAACCTATAGCATCAAGCTCCACCATCTCTCTACTTCTTCCTGTAAAAGACTAGAGACATGGATCACTATAAGTTCAGGTGGTGTCCCTACTAGTCGGATGACCCTCCCCACAGCCTCCAGCCAATCCTCAGCTGCCTGTGGGTCCATCTCTCCCCTGAACCTGGGTGGCCTTTAGTGCTGGAACTCATTCAACGCGCTTAGGCGGCGTGCACCCTCTACTGTTGGGACTAGCATCATCAGTGGCCCAATGGGTAATAGTACCTCTAGTGCCTCCGCTGGTGCCTCTACTAGAAGAGGGCCCTGGACCAAGGCCTCGTCGCTCAGTGCGCTATCAGTGCGTACTATATCTGGAACGCTAGCTGGCTATCTATGTGGAGGCATCCTGAAAAGAAATAGGTGCGCCATTGTCAACAAGTTATACCTGGTAAGCTAACTCAAAGATATCACAAATAAAACTCATTAAAACACACACACAATCAGTTCTTTCGTGCACTGAGTTAAAAATTAGAAGTCAGGGTCCTCGTGTGTGAATACGTTGTCCACCACACCAACACTGGATTCCTTAAACTGGTAACCAACTCACTACACATAACTCTATTTCCATTAAAATGATTAAAGTCCTTTGTTCTATAGTAGAAATGATTCCTCTAATACCAATTTGTCATGACCCATCCCCCGGGGCCTATTCCATGACTACCCCAAGCCCGCCTTCCATAGGCTAGGGGTTGGCGACTAGCACCGAAGGCGTATTCCCTAAAACTAGGAAGGCATTGCCTCTATAACCTGTAAACACACGCAACCAAGAACACAATAAGACCCGAAGTCACGTAAGATGAATATTAAACAAAGTGAGTACAGTAAGTATAATGGTCCATAATACAAGCCCAACTGGAAAGTACAAGAAACTGAAAGTGCAAGTAAACTGGAACAAATCCTGTGATCACCACCAAGGATCCTACCTGAAGGGTAGGTACATCTCTCGAAAGGCCGTCTCTATAGTATGCCTCATCTAAGTCCACCTACTATCTACCTCTAGTCTAGGTACTCTCATCCTCAGTCGGCGTTGTCCATCATCTGCACTAAACACAAAAGTGTGCGGGCATATCCTGTGTAGGGGTGAGTATAACGATACTCAGTAGAGACCACAAAAACATTAAGGTCTCACAAAATCCACCGAGGATAAACCACACAACATGGAATCAAATAAAAACCCTACTTAGGTATATTCCCATACTTATACCGAAGATATCATGTGAATGCTTCTCAATCATGTGGGAAAACATAGAGTCCAATTAAAAACCGAAAGATCAACTATTCCACAAAATAAGGAATACCACGAAGGTAAGTACCACACAAGTAGGGCGGCGGAGGCCGGGGATGGGATGAGTCCACAGACGGCGCGGGACTGCGGATGACATGAGGCCGCAGGGTGGCGGAGGTGGTGGGGAGGTGGTGGCCATGGGCAGAGGTGGCCGCGGGAGGCGCTAGGTCATGGGGCAGCACGGGGCCATGGGGCGGCACCGTTGCACCGTCGCCTTCATCACGACCGGTGGTGTTGCCTACCGTTATTCATGTGCCCCACCGATGTTGGTTGCTGTCCCCCTCCATCACGAAGAACACAACAATTAAACACAAGATTTGCGGATAGGTCGGGCCATGTTTCATTGTCCCACACACTCCGTGTTAGATTGGTAGTAAGCGGCTACAGTCTCTTCCTGATTTTATGATAAATTATGAAGAATGGGTATGGGGAAAAATTCAAACAACCACCCTACCTTGATTGAATGTTGACGTTAGAAGGGATGAAGTCAGTGATGTTGGCGTTATCCCAATCATTGGTTCATTGTTGTAAAAGATGTCCTACATTTTTTGACTCAACAATGTGATTCCGTTCCAGCTCAGGGTCAGTTCCCTTGTTCTTCGATCTCCGATGGTCATTCTTTGTTGGGAGGTTCTCTTAGTTTGAGAGGGTAAATGTTTCTCCAAGTGCTTTTCCAACATTTCTCCAAATAAAATATTAGCCAATATAAATTAAATTAGGTTTTATTAATTTAATTTGTATTAGAACCATTAATCAAGTGGTTTTCTCATAATTAATGTGGAGGAATTTCAAGAGAGTTCTTCACATTAAAGAGGGAGTTAAAGAGTTTATCCCATTATGACACATAGGGTGGACTCACCTCTAGGAATTCAAAATTGGGGGGTTTTAAGGGATGGTGGTCCACACCACCAGAACATCACATAGAGGTTTAGTTCTGGTGATCCCCACTTTTAAAACATCTACATGGGAGGTTACAACAAAAATAAAATTAAAATAAATGTTTATTTTATTATATTTTTGTTTTCTACGAAAAACCCAAATTAAATCTTTCACCCTGAACCTATTACCGTAGAGGTGAAGGTCCTCTTAAGCGAATACTGGCGCTGCGAGTTCAACGATTTCTTTAGATTTCAATTCCGAGAACTGGTTAAAAAGTTATAAAAACCCACTCGTACATTTACTAAACCTACCTGAAAAAATGATCATAAATTCATTTTGGGAACACCGGGGCTCAGAATCCGGAATGATCAATTTTCATGGAATCATAAAATTCCCATATATTAATAAAATTATCTGGAATTTCTGGGTCATTACAAATCTTCCCAAACTCCACAATTATGAATTGTTCCCAATATAATTAGAATCCTAAAAATTAAATATGAAAATAAAATCAAGATCATTAGGTACTTTAAATGATTTTATTTAATGTACCACATCATAGTGCATTTTAAGAATGAATTACAATCATAATGTGAAATGATGTTCAAAGTATAAAATGCACTAAAATGGTGTTTATGAATAATAAATCACATGAATATTATATATATTAATAATGAATATTATCATCATTTAGTGTCTAATCACATCCCCAACTTGAGTTTTTCTAGTCCCGAGAAAAATATATCTCAACAATATGAAATTCGAATTCCCTTTTCCAAAATTTTTTTGATAAACAATGATCACCCAAAACCCTTATACCAAATAATAATGAAACCCATAAAAATATTTTAATACATGATAGTTTCATAAGTAGAGCCTAATACCAAGCCTATTCCTTTGTTCAAATTCATCGCCATATTTCATTCATTATCAATTAAGAAAGATGATGTGTTGTGCATCACATTAGACATAAGGGTTTATCATTATTCAAGAGGGAAATAATGGAAGCTCTATGTGGAATCACATTTCAATATTAAGATGAGTATTCACTGTTTTTATTGTATCTTTTTTGTTTTTGCAATTTTTCCATGCTAATTGAAATTGCACTCAAAAGAGTCAACCCCTGTAGTGAGACTTTGCCGATGACTCGCAGACTCAAAGACCTTAGGGATCCAAGTGAAGACCAAATTCTACGGTATTATATTAAGTTAACTAAGTCAAAATCAAATTCAAATTACCAAAAATAGAGATAAAATTACTGACCCTGGGCCAGAGATCTATGGATTCATGATCCCCATGTTCCAAAAGCCACACATTAGGTCATTTCATTTCTCTATACACAAATGTATTGTTTTTTTAAATTTTTTTATTGAATATTCATATTAGAACTAAAATTATCACCAAACCTATACTATTTATTTAGGGGACCCCATGAACTCAAAATAATACCCCACTATCCAAAGGACGTTCGTTGTGATTCTTTTTTTAATTGGATGAAAATATAAACAATGAAAAATCACATTAGACAAAGACACTTTCCAAAATCTATGCTCATGAAATATACATGGATTAAAATCAGAATCAGGGAATCCTAAATTATTTGATATTCAGTTTCAAAGTGTACAATTCCTATTATCATGTTCAAGGTTAAAGAAATTTTTTCTTCCATTATGGCACAATTTTTTTTTTCAAATCATTTTTTTCACACAAAAGAATTTTATTTTTTACACAAAATAAAATTTTTTATTTCATATCCACCACAACTTAAAATAACAATGTCCCCAGTGTTTTAAGGAAAGAATATTTAGAATGGGGTAGAGGCATAGAAGGGGAGTTCAAAAAGAAAATTTAAAATAAGGATCGTGGAATGAAGTCACCTAGTGGTTGAAGTTTAAATTCTTACTGCTCCCTTTTAATCCCTTGATCTCGATATCACTTCAAGAATTCCCTAGTCGAAAAAAGGAACAGAATATATATATATATATATTTATATAATAATGACAGTAAATGATAAGTATATATATAATAATTATAGAATAAGAAAGCACCAAAAGCTGTAGGTCAGTGGTAAGTGCGCACCCATGTCTCCCTTTGGTCCTGGGTTCGATTCCCCATGGCTTCGCTAGTTGTGATGGGGTTTTCCCCACAACCTACGATGTGGACTTTTAATTTTTTTTATTATTTATTCTAACCTACAAACATATAAAATGAACTGATTATACACTGTATTTGTTTTAAATTTCTCCGTAAGGTATTACTCAAGGATCAAACCACGTAATACAGATGAATTTGGCACTCCCCTTTTATACCCATCCATACTCATAATAGAAGAACAAGTCAAAATTCTATTTTTTATATTTTTTTAAATATCAAAATGATAATTAATCATATTTGAAAAATAAGTATTATTCCAAAAATATTGGTCTCATAAAACCAAGGGTTGCCTCCCATGCAACACTTTGTTTAATGTTGTTAGCTTAACTTGGACCCCTAATTGATTAATTATTATCATCATCTAAGGTAGGTTCATAAAATTCTTCACAAACTACATGTTTTTTGGAATGGTTTTATAAATGGTTTGACTCTACGACCATTAACTTTAAATGTTTGACCATTGGTGGGATCTATAATTTCAACAGCCCCATTGGAGTACACCATTTGCAATATGTATGGACCTGACCATCTATACCTCATTTTCTCGGGTGAAAGTGAAGTTTAGAATTATACAAAAGAATAAGTATTCAATTTTCAACGTGTTTGGTTTTAAGGTTTCAAGATTGGTAGGCCTGTACATTATCTTTATTGATTTTTGAATTTCCATAAGCCTCCATCACAAGTTCCTCAAGTTAATTGAGATCCAATTTCCGTTTGTTTCATCAAATGAGAGGTAATAATTCATTTTCTTAATGGCCCAAAAATCCATATGTTCAATTTCTACTAGAAAATGACATGCTGTCCCAAAAACCAACTTATACGGGGACATTCCTAAAATGGTTTTAAATGAGGTTAAAAAGGCCCAATGAGAATCTAAGAGTTTCCTTGAGCAATATTTCACAGTTGGATTAACAGTTTTCTCAAGAATTTGTTTAATTTCTTGATTGGAAAACTCATCTTGGCCATTGGTATATGGTTGGTAAGCAGTGGAAACATTACGAGAAATTACATACTTTTCCATGAGTACTGAGAAAGGATTATTGCAGAAATGAGTTCCACAATCACTAATGATAGCCTTAGGAATTACAAATCTAGAAAATGAGTTTTCTTTTAGGAATCTAATCATAGATTTATGATCATTGAATTATATGGGAATGGACTCAACCCATGTTGAGACATAATCAATAGCTAAGATAATGTAAAGATATCCCCAAGAGTTTGGAAAGGGACCCATGAAATCAATTCCCAAATAGTCAAAGATTTCAACCACTAAGATGGGAGTGAGTGACATTTGATTCCTTTTTCTGATGGACCGTACTTCTGGAAACCTAGGAAAGATTTGAAAAAATGTGTAGGAGTCCCTTGAGAGGGTGGTCCAGAAGAGACCACACCGAAGAATCTTAGAAAATGTTTTCTTAGATGAAAAGTGACCTCCGCATGCCTCACTATGACAAAATTTAAGGATGGAATGTTGATCAGATATAGGACACACCTCATAATGACTTGGTTAGGACAGAACTTATAGTGGTATGTATTATAAAACACATAGTTCCGAACATCAAAAAGTAATTTCCTTCGAGATTGAGTCCCTAAGAATTTTGGAATGACTCTTGTAACTATGAAATTGGATATGTCAGTATACCAAGGCAGTTAGTCACATAGTATAAGTGTTCATCAGGGAATGAATCAGATATAGAAAGGTGATTTGAGTTGTCTTTTAATTCAATCCTTGAGAGATGATCAGCTACAACATTTTCAACACCCTTTTATCCTTGATTGTGAGGTCAAATTCTAGTAAGAGAAGGACCCACCTAATTAGTCTACCTTGGCATCTTGTTTTTGGAAAAGGTATTTTAGGGCTGAATGGTTAGTGAAGATAATGTTGGGTGGTTCTAAAAGATAGGACCTGAATTTCTCTAAGGCAAAGATAATATAATAAAACTCTTTTTCAGTGGTGGTGTAGTTGATTTGGGAATCATTTAAGGATTTTCTTATATAAGCAATAACATAAGGAGTTTTATTGCAACGTTTTCCTAGAAAAACTCATAAAACAATGTCACTAGAATCAAACATAAGTTTGAAAGGGAGGTTTCAATTTGGATATTTCATAATGGGAGGAAAGGTGATAGAGTATTTGAGGGTTGAGAATGAACCCTCATAGATTTATGTCCGAACAAATGGAGCATACTTTACTAGGAGAGAATAAAGGGGATGGGAGATTGAACTAAAGTCCTTGATTAATATTCTATAGAATCCTAGATATCCAAATAAATAGCTCACTTCCATGAAAATTTTGGGTGATGGAAGGTGATGATTGATGTCAACCCTGGATTTATCAACTTCAATCCTCCTACATGAGACCAGATGGCCTAGAACTAGTCCCTCTGTAACCATGAATTGGCATTTACCCAGTTTAGGACCAGATTATTTTCTTCACATCTTGTCAAGAATCTCTCCAAATTCCTCAGAAATCCCTCAAATGTATCCCCAAACATAGAGAAGTCATCCATGAAGACCTAAAGAAAATACCATACCATGTCTGAGAAGATTCCCATCATGCACCGCTGGACGGTTCCAGGGGCATTGCATAACCTCAAGGGCATGAGTTTGAAGGAAAAGGTGCCGAATGGAAAAGCGAATGTAGTCTTCCATTGATCATTTAGGGATACCTCAATCTGATTGTACCAAGAGTACCCATCTATGAAATAGTAGAATGCATGACATGTCACTATCTCAAGGACTTGGTCAATGAATGGTAAGGGGCAATGTTACTTCTTGGTAAATGAGTTTATCTTCTTATAGTCGATGCAGACAATCCAGCTACTACTCACCCTAGTTTGAAGAATCTATCCATCCTTATTGTTTATCACTGTGATTCCTCCCTTCTTGGGAATCACTTGGATTGGGATCACCCACTCACTCTCATAAATATGATAGATGATACCGGCTTGTTACAATTTCATATGTTCCTACCTTAATACCTCCATGAGATTAGGATTGAGTCCCTAATGAGGATAACGACATGGCTTTGAATTAGATTCCATAACAATCATATGAAACTCGATAAGTGGGCTAATCACATGAATATTATATAGGGTCCAACCAATGGATTTATTATGTTTCTTAAGAAAATCTAGAAGCATATTGTCATGATTGGATTCAAGAGCATAAGAAATGACAATAGGATATGTTTGATTGTCCCCTAGGAAGGAATACATGAGTGCAGTGGGAAGTTCCTTTAATTAAAGATCAGATTGGTTCAGAATTTCTGTAGAATATTGGGACATTAGATCAAAATTGATTTTGTTTCCTAGAATTTTAGATAAAATAAAATCCCCATGTGTAGAAGTTTCAGCTACAAGATTAGTTTGATATTATTTAGGGAAGGAAGTTGGAGTGGTCTCCATGAAACTGGTTTGATGAGATGTTTCACTTATTGTTGGACCTAAGACTTCAACATAAGAGAAATTTGTAAAAGATTCAATCCAAGGAGATAAACTACCTTCATGTAAACAAATTAAATCAATCTCATCCTGACTAAAACATCCATAAAATAATCCTTGATGTTATATGGATTCATTATCAATGCTTCCTATCATGTTTAATTCATTAATTTCTTTTTCATCCCCGATTTGCAAACTTTCATTATAGATGTTCAAGTCTAGACTCATGTTTTCAAAGGTGATGGTCATGTTCCCATTTTGGACTCAGATAAAAGAGTTGATTATTTCAAGGAAAGGACAACCAAAGACGATTAGTGTTTGATCCTAATTTACTAAGTTTGGATGGATGTCAAGGATAGTGAAGTCAAAAGCGTAGATGAAGTTTTCAACCATAACCAGAATTTCTTATAAAATCCCCTTTGGAACCCAAATGCTATAATCAGCAAGTTGAAGTGTGACAGATGTGGGTTGGAGCTCTTCTAAGCCTAACTACAGCACACAACATAGTGAATGATATTGACACTAGAACCTAGGTCACACAAGGCCTTGACAACTTTGCTCTCATCTAGTTTAACATTGATGTAAGGGTAACCCATGTCTTTCAACTTAGGAAGAATTGTCCCTTGAATTGTGGTACTCACATTAGGAGCCAAAAGACTTGGTTTTTATGTGATAATTTTATTTTAAAAGTTCACGGGTCCTTAAGGTACTTTTAGTAGGAAGGTATAGTTTGGATTCCATCGAGAAGAGGAATGTTCAACTTGTCTTGTCAGACGATTTCCCTTAATGTTTCACTCTATTCAGGCTTGCTTTTCTCCCCCAGAATCTGGACCAGAATGTTTTCTCCACAATGGGCTCGCTTAATAACCACCATGGAAGTAGAATTAGCACTGGATCTAGAATAAGGATTTGTTCCTCCATATGTATTTTAGCATCCCACGAAATTTGGGCTTCATTAGGCCAGTATGTTAGGCCCCACATTCTCATTAGTGGGCTGGTGTCCAATCTACCTTGTCTAGAATTGTTTACAGGAAATCCCATTTTAGTGGTCTTCCAATGTTAATCTTCCAACACTCGATAAGTTTTAATAGTTCCCAATGTAATTAGAAACCTGAAAATTAAATATTAAATAAAATCAAGATCATTGGGTACTTTAAATGATGTTAAAAAATGTACCACATCATATTGTATTTTAAGATGGAATTACAATCATAATATGAAATATGTTTCAAAGTGTAAAATACAATAAAATGGTGTTTATGAATAATAATGCACATGAATATTATATATAATGACAAAGAATATTAGCCTCATTTAGTGGATAATCACACCCCCAACTGGAGGTTTACTTGTCCTGAGAAAAATATATCTCAACAATATGAAATTTGAATTCCCTTTTCCAAAAACATTTTAATACACAAAGATCACCCAAAACCCTTATACTAAACAGTCATGAAAACTTTAAATTATCATCATTGATATGGGGAGATGAATATCATTTTATTAATCCAATTTCTACCCTCCTTATGTTTATTAAGATTGGAAACCTTTCAATTCTCATTATTGATATGGGTTTAAGATATTGTTTACGCTCAGCATCTGACACTATTGATTCACGCTTAAATTTACTCAAGAGAAGAAGGTAGAACTATCCTTGTTTTCTATCTTGGGATGTCGAATACTCAGAGACCTAATAAGTATCTTACAAACACGTACATTCTATGGATTGTTTTTGGATATGAAGTAGAAAACTTGGGTTGATTTAAGATGGTTTTAAATGAACTCTAAGAGACTTAAGTGAAATCAATTTAAAAGAATTAGTTGATCCTTGGTTATCACACCTTGAACCAATAGTATCAAAGTGATATTAATAAAAAATTATAAGATGAGAATAAGGACTTCTATTAAGAAACTAATGTGATTCAAATAACTTACATGTGAAAAAAAACATGAGACAACAAAATCACAGCATAACATTACAATGAAAGGAATCTCAAAAGATGATAATCTCCTCCACCACCACCACCATAAATAGGAATTTCAAGAGGCTTGGGTCGAGCTCCTAATAGTACAAAGGATCCCACTTGAGTATGACAGGCCTAGGGTGGTGGAATGTAAGGGAGAGTAGACTTTTCCACCCTTGAACCGTAGTTGAAGCCAGTTTTCTTCCACCAAACAGAGGCATCTGGAAGACCTTATAGATAAAATAATTGGAGTGGGCCATAGAAGAAAAAATGGAATATCCAGATGTCCTATAGCTCTCTGTAAAATTTCATCACAATTTAAATGTGGTTTTCAAGATATGATTAATTTGGTGGTCTAATTTTATGGGACTCAGAATCTGGACTGAACTTTTATCTCCAAATTGGTCCACCTTAATAACCACCATGTAAGCCTAATTATCACTATCTCCGACAGAATTATTTGTTCCTCTATATGTCTTCTATCGTCCCACGAAATTTGGGCTTCATTGGGCCTGTAAGTTGGGCCCCAAATTCACATCGGTGGGCTGGTTCCAGTCTGCCTTCTCCATAATTGTTTGCATGAAATCCCATTTTAGTAGTCTTCTGATGTGAATCTTCTAAAACTCCACAAGTATGAATTGTTCCAAATATCACAAGAATCCTGAAAATGAAATATTAAAATAAAATCAAGATCATTGGGTACTTTAAATGATGGTAAAAAATGTACCACATCATAGTGAATTTTAAGTAGAAAGTATAATCAGAATGTGAAATGATGTTCAAAGCGTAAAATGAACTAAAATGGTGTTTATGAATAATAAAGAAAATGAATATTATATATATTAACAATGAATGTTATCCTCATTT
The DNA here is from genome assembly GCA_963277665.1 of Viscum album. Taxonomy (NCBI): domain Eukaryota; kingdom Viridiplantae; phylum Streptophyta; class Magnoliopsida; order Santalales; family Viscaceae; genus Viscum; species Viscum album. The sequence goes on along the minus strand of OY728134.1, from coordinate 633,762,034 downwards.
AGTGGAAAATCAGTAATGAATTTTTTATTTTTTACTATATTGTATTTCCCTTAATGGAATATCATATCAATTGTGTTTTTTATAAGAAATTATAGTTTTTAAACAGTTTTATGTTATTCATTAACGGGGTAATGACTAATACTGTGTTTTCTTATTCACGTATGAGCATTATTTGGGTTAGAATATAATCTTGGAGTTGATGCATTTTTCTATTTCATACTTATAAATTGAATTCTAAATAATTAAGAGACCTATATTAGGTCTCAATAATATTTATTAATTTGTGTCCATGAGTAATTTTCATTTATTAATAATTTATCTTTAAGATGATAGGTTTCCTTATAGAGAGGATATTTATTAATGATTGTAATTATCTATATATTTAATTTTACCTAACATTATTGATGGGTGAAGATATGTTAATGTTCTCTATTCCATAAGGTTCATGAAAGATGAAATTTTATTTGGTTTACCACTTCTAATTGGTTACTTATAAGTATTAATCATTGCACATATATTTTAGGATTTATGTTCTTAAGTTAACACATATTTTTGGATAGTAAAATTGAGATTTGAATATGATATTTATCCCATAATGCTACAAAATCATATTCTGAATGGACATACTAAATAATGGTATAAAAAAATAATTATAGAAATTACGATCCCATATTTTCCATGGTTTCATGGTTATTCAATGGATTTATGGGGGAATGTGGAATGGTGGGGAGATTTATGATACCCATTATTTTACTTTAGAGAATTTAATTTAATATTTATTGGATATGGAATTTACTTTGAGTTTTATGTTATTTTTTAGTTTTTTGGAATATTTTTTATGAATTTATGGGTAATGGGCGCGTGCAAGACCGATATCATGTAGTTTAATACTATATATGTGTTCTCCCCCCTATGGATGATTTTTATTAAAATGGTGAATTCATGGTACCTCTATCCATTTATAGCTACCAAGTAGATTTTAACACCATAAAATGTTTAGTCATTAAAATTTTATTTTAAGTAGATGCCTCTTCTATTTTCTTCCTATTTTATCAATGTGTTTTTAGGACCATATGTATATGTTTAATCCCTAATATCCTCAATTTTTGGCTTTGTTTTTTGATAACTAGCATTAATGATCTTTGATATCTTCATGTAAGCGACTCGACTTTTCCTTCTTATGTTCGTTTACAATTTTCTTCTACCATTTCATAAAAAAATTACAATGATGGTCTAACATTTCGATTATAAAAATCTGAATTAAGGTATTTATAATTTTATAGTTTCTTATCATATTTCAGGCATCCTATTTATCTTCTATAGGTGGAATAATTCCATATTATAGATGATTCATAATTTCAAGTATTTTTTTTTGAAATTACATTTTTTTGATATATAATTTGGTGCTTAAGAATTCTAAACATATTTTAACCTATATCATATCTATAGATATTATACTGTAATAATAAATATATATTTTTTTATTTTTATTCCTGTGTGAAAAATGGATATTTTAAATTATTTCAAGCTTTATAAATATAAAACACATTTCCATGTACAATAGGTATTTTTAAAATGCCTATGAGTCCTTTTTCAAAATGATTTTCAATTAAAGTTTGAGTTTTAAATATTCAGTTACTTCTAAGAGTGATTTTCATGTTTTCCTAAATTTTACTCCAATTTTCGGATTATCTTGTCATGTGTTGAATTTTTGTTGAGTTTTGATATCTATTTATTATGCATCTGATTTATTTATGCGTCAGATGAAATTATTATTAATTTGAATGTGTATGATTTTTTTATTGGACGATTTACTAATTTGTAATTCAGGTCTTGGTCTCCATTTGTGTTTTAAAGGCCTCTTTGGAACATACTATAATTTATTTATGGAATACATGACACTGTTGGCATTATTTACCATATATGTATTGGTTTATCTGTGAATAGATTTTATATGATATTAATTACCAGTTATTATTTAAAAATATTAAATATATCATGTTAAAGGTCTTTATTGTTATCAATACCATCAAATAAATCATGTCAATAAATCTATATTTTTCATATCCCATTTATTATAAATAAATAAAAAGGTGTAATTTTGATATGGTCTTCTCAATCATCACCTCATTTTTAAAAAAATTTATTCTCACCAATTAATTATGATTTATTGTATACTTAAATTCTAAGAGAAGGATGAATCCATATGTATTTTTTATAAATGAGAATTATGTTAGTCAACTCTATGTATATGTGGGATATCCATGTTTATAAAAGAGAGATTTCAACAAACCACCAAATAAATCCACAAAAAAATCAAAAAGAGATACCAATCATTTTTTTTTATTTTAGATTCTATAAATATAGATTCATCAAGAATCACATAACATATATTTAATATTCAAAAAATAAATCAATAATTTTCAAGTGAAAATAAAATAACCCCCATTAACTTATCCTATTCCTCAACCAACACCCCCATTTTTAAACACATTTTTTAAAATCAAGAGAAAGGTAAAAGGGTAATGTGACTACCTTAACATTAATTTTTTTTAATGACTTTTAGAATTCAATATTTTTTACAACATCAAATTTTATAGATCATCTTCTTCTTTTTTCCACCACAATGTATTCACTTTTTATTTATTTATCTTGATGGTTTTAAGTCAGGTGGATATGTGACGGATTTTCATTTCTTGTTATATGTGAATAAAACCACTCATGTAACTCGAATTCATTAAAATATCACTTTTAATTCCCTATGTGGGGAAACACATAACCAAATATAATATAATAATATGATTTTAATAGGATAATTAGTAAGATAATAAAGGATAAGATATAGTTACCAACTTAAATATCTCTTCTTTTTAGCTTTAATGTGTCGAGATCTCTTCATGCCTGCACCATGATTCAATTTCAAATTAAGATCTTCCTTAGGAAGCCTATGTTTCTTTGTATATTTACCTTTATTCATTTTTTTCTCACATGATATACGTAATTTCAAATTGTTTTTTTAATTTTAATATTATGTCATTATTTTTTAATATGAATAAAAATTGATTGGTATATAATGACAATCATTATAAATTTTTGAGAGTTTTTCAGTAGCAGTCATATAACATATACAGGTACTCAAACCTATTCTAGGTGAATATATTTTTCTTTTTTCATGGACACTACTTTTGAATGGTAGGTGCTCTTATTTCTCCAGATCTTCTCCTCATTAATTTTGTCCTTTTATAATTTTGATAAATTTAAATATTATTTGAAAATTTAATATACTTATTCCCAAACATCTAAAAACACCAATGGTGGATTAAATATTTTATTATTTTTATTTCAGTTGAAATCTATCTAGACTATGAACCTTGTCATTTTTGGGAAACATTGCAGTTATTTTAATTTTTTCTTAGGGATACACTATTATTGGATATTCTAATATCCACTTTTCATGTATTAAAGAACTCATTAGCATTTTTATTGACCTGTATTTTTTATGGCTTAAATTTTTTATCTATACCAACATGTGAAAAAACATTATTAAAACCAGATTAATTAGGATGTAAAATTACATTTTTCTAGTAGTTTACAATATACTGATAAGAATATGATTTCCAACTCCTCTTAACACTAGTATAAAACATTATAGTGGTTATATTTTCATTAAAAATTTATTTGGAATCACATTTCTATTCAATGGTTTTGGAAGTTCCATCTTCTATAAGATCTAGATTTCTAATTTTACCACAAGATTAATAAATTTCTTATTGAGGGATTTTATTTCATCCTCATCATATCTCATCCTATCATCCCAACGTTTTTAACTTCTCAATTTTATCCTCATTATTTTTTGGTAAATATTATAAATAATTATCAAGTTATTTTATTACTTATTAATTAACAACAATTTGAGAATATTTTAAATGTTTTAATTTATTATATAGTTTTATCAATCAATTAATCACTTCTTAAAGAAACAATTTTGTTATAAGTTTATCATAGAAATTATATTGAAATCAATTATTCCAAGGAAATCTATTTTTTGTAAATTATTACTATTTAATCAATACTTTCCACAAGGTATCTTAGATAATTAACCCTTTAAAATTTACTTTTATGTAAATCCACCATTTACTCAATTTATTTTTTATGTTTTTATTAATCATTAATAATTTCCATTAAAACCCAAGTATATATTTGAATAATTCAATAGAAAATTTATTTACATAAATTTCAAATAGACAGTAGAATTACTCAATAGTATTGATTAAATGAACTTATTTATACTCTATAGAACACGAGTTGGTATCTTAAATAGTATGAATCTCAATAGATTTGATAAATTAATACTTATCATCTTGACCAACATGAGAATTTGGAAGATCCTTATTATTTTGTGAAATATTTTTATTCTAATTTTTTTCACTCTTCAACTTGTTTTTTATGGTTGTATATAAAGCCTCTATGTCCGTTTCAGTAGGGATATAGACAAAATAATTCAACCATGGATCTTCTGAATTAACCTCTAATGTTAACTTCATATAAAACTTGTTAAAGAAATGTGGACAATAATATATATCCAATAAGTGTTCAACCTTTATATTGAAACAACGCGTAGTTCCCAATGTGTCATGCATATACATGGGGTTCAGTCATGTATCAATTAATACCAAGTTTAAAATTATCTTATTTTATCCACAATTAAACATGTTACAATATAAAAATTAATAGAAACAAATCTAATCATTCACTCTTAACCCACAATTAAGTATTCAATGAAGAAATAGAAATGAAAAATAACACATAATGTTTTTACGAGTTTGGATCCTCTTATAAAAATTACTCTGACCATGTTAAGATCCAATAATGTTGAAGATTTTTTTATCAGTATATATTATATGGATTATATGTACTTAGAAATAGGTAAACTATGGTGGGGATAGTGTTATCTGAATCCTTATTATTTCATCCCATAGTCTATGTTGTCATTCATAGCCGAGTCCTGTTGAATGGATAATGGCATGGTTTTTGTTGGTACAAAAAATTCTATAATAGATTCCTTCAAACCAATGAACATGTCTTTAACCACTAGATAATGATCTATAAAATTCTTGTAGCCTTTCATTGTTCAACACCTAAATATCACAATGTTTTTAATCATAGTGTTTCTTTAAGTGTTTTGATGAAAACTTTATATATGAACATCATCATTTTTCTCTTATCACAATTTAATATTCCATTATAAAAAGGTATTGTGGGTCTCTTACTCATCTTCATCATTGATGAAAAAGTCTGGATTCTTGAATTTAGTCTTATTTATCTTCACTGATAAACAAAAAATCATCCATAAGAGAATAAATATATTTTTTCTCTAATTAATTGTCAATTTTATTATATTTATAATATTATGTACATTATGTAATAATTTCAATGATTTTTTGAAGTTTAATACTCTATAATTATTGGTCATTAATCTTATATAAATAATAGACAATTTCATCTTTTAAAAACTCCCAATGGGTTAGTCAAGAACCTCTATTTAGTATTTGAATAACTATAGCTTTATATTTTCTATTAATTACAGGAAATTTGATTTTTTTCACATCTACTTGAATCATGTAGCAACATGAATTAGAGATCCATACAATGCATCTCAATTATAATCCAACATTAAGGGATTATCAAAATTTTCACCAACAATGTACCACAACATGGTCTTTGATTTTTCCATTGTTAAACATAATCCCTCATAAAAACACTATAGTCACCTCCTTGACTAGTCATAACTCACCTTTTATCATATGTGATTGTCTCATATAAAATTATCACTAATATAACATATTTATGGTAGTCTACCCATTTTACCAACAAAACAATCACTATGATCTATAATATATGTAGCATGTCATTCCTAAATTCCATTTTCATTGATAAGCCTCCATGAAGATCAAAATACACACTAGAAATTCACCAAGGCATGATCAAATTTCATCTACAGATACAAAAATATACATTATATCATGGAAATCTTCATCTTCTTATTTCAAAAACTCCATGTTCCTATGATGCTATAGTGTGAAAGTATCTCAGCTTCAATTAATACACTTCATATTTGATATTTATTCACAATCTCGATTCAAAATATGGTTATGATATTAATTATAAATTATTATTTCTTGATCATTGTACGAATAAATGTTCTTCTTCATCATTAATATTCCGAAAACACCTAAAAACTACTTTTCTAGGACATTTGAACTACTATTAAATGAAAAATAATACACACACTCATGAAGTCTAATATTGGGTACAATTATATTTTAGTTCTTTAAAGTCTTATATAGGAACCTATCACAATCCTACGAGATCATAGTATGAATCATACATAGAGTCATACAAGATATTCATAAAATTTATATGATCAAATAGAAATTATACAATCATATATCATTTTAAGGTGTGTTTTACTCTAAATTCATATTCTCATTCAATGTCACTTGTTCTTTTTATATAAAAATTCATATTATTAGGGGGTCATTCCATTTTAATAGTTCCTACCCACGAATTCAATATTTCCTCATTTAAAATTAAAATCACTTTCAATCATATCAATACATTATGAAAAACTCATCCAAGTGTATCCTTAAATATTTTTTGAATCCTTTTAGGTCAACACTCCAAGGATTATTTCTCTATAGGTTATAACTTAAATCATCCTATACTAGATAATTCTACTCTCATAAATAATATATTCACAAGTTATTCACATAGTAGTCAGATAATTCTAACATTATCTTTATATGTAATACGTATTAATCTCTCTATCAACACTTTTATTTATCTTTGAAGAAAAAAAAATAAATTTTTACACGTATGGTTCTTCTACATTGAACATATCTAACCAAATTATTGACCAAAACCATTATGCTTCCTTTTCTATTTATGATGGGAATACATCACTCACCTTATAAAATATATAGAATAATTCTCCAACTATAATTTATATATAGTTATATTAATAAATATTTATTAAGAATATATTAATATGTGGTGGAAGGTGAGTGGGGTAATGCCACCATAAATGGGAAAGTAAGAAACAGGATTTTTATTGAGCATCTAGATAGAATGTTTTACTATTTAATCCCCTTATATGTAACAATTTATGTTTTGTTATTTGTAGAAAAAGAAATGTACTGATAGTGAGAGTAATTTCTATTACATTTAGAAGAAGTCTGTATAGATTTGGTTGATGTCTGAACAAAATGTAAAGATATTATCAATAATAGTTTAAAGGTGGAAGACATATAGATATTTTATTACTAAAATGTGGAGAAACCATCCATGGAGTGTAAATATTAGAGGATATTGAAAAAAAGGAAGGATTATGTAACAAACCATCCTAGAATAATTTGAAATGTCACATGACCTAGTTTTCCATACGGCTAAAATGTCATTGTCGATCCCCACAGGCTGAAAATTAGCACATAGGCATAAAAGAAGCACATTTGTGAATGTTTCCACCCTAAAATTAGAGTTAACACACAATTGTTTGTATCAAAAGTTTTGCATGGACCGTCTATACATTGGGTACCCAATAAACATAAAATAAGTATAATAAAAATTAATAGATTTTATAAATTATTCAAAACCAATAATAATGATTAAAACCATTTGAATAAATATCCATGTAATATCAATAATAGATACATAGAACGAAACAAATAAAGGAAACTAAATAAATATAATGAAAAATCTTTAGGGATTATACATCAATGAACAAAAAATCAAAACACAACCCGAACCAGTTATCCATATACATAGGTGTAACCTATGGTTTCCCTCCACATCCTGACTCACCAATTTCCCGCCCAAAAAATGATAACCAAAATAAAAGTGATTCCTAGAACCTGTATACAATACATAAAATATTAATAAAAAAATAAAAAAATGATCATGTATGGTGTGAACTAACAGGCTTATTATGATCTCAATAAAAAGACTCTATAAATTCATTAATAAAATAATCCCAGATTGATCATTTAAAATATAGTGGATAATAATTTTTACTATATAACAAGTAATTATGAAAACTAATCACAAATTCTTAAAAAAATGTCCCTTAATTCCATTTAAATCTAATATAAAGGTATACATTTATAAAACCAAAAAATAATTACTTAATTTTAATAAAGATTTGGCAAAAACAACATTTTATCCATCACCTAAACCTCTCATGGAAATATTATTCAAAAATCATAACATTTCTATTTCTTAAATTATATTTCCAAATTACCTTTTATGTACATTTAGAAAAATAACCAAACCATAAATAATGGGATTATAAATATAGTAGGCATCACTATGTTAATGGAATTTTAACTAGAAAAATAATATGATGATAATATGTTCCATAATAAAATAGTCTCAAGGGGATTCATAAAAAAGGAAAATCCCATATGTAAACTACCAAAAAAGGGAAAATTTTCATTGGAAAATCTTTATGTCCTAAAGTGATATGATTATAATCTTTACTAATTATATGATACTAAATTTCGGTCTACAATGTGTCCTAAAAAAATAAACAATCCACCTGACTTTCCCACACTGACATCATTATCATGAACCTCCTCACATATCCCTATCTAATTCTAGAGTGGAACAAAATTTCATGTTTACTAACTAGGGTAGCATAAATTTAGATACACTTTTTTGACACCCAAGTTACCATGAAAAAAAAACGATGGTGGTGAGTAAGAAATAAATATAATTTCGGATATTAAGTAATGTCTCACACCTCAACCCACTACCCTTTCATAGAATAACTCCTTTTATCATCATACATGCAAAAAATAATCATAGAAATACTTCAATGGGTTAAAAAATAACAAGGGGAAAGTGATGAGGTATAACATTATTAAACCATTTATTTCATAATTTAAATAATTTTCCTTTACACAAAAGGGACTCAGGATGTTAATCCCATTAAGTATAATTTTGAATCAAATATTTTAGAGAAAATACTGTAAATAAAAGATACACACCACCTTTAATAAAAACATGGAATTCTTAAACGCATAATTCAAAATAATTCAATTAAAATACAATGAATGATTTTTTTTTTCGAATCATGGAAATAACTCAAATTAACTTAAAGAAAAGTTTGGATCTATTATATTTAATATTGTAACATTAAAAAATTTAATTCAAAATCCATACATAAAATCCTATGAAATCTATTTACTCTATTTTTTGATTTCATAGAGAAGCATTTATACTTTCATTAAAAAAATTAAATAAAAATATAGTTTAAATAAAAATGGATTTATAAAGCTCAATAATTTTAGATTTTTTTTAAAAAGTAGACAAATAGAAAAAAAATCCAAAAAATATTCAGAACAATGTTGTAGTGCATCACCTTCCATGATGAATGCCCATAGAAAAAGGAAACAACCTCCAAGAATACTAACAAAACAATCCATGTGGTTTAAAGTATCTTAAATACCTTAATATAACCAATGAAAAGATTATTTTCCATATGGGAATTGAAAACCAATGGGTAGAAGGGAGAGGTAATGAAATGAATAATAGAGGGGAGGAATAAGATATAATTACATGAATAATCATTTAAAGTCAAAGTTAATGGAGCCAAAATTGAAGGAAATATAGGAGAAACTCTCCTTAGGTGTCTATGAGGGAAAAACGAACATGAGGGATATGAGATATGTAGTGGAGAGTTAGAAAATGAGAGGGGAATAAGGGTAATTTTAACTTCAACTGAAATATAGGAATACAACCTAGTTTATCAGCATGATTTTGAAAACCATGTGGAAACAATATTGATGGAATTATCTAAGATGCAGCATGGTGCCAAGTTCCCTTGCATTGTTTTTAATGACCATCTGTTAAATGTTTTCCAACAAACATATAAACACTCAAAATCAGAGATAAGACATATGGTTTCCCATGTGACTTACACCAATTGAGTGATATCAATACACATAAACCATACACATTCAGAAATGAACTGAGTAACCTTATATGTAAAAATACCCACATAGTTCAGACTAATCCATTTAGGTTTACCCATGAGTAGAAGGAACTCCTATGGAATATTTATCTACATTGTTTACCTACATGTACATTAACCCGGATAAAACCATTAACATAGAAAAAAACAACTAAAAATAAAATTATATGCATAAAATTTTGAAAACATATAAAAATTAAATTTACGCAAAAATAAAATTGAATTATAGAGAAAAGTTGCATGGGGTGTTAAAATCTTCACACCATAATTCATTCCCTCATAAATCCATTAGACAAAATAAACGGATAAAATACATGAAAACTCCATTAAAAATAATAAAACAACCTAACACATTCCATCATCTCAAGGTAATCTAACCAAAACAAGAAACATTGGAACTTAAATCCATAAAAAACACAAAAAAACAACAAACTTTAAACAAAACACAACTATCTAACCAAAATACCTAAGAATAAAGAATCCCATTGAGGTATATCCCCCATTTTTAATTCTACTAATGTGTTAAAATAATAGAAAAAACTAATAATAGAATGAAATCACCAAAATCAAGAGTTATCCATAAAATAAAACAAACCATTCCAATAATAATCTTAGAAACACTAAAAATCACACACCCCATAATAATCCAAACAAAAAAAATTGTCTCAACAATACCATCAAACAATCCACTAGTACCTTTCCAAAAAAACATGTATGGAAAAATAACAATAACTATGCCATAATAAGAAACAATATAGAAACTCAATTTCGGCCATAAATACCATTGGGTAAACAAGGACCTCACCTATTGGGAACCATCTCATTATGAACCCTAAGAAAACTATTACCCTTATGTGATCATCAAATTGAAATATTTTTTCAATTTTCCAATCCAAAGATCTAAAGGAATCCCTTTTTCAAATGATATAAAATCAACCTAAAATAACCAATATCCAAAACCATGGAAAATCTCACCACATCCAAATTATTTGAAAAATACAATACCCCAAAGAAAAAGTGACACCAATATATATCACATACATATCTCAAGAATCTAAATCTCATCTAACCAGGAATGATCATAACCACAATCAACCAATATCCACAAGTATCTATAAATACAAACTCAAAAGATATAAATAATTTCGTTGAAATTTTTGTCATCAAAACCCAAAAAAATAGAGGATACTATAACTTGTAAAATATTCCCAATATGATATTATACATGGGACTTATGCTAATAAAATTATTTATGTAATTATTTGTAATAATAAAGGATTATACGATAAAGGAAAATCATTAAATACCTAAGAGAGCTTCAATAATAGATTTATCCTGAAAGATTGAAAGTCGACTATCTACCAAAAAGGTATTCCAACAACTAAGGAAGACTCATGAAACCCTATATGATATCCAATAAAAGAAAAAATTATTATCCCACCACCTCATTCAGCGTCTAGGTGTAATTTGGAATTGACAATATCTCCCAAAAAAATATAGAGGAAATTGACACATTAAATTCATATACAAGAATTTTAAAAAACAATCCCATTAAATCCCTTGAGAAAAATCTAAAAACTATAAACCCATAATGAAATACATTAATTGTAAACATTATTTTAATAAAATCACAGACCTAGGTTTAAAATTTATTACTCATGTCACCAAGGTATATATTTGAATAATAACTAATCCCTTCTCCTTGAAACAAATTAACCTTGGTAAAAATCTATATTTTAATAATAAAATATAAAATGAATTTTTATCAACTAGATTACAATTTTAAATCCCTCCTAAGATCAATGTGATTTAGTTTTTAACCATTTATTGAAAATTAAAATGTATTTTCAAAACATTTTCTAAATATAGTAATAAAATAAATAGTTTTATGAAGGCCTTTCATCAAATGAATTTATATGAATTTATGTGCTATATCCTCGAGTTCCACTACTCCTATATATGTTGGATATGGAGTTATGGGTACACTAAGTCATTGGGATAATAATTCGGAAGTTGAGGGTCCTCTTAGTATCCCTTATCTTCCTCATTTTTGGTTCTAGACCCCATCCTCATTCTAGGGATTCATCCCCTTGAATTGGTTCTCTCAGTTGTATTTCACTTTTCATTTTAAGGAAATTTCTTGGTATCTTATTAGAGATCCAATCCAATCCTTTATTCTTTTATCTCAGTGGTTTAGGGTAGTCTTCTGTTAGGTTTTTCAAAGAAATTATATTTTTTGTTCTCCTTCGGGATTGACGATGGGGTTTTATGGCTATCTGGTGACGACATTGTGAAGAGTTTATGATGAGGAAAAAATGACATCAGTGAAGAGGAAAAGAAAACAAGATAGAATCTGTATAGGTTCCTTATAAATTTGGATTATTTGATGGATATGGTTTTTGGGGAATGTGTTCCTCCTAGAGGTGTTTTGGGAGTATCACCTCACGATGTTAGAGGGTTTCAGTGGGTTATAAGTATAGAGTTCACCGATGTTTCTATGGATTGGGGATAGTGATGATGGTCACATCAGTGTGGCTACATGAGGAGGCTGATTTGGAGGTTATATTGTTTTTAGTATTTATTTCAGTTATCAAGTATCCTTTGTTTTCGGTCACCCCAGTTAGTGATATTGTTGGTTTTTCACTAATGAAGATGATGGAATTGATGTCCAATCTGGATATGGTGATTGGTGTGATGACATAATCTGGCGGGAATGTGATGGCTTGGCATATGGTTCGAGATCTTCAATGATTACCTTTGTAATTTGAAAAATAATTTTCTTCTAGTGTGGTTTTCAAATTATGAACTGTGGGTTGTGTTGATTTACATTTTTGAGTAATTTTATCTAGAGGATATTCTTTCAGGGTTCACACTTATCCCTTAAAAGTGTTATTAGAAAATATAGAAAAAGGATTGTGTACCCCAATGAATCAAGTATTTTATTCCAAAACACCCACAAAAACTAGTTATAGAATCATGAAATTATCAAATTCTATATTTTCATTTAACCAAATATCAAAACATCCAACACAGATAAGTAATAACAAAAAAATAACATAAATGTCAAATAAGAACAATTCAAAATACGTGAACCATTATAAAATCCATCCCTACATTATCCTTAAGTAGTATAAACCACTTTAGGATAAATATATATCCAAGATAGATCAAAATTATAAATTTGGGAGGGATATAGAGTTGTGAAGGATTTTTGGTATGGTTTTTCTTGAAAGGAACAAACTATGTGATTGAATTAGAAAAATTTACATAAAAATATCCATGGGATTCACATGGTTTGAAATTTCATGAAGGAAAACCATGTAGACCTGGTTCAACTTCCACATTAATCTCAAAATTCTAAGGGACTCCAAAAGTTACCTTCCAAACACATCCAAAATATAAATATCATCGTTCCATGTCAAAAAACAATAACCAATCAAGAATCAGAACAAAATAAATGGATTAATCTCCATATTCCAAAAAATATCAATGTTTTTAACGAGAAATTTCTTTTAAAAACTTATTTACACCTATAACTCAAGATTTTACATTCTTATCTTCACACTACCAAGACACACCCCATATAAAGGAATCAATCCCCCTACCATTAACTAAACACGAATACCATTTTTAATGGATCATCTTAGGATAAAATGACCTTGATATCCATATAGGACAAAGAGAATTATCCATCCCAAATGTTTGGAAAATAGTTCTGGATCATCAAGGAAGCACATTTGGAAATGAAATTTCACTCAAGTCATATTTAACACACAATGGACATTGTTCAAAATCTCACATGGACCATTCATACATTGGAAATCTATACAACAAAAAATAAGTATAATAAAAATAAATATATGATCCAAAGAAGTCACAACCAATAATAATAATTCAACGAATTTAAAAAAACATGCATGCATAATCTATAATATATACCTAAAAATAATCAAATGATGGAAATTGAATATATAAAATGAATAATCATCATGACTGACACACTGATAATCCAAACAAAAAAACCTAGATGAACATTCCATATACATATATAAAACAAATGGTTTCCTTACACATTTTGAATAACCAATATCCAACCCAAAATAATGATAATACATTTGATATTAAACTATAGAACCTATATACCATACATAAGAGTTACATAAACACCATACATGAGTGTGCACATAGGGAGTGGGAAAAAAAGAATATTATGATCTAATAAAGGAGACTTTATAATTTATCAAATAAAATACATCATTAATTATATATTAAAATATAATATAAAATAATGATTTATATCACACGTCATTTTGAAAAACAGTCAAACATTATTTCTAATGGAATGAAACCTTTATATTCTTTCAAAAGAAATGAATAGATATACATTTATAAAAAAATAATTTTTTTATTTTTTAATCGGAATCTTACAAAAAACTACATTATCTACCACTAAAAAATTCTAGGGAAATATAATTCATATGTTATAATATTTCTATTTTTTATATCTACTATTGAAATCCTAATTACAATCCCTTTATAAAAAACATGAAATGATAATGAAAAATAGTAAAAATAAGTTAGGCTCTACTATGTCAGAGGAAGATAAAAAAATAAAAAAATGGGAGGTAAATAGTTCCATAAGAAAACGATATCATGGGGATATATACAATGAATAAATCCGTTATGTAAACCACCAATAAAGGGACAAGTGTCATGGGAAACACCACAGACCCTAATGTAATATGATCATAGAACATACCAATTATATTATAGAAACTATTATCCTATCCTGGGTACCAAAAAGATATACCATCTTTCAAACTAGATCATACCAATATTTTTGGGATAACAACTCCCACATATCTTTATCTCAATCTTGAGAGGACCCTCGAATCATGGGTAGTAATAAGGGTAGTATAAATCTTGATCTCCCACCCAGAAAAAAATGTTCCCATGACCAAAAAACTATAGAGGTTAACAAGAAATCATGATAATTACTAAAATAAAACACCTACAATGACTTACAACTCACCATCAACACCCTCACAAATAAGAAAAACTATTTACAACATATATATACCACCTCTTAACTTAAACAACCCTTATTTATGAGCTTAATAAAATGTATTTCACATTCTTACATTACCATGACATTTTATATTTACCGTTTTAGAGAACATAGAAAACCATTACATAAAAAAGTGGAAACTTCCATGCAATGTAATTTTTATAATAAAATAGTTTCTAAAAATTATTCCCCTATTTTATTCAATAGGATTTTCATTATTTTATGACGATTCACTATAGTTGAAAGATTGAAACTTCTATACTCCCTACACTTATCTAGATCATTTTAAAAATTGAATATTTTAGATGACCAAAAAATTCATATTAAAGTATGTAAAAAATAATGAAAACCCATTAATCTTGTGGAATACATGAATATACTTGAAATAGTTTATAATTTTTACAATAAAAATTATGAATATAAATAAAACCTAAACAAAATAAGAATCATCCATTACTAATTTATTTTAAAAACCCCAAGTAAGTATAAAAAAACTATGACGAAAATTTTGAGGAATATAATAAATCAATAATGATTTTATATGAAAACAATCCTTTCACCTTTAAAAGATTATAAAATTTCCATTTCATTATGACATTATTTTTTTACCTTATGAAATTTTTCCACAAAACCCCCTTTTTAGGAATATAAAATAATATTGGAACCTTGTGTAATCATATTTAAAACCCATTTTCACTAGTGTTAACGCATAATAGAGTAACTTAAAATCTTTAATTTTTTATGAGTAACATACACGGTTATCTCCCCCATATTCTCTTCTAATGACATAATAATTACAAAACTTATAGAAAAGATACATATTAAGATCTGTATAATCATCTAAAAGTAACTATTATAATATCACGAAAAAATAATTTATATAAATGTAATTTTTCATCATAAAACCATGAGAAACCTCATTTGAACCCATAAAAAAATTAGTTTTCATTTGTATATAAAAATAATGAGAAATATCATTTTCCTTAAAAATGAGAAATATCTAAATGAATTGGAATATTTTATTCTTTTAATAATAATTAATTATTATAGAGTAATCTCGATAATAAATAATGGTCATGGTAGCAAGAAAAGGTGATCATGCGATAAATGTTAAAAATCATTCTTTTTCACTTTGTTAAAAAGAGTGAAAAATGACTCAAATGTACATTTTTTAAAATATTCATTTTAAACCATTTCAAATAAAGTAAAAAGTATTTTGAAATTAAATTTAACATTATTTTCATTATTAGTTGATAAATTATTGAAATATATTCATAAACAGAAATATAGAAGGGAAATATTCTAAAAGGGTAACATAAAAGCAAGACTTTGAAGAAAAATTCCTTTTCCTTAGTCCGACCTAATTTCATATGTTTTATAACTCCATAATAATTAGATTATATTAAATATTTACTTTTTAATAACTTATTCCAAGTTCATTCCATATTTAATATTCATTTTGTTAAATTTTTTACCATTTTTATTTAGTTACTAAATCATTTATGTTTATGTCAGATTTTTTGAGGTCGTTAGGTCCAAGAAAACATTTGTGTGTGGAATTTGGTTAAATTTTTCATGGTTACATTATATCCATAATAATAAAAATGTTATAACTATAATTTGTTTTCATGTAAATATACTTTTAAAACCATCTATGTTAGGAGATCATGAAAAATGAAATGCAGCATTTCAATGTGGCGGTAGTCTGTACATACACATGAGCGACATTTTCTTTTTTATAATGGATGAATTAAAAATAAATTAGATAAAAATTGACCTTTTAAAAATAATAATATTATTATAAAAATCATATTAATTAATTAAATCATTCATTATGTTTATTTATGTATGGTATAACTGAAAAATGAATCACATATCTTCATGGAAGTGGTAGTTCACACGTACACCTAAGCAACAATATCATTTTCAAATTGATACGAGGATAATAAGGTAGTTAGTATTTCATCATTATAGAATCATTATTACATCATAAAAATAATATATATACATTAAATCAATTCCACTGACCATATATGCAAGGTGATGATAAAAAAACACATCACTTCATAGAGATGGTAGTCCACATATTCACATGAGCGATGTTTAAATTTTTAGTTGGATCAAAAGGTAGTATAAAATTGTTATTACGTCATAAAAATTGAATTTAATTACATTATATATAAATATTGAATTTTATTATGATTTTAAAATATATTTGAAGGAGGATGAAGATGAAATAAACCTGAAACTATCTTATTAAGACTTACACTTATTACATGGATTTATTCCTTTTGATTGCACATTAAATCATTTTAGATTGTTATTTTGGTGAAACCATGACCTATTTAATGTTTTTAGGGATGTTGGGAAGTGATTAGGGTTTTTATTGGTCATTATATGGTGCTAAATGTTTGTGAGGAGGTGAGTATAAGAGCCACTTTTTATAATTGAGAGGAGAGACACCACTATAAATATTAAAAAATTTTAAATATAATTTATTTATTTCTCACAAAAAATGGAACCAAAAAAATAAATATAATAATATAAGGATATTGAGGTAAATATAATCTCAACAAATGTGGTTTATTGAATATTTTGTATTATTTAAAAGCCTTTCCACTTGATTTTAACCCTTTTAACCCATTTTAGCCTTAATAGTTGTGATAACATTATACCAAGGTAAATAATTTATATTAATAGAAAGAAAATGTAAATTATTATAAAATTTGGTTATGATGATTAAAAATATGGAATCATTTTTCTCATATTTAATTTCAAAAGGGTAAATAAAGTAATTTTAATATTAATTTAAAAACCACAAGAAAAGTTTTTGATTAATGTGTGTTTTCAGCATAAATTTGATTGTATTAAATATTATGCATATGATTGATAACAATGATGTGACTTGGATTATAATTTTAAAAATACAAATTAAATGAAATATATATAATTCTAAAACTGAATAGTACTTCCCGACCACATCATTAAATACAATGATCCAAAAATTCTTTTTAAATTGCAACAAAATATAAATGAAGTTCCAAAAAGTCAACCATGGGTTTCCAAATTCAAAATAATATTTTTAAATTATTTTTTTATTTGAATACAATATTTTTAATCTAATTGATTTATTAATTTTAATTCAGTATTACTTTATTATTATGTTTTTAAATATATGGTATTTGTAAAAATGATAATTTTTACAATTCACCGAAAAAAATATGATTTATGAAAACTAGAAAAATTCAACAAAAAATTAAACTGATATAAATTTTTTTAAAATTGTAGTGTTTTTATAAAATTATTTTTCTAAAATTAATAATAATACCTTTTAAATAATACCATGTGATCTGTGGGAAAAATAATTTTGGTAAATAAAACCATTCTTATTTAAAATGAAAAATTATATTAAATTATTTATAAAACTATAATGAATCTGAATCCTTAAGATGAATAATTATAATTAATAAAATTTATTTATTTATAGAATACATTTATTTTCAAATTATTCCCTACAAAAGAAATTCCATCATCACAATTTTATTCATTAATTAAATAAGTGAGGATATTTATCTGTCATAACGTTTTTTGATTCACATGTTACTTCCTTAGTCATGTGATTATTCCATAAAAGCTTAACCTTTAGAATTACCTTGTTATGAAATTAATTTTATATATGATATAAAATTTGAACTATCTTTTCCTTATATGAAATATTCCATTCTAATTATAAAAAATTAGGGATGGACACATGAGGTGCATCTGGTACATATTTCCTTAACAATAAAATATAATATAATTATGTACCAGAGATAAACTCATAGGTAAGATCAGTAAGTAAATAGTTGATTAAACTTTCACTAGCATCTTATACGAACCAAAATATTGTGGGCATAATTTTCCCCTCCTTGAAGAATGAATAATACATTTACAATGAGATACTTTGAAAGAAACATTGCCCACTATCTCAAATGAAATATAGTTCATTTGGTCATCTACACAACTATTTCCATACTCTGGGCTCTCCTCATATGATCTGGATTATCGTTACCTTATAAACCATTTCTTTTACTAACATTGGTCCTTACAAATTTCTTCCAGATCCTTCATCCCAACATACTAGATTATGACATTTCATTCCATATAATTTCTCAAATGGTGCAATATGAATATTGAAATGAAAAATATTATTATAAAATAATACACTCTGGAAATATATTGATCACACATTCCATAATATTACAAATATCAAGCCCAAATCATAACTAAAAATATATTTATTATTCACTCTAACTGTCCATCATATTGAGGATAAAAAAAATAGATTGAAATTGTATTCTATACCGAATTACTTTTGAATTCATTTTGATTTTTTTTATGAAAATCCAGGATCACTATAAGATACAATAGAGATACAAAAACCATGTATCCAAGATATATCTTTAAGATAGATCATATAAATCTGATACAAAGGCATAATATCCTTGATATGAATAAAATATGTAGATTTAGTAAAATGAACAATAATAACCCAATCACAATATTATATTATGATTTATTTGGTAAACTCATAACAAAATCCATATATATATTCTCTTATTTCCATTAAGGAATTGGAAATGAATGAATAATTACCAATAGTTTTTGTTTTTAATTTTAACATAATGAAAATTCAATCATTTCATGGTAAAGACAACAATATCCCTTTTTATTCAATCTCACCAATAATATTCCTAAAGGTTTCAACAAATCCTGATATTTACAAGAGTAATAAAAATGGAGGTATTTGAGACACTATCTATAATTTTTTCTTTAACTAAAAATCACATAGAGAATAAAACCTTTTTCCAAACCTTATTTCACATTATTTATCAATATTAACCTCAATAAAATTACCCTTATTATCCACCTCTATATTTTATTGAAATCAATGATCTTACTTCTCAATATTCTTTATAATGTCTGAAAAACATTACTTCATTGTAACCTAAAACAAAAGAGAAATAGTTTCTATATATAGAACATCTATTTTAACATTTCATAAACCAAAAAATAATGAATCACGTTCCAAACATATCATCATAAGTGATTCATTATCTTTTTAATCCTATCATCAATTTTTTTGGATTTACCTGGATGATTGTGAATCATGAAATCATAAGACATTATCAGTTATAAATATCTACTCTACCTTATGATTAAATCTTTTTGGGTGAATATGTAACAAAACTCTTATGATCTATATATATTTTTTATTTCTCCCCATATAGAATATTCCTTCTAATTTTTAATTTAAAAACCACTACTTATAGCAACTTTATTTTACACTAAGGTATGGATCCTTAAATTTTTTATCTAATTAGTTATTTTTCACTAAATTTGGATTATATACGAGTTATTAATGGTTTAATGGGTGTATAGAGCTTGTTCAGAACATGGAACCCTGACTGATGGGAGAAAATTTATTGTCACATAGTTAGAGTAAACCATGCAAAGCATGACCTACAATTAGTTTAAACCATGAATGTCCAGACAATGGAGTGATATGGGGAATATAGTTTTCCCAAACCTTTTTGTTTGGGCCGCACGACCATGAATAATATTATTGAAAAATATGAGAGGCATTTCTGATGGTAGGTGTGCAGTTTCCCTAACCGTGTAACCTAACCATTTAGTATTCCCTTCTATACAGATTTCAATCTATGGTTTGCACAAACCATGTGGCTAAACCATGAAAGGATATTGTTCTTGTAGAATTATGGTCTTCCACTTAATGTTATGTTTTAATTTTACCCTCCCTTATTTTGGTTTTCTAATGGAACCCAAACCTCATTCTCTCCATTTTGAATAAAGCATCCCTACAAGTTAGGCTTTGATATTGTGTGTTGATTCAACATATGATCAAATAATTTTATTTATCATTGGATCCTCATGGGTACTTCCTCAATTCCTTTTAAATCATTCATCATTATTATTTCCAAATATGACACTATTTATATACAGAAACATTTTTTCAAATTTCAAGGAATCAATCCATTATTCAGATGTCTTCCAATACAGGATGAATTAGGGTGTGATACAAGATGAGGAGTGTCGTATGAGTAGGAGGTAGGTGATCTATAACTCTCTTATCAATATTATTCAATTTATAAATTGTCATGTGGGTGTGCCTATTTCATTGGGCATTGACTATTTAATATCAGGTCCTTTTTTATATTTGTTAGAACTGTATTTTAAGAATCATGTTTTTATGTTATTCATCATTGGTGGTTACGTACACAATGGTGACAATCCCATGAAAGGTTTTATTCATTTCTTTAGTGTTTCACTTGTCTGTATGTTATAAAATTCAGGAATTCCTTATCTTTACCTTGCTAAAGGTAAGTATTCCATGTGAAATTACTATTGAGTTTTGAATTTGTCATGGAATGTACAATGTATTTTTATCACTTGAACCGCATAAGGTAAGTGCTTCAACTGGATTAATTAAATTTAAATGGTAAATTGAAATTTATATTATATATATATATATATATATGACAAAACTATTTTATATTAAATGAATTTAATGTGGTTTCTCATACATATCCCACCCTTACCATGTTATGAAATGAAAAAGAGAGAACCAAATAATTATATAAGAAATGAAATGGATTCATTCCCCTTGGCCTTGTCACGGTAATGAGATCCATGTCTTAAACAATGTTAACTTATTAAATGTTATGATTAATTATAAGGCCTATGTTATTAAATGAATATAATTTAAGGGAAAAAAATATATAGAACTTGAAATCATTAATATTGGAGTATTTAGACTCGTGTTAGCTTTTGGATTCCTAAGGGAATGCATTGAGCACTCGTGGATGCCATTCTAATTCAATGATATTGGATTCCTTGGATAATAACCACCTTAGAACATGATCATATAATACCAGTGGATGTTTGGAATTACACTATATGATACCGGATTCACTATTATAAGATGACTTGGATACACTCCTTGGATCCATTGTGGCTTCTACCGACATGAGGAACCTAGTTACATCCTTATTCTTAACCATTGCTTATCCAATTTTAACATAGATGTATTCCTTGGCCTCAATTAGATCACACCATTGTGGAATGCCTTGGATGATGATCCATAGATTACAATCATACCCCTATATCTAGGCTAGAGTTACTACTGATTTTGAAACCCTTGAGGTCTTGGATTCCTTGGTTATTACATGGGATAAATTTCATTAAAAATATCTATACAGGTTTCCTTATTACATCTTGTAACCATTACTATTACTATCATGAGTTGGTGTAATTATTGGATATACCCCATGTGTGGTAAATATATAAACTAGAATGTAATTAGTCAATGAAATTCGTACATGTTTAGACACTAGCCGAGGGATAAAGTGCGTACTTGGGAATTAACATTACTTTACAACTTTACTTTAATATATGCATGCTTACATAATGAATCAGTTTTTATAACACAGATATGATATTATAGAGAACAATAATAGTGTCATTTTGATATTTATTTCACACCCTATTTGGTATTGCATTGGAACCAAGGAAAATTATATGTATGTAGGTGTTGACAAAGTGAAGCATGATGCTTTGGATACTTGATTTCTTATTGCTTAGGATTGATCTTTTAAACGATAACCAAGATGGAGCAGGAGATAATTTTCAGTTTATTTTTTCTACATTTGTAAATAATTTTATTCTTTTTACTTTGATTATATGTTTTATAGCTTTATATATACATTAAATGTCATCATCCTTTTTTTTTATATTTTTGTTTTTTGAATCATATTGTTTATTATTAATGTTCTAATATTTATTACACCTATTTACTTTTATTTTTCCATCTGTTTATACTAATTCTACAATTTTGTTTTGTTTATTATTGATCCGATATGATAAACTTGATTAATGAGGGTATAGTCTCTCCACGAACACACCATAGTACCTTTCTACTAGTTAGAATCCTCTTGTTTTCAGGGAGATACGCATGAGGCCATATGGGAAACCGAGCTCGGGGCACCTCTATGTGGCATTCGAGTCCGAAACCTAAGAAAATTATATGTTTAATATATTTAATTGGATAATTATGTTTAGGGAGTTTTGGTTGGTGTGTAGAATAATAAATTAGTTGATCATATTATATCAAGTCAAAACTATGGAACTTTAATAAACAATCACTCTAAATAGAAAAACATTCCATTTATATATAGAAAGTTGAATACTAGAGAATTAAAAAATATTTTTTTTCAATTATTAAAAAAATTCAAAACAATTATTTATATAAATGAGTTTAACTCCATTCCCCATTATATTAGTTAATATGTTAGACGACCATAAAGGTTTTTAAAACACTATTGGTAATAACCTCCTAATTCAAGAAAACACAGAATATTCATCAGAATTTTAAGACTTTTTAATCTTCAAACACATATGTTTTTATAGGGTAAAGATATAATCCATTATTATAAATAATATACCAAAGTAAGAAAATATATATTAGCCAAAATTCAAATTTACTAAATTTTCCACCCAACTTTTTTTCTTTTCCTGTTTTCAAAACAATCCCTATATATCTTTCATTATCCAAATTTCATTTATAAAATACGATAATTCCATCAATGAATACCAAATATATTTATACAAATATTTATGGAAAATATATTAATTAGATCCATAAATATCGAAGGGTACTTTGTTACACCAAACACCATAACCAATAACTCATAATGACTATATCTTGTATGAAACAATTTCCATGTAATATTTGCTTCATTTAATTTCAATTAATAGTATCTATATATAAGGTTAATCTCAGAAACATACTGAGCACCATTTATCTATGACCACATTATAAAAGGGTCCATCATTTACTGTAGTAGTAGATAAGGACATTACATACGTTTATTATTTTAGTCTCCATTATTCCCACCTTGAGTAACTAAGATTGGGTATGAGTTTTCATAATGACTCAAATACTTGTAAGTAAAACATCTCATTACGGGATAACTATCCATTTTCTAATTTATAGTTCAATAAATAATATTTTCATTATTATCACAAGCCAAATTATTGACCATACCACATTACTAACACTTTCATGATCATAGAAAACATTCCATAAAAATTCCTTCACAACAATCGTAACATGTTGTACAAATTCTTCTATATTTATCTTTTTACTATTTATCAATTTATTTCCACCTTGATAATGTCTTATTATATTTTTATGAGATACATATGTGTCAGAAAAAAACATATAAACATCCTAAACACATTTATAACATTCTTCATAAAATTTATTTTAATTATATACTAAATCTATCCATAAACATGTTTTCCAACCTGCGTAAAATATATCAATTTTACTATAATGGTATAGAATAAAATATGGTGCATATCTAGATAGTTTAGTGAAATTTTCTCTATAAGTGGTAACTGAGAGATCATTCCCTTTATTTAATTTGATAATTTTCTTTTCCATTAAATGTTAAAAAAATTAGGAAGATAAATCTGATGGAAATGATCCTTAAAGATAATACCTCATGTTATAAATTTCGTTTTTCTCCTTTTTTTTGAATTAAAGACCATCACTGATCAGTTTCACCTTTAAAAAGTTATATATAAATAGTTTCCTTTGGATTTTCTAAACATCCCAAAAAATTTACTATCTTATCCAATACATTTATCTATCTATCGACATTCACTAGGTCTGAATTTTCACAAAAATTCGGAGGGTGATTCTTCATGAAATGCATTATTTTTTATATATTCCTTTACAGATAATTTATCTGATATATTTTATGGGTTTAACAATTTATATCATGAATTAATTAAGATTAAATATCTAAAAAATACTCAACTATGACTCCAACCATTTTTTGTTAATGGTTTGGAATGATTTTTTCCTCAGGATGTGTTCCTACCTCATTCAACATTTTCCACCATGGAAAACCATTCTAAAAAGATATGAATAAGATGAAGTAAAATGGAAATCCTAAAAATATATTTATTGATAATATAACCATAAAATATAATATATTAAAACATATTTTAATGTCTTCATAATCGATAATGTAAACTATACCCTTTCCCTAATACAAACTATAATTCCCCATAACATAAAAACCCAAAATAAAGAGGTTAATATCAAGTATTTAACATTATCACATTCCCAAGATATTTTAGGATTATAGTTTTATATAATTATGAATACTAATATATAAAAAATTCAACACTTCCATACACTGTTCATTTTTTTTGAAAAAAATATGTTCTTAAATTTTCACCCATGTTTTATTTAAGACACGTTTCCTTTTTTTAAGAAGATTCTTCATAGTTGAAATATTAACATTAATATAATACCCTCACATCCCTAAATCCAATGGAAAAAATTTGAAAACATGGGATGCATAAAAAATTATTAGTAAGGGATGATGAGATAAATGAGACATTTTATTACAATAAAATATATACAAACTCTGGAAAACGTTTACCTTTATCAAAATAAACATTGAGTATAAAAAAAAACACAAACATGTATGAAATAAAATATTTCTCAATGAAATATTAAAAACATATATAAAAAAATTGGGGAATCCCTGAAGAAATTTTTATAAACAGTAAAACACCAGAAATGTTATTAATGAAAATAGAAATTTCATTTTCAGATTTTCATAAAATCTACATTAAATCGTAATCTCATTTTCACACCCTATGAAATACATGTATTTGAATAAAAACCCATTTTCAATGAAATAAAATCATATAATAAACATGTATAATTATATTAATAACCTATGTTCACTCATGTTTAGCTTGTGTGAGAATAATTGAAAACTTTCTGATTTTATAGGAATAACCTACCTAGTTATCTCCCTCGTTATCACCTTCGAAGACTAAATCATTTTCTAATGCATCATATATCTATATCCTGGGATTTCCTATTAACATATATAATTCCAAAGTACTATAACTTGAAAAAATTACTTATAATAATAGAAATATTTATCATAATACCCTTTAAAAAACATTTTAAGAAATAAGAAAAACACTTTAATTTTTTCATAAAAACATATGAGAAAAATAATTTCACTTTGAAAAATATAAAAAATAAAAAACTCATAAAATAATTGGAATATGATTTTCTTTGAAAAGACATAAAAAATTAATGGGAATTCTTGATGATGAATTATGTATTTGGATTCATGTTATCCCTACAAGTTTAAATACCATTGGAGGGGGGGGGGGTGGTGAATTAGGGTATAATAAATTTAAAATCTTCCCAGTTTTATATTGTTTTATACTTAAACAATACATGTGGATCCCCCTTTCTACAAAAAAATATTATCAGAAATGAGAAAAATCATAATAGGGAAAAAAATTACATGGTCCATGGGCACTGAGATATATTCAAGGGGGGTACATTAATTTTTTTTTCTATTTTCCAATTCCACTAAAGTTAACTTATATAATAAATTTTTGAGTGGGATCTTTATCTATACTAGTTCAATACCAATGAAAATATTAAATCTCATTAGTCTCTTAATTGATATGTTATCACTACTCCTTCAGAATATTAATCTTTTTATCCCTTGAACCAATAAAGTTTAAACCTTATTTGGTGTATCGTGAATCTCTTATTTTATGCACTTCACGAATACCACTTTTTAATATAATTTATAATAAATTAATTATAGTTTTTATATGATTCAAATTCATTAAAACATTTTGAAAATTTCTTGAAATGTTAAAATTCTTGTTGAAAAGTTTATCTTCTATGAAACCTGAAACCTTTTGTGAAGATCACTAACTTTTGTGAAACATAATTTCATCATAAAACTAATTTTCTTATGAATTCTTCATGAAATAAAATCCACAATTAAATTATTTGGTTAATTAAAAGTATTTCAATCTTCATTATGGCTTATTCTTCTCATAGGAGGGAGTACATACTTATTTATAGACATTGTTTCCCATTTAGAAAAATTTCTTGCTTGCCACCTACTTTTCATGAAACTCTCAATCCATTTTGGAAATGGTATTTATTAATGAAAATTTTAGGAATCACCTTAATATGTTGACACTACATAAAATCACAGATTCATCAACCAAGACACCACCGTTATGATAATTTCTTCCTCAAATCACCTATATTTCACAAAACAATAAATCCTGAATGAATTCCATGAATTTTAAATATAATAAAAACTTGGTCCTAGAACTCCATATTTTAAAAAACATTTCCGTTACTAAATGTTTTCTACCCCAAAAATTTCGAAATTTTTTTGAAACACCACCACATTATATGAAAATGTTTTTGAAACACTTCCTTAGTTTCTGTACCTCTTTCTTAAAGCTTTATAAACAAACCGAGTAAACATTCACAATGGAACTCCCAAACTATCCATTTAAACATACTTTATTAACAAACAAAAACAACTAAAAAACTAAAATTAAACCAGGAGTGATTTCTACAAACACTTCTTTAAAATTCGGTCTTGTATTAAATGTTAAAAACATTATTTTCTAACATTTATTTAATTAATAAAAAAATGATACGTATGGAAAACATTAAGAAAATTTATTTTTAAATTTTTATAAAATAATAAAAAAATAATTTAAAAAGAAAATATAAAATATTTTAACTATAAATAAGAACATTCCAGAATTGTTTTTGGAGAACATGATTATAAAAAAGAAAGATAGTTTTATGTGAAACATTACAATAAGGATTTTAGGATAAATACCTTACCTCATGTCTTGTCTTATTTCATATGTTCTTTATAACCAAATTAATAAAATTATAATAATTATTTACTCTCTTATGAGCCATTATCATTTTAGTTACATTATTATTATTCAATTTATTTCATTTTTTACCATGTTTTATTTAATTACTAAATCAGTTATGTTTACATATCATGTTTTGATATTGTTCATTAGAAAACTACTTCAATGTGTAGAAAATGGTTATTGGAGTCATGGTTACAATATATTAAATATATAAATCATATTATAATTATAATTTTTTACTTTTAAATATATTTTAAAACCAACAATTTTGGGTGATCATGATAAATGAAATGTATTTTTTAATGGAGGAGATAGTACACACATACACATGTGTAAAATTTTTATTTCTCTAATGAATGAAAATGAAATAAATTTAATGAAAATTTAAATTTATAGAATATTATTCATATTTTAATCATATAAGTAATTCATTGAATCTGTCCTTATTATTATCAACTTAAGAAATGAAAAATAAATCATATCATTTCATGGATGTGGTTACCCATACATATGCATGAGTGACATTATAATTTTATAATAAATGGAAAGGTAAAAAGATATATGATATATAATATTAAAATATTAATAATTAAGTTATTAAAATAAAATATATCCAATAAATACATCTTTATATACATCAATGTTAGGTGGTTATGAAAAATGAAACACAACATTTTGTGGAGACGGTAGTCCACATATATACACATACGATGTTTTCATTTTCCATATGGTGTAATGTAGGTATAAAATAGGTATTACATCAACATTAAAATAATTTATTATATTAAATATACTTATTTAATTATATTAGGCTGCTAATAATAGAAGAAATGAACATGGAAGTATTTAATTAAAACATATACCTCTTCCTGGGATATTTTTCTTTAGATTACACCTTAAGCTTCCTAAAGTTGCTCTTTTAGTGAGACCAAGACAAATATGACATGGATAGGTATTTTAGAAGTAATATTAATATGTATGAGTCAATTTAGGATGCAAATTTTTTGGAAATAATTGAGGATAAGAGGTGACATTTTGTAAGTGATAGTAGTGGAACTATTATAAATATTTAATACTTTTAAATATAATAAATGTTTTTATCAAGGAAAATGGAATCCAACTTCAAAATGTGTAAATATATTTTTAGGTATGTCAAATTAACATAAAAAATTTATATTTTATGATTATTTTGGGTCATCTTGAATCCATATACCTTTATTTTAACACTTTTAACCCATTTTAGACTTAGATGTGATGGAAAATAGTTTCCTACGCAATTAATTTATTTGCTGAGAAATAAAAGGGAAATTATAACCAAATTTAGACATGTAGATTCTATGAATGGAATCTATTATATCATATTTAATTTATAAATTTGGAGGAAATTAATTTGAATCCAAGTACACAAAATGCAAAAAAAAATAGTTTATATACAAATACTTATTTTAAGCATAAAAATTATGTTATAGAAAAATAATGAATATTATTGATTCTCATGGATTTAATTGGATTATAATAAAAAAGAAAATTTATAAGAAAATATTAACTTGCTAAAAATCCAATGAAACCTTCGAACTATACTATTAAATGAAATTATTAAAAAAACATTTTTTAGTTGAAATAAAATATTATTTATGTTAAAAAAAATTCATGAATGAGTTTACAAATTGAAAATAATGTTTTTAATGATATATTTTACTCCATTAATAATGTTTTTTTTTGAAAATTTATTTTTATTAAATTATGAATGAATCTTTCACAATGATGATGTCATAAAATTTTCTATATTTATAAAAATGGTATTTCTCACTATCACCCACAAACCCACAATATCATAAAAATCCTAAAATTAACTGTGACATAATTTAGATATAATGAATTAATTTATATCAAGAAACTTTTATATATTTATATTTTAATTAAAAGAATGTAAAATATAAAAAAATAGTTTTATAAATAAAACCATTCCTATTCAAATTTAAATATTATATAAAATGAGTTATAAATATGTACTGAATATGAATCCATAAAATGAATATTTATAAATACTTATAATTTTTGTTTTATTTTATTACCCGAGTTTTCAAAAAACATCCAATGATTAATCCTATAACCCTGCAATGTGTTAAAAAATAATAGAGGGCATGTAATGTGAGCCTCACAATGCTAAAAAATTTATTTCATAATGTGATAAATAAGCCTTAACATGAATATGAATGAAGATACCAAGACCTTATGAAATCACTAAAAGTAATACATTTTAGAAATAATTTTTTAAATCAAATAGAAAGAACATATTTCATATATAAAACATTTCTTTAAAAATGTTTTCTTTTATTTTAAACCTAAGACATGGAATAAGCACATGATTTATAATAAGAATCCAATTAGTTAACCTCATAAGAATTTTTACCAAACACATGGAATTTAAAAACACTTAAGTCAAAAAAAATTCATTTGAAATCTAAATCAATCCTTTTATGTCAACTCTAGAAATCACTAAAAACTAATTTAAGAAACACCTTCAATTATTTCATAGACACATAATACATTAAAATTTTTAATTCAAAAGTAATATATATAATTTTAATGAAAACCCTTTATTCCATGTTCATATTTCATAGATAAAAATGAATAATTTCATCTAAAAATGATATAAATATATATTTTAATTAAAAATAGATTATTAATACTCATGTATCCTATGATTTAAAAAATAAATTATATAATTTATAACCTAAAAATATTCAAAACATTTATCAATACATCACCTTCTATGAAAAATACCCAAATGAGTAAGGAAATTCCATTCACTGGTTATAAGAAAATAAATCCCTAGGTTAGAATAATATCAAATCCCTAAATATTACTAATACATGGATTAGGGTTCATACGAGAATTAATAACAAAAGGGGAAAGGATAGGGACATTATAATTGTGAGATATGAGAGAAAGTGGATAAATATCCATGAAGAACCCTTGAAAATCGAAGGTTATTGAACCAATATTTAAGGAAATAGATGAGAGACTCTCCCTAGCAATCCATGCGGGGAATCATAGCACGAGGGAGAAGAGAATAGGACAAGAGAGTTAAAATCATGATGGATCACGAGTAGTTTCAATATTAAATGAAATCTACATAGATAAATGGTTTTTCCAAACTATTTTCCAACTATAAAAACAACACTATCCAAGATGCATCATAGTTTTCTCACACAGTGTCTACCAACCTTGTGAAAAATCTGTTCCAACACCATTACACACACTCACATAGATAGGTATTCTACATGATTCCCGCCATGAATCGCAATAACCATTGAGTTACCCATGAACACAAATATGTTTAGAAATCAACTTATACGCCTTTTACATAAGGGTACCTACATGGTTCAGACTAAAACATGAATGATAACCCATTCATATAAGTAACTCCTATAAATTATTCATATTTAAAATTTACCAAAACATGTAGTCACTGTTTCTAAAATAATCATAGTGGAAAAACTCCAAAAAAATATAATTTCAAGAGTGTACATTTCTGAACCTTTTAAAAAATAAATTTACCCAAAAATAAAATTATATTAAAGAGAAATAGTAACATGGTCTGTTATAGATACACATGGATTAATTTTTTTATAATGTATATGGATGATTATATGAGATTAGAGTATTAAATGAATAAATACTCAATTATTATATTGTAACTATAAAAAAAGAAAATTATCCGGGGCATATGACTTTTTTCTATATCGAGTGTATGACTTAGATCATATGTTTCAATTTATAGATAGTTAAACCTCATAAAGTCTATAGGTTTTATTTAATTCTCTCTAACACCATGAATTTTATGAAACCATATAATAATATATGATTGAGTCATACAATGAACATTTATTACATTGAGAGGTGACCATGTATGACTTTCATGTTCTATAATATGACTCTACCTATTTTAAAACATCATGAGTGCCTGTATATATTCTAAATTTCATAATTGTAATAAAGTCCTATTAAATAAGATGTTGAGGAGATTCTAAAATATATATTCTAAGGAAAATTTTTTCAATCTATGTTCAAGTACATATCTTCATGGAAATTATATCAAAATGAGATATTTATGAAAGGTGGGGAAAATGAATTATGTCAAAGCAGAATCATTGAAGATTAAGTGATTACATGATGTATAATGGTATAGACTTGTAGTTAATTAAATGGTTATATATAAATTAACATGTTTTTATTTATGTCACAGTAATAATAAAATGAAAATGGCTATGTCATGTAGAATTTTTAGTGGGTGTTTTGGTCATTATTGTGGCTTTTTCAATCAAATGGAGTGCTGCAATGACATGTTAGATGTTTCAATGATCATGGTAAAGTTATTTCAACAATGAGTTGAAATGTTGGATTTTTTTAAAATATGTAATTTAAGTTTAGTAAATGAATTTAATTCGTTGAAAATATATTTGAAATTATATTCTTTTCAAAGTGATTTATCATTTTTTAGTGAATTGTTATACAAAATCTGTGATGATTTTTGGAAAATTGGTGCATTAAGAGTTTCATGGAGATAACATATTTATTATATGTGAGTCGATATGATATATCTAGGAATCATGAAATATCTAGAAGAATGTTTTATTTTCAAATTATATATATTTATATATATATGGAATAGGATTATACTAGTTAATTGGAAAAGTGATAAGAAGTAAATGAAAAAAGGGGCTAGCCAAAGGAAACAAGTTTCCATTAGGGTAGGGACAATCTTGATAGTATAATAGAAATGAATAAGTATTTCATATGGGTGTTATTATGGTTTGGAAGTAATAGGTTTCAAGGCATGGGAATACAGGTGTTAGAGAATAAGAGGAGAGGTTCACACTAAGTGGGTCAGATCTAGGAGTCTTATCATTTTTTGTAGCACCTTTTAGTTAATAAACCATGAGGAAGAATATTATATAATCTTATGTGGGACTCATAAACTATTGGTATTTTTTATGTTTTAAAAACATGGAAATAATGTTGTTAAACCATTTGACTCATATTTATACTGAAATAGTTTTTCATATAATTTGGATTGATATACCAACAACCATATCAACTTTGAGTTATCTTATTAACATCTATATGTAGTTGAATCAATTAGAATGGATGGGTTATAAGTATACTTTTTGAACTCATTTTCAAGAATATTTGTTTGAAATAAAAACTATAATTAGCTTTTACAACAAATTAGAGGATAAAGTTTGTAAAAGTGAGTTTTGTAAGTGTCATCAGCTTAACCATATAAGACATTAACTCATATGGACATCTAGGGGGAATAAATATTAGGAATGGTATTCACCCATTCATGAAGTCCAATAACATCATAAAAAATTTATTTAATGAAGAGTATGATGAGATTTAAATGTTATATCAATCCTAGATATTGCATGGATCTTATTTAAAAATATCACTTAGAATTATATATTTCAATATATATATTTTTTCACACAAAATTATCAATACTGAATGTTCTATATTTATGGAATACTGAATCATGACATTGAAATGGTGAGAATGATTCTATATTATGAAACACAGAAATAATATCTCACATGAATCATATATTATCACAGTTGAATACAACATGATTATTGAATGCCACACTTAGTGAGACAATGACTACTGAAGAAGAACCCAATGTGATCTATTCCTTTGGTTTCTTTGTATGGATTTGAGTAAGGTACCTAAAATACTACTCGAAGTAGTTCTAGAAAAAATGGATATAAGAAGGCGATGATATATTTATATATTATTTTTTTTGGAGAATAAATAGAGGAGAGTCATGTTTCATATTGATAGATCCATTTCATAAGAGATGATAACATTCACTTATATTGTTCTTATGTTTTTGAATAAAATAATAAAATATAGATAGAGGGGTAATAAAAATATTGAAGAATCATGTTTTAATATAAATAGAAGAATATGATAGTTTTCCAAGATTAATATATAGATGATATTTAAGGAGTATGTCTTGGATGTTTATTGGTTATTATAATCATTTATATACATAGATGAAAGTGGAGCTCATCAAAGAGAATTTTTTGTTTTAGAATTATCATATGGGAATACGTACAAATGTGGTTCAAGGGAAATATTCAAACTCAATCCTTACCTAAAAATGGAATTATGTTAATCTGGTTTTAAGGAAGAAGAAGTGTAAAATAATTAAGATCAATTTTCTTCCATATAATATTATAGGTGAAAATAGTTTATTTTTACATAGTTGATCATGAATATACCCTTATGTTTAGAAACTAACCACTCCCCACTCAAGTAGTGAATATGATTATAGAATATTTAGTATTCCTAGGATCAACAATGAACCCTTATTCGAGCCATCTTAATATATACATTTTGATTACTAAGTCCTATTACACCAATAAACCATTTCTATGTTATCCTTGTATTGGCCCATTTTGGTAAACCAATGAAAATCATGGTGTCCCTATATCATTATTTCAAGTGCATAATCTGTGTTATGAGTTCTAGAAAAAGAAAATGTTGACTTATTATTCTTAATAACATGGTAACGTGATACTAAAGTGATCAATTTAAAATATGGGGGAAGGAAAATTTTAAAACTGGTAATACACTGATTCACCACCCCCTGTCAGGGTGTATAAGGTTGAAAAAAGTGGTATCAGTGGCAGAATTTTTTTTCATTTTGACAGAAACTATGTATTTTTTAGATTTATAACTCATATTGATACTTTATTAAAGAATTCATTAATTAATGGTTATTATATCTTTGGCTAGAATAAGTGGATGTACTTTTTTACTACATAATTTTTAAAAGGTTTTTGTAAGGTATATAGAATACGATTCCAATTTGATTAATCCTAGTGAGAGTATTAAAAATTTATGGAGAGAGAATAAGAGGTGACCTGGTCATTTCATATATTTATATATTATATTATTTTATGTCAATATTCAATATATATCATAAAACTAAATTCCTTGAAACCAAAATGGTTCAGTATCATTTGATACTAGATACAAAAGTATATTATTTAATGAAATATATTCAAAATCACCCATGATGTTCTTATCACATTGTATACTTATTAGATATACCCTACTTGAAACCATTTTCCATAACATGGGGAAAAGAAACCTAATAAAGTGTGAGATTAGATGATTAGTAAGGGTAAGAATAACACATATCAATAAATGATCATAATTGACAATAAGATAAGTATAAGGGAATGAGAACTAGGTCATAAATTATGATTATCATACCTAATTAGTCAACGATCCTTAATCATTAATCATGGAAAATGATTTTTCATAACAAAATACATAAGTCAGATGTTTGAGAAAATGTTAATTGTCAATAATTATACATTATAACATATCATAAACATAAGCCCAAATTTTTTGGCATATACATAAACAAAGAATTTCATTTCATTGGTTGAGGATAATTGCTAATACTATCATAGTGGATGGGGTTTATTCTACATTCCATCATTTCCCTAGTCAATGTTCACTCATAAGACTATCTTAATGGATATAGTCTCTTACTAAACAATGTTTACTTCCCATTCCAATCCTTATTATCTCATACAATATCCATATTTACCAAATGCATTGGAGGGATATATAATTCCAAGCCCACCTGTCACATAACGAAAACCATATATATCTGTGTCATAAGATCCTCAAATATTCATATTTTTATCATATCATAACCCATTTAAGAAAAATTAGTTTCATAATCATTTCATAATTTCATCATAGCATAACCAGTTGAAAATAAACGCATTTTATAATGGTTTCATCATAACTTAATAAACCCATGGGAACAAAATGAGTTTTGTCGAATCATTCATAAATCATCATCATGAAATTAAATATAGAGACATAATATGGATGGTATCATAATATCATATCCTCAAAGAAGTGTAACAATCCTTATAGGATTTTGACATAGATAAAAAATACCATTAAAAGAACATTTGAATGTTTTTATGCAATCATGAGAAACATTACCCTTTATTTTTTATAAAATTTTATATGAAAATTCCTAGAATTTTGGGAAAATAATTTTTTTGAAAAATAACTCTAGAATGATTTAATGGAAAATTCAAATAAATGAATTCTCATAATGATATAAAAATAAATTCATACCATATATGTAAAAATGGATCATTATTTTCACACTTTTGTAAAAAGTTAAAAATGAATTATTTAGAAATATTTTGAACAAGAAGATTCCTTAAAAATATAATAAATATATTAAAAGGTAATAAAAATTTATTTTTGAAAAAAAATCAATTATAGGTAAAAACATCTATAAAAGCATTTTGAAGAGAATGGACTTAGAAAAAAAGGTTTATCAGACAAAGAAGAGATAAGTTCATATTTTATTTAAAAACATTTTTTCAATCATTTTAAGTAATAAATAGGTTATAATGGTAATAATAAATCGAAAAAAAAGAATTAACAGATGATAATAATATAAATGGGGTTAAAAGGATAAGTTCCATATAAT
The DNA here is from genome assembly GCA_963277665.1 of Viscum album. Classification (NCBI taxonomy): domain Eukaryota; kingdom Viridiplantae; phylum Streptophyta; class Magnoliopsida; order Santalales; family Viscaceae; genus Viscum; species Viscum album. The sequence continues at coordinate 633,725,575 of OY728134.1, read as the reverse complement.
TTCTCACAACATAAATGTAGTATATGTAATCCTAAAAAAGAAATGAGATTATAACTCAAATTCTTTACCTTATGTCTTGTCTGGATTCATTCTCCTTAAAATATCCTATATAATAAATTTAGTTTTATTATACATATATTACATAACCATATTGAAACATAAATTAATATGTAATTTTTTTTTAAAATTTATAGTTATACTTTTATTAACAACTTTTCATTAAAATAGAAAATCTTGTGAAATTGTTTACATTTTTCATGCATGTTTATATTCAATGGTTTCTATAATTATATCATTTTAATGATTTATTAAATAAAATATATTAATGATGATATAAGTTTCATATTTATTCACTGTATACACTTTTATAACTATTTAAAAAAATTGGTTATGAAAAATTATTTACAACAGTTAGCAAAGAGAGTAATCTATACGTACGTAGGAGTGATGTTTTCATTTTTTGATTGATGGAAAAAATGAAGTTAAATAATAACTAAAATTAATAGAATAATAATTATATCATATATATCACATATATTCATTAAATAATTCATTATTACCATCCAAATAAAGTTTAAATGAATACCAGTTCACATTTGTTTATGTAGGTGGTAGTCCACACGTACAGATGAGTGATGTTATCGCTTCCCAATAAATGTAAAGGTAAAAAGGTATATGAGATCATATATTTATAGAAGAATAATTATATCATATATTTCATATATAAAAATTAAATTCATCATAATAACCAACCATTATAACACCCTTTCCCTAACCACCAACTCTGAGGTAGAGAGTCATACAACCTCACGCACACCTCCTCATATGCAAGAGGATTATGACTTGAAATGAGCATCTGAGCCTAAAAATGGAGATATAATACAATCTATATCATTATAAAGATAAGAAAATAATAATATAAAATAATATAAACCATGATGCGATAAAATAGACAAAAGAGAACACATGTCATTCATATAATCAATGAGATCCCAAAGTGGAAAGACAAACCAAAGTAAAATAGTACAAAAGAAAAATAAATTAATAAATCTAAAAAATAGCTCAGAGTTTTTCCAAGTCCTAACTCCATGTTCATGATACATGGATAAAAAATATTCTTTGGGACCCTTTCCTGTCATCCTATCACTACTCATGAAATCTACACGTGCATTTTTAAAAAAGTGTTATCGAGCTTAATAGATATATATCGTAATAATAATATTAGATTCATAACAATAATAACAAACTGAAATTCAAAACCTTGTGGTCATGCATTAACCAGGGTTCTATTCACCCAGAAACATTCATTCTTCAGTTCCCTCTCAAAAGGATAACATAAATATGTTAGAGGTAACCAAACTAAGAACCATGATGGTGATTTTTTCAGTTGAAAGCCTCATATAATTTTGAATACAGGAGAATCATTTTTTATCAATCATAATGTATGTCCTAAATATTTAAAATCAACTAATCACTAAGAAACCTCATACAAAGGATTAGTGTTCATTCCGAACATGATGTTCCATGGTATCATCATATCTCCACCCTGTACTCAGGTCCATTGTCTCTATCATATCAAGTCTAGATCACACACCCCTAAGGGATAATCATGTCACGGTAGTCCATCATTTCCAAGAAGAAATAATGATATCTACATGGACAATAATATACATTTAATGTAGAGAATACATGGAAATTATGTAATCATGAAAATAAAGTAGATATATACATACATATGATCAAAATCAAGCATGAAAATAGGTTATGGTCAAAACTCATGGAATCAAGCATCTGAACAGGTCTCATGGTATACACGCCCCCACATTTGATCATAATCAATAATATTGAATCGAGTATTCCAAAATATGAAATATATCAATGAAATAGTTTTAAAGAAAATACCAAATGGTAAGGAACTTAATAAGTCTAATTAATCACCATAAATGTTAAGGATAAACCACCCTATATGGTTCAAAAAAAAATATTTGAAACATCTACATCCAATAACTCCTCCTCCCACACCTTATCATGGTGCTTATCGACATGTTGACATTCATAATTCATGAAAAATTCCTAGCACCAATCTTGACCATTTTATTTTCAAATTTAATGAAACTACCGAAGTTATAAAAGTTTATATCCCTTGAATAATTTATAAATTATCAAAATATAACAACACAAGTTCTTATAACATTCGTCATCGAAGAATAATAACAGACCACATTCTATAATACATTATCTATCTAGAATAATATACCGATTATAATCATTCATTATTATTTGTTATTATAGGGTAATAATTCTTATCATTCTTTGTTAATATAATATAATAATTTTATTATCATCTTTTGATAATCTGGAGTAATAACATAATTATCTTCCTTTGATAATTATTACATTATCAATTTTAGGAATTATTTAATCCTTTCTTTCAAGAATTTATATGGGGGACTAAATTTAAAAAGTATAAAAAAATAATTCCACGAAATTTCCCCCATTATAACATATAACTGAAAATAGAAGAGGGGAGAGAGAGAAACCACTATTCCTTGAACTAGAATAAAGGATAATCTCAATAAATGAGCTATAAATCCCATGAAAAGTGGTTTATTGGATGTTTCAATTCCAAAGGAGAGACCAATATCTAAATTTGTGAGAATTAAAATATTTTTATGAAATTAATCATGATAAACACACATAATTAATGCCATTAAATATATTTGAAATTTATTTTTCCTCCTAATAATTCCATTATAGATTAGAATTAAAATCTTTATAATTAATTTTAATTAATTGAAAATAAACCAAAAGAATAGAATCATGTTAGTTTTGGAATTAAAAACCACTAAATGAGGTTATAGGAGAATTCTGGAAGGAAAAATAGAAGAAAAGGGGGGTTTGAAAAAATTTATCGCAAAAATTGAACTAGATAAGGGTAACATTGTTTAACAGTACAAAAACAATATATACTATATAAGGGTAGGGATTATTAACCTTATGTAGTTTCCAAATTATAGACTACCATTACATAGAATGGATTAAGCCTTAGATAGACTTTAAAATCTAAGGGTGTCCCTTATGCAACTCATATGTTACCCATATGTAACCTTAAGAATATTGGGAATAACCTTACAAAGATCTCGATAACCCTTTCTTAGAAGCTTGGTACCATTATTAAATCCCATGGATACCCACACATAGTTCCTTGGTACCCTTATCCAACCTTAAGATAAAATGTTTTTCCGTTACACACGTCTAAGGATACCTTTATGAAAAATTTAGAAATAATGGGTACCCTTATGTAAGTACAAGGATACAATTATAAAAGCCACTAGATACCATTAAATGTTGTGTTGATACCCTTACATAGTGAATGGTACCCTAATTAAAGGTATACCTTATCCATATGTAGGCCAGACTACCCTTACACAACACATTCTATACCTCTACGCAACAAAAATTAATGGGTTTTACCCTTACAAATCAGCATATAAACCCATATACAACTCATATAAATAGGTTTTGACCCTTACATTTCCCTAAAAAACCATGGTTTCATTTATAGAAAGTCCAAATAATAAAATTAAAGTTTATTTTTATTCAACATTTACATATTCAAATTAAAATACTTATAAAATAAAATAAATTGAGTGTTTTAAGAACATCTAAAAAATTGAGATTATTATTATTATAATCATATAAAAAATTCTCTTCCCTGAGAAGTATCTATAGTGGTATTTCTTGAAAAACTCAGTCCATAAAACTCAAACATCAGAATTCTTCTCCCACATATCCCCTATTTCCATCCATGCTACCACTAAATATGATCAATTGGTACTATATTTCCTTAAATTAAATTCTCACCCGGGTTGATAATACATGTCCATCACAAAAAATAAGATTCATATGGATCCAACTCACTATCTTCATAGTTTATAAGATATTTAGGATCTACCATGTACCTTTGGAGGTGTGACACATGAAACACATCATGAAAACTGTGGTAGTGAGGAAGATCAAGAGGGTATGACACTATCTCAACCCTCTCAAGGATCTAAAAAATGTATATATTTATTTATATTCATCCATAGACCTAAATGGACAAACCAAGAATTCACAATCCTGAAAACACATACACCCACAATGATCTTTAATATTCTCCTCCTATGGTATGTATGTAATCTCCATCTACTCTGAATGGTGATCATCATATTCTGAATTAATTTCACTCTATCAAGGGTCTCGTAAACCAAATTGGGATCCATAACCACTACCTATCCTAAAATTTCCATCAATGTTCTGAATGAAACAACTTCTTGTAAAGGTCCTCATAAGGTTCCTTCTAAATTTAATCCCAATAACCATTTTTGTGTGAAATATCAATTAGAACTAGGTGAACATTACATGCTCTACAGTAGTTGATAACTCAAGATCAAATAATATCCTCCAATATTTTTATCATACAAAAGTAATGGATATATGTTTTAGGATTGAATGATGTGATAAATATCAATTGATTCCCTAAAAATTTATATATCTTCTGGAAAAATTGTGATGTGAAATGTGTATATCTGTCAAATATAATTCTCAGTGTAACTCCATGTATTCATACTATATCATTGACATATAGTTTTCTCATATAATATACTAATTGTGTCTCTTGGATCAGTATAATATGAGAAACTCTAATTAACCAATCTATAATCACCAAGATAGTGTTTTAAATCCAAAGGGTCCTCGATTACCCCTTCATAATTTCCACAATGATATCCTACCACTTCCACATGGGAACTATAAATTTTTTAGACAACAACAAGAACACTAGTTCCCAACCTTAACCCTATGAAATATAATACATCATGACAAAAACTGACTTGTATCCCTCTTTATCCCTATCCACCAAAAAATTCTCCTTAAATTTTGGTACATCACTGTCACACTAGGATGTACCACCCATATAGATGTATTGAAGTCTTGAATCATCTTATACATGATGAAAGTACTGAATACTACTCTCCTTTAATAATTATCACATCATCATCCAACAACCTCGCAAGTATCAGGTCAACCCTGATTAGTTATTCCCCCATCACATCACACTCTATGTATAACTCATTTCTAGCCTTCAATTAGTTGACTAGATTATACCCGACTAAAAAGGGAGTAAAATTCATTAATCCTTGATACCAATAATCATCTAATTATAAGTCATATAACAAGACCATCATGTGTCATTTCTCCATAAAGACTACTCACCAATCTCATTTTCAACCTAAATCGTATAACTAAGAGAATCCACAAGGACATTTCCATTCCATGACACATAATTCATTTCAATGTAAAACATATGAAGATACTATACCCATCATCTCTAGTAATGGTTGAGGTCAAGCTGTGTGAAGATATACGAAATGATTTTTCAGTCAGTGTGGAAAACAAAACTCTCTCTAAAGAGATATTGTCTCCAAAATATCACATTGTGATCCCCAACTGAAATATCTAAGCCACAAGTATGATAGTTTTCTCATGGGTTTACAAATAACATGAACTATAGGGTTCCACTTTTCATCCCTATATCAATACAAATCTCTATCCAATTCTGGATGCATTATAGTATATTGAATATTTGATCTCATGCTCACGAATATTTATTAATAGAAACATAGTCAACATTCTATTGATCTCATGAAGTGCCTCTTAAGAAATATTTGGCTAATGAAACCTCACTCCCTTATATGTCAGTGAAGTCCTGGGTACTGATAATCAAAAAGTGTCCTAGATAGAAAAAATGGTTGTAATATGAAGGCCCATAATGATCCAAATTATAACCATGTTATAGGGATGTTTACAAGACATCACCACCTAATATTTCTTTAGTTCAATGGATATACTTGACTTAGACACCCGATGCCCCAAAATTTCACCTCATGATGCTAGAAGATACACTTCAATAGCTTGGCATAATGCTGATGTTCATAATGCATACCTAGGACTATATCAAGATGTATGGAATGATTCTTTAGTGTCAATGAGTTTATAAGTACGTCTTCAATGAACACTAAGACGAATGATTCTAGAAAAGGGGGAAGATCTTATATATGAGGGATAATAAAAATACTAGTGAATTGGTAAGATAAAATGGAACCACTATATTCTTAGACAACCCATACATTCTCAAAATCACCATCTTCATAATTACCCCCACTAATCCACAACAAGTGATAGCCTGATCGATGATCGATCTTGGAGAACGATTAAGCTCCCCAAAATTGATCATAAAGATCATTGAAACTTGGAAAAAGATATTAGTAATTAACCATGATCATGAATTTTTTTATTAATAAATGAATGGTAATTTAATACCATGCTCCATCTAGGAAAATAACATAGGTGCACCAGATAGATAAATACTCAACCTAATAAATCACTTTTACTCCATGTCATCAAGATGATCCTAGAGATCCTTTATCTTTAATGGAACCAAATGATATAGGGTATCGAAATGAGTTAAAAACCCCACGTAAGATCAATCCTAAAATTCAACACCCTTATAAAGAGTAATTATAATAAATTCATGTGATAGGGAATCCTGATAGAGATCCATGACTAGAGAAAAATTTGAGGGTGTTAACTCTGATCCGACTGAAAAAGCCAATCCTACAATCTATGTTATCAGTGTCCAAATTTGACTCTCAAGTCTAGACCAACTCTGTCTAATACCAATTCATACTCTCCAGTCATAATGATCTTCTCCACTTTAGGTGAATTGAATGAGACACATCTCCAATATCAATCAATGTGATCTCAAAATCTAGTAAGCTAGTACATGTCATGAATCACATCAAAGTTCATTATCTTTTAAATCATGAACTGACACATATGTATATAGTCAATGATGATTATAGGACACATTGGGAGTCAATGAGGATTTACCACATTCACAACCAATGGTGTGTTAAGGGATACTAACTCAGAGGAAAATTTGACCAATAAGTCAAGTCCAACAACTAATTATACATATATGAGATAATAGAAAGCACGAATATCAAACAAGGTAATAGATAATATAGAAATTATCAAGACTATACCTTGTATAGTAGATAGTCCATAACTGGTACAATATATAGTTTGATCCGATATATATACATAACCTACGTTGGTTCTATGATCTTAACCCAAATAAGGATTACTCACTTGATTCATCATTTAGGTATATTGATTATAACCATTACCAGATCCCCCAGTCAGAGATCTAGTCCATCATGTACCCCTGTGAAACCTTAGTATTGATGCTCTATTATAGAACCATTTGATACGCCCTTTATTAACACATTATTGAAACAATATTTAGGGTGACGTGCATGGACTGCTATAGTTTTTGAACCTCCCATAGTTGAATAACTAATGATCACATCCTACGGGAACTAAAGAAAATGAATTCTTATCCACCATAATACTACCGATCTATTGTAGGTCCATGGTCCTCCATTTCATTCTACCAAAAAGGTACTCACTTTATTAGTAGTAGGTCCACCAACATAAGCATTGAAGGGGGGATACAGAACAGAATCTTGACCCACTTCCAAGATCCTCTTCATGGATAAGTCTTGTCATTGAAAATTTGAGTATGAAGATAGGTCGAAGCTCTCGACCTACTATATTATGTGAGGATTATGTATGATCTCAATATTCATAGCCTTATGAGCCTTATTCCCTGCTAAAAGAAGTGAAATGTAGATAAGAACAGTAAATTGAATAGAGTATGTAGACACTAACATGGATACCTGAATCAACTCCATTGTCTCCTATGCTCAGTAAAACTTCAGTGTGTCAAGAATAAAATCCCCAATGAATTTATCCTCGAATTATTCCCATGTTATTCATGCATGTTGACTATCCTATCCCATGGATCCCCAATAAAACATGGGGTGTCCCTATAGTCTGAAATCTTCTGGACTGAATTTACTATATTTTAATGTCTCATCATAGTCAAAGATACAATCAATGATATCCATAAAGTCCTTAGTATCCTATGGTACATCAGTTAAATTAATAAATGGAGGTTGTTGGAGAATAATATTATGAGTTTAGTGGACCATGGATCTCAACAGAAAGTCTTGTGGCTGGAGTGTGTCTATTGACTATACCACAAGAGAATGTGTGTGAACATGATATAGAGAACCCTCATACTCATCTAGCAGTCCCAAAAAGAATATAAGAGGAATAATATCCTATAAAATAAGGAACATTAGGAAACTAAAGTGTTCCTAACTAGTATAAGGGGTCCACAAGGTTCCCCTTGGATTCTACCCATAACACAAAGTATACCCATCTTAGGACTAACTGTAGTCTACATCCCTACATGTTAGTCATATTCATTATATATATACTATAACAAAATCATATTTGATTTGAAAAATTAATTCCAAACAAAAATATATCATAAAACCCCAAAAATAGATATATCACAAAATCAATGATACTATCATAAACAGATAACATAATTTGACACATTAAATTAAAGAACTACAATACAACACAACAAAAGGTATATATCTATCAGGTGAACCTATTTGTCTAATCATGATGCATGAATGCACCCCAGATCTCATATCAATAGAAATATTAAATCCCATCCATGGAAACTCATAGTTCTATTATATATTTTTTGGATAAGAACATTGAAATTCCATTACATAAGTCTCACACAAATATCTCTTTCATTCCATGTCTCAATTTTTTCAAAAAGAAAGGAAGAAAACTTCTCTGATACATCTTTTTAACACCCCATACCATAGTAATAGGTCTGATATATAGAGTCACATGAATTCATGTGTGATTCCTCCTACATAAGTGGCCATAGACTTGTCCTGAGGTTCTGAGTATGTTCATGGGGAGACTATACCCTCAGAATAATGTCTTAGAGTGAATAATAATAACTAATCAGATAAATCTTGCAGAAACTGAATAATCAAAAGTGTAAACATGTAATATAGATAATTAATGGGATCCCAATGTGGAAATGAAAACAAATGTATAAATTGTGGAAAGTAATTTAATAAATTAAACTATGGTCAACCCATATTTCTATAACGATCCTTTCTCTTAGTCCATGATCAATTTATGAATCATCTTCTAGGGCCCCATTTCCATTCGTTAGATCCATAATCATGAAATCGACATAAAAAATTAAATTCATAATTAGGGTGTGAGTACAAGACTCAATAGGACACCTCCAATTCATCCTTCAAATTTTTTTCTCAAGTGTAATAGTGGTATTCAATGATAATAATAAATGTGGAACAAACATACAATCCAAAACTGAGTAGTCATGCTTTAACCATTCTTCCACCCACCCCGACCATACCTTTTTTGATTCTTTGAAATAAATATAGAAATAATATGTCATAGGTAACCAAACTAACCACTTGGATAGTTAATCTATCACATGAAAACCTCATGGAATCATGTGTACATGGGACTCAGTTTTCCCGAGGACTGATGAACATCATGCTTCTCATAAATCATTTAGGTATTGAGAAGCCCGATACAAAGGTATGAAGTGAAAAACTAAAAAATATTATATGGTACCATTTTCTCTCTACTATATTCTGAAGTCCATCAATTCCATTTTTTCAATTCATGTGAACTACCCCACTAAGAGATATTAATGGCATGAAAGTATACTAGTGCTAAGCATTGAGAATGATACCACTATGTAACATAAATAATAGGTAGTGTATACGAGGGAAAATTTTATACATGATTATAAAGTATCAATATACAAACTTGTGCTCAATATCACACATGAAAAATAGGTCGTGACCAAAACTCAAGGAATTAACACCCATAACATGTCTCACGGGCTACAAATACACCAACTCTAACAAACTGAGATTTTAATTGAGGAACATAATGTTTAAGAGCATATATTACGTGAAACACAAAATTATAAGATATTTATACACTACATGACTCTGTGATATATATTATTTTAAATAAATTAAATATTTTTTATATCATTGAATTCATGCAACACCAGTATTAAATAAAACACTATACTGTATTAAAATATTATGAATTAAACATGGCCATTATATCCTAGCCGTTATGTTTGTGGGTATGAATAACACTGGGTAAATTTTGAAAATAATATAGTTTAAATAGATATAAAATAAAATAAAATTATATTTATTTATTATAAATAAAAAAATAATCATTTGAATGAAAATGATATAATTTATAAAAAACAGTTTTTTTCTGAAAGACGTTTTCGTTGCTCATTGTGAACATATATTAAAATCATTTTCCTAAAATTTTATAAAATTTATTTTTTAAAAAGAAATTAATTTTTTAAAATCATCATGTAAAAAGTATCTTAGTGTTAATTTTGGATAATTTTCTAAAAAGATTAATTTTCCAATGAATAGTGATGAATAATTTGTTTTTGAAAATTGTCTTTTCATTTGAATAATTTAAAGGCTGTATTTTGATTAAAAATTGTTTTCAAAGTAATATTAGTTCAATTATGTTATATTTAATTATATTTAAATCAATGTAATGAATTATATATTTAATTATATATTAAAATATTATATTCTTATGAGACTATTATCTTTAGAACAAAGTTTTAGCGCTTCTAGAGTTTTAATTTAAAACAAAAATTCTCCAATTCAGTGATTTGTAATTAATAAAACGGATTAAATATTTTGAATTATAACAAATAATATCAATTAATATGTTCAAAATAACTTTTGTTCAAAATAATTAGTAAAATCAATAATAAATAAATCAATAGAGTTAAGGTTAAAATAATGATTTCCATGTTACATGTGTTTGCGTTAAAAATAATATTGCACAAACATATAATTTTTATTTTATTAATTTTATTTAATATTTAGAACCATTGGGTAAAAATTATATTATATATATCATTTCAATTTACTAATAATGGATAAATTACCTATGATAAAAAAAATTTTCCATAGTCAAAACTAAAATGGTAAAAGTGAGTAAACACAAAGGATATGGAATAATATATTTAAAAAATAGATTATTTTATGTTTTGGGGGTCTGAATTGAACTTAAATTAAATAATCTCCATTTTTAATCAATATTTCTGGCACGTGGGGTGAGAGTGACTTCCCAATTTTGTTGAATTTTGTGTATTTAAAAGAATTCCACTCCTCCCCAACTATAAAAAGGGAATTCATTGCCCTAATATAATCAAACATATACAGCCCTTTTTAGGACAAAAAACCTTCCGAAATAACTCTAGAACATAATGGTGTACATTTTTTTCTTATTTGATTAACGAAATACCCACCATAGTGTTTTTAAAAATATATCAAAATGCGGTTTATTTAGGATAAGTTAATTGTCTTCACTAAAGACATTATTTTTCCCTTCTTCATTTAAGACCATAAATTATTTCATGGAAAATAAAATATAAAAACTCATTTATCTTCTATATAAGGATATATTAATTTTTTTTCATAATATTTATAAATATTTACTTCCATCAAATTTGAATCAAAATGGTCAATCATGAGTATGACAGACGACCACCATGCAAACTGATGTAACTCATTTTTCATCAACACATCTCACAGATGAATATAGAGATACATTAAATATTTATATAAATATATATAATATTTATGATATTATTATTATTAGGATGTTATAATATCACATATAATTTCTCACATTCCATTTTGATTAAAATATGATAATGTTGGTTGTGTGTACGGTGGACTCCCACCTTATGAAGCGATCTGATTCATTTTTCACTTATTCTTTACATGGAATGTAATGAGTATAAAATTAATTAATATACGTTATATATATGGAATTGAATAAATTATTTAAAATTAATATATCCTGAACATTCTAACCCTTTCACCATTTAAGGGGTTGGTATTATTGTTCATTCTTACGTACAACCAACAGTCTCCACGAAGAGATGCAATTAATTTTCTATGTCCAATTATAATGAATATTTATCAAGAAGTACATAATGAAAAAAATAATATTTTGAACAGTAATATAATTTGGTATATGATATAACAATATCATATGTAAAATAACTGTAACTTTAATGACAAATCAAACATGAAAAAACAAAGCAATTAACACCTGAAACAATGAAAATAATGAAATATTACTAACAAATGGGTGGTAAAATGTTATAATAGGATAAAATATAGTATGAGATATATGATAATTGTTATTTAATGTATTTAAAATGAATTGTTTTTATTATATGGATGATTCAGACACATACAAAGGAATTCAAACCTAAGGTCCGGGTTTCTCGTCTCACAATTACTTCTATGAGACAAATTCCATATTCGCCAATTATTCATTTTTATAGTGTATCTAAAAACCCTTTTGATATTTTATATCTTTAATATTTTTATCAACATTTTTTTAGTGTTTCATTTTATGTTATTTATTTCATGGGTTTTATGATCGAAATGTTACCGAAGTGGTTAGGATGTATTTCCCAATGTCATCATTATTCGAGATTGTTTATGTTAATGTCTCCCTTGGGGGAATTAATTGATATAAATATATCGTAATCTAAATATATTTTATTATACTATAGTTATTCATGATATTTTTCACGTAATGTAAATATTTTTCTCTCGTTTTTATTTAAATTGATTGAAAAAATATTTTTGTGAAAATTTTACTTTATTTATCTTTTCGATTGAAAATCATTTTTGTTACAATTTTTTTCTAACAATGTTTTCAATTTTTTTTTAAATTATCTAGATGATTTATTTAAAAAATTTACTCATCTTTTACTTTTATGTTTTTTGAAAGGAATATTCTGACCATTTTTTGAATAAGGTACTTTTTACCCATTTAAAAATAGTGTGAAAGGAATGTTTTTTTATCTTTTATGGAATGTACATAATTTCATGTTTTCATAACCAATAATTGTTTAAAATAAAATTTTAAAATATTAAATGATTATTTTATAATATTTTTATTTATTAAAAATAGATCTTTTAGTTTTAAATGGTTATTTTTGAAGTGCAAAGGTTATTTTCTTGAACAATGTTTTTATAGATCATTTCCTATAATTTATATTAATCAATAAAAAAATCTTACTCTGTATATTTTTGTCTAAGGATATATTGTAATGACATTATACATAGTATTTATCTTAATGTTTTGTTATAATCTATACTCGTGATGTATTATGTTTTTACCATTCACCACATTACTCTGGATGGTTTATGATTATTTATTGGGGTAAACATTAACATTTTGTATTCTATTTTTTCAATATGAAAAAATATGTTTATTATTTATAATCCCATTAATATAAGGAATGTATTTGACCAATTAGGAAATTTTTGGGGCCCAAAAATAAATAGTCCCTAGATGTATCAGTTGGTATCATGAGACAAATCATTTGGCCAAATTAGATGATATTTTTACCCATGTGTATGAACTATATTATAAAAGCTCTCAAAACTATATTTATGATGTATAGAATTATGAATTCTCTCATTATGAGATAATTTATTGATGTCCATGTGATTATTTTATTATATATAATATCAATTGATATTTTTCAATCTCATGTGATTATTTATATTACCTAATCTGCTATCCATTAATCCTACCATATAATGATCAGGTTATTTCATAAATAGATGGTGTTTTAGTTATTTTACATTCCATATTTATTATTATTATTTATGCATGATGGAATGATTTTTATGCATAACCATACTATACATATAATCTCACCCATTTATATTTTGTATTTTCCCCATGATACAAAAGAAAATTTTATGAATGATATTTAGGTATATTCTAATGGGTATAATGGAGTTCCTAAAGAAAAATATTTATATATTTTATGTTTTTAAAATGTAATTTTAATTTAAAGTAAACATATACTCTACTACTACTCCTAAAATCGTAAGTCATTTGTGATGATATTGCTTGAATCTAGTACCAATTTAATAATGTAGGCACAGTCTCTGGGATAAAGGGTTGTGGACTTTATTGTTGATATCAGATATAGGTTTAGTAAAACACATAGAAACTAGATTTATGGAAAAATAGATTAGAGAATTAACCCATATAACCTTCTAAAATGATAAATATTTGTATAAGATAATATCATAAAATTTTCTTTAGGTAGAGATTATGTGGTTTTCCTAGAAATACATTCCTCTCTGGATACTGTAAGTGGATGTGGTTCTAAAATATTTGTACCTTGGGGTAATAACTCCGAAAATGTTGCATCATGATTAAATCATGCATTTCCTAGTATATAAAAACATTCCTTACTAAGTACCTAACATGATACCCCTAAAATATATTAATGGATTAATTTATATTTCATTCAAAAACAATTATGAAGGATTTAAAAATATTTTTATTATTTGATAACCTTATTGAAGAAAATAGGTTTATGATTATGAGATTATCCATACATAAATTTTTTAATTTGTTTTATGTGATTCAATATTTTCGGGGATATGGGAAATAACTCGGGTTCTGTCTGTGACTTTGATGGTGATTCCCTAAGTTAGTTATTCTTTCTGCATTGGACCCACACTCATTAGTTGAGGGTGGGGGATGATCTTCTGGATCCTTTTTATTCCAGATCCTGACTCTTTCTTGTATTCACTAACCTAAAATTTCTACCTCCTTTCCCTAAAATATATTTTTTACATAAATTTACTAACTTTTTAATGGATCGCCCCGCCTAGAGATTTCGATGAAATAATCCATTTATGCTTCGAATCTACAGAAGATAACTCTTGAGGATCATTTAAAGAACCATAGTCCATCAGTCGACACCTTTGGAATATTATTATTTGAATCTTGGGGTCTTAATTAATAGAAAATGGTTAGTCCCCTCGATATGTGGAACTTGATGATTCGATTTTCATGACAGGATAAACTGATATATGCCTAGTCTAGAACTCCTTGTTCCCTCAATGGATGCTTATTTTACCTCTTTTGTTGGTCTTTTGAGTTCTACTTGAATCACAATGTTCATTCTATAGTGTAATGGGAATATATTACTGATTTTTCCTTACCTTTCCAAAATCCATTGATTATTTGTATAACGGTGAACATGGTCGGTCAGTATTTGTGTTCTAATAGTGGAACTACTTCCATTTTTCACATGATCGAACGTATAATTTTTATTAAATTTTGGGTTTCAAAGAATATAATGAAATATATTTGAATCATGGATGTAGAAGAATTTAGATGGAATAAATTAGTAGTCTTTGAGTCCAAGACTGAGTTTTTCTTGAACATCCAACAGTTTGGACATCTGATTTTACCATGATGTCATGGAAATTAGGAATGAAAACGATCTTTCTCCACCCCATGTCAAAAATTTCGGTCATAGGATTATGAAGAGCCTATTGAAAACCAGAATGAAAATGAAAATTTCAATTTAGGAAGGGTTGAGGAGGTGTGTGGGGATATCTCAGGGGAGTTGGGACCCCTTATGTATTTGTATTTACCAGTTGAAGATACATTTTTTATCAATGAATGATACTATCAGGAGGTCCCTGAAACATCAGGTAAGGTTCACTCATTCAGTTACAATCTCACCCTATGTAATTTCAGTTTTGTACAGGGTTTGGTATCCCTTTAGTCACTGAGAAGGGAGAAAAATATATGGTTACAGGGCCAAAAATTGTTGATGTTTATTCTCAGTTTAGGTGTGAATTGGGTGTCTGTCCCTTGTTGAGTCATATTAAATATAGATAAGGGGAGGTTATGCAGGTGTGTGTGGTATCATCGGTGAACTCCCACACATATGAAGCTACTAGACATGAGGAGAGGGAGGTCCACTTTAACGCTGATATGGTCATACAACCAGTTTCATCCATCCCTATCAATGAATCTGCAGAAAATAAGTTTGTCTATGAAGATCAAGGCAATAGTAGACATTCTAAATGTTTGGATATGGAGGATGCCAATATGCAACCCCAATTTATGAGATAGGGTACTATGGATATTAATTCCTCAAGAATAAATGGAATATACCTCAAAATATGATAAGAGATCAGGGTTAAGATTATAATATTATTACAATCATGGTGGAATGATCAATGTTCTGGTTTATTTGTATTAATTAATTATGTTTTAAAAATATTTTATCAATTATAATTTCATTATAATAATCATGAAACATATGATGATTTTACTACAATAATATTTCTTTAACGATTTGGAAGCATATATAGAATAATATAATGAAAAAATGATTCAGTTTTAGTTTGATCATATTGGAAAACAAATTATTGATATTTTCTCTGTGTTAAGAAATCAAGAATTAATGGAATATACCTCAATATATGCTAAGAGATAATGCTTAAGCATATAATATTAATACAACCATGGTGAAATGATGAATGTGATATTTTATTTGAATTCCTTAACTATGTTTTACAACTATTTTATCAATAATAATTTCATTATAATAATTAGGAAACATATAAGGATTGTACTATAATACAATTTATTTAATGATTTGGAAGCATATATTGAATAATAACATGAAAAAATGATTCGATTTCAAGTTGATCTTTTTGGGGATAAATTATTGAGGGAATATATTTATAAATATATTCTCTATGAAAAGATAATAATAATAAAGATATATTTGAGAGATATTATTGGTTACCATGAAATTAGTTTTGATTTGATGGTTCATGTTATCTTTATTTTATTTTTCTGCATGTATAGAATAATGGAATTTATTTTAAAATATGAGATTTTATTTTAGGAATTATGCATTTTATAATTATCTTTTTATTATTATATTGGAATTAATATATTTTAAATATGGCATTAAGATCCACTTTATCATTTTTTGGAATATAATTTTATTTTATTATGTTTTGTAATATAATGTTATTTTATTGACCATACTTTTAAATTTTTAGACACTGAATTTGGTCAAACATATTTTGGATGATTCTTAAGGATAAATACTAATTAAATGGTTTATATTATCTTTGGGTGTTATTAATGATGTATTAGAAATTAAGGTATTATTGGATAAGTTATTCTAACCATTTTGGTATTAGAAAATATCTAGACACTTGAGGAATTACATGTCCTTATTTTATAGGTATTATGATCTATTAAAATTATATTTTAGTACAAAAAGAATAAAAATTAATTTTGAATATTCATTAGGTAGAATAAGATATGAAGAGGAAATTTATCAATGTAAAACCAAAAGATGAAATTATACTTTTCAAGTAAGTATATTTCCTTATGTTTATACTCAAAATTGAAAAGGAATTCCTCAACTATATGAAAGGGTTCTTAAAAAATTGGAATCATAGTACCATCATTTCTCATTAACGGATGGTCCTTTGATTAGTTATATATTTATTGAATTTTGGTCATTAAATTTTATATATAATTCACCATATTTTTATTAATTATCTCTATCACTCTCCATAATAATATAATCTTTTCTTGCATGTCTATATTTTTTCTTACCACCAATGTTTTCAAACTTGGGAACCGAGTATGTGTTATTCCAAATATCCTTTTTACTAACCTTCACACCTTATCAAGAGCATGTTGTATTAAACCCCTTTATTATGTGAGTTTCCAACAAAGGTATTTTCAAATGTCAAACCATTGATTACTGAGATCATGATTATATTACAGGGCTAAAATTTATTTAAGGTGGTAGAATATAAAACATTGAGAATTTAAAAGAGGAATATCATGTTTGATATCATTTACAACATGTAGACATAAGATAATAACAGAATAAAACACCCCCATATAATTTATGAAATATATTTTTAAATAAATTCAATATTTTTGACAGTTTATGACGCACGCAATCCCAGGTATAAACAAGAAATGATACACTATTGAAATATTATTATTGAAACTTGAAAATTATAACCTAGCCATTACATTTTAGGGTATGAATATTATTAACTAAATTATGAACATTATATGATTTAAAAAGGTATAAACTATATTAAATTTATATATATGTTTTATAAATAAAATAATAATCATTTTAAAGAAAATGAATTTTTTTCTTAAAAAGTATATTTCTCTAAAAGATTGTTTCATTAAACTTTGTGAACATGAATAAAAATTAATATTTACAAATTATATAAAATATATTTAATAAATTTTAATTAATTTATGGAATTATCCGGTCAAAATTATAGTTGTGTTATTTTATAATTTTTTAAAATCCTAATATTCTGATGAATAGTGAAAAAATACTAGGTTTAAAAGAAAACAAACTTTTTGTTTAAATAATTTAAAAGTTTTATATTGATTAAAAATTGTTTTTTGTTTAATTTTGTGAACTTATTTCATATTTAATTAAATTTAACTATTTTTAATTAATTTAATATTGAATTTTGGAATTAAAAGATTCTATAATTCTTATAATTTTCTAGTTGGAAAATCACTTTTTGTCATGTATGAGTGTTTAATTTTAAATTATATTTTTACACTTATATGTGTAGAATTTGATTTAATGGATTACATATTTGAAATAAAAATAATTAAAATTAGGTAATAGGTTAAAATTATTTTATGTCCATAATAATTAGTAAAAACAACAATATATTAATTTGCATAGTTAAGGTTAAAATAATGTTTTGAATGTTACATGTGTTTCTATAAAAAATTAATTGTACAAACAAATATAAATTTTATTTGATAAATTGAATTTAATAATTATATATAACCATTGAGTTCGAAGTATCTAATAATGATATTTTTCTAGTATAGTTGAATAAATTACCAGGGTTAATAAAACTAATTACGGTGTTGAAAACTAAATTGATAAAAGTGAGTAAACATTGAGGCTAAGGATTATATTTTTTAAAAAATGTATACTATAATTTTATGGTGGTTTTATTAATCTTAAATTCCCTCTAATACAATATTTTTAAATTTTTGTGGTACTTGGGGTGAGATAATTCGCAACGTTGAATCGTTTTTGGTATTTAAAAAAATGTTACTTTTCATCAATTATAAATGGGAACTCACTACCCTCACTTATTCAAAACTATAAAACCATTTGGATACAAAAACCATAAAATATACCTTCCAAATATACTTTTACAAATTATAGAACTTGTTTTATTCCTAAAAGACCAACCT
This sequence comes from Viscum album, assembly GCA_963277665.1. NCBI lineage: Eukaryota > Viridiplantae > Streptophyta > Magnoliopsida > Santalales > Viscaceae > Viscum > Viscum album. Next base: position 633,706,414 of record OY728134.1, on the reverse strand, counting down.
TAGGGTCCTTATGAAGAGTTCCAAAGGAGGTTTCTCTAAGAGAATGTAATTGACTTCACTAAACTCTTTCGTTTTCTTTTTTCTTTTACAAAAACCAATTATGAATTAACAAATAGAATATAATAACATGATTATATAATTTATATTTATACTATAATATGTTTACGTCCTAATAATTATCCATCTACACTTCCATCAAATGGGAAATTAAATCATCACTCTTATGTTTTATAGACTGCCGTCTCACAAACTGGGGTAACTAATTTTCCATAAACACTTCTCACAATTGGATATATAAATCAATTTAATTTATATATATATAATAATTATGATATAATTATAATTTTGTATTATAATAACCCATATACCTATTTTACACTATATTTTATCTGAAATATGTTAATGTCAATCATGTGTATGGAGGACGACCTCCTCGTGAAGTTATGTGATTCATTTTTCCCTTATGAATTACATGTATAGTAAAAAGGATATATTTAAAGAATACATGTGATATAAATGACATGATATAAAATATTTAAAATTAATATATCATAAGATTTTTTAACATTTTATCCTTTCAGGGAATGATATTATCGTTCGTCTGTACGTATGAACTACCATCTCTAAGAAGTGACATGATTCATTTTCTATATCATTTTTTAAACAATGGTTAAAAGGATGTATGTAATAAAAAATAATATTTATAAAATTAATATAATTATGGAGATTATGGAACTATATATTATTTAATGGAACCATAACTTTCAAGAAAAAACCTGATGAGATAACTATGCAATTAACTGTTCAAACATTGAAAATAATGAAATAATATTAAAAAGGGTGGTAAAATTTAATAATAGGATCATATATGGTATTCTATATTTGATTATTATTTTGTAATATATTTATTATAAGACTATTTTTATTACATATGAGGTTTATACACATATAAAAGAAGTCGGACTTGAATCCAGAGTTTCTCATATCAATTTTAATTTCATGGGACATATGCCATATTCACTCTTTATTCCTCTGTATGGTGTATATAATTCAATTTTTAATAATTTTAATCATGAATATATTTATCTTAATTTTATTTAAGGTTTTATTTGTAGTTATTTCATTCATAGAGCTTATGATTGAAACATTACCACAATGGTAAGGGTGTATTTCACAATCTCATTAGTATTCAGGATTGATTAATATTATGTATCAATTGGGGAATTTTTTAGATATATATATTTCAAAATCGATAAAAAAATTTCTCCTATATTTATTCATGAAATTTAAAAAGTTATATTACTATTTTTATCTATTTGGTAATTCAAATGGTTGAATTAACGTTTTTAATAAAAACTGACATTAATTCTCCCTTAAGTTGAAAATATAGTTTCTTCAAAACCATTTTTTCTAATATTGCTTTCAAAAATAATTCTATCATTACCCATATGATTAGTTAAATAAATATTGAATATTATTTTAATTTTTAAAAAATTATTTAAAATGCAACTGCTTATCATTTTCTGAACGTGGTACCTTTTACCATTTTTACAATAGTATGAAAATAATGTTTTGTTAACTTATACATCATGTGTCGAATTTCACACCATCATGACGTTTAAATATTTTCAAGATTTTATACACGTTTAATTGGATATTTTCAAAGAAAATTTTCATAATTTTTTTAGATCTTTTTATTTTAAATGGTTATTTTAAAATTTCTATGGTTTTTTTCTCATATATGTTTTTAAGATTCATTTTATTTATTTTCTTTTCATAAACATCAAAAAACCATATTATACCTATACTCTAATGGGGATATATTGTTATGAGACAATAATTATTATTAATATGTATGGTTCATTATAAATTTTAATGGGGATGTCCTATTTTGATACCATTCACCAAATTACTATAGATGGTCTAAGATTATTTATTGGGGTATGTATTAAAATTATGTATGTTAGTTATTTAATAAAAATGATTATGTTGATTATTTATCAAACATATAATATGAGTAATTAATTAAACTTATTATGAAATGGGTGTGTACTAGAATTAAAAATCCCTTCGATTCATTGGTGAGCATCATGTGATCAATCAATAGGCCAAATTAAATGGTGTTTCCCCATATTTTTTAGTTGTCTTTTAATGGTTATTGAAATTTAGTTTATGATGTACCTTATTATGAATTCCATAATTATATCAATAGTTATAGATTTCCATGTTACTATTTAATTAGATAGAATAGCCAGGATTTGTTTGAGGTTCTGGAGATTATTTAAATGGATTTATTTGATCATCATTTATTCCTTTCATATTATACTCATGTTATTTACTAATGGAAATATTCTTTACTTATTTACTTTTTAATATTGATAATTCTTATTTATCTATGATAAATGTTATTGTAGGAATACACTTAATAAGAATTTTAGCTCACCCATTATGTTTTATTTTCCTTAGGATACTAGGAAGTGTTTTGTGATTGATATATCAGTATATTATAAGTGGTATAATAGTGTTCTCAAATAAGAACTTTGTGTATTTTACATTTTTAAAATATAATATGAATTTCAATTATGAGTATTGATTACCAAGAGTACTAAACTTTTCTGTCTTTGGGATGTTATTTCTTATATCTATGACTAATGGAATAATGTGACCCTCAGTTTTAGGCTACTAGGTTCAAGGTATATAGAGTTGGTATCAGTTCTAGGTCTAGTAGAAACCTTGGGACCTAGATTTAGGCATGAATAGATTAGGGAATATAACCATGATACTTACCTTAATGATAATTCTATGCATAGGACAAAATCCTAATGTTTCGATAAAGCTTATTTTATGTGGTTTTCCTAGACGTACATCCATATCTATATACTAAAAATGGATGCAAATCTAGAATAGATATTCCTAAGGGTAATAACTTTGAAAAAGTGTTCCATGTTTGAGTCGAGTGTTTCCTAGTACCTAAAAATATGCATTACTGTGCACCTATTATAACAATCCTTGGGGATGTTCTAGAATTAATTAAAATATAGTTTACAAAAAACTAGTAATGATTTAAAAATATTTTTATGATTTAAATACATTCCCATATAAACCATGTATATTATTTTGAGATTAGCTATGAATAAATTTTTCAATTGATGTTATGTGTCTCACTAATTTTGGTATTATAAATTATGTTTCACAATGTTTTGATATAATCTAGTGTGTTATATTATTTAGGAATGGAACATAGAAGAATGTATTGAAACTATATCAATTAATGTAACCTATATAGGTATTTTCATCTGGGGAAGATAATGAATCTGGTGTTGGAGCTACAACTGGAACTAGTCAAATTATAACCATATTTGGGAATCTGAGTTAGGGTATGAGAAATAAACATTCCCATATGTTCTATCCTACAGATCCAACATATATTGTAATAATTTTATAAGACTTTATGAATCAAAAACATCCATAGTTTGATGGAAATGGAAATCTATATATGGTTTAATAATATATAAGATCTTTAGAGATTATATTTCTCACATTGGGAAGAAATGAGAGGGAGAAAGTTTCCATGTTATTTTATCATATATTTGGAGATTTTGATCAATGATCTTCATTGATTCATAAATCTAAGGATTAATAATATATAAAAAACATCGAATAGGGGGATTTGAAGTAAGCATTCTTGAAAAATAATTTTCGTCGTGAATAAAGAGAAGATATGGGGATACAATTCCTAGGTTTAAAAAAAATTGAAGATGAAAATATTTATAAGTTTGAGGAAACATTTACATATATCGAAATACATCCTATGGAATACGTAAATAACCCAAAGATTAATATTGAAAATTTTATTGATGAGTTAAATCCAATCCTTAAAAGTGTAGTAGTCTCCCAAACATTCTCATCATATGAAGACATAGTATCATGTTATCGCAGTATAGAGAAATAATTCTCCAAGTATGGTGGAATGATCAATGTGATTGTTTATTTTCATTCACTAATTATTTTGTACAACTATTTTAACAATTATAATTTGATTAGAAGAATCATGAAATATATTTTGATTGTTCTGCAATAATATTTCTTTAATGATTTGGAAGCATATATAGAAAAATAGCATGAAATAATGATTCATTTTCATGTTGATCTTTTTGAAAAAAAATTATTGCGGGAAGATATTTATTAATATTTTCTCTATTTTAAGATAATAATTATAAATATATATTTATATGATATTATTGGTGAGCATAAAATTAGTTTGTGATCTGATGGTTTATGTTATCTTTGTTGTAGTTTACTGCATGTATGGACTGATAGAATATATTTGAAAATATGAGATTTTATTTTAGTAAGTATGGATGTTGTAATTATATTTTTATAGTTATAATGGTATTAATATATTTTCATTGTGACAATAAGTTACACTTAATCTTTTTGTGGAATATAATGTTTTTTGAGTGACCATCCTTTTAAATTTTTAGACATTGAATTTAGTCATACATATTTTGAATGAGTATTTACGTTAAATATTTATAAAATGGATTATATTAATATTTGGTAGTTATTAATGAGGAATTAGAAATTAAATTATTATTGGATATGTTGTGATAACCATTTTGGTATTGGAAAATATCTATATACATAAGGAATTACATGTCATTCGTTTATATGTATTATGATCAATTAAAATTAAATTTTATTACACAGAAGATAAAAAATAATCTTGAATATTTATTTCTTGGAATAAGATATGAAATGGAAATTTATCAATGGAATACCAAAATATTAAATTATACTTTTCAAGTAAGTATAATTCCTTATTTTTACAGTCAAAATTGAAAATGAATTCCTCAACTCTATGAAAGAATTCTTAATTTAATGGAATCCAACTACCATCATTTCTAATTAAAGGATGGTACTTTCATCAGTTATATATTTATGGAATTTTTATCATTAGATATACTATATAATTAAACTTATTTTGATTAATTATCTCTATCAATCTCTATAATAATATAATATTTTATTCCATGTATATATTTTCTCTTTCCACAAATGTTTTCATACTTGGGAATCCAATATGTGTTATTCCAGATAACCTTTGCACTAACCTTTACCCCTTATCAAGAGGTTGTTTTATTAAAACCATTTATTATGTGAGTTTCCAATAATGGTATTTTCAAATGTCAGACCCCTGATTACTGAGATCAAGATTAGATTACAGGGCAAAAATTTATTTAAGGGGGTAGAATGTAAAACCATGAGAATTTAGAAGAGGAATATCATGTTTGATAGAATTTAAGACCTTCAACCATAACATTATAATAGAATATAACACACCATATAATTTATGAAATATATATGTTTAAATAAATTCCATATCTTTAATAGTTTTTGATGTACGCAATCCCAGGTATAAACGAAAAATAATACACTATTAAAATATTATTTTTGAAACATGACAATTATAACCTAGACATTAAATTTTAGTGTATGAATACGACAATATAAATTATAAACGTTATATAGTTTAAAAATATATAATATAAATTAAATTTATATATATTTACTATAAATAAAATAAGCATCATTTGAAAGAAAATGAATTTGTTTCTTTAAAAGTATACTTATCTAAAAGAAAGTTTCATTGAACTTTGTGAACATACATAAAAATTAATACATAACTATTATGTAAAATATATCTTATGAAGCTAAATTAATTTTTGGAATCATCGGGTCAAAGTTATATTAGTGTTATTTTATTATTTTTTTAAAAGCCTATTTTTTTGGACGAATAGTGAAAAATGCAATATTTTAAGGAAAATAACCTTTTAGTTTAATCCATTTAAAGGTTTTATATTGATTTAAATTTTTTTTTATTGTTAATTTAGTAAAAATAAGTCATATTGAATACAATTTTTGTATATTTAATGAATTTAATATTGAATTTCGATATTGAAACATTTTATATGTCTTATAATTTTTTAGTTGGAAAATCACCTTTTGACACGTATGAGGGTTTAATTTTAAATTACAATTTTCAACTTATATATTTATAATTTTATAAAATGGATTCTATATATGAAATAAAAATAATTTAAATGAGGTAATAAATTAAATTTATTTTATGTCCAAAATAATTAGTAAAAACAAAAATATATTTCTTAGCATAGTTAAGGTCAAAATGATGTTTTGCACGTTACATGTGTTTGTGTTAAAAATTAATTTTCCACACAAATATAAATTTTATTTGATAAAATGGATTTAATAATTTTATATAACCATTGGGTTAAAAGTATCTAATAAGGACATTTTTCGAGGATCAAGGTATAAATTACTAGGGTTAATAAAACTACTTGTCATATTGAAAACTAAATTGATAATAGTGAGTAAACTTAGAGGATAAAAATTATATTTTTGAAAAATGTATAATATAATATTATGTTGGTTGTGTTAATCTTAAATTCTCTCCAACAAAATATTTTAAAATTTTTTTGGTACTTGGTTTGAGATTGAATTCCCACTGTTGAATCATTTTGGGTATTTAAAAAAATTTCACTTTTCCTCAATTATAAATAGAAACTCAGTCCCCTCACTTATTAAAACCTATCAAAACATTTTGATAAAAAAATAAACTATACCCCACCAAACACTTTTACATCTTACATAGATTATTTAATTCCTAAAAGAGCAACCTTAGAACCATTATGAAGATATCGAAAGGAGGTTTCCATAAGGGAAGGTAACTGTCTTCACTAAACTCTTTCTTTTTCTTTTTTCTTTTATAAAAACCAATTATGTCTTAACACATACAATATAATAACATCATTATATACAATATATTTATACCATATTATGTTTATGTCATAATATTTATCCTTCTCCACTTCCATCAAATGAGAAATTAAATCATCACTCATGTGTACGATAAACTACCGCCTCACAAACTGATGTAACTAATTTTCCATAACACTTCTCACAATGGGATATAATAATTGATTTAAATTATATATATAATATTTATGATATAATTATTATTTTGGATTTATAAAAACCCATACAACTTTTTTACATTCCACTTTATCTAAAATATGATAATGTCAATCGTGTGTACGGAGGACTACCTCCTCGCGAAGCGATGTGATTTGTTTTTCTCTTATACATTACATGGATAGTAATAAGGATATATTTAATGAATATATGTTATATATATGACATGATATAAAATATTTTATATTAATATATCATACAGTTGTTTAACATTTCAACCTTTAAGGGAATGATAGTTTCATTCGTGTGTACGTATGAACTACCATCTCCAAGAAGTGACGTGATTCATTTTCTATGTCAATTTTTAAACAATGGTTAAAAGGATGTATGTAATGAAAACAATATTTAAAAAATTAATATAATTATTTATATTATGAAACTATATCTTATTTATAAGAACAATAACTTTCATGAAAAAACATGCATGAGAAAAATAGGCAATTAACAGTTCAAACAATCAAAATAATGAAATATTATTAAAAAGGGGGGTAAAATTTTATAATAGGATCATATATGGTATGATATATTTGATTATTATTTTGTAATATATTTATTATACACCTATTTTTATTATATATTAGATTCATAAAAATATAAAATAAGTTGAACTTGAGTTAAGAGTTTTTCATCTCATATATAATTTCATGGGACATATGCCATATTCACTACTTATTCTTCTCTATGGTGTATATAATTCAATTTTTTTCTATTTTTTTTATCATTAATATATTTATCTTAATTTAATTTAATTTTTTATTTGATTTTATTTCTTTCATGGATATTAGTATTCCAACATTATCATAATAGTAAGGGTGTATTTCACAATATCATCATTATTTGGGATTTTTTAATTTTGTTTAACCATTGGAGAAATTGTTTGATACTTCAATTTTAAAATCAATAAATTTAATTCTACAATATTTATTCATGAAATTTAAAAGTAATATTTCTATTTTTCATCTATTTGGTAAATAAAATGGTTGAATTAATGTTTTTAATAAAATTTGACATTAATTCTCTCTTTAGTTGAAAATGTATTTTCTTGAAAAACTATTTTTACTAATAATGTTTTCAAAAATGATTTTAAAATTATTCAGATGATTCATTAAATAAATCTTGAATCTTATTTTAATTTTTACAAAAATTTTTGAAAGGAATATTCATATCATTTTCTGAATGTTGTACCTTTTATCATTTTTACAATAGTGTGAGAATAATTTTGTTTTAACTTATAGTTCATGTATCTAATTTCCCACCATCATGACCACTAAATGTTTTAATTTTTCCTACATGTTTAAAATTATATTTTAAAATAAATTTATCTTAAAAATGTTTTATAACTATTAGTTTCAAAAGGTTATTTTAAAAGAGAAAAGGTTATATTTCTCAAATATGTTTTTCAGATTCTTTTCATTTAATTTCTATTCATAAACTTCCAGAAACCATATTATACGTATACTCCAATAGGGATATGTTCTAATGAGAGATTAATTATTATTAATATATGTGGTTTATTATAAATTTGAATGAGGATGTCCTATTTTGATACCATTCACTATATTACTGTAGATGGTCTATGATTATTGATTGGGGTATGTATTAAAATTATGTACGTTAGTTATTCAATAAAAATATTTATGTTGATTGACTATAAAACTTATAATATGAGTAATTAATTAAACTAATTATGAAATGGGTGTGTAATGTAATTACAAGTCCCTTCGATTCATTGGTAATCCTCATGTGGAAAATCAATATGCCAAATTAAATGGGATTTCCCAGAGTTTTTAATTGCCTTTTGAAGGTTCTTAACATTTAGATCATAATGTATATTATTATGCATTCCAAAATTATGCCAATAGTTTTTTATTTCCATGTTATTATTTTATTTTTTAGAATATTTTGGATTTGTTTTAGGATCATGAGATTGTTTATACATATTTATTTGATCATCCTTTATTTATTCCATACTATGCTCATGTTGTTTTATAAAGGAAATATTTTTCAGTTATTTACTTTTTAATATTGAGTATTATTATTTGTCTATGATAAATATTATTGAAGCATTATAATTAATGAGCATTTTAGCTCACCCATTATGTTTTATATTCCTCAGGATACCAGGAAGTGTTTTGTGATTGATACATCATAATATTATAAGTGGAATAATAGTGTTACTAATTAATTTTTTATGATATTTTGTGTATTTAAAATTAGATATGAATTTAAATTATGTGTATAGATTTCCAAAAATACTAATTTTTTCAGTATTTTGGATGTCATTTCCTATATATACGACTAATGACATAATGTGATCACCAATTTTAGGCTATTATGGTCAAGGTATTTAGAGTTGGTATCAGATCCAGGTATAATATAAACATTGGGAACTGGATTTAGGCAAGGATAGATTATGTAATATAACCACGATACTTCCCTTAAAGATAATTCTATGCAACGGATAAAATCCCAATGTTTTGAAAAGGTTGATTTTATATGGTTTTACTATATGTACATCCATATCTATATAATACCAATGGTATCGGTTCTAGAACAAATATGCCTAAGGGTAATAACTCTAAAAAAGTGCGCCAATTTTGAGTCGAGTGTTTCATAGTACATGAAAATAGGCCTTACCGTGCACCAAGATTTACAATCCTTGGATATGTTCTCGAATTAATTAAAATCTAGTTTATAAAAAAATATGAATGATTTTTTAATATTTTTATAATTTAAATACCTTCCCAATGAATCCATGTTTATGATTATGAGATTATCCATGCATAAATGTTTGAATTGATGTTAAGTGTTTCACTAGTTTGGGTATTATACGTAATGTTACAAAATGTTATGATATAATCTTGTGTATTATATTATTTAAAAATGGAACATAGAAGTATATATTGAAACCATATCAATTCAAATACACTATTAGGGATTGCCTTCTGGGGAAGATAATGAAGCTGGAGTTGGAGCTACAATAGGAACTGGTCAAATTATAACCATATTGGAGAAGCTGACATAGGTTATGAGAAATAAACATTCCCATATGTTGGAGCCTACTGATCCAACATATGGTGAATGAATTTTATAAGACATTATGAATAAAAAACCTCTATCATTTAAGGTAAATAGAAATAGATTTATAGTTTAACAATAGATAAGATCCTTAGAGATGATATTTCTCACTTTTGGAAAAAATGAAAGGGAGAATGTTTCTATGTTATTTTATCATATATTAGGAGATTTTGATCAATGGTCTTCATTGAATCATAAATTTAAGGATGAATAAGATATTAAATACTTGTAATAGGGTGATTTTAAGGAATTAATCTTGTGAAATTATTTTCATCATTAATAAAGAGAAGATATGGAGAGAAAATTCCTATGTTTAAAAAAATATAAGGATGGAAATATTTAGAATTATGAAGACAAATTTACATTGATCAAAATACATCCTATGGAATAATTAAATAACCCAAAGAGTAATATTTACAATTTTTTAATGGGTTAAATCAAATCCTTAAAAGGGCACTAATATCCCAAGCATTCTAATCATATGAGGACATAGTATCATGTTATCATAATATAGAGTAATAATTCTCCAAGTATTATAGATTAAAAGGGATCAAATAGATTAATATGATGTAAGGTAAAATGAAATGATAATTTAAAAATGGAATTACGGATTTTCCCCATGTTATAAACATAGAAAGAATCACCTTACTACTTACTTGAAGGTAATGTGAGTTTTCTATAATTGTAGGAACAAATACACCATGTTATTTATTTAAAGTTAAAAAAGTAGATTATAATTTAAAATGAATCAATTTTTCGGATATAGATCAATAAAAAAAATGAATTACTCAAGTTTCAAAAGAATATACCTTAGAATAATCTAATATATAATGGCCTAGTGCATGATAGTAATACAGATGAGGTAAAATGATAAAAGTGATTATGTAATTTTATTCAAGAATTACGTTAGAAAACTATTCTATTAATTATATTTTCATTACAACAATCACGAAATGTATAATTATTGTATTATAGTATTATTTATTTATGGAATTTGATTCATATGTTGAATGAGACAAAGAATAGTGATTCATTGGAAATTTGATATTTTTAGAGATCACATGACTGAGGGAAGAAAAACTTTAATATGAGATCAATTTTGAGATAATAATGATAATGACATGTTTATTGGATAAATTGGTGGCCATAAAATTTGTTTGGGGTTTTATGTTTCAAGTCATATTTACTAGAGTTTACTCAACGTTTCTATTTTTAAAATAGATTCATAAAACTAGGATTTTATTTTTCGAAGCATGCATGTATTCACTAATGTTTAACGGTGATAAAAGTATTAAAATATCTTTAATGTGACATTAATATCCAATTTATATATTTTTTGGAATATAATGTCACTTTTGTGAAATTTATTTTAAAATTTTTCAATATGAAAATTTTTAGACATTTTTTGGTTCAGTATTAAGGTTAACTATTTATATAATGGATTATGTTGTTCATTGGGAGTTATTACTAAGGAATTAGAAATTAAATTATTATTTCATAACTCATGTGAACAATTATTTATCATAGAAGATATCTAGAGATATGATGAATAACTTCTAATTCTTTTCAGGATCTTATGATCTGTTAAAATTAAGTTTGACTACTTGAGGAATGAAAATTAATTTTGGATATTCATTTCACTGAGTAAGAGATAATGAGAAAATTGATAGAAATACAATAAAGGATAAAATTATAATTTTCTTGTAAGTATATTTCATTATGTCCATAGTATAAATGGAAAAGGAATTCCTCGACTCTAGAATAAGAATCTTGTAACAAATATGTTATACTAGTACATTACTTGTTTATGAACCTATAATCCTTCTTTAATCACATATTTATAGATTTTTGGTCTCAAAATTGTATAGATCATTGAATTTTTTATGATCAGCTACCTCTATCACTCTCCAATACTATTTATGCTTTTCTTTTATGTGTATATTCTCTATTTCCAACATTATTTTCTAACCTTGAAACCTAGTATATGTTTATAGATGACCTTTATACTTATATTTATCTCTTATAAAGATGATTATCTATTAACCATTTTTATTATGTTGGTTTACAATAAAGGTATTTTCATATTTCCAACCCTCGAATACAAATATCCAGATTATATTATGATTATTAAATTTACTTAATGGGGTAGAATGTAATACCCTGAGATTTTAAAAGAGGAATATAATTTTCATTAGAGTATATGACATTAAAAATCACGATTCGAAGACAATTTAACACACCTAAACTTTAATATATATTTATTTTTATATAAATTGAATCTATATGATATCTTTCAATGCAAAAAAATCTAGTTTTAAATAAAACATGATACTCAATTAAAATATTACTATTTAAACATGACCATTATAACTTAGTCGTTACATTTTCATTTATGAATATGACTAACTAAATTTTAAAAATTAATTTTTTTAAACATGTATAAAATAATGTATATGGATATCAATTTAATTTAAATAAAATAAGAATCATTTTAAATAATATGATATGTTTCTTAATAACCTATATTTTTCTAAAAGGTGGTTTTATTTATCTTTTCACATATAACATAAAATTAAATTTTACTCCTTTTATAAAATTTATTTTAAAAAATTAACATAATTTGTTAAATAATAATGTCAAAACTTTATCAGAATTAATTTATTATATTTTATAATAAATATAATTTTTTTGATGAATTGTGAAAAAAATGTTTTTATTAAAAACATAAATTTTGTTTAAATTTTTTTATTGTAATTAGTTTAATTTTTTTTTAAAATTAAAAAAATATCATTCATTTTATAATAAATACTACTCATTTCAGTGGAATTAATTTTATATGGAATTTTTATATGAAAACCATTTATACTTATGATAATTTCTTCTTTTGAAAATCCATATTTTCATTACATATGTATGTTTAATGTTAAATTAAATTTTACCTCTTTGTGAGTTAAATTAAATTAAATGGATTAAATATTTTTAATTAGTAAAATTAATATTAGTTACTAATTTCAAATTTTTTTTTCTTAATAATTAGTAAAAAAAATAAAAATTTAATTAACGCTGTTAATGTTAAAATGCTGTTTTGGGGGTTACATGTACTTGATTTGAAAATTAATTTTCCAAACACATAAAATATTTATTTGAGAAATTTATTTTATATTTAGAATCAATTTTTCCAAAATATTTAATAAGGATCATTTTATTTGAGGATTAATTTATAAATTACATAGGTTAAAAAATAAAATTATCATAGGGAAAATTAAACTGGAAAAAGGGAGTAAAATTAATAGAAGAATAATAAAATGCCTAGATAATATATTATTTTATGTTTTGTAGGTCTAGATCTACCTTATATTCAAATTAAATCCATTATTTATCATTTTTAGGAACTTGGGGTGAGATTGAATTCCCAATATTAAAATGTTTTGGGAATTTAAAAAAATGCCACTCCAACTTAATTATAAAAGAGCACTCACTCCCCTCACTTATTCACATATCTCAAGAGATTTGGCTTGACTAAAACCTTAAAAAAATCACTCCAAAAAATACTTATACACATTATATAGATTTTTGTAATCCCAATATATCAACCTCAGGTTCCTTAATATGAGATCCAATTGAGGGTTTTATAGGATAAGGTGACTGTCCTCACTATGAACTTTCTTCTTTTATTCTTATACGACCATAAATTATGTATTAAAACATAAAATATAATAACACCAGTATATACCCGATAATTATAAGTTATTATTTTTATGTAATAATATTTATCTATGAATACCTCGAACCCCGTAGTTCGGAGCTGCTGCATTTCTTTATTATATATGTGTGATTACAAGGAAGTCTCAACCTGAAGGACTGACTAGTCTTGCAGATTTGGAAGTTATATTACAAACGTGAACATTACATTACAAATTTAAGTGAAAAATAATATAGAAACTTCATTGGAAGCATCCATAACTCTAAATTATCCCTATAAGTCATTCATAATATACCACTTCACATTGTTGGGAAAAATAAAACATAAAAAGGGGAGAGCGTAGATTATTAGTTAGGGAAAGTAATATATAAAAGGCATAAATAAAAGACATAAAGAATAATAGAATGTACACGTTCCATTAAATCATACTATTGAGAATAATATGGGAGAAATAAAATCTGATTAAATAATGTTTTTATAAAACAAAACCATTAATATTATACTAGTTGAATTATGACATGGTCTATAAATTACTAGTTTCATAAAGAGGGAATGCATAATATCATAAATCATAAACGTACTAGCAAGTACTCGACCAAGAAACCATACATAATGGTTAAAAACTTATTTTTGTATGTCTCATGAGAACAACCAATGCACTGAGAGGCTATAGAGGGACCCAATTGACACTTACTAAGTCTAATACATTCCTCATTTGAAAGGGGTGGAGCATAATAAACATATACATTCATATTGAAACTAGAATATGAAATGTCAATAACTTCCCCAATCAATAAATATAATCACTAACCGTTCAGAGTAATATGGTGAATGGAATAAAGGTACAACATCTATAGTCAAAATAATCATAAATCATTCAATAAAATATGATATATGATATCATAAAATATTTATTCCAACTGAACATAAGAATCTACGTCTTTGTTGAAATAGATGAAAGTTATATTATACAATCCCCAAGGATTTCTTGAGATAAATACACTTTTACTTTGTAAAGAAGAGTTAATTTTTGGAAGAAAAGTATATAAAACTAGAATTGAACTAAGTTTGTCTTTCAAAAATTAGATTATTTATTTTATAAAAATAATGGTGGCCTAAAATAGATTATATAGGGAACATGAAAATAGGTATGAATTTGAATTGTTTCCTAAAATAAATCTTGCCTATCACAGATAATTGAGAAATATATTTATAAAACATGTAAATAACCATAAAATAAAGAAGGATTTTTTTATTTTTATATAAAACATTCAAACATAGTATATGTGGAGTAAATAATAAAAAATAAGAATTTAATTGGGGTACAAATATTGAGAGCGTAATCCAGAATAAAAAAGGGAGGTTTGGGGACAAACCCTTACCTTATGTTCGAATGTGGTCTCCACATGAAATTAATATCTTAGATAATAAAATAAAATGTTTTAATTAATTTACTAAAAACCATTTAAACATGTATTTTGTTTATTATAATTTTTTTATGTTCATTTATAGCCTTTTGATGAGTTATAAGATACATTTTTATTACTCAGGGGAGTTCATTACCTTAGTTTTCATGACTAGTATACTTGTATACGTTTATGGAAGTTCATGTGGAATGGGTATAATTATGAAGAATTGGAATTATATGTTACTAATTAACATAAAATATTTAAATGGTTATATATATTATTTGGTTATATACTATTCAGAACATTAGTTATAATTGTTTAGATAATTATAGCGGTTATTGTTCATAATGAACTCATTTTGTTTTATTGTCTAGTATTATGTAAATATGTTACCCAAAGAACAAAAAAAAGGTTTTAAAACATATATTAGAGGTTTTTTTGAACCGTAAAAATTGTGTAATTAAAATAATTGAACTATAATTTAAACAATGAAAATTCATCCTCCAAAACGGTTTCAAATCAACACATGATAGACTATGATTTGGTTTTCTAAAAAAATTGAAAGAGAAAGGAGTCTTATGAAGGATATTCTATTAACATGATATAATTCTAGTATATAGATAATACTAGAGTATCAAGGTCATTTTTACAGAGGATGTGAGGAGATAATAATAATGTAAATGACTTGAAAATAAATTAAAAGGAAAAGGAAGAGGATTTTACCTCTTGAATACTCCTTGAGAACCTCATTAAGGGGACTCATGTTGGTATTTTGAAGAGATTAAGAGATCTTGTACATGGTGGAGGGTCTTTGGGATAGTATTGGGTTGAAATATGAAAAGGTTCAAATGATTAGAGAGTTAGGAGAAGGCGTGGTGAGGGGTGGTATTTGTATTGGAGGAGAGGGGTGATTTTTGAATATTTAATACATAGGTTTATTATTTGGGCTGGGGTCTATGATGTTTTTTATAATTTTCAAAACATATATTAAAATAATAAATTTATGTTTGATATTATGTTATAACAACATTCATGACTCATGTAACAGTGTATTTAACATACAATGGATTTATACCATAAATTACTGTCATTTAGAATTCAACAAAAATTCAATTATTTTAGAAAAATCCAAAAAACTCACCCTGACCATTTTTTGATGTGTATAATTCTTAAATTAAGTTAAATTTATGAAAATAATTGTATAAATACGATAAATTATATTTTTAATTACAATTTTTATATACTCAAAAAAATAGAGTTTTGAAATTATAACTGATTTTATAAGACTCTAAAAATTATTTAAGGCCTTATTAAATTATCATAAAATCATAAGACTACAATAAATGGATTTATGAATAAATTTTAGGAAAATTGTTTTTATTTTAAATGAGTTTTTTAATTATAAAATTGTAATTAAATATATATGACTTTGAAAAATAAAAACACTTAATTACTATTTATTAAAATATTTAGTTACTTATAATATTAGATAATTATATCCCACCATCATTTATAAGAAGCCTAAATTTTATTTTTAAAAGCATTAGTGAGGTTACTATTCATTAGGATGATTTACTATTCATAAGGGTCATATTACTATTCCTATGGTCAAGTTACTATTTCATCAGTATATGTTCGTTAACATATAAAAATACATATTATTTCATTCATTATTCATTTATAATGTTTTTATTATGTTTTATATGTGATCTATAATATATGAAATAAACATTGGAAGGGAAATCTAATTAATAGAATTTTGGTTCCATATATTCTCCCCTCTAAAAAAATTTCTTCCTCAAAATTTCCAGAATGTTACCTCATTAAAAGAATTGGGTTTTCGATCATCATAAGATCCCTAGGTTCCCATGTTTCCAATTCAATTTTATGATTTTTCTAAATTACCTTTACCAGTTGAGAATTCTAATTCCTCAAAACATATTATTTAGTGTCTAGAATCTGGATAGTCTCTTCCTAATAAGATAAATCTTGTTTTAAATCTAATTATTCATAAGTGAGAACTTGAATTAGTTTTGGCATGG
Source organism: Viscum album (assembly GCA_963277665.1). Lineage (NCBI taxonomy): Eukaryota > Viridiplantae > Streptophyta > Magnoliopsida > Santalales > Viscaceae > Viscum > Viscum album. The sequence goes on along the minus strand of OY728134.1, from coordinate 633,689,129 downwards.
AATTCCTTGACAAAGATATGTGGAACACATAGTGAACCTTGTAAATGTTAGGTGGAATCACCAAATGATAATCCAAAACTCTAATTATTTCTAAAATTCCTAAAGGACTAATATTCATGGGGCTCAATTTCCCTTTATTCCCAAATATTATAAAACTATTCCATAGAGGTTCATTAAAGAAAACATGTTCTCCCCCTTTAAATTAAAAATTATTTCTTTTATTATCAGCATAGCTCTTTTTTTTCTTTAGAAATATTTTTATAGGTTTATTTATTATTTAACTTTTTTTGTTTCCTCCATATGATCTTCGACTATAAGCTTCCATTAACCAACTTCAACCCAACATGTTGGTGTACGCCATCTATTTACATACAACACATCATATGGGGACATTTGAATTCCTGAATGGATATTAATGTTGTAGGGAAACTCTACCAAAGGAAAATATTGAACCAACATATCTTGAATGTTAGGGGAGCATGACCTCAATACGGCTTCTAATTGTTGAATGGACTTTTCAGACTACCCATCAGTTTGAGGGTGATAAGATGTACCCAAATTAAGATTAGTATCAAAATAATTATGAATAATTTTCCATAATTTCTATAAATATCATGGATCATGACTAGACACAATAAAAATTTGTCTTCCAAGATGTCTTAAAACTTCATTAATACAGATTCGTTCATGGTTATCTCGTGCAAAATCCCCCATTATATTGAGGACATGTTTATATTGGGTAAGTCGATCAATAATCATTCATATTGCATCATTATTTCTTTGAGTTTTTGGTAATCCTGTAAAAAATTCAACAGTGATGTCATCCCATTTCCTTGTTGGAATAGAAGTGGGTTTCATGACACTTCAATGATGTTGTCTTTCAGTCTTTATGTGTTGAAAAACTAAACATCGTGATTCATAATCAATAATTTCCCACTTTATTTTATCCCACAAAAAACATTACTTTTGATATATATACAAATTAATGCTACCATGGTGTATAGATAAATTCAAGCTATGATAATCCTCTAATAAATACCTTATTAGATTGGTTATAGAGGGAACACATTGCCTCCTTTGAAATTTCAGAATTCTATCCTCGACCATGATGTCTAGAAACATCCAATCATTCAAAGATTTAATTTTCATATGAATAATATCATCATCAAACTAAGATATTTTAATTATTTACAATAAAGATTCTATGGAAACCAGTTGAAAAAGTAATTATGTTTCAAATTTCTTGATAATTCCCATTTCAACATTGTAAGATCCATATACACAAGGCCCTTTTATATCATCATTTTGTTCATAACTCCATGATACTTCCAACTCAATGTGTCTCTTACATTAATCACCTTCCCTAGGTGGTAGTGTATTGATCAATCACAATCCTTTAGTAGTCAGATCCATCTCTTTTTCCTCAGGTAGAGTTATTTCAATTAGAATATAAATTTCTAACTATTTTGATACATATATATCTCATATATTTCACCATAGAGATAGTGTCTCCATATATTCAAAGTAAATATAATACCTACTAACTCAAGATCATGTGTTAGATAGTTGTTTTCATCAGTTTTTAACTTATTTAATACATAGGAAATTTCTCTATCATTTTTCATAAGGACACATCCAAGACATTTATTTTATGCATCTTTATAAACAAAATATTCTCTATTTCATGATGGTAGAGTCATGATCATTTCATTCACTAATCTCCTATTCAATTCATCCAAAAATTCTTCACATTATTTTATCCATATGAACCTAACCCCCTTAAATATGTTATTGGTTAATGGGTTAGAAAATCTAGTGATTATATGAATGAAAAATTTCTAATAGCATACAAACCAAATAAAATGGTGTACCTTGTTTATGTTTATTTGTGTAGACCATTCCCGAACAAAAAACTTTATCTTTATAAGATCAATTGACATTCCATTTGTTGAGATAATATGGCCAATAAAATAAAAAAACTAAATCATAATTTTCAAAAATTTTAATCTTACCATATAATTAATTATTTATAAGACCCTTCAGAACAATATATAAGTGATTCTCAAGGTCTTCGTAACTTTAGGATTATACCAAGATATCATCAAAAAATACCAAAATATTCATCAATATATTCATTGAAGAATATGTTCATTAGATCCATGAAATTTGAGGGAGAATTATTTAGTCCAAATGGCATTACTATAAGATAGTAATGTCCATACCTAGTTCGAAATGTTATACTAGGAATATCTTCCATCCTTACATTCTACTGATGATATCTAGATCTGAGGTTAATATTTGTGTAATATTTATCTCTATGAATTGGATGGAATAAATCACCAAAAAGAGGCATGGGATACTTGTTCTTTATTGTAATAGTGTTTATTTATCTATAGTCAATTCATAAACTCATGGTTCTATCTTCCTTCTTGACTATGAGAACTAGGGATAGCCAAAGAGAAACACAAAGGTGGATGAATCCTTTATCACTCAATTCCTCTAGTTGTTTCTTCTGATAAACTAATTACATTATGGAAATTATATATGGATTATTTGATATAGGCCTTAAACCATGAATTTAATTAACAGAAAACTCAACTTCCCACTCAAAAGGATGACCATGTAAATACTTTGGAAATACATCAACATATTCTTACAGAATATGTACATCATCAATTTGAAGATTTCTTTCTCCTCCCATAAATATTGAATTCTCTTTCTCCACTATAATTGTATTAAGTATAGCTACTCATGGTAGATCGAGATAAGAATAAATGGAATATTTTCTGCCCTAAATATAAGGGACTCTACATCATTGTTAAAAATGTCAACTTCTTTCTTCTTTCAATATATTTTTGCATCATAATTTTAAATATGATTCATATTGAGTATTATATTAAAATCAATCATGGGTATGATGATATGTTCTGAAACTAAAGAAAATTTCTATGTGAAAAAGGTGACATATCGACACATCTTTTTTGTAATGATACTTCCCTAATGAGTTTGGAATGAAAAATCATTTATTAAATAAAAATTAAAATGTCTAATTTTCTTAGAAAATGAGGAAGATATAAAAGAATGCTATGATATAGAATCAAATAATGAATTGGATATGTTTGAGGAACTAATTAATATACCTACCACCACATCATTAGTAAATTCAACCTTAGTATTTGTTACATATAAGCATATCCTTTCCCCTTGGCCTTCTTTGGGGAAATATTCCTTGGCACATAGGACAGCCATTTGAATAATGTCCCTTCTATTTTCCACTATAAAATTGAACATCGGTAGCTTCATTCTAACCCTTGAATTCACGGGATTGGTGGAATGTTTCTCCACACTTATAACAAACACCCATACCCATCATGAAATTAAAATGGTGTTTCATCCCATAATTATCATAAGATGTAAAATCAATTATTTCTTTTTCTCCTCTTCCTTATTTCATTTTTAAATGTGTACAATAATCCTTTTCATCTATTTCTTTACTTTCAATTCATATGAATTCAAGAATTATTTTACTGTCTTGATAAAACATGAGAAAATATATTTAGACTATGACTGATTTTGGGAGACTAGTTTCCTTCAAAAGAATGGTTTTAAATAATCAAATAAGCAATCAATCTTTCACCCTGGATTACTTATAGTATACAACATTCCTTGCTATTCTTGTAAATTTTACCTTATACTTGGAAACATTTTCATCCTAATTTTTCATTAGATTTATGAATTTTTTTTATATTCGTTCATTGTTAGGGAGTAAAATATTTTTCTAAGAAAATTTTCATAAAATCCCACAATTCCATATTTTTAATTTCTTCCTCCCTTGTGTTTTGAATTAGTAGCCAGCAATTAATTAATTCCTCAATATTTTATGAGATAGATTCATTTTAATTTCTTTGTCGTCTTGTGTAGTATGCTAAAAAAATATTATCTTTCATTTCATGCAACGACGTATTATATTTCATTATATACAACACTATTCTTGGATTTATTTACATGCTAGAGTGACCTTCATCAATAACTTGCGTTCTACACTATACTGAGTTTCACTAAAAAATGATATATTATTACAATATTATTATTTAATGGGATATAAACTAGAAATTATGAATATTATTAATAAAATTTAAATTTTATATAACATTAACATTCATCTTATTTATTTTCTAGACATTATATAAGAACTAATTCGATTTTTCAGAAAAAAAGAAGTAAATTAAAAAAATGTAGTTTTGATGCCTTTTGATGGCGCACCAAATTTAAATCTTGTTTTTAAAAAAGTTATATATTCTATTTGAAAAATTAAAAAATTATTTGTAAGCAGGATATCAAAATTTACCTTGTTTTAATTTTTGGTATTTTTCTTATAAAATTAACATTTTAATGTATTGTGAAAAATAATACATTTTAATTCAAAACTGCATTTTCATCTAATTTATTTATATAGTTAGATTATATTTTTAATTGGGTTTATAGTGGAATTGGATTATATTTTTATCATATAATATTATTTTGGTAATTTCATGAAATTTAACAATTAAATTCAATATAAACATATGATAATCATTTGATAAGTTTTTACTTCTTAAAAACTAAAATTTTTGTTTTGACAACATGAAATAATTTCAAATTAATTTCTACCAGTTAATTATTATATATTATGAGAAATGGATTCTGTATTTGAAATCAGTGGGTCTAAATTATATTAATAGGTAAATTTTTTTGACATTATTAATAGTAACTACGATAATTTTTATTTGGAAAAGTTAAAGTTAAATATGGTAAATTAAGGTAACTAACAATATGATAAAGATAATGAAATTACCCTAAAACCTCCAAAAATAATATTTTATGAATTAAAGTCTGCAAATATTCCTTAATTGGAAGAATTGATTCATTTATTGTACGGGTTTCCATGAAAGTGATGTAATTATAGTTAAAACAAAAGAACATGACAATAAGTCACTCTCATATATCATATAAGTATAATAATTTTAATATTGTGATATCAAGATTAAAATTAAAAAATAAATAGTATCTAGAAATATAATTAAATTATATACATCATGTGAATTTATATAGTATTTTTTTAGATTATACAATTACCATTAATGATGACACAATACTGATGTATAAATTATTTTATTAAAATAAATATATAATAAATGGTTTTAAAAATAATAGAAAAATACATAATAAATTATTAATGTGATAAATGAATTTTATAAGAGAATATGACATGTTAGATGTGTATTAATTTTTTTTGAATTTATTTACTTTGTGTATTTTATTTAGATTCAAATTAATGAATTGTGACAAAACTGCCACTATTGATATTTTATACAAAACATATTATTAAATTATGTAAAAATCAAAAAAATATATAAAAATTATAAATTGTGAATTATATGGTAAAAAATTTCATAAATTATCAAATTATGGAAAATTTACAACTCATAAGTAAATATTTATATCCATTTAATATTTAGAATATTATTACCATGAATAAAATTAAATAGATCAAATAAGGATAAATCAAAATGATAAAGTTTATAATAAAATTAAAATGAATCTAAATTTTATTAGTTGAGGATATTTCGACCCATACACATCTTATATACTAAATTAATGATTTTGGGACCATTATAAGACGAAAATGAATTTATAATAAATTAATATTTGATGTTTTTCCAAAGTTGCCCCTCCCCTATGTTATAAAAGGTCACCTATTGTTCTCTTTTAATCATACATTTTAAGCAATTTTTCACATCCAAACTCTTCCCAAATAATCTCTTAAAATACCTCTATTTCTCATAGAGGCCACACCTTGGGATGAAAACAATCCTAGGGAGACCTTTTTTGAAAATCAAAAGGGGATACTCGGAAAAGAGGTAATTGTTTTGGCACCGCTTTTGAAATTATTTTCTTCTTCTATTTACTATTCTTATGTTATTTCCATATTAAAGTAATGAATCCAATATATTATACATTTTGAGATGTTATTATAATTATGGGATATCCATATACCACCTTTTATATATCATACGAATAACAATATCACCAAACATGCATAATTATGACTTACCCTCTCCACGTTGTGGTGTAATTTGTTATTCAACAATACATTATTTGGATGGGTATAATGATGCTTATAAGGTATTTAAATAATTAATATAACATGATAATTATTATTTATAATTAATATACCATCCAATTCAATACCATTTAACCATTACGTGAATGATATCGTCGCCCGTGCGCACGTACGACCTATCGTCGCCCGTGCGCACGTACGACCTATCGTCTGCAATGCACGATGAGATTCATTCTCCATGTTTACCATTCAAGAATTATTATAAAGTATATATAATAAAAACAAATGAAATATTTTTAATAATAATGCTACTAGATTTATATATATATATATATGAGTTACTTTCTTTAATTTAATTCAACAAGGAAACAGAAACAAAGTTCACACGTACGTACGACCTACCATCCCAATGAACGGTGTATTTGATTTCATTTGTCTATATATTATATATATTTATATACGGAATATATATGATATATAAATCATGATTTAAATTTTAAATGTAATTAAATCATTATCTAAGTATAAATATATAGAATAAAATTTCAAAACATGTCTCATAAATAAAACGATTATTTCCCAAAACATGGAATTAACATGGAATAGTTAAATTAACGGGTAATATAATGTCCTATGTGAAGCATATATGCTGTCACAAATATTATTATGGTTCAGTTACATGTTAATAATATGTTGAAACCCATTATCTAGGAGTTTCAGACACATACAGAAGAAATCATACCTAAGGTATGGGATAATTTTGCAATCTCATTTTTATCCAATATTATTTATACGTAAGTATTTAATGGGCATATATTTATCATCCATGTCAATATTTTGGAAAACTATTCTCATAAATTGTTTTCTATTATTATAGTTTTTTTGAATTCATTTTCACCCATTTTTGACTTTTACCACATGGCATGGAAGGAATATTTCTTTCATTTTTCATACGAGGTACATTTTTACTTTTCTGGTGAAAGTATGAGGAGAAGGCCTTTTAACTTATATGGTATGAAGGGATTTATACATTTTCATGATGCCTTATTTCCATGAATCTTACAATAAATGATTTCATTTTCTTTTACAAAATTATTTTCTTTTAAAATTGTGCGGTATTTTTAGAAAAAAAACGTTTTTATAGAAGAACATATATTTTCCTCAGGAATTTAGTTCGAGTGTTTTATTGAAATTATTTTCCACCTATAATGATTCTATTTAAATAGGGAATTGTTTCAATCCCGAATAATGTTATGATTTGATTTTGTTAATTAAGGAATGATATTTTATATGGATTATTCTATTTTATAATGATGTTTAAGAAACCCATTTTATTTAATGGGTTATGATATGATGAATGATTTGTGTTTTTTGGAACTTGTAAGAATCATTTCATTATGAGATGGGGGTACCTATATCTCTATCCAATGTATTGGGTAAATATTTATATCTCATTAGATAAAAATGACTGAATAGGAAGTAAATCTGGTTTAGCAACATAGGGATGGATCGACAAGTTAATTCGGTGTAGAAATATATGGCTAGAACGACATGTAAACCAAGTTCAGTAAATGTGTTTTTCCACTATGATGGTATTGAAAATAATTACTTGGATACTATGGAAATAATTTTATGTGATTATTTTTTTTCCATAATTCCATGTTTTATTCCAATGTTATTTTATCATGGTTAATGTTATTTTATAATCTATACCTTATATACTGCCAGGATTTACTTCATGGGCCATGATTTTTATATTTAAACTTTATGTTCATGTTTTAACATTTTTATATTTATGGTTTGTTCTATGTTCTCAATGTTTACCCTTAATGTGAATTTAGTCACGCCCTTTTTATGATTTCTTTTTCCCATGATATAAAGAAAGGTTTTAGGCACGAAAAAAGGGGTTATGGGAGATGTTAAAGATACTTCACCAAGTTATGAGATTATGATCTATGATACCAATTAAACTATACAAATTTCTTATTTGGGTATCACTTTGTGTTATGTATTATGTATTCCCAAAAAGAAATATAATGTCCATGTACTTCAATCTTGGGTCATTATAGTTGGTATCAGACCAAAGGTTTTTTTAACATTTGTAAACCAGGATGAGAAAACATTAGTGAGATCCTTAGAGATATTTTTAAGGTATGTCTAGGGATGTAACTAAGGATAATTATAAATATAGGTTATAGTCCTAGAATTATGGTAATAATCAAGAATAACCTAGTATTCAAACTGAGATGTTATATATTTAAAGTACCCCCATGATTATGTTTTCATCTAAGTATGATATTTTCCTCTCACACTATTATTTTTGGGTTTTAGATAATGGTTAGAAGCCAAAGGAACCACTTTATTGCTATATGTGATGGGAAATGCAATTATTGTCCACCTAATCAACCAAATGTTGTGGGAGACTGAATATATAATCTTTTTTCTATAACTGTAAATCCTGATAGGCTTCCAAATGTCCAAAGGTGGGAACACGGATCTCCTGAATCGTTATTAAGGAAACACCCACCTTATTTTAGTGAAAGAACTAATACACTAGTTTTTGAGAATTGGATTAGTACCATTGAAAAGATATTTTTCATTCTCCGTTGTTCAGAATGTGAAAAGGTTATGTTCGGTACTTATTTATTTAATGGTTAAGTGAATCTTTGGTGAAAAATTATCAAGAATACAAGGCAATAAGATAAAATTGACTCCATGGATTGGGGTGAGTTCAAGAACATATTTTTTTGTATATAAATTCTTTGTATTCTTCTTAGAAAAAGGTAGATTGAAATTTCTCATCTCTCTCTTGGTTATGAGAAGAATAAAAGAATAGAATTCAAAGGAAACTATAAAAAATATGGGGAAATGATGATTAGATTTTCTTTATGCTCAAAGTGTGGAAGGACACAAGGAGGAAATTTTCTTAAGGGGACTGAAAAATAAATTAAGTCTAGTAAAGAAGTTCATTGAGTATTTTACTTCTGATGTAATTGGAACAAACATAAATCTCCAAAGAGTGAACCTCCCTTAAATCAAGGCTACAAGTGCAAGGAAATGGGTCATTTCACTAAACAATGACCAAATACAAGTATTATGGATGTTTATTGATGACAAAAACCTATTAAGGCCTAAGAAAAAGGAAAATCACATTTTATCACTATTTTAGATGTTGATTATGACAACAAATTAGTGGAATAATCAAATGTTTATGTAATGGGGTTCCGAAATATTTTTGTAGAATCCCTTTTATAGTATTATGGAATATTGGAATATCAAAGTATTGGTCCATTATGGTTTTTCATATGTATATAGTACCGATAACCCTGAAAAGTGATTGTAATGGTTTTTTTGGAAAGAACATGATATGTTCATAATGATGGGATAAGAAGATAATGAGATGTTGGATAATATTATTAACTACATGATTGATTTGAGGGAAAGTGATATAATGGTTTGAGAATATTGTTTTTTTTGGAATTTTTGGTGTATAAAAAGAGTTAATTTTGACAGAATTCTCAATTTCACTAAGGTTCTATAGTAATTCATGTTTTTAACTTGTATTAAGAGAATAAACTATTAAGGTATTCACATGTTTAGAATATGACAACCAAGAAGTACATTGTGAGATATGGGAGATAATTGTTTACTTGATTTAGTTTACCTCTTTCCAAAGTGTTATATTTTTAATTTTTGGAAGAATTTTAATGTTATCCATTTATGGATAGAATAAGTTATATTTTCGTTGACGTTTTTTAGATTAATTTATTGTTTAACTATAAGTGTCTTTATGCATATTTGTCTACCTGTGCTAACCTTTTTGTTGAAATAGATAAAATGTCCTATCATTCAGTCACATGATCTGCTAACAATTCAAGAATGAAAAATTAAACATCATTTATTTAAATAAGAGATAAAGTGGAAATTTTTCAAGGAACAAACAACGGTGATATTATATCAAAATCAATTAAGTATTTATTCTCATGAATAAATATTCAACTTTAGGAAAAGGATCTTGAAAAAAATGTTATCCTAGTACCATATTATTTGATGAATCATATGGTCCCTTACATCATCATAGATTTATAGATTTCTGGTATTTATCTTTCCTTAAATATTATTTTCTACCACTTTCCATAATAAATTGATGGTTAGATTTTTCTTCCATATCAATTTTTTTACTTCCCACCCATGTTATCAGAGGTGGAAAACTAGTGATGAGTTACTTTCGGCAACCGTTGTGTTTAGAAATTTTCTTTTTAAAATGTAGTTCCAGTATTACTTTGGATAATGTGGGTTTCTATGAAATAATGTTTCAAAATGTAAAACTTTTATATCCCTGAGAAATTTCAAGGGATAAATTTATTTTAAAGGGTGTATAATGCAAGACCGTGTGATTTTATGGGATATATTCTTTTTAATTTAAATGATGTCTTGTGTTCTATGCTACAAAAATATTATATTGAGCAATATTCAACATCGTATTATCTTGAAGAACACACAACACAATTCTTGGCTTGCATTACAAACAAGAGAGTCCTTCCTCGATTGCTTGCGTGTTACACAGTACCGAGTTTCACAAAACAATGATATATTATTAAAATATTATTATTTTATGTGATATAAACAAGAATTTATGAATATTATTAACCAAAATTTTAATTTTATATAACATTAAAAAAATTTCTTATTTATTTTATAGACATTATATAAGATCATGTTCAAATTTTCATATAATAGAATCAATATTCAAAAAATTTGTTTTTCTGCCTTTTGATGGCACACCAATTTTATATTCAGTATTTCTAACACTTTTATATATTCTATTTGAAAAAATAAATATATTATTTGGAATAGGGACATCAAAATATACCTTGGTTTAATTTTTGTTATTTTTAGGATAAAAATCATATTTTTTTGAATAGTTAAAAATATTACATTTTAATTCAAAACATATTTTTCATATTATTTATTTATATAGTTAGATTATAGTATTAATTATTCTTAAAATTTAATTGGATTATATTTTTGTCATTTAATCTTGTTTTGTTCATTGGAACTAATTTTAGATTTAAATTGGACTTAAATAGATGACAATCTTTTGATAAGTTTTCACTTCATAAAAACCATCTTTTGGTTTTGAAAGAAAAAATTAATTTTTATTTAATTACAAACAATTATGTGTTTTAAATTATGATAAATGGATTCTATATTTTGAATATGTGATCCAAAATTATTTTAATAGGTTTTTTTATTTTTATTGGATAGTATGAATAGTCACAATGTTAATTTTTATTTATAACAGTTAAAGGTAATTCTTATAAATTAGGGTAACAAACAATATGATAAATATAATAAAATTACCCTAACACATGCCAAATTATTTTGGATAAATTAATGTTGAAAAATATCTTTTATTGGTCAGAATTGATTCATTTCATATACTTTTTCTAGGAAAGTTATGTAATTATAATTAAAAGAAAAGAGGGCGACAACATGTCACTCTTATATATCTTATAAGTATAATAATTTTAATATAGTGATAAAGATAAAAATAATTCAAAAATAAATAGTCACCAAAAATATAATTAAATTATATATATCATTTGAATTTATTATGAATTTTTACAGATTAAATAATTACTATTAATGATGACACACCAATGATGTAAACATTATTTTATTGATAGAAATATCAAATAAATTAAGTAATTTTTATTAAAAAAGATCATATGAACTAATTAATGTTCTATACTAATTTTATAGGTTACAATGATATTTTAAGAGTGTATAATGTTTTTTAAAATTTATATCCTGTTTGCATTTTATTTAAATTCAAATAAAAGAATAGTGTAAAAATTGACACTATTGATATTTTATAAAAATAATATATTATTAAATTATTTAAATATCACTAAAATATTAAAAAATTATAAATTTAAAATTATGTTGTAAGTTCATAATGTATCCAAATATGAACACTTTACAGCACATAATAAAATATTTATAACCATTTTATATTTAAAATATTATTACCATAAATAAAATTAAAAAGATTAAATAAGGATAATTCAAAATGACAAGGTTAATAATAAAATAAAAACATGGCTAAATTTTATTGGTTTAGAATATTTCTACCCATAATCATATTGTATTAGAAATAAATGTGTTTTGTACGATTATAAACCCTAAATGAATTTATAATAAATTAATATTTCAAGACTTTCCAAATGTGACCCTCCCCGCTCTTATAAAAGGGAACCTCTACTTATCTTTTAATCACACATTTCATGCCATATGGATCATCAAAAACTTCCAAAATAAGCTCCCAAAACACCTTCTTTCCTCCTAAAGGCCAAACCTTGAGAAAAAATCCATCCTATGAAGACCATTTGTGCAAATAACAAGGGGATACTTGAAAAATATGTAATTGATTTATCACCTGTTTCAAAATTCTTTTCTTCTTATACTTCATATTCTTATGATGATTCCATAATAAAGTAGTAAATATAGTGTCTTATATATTATTATATGTTATTAAAATTATTCTACAACATTATACCTCATTTTAACCATCCTACTAATAATAATATCACCATGCGTGCGTACATACGGCTTACCATCTCCATGCTGTGGTGTAATTTTTTATTCCAAAAATACGTAATTTGGTGGGTGTAATGATGAGTATAATGTATTTAAATATTTAATATAACATTATAATTATTCTTTATAATTAATATACCATAAAATTCCATACCATTTAACCATTAACTGAAAGCTATCATCACTCGTGCGTACGTACGACCTACCATCTCCACAACATGATGAGATTCATTCTCCCCATTAACTATTCAAGAATTATAACAAAGTATATATAACAAATAAGAATGAAATATATGAAAGAAAAATGCTACTATATTTATTTACATATATATATATATATCATTTACTTTCTTCTATTCAATTAAATAAAGAAACGGAAACAACGTTCATGCGTACGTACGACCTACCGTCTCTATGAATGATGAATTCCATTTCATTTATCTATCTATTATATGTATTTATATAATGAATATATATGATATATAATTATTTTTTTTTGAAATTTTAAGAAATTAAATCATGATATTATTAATAATTTTAGGAATAACAAATCAAAACAAAAATGATAGAAAAGAAATTATTACCCAAAATATTTCTTTAACATGGAATTGATAAATGAATGGGTAATAAAAAGTCATAAGTGAATAATATATGATGTCATAAATATTATTTTGGTCTTGATAAAAGTTAATAATATGAATAAACCCACTACATAAGAGTTTTAGAATCATATATAAGAAATTTTACTTAAGGTAAGGGTTAATTTTGAATTCTCATTTTTATCCGAGATTATTTAAATGTAAGTATTTACTGGGGATATATTTATCATCCATGTAAATGATTTATAAAAATGTTTTCATAATTTTTTTTCTATTATTCTATTTATGTTTAAATTCATTTTCACCCATTTTTTACTTTTACTAACTAATTTGGAAGGAATCATTCTTTTATTTTCCACATGAGGTATTTTTGACCTTTTTTGGAAAAAGAATGAGGAGAATGTTTTTTTAACTTATATATAATGAACAGATTTTTATGTCTCTATAACACCTTATTTCAATAAAAATTCAATTACATTATTTCATGTTTTTTCTACGAAATTATTTCCTTTTAAAATTGTGTTTTATTTTGAGAAAAGAAAACCCTTTTGAAGAAGAGAGGATATTTTACTCAGGAATTAAGTTCGAGTATTTTATCAAAATTATTTTCCATCTAAGATAATACTCATTAAAAAGGGATTTGTTTCTATCCATATTACAATTATTATTTGATTTTTTTGTTGATGGAATGATATTTTATAGTGATTATGATATGATAGAATTATGTTTATGAACCCCATTTTATTTCATGGGTTATTCAATGATGAATGATTTATGTTTTTGTGAAACTTGTAAGAATGATTTCATTATGAGATGGGTGGGACCTAAATATCCACATGATGAATTGGGTTAATATTTATATATCATGAGATAAACATGACTGGAACAGAAAGTAAATCTAGTTTAGTAATACAGGGTTGGAATGGAATGTAAATTCAGTTTAATAATACATGAATGGAATGAAAAGTAAACCCAGTTCAGTAAATGACTTTGTCCACTATGATGGTCTTGACAACAATACCTTCCCAACTATGGAAATAATATAATGTTCTCATTTGTTTTCTATAATTGTATGTTTTATTCCAATTATATTTTATAATGGTTAATTTTCCATTATTGTATATGCCTTATGTACTACCAAGATTTATTTCATGACCAATGATTCTGATATGTAAATATTATGTTCATGTTTTTGAATTATTATGTTTATGGTTTTTTCTATGTTCTCATTGTTTACCCTTACTTTTCATTCGAGCTCACCCTTTTTATGTTTTCTTTACCAAAATATATTACGAAATGTCTTATGTATGAAAAAAAGGGGAATATATTTATTGTAGATGTTGTAGATATTTCACCAAGTTATAAGATAATGATTTAAGATCCCAAAGACACTAAACTAATATGGTCTTTTGGAATCTATTTTTGTCATGTTTTAATTATTATGAAGAAGTAATGAAATGTCCATGTACATCAATATTTGGCCTCTATAATTTATCTGTGTCTTCCAATAGATGATAAACCACCATGATAACCTTATCCCTTTCATTACATACCAAATAGAGAAATATCATCTCAAAGGAACTTATCCACTAATCAGCTACAAATGGGTTTATAGTCCCATTGAATGATGGAGGTTGTTGTTTCATAAAGCGGTCTAATATTGATCCTCCATTTTTTGGATAATGATTCTCTATATGGGTATATTTATTTTTCATACACTAAGATATATATCTTAGTATTGTTATATGTTTTTCAGCAGTAGTCCCATCTCCAATACCGACACCATTATCTTGCATATGAGGTAAATCCCTACATTGGACACATTCATTGATACAGTTTCCATTCCTTCATTTATGATCCATTTCTAAAAATGGCATACACTAGATTAGGTTATGAATCGTAATATATAATATCAAACTAGAAAAACACATAACATAAATTGAAATTTTATGAATTTCTAATTTTATAATCAGAATAATGGTTTCTTTGGGAACATATTTACTTTTAAATACATTAAAATGGTTAGTAAATATAATGTGACCTATCCTAACAATATCCCTAGGCAGTGTCAAACTAGGTACATAGTAAGGCCCATTGTCGGGTACCATGTTATCTCATGTCAAGCCATAGACTGATTGTCAGAGTTGACCCCTGGGTACATATATTCCAGAACCACAAGAACTTGTACTATATATACAGGTATGTATTGCTAGGAATACTCAAATAATCTATAATTTATCTAAAAAAATGGATTTTATTTTATGATTATCCTCAATGTCTGTCATAGGGTAATGCTCCCTAATCTATATTTGTAAATCTAGTTTCCATGGTTTCTACAAAAATTTCCATAATACCAACTGTAAATACCTCGAACATAGTATCCTAGATCCAATGACTTTATTTATTATATTCATAGGATTACAAGTAATTCTCATCCCATAGGACCAATCAGTTTAGCTATTTAGGAAGCTAGATTAGATACATGAACTTTACATTACCAATTGAAATCGAAAACAACATAGTAACTTCGTTTGAAACATTCATAACTCATCGATTATCCCTGAAAGTCATTCATAATATACCTCTACACATCCTAGAGAAAAATAAAACATAATAAATAGGTGATCCAAGATTCTTAGTAAGGGAATATAACATACCATAAGCATAAATAATAAGTCATGGTGAATAACTCAAAGTACACAAAACATTAAAACATAATTTTGAGAATACTATGGCAGGAACAAAAGATGATTTAAAAATTTCATGATAAAACATAACCATGGATACTCTATTAGTCGAATAATATCATAAGTCCCATAAAGTTCTCAGCCAACACACCATATATAATGGGTAAAAACACTCTCTAGTGTGTCTCATGAGACAAACCGATGAACCGAGGGTCTATATTATGCCCCACCTGACACTTACTATGTCTAATTCATTCCTCATATAAATTCAGTGAAACATAATCAACAAGTATATTCATGTTGAAACTATCATATAAAATTCAATTAAATTTCCCAATCAATTAACATAATCACTAAACATTCAGAGTAATATAGTGAATGATATCAAGGTAGCACATTGAAATTCAAAATAATAATAAACAATTAAATAAAATATTGAATCTTATATCATAAAATAATAATCCCAATTAACCATAAGTATGAACATGGGTGTAAAAATATATGAAAATAATATTATAAATTTATTGAGGAATTCTTGAGAGAAATACTATTTTTATCTTTGAAATGAAGAGTTATTTTTGAAAAATATTAATATAAAACTATAAGTTATATAAGATAGTCATTCCATTATATAATTTTCTATTTCATAAAAATAATGGTGGGTTAAACAATATTATATAATGAACATGAAAATTGGGTAGAGTTTTAATTGTTCACTTAAATTGATCTCGAATCTTAGAATGAATTGAAAAATATATTTAGAGAACATGTAACAAAAAAAGAAGAAGATGTATTATGATTGGTAAAATTATATATAACATTAAAAAAGAATTTAGGAGGAGTAAATAAAAATAATTAATAATGTCATTGTGGTAAAGTGAGGGAAAGTGTAATCCTGAATGAAAAATGGAGGTCTAGAGTGAAACCCATACCTTATGTCTCAATCTATTCGGAACATGAACTTAATGTCTTGGATAATACAATTAAATTCGTTAAATAATTAATTCATAACCATTTATTCATTATTTTGATTTATTATAATTTTACTAATTTCATTTATTTCTTTTTGTTGAGTTTGAAGTAACAATTTTATTACCCAGAAGCATTTGTTTCCAAGGATTTCACGATTGGAATAATTGTTTATGTGTTTGGATGTTCATGTGGAATGAGTATAATTCTCTAGAATTGGAATTATATTTTATTAATTAACATACATAATTTTAAAATTTTATATTTATTAATTTGTTATATATTATGAAGAAATTTATTGCTAATCATGTAGATTATTACAGAGGTTATTGTTCATATAGAACTAATTTTGTTTCATCATTCTATATTATAAAAATATATTACCTTTAGAATATAAGTAGGATATAAAAAATATATTATATTACTTTTTACCATAAAAATGGTTTCATTACCATTGTTTATGGTTAATTTTAAGAACAAAAATCCATCATCCATAATGTTTTTAAATCCCCACCTCACAAATGATAATTTGTATTATTAAAATAGAAGAGAAAGAGGGAAATGAGTTTCATGAAGGATATTTAATGAACATGATATAATCATAGTATATAGATGATAATTGATTTATAATTTTCATTTGGATAGAGGAAGCGAGGAGATAATAATGGAAAAAATAACTTCAAAAGAAATTAAAAGGAAATGGAAGAGGATTTTACCACTTCAATAATCCTACTTGAGAACCTCTTTAAGGGGATTGTGTAACGTCCCTGTTCTGGAAGCCACCCAGATGCGCCATGTACCCGGTTGGCCACATGTACTCAAGAAACTTTCCCTACATGCCAGAGGCTACCAACTAGTAACGAGGGACTTGTGTGTGATACTGGGGAAACTATGCCCTCATTGGCAGAGTAACACAGCGGAAGTAAACACCATGCAACAACAGAAGCAGTAAATATCCAACAACAATGCACAACAGAAGACTGAAAGTAAGAAAAAATTGGACCACACACACACACACACACATATATAAAATGATAAATGATACATATTTCTATTAATGTATCCAAACAAGTCACAAATATAGAAATACAAACAATGATAAACCAAAGTACAATAGTAAAAGATAAATATTTTTTCTCGACCCATCCTTGGGGCCCATGTCCTGACTACCCCAAGCCCACCATCTATAGGCCAGTTGCTGGAGACTAGAAAAAACAGTGTAAATCCTGATAAAAAGGGAAGGCATTGCCTTTATATAAGAAAAAAAACACCACAGAGTACACAAGATGAGTAAACACTAAGTAATCTGAGTACAAAAGTATGAGATGGAAAGTAAATGGGCAAGTATTCAAACCCAACAGAAAGTACATTACAAATGAGAAATGAAAGTACAACAGCTGAAAAGTAGAGAAGCAACCACCAAGACATCCTCTGGAACTCCCACCTGAAGGGTGAGTACAGATAGTCTCGTCGGCTCCTCGAGTCCATCCGTCCACTCCGTGTACGTATCGCCTGATAGTCCACCTCCGGGTACCATCCTGCTCCACAAGCCACAACCATGATCTGTGTTGTCCATCGTCTACATCTAAAACAACGTAGTGCGGGCATAGACCGTGCAAGGGTGAGTATACGATACTCAGTAGGGACCCTGAGACCCCAATAGGTCTCCCAGAATCCACGAAGGATAAACCATAAAGTAAAGATACAAACACTAAGTATCAACAAACTCTACTTAGGTATATGCCCACACATATACCTAAGTCATAAATTCCAGTTCTGCTCAACTCACGAGCCCATGTTCAACCCAGTCCACACATGGAAGTACAACCCAATCCACACAATAAAGCACAACCCAATCCACAAAGGATAACAAGTCAATCATATCTAACATAATGATTGAAATCAAGACTCAGCACACACAGGTATACTACTGATTAAGAGGGGTGGAGATGATTGATGTAGCCTCAGAATCATCTCCTCTACCAAACCCATGTAGGATCGATGTACAGGTGATGTCGCTTCCAAACCCATGTAGGATCCAAGTACAGTAACCATCACTATCGAACCCACGTAGGATCCAAGTCTCGTCGTCCTCGCTGCCAAACCCACGTAGGATCCATGTACAGTCGTCCTCGCTGTCGAACCCACGTAGGATCCACGTACAGTCATCCTCACTGCCAAACCCATGTAGAATCCAAGTACAGTCATCATCGTCCTCACAGTAACATCCAGCTCTAGGGTTCCCGCACACAGCACGCTCGATTTCCGGAGGGTCCGCTCCTCGAGTCAAAGAACGATACATCAACAATCACGAAGAATAGAGTTGATGTATCCTGTATTTCCGCCCCACATCATTGGGAAAAAACCAAGCAAAACTTTCCCAAGTCACAGAGAAGAAGATGACCAAGGCATTTTCTAAAAGTAAATGATGTGTAGGTAAGCGATACACACCGTGTCATCAGACACCGGGTACTACCTATGTGATATGGCCCGTGTCGCAGGGCTGGTCATGTAGATAAGTTAATACATGGCGTGTAGTACAGTTAAACATCGTAGACAAACCTCTAGGGTCAGTCCCATGTGTGCTGGCTATGACTGGCCGTGTGGTGGAGTACATGCCAGTGTACTCCACCCCGTGTCTGTGTATTTCCGGAATACACGCTGTGCCTCTTGGTCGTGGGGTTCTGCTCATGTCCGTGGATCACCCAAAATACACACCGAGCCTCTCTAAACCGCTTATATAATGGTGGTGGTATTACACGTCATGCCTCATGACCGTGTGGTTCTACCCGTGTCCATGTATCACAGGGATTACAAGCCGAGCCTCGCGAAGCCGCTTCTGCCATTTTATGAAGATAATACACTCCGTGCCTCGTGGCCATGTATTTCTACCTGTGTCCATGTATTTTCCTTAAATACATGCCATGTCCATTGAAGTCTCATCTGTCAAAGTGTGTGGACAGTACATGCCGAGTTACCAGTGTCACACGCCATGTGTCACTTCTTCTGATGTCTGTTACTTCTGCTGCTGAACGCTTTTACTACATGGCATGTGCTTTGGAAGTACATGCCATGTATTCTGGAATTTTCCAGAAATGACGCCTCTGGCCAGCTCACCTCCCGAGGTGTCTGTTCTTCGTTCTGTTGATCAGTTTTCTACAAAAATCCCTCTTCTAGGTCACCCCAACACTCTGAGGTCGTTTACGATGTTTTCGGGCCTTCGATTGGCTTCGAAAACATAGCTTGATTCACTTCTCAAGAACGGCCAAAGAATTACTCAATTTTACAAGAACGAAGGAGGATTGAGACCTTGTTAGTTTGGTCTGATCCCATCCGCAATAGTCTAATAACAAGTGGTTTAAGAGGAACATAAACATGGAAGGATAACCAATCATTACACAAACCAAAAACAGCCCTACCTCGATTTAACGATGTCTTTTTCCGGCGATGCGAAAGATGGCATCGCGGGGTGATATTTTGAGGATGGTGTTGGCAAGTTTCTGCGTCGGTGCCTCCTCCCTTTTCATGGAGGAAGAAGAGGACAGAAGAAACTGGGTCGCCAAGTCGATGATCCTTGACAATGTGTTGTCTTTCTTCATTGAGGATGAATTTCTTCAAGAGAATAGAGCTCTCCCCCAAATTCTCACTCAACAAGACAACCCAATAAAAATTAATACTCTTCTTATTTTATTATTTCGAGCCATGAAATTCAAATCACAAAAATTAAAAATTGAATTCACTAAATTAATTAAACTGCGAGTTTTCTAATTAATTAAGTGATATGTTGGCATTATTAATGTGGAAGATGAGAAGCCACGTAATTAAATACAAGGGAGGTTTAAAGGGAGTTTAAGGGGTTATAGAGAATGTGAAAAGATAGGGGTTCGTGTGGGCCCCACCTCACCTTTATCCTCTAAAGAGTAGTTAGTAACTAGTGGGTCCCACCCCCAACTCCCATACTTAGGATATAACCACTTAGTAAAAGAAATAAAATTGTAACACAATTTTATTTTTACTTTTCATTTAATCCTCATTTTCGTATATCTCCTCCCAAGGAAACGAACCCTTGGTAAGGGTCCTCTTAAGAAAATACGAGCACAGCGGTTCCATCGGTGCCTTAGATATCAATTTCGAGCACCGGTTCAAATGATATAAAAACATGCTCATTCGTTCCCTGAACGTACCTGAGAAAAACTTCAAAAATTGATTCCGAGCACACTGGGCCTTGGAATCAGGTGTCGTTGGAAACTACGTATTCGTAAAATCCCATGAATTTAAGAAAAAAATTTCCCTTGAAATTTACGGGTCTTTAAATTACTCCCTCCTCAGGGCTATACATCTCCGTAAAGCGACATCCTAAACTAGGGAAACAAATGAGGGTACTGTGCACGCATCTGAGCCTCCCGCTCCAATGTGCTCTCCTCGAGGTTTCCATGCTGCCACCTGATGTGCATTAGAGGAATCGACCATCCACATAGGACCTTCTCCTGTCGATCCTCGATCTCCACCGGGAACTCCGCAAAAGTCACCCCGTCATCGATGTCCAGCTCCCCGTGAACAATGATATGCATCGGTTCGTGCACGTATCTCCTCAGGTGAGATACATGGAAGTCGTCGTGCACCCGGTGCAACTTTGGTGGAAGAGCCCGGCGATAATCCACCTCACCTATCCTGCTGAGAACCTGGAATGGTCTGATGAAGCGTGGAGATAACTTGTCGCCCCTTCCAAATCTCTATAATCCATGTTGAGGTGAGAGCCATAAGAAAACGTGGTTTCCATCCTCGAACTCTAGTGGTCTCCACCTCTTATCAGCATAGGACATCTGTCGACTCTGAGCATTCCTCATCCGCTCTTGGATGATCTGTACCTTCTCCATCATGTCTTGGACCATATCTGGGCCTACAAGTGCTGACTCCCCTGGGTCTGTCCAGCACAGAGGTTATATGCAAGGTAGGTCGTAAAATGCTTCATATGCTGCCATCCCGGTGGTGGATTGGTAGTTATTGTTGTATGAAAACTCCACCAAGGGTAGGTGATCCTCCCAACTGTTACTAAAGTCAAGGACACATGCACAGAGCATGTACTAGAGAGTCTGAATGGTCCTCTTTGTCTGACCATCTGTCTGAGGGTGAAAGGCAGTGCTCAGGAATAACTATGTCCCAAATGCCTCCTGCAACCCCTTAAAAATCCCGAAAGTAAAGTTAGAATATCGATCGAAGACGATAGTCGTTGGAACCCCATGAAGTCGAACGATCTCTTGAACATAGAGGCGTCCCATTATCTCCACTGAGCCCTGCTCTCTGATGGGTAAGAAGTGGGCTGACATGGTGAGTCGGTTGACAATTACCCAAAAGGAGTCGTGACCTATGGAAGTACGTGGAAGCCCTATCACGAAATCCATAGATACCCCGTCCCAATTACAATCAAGGACCTACAAGGGTTGTACCATTATTGCTACTACCTGGTGCCCCGCCTTCACCTGCTGGCAGGTGAGGCATCGTGAAACGAACTCTGCCACAACCTTCATCATACCCAGCCACCATTGTTGTCATCTAAGATCCTGGTACATCTTCACCACTCCTGGAAGTACCACTAATGGGGAAGTGTGAAACTCTCTTAGCACCTCCTCCTGTAATACAACTGGTACCACGATACATCCTCTGAAAAGGACGACGTGGTCCCATCCTACAGAGAATTCATCAGGTGCCTATCCTGAGGATATCTGTGCACGTCACGTCTCACAGTCAAAATCCCCATATTGTGCCTCTCTGACCCGCTAAAGTAGTGGAAAAGTGACTGTGAGTGACTGGAGAAAGGCAGCCCCATCCCTATCCACGTAGAATATCTGCAAAGCGGCAAACTGCTTTGTCGCCTCTCAACGTAGCTGAATGCCCGTCCTCCTGTTGAGAGAATTAACTACCATGTTTCCCTTCCTAGGAGTATAGAATATCACAAAGTCATAGTTTTTTAGGAACTCAATCCATTTCGACTATCTCAGGTTCATGTCCTTTTGCGAGAAGATGGACATGATACTCTGGTGGTCAGAATAGACTGTAAAGAGCACACCCATCTGATAGTGTCGCCAAATCTTCAGGGCGAAGACCACTGCTTCTAATGCTAGGTCATGGGTAGCGTAGTTCTACTCGTTCTGCCTCAACTATCGTGATACATAGGCGATCACTGCATGCTCCTGCATCAAGACACTCCTGAGTCCGGTCCCTTATGCATCGCAGTAAACTACGTACCCTACGTCCTCCTCCGGTAGCCTCAAGATGGGTGCACTGGTCAATCTCTGTCTCAACTCCTGGAAGCTCTGCTGACATCTATCCGACCACACAAAATGTTTCCCCTTCTTCTTTAAAGCTGATAGTGGTGCTGCAACTCTGGAGAAGTCTGGCACAAATCTCCAATAGTACCCAGCGAAACCTAGGAAACTCTGTACCTCCGTCATGCTCTAGGGTGGCTCCCAAGCTAGCACCACCTCGATCTTCATAGGGTCCACCACAACTCCCGTCTCAGAGATGACGTGTCACAAGAAGTGGAGCTATCGAATCCATTACTGACACATCAAGAGATTACCATAAAGCTGGTGCTCTCGGAGTGTGTCCAGTACAACCCACAAGTGGTAGGCGTGCTACTCCTCAGTTGTCGAGTAAATCAACATGTCATCGATGAAGACTACGAAAAATCAATCGAGTTTGGGTTGTAAGATCTTGTTCATGAAACTCATGAACACTGCTGGAGAATTGGTTACACCGAAAGGCATAACCAAGAACTCATAGTGGCCATACCGACACCTGAAGTCCGTCTTCTGCACATCCTCATCTCGAACTATGAGCTGATGATAGCCTAACCTGTGGTCTATATTCGAGAACCATCGTGCTCCCTTCAGATGATTGAAGAGGTCATTGGTCCTCAAAAATGGATACTTGTTCTTCACGGTCACCTGGTTCAGGCGACGGTTGTCGTCACACAGTCGCAAGCTCCTGTCCGCTTTCTTGGCGAAAATGATCTGGGAAGCCCAGAGTGAAACACTGGGTCAGATAAATCCATTGCCCTGCAAGTCCTCCAGTTGTACCCGTATCTATCGAAGATCAGCGGGAGCCATATGATATGCTGGAGTAGATATCGGGGTTGTCCTCGGGTACAGGTAAATATAGAAGTCTACCTATCTGCGAGGAGGTAGTCCTGGAACGTCATCAAGAAAAACGTCTGCATTCTAATCCACCCCAAAAATAAAAACTCGGACTCCGCACATAAACTTCTCCTAGGATGAGACTAGCCAACTAATGAGTGATCAGCTATTCTCTTCTCTGTGTGAGTCCATCCTGCGCTGCAAAGGCTCCCTTCTCACCGGTGAAGGAGAACCTACTCCCATCGGTGCAGACACATCGCACCTTGCGCCTAATACAGTCAATCCAAGCATGGACCATAGATAACCAATCCATGCCCCAGATGACTTCGTAAGGCCTCGAAATCACTACAAGAAGATCCCAGCCAAAGCTCTCGCCTCCTAGAGTAAGCTCACACTACCATCACCAGTGCGTAATTGTTGAGTCTGCCCCCGTAGGAGTCTCTAGATATAAGGATCAAGACAACGGCTCCGTCGGAATCTCCGAGCTCCGAAAAAGGGCAGCGATAATGAAATAATGAATCGCTATTGTGTATATAATAACTTTAGAAAGGGTGGAGTTTACACAGATAGTACCTCGAATCATCTCAGGTAAACCGTGGTCGTAGGCCTCTACTGCCTGAAGCCGAGACTGCCTCTGTCAGCCAGCTCCCTGTGGTCAGGGTAGACCTCCTGGTGGTGGTGGTGGTAGAGCCTCAAGCGTCGCCCACCACCCGCTGCTCAGCCAGCTCCTCTAACTCGTTTACCTACTCCCTACGGATCTCCACGGTCGAACCTCTGCCTCTGCCTGGGTGGTCAATCAACCATCTTCTGCTCCTATGCATGGCGGGTCAGACAGTCCTGAGCCATGTGGCTCTATCTGCTGCATGCATAGCACTGTCTGTCTCTCGTATGACTGGCTCTACTACGTGTGCCCCGCACATATGAAATAGTGTCCTGAGTTCGTCCAGATGATGGCTTGGTCTACATGGACCTCTGTGACGTATGTCTACTGCCAGCTGCAGAAGACTCTGCTACATGTCGCCCTGCAGTAGGCCTCGTTTTTGGCGTAGGCTTAGCAAGGAAGCTCTCCACAAGAAGGGATCGCTCCAGTACTCCTGCCTCCATCGAAATGCTGAGGGAGATCATCGATGCCCTGATCTCATGCCTCAGTCCCTGCTCAATGGTCTGGGCCCAGATGAATGTGTCTCGTACCATGTCCGTGGAGTAGCGCGAGAGATCGGTAAATCTCGCCGAGTACTGGGCTACCGTCATGCTGCCCTGCCGTAGCTGCAGTAACTCCTGAATGTGCACTACACGGAGGGTGGCTGGAACAAACTCCAAGAGGAAGAGGATCTCGAAGTCTGGCCAAAGGATAGAAGCCTTATCGTTCTCCTAGATCATCAGGATCCACCATATACCTACTGCCGTGTGCAGGAGACTCGCCGCAAGGATCAATATAAGATCTGCTGGTGTCCCTACCAATATGAAGATGTGGACGGTATCCTCCAGCCAATTCTCGGCTTACTGATGGTCTATCTCTCCGCAGAACCTAGGCAGTCTCTGATGCTGAAACTGGTGCAGTGCACTCAGGCGACGTGCACTCTCAAGTGCTAGTGCTGGTGGCATCAGTGGCTTGGTTGGTAAAGGTACCGCAGATGCCTCCGCTGTAATGGGGCCCTGAACCGAGGCCTCGTCAATCGATGGGATACCATCTCACACAAATCTCTGAACCCTAGATGGCTATCGTCGTGGGGCCATCCTAAAAAGAAATAGGTACGCCACTTTCAATACAATATACCTAGTGATCTGACACAAAGTAATCACAAAGAAAACTTTTGAAACCCACATTCAATCAATGATTTCATGCATTGAGTCGGAAATCAGAAGTCATGGTCCTCACATATGGATACATCGGCCGCCGCACCAACACTGGAATCCCAGGACTGATAACCACACTCAATACCTTAAACACTATTGCGTCACACAGATGAAATTATCAGATTCTTTTATTCTGCTGTAGAACCGACTACTCTGATACCAAATTTTCATGACCCGTCCTCGGGGCCCGTGCCATGAAAACCCCATGTCCGCCTTCCATAGGACAGGGGCTAGAGACAAGCACAAAATGTGTAAATCCAGATAAAAATGGAAGGCATTGCCTTTATATAAGAAAACAAACACCACAGAGTACACAAGCTGAGTAAAGACTAAGTAAAATGAGTAAAAAAGAAAGTGTTGGAAAGTAAATGGGCCAGTATACAAACCCAACTGAAAGTACAGTATAGTTGAGAAAAGAAAGTACAACAGCTGAAAAGTGGAGTAGCAACCACCAAGACGTCCTCCGAAACTCCCACAAAAAGAGTGAGTATAGATAGTATCATTGGCTCCTCGAGTCTGGTCGTCCAATCAGTGTACATATCGCATGATAGTCCATCTCCGGGTACCATACCGCTCCACAAGCCTCAACCACGATCAGTGTTGTCTGTCGTCTGTAACCAAAACAATGTAGTGCGGGCATAGCCTATGCAGGGGTGAGTATACGATACTCAGTAGGGACCTCGAGACCCCCGAAGGTCTCCCATAATCCAAGAAGGATAAACCAAAAAGGAAAGATACAAACACGAAGTATCAACCATCTCTACTTAGGTATATGCCCATACATATAACTAAGTCATAAATTCCAGTTCTGTTCCAACTCACGAGCCCAAGTTCAACCCAGTCCACACAGGAAAGTACAACCCAATCCACACAGGAAAGCACAACCCAATCCACAGTGGATAACAAGTCAATCATATCGAAGATAATGATTTAAAGTCAAGACTCAGCTCACACAGGTATACTACTGACGAAGAGGGGTAGAGATGATTGACGTAGCCTCTGATTCATCTCCTCTTCCGAACCCACGTAGGATCCAAGTACAAATGTCGTCGTTGCCGAACCCACATATGATCCAAGTACAGTAACCATCGCTGCCGAACCCACGTAGGATCCAAGTACAGTCGTCCTCACTATCGAACCCACGTAGGATCCAAGTACAGTCATCCCCACTGCCAAACCCATGTTGGATCCATGTACAGACATCCTCACTGTCGAACCCATGTTGGATCCAAGTACATTCGTCATCATCGTTGTAGTTGCAACTAGATCAAGGGTTCCCACAGACAACACGCTCGATTTTCGGAGGGTCCGCTCCTCGAGTCAAAGAATGATACATCAACCTTCATGAAGACTATAGTTGATGTATCCCATAGTTCCGCCCCACATCATAGGGGAAAAACATAGAAAAACATTCCCAAGTCACGGAGAACAAGATGACCAAGAAATTTTTCAAATGTACACGGTGTGTAGGTAAGTGATACACGCCGTGTCATCAGACACCAGGTACTGCCCGTGTGATACGGCCAATGTCGCATGGCTGGTCGTGTAGATAAGTTAATACACGGCGTGTAGTATGGTACACACCATGTCCAAACCTCTAGGGTCGGTCTCATGTTCGCTGGCCATGCCTGGCCGTGTGGTGGAGTACATGCCAATGTACTCCACCCCGTGTCCATGTATTTTCAGAATACACACCCTGCCTCTTGTCCGTGTGGTTCTGCCCATGTTCGTGTATCACCCAGATTACACGCTGAGCCTCTTGAAGCCACTTCTTCCATGGTAGTGGTAGTACATGACATACCTCGTGGCCTTGTGGTTCTGCCCGTGTCCGTGTATCTCCCGGATTACACGCCGAGCCTCGCAAAGCCGCTTGTTCCTTTTTATGAAGATAATACATGTGATACCTCGTGGACGTGTATTTCTGTTCATATCCATGTATTTTACTTTAATACACACCATGTCCATCGAAGGATCCTCTATCAATCTATGTGGATAGTACACACCGTGTTACCGGTGTCACACACCGCGTGTCACTTATTCTAATGTACGTTACTTCTACCGCTGAACGCTTGTACTACACATCGTGTGCTTTGGAAGGACACGCCGTGTATTCTAGAATTTTCCTGAAATGATGCATATGGATAGCTCGCCTCCCGAGGCGTCTGTTCATCATTTTTTTGATCCGTTTTCTACAAAACTCCGTCTTTTAGGCTGCCCCGACACTCTGAGGCCATTTACACTGTTTTCAGGCCTCTGATTGGCTCCAGAAACATAGCCTGATTCACCTCTCAAGAATGGAAGTTGAATTCCACAATTTCAAAAGAACGACAGAGGATTCAGACTGTGTTAGTTTGGTCTGATACCTTCCACATTAGTCTAATAAAAAGTGGTTTAAGAGGAACATCAACATGGAAGGATAACCAATCATTACACAATCCAAAAACACCCCTACCTCGATTTAATGATGTCTTTTGCCGGCGACGCGAAAGACAGCATCGCGGGGTGAGATTTTGAGGACAACGTTGGAGAGTTTCCGCATCGGTGCCTCCTCCTTTATTGTGGAGGAAGAGGAGGACGAAAGAAATTGAGTCGCTGAGTCAATGATCCTTGACAAAGTTTTGTCGTTCTTCATTGAGGATGATGTTCTTCAAGAGAATAGAGCACTCCCCCAACTTCTCACTCAACAATCCAACCTGATAAAAAATAAGACTCCTCTTATATTATTATTTCCAGCCATGCAATTCAAAAAACAATCATTCAAAATTTAATTCACTTAATTAATTAAACCATGATTTTTCTAATTAATTAAGTTATATGTTGGCATTATTAATGTGGAAGAGGAGAAGCCAGATAATTAAATATAAGGGAGGTTTAAAGGTAGTTTAAGGGGTTATGGGGAATGTGAAAAGATGGGGGCTTGTGTGGGCCTCACCTCACCATTATCCTCTTAATAGTCGTCAGTAACTAGTGGGTCCCACCGAAACTCCCATACTTATGATATAACCACTTAGTAAAGGAAATAAAATTGTAACACAATTTTATTTTTACATTTCAATTAATCCACATTTTTTTATAACTCCTCCCAAGAAAATTCCCCTTCGATAAAGGTCCTATTAAGAAAATACCAGCGTTGTGTTTCCATCGGTTCCCCAAGATTTCAATTCCGTGCACCGGTTCAAAAGATAAAAAAACCCGCTCGTTCGTTCACTGAACGTACCCAAGATAAACTTCAGAAAATGATTCCAGGCACACCGGGCCTCAGAATCAGGTGCCGTCGGAAACTGCGTATTCATAAAATCCCAAAACATTTAAGAAAAAAATTTCCTTGAAATTTAAGGTTCTTTACATATGTCCTCATCTTCGCAATCCTAAGCTTGGTCCCATGCTCCCTATATCCACAACAAGTCATGTAACTGAAGTAGATGGACACTTGCCCTTATCTATACCTACAACAATATAATCTGTTTGGGCCCAAAAGCATGACACAAACATGGTGTGTAACTAAAACCTAGTAGGAAACCACCCTAATATCTATGCCTAATAGTCAGTGAATATTTGGAAGGTAAAAGTACAAAAAAACAGTAAATAGGAGGGTACATAGCAGTAAACAATCCACAGTTTCAATTGAAATCTACAGTGAAACAAATAGCTAAACCCAAAATAGGTAACCCTATGGGATGTACTAAAAGCCATCCCCTATGGTCCAACCTAATATGTACAAGCAACCCTCTTAGAAGTGCTCTCATCCTAACCCTTCTGGTTCAGTCATAAGAATTCATAAAGACTCTTTGAGGAAACACTCACAATCAATTCAACTTATAGTCTAATGTAGTCAAGGACTCTCTGAGGAAGCTCACACGGTCAATTCCCCTTATATCCCCAAGGTCAAGGACTCTATGAGGAAGCACACTCAGTTAATTACCCTTATAGCCCAGGCCATTCAAATACTCTCTGAGGATGCTCACTTGGTCAATTTACCTTATAGTCTAGAGTAATCAAGGTAATTAAATGTTAAGCAAAGTCTCTCTGAGGAAGCTCGCATGGTCAATTCCCCTTATAGTCTAAAGTGCTCAAAGACTCTCTGAAAAAACTCAGTCGGTCAATTCCCCTTATAGCCTACTACACCAGGTTCTCACAGACCTGTGAAGTTCAACAGTCATAGAAATTTATCATGGCCAAAGTAAAACTACTGAACTACTTGGCTAAATAGTCTAAAACATATCAAGCATGTCAGAATACAAACTCTCCATCCTATATTAACAAGCATGAAAAACCGAAAAGGCAGCCAAACTAGCTAAACAGGACCAAACAGTCGTAAACAGAACATGCATGGTAAATACATCCAATGCATTGCAATCAAACTTATTCATATCCAAATAACCTCTACACAACATGCACGCATGGCAGACAATGAATATGGATAAAATGGAAAACACACAATACCCCTTTCAACGGTATTGATGGAATTTGCACATAATACTCAATGAATTTGAACGAAAAGGAACAAACCAACTACCTATGCATTGTAGGAATGATATAATTGAACCTCGAAGCTTGAATCACCCTAGAATGCTGAAGATCTAAAAAAATATCGAAAACATTAAACCCACGACATCTCACTAGAGAATAGAAATAATAAGATGGTGCTGTAGGATAATAGAGAACTCACTGATGTGATTACAACACAACCGACAGTGTTTTATTTGGATGATGGATGCACGCTCGGGTGTTCTTCGATGAGCTGCAGCTGTACGGAGCTCTTGGTCTAACGAGACCTAAATAAAGAGAATTCTGGCAATTAGACGCGAACCAGATGACTTTAATGAAAAAAAGAAAGTACATGACATGTACTTTTTAAGTACAAAGCGTGTACTTACCATATCCATACTCCTATTTTTGTGGCCTCCATGTCACTCCCCCATTGACATCTGTGTCGCTACTACACGACCAGCACACGGTCTCCTGCATCAAGGAATTACATGGTGTGTACTCATAAAGTACACGACATGTACTTAGAAAATTTGTAGAATTTATGCTTTTTCTAAAAAACGACCAGAAAAAATACCTGAAAGGATGGTCCAGGTTCGTACAAACTTCCCCCCTTAAAGAAATTCATCCTTGAATTTTCCTAGCGCGGCGTAGAAGAAGAAACACCGAACAACTCCAGCCACTGTGCTTGTACACCGGCCTCCCTCTCCCAAGTTTCATGCTATACTCGCCAGTGCTGCCATAGTACCCATACCATAGGGACAAACCGGACATGGAGAACCTTTATACTGTGATCAATAATCAGGATAGGATGCTCCTATAATGACACATCAACTTAGAGATCAACCTACTCAGGTTGAAAGACATGAGATGGGTCTTAAATGTAATGTCAGAGTTGAGAAATTTGAAAAACGTCGTTAATAGCTTGGTAGCTCTGAGGTAACTGCAACGATAGGCAACTGGCCAAACAATCTCCAAAACTGAAAATGGCCTGATGTACCTCGACAAAAGCTTACCCTATCTCAAAATCCTCTTGTGTCCTAACCTCGGCGTGACAAGCAGGAAAACCTAATCCCCAACCATGAACTCCAGAGGTCATCTTCGCTGATCGGCTTAAGACTTCTGATGAGACTGTGTAGTATCCATCCTCTTTCGAATCAACTCTATCTGCTCTGTGGTCTTCCGAACAAGATGAGGTCAAACAAAATCTGCCTCTCCTACCTCCAGCCAACATAAGGGTTATCAGCATGACCTTCTGTACAAAGCCACATAAGGTTCCATGTGAATAGTTGTGTGAAAACTGCAGTTGTAGGAAAACTCCACCAGAGGTATATGCTTCTCCCAAGACCTCCAAAATCCAGAACACATGCTCGAAGCATGTCCTCAGGCACCTAAATCGTATGCTCAGACTGAACATCTATCTGGGGGTGGTAAGCTGTACTCAAAAGTACCTATGTACCAAACGCCTTCTGAGCCAATTCCAGACTAGAGAAGTAAAATGACCATACCTGTTAGAAACGATGGAGTGTGGAACTCCATGAAGGCGTCCAATCTCTCAGATGTACAACCGTCCCAGCTCAACAACACAAAAGGTCTCCTTGATCAGCAAGAAGTGAGAAACCTTCATGAGTTTTTCAATGACAACCCAAAACTGAGTCATTCCTTCGAGGCGACCTCGACAGACCGGTAACGAAGTCCATAGCGACGTCATTCCTCTTCCACTCAGGAATGGGTAACTGCTATAAGAGCCCTGCTGGATGCTGATACTTTTCCTTCACCCGCTGATTGGTGGAACACCTCAAGATGAAACCAACAATGTCCCTCTTCATACCTAAGCACTAATAAAGACGATGTAGATCAAGATACATCTTGGTGACTCTAGGATGAACAACCCAAACTGAGGAATGAAAGTCCCACATCAGCTCCTCGTGTATGTCTGATGGAACCCATACATACCCCTAGAAATGAAAGATCTCATCCCCGCCTAATGTCCATATAGAAATATGGTTCTCTCCTGACACACATTCCCGTAGGACTAGGCCTTCTGAATATGATAGCTTCCTCATTAGAAACTGATGAAGAATTGTAGTTGTTACAACTACAAATGATAGAAACGTCTGCCCCTGTCTTTTATGCCCCTCCAAGTACATCTCAGAGAATAGATCCATAAGCTTCCACTCACTGTTAGCCTTCCATACTGCCTATATCTGGGTCCTCATGCTCAATGCATCAACCATTGAGTTTCCTTTCCCAGGCATATAGGTAAGCTAGAAATCGAAGGACTGTAGGTACTAAACCCACCTTCGTCGTCTCAAATTTAGATCACACTGAGTAAAGATGTACTTGAGACTCTTGTGGTCGGTGAAAAACCCAAAACTCTCTCCTAGAAGATAACGCCTCCAATAGTGTAAATCTTGAACAATAGCTGCCAAATCGAGATTGTGCGTTTGGTAATTCCTCTCATGTGGCTGAAACTGCCAAGACTCGTACGCAATGACTCCATATCACTGCATAAGAAAAAATCCCAGCCTGATACCTAAAGCATCACAATACACATTATAGCTATGGCCCGTCTCTAGCAAGTCTAGTATTAGGGCAGATGTCAATCTCCCCTTCTGCACTAGAAAGGATGAATCACATAAATCCTACCATAAGAACTTCACACACTTCATAGTCAGATTCGTTTGTGGTGCTACTAAGCGGGAAAAGTCCTGTATGAAATTTTTGTAGTACCCAACCATACCTAGAAAACTAATCACCTTAAAGACGTTCTTCAGCTGCTCTCAAGAAAATAAAGCAATCACTTTCTCTGGGTTTACTGATACTCTTGCCTCTGAGATAATATGACCTAGGAAGTGAATCTGATCCATCCAAAAGTGTCATTTTGAGATCTTTTCATATAACTGATTCTCCTTCAGTGTACTCAAAATGATCTCAAGAAGGGTGGCATGGTCATGTCGAGTGTGAGAGTACACCAAGATATTGTCTAAAAAACACCACCAAGGAATCCAGGAATGGATGGAACACTCGATTCATCATTTACATGAAAAATTCACGTGCATTCATGAGACCGAACGAAATAACCATATACTCGTATAGACTATACCAGCTCTAGAAGGCTTTAAGAGGTATATCTGATGGTCTAACATGCAACTGATAATAACCGGATCTCAAGTAAATCTTCCAGAACACCTAGACTCCTTGAAGCTGGTCAAAGAGATTATTAACCCTAGGAAAGGGATATAGGTTCTTGAACATCAAATGGTTCAACTTCAGGTAATCCACACAAATCCTAAGCATACTGTATTCATTCTTCGCAAACTGGACAGGAAAACCCCAACGAGAAGTACTGGGTCAGATGAAACCCTTTTTCTAAAACTCCTCCAACTGCTTCTTGAACTCTAGAAACTCTGGTGTAGCTATCCAATAAGGAGGAATGGACACCGGTGCCACTCCTGGAATGAGATGAATAGAAAATGCCACCTCAAAATCTGGAGGAAAACCTAAAAAGTCATCTGGAAATACATCCCTGAAACAATCCTCCATTAGAGGAAATTCTAACAGCGAATTCCCCTGGTTATCCAGATACATACTAGTAATTTGGGATGTAAATCCTCCCAACCCATGATGCTCTACGCCCGCTCTACTCACATGGACATCCCACTCACCCTTATGAAGAAATGATCCAACCATTGGTGATAAGAAAATTACCCTAAAATGATAACAATCGACGACTTCTTGGAAGGGAACCAAACAGTCAATTCCATGAATGACATCAAAAACTATCATCTCTAGGACATAAAGGTCCCATAATAAGTGACACCCACCATCCTCAAGAGAGAACTCCTTTCACTGACAGACACATGTTGTTTTAGTCCCCAACAGAGTGTCTAGCGTCGAGATATCAGCTGAAATAAAGATGCAGAGCCCAAGGCTCTCCACAACAACAACAGATATAAAGCTATGGGAAGCCCATGTATCAAAAATATAAGAAGCTAAAACTGAGGGCACTAAGATCATACCACGAACTATAGAATATATGAGATCCTTCTCTTGCTGGGTCTGCTCCACTAAAAATTTCTAGTCCGCACCACGCCCCTATGACCCTTCCTGAACACTCAGAGCTGATCCAACCTACTATCACGGAAAACTGGGCGACTGGATACCCCGGCCATGACCTCTACGTTGTATTGAACGGCTGGAAGAACTCTAGTTCCATAACTAATGAGAAAATGGTGGTGATTATCCTGAACGAGGATTAATAGAAGAACCCCTGTCACTATCTGCTAGTGATAAGATCTGATAGAAGCGATCAAGATGACCCATCTTGCCACATGATTGGCACTCCACTAGGTCTCTCGAGAAATGAAACCTCTTATGTCTGCTCCTCCCGCACTGGTAGCTTACCACATGACTTCCAAAAGATGCCTCCTTCCTACTCTGATGTCATTGTGCAATCTCCCTGTGGCACTTCCTGCTATCAGTAGGAGGAATACTATCTCTGGATACCAAACTGCCCTGGCTAACAGCTCTAGAATCCCTCAGATTATGCTCTGTGATCAGCTCCTGGTTGACAATAAAGGATATCTAATTCAACCTGAAGGTGTTCACCTGAGATCATATGTCATGCCTCAGACCATTCTAAAACATCCATGCAAGGAAAACACATCACCTCCTAGAATAGGCGTGTAACGCTGTAGCTCTGTGAACTATGATGAATACTCCATAATATAAATATTACCCTGCTCCAGACTCGTGATCTCTTGAGCTCGATCAACCCTCAAGGTCTATGGATTGATGTAATCATAGAAGAATCACCAAAACTCATCCCAATCCTAATTATGCTGGCATCCCGCCTATGAGATCACATCCAAACCCCTCTGGGTGGAGTCTCGAACATGTAAGTAGCGAGATTCACCTTCTTCTCCAGAGGTATCTCAATATGCGTGAAAATCGTTGGCATGGATTCTAGACATGACTTTGCAGCTCAGGTCCTCCATCCCCGGAGAAAGTAAGAGGATGCTGCACCTAAAAGACCCGTGTCAATTCTACCATTGGTGGGACAGGAAGCGGAACACCCTAAAAGGTCTTCATTATCCTCATGAATCACTCTATGAATTATGAATCAACACCTATGTCAGGTATAACAGCTGGTGCCAAGACTGGCACGAATGGAGGATATACAGGTAGTCCTTGATCAGTCATGTCTGGTGTCTAATCACCACTTGGAAACTGGGGTATAACCAGAGGATATCTCAGTGGCATGAATCTGTGAGGTCAAGCGCACACTGTAGATCAAGATTATCAAGTACAGAAAACTAGAAGCCTAATAATGGAACATGAGAAAGAAAAAATTCATGTTTCTCAAAACATGACTATATGGCATGAACAATTACTACATGGTGTGTTCCCTCATGTCATTTATGTGGGCGTGTAATCCTACCTAAACTGGTCGGGTAACACCCCAAACACATGGCGTGTTCTCCTAACACACGAAATGTACTTGAATCCACTTCCCGTAACTGAGTCCTTCTACATGGTTATGCCACACATCTCTCCTAATACAAGACATCACAGTGTGTTCAAGATAGACACGACGTGTGCTAGACAAGCTTCACCTGGATTGTGTTGTTAGTGACATATCCTGACACATGGCTTACACTACACGACATGTTAGAGGTGGAAACAACATGAATGTGAAAGGATAACACCAAACTGTGTTGTTGGTTACATGGCCAACCATATGTATGACACTACATAGCATTTTCCAGATGAACACAATGTCTTCAAGAAGGAATAACACCGACCTGTGTTGTTGGTGACACGACCGGGTACCTAGGTCAGACTACACGGCGTGTTCAACTGGTACATGGAGTGTTCCTACAAGAAATATTCTATCCCATGTCTCTCCCCACATGGGCTACAACACGGTCAGAGACTACATGGCATGTGCATAAAGTACACAGCGTGTACATAAGAAAAATAGTTTCTTCTCGAACAGAAGAACACATGGCGTGTATTCAAAACTACATGGCATGTATTCTGGGTTTTTTGGATAGTAAGCCTCAAAAACTACTCCAGATCCCAGATAAACACTAAAAAAACATTGAAGTTCCAAATTACAATCCTTGAGAGACCATACTCCCCGCGAATCAAAGCTTGGCATCTTATACAGGTTATAACAAGGAAAGTAAGGCAATGATCTGCCAAATCCTGGTCCATGAGGGCCCATAACACCTCAAGAACCAAATTTTGGATATCATTAAAAATAGACCATACACAAACAATACCCCATAAAATAGTAGGTATATTTTTCAAAGAATCTATCATAATAGAATGAATTTTCTACACAACATCTATCACAAAAACATGAAATCACTAATGCATCCTAGATGGAATGGAAAAAATGCATGACTTTTGATTTCTAGATGTTATATATGATGCATGAGATGGAACACACTCATCTCATCGAGTTGCGATAGAAATAGAACCTTAATTACATAAAAAGGAATAACACAGTATGTGCGAGTCACCCAATAGTTTAAATAAAATCAACTGTAAACATTCAAAACCCAAAAATTTCAATAAACTAGGTAGGTTGGCTGTTCCCTATACATGAGTTAGCTACTCCTGGGAAGAACCTATTACCATGTACCAATTCCTTCCTATCCCTGGCTAAAGGCTCCAAACAGTAATTCAAGAAGAAAAATGTTCCTCTGATACCACTTTGTAACATCCTGGTTCCGGAAGCCACCCAGAGGCGCCCCGTACACGGTTGGTCACATTGCCTCATGCACATTTCCCCTTATTCTTGAGGCTGTCAACTAGTAGTAAGGGCCGTAGGTGTGATAGTGGGGAAAAAATTCCCTCATTGGTAGAGTAACAAAATGGAAGTAAACAATAGGAAATAGTGGAAGCAGTAAATATCCAACAACAATGCACAGTTGAAGACTAAAAGTATGAAACAACTGGAGCACACACACACAGACACGCATATAACGATGCATGATACTTATGTCTAGGAAAGAAGAAAAATAAGTGACAATGCTGGAAATACAAAAACTGGTAAAACAAAGTACAATAGAAAAAGATAAACATCTCCTCTACCTCAGAAGCCTAAACTTGGTCCCATTCTCCCCAGCTCCACCGCAAGTCAAGTACCTGATGTAGATGGGTGCTTTCACTTATCTATACATGTAGAAATATATTCTGTTTGGGCCCAAAAGCAAGAACCAAAAAGGGTGTTAGACAAAATCCTAGTAGGGAACCATACTAAGATATGTGCCTTACAGTCAGTGAATATATGTTAGGTAAAAGTACAGAAAAACAGTAAACAAGAAGGTACTCAGCAATAAACAATCAACAGTTTCAATATCACGAAACAGCGAAACATACATCTGAACCCCAAACAGAAAACCCTCTAGGAAGTACTAACATCCATCCCCTCTGGTCCTACCTAAAAAGTACAATCAACCCTCTAGGTAATTAACTCAGCCTAACCCCTCTAGTTTATTTAGAAGAATTCATAAGAAATCTCTGAGGAAGCACTTATAGTCAATTCCTCTTATAGTCTAAGGTAGTCAAGGACTCTCTGTGGAAGATCACATGGTCAATTCCCCTTATATCCCCAAGGTCAAGGACTCTCTGAGGAAGATCACTCAGTCAATTCCCCTTATAGCCCAGGATGTTCAAAGACTCTCTGAAGAATCTCACTCTTTCAATTCCCCCAATAGTCTAGAGTAATTAAGGTAGTTCAAAGTAAAACAAAGACTCTTTGAGGAAACTCGCACGGTAAATTCCCCTTATAGTCTAAAGTGATCATGGAATCTCTGAAGAATCCCACTTGGTTAATTCCCATTATGGCCCACTACACCAGGTTCCCACTGCCCTATGTATGTCAATGAGCCTAGAAAAGTGGCATGGAAAAAGTAAACCTATAGAACTACTTGGATAAACAGTCAACAACATATCAAGCATGTCAGAATACAAACTCTTCATCCTACAACAACATTCATGGAAAACCGGCAAGGCATCCAAACTGGCTAAACATGACCAAAAAGTTGTAAACAGAACATGCATGGGAAATAAATCCAAATCAAAGTAATTAAA
The DNA here is from genome assembly GCA_963277665.1 of Viscum album. Taxonomy (NCBI): domain Eukaryota; kingdom Viridiplantae; phylum Streptophyta; class Magnoliopsida; order Santalales; family Viscaceae; genus Viscum; species Viscum album. The sequence continues at coordinate 633,650,578 of OY728134.1, read as the reverse complement.
CCCATTAATATCCAAATAACCTCTACACAACATGCGAGCATGGTAGGAAATCAACATGGGTAAAATGGTAAAAACACAATACCCCGTTCAAGGGTATTGGTGGAATATGCACATAATACTCAATGACATGGAACAGAAAGGCACAAACCACATACCTCGGGATTGTAGAAACGATATACGTGAACCTTGATGCTTGAATCACCCTAGAACAATGAATACCTACAAAAACATCTAAAACATTCAACAAATGGTATCTCAAAAAAGAAGAGAAATCATAAGATGGTGCTCTAGGAGAATAGGGAACTCATTAATGCGATTCCAACACAACCGACAGTATTTGATTTGGAGTACGGACGCATGCTCAGGGGTTCATCGAAGATCTGTGGCTGTATGGAGCTCTCCGTCGAACGAGACCTAAAAGAAGAGAATTCTGGAAATTAAACGTGACCCCGATGTGTTTAATGAAAATAATTACATGGCGTATACTTTTGAAGTACATGACGTGCACTTGCCATTTCCGTACTCCGCTTTAAGCATCCTCCAAGTCACTCCCACACGGCTGTGTGGGTGTCTACTACATTGCCAACACACATCCTCCTACGGCAATATAGTACATGGCCTATACACATAAAGTACAGAATGTGTACTTTGAGAATTTCCAAAATTTCCTCTTTTTCTCAAAAACAACTCGAAAAGGAAAACATACCTGAAAATACAGTTCGGGTTCTTACAGATTGGTTTTAATTTTTTTTATATGAAAAGGGATCCAAGATGTTGGGATAGTCATTGGGTGATGATTGGGTAGAAATATGACAAGGCTAAAAGGCTTAGAGGTGTAAGAGAAGGGGTTTTGAGGGGTGGTATTTATAGTGGAGTAGAGGGGTGATTGTGGAATATTTAATTCACTTTTTTATTATTTTTGATCAAGACTATGAATAGATTGATAATTACCAAAAAATATATTAAAATAATTAAGGGTATTTATAGATTATTTTTCTTAAATTTCTTATTACTCAATGAATATTTTATTTTACTTATAATATATTTATGCCGTAAATTACAACATTTTATTGTTCACAAAAAAATCAAGTATTTTAGAAAAATCCCAAAAATTCACTATAAAATTTTTTTGACATTAATAATTCAATAAATGAACTCCATTTTATGGAAATGATTTTATTAATTTGAGAAATGTTATTTTTAGTGAAAATCATTATTTAATTGAAAAATATAGTTTTTAATATTATAACTTATTTTATAACACATTGAAAATTTAACTAAGGTAACATTATATTATCATAAAATAATATGAAAAAAATATTGACATATGAATAAATTTTATGAAGAATAATTTTCTTTTTTTCAATTTTATTAATTATAAAATTTTAATTTATTATTTATGACTTAAAAAAATACCAACACATAATTATTAATTTTTAAAATATTCACTTACTTATACTATGAAATTATTATAACACACTTTCATTTATAAAATGCCTAAATTTTATTTATAAAAACATTGGTGTGGTTACTATTCATTCAGTTGATTTACTATTCATAAGGTCTAAATTTCTATTGCTATTGCTGAGTTACTATTTTAATCAGTATTGGTTTCTTAACTTCTTGAAATACCTATTATTTTATTCATTCATCCTTTTTAATTTTTGTATTGTGTATTATATTTTATATAAAATATATAAAATAAAAATTGGACTGGAAATATCATTGATATAATTTTGGGTTTTTACATTATCCATCTCTACTTTCATCAAATGGGGAACAAAATCAACAATCATGTGTATGACAAACAACATCCTCATGAACTAATGTATGCCATTTTCTATTAACACTTTTCATTGGTGGTTATAATGATGGAATTAATTTATAAATATAATGATTATTATTTAATTATTTTAATTTTGTTATAATTTCCCATATACATTCTTACTTTATATTCCATTTAGAATATGATAACGTCTGTCGTGGGTCCGATGGTTTTCTACCAGATGAAGTTATGTGTTTTATTTTTCACCAACACATTACATAGAACATAATAATGATAAATTTAATTAATATATTTGACATATATGATGTGATATAAACTTATTATAATAAATATAACTTAAAATTTCTTATCCTAACCCTCTTTAAGGGAATAATATTATCGCTCATGCGTATATAAGACCCACCTTCCCAATGAAGAGATGCGATTCATTGTCTGTGACCAATTTTCAAGAATGGTTATAAAGATTTACATTATAATAAATTAATATTTATAACCTTAATGTAATTATTTAGATGATGGAACTGTATCCTATATACAATAAAATGAATTTTCACAACAAAACACACATGAGAAAATAAGGTAATTGGAACCCAAAATAATAATAATAATTAAAGACTATCTAAAAAGTGGGTAGTTAAATTGTATAATAGGATCATATATGGTATGATATATAAGATTATGGTTACATACTATATTTATAATAAATTTAAAGTTATTATACATGAGGTTTAGACAGATATAATGGAAGTCTAATCGGAGATAAAGGTTTCTCGTCCCACTTTTACTTCCATGAGACATATGTAATATTCACCACTTATTCCTTTGTGTGGGGTATATAATACCCCTTTTTATATGTTATATAATAAATATAATTTATTTATGGTATTTAATATTTCATATGAGGTATTTATTTCATGAGGCTTATGACTCAAATATTACCAAAGTTTGTAAGGGTGCATTTTAGAATCTCTTCATTTTTCACGATTGTTTGTTTATAATTCTCCCTTGGGGGAATCATTTGATATTTCTTTCCAAAAATAAATATATTTTTTCTCCTATGTTTATTGTTGAGATTTTTCAATTAAAAGATCCATTTTATGATTCTTTGGTAGTTATAATGATTGATATTTTTTATGAAAATTTGAGTTTATTTCTCTCTTGAGTCGAAAATCCTTTTTCATTGAATTTTTTTTTTAAAAATATTTTTCATATTTTTTTAAAATTAAAAAATCATTAATTAAATAAATTTTTACCTGTGTTTGAATCATTTTATATAAATTTAACTAAATATTCTTTTCATTTTCCGAATGATGTACTTTTTACCCTTTTATAATTGTGTGAAAGAAATATATATATTTTTAAATTATATGAAATTAAAATAATTTTCCACCATCATGAGGAAATAATTATTTAATGATTATTTTACATGTTTTAAATGTTTTATTTAATGAAAATTAATTTCAAAATTTTGTAAACAATTTTATTATTAGAAGGTAATATTTAAAGAATAAGGGTCATTTTCTAAAGAATGTATTTGTAGATATTTTCATGGATTTTTTATTCGTCAATGACAAAAACCATTATTATAATTAAAACCATATACCATACCATGCTAAAAAATGTTGCACTAGGTTAGATATAATATAAAATATGTCACATCGAGCTTAAACAAACAACTAAACACTATTAGTTAATTTGGATATTATCGCATAGATACTATATTGACAAATATGAATTATAATAACTATCTTATATATGTTAATAAAAATATTTAAGATAAATTAATTGAATTTTATATGTTTAAGATAATAATATATCAAATGTTAAGCATAAAAAGTTTTATATATTCAAAACACAGTTTTATCACCTTTTAATTGCGTACTTCTTTAAAAACAATTTTTTTCACATTTATGAATTATATTTGAAAAGAATTAAATTTCATTTTTCAAAGAGTAATGTATAATTTAATTTCTTATAATATTTTTTATTTTTCTGATAATTTTCATTTTTTTTTGAATTGTTATCAAAATGATGTATTTTAAATGAAAATTTACTATTCATATAAATATTTTATAATGTAAAATTGTGTTTTAAATTTTTATTAAAGAAAAATTAGATCAATAATATATCTATTTATTGAATAAATTTTGTTTTAATATCTTTCATATCAAATTTGGAAATGAAATCATTTCATGATTTTGAACGTTTTCACATTAAATTTCATTCACCCATCCAATGGATTACATCTAAATTAATATTATTTTATTAAATATTGTATACATTAAAATATGGATGAAATATTTTTAATTATAAGGTATAAATTTATAAATTATGTCCCATTTATTTTTTTACAATAAAAATAGTAACATTAATTTTTCTTGGTACCATGGATAATGGCAAATGAGGTAATTAAGGATAAATATAACATTATAAGTATTATAAAATGACCATACCACTTGTGATAATTTTATTTGATGGTTATTTTTAGTCCATATGAATTAATGTATTAGTTAACTTACCATTTATGTTTATTAGGATGAGAATATAAACTTGATAATATTTTATTAAAATAAAATTGAAATTCATCAAACTCTAGTTTTGAACATGTGAATTATTTTTAATAAGAGGTTATATAGGGGATATATTTTAATATTAATATTTTTTTAATTGAAATATTTTTATCTTAATAATATAATTTTATTTATAGTTTTTTATGAATGAGATAATTGCCTTAGAAAATTATATTGCTATGATGTAATAATTTTATAATTATTGGAAATATAAAATAATGGATGTTAAAAATATTAAAATAAATATAATTTGAATAATTAATAGCATCCATGAATTTTACAGATCCCTTTGACAAGTTAGTAATAATTTAGTGGTTTTTATGAATTTATCTTTTTATGATTTTTTAAAAAGTAAAGTAACGAATAATGTCAAAATTGACAGTAGTGATAATTTAAAATAAATAATAAATTATTAAATAATATAAAATTTATAAAAATATAAAATACAACCAATTTTATTATTATAAGGTTTAAAATTTCGTCAATGATAAAATTATGGTGTATTTTGAATTTTATAGTAAATATATTATCCTTCAAAAAATAAGAGCTCATGTTGTCATGGTAAGAGTTAAAGTGGTTAAATAAGGGTTATAACAAAAATATAAGGATTAAAAAATTGTCAAAAGATGAATAATTTTCATTGGATGAATTGATGTATACCCAAAATCATCATATATGTTAAATAAATTAATTTTTATCCCTTTGGAATACAACATTAATTTTTATTAATTTAATATTTAGAAGAAATCCATGAGTGGCCCTGCCCTCCCTTATAAAAGGAAACCAATTATTTTATTGTCTTCAAACATCAAAACATATTTTGTTCTTCCAAGATCTACCAAAATATCATATTATAACACCTTTCCTCAATCTTTACCTCTTGTTTTGGTCAAAAATCCATCCTTGGTATACTTAAGGTCTTTAGTAAAGGATATGATCTAAGGAGGAGGTATACTTTTTAATTAAGTATTTATATATTATTTAATCTTCTACTTCCTTAAAATACTATTCAAAAATTAATAAATAATAAATACTATATCCAAAATATAATTAGATGTTATTATGTTAATATAAACTCCTAAATCTATTTTTACTTCAATAAAATGGGAAAAGTATTCATCATCCCTATGTACGACGGACTACCGCCTCACGAAACGATGTAATTAAAAAATCTAACCATCACTAAAAATATGTTATAATTATATAATTAATGATTACAAAACATATTAATGAAATATTTAAAATTATGAAAAGTCAATTCATCCTTTTTTTCATACCATTCCAAGAACAGAAAAATGATTACATCGTTCGTGTGTAAGTTTGAACTGTAAACTCCACAAAGCTATGCGGTTCTTTTTTAATCACCACATCATATGGATAATATAAATATATGTTTATTTAAATGATTTAAATGATTTAAATGATATTATTATCATTTTGGGAAGATAAAATCATAATTTCCTTCTTTTCCATAGTGATCAATGAAAAATGAAAACAATACTCATGCGTACGTATGGCATACTGTCTTCATGATTGTCACACGGTTCATTTTTATTCACAAAATTTAATTAATGGATTTAAAAGTATTACTAATTTTTAATAATTATTAATAATTAATAATATTATTCTTTAGATTATGGAATAATTTAATCTTTTACCATATTCAGTTGGATGATTTCCTTTTGGAATCAAGTATCGAATATCATCAAAACGTCCTTCAGAAACATAAATAATTATATAATGGATATAGGATGGTAATGAATGGTATAAAAGGAATAATAAACATCAAATAGGTTCATAAAAAGTGAAATAATTAATTTAATTTCACTACTTCTGAATATAAAGGACAAAAGTGATAAAATATACTCAAGGTAATGGATTTCGTCTCAATCTCATTTCATTAAGGCCTATTTTGATGTTATACAACCACCATATTTTATGAGCTGTATATATAGCCACTTTTATGTATAAAATCTTGAATTTATTTATTGTATGTTTATTTTATTTTTGTTAAAATTATATTCTTTCATGGTGCATATGATTTAAATGTTCAATGTGGTTTGGGACACTTTGAATTATTAAATATTTAATTATGAAATATTTTTTTTATCTTTTTCAATATTCTTGATATTATTTTATATATATTTTTTATATAGATGTAAAAGTATTAAAAACAAAATTTTATTTATATTTTTAATTTTACTCAATGTATTTCAAAAATAATCTTTTTCCATTATTTATAAATAATATTTTTACAAATGACAAAAGTAATAATCTATTCATAACATACAAGTCAACAATGAATTTTCCTCCACAATGACTATAATTTAATTTCAATATTCCTTTCAAAAATAACTTTTTTTAAATTGAGATTTTTTTTTTAATTTTTGGGTAATTTGGTATTGAAAATGGGTTTTCGAAGAATAATTTATTTTGGTGTTTATAATGGGATTTTAAAAGAAAATGGTATTTTTATTCGAAAGTGTATTTCATATGCATTTGAAATGTGTTTCTAAAATGGATTTATACTGAAAGTGTTTTATTATAGATATGTTAATTTATAATTATATTAAATAGGTGATACCATTTATGTTAGATGTGGGATGTCCTAGATAGAATCGGGTGAGCCGTTTACGACTTATATGTGGGGTATCCCTGATATCGTCGGGTGAGCCCATTACCACTTATACATGGGGTTTCCCAAATAGAACTAGGTGAGCCTATCATAGCTTAATGGATTGGTGAGTCTAGGAATTCCATTTAATTCATTTGGTATGGAATACTACCATATGGTAATACCATTTTAAAGACTAAAATGTTTTGAAGTTGTTTGTATTGATACTCTAATTAAAAGGGGTTTGAAGGGTTTTAATGAATATAATACTCTAGGTCATAAAAAGGGGATTTAATTTCATGATATGGATTTTAATTATATTTTTTGAGAAAAACATAATTGTGTGTTTCAAGTGGAAATGTATTACTTAATATGAAAAATGATATTTTAAGATAAAGTTATGTGTTATAATAGTTATCATTTTTTTCAATGATATAAAAGTTTCCTTTATCTTATATCCATTCTAGGTATTTTTATTCTCATCCTACATTTTTAATGTTTTTCACAGGATGTGTAAGGTAAAGGATAAATTTATGTAGATACTTATGAGGAGTTTTCATGAAATTAATAATTTTATTTTTGTTTTAAAGAGTTATTTTTTGAAAAAATGGATAATTAGTATAAGTATTGACTTTTAATTTATATTTTTACATTGAAATATTTTATCTTGATTATCAAGAAATATAAACTAAAAATATCCTCAAATGTTAATTCTAGTACATAACATGAGAATATTTAATGTTTAAGTCTAGTTATTTAGAATTTATATTAGAGGATGAATTAAGCATATTTGGAGATTATGATGTATTATTTAGAGTTGAGGATTTAATCATGGGTTTATAATTTTATGGTTTATCATTAGTTTAATATCTTATAAACCATTTTGAAAAATTATAATATGAAATTTTAAGGTCACTAATGTTTTTTAAAGACATTTATTTTTTAGTTAATTATGGGTTATTAATTATTTGGATTCAAAATTAATGGTATGAGATAAAATTTGGGGTTAAACTTGTTATGTTTATTTTTATGTTGTTTCTCACATTTATAATAATGTTATAATAATTAACATTAAAAAATGACAACCTATATTTTGGGTGACAAATAATTGCATCCGGTAAGGCCATGAGAATTAAACACACAAATAAATGGTGATAATGGTTCATTTCTTACCACTAGCCTACAATAAGTCCTTGTTAGTAAGAATTTTTCATTCTAGATAAACGATTTGATTGATGAACAATAAGCTAATTTCTGGTAAAAATGTGTTATTTAACATTTAACCTTGGGATTGGAAAATGTTTTCATGATTAGGTGACAAATTTTAATTCGGAAGATGTTTTCTATTTTCAGAACTTTATATGATTAAGGTAAATATAATTTTAGGGGATTATTGTGGAAAAGAAAATAATGAATTATCTTTTATAATAAAATAATATATTATTCTCATTCCTGTTATTTATGGAAATGGATATCGTTCTGGGAGATCATGTGATATTAGAAATTACATTTTTGGTATGAGACATTTAAGGCGATTGATGTTAATTTGTGATTAATTTTAATACCCTCTTGGATGTCCATGAATCAAATCCTAATAATTTTTGTGTTTTAGTCATAGTCATGTATATTTTTGAGGAATTTTAAGGATAGTTATTTATAGAATGGTCTATGTTGAACTTCAGGTATTGCTGTTGAATTGTGGAGATTAAAAAAAATTCATATGAAGGTTTATTATTTTTAAATAGTTGTCTTATTTTATCTTTACTAAATTTTTTTTGGTTAATTCAAAATATATGAGGAATATACAATTATACATTTTTGGATTTTTTGATCTATATTAGTTGATTTTAATGCTTCGAGAATGAAAAATCCATCTTGAATACTAATCATTTGAAAAAAAGATGTGTTTGTGGTAAAAATTGGTTAAATTATGATAATATAATTTTAATATAAGAATATTTCTCTATGTTCTTATTCCAGATATTAAAGTAATTCCTCAATATTATGTAAATTATTTTGAAATAAAAACTTTATCTGTTTACTTTTATCAATGGTCTTTTGAAAGATAACATATTTATTATTTTGGGAGAGTTAAATTTCCCATTATCTGGTTCCCTATCATTATATATTAGTTTTTTTGAGTTATTTTTATCTCCCATGTCCTTGTTTTCCTATATAGAGACCTAATACGTATTATCTTGACTGACCTTCATAGGTCCCTTTCATTTATTTAAGTGGAAGTTTTATTAATCATTATTCTGATGTGGGTTTTCAAAAGAGGCATTTTTAATAGCCAAACCATAGTAAAGAAGCCCAATTTCAAATTATGATGAAGAAATTCATTAGGGGGGGGGATAATGTAACATATTGAGTTTTTTTAACCCAAACACTAACTTATACTGCATAGAAAATAGAAAACATAAATCTTAAATGAACAATTAAATATTATTAGTTAAAATGGATGTTATCTTCTAAATATTACATTAGTGGGTATTAATAGGAATAATTATATTATACTTGTTTATAAAACATTTTTAAATCCATTCAAAAAATTTGAGAGGTTTATGTTAAGAATAAATCCAATTTTATGAACAAAAAGCTGTATATTTTTAAAAGATAGTTTAATCACCTTTTAGTGGAACAATTTTTTTGAATGTGAATTTTAACACTTTTATAATTTCTATTTAAATAAAATATAATATAATTTGAAATTGTTATATAAAAATTTACTTTTGTTTAATATTTGGTATTTTTCTTATAGGGTTCAATTTTTGATAAATAATGTAAAAAATATTGCATTTTAATTGATAATTGAATTTTGAAAAAAATTATTTATAATGTGAAATTATGTTTTAAATTTTAATTAATATTGAATTAGATAAAAAATAAATAAATTATTCTAATTAACGTCATTTTAATATTTTAAATTTTGAATTTGTATTTAAATTGTTTTTAAAGTCTTTAATATTGTGACTTTTTAAATTTCTTTTCGTTGATCTATTGTATTAATTATAAATTAATTTCATTCAATTCCGAGTATTTAATTTTGAAAATGGATTCCATATTTGGAATAATATAGTCTAACATCTATTAAATAGGTCTCTTTTAATTTTGGCCAATATGAATAGTAAGATTAATATTTTTTGTTACCATAATTAATGGTAAATAAGATAATTAAGGGTAAAAATAATATTATAAATATTAGATTATGACCCTAAAACTTTACCAATTGTTATCATATGTGTATTTTCGTCCATAATAATTAATGTATCATTTTTCTAAACATTTATGGACATTTGTATGAGAATATAACCTTTATAATATTTTATGGATTGAAAAGTGAAAATTGGCATGCTCTTGTTTTTAACAAGTGAAATATTCTTAATATGGGATTATATAGGGGATATGTTTAAATACAAATATTATTTAGAAATTTAAATTTTTTATATTATTTAATGAATTTTATTTTGAAATTTTAAGAAAATAAATTATTACCATAAAAGATTATACAATTATGATACAAAAATTATTTAGTTAATGGAAATATAAAATTATAGATTTTCAAAATATTCAAATAAATATAATTTAAATAATAAATTTCAAAAAAATTATTTTAATTTTACATTTTAAATATTTCTTATATGATTTTTTTTTTCAAATATATCAATTTTATGATATTTCTAATAGGTCAAGTAATGAATAGTGTCAAAATTGATATTAAGGATATTATTAAATAAATAAAATTTAATTAAATGATATAAAATTTATAAAAATATAAATATAGGTTAAATGAAATTTATAAGGTTTAAAATTTCATAAATTGCCCATATATTTTTCATTTGAAATTTTATAATAACTGTATTAACATTCAATAAGTGAAAACACATGTTGTCACTGTTAGAGTTAAAGTGGTTAAAATGGTTAAAAACAAAATAGATAAGGATTAAAAAAAATACAAACATGTCTAAATTTTATTATATGAATTTATTTGGACCTAAAATCAACCTATATTATTAATAAATCATTTTAGATCCATTTGGAATTGAAAATTTATTTATATTAATTTAATATTTTGAATAATTTGTAGAGTACCCCTCCCCTCTCTTATAAAAGGGAATATATTATTCCCATTTATTAATAGATCAAAAACTATTTTTCAGCTAATATATACCCAAATAACATCCTAAAATCCATCCTTAAAATATAGAGCTCTTAAATTTGGTAGAACACCATCTTTAGTGGACATACGGTGTCAAGCCTAGGATGTGGTCCGAAGAAGAGGTATCATTTTTAGTCAAGTATTTTTGTTTTATCTATTTTTCATCTTCTTTAAAATCTTATTCAACCGCTATGAAATAATAAATCTAATATCCTAATTATGTATATATTTTATTTTTCTAATTTCATCACCTAAATTCATCTCCACTTTCTTCAAATTGGAAAAGAATTCATCGTCTATGTATATGGGTGACTAATGACTCGTGAACTGATGTGGCATGTTTCTAAAACAGTCTCTCAAGAATGGATATAATGATGAAATTAATGCTAATATATGATATTAATGATATTTTTGTCAATATTAAAAGTTAATATATCATTTTATTTTACATTTCCTTATAAATAAAAATTAAAACAACGTTCGTTCGTACGTGTGAACTATCACATTCACGAAGCAATGAAACTAATTTTACATAATTAAATCATATAGATGATATATATAATTATATTTAGGTGATTGATATTATTTTAATGATATTTTGATAAAACTATAAAGATAAAATAATAATTATATACTTTCCATAATGATCATTGAAAAATAGAAATGTTATTCATGCATACATGCAACCTACTATATCCATGATTGCAATATTGTTGATTTTTAATAACCCTCATTAATGAATTGGTTTAAAATTATTATTTATTAACAATAATTATTATTATGGAAATGAAATAATTATTTATATTATTTAATAACATACACTTTGACCATAGTTTACTGACAGATGTCATTTTGGACTCATGTACCGAATATCATCAAAACACCCGACACAAACTTATATAATTTAGTAATTGTTATAACATGGTAGTAAGAGGTATAAAAGGAATAATAAAATTTACATAGGTTCTCATGAAGGTAAATAAATAACAGAATTTTATTATTTAGTAAGATAAGGAACATATGTGACAAAATAGACATGATGTAAGGGATTACATCTCAATATACATTCATGGAGGAATATTTTGATGTTATACACCCAACATCTTTTATGAGATGTATATATGTCCACTTTAACATATCATATCATGAATAAATTTATTTTAATTTTATTTATATTTTTTAATGTTATTATTTCATGGAATGTATGAGTTATTTGTTCAATTCGGTATGTGAAATTTTGAATTTCCAAATATTTAATTATAAAATAGTTTTCACCTTGTCAATATTCTTTATACTATTTATCATATTTTTTTATATAAATATAAAAGGATTATAAATTAAATTTTTTGTTTATTTTTAATATAACTAAATGGGTTTTAGAGGAATATTATTAGATAATTTATATGGATCATTTTGATAAATGATAAAAGGAATGCTCTATTATTAATGTATAAAGCTACAATAACTTTTCCACTATCATGAAAATTAATTAATTTATAAATTCATTTTTAAATTTAATGTTTTATTAAATAAAAATAATTCATTTTTGGGTATTTTGATACTGAAAATAGTTTTTCAAATGAAATGGTATTTTTGAGATAAAAATGGGGTTTTAAAAGAAAATTTTATTTTGTTATGAATAATTTTTTTGTATGGGTGTAAAATTCAAATTTCAAAGGTATATTTTGATGAAGTGGGATTTATTAATGATATGGTACATGATAATTATATTGAATGGGTGACCCCATTATAGATTATCTATAGGGTGGACCAAATAGAGTTGGGTGATCCATTTATAGCTTATATGTGGGGTAGCTTAGATAGCATCACGTGACACTGTTAAAGATTATACATGGGGTGTCCCAGATAGCACCGGGAGTGCCTGTTATAGCTTGATGGATGACTGGGTATATGGAAAACCTCAAATTCATTGGACATGAAATTCTACTGTATGGTTATTCCATTTTTAAGATTTAAATTTTGGATGTCAGTCATATGACAAATAAAATTAAAAGGGGTTTAAAGGGTTTGAGGAATATGATTATCTTAGTCACCAAATGTGTTTTTAATTTCATGATATGGTTTTCAATGATTTTATTTGATCTAAAAATATGTGTGTGTTTCAATTTGAAATGTTTTATTTCATATTCTCAGAAAACATTAAACATAATGGTCAATGTTATATGAGTTTTCCCGTTTTCACTAGACTAGCATTTATCTTTATATTATATCACAAATATTTATTTTTTGATCATCCCATGTTTTTAAATGTTTTTCAAATGATTTATAAATTAAATTATGAAGTAATTTTGAGATATTTGACGATTTTTCCTGCAATAAAAATTGTTTTATTTTAAAGATTGTTGTTTCGTGAAATAAATGGATACTGAGTTTATGTTTCGACTTCTAATTTATATGTTTAATTTGTGTGATTTTGTCATTATTTTTAAATAATCCAAACAAAAATGGTCCTAAATGTGTATTCTAGTTCAATATATTGGAATATTTATTTCTTAATGTTTGGTCATTAGAGATCCAATGGGGATATTCTATGATGACATAATCATTAATATTTATCTAGATTATTTATGGTAATTTTGATTTGGGATGTAATATATTCTATCATTCAACATATTACTCTAGATGGTTAATAATTATTTATTAAGTTATGTATTATAATTTAATATGATATTTTTTCAATACGAATTTAAATGTTGATTATGTTTCCCCCCATTCATATGAGGAATGAATTGGATATATTATAAAATAAGTAGGGACTAGAATTACATATCCTATCAATGCATCGGTGGGTCTCATTAGACAAATTTGTATAAAAAAGTAAATGAATTTTTTACCCATAGATTTAAACTATCTTGTCAATGGTATTGAAAGTATGTATATGGTATTCTGAATTATGTATTCCCTTTCTATGAGATTTGTTATTCATATCCATGTTATTATTTTATTATTTAGAAAATCCATGGATAAGTTTCAAGCATATATGATTATTTATATTTATTTATTTGATCATATTTTATTCATGCCATATTATGCTCATGGTATTCCTTAAATGGAACATGTTTCTATAATTTATGTTTATGTATTTTTATTCTTATTTATTCTTGATAGTATTCACTATATGCATAACATTACTAGACATCTGAGCTCACCCATTTATTATGATTTATTTTTCAAAAATTACCGATAAGTGTTTTGACATTGATATGTAGGGATATGACAAAGGGTATAATAAAGTTCTAAATTAAAAATATTTCTATGTTTTTATAATTAAATTTCAATTTTATGTATGTGTATTTTTTACCAAGACACATAAACTATTCAATACTTTGGGATGATATTACTTATATCTAGTGATAATATCATAAAGTAACCACCAGTTATTTGATATGAGGTCCATGGTATTTACACCCACAATTTATTAACATAAAGCATAATTCATCAAGTATGCAAATACCTGAACAATATCAAAGGAAAATGTGTAAATGGGAGCCCAAAAAGGTAAGGAACTTTCTACCTCTATGTCATTAACATCAACTTCATTTATAAAACACCATGCATGGTTTTAAATATTGATTGAAAACCTATACATCCAAGAACACCTAATAATACTTATTATCATACTTGTCAACAATTCAAAATTCACTGTTTATAATGGGTTCTAAGAACAAATTATATCCATTTTATTTCAAAATTAAATAAAATAAATCAATGATAACAGTTTTCTATATTGAATAATTTGTGAATTATCCAAATAAGAAAACATGTGTACTTATCAGTTTCCTCCGTAATGAATAGTAAAAAACGACATGATATAATAAACTATCACTACAGAATAATATGAATTTGATAATACATAATAATTATACATCTATATTCTAAGGTAATTATTATTTTCATTATTTTATATTCTAGGATAATAATTCAATTATCATACTTTGATAATCCATGATAATAATTCAATTATCATCCATTGATAAATTCTATATAATCATGGTTTATTAATTATTTATCCTTCAATTTATGAAAGTAATTGGGAGCAGTCAATTTTAAAAATTTATATACAAAAAATACCTGGAAATTTCCACTTCTATAATATAGCACCAACACTTGAAGATAGAGAGAGAGAAAATACAATGTTGTGAACCAAAAGTAAATATTATTTTGATCGAGGAGGTAAAAATCCCATAAAAATGTGTTTCTAGCTAGATTCGATTGAAAAGAATCAAAAAATTATACTTCCACAAGGGTTCATATATTTTTAGAAAAGAAAAGTGTACGAGCAGTAACCTTAAAACCAATAAAAATATTAGAAATTTAATTATTTTATCAACAATTAATTTTAGAAAAACCCTTAAAAAATATATAAATAATTTTAATGTAGGTAAAATGAATCAAAGGAATTTAATCCCATGACTTTTACATTAATAATCACTGGAAAAAGTTATAGGATCATTCTATAAGGATGAAGAGAAGAAATGGTGTTTAAAAAAATAATATATCATAATAGGGGAACTATGTAAGGGCAATATGGTTTACCATTATATAAACCATATATATCATGTAAGGGTATGGTTTATTACCATTACATAGTGGCTAAATTCCATAATACGCTTATACAGCTCATATTTATCCTTACACATCCTTTAGAACTAGGATTTCCCCTTATATAACTCATAGGTTACACTTATGTAACCTTTAGAATCTTAGGGATACCCTTATCTACCTCCATTACCTAAAATATCACCCCATTTCCTTTATAATACTCCATGTTTACCCTTACATAACACCTTGGTACACTTATGAATCTTTAAGAAATCTAGGATCACTCTTACGCAACTCCAAGGATACTCATATGATTTCATTAGAAACCATGGGACATAGTTATGCATGTTTAATGTTACCCATATTAATGTTGCTAGAAACTCTTATATATCACATTGTTACCCTTATGTAGTGTATGGTACCCTTATGAAATGCATACCGTACACTTATGTAGGCTAGGCTACCCTTATGCAGTGTATTATGTACCATTACACAACACATACTAACCATATTTACCCTCAAAAAATTTCCTACTTCCCCATAAATAACTCATATAAAAAGTTTTTTACCCATACATAACCCTTAAACCTCCATGTTTATATCTATATAACATCAAAATACACAATTAAGGACTATTTTTATTGAAAAATTAGATTTTCAATAAACAATACTTATAAAATAAAAAACATGATTTTAAATAACATTTAAAAAATTAGTATTATTATAACGGTTAATTATGGTTATGGAAAATATATCATATCACTATGTGCGGGTAGTAGTCCACACGTATTCATGATTGATATTATGATCTCCAATTTGATGGAAAATAAGTGTAAAATGGTTTATCTATCATGATAATGAAAATTCAATATATTTAAAACAATTGATTCATTATTTTATAATTGGTAACAAATATTTAAAGGAATTAAAAGAAGGAATAAAATTTAATATACCCAGTTATGAGTTATACATATATTTTTTAGAAACCTACTTTGTCTAACACCTTGATACTTGAAATGATGGTATTTTGATCAAACAAGGACCTACAAGACATAGAGAGATATGTTAAAAAATTATTTGGGAATTTATTTTATGAGATAAGATTCTATTTAAGTGAGATAAATGTAGGATACATGGTTCTCTTTTATAAGGCATGGAGATGAAACAATTTAAATATTTTAAAATATTAAAATATATTAATGTCTTACTCATGAAAAATGGATCAAATTGGATCTAGTTGAAATATTAGATGATTTATAAAATAAATCTATTTATAAAATAATATTTATATAATTTTTAGGTCATTTATCCCTTACTTGTTTTGTTTAACCCCACATTAACCCTATTTAACATTTACCATAATATTGAATTTCTAACTCATTAGTATTCGCAATGATTAAAAATTAAGTTACATATATTATATAATATTTGTTTTTAAAATATAAAATATGGGAAACCTTTTATCAATTCCATATTTATATTTTGTATAATTTAAATTTAAAATAGTCCCACAAAATTAAAATAAAAGGGGTTTTTCAGAAAAACACATTTTTGTGTATAAAAATTTCAATTTACTAAAATTGACCATATTATCAATCAAAATGAAATTACATATGATTTTTTTAAAAAAAAATTAAATATATAAAATTTGAAATCCATTTAAATAATGTGACTTTGTAAATTATTAAAGGTAGAAGTCAATTTTCTATAAAAATGGTATTTTTCACTATTTGGTGAAAGAATACTTTTTTCAGAAACAACAAAAAATTTCACTTTAAGGAAATTTTCATATGATGATTTCAAAATTGATATAATTTTTGTAAACAAAAACTTTTAAAAGTGATAAAAGTAATTGAAATACCCATGAGAAAAATTTAATAAAACTAATTATTTAAGAATATATATTTTGAAGCATAAGATGCCCTTAATCTCATTAAATTTATAATAACCATAATTAGAAGAATGTAAATTTATTATTTAATATATATTATATAAATTTCATTAAAAATTAAAAAATTATTATTTATTTAATTTATTATAATAAAAACATGTTTCACAAATAAAAATAGTTTTTTCTAAAAAATGATCCATTTTTTAAATTCAAAAGATTTAATTTTAATTTCCAAAAAATTGATAAACAATGAATCAATTTTATAAATGTGTAAAAAAATAATTTGTCATAATTTAGTCATTCTAATTCATACCCTCAGATCCAACAACTATGTGATACTTTTTTCTTTTAATAATAATATTCTGATAGTATATCATGGTTCAGTTAAACAAGTGTTGCGTGTAATGAAAGCTATCAATGATATTAAATTTATTTAATTATAAATATATCACAAAACCTTTGTTTTTTATTCAAAATATAGTTTAAATAATTATTATATGAAGTTAAAAAATAATTTTTCTAATACATTTGAAATCTATCACATTTTTGAAGATTTGTATGGAAAAACATCATTATTGAATGAAGATAACGAAAATATCTATTTTCATATACTAGTTGATTATATAAATCTGAAAATAATTAAGGAAGATTTATATTTTATTAAAATAAAAATCAATATGATCATGAAAAACGATTCAAAGTGTTTGAGTGTTCCCAAGGTGGTATTTTAAATTGATTCCTTATGGACAACAGATTCAGACCATATAGAATTTATTTCTTCTAAATATAAATCTATAGATTTTTTAGAACTTGGATTAGTTGAATAATAATCAAACACTTCATGTGGAAAATCTAGTTTTTTCCACAAAAAATTATAATCAAACATTAATAGCTGAAGTTCAATCCTTGAAGGCTGAATATCTAAGAAGGTGTGCTCTAATAATAGATTTAGTAGAATAAAATCGATGGAAAAAATAATGGGTTTTTAACAGACTAAATTTAAAAAATAAGAATGAAACTGAATAAAAAAATGATATAATTGGATATATTATTCAATTTAATAATTTATTCATGAAAATAGGTAAATAATAAGAAGAACATATGTTTGTCAGCAAGGAATATAATGATTGATAGAGAAATATAATAGATACAGAAATAAATTATAAAAATGATAATTTAGTGGAATAATTAAATTAAAAGCTCACAAGAGTTACAAATAATGATGAAGTGTTAAATAATATAGATAAAAACATGAATACAAAAGAGCTTCATGTGAGGGATTCAACAAGAAGGGAATAGTTAATCAATTTTTTTAAAAGGAAGGAGTTCATGCCTGATAGTGATTATGTGAATGGATCTCAATGAATTAAGGAATTAAACTACTATTTTTGCTTGATAATTAGACACACTATATGTTCTTTCATGGAATGTAAAATGTTCAACAATGTATAAAGGCATAATGCACCTACAATTAAAAGGAAGCAAAAACAACACATGGGGTACGATGTTGATGAAAAGTCTTATACTATTTCTAAATTTGGACTTTTGGTTTATAACTTAAAAAATAGTAGAATTGGCGATTATATGATAATATTTTCTAGGAAATTTAATGAAATATATAACGGAAAATATTTAATACCAAAAAATAGTATTATGATACTAAATAAAGATTATGTTAGGATTAAAAAGAAGATGATGGAAGTATATCATATTTCTTACTTACTGTAGCCATTATTGAAAGATAACATGATTATAAATCAAACTTATTCAATAAATAAATGTGTAAGGAGGGTAAATAAGGAAGAATACATGGATATATTGGAAGGAAAAAGAAGGAAAATTTATTTTTTTGAGAGATTTTACTCATACTCTAACAAATAAAGAAAACAAATTGTATCTTGTATATAGAAAAATGGACCAGAAAAAAAGTTCCTAGAAGATCACAAAATATGAAATCTACAAGTGCGATGTTTCTCATCAAAGAATAATATTCCAAGATAGGTAAATATGAATGTTTATATTGAAATATTCAATGAAAATTATGAGGGGAGACTAGAAAAAATTATTGGTATATAAAGACAACCCACACTCCTCAATTTAAGGATGATAAAAGTACCCATGTCCCCAGGTTTTTGGTATCTAATATGATAAATGATGTTTTATAGGGGGATATATAATCCATGGGGGAATTAACTATGTGTGTATCAAAATAAGAAGCATTGTGAGAATATAAATAATTCTAAAATGATGTAAGTGAAAGTGGTCATTAAATCTGTCAAACATGATGAGTCAATGATTGGATCTATTTATACATGAAAAGAGGAAATGTCAAATACAATTCAATGTATAAACTATATATAAATGTTAACTAATATGATATTTTAGAGTAAAAATGATAATTTATTTAATACCCACTTTAATTAGTATATATAAGATAAAATAAAACAAACTAATTGATACCAAGGAATATTTGAAGTGATCTAAGTGTTAAATACATGTTCTAGACTTCCCAATAGTGTTAATAAATGTTCGGAAGCCTCTTAAAATAATAACATGCCATATTTGATGGTGAAACACTTAAATTAGTGGATATATATGTTTATAAAAATGAATCATTATTTAATATTTAGTATTATTTGTCAAATAGTAATATAATGGTATTATCTATGCAATTTTTTAGGATGGATTGAATAAAAATGGAGGAAATAACTCTATAAACATTTATTTCAAAATATATCGATCATCTCAAAATTTGGTATCTATAGGATAATTCATTCATGGGGAGAATACTATAATGTTTTAAAGGAATCTTAGTCTCACTTTAAAGAAGGCATATCCCTTATAGGGACTTGGGAGATATTAATTCAAAGAATCATCACTTCTTTAGTGTGAAAAATGGAAACACTGTGTTTACAGGTGTTATATTACTCCCTTATGTGATTTACTATTTATTTTCTATCTATTTGTTGATATATTTTTTTGCGATCACATGAGTATTTTAACTCTCAATATGTAATATTTTAAGTATATATAGTGCGTAAAATGGAAAACATTTATATTTTCAATGAAGTCTCTTTTTTCCTACACCGACCTCTGGCCTAATAGGATTATAGGATTTATTGAAAATTAATATCTCAGAGGTGAAATTCACTCAATTATTTCCGAAAAATGAGAATATTGATTATATGTGAAATATGTGAGGAATTTAAATCATAAATTCATGTTAGTTGATAGAGTTTTAAACCACTATTGATGGTTATACAAGAAATATTATAAATATATTAATTGGGGAATTGTCTCCCAAAGTCTAAATTTCATGAAAGAAACATAATCTGGTGTGTCCATGATAAATTATTTTGTGAAAATAGTATGTTACTAATGGAGGATTAAATGATAATATAAAATTTCAATGTATGGAGGTGGCACCAATGATGGAAGAATCCAAAATACCATTTGTATTTTATTAATAGGGGTAGAGAAAATATATGTTAATTAGATATTAGTGCATTGGATGTCTTCAAAAAAATCCAATAGGGGAGAATGTGGATATCATTAATTTATATATTGTATTTTATGAATGTATATACAATACTATTATTAAGACCATTGGATGTATTAAAGAGATATTGAGTGTTTTATTAATTTCGTAGAGATGTCACAATGTTTTTAGTAAATATTTATATGGAATCCTTAACAATTTTTTGAATATTTATGCATTAAGAGTTTCATGGTGACATTAAATTCATTACATGGGAGTTTATATGTTTCGTGGAGCTATCTTGAAATATATAGAATATGTTTTTCTTTATGATGGTATATATATGTATATATATTTGTATATATGAAAAAGGGGCTATCCAAAGGCTACTATCTACCTTTAGGGTTGGAATGACCTTAACAACCACAACATAAGGTGGTTGTAGTGAAAATGAGTTCTAACATAGGTCAATATTAGAGCATGTGATGGAATGTGCATGCATAAGTCTGCGTGTAAGTAGAGAGGTTCTCAGAAGGTGGGATTTCCCTATGATTTTTATTAGTGTGGTTGGGGTGTTATCTTGTAATATACTATAAAAACAATATTTATGAATCTTATATGGGACATGCACTCTTCAAGTATTTCTCAAGTATTTAAAATATGGATATAGTGATTCATCACTATTTTGACGCATCTCCAACCTCTAACAAAATTTATTCTCTCTTGGATTGATATGAAACAACCAGATATATAAGAAGTGATATTATTTTTTTCTACCCATTTTTGAATCAATAAGGATAGTCAAGGAATAGGGAGACCATGCGAACTAGTATAAATAAAGATCTATTTTCAATAAAAAATAGTATTCTCATTGAAAATAGATTGGAGAATGAAGTTTGTATGAGTGAGTTTCTGTTAAAAAGGAGCAGTGTTTTACAATGTGAATATATAGAAGATATAAAATAAGGAAGTATTAGAAAATTAATACATATTCTAAACATTTTAATACTTTAATGGATATAGAGTACATGGAATAGTAATTATAGTTTTGGAATAATCATTTGGGAAGAGTTTCTGCTATAGTTCAAGAGATATATTCATACTCAATACATATATAAAATGGGAGTTGTGTTCATATATTTAGAAGGAAAATATATGTTTAATACTATGAATATCAGAGAATCCATCCAAGGATAGTGATAAAAATGAATTATACACACCATGGCGATCATCAAGAGATCCTCATATTTAAACATTGAACATTCCTCACTCTATAATTGCACCTGACCATAGAAGAATAATTTCACTATGTATTGATAGTGAACCTTTCCTAATCCATTATAATAACATCATGTGGGTATTATATCCTAAAAGAAAAAAAAATTTGGTGTATGATCCTTGTATTATCCTATTTTTGGGATTTAATTAAAATAATAGTGTACCAACAACATTCTTTTTTTCTATAATGTTTCTTGTGAATGGTAGGAAAATAACATGATGAATAATTATTCATGATAACATAGTAAATTTTTCATATTGTGTGGAAGATAAAATAATGTGTAAATAAAAATTTAAAAATGGTAACATCCTAATTCACCCCCACTTCAGGGTGTCTTGAGTTCCTATAAAAGTTCTTGGGAATAAATAGACAATGTGCTTTATATTGTAGCCTTTTCCATTTTTTGTGAGATAGTCACAAATGAGAATTAGTGAGTTGTGACATTACAGAAATGTGACCATAGAGATCTTCATGAGTGATAAATCATGAGAATAGAAATAATGATGATTATAGTGTGATAAATTCAGGGTTATAGTTTTTCAAATCCCTTGATGATTAAATTTGATTGAGATATATCACAAAGAGCTCCACATCATGTCACATGTCATGTTGCTTAAAAATTCTTGAATCCGTAGAATAATACTCAAATGTTTCATAACTCTTGGGGATGATAAATCTATAGTAATTCTAATATTTTGTGGCAGTTCATGGACAAGTGTTAAGTATTTTTTAAAAGATATATTATATATGGTATTGATAATACTAATTAAAAAAATCAATGAGTATTTAAATATAAAGAATCTTGATAATTTTGTAACATGATACCTGAAATTATAAAGATAATAAAATAGAAAATCACAGATAGAAATCGGATACTGTAACTACTATTTAAGATCTTATGTGTATAGAAGAATATAAAGGCGAATGAATTCAGAAACAAGGTTAAGAACATAAAATAAAAAGATAAATAAGATAATAACACTGGTACCTCTGTATGATAAATGATTAATTGAGTAGAAGAGACTAATGATGATGATGTTGTCTCTACACTCCAAGGAGACTCTTAAAGAACCACTATGATATAAAATAATATTTCTTCTAAAGTGAGGAAAAATTCCAACCAATATGTATTTTCTATGATCATTTCCTAGAGGTTTTATACATATTCATTGGCTCAAAGGAGTACCATGATGAACTTGAGGTACTATTATAAATAATGCCACCATCAATTCAGAAGGACTGGGCTGTGTGAGATAGTATAGACTATGGGATATAGTTATAAGGAAATGTATAATATAAAACCAACCCTTATGTACAAATTTATATGTAATTA
Source organism: Viscum album (assembly GCA_963277665.1). NCBI lineage: Eukaryota > Viridiplantae > Streptophyta > Magnoliopsida > Santalales > Viscaceae > Viscum > Viscum album. Next base: position 633,626,905 of record OY728134.1, on the reverse strand, counting down.
TATGATTGATTATTTATAGTGATAATGAATAATATTACATGATAATTTCCACACATGGGATGGATTATGTTTTCTAGAAGGATCCAATCGTCATAAAAACCTTACGTGTTTTTGTTCATGTAAATTAATTAATTACATACTAAATTGAGTATTTAGTGGGAATATATGGATTTATATTCTCTAATTAGGATAGTGGTTAATTTTAAATAGGGGTTAATTCAAGAAAAAATAAAACATTGTAAAAAGTGACACGTGTTTCAACTGCACTCTCTGGTGTCTGCATAGTTAACTTGTCCCATAAATGTGATGGGTCTAGGTCCATAAAGGGTGTTTGGAGGTGATAATAGGAATATATTTTGATATATTTTTTATAATGTGCTTTAATATGTTATGTGTTTCTTCAACTCTATTTATATTTTTCATGGGAAGCCTAAATTATATAGTGGGAAATCAGGAGGTGGTATTTATACTAGTCATATATATTAACAAGCAAGTATCCCTTAGAGCATGATGAGAATATTTCTATAGAGATTTATTATTTTAATACTATTTGAGAGTAATTAATGGGTTATTTTATTAGTAATACTTCAATAGAGTATTAGAATATTCAACTTAAATGTATTATGGATTTCATCACCGGGTCATGAGAAGTTTCCCCTCACTAGTACTACATGACGTAGATTTTTTATTGATGATTGTGAATCGTGTTTGTATATTTATTGATTTTATACTTGAGTTATAACATGATTTCAAGTATGTTATTTATTTCCCCATTTTTAGTATTTAAGTTGGTTACATTATTCCCTAATATTAGTTATAATTTCTATATTAAATTTCAAAATATAGTTGTGTTTATACATCATGTATTTGATCTAGTATCTTCGGAAGCTATTTTTATTATTATGTGAATAAAACTATATATTTTATTTAATATTTCTTACATGGAATTTTTTAAATCTATTTATGATTTTATTAAAAATTATAATGTAAAAATGAGGTTTTTTATTTATTATATCTATGGATTGACCTCACTCAGTTGCCCCCTTAAAGAAACTTTCGATAATTGGGGTTTAAAGAAACATGGGGTTTCATTTAGATATGTTTTTAGTTTTATTAAATGGGATGATTGGGTAAGATAAATTTATCTACTTTTCTTAAAATATAAATGAGATATTTTTATAAATCATATTGTAAAATTGAATTTATGAAATGTCTCATAAAAGTCACTGCATAATATCATTGGTGTAATATCATTGCAAACATTTATCTCAGACCCTATATAAATTATTAGTACATATGTAGTGGTCATGACTTTGTTAATATATCCATGATATATTTCATATTTTATAGTGTGATTTATTTTTGTGATGACCCTTGTTGTGAAGGGTTGTTAAAATCAAGGGAAATTTGAACCTTTTTTCCCAAAAGAGTTCAAAAGAAATTGGTTAATTACCCTATAATATGATCTTGGATAATTTCATGACAACTCTATTTGTCCTATAATAGGGTGTTTACCCTAGAGAAGGAGTTTTGTGAAAAAATGAGCCATTCCAATATTTATATAATATTTAATATTTAATTAGTTAAACATTGTTTTATTTACTTGTGTTCATTTAGTGATATTTTTTAAATGGAGTTTTATATTGAGATTATATCTCCATGTTTGAGTCTATAACAGTGTGTGTTTACTAAGAAATGCACAACCATATGTCACACATCGAGGCTTGGATCGATCCCCCTTTTTTATTTTTATTTTTCTTATTCCTTTTTATTTTCCCCCTTTTATTTATATAAATTTTCTCCCTTAGATACGTGAATACACCTATGGGTACACCCTTTAGTTATTTATCTGAGATAGGAATAGGTAAAAAAGCAAGGCAGAGGGAAAAATAGGATGTGTCGTTGAAGAGTTTGGGTCGCACCAGATCATTATGTGACTGTTGTGGAGCATGCATTAGAGTGAATAATTGGAAATTTCCACTCGTTGGTAGGCCCATTTTATGTTTCTCAATTTAAATACCATTACTTTGAATATAAATATTTTTTTTTAAATCTTTTTTTGGGTTTTTTGGTCCCCTTAGTGTTTTATCTTTGTCTTTTGGGGTGAAATCGGGGGTTTAGGTCGTTTTTGGCCATTTTTGCGTTCAAGAAAACCTATGTACACAATGTGTTGTTAGGAGATAACACACAAAGTATTATCTATATTTTTATAAGATGATTGTTTTAGGACTATTGAAAAAATAATTGTGGTTGCAAACAATGTAGTGGGTTTGGGGGTGTGGTTTAGTTCTTAGCAAGACACCCTTTGTGGGGGTACATGGTTGTGTTGAAGTCCAGAATCAATCCCAATGTGGGTTGAATGCCATGTAGGTGTAAATTTTAAGCTAGAGTACATGTCTTGGTATATGGTTGGGTTATCCATGTGGGGTAAAATTACTTGTACATGCGATACACTCCATGTACTTAAGAGTTTTACATGTCGAGTGGACTGAAGTACACGGGTCGGTACCGCATGTTTGGTGCACGCCATGTCCTATGAGGAAAACACCATGTAATTTGGAAAATTAGATATAAAGAATAATTATTAATGTGATAGGGAGTAACATTGGGGTTAAACAACATGGACCTCATTTACAGGTTTTATACCTCAAGTACATATAATATACCTCAAGTATAAGTGATGTACTTTTCCTTCCTTGGTGTTTTCTACGATTTATTCACCTTGGTGTTGGAATGAGACTTGTGGGTACTCCATTCAATGTTTTTTATATATATGTCATGATGGATGAATCCTTTGGGCTTTTATAGTTCATTTTGATGTGTTTTTGGATAGATGAGTGTTATTAAAATGATTTCATTGAGGTTTGGTTTCAATGTCCTTATGTGGGTTGGGTAGTGAGCTATAATGATCGGGTGAGGGTTGTGATCTCGTTAGTTTTCATTTTCTTATGGGAGGTCAGTCGGTGTTTTTCTACGTTCTTCTATATAGGCCTTGGGAGTTGGGATATATTATTATATTCTAGAATATCCATGTTTTTTCATACATGATTTGACCATTTTCTGAAGGATAGATAATTTATGTTTAGATAATTGGTATGAGGACACTAGAGGTGATGGATTTTTTGTGCCAGGTTTACATCATGTGATGACTATTATGGCTGGGTGACATTGAGTTATTGAGATGATCCCGAGGGACACTTATATATTATTTATTTGGATAGTTACTGGTCGAGTGATGAGTGGTTTCCATAGTCAGTTGTTCGAAGTCCCTGAGTGGCATGGAGTTTTTTAGATTCTCTCACGGGCCAGCTAATACCCATATATTTGTTGTTTTAAATGATTTATTGTTGCGTTTTTCTTGTAGAGGTATTAGCCCCATGGTTTTTATTTTTTCGAGGAGCCCTTACAGAGGGTCCTAAAATTGAGGTTGTCACAAGGACCGCTGTGTACACTATGATGGTTATTTCTTGCATCTAGATTCCCCTTTTGGGTGTGTTATTGATCAAATAATAGTTGGAATCCATTGAGGGTTATTTTTAATGTCTCCGCACTAGGTATGTCCCATGATTATGGATGAGTTAGTGGAACACCTCACAAGGTTCCCAATTTTTTTTGGTTCTCTAGTCTATTTTAGAATGTTTGTACGGGCATGTCTTGAGGTATTGGGTGATATATGTGATTCCCTAGAAGGACATTACATTTTTTTGTGACCCTGGAACCATGGGAGACCTGTGGTTTGGATGACCTGAAGGTGGGTTGTTGAGATCCCATGTTGGATTTTTGTTGCATACCGAGATCTAGGGTATTGTGATAAGATCCATGATTTATTAGTTGAGAGTTTTTAAGTACTTCTAGTTTATATTTTTCGATAGTGGGGTCAAGGGTGGATTTTGACACATTCAGTAAGCTTTTGGATATGTTGTTTGAGTTATTTTTTTCTCATGAATTTGGTATGAGGAAGATAACCTAGGGATATTTTAGATAATGATTTTCCTAATGTTTTGAGCTAATTCCCTCATAAGTTTGATAAATATATTTAGAAGTGATAAGGGAGATTATAGATGGTGTATATGAGGGAACCACTTCTATATTTGGTATGTTCCCTTGATAGAGGGTATGACAGCCATGAATTTTATATAACTTCTAGCTTGGTTTATTAATCAATGTTCAATGCATTTTTCAAGTCCATGTGGATACAACCCATAGAGCAGTGTATCAGACATGTCCATGGTAGATCCTGAGTTATTTTGTAGGACATTCAATATATGATAGATATATAATATGAGGAGGGGAGATTCAATCACAAGTTCGAATCATGCATTGTATTCCTAGAACTTTTAAGATGAGAGTTTTCAATGTGTATACCTATAGTTATGACATGAGGTCCTGTTGTCATGCTTATTACATTTTGGCATCATAGAGAACTTGTGTAGATCAAGAGGATGTGTTTGTTTTCATGGGGAAGGTTGGGATACATGTTATAAATCCTCTGGAATGGCCTTGAGTGGGGCATGATTTACCTTGAGTGTCATGATAGAACCCACAGTTGGTTGTTTTATTTATTTTTGATTTCCCTCTTTTTTTTGTATACATTTGTTCTTGTTTATGTCACCTAATATTATTTTTATCTAGGTTGTGCATATCACGAGCTCATTAACTTGTTATAACATTATATTTTATGTTTATCAATGGGGGATGGCCTAGTGATATTTATTTCTAAACCATTCTACATGAAAATCAGTGTGAATGAAGTCATAATGTCATTTTTATGATATATCACAAGGTAAGAAATTGATTGGGACAATTCCCATTGATTCTTGATGGAGTAGATCCACGTATTTGGAGTCTCAATATTGGTCAAATGTAGGACATTCACCATGGTTAACTGGTATGTGGTTCTAATCAGGGTTTATAATAGCATCAGATATATTTTGATTATAGTCTTTTATTCTATATATGTTCCCAACCTAGTCAGTCACTGGTTTTTTACATGATATGAGTCTATAAGATTTTATACCACATTTCATTTATTATATAATTCTATTTTTTAGTTATTTATTTAGTATATTTCAATTGTTATCCTTATGGATATTTTGGATATTTATTTAATTTTTACTATATGGCCAGTGGGTATATTCTCCCCCCTAATATCTTTCAGAACATCATCGCTAATCCACAACCTTCAGAATTCAAGGAGGTGCACCTAAGACCTTGTGGAAAGATATATCAGATGACAAGTTAGGTTTACACAAGATTATTCATTTAAAAATCATATAATAGCTATTTGGTTTTATGATTTAGAGAGTTGGTGGACAAGTGTTCTATGAATATGTTGAAACATGTGATATATATCATACCAGGGTATCAGGAACACCATTGTCGATAGAAAGTCCAAGTTTGTTTTTCTTGAAATTATTATTCCTGGATTTTTTTCACTTGTTTGATGTCACCTAGTGGGATGCACTTGGTTTTTTGGATGTATGGTTTATTTTGATTTTTGGTTCTCTGCCTATTAGTAATAGACCCGTGTTCAGGCATCATTCAAGACATGTAGGATTCACATGGAATATTATTTGTTATGATATCATATAGAAAATAGAGGTTCAATTTTTCATTGTGTAAAAAAAATACACGCACAATGTTTTCTCATATAAATAATTAGTGGAATTATCCATAATTGAACCACATGTATATATTTTATTCTGATGAAGGTTCATATGGAAATTGTGTCCAGAGGTTCTATGGTGGTGTTGATGTAGTCCCATTATTAATGGAATCATGGAAACCCATTTGGATTTATAGTGTCTAATTAGGGACCTATTATTGGCTCGATAAGGGAAAGGAAGCCTAATATGTTATTGGATTGGGATCTAGTTTCCCTGAGATGGTCGTCTATTTATGTTCTAGGTTTTTTTTTCATGGGATGGAACTATTTTCTCCATGTGTAGTCTATTGGTACTTATGGTGGGACTCATGTTCCTTGTATCACCGATGGATTGTGTGAGCATTGTGTTTCTTCATTGGAGGGGATATTGATATTTGTTAATGTTATGATATGTTTAGTCATGAGGATTTATCTTGATTGAGAAGTAGAGCCTGAGGATTTCTCCTTACCTCAAGGGTTTCTTGAGAGGGATGGTACGGTTGGAAACATGGCCCTACTCATTTTGGTTCTGTCTTGGGTAGTGTAGTGGACATCAGGGCTTGGCTCGAGACCCTTTTCATTTCTTTTTTTTCTTCATTTCTCCTTTTTTCCATTTTTTGCTTTTTATCCAATCGCTTCATGTGTATGCTCATGAGGATACTCCATTTTTTGTCTTTTTCTAATAGAGGAAGGGGGATAAAATAATGGGATAGGGAAAGGGAGGGGTACCGCCATGAAGCATGGATTATGCTGGATTATCAGAAAGCTAAAAAGGATCAAATATTGGGGTTTAGAATCAGTAATTTTTTGTAGAATGTAGGTATATATTTTTTTTATCACTATAAATCCAAAAATAATTTAATGTTTTTGTGTTTTAAATCCTTTTATGGGATTTTTTGTGACACCTTGAGCGTTGATTTGTGTCTTTTGGGGAGAAATCAAGGGTTTTTGGATATTATTGATGTATTCTGCTCAGAAAAAACCATGTACACAGTGTGTGGATCAGAGAACACACATTGTGTCTTCTCTATGATTGAAAAAATTTTGTTTTTGTTATTAATAAACATATACATGGGGGTACATGCAATGTAGTGGGTTTGGGAGTGTGGCCATGATCATGGCCAGACAACCCTTGTAGGGTTACTTGGTCATGTAGAATTACACAACCAGTCCCAATGTGGGGTGCCCACTAGGTAGGAATAGACACTGATGTGGATTACGTAACCTGGTATATGAAAATTTATCCCATGTAGGGTTACACCTCATTTATTGATGATACACTCCATGTACTCATGAATTTTCCACACCAAGTGGGGTGAGGTACATGGGCTGGTACACCATGTATGGTATATTACATATCATGGGAGGAACATTCCATGTACTTTGGGAAAACAATTCATGTTTACTAAGGCACACAACCATTGGGGACCATTGGGGTTATACTCTATGTTCCCTATGTAAATGCCATCTATTTCCCTACCTTGGTAAATTCTGCCTATTATTTTACCTAGTATCAGAATAGAATTCATTATTAGCCAATTTGAATTATTTTTAACCATTGATAATGATGGTGGAATCCTTTTTGAATTTTTACACCTTTTGGATGGCTCTTTGGATGATTTACTATTTTTAAGAGGATTGTTTTAGGTTTGTTATAAAAATTTATTATCAATTGGGTGGCAATCAGCAAGGCCTAGGTTAGGATTATGAGATCATTAATTGGAATTAGATTATGGGCGTTAGGTCAGTTTCATTCAAGGTTACTTTATATGGATCATGGGAGGCATGATAGAGTAGTATCACTATGGAGATCCTAACTTGTCCATGCATGATGGGATCAATTACTCAAGGTTAGATAAGTTGAGGTTTACTCTTTAGCTTGAGGAGACTAGAGGTAATAGAGGCTGTAGGGTGGGTTGACATTATAGGAGGGAAACTAAAACCAGGTTACATTAATATATTGATATGAGTCTTAATGACTCTTGAGAATTACATATTTATATGGTTACTGATTAGGTGATCAATAGTTTCTATAGTCTGGTATTGGGAATGCCTAAGTGGCATGGTGATACTTTTATACCATAAGGGGAATGTATGTATTCATGGATGGTTTAATTTCCTGGATAGTAGGTTGAGATTTTCTTGTAGTGGGATTTTACAAAAGGTTTTTATTATACACATTATCCTTTATAGAGAGTCATGCTTCTGAGGTGCTCATGAAGACTGTTTTGGATTCCCCAGTAAGTGCTCCATTCTTTTAGATCCAACTTTTTGGGTGCCTTATAGAATGAGGGTCAGTTGGAAGCCACTGGGGTATTGTAAGGATGTTTTATCAATGGGAATTTCATGTGATTTTGGATGAAATAAAGGATCCCTTTATAGGTTTTCCTTATTTTTCTAAGGAAATTGTTCTATTTGACGATGTTTCTATAGTCATGGCTTGAAATCTTGGGTGTAGCAGGGGAGATCCTAATAGGATTTCACTTTATGATATGGCCCTAGGGACTGTGGGAGACCAATGTTTTTTTAACTCTGATGCGGTCCATTAAGATATTATGGTGGATTTTTGTTTGATACTAAGATATAGGGTTCCATGAGAGGAATAATGACTTTTTTCTAAAGAGTTGATTAGTGATGTTAGTCCCACTATTTGGATGGCAGGGTCTAGGGTGGATTATATAATGATTGGTTATCCTTTTCCATGATAATTGAGATAGTTTATACTCATGAATTTGTTTTGAGAAGTTGAACTATGAGATAATTTAGACCGAGTAGTAGCCCATAGTTTTTAACCAGTTCTCTCCTTTATTAAATGGATATAGTTAGATGGGATCAGGGTGATAACATATGTTCTGTATGAGGGAAAACATTATAGATTGAGTGTGAGTCCTAGCTAAAGGGTATGTTAGCCATAGATGTTGTGGTGCTGTTAGTTTGGTTTATGCTAACTTGTGTAGTGAATCTGTCTGGTCCGTGTGGATGGAGCCCATAAAGAGATATATCAGGTAGGTCTATGGTGGATTGTGACTTTATTTTTAGAACTTTTGGGATATGTAATATCTCTTAAATGTAGAGTGGGGGGGGGGGTCTGTATTTCAAATCATTCCAATGGAGTCATAGATCTCGATAGATGCACTTTTTTAGGTGGGAACATATTGTTTCACCTAGCGGTTTGAATTCATTACATTTTTCATTTATACTTCTTAGAGATACTGTGTGTATATGGAGGATTCACTATTTTTCAATTGTATAGGTGAACCTCATTTTATAAATCCACTAGTATGGTCCATAATGGTGGTATATTTACCCCAGCTGTGAGGCTATAAAACGTTTTTGGTTGTTTTGTTTGATATTTTCAACCTTTTGGTTTTATATAGTTTTTTTTATTACAACTACTATTAGTTTCAACTACGATGATCATATCCTGTTGGCACGAACTTGATATGATCGAATATTTTATGCTATCCATTGAGGGTGGACTCCTAATCTTTATTTCTCACCCCTATAAATATTCCTTGGTGTGTTTTCATACCTGATGTCTTATTTTACATTGATGTACGGGTTGCATCATTGATAGGGTTGAGGCATAGTGTTATTTGATCAATACAAGACACTTGTGTTGAGTCTCGGTATTAGGTTAGTTATTCTCAATCATTATGGATAATGGGTGTGTGGTTTGGCTTGGAGTTATTAGTAGAGACTTTTGTATCTTTTTATTCTACGTATGTGGTTGAACTAGTGAGTGACAGGTTGATGTGGGCTCTATATGGTGTGGTTCTATATAACTATTTGGGATTTCCATTTATTATAGAATAAATCTATTTAGTTATTTATTATACATACTCTGATGGTTATGATTATGGATTTTTTTATTTGTACTACTATTGCACACTAATTGGAGGGTATATTCTCCACAAAATATCTTTCAGACCCTTACCACTATTCAATAACCTCGGGTTTTTGGGGACATATACTTGAGGCCTTATAGTGAGCCAGATCATGTGACATGTTTTCCCAAACCGATCTACTTTATTACATGTTTCCTAGTTAGTTGATTTTTGGGGATAATTTTGTCACCATATGTCTCGGTGAAATTCTTGATGATTAGTTTGGGAATTAATTATTGAACATTAGATGTTTATGTATCCACCAAATTATTAAACCTCTTTGTTTTTTATTCATTTATAAAACAACATACTATATATCACTACAGATGTTTTAATTATACAATAGATTTGAATTTTTATATTTATTATTGATTATTTATATGGTTTTTATATTTTAAATTATTTATTTATTTTTCATGAGAGTCTAATATATGGGTGAAACATGTCACATTTAATTGTGAGATTCCATTGAATATTTTTTTAATAAAAGAGGGTGAAATAATTCCCAATATTTGAGTTGAATACCAAAGATTCTTTCATTGAGGTCATTGAAATAAAGAAAACACTTCAATAATTGTGTTGTTTTATTTTGTGTAATGTTTAAGTTGACTTGAGTTAGTTCAGTACATTCAATGAACAGAATATTGGGATGCCATTTTTGATGAGAAATATTTAATCTATACACGAAAAGATAAATATAAAAATTCTACCAATTAGTCATTTATATAAAAAGGTTTATCTTCATTTTTGAAAACATTTAACTCTTTTATTGTCAATTAAAATCATTTTCCAACACTAAAATCCTACTTCAACCCATAAATGGATTGTTTCATCATATAAATACTACTAGTATTCCCAGATCCTCCAAATCATCATGTTGAATGATATATAGATCTATGAAAAAATTACAATAATGTAGTATTGTATTTAAATAATGCTAATATATCTCATAATAATAATATACTAATAAAAAAAAATATTCATAATGGATTTGATCATATTCACTAGAGAGAAGGTTTAATCATAGTGGAGACCATGAATATGTATAAAAGATTTATCTTCCAAGAGACATTTATAGATAGACATTGTACCATCCATGTAATTATTTTTTTTTGAAATACCCACTTATACCCTATTAGTTTTACCACTTTATGTGTATATACCAGGTTTCAAACCTAACTAGGGTACATATAATACATTTCATTTAAATATTTGTCAGAGTTCTATATTATGGTGACCTATAGTTAAAATAATATATCATCATATATGGCTATGATATACCTTTACCAATAAAGATAACTATATATCTCTTGGGTACATAATGAAATCTAATAGACCTTCATGTTTCTCATGTGTAAAAATTCAATTCATTTTTAAAATATGTTTTGCATATGACTCTTGTATCTCTGTAATAACATATTCTTATTGGTCTTGAAATTCATTAAAATCAAATTTACTCTTACTAATTATTGTTTATAATTAATTCCCATTGACTAAACCATATAAATAAAAACTAATTCTTCATTTTAGATGAACAATTTAAATATGGTATATCAGGTGGAGTGAGTAATTAAACAATACCACAATCTAAAATATAGTCATAAAATATTTAACTAAAATATTATACCCCTCGATTAGATAAAGGTGTTTTTATATTTTTCCCTATTGATTTTGAAATTAGTTTTTTTTGAAAACATTGAACATTTAAAAGGATTAACAATTTTGTTTCATAAGATAAACATACCCATACCAATTGTGGCCACCATTAAATTTAATTAAACACGGAATCCACCTTGAGCTACATCACATATAGGACCACATACATCAGTGTATTATTTTTACAATGAATCATTAGATCATTAACATTTACCCTTAAAGGGTTACATTATAATATTTCCTAATAAAGAAGATTACCATACATCAAATGAATCATAACAATTTTAATATAATATTCCATCTATATGGATTCATTGGATATATTTATTTTTGTATGACCTAGGCGATAATTCCAAACATAAGTGGAATCTTTATAATAAAATTTGAACATTTTATTATTTACATTACATAATTTATTTTCAATATCCAATATTTATAAGTCATTTGACAAGTCATTAGGACCAAAAAACATTTCACTCATATAAATAGAACAATATTTGTTCTTTATTACAAATTAAAATCCTTCCCTATATAGGAAAGATTCATAAATCACATTTCAATTTAATGATGGTACATGAATTTTTTTTTCAAGAAATAATGAAAATACACTAGAAATAAGTAAAATCATTATACCCTTAGATAACAAAACAACTCTTTGTCTATTCCCAACTAATATGTCTAATTATCCCTTAATAAATTTTTTTATTCTTTGAGCGGTTCTACATTGTCGAAAATATGTGATATACATCGAGTATCTCTATACCATGATTTAATGTTTGAAAATTTTTTCTCTATAATTTATATTTATTCAAACATATAAGACGTTTACTACTTATTAATCTAATGAATCATATAAAATCATTCCACATATTTATATATAGGCCAATGATTGGAAATATTGGTTGAGATAACGAGAAAACTTATTTCATATACTTCTACCAAACTCTTTTTGTAACAATATTTTTCATATTATGAGGTATAATAAAAAAATTTATATGTTGTGGGTTTGTTTAGAAATTATAACATCTTATCTTTTTTGATAACATAACTAAAATCTCCAAATGAATAAAGGTAATTAATTTTTGTTAAAATTCTTCTTCTGAAGAGATGATCTAATTTATAAATTTCATTTTGGGTTTAATTAAATGAATAATTCTAAAAGAAATTTTTTAATTATTTAAGATATATATATTATTTCTAAATAGAGTATTATTTTAATTATTATCCAACTAAAATAATATAACTCATTCATATAAATTTTTTATTCTATGATCCGTATATTCAAATTTCTTAAATTTGGTAAGCCCTTCTATTATTTATTCTTTATATAGGTGAACAACTACTCATGATTGTATATTATAAAACTCACGGATTATTGAATGAGTTTTTTTATAATTTCATGAATAATCTCAACAGTATGAATCTATGTTTCATTTTAATTGGATTACATAGTCATGTGTCAATGAATATTTATATTAGTAATACTATTACCCTTTTCACATAACACATCATAGATGATTTATTCTAAGATAATCAGGATCTAAATTTTTAATTAATTTATTTATTAATGAATGTGATTCTTTTTTAAAGACATATGACTCTTATATATATATATATAATTGTGGATTTTATAATTAGTCCTAATATGAAAATTATACGTATCATATATACACCTTACATGATATGTTTCATATACATAACATATAATGATAGTAATAAAATAGTATGTATTGCATACATAAAAAATTATTATTATCTTTATTAATTATATAATCCATTTCCATTTTTATCTAATTTATTAGATGAAGTATTTATCATATTACATATAACAATAATAATTCTCCACATCTATTTTAGTATGATATAAAATTCAACATGCTTAAAGGTTTTAATTTACTAGAGAATGTGGCATGTTATATTTCACATAAGAGATAAGAGGGACCAAACAATCCAACATTACCTTAACGGGACTGATCAAATCATAAAACTTTACTTCAATGTTCCAAGTTAGTATTAAATAAAATTTTCATAATCAAAATATATAATATTTTCATACATAGTTTATGACATGTTCGTTTATCACGTGTGGTTTTGATACCACCGGAAAATTTTAATTATTTTATGTCCCATAGTATGAAATTAAAGAAATTAAAAACCCAAATATGAACATAACTAATACCTTAAATACAATATAATAAAATAATAAGATAAATACAACTTTTTAAAAAAGGATCAGAATATTTAAGTCAAACTTGAATTAAAAAATTTCTACTTTAATATCCAAACATAATCCCAACAACCAAGAAAATTATAGTATTTTATTGACTTTTTAGTGACACTATTCACTACTATAAGGAAAATTTTGGAATGATAAATGAGAAAGACACCACAGAACCCCTTAGTTGAGGAAAAATCTCGAACTCTATCAGATGAGGAACACTAGAGAGCACTAAGTGCCCCTATTTTTTCACAAAGGAATTAAGACTAAACAATTTTTGTTATTTATAGAAATAGCGGTACTCAAAAACCTCAAAGGAAGATAAATCAATAAAAAACTAAATAAGGTGTAATAAATACTCTTCAACGGTCATTTGGTGCATTAAATTGCCTTTAAAAGTGTCTTAAGACCCAATCCATATTGGGAGTCACATTGTTGAACCTCTAAATTATTGAAAACTAGAAAAATAGGTTATTAAATGTCCTATTAATAAGGAATTAATTTTTATCATGTAAGTAGATTTTGAAAATAATTACTTTAATGAAAATCCCATATACTATTTGGGCTTTATCAGTTTTTCATGTTTTTGTTTTAACAATATATATAAATTGTTGTGTTTATTCAAATTTTATGTTAGTTATTTAAATAAATAATAATTATTTAATTAAATAATTAAATTTGGTAAATTGAAAACTTATTTATATTAATAATAAACATAAAAATATTTACACATGAACTAATCACATTAGTCCAAAAACCCAAATTATCATTATGTTATGTGTGACCCTAAGAAACATTTTTAATCTTAGTAATAATTTTGAATCTTATTCATAATATTAAACTATTATAAATATCTAGAAAAACATCATTAATATTGAAATTATGAATGAGTTTTTTTATCTAATTATCCCCATGTCGATTAGAAAAGGTATATTGTCCTTAACAGCAAGATTAACCATGATACATTGATAATGTTAATACCACATATATTATCTCTATATTTAAATCCATGCATTTAAACAATATTATGTAATTTCATCACATTTATTGATATTAAATATTGAGTTAAGAATAGTTTAAGTAAAATATGATCTTGGGGTAGAACGTTGAAGACATGAGTTGATGTCTTTCTATTGCGAGATTTAATATGTTGTACTTAAAATATGAAAAATATCTAGAGGAAAGGGTTTGGATACAAATTTAGTTGATATAGTTTATTGAGTTAATTTTTTTTTTCAATTCATAAAACATATTCAAACATACATTATAAAAATTTTATTTCTATGAGGGGAAGGTTTGTGGTTGTTTGGAGTTATTTGAATCAGTTCTGAATAGGATTTGTTAAGATTATAATGAATTATAATGTATTATAGTTATGTATAAAAATAGAAAATGTGTGGGTTTATCATATGAATTTGGAATATTTATAAGACATAATGTGATATCAAATGACATTGACCTGAACATATGATTTTTCTCATGGTTTTATATATCTTCATAAGTTCCCTATGACTTCAACAGATGACTTTAGGGACTCTATCTTTAGTATAGGACACCAAAATTCAATGACACTTCTCTTAAAAGTGTATGATTTTGGATTTTTTATGACTAAAGAAGATAAAAAAAAATTAAAAGTTTAACGAAAATATTTTAATATGAATTATAATGCCTCAAAAATGGGTAAAACAATTTAGGTTAATATTTAGAACAAAATTTTGGGATTTCTGGAATTAAAAAATTTTAAGATACTAATATGATGATCTTGAGTATGTTTGTTATTCATTATAATTAATATAATTACGGTGTATCTTGATTATAGTGAGTTGTCGAGAGGAAGTATAATTTTCGGCATGAATTGCGTGAAACCTAATGAATCGATGATCATAATTATATTATGAATGAATACATCCATATATTAATGATGGATTTGATTTCATATATAGAACAATATTCAAATAATTCTAGAAGGT
Source organism: Viscum album (assembly GCA_963277665.1). Lineage (NCBI taxonomy): Eukaryota > Viridiplantae > Streptophyta > Magnoliopsida > Santalales > Viscaceae > Viscum > Viscum album. The sequence continues at coordinate 633,611,530 of OY728134.1, read as the reverse complement.
TTGAAGGTAGAATACTAATAGTTTCAAACATTCTCTTGTAGTTATGAACAATTATGAAGAAGACTGACAAGCTATTTTAAATACTGAGTGTTAAAGGATTTAAATTCAAATATCTAAAAAAATTACATGTGGAAGGTTGAAAAAATAAAAATAGGGGGTAAAATATTCATTTATTTTTTTCAAAATTTATTTATCAAGGATGAATATGAAGTTGTTTATGAATTGGTGAACAAAGACTATAATAAATTTATTGAGAATATTTTTGATGAATATTGAGTTACATTCCCATGAATCTAATATATGGTAGAGAGATATAATTATTTATTATATCTATATATTTTGAAGTATCTAATTCATGATGAAGATATAGACAATGATGATTTTCAGAAGTTTTGTTCATGAAAATTGAAGTGGTGTCTTGTTATTGTGTTTTAACTGAAGGATAAAATCAAACACACTCAATGAATTGATAATATTCTATTGGTGAAATATACATCATTTTTTACAATAAATTATATCACCTTAATCTACAGGATTCATTTTTTTGATACATAAATGAACTATTAGGAGACATGAAAACATGAGTTTCAACGATATTCCCTTCTTTTTTTTACTCAAATTTAAATCCATGTGGAAAAAGTGATCTCTATGAGTTGTGAATTAGACCAAGGTTAATATTTACAACATTAATATGTGAACCTTTTTTTTATCATTGTTCTCCTTGAATTGGTTTGTATTCTATAGTGTGTGTGGAAAAAAATATCTCTCATATTAATTGGTGGAAGACTTTTCTTTGAAAGAAACTTAAAATAAATAAGATCACTAATTCACACCTAATTATCTCCCATAGATAATTTTGACAGTTCCACAACATGTAATTACCTCAGTATGGCCATAAACTTATTAGTTAGAATTTAATTTAGGTATTTGATACATAACCCATCATTTGGATGGACATATCATATTTTTTTTAATCAAATACCTCTACATAATTTGTGTTATACCCAATTACCATCTATTATTCTAAATACTCGAGTGGATTCCGATTCATATCAAATAATGAATCCTCAAAAGTAAATATCCTCTTTTAAAAAATAAAATTCAATGATCCACAAATAATCGTCAATTAAATAATCCTAATGAAACATAAATAATAATACATGTGGTTAAATTTTTGTAGGTTAACATGAAAATAGGTTCACAAACATATATCCTTTGAGTGATCGTTTATATCTCTATAAAAAATATTCAAACCATAATGATGTTAACATATCATGACATTCTAATATAATGTTCAATAATCTCTGATAACCTATTAATGAGTATATTTAAGTGGGTTATTATTGCATCATCTCTTATGTTTTACACAACAAAAATAAATGAATTATAACATATTAGTATTGATATATATTATATGATATAAAATGACCCTATAGAAACAAAAAATGACATAATTTAGAAAAAAACAAAGAATATCTCAGTTACACAAAATATAGTCACCCATAAATCTAATAGAGTGATAACAAGAGTGGATTTTATTTTATTGTTTGTGTAAGGGGATTTTATTGGGGATATATCATATTATCTTTTATAGGAACTCAAAATATCGTAATATCAACTTACTAAATTATCAATAAAATGGTATAAAATCTACAAAGAATATGTTTAGATCTTTAGTGACACCTTTGCTACGTGCAATTGTTCAATAGCTTTACAATTATCCTAGTAAAGTTAAATTGGATTCATGATGCGTGGGAAAACCCCTAGTTCAATGATGAACTGAATTATCTAAATTGATTATTTATCCACACTAAATATTTTGATATATTTATATCATACTATAGAATAAAAAAATTTAGTTTTTAGGAACTTTTTAATCTTATAAATATATTATTAAAAAACACAAAACCAGAATGAGAACTAAAATCATTGTTCTAACCTTTCACAATGATGATTTTGTCTCAATTCCAAAGACGAAGAATGTCACGAACCATCCTCGGGGTCCATGCCGTGACTTCCCCAAGCCCACCTTCCATAGGACAGGGGATGGCGACTAGCAGTAAAGGCATAATTCGTGATAACTTGGAAGGAATTTCCTTTATAAAAGTAAACAAACACCACAAAGTACAAGAGGAAGTAAAACACTAAGTACAAAATAAGTGATGAAAAGTAAATGGGCCAGAATAAAAACCCAACTGAAAGTACAGCTACAACTGAATGAATGTACAACAGAAAAGACAATAGCTGGAAGAAAGGAAGCAGATCTTGGGTCATCCTCCTCGGATCCTACCTTAAGGGTAGGTTGAGATAGCGCAACTCCTGGATCATCCACCATGGATCCTACCTGAAGGGTAGGTACAAATAGCACAGCTCCTGGATCATCCACCACAGATACTACCTGAACGGTAGGAACAGAGAGCCTCCAGAACTCTCTTACCTTTCAACCTACTCCAAGTATCGTCTCTCCGTGAATTCTACCTCCTGATACTGACTCGTCGTGAGGTCCACCTCTGGGTATCATCCAGTCTTCGAACACTCGACCTCTGTCATCACTATCCGTCGTCTAGAACCAACACAACTAGGTGCGGGCATACCCCATGCATGGTTGAGTATAAAGATACTCAGTAGGTACCCTGATACCCTCAAGGTCTCACTAAAACCAACAAGGATATCCACAAAGAAGATGTCAACAGATAACCTCTAATTAGGTATATGCCCATAAATATACCTAAGTTATCAAGTAACCCATCTCAATCATGAGGAAACAAAAAGGTTATGAAATCAATGGATAACCACTACCCAGTTATATGACCATACATATACCTAAGTTATCAAGTTACCCATCTCAATCATAAGGTAAACACAAAGGTGATAGACTCAGCTCAAACCAGGATTTTCACTATCGAAACCGTAACTACTGAGGAGCCCCGTCCCTGGTGTGTACAATGATTCTGTCATGACACCAAGGTACTACTCACTAACCTAAGACTACTGAGGTAAACCTCCTGTTGAGTACCACAGGTCAGCCACCCAAACACAGTAGTGCTACCCACCGGGGTCTGCCACCCAAACACAGTAGTGCACACTCCCTAATAGCCAGCATAGGTACTCTCCGGACGAGTACCGCAGGTCTGCACCCAAACACTGTAGTTCTTCGTCCGCCATGGGTCTGACCCCAAACAAAGTAGTGCTCTGTCTACTGGGCTAGTCGACTCACTCCAATTCGAGTCGGTCAAGCAGTCGTCATGTCTCATCCAGCTACATGGTCTCCGTACTCCGTACACTAGTCTCCAGAAGGGTCCGCTGCACAAGCTACAGGTCGATACTCCAATTATCACAAAGTCCCACGAAGAAGTATCTCAATGGACCGCCTCGTCATAGGGGTCTCAACGCAATAGACAACGTGTCAATCTGACACCCAGTCTGTGATTTATTTGCCTTTTCGTCCCAAGTCCCCGGTTGGTTTTGTGTGCGAACCAACCCAGCCGTATCTCAACTGTACCCCAAACTCTCATATGGTAAGCTCATAGGGACCGTTTCTCAACGTGAACAGCAACGCCGCTGACGGTTCGTCAAATGGACGTCCAGTCTGAAAGTTATCTGCTTTTCCATTCCAGGGGTCCGGTTGAATTTCGGGTACAATCCAACCCGGCTAAAATCCAACTTCTACCAAAACTCAGGAGAATTATTCCAAAAGGTCTGTCTCATCAAGAGTAATCCAACAGAGTCGACGGCACGTCAATCGGTCGTCTGGAGCTCAAGATATAAGCATTTCCGTTCCGAGGGCCTGGTTGGTTTCATATCTGAACCAACCCGGCTATACTTAAATTTCTCCGAAACCTTGCTTGTAATATACCAAAACGACCTTCTCGATCCAAGGATCACATCGCAGCTGACGGTGCGTCGATCAGATGTCTGAAACCCATGAAATGGTCAAAAGAACGTAAGAGGTCCGGAAGAGGGGATATTTGGGCCCGTACCGACTCGACCCAAGACCCCCTAGGTCAGCCCGAACCGGGTGACCCGACCCGGGACCGGGTCCGGCCCCACTTGGGCATGGCTCGGCCTAGCCTGGGCATGGCCCGGCCCGGCCCGGCGTGCTGGCGGTCCGCTGGCCAGCTCGGTTACACCAAGCTGGGCGGTCAAGGGTTGGGGGATGCCCCCTGTCTCATTAAACACGGCCCCCACGTGGGGGCCGCTACTGTCCGACCAGCCGGGGGTTACGAATCCCCAGCTCCTCCTATAACTGTCCGGCCCGCTCCGGCCGACCGGCTGCTGCACCACGGGACCTGCGCGGGCCGGTCCCCCTGCTCCGACGCCGGCAGTCGGAAGTTGGCCGCCGGTCCCTGCTCCGCCACAGCCTAAAGCCGCATGCTTGGTCTGTCCGGTGCAGCGCGATGGCATCGCGCCCCTCTGCCACGGCCCCGCTCCGGCCGCGGTGTTTCTCGTGATTCTCCAGCACGGTGCGACGGCACCGCGACCTTGTTTGACTTCATTGGCGCGGCGCGACGACATCACACATCCTTTCCCATTCCCATTGCTTCTTCACGGTGCAACGACACCACACCGCTATTTCATGTGCCGCTATGAAATAAAAAAACAAGGGGGAGGAGGGTCGGCCGTGTTCGTGCGGTCCGACCTCCTCCCATTATTGCGGAAACATGTGGCCTAATTTGAAACGAAGGAAAGGTGACTAGAGTATTCACGAACAAAAAAATAAATCCCCTACGGTTTTTTCACAATCAAAAGGAAATTCCAAACCCGAAAACAATAACTTTTGCGGATAAACTTAATAATAATTTGATACTCATTCTTGTTTTAGAAGGAAAACAATCATGAGATTATTAATATTCTCACATTAAACCCCTACGATTTTTCCACAGTCAAAAGGAAATTCCAAACCCGCAAGAAACAACTTTTGCGGATCAACTTAATAGTGAGTTGATCCACATTCATGTTTTAGAAGGAAAACCATCGTGAGATTATTAATATTCTCAAATTAAATCCCTACCTTGAGCGTAATCTTCGATCAAAGTTTGTCGCGGGAAGGGACGTCGCGGAATTGATCGTCGTGGAAAGAGAGGTTGTGGAAGGAGGATCGTCGCGTCACGGAGAAAAGAATCGTCAGTGTCGCATCGTCGATCTCCAAGGATCCTGCGTTCTTTTCGACCTTCGTCAGAGGTCGGCGTTCTTTGCGTTCTTCGCGTTCTTCGACGAAGAAAGAAGAACTTCCAGACTCCCCTTTTTCTCCCAAAAACTCAACACAACAAGCCCAACAATAATAAAATAAGACTTGTCTTATTTTATTAACACACAAGACAACGTCTTTGAAATTGAAAATTGAATCAACCAATTAATTGAAATTAAGTGCAACGTTTAAGCCGACCAATTAATATAGGTGTTTAATATTTAAATAAACACACAAGTTGACTTTCATTAATTGGGGGTGCGGGTACGTTACTGAAATAAAGAAGGGTTTGAGGAAGTTGAAAGGGTGTGGCTCATGTGGGACCCACCCCACTAAAATCCTACCTAGTGGAATAGTTAGGATGTGGGTCCCACTCAACCACTTAGATTAGGTTAACACTTCTTTAAATAAAAATAAAATTGGTTGCACCACTTTTATTTTATTCCTTTACTTAACCCAAAAATTTAATAACCACACCCGAGAAAACGCAACTCCGGAAAAGGTGTTTCTAACCAATTACCGGTGCTTCGATTCCATCAGTGCCCTTGGATTTCGATTCTGAGAACCAGTTCAAAAGTTAGGAGTACCCACTCGTTCGTTCACTGAACGTACCCGAGCTAAACTTCGGAAAATGATTCCGGGCACACCTGGCCTTGGAATCAGGTGCCGTTAGAAACTGCGTTCTTTTAAAATTTCAACGAAAATTAAGAAAAACATTTCCTTGAAATTTCTGGGTATTTACATTACTCCCACCTCAGGTATTTACGTCCTCGTAATGCTTTAACACAATCTAGGGTTACAAAAACTCTACTGATCATGCATCTGAGCCTTCCGCTCCAATGTGCTCACCTGGAGGTTCCCGTACTGACAGTGAAAGCGCACCTGAGGAATCGACCATCCTCGTAGGATCCTCTCCTGTCGATCCTCGATCCCCACTAGAACCTCCGTGAATGTCACCTCATCACCAATGTCTAGCTCCTCATGGATGATGATATGCGAAGGTTCGAGCACGTATCTCCTCAGTTGAGATACGTGGAAGTCGTCGTGCACCTGGTGCAACTAAGGTGGATGGGTCAAGTGCTAAAACAACTCACCTACCCTACTGAGGACCTAGAAAGGTCCATTGAACCTCAGAGATAACTTGTCGATTCGGCCACATCTCCATAAACCTCGTCGAGGTGAGACCCGTATAAGGACGTGATCATCATCGTCAAACTCTAGAGGTTTCCAATTCCTGTTAGAACTGAAACTAAAAACAACTCCTGCCACAAGGGTAAGGTTGACTAACTCAAGAGTGATCGGTCGCACCCTCCTGTGCAAGAGTTTATCTTGTGCTTCCTGGGGTTCCATTTTTGCTGACCAAGGAAACCCATCCCAACGATGTAGTTAAACCACAACCTTTTTTCCTAATACTGTCAATTTGTGTATGAACTGTGATTGCCCAGTCCATACTCAAACCAACGTCGTAAGGCCTCGACGCTGCCACCATGTGATTCCAACCGAAACTCTCGCCTCGAGGGTCTAACCACACCGTCGGTGTATGTGTGATTATCGAGTCTCCTCCCAAGGTATCTCTAGACGTAAGGGTCAAGTCCACGACATACTGGAAGCACTAGGTCTGGGACAAGATTCTTGTAAGGAAGGAATGATTCAAATCAACGTTTGTTACTACGGAAGCTAGTAGTGGACACAGACTATCCCTTGAATCATTTTTAGAGCCATTGGGTTACACTCCATGACCACATGCAGCTGCACTCTTCCTCCGCCCTCCAGCTCCCTGAGCCTGGTAGGGACAACTAAGGCGGGTGGTTGTAGCATGTTAAAATGTAAACCACCTCATGCTGCTCTCTGAGATCTGAATCCACACCTTCTACTTCGCAGACTCATCTCTCCATAAATCTCCCACTTCTTGAAACATTTAACACACCTGAGTCTCTAAGACTAGCACCAGTTTCCTATTTCTTACTGTAATGTGCAGTCTTCATCCGCTCCTGGATGATTTGCACCTTCTTTGCCTACGATCTGAAAGAGCTGCTAAGATTTCTCCCCTTCCGAAAAGAGAAACTCGGTCTCATCCCCCGGATGAACCACTCCAATTTCCTAATACAGTCAATCCTGACATGAATGATGTATTCAAGCCATGGGTGACGTCGTAAGGCCTTGACATAACTACCAAGAGGTCCAACTGTCACACTCTCCTCCAAGGGTCGAGTCACACTCTCGGCATCAGTGTGAGGTCACTAGGTCTCCTCCAGTAGAAATCTCAAAATTGAGGGTCATGTCAACAGTTTTTAACAAGAACCTCTCAGTATCAACCAAACGAAGGATAGGAAATCAAACACCACAAATATAAGTGTCTTTTATTATAGCAGCTCATAGTACAAAGACACAACAAAAACAACAGCAACAACAACAACATGGAACTAGAAGCACCAAGAACAAAAAGGTATCCACTAGTTCCGCTCCTTTCCACCTGCTTTCGGAGCTCTACTGCCTCGTCCACCGCTCGGATGTTGCTCAAGCACCTGCCGCTGCTTCTGTCTCGGTGGCTCCTCCAACGTCTGCAGATCAACTGTGTGGGGAGTCGAACAGTCATGTGCCATGTGACCTTTCCTGCCGCAGGAGTAACACTATCCGTTTCTGGCACACCTGGCTCTGACCCCACCCCGGGTGTCCCACACCACAGATCCTAAAACCGAGATTGCCCAACTGCTGGTCTGGTCCTCCTGGACCTCTGCATCATCTGTCTACTGCCTACAGATGACTCGACTACTGATGGAAAAACATGTGGAAAAGGCAGCAGCTCTTGAACACACTTGGGGAGTAGAGATACTGGTACAAACTCCACCCTGATGAAGGTCTCGAAGTCTTTATAGGTGAAGGTCATCCCGTCGCAAAACTGGAACAAGTGACTCCACCATCACTTAGCTGCTGCCTGAAAGCGGCTGGCAGCAAAGATCACCATGATGTCTGCTGGTGTGCCTACTAGCCCGAAGAATCTCTCCACAGCCTCCAGCCAATCCTCAGCCGCCTATGGGTCTATCTCTCCCCAGAACCTGGGTGGCCTCTGGCGCTGGAACTCGTGCAATGTGCTCAAGCGATGTGCATCGCCTGCTGCTGGGGATGGTGGAATCAGTGGCCCATTGTATGGTAGTACCACTGGTGCCTCCGCTGGTGCCTCAACTATAAGAGGGACATGTACCGAAGGCTCGTCACTCGGCAGGCTGTCAGTACGCAAATCCCTCTGGGCTCTAGCTGGTCGTCCGTGAAAAGGAATCACGAAGAAACAATGTGACATGGGCAAACGATTTATACCTGGGGAGCTGACCTGGTATTATCTAATTTAAGGTAAAACATTTGAAAACACACACGCAATCAGTGTTTTCATGCACAAAGTCGGAAATCAGTTGTCAAGGTCCTGGTGTATAGATACGTCGGCCGCTCGCAGAAACACTGGACTCCCTGAACTGAAAACCAGACTCGGTACTTTTAACATTGTCGCTTCACAGAAAGAAAATTTCCGAGTTATATGTTTTGCGGTAGAACCGAACTCCACTGATACCAATTTCTCATGACCCGTCCTCGGGGCCCATGCCGTAACTTCCCCAAGCCCTCCTTCCATTGGCCTGGGGTTGGTGACTATCACCAAAGGCATAATTCCCGATAACTGGGAAGACATTGCCTTTATAAAAGTAAACAAACACCACAGAGTACAAGCGAAAGTAAAACACTAAGTACAAAAGAAGTGCTGAAAATTAAATGGGCCAGAATACAAACCCAACTGAATGTACAGATACAACTGAACGAAAGTACAATAGAAAAGACAACAGTTATAAGAAAGGAAGCAGCTCCTAGGTCATCCTCCTCAGATCCTACCTGAAGGGTAGGTACAGATAGCGTAGCTCCTAGATCGTCCACCACGGATCCTACCTGAAGGGTAGGTACAGATAGCCTCCACAATACTCTTTCCTGTCAACCTCCTCCGAGTATCATCTCGCCATGAAGCCCACCTCCTGATATTGACTCTTCGTGAAGTCCACCTCCAGGTATCGTCCAGTCTTCGAACACTCGGCCTCCGTCCGCACTTCCTGTCGTCTGCAACCAACACAACGAGGTATGGGCATAGCCCGTGTAGGGGTGAGTATAATGATACTCAGTAGGGACCCGGAGACCCTCAAGGTCTCACTAAAACCAACAAGGATGACCACAAAGAAGATCTCAATAGATAACCTCTACTTAGGTAAATGACCATACATATACCTAATTTATCATGTAACCAATCTCAATCACGAGGAAACACACAGATTATGAAATCAACTGATAACAACTACCCAGGTATATGCCCATACATATACCTGAGTTATCAAGTGACCCATCTCAATCATGAGGTAAACACAAAGGTCATAGACTCAGCTCATACCAGGATTTTCATTATCAAAATCATAACTGCTGAGGAGCCCCGTCTCTGGAGTGTACAATGATCATGTCATGGCTCCGAGGTACTGCTCACTAACCTAAGACTATTAAGGTACTACTTCAATCCAGAACCGCGTGTCATCCACCCAAACATAGTAGTGTAACCCGCCGGGGTCTTCCACCCAAACACAGTAGTGCACACCCCCTAATAGCCTGCAGAGGTACTCTCCGGACGAGTACCGCAGCTATGCACCCAAACACTGTAGTGCTCCATCCTCCATGGTTCTGCACCCAAAAAATGTAGTGCTCCGTCCACTGGGCTAGTCGACTCACTCCAAGTCGATTCGGTCAAGCAGTCGTCAGGTCTCAACCGGGTACATGGTCTCCGTACTCCGTACACTCTTCTCTGAGAGGGTCCGTTCCATGAGCTACATGTCGATACTCCAAGTATCACAAAGTCCCATTAATAAGTATCTCAATGGACCGCCTCATCATAGGGGTCTCAATGCAATAGAAGGCGTGTTAATCGGATGCCCGGTCTGTGATTTATTAACATTTTTGTCCCAGGGGCCCAGTTGGTTTCGTGTGCGAACCAACCCGTCCTTATCTCAACTGTACCCATAACTCTCATAGGGTGAGCTCATAGAGACCGTTTCTCAACGTTAACACCAATGCCGCTGACGGTTCGTCAAACGGACATCCGGTCTGAAAGTTATTAGCTTTTCCGTTCGAGGGGCCCGGTTGGATTTTGGGTACAATCCAACCCGGACACTATCCAACTACAACCAAAACTCAGGATAAGTATGCCAAAAGTTCCGTCTCATCATGAGGAATCCAACAAAGTTGACGGCACGTCAATCGGACGTCCGGAGCTCAAGATATAAGCATTTCCGCTCCGAGGGCCCAGTTGGTTTCGTATCCGATCCAACCCGGCCGTACTCAAAGATCTCCGAAACCCTGAGTGTAATATACCGAAACGACCGTCTCGTTCCAAGGATCGCATCACATATGACGGTGTGCCGATCGCAGTTCTGCAACCCAAGATATGGGAAAAAGACCATAAGAGGTCTGGAAGTGGGGGTTTTGGGCCCGAACCGACCCGGCCTGAGACCCCCTGGGTCGGCCCGAACCGGGTCGACCGGACCCGAGTCTGGGTCCGTCCCGGCCTTGGCACGGCATGGCGCGGCCTGGGCAGCTCGGCCCGGCGCGCTTGTGGTCCATAGGCCAGTTCGGCTACACCGAGCTGGGCAGTCAAAGGGGGGGGGGGGGGTAGCTGCCCCCTAGTCTCAATAAATACGGCCCCCACTTGGGGACCGCTACTGTCCGACAAGTCGCGGGTTACGAACCCCCGACTCCTCCTCTGACCGGCCGACCCGCTCTGGCCGGCCGGCTACTGCACCACGGGACCGATGCAGGCCGGTCCCCCTGTTCCAACGCCGGCAACCGGAAGTTGGCCGCCGGTCCCTGCTCCGCCGCGGCCTAAATCCGTGGTCTTGGAACGTCCAGCGCGGCGCGACGGCATCACGCCCCTCCGCCGCGGTCCCGCTCCAGCAGCGGTATTTTTTGTAATTCTCTAGTGCGGTGTGACGGTATCGCGACCTTGTTTGACTTCATCGGCGCGGCGCGACGGAGCCGCGCATCTTTTCCCATTCCCATTTCTTCTACGCAATGCAATGGCACCGCGCCGCCTTTTCATGTGCCACAATAAAATCAACAAACAAGGGGGAGAAGGGTCGACTGTGTTCATGCGGTCCGACCTCCTCCCGTTATTTCCGAAACAGGTTTCCCAATATGAAACGAAGAAAAGGTGACTGAAGTATTCATGAACAAACAAATAAATCCCCTACGGTTTTTTCGCAATAAAAAGGAAATTCGAAACCCGCGAACAAAAACCTTTTCGGATCAACTTAATAATGAGTTGACCCGAATTCTTGTTTTAGAAGGAAAACAGTGATGAGATTATTAATATTCTCAAATTAAACCCCTGCGTTTTTTCCGCAATCAAAAGGAAATTCCAAACCCGCAAACAAAAACTTTTGCAGATCAACTTAATAATGAGTTGATCCGAATTCTTTTTTTAGAAGGAAAAAAATCATGAGATTATTAATATTATCAAATTAAACCCCTACCTCGAGCATAATCGTCGATCGAGGTTTGTCGCTGGAAGGGATGTTGCGGAATTGATCGTCGCGGAAAGAGAGGTCGTGGATGGAGGATCGTCGTGTCTCGGAGAAAAGATTCGTGGGCGTCGCATCTTCGATCTCTGAGGATCCGGTGTTCTTTTTGACCTTCGTCAGAGGTCGGTATTCTTCTTGTTCTTCACGTTCTTCACATTCTTTGAAGAAGAACGAAGAACTTCCACACTCCCCTTTTTCTCCCAATAACTCAACAAAACAAGGCCAACAATAATAAAATAAGACTTGTATTATTTTATTAACACACAAGCCAACGTCTTTGAAATTTAAAATTGAATCAAACAATTAATTGAATTTAGTTTCAACATTTAAACCGCTCAATTAATAGAGGCATTTAATATTTAAATAAATGCATGAGTTGACTTTCATTAATTGGGGGGGGGGGTGCAGGTGTGTTAATGAAATAAAGGATGGGTTGAGGAAGTTGAAAGGGTGGGGCTCGTGTGGGCCCCACCCCACTAAAATCCAACCTAGTGGATTAGTTAGGATGTGGGTCCAACTCAACCACTTAGCTTAGGTTAACACTTCTTTAAATAAAAATAAAATTTGTTACACCACTTTTATTTTATTCCTTTACTTAACCCAAAAATTTAATAACCACACCCGAGAAAACGCAAATCCGGAAAAGGTGTTTCTAAGAAATTACCGGCGCTGCGATTCCATCGGTGCCCTCAGATTTTGATTCTGAGCACTGGTTCAAAAGTTAGGAAAACCCGCTCGTTCGTTCACTGAATGTACCTGAGCTAAACTTCGGAAAATGATTCCGGGCACACCGGGCCTCGGAATGAGGTTCCGTCAGAAACTGCGTTGTTGTAAAATTCCAAAGAAAATTAAGAAAACATTTCCTAGAAATTTTCATGTATTTACAAAGAATACATTATTAGTTCTCCTAAAGTATGTAAGGATAATATTTTCTGAATAAAAAAATGTAATTAATTTGTATTTGATTGGTATTTACTAATTATTATTAATTCATAAGAAAAACAAGAATTACTACATAACATGGGTTAAATGATTGATAAAACTATCTAAGAATACATAATATTTATCATTAATTCTCGTTCATTAATAGTTGTGGGAAACTATATCTTTTCAATACTCTTACAATATAAATATATTAATGAACCATTTTAATATTTTTACATGTTAAATCATTTTCAAAATGTACTAATGTTTTTGATCAGTCCAAGGAAAAGAATCATTTTTAATATATCTTTATAGATCTCCTACCTAGTATATATTATGTTTCTATAATATAATTTATTGATAAAAAATATCCTAAACATTTTTTATTCTTTAATAACAAAGTTATTAAATTTTTATTAAAATTATTTCATCAACATAAAATATCAGTAATACAATAATTATCTGAAAAGATGATTTATATATTGACGAATAATTTTTCAATTAATAATTTCCTCCTATTTTCTACCTATATCAAATAGAATATTTCAAAACTAAGAAGCTTACTTCACTATATAAATGTATCACTATAATTAACAAAATGTATTATTATGTCATGGATCATTGAAATAAATTTTTTTAATATATATTCATCCTATAAAAATCCCAAAAAGGAATGAAATTTTGATATTCGTTTAAAATATCTCAAACCCATAGAATACAGTTATGTCTAAAAGAACCCTATCAAATTAAATCAGATCCCCCAAAGAAAAAATTTGGACAATTCCATTTCTATATATTTGATTAAAACCTTTAGATACTAATATAAATTTATAGCTATGAAACTATAACATCTATGTCATTATTCCCTCAAATGACCCACTTACAACAAATAGGTTTTACCCCATTATACAGATCTACTAGGATTCAAACCTGATTACTATACATATATTCCCCTGAAAAATTAATTTAATTTAACCATTTTTTTGATTATGAACATATAACGGCCTCTCAGTATGATGTTAAATGATCTTCCATAACAATTACATGAATTTAAATTCTAAATAATAAATCTATATATTTATGAATTTTTATGAAATATACTATGCCACTATGGTTCTAGTGTATATAGAGTCAATTAATTTTTCACAAACCTTTTTGTTTTGACTCATGTTTATTTGTAATATCATAATATTGATGTTCTTGATCTTCAAAAAATTCCAATTTACAACCACACATTATTTTTAAAACAAATTCCCATTCTAAAAAGATATTGTGTTAGAAAATAAACACTTATTACACTGAAGGATTATAGAAATAAAAACCCACTATCTCATTGGTATAACCAACAAATAAACATTTACCAAATTTGGGAGAATGTTTGGTTTAGGTAATATATGGTTTATATTCCATACACTCCTAGATCATTATAAAAAAATTGGGAATCTTTACAGTCCACATATCATTTGTCGTCTTCTAAATATATTTTTATAAAGCATTTTCTAGTGTAAATGACTTAATTTATTGAGAATAACCACAAAAGTAAATAGACTAATCCCAGTCTAATATAATTTGATTCCTCATTTTAGTTAAAACATTTAGTTTTAGTATAATTGTTGGAGTGAGTTATGATACAATACCAAAACCTCATAGATAGTCATTAATTTTTAACACAAATATTATCTAATATGATTTTATCAAACTGATTTAATACATTTTCCATGTTGATTTTTCACTTCATTTTTTATCACTTACTCAACCTAAATGGATACATACTTGTGTTTCATATGATACACATACAATAACAACCCATATCTTTCATACACATTATTTTATCATTTATTACATGAATATGAACTTAATAAAACCCTAAAAATATCATGATTCCAGGTGTATTTAGATAATTTTGTATATATTATAGAAAACATGAAATATGAAAAAAAATAACTAAAACTCTATAACTCGCCCTTAAATTTATCTTTTCTTCTAAATAAAACAGGGTAACAAAAGGATGTACATAAGAAAAGGGTGATATATAAACACCATTAAGGTAATAATCAAATAATAATGTGATATGAGAAATATGTGTGCGTCAATAAGCATATCATGGTAACATAATAGGGGAGAGAATCATGAACTGGTATATAGAAGAATGATAAAATATGATAAAATAGAGGCAACTTGGGAGTGTGGAAACAACATGAAACATGTAATTATAATCATTATTCCAGGATAAGTACAATGAAATAATAACATTGTGTCCATGGGATGTAATTTAATGTACCATACATGTAATCTCATGAGATATAAGTATTACCCAATACATTGGATGACTATATATTTCTAGGACCACTCGTCACATTTATATCATGTACATGCATAATTTTTCCACATTAATCATTCAATATATGAATATACTTCATCGCATTTAATACCACGATTAGGTAGTATGGTTTAAATACATAGAAGTCCCCAATAAATGGAAGATATGTTCATCTATGGGAATTCAATTTATTGTAAATGGGGATAGATATTTACTATGAAAATATTTGGCATATAAAATTGTAGGATAATTTTGGTACCATAATGATGTTATATAAATAATTTTGGAGGGTGTAAATGAGAGTGAAATGAAGTATCTAATTCAATTTAAATCATAAAAAAAGTAGAGGATTGTGTAAAAACACATTATAACATGGAAAATTGGAAATCTAATGAGGTGTAGTATAAAAAATTCAATTCAAAAAAATAATAGGAGAGTCTCTTCCCTTGATATGGAACTTATAAAATCCTAGAATTGATTATAAATAGAATAGGAACATATTGGGAGGTCTCTAATCTGGTAAAGAAAGAGTAAATTTTAACTCCCTAGGTTTTTAGTGAATAACAATGGGAATTTTGGAGTTTTTATAGAAAAAGAGATGAAAATTGTTTATTAATTTATAAAGAATTGTATTATACAATATATATAAAAATAATCCAAAAACAAGACCATACCATTGGATTCTCTAATTGTTTCTACCAAATAACAATTTCACTTTTTATTTTATATGGGTATGAATATAAATGATTAAAATAATACCCATGGTGATGTTGAAGTAAGTCTTGTTTATAAATAATTTATTTTAAAACCTTAAAATATAAAATAAGTTTTGGATGAACCCTAAAGTATTTATAAAATTAATCATATAAATTCAAAAAGACATTATTCTTTTTGGTAAAAATATTTTTATTCATGGAAACTCTTTATATGATTTATTATATTACATTTGTGCTTTTATGATGTCATAATACATGTAGTATTTAATTTTTATTAAAACTTCATCATTTGATAAATTTTATATACTAATTTCGAAAATAATATATATTTTATCAAAATAGTTCTCTTTTTATGAGAAATTTAACATTAAAATTAAAATTCCCCAATTAGAGAAAAATACTACTTTTTTTAAAATAACAATTTTATGACCCTTATAAAAATTAAATTAAATTTATTAAAATGATATTATAACTTATATATAATAAATTTTCATTATTAATAATAGTTATATAAAATATAATTTATTTAAATAATTTTGTTAACTCATTATTATTAGTGTGTTTATTGAGACCTTCTATTTTAAAAAATGAAATTTGTTTTTCAATGTATCAAAATATAATTTCTTATCAAAATTACTATTTTATAATTATAATGTAAGAAAATATAAATAAATCATTATTGAAATAAAAATAAAATATTAAAATTCATTCCATTAGTGTCTAGCTACACAACCCTTTATTAAACAAGATAATTCCTAAATGTGTAAGGTGTGCGATGGTGAGAGTTTCTTGGGGTGGTTCAGTGAACATTATTCCAGCCATGATCTCAATGAGATTGAGCATCTAGTATAGTGATTTTTTTTCATGTTTCAGTTGTTGGATCTAAAATTGGAATTGATCAAGGTAAAATAAAAATGATTTCATAAATGATTATGATGCATAATTATCTTTTAATCCAAATGTTTTTTATCAGTCCAAAAATAAAATTAGTTCATGTGTTTTCTGAAACTAAATTTGTTAATAAGGATTTTATTAATTTAAATATGGAATTTCATATAAAAAAATTTAGGCCATTTCATTCTTTATCCCATAAAAAATTTACTCTCAAAATTTTATTTTATACATTAAAATAGACATGTGTACCTCAGTTTCATTTCCTCTTCTAGTTCCCAGGTTGTATCCTCAAACTTATTATTCTAGCATAGATTTGTGACCATGTGAGTCATCTTATTTCATAATTTTTTTATCTATGATCTAATATCATCATCAAATACTCCTCTTAAGAATGATTGTTCTCTAAAGGTATTACCTTTAGATTTGATACATGTTAAGGGACCCCCAACATACTTCTTCAAACATCAGGTCTCATCGACGGTTGTATTATATATTTTCTATCATTTTATTTGATTTCATATAAAACAAAATGGTCTGATCCTTTTCTATAAACTATTAGTTTAGGTTACGTCCTATCAACATCTAATCTATGATTTCATCACATCATTTTGGATTCTAAAACCTTTTCCCATATAGAGCCTCGTAATGTCCCATATGAAAGATAAAATGGAAACTATAGGGACATTTAATCTGCTTGAGGGAAAGGTTTTGATCATAAATTCACTAGAAATATATTGAAAAAGATATAAATATATCCTCTAGAATATGAATTTTTCTTTAAGACTCAGCATCCATCTGAGTGTGATAAGTAGTGTTGAATCTTAGTTCTGTGTCTAGCACTTGCTAAAATATTCTCCAAAACAAAAAGGTAAACCACAAATCTCAATTAGATATAATAAAGAGCAGAACTCTGTGAGGTCTTACCACTTACCTTGTGTATATAATTGTATAATTCAAGAGATAAGTCATCATTGAAAGTATTGAAATATTATTACTTGATAAGGTGATCCATGACAAACCAAATGGAGTCATTTACATTAGGGGGATTTATGTGTCTTATGATAAAATCCATGTTTAGTTTTTTCCAATTTCATATTGGTATGGGAAATGGTTTCATCATATCATTAAACTTATATAATCTAGACATTATTTTTTGGGATACCCACCATCATGATACAAATTTTGTAGAGTCCCTATTCATGTTATCTTGCCATATGTTTTTCTTAAATTCATTATACATCTTAACGCTTCCTAGATGTATAGATAAGGATACGTTATATGAATTATCCAAGAGCTCCCTCTTTAGTTATATAATTGATGGGACACTTATCTGGGTTCAAAATCTTATATGTTTATTTTTATAATTTTTAAAGTATTTATTATTTTATACTTTTTTCTATACCACCTCACCATCCATATAATCCTCCTTAATACTATCAAGAATAAATATATGAATAGGAATTTGAGCATGGGGAGATGAAGATCCTATTACTAATCCTATTTCAACTCTCATTATGTTTATAAAGAATGGAAACCTTTAAATTCACATAATTGATATGGTTTTAATATATGTTTTACTCTTAGAATCTTCCACTATTGATTCTCACTCAAATTTAACCAAGAGAAGAAGGTAGAACAGTCCTTGTAGTCTAGCTTGGTTATCGAATCCTCAGAGACCTCAGAAGTAACCTACCAACAAATACATTCTATGGATTGTTTTTAGCTATGAAGTGTGCAACATGGGATGATTTAACATGGTTTGAAATGAACTCTAAGAGGCATAAGTTAAATCAATTTAAAAGAATGAGTTGATCTTATGTTATCACTAGGGGTGGATTGGATGTATTCCCTTTTCAATTATTTCAATTTATTATATTTGAGATGAGTACATTTAAGGAGATCAAAAAACTTCATAACTAAATGATTTTATACCAAAAAACCATATTACTAATCACTTATACACTTGGAGGATCAAATTTAATAGCAATCCAAGGTAATGGTTTTAATTAGCACTTGTAGTATGTGGCCTTAAAATTCAGTAAGGACAAAGAAGTTTTAAATTCATCAAAAAATCATCAATTAAAAGAAGTAATTATAAATTTATGGGGTTATAAATAACATCCAATACATCACCTTGATACTCCCTTGGATAAAAACAATTGTGGGTTAGCCTTCCATTGATTCAATGGTTTCAATGGAAGCAGTAAGTAGACTCATGAGGGATCAAATGGAGAAGTCAAAAAAATAAAGAAATAACGATCACTCCACCATTGTGTGATAATTTCACATGGTTTAGTGAGAATAACTTCACACCTTGAACCAATGGTATCAAAGTGATATTAATAAAAACAAAATAATATAAGAATAAGAACTTTTATTAAGAAACTAATGTGAATTTAACAACTTACATGTGAAAGACAAACTTAAGACAGAAAAATCACAATATAACATTAAAATGAAAGGAAGCTCAAAAGATGATAAAATCCTCCACCACCTAAGACATAAATATGATTTTCAAGAGGCTTGGGTAGAGATCCCAACATTACAATGGACCCCACTTGAGTATGGTAGGCCTAGGGTGGTGGAATGTAAGGGAGAGGAGACTTTTCCACCCTTGACCTGAAGTTGCAGCCAACATGCTTCCAACGAACAAAGGCATCTAGAAGACCTTCTAGATGGTCGAATTGGAGTGGTCCATAGAAGAATAAAATTGATCTTCAGATTTTCTCTAGCTATTTATAAAATTTTATCCGAAATTAATGTTTTTTTCTAGATATGATTAAATTGGTGGGATGATTATATGGGACTTCGAATATGACCCATAATATTATCTCTAAATTGGGTCTCCTTAATAACCACCAAGGATGTAGAATTAGTGATGTATCATGAATAATTATTTGTTAGTATATATGTCTTATAGAATACCATGAAATTTGGGGTTCATTGGGTTGGTATGATGGGCCCCAAATTCTCATCAGTGGGATGATGGCTAATCTGCCTTCTCCAGAATTGTTTTTATGAAATCCCATTTTGGTTGTTTTCCAATGTGAGTATTCCAACACACCACGAGTATGAATTGTTACAAATATATTTTTCAACCTTAAAATAAAATAAGAAAATAAAATCAAAATAATTGGATACTTTAAATTATGTCAAAATATGAACCACATCATAGTGAATTTTAAGAAGGAATTACAACCATAATGTGAAATGATGTTCAAAGTGTAAAATGCACTAAAAAGGTTTTTATGAATATTAAAGAACATGAATATTATATATATTAACAATTAATATTAGCCACATTTACTGGCTAATAACACCCCCAACATGAGTTTTTCTAGTCCCGGGAAAAATATATCTTAACAATATGAAATTCGAATTCCCTTTTCCAAAAACTTTTTAATACACAATGATCACCCAAAACCCCTATACCAAAGAATCATGAAACACATCAAAATATTTTAATACACGGTTTTTTCATAAGAATATCCCAATACCAAGAATATTCCTTTCTTCAAATAAATATCCATATTTCATCCAATATAAATTAAGAGTGATGATGTGTTGTGCACCGCATTAGACCTTGGGGTTCATCTTTATTGAATAGGGAAATGTTGGAAGTTCTAGGTGGAATCACATTTCAATATTAAGATGAGTATTCAAAATTTTTTATTGTAGTTTTTTTGTTTTTCATTTTTCTTTTTTTTTCAATTTTTCGATCGTAATTGAAACTCTACTCAATAGAGTCAACCCTTATAGCGAGAGTTGGCCAAATACTACCTAGCTCAAAGACCATAGGGCACCAAGTGAAGCCCACATACTCGGAAAATCATCTCGAGGTAACTCAGTAAAAAACAAATTCAAAATACCATAAATAGAGATAAAATTACTAACTCTAGGCCTTACAACTATGAAGTCATGATCCCCAAGTGCTGAAATCCACGCATTAGGTCATTTCATTGCTCTACGCGCAAATTTATTGTTTTTACTTTTTTTATTAAATACTCATATTAAAACTAAAATGATCAACAAAACTATGCTATTTATTTGGGGGACCCCTTGAACTCAACCTAATACCCCACAATTCAAAGGACGTGTGTTGTGATTCTTTTGTTATTTGATTAAAACATAAACAATGAAATATCACATTATACAGACACACTTTCCATAATCTATGTTCAGGAAATATACATGGATTAAAATCAAAATCAAGGAATGCTAAATTATTTGATATTCAGTTTCCAAGTGTACAATTCTTATTATCATGTTCACGGTTAATGAAAATTTTCCTTCCATTAAGGCACAATTGTTTTTCAAATCAATTTTTTTTTTCAAACAAAAGCATTTTATTTTTTACAGAAATGCAATTTTTTATTTGATCTCCCTCCAACATAAAATAATATTGTCCCCAATGTTTGAAGAAAATAAATTTTAGAATGGGGTAGAGGAATAGAAGGCGAATTCAAAAAGGATATTGAATATAAGGATCTTGTAATGAATTAAACTGGTGTTTGATGTTGAAATAATTATTGCTTCTTTTTTAATCACATGATCTCGATATCACTATGAGAATTCCCTAGTGGAAAAAAGGAAAGACTAACAAAAAAACAAAAAAATTAAATATATTTATATTTATATTTATATAATAAATAAATTAAAATATAATTATATATATATATATATATTATAGAATAAAGAAGAACCATAAGCCGTAGGTCAGTGGTAAGTGCACGCCCATGTCTCCCTTCGGTCCCAAGTTTGAGCCCCTGCAGCTTCGCCAGTTGTGACGAGGTTTTCCCCACGACCTATGATGTGGCCTTTTAATTTTATTATTATTATTATATTTTTTTATTTTAACATACAAACACATAAAATGAACTGATGATACATTGTCTACTTTTTAAATTTCTGGGTAAGGTATTACTCAATGATCACACCAAATGACACAAATGAATATGGCTCTCACCTTTTATACCCATCCAAACTCATAATATAAGAACATGTAAAAATTATATATATATATATATTTTAAATATCAAATTGATTAATTAATCCTATTTGAAAAATAAATTTGATTCAAAAAATATTAGAAACCTGAAAACCACGGGTTACCTCCCATGCAGTTCTTTTGTTTAACATCGTTATCCCTGCATGGATCCTAAATCTATCAATTTTTTCTTGGTTCATAGTTTGGCTCAGTTAACTCAGCCTCTATTTCTTGTTTATTTAATGATTCAATGAATTATTTTAACCTTTGACCTTTGGCATTTAAAATGTAACCACCTGTGGGATCTTGAATCTCTACTACCCCATAGGGGTACACATGATGCACTATGAAAGGACCTGACTATCTAGACCTTAAAATTCATTGGTGTAAATGATGTTTTAAACTATACAAGAGCACACATTTTCCCAGTTATAAATGTATTACTTTGATATTCTTAGATTGGTAGGATGGAACTCTAGCTTTATTGGTCCTTGAATTTTCATAAGCCTCCATCAATAGTTCCTCAAGTTCATTGAGATCTAATTTCCTTTTTTTTTCTGGCCGATGAGAGGTCATAATTTATTTTCTTAATTTCCCAAAAATCCTTATGCTCAATTTCATTAGGTTAATGGAATGATTTTACAAAAACCAACCTATATGGTGACAATCCTAGGATGGTTTTGTATGTGCTGTACGATATGCCCAATGTGTATCCAAGAGATTCTCGGACCAATCTTTCATAGAAGGATTGACAAAATTTTCAAGAATATTCTTAATCTCCCTATTTTCTAACTCAGATTGACCATTGGATTGAGGATGGTATACAGTGGAAACTTTATGATAAATCCCATACTTATAAATGAATGAAGAGACGGTAAAGTTGCAGAAATGGGTTCCTTGTTCACTGATTATATCCCTAAGAATTAAAAAACTATAATATATATACTCTTTCAGTAATTGGATCACAACATGATGGTCAATAGACTTAGTGGGAATGGCTTCAACCCATTTTTAGAAATAATCAATAGCTTAGAGGATGTAGATGTATCCCCTAGAGTTTGGGAAGGGACCACTTAAATAGATTCCCCAGTAGTCAATGATTTCTATCACTAAGATGGGATTGAGTGGCATTTGATTCCTTTATGAGATTGACCCAAATTTTTGATACTTAGGATAGCTTTGACAAAACATGTAGGAGTCCCTTGAGAGGGTGGTCCAGAATAGACCACACTGAAGAACCAAAGTAGATGTTTTATTAGAGGAAATGTGACATCCACATTCCTCACTGTGATAGAATTTAAGGATGGATTCTTGTTCAAATTCTGGGACACACCTACTAATGACTTCATCAGGGAAGAACTTATAGAGGTATAGATCATCAAACACATAGCTCATAACATCATAAAGGAATTTCCATCGAGCATGAGTCCATAAGAATTTTGGAATTAATCATGTAACTAAGATGTTTCTTATGTCAACATACCAAGGGAAGACAGTCATAGAGTGTATGTGTTTAGCAGGAAATGAATCAGACATAGAAAAATGATTTGAGTTGTCTTTGAATTCCATCCCAGAGAGGTGGTCAACAACGACATTTTTAACACCGTTTTTTTCTTTTACTGTGTGGTCAAAATCTTGTAAGATAAGGTGCCACCTAATTAGTCTAGCCTTGGAATCTTGATTTTGGAAAAGGTATTTTTTGGCTGAATGGTCAGTGAAGACAATGATGGTTGATCCTAAGAGACATGAACTGAATATCTCTAAGGAAAATAAAATAGAAAGCAATAAATTTTTAGTGGTGGTGTAGTTGATATTGGTATCATTTAAGAATTTTCTTGCATAAGCAATGACATAAGGTGTTTTATTGCAATGTTTTCCTAACACAGCTCATACAGTAATGTCACTGGCATCACACATATGTTCAAAAGGATGGTTCTAATTGGGAGATTTCATAATGGGAGGAGATGTTAGAGAGTATTTGAAGTTTTATGATGAACCCTCATAGATTTTTTTCCAAAAACATGGAGCATCTTTTACTGGTAGATCATAAAGGGGATGAGAGATTGAACTAAATTCCTTGCTGAATCATCTATAGAAACTAGAATGTCTTAATAATTATCTCACTACCTTGATAGTTTTGGGCGATGGAAGGTGATCAATGATGTCAACCTAGGATTTATCAACTTAAATCCCCATACCTAATAATATATGGCCTAGAACTATTCCCTCTTTAACTATGAAATGGAGTTTTTCCCAGTTTAGGACCAGATTCATTTCTCTACATCTTGAAAAGACTCTCTCCAAATTCCTCATACATCCCTCAAATATATCCCCAAACACAGAGAAGTAATCCATGAAGACCTCAAGAAAACCCCCTACCATGTCTCAGATGATTCCCATCATGCACCGCTGGAAGGTTCCAGGGGAATTGCATAACCCGAAGGGCTTGAGTTTGAAGGAAAAGGTACAGAATAGATAGGTGAATGTAGTCTTCCCTTAATCCTCTAGGGATACCTCAATCTGATTTTACCCCGAGTACCCATCTAAGAAATAGTATAATACATTACCTTCCACTGTCTTAAGTTCTTGGTCAATTAATGGTAAGGGGAAATGTTCTTTCTTGGTATATTAATTTAGTTACCTATAGTTGATCCAGACTCTCCAGCCACTACTCACCCTAGTTGGAAGAATCTCTCCATCCTTATTGATTATCACTATGATTTCTGCCTTATTGGGAACCACTTGGATTGGGCTCACCCAGTCACTCTCAGCAATGGGATAGATGATACCAACCTTTAAGAATTTTATAAGTTCATTCCATACTACCTCCATGATATTAGGATTGAGTTACCATTGAAGTTGATGACATGGATTAAAATCAGATTACAGAACAATCCTATGAGTCCCGATAAGTGGGATAATTACAAGAATATCTAATAGGTTCCAACCACTGGATTTATTATGTTTTCTAAGGACATCTAGAAGTATCCTATCATGATTTGATTCATGAGAAGAAGAAATGGAAATAGGATGTTTTTGATTGTCCCATAGAAAGGCATACTTGAGTGCAGCAGGAAGTTCCTTTAATTCAAGATCATTTTGGTTCAAAATTATAGTAGAATATTAAGACATTGGATCAAGATCAATTTTGTTTCCTATTGTTTTAGATATTATTGGTTCCCAACATGTAGAAGTTTTAGCTACTAGATTAACATGATCATATTTAGTGAGGGAAGATGGAGTGGTCTCCATGAAAGTGTTTTCCTGAAAGGTTTCACTGATATTTTGACCTAAAACTTCATCATAAGATTAATTTGAAAATGAATGAAGCCAAGGAGATAAACTTCTTTCTTGTGAACAAAAGAAATCAATTTCATCCTAAATTAAACAACTATAAAATATTCCTTGATGTTCTATGGATTTATTATTAATGCTTCCTATCATGTTAACTTCATCAATGTCCTCATAATCCCCTATTTGTGAGCTTGCATTATTGATGTTCAAGTCTAGACTCTTGTTTCAAAATGTGATGGTCACGTTCCTGTTTCTAACTTGTATAACAGAGTTGATTTTTACAAGGAAAGGATGGCCAAGGATGATTGGGGTTTATTCTTTATTTCCTATGTTTGGATGGTTTTCAAAGAAAATGAAGTCAGCAGGGTAGATGAAGTTTTCTACATTTACAAGAATTTCCTTTAAAATACCATTTGGAACCCTAAAGTGACGATCAACAAGTTCATGTGTGATAGATGTGGGTTGGAGCACTTTTAGGCCCAACTGACAGTACACAACATATGGAATGAGATTGACACTAGCACCTAGGTAAAACAAGGCCTTGACAACTTTTCTCTCTCATAGTTCAACATAGATGTAATGGAAACCCATGTCTTTCAACTAATGGGTAATGGTCCCTTGAATGGTAGTACTCACATTAGCAGCCAAAAGGACCTAGTTTTTATGTGAAAAGTTTCTTTTAAAAGTGCACATGTCCTTATGGTATTTAGAGTAGGTAGTTATGGTTTGGATTTCATATAGAAGAGGAATGTTCAACATGAATTGTGAGAAGATTTCCCTCAATGTTTCACTCAATTTTGTCTTGATTTTCCCCTTTATTCATTGTTGAAATGGTGCAGGTTGTGGGGTTGTTTGTTGAAGAGTTGTTTCTTTGACAATGTCATCATGTTTCTCAATTTGATCATTTGGTTCATTTGAATTTTCATCCTATTTTAAATCTTCATATGGGTTCTGAATTAGTTATCTAGGTTTCTCAATTGATTTACCACTTCTTAAAATAGTCAAAACATTTAATTTTTCACGATTTATTTATGTATAGCATGCATCTCCCCTTAAATCTATGAATGGTACTACCTGAGTAGGAATTTGTGAATTTCTAGTTTTGATTATATGATGTACTTGTTTAAGGGAAGAGACTTTTCAGTTCATCCTTTAAATTTATTTTTATAGTTTTTCTAGTAGGCTTTGTGGAACAGTTTGGGTTGGTTCTTGAGAAGATTGGTTTATCCTAGGGGGATATTTTGGATATGGGATGGTTTGCTGAAAATAGACTGGTGGATATTGGTATTGGATAGATTGGGTTTGGAACTGGTTATGGGTTTTTTATTTTTTATGGGGGTAAATATTTTGTCCCTGTGTTTGGCTAGGATGTTGGTTATCTTTCAAACGAAAAATCCTCAGTGGTCGTTATACCTTGGGTTGAAGTTGTTTTGATATTGAGGCTTTTGAAAGTTCAAATCATTTACTTATACTGGGGGCCCTCGTAAAATAACATCCTTGATGGATAGATTTTCTGGCCCGTTGTCTTTATTATGGTCATGTTTGTCACAAATTGTGGAAACATGGACTATAGTTTGGATTTCAGGGACTTTCCTAAGGCTTATATCTTCATACTTCATAGAGAGTGTTGTGATTTTTTCCCTAAGGCATTCCTCTTCTCTATGTGTATTAATTCTAGCTATTATTTGTTGCTTTTCAAAATAAGGTGATGTTTCCCATGTTTGGTTTTGTTCAGCAATGATTTCCAGATACTCGTAAGCATCATTTGGGCCTTTGTTTTTAAAGGTTCCATTACACATCATGTCATTGAATTGTTTGTTCCCCGGACCCAACCCTTCAATGAAAATTCTCACTTGTTCAGGAATAGAAAA
This sequence comes from Viscum album, assembly GCA_963277665.1. Taxonomy (NCBI): domain Eukaryota; kingdom Viridiplantae; phylum Streptophyta; class Magnoliopsida; order Santalales; family Viscaceae; genus Viscum; species Viscum album. The sequence continues at coordinate 633,584,743 of OY728134.1, read as the reverse complement.
ACCATGGTGTTGGACCTTGTTTAGTGTGTCTTTGATCATCTCCCATGTTTCATATAATGACTCTCCCTCTTTTTGAAAAATGTTTTGGATACTCTTTTTAAGTGAAATTGTTTTGTTGTGGGGAAAATATTTTTTGTAGAATTCTATTTTTAGTTTTTCCCAAGAGTTGATGGATGATGGTCTCAAATTGATTACCCAATTTTTAGCAAGATCCTTTAATGAAAAACTAAATATCCACAACTCAATTGATTCTAATTGATGTGGGGGACCCATGGTTTCTACAATGACATTGAACACCTTAATGTGAAGGTAGGAAATCTCAGACTCCATTCCAAGGAATGTGAGAAGGTAGTTTAAGACATGGGGTTTAAATATGTATTTGGCATATCCTTGGTAATTCTGTATAATTCATGAGGGGGAATTGGTCCAGGAAGGTGTGAGGTATTCATTCATGGTTGGATCGACCACATTATCCATGTTTGGGGCTACCTCATTGGGATTTCCATATTGGTTTCCACCTGGGTTTATGAGTCAGTTTCACTGAAGAACATCCATTAAAATGGGCTCAATTATGGATTCTGGATTATCAAGAAAATTAGGATCTATTTAAAACAATCCCCTATGTTAACTTGACTCCCCAACCCAAGGAATTTCCACCCTAACTAGATGGTTTGATCGATCGCGGGTGTAGGCGGACATGCACAAATAGAAAAAAAAACGAGAAAGTGAAAAGATAAGAGATCATGGGTGAGAAAAAAGAAATTGAGGATAATAGAATTGGTGTTGATATTACTTACTTGGGTCCCTAGAAATGGTTCCAAAATTTTATTGACGCTCAAATTCACCAAAGAGAAGAATGTAGAACAGTCCTTGTAGTCTAGCTTGGGTTTTCGAATCCTCAGAGACCTAAGAAGTAACCTACAGACACGTACATTCAATGGATTATTTTTGGATATTAAGTGGCCAAATTAGGTTAATTTAAGATTATTGTAAATGAACTCTAAAAGTAATAAGATAATTCAATTAAATAGAATGAGTTGATCCTAGGTTATCACTTGGGGTTTATTGGATGTATTCCCTTTTCAATTATTTCAATTTCTTATGTTAGAGATGAGTTCCTTTAAGGAGATAAAACTAATTCATCAATTTATGATTTTATAAAAAAACCATAATACTAATAAACTATTCACTTGGAGGATAAAATTTATGAGAACTCCATGGTAAAGGTTTGTATTATCACTTGAAGTATGTGGTCTCAAAATTCAACAATGACAAAGAAGGTTTAAAATCATCAAATAAAAATCTAAACTAAAAGAAGTGATTATAAATTAATGGGGTGATGAATAACATCCAATACGTCCCCTTGATAATTACTTTGATCAACCCCAAAGTGGGTCATCCCTCCAGTGATTCTATGGTTTCAATGGAAGTGGGATGTAGACTCTTGAGGGAGGTAATGGAGAAGTAAAAAACAAAGAAATAATGATCACTCCACCATTGTGTGATAATTTCACAAGGTTTTGTGTGAATGAATTCACAAATTGAACCAAAATTATAAAATTGATATTAATAAAACAAGAATAAGATGAGATGAAGAATTTTTATTACGAAACTAAAGTGAATTGAACAACTTACTTGTGAAAGAAAAACATGAGACAACAAAGTCGCAGCATAACATTACAATGAAGGGAAGCTCAAAAGATAATAAACTCCTACAACACCACATCCATAAATAGATATTTAAAGAGGCTAGGGCTGATCTCCAAATATTAAAAAGTATCCCACTTGAGTATGGTAGGCCTAGGGTGGTGGAAAGTAAGGGAGAGGAGACTTTTGCACCCTTGACCCGATGTTATAGCCAGCTTGATTATACCGAACATAGGCGCCTAGAAGACCTTCTATATGGCCGAATTGGAGTGGGCCATAGAAAACAAAACATGAATATACCAATGTCATCTAGAACTATGTAAATTTTTATCTCAAATTAATATGTGGTTGTTGAGATATGATTAAATTTCATGGCTGATTTTTTGGGCCTCAGAATCTGGCCTAGAATTTTATCTCCAAATTGGGCCACCTTAATAACCACCATGGATGCCGAATTAACACTAGATTCAAAAGAATGATTGGTTCCTCTATATTTCTTCTAGAATACCATGAAATTTGGGCTTCATTGGGCCTGTATGTTAGGACCCAAATTCTCATCAGTGGGAAGGTGTCCAATCTGCCTTCTCCAGAATTTTTTGCATGAAATCCCATTTTCTTGGTCTTCAAATGTGAATCTTCCAACACTCCACAATTCTGAATTGTTACCAATATAATTATAAACCTTAAAACTAAATATTAAAATAATATCAAGATAATTAGGTACATTAAATTATGTTAAAAGTTTACCACATCATAGTGCCTTTTAAGAATGAATTACGATCATAATGTGAAATGATTTTCAAAGTGTAAAATGTACTAAAATGGTGTCTATGAATAATAAAGCACATGAATATTATATATATTAACAATGAATATTAGCCTCATTTTGTGTCTATTCACACCCCCAACTTGAGTTTTCCATGTCCCAAGAAAAATATATCTCAAAAATATGAAATTATAATTCCCTTTTCCAAAAACTTTTTAATACACAATGATCACCCAAAACACTTATACCAAACAATCACGAATCCTTTCAACTATCATCATTGATATGGGTAGATGATGATACTTTTATTAATCCCATTTCTACCCTCCTTATGTTCAATAATATTGGAAACCATTCAATAATCACCATTGATATGGGTTTAAGATATTTTTTACTCTTAGAATCTGCCACTAATGATTCATGCTCAAATATACCCCAGAGAAGATGGTAGAATGGTCCTTGAGGTCTAGATTGGGTTGTCGAATCCTCAGAGACCTAAGAAGTTACCAACAGACACGTACATTCTATGGATTGTTTTTGGATATGGATTGGCCAACTTAGGATGATTTAATATGGGTTTAAATGAACTCTATGAGACTTAATTGAATTCAGTTTAAAAGAATGTGGAAATCCTAGGTTATCACTTGGGGTGTATTGGACTTATTCCCTTTTCAATTATTTCATTATCTTATAGTTGAGATGATTTCATTTAAGGAGATAAAAAAACTTCATAACTTATTTATTTTATACCAACACACCGTAATACTAATCACCTATACACTTGGAGAATCAAATTTATGAGCACTCCAAGTTAAATGTTTTTATTAGCACTTAAAGTATGTGGCCGTAAAATTCAACAAGGATGAAGATGTTTTAAAATCATAAAATAAATATCTCAATTAGAAGGAGTGATTATTAATTAATGGGGTGATAAATTACATACAATCCATCCCCTTTATACTCCCATGGATCAACCAATAAGTGTGTTAGCCCTCCACTGATTCTATGGTTTCAATGGAAGTATGAAGGAGTCTCATGAGGGAGGAAATAAAGAAGTAAAAAACAGTGAAATAATGATCACTCCATCATTGTGTGATAATTTCACAAGGTTTGGTGTTAATTAATTCATACCTTGAACCAACGATATCAAAGTGATATTAAGAACAATAGAGTAACATGAGAAGAATAACTTCTATTAAGAAACTAAAGTGAATTTAACAACTTACATGTGGAAGACAAACCTAAGACAATAAAATCGCATCATAACATTATAATGAATGGAAGCTAAAAAGATGATAAGATCCTCCACCAACACTACATTAAATAGGATTTTCAAGAGTCTTGGGACGTTATCCAAATTTTACAAGGGATCCCACTTGAGTATGGTAGGCCTAGGGTGTGTAAATCAAGGGAGAAGAGACTTTTCCTCCCTTGACCCGAAGTTGCAGCCATCTTTCTTCCACCGAATAGAAGAGCCTGGAAGACCTTCTAGATGGCTGAATTAGAGTAGTCCAAATAAGACAAAAATTAATATACATATGGCCTCCAGATCTATGTAAACTTTCATCCAAAATTAATATATGGGTTTCGAGATATTATTAAATTAGTGGGATGATTTTATGGGCCTTAGAATCTTGCCCATACTTTTATCTCCAAATTGGGTTGCCTTAATAACCACCATAAAGGAAGATTTATCACTTTATTATGAATAATTATTTGTTCCTATATATGTATTATAGTGTCCCATGAAATTTGGGCTTCAATTGGATTGCATTTTGGGCCCCACGAGATCATCAGTGGGCTAGTGACCAATGTGCCTTTTCCAAAATTGTTTGCTTGAAATCCCATTTTGGTGGTCTTACAATGTGAATCTTCCAACACTACCCAAGTATGAATTTTCCCCAATATAATTAGAAACCTGAAAAATAAATTTAAAATAAAATCCAGATAATTTGTTACTTTAAATGATGTTAAAAAATGTACCACATCATAGTGATTTTTAAGAAGGAATTTCAACCATAATGGGAAATGGTGTTCAAAGTGAAAAATGCACTAAAATGGTGTTTATGAATAATAAATCACATGAATATTATATATATTAACAATGAATATTATTTTCATTTAGTGGATAATAAACTATGTTCACCATCAAATAATGTAAAAGAATTGAATAATAATAATCTTTATTCATCACTAACCACCTTCCTTATCACTTATTGAGAGCCATTTTATTAAATAAATACTTGAGTATATTATGATATATATATATATGTAAAACATATCCCGATATATATAGTGTCACTAAATATTCAAAAAATAGATTATTTCAAAAAACTCTAATTCATTTGTTGTGTATTTATTCTCTAGGATCATTAATTGGAGGGATTCATAGGCTATCAGTTTTTCATCTTTCATGAGCACACAACCCAATACCTTTTTTGAAGCATCATTGTAAATTAAAAATAATCCCCCACTAGTGGGCAATGTGACCACAAGTATAGGTATTAGATTATTCACCATCTATATAAATATTTATTCACATTCATCATTCAAGACAAACTCCACCCCCTTTCATGTTATCTTGGTTAGTGTGCTTGACAATCATGAGAATTTTCTCACAAATCAACTATAATACCTTGATAATCCAAGGAAACTATGAATTTACACTACTTTGGTTAGTCTGGTCCATCCTTTAATTTCCTCTATTATTGAAGTATATCAATATATATAATTACTAGTTATAAAAATACACAAGATTATTACTTTCTCTAGGTATAAGTTTTATTTAGAATTCAACCTCTAGTGAAAGAGGAATTACAATCCACTCTTTAAGGAACATATTCTATCAAAATTGGCATGTAATCCAGAATTATCTTTCCCCAAGTTTGAATAATGTTATCTATACTTGATTTAATATAAGTCAATTATATAAATTCATGAGATTATAATTCCAACTGATATTTATCCTCCTCCTTACACATGTATATAATTAGAGCGTGGTTTATGTTATAAATGGTTAATTACTTCTCCCAACAATTTATATTTTCTATATATAAGGACCATCAACATATCACTAGGATAACATCCAATTAAAATAAAAGGACAATGATAATATTTTTAAGAACAATCCCAAAAATATCAACTTGTGATAAAATAATCATAGTTGTTTTTTTCAAATGATATCAAATCAATTCGGGTGGCGACTTGATGTTCTTAGAAAACATATAAGATATTATATTATGACATGAATTTATATATAATAAAATATAAAAAACTCTAGAGTAGCGGTTTTCTGTATGTTAATAATCGCGATCTTTCTCAGCACATGACCTCCCTTTTCCCCTTATTCTTGGATATTATTGGTGCTCATAAACGTTTTTGTCCTTTTAATATTACATTGTCCTAGATAATACATAATTTCCCAAACATTTAGGATATTGAAATATTAATGGAACCATTGATAAAACTTTATTTTATACCATAATGTTATCTAAAATATTAAATTTTTCCATGACAATTAGCTACTTTATGCAGTATTTTTCCTCACCCAAAACCTATTTTTGTTACTTTTTCAAATTTACCTTATTTCTACTTTATACATTTTTTAAATGTACGAAATTGAATCATATATCTTATATCACCTTTATCATTTGAAATTACATTATATTTTTCCCCATCTTATTGGATGTATCCAGAAAATGAAAATGTTCTAGTAATTGATAGAAATATATGATTGCTAGTTAGGAATAATAAAAAATAAATTACCTTATCCCACATCATGTTAGGTATATCATTTAGATAGTAATTAATCTAACCATCACATTTGTTGTTGGTTAATTTCCTCTTATTTATATACATTGAATAAAATAAAGAGATAAATAGGGATGAAAATTGTCAAACTATTAATCATAGAAATAGTAAACCATGAACATTAAAGGGATTACTCATAAATGACACATGTTTCTAAACATATGAATTATTAGGTTTCAATATAATATATCCAAGATATTTTTCCTAACATAATGTATTATGGTAATTTCAACCCAATATTAATGTTTTGTAATGAGTTTGAGAATTTACCAAAACATATCCGCCTGGAGTGTCAAACTAGGTGTGCATAAAGGCCACCTTGTTTTGCACCATGTGATGACCAAGTCTATCTCAATTCACCCTTTTATAGTTATTATCCCTAGATATAACTATTCAAGTAAGAATCCCACTTGTAGTATCTATACATGGATGAAATTTCATGTAAACCACATAGTATATACTTTACCTAAATTTAGGGATGATTTTTTTAATATTTAGTCTTATCCCTAAGAAATTAACAATATTTTTCTAATCCTAATACTAAAAAATAACTGTAATTTTCATTGATACCAACTATGAAAATCCATATCAATCAAAAACGTTATTTCATGATTTATTGCATAAGGATACATATAATAAAATCACATAAGAATGTAAAGCCTAGATTATTTGGGTAATTAGATACATATTATAACCAATTGAAATAAAAATATAATGAAATTAACTAAAACTCCATAACATGGTCATAGATTTCATTTATCTTCTAAAACTGAACTAGGTCACTTGGTGATGTATATAAGAAATGGGCGAGCTATAACGACAACTAAAGGAATAATCAAATCAAAGCATGAAGAAAGTCATAAATTTATGTCAATAGGAATATAAAGGTATAATACAAGGGGTGAGAATAATAAAATTTAATTTGAATGCATGATAAAATTTGATAACATAATGGAAACCCGGGAATGTGGAAACAATATAAAACATGACATCATAAAAATATGTAGGGACTATTCACTAAAATAATATAACATGCTATTTTTATGATAACTTCCCATAAAACATACATAAAATATCTTGATGTAAAAATGTTATCCAATTAATTGGATGGCTATATAATTCCAGTCCCACCAATCACATTTATATCTTGTACACACATAAGTGTGACACATGGATCATACAATATGAGAAGGTATTTCAAAACTTTTAAAACTAGGAGAAAGGTGTGTGGGTTAAATGCAAGGAATTACACATTCTATTGATGACATGTACATCTAGGTGAAGGAAATTGAATTGAAATGTTGAAGGGTATTCACTATAAAAATGTTTGGCATGAAAAATCAAAGGATAATTTTTGTAGCATAACAGGTGATTATAATTATTTATGGAAGCGCTAAAAGAGAGAGAAATGAGGTATCTAATTACATTTAAATCATAAGGATAATAAATGGATGTGGGAAACCACATTAAAATTTGTAAAATTTTGAATTAAATGGGGATTAGTACAATATGAAATAAAATGAAGAGGAGAGAGTCTCATACCTTGATAGATAACATGTAAAATATTATTAGGGGTTTTTAAGAGATTTATAACAAATTATAAGGGATTTAGAGTGGGAATAGAAGACTAAATATATGCCCTTTTGTGTTTGAGTGATGATGAATGCTGGTTTGGGTGGGTTTATATAAAAAATATGGGAGAATTATATATTTATTCCTAAACATAGGTATTGGTCCCTATATGATAAATTTATCTTAACCACATAAAAAATTGATTTTTACCAATGGTTTCCACTAACAGGGGGTGGAATTAGTTATTTTATAAGGATATGAACCTAATGTATTAAAATAATACCCCTGGTGATGTGGAAGTGATTCAAGTTTATAAAGATTTAATTTTAAAACCTTATCATAAAATATATGTTTTGGAGGATTCATTATTATTTTATAAAATTAATTAAATAACATAAAAAACAATTTATTTTCAATAGAAACTATAATTTTGTTCATGTATATGTTTATAGTATTTATTAGAACACTTTAATTTACTATTTCGTAATACATACCGTATATAATTTTTACCAAAAAAGTTATTGTCTCAAATTATTTTAAAAAATTCACTGTTGGATAAATTTTATTAACATATTTTAAAAATAGTATTTAATTTATCGAAAACAATCTATCAATATTGTAATAATTCATTTTAAATAAAAGATCCCCATTAATAAAAAATGACTAATGCTTTCCTAAATAACATTTTTTGACCCTTTGTGAAATTACATATGACTTCATAAAATTATTTTATCATTTATATTTAGTAAATATTATTTAAGAATAATAATTTATTAAAATCTTATTAATTTAAAAAAATTATTTATGTTTAAAAGAGTGTGTATTGATTGAAACTATATGTTATCCACAAAATACATTTTTGTTTCAACATATCAAAATCAAATTTTTCTCAAACATATTGTTGAATCATAATAATGTAATAAATGATAAATATAATATTTATTTAATTTAAAAAAATATATAAAAATTCATAATATTAGGGTATATAAATATTAATTTCTACACTAGTGAATTCCCTTAGGTAAACTATGAAATATTTGGATTTTATTATGGTGTTTTGGGGAACACGGTTTGGGTCATAATCTCGATGAGCTTAAAATTATCTTGTAAACATATTCACTAATGTTTCAGTTTTTAGATATCATCTTGGGACATATCAATGTAAAATCAATGTTATTCCATAAATGGTTATGATGATTAACACATTTTAAAATTTTACTAGCTATATAAGTCCAAAAAACAAGGTATTGAATCTGTTTTATATAACTACATTTCTAAATAAGGATTTTATTAATTCCAAAAGGAATTTCATTTATAAATGTTCTAGTCTTTGAATATACCCATACCTACTAAAGTCATTAGTAAAGGTAATAATTTATTGAAATCTACTTTGAGGTACATTACATACATGACCACATACACTAGTTTGTATGTGTACTAATAAATCATTAACTAATTTCCCTTTACACATAAAAGGTGATTCAGACATATTCCTAAAGATTAATATTAACATAAAAAAATATATTCAACTTAATTTTAATCAAATAATCCATCATTATGGATTTAGTGGATGGATTACTCTTTATTTTACAGTGATAAAAATAACAATGATATGTTGAATTCAAATAATAAATTCTATCCTTATTATTATTTAAATTATAGATAGGATTTATAATATCCAATTTATATTATCAATTAAACATGTTATCATACCAATAAAAAATTTCATTCATATAAATAGAATAATAGGTATTCATTATTAAAAATAAAAAAATTTCCCCATCTATGATTGATATATAAAAAAAATATATGTTTATTGATAATAAAATATAAAAATGTTGATGAAATAATTAAAATCCAATAAGAATAAGTGAATTTACTATCCCTAATGAAAATGTGGAATCTCTTGATTCATTCCCAACTCAAAAATCAACTACACCCTTAATCGATTTCCTTTAATATTTTATAAGATTCACATTACCAAAAATATGTGATGAACACCCCTTATCCAATAACTATGATTCAGAGTTTGAGAGATTGATACCTAAAAGATATAGTTTTTCACAACTATAAACCTTTTATTTATTTTTAATCCATTAAATAACATTGAATGGTTTCATGTATTCATCTATATTTTGAATATTGGGAATGATGGTTGATTAAATAAGATATCTTATGTCATATTCATACATATCGTACTTTTCTAATGAATATTTTCCCACATATGAGGTTGAATAAAATTTCTCATAAACTATGCGTTTCTTTAAAATTCATAATTTATTCTTTTATTTGGAATCCTTCCACAAATTATAATACCAATCAATGAAATTATTTTCAATATATTTTTCTCTTCTTAAATACTAATATAATTGATAAATTTTAGTTTGTGTTCATTATGCTAAATTTCTACATCACAATATATATAATTTTTCGTAGAGCGTATGGTATTATTCAATATAAACTTTTATTTAATATACTCTCACTAAAATTATAACCCCATATTTATAAATATAGTGGTACAAGATCTATATTTTTACATGTATTAATTATGTTAGCCACATCTCTTAAAATATGCTTATTTTGTTAGAAAAACACATATTAATTATATCTACTACAACTTAATGATTATTGCATGGAAAAAATATTTCCAAATTCAACTCATGAATATTCTCAACACTATAACTATAGGTGATAATATAATTGGATTACTTAGTCACGTGTCCCTCAATATTCACATTTGGCTAACTATTTCACTTTCTTCCAGACACAAGAATGACTATTGATGCTTAGACAATCATAACTCATTATTTGATTGATAAAGGTCTTGGAAAATTTGAATCTTATTAGAGAGAATTTAACACTCAATAAAAAAATAAATTAGCAATTCTATTTTATGTTGTAAAAAATAATATCTAATTCGATATGTTTACTATAAAAATATTGAAATTTAATTGTGTTTTTAAAAAAATGAACCTAATTATTTGGTGTTTATATGAACAAATGGTTAATTAGTATTGTTTCATAGAAAACACAGGTAATTAGCTACATTTCCGATAAAATGCCACTAATTAGTTGTGTTTTCATAAAAATGTAGACAATTAGACTTGTTTTATTAAAAACATAGCTAATTATTTCCTAGATAATATTACTAATTAGTTGAATTTTTAATAAATATGGATAATTTATTTAAAATGATTTTTTTTTGAAAAAATAAATTTTAATATAAATTCCTATATATATTATATTATATTAAATCAAAATAACATTACTTTTTAAAGGATAATTTATATAAATAATATAAATATATATATATATTAAACATATAAAATATATAAATACAAATAAATTAATATAGATGTATATATATTGGTATTTATATTTTTAAATATAAATTTAATATATAAACATATATATGAATGTATAACATATATATATATATATATGTATTCCATAAGTTTATATATTAAAAAATAAACTAATATACATATAAATATAAAAAGCACAAAAAGGAGTTGATGTGACCCATGACTTAAATATATAAACATTACATCATTTTGTATGAATAATAATTATATCCCATAAAAATACACACCCCTAATTATTTTTTATTCAGTGTATTAGAAAATGAGATACCCAATCATCTTATTTCAGGGATGATATATAATATATCCCAAAGAGTTCATCTCATATAGTACACTTCTTTGACATACCCAACTTAAAACATTTTTACATCACATAGTAAAATGAAAACACGAGAAAGGGTTAGATGTGATACTCAGTAAGGTTAAAAATAGCAACAAACATACAATTATCATAATAAAACATAAACATAATGGTATATGAACATGAAAATGACATAATAAAGTCATACCTATCTAGTAAATGCTATGTAGTCATAAATCATGGAAAATGGTTTTTTCATAATAAGAGACACATGTCTTAAGAGTTTTAAATAATTAATAATCAATAAATAGCTATGGTAACATACCATTAGCACAAGACATAAGTTTATGGAATGAACATAAGTACAAAAAACCATTTCTATAATCAAGGATCCATGGAAACACTACCATACATTATTAGGTTCACTCTCTATTCCATCATCTCCTTAGTCAAGTTTTACTCCAAAGACTATCTAATTTGATAGATTCATTTTCTAAGCTAGATTCACTCGGAATTTTTACCCATTTTATCTCAATAAATATTATTTATTACCCAATTCATTAGAGGGATATATAATTCTATGATCAAATATCACATAATGAATATCGAATATATATATGTGTTTTATATTTCATAAAAATATTCATCATTTCATAATATTGTATCCCATAGAATGAATCTATTTTCATATACATTTCTTCATAGAAAAATCCATTTAAAATGTGGCATCTTGGACCCAATTCACCCACATATTACTTGACCCAGTTCCCACATGGCCTCATGCTACCTCCTTGTACACCAGAAGATACCTAATAGTAGTGAGGGCCTATGATAGTATAGTTGGGATACTATAACCTCATTATCTGAGTAAAGCATAAAAGTGATAGTAATAGATAATAAAAATAAGAAAAATAATACAATACCATAATTCCCCAAGGAAGAGGAAATAAAAATCCAGATATGAAAAAATTAGCCAAACGCCAAAAGTAATTTCATATAAAACATAATTCTAGAATGATTCTATAAAAACATTGGAGTAAGGTTGACATGGAAGATGTAATATGGTAAAATATGTGCTATAAAAATCATAAAAAATACCAAAAATTTATCAATAATAGAATCATGAGGATAATCCTCGTCTTATACTCTTGTATGTAATCCTATTATAGAAAATCAAGTGTCCATTTTGGGGTGCTTCCCTTTGTCCCTAATTTCATTCATATAGTCTATAAGTGTATAAATAAGTGGTCCAAACAAGGAGTGAGTAAAAATATGTAGGCCACCACCAATTTTGTCCAGTTCTATCTAGTCATAGAATAAATTATTATTATTTTGAATATAAAATAAATAAGGGAATTAAAGAAAAAACTAGGTTGTTCTAGATTCCTCATGGGTTAGCCATCTAGTACAACCTCCTTTATCCCAAACTGAAACATCTCTGAGTACTTTTTTTATTTATAAATATAAGGTTAGAACCAAAGTAAAATTACAATGGCATATGAAAATATTGATAATCCTATAAGGTTCCATCATTTATATTTATTTTATGTTTTATAAGCTGGGTGAAATTCATAGGGGTATACCCGTAACCTCTCACACTAATGGTGAGTTGTAACCTAGTCCTAAGAATAAGTAACTAGGTAGCCTCAGTTTAAGACTTGAAAGGATCCTATCGAATGATCCAATTTTAACATACACATCAAGAAGAATCCTTGAATAATCATACAAGGAATTGAAATAGATTTCAATAAATATAAATAGTCAATCTTTTTCATGTTGGGGAATTTACAATCTACGACAAAGACTAAATCCAAGTGTCATTTTTCACTTTGAGGACACATCAATTAATTGGTTAGAATCTCATGAGTCTGTAAAAGGAAAAACATAAGGGGATTCTAAGTATCCCTCAGGGAATTCCGCACCTTCAATGGTAACTCAGGTATATGAAAATAGTCATTAAAGATGTTATAATTAATAATGCTTCCATTATCATACTGATATTTATGGTCATACATCATAATTAGAATGGGAAATGTGACATTGTCATATAATTAAATTTTAATTTATTTCCATTTAGTCATGGTCAATATCAAATTTTTTTACCAAGTATATATGAAATTTCTCTTTCATTCATGGTCCATTTATTTCATCTAACATTTCAATTTCATCAATTCATTCCATAAAATCAAAATAGACAAGCCAAACCAACATAGGAGGTGGTTTGTTCTCATATTCCTTTATAAAGTTTCTGAGGTAAAATAATAGTCTCACCCAAAGGGTTGGTACTAGTCAATATATGAAACCTACCACAATATCAGGGTTCTATAAGAGTACCTCATCAATGTATATGCATTTAATTAAATAAATTTCAAATTTTAGAGGTGTTGAATGGGAGGTTTAACACACGGCTGGACAACGAATGAAATAGATATCGAAACTATTGGGGGGAAAGAGTTTTAACACCAAACTTATATTGGTATATGGTTCTTCATCAAGTATCGACCTCTAATTTAGGCTAACGTTGGAGTAATTAGAGAAATAAGATAAATACCCTAAAAATAGGGAATATTATCTTGCATGAAGATAACATAAAATAAGGTAAGAGAAATGATGAAAATAAGGAAGTGGTATCACAAAAATAATGTTGGATATCAAATGTGAGGAATGGTAGCCAATTTTGGGTCGAATGAGAGAGGTACCTTAAATCATAAGAAATGAAGAAATGGGAGATCCTGTGGTGGGACGCTGTTGGAAATAGGTGTGTAAGAAAGTTGTGTTAAGTGTTAAAAGATGGGGGGGAAATGAGAATTTCAACCTCTTTAAATGGTCACATGGTTTTCAACATGGTTTTCCAGAATATGCACTAACCATGAACACATAATATCCAAGTTGGTACCCCCTTCACATGAATAATTGTATACTTTGAGAAACCATGTGTGGCATGTGTGTACTCACTGTCCTAGGAATCCACCCCTCATATGTATACGTGCATGGTTAAGAGAAGTTTTCCAATCACCATACACTTTAAACCTATATTATATTGATGGGTTTTATGGTTTTATTTCTCCCATATAATGGTTAAACTATTCATACTCCTCTTTTGGGATGCAAGGTTGATCCAAATACTTATTACAAAATGTTCACCTACCATTCACCTATGCTTGTTTCTTCAAGCACTAGATCTTTGACCAATAAACGATCCTTAAATGTTTCTAAAACATTTCATAGTAGTTTATGAGTTCTTATATAGATATAAAATATATTTAAAAAGTATTTCTCATTGAATCTCTATGAAATTAATATCTCACATCCTTAAAACAACTCATCCCCGAGTTTCCCTGAGTGTGATTAAGAATCATCTATGAATATCATTTCCCAGTGAGCACATATATAATTGTCTGACTCCTGATTATCATTATGTGCACAATTTTAATTCCATATTATAATATGCAATATAATTGACCTTCTTTGAATATCATTTATTCCCTAACCTAATATATGAACATGATACTTCCCAAAATAAGCATCGACATACAACTCAACCTTTTCAGGATGAAGGGTATAAGATGGTTCAGAATGATAACAGTGAAGTTGTGGAACATGGAATACTATGTGGATATACTAATACCTATGATGTAAAACTAACCAATATTATATTGTTCCTACTATATCCATGATCTCAATATTCATAAAAAAAATTAGGACCATATTCCCTTATATTTGAATCAATCGGTGTCCTAATCTGTTTATAACATTGAAGAAGACTAAATCTACCACATAAAACTCTATATTTCTATGGTGATGATCAGAATAAAAATTCATAACAAATTTTTCTATATCCATACATTTCTTATTAATATGTACCTTCTCTTATGACTCAGTAATGATATGAGTTCCCAACAACATTTCCTCCCTTACCTCTAACTAGCTTAGAGGTGATCGACATGACATACCATATAAAACATCATAAGGATCCATATGAGAAGTCTTTTAGAAGATATTATTCAAATAAAAACTAACAAGAACCAATTATATTTCCCAACAACATCCCAAATAAAGTAAACATACTCAGATCATTTCCTTTACAACATAATATTACAGTTCGATAGACTGTTAGTCTGAGGGTGGTATGTTGTACTCATAAGTATATGAGATCCTAGAGCTTTATATAACCCTTGAAATAACCGTGGCATAATATGTGCATCCCTATCCAATAAAATCGTATTTGGAAAACCATTAATTTATAAAATATATCAAACATAATGTCTTACAATTTTATCCACTAAAATATACCCCTAATAGAAAAGAAGTGGGTGGCCATTTTCAACCTGCCTATAGCCACCCATATAACATCACTATGTCATGGTGTTTTTTGTAATACCATCAAAAAATACATAGTTAATATATTCCCTTTATACTATGTAATGGGTAGCATATTTAAAAGTCCCTAATTACACTTGTGATCTACGTTATCTTTATGTTAGGTGGAACACAAGGTAGCAAACCCCACACTCTGATTTTTCAACCTTTGCCACCAATACCAGTGGCACAAGTCATGATCCATGTAGGTGATATTATTATTTAAATCCCATTTAGAGGCATGATATTATCAAATAAGATCCTCTCAAATTCCTCTAGGTACCCAATCATTCCCACAAAGGTATAATATTTCATCCTCATCAATGAACCAATATACGGGTGCTTTCTCACCGGATATGATTTCTCATGGGACTAAGCATGTGATATCATAATGTTTTATCTTCATAATTTGATAAAAAAAGTCATTTTTTCTATACTAAATCCTTAATAAAAGGTTTATAATGAAACTCTTGAACCTTTAGATGCATCTAAAAATGTAATCCCATCAACTACGAGTCACAACTAACTTCTTAAAAATTTTGTATCTGAATCTTCCTTCTTAGAGCATTATCAACTACATTGCCTTTCCATGGTGTATAGGCAATCTCAAAATCAATGGAATGTAATTATTAAACACAAATTAATTATTTGAGGGTTAATTCCTATTGATTGAATTTTTATTTAAGACTTTTATGTTATATGTGTAATATGAATCATTCATCCTATAGGTAGTGTCTCTAACATTGTATCTCAAGGAAAACTGCTGCAAACTCGAGAAAATGTGTCAGGTAATTACACTCATGAAACCATAAGTGATGAGATATGTACTATATAACTTGATACCCTTTTATTAAAATGACTCTTATATAAATGACAAATTCATCAAAATATACAATGTAGCCCTTACATCGATCAAGTAGAATCAGGATCTACACTAAGACAAGTCTTCCTTTAATATCCTTAAAGGATTTGTCACAAGATTGAACCCATGAAGATTTAATTCTATTATTTGAATATACTTTAATAGGTTTTTAAAATAATGGTAAATTATTTATAAAACTTTTATAATATCCAATTATCCACATAAAACTATAAAAATTAATGATATTATTATTCTACTATAAGGATTACATGGCTCTAAACTTCTCTAGGTCCACTTATATTCCTCCCTCAAAGATAATGTGACCCAATAAGTGAACATTATCAATATAGGAGTTTAATTTTGTGATATTATCATATAAATGAAGCTCTATTAGTGTATTAAATCGGTTTTCAAGGGGTTTAAAATGAATGTGTTGAGTTTGGGAATACACTAAGATATCATCCCCAAAAACCACTAAAAAAGAATCCATGTAAGAGTGGAAAACCCTATTAATCATGTTTATAATGTCTGTTGATACATTCATGAGACCTAACAGTATTATACAATACTAATGTTGTCTTATATACCTCAAAACGTTTCATACGGTATATATGAGGGTCTAACCCTCACATTATGATAGCCCAATCTCAAGAATATCTTCATGAAGACACTATACCCTTATAGATTCTCAAGGATAAATTATATTCAAGGTAATGTAAATGAGTTCAAAGAGGTAAACTGGTTCAACTATTGAAAATACACACAATTTCTAAGGGTGGAATCACTCTTCATAGCCAAATAGATAAGTAAACACCAATGTGAAGTACAGGTTCATATAATAACCATTCCATTCAGGTACTCCAACATTCCCTTGAGTTCCTAAGCATTATTAGGGTACATTATATAAGGAGGTATAGATACTGGTTTCAATCCAGTTACTATCTCAAAAAAAAAAATTATAACCCAATCTTAGGCGTAAGTTTATAAAATTAATTGGGAAATAAATTAGTAAAATTATCAACTATTGGAGATAAATGTTTATGTCTCATTCCTTGATCATGTAGAAAAAATTCTTGTAATATGTTATATCACTTCACCCAACCAATGATTCTCAAGTCTAGTTTAACGGTGTTGTATGTACCACTCTCCCTAATGAATGTAGTTCCAACCACATAATGTTATGAAGGAAACCCAGTGGGGATAATAATAAATTTAAGATCAATAGGGAACCATCCTGTCCATCCTAGGAATTATATCAATGCCCAGAATCTCATGGAAGAAGAGTTTCCATGTAATTTCCTTATATTTTTTAAGGAAAAACTATGTTTGATAATATACAAGATACACCACACCACATTTAAATGAAAAATGAAATATTATTATTTGGCCGATATAACATAGCCATTAAATTAGTGGGAATGAATATGAATAACTAATTTATAAAAAATATTAAGGCCTAAATCAATATGAATGTATTGGTATGTTCATAAAAATGATCCAATAATTTTAATTAAAGTAATTTTGGTTTTCAATAATGAGTTTTCTTCAAAAATGAGTTTTAATAATTTTTATTGGTGACTATTAATTACTATAATTTAAATAAAACTTATTTGAATATTTTGGTTTAATTTTTAAATTCATTTTGTCAAAATTATCTGATATTTTTTGATAATTTTCTAAAAATAATTATTGTTTCAATGAATAGTGAAAAAATAATGTTTCTTTGAAAAAATGTTTACTATTATTATTTTTTATAGTGAAAAATTATATTTTGGATTAGTTATAAACATTAAATAGTTAAATTTTATTTATAATATTCGAATTATGGTTTTTATAATTATTTATTACATGAACTTAGAATAAAAACATGTTCTATTTTAAAAAGGTCATTTCATTGAAAAAATATTTTTTATTCAATTATTATTGTTTAAATTTAAATTAAATTATGAAACTTTTATGTTATTAATTTTTGGTAATGGGTTTCATATTTATATTCATAGGTTCCAAATATAAAAAATTTTTAAATTTTATATTTTGATAACATAAAAAGTAACCTTAGTAAATTTTGTTACCATAGTAAAGGACAAATCAGGTAATTATGGGTAAAACTAAGGAATATAAATTGACCTATACACTTTTTCCAATTTTTTTTGATGAGTAAATTTCATCCATAATCATTCAAGGTTCTAATATATGGAATTCGGTTTTTATTTCAAAGTGATTATGATATTTATAATATTTTATTTAAAGAAAAGACAAACATTTCACAATCTTATTTTTTATAACTATATCATTTATTATATGGGGTTTTCAAGAGGATATTTTTTACTATAAATAGTAATTTTAAATCTAAAATATTTATATTCATCATGTCTTTTAACATTTAGTGAAGAAATAATCATTTTAAATGTTATTAAAAATATTAAAATAAATATAATTTTAGATAGTTACTATGATAAAGGAATTTTTTTCAAGATGTCCTTGACATTTTAGTGATGTAATTAAACAAATAATTTTAATTATAAGGCTTATCTTTATATTATTAAATTCAATTAGATGAATAATGTTTAAAATTTACATTTATGAATATTTTATAGTAATAAGACTTTCATAAATGTTATAAAATGCCAAAAAATATTAAATTCATCCAATTAATTTGGATAAGGTCGATCCTATCTAACATGATACATTTATGTGTTGTTTTTCATTTAATAGTGTCTATATGAACCCTCAAAGAGTAAAAATATATTTTGTTATTATAAGAGTGTTGTGGGTTAAATAAACATTAAAATTAAAATATATGGGTATAAATATTACCAAATTTATATACATTTTATTTTATGTATTTAGTTTTATCCATAATAATATTATCTTCTAAATAAATTACATTAGAGTCATTTTTAATTTAAAATTAATTTATATTAATTAAAATTATTTGAAATTCCATGAGTTCCCCACTCGTCTCTTATAAAATACCATTGGTTCTTATCATTTCTAAACAATTAATTTTTTTATTCCTACAATATATTTATAAATTTATTCCAATAATCTAAAACCCATTGTGTAGGTATTACATTAGGCATAACACCACCCATTGTTTTCTTAAGTTGTTATGCAAAGGAGACCTTCTGAATAAGAAGTATTGTTTTTAATCAAGTGTTTATCTTTTATTTATATTAACATATCCATCAACACTACTTAAGACATTATAAAATAATAATTATTTTCTACTCCATATAATTTGATGTTACTATGTTAGATTCAGGACCTATATCTATATACTAATCCAATAAATGTGAAATTAATTCATAATTTTTGTGTACGGAGGACTACCAACTTGAAAACTAATGTAATTCAACCACCATGACCCTCTATTATAGATGTATTATAATGACAAGATTAATTTTTATATATGATATTAATTAAAAAAATTCATTCTAATAATTATATATATAAATTACATTTTACCTTTCTATACACATAAAAATGATAACATTGTTTATGTGTACATATGTACTACCATATCCATAAACCGATGTGATGAGTTTTTCATCACCACATCACATGGATTATATATGTATTTATATTTAAATAATTAATATATTATATATTATTTCATATCATACTTTAGAGTTAAAATAATATTAATCTTTTATCCATTTTTATCATTGAAAAAATGGAAACATTACTCATGTGTATATACACTCTACCGTCTCCAAGATTGTACCATAGATTATTTTTCATATCCATATTTTATGGATGTATTAAAAAGTATAATTGATTTCTAAAAGTGACAATTATATGATTAATATTATCATATAGATGATGGATTTATTATGTTTTTACAACAATCAATTTATCAAAATCATTTTGTACATATGAACACAATATCATCACAGAATCCGATGTGAGCTAAGATAATTATGTAATTGTATAACATGTTAATTAGTGAAATAAAAGAAATAATAAAATTAAAAAATGATGTTGGTCGACTAAATAATTAAACTGTATTTATTATTTATGATGATAAAAAATGTACATGATGATTTTGACTTAAAGGGATTTCTTATATCAATTTCTATTAATTGGGTTAAACATCTACTTTATTTATTATGTCATCCTATGATAATGTGTGCTAGGAGATTTTATTATTTTATTATTTATTTAAACTTTTTTATGTTTATTTATAGATGATAAACATAAAAAATTAATTCTATTAACTCTCACTTTAATGATATGTTTTTTGTAAGCGACTTTATCTCAATTTTCATTCATTGATTCACATTTTTATTTTATGAACCAACCTTCTTTTATGAGATTTGTATAACACCCCTTTTACAATTTATATCATGAAATTATTTATTATAATTATAATTACAATTTTCTAAAATGTTATTATTTCACATGGCATACAATACAATTGATTACATAATAATGGTTTATTTTACACTCTCTCTATTATTAGAGATTGTTTATGTTTAATTATATTCTAGAGAATATTTATATTACATGTTAATGTTTTATAACAATGTTTTCAAAATTTTCTTACGATTCTTATAAAAAAAATTAAATTATTTTTACCCATGATTGATTTTTTTTTCAAAATGGGTTGAAAGGAATATTTTTATCATTTTCCAAACATGGTCCTTTGCGACTTTTTTGTCAAAAAATACTAATGAACTGTTTTTTAACTTATAAAGAATGAGGTAATTTTCCCTCCATCGCGAGTCCATAATAATTTGAAATATCATCCATGTATTTATAAGATTATTTGAAAACTAATTCTTCTATAATTGTGTGGATTTATAAAAATTATTTCAGAATCAAAAGTATATTTTTCACAAGAATTATTTCTTGTGATCTTAATAATAATTTTCTATTTTAAAAAAATTTATTTTCTTTACATATTATTTTCTGGGGATACTATCCATGGATTCAATCTTTATTCTTTCTATCGATGGTTTATTTTTAGGATCGAATCATCTTTATGAATCCTATTACTTTTACATTAGTTATGATATGTTGAATTAGTTTTGAAATCCATTTTTTCTGTAGGCTACGTAGTGATGAAATGTTTATAAAAACCATTTACTCTCATAGCGATATATATGATGAATAATATATGAACCTATGGAACACATAAGTATGTTTTTATTATCTGACAGATCTATCCTATATCTCCCTCCAATGCATTATGTAATTATTTATTTCTCATTAAATATGCATGACACGAATGAGGAGTGAAATTGGTTGAATAAGAAAGGGATAGAAGGGGGAGTGAACCCAGTTCAGTAATAAAATAATAGAATGGGTAGTGAAAACAATTTAGTAATATATTTCTACAATGGGGATTCAATTCAGTCCAACACAGGACTTTTCCCACTATGATAGCCCTAGTAGAGATCTTTAATAATTAGGAATTGAATTACAATTCTTATATGTATTCTACAATTACATGTCTTTTGTTATGCTCTCATAGATTATGTTCTTTGATTATTTTATGATTCATTTGTTATGAGCATCCAAGATTTATTTCATGACATGAGATAATAATTTTTCTACACATGGTAGAATTTCTAAATTTTATGTCCATATACCCTTATGGTTATTTTATACATATGGAATCCTTGACATATCATATGGTTACCTTACTAAGAATTTGAGCTCACCATTTCTTGTGTTTCTTTTCCCAAGGTAATAAATAATCATTTTAAGTAGGCTATATCTATGGAGGGTTCTAGGATTGAATTTATTTTGGGTGATGATATATATTTTTATGGGTTAGTAGTTTATTTTTCTTTAATTTGTTTTTTCCTAATTATCTAAAACTCTAATCCTAAAATGCCATTGGGTAATTTAGTAATCCAAAATTTCCTTTTGATGATGTATGTTTTCATGGAAAAAACTGGGTCCCATTTAACAATATCAAATCCATAAATGTACTGTTTATGTTTATAACACTAAATCTAGATTTGCGGGTGTTGGGCTGTTACAATTTGTGTTAGAGTAGGGTTTAAAAAAATTTGGAGATTAGAATTTGTCATGTGAGGTTTTCTTATAATTTATAGCTATCATTGTGGGTATATAATTTTGAGGTTTATCATGATTTTAGAGACCTAGAAAACAAATTTTTAATATTTTGTTTTTCTAATATTAAGGTTACTAATGACATTTTTAGAGGCATTTATTTTTTTGGTAAATATGGGTTTAAACATTTTGGAAGGAAAAATGAAATTTATGAGATAAACTTTGATGTTAAAACATTTCATTAATATTGAAAATGATGAGGATATTTTTTATAATTCTTCTCATCTTCTTGAAAATGTTATAAGGATTAAATTAACATAAAATTTGAAAAGGGACAACCCATAGGTAGAGTTACAACCCATTTCATTGAGAAAGGCCATGAGGTTTGAACTCACCAACAAACGGTCAGAATGGTGCATCAACTAGCACTAACCTATATAAAGTATTAGTTAGTATGATATTTTCTTAAATGATTTTATGGATACAAAATAAGATGATTTTAGGGAATATTTGTTTTATTGTATAGATAACCATGAAATTAGATCTATATTTAGTGGTTAAGTCATTAATGTTATTTTATTAAAATATCATTATTTAGAGAAAATTATATGATATTATGGGATATGATTTTAGTAATATAGGATGAATTATCTTTTAGAAGAACATATGGTTATATTATGGTTTTTTAGTGGTTCATATTATTTGTGGGAATGATTAACGTATCTTAGATATTATGTTATTAGTGAAATTGCATTATTGGTCTCATAATTAAAGAGTAATTGATGTTATCTTGAGATAAATATTATATTTATATTGGATGTCTATGTGATTTCTGGGTTTCAATATTATTCCGGAATATTTTTGGAAATTTATGGATAGTTATTTATTGGATGATTCATGTTTACATTTTTTATTACCATTTAGTTTTATATATTAATGCAGTTTTCCTCATATGATGGTTTGTAAATTTATAGAATAATATTATATTTTGGAAACCATTTTTGTTGTGGTTAATGTGTAAATTTTTGGTGAATATATTTTTATAATTTTGTGAAATTAATGATCCATGGATGATTTTTCTATTGCTTCAAGAATTAATAGTTTATATGCATCATTTAGAGAAAAAGATGTGTTTGTGGTTGAAATTTGTTAATGGATAAAACTCTAAATTTCAAGTAATTATATTTTATTATACTCTTATTATAGTTGTTAAATTAATTTATCAACTTTAAGAAAAGTATTTTGAAACATAAATTTTATCCATTAACATTTCATACTAAGAAAAGAATATCATTTCCTGCTTTCATAGATTTATGGTTTTCATGAAGGATAAACTTCTCAATAATGTATTATATATCACTATAAATTAGTTCATGGGAGTTATTTTTTTTCTTCCTTGACAATTTTTTCTACACAGAAAACTAATACATGTTACTAAAAACTACCTTCCTACTTTCCTTTCTTTTAAATTGGATGTTTTATTGATCCTTTTTATGATAAAAGATTTCAACAACTTTATTTTGAAAATTCATACCTTTGTTACCAATAATAATTTTATATTTTGTGGGAGAAAATTATTAATGGGTGGATAATATAATATAATTTTACTTTAAATAGAAATACTATGTTCTATATTGTACAAGATACACAACACCATGTTTAAATGAACAATAATATATTTTATGTGAATATTATAACCTAGTTGATAAATACTCATGAATGAATAGGAATAATTATTTTATACAATAAATGTAATGGTATAACTAAATATTAATTTATTGTTATGTGTATATAAAATGATCCCATAATTTTCAGTAGTCTTTTTATTCTTTAAAAATACATTTTATTTTGAAATGTGTATTTATTATTTTTATGAGTAAATATTAATATATATATAATATATAGTAAATTTAATTAAAAAAATTAATTCATTTTTTACATTCAGAATTTAAAAATTATAGTAAAATTATTATTTATAATTTTCAATAAACAAATAATTTTTTTCATAGAATAGGAAAATATTAATGATTTTTATTAGAAAAATATATTTTTTTAATTATTTTACTAGGTAAAACAATTTTTTGGATTATTTTATTTTAAAAACATTTTATATTAAAAAAATATCAATTTGTTTTCAGAAACTGTTTTTTGTTGCGTTTTTACAGTTTAATTTTAAATAATATTTTAAAAAATATATGTTTTGAATTTTTAAAAATTTATTTAATATTTATAATCATAGGTACTAAATTTAATAAATAGGTCCCTTTTATTTTGGGACAATATTAATAGTATCTTTAGTAAATTTTGTTACCACGATAATAGAAAATCACATAATTAATGGTAAAAATAAGGACTATGAAATGAAACTTACACTTACCTAAATTTTATTTTATTATTAAATTTTAAAAATAATCATCAATGTTTCGAATATATGGTATTGAGTTGTCATTTTTAAGTAATTTTAACATTTAAAATATTTTATTTAAAGAAACATCAAAGATGTCACACTCATATTTATAATAATTTAAAAACTTTTAATATGGGTTTATGAATAGGATATATTCGAAATAACAAAGTAATTAGAAATATAATAAATTTATCATAACCATGGTAATTTATTTTTATTTTTAAGTGAATAAATAATTACATAAAATTCTTAAACTTCATTGATTGAGTGGTTATTTTATTAATTGGAATATCAAATAAATTTTAAAAAAATATGAAAATAAATATAATTTGACATAATTAATTTTAAAAAATAATTTTTTAGATGAAATTGATATATTATGGATTTATTAAAATAGTTTTTTTGAATTATAATTATTATCTTGATATTATTAAAGTCAATGTAGTGCGTGGTCCTTTAAACTGACATTATGAATATTTTATAGTAAATAATATTTTATGAGATGATATAAATTTCTCAAAATATTAAATTCAGAAACATATATTGTATATGTTTCATCATGTAACCCATTATATATTTATGGGTCTTTTTTATTTTACAACTACTATATTAACCCTCATATAGTAAAAATTGATGTTGTCACAATAAGAGTTGAAGGGGATAAATAAAGGTAAAAACCAAATGATAAGAATAAAAATATAGTAAAAACGCATATAAATTTTAATTTATGTGGTTATTTTGACCTACACTCGTATAATTTTCGAAAAAACTCATTTTTATCCTTTTATAGTTAACAATTAATTTATATTAAATTAATATTTTCTGAAATTCATAGAGTGTGCCTGTCCTCTTATAAAAGAAACCCCTTATTAACATTTCATCACAACTCAAAACCATTTGGGTTCCTAATATCTCTACCGAAATATATTTATATTATCCCTATAACATTTTACATTTCTTCTAATTGGCATAACACAATGTATAGTGGAATTGATGTGTTATGAAATAGAGATTGTCCCAAGAAGATGCATCATTTTTAATCGATCATTTCGAATTTTTTATTCTTACAAATACATAAACCCGTATTAGAGAATAAAAATAATAATAAATACAATATCCCCCATATAGTGAGATGTGATTATGTTATTTTCATGACCTATATCCATATCCACTTACATAAATGGGAAAATAATTCATCTATCATGTGTCCAATATTCTACCATCACGCGAAGCAATATAATTCATTTCCAATCACAATCTATATTGGATTGATTATAATTATGGAACTAATATTTATATATTATATTAATGAAATATTCATCATTGGGAAAATTAAATACATCAATGTCATTCTTACATTTCCATAAATTTAAAAATGTTAACATCGTTTGTGTGTCCATGTGGACTACCACCTCCATGACGGAATATGATATATTTTTCATCCTCACGTACCATGGATAATATATATACTAATATTTAAATAATCAATATGATATATTGGACATTATAAAATTTTTGGAATGATAAAATAATAATTATCTAATTTCCATAATGATGGTTGAAAAACTAAAATCTTACTCATTTGTATGCATAACCAACCACCTTCAGGCTTATAACAATGTTCATTTTTCATATCCATGTTTTATATATCTATTTAAAATCAAACATTATTTATAAATGTGATAATTATTTACTTAATATTATTATGGAGATGATAAAATTTTTACCTTTTTTACCATAGTCAAATTACTGAATTCATTATGGACATATAAACTAAATGTCATAAAAGTTTTAGTTGTGAATTCAAATAAATGCGTAATTATTTTAAGATTAAAATAATTGAAATATATGGAATAATAAACATAAAAAAGGTTCTCAAAAATGTTTAAAATTAACCTATGTTTATTTTTTGGGGAATATAACGAACATATGTGATTATTTGGACATAAGGTATGAGATTTCATAACTCAAATTCCATTCAGTGGGTTAAACTTAAACATCATTGATTATTTCATGTAAAGAATACATGTGAAATGACCTTCAATTATCATATTTCTTATTAATAGTTATTTTATATGTATTTTCATCATATACACATAATCAGTTAATTTTATTAATCCACACTTCAATGATATGATTTTTTGTAAGGGACTTCATCTCAATTTTATTTCATTAAGGCATATTGTGATATTATAAACCCAACTTCTTTTATGAGGTGTATATAAAACCCCATTGATATTTTATATCATGAAATAAGTTATTCTCATTATATTAATACTTTTTTATATTTTATCCATTTATTCGGGAATATTATTTAACTAATTACAATGTAGTAAGGTATTATTTAAAAATCACATCATTATTTAAGATTTTTTATTTTTATGACTCTTCTAGGAAATATTAATATTCCATTTACATGTTTTATAAATATGTTTCAAATTGTTTTTTAATATGATCCCATGAATTTTTAATTTCATTTTACCCATGTTTTAATTTTAAAAAATGTTTTGAGTGGAATTTTTTTATCTTTTTCCAAACAATGAACTTTTTTACTTTTACGAAAAATATGGAAGGAATGTTTTTTATAAATTATACAGAATGAGTGTATTTTACCTCTTTCATGATAAATTAATGATTTGAAACATTTTATATATTTTTAAAAGCTTATTTGAAAAAAAAAACATTTTATTTTCTTAGTTGTGTGGATTTAAAAAATGTTTTCAAAATGAAAAGGATATTTTTCAGTAGAATGATTTAAAGTGATATTTCAAAACCATTTCTATAAAAGACATAATTATTTAATATTACTTATGATTTCTTGGGGATATTATCCATGGATTCTATAATCATTATTTCCATAGATGTCATGTTTTTATGATGGCTGGATGTCTATGGATCCTATTACTTTTCTATGTTTAATGATATGATGAAATGTTTTTGAAACACATTTTATTTACATGGTCCATTCAATGATAAAATGTATATGAATCCCATTACATTTCATGGTTTTTTACAAGTTGAATTATTTTTAACTGTGAGGTATGCTTAAATATATATTTTTATTATGTGATGAGTGGGAAATATATCTCCATATAATGAATTGGTAAAGATTTATATATCAAGAGTTAAAAAATTGGAATGAGGAGTGACCTTGGTTAAGTAATACATAACATGAGCTGGGATTAAACATGGTTAATTAAGACATATATATAATCAGAAGTGAAAATATTTTTGTAAAACGTGTTCAAAATGAGGAGGGAACCCTGTTTGGTAATGGAATTTTCCACAATTATGGTCCTGGATGCGATCCCTTACTAATAAGGAATCTATTTCCTATTCTCATATGTATTCCCCAATTCCATGTCATATGATATTTTCTCATGGATTATGTTATTCTATTGATTTATGATTAATGTTTTATGAACGTATAAGATTTATTTAATGACTCAAGATAATTATTTTGAAACATAGGGTATAATTTTTAAATTTTATATCCATATACAGTAGTGCTCAAGTTATGATTAGGTAATTCTTGATATCACCTCTAGTTACTCCTACTAGGAATATGATCTCACCATTTACTATATTTTTACGATGTTATGAATAAAGGTTTCATGTATTATATGACTAAAAATGGTTCTATACAAGAATAAATATTAGGTTATGATATGGATTTTTAGGGGCCAATTATTTATTTTTCTTAGATATGTAATACTTTGTCATAATTCTCTATAACTATAATCATAGAATTTCCTTGGGTATTTATGTGATCAAATATTTTCATTTGATGATGTAATTTTTCAAAGAAAAAATTAGGTCACATTTATCAGTATCAAGTCTATATATTTTATGTGTGTGTTTTTATCACTGAACCCAAAATTTAGATATCTTGCTATTATAGTTGGTATTCGAGTGGGGTTTAGATAAATTTTGAGATTATGATATTTTTATTTGAGGTTATCATAAAATTTATTTATATCATTATGGGTATATGATTTTGAGTTTTACCATGATTTTATAGTCTCATACACCCCCTTTTAATGTTTTAGGGGATATAACTTTAAGGTGACTAATGATATTTTTAGAGACAATTTTTTGAAGTAATTATGAGTTAATACTTTTTGGAAAGAAAAATGAAATGATTGAGATATCCTTAAAGGTGAAAATATAACTTTAATATTTAACATGATGAGTTTATTTTTGAGAATATTTCTCATATTATAGGAAATTTTATAAGGATTATATTAATAATAATTTAAAAAAGGGACAACCTACTAGTTATAACCCATATCATCTGGAAAGGCCATGAGGTTTGAACCCACAATATATGGTCAAAAAATGTGCATCACCTACCATTGGCCTATTATAATTCCTAGATAGTATTGTATTTTCTTAAATAATTTTATGTGTAAAAAATATATTTATTTTTGAAAACATATGGTTTATCATATAGATAACCATGAGTTTAGATATTGATTTTGGGGTTAAGTGATTATTGTTAATTCAGAAAAATATCATTATTTTTAAAAACTTATATGATTTTATGCGATATTGTTTGAGCAATAAAGATTGAATTATCTTTTTATAGAATATATTATATTATTATTGATATATAGTGGTTCAGGTTATTTATGGACATTTTTAGCATATCTTGAAGATTATGTTAAAGGGAAATTAAATTCTTGTTAGGATGATCTTAGAGTGGATGATGTTTTATGGAGACAAATATTAGATTTATATTGGAAGGATATGTGACTTTCAGGTTTCAATCTTAGTCATAAATATTTCAAGTAATTTTTTGTATTGTTATTTATTTTATGATCAGTGATTAACTTTGTGTAATAATGTTGTATTTTTATTTTAAATTATTTTTCCTCATATAATGTTTTATCAGATTTTTTATTAAAAATATCTTGTGTTAACCATTTTGGTCATGGTTAAAGTATGAATATGTGAGAAATATATTTTTTTAATTTTGTGAAATTCATGATAATGAAAGTTGATTATATTTATTCAAGCATCAAAAGTTAATACTCATCATTTAGAGAAAAAGATGAGTTTGTGGTTGAAATTTATTAAAGGATAAAACTTGACATTTTAAGTATGTATATTTATTTATTTTCTTACTATAGTATATAAATTAATCCATCGAAGTTAGAGAAATTATTTTCAAAATTAAACGTTAAATGTTTACATTTATTTTCAAGAAATCAATAACCTTTTAACCCATCATAGAATTATGTTTTTTGTGGTTAAATATTTCGTAAACATATTATATATCAATCTATTTTAGTTATTGGGAGTTAATTTTATTTTCCATTACCTTTTTTGTATTACATGGAAACCTATTATGTGTTACCCCATATGAAAATCATACTTTCCATTCCTTCTTCAAATGTGAATGTTTTATGGACCCTTTTTTAGGATGTGTGATTTCAACAAAGGTATTTTAAAAAATTAGACACTGGTTACTAAGAATAAGAAACAATTTGTAGAGAGAAAATTTTTAAAGGGGGATAATTTTATGTTATGATATTTTTTTATATAAATACAATGTTTGATTGTGTAAAAGATACATAACATCGTGTTTAAATGAATAATGAAATGTTATTATGTGAAAAACATTACATAGATAATAAATTTGCAGGAATGAATAATAATAAATAATTTATAAGATAAATATAATAGTTTAAGTCAATATGAATTTAATGGTATGTTTTTAGAAAATGATAACATATTTTTCAGTAATGTTATTTTATATTTTAAAAATATATTTTCTTCCAAAATGTGTTTTTCATTATTATTATCATTGTATTTTAATTTATATAATTTAATAAAAATATAATTGACAAAATGAATTTCATTATTTATTTCATCATTTTAAATTTATCTTAAAGTTATTTTTTTGTAATGTTTTGAAATCATTTATTTTTTCAAGGAATAGAGAAAAAATAACCTTTTTATTGAATTTTTTTTCTTTTAATGTCTTTACAATTTAGAATTTTGTATAAGATTATTTTCAAATTTTAAATAGTTAAATTTGATTCAAAATATTCTGATTATGGTTTCTGAAAAGGATTTTATACCAGAAATTAATATAAAAACCTTTTTTTTATTTTAAAAATATGAATTTATTCGAAGAAAATATTTTTTGTTGCATATTTTAATTAAATTTTAAGTTAAATTCTACAATTATTTGTGTTAAATTTTGAAAGATATATTTTATATTTATAATAATAGGGTCTAAATTAAATAAAAATTTCCATTTTATTTTTTGATAATATAAATAGTAACATTGGTACATTTTTTTGTGACGATAAATGGGAACTAAAATATTCAAGGGGAAAAATAAAGGCTAAAATTAATTATTAATATTACTCTAATTTTATTGGATGACTAATTTTAAACCATAATAAATAAATGTTGGAATATATGGAATTTTTTGTCATTTTAAAGTGAATATGACATTTATAATATTTTATTAAATGAAAATTAAAGGATTTCACATTCATATTTTTAATAATTATTTTTTTTTATTATGGGGTCATATAGAGGATATATTCATCTATAAACAATAATTTCTAATATAAAATATTTATCATCATAGTGGTAATTTATTTTTAATATTCATTAAATATATAATTACCTTTAATTCTTACACGACGCAGATGGAGTAATTATTTTATAAATTGGAATATCAAATAAATGTAATAAAAAATATTAAAATAATTATATTATGAGATAATTAATGTGGTAAACTAATTTTATAGACGACAATTATATTTAATGGATGTAATAAAATGGGTTTTTACTATAAGTATTATCTTTATATCATTAAAGTCAATGTAGTGAATAGTCCTTAAAATTTACATTATGAATGTTTTGTAGTAATTAATAATAGGAAATTATATTAATTTATAAAAATTTTAAATTATGAAACATAATTTATATAATATTTATCAAGTAATACATGATCTATTTAAGGATCATTTTTAATTTGATAATGACTATGTTAACCCTCAAATGGTACAAATCCATCAAGCCATGGTAAGAGTTAAAGGGGATAAATAAGTGTTAAAATCAAATGAGAAGGGTATAAATATAGTCAAAGTATATCTAAATTTTATATTATGAAGTTATTTATTCTTTTACTTGTATTATATTATAAATAAATCTATTTTTATTAAATTATAATTACCAAATATTTTATATTAATTTTGTATTTTGGGAAATTCTAAGAGTTCCCCTAATCTATATTATAACAGAGCACCACTTATTATCCTTTATTAACACACAAAAACAATTTTTTTTCAAAATATCTATCCATGTATATTTCTATAATACCTACCCACATTATAGTGGTCTTATATTTGGAAAAACACCACTCATAGTGTTCTTACAGAGTTATCTAATAGAGATTGTCCAAAAACGATGTATCATTTTTAATCGACCAATTTTTTTTAATTTATTCTTCGAAATCCATAAAAATACTTAAACCATAATATACAAAATACAATATCATACATATATTTATATGTTATTCTGTTAGTTTAATGACCTATATCCATCTCCACTTCCATTAAATTTGAATATAATTCAATATTCATGTGTACGACAGACTACAACCTCACAAACCAATGTAATTAATTTTCAATAAAAATATATAATGGATAGATTATATTGATGGAATTAATATTTTTATAATACATTAAAGAAATATTTATCATTATAAAAAATAAATAAACCAATTAGGTTATGTTCTTTCCATACACAAGGAAATGGTAATATCGTTCATGTGTTCCTTGTGGAATTCCACCCACACAATGCGATGTGAGACATTTTTCATCATCATATCACATGCATGATATATATATATATATATATATATAAATTTAATGAATTAATATGATGTGTAAGACATTATAATCATAGTTTAAATAAAAAAATTATCTTGTTTCTATAAAGATCGATGAAAATTTTAAATGTTATGCATGTTTATATACAAAAAACCACCTGTATGATTTTATCATACTCCATTTTTAATATCCATATATTATTGATATTTTTAAATTTATAAAGGTTTTATAAAATTAAATATACTACTTTAATAATATTATATATAATATTTAATTATTATCTTTTTACCATAATCAAATTACTGAAGTCATTCTGGACATATGAACTGAATTTCATCAAAGCATCCGGTGTGAACAAAAATAACTAATTATCTATTTCAAAATTTTAATAAGTGAAATAAAAGGAATAATAAACATGAACAATTTTCACATGAATGTAAATAAATAACCTATTTTTATTATTCAGTAAAATAATAATATACATGATGATTTTGATGTAAGGTAGGGGATTTCTTAACTCAATGTCAATTTATTGGGTTAAATATCCACTTATTTTATAATGTCATGAAAAGATTATGTTTAAAAAGACCATTGATTATTTTATGATTTATTTACACTTTATTCTTTTGTATTTTCATCATATAAACATTATGAATTCATTTTAAACACTTTATTCAGTGATATGATTTTTATAAGGGACTTTATCTCAATTTTGATTCATTGAGGAATAATTTGATATTACACACATACCGTCTTTTATGAGGGGAATATAACACACCTTTGATATGTCAAATTAAGAAATTATTTATTCTCATTATATTTAATTCTTTCTTAAAATGTTAATATTTCTTGGGGTATATGATTTAAATTGTTTTAATATATTAATGGTTTATTTAAAAATATCATCATCATTAAGGATTGTTTATATTTAAGTAACTTTTTGTGAATATTTATATTCTATGTCCACGTTTTATAATGATGTTTTCAAATAGTTGTTTTTAGCATTCTCCAATAAATGTGTAAATTCATTTTACCCATTTTTTGACTTTTTACAAGACAGTTTGAGAGGAATTTGTTATCATTTTTCAAACAAGGAACTTTGTAAATATTTTGTAAAAAAATATAAGAATATATTTTTAAATTATATAGAACTAGTGTATTCCCCCACTATCATGACACCTTAATGCTTTGAAACATCACATACATGTATATAAGGTTCTTTTCAAATAAAATATAACTTTTTTAATTTTGTGGGTTTAAAAAATGTTTTTTAAATGAAAAGGATGTTTTTCCCTATAATAATCTCATGTGATCCTTCAAAATAATTTTCCATCTAAATAATCATGATTCAGTGTGATGTTTTTTGGGGATATGATCCAAGGATACCATCATTACTCTTTTTATAGATGTTTTGTTTTTATGATGTCATGATGCATATGAATCACATTACTTTTCTATGAGTTATGAAATGATAAAATGGTTTTCAACCCCATTTCTTTTCCATGGGTAACACAAAAAGAAAAAGGCTAATATCCATGATTCAAAACAGTGACAATAGACCCCAAAAATGTTGCCACAATAACTATAGAAATATGTCACGACCTATTTCAATGGGTTTAATCATTGAAATAGGCCTCAAAATTCACCACTATGGTGGTTGACCTATAGAAACAATTTTAATAGTGGTTATAGCCTTTGTAAACCATGGAAATAACCTAAATAAACAATGTGCCTACCATGTTTTGATCGCTGCACCTCCCGTTTTCCAACACGCGATGCTCAACACTACAGAACCGAATGGTTCACATATATATGTATATATTATTATAAATTAATTAATAGAAACCATGGAAATAGCCACAATACCATAGAAGTAGGCCTTTTTTCCAAATTTTTAGTAGGATTTGTTCTTCCCCATCGAATCGCGAGAACCATATAGCCACAATTTTAGAAAACCATGGCCATAGGCCATCAAAATAATGGTCTATATACACGATTCTGAAAATTGTGGCTATATATGTGGGTTATAGCCACTGTTATAAAAATTATGGCTTTAGGACAAGAAAAATAGACCTATATTCATAGTTTCAAAACTTTAGCTATAGGCTATAGATCCTTGGATATAGACACCTATAGATGTGGTTTTAAAAAAGTGCTTATAGGTATGTGGCACTATCCACTTTTTTTATTTTTTTTATGCAATGATTTTTTGGTGTGAACCCCATTTATTTTCCTGGGTTTTTATATGATGAATCATTTATGACCCTACATACACATATGTATGTTTTTTATTATGTGCTGGTTGGTACCTATATATCCCTCCAATTAATTAGATAATGTCTTATATCTCTCGAGATTGAAAATACTAGAACAGGGACCGATCCTAGTTCAGTAAGACTAGCATGGAGTTGGGAGTGTACATGGTTCAGTAACACATGGCAGGAATGAGGAGTGAACCAGGTTCAGTAAGACATTTCTATAATGGGGAGTGAACATTGTTCAATATAGTACATTTTCCACTATGAGGGTCTTAGCAGTGAAACTTGAGTAATAAGAAAAAGATTTTCCATGATTCTACCTATTCCACAAATCTATGTATTAGAGTATACTCTCATGGATGAGGTTTTTCTATTTCATTATGATTCATGTCTTTTAAACTTACATGATTTATTTCATGAATGAAGAATATTATTTTGATTCATATGTATAATTTTTCAATTATCTGTTCATATAACCTTATACTCATGTTATTCTTAAGTAATATTTGATATCTCATATGGTTACCTTTACTGAGCATAAAATCACAACATTTATTATTTTACTTTTCCCAAGGTTTTGAAGAATGGTTTGACATATGATACGTCTCAAAAGTGTGTTAGATGTGAAGAAATTTTGGGAGAGGATATATATTTTTATGGGCTAGTTTTTTATTTTTCTATTACATGTATTCATTTTTTTCTAAAGATCAAAAACAATAAACCAAAAATTTTATTGGGTATGTAAGTGATCAAAAATTTCATTTCAATGATTTATGATTTTATTGAAAACATTTGGTCACATTTGTCAGAATCAATTCAAAAAAATTATTGTTTACGTTTTTAAAACCAAATATAGAAGTTTAGGCATGGGGATGTTACAATACATAAGTATAGATATTCAACATTTTCAATGGGCCCTCCATACATTGGTGTACACATTATGATCATTCAACCAGGGGAGTATGAATGGTCATCACCCGATAAATTTTTTGAATATCTATATTAAGACATTAAAAAAATTTCATGGATATAAAATTGTAAAAAGAACCTATATTAAATAAAGCATTTACTAATGTAGAGCCTACAAATATTGTGCCTTGAACTATATAAGGACCAACAATATTCTCTTCATGTGTCAACTGCACATCATAAAACTGTCCTAATCCATGGATTTGAGCTACAATATAAATACCCAGAGTTGGTTCTTTCTATAGCCACTACACATCCTATATCTAACCCCCTTGACCATTACCAAATCTATAGTTTGATAAATTAGTGGTAGTTCATATCCCAATCTGATGTGGAGCTACAGATACATCTCCAGAACCTAGGATCAGTGCTCACCCCCTCTCTATGGAAACTAGAAGGAAATTTCTAAAAAACTATTAAAGACAGATCATATTTCCCCAATCTTAACACTAAACTAAGCCCTTACCATGTTGGGTCTTCATGTTTCTTAACCTACTACATTGGTGATATACCACATGGATGCTCAATCATAGAGACTAACTAATATTTCCCCTGTGAAAATGCTCATGAATAATCTTCTTACTATAAGATGAACCAGTTAACTTTTTGAGGTAACAATCATCATTTCTCTACCCCTTTATCTTCTTGTAGGTTGCACTAGGAGATAAGGGATTGGTTCACTCTCTCAGTGAAAATATTCATGAGGAACACAATCTCTATAGATTCAATGATGTACATGATTCCATCCTAAAATCATATTTATTGGGTTAATTAATCACCCACAAGAGTAGGGTCGAAACATTTTAGTCTTCGAAATGATCTGTATAGTTCATGATAGACATAATACTCTATAGTAGGTTCATAAATTCTATTGATTATTTATATCATTTTATTTTTAGAATGAATTAATCATAGAATGATGTATGAAAGTCCCTTAAGACCATAACTTGATAATTATAGTTTTTGGTCAAAACATTCCACTACCTCATGGGATACCATATAAGAATTTATGATTAAAGAGTAACTCTCTTATATGGATGTGTCTCTTTCTGCTCAAGGAGAGATAACATGTCCTCTAGCCATAAATCAGTGGTTTGGGGACTGACTTCCCCTAAAAGGGTGGGAGGGTGCTGCTATTGTAAATCCCTAGTCAACACTATCACAGTAGAGGAAGGTCATGGGGATTCTTGTAGAGGCTAAAATAACCATAAAACCCCTATAAGAACTATGTTTCAATAACCATATAAGTTATAAAAATAGGTTTTATATGTGGCACTATAGGTGGTAATACCTATGGTGTAGGTCCCACAACATCTGGATCATGGTTTTCACCAAATTCCAGGAATTTGACTTATAATCGTTGGGGAGAAATATATCTAAAAAAACACCATAAAATGATATTTTATAATAAAAGGGGTTTCAAATATAAAATAGTATAGGTTTAAATCCTTCATACTCAAGGGAAAATACCTAACAACCTACTCATAAAGATATGTCTAGGTGATTAAAAAAATTAAGAGGTAACTCAAGAGATACTCCTAACATCTCACTAACAAGTCAAGATAATGTCAAAATTCAATGTCTTCATAGTAGGGGTTCCATTATATCGAGTATAAATTTAATGGTATAGATGAAGACGCTCTTTAATTTTCAATTAGAATCCCTATTTTATAGTAATTATTTCTTTTCCCTTAACAAAAGTCAATAATTTAATATGTATATATATATATATATATCATGGTCCAATTAGATGAGTTACTAATCCCAATTTATAAGGTAAAATGATTTATAATATATAATTGGCACTTCATGCAACTACAAATCAACGTTTTACATCCGATCTCATAATGTAAAGAGCCCAGTCAGATGATTAGATTATACAAATCATCATTATTAATTTATAATAGTAAATGATTTTTGAATTGACATTAGCTTAAATTAAATCATAATCAAATAACATTTCAACTAATGTAACCATGGTTACATAGTTCATACTTGTGATAATTGGTTAATTAAGGTTCCAAAATCACTCTATATGGGACAAATCTATTTAATTATATACAGAAACTTTGGGTAACCAATTATTTATCATACTTAATTTAGGAAACATTATTCAAATTAAAATATATAGAAATAAAGTCTTTACATCAAGCTACAGACAATGCATTCCATTAAATAAACATGGAATATTATATGCATGAAATATAAATCATTAGGATCATATAATGATAAATTTGATAATATTTCATTTTTATAATAGGCCATGGGTAAAAAAGAAGTTCATAATCATTGTAAATGTTAGAAAACATGTGTTTCACTCTATAGTAAAATCATTACAACTGTAATATGAAAAAACCAAATCAATATATTGAATCCCATGAACCATGTATTTTTTGTATACATGGGTTAGTTACTCCCAAACCGAGGCACATTACGAAATTCGAACAAATCCTAGTCTCATTTCTACTATGCTAAAATAGAAGGAGGATGGAAACAAGAGTTATAAACCCACTTTTTGATCTACTAGATCTGATTTACTCATATGTAACCTGACCTAGTGTCCACATGGCCTCAAGATAATCTAATCATGTGCTAGAGGCATACAATAAGTAGTGAGGGATTGTGATGGTGTGGTGGGGAGACTAAAAAATATTTATATGAGTGGATCATAGTGGTAATGGTAATAGATAAGCAGTGGAAAAAATCAACAGTGGAATATCTTAGGGAGGTGGAAATAAACATCTAAATATGAATAATTTGTCATACTTAATAAGAAATGTTATATAAAAAATGATGATATTAGGATGTTATAAAAATGGGGAGTAAGAGAAAGATATAAGCTGGAATACAGTACAATACATTGTATACAAATCATACCAAAAGTCTATAACATATCTCCGATAGCAATAATAGAACAAGATCGAACCACTTCTCTCGTATTCCATCATAGTACAAAAAATCAATCATCTATAACAGGGTGATTCCCTTTGTCCCCACCTACACCCATGTATTCTGTATGAGAACCAATTAGTGGCCCTAATCGGGTTTGAATAAAATTTAGTAGGCTATCACAAACAGTTTCTAGCAGCATCCAATCCGTGAATATAAGATGGCATGTGTGTAGTTATAATAATAAAGGGTATTAAATAAACAAACATTATCAGTACAGATTCCTCATAGTATACCCATGTGATATCACCTTCTATGACCTAATATTGAATTTCACTAAGCACTTAAAATTTTAATTAATATTTATAAGGTCAAGACCTAATGAATATGTCCAATGCATCTATATGTGTTGATAATCATGTATGGTTCCATCATATCCATGGATTTTATGTCTTACATTATTGGGGAAATAAATAGAGTTATCCCCTTGGAATAACTGAAAATTAAATTTTTATTGAAAATGGTAAAAAGTCTTACAGTATAATTGAACAAGTAGAAAACTGGAAAATCAATGTGGCATAAAATGATGGATATTAAGGTTATCTCCATTTATAATGCATCTAAAAGTTGTAGGAAAATAACCCATGGTGTTGTAGATAGTGATCCCCTCCCCTTCTCTACTTGTAGGAGAAAAATCATCAGTAGGAAAATTCCTTTCTATCCAAACATGGCCAACAGAAGTGTCCTTGGTGACGAAAATACTACATTTCCTAATGTAATACACAAAATCCTAGGAAGGATCCCCTATCCTTTAAAGAATTTTCACCAGGGGATTGTAATGATACTTGATTTATTCCATCTTCTTTTTCAACATCTTGCACAAAGATTTACTCATAGATAAGGCTCTAATCTTAGCACCAATGGAGCTACTCGATCCATAAAAACCACTTATACCAAAAACGACTGACCCTCAGATATCACATACCAGGTGACATCCCTTTATCAATTCATGAGAATAATAAACCATGTAATTTCAACTCAATGGGGAGCTCAATTTTATTCATTGGTTAAAGTCACATATCATACTCAATGTGACAATTGAAATGATTCCATGGAATGGTCCAAATCAATTTGTAACATCTTGTATGATCTAAGGTGAATTATCTGTGGAAATTTATTTCATTTTTTTGAAATACATGCAATAATAATTTCCATGCAGGGGATTTCATAATCTAAGACAAATGCTAAATAAATGTGTGGTGTTTAAATTGGGAGGGATATCAATTAATTAGTATAAATACCTTAAGTCTATAAAAAGAAAACACCAACTACATTCCAAGTATTACTCATAGAATTCCACACTATAAAAGGTAATTTCATTCTGTGACCATAGTTATGGATTATGTAATAATTAATCAAGTTTCCTTGATCATAATTATTTCTATGATAATACATCATAATTAAAAAAGGCCTTAGTGACCTGGTAATTCCATTAACCGTTTCTGTATTCCCAATTAGTCATGTAAATAATTTATAGTTTAAACCAAAATCAAGTGATAATTACTTACCAATAATGTTCTATTAATTCAGTTTTTATTTCAATTTAATCATTTCATTCATTCAATTCATAATAGAAAAGACAGCCCAACTTATGAGGTCTCTTGGTCTCAAAATAAATTATACTAGTGCCAAGGTAATATAATAATCTAACCCAAAGGGGTGGTACTAGTATAGGTAGCAAACCCGTGAAAATATAAAAGTTCAATCGAAGTATCTCATCAAGATCTGGGGATTTAATTAATGAAAATTTACATTTTAGAGGCATCTTATGGAGGTTACATCATGTTGAATGATCGTACATGATATAGCCATTAAAATTTTACAAAAAAATAGTTAGAGCACCTACATTATACAATCAAATGATTGCTCATCAAGTACCAACCACTGATTTGGAATGTAATGAGAGAAATCATAGAATGTAAACAAACACCCTAAAAATAGGGTATATTAAATCACATCAAGATTATATTTGATGGGGTTATGGAAATGAAGATTATAAAGAAGAATAATTATAGGCTTACCATTGGCTATTCGATGTGATGACTAATAGTAAATTTCAAGCTCAAATGAGAGACATTCCAAAAATCATAGGAGAATAAGATAAAGGGAGATACTAAAGTGGGTAGCAACTAAAAATAAGGGTGGAATAAATGTGTATTTAGTTTTAAAAGTTTAGAATGAAAATTTGAATCTTCAACATTTTTAAAAGGTTGTAGTATTTGGCCATATAGTTTTCTAATCCATGTTCCAAATGTGCACACGTACTAAATATGGTAATAACCACAAACATGGATAGGTGCACAATATGACAACTTGTATATATCCCTTGTGTTCTCACTATTCAACACCTTTACCCCTCACACGGCTAGGCACATTGTTTTGGAAATATTTGCACAGACCATGTGATTTAAACCTATAAATCATTTAAGGGTTTTATGGTCATGTAGAACCTCAATCCCTGTTAACCTAACTATGCTCATCCTCATTTGGGATACATGGTTGAGCAACATAATTAATATTAGTCGAGTTTCAATTATGACCCTATTCCTATTTCTCTAAAAAAATTGGATATCTAGGAATTGAACAAACCTCACACACTCTTAAAACAATTATTAGTCCCTTAGAAATTATAATATTGAAAAAATGTAATTTAAAATTATTTTAATAGATATTTACCTCATTTTAAACCTATGATATTATATATAGGAAATGAGTTTCATAAATATTTTATCATAACAAAAATTAACTCATTGGAAAGAAATGGGTTTCATAGAATCATCCATAAATCATTATTTTTATAATGAATACAAAGAACAAAATTAAATTTTATCCTAATATCATACGATTAGTGAATCATAAAAATTATTAAGTAATATTATCATAAATGAAAAAAAATATAAAATATTATTTTACCATTTCTTTGAAAACATGTAAAATATTATTTTCCATTAGTATATTTTAAAATTAAGACTTTTTAGAAATTTTAGAAATTTTTTTTCTTTAATATAATAATGGAAACATATAAATTAATATTTTATAAAAATAGGGATCATGATGTTAGAAAAAGATGAATATTTGGTAGGTTTGAAAATAATGATTTTTAACACTTTTGGTAAAAAGGGAAAAAAACCATACTTCTAGAAAATGAAAAGAATTTTTCCATTAAAACATTTGAAAGAAAGTGAAATATCACTGGGAATGAATTTAAATAACCAATCAATCAAATAAAATAATATTGTAGAAAATATTTTAAAGAACATGGACATGGAAAAAACATCATTGACTGAAGTTGAAATAAGGTCAATTTTTCATAAAAACATTTTTCCATTATTTAGTACCAAATAGATTAAAAAATACTAATAAATTAAAAAACAATTCATAACTAAAATATAATAAAATGGATGGGGTTTAAAGGATTAATATTATACAATTTTCCTCAATGGAAGTTTTCAATATGCAATCCCAAAACTAAGTGGGAGTATAACATAAGACCTTACCTAAACTCCTATATTCCTTCAAAAACAATTCAAACACCATTTATAAAAAATATATATTTATTATAAATATGTTATAGACTAATATTCATTGATAACAAACTATTTTTAGTTCCTTTATTATTTATAATTATCAATTTATTAACAATATTTCATTAAGATAAACATTCAGGTGAAGACTTGTTTGTTTTATATGGGAAAGTCCCTACACATTGGTCTTGTTTAAACATGTATATAATATTAATAATTATATAAGAATAATATTTACTCATTATAAAATTTTTTATAACCACTCATATAAATCTATCAAGAAAAATGAATTATATCACTTCATAAAGAATCAGGTTTATATGAACACATGAGTGATGTTTTCACATTTTGATTGATGAAAAAAATATTTTTAAATATAAGTTCACATTTAAAAAATTATAATAATTACATATTTATCATATATATTCACTAAATACATCGATATTACCATCCATTAAAATTAA
The DNA here is from genome assembly GCA_963277665.1 of Viscum album. Classification (NCBI taxonomy): domain Eukaryota; kingdom Viridiplantae; phylum Streptophyta; class Magnoliopsida; order Santalales; family Viscaceae; genus Viscum; species Viscum album. Next base: position 633,541,610 of record OY728134.1, on the reverse strand, counting down.
TGAAAACAAAGCAAATCGCTTCATGGAGGTGGTAGTCCATACATACGAACAAGCAACATTATTATTTTTCAATAGATAGGAAGGAGAAAGAAAATGAATATAAAATTAAAATAAAAAATATAATTGTTCTAAAAATATTTATTACATCATTTTAAATAGTGTTTTTATGAAGAAATAAGCATGAAAAATAATGGAACGAACATATACCACATATTTGAGTATTCACTTTTGAAAAACCATTAATGATTTCTAGATGAGTCTTTTGAGATGACTATAAACTCAAGGATGATTATAATGAATTTATGATATTACATGGTTATATATTTATTATAAAAAATGGCTCATGTGGTGTGGCTAAGAGAGCATAAGAAGTTACCTTTCATAAGGGAGGTGGGTGGAAAATAGTAAATACATAATACTATATTATATAATATATATCTTACCCAAGTTAATTGGATAACAAATTCAAAATTATCAAATATAAGAATTTTGATGTTGAGAAACCATTAAAAAATAAAATTCTATAATGTTTTTTTTGATATTTTAAACCCTATCTCTTTGGTTGGCCCCTATTTTATCCCTTTTAATCCTTACTGTGGAAATAATATTTTTACCATGGTAACTATTTGTTGTGGAGAAAAGTAAGTTAAAATTACAAAATTATATTAATTAATATAATTCAAAATATGTAACTCATTTCATATGATTAAATTTATATTTGTGCTATAAATTAATTTTAAAATTATTATTCAATATAAGACAAAAAAAAAATTTAGAAAAATTAATTTTTAGTCATAAATATAAATTTATTATTATTCCATTCATATTATGAAACACTAGATTAATTATAATGTATTTTATTAGAAATATTATCAATAAATTTATTCAAAATAATTTTTTAATAATTATTATGTAAATTAATTATGATGAAAAGCATAGTGCATTCATGAAAACAGTTCTTCCGAAAAATATCTTCATTTTTACATTCTTATACATTTATTTTTATTTCTAATTAATTGATGAGAAATGATTTTTTTATAATTTTTATAAAAATTAATAATTTAATTAGCCTTATTAAAACCCCCAAATCTAATTTATATGTGACAACTATCATATATAATACTATTTTAATAGAATATAGTGATTTATTTAAACTCGATGTTGCGTGTAAAGAAATATATCAAAGACGTAAAACATATTAAACGTTAATATATAAAAAATAAATTAGGTTGTTACATTATAAAACTTATAATAATTTCTCCCTATATATTATATAATATTTTTATAAAAACATTGGATTCTTCTACCTCATCCCATCCTAGTGTTCCCACATAATATCCCCAACATTATGGTTTCTCCCTAAAACTTTAACCTGACAAGTGGTACAGTTCATTATCACTTTTTCTCTTTGATCCATAATCCCATGTAGTTGTTCCTTATAAGATAAATAATTCTCCAATGGTATGAAATGTTATTTTTCTATATGTCAAGGATCTGTTTTGTACTTCCTTAGATTGTAATTAATGGACACATTGTAAAATTTAGAGAGATTTTTCAGAAGAACCGTGCAATACGAAACATTCCAAATGCGATCTATAATTTTTAAAGGGAATGATATATATTGGGATAAAATTTATATTATTCAAAAATCTTATAACTTTATTCTAAGGATAAATTCATAGGAATAACCTTTTCTCCAACTTTATCCTCTAGATATTAACGATGATTGTCTGTATAAATTTTTTTTAACTCTTTGATTCCATGATGTGATACAAAATGGATCAAAAAAATTATTCAATTTATTTATCTATCTCAAGACCTAATATATTTCATTATCCAAATTTATTGCAACACATTATATTTCTTCACTTCTTTCCATAGTGGTATTCATAAGGATCCATTTGAATGCTTGAGTGAAATATTTTTTGTATGAAAACTAAACCAAATAAAGGTATTAATCCGAAAAACCATTGAAATTCATAGATAATTCAAAAAATATATATTACAGGTTTTTAATGGTCCTATCATACTGTACATCCTTTTGAGGGGGATATAGAGTGCTAAATTTCAACACCATTTTCAAATATTATCAAAGAATTATCCAAAAGTTTGAGGTAAACCATGGATAATGATATAATATAATAGAATATATAATTCCATAAAACATTGATAATTAATTAAATTATATCCTATAAATATAATAAGATGAAAAATATTATATTATTTAAAATAAATGTACTAAATTTATAAGTTATTCGACTACAACATAAATGACATTATAGCCTTTATATGTTTTTGGTAGTCTAATAACAAAATCCCTAGTGATGTTTTTTCATTTCAATTATGGGAGGGTAAATTGATTTATAATCTATATAGACATATATATATATATATATCATTGTTAATATATTTATATACTTATCATAAAGATATATACTTTGAAATATACCTCTCTATGTTTTCCCACTAGAAATACTCATACAGATCTCTATAATTCCCCACACTTCGTGGTTGAATTGAGAATGAAGAGCTATGGGCATAATAAAAAACATAATTATTAAATAATGGTAATGAAATGAGACATTCTCAGTATCAGAATGTTATCATTCCACAAAAATCTAGGTTTATCTCAAGAATATTTGACACCTTCTTCTATAGTTCCAAATCTTCCATTTGTGCTTCCTTAGTCCTTATATGGATGGATATTTGGACATTTATCTATGAAAAAGAAGATATACCCCCTTTTATAATTATTTCATTATACATATTCATTAAATCCATAAGTATTGGGTCTATTTAAACCCATATTATAAAAAAACTATCATGGTCTTTCCAACTTCATGTATCAGCCAGCTTGTTTGCCTTTCTATGGTGGATTTGTATGGAATGATTATTATCTTTAATCATCTAAAACCATATCCTTTGATGAATATTAAAAAAATATACATGTGAAAATATTCATAATGAATTTATGATCATTTTATATATAATATATTTCACCATAAATATAATTAATCTAAATTTTCAATGTAAAAAGTATCACTGCCAACTCCAAATGACAAGACACTTAATTTTTCTTATGAATTTTTCAAATAGTGTGATGCATAATATATCAATATATTAGTCTACATGTGGATTCATCCCAAAACCTTATTGAAGTATCACTATACATAACAAAACCATATACAATATAGGGTATTTTGATCCTAGGTTCATTGACTAACCTTCTCTCCAATTCTATGAAATTTTCTTCACATTCATCTGTTTAAATGTACTTAGCTCCCGACTATGTCAACATGGTTATGGGATTAAATAGACATGATAAATCTTTGTAAAATAATTGATAATATCTAAAAAAATTCAATAAAACTATATATCATATTCACTATGGTTGATATGTTACACAACTAAAAAAACTCTATCTTTGATGAATTCATTGATAAACACTTACTAATGATTGTTTTGGCCTAAGAATGAAACATTCTGAAGCAAAAAATTTATGCTTTCAGAATATGGTACAATAGTTATACTTCCTTAGGGTATTTAAAAAATTCATCAAACCACCTTAATTTTCTTTTATTCATTAATAATATATAATAATTTAATTTTTAAAGAATACCAAAAATCAATTATATTTTTAATGGGTCTATTCATTAAATTCATAAAGATAGAATCATGAATTGGTAAGTATAAATAGAATATTTATGAAGTTATAATTACCATAAATGATATTGAAATGTATCATGGGTATATAATCCTTATTGACCCTTAATTGATGATTCTCTGAATGAAGATAAATCATATAGAAGTATTGATCTCTTCATAGTTGATCAAACAAGTCATCAATATGAGGCAAATGATATTTTTTCAATATAGTGATGTTGTTATTTTCCTGATAGTCAATGAAAATATACATTAATATATATTTACTATTAAAAAATTAATAGATTCACCCCATGGTGATTATCTCAGGTGTATAAATCCAATATAAATATTCTCCTAGAGTTGCTTCTTCAACTCCTACAACTCAATTTGGGCCATTCTATGAGGATTTTTTAAAATAGGTGTAGCAATGAGTATGAGTTCAATAAAAACTCTTCTTCATGATTATACGGATTAATATGAAAATATTTAGGAAATTTATCATAATATTCCAACTAAATATGAATACATTTAACATTGTCTCCCCTATAACCATTTGTCATATATATCTCTCATTAAAAAGTATTAATAACCAAAACATGGAAGTAATTTTCAATTGAAGTTCATATAAATCATCAAGTAAATATAATGTAATAGGTTGAATCAAAAATATAATATATGATTTCATTATTCTATCAATTTAAATTATATCTTTATATAGATACATCATCAATGCTCAAAATAAAATCAAACTCTAATAAAGTATGAATAATAAGATTTTCATTGGTCACATTAATACAAATTTCAACATCATATCCATATCTATATAGTGGATGATAATTATGCATTAATCCTCATGATACACTTCTGTAAAAAGAATAACATAATCCCATCAATGATCAAGGAGTTATCCCATAGATTAGGGCATTGACTAGAAAAATTACTAGGTTTCCAACACAAAATACATTATAATATTTTTGATACCTTATGATGAACTTTATTTCACAATATATAAATATTTACTTTTTACTAATTAATTATTACATTATTCTTTTCTTTTCGACCCAGGAAAAATATTCCCATTCCTTTAAGACATTCCAAATATCTATTCTTCTATCATTATTGTCATGTTACATGATGAATCTTTCTCCTTATATGATCTTTATCATCTATTATTTCCTAAATTTATATTTACCTCAAATTTGGTGATTTCATTAATTAACCTATGTTCTTTTTATTAACCATAATTTGATATATTTGATTAGTCATAATCATATGGTTTCACATTCAATCCCCCATTTCATTTTTTTCTCATGAGGATGATCTCTTAATTTGTCATTACATTAGTTTTTCACAAGATTCCTCCTAGTTTCAACAATTAACTAAATCCAAAATACATGTGTGAATGAAAAACATCAACAATCAAATAAAATAATCATATGATTATGAAAATAATTATTATGATTTTATAAATCATGACACATTCTTTCAGCCCATGAAACTGTAAGTTCATCTCATATCACTGTGGATTATAATTGGTTATCATATACTCTATTCACTTGTTAATCATAATGGTTCATAGATAGAATGATAACTTATAGAAGAATATCACCCCGAGAGTTCCTACCAAGGTATGTAGTCTTAGTCTCACTCATCATGCACCATGTGAAGATTAATTTGATACTCAACTAGTCTTTTCATTGGTATTTACCCCTAGGTGAATCTATGTCACAATCCCATCCACATTCCATCATCCTTAAAGGGAATTAATTGGTATGAAATAACATAATCTATACTTTATCTGAACTTCATGATGTTATCATATACTTATACATATCCCTATGGTTATCACCAAAGTCATATAATATTAATCTCCAAAAGTAACTAAACAATACTCAGATACCAACTCAGTAGTCTTGATAATTACACACATAAATATTTCATGATTTAATATGAAATATCAAAACATATTAACAAAATACAAGGATTGTAACCATGATGGTTTAGTTTTTTTGGAAACTAGATACATAATCATATTATTACATGGAATATCATCAACATATCCCATAAAAATATTCTAACATAGTACAATTATTATACATACCCTAATTTAATCCATTCTTTATAACCTAATGGAATGAAAAGATAACAAAGAATGAGATTAGATGTTTAGTAAAGGAAAATTTAGAATATATCAGTCAATGATCATAAATAAGAAAAATAAAAAGGGTGTGAGAAAATGATCACCAATTTTGAAATTTTTACCGAATTCGTTAAAGATCTTTGAAACTGAATCATGGAATATGTTTTCTTCATAAAAAATATATAAGTCAAAATGTTGTGAAATAATCAATAATTTATCCTGATCTATAAGAACATAGCTTAAGAATATGAAATATGTTTTTATATACACATAAGCATATAAAATCATTTCCTTAGTCAAGGTTTACTGAAAATACTATCATAGTGGATTAGGATCACTCATTATTCTATTATTTTCTTAGTAAATGTTCCCTCAAAAGACTATGATATTAGATAGATACCCTTAATAAATGGGTTCACTCCCCATTATAGTATACATTATCTCAAGATATAATAACCAGAAAGATGCAGGCCCAGGCCGAATGCCTGGTCCCATGAGAATCTATTAAAGAGAAATCAGTACAAAGTACAAAGAAAATGAAATGATATGAAAACACCCCCAACAACAGTGCCAGTCAAAATGTGTCAAAATCTCCAACATCTCCATCCTCTGAATCATCTGGATCTGCCGACTCCCACTCAAATGGAGAATATTGATTGAGCATGTTGAGGTATTGCTCCCTAAGACATAACTCTCTTTCAGTCATAGATGTCCTGATCACTGCCTTATTCTGTCCCTTCTTTGAGTTTACTTCTTTCCCTTTTCCATTCTTGGCAGAGGACCTAGTAGACACCGTCCTCGGCATGTTGGAATAGTCTTTTCTTGGCTTCTTCTTTTTTGGATCAGTTCCTGCCCCCATACTCTCAATCCCATTATCAAGGGTTTCCTTCCTTTCTCCTCGAACCATGTCACTATAAGAGGCTTTGAGCACCTCCCTCTGATTTTCTCAAGATATAATACTATTTACCCAATGTATTGGAGAGATATATAATTATGGGTCTACCTTTAAAATAATGGAAACCATACATATTTGTTTATTATGATCATACAAACATTTTTCATATTATCATGACATAACCCATTTAATTTATATGATATTCAAAGACAATTCATAATTTCATCATTTCAGAACCCATGTAAAAGAAACGGGCTTAACTAAGATTTCATCATATCTTAATTAACCCTCAGTATATAAATTTGTTAATAAAATCATTCTTAAATCAACATAATCATAATCCATCTTGAGAAAGAATGTTGATGGTATCATAAAATCACATCTTTATGGAAGCTTAATAATCCATAAATAATATTGACATATATTAAAAATACCTTTAAAATATCATTCGAATATATATTTGAAACTATATAAAACATACTTCTCATTCAGTATCATTAAAAACGAAAACATTATTTAATATTGAGAAAAATAATTTCATTGAAAATAATCAGTTAATATTATAAATAAATTATAAAATAAAATAGTGGACAATATGGTAATAAATGACATCCATTTAGTAATTTTTCATAAAACATTTGTTCACACTTTTGGTAACAAAGGTCAAACATACATATTTTAGATAATAAAAATAAGATCCCTTTTAAATAATTGAAATGAAATTCAAATTTGGTTGAGAATAACGTTCAATAATAATTTATCATAAAAAAAATATTCTTGCATTTTTTTTAAAAAACATGGACATAGGAGGAAAAACAACCAACCTAAGAGAAAATATGGTCATGTTTTTTATAAAAACATTTTCTAAAAAATTTTAAGTTCAAATGGGATTAAAATAAAATAAAAAACAAAACCCTAAATATAAATAGATTATAAAAAATTAATGGGGTTTAAAGGATGAAGAAAATGTATTTCCATTCAATGGTTGTTTAACATAGAAAATCTTGAAAAGAAAGAAGATCATAGAAAACACTTACATCAAGTCTCGTCTTGCATTTTATATATTAATATATCATGTATAATAGATATATATTTATTATAAAAATATTATAGAATCATATTCATTAATATATATCTTTGTATCATTCCATTATAAATTCTTATGATCATTTTATTAACAATTCTTCATCAAAATTTACGTTTGGTTGAAAAATTTTCTTGTTTATTTGAATGTTTCCGTTAAATGGTTAATGTTCTTGATACTTGGTACAAATGGGTGATGTTTACAGTCATCAATGAATGAAATAAAAGAGGGATACATAATAAATCACCTTTTTAAAATCATAATTATATCATAAGTTTCATATATATTCATTAAATATATCCTTATGACCATTTATATAAAATAGATATGGAAATTGAATCATATTGCTTCATGGAGGTGCTAGTTCACACATACGCATGAGAATTGTTATCATTTTATAATGGATCAGAATGAAATATTCAATGGATATAACATTGTTAAAAAAATTAATAGTAAAGATATTGATTACATCATGATATGATGGTTAAAGAAAATTTGGATGAGTATTAAAAAGAAACATGGAAATAGTCGGTAAGAACTTATAATTATTCATTATGTATCCTCCTTTGAAAATCACTTTAAGGAATCTTTAATTGGAATTTTCGGTGTTAAATTACCTTAATTTAATTTTTAACGTTGTTAGGAGAGTATTTGGGTAGATCTTGGTCAAGATAATGGGATCAAGTGGTGCGGAGAATAGAGGAGATGATGGTCCCTTTTATAAGTGAGGTGGGTGGAAAACTAGGAAATACTTGAATCCTTAATATATAATATATGTATTACCAAATAAAAGTGAATCCAAAATGGAAAATATATTATGATAAGATTTATATTGTTAAAATACCATCATACGATCAAATTTATGCAAAGAAACCCTTTTATACCTTACTATAGGACAATGTTTTTTCCATGTGAACTATTCATTATGTCAAAAAAATAAGTTTAAAATTTTAAATTATATTAATTATGATGTTTCCAAATAAGAAATTTTTTTAAGATATTAAATTTATATATTTTTCTGGATATTAATTATAATATATGTTGTCAAAACACAATAATACATTTTCTTAGAAAAATTCATTTTAAACACAAAACAATATTTACTCATATTAATTTCCTAGTAAAAACCAAAAAATGAGTGATAAAATAATTTATTGAATATATTATCAACAAATTTAATTACAATCATTCATAAATATATATTAATTTAATTTATAATTATAGAATCATGTTATAAGAATAAGAATAGTTTTTTCGAAAAACACATATCATTTTACCTTCCGATGAATTTATTTTCATTTCGAACCAATAAATCTATTTTATACATATGTAAAAAACACTATTTCATATTCTAATTATTCATATTCAAAACCATAAATCCAACAACTAGGTGATAACTATAATGTAAAATAATATTTCAATAATATATCATGATTTTTTTAGACATTATGATGCTTGTAATGAAAACTATTAAAAACCTAAAAATTATTGAAGTTTTTAAAACCCCAAGATTTCATAGTAAATTATTTTTTCAATGTAAATCAATAACTTGCACTACACGCAACACTAAGTTCAAGCCCACCACAACATACAAAACTAGCTGTTCAAAAACTATTATGAATAGTATTAACTGAATTTTGAACTTTATATAATCCTTTTAATTTTAGAATCCATATTATTAGTTTCTTAGACATAATGTAAGAAAAAATTCATTTTTTCAGATAGAAGATGTATTTTTCAAAAAATACAATTTTACCACCTTTTAATGAAGAACCCTATTTAAATCTAATATTTGAAACTTTTATATATTAAATTTTACAAAAGAAAATTATTCTTTAGAATCGAGACATAAAAATTTAGTTTCAAAAAATATTTGGTGTTTTTCTGATAACTTCCATATTTGGGTGAATAGTAAAAAATACTATATTTAAACTGAAATCAACTTTTTTAATAAAAATAATGTACAATGTTGAATTATAAATTTTAATGGTTTGTAAGTGTAATTATATTATATTTTTATCATTTAATCCAATGATGGTCATTGTAAGTAATTTCCCTTTGAAATTGGATATAAACAAGTATCAATTTTTTGATAGTTGTTATTTTCTTAAAAATACGCTTTTTGGTCTTAATAACGGGGATTAATTTTACATTAATTAATGCAACATCTATGTTTTGAAATTGGTAAAATAGAATTCATTTTTCAATTCTGAATATCAAAATTAGCTTAGGGTGAATTTTTGATATTTTTCTGAAAACATTCAATTTTTGATGAATAGTGAAAAACACTATGTTATTGTTTACAACCGAATTTTTGTTTAAATAATTATTTATTTTAATTAAATTTATTTTAGGTGAAAATAGATACATAATAACTATTTATGTTCAATTTAATTCATTTGAGTCAGTTGATAATAATTTTAGATATATAAAAATTTATTGAACTTTTAACATCTTTTACCCACCTCCTATGAGCATTTGCAAATTTACATAAAACATAATTTTACCGCTTCTGTGAGTTTAATTTCAAAAAATATGTGATACAAAGTTAATAACATGGAGTAAAATGTTGTTCAAGAAGATAAAATTAAATTTTGGTGAATAGTAACTTTTAACTATTATTTTTACCATGATTAAAAGTAAATAGGGTAATTAAAGGTATAAATGATATTATTATTACACTAAAACATATTCTAATTCTATTGGATAAGTATAATTCGACCACAAACAACCATAGGAATAAAATATGAACCTATTTGGTCCACTTAGATTATATTAGGACATTTATTATAATTTAATTCAAAGAAGAGTTAAAAGAGGTAACATCAAAGTTTAATAAATAAAACATTTTTAATACAAGGATACATATAAGATAAATTCGACTATAAATATTAATTTTAAAGATAATGAGACTTCCTACATAATGGTAATTTATTTATATTTTTTATTGTTTAAATAATTTAATTTATTTATCAGAATGTGGTGAGGTAGTAATTACCTAATTAATGAAATATTAAAATAATTGATATTATAAATATCCAAATAAATGTAATTTGCGACTATTTAGGAATTACCCTAATTTTATAGGTTAATATGACATATTAGGGTTGGTTAGATGATTTTTTTATAAGTAATAATTCTGTTATGAATTTACCAAAAACAAAACACCAAATAGTGTTAAAATTGACATAAAAGAGTTTTTAAATCAAATGTTATATTATTAGTTGATATTATATTAATAAAAGTATAAGGATGGGACAAAAGACTTATAAAATGATATTTTTATCATTAATGAACCACATGGGGTTCTATTGAAAGTATACAGTACGTTTATAAACCATATAATATAAAAATACAAAGAGACATGGTAAATTTCAAACTATTTATCTAAGAGTTAAATCTAAAAGATATGTTTAATATAGTGGCCCAGAACTGTCTAAACTCTATTGGTTGAGTGGTTTTCAACCCATAAACACATTATCCTTTAAATAATCCAGTTTGGATCCATTAGAAACTGAAAATGGATTTATTATAAAATAATATTTCTAGCATTTCCTAAGGTGCCCCTCACCCCTCTTATAAAAGGGAACTCCCACTTCTCTCTAATTCACATCATGGAATCCATTTGGCTCTTCCAAACCCTGAAACAATACCCTCTAAACTAACCTCCCTAATTCCTATAGTCCTTCCTTTGGTCATAAATCCAACCTATAGATCTATTTTGATCAAATCAAATGAAAGAACCCGAAGAAGAGGTAAATATTTCATCACCTATTTCAAGTTCCTTTTTTCATCCACTTCCTCTTTATTTGTTATTTACATTCTAAAATAATAACTCCAGTATATTCTATATATTGTTATGTTATTATAAATATGGTACAACCATATTCATTATTCTATCCATCCTTTGAATGACATGTCCCCATATGTACGTACGTATGGATTACCGTCTCCACGCCGTGGTGTAATTGTTATTCAATACATTATTATTTGTATGGGTATAATAATGATGTGTAATTTATGTAAATAAAAAATATAACATGATAATGATAATTTATATATATGATATACCATCCAATTATATATTATTTTGATCCCAAAAGAATAATATTGTCACTCGTGCGTACGTACAGATTACTGTCTCCACGAACACGATGAGATTCATTCCCCATCATATCCATTCAAGACTAATTTTCATTAGACGATTAAAAATAATGTTTAAAGGCTTAATATAATTCTAAATATGAATAATATACATCTTATCCATAAAAGAATTACATACGTAACAAAGTATACAAAGGAAAATGAATCAGTTAACACCCAAAACGACGATAATACTAAGATATTATTAACAATGCAATGTTAAAAGATCATATATGATATCATATTAATATATATTATTCCTATAAAATTTAATAAATATTATTTACCCACTACACAGGAGGTTAAGCTACCCTCGACCAAGGAAAAGTACTAGGTAAGGGGTTTTCATCTCACTCCTTATTCCCATGAGATTGATGCTATATTCCCACTATTTCTTTTTGTGTGATGTATGTACTGACCATAAGTGTATTATTTCTATAATACACTTTAATTTATGTGTATTTACATCGTCATTGTATAGAACTTCGTTCATGGGGTGTATGATTCGTAAGTTACCAAATTGGTAAGGGTTAATTTTATAATCCCTTTATTATCCAAGGTTTTTTTTACGTAAGTATCTACTGGGATATATTTATTATCCACAACCATGTTTCATAAAATAGTTTCCAAAGGTATTCCTTTTAAGGTAATGTTTACTAAAACACAATTTCAAATGTTTTAATGATTTATTCTTCTAATCCATTATCAATATTGTCCATGTTTTCAAAATGGTTTTATGAATTTATTTTAATGGACATGAATGTTTAAAATGTTAATTAATTTCACGAAATTTCAAAGTCACATGGAAAACATAGATTAAAAAATTTCATCAAATTTCTTCCTTTCAAAATGGTGTGACATTTAAATTTTTTCATGAAAAAGGGATATTTCTCTCAAAGAGTTTTACAAATCATTTTCATCAATGTGAAAATCCTTTAATAGATTATAAACATTCTTGAAGTTTATTTATTATGATACAAATCTTCCATATTGTATTAAAGGTTTTGTGTTATGCTTGACTGTGGATGTGTTATTTATATAACATTCATGGTTTAAGGGTAATGTTTTGACATTTAGTATGCCGGTTTTAATACGATTGTTTATCTTATGTTTAAACTTTTTCATATGAGGAATGCATTGGACTTAGTAAGTGAAGGGTGGAGCCTGCTATAGCTCCTCGATGCATCGGTAGGTCTCATGATACAAACTAGTGTCTTGGAAAAAGTTCTTTAAAAAATATTATTTATAGTCTTGGCATGAGGCCTTGACTATGTGGTTATGAAAGTATGGTATTATGCATGTATGAAAGTGGATATTGATATTTCATTTGATTATTTGACAACTATAATATACATGTGAGTAATTAGATAGAATTATTTTGATTTATATTTTCCATATTATGATGAAGTTTATGTTGAAAAGGCTATTGTTTTAGTATTATACATTTCCATAAATTTTTATGCTTATTTATAAAAGTTTTCACTCTATTATTATCCTTACTGAGCATCTGAGCTCACCCCTTTCTATGTTTTAATTTTCCTAGGATGTGAAGAAGTATATTATGACTGACATACATGGATATTCTATGGGATCTTAGTGTTGTCTATGGAAACAATGTGGTTGACATTTTCCATTTTATGATGTAATGTAAACCAAATGAATGTATCTAGTACTTCCAAAGCTACTAAACTAATGGGTCTTTATAGACTTGATCTTTTGTGATCATGATAATGATACATAATAAAGCACCAACTCTAGGTAACATGGTTAGGGGTGTCACAGTTGGTATTAGAGGAAGTTTAGTACAATCCTTGGAATCTAGATTTAGATAATCTCTGATTAGTTCACATTACCCTAAGATAGACTATGAGGATTAGTATAGATGAACATACTAGAATTTTTGTGTTGTAGATATTGTTGGCGCTCCTTTCGTCACAGAATCTAATGATTGGAAAAAGGGAATATCTGAGCTCAAAGTGATTCATCCTTTGAAGAAAACATCAAAAATCGACAAAGGCAAGAACAAAGGATCAAAAGCAACTGCACCGCGCAAGTTATATCATTGTCGTGCAAGTCCACTTGCGTGACGCCCTTGGTCGCGCAAGTGACTTGCGTGACCTAAGTGATAACCGCCCGGTAACCGCCCAGGGTCTTCTCCTGCCTATAAATAGACCCTGTGGGCCCCCCATTCATGAGGATCTTTTTCCAGAAACTCGGATTGAAGCTCCTGATGCCCAAGTCTCTTCTCAAAGCTTCTAGAACACTTCTAAGGTAATTTTTTACCTATAGCGGAAGATCTAAAGAGAAGGAGGAAGGCCTAAGTGTTGAAACTCATCAACAGTTGCGCGCCTGAGTGGCCAACCCATAAGGGAACGGGTCACACTTGCGCACCACCTTATTCCTTCAATAGAAATTGTGCATCCCTTTTCTGGGAGAACCTCAAGGGGATTCTAAAGGCTTTAAGAAAGAGTCGCTCAAGTATATTAATTTCTGGTTCAAAATCGCACAAGTACCCCACATGCCGCGCAGGTATACCTGCGCGACCAATACTTACGCGCCCATGCCAGACTTGCACACCTTTCAAGACTTGCGCACCCCTACTTTTTTTGGGTGCCCATCTTGCCCATTTTACCCCTCTTAAGCCATTTCACCTTTCATATTTCAAGATTTAGTCTTCAATATACTCTTCAAAGCCATTTATGGCATGATTTCTTGATTTGAATTCCTTATTTGAAAGGAATTATGTGGAATATCTCTCAAAACATAGCGATTTATATATCTTTATGTCACCAATGATTGAGAGTTCATTTCATTCAACCTCATCCTTTATGATGAGATAATCCTTAACCTGGGTCTCCTTTTTAGGAATAATCCCCAGTTATAAGTCCTTTAATCTGGGCATCCTCCTCAGGAGTAAGCCCCAAATTCTTAAAGTTCCCAAACATGGGCATCCTCCTCAGGAGTAATCCCCAAACCCTAATTCCTTAACTTGGGCATCCTCCTCAGGAGTAAGCCTCAATAATAATCCTTTAATATGGGCATCCTTCTTAGGATTAATCCCCAAGTCCTCTAACTTTGGGCATCCTTCTTAGGAGTAAGCCCCAAACCTTAATCTCTAACCTGGGTCTCCTTTTCAGGAATAAGACCTAGTCATAATCATGGGCTTCCTTTTCAGGAGTAAGCCCCAAGTCCCCTAACCTGGGCTTCCTTTTCAGGAATAAGTCCCAGTTATAATCTTGGGATTCCTTTTCAGGAGTAAGCCCCAAGTCCCTTAATTTCTCTTAACCAGTCCTAATTTACCCTTGATTTTGGTTTTCTTTTCAGGAGTAAAACCCAATCATAAGTCCCCTCCTAACTTGGGCATCCTCCTTAGGTGTAATCCCCAAGAATAGAGTATTGAAATCTCCATGAAGCACATATACCGTTATGGACCTTGATCATGGATTTTCCCCCTAAAGTAAATCCTAACCTTCATTTATCTGGGCAGTCATACATACATAAGCCCCAAACCATTTCTTATGATTGCATCTTTCGTGGCACAATTGTCTAATTTTTACCAATACCTCTTGTTTCTCACACCGAGCATGACTCACGCGAGCTTAGAGTGTAAAAGTAATTATGACATACTTCTTTGAGCCATAAATCATAAACGTCATACTCCCTTACTCAAACTACGTGGGTTCTGATTCCTTTCCCAAAACAAAGGATACGTAGGTAGCCCATTTGCGGGTTCGATCCCAACTCTGAAATAATTCATGTCCTTCTGAATGAAAATAAACTTCAAGTGCCCCACTAAGTGGCTTTAAAACCAGCATGGTCATCATAATGACCAAAAGACTTTTATAAATGTTTTGAAGGATACCATTGACCAATAATATCTAAATAGATACAGATGATTCTCTATTGATGAAGAACCTCAAATACATATAAAAGATTCTCTAAATTTCTTACATATTTTCATTGATTGTTAAAACTAAAGGAAAGATCAATTTATACTTGGTAATGTAATAAGGATTCATGAACATAACTTTAATCTATAAAGAGAGTCCCGAAGTAGACAATAATTCCCCTCAAAAAGGTGTGATGAGTCCGACCTCCCATTCTATCGACCAATGCAAATTCCTAAGCCTTATCTGTCCACAAGATAATGAGCGCCTACCTTTGGAAAGTAGGTCCAAACATATGTGGAATCATTGGATGTTTCTGGTTCTACGAACAAACCTGTTAGAAACCGATCGAGACATTTGAATCTCCCATCCAGGAGGTCATCCCCAAATTCTGTGCGAAACAAAAATGGTGAACCCGAAGTGAATACATAACCAAGTTAAAGTGATGTCCTTCTTATTTATTAGGCCCCTTAGGCCAATAAAGCAATCATTTACATGTGCTCATCCAAAAGATGCAGTGGCCAGATTCATCTTGATTATGTCTGTTATATGGAACATGCACTCTTTTCTCAAGATCTTCTGCAAAATGGCTTTCCTTAAATTCACCCCTGTGAATACTGCTGCTGTGAAAACCAATGCTGCTACTCCTGCTAGAACGTCGTCCGCTCTGAGGATGACATCACCAACTCAGCGTCTTCAACGCTGGGTTTCTAATGCACTGGTTAAGGAGTATCGTCACAACGGTACTATCCCAAATCAGGAGGCCACTCGTCAAGCCCTCCAAGTTAACAACTCTACCTGGTCATCCAGACAACGGCGGCCAGCGATCAAGAAGCAGGCGGTGCTGACTACCGTCTCCAACCATTTCGGGTCGTTATCCCTGGAACGCAATTTCCATTCACTCCCTTACTTTGAGGAAATGAATGAGCAAGTCCCTCAGGAACTTAATTCAAAAAGACTGGAGTCCTTCCCGAGGGCTCCCATCAACAATCGCCGCCAGACTCGTGCGGTAGTGCGCCCTCAACATGATGAGGGTACCGACTCCAGGCATTCAGCTTAGGTTCCTCGAACCCGAGCAGGCAAGATGAACCGCCAGAGACAGAATTCAGTTAAAAATGGGTAGGTTATCATCCCTTCCATCTCCGAAGAAGTCCACCAACCTAACTTGGTGGCAAATAACGAGCAGGAACACACACCTGTCCGTTTTAATTCTGCTGTCCAGCAGACTCGTTGGGAAGCATCAAGCCAATCCCGCCAGGCAATTCTAGCGGAGTACTATAGGCAGGAACATACACCTGCTTATGCATCATTAGTTAGTCAGCATGCTCGCCTAACTACATACGATGGATTTCACCAACCTAACATGGTGGCGAATAACGAGCAGGCACACACACCTGCCCGTTTTAATTCCACTGTGCAGTAGACTCGTCTGGCAGCATCAAGCCAATCCCGCCAGGCAATTCCGGCGGAGTACTATAGGCAGGAACATACACCTGCTTATACATCACCAGTTAGTCAGTAGGCTCGTCTGACTACATATGATGGATCTCGTCAACCACGTTTGGCGAAGTGTAATCAGTAGGCACATACACCTGCTAATACTAATCAAGCCTACCAACAGTCTCGCTTGGTAGCGCACGGAGAAGTCAGTCGGAAAGCCTCGACGACAAACAGGAGGCAGACTCAACTCTCTACCTCCACACTTGAGTACTGTCAGGATTCACTGAGATGAAAAGGAGGACAGGAGCAGGCACATACACCTACTCCAAGCCCAGAATGGACGTATATCCCCGTTCCGTCGGCTGAAGTCACCAAGCCTATTTTGTCAATGGTGAAAGAGCAGAAGCAAATTCCTGCCCATATTCTGGATGCTTACCAGGATATCATAACAGCTTCAGCATCATCTCAGGGACAGACACATAAATCTATCCCTAGCAGTGGAGTGACACATCAACGATTTACTCCAGAACAGACACACACATCTGTTCCAGTCCAAGAGGGTTATGGTGCATACTCCCCCATATCATACAGACAACCAAGTCAGGCACATACAGCTGACTTGAGTGGAGATCGTCAGCCTAACCTGACCATATTTCCTAATCAGGCACATACACCTGCTCAGAGTAACCACTTTCTTCAACAAGTGGTTTCCAAAGCGAGTAAGAAGGAATCTAAGAAAAAGGTCTGCCCAGCACATTCAGGAGATCAAAGGCCAATCTGCAACAAGGCCTTGCTCGATGTTGGAGATCTTGAAGCCCTCAGACATTTATCTGTAGGAATTCAAGATTCTACTCCCTCAGTTCCCAATAATGGGAACATTAATTATGAAGGTCTTTAACAGACACTTCCTCATGAAGGCTTTCTTCATGAAAATTCGGTCAATCTTGAAGTTTCTTCTTCAGATGAGAGCCACAGGAACCCTCTATGTGGTTAGAAGACCAAGGAGCAAGAGATCTCATCTTTTGCTGTAACCCATTTTGGTGGTCCTCTCCATGACGATGAACTTCGCTGCGAAATTCCTCTCCGCAGTAGTGATTCAAATTTCCTGGAAAATACTCCAGTGGACAATGTAGTGCCGAGAAAGCCCTCTTATCTTGAGGCACTTGGAAATGCGAAACCAGTCATGTCTGATGCTTTATCGCTAACAAGTGAAATACTTTCTCAATCAGAAGATAGCCCAGGGTGTAGGTCATTCTCTGAACCACCCTAAAGTCATGCATCTTCTAGTTTGATCAATGATCTCTCTACTAATCTTGTTGAATCCGATGAAGCAACAAGGAAACACCAACTCTAGTCAAAAAAGGTAGAAGAATCTTCATTTAATGATAAAGAGGAAATGCTGAACATGAGGAAAAACTGGCAAAAGGTGAGGTACCAGTCATGTTTTGGCCTTTCGCTGACTCCCAGTACGACATTCCAAAGATGTTGACGGATGATGGAATCCATGATATTCCTCTCAACATATGGAAAACTATTTTTCAATTGAAGAAGAAGGTATTATCTTATGATTAATATGAAAATCATCTTAAGATAATAGAATTTCTACAACATCAGATTGATTTTGCATCTCTATCAGTCTCTCGGTATCCGAAGGCTGAAAAGCAATAGAGAACCCTTCAATGTTCATGCCTTGGCGCACTAAGAAAATTGCGTCAGTTAATTTCCAATGCTCCATCTGGTGTTCATATCAGAGGATGGGGTGTTCACAGAGCACTACATTTCACAGTGCTTTCCAGTCAGAAAAGCCCGCCAAAAATGGTCTCATTCAATGTTATTTCCCATGGCCGGCCACAGTCAATGGGCTTTGTTCATAATCAAAGGCTTGCTCAAGAACAGGCTTCAACTAGTTCCTCTCAAAATCAAGCATATATAGAACAAGTTGTTGAATTGCTCCTACATCAAGAAGGAGAGAATATTGCACAAGCCTCTCGTATGGAGCAAACACATCATCAAATGACAGAAGTTTCGGAAATCATCCAACGGTCTGTTGAACCAGGTGATAAAAGTGGATACAGGTTAATGCATCTAGCTAATTTCCGAACTATGATTCGCAAGATCAAGAGAGATTTTAAGAAGATCTCAGACGTAGCATGTCAAGAGATACCCCAGTTTTTCAGACTGGGGACTTCTCTAAACCAACCCTCATAGTCAACAAATGGGATTCAAGGAGTTGAGCGGAATCAGCAGGAACATCCCTAGTTCACAAGACTGGGGACTCTTTCAAATCATCAATCCCCTCCTCAGAGAATATCGGTCTTTTCCCGATTGGGGAAGAAGCCCCAAGAGGAACGAAGAGCCTAATTATTAGGAGATTCCCTCCAAGTTATAGCTCCTCAAGAAGTTCCTAAAAGATTGAATCAACAAAAGGCAATGTCTCATCAAAGACACGAAAGAAGACAATATCACAGAAATGTTGATAAAAGAGATGCGATGCATTATGCATCAATCAATGTCATCAATGCCGTTGTTGCTAATCCACCAGAGGAGGTTCACTAAAGGGACTCAGATGAAGAGCATCCTGCTCAAGAAAATGTACGCACCAATACAAATGAAGAAGGTGTGCGTACACGAAGTCAAAGGATTACTCAGAACCTAGGTAATCCACTTCCTTCTCTCCAAAAGGTATCCAACAAAGGGAAGGGAAAGAATCAGGTTACATATCCATCCTCTGAAGAAGGTCAATCTCTCTCATTAGAGCATAGGTTTGCACAACAGGAGGAAGAAATAAAAGAATCAAGAAGGTTGAATGCAGAACTACTTCAGAGTAGTCTTCTTCTTAAGAATGCTGTAGTCCAACAGCTGAAGGAATTTGTTGTGACTACTGAGATGAACTAGGATTATCCTCCTTTATCAGTACACCCTCAGAGGTCTAATCCTACGGGTCAAACACAACAATGGTTGGCAGCACCAACCACCACGTCTGTCCAAGCTCCATTCATTGCACCTACCCAAAACCAAGTTCAACATGATGTTTCTCAAAAGTTAATAACTACTATTGAGTCATTAACAGCTCGGTTAGAAACTATGGAAGGGAAAAAGGCGCAAGTTCAACCAGAAAAGAAAGTTTACCCTGAATGGGTAGATTCAATTTCTCCTCCATCCAGTTTTGGAAACCCTGTTTTCCCTACTTTCAATGGATCAGGCGACCCTGAACAACATTTGACACATGACGTGTCTTGTTGTGATCCTATGATGGGAAATCCAGAACAGTAAGAAGGAGTGAAACTCAGATGCTTCGTGCGAACCTTGCAAGGACCAGCTTTTGTCTGGTATACAAGCTTGCAATCCCGGCCAATCATCGGATGGGAGGATCTTTGTCAAAAATTACTTCTTCAGTTCAGCTCAACTTTTCCAAAAACGACAGTTTTCGATCTTACAAACTGCAAGCAAAGGGAGAATGAAAGTGTCTCTGATTTCATTGCTCACTGGAAGGGATTTACATATTCCCTGAGTTTAGCACTCCCTCAGGAGGAGCTGTTGCCAATCTGTGTGGAAAATTTCCGTGATGAATTACGCACGCCATTGATCCCCGTGAAATACGCATGAGGGTTTCGAGACCTTACTTCAATCGCTCCGTAGATTGAAGATTCCCTTATACAGGCTAAGGTTAAATCTCGTGTAATTCCATCAGCTCCAGGAAGAAGAATGGGTAAAGCAGAAACTGCTACAGTTATGCTTAAACAAGCACCTGTACCTATTTCTACTTCAAAACCTTCATCTTCTCGAAGGGCTCCACCTCATGAATGCCAACAACAAAGGCCCTTTCGTCCAAATGATCAAAAATATCAACAACGAATACAATTTTAGGATTTGAAGAGTAAAACATACTCTTTCCGAAGTGAGCAAGTTCTTGGGTACTTCATTTCAGCTCTGCAAAATAATTTGGTTCAATTACCAGTGCCCAAGAGGCCAAACAAGGATGGAGATGAAGACCATCCCAATTATTGTCCATTTCATCAAATGTTGGTGCATCCCATCCAGGAGTGTTTTGTCTTTAAATACCTCCTGCAAAAGATGGTCGACTTGGGACAAGTCAAATTGAAGGGTTCTTCAGCTCATGTAGCGTGTGTTACCGCTACAGATCCAGAGGAAGGAGGCGAGTGGCAGGAAGTCAAAAGAAAAACTACGCAAAAATATGATGATTGGATGGTCAGAAAGACAATCAATCGGAACCATTCCATTTTCTGAACATAATTGAAGAATCCAATTGTGTCTCCTACAAAAGCTGCAGTGAAGCCTCCATCAAAAGAAAAATCCTCAAAAGGGCAGTGCAATTCAAAGAAGAAAGAGGAATCAGAAGAAGATGAGTATGTATCGAGACCTAAGTTGTCTTTGACTCTGGCAGATTTAATGCCATCTACTTCAATGCCACGGGAACCACCCCATCAAATGGCACAGCCTAAACAGGCTAATCAGGTAGATTCTTTATCACACGAAGAGTTAATCTTCGGTTATGTTAATATGATTCAATTAACAGATCCATATTCCAGTCTGGATGAGCCTTAATTCCCTGTATCAAATAAGGGAATCCGAGGAAATTCTAGAGGTTCAGGATACAGGGGAAGACGTGGATCTTTCCAAAGCCACTACTCCAATCCTACCTCTGCTATCACTGTGTATGCAGCAGAAACTCGTGGTAGATCCCTTCAGCGAGCTCAAAAAGAATAAGAAAGTTCTTCTGCCAATGACCAACTCAGTTTTGGCACAGTTATTTTGGACGACCGATTGAAAATTCCATCTTCTTTATCTCAGCAAGTAAACGGACATAATCGGTCTAATCTTCCAAAACCAAGGATTTTTCCAACTTCTATCCCTATACAAGATGCATCAGCTTCCAAAGCATCTGCTTCCAAGGTACCTGCTAAACCGCATATTCCTGTTGGGAAACGCAGACCTCTAGATCAAAAGTATGATATATTGAAACACTTGGCCCAAGTACCAGCCAAGTTATCAATTTTGGATGCTTTGAATCTGTCAAAAGATCTTCAGGAATCACTCATCGAAGCTTTGTCAAGTCCTCAGGAGTTTGAAGCTGAAATTGCTGCAGTTGAAGTCTATCACATTGAGAATAATCCTGAAGAATTCCATGCAGTGATATATTTTACTGATAAAGATGAAGATGATGTTGTGCATGGGCACATAAAACCTTTGTACTTATCTGGAAAAGTCAATGGTGTAGATATCTGAAGAGCTTTCATTGACAATAGTTCAGGAGTCAACCTCATGCCCATTCGTACACTTCGTCGATTGGGCCTCACGGAATCTGATTTATCTCCTTCTACCATGATGTTACAAGGATATGATAAAAATGAACAAGAACCACTGGGCGAAGTTACACTCAGAACTCAGTTTGGAGATCTTGTATCCAATTCGGATTTCATAATTGTTGATCAAGACTCAGCTTTCAACGTCTTGCTTGGAAGACCCTGGCTACATCAGCATGCGGCTATCCCTTCATCATACCATCAATGTCTCCAATACTGTTTCAATGGTCAATTTGGAACATTGTATGGTGATAAGACCCCGTTCAAGACATGTGAGTCTCAATACATTGAGGAAGAATTTTATCACATGAAGGGAAGAGAAAAATCTACAATGAAGGAAGTTACCAAAGTTAATGCTCCATATGATTTGGAGAAAATTCCAATAAATCCATTTACACATGTGAGTACAGATTATGTGTTACCTATCAGTCAAATTGAAAAAATAGGCCCAAATCAAAATACTCTTATGAAAAGATCCATAATTTCAATTACGGCAATTGAGCTAGACAACATGGGAGAAATTGGTAACCTACCAAACAGTGATGAAAGCATAAGTGGTGACGTTTTCATTTCATCTGCTGAAGTCCAACAAGTCTATACTTCGCCAATCATGCCAGAAGAAGTTATAGCAACACTAGAGGTGAATAATGATGTTGATTCTCAATCCATCATCTCCTCTTTATTTCCCAAAGAAGCCCCTTTATTATCAATAGGGTTGGAAATGGAAGCTTCTTCTTCAAAATGTGAAAATTTTGACATCTCTTATGATCATGAGAATTTCGTTTCGTCATCTACTATGCAAGTAGAAATGGAAGAAATAGAACATAATGAAGAGGAAGAGGAAGGTCTTAGAGATGCTCCTCCAGCATTTGAAGAGGGTATCTCTACCACTGTGGATGAACTCAGAGAAGTAAATCTTGGTACAGAGAAAGATCCACGCCCCACTTTAATTAGTGCGGCTATGACCCTTGAAGAGCAAGAGATGTATATTTTATTTATAAAGAAAAATAAAGATATTTTTTCTTGGAATTATACAGAAATTTTTGGGCTTGATCCTGATGTTTATACTCGTCATTTGGGTTTACCAAAAGAACATCGAGGATTTAAGCAAGCCGTGAGAAGAACACACCCAACTTATGCTTCCAAAATTGAAGCTGAAGTAGATAATCTAATCAAAGATAACTTCGTCAGAGTAGTTCAGTATCCCAAGTGGTTGGCTAATATTGTCCCTGTAAAGAAGAAGAACGGACAAATTAGGGTTTGCATCGATTTCAGAGATCTTAATCGGTATTTTCCTAAAGATGATTTCCCAGTTCTGATTACAGAACTCTTAATTGATGCAACAGCTGGCTATGAAGTACTTTCTTTCGTGGATGGATATTCCAGATATAATTAGATCCTAATAGCCCTAGAAGATGAGGAATCTACAGCCTTCAGAGCTCCTCAAGGTGTGTTTTGTTACCAGGTGATGCCCTTTGGTTTAAAGAATGCAGGTGCAACATATCAACGCGCCATGCATCGTATCTTCAAACCATTCTTAAGGAAGTATGCTGAATTCTATGTAGCCGATTTGGTGGATAAATCCAAACAACGTTCTAATCACTTGGCTAATTTGGAAGTCATATTCCACAAGCTTCGACAACATAATTTGAAGATGAACCCCTTAAAATGTGCTTTTGGGGTAACCTCAGGAAAACTCCTCGGCTTTGTTGTACGCCATCGTGGTATTGAAGTCGATCCCGAGAAGACAAAATCAATCCTTGGTATGTCACCTCCTCAGAATTTGAAAGAATTTAGAGGACTTCAAGGACACTTAGCCTATATTCGTCGTTTCATCGCCAATTAGGCAGGCAAAAGTTTACCCTTTACCAAATTATTGAAGAAAGTAGTCACTTACCAGTGGACTGAAGAATGTCAAGAAGCATTTGATGTTCTCATGAAATACCTCTTGAGTCCACCAGTACTCATTCCACCTGTTGAAGGTAGACCACTTATCCTCTATGTGACAGCTCTAGAGCAATCATTGGGTGCCTTTCTCGCTCAAAAGAATGATGCTGGGAATGAAAATAGCCTCTACTATCTCAGTAGAACTATACTTGAAGCAGAAACCCGGTATTCAAGTATTGAGAAGTGCTGCCCGACATTAATCTTTACAGTTCAGAAATTGAGACACTACCTACAACATCACGAGGTCCAATTGGTATCTCGCAATAATCCGCTCAAATTCATCCTTAGTCGTCCAATGCTTACAGGAAGTTTAGCAAGGTGGGAAGTTATTTTGCAGCAATTCGACATTCAGTATGTGTCTCAAAAGGCAATTAAAGGCCAAGCTCTGGCAGATTTCCTGGATGAACAACCTTCAGTGGAAAACACGTCTTCAGATATTGAATTCCCTGATGAAGAAGTTTTCTCTATTCAAGAGAATCCTCAAACATGGGAAATGTATTTTGATGGTGCTTCCAGAAGTCCAATAGTGAAGAAAATGGAAAATCATAAATTTAACAAAGTTGGTTTAGGAATTGTGCTCATTTCTCCAGAGAAGGCAGTGTTACCTTATTCCTTTTTATTGTGGGAAGGTGGTACCAATAATGAAGCTGAATATCAAGCTCTCATTACAGGCTTGGAGTTAGCGCTTCAAGCACAAGTGAATCACTTAAAGGTGAAGGTGATTCAGACCTAGTAATCAAACAAGTCAATGGGGATTATGCCATCAGAAAAGAAGAATTAATCCCTTTGTATGATTACGTCAGAGAGTTAATTTCGGAATTCCCTTCAGAACCGACATTCTCTTATGTCCCAAGATCACAAAATGCTCAAGATGATGCACTGGCTAATATAGCAACAACTTTAACAGATCCAAATCGGGACGAGACAACCATCAATATTGCCCACCGTCGTGCAATTTCACCTTATGTTCAAGCCAGAACAGAGGAAATTAATGTAATTAGTCCCATTCCTGAACCGTATGGTCATACTACAGGATGGATGTCACCTATCAGGGAATACCTTCAAAATGGAACACTTCCACCTGATAGAGTCGAGAAAGAACAAATCGGGCGACGTGTGGTCAATTTTACTCTTTATGATGGCCCAAACCACCTAGAGAAAGTTCTCTACAAACGTGGTTTTGATGTATTTCTCTTCATATGTATTGATGGTGAAGAGACAATGGCTGTCATAAAAGAAGTGCATGCAAGAGTCTGTGGTGCCCACCAGTCTGGACATAGACTGTCTGATCAAATTCGAAGGCTTGGATACTTTTGGCCTTCAAGGATACAAGATTGCTTTAATTTCACAAAGAAGTGTCATTCATGCCATGTATATGCCAACTTCATTCATCAACCTCCAGAGTTGCTTCATACAGCTAAATACTCGTGGTCATTTGCCGCATGGGGAATGGATGTGGTGGGACCTTACCCTTCAGCTACGACCAAGCATTTTAAGTACATTCTTACTGCTTCTGATTTCTTTTCCAAATGGGTAGAGGCAGTACCTCTCAAATAAGTCAGTTCTAAATGCATTGTTAGCTTCATCAAGTCTAACATCACTACTAGATTTGGTGTCCCTCATACCATATTGACGGACAACGGCACCAACTTTTGTTCTTCTGAGGTGATGAAATTGTATCAAGAATACAACATTAAATCCAACCATTCATCTCGGTATCATGCGGTGGCCAATGGACAAATAGAAGCCTTTAATAAGACTCTTTCAAATATACTGCAAAAGATGGTGGATAAAGATAAGCGGTCATGGCCTGATAAACTCTTTCATGCTTTATGGGCTTATCGGACTACCACCCGCAATGCAATGCGGTCAACTCCATATTCATTGGTATATGGAACAGAAACAGTCTTTCCAATTGAAGTTCAATTTCCCTCACTCAGAGTATCCATTTGTGATCAGTTATCTACAGATGAGTAATCCCAAAAGAGATTGAATGAATTGGAACAGTTAGATGAGAAAAGATTGTGCACTTTGCACCACTTGGAAATCTATCATAATCGAATAGCACGAGATTTTAACAAAAAAGTTCGTCTTCGTTCATTCAATCAGGGAGAATTGGTATTGGTTCTCAGAACACCAATGATACCAGGAAAGAAGCCTCCCAAGCTTGAACCAAAATGGGAAGGACCTTATTCAATACATAAGGACTACTCCAATGGAGCTTATTCATTAATCTCAATGGATGAAGAACTCATCACGACTCCAACCAATGCTAGATTTCTGAAGAAATATTTTGTATAAACAAAAAATATGGTCCCCAGAACCAAGATTCTCACAATTGGTTCATACAACCTTGGTCCAGTATGACATTAAACTGCATCTGCAATGGTCCAGTATGACCTTAAACTGCATCTGCAATGGTCCAGTATGACCTTAAACTGCATCTGCAATGGTCCAGTATGACCTTAAACTGCATCTTCAATGGTCCAGTATGACCTTAAACTGCATCTGCAATGGTCCAGTATGACCTTAAACTGCCTCTGCAATGGTCCAGTATGACCTTAAACTGCATCTGCAATGGTCCAGTATGACCTTAAACTGCATCTGCAATGGTCCAGTATGACCTTAAACTGCAACTATGTCCTAACTACATGACGTTAAACTGTGGGAAAGTCCCTATCATCCGGAAAGATGTTAAACTACATAAGCACTTAAATGTCTAGTATGACTTTAAACTGCATCATCCAAGGTCTATGCATATGATCTTAAACTATTTGCACTTTCTTACAACACGACTTTAAACTGTAGAAAAGAAGATGTCCCTGCAACATGACAGTAAACTGTGCAGCATAAGTTCGTCCTTGCTATATGACATTAAACTATACAACAATGGTCCTGTAAGACCTTAAACTGCAACTTCGTCCCACACGACGTTAAACTGTGAAAAAGTTCCCTAAACCGTCTAGCATGATCTTAAACTGCATCATCCCTGGTCCATCCATATGACCATAAACTATTTGCAAATCCCTTATGTCCAGCAAGACGTTAAACTGTGACGTCCTAACTGCATGACGCTAAACTGTATAAAAGACCCTCATGTCCGGAAAGATGTTAAACTATATAATCATCAAAGGTCCAGCATGACATTAAACTGCACCATCCACGGTCCATGCATATGACCTTAAACTATTCACACTTTCGTCCAACATGACATAAATGGTGTGTTATTTTGTCCTTACTGCCTGACATTAAACTGCACAGTCCCCCTTTCGTCCAATATGACGTTAAACTGTTATATCCCCATCGTCCTAACTACATGACGCTAAACTGTACAGAAAATCCTTGATATATCCTACATGAAATTAAACTGTATTTTTTCCCTACTACATGACACTAAACTGTGCAGCACCAATAGTCCTGACTGCAAGACTTTAAACTGCATAGTCCCTTTATATGTCCTACATAACATTAAACTGTGCATCGTTAAGGTTGTTCTTACCTCTTGTTTCTCACACCGAGTACGAATCACGTGAGCTTAGAGCAAACATCAACCATAACACTCCCTTTGGGCCGCTAACCATGTGTATGTCCCAAAAACATTTTAATTAGATCGTTGTCCCCAAGAACAACTTGATCATTAATTCATTCTTTAATTAAACTACACAGACTTTTATCCTTTCCCACCAGGCTGGGTATGTAGGCAACCTCCCAGGGTTCATGCCCAAAAAAACAATCTCTTCACATCGGTTCACCACCATCTCATATGATGTTAATTCGTGAAACCACCCCTGGAATCAATATCTTTACATTGATTCATTTTCGTCCTTGTTATATGACGTTAAACTATGCAACACTTTTTGTCCGGTACGACAATAAACTACAATGCTCTTCGATTTCCTCATTTGAGAGGGAACTACTATTGACATTGATTTTTCAATAATGTTTTATTTCAAAAGACTACGTGCATACATGGCAATGCCTAAACTTTTTATCTTGGGTTAAACCATCATTGTACTAAAGTCTCCTTTCACCCTTCACATGTACAAACCAAATTTGCACAAAGGGTAGTTCTAGAACTACGTGGACTTGATTCCCATCCTTATGGGATACGTAGGAACATTCGAGTGTCCCTCGAATCCAGTCCCAAGTCTTTTGGGCCTAACCCCAAATTTCACTTTCAGTCCCTTGGATGAAAAGTCTTCATGAAAACGCACACTGTGTATTCATTATTATGGTCATAACTCTATGAACCTAAACTAAGATCTCTCATACTTTCGTCCTGAACGATGTTAAACTGCATTTCGAGAACTACGTATGGCTTGATTACCATTCTTATGAGATACATAGTGAAGTCCAAAATTTCAATTCAGGACCCAGCCACAACATGATTATGGTTATCATTGACCTATGTATCTCTATATATATTGGAAAATACCCATATTTATTTGTTATAATCCTAACCTTAAATATTTTCAGATCTTGATAACCCATTTCATGACTTCTAGTCACAAAAATGTCAAACTTCTGAGAATTCTTTTGCTTTACTATGCAGCACGTGCCCATAGGTGGCCTTGCATAAACAGTCCACATAACAGACTTGTTAGCCAAAAGATACTATTTATTTGACTATGCAGCCAATGCCCTTAGGTTGCCCTGCATAATTCAACCCCCTAACGGGTTTGTTAAATAATGGTAACTTCATTCTTAGGAAGAATGCCTCTTTTGTCCTTATTTGTCTTAAACGACAGTATTTAGGGATCTACAAAAAAATAGCCATCCTTAACATATTTGTCCCATATCCTTTTTCATGATCTGAAAGTATTCAAGTCTATGTTTTATTCTTCTTCCCTACGTTTGGGTCAGACCTTCGTAGGAGTGATATTCATCCATTTCTTCGATAATCTTGTCTGGAAATATCTTCTCCATATTCAAGTACCTCTTTCCATACAAAAAACTCTATACTTTAGAGAATTTGAATCTCTATAAACTTTCACTGGCTTTTAGCACTAGGAAAGTAAATTTCTGAGAGTTCTTTTGCCTGACTATGCAGCATGTGCCCATAGGTGGCCTTGCATAAACAGTCCACATAACAGACTTGTCAGCCGAAAGATGCTATTTATTTGACCATGCAGCCAATGCCCTTAGGTGGCCCTGCATAATTCAACCCACTAATGGGTTTTGTTAAATAATAGTAACTTCATTCTTGGAAACTACTTCTTCTAATGACTTTTAGCTCTTTTTCCTATCATTCCTCAGATTCAAATATTCTTAAGCCATAGTTTACATGTTTTCCCTCATACTTGAGTATGGTAGTATGTTTTCAGATGAACATTCAAGGAATTTTGTCAATTCTAATCCATTTCGGTCAAAGCTATTTCGACCTTAAACATTAGCCCCTTTATTTCCAACATGCATGAATTTAAACTGCCCACAAAAGACAAAGGAACTCTGAATAAAAGTCAAGTTCAAGCTCACTAAATATACATTTTTGTATGATTTAGGTAATTTTGAGCAATTAAAAGTTTCAAAGTTTGTAGGGTTATTTGTAATAATCCTAGTAAAAATCAAACTATGCTTACTAGGCCCATTGGCTTAAGTAAATTTGAAGCAGGTAATGAAAGAATGCAGGTACAAATGATTGAAGATGAAAGTGTTTTTTCATTGATACACAAGAGTTAGAAGGACATCCCCAGACTGGAGTCTCTTCTCTTTTTCAAGAATTACAAGAGGCTTTCAACATAACACTTCATTTGATTTACGGCATACCGAGCTTCATCAGCAACAACCTGGAATTCATTCATTCAACTGGATACTATAAGAGATGCAGTGATACAAGCTCTTCTTGGAACAATTGTAAAAGGATGTTCTTGAGTGCGGTTTGAGAAAATTTTCTGCTGATCAAACGGTGACTCTGTTTCTGTCCAAGATACTTGGAAGATGGATACATGGATTTGAGAATGGAGCATTGGAAGTAAAGAGCCATTTGGAGAGAGTACTCTTTTCAGATATTGCTCTAATACCATGTTTGTCTTCTCTCCACCAACCGGTAGTGGAAAACATTTTCAGCCCATGGGTTTTCCATTTTCATATCTGCAAGGAAATAAAATTGAGGACGAATTTGAAAGTTCACACCATTGTTGTTGCTCTTAATGCATGACATAACCGAAATGAAGGAGTAGCAGCGCAACTGCATTTCAGGTGTATAGTTCTTTTCATCTGGAACATTGACTCCTTGTAGGTGACCATGACCACATAGAGAGAGGTAGATGCTCTGGGGGAAGTTAAGATGATATTTCTTCAAGTACTTAGCTGAATCTGGGAAAGTACTGTCGCAGATATCATAGTAATTGTGGCCAATGATGTTCATCATGTCATCAATCCGCTTGCTAGCCAGTTCATCAGCCATTCCAATTCCCTTGGGAACCACTGAATCTACACAAAAAATGAATAAACTAACTCTTAAATAGGTTTATTTTTCATAAAATTTGTGAAGAAATTTGAAAAATGGCTAAGGCATTAAGGCGCACAAGTCTAAACAATGGCGCACAAGTTATCGTGTGCTGCGCTAGTTTTTGACGCGCAAGTATAAACCACGCAAGTACAAATACCTTTTCAAGAGCACGACATCAAGGAAAACATTGGAAAACAGAGCAACTTGCGCGGTTAAGGTGACCTGTGCGGCGAGAGCTCGAAGGTATGAAGTCCGGAAATCCAGATGCTTGTACGATGGCGAGGCCATGTATTTATAGGCCAGGAAGCCTATCTGTGTGCCGTACCCAGTGCGCTTAAGGCCTGCACGATGAAACCTTACACGCCGCCTCTGTGCCCTGAAGACTTGCGCGCCCCCATTTCCTTTAGATGGATTTGATTTCCTCGGAGTCAAATCCTCATTTCTCTTCGGATCCAACTCTGAGGGGGGACTTTTGTTGATGCTCCTTTCGTCACAGAATCTAAAGATCGGAAAAGGGGAATATCTGAGCTCAAAGTGATTCATCCTTTGAAGAAAACATAAAAAATCGACAAAGGCATGAACAAAAGATCAAAAGCAACTGCACCACGCAAGTTATATCACTGTCTCGCAAGTCCACTTGCGCGACGCCCTTGGTCGCGCAAGTGACTTGCGCGACCTAAGTGATAACCGCCCAGTAACCGCCCAGGGTCTTCTCCTGCCTATAAATAGACCCTGTGGGCCCCCCATTCGTGAGGATCTTTTTCCAGAAACTTGGATTGAAGCTCCCGATGCGCAAGTCTATTCTCAAAGCTTCCGGAAAACACTTCTAATGTAATTTTTTACCTAGAACGGAAGATATAAAGAGAAGGAGGAAGGCCTAAGTGTTGAAACTCATCAACCCTTGCGCGCCTGAGTGGCCAACCCTTAAGGGAACTGGTCACACTTGTGCGCCGCCTTATTCCTTCAATAGAACTTGCGCATCCCTTTTCTGGGAGAACTTCAATGGGATTATAAAGGCTTTAAGAAAGAGTCGCTCAAGTATTTTAAATGCTGGTTCAAAATCGTGCAAGTACCCCACATGCCGCGCAGGTATACCTACGCGACCAATACTTACGCGCCCATGCAAGACTTGCGCGCCTTTCAAGACTTGCGCGCCCCTACTTGTTTTGGGTGCCCATCTTGCCCATTTTACCCCTCTTAAGCCATTTCACCTTTCCTATTTCAATATTTAGTCTTCAAGATACTCTTCAAAGCCATTTATGGCATGATTTCTTGATTTGACATCCTTATTTGGAAGGAATTCTATGGAATATCTCTCAAAACATTGTGATTTATATATCTTTATGTCACCAAAGATTGAGAGTTCATTTCGTTCAACCTCATCCTTTAAGATGAGAGAATCCTTAACCTGGGTCTCCTTTTTAGGAATAATCCCCAGTTATAAGTCCTTTAATCTGGGCATCCTCCTCAGGAGTAAGCCCCAAATTTTTAAAGTTCCCAAACTTGGGCATCCTCCTCAGGAGTAAGCCCCAAACCTTAATTCCATAACTTGGGCATCCTCCTCAGGAGTAAGCCCCAATCATAATCATTTAATACGTGTATCCTTCTTAGGAGTAAGCCCCAAGTCCTCTAATTTTGGGCGTCCTTCTTAGGAGTAATCCCCAAACCCTAATCACTAATCTGGGTCTCCTTTTCAGGAATAAGACCCAGTCATAATCATGGGCTTCCTTTTCAAGAGTAAGCCCCAAGTCCCCTAACCTGGGCTTCCTTTTCAAGAATAAGTCCCAGTTATAATCTTGGGCTTCCTTTTCAGGAGTAAGCCCTATGTCCCTTAATTTCTATTAACCAGTCCTAATTTACCCTTGATTTGGGTTTTCTTTTCAGGAGAAAAACCCAATCATAAGTCCCCTCCTAACTTGAGCATCCTCCTTAGGTGTAATCCCCAAGATTAGAGTATTCAAATCTCCATGAAGCACATATACCTTTATGGACCCTGTTCATGGATTTACCCCTAAAGTAAATCCTAACCTTCATTTATCTGGGCAGTCATACATACATAAGCCCCAAACCATTTCTTATGATTGCATCTTTCCTGGCACAATTGTCTAATTTTTACCAATACCTCTTGTTTCTCACACCGAGCATGACTCACGTGAGCTTAGAGTGTAAAAGAAATTATGACATCCTTCTTTGATCCATCAATCATAAATGTCATACTCCCTTACTCAAACTACGTGGGTTCTAATTCCTTTCCCAAAACAAAGGATACGTAGGTATCCCATTTGTGGGTTCGATACCAACTCTGAAATAATTCATGTCCTTCTGAATGACAATAAACTTCAAGTGCCCCACTGAGGGGCTTTAAAACTATCCTTGTCGTCATAATGACCAAGAGACTTTTATAAATGTTTTGAAGGATACCATTGACCAAGAATCTCTAAATAGATACAGATCATTCTCTATTGATGAAGAACCTCGAATACATATAAAAGATTCTCTAAATTTCTTACATATTTTCATTGATTGTTAAAACTAAAGGAAATCTTACTTTATACTTGGTAATGTAATAAGGATTCACGAACATAACTTAAATCTATAAAGAGAGTCCCGGAGTAGACAATAATTCCCCTCAAAAAGGTGTGATGAGTCCGACCTCCCATCCTCTCGACCAATGCAAATTCTTAAGCCTTATCAGTCAACAAGCTAATGAGCGCCTACCTTTGGAAAGTAGGTCCAAACAGATGTGGAATCATTGGATGTTTCCGGTTCTACGAACAAACCCGTTAGAAACCGATCGGAACGTTTGAATCTCCCATCCAGGAGGTCATCCCCGAATTCTGTACGAAACTGATATTTTGTGATTTTTCCAAGAAATACATCCCTGTATGTATATGTGAAAGTAGAGACGGCTCTAGAATAGATGTACCTAGTGTAAAAAATTGAAAACATCACTTTAAGATAGACTCGAACGGGAACTGGATCATGAAAACAAGCCTTGCTGCACTCTTGGTTACAACACTCTTGAGAGATATGGTTAGGATAATTCTCTTTTTCATTACAACCCATTATGAAGGGTTTATGTGTATATACATTCTCAATGAAAACATTTTTTATGATTATGGATTACATCCATAAACTGTTCAATTTTTTTAGGTATGTTACAAGTCTGGAATTATTCATTTCAATTCATAAACCCACCTAGTGTATGACATTTTTTTGAAATGCCACCTAGTAGAATGAATGTGAACACCAGCAATACGTATGATCCAAAGATTAAGAAGGGTCATATCTTCCACGGTATTAAGCCATCATTTAGAAGGGAAATAGTCTCCTATTTATTCTAAACATATGAAGAAATTGTATCATGTGTTAATAAGATAATTTAAGAATTCAATGAGTCCAATGGCTTTGAAGGGATTGAAGAGAAGAAAAGGATGGAAGAGAGAAAGATGGATAAAGGGAAGAGAGAAAAGAAGGATTTTCCGATATGTGATAACTTTGGAAGGAATAAACATGGTAAATGCATGAAGGGAATGTGAGTTTGTTATAAGTGTAGAGCAAAAAGACACCAAAAATTTGATTGGAAGGGTAAGAAAAAAAGTTTCAATTGAGAAATAATTCATCTGTAAGGAGTTGGGACATTATTCCAATCAATGTCTAAATCATTAGAGTATACCCAATATGCTGCTAATAGATAATAATAAATATATAACAGTACCTACGATTTATAGGAATGATGAGATTTATTATATTTTTATTAAATTATTTTGTCATTAGAGTATTGTATTAATGATGTAATTGTTATATGAACTATGGAGTATATAAGGATTGTAATGCAGTACTATTTCATTAAGGACATGATATTATGTGGAAACAAGAAAAGTGATTCAATAACAAGATAATTTTTTTTAGAAAATACATGGTTGAAGGAAACGTAATCCTTAATATGGTCTTGATAATAAGGTAATGGTTTTCAAATAAGAGATAGTTGATTGGTATAAATTATATTGGATATTCTTGACTTCCATGGAACTGATTAATAGTTTTTTTATTTCATCATTGTTGGAATATTCAATATTTTTGGATAAAAGGAATATATATATATAGTATTATATAAATAATAAGGGAGCATGAATGCAAACAATAAGGTTTTATGGTAATTCAGGGTGTTACCATGTTTTGAAATAATACATTATGATGGTGTTCACATGTTATTATGTGGAAAAAATGATCTTTATTGTGTTTAACTTCCATATAAATTATGGACTGTGAGTTTGGATAGAATTATTTTGGATAAGAGTAAAGGTTGGAAGGGATTAATTTTGAAATTGGAAACTATTGTTAAGGTTGTTTTTGGATTTTTATAAAAAAGACAACAAGTAGACCGTGTGACAACCCGTCACGCCAGACAAAGCTACTGGAATCGAACCCACAACCATAGTGCGATTGAGATTTATCACCTACCATTGGACTACGTGAAGTCCATGGACTGTATAATGTAGTTTTTTAAAGGGTTTAATAGGTGAATTATAAATTCAATTTTTGGAAACCTATATGAATAGGATAAATAGAATATTTTTTTAAGTTATATTATCTTTTAGATTGAAATATGAGTTTGTGGTAGAAAATTGTTAATGGATGGAACTATGATTTTCATGTATATATTTTTTTATTATCTTATTCTATGAAGAAATTAACTCTTAAACTTTAGGTAAGGGATTTGAAAACTAAAAATGTGTTATCCTAATACCTTATGTTTTGTTGAACCGATTATATTTTAAATCAACATAGATTGATGGATTTGAGTCCCTCAATTCTATAATTGTTTGTGACTGATGACTTCAATAACTCCATATAAATATTTACGTTTTTACTCTAATTATGTGTCTTTAATTTCCCCCAGTTTTCTTCTAATTGAGATCATAATTTCATGGTGACTTTTTCATTTCCATTTTCCTCTTATTAGGACTAAATTTTATTAACCCCATTTCTGATGTGGGTTTTCTCACAATGGTATTTTCTATTTTTAGCCTTTTATTTTTGAAGAACAATTTTAAATTGAAAGGATGAAATTTATTGAAGGATTGAAGAATGTAACACTCCAAGATTTCATAGTACATTATTTCTTCAAATTAATTAAATAACTTTCACTACACGCAACACTGAGTTCAAGAACACCATGACACACCAAACTAGCCGTTCAAAAGCAGTTATGAATAGTATTATAAGGCCCCAAACATAAACCTTACTTAATATTGAATTAAATGAATAATTCACATTGAGGATCTTTTTAAGTTTATAGTTTTAGAGAATTAGATCATAAATCATGAATTACATTCCACATTTAAACAAAGTGGTTACATAAAAGATAGTACTCGTTTTTCCCAATCAACAGATACATATTTAAAATAAAACATCGATTATTTCTTGACACTTCCTTGACACTATCATCATACCATGTACCTTTCCCTTGACCTGTGAAAAACATTTCAAAAACATGGGATGAGCATAAAAAGCTTAGTAAGGTATATAAAAATATGGAAAGGAAACATGAGTATTTGTATACATAAGAATGAAATCATACATTACCCATAAAACATAATCACTTTAACATACCCCATAAAATCATGAATAAATAATAGAAATCATAAGACATAAAGGTAACTTGAGGCATTAATAAGATTCTTACGTAGGGAGTAACCCTCTTGATTACATTTGGAATACCCATCATAGTATATTCCCTAAATCTCTTCGTAGAAAACTTAACGTTTAACCCTTTCGTGTTACCCAATGCTTTGAAGAGCTATATCGGGCTCACCTGCCCTTAGTTTATCATGGAACCACCCGTCTTCATAATAATTCCCAAGAACAATAACATAATCATATCACAAAAAACATGCATAAAGGAAACATAACATTTCCAAATTTCAATCACAATATATAAATACAACACATTGATATAATTAAAAAATTATGAAAACCATTTTCAATACCAAAATAAAAGAAAATTAAAACATGGTATTTATTTTTCATTTAAAAAAAAGTGTGGCTTGTAGAGGAAGCCGGAACTCAAATAATGGTCACGACGGTGGAGAAGTCGTTGTCACCGCATACGTACGACAAAAACATTCCCTTTTTTCATTTAGTAAAACGCTTCGTATAATAAATATTCCTTTTGGATAAACGTAAAATTCAAATGGGTTTATACACTGTATAAAATAAGGTTGCGTATAAAACAAAATATGCCTCAATGAATGGAGATTGAGACGAAGTCCCTTACAAAGACGGTATCCTTGGATTAAGGATAAATAAATTATATAATTATGTGTGACAAACTAATCCACCAAATATAAGTGGATATTATGTTCAAAACAATCAGAGGTTATTCACACATAATCATAGAATGACATATTCAATGAGTACAAGCTTATCCCAAAGAATCAAAATTGGGTTAAGAAGTTCCGTTGCAAAAATTTGACAGCCTAATGGCGTCACTACAAAATTCAAAAAAAGAGTTGATGAGAGATAGAAAGGGTATCTCATCACTTGGACATAAAATTTAAATCAATAAGGATATATAATAACATATCCCAACATAATATTATGTGAATTTAAGACATAACAGAAGAAGTATTTTAAAAAAGAGGAGGGTGAAAGGTTCCCTTACCGACATTGGTATCTTTCGAAACATACACCCCATGAAAGATGGAAAATACAACATTGATGTAAATACTCACAATGAGTAAAATAATGGGCAGTACATACACCACTCAATGGATATTGTGGAAAATGTAGCATAAATCACACGGGAATAAAAGTGAGATGAAAAATACCTTACGAAAACTTGGCAGCCTAACAACGCCACATAAAACATCCAAAAATGGATTGATGAGATCAAATAGGGTCTCTCATCATATTACAATAAAATTTACAGCAAGAGGAATATAAAAGAACATCCCCATCATAACAACGATGAGCTTAAAAGAAGTTACATAAAGGAGAGGACTTAAAAAGAATGAGAGAGGTTAGATCTCTTACGAAAATTCGACAGCCTAACGGCGCCACTCAAAACTTCCAAAATGGATTGATGAGAGAAAATAGGGTCTCTAGTCATATGAAAATAAAAATTACATTAGGAGTAATATAAAATAACATCCCAATCATAAGAAATATGAGCTTAAAAGGAATGACATAAAAGAGTGTACTTAAAAAGAAAGAGAGGAGTAGGATCCCTTACCTCAAGTCCGACTTGTCTTGTTCGTTTCATTATATTCCTGAAAAATAAACTTTGGTCAATTTATAATTGCCTAAGTAAATCATTTAAAGATTATTATTCAGTTCATATCACATATTATAATGTTTTAATAATTTTTTAATAATGTTAGTTCACATCAGACGTTTTTGCTGATATTTGGTACATGAGTAAAAAATGAACTTGTTTGTAAAATGATTTCCCATGTAGTTATTAGTAAATAATTTCCAGAATAGTATTAATGATTAATATATTATATATATCCAGTATATATTCATTTTATACTATTTCATATCATTTGGAGATAAAAAAATGCACCGTTAATGGAGAAGGTAGGTCGTACGTACGCATGAACGCTACTTTCATTTTTTTGTCATATTAATGGAATTAAAAATAAATGACATATATATATATATATATTATAATTACATTATAATATATATGTTATATAGGTCCCATATGTTAATTAATTTTATTCTTTATACATTCCATGTATTTCATGTATGAGTCACATCACTTGAGGGGGCGGTAGTCCACACTTCCTCATATGAAATTATCGCATTTTCACAACATGAAAAGAATAAAGGTATGACTTAAATATAAAATACAGAAGAATATTTTAAACATAAATACCATATATATCATATATAAAATACAGTGAAATCATAATTTCCACATTTAAAGGTGTTAATAGAATATTGAACAATCATCGTTTCGTGAGGCAGAAAATTGCCAACCACAGAAACAGTATGTTATTTAACCATTAGACGAAGGTGTGTGAAAGTGTAGCTCAAATATTTCACGTAAAATCATCCTATTATATTGAAGATACTGGTTTTATTACAAAATAAAATAATAAAAAGAGTTTAGGGGGTTGGAGAAACAAAATAAAACATAAGAACACAAGAGAAAACACTACCTTTAAAACGTGTAACTCTCTTTGATTTAAGATCAAAGGCTTCCTTGGAAAGGATTCTTCCCAAAGTGAGGCATCAATTATGAGTAGAGGGATGTGGAGAGATGAATTGGCCAGGGGTTGGCCGAGAAAAAGGCTTGAGAGGTGTGTGTAAGGTGGTAGATGTGGGGGCCTTTTATAAGAGGAGAGGAGGGGCACTCTTGGAAAGTAAAGAAATGTTACTTTATTTTGAAATGTGTTTCGGATTTAAAAGGTCCCAAATTGATATAATTTGGGGATAAGGTTATAAGGGTTTGAAATATACCCATCCAATAGTTTTTTGGCAAGTGTAGGTCATAGATGTTACATTATCTTTTCAATTTATCTAAATCGTTAAATAATGAGGTAATCGCTGCATCATCATGATGTCATAAATAATTTAATTTATATAATGTCTAAAAATTATAAAAGAACACCATGATGTAGGAAATATTTTTATCTTTCCAATGACTATTTATAGACAAATATCAGACTTGTATTACCCCATTTAAAAATTGTTATAGTAAAAATACTCAAGTTTGTGTCATTTTTACTTTTACATTAAATAAAAATATATTAATGTCATTTTCCTTAAAAAGTGGCTCTATGAGGTCCCCATGTTGACCCATGGATTGTCTTGGTCGGACATGACACATCCAATAAGGTTAGGACATGTTTCAAGCTCATCTCATATTATTAAAACATTATTTTTACCTTAAACTACACTAATTACCTCTAATCGCGATTAAAAACATAAAAGTTACTATTCACCAAAAAAAATTTAATCTCATTGAACCAAATTTTACTTCATAATGATAACCATGTATGTCGGATTTTTGAAATTCAAAACACAGAGGTGGTAAAATTTCATTTAAACGAAAAATCAGTTTTTTATGTACCACTTAGTGGTTTCACTATTCATCAAAAATTGAAGTTTTTCAGAAAAATACCAAAACTTCACCCAAAGCTATATTTGATATTCCGAATTCAAAAATGATGTCTATTTTAAAAAATTCAGAAAATACAAGTTACATTAATTAATTTTATAATTAATTCCCGCTGTCAGAGCAAATAGTGTGTTTTTATGAAACAATAATTATCAAAAGATTGACACTAGTTTAAGTCCAATTTCAATATGAAATTAATTCCAATGGCCACCATTAGATTAAATGGTAGAAATATATTCTAATTTTACATAAAAAATAATTCAATAGATAATCTAATAATATAAATAAATTATATTAAAAAGTGGTTTTGAATTATAATACAACATTTTTCACTATTCATTAAAAAATGAACTTTATCAGAAAGATACCAAAAATTTACACAAAGTATATTTTGATATCCCGATTCTAAATAAGAACTTTATTTTGTCAAATATAACACATAAAATTGTCAAAAAGTGTATTTAAAAGAGGTTCTCCATCAATAGCCGGTTAATCGATCTTTTAAAGAATATTAGAATGTTTACGCTCAAAATTGGATACATTTTCATTTTTAATCCTCTAGCATTTATTGTAAAGAGTAAATATATTTGAAAAACATATATAATCATTTTGTAGTTAGTTATGTTCCTAACTTCCATTACAACGACTAGGCATTAACTACCATTTAAAATAATATTATTTTATTATTAGAGTGCAACATAAGATTCCCAAGAAACTCGTTGTTGCGTATTGGGTACACCATCGAGCATAGCGTTTCCTTTAAAGTAATATTAATATTTTATTCACAAATATGGATAAATATAAAAATGTCATATTCTTTATTTACCAGGGGTGTTACAATTATTAACTGAATTTTGAACTTTATATAATCCTTATATTTTTAGAATCCACAATATGAGTTTCTTAGTCATAATGTACGAAAAAATTCATTTTTTCAGATCAAAGAAGTATTTTTCAAAAAATGAAATTTTACTGCCTTTTAATGGTGAACCCTTTTTAAATCAAATATTTTAATCTTTTATATATTCTATTTGACAAAATAAACATCTCATTTAGAATCAAGAAATATGAATTTAGTTTCAATAAAATTTTGGTGCCTTTCTGATAACTTTCATATTTGGGTGAATAGTGAAAAATACTATATTTTAACCGAAAACAACTTTTTTAGTCAAAATAATTTGTAGTGTTGAATAATAAATTTTAATGCTTTGGAAGTAAAATATGATAATATTTTTACTATTTAATCCAATGATGCACATTGTAAATAATTTTTCTTTGATATTGGATATAAAAAAGTGACAATCTTTTGATAGTTATTATTTTTTAAAAATACGCCTTTTAGTTTTGACAATGGGAATTCATTTTATATTAATTAATGAAACTTATATGTTTTGAAATTGGTAAAATGAAATCATTTGTGAATTCAGAATATAAAAATTAACTTAAGGTGAATTTTTGGTAATTTTCTGAAAACATTAAATTTTTGATTAATAGTGAAAAACACTTAGTTATTGTTTAAAATCGAATTTTTATTTAAATAATTATTAATTTTGATTAAATTTATATTAGTTAAAAATAGATACATAATACCTATATAAGTTCAATTTAATGCGTTGGAGTCAGTTTATAATAATTTTATATATATAAAAATTTTATTGAACTTTTATCTTCTTTTACCCACCTCCTCGGAGCATTTTCAAATTTACATAAATCTTAATTTTACCGCTTCTGTGAGTTGAATTTTGGAACTCTAAGAGACAAATTTAATATCAAGGAGTAAAATTTGTTTCAATAAGATAAAAATAATTTTTGTCCAATAGTAACTTTTAACTTTTATTTACCATCGTTAAAAGTAAATAGGTAAATTAAATGATAGAATCATATAATGTTTACCATAACACATGTCATAATTATATTTGATAAGTATAATTCGACCCAAAACAACCTTAGGAATAATATATGAACCTATTTGGTCTACTTGGATTAGATTAAGATATTTATTATTATTTAATTCAAAGAAGAGTTAACAGAGTTGAAATCAATGGTTAATAACTAAAACATTTTTAATATAAGGTTACACATAAGATAAATTAGAATATAAATAATCATTAGAAAGCTAAAACGATTTCGTACATAATGGTATTTTACTTATATTTTTTAAAATTGAAATAATTTAATTTATTTGTGTCACAATAATGATGCAGTAATAACCTAATTAATGAAATATTATAATAATTTATATTATAAATATCCAAATAAATGTAATTTGTGACTTTTTATGAATTAAAATAATTTTATATGTTAATATTACATATTTGGGTTGGTTAGATGAATTATTTTCTATTTAATAATGCTGTTATGAATTTAGCAAAAAAACCAAATAGTGTCAAAATTGACATAAAATAGTTTTTAAAACAAATATTATATTCTAATTAATATTATATTCCTAATAATATAAGGATGGGACAAAATACATATATAATGATATGTGTATCATTAATGAAACACTTGGGGTTATCTTGGAAGTATATAGTAATTTCAATAACCATTTAATATAAAAATACAAAGAGACATGGTAAATGTCAAACTATTTATCTAAGAGTTAAATCTAAAAGATAAAGTTAATATTGTGAACCAAACCTATATAAAACCTATTGGTTGTGTGGTTTTTGACCCATACCAACTTATCATATAAATAATACACTTTATATCCATTATAAACCTTAAATTATTTTATTATAAAATTATATTTCTAGCTTTTCCTAAGGTTCCCCTCAGCCCTCTTATAAAAGGGAACTGCCCCTTCTCTCTAATTAAAATATTAAAATCCATTTGGCCCAGCCAAAACCTACCCAAATACCCTATCAACAGTCCTACCTTAATCATAGATTCCTTCATTTGGTCAGAAAGCCATCTTAAGGATTTATTTTGATCAAATCAAAATGAATAACCTGAAGAAGAGGTAAATATTTAGTCACATCTTTCAAGTTCCTTCATTCTTAAACTTCCTATTTCTTTTTTGTTTGCATCATAAAATACTAAATACAGTATCTTCTATATAATATGATGTTATTATAAATATCGGACAACCATAGTCATTATTTTATCCATCCGTTGAATGACATGTCACCATATGTGCGTACGTACGACTTACCGTCTCCACGTCGTGGTGTAATTGTTATTCAATATATTATTATTTTGATGGGTATAATAATGATGTGTAATTGATGTAAATAATAAATATATCATGATAATGATTCTTTATATATGATATACCATCCAATTATATATTATTTTAATATCAAAATAATGATATTGTCGC
Source organism: Viscum album (assembly GCA_963277665.1). NCBI lineage: Eukaryota > Viridiplantae > Streptophyta > Magnoliopsida > Santalales > Viscaceae > Viscum > Viscum album. The sequence goes on along the minus strand of OY728134.1, from coordinate 633,498,199 downwards.
TCGTGTGTACGTACGGATTACAGTCTCCACGAATGCGATGATATTCATTCCACGTCATATCCAGTCAATAATAATTTTCATTAGATGATTAAAAATAATGTTTATAAGAATTTATATCATTCTGAATATTAATAAGATACATCCTATCCATTACAAAAATTACTTATGTAACAATGTATACAAAGGAAAATTATTCATTTAACACACGAAACGATGGTAATACTATGATATTATAAACAAAGAAATGTTAAAATATCATATATGATATCATATTAATATATATGATTCTGGTATAATTTAATAATAGGAGTTTAACCAACCCTCAACCAAGGAAAATTACTAGGTAAGGGGTTTTCATCTCACTCCTTCTTCCCATGAGATTCATGCTATATTTCCACTATTATCTTTTGTGTGGTGTATTTAATGACCATAAATGTATTCTCTGTGTAATACACATTAAATTATGTGTATTGACATCTTCATTGTAGGTTACTTATTTCATGGGGTGTTTGTTTCATAAGTTACAAAATTGGTAAGGTTTAATTTCTCAATCTATTTATTATCTGAGGTTGTTTTTACGTAAGTATCTACTGGGATAAATTTATTATCCATGTCCATGTTTTGTAAAATAGTTTTCAAAGAGATTAATTTTAAGGGACTTTTTAATAAAACGTAATTTTAAATGTTTTAATTATTTATTCTTCTTAACCATTCTCATTAATGTCCATGATTTCAAAATGGTTTTAAGGATTTATTTAAATTGAAATTAATATTTTAAACTGTTAATTACTTAAAAAAAATTCAAAGTGGTATGTGACACATTGATTCAATAATTTCTTTAAATTCCCTCCTTTCTAAATTATATGACTTTTAAATGTTTTCATGAAAAAGGGATATTTCTCTCAAAGAGTTTTACAAATCATTTTCATCCATGTCAAAATCCTTTAATGGATTTTTAACTTGTTTGAAATTGATTTATTATGATACAAATATTCCATATTTTATTGAAGGATTTGTGTTATGTTTGACTATGGATGCGTTATTTTTATACCATACATGGTATATGGGTAAAGTATTGACATTATTTATGCCAGTTTCAATACGAATGATTATGCTATGTTTAAACTTTTTCATATGAGGATTACATTGGAGTTAGTGAATGATGGGTAGAGCTCACTGTAGATCCTCGATGCATCGGTAGGTCTCATGAGACACACGAGTGTCTTGGAACAAGTCCTTGAATATGTGGTTATGAAAGTCTGGCATTATGCATTCCATCATTATGAAAGTGGGTATTGATATTTCATGTGATTATTCGACTAGTAGAATATCCATTTGAGTAAGTAAATGGCATTATTTTGATTTATATTTTCCATATTATGATAACGTTTATGTTTAAAAGGTTTTTGTTTTAGTCTTATACATTGCCTAAAATGTTTATGCTAATTTATGAATGTTTCTGCTATATTTTTATCCTTTATGAGCATTTGAGCTCACCCCTTTCTATGTTTTATTTTCCTAAGATGCAAAGAAGTATATAATGACTAACTCACATGGATAGTCTATGGGATCTCAGTGTTGTCTAAGGAAACAATGTTGTTTTAGTTTCCTATTTTATGATGTAATGTAGACCTTATTAATGAATCTATACATCTAAGGCTACTAAACGAAATGGTCTTTCAACACTTGATCTTTTATGATCATTCCAATGATATGTAAAAATGCTCTGACTCTCGGTAAGTAGGGTCAGGGAATTACAAAGTTAAATATATCATATAATATTGAGGTGTTATACACCTGAAGACACATATATATTAAAATTATATTTAAAAATATAAATATAAATACACACACATATTATAACTAAATAAATAGATATAACAAATTTATATTTTAAAAATGTACTGATATAAATATTTATACACAGAAACATATATATATATATAGATTCATGTATGTATTAATTAATTTATATATATATATGTCTGTGTGTTATAAATTTATATTTAAAAAGTTATTAATAAATACTGACACACTGACATATTATATAGATATATCTATATCTGTGTATACTAACATTTTATAAATATTTATAGATTTCTTAATATATATATATATATATGTAAATATACATATATGTACACACATGTATATAAATAAATATAACTACATATATTTTATAAATTTATATTTTAAAAAATAAATATATATATATAAATACAAAAACAAAAAAATTCATACTCACAAAAAGATATATATATAATTTATATTTAAAAATAAAAAAATATAAATATGAATACACACATATATTAAAAATAAATATCAATATATCAATATATTTAAATATATATTATACATATATAAATATATTATAAATGTAAAAATAATATCTCTTTATATATTAAAAATCTATAAACATTGAAGAACAAGATGGGTTATGATGATGAGTTTTGTATTTATCATCAAAAGTTTATCTAGTATGTGAGTAGGGAAAGGTAACGATTGATGATTAAGATGGAGCCACTTAGAGTGTCAAAGCCAAAGGTCAAAAAGATGTCATTCCAAAGGAAAGAAATGTCACAGTTTTGAAGGTTAATTATGACAGAATTTTTTGAATCATTAACGTTCAAAAATAACATAAATATTTGTCGATTATTGGTCTATACATATTGTGGATCCATGAAAATTGTTTTTGGTTGATGAATGAATTGTATTCTAAATTTTATTTTTGAATAGTGTGAGAATCCATCATTGGGTTTATTATGTGTGAAAACTACCAAGCAATTTTATTTTGATGATGCCAAAGTGAGTATCAATTTCTGTATACAAAATAAATTCTCAAGGAAGTGTTTCTATATGGTTCTACATTCAAGGTGACCTAGAAGGATAGGTTGTGACGTACAAAAATGTTAATAATATTCCATGATTAGAAAATTACTATTTGAGAATGGGTACTCTTGAATCTACACTAAAATATATAAGGGTTTTCCAGACTGTGAAGACTATAGATTAGAAAGTTCCTGATTCACTTTGTGATATGTATGATTTAATAAGATGATTGTTAGGGGTACATAGTTGATAGTGAGTTATGAAAATGTACCTATCCATACTATAATAATTAATTTTAATCACACGGAGATGTTTAAGGGTGGGTGCATCATAATAGAATAAGTCAAAGTGATACATAAGGGTTATTAGTTTGAAATAATTTTAGATTTATAGAAGTATAGTTAAAAAGTCAATATAGTAATTCAATGTTATACTAACAATTCAATTTAAAACAACATCACGATTTTTTTGAATACTTCATTATTCATATTGACTCCAGATGATAGAGTTTTACTAATAATAAAGGTGAAGTATCCAGAATTTATAATATTTTGAAGAAGATATGAGGTTGAGTTAATTATAAAAGGCGTAAAATAAGTTACTGATACATAATGTTTCGGAAGGTAACTTGTAGATTTCTCTTACGATAATTCCATTGCACATCATGAAGAAGTATATTAATTAATAGTGTCTCACATAGGACTAACCTATATTCTATTTTGATATGAGAAATAAAAAAGGTTCTATATTAGAAAACAATTGATAAGTATGAGAGTTTATAATGATATAATTAATGAAAGACCAATAATCAGTGAGTTTGGAAGGTGAATCTGGAAACAAAAGTAGGCATACAATGAGGAAACTCTTAGAGTATCATGTACTAGATGGAAAGCATGGCTGTGAAAATATAAATTTAGAAGTCTGATACAAAATAACAGATGTCGATGTAGTTAGATATATTTATAATATTATATAAATTTTCAAGTGTTAGAGTAATGAAAGTATAAATAACTAATCGGAATTAAGTCTAATACAACCAAATCTGTAGATGTTATTATTGAAAATGAAAATATAAATATGAATCTGTAGCTAAAATTGATGTTTTTTGAGTTCGTTCTAAATGTTTTTTCACGTTGAATATTTTATAATGTCCAAAACAACGGACGATAATTATATTAAGGAAATGTAGAAGATAGGAAAATAAGAATACAATGATGATCAAAAGTTTAGAAGATCAGAATATTTTATTATGAGTTGTTATTATATATCCGGAGATTTCATAAGTGATAGATTGAATGATTCATTATTGATATGGAATAATAATTCTATAAATTTAGAAGATATGTTATATTATTTATGAAGATATAAAGGTTTTATATAATTGATCTATATGATTGGGTAATAAGGAGTTAAATGATTAACTGGATGTGAAATATGAATGAAATCTATCATCCGTCAGCACCACCGCCGACCGCTATGAAGGCGATGATGCTGCCCCGAGGCATCCATCATCTGTGGCCAGCCTTGCCCCGTGGCCTCTTCCATCTGCATCCACCACCGCCTGACGCTTCCGCCGTCTGCGGGAACCGCTATCCGCGGCCTCTGCCGTCCTCATCCCCCACCGCCTGAGGCCACCCTCGCCCGCGGCTTCCGCCGTCCCCTGCCATCGCCACCCGCGGCCTCTGCCATCCACTGCCCGCACCAACTTGTAGCCTTCGTCTTTCGCAGCCACCACCGCCCGCGGCTTCGCCTTCTTGCGGCCTTCTGTTCTGCCCCGAGAGCTCACCACCACACGGGATCACCACCTCGCGGTGCTCTGAGCCACCCCGCGGTGTCACCGCCCTCGCGGCCTCACGCCGCACTGCGGCCCCCGCCACCCTGTGGGCCACTACCTAAGTAGGGTAGCTACCCAGGCTGGGACACTACCTCGGTCGTGCCGCCCGGCGCTGGCCGGTTAAGGTGGGTCTGACTATGTCAGACTAGGCCCGGAACCATGTCGACCCACTTATGAACTTTTGGTCATATCTATTGCACCGGGGCACCTGTTTGATGAACCATCCGCGGTGATAGAAACCATTTAGAGAGATAGGGTCCCTTGAGTATACCCCACTAGATATTTTGGTAAAGTTGGAGTACAGTCGTGTTGGATTGATCACGAATCCAACCGGGCCCTCGGGTCAAGAAGGACAGTAACATACTAACCGGGTGTCTGATCGACGCACCGTCTATTGCGTTGAGACCCCTATTACAAGGAAGTACATTGAGATACTTATTTTGATACTTTGTGGTAGTTGGAGTATCGACCAGTTCCCTAAGGAGTGGACCCTCCCAGAGACGAGGAAGCCTAGTAGGGGAACCAATTAGCTTGTTGTGACGTTAGGAATGAAGAGTGATCCTCTCTGGGGAAGTACCAATCGGTCATGTGTGGGTCAACACCTATCGATCTTGTGTGGGTCATCACCGAGGGATACTGTTTGGGTTAGCACTTAGCAATCCTGTGTGGGTTAGCACCGAGCGATCCTGTGGGGGTTAGCACCGAGCGATCCTGTGTGGGTCAACACCGAACGATCATGTGTGGGTCTGCCTCTTAAAAGAGTAAGATGATTCAGAAGTTACAACTAATCAACTAAACTACTGTAATTATGTTATACATGGTGTGAGCTGAGTCTGTAACTTGTGGTACATTCTATCTTGGTAATACCTCGGCTGTATTCTTCTGTGTGGAATACCTATGTGGTACTTACCATCGTGGTTTTCCTTCCTTGTGGAACAGTTGAGCTTTGGGATTTTGGGTTAGACCCTGTGTTTCCTCCAGATTGAGGTGGGTATACATAAAAACTTAGGTATATGTATGGGCATATACCTCAGTAGGGTTAAAAGTTTACTTCATGCTTTGTGGTTTATCCTTTATAGATTTTGTGAGACCTTGGGGGTCTCAGGGTCCCTACTTCTTATCATTATACTCACCCTACACTGGATATGCCCGAACGCAGTTGTGTTTGGTACAGATGATGGATAGAGATAATTGAGGACGAGAGTACCATGACTGGAGGTAGATCGCAGGTGGACGTTAGATGAAGTGAACTGCAGAGATGACCGTTCGTGATCTTTACGTACCCTTCAGGTAGGATTCGTGGTGTATGATCCTGGAGCCGTTTTTCACCTATTAGTCATCTTGTAGATTCCATTTTTCCTTGTACTTTCCAGTTCGGCTTGTATTATGTCCCATTTTACTTACTACACTCACTCTGTTTACTATTCAGTATACATGAGTTTGTATCTTGCTGTGTGCTTGGTTGTGTATTCTTACATGTTATAAAGGCAATGCCTTCCCTGTTTTAGGGAATACACCTTCGGTGCTAGTCTCCAGCCCCTTGATTATGGAAGGTGGTCTTGGGGTAGTCACGACCTGTGCCCTGGGGGATGGGTAGTGACAAATTAATATCTGAGAAGTCAATTCTACCATAAAATATAGGACTCGTATCTTTTTAACGGAAATAGTGTTAAGTGTAGTTAGTGTGGTTATCAGTTTAGAGAACCCAGTGTTGGTGTGGTGACTGACATATCCATACACATGGACCCTGACTTCTGATTTCCGACTCAGTTTAAAAAAAACACTAATAGCGTGTGTGTTTTCAAGAGTCATATTTGTGAACTCTTGATTCAGCTCACCATGTATAACTTTTTGACCATGGAACACCTATTTGTTTTTCAGGATGCCTCAACATCGAAAACCTACTAGGGTTCCGAGGGTAGTACCCACTGATAGACCACAGAGCGACAAGGCCTCGGTGTAAGACCCTCTTCCAGCAGAGGCACCAGTGGAGGCACCAGTGGCACCATTACCCATTGGTACACTGATGCCACCAGCCCAAATAGTAGATGGTGCACACCACTTGAGCGCGTTGAATGAGTTCCTGCGCCAGAGGCCACCCAGGTTCAGGGGAGAGACGAACCAACATGCAGATGAGGATTGGTTGGAGGCCATGGTGAGAGTCTTCTCACTGGTAGGGATACCAGCTGATCTTATGGTGATCCTTGTAGCCAGCCTTCTATAGGCAGAATTATGAAGATGGTGGAGCATGATGCTCCGGTTTGAAGACGAGGTGATGCTTCTTTGGGAAGACTTCGAGAGCATGTTTCGAGCAGAGTTTGTCCCAGTGACTCTTTGCACAGTGCGCATACTGAAGCTTCTTCATCAGCAATAGGGAAACATGACTATAGCTCTGTACTCAGAAAGGTTCACTAACCTCTTACGGTCCTCCACTGATAAGGTGTGAGACCCATTCTTTAGGGATCAGACCTTCGAGCAGGGGTTCAGGAAAGAGATCAGCGCTTCAATGATTTCTCATAGCATCATAAATCAGGTGAGGGTGTTAGATGTATCCCTATTAGTGGAGAGTTTCCTTGCTGAGAAGTCACCAGTAGTGAGACCCACCACCGGTCGTCATGTAGTGTAGTCTTCTGCAGCTGAAAGTAGATAGATGTCGCAGAGGTCCAGGAGGACCAGACCTACAGTTGGACGATCATAAGATTCATGGTCGGTTGTGTGGGGGACCCAAGGTAGTGCTAGTCATGCTAGGAGAAGACAGTGTTACGCCTGCAGCGGGCAGGGTCACATGGCTTATCACTATCCGAGCCACATTACAGATGATCCGTAGATGGTTAAAAGATTACCTAGGTAGAGACAGAAGTTCGATCGAGGAGGTCGACAGGGAGCAAGCATATATGGTAGAGGAGATGGTCATGCAACCAATGGTTTCGAGATGTTACTTCCACTACCACCAGGTGGTCCACCCCGACCACAGGGAGTGGAGGACAAGGACGAGCTCAGCTCCAGGCATCTGAGGCCAATGATCACGGTGCTCTGGAGATGATACGAGGTATGATCTATGTCTACTACACCATAGTTTTAGTACTTATAGACACAAGTGTCCATTATTATTTTATTTCCAATTCCATCATTCGGATCTCAGAGATTCCTATAGAGTCATTGGAATGATCATGACGGTGAGAGACTCCTACGGGAGCAGATTCGATGATTACGCACTGGTGTTGGCAGTGTGAGCTTACTCTAGGAGGTGAGAGCTTCGGCTGGGATCTCCAAGTAGAAGCATCGAGGACTTTTGACGTCATCTTGGGTATGGATGAGTTATCTATAGTCCATGCTCATATTAACTATATTAGGTGCAATGTGCAGTGTGTCCGAATGGATGAGACCATGTTTACCTTCACCAGCAGTAGGGTATCCTTTGTAGCACAGGATGGACTTACCCCAAGGAGAGTGCATCCAATCTCTCATCAGTTGGATAGCCTTACCCTTAGAGCGGTTGATGTGGGGAGTGTGAGTTATCCTATAGTGGTGGACAAATACGCAGAGGTCTTTCCTTATATTTTATGGGTATACCTCCTCGTAGAGAGGTGGACTTTTACATTGACTTGTACCCCAGGATGATACTGATATCTACACCAGCGTATCGGATGGCTCCCGCAGAGCATCATGAGCTGCTGGTATATCTAGAGGAGTTACAGGGTAAGGGATTCATTCGGCCCAGTATTTCTCCTTGGGAAACCCCGATTCTATTCGCCAAGAAGGAGAATAGGAGCTTGAGGATTTGGGTTGACTATCGTTTCCTGAACGAGGCGACCTTGAAGAATAAGTACCCCATTTCGAGGATTGACAATCTCTTTTTTCAGCTGAAAGGAGCACGATGGTTCTCAATGTTAGTCCTCAGATCAGGCAATCACCAGCTTAGAGTGCGAGATGATGATGTGCAGAAGACTCCTTTAGATGTCGGTATAACCATTAAGAGTTCATGGTTATTCCATTCAACATAGCCAACACTCCATAAATGTTCATGGGACTCATGAACATGATCTTTTAGCCATACCTTGATCACTATGTAGTAGTCCGCATTGAAGACATTCTCATCTACTCGACTACTGAGGATGAGAATGCCTATCATTTACGGGTAGTACTGGACACACTCTAAAGCACCATCTTTATTGTAATCTCTCAAATTTCTATTTTTGGATCCGAGAGGTTCACTTTCTAGGACATGTCATATCAGAGGCTAGAGTTGCAGTAGATCCAGCGAAGATTGAGGTGGTACTTGCTGGGATCCACCCTGGAGTGTGACGGAGGTACGAAGATTCCTGGGTTGGGCTGGATACTACCGAAGGTCTGTTCCAGATTTATATATTGTTTCATCACCTCTATATGCATTTATTAAGATGGGGAAAACCTTCATGTGGTTTTAGATATGACACCAAATTTTTCAGGAGTTGAGGCAGAGGCTGACTAGTACCCCTATCTTGAGGCTTCTAGAGGATGGCGTAGGGTACATAGTCTACTACGACACATCACGGACTAGGCATGGATGTGTCTTGATGTAGGAGCAAGTAGTGATCACATATGGTTCTTGATAGCTAGGATAGCATGAGAAGAACTACGCTACCCATGACCTGGAGTTAGCAGCAGTGGTCTTCACCTTGAAGATGTGGCGAAACTACTTGATAGGTGAGAATTTTATAGTGTACTCTGATCACAAGAGTTTTAGGTATATATTCTCTCAGAACGACCTGAACCCGAGACATCAACATTAGCTTGAGTTCCTCCAGAACTATTACATCGAGATAGTCTATACTCCCGGCAAGGGTAATGTTGTAGCAGATGCATTGAACAAGAGATCTGGTATACAACTATGGGGAGAGTGCTAGAGCAGCTAGCTTCTTTATAGATATACTTCGTGTAAGATGATGGAACAACTTTTCTTTAGTATCATACAGTCACTCCCCCACTTCTTCAGCGAGTCAGGGTGGAACAGTGTGGGGACGTTGATTGCATGGTTCAACGTGCTCAGATGTCCATAGGACAAGAACCAGATAGATTTTATAAAGGTGGAGAGCACTCCATCATCTTCAGAGGACGTACTGTGGACCTACTATCACTTCGGGAGGAAGTTATGAGGGAGTTCCACACGTCCCCTCTAGCGGTACATCCATGAGTGGAAAAGATGTACCGAGATCTTCGACGATAGCACTGGTGGCCAAGAATGGAGAAAGCAGTAGAAGAGTTTTTCTCTCAGTGTTTCACTTATCTATAAGTGAAGGTGGAGCATCTGGTACTAGCAAGATTGGTTCAGCCTTTAGAGGTACCAGAGAGGATGTGGTATGTGATAACCATGGACTTCGTGATAGGACTCCCATGTACATCTAGGGGTCATGACTTGATGTGGGTGATCTTCGACCGACTCACCAGGTCGACCCACTTCTTACTGATCATAGAGAAGGATTCAGTAGAGATCTTGGGACACCTATATGTGTAGGAGATTGTGCGGCTACAAGGAGTAACCTCAATTATAGTCTCCAATCGTGATGTACATTTCACTTCCCGAATATAAAAGGGGTTTCAGGAGGCTTTCAGGAAGCATCTTCGTTTGAGCACCACCTTCCATCCTCAAACAGATGGACAGACTAAGTGGACCATTCAGACACTCGAGGACATGCTGCGTGCTTGCATCCTCGACTTCGGTCATAATTGAGAGTAGAACTTTCCTTTGGTGGTGTTTTCACACAACAACAGCTATCACTCTACCATTGGGATTTCACCATTCAAGGTGTTATACGGGTGACCTTGCCGATCTCATTTATACTGGACTAACCTATAGGAGTCAGCACTAGTGGGGCTAGAGATGGTATGGGATACCACATAGAAGGTGCAGATCTTCCTAGAGTGGATTAAGACTACAAAGAGCAGGCATAATATGTATGCTGACAGGAGACAGAGACCTCTGGAGTTCAAGGATGGCGACCACATCTTTCTACGGGTCTCACCTCAATGAGGTTTGCAGAGATTTGGACGAGGAGGCATGTTATCTCTGAGGTTAATCAGACCTTTTCAAGTCCTCAGTAGAGCTGGTGAGGTGGCTTACCGCTTAGCTCTTCCATATTAGTTGCAACAGTTGCACAACAACTTCCACGTATCCCAGCTGAGGAGATACATGCACAACCTTTCCCATGTCATCGACCACAAAGAGATGGACGTCAAGGATGGGGAAACATTTACGGAGTTTCCAGTGGAGATTGAGGATCTACATGAGAGAGTCCATCATGGGTGGTCGATACCTCTTGTGCACGTTTGTCGGTAGCACAGAACCTCTAGGAGATCACATGGGAGCGGGAGGCTCGATTCGTGCTCAGTACCCTCACTTTTTTTCCTAGTTTGGAGTTGTGGCACACAAGGACATAAAGCCCTGAGGTGGAGAGAATTTAAAGGCATGGAATTTCCACGTAAATTGTTTTTAATTAAATGGTAATTTTACGATTCCCAAAAAACTGACGGCGTGTGGTTCTGAGGACCGAAGTGTCCGTAATGATTTTTTAACCTTTTTTCGGGTACAGTCAGTAAATGTACGTGCGGGTTTTTGTAGCATTTGGACCAGTTCTCAGAATTGAAATTTGAGGGCACCGATGAACTCACAACATTGGTATTCGTTTTAGGGGACCTTCACCTCGACTGCAGTAGTTCGATGGGGAATGATAAAATTTTGGCTTTCATGAAATAAAAAAATAAAATAAAATTGTTTAACATTTTATTTTCTTTATAACTCCCTTGTGGATGTTGAGAGGTGGGGACCACCAGAACTAAACCTCCCATTTGAGGTTATGGAGGTGGGGACCACCAAAACTAAACCTATCATGTGAGGTTTTGGTTGTGGGGACCAACTGAGACTAAAACCCCCTTGAACTCCCTCTTAATGAGAGATAACCCATATACTCCCTCCAACATTGAATTTTTCCAACACCATTGGTTAATTGGGCCAATTAATTATAAAATTGTGCCAATAAAATTAATCTACTTAATTTACCTATATTGGAACTTCTTTTTTTGGGAGGATTTTTGGTTTTCAAAGAAGTTCCTTGTTGGGAGAAAGTTCTCCAATGAAGAATTCCATAAAAGAACGTTCCTTAGAAATCAATGAAGAGGACGACGTTCGATCCCGTCATCGAAGCGTGGTTTTGGAAGCGATGATCATTGGCACCCCCTCCGCCTTCTTCAACTTCATTCAAACACCAACATCAATGATTAATTGAGGTAGGGGTTGTTATTGAATAAATGAAATTAATTGATTAAATTCCTCATTCTTCGAAATCATAGTGAAAGAGGATCAACGCAAATGATTTAATCCCCGATTTGAATGAAATTGTATAGTTTGACGTTATTGATTCATGATTTTGTTGATCTGCTGGAAACTGCCCTAACACAGAGGGTGCAGGAAAAACAAACATGGCCTGACCCCTTGGATGTTCTTCTTTATTGGTGTGTTTTTCGCGATGGAGAAAGTGACCGGTGTCGGCTTTTGGCACTGGTGGAACATGAGAATGGTGGATTAAACCACCACCAGCCTGCGACGAAGGTGACGTTGCCACCCCACGGCCTTTTTCGTCCATGGCCCCCACCCCGCTGTGGCCTCTGCCGTCCGCGGTCACCACCGCCCGGGGCCTCCGCCGTACGGGGCCTCCACTGTATGCATCCTCCGCCACCCACGGTCACTGCCGTCAGGGCCCCCCCACTTCACACCACCTCTGCCGCTCCATGGCCTCTTCCATCCATGGTAACCACCACTTGTGGACCTCTACGTCTCCCGATGTGCCCGCCTCCCTACGGCCATCTGCGCCTTCCCGTGGGCTCTCTGCCTCGCGTCCCTCTGAGCTGCCTCGTGGCCTCACCGCCCTCATGGCCTCAGGCCAGTCCACGACCTCTACCACACCGCGGGACGCTCTTTAGGCTAGGCTTCCCAGCACAGGCCAGTTCAGTCCCAGCAGTTCGGGCTGGGTAGACCGAACAGGGTCGGTCTGACCAGGTCAGACCGGAATCGGACCCACTTCGACCCACTTAAGCACTTTCGATCATATCTTTGGCACCATGCATCTGTTTGAAGAACTGTCAATGGACAGGAAACCATGAAGTGAGACAGTTCCTTGAGTATACCCCACTAGAGATCTGGGTAAAGTTGGAGTATGATCAGGTTGGATCAAGCATGAATCCAACCAGGACCTCACGACAAAAATACTAAAAACATACAAACTGGGAGACTGATTGATGCACCGTCTATTGCGTTGGGACCCCTATGATGTGGCGGTCCATTGAGATACAATTTTGTAAGACATAGTGGTAGTTGAAGTATTGACCAGTGGCTTGAGGAGAGGACCCTCCTGGAGATGAGCAAGCCTAGTGCGGGAACCCAGTAGCTGGTAGTGACGTGAATAATGAAGAGCGATCCTGTGTGGATCTGCACTGAGTGACCCTTTGTGGGTTAGCACCAAGAGACCCTATGTGGGTCAGCACTGGGTGTTCCTGTGTGGGTCAGCAGCTAGCAATCCTGTGTTGGTCATCACTAAGCGATACTGTGTGGGTCAGCACCGAGCGATCCTGTGTGGGTCTGCACCGAGCAACCCTGTGTGGTTCTGCACCGAGCGATCCTGTGTGGGTCTAACTCTTAACAGAGTAAAAAGATTCAGTAGTTATATCTAATAATCCCTAATACTATACATAAGTTATACCTTCTGTGAGCTGAATCTATACCATGTGGTACATTCCTTCGTGGTAATACCTTGGGGGTATTCTTCTATGTGGCGTACCTAGGTGGTACTTACCTTCATGATATTATTTCCTTATGGAACAGTTGATCTTTGGGCTTTTGGGATGGACCCTACGTTTCCTCATGATTGAAATGGGTTTACATTATAACTTAGGTATATGTATGGGCATATACCTTTGTAGGGTTGATAGTTGAAATCATTCTTTGTGTATTATTCTTTTATGGATTTTGTGAGACCTTGAGGGCATCAGGGTCCCAACTGAGTATTGTAATACTCAACCCTACGTGGGCTATGCTAGCACCATGCTATGTTTGGTGCAGAGGACAGACAGTGCTGGCTAAGGATGAGAGTACCAAAATTAGATGTATCTCGATGGTTGATGTTAGAAGAGGAGAACTTCAGAGACTGTCGTTCATGATCTGTACCTACCCTTCAGGTAGGATTTGTGGTGGACTATCCATGAGTTGTTTTTCACCAATCAATTGTCTTGTACTTTCTAGTTTTCCTTATAATTTCTAGTTTGGCATGTATTCTGGCCCCATTTACTTACTACACTCACTCTGTTTACTATTCAGTTTACTTGTGTTTGTATCTTGATGAGTGTTTGGTTGCGTGTGCTAACAGGTTACAAAGTCAATGCCTTCCCAATTTTAGGGAATATGCCTTTGGTGCTAGTGGCCAGCCCCAAGCCTATGGAAGGCGGGATTTGGGTAGTCATGGCACTGGCCCTGGGGGATGGGTCGTGACAATATGTTAATAAATTTATAACAATACGTCATAAAAATATTTCACATTAAAATGAAAATGAATTAGAAATTATTACCCAAATAGTGGGAAAAAGTGATTAGCGAACCTTACATCCATAACATAATAGCTTAATAATATGAAATAATGAGAGGGAATAAATAATGTTTCTTTAAAAATATATTATATTCATGGTAATACGATGAAATTATAATCACAAATGTATATGGAAAAAAATTAAATGATATTATAATAAAAGGATTGCAATTAGAAAGGAACGAGGAGGGTTGGGAACCCTTACCATAAATGGTAGATTCTTAAATATTTAGAAGAGAAAATTATAAAAATATAAACTCATTAGAGAGACTCTGATGATAGAAAATGATAACAATTCCATGATCACTAATTTTGGTGTCAAGAGGAATTTGGGTATTGGTGAGTATTTATAGTTAATTAAGGGGATTTGTTTACTTCTTTTTATACATAGGCCTTGGAATAATCGATAATAAAAAACCCCTTTGTCATCCAATGGACTTATTCCATATTATTTAAATATGTATGTATTATTTTTGGATTTTAAATGTTTAAGAATTTAAATCCTTTAAAATATATTATTTTTATCTGGATTACAATATTATTTGAAAATAATTGTTTTTAATACCATAAAATATACTTTAGGTTTTGGGATATTCTTTATAGGTTTGGAAAATTAATTTTACTACATTAAAATTCTATATTTCATTGAATAAACACATTTTTGCCTATAAATAATTTATGATACTTATTACATCAATTTTATTTAATTATTATGTCGTAATACTTATCATATAATAACATCATATTTTAATTATTATTAAAAAAATATGAATTTTTAAGAATTTTTTTACAAATTTATTATTGTCTAATTTTATTCTAATAAGTAAAAATTAAGTTTATTTTATGAAAATAATTCTCTATATATATAAAATATAATAACTAAATTAAAAACTTATGTATTTCAAAAGATTGCATTTAAATAATAATGTTCAATAACTCTTGTTTTTATTCTAAAATGATCACATTTAATTATATTAAAATTCATCGATCTATATATATTATTACCACAAGATTTTATGGTTATAGTTTTGGATTTTATTACAAATATAAGTTCCCATATTTCTTTTTTATTGAATTTTGTTATACTATTTTGATCAAATGATATAATTACCTTTATGGAATATGTTTCTTTGATGAAGAATTTATTTATTGCAGTAGAATGCCATGCATAAATAATTATGTCAATGAAAATTAGAATATACCAATATATATCTAAAACATATGAGTAGATTTAAGAAATAATAAATGATAATGAAAATGAGGAAGGCATAAATTGCTAATATTTCCTTTAAATGCATGAGGATTTTTAGTAATTAGATTTTATATAATTAGTGTTCATCCCACAAGAGTATTAACAAGAATATTTGGAATAATGGTAAATTAAGATTAGATGAAATGTTCTATTTTGGTAATGATGGAGCTTTTAAGGTCAAAGTAAGTGTTAAAACTCATGTAGATTGTGATAAATTAAAAAATGATTAATTACACTATGTTTTTGGACATCGAATTTTTATTGACTATGAAATAGTTGTGTGATTTAGGTTTGAAAGTAATTTTAAATCAAAAAGGTTTTTATATCACATTAAATTATGTAAATTAACTAATATATAGATAGAGACAAAATATAAATTCCTATTAGGTGGATATTAAGGATAACACTTCTCTTCTTTCTGTTGAAGTGGAAAATAATTTTTGGAATTATATGCTTAGCCAAAACCATCAACAAATAATGGAATATAAATCAAAATTAAATGTGGGTATGTATATTCTAAATTTTATGTGGAATAAATAAAAAGTATAAGATTCATATAAGGACTAAAATAAAAATTTTGTAACACATATCTTTTATATAGTCAATAATGGTGTACTTGGTCCAATTAGTTAAGAAGAAACATGAAACAAAAAATATTTCATGAGATTTTTTAGGAAAATACCTGGAAGGGATGTTCCAAAATAATTTAGTTTCAGCAAGTAGTGTTTGATTTTATAAAAATATTCCTAATAAAATTTGAAAATGAAATAGGAAGAATAATGAAGATTCTACGATCAAATAGAATAAATATGTACACTTAAATTTATGTGATAAAATACTTATATAAAAATATAATAAAGCATAATATGTATTCTGTAATGATCCCTCAACCATATAGTATTGTATGAACGAAATTTTTTATAGTCAACAACACAAATATAACATTGTTATCTGAGAGTGGAATGTATTTCCATTATGAGAAGTAATCTATGCTAGTGGTAATATAGAAAAAAACTTGTCATTTATTATCCCTAGAGAGCATAGAATTCAATTTTAGATATGGCATGGAAGAAAACCCTCCTTGAATATTTTCAATTTATTTTGGAATTATTTTGGTCATCTAGAATAATGAAAAAAATTCAGGTAGATATGGAGATGCATTAGATGAAAGAATATTTCTAGGATACAAAAATAAGAGAAAAGTCTATAATGGTTACAAAAAATCGTTAAAAAATAATAATTATTGTTATGGAGGTGGATAAAGATAATGATGATAAATATAATACATTTTAAATATTTTTATTAATATTTTTGGAGAATATAGTTATGTGAATTAAAGATATGTGTAAATTTTATCAAATGATAATTATTATAAAGTTGAATTAAAAGATGAAGAATCTATTGTAGGGAGTCAATTTCTGACCTAAATTCAAAAGAGAAGGATTTATGTTGATGAGAATAACATAATTGGTGATAAATATGTACCCACTAAAAATCATCGAATTGATAAATTAAAGAACACTACTCTCCTATTATAGGTAGAAATGATGAAATTTAGGGAGGTGGATAATGTGGATTTTTTTGATGAAATTAATGAATAAATAATATTAAAAAAATTTCAATAAAAACAATTGATATATTATGGATATATCTAAACATAAAAATTTTAATAGTATAAAGAGGGCCTTCAAAAATAGTATAATGAACCTGAAAATTTGTTTTAAAAGAAGTCAGTGATGGTATGTAAGCGGCATGATTAGATCAAAAGTAATGATGTAGATGAAAAAATTGAATCAATGGAAAGGTTAGAATCAAAAATTTGTTTTTGGAAATGTCTTTACAAAGGATGTTTTAAGATAATAAAATAGATATAAGTATTATAATTATAAATTCAGTGCTAAAGTAGGAATCCAACATTAAATAACTAGTAATGTTACTCATTGGAGATGATGATTTGAAATCATGAAGGTAAAAAGTTGATTTATAAATATTCATGGAAAAACCTCAAGGTTGGTATGCATAGATAGATATATATATGAGATATATTGAGCCTGAATGATGAGGGTTTGATCACAAGTTTTATAAGAAAATCTAATATGAATAGTAGTTCATAATGATTGTTTTTGGGTAACATTGTCATTGGTGTAAAAATTATGAATTATATTGAATGATTTTTAACAAAAAATGTTTATAATTTAATGTATTAATTATTTTATAATTAATATACTTAATTGAGATAGGTGTATATAAAAATTATGGTAACACATTCATCACACATGTGAAGTGTTCAAGAGGGTAGATAATGATGTTTTGAATAGAAGAATCTAAACATGTTTTAACTGTAATAGAGGATAGAAAAAACATGAAAATAATAAGGATAAAATGTGGTTGAAGAAATATTGTACCAAAGGATTATTAGAATCTTATTGTATCACATACAAAAAATGATAGATATCTTTTTTTATATGTTTGGAGGAATGGATTAAGATTCATCCAAAGGAGGGATATTTTATTATAGTGAAGATACTAATGATATATGTTCAAGGGACATTGGATTATGGATTTGGATATAAATGATTTGTAGATCAAGATTTAGTATTATAACCGGATGTGTATTAGGATAGGGTCATAATTGACCAAAAAATACAGAAGAGGTGGAGCATTATTCATCAAAACAAATTGGGTGGTATAGGTGATTGAAAAGGAAATAATGTATAAATTCGAGTATATTAGTAGCAATGTATATCTCAATCACTAAATATTTCACTCAGTTATTATGAACTCAAGATAAATATGAAGATATAAGATATTTTTCTTCAAACAACTATATTTTTTTAGTGTGATAATAACATTAATATTTCGTTAATGTGGAAAAAAATATATTATTCTCACTCAAAACATATTGATATACATTATTAATTAATAAATGAAAATTTGCGTATGGAATTGAGATGTTGGAGTTTATTGGTACTCAATATTATGTGTTAGATATCTTTAAAATATCATTTCATACTAATGTATTTAAGAATCATAGATTGAAACTTATATTTCAATTATCTCTATAAACACAAGGATGTTTGGAATTTACCCTCTCCCCAAATAATATATTTCTATATTTGGTAATTAAATGTTTTATAGGTTATTTTTTGAATAGGATTATAATAAAATATAGAGAGAATTAATCCATGGGTTCTCATATAAAGTAAATGGAGACCTGGACTTTTTAGAAAAATAAATTTATAAGTATTATTACAAATAATGAAGTGATGTTAAAATTATAAAGATTTAGAAATATTTCAATCATGATAGGAATTTAAATATTATCTTTTTTTTCTACAATGATCATTGCCCCACATGAGTTTTAGGAGTATTTTAATGAATTCTTTATTAGGTAAATAAATAATGGAAGGAAAATTTATCTAAAAGGGGTAATTCTTTATAGAATTATTATAGTTTCAAATCTAGAAAAAAAGGTCCATTGAATTTTATTATAAACGGTCATGATTTAATAGTTCCCAAATCTACATTATAATATTCCTAGGGAGAATGCTGATATTTGTTCTTGATAGTGATAATTTATAAGTAGTTATAGATTAATTGACAAAAAATTGTAAATGTGGATAGTTTTGAAACTAGAGGTTTCTAGGATGGATTTTTTGTTAATTGGGGTTAGGTTTTTATATTATTCAATGTTGGATAAGACTATTAATGGTTTTAAGGTGTTCTTTTGATATATAATAAGATAATACTGAATTCATTATGGTCACTCCCTGAAAAGAGTTCAAATGTTTCTTGTTAAAAAAAGTAATGTGTACGTTTGGTCACAGCATCCAGAGTCATGTTGTGGTGTTGGGTCTCATGTTGTAATGACACCTCTATTAGAAATTCATGATTCACTATTTTCAATAGAATAAATATCATTCAATTATTTGTTTCATGGGGAAACAATGTATGATGCATAAAATGAAATCTATAGATTCTATGAGAATACTAACCTGCGACCCCTAATCCACGGAAACTAGGTTCAACACTGTATAGTGACAAAACAAACATTGCAATTCGGAAGAGTTCATCGAACAGTAACTAGTCTAGAATTTGGGGAAAACTGGTCAAGGAACCAATAGATAATTCATTAATACGTATCACATTGCATTAATTTATGAAAAATGAAAATTTTCATATTTATTTGATAATATAAACTTTTTAATGGGCTATACTAGTTTTGTCTTGAATTTCATTATCCAAAACTGAGTTTAAAGGAGATTAAATGTTAAAGAAACATCTAATGGATATGTTTAATTTAGTGGAAGATTCCAGGGGTTAAGATTAAAACATATACTTTAAATTTTAAATTTTTTGAATTAAAAAATAAGTGTATTATTATGTAATATATAGATCTTAGAGAATATAGAAATTTTAGGATAAAGTGTAGAGAATGTACAATAAGGGATTTCAGTGAATATCAAAAATTTCATGAGTTGTTTCTGAATGCACTACATTTAAATATTAGGTTTTAGAATAGGTACTATTTTTTGTATACATCAAAATATCAAGTTTAGAATATCTGAGAATTTTATATGACACCCTATTCTATGTCATATTTTTTTTAAAAGTTTGGGTCTGAAGCCACAATTTATTATTTAAAGCAAATACCTCTTTAGTGTGGGTAGAGAGAGACCCATTACATTGCCCGAAGGCCCAAGGCCGAGTGGCTTGAATACAAGGCTTGAATGTCCATTTTTTAGCCCAAAGGACCCCTTGGTGAATAGTACATCTATAGTAACACTCTTGTACAGTACCTGGTACAGTACCTCCACCGCTACAATACCCTTCAATAGTGCCTCCGCCGCTACAGTGCCATCGCTGCTACAGTTCTGCCACTGCTACAGTACCCCGATAATTCTTCACTGCCCGGATTTGATCCTGGGTCTTTTGGATGCCAAGAAAGAGCTTGTACCACTTGGGTACAATCTCGTTGGCTCCCTTTTCTTTATCACGTCACTTCACCCATTATTATAAATATAAGAGAGAACTATATGTCATCATTTTTAATCATATGTGTCCCTCTCGCAAAATAGTGAGTGGAAGAGGGGAAGAGTATCTAAACTGTTAATGAGAAGTGATATTTCCCTAAATATTTATATCACTAACTATTGATGTAGTTATTATTATAAGTATCAATACATCAATGATATTTTATCCTTGGATGTATCCTAGTTTGGGTGAGCCATGTAAAATATTTTTGTATGATCTATTTTAATTATATGTTTTGGTTGTGTTGTTATACAAATTTTGTGACAAATTCCAAGTGTTTCTATATATATAAGAACATGATTTGAAATTATTTTATGTAAGAATAAAATTTTAAATGTCGTATTTTGCCCCCAAGAAGTATACTTTGGAACCTCTATTTTCTAATAAAGAACATAATATGTAAATAAAAAATCCTATTAAAGAATAATATATAAAAATTCATTTTTAAAATGGTCATGAATATTTAGATCAAACTTTTATTTTAAAATTCATGTCTCATTTAGTATCCATTGATAAGTCTTTTAGTTAATTCCTTTGAGGGATTCATTTCCTATGCAAGTAATTTTGGTCACTACTTTATGGAAAGTAATTAATAAAGGAATAATAAATACAGTAGGTAACTTCTCAAATGCATAAAACAAGAGAACTCCATTTTATAAGAAATATTAGGGAACAAAATGACGAAATTGTGATTTATCTAAATAGAATGAATACTACACCCCTCCTTCTTACTATTTATAGAAACATGGGAATTAAATATCATTCAATGAATAAAAATTCATGGAAATCCAATGAGGTAATATAAATATCCTATAATTTTCCTTTGGAGTATTAAAAAGACTCTAAAATTGAACTATGTCCTAAAACCCCTTGTCATATGAATTAATGGGATTTGAAATTGTTCAAAAATATAAAAAGAGATTCTTAATTTTATATAAAGGTGTACATATAAATTTTCATCATATAATGGTCCTTAAAAACTAATTTAATAATGATCAAGATCAAATCCTATTTTGGAGTTTTCATTTTCTCATTTTTATTTTTTAATAGTAACAGTAATTCATTATTTTTATAATTATGAAAGAAAAATTATTTAATTAATTAAAAATTATTTAAATAAATATTTAAAATTCAAGAATAAAACATCCCACTTATTCTTATAATAAATGTCAACATATTTATACATGAACTAATAAAATTATTTTAAAAATTGATTTTATAATGATCATATATGATACCCTAAGGACCCCTATAAAATTGGTAATAATTTTAAATATCAATTCTTATTATAAAAAAAGTTTTGCATCTAGAAACACATGATAGGTACCCAAATTATAAATGTGTTTAGGGTGATCTAATCCACCACATATATATTAGAAAATTTCATTTGTCCCTGCCATCATGAATAAGAATGATCACTATATATTTTTAATCTGGTATAACTTATCTATTTTTATAAATTATTGAATTGAATATATCATATATAATTATATAACTTCTAATTATCATTCCATAGACATTCACTGAGTAAAAATTATTTGGCGGCATTGATGTCATAACCCATCATATGGGTGGAAATAACCTATCTTTTTTAATTATGAACCTACATTTTATTAGTGTTATAAATAAATAACTTTTATTAACCCAAATTATAAAATGGACTTAGATTAGTTTTAAAGTATATAACATAACAAGTATGAAACCTCTTTGAAATATTTAGGTTGTAGAATCATAGACCAATGTTCACCTAAGTGATATTAATTAAACAAATAATTCAATTCATGTGGTTCACTTTAAGAGGATAAATATGAATAAAACATCACAATTATTTAACATATGAGTGATCTTTTTTATAACTATATATCTAATTATAAACATATTGATCATCATCTAGGGATAAACTGGTAAAATAAATATTATTGGAGTTTTTTATAAAACAATGTCCTTTGTTTTACTCAAAAAATATTAATGACTGATAAATTATTATCATTAATATAAATAACATGATAAAACATGTTCCCAATCAAATGAAACATCAAATAATTTTGTTCATAATCACAAATAATGTTTCTTAGAAAAAAACTATATGTTAATTCTTCCATCTTGTGTCTCTTAATATCATTTAATATAATACAATTTAACATAATTTAACTATCCTTTTAGATTGTGATAATAAATATGGAAATCTAGAATATTGGAATTTTATATAAATTTTTCATAGATTATTTTCTTTAACAAAATTTTAATTATCTCTTGGACTATTATTTTTTTTACATTAATAATTTTACCATAGAAATTATTATTAAGAAATATCTGGATTTACCACTAAGATTCTATTTATCCACAACATTAAAATATTTTTATAGGTTATAATTTAGTTATTCTCAATGAATTACATGTCACATTAATTTGATATAATAAAACCATATCCCTTTAGTTCAACAAAATCCCTATTAACCTACATCGTATGTTGTGCATATAGAAACAATTCCCCACCAAGTATTTGGGAGTTTATGTTTCTATTATAACTCATTTATATATTTATCATTGACTTTGTTGGAGTATAAATTACTCTCATTATCATATTTATACATAATAACGCATTAGATATTTAATATATTTTCCACATGATAATTTAAATATAAACATAATTTCATGTGATACAAATTTGACATTATGGGTATCCTGGAGAAATAATTTTCATCTCTATACATGAATATTGATAGCATATATTACCATATTATATGTCATACAAGAATTTATTTACTACATTTATTACAACACTAGGTTAAGTATTTTGATGACCCAAAAAATTAAAATTAAAATCCCCTTTTGATTCAATTAAATGTATTATTAAGTAATATGGTTATAGGAAGCACATGAATTTATTTTGTTTTATTATATACAAAAGGATTTAAATGAAAATTATGTACAATTACCTTTGATAATATATCCTTTGAACAATTATCACATGATTAGTATAAATATAGGGTTTTAAAAAATGTAATTAACATAGAAAAAAGATTTTATTGCATCAAACAAATGGATCATATAATCTGAAGCCCATTTAGAAGATCTTCCAAGGGAGATATCATTTCTTGTAATTTTCCTTGACTAATACCAAGATGATAACCAAAAACTTAAGCATGAGGGAAACCATTTATTGGAGAAGTTCAAGCTCATCAAGATCGTGGCCAAAACCATGTTCCCCGAACTGCCCAATGAAAGTCCAAATATTTTGCACATCACTCATTGGGCGTTAACTGGTATATTAAGGATATATGTATTCAGACCCTAGAAATATGAGTATGAACATTAATTTTTTATAAAATAATGAATATATTTTAATCATATTATTGTTACTTTATAAATGATTTATATTTTGATCCAATAAATCAAAAATAATATTTTGGGGTTAATATTCAAATTTAATTAATGAGTTTTTTAAGAATTAACATATTTTAGAAATAAATAACATTCCACATTATTAAAAAATAATTTGTTTCCAATATAAATGATCATATAATTTTTATGAAGTTAAATGCAATATTTATAATGTAAAAAAATCAATTTTCAAAAACCAATTATTTTCAATAAATGTATGATATTATTTTAAAAGTTCAAATTCACATATTTAGACAGTTATTTTGATTAAGTGAATATTATTTTTGAAAATGAAAATTTGAAACAATAAAATGGGTAATTTTTCAAAATTTTCTGAGGGAGTCGATGTTTTAGGTAACAATTAAATACCCTATAAAAATATATTCTATTTTATGTTATCATAAAGACCCAATGGTCATGTAATAATTACTATAAATGGGATTCACAAGAAAAAAAATGTTTTAAATTTTAAATTGTATTATATTATGTTAATTTTATTTATTTTCTAAAGCCATTATGACTCATAAAAATATATATTTAAGGTTTAAAATTCATTTCTTTAAGAGTGTGAATCAATTACACATAAGAAAAAGAATTATAAGAAAACAACCCCATTTAGAAAATATAGTCCCATTTGGAATCATTATAAAGGGAATTATTAGATAAATTAGGCCCGTGGCCTTAAAAAGTCATAAGAAAACAATCCCATTTGGAAGAAACCATGGGTAAAAATGATGGGATGGTTTGTGGTTTAAGTCATTTTTTATATGGAGTCTAAAATGAAAATAAAATAAACAAATCCCCATGATTGTCTATATTAACCCACCCAATATACCATTTACCTTCACTAAAACTCTTTAGAAAATTTCTATACTCTACTATCCACTCTCTAGAGTCCTCCCAAAGTTCCCCAAAGCTCCCAAGATTCCCCGCTCATGAATTTGGAGTCACACTCTCATGTAAGGGATCCTCACCTTCATCTCCTCCTTTCAAATTCAAGCACCTTCGTTGAAATTAGTTCATTAAATTTAAATTTGTTATATATTAATTCATATATAATAATTATCTTTTTATACAATTTATTTTATTTTAAATAGGTATAATTTATACTCCCTTATTTGGACCCTTACCAAAGTCTTTACTATGCCTACATTTCATAAGAGATCCTTACATTATATTCATTATTCATGTTTCTTTATGAAATAATTCATTATACTTTCATTCACTAGTGTTGGAACATGTATTTCAATGTACCTATAACTTACCATTTGGTTTTGAAATTATTAGATACCCCTTCTTATATCATCTACCATTATTAAAAAGTTTTATGTAATGCTCTTATGCTGCTGAAATTTCCCTACAATTTTCCATGCCAAAACAATTATGTAGTGAATATAAACCCCATTTTCTATCAAGGTTATTCAACATTATAAAGATATTATAATTAATTTGGGACATACATCTATGTATTCCACATTTCGTTATCATTAAATTAATTAAGATGATGAATGAATACATGTTGTATGATCTATATGGTACACATAAACATGATAATGAAATGAATATGATGGTTATGCTTAGGTAGTGCTCCAATGCATTGGGTAAAGTTTAGTATCATGATACATCACATTGGGATAGGTAGTAAACATAATTAATTTATAGTCATTTTCCTCCATGATGTATTGGTGTACTATTCTTGAATTTTTTTATGATTCAGTATTTTATGTTGTTTCTACATTAACAATGTTATGATTATCATAATATATCATGCCTTATTATTAATGTTACTTTTATTAATCATTTATATGCATATTATATTACTTGTATCCCTTATTCCATGTTTATTCCCTTACTGGAATTTATAGATCACCACTTTATTATTTATTTCCTTAGGTTATGTCAGGATGTTTTATATTCGAAGGATAATTTTGAGTACATTAATGATGTTTTTAATAAATATGTTTTTTTCTATATTCTATGTTATTATGTAATATACCTAATTCAAAAATACACTATATTTTTTAAATAATACCAGTTGATTTAAATTTATTATTATGTAATAAATCATGCATTAACGTGAAATAATGAGCATGGTTTTTTATTGTAGGTATCATTGGAAAGATTTAGTTATTTTTGGAATTTGGATTAGAAAACTCTAGAAAAATACTTAGGGATAAGACTAAGTATACGAAATCATCTATAAATTTTTTAGTATAGAGTAAAAGTTTATCAAGAAAATAAATCCCTATATAGATAATATAAGTTGGTGTGGTTTTGAAAAAGATGTACATAAGAGTATAAAAGCTGACAAGCTATTTGAGTCCGGAGTCAGGGTAACCTAGTACAAGACAATGAGCCATACAACGCACCTGTATTGAATCTCCTAGAGGATATGATTTGTTAAATTCCTAATCCCATTACTAGAAATTATTAGGGGAACAATAATGCCTATAAGAGTATATTTTAGGAAATAGATCATGTATTACATAGATTGATTACTATAAATTTATATGTTAATGAAATAAATGTAATTTATAAATTAACCCATTAATATCATTGGATTCCATATTATGTGTTTAATAGTTTAAAATAATAATCCCAAATCTTCCTTCTATTCAAGGAAATTTCCTAAAATATGAGGAATCGTGTAAACAATCAATGTGAAGGGCAATATGATGATTTCCCAAAAGAGATTCTCAATTGGATGAGAGATCAAGTATGGCATATCATGATTATTAAAAACCAACTATAAAAAATCACGATTAATAACTGTGACTATATTGAAATCCAATTACAAAAAGAAAGAATAAGATGGAATCTCATGACGCTCATCTAATAATTCTGATGAGGGAAATAAGTACTAGTTTCTTTTATGAAAATAGTTTGTAAATAGAAACCATGGGATATGCCACAAAGGGACTGCGAGATTTTTTTGTGTAGAAGGATATGGAAAAATGTATCCAATTTCCTTGGAAAAATGAATAATGTGATGGATTAAAAAAATTTCAATCTCAAAATCACATATAGTTCTATGTCATAAATGTGGATATGTTCTGCATTATCAAGGACAATGCTCTATTGAAAGGGCTGAGAATCATGATGAGTGTCAATAATCTCCATGATTAAGGGAGAATAGAAATAACTATGTTGGCATGGATAATGATTAAGGAATTACATGTAACCACTACTAAAAATTATTATTTTTCTTATTTTATTTCAATTTATGTTTTATTTTTATATTATGTATGTATTCTAAGAACATCTATTCCCCACTAGAAATGATATTAAATCATCAAGGAAAACATTTATGATTACTATATTTAATGTTGAAGTTTATAGAGAATGTTCTTCTTGGACATATTATATATATCCCTTTGGTGTAATTTTATGTAAGTATAGGTATATATTTTCTTTCCCTATATAGATCCAACATAAATTTCTGAAAGAAGGAAATCACTCTTGGTATTACGAAGTATCCCATGAATCCTTACATTTTGAAGGAGGAGGATAAATCCTATTTCGCACCAAAAACTCAAGAATTGATATTATTTTCATATAAGAAAGCATATCATGTTATAATTAACATGTATAAGGAATTAGTCATCCTTGATGACATGCTTATTTTTAGGGAATATTATGACGTGTTTTTCAAATAATTTCCTTAAATTCTTCCAAGTCGAGAGGTTGAATTTTCCATTGAGTTTATACCTAGGGATTTTCAATTTTCGAAGACTCTCTGTCGAATGGATTTTGAGGAGAATGTGGAGATAAAGAAACAAATATAAGAGGATTTCAAAAAAGGGTTCATATTCCAACGTGCTTCACTATGGGGTGAATATTTCCTCTTCATCATGAATAATTATGGAAGAATGCACCTTTATATTAATTATCGTCAGATCAACAAGATCAAGATAAAGAACAATTATTCCTCCCACATGTTAATATCTAGTTAAATGATCTAATTTGATAACAAGAAATCTATAAGGTGGATCTATGGTCTGGGTATTCCCATGTTAGGTTGAAGAAGTAGGATATCCCAAGTACTGCTTTTTGTATAAGGTATGTGAACTATGAGTTCATAGTATTGCCTTTCAGACTCACTAATTATCTAGAAATATTTCTGGACTTGTTGGAGAGAATATTTATATATTATCTCTTCAAATTTGTGTTTATATGTATTTATGATATTCTTATATACTCCAAAATGAAAGAGAATCATGAGGAGCATCTGAGAACTGTGGTAAAGACCTTGAAAAATGAGATGTTTTAAACCAAGTAGTACAAATGTGAGTTCTATTTGAAGGAAGTATCATTATTGGGAAATATCACCACATGAAATGGGATATCTATGGACCCTTAAATGGTAGAAATAATTGAATTATGGTTAAATCCAACATCTATGAAATATATCTGTAGTTTCCTTAGGATTGTGAGGTATTATCACAAAATTTTGAGAAATTTGACACTATTGTGAAACCATATTACTATTCTGACTCATAAGGGAGTCATGTTTTTGTTGAATGAGAAATATTAAGATAGATTCATAGAGGTAAAGAGGACGCTCATCACTACACTTGTTCTCATGCTACCCATAAGTGGAGAAATCTACTTAGTATTCAGTGACAAATCGAATAAGGGTTTGAGTTGTGTGTTAATGAAGAATGAAAAAGTCACAGCTTCAAGTCAATTGAATTTTAATGAGAAAAATTATCACATTCATGATCTATTGAAGGTAGATTTAATATTTTCATTGATAACTTGGAGGAATTATATCTATGGTGATAAGTTTGATACATATATAGATCAAAAAATCCTCAAGTATATAATTAGAGAGAGGGAGAGATATGAAAATCCGACATCAAAGATGGTTAGAGATCATCATGCATTATTAAATATCATCCCACTACCATCCAGAAAAAGAAAATAAGGTGGAAGATGCACTAAGTATAAATTTTATTTATTCTTTATCCATGATTTTAATTTACTAGGACCCAATCTTTTTAGATTAGTAAATGAAATGAGAATCATTTTGAAAGGGACATCATCAATCCTTTCCCAATAGATTAATCAATCATCTCTGATGTATAAAATAAATGATTATCAAACAAATGTGGGAATTCAGAAGATGGTGGTAGCTATGAAAAATGGGAAATCCTCTTATTTTAAAATTGATGAAGAAGGAATTGTGTGATTTGGGTCAAGAATATTTGTTCAATAAAATCGTAATTTAATAAAGGAATTATTGGATGAATCATATAGTTTAAATTTCACCATTCACCCAGTAAGCACAAAGATATACCAAGATCATTATGAGCACTATTGGTGGGATAATATACCGAATGAGATCATTGAAAATACTTCAATGTTCCTAGAATTCCAGCAAGTAAATACTTAAAGGAAGAAGTTTCAGGGGATGATGCAACTATTACCCATACAAATACGGAAATTGGATAACATCACCATGTAATTAGTAATCATACTTCCAATGAAATCTAAGGGAAAAATTCTATATGGGATTTTGCAGAACATTTTACAATGATAGGTAATTTTTTCACAATTTAAGAAGAATTATAACTAGATTAACATTAATGTATAAAAATCACATAAGTGGTAAGGATGTATGGTGTAAAACTAGCTATTATATCTGATTGAGTTCCATGATTCACCAAAATGTTTGGGAAATGTCTCAAAAAATCACTAAACACTAAGATAATGTTATGTATGGTATATCATCATAAAACTGATGGCCAATAAGAGTAGAATATTCAGATATTAGAATAAATGTTGATACCATGTTCTATAGACATCAAAGGAGGGTGGGACCAAAATCTACCTATGTTTGAGTTCCCATACAACTACAGTTTACTCTTACGTATCCAAAAGGATCCCTATGAAGCACTTTATGGGAAGAGGTACATAACACATGCATGTTTGAAAGAATTTTGGGAATGAAAATGGATAGTCCATGAAATGTTTGAGGAAATGAAGGAAAAGGGTAAGAAAATTCAACATCACATCATGGTTGCTCATAATCGATAAAAGAGCGATGCTGATAATCGTTGTTGTGACCTAGAGTTAGATGTTATAAACATGTTATTCCACTACATATCTCCATTGAATAAAGTGATGAGATTTATAAATAATTTAATGATTATTCAATGATTTATCGACTTCTTTGATATATTTGGATGTATTAGAGCAGTGGCATATTGATTGACTGTCCCACTGAACCTATCTAAAGTACATGATATATTTGATGTATCCCTTTTGTGGAAGTACATACCATACCACTAAAATGTACTCAATATAGAGGAGGTACATTTGTATAATGACCTTTCATATAATGATCATCTAGTGAAGATCATAGATCAATGATAAAAAGCACTACGAAGTAAAAAAATTCATCTTTTCAATGTGATGTTGTGAAACCAAAAGTTTGACGAAGCAATGTGGGAACTAGAGGAGGTGATGAATCATATTTACACTCATATATTTTAGTGTGGGAAAAAACATTTGATGGAGAAATTTATCAGGGGGAGAGGATTTCAAGGACCAAAACTATAATAAATAAAATGTCCCTCTTGATTCAATTAAATGTCATATTAAGTTATATGGTTGTAGAAAACAAATTAATTTATTTTATTTGGTTATATAAAATTTTATTAAAATAATAATCCAGTATCATTAGAATTTATAATAAGGACTTTTAATAATGATCAAAGGATTAGTATAAATATAGGGTTTTAAAAAATACAATTGACATATACAAATAAAGTGATAGCCTCCACCCATAGGATCATACACTATGAATCCAATTTATCAGAGCTCTGAGGGCGTTAAAATTTATTGGATTTTTCATTAACCAAGCCCAAAATGAGATCCAAAAACTTAATCACAGAGGAAAAAATTTACTGGAGAAGTTCTAGATCATCGAGATCACAACCCAAACCATGTTTGTTAAACATCCCCATGAAAGTACCACCATCGTGCACCATAATCTTAGGTATTTTACTAGTGTATTAAATGGATATGTATTAAGACTATAGAAATATGAGTATGTAAAATATTTTTTATAGATTAATGAATATATTTTAATCCTATTTTTGTTACTTTATATATTAGGTTTTATTCAATTAAAAAGGAAAATTTTTTTGCGGTAATATTAAAAATCAATTTGGTAATTTATTTTTATGAATCAATAGAATTTTGAAATTAATAATATTTCTATATTATTATTACACAAATCTTTTTAGATATATATTTTAATATAATTTTTATGAAACCAAATGTAAATATTAAAAGGGTTTGAAAGCTATTATTATCCAAAAAAATTATCTTCATTAAATGTAATTTATAATTTTAAAAGGGAAATTTACCATATTTATAAAATTATTTAGATAAAATAAATCTTGATTTTTGAATCAGAACATCCAAATTATCCAATGGTTGATTTTTCATAATTTTCTGAGATAGTTGATATTTCATGTAACAATTAAATATCATATAAATATATTTTGTGTTTTATTACTTCATAATGATCTAAAAATAATGTAATGATTAATATAAATGTGATTCGTGACCAAATAAATTTTTCATATTTAAAATAATTTGATTTTAAGTTTTGTTTATTTATTTTTTAAATCCATTATTAATCCTCCAAAACCTATAATATATTTTATGATTTTAAAATAATTTCTAAAAGATTATGACTCAACTCAACATAAGCAAGGGAATTATTTTAATAAGTCCATACATAGGACTTATAAAATAATAAAAAACTCACATTTAGTAGAAAACATGTAAAAATCAAGGGATGGTTTGTGGTTTTGTATGTTTTATTTTGTTGACTCAGTAACTAAAATAGTATTTAAATCCCCCTTTTTACTATATAATGCCACCCATGGTCCAATTTCTCTTCACTAAAACTTTTTTTAGAACATAAATACTCATTTCCCCAATATATAGAGTCTTCCCAAGGATCACCCAATCTCCTAATAATCCCCAATCTTGCATTTGGAGTGACACACTCAAGTAAGTGATCCTCACCTTTCTTCCATCCTTTCATATTCTAGCTCCTTCATTGAAATTAGTTCTTCTAACTTATATTCATTACATTATCATTAATTTATAATCATTAGCCTGATATTAAATTTATGTTATTTTAATTATGTATCATTTATCATCCATCATATGGAACCGTACATAAGCCATTACTATACCGATATTCCGTAAGGGGTCCTCACATTGTTTT
The DNA here is from genome assembly GCA_963277665.1 of Viscum album. Lineage (NCBI taxonomy): Eukaryota > Viridiplantae > Streptophyta > Magnoliopsida > Santalales > Viscaceae > Viscum > Viscum album. The sequence continues at coordinate 633,466,004 of OY728134.1, read as the reverse complement.
CTTTATTCATGTTTCATTATGAAAATATGCATTATTATTCCATTTCATAAATTTAGGACATGTATATATATATTTCCCTCTTACTGACCATTTTATTTCTATGTTATCATAGACTACTTGTTCTATCATCAACCATTTTTATGATTTTTGTATATAAATTTGTTATGCTGCTTCATTTTCCCCATGATTTTCCATGCAAAAACAATTATGCTATGAATACCATACTAACTTCTCTATCAATAAAAAATAACATTTATTCAGATATACTTATTTATTAAATAAATAAATCTATTTATTTCCATTAAATGTACTTGGATGAAATTATGATGACAAATGATTTCTTTTTTTTATCTCTATGGCAGAATTAAGGATGAGAACGAATCGAATATGATAGGTGAACTCATATAGCGCTCTAATGTTTCTGGTAATGTATTATATCATGATACCTCACGTTAAGGAAGGGAGTGAACCAGATTTCTTAATGGGTCTTTTTCCATTAATATTTCTTATAGATTTTATCCATGACATATATTTATGATTCAATGTTTTAAGTTGTTTCAACATTACCTTATTATGATTATCTTGTTATATGAATTACTTATTATTCAAGTTCCTTTTAATACTCAATGACATATCCAGTTTCTGTCATGTATCACTTAATCTAGTTTTTTTCCCTTAATGGGATTTATAGCTCACCCCTTTTTGTATTTTGTTTAGGTTATCTCATACAGTTTTAAGTTCGAATGACTATTTTGATCTTGTAATTTTTTTTTCAACAATGTTGTTTTATTATCTATTTTATGTTGTTATGTAATGTACTTAATTCCCAAATAAACTATAAATATTGATCAAAATATTTTTTTTAGTGTATTATTACTTAATAAATCAATTATTAATTTGAAATAAAGTGTAGGGTTTTTATAATTATGTTTTTACTTATTTATAATGATTTTTCATAAATGGATTATGGATGAACTACACAATTTGAGGTCAATGAAATTTTCATGAAGATGTTATTTTAATTACTCTAATTATGTTTTCTTATCTTCATACCATTTTTATTCTCTAATTAAATTTTAATTTCCTCAATAACATAAAGGAATAAAATTTTTAAAATATGAAATAGTATTATTTATATCTATTGATTCCATCAACATATGTAATGACATATGAAAATACTTTCAACCATATCATATGGTTTAAATTATTTATTTATTTCCTATTTTGGATTTACTAATTAAATTACATATTCAATTCATTCTATATTTGTTTTACTATAAAATAAGATAACATATTTTTATACAATTCGTAATAAACAGATCAGTGTGTAAACATGAAACATAAAAATATTATGGTTAAAATATAAACATGAAAATAGTTTATAAATATTGAAATTATTCCACTAGGAAAAAAATTATTATATTACAAAATTAATGAAAAAACTTGATATATTAAACATAATGTTCCATTTCAATTCTCATAATATTTCATAAATTACATAGTTCCTATAATTATATACAAATTTATATGTTAGAAAATGTATCCATTACCCAACTTATAATACTATAAAGTTTTATATTTTAATGAAAAATATAAATTAAAGCTAACCATTTCTTCTTCATTATATTACAATAATTTTTTTAAAATGGAATTTCATTACAAATAAAAAATAAATAGATTTATCCTTCAGTATGAATATTTTTTTTCTTAGAAGAATGTTTTTTAAAGACATTTGAAATTGACTCTATAACCAGTTTCTTAGACATTCCCATCTTCTTTAACACCATAAACACCAAAGTATCATCATTATTTATTTATTTATTTGATGTTGAATCAGTAGAAAATGATACAGAAGTGATTTATCAATATTTTACATGTAAAAATTGATAATAAAACATGAGAAACATTAAGGTTTGTTTGAAATATTTACATCTATAGATATATCTTTTCCCATAGTAAATTCCAAACTATTTCAATTCTAAATAAACCCTATCATGTTAAGTATATGTGGTTTAGTATGAAATTAACCTCTTCCCTTATATTTGAATATTTCTTTAGATATTTTATATCACTCTTTTATAACTCTCTCTTGGGAAATTACCCAATTATGATACAAAATGGTGAATCCATATTTGATTTTATGATAATTTTATAGCTTATTTAACATCGATGATAACATAATGCATTTTATTTATAATGCATCATATATATTTATCCATTAGAAATATTTTTCAACCACACTAGTTTAACAAAGAGGCTTAGTAGGTAATAGAGACTCCAATATATAATAATTTCATTCTTGTATTTATATGATATACATTAACATATACCACTACTATAAATTTATACCGATTAGGGAATGTTATTTATCTAAAATTGATCACAAAAATATTGGATTCTCGGAATTTATTTCCATTTTACAAATATAAGTAAACATAAAAATTATTATTATATAATTTTCCCTAATAAAGGCAATGTTTATTAACAAACCATTAAAATTTAAACAATTTTATCAAATCCTCAAAACCCACATAATTTAATTTTTAATATTTATTTTATTGAATATTCTAATGGAAAATCATTAAAAATTCATTTATCATAATCTATATGAGGGTCACTAAAAATTAATTCATGTTATTTGTGAAAATATTTCTCTTTATAATAGAATTAACTCATAATTCATTGATATAATAAGACAATTCAACATTCCATAATTCATAAATTTGGATTTTCTTGACACTTTCCATCAAATCACACAAAACATGATAGGGGAAAATCCATTACTTTGATGTTACTAAGTCCAATAAAAACCTTACATGAACTCCTTGATAAGTTAATGACCCCCAATGATGGATAAATAATTATATTGACATTTGATTGTATTCTAAATTTGGTAATGGAAGGTGATTAATGAATTAGTGTTATCTTTTTGTATTTATATTTTTTTATACTTGTATAATATATCTAATTTCATCCACATATCCTTGTTAATTATCTTATGTGATAACTTCTATAAATAATTATTTTTATATTATAAAATAAATTTCATGTAGTTTATTAAATTTATGAATGATAATAAGTTTTATCTAGTATAATATTTAATTAAACTATATAGGATCTTTATATAAATAATAATCCATACAACTAAAATATCTCACTATGGATATTGTTTATTTTATCATTAATTATTTTTAACAGTATAAACTATATTATCACAATTTCATAAAATAATAAAACATGAAAATATAAATTAATAAGAATTATCATGATATTTATTCCATTATACAGTTTTTTAAGGGATAATAAAACAACATAGACCCTTGGGGTAACTCTACTAGGATAAATTTTTATATGATAAAAACAATGAGGGTGGTGAATCAGTGATTATATATTTATTATTTCAAATAAAAAAAATATTTTTCTTATATAGAACACCCCTATTAAACTCACAATGGATAAGAAATTAAAAGGAAAAAAATATGTTTGTTTATGAGTTTTCCAACCATGAAGGTTGACTACATAATTGGTTTATAGTGATTTTATCCCATGAAGAAAAATATCTCCTTTTATTATCTTGATGAATATACAGAATATGTAATAATCTTGAAACTAATATAAATAGTGACACTAATTATATTTTGAAACATGCATCCAATTGATAAGTATAAATAAATAATTTAAGAGATCTCTAATTAAAGTTTATGGCATATAAGGATTAATTTTATTTTTATGTTCTTGTTTATATTCTCATAAAATAATCCATATGGGGAATTTTTTAACTACTTGTGTATCTTTGGAAAAATGATATAGTGATATCATTATACATTTTTATTTTTTTAATTCATAGAAACAAAATGTTATGAATATATTTTTTATATTGGTATATGAAATATCCTCCATAAATTGTGGATTTTAAATCTTCTCAATTAAGAAGGATAATAAAATTATCAATAAATCCTCTATCTATCAACTGGAATTAAATATTGCTAAAATAAATACCATTTAATATTAGAAAATAATTGGAATTTCCCTTCATTAAAACTTCCATGAAATCCAAACCGACATTAATTTATATGTCTACATATATGAATATCATCCCAGTATGGTGTCTCATACCATGGCGTAACTTTATTTAGATAAATCATGTGTGATACACCATGGATTCAACCAATTTATAAATTATTCAGACCATTTCTCATAGGTAATTTTTAATCCAAACACATTCTACATTAAAAAATGAATTTAATCATTTTCATATTTCATATCCACCATGGTCACTACAATGGAGTGGCATTCATCATCTCCCTATTACACAGACTCCAAGTCTTCCCCATATTCATTGATTTCTATCCCCAGAAAGTGTTCAAGGTTCCAGAATCACAAAAATAGAGGGATACTACAACCTCATCCCTGATTCAAACTCCAAGGATTCACGACTATCCCATCTTGATTTCAATGGATACTCGATAGATCGATTCATTTTACCTTGTAGTAACTTTTCCTATAGATCCATAATCTGAAATAGTTACACAAAAATTGTGGTATCCGGATCAAGATCAAAATCCTCCCATTCAATCACAGTGCAAGAATACAAGTGATAACTTATTAATTGTGAAATATTAAATACATTGTCAATATAAGTCCAACAAGATGGAGAGTCCAAATAATATTATTATTTCTGAGTCACTATATGATATCGAAGGGGCTAAAAAAACATGTTGGAAACTCACCCTTCTTACCCAAATGAAGATGTACAAAGCATGGAGAATCCCAAGGAAAACCTGATCACCAACAACAAACTCTAGTTTCCAATGATGATTTTCCACATTAAATTTATAATGGAAGTATATTGTGATTTACCATTTCTTGATCAACTTTTACTTTTTTGTCATCTCTTGAATAAGGCTCATCCCAAACATTTGCCATTATCCAATTTCATCCAAACACAAGGGAGATATACAAGTACACCCAAACCACACTTCAAAGGGTTCCATTTTTATCTAATCTTGATAACTATTATTATAATAAAATTTTCTTAGAGGAAAATTATTTTCCCAAGATCAAGCATACAATCCGAAATCATTTACTTATTAACCAAGATAGCTCTCTCTATCAGTCTATCCATTTGGGGATGATAAACCATGTTCAATTTTATCTAGGACCCCTTCTACACCTACAAAACATTCTATAAACTTGATTTTATCCTTACGTCATTTAATGATACAAACATAGAGGGGACCCCATAATGTCTCAAAATCTATCAGACGTACATGGCCCAAAGATGTCTCACATTCATCATCTCTTTGATAGGAAGAATATGTACTGATTTCAGGAGTCTGTCTATGATCATCGAAATTTTAACCTTCCCACTAGGATTCCAGAGTAAAAATGATGAAATCCATGGAAATCTCATCCCAAATCCATACTGATTAGGTAAATCTTTTAACAAACATATAGGTCTATGGTTATAGGTATTAATTTATTGAAAATTGAGACACTGTTAAACAATGTATAAAACTTACTACTTAATCTGTGACTGCCAATACCAACCTTTCAAGTTGTGATAATACATTTTAGCAATAGTTTGTATAGACCAACTGGACCATTTTACACTATACATCAACTTCTACCTCATTGAAATTGAAACAAAAAAATATTATTGAGGTACAAATCTCCAATAATAGAACAAGGCTACTCACCAAAGATCACCCCACCCTAAATTATTTTTATAAATATCTGCAAATCATTTAATATCACCTTATCGAGCCAAAATAACTCATAAAAATATTATTCATATTTCAATTAAATGTATGAAAAATATTCCACATACTTATTCCACTCCCATGCCTATATCACCATAAAAACTCATCAGATACCAATATTTAACCAATTCATTGATAGATTGTGTTAGTAACTTTATACTCAATGCATCAGAAACCATATTCCATTTCCTTTATTATATGAAATATAGAAATTTAAAGTCTAAAGATACTCCACCCAGAGTCTCTAACAGAAGATAAAATCCATCAATATAAAAATATATTTCGTGCTTTTATAATCTAAATACATTATAATCCACACCCTAAAAAGATAGTGAAACCAAATTTTTAGTGCATTTATAAGCACTATAAAAACTATTCTTTTATTACCAACTTAATAATGTTTTATTACATGAACATAACCTAATACAACATATAATATCGACTAGTATAGTGTATTTTGTGATTATGATCATTATATAACAACCAAAAACAATAAATACATCATATTTATTGAAAACATCCATTACATGACCACTACATTCCCTCATACTTAGCATTCCATGAGATAACATAAAGACATGCATAAGAAAAGGGTGAGGTATAAAGCCCAATAAGGGAATAAAAATTGAATAACATGAAGAAAACTATACATGTTAGAATATAGGCATATCAATTGAGAAAAAAGAAACATGAACATAAAGGCATGATGAAGCATGATAATCATAACATGAAAATGTGGCAAAAAAACATAACATGGAATTATCATGAGCCAAGGCTCATTGCACATGGAGAATGAGTAAATCCTCATTGCATAAGTAGCACGAGTAAACCCTCATTGAAATTGTATTAGCATGAGTCAACACTCATTTCCCATGACTTATCATGATACTATACTTTACCCAATTCATTGGAGTGATATCAAGGTGCACCTTTCTTAAACATTTCAATTCATGCATAAGTGTGCCACATAGATCATAGAAAATGGAATCAATCAACATCATAATTTATTCCATGATAAAAAAATGTGGAATAAATGCATGAAACAATATAATCAAAGTTTATATGTGTGTAAAGGTGAATACCCATGATATATAAGTTGTCTTGGTATTCACTACACAACAACATTAGATTGAAAAATCAGGTGGAATTTCGGAAACATAATGGTGTGACATAAGGATTCATAAAAATAGTTCAAGAGAGATAAATGAGTGTCTCATAATATGTACATAAAATGGAATGTAAATGGTTCATATAGATACCTTTCCCAATAAAAATCATGGAATTTATATGCACAATAAAAAATGATTACTTGGATTGAAAAGAGGAGAGGGAAATCCCTCGTGGAATTTCAGAATGGTAACGGTTGTACATGGGAGGTATTAACGAGATAGAAATGGGTATCCCATTATCAAAACATAATTATGTATGTATGGGGATGTTTCATGATCATACCCTGAAATTTATAATTGAAACTAATGTGCATAACAATATTAAGAAACATGGATAAAAAGAGAATGGTTAGAATCCCTTACTTGGAGGTGTGATCCCAAAGGCTTGTGAGAGGCTTGAGAGAGGACTATTGGGAGCATTAGGAAATTTGGGAGGATTATATATGTAACTTCCCAAGTAAGTAATGAATAATAGATATTTTTATCTATGTCTACTAATGATTAAGATAGTGTTATAGAGGCTTAAAATGAAAATAAATACAATCTTATGCATGGAATACACTAATATTCTTAAAAGATTGTTTTAGTGCCTTTTGATGGAAAACCATTTTTGAATCTATATTTTGACAATTTTATAAACTATGTTTGTCAAAATAAACTTATTATTTATGATTGGGACATCAAAATTTACTTTGTGTGAATTTTTGGTATTTTTCTGACAATGTTAATTTTTTAATGAATAGTGAAAAATACTGCATTTTACATCAAAACTGCTTTTTAATCTAATTGTTTTTATGTGATTAGATTATCTTTTGAGTTGGTATTAATGTGTAATATGAATATATTTTTACCATTTAATCCAATGGTGGTCATTGGAATCAATTTCACTTTGAAATTGGACTTAAACTAGTATCAATCTTTTGATACTTATTGTTTTTTAAAAACACGCTATTTGCTATGGCAGCGGGAATTAATTATTAAATTAATTAATGTGACTTATATGATTTGAATTTTGTAAAATAGACTTCATTTTTGAATTCAGAATATCAAATATAGCTTAGGGTGAATTTTTGGTAATTTTCTGAAAAACTTCAATTTTTGATGAATAGTGAAACCACTAAGTGGTAATCAAACAAACTGATTTTTCAGTTAAATGAATGTTTACCACTAATGTGTATTGAATTTTGAAAATCCGACATACATGGTTGTCATTAAGAAGTAAAATGTGGTTCAATGAGATTATAATAATTTTTTGGTGAATAGTAACTTATTAAGTTCTTAATCGCGATTAGTGGTAATTAGGGTAGTTTAAGGGATAAATAATGCTTTAATAATATGAAATGACCTAGACACATGTCCCAAACTTATTGGTTGTGTAATGGCCGACCAATAAAAGCCATGGGTCAACTTGGGGACCCCATGGAGACACTTTGGTTTGGAAATGACATAAATAACTTTTTATTAAATGTTAAAGTAAAAATGACACAAACAAGAGATGTTTTACGAAAATAATTTTTACATGGGGTTATAAAGATCAGATTTTTGATTATAAATAGTCATTGGAAATATAAAAATATTTCCTACATCATAGTATTTTTTTTATGATTTTTAGACATTAAATAAATTAAATTATTTATTACATAATAATGATGCAGCGGTGACATCATTATTTGACGATTTAAATAAAATGGAAAGATAATGTAAAATCTATGAACTACACATGTCCAAAACTTATTGGATGAGTGGATTTCGAAGCCTTATAACCTTATCCACGAATTATATCAATGTGGGAAATTTTGAAACCGAAACACATTTTCAAATAAAGTAATATTTCTTTACTTTCCAAAAGTGCCTCTCCTCTCCTCTTATAAAAGGCCCCCACCTCTACCTCATTTAACACACTCCTCAAGCCTTTGGCTCGGCCAAACCCAGCCCATTAACTCTATCCACATCCCTCTGCTCATCCTAGAGGATTCCCTTTGGGAATAATCCTTTCAAAGGAAGCCTTTAGGCTCAAATCAAAAGGAGTTACACTTTTAAAGGTAATTCATTCTCTCATGTTCATTTGTTTTATTTTGCTTCTCCAACCCCCTAAACTCTTTTTATTTACTTCTTTTGTAACAACACCAGTATCTTCAATATACTAGGATGTTGGTATAAGATATATTTGAGCTACACTCTCACACAACTACATCAAATGGTTAAAGAACATACGGTTTCCGTGGATGGCGAAATTCTGCCTCCCGAAACGATGATTGTTCAATACTCATTTAACACCTTCAAAGGTGGCCATTATGATGTAACTATTTTTATATATGATATATAATATGTTTATGGTTTCCTTAAGCTTCTGTTTTTTTTCATTTTGGGCATACCTTTATGGTTTCCATTATGGGTAAACACGATATCTTCATTTTAGGAAGTGCGGACTACCGCCCCCTCAAAGTGATTTGATTCGTTAAATACCATATGTGGGACATATAAAGGATAGAACTATGATATTATATATGATATTATACTGGAATTATAATATACCTTTATATCATTATGATTCCATTCTATAAAATACGAAATAGAAATGAAAGTAGCGTTCATGCGTACGTACGGCTTACCGTCTCCATGAACGGTGCATTTCATTTCTTACCTCTAAATGATTATGTTATATTATAAATGCATGTATGTATTGGATATATATAACATATATGATATCTAAATCATGAATACAATTCTGGATATAATGAACCTTTGACCAAATTAACAACATATAAGTGTAAGAAGTCTATTTTTGACTTAAGAACCAAATACCGACAAAATGAAAATTATTAACTTAACTGATTACATGATGTTCATAACATGGTATAAAAGGAGTAATGAACTTGAAAAAGATTCATAAGCAAGTAGATATTAACTCAAGTTTATTATTCAGGATATTAAATAACGGTCGGGTCAAGTCGGATACGAGGTATGGGACTTCGTCTCAATCTCCTTTCATTGAGGCATATTTTATTTTATACACAACTTTCTTTTATACGGTGTATAAACCCCTTTGACATTTACGTTTATTCAAAATGAATCTTTTTATACGAAGCGTTTACTAAATGACAAAAGGGAATGTTTTTTTCGTACGTATGCGGCGACAACGGCTTCTCCGCCGTCGTGACCGTTATTTGAGTTTCGGCTTCCTCTACAAGCCATACCTTTTTTTTAAACGAAAAATAAATACCATGTTTTACTTTGGTATTGAAAATGTATTTCATAATGTTTTTATTATATCAATGTGTTGTATTGATATCTCGTGATTGAAATGTGGAAATGTTATGTTTCCTTTATGCATGTTTTATGTGATATGATTATGTTGAGGTTCTTGGGCATTATTATGAAGACGGGTGGTTCCGTGATAAACTAAGGGCGGGTGAGACCGATATAGCTCTCCAATGAATTGGGTAACGCGAAGGAGTGAAACGTTAAGGTTTCTCCGAAGAGATTTAGGGGATATACTGTGATGGGTATTCCAAACGTAACCAAGAGGGTTACTCCCTATGTAAGAATGTTATGAATGCCTCAAGTTACCTTTATGTCTTATGATTTCTATGATTTATTCATGATTTTATGAGGTATGTTAAAGTGCCTATGTTTTATGGGTAAAGTATGATTTCATTCTTATGTATATATGAACTCATGTTTCCTTTCCATGTTTTTTTTATAACCCATACTGACTTTTTATGCTCATCCCAAGTTTTTGAAATGTTTTTCACAGGTCAAGGGAAAGGTACATGATAAGATGATAGAGTCAAGGATGTGTCAAGAAATAATCCATGTTTTATTTTAAATGTGTTTCTATTGATGGGAATGAAGAATACTATTTTTATGTAACCACTTTATTTATATGTGGAATGTAATGCATGTTTTATGATCTAATTCTCTAAAACTCTAAACCCGAAAAGATCCTCAATGTGTAATCTTGTAATAACTCAAGATTAAGTAAGGTTTAAGGCTGGGGCCTTATAGTTGGTATCATAGGTCGGTTTAGATAACTTTAGGAGTTATAATTCTATTAAAAAATTGTCCAAAAATATTTTTTTTTGAAATGATATAGCATTTAAAGATTACCATGTTGCTTCATCTAAGACATGTTTGTTCAGAATGGTTTTCCGCAGAGGAAACAAGGAAGCAGTGCTAGGAACGAATACAGAAGGAAATAACCTTCCGAATCAGCATCCAGAAATGGTCGGAATTGGAACTGAACAGTTTGTTGCAGTGATGGAACAGTTGCCTCAAGTGATAAATGGCGGTGGTATCCATGCACGAGATCAGCCAGATCAACTGCAGAGGAACATGTTAGTGGTGGAACATTTCATGAGGCAACATCCACCATCATTCAGAGGATCATCTGACCCTGTGCTAGCTGAAGGGTGGATTAAAGCATTGGAGAAGATTTTTGATGTCATGGGGTGTTCAGACAATCAAAAGGTTAGTCTTGCTATTTACCGTTTGGAGGGTGAAGCAGATCAGTGGTGGTCTATAGTTAAAAATATCAGGGACGCCGATGAGATTGATCCTATTGACTGGGATGAATTCAAATGTATGTTTATTGAGAAGTATTTTCCTAAGGCTGTTCGACTTAGGATGGAAAAGCAATTCTTGGAATTGAGGCAAGAGGAAGACTCAGTGGCTGCCTATGAAGAAAGGTTCACTCGATTGGCAAGGTATGCTCCAAATTTTATCCGAGACCTTGATAGTAAAATCAATCGTTTTTACTCAGGATTAAAGCCAAAATATCGAATTGCATTAGCTTCTCGTGATTTTAAAAGTTATGAAAAGCTTGTTTGATGTGCTAAGAAGGTGGAAATGGAGTTTGCCGATGACCAAGTTTTCTATAACAACCAGCAGAAGAAGAGATCGAGGTGGCAGGAGAAAGGTAAGAATTCTTCAAAAAAGGCTGATGGTAAGAGAACTAAGTTTCCAGTTTGTGATAAATGTGGAAAAAGGCATGCCGGGGAATGTCTTCTGAATTCTGGAAAGTGCTACCGATGTGGTAAGATGGGACATAAGGCTCGTGATTGCACTGAAAAGGATCAAGGTGAAGGTAAGAACAAATTTGATTTACAGTTAGTGAAATGTTATAAGTGCAATGAGATGGGTCACTATGCAAACGAGTGTCCGACAAAGAGCTTGAGTGATGGGAAGCAGTTAGACTACAAGCAGAAAGGGGTGGTGAAATCCTTTGCAACTACTTCAGCAGATGTCGGGCCATCAAATGAAGTTGTATCAGGTACTTTGTTTGTTTTTTCAGATTATGCCAGTGTTTTGTTTGATTCGGGGTCTACACATTCTTTCATCTCTGAAACCTTTTCTAGTAAAATGGGAATACCATCTCAAGAAATGACTCCTGAACTTTTGGTAAAAACACCTGGGGGGAATGTTGAGGCAAAAAGAATTTATAAGAATCTTCCTATCCTTATATGTGGAAAGAACCTACTTGCAAACCTTATTGTTCTACCTCTAGTAGAGTTTGATGTTATCCTGGGTATGGATTGGCTCTCTATTTACCATGCTAAGATTGACTGTAGAGCTAAAGAAGTTTCTTTTCAGAACTACTTTCAGTTTGTTTACAGGAATGAACCCTTACTTTTGATAACATATTAAGAGGCTGAGAAACTTGTAAAAGATGGAAATGAATGTTACCTTGCACACGTCGTTGAAAATAAAGGAACTGTTCAGATTAATGATGTGCCAGTGGTAAATGAGTATCCTGATGTTTTTCCTGATGAGTTTCCTGGAATAATACCAGATCGGGAAGTTGAGTTTACTGTTGACTTAGTTCCTGATGCTAAGCCAATTTCAAAACCCCCTTATCGAATGGCACAAATTGAACATTTAGAGTTGAAGGAGAAATTTCAAGATTTATTAGAGAAAGGTTTCATTAGACCTAGCACATCACCATGGGGTGCTCCTGTTTTATTTGTTAAAAAGAAAGATGGTTCTATGAGACTTTGCATTGATTATAGAGCCTTGAATAATATCACTGTTAAGAACAAATATCCTTTTCCTCATATCGATGATTTGTTTGATCAGCTCCAGGGAGCTCAGTTTTTTTCAAAGATTGACTTGAGATCGGGGTACCATCAGCTAAAGGTAAAGGAGGCAGATATTCCGAAGACAGAGTTCTGTACGAGATATGGCCATTATGAATTTGTAGTAATGCCTTTTGGGCTAACCAATGCACCTGCTGTATTCATGGACTTAATGAATAGAATTTTCCATGAGTTCTTGGATAAGTTTGTGGTGGTTTTCATTGATGATATTTTGGTGTTTTCTAAAATTAAAGAGGAGCATGAAAAACATTAAAGGGTTATCTTGCAAACCTTAAAAGAAAAGAAATTGTACGGGAAATTCAGCAAGTGTGAGTTTTGGTTGCAACAAATTTCTTTCCTTGGTCACATTGTTTCTAAAGATGGAATAACTGTTAATCCCGCAAAAACAAAAGTTGTGGAAGAATGGCCAAGACCCACAAATGTAACCGAGATTCGTAGCTTCCTTGGTTTGGTGGGCTATTACCAAAGGTTTGTTAGAAATTTTTCACGGTTATCTAGTACAATGACTAAGCTAACTTGGAAGGGTGTTAAGTTTATCTGGACAAAAGAATGTGAGGATTGTTTTCAGGAATTGAAAAGAAGATTGGTGAATGGTCCAGTTTTGGCACTACCTTCTAGGAATGGGGAGTTTGTTATATACAGTGATGCTTCATTGAAAGGACTTGGTTGCGTCCTAATGCCAAATGATCAGGTAATTGATTATGCTTCACGACAGTTGAAAAATCATGAGGTAAATTACCCTACACATGATTTGGAACTAGCTGCTGTTGTTTTTGCTTTAAAAATTTGGAGGCATCATTTGTATGGAGTAAAGTGTGAAATATATACTGATCACAAAAGTTTAAAGTATATATTCACTCAGAAAGAGTTAAACATGAAACAAAGGAGATGGCTGGAATTAATCAAGGATTATGATTATACAATTAATTACCATCCGGGAAAAGCAAATAAAGTGGCTGATGCTTTGAATCAAAAAAGTAATGCTTCATTAACAATGTTGCGGTTAGAACGTGATCCATTGGTTAACGATTTGATGAACTTTTCCATAGAAGTTGTTGGTGCAGGAAGTCCTTCTGTTTTGTTTCAGGTATCAGTGAGATAATCTCTATCAGATAGAATCAAGCAAACATAGAAGCAAGACAGTGAGTTGCAGAAAAGGGTAGAGCTGGTTCAGAAAGGTAAGTTGCCTGAATTCAACATTGATAATGATTTTGTTTTGAGATTTGGGAAGGGATTGTGTGTGCCTTGTGATTCACAGTTGAAGAGGGAGCTGTTATGTGAAGCTCATAGTTCTTCGTTTTCAGTTCATCCGGGCAGTACTAAGATGTATAGAGATCTGCGGGAGTATTACTGGTGGGATGAAATGAAATGAGATATTGCTGATTTTACTGTGAAGTGTTTGACTTGTCAGCAGGTTAAAGCAGAGCGGCAGTTACCGAAAGGGATGCTTCAGCCTTTACCAGTTCCAGAGTGGAAATGGGAGAATATATCCATGGACTTTGTTGTTGAATTACCGAAGACATCTTGAGGTAATAATGAAATCTAGGTTATTGTTGATCGCTTGACAAAATCTACTAATTTCCTTGCTATACGAGATACTTTCTTTCTTGATCAACATTCCCATTTTTATCTTAAGGAGATAGTCAGGTTACATGGATTTTCTCTCTCCATTGTATCGGATCGTGATCCCAGGGTTACTTCTAACTTTTGGAAAGGCCTTCAGAAGTCGTTGGGTACTGAATTAAATTTTAGTACAGCTTTTCATCCTCAATCAGATGGGCAGTCAGAACGAACAATTCAGACTTTGGAGGATATGATACGAGCTTGTTCTATGGATTATCAGGGAAGTTGGGACCAACATCTTTCTTTGGTTGAGTTTTCTTATAATAACAGCTTTCATTCCAGTATACAGATGGCACCATTTCAGGCATTATATGGGAAGCGGTGTCGAACTCCAGCTTTCTGGGATTTAGTGGGTGAATGGTTGTTGATGGGACCAGAATTGGTAGAAGAGATGGCAGAAAATGTTTGGTTGATTCAGAAACACATGAGAACAGCTCAGAGCAGGCAGAAGAGTTATGCGGATAACCGGAGGAAGGATCTATCTTTCGAGGTAGGTGATCATGTTTTTCTCAAGGTTTCTCCTTGGAAAAGTGTGATGAGATTTGGTAAGAAAGGAAAGTTGAGTCCAAGGTTCATTGGACCATACGAAATTCTGGAGAGAGTTGGATCAGTTGCATACCAGGTGGCTTTACCTCCGAGTTTATCTCAGGTACATAATGTTTTTCAAATATCAATGTTGAGGAAGTATATGCCAGATCCATCTCATGTTTTGAGTCCAGAGGTAGTTCAGATGGAAGAAAACCTATCTTATGAGGAACAACCGGTCCAGATTCTTGACCACTGGGAGCAAGTGTTACGGAATAAGGTGATTAAGCAGGTAAAGGTTTTGTGGAAAAACCACATGATTGAAGAGGCAACATGGGAATCTGAAAATGCAATGAGGGATAAGTACCCCCCATTTATTCGATAAGTAAATAAATTGCGGGGACGCAATTTTCTAAAGGGGGGAAGGATGTAACATCCCAAGTAAGTAATGAATAATAGATATTTTTATCTATGTCTACTAATGATTAAGATAGTGTTATAGAGGCTTAAAATGAAAATAAATACAATCTTATGCATGGAATACACTAATATTCTTAAAAGATTGTTTTAGTGCCTTTTGATGGCAAACCATTTTTGAATCTATATTTTGACAATTTTATAAACTATGTTTGTCAAAATAAACTTATTCTTTATGATTGGGACATCAAAATTTACTTTGTGTGAATTTTTGGTATTTTTCTGACAATGTTCATTTTTTAATGAATAGTGAAAAATACTGCATTTTACATCAAAAATGATTTTTAATCTAATTTATTTATATGATTAGATTATCTTTTGAGTTGGTATTAATGTGTAATATGAATATATTTTTACCATTTAATCCAATGGTGGTCATTGGAATCAATTTCACTTTGAAATTGGACTTAAACTAGTATCAATCTTTTGATACTTATTGTTTTGAAAAAACACGCTATTTGCTCTGGCAGTGGGAATTAATTATTAAATTAATTAATGTGACTTATATGATTTGAATTTTGTAAAATAGACTTCATTTTTGAATTCAGAATATCAAATATATCTTAGGGTTAATTTTTGGTAATTTTCTGAAAAACTTCAATTTTTGATGAATAGTGAAACCACTAAGTGGTAATCAAGCAAACTGATTTTTCAGTTAAATGAAAGTTTACCACTAATGTGTATTGAATTTTGAAAATCCTACATACATGGTTGTCATTAAGAAGTAAAATTTGGTTCAATGAGATTATAATATTTTTTGGTGAATAGTAACTTATTAAGTTCTTAATCGCGATTAGTGGTAATTAGGGTAGTTTATGGTATAAATAATGCTTTAATAATATGAAATGACCTAGACACATGTCCCAACCTTATTGGTTGTGTAATGGACGACCAAGAAAAGCCATGGGTCAACTTGGGGACCCCATGGAGACACTTTGGTTTGGAAATGACATAAATAACTTTTTATTAAATGTTAAAGTAAAAATGACACAAACAAGAGATGTTTTACGAAAAAAATTTTTACATGGGGTTATAAAGATCATATTTTTGATTATAAATAGTCATTGTATAGCTAAAAAGATTTCCTACATCATAGTATTTTTGTTTATGATTTTTAGACATTAAATAAATTAAATTATTTATGACATAATAATGATGCAGCGATGACATCATTATTTGACGATTTAAATAAAATGGAAAGATAATGTAAAATCTATGAACTACACATGTACAAAACTTATTGGATGAGTGGATTTCGAAGCCTTATCACCGTATCCACGAATTATATCAATGTGGGACCTTTTGAAACCGAAACACATTTTCAAATAAAGAAATATTTCTTTACTTTCCAAAAGTGCCCCTCCTCTCCTCTTATAAAAGGCCCCCACCTCTACCTCATTTAACACACTCCTCAAGCCTTTGGCTCGGCCAAACCCTGCCCATTTACTCTCTCCACATCCCTATACTCATCCTAGAGGATTCCCTTTGGGCAGAATCCTTTCAAAGGAAGCCTTTAGGCTCAAATCAAAAGGAGTTACACTTTTAAAGGTAATTCATTCTCTCATGTTCATTTGTTTTATTTTGCTTCTCCAACCCCCTAAAATCTTTTTATTTACTTCTTTTGTAAAAAAACCAGTATCTTCAATATACTAGGATGTTGTTATAAGATATATTTGAGCTACACTCTCACACAACTACATCAAATGGTTAAAGAACATACGGTTTCCGTGGATGGCAAAATTCTGCCTCCCGAAACGATGATTGTTCAATACTCATTTAACACCTTCAATGGTGGCCATTATGATGTCACTATTTTTATATATGATATATAATATGTTTATGTTTTCCTTAAGCTTATGTTTTTTTTCATTTTGGGCATACCTTTATGGTTTCCATTATGGGTAAACACGATATATTCATTTTAGGAAGTGCGGACTACCGCCCCCTCAAAGTTATTTGATTCGTTAAATACCATATGTGGGACATATAAATGATGGAACTATGATATTATATATGATATTATACTGGAATTATAATATACCTTTATATCATTATGATTCCATTCTATAAAATACGAAATAGAAATGAAAGTAGCGTTCATGCGTACGTACGACTTACCGTCTCCATGAACGGTGCATTTCATTTCTTACTTCTAAATGATTATGTAATATTATAAATGCATGTATGTACTGGATATATATGACATATATGATATCTACATCATGAATACCATTCTGGATATAATGAACCTTTGACCAAATTAACAACATGTAAGTGTAAGAAGTCTATTTTTGACTTAAGAACCAAATACCGACAAAATGAACATTATTAACTTAACTGATTACATGATGTTCATAACATGGTATAAAAGGAATAATGAACTTGAAAAACATTCATAAGCAAGTAGAGATTAACTCAAGTTTATTATTCAGGATATTAAAGAATGGTCGGGTCAAGTCGGATAGGAGGTATGGGACTTCGTCTCAATCTCCTTTCATTGAGGCATATTTTATTTTATACACAACTTTCTTTTATACGGTGTATAAACCCCTTTGACTTTTACGTTTATTCAAAAGTAATCTTTTTATACGAAGCATTTACTAAACGACAAAAGGGAATCTTTTTGTCGTACGTATGCGGCGACAACGACTTCTCCGGCGTCGTGGATGTTATTTGAGTTTCGGCTTCCTCTACAAGCCATACCTTTTTTTTAAAAAGGAAAAATAAATACCATGTTTTACTTTGGTATTGAAAATGTCTTTCATAATGTTTTTATTATATCAATGTGTTGTATTGATATTTTGTGATTGAAATGTGGAAATGTTATGTTTCCTTTATGCATGTTTTATGTGATATGATTATGTTGAGGTTCTTGGGCATTATTATGAAGACGGGTGGTTCCGTGATAAACTAAGGGCGGGTGTGCCCGATATAGCTCTCCAATGCATTGGGTAACACGAAGGAGTGAAACGTTAAGGTTTCTCTGAAGAGATTAAGGGAATATACTGTGATGGGTATTCCAAACGTAACCAAGAGGGTTACTCCCTACGTAAGAATGTTATGAATGCCTCAAGATACCTTTATGTCTTATGATTTCTATGATTTATTCATGATTTTATGAGGTATGTTAAAGTGCCTATGTTTTATGGGTAAATTATGATTTCATTATTATGTATATATGAACTCATGTTTCCTTTCCATGTTTTTTTATAACCCATACTGAGTTTTTATGCTCATCCCAAGTTTTTGAAATGTTTTTCACAGGTCATGGGAAAGGTACATGATAAGATGATAGAGTCAAGGATGTGTCAAGAAATAATCCATGTTTTATTTTAAATGTGTTTCCATTGATGGGAATGATGAATACTATTTTTATGTAACCACTTTGTTTATATGTGGAATGTAATGCATGTTTTATGATCTAATTCTCTAAAACTCTAAACCCGAAAAGATCCTCAATGTGTAATCTTGTAATAACTCAAGATTAAGTAAGGTTTAAGGCTGGGGCCTTATAATATAGATATGAGGGAAGGGTTGGTAAAACTCTAAATTCTTTGAGTGAAGAGTAATTGGGAGCCTAGGTGGGGTTATATAAGAAATGAGAGGGAATTCTTTATTATTTAGGTTTGGGACACCTCAGAATAAACTAGTCCAAACCATAAACCAGAACAGGGTTTTTCCTTTGGTTTTTTCGAAAGGGGGGATAAAAAAAATATTTTATAAGTCCAATGGACGAAAATTTTAAAATAATAGGGTTGCTTATGTGGAGGTGAGTCATACTCTCCAGGAAAACAATTTAAAAAGACAAAATGTTTTGTAAGCCTTGAAGGGTCCACTAATTCTTTGTAAAATAAATAAAACAAACCCAAAATTACATTATATTAATGTTAAAACATATATGGGTGGAAAATAATGTTTTTTGTATTTTATTACTTCACTATTGGGTCACTCCGATGTCTTAAAACACATTATATATTTAAACGGTATTGAATTTTTACCAAAACATTCGACTGTCTCAAAAAATAATAAAAAATTTACCATTAGATAATTCAGACATACTAATTCCAAAAATAATATTCATTTTATATTAATAATTTTCTAAATATGTGAATTTTTTACTTTTAAAATAAAACCCGATATTTATTGAAAATTCATGGGTTTTTCACAAAAACTACTTTCAAATATTAATAAAAATTACAATTGCATTCATAAAATTATATGATCATTTATATTTAATAAAACGAAATATTATAATATTATTATTCTATAAAATTTTTATTTAATTCAAAAATCCATTAATTCATCAAAATAGATTTTTTTGTTGAATATTAACTTAAAATACTATTTCGGCTTTAAAAACTATTTACAAAGTAACAATAATAAAATGAATGCACAATATTAATAAATAAAATAAAGTACGTAGTCATATTTCTAGGGTCTTGTTACATAGCCCCTTATAACACCTGCATAAGACTGAAGGGTAAGGTGCATCATTGTGACAGACTCTTGAGGTGGCTCTGATAACATCGCTCATGTGGTAATATCTATTAACTTCTACTTCTCCTATAGCCAGTTCTTATTAAGCTTAACATGTTCAATATCATCTTGGGCTTGCTCAAGAGTGAATCCCAATGACTCCATGTCCTTTTGGAGCTCTGCAAATTGGGCTTCGTACATGGAATTTCAACTGGATGAGGCCATTGCTTCCTTTTTCTGAGTAAATTGGATTTGTTAAAGACCTATATTTATACTAATCATGTGATCACTATTAAAAAACTATATTAGGAATGATCACAGTTCATAATTGTATTTAAAAATCCTGAATTATAAAACCAATTATGTTTACATTTTATATAACCATAATTAGACATTTAATTAGATCAAGTGGAATTGCCAGTAATGAAATATTGGGTCATTAAAATCATAAAACCTTATGAAATTTTGTCCTCGAAATATCCTTTTCCCACACTAATACAGATTTGGGTAACTTTTCTTCATCACTTCCTCTAATTCCCACAACGCTTATTCAAACTTGTGGTTTCTCCACAACACCTTGACTAGGAGCATTGTCTTATTTCGTTGAACTTTTTCTCTACAATCTAAGATCTTCAGTAGTGACTCCTCGTAAGAAAGATCATCCTATAGTTGTACAAACTCTTAAGAGAGTACATGTGATGGTTCTGATATGTACTTCCTTATGAGGGATACATGAAAGACCTCATATACATTGGCCATGGTAGGTGGATGTTTTAGTCGTTAGGCCACAAGCCCGACATGATGAAGAATATTGAAGGGGCCGATGTACCTATGAATTAACTTCCCTTTTTTACAAACCTCAAGACCTTATTAAATGGGGAGATTCATAGAAATAACATGAATCCAACATTAAACTCAAGGTCTCATCAATGGTTAACAGTATAACTCTTATGTCGACTATGGGATTCCTTGATATGACGCTGAATGGATTTCACCTTCTCCACCATTTCATAGACCATTTCATGTCCTAAAATCATATGTTCCCCAACTTCATCCCAACATGATGGTGTTCTACACCTCTTCCAATACTGGTCTTCATAGGGTGATGTTCATTTGATTGAGTGGAAATTGTTATTGTAGGAGAATTCAACACGGGGAAGATGTGGATCCCATCCTCCTATGAAGTCCATTGAGCACAATCTCAAAATGTCCTTATGTGTTTGGGTAGTCCGCTCGGATTGGCCACCAGTTAGAGGATGATATGTCATTCTGATGTTCAGCATAGTATCCTGAGTGTGTTGATGACTCTTCCAAAACATAGATTTGAATCTCAGTTCTCTATCGGATTCAATCGATAGTGGTTCCCCATGCAGCCTTACTACATCTCTGATATATATCCATGCCAGTTGATCCAATTGAAAATACTCTCGATTTTCAATGAAATGTGAAGAAATTGTAAGAGGATACACAACAACCCAAATTTCATCGTTGCCTTTGGATGTCTTCAGAAGTCCGGTGACAAAGTCCATGGTGATGTTCTCCCATTTCCATGCGGTAATGGGAAATGGTTGCATCATCCCCTTAGACTTCTACCTCAGTGACTTCAATTTCTGACGCACTAGGCACTTTTCTGTATAATCAGTGATTTACTTCTTCATATTATCCCACTAGTAATGTTCTTAGATATTTCGATACATATTTGTTTTTCCAGGGTGAATAGAGAAATTTTAACTTTGTGCATCATCCAAAAGGTCCTTCTTCTGCTCTAAACATGAAGGAACACATAGTATTTTCCCAAATATCACAATTCCGTCTTATTTAAAATTGAACTCCAAGGATTTCCCATTTTTAACAGCTTCCACTTTCTTATGAATTCCCACATCATCCTTTACCTTTTACAAAAGAGACGGTTCATCAATAATTTGTGAATGGATTGATGATGTTACATTCTTTATGATTTCGATGTCCATCTTTATCAAATCTATGAAGATTGGATCCATCTCAATTCTTATCAATGGTATAATTGTGGCGTCCTTTCGAGCTAGAGAATCCTCCACCGTATTATGTTTCTTATGAAGGTAATGGATTGAGCATTCATAGTCATTGATCATCACTAACCATCTTTATTGGAGCATGTTCAACTCTTTCATTGTGAATAAATACTTGAGTCATTTGTGGTCTGTATATATTTCTCACTCCTCCGAAAAGAGATAATGACACAAAATTTTTTAAGTTAAGATTACCGTAGCCTACTCCAAATCACGTGTTGGATAATTTTTCCTAGGAACATTCAATTTCTGTGAATATTAGGTAATGACTTTGTCATTTTTTATCAACACGCAACCCAGTCCCTTCTTCGAAGTATCACTGAATACCAAGAAATTTCTCCACTTGTGGGTAACGTGAGAATAGTTAGAGTGATAAGTCCCCTTTTCAACTCCTTGAATCATTCTTCACATTCATCACTCTAAGAAAACATTACTCCCTTCTGATTTATCATGGTAGGAGTGTTGGGAAATCATGAAAAATATCTCACAAATCATCGATAATATCCTGCTAACCCCATGATGATATGGATATCCATTACCGATTTGGCCCCAACCATCACTCAATTTCAACTATTTTGGAGTGATCCATAGATATCACATTTCTTATGATGATATAGACCAATAATGATACCTACATCAACCAGAACAAACACATGATGTACTTTGAATAGAGCTTATCCTGCAGCAAGGTCTCTAGTAAAATGATTATGTGCTCCACATGATCCTCCTTGGTTTTAGAGTATATCAGAATATCATCATTAAAGACTACAACAAATTTTATGAGGTAATCCCTAAATACTCAATTCATCTTGTTCATGAAGATTTCTAGAGCATTAGTGAGTCCGAAAGGCATTACTAATAATTCATAGTGCCTGTATCTTGTACGAAAATTACTATTGGGGATATCTTCTTTCTTTACCCATACTTGATAATATCCCAACCGAAAATCCCCCCTGGAGAAGTATTGTGCTCCACATAGTTGATCGAACAAGTCATCAATTAGTGGGATATGATACTTGTTCTTTATCATGGCTTTTTTAAGCTTATGATAATCGATACAAAGGTGCATTTACCCATCATTCTTCTTGACAAAGAGGACTACTTCACGCCAAGGTGAAGCATGTGGGTGTATAAACACTTTATCTAGATTCTCCTTTAGTTGTTTGTTTAGCTCGTCAAGCTTCACAACAACCATTCTATACGGAGTCTTAGATATTGGTAAAACCCTATGTATATGATCAAATGATAATTCAACATCTCTTCTAGGAGGAAGACCATGCAGTCCCTCGAGAAACTCTTCAGCGAATTTACTCACAATAGGCATGTCTTCAAATATTGTTTCCTCCTTAGATTCAATCATCTGAGCTAGTTACGCTTGCTCATAGGGCAGTAATATCCACACTTGAGATGATGGAGCTAAAGAATAATCATACTTCTCCTTCCACATGTACATAATCGGGGGTCGATTATCCACATGGAGAGTGATTTCCCCCTCTTGGAAATTTTTGTTTGCTCTATACAAGGAAATCCAATCCATGTCGATAATTTAATCACATTCCACCAAAAGGAGTAAGACGGTGTTCACTGGTAATTTTAATACATCAATTAAGGCAGAGATGTAGTAATACTCATGGGATACAATGATTGCCCCATTTTTCGTACTCACCAACATCTTCACTTCCATGATTTTTGGTGGTCCTAGGATTGTTCTAATAACATTTCGAGATATAAAAGAATGCGCAGAACCAGAATAAAAAAGTACATTCGCTATTTTTGAATGAATAACTAGAATAACTATCACCACTTTTTTGTTGAGGTTCAATTAGGCAGCACTGATGGAAAGAGCTTTCCCTTTTTTCCTTGGAGGATGTTGGTTGCCACTGAAAACCCTTTTCTTAGGGCACTGATTTGAAAAGTGCCCCAATTGATTACATTTGAAGGAAAGAACAACGCGTTGAGGTTTGAGCAGAGCATTCCTCTCATCTATTATAGTCATGGGTTTTTTATTATCGGCAGTTAATAGCCAGGATCCCTTCTATTCCACACATTAATCATTTCCTCACCCCCTTCAGGCAATTTTCAAGGTGCTTTTATCTGCACATTTGGCATGTGGGGAGCTAGAGCTTCTTAGCACCATTGGATTTGTCCATTGGACCTCCAGTATTGAATTCCACCTTACACTTCATATTCCCCTTATACCCCTGATATTCTCCAATCTCTATTTTGACCTTGAGGGTACTTCAAACAATTTCCTCATAGATGTCGAAGTCATTGATCGTCGGTGCTTTTTGTAGGCTAGGTATAAGCCCACCAAAGAAGCGGTCATCCTTGCATTATGGGGTAACGACAAAGCCGGAGGTGTATCATGAAATCCTTGTGATGTTTTCCTCGTATGCTCTAAAAGATTCATTGTCTTTTGGCTTCAGGTAAAGGAAGTCCCTTTCCATCATAAGTTAGAGGGTGCACAAAAAATATTTATCGAAGAAAATCTTCTGAAAATCCTTCTATTCCAATACTTTGATCTCCTCCTCAGGCATCATATTTTTTTCTCAATTTCCACCATTGATTAGCTTCATCCTCTATATGATAAGCATCTACAAAAACATTCTCTTGTTCAAAAAATTAACGGATGGAGATGATATTTTCAATTGAGTAGATCCATTGTTCGACGATTGAGGGATCTGGAGATCTATTATAAGTAGGAGGCCTTTGTCTCATGAATCTCTCGATAGTGAATGGTTATTTCATTAGGGGGGGGCTGAATGTTCTTATTGACCCATGATTCTATTAAAATCATGATTTAACGGAGAGAACAACATGTCAAATTTCTCAATTCCCACTCCCATCAGACTGGGCATCTCATTAGCATAGTCATCACATTTTACTTCACATCAGTCTTTAGCCCAAGTCCTCATATTTCCGGACATTGTCTGGAATAAAAGGAATGTTACGTGTAAAACATAAAATTTAATCCATAGACAAAACTGATGACTTATAAATAACTTTTATTTCCCTAACTTATGAATCTATAGGCTTTAATCTATGAAATTCATGATCTACTTTCTAACTTATATTCATAGAAGATTTTTTTAAATCCCTTAATAATGGTCCATAAAAAGCTTGAAAATATAACAAAGAATATCCCTCGAGAGTGTCATAACCAATCATGTTACAAGGCCTGTTATCATGCACTAGTTCCTCTTTGAGTCTATCTCAATGTGGTGTTTTCAGTTTTTACCCCTATGATACATCTGTGCCAGAGCCGCCTCTACCTACTCGTATTCTGATATGGATATATTTGTTTGATAAAAAAATTACTCAATACTCACCAATAATTACGTATGTTTTTATTATACATATTCTAGTCTATATGACGTCACCAGGATTTTATAATACTGATCCCAAAAATAACAACACTTATCCTCTGATTCCAACTATAACAAACCTTCTTTTATTACAAACTTAATCATGATTTATTATATAAACATCACTTGATACAACATAGAAGATTGAGAGGCATAGTGTCTTTGGGGATTAGGATCATTAAATGAAAACCTAAAATAAGAAATACAACATATTTATTGAAAACATCCTTTACTTGACCACTATATTCCCTCGTACTTACCATTGCATGGGATAACTTGAGGACATGCATAAGAAAATGGTGAGCTATACAGCCCAGTAAGGGAATAAACATGGAATAAAATGAAGAATACAATTCATGTTTTACAATAGGCATATAAATAGAGAACAAAATAAAAATGAACATAAAGGGATGATAAATCATGATAATCATAACATGGAAATGTGGCAACAACACTTAACATGGAATTAGCATGATCTAAAGCTCATTGCACATGGAGCATAAGTTAATCCTCTTTGCAAATGAAGAAAAATTATACCCTTGTTGAAATTTTATTAGAATGAGTCAACAATCATTGCACATGATGTATCATGATACTGTAAATTACTAAATGCATTGGAGAACAACCACGATGCACCATTCTTGAACATTTCTTTTCATGCATAAATGTGCCACATGGTTCATATAAGATTGAATCAATCAACATCATAATTTATTAGATGATAAAAGAATGTGGAATAAATATATGAATCTAATTAATCAATATGTATATGTTTATAAAGGTGGATACCCTTGATAAATTAGTGGGAATGATATTCACTACACAATAACTTTATATTGGAAAATCGCAATGAAATTTCAGCAGCATAACAATGTGACATAAGCATTAAGGAAGATGGTTGTTGAGAGAGAAATGGGTGTCTCAAAATATTTTCAAGAAATTTACATTAAGGGGTTCATATAGATTAATGTCCCACAAACAAAATGGAATTTAGATTCATAATACAAAAGGATTACATGGATGTAAAAGAGGAGAGATAAACCACTCATGGAATTTCTGCATGGTCACAGGTGTACATGGGATGCATTAATGAGAGTGAAAGGGGTATCCCATTTACCAAAAATAAATAGGTTAGTATGGGGAAGGAGTAAAATCATAACCCAACATCTGCAATTGAAAATAAAAGGGAAATAAAATATTAAGAAACCTGAATAAAAAGAGAAAAGGTAGGAATCCCTAACTTGGATGTGCGATCCCAAAGGCATGGGAGAGGCTTGAGAGAAGATTCTTGAGAGCATGGGTCACCTTGGTAGGATTTTAGAGAGGGTAGGGTAGGGTTTGGTTGAACTCCAAATTCTTTGAGTGAAGTGGAAGTGGGAGCATGGGTGGGTTTATATAGGGAAGGAGTGAGAATTGTTTATTATTTAGGTTTGGGACACCTCACATTAAACTAGCCTGACCCAAAAACCATCCCATGGTTTTTTCCCATGGATTTTTCCAATGTAGAGTGGAAAAAAATATTTTATAAGGCTAATGGCTGAACATCTTAAAATAATAGGGTTGCTTATGAGGAGGTGAGTCACACTCTGATTGTAAAAAATTTAAAAAGAAAAAATGTTTTATAACACTTAAAGGGTCCACTAAAGCATTGTTAAATAAATAAAACAAACCCAAATTCAAATTATATTAATGGTAAATCATATATTGGCCGAAAATAATTTTTATAGTTTTTATTACATCACTATTGGGTAATTATGATGTCATAAAACACATTATATATTTAAACGAAATTTAAATTTTACCCAAAAATTATACTATCTCAGAAAATTATGGAAAACTCACCATTAGATAATTTAGAAATCCTTAATCAAAAAATAATGTTCATTTTATATAAATAATTTTCTAAATATGTGAATTTTTACTTCAAATATAAAAACTAACATTTATAAAAAATTATTGGGGTTCGACAAAAACTACTTTCAAACCACAATATATATTACTATTGCATTCATAAAAATATATGATCATTTGTATTTAATAAAAAATAATTTAATAATAATAATATTTTATTAAAATATTATTTAATTCGAAAATCTATTAATTCATTAAATTATATTTCTTTGTTGAAAATTAAATAAAAATACTATTTGTGCTTCAATAACTATTTGAAAAGTAAAAATAATAAAATCAATGCATAATATTTATAAACAAATAATGTACATAGTCATAGTGCTAGGGTCTTATTAAATAACCCCTTAAAATACCTGCATAAGACAAAATGGTAAGGGGCATGATGGTGACAGAATATTGGGGTGGGTCAGATAACATTTTTTGGTGGTAATCACTATTAACATCTACTTCCCCCATAGTTAGTTCTGCTGAAGATTAACGTGTTCAAGCTCTGCTTGGGATTGGTCAAGAGTGAATCCCAATGATGCCACCTCATTTCCATGCTCCGCAAAATGGGCTTCATATGGAGAAATTCTACTAGATAAGGAAATCACTTCCTTTGTCTGAGTAAATTGGATTTTTCAAAGAACTATATTTATACAAATCATGTTATCACTGTTCAACGACTATATTAGCAATGATCACAATTCATAATCGTATTTTAATATCCTAAATCATATAACCAAGTAATTTCACATTTTATATAACCATAACAATAAATTTAATTAGATCAAGGGGAATTTCTATTAATGAAAGTTTGGGTCATTACAACCACTACCAACTCATGATCTTGGGAATGGTAGTTCATCTCAACAGGGTGTAAATAGAAACGGCTATAGGCCACCACCTATTTCCCATAGACAATACACATCCTAAACCCCTACCATATGCATTGTAGAAAACATCATAACATAAACCCAATTTTAGAAGAATAAAAAATTCTTCTGAATTCAAACTCACATTCATATCCTCAAATGATATTTGAAATTTTTCAATCCATTCAAACTTCACACCCTTATGGGTAAATTTTTTCATCTAAGATCTAATCTTGATGAAATAATCAACAATCTATAGTAACCATCCAGACCCATGAATCTTTAGATCTCATAATAAATTTTTGATAATGCCAATACATAACATCCTATATTATTTTTAGATACACTATCATTCCCCTCTCAGATGTGAAATTCCCAAAAACAATCACTTCTCAGATCTAGAACTCACATTTGGAAAGCTTCCCATGTAGAAGATGTTATTTAATGGTTCAAAGACTGATATCCTGATGGTTAATATACTCATCCTCTAACTTGGAGTACACCAAAATATCATCCAGGAGTAGATCAAAAAATGATTCCAAAAACATATGAAATATTTGTTTGATCAGATCCATAAATATTGTATGACCATTAGTTAGACCGAATGACATAACCTGAAATTGAAAATACACATAACAATACCCAATGTTGTATTCTGTATATCATTTTCTCAAAATCTCAAATATTGGGACCTTAATGAAAGCGAAATCATTGAAAACCAACTGGATCCTCTAATCTTTTCAAAACGATCACTAATCCTGGGTAATTAATATTTAATCATAATGGTTACTCGATTAAAATTTCAATAATCCTCACAATTTATGAGACTCCTTGATTATTTCATATATAATAGGATAGGTGAATCCCTTAATGACGTATTAGGAGAAATAAATTCCATAGCCTCTAGGTCCTCAAGTTGGAATTTATGTTCCACCAAATCAGTAGGTTACACTTGATAAGATGGCATAGAAATATGTATCATGACAGGGAGCATGAAAATAGTAAAGTGAACCAATATCTTTGGTGGTAAAATAGAATAAATATTTGGAAATACCTTTGGTCTTGCACACACGACTATAGGATGATGTTTTCCCAAACAAGGGTTAATGACATAAAGAAACCTATCTGAAAAATTTAATGATATTACCCCATCATAAAGAACAATAGGCCCCACCATTCCATATATAGAGTCGCAATCACCCTAAAAAAACATGACTAACCCCATAAATAGAGAATTAATGAACTCAATTATGATAATATTCTACGTGGGACTTAATATTGATCATCCAATCTACACCATGTATCAGGTGAAAGATGTCAATATAAACAACTATATAGTCCCATACCACCTCAAAGTCAGCTATCATTAGCTTACACATGGGGCTCATGGAATCATTTTTGGACCTATTTACCAATGACATGGTAAGATCCAAAAATTGCTGAATAATTTCAAATAATAAGAACAATACATCAACTATCTTTGAAGATATAAAATAATTAGTACCACCTGTATTAAACAATGTTAGCACCATAGAAGATGAAATAAGAATCATACCTCAAATTGTAGTTGGACCTACATCAAAATATATTTCTACATACACTACTATATAATGTTATTTTATCACAGACACATGAAAATCCTTGTTTTCTTAAATATTTGACCCACAACCATTGGATGCATCCATACACACCAACAAACCCTCGGTGATAGTGTATCCTCCCTTACAACCCTAGAATATCCATTCCAAAAAATGATTCAGATGACCAAATTTTACAAAATTATGGGATATATTAGGATCCTCCACACATTTAGTATTGGTATGATAAAACATTACACACTAGTAGTATACAATTTTTCACTGCCCTGAATAATCCCATGAAACAAGTCTTGAAGGAAACTAACAAACCCTATGTCTTATTTTCTGACCATAAAACCCACCATAGAAATAAGAACTCCAACCAATTCTCCATGAAACAATATATTTCATACTAGTTCTACCTCATCTATAGCTGATTTTAATACTACCTCCATGAAGGTCATAAGATAGATTAGAATCATCATCTGTTGAATATCCAACCTCAATCCAAACTCCAATTTTTATCCTTTATGGTACTCACGAGTGACTAAATCTGGTGAAAGATGCACCATCTTAGTAAAATAATTTTAATACTCCGTAATAGTAATATTCCCTTGATCCAAGCATATAAAATCCATGTTACTCACCGCACATAACTTCAAAGGGTAAAACTTTTGGTTGAACATGTTCTTGAAATTAGTCTGTGTAATGTCCCTCTGAAATATAGCTTGTATGATAGAGTCAATCCATCTGCTTCCTGATACAGTGAGCATATATGTGGTGAAACCCAACCTATATTCCACATGATTATTTTAATAATTTTATGATACTATGAAATTTATAAATCCACTTCTCAGATTCCTAGTGTCCTTTGATACAATGGAAGATAGGCGGATTCAACTCAATAAGTTCAGATTTAGGATCCACCAAACATCTGGATTTCGCAACACCCACATGATATGGATATTGAATTGTGTAGATTTCAACATCAACCAAATATTGGTCTACTGATGGATTCACCTAAAAACCATTTCATTCAAATTTATCCAGCAGATTTGGAAGATATATTCTAATATTCATTTTATTTATTAAGTTATATAAAATGACTAGCCATTTTTAGAGAATATTTTACAAAATATCTGGTATAAATTTGATAATACTTTTCAATTCCATAAAATATAAATATATTAAATCAATAATTAATTATATAATATAATGAAAAAAAATTACTAAGGAATGGGTATATTTATAAAAAACCCTTTCCATTTCAGTTAAAAGTCATCAAACACTAAGTCTCAAACTATGCATATTTTTTCTAACAACCCATGATAACTCATGTTTAGACACAAAAGTGATCTATCTAGGTAAACTCCCACACATAAATTCCAAATTATGATTGTACTGACTCTTATCAACCAAAGACATTGAACTAATCTCACGTAGTGTTAACTAGCATTAAGCTGACCATCCCTCTAATAAAATTTCGTAATGAACAAAACTGAATCAACTAGAAAATCCACCATAGGCAGCCTGTCGTAGTGGTGAGGTAAAACTAAATAGAAGAAACCAGATCCAAGATCAATACGGTAAAAACCTAACTATCTAAACTAAATCATATGACCAGAACATATAGTATTCATGTGACCAATTTTCAACTCACAATCATCCATATTTGTAGGAAATTATAAGAATAGAAGATGGAATAATATAGTATTCCCTTTCTATTACACGGTTCATATAAAACAAAACCTACAACTACCCAATGGAAAATGTATGGTGTCAACATAAATCCCAGAGGGATTCCACCCTAGATTCAATACAATGTCTAATAAAAAGTATTAACTAGTTTTATCAAATTAAATGAAAATAGTTTTACAAATTATTTTAATATATCCAACTCCATTTGGAAAAAAATTTCATTTGATTTTCATAAAATCCATTTATATTCACAAAAACAAAAATATTGAAATATTCAGCAGTAAAATAGTAAACAATATCCCAACACCATAAGGTAATTGAGTTAAAACATATCCAAGAAATAATACCGCAAGTGAAACCATGTGATACAACCTCATGTGAAAAATAAGTGATAAACAATTCATTACAAAATTCACCATGTTATAATAAAACATTAAATGAAAAATCACATGGTATTGGGTCATATACCATTGAAATATGTACTATAAATAATATATCTTAAACTAAGAATATGTTAGTACTAACCAATATCATGTCCTACCACATTCAATTTATTTTAAAAAATCCATAGTGACATTACACAAACTTCGAGTGACATGTTTGTTCCTAATGCTTCAATGGTTCCCAATGTTATAGGTTTGTTAATATACATCTCAAACCTGTTATAATAATTTACTAAACATTTTAAAATACCTGAAAATCCATTTTTGTGTTTGAAAACCAATTTATTAATAAAATCAACCATTTAAGAATTTAATCAAACCCTAGGTATGCAAAAAACACATTTTCTGATAAATAACTACAATAAATACACGAATCATTTCAAAAAATTCATTGATCCAATAAATTAATTAAATTAGTTGAATAATGGAAGGGAATTATACAAGATTTAAAATTTATTCATTGAATTGATTTATTATATAAAAACATGTACCTCAACAATGGAGCTATAATTATTCACCTTTGACAATGCATACTGAAGAAGAATAAATTGGGTCCTCACGATCATAGGTCCACAAGAAGAACATAAATCCTATATAAAATCCCATATATTAGTTTAAAAAACCCCTTTGGGTTCCAAAATATGAGGGGATCATATATCAAATGAGTATCTAATATTAAAATGGAAAACTGGACCAAAACACACCATACCTTTAGAAGACTCATTTTTATTGAAGGACATACCCATTGAATCATAAAAGAGATTCTACCACACCACTAAGGATGGATTAGGTTGAAACAATTTGTGGTTAAGGGGTTATTAGATCTTAAAATAAGGTTTGTTTAATTTTTAAATAAAAATATAGATCAATATAATCATGTATACAAAAATTTCTGGAGAGGCTATACTACTAGCAGTAACTGTTCACCTTAATTATGATCCCAATATAGAGATTATATTTTGGGTGCATGGTTTTTCCACGCAGTTACTTTAATAATGTTTCAACCATGAAATAACATCTGTTCAAGGGTGCATTATTTTCATTGGGTGGCCTCATGATCTAGAAAAACTATGTTCTACCTCAAGTGGCTCAACATTGTGTTTACGGGTTGTTGGGCCAAACCGCATAGTTTACCCTATCCATGAACCAACTATGCACAATCCCATGGGCCTCCAAAAGTTTTTAGAGACTATAGAAATGAACTCAAAGAAATACCTAACCAAACAATTGTTAAAATTAGAGTTAACATGTAACTATAAAAATGTAAAATAACGATAAAATTTGGATGATGATCCCCTTATGAACTTATTCACAATTTGTTTTTCTTATTTACATGTCTTAAAAATTGTACCAATGTATTATTTTAGAATATGAATTTTTATCCAAGATTAATATTTTGGTAAATTTTAGCTTTTTTATTTTTCCATAGATGACCAAGACTTTTATACAATAAATTGTTCTCAACTTACATGTTCACTTAATGTTCTAGTTTATTTCTTCAAGCTAAAATAGATTATCTTGGTTTCTAAACAATGTAGTAATAAGAACTATAAATATATTTATATTTAATAGAAAACCAATTATTTTTTACTATAAATTATTTTCCATCATCAATATGTTGTGATACACTCAATATATTATATTTTGTCCTGTAAATATATAAAACATTAATGGGATTTATTCGATTTTTACTAACATTAACCTTTTCAAAACAGTATATTTCAAGTTATATATTATTTCTAAATGTAATATCATATCCTTCATATCCATCAACATTATTCAATTAATTTAAATCAATATTCATTTTAGATGATAAAATACTATCCATAATCCATGAATTCATTGAATTTTTTCTATTTATGTAACGTAAAACACATTTGACAATTGTATGATTTTTGATTTCTTTTTAAAAATCCATGATTTCTGAAAAAGATTTAATTGAGTTGGTGTAAATGTGACAAATTTATTTGAGATTAATCCTCCTTAGTAACATATATAATAAACATAATGGAATAATTATAAACTTATTCTCTACATAATCTTCATTTCAATGTGTCAGAGCTAATAATTAATTCTCATCTACTATAGTTTCCTCCAAAATAATTATTTATCTTATATAAAACCATTTAAATACATGTTATACTGACATTTGTATGATTTTTTTCAAACACACAATAAAATAAACAATATCATTAAAACCTACTTCCTTGAAACAAACTTTTGGTGCATGGGTTTCTATTTGAATATGTTCTCAGATATCCAATTAATTTATCTTACCAAACACTTTTATGAATATCTTATTTGGGGTTTTAGATAGTATTGAAACATACACATAATCAATATAATTCCATTTGAAATAAGGATTTTCCTTTCAATCATAATTTCTAAAAAATAAATATTATTGTTTTCCACTGCATCCTTTTGAGAATAAGATTTTATTTTGAGGTAGAAAATTTATAGACCTAACTTATTCATGTATTATATCACTCGCTTCAATATTGAATTATGTTTTTTAATTAGAACACCCATGAGATTCTATATAAACCTTTAAATTTATATTTACATATTTATTTTTTATTCCCTAATTTGTAATCTCATTTTTATCTATTCAAATTCCTTATACCAAATGATTATAGTGGAATTAATGACATAAATGATATTATTTTTCTCAAAATTATTTATTTTAAACCTCTCAACTTCTTTGATCAACCCTTCCATCTCAATATGTGACTGATCATTCGTATCTAAATTATTTTTTGGATACATGTTTTCATATCACAACCTTATAACAATCGTGTATCATGATTTTATCTCTATTCTCGTGTTGTATTGCATTTTTAATTCTCCTTTTTAGTAGATAAATCACAATTTATTTGAGATTAAGCATATAATAAATCAATTTATTGTTCTATTTAATACATTAGGACCTTATGATATTACTTCTTGAGATATTATTCATTTTTAATACTTTCATCACTACCTTAAAACTTTCATCACTAGGTATAGAGAAAGGTTAACATTTCCAGAATTAAATAATCTGATAGGAAGTTTCCCTTTTAAAATTAATGTTTATCCTATTATGTTCCAAACCAATTGAGATATATTAAAATCATAGTTTTCTATAATTACTTATTCATTTGAAAAATTGAACTCTTTTGACAAATTAAAATCCTTGAATGATTTAAAAGAAATTTATTTCTCGATCTTAACTTTTCTTTTTGATGTGGATCCACTTATCATTTCAAAATTAATGATAGTATTGTGAATTTAATAAATATTAAATTCACCATGATAATAATAATTAGTGGATTATATATTTTCTTCAATGATAAATGGTAAAATTATGATAAATATTATAATGTTTCTCTAACCCATATAATGGTGTTAAAAATATCAATGAATATGGTAAATAATTCATCAAATAACTCATCTTCATTAATTTTATCCTCTTTAAAACATTGTATACTAATTTTTAACTATTATTCATAGTCATTATAATTATGATTTAAATAGAATGAATTTTTTACAAAATTACCTTATCAATTTTATAGCTTGTGACTTTTGAAAGTTCTTTCTCTGGTAAAGTTGGAAAAATAATTTATTAACATTCTACCACTTTATTAATTATAATTATAAAAAATTGATAATTTATAATCCCCACTTAGTAATATGAACTAATATTTAATTGAATCAAGAACATGCAGAAAAGAGATAGAAGATAGGATACAATTTTATTCTTCTAAATATGAAAACCCATGTCATAAAATGTTGGGGTAACCTTTTCTATTTAATGGGTTGTGATGAGGAATAAAAAATATCAAGATATATCACAAAGAGTGTATTTTTTTTCTAATAACAATTTTTTTAATAACTTGGGATAGGATAAACCCAGAGACTATGGGGGAAGAATCAATTCATGTATTTCATTTTTTTTCATTCAAACCCCAAATGAATTCTTTCATATTCATTACATTCCTTTTAAAATTATAAATTTCCAAAAATAAAAATGAAATTTAGAGGTTTGTTAACAAGGTTCTCCTCTATGAAGAATGACTATGTACTTAATGTATGGTGTTTTTAAGCCCCCCACACACTACAAAAGTTTTATAATCAAGAAGTTGCTACAGACAGTGGAATGGAATCAAATCTAGTAAAAATTCTAGAACCAACCAAACAAAGAAACAAGAACATACATGTTTTAATAAAAATGAAAACATTTCATTAATGGGATCACCATTACAATTGAAATACAAATATGAGATAATTTTATTTCATTATTTTCCCCCTTCTTCCCATATATCAATCCATGAATGTTTACTGTTAATCATCTACATTTATTCAAAAAATATATTTAATGACACCAATATAATAATTTCTTCTTATATTTATATATATTAATAACTTTTTTATAATTACATTTTGAGTAACCACCTTGAATTATGGAAGTATAACCTTCTCATTCAAGAAAGTTAATAATAGTATCAATAAATCGTTAAGATCTTTACTCTTTTTCAATCCGAGTAAAATATATGCTACCATTTATATTTTTAAAATACTAAAGGTTATCCTTCTTCAAAACTTAAATTAAATCCATGTGCATTATAATTATCACATATTCCTAGAGTAATAACATCACGATATAAAATATCATACAATAGTGAATCTTTCTTCAAATTGAATTTAAATACAATATGGATTCAAACACAATTTAAATTAGTCCGAGTATTTATCATATGGAATTTTTAATTCTAGTAGTATCTACAATATGTTGTGGATTTCATCATCACCATGTGTTATAGCCACCATAGTCTACACAAAATAATTTTCTAATCCATCTCCCCATTACAGAGAGTACAAGTCTTCCATTATTTTATAGCTGAAATATAAAACAAATTTTATGATTGATAATACTTTATGATTTATCTTAATAGAATGGACCATCTTCCCATAGTGTGGAAAAACCTTATCCTAAAATATCAAATTAAATAATAATATTTCCTTTAATTATTAGGATTTTAAACAAGTAATAATATGATTTGATTCATCTAACTTATTCATGCATTTAATCACGATTATAATCGAAAATATATATTTAATTTAGTATCTCATTTTCTCTCAAACTATTTTACTAAGTCTATATAAAATAATCTTATATATCAAATATTTTACCATTACATATGAATGAAAAATCATAGACAAAATTAGGACTATTCTTATGAGGAAAATAATATATGAGCTAATTGACCATTATAATTCATAGTAGATTTATAGACATTAAAACATTATCTTCATGGGTGACCACTATATAAAAAAAGTAAACTCCAACACATTTATATTTCTAGATCCAATACTAAAATTTCTTTTATTAATGTTTTACATATACAAATTTCATCCTTAACAAATATATCTACACATTAGTGAATTAGATTAAGACTACTTTAAACATCCTCAAGGAATCTCCAGTCATTACAAAAACTTATCAACCAACATAAAACTCATAATCTACATGTATTGAAAATAAATAAAATATCAACCTCAAATGTATTGAATAAACTCCTAGAGTTTGGATTGACAGAAGTTATTGGATACGATGGTCTCCATTATGTCTCCTTTGTTTGTATTTAACTTCATTTTTTCACATGATCAACCTCACTATGTAATCAATGTATTTGCAGCTGTTTAATCACACATTGAAAAGATGAAATCAGGTTGTAAATATTAAATTTATTTATTAAATGTGGACACATATACCCCTATATAATTTATATATGGAGTAATAATGAACAATTTATCAATATTAAATTAATAATTTTTATAAAAAAGAAAAAATTTGTAATAATTAAATTAAATTAAATCAATATATTCAAACATACAAGGGTTGGTAAAACTCGTGGTCATTAAAAGTTCAATTAGTTTTACAGTAACTAAAACATTAAAATACACCTTGATGAGCATTAAATAAATTTAAATTAATAAATTAATGATAATTTTTTATATTAATTCCACTTATGGTCATTGAATCCACTTAAAAACACTGAAAATTTATTTCTATATTTTTTTAATTTAATTTTATTTTATTATATATATAATCATTAATATTAAAAATATAATTTTATATATTTACATTAATATATTTTATAATATATATATATATATATAATGAGGGGGATGAAATTCTAGTCACACCTCCACAATAAAAATGTTTATTTTGAAATATAATTTTTGAAAGCTATTTTTTAATTTTTTTTAAACAATGAAAACCACCCACCCCGCCCCCCATTATCGGGTTTCACTTAAATTCAACGGGTTCCTGATTTGAGACATGTAATGGTTTTTATTTTTTATTATTATAAATAAAAATAAGACTTAAGATGTTTTATATATATTAATTTATATGTAATAAATTAATTTAACTTTCTATGAAAATAGAAAACCACATTAATCTATTCAATCAAATAATAATTAGTATATTTATATTATTAATATTAAATTACATGAAAAAATAAATAAAACTAAATAACCATATTCTAATGAATCGAAATATCATTCATATTGTTCTGTCCATGATGACAGAAAGTCAACATTACATGAAGCATATACCAATGGACCCTATAGTAGACTCTTGAGATGGATATTAATAAATGAAATCAAAATAATAACTAAACATTATCCTTAACATTCTTATATCACATAAAATATTCGAGTGAAGTATAAATAATGAGGTTGGAAGTCAGTTTAAAATTGTTCCAGCTAAACATGATGAAATTTCTCGAAATTCATTAATAAGATCATCATATGTAATTTAAAAATTAATTATTTTTATAAAATAAAAATAGGTTTAATATTATTTACAAATTTTATTTCCACACCTCATTTAAATCGACGAACTAATCAATGATTTCATTGAGGTTTTCATTATTTCTAGTATTGGAATAGGAATTTCTCTCATAAAATCGTCATATTCTCTATATATGAACACATTTCTGGATATTAATATACTATAATTAGGGAATCAATAAATTTATATGATTTCCCTTTATAATATAAATTTATTTACCAGTTTATCTCTTTAGGATCTTGAAATAAGTGGGAAGATTCATGTGGATGTTCACTCTAGGTCTTTAGGGGGGAACTGACTGAATAATATCCCAAAAAATCCATAGAACACTTTTTTTTATTTTTATAAATTTGGTCAATATTAAAGAACAATAATAAATAATATTATTCTAATTTAATCCTAATAAATTATACATTCCAACAAACTCTTAAATAATAACTAAACAGTAACTTTGTTTAGATGAAATAAAATGTTTTTAACAATATACAATGACACCTGTCTCTTAAATAATAATAAAATAATTATTATTATATAAAAGTGTAGTGTAATATTTATAGACCATTAACAAAATTGATAAATAATTATTTAAATGATATTAATGTAAATTACATATGTCAACACTCTTAAATAATAATATTGTTTATTTTAAGCGACCAATAATGTTCTAATATCACTTCTTAAAAAATAAAAAATTATTTAAATGAAATTAATATAAATTAATTGGATCATTTTGTCAATAAAAATCATCCCAAAAAATTATCAAACTATGAACAATAAAATATTCATTTAGCGAAATTAATATTTACATTCACAAGCCTTGTAAATAAATATTTACTTCTTCAATTAACTTATAAGTAAATAATTAACTGTTATATTCAATCATATCATGAATAAATATTTTATTAATTTATATTTCTAATAATTAAGAGATATAATTCTAATCAATTATTAATATCTTGAATATTCTTATGATTAATTTAAAAATCAACATTAACTTAATAATAATCATATCCCTACATGGAATAAATTTATTCCTAAAAATTATATTCATGGGGTTCTAATGAGCATATGGAATCACATAGTGTGTAACCGATAATATAATTTTTTTAATGGTAGACTGTTAAATCCATAAACCAATAGTGGTATCTACAAACAAATTATGGACCTTATAAAAAAAATGATCTATCATAATGAAAACACTATATAATTACTATTGTATAATATAATCCATTTGTTAATTGATATATCATTAAATTAAAAATATACAATTTTCAGTATTCATTACATTGACCATATCTTTACTTAACATTGAAAAATTCTATTTCTATAAAATATTATGGCCATGAATTTTAGTTTAACACTTCTATATAAATGAAACGGTTATAGATATCTTCTTCCATAACTCGAAAGGGAAAAATCCTCTCTTGATCATTTTATTAATGTCATATCACTTTTGTTGTACAAAACCAATCTTACCTTATCATGAAAATATTTCATTACTGTTTTCATCCATATATCAAATAACATTATTAAAGATTTAAATTAATAATGATCATCAGTCTAAGGAATAATACACACATTCATAGATTTAAATTGCATTAACACTTATAATACATGAAATTCAAAATAATGGATTTTTCCTAATGATGTTCCATTTTAGAGATCATAAAATGTGAAATTCTTGAGAAAAAGTTTCAATGTTCATAATCCCCCAACACATGATAGTCAAACACCATATGTTCCCTATTGGTATGATGTTTCTGGACTATAGTGTAATTCAATTAAATATATTTTCATGAAATCTATTTTTTTAAATAGTGGAGAACTATTGTATGATTTTGATGTGACATATATTCTAAATATGTTATCATATTAATATTATATATATGAATAAACACAATGTGATAAGCATAATATCTTTATGAATACATGATCTTGTAATTCAATGTAAAAAATTAGTTGGTTGTAAGGAACTAACTCTATTAGATATTCGTAATCAAAAGTTGGATATAATATTTTAACAAATAATAATTGATTATTCATCAACCTTTGAAAATATAAAAATTTAATTTCATCCTTACCTCAACATCAAATATATTAGTATTCTATCTATTTAGCTATGAGGAGTGATATATAGAAGGAATTTTACGATGGATCCATTATTCCCCTCATGGTGATCCTTTATAGATTAAACCTCTATTCATTGGTGTGTTTTTTCCTTCTCCTAGAGAATCATTTTCTAAATAATTTCATTCAACATTATTTTCAAAATAATCCACAAATAGAATTCTTAATTAAACATTTTGATATATGGTATAATGAAATTTCAATATAAAATGACCATGTGAAAAATTGCATAATGTAATTTAGAATGAAACATCTTAGAATCTCAGGATTAATACTCAATTAATGCATTTTTTCATGGATCATGCAATAATTTCATGATTACAGGTACTTTTCTATCTCCATTACGTTTCAACCTCCTTTTATAGGGTTGATCTATAAATTGATACATTAATTCAATAATTGTATTCCAAAATGACCATTTTTGGTAATTTCATTCCACCAAAATTACTTTTGATACAACATATAAAAAACTAAAAATATGATATTTAGTCTGAGAAATGATAATAAATGATATGAAAAACTTCAGAAAATAAAGGATAAATATTAATACAACAATTTCCTATATGCTAAAATCATTCAAATCATGGTAAATAAAATAAAAAACACAACAATAACACATAGTGAAAAATGAAATAGTTCCATAAGGATAATAATTATTTATCCAATCTTTAAAAAATATCATTCCTGCAATAGAAGAAAATTGATAAAAAATATCACATATTTTTCTTCTTGAAAAAAAAACTACTTTCATTCGTTCTTCATTATGGAATGACATACTATAAGTCTAATATATCCTAATTAAAAAATTAATAATATTTTTTTCATATAATAGAAAAAAGTATTCTTACAATTTTCACGAAATGAATATCCCAACTATATTTATAAAAATTAAAATATGGTAATAAATGATGAAGAATAGTCCAAAAAATTTCACCTTCCTAAATATATGGGATTTTAGTTTTTCTCCATTTTTTTAATTAATGGTTAATAATCAAATTATTCATGAAAAATACATTGATTCCCCTATGTCTCACTTAAACAAAAATAAATATTTACTTTACCCAAATAAAAAAATGTACCATCCTCAAAAGATATCAACTTAAGAAATAGAATGTTCATGTTTATCTTACATTATTATATAAAACATATTATAACCTTATGTTTTGGGTTTATAAATTTATATCCATCTATAAATATAAGGGTTAAAATTTAATTGGTAAATATATATTATTAATTTTAAAACTAAAATTAAAAAAAATAGTTAAATAAATTTATTAATTTTAATTATGTCTCAATAAACTAAATTCAAGGGATAAATCAAATTACTTCAACTCAAAT
Source organism: Viscum album (assembly GCA_963277665.1). Taxonomy (NCBI): domain Eukaryota; kingdom Viridiplantae; phylum Streptophyta; class Magnoliopsida; order Santalales; family Viscaceae; genus Viscum; species Viscum album. Next base: position 633,423,678 of record OY728134.1, on the reverse strand, counting down.
AATATTTTTACAAAAAAATATCATTCCCTAAAATTTAAATTAGACAAATTTATTGGAATAAAATGTATGCTATGATCAATTTCTAGAGAAAATTAGAAATGAAACACATGATGTTCAAATATTTATTCAATCATTAAAATTATGTTTTTAAAAATTCCACTACTCTCATTAGAAAAATCAATGAAAGTTATATAAGACATACAATGTTTCAATATTATCTTAAGAAGGTGACTATAATAGAGTGTTGAGAAGGGTATAGTGTCCTCTATGTTTTTGAATTTAATATTTTCATAACTATTGAATATTAATGAATGGTAGTAGAAGTTATTTAAATAAACAAATAGAAAATAATTCTCAATGTTATTGAAATTTATCAATAATCATTTATTAGTGTGTAGGATGGATCAAAACACATAAAACAAGTAATATAGTGTAATTTATTTATAATATAAATGGTTTCCCTCTTTTTTACCTCACTATAAAATTATTTATTCTTAAATTAATATTATTTTTTTAAAGGGTTATATTTTGGTTTTTATATTTAATAATGAAGATAATATAAAATAAAGGTTTATTGAAATAAAACTACATGAATGTCCTGATTTATTTTCAATTATTATCCTTTCATGGTCACTCAGTTTTTAGTGGGTTTATTATTGGGGATATAAGATATCTGTAAATAAAATAATTATGGCACATCCACATATTATTGAATTATGAGTATAACTGTAGATAAATATTCCAAATCCTCTCAATCCACTAACCAATATGGTTGTTTTCATGTATAAAGCCATGCATTTCAGGGAGAATATATTGCCTCATGGACCAATATAGTCCATGTATTATTTTTTTGGGATGGAGGTGGTTTCAACTGGATTATATACACTACCTTGAAGTGATTATGTGGGTTCCTAAGTGATCCTATAATGAACTAGGGTTTTTGTGCTTGATTATCATGGTGTGGATGATAATAATATAGTGGTGGATTATCCTACATATTAAATTCATCATCCACCTCTTGTTACTGAATAACTAGGTTGTGTATAATTAGTTCCTAAATATAATAATTTGGAATCAAATCATTATTATTTTCTTTTATTAGACTAATGGATTAAACATTTTGTATCATAAATTGAAAACCCAATACATTATAAATTAACATTTTAAACCCAGTAACAAAAATACATTCATGTTACTATATATCCACACCAAACAGGTGTTGTAAAATGAAAAAAATAAAATTTTGATCTGTATATAAACACAAGCATTAAATATACATTATTCCATGATTTATAACACACATTCGCAACGACATAATACAAGGACCAAAAGATCATGTGTCATAGGATTGTTGGATACATAAACACATCATCATCAATATAGAAAAGTATATTTTAAAATAGTCTATATAGTTCTCCAAAATCTCATAGATATTTTAAAAAAGAATAGGAAATCATCGGGAAAATTGAAAAGGAAAAGGGAGAACTAGAAATATAAGTAAAATAATTAAAATGAAAATAATGAAAAACATGAGATTCAAGAGGCATAAAATGATAGTATTAATTGAATGATCATAATCATGGAATCATGGAATAAATAATGAAATATAAGATCGTCTAATCATGGAATATTTGGAAACAACATAAGACATGAAATCATAAACATTAGGAAATGGCCACTTCCAGGACCATCGTCATAATTTGGAAAATGTCTCATATTGGATTGGGTTCAATCCTCAATCCCATACTGAATGTGGATAGTGTCCCATTGTGGATTATCTTTACCCCTAATCCCTTATATATAACGTAAAAAATATAAATATTTACACAATGCATTGGTGGAATATATAATTATAATCACAGTCATCACATAAATTAAAATCATGTATATATATATATTCAACAAGAGGAAAATAAAACAAATATATATCATAAGCATGATCAAAGCCAATATACAAGGGTTTCATAATTCTGATTCAAGGAATAACCAAAGGCTAAATAACACTGATTCACAAAAAAATGAGTAATTGAATATTTTTAAATATTCAGAATTAAAAAATGAATATATGGCTTGATCATATAGTTCCAATGTAGAAAATTCATGAGGTGAATTTAAGAGAAGAATGATTAAACCCCAACAACATGGGTGATGATTTATAAAATAATCAAGGATCTTATACAAGCAGAAAATAGATAATTGTTTTACATAAAATCAGAAATGAAAAAAGAGGGTTCTCCATAGAATAATTATTTTGAGAAGCTATTCATTGTTTAAAAATATTTTATGAGGGGGATTCTTAACATGATAAATGATTCAAGAGATAGTAATGTTCGCTTAAAACAGGTTTACTTAATTATGATAATTTATAAGGGAACAAAAAAAATGTATTTCACTAGAATAAAAAGAATATTTTCCTATGTATATATTTGAGGGACATATATACAAGAATATATATGATAATATTATTTCATAAAAGGGCAGAAATAAAAAGAATACCCACAACAAACAAGCCATGAGGGAGGTACAAAAGATCTGTTACCTTCATTTTTGAAATTTCTCTACACCTTAAATAAAATTCATGGATAATTAAATGTAGTTCATTAAATATATAATCAAGAACCTTATTTATATAAGTAAAATTATTATCATTTATTATTCATATTTAATACACTTTTTGATTACATCAATTACTCATGATTTCCATTTATATAGTTTGTAACACATTTTTAGTTGACCACGTTAGAAAAGTGTTTTAAAATTACCCCATCATATTTATAATTATTAATGTTTATGTATATTATTATTAAATTAGAATAATTATTTCTTAGTTTCAAAGTATATCTAAAAATAAAACAAAATTAAGAAATGTCTCTTGATCATTCTATTTAAGGTGGATAAATTTTCTATGACCTTTTCACATTGATAACACATATAGAATTAACAATATTATTTTTCAAAAAGACTAATTGTGTGAAAATTTTATTTTTTAAATATTTAATACATTTTAAAATTTATCCATGTTAGGATTTTATTGAAAAAAAATTATTTTATTCTGTAAAGGCGGTATTCCACACATATGAAGAGATTATAATTTCATACTAGTTAATTAAATTACGTTTTTAAACCTATCTTTTAATAAGGTGTTGTAAAATTGATATGTTGTTCATGGAGTCGGTAGTTTGCACACGTACAATATGATGTTTTATTTTCTCTTTATGATTTTAGAGGAGATTATGATGTCGACATTCCATTATTAGAACAACACTTCCTCATATTAATAATACTCATTTTATTATTCCATCATGAAAAATTGCATTTGACAGTGTAGGAGAATGAGAGAGTTATAGAAGTTGGGTTGAGAGTATTACCTCTCTATTAGATTTTCTCCCTTGGGATGGATTTAGTGACACTATTTTTTTCTTATAATACCTTGAAATATATCTAGATATATTTTTTGAGACAAGTTCCAAGACAACATGTGAATACAAGTCAGAGTGTTCCCATGTCTAATTTTATTAAAATATTAAATATATTTTATATTATGCATTCCTAGTTTCTTTAATAAAATTTTATAAATCCTAAATGGTATATGGAATCTGAAATCTATTAGCATAGATGTGTCCAAAACGTTAGTTTCACCCTAGAAATGACATAAAATAGTTCGGTGAGGGAGGATCAGACAAAATAACTCATGGGTGGGTGTGTTTAGCAAAATAAATAATTAAATTTATTTATTGAATTTAATTAACCTAGTTTTTTCTCAACATTAATCCAGATTATGGAAGGATTTACAGGGTTAACTGCATAACCCTATGATCTTTTGAGAGGTTTCTTCTTCAACCTCAATTGGTAAATCAGAATCAAGCAACAACAATCCTATGGATCTATATAGATTGAGGTTCAGCAAATGTATTGACTTCCCTCATTCATTTACCAGTGAATTATTCGTTGAAAAATTATCGAATTATAGGAGGGACACTTTTATTTGTGGATTATATTCCTTTTTATGAAATTGATTTAGTATGATCAATTCAATTCCTTTGATCTATTCTATTTTACCCTCTGCATGTTTCTTCACATCAGAATTAAATTTTTTATTTAGTTGTTTTTTACCCTGGATATCCATACTTCTGTTTTATGGCCATGAAAACTTGGAAACTAATCCTAGAACTTTTATTAAGACTTTATCCCAAAAATTATTAGCATTACTAATCATTGGATGTTGGGGTCACAATTCTACATTGTTGGGCAGGACCAACCCCAATCAAACCCCTGTATTCATTGTAGAATCACATGAGGTGAAGGAATCAACAATCAAAGATGGATGTGTGGATGAAACACATGATACCAATGGTTTTTTAATAGCTCAAGGTTTTGAAATGTATAATAATGCAGCATAAGAATCTTTCAAGGCTTACAAGATATACAATGAACCCCCACACAATTAAAAAATATATTTTCAGCCACCAGATGGATTGAAACTATAAATACCTCTAAACTTCATTGAAATTTTTTTCTTAAATTCTTTGGGATTTTACGAGTACGCAGTTCTTGGCGGCACTTGATTCCGGGGCCTGTTGTGCCCGGAATGAATTTCTGAAGCTTAGCTCAGGTACGTTTAGTGAATGAACGAGCGGGGTTTTCTATCTTTTAAACATGTGCTCAGAATTGAAATCTGATGGCACCGATGTAACCGCAATGCCGATAATTTCTTATGAGAACCTTTACCGACGGTGCGTTTTCTTGGGAGGAGTTGAAAAAATGTGGATTAAATGAAAAGTAAAATAATATTGTGTTACAATTTTATTTCTTTTTCTAAAGTGGTTTTAATATACAAGGGGATGTTGGGGTAAGACCCACAAGTTTCTAACTAGTCATGTTAGGATATTTGTGAGGTGGGTCCCACATGAGCCCCATCAATTCACATTCCCTAACCCCTTAACTCTCCCCCTTTAAAAATTTTAAATCCCCTTGTAATTAAGTTAGTGACTTCTCCTCTCCCCACCTTCCCCACATTAAATCATTCCAACACACTTAATCAATTAATTGAGTTATGTGTTCAAATTTTAAAATTTAAATGTATGGAATGAATTAATAAAATAATATGAGACTTATTTTATTTTGGGGTTTTCATGTGGTGTTATGAATTGGGGATAGAGCTCTGGTTCCTTCTATGAAAAACATCACCCTTCGACGAAGAACGCCATCACCACAAGGAGAGACGATGTGCCATTCCTTCGTCTCATCGCTGCTAGTGTGAGACGCCATCCCCTCCTTGGACGGACACCAACACCATCTTTGAAACCTTACCCTGTGGTGCCATCTTCCGCATCACTAGAAAACGACATCGTTAATCAAGGTAGGGGTTATCATCGTTCAAGTTTAATTTAATGTTTTTCGTTGATTATTTTGGCTGCTTGTTATCGACATAACAGGAGGAGATCGGACCGCCCAAACACGACCAATCCTCCTTCCTTTTTTTGTTGATACTCGTTGATCATTATAGAGAAGGAGGTGCAGTGTCGGTGCACCGTGCGGGAACAAAGAGGACGGCGAAGGGAGCGGGCCGCGACGACGGTGCACGGTGTCGTCGTGCCACGCCGGTGAGATCGAAGGGGGTCGTGGCCAGGAGAGGGCCACGGAGGAGGGGCGCGGTGCCGTCACGTGGTGCAGGTCGGACGGGAGACGCTGCCTAAGGCCGCGGCGGTCACCAGCAGGGGCGGCTGGGCTCGACCGGCCGCTGGCACTCCAGAAGGTGGGACCCCTGCAGTAACTGACACTGGCTGGCCATTATGGCTGGCCGTTTCCAATGAAACCGGGGGCGTAACCTCCCAGAAATGACTACGGTGGACAACATTGGGAGGGGGACGCCGTTTCCGAAACAAAGGGGGTCGTGCCCCCTTCGTACCCCGCTCGGGCATGCACCGAGCTGAGAAAGGCTTCCTAGCCGGGCCGCAGGCTGCGCCCCGTTGGGCTGGGCGGCACCATCCACGGGCAGGGCCGTGCCTGGTAGGTCGGGCCATGCCCAAATAGACCGGACCCGGACCCGGGTCGGGTCTAAACTTTTCGGCCAACCCAGGGGGTATTGGATCGGGTCGGACCGGGCCCAAACCCCCTAGTTTCATACCAAGTTCATTCAAACGCCCATATCATGTGATATTGATTGATCGATGCACCGTCAGTTGTGTTGGGATCCTTGGATCGAGATGCAAGTTTCTCAATCTTACACTTGAGGTTTCAACGAGGTTTGTTTATAGCTGGGTTGGTACGAACATGAAACCAACCGGGCCCTTGGAACGGAAATTCTTATGACTTTACGACCGGATGTCCAAATAATGTGAAGTTAATTACGTTGAATTCTTCATAGTGAGACGGTTCTTTTGGTATACTCCTCTTGAGGTTTGGACGCAGCTGGTGTATGGTCGGATTGGTTTTATCTTAAAAACTAACTGGGACTTTGGGACGAAAAATCCAATAACTCTTAGACCGGGCGTCCGATTGACCCGCCATCTATCGCATTGAGTTCCTATTGATGAGATGGAACATTGTGACACATCATCTCTAGACATCGTGACAGATGATGTATTGACCCCTTGGCTCGTGGAGTGGACCCTCTTGGAATCGAGTGTGCTGTGTGCGAGAACCCTAGAGTTGGATGCGACTGCGATGATGATGGCGACTATACTTGGATCCTACGTGGTTTCGGCAGCAAGGACGACTGTACTTGGATCCTCCATGGGTTTGGCAGCAATGATGATCGTACTTGGATCCTATGTGGGTTCGGCAGCGATGGTTATTGTACTTCGATCCTACTTGGATTCGGCATCAACAACTTCTATACATGGATCCTACGTGGGCTCAGTAGAGGAGATGATTCTAAGGCTACATCTAATCATCTCCACCCCTCTTCATGATTAGTATACCTGTGTGAGCTGAGTCTTGACTTCAATCATTATCATCGATGTGATTGACTTGCTTTCCTATGTGGATTGGGCTGTGCTTTCCTCTATGTACTGGGTTGTACATTCTTGTGTGGACTGGATTGTACTTGGGCTCATGAGTTGGAGCCGAAATGGAATTGATGACTTAGGTGTATGTATGGGAATATACCTAAGTAGTTTTTGTTGATACTTCGTGTTTTACTTGTTCCTTAGTGGATTATTCCTTTGTGGATTCTGGGAGACCCTCAGTAGTCTCGGGGTCCATATTGAGTATCGTATACTCACCCCTGCATGGGATATGCCCGCACTACGTCATGTTGGATGCAGACGACGGACAACGCTGATCGTGGTTGAGGCCTGTGGAGAAAAACGGTATCCAGAGGTGGACCATCAGGTGAGACGTACACAGTGCCGTCTGACGGATTTGAGGAGCATAATAGACCATCTGTACCCACCCATCAGGTGGGGTTTATGGAGGACGACTTGGTGGTTGCTGCTTTACTTTTCTGTTGTTGTGCTTTCTATTCTCAGTTGTACTGTACTTTCAGTTGGGTTTGTATACTGGCCCATTTACTTCCAGCACTTACTTTCGTACACAGTTTACCTAGTGTTTACTTCAGCTTGTGTACTCTATTGTGTGTTTGTTTACTTATATAATGTCAATGCCTTCCCTTTATCGGGATTTACGCATTTGGTTCTAATCGCCAACCCCTGTCCTATGGAAGGTGGGCTTGGGGTAGTCACGGCACGGGCCCAGAGGATGGGTCGAGAAAAATTGGAATCAGAGGAGTTTTGTTCTACCACAGAACTCAGGACTCTGATAATGTATTCTATGTGAAAAATAGTGATAAGGGTATTGAGTGTGGTTATCAGTCCAGGGAGTCCAGTGTTGGTGCGGTAGCCGACGTATCCATACACCAGGACCCTGACTTCTAATTTCCGACTCAATTCACAAAAACATTGATTTCATGTGTGTTTCAAAAGTTTTATTTGTGATTAATTTGTGTCATATCACTAGGTATACTGTATTAACTGTGGCGCAACTGTTTCTTTTCAGGATGGACCACGACAGCAGCCACCTAGGGATTCGAGCTTTGTGTGAGATGGCAGCCCACCGAGCGACGAGGCCTCGGTGCATGGCCCCATTATAGTGGAGGCACCAGCGAAACCTCTACCCACCGAGCCACCAATGCCTCCATCCACAGAAACTGAGAGTGCACGTCGCCTGAGTGCACTGCACGAGTTTCAGTGCCAGAGACCGCCCAGGTTCCATGGAGAGATGGACCCTCAGTCAGTCGGGGATTGGATGGAGGCTGTTGTCTGAGTCTTCAGATTGGTTGGGAGACCAGCATATCTTATGGTGATACTTGCGGCGAGTCTCCTGCACGCGGCAGCAGGTAGATGGTGGATCATGATGCTCCAGGTGCACAATGAGACATCACTTCTTTGGAAGGACTTTGCGAGTCTCTTCCACTCGGATTATGTTCCAGCCACCTTCCATGTGGTGTGCATTCAGGAGTTACTACAACTGCGGCAGGGCAGAATGGATGTATCCCAGTACTCGGCGAGATTTACTGACCTCTCGCGCTACTCCACAGACATGGTACGAGACCCATTCTTCTGGGCCTGGACCTTCGTGTAGGGACTGGGGCACGAGATCAGGGCATTGATGATCTCCCTCATCATTCCAATATAGGATAGACTACTGAAGAGATCCCTTGTTGTGGAGAGCTTTCTTGCTGAGCCTACACTAGCAGTGAGACCTTCCGCAGGGCAGCACGTAGCAGATTCTTATACAACCGGTATTAGATAGATGTCGCAGAGGTCTAAGTGGACCAGACCATCAGGTGGGAAACCATCGGAATCTAGTTTGGAGGTGTGGGGAACACACAATAGAGTCAGTAATACGAGAGGCAGACAATGCTATGCATGTGGCGGTCAGGGCCCCATGGATTGTGACTGCCCAACCTGCCACGCATAGTGCAGCAGACGGTTGAGGGACCACCCAGGTAAAGGTAGAGGTTTGACCATGGTGGTCCGCATGGAGTAGGCGGATGAGGTAGAGGAGTTGGCCGAGAAGCAGGTGGTGGGAGATGCTTTGGGGAAATACCACCACCACCACCAGGAGGTCCACCCCGACCCTAGGGAGTTAGCAGGAAGAGGTAGGATCTGCTTCAGGCAGTGGAGGCCTACAACCACAGAAACCCTGAGATGATTCGAGGTACTATCTATGTCTACTCCACCCTTGCTATAGTACTCATAGTCACACGAGCGAGTCATTCTTTCATTTCCCCTGCCCTTGTTCGGAGCTCGAAGATTCCGACGGAGCCGTTGGCTCGATCCTTATGGCTAGAGACTCCTACAATAGTAGACTCAACAATTATGCACTGGTTCCGGTAGGGTGAGCTTACTCTAGGAGGTGAGAGATTCGGTTGGGATCTTCTTGTAGCGGTGTCGAGGCCTTACGATGTCATCTTGGGCATGGATAGGTTATCTACGGTCCATGCTCAGATCAACTTTATTAGGCGCAAGGTGTGGTGTGTCCGCACAGATGGGCGCAGGTTCACATTCACTGGCGAGATGGGAGCCTTTGCAGTTCAGGGTTGACTCATGCAGAGGATAGGATAGTCGATCACCCATCAGTTGGATAGTCTCATCCTATGAGCAGTTGATGTGCGGAGTCCAGGTTTTCGTGTTGTGGTGGATCAGTATGCGGATGTTTTTCCTGGAGACATTCCAAGACTACCTCCTCACATAGAGGTAGACTTCAATATTGACTTGTACCCTGGGAGAACCCCGATATCTACTCCAGCATATCGGATGGATCCCGATGAGCTTCGAGAGCTACGGGTACAGCAGGAGGACTTTCAGGGCAATGGATTCATCCGACCCAGTGTTTCACCATGGGCTTCTCCGATTTTGTTCTCCAAGAAGGTGTACGAGAGCTTGCAACTGTGTGTCGACTACCAATACCCGAATCAGGTGACTATTAAGGACAAGTATTCACTTCTGAGGATTGAAGATTTCTTTGATCAGCTCAAGGGAGCACGACGGTTCTCGAAGATAGTCCTCGGGTCAGGCTATCATCAGCTCAGAGTTCGAGATGAGGATATGCATAAGACGATATTCAGGTGTCAGTATGGCCACTATGAGTTCTTTTTTATTCCTTTTAGTGTAACCAAAACTCCATTAGTGTTCATGAGTCTCATGAACATGATCTTAAAGCTTTACCTCGATCGATTTTTCATAGTCTTCATCAACGACATATTGATTTAATTGACTACTGAGGAGGAGCACGCCTAACACTTGTGGGTTGTACTGGATACACTCAGAGAGCACTAGCTTTATGGTAAGATCTCAAAGTGTCAGTTATAGATTCGAGAGGTCCAATTATTGGGGAATGTCATCTCTGAGGTGGGAGTTGCGGTGGATCCTGCGAAGATCGAGGCAGTGCTAGCTTGGGAGCCACCCAGGAGCATGACGGAGGTGCAGAGTTTCCTAGGTCTGCCTGGGTACTATCGGAGATCTATGCCTGACTTCTACAGAGTTTCACCACCACTATCAAATTTGACTAAGAAGGGGAAACCCTTCGTGTGGTCAGATAGTTTTCAGAAGAGATTCTATGAGCTGATACAGAGATTGACCGGTGCACCCATCTTGAGGCTACCGGAGGAGGGAGTATGGTACATAGTTTACTGCGATGCATCAGGGACCAGACTCGGGTGTGTCCTGATGCAGGATCGGGCAGTATTCTCCTATGGATCACGACAGATGAGGCAGCATGATCAGAATTACGCTACCCATGATCTGGAGTTAGCAGTAGTGGTATTCGCCTCGAAGATGTGGTGGAACTACCTAATGGGAGAGCGCTTTACAGTCCACTTTGACCACCAGACCCTCTAGTACATCTTCTCATAGAAGGACCTGAACCTGAGACAATGATGATTTCTCGAGTTCCTCTATGAATATGACTTTGATATAGTCTATACTGCTCGGAAGGGAACTTAGTAGCTGATGCTCTCAACAGGAGGTCGGACATCCAGCTACTTGGAGAGGCGATAGAGCAACTAGCCGCGTTGCGGATATCCTTCGTGGATAGAGATGGGGTAGCCTTTATATAGTCGCTCATAGTCACTCCTCCACTACTTCAGCTGGTGAGGGAGGCACAGTGTGGGTACATTTACTGTGAGCCGCAACATGCATAGATATCATCAGGACAGGCATCTGATAGATTTTCTGTAGGAGGAGAGCACGTCATCCTTTTCAGAGGACATACCATGGTACCCGTTGCATTATAGGAGGAGGTGCTGAGGGAGTTTCACACTTCCCCATTAGTGGTACATCTTGGAGTAGCGAAGATGTACAAGGATCTCAGGAGAAAACTCTGGTGGTCGGGTATGAAGAAGGTTGTGGGAGAGTTCATTTCACGATGCCTCACCTGTCAGCAGGTGAAGGCGGAGCACCAGGTACCAGCAGTCTGGGTACAACCCCTAGAGGTTCTAGAGTAGATGTGGGATGGGATATCTATGGATTTTGTGACAGGGATTCCACATAATTCCAGATTACACGACTCCATATGGGTGATCGTAGATCGACTCACCATGCCGGCACACTTCTTACCCATCAGAGAGCAGGGCTCAGTGGAGAGCTTGGGATGCCTCTATGTTCATAAGATCGTACGGCTTCATGGTGTGCCATCATCTGTCGTCTCCAATTGAGATGCCCACTTTACTTCCCGGCTTTGGAAGGGGTTGCAGGAGGCATTTGGGTTGCAGATATGCCTGAGCACCGCCTTTCACCCTCAGACAAAGAGGACCATTCATATTGTCGAGGACATGCTCCGTGGATGTGTCCTTGACTTTGGTCGTAGCTGGGAGGACCACCTACCCTTGGTGGATTTTGCGTACAACAACAGCTACCACTCCACCATAGGGATGACACCAAACGAGGCATTGTACAGCCGACCATGCAGATCTCCTATCTGCTGGATATACCCTGGAGAGTCAGCACTTATAAAACCCGAGATGCTCTCGGCCATGACAGAGAAGGTTCTGATCATCCTGGAGTGGATGATAACTACTCAGAGTCGACAGAATTCCTATGTTGATATGAGGCGGAGAACACTAGTGTTCGAGGATGATGACCACATTTTCTTATGGGTCTCATCTCGATGTGGATTACAGAGATTTGGTCGGGGCGGAAAGTTATCTCTGCGCTTCATCGGACCATTCCAAGTTCTCAGCAGGATAGGCGAGGTGGCCTATCACCTATCTTTTCCGCCTCAGTTGCACCGGGTGCACGACGTCATCCACGTATATCAGTTGAGGAGATACGTGCATGACCCGACGCATATCATCGACCATGGGGAGCTAGAAATAGATGATGGGGAAACCTTGGAAGAGGTCTCGGTGGAGACCAAGGGTCGACCGGAGTGGGTCCTACATGGACGGTCGATTCCTCTAGTGCACATTAGGTGGCGGCACGGAAACCTCCAGGAGAGAACATGGGAGATGGAGGCTTAGATGCATGAATAGTACCCTCATTTGTTTCCCCAGTTTATGAAGAATCTTTATGTGAATGTAAATCCCTGAGGTGGGAGTAATGTAATGTCATGTAAATTTCAAGGAATTTTTTTTCTTAAATTCATGTGGATTTTACGAGTACGTAGTTTTTGATGGAATTTGATTCCAAGGCCCGGTGTTCCCGAATAAATTTCTGAAGTTTAGCTCAGGTACGTTCAGTGAACAAACGAGCGGGTTTTTCTATCTTTTGAACCGGTGCTCGGAATTGAAATCTGAGGGCACCGATAGAACCACAATGCTAGTAATTTCTTAAGAGGTCCTTTACCGAAGGTGCGTTTTCTTGCGAGGATTTAAAAAAATGTGGATTAAATGAAAAGTATAATAAAAGCGTGTTACAATTTTATTTCTTTTTCTAAAGTTGGTTTAATCTACATGGGGACATTGTGGAGGGACCCACATGTTTCTAAGTACTCATGTTAGGATATTTGTGAGGTGGGGCCCACATGATCCCAAACCATTCACATTCCCTAAACCCTTAACTCCCCCCCCTTAAACTTGATAAACCCCCTTGTAATTAAGTGGGAGACTTCTCCTCTCCCCACCTTTCCCACATTAAATCATGCCAACACACTTAATCAACTAAGTGAGTTATGTGTTCGAATTTTAAAATTTAAATGCATGGCATGAATTAATATAATAAGATGATACTTATTTTATTTTGGGGTCAGCTTGTTGTGTTAAAAATTGGGGAGAGAGCTCCAGTTAATTTTGCGAATAACGTCACCCTTCGACGAAGAATGCCATCACCACAAGGAGAGACGACATGCCATTACTTCATCTCTTCGTAGCTAGTGTGAGACGTTGTCCCCTCCTTTGATGCACGCAAACGCCGTCTTCGAAACCTTATCCCGCGGTTCCATCTTTTTCATCACAGGAAAACGACATCATTAATCATGGTAGGGGTTATCTTCATTAAATTTTAATTTAACGTTCTTCGTTCATTATTTTGGCCGCTTGTTATCAACCTAACGGGAGGAAATAGGACCACACAAACACAGCCGATCCTCCTTCCCATTTTTTTTGAATCTAGTTGATCTTTGCGGCGAAGGCGGAGTGGTGTCGTTGAACCACGTGGGAACGAAGAGGACCGCGGCCGGAGTAGACCGCGGTGGCGGTGCGCAGCGTCGTCGCTCCATGCCGGTGAGGCCGAAGGAGGCCGCGGTTAGTAGCGGGCCGTGGCGGAGGGGCGCAGCACCGTCTCGCCGCACCGGTCGGACAAGAGCCACGAACTAAGGTTGCGGCGGTCACTAGTAGGGGTGGCCGGGCTCGGCCGGCCGCCGGCGCTCCAAGAGGTGGGACCCCCACGGGTCCCACGGCAGCTCACACCGGCCGACCATTATGGCCAACCATTTCGGAAGAAACCGATGGGAATAACCCCTCGGACTTGCCTAGGGTGGACCCCACGAGGACGGGGCCTCCATTTCCGAAACAAAGGGGTCGCACACCCTTCGCACCCCACACGGCCTCGAGCCGAGCCGCGACCAGCTTCCAAGCCGGTCAGCAGGTCGTGCCCTGCCACGGGCCGGGGCGCGCCACGCCCTACCACGGGCCGTTGGGCCGAAACTTTTATAACATAATGAGCGGACGTCCGAATAAACAATGAACAAAGGTTTTATAATCTAGTTTGGGGTAGTCACGACACTGGCCCCGAGGATGGGTCGTGATAGAAACAATGATCAAAGGTTTCATAATCTAGTTTGGGGTGGCATGGAGGAGATATATGAATTTTTATACATAGATATGGAACAAGGTTTCTTGTATCATTCTATATCAAAAAATCATAACTACACGACATGTACATGGATGAACATGCACCATGTAGTATACCTATAGTTGTGTCACTTGATTTTGGAAAAGTTAAGATTCATCAGCAACGTTAGTGGGTCACAGACCATGTGACCATCCTTAGGTGGACAAGCCAAGTCAAAGAGAACAATGGTAGAACCTCTCTTAGAAGAACATTTGATGTAACATTGTACATGGAAACAGAAATAGACAGAAGAATGGGAAAGACGCCCAGTTGTAGAGGTACACTGTGTAGTCCACATAAACACTATATAGTGATACATTGTTAGAGATCCATGTATTAGCTGTGACACGTCGAAGCAGTAGAGCGGGCACACATGTCACGTGGGACCCTTACCCACTGTGTACCACTTACACACCCTTGAGGGAAAAGTGACCTCCTATATCCCCTTTGTTTGGACATCAATTTTGGTCCACGAGTATCATATCATATTTCTTTTATGTAAAATATAATTTTGGTCTCAATAGTGGATTTTTTATACAATGAAGGATGTTATGGGCATGATTTATTTTTAGGTGGTGCTCGATGATGGCAGTGTTTCGGTATGAGGATTAGAGAGGTGTCCCACAATGGTATTAGGGTGTGGGTTATCTACCTATTGCAAAGTACCACATATGAATTTAGGGTGAGGGTCCTCTACCTCCTGAGTGGCACCCTCTATGATGTAACATGGAAGAAGTCTTATATCTAAAGAGTTTTAACCCTATCAAATTGGACTTGAGTACTCTTTACAGTGTTTGGAATACCTCTAACATACCAGGGTGTAGGTCCTCTACCTATCAAGTTATAACCCTATCAAATTAGTTGATGGTCCTCCATAAACAGAGTGGTACCCCTCTGATGCAATGGGGTGCAGGTCCTCTATCTACCAAGTTGTACCCCATATCTAAAAGGGCATGGGTTATCCTTACACTATGTGGCACCCCTAACATACCAAGACACAAGTCCACTATCTACTGAGTTATATCCCATATTAGATATGGTTTGCATCTTCAATATAATGAGTGGAACCCCTTGAATTACTAGGGTGTGGTTCCTCTATCTACTACGTCATACCCAAAATTTTATAGGGAGTGGGTCCTCATTATAATGAGTGGTAGCCCCGTGGTGCACTTGGGAAAGGGGCTTCCTCTTTGAGATTGTGTCCCCTCGATTGTGAGGCACAATGGCGATGTATGGGACTCAACACAGTTAATTCATTTTATTCACACATGATATTTTTTTCATCGTTGGTAGACTCTTGGAACAATTAGAACATTTCTCTGGGGATTGTATTTGATATTGAGATCCCCTTCTATCTTGTTTGTTCTTCCTTGGTATGAGTATATATATATATATATATATATATGTATCCATGTGGTTGGTTTATTTTTTCTATATTGGTTTTCGTTGAGTTGTCTACTATGTATTCATATCATCTCAATTACTTTGCCCTCCATCATTTGGGAAATCCTAGTGGGTTTTTTTAAATACATAACCCTAGATGGGATTTTCCCATATATGTCGTTTCTTATGTAGATGACAAATAGGTCGACGAGGATTATAAAGAAGCATAGGGATACCTATTCCATTGGGTTGCGTACAATAGTTGGAGCATATAGATTGAGTGTTGACTGTTAGATCATTTAATTTTCCTTTTTTAGGTGAGGTCAACTTTATGATTGGTCCGGTATTTTTTTCACATTAATTTTAATTTTCACTACAATACCATTATAGTCCCAAGAGGTTTTCCCATCCATGGTTATATTATAGTTATTTCATCTTTTGATGATTATTCCACTGGAAATTATGAATTGATAGGGTTAGGTGTGTGCATACAAGTATATTAGTAAAACTTCTCCGATGATAGAAATGTTTTTAGCCATTGTTTCCAACCCCTAGCATATAGAGGCGGTCTTGCAGTAGTTGCGGCTCAAGCCCTATTTGGTTGGGTCATGACATATGCCTCTAAGACTCATTATATTGGTATTTTAGAGAGTCCAAGGATTAAATGGTATGAGGGTTATTGAGGATAAACTAGGCATGGTTTTTGTTTTGATATAAAGGGTTATAATTGGTCGGGAAATGGGGAGTTGGTGGTTTTCCTTTATACTTGATGAAAATGTCAATTTTTAAAAACATGTTATTTTTCAATAACATCAAAATATTAATCAAGGGAAAAGTCTCATAAAATGGCGAATAAATTTTATGGGAAAGTGATATGGTTGATACTCCATCAACTATCCAATATAAAACATTTTTTTTCACATATTCTAACCTTTTTCACTATGTTAAACCAATTTTACCCAAATTTAACCATACCAAGAAAACTAAACATTCACCAATGAACTTAAATTTTAATGGAAAAAGTAAAAATAAAAATAAATTGATAATTAGAATATTATGGATATAAATATTTGTATAAGTTTTTAAATTAATCATTTAAATAAAGTTTACCACTAGAACATATAATGCATAAAAATAGTTTCTGAGAAAAAGGTTCATTTATGATTAATGTTTCCATGTGAAATAAGATTATCATTTTTTGTGATTCTCAGGAAATAAATGAATTTATTATAAAACAAAAAAATGTGGATATCAAATCAATCAAAATATAGAATTTATGAATATTTTATAAACATTTTATATTGGAAATAAACTATTTTTTTATAAAGTTAAATATATATTTAATAAATATAAATGTATGTTGTTAAAATGTATAAAAGTATTCATGAAATTAATGTTTGACAACATAAAAGGTTTTATAAATTTTTATAAATTTTTTATATATTGTTAAATTAATTAATGTTCATATTTAAGAAAAAACTGTATTTTTTAATATTCAAATAAAAATAAATTATTTTAGAAAAATCCCAAAAACTAATCCAAATATTATTTTTCACATTATCAATACAAAAAATGAATAAAATTTATAATATTCAAGTTTTATAAGTGATAAAAATTAATTTTAAAACCCTGAATTATTACTGTAATAATTTGTTTATATATATAATTTTTATATTATAATTTCAAATATGGTTTTGTAAAATTTTAAAAAAAATTAATTCCGTGAATTCACTTGTCAAATTAATTTTTGTTTTGTAAAATGTTCAATTAATATAAACTACATAATAATAATTTCATGAAACAAATGTTCTTTATAAAATAATAATTTTCATTAATCACAAAAAATGATCTTTTTTAGAAAAAACCAAAAATCATCTTAATCAAATATTGAAAATATAAATAAAAAATTATACTTTATTTTTTCAAATTAAATTTATATAATTTTATATTATAACTTTTCAATAAAATCATAATATACATTGATAATCAATTTTTATAGGAAATTGACTTTTTAAAATACAAGTTGATCTTATTCTTCATTTCTATATAACCCTAATAAAAACTAATTAATAAATGAATATTAAATTTTATTAAAATACTAGTTTGACAATAATATACTTAATTTTCATTAACAGGAATAAAAAACATAAAATAGATTCCTAAATAATTTAATTAATAATAAACCATTATAGATAAAAATAAATAAATAAAAATATATTTCATAATTTAGTAAATCTTATTCATAACTACAAATTCAATGACTCGGTTTTAATTTTATAAACATATCGCATGATTTTTTGTGATGTGTTTCGATCAATCTATCAATCATATTGACCTAATTTTGTTAAACCATATATTAAAATATCATGTTTTTATATCCATCCATTAAAATATTATGTCATCACAATTTTAAAATCATATAATGGGAATATGTTTCCCATGGAGATTATAATTAACCATTCAATAGAATATTTTTATTGTTTTATTTAGGATAGAAAGCGATATTTCACTGTATCAAATTAATACGTGTCCTTTGTAAAAAGAGATAGTCCATTCCTAATATAATCCTAATATGCGATGAAGAGATAAAACTATGTGGTTTAATTTTTCTAAAACCATGAATAATATTTATATTCAATGAATTTAATAATTACAATACTAATAATTTTTTATTTATAACTCAATACCTAAATGTTGAAATCTTAAATTACATAAGAAATGAGAAAATCAGGAGTTAAATTCACTGTCTTCCTCAACACCATATGTTTCATTGGATTTTCTTTGCCCACATGATTTAGTAGTTGGTTGGTGTATGTTGATCTCTTTAACCTGGGTATTGATGAATTGGATTATATAGTGGTCAAAACCTTAAATCTAAAATATCAAATCTTTAGTGGATTATTTGGAAGAACATTATCTTACTTCCTTTTATCATTTTCCCCAATAAATATTATTTTTTGATGCCATCCTTTTACAAAATTAAATATTTCTTCAGTATAATTTATGTAAATCCTATGGTACTTATTCCAACATGTTTTACGTGATGGATTTTGAATATTAATTACCTCATCATATTCATCACCTGAGTTCCCATGAGACTCCACCATTCTCTTCTTCAGTGGGTTATGTATTTGAACTATGATCATATGGTTAATCATATTTCATGATATTTTGTTTCATATAGTCATCATAAGTATTTAACCAACTCCCACATAGAAGGTACTATCACTTTAATAATAAACACATTGTCCCTTAGATATATTACTACATCAATTTCTTCTGGTTCATCCATTACTAAAACCATAATTGGTTAACATGAGTGATGAATATTTATCATCATAAGATATGTATCCTAGATAACCAAAGGAAAATTTTACAAAAATATTTCACACATTGTTAGACCATCATGTTAGTCTATAATTATTTTTGGTCATGATATATAACTCTTTATTTAACATATATAATTCAAAATTTAACATATATAACAGTTATACGAACTCATATAATCCTTAATTCAACCCATATTTTTCATGATTCACCCCAGTATAATTTAAGATAAATTTTATAATATTTTTTGTAACCCAATTACGTAAAATAACATGGGAATCAATTATTTATACATGTTTTTAATGAAGATAAGACTAACTAAATAATTCCAAAGGATTGTCAAACCTTGTGTGAAATTATGAATCTTAAGTATGTACCATGTGATGACCGAGTTGACAACCATTTTTCTTTTTAGGGTTTTTCCCCTAGACTCATATGTGTAATATCCAGTATCCAATTATAGTATCCATAAATGGATTTAATTCCTCAAAAAACCACATTTAAAAAAAATACCAAATTATTAATATATTATCTTATATATAGGCTTATCCCCGTGGTATTTCACTAATGGTATCACATCATATCATAAAAATAACTATGCCATCAAATGATACCAAATATAGAGACTCCATCATTAAAAATGTATTATTTAATTATTTATAATATACATTACCTATAATAAAATATAAGGATCTCTAGGTATTGTATATTTAGATGATTATAGGCAAAAACACATCATCATAAACATAAAATAAAAACACTTATTTGAAACTCAAAGGAGTGATCTTAAATAACATAGATTTTATAAGAATTTATAAGATTCCCATGATATAATAAATAAGTAAAAGGGTGAGTTAAAACTCCTCATAAGGGAATAAACATGGAAATAAAGCATAACATGAGAGTGAAGAGGGAAAAAATTATATCACAATGACAATTAATATAAGAATGAAAATGATGAATAAGGGAATGAAATAATATGATCATGGAATCATGTAATATTTGGAAAAAATACAATACATTACATCATAAATGAATGTCAAGGATTACTTCAAACACCACCATTATAAGGTGGAAAAAATCAAATGGGGATTTATCCTATTCCCCATTCCCATAAACAGAGAAGAAAAGTCCGATGTTAAATTAATTCCACCCCTTATTAACTTAGATATCATATCATGAGATATAAAGAATTATCCCAACCCATCTAAAAAATTAGAATCATAAAAATGTGATTCAAATAATGAAAATAAACCATACCGAAATAATAGGAATAATCAAACATGTGAGAAGGAAATGGGTTTCATAATTTTGATTAAAGGAATAATTAAATGATAAATACTAAGTATTCAATTTAAAATAAGTATATAAATCATTTTTCACATTCATAATAAAAAACAAATATATGTATTTATCATGGAGATCTAAGACAAAAAAATTCATGTGATAGATTTTTGATAAAATTAATAAAGATGAACAACTTATGTGAAGCTTTATGAAATAAGTAATGATATTTTTAAATAATAGAAGAGAATACTATATTATATCAAAGTGAAACTTAACCAATATTTTTATACATAAATATTTATGTTTCTATAATATATTAATGGTTTAAAAACATTTTACTGATTTGATTCCTGATATGAGACAATAGATAGGATTCTTCTCCTAAATCGGTTGTATATAAGTAAGGGAATATCAATGGGACCTAAATGTTTTTCCAACCCCATAAATGAATATTGTATTTAACTATGTATATATGTATGGTAAATATAAAAAAAATATTTAGTATTTAAATGTGAATAATATAACATAAATGGAAGAAAAAGAATGAGAATGTGTGACTTACATTTTAAGAAGTAGGTATGAAAGATCCCTTAACAACTTGCCTAAAAATGCTCTAAACATTTACTTAACATCTTGAATAATGAAATTTGGTTAAATAAATATACTCCCAAGTAAATTATTGATCTATATTTAATTCTATAATGTCTATATAATATTTTTAATTATTTCATTTTAATATATTTTCTTATTATGTTGGTTACTTAGGGTTGTTCTATTATTTTCTTAATAGAACATTGGGATTGATTACCAAAGAATAATGTGTTGTAATTTAAAAATTAATATCATTAATTATTTATGTTAATATTCTAT
Source organism: Viscum album (assembly GCA_963277665.1). Classification (NCBI taxonomy): domain Eukaryota; kingdom Viridiplantae; phylum Streptophyta; class Magnoliopsida; order Santalales; family Viscaceae; genus Viscum; species Viscum album. The sequence continues at coordinate 633,402,538 of OY728134.1, read as the reverse complement.
ATTATTACATTAACAAAATTACATTGTTTCAATACTAAAATAAAAATAAACCAAATAAATAAAGGTTCATTGATAAGTCCATTTAAGCTTGTTGAGGTTTCTACAACCATTTATTATTGATTACACATATAAAAGTCCCTATGTCATTATTATTGAAAATTAATGGTGTAAAAATAATATTTTTAAATAATAAATACATTTTTTAAATTGATCCATTTTACGTGGTGATGTAAACAAACATGTCAAATTGTTAAGGTGGTAGTCTGCACATACGCTCAAACTAAACAATCAATTTAAATGGAACTAAAGGGGGAAATAAATTAAATAAATATCATAAAATAATTATCATATTGTCTTTAATATAATAATATTTGATTAAATAACCATATTCTACTTACAATTTATAAAGGTTATGGAAAATTAAACATGTCGATCAAGGAGTAGTAGTCCGAGAACACATATGAAAATGTTTTACTTCATTTCAATGAATTTTGAGGAGTGTGTAAAATGGATATTATATTATTATAAAAATATGAAAATAATCTAAATAATTCTGGTTTTATCATACCATCAAGTATTTAATGGATTTGAGGGGTGTAGATGGAGATAATAGAAATAAAAGTTTGGTTGAGAATATTACCTCTCTATTGGAATTTCTCCCTTGAATAATTCTTTAAGAATATATAGCTTGATATTTTAGTGAGACCAAAAATTCAAAAGAATATTTATGTCATGACCCGACTTCTTCATGAAACAAATATGAAAAAAACGATTTCAAGAGCCTACATCATCAAGATTAAAAAGATATATTGACCCCTGAGTCTTGCATCCAATATACCCTAGGGCGGGGAATGGTACCATGGGTATAACAATATCACAAAAATAGTAGGAATTTCCTTTTTTATAGTAACCAAGGTTAAGAGAAAAGATGTAACAACCTAAAAAACAACTCTAAGATACAAATATAAAATGAATTATTAATCCATCCACAAACATGCTTAATGTACAACTGCTAAAAATATATGAAAACCTCCAATTTATGTTCCAAAAAAATTAAGTAGTGACACAAAAACCGTCCCCAACATCTGATCATGTAATGTTCATCATGGTCTACATAATCTACTTGGAAACTTGAAAACAATTGTATATATTTAGGGTGAGATTACATGTATATTCAGTAGGGAAAAACCATGGTCACCTATGCAGAAGTGGGAGGGGCATACTAATTCCCCTATGAGAATATAAGAGAACCCTAAAAGAACATAACTTGGTATACTATCCACCTCAACCTCACTAAGGCATACTCACTAAATAATGAAAGTCTGGTAATGTAATAATATAAGAACATTGATATTTGGGTACCCCACACCACTTACCACAAGTTAATTTCTCATCCCTAATTGAAAAAAATCATAACTCAACCATGATCTTGCACAAGCCCCTCTATCACATCCCTCCCACACTCACCTGGGCCAAAAACCACACACATCATGCCTACAGACACCTTGGACACAACCACCAAACATGTCACTCGAAAACACTTGGGCCTTATCTCTATGAAACCTCGGAAACCATAAAACCTCTCAAACAAAAAATACCATAAATATTGAAATAAAACTCAATCCATTACAAGCTATATTAAGGGTCTTGGGTGATTAATGACTAGAAAATGGAGTATAGTAGAGTCAATAACCATCCATCCATCCTCTTATTGGGATCTTGGGAGAGACTCCCTCCCTTATAACAATGGGGGTGTTCAACACATAGTTCCTAATGTTGCTGGGGTTCATATAGAAAATAAAAAAACTACATGTTTATACATATAGGTAACAAACACTCTTCCCATCCTATGAAATTCCAATCATACAACCTACCCACAAAAAACCACCTTTTCTGCTACCCCTACACACACACCCCTCAACATCCATAAGAAAACATCAACACACCCATTTCATTCAAACAATCTTAATTTTTCATTGTAATATAATTAATTAATTTACGCCATCCCTACATAGGAAACTAACTACTACAGCACCATCAACTATTGTCAGTAATTAAAGAACCTGATTAACTTAAGAGAGTTTATTATTATTCCATGATTACACCGATTCATGGCAAGAAAAAACATTGATCTTGAGAGAACATGTGAAACATTAGGCACTAAAAACATTAAAGTACTAAAGATTGTCTAAAAATGATTTATAGTTTAACAACCATTGATAAATAAATAGAAAATAACATCCTTGTAGTCTGACCACACACCGACACCACACCCAACACACCCATAAACATGAAATCATGACAGCTCAATCATGTAGCCTTGATGCTCAAACACTACCCAGATGCATTACCCCTGTATAAATACTTCATACATTCCATAATACATTAATATCTCAACATGATATTCCATTACGCCACCTCAACCACACAATACACACTTCTAACCACATCACCACACAAACAACATAGGCCCAAGGTTGATGGGAACCACACATAGCACACAACCACACCTATCAAACATGGTGTATTCATATTTGGCCAACACTGTTCTTTAAATTTTACTTTGATAAGTAGGGGAGATCACATAAGGGTTTTCATACTAGAGAATACATTTCATTTAACAAGGTATATGTGATTAATCATATTGATATTTATTGAAATTATTCATAAGGGAAAAAATAGTAGTTATTAATCATCACACATAAACTGGAAAATCCAATAGAAAATCATGAATTTTAGAATCTATATGTCCATAACAGATCACATCATCATCAAATATAAAAAATAAAATAGGCGATTTACATCAATCCACTACCAACCCATTATCGATTAATATTTTCATTTAACTTTAATAAAGGTTGGATTCAACTGTTTTCAAAAAAGAATATTACTATGCCCACCCCACATGATACATAAATGAAATAATGGAGAAGGAATTCCATAATTGTAATAACAGACGATCAACAAATCTTCTTTGGGCGAATGATAGAGGGTCGTGCGATTAAAATGAAAAATCCATGGAAAAATCTAAGGGAAGATTAATTGATAGATATGGAACAACAGGAGACTCCATGGGAATGAAAAGCACTATGCGTGTAAAGTGGGATTAGAATCACATTTGGAAGGGAATATCCTGGCTCTGAATATCTACATCATATATCAATGGATGACCAGTTTCAAAATCCATTAATGTCGAATCGTGGCCAGGACCAGATGGTTGGATTATTTCAAAGCCCCTGAGAAATTTTATATTAATGATACAATTATTATCCCTTGAAACTCCTTTAAAAATCCTAAAAAGGATTCAATGTTTATTTTAGTCAAATAAAATATAAGAGGGGAGAAGATGAAAATTTTGGGTGAAACTGGGGAGAACTGGAAATTTGGAAAACTGTCAAAAGTGACTCACCATTGGGTGAGAAACTATGTCACTGTTCGGGGTACCACCATAGAAAAAACTAGATTTTTGGAAAAATTCTGAATCAGTCCACTAGGTCCACTATGAACACCATAATAAATAGACTTTCAGAAAGGAATGACCTATAGAAATCCAAGTCATTACATCAGATACCTCTCAAACTATTCCCAACCCTGAGACTAAACCATAAGAAGGAGGGGTCCAAACAACCACCCCATAAGATACCTATCAAGGATAAACCTCATTATGGTTCTCGATAGATAAATTGAAACCTCAAAATACCAGAACACCTCCTCCCACATATGCTAACCCAAAAATCCAGAAGATACCCCACACAACAACTACCCATACACACATATCAGTGAATTCCTTCCTCCATGTCAATATTCTAACCTCTTTAGGCGGCACACACTCACCAGCATAGGTTTAATCGCATCCAAATAAATTTTCATCTATTTGGAATCAGGTTTCCCTTTTCAACGTTTGAGTAATTTATCACAGATTAGAGAATAATAAGATAACCCATCCTATGGAGGATAAGGTCAAGCACTACATCACATATCAAAACACACATGAAAAATTGAAAACAACTCTTGGTAATTGGAACACATATGCACCTATCACTCCCAAGTACGCTCCTCCAGGCCACCATGCCTCCAGAACAAATGAACCAAGGAAATGGTCTGACCACAAAAAAACTTATCTGGACAATCATATATCTCCAATGGTTGGTCCATAAATGATGTTCCATCCTCGATATCCAACTCTCCATAATCATTGAAATGTTATTCATCATGAAGATACCAAAGAATATGGGAGACATGAAAGAAAACATGGATCTTCCCCAACTACGGTGGCAATTCCAACTGATATTCCACCACACCCACTCATCCTAACAGAACAAAAGGTATAATGAACCTGGGAGGAAGCTTCCTCCCTATTCCAAATATAATTTCCCACATAGAGGAGAAACCATTATAAATAAATGGTTTCCAACCATGAACTCCAAGGGTATTCTCTTACGATTGACATATGAATTATTCTGGTCCTGCGCTAACATCAACCTCTAACCGAAAAAACTACACCTTCTTTGTCGTAATCTGCACCATATCTAGACCAAGAAAAGATGCCTCCCCAACTCCTATCTACCACAAGGATGAATGACCTAGTATTCTTTATAAGTCTTTTAATAAAGACATGTCTATTTAAGAGTGATGGATATTATTGAATGAAAAAATAACCAAGGAAAAATGTCACACTCATGACCCATTATGTTCTAGAACACATGCCCACAACATGTGCTCCAACGTTTGGATGATACTTTCTGTTTGTCAATCCGTCTGAGGGTAGAAGGCATTGCCAAGGCATAACTGAGTTCCAAAAGCATGCTAAAATCCCCTCCAGACTCGCAATGTAAACATAAATGCTTTTATGAGATAATCTATCTTGGAACTCCATTCAGCCACACCACCTCATCCATATAACTCAACACCAAGTAATATACTACAGTTGACTCCTTGACTGCTATGAAGTGAGATGAATTCATTAACAGATCCACTTCTACCCAAGTTTAACTGCATCCTCCCAGAGCCCCATTTAATCCTATTATTAAATCCAATGATATTTCATCCCACTTACATATGTGGAAATATATGGGTTGTAACATACCACTAGGAACATGGTGCTAAACCACCATTTCCAGTCTGCATAAGAGCATTTCCACCTACTCTACCACTGCCTGATTCATACTGGGCCATCAGAACATTTTTCTCAATTCCCAATTCATCTTGGAAATTACAAGGTGTAATTATAGGGGTGACATATGAATCCCTCATTGAACCTCCTCATGTATCTCCACTAGGACATAAAACTTCCCATAGATCATCTTTTGATTCTAACTATCCTATGGCCATCCCTCAAGTGCATTTCCCTGGTCAACACGATCACACATCACCTCTGCCTGGACGTCTCCCCACTGATAATCCTTATAATAATGCATTATAGAATAAATCACTATCATCTTAAATAGGCAGCCTCTACTTCCATCCATTCCCCCCATATATGTTCATGGATGCCAACTTTTCCATATCCCTCTATGAATCCGCAGATTCCCGAACTACCTCCTTCAGCGAATTTATACTTTAATAATAAGCCTTGAAAATTTCGTTCCTAGAGGTGTAAGGGATTTGAAAATATTAATCTTGGAGGAACTCCATCCACATTCATTATCTCATGTTCAGGTCTCATTGGGAAAAATTTACATCAAGATCTTATTATATATGAAGTCTAAAAATCCCTCCTCAGTGAAATAATGCCTCTAAAAACACAGAAAAAACATGAACACTACAAATTCCAGATCATGGGTGTCATATTTAAATTAATGGGGATGTAACATCATAGAACCATAACAGATCACTCTCTATTAATGCATCAACATACAACCCAAGACCAAATGGAAAGCATCACAAAACACCTCGAACATCACCCCTTCCTCGTGCAACATTAGCACTAGAGCACTGACCATTTCCCCTTCAGATAGTTGGAATATTCTTGAAACTGATCACTCCACATAAAGGATTTTTTATTTCCAATTGGAGCCCTCAACATAGCATCTACTGAAGATAAGTCATGTGTGGATCTTCGTTAGTATCCTACCAAACTGAGAAAACTACGAAAAATTACCGCATTCGTGGGTGAAGCCCAAGAAACAAATTCCTTGATCATTGATGGGCCAACCACTACACCCTACTAAGACACCACATTCCCCAATAAGTGGACCTCTCATGTCCAAAATAGGCACTTGGGATGCATTCCATAGAGCTGGTAGTGCTAAAGGATCCCTAGGATAGTCCTATGATTCTCTGTATGCTCTTCCTCTGACCTTGGGTAGATCGGAATTCCATATATGAATACAATGATTAAACAGTCTAGGTACTCCTGAAATAAATAGTTTATGATCCCCATGAACATGGATATAACATTCTTAAGGCGGAATTAAATAACTAAAAACTTGAATTTCCCATACCATCACATGAAATCAGTCTTCATGATTTCCCATTCCTTCACCCACAACTAGTGACATCTAGAACACAGATCGATTTTTGGAAAAACCACTTGCTCCCCACATCTAGTCGAAAATATCATCTATCCTTAGTCGAGGGTAATGATTCTTGAGAGGTAATAGATTCAAAATCCATTATACTATACATAGCCTTAGACCACCATTTGACTTATTTTCAATCTAGACTGCAGTACCCCATGAGGACACACATGCCTAGATAAAGCAATTCCCCATTAGATCATCAATTGAGATTCCCAAATACATCATCTCAGAAGGCATCATCCTATAAGAACCTATTTAAATCAGAGAAGCACCTGGTTGTAAGTCTATCATGAACTCAATGTCATGTCGAGGGGGTAAAGTCAAAACCCCATTAGAAAAACACCCAATAATTCCCCATCAACTCAAAGAACATCCACTATCTCATCATCCACCAATTCCACTGACAAGAAATATAACATAGAAAGGAGTGGCTCCATATTTCGGCTACCCACCTAACAACTCCACTCACCAATGAAATCCATAAGTTGTCCATTAATGTTTGATAACATTACTATTCTCCAGAATCAGTCGATAACAGCACGCATAGAGTAAAAAAAGTTGATTCTATGGATAACATCATATGTCTACTTATATATAAGAAAGAGACCCCCCCCCTGGACTAGTGTGTCCCCAACATCAATATACCTCCCTCAAAAAAATCAAACACGATGGACTGGACTCTGACTAGTGTACTCAAAACATGAGGAAAAAAACATCCCTCTATGTCTAGTCCCACTACATGGGCCAGACATGGTGCGACGAACATGTGAGATGATTCAGAATGTAATAGGGAATAATCAAGTGTACTAAATAAACTAATCATACCTAGAATGATCATTATCCCCACTGGAACTATTACCTCTATGGCAGGAAACTGCCCAACCCTCGATAATATTCTCCATGTATGTCATCCATCTACCCAACCATTCTCTGGTCGAGGTACCTGAGGAGAACCCTGTGGTCACCCCCCCTGTATCATATACCCTCTGTGTAGTAGGGGCATGTTGTCCCTAATGCTAAAAAGGTCTAGAAAGAACCTAATAATAATACAGGCACTGAACCTACCCACCTCCACTATAACGATCTGGAATTAGGCATTGAATCCAATGGTTCCCTCAATTTCTATTATAAAACCACCTTACCCCCATCCTGTTAGAAAATGGATATAACTAGAGGGTCAGAACTACTATTGTGGGGGTCGTCTCACCACTAGCCAAAACCTCGATGGCCGTGACGTAGGAGACCTACTAATAAATACCTACCCCTTTTAATAAATTCTCTGACTTCCATATCGTGGGAGACCTCCTTGAATGTGCTTCCATTACACAATGTCATCTTTCTTCTAAACCATTATTTATGTCTGTACAGTGAAGGGAGTGACCACAAGCAGAAGAGAAGGACTGATTTCCACATCTATTCACTTCACCCAAGACTCCTCACCCAGAAAGGTATGTTTAGAAAAGCATAAGAAATTGTTTAACATGATCCTCAATTCCACCAAAAACATACTCTTGTACTATAGGGAGAGTAGCTCATTCCTCTTCATGTCTTTCATTATCGAAGAAATGAATTACGCCCAAAAATCCAACTCAATGTCATCCCATGAAACAATAGTCTCCTTTTTTCTACCAATGTTAATGCACCCACCATTAATGCATTACCCCTCTTATTTGGGTCACCACCAGAGGAATCCAATACTCTGTCAGATCTGGGATCAAGCTGATAGAGGTCACAAACTCCTCCAGCTAAAGCACTGTCTAAATATCCAATAAACAACCATTTTATTTCGCAAGAGCATGTCACTCGAATTAATGAATAATCTTCTTCCACTGATTTTCATCCTTGTCGGGATTAACCCTTCTCCGATATATTTGATTGGCTTGCTGATCCTCCACTACTCGTACCACATGTATACGATGACTAAGTTCCATAAATGAAAGTTAACCAAGTTACTATTAGGGCTGAGAAGCGTGGAATTTGTTTATAATTAATTTTAACTCTATGTTTATTTTAATTTCCCAAAACACCCCAAAAAAACATAAACACAAGTAATCATGATTCATGTATCTTCCCTAGGGTCTCTACCCTACAAACAATGTAGCCTCACTTGGTCGTTAAGTAAGCTTTGATTCTTTACAACAGATCATGGAGGGCTTTAAAATCCTATGACCTAGCTTGTCTTTATTCGCCAATGTCAAACACCAAGATCATATTAATTTTTTTTTCATACCAAACCATTCAACCCCCATTGATCTTAACTCCAAACACCATCCTATCTCTCAACCATCAGCTCTAATACCATTCTTCCACTTCCCACCTTCTATATGATAAGGGGAGGGATAAAAATATGTTGAGAAGTTCATTCTTAAAAATGAAGGAGAGATATTAAACCCCGAGTCCCACCTCTAATAGACCCTTGGGTGGAGACCAGAACCAAAGGTATAGAAATCTCAAAAAAAAGTGAGGAATTACCCCTTTATAGTAACCAAGATCCGGATACAATATGTAAAAACCTCAAAACAACTCCAAGTCACATATCTAAAAAGAAACCAAACTCCCTCCAAATATATTTTTAAATTAAAAAAATAAGAAATATAAGAAAATAATCCAATGTAATTTCAAAAATAAATCTATGTAGTGACACATCAACCATCCCCAACGTCTGAGCTATTATTGACTATCATGGTCCATGTAATCTCTCTAGAAACCTGAAAATAGTTTAATATACGTATGGTGAGTATACAAGTATACTTATCAGGGAATAACCATCGTCACCCATGCACATGTGGGAGAGACATATGAATTACCCCATGATAAAACAATAGAAATTCCAAAAACACCAAACAAGGTACACTATCCACACCAGCCTCACAAAGGCACGCTCCCCAAATAATCAAAGTCATGTAATGTAATAATATAATAACATCAATATTTTGGTACCCAAAAATCACTTCCCCTAGTTAAAAACTCATCCCTAATTATGAATGAACCGTGCATACCACACTCATCCACAAGAACCACTGTCACAACCATTGCACACACACCTGGGCCACAAACCAAAAACATCTTACCCATAGACACCTAGGCCACAAACATGAAACATCTCGCCTGAAAAAACATGGGCCTCATCCAGAAGTCACCTTGGACACAAACAACCTCTCAAACAACCAATACCAAAAAATTGAAAAAAAACTCATGCCATTATATCCTACCCGAACGGTCTTGAGTGATAATTTTCTATAAGAAGTAGCAGAAAAGAGAAAATAACCATCCTTCCATCCTCACACTCGGATATTGGGAAAGACACTATCCCCCATAACAAGTGGTGTGTTCGACACATAGTGGTCAACACGGGTGTGCTGTGTATTGAAAACATACGGAACTATAAGTATATACATATAGGTTACAAACACTCAACCCATCCTATAGAATTCCAAACATACAACCAGCCCACACAAAACAACTTTTGTTGCTACCCTTACATGCACAGACACACAACAAAAACTGCCAAAACATCAACCCACCCCTTTCATTTAACCAATAATCATTCTGTATTAAAATCCCATTAATTTATTTTCTCTATCCATACCCGAAAAACTAACAACTGCAACCCCAGAAGGGATTCTCGGAAGGAGAAGAGGCTAATTAACTTAAGCGGGTTCATGCTTATTCCATGATTACACCAATTCAAGGAATAGTAATACACTAATCCCGAGATCATGGGTGAATATTTATATGCTGTCGACATTAAACAAGGGAATATGGACCAAGGAAAAAGATTTACATTTTTCCACCCATTCAAAAAAACTAATAGTAAACATGCCTAATGTAGTCCCACTACACAGAAACACCATACCCAACACACCCATAATCATGAAATCACGACATCCCAGCCCTACAACCCCACTGCCCAAACACTGCCTAGATGCAGTCCCACATTATAACAAGTTATTCTATTCTACAATCAATCAATCTTTCAGCTTCAGATTCTATTGCAACACATGCTCCACCCCATAAACACAACCACACTCCCAACCACAACACCACACACAAAGGACATACGCATGGTAGAATAGAACCAGACACAACACACTACCACACCAATCAAATAGGGTGTATTCATATTTGAAAAAATATTTGTTTTTAAATTTCACATTAATAAGTAGGGGTGATCACATAAGTATTTTCATCCTGGGCCATCCATTTCATTTAACTAGGTATACATGATTAATCAAATTGATGTATATAGAAATTATTCATAAGGTAACCAACAACAGATATAAAGAATCACCCATGTGTAGGTAATTACCACCAGTAGTCAAAATTTTCTGAAGTTATACGACCCCAACAGATCACATCATCCACAAAGATAACAAATAAAACATGTGATCTATATCAATCCACCCCAATCTTGTTATCCAGTTCATATTAGAATTTATCCCTACTAAAAGTGGGATTACACATTTTTCACAAAATAAAATTACAAAACCCACACCACATGATACAAAAATAAAAGAGAGATGAAGGAAATTCCTACATGGAATAGTAGATTATCAATGACTCTACCTGGCATAAAAAAATTTTGTCGTGTGAGCAACCAGAAAAATCCAAGAAAAAACTCTACGAAATGCTTGATTGATGTCCAAAACACAATACAAGACTCCATGGAAAGGGAAGGATATAGTCACACAAATAGGGAAGAAAAGCACAATGGGATGGGAAGATTCTAGCTTTGAAGAGACAGATCCAGTATCAATGGATGAACGGTTTCAAAAGAAATTATAGTCAAATTGTTTTCAACACCACATGATTGTATTATTTGAAAGTCCTTATAGCATTAGTATATTAAAATAATAATTAATATCCTTCAAAATGACTTTTTAAATAGACAAAAATTTCTCTAAACCTATTTTTTGTCAACTAAAATGTAAGAGGGGCGAAGCTGCAAAATATGCACGAAACTATGGAAAAAAAGAAATTTGGAAAACTATCAGAAGTGACTCTCCGTTGGTTGATTCATGATGTCACTATTCGTTGTGACACCATTGGAAAAACTACATTTCTGGAAAACTCTTGATGAAAGACACTGTGTCCCTATAGAACACCAAAAAGAACTGTATTTTCACAGAGGAATGGCCTAGAGAAACCCCGGTCATCATAACACAGGGTTGTGAGGAGGGACTAGATTAGTGTTTTGGGTGGGTTAATTCCATGGAAAGGGTGGAGAAATGGGGAGGATGTGGTCAAATTTTATAAACGAATTAAATTGGATGTTATTGGAAACTCATTATTTCTCAATAATATCACACCATTATTAAAAAAAAGGCTAAAAAACGTCCATAATTGTCTAGGGGGACATATATTTTCAAATTTCTCTCCAACATCAAATAAAAAACATGTTGTAACATTTTTCACAATATTAAATCTTTTTTATCCTAATTTCCCCTTATTTTGATAACTCTACATTCACCCCTAAAAACTAATATTAATTGAAAAAATAAAAATAAAAATTGAATAATAATTTTAACATGATGATTTTACATATTTCTATCATTTTATATATGATTAATAAAATTTATTTTAGTATTATCACATATAATGCGTAATAAATATTTATTTGAAAATGTTCATTTTTAGCTTAAAATGTAAGGGTGGGATAAGATTATCAATATTTATGATTTTCAAGACATTAATTAGTTTATTGTAAATTTAAAAAATTTTATATTACATCCAAACCAAGAAAAATATTAAATTAACAACATTATAATAATACTTTTTATTAGGATGAAAATATTTCTTTTTTATAAGGTTAAACGTTGTTTTAATAAACATAAAACAATACCTCTAGAATGAATACTATTATTCATTCAACAAATATTTGATTAATTAAAAAGTTTTATTAAATTACAGTTCTCACTTATATACTTATAAATTAATTAAATTCAATATTTTAGAGAAAAACTATAATTATTCAATATTAATATAAAAATAAATTATTTTAGGAAACCCAAAAAAATAATATCCTTATTTTAAGATGAAAAATCAAATAATGGAATAAATTTTATTTTATTGAACTTATATAGGTGATAAAATTAATTTTAAATATTAAATATATATATATATATATTATAAATAATTTTTATAAATATATAACTTATGTTCTAAAATGTCAAATGAGGGATTGCAAATTTAGAAAAAAAGAATTAAAATCATAAATTATATTATTAAGTAATTATTTTAACTTATAAAACGGTTTAATGAATCATAAATTCATGTTTTTATACTAATAATCCCATAAATTTTAGGTTATTTTAAAAATTGAATTTTTCATTATTCTCAAAAAAAATAAATATTTTTTAAAATGATATAAAAAAATTCATTGTAAACTAATATTGAAATGATAAATACAAAACGATGTTTAATTTATCGAATTAAATTTCTATAATTTTATATTCAAATTTCTATATAAAATAACAATATACAATGAAATAATTTTATTATAAGAAAATAACTTTTTAAAATATTAGTTACTCTAATTATTAATTTATATAAATTCTAATTAATCTATCATTAAACAATAAATATTATATTTTATTAAAATCTCCATTTATTGATTATATACATAGTTTTATTTCATAAAAGTATAATGGAAAAAAATATATATTTCTGAACACAATAATGAATAAAATAAACATAATATATATATATATATATAATATATTAATATACTTTTTTTATTTTATTTACTCTTATTAATAACTATCAATTCAATGGCTAGTTTTTAATGATCTAAACATAGCATGGGTTTTTAGTCATTTTTTGTATGCAGAGTAAGATATAAAATATATTTTACTACATTATTGTAAAAATATATTAAAATATCAAGGCATTACAATCCCCCTTGAATATATTTTGTCCTTTCAAGTTAAAAACTCATAGAATGGGAATAATTTTTATAAGGGAATCATAATTAACTATGAGTTATTATTTGATCATTGAATGATTTATGATAAGAATTGATATATCCTTATATGGAATTTAAAAAGTTCTATTTGTAAATAGTCATAGTCCATTCATAATATAATAATAACATTTGAATACGTGTAAAATATATAATGTGTAACTATAAAAACCTGATTTTTTCTTATAAAAATACAAAATATTACAAGTTTAATATTCATTATATATCAATATCATCCACATAATAATTACATAGAAATGTTGTTTTTCGAAATATGTATCCATAAACTACTAGATCAAAAAATATATACACCATTTCACATTTTGTTATTCTCATCTAGAACCCATTTTACCCATATCACGCTTATACACATTCATCAAAACAAATGAATGGGAAATAAAAGAAAGGGGGGGGGGGGCTTCGATTCTCATCAAGGGTAAACACAAGATATATAAATAAATGAACATAATATTATCATAAGGGTATGAAAAAATGATCATAACATTAGATAATAATACCAATCTATTCATAGATCATAATCATGTGACATGAAATGATGTTTTATCAATCAAAAGACATAAGACATAACACATAAGACTGTGGAATCATCAATAATACCTTTCGATCCATGATAACATGTCATAAGTATAAAAAAATGTTTTCTATGAAGAAATGAATATAAAATCATTTATTTAGTGAATATACAATGACAATAATTTCATAGTGGACTGGGTTCACTCCTAATTCCATCAATTTCTTAGTTAAGATTAACTTCCATGAATACCATATTAGAGAAATTCCCTGACTGAATTGGATTCAATCCCTATTCAAATCCTTATTATCTGATGATATATCCATATTTTCTCAATGCATTGGAGGGATATATAATTTCCCTCTCACCACATAATGAAATCAATAAATATGTGTTCCCTAAGATCCTAAAAAATTTACCATATCATGAAATTATAACTCATGAAAAGGATACGGGTTTTATAAAGATTTCATCATTATAATCATAAATAATCCAAAATGAAAATATATATTGTAAAATTTGATCATATCTCAATAAATAATATGAAAAATAAAAGTATGTTGTTATTGTTAACAATAACATTAAAATATCAACAGAACATTTATTAGGGAAAATAAATTATTTATTTGAAATATGTTATATTGAGTATAAAAATTTGAAAAATATTAAAGAAAAAATTTTCTTTGAAAAATAAAATAGAAAATTGTAAATGAATATTTAAGGAAAATAATATTAATGATGTTATGTAAATCCATTATGTAGTGTATGTGATAATAAATATTCCTTTCCTATTTTTGGTAAAAAATCGAAAGTAACATATTTTTAAATTATAATGCGGTTCCTTATAGAACTTGTTAAGGAGCGTAATTTTTTTAACCAATATTTTTATAATATTTTTTTATAATACCGAAAATATTCTTGAAAACATTTTAATGAAAATTGGGACAAGGAAGAAAAGATTTTTGACCGAAGGAAAAAAAGATGGTTTTCATTAAAAATATTCTCTTGGTATCTACAGTATATTAAGAGATGAAAATTAAAAGAAAACATTAAATATACATAATTTCATACAGGATAATAAAATAAATGATATTTTTTAGTGATAATTAAATAAATATAATCATCAAAAAATTTATGCAAAAATAATCATAGTAAATATGAGATTGTAATGTAAAACCCTTACCTTTGATGTAACTTTTAAATCATATCCCCCATGAAATAAATATTATGAAATAAAACATTAAATAATATTAACATAAGAATATTAATGATAAATCATGTCAATTTATAAGTAGATACACGTAATAAAACAATATAAGCATATAATGATGTGTTCAATATTCATTACATTTTTTCTCTTACTTTATAAAGGATTTACTATTGATTTTATTCTTAAAGTGACAATAATTATGATAATAATTTATTTAGGATAAATTTATTATGGAATTATTAAATTAAATATTTATATTTTAATAATGTTTTTAATGATTAATTTATCAATTCATCATTCTTTATTTTATTAATTAATCTATATTTTATTTATCAATAGTTTATTTTTTATCATTTCTATTATTAATATTTTATTCCGTATTCTGTATAGATTTTATTTATTTCCTTTTTTTTAGTTTTAATATTTAAATTATGTAATTAATGTTTTATTTTTAATTTTATTTATCTAATAATTTAACAATCTGTTTATTTTAATTTCATTTCAATATATTTAATTTTTATCATAATATTATATTATTTATTAAATAATTTGTTTATTAATTTTATAATTTTTTTATCTTTGATTTTTTGTAATTTTTAAATATTTATTATTAAGAAACTCATATATTTAATGGGTTTTTTATTTAATTAATAAAAGAATCATTATTTCTTGATTGACTATTTATTCAGTATTTATTTATTGTTTTGGAACCAATAGAATGTATCAAAATTTATAGAGATCACACATGGTAGATTTTAGGAGGAAACCACATAGCCAAATCCCAGCGAGATTCACGTAGCTGAATTCTAAAATTCAGATATGTAGACTTTTTTCATGAAACCATTTTTCTAAAATGAAAAGAACCATTCATCTAGGAATCATTTTAAATTAATGCAAGTAGAGTTATATTATTTAAATATATGAATACTGTACATTGTATAGATAAAGTTAAAAAAGAATTATCATGAAGAACCCCATTTTCAAGGCTGATGGTTGTGTTGGGCCATTGAACTATTGATTTAAATATAGATTTCAGAGCTCACTGAACAAATTTAGAATAATATCACTATGATGCAGTTCGTTGTATTTTTACTAACTAGATATAAGAACCACTAACACTAGATTACGGTGATCTGAAGTCATTCCATCATAAATTAGAATCCACCACTACTGAACAAACTATGACCTTTTGAGTTTTAACTGTAAAAGATAATTATGATCGATATTCTTAGAGGATATGAATTGATGAAAGAGAAGAAATTTTGAGTATAATGATACTATAGACCGAAAAAATATATATCTACACTAACAAAACCATGTTCTATGTCATTCCGATCGATCCAAAGAAGGAGAACCAGAATCTAGTTGATGATTGAAATCTGAGTTCGCAAAACATTGAAGTTAAATTGATTCCATCAAAAGTGTTGAATAACCTTATTTAAGTAGAATGCACAATATTTTGATTATTTATTTTTCTTTTGTCATTTGTTAGATCTAAATGGATGTGAATAATTGTTGAAGATTGCTGGTTCTTTTACCTTGTAGGTTTTATTTTTTGAATATGAAGAGATCTTGAGGCTCCCAAATCTCACATTTTTTGAGTTCAAAGGTTTGTTTTCATGACATACACAACCAAATGGTTGTGAAAACTATATTGATGAGTATATTTAATAATTTAAGACACAAAATATAAGTTTTTGGGATGAATTATGAATAATTTTAAACCGATTGAAGAAAAAATAAATAGAATAAGAAATTTTTTGAGGGACAATTGGGAAGTTGGGATGAATTTTGAAAAAAAGAAGAATCTAAAACCGGGTGATCTCTTCAGGTGTAAAGAATTTTTCAATTATTTATTAACTGATTTTTTTATTGGGATCGAGGTCCAAAGTTATGATGAGATATATGTCAGGAGATTGGTTATATGTTATACAAAAAGAATAATGGTGATGAAAAAAGGACATAAATTTTAATATACTATTGGATATCATAATAATGATATAGTGATTTGATTATGTGATATAAATAAATAATAAAATTTGTATATTTAGGAGAAAACAATTATCAATAGAACACAATTTGGACATGTAGATAAGAGAATATTATAGTGAGCGAGTTTTGTAGAGAGATTTAGAGAAGAAGCATCAACAATCTAGACATAGGAATCAAATGACTGAGATCTCATGAAATAAGGCCACCATAACAGGGAAGATTCTTTCCAATTTCCCCTTTTCAATATTTTTATTATACATGTACATTCTTGAACATAATTTAATTTCTATTTTTTCATACATTGATACTTAATTTTCTTAGTAGTTTTGATTATAATTAATTGATAATTTTCTATATATTTGAATTTGTTAAAAACTTCTATTTGGGAAATTTTCATACATTGAACGTTATTTTTTACTTTATGAGCATCTTTTATATGCTATTCTAAGGATTCATGGGTGAATGTTGTTACCCTTTTAAATTTTGAGCATCATCCGAACTACTAAAAATTTGACAAGGATTGTATCTATTTTTTCAACAATGAACATACTTCATCCTGAATATGATTTAATAAAAATTTATAACATTTCATTATACTATGTAGAATAGTTGAAAATAGTTAGGTGATTATACACACCTTTATTTTATTAACTGGATTGATTTTTTAGTTGAAATCAAATAGAGAAAATCATTTTCAATCAATTCTTGAAACTCAATTTCCCCTAGAATATTTTGCTACCCGTAGTTCTTTATATCTCTTTATCTCCCTCATTTGTCTTATCTACTAACCTATATCTCAATTTCACTTCTCTTTCATTCATTTTTATCTCTCTCTTTATTTTTGTCTCACAACATTCCTTTTCTTGGGTTCAATCCCTATACTATAGGATTCTAATAGTTAGATGATGATATAAATAATTAATTTTCATGATGTTCACTAATATTCATATAAAATTTATATTTTTATTTGGAGAAAGTAACATGCATCCAATCCAAAAAAAACATTTGAAAAAAGGAACTAAATATATAAAATATTTTAGAAAAATTTGGTTTCATTCTGTCTCACTATTGGGTATCGAATTTTAAATTCTAAATCAATTTATATGTTTTAAGAATTCAATATTTCTTTTTGAAATTATTCCATGATATTTTGAGAATTTTTTAATTTCTTTTGTTTCGTTAAAATGGAATATCAAAGGGTTTGGACTAAATATAATGAAATTTATTGTTTTGGTTTTCATTATTATGGACACACTACTTCATAGTGTTTTTATAACCGTCCCCAACAATTTTTTCATTATGAAGGAGACCAAGGATATTTTAATCCTAGTCATAATGATCAATCCGTTTAAAAAGAAATTTTATAGAAGATTTATGATAAATTTAATGATCTCAAGGAACCACATAATGAAAAAATGAATAACATTCAAGTTAAAACATGGAAATTATTTAATAAAATGATATATCCAATGATAATTAAAATTGGGATTGAACAAAATAAATTTTTTGAACTTAAGAATGTAAATTTTGAGTAAAATGAAGAAAAAAAGGAAACAAAAAGCATTCACAAACTCAATTATGAAGAAATTGTTTGGAAAAATCTATGAAAATATAACTAATAAAAATTCAATTTAGTAATAATATGATGCTAAAAAAAATCAAAATCCCTCTTAAGAAAATTTAATTTAGGAGTTTTGATCATATCTAATCTAGAGATATAGATAAACTTTAAAATGAGAACATAAATTATCAAAACACATTAACCTATTTTTACAAAATTTTCATTAGTGAACTTTTACATGACATAGGTGGTATGTTGGAAGAGAAAATTAACGTGGAAATCAATTATTATATTTTTTTGAAACTGATTTTAAATAAAATCTTTACTATTTTAAAATAGAAATCCCAACAAACATTTAACTAGTTTATAATGTAGATGAAGAGGTACCAGATTCTAAATTGAAAATTATTGAATATATATCACCATTATGTCCCTTACTTATGATGAATCTCTCATGGAATTTAATGATAATTTGAAATGAAGAATTAAAAAATCTTGGAGGAGGGGAATTAATCTCTAAATTTTATGATTTATTTATAATTGGGATGAAATTGAGTTCTTCTTCCCTAAGATTGGCATAATGACACAAAATTCAATATGATTTTGTTTAGGGGAGATTATTTATTTGAAACTAATTTTTTTTGAAAAATGCAAATGGAAATAAGAATGAATTATTTTTCAAAATAAGTTACTATTTGTTGTGATATTATAGTTGGGTAATTATTGGAATGAGGTTATTGTTTTATTAAACAGAAACATCAATGTTTTCTAGATGAGATTAATCATCAACTTCTATATATTTCATTATTGAATTCATTTATATTTAGCGGTTAAATTCATGATATGGTTGAAAATATTTTCATTGAGAAGTTATTTATGAAAACCAATGTTTCAAAAACTACTCTTCAAAGTAATTTGGAACTTCCTCCTGCTGATTATGTTTTTGAAAACATAGACTTGATTCATTTTTTGAGAGTTTATAGGTTGTTTATATTAAGGGAAATTGTGAAGATAATTTATTACTCCAATGATCACCTAGTAAACCTATTTCCCTATATGAAAATTAAAATATTTTTTAAACTCAATTAATACCAGTAGTGAATAATAAACCTTTCAAGAGTAATTCTGCACATTTGTTTTCTACTAGTGAGCTCAACGGGTTCTTGACAATGATTGAGGGAGTCCCATTTTTTCACCTAAGTATGATTTGTTTGAAATCGCTGAAGAAGTGGACAATGGTGATTGTTTTGCTACTCCACATAATTATTTCTTTGTGTAGATATTCAATGATTATGGATGTTTCTATGTGATATTTTCACCTTTTAATGGATTCAAGTGTTACATTAGAGTCCATATTCCCAAATTTTTGTTATATTAAAAATAATTTGGAGAAATCATGTATTGGATCATTAATAAAAAAATAAATCATCCATGTGACTTTGGTTACATGCTATAGGAGTATGCTATGGCTAATAAACCCAACACTACAGGAGAGTAAATTTATGGTTTTTCATTTTTGATTTTATTTTTATATTTCAAATTAAATGCATCTAACTCTATTCTATGCTAGCCACAAATTTACCTATTAACTATTATAAATGTACCAATGATGATTTTTTCACAAAAAATACCATTTTTCATTTTTCACCGACATAGATGCTACCAGATTGAGCAACCCACGTCAATCCCCATTTACTTCTTCTATGGATATGATCATTTGTGAACATAAATCTTTGGATTCTCATGATTAATTTGTCCTTCATGTATGAATAACTTATTTTTTGGATAGATTTATTTAAGATAATTCTAATATGGTAGTATTTTTTTATTCAAAAAGTATAAAATCATCATCAAACTAGGGGTACTTTTTTTAATTCATTAATTTTTTGTTCCCCCACAATTTTTATTGATTTTAGTCAGAATGGATTATTTCTGATAACTAATTTATATAGTTTTGTGTCCTATGATATAATTATTAATATTTTATTGATCATTAGTTATTTATAAACACTTTTGTGTGATGAAAAAGTTCATACACATTCAATTTTATCTTCTCATTTGAAAAGAATTTTAAAATTTAATATTTTAATGAATGCATCATTTAAAAATTTCTTATTCGATGTATAATTTTTTTTGTAGAAAATGTATTCATTGTGCATGTTGTGTTTTATTTTTAATTTTTGTTTAATTTTTTTGAACTTTATTCTAGCACAATATATGAATTTTTACAACATTATTAGAAATGATTTCGAAAATTAACAATACTCTTTACTCTTCAACCTTGAGACCAAAATTTAAGACAATAATGGCTTTTATGTGGGGGGTATAATTTGAAAGAAATTATAAATATTTTTGAACCCAAAAAGAACCATTTAACTTTCTCAAAACTCTGATTTTTTATTATATCATTATAATTTTCACTATGTGAGATTTTTTTATGATATTTGGTTGTTATGATGCCGTTTTGAGGAGGTTATTCTTTAATAAATTTTTGATTTAATTAGGTAAATAATTATTTCTTTACCTCTTTGAAAAATTGATTTCAGTAAAATCATGGGACCATTTCACATGAGTATTATTTACAATGAAGAATTTATTTTAAATTTCACTCATAAGATATGTGTCTGAATTAATTTTGAAATGAATATCTTAATCTAAATTGAACTCAATCTTTCATTATTTTTATTATTTGTTCGTCAAAATTTATAATCGGTTATTTATTCCAACTATAAATTTTTACTCCTCCATATCCAATGGTGTGCTTATATATTGTCTTCTTAAATTATTTTTTATTCACATTTTGGTAAATAGAATTTTGTAATTTAAACTAGATTCAAATTAGTACTTATTAATTGGTCTATAAAATTTTAAATTCAAATCATATTTGTAAAATAGTAATGAGGGTTTCACTAAAGAAATTATCTTTAAGAGGGGGTTAATTTTTTCAATTGTTGATAGAATCCATGGGGGTAAATCATTTTCAAAATAAATTATTTTTGGCCGATATTATTTTCCATTTTGTGACTTATTTTCTACTATTAATTTGTAATAAATTGTTTATTGAGGACAAAAAATGTCTTGATTGCAGGGGAATTTTATGTGGCCAATATTCATTAAATGTTTTCACATTTTCCTGTGTCATTAACTTTGTATTTTATTTTTAAAATGATAAAAATAATTTTAATCAGTTATTTAGGAATAATTTATAGTGGAATTTGTAAATTAATGGGATATACAATAATAATTTTTTTATTTTTAATTTTTCAATTTTTTATAAGGTAATTATTTATTAATTCAAGTTTTATTAATCAATAGTTTAATTATTATTTATTTACCAAATATTTCATAATTATTTATTTCTTTGTTATATGTACATATTATTTTTAGCCTTTTAGTATTTTTATTAATTTATTAATTATTTAATTAAGGTTAAATTTTATTATTATTTCTTTAATTAATTTAAAATTTGTTTTTTTTAATTTTATTTTAATTCATATAGTTTTTAGCTTATAATTATTAATTTTTATTTAATTGGTCAATTATTTTTAATGATTTATTTATAATCATTTATTATTTTTAACAAAAAAATTATTATGAAACTATTATATTTAGTTGTATTTATAGTAATTAATTAATTAATTAATCATTAATTCTGGGTTGACTATTTATTCAGTTCCTATTAAATATTTTGGAATTGGTCCACATACCCATGTTTGAGGCTATTTCACGTAGCTGATTTTAGGAGGTAACCATGTAGCCAAATCTTGGTCAGACTCATGTCTCCGAATTCTCAAATATGAAAACATAGGCTTTCCTACTTGAAACCACATATCCAAAATGAATAACTATTCAAATATATGACTTTAAAACCAAAAGTAACATGAGTTCGATGATATGGATATATTAATAATAGTTGATTGACTAATGATGATAATAACGCTTTGTTGAGATGATCATCACTGTTAATGTTGGAAATTGTGTTGTCCCATTGAAAAAAATATTTCAATCTATTTTTCATCAATTAGAATAATTGAGACAATTCACTTTGTGATGGAGTCTTCTAGATACATTCCAAGAAGATCATAGAACCTATGAAGATGGTTGCCAGTGATTCAAAGTTACACCACTATAATGATGAACCAAACACATCCAAAAATAGTCGATACCTTTCGTTCCACCAACGTAAAAGATGATTATGACCGAAATACATTGAAGAAAAGCCCTCATGAACGAGAAAAATATTAATTCTGAATGATGTTATGAACTAAAATCTTTTGGATATATGCCCATAGAACGACATTGGATTTCATTTCTCCCAAACGGATGAAGATTAACTAGATGCTAGTAGATAACTGAAATATGAGATCGCAGATCATAAAAGTTTTGTTGATTCCATTAGAAGTGTTGACTATTTCTGTTGATGCCTAATGCACTACATTTTGATAATTGATGTGATTCTCATTATTTATTGTATCTAAGTGGATGATCAGAGGATTTTTATATTGTGTTTTCTTTTGTCTTGTAGGTGTAATTTAATAAAGATGAAGTGAATACATTGAGGATCCTAAATTACATGTTTTGAAGTTGATGGTCGATGTGCATGAGATACTTTCCCTAATTCTAGTGACAACTGGATGGTTGAGGAGATTCCAACATGAAATACACTAATCCTATGGTTGGATGAATTTCTCTTCATATCTATAAATCTATTGAGAAAAAAATAACATTTTTATGGAATAATTGGGTAGTTGGGAAGACTGTTAACTAAGGTATAATATTAAATTTGGTGATGTATTGTGGTTATAATAAATATTCATGATTTAATTTACTGATTCATGTTTTTGGGATTTGGGTTCAATGTGTTGATGAGGATTCTATAGGGAGTAGGATGAGTAGATATTCAAAGGGAATAAGGGAAGGGATAGAATGAACAAAAATGTAATTTATTATTTGGATACCATGCGAATAAGGTGGATATTAGAGTCTGTGATCTAGAGGAATAATAAAAGTGGAATATACATAAGAACATGATTTTTTACAGATCATAATTAAAAAACATAGGACATATAAAATTACAGAGATCAGATTATATAAAGCTAGAACTGGAGTGGAAGCGAGAACACTCTCGATGCTAGAATCAAAATAAAAGAAACTATAGAATGAAGACAACCTCAAAAGAGAAGCTTCCTTCCAATTTCTACTTTTATTTTTTTCTATATAGAGATGTCATTTCCTGAATATATATTTAATTTCAATTATTTAAAAAAGGTTTATATAATTATCTTAGGGGTTTTAGATTATAAATAATTGATAAGTTTATATATATCTGATTTAGTTTTCAAAATCTAAAAGAGTAATTTTCATATAATGATCTTCATTTTATTCTTGACGAGGTTCCTTTCTATACTATTAAAATGTCTGAGTGGTAGTGGTAGTGACCCAATTTTATTTTTAGTATCTTCAAATGTTCAAAAAAATATAAAAGGATTATGTACCCCTTTTCCCAAAATATATCTATTTCATCTTCAAGTTGATTTTATGATCGTTTTTGGAGAGTTAATTTTATAGTGTATAACACATGAAAAATTGATAGGTGACTTAACACACCCTCATTTCTATCACTAACTCAATTTTAATTTTTAATATAAAGTAGACAAAATCATTTTTAATAAATTTTGGAAAGTATGATTCCTTTATAATCTTCTTAGGTTAGGTTTTTTTCTCACTCACTCATTTCTCTTTATTCGGAACCACCTGCTCATCATCACGTGTACTGCTTCCAATTTACCTTTTTTTTAATTTCACAATTTTTTATTTCATGGGATATATCCAAACATAAAAATATAGAAATATTCAATAAGTGTTTCAAATAATTAATTTTCATAAATTTCTACAACATTCATGTAATATAAAGTTATACATGACTCATTGAGTCATCATTGAGATGATGATCACTTACGGAATAAGTAATTTTTTAAATTAAGTTCATTGGAAGCTTAAAGGTCAAATTTTTCTATAAATAAATTTAGTTAAATCATATATAATGAAAAAATATATACTTTGGTAATATATAAATTATATAAAAAATAATTAGTTCATAACAGTAAAACCTATCTCAATGAAGTGAAATTGTGACGAAACCCTAACCTCAATTATTTCATTACTCATAATTGATATAATATTAATACCTATAATATCATATGTGATCTATTTATATCATTTCACACTTTTTTATTTATGCTTTGCTATTAAATCTGTCATTTTAGGGGTTAATTACATCCTTTTTTAGGTTTGACATAGTTACGAAGTTATAGACCATGAAATTTGATGATGACTTCACTATATAAAAAATTTAAATGTTGATATAAATATCATATTAATTACTTATATACATATTTATAACAATGCATATTAAATGGGGATGAAAATTTAATTTAATCACGTAACAAAGATAGTAATCTATACATACACATGAGTGACATTTCCTCTATTTGATGGATAAAAATAAGGAAAGGTAAATGATAATTCACCTTTTTAGAATCAGTATTGTATCATTAATATTATATATTTTGGTTAAATATATTGTTTTAACCTTCAAAGTATTGAAGAGATGATCAACAATTTAATCTCCTCGTAGAGGTGTTAGTCCAAACACTCACACGAGCGACGTTATCATATACCAATGGATCATAAGGTAATAAAGTAGATACCATATTATAATTATAGAAGAATAATTAGGTTATAAATATGTCATATAAACAATAAATCTATCATTATAACCATCCATGAAATATGGTTATGGAAAATAAATTGTATCACTACGTGGAAGCAATAGTCTATTCGTACGCATGAGCAATACATTTATTTCCCATTTGAATGATAAGGGGTGTAAAATGGTTGTTCCATATTTAAAATAAAATAAAATAAAATATATTTATAATTCATTAATAATCATGTTTTTATGGATACAACATGTTTATAAAAGGAGTTTGAAAGAAATAATATTTAAATATATTGGATAAGGTATATACATTTTTTTGGAAAGAGCCCCTTTGGATTACACTATAATCTGGGAATGATTGATATTAAGAGAATAAAAGATATATATATATAATGAATTTTTGGAATCTTGGAATGATTTTTTATATTTATTGGCCTTTCTATAAAGCACAAATACTGTGAATAAGAGAGTAGGATAAGTTCCCTTTTATTATTTAGGGGGCGGGACACATATGGAATTTCTTAAAATATTTCAATTATATTAGTTTTCATTCAAGGAATTTTGGATTAAAATGGATATGGATCTGAAGTTTTGATAATATAAAGTTGAAATATATTCATCCTATAAGAATTATAATGTTTTTGGTGGAAATCATACCATTATTTATTGGTTTCACCCCCAGTAAAATCTTCTTAACTATAATTGTGGGAACAAAATGTCACTTTAATTAATACTAACTAGGAAAAAAATTATATTGAACGAATTAGATTATATTAATTATGATGATTAATAATATTGGATTCATTTTACTATATAAAATTTCAACAGATGGCATAAATTAAATTTATGTAAGTGTGAAACCTACAATGAAAACCTGTTTTCGATAAATGAATATCTATTTATAAAACACAATTTACTAACATTAATTTCTGTGTAAAAACATAAAATTAATGGGAAAATATATGATTTAATATATTATCTATATATCTAATTAAAACCATTAAAAATAATTATTAATTTAATATCATAAGATAAAAACACATTGCGTGCATAAATATTGTTTTTAGAAAAAAAAAATTTAACCCATAAATAAAATTTAAAAAATAATGTATAAATATAATTTTCATTTAATTTATAATATAAAAGACCTTAAGGCTCTTTATTTTTCAAGAAATTTTTTTCATGTGGATTCTGGGGAATGTCCCGGGATTTATTATAGAGGAAGGGTGGATTTTTTAAAAGTTTTTGAACTATTGGAATGTCATTATGGAGGCAGATCATTTTGAACTAATATTAGGTTATTCTAGAAATTATCAATTTTTATAAAACAATTATGATTCTCGGTCATTTTTAACTAATGTTAGGTCATTCTTGAAGTGGTTCAATTTGAAATAACAGTAGGACATTCTATAATTTTTCCATTTTTCTAGATATTTTTTGAAAATGGATTATTTTGAACTAATGATAGTCTATTCTGGTAGTTTGTTGTTTTTTTATAAAATTAATTATGACTCGTCTTTAAGATCTTAGTTCATGCAACAAGTCTCCCATTTTTCTAAAACATTAGGTACTTTTCTTTTGATGACATCAATAATGAAAATGAGTTTAATACCTTGATTGAAGGCTTCTAACTCCATTTCAAAGCTGACAAATCAAATATTCAATTTCTGAAATGTATGAGGTCTTTTCAAATGTTTAATATGATAGACCATTAATGTACAATATACAGTAGTTTAATTGATAGTTGCTTTAGATATGATATTTCTAATTCAAGGATTGTTCTTTTATTCTTTCCTTCTTCATTATTTTGAGATAGGAGGTTCCAAATCCTTTTTCCAGAGGGTAGAAAGAAATTTTTCATTATAGTTTCTTCGTGTTCCCCTGATGATTTTACATCCTATACAAGTGATGTGGCCTTCAATAATTACATTTTTCTACACCTTTTTATTGGTATTATATGTATTTAATTCTTTGGTGATTTAATATAGTTATTAAAAACATAATGAATAATTTATTATATAATTAAAAAATAGTAGTTTTTATAATAATAATTTCTATTTTATTGTTTGATCTTTGAATTATATGTTATTTTTATTATTTTATATTTTTTATGAATTTTAAATTTTTTAAATGTTGTTCTTAAATAATTCATTGATTTTTATTAAATTTTTTATGTTATGTGTACTTAGTTTTTGTTTAATTTTGTGTTATTAGTTTTACATAATATAAAAAAATAATTAGTTGTTTAAATTTTTATCATTTTTCATTAAAAAATAATTTAAATATTTATAAGATTTATTTTAATTTCAATAATTTTATAATTTCTATCCTTAATTCATTTTCATAATCAATTTTTTAGTTTATTATGTAAGTGTAATTTTATAACAATGTTTTGTTCTACTTTTGAAATTGTTGTTTAGGAATTCATTTTTTATATTAGTTTATTTTATTTTCATATTGTGTAGGTCATTAGATATTTTATATTTTCTACATATGCTGATTTATAAGTACTAATTTGGTTTTGATTCCCATCAGATAAATAAATAATAAATTATTCTATAGTATAAGATAAATGGATAATATGAATATTTTTTGTCATTCCTAAAAGGTTTATCACCCTCCCATATATAATTATTTTACATCCGTAAATAATTTATCTTAATAATTCTAGGTAGATCCAATCAAATGAATCTATAAGAGTGACAAAACATAGTTGAAAACTGAACTGCCACCGATTGAAGAACAAAAAATCTCAAATCTACATATGATATACAATATAAAGTTAATATTGGCTCAAACGATTGAATCTTTCAAATATGAGTTCACTAATGTACCTGAGTATGGGACCAAAGCATGTGAATTCCTGTTTCTACTCAGAAATGAGAAAATTTACCAGATCAAGAGCTCACTAATTTCATTTTATGAATTGATATTCGGATCTTGAGCGGACTGGTTGATGAATCTAATAATTATGAACATATCAATGCACCCATTTTTTTAAAAAACCGAAGATATCTGAGGCAGTTAATGAAATAATGGATCTAATAATGAATTCTTCTAAAAATAAATTAAATTAATGACACCAATCAATACTATTTTTTTCAAATTCATGCGGCCACCTTCTAGGGAGTTATGATATGAGTTATTTATGAGCTCGTGTGAATAAAAAATTGGTATTGAGGATGGAAACCTGTCTAGGGATATTATATGTGACTAAATCTTAATGCGATGATTCTATCAAAGGATTTTATGGTTGAAGATGTCTGATCATTGTTCCTAGGTGAGGTCTATTTTTCATATCTGTTGAGGATGAAAAAATGTTTGAATTATGTTTATGTTCTACGCTTTTTGTTGTAGGATCTGTTGAATATAAGATTTTGATCGCTGTCATTGACCTGATTAAGGGTTTCATCATAGACGCAGACTCTATTGAAGACCAATCCAAGAACCTTCATCAAGGCTACCAATGTTCTTAGCGAATCCAGTCAAATTTTTAATCAAGTTCATAGAACAATAATGACCTGTTATTTGAAAATTCATTTTCATTCTTAATGGGAAGACATGATGCTATTTATGTGTTTGAGCCTGATAAAGAAGATTTATGGATTTTAATTGATCTACTAATCCTTTATTATTCCCAGATGATATCATTATTGTGATAATCTCACATATAAATGTGATTTGATTATTACATTTATAGTTTGTCTGATCATGTGCTCATTTATATTGAGGTAGTTAATTTTGAGATGTAGGAGCCAACATTGTTTAATCCGATGAAAGTCCCATTGTGGTATAGATCTGATGGTTGATGCAGTGGAAGAGTTTTTTTTGTGGATGAATGATTAAAATAAAGATTTCCATTATGATGGAGGTGTGGTTGGATTTTATATAAATTGAACAGAGGAGTTTATGTTTGAAATATAGTTAATAATAATATTGATTACAAAAAAGAATGTTTCTTCCATAACTACTACTCCTTCAGGATATGTGTCAGAGAGAGTTCCTTAATAATCTAACATTGATAGAAGGATATAGTAAAGAAAAAAATCTTTGATTACATAATATTCATTTTAGAAAAATGAGGATGTGTTTTGACTGGATAGTAAATGTTGAGTGATGGATATTATTCAGGAAAAATATTAGAGACACTTATTCAGGTGACGTGAGACTGGAGTAGATGTAGTGTAGAAGCATTATAATGATGACGATGAAGAAAGAAATTCTCAAGAGATGGGGGAAATCTACTTCAATATAGAATATTTATTCCTTTATTTCATTCTTTTTCCATTATTTTGTTATTTTGAAGAATTTATTGATTTTAATTTTTAATGTTGATGCTGAAATCAAGGGCAGTTAATCCTTTTTTGGTTTCCTTATCACAATGCCTTGAATTTACTCATCTTCTCAAATATTTTTATCATCCTTATGCTAGAGAATATTTCATTCATCATTTTAAATTTTGTTCCTAATGTGAATCATTTTTACACTACTCTCTGTACTTATGGGTGATAATTGGGGATTTTTTGACATTGTTCATCAACCAAAGTAGTGAACACCAGAAAATGGTGACGATACTCATCTCTTTTAAATAAGTAATTTTACCCTTATATTTGATTGTCAAATGTTATTTTGGAGAAATTGCATGAATTTGATAAACATTTGATGATAGTTAATTGCATATCATAGTTTATCAATATCACTGGTTAAGAGATGATAGTTTGAAGTTATAAAGAAAAAATATTACGATCATTGTAGTACAGTCTGATTTCCCTAGTATCATCTATTGTTTTACTTGTCTTATTTTTTCACAATATCCATCAAAATAAATCTGGCATGGTTTCATTTTAATTTTTTTCCTTTTTTTTGGGTACATAATTTCATTAGCCTTCTATATGGAATATGATACTCTTTATTTACACTATTATAATAGTTATTAGGTTTTATAAAAACAATTAATTTTACACGTTAACAATTATGACATGTAAAACATTACCACCATTTCTTGGGAAGGTTCATGCAACAAAAAAATTATAATAAAACATTAAATATTTTAATAAAAAATATATTTCAAAAAAAAATATAAATATGTAACTTTAAATTATTCTTGTTAACCACTGATGAGTGAATTGTTTCTACTGTTTTGAACTTTTAATTTTATAGACACTATAAGAATGGATAATTTAGAACAAGAACTATTATAATGGCAAGTTAAATACATAAATTTAATCATTGAAAATTAATAGAAGATATAAACAATAATATTTATGCCCTTAAGAACAAGAATAAATCTAAAATGGATTATCAAAATTTTAAAATTCATAGAGCTATTGAATACATAAATAAAAAATATGTTACAACACAACATAGAAATGTAAAATTTGAGAGGGTTGGGATTTTATATTTCCATCTTCTGACAGTATCAATTAGTATATCAAGTATATAGTTATCCCAATGATCTAAGAGATGTGAATTTAATAAATCCCACCTCTCTATGTTACCCTATTAATAGAATGGTCAGAGATGATTCTTAAGAGTTTATTAGAGAATTTTATGGGGTATTAAAACAATTTCATTTTCACAGGTTGAATGAGGGGAGCTTAGGTTGATATTATTTACCATTTGTTTGAATATTTTGACTCGAAGTTGGTTCTAAAATAAAATGATGATATTTTGGACACATGGAAAAAACCTTTCAATTAATTTGTTACCATATTTTATCCTACAAACACCCCTAATGACGTGATACATAACGTAAGTGGTTTTAACTATGATGGGGTTAAATTTTAGACACAACTTGGATTCGATTGAGGGACTCACCAAACAATATTCAAATCAACAATATTCCTAATCTTCAAATTAATATCTTTTATAATGGTCTTACACCATGAAATCAAAATATTATTAATCTAATTTTGGGTGGTGATTTACCATATATGATAGAAACTGAACTCAAAATTTTTTAATAATATTTTTCAATAATATAAACATAAAATCAAATGTATGAGATTTATTTATTGGTACAAACCTGATTCCCATGTTTTTGTAGTTAACAAAAATTCTCTTAGGGATTTGTGTGACCATTGTGGGATTTGTGGTCATTTTTAAAAAAAATCCCAACATGGATATCTCTAAAAAACCTGAAGAGAGAGCCAAATATGTTTACTATAGGGAACAAAAACAAGCATTAAATAGACCATTTTCAATACATTTTAATTATTGATATGAAAATCATCCAAATTTTTCTTGGAGTGAACATGGTGGGTTTGAACAATTTTCTACACCTATTTAGGAAAGAAAATCTATAAATTCACCAAAAAACCAATTTAATATTGAATCCTCATATTATAATGTGAATTTTAGGGGTATGTATCAAACTTTAATAGGAATATTTGATTATTATGAAGTTATTTAGGATTACCAAAAGGATAGAATGGATTCATATAGTTTTTAAAAAAGTTACAAAATTCATAAACATGAGTTACATATTGGGAAACATGCTTGATAAATAGGAATAATTGAAATGGGAAATTTAACAAGGTCAACAGTGATGAATCCCCATCAAAATATGATGAATATAACTACAAAAACAAGAATTGGAACTCATGAAACAATTAGTGAATAGCCTAGTGAATATGAAACAGAAATTTCAGAAGATCCAGAAAAATAAAACAACAAAAATACTAAATTTGGAAATATAGAGAGTGGTGTCTAGAATATTGAAGATGTTCAATCTTAAATTAAGATAGAAAAAGAACAGAATAACATCATGTGGGAACTACCTAAAGAGGCAATGAAAAATTTTAGGTTTCCATATGAGGAACGTAAACTACAAATCTTGATTAATTATGTTCCTCCCATCCCATTTCCACAAATACTTAGAAATAAAAATTTACAATATTATTTGGAATATATTTAATTTTTAGGAGATTTAATTTCAATATCCCATTTTGAGGCTTTGAATAATGTTCTGTCTGGGATTAAATTTCTAAAAAGATTCTTTTTGAATAATAGTGATTGCGATGATTGTTCTATTATTTATTTGAATGAGGATTGTAGTTCAATTATTCGACAGAACATTCCTCCAAAAATTAATGACCACAATTACTTTTTCATCTCTTGTAAAATTGGTGTTAGTAAAGATATCATGTTCCTTTTTATTTTAGGTTCTAGAATTATCAATATATCTGTGCCTTTATTCAATAAGATAAATGTTTAGGAGATGAACCAAACCTCAGTTTCCCTACAATTGGATTATAGGTCACACATTTTTACTTATGAGAGTGTATATGAATAGTTAGTTGATGTCTGAAAGCTCTCATTCCCTAATTATTTTCTTATTCTTCAAATGGATTGTGATAATATAGTTACAATAATTATTGGAAAACTATTTCTAGCCACAACTATTGTTATAATTGATGTTTCAAAATGTAAATTGACCCTTCAAGATAGTGATGATCAAGAAGAGTTCTCTATTTTATAAGATTCACCGCTAGTGGTTAGTTTAATGTTTTTTAATGTTAATGAGGATGCGTTTAGAGATGGTATTTTTTGAGATACTTCTTCTTCTTTTTAGGGTATTATTAAAATATCCCATAAGGATAGTTATTGAGAAAACTATTCTAAATTTAATCCACAGATGAGATGGAATTGTAAGGAGAAATTGAGAACCAAATTTGGTAATACATTTTTCAAGACCATAAAATGGTCAAACAACAGTAAACAACTCTTGTTGATAGGGTTTCTCAAGAATATGTTCATAGATCAGAATTCTCTCTTATTTCAAACATGTGGAAAATGTCTAGTTATAGTGTTTCTTCAACTTAATGTAAGTGTTTTAAGGCTGAGGAAAAGTGTTTGGTGAGTGATTATCCATTAGTAACTGATAATGAGTCATCCCAACCTGTTCAATGTATAGAAACTGAGATAATGGGTTATTTTCTAGATCTAGATAACAAATCTATCCTTACTTTTATAATCTATTATAAATAATATTTTCCTATTCATGATCATAAATGATTATTAAAGAAGCATGAGGAGGAAACCTATAAATCATAAAAGGAAATTGAATCTTGGAATATTATTAGTAGTGTGAAATTAGCTTTAAATTTTGGGCCTTTTTCTACCTACACTTTATTTAAAAATATAAATGATTATATTTTTCCTATAATTTTGAGAAGATCATGGTTGATCTTGAGATATATTTCTCTAATTCACCCATGGAATCGGTTTCTATGTGTCAATCTAATGATAATTTTTATCATGTTACAATAACTAATGTGACAAATTCTGAGTCATTTAATCCCTCCAGTGCATGGGATAATCTAGAATGTGTAGTTGTCCCTTCTACAGAAAATACTAGGTATATTAATTCTATATTAAATTAAATGTTTTATATCCTTTACAATGAATATGGTGTGGGTATGAAGTCAATTATAGAAATATATCTTATTTTTCATGATTTCTTCATGAATATTTATAGTTTAAATCCTTGAGAAAAAAGTTGATATTTTAAAATAATTAATGACATGAAAACCAAAAATTAATCATTCCATAAGAAAGAACATGGATAGAAAATTTTAAGGGATATAGTCTAGATAATGTCTTTAAATTTAGATATTCATGGAATGAAATCCATTATTTTATTTCTAACTTTTTATTTATCTATTTGATTAATTAAAAGTTTCCCTAGCATGTCGTGTGTTCCTCTCTATTTTCACAAAAATCCCACTTTTCACATTGCCTCATATTGATGATTTTTTTAGGAATGGATTTAATATTTTCATTTTTCTCATAGATGAGGCCTGTCCGAAAGAATTGTTATGGAACATTATTTTTGAATAAATGATATTAAACATTCTCAAACATTTTTTATTCTATTTTTGACATTAAATAATGGGAATTTATGTTATATTCTCTATTTTGTTGGAGTAAAAAAAAATTTCTACTAGAGGAATTATTCAAGATTGGAAATGGGTGGTGTCTTTTGTTTGGATTTTATTATTAAATCTATATTTCATGGATGTTAAAATTATTATTCTTAAGTAATTTTTTTCCATCAATTTCAATTTTTAGTTCATTCTACTTGATGTGTTATAATTTATTATAGAATTATTATTTAAGTGTTTTTACAAACTAAATTCATTATGTAAAACTAGCAGGCCATTTCTACTATTTTAAAATTTTAATTTTGAATTTCATACATATCATGCTATTATTAGTGCATTTAGTGATTATCTTTTTTAATTGAAAGTGTTAGCATGCCACCTTTTTAAATGAAAATCTATTTGCATGATGAAATTTAAATATAAACCCGTAGGTATTATTTTTCATATTTTGATGGATTTTATGTGGAAGAATAATTTTTTAACTTTATTATAACCTAACACATAAAAAATTCTATTGATTTGAATATATTTTTGAATATTATTTTTTAAAAGTGTTTTTCCACTGTGAGTTCAACAATAGTGACATTGTTGGATATTAAGTGTCAGGGAGTTTCCATTCATGTGATAATGTATAATTCATTGAGAGACAATAAAAAACCATAAATATTTTAAAATTTTGAGTTTTAAGAATCATTAATATATTTTCACTTGGTAAATATTTTTCATTAAGATTGAAGGTAGTGATGCCACATTGAGGAGTTTGTTATTTAATACCATTTTGATTTGATAGGATAATTTTTTCCTTCCCTCTTGACAAAAACTAATTTTTGATAAATATTGGGAAATGTTTATGGTTTATATTTACAATTAACATTTTAATTTTAATTTAGAAATTATGATTTACATCTAGGTGGATTATGAAATGAATAATCTAATCCAAGTTAATAATAAAAAATTAATTCATTCATCCCTTATTCTTTATGTTGTTGGATGTGTTATTTATCTTTCATTTAAATATTATAATTACCAATCCAAGCAGAGTGTCTATTTATTACGACATTTAATAATGTGTGTCATCTCAACTGGACGCAATGATATGTTTTTAATTTTACTGAAATGTAAATTGATGTATGTCAAATTCTATTTAAAATATTAATTTTAAATAAATTTTATAAAATAATAACTAACATTGTGTTAAAGAATCTAATTTGGATAGGGAATTCATCTTCTCTTCATGAAATAATAATTGAGGTAATATCAATATGAAAATAAATTTTAAGTGGAATTATAATACATCCATTTGAGATTTATTTTCTACTATTGAAATGATCTATGTGGTTGCTTGAAAACAAAAACAAAATTATCTGTGGGAGAATATTATTTGACCTTTATTCAATACATTTTCCACTTCTTTTTTGGGGGGTTTATATGTATTTAATTCTTTAATTAATTTAATTTAGTTAATGATAACTTTATGATTAATTTATTAAGGAATTAACAAAATATTGGTTTTTGTAATAATGTTTTCTATTTTATTGTTCAATATTTAATTATTTATTTATTTTCATTTTTAATAATGTTTGTTTGAAATTTAAATTTCTTAAATGTTGTTCTTAATTAATTTGTTAATTTTTATTTCTTTTTTACATTCTACGTACATAGTTTTTGTTTCATTATGTGTTATTATATTTACCAAATATATTAATTAATTTGTTGTTTAATTTTTAATATATTTACCTTAAATAATAGAATATTTATTTATAACTTTTATTTTAAATTCAATAATTTTATAATTTTTAACCTTAATTTTGTTATCTTAATCAATTGATTACTTTAATTTTTAAGTTTAATTTTCAAATCATTTTTGGTTCTTTAGATTCTAAATAGTTTTTATGAATTTATTTTTTTATATTTTTATATTTTTTTTTCTTATTGTGCCGATAATAAGATATTTTATATTGTCATAATAAGAGGATTTACAAGGTCAAATTTGGTTGTACTGCCCATAATATAAATACACAATACAATATTATATTGTGTATGATAAACAGATAACATGGAAATATGTGGTCGATCACAGAAGGTCTATCAACTTCATGGAGATTATTAATTTAGTTTCCTAAAAAATTTAACCGAAGAATTGTAGGTAGATCCGGTGTAACAGAACCGCATGAGTGATATAAATTAGTAGAATATCGAACTGTCATTAACCAATGAATAGAAAAAAATCTATTTATGATATAATCTATGAAGTGAATATTGACTGAATCTATTAAAGCTTTATAAGATGAGTTCACTAATGAATCTGAGCATGAGACCAAAGAATTGGAATTCCCGTTTCTTCTCAAATATAAGAAAATTGAAAAGTACAAGAGCTCACTGATGTAACATTTGGAATTTGAATTTGGTTCTATAATGGACAAGGTGATGCAATAGATGATGATGAACCTGTCGTTGTTTCCATTTTTTAGAAAAATAATGTTATTTATTGCCGTCAACAAAATTACGGATCAAATCAAGAAATATTATGAAATGGAATCAAATCGTTGCTGCCAATTATGACAATATTTTCAAATTCTTATTACTAACTATAATTTATTTCTGATTTAAACTATTTATGATATCCTATGAATAAAATTTTTATATTGAAGATGGAGCCCAGTCTGAGGCTGTTCTACATGACTGAACCTCAAGGTGACGATTCTATTTGTCGATTCAATGTTTGAAGATGACCGATCACTATTTCCTCATGAGACCTATTTTTCATATCTATTGAGAAGTTATAAATATTTTAATTAAGGTCATGGTATATGCTAGACGATTATGGATCTATTAAATGTAGGATATCGACCAGCTTCCTCCATCCAATTGAAGGGTTCATCCTTGAAAAAGACTCTATTTAATACCAAGACAAGAAACATCATTGAGGCTACCATTTTTCTTGTTAATTACAAACAGAAGGTTGATCAAGTCCATAAATCAAAGATGACCTGAGATTCAAATATTAATTTTCACTTATTATTTTAGAGGCATGATGCTAGTTCAATGTTCATGTCTAATGAATAAGCTTTGTGGTTTTAAATCGATCTTTTCATGTTTTTGATGCACTAAGGATTTAATTTTTGGGTGAAACTCGGTTGCACGGGAGATTTGATTATTGCATTTATAGTTTATGTGATCATGTGTTCATTGATTTTGAGCTAGTTAATTTTCATATGTTAGATCCAATACTCTATAATCTGATGAATACAATGATGAGGTAAATATTTAATGTTTGATATGGTGGAAGAGTTCATTTTTGTTGATGGAAGTTGAGAATAGGTATGTCCATTATGTTAGATGCATGGTTTTGGTGATGATATAGTGAATAGATGAGTGTATGGTTGGTATATAGTTAATAATAATATTGACTACTGAAAGAAGCATTTCTGACAGAACTATTACACATTCTTGAGTTGTGTAAGAAAGAGTTCTTTAATTATGTGATATTGATAGAATGGAAGAGAAAATTAATAGCATATTTGATTACATATATTTCATTTTATAAAATGTGGTGGTGTTTGGATTGGATTATAAAATAATATTGATGGATATTATCCAGACACAAAACTGTAGACACTTATTCAGGAGAGAGAGAATAGAGTAAATACAGAGTAGGAACATCAGGACGATGATGATGAAGACGGTGAAGGTAAAGACACAGTTCAAATAGACATAAACATAGAATATTTATTCCTCTATTTCATTCTTTCTACATTATTCTAATTTTTGATGAATTTAATAAACATAATTTTTGAATTTGTTTCAAAAATCATGAGTGTTCAAAAAAAAATAGGTTTTCATATTATAATTCCTTGAATTTACTCATCTTCTCCACTCTTTTTATCATCATTATGGAAGTGATTTTTTATTTATAGTTTTTGTTTTTTTAGAGGAGAGTAATTTTTACACTATTCTAAGTACTGATGGGTGATGATATTAAATTATTTGCCTTTGTACATCAAACAAGGTAATGAAAACTTAAAAATGTCGATGACACTCTCCTATATTAAAGAACTAATTTTATCCTTAGTTGTGATTAACAAATATTATTATTAAGAAATCGATGGAATATGATACCCATTTGTTGAAAATTAAATGCATATCACACTTTCTTAACATCACTGGTATAGGGATGATAGGTTGAAGTTAGAGTAGAAAATTACATTTATCGAATATGTTAAGTTTCATTTCTCTAGTATCATCTGTTGATTAACATATCTTATATTTTTTTCAAAATATCCATCACAATCACACTTCTATGATTTCATTTTATTTTACTTTTGTTTTTTCTTTTTTTGGTTACATAATTTCTTTAGACTTACCAATGGAATAGGATACACTTTCTTATCACTATTATATTAGTTAGTAGTTTTTTAAAATATAATTGTTTTTACATATTGTAAACGATGACATATAAAATATTGGAACCATTTTAGAGGAAGGAGAGTGAATCCCAATAAATAAATTTGATAAAAGATATTAAATCTTTTCATAAAAATATATTTCTAGAAAAATAGAAATAAAAAATTTATAAAAAATTAAAAAAAAATTGTATATAAACAACTGTATTGTGAATTATTATACTATTTTGAACATGAAATTTTATGCTTAGTAGGACAAGGGTATGTTTTTTTTACTTCATATTTTATGATAAAAAGGGAAAAGAATTATTCTGAACATAAAAAATTAATAAAAGAGTTAAAAAATAATTTTTATGCCATTATAAATAATACAAATCTAAAATGGAGTATCAAAATTTTTAAATTCAAAGAGGTGCTGAATATCTAAATCAAAATCTTATTTCACAAAAATATATAATTGAATATTTTGAGAGGATTTTTATTAGATACATAAATCTTCTAACTCTATCAAGTAATCCTTTATATATACAATTTTCCCAAAGATCTTGGAATTATGAATTGAAATGATCCCACCTCTGTATATTATCCACTCAATGGAATGTACGGTGACGAATATTTCGAGTTAATTAGAGAATTTTTT
Organism: Viscum album; assembly: GCA_963277665.1. Lineage (NCBI taxonomy): Eukaryota > Viridiplantae > Streptophyta > Magnoliopsida > Santalales > Viscaceae > Viscum > Viscum album. The sequence continues at coordinate 633,363,112 of OY728134.1, read as the reverse complement.
GTGTTGTAATGTAGTTTACTTATAATAGGTTGAATAAGGACGAGATTAGGTTTAGATTCTTTTTCTTGAAGATTAAGGCTTGAAGTTGGTTCCAATATTTAGAAGATGAAATTCATGACACACGACATAAAAATATCAATACTTTTTTACCATGTTTTATCCTTAAAAACCCACTAAATAATTGATACATAAATTAATTGGGTTTTTTCAAGATGATGATAAACCATTACACAAATCCTATGATAGGTTTAGGTAACTCCTTAGAAAATGTCATAATCACTAACATGAACCTAATCATTTGATGGTTATTTTTTATAATGGTCTTACTCCTTATAATCAAAATCATATTGATCAATTTTGTGGTTATGATTTCTCATATACGATAGTTGATAAACTAATGAATGATTTTAAAAAACTATTACAGTAATATCAACATGAAGTCATAAGTAAGTGAGTGATTTATAGGGTCAAACCTAATTCCTCAGCTATTATAGTTAATTAAAATTCTCTTAGGGAGTTGTGTACTCTTTGTGGGATGTATGATCATTTTCAAAAAATATTTCCCAACATTGATATCCTTATGAAGCTTGAGGTTATTTCAAAATTGGTTTACTACAGGGAAAGAAAAAAACTGCCAATGTACCATTTTCAAATCAGTTTAATTATGTATATAAAAATCATCCTATTATTTCATGAGTAGAATTATGTGTGTTAAAACAATCAGCTACCCATGTTTACCTACAATAATCTAGACATTCATTTAAAACCCAGTTTAATATTGAATCCTCAAATTATAAAGTGGATTTAAGGGGTATGTTTCAAAATTTAATAAGAAGACTATATTCTTAAGAAGTTAATCAAGATTCCAAAAATGATATACTTTATTTTGATAGGTGATAAAAAAATATTGAATTAATAAACAAGAGTTACAAATTTGATAACATGATAGAAACATTGGAGTAAGAGACAAGGTAAATTTATGAAGCACAATAGTGTAGAATCACAATGAAAATATGATTTATATGACAACTAGATCTATCATTAAAATTCAAGAACTAGTTGTTGAATATCCCAAGAAAGATGAGCTTAAAATTTTATAAGAACCCATAAAAGAAAACTCCAATAATACAAATTATGGAAACATGGAAAGTGGTTTCCAAAATCATTAAGATGTTAAATCATCAAGTAAAAAATAAAAATATTAAAATAAAATGATTTGTGAACTACTTAAAGAGGAAATGATAAATGATTAGTATTGGGAAGGAATAAATTAATGTATTAATCATTATGAATTGTTTTCCTGTCACCCCTCTTCCAAAAATACATAAAAATAAAAATGAACTAGATTATTTGATATATCTATTTTTTTGGATATTTAATGTCAATTTCCAATTTTGAGTCAATAAATAATAATCCATTTTGGATTAAAATTATAAAATTATTATTGTTGAATAATATGGGCTGGGATGATTGTTCCACGATTATTTTGAATGAAGTTTATTGTTCTATTGTTCCAAATATTATTCTTCCAAAATTTAAGGGCCCCAATTTCTTTTTCATCTATTTTAAAATTGATGTCTGTGGGGGGATTTGGTGCCTTTTTGATTTAGGTTATAGAATAAAACTTATATCCTACTCTTTCTTCATATATTTATGTATTCATGAGATAAAACCTACCCTAGTGAGACTAAAATTGGCGGATATGTCACATGTTTATCATTCATAGAGGTTACATGACTAGTTAGTTGTAGTTTTCAAGATCACATGCCCTACTTATTTCTTCATGAAATGTTTAGTGATAATAAATTTCCAATCATTTTAGGAATATTGTTTCCAGAAAAATCAGGATCTAGAAATGATGTTTGAAAAGGTAAGTTGACCCTATAGGATGGTGATGATCAATAGGAGTTCCATGTTTTCATAGATTCACCTATTGTGGAACGTTTTATTTATATTTATGTATACAAGGATGTTTTATGATATGGAATTTTTAATTATAATGGATATTCTTTTGAGTGTAAAATAAAAAGGTTTGTTAATGATAATTCTAATGAAAACATTGTCGAATCAAAATCAAGACAAGAGATTGAAATTTTAGGTGAACTTGTGAACCAAAGTAGGGAATACATTTCTCAGGACCATATAATCTTCCATAAAAACCCAAAAATTAATGTTTATAGGGTTTCACATACTAATTTTCAAAGTTCACATCCTTCTCATGTTTACTACCTGGAAACAGATTCCTACTATACAATTTTTTTACTTAAAGTTAGCTTTTTAAGGGTGAGGAAATGTGTTTAGTGAGTGTTTATCCTTTAGTAACGGATAATGAGTCATCCCAACTTGTTCAGTGTGTAATAATTTAGATTATGGGTTGTTTTATAGATCTAAAAAATAACTATATCCATGCTTCTATAATAAATTTTGTGTATGATTTTTCTATTCAATGTCTTAAATAATACTTAAGGAGGCTTGTATATGGTTCCTCTAAATCCTAAAAAGGAACTGAATCTAATATTATTATCTATAGTAGGGAATAAAAAACATTTGTTTAACCTTTTTATAACTATTCTTCATTTAAAAAACCTAGACTATGTGTTTTTTGTCTATTATTTTGAGAAGTTTATGGATGATCCTGAGGTATTATTATATACTTCACCAAGGGAAGTTGTTTCTAGGTGTCATCCTACAGATAACAGTGAACTGGTTGCAAAAACTATTTTTCCTAATTCTGAGTCATTCAATCCTTCATGTGCGGAGGATCATCTAAGAAGTGTACCTTTTTACATATGTTGATAATACTAGGCTTCTTATCTCTAAGTTATATCCAATGTTTGGAGTTCACTACCTTGAATTTTCTGAGGGTATGAAGTTAAATGATAGAAATATATATTATATGGGTGGATTGATTCATGTTTTTGTGTAGTTTAAATCTGTGAGAGAACAATTGAAAAAATTTAAAACATTTAATTATATGAAAACCAATATAGAATCATACCATTTGAAAGAACACATATAGAAAATTTTAGGGGAAATGTCTAGACAAATACTCTAAATTTAAAGATTCATGGGCCAAAACCCATGATTTTCATTCTTAGTTTTTATTTTGCAATTTAATTTAATAAATTGTTTCCTGATATGTTGTGTATTGCTCTCCATTTACAAAAAACTCTATCTTTTCACATGACCTTATATTGAGGATTTTCTATGAATGGATTAACTATATTCCTTTCTTCAATTGAAGCAGATCCTATGTAATAATTTTCAGGGAGATTCATTTTTGAATAAAATTGGATAACACTTTCCTAAATCTTTTCTATTGTTTTATTCTTTTTTTAATTTAAATTATGGAAATTTATACGTATATTCTATTTTATGTAGGATCAGAAATTTTTTATACAGGAGGACATATTCAATGATGGAAATGGGAAGTATCTTTTATTGGGAATTAATTATTAAATATATATTACAAGGACATTAAAATTCAAATGTTTCATTGTTTTTTCATTAATTTAATTTTTTCCCAACTATAAGATGTGATATAATTTATTATAGAATTATCATTTAATTTTTTATATATACAAAAATCAATGTATAAAACCCACATTCCATTTCTACTATTTTAAAAATTAAAAATTTAATTTCATATGCATAATGAAGTTCATGGTGATTTTAATGAATATCATTTGGAATTTATAGTGTTAACATGCCCCCTTTTTTTAAAAAAAATTGTTACTGTGATGGAATTGAAAAAAAACTCATAAGTTTTATTTATCATGTTTGGAATGATTTTATGTGGCATAATACTTTCTTAAAATTATTATAACTTAAAACAAAGAATCTTATACAGAATTTAATATCCTTTTTAACATTAATTGTCTTAAGTGTTTAGTAATAAGGATATTTTTGGGTGTTATGTATAGGGTAGGGATCATTCATGTGTTATTCTATAATTCATTGAGATCCCACAAAAAATTATTTTTTATTGAAATTTTGAGTTTTTAAAAACCATTTATTATTTTTACTTGAAATATATTTTACTTTAAGACTGAAGGTTGAGATTCAATCCTTAATATGTTATTATTTAATACCTTATGGATTTGATTGGGTAAATTGGTTTTCCTTACCACTTGAGAAAATGGATTTTGGTACAATCATGGGAAAATGATTATGATTTCTATTTACTTTCAAAATTTTAATTTTAATTTATCTTGTATGGTTTTCATCAATTTTATTATTAAATGAAAATCATTATCTAGGTTGAGCCATATGTTCTTCATTCTTCCTTCCCTTATTCTTTAAGATGTCGGATGTGTTAATTATCATTCATATAATTATTAAACATACCAATCCATGTAGGGTGTATAGTTATTATGCCTTTTAATTATGTATTTATGCTCAATTGGAGGAACATATATGGTTTACAATTCAATAAAATCTAAATTGGCATATCTTAAATTCTAATTAAAATTTTAATTTAAAACTTTTTGTAAAACAGTAAATGAAATTACGCTGATGAAATTTTTTTGAGGGGGAATTAAACTGTTCCACTTCAATGAATCATTTAGGGAAAATCATTCTGAAAATAAATTCTGAGTGTCATTATAACAGATCCATTTGGGATTTATTTTCTACTATTGAAAATTTCAAAGCGGTTTATTGGAGATAAAATATTTTTTTATGTGTGGGGGATTTGATGTGGCCATTATTCATTAAATTTTCCTCTTCTTTTTGGGGGTTTTATATGTAATCAATGCATTGATTAATTTATTTTATTTTACTATCACTTTATGATTAATTTATAGTGGAATTAATAAAATAATGGTTTTTATAATAACAATAATGTTTTTAATGTTTAATATTTCATATATTTATTCTTTTTATTATTTAATAATGTTTTTTTAAATTTTACTTCATTAAATGTTATTCTTAATTAATTTATAGAGTTTTATTTTATATTTTCCTTTTAAAAACTTATATTTTGGTTTCTTTTTATATTAATTATTTTAATAAATTTAATAATAAATAAATTTGTAACTTTTACATAATTTTCCTTAAATAATTATTTAATTATATGTAACATTTATTTCAAATTCAATACTTTTATAATTAATATACCTAATTTATTTCGTTAATTAATATATTTGTTTATTATTTAAGTGTAATGTTTTAATCTCGTTTTTTTATAATTAGTTTTTATGAATTTAATTTTTACGTTACATAATTTTATTTTTTGATTTTGTAGGTCATATGTATTTTATATTTTTTTAAGAGGATTTAAAAGGACTAATTTGGTTGTTCTTCCTATAAGATAAATAGATATTGAATTACTCCACAATATAATTTAATCAAACAGTATAAAGATGCAATTTTGATCCATAATTATATATCAGCCTCAAATAGATTATTATTTTACTTGCTTAAGATAATTTATCATATGAAATCTAGGTAGATACAGTCTTAAGAAACTGTATTAGGGATAAAACATAGGTTATAACCAGACATCCATTGATGAAGAAAAATTAAACTTGTATATATTTCTAATCTACTATATTAAGTGAATATCGAGTCAATCTATTTACGCTTTTAGGGATTAGTTCAATGATGATGCTGAGCAAGTGACCAAATCTCAATAATTCTTATCTCTACTTAGATATGAGAAAATAGACAAAAAATAGAGCTTTTAACCATCACCATGGGTACTGATATTGAGATATGGAGTAGATAGGTTGATGAAACTGATGAAGATGCACCTTTCGTGTCTCCATTTTCTAGATAAATAATGTGATCTGAGGCCATTAGTGAAATTAGGGAAGGAATCAAGTGATTGTTAAAACATCAGTTAAATCAAGGCCTCTAATCATGATTGTTTGGTAAAATTTGAGTTGTCTCCTTGAAGGGTGTGGAGATTTGAGTTATTTTTTATATCATTTGAATGATATCTAATTTTTCACGATGGAACTCAATATGAGTTTGTGAAACATGATTGTATCTAGATGGGCAGATTCCGTCGTAGGCTTCAATGGTTTAATATGACCGATCATCGTTGATAGGTGAGGTCTGTTTTACATAATAATTAAAGATGAACCAAAATCTGAATAAGGTTTGTGTTCCATGTTGGCCATTCCAAGATTTTTTTAATGGAGGGTGTCAATTGTTGTCCTTGATCATGTTGATGGGTACATCCTTGATGCCACCTCTGTTGAAGATCATAGTCGAGCACCTTTGTTGAGGATTCCATTATTCATGGTGATTCCAATTAGAAGTTTGATCGATTACATTGACATAAGATTACATGACGTTTGAAAATTCATTTTCACTTCTTTTATGGAACACTTGATGATGGTTCTATGATAGAGCCCCATGAAGAAGCTCTATATTATTAAATAAATTTGTTCAATCTTTGTAATGCTTAGATGATTGATTTTTTAAAAATCATAGTTGTAGGATATATTTTATAATTCCATTCATTGTTCTATTTCTCATGTGTTTTTTAATTTTGTGATGGTTAATTTTGAGATTCAAGAGAAAATATTGTTTTATACATTGAAATTCATGCTTTTGTATAGCTCCAATGATTGAAATGATGTTCGAGTTTGTTTTTCTTGATGACAGTTGAGAGTGGAGATGCCCAATATATTGGAGACATGGTTGGAGGGTCAATGTCGTAACAATATGAGTGGAAGGATGGCTGGTGGTTAATAATAAAATTTAATACTAAAAATATTTTTCTTCCAAAAATATTACTACTTCCCTTGCACTGTCAGAGAGAGTTCTTTAATTATGTGACTGTGACAGAAGGCTAGAAGAATGTAATACCATCATTGATGAAAAACATGTCATTTTAGAAAAATAAATCAATATTTTGATTATAAAATAAAATAAGGGGGTAGATATTATTTGAAAACCATATTGGAAAATCTTATTCATGATATAGAATACAAGAGGAGAGGAAAACAAGGTGCATTTGAACGATGAAAATGAAGATAACGAAGCTCAAGGAGGGGAAATAAACATCAATAGAGAATTGTTATTCCATTATTTAATTCTTTATCCAATCCCAAATTCTGTTGATGAATTTATCGAACATTTTTTTGTAGTTTATTCTCAATTCATGAGAAATCAAAATATTTTATGTTTTTTAGATTGTAATGCATTGAATTTACTCATCTACTCAACTCTTTTTATAATCCTCACATCAGTGAAATTTTATTAAGAATTTTCTTTATTTTTTCTTCTTAATTAGAATAATTTTACACTATTTTAAGTACATATTGGTGAATATAGTGGATTATTTTCCAGTTTTCATCAATCGAGGTACGAATATGTAATAACAATTATGATAATCCTATTAATTAAAGAACCAATTTTATACCTAGTTTTATTTTTGAAAAATATTATTAAGAATAATTTGATGCAATGTGATATAAATTTGATTAAAATTTAGTGAAAATAACACTTTCTAAACAACAGTAGTATAGATATGATTTTATCATGTTAGGACAGAAAATTACTTTTTTCAATGTAGTGTGGTATGATTTCCATATTGTCATATTTTTTTATTTACGTCCTTTGTCACATAATCTTCATTATAATCACACTCCCATAGTTTCATTTTGACTTTTCTTTATTTTGGTTACACATTTTCTTTCTCCCTCCATATGGAATATGATTCTATTACATTCCACTATTCTTATTTTTGGTAGGTTTTAAAAATATTATAGATTTTACATGGTCTCAATGATGAAATGTCAACGTGCACCACTTTTTTGGTGCAGTAAGATTTGTAAAATATTGTTTTCATTGTAGGAATTAAATGATTTCTATTTTTTTGTTTCATGTAGTATGGGATTTTTTTTCTCATGGGTAGATAGTTTCATCAGACATAACAATGATAAATAGCCATTTAAGAAATGGTAAGGATTAGGGGAAAGCTTCATATAGTTTTTTTATTTTTTATTGGATACTTTGATATTGTTGTTATATATTATTATTGTATAAATGAATGTCAGTGATTGCAGTATCCCTTATTTTGGTGTTTTTATATATATGACGATTCCCTTGTTTTTGTGATTTTCTTGAAACCAACATAAAAAATGGTAAAAAATTATATTCGGTTAATTAAATGAATGCCCTAGGATCTTAAGAATTATATGATAACACCCATAAATTATAATGTAACATTTAATAAGATATCCCTTTTATAAATATAATAATTTGTTGTGTTGTGTCATGTCATGTGATGTGATGTGTGAAATGGTTATAGTTTGTGTATGTGGGACTGGTGTAATGTGTATTGGCTATATAGTGATGTGTGTGGGGGTAATGGATGAGATGTGTTTTTGATATGTAGATGTGATGGTTTTTATGGTGAAGTGGTTCCATGGGGTTGCGATGGTGTTTGTGGTGTTGTTGTGCAGTGGGGCAGTGAAAGTGGATGCAGTTGTAAAATGACGTGGATTTTCCAGTTCAGATATGGTGTTTTTCTTGTCCAGTGTGGTTGGTTCTATTCTATTTACCCAAGTATTAGTGGAATTAAATCCTTGATAATTTCTTACAATGTGAATGTTCAATGAGTGAATTAATAGTGGGTTGTGTGTCTTAAATGGATAATGATTATATACAATTTAAGGGGATGCATATAAGAAACAAAATTTCTTCCTAAATAAAATGCATTCAAAAGAATGTAGAATAGATAAATTAAATCGGATGTTGATAAAAAGTATATTAATAATAAAATTCTTTAGAAAATAAATTGATGATTAAAATATGAATTATGGATTTTCCTTTAGTTGTTCGATTTTATTCATTTATAGGTGATTGGGATTCATTGGATTTTTTGATTTGGATAGTTCTTATTTTAAACCCATAGGATGGGCTTATGTGTTGTAAGTCTATATGTATATACACATTATGTTCTTTTTATTTCTATACACACACCACCGTCATAATTCACTGTGTTTTTTCACATATATAGTCACATTTGTTGTGTTTTTTCCTACATCATAGTGGAATGATTGATGGATAGCTACCAACCCATCCCCGCTCCCTCTTCCAGAAGATGATATGGACATGCATGAGATGTAATGGGAAAAAGTCAAAACATTCATTGTCAGGTGGTGATGTGATGAGAATTGATGTCCTAAGTCTATTCGAGTGAAATTTCGTGACATCGGTTCTGATGGGGGGTATTGTGTGATAGAAGGATGTCATGATGTTGGTGTCCTTCACATTCATGATACCTAACAACCCTAGTTCTGAGATATGATGTGATGTGATGGCCTTTTTTTATATGGTAGAAATTTTATATGAATTATTATTATTCAGAAGAGGTGGGAGTGTCAGGATGAATGTATTTAGGTTATGGGAACATGAAATCATTGGGAAAGTGGTGTGGGTTACCCATTCACTGATGTGTTTCATATTTTTTTATTATACTTAGTGGAATTATTTTAATTTTTATCCTTGGTGTGGGTTTATTTTTGGTTAGTATTATTTATAGGTACTATTTTTTTCTACTATTTTTCTTAGTGGTGCATTAATATTAACTTTTCACATGTGCACAAGAGACCATGGAATTTCTCTGGAGTATACGTATTGGCGAAATCTGTGTATATATAATTATTTTCATGTTTTTTGGAGGACATTATGGATCACACTGTACATTTCTAGTTTGGATATTTGGTGATTTTTTTATAGCCCTACCATAGCATTTATTCTTTTTGGGTTTCCTTTTAGAGCCATATATCTATATATATTATACTTATACATACATTGTGCGATGATTTTTGGTTTATTTATATTATTTCATGATGTTTTATAGGGTTAGTTCATTCTATGCACCAATGTTTTATTCTTATAGATGGAAATGCCTCCCATATTATGAGATTGTTATACCGTTCATGATTGTCACCAACCCGGGGCCTACAAGAGGTTGGACTCAGGGGTCATTATCTCCCTTTTATCATTACTATCCTAGGATTAGTACCTTTAGAGGGAGTGGTCATTGAATAATTAATTATATTATTTTTAATTAATGAAAAATTATGTTATATAATGATCAAATTAAAATTTTAGTGGGACATTTACTAGAAAATAAATCATTTCTTTTACAAATATCAATATTTTTCAATATTCATTTATAAATAATTTTTTTTATAAATGATATTGAAATTTAACCTTATGATTCTGTTGATTTTATGAAATAAAAAAATTATATTAATTTCCTTAAATAAAATTTCTTAAAATTTCATAAATGAATAATAATCTCCTTGTGAAAAATGGAATGAAATTCATTTTTGAATAAAACATATTTTTTAAGCATAAGATGTATTTATTGAAAATTGAGTAATTATTTTTTATGAATTAATCAATATATTTTCATTAACTAAAACCTATATATATATATATATATTTCATAAATTAGTTATTACTATTCCTATAATTAATTTAATACATATGTTATAATATATCGTGGTTTATTTTAATCTTGGTGTTGCGTGTCAAGAAAACTATCGATCTTCTTATTAATTTTAACTAAATTTTGTGGTGTTATATTTTATCCCATTAAATAAATTTCATCATCATTATTTTTATCTTTTTGAATATGCTCTTGATAATCAGATATACATTTTTTGAAAACCCACATCGTACAATGGAATAATAAAACGTCCTTTGATAGTGGATGTGGGAAATATAATGGTTAATTAAAATAACACCTTGTTTAGTTCCTAGATAAAGAGAACATTAGTGGGAAGTAAAAATATAGATATGTAGGAAAAATATAATTTTCAAAAAATAACATAGAGTGATATAGAACATTTAAATGAGATTGTTAATGTACAAAATACCACAAATAATTGATGGATGAAAACAAATATTAACTCCTCATGAAATGATATAAAAATTAAAACATTTCCATTTTTTATATCATTTTACAAGAGTTGAGAAACTATTTAATCATGGAGTACGAGAACTTATAAATACTGGATTTATATCCATTTCATAATCATAATTTCATCATTTGGTTGTGCTTTGATCAATTCCGGCTTCTATCTCATATGTTACTTGAGGAAATGAATATTCCAAATGATATCGTTTCATTCCTAAAAAAATGAAATTAAATTTTAAGTGTCAATAAGATCCATGAACTAATGACACATCAGTCCTTATATAAAAATATATTTACCAAACCCAAAATTGGTATCATAAGTAATCCAATATGTATAAATATTCATGTAATGAAATAATACATTAATCTAAAAGCTTAAAAAATAACCCCCAAATTTCAACATAAACCATACCATAAATATTTAACTCAAACAATCCTCCAAAATATATCTGATCAAATATTAATCTGAATAATTTATAAAATGGTCACTAAATTTCCAAATTATAGTTAACTTTACTCTCTAAATAACATAAAGTATCTATTAAAATCAAATTCCAAACATGTACATACCTTGATCATATATTATCCTAAAACATGTTAATATCATGAATCATCAAATGATCTAGATGAAAGCCTATATGATTTCCAAAATAAACTTTATACTAATTCCATAAATAAAATAATAAAGTATCCAATATACCACACAAAGCTAAAATTGTAAAAACAATTCATCAAAAATAAGGTAAATCATTTTTTCATCAAATAACTAATAATATTCAATGTAAAAAATACTATCATATTTACTTTATAAAATTCATTTATATATTTATCCTAAATAATCATTATTATCTCAATCATAGTATTATATTAAGGTTTATCTATCTCACTGTTAACTGTTTTCCAAAAATATCACCCTTCCACTACAAAACGTTTCTATATTCATGATACCATTCAAGGTATGCTTGAAAACTATTAAAGAATAAACTTGTCGTACAATCCTTCTTTGATTCATGATTCTTAAAACCATAAAATCAATAATAAAACACTTCTGCAACATAATTATGAAATCAATAATCATAAACATTTCAATTATACCACTACAATGATTTATAATGTGTGTTATTCCTTTTTCTAGGATTTAGGATATGGATTAGGTAATTTGAATAGAAAATTCCCAACTTTCCCACACATTTAAATTTATTGTATAAATAGTTCTTTGGGATTTAAAATATTTCCCTCCATTTAACTCTTCATTTTTTATATAAATTAATTTATATATGTGATTCTTTTCCACACATAAATCATCTTACTATAAAATTGATTCATTTCACTCTGTTCTTTTTCTGACATTCTAAGCACACATGAAACTAAATCATACTTTCTCTATGATCATTATGAAACTCCAATTTTCATTTCTCATTTAGAAACTCACCAATGTTTTGTTTTATTAATTATATAATGTTATAGGGGATTTGAAATAATCACACGGATTCAAATTCCGCCTCTCATATCATTTTGTTTCATGTGAGGTCAATGATTTCATCATCAATCACATTCAGTATTGACTTCATTCCTCTTGGATCCCTACTAAATCATAATGTGAGAAATATAAATCAGTAATCATATGATCATGAAAAATAATTCATAGTGTATCTAAATAATGGAAACTTATTTTCAACCTATGACATCTTCGGATAAAGATATGACATCTATGATCATTATCTATCTAAATCCTTACTAATCGTTCATATAGAAAATGTGACTTACCCTAATAATATCCCATTGATGTTTCAAACTAGGTGCACTATAAGGGCCAGTTCACCATACACCAGAATAATGGTCAAGATATACTCAAAAAACAATTTTAGTGTTATTACCCATAGATTCATATATGGAAAAACTAGGTCAACATATAGTCTACAGACATGGATTAATTACTAGGAAAATAATGCTCATTAAGTTACCAAAAAATACAATTTTCTCCAATAATTGGTGTTATCCTTAGGGTTATCACTATATTTTCCTCATTTGAGTACCCATAGTTACTGAACCTTACCCCTGTACTAATTATAATGACTCTAATTTTTATTAAATAAATAAAACATTGTATAACCATAATATTCATTACATATCAATATGAACCACACCAAAAAATATAGATTTATGTTCTTTTAAAACATGGATACATAAACAACAGGTACATAGAATATCTAAATCATTTCACATTTAGTTCTTCATAATTATCCACATTCTATGATATATCATTCTTAAAACATTTCTACATATCCTTGGGAGTGTATACATAAGAAAGGGTGAGATGAAATTCTCAATAAGGGTTATCAAATTTGATATGAATCAATTAGCATGAGACAAGAATAAGGTTATAACAATATCATATTATAAATATTAAATCATACCCATCAATTCATATATCATAATAATGACGCTTCGAATAATGTTTAATCAATCAAAAGATATAATAAATAAGAGTGTGGAATTGTCAATAACAAATAAGGACCCTTGAGAACATATCATAATAATAAGACATTAGATTTAAGAATTCATATAAGAACAGAATATCATTTACATGATCATATATCATTTCTAATAATATCATATTTTATTGGGTTCACTCTTCATTATATCATGTCCTTAGTCATGGTTTTCTCCCAAGAATATCTTATTAGACAATGTCCCTTGTTGAACTAGATTAACACCCTATTGAATCCCATATTATCTCAAGGAATATCAATATTTACCGAATTCATTATTGGAATATATAATTTTGGTTCCACCTATCACATAATTAAAACCATACACATGTGTTCCACAAGATCCTTAAATATTCTTCATATCATCAAATCATAACAAATTCAAGGGATACAAGTTTCATAAAACATTCATCATTATAATCATAAACCATATAGATAATGAAAGAATATGGTAAAATTGTATCATATCCCCATTAAATCCAATAAATCATTAAAATATGTACTTACTGTTAAAAATTCATTTAAATATCACTATAACACTTCTCAATGAAAAAAAAAATTATAATTTGAAATCATTTATTTTTGACCTGTAAAGTTTTAAATTAATAATGAAAAAATTTACATGAAATTAATAATGTAAAATTAGAATGTAATATTTAAATAAATTATTATTAATTATTTCGGGGATGTTTTTTCATGCGGTGTACTTTAAAATAAATGTTTCTTTCATATTTATTGAAAAAAGTAAAAAGTGTCATATTTTAAAAAAGATAAGAAGGTTCATTTTAAAACATGGTATGTTAAGTAAAATATCATAAAAATAAATTTAAATAATAATTCATAAATAGTAAAACGTTCCTGGTAACATATTAATGAATATTTGGACATGGAAAAATGATTCACGAATGAAGGAAATTATATTGGTTTTCCTTAAAAAATGTCTTTTGATATCCCAAGTTATTAATGTGAGGAAAATGAATAGAAACAAGTAAATATTTAAAAATACCCATATTTGAAGAAAATAAATAATATTTTATGTGGTATAGTTCATAAAAATTCATCATCATATTATTTTAGAATAAAAAATCCTAAAAACATGTGATTGTAACAAAAATCCATAACCGTTGTGTTAAATTTTGTATCATAAACCCCATGAAAGAAATAAAATTAACAGAAACACTAAATAACATGCCCATAGAGAAATTAAAAATACAATATATCATTTTATAATTTGATACACCTCGTATATTAATACATGTTTATCACATCATACATGTCTCAGTGAAACCAAATAGAGATGAATATACTATATGAATTTTATAATTTTTGAAAAAAAATGTAAATGGTGGCTTGAAAATAATATTTTTTACATATACATTAAATTAAATCATATATTATTCCAAAATTAATAATTGGGTTTTATAGGTACCATAGAAATAATAAATTGGTGTATAACATTAAAACATGACTCAATAAAGAGAAATTGAGATGAAACTCGAATGTGTTGTTTTTCTTCCTTCATATGAGATCTAAACTATTTTATCATAAATTTAAATATATTATAATTTTATATCATATCCATATTAAAAAATTTAACATCATATATGATCTAATTATATCATTTCAGCAACAATTTATTAATAATTATATATTAACTTCTTCATTTTGAGAGTTAACTACTTTGTTTTTCTTGTATGTTTTCGTTTTGTATTTATGGTCCCAGAACTTTGATCATTATTCCTTGATATCTAAAATATTAACAAGGATATAAATATATTATATACCTATTATATACATATTTATAACTATTTATATTAATCTGTGATGAAAACTTCATTTCATTACTTCATGGAGATGGAAATCTGTACGTATACACGAGTGATGTTTTCAATTTTTGATGGATGGAATGAAATAAAAGAAAAAGATAATTCAACTTTAAAAATAATTAATGTATCATTAATATAATATTTTTCTTTAAAATCTATCATTGTTAATCTAAAGGCATATCATAAATGAAAAAAATCACATTACTTTGTCAGGGTGGTCATCTATACGTATGAGAGACCTTATCATTTACCAGTGGGTTATAAGGAAATGTGGTAGATAAGATATTATATATAAAAAATTATTATTATGTTATAAATTTAATATATAAACATAAAATTCATCATTATATTCACCCATCGAACATGGTCATGGAAAATGAATCCTATCGCAACGTGGATGTGGTAGTCCAAACCTATGCATGTGTGATACTTCTATTTACCATTTGATGGAGATAGGGTGGAAATGGTTATTTAATAATATTAATAACATATAAGTATATTTTATATACATGAATAACCATTTTTATGGATAAAATAAGTTTATATAACTTTTAATAATAAATAAAACTGAATGATCTTGGACAAGATTTACACATATTCATTGAGAGACCCACTTATGGCTTACACCTTAGGCCTTGAAAGATTGGTCTTAAAAGAATAATAGAATATAAAGATAAAATTAAGGGACATATAAAGGTTTTTTATTCTGTATTGTTCTATATAATAGGTTCAAATAAATATTAATAATAAATGAGGATAGGTAATCTTTTACATGTTAGGGGAGGGACAGAGATGGAATTTCTTAGATGATTTTATTTATATAATGTCACTTTCATTGGAATGTGGCCAAAAAGGGCCACATATTTAAATATGATATATTATATGGTTTATATAACTTAAATAAATAATAAATATATACTTTTTATTGGCAATACTACCCTTATATCTTTGTTTAACCACCTATGGTAAACTGGTTTTTAACCTTAATCATTGTTCAACAATTTACTATTTTTAAAATTCACAATGAGAAATAATTACATTGACATCATGAGATTAATTTAATTATGATGATTACAAATATAGAATCTATTTTACTAGATTGAATTTCTATAAGAGTTTGATATTAAAATTAAATAAGTGTCAAACATGCTGTGAAAAACTGTTTTAGAAAAATGAATCTTTATGCATATTGAAAAATATTCTTTTATTCCATTACATATTAAAAAACATGAAATTAATTTTAAAATATTTTATTGAATATATAATTTATTAACTTATTCGAAAAATAGTTAATTGAGATTTATTTTATTTATTATGATATTTCCACATTGTGTGTATAAAAATAATTTTTAGAAAAACAAAATTTATAATACAATGAATAAACATAAATAAAAAACATCTATAATGATTACTATTATGTAATTAATAATATTTTATATAATTAAATGAAATTTATTTTACTTCAAGATCAAATTCGAAACATAATTTAACATTTACATGAAAATAATTTATTATTTTTACAAAAATCAGTATTTTTACTATTAACTAAAAAATTATTAAGTAAAAATAACCTTAATAAATTACCCTATTATAATATTTACATGATTATTTAAAAGTTAATGTTAATTTCCTCAAATAAAAATCATATTAGTCATAAAAATTTATTATAATTTTTGACTAAAAAACGGAATACATTTTTTTGATGAAAACTTGTTTTTTAGATTAAAATGAAAATAATGAAAATTGAGTACATATTTGGTTTGAATTAATCAACGAATTTTTATTATTTAAAACAATTGAATATATTTTCATTATTTTTTTGTTACTAATAATACTTTAAATTTTACTGCCAGTTTATAATATATAGCGGTTAGTTTCAAGCTTGGTGTTGCATGTAGGGACCAAAGTATGTATAGAATACTACATTTTCATATATATTAATAGTAATGAATACTATATTAATTTTATGTTAAAGAGGACACTTTTTCTGATAGTGTACCTAGTACAATACCATAAGTTTCTCCAAAATATTACATTGTACACAATAGAGTTATTCTAAAAATAATACAATAATAATACTAACATTTTTAATTTTAGTTAATTTATAGATTTTTTATTGGTGGGAATGAACATAATTAACTATATTATGATTTTACATATTTTTCATATGTTATTAGAATTATCCTAGGAATTTTAGAGGCTTAATATGAGAATGAATATAATTTTAAGAAAAAAAATACTCAAATATTTTTAAAACATATTTTTACTACCTATTGATGGGGATCCATTTTTAAATATAGTTTTTTTTCAATTTTATATGTTTTATTTTAAAATATAAATTTCTTCTTTATAATTGTAATAGAAAAACTTTCATTGGTAAAATTAATGGTAATTTTCTAACAAGGTTCATTTTTTAATGAATACTGAAAAACTATACATTTTTATTCAAAACTGCATTTTCATCTAATTTCCTATGTATAAGATTTTATTTTAGTTGTGTTTACAGTTTAATTAATTTTTTTTCTCATTTAATCCAATATTTTACATTACTAGTAATTTTACATTTAAATTGGTCAGAAACACTTGTAAATATTTTGATTGTTTTTATTTAAAGAAACTAGGTTTCTCGTTTTGACAACTAGATTGAATTTTAAATTACTTCTATTCAATTTTTTGTTTTGAATTTTTAAAAATGGATTCTATATTTTTAATTAAATTGTCCAAATTGTGTGAATATCTACCTTTTATTTTTGAACATTCTGAATACTAATTTCATTAATTATTTTTATTTACAATCGGAAATGGGTAACTCTGGTAAAAAAGGGTAAAAAATAACATCTCAATGATATAAAACTACATTAAAACGTGGTATAATCCAATTTGATGAGTTATGTCCGACCACGAGAACCCTCAGGCCAAACAGATAGCATTTGGTAGCTACCTAGGAGTGATAATGACATTTAATAATAATTAATTTAATGTAAAGAGAAAAATAACATAAACATGTATCTTCTTACTAAAATAATTTTTATATGGGGTTATATATGTGATATATTTGACTATATGTAGTCATGAAAAATATAAAAATTATTTCCTACATCATGATATTTTATTTATAATTTAGAGACATTAAATATATAAATTTAATTATGACACATTGATGATGTAGTGATTGCTTCATTAATAAAAGATTAAAATAAAGGATACTATAAATATTAAAATGAATATTATTTTACATTAGTAATGCAATAAATGAATTATATAGGTTAATATGAAATGTTAGGATCGATTCAATGTTTTTATAAGAATTCTAGTTGAAATAAATATTTTATATAAGTTAGAAAAGAATAGTGACAAAAAATGACAAAATTCAGAACATAAAATATAAAATAGTTTATTAAATGATATTAAATTCCTAAAGAATAATATTTAGAAAAATGCTTATGATAAGTCAAAATATGTCATAAATTTTATTTTTATGATACTTTTGAATGATATGGTAATTATGTTAACCCATAATGTGTAAATAACATGATATCACTATAATATTAAAAAAGGTAAAATAAGGGTTATGCAAAAACTATAAGGATAAATAAATATTCTATACTTGCATAATATTATTGGATTATTTTTATTATAACCTAAATCATTTTGAAATCTAATTAAAGGAGTTTTGGACTATTTTTAATCAAGATTGAATTTTTAATAAATCAATATTTCTAGACATTCCTAAAGTAACCCTCTCATCTTCTATAAAAAAGAACTTTTTCTTCTCTTTATCTCACACTAATAAATAATCATTGTTAGGAAAATCAATATCTAAAAAAATTTATATAAACCATATAATCCTCATAGAGCCCTTAACTTTGGTAGAGGCATAATAAAGAGATCCTTTTTTACTCAAATAAAAAGAATTTACCTGATTTAGGTATAACATTTTCTCTCATGTTCCATTCATTTATTTTACTTTTGAACTCCATATACTCTCTTTATTAATTTATTACCAAAAAAACAGTATCCTAAATATATTATGATGTTTTTATGATAATTTTTCTAACTACAGTTACACACACCTCCATCTAATGGATATGAACGAACAGTTCTTCTGTACACCGAACTAATGCATAACGAAACGATGAATGTTCAATTTCCCCCCAACACCTCTCATGGTAAAATATATTATGGGAATGTATTTATATATGATATATATGATATTTTTATTTTCTTTATGGTTGTTAAAATTTTTAGAACATACCTTTATTATTTTCATAATGTGTAAATATGATAATTTCATTTGAGGATTTGTGGACTCCCACCCCCTCAAAGGGATATGACTCATTCATTCCTTACATGGAACGTATAAAGGATGTATTTAATGAAATTAATAAAAAAATTTAAATGTATATTTTAATTTAATTATAAAATACATATGTATCATTTAGTTTTCATTCATTCAAAATGAAAATGAAATGAAAATAGCATTCATATGTACATATTACCAACCATCTCCATGAATAATGTATTTCATTTCTGATCACAAAATGTCATGGAAAATTATAAATACATATATACATGATATATATGATATTTAAATCATTATTATCATTATAGAGATGATATAATTTTTCTTCCATTGACAATTTATCACAAAGAAAGTTAATTTTTAACTCATGTACCTAATATCGACAAAACGTTTGATATGAACTCAAATAATTAACTAATTTCTCTCACATGGTAATAAGAAATAAACATTAAAATAGTTATAAATAAAGTAGAAATTAAAATAATTTTATTACTCCAAAAATTAAATAATGAATAAGACAAGTTGGATTCCTTGTAAAAGAACTCTATAACCCAGTTTTAATTCTTTGGGATAATCTTCTACATCTTTAATATATTATGATATGATTATGTTAGAAATACATTTTGATATCTTATCTTGTTTTTATAATTCCTTTATGTGGATTTACCATGAATATAGACAATTGATCTATTTTATTAACAATAAAATATTCATGACGGAATTTGTAAACTCAATTTCTTTTTATTGGGTTTTACACATACCTCGTTTCTTATATTATTCCACGATTATGTATTTAGGTTTTAATTTATTAATATATTTGATTGTATATAACTTTTTAACACATGATCACCCCATTGAAAAATTGTTAAATCATTTATATGAACATTTTAAGGAAAATATTAGCTCAATCACCATTCATTGAGTTAAATAACCAGGTCATGGGTTTTGTTTTCTAAAAAAATATGTGTGAATGACCAAAATTTTTTAACACTTAATACCCACATATATTGGGTGTATTTATATTTTACACACATAATTATGTCATTGATTTATCTTTAATCTACTGATATGATCTTTTTATGGGAATACATAGAAATCTCCCTTTATTGTGTCATATCCCGATATTGTGCACCTTTAAAATCTTATATGGTGCATATACAGCAATGTTGAAATTTTATATTATTAATTTATATATAATAATTATATTTATAGATTTTTTTAATTTTATACTTTAATTAATTTTATTAATATATTTTCTCAACTGTTACGAGACTCTTTAACTAAAGCCATATTTTAAAAGATTTACTGATTTATTTTTCTAAATAATTTTCATTAATGTCTTCATTTTAAAAATGTTTTAAGGATTTATTTATATTAACATATTGGTTTTAAAATTTCAATTCTCATATTATTTTTTATAGTTTCAAAGTGGCATGGGGAAAATTTATTAAAAATTATCTTTATTAAAATTTTGAAATTGTTTTGGGAATGGATTGAATATATAAATATCATGAATTTATTTCGTGTGATTTCTGAGTCAAATATAGATAATTTCAATCTTTTATGTGTTAGTATTATGTAATGGTACTTGGATATTTTAATGGGGGTAACATTATAAACCAAATATGGGTGGTTCCATAATAAACATAGGGTTGGTGAAGCTGTGATAGCTCTCCAATTCATTGGGTTAAATGACTGAGTTAAATGATAATGTTTCTCCAATGAGATTTAGGGAATATATTGTGATGGGTATTCCTAATGTAACCATTAAGGTTACTACCTACATAGCTATGAATGTTATATTGAATGTTTGATGTTGAATACACACATTACCTTTATATTTTATGATTAATATGATGCTTGGTAGTAATCTTGTGATTATAGACTGTATGTTATGTGGTTTATATTTCACAGGTGAAAAGTATGATTTTGTGAAAATGTTTTGATGGGTTTTTAATATTCATGGAAAACATTTTTATTCCTTATTATATATTATTCATTCATGTCTATAAACTCATCTCGTATTTTAGAAATGACTTTCACATGGTATAAGTAATAAAAGAGAAAGAAATAATTCAAGATGATTTTTATCATGAAAATAATTCTATTTTTATTTAAGAATATTTATTATTTTGATAAAATTGGATAGATTAGAAGTATCTACTTTTTAGGTTTTGAGATGTAGTGTAATAGTTATGTTCTATTTCTCTAAAACTATAAAAATTAAAGGAACCTCAATGTGAAAGAAAGTAATGTTTTGATCAAAACATAATATTATGTAATGTTTATGGCTGGGGCATCATAGTTTGTATTAGAGGAAACGTTTAGACAACTTTAGAGATTATTATGTTTTCCTAATAGTAAGGGACATTATAATGGATTTATAAAATTTAGACAGATCATAAGTTCAATGTTTGAGAAACCCTCTTTAAGGGTTTATGATCTGAAATATTAAGGTGACTAATTTAATTTTTGGAGTCTTTCGCCTTTGATAAAATCATGGGTTAATGATTCTGGAGATGAAAAATGAGAGGTATGAGACAACCTTTGAGGTTAAAAAATGTTATGGTTATTTTTTATGATAATATAATATTTTATGTAATGTTATAAAATAATACAGTTTTGTAATAAGGACATCACCCAGACCATGTGACAACCCATCATGTCCGAAAAAATATGGGAATCGAACCCCCAATCGATGTGAAACTGTGATTTATTTCCCACCACTGGCCTATATGAAGACCCTGGTTAGTAGGACTTATTTTTTTTAGTTAAATCATTTTATGGATCAAGAATAATTTATTTTTTGATGTTTTGTATTACCAATTAGATATTTAGAGTATAGAAAAATTATTTTGTGATAAAGTGATAAATATTATTTTGGACAATCTTCACTATTTTGGGAACATTATATGCCTATGGAAAATAGAATACTATGGGATTTCATTTGAGGAGTAATGGTTGAAATTTATTTTTTAAGAATCTATGATTTTATTATGGATATATGGATATTTTGGTTATTTATGGACTTGATTAAACAATCATGGAGAATTTGTGATTATGTTAATTACTTTTATGTATGTGACTTTATGTAATGTCAATGTAATGTTTAGATCGATTTTATGATTTATTGTTAATGAATATGTGATCAAATCCTTCTTAATTTTGGATTTTAATCTTATTTCGGATTATTTTTAGGAATATTAAGGACATTTTTTTAATGATCTATGTCGAACATGGGTATTAAAATTGTATTTTGGAGATTAAATGTAATCCTTATCCTTATAAGGGATTATTCAATTTAGGAAATTATCTGATCCTGTACTAACCATATTATTTTTAGATAATATCTAAAGATATGGTAAATATATAGTTACTATTTTGTGTATTATGTGATTCTATTGAAGTTTATTCTAGTGCTTTAGGTGTGGCATTTAATCTTGAATTATCATAGTTTAGAGAAATGATGTGTTTGTGGTTTATATTTATTAAAGGATGAAAGTATAATTTTCATGTAAGTATGTTTCCTTTGTTCTTAGTCATGATAATTCCTCAACATTATGAAATGGACCATAAAACAAAAATGTATTCTATTTACTTTTACAACAAGTAAATTGTTAACCGGTTAACCAATCACATGTTTTTGGTTTTCTGATAGTTAACATTCTTTTTATCAGGTTTTCTATCACTCTCTATCAGATAATTATGGTTAGTTTCTCATCCACATAAATGTTTTCTTATATGTAATCCATATATGTGTTTTCTTTAGTTCCCTTTATACATTACTTTTTCTATTTAAAAGTTATAGTTTTATTTAATCTTTCTGATGTGGGATTTTAAATGAAATTTTGGAGCCCAATTTTAAAATTACATGTGTGTAATTCCCAAAAAGGGGGAACTATGTAACAAACTAGGTATAGATAAAATAATAAATTTTCATATCTATTAATATTTATTAATAAGATATTAATTTTACAGTAAAAGGGACACATTTACCATTAGCATATCGGATACAAAACAACAGGTTTCTCTGAAATATTACATTTCACTCAATGTTAAGTAATTCCAAAAAATAATAATATAATAATATTAATATTTTAAATAGTAGTTAATTCCTAGACATTGTAATGGTGGATATGAACAAAATTTATAGTATTATGATTTGTAATTTTTTAATATGTTTCTACAATTATCTAATGAATATTTGAGTCTTAAAATGTGAATGAATCCAATTTTAGGCATAAAATAATCATAAAGTTTTAAAAGGAATTTTTACCACCATTTTATGGAGAACCCTTATTAAATATATATTTTTTCACTTTTATATTTTTTATTCAGAAAAATAAACTTCTTATGTAAAAGCGAGATAACAAAATTTTCATTGGTTAATTTTTTGGTATCTTTCTGATAATGATCATTTTTTAATGAATAGTAAAAAACATCATTTTAATTCAAAAATTCCTTTTCTTATAATTTATTTATATATAAATTTACATTTTCATTTTTCATATAGTGTAATTGGAATAATTTTTTATCATTTCAAACAATTATGGTCATTATTAGTGTAACATCCCAGGTAAATAAAGAATAAAGCATTTTCATTTTTATTAATATTTATGAATTAAATATTAATTTTACTTTAATGGGGTTTCTATGTTCGATAGCGTACTCGATACGCAACAATGAGTTTTTTTGAAAACTTACGTTGCACACTAGTAATATAATAATATTATTTTAAATGGTAGTTAACACGTAGTCGCTGTATTGGTGATAATGAATAGAAATAACTAAAATATGATTATATATGTTTTTTAAATGTTTTTACATCTATCCAATAAAAGATAAAGCCTTAAAATACGAAAATAATTCAATTTTAGGCATATATACCCTAATTTTCACCAAAGGTTCACTTATCACCTTTTGATGGAGAACCGTCATTAAATATAGTTTTTCTCACTCTTATACATTCTGTTGGACCAAATCAAACTCTTCTTTATAATTGGAACATCAAAATTTACTTTATGTAATGTTTTGGTATTTTTCCGATAAAGTTCATTTTTAAATGAATAGTAAAAGATGTTGTATTTTAATTCAAAACCTGTTTTTAATCTAATTTGTTTATATGATTAGATTATAATTTTAATTTGTTTTAAAGTGAAATTAGAATATATTTTTACCATTTAATCCAATAGTGGTCGTTGTAATTGATTTCACTTTGAAATTTGACTTAAACTAGTGCCAATCTTTTGATATATATTGTTTCATAAAAACAACCTATTTGTTTTGACAGTGGGAATTAATTATTAAATTAATTAATGCAACTTATATCTTTTGAATTTTGTAAAATAGACATTATTTTTGAATTCGGAATATCAAATATAGCTTAGGGTGAAGTTTTGGTATTTTTCTGAAAAACATCAATTTTTGATGAATAGTGAAACCACTATGTGGTACTTAAAAAACTAATTTTTCATTTAAATGAAATTTTACCACATTTGTGTTTGGAATTTCAAAAATCCTATATACATGGTTGTCATTAATAAGTAAAATGTGGATCAATGGGATTAAAATAATGTTTCAGTGAATAGTAACTTTTACATTTTTAATCACGATTAGAAGTAATTTGTGTAGTTTGAGGTAAAAAAAAATGTTTTAATAAAATGAAATGACCTAGAAAAATGTCCTACATTTATTGGATGTGTCATGGCCAACCCAGAAAATCGATGGGTCAACTTGGGGACCCCATGGATCCACTTTGGTAGGAAAATGACATTAATACCTTTTTATTTAATGTTAAAATTAAAATGTCACAGACATGCGTTGTTTTACTAAAACAACTTTTACATGGGGTTATAAAAGTCATATTTTTGAATATAAATATGAATTATAAATATAATAAGATTTACTACATTATGATTTTATTTTTATAATTTTTAGAACTTAAATAAATTAAATTATTTATGACATTATGATGATGTAGCGATTATCTCATTAATGAACAATTTAAATAAAATGATAAGATAATGTGACATCTAAGACATAAAATTGTCAAAGACCTATTAGATAAGTATATTTAGAAACCTTATCACCTTATCCTCTAATTATATCAATGTGGGACCTTTAAAATCGGAAAATCATTTTATAATAAAGTAAACTCTTTTAACATTCCAAGTGTGCCCCTCCTCTCCTCTTATAAAAGGCCCCCACCTCTACCACCTTACCCACACCTCTCAAGCCTTTGGTTCGGCCAAGATCTGCCCATTTTTCCTCTCCACATCCCTCTCTTAGTCCTATAATCCTCAATTTGGGCAGAAGTCTTCCCAAGGAAGCCTTTGAGCTCCAATCTAAGAGAGTTACCCGATTTTAATGTAATGTCTACACTTGCGTTCTTTTGTTTTATTTTGCTTCTCCAACCCCCTAAACATTTTTTATTCATTTCATTTGTAAAAACTACAGTATCTTCAATATGATTTTATGTTGTTATAAGAATAAATTTATCTACACTTACACACACCTACATCTAATGGTTAAAGAACATACTGTTTTCGTGGATGGCGAATTTCTCCCTCACGAAATGATGATTGTTCAACATTCTTCCAACACCTTAAAAGGTGGCCATTAAGATGTCACTGTATTTATATATGATATATTATATGTTTAATTTTTTCTTAAGCTTCTGTATTTTTCATTTATGACACCCCTTTATGGCTTCCATTAAGGGTATACGCGATATCTTCATTTTAGGAAGTGCGGACTACCGCCCCCTCAAAGTAATTTGATTCGTTAATGCCATATGTGGGACGTATAAAGGATGTATTTAAAGTTATTATATATGATTTATGTTACATATAAATTATGAGTATAATTCTGGAATTAAAATATACATACCTCTCATTTAGTTTTAATTCTTTTAGTATGACATAGAAATGAAAGTAGCGTTCATGAGTACATACGGCTTACCGTCTCCATGAACGGTGCATTTAATTTCTTAACTCTAAATGATTATTAAATAATATAAATACATGTATATGCTGTATATATATGATATATATGATATCCAAATCATGAATATCATTCTGGATATAATGAACCTTTGACCACACGAACAACATGTAATTGTAAGAAGTTCACTTTCGACATAAGAACCAAATATCGACAAAACAAACATTATTAACTTAAATAATTACATATTGTTTTTAACATGGTAATAAGTCATATAAAAGGAATAATTAATTTGAAAAAGGTTCTTATGAAAGTATAAATAAACTCAAGTTTATTATTTAGGACGTTAAAGAATGATCATGTCAAGTAGGACCTGAGGTATGGGACTTCGTCTCAATCTATTTTCATTGAGACATATTTCGTTTTATACACAACTTTCTTTTATAAGGTGTATAAACTCCTTTTAATTTTACTTTTATACAAAATGAATCTTTTTCTATGAAGCGTTTTACTAAACGTCAAAAAAGAATGTTTCTTTTAACGTACGCGGTGACAACGACCTTTTCTGCCCCGCGAGTATTATTTGGTCTTTGGCTACCTCAATAAGCCGTAATGTTATTTTAAATGAAATAAATACCATATACTATTTTATGTTTTTTGGTATTGAAAATGGTTTTTATAATGGATTTGTTATGTTAATATATTTATGCGATATATTGTGATCAAAGTGTGGAAATGTATTCTTTCCATTATATTTGTTTTATGTCTTATGATTTTATAATGGTACTTGGACATTTGACAGGTGGTTATGTGATAAACCATATGACGGGTGGTTCTGTGAATACCAAGAAATGTGGTTACGTTATAACCTCCAATTCATTGGGTATGGAAGTCGGCCGTATAGCTATTCTATTAAGTGATATGTGTGGAAGTCGACCGTATGGTTATTCCATTTAAGTATGATTATGTCCCAAGATACCTTTATATGTTATGTGATATTTATATGGGTTTTATGGTAGTCTTATGTTTACAAACGGGTAAGTAACGAAATTTTATTCAGTGAAGAGTTTTTACTACTTCATAAAGGTGAAAAGTATTAATTTGATAATGTATACATGGTTTACTTGTTGTTTTGAAAAACTAACAGTTTTCATTCATTGTGTAACCCTTACTGATCTTTTTATGCTCACCCCCAGTTTTTGAAATGTTTTTCATAGGACTGAACATGGAATAGGGTCAATGATGGGATCAAGGGAATATCATGCTACCTAAAACATGGAACTAGACATGTTTCTTTTTAAGACTTTTTATTTTATGGAAACTTAGTAAAAGTTTCTACATTGTAATCTTTTGAGATGTAATAATAATGTCCTAATTCTCTGAAAATCTAAACATGAAAAGATCCTCAATGTGAATTATTAATTTAATTCAATATTAAGTAAGGTTTAAGGAAGGGGCCTTAAAGTTGGGATCAGAGGTCGGTTTAGACAACTTTAGGAGTTAGAAAATTGTTAAATTATAAGTTAATTTATCGTATAAATGAAATGATATATAATTTAAAGATTACCATGTTTCTTCGCCTAAGATATTTCTATGTTCAGAATGGTTTTCAGCTGAGGAATCAAAGAAGCTATGTTGGGACGACATCAGGAGGAAGACAACCTTGCAAATCAGCATCATGAGATAGTCGGAATCGGAACTGAACAGTTTGTTGTAGTGATGGCATAGTTGAATCAGGCTATAAATAGTGGTGGTATCCACGCATGAGATCAACCAGATCAAGCGCATAGGAACATTTCAGTGGTGGAACATTTCATGAGGCAACATCCCCCATAATTCATAGGATCATCTGACCCTGTGCTAGCTAAAGGATGGATTAAATCATTGGAGAAGATTTTTGATGTCATGGGGTGTTCAGAACATCAAAAGGTTTGTCTTGCTCTTTACCATTTTGAAGGTGAAGCTGATCAGTGGTGGTCGATGGTGAAAAATATTAGGGATAGTGATGAGATTGATGATATTCACTGGGATGAATTCAAAGGTATGTTTCTTGAGAAATATTTTCCTAAGGTGGTTCGTCTTAGGATGGAAAAACAGTTCCTAGAGCTGAGGCAGGAGGATGACTCAGTGGCCGCTTATGTAGAAAAGTTCACTCGATTGGAAAGGTATGCTCCAAACATCATACGAGATCATGATAGTAAAATAAACCCTTTTTACTCAAGGTTAAAGCCAATGTATCAAAGGGATTTAGTTTCTCGTGAGTTCAAATGTTATGAAAAACTTGTTGGATGTGCGGAGAAGGTGGAAATGGAGTTTGCCGATGAACGTGTGTTCTTTGACAAACAACAGAATAAGAGTTACAGTTGGCGGGCAATGGGGAAGAATTCATCAAAAAAGTACAGAGGTAAGAAAACCAAATATCCATCCTGTGAGAAGTGTGGTAAAATGTATCCTGGAGAATGATTATCCAAGTCTGGAAAGTGCTTTCGGTGTGGTAAGTCTGGTTATATTTCTCGTAACTGTAACGAAGATGATCAAGCATGCAATGAAACGCCAGAGATAAGATGTTTTAAGTGTAATGAAATGGGTCATTATGAAAATGAGTGTCTAATGATGAACTCAACTGGGGTAAAGCATCCAGACTACAAGCAAAAAGGGGTGGTGAAATCCTTTGCAACTACTTCAGTAGATGTTGTGCCATCGAATGAAGTAGTATCAGGTAAAATGTTTGTTTGTTTAGATTATTCCATTGTGTTTTTTGATTCAGGGTCTACACATTATTTCATTTCTGAGAAGTTTTCTAGTAAATTGGAAATTCCATCTTAAGATATGAATCCTGAACATATGGTAAAAACACCCATAGGGAACGTTGAGACAAAAAGGAATTATAAGAACCTTTCTATCCTTGTGTGCGGAATGAATCTACTAGCAAACCTTATTATTTTTCCTCTAGTAGAGTTTGATGTTATATTGGTCATGGATTGGATTTTTGTTTATCATGCTAATATTGACTGCATAGCTAAAATGGTTTCTTTTCAGAAAGATTTTTAGTTTGTGTACAAGAATGAACCCTTGATTTTGATAACATATCAGGAAGTTTAGAAACTAGTAAAATATGGAAATGAATTTTACCTTGCACATATTGTTGAAAATAAATGAACTGTTCATATTAATGATGTGCCAGTGGTAAATGAGTATCTTGATGTTTTTCTTGATGAGTTGCCTGGTAATATTCATGACCGGGAAGTTGAATTTACTTTTGACTTAGTTCCCGATTCTAAGACAATTTCAAAACCCCCTTATCGAATGGCTCAAATCGAACTTTTAGAGTTAAAGAAGTAATTGCAGGAGTTATTAGATAATGGTTTCATTCAACCTTGAACATCACCATGGGGTGATCCTGTCTTGTTTGTTAAAAATAAACATCGCTCAATGAGACTTTGCATTGATTATAGAGCATAGAATAATATTACTGTTAAGAACAAGTATCATTTTCCTCATATCAATGATTTGTTTGATCAACTCCAGGGAGTTAAGTATTTTTCAAAGATTTACTTGAGGTCGGGGTACCATCAGTTGAAAGTAAAAGAAGCAGACATTCCGAAGACTGCGTTCCGTACTAGATATGGCCATTATGAATTTGTAGTTATTCCTTTTGGGTTAACCAATGCACCTGCTGTATTCATGGACCTTATGAATAGAATTTTCCATGAGTTCTTGGATAAGTTTGTGGTTTTTTTCATCGATTATATTTTTGTGTTTTCTAAAAGTTAGGAGGAGCATGAAAGTCATTTAAGGGTTATCTTTAAAACCTTAAAAGAAAAGAAACTATATGGAAAATTTAGAAATTGTGAGTTTTGGTTACAAAAAATTTCTTTCCTTGGTAACATTGTTTAAAAAGATGGCATAACTGTTGATCCTCCTAAATCAAAAGTTCATAAATAATGGCCAATACCCACAAATGTAACTGAGATCCATAGTTTTCTTGGTTTGTCAGGTTACTACTGAAGGTTTATTGAAAAGTTTTCATGGTTATCTAGTCCAATGACTAAGCTTACTCAGAAGGGTGTTAAGTTTATCTGGACAAAAGAATGTGATGATTATTTTCTATAATTGAATAGAAGATTGGTAAATGATCCAATTTTGGCACTTCCTTCTAGGAATGGTGAGTTTTTTATCTATAGTGATGCTTCATTGAAAGGACTTGGTTGCGTCCTAATGAAGAATGATCAGGTAATTGCATATGCTTCACATCAGTTGAAAACTCATGAGGTAAATTACCCTACACATTACTTGGAATTAGCTGTTGTTGTTTTTGCTCTAAAAATTTGGAGGAATATTTTGTATGGAGTAAAGTGTGAAATATATACTGATCAAAAAAGTTTAATGTATATATTCACTCAGAAATAATTGAACATGAGACATAGGAGATGGTTGTAATTAATCAAGGATTATGATTGTACAATTCATTACCATCCGGGAAAAGCAAATAAAGTGGCTGATGCTTTGAGTCGAAAAAGTAATGCTTCATTAACCATGCCTTGTTTGGAACAAGATCCTTTGGTTTTTGATTTGATGAACTTTGGCATAGAAGTTATTGGTGCATGAATTTCTTCTGTTTTGTTCCAATTATCAATGAGATCATCCCTATCAGACAAAATTAAGCAAGCACAGAGGGAAGACAGTGAGTTGCAGAAAAAGGAAGAGCTCGTTCAGAAGGGTAAGTTGCTTGAATTCAACATTGATAATGACTGTGTTTTGAGGTTTGGCAAGAGATTATATGTGCCTGGTGATTCATAGTTGAATAATGAGTTGTTATGTGAGGCTCATAGTTCCCCGTTTTGAGTTCATCCTGGCAGTACTAAGATGTAAAGAGATATGCGGGAGTATTACTGGTGGGATGGAATGAAAAGAGATATTGCTGACTTTACTCTGAAGTGTTTGACTTGACAGCAGGTTAAAGCAGAGCGACAATTACCGAAAGGGATGCTTCAGACTTTATCAGTTCCAGAGTGGAAATGGGAAAACATAACCATGGACATTGTTGTGGGATTACCGAATACATCTCGAGGTAATAATGCAATCTAGGTTATTGTTGATCGCTTGACTAAATCTACTCATTTCCTTCCTATTCGAGATACTTTTTCTCTAGATCAAATTTCTTGATTTAATATTAAATAGATAGTTAGGTTACATGGAGTTCCCCTACCCATTGTGTCCAATCGTGATCCCAGGATTACTTATAACTTTTGGAAAGACCTTCAGAAGTTGTTGGTTACTGAATTAAATTTTAGTACCGCTTTTCATCCGCAATCAGATGGGTAGTCAGAACAAACAATTCAGACTATTGAGGATATGCTACGAGCTTGTTCTATGTATTATCAGGGAAGTTGGGACCAACATCCTTCTTTGGTTGAGTTTTCATATAATAACAGTTTTCATTCCAGTATACAGATGGCACAGTTTGAGGCATTATATTGGAAGCAGTGTCAAACTCCAGATTTTTTGGATGAAGTAGGTGAAAGGACGCTAATGGGACCAGAATTGGTAGAAGAGTTTTCAGAAAAAGTTCAGTGGATTCAGAAACACATGAGACCAGCTCAGAGCAGACAGAAAATATATGAGGATAACCGGAAGAAGGATCTATCATTTGAGGTAGGTGATCATGTTTTTCTCAAAGATTCACCATGGAAAAGTGTGATGCGATTTGGTAAGAAAATAAATCTGAGTCCAAGGTTCATTGGACCATATGAAATTCTGGAGAAAGTTGGATCAGTTGCTTACCGAGTGGATTTACCTCCGAGTTTACCTCAGGTACAAAATGTTTTTCATGTTTCGATGTTGAGAAAGTATATGCCAGATTCATCTCATATTTTGAGCCCAAAGGTAGTTCAGTTGGAAGAGAATCTCTCTTTTGAAGAACAACCAGTCCAGATTCTTGACAGAAGATAAAAAGTGTTACAAAATAAGGTAATTCACCAGGTAAAGGATTTGTTGAAAAACCATATGGTTGAAGAGTTAACGTGGGAATCTGAAAATGCTATGGGGGATAAATACCCCCACTTATTTTGATAAGTGAATAAAATTGCGATGACACAATTCCCAAAAGGGGGGAAGGATGTAACATCCCAAGTAAATAAAGAATAATGCATTTTCATTTTTATTAATATTTATGAATTAAATATTAATTTTACTTTAACGGGGTTGCTATGTTCGATAGAGTACTCGATACGCAACAATGAGTTTCTTTGAAAACATAAGTTGCACACTAGTAAAATAATAATATTATTTTAAATGGTAGTTATCACATAGCCATTGTACTGGCGGGAAGGAATAGAAATATCTAAAATATGATTATATATGTTTTTTAAATGTTTTTTCATTTATCCAATAAAAGATAAAGGCTTAAAATACGAAAAGAATTCAATTTTAGGCATATATACCCTAATTTTCACTAAAGGTTCACTTGACGCCTTTTGATGGAGAACCGTCATTAAATATAGTTTTGGTCACTCTTATACAATCTATTGTACCTATTAAAACTCTTCTTTAGAATCGGGACATCAGAATTTACTTTGTGTAAATTTTGGTATTTTTCAGATAAAGTTCATTTTTGTAATGAATAGTGAAAAATGTTGTATTTTAATTCAAAACCTCTTTTTAATCTAATTTTTTTATATAATTATATTATATTATTAATTGGTTTTAAAGTGAAATTAGAATATATTTTTACCATTTAATCTAATATTGGTCATTGGAATTGATTTCACAATGTAACTGGACTTAAACTAGTATGAATCTTTTGATACATATTGTTTCATAAAAACACGCTATTTGTTTTGACAGCGGGAATTAATTATTCATTTAATTAATGAATATTATATTTTTTTAATGTTGTAAAATAGAGATCATTTTTTAATTCGGAATATCAAATATATCTTAGGGTGATGTTTTGGTATTTTCCTGAAAAACTTCAATTTTTGATGAATAGTGAAACCACTAAGTGGTTCATAAAAAACTGATTTTTCGTTTAAATGAAATTTTACCACATATATGTTTTGAATATCAAAAATCATACATACATGGTTGTCATTATGAAGTAAAATTTGGTTCAATGGGATTAAAATATTTTTTTGGTGAATAGTAACTTTTAAGTTTTTAATCGCGATTAGAGGTAATTCATGTAGTTTAAGGTTAAAATAATGTTTTAATAATAAGAAATGACCTAGACACATGTCCTACCCTTATTGGATGTGTCATGTCCGACCAAGACAATCCATGGGTCATCTTGGGGACCCGATGGAGCCACTTTGGTAGGAAAATGACATTAATACCTTTTTATTTAAAGTTAAAATTAAAATGTCACAAACATGTGTTGTTTTACTAAAACAATTTTTAATGGGGTTATACAAGTACGATTTTGGACTATAAATATTAATTATAAATATAAAAAAAGTTCCTACATCATGATATTTGTTTTATAATTTTTAGACATTAAATAAATTAAATTATTTATGACATCATGATGATGCAGCAATTATCTCATTAATGAATGATTGAAATAAAATGAAAATATAATGTAAAATCTAAGACATACACTTGTCAAAGACCTATTGGATAAGTATATTTCAAAGTATTATCACCTTAACCTTGAATTATATCAATGTGGGACCTTTAAAATCCGAAAATAATTTTATAATAAAGTAAACTCTTATAACATTCCAAGAGTGCCCCTCCTCTCCTCTTATAAAAGGCCCCCACCTCAACCACCTTACCCACACCTCTCAAGCCTTTGGTTCGGCCATGATCAGCCCATGTTGTCTCTCCACATCCCTCTCTTACTCCTAGAAGCCTCACATTGGGCATAAGTCTTCTCAAGGATGCCTTTGAGCTCAAATCTAAGAAAGTTACCCGATTTTAAGGTAATGTCTTCACATGTGTTATTTTGTTTTATTTTGCTTCTCCAACCCCCTAATTTTTTTTATTCAATTATTTTTTAACAACTCATGTATCTTCAATATACTATTATGTTGTTATAAGAATCATTCGTGCTACAATTACAGACACCTACATCTAATGGTTAAAGAACATAGTGTTTCTGTGGATGGCGAATATCTGCCTCACGAAAAGATGATTGTTCAATATTCTTCCAACACCTTCAAAGGTGGCCATTAAGATGTCACTATTTTTATATATGATATATAATATGTCTATGTTTTCCTTAAGCTTCTGTATTTTTCATTTATGGAACACCTTTATGGCTTCCATTATGGGTATATGCGATATCTTCATTTTAGGAAGTGTAGACTACCGCCCCCTCAAAGTGATTTGATTCGTTAATGCCATATGTGGGACATATAAAGGATTGATTTAAAGTTATTATATATGATGTATATTACATATAAATTATGAATATAATTCTTGAATTAAAATACACATACCTCTCATTTATTTTTAATTCCATTAACATGACATAGAAATGAAAGTAGCATTCATGCGTACGTACGGCTTACCGTCTCCATGAACAGTGCATTTCATTTATTACCTCTAAATGATTATGAAATACTATAAATACATGTATATGCTGGATATATATGTTATATATGATATCCAAATAATGAATATCATTCTATATATAATGAACCTTTGACCACACGAACAACATGTAATTGTAAGAAGTCCACTTCCGACTTAAGAACCAAATATCGACAAAACAAACAATATTTACTAAAATAATTACATAGTGTTTATAACATGGTAATAAGTGATATAAATGGAATAATAAACTTGAAAAATGTTCTTAAGAAAGTATAAATTAACTCAATTTTATTATTCAGGACATTAAATAACGATCGAGTCAAGTCGGACCCGAGGTAAGGGACTTCGTCTAAATCTCCTTTCATTGAGGCATGTTTCGTTTTATACACAACATTATTTTATACGGTGTATAAAACCCTTTGAATTTTACTTTTATACAAAAGGAATATTTTTCTAAGAATAGTTTTACTAAACGATAAAAAGGAATGTTTTTTTAATGTACGTGGTGACAACGACCTTTTCCGCTGCCGCGAGTATTATTTGGTCTTTGGCTTCCTCAAAAAGCCGTAATGTTTTTTAAATTAAATAAATACCAAATAATCTTTTATGTATTTTGGTATTGAAAATAATTTTTATAATGGATTTGTTATGTCAATATATTTAAGCGATATATTGTGATCAAAGTGTGGAAATGTTTTCTTTCCGTTCTATTTGTTTTATGTCTTTTGATTTTAAAATCGTACCTGGACATTTGACGGGTGGTTACGTGATAAAAATATGATGGGTGGTGCTTTGAATACCAGGATGGGTGGTTACGTTATAACCTCCAATTCCCTGGGTATGGAAGTCGGCCGTATGGCTATTCCATTAAGTGATATTTGTGGAAGTCGACCGTATGGTTATTCCATTAAAGTATGTTTATGCCCCAAGTTACCTTTATATGTTATGTGATATTTATATGAGTTTTATGGTAAACTTTTGGTTACAAAAAGATAATTAATGAACTTTTATTCACTAAAGAGTTTTTACTACTTCATAGATGTGAAAATTATTACCTTGATAATGTATACATGGTTTACTTGTTGTTTTGAAAAACTAACAGTTTTCATTCATTTGTATCCCTTACTGAGCTTTTTTTGCTCACCCCATGTTTTTGAAATGTTTTTCACAGGACTTAACGTGGAATAAGGTCAAGGATGGGATCAAGGGAAAGTCATACTTCCTAAAACATGGAAGTAGACATGTTTCATTTTAAGAGTTTTTATTTTATAGAATCTTAGTAGAAGTTTCTTCTTTGGAATCTTTTGAGATGTAATAGTTATGTCTTAATTCTCTAAAACTCTAAACCTGAAAAGATCCTCAATGTGAATTATTAATTTAATTCAATATTAAGTAAGGTTTAGGGCTGGGGCCCTATATGTAGTCCTTTTACATTTAAATTGAATATAATCCCATGTCAATCATTTGATGATTTTAATTTCTTAAAAATCCCCATTCTACATCTGAGAAGGGGAATTAATTTTGAATTAATATCTCTTAATAATATGTTTTTAATTTGAAAAAATGGATTCCTTATTTGGTAATAGAAGACCCAAATTGTATGAATAGGAACCTTTTATTTTTGGACATTATGAATTGTATATTCAGAAATATATATTTATTTACCATGGTTAAAGGGTAAATCATGAAAGTAATGATAAAAAATAATATTTCAATAATATAATACTACCCTAAATTTTTTCATAATCCTATTGTATAAGTTATGTCTGACCATGATCATCCTTAGTCTGAGTCTTTTAAATTTTATAGCCACCTGGGAGTGATAATGACATGTTATTATTACCAATTTAATGTAATGTGGAAAATAACATAAAAATGCATCTTCTTAATAAAAAAAATTTTATATGGAGTTATATAAGTGATATATTAAAACATTAATTATCACTATAATGATAAAATAATATTTACTACATCATGATATTTTATTTATAATTTAGAGACATTAAATAAATAATTTTAATTATGATACAATGATGAAGCAATGATCGCTTCATTAATAAAGGATTCAAATAATTGATATTATAAATACTAAAATAATTAATTTTTAAAATAATTAATTTCATCCATGAATTATATTTGTGAATATGAAATGTTAGGATTGAATCATTGTTTCTTTCGAAGGATTCAGGTTGTAAATAATTTTTTAATAAATTCAACATTGAATAGTGACTGAAATTGACCTAATTCATAACCTAAAATATAAAATAGTTTATTAAATAACATAAAATTCATAAAAATATAATATTTAGAAAAATTGTTAATATAAGTTCATATATGTCATAAAAGGAATTTTGTGAGACTTTTGACATGATATGGTAATTATGTTACCCCACAACGTGTAAATAACATGATATCACTATAAGTTTTAAATGGGAAAAATAACGCTTATCCTAAAAATATAAGGATAAAAAAATATTCAATACTTGTCTAAAAAATATTAATTGATGGGTTATTGAACAAAAATAATCTTAGCTATGAATTAAATGATATCTAACCATTTTTAAATCGAAATGGACTTTATAAGAAATTAATATTTCAAGATGTTCCTAAATTGACCCTCACCTCTTCTATAAAAAGAATTTTCTTTCTTCTCTTTATCTCACAATTCAAAATCCTTTTACATTGGAAAATCTCTATAAAATAATATTTCAAGAGTCCCTCCATTCCTTATAGAGTCCTTACCTTGGGCAGAAGGAAATTCAAGAAATCATTTTGGCTCAAATCAAATAAAGTTACCCGATTTAGAGGTTATGTTTTCTCTCAAGATCCTTTCATTTATTTTCCTTCTTCAGTCCCTATAAACTTTTTATTAATTTATTAAATTATAAAAACAGTATCCTAAATATACTAGGATTTTATTATGAGATTTATTTTAACTACACTTACACAAACCTCCATCTAATGGATTCAAACATATTGTTTCTGTGTATGACGAACTACTAGCTCATGAAACATTATTTGTTCAATTTTCTACTACCACCAATTTTGGAGGCCATTATGATATGAATGTCTTTATATTATATATATATATATTATATATATTTATTTTTATCATTTTTTATGAAATATTTATTTACAACAGACCGTTATTCTTTTCGTAATATGTAAATACCATAATTTCTTTTGAGGGTGTGTGGACTACCGCACACTCAATGTGATATGACTCGTTCGTGCCATATGTGGAACATATAAGGGATAAAATTAATGAACTTTTTTAATATATATAAAATATATATTATACTATAATTATAAATTAACTTTTAATCATTTAATTTTGATTCTTTTAATATGGAAAAAATGAAAGTAGTGTTCAAGCATACGTACGGCCTACCATCTCCATGAACGATGAATTTCATGTCTTATCTAAAATTTTATGGATTATTGTAAATACATATATACTTTTTATATATGATATTTAAATCATTAATATAAATTTGGAGTTGATGTAACTTTGACTACATGGACAATGTAAATCAAGATAAGTTCATTTTTGACTCAAGTACTGAATATCGACCAAACACCCAATATGAATTCAAATAACTAACTAATTGATATAACATTGTAATAATAAATAAAGAATAAATCTTTTATAAATAAAGTATAAATTAACCTGTTTTTATTCTTCCCGATATTAACTAATGTATGGGACAAATTAGAATCAAGGTAAGGAAGCCCCTTAATCAAATCTCCATATTTAGGATAATCTTCTAGTTCTTGACTATATCATGCTATGATTATGTCAGAAATTAAATTTGATCACTTATATTGTATTTATAATTTATATTTGGGGATTTATATTGAATAAAAGAAATATATATATATTATTAACAAAATAATCATTGTAAGGGATTCTCTGAACTCAATTTCGTCTCATTGGGTTTTATGCATACTTCTTTGAATATATTAATCAATGATTACGTGTGGATTCGTTGTTTATTTATATAATTTTTAATTTACACTTCCCATTGGGTGTGTATACATTTCTAACTCATAATAACCCCATTAATAAATTCATATGTCATTTATATGAAATTTTTAATTGAAATAATATCTCAATCACTATACATTGAGTTAAATATCCATATCCTTGGTTTTGTTTTATCTGTGAATATGTGTGAATTACCTCTGATTGTTTTAAACTTAATATCCATATGTATATTGTGTATTTTTATTTTTCATGCTCAATTATGTCATTGATTTATCCTTAGTCTAATTATACAATCATTTTAAGGGACTAAGTCTCAATCTCATTTCATTGAGGCATGTCTCAAAATTGTGCATCCTTAATATCTTGTAAGGTGTATAAACAACCCTTTTGAAATTTTATATCATAAATTTATATATTCTCATTATATTTAATGTTTTTTGATGTTATAATTTAATTATTTTTATTCATATGTTTATCAAGTTTTACGAAACTCTTTAAAAAAATAATGTTAAAAGGTATAATGATTTATAATTATAAATCATTCTCATTAACAGCCATGTTTTCAAAATGGGATTAAGGATTTATTTAGATGGACATATATGTTTTAATATTTTAAATATCTAATAAATTTTAATAGTTTTATTGTTTTATGGAACACCTTGATTCAAAAATCTAACTATTATATGTTTTAAATGGTTTTGGAAATGGATTGAATATCTCAATATCTGGAATTGATTTCTTGTGATTGATGTGTGAAATGATGATAATTTCAATCCTTTATGTGTTATGATTATTTAATGGTAGATGGAAATTTGATGATTTGTTATGTGATAAAACAAATATGGGTGGTTTCATAATAATCCTTTGGTCCGTGAGCCCATGATATCTATATTATGAATTAGGTAACATGACAGAGGTAAATAATAATGTTTCTCCTAAGATATTTAGGGAATATACTATTATGGGTATTCTAAAACTAATCATGGTGGTTACTCTCTATGTAGATGTGAATACTGGATTGTATGTATGATATAGATTCAATAAGTTACCATTATGTTTTCTGGTTTATATTAGGTTTTGTAGTAATATTATGATTACACGATGTAAGCTAAGTAGTTAACGTTTTATTGGTGAAAAGTATGATTTTTGGAAAATATTTTCATTGGTTTTAATTATTCAGGGACTAATTTTTTTATTCATTGTTTTTTATTCCTTAATGTTATTTTTATAATCATCCTACGTTTCCAAAAAAAAATTCACAGGGTATAAGGATGGATAATAGAAAAGAAAAATCTAATAATATATTTATCAAGACAGTAATTATTTTTTACTTATGGAGTTTTATTATTTTGATAAAAAAATGGATATTGTATAAGTGTATGCTTTGTAATTTTTGAGATGTAATTTAATTGTTATGGAATAATTATCTAAAAATATAAACCTGAAGAGATTTTCAATGTTAAATAATGTAAATTATTGACTAAAAATTAATATTATATAATTTTTAAGCTGGGGCCTTATATTATGTGTTAAGAAACCTATTGATATTATTTTTCCTTTAAAAGAAGTTTTTGGGGTGTTAAAGAATCATTCTTCAATGATTAAATAATTTTCATATACCATGAATATAATAATTATACTACCAATAATTTTTTTATATATCAATACCTAACAGGTGAAATATTACATTATATAGGACATCTACTTAATCATGAGTGAAAAATAACTTTCTACCTGAACTCTAGTCATTTCATAGGATTTTCATTGTTCATATAATCCTGGAGGTGGTTACTGTAAGTTTTCCTCTTTAACCCTTGGATTCATGCATTGGGTTTCATAATGACCTAATTCATCTTATCTATAACATCAAATCGTTAGTAGATCCTTATTAAGAACATCATATCCCTTCATCGTATCTTTATTTATCCCTTAAAAACATCTAGATCGATGCCCTCATTTGTTGTATGTAATATATTTTTCAATACCATAGAGATATTTGCCATGGTTCTTATACACAAATTTTCTGACATATATAATTTCTAATATTTTTTCCCTCATTGTCTTCATCACCCAACATCCCAGGAGACACCATCATTATATTCCTTGGTGGGTTCAGGTTTTTAACTATGATACCATGGTTAATCATATTGTTAGTTTTTTAGTTTTCAATAGTCAACATATTTCATAGTATATCTTATAAATCAAAGGGTTTACTGTTTAAATAACCATTACAATTCCCTTTATATCTTCTGTTAAATCAGTTCATTCCGGTTCAAGTAATTACAAAAACCACAAGGTGATGACATTATGGAAGAAAAAATATCATCATAAGAGAAGAATCAAAGATAAAAAAGAGAAATACCACCAAATCATTTCTCACTATAAAATTGGAAATTTTTATCTTATAAATCTTTTTTAAAATATATATCACTTCTACCTTAGACTATATCATTCATATTTTATAATACATCATTCTATGATCAAATAATATCAACCTTGATTGAACCTATATTATCTATGATTCATATTAATTTAAGTTATGTTCATTTTTCTTATACATGTTAATATAATTCATCATAGTATCCTAGGAATCAATAATTTATAGTATTTCATATGTATCATAGTATTAAGTAAAGAATATCCCATTGTAGTGTGAAACCAATTGTGTAGATACTCATCTTTATCGTGCATTAGGTTATGATCGAGTTAATACCATGTCCACTCATTTTAGGGTAATTACCCCTACATATATATTTTCCAGAGCTTGATTCCACTTACATTTAATTGACAAGGATCCAATAATAGTAAAACCATATACTCCCAACTGGATAAATAATTTAGGATTTATCCAACGCCTAGTTTTATCCTCATATATTTTCATAAATATTATCTCATCCAAATTTATAGAAATAACTAGATTCATTTGATATCACCAATAGTAACCCAATCAATAAACATACATTATTTCATGATTTATAATATACATTACCAATAATACGATCCATTGATCTATATGTATAGTATCATTGGAAGATTATAATCACAAAAAAATCATCATAAATATAAAACAATATATTTATTTGAATGTCCATAGGGTTCTCATAAATCCTATAGAACTTCAAATTTTTTATGATAAACCCTTGGAGAAAACATAAGTAAGAAAATTTTATTTAAATAATAGTTAGTGAATAAACATTGAAATGAAGAATAGCATGATATTCAATAAGAATAAAATGATATCATAAAGAGAATGTTCATAAGAATTGAATCATTTTGTAATAAATTGAAAACAAAAGGTCATGGAATCATGGAATAAGTGTAAAACAATAAGACATGAAATCATAAATATAATTCAATGGATACTACAAAGACCATAATCATAATGTGTTAAAGGTTCCATAGTGTATTGGGTACACTACCCATTCCCGTTAACATAGTATGTGATGTCTGATGGTGGATTGGTTTCACTATAAAATCCCTTACCTACAATGGCATGAAATATAAATAACTACCCAATGAATGTTTTATATATAATTTTTATCCAACACTTCACCTAAATTAAAATCACACATATTCATTCTTTATGAGAAAAATAATCTATATAAAAATAATAAGCATGATCAAACCCATGAGAAGGTAGTGGGTTTTATAATTCTAATTAAAGGGAAAAATGAATGAAAAATGTTTCCAATTACCCAGAGAGGATTGAATTAAATTTGTTTTAACGTAAATAATATAAAAAATATCATAGTTGTCGATCATGGTTTTAAAATTTATACAATTTATGTTTATATACTTGGAGAGGAAGGAGTAAAAACGAACCTCATGGGCGACTCTTTAAAAAATAAGTAAATATGTCTTTAAAGAACAAAATAGAATATTATTTTATATAAAACCATAATTGAACTAATATGGTTATATATAAAATTATTTTATTTTTATTATAAATTTATGGTTTAAAAATATTTTATGGGGTTTATTCTTGATAAGAGATAAATGGTTGGAATTTTCCCTTAAATCGATTTATCATAAGAGTGAAAATTTTAATGGTAAACAAAAACTTTATTAATTTTAGTAATGAAAATTATATTTGACTAGATTTATATGTAAGGGAGATATATAGAAAATTATAATATATACTTGTGAAGAATATTTCCTCAAATGGAGAAAAATAAATAGAATTTTAACAAATATTCCATGAAGGAGTTACAGAAGATCCATTTTCTTCATTTCCTAAAGACATTTTTTCATTCACATCACATAATGAATAATTATGTCAGTAAAATTAAAAATTTAACCAAGAATATTAATCAATAATATTTAATTTTCCATATTTCATTCATTATCATTATTAATTTATTTTTAGT
Organism: Viscum album; assembly: GCA_963277665.1. Lineage (NCBI taxonomy): Eukaryota > Viridiplantae > Streptophyta > Magnoliopsida > Santalales > Viscaceae > Viscum > Viscum album. Next base: position 633,319,765 of record OY728134.1, on the reverse strand, counting down.
ATAGCTTCACATTATAATGTTTACTTGGGGTTTTGCGTTATTATCTTCGTAACAAATTCAATTTATTGATTATTGTAAAATGTGTTGTCAACTAACTTCATGATCTATGTAATTGTCAAGGATTATTATATTTATTGTTATATTGAAACAAAGTTTATATAATTTCAATTGGAATCCCATTATAAACCAAAATTAATAATGGTTATTTGAAAATTAAATTTAAGGTGGCCAATGATCTTATGACTATTTATCATTCTTGAAACATATATATTGTTAGAGTTGGTGTTCTAAAACTCACTATTTTTACATTTATTACATGAATATTTCATTAATTTAATTTTAAAAAAATCTTTTTACATATTGTTCATATTTGTACATAACATTGATGTAATAATGTCATATGGTATTTTTCGCATTAATAAAGGCATAGTACTTCCCTAAAATAATGAGAACCTTGATGTTCTATAAGGATATTCTTACATATACTCATTCCACTTTATAATGTTATATTATAGGGAACATAGTATATAGATTGTAAGTTGTAAGTACTCATATGTGTGTGATGCTTAATCTCATGAATGTTTCACATGATAGTCCCAAAGATGGGATATTATGATATCGAGTTACTAGTAATAATTTTAGATGATTGGGTGTGAATGGATATTCTTATCTATGTGTATGTGGAGTGGTACTTGTTGGTTAATATCATCATTGATTCATGTCATGACTCAGAAACATAGATATAATTACTAGAACTGTGACTCTATATGTTTACTGGGAATGTTGTATGTTGGGTGTGTCATAAATGAAATTTTATGAATTGATAAGTTGAGGGAGTATTTTCACCTTATCTATTTATGAAATTTGAAATCATGACACTTTTATTACCATATAATCGTCACCTTACATTCATTTTCCATTGTCTCATGATTTTTTTAATTCAGATATTAATATAAAGATGTATCAATCATATAGGTTGAGGACAGATATGTGAAACCATCTTAATGGGATATTATGAAAACATATTATGTTACATAGTTAGTGTTAATATGATTTTATCAATGTTGTGATGTAATTTCATTATCATGGGTTATATGAATCATTGATAGAAAATAATCTTGTACATTCAAAATATCTGCTTAATGCCAACAATAATGAATCATATAGGGTCACACACTAATTATTTCCAGTGATCATGGTTAAATTCTATTTGAATTTAGTTGTGGTAATAAATATTAATCTCAAGACTGAGGAATAATTTTATTCATGTTTTTAATCAACCAAATTGTTTATTAATGAATAAAAATCTTTTCATGTATTTAAATAATTTTATGGTATTAGAGAAAGTAAGGATTATTCCTAGTGATGAATGTTAATTAACAAGTTAGTAAAATAATATTTATCATTAATCCAATTTTAACACACATGAAATTAAAATAATAATATTATTATTATGTGTAAATTTATTTCAAAATGGTTATTATGTTATTTAAGGTCTCATAAAAATTTAAAAAATATTTTAACCTAAAACCTATATCTATTTATATGTGGTTATGTCTATTCAGTAGGGATGACATAAAAATATATAATTGAGAATCGTTACAATCAATAGAGTTCTCTCTCGAAGTTTTCTATTCTTTCCTCCACTCAATAATGATTTTAAATCCATCAAAACCAAATCATATTGAGTTATCAAGATGAAAAATAAAATATTATTAATCCACCATTCTAACACTTGGAATTCCAATAGTGTATGTTTGGTGATAAAAGGAACATGTGTGGATCACCTATAAAGGTATTCTATACTTATATCGTATAAGTTCAATAAATATAATCTAAAAAGGGTTTTGGAAAATCATAATCTTCTTAAAAACATATCCTCAAATCATGTATTATTTTCAAAAATATAAAATAAATTAATTATAAATTTAATGTGAAAATATTCTCTCAAGGTTCTTGGATCTCATATGTGTGTATTTAGTGGAAAATTTTCATTGGTCATGCCATTAAAATCATGCAAAATTTGAAAAAGATTCCTGAAATTAAGGAAATATTATGTTTATTTCTCCCAAAAATGTCTTTCTACAATACCAAGAACCATGAAGTCGTATCACAGTAGTCACATTTTAAATTTATAATTATTAATTATATAGTTGATCATTATGTTAAATAGTTGTTATTTATTTCATTTCAAGAGTATTTTTATATTATTTTATTTTAATTAAAAATTTTCTAACATATTAATCCTCATCATTTAGTGTTTCATTTTATTAAAGGATTTATAATATATAAAGAAAGACCAACAATTACATTGGAAATCGTTAATGGTCCATATTTATATCATGTGTTAAACATCATATAACAAGAGTACATGTCGTGCATCTAAGTGCACTACACTAGTATGTGTGATGGGATACATGATTCAACTCAAAGTAAATACAAATGGTGAATTTATTCCACGTTATGTATGTAATGGGCCATATTCACATAATGATTTTAATATTATATGGTCTGTAGATGGTTTATATATCGTGTTGTTTACATGATTTATAAACGAATTTTTCACAAACCACTTGGCTAAATAAATGGTCAAAATTGCATGAAAATTACAACATGTATAATTAATTAAATACATGAAATGTAGTTGGAATTCACATTGTATAGTTAATTATTTTCCACATATTATGTACACACTAGAAAATTTAGTTATTAAAGAGGAATCACTAATAGCAAAACACATGGTATGTGGTTGGAGTACAAATCAGGTGGTCATGTATCAGATAAACATGTTGTGTCCTTTAGTGGGATGCAAATCCACATGGAAATCTAAATAAATGAAATTTAGTTGGCTATTACATGTTGTGTAGTCAAGATGTGGTATACTCTGAAACCCCAACTATTTATCCCCAGTACATGAAAATTGAGGTACATGATGCGTAGATTGTATGTTCGTGCCATATATTATCCAAATAAAGTAAAAAATTAAATTAAATTAAATTTATAAATATTCCATTAAAACCTTATTCTATTGATTAGAACGAAATTCATTTGAAAATTTAACAATTCTTTTAAATAATAATTAAATTTTCTATTAATTTATTTTCATTATCTATAATTATTGGGTCATCTATTTAGATTCTATGAATTCATTTATGATGGGTATCTCGTTGAGAATTTTTATGGTCATTAAAGTAAAATGGAATTAATTACTTAATTAATAATTTAATTCAAGTGTTTTTAACAAAATAATAAACAATTAATAGAAATTAATGTTTACCAATGTAATTTAGCAGACCTGTTCCACGTGTATGACTGATCTTGATCTTGACCATGTTTTATGAATGTTTTGGTAGTATTAAATTTAATTTATTACATGTTTTTTAAATTTTATAATTATTTAATTATGTATGATGGATTATGAGTCATCCCTCCATTATATTATGTAGTACCTGTATGTCTATGAGTATTTTGGTAATGCCCCTTTAATGATATTTTGATCCCATCATCTATGTGGGAGTTTTAAATACATTTAATAAATATAGTGTACCACGGTGTGAGGAGGTAGTACAAAATAAAACTATTGTGATTACATTCTTGTTGATACATTGGTAGATAGGTCGAACAATACCACTCTTGTTAAGACCAGTATAAGGAATTTCCCCCTAGGTTATAGGTTGATTTATATTCCCCTCACTAAAAAAATCATTATATTAACTCATATTTGGGTCATTTATTTATCAATTGATTTATGAATTATGAATTATTTATTTTATCATTGCAAGACTGTGATCACCTCAATCAATTAACTAATATGTAATGATATTACATAAATAAACAGATTATGAATAAATGATTCATCAAAACATGATTAATAACTTAATTATATGAAACATAATATTAATAACACATTTAAAATATAAAAAATATGATTTTACACATAATACACAAAATCCCTCAACATAATATTTTTTTATAATTGGACATCTATTAATTGATTAAGAATAAAATCCATAAAACTAATTGTTTGGATTACAGTCACTAGGGAATATACATTTAACATGGACTTATTATAATGTACTTGGGTTGAAATTACCATCTTATAAAAAGATAAGTATACATCTATATACATTATATAATTTAGAGGAAAATTGTTATAAAATCCATGTTAAGATTTCAGGATTTTGGTGCGACTCAATGGATTAATGGAAAATAATATCACTATTGGAAAAAAACAACCTACCTATATACCTTCATGTATCCATACCAACCGTCATTGTGGTTATGTAAAGGTGTACATGGATAGTTTCCACTTGAATATCCTAGAAACAATGATCAATGGGGATAGCTATTTTGACATGATAATATAGTTGGAGACTACAAAAATTATTATTATTTTTCCACACATTATTTGTAATCAAGAAATCTACTGATAATTTTCTCATTTGTAATTGTATAATAATAGAATGTGTGTCATCCAAATTATCCCTATGATAAATATAGGAGAAATAAAATATTTTTAGTGGTAGTAGAATTAAAAAACGGTTCATAACCCTCCATTTTGTGTTGTTCTAATAAAATAACTCATTCACGTTAGAATCCTTACTACTCGATCAAAAAACTAAGGAGGCGAGTGATGGAGAGTTCATTTTCTATGAAAAATAATTAAATTATATGGTCAGTATTGAATGTTTTATACTTTCATCTTTGTCTATTGAACTCATGATGTCTAAAAAACATGTATTCTTATAGCATGGTCGAGCATCTTAGTGATATCTACAATGAGATAGAAATACAATAACAGTTTGAGATATCAAAGAAACCCTCTCATTGTGAGTTTTGAGAGAGTTTACGAAATATCCATAATGCATTCAAAACCATTGGCCACATTGAGGATGTAGTGGTTCTAGGGTTTAAACAACCTGGTGAACTACATAATAATCACATTATTCCATAATTTCCTCAGATATTCTAAATATTTTTTGTAAATTATTATATGAATGATGTTGAAAAGTTTCATTCAGATCTACCTACTCTTCTTCACCACGTTGATAAGAATATAAATATTATAAATCCATTTGTATTTATGGAGATAGAATATAAAGAACCAAAAAATATATTTAAGGATAAATATTATTCATTCCCTTGAAATAAGTGTAATATAAATGGGAAATCTAGGGAGTATGAAATCATTTATTTTGAATGTGAAAATAAGGGACACTACAAGAAAAACACCCACTAGGAAATGAATAAATGGGGAGATTGAAGGTCATTTGTCATCAAGTGTAATTTATTTGTTTATAAAAATTAGTAATTATATATTGATTTTTGTGATCATATATAGATTTAAATATAGGATCCAAGTTGATTCAGATTGATTGACAGAGAAAGGGTAGTTCTATGAGCATCTAAATGAGCCAAAATAGATGTTGGGGATATCATGAATTACAACCTCATGTTTCCAAGTGGAATAATGAAGGTTATAAGGGATTATTATTATCTTCCATCTATTACCAAAAACATTATTTTTATATCTTAAATTTATACAAATGAATTTATTTCCTAATTTTGGAATAAATTTTTCTTCTTTCATGAGGATATAATTCGTTATGGAAAGACAAATTTTAGTAATGGACAATATGTGTTGGATTACATATAAAATGTTATAGAAACTCATAATGAAACAAATTCAAATGAATCATACCACACCCAACATTGGAATAACTTGGTAGGTTATATAAATAAAAAAAATATGAAACTAAAATAATATTGGAATTTATATTATTAACCACTAAAACCACTTGGTGTATATCATTCATGTTTAGAAGAAAAAATGACTAAATCCTCATTTAGAGGAAAAATGTTAAGGTGATAAAGATTTTCTTAAATTAATTCATACCAATGTGTGTGGTTCTTTTTATGTTGAAGAACGGGGGTACACATACTTCATATTTTGTACATATGATTTTAGTAGATATGGATATGTCTAGTTGATGAGGTACAACACATATTCCTTTTATAAATTCATGAAATACAACAATAATGTTGAGAACCATCTTGTTAAGATAATTAGGAAACTCTACTCAGACCATGCTATAGAATATATCAAACAAAACTTTATTGATTATTTAATTGATTTTTGAATATTTTCTCAACACACACCTACTTATATACCAATGTGGAAGGATGTTAGTGAAAAATGAGCTTTATATTATTAGGAATGGTGAGATCAATGTAGATTCATGAAAATATTCCATTATCCTTTTGGGGATATATGGTATGGATAGAAACACAAATACTAAAATAAGTTCCACATAATGTGTTAAATTATATTCCATAAAAATTTTGGAATTAAAAGAAACATGTTCTTTTGTAATAACATTTGTAGGGTTGCGAATCATTTGTTATGGCCTATTTTGTTAACAGAAATTCACCATAGAGAATAATTTTTACCATTATAGGATACCCCATCGAATGAATCGTTTAAGAAATATGTAACTCATAATAAAAGTATAATATTTGAATGATATTCCATATCCCTTGAGAGGGACTACATTTATAAAAGTGAAAGTGAGAGAAAAAAGAATTCGATGAAGTATAGAATCAATATGAACAAGAGTTTTAATTGGAAAAGATTCAATAAATCTCGGTGTAAGAAAAATTTTTAGAGACCCAGGTACTGTGTTTGTATATAAGAGAGATTATGGAACTAGAATAGAAGGGATTTCTAGTCACTGAGTCTTGTGACACTTTATTAGATTAAATATAATTCTTATGGCTAGTATATAATATTATTCATGTTTTTAATGATTGAAAATATTTATTAATGAATATTTATTTATTTATTTATTTATTTGGTTATTCAGAAAATTTTATCGAGTTAGAGGAAACCATGATTTTGAATGGTGATAAATATTAATTTAAAATAATGTAATATAAGATTCAACATTTCTGCATTTAGCACATTCACAGAAAAATTAAAATTAAAATATTATTATTATATGACATGGGGTTTGATAATGGTAATTATATTATTTATGTTTCAATACACTATTAATTATATTTTAACACAAAACCTACCATTATAAATAGATTGTTATGTTTATTATATAGGGTTAATATAAAAATTGATAATATAGAATTAGTGTTCATAGGAGAGTTCCCTCACAAATTTTTTGTTATATCCTCTAATGAATGAGAAGAAATCCTTCCATCTTGAAAGTCTTGATCAATCAAGATGAACAAAAAAATATGATTGATCTACTGTGTCAGAACCCACAGTTCCATTAGTATTTTATAGATTAATTTATAATGTGGGGAGCATCACATTAGGGGTTCTATTATTGGATCATATAATAAAGATAAAGTCCACCTGAAAAGGGTTTTAGAAGATCAATATCTTTTTCATAGAAAGATCCCACGATCATGTATTTTTATTCATATCTAATATAAATTAATTATCTATATTAAATTAAATGATCCGATATGGGTTCTATATTCTCATATATTTATATTTAGCAAAAAAAATTTCATTTTTCATAGAATTCATGTCATGCATAATTGGTGAGTGATTGAACAAATCGATAGAACTATAAGGTCATTTTACTCCCCAAGGTACATTATATGAACCTAAAACCATCATATAACTCCCAATATTATTATTATTGAATCTGAATGGTGTTGAAAATAATAGTTTTTATATTAAATACATTTTAAGTCATATAATTTAGGTATTTATTCAAAACAAAACATTTCATTTCATAAAGTCCGTAGTCTTCATGTACCCATAGACAACACATTATTTTTTTATAGAATGGGAGGGGGTAGGAAATGAAATAATTATCATATAATAATTATAATATTATTTTAAATATCTTATTTGTAAAATAAATAAACTTTTTAACTTACCGTTTAATGTGGTGATGGAAAATTAAACACATCATTTATGGAGGAGGTAGTTTTGCACCCATAAAAGATGACATTTTCATTTTTGTTATGATTTTAGAGAAAAGTATAAAATGTGTATTCCATTGTTATAAAAATAATTTCATATAATTATAATTATGTTTTTATAATATCATCACAGATAGGGGGATTTGAGGGGCTGTATAAGAATAAAAGATAAAAGATGTTTGGATGAGAGTATTACTTCTTCAATGGATGTTCTCCCTTGGGTATGTCCTTAAGACTCTGATTATTTTTGTTTTTATGAGAAAAAATCTTAAATGGAAAGATAAATGTGTTTAGTAGACACAATTTTAAATTTTTTTTGATACATGTTTTTGGATTTAGTGAAAAATTGGGGAGTATGTGTTCTTGTTTTATAAGTTAAGAAAAATGTACATTTGTTAGAACACATTTTCCCTCAATAATACCAATATGTTATTCAATGTAATAGCCTAAATGAATTTATAATAATGGTTTTTTAAAAAGATATATGGTTTATCTTTTATCCAAAATCAAACATAAAACTTGTTTTTTTACATTTTTAACCATTTTCAGTACGTTGAACCACTTTTACCCTAGTTTACCCATATCATGGTAAATCCACTCTCAGCATTGGAACATGATATTAATGGAAAAAATATCAATTTATGTTTTTAAATAATTTGAGAATTATTAGTTTAAATATTTATGTTTTCTATAACATAAAATTTCCATAATTAATAAAAATTAATTTTATTATTATAGTATATAACTTGTAAAATGTGTTTCATATAAGAAGTTCATTTTAACATTAAAATTTAAGTGGGAGAGAACATTATCAATGTTTCGAAATTTAAAAAATTAATTTGGATTATTTTAATAAACATTAATTTTATGTATCATTAAAATCAATGCAAATTCAAATTTACAAAACTTTTAATACTAGTTTTTTATAATGATAAATAAAATTATAAGAATAAACATATGTTTCATAAAGTTAAAAATATATATTTAAAATTTAATATAAGTAATAATAAAATAATTATTTTATAAATTAAATGATATTTTAAATTTCTCATTCTCACTTATATAATGATAATGCAATTAAATTAATTGTTTTCAAAAAAAAATTCTTTTTCCACAACAAATCTAAAGATAAATTATTATAGAAAAATTACAAATATTACTCCTAAGCATATTTTCACATGATGAATCAGAATATGTTGTTAATTTATTTATATTTACCTTATATAAGTGAAAACATTTATTTTAATATAGTAAATGTATAATGAAATAAAAACATTTTTAGAAAATTATAAGTGAAGTACTAAAATTTGAAATACTGGTTTGTAAATTAATATTAAAATAATTTAAATAATAAATTAACATAAAATTAATATTTGATCTTATAAAAAGGTATCATGACTTTATGATTCATAATTATATTCTAAAATTCCATTTAATTCAAGTAATTTAGAAAAATAGTATTTCCATTATTCTCCTAAAAAATAATTTTTTGTAAGAAAAAACACAAAAAATCATCTTATACGATTATTGATATTATAACGAAAAAATGATTATTATTTTTGAAATTAAATTTCTATATATTTTTATTCAATAATTTAAATAAACTTATAAAATACACAATATGGTTTTTTATTTGAAAATTAATTTTTAAAATAATAATTATTCTCATTCATCGTTTCTATAAAACACACCTAAATAGATATTTAATGAATTATTATTATATTTTATTAAAAGAATATTTTAAATATAATATACATCATTTTATTTGATTATATTAAAATTGATAAAAAGATAAATTCTTAAACACCAAAATGAATCAAATGACCTTAAGATATATTTATTTCATAATTTAGTTAAACTTATTCATAGATATTAATTCAATAAATAAGTTTTAGTGTTAAAAAAATCAATGTTTATCTTTAGTTCAAAGATCCATGTAATGAAATCTATGGAATATATTTGAGTTAGTTAGTGGAAAACATATATTACAATATCAAGTCGTTAAAATCAGGGTAACTTCATCCATGTTCCGAATAAATTAAAGCCCTTGAGATCCAAAAACATTAGTGTTATCCTATTTTAGAAATATCATTTTCCCCATAAATGGATGAAGGTGTCTATGTAATGGTGAAAAAAACCATAAATCATTCACCTTTCAGGGATCACCCATAATCGTATCTATCAATCTCAACCAATTGACATAAATATTGGGATTTATCAGGATTTCATTAATCCATTCATAATTTATATGAATCATATCCACAATTTCATTCACCATAATATTTTCTTCAAAACCCAAAATTTTCAATGTTAATGTGAACAAATTTATATCAAGATCTTCTATCCCCTCCACATTATTATCATTTGACTCAGAAAATGACATATGTAGGGAAATATATAAATATAATATTGATCTAGAATAAACCAATACCATAAAACCCATTAAATGTTCACATCCAATATTGGTTATTAGTGTCATCTCTATCTCATGAAATTCTAATGTGTAAAGATAATGAAATCAATATTTCATAGTATTTCTAGCAACAAAAACCCCAACAAGTAATTTCACTCTTCCTATCATCAATCAATCAATACAAACATATAATTATATTATGTTGTATTTATGTGTTTCAGGCCTATCTCAAAATTTTATAAAAATAAAAAAACGAGAGAGAAATAAATAATATAATGAATATAAAATTTAAAATAAAATAAAATAAAATAATGAAAAATAAAATTAAAATAATAACTCAAGGAAAGAAGAAAGAAATAAATTAAATTAAATTAAATGAAAATATAAAATGAATAATACACATTTATTCAGAGTAATAATTTTGAATCACCTTGGTTATGAAAATATATAGTAAATATGTTAGTAGAAGTGAGTTGTGTGAGAATGATGGGGGAGTAGTATATTTTATTTAAAATAACTTATCATGGAATCATGCTAAAATACACAGGACTATAAAAATTCCTAGAAAGGATTGTTGATTTTCTACCCAAGGAATGGATCTAACAACATGAATTTTTATGATTTTTTCATGTAAAAAATTACATGAAAGCATACAAATTTCTTGAATTTATTTTAAAATAAGAATAGGTTGTGTCATACTATATAGGTTCCATGTACCTTCAATGTTGTTTTTCCTCAATATCATGTTTAGTAGGTTTGATTTTATTGATAGTTTAATTACACTATTCAACATTGGCATTACCTAGAGTCATCTTTTAGTGACATTGATGTTTTTATTTTTTATACCTAATAATAATAATAACAAATCCTTTTCATTGAGTTTCCTCCTAGAATAAATTATCTAAATTCTTTATCATGACTTTATCACATAGATTCAATCATGTTCTAATTATATATTTTGTGAATCATTATTAAATAAACTATTTACCTTTACTCATAGTTTCTTATTATTCATTGACTCCATTTCAACTTATGTAAAGGTCCATTATCATTTTCATCTTTCATATCATTAAACATTATAATGTGAAAACATTATCACCTAACCTTAAAAATTCATGAATATCATCTTTATTATCTTCTTTATCTTTTTAATTTTGTTCCACATTGGGTTCGTTGTATATCTTCTTTTATATGGTGATATTGGATTATTTACCATCATTAATAATAATATTTATTTCTTTAATTTAATAGGTGTTATTTAATAGTGATGTAAATTTTTCAATTCCATTTACTATATAAAATACATTGAAGATTTATTAATTTAATTACCTTAACCATAATCCTATTTATCTCTATAAATTTTTTCCTACCCTATCACACCCATAAAAATTAATTGTTCTAAATTTTCCTCCTCTATATGATTAACATGAAAATAGAATTTTTTTTCTTTAATAACTCATAATAAAAGGATCAAATATTCTATATTGATGTGTGATTTATTAGGTTCCAAATTTTATCCCTAAAAGTATGTGAAATGTCATTAAACCCCTTTATATCTAAAACAAATTCCATAGGAAGATAAAATCTATCAAATTTTATAGAAAAACATCATAAATACATCACGACTATTTTATTATTGGATAAATAATTTGTATAGAAATCCGTCAATTATCTTAACTATTTGCCTACAATCATTCTAAACACTTTTAATTGTATAAGATATATTTTAAATCTGAGATAACATTGTTATTTTTCAAATTCTTATTCTAAATTATTGAAAAAAATTATAATTTTTTTAGATAATATAGATTTTGTGGAAATTTATTTTGATATATAACTAAGAATTATTAATTTTAATTATATATTCCTTAATTAACCTTTGTAATGTTTTCTAATTTTTTTAAATTTGTTGAAAACATTCTTGTGTTATGAATGTTTTGTTAAACTGATGAGAAATATGTTGATAAACGTTTTTAAGGATGTTTTTTATGAACTATCTTTAGGGGTGGAGAATGTTTTCTTAACATTGTTATAAAAATTTCCATGAATAAATTTACTCTGAATCATTATTAAAGCCTTCTAAAAATGGGGAAAATGAAATTATATAATACTTTTTTAAAGGGGAAGATCACAGCCACCAAACACATAATTTTGAATAAAATATGAGTGGGTGGAAAAGTTGATAAATTGGAGAAATGTGAATCTTTGTTATAGGATTTAGACCACTGGATGAAGATCATAAAATGTTTATTTCTGAACATAGTTCCTTGAATGGACCATGTATATGGTTACTAGAAAAAAATTACATAATGAAATATCTATAATTGTGTAAGGGTACATGATGAGTTATGAGGGCTTTATAAATATATAGTAATCACACATAAGGGTAAATACAATAATTGCTTGTGTATGGTTATCATAATATTTGCATAAAGTTATCTAATGTCCAATAGTTAAAGACTACTTAACCTTCAAGATTCTGAACTGTTTGATCATCATTTTGATATCTATCTCCGATAAGGAAATTTTATGATGTTCCATAAAATATAATATAAGCAATTATTAAGAATTTTGGAATGAATAATGTTTTTATAAAGATTTAATTTTGTTTTAGAATACTCATGAGTGATTGGGAATCTTCTAGATAGTTTTAATTTAGTTTGAAAATGAAATTGAGTTCATGCCATTTCCACATTGGGAGTAACTATATAAAGGTGGTGTAAATTATATTCGTACAAACATTGTTCACATGTATGAAAATATTAAATTATAATGTTATTTGTAGGAAGAATTACATTCACAAAAAAATATTATTTTGGATGAAGAAGAGATTTTTGGATGGAGCTCCTGGTAATATTTATTATACATGTTTCTCATAAGAAATTCTAGAACTATGTTTTTAGAAGGGATTCTGGAAATAGATACTAGAAAAACATAGAGGTGTATATTTTTTATCAAACTGAGCACATAATATCATCCTTAGTTTTAGTGAGTTGAACTAGATAGATTTTCACTAAATGGAGGTAGGTAACACTTGAAGGAAACTTACCATATGAAGGAAATTATATGGACTATTTTTAGATAAAGCTAGTAGGATCTATTTTATAAATATTTATGTCAATTGTGTGGGATAATTTTTTTTTATAATTTTTTAATAAACAAGAGTCATTATAATATTTCATATCACTATGTAGTAGGGTTCAAATATGAGTTATCTCAATGTTTTATTTGCATCTTATTAATGTCGAATTTCTTTGGACTAATGTGAGTGGCCATAGAAAGGATGTAGGTTCCCACACTATAGTTGAACTTGGAAAATATATCCTACCTTGCATTACCTTCTTATCATTTTATTCCTGTGAATATATTATAAAAATATGATAAGGATAAATTTTTTATCATGTTATATGTTATAATTTCAAATAACATGTAATTATAAAATCATACCACTAATTCACCCCAAGTCTTATTGGTTCTCAAAATCCAAAGTAACATTTTAGTAGTATTAAAGGTGGTTCTCCCTATTATATAATTATCAGGGAAAATCACTACTGAGTAAAAAACAGATGTATTCCATTATTTTTGGGAAAATATAATCTGGTTATAAAAATATAATGATACCCTATATTTTCCTACTTGACCTAGAAGTAATTTATGAAACATAAATTATGATTCTACCTATTCAAAAATATATATTTTTTATGTTTGTATAAAAAATATTTAGGTTGATGAGAAAGCTATAAATGATATTCTAATTTATTTATTAAAAAATAATATTCATGAAGTTGATGTGTCTCGAAATATCCAATGAAACATGGTACAATGTTTAAGGGGACCTTTAGGGGAATATCAAAGTAAATGTGGTAAAATTAAAAATCTGGTGAAGTACGTTCAAAAAATTGAATGAAAGATTATAAAACTGTTAATGACTTCTTAAATAGTGTTAATGATACTGTTTCAAAAAACATAAAACTAAAATTTTTCATGCATTATTATAAATTTATTTCAGAAACTCATTTAAAATGTTATTTGTATGTTTTAATTCAAAATGAATACCGTAGAATATATTTTTTTTCTATTTTTGAATTGTATACATTCATGTTGTAAATGAAATGAGGAATGTTAGTTCTTTCAAAAAGAAAATCAAGTATGAAACTGACTTTTAATCTATTAGAAATCTAAAAATACAATATGTTGAGATAATTAAACATAGTGATTCAAAAGAAAAGGAAAATTATGAAATTAATGAGGAAATATTGTCACTTATCTTTAAAAATTATATAAGATATAGATGAATGAATGGAGTAAAAACACAACTTAATGGTATGATTATGGAGGAGTTATGAAAATTTTGATAAATTATTCTAGAAATAAAGATGGAGAATATAAAGATGATAGAAAAAAATTTATAAATATCAGTCTGAGAAATGATGTCAGAAATTGACAATATATTAAAAAAATTAAACTAAACCCCATAAGAAGAATTTTCATGCCATGTAGTTTTTCAAAAAAAAATATATTATACATAAATAAACATTATACATAAAATGTTTTCACTTCTATATATTATCGATATTTGATGGATTTGGTTGGTGTCAGAGAATATTTGAGAACAAATATTACATATGTTGGGTTAACATCTCTCTTTATAAATTTTCATTAACTTAGGGGATAAATATTAGAAGAAAAGAGAGTAAGATTATTGAGTTATGGGTGGAAATAAAAGAAAAACACAAAATTCTCAATGTCTCTATTATTTAACTGATACGATTTCCTAGAAGATTTTTGTTGAATAGGTGACCAACTGGTTCAATTTTATAAAAAATATATGAAAACTCTTCTAGTTTATGTTTCTTATGATAAGATGTAAAAGGTATAAAGAAAGAAGAATTTTTATGAATGAGATTTTTCTTGTTGAGACATCATTAAAATAAATAAAAAAGAACATGACTTGGATTAATAATAGATTTTAATCGTCAGACAATAATGGTGATACAATGTTCTTAAATTTTTTTTAATAATTTCATGGATGACCATTTACTTTGGAAAATGAATTCTTCTTAAAAATAATAATAATAGAAAAAATTGACATTTACGACCAAAAACAAGAATCAAAATAAGGTTTATATATTATTGGACTTGAAAAAAACATACTGAGTGTCATCAAACATTGGGTTGATATTAAGGGCGTTATCTTCAGGATATGTTCATATATCAATATTTTCTTGAATGTTGGAATAATTATTACTAAGGGGGAATGAACCATAGAAATATTTTCCACATTGGAGAACTTTGTAACTCAAGTTTCAAAAGTGATAAAAATTAAAATTCATTGTTGTATTGAATAAATGGACATATTATAAAAATATATATATAGAAACATTAGAAAGTATATATTTTAGTAATCTAAATATAAATGAAAAATAATGAAGTTGATGTTTGAAATGTTTGTCAAAAAGGTTGGATGGTTAGTAGAAGGAATAACAATATTAATATCTTTTCCAACAAACCAATTGAGCTTATACACTCTGTTATTTGTGGACTGATGATACATTAAAAAAGGTTATTTTTTACATTATCACTTTTATTGATGACTTAATTTGTAAGACTAACAAAATTTCCAGGAAGCATAAATCAAAGGCACTAAAGATGTTTAGACTTTTCAGATGAGAGGCTAAAAGAGAGATGGGTTCTTATATACTGAAGGTAGGAACTGAAAAAATAATATAGTACGCAAAAATTTATTTCAAAATATATGAGAACAATATAGAATCATCTACGAATCTATTGATTCAGACACTCCTCAAAAAATGGAGTGGTATAAATGAAAAAACAAATGTTTACTGTAAATCAGAAGATGTATTCTAGATGAATATAAACCATCAATGTTTTTTTGGAGATAATTTTTTATTGTTTTTTCATGTAAAAAATTGAAAATTTATTGTGGCAATAATCCAACATTACCTCCTATGAAATGAGATATAAAAAAATTCAATTGATGAAAGATTTCAATTTTTTTAGTATTGGTTTAATAATGATCATAAATCAAGATCATAAAATGTCTAAGAAAAAATATGAGGATGGAAATTTCATGGTATATTCTTCCAACTGATTATTTCATAAATACAAGAATAAATTTTTTCAAAAGCTAATGGGTTTTTATGATGTGAATGTTGATTATAACCCATCTTCCTTAATTAATGTTGTTGAAAATATTATTGAACATAAATTGAATAATTCCAATGAAAATAATAAAATTGAAAATAAATGTTATACAAAAACAACAACATTGTGTGTCCGAAAAATTGTGTGATGTGGAAAATGTGAAAAGAAAAAAAATATATTTTTTATTGTATAAAAATATTTCGAATTTAAAGGCACCATTGGAAATCAGAAAACATCAGTTTATACCGAAATAAAACTAATATTACAAAACTTGAAATCACTTTTCTCATAGGTTGAATTATAATTAGATGTAATTGTTGTTGAACATATATAATAGGTATAATATTTTATTAAAGGGTTAGATCATATTTAAAAATATGAATTAGGGGAATTGTTACCCAATCACGAGAAAATAATTATATAGGAGAAAAGTTGGTGTGCAGAAACAAGATAAATTAACATGTAATAATTTTGGACAAGAAATGTCAGATTTTTTTTGAAATGTTACTCACAAGTATAAGGATTATATTTTGAAGAAAACATTGGCCATATTGTTATATTAAATACTATAAGAATTTTCTTATAATTTATTAAAAATAATTGTTAAAAAGTATATTAGATAGATGTAAAGTAAACCTTATTAAATAGTGAAATTAAAGAAGAAGTATACATTGAGAAAAAAAATTTATTACATTATAAATATGGAATTATGTTGTGTTTTTTAATAATTATTTGCATATGTTGAGATAAGATTCGTGATCCTAATACTCAAAACATGATAGTTTCAAGATTAAGTTGAACATTTATAAACAAAAAGTTGAAATAAACTTATATGTTATGGAAATAAACTGATTTACCCAAATTGTTATTGTTTATGTAGATGATATATTTTTTAGGTGATATAGATAAATTTTATAAAGTTTTTACATTAGAAATGAAGAAAATTTGGAAATTTCAATGCTCATAGAACTAAATTTATTTCTAGACATAAAATACCAATAGATGGAGAGATATATTATAATATCAAAAAAACTATTAAGTGGATATAAATGATTGGAATTGAATACTCCAAATATTTGTCTACTCTGGTATCTATTGGCATGAAGATGAGTAAAGACAATGATATAAAAAGTTTGAATTAGAAAGAGCTCTAAAAACTGATAGGAATATTTCTCTGTCTTATAGCTTCAAGGCTATACCTTTTATATTTGGTTACATTGTATCCAAGATATTAGAATGATCTGAAGGAATGACATATAATTAAAAGGGAAAATAATTCTCAAATATATTAAAGGAACTTATTAATATGTAATTTTTTATACTATATGTTTTGATACAATATTTCATGGATATACATTTACTGATTATGATATAGAATATTATGATATAATGTAAAAATCAAGAAGAACATTTTTCTTACGACAATTTTGTGTAAACTAGGATATTAAAAAATAGTGTTCGATTACATTGAGTAGATATAAATCAAAATATGTTATTGACATCCATGTTTTTAGGAAACATTTTTAGATGAAATTTCATCTAGAATATTTTAGAGTGGATTTTATAAAACTAGAAAGTATCTTTGTGACAATCAAAGTTTAAAAGAGATTTCCAATAATAATTTAAAACATTTCAGATAAAAATAAATTTATATAATGTAATGAATCATAAAAGAGAATATTATTTTTTTAGATTTTATTCATGAGTTCATTTTAAAAAAAATATCAAATTAATCACGTTTTCACTAAATATATTCTAAGGGAAAGATATAATAATTTGAGGTTATAAAAACTTTTTCATCCTCCACCAATGACTTTCTAAAATATATAATGAATTCATCCTCTCTTCATTTTTATAATATTTTTTAAATGGGGAGAGTGGGAAAAACATTTAAAAAGAAGTAAAAATCATTATTATACTAATATGAAGTTGTTGTTATTAAAAAAAGGGGAATAGAAAATATAGAATATCAAATTAAGGTGGGGTTTATGTAATCATTGACACAAAATTTCACTATACTATAGGATATAAATCCTTAAAAAATATTTCATTATACTATAGTGTGGTTTCAGGAAATTCAATATGAGAATTGTTAGGGTTTGGTAAATGCTGAAAAAAAGTGTTATTTTAAAAAATGATTTTTTAATTTTTTTGAGTTTTCACATGTTTTCTGTGAATGTTTCCAAAAATATAAAGATAGATATTGATGATAATTTGTGATAGTTTCAAAAAAAATTTTATTTTTTGGAATCATTTTTTTTATGAATGTTATTATTAAACATGTGTGAAATAATTTATTGAAATTTTTTAAGAATTTTATCTATAAATTTTTTATTGGGGTGAAGGATATTTTATTTTTTTTAAAAACCATCGTTGTGTTATAAGAGTTTAATTTTATCCTCAAATTTTAAAAATCCATAGAAAACATCATTATCAAATATTATATTAAAATGGGGAGATCATGGCCACTAGAAACCGATTTTTGGATGAAAGGAGATCAGATGTTGGAGTAACTAAAGTGGAGAGAATTACAACATTATTACTCGATGCAAAACATCTAAGGAAGATCACCAGGTGAAGAGTTCTAGATAAAGAGTTATGAATGCAATTCGTCCAATATTTTTATGATGATGCTAACATTACTCGATAGAGCATGGTATTTGTAACTCTGTGGTGAAAGTATTCTAAAGTTAATTTTTTTAGAATTTTTAATAATTTAGTCAACCACATTCAAAAAATAAATTTAACCATAAATTGTTTAATGGTGATTTCAGATAGATAGTTTCTATTCTTATTCATGTGGATAGTTTTTATGTAACATGTCGTATAAAGTTTGAAGCTATAAAGAGAACAGAGTTAAACAAGAAAAATTTCAACTCTATTTTATGATTCATCATTAGATAAATAAATTCCAAACCAATAAAAAGAATTTAAATAGTAAAAGAGGGCTCCATCATAAGAATGAAAATCAGAGAAACATTATCGATTTTATTCGATGGTGGATTTATATTTGTTTTACCGAACAGAGTTTTTTGAATCAAAGAAACTTATAATGTCTGAGTTGAGGTAGGGTAACCATATAGAGTATTCCAAAAAAATAAAACCATATAAGTTACGAAAAGAAACGATATGGAAGGGTTCCTAAATAATACATCAATCACACATTCCACTAGATGGATATTTTGAGAAGCATTACCTAAATTTGTAATTACTCTTAATCATTGATAATGATCAACTTTTTTTATATATTTGTTTATCATTATGAGATGAAAAATATAATAATGTTCCTAAAATTGATGTTTTGGATGTTTAAATATGGTTTGAATAGCTAGTTTTTTTATTAAGGTTCATGATTATTCTAAATGACTCCAGAATTCATGAGAAGTGCCTAGTGAATATCAACAGAGTGGGAAAATGAAATTTATTTCCCGCATTTGAAATTTACGGGAACCTATATATAGGGAGTGTAAAGTACAACTGTAGTAACACTATTTACACATATAAAATGATGTCGTGTTTATGTTTTTTTGGATCACATAGTCTTCAAAAAAATTTCCCGTTGAAGAAGAGCATCCATATAGATTTTATGGTTAGATGTATTATATACGGTTTTTATTAGGAACACCATAAATACCTTTAGTGTAGAGACACCAGAAAAATGTTTCAAGAAATTTTCATTGGTGAGGGTGTTTAATTTATCAAATTGTGCTCATAATATTAGGTGTAGTTTTAGTTAGGCACAACAGATATAGTTTAACCAGGAAGAGGCAATGAAAATTATATAGACACTTACAAGATCATGAAAATTAGATGGATTTTTTCTAGATAATGTTGTTGTGATATATTTTAGGATTTTTTACATCATTTTTGGCTTAGATTTTGTTAGAATGTATTTTTAATAGACATGAGTTCATATTATATTTCTCATTTGGAGGCCAAAATATTATAATATTATTTGTATCAATGTTTAATTATCTTTTTATTAAGTTTGAAATTGTCTAGATCGAAAGGAATATTTATTGAAAGAGTGTATATTTCCCTATATATCTTTATTCCTGCAAATATTGTATTATTTCAATTTAGTAATTATCATTTCATTCATTTAATTTTGTTTTAAAATATTTATAATGATAAAACATCTAAAATTTAAGAGGGGTTAATTTTATAGGAAAAAATTTGAAAAATTTACAACTAATTCAACCCCCTCCGCCCTCTCACTTGTTCCCATGATCCTATGATACATTAGACCCTAATTTATTAATATTAATTTTATTTGTAAAATTTTCATTGAATATATATTATTTCTTAGAATCATATCTATATATTCAAAAAATGGAATATTATTTTTAAACATCTTAAATACCTTCAAGAATTTTGAAAATTATACCTATTATTTTTATAACATTAACATATTATAAGATGGAAATGATGTTGTGTAAAAATTAAACTCCTTATTCTATTACTTATTCTCCTCATGTTCAAAATATTTTCCCTCATTTTTATCTAGATTATCCTCCTGATACAGTTTTTTATCTTTCTTCTCATTAATAGTAAACTTTTTTTTATCTTCAACAACATTCTTCTTAATAATATCTTTTACACATATCATAAAAAACAATAGTATCTTCTGCAGAATTTATTTTTAATTTTTAAGTGGTGTGGATTTTCTATTTTATACATGTAATTTTCCATTTCACATAATTTTATCTAAAAAAAATCTAATGGATGATTATCGATTTTTAAGAATTAATTGAAAACACTTTGAGATGGTTATATTTTATTCAATTATTGAAGCAATACATAATTTGATATTTTTTCTTCCCAGAATTTTAGTTTAATATAAAAACACAATTGAATTTGATTTAAGAAATTTTATTTCTAGTTTATTGGATACCTAGTGGTGGTATTCCTCTTCCTTAGACTAAACACAATGTTTGATAACATGAACCTTATTGATTTCAAAAGGATTGATTTTTAGAGGTATTCCTTTTTTTACTTATATTTCCTATATAACTTCATTATTAAATATACAATTCAATTTATTTTATCTACATAAGAAATGTTTTAGGGAATAAACTCGTCCACATCCTTAAAAATTCATTTTTATAACATTTAACTTCTATTTTGTGTGATATTTTAATTTTTAATTTAATTATGAATCACATCCTTATTTGTAGATAATATCTTGTTTTAATCCCCATTATGAACTCCCAAAAAGTCCAATATTTACATTATATCAAATTTAAAAATTTTCACGACCAACTCATCTTGAAATTTGAAATTATTATTCATTGAATGTTTAACAATATTTCACATAGTTGATAGATCCAACACCATTTATCGTTCAGGTTTCAATAGAAGTATAAATCCTTAATACATAGTCAAAAAACTATAAACCATGATGATATTCATCCTTATATTACTGATTATTATGTATTTTATTCCTTATCTTAAATTTATTAGAGGTAGGAGTATAGTTTTATTTATCTTATAGATGAAATCATCAATTGTTTAACTTGATCATTAAGGAAATTCATTAAACTCATACTTTAATTTATCCCTTAATGAAAAGGGAAAGACTTATAACATCATTAAAAGATCCTAATCATCATTGATTTTGAAAGTATTAAAAATATCAATAAATTTATAAATATGTGAATTAGTGTCTTCAGTTACAAACCCTCCAAACTAAGCATTGTTTTGTATCATGTGAGATATGGTTGGTTATCTCAAAATTATGAGGAATAATGCTCCACTAAATAGTTATGGATAATATTTATATTCATGATGGACTACCATAATCCATAATTGTATTTAATGTTTATTATTGATAAGGTAGTGTGTTATACAATGTATTAACCCTTTTTCCTCTCATTTCCTCCCTTATATCATTGTAATTTTTAGTCAAAGTTTTTTTAAAAATCAACGTTTTAATAAACTAACTCATCATCAAGTCATTGTGATATTGATTTTATTTGGGAATTAAACCTAAATGTTATTCCAAAAAATAAACAAACATAAACCTTGTATAATATAAATGAACATTTAAATAGGAATAATATAAGAAAGAGGAAATTATGGCTCTATGAAAATACTTCTAAACCCAAGTTTGAAAACTTTTTCTCAAAAATGGTTCGAAAAACTGAGTATAAATATTTCAAGCATACTATAATGTTTTGAATATTAATTTCCATTTCTATTCTAATACATATAATTATATTTAGATTCTGGGGTTGAACAATAAGGAATGGTTTTCAAAAGAGAATGTATGTGTTAAATTGATTTTCATGCAATGATAATTTTATTGTTTTGTTAAAGAAAAAAAGAAATTAAAAGTAATAATTTTTATGAAATATAATGATATAAATGATTTTGGGGATTTATATTATAATCATTTTGTAATTTTATTAGGTATTATAATATTGTTTTGATTCTAATTAATATATTTCAAATTATATATATGAAAATAAATAAAGGATGTTGATTCCACTATAATAAATTTATTCAACCACCAAAACCTTGTTTATTTGTATTTCTTAGGCACTGATGCTTAGAATTATAAATAATATAAGAGATTGAGTAACATTTGAAAAAATTATATATATGAAATTAAATCATTGTATATCCCCAATAAATGATTGGAAATATAATTTGATGATGATAATTGATTATTTATTTACTATTGAAAATAATGAAATTTATTTTCATTATAGACTTGACATCGAATAAATTGTTTTTCCATAGAATCGACTAAGAGGGATAAAATACATCATGAATTATATAAGAAAAATATTATTCATAGTATGTTGATCTGTCGAATAGGAATCTAACTTTCTTTATAAATTTCTTCTGTATCCAACTGAATTATTAAAAAATCAAGTTCATTAAACACTATTGGTCGAAAACCCCCACTAATAATCACTATGATTGTGGTTTATGATTTTTGGATTGTTTTCATGCCAATATAGAATGAGTTAGGGTAAAATTTTATAACATTAGTCTAAAATCCCATCTCATAATTCCATTATTGGTGGTCGGTTGATGCATTTTGGAATAACTCATGAAATAATGGCATCATAATCATGTTCATTTCTATATCCTTCAATATTCATCGTACATTTGTAGGGATGAATTATAAATTGACACCCGATATAGTATGTTACATCCACAATGATTATTTTGTGAAATTGTTTCCCTATAAAGTTAATTTTAGTAAAACCAATAAAAATTTAAAAAATCAAGATTATTACATTAAATGATAAAAATGATCAAAAAATATATAGAAAGTAATTAAAAATATAAATAAATCTGATGCACCACCCTAAATAACCTAGCGTCAACCCAAAACCAATAAACATAATACTCATGCCAAACCTCCTACACAAAAAACAATATTGATTACCATTATCATAATTAACCAACATCACATAACCATAATATCCATAAACAAACAACCACATTTATTATATTTTGTTATTGACTTACAAATTATTGTTAATCATAAAAACATTAAACAATAATTCCATACATCTTACTATTTTTTCCTTTATCATTTTTAAATATTCAATTAAAATATAAATTGTTTCAAAACAACAAGAATAACACAATAAAATAAAATTTCTTAACACACCATGAATCAAAAAATGTATTATTAATGATGAGTAAATAACATAAAATATATTGACTCAACTACTAGTTCCAATTCATAATTAATTTTTATTATCTTAATTAATACAATAAAGTATTATTAACCAAAGAATACTAAAGAATAATATTTTCACACTATCACTGTAAATGGAATAGATAATATATAAATCCCCTACATTTAATGAATCACAATGAACCAAAACAATAATAGGGGATAAAAATGATATTAAATGTTAGTGATCTCACAAAAATCCTTCAAAAATATATGACACATCATCTTCATTCAAACCATTGACCAAAATCCATAAAAAACTAAAAATATTCCAAAAACCCATTTATAATGATGAAATGGGAAATAATAAATTAAAGATAATATATGATAATATTAGAACATACAAGACCAATTTCCAAAATCCAAAGGATTAGATATCAAGAAAAGGCACCAAATATATCAATACCAATCTAAAAGGATAGATATGGTTCAATAGAAAATTAAAAAAATGAAACGAGATAAATGAAGAAATTTATAACAAATTTGAGAAAACCCAATAATGAAAAGTTGAAGAACTAATCACGGTGTAGTTGTGCTTAGTCAAAGGGGCTATGAAATCCATAACCTTTAAAATGTTCCCTCACACATTAATCACATTGTAAAATATTCTCCGTCTATTGTGCATATATTCAGGGCCATTATATATTTATATTGAACATTTAATTGCACATTTATATTCCCTATTTAAACATAGTACAACCACAATGTAGTGTTCAATATACCATTTTTTTAATATAATTAAAATAAAAACATGCATTCCCACTTTTCTTGTTGATGAAAAATATTTCTAGGAAGCCTATCATACACCAAAACCACATAAATGGGATCCTCTATATAGTATCATTACACCATGATATAAAATTACTCAAAAAAATATATTATTTCAATTTTATCAAACATAGAAGAATTAATAGGCCATCATGACCACAACTTGACTATGAAACGTATTTAACTAACAGTAGTGCGAAGAGAAAATGACTATGTTATGGTTTCCTTCAAGAAACCAAAACCCACTTATTCCTTAAAAAATCACTTAAAAACTCTCTTTTCCACCTCAATCCCACAAAGTAAAAGATTGTTAAAATCACATCTTTTATATTAGACACCTCTCAAATGATTATCATTAGTGATAATAAAAACAAACTCAAGATATAATAAATCGTCATTAGAAACCAAAAACAACACATTTTTTCATTAAAATAGAAATCAATCTAAAAAATATCAATGTAACACAAAATATAATCAATACATAAATCATCATTATAAAACCAAATAATCATAAAATATACTCAAAAAAACTCTGGATACTAATCTTGAATGTCTGACTTTCAATCCAACTTGAATCCATCTAAGAACCCATTCCTCCACTTGAAATAAACTAAATTAATGATGAATCATAGTAAAACAGTATCCTAATAATCCTTGATCTTAATAATCTACTCCACTAATTTCATACATCATAAATATCCTACACTCCCTAATTAATGATTCTGGAGTTATAATGAAGATAACAATTAATATATGAAACATAAAAAATATCATCAATACAATACATTTATGGAGTAATAACCATCGAATATGACACCTCAATTAGTCCCCAAAAAACCTTGAATTGTCCTAATAATGAAGAAGAAAAATTAATTCCTCATTTTAACCTCTGTTACTCATGAAATGGGAACATGTTTAGAAAATAATTATCATTAATCTCAAACTTAAATTATATCATCCTTCAATTAATAGAAGATTTTTCATACCCTAAAGAATCATTCATATGCATAAAGATAATTTTTAATTTATCTATCAAACTTGAAGAACCCACCTTGTGTGTGTCATACCAATTATCAACAGTTTTCAATGAATTTTAAGGATTTCATTGATGTCATTATATTGAAGAGGTTGTAAATAATATGTTTCTTGGAAGTATTGGTTAATGTATCCAAGAATGATCATTAGGGTTATATTATTTGGATATTTAATTGATATAGTGATTATAAAAGATAAAAAAATATAACTCTTAAGAAAACAGTAGATTTTTTCAATTATGTTCTCTTAGAAGAATAAAAATGGTTCTCTTTCCTTTCGATGATTTAGAATATAATCATTTTATAATACCACAATGATCCCTTTTTAGTACCTTAAATCATTTTCTAAACAATATATTTTTGGGTGAAATTGGAGGTTGTTTTTGGATAATATAAGGGTTTTTGTGGTTTCTAGACAAATGAAAATTTGCCAAAAAATTAATGTAAATTGTGTATATTTACCTAGGAAAAAAATGAAATTATCTCAATAAATCATAGGAGGAGCTGAAATATTGGATTGGTTTATCAAACCATGTGAGAAAACCATGAATATATCTATATTATCCTAGGAGGTAGCTCATGGTGTGTGAAAAATTAAACAACCTCTGGGATAAAACCATGAAACCTCTTCTAGTGGAATCGGTGGGGGTAAAAAGTTTGTTAAATTGCATGTCCTAACCATGTAGCTCTCTTTAGTATCCTAATAAGACGTTCACAATTAGAGTATCGATTGAAAAACAATGTTCCCAAACCCTATGACAGAAATTTAATGATATTAATTTGTTAATTTAATTCATGTGACCCCCTATTAACTATGAACTTCTCCCACTCAAACCTAATAACATCCTTTTGTCCCTGTAGGCTCTATAGTGTTTTTTATCCATTTTAATCTCATTTATATTGGTATTGAAGTGTTTTTTTGTTCATTGGTTCTATTATAATAATTATAAACTCTCTTTGACTATGTATTATCCACTCCTCCTCTCTATCCCACATTATGAGTGATGAATCCTCATTTAATTGAGGGATATAGATCTTGAAATAATTAATTTGGAAAACAGGATTATCCTTTTATAATTCTATCCATGTACTCACCATTTTTAGATCTCATGTGGTTGTTTTATATCTTGATTGATTTTGGAGGTTTATGAGACAATCTATATCGATTGAAGCATTTAATGTTTGTTTAATTTAAATTGGTTTCCAATTGATTTCTAAATATTTTATTGAGTCACATGTTCAATTATTTTAAACAGAATTATGTCCATGATGATACCCTTTTAAAATGTATTTGGAAATTAAGGGTTATTTCAATAAATTTGATTTTGATTTGTACAGAATGGTTTAATGTATTATTTTTGTTAGATAAAAAGTCATGAGATGTTTTTATAAAGTTAAATTACATGATTTACAGTTAATTAGATGTGTTTTTTATAATTTTTTTGAAATGAACGCCATGTTTTGTAACTTGAAAATAGGGCCATTTGAAATGGTAATTTATGATAGTTTATTTAA
Organism: Viscum album; assembly: GCA_963277665.1. Lineage (NCBI taxonomy): Eukaryota > Viridiplantae > Streptophyta > Magnoliopsida > Santalales > Viscaceae > Viscum > Viscum album. The sequence goes on along the minus strand of OY728134.1, from coordinate 633,292,221 downwards.
ACGATGATTTATTATGGTATATTTAATTTACCCTGAAGCACATTGGATCCATGTAAGTTATTTGGGAAGAAAAAATGGATTTATGATGAAAATTATAACTACACTATGATTTGGTCATGAATACTATTATTTTGTATTCTATCATATTCCCAAAGGATTGGGATAAAGAAGCATGTTCCCACACGGAACCATATTTCACTATGACGTGTGAGAATCCCTATAATAATAAAACACAGGGTATCCACACAAAATTTCTGTTATTGAAATAGATTTTATAAGATTATTATTTGTTGAAATTATTTACTCATCTCTATTTTGATAAATACATGTATGTCTGACTACTTTGATAGAAATTTATTTTGAAACCATTTTTTAAATAACCATTGAAATGTTTTGAAAATAATATTCTTTATATGAACTAAGAAATTTTTTTCATTCCATGTTTTATTTATAATTTATAAAATTTGGTTCATTTTGTATATATTTCTTATAAAATTCTTTTGGAGATCCTACTGAGATTTCTTACTTGAACCCTACCTTTGACTTTGATAATTTTTAAATTTTATTTTAGAAGGTCTTGTAATAATGAAATCACCACTTGATGGTGGCGGTTATACATTATTAGAGATACCTTAGAAGTTGGATGTGATCAGTGGAATGCATGACCCACATCTCACATGTTGATTCTAGGATATAGTTTTTGATAATATTATCTGATGACTTTGGAAAACATGTTTTTTTAAGACTTTTATCTATCTATGTTTGGTTCTTTCTCTCTTATGAAGTGTTTGGAATACCAACTATTTATCATTAAATTTCCAATTACATATACATATAAATTTTTCTTATGGTCAAATCATTACCCATTGTTTTTTTGCCAAAAAACTGGTCACCAACCCATGGGGATCTAGAACACCCTTTGACGAATGATAGAATTTATTTAGGAACCATTTAAGTTGGTTATCTGGGATGTTTTGTGACACATTACTTTAGGGAGAAATAATATTTTTAATATTTTGACCATTTATGATGTTTTATTATATGATCATTATTTATATAAGAAGTTCATTTTTTTAGAGAATCATGTTTGTTATCAAAATTAAGAATTTTCTTTGTAGTAGTTCAAAACATAATGTTCCAGATAGAGTAAAATTATGATGAAATATGAGATGATTGGAAAAAAAAAATATAAGATAATATTTATATGTAATAGTGATCATAGGGAAACTATATTGATGTGAAACAACTAACTTGACCAGATGAACAGTGGAATCAGATGGTTTGTCTGATTCTATATATATTTTCATCAGTCTAAAAATGATTAGACAAAGTACATCAGATTATTCTTGATGATGTATTCCTCAATTTGTAAACATAAAAATTCATTTTTTTTCTTTGATTCAATCTAAAAATAAGAATAATAAATGGAAATAAGAAATTGAACTACTCAATAGATTAATTTGGTGAAACTTGGGGGAACTATTTATTTTGGAAATAGTTTTCCTAACCAATCGTATTAGATTTGGCATGTTTATAAGTCCACTAGATGAATAATGTTTGTATTATTTTCCTACATAGTGTTTTTTAATACAAAAAATGCGATTGTTGAATGAATCTATTTCATATAGTCAAATATGGATGAATATTTTTTAGTTCATCGGACATAAGAATCATTGTGAAGAACTAGGATAAGGGTTTAAGAATGATTAAACTAAATTTTTGAATGATTATATAGTGGTGTCTGAGTCATCAGATAAATGACTCTAAATGAATTTTTATCACACATATGTTTTTGAGAAAATGAATCAGAAATAAATTTCTGAGAATAGGTATGAGACCTAATTTTCCATGCAGTGTCCTTAAAAACATGTTTCTTGTTGATTTCATCAAAAATTTATTACATTTACATCTGATATATTAATATATTTTAAATGGATATATTTCTAGGAATTTATAAAATAGAAGGATTAGAGAAGGCCTATGTGAGTATATTGGATAAGGAATACATAATAATGCTTATATGTTCACCAAATGGAGAAACAACAATCACATATTATGAAATAATATAATAGAGGAAGATCGAAAAATGTTAAGGATATTTTCTACATAATAAAGTATTAATGGACAATGAATTTACTATGAATAAACTTCATAAAAATGTTTTAATATATTTTTGAAGATTTTATTAATTTATTTTATGTGATAATGATGAGCTGGTCATCCAACACTAAAATAATCATGAATGAAGAATCAGATGTTAGGAATTTTGAAGAGATAATTAATAATGTGATATAAGGTAGTTCTTATGATGTTTATTGAACCAATTTGAGGAAATTTCCAGAAAATATTGTTGACTATTATATTTGTAATGGCCTTAAGGTAGTCAAATGAATAATGTTTTTAGTAGTACATTCAAATATATAGGTGAGAAATTTATATTATATTTTTTGTTACTCAGTTTATTTATGAAGAATCACTACCAATATAAAGGGAAGAAAGTGTGATGTGAATAGTTAGTTTGAGATGTAAGATGTATGATAAATGCTGAATAGGTATGGGTCCACAGTGTGGTTTTGACCATGACCATTTATAATTTTTGGATAGGAACAAATATCGAACAATGTTTAGGATGGTGAAGTACCAGATAGAAAGGAATTGGATAGAGTTGCAAGGAATGAGATATTGTAGAAATATACTAGATGAAGTAGATGTTGGATGAAGAGGTGGTGGTATTGGGAGAAAAATAATATACTAGAATAACGAGTTTTAGATGAGTAGTATTATATTTATATTATTGTTTCTGATTCTTTCTTCAGGGTGCATGCATCCGTCTGGGGAGGAAGCGCTGCTGTTGCCCTGCATTCCTGCTTTCCAAAGGCAGGCAGCATCCATCACTTTTGTAGAGACGTTTTCTCCTCGATCAAAATAGGTTGATGGGATGTTGGTTCATCCTTCCATGGATTCCTCCTCAGAACTCATCACCACGTTTGGGTCTCCCATATAGATTTAAGACGTTGTTCGTGAAACTCTTCTTAGCCCCATACATTCATGGACACATGTCAATTACACTGCTTCTGTTGGGACATTCCAAGGGGTCCTATCCAGGAAGAAACCTTCAGTCAACAGAGTAGTCATGTTGGGAATCACTGGCTTGTCTAGGCACTGGGACACTGGTGCAAATGTTTTCTATCTCTTATTATAGGGCTTCTCAAGGGTGAGTAAGCCCAAGGCATCCAACATTGAATGCAGGGAATCATATTCCATGGGCATGTATCTGATGTTTTCCTCAACATACCTTGTTTAACATAGGGTATTCTTCAAGTATAACATTCAGCAGAGATGGATCAGACTGACCATAATAGTGGGAAGAGTGGATTCGATGAATGTAACCCCTAGAGGAAACTCTAATGTAGATGGGTTGACATGAGCTCAACGGGATGTGGATGCCCTAGTAAGAATCGAGATTTATTATGGTGTGTTGAGTGGAATTGGTAGATAATGGGATGGAACTGATGAGAAAATAATGGTAATGATGGGCTTGAGTCTCAGGGAGGCTTCTTACGTATCCTTGTGACAGAGAATCAAAGTTCGTGTAGTTTAGGAGGACGATGGGACGCCTGAGCAGGGGGACCATCAGAATGAGCACATGGATGGGTCCCAGAGGAAATGGAACCTCTGGGTTGGTTCATGACCATCTTGAGACACATATGCTCAAGGGAAAGGTTAGGCTATGAGCTTGAATTTTGGTGTACACATCATACAACAAACCGATAATGTTTATGGGGCTTACGCATGGTTATTAGCCCGGGTTGGTCAGACACCGCTAGGAAAGATCAAAGATGTGGATCCCAATGAAGGGGATTACAATGGAATTCCATTGAATAGGTAACATAGCGGCTTACTACTGATCAGGATACAACGGCATACCACTGATTGAGGGACACGATGCCTTACCAATGCATGTGGTTTATAGTTTAACATCATGAGGGATGAAGGTAAACATACATGAATAAAGACCTAGTGTCTAAATGGATGGTGTGGAAAAACTGATGTGATGTGGGTCAGAATGGATGGGTGTTGGGCTTGAACCTTGGAGAGGCTTCCTAAGAACCTTTCCTTATCAAGGATCATAGTCCATGTAGTTCGGGAGGGGGGGAATTGGTGCACCAATGTGAAAGGGGTCGGGACCATGGGTTGTTGGGCATGAAACTCAGGAAGGCTTCCTACGTTCCTTGACTTAGCAAGTATCAAAGACCTTGTAGTTCATGTTCGTTGTGGGGATTACATTCTTGGATACCCAAGGTTTTGGTAAACCGATGTGAAGATGGTCAGAACGACCGGGGTGGTGGGCTTGAACCTCAGGGAGGATTCCTACCTACCTTGCCTTGGTAAGGATGAAAGTCCATGTAGTTCAAGATGATGGTGGGGGGATTACACACTAGGCATCCCAGGGTGTTGGTGAACTGAAGTGAAGATGGTCGGTACTACCAGTGTGGTGGGCTTGAACCTCATATAAGTTTCTTTTATACCTTTCCTTTTAAAGGATCAAAGTCTACATAGTTCTGTTTGGGTGTGGGGATAACACTCTAGGATTCCCAAGGTGTTGGTGAACCAACGTGAAGATGGTCGGAACGGCCGTGGTGGTGGGATTGAACCATAGGAAGGAATCCTATAAACGTTTCATTGGAAGGGATCAATTTCCATGTAGTTCGGGGTGATGGTGTGGGGTTTACACTCTAGGATGCCAAGGGTGTTGGTGAACTAACATGCAGATTGTCGGAATGACTAGGGTGCTAGGATTGAACCTCAGAGAGTCTTCCTACGTAATGTGTGTTGGCAAGGATCAAAGTCCACGTAGTTTAGGATGAGTGTGTGGCTTACACTCTAAGATTTCCTAGGTGTTGGTGTCATGGTTGGTGCATGATCTAATCCCACTTGATTCTTGATCGGTGTGAGAAACAATAGATAGAAAAGACCTGATGATAACGTCTCGAATGGTGGGTCTATGGGAAGTGGAGTGGGGCTTACACATGATTTCATTCCAAATAGGAAACAAGGTATTATGTGTGGTTAGCATCATGAAGTGGTTGGGACTTATATTGGGATAGAGGCCTGGTGGTGAGAAAACCTAGTGGGAGAGGGATTTGGCACCGATGAAAGGAGGGGCAGGAATACTGCCTCTTGCAAGAAAATCTAGTGGATTACACCAGAGCTGTTTCCCTATCCCCATATAGGATGGATGGGGGAAGTCACAGTTTTACGTCATGTGATGAGGATGATGGTGCATGGCAGTTTAAAGTCCTACATCTTGGATGAGGTGGGTTCGCTCTGCAACCATAGGACTTACATAACTGGTACCATATGCACCTTGGTGAAGAGAAGAGACATACAACACAGTAGATAGGGGTGTTATAGAGCCAACCATTGGGGGGTGCATATTAGCTTGGCTATGCGAATAAGAAATAGCCGTTAGTGTGCCAATACGAAGAAGCATGAGGCAAATTGATGCAACATGCAGTATCATCCAAAGGATTTTGATGTTACATTGTACGAACCTAGAGGTTTGTATGGGAAAATTGTTAATGGTGAAGGTGTTTTAGGCATGGGAGGTACCCGAGAATGATTCCCAGATGAGGGACATCATGGGTGCACAATGGGGGAGGATTGCGTGCAAAAGTAACAGTTTCACGAAAATGGGGGAGGGCTGGGTCGTAATAGGGCTGCTTGTGTGGAAAAGACTGAGGCAGCACACAATAGGGCTGCTTGTGCGCAAAAGGATAGGGCTGCACATAATAGAGAGATTCTGCACAAAAGGTAGGGTTGGTGCGCAATCGGCCGGTGTGCGTGAATGATGTCGGGTTGGCGGGCAATCAGCCGACTTGCGCAATAAAGGTCGGGGCGGCGCGCAATCTACCTAAGTGTGAAAAAAAGGACGGGGCGACATGCAATCGGTCGGCTTGCGTGAAAATGGCAGGTCTGGTGTGCAATTGTCCAACATGTGCGAAAAAGGCCAGGGTAGTGTGCAATTGGTCGGCATGTGTGAAAAAGGATGGGGCGGTGCAGAAACAATGGCGTGGAATTTGGAAGTAATTGCACCCGTGAAGAAAGAATTGCGAGCAATTTCATGGAATTGCACGTGGGGACGTGACTCGATTGGAGTTTGATGAGGATTAATCCAGATTGGTCTCGCACTAAGGCCGAATCCCGAACGACCTAGCGCAAAAAATTATGTACCTGAGAGCCATCTTTTCCCACATGAGAGGTGTTTTTTTCACTGAAGAGATGGTTCAGATTCTTCAGCCCAGAAGTCAAAGGGGTGACATTATATTTATAGGCACTCGGGGGTTGCAGATCTGCGTAGAAAACAGGCCTACACGAAATATTGTGTGCCAGTGTCAGCTGTGTGAAAATTCTACCACGCGGGGTGGTGGCGCAAAAATATCCAAACCCGCTTGAAAAACTCTCGTGAATCTCGTTGTTTTTCACCCAAGACAGATTTTTTCTTGCACCGCAGAATTTATCCCTTTAGCATTTTTCAGCATCTACAAATGCCCCCCCCCCCCTCAGAATCATATCGTCTAGGGTCTGCAATGGTTATATTTTGAGGGAAAGGCCAAGACACAGGACTCCCTGGGGAATCCGCGTGCTCAAAACAGGAACGACGCATAAAATAGATATGGAGCACCCAATCCTCTTTTCGCGTGTGCGCAAAAAGTAATCATCGGTCCAATAAAATCCTTATAGGTCCCTCATTCCATACGGATTTTCTTGCTCCATAAGCCAGAAGCTCTCGCGTGAGAAAAAATTCCTCTGCCCTATACAAAAAAGAACTATGATTGCACATAATTTACTGAAGCCAGCCATCTTTTTACCCGCTATCCTAGGATATTCAGCGCAATCCTATGATATTTCGTACCAGACTCTGATTTTTCATGCCCCTTTTTTTCACACCAACCTCTTAAGAACATTATGATAGAAGATGTCCTCTAATCGGGCTGATGTTGAGGGAGAAGCTTCATTCGCTACTCGAAGGGTTGATATGGTCACCAAACTTGAGATTTATAGCACCCAAATGATCATATCCAGCAACCATACTCTTTTCAACATGTTGACCCCAACCCTAAATGTGTATTCACTATCTTTCAACCTACCGATATGGAACATCAGTATCTTGGAGGAGTAACACGTGCTAAGATTTGAAGTCGGCACATTTCAGTCTTGGGTGACCTACGAAGATGACTTAGCTTGGAATAATATAACCTACAATGGCCATCCTGCTAGAGAAACTAGACATATGGATGTTTACGTCCTAAATTCTAGGACCAGGGCCATTTCGGGGAGTGTCCTTATAGTGGATAATTCTCTAGCCCTTTATGCAAGCATCATCCATCAGAGTGTTACTAACAAGACTAAAGGTAGGTTGTAGGATTGGAACATGCGGTTTGGAGGAAATTTCATGAGTTAATGGGACTGGGCGTATTGGGTTCTCCAGACATGTGACCATTTTGGGTCCGAACTGCAGCCTATCGGTTTGTTCGAAGCGGTGTGGACTTCACAGTTTCATTTCTAACGCCAGCATGATCTCAGTCCAGAGCTTTTTACTCAATGGTCCCCCGATACCAATACCTTTCATCTTCATCATGGGGTATTTGGTATAAGCCTTTGGGACATTAATTACATCGGGGGTATCCCATTGGATGGGCACCAATACGATTAATTCATTCCACCAAGGAACATATGGAGATATGGATCATAAACCTCTATGATGACAAGGCACCAGTTAGAGATGGCCAAGGAGAGGCTGGGATTCAAGGATTTTTTGAAGGAAATCACTTACAAGAAATGGTTTGGATTGTTCTTGTAAAGAGATCCAAAAGTCAACATGCAGGGGTGAGGGAGACTGTGTCCAACTGCAACACAGAGGAGAAAACACAGATCGTACTAGAGGATCCTAGAGGAGGGGGACTATCATGCATGGGGCTTCATTGTAAATGAGATTCAGGACCTGAATGTTTGGTATGCCAGATTTCATACCACATTCCTGAGTGGGTGGCTCTTGCCAGTGAGGGATGCAGGGATGAGAGTTCATCCAGTGACCCTAGGGATGGCTGGCATCATGGCATCTAATAAAATATTCTATCTGGGATTCCCTGTGTTGGCTCATCTGTATTCCATTTTGGGATACATTTTGAGAGGGGGTCACTGAGAGGTATCTGTGGTCCCTTCCATATCTTTTATGGCTGGGTCGTGGCTCATTGCGGTAGGTATAACTTTCCTAAAGCCATTCATCTTCCAAGTAATGGCATATTACCTTCCTTGTAGAACATCACTGAGGTCATTCCATTGAGGCTCAATGAGGAGGGAGTAAGGATCAGAATAGACAATCATTCCAACATCACATTCAACACATTACACACCCCAATTGGCCCAATGATAGATTACAGGAATGGCTCACTAGAGAAAAGGGAATGATTCCTGAGCATTAAAGGTCGATTGCTCGTGGGGCGGATTGTTGGGATGATTTTTTGTTAGCCCTGCGTGTCATCCAGGTTTGCCAAGTAGTTTGAAATACATCAGTATATTTCGAAGAAAGTGTACCCAAATGTTTGAGAGGGAAGGTATCCCTGCATTCTTCGCCAAATGTGGCAGATGTTCATGACCCATGGCTCTAGCGACATTATCAACTTTCCCCCCACTAGAGATGATGGTATCCTCTCAACTGAATATGTCAAACATTGGTCCATAGCATACCATGAGGAGATTTTGCGAACGTGAGTTTCGAATGTCATGGTAGCCAGTGTAGATCATGGGCAATGAGAGAGTAGACTGGGTGTTGTTAGGGAACAAAGGCCAAAAGAATATTGGGAAACTAGGCCCACACAGGATAGGAGATCAGTAGAAGGGAAGTCACTCGGTGTGGCCATGCCATCATCACCATAGGGGAGAGGAGATATTGAAGTGGCCCAGGAACTTCCCAGGAAGCAGATAAGGTATATGCTTCTACTTTCCTCTGATGCAATCTTCCTGGCATTGTGGTCAGCCTGGATGACCCTATGACAGTCGATGGGTACTGAAGCTCTTTGTAAAATGATAGTGTGAGAGGGAATCCAACTGCTAGAGGTCATACTCAATATAATTGTCGATAGGGTGAACATTCATTGTCGGCATGTGTATTTTATGTCCATGGATGTGTATTCATGCCAACATGGTCGGTGTGAGGAGCCATCATTATTGGTGAAAGTAATGCTCGACCAGGCGCTTGATCCAGAAAATATGTCGTCAGAGGATGACGATAGTGACGATGATATGGAGTGTGGTGAGACAAAATAGGAGAAAGATGGATAAGGTGTAGGAGGGGGTGAAGAAGAAGAGGAGCTTGTGGAGGGTCTCGGGGGGCATCCCACCAAGGGAGTCTCCAGGAGAGTTGTGAGATCGTTGGCTCTGATATAGATATAACTGACCTACTTAAGGTATGTCCCAGCCCTTGTCTATCCTTTCCCCTCATCATTTTTTGTAGCCCTTAATCAGATCTCCTTATCCTATTCTGGATCATATTGGTGCAACCATGATTCTCCACTCAAAGGGGAGGATAAGGTGCCGATAAAACAAGGTGGGGAGCCGACACCCATTATTGAGCTGACGAGTGCTGAGGGATCCTCTATAATGAATGCTCCTATAGAGGCTAGGACACCGAAGGTCTATTCTTTGGGATCTTATAATATCATTACTTCAACACCGATATTTACCATAGGAGAGCTCAGTTGATCAGGGTGCTCATTGTTTGTGTAGTAATCATATCTTGGGATGCTCATTGGGATGTCGATCCTGGGTCATCCGTGATTGATTCATCTTCAAATGGGTCATCCCATTCTGGACGCATTTCTCAAACCGAGCTGGCCTTGATGCTTGGTGAGAAAAGGGCTATGGATATCAACGGTACCAATGTCGGTGGTGGGGCCGGACGTTGATGAAGAAACTATCAGGACCAAGGCTATAGAGGAAGGTCACCCAGGCACTAAAGAACCTAATCCCTTGGGAGGAAAACTCAATGTGGTCCCTGCTGCTAGTATGATTGATGCTTCCCCTGAATATCTACCTTTAGATCCTGAGGAGATTGATGATTCATACCCAGAGGCAGCCGATGAGAGTTGGATGATGGGACGCAAAGGGTGGTAGTGAATCAAGCACATTCTCAATCAGCATCAGATGTAATGCCTTAAACGGATTATATCACTACACACCTGGCTGCAATTTTTGTATACCGGAGGGGTGTATTCTCAATGCCTTTATTCGACGGTCTGTGAATACATGGCTGAGAAGCTGCGTGAGAGCATCCGGTGCTCGGACGTTGCCCAGTTTCGGGAGGATTCAAGGATGACCGAAGCGTTCATAAAGTAGAAAATGGGGTGTAACACCATGGAGAAGAGGTTAAAGAAAATGAGATATTCATTGCGATGTGTTCTGAGCTTGTGGATCAGTTGAGGGCCTTGTTGGAATACTATGAAGATCAACTAGTGGAAGCGGGTCACCAAATGACTGTGAGTCAAATTGAACTAGCGCAAGAATTGGCTAGGGTCAGTGGACTCTGTTCTGCGACCGCTGATGAAGAGAGATTCCTCAGGAGGCGGGAGGAAATCTTGGAGGCCACCAACCAAAAGGTAGTGTTGATGGAACTATCCATCCATGAAACTGACCCTTAAGGGCTCTGTTTTTACAAACTCATGATCTCATTTATCATTACTACTTCATATTCTGAACTACATGTATGGGTAAATTTATTTAGTTGTTCATTTGGTTTAAATTATTCATCCAAAATATCATTTCTTCAGTCTAGAAAGGGGGGAATTCGATCCTGTCCCGGACGATGGGATGGAGGAGCCGGTCGAGGAGGTGTTGCCTGGTTGTCCTGCCTTGGTGGTGGAAGCGCATTTCACGGGGGCACTTACTGATTCTGAGGAAACTGTTGCTGGGATGTAACCTAATCATGTTGTAGCAGGCCTTTGTGAGGCTGGGGTGGTGGCTCCAACAGTAATAATTCCAGCTCTCTGGGGATCTATTTGGGCCACCGCGGTGGGCTCAGATCTAGCATCCCTCCTTGCGGGAATTGTAGGGGAAAAAATACATGCTAGGATAAATTGTTACATGGATTCTTCTTGGCACTGGGCCTTATTGGAGAAGTCTCAAAATCCACTGGGCTAGTTCTGGGTGATCAGAGAGTGAACCAGTTTTGTCTTGATGTTCCCAACACACATCATCAGTAATTTCTCTTGAGTCAGTGGCATGTCAAGGGAGTATGTATGTACTTTCCACCGGGCGATATAGTCTGTGACACGCTCCTCACGCCCCTGTTTGTACTCGAAGAGGTCTACGATGCTTGTCTTCCATGTAGTGGAGCTGAACTAGTAGATGAATTGCATGTGAAGGTCCAACAAACTGGTTACCAATCTTGTGGGGAGATGGTTATACCAGATTAAAGCAGGCACCTCCAATGTCTGCACAACGCATCAGAGATTGGTGGCATCCTACTGTTCTTGAGTCCCTAACATGTGCCCACACCTTGAATAGAATTGGGCCCGGTGCTGCGGCGGGTCCCATGTCCCGTTAATGGGGGAGAAGGTGGGATTCCAGAAACCTGGAGGATCAACCATGTCATCCACCCATGCTGGATATGGCTTTCCATAAAGCAGGATTGTCACCTTTCATGTTTCCAATGCCTCTTGGTGGTAAATAAGCGCAGCCATCAGATCATATTTTTGGGGGTCCCTATCGTGGTGGGGATCCCTAACCACGAGTGGATTGGTGGTTTCCTCTACACGGTAAGTAGGAACAGCTGCTTGAGGAGCTGCTGGATGAGCCAGAGCTGGGTCCCTTGGATTGTCGCACTATTCTGGAGGGTTTGGAGAGACATACCGTGCCCTCTTGCCGTATGTTCTGACCTCAACCCTGTCTGTGGGGGAAGGACGATTATGGTTTCCTAGAGGCAGCTCACCAAGGGGATGTTGTTCCTACCCCTACTGTACTGGTCTAGGATTTCTGTAGTTCGGCCATCGTTCTACATCGTTGTTGATGCTCCTTTTGTTACAGAATCTAAAGATCGGAAAAGGGGAATATCTGAGCTCAAAGTGATTCATCCTTTGAAGAAAACATCAAAAATCGACAAAGGGATGAACACAGGATCAAAAGAAACTGCACCGTGCAAGTTATCTCACTGTCGCGCAAGTACACTTGCGCGATGACCTTTGTCGCGCAAGGGACTTGCACGACCTAAGTGATAACCGCCCGGTAACCGCCCATGGCCTTATTTTGCCTATAAATAGACCCTGTGGGCCCCCCAATTCGAGAGGATCTTTTTCCAGAAACTCGGATTGAGGCTCCCGATGCCCAAGTCTCTTCTCAAAGCATCCGGAACACTTCTAAGGTAATTTCTTACCTAGAACGGAAGATCTAAAGGGAGGGAGGAAGTCCTAAGTGCTGAAACTCATCAACACATGCACGCCTGAATGGCCAACCCTTAAGGGAACTGGTCACACTTGCGCGCTGCCTTATTCCTTCAATAGAACTTGCGCGTCCCTTTTCTGGGAGAACCTCAAGAGGATTATAAAGGGTTTAATAAAGAGTCGCTCATGTATTTTAATGCTGGTTGAAAATCATGCAAGTATCCCACATGCCGCGCAGGTATACCTGCGCGACCAATACTTGGGTGCCCACGCATGACTTGTGCGCCTTTCAAGACTTGCACGCCCCTACCTTTTTGGGTGCCCATCTTGCCCATTTTACCCCTCTTAAGCCATTTCACCTTTCTTATTCAAGATTCTGTCTTCAAGATACTCTTCGAAGCCATTTATGGCATGATTTCTTCATTTTACTTCCTTATCTGAAAGGAATTCGGTGGAATATCTCTCAAAACCTAGTGATTTATACATCTTTATGTCACCCAAGATTGAGAGTTCATTCATTCAACCTCATCCTTTAAGATGAGAGAATCCTTAACCTGGGTCTCCTTTTCAGGAATAATCCCAAGTTATAAGTCCTTTAATCTGGGCATCATCCTCAGGAGTAAGCCCCAAATTCTTAAAGTTCCCAAACATAAGCATCCTCCTCAAGAGTAAGCCCCAATCATAATCCATAATCATGGGAATCCTTCTTAGGAGTAAGCCCCAAGTCCTCTAATTTTGGGCATCCTTCTTAGGAGTATTCCCTAAGTCCCTTAATCATGGGCTTCCTTTTCAGGAATAATCCCCAATCTCAAATATGGGCATCCTCCTCAGGAGTAAGCCCCAAACCTTAATCCCTAACCTGGGTCTCCTTTTCAGGGATAAGACCCAGTCATAATCATGGGAATCCTTCTTAGGAATAATCCCCAATCTCAAATATGGGCATCCTCCTCAGGAGTAAGCCCCAAACCTTAATCCCTAACCTGGGCCTCCTTTTTAGGAGTAAGTCCCAGTCATAATTATGGGCATCCTTCTTAGGAATAAGCCCTAATATCAAATATGGGCATCCTCCTCAGGAGTAAGCCCCAATCCTTAATCCCTAACCTGTGTCTCCTTTTCAGGAATAAGACCCAGTCATAATCTTGGGCTTCCTTTTCAGGAGTAAGCCCCAAGTCCCCTAACCTGGGCCTCCTTTTTAGGAGTAAGTCCCAGTCATAAATTTTGGTCTTCCTTTTCAGGAGTAATCCCCAAGTCCCTTAATTTCTCTTAACCAGTCCTAAATTACGTTTGATATGGGATTCCTTCTCAGGAGTAAAACCCAATTATCAATCCTCTCCTAAGTTGGGTTTCCTTTTCAGGAATAAGTCCCAAGTTAAAGTATTCAAATCTCCATAAAGCACATATACCTTTATGGACCCTGTTCCTGGATTTTCTCCCTAAAAGTAAATCCTAAACCTTCATCTATCTGGGAAGTCATACATATATAATCCCCAAACAATTTCTTATGATTTCATATTTCATGGCACAATTGTCTAATGTTTTACCAATGCCTCTTGTTTCTCACACCGAGCATGACTCACGTGAGCTTAGAGTGTAAAAGTAATTATGACATTCTTCTTTGAGCCATCAATCATAAAAGTCATACTCCATTACTCGAACTACGTGGGTTCATATTCCTTTTCCAAAACAAAGGATACGTAGGTATCCCATTTATGGGTTCGATCCCAACTTTGAAATTATCCATGTCCTTCTGAATGACGATAAAATTCAAGTGCCCCACTGAGTGGCTTTAAAACCAGCCTGGTCATCATAATGACCAAGAGACTTTTAAAAATGTTTCGAAGGATACCATTGACCAAGAATCTCTAAATAGATACATATGATTCTCTATTGATGAAGAACCTCGAATACATATAAAAGATTCTCTAAATTTCTTACATATTTAAGCATTGATTTTCAAAACTAAAGGAAAGCTCATTTTATACTTGGTAATGTATTAAGGATTCACAAACATAACTTAAATCTATAAATAAAGTCCCGGAATAGACAATAATTCCCCTCAAAAAGGTGTGATGAGTCTTACCTCCCATCCTCTCGACCAATGCAAATTCCTAAGCCTCATCAGTTCACAAGCTAATGAGCGCCTAACTTTGGAAAGTAGGTCCAAACGGATGTGGAATCATTCGATGTTTCCGGTTCTACGAACAAACCCGCTAGAAACCGATCGGAACGTTTGAATCTCCCGTCCAGGAGGTCATCCCCGAATTCCATGCGAAACAAAAATGGTGAACCCGACGTGAATCCTTAACCAAGTTAAAGTGATTTTCTTCTTATTTGTTAGGCCCCTTGGGCCAACAAAGCAATCATAGACATGTTCTCATCCAAAAGATGCAGTGGCCGGATTCACCTTGATTATGTCTGTTATATGGAACAGGCACTCTTTTCTCAAGATCTTCTGAAAAATGGCTTTCCTTAAATTCACCCCTATGAATACTGCTGCTGTGAACACCTCTACTATGAGGTCTGCTACTGTGAAAACCAATGCTGCTACTCCTGCTGGAATGGCGTCCGCTCTGAGGATGACATCACCAACTCAGCGTCTTCAACGCTGGGTTTTTAATGCACTGGTTAAGGAGTACCGTCGCAACGGTACTATCCCAACTCTGGAGGCCGCTCGTCAAGCCCTCCACGTTAACAACTCTACCTGGTCGTTCGGACAACAGCGGCCAGCGATCAAAAAGCAGGCGATGCTGACTACCGTCTCCAACCGTTTCGAGTCATTATCCCCAGAACGCAATTTCCATTTACTCCCTTACTCTGAGGAAGTGAATGAGGAGGTCCCTCAGGGCCTTAATTCAAAAAGACAGGAGTCCTTCCCGAGGGCTCCCATCAACAATCGCTGCCAGACTCGTGCGGTAGTGCGCCCTCAACATGATGAGGGTACCGACTCCAGGCATTCAGCTCAGGTTCCTCAAACCCGAGCAAGCAAGATGAACCGCCAGAGACGGAATGCGGTTAACAATAGACAGGTTATCATCCCTGCCATCTCTGGAGAAGTCCACCAACCTCACTTGGTGGAGAACAACGAGCAGGCACACACACCTATCCGTTTTAATTCTGCTATCCAGCAGACTCGTCTGGCAGCATCAAGCCAATCCCGCCAGGCAATTCCGGCGGAGTACTATAGGCAGGAACATACACCTGCTTATGCATCATCAGTTAGTCACCAGGCTCGCCTGACTACATATGATGGAGTCCACCAACCTAAATTGGTGGCGAACAACAAGCAGGAACACACACCTGCCCGTTTTAATTCCGCTGTACAGCAGACTCGTCTGGCAGCATCAAGCCAATCCCGCCAGGTAATTCCGGCGGAGTGCTATAGGCAGGAACATACACCTGCTTATGCATCATCAGTTAGTCAGAAGGCTCTCCTGACTACATATGATGGAGTCCACCAACCTAACTTGGTGGAGAACAACGAGCAGGCATACACACCTGCCCGTTTTAATTCCGCTGTCCAGCAGACTCGTCTGGCAGCATCAAGCCAATCCCGCCATGAAATTCCGGCAGAGTACTATAGGCAGGAAATTACACCTGCTTATGCATCATCAGTTAGTCATCAGGCTCATCTGACTACATATGATGGATCTCGTCAACCGCGTTTGGCGAAGTGTAATCAGCAGGCACATACACCTGCTAATACTAATCAAGCCTACCAACAGTCTCGCTTGGTAGTGCATGGAGAAGTCAGACGGAAAGCCCCCACGACAAACAGGAGGCGGACTCAACTCTTTGCCTCCACACTTGAGTACTGTCAGGATTCACTGATAGGAAAAGGATGACAGGAGCAGGCACATACACCTACTCCAAGCCCGGAATGGACATATATCCCCGTTCTGGCGGCTGAAGTCACCAAGCATATTTTGTCAATGGTGAAAGAGAAGAAGCAAATTCCTGCTCATATTCTGGATGCTTGCCAGGATATCATAACAGATTCAGCATTATCTCAGGGACAGACACATTAATCTATCCCTAACAGTGGAGTGAGACATCAACGATTCACTTCGAAACAGACACACACATATGTTCCAGTCCAAGAGGGTTATGGGGCATACTCCCCCATATCATACGGACAACCAAGTCAGACACATACACCTGATTTGAGTGGAGATCGTCAGCCTAACTTGACCATCTTTCCTGATCAGGCACATACACCTGCTCAGAGTAACCACTTTCGTCAACAAGTGGTTTCCAAAGCGAGTAAGAAGGCATCTAAGAAAAAGATCCGCCCAGCATAGTCAGGAGATCAAAGGCCAATCTGCAACAAAGCCTTGATCGATGATGGAGTTCTTGAAGCCCTCAGACATTTATCTGTCAGAATTCAAGATTCTACTCCCTCAGTTCCCAATAACGGGAACATTAATTCTGAAGGTCTTCAACAGACACTTCCTCATGAAGGCTTGCTTCATGAAAGTTCGGTCAATATTGACGTTTCTTCTTCAGATGAGAGCCACAGGAACCCTCTGTGTGGTCAGAAGACCAAGGAGCAAGAGATATCATCTTTTGCTGTAACCCATTATAGTGGTCCTCTCCATGATGATGAACTTCGCTGCGAAAGTCCTCTCCGCAGTAGTGATTTACATTGCCTGGAAAACACTTTAGTGGACAATGTAGTGCCGAGAAAGCCCTCTTATCTTGAGGAACTAGAAAATGCGAAACCATTTATGTCTGATTCTTTATCGCTAACAAGTGAAATACTTTCTCAATCAGAAGATATCCCAGGGTGTAGGTCATTCTCCGAACCACCCCTAAGTCATGCATCTTCTAGTTTGATCAATGATCTCTCTACCAATCTTGTTGAATCCGATGAAGCAACAAGGAAACACTAACTCTAGTAAAAACAGGTAGAAGAATCTTCATTTAATGATAAAGAGGAAATGCTGAACATGAGGAAAAAACTGGCAAAAGGTGAGGTACCAGTCATGTTTTGGCCTTTGGCTGACTCCCAGTACGACATTCCAAAGATGTTGACGGATGATGGAATTCATGATATTCGTCTCAACATATGGAAAACTCTTTGTCAATTGAAGAAGAAGGTATTATCTTATGATGAATATGAAAATCATCTTAAGATAATAGAAGGGCTACAACGTCAGATTGATTTGGCATCTCTATCATTCTCTCGGTATCCGAAGGCTGAAAAGCAGTAGAGAACCCTTCAACGTTCATGCCTTGGCGCACTAAGAAAATTGTGTCAGTTAATTTCCAATGCTTCATATGATGTTCATATCAGAGGATGGGGTGTTCACGGAGCACTACATTTCACAGTGATTTCTAGTCAGCAAATCCCGCCGAAAATGGTCTCATGCAATGTTATTGCCCATGGCCGGCCACAGTCAATGGGCTTTATTCGTAATCAAAGGCTTGCTCAAGAACATGCTTCAACTAGTTCCTCTCAAAATCAAGAATATAAAGAACAAGTTGTTGAATTTCTCCTACATCAAGCAGGCGAGAATATTGCACAAGCCTCTCGTATGGAGAAAACACTTCATCAAATGACAGATGTTTCGGAAATCATCCAACGGTTTGTTGAACCAGGTGATAAAAGTGGATATAGGTTAATGAATCCATTAATTTCCGAAATAAGATTCACAAGATCAAGAGATCTTTTAAGAAGATCTTAGACGTAGCATGTCAAGAGACACCCCAGCTTGTCAGACTGGGGACTTCTCTAACCCAACCCTCAGAGTCAACAAATGGGATTCGAGGACTTGAGCGGAAGCAGCAGGAACATCCCCAGTTCTCGAGACTGGGGACTCTTTCAAATCATCAATCCCCTCCTCAGAGAATTTTGGTCTTTCCTCGATTGGGGAAGAACCCACAAGAGGAATGAAGAGAAAAATTATCAGGAGATTCCCTCCAAGTTATAGCTCGTCAAGAAGTTCCTAAAAGATTGAATCAACAAAAGGCAATGTCTCGTCAAAGACATGAAAGAAGACAATATCACAGAAATGCTGACAGAAGGTATTTGATGCATTATGGATCAATCAATGTCATCAATGCCGTTGTTGCTAATCCACTAGAGGAGGTTTACTCAGGGGACTCAGATGAAGAGCGTCCTGCTCAAGAAAATGTACGCATCAATACAAATGAAGAAGGTGTGCGTACACGAAGTCAAAGGATTACTCAGAACCTAGGTAATCCACTTCCCTCCCTCCAAAAGGTATCCAACAAAGGGAAGGGAATGAATCAAGTTACATATCCTTCCTCTGAAGAAGGTCAATCGCTCTCAGTAGAGAAAAAGTTTGCACAACATGAGGAAGAAATGAAAGAATTAAGAAGGTTGAATGCAGAACTACTTCAGAGTAGTCTTCTTCTTAAGAATGCTGAAGTCCGACAGCCGAAGGAATTTGTTGTAACTACTGAGATGGATCAAGAATATCCTCATTTATCATTACACCCTCAGAGGTCTAATCCTACGGGTCAAACACAACAACAGTTGGCAGCATTACCATCAGTTGCAGCACCAACCACGACGTTTTTCCAAGCTCCATTCATTGCACCTACCCGAAACCAAGTTCAACCTGATGTTTCTCAAAAGTTAATAACTAATATTGAGTCATTAACAGCTCAGTTAGAAACTAGGGAAGGGAAACGGGCGCAAGCTCAACCAGAAAAGAATGTTTACCCTGAATGGGTAGATTCAATTTCTCCTCCATCCAGTTTTGGTAACCCTGTTTTCCCTACATTCAATGGATCAGGCGACCCTGAACAACATTTGACGCATTACGTGTCTTGTTGTGATCCTATAATTGGAACTCCCGAGCAGAAAGATGCAGTGATACTCAGATGCTTCATACGAACCTTGCAAGGACCAGCTTTTGTGTGGTATACAAGCTTGCAATCCCGGTAAATCATCGGATGGGAGGATCTTCGTCAAAAATTCCTTCTTCAGTTCAGCTCAACTTTTCCAAAAACGACAGTTTTTTATCTTACAAACTGCAAGCAAAGGGAGAATGAAAGATTCTCTGATTTCATTGCTTGTTGGAAGGGATTAACGTATTCCCTGAGTTTAGCACTCCCTCAAGAGGAACTGTTGCGAATCTGAGTGGAAAATTTGCGTGACGAATTACGCACGCCATTGATCCCTGTGAAATACACAGGAGGGTTTCGAGACCTTTCTTCAATCGCTCAACAGATTGATGATTCCCTTATACAGGATAAGGTTAAATCTCATGTAATTCCATCAGTTCCAGGAAGGAGAATGGGTAAAGCGGAAACTGCTACAGTTATGCTTAAACAAGCACCTGTACCTATTTCTACTTCAAAACCATCATCTTCTCGAAGGGCTCCACCTCCTGAATGCCAACAACAAAGGCCGTTTCGTCCAAATGATCAAATACATCAACGACGAAAACAATTTGAGGATTTGAAGAGTAAAATATTCTCTTTCCGATGTGATCAAGTTCCTGGATACTTCATTTCAGCTTTGGAAAATAATTTGGTTCAATTACCAGTGCCCAAGGGGCCAAACAAGGAGATGAAGACCATCCCAATTATTTTCCCTTTCATCAAATGTTGGGGCATCCCATCCAAGAGTGTTTTGTCTTTAAAGACCTCCTGCAAAAGATGGTCGACTTGGGAAAACTAAAATTGAAGGGTTCTTCAGCTCATGTAGCGTGTATTACCGCTACAGAACCAGATGAAGGAGGTGAGTGGCAGGAAGTCAAAAGAAAAACTGTGCAAAAATATGATGATTGGATGGTCAGAAAGACAATCAATCAGACCCATTCCATTTTGCGAACACAATTGAAGAAGCCAATTGTGTCTCCTACAAAAGCTGCAGTGAAGACTCCATCAAAAGACAAATCCTCAAAAGGGCAGCGCAATTCAAAGAATAAAGAGGAATCAGAAGAAGATGAGTATGTATAGAGGCCTAAGTTGTCTTTGACTCTGGCAGATTTCATGCCATCTACTTCAAAGCAACGGGCACCGCCCCACCAAACGGCACAACCTAAACAGGCTAACCAGGCAGAGTCTTTATCAGACGAAGAGTTAATCTTTGTTTCTGTTAATATGATTCAATTAACAGATCCATATTCCAGTCTTGATGAGCCTAAATTCCCTGTATCAAATAAGGGAATCCGAGGAAGTTCTAGAGGTTCAGGATACAGGGGAAGATGTGGATCTTTCCGAAGCCACTACTCTAATTCTACCCCTGCTAGCACTGTATATGCAGCAGAAACTCGTGGTAGAGCCCTTCAGCGAGCTCAAAAAGAACAAGCAAGTTCTTCTGCCAATGGCCAACTCAGTTTTGGCACAGTTATTTTGGAAGACCGATTAAAGGTTCCATCTTCATTATCTCAGCAAGTAAATGGATCTAATCAGTTTAATATTCCAAAACCAAGGATGTTGCCAACTTCAATACAAGATGCATCAGCTTCCAAAGCATCTGCTTCCAAGGTACCTGCTAAACCGCATAGTCCTGTTGGGAAACACAGACCTCTAGATCAAAAGTATGATATATTGAAACACTTGGCCCAAGTACCAGCCAAGTTATCAATTTTGGATGCTTTGAATCTGTCAAAAGATCTTCGGGAAGCACTCATCGAAGCTTTGTCAAGTCCTCAGGAGTTTGAAGCTGAAATTGTTGTAGCTGAAGTCTATCACATAGAGAATAATCCTGCAGAATTCCATGCAGTGATATCTTTTACTAATAAAGATGACGATGATGTTGTGCATCGATACATAAAACCTTTGTACTTATCTGGAAAAGTCAATGATGTAGATATTTGAAGAGCTTTCATTGACAATGGTTCAGGAGTCAACCTCATGCCCATTCGTACACTTCGTCAATTGGGCCTCACGGAATCTGATTTATCTCTTTCTACCATGATGTTACAAGGATATGACAAAAATGAACAAGAACCACTGGGAGAAGATACACTCAGAACTTAGTTTGGAGATCTTGTATCCAATTCGGATTTCATTATTGTTGATCAAGACTCAGCTTTCAATATCTTGCTTGGAAGACCCTGGCTACATCAGCATGTAGCTATTCCATCATCATACCATCAATGTCTCAAATACCGTTTCAATGGTCATGTTGGAACATTTTATGGTGATAAGGCCCCGTTCAAGACATGTGAGTCTCAATACATTGAGTCTGAATTTTATCACATTAAGGGAAGAGAAAAATCTACAATGAAGGAAATTACCAATGTTAATGCTCCATATGGTTTCGAGAAAATTCCAATAAATCCATTTACACATGTGGGTACAGATTATGTGTTACCTATCTATCAAATTGACAAAATATGCCCAAATCAAAATACTCTTATGGAACGATCCATACTGTCAATTATGGCAATCGAGCCAGACAACATGGGAGAAATTGGTAACATACCAAGCAGTGATGAAAGCACAAGTGATGACGTTTTCATTTCATCTGCTGAAGTCCAACAAGTCTATACATCGCCAATCAGACCATAAGAAGTTATAGCAACATCATAGGTGAGTAATGATGTCGATTCTCAATCCATCATCTCCTCTTTATTTCCCAAAGAAGACCCTTTATCATCAATAGTGTCAGAAATGGAAGCTTCTTCTTCAAAATGTGAAAATTTTGACATCTCTTATGATCATGAGAATTTCGTTTTGTCATCTACATTGCAAGTAGAAACGGAAGAAATAGCACGTGATGAAGAGGAAGAGGAAGATCTTAGAGATGCTCCTCCAGCATTTGAAGAGGGTATCTCTACCACTGTGGATGAACTCAGAGAAGTAAATCTGGGTACAGAGAAAGATCCACGCCCCACTTTAATTAGTGCGGCCATGACCCTTGAAGAGAAAAGGATTTATATTTCTTTTCTAAAGCAAAATAAAGATATTTTTGCTTGGAATTATACAGAAATGACTGGGCTTGATCCTGATGTTGCTACTCTTCATTTGGGTTTACCAAAAGAACATTGAGGATTTAAGCAAACCGCGAGAAGAAAACACCCAACCTATGCTTCCAAAATTGAAGCTGAAGTGGATAAGATGATCAAAGCCAACTTCGTCAGAGAAGTTCAATATCCCGAGTGGTTGGCTAATATTGTCCCTGTAAAGAAGAAGAACGGACAAATTAGGGTTTGCATCGATTTCAGAGATCTTAATCAGTATTGTCCTAAAGATGATTTCCCAGTTCCGATTACAGAACTCTTAATAGATGCGACAGCTGGCTATGAAGTACTTTCCTTCATGGATGGATATTCCGGATATAATTAGATCTGAATGGCCCTAGAAGATGAGGAATTTACAGCCTTCAGAGCCCCTCAAGGTTTGTTTTGTTACCGGGTGATGCCCTTTGGTTTAAAGAATGCAGGTGCAACATATCAACGCGCCATGCATCGTATCTTCAAACCTCTTTTAGGGAAGTTTGTTGAATGCTATGTATATTATTTTGTGGTTAAATCCAAACAACGTTTTAATCACTTGGCTGATTTGGAAGTCACATTCCACAAGCTTCGACAACATAATTTGAAGATGAACCCCTTAAAATGTGCTTTTGGGGTAACCCCAGGAAAATTCCTCGACTTTGTTGTACGCCATCGTGGTATTGAAGCCGATCCTGAGAAGACCAAATCAATCCTTGGTATGTCACCTCCTCAGAATTTGAATGAATTAAGAGGACTTCAAGGACACTTAGCCTATATTCGACGTTTCATCGCCAATTTGGCAGGCAAAAGTTTACCCTTTACCAAATTATTGAAGAAAGGAGTCACTTACCAGTGGATTGAATAATGTCAAGAAGCATTTGATGTTCTCAAGAAATACCTCTTGAGTCCACCAGTACTCATGCCACCTGTTGAGGGTAGACCACTTATCCTCTATGTGACAACTCTAGAGTGATCATTGGGTGCCTTTCTCGCTCAAAAGAATGATGCTGGGAATGAAAATAGCCTCTACTATCTCAGTAGAACTATGCTTGAAGCAGAAACCTGGTATTCAAGTATTGAGATGTGCTGCCTGACATTAATCTTTGCAGTTGAGAAACTGAGACACTACCTACAACATCACGAGGTCCAATTGGTATCTCGCAATAATCCGCTCAAATTCATCCTTAGTCGTCCAATGCTTACAGGACGTCTAGCAAGGTGGGAAGTTATTTTGCAGCAATTCGACATTCAGTATGTGTCTCAAAAGGTAATCAAGGGCCAAGCTCTGGCTGATTTCCTGGCTAAACATCCTTCAGTGGAAGACACGTCTTCAGATATTGAACTCCCTGATGAGGAATTTTTCTCTATTCAAGAGAGTCCTCAAACATGGGAAATGTATTTTGATAGTGCTTCCAGAAGTCCAAAAGGGAAGAAAATGGAAAATCCTAAATTCAACAAAGTTGGTGGAATTGTGCTCATTTGTCCAGATAAGGAAGTGTTACCTTATTCCTTTTTATTGTGGGAAGGTGGTACCAATAATGAAGCTGAATACTAAGCTCTTATTACAGGCTTGGAGTTAGCGCTTCAAGCACAAGTGAATCACTTAAAGGTGAATGGTGATTCAGACCTGGTAATCAAACAAGTCAATGGGGATTATGCCATCAAAAAAGAAGAATTAATTCCTTTGTATGATTACGTCAGAGTGTTAATGTCGGAATTCCCTTCAGAACCGACATTTTCTTATGTCCCAAGATCACAAAATGCTCAAGCTGATGCACTGGCTAATATAGCCACAACTTTAGCAGATCCAAATCGGGACGAGACAACCATCAGTATTGCCCACCGTCGTGCAATTTCACCTTATGTTCAAGCCAAAAAAGAAGAAATTAATGAAATTAGTCCCATTCCTGAACCGTATGGTCATACTACACGATGGATGTCACCTATCAGGGAATACCTTCAAAATGGAACACTTCCACCTAATAGAGCTGAGAAAGAACAAATCCAGCGACATGTGGTCAATTTTACTCTTTATGATAGTCCAAACCACCTAGAGAAAATTGTCTACAAACGTGTTTTTGATGGAGTTCTCTTCAGATGTATTGATGGTGAAGAGGAAATGGTTGTCATAAAAGAAGTGCATGTAGGAGTCTGTGGTGCCCACCAGTCTGGACATAGACTGTCTGATCAAATTCGAAGGCTTGGATACTTTTGGCCTTCAGTGATACATGATTGTGTTAATTTCACAATGAAGTGTCATTTATGCCAAGTATATGCCAACTTCATTCATCAACCTCTAGAGTTTCTTAATACAGCTAAATACTCGTGGCCATTTTCCACATGGGGAATGGATGTGGTGGGACCTTACCCTTCATCTATGGTCAAGCAGTTTAAGTACATTCTTACTGCTACTAATTTCTTTTCCAAATTGGCAGAGGCAGTACCTCTCAAAGAAGTCAGTTCTAAATGCATTGTTAGCTTCATCAATTCTAACATAATTACTAGATTTGGTGTTCCTCATACCATATTGATGAACAACGGCACCAACTTCTGTTCTTCTGAGGTGAGGAAATTGTATCAAGAATACAACATTAAATCCAACCATTCATCTCGGTATCATGCGGCGGCCAATGGACAAATAGAAGCCTTTAACAAGACTCTTTAAAATATACTGTAAAAGATGGTGGATAGAGATAAGAGGTCATGGCCTGATAAACTCTTTCATGCTTTATGGGCTTATCGGACTACCACTTGCAATGCAACGCGGTCACCTCCATATTCGTTGGTATATGGAACAAAAGAAGTCTTGCCAATTGATGTTCAATTACCCTCACTCAGATTAGCCATTTGTGATCAGTTATCTACAGATGAGCAATCGCAAAAGTGATTGAATGAATTGGAACAGTTAGATGAGAAAATATTGTGCACTTTGCACCACTTGGAAATCTATCAGAATCGAATAGCACGAGCTTTTAACAAAAAAGTTTGTCTTCGTTCATTTATTCAGGGAGAATTGGTATTAGTTCTCAGAGCACCAATGATACCAGGAAAATAGCCTCCCAAACTTGAACCAAAATGGGAAGGACCTTATTCAATACATAAGGTCTACTCCAATGGAGCTTATTCATTAATCTCAATGGTTGGAGAACACATCACGACTCCAACCAATGCCAGATATCTGAAGAAATATTTTGTATAAACACAAAATATGGTTCCCAGAACCAAGATTCTTACAAGTGGTTCATACAGCAATAGTCCTGTATGACTTTAAACTGCATCATCATCCATGGTCTATGCATATGACCTTAAACTATTTGCACTTTCGTCCAACATGACGTTAAACTGTAGAAAAGAACTTGTCCCCACAACATGACATTAAACTGTGCAGCACCAGTTCGTCCTTGCTATATGACGTTAAACTATACAGAAATGGTCCAGTATGACCTTAAACCGCAACTTCGTCCCACACGACATTAAACTGTGAAAAATTTCCCTAAATAGTCTAGTATGACTTTAAACTGCATCATCATCCACGGTCTATGCATATGACCTTAAACTATTTGCACTTTCGTCCAACATGACGTTAAACTGTAGAAAAGAACTTGTCCCCACAACATGAAATTAAACTGTGCAGCACCAGTTCGTCCTTGCTATATGACGTTAAACTATACAGCAATGGTCCAGTATGACCTTAAACTGCAACTTCGTCCCACATGACATTAAACTGTGAAAAAGTTCCCTAAAACCGTCCAACATGACCTTAAACTGCATCATCCCTGGTCCATGTATATGACCATAAACTATTTGAAAATCCCTTACATCCAGCAAGACGTTAAACTGTGACGTCCAAACTACATGACGCTAAACTGTATAAAAATCCCTTACGTTCGGAAAGACGTTAAACTATATAATCATCAAAGGTCTAACATGACATTAAACTGCACCATCCATGGTCCATGCATATGACCTTAAACTATTCACACTTTCTTCCAACATGACATTAAACTGTGAAAAAAATCCCCAATGCGTCCAACATGACGTTAAAATGATGCACTCTTCTGTCCTCACTGCATGACATTAAAACTGCACAGTCCCCCTTTGGTCCAATATGACGTTAAACTCTCTTATTCCCATCGTCCTAACTACATGACGCTAAACTGTACAGAAAATTCATAATATGTCCTAATTGACATTAAACTGTATTTTGTCTCTGCTACATGACACTAAACTGTGCAGCACCAATAGTCTTAACTGCAAGACTTTAAACTGCATAGTCCCTTGATATGTCCTACATGACATTAAACTGTGCATCGTTAAGGTTGTTGTTACCTCTTGTTTCTCACACCGAGTATGACTTACATGATCTTAGAGCAAACCTCAACCATAACACTCTCTTTGGGCCGCTAACCATGTGTATGTCCCAACAACTTTTTTTTATTAGATCGTTGTCCCCAAAAACAACTTGATCATTAATTCATTCTTTAATTGAACTACACGGACTTTGATCCTTGCCCTCCAGGCTGGGTATGTAGGCAACCTCCTAGGGTTCAAGCCCAAAAACAATCTCTTCACATCGGTTCACCACCGTCTCATATGATGTTGATTTGTGAAATCGCCCCTAGAATCAATATTTTTACATTAATTCACATTCGTCCTTGTTATACGACGTTAAACTATACAACACTTTTGTCCAGTATGACAATAAACTACAATATTCTTTGATCTCCTCAATTGAGAGACAACTATTATTGACATTGATTTTTTAAATCATGTTTCATTTCAAAAAGACTACATGCATACATGGTAATGCCTAAATTTTTTATCTCAGGTTAAACCATCATTGCACTAAAGTCCCCTTTCACCCTTCACATGTACGAACCAAATTTGTACAAAGGGTAGTTCTAGAACTACGTGGGCTTGATTCCCATCCTTATGGGATACGTAGGAACGTTCGAGTATCCCTTGAATCCAGCCCCAAGTCTTTTGGGCCTAACCCCAAATTTCACTTTCAGTCCCTTGGCTGAAAAATCCTCATGAAAACACACACTGTGTATTCATTATTATGGTCCGAATACTATGACCCTAAACTAAGATTTCTCATACTTTCGTCCTGTACGAAGTTATACTACATTTCAAGAACTATGTATGGCTTGATTCTCATTCTTATGAGATACGTAGTGAAGTCCAAGTTTCAATTCAGGACCCATCCACAACATGATTATGGTTATCATTGACCTATGTAACTCTATATACATAACACAATACCCATATTTATGTGTTATAATCCTAACCTTAAATATTTTCAGATCTTCATAACCCTTTTCATGACTTCTAGTCACAAAAATGTCAAACTTCTGAGAATTATTTTTCCTGACTATGCAGCACGTGCCCATAGGTGGCCTTGCATAAACAGTCCACATAACAGACTTGTCAGCCGAAAGATACTATTTTATTTAACTATGTAGGCAATTTCCTTAGGTGGCCCTCCATAATTAAACCCCCTAACGGGTTTGTTAAATGACAGTAACTTCATTCTTGGGAAGAATGCCTCTTTTGTCCTTATTTGTCTTAAATGACGGTATGTAGGGATCTGCAAAAAAATAGCCATCCTTAACATATTTTTCCCATATCCTTTTTCATGATCTGAAAGTATTCAAGTCTATGGTTTATTCTTCTTCCCTACGTTTGGGTTAGACCTTCGTGGGAGTGATATTCATCCAGTTCTTCGATATTCTTGTTCGGAAATATCTTCTCAATATTAAAGTACCTCTTTCCATACAACAAACTATATACTTTAGAAAATTTGAATCTCCATAAACTTTCACTGGCTTTTAGCACTAGGAAAGTAAATTTCTGGGAGTTCTTTTGCCTGACTATGCAGCACGTGCCCATAGGTGGCCTTGCATAAACAGTCCACATAACAGACTTGTCAGCTGAAAGATGCTATTTATTTAACCATGCAGCAAATTCCCTTAGGTGGCTCTGCATATTTCAACACCCTAACATGTTTTGTTAAATAATAGCAACTTCGTTCTTGGAAAATACTTCTTCTAATGCCTTTTACCTCTTTTTCATATCATTTATCATATTCAAATATTCGTAAGCCATAGTTTACATTTTTTTTCTCTCTCATACTTGAGTATGGTAATATATTTTCAGATAAATTGCCAATGAATTGTGTCAATTATGTACATTTCAGTCA
Source organism: Viscum album (assembly GCA_963277665.1). Lineage (NCBI taxonomy): Eukaryota > Viridiplantae > Streptophyta > Magnoliopsida > Santalales > Viscaceae > Viscum > Viscum album. Next base: position 633,263,662 of record OY728134.1, on the reverse strand, counting down.
AAGCTATTTTGACCTTAAACATTATCCCCTTTATGTCCGGCATGCATGACTTTAAACTGCCCACAAAAGACAAAGGAACTATGAATAAATGTCGAGTTCCAGCTCACTAAACATACATTTTGTATGATTTAGGTAATATTGAGCAATTAAAAGGTTCAATGTTTGTAGGATTATTTGTAATAATCCTAGTAAAAATCAAACTATGCTTACTAGGCCCATTGGCTTAAGTAAATTTGAAGCAAATAATGAAAGAGTGCAGGTACAAATGATTGAAGACAAAAGTATTTTTCATTGATACACAAGAGTTAGAAGGACTTCCACAGACTGGAGTCTCTTCTCTTTTTCAAGAATTACAAGAGGCTTTCAACATAACACTTCATTTGATTTACGGAATCCCGAGCTTCATCAGCAACCACCTGGAATTCATTCATTCAACTGGATACAAAAAGAGATGAAGTGATACAAGTTCTTCTTGGAACAATTGTAAGAGGATGTTCTTGAGTGCGGTTTGAGAAAATTTTCTGCTGATCAAATAGTGACTCTGTTTCTGTCCAAGAGACTCGGAAGATGGATACATGGATTTTAGAATGGAGAATTGGAAGTAAATAGCCAGTTAGAGAGAGTACTCTTTTCAGATATTGCTCTAATACCATGTTTGTCTTCTCTCCACGAACCGGTAGTGGAAAACATTTCACCCCATGGGTTTTCCATTTTCATATCTGCAAGGAAATAACATGGAGGAAGAATTTGAAAGTTCACACCATTTTTGTTGCTATTAATGCACAGCATAACCGAAATGAAGGAGTAGCAGCGCAGCTGCATTTTAGGTGTATAGTTATTTGCATCTGGAACATTGACTCCTTGCAGGTGACCATGACCACATAGAGACAGGTAGATGCTCTGTGGGAAGTTAAGAAGATATTTCTTCAAGTACTTAGCCAAATCTGGGAAAGTGTTGTCGCAGATATCATAGTAATCGTGGCCAATGATGCTCATCATGTCATCAATCCGCTTGCTATCCAGTTCATCAGCCGTTCCAATTCCCTTGGGAACCACTGAATCTGCACAAAAGATGAATAAACTGACTCATAAATAGGTTTATTTGTCATAAAATTTGTGAAAGAAATTTGAAAAATGGCTAAGGCATTAAGTCGTGCAAGTCTAAACAATGGCGCGCAAGTATTCGTGTGCCGCGCTAGTTTTTGACGCGCAAGTATAAACCGCGCGAGTACAGATACCTTTACAGTAGCGCGACATCAAGGAAAACACTAGAAAACAGAGCAACCTGTGCGGCTAAGGTGACCTTCGCGGCGAGAGCTCGAAGGTATGAAGTCCAGAAATCTGGATACTTGTACGGAGGTGAGGCCATGTATTTATAGGCCAGGAGGCCTATCAGCGCGACGTACCCAGTGCGCTTAAGGCCTGCGCGACGCAAACTTGCGCGCCGCCCTCTGTGCGCTGAAGACTTGTGCGCCCCCCTTTTTCCTTTGGATGGATTCGATTTCCTTAGAGTCAAATCCTCATTTCTCTCCGGATCTAACTCTGAGGGGGGACTTTTGTTGACGCTCCTTTCGTCATAGAATCTAAAGATCGGAAATAGGGAATATCTGAGATCAAAGTGATTCATCCTTTGAAGAAAACATCAAAAATCGACAAAGGCATGAACACAGGATTAAAAGCAACTGCACCGCACAAGTTATCTCACTGTCGCATAAGTACACTTGCGCGACAACCTTGGTCGTGCAAGTGACTTGCGCGACCTAAGTGATAACCGCCCGGTAACCGCCCAGTGCCTTCTTTTGCCTATAAATAGACCCTGTGGGCCCCCCATTCGAGAAGATCTTTTTCCCGAAACTCGGATTGAGGCTCCCGACGCCCAAGTCTCTTCTCAAATCATCTGAAACACTTCAAGGGTAATTTCTTACCTAGAACGGAAGATCTAAAGGCAGGGAGGAAGGCCTAAGTGTTGAAACTCATCAACACTTGCGCGCCTGAATGGCCAACCCTTAAGGGAACTGGTCACACTTGCGCGCTGCCTTATTCCTTCAATAGAACTTGTGCGTCCCTTTTCTGGGAGAACCTCAAGAGGATTCAAAAGGGTTTAATAAAAGTCGATTATTTTAATGCTGGTTGAAAATCGCGCAAGTATCCCACATGCCGTGCAGGTATACCTGCGCAACCAATACTTGCGCGCCCATGTAAGACTTGCGCGCCTTTCAAGACTAGCGCGCCCCTACCTTTTTGGGTGCCCATCATGCCCATTTTACCCCTCTTAAGCCATTTCAACTTTCCTATTCAAGATTCAGTCTTCAAGATACTCTTCAAAGCCATTTATGGCATGATTTATTGATTTGACTTCCTTATCTGAAAGGAATTCGGTGGAATATCTCTCAAAACCTAGTGATTTATACATCTTTATGTCACCAAAGATTGAGAGTTCATTCATTCAACCTTATCCTTTAAGATGAGAGAATCCTTAAACTGGGTCTCCTTTTCAGGAATAATCCCCCGTTATAAGTCCTTTAATCTGGGAATCTTCCTCAGGAGTAAGCCCCAAATTCTTAATGTTCCCAAACATGGGCATCCTCCTCAGGAGTAAGCCCCAATCATAATCCATATTCATGGGAATCCTTCTTAGTAGTAAGCCCCAAGTCCTCTAATTTTGGGCATCCTTCTTAGGAGTAAGCCCCGAGTCCCTTAATCATGGGCTTCCTTTTCAGGAATAAGCCCCAATCTCAAATATGGGCATCCTCCTCAGGAGTAAGCCCCAAACCTTAATCCCTAACCTGGGTCTCCTTTTTAGGAATAAGACCCAGTCAATATCATGGGAATCCTTCTTAGGAATAAGCCCCAATCTCAAATATGGGCATCCTCCTCAGGAGTAACCCCCAAACCTTAATCCCTAACCTGGGCCTCCTTTTCAGGAGTAATTCTAGTCATAATTATGGGCATCCTTCTTAGGAATAAGACCCAATCTCAAATATGGGAATCCTCCTCAGGAGTAAGCCCCAAACCTTAATCCCTAACCTGGGTCTCCTTTTCAGGAATAAGACCCAGTCATAATCTTGGGCTTCCTTTTCAGGAGTAAGCCCCAAGTCCCCTAACCTGGGCCTCCTTTTCATGAGTAAGTCCCAGTCATAAATTTTGGGCTTCCTTTTCAGGAGTAAGCCCCAAGTCCCTTAATTTCTCTTAACCAGTCCTAAATTACGTTTGATATGGGATTCCTTATCAGGAGTAAAACACAATTATCAATCCTCTCCTAATTTGGGTTTCCTTTTCAGGAATAAGTCCCAAGTTAGAGTATTCAAATCTCCATAAAGCACATATACCATTATGGACCCTGTTCCTAGATTTTCTCCCTAAAAGTTAATCCTAAACCTTCATCTATTTGGGCAGTCATACATACATAAGCCCCAAAAAATTTCTTATGATTGCATCTTTCATGGAACAATTGTCTATTTTTTTACCAATACCTCTTGTTACTCACACCGAGCATGACTCACGTGAGCTTAGAGTGTAAAAGTAATTATGACATTTTTCTTTGAGCCATCAATCATAAACGTCATACTCCATTACTCGAACAGCGTGGGTTCTAATTCCTTTTCCAAAACAAAGGATATGTTGGTAGCCCATTTATGGGTTCAATCCCAACTTTTAAATAATCCATGTCCTTCTGAATGACGATAAACATCAAGTGCCCCACTGAGTGGCTTTAAAACCAGCCTGGTCATCATAATGACCAAGAGACTTTTATAAATGTTTCGAAGGATACCATTGACCAAGAATCTCTAAATAGATACAGATGATTCTCTATTGATGAAGAACCTCCAATACATATAAAAGATTCTCTAAATTTCGTACATATTTAATCATTGATTGTCAAAACTAAAGGAAATCTCATTTTATTCTTGGTAATGTAATAAGGATTCACGAAAATAACTTAAATCTATAAAGAGAGTCCCAGAATTGACAATAATTCCCCTAAAAAAGGTGTGATGAGTCCGACCTCCCATCCTCTTGACCAATGCAAATTCCTAAGCCTCATCAGTTCACAAGCTAATGAGCGCCTACCTTTGGAAAGTATGTCCAAACGGATGTGTAATCATTGGAAGTTTCTGGTTCTACGAACAAACCCGCTAGAAACCGATCGGAACGTTTGAATCTCCCTTCCAGGAGGTCATCCCCGAATTCCGTGCGAAACAATCGTGTTCTACCAAGAGTTCATCAACCAACTTCTTCTGCTCAGAAAGTTGTTGTCGTAATGTGGCCTTCTCGATGTCATCCTCTATATTCTGCACTGATTCTGATGGGTAGGAGTTCTTGGAAGCTCTGAAGTTCTCTTTACCATTACCAGAATTCCAGCTGAGTACTAATGCATCGGTGGGTGCTGGGAGACCTATTAGCTTCCTCTGCTAGAGATTGACCCTCTTCGATGGGTCCAACAATGGTGGAACGCCCTCGGGGTGTATGTCCCCATCAAGAGGCTCTAACTCATCCTCCATGTCCACTATATTGGCCATGTTTAATACACCCTTCATGGAGGTATATCCTCGATATCGCCTAGAAAGTCGTGCTGCTACAGGATATGACTAAAGAAGAGGGAATCATGCTTCCCGAAAACATTAATTTGTGTGTGTGTGGGGGGGGGGGGGGTGGAAGAATCCTTGATGATATTGTGGAGTATCTTGAAAATTTGAATGCATTCATCTTGGAGGACCTTACAGAAGCTTGGTCACTCATGGCGCTCGGCCATTGGTAGTGCGGCTAGATTGAGTAGACGACATTTCTTGCCAATGTCTTCAGAATGTGCCTGACTCCTAAGATAAACAAATCTCTGATGATGATGGAAAAAGTGCATCGAACAGAGGGTTTGGATGAAACATTCAAACTCCCTTAGGGTGAGGGATTCCAGCGCATGAAAATTTGGCACTTCCAAGGGCCAGAACATCTCGGGGAAGTGGTCACTACAAGGATGTTCCATAAGCTCCTAGGATCGAATTGAAGTTCTGGACCTTGATTTCCACACAATTTAACTAGAGGTGGCTGAGGAACAAGAATCTATACTAAGGCAAACCACTAGGACGACATGCTAGCCAGTGGAGAGTACGATGAGCGGGATGACTGGCTTCCGAATCTCAGGATGTCTTCTTGAGAGTGTAGCGACCAGGCCAAATATTCATGATATGATGGGACAATAGAAGAAGTTCCTGGAACAGGGGATAGGGGTACTGGTGATAGGCCATGCTGCTGCTCACCCGCCATCGATCCCCAAAATAGCTCATTGTGATCTCTTGTAGAGGTAGAGAGTTCTTCTGGTGAAGACAGATGTGATTGCATGATCGTGACCTATGGGGTTTCTATACATTCATCATCCTTGATATACCTTCAGAGGGGGGTAGGAATATGAGGGACCTAGCATTCCTGGAGTATATGGCTGATGTTGCATGTCCCCGCCCTAGCAATCAACTCGGATGAGAGAGCAGAGGGTTTCCGAGGTGAGTCTTATTCCACTTCATAGTCTAAGAAGAAGACTAGTTTGATCTCTTTCTAGACCTTACCAGAATTCTTCTTATTGTGGTGAAGACACGACATCCTTCCCCTGGGTGGCTCCTCAAGACATGTCTAATTTTTAACACAAGGTCCTTCAACTTCACTAGTGCTGTGGCGGAGAGGGTTTCCACCTGAGAAAGCTGGGGTGCTAGGAGAACTATGATAGATTTCAAAGGGGACATTAGGAGGACCTCCATGGGTAGTTCTTGAGTAGGAAATACCACCACTAGAACTAGCAGGATCATGGGGAGGACCTACATTATTGTTTCCCCTGATGGCCTTAGTATGAGGAGCGTCCGTTTGCTGGGCTAGATGAACACTAGTAGGACCTCAGTGCAGGGCATGTGTGAAGCGAGGATGACTTTCATCCCTCTAGCTGATGAGGCAAGGAGAACCTTATCCCGCTATTGAGAGGACGCGAGGAGGATCCCCATGTTGGAGAGTGACTATATGTGCAATTTCCCTACACCGGCAGTCGGTGGTGGGAGGAATTCCCCCATAACTGGTGTAATGAGAACGAGAGAGACCCCCACACAGAGTGTCACTTCCGTGAGGAAGACCCTCATTTGGAATGTGTGTTTCATGGGGTGAACCTCTAGGTCGAGCTGCGAAGTAGGGATGGCCCGCATTATTCATGGTCATGGTACGTGGATGACCTCCGTACTGGGTTCACCATTTTTGTTTCTGATGCTCATGTCGGGGCATGCACATCCGTATGTGGAGGACGCACAACTGTTTCCCCGCATTCATGCTTTCCAAAGGCAAGCGACAGCAGTCACCTTTTCAAGGACGTTTTCTCCATGATCTAAAGGGGGTGATTGGATGTTGGTAATTCCTTCCACGGATTCCTCTTTGGAACTCGTCACCTTGTCTGGGTCTCCTTTATTGATTTAAGATGTTGTTCGTGAAACTCTTCCTAGTGAAAAATCTTCATGGATACCATTTAATTACACTGCTTCTGTTGGGACATTCAAAGGTGTTCGGTAAGGGCAGCAACCTTCAGTAAGGGGAGTAGTCACGTTGGGCATCACTGGCATGTCTGGGAACTAGGACACCGGTGTGTCTGTCTTCTGTCCCTTATTATAGGGCTTCTCAAGGGTAGGGAATCCCAAGGCATCCCACATCAAATGTAGGGAATCATATTCCATGCACATGTATCTGAGGTTTTACTCATCTTCCCTTGTTTAACACGAGGTATGTTGCATGTTTAATGTCTAGAATAGTTGGATCAGACTAATTAGAACACTGACTACAGTGGATCATATGACTGTAGCCCCTATAGGACACTCTGATGTAGATGGGTTGACATGACTTCACTGGGATGTGTCCGCCCGGGTAAGAATCAAGATGGATGACGGGGTGCTGAGTGGAATGGGTGGAGAATGGGATGGAACAATCAGGAAGGTGATGGTGTTGTTGGGCTTGAGTTTCAAGGAGACCTCCTAGATATCCCCGTGGAAGGGAATCAATGTCCACATAGTTTAGGAGGACAATGGGATGCCTGAGGAGGCGGCCTGTGAGAATGGACTCGTGGATGGGACCTAGAGGAAATGGAACCTCTAGGTTGGGGCGTGACCTTCCCGAGACACATAGGCTCGAGGGAAAGGTCATGCGATGAGCTTGAATTGGGGTATACACATATGTTAACAACCAGATAATGTTTATGGGGCTTACGCGTGGTTAGAAGACCAGGTTGGACTGATGCCACTAAGAACCAAAAGAAAAGGGGCCCATTGAAGTGGATTACAATGGTTTTTTGATGAATAGGGGACACGGCGGCTTACTGCTGATCAGGATGAAATGACTAACTACAGATTGAGGGACACAATGACTTACTGTTGTGTGAGGTTTATAGTTTAACGTCATGAGGGAAGAAGGTGAACAAATGTGAATAAGGACCAGTGGTCCACATTGATGGTGTGGGAAAACCAACTTAAAGGGGGTAAAAATAGCCGGGTTTTGGGCATGAACCTCAATGAGGCTTCTTACCTACCTCACCTTATCAAGGGTCAAAGTCCACGTAGTTCAGGATGGGGGCATTAGTGTGCTTTCATGAAAGTGGTTGCGTCCAATGGTTGTTGGGCTTCAACATCAGAGAGGATTCCTACGTGACTTGTCTTAGCATGGATAAAAAACCTTGTAGTCTAGGTTGGGTGTGGGGATTACACTCTAGGCTACCCATGGTGTTGGTGAAATGATGTGAAGATGCTTGGAACGAACAGGTGGTGGGATTGAACCTTAAGGAGTCTTCCTACCTACCTTTCCTTGGAAACGTTCTAAGTCTACATAGTCCGGGATGACCATGTGGGGGTTACACTCTAGGCTACCCTGGGTGTTGGGGAACTGATGTGAAGATGGTCGGAATAACTGGGGTGGTGGGATGGAACCTCAGGGAGGAATCCAACGTACCTTGCCACGGCAAGGATCAATGTCCACGTAGGTCAAGTTGTGTTTGGGGATTGAACTCTAGGCTACCCAAGGTGTTGATGAACCGACACGATGATGGTCGGAAAGATCCGGGTGGTGGGATTGAACCTCATGGAGTCCTCTTACATTACATACCTTGGAAAGGATCAAATTCCATGTAGTTTGGGATGATGGCGTGGGGATTACACTCTAGGATGACCAGGGTGTTGGTGAACCGATTTGATGATGGTCGAAATGACCTGGGTGGTGGGATTGAACCTTAGGGTGGCTTTCTACGTACCTTTTCATTGCACAGATCAAAGTCCACATAGTTCGGGGTGAGTGTGGGTCTTACAATCCAGGCTTCCCAAGGTGTTGGTGAAGTATTTGGTTCTTGATTTAAGTCCATGTGAGTCATGCTCAGTGTGAGAAAGAAGAGACAACAAAGACCTTCCAATCACATCGCAAATGGTGCATCCTTGGGAAGTGGAGAGGGGAATATGTGTGATTGTATCCCAAAGAAGAAATAAGGGATCATGCATGGTTATCAGCACAAAGAGGTTGGGACTCACCCAAAGATGGAATCCCGGTGGCGAAAAAGCACAACAGGAGTGGGATTTGGCACCGAAGAAAGGAATGGAAGGGATGCTGCCTCCTACAAGATAAGCTAGAGGCTTACACCAGATTGTTTACCCTTTCCCCGCATAGGATGCATGGGGGAAGTCATAGTTTAACGCCAGGTTCTGTAGATGATGGTGCTTGGCAGTTTAACATCCAACAGCTCTTACGAGGTGGCTTCGCTCTGCACCTTAGGAATTATATAACTAGTACCCTCTACACCTTGGTGAAGATAAGGGACATGTAACACCATACCTAGGGGGGTTATGGAGTGAACCATTGGGGGGGGTACACATTAGCATGGCTATGAAAAGAAGAAATAGCTGTTAGTGTGCCTTTGCGAAGTATCATGAAGTGATGCGACGCAAAGGAAAGTATCATTGAATGGATTTTGAAGTTACTTCATACGAACATAGAATGTCGTATGAGAAAAGAGTGTATGGAGAAGGTATTTTGGTCATGGGAGACAGTTGAGAATGATTCCCGGAAGAGGGATATCATAGTCGCACAAGGAGGGAGGATTACACACAAAAGAAAATTGTGCGTGAAAATGGGGTCGGGCTAGCGCGTAATAGGGATGCTTGCGAGGAAAAGGTCGGGGCATCACACAATAGGGATGCTTGCGTGCAAAAGGCTGGGGTGGCGTGCAATAGGGCTACTTTCCCGCAAATTTCCAGGTTGTCTCTCAATAGGCCGGCATGCGCAAAAAAGGCCAGGTTGGCGTGCAATTGGCCGGTGTGTGTGAAAAAAGGCCGGGGTGGGGCACAATCTTCCGGCGTGCACAAAAAAGGCTGGGTTGGCACAAAATCGGCCAACATTCGTGAGAAAGTCTGGGGAAGCATGTAATTGGATAGCGTGCATCAAAAAGGTCGGGGAATTGTGGAAAGGATGGCAGATAATGTAGAGAAAATTGTACGTGTGTGGAAATAATTTCATTCAATTTGATGGAATTTCACGTAGGGATGGGACTCGATGGGATTTTGGATGAGGATTAAGATCGTGTGGTCTCACGCAAAGGCGGACCCCTGGGAGACTTGGCGTGAAAAATTAAGTAATTGAGTGCCATCTTTTTCACGCACAAGTTATGAATTTCACATCTGAGATACGATTCATATTCTTCATCCGGGAAGTCGAGGGGGTGACCTTTTATTTATTGGGGCTCGGGGGTTGCAGATCTACATGAAAAACAGGCCTTCACGAAATATTGTGCGCCGACACGAGCAGCAAAAAAATTCAACTATGCTAGGATTTGGTATGTTAATTTCCACGTCCGTGCTAAAAACTCTCGTGAATCCCAGAGTTTTTCGTGCAGGATAGTTTTTTAACGCACCACATAATTCTCTTCATGTGTCCCCTTGGGGCCCCCAAAAAGGGATCCACAGGTCCAAATATGGATTCACATTGTGCGACCAAACCTTCTTTATCCCATGAGCATTTTTTGGCATCTACATGTTTCATATGTACAATATCAAACAGTGGTGGTTTTATAAAATAGAAATCATACAAAGATGTATTGAATAATATGTACTGGTTCTAAATGGTGAATAATAGAATGAAAGAGTATCTTTATGTTTTTTTATTTCAATGAATAATAAAAGGTGAAAAATAAGTCCTGTAATGAGTGTAATAAATGAAAAATTCTTGTTTTCTTTGTGTAAATAAGAATATGGTAGTGTTTTATATGGTGTATAAAAGAAAATATGAATAAGAAATTTTTTGCATGTTGATGTGTAAGTAAGAGAAGAGGAAGAAGAACAATGTGGCATTATCTCATTAAACAGAAGTCACATAGATGGAGGTATTTCTCAATGCTTCAAAAAACTCATAGAAATTAAGTATTGCCTATATATGTAGTATTAGTATCCTGCATGGAGATGTATTGGGATTAGGAGTTCACTGATCACTATAATTAGGATTTTTTCTTATCCCCATGTTAAATTTTAGGGAACCACATTTGGGTATAGGATTATTTACCAGCCAAACCACTACACATGGTATCTTATTATATTGGAGGATTTGTGTACAGGTCACCAAAATATACAATATAGATCATATATTTTTACCATGTAATGAATTATTTAAAACAATAATGTGAAAAACAGTACTTATTTTCATACACTTGTAAAATAAAACCAATAGATAATCAAATAAAAATGATTATAATATTTTTAAAAGGTATAGAGACACAAATTTGAAATTGGATGAAAAAAATCCACCAATATTAATTCACCACAAAAGTGTTGAGAATATTCCATAGTGGTTCTTACAATTGGTATTTCATCCAAGGATAAACTCTTTTAAAAGATCTATATTAGAAAAATACCTCTTCTGTAGATTTTAGTTTGCTTCCTATATTTTAAATAAATTTTAGTTTTAGATAAGGTTCATTTATCCCAGAGAATAATAATATTTCTACTATGATAATGACCAAAAGATGAAATATATATAAAATAAATTTAATGAAGATATCCTTCCTAAGACAAGAGTATAGAAGTGTTTTTTGTAATTTAAATGATGTTAATATAGACACAACTATCCTAGAATGCGAAGAATATTCTTTTCAAATTATTACCATGGATAGGGAATACATTCCACATCATGTGAATCATAGTTAAGTGGTCATTAGGTATTTGAAAAATCATGGAGAAATCTTTCTCAAGAATAAGTACCTTTTATTAGTGGTGATGAAGACCTATATATAATATCCCAATATATATCATTTCTTAAATTGAAATATATCCTACATTTCATTGCCATAGAATTATTGTTTCTTGTTGATGAAGTAATTAAAGGAATACATGATGAAATAACCTAGTTGGGAATGAGAAAAATAATTTTAATGATTATATATTGGAATAATTTATAGAATATATAAGTCTATCTAAGAATATTGGAGTCTTTGGTAAAGGTAATGTGGATCTTGAAATAATTTCCTCAAAATATGAAAACAAATGGATTAAATAAATTGATTATAAATACAAAATCAAGAAGACTTTTTGAAGAGAAGATCCATTCACATAAAAAGATGTTGAAAAACAACATTGATTTCAAATATTTTCAATTAGAAATGATTTCAAAAAAGATCATGTAACTTAAATCATTATTAAAAAACAAAGTTAATTTTCATGATGAGGAGGATAAAATAATTAATGAGGGGTTAGGTGGGAAGGTATTTTTAATTGAAGATCAAAATAACACCCTTAATAGAGGATGTATAGATTTTTAATAAAACTTGGTAAATCTTGAGAAGACGAATATTAAATATTATCAAAATAAAAAGAAATTTTTTGTTGTTTGATAATTCAGAATATATGATTTTGATGATAAAGGACCCCTAATATATGATATGATGGTCATGAAATCAATTGATTATCTAGCTCATGTAGATATTACAAAAGTGGTACTATCCATAATTTATTATAATAATTTATCCAAATATTTTTTCATTAATAATATAGGTTGAAAAACAAAATATCTACATGTAAATATGAATAAAACTAAAATTAATTATACCATTATATTCATGGTGGATATAAGTATAATTTGGTAAGTTGTTTCCCCAAGAAGAGTCTAGTAAGTAGTGAATAAAACCAAAAAACAATATAAATTATATATATAATAAAATCATGAATTGTAAATAAAAATTGTTTTAACAATTGTTTTAGAAATTTTTTATTCTATTATTGTCATAATACTATAAATATAAAGGCACAAATAAATCCAATTTAAAGGGGGACTAAGTCATTTATGAAGAGGCAACAACCATAAATTAGGAAAAATATATACACTTTAAATATATTGTGAATTATTGAAAATATGTATCATGTATCTAATAATTTTGGACAAAATATTTGTTTATGATCCTATCAACATATATAAAAATAAAATAATAATGTAATACCATAGAAACTAGTGAATAAAGAGGATGAAACAATAGGAATTATGAAGAAGATTATAGAAAAAAATAATTCACCAAGGAAGATATCAAGGAGGATAGCTCAAAATTCCATTCATTCAAAATATATAAAGTTGAAGAATAATGAATATTCCAAAATAAATGATAATAATAAAGGCAGTCAGAAGAATCCAAGTTGGGATCCAAAACCTGATACTAATGTACAAAATTATATATTAGTTGTTTGTCTAGAAGATGTGGAAATTAAAAAGAATATGGCTCAAAAATATTTAAGCTTGTATAAATGTAAAAGAGAAGATTTTATATGAATATCTCAAACTTCATGAGTGATATTCAACAGAATACAACCATCATTTTAATGATGTGTTCTGTGTGTGGTACAACATGGATAATTATGCTCCTTGAGATTGTTCTGTAATAATTATAGAATAATAAGAGTTCTAAAAAAAGATAAAGTTTCACCAATTTATACAAGTACATTAAAATATCTTAAGATGATAAATTTTACATATAAAGAAATAAAATAGGTCATAACACCCATGATACCAATATAAATATTATAAAACATGTTCACATGAGCTAGTATGAATAGAGAAACAAATACTGAAACTCATTTGATACAATTATATTAACATTTTTTTATATATTTTTAATAAAGAAAGAGAAACCTTATTCCCTTAACCTTTAACAATTATTATTTTATTTAAAATATAGCTAACTGATGTTAATAAATGATCATAAGGGGTGAACCTGATGAAGTGGGTCTTTTTCCAACATTGGATAATATTCTATAAAAAATTTCCATCTTAGAAATATTTCTAATTTGGTATACAGAAAAATATTATTAAAGGAACATCCAAGATGATGTTAAAGTGGGGTTTATCAAAAAAATCATTGAAATGTAAAGAATATACCATATTGTATTGATCTTACCTTAGCAATTCAAAAGTAATATATTAAATATTATAATACTATGTGTTGTTGTAGAAATTTTCTTGACTATGAAACCACATGTTACAGATAAATTTTGATGTATTTTCAACATGGTGATCCTACGTCATAAATTTTGAAGATACTAATCATTATGATGTATTTAAGAAATTTATCCTTGAAGGGTATATACATGAAGTATGTTGCGATAACCACCAGAGTTATTATTTCATTCAAATATTATAATTCAGGAATTTTCATGAAGGAGTGTCATTTAAAAACATACATCTTTCTTAATCACTCATGATTATTTAATAAAATTATATTATTAACACAAACGGGGATAAATTTTATTACTATATGAAACAAAAAAATTGGAATAATGAATGTTCAAAATTATATAATCCTAAAATTTATAATTGAATGTTTTTAAATTATTTTTTTTTCTATGTTTGGGAATTTTAGGTTTATTCATTATATAACTATTCTAGATCACAATTGCTATATTTATCCTAGAATAAAAGTGGAAAAGCCTTGATGAAATTATTATCATTTGATGTGGAATCAGGTTCCATTGAAAAGGGACATATTTGATTTCCAAATCAATTATTGTTATTTTATTCAATGATCATGGATCATGTGGACATAGATTGAGATGATTTATTGGAAATTTATTTAGAGGAAATTACAACCATTTTTCTAAGAACATTTTGTTTCTTATTAATAAGTTGTATATATAGTGAAATTAATGTTTCAAAATAATTTGGGAGAGAAATAAGATAAAGATTCACATATTGAAATATTAATTTTGAAGCCCTTTATAAAATACAATGTGTTGGATTTAAGATCCCTCCTTGATAGTTTTTTATTTGTTTTCAAGGGTTTTGAATTAATTATAAGTATTTCAATGATTTCAATATATTGAGATTGTTTAAAATATTATGTTCCTTGGAAGTATTACATGATGAATCCTAGAGAGTTAATAATGAAGATGTAGCATGGATATAAAATAGAGATGATGATAATGATTTATTAATTTTGAATGATGAAAATAAATGTTATTTGAAAAAGAGAAGAAGTTTGAAAGTCTTGTTCTCTAGAAAAAATAGTGTTCTTCCCTTGAGATATTTGGAAAATATTCATTACATGATGGTGAAATATTATTTAAATATTTGGTTCATTTATGATTATCTATGCACATATATTAATATATATAACATTTGAGTTGTTTTTGGAAAAGTATATTTGTTAAGATAATAATGAAGATCCCTTAAGTCATTTCCTTACAATTTTTTAGATGGAATGTTCCAGACATAGTTAAATGTATAATGAAAAATGAGATGAGAAGAAAAATTCTAAAATACAATGTTTTTGTCCAATTGTGTTCACAGAGACATCATACCGATGTAAATAGAATAAGTCAATGAGATGATATATTGAATTACAAGGATTTTACCATTTTATCCATAGGTACATCATTCAGATAATGATAGGAAAAATTACTTTAGTTGATTCATAATGATGTATTACTAAATGGTAATGAATTACAAATCTATTGGGTTATTTTTCAAGATAAAAAATGCAATTAAAGACTCTAAGAATTGGCGGTGTTTGAAGGAATATGTTGGTGAGACTTTGTTGAACTAAATTGTTTGAATAGAGGTTTCCTGGCTACGATTAACTAATATTGAGTGTTGATAATTCCACTCTATGAAATATATTTTTAATATTTTTAAAAAGATAAATAACAAGAATATGAAACATGGGAGTGATGAATGAAGCTGTATCAGATTGAAAAATATGGATGAACATTTATGAATTCATTAGATTGAATAGTGTTTGTGAATTTATCAGACAGGAAAACGAGAGTGAATCAAATAAATTTTTATTAATGATGACTTAGAGGTTTCTGACTCATTAAATAAAATATTATGAATAAATTTGATTCATACAACAATTTCAGTGAAAATTTATTTTCCATAAGTTTCCATGAAATGGAATCAGATAGATATTTTTGAGCAAAGTCATTGGAAATAAGCTTTTAAGTGATGTTGTCATATATATTGTAAAAAATACATCAAATAGTGTTCTATAAATTCATCATGAAAAATGATAATATCATACCTCTGGGAGTATATCAAACAAATAATATTGTACAAAATTTTATTAGTTCACTAAATAAAGAAAACTATAAATCCATTATAATGTCATATTTTACAAAAATAATAAAAAAGGTTCAGGATATTTTTACAAGACTAATAATAACCATACTGAGAGGCTATTATGAATAAGTACCAAATAAAGTTTCATAAATATTTAAAAAGGTTTTATATGTTCATTTAATGTGTTATATAGATATGTTCATTCAATGTTTAAGTAATCCTGAAGGGAGATTCATGATTCTTGTCTAGATGTCATGAATTATAAAGAGATAATTGGTGACGAGAATGACGTTCCTATGATATAGTTTTACTTTATTTAAGTAATGTTCCTCTGAATATTGTTAAACTATATTTGTGTACAAGTTTTAAGGTAGTCGAATGAATAAATTTTCATTAGGGAACTCAAACATGAATGCAGGAAATTAAAATCTGAGTGCATCCAACACCCTTAATTTTCAGATATTAATTGCCTATATAAAGGGGTGTTTATAAACTGTGATGTTTTTGTTTAACTTGTTGTAGTTTTGAATAATTTTCAATAAGTAAAGGCATGAAGATATGTACATTCCAAGAATATTTTGAGTTTTTTAATACAAAGAAAAAGGGTTTTGAATTGTGAATTACTGAGGTTAACAGACCACGATATGGTTGTGAATCACAAAATAGATTCGAAATATGTCTAAAATAGAAGTGAATGCACAATGATAAGAATAATTGATTTAACTAACTGTTATCAGATTAATAGTATCAAATGCATAGTATCTGATATACAATATTAGGAGGACATGGTTTAGATAAATATGTATCATACAAATAAGTGAATTACTAGATGGATAGGTTTTGGTTTGAGGAAGAATATAAGGAAAGTGTGTCTATTTTATTTTCATTTATAGAGAATGATAATATGTGAATAATAATTCATTCATCCAATGTATGAAAAGAAAAATTTCAAATTTTTGTTCTTAATACATTTTATATAAGATAATAAAATGGTTACCTTCTAACACACTACTGTGTATATAAGTGTGAAGTAAAAAAAGAACATAGTAGCACTATAACATCTAATAGATGTCACCCTAGTGGACTATTTTTTTGGCGATATAAAGAACCTAAAGAAATTTAATACTATTTACACAGGTAGTAAAAATATATTATAAGGATCTATAGTTTGAAAAGGCTTTCACTATTCTAACAAATTACAATTTTTTCTATCCCTCCAATTAATTTGTAGGGAACTAGACCTGGACATTGGATTATTTCCATGTAAAACTGATATATTTAATATATCATTATAGTGTAAGATCTATGTATTGGTCACCACCATGCTCAATAAGGACTAGCTGGTTCTATAGAGTAGTTAACCTTATTAAATAATTGTGTGTTACCATTTACATGATTACATATACATTCATATTATAAAAAAGAGGGAACCAGAGAACCATGATCCTAATAGGTCTTGGAGGTAAGAGATAAATTTTTTTAAATGTAAGAAAAATTCCCCCACACAGATTCAACCCCTCCCCCTTAGTGTTGAGTATATCAAAAATTGATCCTTACATTACTATGTAACAAGTTAGGTCTAATAATCATTAGCTCTTCAACTTGGGTCCAATATAATGGATATCTATAAGGTTACCAATTTAACTCGTAAAACATATACATACCAATGGAAAAGTGACATTAGTTTTATAAATGAATTTAACTAAAGAAAAATGATGAACCCACAACCCTCAAATATCATGTACATAGTTATTTATAATGTCATATATTATTAATATTTTCCCCACAATTTTATTGTAATTATGAGAATAATATGTTTTTCAATGTAATAACTCAGAGATAAAAGAACATTTCAGAGATTTTCATACTCAGTAGGTAAATTATGGATATATATAAAATATGATCATTCTAAAAATTCAATAAATTTTACCAAATAATAAATATATAAAATTTATGAAAAATTCACCACACTTGAATCTATGATGGATACAAAATTATCCAACATCATCAACTAATCCATAATCAACTAGACGGAATCACATCCACTAAATTGTCAAGGAAAACCAGTTATGAAATCCATCAATACGTCCTCTCATTTCCACAGAGGAACATCTAATGAATATAGAAAAAAAATTGTAACTCTATACTCAACATTCACCAAAAGAAAG
The DNA here is from genome assembly GCA_963277665.1 of Viscum album. Taxonomy (NCBI): domain Eukaryota; kingdom Viridiplantae; phylum Streptophyta; class Magnoliopsida; order Santalales; family Viscaceae; genus Viscum; species Viscum album. Next base: position 633,245,912 of record OY728134.1, on the reverse strand, counting down.
ACAAAACATAAACATAAATACTAATTTGTTTCTATCCTCATATTTGGACAGTAGAAATAACTCCTAAAAAATGATTTTCCATAGAAATAAATTGACACACGATTAAATGTGATATATGAAGCATCTTAAGAATCCAACTTTATATCGAAAATTTAACAAAAAAATTACCAAAAGATAATACCCAATGTCACCCATCCATTAACAATTCCTTTAGAGAATATCCACATATTATATGATCTCTCTACACCTCTATCATAGGGCCTCTTAACTAAGATTTTTCTACTAGCCATAACTTGGTGTAATGAATTGTAATTTGGTATATTAAATATCCTTAAAATAATTTTGTTATATCAATATACAGGGTAGGATTATATCATTATGATTTACTCATCAATATATTATCATGAAATATCACTATATAACATCTTATTTAATGAAAGATTCACCACAAAAAATATCCTAAGAGAGAAAGAAATCCGGAAGTCATAATCTAATCATAACATTATCCACCATAGTAGATAAAAAAATCAATTCATACTAAGTGAATATATATTTATTTCTATTGTGATCTATTATGAAAATTAGGTGTTAAATGATATAGTAATTATACTATAACTTTAGAGAAAATATCATTATTGTAATCTCATGATGATGATTTGAGTTATTGTGCTCATGATGTCATAACTAGAAAGACCCATAGGACATCACCTCTATATGATACATTAGAATACAACCATGAACAAGCTAGAAAGTATAAAAACACCTCAACAATGGATCCTTCTTCTAGAAAATGAATAATGTGACTATTGATGAGATTATATATCATATATTCAAATTATATTTGATATTTATCTAATTATACAAATACATTATTCTTCCTTGTTAAATTTTTCATTGGAATTAGAAGATAAGACACATCAAACATGAACATATAATAAATCCTACAATTCGGAGGAAACTATGAACATCTGCTACATTAATTGCAGCCACTAAATACTCAACTACATAAACCTATTAATGAAAAACTATGAAACCCTACTAAAACATAATATTTCCTAGGAAATTCACAACATAGGTCCAAAATTTCCACATGGAAAACTTCATATAAGTCCCTTGTTGTTGATTAATTTTTAAAATATCCCCTATATTTACCAACATGGCCATTTTATGATCATTAATAAACCATGATATCATCTATGAACATAACAATAAATTGATTTAGGAACTCAAGAAACACTATGTTCATCATTCCCAAAAAAATATATAGGTTATTCATGACTCTAAATTAAATATACCTGGATTAAATGTGTCTATAAAAATACTCAAAATAATTATTTGATACATCTTCCTCATTTACCTCCATCTGAAGTCACCGGGACCATAAATCATTCTTTTAGAACCATGTATCTCTTTTACACTGAATGAACAATTCATTATTCCTCTGTAGCGGAAATTGGTTCTACACAATTCATTTATTAAATCAATAATAATTGATACATGATAACTAATAACCACCCCCTTATTTTGAAACTATATTGAAGAACCATAATGTGATATATTGTGTGGTATGAAAACATTTTTTAAACTATGATAAATATAAATCTATGACTATCATTGATCTAAAGGTGTCAATAAAATAAGAAAAAATAGAAATTATAGGAACATTGAGTTTTAAATCAATATCAATATCGACATCATGTCTAGTGGTCAGTGCCACAACCATTTCCTGAAAATAATTATAAAACTCCTCCACAACTAATAGATAGAGAACTACTCGAACTTATATATATCATTATATAAAATCAATGTGATGAGCTGATATATACCATTAACATTTATGGTCTATATGAGGATATCATTAAATAATTAATATTGTACACTCACCTTTCACATCAAATAAAATAACTCTCCTCTTCTATAAATCTATTATATATCATGTTGAAATCCACTACTCCATGTTGAGGATAACATTTCATCTTTATTTATGTAATAATAAGAACATTCCTGATGATTAAAATTTCCCCATTATCTACTAACATCCATACAACACCATATAAAATTTTGAACAATCACTAACTTCCAAAGATAACACCAACACTACTGAAACGTACCCCATTTAATATTGGTCGTTATTTATTTCTAACATTCATTTAAAATAATTATGAAGTCAAATTACATTATAAGTGTTACATTAACATTTATTATAAAATAAAAAAAATTAATTAATTACAAAATTAATTATTATGACAATAATATTGAAATCATGACTAAATATAGATATATAGAAACTCTAAACAATAATTTCCATAAAAACAGACATTGAAATTCACTTTTTATGTTGGTATTTATAATTATATAATAACATGAATTGAAAGTGACATTTTTATGTTTGTTAATATAAGAATAAAAACTAAAATATTGACTAAATATTGATATATAGAGACTTTCAAAGTTAGTTCTCATAAAACAAAACATGGAAACCCACTATCAATATATATTTTTATAATAACCAACGTCTAAAGTGATTTTCAGAATCAGTTTTATGAAAACATGAATTGAAACCTAATTAATATTATATATATTAATTTAAAAACTGTACCCCAGTCTCTATAACTATAAATCCATTAGTAGACAATAATAGATAAAAACTTAGTGAAAACATTATAAAACAATCATTTAGATAAATAATAAACATAATATAAAATTCTAGATATAAATAAAAAAATTAATCACAACTATAAAATAGTATGAAAAAAATCCTTGAAGGTTGTTTACTTTTTCAAATAAATATGATAAAACATTATAAAAAACTATAAAAAATAAATATTTAATTCCAACAATACAAAATCATGGTTTAAAATATATGAGTTGTAACGAAACTAACTATGTGAAAATATATGATCATTTTAGTTAATATGGTTTCAAAAATTAATCATAAAACATAGTAATAGTATTCAAAATTTAATATTTGATAGTAAAATCATGGTTTTAAAACAAAACATTGAGAATAAAAAAATTATATATATATGTAAAAAATAATTATTATCTAATATGAATGTTATGTAATTCACTTGGTTAGACACAATTCTATTTGGATTCGTTATCAATAACAAAACTTATCATAAAATTTTTTATTTATCATATATTATTTAACAAAATATATTTGAAATTAAAATTTAAATATTAAATAACTAATAGAATATAATGATGCTTATGAATTCATTAAATCATGAATACTTTAACTAAATTCATACAATAAAGAGAATAACCAACATATTATACACTAATTTGGGGAGAATATTCATAAAAATAGATGTTAACAAAAAATTAAATGTTAAATATGATTGAAATTATATTGAATAGTGGTTTATTATTTTATAATACATTATACATATCCAGGAAAAGAATAAACCAATTATTAATCAGTATTTTTATTCAATATTTTAGATATATATATATAAAACTTTATCATTTTTCGCTATGTAATAAATATCCATTGAAATATATTTTCAATATATAAAAACAGATATGGAAGTGCTCTAGTTTTGTTTGCAAAGTGTTTTTAGATACATAATTTTATATGTGATAAAATAATTCACAGTATGTTAAATTTATTTAAAAAAATTCAAATAGAAACTAAAATATATGGAAAACACCTACAACACATGTACTGAGATATTATCACAAATAAAAACATCAAAGATTTATTTTTTAAATGTTTTTAATATATAGTCTATCACGCATATTCCACCACTAATCGCAAACTCCTAAAAATACCCAATATAAAATAATACACAGACAATTGGGATATCCCTTAAGAAACTATAGAATTGTATATAGGTTATAGTTCTAAAATCATTATTTTTTTGTAATGCTACTTTAGATTTAAAAAAAATCTATATATAACAAATGTAATAAAACAATATAATTAATTTTATATAAAATGAAAAAATTTGGGAAAAATAATACATACATTATAAGTAAACTAAATAACAAGGTTAGGTATATAGGGAAAAATTAACTATTACCCTCCCCAACTATGGATTCTTCTTTAGTAGGAAATAAAAGTAGAGCAGTTGGATTAATAACATCATTTACCTTTACTCATACATAATTTGATTTCATAACCTAACATTGTAAATAATCCCTCAAATTTTTATGATTCCATACACTAAAATATATAATTTGAGATCCCCCATTTGCAACTCAAAACACCCAATTGGGTTAAATTGAGGAGGTGGAGGATCTAGATAGGCAAGTTACATAGGCTGCATTTATGACACCATTTTGATAATTTTAAAATATGCAATTGATCACCTATCAACTAATCCATCTGTTAAATCTTATTCATCCGGAAATCTATTTCTCCCTTCAATTATTCCTTACTCAGTACCGAAGGAGGATGTAAAAAAAATTGATACTGACAATCACCTCATATCATTTTATGTGGCATGGGTGTTTTAGATCACTATAAAATCAAAGAATGTTTATCCGACCCTTAGTGATATAGGTCAAATGTTTCCCTTTCTCTTGAATAGAGTCATTAAATAATATATTTTAATATTATATTTGTGATATTAATTAAATAAATAAAAACATTCAAGAAGAATAATAATTATGTTCTTACAATTTTATCAATTTCTTGTATTATTGGATTAGAAAAAAAAACATATCACTTTAACTTTCTCACAATAGTCTATTTTTCATGGAGGGTTTGAGAATAGAAGACTAAACTAAATCTATTTGGATACACTACAAGATTGATCCCTGGATTCATCAAAATATGTAGGAATCATTTTCTCCTGTAGTAATAAATAACCTCTATATGAAAAAGTGTAACAGATTATATACAATAACTGGATCCAATGGTAGGATCTCCCTGATTCTTGTTACATAAAAAATGAATAATTCATTAAAAAATTAACAAACAATTTTACAAATTGATTTTATAAAAAATAATTATAATTCCAGATAGGAATACTCATTCTTATTTATGAATAAATACTCTCATCTCCATATACAATACCCCATATTTGATGAATGGATTTTTATTTTGTTTCTTCCCAAGAATAAAATACTATAATATTATTTTTAAATTCCTCTATTGAATTTAAAAAATACATCCAAACCTTCTTAAGTAATTTAATATTATGAAAATAAAATTTCATCTTTAATTGAATAGATCAAGCATTAGTAATATGAAATATATTATATTTAAATCATTTGAAAAAAATAAATTTGTAGATATATTTTACCATGACATGCTCCCAAAACCAGTCATTCATCATATCATCACTTATTATCTAATTAGGATATAATATGATTATCTTACCAAAAAATACATTGAATTTGGTCCAACAAGGTTATTTTTATCTTCAAATTAAATTATAAACCTCAACCCTTAACCATGAGAAATTGAAAGTTTGGGTTAATATATAATCCTACAAAAACTATATTTGGGCATCGTCTTCTCTAGAGAAGATAATGGATCCAAAACAGTAGGACCAATAGTAGGGCTATATATAATTTCCATGAAAATATGTTTAATTTCAATAAATAATATAGCTATTCCATATATATTTTTATAAAGAGATGTACAGACATTGATAGATGTTTTTTTCAATGTGGGAATTATTTAAATAAATTTATTCTAATTTAATGAAATTATATACAAAACAATTTTATTATAATTAAATTATTGTTTGATTTAAAAATAATGTTATTGTTGATTATAAAAAAAACATTATATCTAATTTTAATTAATACACCTAAAAAAATTTTATACATGAAAATGATGAATACAAATAAATAGTCATAATAGATAATCATATGAGGCTTCTTAAACAAAAAAAATTAATAAAGATTTATGAATATAAATATTAATACAAAAATGTAACATATAATCAACATCTATATATTTAAATACCCATTTTAATAAATAGTGTTTTTTCATGTGTAAAATTCATGATAAAAAAATATATATTTACCTAAACTATTAAGATTGTAACATAGAGTTTTACCATATCCCCTCTACAAGATAATTTCATATAACATAGAACATGTTATGACATACATTTTTATCCTTAGGTAATTATGTAATAAATGAAGAAATCTCACATAAGTCTTCAATGAAATAAATTTCTTCAACTCCAAATTGAATTATTTACCATTAAAAATGAAAACCCACTAAAAATATGATGGGTTAATTAGAATTTTTTCATTGAAGGAATTTTAATATTAAATAAATCTACTATATAAATAAATATTTTCAAATCAAATACTTTAAATCCATAATCTTCATGTTTTACCCCACTATTACAATCAACGGAGTTACACTAAAACACTTGTATTTGAAATTTAGTATAATATATTTCCCATATATCCTTAAGAACTCCAAAATATATTTTTGATGAAAAAATTAAATTTTTATATTTTGAAATCAAAAATTCATTTCATCAGTGATGACCATTACTCCACTTTTTTGAATATCACTCTTGTTGTCCTTGTTTTCTAAATGTTTTACCCTTAGTTTAAAAGATTGAATAGATGATCACATTAACACATGGTCCCACAACATACCATTTCAATGATTATTATGTAGAATTATCAATGTTTAATTTCACCTTAAACCATGAAAAAATTTATTTTTATTCTCACTCATCAAACTCATTTCATTTCTTTTCCAATACTTGCTGTCAACCCGATAGTATTTGATGATATATATGGTTGAAACTACCTTATGTTTTCAAAAATATATAAATGTTCCTACATCACTCACTTATATGAAATTAACATTTATATTAATTGATTGATCCCTTTACAATCACTATTGACTGGGAGATGTCGAGATATAAGGAGACCAACATGCTTGATTTTATCAAAGTAGTTAGTGAAAAACTCAACCACCTCATCTGATTAATATTTTTGAATAATAATTCACACTTGTTTATATGAAATTTTAACATATCACATTATAAATTTCATAAATCATCAAAAACATTATATCTAATGTAAATATACTAGCCCAATTATCCTTATAACTTGCACCAAATGAATCAATAGATAAAAAAAATATCAAAAATGATGGTAGAAATTAAATCATTAGATTAAAATATTATGAGGATGGATTCATTATCTAAACCATTCAATAAAATATGTATCCATGACTTCATAGAAAATAGAATTAAAAAATTAACATAACATGATGATTGACTTTTTAGCATAAATCCATAATATTCTACAGTTAGAAACTTGTAGTATTTTTCGTATCAATACATGAAATTCAAGAGATTTAATTCCTATTAACTTAAAATCATTCAATGAAACTAAAATTATAAAATTTATAGAATACCCAATATATAATTTATCACCATATATACTTTTAGATAAACTCATCTTTTATCTCTTTCTTAATGTGTGATAATCTAAAAGAAAATGTATTTTTTCTCCATTCATTTTTGGAGCTAACTCAATATACATTTAAATACATTTTATGATTAATATTTATGAAATCAATCATTTAAATTTACACTTATGTTTTGTAATGATGTAATCAAAATTTTAAATATGTTTTTCTTAACATGTATAATATTTAAGTTTTTTTTACCTCTAAAAAATGTCAATTGTTTGATCAAATAAGATGGATAATTTCTTCATTTTTTTTGATGACCCAAAATTTCTATCTTCCTTTATGTGACATTGATTTTTTAACACATTATTTTAATATTATTTAATTAAAAAATGTTTTTTGTGGAAAATCATACTCTTTAAAACCATTAAATTCATTTTTTAATCTTTGATAAGGGTGATCTATTTGAAGAAATCATTTTTGACCTATGTACACTATCATTATCTCTATTTTAGGTTATATTATAATGTACCTTCTTTAATTTTTTTTAAAAATTTACTTCCCATTATACAATATCTGGATTAATCATCATATGAATGAAATTTATTTATAATTAACATTAATAAAGAACACAATATAAATTATAATTTCTTCTATACATCAAACACATTAACACCCTCCTCCCATATAATTAAAAAACCACCAATCAATGGTTATAGATAAACATCAGTATCATTTCCATGATGAGAAGATATTGAAACAATCATTATCTTCAGAATAAATTTTTTATTCATATATATCTATTGGGACATGTTATAAACTACTAACATAATAGGATATGAATTATGTTGTCTAGTGATGCTCTAAGAGATATTTATTCCAACTGTACATTGTATCATTATGATATCTCTACCTTTATTCTTAAAATGATGATTTTTTGTTAAATCTCTTCCAATATAATAAATCAGCTGGGATACGTAGGTTTCCATTATATATTACTTCATTTTTCTTATATAAAATACATTTTTTCATTTTAATTTGAAAATAATTTATTTAAAAAATAAATAATTTGGTGATAAAAAATTTCCATAGAAATAGGTTTGGTGTCTATCATTGAGAATGAATCATGGTAACATATATCATCAATTTTTTATCATGGTGCCCCAAAATTAATAAATTTTAATAATTCCTTATATTCCTTGTGAAACTAAACACATTGGTTGGGGAAATGATGTGAATTTATATACCCCATTCACATTGAACATATGATTTTTTTCATCACTATTGGAATCTGAGTGCTCATTACCTTACAGAAGAAACTCTTTCCAATGTTTTAGAAATTCAGTAAAAACTTTAATATTTCAACCATTTCATTATTTTAAGTTATCTAATATTAGAACTCCTCATAATGCAATAAATTTATTATAACCAATACATAGTGGGTTTTTAATATATCCATAAAATAATTTGACACTATCAATTATTTAATGGGTTCAATACCTACATTACAAATTAATTCACCAACATGATCTTTTATATCATACTGATTATCTTCTTCAATATCAGATATTGACTTTTATGTTATTTCTCCATGCCTGATCCAATATGTTTAACTATGATTAAAACTATAGAACATCATATGGTCTTTAATTTCAATAGAACCAATCATTCTCATATTCTAACACTTCATACATGGATGGAAAAACATGTATATGTTTTCAAATTTTTCTTAGAAAAATCCATGAAATCAACATCGCATTTCCCATATTCATTAGTAGTTCTATTTGAATTTATTTAAGTATCACTCCTTTTGTTCTAAAAATGAAAATAAAAATTATGAATATATTATAATATATAAACATTTAAACATATATATAAACAAATATGTTTTTAACATATAAATATATAAATTTAAAATGTAATAATTTAAAACATGTAAAAATATAAATATATAAAAATTTAAAACATATAGATTGATATTATATATACACTTTTAAAATATAAACATATAAATTTATTAACATAATACATATGGACAAAAAACTTATAAATTTTTACATACTATTATATAAACATTAAAATATAAATTCAAAAAATATATATACATATAAAATGAAAACATTTACATATATATATATAAATATATATTTAAATTTTTTATATTATATAAATATATGTATATATATATATGTTTGTGTAAAAATTTATATATAAACCTATAATAATTTGTAAATATATATAAATATCTAAATATATAATAATTTATAATAGTTTAAATATATTAATAAACTTATTAAAATATATATAAACATTCAATCATCTAATTAAATGTATCAAAAAATTACAAACATATAAAAAAATATTATCAATAGTTTTTTCATTTAAAATCCAATAATTTTCACAAACATCCAAACATGGAACTGAATATTTCAATATGTCAAATATATAACGTAAACCCAATTAGCAATGAAATTTAAATATAATAGTAACTAAATAATAAAAACAAATAAAAAATTCTCAAAAAATGAATACAATATGTCCTTATAATCACATATATAAACATATAATCATGTATCTGTATCTAACAATAATGATACAGAAATTAAATATGTCTTCAACATAATTAAATATTCTAAACCAAGAAAATAATAATTTATAAATAATGAGGATGAAGGAAGTAGATTCATCAATAAAATTAGTAATACAATGGTAACTAGAAAAAATATATCATGTGATTGATGAGGTAATCCAAAGGAGGGGTAGGTGGCCAACGACAGTGTAATGTAGTTGAAGGAGGAAGACAGATGATAATGGAACAACATGATGTAATGTGGATCGTGTAGGTGGAATGTGGCTAGGGAAAGAGGAATGTAGGAGTAAAATGTGATAAAATAAATAATAGGGAGGAAGATTGTGAGACGTAGAGCATATGATTTCATAAAATATACCATGAACAAAATAAGGAGAAAATAATAACTATTTATTCATAATTTTTAATTTTTTTAATGTTATTTAAAATCAAATCAACCTTAAAATAATATTTTATTATTTTATTATTTATAACTAGTGTTAGAAGACAAATTTTTATTTACTTTGACATGGATTTTATAATAATAGTCATCAAAATGTCCTTTTAAATTAGTTATTATATTATTGATATAAAAATATGATGCCTTTACGAAATATCTACAAGTGATAAGCCACTAAAATACTATCCACCATAAACTTCAATACTCAAAAAAGGTATACAAAACAAAAAAGTGTGAATCCTTAGAATACAAAAAGCATGAATTATGGTAGAATTGAGATAAATGGTACCTCAAACGACCTCTTCCCCACATAGAGATGGAAAATCTTTGGCATGATACTGACTAAGCCCTACCCCTTTACCACAATTCCTCTAATGACATAAACCACTATGTTTATAGTCAAACTTATATCCCCAGGTAAGAATAATTTCTTTGGACATCCTATAATTTATCTATAATTTCATTGATGGTTAAAATATTGGATACCTGGTTTCTATAGATATGAAACATGAGGACCATTTTATTGGAGTTCAATATTAGAATTGACACATACTATGCTCTGACCACTAAATATGGGAATATATAAGAACTAATAATGGTATTAATCTCTATAAATTTACGAATCCATGCTATATCTCTTAGATAAGGCATATTAACTACTGGTCTATTGAAATAAGAGAAGGGTGATTATGATCGACTCTTTATTGGTTTAAATATTGTTAACCTGGATAAATGACAACTTCTCATAAAATATTTAATTCTTGGTAAATTTTATTGAATTCGTGTAACAAACCAACAAGATTATACTAAACAAGTCACTTTATCCAACTTTTCACTGTGAGTTAAAAAATGGTAAAGTAAACAAGTAATTTATATCACCAAAACCAGACATACAATCAGAGTATAACACAGAAGAAAAAAATACAAATAGGTCCTTAATTTCCAATCCAACCAAGAAAACCAAAAAAGTATAATAGAATAATTCAAACAAGTAACATTTTAAATATAGTCTCCTCTAAACCATACTTTTACGAAGGCAATGAAGAAAAGAGAGGAAGATGTGGAATAAGATTCCCTACTATTTACATAGATCCTCTAAATAAAAAATCTAAAACTAATCAATGGAAGAAAATTTGGGTGTGAGAAAAAAACTAACAGGATACCACTACCATTCCTACACAATGTATAATTACAAAAATTCCATAGTTCAAGATTTTAAATGAAAAATAGTTTTATAATGAATTTTCATAAATTGAAACCCATATGTAACACATTTTCCATTTGATTTTTATAAAATCCATTCATGTTAATATCAAAAAAGAATATTACAAGTTTATGTGAGAAATCATGAAATGATATCCATATACTATAAGGTATGAAATTATACACATATCTATGAAATAAACCATTATGTGGATCCATGTGATACAACCTCATGTGACTACATGTGAGCAATAATATTGGAAATAAATCCATCATATGATAAAAAAAATAACCATGTATCTGGCCAAAGACTATGGGTATATATACTATAAATAATATTGTATTAACTAGGAACATTTTTGTACCATCCAATAACATATTCTTCCTCAATCCATTGGTATCCTGAAAAAATCATTTAGTGCTTCCACACACACTTGGGTTACCTATGTCCCTTTCCAGACACATCTATGGTTCCTAATGTGAAATGTTTTTCAAAATTAATTTTAAAACCATGATAAAAATTTATAAATGATTTTAAAATAAGAGATAATCTACTTCACTGTTTGAATACCCTTTTCCAATAAAAGAAAACAATTCATCCATTTAATCAAACACATGGTGTGAAAAGAAACAATGTTCCATCAAAAACCACATTAAAACACTTATCATTCCATAAAATCCCTTAAAAACCAAATAAATGCAATGAAAATAGAAAAAAAATAATTTTTCAATGGTAATATGAATTTCATAGGATTAACCCATTTTGTAGAAACAACTACCTCAAAATGATGGTAAGACAATACACCTTAGATAGAGGAGACTGGGGAAGACCATATCAAGTCCTCATGATCCTAGATCCATAAGAAACAACATCAATTATCCATAAAACCCATTAGAGAATTCATCAAATAGTAATTGGGTTCAAAACAATAAGGGGAGAGGGTCCTATTGTAGATCTACAAAGACTATGGAGAACCAGCTCAAAAACATGACAAGCCACAATTTAATTGGTCCTGAATTAAATAATTACAAAAATAATCTGAGGGGAGGTACATCCAAAGAATTGGGGAAGGATAATGAATATCAAAAATATGATTATGTACTGATTAATATATAAAAAGAAATGTAAAAAGATAAAATCTCATTTTCTAATAGTCAAGGAGGGGGTCAAATGGTTTCCTAGGGTAGGTCACACAGTTAAACATACATTGACCCAATCATTCAATACACATTATCTAAAGGGTGTATAAATTTCTCTAAATACCATAAGGATTGGGAAACCCATGATAAAACTATGTGACACCACTAGAAAACAACCTAACTGCCATATATCTCCATAGGAATTTCATACAGTCTATCTAAACATGTGCAAAGCATGTAGATTTCCATTGGACCCTCATAGAGGCATACCACATGAATACAAAAACAATAAACTATCAATGAACCTTTTTCATTTAATTTTTCAGTTTCTAAAAAATTCCATTATTTTCATTTTGATCCCCTAGAAATTATAAGACCCAAAAAGTGAAAACTAAATGCTCAATTAAGGTGTGCATGTGGCCTTGAGGGTGTCACAATTATCTCCATCAGAAGCAATTTTAGTCCTCCTAATGCCATCAAGATCATAGACCGACATGGAGAGATAGAAAATAATACCACATAAATGATTCCCAATTCCCCTATATCATTGGTATCCCTTTCACTCAACCACACTACATAGACTACATAAATCATTTTATATTAAATTTCTATATCCTATCAACCCACAATCAGAATTGGTTTCTAAAAAATGGTGGTATCTTTATCAAGATCAAACATTTCACAAACTATCATGTGGGAGAGATCTGGGTTAAATCTTCTCATTTAGTAAACATTAAATACATAATGAATATACATTTATAGATATGGTAGGCCTGACTGGTATCCCACCATTCCAAGCCATTCTAGGATCTGAAATGGGCTAACAAACCTCGATGTCTACATACCTACATACACAACCAACGATGTCAAAAACATGGTTAAACTCTATAAAAAACATGATTAATAAACTAAAACTCAATAGGATAAAAAATTGGTCATATAATATTTTTGATGGCTCATTTCTATGGAAACCCTCTTCCAGATCAATAGCACCTATTCCTCCAACTCTTGAATGAGGTTCGGCCCAAATATGGACCAATATCCCAACTCTGCCCTACATAAGGGAGATATAAATGGATTCCAATAAAAATCATTAAATGAAAATTTATTTATTCAATGGTGATAAATATTGTTATATAAAATTTCTCCAGAGGTAATGTGTTTCCTAATATCCACAAAAATATATCACGCAAGCCTGAAGCATGTCCTCAATAACGTTGATATCTCTCTTTGTCTAACCATCCATATGCAGATGATAAACAACGATCAATTTCATATGGGAAACCATCACCTAATATAAAAATTTATTGAATATATATGTCAACATTAGGTAATTTTTATAAATAACCATATAGAGTACATCATTATGTCTTATAATCTATATGATTGGCTAGTCCTCAGGATATTCCACCTTTATCATCTCCTTCATATGTAGGAAATGTTATGATTTTATAGTTCAGTCAATGATCAACCAAATTTCATACCCTCCACTCATTAAATCATTGTAAATATCATCCCACATCATTACTATAATGGTCAAAGGTAGCAACACACCAATATGTCCTTGGTTGTTCTGCCTTAATTTTCTGACAAGTGATACACTGTAATTCATAAACTTTAATAGACCACCCCATCCTTGGATACCAATACCGATGTATCAATTACAGATACCTCTTTCTAGACCCATTGTGAAAGAAACAAAATGATGGATTTCCAATATCCTAAAGCACCTACCTCAAAGAAAACCAATCAACCAACATGTTATGGAAGCACAAAGATCTACTGGGTGGTCGAGAACACTCACCTGAGGTCTCCCTACAATAAAGTATTTTACTAAACCATTTTAACAATGTGCCATTTTCCTACATTATAATCAATAAATTATTAAAATATGAGTATGATTTCATCAAATTCAAGAACACGATTCCACCAACATATTCCACTCCCTATCTCATATTAGTAATCAAATTCAAAAAAGGCCAATCCTCGATTGATTACTTCATGGATTTTGTCGGTAATTTTTTTCTCAACACATTGTAAACCATATTTATTTTCATAAGAGTGTATAAAATATAGAGACACAAATCTAAAAACACTTCACCCAGCATCTCTCTCCCAAATTTAGATCACTTTGATTAAAAATATGTTTCATGCTTTTATGATCAAAATACACAGTAAACAACTACCTAAAGGGAAACTAATGCATGTTTTTGAGTGTGTGAATAACCAAATACAAATCAATATCATGTGTGTAATCTTTACTAACAGTATGGAAAAACATTTCAGAGCTACCTGACACATCTGAAATCCATACCAGATGTATTTCCGAAAATATAACAATCTGATATTGGTTATGGAGAAATAAAAACTTCTGCTGAATACAGCCTCACATTTACCTCCTCAAAATAACTATGTAATTTTTCATTACATTCAAAAAATAGAACCTTATGGTTTAAATATATCCTTATTGATGTGATCTTGGAGAAAGTTTGAACTAACTGTCCATAGAAACCATCCAATCCAATGATTATCATGATATTAAAAAAAATTCTAGACTGCTCTCAGGACATAACTCTCTATATCTTTTTTGGATACACAGATATTCCCCTCTCAGATATCATATGGCCCAGAAACTTTACTTATTCAATCCAAAACACATTTTTTAATGATTGACATATATATGATGTTCCTTAAAGGTTAAAATAATGATATCCAAATGGTCCATGCAATACTCATATATCATGGTGTACATAAAAATACCATCTATGAACAAAAAAAGATATTCTACGAACAGATTAAAAATATAATTTATTGAATCAATAAATACCACATGAGTGTTGGAGAGACCGAATAGCATAGCAATAAACTAGAAATTATCATATAATCTCCTAAACATTGTGGTATGTATATCTTCTTCTTAGACTATCAATTTGGTTTACACTAAAAAAAGGCAAATCATAAAAAACCAACATTCTACTCTATTCTAGTAAAAAAATACTCAATAAATGGAGAATGATATCTATTCTTAGCTACCACCCAATTTACCTTAAAAGATCCACAGAATTTATGAGAAATAATCTTTCCATATAATCTCGATCCTTAATATTTAATATAAGATCCACCAAATCAGTAGGTTCGATTCGATAATACAACTGATGTTATTAATATTTTCATGACTTATTATATTCCCCCTTTACTTATTTTATATGAAATGTGCATAATTTGTGTGAAATATTAATGTTTTAATATTAAGTATAATATTTGAGCATTTTTAGAAGCAGTCCAATTGAGTCAGTTTAATTTTTTAATAATAATTGTCACTATACTGATCCAAATTGTGTGGTTCTTGTTTTTTAGGATTCTCCATTCAATATAAAACATTTCATTAGAAGGAACCATGATCCAATTCTGCCATTTTAAGGGCCATATGGTCCTCACAAACAAGACCAAAGAATCTGTGAACAAACTGGATCAGCCGTGAAGATTGATTTACTGGGCTCAATCCAGAAGTCCAAAAACATTAACACTCCACCATAATTCTGGGGACACTACATGTAATATTGGATAAAAGTTTCAAGGCCCAAATCCAAGAACAAGGTGCCCAAATAAATCATTGAAGTCCAGCCCACCATTCTGGAAAATAATTACAATCAGTATAGTATGCATGAAATATCTCCTGATGTAAGCATCAAATCGAGCTGAGATTTTGCTGTGTGGAAGAGGAGATATAGGCGGCCGACTTTGTTGAATCAACCATTCGTATTTGAAGGCATCTTCAAATTCAAAAAACCCTTTCAAATTATGGACTTCAAAAAGACTGGATTGAAATGGACAGTTTACCTTTCTTTATTAAAACCGCCATAACATTGTATCCACTTGTCCAAATGCCTCCATAGTTTGACAGTAGTCGGACAATGTAATTATCTACAACTTTGGAGAATGAGATATTTGGAGATTCGGCTTTCTGAATATCCAAATTGGCGACGAAAGTGGAGTGACAGATTAGGAATGCAAACAGTCCACTCCTTGGGCTATAAATACTCTCCCCTTCTCTCCTTGAGAGGGGTTGGCATTTCAGAAGAGAGGATATCATATTGGCACGACAAAAGACTTGCCAAAGGCTCAGGAGAACCTTCCATACTCAAGTTTTCACTTGAGAGACCTTTTCTCCTCTCTTTGTTTTCACTTACTTTTGTGTTCTTCATTTTTGTAATCTTGTAATTATCTTTCTTTGTAATTCTGTTTTAATGCAAGTTATTTCTTCAATATCTCTTATTCTCATCCACCTTCTGTAGTTTAATATTTATGTTCCTAAAATAGTTTAAATTCAGTTGAATCCCCTTCCCTTCTTTTGCTTCCTCATTCAATCGAAAATCCGTTTTTAATTATCATCATCGTTCGTGTGTGTGTGTCAACGTACCACTCTTTTCTAATCCATCTCTTTTCCTTCTATTCTTAATTTATCATCATAATTATTTTAACCATAATATTAAACATCCAAATGTCTGAGTAAATCTCTCATTGGGGTGAGTTATAATTCGAGGATGTTAAGTGATTGAGAGTTTTTCTCGATGAGTATTCTTTAAATTAATATTGTGTATGTTACACTCAATATGTCATGGATTAATGATATGTTTTGTTTAACGAGTGGTTTCCATGGATTATTGGAACCATAAATACACTACCATAAATATGTTTTGATTGAGATTAGAACCCTAAGTTATGTTAAGGCTTGGATTAAAGCCTTCACACTTAGGAATTCCAATCAACGTCAACTTATGACATGGGTGTTAATTTAATGCAATACAAAGTAAGGCTCAAAGATATCACATGCTTAACTCCCCAATGATGAACTCACCCCAATCTTTATCAATTTGGTAAATCAAACATCATCCATAAATCATTTCAATTAAGCCCTACAAACAAACCCCCCTAATCAAAATACAATCAACTAAAAACAAACGACTACTACAAAGTATCATCGCCGATGATTCGACCCGAGTGCTGCTATACACATTAGTAGAGCACCTGAACTTTGACCGGTCGGTAGGCGACAATCGGCCGTGCGTTTCAAATGGCGCTATTTCTGGGGATGGTGCTTTAAGTAGTCATTCGTTTCTGGTTATTGTAAAAAAAACCCAAAAAAACAAATAAAATTTTAAAAAAAATTTGAAAACAAAAACATAAAGAAAAACCCGTCTTCTCATAAAAATCATAAATTGAAAAAAAAACACAAAGAAAAACCCATCTTCCTCATCCTTTCTAAATCTATCTGAATGCCCCGCAGCCTCCCAAACAATCCCTCGGATTTTTTTTACCCTGAAATTGATAGAACTATTCGTCGACTTAGGAGGACCATTAGGGATAACCAAATCACCCAAGAACCCATCATTGCCCTACCAATTGAATTAGATATGGCCAATCCTAGGGAACAAACCCTAAAAGAACTCGCTGCCCCTGATATGAATTACCAACCTCTTGGTATTCAATATCCAAACATAGAGGCTGACTTCGAACTCAAATCGGGTTTGATTCATCTTCTCCCTCATTTTCCCGAGCTAGCCGGTGAGGATCCACATCTTCACCTTAAAGAGTTCCAAGTAGTATGCTCTACCATGAAGCCTCAAGTGGTTTCTGAAGAACAAATCAAGCTTAGAGCTTTCCCCTTTTCCCTAGTAGATTATTCCAAGTCTTGGCTCTACTACCTCCCACCTGGTTCCATAAACTCATGGGTTGACATGAAGAGACATTTCCTTGAGAAGTTCTTTCCCGCTTCCCAAACAGCTTCTATCCGAAAGGAAATAAGCGGCATCCGTCAATTCCCTAATGAATCACTCCATGAGTATTGGGAGAGGTTCAAAAAGCTTGTGGCAACTTGTCCTCACCATCAAATCCCTGACCAACTCCTGATCCAATACTTCTATGAGGGGTTATTGGCTATGGAGCGAACTCTCATTGATGCCGCAACTGGCAGTGCTCTTGTTGAGAAAACTCCTGCAGCTGCACGAGAACTCATAAGAAACATGGCTGCAAACATGCAGCAATTCCATACTCGAGAACATGCTCATGTAAAACAAGCGCAAGAGAATCAATCGATAGAGCCCAACAAGATGACAGAGTGGATGAGTGAACTTACAGGTCTTGTGCGTCAACTAGCAGTGGCTACCAAAGCCCCAACCCCATCTTCTCCACAGTCCCTATTCCCTGGACCTATCAAGAATTGTGGAATCTGCAACTCTCCATCTCATCCGTCTGACACATGTCCACAACATCAAGATGATCCATCTGATTCATCTAGTCCAATGGAGCTCAATGCGGCATATGCTCAGCGAAACTTCAACCCTCAACAATCTGGTCAGTTTGTTAGAAACTTCAACCAACCCCACTCTGAGCCCTTCTCTTATACCTTTAACCCACCTCTGAGGTATGGTAATCTCATTTCTCATCCTCCTCAGTTCCCTCATCAAAATACAAACCAGTTCCAATATAGTCAAAGTGGTGGTAACATCCATCAACCTTATCCTTTTTTTCCTCAACCCCAAAGGAACAATCCTCCTCCTGGATTCCACTATCCTAACGAGCCTTCCCAATTCCCCACCCAATACAATCGCTTTCCTAAGAACCAAAATCAAGGCCAACCCAATTTGGGACAAGCCTCTTCTTATAAACAACCATGGAAAAGTGCTGTAGAGGATCTTGCTTCCTTCATCCGTTCTAGCCTCAACAACATTGAAACCCAAATAGGTCAACTTGCATCCCACCTGAGCCAGCAACAACCATCCAATTCATTCTAACTCCCAGCTCAACCATTACCCAAACCTAAGGGTAATGTAAGTGATATTGCACTTAGATCGGGAAAGCAAATTGCAATGCCCCATACTGATTGCTCTACCTCGCCTTTCGATGTTGATCTAGAAATTGAAAAGAACAAAAAGCTGGAAAAGGAACTTGAATCTACTCCTTCACCTCCTTCCATTACTCTAAGGAACCCAATTCCTTTTCCTCAAGCCATATCCAAGCCTAAGAAGTCCTTTGAACCTGATCCTGAAATGCTTGACATGTTTAGACGTGTTGAAGTGAACATCCCCCTCTTATATGCCATCAAACAAATACCTAAGTATGCCACGTTTCATAAGGAATTGTGCACCCATAAGAGGAAACTTAGGAACATTGAAAATGTTTCAACCCAACAGTCCATTCCCATGAAGTGCAAAGATCCAGGGACCTTCACGGTTCCATGTCAAATAGGGAGTTCCAACTTTGATGATGCACTCATAGACCTTGGAGCCTCAATAAATGTCATGCCCAAATCCATTTTCTCGAACCTTGGTCTAGGTCCCTTGCACCCAACGGGTGTTGTCATTCAATTAGCCAATCGAAGCACTACCAGTACTGAGGGGATAATTGAGGATGTTCTTGTTCGGGTCAATGATCTTATCTTCCCAGCTGATTTCTATGTCCTTGACATGAAAGGTGAGACGACCTCTTCTCGATCTCCCCTAATTCTTGGAAGACCATTCCTCATGACTACGAGAACCAAGATTGATGTCTATTCAGGCATCTTATCCCTGGAATTCGGTGACCAACTGGTCAAGTTCAACATTTTCCAAGCCATGCGATACCCATCTGAGGATCACTCTGCATTCTCAATCTATGCTTTTGAGGACACTTCTAAGATTCAATCGAACCCCAATCCACCATGTTCATGTTCTAATGATAAAGGATCTTGTGAAATCTGCACCATGAATAACAAAGTCATAAATGGTGAAGTTGATGTGGACCTCTCATTCATAGACTCCATCAATCTAGAGGAACTTGAAAACTCTCTTGAATCCCACATCAACTCCGATCTCTACTGCTCTACCTTGGACAGTGTTAAGGAAAATGATCCAAACCCATCTGGAATCCCTTCTCATGCTCCTAACTTGTCTAGATCTCAAATCAAGGCTGAAACTGATCTAAAACCACTTCCTTCACACCTCAAGTATGCATTCCTTTTCCATGATCCCTCCTACCCTGTCATTATCTCTGCTTCACTTTCTGAAACTGAGGAGTCCCAACTTGTTCAAGTGTTAGAGGAAAACAAAAATGCCTTAGGTTGAACCCTAGTGGATATTCCAGGAATCAACCCTGCCCTTTGCATGCATCACATCCATCTAGAGGAATCATCCAAACCAATTAGGCAACCTCAAAGAAGACTCAATCCACTCATACTTGAGGAAGTTAGGGAAGAGATTACCAAGCTTCTTCAATCTGGTATTATCTACCCAATTTCTGATAGTGAATGGGTTAGTCCAATTCAATCCGTTCCTAAGAAGGGCGGGATAACAGGTGTCACAAATGATCATGGAGAAGTGGTCACAACTCGAGTGAAAAACAAATGGCGTGTGTGCATCGATTATCGCAAATTGAATGCTGAAACACGAAAAGATCACTACCCACTTCCTTTCCTTGACCAAATTCTTGAGAGATTGGCCGGAAAGTCACAATATTGCTTTCTTGATGGTTACGCCGGCTACTTACAAATTCCAATTGCACCTCAAGACCAAGAAAAGACCACATTCACATTCCCCTTTGGAACCTATGCCTATAGGTGAATGCCTTTTGGACTTTGTAATGCTCCTGCAACATTCCAGCGGTGTATGATGAGTATCTTTTCTGAATTCATTGAGAATTGTATGGAGTTCTTCATGGATGACTTTACCATTTATGGCGAGTCATTTTAATCTTGCATACATTCACTCTCTTTGGTCCTTCAAAAGTGTGTCAAGTGCAACCTTGTGCTGAATTTTGAAAAATGTCACTTCATGGTTTCAAATGGGATTGTTCTAGGACACATAATTTCTCAAGAGGGTATCGAATTTGATCCAGCCAAAATTGAGGTGATCCAATCACTTCCTGAACCCAAATCAGTTCGAGACATTCGGTCTTTCCTTGGTCATGCCGGTTTCTATCGGAGATTCATTCAGAACTTCAGCAAGATTTCCCTCCCACTCACTCATTTACTTCAAAATGATGTCACATTCATTTTTGACGAGGCTTGCAAGAGAGCCTTCATTTAACTCAAATTTCCTCTCACATCTGCTCCAATAATCCAACCCCCAGATTGGTTCTTACCATTTGAATTGATGTGTGATGCTTCTGATAGGGCCATTGGGGCTGTTCTTGGTCAAAGAAGAGAAAACATTCCTCATGTCATCTTTTATGCCTCAAAAACATTGGATGAAACTAAATCACACTACACTATGACTGAAAAAGAACTTTTAGCTGTGGTTTTTGCCTTGGATAAATTCTGGCCCTATCTCTTAGGTGCCAAAATCATCATCTTCATGGACCACTCAGCATTAAAGTTCTTACTTAAGAAAAGTGATTCCAAACCAAGGCTAATAATATGGATTTTAATGCTCCAAGAGTTTGACCTTGTGATAAAATATAAACCTGGAAAAGAAAACCATGTAGCTGATCACCTGAGTAGAATTTCTAATTCTTCTCATTCTGAAATAATTTATCCTGAATTTCCAACTGAACACCTCTCATCTCTCACTCCAAAGTTACCATGGTATGCCCCAATTGTCAATTACTTGGTTTCTGGTGTTTTCCCTGAATATTTTTCAAAATAACAAAAAGAAAAGATGAGAAGTGATTCAATGCATTATTTTTGGGAAGATAATAAACTTTGGAAAACTGGGGCTGACATGGTAATTAGGAGATGTGTTGATGAAACTGAACAATCCTCCATCTTGGAATTCTGCCACTCAATGCCTGGAGGTGGCCACTTTGGACCACAAAGGACTTCTCGAAAGGTTCTAGATTCTGGATTATTTTGGCCTTTACTCTTCAAGGACTCACATGAGTTCTGTCAATCATGTCCCATTTGCCAAAAGTTTGGCACAATTTCCAAAAGAAACGAAATGCCTCAAAATCCATTAATCTTCTGTGAGCTTTTCGATGTTTGGGGCATCGATTTCATGGGACCTTTTCCCCCTTCAAATGGATTATCCTACATTCTCCTTGCTGTTGACTATGTTTCTAGGTGGGTTGAGGCCAAACCCACTAGGAAATATGATGCTCAAACTGTGAGTGAGCTCCTCAAAACCCATATCTTCCATCGATTCGGAACACCACGTGCTTTGATAAGTGACTTAGGAACTCATTTCTGTAATAGAACCATGGAGTCACTTTTGAAAAAAAAATGGGGTTGTACATAAAACATCCACTGCATATCACACTCAAACAAATGGAATGGCTGAACATTCTAACAGAGAAGTGAAAAGAGTGCTTGAAAGAATTGTTAAGCCCACAAGAAAAGACTGGCCCGATAGACTTGGTGAAGCACTTTGGGCCTATCGAACAGCCTATAAGACACCCATTGGGATGTCTCCATTTAGGCTAGTTTTTGGTAAAGCCTGTCATTTACCAGTTGAAATCCAACATAAGTCATTTTGGGCTGTCAAAACATGTAATTTTGATTTTGACAAATATGGTGAAGAAAGATTGTTGCAGTTGACTGAATTGGAGGAGCTTCGACTCGATTCGTATGAGAACTCCATTCTCTACAAAGAAAAGGCAAAGTCACTCCATGAAAAGCACATTCTTCGAAAGGTATTTCATGAAGGTGAAAAGGTAATGCTCTTCAATTCTCGATTTCGACTTCACCCAGGTAAGCTTAATTCTCATTGGGAAGGTCCTTTTGTTATTACTAACGTTTACCCATTTGGTGCAGTGCAAGTTCAAGACCCTTCTTCAAAAAGAACATTCACGGTAAATGGACACCGGTTAAAGCGTCACCATGAGAGGTCTCACAATCCAAGAACCACGTCGACTTCCATCGAAACCCCAACCACTTCAATTGAACCACCACTGGATGGAGACCCACCAAATCCAAACCAGGGGGCACCTCTTTCCCTTTAACTCTCTCTCTCCTCAATCTCTCTTCCCTCTCTTCTTCTCTCTATTTCTTCTTCTTCCTCTCTCCCTCTCATTTTTTTTATAACATTCTTCCAAATCTTTTTTTCTATTTTCTCTTTTGTGTGGATGTGTCATTAAAAATAAAAAAAATTAAAAAAAATTAATTAAAAAAATGAAAATTAATAAAACAGAAGGGGTGTCATAATTACTCATCATCCAATATTGAAATTCTATCCAACCATTTTGGGGAGTCAAAAGGCTTGTTTTAAACTCAAATATATTGAATTTTTATCTCAAACTTGGGTAAACAATTTTGTGTCAATAATAAACATTTTGAATGAACAATTTTTGGTGGAAACTGATTCTCCCCTACCGTGAGGAATAACATTAGCCTTCATGCCAAGGTCATCAATGGCCATCTTTTTCATTTTGTGTCTTCACCACTGATTGTGAGTCTTGAGTTTGTGGACCTTCGAGCTGAATTTACATCTTTTGTGTGCATTAATATGATAGAGGCATTTTCTAAGCCACATGAGAATCAGAATAGCCAAATAGCCTCCTGTTACCCTTACATTGAACCTACTTTTAAAATCCCCTTTGAGCCTATGAAAGCCTTTCTTTTGATAGCCACATTACAAGCCTAATACCTTGTCCCACCCAACATCTTCATGTATTTTCATTGTTCTATTTATTGAAATTTAAGTGTGGGGGAATGGACTTCATTTTTGGGCGTACTTTCATTGATTTCCATTGTGTCATCATATGCTTGAGGGAAAGCATCCATTCAAGTGTTGGGGAGAGGTTGTAATTCTGTGAGCTTTTGTGTGTATATGTTTAATATTCATTTGTACAAAAGTCATTGAAAAGTGTTCAAAAAAATGAAAAAAATTATATTAAAAAAAATGAAAAAAAGGAATGGGATGTGTCTTGGGTGGGTCAAAAATCATTCATCATCAACCTTTGATCGTGTTATAACTACTAAAATTAGTTCCATGAGAAGATCAAACATGGGTTGGGAGATGACTGTGAGACTTGTTTAAAGCACAACTTTCGAAAAAAAAGGAGCAAAAAAAAGAAAAGAAAAAAAAGAACACTTGAATCATCTTGTATTGTGTCATTATTGGAATTCTTCCATGTTGTACATATTCCATCATCTCACCCTATTCCATTTTCTATCTCCCTCACTTTTCATTCATCACACATTCATGCCCTTGTAAATATGTGTTTCTATTTCCATTCAAATCAAATTTCAAAAAAATGTGCATTGATTTTTCCATGTTGGTGTTTTTAACCCCTCTTTTCCTTTGGACATTATATACCTACCGTCCCATAGCCACTGAAAACCCCTTAAAAGACATCTTTATTCTTGTACATTAGATTTGGGAATGGAAGCTGAGAGCTCTTACAAACTCTTGATTTTCACTTTTTGTTGGTGAATGAGTGAACCTCCTAAAATACATTTTTTATCATCTTAAGAGGAGTAATTTTTGAGTGCCTACATTTTCTAATTCAAACCTTGAACATGAAAAAATGAATTGTTTCTGATGAATTATTGTGAACCAAATTTTTGATGGAATTCAATATGGATGAGTGAAATAGTCTAAACCTCCCCTGATTGGAGAAAACAAAATTTTAATATTTATTGGTGAGTGAAAATGATTTTGTCATGTTTTTATATTTGTTTCACATGAGGACACGCGCAAATCTAAGTGTGGGGGAGTTGATGTTATTAATATTTTCATGACTTATTATATTCCCCCTTTACTTATTTTATATGAAATGTGCATAATTTGTGTGAAATATTAATGTTTTAATATTAAGTATAATATTTGAGAATTTTTAGAAGTAGTCCAATTGAGAAAGTTTAATGTTTTAATAATAACTGTCACTATACAGATCCAAATTGTGTGGTTCTTGCTTTGTAGGATTCTCCTTTAAATATATAACATTTCATTAGAAGGAACCATGATCCAATTCTGCCATTTGAAGGGTCATATGGGCCTCACAAACAAGACCAAAGAATCTGTGAACAAACTGGACCAGCGTTGAAGATTGATTTACTGGGCTCAATCCAGAAGTCCAAAAACATTAAATCTCCCCCATAATTCGGGGGACACTACATGTAATATTGGATAAAAATTTCAAGGCCCAAATCCAAGTACAATGTGCCCAAATAAATCTTTCAAGTCCAACACACCATTCTGTACGAGAATTAAAATCAGTATAGTATGCATAACATATCTCCTGATGTAAGAATCAAATCGAGCTGAGATTTTTCATTGTGAAAGAGGAGATATAGGCGGCCGACTTTGTTGAATCAACCATTCGTATTTGAAGGAATCTTAATATTCAAAAACCCTTTCACATTATGGACTTCAAAACGACTGGATTGAAATGGACAGTTTAACTTTTTTTATTAAAACCGCCATAACTTTGTATCCACTAGTCCAAATGCCTCCATATTTTGACAGTAGTCGGAGACCTTTATTAGATACAACTTTGAAGAAGGATATATTGGGAGATTCGTCTGTCTGAATAGCCAAATTGGCGATGAACGTGGAGGGACAGATTAGGAATGCAAACAGTCCACTCCTTGGGCTATAAATACTCTCCCCTTATCTCCTTGAGAGGGGATTGCATTTAAGAAGAGAGGATATCATATTGGCACGACCAAAGCCTTGCCAAAGGAATGGGAGGACCTGCCATACTCAAGTTTTCACTTGAGAGACCTTTCCTCCTCTCTTTGTTTTCCCTTAATTTTGTGTTCTTCATTTTTGTAATCTTGTAATTATCTTTCTTTGTAATTCTGTTTTAATGCAAGTTACTTCTTCAATATCTCTTATTCTCATCCACCTTCTATAGTTTAATATTTATGTTCCTAAAATAGTTTAAATTCAGTTGAATCCCCTTCCCTTCTTTTGCTTCCTCATTCAATCGAAAATCCGTTTTTAATTATCATCATCGTTCCTGTGTGTGTGTCAACGTACCACTATTTTCTAATCCCTTTCTTTTCCTTCTATTCTTAATTTATCATCATAATTATTTTAACCAGAATATTAAACATCCAAATGGCTGGGTAAATCTCTCATTGGAGTGATTTATAATTCGTGGATGTTAAGTGATTGAGAGTTTTTCTCGATGAGTATTCTTTAAATTAATATTGTATATGTTAAACTCAATATGTCATGGATTAATGATATGTTTTGTTTAACGAGTGGTTTCCATGGATTATTGGAACCATAAATACACTACCATAAATAAGTTTTGATTGAGATTAGATCCCTAAGTTATGTTAAGGCTTGGATTAATTCCTTCACACTTAGGAATTCCAATCAACGTCAACTTTTGACATGGGTGTTAATTTAATGCAATACAAAGTAAGGATCAAGGATATCACATGCTTAACTCCCCAATGATGAACTCACCCCAATATTTATCAATTTGGTAAATAAAACATCATCCATAAATCATTTCAATTAAGCCCTGCAAACAAACCCCCCTAATCAAAATACATTCAACTAAAAACAAACGACTACTACAAAGTATCATCGCCGAGGATTCGAACCGAGTGCTGCTATACACATTATCAGAGCACCGGAACTTTGACCGGTCGATAGGCGAAAATCGGCCGTGCGTTTCAACAACATAGAAATTTTCATCATATTAGGGATCAATTGAATTTTAAATTTTACATATCTCTATAGTGGTAAACTAGAAAAATCATCTAAGAATACCTCAGGGTATACCCAAAAAAATATGATGTAGAATACCAAAATAAGATTCAATGGAAGAAATGAAAATTTCTGAAAACTGGCATAAGATTACCCCATCATAAGGAACAACATGAATTTCCCTTCTCGATCTACTTTCTCACTCACCCTAGAAAACACATGTTACCCCATCTGAAAAAAAATGAACCTGATAATGATCATAGTCTATTTAGGCCTTATTTTTGTCAATTCCATGTATCAGGTAGAAGATTTCAATACCAAGCATTAAAAATCCACATATCAGCTCGTAGTTGGCTATCACCAATCGACAATCTAGACAATTCAAACCTTGTTTTTTAATTCATTCCCAAAGGAATGTAAGGATAAAAAAAATAATGGAGTATATTTTGAACATAATAAAAACATGTCAAATTTCATTTAACATATAAAAGAATGAGTATCACCGGTATAAAATAATTCTAGCACCATAGAATATGAAAACAATATTGTACCTCTAACTATAATTATCCCTGATTTAGATTCCACTGGTGCATAGTTTTCCACCTATAGTTGTTCAGTCATAGCCACATGATCAACTCCCTTACACTATGTATTATACCTTCTACCTTTTGAATCATCAATATGAACCTTTAAACCCTTAGTAAGAGTGGATACCAACTTAAATCCATAGTATTTCCTACGATGAAAATGCATCAGGTGACTATACTGTCCAGAATGATGAAATTTACTAGGAGCCTACATATTTTTATCCCTGGTATGACCACGAGGTATACATTGACTCCATGGAAACTATTTTTTTCTAGATAAAGTACCTGAAAATTTTCCTAATGAAAAATAAAAAACCATATTCGCTCTTTTCATGCTAAAGACACACCCTAGATAATGACAGTAGAAACCAGTTCTCCTTAGAAACCTATATTTCCATATATGTCTACCTTAGCTAAAAATTATTTATTTAATAGCTCCCTAATGTTCGGAAGTCCCAATAGAATAAACATAAACCAAATATCTATAGTCATTCCCAACTAAAACCTTCATGTTTTAGGGACTCATTAGTGACATGCTTCGCTTCCAGATACACCATAAAAAATGAGTGGAAAATTCTTAAATAGTATCCTCACATTAATCAAATATTATAAACTCATGAGTATTGATTATATATTAATTATTATGATAAAAAATGATTAAATATTTTCATGAAAGAAATACAGGTAATGTCTTCCTGAGACATAGAATGCACACTAGAGTCTGACTATCCCATTATCAGTACCTCAAGAATGTACATGGAAAAACTCCCATTAGATTCCTCATGAGTCTTCAAGAAATTAACGATCCTCTCAATCCACTCATTGAACTCATAAGATTACTAGTGTTCCATTTCAACATGGATAATGGGTGGATTTTTATAAGTGAATTCAGTACAATGATACACCACACATCCTAGGTTCCTAACACCCACCTGACCAAGGGTCTGGATAATAATAGTTACAACTTCAACCAAATAAGACTCTATTAGAGTATTCTCTATAGGATCCTATATCACGGATTACTCTCTGGAATTTTAAAGAAAAATTCATAGTGGAGTTTTCTGTTAATCACAATAAATGTCTATTCAAATTTTGGAGATTTACCAAAATCCGAGGTCATTCTTCAAGAATTTCCATCTATTCCTTAAAACATACATAATTTTAATAAATTGTTAATTCCACAAAATGAAAATAGATTATTTAGGAAAGAAAAAGTACATATAAATAAATATCCCAAATAGTTTCTTCAAAGGAACTCAAAATCCATTTCTCAAACCTAGTAAAACATGTATAACCTCACATGGTATATGTGAGATGGCTAATAACAATCTCAGACTTACAAATGGAATTTTAATGTTCTTAAATCCTATCAACAGAAAACATAGAACCACACTCGGTCAGTTTTAACACACTTTATTCTGATCATACCTCTAATTCCAAATTTTAATAAATCAACCTGTGTCAACAATATAAGCCTCCTGGGTTGGCTCATCAGTGTGAGGTATAACAAATATAATAGAGGGAAATTGTGAATATCAGAAAAATTATACATATAACTAATGTACAATGTGAAACAATATAAGAAACATTGTCTATACAATACAATCATAACTAGTTATATCATAATTTATAAATAAACAATACCAAAATGTCCCATGTGACCAACCAAAACCTCCAAACCAACTCTCTATAATTTTAATGATGAAAAGATAAGTCAAAATACTAAAATATGACCTTACCTTTTCATGAATCTTTTAATGAAACATCTATAACCGCCCAAAAGAAAAATTTAAGGTTTGATCACAAATCCTAATAGCATATAACTACAGATTCTATAAAAAGTCTAATAATAAGAATGAAACAGTTCTACATTTTAAAATTAAAACATGTTTACAAATAATTTTAATAAATCCAACCCCATTTTAAATCATTTTACTTTGGTTTTTTCATAAAATCATTTTATATTAAAAAATCCTTGAATATGAAATGTTGAAGTGAAAAAATGGAAAATACTATCTATAAATGATATGTTATTCATGTTAATACATATCCAGTAAATTACCCATCATGTGAATCCATGTGAAAACATGTTAGCAAAAATCCATAACGTAAATCTATCATGGGATTTAAAAATTAAATGGTATAGAATTATGTATCGCTACCAATACTATGGGAATATATACATGGGATAATAGATCCAATTCCAGGAATATGATGCTACTAATCAATACCATGTCCTTCCACATAATATCAATATCTTGAAAGAAACCCCTATTGGTGCCACACACACACACAAGGTAACATGTTTCCCTTTCCTAATGAACCTAAGGTTCACAATGTGCCATGCTATTCAGAATTCATTTAAAAACCATTATCACAATTTACCAAATATTTTTATATCCAATCCAATCTTCTTTTATGTTTCAAAACCCATTTCAAATCCAAAACCACCATTCCAGTATTTAATCAAGCACATGATGTGTAAAAAACAATTTTTAACACAAAAACCCATTAAAAATTTCCAACTTTCAAATAAATACCGTGAAACCAAAATTCACCAAAATTTCAATGAATAACCCAAAGTAAATTCAAATTAATGATAATAATTGAATTAATTAAAAAAATTTATAGAGACACATACATCTAAATTAATGTAAGATTATTCTCTACTAATAGTTTAGACCATGGATGAGTATATCAGGTCCTCACAATCATAGATTCATAAGAAACAAAATCTATAATCAATTAAACACATTATAACAATCATAAAATCCCAATTGGATTCTAACAATATGGGAATAAATATATATATCACTGATCTACAATGAATAGGAGAAATCAGATAAACCATAGCATACCTCTATGTGATACATCAAGAACAAATATATTTCTTCTATAATCCATTGGGGGGGACCTCCAAAGCACTGGGGAAGGATAATAATGTGAAAAAATGAGAACATGGGTTGATTAGGATTTAAAATGTCTAAGGGAAAATGGATACATATCAATTTTTAATTGTTATAAAGGGGGTATTAGGGTTTCATGGGGAAATCTACAATATTAAACTAACTATTTGACTTAACTATGCACCCATACTATCCATTATATGTCACTTAATGGTTTTTCCACATGGTTGTCTTAACAATCCACCAACCATGAAATCCCTTTCTTCTAAAGGGTGCACGATTTGCATTGGTGTCTACACTGTTTGGGAAATCTGTGATGAAACTATGTGACACACTTGGACAACAGCACGACCCACATATAGTTACTTATACATGCCACAAAATTTGTATAACCGTGCGGAAACCATTCAAATTTCCACCATAATCTAAAAGAATGAAACCTCATTGTAATTTCATGGTTAAAATAAATGCCTGAAGTAACTGTATACCATGTCAGTTTCCTAGAAATCTCTTTTTTTTATACTTGTATTCCCTGAAACAACCATGTCCCAAAAAGAAAAAATAAAATGGCTAAATTAAGTCATACCTGTGACCTAGAGGGCATTACACATCCCTCTCAAGATGAACCCATATACACTAGGAACCTCTTTATCAACTAAACTTTCATCAATACATAAATTAATAAATTTATGTTGAAGGGGATAACATATTGCTAAATCTATATAAAAAATGATTTATCTAAATATTACAACCTAGCCTCATAATCTAGTATAAAATATAGATAATAATAGTTAAGGATTTTGTATGAAACTATGTATTTCCTTAGACTATATTTCACATTTCAAAAGGTGATCAAATCTCTCTATTAAACCATCATCGGTTTCGGGGATAGAAAATCATCCCAAAAATAAAAATGAAATATCTCCTTGGACACCTCAAATGCTTCTTGATCACAATGTAAAAGAATAATCCACTAGAACGTTTCACCTTTGTAAAATCATAAAACAAATAAAATATAGCACTCTTTCCTCACAATGATCAGAAAAATGTTGATCTCAATCCCATTTATCTCCCCTATACATCTTAATTAAATACATTACCCACAATCATCAAAAACATAGTTTCTTTTATCATAAAATTCCCACTTCAATGAATTTTCCTCTTCAACATCAACACACCTACAAGGATCCATTCCCCCATCCTTCCATATAAATATAAAAAATAAATCCAAAGAAAAGGTTATGGAACTCAAATATGTTATTTTAATAAAATCCTCTATAAACATTATAAACATATCCCAAATACTAATAAAAGGAAAAAAAATATGATTCATATACTATATCTACGTTTCCACAGTAAATTATTGTAATATAACTTTATTAAATTCATTAACCTTAATGTCATTGCATATGATCACTGGGCCATTGTCTGCATCATATCTTGTCTCCCTTTACCACATCACATACTATGCTTTAATGATACTATTTACCTACGAAAACAATTTAATAATCAATATATAAGACAAATTATATATATACTAAATCTATAAAAAAATCTATGATACCACTCTATCATGACTCACCACTATCTGAACCCATCATGGGTCGGTAGTGAAAATAGGGGTGAACCTCAAACTTACATTCAAAGGTCCATTAGTATGTAGCTACCACTGAGGTCATAAATAATCCAATATATGGTATTTTTACATAAAATATTCTTTTAATGATAAGATGATATATTAATAAACACGAATTACTAATATTAAACCTTTAATCCTTAACTTGTTCATGTATTTTTATATAGGAACAAGAATAGTTATAAAATAAAATAGCTCCTTTGGTAGAATAAATGATTCTAAAATGAACATTATGATATGAGATAGTATTATATATCCTGACCATAAATTTAATTAAATAAATCCTTAAAATTGGATAAAATATGGGGGAAAGAAAACCACTATACTCAGAAGGTTCATCCCGAGAAACTCTCATAAAAATGTGGA
Source organism: Viscum album (assembly GCA_963277665.1). Lineage (NCBI taxonomy): Eukaryota > Viridiplantae > Streptophyta > Magnoliopsida > Santalales > Viscaceae > Viscum > Viscum album. The sequence goes on along the minus strand of OY728134.1, from coordinate 633,213,118 downwards.
AGTATACAGAATCCTCTAAGAACAAGAAGAAAACCCCATTTTTACCTATCCCATGTTCAAAAACAAACTCAACAATATGATGGATAACATTAAAAATTATAGATATAATAATCTTGAAAATATATCAAGAAATGACCCCCATACCAACTTTCTTAAAATTCTGTTCTATCTAACATCCCAAAAATATATGTCATGGTTCTCACATTCCTTTTATTTCTACATAACCACATATTGTATTACATGTCATAGATCAGCAATATAACCATAAACTAATACCATATATCATAAAAAAATTACACATACCACTTCATTATGACATTACTACCACATAACCAGAAACAATGCCACATAAAGACATCACCACCACATCACCACATCAAAATATTATTTCTCTATGAGAGTATTTGCGATATGAAGTGGTCATCCAACTATATCACCCATGTTCTATATATTTGGGGTGGACACACACTCAATACCTTGTGTGGGTATAAATCAAATTGTTGAACATGGGTGGTGGTTCTTATGAAATAACTAATGATAAAAAAAATATACATCACATAATCCATACAATGGATACTTATTAAAAAAATATCTATAACCATTACCTAAATCCATATCACCACTCAAACACCACACACTGGTATAAAATTGGTTTACCACATTAGGATTTAAATGTATTTTTTTTAGGAACAAACCTAAAAATAGGGTTTAACATTATTTTTTAAAAACAAAATTTTAAAACCACTTTAATTATATGTTCTTAACAACCAATGAATTCAGAAAATTGTTTTCTTTAAAACCTATTTTAAACCAATTAGAATGAATATTTTTAAAAAAATCGATAATAAATGTATTTTTTTATGTCTATTTTTTATATTGATGTTGATCATACAATCATATATCAAATATGGTCACCCTTATACTTGTATAATACTCTGTTTATGGGTTTTAGAATCACATTATTAAATCAATTTTAACGCAATATTTTTCTGAATTAATTTTTGAAAAAATACTTAATAATATTATGTTAAAAAGTGCCCAAATTAGTTGGATTTTTTATATTTTTATCACTAAATTATATAAATGGATATAAATTTGAAAAATTATTTTTTGGGGATGAAAACTTCAGTTGGATATAATTTATTAAACTGGACCCAAATCAAGATCTCATCAAAAGAGGACAAATAGAGCCAATAAAGATAGAAATATATTGGATAATAATATTTGAAAACCCTTATATATATGGTTCATATGATATGATTAAGAATTATAATTGGTATAATTACACCTCCATTAGATAAAATACTACAGGACCCATCAATTAACAAAATTTCAATTAATGAGGTACTGTTATTTTTTTAAGCAGCTAGAAAATGTGGATGGAGAATGTATACCTTGAGTAGTCACCTAGTTCTTTATACACTAGAATTATTAGATAAATAATTGGATTCAATTGTAAATAAAATTAATTCAGTCCCTCATTTATAGAGGATTATTAACCATAGAGATATTTTTACTACATGTTAATTCTTCATTTTTCATTTATAGATTCACCTCTTCTATGGAGTTAAAAACATCTTATGATCACCTAGAATGAAATGTATTGTAAATCATTGGTTTAATGTTAGTATTGTTTAAATGATTTTTTAAATCCTATGAGTGTTTTCTGTAATTATTCATATTTAATTATTTAATTATATATTACAAAAATATTTAATATTTAAAGTCAAATGATCATGTTTGGGGATAACCATTCAAGTGATGCTTCACAGACCATTCACCACTCCTTATTACAATATGCAATTAAAAAGTCAATGTGGTTCATAATGGTTTACGTAATGAATATATCCATTTAAATGGAAGTGAAAATTTATATCATGGTATCATAATTAAATAGTAAAAAATCTGTAAAACACAATGACTTCCTCACGTGTTGCATTAGTGAGTTTCATTAATGAATTTAGATAAAAATAACTCTATCATATATAGTTTTCAGTCAATCAATTTTTATTTTCATCCAAACCCTATAATGAATCACAGTTTGAGATTAGCAAAATTCTATTTATAGGTGTTATAACTAAATTATTAATCAAATTAAACCTTATATATTGAAGTAATGAAGGTTGAACATCAAGGGATTCTCCCAAAGTTGATCAAATTAAATCTTAAAAATTCAATATTAATTTTCTTTTAAAAATAACTGGTTCTTAATTGATTATTGATACCCAAAACCCCATTTATTAAAAAAATGTACTCTTTTTTACATAATAAAAATCATATTTTTATATTAATGATCTAAGGATCTGTCAAGATATGATCTAGGGTTCCTTCTATACTATTGATATTCTGGAAAATTCAATATTAATATTATGTTCTCAAAAGCATGATAAAATGCCAATTCTATTATAAGGGATTATTAATAATTTATTTGTCTATTTTATTTTCTCGATTATTCCTTTCTATTTACCCTACCCATTACTCTTATTTTTTTCATGTTTATTCTCCTCTTTCTTTACTATTCTCTATATCAAGTTATATAAAATATTTTATTGTTTTCTCTCTTCATATACCTTATATTTTTTGATCTATTTTCATCTTTTATTGAATTTTAAAAAACATTACAACACATTTTTATTAAATGATTAGGGAAATTAAAATTGTTCGAAATAGTTATTAAAATTGAAAAGACTCTCTACTCTAACATTAGGTCATTTTTAATAATGGAATGATGTAACATGGATAATTCTACTATAAAACAAAAAGAGGTTCCAATGCAATATAAAATTGAAAAAAATAATATACCTAAAACATGGTTAAGAACAAAATGAACTAAAAATAACTAACCACCTTGATATGGAGTAAAAACCTACGTACATCTAATACCTAAAAAATAATATAACATTGTGAATAGATCAGGACTCTACCATATCCTTCATATTTTTTTGTAGTGAGGAACATAATAAACATCTTATGGAGAATCACATAATTTTACCTACCATGAAACACAAAATTGTGTCTATAGACCTCATAATGTGTAACAATTTCCCTTTTAAACCTAACGATGTAAGAAAAGACTGTCTATACTATCAACAATCATAATTAATGGTTGGAATGACAATAAATTACTCTTTATAGGTAATTGTTTCCCAACTATCGAAATTAAATCAATTAAAATAGAACTATGTGGTATTAGATAACATAAAAGTGTTACCCTCCATGAATATTAGGAAAATTTCAAAAAGACATTAGATTATTTTCCCCCACTAAAAAATTAGAGAAACAGTTATAATTCAATAATTCTATGATGGAATTGTCCTCATATATCATGGGATAATGGATGTTATAGTTTTTGGTACCGTAGTGGATAAAATTCATTCCTCCACTCATGAATTAATAGACAACATGGTTGGTACATGATTAATCTAACCAACATGAGGAGTTAATGAGTTAATTTATTCATCCCCAAAAATGTATATATTAAAATTGATGAATTGAATAACCTTATATGGAATTTTAATTAATCTAATGGTAAATCACACTCTCCTCCCATTCTATTTCATTGTAGTATGGGTTCTGATAACACTCATTTCACTGATCAGTTCCCCCCATATCTAGATTCATGTAAGTATTGAATAATAGTATTTATATGGGATCACTTTTAGAAAGAAACTCTATTAAATTAAGGGGACTTTATGCCAAATCCATACTGGGAGAGGAAAGTAGAACCACAATATCAATACAGAGATAACTAAATAAACCACAAACAAAACTGGTGTCCATAATGAAAAGGTATGAATCCTTCTTATCTTTCACTTTCTCAAAATAACAATCCTCCAGAATATGAACCAAACATTGAGGAAATGAATTTTAAATTGGATTCCTAGAAACTATAGTTCCAAAAGAATACACATTCAACAAAAAAAGACTTAAAAACTCATGTGGGATAAATGAAATACACTATTGGTGATATAAAGATACATATTTATCGATAACTACTATACCTAAATGTTTTCAATTTTAATTAAAAAGGTAATACATGTGTTATTAAAATTCGTAGTGGAAGATAAATATCCCATTAAAATGATTCTACAGAATATGCATATCCACTTGAGAAATCTCATTATCTACCCTCAAAAAATTAAAGTGATGAAAAATAAAACATAAGAGGATAAAAAATTATCATTGAGGAATATAATAAAAATAATATTCCACTTTCCCTCCCAAAATACTTTCTCAGTACTAGATAATAAAATTGAAAAAGAGATCATGAATATATTTTAAAAGGTACATGTTAACATTACTCTCATGGAGGTAGTTAAACAATTTCTTCACTATAAAAAAATTCTTAATGAACTTTTCACCCATAATAAAAAAATTACTGGGAAGATATGGTCATCCGTGGAAGGATATTATCATCCTTGATTTAACTAGATATTATAATAAAATGCAAGGATCCAAGAACATTTATAATTCCTTATGTAAAAGGATATACTTTCATTTTTTATGTAATTATTTATTTAGTCACATCATTTAATGTGATGCCTCCATATGTTAATAATTCATTTCATGTTATATAGAATCAACTAATAGGTATCACAGAACAAAATACCTAAAAGATCATAACACATAGAACTAGAGTGACCAATGATTTCCTTGCACAAGTGAGGAGTCTCATTTTTCAAGTAGTCTTCTACATTATTGAGATGGAAGATACCCAGAACCAAGGGAATGATCCTCTCACACATGTAGGGACATTCATTAAAATAGAAAAAAATCAATAGCAGTGAAAATAATACAATTTCAGGGGATTTAGCTAGAGGAAAGTTTTACTTTAATAATCTTGATCTTATGAAACACCCTATTCAGGGTCACTCCACTCTTCATATCTATTTAATAGATGTTCATTCCAATGATACAAACTAACTCTCCACAAACCATACTCTGATTCATCTTCCTATTATTCAATCTTTGAATATTTGGGTTATAATTCACCTTTCATGTGTTGTGTGGCTTTGGAAACATGTTTTTTTTAAAATTTCTGTGTGTTCATTCTAAGGTACCCAAGACTGCTCATGATTCTGTAAATCTCATTTTAATTAATTTTCATTCTATATATAACAACCTTTACAAGATTAAAATTTTCATGGAACTAATTTAAACTAAATCCCTTCCCTCAATACAAAATCCACTGATGTTTTAATTGAAAACACATCCATATTATTTAAAAAACACTATCATGATGGTATTAACCAGTTTCCCATCATTTTTTCTAACAACCTATCTTTAGAGAAGGAATCAAAACTTATAGTCAATTTTACGAAGTGTAAATAAGGATATATTTTGGATATTGGCTGATATTATTGAGATTGGTATATCTATTTTAATGCATCATATAATAATATATGAAAAGATTATGTCTATAATGACACCTCAACTCCAGTAAAATATCCCCTCCCTAAAGTGAAAAAATTGGATATTAGTTAATTACATACATCTTGATTCATATTTCCCATATCTAATACTAAATGGGTTATCCTAGTGAAAAATGTTCCTAAAATCAAATGTAATAGTAGTATCAAATAAAGTAAATTATTTTTTCCCACAAAATATGAAAAATATTGAGTATTTATTAACTACCATGAACTAAACCACTCCATGTGAGTAGACTAATTCCCACTATGTTTCATTAACCAAATATTAGAAATATTGGCTGGTGGGTCCCATTATTTTTTTCCTTAATGGCTATTTGGGTAATTTTCAACACTATATATCCACTGATGACCAAAAAAATACAAACTTTAACTATCTATTCAGCATATTTTCATATAGGGGGATTCCATATTTTTCTTTGTAAGACTCCTATTTTGTTTTAGCATTGTATGATGTGTTTTTTAGAAACATGAAAATTTTATGAATGTTTTAATATTTTATTTAATAGTGTATGACTGTTCTATTTATGGTTGTTTGGAACTCCCATGTTATTTCATTCGTCAGTACATTGAAAAATATCATGGATTAAATTAGTAGAAATTTCATTTCCTGTTAAAGTGGGGGATATTTCAACACATGTTATTTTAAGTATGAATGTTTAGGATGATATATAAGAAAATTGCAATAATTTCATCCATTCCATTTCCAAAATATGATTATGTGGTGGGATATTTTTTCCAAAATTCTCATGTTTACAATTTTTTCATCAAATTATATATTAATTCAACACACCTCTTATAATAGTTTTTACTACTAGATTCATATGATATTTTTTATACAAATATTGAAGAAGCATTTAATTCGCTAAAAATGAGTCTCACATCACCTCAAATTATCAAAACACTATTGTGAGATCTCCCCGATGGAATTACGTGTGATGAATCAGACTTTATAGTCATGACAGTTTTATAACAATGGATAGAGTGGAAACCATATGTGGTTGTGTATGCCTTATGTAACAATGATACTTCTAAGAAAAAATACATGAACACTAAAAAGAACTTATTTATATTTTTTATGTAGAAAAATTTCATCTTATATTATTGTGTCGAAATAAATTTTTTTGTTTGATCATATTACCCTTAAATTTATCATTTGGGAATATAAAGCTAAGACCCAACTCATAGGGTAGATTCTCTTCCTCTTGTTGTTTGACAAAAAGATTCATGATATGATAAAAGTGAAAAATGTGAGAGTTTACCACATTTTGATTATTTATCCTGTAATGGTATATCATGTTGAATAATCCATCCCTACTTGAGAATTATTCCTAGATGATCACCTTTATGATGTGGTGGGCTGTATACATTGTTATATAGGAAATCAATTTTTTTAGCAGTATCTATTGTCTAAAAAAATTACAACTTCAAAATATCAAATATTTAAGTATGACTCAATATGGTACAATTTAAATGAACAATACATGTATAGAATTTACTATAACTATGTCATATTTTACTGTATCCCTAGCTATGTATTCACCTTTGTTTTGAGCTTTGACCACACTATTGCTTGAGGACTCCATGTATGACACCAATTAGTAGGTTGTCCCTTCTTGTTATCTTTATTTTTATATCTATTTATTATAAGTTCATATATTGAAGGATATTTAATTATTAGGTTTGGGGGAGGGATACATAGGATAGTTCTAATTTTTATTTCGAAAAGAACAAATCAAATATATATTTTAACATGTTGTGTGTGCACATATTAAAAAAAGAACATAATAAAAAACATTATTATGTTTCTATTTTTTGATCTCTTTTTTTTAGATAAACATTGATCATAACGAGAATATCAATATTAAGTTGTCAACCATGAGTCAATTATGTGTAAAACTAAAAGTTTTTTAGAAAAATTATTTCAAATTAATGATGATATGGAATATTTTTCTAGAATATATTTTCAAATTAGTGTTATGAGATTAGGGATTTTTTAAAACCTCTCCTCATCAGCACTAGAAAATATATTAAATCTCTTTCCCAATAGACATTTTATGAACTATATTTTTTATTATTGCTTATAATCACTTTCGTATGAATTAATTATCATGTATAAAAGCTCAAAAATTAATTGATTATTTTTGAATCCATATGATTCGAGTGTCCAACATTCATTATAGCAGCTATTTTTATTAAAACAATCTTGGTACAATTAATCAATATCATGGGCTACACTTATATTTGAACCATTTCAAGCCATAGAGACGATGAAATACCAATTTCTAAATCCACATAATGATAAAATTTATCCCTAGTCACCCATAACATAAGTACATTGTTATTATATTTTTACAATGTGTGTGGGAGAGGGTATTTCTATGTGAATTCTACTATAAGAATAATTATTATGGTTTGAGTAAAAGGGTTTCTACATTTATTTTGGGAAGTGGGTTCACAATACATATTCATTCCTTATTTTAATCATTAATCACACTATATTCATAAATAAATTTATATATAAAAACACGAAAATATGTAAATTGAAAAAAATATACAACACAAATGAAAAATGAAATGGAGAAAAGAAGAAGCTGAAAATTATAATTTACTTATTGGTTATTAACCAAACAAAAGTATAAAAGGAGATAGTGAGTTAAAAGTGATACACTATATGATGGGTTGGGAGAGTACATTTTTTATGAACAATTTCTGGATTTTATCATTATTATTACCTAATTGATTAAACACTCTTCCATTTCTTTATATTTTAAACAACAAATCCAACCAACCCATGAATCTCAAAAAAAAACCTCTCGGATGTTCTATTGTTTATCACACATGTATCTAATAATGAATAACTTATAATATTCGAAATAAAATGAAAATCTTATATTAACTATGGGAAATGAGTATAACTCTAATTTTATACATTCCACATGTTAAGAGGGAAGATTTATATGTGAGGGAGGTTATGACATGTAGCAGGGGTAAACAAAATATCTTAATTTTTTAATGTGATGGAATATGAATGATAATATGTTTTTTCATAAATGATAAATTATAGATTTCTTTACAAAAAATGATTGGATATTTTTTCACCATTGATTTAGCAATGTGATTTGATTAGGATATAAGAATTTTCTAAGGACTGTAAAGGTTTTGTTGTGAGATTGTGATCTCACAGTGTTATATCCTATATTATAACACCTATACATGCGCATTAATTTTTTATTAGTTTTATTATCCCATAATAAAATCATTTTTCACTAAAAATATATTTTGAATTGGTTTGTTTAAAACATTATTAAAAATATAACATTTCACATTTAACCAATTTGACAACACGTTAGTATTGTTATCATAAAATTATGTACACTAATCCCAATTAGAAAATTCTTTTTTAGGATGATACAATCATTATGAAATCATTTTTTATACTATACCTAGAGATATATCTCATCATATAAGGCCCAATGGAACATATAAATAGAAGAAAAAAATAGAGATATTTATTGGACAAGCCTCTTATAATTGTGAAATATTATAGTCTTAAGACCATAAATTGGGATGATTACACATCCATTAAAACCTTACATGAATACCCATATTTACACTAAATTTCAAATCAATGATCGCAATTAAATTTAGTTAATAATCCATAAAAATTTGAGATCCATCCAAATTGAATGGATCATGTTATCCTTGAATAGACATATTGTCCCTTTGATATTTGAAATTTTTTGTGTAAATTTGGATGTAATTGTTAACAAAGGCCTCTTATCCATTATTTTAGAAAGATTTAAACAATATGGAGAGTTTTTTAGTTTTTTGGATGTCATTTTTATTCCTATATGGCTTTCTTCTCTTCCACATAATTTTATACTCCTTGATATCTCCTAAGATGGAACACAATATAAATCCAGTGCTTCACGTATTTATTATTTGAAATATATTATAATTTTGATGTGTGTATATTTTTTATCTTAATAATATTTTCTTAATTAATTATTGTGTTCACTGGTATTTTATATTAAACCTACATGACAGTGATTAGATAGAAAAATTAATGTGATGTTTCACAAATATGTCGACCCCCTTTTCCTCTTTTCAATCAAGGCATCCATGTGGTTCATAATGGTTTATTGAACTCACATAAACACTTCCACAAACATGAAAAAATATATCATGGTATTAAAATTAAATAACAAAAAAACTAAAAAACAAAATGGGTTAATCTCATATTGCATTGGTGAGTTTTAGTTACAATTTTGGGCATAAATAACCAGATTACTGGATGTTTCTAGTGAATCACTTTGTTTTTTCAACTGAACTGGAGGAGGTATCCTAGTTTAAACATAGAAAAATTATAGTTCTAGTTGTTATGGATGAATATTTAAAAGAAATAAACCATATCACTTAATGTGATTAATTATTAGAATCATAGGATATCATCATGTTTGTCACCATCAATCTTAAATGGTGGTCTTATTTTTATTCTAAAATTTATCTTTTCTTAATTGATGCTTGATCTCCGATACAAAAATTTCATAAAAACCTTCAATATTACAACATAATCGAAACCGTATTTTTTAATGTCATGATATATGGTTTTTTGAGGGATGACATAGGAATCCTAATATAGTATATAATGTCTAGAAAATTCAATAATTAATTTTATGTAGTCAACAATGAGATAATATGTTAAATGTTTTAGGTGAATTTTTTAAAAATTAAATAATTAATGATTTCCAAGTTTTACACATAATTTTGTGTTGATTTTATATTTTTTAACATCATGTTTTATCAAATGATATAAAAAGTGGGTTTTAACATTTTGTTTTTTCAAAATAATGTCAAAAGTGTATTTTTTTCATTTTTTATACTTATTTTAAAATTTTATCTGAATTTATTATTATTTTTCATGTTAGAGGTTTTTAATTCTTTCGCATCACGAGTAAGTGATTTTATTTTGTTTAGTGTTTACTTTTAATAAAAAATAGTTAAATTTAATAGGGGAAATAATATTTTTATATAAAATTTTAATAAAACAGATATTAATATTATTATATGTAATAAACATTTAATCTTAGGTTATAAAAAAAATTGATTATAAAAGTGAGTTTTTTCATCAATTTTCTCAATTGATGTTATGATTTTGAGATGAAATATAATTTTAACACTGTGTTATAATATAATAGTTATTAAAAAATAATTTTTTAATTACTGTTTTTAGAAAACCAATGATAAAATTCCATTCGGTCTTCTAGTTGAAGGTTGTGTGATGTGCAATAACTATATTTCACCAATAATGATTTGGAATCATGTTTATCTATGCCACTCCGAGTCAGAACTGGTGTGGTGGTAACAAACCATCTATGGGTTATGAGGTTCATCAGATGATGTGTTTCCATGTTCTACAAATGTCAGTTCATTTTTACTTGTTAGGATTTTTGTTTTCTTCTTCACCAAAATTGGTGGTGTTATAATAATTTATACAATAAAATCCATGATCTGTCATCACGTTTCATAGCACCTCGCACATTCATATATGGTGTAGTGGTATATATATGGTTTTGGTATTTGTGGTTCGATAACTGTTGAGGCTCTAGGTGTGACCTGAGTCTGTATGCTCTTGTGATAATGGTTATTATTAAAATAGATATATCTGAAATTTCTTCATCCTAGATGTTGGTGAAGCCATTTTTTTTGTATTTGGTCTGTGATGGTTTTTTTGCGCGCACAGTGAATTTTTTTCTAGTTTGGTGATTTCTATTTCTGTTTTGGTGATACAATTAATATCGGTGGTGATGATGAAGGTGGATCTGATGGTCATGTTGGCATGGTTTTTGATGGTATAATATGTTTTTGGGTATTAAGAAGATGGTTTTTGGTAGTCATGGATGTAGTGGTTCGGAAAAAAGGAGGAAGACCTCTGTCTACAAGTTCCCAATGGTTCAGTAAATGAAGATGGATGATTGGTTTTGTTAGTTCTACAGCTTTAGGAAACTCATTGATGGTAGCCTGAGGCGATTGCGTGACATATTATTCATCATTTATGAATTTAGTGATCATCCTACAGCTCACGGTTTTCATCCCAAGGTGATGGTGTGTCTACTTTAGTTTCAATTTTTACTTTGGTGAGTTTATGCATTTATTTATTGAAAGCATTTAATTAAATGTATATTTTTATGTCTTTTTTAATACTTAATATAATATATGAGTTGAAATATTTAAAATTCACTCATTAGTGGTTTTATTTATTTCATTTTTTACTTGTAACATTTTTCATCAATTATACAAATACATGAAATCATTGAGTCTTTTTTGATCCCACTTATAAATACATCTATCCAAACTATATTACTCACTTTTTTTGGATCATTTCTCTCATGATTCGTTATTTTCTCAATTTACTCTAATTTCACCTTTCTACTGATTTGAAGTGGTTTTATATCTTATTTATGTTATTTAGAAAAAATACATCTCGAAAATAGTTTTGATTGTTTTCCATTATTTTTTAGGAATATAATTTTTTTTAAAATAGATAATATTTTTCATGAGAACTATAAGATAATTAAGAAAATTCTTTAATACTTTTTAATCAGGAATTAAAAAAAGTTCAAAATTCCACATGAGATTTCAGTAATGAAGAAAATGAATTTCATTAAATGATCTCTATTGTCAGAGGAATGAAAATAAACTATAGTGAAAAAGTTCAAACATTAAATCATATTTTTTCATCAGGTTTCTATAAATTGTTTTTATTTTATCTTAATTATTAATAACATTTATCTTATGTGCATTGAATTTTTAATTTTAAAAAAATGAAAATACCCCAAATCAGTTATTATAATAACTAATCTGGATGTAAACATATAACATTAGTCATTTTAAAAAATAATTTTATAAGTGATTTTTATTAAAATAATTGATATGGTATAACTTTCCACATAATTTTATACAACATACATTAAAATAGAATTTAAAATATCAGGTACAATTATTTTGACAAAAGACGGTGGTAAATTATAAAAAAATGAAAGAAATGAATTTTATAATAGGCAAATCTACAATTTCCACCTAAAAACACATACAAAACCATCACCATAATGAATACTAACTATACAAATATTATCAAACTTATTACTTGTTCATAATCCATTAGCACTTCAATGTTTACCATTTAATTAAAAAATTATACTCGTTAATTGAATTATATTCCCACCACTACAGACCATATATATTTATATATTATTTCATCTTCCATATTCCATTACCATGTATTTATTTTTCTCTCCCCTATTTTATTAAAAATATATCTCCCATTACATTATTAAAAATAATCACTTCCAATCCACTTCTTAAAATAATTAATTTTTTAACATGATTTTATATCCTTGGGAAACTATGACATTACATCCATAATAAATATGCATCACTATTGCAATAAAAAACATTCTTTAACCCATTACAAACATTCTCCACCATAGTATCTAAATCACACCAAAGACACTACCATTATTACCAAAAGACACCAATGTAAAACCACCACAATTGAAAAAAATTCCCTTTCTTAAAATGTAACATTGATTTATCAAATCATGTTAATTATAATAAAACTAAAAATTAATTTGGAATCTTATGATTCATTTCTCCATTACCATATTTATATCATTTATCGTATTTAAAACATGTTTATACATATCAACAATAATATAATCATAGAAACATAATTTAAATTACAATAAAAATTAAATATATTTCTAATTAAAACAAATGAATGAGAACATATTATACTCACCACTCCATTATAATTTTCATTCCAATTATTATCTTCATTATCCCAATACCAAATATATACCCAAAAATTGAATCATGATAATTCAGTATCGGCATTGTATATAAAATAGAATGAATTTTAATCCCTTACCTCAAACAAGGCATGGACAAATACAATTCCATGAGTGGTGAAAGGAACCTATATTAAATGAATAAAATATCCTAATGCCTAATCGAAACCCTATAAAAAAAAATTCTGCATAAAAAATTTGAAAATTATATCAAAACCGAACAATAACCTCTCCTATAACTAAATCAAGATTGAATAATTAAGAATGAGTGATGGAAAGAGAATATAAGATCACATTAGTTCACAAGATATCAATCACATATATGTAAGTAAATAATGTTACTACCAAAGAACTATAATTCATTGTTTTTTATCTTATAAAAATGTGGAATATTTCTATAATTGTTTTGGATCTAGATGCTGAGATATCATGTGATTCTGAGGCCTGATAAGTCTGAAATTAATTCTATAAATATATTAAATTTACTTTTATCACAAGAACATTATTTTAATGAAAAAGTTGAATAAATCCCAAATTATATCTTGAATAAAAAATTTAATACAACAATTCAGATTACCATATTGTGTTTACCCTAGATGTAAAATAATATTTTATGGTGTGGGATGTTTTCTCAACAACTATCATGGTCGTAAATAATGAAATTAATTATTTAATTTATTGCATTGATACATCGACCTATTTTTCATCTATAAATATGTTCTTGTTACAAATTCACAATTTTATCCTCATACGTGTAATAATTAATAGTACAACATGGAGTAATTTTTTCTGGAATCAGAATGATGGATCGAAAATCGGAGTCCTGTAAGGAATTCCAAAAACTATACAGTTTGTGGATCTCATCAATAACAATGACGTGCAATCATTATTTATCAGAGATTGATACAAATCGAGGTAGGAATTTTGGTTTGATTAGTTTTAATATTTTTCCTTGGTTTTTACATTTTGAACATGGATCAAATCTAAATAAGTGATTCATGGGTAATATATCGATTATAGATTAATGAATTTATTTTATCTAATAAAATCCTAGAATTAAATCATCTAACACAAATGTTATTATTGAATATTGAATGGGACTCAAATTAGTGAAATTTTATGTGATCAAATTCTATCCCGACATTTATCTACCCAATATTATCTCATATATATATATATATTGTGATCGGTTCAGGATCGATGTTGTTAGTGAAGAAATGGAGGGATTCCAGTGTGGAGAAAGGGGGAGGTCCACCGTGAATTTGTAGTATTCGATTTGGATTTACAATGATGGGTCGATCTGATTGAGGTGATTCACAAATGGCGGTGCATTTGATAATGGGATTGTGGATGTATTCTTAAATTTGATGAGAAATGGTCAGATTTGGATTTTTAGTGAGGTGTTTGGTATTGGTCAGTGAAGTGTGCATGATTTCCATATGTCTTGTTCATGATTTTATGGAAGTTGTGTGGGAGGAGAAGCCATATTTTCTGTTGAGTGTGCAGGGGACTAATAGGGTTGTGGTTTGTTTCAGGTAAGAAGATTCAGGTTTTAAAATAAAAAATATAATATATAAAATAATAAATTTTATTTAAATAGGGTTATGGTGGTTCCAATTTGCTTGTATGTGTGACCCACCACAATTTTAAATCGTTTTATTACATATATGTAATATGAATAATAATATAAGAAATTTATAAAATGATTAAGGAGGGTGATTGCCAAGGGATGCGTGAAATGAATTTGGAGGGGTGGTTCTTTTTGTCCCACAAATATTTGAGTATATCTTAATACATTTAATATTAATAATAACGCTAATATCATTATTCATATTATTTATATTATTATTATTAAAATATTAATTATGATTTATCTTTTTCATGATGAATTAGATCAATGAACCGTCAGCAACATCATGATTGTGATGTTGAGAAGACAGATTCATGACCAATTTAGTGTACCCTTTTTAGACACATGCCTCGGGTCTATGAATCAACTAATAATTATAATATTCTTGGTGTTTTTTTGTTCATGTTGTAGAATCTAGTACCCAACATATATTCTTCCTACAATGTCAGAATAAAGAACTATCATTGGCATTGTATCCCGGATATTGGGATGATGTTTTGAGACCATGGTTGGGTGTCTTATTTAGGAATATGGATCAGGACAAAGAATCTTCATACATAAATGTATTGAAAAAAATTCATTGTGGTTCTGTTTTGGACAATTGATTAGGCCATCCTGAGTGTTTTCAACTTGTATCACAATGGGGTGATCTTTTTGGTCATTCATATCTATTTGTGGTAACATATCAGTGGTTATATGTGTGACCCCTTTTGACTAATGTTGATCCACACATGATCATTATCATTTTTCTAGAATCATATACAAACACTCATGTTGTCCACCCTGAGTATTTTCACACATATAATGTAGCATTGGACATTATATGTGAATTAATTATACAATGTGGGGTAATGTCAGAAATATTATTCTTCCAGATACACTTAAACATCTATCGATTTTGTGTAAAACCTGGGACCAATCCTATGAGGGTTCAGTACACAACCTCATCCTCATCATAGGATGGTGACCCCTATAAAACATCCTAATGATCAATGCAGTTTGGGAGAGTTCCCTAATTCCAAAGTGAGTTTTGTCTGTTCGTTTTCACAAGAATGCTTAGTGGCTTAGATCATGCATCCCTATGAGAGGCTTGGAGTGTTCCACATGTCCTTAACATTTTTTTAGGATGGGGTTGATTAATATTAATTACCAATACATACAATAGAATTTATCCCTTATCTAGGATGATGTTTATAGTAGGGTATGTGGTCCCCCTAGCGAGTCTGGGGTGTTGGCCCCCTATTGGTTTATCATGATCTGATCATTCTGATGAGTTTTATTCAGGTGAACCCACTTAGTATCCTTCATTATTATTCTTTGATAGACTTAATGAGTGTGGCCTCATGTATGATTGTGTTAAGTGGATGTATAGCTCATGGAGTATGTTATCATGGGAAAGTGTTATATAGATCCTTCATGTCTAAATCCAATGATGGTAATGTGGTTGTCACATTAGCATGACACTATTTGTATAATATGTGAATATCTAGATTTAATGGCACAAATTATGATTGAAATATTCTATGATGAGATGACTACTATTAAAGATTTGTGCTTATTTATTTCATGGTGTTCTGCTAGGTATTGTCCACTCACCCATGCATGGGATCTTCTAATACATGTCTTGTCATATGCAAATGGTGGGACATTTTATGAAGTCTAGGGAGAACTAGGATTACATGGAGATTTATTTTTGCTATATAGACTAATGTGTATATAGGTGTTTCATTTAACAATAGTCCCCTTATTTTGATCTGGTCGTACATTATTGTATTGTTTTGGGTAGGCTTGTTATTGTCCCAATTATATGATTTCCTGTACATTATGTCATGATCTGATTGTGGGATTATAGATTTATTCAGGAATTATTATCAGTTGTTTTTCATTTCAGTGTTGTATGGGATTGGATGTGTGTGTACGTGTGAGCTAAGGTACTTTAGGATAATTTATCTCATTTGTGTGATATTCTTTCAAGGAACTAGTCACCTACCTGTGACCTATTTGAGGTTAGCTTCATGTAATTTCGGCACAAGACCCATCGACTAGGCTCATGATAGAATTGTATTAGAGGAAATACCAATCTAAATGTGTTATGAAACATCTTGGGGTTAGGACTGATGTTTTGGGTTTTATCTAGATGTGAGGATTGGGTTGGGATCTAGGGGAATGATGTTAATGTTCATTGAGTTTGTCTCTTAGGCGAAGGTGTCATGCATTGGTTTGGTGGCTAACATATCTATTCACTAGGACTCTAATGCAATTCTTTTTGCCTCGTTACATGTAGGAACTTGTTTCACGGAAAATATTTGTACAGGCATCATGTATGAATGGGTTGTTGTTTCTATGTCTTTGTGTGAACTCACCAAATTTTCACTTTGACCATGATATGTCTCGAAAAGATTAGGATATCATTTTGATTTAATGAATCTTGTATTATGAGATAGAGTCATAATGACGAACAACTATGTGATAATGCCTCTGTTTAGGGATCCACTCATGAGGTGTTTCTTTGAGGCAGTCATACATTACTACTACCACATGTCCAGTGCCTCTTATATCATTTAGATGAATCGATGAATGTTTGGAATCATGTTGGAAATATGATACCACCAGTAGGATATGATGTGGATATTCATATTATTGTATTAATATGAATATTCTAGCTATTTATATAACTCATGTATTGTGGTGAGCCACACTCTCAAGAAGTGAATGATTGGATCGAGGTGGTGGTTTGAGTTTTCCATCTTGTGAAAACTCTCATCCAATTGGATGGTTGTTCTTACAAACCATTTTTTTTATGGATCACGATTTGAATATGAAATAACTAGATGATTAAAAACTTATTCTATGTGTGTATCATGACTTATAGAGTTAGAGATCACTCATGATACAAGGTGGGATAGACCCGTTTCTTGGTTGGTGGAGGTATGGTTTAATCTTGAGGAATTAGTGTCCTACTGAGTTAGGGGGCCTCATGATGATGGTTACTCCTATGATACATCTTGAAGATGATCCATGGGATTATTAGTGCCCTATATTGATGAGGTTTTAAATAACATTGGATATGAAAGTAAGAGGGAAAATTAGTCCAGTAAGACACATTTCTGATACATGATCCAAAATCGTAGGGTTGAGTTAGTGACCCCCAAATCAGATAATGTTAAGGTATGGTGTTTTAGTTTTTATGACTTGTATCTCTGAGGTTGGTTAATATAATAAGGTTTAAGATGAATCTTTGGTTATTGTAAATAGGTGGGAAATGGAATGTATTAGTTGTAATTAGTTAGTTCTTACAAAGGATTCTAGTTAGGTTCGAGGTATGAAATGTGTCTCTAGTACCGTAGTTGTATTTTTCATAGAGTTATGTGCTAATTTTCCCCAAGGGTATCCCTTTTTTGAGACCTAGTTATACTAGTGGATCATTTTTAGCATCATATTATTTTTAGGCTCCACCGTAGATGATCAGTGACTATACACATATATGGATAGTGTGACCTAACACTAGGAGGAGAGAGATATCCTCTCAAATAATCTCTTAATAGTGACAGTGAGACCCTACCGTGCTTTCCAATGTATGTAATGGTTTACTACCATAATTGATCAATTGGTTGATACCAATGAGTGTAGTAGTGGTAAAGGAATGCTGGGAGGTGGTTTTCCTCTTCAAATAATGATTGATCCTAAGAATACTAGGATGATCTGATGTGAAGGATGTTATGACCGAATTCAAATCAATTGTATAGTGAAACCTTGATGGTAGCGGATGATATGAGATTTTTTCTATAATGGTTGTTGAGTATGTGGGAATCAATCCTAAATACATACATGGGTTATCTACTCACTATGATTTAAAATTCTATAAGGACCAGCACTGGGGACCACCCCTGATAATGGTGATAATATATTAGGTTTCACTTATTGAGATTCGTATGTTGATGGTGAGGTTATGACATTGTATATAAATGGGTTTTGTAAGACCCAATATTTTCACCTAGGTAACCCAATGTTGTTTGAATAAGAGGATAATGGTTGTTATGGGTTGGGTGTTAGTTGGTGTTACACAAACCATTTGATTTGAGAAAAAATGTAATCTCTAGATATTTATTGAGTTCTTCGACGAGTGGTTGGGATGAAAGTGGTTCGTAGAGTTTGATGTTGAGATAGGCTATCAACAGCTCTGGTTTTGTTGCAAGATATACTATAATTTCCTTTACAAATATACAATCGGTGTTTTGAGATGATGGTGATACCTTTAGGTGTTTTTACTCCTTATAAGAGTTTTAAGACATGTAGACTAGTTCTCTATCCCTTGATGGATCAGTTCTTGTTATTATTCTACAATGGTACCCCTGTGTTTTCATTATAATTTTTTATTCATGCCTGACGTAGGAGGTTGGTTCTAGTTATGGTTGTGAATGGGGTGAAATTAATCTAGCGGTGGATGAAGAGTATTTGGAAAACTTGGAGAGTCCTTTTTTGACTAAAAATGGTTCCCTATTGAGTTCAATGAGGAGATCATCTATTTAGTGAAATCTCTCTATGTAGACAATCATAAAGATTTTTCTAGAATGGTAGGAAATTTCTAAGGATTATTGACAAATTTTTCTTAATGTATTGTCCAATTAGTGATTTAGTGTATCTCCTAATATCATAACCATAGTAGTTGGTTTATTGAGTTATCCACATGTCACAACTAATGTGGTATATTCATGACTGATTATACGCTATCAACTTGGGTATGCTAGTACATAAGAGTGGAGTTTCCTTTTTCAAGCAGTAAATTTTTTTGAGAACTAATAGAGATAACCCCCTTTTGGGAGATTCAATTCCTTGGGTGCATGTTTATTGGAATTATTTGAAATAATTAGGGGATATCATAGGAGTGGGAGACCCATTTGAGAGCTTAGTATCCCTAGATTTTTGTTTTGTTTGATTATTTTAGGATGAAATGACATTAATAGGGAATAATGTAATGTCATCTCTTTTTTCCATATACTATATTAATATATTCCGAGTAATACTTACATATTTATTAGTTGAAAAAATGTTATATTTCATGGTATGGTGTCCCTAGAATTTATTATATAAAAATATTATTTGTATTTTTATAATTCGTACATAGTTTTGTTGATAATGTGGAATCAAACCCATAAAATTTATCAGATCTAAAATCTAAGACCACCATTGTGTTCAGATTGTAGTGTTTTCCCTAGGCATGAAATAATATATATTGGTGATGGAAGTTTTCTTAATGTTCATCGGTGGTGAAAACAATGAAAAAAATAATTTTAATTAATAATAAAATACATTGATGCAGTGACATGGATTTTCCCCTATAAATATATTATTGTAAACAATTCACAGGGTTATCCTCATATACATGATTATTGAGTTGAAAGTATAGTAGAACATTGGTGGTCATTGATATCATGGATCGAGGATAGATTTACCATATGGAAGGCCAAAAAATACACAACTTATATATTTTATTGACAATGACGATGTGTGATCCTTCTTCGTCAAATTATGGTCCAAATCGAGGTAGGAATTTTTTTGTGTGTGGATAATATACCTTTTTTGTTATTCCATATAAAAAAATAAACTCTAAAAAATTCATTCTTGGGTTGAATTTTAATTTATAGTTTATTTATTTGTTTTATTCCCAGAAATAATAGAAATAAATAGCCCAACCCCAATGTTATTATTGAGTATTGAACACAACTTCAATCGGTGAAATTTCATGTGATCAAATATTATACCTATATTTCAGTAACGAGATTGAAAATATTATTTATAAAGAAAAAAATATATATTTACCTTTATTTGGTTAATCAATTTATTATGTTTTTTTATATTCATGTGATAGTTTATATTTTATTTTTCTTTTAAAGAAATACACATAACAAAATTAAAGATTCCAATAGGCAGTTTCAAAAGCGTATAAATTATTTTCCATCAATATTTTTGTGAAATAATTTTTTTCATATATTTATTAAATGTTTAATCGATATTTAAATTATCATGTATATTGGTCTTATAGTTCATATTTATAGGGTTAAAATTCACAAACTTGAATCATATTTACCTTTCAAGTTGGTTACATTTACAGAATATAAATTATTTTTCCCCATTATTTATTTTAAATTTTATTTATCTTTTACTATTTATTTAATTTTTTATATACGTTTTATGTGTCATTTATATTGGTCTTACCTTTTATATTCTATATTATTTTAATGTCATAATCTTGAAATATCTTCATGTTTCATGTAGGTGGATTTGAAATATTATAAATTATTTTTCATGAACATTTGTTATGAAATTATTTTTGTTTTCAAATACTTTTTATATGTTTATTATGTGTTTTGTGTTTCATTTAAATTTTTCTTATAGATTATATTTTATAGTCTTTGAAAGGAATGTACTTGAAAATGTATAGAATATCACATCAGAAATGAAAAATGATCTGCATAGTAGAGGGAGAACCAAAACCCCATACCGAAATAGTAGAATAATTTTTAGGGAAATACCTCTTATAAAAAGGAAGACCTATGTAAGGTATTATATTAAATTCCTGACTGTAGTAATGGACGTACAAGTAGATATTAAATAGCTGAGAAATTATGATGATATTTTTTGTTATATATATAAATATATTTATAAACAAAAAAATTATAAAATAATATAAAAATTCGAAATAGTATTTTTGTATGGATTTTAGGTAATTGAATCAATAGGGTATCCACCTTATGGATTATCCTGAATGGGAAAACCCCCTCTAGAACCTTTAGTATAAATTGTTTTATTTAAATTAACCTACACCTATTTAGTAATTTTTTTGAGATTACTTATAAATAAAATCTCCACTTTGGCCAGCTCTGGTGATTCTATATCCCCTATATCCTCTCATATTCTTAAATATATTTATATATTGTGATTATTGAAGAATTAATGTGGTTGGGGAAGTGAACCATGGATGGGATTCAGTGCATTGGAGAGGTCTATGATGGCTTGGAAGTGCACCATTTTGGTTGAACGTAATGGGTCTATCAGATTGAGGTGCTTCACCAATGGTTTCACTCATGGAAATGGGATCATGGAGGTATTCTTAAAATAGACCTGTGGTGTATGGATTTGGATCTCCATTGAGGTGTTTGTTCATGGTCAATACGATGTGCTTGAGTTCTACATGTTGAATACAAGATTTATAGGAATCTATGTGGGAGGAGAAGTTGGGTTTTTACTACATGTGAAGGGGTTTGTTAGGGTTATAGTGTGTTTAGAGGAATATGATGATAATGTTAAAAGACAAAATTTAATAAATTTAATATTAAAATAAATTTATTGTTGTCCCGAGAGGAACCATGTTACCTATATTCATGACCCACCTTAGATTTCGTTCCCTTTTGTCACTTTTATTTATTAAAGAAAATAATATAAAAATTTACAAAAATAGGATAGTGGGGTGCATATATGATGTGGGTTATGAAGTGGGTGAGGTGGGATGTGTTTTCCCGTTGAAATTTCAGTTTAGATGAATAAAAATTATGACACTATTATTATTAACATTACAATTATAATTCGGTTTTATCCTTTTCCTGAGGAATTGAATTGATGAACCATCAGTAACATCGTGACCTGAATAATTAGATGGCCGATCCAGGACCAACATTGGGTACCTTTTCAACCTCATGGTTTATATCGATGAGGCACCAAATAATAATAATATTGTTTTTTGTGGTTACTTTTTTTACGAAATCTCAAACCAAGTGTATCTTCTTCATATGATTCTTGAATGTCAAATGTCTTTGGGATCACAACCCTGATATTGTTGATGAATGAGACCAATGCCGAGTGTTTAATTTGGACTCATGGTTTGGTCCCATGAAGTATTTTACTTATGTGTTACAATAAAAATTATTTTTTTACAAGGAGTTTGTTTTGTACAATTTAAGATCCTACCCTGAATTTTTTTATACAAGGATCACAATACCGTGATTCTTTTGGTCATCCATTACCTTTTGTGGTAACATTTTAGTAGATTTTTGTTTTATCCCATTATACTAATGATGATCCCTACACATTCATCATGATTTTTCTAGACCAGATGTGGGAACTCGAGTAATCCATCCTGAGCAGTTTTCATGTAATACATGGTGATTCATTTCATTTTGGAGTTAATGATATGATTCGAGATGATTTAAGAAATATTCCTTCTTTCAAAGAAGATTAACCGATTTCAATTATTTGTATCCCCTTCCCCTTGGCCCCAAACTATGAGGGATCAGTGCAACATCCCATACTTATCATAGGATATATATATACATTTATAGATTCCCAATGATCATTGTTGTTTGGTAGATTTTCTTTATTCTAGAGTTAGTTTTCTAAGTCCAATTCGACTTCACTCATTAGCAGCTTGGACCATATATCCCTCTGAGAGGCCTGAAATGATATTTATGTCACTATTATTTCCAATTGTAGGGTTTTTTAAATAGTCATGACCAACAATTATCCATGTTCTAATATCCTATTGAGGATGATGTTTGTATTAAGACCTAGTGTCCTCTAATTTATCGATGGGTTTTGACCACTATATGTGTGTTGATATCTGATGATTTTGATGAGGTTCAGTTCTATCATTTGTTTCCTTCATAGGAACCCTATCAGTATACTTCATGATTCATCTTGGATATAATTGATGGTTGTGACCTCTAGGATGTGTGTCATCAGTGGTAATATATCTTATAGTGTTTCTTCTCTCAGTTGAGTGTCATATATAAACTTTGAGAAAAAAAATAATAGGTTCGAAATGCAGTTATGAAAAAACCATGAGATGGTGTGTCTACTATGTGTATATATAGATGTTATTTATAACATTATGATTGAAATAAAAAATTAAGAGCTCTCTACAGTAGATGTTTTATGATTAGTGATTTCTGCGGTTCCCCACTGGGTTTCATTATTTTAACCCCTACATGGGCTCTTCTGACACATGTCATATATTATGAAGACAATGGAAAATTTTATAGGGTCCTTGATTGACCAAAAGCAGGTGGAGAATAATTTAGGCTGGAAATACCATTTTTTTTACCATTGAATCATTTTACAGTATCCCCCTCCTTTTAAGATGTTGATAATTTATTTTTCATTTTTTGGGAGTGCTTGAATTTTCACATTTTTATTATTTCTAGTATGTTATGTCATATGTTGTTTGTGAGATCATAGATGTATAATTTCATTGTTATATATTATTTTACATTTATATATTCTATAGTAATTGAAATTTGTGTGCGAGTAAACTTAATTTAGTATAATACCTTCCATGGATATGATTTACCTTCTTGGTACTAGTCGACATCCCTTGACCTATTGGCGATAGTCTTAGGTTAGTTGTATCTCAGGCCCCATCAGTTTTAGTTTTAATAGGAACTCAATGAAATTCCCAGACCATGGACCAGTAGGATGTTCATAAACAAGATAGACATTGGGACCTCAGAAATTCTTCCTCATATGATAGAGGCTACCCACTAAAAATAATGGTCTATTGTTGTATGATGGGGAGACTATACCGTTGTTTTAGAGTGATGAAATAAAAAAAATAAAGAAAATCATATACATCATCATAAATCAGTAAAATAACTTAAAAATATGTTGAAAAAAATTAACACATCCCATTCTATATAAAATAGAGAAGTATAAAATGTCATGTAGTCAAACATCCCTTGATGGACCATTCAAATAAATATCTCACAAAATATCAAAAGAATAAGAAACCAATAATAATGGTCCAGAGACCAATCCATGTCCCAACATTGTATACTATATCCTAGTAGTCTAAATAAATCCTCCGTCATAGAGTGTTTTCCATTATCCTAATATATATTAATAAATCATATTAAGGTACCAATGGGTGGGCCAAGTAGGGTGTGAGTATGACTCAATAGTTTAACACCAGTGGAATCTAAAAACATATCTAGTTTGAGTATATAGTTCATGATAATGTACATTAAAAAATGATGTGAAATGATAGATAAATAAATCCACCTTCGATCCTGAGGTTCCATAGTGAAGTCCAATATTGACCATATGTACTTCATCCTACACCAGATGTCTCTATCAGTGCTAACTCATAAAAACTCAATAATCTTTGAGAGCATATCCCAGGTGTTCTGAACCATGTTCTATAACATTTAAAATGGTGGTTCTTCCAAGGATCTCCAAACCATGTATCATTATGAGTCAAATGGGGTTTTCCCCAAGGGACTCTAAACTGTGTGTCACAATAATTTCAAGGTGGATTTTCCAAATTCAGAACAAAATGTGTGTTTCGATGTGTTCAAGTGGGATTTATCAAAGGAAATCCAAACCATATGTCACAAAAAGTCCTATGGGGATTTACCAAAGGAACCTGAAACCATGTGGCATAAATAGTTCATGTTAGATGACCCAATGAACACAAAATCTTGATTCATAATGATTCCAAGGGGGATCTCCCCATGGAACTATAAACCATGAGTTACAATTATTCTGTGGTATGTTTCTCCCTAGAACTCCAAAGAACGAGTCATAAAAAGTTGAAGGGGGATGTAACCAACATTTTCTAAAAAAAATCACAACAATATCAATGTGGATATTCCCAAGGCACTCTAAACTAGGATTCAAAATTTAAAAATTAATAATTTCATATAATTAAATATTTTTAATACAATTAGGCTGAATTCACCCTTTGAGTCTCAAATGTAATTTCTAATCTCATTTCGTATGTACAATACACCTAAAGTAGGTAATACATTCTTCACACCAACATATTTTTCATGTCCCTTGGAGAGGTACAAATTCAAATTAATCAGATAAAACATTAAATTATTAATTTATTTATAGCTTGTGGCATTTCAATATGACCAAACTTCATATAGAAAAAATCAATTTTGAGAATATGAGGGAAAATATATGTGTTTTTATACCTTATACTTGATGGAATCGACTCATCGAGTATTGGACATAGATTCAGACTCAAATGACATGAATCAGAAAAGAAAAAAAAGACGTGGATATATGTATTAATAGTGTAAGATCACATGACTGTGAAATAAAATAATAATTGAATATAACGTTAAAATCTAATTACATGTGGCTTGATAATGAAACAAATAGAACATGAGTTATAGGATAAATAGTAGAGAATTGTAGGAGGCAAAGATGTGGGAAGAGAGGGATAGTGTGTTGGGAATGTGGATTGATTGTAATCCACCAAGAAACATAAAAAGTGGAGATAAAACCAATTAAACCTTTTCAAAATGGCTTTCAGACCTTACCATGGCCAACTCTATGATGTGGAGCTCATCAAGGTCCTGGATGAAACACTGAAAAAAAATCAGCATCAAAGTGGTATTGATAACCTAGGAAAAATGACTACAAACAATCCTAGACCTGATAACCTAGTAAAAAAGACTACAAACAATCCTAGACCTATTCATTTCACACTCCCCATTGGCTAAATTTTGGTTTCCCATACAAAATAGTTATAGAATAGTGACTATATTGTAATCGGTGCTCATTTCCTACATGGATCCTCACTCACATGAGTTGCCACAATGAGAACCCAAAATTGATAAGGGTTTACTATGGTGAGGGACTTCATTTCCATTTTTCATAGGTGACACAATTCAAAAAACAATACCTAAACTATTATATATGGATTCCAATAGTAAAAAAATATTTAAATCTATGTTACCACAGTGTAGCGGAATCCTTGGTGAATAATTAGGAAACCCAGATGCCTCACATGGATCTTATACCAGATATTAAGCCCCTACCAATACTAGTGATTCTTCAAGAACTACTCCAACAACCCAAAACCTCTAATACCACGAAAACCAAAAGAAAAAAATATATTCTTGGATTAAAAGAGATGGATTGATACCTTAAATGATTTTGAGGTTGTAAAACCTCTCCACTATATAACAGTTTTTCACCAGGATACTTCAATAAACAACACCTATACTCATAGGAGAATAAATCTGGAAACTAAACCAACATATTAGATATCCACTCCAATATATCCTCTAGGATCTGTTTTTTCTACAACTCTAAATGAACCTAATGAAGTTAATTTTCATAATGATTATTTTTCATTACGATTAACTATACAAACCAGATGCTCCCTAAAGAACAAATCAACCTAGACTCAATATCTTCAGTATCTATCCTATGAGATATATTGGGATAGTTTAACTAATCATGAGATACATGAAATATAATATACATCACACTATAATGTTATGAAATATACAACTGTAACACAATTGGTTAGATCTTCAACACTATCTCGAACATCCCCTCAAATGTGGGAACTAACTTCCCCTATATCATATCTTGATGATGTCCCCACATCAGAGACACTGATGAGATAATTTATCACCTATCCAAAACTCTAGAGATCAGTTTCAATAGTCTTCATAAAATCTCTTCCTAATATGATTTATCTCTTTCTATTTTTCAATCACCTAAATCAACTTATATTCTCATATATGAGAGAAAGATTGATCTTAACAAAATCACTATACTCCAACCAATACAGGGATGAATCATGTACTCTACCATATAAATACTCATAAGGTTTAATTTATATCTTTAAAAGGTGGATATTAATGTATGAAAGTTACACAGATTAAAAAAACATCCACCAAGAACCATCAAAATTTGAGATACATGATCACCACATGTCCTCTAAAACATGAATCGTCAGGTCAAATGAACCAGAAGTCTTCAGATTATGGTAAATTATTTGATGAACCTTTGAACCAAGATATTTTTGGAGTCCCTTAGAGAAATTATATATGAAATAGTAATATCTATCTAAATAAAAAAATTATGTATCCCTTGTAATTGAACAACCACCGAAATGATGGGATTACCCATCTCATTAATTAAAAAGGACACCCATCTCGGTAAAAAATAATACGACTATGTTATATTATCCACTATAACCTAAATTTCATTTCTATGTTTAGGAATACATTCCAAAAATAATAATAAAATTCATGGTAATGTCATCTCATTTACACTATCGGATAGAAAATGACATAAGAGAGTAATTCACCACAAATGTTTTGTCTTTACCTATCTATATCTGGAGCCTCATGTAACAAAACCAATAATACACTTATTCATCACTAAAAAATAATACTATAATGGTATTTTAGGATACCTATGGGTCAAACCTAGGTGTACCAACTATTCAAGGCACACGAATCTCTCATTTTTCCTACCACATGTCCGTATAAAATAAGGAATGACCATGAACATGGAGAATATCACCATCGTCATGGACCCAATATTATGGTGGAACCCCATCAAATATACTATCCCAAATTTCTAAGCATTCAGGATCAAAAAAATTACTTCAATTTGACTCAATGATAAGTGATGGAACAAAAGACAATAATTTAATGGTCACTAAACAATATAAATAATAACTATCTAGATGTATCTTAGTAAAGTGATTCATCAATAACATCTCACTACACAACTCCCAATCTTTCTGATCATTCATCTTCCAGATCAAAAAATCTGTATCCACATTCCTATTCCTTGGAGTATAATCCATCTTAAAATAAAAAAACTTTGAATACATGATCCTCCTTCACTTTTAATGTTTCAGGTCCCTTTAAGATAATATATATTTTAGGATTTCATGATTGAGATACACTACAAAAATATTGACCAAAAAATAATGTCTCGAACATCTCAAAGAATACAGTAGCACTTCTAGATCTTTCTCATGAGTATGATAGTTCCACTCATGTGCCCATGAGATCCCAGCATATATGAAACACAATCCCTCCACATATAAATATCTATCCCAACCCAACCACTGACATATGAAAATACAATATGTTGTCTTTACACAACTCAAACATAGTTAGGATTAGTGTTTTAATCATTATTCCCTTCATATCATAACAATCATTTTGAAAAGAAACTAATTGGGTAGAGTTTACTCATTTTTTTGTCAAACCCATCTTCCGCACAACAAAATAGGATAATTATTTGATAATCCCTTGATAATAACCAATTAAATAGAGGAATATGTGTATATTAAAAATGTAATAGGGATACTCCCAAGAAACAACTACTATAAACATCTTGGGTTCAATGTATTCATTTGTCACAATGAAGAAATAAACGAAGAATGACACCTCATTAATCTTAAAGTTCCACATGGAGAGAATGGAATAAATCAGATTCTTTGTAATTATTTTGAACATAGTCTCTAGGTGATTCAAATTATCTTTGATGACTCATATTTCATGATAATGTCATGAATAAATAAATGAATAATGGTTTACAAATACAAGTTGAACGCACATTCATTAGAAAATTAATAATCACTGGAATGCTCATCCAAATGAACATCTTACCCTGATACTCATATTGATTATACCATATCTAAAAATTATTTTGTGGTTCATCAAACAAATTCTATATAAATTGGTGATAAAATAATCTCAAATATAACTTAGAGAAAACTCAGGTGCCTTTGAATTAGTTATATAGGTAATATATATGTGCAACAAGATACTAGGTAATAACCATCATTTGATTCACAAATTTATAATCAACATGAAATATCAAGGAGTAATCATCCTTCTACGTGGATAAGAAAAGAGAACCCCAAGGAGATTTTCTTGCTCGAATGAATCCCTTATTCTCAAGGTACTATAATTCAGCATTAAGCTCCCAAAACTCAACATGATACATCATATAGGCCGGAAAAGAATGAGTATATGCACATGGCATGAGATTAGTGGTAAATGTTGCGTCTCTCTTAAAAGGAAAACTTGATAAATATTTAAGAATCTCATCTTGGAAAGGATCCACCACAAATGAAGAAATGATATGTGAAACCAATTAATCATCTAACATGATACAAGCCACAAGGAATATAATCCTCCCCAAATAATGATGATCGAGTCTTATATATCCTTTATAAATATCTCATTATATAGTATGAACATAATTTCTACCATTAGGATATTTTAAATACACCCTTAAATGTAAATGTAGATGTTTCATTTATTCTACAATATCCAATATATCTTTATAATCAGATCAAAATCTATCATATCCTATAAAAAAACTCATATGAATATATTTTGGTGTTAGTACCATAGAACAAAAATCCTTCAAACATTATTACCTATTTCAATAATGAATATATATTATCACATAATGATTTTTTCACAATATTTAATTTATATGTGATAATATCACAATATTATAGTTTTCGTACTGAAATGTCATTGTAGCAACCCAATATGATGAGAAATTGGAGATTCTGTGACAATATTCTTCAATATAGTTCAATGTATGGTTGATATTTTTGGATGGGACACAAAAGATATATTCTATTATGGTTATTAGGTTCATAATGTATGAAGACAAATTCTAATGGTATTATCTCTTAGTAATCTCTGATGCAATAAGTTACGAGAACAAACCCATTAGTATAAAATTCATACTTCTAGGGTTCATTTGATTATCCTATATATGGTGTTGTGTATTGATCCATAGAAATTGTTTTTTTTACTTAATTTTCATCATGAAATGAATAATTCTATGTATTGATGAAAATCATGACATCATATGCCCGTGGTGAGGTAGGATACATTGGGTTAATCAAGAATGATATTGAACTAATTGATAGTGTGAGAAAATCTTTCCTCCTTATATCCCTTTATAGAAGTAGATATCTTAAGCCCCATAATGGTAATTAAAATTACATTATAAATCCAAAATATTGGGGTTCAATGAGAGAGTTAAATTTCAAAATGTTAAATAAAGATACATCAATCATATAGGTTGATGATACATGCATTTGACCTGTTTGATTTGAAATATCATGATAATGAGATTATATTACATAGTAAGAATTCTTATGAGTTCGGTTGTCTTTACGACATTAACTTATTTTTATATTGGTACCTTGGAATGTTTCTATATGATAACCTCAATCAATTGTAAATAATGATTCATGCCACTCAGATGGAGTCCAAGAGGGTCACACAATAATTTTATTCTCAATCTAAGATAAATTCAGGTGTTGAATTTAACAAGATGGAATGAATAAAATTTATTTTGGTTTTCTTGATTTCCATGTTTTATTAATAATTAATTTGAAATAATAATTTAGTTAAATTATTATATTAATAAATAATTGATTACCTGATTTGAATAATAAAATATTTATTATATTTATCGATTAATAATGTAGTAATATTTATTGAATAAATTAATTTTAATTACTCAAGGTTAGATACAAGTCAATGAGAGAAAGTAAACTGATTTTAATGGTGTGATTGGAAATGTAATAAGTGACAACTAATTGTATACTCTCAACGTTTTTCACATTTCTTGTGATTAATAATATTAATATTATTATTGGATATGAGATCAACTAAGAATTATAATGTGAGAAAGGGATTCTGTGAAATTCTACAACCCTAACCCCACTATAATAAATAACTATTATAAAACATTACATAATAAAACATGGTGTTTAAAAAATATATATAGAGACTATATCAATTACTATATATATATCTAGTGATCTATAATATACTCTCTCTTCCTCCTCTCTCAAGACATCTTGATAATGACAGGAGTTATTCCTTTATCAAGAATAATTATTATATGATCAAACATGAATATAGAAAGTGATTATGATCGGTTGTGCAAGTACCGATAGATTCTTAAAAATCTTTTGGATATTATAGTTCACATATGGATCATTTATAACGGTATGTTTCACAAGGATACTATAGTTCAATGATTGTATAATGATATCACACATCTAGATCATCAATGAAATCAGAATTATAAGTTGAGGTAATTCTATATCTATAAAAAATAATTATAAAGTATATGTGAAGATCCCAATCATATTGTTCTAGAAATATTTCAAATAATTTAATAGGTATTTTTTATTTTAAATTTTGTTATTTAATTGTGCTACAATGATTATCTATAAATTAAGGCTAAAATCTGAGTTGGACATGGAATCGAGGTGATTCACCTATTCCAAAAACCATTATGTCGAATCAAAGCTGGATAGATGATTAAATTTTAAATATTTAGGATTCATTTATTGTTTACATGAATTTTCCTTTTATGTACTCATATCTATTCATTTTAATATCCAACATCATCATCTATTCTATTCTTAATTCTCATTAAAATAAACATTATGTTGTTAATATTAAATAATAATAAAAAATCTAAAGAACCTAATATGGAGGTTCCAATGATCCATTCTAGAAAAAAAAAGAGTGCAACACATGTACTACCTACATACATGTCCTGTATTAACCACATTATAGCTTTCCATAATGGTCCTTTGGAGTGGATTTCGCTATGTGTCCAGTATGAGGGCCATCAGAGTTGTGTAATGGTCTTTCACACTTAGGGATTATGATCCATGTATGGTTACCCCTTAACCTTAGTTAAAAGGAGTATTATCTAAAATTATAAAAAAAGGCCTTTGGGATTCATAGTCATATATCATGGTACATTTTGATATATCTGAGGAAATCAGATTGAAGATATGAAAAAGATTATATGCATGTAGATCCATATAGACTAGAACACATCTTGAAGAACTACTCCAAATGTATCCACTGTTCATGATATGCAGTAGTTGGTTTAATGAGGATGAGAAAACTAGGTGTCCCATCATTCCATGTATTAGATACAAGACATGGTGACTAACATATCATTCATCTCTGAGGTCATATTCAATGTAATTTAGAATATATTCCATGAACCTCAAAATCATATGTAACAAGGAACATATCCCATCATTAGTCTTCTTCTATAGACATTGGCTGAAGACATGACACGTTGTGTAAAATAATACATGATTTATAGTATTATATAGATAGTGTGCTCAATATTTCCTAGAAATAAGAATTAATAAAGTAATTGAGCCAATTAACATGTGTTTCAAGTTTCATGTAAATGATATTAAATGTTATTCTATAGGAATGATAATTATACCTAAAATCAGATTATACATTATAATTTTGGATAAGCACATGCAGTTCCCTCCAAGTACACTTTGGTAATTCGTTGATTTTGAATGAAATTAGTTTATTTAAAATTACAGATATGTTGAGTATAGTATTCTTGGATAAAAATATTTTAAATTGAATATATTCGATTAATTAATGGAACTTTATCGTAATTTGTGAATTAATTGAATTAATTTATAACCATATTATAAATATATGTTGTCTACTAGTTATGTGGATGATAATGAGATTAGACCATTATTATGTATGTGATCAGTTTCCTTTAATTTCATATTATTTAATTAAAATTGATTGCATGTGTGTCTTCCCGTCCTGCTTTTTCGTATGGTCTTTTGTGCTCATGGTTTCCATTATTTAAACCACATTTATCCTATCCATTTGATCCCTTCATTAGTGTGTAAGTAAAATCATATGTATGGATGGTTCTCCTAGGTTATATGATATGGTTTAGCCAAGTATCCTAGGTGAAACCAATCATTTAATTATATAGGATCTAGTATGGAATATAGAAATATGAAGCAAGATAATGTTCATGTGTTCCCCCTATATTCTAGGGTTATTTTATCATCCACTCAATAAATTAACCATCGGGTAATATCATGTTCACGCCACTTATATTTTAATTCTATCAGTTTCATGGTTAATTAAAAATATATGTTGATGTTTTAAGATCACCT
Source organism: Viscum album (assembly GCA_963277665.1). Classification (NCBI taxonomy): domain Eukaryota; kingdom Viridiplantae; phylum Streptophyta; class Magnoliopsida; order Santalales; family Viscaceae; genus Viscum; species Viscum album. The sequence continues at coordinate 633,179,431 of OY728134.1, read as the reverse complement.
AAAAAATGAATTAACAAAGCATGTAAGATTGAATAAAATTTAACCGGATTGTGCATAAATTTAACTGGACATGGTTAACAACTTATATAAATTCCAATTAATATTAATATGTAATTTGATAAAGATAAAATATGATTTATGAAGAAGGATAAAAATCCATCACCTAAAATTTTAAGATGGTATATTCTTTCACTACTTGAGCTAGAATAGACCTCATTGTTAAAAGAGATTGATCGGTCTAGGTTGGGGTGATTTCAATTAAATTTGAACATTTAGCATAAAGGTTATGCTTGAATTATCTTGGTTCACATAAATGGTGGACATCGAAACAAGGACTTTGTGAAACTAATAGGAGAGGGTTGAGGAAACATTTGTCCATTATTTCATGATTACGGTGTATACCGAATAGATCAAAGAATTGTGATTTATTGTAGTTCTCATGTTACACATACCAAAACCATTTAAATAACTTATAAGGAAAATGTATTGGCAATAAGAAGTGGAATATGGATCCCTTACACTAGAATATCAATGTTACATGTTCTTTAACAACTATCGACGAGGACTATTATGTTTGGAAAAATGTTGTGAGATTAATTGAATTTAATTATACCTAAATTTATTAATCTATTTTGTAAAAAAAAGTACGAAATATCTACTCTTTATTTAAAAAAATGGATATCCAAATGATTTCATCAATATCACTATGATATATATTAGAGAGTATGACTTTCTCAACAATGTGAATTTCTAGGAATTGTATATGCACATGAGCATTATACTAGGCCATGATCAGAAAAAAAAATACATCTTAGAAACCTCTCTTCCTATGTATCTTTCCAAAGATGATATTGGGGAAGAAGTATATCATTACTTGAGGCATGTGTATGATGAGATAGATTTAAAATGTTTCATGTTATCGTAAATGTAAATTTATATATAAATATGATGATACAGATGTATATATTATTATTTTTTACCATTTATATGTCTATAAAAATAACGAATGATTATTGAGATATGACATCTTCAGTGCACCATTCACATGCATTATTGGATATTCAAGACCATTATGGACACATGTAGTCATGGTTAATGTATACATTTAGTTCTTAGACATCATATGGATTACCATCCCTTATGTACTCACGACCTAAAAATGTATCTGGTTTCATTATTAATTTTAGTATAAGAAATAGCATGAACACACATTTGTATCTTCTTAATATTATAATAAACATTTTTAAATACATGGTTTGAGGCAAAACCGTGCTCCTTATGGGGAATAATTTTTTTAGGAATAAGGCAAATGGTCAACTAAATCATTCAATGTATAAGTCTTTGGCATACCAACATTAAAAGAAGAACATGATTTAGAGTCAATTAATAGAATATGATGTAGTCCATTTCTCAGGTGGGAATAAGGGACACTTGAATGAAATTGAACCCATCCATATTTGAATGTGGATTCTTCGGGTGCACTAATTTTTTACTTCAATATATTCATATCTACAAGTGGTGTATTAGATATTACATGTGGTGCTCACATTTTTACCTAAATACAGGAACCAAGTATATATCAGTAGGTTTTTATAGTCAAAGTGATTCTATTATCTAATAATAGAGCTAGGCTAGATTATCTAGCCATTATAGAATACCATCTCATGTTTCCAACATGATTAATTTTGGTTTTAAATAATTTTTATTATGTGACAAGTGTTTTCAGGATCATTATTTTCATTTTTATGACATGGATTGGATTTTTTACAATTTTTGAAATAATAGATATCATTTCAATAATGATAGAATGGGTCTGGTATGAAGTCGTTAAATAATTACCTTTATGTTCTAAATTAAAAAAAGATATATTTTAAATTGATAAATATATAAATATGCCTGACTCATTTTACACCTAGTTGTACCATAATTTTCTTGGTTACGTAAATGAGAAACAGTTCGTAAAGACCTATGAAGATTTTTATTTAGATTATTTTTATTAAGAGTTACATGATTGATATTATGCTTCTTTATATGGAATGTTAGCCCAACAACCCTTCAGTTTTCAATGTGAATGGGTCACAACTCATCATGAATTGGTACACAGTAATGTGTGCTAACCAATTCAAGTAGAATCTAGTGGTGGAATCTCACATTTCATTACTTTTATAGACGAATTGATTGGGTATGTTTATATATGCATGATGAGGTATAAGTCTGGATACTTTGAGAAGTTAAAAGAGTTAAAAATTATGTTTATAATCAGTTTTATAAGAAAAGATAAATAAATTTTTGTCATATTGAGGTGGTGAATATCTTAAACGAGATATTGTTTTATTTCAATAGGGGTATGGTGTTTTTTATCAACTAAAGACACTTTATAAACCACAATAGAATAGTGTTAGTTAAAGGAGGAAACATACACTACGGTAAATGTTATGGTTAAGGATAATTCATTCAATACATACATAATCCTTTTGGGGACATGAAATACAGAAGGCATCATGCTTCCAAAATAGAGTACCAGCTTAAGAGGGAAATGATATTCCCTTTGAGTTATAGATTGGAAATAGAAATGTTATATGTATTGTTCAATCATGGTGTTTTGAGGAATTTTTAAAGGATAACTCATGAACCAAAATTCCACACTGGGGAACAAAATGTATCTCTATAGGCCATTCCAAGGAAATTAATGAATACTATATATACAATCCTTCATATACGAATGTGACTATTATATCGCATGATGTCTTTCTTGAGTTGGATCACATACTCAAGGAGGATATTGGGAGAAATATTAACAAAAATGATTTTAATTCTGAATATATATGATATTTTGTATGGGAATAGACTCCATAAGTCCCCTTGGAATTAGATTTTCCTAGAACATAGGTTTTTAATATGAGAGATAGAGAAGTATGAGAACCCATGAGATATGGTTTTCTAGTCACTGATAATTGTTACTTGGTATTTATTGATAATAATGAACTTCTCTCCTACTAGGAGGTAATAGTTGGGTCATAAGTTTTTATATGTAAATAATCCAAGAATTATGAGATGGATTCCATGTATCAAAAACATGTTTGGTTTCTTATTGGTCCTCTAGTTATTATAAATCTCATTTGGTGTAAGTGGGCATTCAAGAGAAAACTAGATATATGTTTTAAATTAAATGCATGTAATTAATTTATTGTGGATACAAGGTTTAGAAAAAAAAATAAGGAATTTAATATGATGAAAAACATTTCTAGTTACCATATTTAAATCCATCAGATTTTTTCATTCCACAAAAATTGTCCAAAATATTGAAATTTGATAGATGGATATAAAAATTACTTTCCTTAGTAATGTCCTTAATGAGGATGTGTTTATGAAACAATTGGAATGGTTTTTTACTCCGGTAAATATAAAAAATTTATACCATTTTTAGTGAATAATTTATGGATTAAATCAACCATTAAGGTCATAGAATATTTTTTGTGATGACTGTAAATTAATTATTGTTTCATTAATAGTGAATGGTTTCCATGTCTTTATAATAATTTTAGTTGGTGTGTATTTATTTTCATAGTAGTTTATGTTTATTTAATATTACTTATTAGAAATGAGATGCCTTCCTTAAAATAGGATCCCTTCTTTAAAATATGATAAGTAATGGTTCAAAAATTGATTTTCCATGAAGGACATAGGTGAAGTGGCCTATATTCATGGTATAAGCATCATATGTGATAGATACAATAGTTTTATTATATTATGTAAAAGTGACTACATTGACATGATATTTAATAGGAACATTATGCATGAATCTATTAGAGGATTGGTTATAATTTTACATGGAATGAATATTTATGAGAAAATGTGTCCTTAAACATAATTGGAAAGGGATATAGTGAGTGAGATCCAATATTATTCTATGATAGGGTCTATCATGTATTTAATGTTATGTATGAGGCTTTATGTTACATGTTATTTGAGAATGGTAGTAGGATATCTAGTAGATCTTAATGAACAACATTGGCCTTCTATTTATGGCTGTACTTAAGTATCTAAGGAAAAATAAAGATAAATTCCTATTTCATGAATGATATAAAGAGATATCCATTTGAGGTTACATAGATTATAGCTTTCAAAAATAAAATAATTACTTGAAGTTGTAGTCCATATATTTCATCTATCTCACCAGAGGATATGTGAGATAGAAGAGCTCTAATAATCCAATAATATCCAATCTCATAGTGGAGTCTTAGTATATTACATCTTCCTATGGATCTATGGAAGTATTTTATGTTCAATAATTTTTCCAATATATTGATGTGGTGCCTAGTAGTAAATACAATATTATAGTTTTCTATGGTAACAGTACTACAATAGATCTCTCAAAAGATCCAAGGTCACATCAATGAACAAAACACATACTTCAGAAGATTCATCCCTTAAGGGGGTTTTCTCAACAGGGTGATGATGTTGTGAGAAATGTATCCATGGAGTAGAACACGGTAGACCCCTTGACCACAAATCTATATCAGTAGAGGAATGTGTATCATGTGACAAATATTGGAATAAAATTTGTAGACTTTTGGATATAATGGAAGTGGGAGTCTATTGAAGTTGGTTCCCTAGAACATAATTCCTTATTATTGATTACCCATTTTATTAGTGAATATTTTTTTAACACGTAATGATTGTTCCTCTTCAATATATTATTATATCATAATTTTCTATGAATATTAATTTGATACTAAAAGGCCATAGCAGTCCCCTCCTGTGATGAGAACTTGGATGTTCCCTGATAGTATTCTTGAATATATTCTTATATCCTAATGACATTATTTAATGGGACATATATAATACATAATATCAGGTAAATGTTTCTCATTAGATATCGATACAATGTATCATGGTGTTCTCCCTTAGTAATATTAGAGTTAAGAGGTTACCTGAAAACACCCATCAATAAGAAATCCACATTTATATGGTTCATTAGATGTTCCAATCTGCATACATGTATATTGATCCATATAATTTATGATTATCATTAACAGATATCATGGATTGCATACGTGAATTTATTTATGAAAATAATGAGAACATATTTTTCTGCAATGTATGATACATTGGGGGCATCATAAATGGTATCAAATTAATGGATAATACAAGATAGTATTTATCCCTTTAATCGCTTAATGAAAGTGGATGTATTATACCCCTTGATAGGAATGGAACATCCTATATAAATCAATAACTACAGTTTTTGGTTGGAAGGATTATTTCAAAAAATTCACATAATGATACATTGATCATATAGAATGACAAAACCAGCATAAAACCTTCTTGATTTGAGATATCACTATAAAGGGATTAAATTTCATGGTAACTATTTGTAGGATGATGGATGGAATTATTACATTAACATCCTTATCTATGGGTTATTTGGAATTTTTCTAGTAAAAAACAATGGAATATAGACTGTTATTCCTATTGATACTATAAAATAGGCGTAAAGGGTAACACACCATGTGTATTCAAAATATTATGAAAATTAATGTATTGAATTTAACAAGTTGGGATAATTAATATTTATTTTTGTTTGGCTTAAAAATATGGTTCGTCAAAAGTTATAAAAAATAAAATTTTATTTAAATAATAATAATAAATAATTTTTTGAATGGGTTTTCTAATATAAAATTTATTTTATTGATCGATGAGTAACTCATTCATATTTATATATTATATAAATAGTCATTATTCAAGAATATAAATGAGAAAAAACGGGTTAAGAATCATGGATGATTTCAAATGGAATAATTTATATTTTATGTTATATTAGTAATGTTTTATGCACATAAATTGAATAATAATAATAATAAAGAAATTATTGTACATGGGGTGAACTAAAAATTATAAAGGGGGAATTTTATTGTGAGTAATTTTCCATCCCTAAGCCTTCCATAATAAATATCTAATTATATCACTCTTCATAATCACTCTTACTGTGCACAATGGATATTGATAGAATATCTAAATCCCTAGAGGGAGATCTAGTGATATAGATTGTTATATCTATCCATACTCTCTAAATAAATCAATAGAACATGAAGTGATATTCCTCCTTCAACAATAATTCTTATACGATCAAATATTCTCAACACAAGTGATCAAGATAGTATATTCTAGAACACAATGATTCCAAAATGATGTTCAAATATTTTAGTTCATGTTTGGGTCACATTTAGAGGGATTTATTAGTTGAATCCTATAGTAAAACAATGGAAAAATGAGATCTATTCATCCATATCATCAATGTATATAGAATTAAAAGTTGATAAAATGCTATATCTACTCATAAATAATTATAAGTTACATATAATTTACCTCTACTTCTAGTTTAGGAATTTTTCTTTAGTGAATTAATATACATTTTTCATTGAATATGAAATTACTTTTCAGGTGGGGTAAACATTATCCACAAATTAATTCTCAATTATGAGTTTTATATGCAACAATAGATCTTTTTTGTGCCAATAACCTTCATTTATAACTGCCAATATCTATGGAACACCCACTCCACTCCGGAATTATCTTTTTTTCAGACTCTAAATTGAATTTAAATGGACAACACCCTATTTAGATACACTATATCTAAACCTTAACCCTCCATAGAATAATTTTTAATGAAAAAATTTGGCGACCCTATATCAAATAGTGAAAAATATAACATAGAGGACACTAGAATCATTCCTCAAACTATGGATGTTATAGTGTCCTACAGAATCGGGGTAGACTAAATATCCTGGAGCGAACCTACATCTTGGAAATAAATCCTTTCCATAGATCCTTGAGTATCTATACCTTTTTATAACCGTTTCTCTAAAAAATAAGCGCCGTACACACCACCTCATCCACAGTGACTGATAGAAGTCCAAATTCCTTCCTGTCATGGAATAGTTGATCTATATATATATATCCTTATATCTATCAAGATCCCCTAGAACTAGTAATTTTTTTTCCTCATTTAGAATATCTAATGGATTCCCATTCTTTTTTAATGATTACACTCTAATGGTGGTTGATCACACTGATCATGATAGTGGTGGATCTGGCCACACCATTGGAACTACACAATGTAGATATACCAATAATGATAAATGACATATCACCCTAGATAATCTATCAATAATTACTCTATAATAATCCAAAAAAATAATTATTCTTGATTATAGAAGATCCTTTGTTGGTCCACCTAGAAGAAGCCACCTTCACTGGGCCTCTACCATCACATTGGATCCTATCTAAAATAATAACATTGTTCACTACCTTATAGAAATATGATTGTTAGAAACATGTAGTTAAATTAAAACACTATATCACAATGAATCCTCAATGGATTTATCCTAGGGTACTGTATCCCCTTCTAATGTCGGGGTGAAACGAAATTTATCGATTAAATGGTCATAATATTTTAAAACCAACTCATTACCTACATGAAATTCATGAACTCCCTCACCCTATTAGATCATAGGGTCACGGAAAATAAATATTAAATGAAAAGGACATAAATTTCCTTCTACGAAAACCCCATGTTCGAATCATCCTATATTATAACATCCCACTATCACATAGCTAATACTTGAAGAATATAAACATCCAACATCACCCACCATTCCGTAGGGGTCTCTAGGTGACAAATAATTATCTAAATAGACTAAATCTATAAATCAACTGAATGGAGACCACACTCCCAAAAAAATAACAATGGGGTTTGGACATAAAAATACCTTTCCAACTTATACATTGTCGGTGAAGTATGTAGATCCTCTCCATTCCTCACTTACACAACTCATAGCATGTTTTCTCTGTGTTAGTCATTAAAATTCAAACATAAAACTATAGGAGGGTATAGACCATCCACTTATGTGGAATAATCATCTCCAACATTGTGAAACATAGCCAGAGGCCTTCATGGATGAATTGTTTTATAATTCAAAGCCCAAAACATAGAAAATATAAGAAAAATAGTTCTTCATATTATATATTAATGGACGTGATAACATTCATACCACCCAGCTACTCCCTAAATCTCATATTATAGAAATATAAAATCCCATGTGCCCACACCATCCCCATAAACCCTTATGCAGGGTTAATACAATATATATGAAGAAGGTTCACATCATACACCTATAATCCATATCATCACATGATTCCATTTTATGTTGAATACAATTTTTCACAATTGAGGCAATGTTAAATGAAATTTCATTTACATATTATAGAGGAAATCCCTTTTTATGTTACCATTGGCATAATATGTAGCTTATTTCACATCAGAACCAATACAATAGATCATTTGATACACTATTTATCCATTTAGAAGGTTTCTTATGTAATATTCCATAATAATGTTTTATGGTAAATCACTATATAAATTGGTGGAAGTACTTCAGTTAATTATACCATATCATAATATAGGTAACCAATTATAAACAATCATGAAAATAAAAAATTAATCTTACATGAATTATATGATGCATGAATGAACACTATATTTCCCTTCTATCTAATAGATACAATATCATAAACATAAATCATATTCATGTGCAACACCCAAGTTGAAATTAGTCAATAGTAAATGAATGAAACACGAATAAAAACCTCATCCTTGGTAACTTCACCTTTCCCACTCATGGGATAGCTACCATAAAAAAATAGATCCATACAATATATAGAAAATGACCCAAATGATTTCAACCTTACAATAATATTCCAAAAAAATAAAGGGATCTAATACCACATTATAATATGGTGGTCGTGGTCCAATAAAAAGTTTTCAAACTAAAGATATACAGGGAAAACAAGTATGCCTCCCCATATGTCAGAGTCAGCTGACTAGTAGTGAGAGACTATGGTAATATGGTGTTGAGACTATTCTCTTACATCAATGTGAAACAAAAATAAAAATAAACATAAACATATAAATGAATTAGTAAATAAGAAACACAATAATTTCTAATAAATGATCTCAAAACATGTTATATCAAAATGAGTAATATTCTATGTCACGAAGTTATACATCAAATATTTGGTCTTACACATCAATACTATAAAAGAAAAAGAGATGAAACAACTAGTAAAATTTACCAAAAAAGGACTTCAGTCCAAGATCAGTCCCAATCTCACATACTCCATCACATCATTCCAAATTATACATCAGTCATAGGTTGATTTATTTTTTGATGACTTGTAGTCCTGAAGACTTTTCAAGTACACAATGACTGCCAGAGAAAGGTGTGATCAGGACTAAGTAGGCTACCCCCATGATCATCAAAAGGAATATCCAGTTTGAGTATATGGTGTGTGATAATTTATAAAATAAAATGATCTTAATATATATATATAAATAAAAAAAATTTGATACTCAGGATCCATGGGGAAACCTGGGGTTCATTACACCAGCTTTGTCCTAACTGGGATTTCTATGTCCATAGTAACTCATAGAAACAGAAAGAACCTAATGGGAATATCCCTAGTGTTTCAATCAAGTCTAATAAATATTACATGGATTTTCCCCAAGTAACCCTAAAACTTATTTCATAACAAGGCCAAGGGGGTTTCCCTAGGCCTCTCCAAGATGAGGGATTTACCCACCGAACTGCAAACAAATTTTCACAATGTTTATATGGTTTATTTCACCAAGACACTCAAAATATAATTTCACAATGATTATATGGTGGGTTTATCTAAGGCATCCCAAAATAGGTGACCTAAGGATTCTAAGGGGTATTTCCCCAAATCACTATAAACCATGACTCATAACAAGTCCAAGGGGGGGTTCCCCCAAGGAAAACATAACCAGGAGTCATAATGATACCTATTTGTATATACCCAAGATACTCTAAAATATGATTCAGATAAAAAAAGGGGTATTTCACCAATGCCGTCCAAATTTTGAGCCATAATTACTCTATGGGGGACTACCCCAAGTCACTTAAAATCATGATTCATATTTCAAATAAAATCTAATTTATCTTATTTTAACCTTTTAATCTAATTACATTGGGTTTTTATATAAATATACATGGACAATAGGTCAAGAATCCCATATTAGGCATCATTTCTCATACACACAAGCCCACATTTTAATCTCAAGTAACCCATATGTTCTCATATTTATTTTCATAATTAATTTTACAAATCTAACGCACCACCAGTGGTGACTAATGTACCAATTTAATCACTAAAGGATTATTTATTGATTTTTAAGGTGTTCCAATTGGTATTCAGGGGATAAAAATGTTAAATTTTTTAATTTGGTAATGTGTGTGGTATTCCAGTGTAACAAAACATAGTATGCACGTATTCCAGTGTAACAAAACATAGTATAAAAAATGTAAATGGTAAGAAATTTGTTGTAATTATTTTAGAGAACCTATGTTATACTCATATACTACTATCCATAGAGTATCTATAGTTGACTTATGATTAAATTAAATTAATAAAATAAATATAATGGCTCTATAAAAGTAGGGTATAATTTTGTGAGATACCATGATAGAGAAAAAATGAATAGAATATAATAGAATAATAGATATACATATAGATTGGTAATGAAATTAATCATACAGGCATCATAGGAGAAACAATATAGAAATCTTCAAAGGAAAGACGTGGAATGATATGGATAACATTTAGTGGATGTGATTCAAATTAATGGGAATGAAAATATCCCAATACACTTTAAAAAATTTGAAAAAAATTGATAGTGGGGTTCCATGATGATAGATATCCTCATCATTTTTCAAATCTGACCATAACATATTCCATGACCTAGACCATGATGTAGGTCACATAAAGTTCCAATGAAATGGCCATAATGTGGTCACCCTGGAATATGTCAATCGATAGTGAGCTTCTTGGTTCTGTAAATTTCTCTCGACCAACCCGAACCCCCTTCTAAGTCCATGCCAAAACCCAGTAAAACTCCCGAACAACTCCAACACACTAAAACCAAAAATATCAAAAATAAAATGGGGATATTGGCATAAAATAGAATGGTTAATACCAAAAATGAGTCCATGGTACTACACTAAAGACAAAAAAACCAAGACAATGTTAATCCAATTGTTTAAGAGAATGAAAAAGAATCAAAGTAAAAGAGAGGATAGGTAAAATGTTTAATAAACATTAGATGAAAAAACAACAATGTGGGGAAGGATTAATTATGGAATGTTTGACCTCAGAAGAATGAAAACCAAATGAATTAAAATATATTATACCCTTAAATATTTTTTTCTATTTTTCTCCATTGAATGCTTTTTTGAACATGATCATGCTGTAGCCACATGGACTTTGATAGGGTCCCTCTATCATCTATTAGAAAAATTGAATTTATATAATGTGGTGGTATAAAAACAGGTTGGAAGATACATATTTTTTCAAATTCCATCCTATACCATGACTGTCGAAACAGGTACCTACCCATCATAGTTTTACACTATAACGTAAAATTACTCTAAAAATCTATATTCGTCTATAATTTTCAAATATGAAATTAACTCTGAGACACCATAGACACAACGAATCCAGGTTTAACTCTAGATGAAACACTATGCAATAAGGTTGTATCCATGTTGTGGTTGCCTTTAAAATTCTACAAATGATATCTTTTATTTTGAACCACATCAAAAATATCATCCTCCGTCTTTAAAACTTAAAAAATATAAAGTAAAATTCCTAAAAATTGTGTCCCCCCACACATTCGGTGTTGTGAACAAATTAATTGAAAATGTTATATGCATAGATTCTAACATGAGTTTTTTAAATCATTTTCCCAAAATTATTTAAAAAATATTTCGTCATATATTCTAACCCATTAAAGAAGTTAGTGGGAGTATTTATCATATGGTCACAAAGAGGTGTGGTATGAATTTTATAGTTATATTAAAAGTTTTATGAAAAACATTAAATAATAAATAATACATAAGTTATATTTTTATAACGATCCACATCTCATAAAAACAATATTCTTTAGTTTTTAATATAAATATCCATAAACACACCTGGAAATATAAAGGTCTAATGTATTTGGGAAATGAGTTAAATATTTTAAAAATTAAATAAACTATGAAATTTATTATTTCTCTATTCGTAATTTTACATTATATGTCATTATACTCCTATCATTGTATGGGATATACTAGATATGCATAAAATAAATGGGTGACCCAAAAATCCCAAAAGGTAATAAGAGTTAATAATCATAACATAAAATCAAGAAAGAGAATGATAAAAAACTATAAAAAAGAAGAAAGGAATAAGATAATGATATTCATTTGCAGATGGTAATCATGGGAAACATATGGTAATGAAACAAACATAATTAATTCCTTCATAAATATAAGATGAGGCTCAATCCCAAGTCAAATTAACATAACCTGAAGGGCTCACTACTTGTGAAACATACATAATATCTCACCAGATGTAAGAATTTACTAATTTATTAGAGGGTTATGTAATTTTGGACCCACCATTTCATCATTATATGTCATGATTATGTTCTCTATATAAAAACATAAATTATACATCAAGAATAGTTATGAATTTAAAACATGAGAAATAAATTCATTACATAATAATGTCAAAAAGCATGGTAATATAGTGAATTATATTGATAGGAAACAAACGTAGTGAATGTGTCATATTAGATGTTAAAAGTTATAAATGAAAATAACTGAATATTTATATTATATAAAGTTAATAAAAAGATATAGGAACAAAAATAATTATAATTGTGGTGAGGATAAACAACAAGGAATATTTCCATTGTAAACACCATAGGGTCTGACATAGAGAAATAATTGAAAGGGAGTCGCAAATAAATGTATATATATTGAAAAAAGTGGAAAAGGGTATATAAATAAAAAAATTATTGTATATTAAAATGGTAGAATGTGTAATATAGGGTGATATACAGAGATAATATAACAAGGAAAGAAGTATGAGAGTCCCCTTACCACATGTCCTTTTTGGATTTGGTAGCATAGAACTATCTTATGTGTACTTTATGATAAAATTATATTCATGGATTGGAATATTAATAAACAACTTATCACATCATTATTATTATTATACATAACATAGTATGTGATAATATTCTAAGAGTATTTGTCGTACTAAAAGGTCATAACAGTTCCCTATAATGACGAGAAAATGAATTATGTGTGACACTATTTTTGAATATATTTTTCATATCTATATGATATCTTTTGGGGGTAAAAAATGATGAATTCTATAAGGGGTGGAGACTGATAAGTCTTTGAGGAACCATCTCATGGTGTATTCCCTTGGGAATATCCAGCAGGATATTATGAGAATGAGACTTGCTAGTACAAAATCTACATTTATATGTGTCATTGGATGTTTGTATCAACAGATGTGTGTATAGGTACAATGAATTAAAGATTATTAATAATGAGGTTTATGAGTCTCACACATAGATGTATTTATGAAAACTGGGAGGGAAGATGTTCGTGGTGGTGTAGGATTTATTGGGCGTGTCACGAGAAATATTACATTAATGAATAATGCTTGGAAATATTTGTTTCTTATATTTATTAACATAAGTTGGTATCCCAAGACCTTGGATATAAATGATATCTCCCAAATAATTCCATGACCATGGTGTTCTAAATTTGAGATCATTTTTTGGGAGGTCAAAGAAAGAGACAACGAGCACATAGGTTGATGGCACCAACATGAAACCAACATGATTAGAGATATTGAGATTAAGTTATTATATTACATTGTATGTTTCTGTATGAGGTAAAACAATATTTATTTTCTATTTACCGAATATAATATCTATTTATTTATCACTAAATAAGGTAGTGATATTTATTTAATAAATATATATACATTATTTGAAGGCCCGATAAATATTTGTGGAGGAATGGTGGACCATGTTTAATAGTCCAGTGGGAAATAATAAATATAGAATATTATCCAAATAAATAATATTTAATATTAATTCACAATTTAATTTAATGTCATGAAATGATAATATAATTGATATTATTTGACATGTGGTTTTTTATGGATTAGATTAATAATATAGGGAGCTTTTGCAATTATTTTATTTTAACCATTGAAATATAAATACCAGATAATTTCATTTTCTCTTAAGATCCAATTCATTAGTAATGGTTGTGTAAAATTTATTTGGACAATCCTCTCAGGCCTAGAGACCTCCCTTCCTAAAGAACGAAGATCAATCCTCCTCCACCGAATGAAGTAGAACACTTTGAAAGTGGTTCTCAAAGAAATCAACGGTGGACTATGTATGTTCCAGGATATGTCATGACACTACTCAGAGATTCATTTGGTGACATCTGGAGATTATTATAACATGTTTGGATCACCACTAGTGTAATCTCAAACTAGGTTTCTACAATTCAATGTTGGTGTACAACGGATTTTTCACAAGTTGCATCAACGATTAATTAATTGGTAAAAGAAATTGTTTATTTAATTAATTTAATAATAATTAATATGTGAGGATCCTCTTTCAATTTCTAGCATAATTATCCATTTAATACATATTTTATTCAATTTCATGGATAAAAATGTTTATCATAGAATAAATATTTAATTGAACATGGATTATGGAAAAAAGAAATGTTGGGCACTGCCCATCGTATGCTTCCATTGCGCCTGGAACCTACAGTCTCGAACTGATTTATATACTCCTCTAACCTCATAAATATTAATCTTAAATCTATAAATTACATAATTTATAATATTTTTCTAGAGTATTATATATCTTATAATTTTTTTATTACTATGTTTTATTAAATATTGAAATTATTAAATTTTTCATCCATCGTATTTAGGTTACATGGACAATAATTTTAAAACTACTTTGATGATGTATTAATGATTATGTTTTAATTTATAATGGTTTCATAATGTTCATAAGTATCAGGTTATATGGGATATGTTAATTTAGAACTAAAATATTTCAATATATTTAAAAAATAGTTCCAAATTAATAAAAATTTCATTGTAAGATTGTTTAAGTTTATTAAATGGATGAGGATTGTTTAGTTTTTATATCATTATTATGATGATTATTTTAATAATATTTTACAATAAAAATTTTATTTATTTATTATTAATATTAGGAAAATAACTAAAATACAATTTTATGAATATCCATGTGTGTTATAAGTTAAATTAAATCATCATTAATTACTTAAGTTACAAAAACCTACCATGGGGAAATTGTTCATTAAAGGGAGTTAAAAGGGTGGAAAAATAATAAATATTTATTTTTTATAAAAATATTATATAATAATTATAATACTTGCATAAATTTTATTTAAAGAATTCATATTTTATGGAAGGTTTATGATGACAATTGAAATGGAGAGGCATGGGTTTTTAAAACCAAATTTCTCTATTTGAAATGAAACCTTTGGAGTGACTTTAATTTGCATTTATAATGGTCTATTTGTTAGACCTGGCCCACAAGAATGTGTGTAAAAGTATTTATAGCGGTATTTTGGGCAATATTTGCCAATGTTATATGTTTTATAAGTGAGGAGAAATGAATAGATGATGTGTGATTATATAACCAAGGGGGTATCATTGAATAAAATTTTTATTATTTTATTATTTAAGATCAATATTATTGATATTATGTATTATTATGACATCTAATAGAATTTAATTGAAAAATATAAAATTTGTAGATAATTAAGAACACCCAAAATCAAATATCATTGTTTTAATATATATTTCTAGGATAAGAATCCAAAATTAGTCTTCTTTTATAAAAAATGTAATTTACGAATTGAAAATTGATTCAGAGGATTAAAATAAAAATTTATTATTATAAAATACATTTTTTACTCACCAATTACATTTTAATTCATAAAAAATATTTTAAAAAAACATATCCAATTCTACATCATAATGATATCATAATATTTATTGAATACACAAAACAAGTTTTTATTATTCATGTAATATTAAAACTTTTTGGGAATATATATAACATTTACCATAATTTATTTCTAATGGTATTAATCCAAAAATAAGATCTAATTTATTAAAAAACAATTATAAATGAGGTAATTGTAATAGAAAAAATTTAATATTAAAATTAATTTTTTACTAAAAAATGTAACACCAAAATATTTTATAGTATGTATTGTGTTAAATAAATTCAATTTATTCTATATATTATGTTTTAAGAAACACCATGATAATTTTATGGTACACACAACAATCAATTATCTTGTGTTACACATAAGACTAGGTTTTAACGAAAAAAATTATATTATTAAAAAATTATAATTTAATAAAATGAGATAAAATAAACATTTTAAATTAGTGATTATGAATAAAATTAACCTATGAAAATATATTGTTGAATTAAAAGGTTAAAAATTAATTATAAATGAATATAAGAACTAACTAGATATATAGGTACATTTTTTAAAATAGAAATATTTTTATTCTCACAATGTAATTTTATACTACTAAATAATTGAATTACTATTATATGATGATATTAATGAAATATATTTTATATAGATTATAAAAATATATTTGATATTCATATAATATATTTTATAGTCATAATATAAGAACTAAAACAAAATGCCACCTAAAAACAAATATTTTTATAAAATTTATATTACCGATATCTAATTGAGATCCTATTTTAAATTCAATTTTAGAAACTTTTTTATAATTTATTTAATAAAATAAAAATTATATTTTAAATATATATATCATAATATACTATGGAAGAATTATTTTTTTTATCAGTTTCATCCTTTTATAAATACTGAAAAATATTAAATTATGATTGATAATTACATTCTTCATCCAAATAATTTATACTATTAAACTATTTCATTGAATGGTTTCAATGTATAAAAATAATATTTTTTATCATTTAATCCAATTTAGGTAATATTGAAAAACATTACATTGAATTTATATATAAAATGTTTCAACATTTTTCATGTTTAATCATTAATAACTCATTTTGTCACGCTATCAACATGATTTGTTTTATATAAATTACTGAAAAACCAATGTTTTAAATTTTAAAAAATATATTCCATATTTGAAATAATTTGGTACAAATTATGTAAATATATTTATTTTATATTTGGGAATATTAATACTAGTTTTTTAATATTTTTATTACCATGATTAAGGATAAATGGGGTAATTTTGGGAAAAATAATATTATAAAGTGTATGAAATTAACATAACACTTGTCCTAATTTCATAAGATGATTTTATGTTGAATTAAATAATCATTTTGAAAAACTTATAGCCCATTTTAATTAACTAGTGTGATAATATGAAATTTATTATATTTTATTTAATGAAGAGAATAAGATGTCATATTCATATTTCAATAACATTTCAATTTTTAATATAGGGTTATAAAGAAAGGAAATTATGGTATAATTTTTTATTTAAAATATAAATTATTTCAATTTATTATGGTGATTTATTTATTATTTTTTTGAAAATCAATGAACTTAAATGCATTTACAATGATGATTCAATTATTATTAAATTATTATAAATTTCAAATAAATGCTATTTAAAATATAAATATAAAAACAATTTAATTTAAATAATGTCATAAATTAATTTTATAGATGAATTCGACGTGATATTGATGATTTAAAATATTTGGTTCTAATATATCAATTTTTTATGATATTTTTAACAATTAAAAGTAATTGATAGTGTCAAAATAGACAGTAATGATATTTTATCAAAATTATAATATATTAAATTATTTTGAAATCATAAAAAAAATTAAAAATTAAAAATCATTATTATATAGATTAGAATTTTATAAATGTTTCACTTATGGTATAATTTATATCAAATAAATAAAAATTAAAACATGTTAATATCGAAAATATTGTTACCATTGTTAAAATTAAAATAGGTTAATTAAGGGTTAATCAAAATAATAAGGGTTAAACTAATACAAAAACATTTATAAACTATTTTTTTTATAATATTATAGCCTTATAAAATATAATAATTGAATACATTTAATTTTTTTGGTATTTTAATTTAGATTTAATTTATTATGAATTATTATTTTAGAAATTAGAAAAGATACCCTCGCCTGAATAATAAAAGGAACCTCCTCCATCATCTAATTTCATCACATTGAGCCTTATATATAGTCAAAAACAAACCCATTTATCCTCCAAATATCCTTATAAATTTTTTTAGATCCTGGTATTCTAAAAAGACAAACCCTAGATCCCTTGTGAAGAGTTCTAAAAGAAGTCCGCTGAAAAAGATGTAATTGTTTTTTCAAAATCATCCACGTTCATTAATTCTTATTCATCCTATTTATGTATTGTATATATTTTAATGTAATAAATAAAATATAATATATATTTTGAGATGGTATTATGATTATGGTACTACTATTTTAGAAATTTTATTCATCCAATGAAAAAATGAAATCATTGTATGTCATTACGCATGACTTATCATCCCCACACCATGGTGTAATATGGTTTTCATAACTAATTTATTTGGATTGGTATAACCATAGATATAATTGATACAAGTAATAAATATCAAATGATATTTGTTCTTTATAATTAAATTTTCATCCAATTCATATCTCTTTCACCATTAAGTTAATGATATCATCGCTTTGTGTGTGTATGACCTACCGTCTCTAGAAAGTGATTTGATTCATTTTTCATTTTAACCATTAAATAATTATTATTATAATTTTCCTAAAGGGTATATATAATATATATGAACTAAATATCATACAGGATATAAATTAAATATATCATATTTAAAATAAATTGTTCTTACACAGTAAAACATGAATTAAAAAATGAAATACTTAACACCCGAAACAACGGTACCCATGAAATATTATTTACAAACAAGAGATAAAATAATACATTATAATTATATATGTTCTAATAAATATTTATAGGGTTATTTTCTAATTAATTACTTCATTTAAACCATTATACAGGATGGTAAATCGTATTCATCCAAAGAAACGTATGAGGTAAGAGAATTTCATATCAATTTTATTTCGGTGAGATATATGCCATATTTACCACTATCTTCTATTGTGTGCTGTATATTATAAACTATGGCATCTTATTAATTTAAATTATTAAAATATGTATTTTATTTTATTCCTTTGTGGGGTTCAACTTTCCCAATTTACTCAAGTGGTAAGGTAATTTTGTTTCACATTTATTTCTATGGGACATATGTCTTACACAATTCTCATTTCGTAAATGCGGTGTATATATCACCCATTAATATTTTTTTCTGTACGTTCTTGAATATTATGGTATTTTAATATTCATATAATTTTATT
Source organism: Viscum album (assembly GCA_963277665.1). Classification (NCBI taxonomy): domain Eukaryota; kingdom Viridiplantae; phylum Streptophyta; class Magnoliopsida; order Santalales; family Viscaceae; genus Viscum; species Viscum album. The sequence goes on along the minus strand of OY728134.1, from coordinate 633,160,023 downwards.
TTTTCAATGTGGAATACAATTCTACATATTATAATTTTTTAAGAGATAATTTCACAATCTCAGTATAATTCGAGACTGTTTGTATGTATGTATCACCATGGGATTATTTATCATCCATGTTAACGTGTCTTAAAAATATTTTCCAAAATATTTTTAACATCATCCATCTAATGATTTACGTCATTTTCCCTAGTCATAATTTTCATAATATAGTTTTAAATGTATCTATTTTTTTCATATTCCAGAAAAGTTACTTTAAGACTTTTTCGACAAAAATACGAAAATAATGTTTTTTTAACATATACAACATAAACATATTTTACCACCATCATGATAACTTAATGTTTTGAATATTAATTTACATGTTTTCAATTATTTTTAAATAAACTATATTCTTTTATAAATTCAAGGATTTTACTTATATAATTTAAATGAAAAATGTATTTCTCTCTATATATTTCTAACGATATTATTAGGGTATTTTTATCAATGTCAAATTCCTTTGTTGAATAATAGGTTTGATTGAGTATTTTCTTATATGATATAATACATCAAATTTTCCTAATGGTTTTATTGTTATTTTTATTGTAGATGTGCTATTTTGATACCATTAATAGTATGTGGTTAAAGTAATCACATTTCTTATGCTAGGTTTTAAATATGAATGTTTGTGTGGTTTATGCATTTATACGAGGAATGGATTGGAATTTGTAACTAATGAGTGATACCTAATATATCCCTTAGTTTCTTAGTAGGTTTCATGAGAAAAATAGGTTTGGGTATTAGATTATGTCTTACCAATTTATATATAATGTCTTGACTGAATCCTTGACATAATGTTTAAGATGTATGATATAATGATTTACCACATTATGAGATTAGTTATAGATATTTTATTTGATTTTTTGAATAATATATTATCCTTGGTTAATTTTAATTCTCATGTGATTATATATATAGAATTATATGTTCATCTTCCATTCTAAACATATTATTCTCAGTTTATTGATTAAATGGAATATATTTTGGTTAATCACCTTTCTAGAAATGTTTTTTTATTTATGACAGCTTTTTTTATATTTATACCCTTACTTAGAATTTGAACTCACCCCTTTCATTTGTTTCATTTTTTCCCAATATTCATAGATGTATATTATGATTTATATATAGGGTTAATCAAGGATAATGTTGGTGTTTTTAAATACATTACTATGTTGAATTTAACAGTATAAATCATAATGTATGTTTTAATTATGTAATCTCAATTCAAATATTTCTAAATTGACCGGTCCATTTAGATTCATGTCTTGTATCAATGCTAATATAATAAATTTTTCCACTTGATATATGCATCTTGTCTTAGGACATTATAGTTGGTTCCAGATAACCTTTAATAGCAAACATGGAAACTAGATTTAGGAAACATATTTTAGGTACCATAAGCCTAAGATCAACATTGAGTATAATTATTGACGTGTTGTTCCCTGTCCAGATCCATGTATCACTGACAGGTGGAGGGGTAAAATAGTGATATCAATTTTTTGACATTTCCTTCATTTTTAAACAAACCTCACCTCCTATTAAAGAGTTTCATCCCTGTTGAACACACACAATCACAGGAACAAAATATTTACAAGTTTAACTACTCCACAAAAGTAGTTACATCCTTGGTATTATACTGAAACAATCATGTACCGCATAATCCATTAGAAAAAAATCCATTGATGTGGAATACAATGAGTATGATATGCCCTTACACTCATGTAGCACTTTCAAAATGATCTAATTGTGTGTGTTCTCCCACTTAGCACATATAGGAAAATGGGATGTTTATGTGATTCTTATTGAACTTTCACAAATAAAATATTTCAAAAACATTCGTTACTTTCCTACCCAAAACATTGTAAGAATCTCTTGGTGAAAATAGAATTCACGTCACACCCTGCTTGTGCACCTCCCTACATTCTGCCACTCAGCTTGCAAAACCTACATTCTAGCACAACATTCAGATTTTGGGACTACCTGCTTGTGTACCACAAATTGTGGGCCACTATTTTACAGATATCAAAACTTTCATGCCACTTTTGGCTTATACCCAACACACTTCTTGCACACAACTCCTTGATTTCCCACCTCTTACAACTTCTGTGCCACTTTTTCTAGCACACCACGCTGCCTGCACACAACTATACTTGCTTGCCTCCCTATATATGTACCTTATAAATAATTCATGACCTACATGACACTTCATCTAGCGCACCTCTTTCTAAAACATTCACAATCAGAGCTCAAATTTTCTATTAAGTGTTTAGAATTGAAATATATGGAGGGTATCAATTTATTTATAGGATTTCTTATGCTGTGTACGAGGCATCTACTCAAATAGCACACCACTTCATGACTTGTGCACCGCTCCATCACTTGTGTGCCACTCCATCACTTGTGCTTCACACCATCACTTGCATGACGCTCCATAACTGTCCCGCCACATTCTTTAATTTGACATATTTTGATGTGTTAATTTTGAAATATGACTTGCGCACAACATACACATTTTCTCCACTTATTATTTCACACCACACTTTTACGCCACACTTTGACTTGTGCGCCACTTTCTTTCCTTGTCCAAAAACACTTCTTTACTCCCCCAATCCTTCATAAGTATTTTCATCACAAGTTATCACAACTTTTGATATTTGGGAAATAAAAATCATCCAAGCATCATCATAGTTACCATATGATTTATTGTAACTTTTCTATCTTCCATCAACCACTTATACAATGTGAAGTGATTTCCATTATTCTTATACTTCATTGACAACAAAAGACAATAACTGAGAGGGATATTCTTCATAATCATCATGGTCCTAATAATCTGCCCCTTTGGATTTTTTTTCAACCAAGATTCATAAATCACTAAACATTGTAAAATCAAAAAATGGATTACCCATAAACAATTATAAGCCTACATGAGAAATCACATTGTAGGAAACAAAAATTATTAACAGAAAAACTATGTTTCCTAAAAGTAGTGACTATGAATCATCTACAAAATTCTTTTTTAGGCATCTCCAAAACATGATCATATTCTATTTCTTCTAAACCTTATTCCACATCTTCAACTCCTAGTGGAAAAAAACAATTTGTTTTTTATAACCACCCCATCAAAATATTAGAATAGTTCACACACTTACATACTACATTAATAGCTTACACAAAACTCCACCATTATGAAAGAAACCATAATGATTGATTTGTGAAACAATTATCCCCTTGATAACACTATCCATATGTAAGATGAGAGAGGGGAAACACACACACACGTACGTCAACCTTGATGAAATGGGGGTTGGACACCCATGTTCAACCTCATTTTAGAAAATGGTTCCTTTGGTAGATTTTTTTTAATATGTCGGAAACTTGATCCATTATAGGAATGTACTCCAACTTCAATTCATTATTCTCCACATGCTCTATGATGATGTGGTACTTCATGTCAGTGTGTTTTCAACGAGAATGTTGTACCAAATTCCTTGTAATATTAATTTCACTATTATTATCACATCACAATAGTAAGGGTAGCATCACATCAACAAGTAGATATTCTAACTGAGTCATCATCCACAAAAGTGGTGTAGTACCTTGAGTGGAAGTAACATACTGACCTTCAGTATTACAAAGAGTTACAAAATTCTATTTCTTGGTATGTAAACTTACACAACTTTTCCCTAGAATGAAAACTACACTATATATGGATCCTCTATCATCAACATTTACTACCCAACAAGCATATGAATACCTAAACAAATTAATATTTTATGAACCAAGATACCTGATTCCAAAATATTTTGTTCCTTTTATATATATTATAATCCTATTTACATCAATTAAATATGATTTTTTGGAGCACTCTGAAACCTTGTGGACTAGGTAATGTCAAAGACAATGTTAGGTCATGAGGAATTCAAATATAATAAAAATCTAATCAGCTTTCTAAACTTGTTATGATCAACATACTATCCCTCTCCATATTTAGAAAACTTGGTTCCTGAAGAAATTTTTATAGAATCTGGTTTATAATTTTCCATGCCAAACTTAATGAGAATATCCTTATTATACATCAATTGTGAATGGAAAATGTGGTTATTTTTCAATATGATTTGTATACTAAGAATCTATTTCATTTCCCACAGCATGGATATCTCAATAAACTTATTTATCTCTTCATCAAATCATTCAAAATAACTTTCATCATTTTCAGCAATGATAATGACATCAACATAAACAGTTATAATGAGATAAGACTCATGACATTACATGATGTAAATATTTCATTCAACTCTCCCTCTCTTGAAGCTCATCTTCCTTAAGTAAGTATCCAGTTTGGAATACCATACACTAGGGTCTTAAAATAGCCCAAACAAGCCTTTATTCAGCTTAGACACATAACACTCATCTTTCACCACAACAAATCCACAAGGATAGTCAATATAAAATTTTTCATCAAGATTTCCATTTAGAAATTCAGACATCACATACATTTGAAACATTTTATAACCTCTTTGTGCAGTAATAATAAGAAATATTCTAATTTTTTCAATCTGGACACTGGGGAGAAGACCTCATCAAAATCAACTCCTTCAATTCGTGCATAACCATTTCACACTAATCTTTCCTTGTTCGTAATCACATTACCTCTTTAATTTAGCTTGTTCCAGAAAACCCATTTTGTACCAATTAAAATTCTGTCATCCATCTTGGGTACGAGTTCCAAAGGATCATTATTTTCTATCTGATCAAGCTATTCATTAATAGCCTCAATCCATTCTAGATGCTCAAAAGATTAATTTGCATTATTTGTCCATACATTTGAATATAAATATGTATTTTTTATAACATTTTCTGTTCTTATTGTTTGAACCCTATGATGTTTATCACCAATAATGTTTTGAGCCTATAATTTCTTCCTTATCCTATGATGATATGTCCGAATTTCAGCCTCATCACTTAAAATTAATGCATCTGATTCATATTCTCGAGTGGGTTTACAAATATTGGTAGCATAATCAGAATCATTAACAATACTTTCCTTATCTTGGCCAACTTCTAAATCAACAAAAGGCTGATTTTTCGTCTCATCATTTTCAATAACATTCACATCAGCAGAATAGACAATTCTTCCTGTCTCTTTGTTGAAACAATCAAATCCAATTCCTTCTGGAGCATAGCCAAGAAAAATCCCATCAACTCCTTTTTGTTCAAAAATTCCAAGGATTACACCCTTTTTCATTATGATGCATGGAATCCCAAAAACTCTTAGTTTTTTCAATCATGCAGTTTTTCCAAAAACATTTCATATGAAGTCATATCAAAATGTGGCCTATAGAATCATCATGTCTGAATATACTCTTCAACACTCATGAATTTCCTATAATAATTATGAGAGAGACCATGTTCATGTAACATAGTTCTCCAAATTCCAACCAGACTAATATTCTTCCTTTTAAAAACCCCATTTGATTGTGGTGTGTATGGTGAACTTAAATCATGACCAATACTTTGCTTCTCCACTATTATCAGTTCTCAACTTGTTTACTAAATACTCACATTCCTTCTCTACTTTCCTTATGAATGTCTTAAAAATTTGAAGTTAGTTTGACTTATGTCTCATGTACATAACACATGTAATGCGAGTAAATTCATCAATGAAATTCATGATGTACTAATATCTATTTGATGATTTCAATCTCATTGGTGCACAAATAAAAATATTTATAAGTTCCAATGCTTTTTTGAATGAATATCAACTCTCTTAATAATATAATTTGTAATATTCTTTTTTTCACAAAGAATGAAACACCAATATCTTCTTCTTGATAAATCTGGCATATCTTAGGCACTGTCTTGCATTGATAACATTTTCTTGTCTCTCTGACACATATGTCCCAGAATTTAATGCCAAAATTGATTTTCATCCACCATGACCATGTAACAAGAGTTTTGTACTTCGCTAACTTGGAACCAGATCCCTTTTGTATGTTTCCCCTTGTAAATACATATCAATAATTTTCCCTTTTCAATAAAAAGCTATATTTTTTTAATATATCTTTTTACACTTATCAAAAAGTTTTGAAACACTCTATATATTATGTTTCTACCAATAAATATTTAATTCTTTTCAAAGATTTCATTTTTTTTATTTCTCGATTAATGATGCATCAACTCCTTTAATCCTAAAAGACTCATCATTCCCTAATGTAATTGTACTTTTATTCAAGTCAATCACATTATTTAGAATCTTTAAGTCTATGGCCATATAAGTATAACACCCATGATCTTGAATCAATGGACATGATCATATTTTTGATTTCATGGTGGTTTAAAAAAATATATTTTTGTTCTTTATTTTCATTTCTCACCTCCATCATTTTATATTTGTTCTGAACATTTTGTTGCCCTGTCAACAAAACAACCCTTACCTTATATAAATGTCCAGGCTATTCCCATATTTCACATATATTTTCCAATGGTTTGAACATATTTTCAACATTCACACCATTCTTCCCAGATTTCTTCTAAACTTCCTTCTCGTATATCCCTTTTTGAGAGGATTTACTCCCACTCAAACCTTGTCTTCGATAACTTGTTGAATAGTAGAAATGTTATTGATTGAACCAAAACATGTTTTAACTGATTCTGAATCCACCACAATACTAGCAGAAACAATAGAATGAATATTTCCCTGTGAAACATCTATACTGACTGGAGTTGTGAACATGCCTTTCAAAAACTATCTTAATAGAACACTGTTAACCATCAAACTTCATGTTTTCAATTTTAACATTCAACTTCTACTAGTGTTTCTATTCAGACTTATCTTTACTAGATGTATTAAGAATATTTCTAGTCATAGAAGTTTTTTGTACATCTTATTTTTTAGTATTTCTGACCTTGGCCATATACATTGCCTTTCCATCTTTTTTCATATCATAACATGTTATGTATTTCCCCTCAACCTTTGAAGGTAACATTTGTTGGTCCTCATTTTCTTTGTTCTTACTAGAAATTTCTCTATCTTCTAAGACAGATTGTTTGAAACTGATACAAATTTCTTTTTCTTTAGAATTTTTTTGTTGGACAAGTTCCATCGCTTATTTTTTCCCTCAACATTACTTCAAGATGATAATAACGATTCTTTTAATTTTCAAGAGAATTATTTAGGTCATCAACTTTCTGTTCCACATGGATTTTCACATCATGAAAACATTATTGATTGTTTACTGTTGAATATTCATTTATTAACTTATTTTTTCCATATAAATCTCTCCAATCATTCAACAACATTATTTCAACACTTCTTTTAGATGATATTCAAGTTGAGATTTTTCTTTATCACTACTATTTCTCTAGTAATCATCATTATTCAATACTGAAATATAGTCTTTCATTATATCTTTCTCATTAAATGTTTTCTTGAATTCATATTATCTATATTATTCTTCTTCATCGTTAGATAAAAAGCATAAAAAATTACATTTGAAGATATTTTTATCCTTCCCCATTGAAAAATATTTGACTTTGTTAGCTTGTTTCTTCCACGACCTTCTTGGCCTAGTTCCATCATCATCAATGTCTTCTACTTTATTCTTTTGAGGATAGTTAGTGGCTTCACACTAAAGAAAATTCAAGGTATGTTTCCACTTTTATTTCCCTATAACTATTATCATATTCATAGATAAAAAAAGATAAAATATCATCAAATGTTTTACAAACATCATCTTCAGACTTAATTCACTAGAATCATCATCAATAAGATTATTCTTTTACTTCTCTCTCTTTTCACCCTTGAATGACATTTCTCTAGCAGTATTTTATTTTCTCATCATATTCTACGCCATTATCCTTTCATAAGTAATGAGAGTTCTATGAAAATAATATTGAGGTAATGATTCTGGGTCTCTATCTTCTAATTAAGACACTTAAACATCATGGATGGCAGGCATTATTGTTAAGATCATTTCAACACCTATTGAATCATCCAGATTTTCAATAATACATCTGATCATACCGAAAATTTCATTTACCATTGTAAATAAGTCCCCAACAGATTCAAATTCTCCCATTTTCATGTATTCATACTTCTTCCTCCAAATTTGTAGTTTTTTCGTCATTACAATTGTATTTCCTTCAAACATGTTCTTAAACTTAACCTAGATACCTTTAGTAATAGTAAAACCTTTCACACTAAAAAACTCAATCTCATAAAAAGATGAGAGTAATGTATTTTTATCTCTTCCATCATTTTGAATATTCTTCTTATCGATAGGTGTAAGAGGAACCATTTCATCAATAAATGGAAATGCCTCAGTTGATCTTTTAGGTACTTCATAACTAAGAGACATATGATAAGAAATTATTTTATCCTTACGGATATGATAATTCTTTCTATAAAATATTGGAATCTGCTTACTGTTCCCACAAATAAAATTTTCCATCATTACATTTCATCAAAACACCAGCAAAGAACAAACAATGGTAACCTTCTTTATAATACCAATTTTAGTTCCTAGTAATGATTTGGGTATTACTGATTGGGAGAGGGAATGAATCAACGATTTCAATTTAATTTTTATATTTTATTCATTTTGAAAAAACCATAACCTCATGTTAAATAGTTTCTTCCCAATTTAACACACACAACCAAAAGAACACAATATTTATAAGGTTTACTACTCAATAGGAGTAGCTACGTCCTTGTTATGTTACAGAAACAATCCAGTAGCACACAATTGTAATGACCCAATCTTTTTGTGTAGTATATTAACTTACTCTTAATGATTTAATAACATGTTAATGGTTAATGCAGAAAGAGGAGTCGATGGCTTCATCCAGTAGACTCAACCCTTATGAATCCCACTTATCAGAGCTTGGGAAGGAGGTAGCATCTGTGGGATTTGCTTTGGACAAAGCCCAAGCCGAACTCCAGCATGACAAGCTTGAACGGAAATGCCTACGGGAGAAGCTCAAGTTAGTAGAGATTACTATTAGGGCAATGTTATCTGATCCTCCCTCAGATTCTCTCACCATAGCACACCTTACACTTAGGTCTTATGCCAGTGTTATAAGGGGCTATGTGACGGGACCCTAGCTTCTTTGTGTAATCCTTTAGGATGAATGAATTGAGATTTCTTCCTTTAGTGATGTTTGTGAAACTTCAAATGTCCGGATAATTTTAGAATGTATTTTATTGATGAATTTTGAAAAAAAGGATATTTTAAAATATTTATGAAAACCCTAAATAACTAATGATGTGTAATGATTTTCAAAAAATTGTCTTCTACAAAAGTGTTCAGTAAGGAATTTGGAGTCTAATAAGATCAACTTAATTTTTGATGAATAGTAAATTATGAATAGTGATTTTACGCTTAGGATTAGTAATGTGACCAAATGGATTAGTAATTTCACTCAAAGAAAGTTTTAATTTAATTTAGACACCTAGATTAAGTAATGTGATTCAATAAAATGGGTAAATAACGGTTTCATAAATGATTAATCATGTATTAGTTGTTTTCAGGTGAATAGTGTTTTTTAATAAAAAAATTAATTAAAAATGATTAGAAAATTATTTTTATAAAAATGAATTTATTTTTGAACTCAGAGCATCGATATTGTGGCATGGTAATTTTTGGGGATTTTTCTGAAAAAAATGAATTTTCGATGAATAGTGCTTTTATTTAAAAATCAAATTAAAAATATTAAGAAAATTATTTTTATAAAATGGAGTTCATAAATGTACTTAGAGCATCGATAATTGGTTAAGGTGAAATTTTGGTATTTTTCGAAGAAAGTTGAATTTTCGATGAATAGTGAAAATATAGTTTTTAAGTTACGGGTGTTTAATGACATCATTAAATGATGTATTAAGTATATATTCAATATGGTCGAATTATGAATATTAAGATAAGGTATGACGTGTTCCAAGTGGCCAATACCATGGGAAAATACGATGGGAAAGCCCATGGTTTTGCCAAAACCACTAATAAGGTGTCCCTTGGCCATTAATGCCTTGTCCCCTCAATTTCCCTATAAATACCCACCCTTTCCACCTTTATATTTCACTCCCAACTCTCCCCCAACGAATATCTGGTCTCCTTACCTCCCAAGGAGTCCTCCCAAGGTGCCCCAAAGCCCTCAAGGTCCAAAACATAGAGTTTCAAGAGTCATGTTTTAAGGTAAGGGATCCGACCTCTCTCTTTCTTTTTATGTAATCTCTTTTATGTCATTCCTTTTATGCTCCATGTTATTATGTGAGAGGATGTTCTGTTATATTCCTCTTACTGCCCTTTCATGTTTATATGATGAGAGATCCCCTCTTACTCTTATCATTTCGTTTTATGAATGTTTAAGTGACGCCGTTATGCTGCCGAATTTTTAAGTGATTCTTTCACCCTTCTCATTTATCAAGTTCAATTTTCATGTCAAATCTTTCATGTTCCTTTTTATTATGTTGGGGTATGATCTCTATATCTATCATACTGATCTCTTATGATCATATTATGAGAGACCCTATTTTATCCGTTCAATTCATTTTTGTTGAAGTTTAAGTGACGCCGTTAGGCTGCCGAATTTTCATAAGAGAAATCAAATTTTTGTCTTCCTTCCATGATTTTCATTTCAAATGGTATGTCCTTGAAATTTCATCACCATGTCCATATATCCTTCTTATTCTGTCCCTATACTGTTTTATGGGTCAATTATGATTGTTCGACCCATGTTCCCTCTCTTTTCAAAGTTTTCTAAAACCTTGTAACATAGTCGTTATGCTGCAGAATTTTCGTCTCAAAATGCCTCTCTTTTCTCAAAATTATTTTATGTTATAAAGTGAAACTCAAATCTCTTATTTATATAGGGGTATTCAAATATATATCAAAATGTTCTATTTAAATTCTGTGATTTACATACATGATACCCGCTTTCCCTTTCCATGGGTTTAAAGTAACGTAAAGATCATGTCTTTAAAGAAGTTTTTTAAAACGTTATGATTATGAAATGAAACCCATTTATTTAATGCTATATGGGTTATTTATTAAATTTTTTATGATGATATATGTGGATCACATGATAATAAAGGCAAATTTAAGGGTGCGCCCTGATAGCGCTCCAATGCATTGGGTAATGATGTAACCACTAGAGATTACAATTTTCACGATACCTTGGTGAATAACCTTGGTAATTTTCAAATGAAACCTTGGGTATGGACCTTGGTAATATGATCATGATTGTCTATGTTAAATGATGTAGCCACATCTTCAAGTTATGAAAAATGTTATTTTTATTATGAAATGACTCATGATTTCTTTCTCATGCCTTAAAGTTCTGTTCATGTCCTTATTGAAGTATATCAAGTTCACATGTAAAATGTTCCTCTTGTTTCCCTTACTGGGCCTTCTGCTCACCCTTTCTTGTGATGTATGTCCCCAGGTTATGAGATGCGGTAATGAACCTAGGATGAACTTAAGGAGAAGTCTTTCAAGTGTTTAAGAAGAATGATTTATGTTGTTTTTATGTATTATGTTCCTGGTTTCCAAGACACTAGACCTTAAAGATCCTCAGTTATGTGTAATGTAATGAAAGTTTATATTATAAAAAGGGGGGATGCTATACTTTCTATCAAAGGATGGTTTATTTATTTGTGTAAATTAGGATATTAAAACTTTAGGAAGAACCCTATAGAAAAGTTTAAATATAGGAAAACTTCTTGGTATTTGGGTAAGTATTGAGTAAGTGGTTTATCAAACAAATAAAGCCCTGTCTGGATACGAGCAGGTAGAGGCGGATCTGGCACAGATGTACATAGGGGTAAAACCCGAAAACACTGCTTTAAGCAAGACTCGAATGGGAACTGGTGCACGATAACGGGCCTTGCTGCACTCTTGGTTACGACACTCCTGGGGGATATGTTTGGTTAATCACAAGCTTTTTATGAATCATTATGAAGGAATTATAGAAAATTGTAATTGTCTGAGCATGAAGTATTAGTTAAAAGATTCATAGATGAAATAAGTTTCTCAAAAAGGTTTTATTCTTTTAGAAAATGGCGGGCAATAGGAGGAACCATGCCGATGGTGACCGCAATGCACCATGTGCTGACGGCCCTTCGATGGAATCCGGAATGGAAACATTCATGCGAATGATGAACCAACTGACTCAAGTTATGAGTAATAACTTGAATCAAGCTGAGAGGCCGATCTCACCACGAAGGGTACAACTTTCTGTTGAGTCCTTTATGCGTCAACGACCGCCAACATTCAGTGGATCTACTGACCCATTGGTTGCGGAACAATGGATAAGCTCCATTGAAAAGATCTTTTCTGTACTTCATTGTTCGGAACAAGAAAAAGTCACCCTTGTTGTTTACCGCCTAGAGAGAGAAGCTGATCAGTGGTGGTCCCTGATCAAGAACATGAAGACACGAGGAGAGATGGAGGCTATGTAGTGGGAAGAGTTCCGGGGAATATTCTTTAATAAGTATTTCCCTCGTTCGATGAGAACGAGAATGGAGAAAGAATTTCTCGAGCTGAAGAAAAAGAAGAATGAATCGGTTGGAACCTACGAGATGAACTTCACAAGGCTTTCCCGTTATACCTCAAGCTTCGTCATGGACCCTAATGGGAAGGTTGATATATTTTTGGTGGACTACGACCTCATCTACGGAAGAATATAGCCAACAGGGACTATGATAGCTATGAAGAAATTGTTCGAAGTGCTATGAAAGTTGAACTAGAGTTTGGGGAGACACAGTGGTCTCACAAATCAAATGAGAAGAAGAGAACTCTAGAACCAAGCCTAGGAAAAAGTTTTGATCAGGAAAGAGGTGGAAATCATATGCAACATGCCACATGCAATAAATGTGGGAACAAGCATTTGAGGAAATTCTTGATCGGAAGTGGTAAGTGCTATAGGTGTGGAAAAGAAGGCCATATTTCTCGGAATTGTCGTAGTGATGTGAAACCTCAACTTCCCAACACTAACGACAAAGGAAAGATGGTTCTAGCCCTAACCGAAGTCACATGCTTCAAGTGTGGACATCTTGGGCACTTTGCTAATCAATGTCCACATCCGAGGGCGGTGGAGGGGAATCACCATCAACCTCAGCAGAAGCCAAGGTAGAAAGGTCGTGCTTTCGCTATCACAACAATTGAAGTTGAAGTTACAAATGATGTGGTAGCAGGTACTCTTGTCGTACTCTCAAAACTAGCAAGTACTTTATTTGATTCTGGTTCTACGCATTCCTTTATTTCTTTCAAGTTTGCAAAGAAAATAGAATCAATCCCCGAATTTCTTGAGGTAGAGTTGTTAGTCAAGACTCCAAGTGGGATTATCCATGCATCAACAGTGTTTAGAGACTCTATTGTTTACCTTAGTGAGCACAATATTATCACAAATCTAGTATTCATTCCCATGTTGGAATTCGATGTTATACTAGGGATGGACTGGCTCTCAAGGTATAATGCTAAGATCAAATGCAGAAGTAAGGAAATCTCAATAGTCTTGAATGAACGACCTACAGTTATCTTCTGAGGAGAGATATCCCAAACTGATCCCTATCTAGAAGAACCTCCTATAGCTTTCTTTATGGAGTTAATCGGTGATGATGAAGAAGGAAAAGGGAGCATACAAATAGAAGATGTTCCGATTGTTCAGGAATACATGGATGTATTTCCTGAGGAGTTACCTGGACCTCCCCCAGAATGAGAGGTAGAGTTCCCCATTGAACTCGTACCTGGGTCTCAACCGATATCAAAGACTCCGTATAGAATGGAAAATGTGGAGCTAGAAGTGTTAAAGAGACAACTCCAAGACTTGTTGGAGAAGGGGTTTATCCGACCGAGTGTGTCTCCTTGGGGAGCACCAGTTCTCTTTGTGAAGAAGAAGGATGGATCAATGCAGCTATGCATTGATTATAGAGAACTGAACGAGATCACAGTGAAGAAGAGATATCCTCTTCCAAGAACTTATGATTTATTTGATCAACTTCGCGGGGCTCAATTCTTCTCTAAGATTTACCTTCGATCTGGTTATCATCAACTGAGGGTGAAGAAGGAAGATATTCCAAAAACTGCCTTCCGATCAAGATATGGGCATTATGAGTTTACTGTTATGCCTTTTGTCTTGACTAATGCTCCTGCTATTTTCATGGATTTCATGAATAGAGTCTTTAAGGACTACCTTGATAACTTTGTGGTCGTTTTTATTGATGATATTTTGATATATTTAAAAAAGTCGTCAGGAGCATGAAGATCATCTGAGGGTTATTTTGAAAACTCTACGGAAGGAGAGGCTCCTTGGAAAGTTCAGCAAGTGTGAGTTTTGGTTACAAAAGGTGGCTTTCTTGGGGCACAACGTAACCAATGAAGGAATCTCGGTTGACACTGCAAGGACAATGGTTGTGGAGGAGTGGCCTCAACCCACAACAGTAACTGAGATTCGTAGTTTCCTTAGTTTAGCGGGATATTATAGGAGGTTTGTGAAAAACTTTTCACGGCTTTCTAATCCACTAAGCAAGTTGACTCGAAAAGGGGTTAAGTTCATCTGGACAAAGGAATGTGAAGAAAGTTTCCAAGAGCTAAAGAAGAGATTGGTTACTGCACCTATGTTAACACTACCCTCTATCGGAGATGGATTCGTTATTTTTAGCGATGCATCTCTGAAAGGGCTTGGGTACGTCCTCATGCAAAATGAAAAGGTAATTGCTTATGCATCTCGACAGTTTAAGATTCATGAGAAAAATTATCCTATGCATGATCTAGAGCTGGCGGCAGTTGTTTTTGCTCTAAAGTTATGGAGGCACTATCTTTATGGGGAGAAATGTGATATATACACTGACCAACAAAGTCTAAAGTATATTTTCACACAGAAATAATTGAACATGAGACAAAGGATATGGTTGGAGCTTATTAAAGACTATGATTGTTCAATTCATTATCACCCTGGAAGAGCAAACAAAGTCGCAGATGCATTAAGAAGGAAATATCATGTTGTCCTGGCAACAATGAGGATCTTAGGAGATCACTTGATTAAAGATATAGTAAAACTGGACATGGGAATTATAAGGAATGGGACATCATCAACCCTATCCCAAATGATTTCTCAACCTTCATTACTAGATAAGATCAAGAAGGCTCAAAAAGAAGATCCTTTGCTGCAGGAGAAGTTCGAGGCTGTAAAGGATAGGAAGTTCCCTGATTTCAATATTGATCAAGAAGGTGTATTGAAATTTCGTACCAGACTATGTGTTCCATCTATTCCGGAGATAAAGGAAGAACTGATGGATGAAGCTCATAGCTCTACTTTCTCTATACATCAAGGAAGCACTAAGATGTATAGAGACCATCGTGATCATTATTGGTGGGATAACATGAAGAGGGAGATTGCTGATTACACTACAAGGTGCCTGGTGTGTCAGCAAGTAAAGGCAGAACGAAAACATCCTAAGGGGGTATTACAACTGCTACCCATACCAGTATGGAAGTGGGATAATATCACTATGGACTTTGTAACTGTTCTCCCGAAAACATCCAAAGGAAACAATGCGATATGGGTTATTGTGGACAGTCTCACCATGACAGCCCATTTTATCTCTATTCGGGAAGATTTCTTTCTGGATCATCTTTCCAAGATATACGTGAAGGAAGGGGTAAGGCTGCATGGGGTACCATTATCCATCGTATCTGATCGTGATCCAAGATTCACATCAAAATTCTGGAGAAGTCTTAAACATGCTCTGAATACAGAATTGAATTTTAGTACGGCCTATCATCCTCAAACTGATGGCTAATCTGAAAGGAATATTTAGACACTCGAAGACATGCTGAGATTATGGTCAATGGAATTTAAAGGTGGATGGGATCAACACCTACCATTAGTTGATTTCTCCTACATCAACAGCTTCCATTCGAGTATTCAGATGGAACCCTATGAAGCTCTGTATGGAAAGCGATGTAGAACTCCTACTTGTTGGGATGAAACTGGTGAGAGAAAGCTTCTTGGGCCTGATCTTGTGCAAGAAATGACAGAACAGGTTCATTCCATCCAACAACAAATAAAGGCTGCTCAGAGACGGCAGAAGATCTATGATGACAATCATCGAAGGGACTTGGAGTTTGGTGTTGGTGACAAAGTCTTCCTTTGAATTTCTCCATGGAAGAGAGTCATGCGGTTTGGGAAGAAAGGGAAGCTCAGCCCCAGGTACATTGGCCCCTATGAAATCCTTGATCGCATAGGAGAAGTGTCCTATCGTCTAGCACTTCCACCGAACCTAGCTCAAGTTCATGATTTCTTCCATGTATCTCACTTGAGGAAGTACATACCTGACCCTTCGCATGTACTAAACCCAGAGGTGGTACAACTGGAAAATGACCTCTCTTATGAGGAGCATCCAGTGGAGATCTTGGATCATAGAGACAAGGTCCTACGAAACAAGACTAACCACCTTGTGAAAGTGTTGTGGAGGAATCATAAATATGAAGAAGCGACTTGGGAGCCTAAGGAAACAATGAAGCAAAAGTACCCTCACCTTTTCGACTAGGCCCCAAGAATAAATTTCAGGGACGAAATTTCTTAAGGGGGGAAGAATGTAACGACACAATATTTTGGAGTAGTATATTAACTTACTCTTAATTATTTAATAACATGTTAATGGTTAATGCAGAAAGAGGATTCGATGGCTTCATCCAGTAGACTCGACCCTTATGAAGCCCACTTATCAGAGCTTGGGAAGGAGGTAGCATCTGTGGGCTTCGCTTTAGACCAAGCCCAAGCCGAAATCCAGCATGTCAAGCTTGGACAGAAACACCTATGGGAGAAGTTCAAGTTATTAGAGATTACTACTAGGGAAATGTTATCTTAGCCTCCCTCAGATTCTCCAACCATAGCACACCTTACACTTAGGTCTTATACCGGTGTTATAAGGGGCTATGTGACGAGACCCTAGCTTCTTTGTGTAATCCTTTGGGATGAATGAATTGAGATTTCTTCCTTTAGTGATGTTTTTGAAACATCAAATGTCTGGATAATTTTAGAATGTATTTTATTGATGAATTTTGAAAAAAATGGATATTTTAAAATATTTATGAAAACCCTAAATAACTAATGATGTGTAATGATTTTCAGAAAATGGTCTTCTACAAAAGTGTTCAGTAAGGAATTTGGAGTCTAATAAGATCAACTTAATTTTTGATGAATAAAAAATTATGAATAGTGATTTTACGCTTAGGATTATTAATATGACAAAATGGATTAGTAATTTCACTCAAAGAAAGTTTTAATATAATTTAGACACCTAGATTAAGTAATGTGATTCAATAAAATGGGTAAATAACGGTTTCATAAATGATTAATCAAGTATTATTTTTTTTCAGGTGAATAGTGTTTTTTAATTAAAAATGATTAGAAAATTATTTTAATAAAAATGACATTATTTTTGAACACAGAGCATCGATATTGTGGTATGGTATTTTTTGGGGATTTTTCTGAAAAAATTGAATTTTAGATGAATAGTACTTTTATTTAAAAATTAAATTAAAAATATTTAGAAAATTATTTTTATAAAATGGAGTTCGTAAATGTACTTAGAGCATCGACAATTGGTTAAGGTGAAATTTTGGTATTTTTCTGAGAAAGTTGAATTTTCGATGAATAGTGAAAATATAGTTTTTAAGTTACGAATGTTTAATGACATCATTAAATAATGTATTAAGTATATATTAAATATATTCGAATTATGAATAGTAAGATAAGGTATGAGGTGTTCCATGTGGCGAATACCATTGGCAAATACCATGGGCAAGCACATGGTTTTTCCAAAACCACTAATGAGGTGTCCCTTGGCCATTAATGCCCTGTCCCCTTACTTTCCCTATAAATACCCACCCTTTCCTCCTTTAGTTTTCACTCCCAACTCTCCCCCAACGATTTTATGGTCTCCTTACCTCCCAAGGAGTCCTCCCAAGGTGCCCCCAAGACCTCAAGGTCCAAAACGTTGAGTTTCTAGAGTCACGTTTTAAGGTAAGGGATCTGACCTCTCTCTTTCTTTTCATGTAATCTCTTTTATGTCATTCCTTTTATGCTCCATGTTATTATGTGAGAGGATGTTATTTTATATTCCTATTACTGACCTTTCATGTTTATATGATGAGATATCCCCTCTTACTCTCATCATTTCGTTTTATGAAAGTTTAAGTGACGCCGTTAGGCTGCCGAATTTTTAAGTGATTCTTTCACCATTCTCATTTTTCAAGTTCAATTTTCATGTGAAATCATTCACGTTCCTTTTTATTATGTTGGGGTATGATCTATATATCTATCATACTGATCTCTTATGATCATATGATGATAGAACCTATTTGATCTGTTCAATTCATTTTTGTTGAAGTTTAAGTGACGCCGTTAGGCTGCCGAATTTTCATAAGAGAAATCAAATTTTTGTCTTCCTTCCATGTTTTTCATTTCAAATGGTATGTCCTTGAAATTGCATCACCATGTCCATATATCCTTCTTATTCTGTCCCTATACTATTTTATGGGTCAATTATGATTGTTCGACCCATGTTCCCTCTCTTTTCAATGTTTTCTAAAACCTTGTAACATAGCCGTTATTCTGCGGAATTTTCGTCTCAAAATGCCTCTCGTTTCTCAAAATTATTTTATGTTATAAAGTGAATACTAAAAGATCTTATTTCTATATGGGTATTCACATATATATCAAAATGTTCTATTTTAAATTCTGGGATTTATATACATGATACCCGCTTTCCCTTTCCGTGGGTTTAAAGTAACGTAAAGATCATGTCTTTAAAGCAGTTTTTTAAAACGTTATGATTATGAAATGAAACCCATTTATTTTATGCTATATGGGTTATTTATGAAATTTTTGATGATGATATATGTGGATCACATGATAATAAAGGAAAATTTAAGGGTGCGCCCTGATATCGCTCCAATGCATTGGGTAATGATGTAACCACTAGAGATTACAATTTTCACGATACCTTGGTGAATAACCTTTGTAATTTTCAAATGACACCTTGGGGATGGACCTTGGTGATATGTTCATGATTGTCTATGTTAAATGATGTAGCAACATCTTCAAGTTATGAAAAATGTTATTTTTATTATGAAATGACTCCGGATTTCTTTCTCATGCCTTAAAGTTCTTTTCATGTCCTTATTGAAGTATATCAAGTTCACATGTAAAATGTTCCTCTTATTTCCCTTATTGGGCCTTCTGCTCACCCATTATTTTGATGTATTTCCCCAGGTTATGTTCTTACCTCCCAAGGAGTCCTCCCAAGGTTCCCTCAAGCCCTCAAGGTCCAAAACATTACGTTTCAAGAGTCACATTTTAAGGTAAGGGATCCGACCTCTCTCTTTCTTTTCATGTAATCTCTTTTATGTCATTCCTTTTATGCTCCATGTTATTATGTGAGAGGATGTTCTTTTATATTCCTCTTACTGCGCTTTCATGTTTATATGATGAGAGATCCCCTCTTACTCTCATTATTTCTTTTTATGAATGTTTAAGTGACGCTGTTAGGCTGCCGAATGTTTAAGTGATTCATTCACCCTTCTCATTTTTCAAGTTCAATTTTCATGTCAAATCTTTCAAGTTCCTTTTTATTATGTTGAGGTATGATCTCTATATCTATCATACTGATAACTTATGATAATATGATGAGAGACCCTATTTGATCTGTTCAATTCATTTTTGTTGAAGTTTAAGTGACGCCGTTAGGCTGCCGAATTTTCATAAGAGAAATCAAATTTTTGTCTTCCTTCCAAGTTTTTCATTTCAAATGGTATGTCCTTGAAATTGCATCACCATGTCCATATATACTTCTTATTCTGTCCCTATACTGTTTTATGGGTCAATTATGATTGTTCGAACCATGTTCCCTCTATTTTCAATGTTTTCTAAAACCATGTAACATAGTCGTTATGCTGCGGAATTTTCATCTCAAAATGCCTCTCTTTTCTCAAAATTATTTTATGTTATAAAGTGAATACTCAAAGCTCTAATTTATATAAGGGTATTCACATATATATCAAAATGTTCTATTTTAAATTCTGGGATTTACATACATGATACCCTCATTCCCTTTCCGTGGATTTAAAGTAACGTAAAGATCATGTCTTTAAAGCAGTTTTTTAAAACGTTATGATTATGAAATGAAACCCATTTATTTTATGCTATATGGGTTATTTATGAAATTTTTTATGATGATATATGTGTCTCACATGATTATAAAGGCAAATTTAAGGGTGCGCCCTGATAGCGCTACAATGCATTGGGTAATGATGTAACCACTAGAGATTACAACTTTCACGATACCTTGGTGAATAACCTTGGTAATTTTCAAATGACACCTTGGGGATGGACCTTGGTGATATGTTCATGATTGTCTATGTTAAATTATGTATCCACATCTTCAAGTTATGAAAAATGTTATTTTTATTATGAAATGACTCATGATTTCTTTCTCATGCCTTAATGTTCTTTACATGTCCTTATTGAAGTATATCAAGTTCACATGTAAAATGTTCCTCTTGTTTCCCTTACAGGGCCTTCTGCTCACCCTTTCTTGTGATGTATGTCCCCAGGTTATGAGATGCGGTAATGAACCTAGATGAACTTAAGGAGAAGACTTTCAAGTGTTTAAGAAGAATGCTTTATGTTGTTTTCATGTATTATGTTCCTGGTTTCCAAGACACTAGACCTTAAAGATCCTCAGTTATGTGTAATGTAATGAAATTTTATATTATAAAAAGGCGGGATGCTATAACAATACCCTTGAAAAAATACTTTGACATGGAATACAATGACTAGGATATTCCCTTATATTCGTGTAGCCCTTTAAAAACACACTGATAGTGTGTGTGCTCCCTCTTAGCACATATAGAGTAATGTAATGTTTACGTGCTTCTTAATGAACATTCAAAATTGAAAATACTTAAAAAAAATTCACATTCCTACCAAGACACTGTTAAGAACATCCTACTACAGACATCTTGTGTGCCACACCATGCTTGCATGCCTCCCTACATGAAGGCCACTAAGCTTGTGTGACTCCCTAGTTGCGTGCGACTCATATTGTGTGCCTACCTGATCGCGCGCAACTAACTACTTGCATGACACTATTGTGCACTGATCAGAACGTACGTGACACTTTTGGATTATACACAACACACTTCTTTTACACAACTCCCTGCATGTGAAACTCTTATAACTTGTGCCCCACATAAGCTTATTCACCACACTACTAATATGACACTCTACTTACTCACCTCATTACATGCACACCTTATAAATAACCCATGACATGTGTGACACTTCATCTTATGCTACACTATCTACTAATTGCGTGATCGGAGATCAAATTTTCTTTTAAGTGTTGAGAATTTATAAATTTGATGGATACCCATCAATATATAGGAATTTTTGTGACCCTACGGGTGAAGCAGGAAACTCATCATGCATGCCACTTCATGACTTGTGAGCCACTCCATCACTTTTATGCCGCTCCATCACATGCACTCTGCTCCATCACATGCACGCCGCTTCATCAATTGCACACCACATTCTTTCCTTTGTCATATTTTGATGTGTTATTGTTTAAATATGACTTCTGTGCAATATACACTTGCATACCGCTTATACTTGTGCTCCAAACTTTATTCTCCACTATTTGACTTGATTTCCAATTTCTTGCATGATGGAAATCCAGCCTTCTTATTATCATGTTTTAGTCCTTGTCTATAATACTTTTCAGTAAGTATAGTTATTTACAGAATGATATATGTTGAACTTTGGGTTTTACTATTGAATTTTGGAGATTCTTTTTGGGAAATAGTCTCATATTATCCTATCCATTTTTTTATTGATTAATTTATAATGACATGATGAATATAGTTGTAAATTTTTGTATTTTTGATCTTTATATGATGAATCAAAATTTAAATCCATAAACAATAATATTAAATACTCATCGTTTGTAGAAAAAGATAAGTTTCTGGTATAAATTGACTAAAATATAAATCTATTCATAATAAGTAAATATTTTTCCTTATGTTTTGAGTCTATAAAGTAAATTAATTCTTTAACTATTGGGAAAATATTTTGAAACCAAATATATTATCAAAATACATTTTTTCCGATGAATCAAATGGTCCCTTAGATCCTCTCATATTTATAGCTTTCTCATTGTAAAATTTTTCCTCACCATGTTCTCCATCACTCTCCACCATAACATTATGGTTATATTTCTTTTTCATGTTGATGTTTTCCAATATAGATCCCTTGTATTTTTTATCTCTCTTTACCTTCTTACTTCCCTTTTTTTATTTCGATGTGGAGGTCCCATTAATCCTTTTTTTAGGATTCAAAAAATGATAATTTGAATTTTCAAAACCCTAGTTTTTTATCCTGACATTGAATAGTGAGGACACATTTTATTGATGGAGGGGAGAATGCAACACCCCAATATTTTACAATATGTCTTTTCTCAAATAAAATCAATTTCATATATAGATTACATTGAAAAAAACACCGTGATATACTTACACTACACATAATAATGAGTTGGCATGTGTTTTACGGAAGGCCATGTTTTACAGAACAATAATATACCATTAACATAATATCATTTAATATAATATTATATATCCAAGACAGTACTTTGGAGTTCATGAAGTGTTTTAACTAACTTATGAAAATCTGTGTATTAATTGATTGCTTAAAAATTAATTAGAAATTATTATAGTAACCAACTGAATATATATTATTTTTTAAAAGAACAATATTTATGCTTAAAATTCATTTTATACTAATTAATTAATTTTGTTACTATTATATTTGGATATTAATTAAATATATATGTCACATATTCAATAAAATTTTTATGTTTCAATTTGTAACATATATATTTAATTATAAAATAATATATAATTTTGGTATTTATAAAGTAATAAATAATGTTTAATATATATTATGAGATGTTTCTATGGTTATGGTACAACCATTTTACACCCTTTAACTATTATGTGAAAAATGGAATAATTGTGTGTACATACATACAACATATTGTCTCAATTTTGTGGTGTAAATTAGTATTCATCACTAATTTTTTTGTTAGGGTATAATGATGGATATAATGGATATATTTAATAAATATTACATAATATTGATTCTGTACAATTATGTTTCTATCAAATTCCTTTACCTTTCACCAATAAGGGAATGATATCGTTGCTCGTGTGTATATACGACCTACCATCTTCATGACTCGATGTGATTCATTTTTCAAGTTAACCATTAAATAATGGATATAAAAATGTATATAATTAGTAAATATAATATCTATTTACTTAATATTATTATGGATATGAAATAAATATATCATATTTATAATAAATAGGAATTAAATGAAAAAACATTCATTGTAAAATGAATCAGTTAACACATGAATCAAGTGTCACAATAAAATAAAATGAACAAACAGGTGATGAAATAGTATAATAAGATCATAAATGATATGATAAATATATATATATGGTTCGGGTATAAATTAATAACATGAATTTGACAATTATACTTGAGGTTAAAGAATAATCAATACATTTAAGGAACGTGGTAAGGTAATTTCATCTAATTTTTTATTTATATGATATTGATGGAATATTCATAAATTTTTTCTATTGTGGGGTGTTTATATTGACCTATGATATGTTGTTAATTTCATTAATAAAATTATTTAGTTGATTTTCTTATTTTATGGGGTTCACGATTCTAAATTTAAGTAAGTAGCAAGGTATTTTTTTGACTTTTATTTATGTGGGACACATGCCTTATACACTACTCATTTCATATGTGTGATGTATATACTACCCAAGAATGTTTTTATGTGCCTTATCCTGAATATTATGGTATTTTAATATACTTATTATTTTCTTTCTTTCATGGGGAATATGATTCTACTAATTAAAATATTTTTAGGGTTAATTTCACAATATAATTATTATTCAAGATTATTTATACCTAAGTATCTACAGAGGAATATTTAGAATCCATGACCATGTTTCTTAAAAATATTTTCCAAAATAATTTATCTATTATCCTATAAATTTTTTAATTCTTTAACCATGTTAAATTTTTTACAAAATTTGTTTAAACGAACCTTTTTTTTAATTTTTCACACAAGGTACATTGTGACTTATTTTAAAAGATATGGAAAGAATGATTATTTTTAACCTATATGAAATGCGTATATTTTACCAAATTAATGACACATTAATGTTTTCAGGCTTCATTTACTTGTCTATATTATTAATTTAAAATAAAAAATTTTCTTTTATAACTATATTGATTTTAAATAAATGATTTTAATGAGAAATTATTTTTTTCTCAAGATAATTCTAGCGTATTATTTGAGTATTTTCATATATGTCAACATCCTCCATTAAATATTATATTTTATTATATTTTATTTTTTATTAAACAATATAACTTATTTTATTGAAGGGTTTATGACTAGTTTGATTATAATGTGCTATTCTGATACCATTCATGGTTTATGGTTAATGTAATCAAATTTCGTATGTCTGGTATTCAATATGAATGTTTTTTGTTAGTGTTTTCATATGATTAATGAATTGGAATTATTTATTGATGAGAAGAGACCTCTATAACCTCTCAATTAATCAATAGGTATCTGCAGAAAAACAACTTTCAGTATTGTCTTATGTCTTAATCATTTATGTATGGTGTCTTGGCTAAAACAATGATGGTATGTTTAAGATGTATGGAAATATGAATTCCATCATTATTAGATTAGTTGTTGACATTACTTGTGATTATTTGACTATTATAATATCCATTATTAATTTTAATTCTTATGTGATTAGTTATATTTCGTTATTTGATCATCATCCATTCCCCTTATATTATGATTTGGTTATTGATTAAAGGGAACGTGTTTTGGTTAATCACCGTTCCATAATTATTCATTCTTGATTATAATTTATTCAAATATATGTGTATAATCAAAAAACAATTGATCTCACCCCTTTAATATATATTTTTTTTTTCAGGTTTCTAGGAAGTATATCATGAATTTTATGCATGGTTATGCTAGAAGAATGATGTTTTTCTACATGAAAAGACTATGTTGTATTTTAGAGTCTCAATTGTAATGTATGATTTAATCTTGTAATATAGTTTCCATAACTGCTAAATTTATTGGCCCTTTAGGATTTGAGTCTTGTTTATATTCCAAAGTAATAGATAATGTAGAGTAGTCCATGCTTCTGGGGTTGTGGAAATACAACTTGTTAAACCACACATTATTAAAATTTCCACTAATTTATGATTCATGTTATATAATTTTATAAATCATTTTATAATATTATAGCATTTATATTTATTATTTTATATATAAGAAATATTAATTATTGAAAATAATTCTAATCCTGAGGGCTAGGATTCTATTCCAAAAATCATATGATTATTATTCTTCGAATAAATACAATTAATTTCTTTTACTATTCATTCATTCACTTTCAAATCAATGTTCTTTATATTTAATTTAAAAAATTTCCAAAAAATTCTATCATTTTTCTAATTTGTTAGTTTTTTATCATATATATAGTCGTCTAATGAAATAATGATACATTGGGTTTCTAAATTTTTATTTCACTGTTTATTTAATTTTTATTCTATTTGTACTCAATTCTCCTTCATTTTTATGAATTTTTAAATTGTGTTGATGGGGGATTGAAAAGGGTACACCAGTTCCCATAACCAAACCTGAGAAGCACCACCCACTCTTACATTGTTCCCTAAATTCATGCATGTGTGATGAAAATAGATCACCACCAATAAAAAAATTGAGAGTAAACTCATATGAACCAGTGTATGTTCCTATGAAATAAGGAAGTCCTATATCTTGAGCCTCCCCAATACCTCACTACATTCTCACCAAATAACACCACCAGATGGTGATAAAGAGACAATATAGACTAGTAATCAAATAGATATAAGAAACATCAATGAAATTAAAAAAAACATCAATGGAAACCTATATTTAATATATAGATGTTCCAAATATGAATTATTAGTGGCGGTATTGAGAGACTGAGTATAACAACCCATTTAATTAGAAGTTGTGAATTCCTAAGGGAATATCAATTTTTAATTAGTGAGGGATAATTTTTCCAAATTGTCTACGATTGTGATTATTAGTGTTAGAAAATTATTAAAAGGTTTTTTTTGGATTTGGTTTTGGGCCTAATGGAATATTCAGTGTTTTATGTAAACATTAGAGTAGCGGTGATGTGGTTGGAAAATAGAAAAATAATAGCTGAGGATAATTCATGTAATAATAGAATATTCACACAATGAATGATCTTTTATAGGGAGTCATTAATGCTGTGAATGGGAAGTCAGGTGAGGGTATTACTACTCTAGTGTATTCATTGTGTGAGAAGAGTTTATTCGATGAATGTTTCAATATAAATGGGATTACATCATCCTATGAGGGTATTCATTAGGTGAACCTCCTATTAAACATGCATTTACTTTATTTTATTGACAAAATGAGAGGGGGGAACTCCTATTTGGACGCCCCCCTCCTCTTAACCTACTTTGACACGGGTAGTTTGTGAGTCTTTCATCCCGTTAATTCAGGGTAAAATATATCCCATGTATCCCTTTTTATCCATCATCATTATTATGTAATTTTGGTGCGGACAACTAAGGATTTGGGTGGACTATTTCACCAGATTATGTTTAAATAATCATACATGATGATGTTTATATGTGTGGCTTATAGAGGATGTTGTATTATAAATAAATCAATCCATCATTCACCACATTTCTTTAGGAATGTATCCCCATGACATTCATTGTGGTATTGTTCATCTTGGGCGAAATTTTTCATTGAATCAGGGACATAATTTTGACCTTTTTTATGGCATGGTATTTGGTATGCTTTATGATGGGACTGCATGATTGTCAAGGTATTTGCATCCTAATGTTTATTGTTACGTTTTCCATTGATTTTTATAATTTATAATTTTTTTATTTTTTAATTAATTATTTATACGATATTTACTGATGATAAAAGTACTTATGAACCATATGGTGGTTGGAAGAATCTTCAAATGGATTTAGGATCATCAGTTGAGGTATGTTCACATTAAATGACCATGAATCATGGTCTTTTACAAATTTTATATTATAATGTGATCATTTATAACATCTATATGAATATTTGTATGAATTTTATGACCTATGCCCCACATGGTATAGAAATAATCACCAAGGTCAAATAGTAAATAAGGATTGCATAACATGTTAAATAGTTCAATGGTGGTGAACTAGACGAATGAGTTCAAATGGACCACCTTATCAATTATTTAGAGTTATGAGTTGTTTTTGGACATAAAATGGTTTCCATTTTAATGTTTTTATTTTAAAAAGAGGATTAATTTAAATGGGGTTTCATGTAAATAAAAGGTGATTGGATAAATTGTTTTTGAAATGGTATTTCAAAATTGAAAAAGGGTTTTATAGGGAATGTGTGATAGTATTTTATCTAAGGAACTATTGTGGGTAACATCGAATGTGGTGCCTTCTTGAACAATTTATAAAGATGGATTTTTGACATGTTTATAGTAAATATAAAAGGTGTTGTTATGATTTGTTTTTAGTTCTTATGAACTCATATAGTTAATTCCTTATTTTACAAGGAATGTTGGATTTAAACTGCTCCTCTTATTTGATTTTTGTGTATTTTGTTTGTTATGGTAATGTATGTTGTGTGTGTGGCCCGATAATTACAATTCTTCCAGTATCAAATTGACAAGTTGGTCTTGATGAATATAAAATGACTCTTAGATTGTTGAAATTGGTAGAAATATGAGTTTATGATATTGGTTAAGTCTAAGCTGACTACTTCCCTATGATGAGTTGGTGATTTATGAGATGGGATACCCATACTAATTTGTGTTCCCTTCATGTGTTTATGATATTATTCGTATAAGAAATGGATGCTTATGTGAGAAAGAATCCAAAAACCTGGCCTCACCATGAGTGATATGTGATTTTGAAGATCTCAATGAGAGATATGGGATTATACTATGTATAAATGTAGGGAAATACCTTGTATTATAAATTATTTGTTGAAGAAGGGGCCTTTCCATGAGAGAAGGATTGGTCAACCATGTATTAAGATAGAAGATGTGGGATGGTGAATAGATGTAAACCATTTCTTATGTGAGAAGGATCAGGTTGTGATAACATATATTCTTAATTGAGATTCTTTGGGTGACAATGTAATCATAGACAAGATTTTCTATGAGTGAAAAGCAACGTGTCAAGGATTTTGGTCATATGATTATGCCATATTACTTTAGGTAATGGGTTGATGTTATTTCATGACAGCCTGCCACACATCTTCTGGTATGGGTTGAAAAATTTGATGATTACCTACCATTATTATTCATGTATCGATTGGGAGAGGGTCTGCAGGATCAGATTGGGTTGTGGGGTGACCTTATTCATACTAGCATGGTGCTATATCAGGTAGGTATAAGTTTCATAGTGGACAAGTTATCACACAATCACGTAAATATTATTTTTATGTGAATATTCTATTATTTTTATCAGTCGGTGTGTTCCAATGGAATGATTACTCTCTTTATATATTTGTTTTATACACATCGACTTGATCATATAATCTCTCAGTATTGTTGAGATATTCTGGATTCATATTTGGTTGTTGGACTCACCCCTACCTGCATACATGGAATTGGTTTCAATATATATGGGTATATCCTCATGTCTTCTCCCATAACATAATTATTTAATGAATATAGACATTTGGTATAGGACTAACTAGTCTTGGAGTATGAGGATTTAGGGGGATGATTATGTGAATTCATATTGAGGTTGGTGTAATTTATTTATAGTTATTTTTTAAGAATGTGTACTAGTCAGTGTATAGTTTTTTAAATATGTTCTTAAATTTAATTTTATATAACATTTTTAAAAAATTATGATTTGATTCAACAAATATCGACAATTTTATTTTTATTTTCTATATTTTGGGGGCCGGTGGGGATCCCTATTTTTTGTCTATAGGTTTTTGGGGTGTCTATTTTATAGTTGATTAATGCTTCATTCCTAGTATATTTCAACATAACCCTTTAAATTTTATTAGAGGAAATAGTATCCCGATGATATTTTTACGACACCTATGTTAGTCGTAATCCTATAATATAAGTAGGGGTACTCCTGAGGATATGTAGCGACCTTGTTCGGGTGTCATTTAGGTGATATGGGTTGAGGTATTACAAAGAAGTAATAGAGAATAGTTTGGGATGGGAAAATGTTAGATATATGTGGAGTTGAGATTTTGGGAATTGAGAGGCATACAAAGCACATTCCTAGCTAGCATTCTATAATTTAAAATCCAACATTCTAATGGATTTCTCATTTCAAGACATGAAAATCTTGGATGACTGAGGTGCTGAATTAGATTGAGGATTCTAACATGGGATGGGTGAGAATAATAATGACATTTAGGGTTCATATTAGTGATAGTGGGGTTTTTTGGCATCATTATAACAATTTTCTAGTGGCATGATTTATATGCATATGGGGGATGTTTTTTATATAATGTCTTATTATAATCTATTACTAATATAATAAACAGATTTTTTTTTCTTTTTTCCTAATTGTATTATAAGTGGATATAAGATTAATATAGACATTATGGGATTTATTGTCGGATTGTGATTTCGATTTTTCGCCTCTATATGAAAATGGTTTTTTGGATTTTTAAAAAGAAAAGGGTAAAACCCTAGTATTGGAGGAAAACACATATGGTGAATGATGTGTCTATGAAATGGTTTGAATATTTATTTTATTAAAATACATCTTCGATCAGATTCTTTTTAATGGGCTTAGATATTTTAGTTTCTATGAGAATCATCATTTGTTAAAATATAATTTTCAAAGAACGTTTGGAAGTGCGATTGGTTTTTGAGAAATGGCCTGGAATTTTGATTAGGAGGACATTTGGGGAGAAAAATGTGGATTTCGAAGGGTGTTTTGAAAAAAGGTAAATTTTTTATTATTTGATTTTGATGGAGTTTTTAAATAATTTTTAACATAATAAACGAGTACCCTGAAGATTGGGTTTTCTTATATCATGATGAGGGTTGGCTGTGAATGATCCATGAGATTGAATTGTGTGTTTTTATTCTATGTCGTGTTGTATTAGAACTGTCATGTGATGCTTCTGCATGTGAAAATATTTTGATCAAGTTATGGAATATGTAAACAGTTCTTATGTAGACCATGTTTTATTAAAATTATTTAATTGGTTAGACAACTTGAAATTATTTTTAGTAGGCTTGTATTATGGTGGAGATAACCATAATATCTTTTATTCACCAATCATTGGGGTTTTGTATATTTCATATTGACATGTGTAGTTGAAAACCGTCTTGAAGCCTGTTGATCAATGTTTTGTGTTTGGCACTTCAGTGTTAGTAGAGTGGTCAAAGACAATCATTATGCATGGTAATGGATGATGAATGTTCTATTGAGATTAGTTTTTTGGTTCAAAAAGGGGAGGAATGGATGATACGATTGATGTTAGAATCAAATATTTCTTCGATGTCTGACGATTCCTTAATAATTGTTGTTGGAAAAATGTAATTAGTTGGTGGATAGTTATGGAAATAGAGAATACTGGTGAAATGGTTGACCCAATTTGGGTATTTCATTATGATATGAAATGGGGAATGGGTTTTAACAATATGCATCGGTTGGAGGTTGTGGGATCCAAGAGTGAGAATAATTGGTGGTGTTTCTTATGATTGAAGGAATAATATTGTGGATAAATTAGTCAATTGTGGATCTGGAATAGGGAATTAAACTATGTTTCAGGTTCTAACACTTGTTTGGGTGCTTCGGTAGTTCAATGATTCCTTTAGGTGGTATGACATCATGATCATCTTGTTTAGTACAGCAGTGGAGGGTGAAGCTATGTATTTTCATGAAAATTCATTTTGAGGGGGAATGATGGGGTTTTTTGTAAAAATGGATATAGTGTTGTGGGTAATACACTTTGGGATTCATTAAGTATTTGGTTGAAGTGTTTTTAGAATCAGATAATTAATTTTAAAGCAATGTCATTGAGTTTCGGATTAGTGTTTTGAGTTGTGATTTTGAATAATTTTATCAACCCATGGATGATATAAATTAATTTACAATTGATTTAGGTGGGAGTTCATTATTGGATGACTATCATTGATTATCATTGGAAAGAATACCTAAGGTAGGGATCCAGTAATGACCCACATCATTACAGGATGCAAATTACTATGGTTATATGATATTTTTGTGTTTGAAGAGGTGTCCATTTGGGGAGATGAAGCACATATTGGGATTCAGAGTCTTTTAAAATAGATAAAAGGAGGTTTTGGTGTCATTTGAGGCTGAGTGGATGCCTGAGTGGTTTGGATGGATATTAGAGCCTTGGTCGGGGTCGGTCTACTAAACAATTGTACTAGTGGGACATTGATGTTTTTATAGGAATTCAAATCATCAATACCCGTTCATAGGGTGTATTTTAGGCTCTCAATTCGTAGACAAGTGAGGTTATTAATACATAGGAGTATTCATGATTTGAAATGTGTTTATTCCATGAATTATTCAAAGTAGAGGTGATTTCCTCTTTCTATAATGTGATTCAAAACAAGAACCTCATACTCATGTAATGAACTTATGTGGGGTGACTCCTCTTTCATGGGATTTTTGGTAATTTAACTAGGGGTATTTTATAGGTACCCATTTGTGTTTCACATATTTTATTCAAATATATGAGATGGTATACAACCTCTTTAGATCTCCCACCTCCTATCTTCTCCTTCTATCATTCGTGTAGATTGGTATAATTTCATTACACTTATTCTGGTTAATATGTTTCCCTTATCTCCCTTGTTTCTAGAAGATTATTCTTATTTGATTTTGGTTATTTGGTCAAGATATTTTTGAGGATTATTTCACTATATCATGTTAAAATCATCACGCTTGATTAATATTTAAGGCACCACTCATAAGGGATTTTTGAGGAAGGGTAAATCAATTGGTCATTCATCATTTGACTTATGGAATGTATCACTATGAGTTTCTTTAAAATTTTATTAATTTTTTGAGAAATTAGTAATTTTAATGAAAATATAATTTTTTTATTTTATATGTCTTGTGTTTTATGGGGTATCAGGATGAGACGATACCCCATTACTTATGATTTCGGCATTGTGATGTTCTGCAATGTGATTAGCGCTAATTATTATGTTTTTTATTTTTTGTTTTAAATGTTTCGTAAATTAATAATATGAAATTTATTGATAAAATTGGTGATATTGGAAATATTTTAGGTTAGTAAAATAATTTTATGTATTATGGGTCATCATTTGAGTAAGGTGTCCTTTATTTTACAATGTGTCTTAGTATTTTGGTGATTTTATATTCTTTTGTGAGTATTTGTATTATTTATCAGTATATATCCATTAATGTTTTAACATATTAATCTTAATGTTTAGATTGGATTGACCTATCATAATATCTAATATAGACTAAAAATCTTGTTAAATGGTTAAATGGGGTATCCTTGGTCAAATGAGTGATGGCAGCCCTCATTGTATATTTTTTAGAGATGTGTTGGATTTTGGATATTAAAATAGTTTCTATAATATTATTTTAAACTGTTTTTTGATTGAAATGTTATTTCATGAATATAATGGGTGATTTGATAAATGGTTATCAAAAATGAAAATTAATTTTCTATGGAATGTCGGATGAGATTTTTTAAAGGCCATTGTGTGAGTAAGACAACATGTAATTCATTTTGTAGTTGTTTAAAATGTGGATTTTGACTTTTTTTAATAAATAAAGTCAATAGTGACAGGTTTGAGTTGGTTTTGGTCAATTGGACCCCATGTTGGAGAATCCTTATTTTCTAGATAATGCACACTTTTTAATGTTCTCTTACAATGGTTTTTTTGAGTGTCCTTATTGTTGCATGATGACACACATTATATGTATAATCCTCTAAGAACATTGTTTATAGTATTAAATTGACATATTGGTCTATATGAATATAATAAGACTTTTATAGGTTTTATATGGGAGTAAGGTTGAGTTTATTGAAAGGGTCTAGGTATCATGAGACTAACACCTCAGGAAGATTTAGTGACATATGAGATGTTCCATGATTGTTATTTCTTGTGTGTGCTGATGATGTGCTTGTGATAAGAAATAAATGACATTGTAGGAGAGGATACTGAGGCCTGTCCTTTCCATGAGTGAGATGGAATTGGTATAATTTCCATGGGATATATGTGATCCTAGAGTGCATGATTGTGAGTCCATACCTGGATTGATAAGGTAGTGGTTGTTGAAGGGGCCTTTCCATGCGGGGCTTGCTCAACAACATCTTGAGTGAGAAGACATGGGTTGATGGATTGATGAATAATTTTCATTTTTTGATATGGATAAGGGTCATGATAGTGGCCCATCTATATTTATATGAGATAGGTCATGGTGTGATGTTATAAATGAAGGATAGACCTCCCTTAAGGGATAATTAATGTGTTATGTCATGTGAACATATCATTGTGACCCATTCCATTGGGTAATGGGTCATAGTTTTGTCATGAAACCACCCACTATATCTTTTGAAACAGATTAAAGAAATGTCTGGAAACCTACAATGATTTTTTATGTATGTTCTTGGATAGGATATGGTGGGTTGTATTGTAAACATTATGCATTTTGATGTGGGGCCAATGTATTTAGTGTCAGCAGTCATACAGGTATGGTTAGTACATGATGACCAAACTAATATTTTCTATGTGAAATATGAGTTAGGTTTTTGGGAAAGTGTGTTTCATGGTCATGAATACACTATTTATATATATTTTGAATTCGCATCCATTGGATCACAATAGCACTCAATATTATTGAGGCATTTGGGATTCCTACAAGTCCAGTAGAAATACCCAATACTCACATACATGACATAGATTTTGTTGTAAATGGGTAAAAATTCCTTCCTTATATCATGAAATATGTATCACATAGAGTTGGATACATGGTATAGTAATGGAATTTGATATATCTCAAGGATTCAATGGAATGATAATGTTTGTTAGGTTGGAGGATGGTGTATTTTATTCTTAGTTGACATTCAATATGTGTACAATCAAATGTGCTAGTTTTTTATATATTATGCGTGTTTTAATGTTATTTAATAAAAATAATCTATTATGTTTCAATTCATTATATAGATATAGTTAAATAATTTCACTTCTAGACTCTAGAGTGTCCTGGGATACTTGTTTTATATCTATATGTTTTTGGGATGTTTGTTATACAAACTGGTCAGGATCAATTTTTTATAGACATATGCATGACATATTCAAATAATTTTAGAGGTAATATTATCCCCAAGATAATGGTAGGAACTCTCCACTAGTTTACAGCCTCTATGGCATGGGTAGGTACACAAAAGGTCATGTAAAAACCCAATTTAGACATCGTTTGAGTGAGCTGAGTCAGGGAATTTCTACAAATTTGAAGGAGTCCATTGGGAACTACAACACCAATATATTGAAAAGAAACAACTAGGGACTACCATTAAAGTATAGGTACCATTGGTGAACTAGACATGGATTAAAATCTAGTAACCATCCTCAGAGAAATGATCATTGGGAACACACATTATAAATGAAACAATAGGTGGATTCACTAATCATTGAGCAAGGGAGGGAGTAACCAAGACAGTGAATGGTTCCATATTTTAGTCAATAGCCCAATGGAGTCACTCATCAATAAAATGATCCTTGTTTATCAGGATGTGGCTGAATAATCACCATCAAATATAGTAAATATTAAATCATATAAAGGATAAATTTGTTTGGGGTGATTTCAGGAAATGATCAGAAAAGACACCATGGATCAAGTCTATTATCACATGGGGTGCCCTAAAATTTAATGAAATTGTCGAGGACTAAAGGACATCTGAATTCAGAAGACACTATGGAATATGGAATAAGATGCCTAATAATAAGGTGATCACAAAACCCTCAAAATATGAATAGAACTTGGATCATGGCCTCGTCACCCACTAGTCTCATCCAATGATGATCATAAGCTATAAAAATATTGATTTTGGGGATGTAGATGAGAACCATGTGTATATAAAGAATAGAGACCATGACTGGGAGATCCTAAAAACGGGGAAACTCATATCCAAGATGAAATTAAGGGCAAGAATCCCTTACATAGTGAGATCCCCAATTATATTATTTAATTATTTTTATTTTTCAATTTTACATGTATTGATCTTATTAAATAAATTATCCTTTATTTTTAATGTTATATGATGAAATAAAAAGGTAATTTACATTGTTGATGGGTTCTTTTCATGACATAACTACAAACATATATGTATTTTAAAATAGTAATTCATATGAATACATGAGAAGTTACATTCTCCTCCCTTATAAAATTTCATCTATATAATTTTAACAAAAAATAAAAGATGAAAAAATATTAGGGTGATTAGTATTAATTACATCAACATATTCACATGTTTATTTAATGTACTTAAGATTTAATTATAATACTTTAATATGATGAGTTGTCTAGTTTCTTATTACATTATCCCTAAAATCAATGATCTCTATTAGATTCTACTTATATGATAGATGATGTTATAACTGAAACACATACCATTTAATTTTATTAGAGGGGTCTTGTAATTAATTAAATAAAATGGATACATATAATACATTATATAATTAATAAAATTTTAGAAGAAATTAATGTCTATAGGCTGTAACTGCAACTTGATCAAGAACATCCAAGGTTCAAATATACATTGTATATAGCTTTACCTTCATCTAAATACCCATATCCCTCTTCAATATAATGATTATAATGTTTAATTTATCCATATCCTCAAACACAGTGTCTCATTAATGATTTTCCGTATAGATCTTATGTCAACATTGTGTAGTTTCGATGTGTTGTCGAATGACTAAGAACTTATTTTTCATTTTTTCAACCATTTTTAATCTCTATAGATTCCTTTCTCAATCTTCATCCAAGAACATTGGAATTATAAATTTCATATTATATATATATTTAAATGGGGTCATCTAAATGTTTAAATGGAAACTACTTCTATTTTTTATCTCGGTTAGATGGTCATATTAATACTATCCTCCATTGAATTCTATAAAGTATGATCTTATAATTTCAACCAAATATTGAATTATTTTATTATATATAAAATTATTTTGGGATTATATTATATATAAAAATTTCACTATGTATTTAATTTATTTTTGATAATTCTATAGAACTTTTAATTTCTCTCTTTGTCTCAATGCGATAGATTCAATAATGTTGTTCGATGTAGCCTCCCTGCATCATTGATATATATTTTTGAATGTTGTTCAAGTGAGAAATCTAATAATATAAAAATAAAGTGATGTATAATTTTAAAAAGTTATATTAAAACCTATATATAGTATTATAATTTTGATATAATTTGAATTCCCATGATAAATCTATAGTGATGTTCTCCAATATACAGGTTTGTGTGGATAATGGTTCATTATCCCCTTGGACTTCTACCTTTATACCTTACATTTTTTAATACTAACAAAATTTATGTATATTCATCTCTATATTTTTTTATATTATCCCACCCAATATAATGTATGTGATATCTATAAATCATTGTGCTCCTAGTGTGGAGGGAAAATAGTGAGCTATAGGTATCATATAATAAATAAATATTTATCTCGTAATCTAATGGTATACATAATCATGTGTGAAATCATTCAAATTTATCATTACAAATTTTGAACTCTGATATTTCAACTTTATTAAATCCACCATTTTTGTATTTCCACACTATCCCTTTGTTCAACTTTAATCTTCTCTATGATATTTGGATGGGCTATCAATTGAGAAAAGTATAATGTCATTCCATTATGACTCCCATGTCTATATTATACTTGTATAAGAATATTGTATCCCATTAAATCCTCATCATAGATAATTTTGTATTATCTTCTAAATTTGAAACATCGTCAAAATTATTTTATTTACTAGATGGGAATGTATTGGAAATTTATTGCCTTTGGTCGGCTCTAACTATCTTCATTAGAACATGTTGACATACGTTTCTATAAATAGGTAGATTTTGAATTTTGATATTTATATATTCCATACTATTATCCATAAATATAATTATTTTAAATAAATATGGAAAATAATATTTTTACAAACTCCATCAAATATATTATGTTCTTTTTCACAAGTTCCATAAATTCTATTCCAGCATAACTTATCTAATTATCATTTCCATTAGTATAAAACCCAATACCTTCTCCAAATCATCATTTTAGATCATAAATCCTTCCCAAATTGAGTGTATTATGAGTAGATGTGTTCTTACTGGCCTCTTATTTACCTCGTTGAATCTCTATTCACATTCTTCTTTTTAGAACAACATTACTCCTTTCCAACTTAGCATAATTAATGGGTTTTAAATTAATGAGAAATATCTCACAAACAATTTATATTTCTAATATAGTCAAATAAAAATATATATATTCTTTATAAAGGTTGTCACACCAATTCAAAAATTAATTTTTTAATGAATGATCCAAAAATATCACTTTACAAATGATCACATACCCCAAGAATGAGACTTTATTCGTCTTAATGTCAAATTTGATGTAGTTTTTATATAAGAAATATTTTAATAATTTCATT
Organism: Viscum album; assembly: GCA_963277665.1. NCBI lineage: Eukaryota > Viridiplantae > Streptophyta > Magnoliopsida > Santalales > Viscaceae > Viscum > Viscum album. The sequence continues at coordinate 633,122,103 of OY728134.1, read as the reverse complement.
AAAATGACACTAAAATGATTTTTTTTCATCCTTATTTTTTTAATATATTGTAATAGTTCCTAAAGTATATATATATATTTTTAGGAAATATTTAAACACAACATTAATCAAATCTAACATTATTGAGTATAAATTACATCATAATGAAATAATAGTTTCCAAATATTATATAAATAAAAACTTGTGAATATCCTATATTTACCTAGTTAATTAATGATATGCCGATCATGGATTAGTATTTGAAAAGAATAGACCCCTCATATAGTTGTTCAAACAAAAACTGGTACAAAAATATGTTTTAAATTTTTTTTATATATTTTACCTTGGTTAAGGAGGCCATTTATTTTAAGGTGAAATTTGAAATATATTTTTTAATATTTTTTATTTAAATTGATGTTAAAATTTTGTTTTCTAGGGGTTTTTCACTTTTGTTTTTGAAAAATCGACATGAGAGTCTATCTTACAATTCGATTTTTTAAACGACTTAGAAAATTATTATTCACATCGGTTTTCTAAAAAATGTGAATATTATTTTCTTCACAAAATATTATTCTATTATGTTTAAACGATCCATGTAAAATATAAGGTATATTAAAATTTATTATAAATTATAAGAAATATATAAAAAAACCTAAATCATTGAAATAATATTAAATGTTGTCATAGTATTAGAGGATCTAATTTTATTTTGAGGAAGGATATCATGACACAAACAAATCATTAGCTTAGATGGAATTTTATTATCCAAAGGAAGTTTTTTCTTTTTAGCATGATATTAATATGTATTATCCATTATAAAAAATGGAATCATTAACTGATATATCAGTTACAAAACTAATCCTAATAAAATTGTGTAAAAATAATAACAAACACAATTAAGAGATCATCAAAATAAAAAATAGTGGGTTCTTAAGGAATATAAAATGATTTATTTTTGTGGAACGTTGGTGATCAGAAAAATGATCCTAAAATTAAATATATGGAGCATGAAAACATAGAAATTATTTGTTAAAATCAAACATGGTGTTATAAATTTTAAGAAGAAATTACAATTTTTTATGATGAATTGTAAAAAATTAATAATATGCTTCATAAGGATGTTAAAATTATATTTATCCTTTGTTTTATGATAATATTAATGAAAAAAATTAAAAATTTTATTTTTACATCCTTTTTATGATAACCAATTATAAAAAATACCTTTTAACATTGATGTTTTTATAACCTAATAATAAAAGAAAATTTTCATGTCTTTTAAAAGAAGTTAATAATATTAAAAAAAATATATCATTTCAAAATATTCAATTCTTCTGGTTTTGGATCTTGAACAGATTAACGAATCCAAATATATAGTTTTTTATGTTGGAATTCTCTATGTCTTCATTTAGAGATGATCAAATTCTAACATTCATTACTTTTGATATGAATATTCATTATAGCTACACAAATACCCAAATAATGTCATGAAAAAAACTACAATTTTAATTCATTATTAATATCAGATATTTTGAAATACTAACATGAAAAATTCATTTAATGTTAGTTCTAGAAAAATAAATAATGTTAAAAGTCATTTATGTGGAATTTTAATGTCGACTTTTAAAAACCTGATGTTAAATATCATATTCTAGGTCATTTGTTTAAACAAACTGACATTAATAATTTTTAAAAAGTTTTAATTTATTTTTCAAGAATATATTACGGTGGTCGTGGTGATAAAATGAACATATAGATTAAATGATATAGAGGATGAAAAATGATCATCTCTAAACAAACTCATAGTGATGTTAAACTTATAACATAAATATATTTTGATCTGTAACTCCATTTGAGCCCCAAGAATAGAAAAATTGATGTTTGGGTAATAAAATAAATCCTTTTCAACATTATTAAATGAAATTTTATGATAAACCAATAAGAAAATATACTTTTATTTTCAGTTTAAAAAAATACGTTAAAATCATTTTTTCATGTCATTTATCATAAAATCATTCTGAAAAATGTTATTTTAATATATTTCATGACTGGTATCATAAAAATTTCTTGAAAATTGATATTTTTAGTATATTTTAATGATTTTTATTAAATATCTGGCATAAAAACCTTACATGTGGAAATTTAATGCCGGTTATAAATAATATATGTGAAAATAATATTTTTAATAACTTTTAATGATAATTATTAGATTTCCAATATAAAAAAACATCAGAGAGTAATTTTAACATTATTTTATCTGGAAAAAAAATTAAAAGAGGGATTTTAACATCATTTACTAAATAAATGACGTTAAAATTCCTCTTGGATTAAATTAAACATTGGTCAGGAGGAACTAACTATCACGACACGTCCCCCAGGGCCTGTGCCGTAACTAACCCAAACCCGCCTTCTATAAGGTAGGGGCTGGTGACTAGCACCAAAGGCATAAATCTCTAAACTAGGAAGGTATTGCCTTTATAACTGCAACAAACACAACCATTGAAAAAGAGGAAGAAAAATCTAAGTAAAAACTGAATACAGAAGAAGTGATGGAAAGTAAAAGGGCCAGAAATACGAGCCCAACAGTAAAGTACATGGAAAGGAAAAACAGGTGCAACTAAAAAGACAAATAGCTGGAAGGTGCCAAGTATCTCCTGGATTTTTTTACAACAGATCCTATCTGAAGGGTAGGTACAGATAGCCTCCTCAGTGCCCCACGTCCATCCATCTCCTTCGGGTCCCAAATAATTGTGAGGTCCTCCTATGGGTACTGTCCAGTCCCCGTACACTCTGTCTTGGTCAGTGTTGTCCATCGTCTGCGTCCAACACAATGAGGTGTGGGCATATCCCATGACGGGGTGATTGTAAACATACTCAATAGGTACCCGACACCCTCAGGGTCTCACAAAATCCACAAAGGATAAACCACAGCAGAAAGATACAATCATGATGTATCAACCAACCCTACTTAGTTATATTCCCATACATATACCTTTGTTTTCAATCACCGTCCAACTCCAACTGTCGAGCCCAAGCACAAACCCTACCACAAAGGAGGAAAGTTAGTCACCATTTTGATAATGGTTGAAAGACATGACTTAGCTCATATAGGTATACAAATCACGATGATGGGTAGATATGATTAGATGTAGCCTTAGAATCATCTCCTCTGTCGAACCGACGTAGGATCCCGGAACCATATCATTGTTGTCGAACTCGCATAGGATCCTGGCACAGAAGTCGTCACTTTCGAACTAACGTAGGATTTCAGTACATTAGTCATCGCTATCGATCCCACATAGGATATAGGTACAGAAGTCACTACTGTCAAACCCACATAGGATCCCAGTACAGAATTCATCACTGTCGAACCCATGTAGGATTCCGGTACAGTAGTCATCGATGTCGAACCCATATAGGATCCTGGTCCAGAAGTCACTGTTGTCAAACCCATGGAGGATCTCAGTACAGAAGTCATCATTGTCGAACCCACGTAGGATTCAGGTACAGTAGTCCTCACTGTCGAATCCACATAGGATCCTGGTAAAAAAGTTACTACTGTTGAACCCATGGAGGATCCCGTTACAGAAGTCATCACTGTCGAACCCATGTAGGATTTCGATACAGTAGTTGCAGCCAGTCCTAGGGTTCCCGCATCAATCTCGCTCGATTCTAGGATGGTCTGCTCCTCGAACCATGTGTCGATACATCAACTATCATGAATTTCTGAGTTATTGTATCCCGTAGTTCAGCCTAATCATAAGGAACCCAACACGACAGATGGTGCGTCAATCATATGCCTGATCTGAGAGCTATTGGCATTTTCGTTCAAAGGGGATGGTTGGATTTCGGGTACAATCCGACCAGGACATACTCCAACTTCATCTGAATCCTGTGTGGAGTATTCCAAACGGCCCATCTCACCAAAAATAAACCAACGTAGTTGACGGCACGTCGATCGGACGTCCGGTCATTATGTTATATGCGTTTCCACTCTGAGGGCCCGGTTGGTTTCGAGTTAGAACCAACCCAGTCGTACCCAAAATTTTCCGAAACCTTCAGTGTAATATAGCTAAACGGCCATCTCGATCCAAGAAATCATATGAAATTAATATTTCGTCAATCCGAGTTACATAGCTCATGTTATGGGCAAAAAACCAAAAGTGGTACGAAGGGGGGGGGGTCAGGTTCCGGGCCGACCCGGCCCAACCCGCCGTGGGTCGGCCTGAACCGGGTCGAGCCGACCCGGATCATGGTTTTTCCCATTAGGGCGCAACCCGACCCAGAGACTGCAGCATGTCACACACAATGTGCAGCCCGACCCACACGGCAGGTGGCCTGACCCGCGCGAAGGCGGTCCGGCACGTGCGGCAGGCGGCCCGACTCACGCTGAAGGCGGCCCGGCCCATGCGGCAGGCGGCCCATAACGGTGGCCAACTTCGGCTCGGCTAGCTATCCGAGTACGAAGCGGGGGGGGGGGGGGGGGCACGGCCCCCGGTGTTCCATAACGGCGGTGCCAGCTGGCGCTGCCTATCCTTCCCGGAACCCGCTAAGTGAGTTACACTCCACCGCCGTGGCCGTCACTACGGTGGCCTTCCATCGGAGACACACGATGGGAGCCCCCGCCCCTAGGTGTCTTGCAGGTGCCGACAATTTCCTCCGGTCGCCAGTGCCGCCGCACTCTTCTGCTGTCCACCGGAGTCGTTCCAATGGTCCGTTTTGCCTCTCATGTGCCCCTATGGCCTCCTTGGGTCCTGCTCTTTAATGAGACAACCTCAAATCAGGGTTTCCATTCCATTCACCTGTCGCCCAACAAACAGCACATCAATAATGAAATGGTGGTGGGTCCGCACTTGTTCGTTAGCTCGTGCCCTCCACGTTGGAGGCTCAAATAGTAATCCAACATATATTCGCCAAAGTACGATGGTATAATTCGCGTGTATAGAATAAATAATCCATATTTCCTCCCTACAATGATTTTAATTTTTGCTAGACAGAGTTATGAAAGACAGATGTCATTTCGTCAATATCGGAGGGAAATTCGTTGTCGTTGGCGGCGTCCTTTGCGGGCAGCGTCTTCTCCTTTTTCATGGAGGAAGAGGAAGGAAGATGGGAATTCCTCGTTGTCGTCGCCTCACTTTCTTTCCCCGATTGACGAAGTGGTTGAGGGGTTCTTCGTGTTCTTCATGGGAAGAAGGCTCTCCCTCTTCTCCTTAGCTCTCTATAAAGTTTATGCCAACCAAAATAAGAGAATATCATTCTTCATATTAATGTTGGAATAAGTTAATTCAAAATAAATCAAACACTCAAAATAATTAATTATGATGATTCACTTAATTAATTTCATGGAGTAGGCAAGAATATCAAAGGTATCAAATAATTAATAACATGGGTATGTTGGCACTTTAATGGGAAGTCCAAGAGTTTAAAGGGGTTCAAGGGAGATTAAAGATTAGGTGCCCATGTGGGCCTCGCCACAAAATATCCTCCCATGGGAGGTTATATCGTGGTGGGTACCACCTCCAACTTCCCATTGGAGAAAACAAACACCACCCAAATACTTTAACCACCTTAAATTAAAAAACTTTTACACACATTTTTATTTAATATTTAAATTTAAATTAGAAACCCCAATTTAACAATCGCTCTCAACCAAAAGTAACTGCGGAAAAGGTCTCCTTAAGCGAATACCATCACTGCAAGTTCATCGGTGCCCTTAGAATTAAATTCCGAGAATTGGTTCAAATGATAGAAAAAAAAGCACGTACGTTTACTAAACGTACACGAACAAAACTTCAGAATATGATTCCAAGCATACCGATCCTCAGAATCAGGTGCCTTCAAAAACTGCGAACATGTAAAATTCCCGTGTATTTAAGAAAACAAAATTTCCACAAAATTTTTGGGTCTTTACATTCTCCTCACCTCAGGGATTTAAACCCCCGTAAGCTACATCACATACTAAGAGAATAAATGGTGGTACTGAGCACGCATCTGATCCTCCGGCTCCCATGTGCTCTCCAGGAGGATCCCGTGGTGCCAGCGAACACACACCAGAGGAATCGACCATCCACGTAGGACCTGATCTTGATGATCCTCAATATCCACTAGAACATCCTTGAAAGTATCCCCTTAATCGATATCTAGATTCTCGTGGTCGATGATGTGGGATAGATCGTGCAGGTATCTTCGCAGTTGAGATATGTGGAAGATGTCGTGCACCCGGTGCAACTGAGGTGGAAGGGCCAAGAAGTAAGCCACCTCGCCTAACCTATTGAGTACCAGAAAATTTCCAATGAATCACAAGGATAACTTGATTCCTTGGTTAAATATCCATAGAACTCATCTATGTGAGACTCGTATAAAGACGTGGTCACCATCCTCGAATTATAGTGGTCTCTGTCTTCTATCAGCATATGACTTTTTCCTACTCTGTGCAGTCTTCATTCACTCATTGATGATCTGTACCTTCTCAGTTGTAGCTCGTACCATCTCTGGTCACCAGGAAGTTGTCCGACATGGTAAGTCGGTCGATGATCACTCGTATCGAGTTGTGTCCCCTGGACATACGTGGATGAACCGTCAGGAAGTACATGGATAACTCATCCCTCTTCCACTTTGGGAGCTCTAGAGGATGAACCAAGCTAGATGGTACCTAATGCTCCATTTTTATTTTCTAACAAGTGAGGCATCAAAAGACAAACTCCACTGCTACCATCTTCATTCTTGGCCACCAGTGCTGTCATTGAAGGTCCTAGTACATCTTTACCACTCTTGGATGTACCACTCAATGGGATGTCTGGAACTCCAGCAACACTACCTCCTGAAGTGAATCTAGTACCATGGTATGTCATCTGAAAGGAATGACGTGCTACCCACCTTCCGAAAAACCTTCTAGTGCTACCCTGAGGATATCTAAGCAAGTCATGTCTCACAGTCAGTGTCCCCTTGCTGTGCCTCCCTGACTCGCGAATGAAGTGGGGAAGTGACTGTGAGAGACTATACAAAGGCTGATCCGTCCCGATCCACATAGGATATCCGCAATGCGGCTAGATGTTCTGCCTCCTATCATATCATTTGAATTATCGTTCTCCTACTTATAGCATTGGCTACAACGTAACCCTTTCCAGGAGAATAGATTATCTCTAGGTCATAGTTCGGGATGAATTCAAGTCATCATCGTTGTCTCAGGTTCAGGTCCTTCTGAGAAAAGATATACCAGTGACTCTGGTGGTCAGAGTAGACTACAAAGCATTCTCCCAATGAACTATGGGTGAGACCATCCAATTTTAACGATATCGTCTTCACCCTTCTTCACCTACGTCCTACAATAGCTGGTAAGATTTCTCCTTTTTTGAAAAGAGAAATCTTGTCTCATCCCCTGTATGAACCACACCCATTGCTTAATAATGTGTATCCTAACATTAACGATACTAATTCATGCCATGGATGACGTCGTAAGGCCTCGACACTACTACCAAGAAAACCAACTGTTACTCTCGCATTCAAGGGTTGAGTCACACTGTTGGCATCAGTGTGGGGTCACTAGGTCTCCTCTAGTAGGGATCTCAAATGTGAGGGTCAAGTCAATGGTATTATCCAGAATCTCTTAGTATTATCGATACAAAAGGCAGAAAATAAAATGCCACATGGACAAGTGTCTTTTATTAGTGAAGATCAAAGTACTTAGACACAAAGAAACCACAAACAACAATATCAACGAAGCTAGAAGCTTCATGAACAAGGGACTATATGCCTAGAATTAGTCCCACTCCTATCCACCTACTCCTAGAGCACTTTGATCGTAGTACACAGCCACCTGAAGCTTAACACTCCCATGTCCACCTGTTCCCTACAGTCGGGGTGGACCTCCTCGTGGTGGTGGTGGTAGGGTCTCGAAAAATAATCCACCACATACTGCTCGGTCATCTCCTCTTCCACGCCTGCCTTCTCCTGGTGGACTACCATTGTCAAACCTCTGCATCTTCCTAGGAGGTCCCTCTACTTCCTGCTGCTCATCTGCAGGGCGGGTCGGGCAGTTTCGAGCCATTCGACCCTACCCGCCGCATGCATTGCACTGATTACTCCTCATATGGCTAGATCTGTCTCGTGTTCCCCACACAACCGAACATGAGTCATGCAGTTGACCACCGGTGGATCTTTTCCTCTTGGACCCCTGCGTTATCTGTCTACTGCCAGCTGCAAAAGTCTCTGGTGAGTGTCGACTAGTGATGGGTCTCGCTACTGGAGACTGCTCAGTAAAGAATATCTACTAGGAGGTCTCCCTCCAATACCCCCATCTACATCGAGAATTTGAGGGAGACCATAGCAGCCCTGATCTCATGCCTGAGTCCCTACTCAAAGTTCCAGGCCCTAAAGAATGGGTTTTGTACCATATCCGTGGCATAGTGTGAGAGGTTGTTGAACCTCACTGAGTACTGAGATACTGTCATGCTGCCCTGCTGTAGATGAAGTAACTCCTGAATCCACACTGCATGAAGGTTGGATGGTACCAAATCTACCGGGAACAGGCACTTGATGTATTTACAGAGTAGTGATCCCTCATCATGAACTTAGATAATCAGGTTCCACTGTTTGTATGCTGGGACCTGTAGGAGACTCGCAACAAAGATCACCATGAGGACGGTTGGTGTCCCTACCAATACAAAAACTATCACAACAGAATCCATCCAATCCTCAGCTGCCTATGGGTCCGTCTCACCCCAGAACCTGGGTGGCCTCTATCGCTAGAACTCATGTAAAGTACTCAGGCGGTGTGCACTCTCTGCTGACGGTGCTGGTGGTATCGGTGGCCCATCAGGTTGTTTTACTGTTGCTACCTCTGCTGTGATGGGGCACCGCATAGACGCCTCGTCGCTCGGTTGGATACCATCTCATACGTTACTCGGATCCCTAGTTGGATGCCTTCATGGGGCCATCCTGAAAAGAAACATGTGTGCCACGATTAAACCAGGGGTTGGCGACTAGCAACAAAGGTGTAAATCCCTAAACAGGGAGGGAATTTCCTTTATAACTACAACAAACTCATCCAGAGAAAAAGAGGAAGCAAACTCTATGTAAAAACTAAATACAGAAGAAGTACCAGAAAGTTCAAGTACAATAAATACAATCCCAATAGTAAAGTACAAGGTAAGGAAAAACAGGTACAATTATAAAGACAAACTACTGGAAGGTTCCTAAAATCTCCCCAATCATCCACCACAGATATTACATGAAGGGTAGGTACAGATAGCCTCTTCAGGGCTCCATGTTTGTCCATCTACTACGGGTCCTAACTCATCGTGAGGTCCACCTCTAGGTACCATCCAGTCCTTGTACACACCGCCACCATCAACGATATCCGTCATCTGCATCCAACACAATGAGGTGCGGGTATATCCCATGTAGGGGTGAGTATAAAGATACTTAGTAGGGACCCTGAGACCCTTAGTGTCTCAAAATCCACAATGGATAAACCAAAGTAAAAAAAGATACAATCACAAAGTATCAAAGAACCCTACTTAGGTATATGCCCATACATATACCTAAGTTATCAATCACAGTCCGGATCCAACTCTCGAGCCCAAGAAAAAACTATACCATAAAGGAGGAAAGTCAGTCACCACATTAATAATGGTTGAAATACATGACTCAACTCACCTAGGTATAAAACTCACGAAAAGGGGTAGAGATGATTAGATCTATCCTCTGAATCATCTCCTTTGTAAAACCCCTATAGGATCCTTCAACAATATCATCGTTTTCGAACCCACGTATGATCCTGGAACAGAATTCATCACTGTCGAACCCACGTAGGATTTCAGTTCAGTAGTCATCGCTGTTGAGCCCACGTAGGATCCTGATACAGAAGTCACTGTTGTCGAACCCACGGAGGATCCCATTACAGAATTCATCACTGTCGAACCATTGTAGGATTCTGGTAACGTATTCATCGCTGTTGAACCTAGGTAGGATCCTAGTACAGAAGTCACTACTGACGAACCCATGGAGGATTCCGGTACAAAAGTCATCACTGTCGAACCCACATTGCATTCATGTACAATAGTCATTACTGTCAAACCCACATAGGATCCTGGTACAGAATTCACTGTTGTAGAACCCACGGAGGATCTAGGTAAAGAAGTCATCACTGTCGAACCCACGTAGGATTCCGGTACAGTAGTCACAGCCAGCCCTATGGTTCCCGTAGACAGCACACTCGATTCCGGGAGGGTCCTCTCCTCTAATGAAGTGTAAATACATAAAATATCATGAAGTACTGATTTTATGTATCCCATAGTTCCATCCCATCATAAAGAATCCAATGCGACAGACGGTGCGTCAATCAGATGCCCGATCTGAGTGTTATTGGCATTTCTGTTCCAAGAGGGCCGGTTGGATTTCGGTTACAATCCAACCCAGCCATACACCAACTTCATCTGAATCCAGTGTGGAGTATGCCAAAATGACAGTTTCACTAAAATCAATCCAATGTATTTGACGGAACATTGATCAGACGTCTAGCCCTTAAGTTATAACCGTTTCCGCTCCGAGGGCATGAATGGTTTCAAGTTCAAACCAACTTGTCCATATGAAAACATCTCCAAAACCTTGAGTTTAATATAACCAAACCATGGTATCGATCCAAGGAATCCTACGCAACTGACGGTGTGTCGATCGGTGGTTCATAGCTCATGTTATGGGTGACAAAACCAAAAGTTGTCTAAAGAGGCGGGGTCTTGGTCCGGTTCAACACGAACCAGATCTTGGTCCGGCCCGGTAGGGCATGGCCGGGACCAGTGGGTATGCCTCGGCCTATGCAACGGCAGCCTGGCCCACGTGGATGGTGGCCCGGCCCACGCGAGGGCATCCTAACCCGCGTGGCAGGTGGCATGGCCTGGTGGCCAGCCGCGGCTTGGCTAGCTGGCTGAGCATAGAGTAGAGGGGCTCGATGTTCCGTAATGGTGTCTCTAGCTGGCTCACCCCCATCCAACCGGCACACCCGATGTGGGTTCCAATCCACCGCCACGGCTGGTGCCATGGCGGACTTCAACCGGCGGCAAGCGAGGGGCACCACTGCCCCCAAGCAGCCGGCCAGGGCCGCCCACCGCCTCCGATCACCGGCGCCACCGAGCACTTCCACGGGCTACCAGGGTCGTTCCAGTGGTCCGTTTTGCCTCCCGTCTGCACCTATACACTCCTCGGTTCATGATCTTCATTGCGATGAACTCAAATCAGGGTTTACATTTCGTTCACCAATCGCACAACTAACCATGAATCGAGAACAAAATGGCAGAGGGTCCAGACTTGTTCTTTAGCTCGTGCCCTCCGTGTTAGAGGATCAAACAACAATCCATCATATAATCGCAAAAGTAAAAGGTTATAATTCACATATATTAAATAAATAATACAAATTTACTTCCTAACTTTATTTTAATGTTCTTTAGATGTAGTCGGGGAAGACGGTGTCACGAAAGATGCATGTCGTTCCGTCAACATCAGAGGAAAAGTCGTTGTTGTTAGTACTGTCCTTTGCGGGCGACATCTTCTCCTTTATCATAGAGAAAGTGGGAGGAAGATGAGCATTCCACTTGGGCATCACCTCACTTTATTGCCTTAGTAGAAGAAGTGGTGGAGATGTTCTTGGTGTTCTTCGTGGGAATAAGGCTCTCCCTCTTATCCTTAGCTCTCCACAATGTTTATGTCAACCAAAATAAGAGAATATCATTCCTCATTTTAATGTTGGAATAAGTTAATTCAATAGAATTCAAACACTCCATATAATTAATTTAGATTATTCACTTAATTAATTTCCTAGATTTGGAATGAATTTCAAAGGTCTCAAATAATTATTAACATGGGTGTGGTGGAAATTTAACGGGAAGTCTAAGAGTTTAAAGGGGTTCAAGGGAGGTAAAGGGTTAGGTGCTTGTGTGGGCCCCACCACACAATATCCTCCCATGGGAGGTTTTGTGGGGGTGGGCCCCACCTCCAACTTCCCATTGGTGAAAAAAGCCACCACCCAAATAATTTAACCACGTTCAAATAAAAATGTGTCACACACACATTTTTATTTAATCTTTCAATTTAAATTAGAAATCCCAATTTAACTTCTGCCCTCGACGAAACGCAGTTGCGGTAATGGTCTCCCTAAGTGAATATCAGCGCTGCGACATCATCGGTGCCCTCAGATTTCAATTCTGAGCATCGGTTCAAAAGATAGAAAAACCTGCACATATGTTTACTGAACTTACCCGAACAAAATTTTAGAATATGATTACAGGCACAACGGGCCTCAGAATCATGTGCCATCAGCAACTGTGGACTCGTAAAAATCCTGTGAATTTAAGGAAAAAAAATTTCCACAGAATTTCCAGGTCATTACACATACACTAAAAACCATTTTTCTACGAGTGATTTCATTAGTCTGTGGTAAAAGATACTTGTTCTTTATCATAATCATTTAATGAACATTATAATCATTGAAAATAAAACTTGTACCATCCTTATTTGAGATAAATTAGACTAGGGAAACCTATATAGAAATACATGCATAAAACCCATTTCCAAATTCTCTTATAACTTAATATTTAACCCATGATGATTAAAAGTGGTCATTGTATAGGGACTCTTTGATTTTTTCATAAATCTATGTTCATGTTTTATGGATAATGAAACATTTCAATTAACAGAAATACATGAAAACACTTATAATGATGCATCTCTATATTCCCTTAATTTCAATATTTCTCCATGGGGATCCTTTACATTATCATAAATTGTTTCTCTATACACGATTTCTCATAAGGTAATAATATCTTTACTTTAGATGGAGTCCCCAAAGTAATAATTATTCTTTCATATGTGTTGAATTTTTGTATGTTTTTGGATATAAAAACTCGTTTACATCTATTGGTAGTTAATATTATCTCTATAAAGATAACCAATCCATGCCTAGTACAGTTGTCAATTCTATTAAAGTAGGTATTTCAATATTTTCTAATAGATCGGGGAGAGATATTTTTCATGAATCCCACTTAAAAATATTTCATATTTTACCTTTTAATGTAGTATAATTAAAACTATAAATTCACCCCCATATAAACGAAACTAATAAGAACTGATTTCCTATTAGAATTATTATATATATTCAACAATCCATATAGAAATAAGCCTAATGGTTGTACACCGACGGAAATTTTTGAGAGGCCTTATATTCGAGCCACCCTGTGTGAAAGTAATGTATATTTTCATTGTTTATACACCTACTCAAAAAATGTATATACTAAAAATAACACAAAATAGTGGGGGATTGTACATAAATTTAAGTTGATATATTCATAATGTTAAATATAATGAAAAATACTGCAAATGTGAAGGACAATGTAGAAATAAATTTGCTAGAATACTGCATCCAACAAGGTCATATAGTCAGAACATATCATTATTCATTAAAAAAAATATTTTTGATCCCTTATATAATGAGTTTTATTATTATTTTCAAGAGTAAATTATGTCAATATGTATTTATATGAGAGTGTGGGGAGGATTTTTACATTCCCAATATAGGATTTAAATATTCAATCATTGTTGATGAAGAATATAGAATAAGATCTCAATAAGTTGGATGATTAAATAATTCATTGGATGAAAATTTTTGAGATGTATCTTAGTGATTAAATTATCTATATATCATATTAATGGATGATTGTCAACATAGATTGAAAGTCAATTAGTTTTCAATGTTTATATTATAAGAGATAATTTTGATAAAACATGCAGGTCTTACATATTCTTTATAATGTTGTCTTCCAATGATGATGCTACTAGGGATCCATTCATATAGTAGAAGAGGAACAATTTCAGTGAGGGTGATAAATTGAATAATTATTTATTCTATACTGGTAATACACAATATTCTATTAGGGATACTTTTTTTGAGTTTAAGAGTGATATTATATAAATATTTATGCTACTATGAAGATTGTTTACTAATAAATTATAGGAAAATATGGTTCTAATGTGATGATGATACAACATAGTGTTTGAAGATACTCTGGAGACATGTTGGGAATATTTTTTTTCGATGCATATTGAATATATTTAATTTAATAAGTTGGTGTATTGATAGTAATTCTATGGAGTACATATATTGTTGAATATAGAATATCTATGAAGATGATGATCTTATTGTGAATATATAATAATAAAATAGTTGGAACATCGGTAGAGATATATCCTATAGAAATATCACTTATATAAGGTATAATGTTGAGAAAACATATTGAGTTGAGTTAAAATACGTGATCGATTGATTCTTATCTGATGAAAATTCCATTTTTAAATTATTTGTTGTGCTTTAAGAGGACATAATTAAATTTAGCTAATGGAATATCATTGAAGTGATCAGAAGGATTTATTATTTATTGCATGATATTTTTGATCATTTTGATATGGTTTAAGGTAATTTGAATATGTATTGAAGTGATTTGAGATGTATGAAAATAATATTAAGAATATTTATTTAATATTTGAAAATATGGAATTATATTATATCATGCATAATATCCTAGAGAATAAAAAACATGGATATGGATTATGTAATACAATTCAGAATGAGAGTCGGTAATGTATTTGGGAGTTCACATTGGGATATATAGTATCCCATTGATACTTTTTAATACTAATTTTATTTTATGTAATAAATCACAGATTGTACATATTAATAACTCTGACTTCACACATAGATACTTAAGAGTAAATATGTGGAAAATTAAAGGCTACAATATGTTATATATGAAGAATTATAATCATATATAAGATTAATCATGTGATATGTAATGTTATCTCTAATGTTCTACAACTTCTTTAAGATGAATTTTAGTGATATGTATGATTAACATGAAGGTTATAGAGTATACATAAATATTAATTTGGCTCATAAAAAAAGTAATATTGGTTATATGTAAGAGTAAATTGAGGATTTGAAGTGATATGAAATATCATTTATAAGGTTATGAATGATTAAATAGGTGATGCATTATATTAATTAGGAAAATGATATATTTTTCTCCAATTTTTAAATGTCAAGATAATTTATGAATTAAATTAATGTGATTCAATTTAGGATTTGGGAAAAAATCATAAGATGGATTTTTCACCACGATAAGAATATTTACATCACAATATTATTATTTCATGTGAGAATTAAGGTGTAACTATATTGATGTAGGAATTATGAAAGATTCACTATGGAATATGATGTGAAGATGTTGAGGTTTGTGGAATGTAGAAATGGTTATTCAAGAATAAAGGTAATGAAAGGTGATATTCTCTATATTTTTGTTATATTATTTAAAGGGACGATTACCAAAGAAGATATAATGGAAAATTATTGATTAATTTATCATGTATTCAATATTAGATAAATAAACTCTATGATTTGTAACGGATAAAAAAATTGAATTGAGATTAAAAGATAGATTTTAAAAAATATAATTACATTAGTATTTGTGAAGATTTATATATTAAAATATATATGAAATACCCTTGTTATTATTTATTGAAAATATAAATATGAAGAGTTGTTGAAGAAGAAAAATTGAGAAGAGATTTTGATGATGTATTCCTTTTGAAAAATCATTATCATTGAGGAAAAACAAATAAAATGAGATACTAATGTGCGTATTAAATATTTTAATATATTATAGATTTAAAAAAATTATTGGAATAAAATTAATTATTGGATGAAATTAAAACCATTTAATATCTCCATTTTAGATGTTCTTGAATAAGAAGAGCTTGATAAAGTGAAAGATATTATGGTTAAATAAAACAATAGAGGCGATTAATAATGATTATTGTACTTGATGAATAATATAATATCTATTGAATATATGGACTTAAAAGAGTTATCTTTTATCAAGGAGGAGATACCAAAATATTGTTATTTATGGGGGTCATAGATGATGGTAATGTCTAAAGATTGGTGATTTGGTGCTCTCTATGTCATTTGATATGATTTATCTAATCTAGTCGGTGATATATGTAAAAAGACTAACTCCATACCATTTATCATTGTTTTTTTGACACATAGATAACATTCTTTTGTTTTTGGGATAAAAATCACCATATACCAAGGACTTTCTCACACATTTTGGGTGAACCTCATAAATATATGTCTCCCCTGTTCTATTTTATTTTATTTATAATTTTTGAATTCATACTGAATGTGAATTGATAGTGTAAGATCTATTCACTTTTATTGGGATAGAGGAACATATAAAAAATTGTTTTAATTTATAAAATGCATCCACCTTGATTATACCCGGTGAGGTTTCATCTATCATGTGTGAAAAAATTCTTTACTATATTATTTTCATTTTATGAAATTTAATAACATGAATATCTCATATCTATTTTGTAATTAGTGAAAATACAATATCTATACCTCGAACGAGTATGAAAATTTTCCCTTTAAATTTAGTTAATAAACCACTTCCCAAAACAGCACCCAAAAATCAGTATCTACTATATGATGGACTATATTGCAATAGAGGGTGATAAAACATGAATAAAAATAAAATATAAACATTATATGGAGAAAATGTTATAACCACATAACTAATTGATTTAATTATCAGTGTAATCTCATAATCTAGCAATAATAATCATGAAAATTAATTAAAACATAGGGTCAGATTTTGGACATTTCATTCGAATTGGTAACTATAATTTATTATACATTTCCATGGATATCATTATCAAAACATTTTATATGAGGAGGGAACACAATATGAAACAAAAATTGCATGATGGATAAATTATACATAGAGAAAATCAAATAATAGAATAGTCGTATATATTGAATGAAATTTTTTTATAAGGAACAATCTAATATTTAAAATAGAAAAAATATCATATGAAAATACCATAGGTCAACTATATGTAAAAACCTCAAATAATATTCACCATGTCATTGTGTCACTTCAATTGATTCGAGTAATTCCCTATATTTAATATGTTTTTAAGAACATGATTCCATTTTTGTTGAATATGGATGTGTTTTGAATCTAAATTCAATCACTGGGTAGGTTTGATTCAACTCGTATTTTGTGTTTCATTTCGTCAAAGTCATAATAATTTATTTATCACACATTATCGTAAAAAATACCCATGTGGATCCTAATATTATTAGATTTATCACAAATCACTATAAAATTTAATACTTATCTTCTTAAGAACGTGACCTAGTGGCAGAACATAGGGTTGATCTCAGGTGGAGGCTATTCACACACAACAATTTTCATTTATCATGGATATAAATTAAATAATATACTAATAAATTATATAAATATGGTGGGTATAAAAGATTAATGAAATATTATTATATATATATAACAACAATGAAAAACATAATGGTGTTAGACTAAATAATGAAGGATAATTTTCGAGGGCGGTCATAGTAATTTATATGATTATTAAAAAGAATATCCATCTTCAATTCAATAAGGTGATCAAGACCTTTCATTCAATACTTTATAATTAGAAATATGATTACCCCATACTCATACCACATCATGTAGGGAAATAATATTCTAAACATAAAAAGAGATACATCTTCACTGACCATCATTATTTAATCCATACTCCACCATATACATGACACGAATAGTGAAGGGAAGGATAAATGAAAAATGAGAAGACAAACACGATGGTAGAGAAAACAGGGAAACCAGAAATAGTAATTGATTTTACTACCAACAAAATTACAAAAAATTAATAATGTTGTTGAAATTGATCCCTAATTATTCTCAATCAAACCACCATTATCTACCCTAAATAATCACGGAGGTTAGTGCCCCATTTTCATGGCGTTAGAAGAGAACAATGTGGGAGAACACATAAAAGAAGTTATATGTGAGAATGAGAGGAAGAAGAACATATATTGGATCTATTAATTATATAGAGTAAAATTTTAATAAAATAATCGACTAAAAATCTACTAATAATGTCAATATATAGTTTCTAACCCCTTTGAAATGGAGATGGAGTGTATACGGAGGTTCTCATTTTTTATATATTTATTTCCTTGATATGAAAACACCTAGTAGAACTAATAAGGGACTGAATTTAAAATATTATTATTTATTTATTCTTTGAAATGGACCCTCATATTTTCACCTCAAATGACAATATATTAATGTATCTATGGATGATTTACTTCATAAAAAAATTCTGGCACGGGGACTATTTGAATTCTCATGACCTAAATTCCCATGAATTTATGACCATGATAGATAATTTTTTAATGTAAATATTTACTGATGCTTTTATAAGGCCTCATATCAAACTTTAGGCTAAATTTTATTTCATTTTGGTTGTTAATTTATGAGATTAGGTCTATCTTCAATAGTGTTCCACTCTATACATATATTTCAAGGCCCGAATTATCAACTGGGTTTTGAATACAAAATGTTGGGTTTAGATTTATATCCAGATGAATTAAATGAATCATTATATACATGGAATCATAAAAATATTAATTCTAAAATTTTATTTATTGTAGAAAAATTACTTGTTGAATGATAAGGGTAAATTAAAATTGATTAAAATATAAAATTATTCCATTATTAAAACAAACATAAAATTACTGCTAAAACAAAAAAAAATGTAATTATTGAAAATAAAGTAAAACTATTGAGGTATTAACAACATTTAATTATATTAAAAACTATTTGGAAATATTCTGACCATAATTTCCCCAAAACATAACCATTTAACTATGAGGAAATCATCAAATATACAAATCAAAATCCATACAATAATCAAAAATGAGAAAAAACTATTATCCGTTAAGAAATAGAATTATAAAATGTCTCATACATGAAAATGTTCTATCCCATTTTCCTCCCTCGCTTTTCAATTCATTTAGACTAAAAAATCCATTCACAACTCAATGTCAACATAATTCACATTAAATCATTTTTTCACTCTTTAATTAAGTGAAATTATATATGGATGTAGAACCATACCTATAAAATACATGTATCAACATAGGATTGTAAAAATTATCATCTCTTCACACTACGGGCCATGACAATAATTTCAATGATGAATTATTTTTCCTAAAGTCCATCCAGGGATTCAATAGTTCCCTTCTCTCTCATGAAGGACAACCTAATCCCATTCTCACATACACACTGAACTGTTCACCTAAAATAGTAAATAAGATCACAGACCACGGATATCTAGTCCATACCCAAGATGAAATAATAAGGCCTCGATACTACAACTAGGAGATCACATCCATAGATCTTTCCTCCCAGAGTAAGATCACACTACATGTACCAATGTTTAATCATCGAATCCATTCATGTATGAGTTTTTAATCATAATGATCAAGCCAATGGATCTACCAGAATCTCCGAGAACTGAATGATAGCTATGTAAATGAATGACTGACTGGAACATGTGTCTATAAGTATGGAATCTAGGGTTGAGTATACACATATCATACCATGAATAATCTCTTGGGCACTATGGTTGTAGGCCTCATTTTCCCAATGTTGTGATCGTCCCTATCCAACTACTCTTTGAGGTCAGGGTGGACCACCTGGAGGTGGTGGCGATGGAACCTCAAATAGATAAGCACCGCATACTGCATGGCCTGCTCCTATGCCACTTTCGCCACCCTGTGGACTTCCTTTCTTGAATATCTACCTCTTCCTCAGTGGTTCATCGACTTTCTATTGATCATCGGTGAAAATGGTCAGGCCATCGCAAGAAATTTGGCCCTTCCCGCCGCACGTGGAGTACCATATGATCTTCTGCTAGCCTTCTATTCCTCATGAGCTTCACACCTCCGACCCTACGTCCTGGGGTCATCCTATAGTTGTTCTGGCCCGATTGGGCCTCTGCGTCATATACCTATACCCTACTACAGATAACTCACCGACCCGTAATTTAGTTCTGGCTCTCACCCTCAATTCCTGCTCAGGTAAGAATCTATACACCAATAATGTATTCTCGAGAACACCATCCTGCATCAGAATATTGAGCGATATCATCGACGCAATGATCTCCCACTGGAGACCCTGCTCAATGTTCATGTGCCTTGACAAAAGGTTCTTATACCGTATTAGTGGAGTAAGATGTGTGGCCAGTGAATCTCGTCGATTATTGTGATAATATGCGGCTGCCCTATTGTAAGTGTAGTAGATCCTTAATACGCATAGAGCATAGTTTCTCTGGAATGAACTCCTCCCTGATGAGGCTCTCAGAGTCTGTCTAGAAGAGGTTCACCTCATCGTGTAACTTAAGCATCAGACTCCACCATCATCCAGCCGAACCCTATAAAATACTAGTATCTAGGAACACATTCTTCTCTACTGGTGTCCCAACTTCGCAGAAAACCCTAGCCACAACTTCTATCATGTCCTCAGTTGCATGGGGATCTTTCCTGCCTCAAAACCTTAGAGGCCTCTTTATTTTGAAGTTTTTCTACTTTCTTAGTCGGCACACACTATCTTTTAATGGGGTTGGTGGAAACAACTACCCAACGGGTAGTGGTGTTGCTGGTGTACCACTTTAAGGTGTAATTTCTATAAGAGGTCCTTACACCAATGCCTCATCGATCAGTGGGATGTCATTGTGAACTCACATTGGATTCCTGGATGGTTGTCTACGTGGAGGCATCCTGAAAAGAAACATGTTTTCCATAGTCAATAAGGTATACCTGGTATGCCAACTCGTATGAGATCAAGGTAAAACATTTCAAAAATACATGCAATTAGAGTTTTTGTGCACCGAGTTGGAAATCAGAATTCAGGGTCCTAGTGTATGGATATTTCTGACGTCACACAAACTCTAGACTCCCTGAACTGAAAAGCACACTTAAAACACTTAACACTATTACTACATTTTAAATATATGAGTTTTAGTTCTTTGTTATAACATACTCCTAAAATACCACTTTTTCATGACCTATCACCTCGGGCTCATGCCGTGACTACCACAAGCCCACCTTCCATAGGCCAGGGGTTGGAGACTAACATTGGAAAGGAATATCCTTGACTGATAGAAGTCAATTCCTTTAGAACTACAATCCCACAGTCTAGGAACATGACAATATGCAAAACACATAGTGAAACTGCAGTAGTAAAGTGTGTTCTAAAAGTAAATGGGCCGAAATAGAATCCCATGTGAAAAAATAAAACTACAAAAGAAAACTACTCATGAGGTCATCCACCTAGGATATCATCTGAAGGGTTGGTACAAATCCTCTCCACAACTCTCCTGGAAAACCAGTCACCTCTATATACCGCCAGGGCATGGCTCCTAAGGTCTCAGCCAAGATGATGATCATCTGGACAAGACACAACACGGTGTGGATGAAGCCCTTTCAGAGGTCAGTATAACAATACCCAGTAGGGACCCCGAGACCACTGAAGGTATCTTAGAATTCCACAAACGAAATCCATGAAGCATACTCTCATTCAAAAATAACAATGCGAAAGACATAGCTCAAAACAACTATAAAACTTTTAGTTCTATAATAAATAGTTTTAGACTTAATCTATATAATTTTATTCCATTAGGAAGTTTCCATAACTGATCCATAAATTATTTCTTCCATTTTGGATCCACACAGGGGCGTATGTCATTGATCCACAATGGGCTTCTCTAAGGATTTTCCTCATCAGGTCACACATTACTGATCTACATAGGGTCTCTAGAATGATTTTCCACACAGGGTCTCTATAATGCTGATCCACACAGGGTTGGTAGAATGCTGATCTATAAAGGTTCACTAGAATTCTGATCCTCACAGGGTCTCTAGAATGTTGATCCCCACAGGGTCTTTATGATGCTGATACAGACCAGGTTCCTATGATGTGTATCCACATAGAGTCACTACGATGCCAATCCACCTAGGGTTTTTATGATTTTGATCCACACAGGGTCCCTATTCCATTGAAAGCCAGCCATAGGATTCCTCACACTTAGTGTGCTTTAGTTTTGTAGTATCATTTCTTCAAGATATTATTTTTTCTCAACTGCTACTTCATTCTAGAAATGATATACCCAAATGACCACCATGTATTAAGGGTCCCGACGTGGTAGATATTGCATCAATCGGACACACAGTCTGTGTGTTATAGGCATTTTAGTACCGAGTCCCCGATTGGATTCGAGTTCAATCCAACCCGGTCATACTCATAACTTATCCAAAACTCAGGTTGTGTGTCTCAAAAGTAATTTTTTGTTCCAATGCTTCCATCACCATAAACTGTTCTTAAAATAGACGTCTAGTTTAGGAGATACAGCCTTTTAATATTTTCTTGTCCAAAAAGGGTCCAGGTGCTGTTTGACCTGAACTAGTGTGGGCCGAACCAACTCGGTCTAGGTCTCCCCAACCTTGACCGGGTTAGACCTAGATCCGACCCCACTCTGCTCGAACCGGCCTGGCCAGCTAGAGGGGGATGGGCCTCAGGATCACCAAGCTGGGCCACGGATAGTCCAGGCTCTCTAGGCATCCCAGCCTGGTGGCAGGTGTGGTGTGCCAGGTGGGTGGCCTCCCCCTTTCACAATGGAAATGTCATTCAGATTTATTAATCAATGGTGCCACGTGAATTCCCCCTTCCTGAATGATAAAGTCATTCAGGCCTTGTTTTTTGGCCTATTCCCTTCATGATATAATCATATAAAGTGGGTATTAATTAAATCAACAAATATTACCTAAAACCCTTTCAACACTTCCTCTATTCTTATAGATTTTCAAGAACACGGTAAAGAAAAACATTCTAATGAATTTAAACATAAACAACCCCTACCTCTGAATTTTAGGAGATGTCGCAGTTGTGGAAGAAGAATCCACGCCTGAAGAAGCCTCTTACGTTCGTCGATCCTGGACCGATTCCTCCAAAATTGTCATCCAACCCTCCATTCATCGTTGGAGGAAGATTTCGCAACACTTCTCTAGAGGTTACTCACTTCAGTGTAAAAACCCAAGCTTGTGCCTCATTTAAATTCAGGGGAAGGTTGATTAACGAATCGAAATATTAATGAGGTTCATTAATGAATTAACCTCTGAACTCTCAATGGTGTGGTTAAAAAACAGAAAAGTTAATCTATTAAATGGATTGATAACTCAGTGGTCTCTCTACCACTACTCAACAGATGGTGGAAGAATAAAATAAAATTTTTATGGTTTTGTATTATTCTTAAAAAATCTATAAAACTAACATTTTCATCTGAACTATTGCAGTGGATGTTAAGCCTCCCTTAACTGAATCCTGATGAAGCAGATTCAACGGTGCCCTATAATTTCAATTCCAATCACTAGTTTAAAAGAAAGAAATCACCACATTCACGTTTACTAAATATACATAAAAAAGTTAAATATTTCGTTCTAGGCACCCCGGGACTTGGAATAAAGCTCCATTAGTTTTCAGAGACTCCAAATAATACCAAATAATTAAAAAATTAAAATTAATATTTGGCTCTTTATATTAAACACTTTATTTTTTGTGTATATTTGTATTTTTTTGTTCATCTTAATTATATAATGATTTAATAATATCAATAGTGTAATCAATTATATAAATATCATGTATATAATTTATATTTTTAGATATATTATCAATAAAAAAAGGTGTTATGAAATGGAACCCACTATTTGTAGTGATGGTATACCATACGTATGCATGAACATTGTTTCTATTTTTTTATCGTATTGATAAAAAGAAAAGTAAATTCAATATATTATATTTTTTTAATCTTTATTATTTAATATATATAAAAAAGTATTTTTAAAACAATCTTTAATACATTCAATGTGATGCGTGAAGGAATTATATTCCATTGTGAGGCAGTAGCCCATCGTTCAGATGAGCTACGTTATCATATTCACAAAAAATGAAAAGTATGAAGGTATGAGTTTTATAATAAATCAATAAGCATATAAGAATCATAAATATCATATAGAAATAATATTTTTTTCTTTCTTCCAAACCATTGATGTTGATAATGGAAAAATGAATGACGTCGATTCACGAGTCGGCAGTCCACCGTCCACCTAAACGATGATTTCATATCCCATTTGATGGAAGTGTGTAAATTTTTTTCCATAATTATAACATAAAATATCTGTATATAGAATATATGTTTTCCTATATATTAATTTTATAATAATATATTAAGGATGTGGAGAATAAAATAAAATAAAATCACTTTTATAATAATATAACCTCTTCTTTATGTATCGTCCATATGATTGTTTAAAAAACTAAAAAAAATTTCATTCCTAGAAAACTAAGGATTCTTCGATGAGTTTAGTGAAGTTGTTGAGTTAATTTATTATTTTTCGTATGGTCCCAATGGATTTATTTGTGTGATTGTGGTGGAGAGTGATTTCATTTGTATAGTTTAGGAGGAGTGGGATTCTTGTAAGTACACCAAATAATATATTATTGGGGTGTTTATCATATCTCTTTTGCATCCAAAATTGAAAAATAATATATTTTAGGGAAATTAATTTCTATTCACATATCCCCCAAACAAAAATAAGTGAATTTTATAATATTGTTACTTAGCATTAATGATTCCCCAACTTTAAACTTTTGATTTTGATTAAGTTAACTAATTTTAAAACCTAGGTAATTTATTAATTAAAACAATTTAAAGTGATAAATTTAAGTTAAGTTAAAAATAAATGAATCTAAAAATTATATCTAATTTATATTATAAAAATCCTACATGTTATAGAAATTATATTTAATAGAAACACAAGTATCACCAAGAAACACCGCTTTAAACCATAACCAAGGAAACCGAGTTTTTTTCAATTTAATGATAAATATATTCATTATAAAAGAAGTGTTTTTCTATTATTGTACCTTATATTATATTTATTAGTATTTTAACATCACTTTATTGAAGAAATATTTTATAATGATTTTAAATTAATTAATAAAATCTTATTTATTATAAAATAACATTGTTGCCAATTTTGACATTAGTCATTTTATTTTAATTTGAAAACAGAAATAAACAGAAGGAATTTGAATCAATGAAGTTAAAACCATTGTAACCTGATATATTCATCTTAAAAAATAAATTAATGAAATAAATCCTTTCAGTTTATCTAGTACTTAATATTTGTAGAATCATATTTTTATAAAATTATTTACTATATAATTATTTTTGTGTAATTTTGTTGGGATTTAAAGTAATTAATTAATATGATAAAAATTAATAATGATAAAAATAATAATTAACCTCAAAAATATGATTAATAACTAAAAATTTAATGCATTTTCCATATACGGAGGCTTTATAAATATTAATTTCAATCAATGTGATTTTTTTATATTGTTTCCAACATAGCGTATTATATAGGTCCATTAAATTGAATAATATCCTCATAACTCAAGCTAATTGAGTCTATGGTGTTAAGGGTATAAAAATGTTTTTAAAAATTCTTTTGAAAAAAAATTATGTTATTTTACACCTTTTATTGGATGTTTAGTCACTATGTAAACTTGTTTTCTCCTTCATTACGCTAATTAATTAAATTACATTCAATAATGACATCGACAAAAAAAATTAATTTTTCCTTATTTGAAAGAATAAATTATTTTTAATCAAAATGTGGAATCCCTTTTTACTAATCCATATTACAAAAGTGATAGAAATTAATTTAAAATTAATCCAATAGTTGTGTTGTGAAAATATGTTTTTAAAGAAAAAATAGCAATAATTTACAATTTATTTATATTAATTTTCAAAATTAAACCGAATGAAATTAACTAAATTAAAATAATGTATTTATAATTTAACTATTTTTAATTTAAAAATAATTAAACATATAGTTCAACATTGTAAATAATTTAAACGAAGAATAATTTTTCAATTAATATTAATTATGTTTAACTATTAATTCAAAAAAATAAATTTATCAGAAAAATTTTAAAAATCCTTATAACCTAATTTTTAAATTAAGAATTCAGAATTGAATTTAATTTTTAAATAAAATTTCTATGTCTATCAAAATGATATAATAAAACAAGTTCACCATTAAAAGTAGTAAAATTTACATTTAGAAAATATCATCATTTAATGGATAAAATATGATTTTTTCTTATCTTATACCAATAAAATTAGTTTGATTAATATAAAAAAATTTGTTGAATTATTAGTATATTAATTTCATTAATACCATCCAATAATATTAATTAACTTTATTTAATAATATAAAATGACATTAGTGCATTAAAATATTTTATTATAAAAACATTTCTTTTATATTTAATTGGTTTTTATATTCATTTCAAATAAATTAGAATCTAATTAATTAAACTATATATTTTACTAATTTATTTGACCATACATATTACCTCCCATTTAATATCTATGACAATATTATTATTTTAAATAGTAATATTAATAGTATTTGGTAATACTCTATCTTGTGTGTAATGGAAACCACTGAAAGAAGTCATTTTTTAATGTAATATAAGATAACTCAGTATTTCATGCATTAAAATATATCTAATATATTTAATTTATTTATTATATTAAATATTTTGTAATGTTTCCAAATATAATATTTCAATTTTTTCTTGGTGTGGTATGTCATACACGCTAATAAAAATTGTCATTATTTTGGAATTTTGTGGTGTTATATTATCCCCACATTAAATAAATTTCATCCTCATAATTTGAACACAACCTAGTTAGTCAAAGGGTTTAAATTAGAAAAACCACTTTTTAAATACGCAAAACTGAAATGATTTTAAAAAACCTCTTAATAAGAGATAAAGGTATGTATAAAAGTCATCTGAAATAATCACATAACTAGGTTTCTATATTTGATAACATATGTGGGAAATGAATACATGTAAATGGAAGAGAAAACTAACAGTCGAATACTGATGTAAAATGATAGAGAAAATGGGCAGGAGAAATTTAATGGACACAAACACCATAACCATATGTATAGAAAGGACAATGATATAATAAAAAATTTATATAATAGGATAATATGATAAATTTTTGGATAATCTATTCCTAGAGTTTTGGAATTATATCACCCTTATATAATATAAGGAAATATAATGACTTGATATGTTTTTTAAGAATAATATTGTACATGGTTGTACATTAAACTATTTATACATCATCTCTTAGAACTCGTTTCATCACATTGTGATGTAATACATTAATATTTAAAACCTCATGAAGATTTCAACTTAAACCATTCCATAAATTGTTAACGTTTCTATGATATTATGATCCAAAATTTCGAATCATTTCCAAGGTAGTTAATAGTATCCAATTTCCCTTATCCATATCAATTGTCTCTTTATCCAAACATTATTATCTCAATATCAGGAAAATTTCACGGTTTATCTTTCCCTCAATCATTTATTTTTATAATAAGTTCAAATTGTCACCGAATAGTTTTCTTACTCATCGAAAACATTAAACATACTCTTTCTAATATTATTGAAATAACAATTAAGTACAATCCTTATATGTTTCATAATTTTTATAATGAGAATATCATAATTAAAATAATTTTACAAAATATTTCCTAGATTTAGAAAGATAATAAAAATAATCATTCCACATCAGTTGACTTAATAACATAATCATAACCTTTATCCATTAATATCATATGATATATATTTCCATGATTATTGAGGAATTAATTTTTAGAGTTCCCAAATTCACTCTAGTTGAAACATATAATGCTAGTATTTTGTTTCTTCCATTTTCATTATTTTTTCTTATGATCCTATTCTCTACTCTTTAAGAGAACTCCAAATCCTTTAAAATTTTTCCAAGGGTGATTCATTCCATAGTTATCAAATATAGAGAAATCTTTATTTTTCTTATTCCTTTTCTACTTTTTTTACTCCATGATCATATTATATTTCATCCTTTTGAGGATATAACACAGGGATAATTCCTTGATGTTTTTGGTAGAATATAAAACTATTTCATCACATGAATTAATATTTTGGGACCATAGTTCCCTCTGATGAATTATGTTAATACACTTAAATAAATTTTCAATCGTGTATTTTTTGTTTCAAATGAAATCCACATAATAACATGATATCATTTAAAATGTAGAATCATACTCTACAAAAAATTATTTCCTCATTATTCGTTAATCTAATGGAAATTCATATCATCTTGATTTTTTTTTCATGAATAAAATATTGGTCAAATATTGTTGTCATAAAGTATTTCGATTCCATTATTTCTATTTCATATTCCACTCTAGTATTATAGATAAACACAAATAACTCATCCAAAAAATCATAGATATAATACACAATAAATACATCCTTTTACTTTTCAACACATCCAAAATCCTTTAATATAATTTTTCCAGACTTAATCCATTACTTAGCATCCACTGAATCAGTTTTACCACTAAATGATGGGTTCCTCTACTGTATAAAGTGGTCTAGCCTCAAATAATCTAATTGTAGAAAAATATACTATATCTGATAAAGGTTATTATTAATATGTTGATTATTATTCCCTACTAAATACAAATCCTGAAAATTTAGAATACCATCTAAATTATCCTTCTAAGCATAGAAACCTCTACATTTTCCATATTTGATGATATGATTCCTCCATCCATATTCTATTTATAAACAATAGAAAACACTAAATTATGTCCAAAAATTATTTAATATAATTTTTAATAAAAAAATAATGAAATAATTATCATAAATTAGAAATTTTATCCATAAATAATATATTAATCAAAAAAATGGTTTCTTTGGAACATATTCACAATTAAATCCATTATAATTATCTATAATGAAATTTGGAATTATCCAAACAATATCCCCTAATAGGTTAAAATAAGATCATTGTAATTTCCATTTTTTATCTACCTGGTTAAACACGAGTCAAGCCAGACATGCACTTTTCATTGTATTACCTATTGGTGCATCTATTCAAGAAATCCGTGCACATATTTTATCTATACCTAGATATATTACTATGAATAACCATAGAATCTATATCCTACTAAAAAAATCACATGTAATTTTATAGTTATCATAATATTCTATTATAGGGTTATGTTCCCTAATATATATTTTTCAAAATATGGTTCACAACGTTTCTACTAAACATACAATGATATTAACTATATTGGCTCTGACACCACTAGGTCGAATCTATTGCCTTACATTATTACATTGAAATTGATAAAATATTCAAATTCCAAAAGGAGAAAAGAGGTTAATAGTTTTGAAAAAATTGTATTAAATAAATGATACACATATTAAATTGGTAAAATAAAATAAAGAATAAGAAATGTAAATGTTCACCGTACTTGAATCTCATTAAAAGAATTCATCTTTATATCCTGGGGAAAGGAAACAAAATAAGGGAGAGATAAAATTCCAAATAAGGGTTAGGTAAAGAAGAAAAAAATAATGAATCAGTGAGAGTAATCATAATGGAATGTTAAATAACTTAACACCCCTTCCATGTAATCAATAATCTGAGCATTGTATGGGAGGAATAAAAAGATTATCAAATAATTCCCTATAAATAATCCCATTAAAATTAAATGTGAATATGTATATTATAACTCATCGAATAGTCACATGAAATTAAAATAATTATGGAACTAATAATGTTGGATTTCTGAAATATCTATAATTATCCTCAATATATTTACTAATAAGATATACCCCCAAGAAAGTATATGTTTCTATGTAGAAACCCCTCAGATATTTCCAAATAATTAGTCTAATGAGACTTCTGATGCATCTAGGGGATTGCATAACCCATATACCATGTGTCCAAAAAATTCAGAATATATTGAATAATAAATTTAAATAATAAAATATTTTCATTATTATAAAGTATCTATATTGGGTATGGAATTCAAATTTATCAATATTTCCCCAGTTAATCAAATAACATTCAAAGTAAACCTCGTTTTTCAAAATTGTATACTAATTAAAAAATAATCATATAAATCATACCAGAATATGGATATATAATATAAATGTAATTTATAATGAAGCATTATCACTATTAAGTGATTATTTCAGGAGAATGTTAATAATAAATAAATATGATAGATTATTGTATAACTATTACAACATGGTAATATTCACTTCAAATACCCATGGCCGGAATAAATTAAAGTGAAACAGAAAATTCCCGGAATTATGAATGAATATTGATATGTATTCTCAAAGGGTATGTATATAAAATAGATAATAATTAATTTTATAAAAAAAGATGCCACAATGGAATGTAAATATAGACGAAATCAAATACTTCAGATTTCCTTTTTGTTGAACACTACTTAATGTATAATGGGATTTAAAATGATAATAAATTTTATCCAAACAATTATATTATTTTTAATATCAAACATGATATTCTTATAATATCTTACCACCTATTTGTTTATAATACATCAATAGTTTTGATGTTTTAGGTGTTAACCACCAGATATTTTGAGTATGTTTGGACTAGTTATTTTTTTGATCCTATTACTTACATCACGATTGAATCCTATAATGAATGTAAAAATGAATTAAATATCATATATATTCATTATTTATTTATTTATATTATTCCATTAAATTAAAAGATATTAAATAAAATACACTGGTCATAGAGATATATGCTATACATATATAGGAACACTATATCCATTCAGTTGTTGTATTGATAGAAATAAAATTAAATATCACACACATATATATATTATAACTTTATTATCATTAATATTTCATATTTATAACATATTGTTATTTTAATCTTCTTTATTACCATCCATTTGACAGATGAAAAAATCAAATCACCTTGTGGTGTGGTAGTCCGCCGAACACATGAACAACATTATCATATTCCCACAAAATCGAAATATTAAAGAAATGTATATCATAGTAATTAAAAAAGTAGTAATACAACATAAAAATAATATATATATATATATATCATATATAAATATTATTTCCATCATTATTCCCAAAAACAAAATATCACAATGGAAAAACGAATGACATCTGTTTTTGCAGTGGCAATTCCCAACTCACATAGATTTTGAATTTATAACCCAGTTGATATAATTGTGTGATTTTTAGGTATTAAACATAATTTAAAAACATGTTATATTATATAATATACTATTTATGTTATATAATCATTGTATAATTAAATAAAAACACTTTTATAAGATTATTAACTTTCCTTCGGGTATCCTAATTAGGTTTGTGAAAAACCTTCTAAAGTATTACTTATTTCAAAAATAATAATTATATGATGAGGGGAGGAATTTTTGGGAGTGATTTTTGGCAGGTATTGATTAAAAAAACTTCTTGATAGATATCATGGAGGTTGATATTAAGTATCCTTTTATAGTTGAGGAGGAGTGGAATTTTACTAAATAGTCATTTGTATTTACAATTAAAAGGGATCAATTGCCTCATGTGCCAAAAAAATTTAATAACAACATAGATTACGGTAATTATGGTTGATGAAAACCTATACAACAATGAAATAATTTTATTTTTATATTTTTGATACTAAACAACTTAGTTTCCCCACTTTTAGCATTTTTTTATTAAGGTGACTTATTTTTTAACTAGGGAAAAATATTCATTAATATAAATTATTATGATCATTACTAGATAATTTAGTCCCATTTAATATAAATATTATAAATAATTTATAAAATAAAAAACCCATATATCTTGGATATATTTTTTAAAAGAAACAAAAGTAATGTGCCAAAATACTACTTTAAATAGTAATCATGCAAATAAGTGTTTTATTATTTAATGGTAAATATATATTATTATAATAAAACAATTGGTCCATTAATGGACCATATATTATATATATTAATATTTAAAAACAAATTTAAAGAATATTTTTTATAATAATCTGAAATAAATAAATAAAATATAATTTATTATCAAAAACATTAATGTCGAATTTGAAATTATTCATTTCAGTTCAATTTATATATATCAAGACAATGATGTAATTTTAATATATTATAGTAAAATCATTTTAAGATGATATATCTATCAAAAAAATTAAACTGATTCAATAATTCATTCAATTAACCGCACTTCTATTAAATTTATCAACATTTTCTAAATAATTTATGTAGTGGAGTTTCTTTAGAATTTAACATAAATATATAATATCAAAAAAATAAAAAAATATCATGAAAAATAATAATTTACCTTTAAAAGAAATATTTATGACTAATAATATTTTGTTTTGTCCCCGTCTCAAAGCATTATATATATTAAAAGCAATGTTCCTTTTTTGAAATTTTCCTTGCATAAATTATTTTATAAGACACATTCATGGAATTATATCACAATAAATCATAAAATAGATACAAATATATTATGGGTAGAAATATTGACACCCAAAGGGTGTTGGTCAATTTTTTAGTTCATTTATTATCTTTTATTTAACTACTATGTAAACTCATTTTTTCCTTAATCACATAAATTTAATTTAATTTCATTTAGAGATCACATTGGTCAAAAAATAATTTGTAATTACTATAAAATATAAATTATTAGGGATTCAAATACGGAATCTATTTTTCTAAATTACAATCACAAATATGGTTGAAATTTTTTTTATGTTAATCTCGTTGAAGTGTTCAGAAAACATGTTTTAAAGTGAAAACGATTAAATGTTTACAATGTTTTTATATCTAATTTAAATATAAAATTGAATAAATAAACATAAATTGAATTAAAATATGTATAATTTATCTATTTTTAACTTTAAAACCAATATAAAATATATTTTACCATTATATATGATTTAAATAAAAAGGCAGTTTTTAATTAATATTATGTATTTTTCATTATTCATAAAACAAAATATTTTATCGAAAATAGTAAAACATCACCATCAGATAATTTACACATTCAAATATAATTAATTAGGTTTATTTTTTATATATAATTTATTAACATGTCTAGCTTTTTTTTAAAACATTACTCCTATAAAATGCGGGAAAACAACTTTTAAAAAAATACATGTTTTTATGTGTAAAATTAGATTTGTTCTGATTTTATGAATATTAAATATATTGGAATACTGTCAAAATATATATAATTTATATTATATAAATTTCATTAATATAATCTACTAATATTAAATGTTTTAATTCATTAATATAAAATTCCTTTTACGCATAAATATAGTCTTTATAAAAAAATATTTCCTTTATATTCGATGAATTTTTTCATTTATTTCTTATCAATTGGTAATAAATAAATTCAACTATATATTTTATAAATTTAGTTAATTCTATTTATATCTAGTAATTTAACAATTGTGAGAGAAAATTCATTTTAAATAATAATGTTAATAGTATTAGTTAAAATTTTATCTTACATGTAATGCAAGCCATTTAAGTAACCCATTATTGCGTGTAATGAAAGATAACTCTATATTGTGGCCATTGAAAAATATAAACTAGTTAGAATTTATTTAAAATACTAAATACATTGACATGTTTTTTAATATTATATTCCTTTTTACTCTTGGTGTTTCATTTTATACATTCTTTTTAGTAATGTGTTATTATATTAGATTTTTTGGGTGTTACAATTTTGGGTAGGATGGATCAATGTGTTATTTTTTGAATTTTAAATATTTTTAATGATAAAAAACCATGAAAAAAATTAAATATAAAAACATATCATAATAATTTTAAATAACATGAAAATTATTGCTGAATAATATTTAATTTTCATCCATAATATGTGGATCAATTTAATATGTGGGTTGGTCGAAATGGAACAAAGTCAAATTTTAAAATATATATATTTAAGATATAACCATGTGTATACAAAATATAAACAAATAAATAATGGTATACATAAAGTTAGTGTCTTAAAATATAATTTTTTATAAATTTATAACTTTTAATAATGAACTTCACATCAATATGTGATCTCCAAACACCAATCATTGATGAATAGTGTTCATTTCTAGCAATGTTTAATGTTTTAGAGTATTTGAGATATATTTTTTATAAATTACCAAGGATTCCACTATAAATGTAATTTTTTGATTTCATTTTTTATTATTTCTATAATTTTGTTTTTTTTTGATATTATATTGATTTTAATGGCCCAAGTATTGAAGAGTAGTGATTTGGGTTGGATCATGGATCATCCCAATTATGTTCGACCCTATCCTTGTGTCAATAGTGTCCATATATGCTGGGGATTACACCATAATTTTTTTCCTAGAATTAGGGGTAGAACTGTAGTGAAATTATTTATAAGTTAGGGTTTTTAAGGAATATAACATTAGAGGTGAAATTTGTACATTATTTACAATTAATTTTATGTGTGAATTGTTTTTGAATGATTTGTACATATTTTAAAGTAATAACAGATTTATAAAAATGATAAACTCTACTACATCTATTTGATGCTGTGTAAGGGTATCTATACATAATTTTTATCATATGATGGTTTGGAAAAAATTACTATGTATATTATGTATGAGCCACACTATGATGTGTAAGTGCAATGTTATAAAGTGTAGGAGTAAAATCTGTTGAGAATTTAATGTGTTAGAGTAAATTATGCTAACATGTGAAGGTAAATTCGAAAAATAATGTTCCCCTATATTTTGAAATTTTATATGTGTTGGAGTCAACTTATGATACGTAAGGTTATTATATATAAGAGTAAATTTATTTCTTTATGATATATGAGGGTTATTTTATATATAAGGGTCCAATTATTTGTGATGTATAATGAATGATATGTAAAGATCATCTAATATGTAAGGGTCTGATACGTATGTATCCATACATAAGGGTACCAAACTTTTTGAGCTTTTTATGGATGATACATAATATCTATATGATTCTCAAGGGTATTATACCTAAGGGTATATACAAAAGGGTCTGAGACATGGTGAAAATTATATGGGTGATACATAAGGTTTAATAAAATATAAGAGTCTTATAGGTTTATACATATGGGTCACCCCATATATAAAGGGTTAAAAAATAGATTCCTAGAGATTGTCCAAAAATAATATGATATATATTTTCCAAATTTTTCTAATATTGATATTTATTTACTTAATAAGTAAAAGGATGGTATTTAGGATACTTCTACTAGAATAATGTGAGTGCATCCTTAAATTATTTCTCATCAAACTATTTAACCTCAAGTTGTATCATCATTGATTCTTTCAAATTTTTAATGTATTTTTTATAGTCAGTGGGCATGGGTATGATTAATTCAACCTAGGTTATTGTTATTGGTTTTACTTTCCAATTCTAATTCATCTATTGGTTGTGTCCTAAATAAAGTATTTTTTTCAGAATACCAGTTTTGATATGATTAGTTTCGGATCAGAGAATGTTTTATAAAGATTGGTATCTGTTTCTATACATGAATGTGATTCCTAACAATATCATTTATTATACATTTGTTTATTAATTTTGTAATAAATAGGTATGGGCATGGTCCTGTGGGTGACTGGGAATAGTGACACTCATGTTTTTCATTTTCTATAAGAGATTCTTTGGTCTAATATTATATGAAAATCATGGGTATTCCCTTGAATGGATTGTATTTATATATGGATTGGTTTTAGCATTTGTTGGGAATGATTTAATATATTTTAAGGAGGTGATTCATGAGATGTGGAGGTTGATGTGGTTACTATGATAACTTAATTGGTTTAACTCATGTGATTGTGGGTGATGTTAATCCCCTAAAATGGGGTGGTAGATGTTTACTTCTTATGATGAATACGAGGTTGGCCATTGTCGTGGTTAGGAGGAGGTTGTCATGAATATTATGTTTATGGTGTTGACCAAATTTTTATGTTGTGAATGTGGTTAATAAATTGTCGCTATAAAATGTTATTAACGCCACTCACTATGGTGGTTGATGTTTTTTGGGGTCATGTCCACATAGGATATGGCCAATGAGGTGGTTGGGAAAACTAATTATTTGGGTTTATCCTATTTATTAACTCAATGTAGGGTTTATGATGATGCTTTTCATCAATATATAAGTGGATACACCATATATGGCCATTATTGGTGGGGTGTGAGAACCCCATATGAGATCAGGATGCTTTCCTTATATGTGCATATATTAGGGTAGATGAGCCAAACATAGTAATGGAAGGGTTTCATTATGCCTAGTGTTTCATTGGGATGACTATTTTACTTTTGTAAAGTGGTTGGATGACTACAAAACATATTATATGAATTTTGGAAATTCATTATGAAAATAATGGTAAACATTGGATGGTTAAAATTGTACAAATATAATTGGATGGTACCTTTATTTTATATGGATTTGGTTGGAAGGTCAAGGGACCTTCAAGTATGATACAATATGTATGCAATATTCCACTCCAATATTGTCAAAAGTAATTAAAATATAAATAATTTATATATTGAATCAGTGAAGAATGGTTGGTGGTGTATTTTGGTAAATGTTTATTATACTTTTCATATACTGGTATACATAGGGATATTAGCTAGGAACCCCATTGCTGGTGGCCTAATATGTTCGTGATATAGAAAACATGCTTTCTAGATGGGTTTGGTGGTTCCTCCGTGTTAGGTTAGTGGTTAATTTTTTTGACCTGTTTTATACATATGTAATCAGTTTATAGACAACCTTGATTAATTCTGTTTGAAAAAAATGACATTTTAGATGATTAAGTGGTTTATCAAACATATGTTTTGGCATGTTATTACATGTTTTTTAATTTTTATTTCATTGTTTTTCCTTTTATTTGTTGATTCAATGTATATTTTACTATGTTGAAACTATTTCTCAATAGTGGTAATTCCCTCATCATTATAAAACCATAAAACCAAACTATTAGATGAAAGTATTTTTTTTGTATTAGGAGGCATGAAAATATTTTAGTGTTATTCTAATCTAGTTACTATACAATATATTTGGTCGAGATGTAACTAACTGTCACCATTGTATGTATGTTACTTATTTAGTTTTTATAAATTAATATTTATGTAGGTGTTAAAAATTGATTATATAAATTAATATTCAAATTATTATTATGTTATGTTACTAAAAAGAATATGAATAGATTATATTACATTTTTCTAGGGAAAATAGGATTTTGTATTGGTTTATGTGGTTAAAGTTGTGTTATTTGATTTAGATAAAAGGGTTCTTATGTAATTCAATTTTGTTATGTAATCTTTTCCCTAAGTGGTAATTGGTGATCCTCATGCACCATTCCAGGAAAATAGTTCTCACATGACATGTTTTAACTACTAATGATTATCATTGTGGATGTGAAATTGAAAGGGGTTTTACTAATTAAAGTGTCCAAGATAACCTTAATAATATTTTCTCTTATAAAATTATGGTATTATTATACACATCCTGATTAAGGGTGTGAACTTGGTTGTGATCAAATATATGGATATTTTATTCATATTTTTTTTTGAAATTCTTATCATGCCTTGGTGTAAGAATTTATTTATACGATAGATTATTTATTTAGTAATCTGGATTCCTCTACATTTCTGTAGAGTGTAGTTGAAAAAATTCAATTTCCACTATTTGGTTAGAAAAAATGTCTAATTTAAATGATTTGAATTTTCAATGAAATTTAAAATACATAATTGTATTATTGTTTTCTGAAAGATAAAAAATTATTGGTAATGGTTGAATATCAATCTGTGATGTTATAACAGTCTTTAAAATAAGTTTTCATATTCATATTAATTTGATTATGTAATAATAATTAATTTATACATCAAACACCTATGGTTAAAGGATTTTGTGAAGACAAATATACTAGTAATATTTTCAAAATCATTACACCCATATATGTGGGTGAAAATTATTAATGTCACCAAAATAGTTATGTTCTTCCAAATCAATCAATCAATACCCAATTTGGTTTTCATTTTCTTAAGTTATATAAAATAAATTAAATTCCATCACACATATTCCATTAACAAAAACATACTCACCACTAATCATTAATTGTTTCATCGTATAAAAATTGAATTTTGTTGATGAGAAGTTTTGATTATCAATGAGGTAGAAAATAATCAACAGTTTAGAAACTCAATCATAATCACATATACCTAATAAACAAACACTAAACACTAAAATCAAACAACAAAGAATATTTTTATTCATTATTATATGACTCAATAATTATATTGTATTTAATTACCTTCCCCTAGTAATGTATTTTTATAACACTCCATTGAAGGGAAAAATTTTGAGTTGAGAATGGAAGAATTATAGTGCCAAGAGAATGTATAAATTAAAAATATAACTCCATTAGTGATATCTAATCTCAACTCACCTAATAACATGGTAGAGAAAAAAATTTATAGGTAGTGACATCGATCGAGGACTTCTAGTATGCCTTAGAGAGTACGTGGAAAATTTAAACACATTCATGGTTTGAACCCATAAAATATTTCATTATGAAATTGGATTTTAATTATTTTTTGAATTCCCCTATGATCATTAGACCTTCATGTCTTCGAATTATAATTTAATTACAAATGATAAAATAAGGATTTGGAATGTATTTTAAATTCTCAATAATATTGGTATTTTTTCCGTGACTCGACATAATCCTCCATGGAATGGTTCTATTTAATTCTGATCTGTAATTTATTTTTACTAAAATATCATCATGGTGAAACTATACATCTTGAAACATGAACATTGATTCCTTTATCTTATTCAATTCAAAAATTTTAAAATATATGTGAATATGACAATGAAAATAAACTAACTCATAATATAAATTTATATCCTATGTGATACATAATGATTTTTATAGAAAAATATTGTGTTATCATGTTTTGTTTGAAATTTACATCTTGTGTAATATATTCTATAAATTTAAACCAATAAAACTATTTTAGACTTTGAAAAATTTAATACACCCATAAAAATATTACATATATTTAATTTTTCTCATGAAAAAATTATATATCACTTTTATGTGAAGAATTATATTACACATCTCCTACCAGTAAAGGAAAAATGATACACATGTCAATGATGTTCTAATAGAATATTATAGATTAGATCATAATATTACTGAACTCCATATTTTCCTCAATTTATAAAATTCCACCTAATAATAGTATGTATTAAACTAGAATAATATATAGTATATTATCTATCCTAGATAAAGAAAACACCCACTTAAACTCAAAATATTATGTTTTAGTATATCCTTATAAATATATTATCTTTAATTATACCCATATAAATAAATATTACATATGCCCAAAAATATATTACCAAATCCTTACCTTTTCAATTTTCACTACCCTAGTACTATGATATTTTAGAAAATTTCTCACAATATTAAAATATAATATAAATAAAAAAGAAACTCACATTTTTTCAATATATATTTTGTGTAAATAATTATCAATTTATGACTGTATTCCTTCACAACAGGTAGCACAAGGCATCACAATGATTTTTCATAACATAAATTAAAAGTGTGGATTTCACCATTGTTTTTATAAAGGAAAAAATTAGTTAATGGTATCCCTAAAACCTCAAAATTATGTAAATTCCCATGAAATAGAAAAATATAGGGTTTAAAATAATTAATTACAAAACAAATCCAAGAGAATATGATATTTTTCAATCCCCCACACAAAATTCATAGAAT
Source organism: Viscum album (assembly GCA_963277665.1). NCBI lineage: Eukaryota > Viridiplantae > Streptophyta > Magnoliopsida > Santalales > Viscaceae > Viscum > Viscum album. Next base: position 633,082,395 of record OY728134.1, on the reverse strand, counting down.
CATGAATTAGAAAATAAAAAAATTCTTACCAAATAAAAATTTAAAACACATGCCCATGAGAGTTACATTTTTATAACAGCCAAGCGATTCAAACATATCATTCATCCTCAATGATCTTAATTAAATTTTCACCATAAAACTTATTTAATTAATTTTGGCATTTTCTATCATCCCATTATAATTTATACTTACCTTCAAAGATATATTTCACTCAACCCACCAATTATATATTTTAGAAAAAAACATCTCATTTTAATCTCATACAGGGGTCACAATAAGATTTAGAGATTTATTTATATTCACCTCAAGGATCTATATATTTATGATTATTGTAATGAATTTTTATGGTTATTGTGTGGATAAGATTTGGTTGGTTATTATAAATGATTTTTATGAGGAAAATTAACAATAAAATCTATATTTTCAAGAGTAATGCATGATTTAGAGTCTTCACACAATAATTGTGTGATTTTATAGATTGTTTCAAAAAAATGTTCCTCCCAACACCCTGTGATTTTCCTGGGTAGCATAAACATTAAAAAAATTAAATAGAATCAATTTTTATCTTTTCTCTTTTTAATTAATTTTGTTTTCAATATTTAAAATATATAATTATTGTTATTAATTATATTTTTGACAAAATATAAGTTTATTTTGATCTTAAAAAAATAATATGACTCCAAACATGGTTTCTTAATGAAATAGAATTAATAAGTGATATTTTTTTTCTAGATTAAATATGCGTTATATAATATATCATTATACAAATACATAAAATGGAGAGTATAACACAACACTGTTTTGTTAAAAAGATAACTAAATTAGGTCAAAACTAAACCCAAGAAAATGAAAAATGATATAATGGTGTCGAATAAAAAATATAAGAAATGTAGAATGGAAAAATATTGATCTTTTAAATATACTAGAATCGTCACCCCAATTAAAAATATTATAAAAATAAATAAAATATTATTAAACCAATCAACATATTAGAAAATTGAAATATGGAACATTTGGAGATATTTTAGTGAATAAATCAGGTAGTAATGGGGTATTTATAGGAGGTAAAATGAATGTTGTAACATAAATTTGGCCATTAGAGTGGTAATGTGACGATATGGATAGTAACCTCAATGTTTGGAAATGTAAACTAACTATTTGGAGTAGTAACATGTTCGTTGGGAATATTAATTTGACCTTACAATAATAATATTATTGACAAATAAATGGTATCATTATAAATTTAAGAAACTATAAATATTATAAAACCACTGAATAAATATCAATATTAAAACAACACAATCAAAATATAAGCAAATATTTAATAAATAGTATTTAAATGTATTTCATAAATATCATAATTTTTTATTAGAATTTAATATTACATATGTTATAAAATTAATATAATAAAATGAATTTACCTTTTATTTAGATCAAGCTAAAAATTCAATGTTTATTTTTTTGGTAATTTTTTGAATTACGTAAATATTTTTGTGACTTGTTTCATATTGTTTATAAAATACCACATGTTTAAAAGAAATAATGATAATGAAAAAATGGCATAAAAAATGAAGAATTTGTTATTTCAAAACATAAAAGATTTAATAAGATAAGTGGGTCATTTTAAAACAATATCCAAAGCATAAATACCTAAAAAGTAATTTCTAAAGTATAATGGAAAAATTATTTTTATAAAATTATTTTTTTTGACTTTTTCTACTTTATTATTTGAAAGACTAGTTTATTAAAATTAAAATAGGTTTAATGTCCAAAAATAGTTTTATTTTATTTATGAATTATTCATAATTTAAAAAATATCATTATTAATGGGTTTACCCAAGAAATAGTATTTTATTTAATATTTTAACTCTAAAATACGCCAATCTTAAGATATAAATTACCTATCACCCCTCCACCATAAAATCACTTTACACCCTCATAAAAACAAAAAAATATACCCAAAAATTTGATATTAATTGGAATATAATCCTTATTTATTTTCCATTATAAACCATCAATTTTTATAAAGTGATAATAGTTCTGTAAAAATAAAGAAACATTGATAAAATAGTATGTTTTCATTAAATATTCTAACATTTTACTGTTCTCTTACTGTTTTTACCAACATATCACAAACCCAAATATTCTAATAATAATTATGAATTATTTTAAAAAATATATTAATGATTTTTACCAATATAAATGATCATATATATAATGTACATACATTCTATATTTCTCTTACTTAATTTTTGACAATATATAATTAATGGTTAGTTAACAACCAATGAAGATGTTGAGAACACTATAATCCTCATACCATTATGGATTATATTAAATAATTTTTTATAATATATAAAAGTATAAATATTAATTTTTATAACTTTACGAATTTTAATATAATAATTTATAATTTTTAATAAATAAATATTTAAAAATTAAAGAATATGACATATTTTAAAGAAAATAGTTTATAAACCCATTTTATATAATAAAATATAATTAAGGAATATAATATATTTATTATAATTTACAAGATTACAAAATGAACATAATTCATTTCTGGTTAAATGATTTAATAAATCATATTTTATAATTCAAGATGTGTAAAAGTGATGAAATAATATGAGATTTAAGGTTTGATGATAATTGAACAAAAATTCCTTATTTTAGGGATATCAGATTTTTTATATATGGTTGTTTTAATATTGTCTATACAATTTCCTTCCATTATCCATTCCCGTTTTGTTTTCATTATATACCTATTTTTACCATTTTAAAAAGTTTTTAATGCAATTTACAATGATTTTATCTTATGGTTCTTCTTGGATATAGTAGAATTTGAAAAATATATGGTGAACATCAGCCTAATGGAGTGCAAGTGGATAATTGGTGAAGAAAATAAGGAATATGTTGAAAGGCGAAATGAATTCTTTTTGTGGCCTTGATGAATATGTGAGATGAACCATTTATAAGTGGTAATAATGAAGTTTTAGTAATTATAATCACTGTCTAAAAAAATCCCCTATTAAACATTTATAGTGTCTTTAAAAAGGATAATAATGGTGTGGGGGATGAGATAATATCTATAATTTCCTAAGCAGTCAATTGAAAAAAAATCATAAATATTTCATCTTCATCCCCCTAAAATTATAAATTTTAACATTTTAGATTTTTTCTTGGAAACTAGTTTTTACCTATGTAATTTAGCTTTTGTTCCTCAAAATAATGTGATTATTATTACATAATATAGAAATATTAAATATAAATCTAAAATAAATTTTAATAAATTTATGTTATAATAGGGATAAAAATTAATTTTATGATAATATATTTATAGTGTATTAAAATAAATTTTGAAGAAATATAACATAATGTAGAAAAAATCATATATAGGTTTGTAAAAAAAATATTTTTGAAATTTATAATTTGACCAAAAAATTTAATATTTTCTTTATAAAAATGTTTTCATAAGAATCCATGTTGTACTTACATATTGATAATGTCATAGATGTAATGATATTTATTAAAACTATTATTTTTAATTTTAACATTAAAAAAATGTTTTGTAGAAATACCAAGATTTCACAAAATAGGTATATTTAAATTATAAATTAAATAATAATTTTCATATTATATAATTAAAATTTTAAAATTAATATATTTGTCTTTTTAATGAATATTAAAAGTATAAGGACCAAGTTATTTTATTGAAGAGTGGGGTTTTAAAACATTATTTGTTCAAAATATGTTTTCACCATAATTTCTAATTATTATAATTTTTTAAAATTTGAAATTTAATTTATTATGATTAAATATACAATATTTAAAAACATTATTTTAAAATATTAATATTATACTAAATACGCTTTAACAAATTCTATTATAATTAATTATTTATAATCATAAATTTAATTTGACAAGCCCATTGATATTGAAACCTTTATTTAAATTTTATATATACATAATATTATACATTAATGAAAATAAAATTGATAATTAAATATAACTAATAAAAATATATATATTTATAATAATTTAATATCCTGATTTTTCATTGAGGGTTACATTATTTTTAAATTACTACTAAACAATACATGAATATAGTTTACATATTGGAAGTATATCCAATAACTATTTTCATAAGAACCTTATCTCAATTTTTTTCCTTATTACCATATTAATAATGAAATGATTAGATTTTAGTATTGATTGGACTAATAAATCATCTGTTCATTCCAATTTCAATATTCAAGGAATATTTAATATTTTTTATTAAATATATTAAATTAATGAATTCCCTTTTAATGTTCATATTCATTATTTTAAGCTGTGTTTGGTTATAATAATCCTAAATGTTGAAGATGATCCCTTGGATTTCCTAGTCAGGATGATTTTGTTATTTTCGATCTATTTCCCCTATCAATTTATCCACTTTGAATGGATGTATCCATCTATGTTGAGTAATAGTAAATAGTTTTTCATAATTAGTTTTATATTATTTAGTTTTAATGTTCCCCTCATGATTGAACAATGTTTTGTAAGTTAAATTCATATACTATATAACTTATTTCCTAAAAAAATTAATCCAATAAAGTAAAAATTGTTTATAATTATAATAATATAGTTTATTAAAACAATATTCATCCTAAGTACCTAATAATCTAAATCAACCCCAAATAAGTTTTATCATCATATTTTTTATTATTACATACCAACAAATATATGTAATGGAATATAAATGATATACATTACTTCAAATATCAATTCCTTAGATCTATCATAATTAAAATATCAGGAAACATATATTTCTCTTCATAGTAGGCTTATCCCAATATTGAGTTTTCCCCTATATATTTGAGACAATAGTTTATCATTATTCAGTTTCAAGATCCTCATTAAATTATTTTTTTATAATGGTTATTTATAATCATTGTTTCATTAATAGACTATCATAGTTTGATTATAAGTTTGTCCTCCCTATTCTAACATATAATTTTTCCTTAGTTAGAGAGGTAATCAATTTCCAAAATCACATTACATTTATTTAAATTATAAATAATATAATTTTCAAATAACACTTTCTAAAAAAACTAAATAGTGATAAAATATTTATAACTCTATATTTTGTTATTGATAATTCGAGATATTTTAATCAGGGTGATGATTTAATGTTTGTATAAATAACTATTTTTATAAATGAGTTTCTTTTTTATGGACAAACTGTAATTACTAAAGCACTCAAGTGAATGATCAATGTTTCACACTTGATATCATCTTAAAGAATCACTTCTATAGTTTTGTATTAATCCGTATTTCCATATATTATAATTTTGTGGTGCCTATTATCAATATTATCCATTATATCATGGGATTCACATAGTTTATGTTTATATTTCCCTAACAGAAAACAATGAAATGTTAATGATAATTGGTGATAAAATATTTTCCTATTATTGATTCCCCTTATCTCTTCACTTTTCCTTATAAATTATATCCTTTATTACCTATACTACTACAACTAAAAATTCATCTAATTCCTTTGAGACTTTTCTCTTGGTGATCCCCTAAAATCATAAATCATAGGAAGTTTAATATTATTTCCTTCATCATCTTTTTATCCCTAAAAACCATGTGTCTTTATCCATGTCTTCTTTGGTGTCATTGGAAATTGGACTCTATACACGTGGTTAATCATAATTCATGACAGATGGAATGGGACTATAACGTAATTCCATTTTCTTGTTATTATCATGTTAGGTTTCTCATTTGTAAAATATCTTCATTTCCCACAAAATCCATTTTTATGTTTTCTCCCTTGGGAGTCATCCATTAATAAAACTTATAATAGTTTATAATAAGTGACAAATAATTAAAACTGTAATAGAATTATTATAAGATAATTACCTAACAAATTAATCATTAAATTGTATTAGATTTCAAAATAACTATATTAAATTTTAGTTCAATCTATATAATTCTTGGTTCAATCTAGTTTTCTTAATGTTGGACTATGTCTTAGTTATTATCCTATTTCCTTGATATAATGAATTCATTATAATGGATGGTAATGAAATTGATAATTAACCATAATATATACCTTGTGAGTGTCAAATAGGTGTCCGGTTAAGTCTCATTTTCTTTAATAAGGTAATGACTGTGTTCATACCCAACCGACCCTTTTAGGGTAATTATCCCTAGGTACATCTATTCTAGATCCATTATCCAATAGTAGTATTTATAAATGGATTTTATTTCAATAAAAACCACCTAATTATTAATTTACCAAAATTTGATTGTGTTATCTTAAACTTATCCATTATATTTTCACTAGGTTTTTTACTATTCTTATATTATCCTTATCCATAAAAAATTTTAAATATTAAATATAACCAACCAAATGGTATATCTATACATTTGGACATATTAAAAATTCTAAACAATCAATACATAATGACATGTTTATATCATAATTTATCATGGATCATTACCATTCTAATCGAAATGTTTATCTAAATCCTCACCTGATTCTAACTGGAGATCCCTTTGTACATGTATACCAAGATCCAATACTGGACACATAAATATTATAAACTGTATTGTGTATACATCTATAATAAATAAATATTTATTAGATAATGTATAAATTAAATCCTAAAGGCCATTCTGTATTTATTGTTTTAGAAACGTAGGACATATATTGATGTAGTGGAACCCATGTAATCTGTATAAAAGTACATTTCCCCCATTATATAAAAAAATAATTAATCCAAAATGAGTTTTCAAAATATTCAATAAATTCTCCATATCGAATAGTGATATAGATAAATAATATATAATACATCCTTTTATAGCAAGGGGATGTTTAATCATTATATTGGGTTGATCTCAGATGAATTGGTAAGTGTAAATATAACCGATAACAATCAAATTTCATCAATGAACATAAGATGATAATATGTGTACAATTTTGACACATAAGTAACTTCATACCCAACCAGGAACAAATTATAAATCATTGAATATATATTATCATTAAATTATACAAGAAATAATAGAGTTATTCAATAAACACTATCCCTATGATCATAATATAATCACCCAAATAATTATAATAATGTGACAATTTTTCAATGTGGCACAAGTATTGGAATAGGGAATTATAACATTCATGAGCTACACCTTTAGTTCCCATTATTATGATAATCTAAAATATACTCATGGTTAATTTTCTCATAAGGTATAAATTCCTAACTAATGCATTATAGGGAGATATAGGACCCCACAAAACATTCACCTATACTTATGTGCACCAATTGGAATCCATAAATAATTATGTCATGATGAACCCATAAGAATAAAAAAAATTATTCCACAAATTTATAATAACCATTGGAAAGAAAATGTGTTTAATTATAAAAATTATAAAGAACCCATGGAATTAAAATGGGGTTTATATCATTTTCAAGTGGATTCACATAATAAAATAATTTAAAATTCCATCAATAATCATAACTTGATAACTAATGGAAAATAAATTTTCATCCTAATATATTAAATAATATTATAGATTAAACATTCCAAAAAAGATTATTAATCCTATGGTATTTACAATTTATACATATATGATATCCAGTTTAACTAATAAATTCCATAATCAGTCAATGTATGGAACCTATGTGAACACTCTATAATCAAATGAAAAAAATGGTTTTCACATAGGAATAGAATTGAATCAAAATTTATGTCTATGCAATAATTATTATTAAGAAAGAAAAAATTAGTTATGGTTCATTAATTAAAAATATTGTACATTACATTAGTATTACAAATAATTTATGTTGATGGTTTAATTTCAATAATATCCTAGATCAATCACTAGATATATAAATGGAAATTACATAGATGGAAAAATATTTGATGCTTTAGAAAGATCCCATTAGAAAAACGAAATATCATTGATCTTTTAAAATCATATTAAAGTAGATATTTTATAAATATATGAGAAATATCATTTCAATTATAGAAATTAAAAATTAATATAAAATGATTCATATAAATGAATATAGGAGGTTGAAATATGTGTTCACTTGTAAATATTAAAAAATTAATCTGTTCACATTTTGATGAAAATGAACCTTATGAAAAATGATCAAAAAAAATTTTAAAAAATAAAAAATAATGCTATGTAGTTTAAAATAAACTTAATCAAATCATGAATAAGGGTCATTAAAAATAAACCAATGAAAATGAATGTGGGAAAAGGTAGGTTCTCGACTATGAAAAATAGATGAGATCAATTTCAATTATAAGAAAAACTTTTCAGAAAATATGAGTCAATGATAAATGAAATATTTAGGGGACATGTAAAGACCTATTAATATCAAAATAAAATTATATGATTTTTCCCAAAGAGTAAAATTTCTAAAGATTTATTATCTTCAAAAATCAATCATTATTGTAAAATATGGTTGGCAATGTACCCCATATGGGTTGAGTAATGTTATAATCAAAACCCATTTCAACATTCTTATCTTTTTAATTAAAGGTAATTCAAAGAAGGAAAAACACATAGATATTAAATCCGCATAAATTTGTTGAATTAATTAAAAAAAATTATGAATAAATCATAATATATAAAATAATTCATTGTTTTTAATATGAAATATGTCTAAAAAATTAAATTTGAGACAAGGAACCCCATACCTTGCATTCCCACTTTGTTTAATGTGATCTAATCTCATGTATGAAAATATATGTCAATAAATTTATTGCATAATAATATTATTAATGACAAAACCCTTTTTAAAATTTGATTATAATTTTTCACTTTATATATACTTATTGGTAATTATTTATTTTTAAAATAGAGTGTGTGTAATCTTGATCATTCAAAAGTTGTTTCTTAGTCGTGGAATTTGTTTTTTATTTTTCAAAATTTCATCATTCGTAGATAATACACGGTACTCTAATTGATTCTTTTTAATCCTTTATAATTTTATAATTTTATTCTATGTGATTTTTCATTATGAACCATAAAGATGAAATTGATGATGATCTACTTTTTAGTGATTTATAATGAACACACAATGGTCTCTTAATTGATGAGTTTAATATTAATGATTTCATTCCATAAGCAAAACAAAACCATTTTTTAGTTTTTTCCAGTCATATATTACCAAAAATTGCACTCAAATTGTTATCCACAAGTTCAATTCATAATAGTGTTCATGTAGGTGGTTAATCCAAACCAAACTAGAATATACAATAATTAATTGATGATTAGGAAATGTTTTTGTTGTAAATTAATTTTACCAGAAGCATAATGATATTATATTCTTTTTATTAGTCTGATGTATCAAAATTTTAAATAATTTCAATAATAATATATCCTTTATTAATTTATTACATAAAAAAAATCATTTTCTTTCTTAGTACACTCTTTTTGGATGATTGAATTTGAAATAGTGGTTTATTTCTCATTTTGAAAATATGTTGTAAAATTTGACTAAATATCATTAATAATTTCATAAAAATAATATTGTTCCCTTATTAAAAGTTCTAGATTAAATCATTAAAGGCTATAATGAAATATGGAATATATCATTCCACACAAGACATAATCTACAGGTATGTTTGGATGGTGATTTCATTTTCCATAGTGATCAAATTGTATAATATGGTTAATTATTTTACAATATAAAACATGTTATAATTGTAATATTTATTAATTAAATTCTACATTAGAATTATCCATGAATGTAGGTGAAGGAAAATTTAATTTTTTGGGTCATGGAGGTGTAAGATCATACATACACATGGTTGGGGTTTTATCTTTCCTCAAGGGAATAAAAAAATTGGATAATGTATATTTGATATACATGAAAACATTTTAGGTAATTGTTAATAATAATATTTAATTTTTATAATGGGAAATGTATGTTAAATATAAAAATACTGGGAAGGGAAAAATAATAGCAATTGAGAATTACATACATTGAGATTTTAAACTTTCTATTGATGTAATTATTATAATTGAATGAATTTGGACAAAATAATCTAAACTGAAGCTCAAGTGAGTGAAATATGATTTTATGGGATGTAAATTTACTATATTTTTAATTTTAAAACATAATTTTTTACATTAGTTTTACAGGAAGGTGTGAGGTTATTTTGATAAGTTGTGAGAATGACATTTTTGTAATTATAATCACTTAATTTAAATTATGAACATTTTAAAGATGTTATGTGGCTCTAATATGGATATTAACGGTGTGGGGGATGGAATAAGGTTGATAATATCCAATTAAATAATTTAGAAACAAGTATTTTACATGTTTCATTACCTTGAACCTAGATCTAATGATTTTATGATTTTATGATTTTTCCACAATAAATAGTATTTAAAAAAGTAATATCTCAATTTTAGTTAAAAAATAAAGTGTCCCTTATTATATAATATAGGACATGTTATTGGAAATTTAAAATCAGTTTTATTAGATTCACTTTCTGTAATTGAAAAAAATTATTGTAAAATTATAAATGTATAGCCTATAAAATGTAATTTTCTAGAAATCGTTATGTAAATTATAAACCATAAAATAGGAATTTTTAAATAAATAAACTTCATAATTTATTTTATAAAATTTATTGAATATTTAAAAATTGTATATTTATGTATTACCCAAATTTCAAAAATTTAATGAGAAAAGAATAATTTACTGGTCTCGCTTGTTGTTTACTGAAGTTATATACATCCCAAATTAATTACTCATTCTTAAAACTTTAGTATAGCATAAGTTCGGTGTCGATCCATATGGAACTATGGCGTGCATGAAATCACATGAGTTAATACATCATTAGGTGATGTATTCATAATTTAAAGTTGATTGGTTTGATTTTGGTTTTGAATTAAAACTAAATTGTTTTATTTTAAAGAAATGATTAACTGTTTTAAAGAAAACAACGGGTGAATTTAAAGAGTTTTAAAATGGGATGAAAAGATGTGTCAGGGCTATGGTAATTAAAGAGTTCTTGTGCGGATTGTTTAAAAGGTTGTGTTGTTAATGATAATTCAATCAATCTGGATTTCATTTCGTTACAAGATTTCCTTTCTCCGGTTCCTCTCATTTTGAATTAGAGAAGTCGACTCCTTGGTTCAGTAGTCAATGTTATTAATTCTTTATTAAGTTCTGTCCATTTTTGAATCAGTGAATTCTTTCCAATAGTCATGGATTTTTTCACCGTTACTTTTCTTTTGTATCGTTGAGAATTCTTCCCTTGGTCCGGCTCAAAATTCTCAGTTATATTTTACAGTGAATTATGAAGAGTAAGAAGAATTACAATGAGAAAATACAACTATATAAAACAACACACAAATTAATATCCCTTCATCCACAGCCCCAACACGAGTGGTTTAGTTACACATAGAAAGTAGAATAGAAATGACACATGTGATACCTGACGGATTCATCATGTAAGCGTTGAGGTAGGGTGTCAGAAGGAGGAATGGTGGAATGGTGTAATGACGGTACCTCGATGGCTTTGGAATGGCAGCAGAATGATTCCTCTCCCCAAATGGTTTCTCCCTCCTAAATCTGAAGTCCAAGGCCTCTTTTTATTGAAAAATAATGTACATTGCGTGTATAAAAAGTACACGCCGTGTACTTTTCGTCAACACGCTTTGGCGCCAATTTCTCCACGGGTAGGCGGCCTAACACGCCATCTTGGACTTTTGAACATTGCACCACCTGGTGGCTGAGTGTACACGGCGTGTAGAGCCTCCATACGCGGCGTGTAGTATCAAAATTCATGAACCAACTCCTTCTAGAATATCAGACACGATGTGTATAGAAATTGAACATGCCATGTCTCCTTTAACGACCACATGGGCGTGTAAAACCTTCTTAGCCACAACCTCTTATAGAATGCAGTACACGGCGTGTAGCACCGCCATACATGGTGTGTATCTTCTTCCTGGTGACATAGGCATGTACTCCCTCCTTCGGTCCGAGTCCCTGTCTGGATGCACACAACGTGTATAAAAGTACACACCGTGTAGTTTCAAAATTTTCACAGACTACCCTTGATTCGTGTATTTAGCCAAAAATCTCTTCAAAGTAAACAAAATCACTAAAATCAAAGAATATGTTAATGAAACAATAGATATTTTCTGAAAACATGTTTTTATCTTCAATTATATATATGGAAATGTATACACAAATTGGGTGCATCAAATTCCCCCACACTTAGTCATTTGAATGAACTCAAGAAAAATATCAATATCTAATTAAGAGATCATGTACTTTTAAACGGAAGGCATTCAACTAATTAAAAGTATAAATGATAGAGTTACTGAGGAAAAATTCTAAAAGTCACAAACAATTTCAATTCATAAAATATTAAAATCATGCCTTATATAAAATTTAATTAACTATTCTCACCCTCTTTCAACACATTCTTCAACCCTTCAAAATTAAGAATTCCACTTGATGATTTACCTTACCAGTCAAAATCACACTCCACACTCTAGATATTTTTATTCAAAGTTATGATCAATCTACGGTATATACACTATATCAATATGTTTACAAGATATATTGTTCTCTACTTCAGAAAAATTGAATTTAAAAAATCATGAGGGCTTTAACAATAAGGTTCATATCTCTCTGTGGCTAAGGGTTGGTAAGTTCAGATGAAAAATAAATTCTGAGGCATGAAAAGGAAGGCTAATTCCATTAAAAAACATTGCATTATATTCAATGTAATTATCACTGAAAAATGATTACTTCACAAGCTCAATAAAATGCTTTTGTAACCATCACCATCATCTCCCTTAGGGAAGTAGGATTCATGAGAAAATAAGCATAAGGTTCATTTTTTTACAATGAAGGGAAACACTTATAAATACAATGAATAAATGTTTGGAACCCTTTCTATCCCAAATTATCAAGAGGTACCCCCCCACACTTCATTTCATGAATGTGGACAAAAATATGTCATGTATTGCCAACTCTCTCTTTAAAGCTCAAATGAATAATCATGCAATGTTTAAAAAGAAGTAGGGTAGGAAGGGAAATAGGCTTGTAATGTGGATTCCTATAAAGGTTGTTCATGGCCTCTATGGGCTTAACGAAGATTAAATGTTGGGTAGGTCTCAAGATAAAGGGGTTGAAACAATCTAATGACTCAATCTTTTTATATTAATTCATTGTTTTCGTGTTTCGAAAAGAAAAACTAGAAAATTCTGGTAGTAATGCATATCCTAAGAATCACTCAAGAAAAAGGGTATTAGAAAAGAAATATGAAAAAGTTTTATAATACATCTCTCGAGTGGAAAAATAATAAAGGGAAAATCAGGTCACGACATGCATATAAATGATTAGCCTAATAAATTTAATGTAATCAAGGATGAAAAGTTGTAATTAAAACTATGCCATCGATCATTTTAAAATACATAAAAACTAAAATAATCATGAAACCTTTCCAAAAGTTTATACTGGTAACTCTAGCATTTATAAGAATGATTAACCAAAATTGTATTACATTTTCAAATATAGAATCTAATAATGATGTCTCCTAGATTATTTTAAGGGAAAAGACTAAGGTGAAAGAGATAGATGGTCCCCCACACTTAATATGGAACATGGCCCACCAAGTGCAACACTAAGGTAAAGGGAGGGAAAGGGTGAGATATGGGGGGGAAACGAGGGAAATCCATGGAAGAAGTAAATCCAAAAAGAAAGAAAATAAAAATGGAAAAGAATACTCCCCTCATAAAAAGTGATTCCCTAGGTGCTCTATGACCGTACCAGTGACTGTCGGGAAAAAAGAAAACTACAAACAAGCATAACATCACAACACAGAAAATGAAAAAAGAGATATACAAGAGAATGAAAAATGTCACTATCATGGGGTCGCCTCAGGGGATGACACATCTAGTACATAATCTACTGGTAGAGATGACACAGGAGGTTCTGACTCTACATCGGGAAGGGGAGAGGAAGAAGTATGAGCCGTAGGTACTGTACATGAGGTAGGAAGCGCATAAGTAGGCCCTGGCCCGATAGAAGTTGTAGAAACATGGCTCACCATAGTCATAAGAATAGAATCGGTGGCCTACGCTGGAGATGGTGGTGGAGCAGTAGTAGAAGGGCCAGGAGCGAAGGCAGAGGCTGGTGGCTGAGGCAGTGGAACACCAAGATGCTGAGCAATATGGGCCAACAGATGCTCCATTTGGTCCGGGAGGCCGTCCATATGATTCAAGTGGCATGAAATGGTGTCATGGCGGCCAATGAGATGAACTAACTTTTGTTCCACCGGGGCTAGGCGGAGGGAAATGGTCGGATCGAACGAGGGTGTGGGGGTAGGTGGGGTGGGGGATGAGACAGATAAAGGAAGGTCAGAAGAAGTGGGGTCAGTAGGAGGTGGGATAGGGGGAGAAGCCGGAGGGGGTGGGGAAGGATGAGCAGGGGTAGGGGGGTCAGCAGGTGGCTGGGCTCGTGCCTGAGCAAGGATGTAGGCACCCCTGCTTTCGGACTAATTCCATGAAAAGGAGCATGAGAATGTCCATCTACTGGGGTGAACCTAACATGTCATGAAATAAAGAGGGCTCGAATACCCCTTTGTGGTGGGCAAGAATGGTGGTGTAAAACCCACCGTTCAGGTTTCCCTGACGGCCGGTAAACATGGAGTGGAAATAAGAGGCGGCAAGATAGGGGAGGTCCGGGTAGTCGTGCCGGATGAAACAGGTAAGAATATCCATGTCATGGCCGGTCACGACACCCATATCCTCATGGCGGGGGAAAAGGATGGCGTTGAAGCACTGGTGGGCGAGCGAAGGATGAAGTCGGCTATAAGAGTTCTCTTCTATGAAGTTGGGGAGTACCGGTGGTCAGGCCCAACGATCTCCCACGGCATGGAAAAGATGTCATATTTCTCAGGCCGGGTCAAGGTAGAAACGAGAGGATGGGTGATTGGATGGGGGTAGAATCCACACCCTCAGCCAAACTCTGTCATGGTAAGAGAGTAATGACGGTCACCCAGATGGAATCTAACTACCAGTACCGCATCGCCAGGTGTCTCTCGGTACACCACTCCATCGAACTGAAACGAGGCCGAAAACTCCAAAAATAAATCACAGAACACACTAGTGCTGACCTGGAAAATATAGAGGAGTGAGGTGTGCACGAAAAGTTCCTCCAACTCCTCCCAAATACAGAGCTGCTGCGGAACGCTGCTGTCGAGGTACCGACCACTAAATGGAATCGGCCGACGAGAGAAGCGTCGGAACCTGTCGTATGCGAGGTCGGTGACCGGGAATACCGTGCAATGATAAGGACCAGCTGTAGGTCCCGACCCATGTGTAGGTGCAGCAGCATCAGCTGGCTCTATGGGTGGATCCGATGAAGTAGAGTGTGGCTCGGTGGAAGGGGTGCTCGAAGAGAGACCAACTTCTGAGGTTGATAGCGTTGGGAAAGTGGCAGCTGGTGCAGCAGAAGTAGGACCGGCCTCATCTGAGGGAGTGAGTGGTGTCATATTTTCTAATGGAGGGAGCTCAATGACCGGAGCATCGGGGTCTGGCTGCGTAGGTGGTCGGAGTCAGATCCGATGATAGTTGGGCCTCTCGCCCTCGGTGAAAGAGGCTGGCCACTTCACTCGGAAAGGATTGTGATCTGTCATATCCTGAAATAGAAAGAAAAAGATATCAAAACAAAAGAAAAAGAAAAAGGGAAGAAAACAAAACAATGAAAATGTGAGAAAATTGGAAAATAAAAGTACACGGCGTGTACTCTAGATTACACGGAGTGTAGTCAAAATATAGATTTTCCCGTGTTCTCTGGATAGACACGCTGAGGGTGAAAATCGACCTTTTAACAGTACAAAGCATGTACCGAAAATACACCCCGTGTTCACTCATAGTGCATGTGGTCATGTGGTACAAATGACACGACCATGTTGTTAGCAGTTCAAAGAATACAATAAACGCCTTGTAGGTGAAGGGCACAAAATGTACTACACATGAAGAAAATAGCCATGTAGAGGCTAAGACACGGGCCGACTAAAGATATAAAAGCCACGGCGTGTACCGAACACAGACGCCATGTTCTGGAACATGGGGTGACAGGACGTGTTATATGCCACACACACGGAGGGGAAAAGGGAAATAGTCTATACAGAGTGTACCAAACACACACTCCGTGTATGTAAACATGGTGTATGAGGCCGTGTACAAAAGGTGCACTCAAGCACGATGAGTAAAAGGACACGGTGTGTACCGAACATACACACTGTGTCTATTCAAATTTCGAATTATTTTGACTGTGGCCGTGTACATAAGTACACGACGTGTGTTCTTCATTTCGGGGCCATGTATAGGAGGAAGCCAAATGGTCGGCTGATCCGATAAACACCCTAAACAAGTCTAAAAATTTGAAATAGAGGGTGCAGAACAGTGTACCTTGACCGAGGATCAAAATGTGAGAATAATCAGAACTTGAAACATCCTAAATCGACGGAGGTGGCAAAGGGGGGTTTGGGTGGCGTTCGGGAGAAGAAATGGGAAGAAAGGAGGAAATGGGGTGTCCGTGAAACACGGCCTCATGCCGGGTGGACTGCGGCTTATATAGCCACAGTACACGGCATGTAAGTTTAGACTACACGTCATGTATTCCGATTTTTTTTTGAATTATATAAATAAATATAATTATTATAGTAAACTATATAATAATTATTATTAATAAAAAATAGATATATCTACAATTTATATTAAAAATAAACCTATACACAACGTATATCGGGAAGTACACGCCGTGTATTTTAAAATGTGAAAAAGAGTAGTACAACCCTTGGTCCGGCGCTTGGGGCGGGATTCGAACTGGCGATTGGCCATTCTGAACGAACGCCATCACCCACTGGAGAAAAGGTTATACTGATGCCCATATTTAGTTTATATATATAGTCATTCTATAAGTCCAATACACATGGGAAGAATGAAAATCATGATGTGTGGTTTTTATTTAGGAATGGATGGGGGTGAAGCAGGGAGATTAGCTCGATTCGAAACCGGGTCATTTGAACCAGGTGCCGAGACATTTCCAATCCGCCAACATCACCCGCATGTAATTTCTTATTTTAAAAATGGTTTTCATTTATATATGAAAAATCATGGCGCACATGGCGTGTATTGGATTACACATCGTGTGACTTTATTAAGAGAACAAATGATGGAAATGGGACGGTTGTCTGGATTCTAACCCGAGCCTTTTGGAACCGGATTACAATTCTAGCCAACCGGTCCATCCCCATCATGAGTTTTATTAAAAACACACACACACACACACACATATATATATATATATATGAAAAATACCACACACTCCATGTAAATAAAAGGAGGAACCCCGTGCCGAATGTAGGTCAGGAGGATTCGAACCGGTGACGGTTTTGAATAAACTCTAGTGACTTTGCCATTGGCACCGACATCATCCCTGATTATTTATTTGTTATTCTTTAGATTTATACTATTAAGATTATTAATTAAAAAGATAAGTACAAGTCGTGTATATAAGTGGTACACGGCGTGTATCCTCGAGGTTTCCTCCCTGGAAGCACCTTTGTTTTAGGTCTTTTGCTCGACCTACTTACCATGCTTACCTGGGGTGTATGGTGGACAACGTTCCCACCTTGTTGTCTGTAGTATGGTAAGCTTTCAACCGCTACCCATTTACCTTGAATGGTTGGCCATCTTCTCCAGAAATTTCTACCGCTCCATGATGGAATATGCGGACAATGTGGATTGGTCCTGACCAGCATGACTTTAACTTCCCTGGGAATAAGCAAAGATGAGAATTAAAGAGAAGTACCTGATCACCAGGTTGGAAAGACATTCATGAAATCATCCAGTCGTGAATGGCTCTTGTCTTCTCATTGTAAAACATGGAGTTATTGTATACCTATAATCGGATCTCATCTAGTTCCGATAGTTGGAACATCTGTTTCTCTTCAGCTACCTTCAGATCAAAATTTATGGCTTTGACAGCCCAGTAGGATTTCTGTTCCAATTATACTGGAAAATGGCATGGCTTGACATAGACGAGGTGTAATTGGGACATCCCATGTGGTGTTTTGAAATTAGTCTGATATACCCACATGGCATCATCTAACTTGTTGGACCAGTACTTATGCGATGTGTTCACTGTTTTCTCCAGGATCTGCTTGAGCTCATGGTTGGAGACCTCAACTTGTCTACTGGCCTGGGGATGATATGGTGTCCCCATCTAATGCTTCACTCCATACTTCGACAGTATTCCTCTCATCAGTGTGTTGTCGAAGTGGGTCCCTATATCGATGATCATTACTCGTGGAAGTCCAAACCTGCAAAAAATATTTTTCATTAAAAATTTTATAACTACCTTGGCTGTGTCGTGAGCTATAGCAGTGGCTTTCACCCATTTGGAGACGTAGTCGACGCAGACCAAGATGTACGTGTTCCCAAAAGATGGGGGAAAGGGACCCATAAAATCTATACCCCAGACGTCAAAAATCTCAACCTCTAGGATGGGGTGCTGGGGAATCCTGGCTCTACGTCCCACATTACCGGTCCTCTGGCACTAATCGCAATAGGAAACAAAGGCCCAGGAATCTCTATGCATGGTGGGCCAGAAAAATCCAGATTGCATGATATTTTTTATGGTACGGTCAGGCACATGATGTCCTCCAACTGGTGAGGTGTGACAGAACTCTAGGACACCATGAACATCATTCTCCGGGATGCAATGGAGGATCACTCAAATTGCATAGGATCAGAATAGCATAGGATCCTCCCGAAAGTACCTTTCCACATCAGGGAAAATTCATTTCCTTTGCTGGATGGAGAGGTCAAGGTGAATAACAGCTGTAACAAGAAAATTAGCGATATCAGCATACCATGGTCGAGGTGTTTTTTTGATCTAAAAGAGGTGATAATCATGAAAATCCTACCTAATCTCTCGATCTTCATCCTTCTCTAAATGTGGCAGCTCGAGGTGGGAGAGATGGTCACCAATGAAGTTCTCACTCCCTTTCTTGTCTCAGATCTCAAGATCGAATTCTTGTAGGAGGATTACCCAGTGGATCAATCGGGGCTTCACATCTTTCTTTTTGTGTAGGTACTTTAGTGCTGCATGGTCAGTATAAACAATAACTTTAGACAACACTATGTAAGAGCGAAACCTGTCAAATGAGAAAACCACTGCAAGCATCTCTTCTTCTGTGGTGGTGTAGTTGATATGTGCCTCATTGAGAGTCCTACTGGCATAATAGATAGGTCGGAAAATCTGTCCAAGTCGTTGGACCAAGACTGCTCCCACTGCGTAGTTTCTCGCATCGCACATCACCTCAAATTGTTCCTCCCAGTTGGGAGAAATCCTAACTGAAGCTTCCACTAGGAGATGCTTTAGATGCTCAAAAGATCTAACACATGTCTCATAAAACTCAAATACGGAATCCTTGGTGAGAATATTGGTGAGTGGATGGGCTATTTTGTAGAAGTCACAAAAAAACTGTCAGTAAAAACCTGCATGCCCTAGGAAACTGCAGATGGCTCGGATGGAAGTCGGTATAGGTAGTAATGAAATGACTTCGATCTTCGCCGGGTCCACCTCTATCCCCTTCGCTGAAATTCTGTGTCCAAGGAATATGCCACTTTTCACCATGAAATGACACTTTTCTAAGATCAAGACTAGGTTAGTGTGCTCACATCGTTCCAAAACTAGCACTAGGTGCCTTAAACAAATGTTGAATGATTTCCCTTAAACATAAAAATCATCCATTAATACCTCTAGGATTCGTTCCGCCATGTCGTGGAAGATGGACATCATACAATGCTGGAAGGTGGTGGGGGAATTTCACATGCTTAAAGACATCCTTCGATAAGCAAATTTTCCGTAGGGGCAAGTGAATGTGCTATTTTCTTGATCCTATGGAGAAATGAATATTTGGATATATCCGGAAAAACCGTCGTGGAAGTAATAGAAGTTGTGCCCCGCTAGCCTCTCTATCATTTGATCCATGAATGGCACGGGGTAGTGATCATTTCTTGTGGCATCGTTTAACTTTCGGTAATCCACACCAACTCTCCAGCCAATGATAAAGCATGTAGGCATGAGCTCGTTCTTTTCATTTGAAATTACTGTGATACGCCCCTTTTTTGTTACAACTTGAATGAGACTCACTCACGGACTATCCGAGATGGGATAGATGATGCCTGCATCAAATAATTTGATCACCTCATTTTTTAGAACATCCTTCATGGGAGGATTCAAGCGTCATTGTGGTTGACAAGATTTCTTGGCTCCTTCTTCATGTAGCACCTTGTGTATGCAAATGGTAGGGTTGATTCCATTTAGATCAGCGACTGTCCACCCAATAGCATGCTTCCGCTGTTTGAGAACCTGGAGAAGTGCATCTTTGTGCTCCTGTGATAGTTCTGCATTTATTATAATAGGAAAAGTTTGATTGGGTCCTAAATAACCATAATTTAGTGAAGATGGAAGGGGATTCATCTCGTGTTCACGTGCCTTAAAATCGAAGGCACAAGTGGTTGCACCATGTCCCATTCCAAACTATCAGGAACAACTGCACTCTACCAATAGTGGCCGACCTGGACTTCTATGAATTGCAATTCTTCTGGCGCTTCTTCAAATAGAATATCTGGAACAGTTAAATTATTCAAAGTAAAAGAACATATGAGATCATCCCCTTTTTCACTAAAATGATTAACCATGGTGGACAATGCATAACAGTCCTCATGCTCTGATAAGGAAGCATGTTTGACATGACATGAGGATGTTGTAGGAAACTCTTTCATCACCTACCCAAAAAATAAGCTCTCCTTGGGGCACATCGATCAGTACCTTCCCAGTTGTCAAGAAAGGCCTTCCAAGTATAAGAGGTTCTTCCGGGTCATCCTCCATGTCGAGGATGATGAAATCAGCTGAGAGGATTTGCCGACCCACATTGACCAGTATATCCCCCAGTAGCCCCTTCGGATGTTTTATGGATCAATTAGCTAGTTGAAGGGCTACACGGGTAGGCTTGAGCTCATTGAGTCCCAGCTTCTTGAAAACTCTGAGGGGCATGAGGTTCACACTAGCCGCTAAGTCACAGAGGGCCTTCCCAAACTCATAGGATCCAATATTACATGGAATGGTGAAACTAACTTGATCATGGAGTTTGGGAGGAATGGAATGTTGAACCACCGTGGAGCACTCCTTTGTTAGTGCAATAACACCCAGATCCACCATCTTCCTCTTATTCGAATGGACTTCCTTCATGAAATTGGCATATATTGGCATTTCTGTCAGGGCCTCCACAAATGGTATGTTGATATGGAGAATTCTAAACATGACCATGAATTTTCTAAACTGATGTTCCATCTTCCTCTTCTTCAATCGCTCCAAAAAGGGTAAGGAAAGCTTGAATGGTTGGACTATTTTCTTTCTTTTATACTGCAAATCCTCCTTCTGCGGGATTTTGGATGAGGAGGAGTCAGTACTGGTACGTTCTTCATCATCAGGGGGTGTAGGTACACCTGGAAGTGCTGGTAGCTCCTTCTATGGCAATTCTTTTCCACTTCGCAAGGTGATAGCAATAGCCTCCTCCCTTGGGTTCTTTTCTGTGTTTCCCGGTAGTGTACCAGGTTGCCTTCCTGAATGATTGTTAGCCAGCTAGCCAATTTGATTCTCCAAGCCTCGAATCCAAGCTTCCTGATTTTGGAACCGAGTTTCAGCAGTAGATATGAATTTAGTCATCAGATCCTGTAACCTTGAAGTTTTATCCTACTAAGGTGGTTGTTGAGCCGGTGGAGGAGGGGGTTGTCGTGGCTACTGTGGACGAGGGTTTTGATACCCTTGTTGCTGATACTGACCCTACTAGGGTTGTTTCGGCCTTTGGTATTGGTTCTGGTATGGAGGTTGGTTGTAGCTGGGTGGTCGCTGGGGTGGAGGATTCTGCTATTGTAGGCCCTAGCCGGTATTATGTTGATATTTCCATGCTGGGTTTTGGTACTGCTTATACTGCTTGGGTCCTCAATTTTGGGCAACATAACTCACCTCGCTCATTGAAGGGCCTCCAGTCAAACCCGGGCATTCTCCCATGACTTGGTTATCACCACAGTCGCCGCATGCTGGATAGTTCACTGTATGAACTTGAGGTGATCCTTTGAGGTTCAATGCATCAATTTTCTTGGAGCAGCGTCTAACTGAGAAACTAACATAGTGGTAGCGTCAATATTGTGCATACCTTGCTTTTTAGACCCCCGCTCGGAGTGCCACTGGATGCTGTTGGATGATATGTCTTCCAGTAGTTCGAATAGTTCTTCAGGGGATTTCCGCATCACCGTACTTCTAGCAGCAGCATCCACCACTGACATGGTATTTTTTGTAAGTCCTCCGTAAAAGTTCTGGACTTGCATCCGAAGTGGGAGTCCGTGGTGTGGGAATTTTCATAGCATCTCTTTGAAGCGTTCCCAGTACTCGTACAACGATTCAGAGTCGTGCTACAGGAAGTTATGGATCTCATTTCGGAGTGTCACCATCTTCGATGGTGGAATGTATTTGGACAAGAACGCCTGGGGTAGCTCCTCCTAGGTGAGGATAGATCATTGTGGAAGCCCCTTGATCCAGTCTTTCTCCTTGTCCCATAAGGAATAGGGGAATAGCCGAAGACATATGGAATCCTTGGACATTCCATGGTTACAAAACGTGTCGCAGATCTCTAGAAAGTTGTAGAGATGGGTGTTCGGGTCCTCACTAGCCATGCCTCCAAATTAGAATGTGTTCTGGATCTTTTTCATTATAGCAGGCTTGATCTTGAAATGTGGAGCCTGGATCGAGGGATGGATGATACCCGTATCATCTCCGTGGATTGAAGGAAGACCGTACTCCATAAGAGTACGTCTTGGAGGTTGTTGGTGAAGGGGTGGATCTTGCATGAACTGCTCCTAAGGTTCGAAGTATGGCCGTGGGAAGAGTTGATGTGATGGTCGTTGGTAATCTCTTAGGAGGAATTCCATGAATGCTCCAGGAGCCTGCTCCGGTAGACCAGCAGCAGGAGGCTACTGCTCCTAGTACTGATTCTCAGCCTCAACATTCATGGCTGGTGCCCCCTCTTCCGTGTTTCCCATGGGTTTTGGTTGCTTGTTGTGAGTTTCTATCCGTGTACGCCGACGACGAAGTAGGGTTTGTTCGATCTGCAGGTCAAGCGGAACTAATTCTGAAGACTCAACGCTTCTGGATCGTGTAAGACGTCTAAACATACACTTTAATCTCTACACAACAAAAAAACAAAAACCAGGCGTAAAAGGGAAAAACAAAAGAGAAAATTTGAAACGGGAATAGAAAATAGATTTTTTATAATTTTTGATTTTTATTTTCACATAATTAAATTATTATCACAATTTAAATCTTAACACTAAAACCAAAGATGTTCCCCAGCAAAAACGCCAAAATTTGGTCTTGCTTGTCGTTGACTAAAGTTATATGCATCCCAAATTAATTACTTGTTCTTAGAACATTAGTATAACATATGATTAGGGTCGATCCATAGGGAACTATGGAATGCATGAATTCAACTGAGTTAATACTTAATTCGGAGAAATAAGCATAATTTAGAGTTGATTGGTTTGATTTTGGTATTGAATTAAAACTAAATTATTTTATGTTGAAGAAATGATTAATAGTTTTAAAGAAAACAACGAGTGAATTAAAATAGTTTTAAAACGGGATGAAAAGACATGTTGGGGCTATGGTGATTAAGGAGTTCTTGTGAAGATTGTTTAAATGGTTGTGTTGTTCATGATAATTCAATCATTCTGGATTTCATTTTGTTACAAGATTTCCTTGGTCTGGTTCCTCTAGATTGGAATTAGTGTATTCGACTCCTTGGTCCGGATGGAAATGTTCTTAATTGTTTATTAAGTTCAATCCATTATTGAATCAGTGAAATATTTCTAATGGTCATGGACATTTTCATTGTTACTTTTCTTTTGTATCGCTGAGATTTATTACATTGGTCCGGCTCAGAATACTCAGTTATATTTGATAGTGAATTAAGAAGAATAAGAAAAATTACAATGATAAAACACAACTATATAAAACAACACACAAATTACGATCCCTTCATCCACAGCCCCAACATGAGGGGTTTAGTTACACATAGAAAGTAGAAGAGAAATGGCACATGTGATACATGACACATTCATCATGTAAGCGTTGAGGTAGGTTGTCAGAAGGCGTAATGGTGGAATGGTGGAATGACGGCACCTCGGTGGCTTTGGAATGGCAGCAGAATGTTTCCTCTCTCCAAATGGTTTCTCCCTCCTAAATCTGAAGGCCAATGTCTCTTTTTATAGAAAAATAAAGTACACGGCGTGTATAGAAAGTACACATCGTGTACTTCTAGTCAATGCACTTTGGGGCTAATTTATCTACAGGTAGGCGGCCTAACACGTCGTTTTTGACTTTTGAACATGGCGCCGCCTACTGGCTGAGTGTACACGGCATGTCGCGCCACCATACACGGCGTATAGTATCAAAATTTGGCAACTAACTCCCAGAATATCAGACATGGCGTTTATATAAATGGAACACGCCATGTCTCCTTTAACGGCCACATGGGTGTGTAGAACCTTCTCGGAAACAACCGCTTCTAGAATGTAGTACACGGCATCTAGCGCCGCCATACACAGCGTGTATCTTCTTCCTGTTGACATGGGCATGTACTCCCTCCTTCAGTCCGTGTCCCTGTCTGGATGTACATGGCATGTATAAAAGTACACGCTGTGTAGTTTCAAAATATTCACATACTTCCATTGATTCAGTTATTTAGCCAGAAAGCTCATGAAAGTAAACAGAATCACCAAAATCAAAGAATATGTTCATGAAAAAATAGATATTTGCGGAAAACATGTTTTTATCATCAATTATATATATGGAAATGTATACACAAATTGGGTGCATCATTTAACATAAGATAATTTTGGAATTATGAATTAATAAATTATAATAATATTATCTATTTCATGTTTTATAAATTATATATTTAAAATTATTGTTTAAATTATCAATATATATAAAAACTAAATTTATTAAAAAAATTAGTTATTAAACATTAGGTTTTTAAATATTATATTATATAAATTTCTAATTAGAATAATATTTTAAATGTGGGCCATCTAATTATTAAGATAAAATATGAAATACATAACAAACAAGTCTTTTTTTACATTTATCTTATACAACATCAAAATGCTCAATTAAAATTAATTATGTATATTCTAGTTTTTAATTTTATTATTCCATTAATATTGAAATATATTTTTTAATTTAATTAATATATGATATTACATTTTAATAATATAAATATTAAAACATATCGACAACACATACATATATATAAATATATTTTTAATATTTCAGTATCATATTATTAATTCCTTGAGAGTCATGTTGTTTTCAAATTTATTAATAAACTATAAAAATCTCTATTTACCCATTTGATATATATCTAATTGTAATATGTTTAACAACTATATTTCCAATGACCATATTTCTAATGAATATATTTAAAATGAAAATATTTTTTTCTGATATATATAGGATGAATAATTCATTATTTCATTTTTCACTCACTACAAAAAAATTATTATTTCATATTTTAGATTTTTCAGAATAATATATCCATTCATTGGAATATTCATCATTATATTGTTTCTTTTTCTATTTGATATCATCAGGGATAATTTGATCTAGGGATATCCTAGTCTGAAAATTTTTATAATTTTATATGAATAATGAATGACTAGTTGATGCACTTTTATTGGATGTATTCATCTATAGTGGGTAATAATCCATAGTTTTTGGAACTTATTTTTAAGTTCACTTGTGATAATGTTTCAAAAAATGAATGAATAAATAGTTTTTTAAATTCATATCTTGTTTTAATTATTTCATAAACTATTTCAAATCCTTTAAACCTAAAAAAGTTTAGAATTATACATATATAGATTACAAAAATATGATTTCAAAAAACCTGGTGCATTACATCCATCCATTAGATTTAATAATTTTTATTTGTTTTCATAGTGTTTCCCAAGATTATCTTAATTTATCTAGCTAAAACTAAATATTGGCCATTAGTTTGTTGATATCATGGAGTTAATGAATTATGATGAAATTGATACTTATTCACCACTAATCCCATGATCTTATATTAGAAAAAAGTTCTTTAATCAGTAATCATGATTCATAGGACACTAAATCTTTAAAAAAATTATATTTCACCAAAATAAAATTTTTCATTAGCAGCATTAGTTTTGGCCACTCAAGATTCCAACTATTTTGAGAGACAGCCTAATGTGAACAATATATAATAGCTTCCAAAGTACATGGGAAGGGCCCTATGAAATCCATTCCATAAAATATAAATATTTGAAAATATAATTCTTATTTTAGGGTATTTCATTGATTTTGGAGATGTTTACATTTAAATTTCATTGAAAATATCTTTTAAAAAATTTATGGGACTATTTTAATAATTTATACCAATATATAACATATTCTAAAAGTTTTCAAGAATTATTTTGAGTCATATAGTGTACTATCTAGGTAAAATAATGAAAAAAAAATCATGGACTGACTATAAACCACTATTATGAAAACTCATTTTATCATTTTACCACTATATATTATACAATGATATTATTCATCCAAAAAATGTTATTCAAATTTGAGTATAATGATATTATAGTGAGTCATGTGAGACGAGACTTGATATGTTACCCAAAAGTTCACCATATCTAGATACTAGAGAACCTCTACTTCAACTGCATACAACTGCTATCATTAAAATGGAGTCCTTAAGATGATTTTTATTGGAATCTACACTTTTTCAATATAAGGTAGATTGTGTAGAAAATTGACTTCATATTCTTCCAGTACATAATTTTCCTTTATCAACAGATCAATATCATGGAGTGGAAACATCTATATAAGTAGACATATTCTATCATCTTCATTCTTTATAAAATATCTAAGTGGTGTATGATCAGAAAAAGAAATAACCATAGTTCCATGAATGTATGATATAATCTCATCCAAATAAAATGACTAATTTGTATTAGTTGCATTATAGTTTTGTGAATCATAAAATTTTCCTGAACAATATGCAATGTTATTAGGTTTCCCATCAATTTTTTTTAAAAAAACCTTCTCTAAAAACATGGTTAGAAGCATAAAAAATAAATTCAAAACAGTTCTATAATTAATTTTTTTGTATCTCTAATGGTGTCACAAGTTTAATACTCAATTAATCAATTAATATAAGGAAATAATAATTAAAATTAAACTCATAAACTTTAAATAGATACCTATATTGTGGGAGAGAAATATCAAAAATGACCATGATGACTCTACTATAAGAACCTATGTATATTAGAAAAAATATATATCCTAATTTAATGATGTTAGACATGGTAGTTCCTTAATCAAATCAATTTTGAATTTAACCACCTCTATTTATTTTTGTGAAATAATATAACATAACACTACTATTATTTATAATATAGATACAATCATTTTAAAATTAAAAACTATCTTCTTTCCAATACAATGTTTCATATATTTATATAGACACTTCAAATACTGATCAATATATTCCACAAAAATTGAAAATTCATCAATGAAAATTTCTGATAGTCTTCAATATGGGCAGAGAAAATACTAACCATTAATATTTGGAATGTAGATATTAAATTAAATTAATAAAATTCAATTGTTATTTATGAAGGGTTCCTATTAGGACATGAAATGTTTATCATCGCTTAGTCTTCATGTTTCACTAAAATGTTAAAGTATCTTACGAATCAATTTAATAAATAGTGATGAGTCCTTATTATGAATATTTCAAACATTTTTTGAATGAATGGAAGGGTTAAATGATATTTTTTTATGAATTGGATCAATATCCAATAGTCTATACGATCACTCTAACTATTATATACTCTAATAGGGATTAAATCATTATATTAATTAATCACTATGGTCTGTCCAATTTTCATAGGAACTATATGTTTGGTTTTGGCCCATTGTGAATTAATGATTTGGAAAATTATCTCACCTTCATGTAATTTAAATGTCACTTTATATAATATCTAAATCATGGTTTTATTGATTAATATATTGATCTATGAGAATGGTTTTAAATTTTCATCCATTAGAATTATATGTATGAATTTTTTGGGATTTATTCCCATAGTTTCTACTAGAATACAACCTACTTCTTGGAAATTTTCCCATAATAGATCTATCAACCTTTTTTCATGATCCATTAAGATGTTTATAGAAATAATTACTAAAAAAATGTAAATATACATTTTTATTAATTTTGTAACAATGTATTTTATTTTGATCACAACAAAACATCTTATAATGTAATGTTTTTGTTCTTCATAATTATAACCTATCAATATATAAGGCCCCATACATAACATATAATAATCGTGAATAAAGTTAATAAATCACATTGAAAATATTTTCAGGTTTAGAGTTTTATATAATTATTCCATAAATATTACATTACATATCAGATTTTACAAAGTAAACACTTCTACTCAGTATCCATTTTTTCATAAAATAGAAACTCTTAAAAGAAAACAAGAACTCTATTAATGATATAAATCTTCATTAATTCTTCCTATCTCATACCCTACCTTATATCCTCAGAAATGTTTTTAAAAAACATTGGATGAGCATAAAAATCTCAATAAGGGTTTCAAAATAATAAAAGAAATCATTATCCGATCAATACATAAAATACCTATGAAATTTAACACGCCTCATGAAATCATATTATTTATGAATAATAAATATAAATCAAAAATAAAAAATGTAACTTGTGCCATCCATATCAAACATACGTTTTAGATTTCACAACTACATAAGGAGTTACGTTTGTAATACCCATCACAATATATTCTCTAAATAACATAGATTCTATGTTAAAATTTACCTATATCATGATACCCAATGCATTTGAGTGCTATTTTGGGATTTCCCCCCATATTATTATCACATAACCACCCGTATGTGTAATCAATTCCCAAGAACCATAACATAATCATAACACATAAAACTAAAATAAAGGAAATATAACATTTACATGTTGCAATATATTTACATAATAAATCCATGATCAAAACCATTTTCAATACCAAAATATGTAGAAGAGTATATGGTATTTATTTTCATTTTAAAAACATAATGGAAAGTTAAGGAAGAAAAATATAAAATAACGCTTGCAGTGGCAGAAATGTCGTTATCATCACTTACATTAAAAAGGAAAATTCTTTTTGTTCTTTAGTAAATCACTATGTAGAAAAAAATTCTCTTTAAATGAAATGAAATGTCAAAGGGTTTAAACACAGTATAAAATAAATTCTTGTATAAATCAAAATACGCCTTAATGAATGGAGATTGATATGATGTCCCTTACCTCATGGCTAAATTGACACGTTGGTTGTTTAATATACTGAATAATAAACTAAAGTTAATTTATATTTTTTTCAGAACCTTTTTCAGATTTATTATTCATTTTATATCAAATATTACCATGTTATAATCATTACATAATCATTTGAGTTAATAATGATCGTTTTGTCCATATTTCGAACATGATTCAAAAATAACCTTCATATAATTACAACTTACCCATGTCGTAAAAATTAAATTATCTCCGTAATTATATTCATGATTTAGATATCATATATATCATATATATCTTCTATATATATATGTATTTATAATAGTACATATCATTTTGAGATAAGAAACAAAATGAACCGTTCATGGAGACGGTAAGCTATACGTACGCATGAACGCTACATTCATTTATTTTAATGGAATAAAATAAAATTATGCATAAGTATATTATAATTCTAGTATAATATCATTTATAATTTCATTAAATCCATCCATTATATGTTCCATGTATGGCATGAATTAGTCATATCACTTTGAGGGGGCGGTAGTCCACAATTCCACAAATGAAATTTTCATATTTACCAATTTTGGAAACAATGATTGTATAATATAAATAAAAAAATACATACAATTATATACTATATAAGTACAATATATATCAAATATAAATATATTTCCATCACAATGGACCCAATGAGAGGTGGTAGGAGATAATTGAACAATCATCATTTCATGATGCAGTAGTTCATCATCCACAGAAAGAAATATTATGTTTTATCAATTATATTGATGTCTGTGAAAGTGTAGTTTGAATACTTCTGTCTCTTACAGTCACTAAACCACTTATTCAACGAGTTAGGGAGGCGCTGTGTGGGGATGCTGACTATGAGGCTCGATGAGAATAGATATCCATAGGGTAGGCACATGATGGCTTTTTTGATTGTGGGGAGGACATCACCCTCTTTAAGGGACATACCATGGTACCAGTGTCACTTGAGGAGGAAGTGTTAAGGGTGTTCCACACTTCCCTTCAAGCAGTACATTCAGAAGTGGCAAAGATGTACTAGGATCTCTGACGATAACACTGGTGGCTGTGAATGAATAATGTAGTAGCAGAGTTTGTTTCTCGATGCCTCACATGTCAGCAAGGGAAGGTATAGCATTAGGTACCAGAAGGATAGGTTCAGCATTTAGAGGTACCATAGTGGAAGTGGGAAGGGATATCCATGGACTTCGTGATTGGACTTCCATGTACATCTAGAGGTCATGACTCAATTTGGGTGATCGTCGATCGACTCACCATGTCAGCCCACTTCCTACTGATCAGAGTGCAGGTTCATTAGAGAGCTTGGGATGCCTCTATGTTTAAGAGATTGTGTGGCTACATGGATTACCTTCTATGATTGTCTCCGATTGTGATACATTTTTTACTTCCCTACTATGGAAGGAGTTTCAGGAGGCTTTCAGGATACATCTTTGTTTGAGCACCGCCTTCCATCCGCAGATAGATGGTTAGACTGAGCGGACTATTTAGACCGTCGAGGACATGCTCTGAGATTTTGTCCTCGATTATGGCCGTAGTTGGGAGGATCACTAACCATTGGTTTAGTTTTCATACAATAATAGTTATCAATCCACCGTAGAGATGGCACCTTTAGAAACATTATACGAGCGACCTTTCATATCTCCATTATGCTAGATTATCCCATGGGAGTCAGCACTCATGGGTCCAGAGATGGTTCGTGCTACCACAAAGGAGGTGCAGATCATCCAGGAGTGGATGAATACGAAATAGATCAGGTAGAAGTCATATTTCTATAGGAGTAGATGCGTCTAGAGTTCGAGGATGGCGACCACATCTTTTTACTGGTCTCACCACGATGAGGTATTTAGAGATTTTTCCGAGGTGAAAAGTTATATTTGAGGTTCATCAAACCTTTTCAGGTCCACTATACAGTTGTCGAGGAAGAATACCACTTAGATCTTCCACCTTATTTGAACTTGGTGCACGACGTCTTCCACATATCCAAGATGAAGAGATACGTGCACAACCCTTCTCAAATCATCGACCATGAAGAGTTAGACGTCGACGATAGGGTGACCATTACGGGTGTTCTAGTAATGATTGAGGATCAATCAGAGCGGGTCCTTCATCGATGTTCAATACCTCTGGTGCACATTCACTGGCAGTACAGGAACCTCCAGGAGAGAACATGGGAGCTGGAGGCTTAGATGCTTGCTCCGTACCCCCACATGATCCCATAGGATGAGTTGTGGATTATGGGTACATAAAGAATGAGGTGGGGTGAATGTAAAGCCCAAAAATATCCATGTAATTTTTTTTTAAAAAATGGGAATTTTACGAGTCCGTAAAAATTGACGGTGCGCGATTCTGAGGCTCGGAGTGCTTGGAATGATTTTCTGAACTTTTTTTTGGGTAAATTCTGTAAAAGTGCGAGTGGGTTTTCCTCACATTTTAACCAGTGCATGGAATTGAAATATGAGGGCACCATTGAACTCATAGCGCCAGTATTCTCATAAGAAGACTTTCACATTGACGGTAGATTGTCAAGGGTGAAAGTTAGGTTTTTTATATTTCATGTAAGAATAAAATAAAAATAAAAGTGTGTGACATTTTATTTTTATTTGCAACACCCATGTGCGTGTTAGGAGGTGAGGTCCACCGAAACAAAACCTCCATGTGGAAGTTTAAAATTTGGGACCACCGGACCATATCCTCCCATCATTGGTTATGGTGGTGGGTACCACCTGAACCTAACCTCCCATTAGAGGTTATGGTGGGGGGGGGGGGGGCACCTAAGGCTGAAACCTATTGAACTCCACAAATTATGGATAAAAAACATTCAACCCCCCCCCCTCATTAATGTTGAGGAGGCTCTTTCCTTCGTACACATTAATTGTTCCAACACAAATACCTTTAATATCCCAACATAATTAATTGATTAGGCTAATTTGAATTTGTGCCTAAAAACTAAATAGAGAAATTAATCTATTATCCTTATCATCATTGTTGGAATTGGGAGGAAGGGGCTCTTGGGAGAAATCCCATCAATGAAGAACGCTCCATCGAAGGATAATTCTCTGCCAACAAAGAATGATGACCCCCTTCAACCTTCTTCCCTATAAATTCTTCTACCATGGGACATCCTCATCTAGATTCAATGGCTGAAAGTATTGTCTTCTTGCGCTAACGTCATCAAACAAATGAGGTCGGGGTTTATTTCTTTTTTATTATCTCTTCCCATGTTCTCCCCTACAAATTCTATTGTGGGTTTGGGAATAAAGAATCATGAGGATTGTTGGAAATTTTGTTTTAAAATATCTTCCATACATGTTCATGATTCATTATTTATGAATTGCTTTCTATCACTCTAAATGCAGAGGGTTCAGGAAAAACAAACATGGCCTGACCCTCCATCATTCTCCTTTGATGTGTTCTTCAAAATGAAGTAAGGCGATGAAGGTGATGAATGCAATGACGACGCTACATGCGGCCTCCGCGACCCGCGATGCCCCGTGTCGCTTCACTCTCCTGGCTGAACCGGCCCTGCTCCCATGCCAAGCAATCATACCACCGTCATTCCGAGCCACAGCACTACCCTGGGCCGAACCCCCCTCACCACGCCCATGTCGGGCCGGGCCACTTTGTCGTTGTCGTCCGCTGTGTCGAGACGCCATTCCACCATCTGCCGAACCGCTCCATTGTCCATGTCGAGCCGAGACACTGTCGTCGTCGTGCCCAAGTCATGGCACTCCGAGCAGCCCGAGCCACCCACATCGTGGACTTGCGAGCTACCCGAAGCCATGTAGGCCCACGACCGATCCATTCCGTGGCCGAGCCACCCTCGCAACACCCTCCTAGGCCAAACCGCCTCCACGGCCCTGTTGCGACCATCGGGCCGAACCCAACTGGCCAAGCTACCCCGCGGGTCGAGCCGGACCCATCAGGTCAGACCGGGTTGGCCCAAGATAGATTTGGCCGAGTCGGTCCGATCGGGTTGGACCGGACCAAGGCCCACTATGATGCATTAAATTCTTTTGGCCATAACTTGGGCACCGAACATCCGTTTAATGAACTGACATTATTGTGGGGAACCTTGGAGCGAGATCATCTCTTTGAGTGATCCCCCAATGAGTTTTGGATTGAGATGGAGAATGGTTAGGTTGGATCGAGCAAGAATCCAACTAGGCCCCCAGGACTAAAAGGCTAATAACTCATAGACCGTGCGTCTAATTGACGCACCATCTATTACGTTGAGACCTCTATGACATGGCAGATCAAAGAGATACTTCATCATGGGACTTTGAGGTAGTTGGATTATATACCAGTAATTTTTGGAGCAGATCCTCCCATAGAAGAATGAGCATAGTGCTGAGACCTAGTGGCTAGCTGAGACTTGACAACTGCTGACCGTTTCGATTCGAAGTGACTTGACAGGCCTAGTGGAGAGCACCTTGGTGACGTGGGATAACCATGTTGGGGAGCACCTTGGTGATGTGACTGACCCATGGTACTCGACGGGGGGAATACCTTTACAGGCCATGAAGGGGAGCTCCTCGGTGTGAAGCGGTAGACCCATGGTGGCAAGCGCCTCGGTGTGACAAGGAAAACCAATGGTACTCGACAGGAGAAGTACCTCAGTTGTCCTATGTTAGTGATAAGTGCCTCTGTATTACGTGGAATTCCCACTGTACTCGATAGAGGAGTTCTCCAGTAGCCTATGTGTTCGATGTTTTGTTTGGAATGTTCCTTGACACTACCCCAAGAATAAATCCTTGTGTGAGCTGAGTCATAACCTCTGTGTTTTCCTATTTATTGAGATGCATTACATGATAAATTAGGTATATGTATGGGTATATACCTATGTATGTTTATGTGTTGATTTGAATCTTTTTATTTTATCCTTGTTGGATTTTGTGAGACCTATAGGGTCTCGGGGTACCTACTGAGAATATTTATACTCACCCCTACACGGGCTATGCCTTGAGCTTGTCGTGTTGGATGCAGAAGACGGACAACACTGACTGAGGCTGAGAGTACCACGACTGGATGGTACACAGAGGAGGACCTTGCGAGTGTCAGCACATGGAGGAGACAGACGGAGGAGGAGTTCTGAGGAGGCGATA
The DNA here is from genome assembly GCA_963277665.1 of Viscum album. NCBI lineage: Eukaryota > Viridiplantae > Streptophyta > Magnoliopsida > Santalales > Viscaceae > Viscum > Viscum album. The sequence goes on along the minus strand of OY728134.1, from coordinate 633,047,731 downwards.
TGTACCTACCCTTCAGGTAGGAACCACGAAGGATGACCCATTAGATGACTTTACATTTTATTTAGTGGTATTGTATCATAGTTGTACTTGTAGATTTATTTGGTCTTGTATTCTAACCCCTTTTAAATTCAATACTCTTTTTTTATACAGTTTACATAGAGTTATTTATGCAGTTGTGTGCTTTCTTGTGTGTGTGTTTCCCGGTTACAATGGTAATGACCTCCCTGTTTTAGGGAATTACGCCTTTAGTGCTAGTCTCCAGCCCTTGGCCCATGGAAAGTAGGCTTCGGGTAGTCACGGAATGGGCCCCAGGAGACAGTTCGTGACAGTTAACAAAGGGAATTATGAGATATGAAAAAGGAAAACCTCACATTGGTTGTTATACCATATTAATTGTGTGATGAATTTTCATGGTTATATTGATTCATATTGGGATAGAGATTGTAATGATAAAAAATAAAACTCATGAGGAACATTTTTCTTCGTTGAATATTGTTTATGTTGGTATAGTATAAAACCAAGTATATTAAAACTAAGGACTAAATATTTATAACTTTTTGGCTAGTCACACTTATACTATGATTTTTTTTTATGAATGTTCAACTAGAATATTTGAATGAAATTGTTTTTAAACTATTGAAGATATTTTTTTATAATTATAATGTAATTGATCTTTCTTAAAATAATATGCATCATTCTAAATCAAATATATTTGTATAATGTTTTAATTTTTAAAATTTAATGTTTCAAATGAAGTTATTTTTTCTTAAATATACCTCAATAAAGTCTCAAATTCTACATATATTAACAATGGTAATTCCAAAAGAATGTTTTATTGAGTTTAGGATACAACATCTTGTTCATCCACCTCCAATTACTTCCTAAATACAACAAGGATGTCCCCCAGGATTTGGATTATATTGAAAAAGGTGTAGATAAATTAACAACATTATATTTTCTAATAATTACTAATTATAATTAATTTATTAATATGTTGGTTTTGTTATCAGGTAATGGGGGATAAAACAACCAAGTGGAAGAGAAAAATTCAAGTGAGAAAATATAAAAATAAGGGGGAGTTTGTATTTACAGGAATAAAAACAATTATTCTCACTTGGGGATAGAATTACATCAAAAAATTAATTTATCTAGTAGTGTAGCATTAGGACATTAAATTTTGAGAAATTTATTATTATCATAAAATATGAAAACCTTCAGTTATTTACTTTTTTTTGTTTTTTGAGAGTTTTAAATGTTTTTTAATGAGTGTTTTCAAAAAAAATATAAATGTTGATATTGAAGAGCATTTATTATATATATTTTTAAATGTTTTTTATTTTTCACAAGTAACATTTTTTAAAAATAATGTTTTTGTTCATCAGGGGTATACAAAGTCCATTTAAATTTGTTTTTATAAGAATGATGATATTTTATGAATGTTTGAATCTAGACACAAAGTTGGAGAAATGTACCTGTCTGGGAGAAAAATATTTTCCGAACACATATTTTTGAACTAAATGGTACCATACATAGAAGTTGATAGGATGATGAAATTTGGACATTCTGTATAATTTTTGATTGGATGCACTTTTAGACTCCTATCCATCAACATGATGATCAAGATTTATCAGACTCAACATTTGTGAGAAACGCAAAAGATTCAGAGTGATGAAGTAAGAATGTTGCAGAAGAAGTTGAATGAAGATACATATATAAGGTGTTAGAAAGTTATTTACATTGTAACTATAATATAGTTGATGATTTAATGATCATGGAATTATTATAAATAATCAAAAATTCTCTTGATAAAATATTTTTATGATATTAAATATTCATAAAGATTACATCTGTTGTAAAAATCAAGATAAATATTACATCAGATCCGAAATAACCAGATAGAGATGTTTCAAAAGTCTGATTCAGTTATTGATTTTGATTTATGAATAATGTAAAAGTTAATATTTGAAGTCATTGTTCAATACATTCCGTTGTAATTAGGATTCTATCATTATAAGGATTCAATCAATCCAAATCCAGGGATGTTAATCAGATAGAATTAGAGGAAGTTAATCAGACTGAAGATGAGGATTTAATCTAGATTGAAGATGAGGAATTTAATTGGATTGAGGGTGAGGATGTTAATCAGAGTGAAGCTGAAGATGTTAATAATATTGAAGTAGAGGATGTCAATCATACTGATGATGATAAAGATAATTTGACTGAAATTTAAGATGTTAATCGCACTGAATATGATGAAGTTAATCTGACAAAAGCTGAGGAAGTTAGTTATTTTAATGATTTAAATGTTAATTTGGTTGAATATGAGTTATTAAATGAGATAAAATAAGAGGAATATAATTAAACTAGATCTAAGGAAATTAATCTAACTAATGATGAGGGTGTTAATTGAACTGAATCTGAGTAAGTTAATCAGATCAATGTTTAGAAAGTTAATCATCTTGATTAAAATGAAGACAATCAGAAAGAAGTTGGGGAAGTTATAGTGAAGATGCTAAATTGAATCATCCTATAGAAAATGAAGTTAATCAAAATGAATAATATAATGTTATATTAAATTTATGAAAAGTTATTATGATTGAAATGAATTATTTTGTTCAAATATTTAGATGCTTTGAAGTAGTCAATGTTGAAGATTAAAAGCTAATAATTCTTATAGATTATAAACTTGAGTTAGTTGGAAATGTTTTTTGTAACAACCCAAACATTAATAAAAGGAATTTATTTCTTATTGTAGTAATTTCATATTGTATAAATCTCATAAAATCATGTAGAGACCATAATAAAATCATTCTAAATTATGAGTAATTTGAGAAGGAATTATTATTTGAATTTAATGAACCAATACAGATGAAATAGTAACATGAACATAGGAATATTTATGTGACTCTTATGAATTTTAAGCCTACCAAATGAATAGTAATCTCACCCAAGAATGTATAAAGAATTTTTATGCATCTTATAAATAGTATTATGCTATAATTATGTCATTTTCCATGTAAATAAATCTTATAAATATTATTAATTAAGTGATATTATTTTTGTATGTCATAAATTGTTAATAAAAAATTGATGATTAATTTAATAATAAAAAAATTACAAAATTTATTCATAAATTAGTATTTTTTCTTATGATTTTAATATAATTTTATGAGACCCTATGTAATTTTTCTAATGTGTTATAATGCCAATTATAATTTTAAAATATGTATCTTAAATGTAAATGAAGGTTTTAATTAAAAATTAAATAAACATTTTTTAGATTTTTTTTTATAATATCGAGTTAATTAATGATTTCGACATGTCGAGAAATGGTTAGGGAGAATTAATTCTCTATATCTAAAATACATGAAATTTTGATTAATAGTAATATATGATAATTTTCGATAAACATGAAATACATGAAATTTTGAGTAATTTCTTTTGTAAGTCTCATGTACGAACCATAATATCATACCAAAAAACCACATTTCAATATTATTATTTATATTCCAAATACAATTTATAATATTGAACAAAACTAATAAACTAATGAATATAACAATGTGAAAATACTTATTTCCTCCACAATAAATACCACCACTCACACCATCTTCTCCTCACACGTGTCAAACATTGAGACTTGTAAAAGTTATAACAAACTCATTCCCAATCCCCCATATAGAAATAAGACCCCTTGGTCTCTTAAAAAGTTCAAACCCTTTTCCCTCTGTAAGTTCTCAAGGAGGAGAGATTTTAGAAGTAAAATCCTATTCTGTTTTCTTTTATTTTTTTAAATTTTATTTATTCTCTTCAATTATACTAACCTTATATTATCCAAAAGTCATAATAACTCTAGTATTATTAATAAAATATAATTATATAATGTTTATATAAGATCCATCATCAATATCCTATCTATACCTATCATTTATTCTAAAAATGAAATTGTCGCCAGTGATGTGTCAATTTACAGACATTGTGTGTGATGCACTTTCTTTTTCAATTAACATAATAAAGGATGTTAATAAAACCATTAAAAGGTTGAAAAAATATTCTAAATTTTTTTTATAACCCTTTTTATGTTATGGAAATAACTTCTACATAGAATATTAAATGATAAATCAAAATGTATTCACATTGATTAAAACTGAAAAAAAACTAAAATGATAATAATTTACATTTATCTAACGATTTACCCTCATAACATATACCCATTTTCATTATAAGATAATTTAATACTATATAATATATTTACTAAAATATAATTACAATTATTGATATTTATCTACATTTTACACTATCTTCCATTCATGTATAAATGTGATCCGATCATGAAAACCAAAGAAACAAATGCTCCCAAACTATTAAATTAAAATCTTTAACACATAGAAAATACAATAATTTAACATTAAAAAAATTAATATATCAAATTCATGTATAAAATATTCTTTATTTTTTATTAAGAAATCTAATATGATTATACATGATATTAATATGAATAAACCATTCATACATTATGTAAATTGAATACTTATACCCAACTCTTATCTTTTAGATTTCAATCTTTAACCCAATTTTATTTATTTATATTCTCTAAATATTATTTCTTCATAATTATCATTAATTTTTTGGGATATATATGTCTTCTAATTTTGTATATGACCAACATAATTTCTTCTAAATGAACACTTCTTTAAAATAGATACACTTTTTTCTTCTAGAGATTATTTTTTCTTTACACGTGGTTGATGATTTTAATATCACATATCTTATTTCTTATTTCATTTGGAACCCAATTTTTATGAATATATGATTCATGAAATGAAACATATTCCTTTCTATTGGTTATTTTATTTCCATGATTGACATATTTGGCAGGAATGATAGTTTAAGTGTTATGATGTGATGAGTGATCTTGGAATTATATAATGCTTCAATGTATTGGCCAACGTGATTTATTTCATGAGAAGAGTGACATATTTGTGAACATGATACCATCCTTATTCACACCAATATGTTTTAGATGGCCTCTATGTCATGATGTTTCATTTTTTTTCATTTCCACATTCCATTCCTTTATCTAATGCTTCATATCATGATTATGATGATGATTTTATGGTAATAATAAACCAATATTATATTGTTTCATCTTATTATCTATCGTCTTAGTGGTATATTACCTCCCCCATTCCTTTTTTGTATATCCTTAGGTGAGCACTTCTATAAAGGACAATTTAAATGACAATAAGATGCCAGAGAAGAAATAATTAAATAATTTTTTATTTTTTATTTAGTAAAATGTATGTATAGTCCTATTTTATAAAGACACTAAAAAATTAGATCACGTTCATGTAATCATTTTATTTTTATAACTATAAAAAGATGTATTAATAATGTAAATATAATAAGGGTCGCTATAGTGGGTATCATACCAGAGATTATTAAATTTGGGAATTATTACTAGATAGAATTTTTAGAAATATATAGTATTAGAATAAGAATAAGTGTTAAATAAAAAAGAATTATTTAAAAAAAATTATAATTTTATAGATCCCATAAGATATTCCATCAAATATTTTTTATAAAGGGATAGATAAAATATGACTGATTGACTTATGTTTTGTTATAACATTTTATGTTTGAGAAACTGGTGGGAACGAGGAGAAACTTGGAAAAAACGCTTCTGAGTGTAAATGAAGCAATTACCTGAAGGACACACACAATGATTTGGGTTGTGGAGTTCAAATATTAAAATAAATTCAAACCAATTTATCTAAGGTTATGAATAATAGCTTTAATAATGTTGAATTTAATCCTTAATTATAAGAGGTAGAATCAATATATGATATGTTTTATGCAGAAAAATACACGGATGTTTAGAAGATCTTCTGATCCATTAATAATAGAACATTGGGTGAACTCAATGGAGAAGACCTTTTTTGTTATTCACTATTCTTATATAAAATAGGTTTCATTGTATTTTACCATTTATATAGAGAGGCCTGTCAACTGTGGGCCTTTATTAAGATCACAAAGCCAAAGGATGAAGTTTAATCGATGGAGTGTGAAGTCTTTATGATAATGTTTCTTATTAATTATTTCGTAATAAATCTTCAAAAACATTGATAAGAAATTCATCGAGCTAAAAAATGAAGGAGAATATTTCAAAATCTACAAAAAATTCACAAGTCATTCGTGGTATGATTTGGGTTTTTTATTATCAATGATTGAAAAAATTATAGATTAATTATTTGTTTAAAACCAAATCTTCGAACTTCTATAGAGAATCTAGAATCTAGGATTTATAATGAAGTTGTTCGATGTGCTCTCAACGTGGAGATGGAGTTTTAATAATGGTCCCATAAGTATGGTTATATGAAAAAGAAAGAAGGAGATTCAAGACCAGGGATCTCATGACAATAATTTATAGAAAACCCAAGATCCCACATGTGAACAATGTGGGAAGAATCGTCATGGAAACATCCTCAAAGGGAGAGGTAAATGAGTTAAGTGTGGTAGAGAAGTCCACCAAGATCATGAATGTCAAAAACATGAGGATTCAGGATAATTTAGTCCAAGAAAGGGGAGAATCACCCATGGTCCAATGATAAAACCATATGGAGTAAGGGATCCTTGAATGAAAATGAACTAATCCTTGATTCCTTGCGGGTATTTAGTGTTAGAAGCCACCAAATCCAGAGGAGATGGAAAATTATTGTTCCATCAATACTGATGAAGTGTATAATTAAAATGAAGAAACACATGATTAACTTCCTATTAACTCACTAATGGAAAAAAAATCTTATTTTATTTTAGATCTATGTATTATTTATATCTTTTAATATTCCTACAACTTTTGAAATGAATCCCCAAAACCATGATATAGATATATCTGTAAAAACACGTAGTAGTTCATTAATTGCAACCCAAGTTTTTGAATCTTCTCCTATTAGATAATGTGGGAATATTCATCCATTATATCTCGCAATACGTCCCATCAAATAATTCTATGCTATACATGGGATGGATTGGATCTCATTATATAGATTACATATCAACTGTTAGGAAAAGGGAAACATATTTGCATATTATTAACAATCCCACAGTCTTATAAAAATGAAAGGAAGATCATGAATCTCATATTGAAAATCCTTCAATTTTGTGGGTGTTGATTTCCTATAAGGAAGAATACCTCAGTTAAATGGTTGAGTCAAAGGAATTTATCAACATAATGCAAATTCCCATTTTAATAAAATATAGTGATGTATTTCCTAGAGAGATAACCAGATGTCACCACAGATATTGAGGTATATTTATCAATATAACTCATCCCAGAGCTACTCCTATCTCAATGTTCTTCTATAGTATAGATCCATTTGAATTAGAGGAGTTAAATAAGTAGCTATAATAGAATTTGGATTTATTATTCATACTCCCTAGTGCATCACCCGAGGGAGTGATAGTGTACATTCAAAAGAATATGGATGGATCAATGCAGTTGTGTTTCAATAAATAGAAACTCAAAAAGGTCACTAAAATAATAAGTAACATATTACAAGAATTTATGGCCCATCCGGTCAGCTTCAAGGAGCTCAGTACTTCTCAATGGTGGAACTTCGTTCTGGAAATCATCAGCTAATGGTGATGAAGGAAGATATTCAGAAAACTAACTTCCGTACTAGGTATGGGTACAACGATTTTCTGGTGTTGTACTTCAGACTTAATAATTACCCTATAATATTCTTCCATTTCATTAATAGAGTATCTAGACATTATATAAACAAATTTTTGTAGTGCTTATAAATGATATTATCATTTTCCCAAAGAGAAATGAACAACATAAAGATCATATAAGGATTGTGTTGGTGAAACTAAGGTAGGATATGTTATATTCCATGTTTAGAAGTCTGAATTTTGGATGTATCATGTCACCTATTTGGGACATGTGATCAAAATTTAGAAAATTTCTATAAACTTTTCAACAACTAATGCAATTGAGGAATGGTACATACCCTCTAGTATCATAGAAATAAAAAACATTTCATGATTATCTATATACTACATATGTTTTTTAAAAATTGTCTCATGATTCACTAGCCTGATAACTAATTTCATAAGGAACAGGGTAGATTACGTCTAGACAGATTAATGAGAGGAAATTGTCATGGAGCTAAAGAGAAGGCTGATCACTACACATGTAATCACATTACCGAAAAGTAGATAAATATTTGTGAAATAATGAGATTATTACAATAATGGATTAGGTTGTGTAGTCTTTAAATGTAACATCCCTTGTATGTAAATAATATTAGATTTTCATATCTATGTCTCTTTATTAATTAGATAGTTTCTACAGGATTAAAATGAGAATAAATCTAATCTTAAGCATATAATAATCTAATATTTTTAAAAGATTATTTTACAGACATTTGATGGAAAAAAATTTAAATCTAACTATTGACAATTTTATAATTTGTATATGTGAAAATAAGCATATTATTTAGAATTAGTCCATTGAAATTTACTTGTGATAAATTTTTGGTATTTTTCTGACAATGTTTATGTTTAATGATAGTGAAAAATACTGCATTTTAATTCACAACTGCTTTTTCATCTAATTCAATTATATTGTTATATTGTCCTTTAAATTGGTTTTAATGTGTAATTAGAATATATTTTTACCATTTAATTCAATGGTTGTAATTCTAATTAATTTCACATTGATATTGGAAATAAACAAGTGTCAATCTTTTAATATATATTGTTTCTTAAAAACACGCTATTTGTTTTAACAACAGGAATTATTATTAACTTAATTACTGAAATTTCTGTGTTTGTAATTTGGTGAAATGGATCCAATATTTGGAATCAGAAGTTCCAAATTATGTAATTATGACTCTTTTGTTTTTGTACATTATGAAGAGTAACAACGATAATTATCTTTAATTATCGTGATTAATTAGTAATCGGGTAGTTAAGGGAAATAAAATAATATCATAATTATATAAAATGAATCCAACATGTGTCCAACTCCTCGTTTTTGAGTCATGGACGACCATGGGAATATTTTTACCGAACATGAAGGCCCATGGAGTCGCATGGGTGTAATAGTGACATTTATGACATTTTTTTAAATAAGAAGATAAATATAATAATGGATTTTATATCCTAAGTAATAATTAATTAATTTTGTTTCTATAAATGTTCTCTTAGACTATAAATATTCATTTGGAATCTGAAAAGATTTTCTATATCATGGTATTTTGTTATAATTTTTAGACATTAAATAAATAACTTTATTTATGACAACATGATGATGTTATGATTACGTCATTAATTAATGATTTAAATAAAATAAAAATATAAGATAAAATCTAAAACATAAACTTGTCAAAAACTTATTTAATGTCTTTATTTCGAACCCTTATCACCTTATCCTGAAAATATATCTTTTTGGGACCATTAAAATTCGAAAATCATTTTATAATAAAGTACCATTTCAAGACTTTCCAAAAGTGACCATCCTCCCTCTGATAAAAGGCCCCCACATCTACCCCCTTATCCACACATCTAAAAACCTTGTATCATCCAAAATCTACTCAAATTATCTATCCACATCCATATATTACTCCTTGAAGCCTCACTTTGGGAAAAATTCTTTACAAGGAAGCCTTTGGCTCAAATCAAAAAGAGTTACCCGATTTAGAGGTAATGTCTTCTCTCGAGTTTCTTCCTTTAATTTTCCTTCTTCACTCACCACTATCTTCTTATTATTTTATCCCACAATAAAAATAGTATCGTAAATATACTAGGATGTTTTTATGATAAGGATTCTACCTACACTCACACACAGCATCGTCTAATGGTTAAAGAACATACTGTTTTTCTGGGTGGAAAATTACTGCCTCACGAAACGATGATTGTTCAATATTCTTCTAACACCTTTCATGGTGGCCATTATGATGTAGATATATTTATATATGATATATATAATATTTATGTCCTATCTATGATTCTGTAAGTTATATTTAAAATATACCTTTATTCTTTTCATGTTGTGCAAATGCGATAACTTCATATGAGGAAGTGTAGAATACCACCCCCTCAAGTGATGTGACTCGTTCATGCCAAACATGGAATTTATAAATATTGTAATTAATGAACTTATGTTACCTATATAACATATATATTATACTAGAATTATTATATATATATATGTCTCATTTAGTTTTAATTCCTTTAATATTACAATGAAATGAAAGTATCGTTCCTGCGTACGTACGGTCTACTGTCTCCATGAATGGTGTATTTCATTTTATATCTTCAAATGTTATGTAATAGTATAAAATTAATATATACTGGATTTATATTATATTTAAATCATTAATTCCATTCTGGAGATGATTCACTTATAACTACATGGATAATTCTCTTCAAACAAGTTTATTTTTTACACATGTAACGAACATCGACACAACGTATGATATGAACTCACATAATTAACTAATTATTATTAAATGATAATATCTGATATTAATGGAATAATAAAATTTAATGGATGTCCTAAAGAAATTATAAATTATCCAAAGCTTATTATTCATGAATATAATGAAACGAACAGGACAAGTCAGTCTTGAGGTAAGGGACTTCATCTTAATCTCCTTTCATTGAGGAATACTTCAATTTATTTACAACCTTCTTTTTGAAATTGTATAATAAACCATTTTTAGTTTTAATTTCATTCAAAACGAATCTATTTACATGAAACATTTTACTAAATGTCAAAATAAATGTTTTTGTCTTATGTATGCGGCGACAATGACTTCTCCGCCGCCATGACCATTATTTGAGTTTTGGCTTCCTCTACATGCCATAACTTTTATTAAATAAAAAATAAATACCATGTTTTACTTTTATTTTATTTTGGTATTGAATATGGTATTGATAATTGTTTTATTATATCAATGTGTTGTATTCATATCATGTGATTGAAATGTGAAAATGTTATGTTTCCGTTATCCATTTTTATGTGATACGATTATGTTATGGTTCTTGGGCATTATTTATGAATTCAGGTGGTTCTGTGAAAAACTGAGTGTGGGTGAGCCCGAGATAGCTCTCCAATGCATTGGGTAACCCAAAGGAGTTAAACTCTAAGGTTTCTCCGAATATATTTATGGAATATACTGTGATGGGTATTCCAAACGTAACCATGAGGTTACTCCCTACGTAAGAATGTTATGAATGACTCATGTTACCTCTACGTCTTATTCTTTCTATGATTTATTCATAAATCATATGATTTCATGATGAATGATAAATTTCGTATGTTTTATGAGTAAAGTATGATTTCATTTATTCTTATGTATACATGGACTAATGTTTTCTTTCCTTATTTTTATATCCCTTTCAGAGATTTTTATGCGCATCCCGTGTTTTTGAAATGTTTTTCATAGGTAAAGGGAAAATTACATTATGTGATGATAGTATTGTGGAAGTGTCATGAATGAATCCATGTTTTATTTTAAATATGGTTCCTTTGATGGAAAAAAATGAATACTTTCTTTTCTGTTACCAGCTTTTTTAAATGTGGAATGTATTACATGATTTATGATCTAATTCTCTAAAACCATAACATGAAATGATAGTCAATGTGAATTCTTGAAATAACCCAAGATTGAGTAATGTTTAAGGATGGGGCCTTATAGTTGGTATCAGAGGTCAGTTTAGATAACTTTAGGAGTTAGAATCCTACTAAATGAATATCCAAAAATATATTTTTTACATTATGGTCAAAATGAAATGATATAGAATTTCAAGATTAACATGCAGCTTCATCTAAGACATGTTTGTTCAGAATGGTTTTCTATAGATGAAACTGGGAAGCAGAACAAGGAAGTCATATAGAAGGAAATGACCTTCCAAATCAACATCCTGAGATGTTCAGAATTGGAAATGAATAGTTTGTTACAGTAATGGCATAGTTGACTCAATAGATACATCCTGGTGGTATCCATGCATGAGATCAGCCAGATCAACCGCAGTGGAACTTGTTAGTGGTGGGACATTTCATGAGGCAACATCCCCCATCACTGAGAGGATCATCTGACCCTATTCTAGCTGAAGGGTGGATTAATTCACTGGAGAAGGTTTTCTATATCATGGGGTGTTCAGACAATCTAAAGGTTATTCTTGCCATTTACATTTTTTAGGGTGATGCAGATCAATGGTGGTCGATGGTTAAAATTATCAGGACACTGTTGAGATTGTTGATCATGACTGCGATGAATTCAATGAAATGTTTCCAGAGAAATATTTTCCTAAGGTTTTTTGACTTAGGATGGAAAAAAAAATTCTTGGAATTGAGGCAAAAGGACAACTCAGTGGCTACTTATGCAGAAATGTTCACTCGATTTGCAAGGTATGCTACAAATTTTATCTGAGACCTTGATAATAAAATCAATGGTTTTTACTCAAGATTAAGTCCAAAATATTGATGGGCATTAGCTTCTCGGGAGTTCAAAGGTTATGAAAAGTTTGTTGATGTGCTAAGAAGGTGGAAATGGAGTTTGTCGATGATCAAGTGTTCTATGACAACCAATAGAAGAAGAGACTGAGGTGGTAGTAAAAAGGAAAGAATCCTTCAAAAAGGTTTGATGGTAAGAAAACTTAGTTTGTAGTTTGTGATAAATGTGGTAAAAAGCGTGTTGGGGAATGTCTTTTAAATTCTGTAAAGTTCTTCTTATGTGTTAAGATGGGACATAAGGCTCATGATTGCACATGAAAATATTAGGGTAATTGTAAGACAAAATTTGATTTACAGTTAGTAAAATTTTTCAAGTGCAATGAGATGGCTCATTAAGAAAACGATTGTTCAACAAAGATATCAAATGATGGGAAGCAGTCAGAATACAAGAAAAAATTTGTGGTGAAATCTTTTGCAACTATTTCAACAGATTTTGATCCATCAAATGAAGTGGTATCAGGTACATTGTTTAGTTTCTCAGATTATTCCAATGTGTTGTTTTATTTAGGGTCTACACATTATTTCATCTATGAAAAGTTTTCTAGTAAATTGGGAATTCCATCTCAAAAATGTATCCCGAACATGTGGTAAAAACACCTGGGGGAAATTTTTAGGCAAAATAAATTTATAAGAATCTTCCTATACTTATCCGTGGAGAGAATCTACTTGCAAACCATATTTTTTTACCTATAGTAGAGTTTGATGTTATCGTGGGTATGGATTGCCTCTCTGTTTACCATGATAAGATTGAATGTATATCTAATGAATTTTATTTCAGAAATACTTTCAGTTTGTGTACAATAATGATCCCTTACCATTGATAACATATCAAGAGGCTGAGAAACTTGTAATAGATGGAAATGAATGTTACCTTGCAAATATTGTTGAAAACGAAGGAACCCTTCAGATTACTGATGTCCCAGCGGTAGATGAGTATCCTAATGTTTTTTCTTCATGAGATGCATGGAATAATACTATATCGGGAAGTTGAATTTACTATTGACTTAGTTCCTTATGCTAATCTAATTTAAAAACCCCCTTATTGAATGGCTGAAATTGAACTTTTAGAGTTGAAGGAGAAATTTCTAGATTTATTAGGTAAAGGATTCATTGGACATAGAACATCACCATGGGGTGATCCTATCTTATTTTTTAAAAATACTTATGGTTCAATGAGACTTTTCATTTATTATAGAGTCTTGAATAACATCCCTGCTAAGAAAAAATATCCTTTGACTTATATCGATGATTTTTTTGATCAGCTCTAGGGAGCTCAGTATTTTTCAATGATTTACATGAGATCGGGGTACCATCAGTTTAAGGTAAAGGAAGCATATATTCCGAAGACCGTGTTTCGTATAAGATATGGCCACTATGAATTTTTAGTTATGCCTTTTGGGTTAACCAATGAAACTTCTCTATTCACAGAACATATGAATAAATGTTTCCACGAGTTATTGGATATGTTTGTTGTTGTTTTCATTGATTATATTTTGGTGTTTTATAAAAGTAAAGAGGATAATAAAAGTCATTTAATGGTTATTTTTATAACTTTAATAGAGATGAAATTGTATTAGAAATTCAGCATGTGTGAGTTCTAGTTGCAACAAATTTCTTTCTATGGTCACATTGTTTCAAAAGATTGAATAACTGTTTATCCTGCAAAAAATGGTTGTTGACGAATGGAAATGAGCCGCATTTGAAACCGAGATTCATTTTTTTCTAGGTTAGGCAGGATATTACCAATGGGGTTTTAAACATTTTTCAAGGTTTTCAAGCCCATTGACTAAGCTAACTCGGAAGGGGGTTAAGTTTATCTGTAAAAAAGAATGTGATGATTGTTTTCAGGAATTGAAAATAACATTGGTCAATGATCTAGTATTGGAACTACCTTACAAGAATGGTGATTTTGTTTTCTATAATGATGCTTCATTGAAAGGAATTGGTTGCATCATAATGCAGAATGATCAGGTAATTGATTATGCTTCACGTCAGTTGAAAACTCGTGAGATAAATTACCCTACACCTGGTTTGGAATTAGCTACTACTGTTTTTGCTTAAAAATTTAGGAGGCATAATTTTTATGGTGTAAAGTGTGAAATATATAATTATCTCAAATGTTTAAAGAATTTATTCACTCAGAAATAATTGAACATGATATAGAGGTGATGGCTAGAATTAATCAAGGATTATGATTGCACGATTCACTACCACCCAGGAAAAGAAAATAATGTGGAAGATTCATTGAGTCTAAAACGTAATGCTTCATTAACCACGTTACATTTGGAAATTAATCCTGTGGTTTAGGATTTGATGAATTTTGTCTTGTATGTTGTTGGTGCAAGAAATTATTCTGTTTTGTTATTGGTATCAGTGAAATCTTCACTATCAGACAAAATAAACAAGCACAAAAGCAAGATAGTGAGTTGTATAAAAAGGTATAGCTGGATCAGAAGGGTATATTACATGAATTCATCATTGATAATGATTATTTTTTGATATTTGGTAAGATAGTGTTTGTGCATTGTGATTCCCATTTGATAAGAGAGTTGTTATATGAAGCTCATTGTTCTCCAGTTTCAGTTCATCCTGGCAGTACTAAGATGTACAGAGATCTGTGAGAGTATTACTGGTGGGATGGAATGAAAAGAGATATTGCTAATTTTACTGTGAAGTGTTTGACTTGTCAACAGACTAAATTAGAGATGAAGTTACCAAAATGGATGCTTCATCCTTTACCAGTGCCAGAGAGGAAATGTGAGAATATATTCATGGACTTCGTTGTGGGATTACTGAAGACACCTCGAGGTAATAATCCAATCTAGGTAGTTGTTGATCGTTTGACTAAATCTGATCATTTACATTCTATACGAGATAATTTTTCCTTATATCAACATTCATGTTTGTATCTTAAATCGATAGTCTGGTTACATGGAGTTCCCCACTCCATTGTATCTGATTGTGATCCCAGGTTCACTTCTAAATTTTGGAAAGGCCTTCAAAAGTCATTGGGTACTGAATTAAATTTTAGTACAGCTTTTCATCCTCTATCAGATGGGAAATCAGAACGAACAATTCAGACATTGGAGTATATGCTACGTGCTTGTTCGATGGATTATCAGGGAATTTGGGACCAACATCTGTCAATGGTTGATTTTTCTTATAATAAATTTTTTCATTCCAGTATTCAGATGGCACAATTTAAGGCACTATATAGGAAGTAGTGTCGAACTCCAGCTTTTTGAGATAATCTGGGT
This sequence comes from Viscum album, assembly GCA_963277665.1. NCBI lineage: Eukaryota > Viridiplantae > Streptophyta > Magnoliopsida > Santalales > Viscaceae > Viscum > Viscum album. Next base: position 633,031,948 of record OY728134.1, on the reverse strand, counting down.
GAAAGGAAGTTGATGGGACCAGAATTGTTTGAAGAGTTGGTAGAAAAAGTTTTGCTGATACAGAAACACAAGACAATAGCTTAGAGCAGGAAGAAAAGTTATACGGACAATAGGAGGAAGGATCTCTCTTTTGAGGTAGGTGATCATGTCTTCCCCAATGTTTCACTATGGAAATGTGTGATGAGATTGGGTAAGAATGGAAAGCTGAGTCCAAGGTTCCCTGGACCCTATGAAATTCTGGAGAATGTTGGATCAATTACGTATCGAGTGGCTTTACCTATGAATTTATCTCAAATACACAATGATTATCATGTTTCAATGTTAATGATGTATATGCCAGATCCATCTCATGTTTTGAGTCCAGGGGTAGTTCAGCTGGAAGAAAATCTATCTTATGAGGAACAACCGATCTAGTTTTTTTGACCACAGTGAGAATGTTTTACGGAATAACATGATTCATCAAGTAATGGTTATTTGGAAAAACCACATTATTGAAGAGGCAACATGAGAATCTGAAATTGTAATGATGGATAAATACCCCCACTTATTCGATATGTTAATAAATTTTGGGGATACAATTTCCGAAAGGGGTGATGGATGTAACATCCACGGAAAGTAAAGAATAATATATTTTCATATCTATGTTTATTTATGAATTAGATAGTGTTTTAGAGTCTTAAAATGAGAATAAATCCAATCTTAAGCCTAGAATACTCTAATATTTTTAAAAGATTGTTTTACCGCCTTAGGATGGAAAAAAACATTAAATGTAACTTTTGACAATTTTATAAGCTCTATTTGTCAAAATAAAATTATTATTTAGAATTGGGACATTGAAATTTACTTTGGATAAATTTTTGGTATTTTTCTGACAATGTTCATTTTTAATGAATAGATAAAAATACTGCATTTTACTTCAAAACTGATTTTTCATCTTATTTAATTATATAGTAAGATTGAATTTTTAATTGTGTTTAATGATTTTTTAGAATATATTTTTACCATTTCATTCAATGGTGGTCATTGGAATTAATTTCACATTGAAATTTGACATAAAAAGTGTCAATCCTTTGATAGATATTGTTTCTTAAAAACACTCTATTTGTTTTGACAATGGGATTTATTTTTAAATTAATTACTTCAATTTCTATGTTTGTAATTTGGTAAAATGGATTCAATTTTGGAATCATAATGGCCAAATTATGTAATTAATAATATTTTTCTTTTGGACATTATGAATAGTAATGACAATAATTATCAATAATTATCGAGATTAATTAGTAATCGTCTAGTTAAGGGTAATAAAATAATATCATAATAATATAAAATGACCCCAACATGTGTCCAAATCCTCTTTTTTGAGTAATGGCCGACCATGTAAATCCTTTTACCAAACATTAGGGCCCATGGAGTCACATTGGTGTAATAGTGACATTTATGACATTTTTTTTAAAAAGAAGAGAAATATAACAAATTATTTTATAACCTAAGTAAAACAATTTTAATTTTGTTTAAATAAATGATCTCTTAGACTTTAAATAGTAATTAGTAATATTAAAATATTTCCAACATCAAGGTATTTTTTTCATAATTTTCAGACATTAAATAAATAAATTTATTTATGACACCAGGATGATGCAATGATTACCTCATTAATGAATGATTTAAATAAAATAAAAAGATAAGGTAAAATATAAGACTTACACTTGTCAAAAACATATTGTATGGGTTTATTTAGAACACTTATAACCTTATCCTAAAAATATATCATTGTGGGACCTTTAAAATCCGAAAATCATTTAATAATAAAGTAACATTTCAAGACATTCCAAAAGTGACCCTCCTCTCTCTTTTAAAAGGCCCCCACCTCTACCCCCTTACCCACACATCTCATGACCTTGTATCATCCAACCTATCCTCATATTGTCTCTCCAAATCCATCACTTACTCTTATAAGCCTCACTTTGGGAAGAAGTCATTCCAAGGAATCCTTTGGCTCAAATCAAAAAGAGTTACCCGATTTAGAGGTAATGTCTTCTCTCGACTTTCTTCATTTTATTTTCCTTCTTCACTCACCACAATCATATTATTATGTGATCCCATAGTAACACCAGTATAAAAAATATACTAGGACTTTTTATGATTAGGATTATACCTACACTCACACACACCCCCATCTAATGGTTAAAGAACATTCTATTTCTATGGGTGTAAATTACTGCCTCACGAAACGATGATTGTTCAATCTTATTTTAACAGCTTTAATGGTGGAAATTATGATGGAAATATATTTATATATGATATATATTATATTTATGTCCTATCTATGCTTCATTATTTTATATTTAAAACATACCTTGATGCTTTTCATGTCGTGGAAATGCGATAATTTCATATGAGGAAGTGTGGACTACCGCCCCCTCAAGTGATGTGACTCGCTCATGACAAACATAGAATATATAAATAATGTAATTAATGAAATTGTGTTACCTATATAGCATATATATTATACTGTATTTATAATATATATATATGTATCATTTAGTTTTAATCCCTTTAATATGAAAAAAAATGAAAATAGCGTTCATGCGTAAGTACGACCTACTGTCTCCATGAACGGTGAATTCCATTTTTTATCTCCAAATGTTATGGAATAGTATAAAATTAATATATACTGGATATATATGATATTTAAATCATTAATACCATTCTGGAGATGATTTACTTAATACTCCATGGACAATTCTCTTCAAACATGTTTATTTTTTACTCATGTACCGAACATCGACAGAACGTATGATATGAACTCACATAATTAACTAACTATTATAACATGATAATATGTGATATGAATTGAATAATAAACGTTAAAGGACGTCCTTAATAAATTATAAATGGACCAAAGTTTATTGTTTAGGAATATACAGAAACGAACAAGACAAGTCAGACGTGAGGTAAGGGACTTTGTCTCAATCTCCTTTCATTGATGCATACTTCATTTTATATACGAACATCATTTTGTAGTTGTATAATAAAGTCTTTTGACTTATAATTTCAGTCAAAAGGAAATTTTTTACATGAAGAGTTTTAATAAATGAAAAAGAAATGTTTTTGTCTTACTTATACGGTGGCAACGACTTCTTCGTACCCATGACCATTATTTGAATTTCAGCTTCCTCTACATGCCATAACATTTTTTAAATGAAAAATAAATACCATGCTTTACTTTTCTTTTCATTTAGTATTTAAAATGGGTTAGATAATGTTTTTATTATATCAATGTGTTGAATTGATATCTTTTGACTGAAATATGGAAATGTTATGTTTCTTTTATGCATGTTTTATGTGATACGATTATGTTATGGTTCTTGGGCATTGTTTATAAAGTCTGGTGGTTCTATGATAAAAAAGGGCGGGTGACCTCGAGATAGCTCTCTAATGCAATGTTTAACACGAAGGAGTTAAAATATATGTTTTCTCTAAAGAGATTTAAGGAATATACTGTGATGGTTATTCCAAATGTTACCTTGAGGGTCACTATCTACGTAAGATTGTTATGAATGCCTCAAGTTACCATTATGTCTTATTATTTCTATGAGTTATTCATAAATATTATGATTTCATGAGGTATGTAAATGTGGTAATGTTATATGAGTGAAGTATGATTTCATTGATTCTTATGTATACATGGACAAATGTTTTCTTTCCGTATTTTTATATGCCTTACTGAGCTTTTTATTCTCATCCCATGTTTTTGAAATGTTTTTCACATGTCAAGGGAAAAGAACATGATGTGATGATAGTATCGATGAAGTTTCAAGAAAGAATCCATGTTTTATTTTAAATATTTTTCCTTTGACGGAATAAATGAATATTGTTTTGGATGTAACCACCTTGTTTAAATGTGGAATGTAATGCATGATTTATGATCTAATTCTATAAAACTCTAAACCTGAAAATATCCTCTATGAATTTTTGAAATAACTAAGGATTAAGTAATTTTTATTTCTAGGGCCTTATATGAAAATTTATAGATTGATAAATTATGACTCACGACATTTGATTATCTAAGAGAAGAACTACCCAATCCATGATCTGATGCTAGCAGCTGTGATTTTTTCAATGATAATCTGGCAGAACTACCAATATGTCGATATATATGGAATATATACCATTCAAATGATCTGAAATTATATATTCACACAATTTTATATCAACCAAAAACAAAGGGTATGGTTATATCTAATCCATTAATATGATTTCTCTTTTCACTATTAGGCTGGTAAGGTGAACACAGTTGATAATGCTCTTAGCAGAAAAAACATGCTACTTTATCTATGTTGTGGATTTAAAAAGACCCAATTTTATTGAAAATAATAAAGATTTATTTGGAAATCATAACATAATAAAATACATTCTACCTTTACCAAATTATTTCTCAACCATCAATCCAACAGAATATTAATGTGGCATAAAGGGATGATACGTAATTACAAATGAGGATTAATGTTGTAATGGATGGGAAACTTCTAGATCTTAACATTGATTATAATGGTGTGATTCGGTTTAAATGAAGGCTATGTGTGACTTCATAACCTAGTATTAAGAAGTATCTATTAGATATTTAACATACCTCAACATTCCTTATCCATCACGTGATTACATAGATATACCATGATCTCCAAGAACACTGATGGTGGGACAAAATGAAGAATGAGATTGTTGAGTATATATAAAGGTTCTTGGATTTTCATCATGTAAAAACTGAGTTAAATAAGTCCAATGGATGAAAAAACCATGGCCTATACCCATGTGAAAATGGTATTTTTCATGGGTATCCTGAAGACATAAAATGGAAATAATGTGATATGTGTTGTGGTGAAACAACTCAACAAGACTTACCACTTTATAAAAATTCCTAAAGATGTCAGACATGAAAATACTACTAATATATATGTTATGTAAGTGGTGTGAATTATAGGGGTTCCACTCTATGTAGGCTCTAATAGTGTTGTTAGGATCACATCTAAATTATTGGGGAGTCTTCGGCGTTTATTGGGTTCTAAATTTAATTTCAGAACAACCAATATTATTGTGACAGAAGCTTGATATAAATGAAAATTACATTTATTTTTTAAAATAAAAAATACATAACAAAAACCGATGACCAAATAGCATATTTATTTAGTGTGTTTGGAAACTCCGAACATCATATTCTAGTATTGTTAAAGATCTTCAAATTATCTCATAATGATATTACCATATTGTTTTCTTACCTAAAACTATTCTTTATATAATGGGGAAAAGAAAATATAGAAAGGGTGGGCTCAAATGCTTAGTATGGGAAAACATGGATAATATGAAACAAACCATAAAAATTTGAACTTAAAAACATAAACATATTGTTTAAACATCAAAATATTGAGTCATGAAATAAATATTGGAAGTATTTAAGGCATGGTTCATAAATGAACATTAACCATGATAGAATAGTATTGGAATAAAAAATTCAATTGTGTCAAACTAATATGAACATAATATGATTTCCATAGTACCCAAGCCATTTCTTCTAAAACCATCATAGTCGATAAAGTCCATTACTGAACCGGGATTACATGACATTCCATCCAAGTATTACGTAACCAGATTTACCTATCAATCCATTCATGTCTATCACATGAGATATAAATCTTTATCAAATAATTGGTATTAGATATTGGTCTCAGCCATCTCAATGTGAAATCATTCTTACATGTTCCACAAAACATAAAAACATTCACCATAGTATAATCCATGAATTAAAATGGGATTCTTAAACAAAAATTCATCATAAAATAATCTATATAAGAATAAGGGAAATCACAAAAAAAATCCATCATAAACACAATAAAATCATGGTAATAATAGGGATATATACCTAAGATAATTTCAACTTATATGGAAAATAATTTTGATAAAACACATGAACATAATTCCTAAGGAAAATACCCTTTCTTCTTCAAATTTTATATCAAAATGACATAAATTATTAAATGAAATGAATTTATTTGAAAATAAAATTGAAATATTTTAGGAGAATATTAATTTAAATAAGGCATTATGAAGATCTAAAAATCTGTTCATTCAATATAAGTTAAAAATAATTCTCCTCATACATTTACCGAAAAATTCAATAAGTAACTCATTTGTTAAACAAAGGAAATATTCCTTCCATACCATGTAGTGAAAGTCAAAAATTTGTTAAAATGGATTTAAAAAAGATAGAATAATGGTAAAAATATTATGAAAACATTTTTATAAAACATGTCCATGGATGATAAATATATCCCAAGATACTACTTACATATAAATAATCTCAGATAAAAATGAGAATACAAAATTATCCCTTACCTTAGGTCAAATTTTTCTATATGTGATTGAAACTCTTGTATTGTGTGTTTAAACTTATTATTAACTTTCAAGGGAACCCTAATTATTTTTATGATATCATATATGATTTACTTATGAAATTATATTAATTATTCATATGTCAATTCCATGTTAAAGAAAAATTTTGGGTAATAATCGTTTTATTTATCATAATTGTTTGGAGTTGTTATTATTGATAATATTACATATGTCATTATTTACATAATTAAAGAATGTATAAAAGGATTTATATGTCATATATATTCAGAATTTAAATATATATAATAGGTCGATAAATGGAATGAAATACACCATTCATCGAGATAGTAGATCGTACGTACCCATGAACATTATTTTCTTTTCCTTATTAAATTGAATGGAACTAAGTAAATGAAATATATTTATTATTAAATATAGTATCATTTTTATTTAATATATTTCGTGACTATTTATTATATATACTTTTGAATCATTCTTGAATGGTTAACATGGGGAATTAATATCATCGCGTCTTGGATATGGTAAGCAGTACATATGCACGAGCAACGATATCGTTCCCATAGTTGTTAAACAGTATTGAAGTGGATGTTGTATAATATCTCAGAATTATAATCCTATGATTATAATAATATATATTTATTATTCCTACCTTTATACAATCCATTTATGGTTGTCGTGAAAAACATAGTACAACATGGCATTGAGACGGTAATCCATATATACACATGCGCGGTGATTTCATTTTAATAGGATGGATAGAAGGTGAAATAGGGTTGTTTCATATTTATAATAACATATCAGTATATTATTTATACTTTAGAAATTACTTTATAATAAAAAACTAATGGATCTTGAAAAAGAAATAAATTTGAATGAATTAGTAGAAATGATAACATCTTCCTCGATGTTCCTCCTTTAAATTTCTTCTTAGGGAACTAGATTTGGCACTATGAGAAGACCAGAAAATATAGAATGTATGAAGGGGAGTTGAGAATAAAAATTTTCCGGATTTGGCCGAGCATGAAGGCTTAAAATAGAGTGAAGAAGAGTCTGATGATGTTCCCTTTTATAATATAGGAGTGGGAACTTTAGGAATGTTCCAAAATAATAATTTATTATAATTTCAATTTCAATTTAAAATAGACCAAAAATTATTTAATTATAATATAATATTATTTATTTATCTAATAATCCTAATACAATATTTTTAAGAACTATTTGGAATATTTATTTATCCTTATATTTTGGGTTTAACACTTATTTTACCATTTTTAATCTTACTATTATATTATGTTAATTAAAAAATGTGGGTTAATGTAATGACCATATCATGTAAAAATACCCTAAACATTACTTATTACATATAATAGTTTATTAATTGATATGAAATCCCTAAATATCTATGAATCGTCCAAATTGTTAATGAGACAATAAGAACATCATAATTGTTTCATAAATAAATAAATTTATCTCATCTATAAAAATTATAAATAAAATACCAAGAAGTTGGAAATATTTTTAAATTTAGAATGAATATTTATAGGCAATCATATTATTTATATAACTCTATATTAAAATTGATTTAGTAAAAGTTATTTTTTTAGATTATAATTATCTTTACTTAAAATTATTTCTTATAAAATTTCATTTTCACATCCAAGTGAATCCATGGGGCCCCAAAATAGACTCTATGATTCCCATGGTCAGAAATATATAATAAAATATTATTATTACATATTATAGGGTAGTTTAATATTATTTTAATATTATTTTGTTACCCTTATTTACCAAATTTACCCTTTAACCATGGTAAATAAAATATTTACTGAATTTAATATTCATAATGGTTAAAAATAAGACATAAATATTTACACAATTTGGACATAATTATTTTAAATATGTAATACATTTTCCAAAATTCAATCATAGAAATTTCAGTAATTAATTTTAAATTAATTACTTTTCTCAACATTAAAAAACGACTTTTTAAGAAGTAATAACTATCAAGAGGTTGATATCTATTTATATCCAATTTGAAGGTGAGATTACTTTCAATGATAAAAATGGGATTAAATGATAAAAATATAATCCAATATTAATTTAAAACTAATTAAAATTACAATATATCTATATAAGTAAATTATAATAAAAATAAGTTTTGAACAAAAATACAGTATTTTTCACAATTAATAAAAATGTGAATTTCGTCATAAAAATAAAAAAAATTCATCCAATGTAAATTTTTATGTTCCAATTATAAATAAGAAATTTATTTTGTGAATTTTAAAATATATAAGTGGATAAATTTACATTTTAAATGGGTTATCCATCAAAAGAAGGTAAAACCTTGTTTTTTTTAAAAATATATCTTTTATCAACAAATTGAATTATTTATCATTTCATGTTCTAGATAATATTTAGGATGAATTATAATTTTATATATAATTCATGATGTTGTTAATACTATTCATAACATCTAGTTATGTAATATTTTAAAAATATATCAATGTTTTGTGAAACTCGGTATTGCCTACAATACAAGCTATTGGGTAAGTCTCTCTTGCGTGTAACGCAAGACAATCAGTATTTCATGTAGGTAAAGCATCCATTGGTGTTTCTTAAAACATAATCCAAATATATTTCATTTACAAATTGAACAAAATCTATACTCAGTGTTGTGTGAATTGAATTCTATCAAAATAACATGAAATTGTGTGCAACACTAGCCAAGAATAATGTTGCATATAATTCAATTTAATATGTTGTTTCATGTAGTTAAAGAAAATACTCCGAGAGATTACAACAATAGACATCAGTGAAATTAAAAGGAATATATCTCATAAAATCTTGGGATGTTCGATTCTACCCCCCTTAAAATTAATATCGCCCTTAAAATTCATCAGGGTTATTAATAGTTTCAACATGAAAGTGTCATTAATAGACACCCAAAACATAATAAGGGATACTAAAACATCGTTTTATAAATGATTCTTACAAACATAATTGTTTCCAGAATTAACTCATCACTGAGTTTCAATATAGGATCATATTGATGGGAAGTATAAACATGGATATAGAAGATAAATATAACCATCAAGTTATTATGGATAGTGATATAAAATAAGGTATGGAGAATGTTATATAATAGAAAGCCATTAATATGAGATTGTTTAAGGGAAAATCGGATTTAATAGATAATAAGGTACTATGATAAATTTTATTTTCATGATCCTTTCTCTAAAGTTGATTAACATTGCATGAGAATAAATACAAAACATTATTTTGGTACATTTTTATCGTTTTTCTTTCCTTGAACAATGTCGACATCATATATTATTTAAATAAATTATGTTTAAATTATCATTCATGTAGTGTTAGTAGATCATGAAATAGAATAATAGGTCATTCCATATATCGCTATCAGAAAAAAGTTAGAACATGTTTTTAAATATACAAAAGTCTATCTATGGTATTATTAGTCATATATGGTTCCAAAAATGGAATAATAATTCATCTATCATACTTATTAATAAAATAAAATTACATCATACTAAAAAGGGACTTTCTGTAGGGAATTGGTAAGCAATAATGGCATGCCACACTTCTGTTGTGGGTTCGATCCCCGCAGCCTAGTCCAAAGCAATGTGTTGTCTCTCATCCTGTGGTTTGTCCTTTTTATAAAATATACTATTATAACATTCCATAAATAATAAAAAAAAAATTATAGCCACAAAAACTACTATATTATGTCCAATATAATTAATTCCAACTATTAGTCTTATCAATAATACATCTGTTCAATATCATAATACAGAGAAAACAATTACCAGAAAAGTCGTATAACAAGATTGTGAATACCATCATTTATCCTCCATGTATCATAATATATATCTTCATGGTCACATTTGAATCAATTTATCTTGCATTTTCCTGAGTCATGGTAATAACCAAAATTACTATATATCCTTATAGGAAACATGCATGTTTCCTTATTCCCAAAATTATTTGATATATTCCATATTTCATAAACAGTTATATACTTCATTAGTAACCACATAACACACATTTCAATAAATCCTTAACCATTTCCCTGGTAACTCATATCATCCAACATATCTTTATACAAATATCATTATATCAACATCATTCTCATATTAATAGCTATCCTTACATTAATCATGTGTTTCTTAGGAGTATCACATTTTCATTGAATCACTTTACATTTCCATTATAATTATTCAACATATTCTTGAACATCAACAGTAAAAAACATAAACATATAACTCTTATATAATTCACCATTCATAATTTTTGTATTCAAATACATAATTAATTCAATAATTACACTTTAATGGTAGGCATGGAATAATTCCTTCTTTTTCATAAAAGTATATTCTTATGTCCAGGAATTGAGTTGGGTAATGCCAATGTTTTCCAGAGAAAATAAATTGAACTCCATAAAAATTCATCACTCTATAACCCTTTTTTCCACAGATATAACATCTTCCCCTCTATTTGAAGTTTTCATAATGGGTTTTTGTCCAATCTTCAATATATGTTGGAATCTTAATCATCTTTCCTCTATGTTCCTCACCATGGGAGCATGCATGATATTCTATCATCCTCTTATCGATGACATAGAAATACCACTAATGTCCATCTTGTTAGTCACATACCACGATGTCTGATTCAAAAAAATCTCAAAATCATTCACTTTAGTTATTACACAATTTGGATTTACATAGTCACCAATTGTTTCATCAGATTCGTTGTTTACACAATTCCTTAGGGTTCCATTAATTGTCTAAAACACAAAAATAATAGTCTGAGTGGAAAAAACCCATTCTAAGAAAACAAAAAAAATCAACGGGTAGTACATTGAATCTCTGAAATATTATGTTATATCCAAGATTATTTATGATGGTTATCATAATTCTCAAAATCTAGCCAATAATTATAATTAACCTTTCTTATATCCCAATACATATGATAAAAATTTCTCTAGGGATCTCAATAGATTTTTTACAACCTAGATTCCAAAGTGTGACTAAACCTTCACTCTGATACCAATTGTAGGGACATAATGTTGGCATACATGAAAATTAAATTTCTTTTAAATAATACTTAATACATGACACAAACAGACTCCCAATGATTGTTTTACTTTAGTGTATTTGGAAACTCCAAACATAATCTTCTAACTTGGTGAAAGATCTTCAACATCTCCAATAATGATCTTCCCCTTTTTTTGTCCGACATAAAACCATTCTTAATATCTTGGGGAAAATAAATCAAAGAAAATTTGAGCTCAAATTCTTAGTATGGGTAAACATGGAGAATATAAAACAAACCATTAACATTTGAACTTAAAAAAATAAATATAATATTTATGCATAAAAATATGGTGCCATGAAATTAATCTTGGAAGTTTGTATGGCATGTATCATAAATGGACATTAACCATGATACAATAGAATTGGAATAAAACATTTAATTATTGAAAACTAAAAATAAAATATTTGAATTTCCATAGTAGCCAAGGAAATGGTTCCAATATCATTATAGTGGAAAAGTTCCATTACTGAATGGGGTTTTCTTGTCGTTCCTACCATGTATTAATGAACTGTATATACATTCTGTTCTGTTCATGTCTATATCATGATATATAAATCATTACACAATTAATTAGAGGGAGATATAGGTACCACACCTATCATAGTGAAATCATTCTTACATGTGCCACAAAACATAAAAACATTCACCATAGCATAACCCATGAAATAAAATGTGATTCTTAAACATCACTTCATCACATCAAAATTTATATAAGATAAATGGTCATCATAAAAATAATTAAATCATAAAAACATTGTAATAAATGTAATAATAGGGATAGATACATAACCCTATGTCATCATATATGGAAATTCATTTCTATAAAAACTCTTGAACTTAATTCTAGAGGAAAATATCCTTTCTTCTTCAAAAACATCTTCTTTTCTAGAAATGACATGCAATTTTAAATGAAAATATTTTATTTAAAAATAAACATGAAATATTTTAGTGTAATATTAATTGAAATAAGTCATTATTAATATGTAAAAATAGGTTCATGTTGTATATGTTAATATAAATTCTCCTCGTACTTTTACTGGAAAAGTCAAAATGTGCCGCATATGGTAATCATAAGAAAGATTCCTTCCATACAGTGGAAATGGCGACAATTCATGGCGATGGTTCTCGGTGACGACTCCTGGATTCAAGCCCAAGATCATGACTGCAGATGGGTCCCCCCCTCCCTGAAGGCGGGAGGGTGGCAGAGGTTCTTCATCGGCCTTCGATTTCACATGCGATTTTTGTTCCTTTCTCTAACCATAATTTTCTTCTTGAATTTCTGTCGATCTCTTTGAGTCCGAAGGTTCCGAATTTGCTTCTTGGGGATCCTTAGATGACAATTTCATTATCGGAGATCTCAGGAGCATCGAATATTCTGAATTTGACCTTGGTGGCTCTCTTTAACCATCAAAGACATTCGGTAGATGAATTCAACAAATTTTTATTTAGTAATTGGGATATGCAGGATCGTGCGGTGGTGAATCTGAATGATAAGCACCATTTGATGATACATTTCTCTTACGAGGAATAGTTAATCTGTGCTTGGTCCCAAGCTCCATGATGCATCAATGGATGCCGGTTTTGCCTCCTCTGATGGACGTTTGATCTTTACATGAACCGGGACTCACCCTCTGTCGTGACCTGGGCAAGCTTTCCCGATCTAAATTTACCCTTTCAGAATCCGGTGATCATTCGTATATTAGGGAATCTGGTAGGTAGTTTCCTCTATGCTGATGCCCGCACTATGTCAGTTAGCCACCCTGTTAATCTGTGACTCTGTGTTGAGGTGGATTCTTCAAAGGTGCCAGTTGAGTGGATATGGATCACGAATGGTGAGGAGTACCGCTGGAAGCAAGCTGTGGTGTTTGAATCCTGGAACGATTATTTTCCAGGTGTCATCATCTGGGCCACCAAAAGGAACAATGTCAAAGAGGAATCTTATCAAATCCAGTGGGATGAAATGGTAGAGACGCGGGTCCAGGGAAGAAGACAGACGGTGCTATAAAGAGTAAAAATGGTGTTGGTGGGTCGGGCTTGAGTAATCCTTCTGTTACTACGGTGTTTGAGAGACTGAAGCAGGAACTAAGGGCTGGGTCATCTGGTAGTGGTGTTCTGCAGGATCCTGTTGTGGCACATCTTGTAGGTGGGTCTGTTGCTACTGCTCCGCATGGGGATAGTATAACCAAATGATGTGTTGTTGATGCTGTGTTCAATTGTGCTGGTCCAAATAAGGGGGGGATGCCTTTGAATTCAGTAGTCCGTGGAAAAATGACAGATGACAGTCCATGTCTGAACAATGAGAGGCATAAGGTGCATCTGCAATATCCTGCCTCAGGGAGTAATGTTGATACTTGCAACTGGTTGAAAGTATTGGAGATTGAAGAGGTATGCCAAGTGGAGATGGGTGACTGAATGAAAGATGGAAATAATATGCAGTGTGTTTTAGTAGATGTGGTGAAGGAGGTGGATGCTAGCCAAGAGATTGAAGGGTAGTATGAACAGATTGGTTCAGTTAATGCAGCGATGGTGGTGGATGTCATCCAAGTGATGGAAGCTCATCCACCATGTTTGGCTGTAATTTACAGTAACAGATGTAATGAACATGCCCGAGGGGTGGCTGATGGTTTCAATGATGACACGGTAAATGGAAATTGGGGGGATGTATTAGACTGTGAAAGGAAAATCATAGTGTGGTGGTTAGGCCTTCCTATTCTGAGGTTCTCAAGGATGGGAAGGGGAAATCTGGACAAGAGGTGACCACCAGAGAAAAAAGAAGGATGATGGAAGACTACTCTGAGTTGCCGAAGCCGCTGCCCACTCAGTCCACTTTCAAACAATCTCTGCAGGACGTTATATATTTGGAGAAACTGAACCTTAGAAGAAATTATGCCAAGATCCTAAAGCACTATAAAATCTCAGAATGGGAGATGGCCACTACGGAAGGATGTTCTTATGGGGGTTGAGACGAGTATGAATTTTATGATATGTAATCGTTCTTTTGTGTACTTGTTGTATAAATATTTTTATTTAATAAATATTCAGGGGATTAACTGTGAATGAATTTCCTGGTATAATACTAAACATTTTTTGAAAACATTTTTATAAATCATGGACATGGATGATAATTATATCCCTAGAAAATACTTACGTATATAATATCTCAGTAAAAAATGAGATTGCAAAATTATCCCAGACCACAAATTCAATTTCTTACATTCATGAATGAAAATACTATATAGTGGGTTTAAACATATTATGAACATGTAAAATAACTAAAATAATATATATGATTTAATATATAATTCACATACAACATTATATTAACCATTTTTTTCAATTCCATGTTAAATCATTGTTTTAGGTAATAATCGTTTTATTTATCGTACATGTTTAGACGCGTTATTATTGATATTATTACATAGATTATTATGTACATACATCCATAATGTTAAAATTGATTAATATATCACATATATTCAATATATAAATATATATAATAGATCAACAAGTGGAATGGAATGCACCTTTCATGGAGAAGGTTGGTCATATTTGCTCATGAATACTGTTTTTGTTTCCTTATAAAATTCAATGACAGTTAGTAAATGCCACATATATATACATAATACATTAGAATTATTATTTCATATATTTCTTGATTATTTATTATATATACTTCATAATCTTTTTTCAATGGTTAACATGAAGAATGAATAAAATCACGTCATGGAAATGGTAAGCCGTACATACACACAAGTGACGATATTGGCCCCATAGCTGTATAACGATATTGAAGTGGATGTTGTATACAAAATAATAATAATTATTATTTTATAATAATAATATATACTTATTATTTCAACATTTATACCAATTCATGTAAGGTGGTGGTGAAAAACATATCACTCCATGGTGTGGAGACGATAATCTGTATGTAAGCACAACCAATAATTTAATTTTTTATAGGATTGGTAACATGTGAAATAGGGTTTTATCATATTTATAATAACATATAATTATATGATATATACTAATTTAATTACTTTATGATGAAAGAAATAAATAAAATGATGTTGAATAAGAAATAAATTTGAACGAATCGGTAAAAAATATTACCACTTCCTTGACATTTCTCATATAAATTTTCTCTTAGCATACAATTGTTAGTCCATTGAGAATTCTAGAACCTCTATATTGTTACTAGAGTAGTTTAGAATAGGAATTGGCATGGTATGGCCGAACATGAATGCTAAAAATGGATATAAGAGGATAGGTAAAAGGTTCCCTTTTATAAGAGATGAGAGGGGATCTTTAGAAACGTTTTAAAAGATAAATTTATTATAATATTATATTGATTTAAAATTTTCCAAAACATTTTTAATTCTAAGATAAAATGATTTTGGTTAGAATAACCATCATAATATAATTTTATGACATGGTTTGAATATTTTTTTATCCTTATCATTTTTGTTAAAACCTTATTTTACTCTTTTTAATCTTTCTGTGATATTATGTTACGTACACATTGTGGGTTAATTTTATTACCATATCATAAAAAATGAAAAAAATTATTTCTGACATATTTGGACTGTAACCATTTCTATGAATCAAATATTTTTTTAAATTTAATATCACATAATAAACAATTTTATGTCTTAAGTTATGAATTGTGTCATTTTTGGGTAGTATTCATACATTACATTTTGAAAAATTAATAACAAACTTATCACTTCTAAATAAAGGGATTAAATAATACATAATATTTTAATGTCATCAACAAAATTCGATTATGACATCAAAATGACCAAATTGAATGAATTTTAATAATTATAATTTTATTTATTTGAATATTTAAATAATGAGATGATCACTACACCATAATTATGTCATAATTAATAAATTTATCTAATTTATATAAATTATAAATAAAATAAAATGAATTAGGAAATATTTTTAACATTAGAATGACTATTTATATGTATATATATAAGTTATTTAACTCTATATAAAAATCGATTTGAAAAAGATATTTGTTTATGTTATAATTATATATACATTAAATTATTTATTATAAAATGTTATTTTCACATAAAATTGAATCCATGGGATCCCAAAATCGACCAAAATATTCCAGTGATCGAAAATATATCATCCAATAAGATTATTTCATGTGTTAGTGTAGATTAATATTTTAATAATATTTTTCCCCTTATTTACTAGACTTTCCCTCCAACCATGGTAAATAAAGTAATTACTGAAGTTATTATTCATAATCTATATAAATAAAAGGTACCTATTTACACAATATGGAATCCAAATTCAAAATATGGAATACATTTTTTCAAATTGAAAACACAGAAGTGGTGGTAATTAATTTAATATTAATTCTCATTGTCAAAAAAGGATGTTTTTTAAGAAGTAATAACTATCAAAATATTGACCTTAGTTTATGTCCAACTTGGAAGTGAAACTACATAAAATGACCAAAATTAGATTAAATTATAAAAATATCATACTATTATTCTTCAAAACCAAATTAATTTAAAATCTATTTATATAAATAAATTAGATTAAAAATCTGTTTTGAATTAAAATACAATATTTTTCAATATTCATATAATATATATTTCTTCAAAAAATAAAATAAAAAATATCATCCAAATTACTTTTTGATGTTCTGCCTCTAATAATGAAATTTATTTTTTCAATTTTAACATATAAAAGTGAAAAAACTAGATTTAAAATTGGTGCGCCATCAAATGTCGGTAAAACTACTTTTTTTTTTGAAAAATACTTCTTTCATCAAAAAAATAATTTTTTTCTCACATCCTGTTGTAGAAAATGTTTAATATTAATTATAATGTAATATAAAATTCAATATGTAGTTAATACTATTCATATCATCTAGTTATTTAATATTTTAATAATATATTGTTGTTTAGTGAAACTATGTATTGCATACAATGTAATCTATCAAGGAAGGTTGATTTTGCGTGTAATTCCACCAAGTCAGTGTTGTGAGTAGTGAAAGATGCCTTTGGAATTGAGTATAACATAATACAAACATAGTTCATTTATAAATTGAATAATATCTATACTCATTGTGGTGTGAAATGAATTTTAGAAAAAGAACATAGAATTTTATGCTCCTCAAGCAAAGAATCATGTTTCGTATTCTTCCAGTTAATATGGTTTTCATATTCCATAAGTAAATATTAGTGTAGTGTACAATATAAGACATAAAACAAATAAAAAATAATATATCTAAAAAAATCTCAAGGTGTTACAAATCTCCCTCAAAATGATGGATAATTTGAAAGGACTATTCTGAAACACAAAGTTACGATAATATCCTTTTCATTAGAATTTAAAGGGTTATGGTATCATAATATCTTAATGGTTGAGTTCACATTCATTAATATCTTACAATAAAGTATTTAGATGGATCCATATTAATATTGTTATGGAATGTGATGAATAACTCTAACCTGTTGGGATGAAGTTAGTTAAAGAAAGATACTTGGACTGGATCATGAGAAATAGATGAAAAATAAGGTTTAATGCTTCAATGATCATATTGAAGTGGATTAGATTTGTAAAAATTACAATACTAAAAACCATTGAAAGGGATTAGAGTTTGAAATTAGAGATATATTCTTCCTTCAAATCTCACCATGAAATTGAGTTATGTAGTTTGGAATGAATGGGAAGTTTTGACTAAGGTACATTGTCCCCTTTGATATCCATTACAGTATAAGAGCAATTTCCTATTGTCTTTAAATTCCATAACATATGGATCAAGTTAACTATGTGTTTCAATTATCACTCCTAAGGATTTACATACCAGATCCCTCACATGTACTGAACATAAAGGTAGTATAGTTGGATAATGGTCTCTCTTACTAGGATCATCCAATAAAGATTCCAAGATAGAGATATCAGGTTCTACATAAACAATACAACCCACATTTTCAATATCATTTGTATGAACCATACAAATTAATAAAAAAATTGGGAATTGGAGGAGGTGATGAAGGAGACGTACCCTCACCTATTTATGTAAAATGAAGTATCGATGGTGAAATTTCATTGTTGGGGAAGAATGTAACGAACAAAAAAATTATAAAAGGAATTTATTAATTCTTATTTTAATTTAATATATTACAAATATCATTAAGAATCTCTTACAACATATAAATAGATTTATAAATTAATAACTAATTTATAAAGTAGTATTTCTAGAAGATAAGTAACCTATACCCATTAAATAGTTACTTATACTTAAGAAAATTAACATGATACTTATGATTAGTAAACTGGCCAAATGAAAATTAAACTCACCCATGAAACTATAAATATAATTTAGGCATATAATAAATTTAATTACAATGTAATTATATCATATCCCAAGTACATACTAATTTTATCAATTATTAATTATGTGTTGGTATTTTTAAAATTCAGAAATGTTCTATTACAAAATCATGATTAATTTATTAATTTATTAAAAAAAAATTTATAAAATGTATTCATAAATTAATATTTTGATGTATTATGATTTAAATATAATTATATTAGTCCTTAAGTAATTTGTCAAAGTATTATAAAATCGGTTATAAATTTAACATCAGTTTATTCCAAGTAAATGATGATTTTAATTAAAATTTAAATTTAACATATTTAGAAAATCATTATCATAAAATGGAGTCCATTATTTAATTATATAATTCATGAAATGGTTATGGAAATTTTTTGGTATTTTTACCAAATACATTAATTTTTTATGAATAGAAAATATATTATAATTTTCATTAAACGATAAATACATGAATGTATGAGTCATTACTAACGTAAGGATGATGTAAGAACCTTAATCCTGAAAAACCCTTAATTATTTTAAATATTTAGAGAGAATTATAAAACTATTTGTATCCTTGATCCAAAATAATAATCTAATGAATATAATAACTTGAAAACACCCCACTCATCGACTATAAATATCACCGCTCACAACCTCCTCTCTTTAGACCTCTCAATATTTTTAAATTGACAAGAATCTAAAAAAACCACTCCCCAAGACCATATTTGGTGTCCAAGTGATTTTGGTATCCTCAAAAGGAAAAAGTATTTTCCCTTTGGAGGTTCTCATGGATGAGTGTTTTAAGAGGTAAAATCCTCTTCCTTTTTCCTATAATTTCCTATCATTTTCATTTATTTTCTGATTATATACTAACAATCTTTTATCCAAAACGTGTGATAACTGCAATATGTTTGATATAATATATTTATATCTTGTTAATGGATGACCAATCACAATATTACTTTCTCTTACTTTAATTATAAAAAGGAAATCACCGCTGGTCATGTGTCAATTTACCAACGTTGTGGGCACTGCACATTCATTTTACTTTTAAAATATAAGGATATTAATAAAACCAATAAATGGATGAATATTTACAAAAAATTATATTTTATTACAATTTTTATGTTTTGGAACTATGTTATAAACATAAGACTAAATGATAAAACACAATGAGTTCATTGTGGTCGAATAACTTCAAAAATTATCCAATACAATCGTCATTAACTTTTATATAATGATTCATCCTCATAACATATAACCAATTTCACTATAATATCATTTTAACTTATTGAATATAACATCTAATATACAATAAAAATTGGGGATATTTATCATCATTTTACACAATCTTCAACTAATGTATAAAAGTGAACTGACCATGAAAAGCATCAAAACAAATGCTTTTGAAAGGGGAAAATAAACTATATAAATCATAAAAAATCAGATAAATGAATTTAATAAAACCATAATGAATCATATTCATGTTTAAATGTTTCAATATTTGTAATTTAAGTAATATAATTTGATTATATTCGATATTAATGTAAATAAATTAGTCAAATAAATGGTTAGAGGAATTCTCAATCCCTACTCTTTTATTTTTGTTATTCTTATTTCACTCAATTTTCAATATAGATATTCCCTAAATATAATTTATTAATATTTTTGATACCTTTTCTGAGATATATATATTTTCTAATTGAGGTTATAAATAACACAACATTTTCCAAAAGAACACATCTTAAAAAAAAACTTTTACTTCATGAGATTCTTTCTTCATCTCTAAATGTTTATGATTGTTATATCATTTATTTTATTCCCTATTTCATTTAGGAAAATAATAATTATGAATGTATGGATTATGAAATGAAACCCAATTCATTAAATGGGTTATTTTATGTCTAGGATTTATATATGTGGCATTAATGATAATTTAAATGTTGTGATGTGACCGGTGTGCCCAAATTATATAGAGCAATGTCAAATTTATGATGTGATAGGTGCATGGAGAATTATATAGCACCCCAATGCATTGGGTAATGTGATTTATCTGATGAGAAAAGTGAAATATGTGTGATCATGATGAAATAGTTTTTCAAAAAAAAGAGTGGTAGTTAACCACTAAGATATGATGTTATATTTTTATTCATTTCAATATTCCATTCCTTTACCTAATTCATCATCTCATGATTATGATCATGATGTAAGGATTATGCTAATCCCATGTAATATTGTTTCATGTTCTCAATAATCCTCTTACTAGGGTTTTATGTCACTCATTTATTTAATGTATAAAACTTAGGTTATAACATCTACTTTGGAGAATTCAAGGGCCAATAAGAATCTATAGATGAAGGAAGTAAATAAATCATTAAAATTTAATTTTTAAAAGAAATATATGGTCCCAATGTTTCCAATACACAAATCATTTGGATCATTTTTATGTAATGATTTTATTTTTTATCTTTTAAATGATGTATTAATAATTAAAGTATAATAGGTTTCTTAATATTTTTCAGTTTCCTACCTTTTCTATTATGAGTTTACTACAAAAAAAATCAAGGTATAATCGATCATTTAATCTTTTAATATATCTGGAATTGTAATTTCACTACAAAATTCATTTCTTGTGTTTTATTTTAGGATTAAGATTAAATAATAATGATGAACACAAGACTCTTTTATTTTAGGGAGTGAGGATGATCATACTATTTATTCGAGAATATATAGATTAATGCATATTGTGAATGGGTTCATTGTACTACACCCATTAGGATGAATTCAATGGATTGATTCCAACAGACCAAGCCCCATCCAAATGATAAGATTATGCCCATATAAATTAGTCTGAAGAGCTAGACTATGAATTTTTGGAGTTTTTTTAACAAAGTCATTATTCTTTAGTTTGGTCTCAATTGATTGTAATGTAATTTTATAACAAATAATAGTCTATATAATCATTTTCATCGAGGGATCAATGGTTTCTAATAGGAGTTGGAATAGGGTGTATTCAATTATTCTCAATAGTTAATTTCCATAGACCTGTGGGAGTGTCTATGTCAAGTATGTAGGTTCTCATATTGAGGTTGAACCTTGTAAATATCATGTTCTTTTCTTTAATTACAAAATATTCATGTATGTGGTTTAAGAAAACTATGGTAAGGGAATAAAATTTAATAGTTTTCATGGGTTATGAATCTAAAAGTCCTGAAATGTATAAAAATTAAATGATTAACTCACCCCCTTCCCAATTGTTATTCGATCTTTTGTATTTTTACTTTTCCCCTTATATTAATTATAAATACTATAGGCATGTGTGTATTGGTTTAAATTCTAGATTTAGTTGTTTTCCAATGATGGAATTATATTTCACTTCATTCCTCCAAATCATGAATTTCATATACATTAGATTAATTTCCAACATCTTATTTAGTAAAATCCTATAATATCAATCAAATAATTCTATGTTTTCCTCTTATAATGTCTGTATATAAGATTTTCAAATTACATTTGGGTTCCCAAAGTTAAAATTTTTTGTTGTCGTTGTTGATTATTCTCATGGATCTAGTTCTTTAACATGTTATTGGGTGACAATTGAATTATCCATAGGTGGTATTTACTGTAATAAAAAATGTTGAAATAAAAAATACTCTCACTGAACTCTGTCTTGAGTGTTCCATCATGTACATTTATTATGGTCTTGACTATCTTCAAGAAGGGTTGACCTAGAATGATAAATGACTATACGAGGTTCTTAACATTCTCAATGTTTAGTTTTTAGAAGTCTTCCTAAAAAATTAGAATTATTACTCTAACCATCACATATTTTAGGAGTCCTACTATAAATTCATTGGAACTATTACAATGTTCTGTAATTATTATTATGGGATTTTTTCTCCCATATATAATGAAAAAAATGCATATTTACATATAGACAGACACCAAGATTGCATAAATCACATTTAAAATTCATAAAATTGATGATGCATTTGATATAAAACATCCCTTGTTATTGAATTTTAGTATGATACTATGAGGTAATCAAGACTAAAAAAGTTATTCCAAAATTAATCAATCATTCTCTTAAAGACTCATCTCTTTTATGCATGATTATTTTTGGATTTTAAAATAAATTATTATTATATTATTTACATCAAGAATTTGGATGTTTTTTCGAAATTTCTAGGAAATTTCTAGTGGCTTTATTTGAATTTCCACATCTTATATCTTCTACTATTGGATCATTATTTCTGGGAATATAAGTTGAATATATATCATTTACAATTTCTATGTTCTCAACAGTGTCTATAGTTAATATTTATTTCTTCTATATTTTCCCTCTTATTAGTTTTCTTTATCTTCTTAGGAATTATACTCAGGTTCTATGACAACTATTTTTTATTTGAATTCCCATTAGCATTTTTTTAGTAATTAACATTCTGATCATGGTATATATATTTCTCACATATAGTGGACATCATTATCACATTCTCTACATGGTTTGTGACTAAGTTGGATTTTAATTATCATAGTTTTTGGGAAATACATTTCACAGGGATTACAAGATGAATATTCAATTCCTGGTCTTTATTCCTCAATTTCACAATCTAAGATCATTTTTATTATTTCAATTGTATTTATCCACTAGATCATGGATTCAAAAATTATTTATTATCATTTAATATGTGTGTTTGATATTCTTGTTCATTGTAAGAATATTGAAAATGTTATAGGATGGGTGATGATTTTCAATATAATTACTGATAACATGGTTTGGTTGGATTTTTTTGGATTCCAAATTCAATGTTCGATTTTTGAGTAATATGCCCATCCATGAAAGGGCTGTTCAAACTAACATTATGGATATTCTACTACAAAATTCTAATATCCCATTAGCATGTCAAATTTTTCATCCTAATTATTAGATGATGATAATACCCACATAACATAAATAGTGTTTACTATTCAATTAAATGTTTGAGATATATTTATCCATCCTTGGTGGTTAGCTACTCTAGGTTATACTGTAATAAAGAGGGTGATTAAAAATATCTTACCTCGTGGGGTATTCTACTACTAGTATATTTTTTTAATCATACTTGGAATTCAATACTATTGTGTTTATCAACATTAAATCCCCAATATTGGTTTATCAGTGATAACTTCTCTTGATGATTCATCAATTTTATTACTATCTCAATCAAATAAGACTTTCTAGGAAAAACTATAAAGTGATTATTTTAAATATATTGATGAGGTAAACATGTAATAAGTATCCTGAACCTCTACCGATCCTAATATTTATTCCCTCAAGATGCTTAATGGAATAAAATTCCATCCTCATTGTTCTGATCCTTGATGTAGGAAAAAATCATTATAGAAATCTCCTTGGTAGTTCATCTATATTATATAAAACTCTTTGATATAGACTATAAAACCACTATTTCACCACCCCTTCCAATGAGATTGAAAATACTCTCTACATAACTTTATCTTTTACCACTCCTCTGGGATTGAGTGTTATGAATTGTTGGGTAAAATCCATAGTTGTAGTTTTTAGTATCCTCACATGAATTACATTGGAATATATGAAGAAATTATATTAAATTATTTTCTAGTTCAACTTCACTTCTTATGGTAGGTGATTGAACATTACTTTCATATTATTAAAGATTAATTCATTAATTTTATATCATATTACTTATAGACTTTAACAATTCTTTATATTTAATTTACTTTCTATTATTTGGGTGTAATTTATAAATATATGATGTTACATTAAATTTTAGCTATGAAATATTCATTAATTATTATTCTAATAATGAAATTTATTTTCAGATATTCTATGTATAATGGAATTTCCATTGTTTATATTTTAATGTCTCGTAGGATGAATTTAGGGATCCAATCAAGAGGGTATAAATTTTATTCACAATACATTCCCTAAGAAGCATCATATGACTTCCACGACCTTTTAATGACTTAGATCATTGATTTACATGGCATAAAAACATAACACACTACTTGATCACCCCAAATTATTATCATCTCTTCCATCCCATGCCCGTAACAGCCATCACATGAAGCCATCACTAACTTCCTCCATTTATTATCTAATTTATTCACCATGGAATATGTGGAAGATGGAGATGCTGATGAATTAATAATGGTCATCTACCCTAGGTTCGAGGTCAACCAAGTCAAGTATAAGGCTTTGAAAATGATGAACCTGGGTGATGATTAATTCAAGGGAGGTGATAATAAATGTTGAATCAATGAATAATAAATGAATCCATTAGTTTATTCCACATGTTAGATCAAATAAAAGAGGGACTTGTTTTGTCGACGGATTGAAACAATGAAGGCGGAGGACGATGCAAGCAAGGATATTGATGAATTTACCCACTCAAAGATATAAGATTATAATATATCCATGAAGTCTTCTTGCTTCCATATTAGTTATATATTCAATGAAATACCAAAACAATGGCTTCCACTACACTATATTTGTGTTTTAGATATAATTTTATCATGGGAAGTCTATTTAAAAATACCATTTCTAAAACCATATTTCATATGCAAGAAGCCTTCATACTATGTCGATTCTGTCCACTAATTTTTTTAAAAGAATTTTAAATAGAATCCAATATAGGCTACTATAATTTCACAAGATTCAAATATGATTAACTCCACTAAATCACTTATTTTTTAATATATCCACAATGAATGCTACCCACAATCCTCTGTACACTTTTATTCAGCACTATCACATGAAACAAAATCTGATCTCCTTACCACAACCGTGTTAACATATAACTAAAAAAAATAATCATGAATATTGTATCAATTTAAAATACTTTTTTCCCTATTAGAAATATATTGAAAATAATACTAACTTCCAATGATATGATCATTTTTCTTTGGTCATCCACTAACAATATTTTAGAAAATTATTCCTAATTAAACCGATTTAGTACTTGATGATTGGTTGAGTGAATTCTTTCCACCAAGGCTCATATGAGACTACATAGCTACCCCTATTTCAAAACTGATCTATAATACATGGTAAACACTAGTATGAATAACTCTGGACTCATTATGTAATCTTGATATAGTTATTTTCCACCAAATCAAGTCCAAACTAGGTAGCACATGCATCATATCTCTCTAAATATTCCTCATCTTAGCATGTGGAGAAACAATTGATTTCCACTAAAGATGAAAAGTGGAAAATCACATTTTTTTAAAAAATAATTTTTAATGAGTACATGGATAAATCATATGATGATAAAATCAACGGGGTATAATTCACTTAGAATTATATTTTGAAGAGGGTATGTGACATAATATATTAAGGGGGTGGAGAAATGTTGGAAAGGGTTAATCCACACTTGCGGGATGACTCTTGAATAATTTATTATACTTTTATATATCAATTATTTTACTGTTTTATGAAGTCATACTCTATTATAAGTATTTATATATATCTACTATATTCATTATTCCATCATGTTGTAACTTCAAAATTTAAAATATATTGTAATATAGTACTTACCTGGTGAAATGATTCGGGGGTGATCTCACGGTTCCCCCAAGCCCCTTCTCATTTAATTGAGTATGATATTTATTTTCTTATGATGAGGGAGTGGGCCTATATAGAAATTATGAAAGGGAATTATCACTTCCCCATTGTAAATTCTATATACTCATTCCAATTTCAACAATATCATTTCCCCTCTATTTTAATAGTCAATATTTTATATTATTATTTTTTTAGTTAGAGAGATGTATATTTTATGATTAGGAATAGGCAATGGGTGGTGGATATCATATAGTTTTGGTATGTATGTCACTTGAAATAATGGACGGATGAGACATGGAAGTCCTAGGATATTTATTATGGTGAAATATTCCTTAGAATATTGAAGTTTTTTACATATGAAATGTAATTGAATGTATTATTATTAAGTCTTATGAAATAAATTTTGATAGTTATGGTCGCATGTTTTCCAATCCTAGGTCAGAACTCTTTCCCCAATTTTTTTTGATGTTTTCCCATTTTATTTTATTTGTGATCACAAACAATATTATGTACCACGTAATTTATTTTTAATATTAATTGAAAAATATAATCATTAATAAATGTAAATATGTGATCCATAATTTTAGAGATGTTTCCACATAACTCTTTAGGAACAACCCCATCATGTCCCAGTATACTACATTATAGGTTAATAAATATTGTATTACCATAATCACATGATAGTATCATGATCAAATTATTCCAATTTTGGGGAGATTGTTTGTTAATTAACAATCCTACCCTACATTGTAAATATGTTATTATTTAGAGTTTAATATTTCTAAATAATAATGGATACTGACTCACCCTATTTGGAATACGTTGAGTCTTGTTTTTCAAATAATCCGCAAGTAAGATTCATGAATATTAATGCGGTAAAATTAATGTAACATATTGATGTAATTAAATAAAAAATATAGTAAATTGTTTTTGAAATCTTACAAAAAGAAAAAAAATATTTTTCATGATTTTCCCTATGTTATATCGAACAGTTGGATGATAAGTGATAACATAAAAGAAATGATACAACCCTCATGAAGATTCATGAAAATGTTAATGTGGGTGAGGTTAAACTTCCAAAATGATTTTTCCCTCTCACATGGAATATATTTTCTATTTCATTATACTAATAAAATAAATTACAAGATGAGACATATGAGGGTGATTATTCTTTTAGACTTTTATTTAATTTATATTTTACCTAAAATAAAAAAGAAAACCCACTTTCCATGGTTTACTTTAGATATGATGTTCTATTTTTTCAGGTATAGGTTGATGAAGATAAAGGATTCATGGGAAAATTTCGTATTTTGATGAAAATTTAAAAGACCCATAACTCAAATTGGTAGAACGTTTTGAAAAAAATAGAAATTTCCCTTAAAGATAAATATTTAACGAATATAGAATAATGGAAATATAAATTTTTTATTTTATCATTATTTTACAACCATAATTGGAAGCTTTAAAAAGAGAAAGTGTCTCTATAATTTATTGGAAAAAGAAACATCCATAATTATAAGGGGATATAGAGAACATTGGAGAAGAAAAATGTAGTGGTTCATGTTATATATTCTCTATAATATAGAATATTTAAGATTCTAATATGTTTTTATGTCATCATAAAGAATAAATCCTAAATATTGGGAATTTTTTCCAAGTATCTTCTCTTCATTCCACCAATTTTTATAGGTTTTTTTATGTTTTGTGTTTTAATTTTCCAAAACAGACTACATTTATTTTTATTTTCTATTAATGGACAAAATAAATACAATAAATATAAGATAAGAAATAAAATATATTAGGAGATAATAAATTGAAATTCAAACATTTCTAATGTTTTCTATATAATATTTATAATGATGGTTTTGTGCATTCATTCCATTACACTCTATTACAATGTCCTATATTTTTCTTCTTAAAAATTGCAAGATATTTAATAGTTTTTATTGGTTATTTAGAGGGGATTATTTATAGGGGAGGAAATAATTTATGGATACTGATGAAGCTCACATTTTCATATATTTTATACTGTAAAACATTGTTTATAATCCCATAAAAGTGTTATTGAATGGGTAATTATCTTGTTTTTAGGTTTTAGTGTTATTTTGAGCATAAATGTGAAAAACGACTAATTCTGGATTTTTGAAAGAATTTTACGTCAGGGGTATTTTGGACATTTCAGGAAAAATGAAATTCCAAATTTTCTGATTCCAATTTTTTTAGAATCCTTATTATATTTTCTTCATTTTTGTCTTCTGGACCAGGAGCTGATTCGATCCTCTAGAATCCGTAAAAATTCCATGAAGTTGAAGAGTTTTCCAGGCGGACAGAACGGACCTCACTTCCATAACGGAATCCCAATTCGGTCTACACAACTCCAAATTAGCTGATTCCACTTGGAGATGTACTGGAACGCATGGGATCGTTTATACAATAAATTTCAAGTCGTTTGGAATTCATTATGAGGGAAATTGAACGACATACATATGTAAGAAGCTTCCTGGAAGCTGCATCCCAAAAAGGAAACCTCCAATATTAAATTCCTAACTCCTCCTAGGCTCGTCCAATGAAGCTCAAATTTGGGGAGCAAACGGAGGGGACATTAAGGAACAACATTTATGAAGACACCTATTATAGATTCGGTCATTTAAGGGCTTCTCTATGCAGAAATTTTAGGATTAATTGTTTTGTGTGTGAATTTGTCACCCCGTCTCCCTATAAATATGTGTCCCTTCTCCCAGTTTATGAGATATCCATTCCAGGGGGGATAAGGTGGAGATTATTTCTGTAATTTTTTATTCATATTTTTAATATACATTATTTTATTCTTCTTCTTCATACCTCATTCTTCCATTTTTACTTTTATGTGTTTCTCTCACCGTATTCTCTTCTAACTCCAGGAAAATGGATAACTAACCTCGATGTTTGTTTGAGGAGGAGAATGGTGGTTGTTTGAGTTTCATTGTGCTTCAATTTAAATATCATTACTTAATTCTGAGAATTTTGGTGGTGGTTAAATTGATTATGATGTGCGATTGCCCCATTTTCTCTATCACCAAGTTCTTCTTCTCATTCATCATTTATCATTCCCTTCACTATATAAGTCATGCATACGATGGAGTATGGCTTGTATAGCGATGGTCGGCAAAGAGATCTCCTAGCCGACATTAGGAATAGTATTTACCCACATGCATAGATCTCGGTGTTGGGGAAATAACATTTCAAATAATAGGGTGTAGTGTGATAGATTTTGATCACTACATTGAATTGATATTGAAAATATTTTAATAAACAATGAGAGGTCAACATTTTTTTGGAGGAATCTTGGAATAACTTTGTCAAAGATAACTTGAAACATGATCTTCCCATGATTGATATTGAACAATCTGTACCTTTTGACCTCACTATTGCTTTGGAAGATGAAGAAGATGATGCACCTGCGGAGATGGAGTTGCCAATGGTCCTATCAGAAGAAATCAATTTCCAAGCTGACTTACTTGAAAGGGAAGATTTCTTTATTGATTCGTCATGTTTTAATTTTATTCAAACTGAATTGTTTTCTGAATTCTCCTTTCCTAAAATTTCAGATATAGCACAAATGGATCAGGCCTTGGATGTTGATGATGAGACCACCAAAGTGGTGGTAATCAAGTAAGAAGAGACAGAGAAGCTCTTGGTGGTGAGACTACCTCCTATACATAAACTTCTATATCACATGGAGGAGGACACCACCGAAGTTAACAGGGAGCACCCTTATCCTTTATTCCCTCCCACTTCGAACCTCAAATTTCTTCTTTATTCTTTCTCGGAGGTTGAGAACATTCTTATCTTATTTGGGGTTCTCTACTTTCAGTGTTTTATCATGGACATCGGGAAAACTCACATGTGGTGGTTCATCTCAACGAAACCACACCCACCTTCTGATTGGGGATAATCTACTGAAACTGCCTGACTAGGGGCAGTAAAAACCTAGCACCCACTTGGGGGTCTAGACCAAGAATTATCTCTTTTCTTTTCCCTTTCTCATTCTTATTTATTTATTTGTCTTTTGTAATTTCATTACTTTCTTGTAGTTTTTAAGTGGTTGCTTCTAGGAGCTTAACTCAAGGCGTCCACCTCTAACATAATGTCAGGTTGTATCTTTCCTTCCCTTTGAATTTCTATATTTATATTTATATTTTGTTGTGTTGAAATAAGGGGTAGTTAAATTTAAGTGTGGGGGAGTGTCAACCTGCTTAGTTCTTCATGTGTGCTTTTCATTTTTTTATATTTTTAGGATTTTTGAGCTTTGATGAATATTCTTATCACTTTTAACACATCAATTTATTTTGAAAGAGTTGAAATGATTTTTGAAATAATGGATTTTAAATGATTGTTGATGTGAAAACATTTTTCTTGAATTGGATTATCAATCATTTTTTATGAGTTTGACAAATTTTTGAAATCCATGACGATGAAACATTGACGAAATTTTTTTTTCCAATCCTGTGAGGTATTCTAAACCACTTTTACATATTCTTCCTAATACCCACACTTTCTTGAGGGAAACTTGAATTTTGTGTGAGAACCAGAATTTGTGAATAATTCCCTTTTGATGCTTTGGATTTCATGAAATGTATTTGAAATGATTGAGGCATCTCTTTGACTAGCCACATTTTATCTTGAGACCCACCTTTACATTTATCTTTCGTAAGCCCTTAGATGCCATGAATTGCCTTATAGGTTTTAAGCCACATTACAAGCCAATTTTTCCTTACCTACCTGCACTTTTAGTATTTTTGCATGGATATTTCAGGTTTGAGTGTGGGGGAAGGGCCTTTCGTGTGTGTGTATCATTTATGTGTGGTGTGAGGTGTGTGTCAATACTTTGGGCAGTGGATAACAAGAGAATTGGGAATGTGTCTTCATTTCGTTGTGCTTTATTTGGTTCATCCATTTCTCCTAAAAAAGGAAAAAATAGAGATGAGCTTGAATTCCTCATTGTACATTCTTTTATGACTCATGTCCCTCCCAAAAATCAAGGGCATGAATTGTCATTAATTCATTGTATTCAATTTTTCAGCTCATCCTCTATGAAAAAAAAGGAAAAAAAATAAAATAAAGCTGTGCCTTTCTGGAGCTTTGAAAAAAGAGAGGAGAACTTAGATGATATCATTCATTATAATCACTTTTTGGCTCATGTACCATGTCATAAAGATGGGTGGGGTTGTTTTTCACATTTACAAGCAGTATTGAGTGAGAAATTTCCTGTGTTTTCACTTGATTTAATCATGCATTGTACTTAAAAGTTCAACCTCCTCTTTCTAGCTTGGAAGATTTTTCAATCATTTTACCACCGACCCTAAGCCACAGAATCATTTGAACCTTTAATTAAAGACCTCATGATTAAATTCATTTTCATGTTTCACGCTGTGGAGAAATGATAATTTTCACAAACATATGGTGATACATGCGATTTTCAGGTATGAGTATAACTCTAGATTCAATTTCTCTTGAGTGAGGAGTGACATAAAATTCAATGTGAGGTAGGTTGTGATTGGTCCATGGATTGATTTATAATGTTGAAAATTTTTTAATGATTTAAATGAAAATGAGAGAATTATTATTCATAAATGAGACATGATGAAATTATATTTTGGATAAAATCATTGATATTTTCTCATTTTTGATTATTGTGTGGATTTTGATTTGGATGTAAGATGATTGCCCAGGAGTGCAATGTTTAAGTGTGGGGGAGTGATGAAGCTCACATTTTCATATATTTTATACTGTAAAACATTGTTTATGATCCCACAAAAGTGTTATTGAATGGGTAATTATCTTTTTTTTAGGTTTTAGTGTTATTTTGAGCATAAATGTGAAAAACGACTAATTCTGGAATTTTGAAAGAATTTTACATCAGGGGTGTTTTGGTCATTTCCGGAAAAATAAAATTCCAAATTTTTTGATTCAAATTTTGTTAGAATCCTTATTATATTTTCTTCATTTTTGTCTTCTGGACCAGGAGCTGATTCGATCCTCTAGAAGCCGTAAAAATTCCATGAAGTTGAAGAGTTTTCCGGGCGGACAGAACGGACCTCACTTCCATAACGGAATCCCAATTCGGTCTACACAACTCAAAATTAGATGATTCCGCTTGGAGATGTACGGGGACTCATGGGATTGTTTATAAAATATATTTCAAGTCGTTTGGAATTCATTATGAGGGACATTGAACGAAATACATATGGAGGAAGCTTCCTGGAAGCTGCCTCCCAAAAAGGAATCCTCAAATATTAAATTCATAACTCCTTCTAGGCGCGTCCAATGAATCTCAAATTTTGTGAGCAAACTGAGGTGACATTAAGGAACAACATTAATGAATAAACCAATTACATATTCGGTCATTTATGGGCTTATCTACGTGGAAACTTTAGGATTAATTGTTTTGTGTGTGAATTTGTCACCCCGTCTCCCTATAAATATGTGTCCCATCTCCCAGTTTATGAGATATCCATTCTAGGGGGGATAAGGTGGAGATTATTTCTGTAATTTTTTATTCATATTTTTAATATACATTATTTTATTCTTCTTCTTCATACCTCATTCTTCCATTTTTACTTTTATGTGTTTCTCCCACCGTAATCTCTTCTAACTCCATGAAAATGGATAACTAACCTCGATGTTTGTTTGAGGAGAAGAATGGTGGTTTTTTGAGTTTCATTGTGCTTCAATTTAAATATCATTATTTAATTCTGAGAATTTTTGTGGTGGTTAAATTTTTTATGATGTGCGATTTCCCAATATTCTCTATCTCCAAGTTCTTCTTCTCATTCATCATTTATCCTTCCCTTCACTATATAAGTCATGCATACGATGGAGTATGGCTTGTATAGAGATGGTCGGCAAAGAGATCTCCTAGCCGACATTAGGAAGATTATTTACCCACATGCAGAGATCTTGGTGTCGGGGAAATAAAATTTCAAATAAGAGGGTGTAGTGTGGTAGATTTTGATCACTACATTGAATTGATATTGAGAATATTTTAATAAACAATGATATCAACCATTATGATCCTCCAAGAACAAATTTCTTCTTTCTTCTTTTTAACATCAAATTGTTTGCATTACATATATATATATATATTCATATTTTATGCATATTTCAAACACATCTTTATATTATATATTAGTTAGAAAATAAATAGTGACAATAGAATTTTGGTGTTGTGTAAGTTTCCTCCTTGAGACCGACCTTGGGTGTGCACTATATTGCATTCTTAGGTAAATAATATTTTGATCGGGGATCTGCGACAAATCCTCGCTTCGTCAGATACCTTGTTTTTATCTTTTTATTTATAATTTATTTTTTATTTTGGTGTGTGTTTATGTCTCTTTTAAAAAAAAATCCGTTCTATTTTGAACATTACAAAATCCATTTTAAATATTTTATTGTTATTACTCAAAATTATTCTATATTAGATAAAAAACTCACCAAAGAATCCACATTAAATTATTCCATCATCATAATAAAATAAATTCATGTAAAATATAAAGGAGGTAATTTTATATATAATAAATTCCAAAACCAATATAAGAAGAATAATTTTTTTAAATCACTATAATTATTTACTATGGTCGATCATACACAAATAATAATAAAATGTAAAAATGATATAATATTATTAATAATATAAAATAAATATTGAAATATACTTTTTATATAACCTATGATATAGATATGGATGAATTCAAATGTTACTATATATATTGGGGCAGTAAAACTATTTTTAGATTTAACTACTTGATGATATGAGCATTGTTCAACATGATCCTTGGTCAAAATAACCATTAGAAATTATAACAGGGCTGTTTTGTAATCAATGAATTCTTTTTTAGGATGTTTGTATATTAACGGTTATTTTAAGATTCTTTTATTATAGTAGGAGGGAACCATGTATTTGACCAATAGTGTTATCCTTTATGTTGGTAATATATTAGAACATGAGAAGAAGGTAATGACAATGGGGTTCTCCCATTACAAAGATGATGTATTATTACAAAAACACACATGGTTGGAGTGGAATTACATATGAGAGAATCTCATTTTAGAGAAGATCACTACTAGAACAATTCTGTTTAAACCAGCCAACAAAATTACTACAATCATGCATCTTACCGTATATGATAAATCAATTGTAAAAATATGTTATGTATCATGAAGATAAGTATTTTTAATGTTACATTCGTTAATAAATGAAATGATGTTCAATATAACACCAAAAAATAATTAAATGTGTCATCAATATATATAATAATAAATTAAAATAAACATATTATGAATTTAGTAAAAAAATCATATTTGTAATCATGATGTTAACATTAGTTGAGGGATGAATGTTTTGTAATTTTTTAAAAAAATAGTTAAATATGTTAAAAACTAGTGAAATACAGTAAATATGAAATCATATTTATGTAAATTTGAAAAAATAATAATCTAGTTCTATTTAACTATTTCTCTCAGTAATTTGATAGAATTAAAGGAGGTAATGGATCCTAATGGGAGGTACTAGAGAACACAAGATAACAGAGATATAAAATAATCAACAATTTATTCTATAAAATTCCATTTTCTACACATATAAATACCTACCCCAATTATCATTTTTTCTAAGAAAATTCATAATTTTCTCTTCATATAAGGAGTCTCTACCTTACCCTTCTTTATATTCATTTTAATCATCGTTCCTTCTACTGTATGACTCTATTCTATAAAGTTCAATATAGTTAAGGGTTCTCTTTCTCTCAATTTTAAATTTTTTTATGTGTTTATATTTGTGTATAAATTTGAATCTCTAATTTATAAAATAATTTATTATTTATATATCATTATAATTGTTTTCATTTAGATATCTGATCCATATTGGTATGAATTTTACTCACATTATGACTTGTTAAGTTGTTACTATGCATTAAAATTAACATTTTTATTCAACATTCTAAAATTTTGTAATGTAGAAGTGTGTGTGATTTTACAAGTACTTTAATTCTTACCTTAATATATAAATGTGGATGTTGTTTGGAATAGATTCACATAGTGGTCATAACACTTGAACCAAAGGTAATTCCTGATACCCATTGTTCTGTGACTAGCACACATGAATGAAACAAAATCCAGTGAAAACGTTTTTCCCACCCTGAAAAAATACATATGAGAGATATATATATATTTGATACAAAATAGTATAAAAATACAAAAATTAAATATATTCCATCACACACGAAGTGATACATATAGTTATAAAACTCAAAAAAAGGGAGATAAAACATCACAGTAAAAATCTAATAAACAAAGGGAAAATAAATGTTTAAATAGTTACTCTATATGATATTAATGAATCATCCCACCATCATACCACTAGAGAACCATACCTAGAATATGTAAACATCACCTTTTCACTTTATTGAGTTTCATTTTCCAATATCCAGATACAATACAAGGTTTATAAACTACTTAGGGGGTGTATATGATGTGAACCAAATAAGCTCTGTAGGATCCCACATTTGTGTTCCATATCAAGCATCTATGGAATAATCCCAAATTCACAAATTAAAGAAAAAACTGAAGGGTAAAATTTTTAACAATTCTATGTGAGATCATGGTTAATAATTACGTGTTTCCATAATTCTGAAAAAAGCTAGGTAAAATAGTTTAGATCATAATATCCATAAACAAGTCACATTATTCAAAAATATGTATGTAAAAGAAAAAATAGTACATTCAATACAATAATGGTAAAACAATCAATGGGTAAATCATGGTTAGGATATAAAGGTCACTCGAATATCAATTAAGTCTAAAACACACTAAAAGTCCCCAGAACCCACACATCAATTTCTATGGAATAGAGGACCCCCGAGAATGGATGCCCTCCTATAATGTCAATCATGTCAAATAGACAAATTATATTGATCATGGAATGGAATAACACCCCAAAATGTGACCTCTATATAGAACCAATGAAAAATTCATAATAATAAATATTCCACTTATGTAACCAAGGATCCCATATTTTCAATTTCAGCCCATTTCAATGGGTTTACATAGTTCACAATGAAATATCAAACAATACTATTTACATAAAACCCCACTTTTAAAACATTTTTCTCATACCATATGAAATTTATTTGAAAATAAAATTTCAATTTCAAAAAAAAGGGGAAAAATATTTTATCAAAACCATATTTAAACAAACAAAAAAATAGACCCCAAATCATACCTAATCATTTTTTAAACAATTTATAAAATCATAATAAATTAATATTCATCCAGCGTAGGACAAACATAGAATAATATAACTCCAACTCAAGTTTTATACCACTCGTCTACGGGGAGCACTATCGGTGGTCGTCATATCTATTCTTCTAGGGATTTATCCCCTTCACTCTTAGCTCTACCCCTCAGCTCTCATCTTCTCTATGGTTCTATTGTGTCTCCTGTTGAAGGTATGTGTTTCTGATGGCCTCCATCACCTTAACTTCTCTATCCTCATGGTTCATCACGATTCTCCGGGCCTGGGATGTTATGAAGGTAAACTGGAGGCATTGGGATTGTGGTTTGGTGGAAATTGGGATTCCAGACGCTACAAGAGTCAGCCTTCATCCTCGGCCACGTAAACCCACTCTGACATAGGGTTCCACCGCTCCACACTAGGTTAGAGTTGGAGAGATGGAAACATAAGGTTTTGGAATTATGGTTTGTGGTTGTCGATGCTTATTTTATGGTTTCATCCTCAGTTCTCTTAATAGTTTCATTATCAGTCTTATTTAGTGATCTTCCCTGGGTTGGAGTTCCATTTTTGGTCTTTTTTCGCAATTGAGGATTTATTTTTGCTTATGGTCTCTCTTTCTGGCGTGGGATGTCTGTGGCTTCTCTCTATGGGTTCTGTCTTTCTTGTTCTATACAAAGAAGATGGTGGTGATGGAGGAGTGGAGTTGGTGAACTCTAGATGCAGACTCAATATGTTATGATGTCATCATAGGTGGACTAACAGTGCAGCGTCGTGGTACCGACGATGACGATTTCTTGTTTCAGCGACGATGGTGTTCTGTTCTGGTGGAATTTGTTTTTTTAGGTGGTAGATGTCAGAGAGGAGTCTGACATCCTTACTATTATGTTAATGTTGACAGTGATGGTGTTTGGCCTACGTTGTGATGATGGAGGTGAAGTGATGGATGGACGGTGTCTCGAACAGACCACGACACGTGGTTCATGAGGAATTTTTGGGTGAAATTTTGTTTTGAAATTTTAAAATTTTCAAGCACATTTTTTAATTTTGAATGGGGAGGGTTTGGGGGTAGTTAAAAAATACTGGTTGTTCTCAGTTAGGGTTTGAGTGTAGTGGAATTTTAAATTAGAACTTAGTATTCTAGTGCCAATGGTTTCTAGAGGTTTTGTATAGTTCCCACTTACAAGAAATGTGGCTTCTTAAAAATAAAAATAAAATTGGATTATGGTATGAATAGAGGCCCATGAGGATGACCACAAAATAGATCTGGATGATATCAAACAAGTATCATCACATAATCACTAATCCTTTAAAATTCAACCTAAACTCACTAAAAAACACAATATAAATGAATAATCATAATGGAGAATAGAAGATTATTAAAGGAAGAGAAACCAATAATTCCTGAGATCAAAGAGATAAATGGAGTTAGTTTGAATGAAATGAATCCCCTAAAATCAGATGGGGTGACACAATATTAGAGTATCAGAAACACAACTTGAATAAATTTGGATTTAAGAATGAAATTCATAAAAACCCATTTATCCCAAATGATCCGTGTAGTGAATTCCAGATTCATGATATGAATCTCAATATTTTCATGTATTCCCAAAAATTAAAGACTGTAAGTTAGAAATCATTACCAATAAAATAAAAAATGTGAATCTCATTCATATAAAAATTTATTATAATGATTTGAATCATTTAAAATAATTATTCATATATATTGATTCACATAATGGAAAATATTTACAGCATGGATGTTTCTTATAGTGAGTTCCCAACACAAGTTTTATAGATAATAACAAAATGACTCTCGTGCCTTCCCAGCAGAATACGACAGATATTAAAAACTAAAATAGAGTGTATCTTTTTACCATAATTTCACATTCATTTAACAAGAACGTATATTTATAATCCATATAGTCTATTGTATTGTTAGATCATTTAAGAAATTTGGACATGTATTTTGATGTTGTTCATACTTGATGATTATTCCATGAATAACCTATGCTTATTTATTTTATGGTGGAATACAATGAACATTTATTTGAAGGGTGGATCCTAGATTTTCATATCCCCTCACTACTCTGGTAGATATAATGAGACAACTATGATTGGGTAAAGGTATAATCATTACCCATAATGTGTTATGTCTAGGTATAATGAACAGATAATATTTATAAATGTATTGAAATACAAATTACTATCATTGCCATTATTATATAATATATTTTATTGTCTATTGATTTTTCATACAAGGAATATTTTATACATTATACATCAATTTTTTACTTGATCAAGATATATTTCATATACAATGTTATTGCTTATTTTCCTATCTTGTATGAATTCCCTTAATATAAATTTGAGATCACATAACAATTTTATGTCTCCTTATAATTACAATTAAGTGGTAAACAATGTCTGATTAGATTTAAGGGAAACATTAATTAATAAATACTTATATTTAAATGTCATAAATATAATATATTTTTGTAATGGTTATGTATCCATACACATGAGGACTACTGAAACATGTTATTAAGAAGTTAATCTCTTTTATTCTAATTAATATGTAATAAATAGTCTAACAAAACTAGGTGAATAGGGTTGGATAAATTAATGCTTCTATCAAAGAATGGTTTGTTATAAACTATTGGTTCTATGACATTAAATAATGTATTATAGAACATACTGCTGGGAAATTATAGATATTATTCTATAATTGGTTTGATAATTATCAAATACATTGTTTAATATGAAGAAAATAATTCGATATATGTCATGTTTTATACATTATTTGTTTATAATATTACTAATTACACCAATCCATTTGATAGATAATGGATCCTGGTATAAGATTTGGAAAAATAAGCTATCAACTGAGGATTCTATATGAATTATCCTAAAAATAAAAATAAAGAGTTAGTGTGGGTGGTGATCCAATCATTACACTCCTTTGACAATTTTCATGTGTTAATAAAAATAACATACCCCCATATGGATGAAACAGTTTCCCCTCTATAAGGAACAAGCGTGATAGATTGTTTTATGAGTTAATATCCCATTTCATTTAATGTGTAAACTAATCAAATGATGACAGAGAAATAGATAAACTCTATATATAATATCTCTAGGGTCTTAGAGTGTACTACGAGGGAAAATCATTGTCATGATTGTGTGTCATATAAATAGATATAAGAAATATTTATGGATTATAATTAAATATAAAATTTTTCCAAGGTGTGTAATTAATGTAAGATGGTTTTCCAGGAAAAATACTTTACATGGGAGTAATATTCATAGATATAAAAGAGATTCATAAATTTATAAAAATAGGTATAAGGGAAGAAAGATTTTTATAAGGATAATTTCAGAAGATTATCAAAGTATGATCAATATTATATACACATATTAGGAAATACTATTGATTTCACTATATATTTATTGATGTGATGTTTTATAGGACCATTATTTCCATAATATTTTTCTTTATATGAATAGATTTTAACAAGGTCAATCAGTATAGAAATGTGGTTTTCAAAATATTTCATTCAAAAATGGGATACTAAGAGGAATAATATACCTTATTGAAATGTATAAATAACTACTATAAATGAAATAAAGGGAATATTATAGTTCCCTATATGTGATAAAATGTGGGAAGAAACTCATAGGTGCTTGCTTAAGGGGGTAGGTTATAAGCTTTCAATTTTTAGAGGAAGGTCATAAAACTCAAAAGTTAAAATTAATGAAGGAATAAATAAATATGTAATTAATAAAAATCATGTTGGTGAATAATTACTCTATCAAATTCCCTAGGATCCAAGGGAATATCCCCATACGTGGAATATGGATCGTGGTTATGAATTTACAATAAAAATGGATAAAGTTGAACCTCCAAATTGTTTGATAGTAGGTACTCTTATAACATAAATAATGTGAGATAATAAATTATATTATGTTATATTGATGTATTATATAATATATTCTACATTTTCAAGGAAAACTCAATCACCCATGGTGCTTTAATTAATGGTTTATCCCAGAGAAGACCGAGGGTTCATTGATTTCAAGAAAGAAATAATATATAGTTAAAATTAAAATTCATTGGTGTTATTTTTTGAAAATATACTCATAAAACATATGGTGGTGTTTTACGTAAACAATAGTGTGGATTAAATATCAAATTATAAAGACAAAATTATTAATAGATAGAAACATGTTCATGTTTGTAGGGATGTTATGGAATTACTTATTTTTAAGGCGATGTTTGATTTCATGAATATTCTCAATAACCACCCCCAAGATATTAGCATAATGAAATCCATGTTAATGACCTTGATTAAATTAAACATATAATGCATAAGGTGGTATTAATAATACAAAATATTCAAATTCTATAAGAATGTATTGATTTTTATTCCCTGATGAATAACCTAGATTTTATGATTATTTTGAGGTTGAATTTTCGATCATATCCCCAATAGAAAACAAATAACTAATACAACTTATATGATGGATCCAACAGATTTAAATTATTTTAAGAAGTAATTATAAGACATGTGTGATAATGGATACATTAATCAAATTTTTTCACTATGGGGAGAAAATGATTTATTGGAGAAGAAGAAGGATGGTTCATTAATATTGTGCATTCATTATAGGTAAATAATGGTAATAAATATATATTAAAAGTTTAAATTATCATATATTTATAACCTATTTTGTTAAAATTAAGGGATAAATACTTATTGAAGATTGAACTTCATTCTATATATCACCCGTTAACAATTAAAAATAATGGTATCTATAAAATTGAAATAAGAAAAATATATAAAAAATATGGTCAATATGAGTTTATAGAAATTCTATTTGGGGTTACTAACTCACCCTCTATAAATATGGATTTCATAAAAAATCATTTAAGTATTATCTTGATATTTTTTTCGGGTTTTTATTAAAGATAAATTTTTATATTGTATGATTTGTGAGGATTTTAAAACTCATTTGAAAATAATTTTTCAGGTTCTATAGATATGTCAGTTAATTGGGAACATCAATAAATGGGAAATTTGGTTTTAAATGGT
This sequence comes from Viscum album, assembly GCA_963277665.1. Classification (NCBI taxonomy): domain Eukaryota; kingdom Viridiplantae; phylum Streptophyta; class Magnoliopsida; order Santalales; family Viscaceae; genus Viscum; species Viscum album. Next base: position 632,990,123 of record OY728134.1, on the reverse strand, counting down.
TTCATTCCGAGTAATTATTGCATCCAATGATAGAAGACCTCTTTACCCTTCACGAAATAATGGTTTTCAAGAGATGATCACAACCGACAATCATAACGAAAATATATAATTGTCTTAAATTGGAAATATATTATTAGTGGTTTATTGAAAAATTCACTTGATATGCTAATATGATAACCATGTTAACAAAAAATGGTGCCAATTTCACTTAGACAAAGTAATGTGATGAAAACATTGATTAATTTATGATAATATTGATTAATGTACCCATATTTACTTTCCATATAATCTAATGGGTTTTTATTTAGTGTGATGTATCATGGAAAGGTCTTCATTTGGTTTTGATGAAAAAGTAATGAGTTTTGGATTATGAGTCTCAATATATGAATCCCCATGAGGTAAATTATCGAACACATGATTTTGGAGTTGGTGAAAAGGAATTTTTCTATAACGATATATAGAGATTAGATATTTTTAGAGTGATTTGATAAACATATGATCATAAGAATTTGAAATAACTATTTTCTAAAAAATAATTAATATGAGGTAAGGATGATGGTTAGAACAACTCAATGATTATTAATGTATTAAAAATTATCATCCATGAAAAAAAACGAGATAGAAGAAGCATTTATTTAAAAAACTAGGTATCTTATCCTTGGTAAGGGTATATAATTATCTAATTCTTAAGGATCTAGTAAGGATGAACATAGGTGATATACTGGATGTGAAATAATCACTCGTATTCTTTATAATTAACCAACCTAATATATAGTAAAGGATTAATAAATCATAGAATGATGATAAAGACATAGATAATAAGATGGATGATTTGAGGAATGTGATATTAAAAAGAGGTAAATTATGTTGATAATATAGTATTATAGTTTGGTAATAGGTTATGTCCTCATTCAAAAATAGTGTTGATGATTGATATTCTAGATGAGGGTCATAACTATAAAATATCTATACATACCAAAAACATCAAGATATATATATATATATATATCATAGAGCATTCTTAGTATGAAAATTTAATCAAAAAATTTTGCAATATATTTCATGATGATTATTATGGAGGTAATTTATTAAAAAAATACAAAATCATTAATAGATTAGGAAATCATCATGTAAAACAGAGTGGAAGTGGGATAGTATCACTATCAATATTATTGTGGGATCCCATAGACATATTAGGGTGATAATTTATTATGGTTTGTTGTTGGTCTTATTAAAAAGCTATATCATTTCCAAAAAATATATGAGGATTTTCCTCGGGATCATCATGAGAATTGGTATATAAAGAAAGGAGTTATACTTCATCGAACAAAAGTATCAATAGTATTTTATTGAGACTTTTGGTTCACCTAAAATTTTTATAGGAGAATGAAATATGATTTAAATTCATGTATTTATATTATCAAAACTTATCACACTAAAAAATTGCATTCTCTAAAAAGAATATCCATGCACTTAAGTATTTTATACTGTTATTATATATTGAAATCCAATGTAGATGAGATCATCATTTACCTCCAGTCATGTTTTCATATAATTATTGTAACCAATACAATAATAATATTAAAACATTTATAGCCTTGTTATAAAAGAGATGACAGACTCTGAAATTATAGGACACGATTAGATATAGGAATCCGTTGGGTCCTAATCATTTGGGAGAGATATCATAGAAAACATTATCCATCCATATTCATATACAGGTATGCTAATGTAGATAAAATATTATGCTAACAATGAACAGAGAGATCTTGAGTTATAAGTGGGGGTCAATGTCTTTAAGAAGATATCTCCATGGAAAGGGCCCATGAAATTTGGAAACAAACAGAAGTTGTTTCTAAGGTACATCAAATACTTTTAAATATTGGAAAAGATATGTGTTAATTCATATTGATTTTTCATGTCACCAATCTTATCCCAAGATCATGCCGTCTTATATAAATCACTTCCCAGGAAGTATATGTCAAAACCATTGAATGGTGCAATGTATAGAAAGAACATTTGGATTCCAACTTATCATATGATAAAGAGATTATTGATATTCTTAATTTAATAGAAAAAATGATATGTAATTGAACAACTTATCTAGGGAAGTTTAATTATAGGAATCATCATTAGATGAAGCCACATGAGACTAATGGGATGAAAGGATAATGTCTTATTCACATTTATTTATAGAATAATTTAAAATTATAAAGATTAAATTATAATGGAATAATGTATTACATAGTATTCCTATATATTAAATAAAATTTTTAGCAAAAAATTCAATTTTAATTATTCAGTTATAATAATAAAAATAATAGTACAATAGAAAACTAGGTAATTATATTTTAATGAAATATAAAACTAATACCATAAAACATTTAAAAATATATGGAAACACTATAACCACTTACTCATATAGATCAAGCTCAAAGAATAATAATAAGTATTTGAGACACATTTCTATTAAGAAGAAAACAATAAATGTTAGAATATACATGATATATTAACTAAAAGATGGATATGAATGAATTTTGGTAGTGGTGTTTATATAAAGGGAAATATAATTATTGGATGATATTGTTGTTGTATTATATTACCATTGGTTAATATTATGATTGGTCAATAATACCATTGAAAATTATTGACATTAGGGGTATATCAATTAAGATCTTATCATCATGTTTGGGGTATATTAACAATTATGATAATAGTCAATTATAATTGAAGGAAGGAACCAAGGGTTTCACTAGATTAAACATACATTTTGATATTCATTAATAGATCATGGGATATACGTATAATTACTAGGGTTCAGCATTGACCAAGACTACGTAGATACTCAATTACGGAGGTTACTATAGAATCTTCTTTGATATATGTTCATGTTTGTAGAGATCGCTACAAGATAAATGTTAGTAGAAACACCACATGGAAGTGCCATAATTACACACATTACTCAGTAGGATTTTATTTGTATGATAAGATGTGATGTATCTAGAGGTTAAGTATAATTAATGTGTATATTAATTTAGAAATGCAATGAGTTTTACTCCAATTTCAAATTTTAAATAAATGTGTCAACCCTGTAAAAAATATTAAATGAATATAATTAGATTAAAATTTTGATAAAATCAATTGCAAATTTGGAATCTAGATGTTAAAATCCTCTAATAGGAATTTGGATATTCTTATTAAAACAGTAAAGAATTGTCATTTTTTTTAAAAAATTGTGAAATTAGGTAAAATGGAATCCTATATTTTCAATCATTAATAATAATGGTAAAGGTGGTGATATTTAACTATTTTTGGAAATATTAATTATAGTTGATACTTAAGGGTTGTAATGCACCACTATTGAGGGTGTAGAGAACATATTATAGTGGATAAATAAAATAATCAAAATTTATTTCAGGAAATTCCACTAACTACTACTATAAATACAGAACAATTATTTTCATTATACTAAAAAATATTTGTTCTCTATTCATATCTCTCTCAAATAGTCAATCCCTTATACATATATTAATTATTTAAGAGTTCTCTTGGTTCTACGATTTTAATCGAAGCTAATAATCTCTATACAGGTAATGTTTCTCAATCTATCTCTTTCAATTATTCCATCCACTTCAGTTATTGTATCCCATTTAATTTCAAATTTATTATTGAAATATTTAATTTATATCATTATAAGTAATTTAATTAATATATCATATCTAGGTGTGTACCCATTTCATTCATATTAGGTCTCATTAATAACCATTTACTATGATTAAACATTCATGTATTCATAAGAACCCATATAATTTTGGTAATGTAAGGAGTGTGTTTGGTTTTCCATTAAATTACAACCCTATCTAGATACTAACAAGTGGTTTTGTTATAGATGCAACTTTTTATTACATCTATGACCATGATTGTTGGGTATTAACTCTATCTTCACTCATTCCATGACAAGTGGGCATGTACCATACACTTTATTTAACACTCTAATTGGATATTCATTGAATGATTATCATGTTCTTTATTTATATATTTATGAACTTAATTTCATCTCTATATAGATTCATACATAATTTCATTGGTCTCTCATTATAAGGAACACATTCATTCAACACCCCAATATTATTGATAATAATAAATATTATATGTACCAATAACTATAAATCCATATTATTCATTTGATAAGTATACATATTTGAACATTACTAATCCCTAAATTATATATATATATAATTCATGTTAATTCAGCTAGACAACATTACTAATTGATTTATTGGGGAAATATACTGATAATTAAAATAATATTTTATTCTATAATATCCTCTATGTAATTATATTATGCATTTCTGAGATATTCATCATTTATTATAAATCCTTAGATAACCTGTTGTGCATTAATTTATGATGAAATGCATTAGAATTTTATTATAAGTGTGGGGTATATAATTATATAGCCCTCATATCATTGGTATGTTTCATTAGAAAATTATGATATGGTAAAAGGAGAGTCCTTACACATTATGTATTGAATTTTGGATTTGATGTGTTTTGAGGAATTTTAGGGATCTGAAAATAAATATAGGTTTAAATTTTTATGAAAATTTTTGAGTAAACAAAAAAAAATTCCTTTCTATTTCCTTTGTAATTATAATTTTCAATGATAATATATTTACCTATCCATTAATTAAATTTTGTAAATAAATTTAATTTAACGTGTATTAATAAATCTCATTTGGAGATAGTTTTTTGGAAAATGTTTTAATTGAGACTAATACAGTTGGATCTGAGATGGAAATATTCAGTTGAATAGATATATGTGTCTTAACTAAGATGACATTATGTTTGGACTAATATGTTCAATAAGTTTCAAGTAAAATTATGGAAACTAGTATGTGAATTCATTTCAATTGAAAACTAAATGGTTACATTCTCTTGTGATTTACACTGTGAATTAAAATCTATGAAATATCTAGATTAATTTTTGGGATGTTTGTAATTGTAATTATGTTCAAAAATGTTTTACCGTGACTAAAATCTCACATAATCTAAATATTAATTTCTTTTTTTGTGAATTTGAATTAATTTGATTTCTTTATTTGGTTTTATTCTCAAACTCTAATGATTTCTATTTTCTAAAAAATGTTAATAATCAATAAAATTTTGAATTTTATTTTCCATAAAATTGAAACATTACAGATGACGATATTATAAATCATTCTTTGATCCTTCCATTAAATAATTTTATGTGATTTTTCTGGTAGGGTTTTATAATTTTCAATACATATGAATTTGGCATGGGTTTAACTATCTGAATCAAATTTGGGTAGAATTATATGATAGAATTTGAAAAGGGGGGGAATATGACTCATAATTGAAAAATTTGTTTTAATGTATTGTGTTTTTTAAATCATTAATATTACGTGGTTTTTTTACTAAATATGAAAATGTATTAAGACATTGGTTTGTTTACTATTGATCTTTTAATTCCATTTTAATTTCATGGTTTATAATAGACAATTGATATCTGATCGAATTTTTTGTTATATTTTTAAAAATATTCGTGTTGAAAAGATCTATTTTGACTAGAATTGAACATTTTTTGAACCCAATAGAGGTACTTTCATAAGATTGTAATATTTTATGAGATGGGAGTGATTAAACATCTTATTTTACAAAACATTATGTGATATTTTGTGGATATATCCCCAATTATAATTATTACAATACTTTGGAATGTTGATGTATTTTTGTTGCATTATGTAATTTCTATGTAATTTTTATCTACTTGTTATTTCATTTTATTTTACAAAAAAAATATTTATTTTTCAATTATAATTCTAAAATTGGTTTTCACTTATTATTTTTATACAAATTATTTTATATTTTAAATAATCCTATGGTTAATTTGGAGGATCTAACAAGGAGTGTATGCCTCTTCTTCATAAGAATTTCCCTTGGAATCACCATATGACATCCCATGTTCACTGTATAACTTCTATATAGGATTTCAAATACTTAGAAATCATAATACTCTTCTCAAGTGATCCAACTAAAACCCATATCCTCTGGTCCCACCCTTTAGAAACCCTCACACAAATCCAGCCCTGAATTCCTCTATGTGGTACCAAAGTGATTCCCCAAGGGAGATGTTGAATCCATAAATGTTGATGAGGAACTGATGATGAACTAAATTTGATCAATGTTCAACTGGTCAGATCAATGCCATGTGATTAATTTACCTCATTATAGATTGTTCAATATATGTAATGATAAATTAATATTCAAAGAAAAAACATGTTTTCTGGGTTTTTTCCCAATGTATGATTTAATTGAAGGGGGCCTCAATTTTTATTAGTTATACGACTATGATTGAAATTGATGAAGCATTCATGGTGATCATAGAATTGACCCACTCAAAGGTCCATTATCATCATAGCATTAATAATTATCCTTTAATCCACACCTACAAGTTGTTTGAGAAAATAACCAAAACATTGCATCCCCTCCACCATAACATAGATATAGACCTTTTTACATATATTTAAGTCTATATATTATCTGGAAACTCCAAATAGAACTTTCATGCACAAACAACCTTTATCCCTGGCATATTTGATCCACCACTTTTCTCCAACATGGATCTGAAGAAGACCCCAGTCAATGTTACTGTATTTTTGTGAGACATGATCTACTAAACTCCACTAAATCACCTATTCTTCCCCATATCCAAACAAATAACTACCCAACAATATATTCAAATTGAATATTGTTCCCAAAACTTGAAATACTATCTCATTAATTTAAAATATCCTTGTTTATATTTACCCTCATTATAAATTGATATGAATGTGACATTAATTTTTGATTCTTTTTATTCAGTTTTGAAAATATATTACAAGAATACACTCAAAAAGTTATACGATCATTTTCCAAGACCTAACAAAAAATTATTTTTAAAAAATTATCAATTTTACATGTGGTATCCTTGACGATCTATTGTGTGAGTTCATACCATTAAACCTCAAATAACACAATACCGATTCATTTTGATCACACCTTCTCTAAGAAGTGTGATGAACTCCCATGGGTCCTTTTTCTAACTCCAAACTTGATATTGAATCGAAATATATTTCAACCCACCAAATATAACACATTATAGAAATCACATGCTTCACATGTCTCTCAATCCTCTTAATATGATCTCACCAAGAATCAATAGATTTCTACTGTAGCCATTAAAGAATGAATCACGTCAATTTTGATACTTCATGAATGAGTAATAATCTTGATCATAGGGAATGTATCATAATAATTTATGATCTATTTCATAAAAAATTTGGATGAGGTGATGTGCTACTTTATATAAAGGATATGGGTTAATGAAGGAAATGGGAAATTCATCATTGTGAGATGAATCTTGAATAATTTAATTTTTATGTATATTCTATTAGTGTTTTGTGATGTGAAATTCTATTATTATACTTATATTATTTTTAGTATTTTTTAATTTCATTATATTGTAACTATATTCTCTCTACTGCATGGTAATTGAGTAATGACTCAAGGAAAATATCAATGGGAGGTCTAATATTTTTCCCATGACCCTCTCATTTGTTTCTTTATTTTTCTTATTCTTTTGTGATGAGGTAGAGGGCTTCTATAGAAACTTTGAATAGTTTTCTCACTTTATCTTAGTAATCTCCACAAACTCATTCCAATCACAACTAAATCCTATTCACTATCTTGTCTTATTCTATATTTCATATGATTGGAGTCATTTGAATCAAGGTATATGTACAATATAATTGGAAATATATGATGTATGTTCTATTGAATATAGTCATGAAAAATTTATCACATGACACTATAATGGGGTTAAGACATGATATACCTTGGATATTTCAAAATATTCAAATGAAATTTTAATTTAACTGCATTTTTTTACCTATGAAATTGTTTTAAATGTATTATTAATAAATTGTAAGGAATAAACTTTGGCAATTAAGTACCCATTTTTTTCTGACCCATGATTGACACTTTTACAATTAACAATTGTTTTGGATTTCAAAATTTCTTTTATTTACTTTCATACTCCACAAAAACACATCCCTATATATTAATTTTTAATATCCAATAAAAAATGAAAAATGAAAAATCTAAATAATTTATAAAGAATATAGAAGATTTCACCCCTAAACTATTTGGTAACGACCCTAGTCAGTACCACTAGACTAAATTCTTAGTTAATAAATATTGATTTAATTAAATAATATGACAATAATGAATTTATTAGTTCATGAAATTTGGTAATTATAATTAATGAAATGTGGTATATAATGGTCCCTCAAGGACTAGTTGGGATTCACTTCTACAGTAACATGCTCATAGTAATCACTCAAAGCATCATTAAAATCCATAGTTTCAATTTATTCAAAATATGTTTTTCAATTAATATTTATTATTTTTTAGTAATGATCATTCAATTTTACCGTCCATAGAGAACGGTTGGTTTTTATAGGATATGTTCATGAAATTATAAAGCTAGTAATTTGGAGGAAGATTCCTAAAAACAAAGCTAATTATTTGGCACACCCTTCATGGGTTTGTTAAAAAATCATATATCCTATGTTTATTTTATAATAAAGTGGTATCCTCTCAATGTTTCAAGAGAGGGGTGAAATGAAATTTAATTTTCACTATTTGATTAAAAAATGAGGAAATATAAAAAGATATTTATTTTTAATGAAATTGATAATTCTAAAAACAAATTATTTTAAATGAAGAAGATTAAATATTATGGTTAAGGCGGGATATCCAAATATGATAATATAATAGTATTTGAAATAATTTTCTCCATACATTATTAATTCATTAATGTAATAATTCTTATAATATACATAAAAAACCATAGGTTGAAGTTTATAGTGATTAATAATCTACCAATACTAACTTTTTGATAATTCCTTCATGTGTGTGGGAAATAATTCAAAGATAACAATTAAATGAAAAACACCCAAATAAATTTGAAAATACCCAATTGTATATTTTTGTTCATAATAAAGTAAAAATGAAATTCAATTCCATCACAGAAATTAAAATAATCATTAGACATTAAACACTCATCATAACTAATTCCATAATATAAAAATTAAAAACATTTGAGAGAGATATGTGATCATTTACCAAGGATTTAAAAAATTAATATTTTAAATACTAAAAAATCATATATTACTAATAAATAACCAATTAACATTGAATTTATTAATTATAGTTTAGTTTTATCAATTAATTACATGAATCAGGCATTAAATTAGATTTTATTCCCTTATCAAATAACAGTGGTTTTTCAATCCTCTATTTGAGGAATAAAAATGGATGGAAAATGAAATAATTATAGTAACTACATAATGTTGGTAAAAAATTTATAAAACATTAAAAAATGAATCTAGAAAAAACTCCCATAAAAATTTGTGTTATAAACATTTTTAAAAGCAATGGAATTATTCGAGGTCTTCCAAAAGGTATTCATGAGTTTGAGGGAAACATTCTTACATACATTTCTCCGACTAGTATAATATATATATATATATATTGTATTTGAATTTAATTATTTTCTTAAATACCCTATAATATTCAAAAAAATGTCTCTTAATATTTTATTTTCATTCCACATGGTCATATTAATATTAGGAAATTATTTTAAATGACCGATAATGTTGGTATTCTTTCAATGGTGCAATTGAATTTTCAACAATATCTTTCTATTGAACACAGATGTGGAACTGATTTTAATTAAAATATAATCATGGGGAAATTAAATATATTGTGACAAGAACATTGTTTACTTTATTCTCTACGACTAATAAATTCTAAAAACTAATCCATCCCTCAATGTTAAAATAATTCACGTGTAATTGGAATTCATATCCTAGATGATATATAAGGTTTTTTATAAAGACAAATTTTAGATTTAATAATATATAGTCAATTAACCGCATAAATAATATATTCATTAATTATCAAAAAAATATTTAATATTCTGCATGTGAAAGAAATATTTTCCCTATTGAATAATCTTACATATCCTTCGTGATACATCAGAAAAAATTATATATCACTTGATTTGGAAAAAACTATATTATGTATCATCCAACAACAAAGTAAAAAATATTCTATATATTAGGGAATTTATATAATAAAATTTCATGTCTAATAATATTATTTCACAACACTAGTGTTTACCAATTATCCAATATGGTTCTTAGGAATACTAAATATTATACCAAACCCCCAAGAAATATTTTAGGTATCCATTACATAACACATAATGAATTAATGTGAATATATTACATATTTAAATTTAACATAAAAATATATTAAATATGATTCCTCTTAAATAAATTTATATTACCCCATCCAAATATTATATTACAAATCCTTCCCTTTTTTATTTAAACAACACTGATTCCAAAATAAGTTTATATTACAGTTGTTTCTGAAAAGATAATATGTAAGAATCAGAAACATGAAATTATCTAATATATCATATATATAAAATTGTTCGATTTTTGTAACTATATTTCTTCCCAATAGGTTCCTCAAGATTTCCCAATGTTTTTTGACAACATAAATTAAAATTATATTATTACCACATGATTTATAGAATGAATAAGAACGATTAATGATAAAAAATCAGTCCATTTTCACAATTTATTTCTAAATATCCTAAAATCCTCAAAATGATGTAAATTCTAATGTACTAAAAAAATTAAAAGGATTTAAAAAAGTTAATTACAACAGAAAATCTATTATAATATAAGCATCAGCAATTTGTTTGTCACATGAACATAAATTTGGAAGGAGGGGATGCATGGATGGATGATACGTGACATGAGTGTGGTAGGTATGTGTAAGATCTAGTGGGTGATGCTTCCTATTTTCAAAATACCATATCTAAAATATTTGTTTTGTTATATCTGTATTTAGTATAATATGGATTTTTAATGAGATTCCACCTCGATTGAGTACATTTAATCCTCAAGAGGGTGAATATATGGTGTCATTGTGGCAAGAACCCGATTATTCCCCTAAGTTTGGAGTCGATCATGCTATGCAGCATTATCCTAGATGATAATAATGTCATCTATAGTTCCTTTATGTCTATGGTAGTGGATGGATGAGCATCTCATGGTATGAGAAGTGAAAGTTGTCTAGAGAATTGTCCAGGGAGATCAATGAATTGAGTAGTCCTTGGAAAATCTATCATATGTGTTTCAGTCATGAAATCATTTTTTGATAAAGGGGAGGTTCTACCCTACATATAAAATAGTTGTTTAAGTTATCATGGATGATCATTGATCCAATCGATATTAGACTAAGACAGAGAGTAACACTGAACACATATATGATTAGGGTGATTGTAAAACATTAATGGGATATATTGGTGTATGTCGGTTTAGAAGTGAGGGTGAGATGGATATATTTTGAGGCAGTGTTATTATAACACATAATACCCAAGAAATTGAGGATGGATAGGGAAAAATAGTTCATTCACATAGTGAAAATATAGACTTCAGTTATAGACTATGACATGAAATTAAAAAATTTCTATAATTTATACCACCCTTGGAGGGAGATTATACCTCCACGGTGTGGTGATTCATGGATAGTTGATCACAATCTTTTAGGGTACATTTAATCATCTTCTAATTGAACTAATTTCTATAGGTGGGGAACTATGAATTGATAGAAGAGAAAAATGTCAATAAGTTTAAGACACCGAGAAAGGTAGTGGATTAAATAGAGATAGGTAGTGGAGATCTTGGAAATTAAATAAATGGGGATTGATGAGACACAGTAGGGATGTCCGAGCATATGTTCGATGATCCCATAATAGAGTGTGTCATCAAATAGATGTTTTCAATAATGGAAGAGGGGACTGTTCAAAACTAGTTTGATCAATCATAGATGATGTGTCATACAAGGATCTAAATAGAAAATTTAAAATGGTTTTTTTGGGTTTCCATGATGATTGTTGGGGGTTTTGGATCAAGTAAAACTCGTGAATCTAAGTTAGAAACAGGAGAAATACTGGGGATATGCATCCAAAATTCATATTTGTTTGTGGGATGAGTAAATGAATGGGATACCTAATATTGGCGGTAGTGGTAAATAGTGAGTATGACTCTATATGAACGATTTGTATCAGGTAATCAAAATTTGTGTTCGATATATCGATCAAGGTGATGTACTCATAGTAGGATGGGGAGACATAGAAAATTTTATTTATGTCATGGGAGTTTTGATTATAGTTTTTTATAATGGATACTGGTTCATGATATGCATTTGTGATAAATTTAATGAACAGAATATTGTTGAGTTATGTGAATTGGGTGTCATGTATAATAAATGAATGTTGTATATGCAATAGGTTAAATTGGTAATCAAGTGATATATGTGATGAATGTGGTCACTGTGTATTATGAGTGATGAAATTGGGAATAAGGTACGATGTGTGATGGATGTGGGCATTGATATGATTTTGGATCATCTTAATTGATAACATATAGATATGTCTGGATAACTAGTACATGTAGAATTAAGGATTATGGATGGGTATGAAACCATCACTGTTTTGTATATTTTTGTTGATATGAGGCGTGTTATGTAATTATTTTGGTGTTGAGTGCCCATGGAAGGGATCAGTCAATTTGAGTTGGGATGTCATGCTTACAAGGAAAAAATAAGATGTATTCAACTTCTTCTCAATGTTTTTAGAATTTTGTGAGTTGTATAAATATGTGTTAGTGATGACTGGAAAATGTGTGGATTGATATATAATATTTATGAGATATCATAAGGTGGGGAGTGTGTAATTTCTTGAATATATGAGTGTTATTATTTGGGTTGGACTTTGGATCGATCATGTGAAATTGGACCGTGTCAATGTATTTGGGGAGTCAGTACATAGATGATGTGCACTAAAAATACACATCCATGGTATTCATGTAAATATTCATATAATTCTTGAGAAATATATATATATATATATATAATAAGATATTATATATAATATACAATTAATATATTCATATGATCCATTTATTATTCTTTTATGTGATGTATGAATAGAATACAAATATATACGATATATACATATATGTTATTTATTTTTCATTAGTGGTTTATTCATTAGTTACAATACATTATGAATAGATGAATGTATTTTCATTAAAATTACTTGAAAATATTCAATGAATTATACCCAACAGAGATAAATACATTTCATGTGTTATGAAGTGGGAGCCTCAGGCTTCATTTATGTAATAGGATGATGTCCTATAAAATTGTATTTTCAATGTGTATAATCATATTCTAAATTTTTCTTATTCTTATGAACAATACATCTCACCAAATAAGTCACTATCACCCCTTCTGTTACGTTAGAATCCTAACGATATGATCGTGGATCCATTTTATAGGGTATCACCGTGGATGCGGGGTGATTTAATTCGATTCTCTATATGATATTCTTCAACAATTCTTATTCAAAGAGAACATGATGGATTCTCGTCTTTGTGATTTCCATGCACTATTTTTTATGGAATTATTTCCACATTGATTATTGAGGATAGTCATATTTTTGTTTTTTGGGTTTTTATTCACAGTTAATGATCATTAAATGTTCATATGAATCATATCAATGCCTGAATAATGATGTTATTAATGTGATTTAATCACATGTTTTTTTTATAAAATAAGAGCTGGAAATAATAATAACTTTTTTTAAAAAAAGAGATTCCATGTATGATGTTAAATATGATTTTCCCTTACAAGATACCCTTATAGGATATCCAATCATACAAGGTCTGTGTTAGGGTATATACTTTGATAGCATTTGGCTAATGATTTCTGTTATGGTAATACCATTAAACAAATGGGTCTACAAATGGGTCATTGACACTCTAACCATACACCTAAAGGTATTAGAGCTAATTTTTAATAGTCCTCATTGTTTACCATTATTCATATTATGAAATATTGAATCACCAATACACAATTGATTCTCATAATTGTAATACCATTATGAGAGTGATCTATATAAATGTAATTGTTGTATTACATCCATGTAACTATGTTTTTTAAATCATGAAACACAAATAAGCAGTCATATTACATTCATGTAACATTCTAAAAAAACCATTTACCCTTATACTGAGCATCTGTGGAATAGTGATAAGGGGATACCCTTATACTGAGCATCATTTTAAGGTTGATAAGGGGATTCCCTTATGAAGAATATGGATTCTATGTGAGGGTAAACATAACTTTGTCAAATATTTGATTTTATTTAATATTTTAAAATGATTACAAATGTTTAAAAACCATAATAAAAGTTATTTTTGTGATTTTTTAATTTATAAAGACATTATAAATATAAAAATAAATTAAAAAAATTTATAATTAGTTGAATAATATTTTATGAAACATTTTCTGAAATATTAAAGGCTAATATTTCAGAGCATCTTTTGACTAATTAAATGGAATTCTTTAGGATATATAAAAAATGGTATATTTATATATCATTTAATATTATTTATTATGTGTTTATAAATTAAATTATATATCATATTTGGATTATAAAAAATATTAAATATTTGAAAGTGTATTATAAAATGATTATAATTCATGAAATATAATCTAAATGATACATAATATAACATATGAATGAGGACTTATTGAATTTTATAAAAATGTATATATTATTTTTAATATGTAAAATATTTATAGTTCGAATATATTTTTTAATAGTTTTTAAATGTCTTATGGTTTGAAAAGTAAATAAACTATTTATTATTTTAAATTTCATTGATATTAATGTTGATAAAATTATTAATAAAATATGAAAATTATAAATTCTCATTTATATGATAAATTTATTCAATGATAAAACCTTTCATATCATGTCCAGTTTGATATCATAATTATTTTTCCCCTAACTTGTCCTTAGTTAGTATTTTTGGTTATATCATTGAGAATATTTTTTTGGAATTGTTTCTGCATATTTTGTGTAAGAGTTTTTATGAATTCAATTCTCTATTAAATGACGTATCCTAGGATAAAGGTACATGGTTTTAGTCCCCCTACAATAATATAGTCTTTATATATCTACTAATGGTATTGGGGTTAGAACTATATCAATATGGGGTAACAAATGTGGTGTTTTCAATATCATATATCTTGATTAATTTACATGGAATGTTTATGTGCCTTACACCTATGATACATTAAAATATGTATAAATATGTTTCCTTACTATTATGGGTGAGTGAAATAATCTTTTCTGTTATATAACAGTTACTCATTAATGTGGTTTGAACACTTTAGTGTTTTTTTAATAGGGATTATAATATAAAATCATTAGAATAATGTATTTCAAAAAAAGTGAATATAAATTGAGAATATATTTATATCATTAGATTTAATAGTTATGAATTAAATATGAATATGATGTATATTAAAATAGGGAGACATTAAAAGAAAATCCCAGAAATACTATGTGTCATATTCCTTATAAAGAATCACTTTTCATGAACTCAATCACACAACCATGTGTTATAGATCTCAGTACGAGTAACACTGAATTATATTGTCGATGAAATTTAATATATTCGTAACTATGGATTTTTATGTTATTAATCTTTTATCTCAGTATTATTTTCCCATTATTGTATTTATTGGCATTGTAGTTTTCATTTTCATTATGATAAACTAGATTAGAATACATAATGGTTTGAATAAAATAATTATAAATTATATTGAATTTATATGATGGAATTAGATAAATATTTATCCACTTAACAATCACATAATAAAAACTGTTATCATTAGGATGATTCCCTGTGTAAATTTTCATATCTTATTTACATGATACCTAATGTAATGTTTTATGAAATATGAAGATTGGATCACTAAATGGATATGGTATCAAGTGAAACTGGTATAGTTGGAGAACATTCATTTGAATTCAGTAAAGAAAATATAAAAAAATTAAAATTAAAATTATAAATGTTATGTTGTAGATGAAATTATAAATTGAATGTAATTCTTGAAAAGAGATTCATAAATTAATATAATCATATGATATGTAACATAGGAATATTTATTAACAATGTGTAATATTCATGGTATTCTATTAGTTTCTTTCTAACTAATCATCTGTTGATATTATTCATTAACAAAATTATGATTCCTATAGAAGAATAGAATTATTTATTTAATGTTTCAATGGAATTAAATACTATTTTAACTAAGGAATTATATTCTCATATACATAATATGATTAGGTATGTTGATAATATATCTCATGATATATATTCTTTGGGAGACTGAATAATTACTCAATGACTTATTCTACTAAAGGAATTCATTATGTTGTTATCTTATAACATGATTAATGAGTTTGAGAAATGTTTTCTAGATATTTTCAAATTGCTAAGAATAAATTAACATCATATATTGTGATTATATTATTATATTATTTTGATAGAATCAATGTTAAAAGCATCAATATAGAAGAATATATTTAGTTGGAAACTCTAGAAATATTTCTTCAATAGTCGAGTTTAGGTTATTTCAAACCTAAGGGTACAATCAAGAAGGAGTAATGATTCTCTGTGATGGGATTATCTACAATAACTAAAGGGGGTTTTGGAACATCAGGGAATTTCGTTTTCTGGAATTTATGTATTTGGAATTTCTCTTCAATTTTGATGTGTCTATGATATCCAATGTATGAATTTAATTTTTTTTTAAATATTAATGAGATCAAAATACATTGAATAATTGAATGATCATGTATTTTTCATTCAATTGAAGGATGTTTACCTAGATACCACTTCTCTTATTGGATAAGTAGTTTCAATAAATTGTTAGAAAAAATAACTTGAGAGTATTAATTTTATATTCTAGATTGATGATTCATTTAATTATATAACATGATTTTGAGAAGAAGATGTTGATTAAAGTGTTTTATCTTGGATAAAGTGTTTATTAAACTCTTTGTAAAAAAATGATGGAATTTAATTCCCACCCAGTAGTGGTTCCTTTTAATGAATAAAAAAATATATTCAAGAAAATAATCTAAACATATAGAATGTCATGTGTGATATTGAAACAATAGTTTGATTGATATTCTTAATAAGAGAAAATAAATGCTATCTATTAAAAAATTGTTTGGTCTTGTGTAAAAAAACTATATTTTACAGAGATTATAGTTTCTAATCAACTTATTGGTGTATGTTTGAACATAGATAATTTCAAAGATAAAAAATAAAATTTTAAACCACATTTATGTTATGTGATTATTTAGGTCATTTTTAGAGAAGTATTAATCTTATAGTAATGAAAAATGTTAATAGTTACATTTACTTACTATTGGAAGGTGAATATCATTGTTAACTAAAGTGTTCTTTCATACCAATATTCACTAATATTTCACATCATATTCTTCAGTGTTAGGATGTGTAATTATAAATAAAAATCTTAAGAGTTTCATTTTGTTAACACAACAATTTAACATCACTATTTCCTAATGATTAATACCAACTAATAAACAATTTTTATCACTTGATATCATAAAATAAATTAGGTTATGACATTAAAGATAGTTGTATATTGTTACATTAGTTATCATAATGATGTGGATATTACTGTATTATAATTTTATTTATAATGTGTTATTAATTTTATAATATAAATAGATACAAAATTAAAAAAATCATGGAAACTTTTTAATGGAAGGGTTCCATGTATGATGAAGATATAATTAGAAAGGTTCTTATGTAGGGAAAAAATTAAAATCAATAAATTTTATGATATAAAGTTATGGAATTTGAATATTTTCATTGAATTGAACAATGTAAATATGATTGCAAAGTATCTACATTATTCAAACATTCATTCTTCATAAATATTACTTACAAAGTGGTTAGTGGGAGTATTTTATCATACACTCACAAATGGATGTGAAAAAAATTACATATGATTGTATTGTTCAAAAAAACCTTAATGAAACCAAAAGATGAGGGTCATTTAAGGTTATTTATGTTCTATAATTGAGATACTGATGTAATGGTTATAAAAAAATAATGTATTTATAATTAACTTAATGTTAATTTTTCATCCATTCATGTGGGTTTCCATTTACAATACATGAATGGTTGAATGATAAATATATTCTCAAAGTGAAAACATTGACTTGTACCTATCCAATGATAATTTGTGAGTACAAATGGTTGTTATGACAAGTAATTTTTATATTTAATACATTATTTTATTTGATTCAATGGTTTGTATATAATATATAAAGACAATATTCTTCAGGTAATAGGTAGAGAGGTATTAATTGTCGTAATGTGTGAATGTATATCACATAGAATGTAATATAAATATATATATACATATAGGTGTATGTATATTATCAATACTTATCAAATTAGTTTGGATAGATAGATACCATGAGAACATTCATACTTTGTACCCTACGTTTTTATGAAAATATATTGACATAGTTTATATGGGGGTGGTTGGGTATCTTGCAGATCATGTCATTGGTTGGAGTTCAACCAAGATGATATTTTTCCACCTCAATAACATGTAAAGATATCTGACCCTTGATTTAAAAATATTGATGATGTACACAAACATACATATTTGAGTCACATATTACATGTTCAACTATTTAAATGAATTACATGTGATATTATTATCAGTTATAAGAATGACATGTGATGTATACATCATGTTGATCAATCTATTTCATATAACCAAGAATAAATGATATAACTATAATAGTTTGACATATTCAACTAATTGTGGTCACTCGATGACATTGGGTAAAATATTATATAGGTATACATATGATTTATATGATGCATATCATGGTTGACATTTTAATTTATAGATATGATTATATTATATGTTGATCACCCCAGACCCCATAGTAGATTGGGGAGAACTGATTCTTTATTGGAGGTCATTCATTATATAAATCTATGAAATATACATTTCACAATTCGTATCAATTATTATAAGTCACATAGGGTCACACTATATGCCCTAGGGATAAGGATATAATTTTGGATAATGTTGTTTTTCAAAATAGAGTTTGATGATTAACTATATAAAATAGTGTTCGAATTTATTCTCAATGTGTTGTGATATTTTTGGATAAAGTCATTATTAGTTTTTAAGGAAAATAGAATACTGTTGGAATAAGAATAAAAATATACAAGCATGAGATGCATCTACACTTTCATAAAATTCATAACAAAAACAAACACACATATATATAATATGATATTATATATTGTGTAAATTTAATATATGCATATGCTTAATGTATTTTTTATGCATGTGATGCATGTATTATATATATATATATATATTATTTATTTATCCATAATGGTATATATATCCATTATAATCCATTATGAATATATTAATGGATTTTTATTATATTTATTTAAACATTCTATTAATCATACCTAATTGATAGAAACACATGTGATGCGTTATGAAGTGGGAGCCTTTTTATTCGACTATATAAGAGGTTTCAATCCTCTAATGTTTTGGGTGTGACGTGTATGAGCCTCTTTTAAATTTATATTCATTATAATCATCATTCATATCACCCATGAAGGTTCTAGAACTGTTTCAATTTCTCATGAATACTCATAATATGTCTGTGGGTGCATTGGATGATGTTTCCCTTTGAAGGTAGGTTTCATTTTTTCACTACTCTTTGGGATCTCTTTCTAGCATACTCATTTGAAGAGAATAAGATGTTTTTCTGCATTTTTGGTTCAAATGTTCTTTTTTTACTATACTATGAACACATTTATTCTTGAAGATCGTTTTGGGTATATTAAATATCAGCTAGAAATAAAATTAATTAATATATATGACCTATGATACCAATAACGAGGAACCCAAAAAGGTACAAACTGAATTATTCCCATAGGTTCCTAAGGATTCAACACAAACATGGTGAAATTTTCTCCAAAAAATGATGGAGTTATATCTAAACCTGAAAAAGGACCTATATTAAGATTAAAACTATTAATGTATTTGATGGATTTTATCCTATAAATGGATGGGTATTTATATTAATCCACAAAATAAAGTGTAATTTTCATAATACTCCAGATGTGATGTAGGTAGATGTAATGAGTTTTAACTATCCTTAAAAAAGTGATATACCATATTGGGTTTTATACACCGGGTTTTTGTGTGAAGATTTGAGTAGCATCATTTAGTTGGAAACCATTGTAAATGTATTATGTTCATATTTTAATTTAAAGGATTTTTTCCCCTATTGTATTCTATCTTTTTTTAAATTATTTTCTTTTTAAAGTATCACATTCTATTCGTAATGTTTAAATTAGAAATATTTTTTAAAGAAAGACCATTCGTCCCCACATATTTTCGATAATCATTACCCCTCTTAGAAAAAATTGATATATCTTCTTGTGTTTTTTGTGTTTTCATCCACCTTGAATAATCATTTGATATTAATATGATACACAACATCATAGGATGGGAATCATGTACCTAGTGTTAGACTAGGTTCGATGTCAAAATGGTTGTGAAATTAAACAAGGGGTATCTAGAGGAGGGATGAATTTTAAAGGATAAATTTTTAAATCACTTGAAATTAAATGAAATTTATTAAATTTTTGGAATTCATTTAAAAATATTTTACAGTTAGAGTATATTCCTGAAAAAACTGAAAACGACTATATGTATGATGCATGATGTGTAAGGTTCATTATATATAATGGTCATCCTAGGAAGGGTTGGGAAAACTGGAAATCTGTGATATATAAAGGTCTCCATATGAAAAAAAATGGATACCCTTTAATATATATATGTAAATTGGATTTGAAATTAAAAATATAAGAGTAAATTCAACAATTACATAAGGGTCGTCTTCTATTTAGAAATCAACAATGCGAGGGAGTCAAATTCAATTATGTAATGGAATGATTTCTAAGGGTAGCAACACATCCATATGATACATACACGCCATTTGATATGTAATGGTCCTGAATTTGTGAGTTTTGATGGAAGATACATAATTTCCATATAATAAGATTAGATTTATATTTAAGGGTCCTATAATTTGTTAGTTTTTATCAATGATATGTAACATTTATTAGATATGTAAGTATATCATAAATAAGGGTCTATATATAAGGATCTTGAACTTTGTGTCATATTTAGATGGATAATGTATAAGGGTTTGTAATGTGTAATGGCCTTATGTGTTGATACAAATATTTAATGTTCAATATGTATAAGTCATTATATTTTTCAAAAAATTAGTGTGATGATATTTTCAAAAAAATTTAAAATAGTTAGTAGTTGAATTAATAAGCCTAAAATGGATATTTTATTCTATTTTGGCAAGAATATAGTGGGTGTAACCTAGAATTTTCTATCATTACTCTCTTCACCATCATGTTATATATTCATTAATTCTTTTCATTTATTCATTACATCTTTTGTATAGTGTGTTCATCAGCATGTAAATCAATCAATGGTTATTCATTATTGGTTTCTCCCATTGATTAATTATTTTTTATCCATTTTCCCTAAATTATGTGTTTTAATTGATTAAAAATTTCCATTTTATTGTATATAGATCATCCAATGTTTTTTAATTAGTGTATTTTACATAACCAGATGTTTATAAATGTGAAAAATCAAAAAACCACAAATTTCTAGATAGTTTTTTTCCTATAGTGTAGTGGGCCCTCTTTTGTGTTAACATGACCCAAAATCCTCATCCTTAATAGTGAGTGAAAAAAATCTATGGATACACCATTGAGAATGTTCATAACCTCCCTCAATAATATTCAGCACCATCTACATCATACTGGTGAAGCAACATTGCTATCTACATCAAAGGACAACATTATTTGAATCATACCGATGAACGTTAGCGACCCCATTCTCGATTGTCAACACCACCCAAAATCATATGGGTGTGACCCAACACATTTCCTAGGACCCACATCAACCAATGATTATAATGACGAGAAAGAGGGTGAGGTAAAGGATCTATGATGAGTAATAGTGTGAGAAGCAGGGAAAAGGTAGGGGTCAATGGAATGCTTGATAGAAAGAATGAGAGAGAGGGTGGGGATTATGAACATAACCATGAGGGGTTTCAAATGGGGTCAGTCGTGTGTCAGAGAGATCTATAGCATGGTTGAGTGGGATGGGGTCCTCGGTGAGCAAGAGGGTGGTGTTGGGTGAATATAATTGACCATTCTTCCAAACCCTATCCCTCACCAGTTGCTCGCTTGCAACACACCCCTCGGTTGACTTACACACATACCACATGAATAGAATATGCGACAAGAAAATCGAAAATACATGGAGTTTGGCCTCATATCCACTCTAATTGATAAGGTAACTCCTTCTACCTCTACTGATAACATCCAAATTGATGTTCTGTATGAAAGAAAAACACTTTTTTTTGCAATGAATGTATGTCTATTGGCCACTCTTTAGAGCTATGTTGGAAGAAGGTTTCATGTGAGAAATGTGGTATGAAAGGCCATCCTGCCAATATCTGTCGAAGGAATCAAAGATAAAGGATGCAGATTTATCAAATCTCATTCATCAAAATGGTGATACACCCACCGTGCCATTGCCCACTATTGTTGATGTGTTGATTTCTGAGAAATCTTTTTCTTAGGAGAATAATTTAAAAGGCAAGGGGCCGTTGGTGGATGAGTCGCTAGTGAGAGCTAATAGCGGGCCTTCGAAAACTCGGGTTGAATTGGCCAAAGAGGTTACTGCAATAGAGGACACTACTACACAGTCTCATGAATATACAAAAATAGTGACTTATGATCCCCCTGTAGATGTCTCAACTCCAAATGATGCACAAAAAAATATTGATTGTCATTAAGAAATTCAGGAATTATTTCAATCCTCTTAATTGTCTGATAGATGGGGTAATGTCTCTGAGGATTAAAGGGTGAATGTTGGTACCCTTATTCGGGCTTCGGGTGGTGTAC
Source organism: Viscum album (assembly GCA_963277665.1). Lineage (NCBI taxonomy): Eukaryota > Viridiplantae > Streptophyta > Magnoliopsida > Santalales > Viscaceae > Viscum > Viscum album. The sequence continues at coordinate 632,967,024 of OY728134.1, read as the reverse complement.
ATGCCTCTTTTAAAGATGTATTCCTAAGAGGAAAGACAATGATCACTAACAGTGAGGGCCTTACATCTCTTCCTCCAAAGAGGAGACCAAAAAAGGTGTAACATCCCAAGTAAGTAATGAATAATATATATTTTAATCTATGTCTATTAATGAATTAGATATTGTTTTAGAGGCTTAAAATGAGAATAAATCCAATCATAAGCATGGAATACACTAATATTTTTAAAAGATTGTTTTACTGCCTTTTGATGGAAAACCATTTTTAAATCTATATTTTGACAATTTTATAAGCTATGTTTGTCAAAATAAACTTATTCTTTATGATTGGGACATCAAAATTTACTTTTTGTGAATTTTTTGTATTTTTTCGATAAAGTTCATTTTTTTAATGAATAGTGAAAAATGTTGTATTTTAATTCAAAACTTCTTTTTAATCTAATTTATTTATATAATTAGATTATATTTTTAATTGGTTTTAAAGTTCAATTAGAATATATTTTTACCATTTAATACAATAGTGGTCGTTATAATTAATTTCACTTTGAAATTGGACTTAAACTAGTGTCAATCGTTTGATACATATTGTTTCATAAAAAACACGCTATTTGCTCTGACAGCGGGAATTAATTATTAAATTAATTAATGAAACTTATATGTTCTGAATTTTGTAAATTAGACATCATTTTTGAATTCGGAATATAAAATATATCTTAGGGTGATGTTTTGGTATTTTTCTGAAAAACTTCAATTTTTGATGAATAGTGAAACCACTAAGTGGTACTTAAAAAACTGATTTTTTGTTTAAATGAAAATTTACCACCTCTGTGTTTTGAATTTCAAAAATCTGGCATACATGGTTGTCATTAAGAAGAAAAACTTGGTTCAATGGGATTAAAATAATTTTTTGGTGAATAGAATCTTTTAAGTTTTTAATCGCGATTAGAGGTAATTAGTGTAATTTAAAATAAGAATAATGTTTTAATAATATAAAATGAACTTGACACATGTCCTACCCATATTTTATGTTTCATGGCCGACCAATAAAATCCATGGGTCAACTTGGGGACCCCATTGAGCCACATAAGAAGGAAACGACATTAATATATTTTTATTTAATGTTAAAGTAAAAATTACACAAACATGATATTTTTTACTAAAACAATTTTTACATGTGGTTATACAAGTCATATTTTTGACTATAAATAGGAATTTGAAAGCTAAAAATATTTCCTACATCATAGTAGTTTTTTTTATAATTTTTAGACATTAAATAAATTAAATTATTTATGACATCATGATGATGCAGCGATTACCTCGTTATTTAACGATTTAAATAAAATGAAAATAGAATGTAACATCTATGACCTACACTTGTCAAAAACTTATTTTATGGGTGTATTTTGATCCCTTATCACCATATCCTAGATATACATCAATGTGGGTCCTTTATAATCCAAAAATCGTATGAAAATAAAGTAACCTTTTATACCTTTCCAAGAGTGCCCCTCCTATCCTCTTATAAAAGGCCCCCACCTCTACCACCTTACCCACACTTCCAAAGCCTTTGTCTCTGCCAAAACCTGTCCATTTTTTCTCTCCACATCCCTCTATTACTCTTTTGAGCCTCACGTTGGGTATAAGTCTTCCCAAGGAAGCCTTTGAGCTCAAATCAAAAAGAGTTACCCATTTTAAAGGTAGTGTTTTCTCTTTTGTTCTTATGTTTTATTTTGCTTCTCCATCCATATAAAATAATTTTATTCATTTATTTTGTAACCAATAAAGTATCCTCAATATACTAGGATGTTTTTATAATATTTATTCGAGCTACACTTACAGACACCTACATCTAATGGTTAAAGAACATACTATTTCCGTGGATGGCGAATTTCTGTCTCACGAAACGACGATTGTTTAATATTCTTTTAACACCTTCAAAGGTGGACATTAAGATGAAAATATATTTATATATGATATATAATATGTTTATGTTTTACTTAGGCTTCTGTATTTTCCATTTATGGAATACCTTTATGGTTTCCATTATGGGTAAACGCGATATCTTCATTTTAGGAAGTGCGGAATACTGCCCCTCAAAGTGATTGGATTCGTTAATGCCATATGTGGGATGTATAAAGGATGTAATTAATGGTATTATATATGATATTATACTGGAATTATAACATACCATTATATCATTATGATTCAATTCCATAAAATACGAAATAGAAATGAAAGTAACGTTCATGCGTACGTACGACTTACAGTCTCCATGAACGGTGCATTTCATTTCTTACCTCTAAACGTTATGTAATATTATAAATTCATGTATATACTGGATATATATGATATATATGATATCTATATCATGCGTATAACTCTGGATATAATGGATACATGAACAACTTGTAATTATAAAGGTTTTATTTTTGACCCAAGTACCAATGATCTTTAAAACGACCATTATTAACTTAAATAATTACTTAGTGTTGATGACATGGAAATAAGTGATATAAAAGGAATAATGAAATTGAAAATGGTTCTTAAGAAAGTAGAAATTAACTCTAGTTTATTATTCAGCAGATTAAACAACGATCAAGTCAAGTCGGATACGAGGTAAGGGAACTTCATAACCCAATTTCCATTCTTTGGGTTAATCTCCTACTTTCAAATTATGTCATGATATTATTATGTCATATCTTGTATTTGTACTTTATTTATGTGTACTTTTAGTGAATACACATAATCGATCTAGTTTATTTAAAAAATGATCTTTGTATGGGACTTTATCTCAATCTCCATTCACTGATGCATATTTTGTTTTATACACAACCTTCTTTTATATGGTGTATAAACCCCTTTGACTTTTACATTTATTCAAATGAAATATTTTTATATGAAGCCTTTACTAAACGACAAAAGGGAACGTTTTTTTGTCGTATGTATTCAGAGACAGTGACTTCTCCGCCATTGTGACAATTATTTGAGTTTCGGCATCCTTTACAAGCCATACCTTTTTTAAAAGAAAAATAAATACCATATTTTACTTTTCTTTTATTTTGGTATTGAAAATTGTTTTGATAACGTTTTTATTATATCAATGTGTTTTATTAATATCTTGTGATTGAAAGGTGGAAATGTTATGTTTCCTTTATGCATGTTTAATGTGATATGATTATGTTATGGTTCTTGGGCATTATTATGAAGACAGATGGTTCTATGATAAACCACGGGTGGGTGAGCCCGATATAGATCTCAAATTCATTGGGAAATGTGAAGGGGTTAATCATTAAGGTTTCTCCGAAGAGATTTAGGGAATATACTGTTATGGGTATTCGAAACGTAACCAAGAGGGTTACTCCTTACGTAAGAATATTATGAATGCCTCAAGTTACCTTTATGTCATATGATTTCTATGATTTATTCATGATTTGATGATGTATGTTAAAGTGCTTATGTTTTATGAGTAGAGTATGATTTCATTGATTCTTAGGTATACATGTACTCAGGTTTCCTTTCCATATTTTTATATCCCTTACTGAGATTTTTATGCTCATCCCAAGTTTTTGAAATGTTTTTCATAGGTCAAGGGAAGGGTACATGATATGATGTTAGTTTCAAGGAAGTGTCAGGAAGGAATCCATGTTTTATTTTAAATATGTTTATGTTGATGGGAAAAAATGAATACTATCTTTTATTGTAACCACTTTGTTTAAAAGTGGGATGTAATGCATGTTTTATGATCAAATTCAATAAAACTCTAAACCTGAAAAGATCATCAACGTGTATTCTTTATGTAACTCATGATTAAGTATGGTTTATGGCTGGGGCCTTATAGTTGGTATTAGAGGTCGGTTTAGATAACTTTAGGAGTTAGAATTTGATTAAATGATTATCCAAAAATATTTTTTTTATGGTATGATTGAAATGATATAACATTTGAAGATTACCATGTTGCTTTGCCTAAGATATTTTTGTGTTAAGAATGAGTTTTTATAGAGGAAATAAAACAAAATTGCTGGGAAGGCATACCAAGGGAAATGACCATTCAAATCTGTATCCTGAGATGGTCATAATTAGAACTAAATAGCCTGTTGTAGTGATGGTTCAGTTGACTTGGGTGAAAAATGTTGGTTTTTTTTATTGATGATATTTTGGTGTTTTCAAAAAGTAAAGAGAAGCATGAAATACATTTAAGGGTTATTTTGAAAACCTTTAAAGAAAATAAATTGTATGGAAAATTAAATAAGTGTGAGTTTTGGTTGTAACAAATTTCTTTCCATGGTCACATTGTTTCTAATGATGGGATAACTGTTGATCCGACAAAAAAAATGGTTGTTGAAGAATGGCCAAGACCCACAAATGTTACTGAGATTCGTAGCTTCTTTGGTTTGGCAGGCTATTACCAATGGTTTGATAGAAATTTTTTATGGTTATCTAGTCCAATGACTAATCTAACTCGGGAGGGTGTTAAGTTTATCTGGACAAAAGAATGTGATGATCGTTTTCAGGAATTGAAAAGAAGAATGGTGAATGCTCCAATTTTGTCACTACCTTCCAGGAATGGGGAGTTTGTTATCTACAGTGATACTTCATTGAAAGGACTTGGTTGCGTCTTAATGCATAATGATCAGGTATTTGTGAAATCTTCTCTATCAGACAGAGTCAAGGAAGCACAAAAGCAAGACAGTGGGTTGCAGAAAACGTAGAAGCTGGTTCAGAAGGGTAAGTTTCCTGAATTAAACATTGATAATGATTGTGTTTTGAGATTTGGGAAGAGATTGTGTGTGCCATGTGATTCACAGTTGAAGAGAGAGTTGTTATGTGAGTCTCATAGGTCCCCGTTTTAAGTTTATCCTGGCTGTACTAAGATGTATAGAGATCTGCGAGAGTATTACTGGTGGGATCGAATGAAAAGAGATATTACTGATTTTACTGTGAAGTGTTTGACTTGTCAGCGGGTTAAAGAAGAGTGGTAGTTACCGAAAGGGATGCTTCAGCTTCTACCAGTGCTAGATTAGAAATGAGAAAACATATCCATGGACTTTTTTGTGGGATTACCGAAGACATATAGAGGTAATAATGCATTTTGGGTTATTGTTGATCGATTTACTAAATCTGCTCATGTCCTTCCTATTCGAGATACATTGTATCTAGATCAACTTGCTCGGTTTTATCTTATAGTGATAGTCAGGTTGCATGGAGTTCCCCTCTCCATTGTATCTGACCGTGATCCCAGGTTCACTTCTAACTTTTGGAAAGGCCTTCAGAAGTCATTGGGTACTCAATTAAATTTTATTACAGCTTTTCATCCTCAATGAGATGGGCAGTCAGAACAAACGATAGAGACTTTGGAAGATATGCTACGTGCTTGTTCGATGGATTATCAGGGAAGTTGGGACCAACATCTTTCTTTGGTTTAGTTTTCTTATAATAACTGTTTTATTTCTAGCATACAGATTGCACCATTTGAGGCATTATATGGGAAGCGGTGTCGAACTCCAACTTTTTGTGATGAAGTGGGTGAAAGGAAGCTGATGGGACCCGAATTGGTAGATAATTTCGCAGAAAACATTCAACTGATACAGAAAAACATGAGAACATCTCAGAGCTGGCAGAAGAGTTATGTGGACAACAGGTGGAAGGTTCTCTTTTTTGAGGTAGGTGATCATGTTTTTCTCAAAGTCTCACCATGGAAAACTGTGATGCAATTTGGTAAGAAAGGAAAGCCGAGTCCAAGGTTCATTGGACCATATTAAATTCTAGAGAAAGTTGGATTAGTTGATTACCGAGTGGTTTTACCTCCGAGTTTGTCTCTGGTACACAATGTTTTTTCATGTTTCGATGTTGAGAATGTATATGCCAGATCCATCTCATGCTTTGATACCAGAGGTAGTTCAGCTGGAAGAGAACCTATCTTATGAGGAACAACCGGTACAGATTCTTGACCACAGGGAGAAAGTATTATGGAATAAAGTGATTTATCAGGTATTGTTTTTTTGGAAAAATGACATGAATGAAGAGGCAACATGGGAATCTTAAAATGAAATGAGGGATAAGTACCCCCACTTATTCGATAAGTAAATAAATTACGGGGACACAATTTTCTAAAGGGGGAAGGATGTTACATCCCATGTAAGTAATGAATAATAGATATTTTTATCTATGTCTATTAATGAATTAGATAGTGTTTTAGAGGCTTAAAATGAGAATAAATCCAATCTTAACCATGGAATACACTAATATTTTTAAAAGGTTGTTTTACTGCCTTTTGATGGAAAACCATTTTTAAATCTATAATTTGACAATTTTATAATCTATTTTTGTCAAAATAAACTTTTTATTTATGATTGGGACATCAAAATTTATTTTGTGTGAATTTTTGGTATTTTTCCGATAAAGTTAATTTTTTAATGAATAGTGAAAATGTTGTATTTTAATTCAAAACCACCTTTTAATCTAATTTATTTATATGATTAGATAATATTTTTAATTCGTTTTAAAGTGTAATTAGAATATATTTTTACCATTTAATCCAATAGTGGTCATTGGAATTAATTTCACTTTGAAATTGGACTTAAACTACTGTCAATCTTTTGATACTTATTGTTTCATAAAAAACGCTATTTGCTCTGCCAGTGGAAATTAATTATTAAATTAATTAATTAAACTTATATGTTTTGAATTTTGCGAAATACACATCATTTTTTAATTCAGAATATCAAATATATCTTAGGGTAAAGTTTTGGTATTTTTCTGAAAAACATCAATTTTTGATGAATAGTGAAACCACTAAGTGGTACTTAAAAAACTGATTTTTATTTTAAATGAAAATTTACCACCTCTGTGTTTTGAATTTTAAAAATTATACATACATGGTTTTCATTAAGAATAATAATTTGGTTCAATGGGATTAAAATAATTTTTTGGTGAATAGTAACTTTTAAATTTTTAATCGCGATTAGAGGTAATTAGTGTAATTTAAGGTAAGAATAATGTTTTAATATTATACAATTAACTTGACACATGTCCTACCCTTATTGGATGTGTCATGGCCGACCAAGAATATCCATGGGTCAAAGTGGGGACCCCATGGAGCCACTTTGGAAGGAAAATGAAATTAATATCTTTTTATTTAATGTTAAAGTAAAAAAGGACACAAACATGAGTTGTTTTACAAAAACAATTTTTACATGGGGTTATACAAATAATATTTTTGACTATAAATAGGCATTGGAAATATAAAAATATTTCCTACATCATAGTATTTTTTTTAAAATTTTTAGACATTATATAAATTAAATTATTTATGACATCATGATGATGCAGTGATTACCTCATTATTTAACGATTTAAATAAAATGAAAACAGAATTTATACTCTATCATCTAAACTTGTCAAAAACCTATTGGATGGGTGTATTTAGATCCCTTATCAGATTATCCTCTATATACATCAATGTGGGACCTTTAAAATCCGAAACCCATTTGAAAATAAAGTAACCTTTTATACATTTCCAAGAGTGCCCCTCCTCTCCTCTTATAAAAGGCCCCCACCTCTACCACTTAACCACACTTCCAAAGTCTTTGGATCGTCCAAAACCTATCCATTTTGTCTCTCCACATCCCTATCTTACTCTTTGAATCCTCACTTTGGGCAGAAGTCTTCCCAAGGAAGCCTTTGTTCTCAAATCAAAAAGAGTTACCCGTTTTACAGGAAGTGTTTTCTCTTGTGTTCTTATGTTTCACTTTGCTTCTCCAACCCTATAAACTCTTTTTATTAATGAATTTTGTAACAAATACAGTATCATCAATATACTAGGATGTTTTTATAATAAGGATTCGAGCTACACTTACAGACACCTACATCTAATGGTTAAAGAACATACTGTTTCTGTGGATGGCGAATTTCTACCTCACGAAACAATGATTGTTCAATATTATTTTAACACCTTCAGAGGTGGACATTAAGATGACACTATATTTATATATGACATATAATATGTTTAGGTTTTACTTAATCTTCTGTCTTTTTCATTTATGGCATACCATTATGGGTTCCATTATGGGTAAACGCGATATCTTCATTTTAGGAAGTGCGGACTACCTCCCCTCAAAGTGATTTGATCCATTAATGCCATATGTGGGACGTATAAAGGATGTAATTAATGTTATTATATATGATATTATGTTGGAATTATAATATACCTTTATATCATTATGATTCCATTCCATAAAAAACAAAATAGAATTGAAAGCAGTGTTCATGCGTACGTACGACTTACCGTCTCCATGAACCCTGCATTTCATTTCTTACCTCTAAACATTATGTAATATTATAAATGCATGTATATACTGGATATATATGATATATATGATATCTAAATCATGCGTATATCTCTGGATATAATGGATACATGAACAACTTTTAATTATAGGGGTTTTATTTTTGACCCAAGTACCAATGATCATTAAAACAACCATTATTAACATAAATAATTACATAGTGTTCATGAAAAGGTAATAAGTTATATAAAAGGGATAATGAACATGAAAAAGGTTCTTAAGCAAAGAAATTAACTCTAGTTTATTATTCAGGAGATTAAAGAATGATCAAGTCAAGTCGGATACGAGTTAAGGGAACTTCTTAACCCAATTTCTATTATTTGGGTTAATCTACTACTTTCAAATTATGTCATGATATTATTATGTCCTATCTTGTATTTGTACTTTATATATGTTTACTTTTAGTGAATAAACATAATTGATCTATTTTATTTAATAAATGATCTTTTTATGGGACTTCGTCTCAATCTCCATTCATTGAGGCATATTTTTTTTATACACAACCTTATTTTATACGGTGTATAAGCCCCTTTGACTTTTACATTTATTCAGAAGGAATCCTTTTATACGAAGCCTTTACTAAACGAAAAAAGGGAATTTTTTTTGACGTATGTATGCAGCGACAACGACTTCTCCGCCGCTGTGACCATTATTTGAGTTTCGACATCCTCTACAAGCCATACCTTTTTTTAATGAAAAATAAATACCATATTTTACTTTTCTTTTATTTTGGTTTTTAAAATCGTTTTGATAACGTTTTTATTATATCAATGTGGTGTATTGATATATTGTGATTGAAATGTGGAAATGTTATGTTTTCTTTATGAATGTTTTATGTGGTACGATTATGTTATGGTTCTTGGGTATTATTATGAAGATGGATGGTTCCGTGATAAACTATGGGTGGGTGAGGCCGATATATCTCTCCAATGCATTGGGTAAAGCGAAGGGGTTAAACGTTAAGGTTTATCCGAAGAGATTTAGGGAATATACTGTAATGGGTATTCCGAACGTAACCAATAGTCTTACTCCCTACGTAAGAATATTATGAATGCCTCATGTTACCTTTATGTCTTATGATTTCTATGATTTATTCACGATTTTATGAGGTATGTTAAAGTACTTATGTTTTATGAGTAGAGTATGATTTTATTGATTCATATGTATACATGTACTCAAGTTTCCTTTCAATATTTTATATCCCTTACTGAGCTTTTTATGCTCATCCGATGTTTTTGAAATGTTTTTCACAGGTCAAGGGAAGGGTACATGATATGATGTTAGTGTCAAGGAAGTTTCAAGAAAGAATCCATGTTTTATTTTAAATATGTTTATGTTGATGGGAAAAAATTAATAATATCTTTTATTATAACCAATTTGTTTAAATGTGGGATGTAATGAATGTTATATGATTTAATTCTCTAAAACTATAAATCTGAAAAGATCCTCAACGTGTATTCTTGAAGTAACTCAAGATTAAGTAAGGTTTAATGCTGGGGCTTTATAGTTGGTATCAGAGGTCGGTTTAGATAACTTTAAGAGTTAGAATATGATTAAATGATTATCCAAAAATATTTTTTATGGTATGATTGAAATGATATTGCATTTGAATATTACCATATTACTTCGCCTAAGATATTTTGTGTTAAAAATGGTTTTTTATAGAGGAAATAGAACAGCTTTTATGGGACGACATACAGAGGGAAATGTCCTTTCAGATCTGTATCCTGAGATGGTCAGAATTAGAACTAAATAGTTTGTTGTAGTGATGGTTCAGTTGACTTGTGTGAAAAATGTTGGTTGTTTTTATTGATGATATTTTGGTGTAACGCCCCGACCCAGTTACCCAAAGTCGGTGCATTATTAAATTACATTGGCATGATCATAAGAAAGATCAAATCTCGAAAGACCGATTGGTTTAGTAGCCTTGGAAGCACTAGATATATTCATAAAGTTTTACATTACATCATAAAGTGAAAAACTAATACAACAACATAATGTCTCCATAGTCCACACTATTATCCCCTCATAATATCCATGCAGGTCATTCATAACTTACTTCTTCACATCCTGGGAAAAATAAAACATAGAAAAGGGGTGAGATCAAATTCCCAGTAAGGATAACAATATAGCGGAAACTTTCCAAAATATGCATAAACATTTAAGGCAATGTATAACTAAAATAAAAGCCTTTTAAACATGAACTTCAACATAGTATGGAAAAAGTAAAATGAAATAATTACATTTACTTATTCACATGGATATTCTACTAATCGAATAATCACATGCAATATCAATAACCACTTTCATAATGATGGAATGCATAATGTCAGACTATCATAACCACATAGCCCAGGCCTCGTGCCAAGACTACAAATAAGATTTTTCCAAGGCCTTGTGCTAAGACACTAGTTTGTCTCATGAGACCTACCGATGCATCGAGGAGCTATAGCGGGCTCCACCCGTCACTTACTAAGTCCAATGCATTCCCATATGAAAAGGATTAAACATAACATAAACATTCGTATTAAAACTAGCATACAAAATGTCAATACTTTCTCCATAAACCATAAATGGTATAAAAATAATAGATCTACAGTAAAACATATCACAAAACATTCAATAAAAGACAAAAGTTTTGTATCATAATAAATAAAAATCAAATTAGCTTAAAATACTTCAAAGGATGTTGAAAAAAATGAAATCAAAACTATTTGAGAGAAATATCTCTCTTTCTCGAAATCATTGAAAAATCATAGATTTATAAAGGAAGTAATTTAAAAGAGATTTTTGAATCAAAGATTCCCATACCACTTTTAAACTTTTGAAATGAAATACCATTTCAAAACCTTCATGTCCATATCCTTAAAATCATTTTGAAAACATGGACATTAATTAAAAATATTTAGAGAGATAAATCTTTAAAACATTTAAAATTATGATCTTGATAAAGAGTACCTTTCAAAAATTCATAAAATATTAATTTTGAAATCATTTAAAAGTCACATAATTGTAAAACATTTACTTTGAAAATATTCTTATAAGCTTGTAAGGGAAGCTTTGAAAATTTTATAAGGGCAAAAAATAGCCGCACCCGCCGTATAAATTAAAAAAAACACTCTTACCTTAATTCTGTCGAAAAGGTTAAAAAGGACCTTGTTTTGAAAACAACGGGAAGATTCCTTTATAAGCTGCTTATAAAAGTCAAAAAGGGTATAAATGACTTTAACTTATACTCTAGTAAATAGTATAAATGTTTTTAAAGACATTTTTTAAGAAACATGGATGTGGATGATAAAGATATCCCAGTAGATTATTACGTATAAACAACCTCGGATAATGAAGAGATTGTGAAATAACACTTACCTTGTACTTTTCCATGGTTGGGGTAAGTTAAACTCCTGTTTAATGGTGAAATAATTGTTAATAAATTATACAAGAATCATATACATTAATATGATATAATATATGATCTTTTAATATTGATTTGTTATTAATATCTTAGTATTATCGTTGTTTCGGGTGTTAACTTACTCGTTTTTTATATGTTTTGTTACGTAAGCCATGTTTGTAATGGATTGGTTGTATATTATTCATATACAGAATTATATCAAGTCCTTAAACATTATTTTTAAATCATCAAATGATAATTATACTTGAATGGATATGATGGAGAATGAATCTCATCGCGTTCGTGGAGACGGTAGTCCGTACGTACGCACGAGCGACAATATCATTCTTTTGATATTAAAATAATATATAAATGGATGTTATGTCATATATACATAATCATTAACATGTTATATTTATTATTTACCTGAGTTACACATCATTATTAAACCCATCCAAATAATAATATATTGAATAACAATTACACCACGACGTGGAGACGGTAAGCCGTACGTACGCACGTATGGTGACATGTTATTCAAAGGGTGGATAGAATACTGAATATGGATGTACCATATTTATAATAACATCACAGTATATATATGATATTGGAGTTATTATTTTATAATGGTAACAATAAAGGATGAAGAAGTGGAAGAAGAATGGAACTTGGAAAAGGGTGGTGAAATCATTACCTCTTCTTCGGGTTCTTCCTTTTGATTTGATCAAAAGGGCTACTTAAGTTTGTTTTATGATCAAACTAAGGCCTCTATGTTGTATTGAGGCGAAGTTGGGAGAGTATTTGGGCAGAGTTTGGCCGAACCAAAAGGCTTTGAAGGTGCGAAGAAATGAGAAGGAGGAGTGCCCTTTTATAAGAGGGGTGAGGGGCACCTTTGGAAAAGCTAGAAATATTATTTTATAATAAATTCATATACGGTTTATAATGGCTCCAAAGTTGATTATTTAAATTTTAAGGTGGTTATGGGTCGCAAAAAACCCAACCAATAGAATTTAGATAGGTTTGGGTCATTATATTAACCTTATCTTTAAGTATTAACTATGAGTTAATTAGTTTCACTTTTACAATGTCTCTTTTTATTTTTATATTATATGGTTAATAAACATAACATATACATACAAGAGACCCCCAAGTGGTCCATTAATGATTAACCTATCATTATATAAGTCTCTTGGCCGAACATTAGATTTTTAGAATTTAATATCAATTAATAATATAATATTTGTTTTAAAAACTCTTTTATGTCAATTTTGACACTATTCAATAGTTAATTTTTGTGAAACTCATAACAGAATGATTACTTAGAAAAACATTAATAAATGATTCCTAACATGTCATATTAACTTAGAAAATTAGTGTAATTCATAAAAAGTATCAAATTATATTTATTTGGGTATTTATAATATCAATTATTTTAAATTTTCACTATTATGGGAATTACTGCATCATCATTGTGTCATAAATAAATTAAATTATTTAATGTCTAAAAATTATAAATAAAATATAATTATGTAGGAAATCTTGGTATTTTTCTAATTAATATTTATAGTCGAAAATCCAACATATATATCCCTACGTAAAAATTGTTTTTCTATAAGATATATGCTTGTTTCATTTTCGTATCCATTTTAACTTAATTAAAATAAAATGTTCCTATCACCTACAAGTGGCTCCATGGGGTCCCCAAATCAACCCAAAGATGCCTATGGTCGAACATGTATCAACAACTAAGGTTTGGACACGTTTTCGGGTAATTTCGTATTATTATAATATTATTTTTTTAACCATTATTTACCGGATTTACCCTTAACCATGGTAAATAAAATATTTACCGCAGTAATTATTCAAAATGTCTAAAAATAATAGTTACCTATTTACACAATTTGAACATCCTGAATCAAAATATGGAATCAATTTTTCCAAATTCAAAACACAGAAGTGGCCGAAATTAATTTAAAATTAATTTCCGTTGTTAAAACAAAAGGCTTGTTTTTAAGAGATAATAACTATCAAAAGATTGATACTTGTTTATGTTCGGTTTAATTGTGAAATTATTTCCAATGACCAAAATTGTATTAAATGGTAAAATTGTATTCTAAATATACATTAAAAACACTCAAATTTATAATTTATTACTATTAATTATTTTTATTAAAAAAAGTTATTTTTAATTAAAATTTAGTAATTTTCACTATTCATCAAAAAAAAATTAAAGTTACCCGAAATGTACCAAAATTTCACCTTAGGGTAAATTCGACACTCCGAATCCAAAAATGAAGTCCATTTTAAATTATGAAATATATATAATTTAAAAAATTAGGTATTACTATTCATAATGGCTAGTTTGATCGGTTGTGATGTGTTTTAAAACTCGAAGTTGCGTACAACACACGCTACTGTATTATTCAAAGGAAAGCATACCGTGGAAGCTTGGGATGTTTCATTTTAAATTTTTGATGTCCCCATTTAGTCAAAAAAGTTTAATATATTTTATTTAAAAAGGGTTCACTATAAAAAGTTGATAAAAGTGCAATATTGAAAATGAATTTGTTCTTGCATTATATCTAAGAAACTCATAATATGGATTCTAAAATTATAAGGATTATATAATGTTTAAAATTTAGTTAATACTATTCATTACCTTTTTAGAATGGATTTTTTTGTAAGTCATGGTGCGATTGAACACGGTGTTGCGTGTAGTGCATGTTATTGATTTATTTTGAAGAAAATAACACACTATGAAATCATGGGGTGTTACATTCTCCCCTCCTTCAATAAATTGTGTCCTCACAATTTGAAATTATTCTTCGAAAATAAAAGGTTGAAAATAGAAAATATCTTTGTGGGAAAACCCACATCGAAAATTAGGTTACTAAAATTAATCTTAATATGAGGAAAAGATAAATGAAAGGGTCACCACCAAATTATGATATTGATTTGGAGAACATTGGTGGCAATTAGAGACATATAATTGGAGGAAAAATGGAAATATTTATAGGTAGTGACTGAGGTCATCAATCACAAATAAGTGTAAAATTCAGGTCCTTAAATTCATCAATCTATGATGATTTGAAATACCATCAGTTCAACAAAACATAGGGTATTAGGATAACACATTTTTTACGTTAGAAAATATCTTAGTTGAAAACCCACATCAAAAAATGAATTAATGAGGCCTCTATTTAAAATAAAGAGTGGAAAGTATGAAAATTACTGAAAATAACACATACTAGGGTTCCATGTTGGAAAATATGGATATGGAAGAGAAATCTAACCATCAATAATCTGATGGAGAGTGGTAGAGAACATGGCTATGAAAAGGCCAACAATCCAAAAGACATAAATTAGTGATGATTTAAGGTACCATCTAGGACAACATTTTTGTTCTAAGTTCCTTTTCTTAATGTTGAGAAATTTATTTATAATATTGGATAAGATCATAAGGAGGTATACTTACTTTATAATTAGAGTTTTATCCATTAATAAATTTCTACCACAAACTCATCTTTCACTCTAAAAGATAATAGAACGTAAAAAAATTCTATTTATACTATTCATACAGGGTTCCAAAATAAATGAATTTATAATTCATCTATCAGATCATTTTTTAAAAAAACTATATTATTTAATCCAAGACATCTCGTGGGCCAGTGGTAGGTGATACACCCTTGTAGCCCTTCAGTTGCGGGTTCAAGTCTCACGGCCTTGCCAGTCGCGACGGGTTGCCGCCCGACCTCCGGGTTGTCCTTTTATGGAAATCTAAAATAATCTAATCTAGAACTATCCAAAATACTTCTGTCCAAACTCACAGTCCAACATTTATAAGGAAGCTAAACATAATGTATATCCTTTTACCCCATAATAACATATTAATACCTTCATCATGTATTCTTTTAAAACACTAAAACATCCTAAATTACAAAAATCCTTATTGATTACATTCATGCTCCCTTATTCCATATAGAATGCTGGATATACTTCATCAATCCAAAATTGTTTTAAACCCCAAAAATGATGGAATATACAAATCATTAATCAGCTTCAAAGTAGTCAAGAATATCCAATATAATTTATCCAAATCAATCACGTATTATTCTAAAATCACTACCTCGGTATCAGAACCATATTATGGTTTATCTTTCTCTCAACCATACAATTTCCAAAAATTTAACCTGTTGTTGAGTCACTTTTCTTTGTTCCACACAATCTCAAGTCATTAATGAAATAGTACTGCAGTACAATCCATATATACTCCATAATTATTATAACAAGTACATTATTGATACAACACTCAAAAGACATAATCAACATAAGAACTCTAATCATTCCTCTTCATCTGTTATAGTATCATAACTTGATTATTATCCAATAGAATCAATTGCGGAAGAGTCTGATGACTGGGAAAAGGTTCGTGTATTGTACAAACTCCTTGAAAATAATGCATTGTAAATTTGAAACAATTTTCTTACCCTTGAAGTCATGTACTTTGTGCCCTTTTCCTCCACACTTATAACAAATTCTCATTCCTTTCAGGCAAGTTCCAGGGTGTTTCTTTCCACAGTTATCACATATGGGAAAATTCTTCTTTTCCCTCTTCCCTTTATCCATCTTTCTATCTTTCATCCTTTTCTTCTCTTGATTCCCTTAAAATCCATAGGACTCAGTAAACTCTTTACTTATCTTATCAACACATGATATGATTTCTTCATATGATGATAATACATGTGAGACTATTTCTCTTACAAATTCTGGCTTAAGACAATGAAATATATAATCCTTCTTTATCTTTGTATCATGTTCATTTCTAGAGTTCTCATTCCTTCTACTGGGTGCCATTTCTAAACAATGGCATACATTAGATTAGTTTATGAATAACAATACCTAATCCCAAACTTGTAAAACACATAACATAAATTAAATAGTTTATGGATATAATCCATAATCATAAAAATGTTTTCTTTGAGGAAGTATATACTCATAAACCCTTCATAATGATTTGTAAAGAAAATGAGAGTTATCCAAAGCATATCCCCCAAGAGTGTCGTAACCAAGTGTGCAGCAAGGCCAGTTGTCGTGCACTAGTTCTCGTTCGAGTCTAGCTCAAAGCGGTGTTTTCAGGTTTTACCGCTAGGTACATTTGTGCCAGAGCCGCTTCTACCTGATCGTATCCAGACAGGGATGTATTGCATGGAAAACTCACAAAATCTCTACAATACAAAAATTCTAGGAAGTTCTTCTATACTAATCCTCAAAGTTCATCTTAGGTCTACGTGCTCTAATCGGAGTTTATCTATATCTAGCTTCCAAGGATTGTACTAAACTTCCTCTGATACCAACTGTAACGCCCCGAACTAGTTACCCAGAGTCGGTGCATTATTACATTACATTGGCATGATCATAAGAAAGATCAAATATCGAATGACTGATTGGTTTAGTTTCCTTGGAAGCACTAGAAATATTCATAAAGTTTTACATTACATCATACAGTGAAAAACTAATACAACAGCATAATGTCTCCATAGACCACACTATTATCCCCTCATAATATCCCTGCAGGTCATTCATAACATACTTCTTCTCATCCTGGGAAAAATAAAACATAGAAAAGGGGTGAGCTCGAATTCCCAGTAAGGATAACAATATAGCGGAAACTTTCTAAAATAAGCATAAACATTTAAGGCAATGTATAACTGAAACTAAAGCCTTTTAAACTTGAACTTCAACATAGTATGGAAAAAGCAAATTGAAATAATTCCATTTACTTATTCACATAGATATTCTACTAATCGAATAATCACATGCAATATCAATAACCACATTCATAATGATAGAATTCATAATGCCAGACTATCATAACTACATAGCCAAGGCCTCGTGCCAAGACTACAAATAAGATTTTTCCAAGGCCTTGTGCCAAGACACTAGTTTGTCTCATGAGTCCTACCGATGCATCGAGGAGCTATAGCGGGCTCCACCCATCACTTACTAAGTCCAATGCATTCCCATATGAAATGGTTTAAACATAACATATACATTCGTATTAAAACTAGCATACGAAATGTCAATACTTTCTCTATAAACCATGAATGGTATAAAAATAACACATCCACAGTAAAACATATAAAAAAACCTTCAATACAATACAAAAGTTTTGTACCATAATAAATAAACTTCAAATAAGCATAAAATCCATCAAAGGATGTTGACATAGATGAAATCAAAACTATTTGGGAGAAATATATCTTTTCTCGAAATCATTGAAAAATCACACATTTATAAAGGAAGTAATTTAAAAGAGATTTTTGAATCAAAGTGTCCCATAAAACATTGAATATTTTGAAAAGAAATACCATTTCAAAACCTTCATGTCCATATCCTTAAAATCATTTTGAAAACATGGACATTAATTAAAAATATGTAGAAAGATAAATCTTTAAAACATTTAAAATTATGATCTTGATAAAGAGTACCTTTAAAAAATTCTTAAAATATTCATTTTGAAATCATTTAAAAGTCACATAATTATAAAAAATTTACTTTGAAAATATTATTATATGCTTGTAATTTAAGCTTTGATGATTTTATAACGGTGAAAAATAGCCGCACCCGCCGTATAAATTAAAAAAAACATTCTTATTTTAATTCTGTCGAAAATGTTAAAAAGGACCTTGTTTTGAAAACGATGGAAAGATTCCATTATAAACCACTTATAAAAGTCAAAAAGGGTATAAATGACTTTAAATCATATTCTAGTAAATAGTAAAAATGTTTTGAAATACATTTTTTAAGAAACATGGATGTGGATGATAAAGAGATCCCAATAGATTATTACGTATAAACAACCTTGGATAATGAAGAGATTGTAAAATAAACCTTACCATGTAATTTTCCTTGGTTGGGGTAGGTTAACCTCCTGTATAATGGTGAAATAATTTTTACTAAATTATAAACGAATCATCTACATTAATATGATATCATATATGATCTTTTAATATTGATTTGTTATTAATATCTTAGTATTATCGTTGTTTCGGGTGTTAACTTACTCGTTTTTTTATATGTTTTGTTACGTAAGACATTTTTTGTAATGGATAGGTTGTATATTATTCATATACAGAATGATATCATGTCCTTAAACATTATTTTTAAATCATCAATTGATAATTATACTTGAATGGATACGATGGAGAATCAATCTCATCGCGTTCGTGGAGACGGTAGTCCGTACGTACGCAAGAGCGACAATATCATTCTTTTAATATTAAAATAATATATAAATGGATGGTATGTCATATATAAAGAATCATTAACATGTTATATTTATTATTTACATGAGTTAAACATCATTATTATACCCATTCAAATAATAATATATTGAATAACAATTAGACCACGACGTGGAGACGGTAAGCCGTACGTACGCACGTATGGTGACATGTTATTCAAATGGTGGATAGAATGATGAATATGGTTGTACCATATTTATAATAACATCACAGTATATATATTATACTGGAGTTATTATTTTATAGTGGTAACAACAAAGAAGAAGTGGAAGAAGAAAGGAACTTGGAAAAGGGTGGTGAAATCATAACCTCTTCTTCGGGTTCTTCCTTTTGATTTGATCTAAAGGGATCCATAGGTTGGCTTTCTGATCAAACTAAGACCTCTAAGTTGTAGTGAGGGACGTTGGGAGAGTATTTGGGAAGAGTTTGGCCGGACCAAAAGGGTTTTAAGGTGTGAATAAATGAGAAGGGGGAGTGCCCTTTTATAAGTGGGGTGAGGGGCACCTTTGGAAAAGCTAGAAATATTAATTTATAATAAATTCATTTTAGGTTTCTAATGGCTCCAAATTTTATTATTTAAATTTTAAGGTGGGGATGGGTCGACAATAACTCAACCAATAGAATTTAGACAGGTTTGGGTCATTATATTAACTTTATCTTTAAGTATTAACTCTAAGTTAATTAGTTTCACTTTTACAATGTCTCTTTGTATTTTTATATTATATGGTTAATAAACTTACCATATACATCCAAGAGACCCCCAAGTGGTCCATTAATGATGAACCTATCATGATATAAGTCTCTTGGCCGAACATTAGATTTTTAGGATTTTAATGTCAATTAATAATATAATATTTGTTTTAAAAACTCTTTTATGTCAATTTTGACACTATTCAATAGTTGATTTTTGTGAAACTCATAACAGAATTATTACTTCAAAAAAATTTAATTAAATTATTCCTAAAGTGTCATATTAACTTATAAAATTAGTTTAATTCATAAAAAGTCTTAAATTATATTTAATTTGGTATTTATAATATAAATTATTTTAAATTTTCACTATTATGGGAATTACTGCATCATCATTGTGTCATAAATAAATTAAATTATATAATGTCTAAAAATTATAAATAAAATATCATTATGTATGAAATATTTTTATCTTTCTAATGAATATTTATCATAGAAAATCCAACATATATAACCCTATGTAAAAATTATTTTTCTAAAAGATATATACGTGTGTCATTTTTGTATTCATTTTAACTTAATTAAAATAAAATGTCTCTATCACCTACAACTGGCTCCATGGGGTCCCCAAATCGACTCAAATATGCCTATGGTCTAACATGTATCAACCACTAAGGTTTGGACACGTTTTAGGGTAATTTAGTATTATTATAATATTATTGTTTAACCCTTATTTACCGGATTTACCCTTAACCATGGTAAATAAAATATTTACCGCAGTAATTATTCAATATGTCTAAAAATAAAAGTTGCCTATTTACAAAATTTTAACATCCTGATTCCAAATATGGAATAAATTTTTCCAAATTCAAAACACAGAAGTGGTAGAATGTAATTTAAAATTAATTCCCGTTGTTAAAACAAAAGGCGTGTTTTTAAGAGATAATAACTCTCAAAAGATTGATACATGTTTATGTTCGGTTTAATTGTGAAATTATGTCCAATGCCCAAAATTGTATTAAATGGTAAAAATATATTCTAAATATACTTTAAAACCACTCAAATTCATAATTTATCACTATTAATTATTTTGATTAAAAAAAGTAGTTTTTAATTAAAATTTAGTAATTTTCACTATTTATCAAAAAATTAAAGTTACCCAAAAAGTACCAAAATTTCACATTAGGGTAAATTAGACACTACGAATCCAAAAATGAAGTCCATTTTAAAATATAAAATATATATAATTTCAAAACGTAGGTATTACTATTCATAACGGCTAGTCTGATCGATTTTGGTGTGTGTTAAAA
This sequence comes from Viscum album, assembly GCA_963277665.1. NCBI lineage: Eukaryota > Viridiplantae > Streptophyta > Magnoliopsida > Santalales > Viscaceae > Viscum > Viscum album. The sequence goes on along the minus strand of OY728134.1, from coordinate 632,945,987 downwards.
CTCGAAGTTGCGTACAACACACGCTATTGTATTATTCAATCGAAAGTGTACCGTGGAAGCTTGGGATGTTTCATTTTAAATTTTTTATGTCCCCATTTAGTCAAAAAGTTTAAAATATTGTATTTAAAAAGGGTTCACTATTAAAAGTTGATAAAAGTGCAATACTAAAAGTGAATTTGTTCTTGCATTATATCTAAGAAACTCATAATATGGATTCTAAAATTATAAGGATTATATAAAGTTTAAAATTTAGTTAATACTATTCATAACCTCTTTTGAATGGTTTTTTTTTGGTAATTCATGGTGCGATTGAACTCGGTGTTGTGTGTAGTGCAAGTTATTGAATTATTTTGAAGAAAATAACACACTATGAAATCATGGGGTGTTACATTTGGTGTTTTTAAAAATTAAAGAGAAGCATGAATGACATTTAAGGGTTATTTTGAAAACCTTTAAAGAAAAGAAATTGTATGGGAAATTCAGAATGTGTGAGTTTTGGTTGCAAAAAATTTCTTTCCAGGGTCACATTGTTTCTTAAGATGCGAAAACTGTTGATCTGGAAAAAACAAAGGTTGTTAAATAATGTCCAAGACCCACAAATGTAACTGATATTCGTAGCTTCCTTGGATTGGCAGGCTATTACCAAAGGTATGTTAGAAATTTTTCACAGTTATCTAGTCCAATGACTATGCTAACTCGGAAGGGTGTTAAGTTTATCTGGACAAAAGAATGTAATGATTGTTTTCAGGAATTGAAAAGTAGATTGGTGAATGACCCAGTTTTGACACTACCTTCCAGGAATGGGGAGTTTGTTATCTACATTGATGCTTCAATGAAAGGAATTGGTTGCATCTTAATTAAGAATTATCATGTATCAGTGAAATATTCTCTATCAGACAGAATCAAGCAAGCACATAAGCAAGACAGTGGGTTGTAGAAAAAGGTGGAGCTGGTTCAGAAGGGTAAGCTTCCTGAATTAAACATTTATAATGATTATTTTTTGAGATTTGGGAAGAGATTGTGTGTGCCTTGTGATTCACAGTTGAAGAGATAGTTGTTATGTGAGGCTCATAGTTCCCTGTTTTCAGTTCATCCTGGCAGTACTAAGATGTACAGGGATCTGTGGGATTATTTCTGGTGGGATGGAATGAAAAGAGATATTGCTGATTTTACTGTGAAGTGTTTGACTTGTCAGCAGGTTAAAGCAGAGTGGCAGTTACCGAAAGAGATGCTTCAGCCTTTACCAGTGTCAGAGTGGAAATGGGAAAATATATCCATGGACTTTGATGTGGGATTACCAAAGACATCTAGAGTTAATAATGCAATCTGGGTTATTGTTGATCGATTGACTAAATCTGCTCAGTTCCATCCTATTCGAGATACTTTGTCTCTAGATCAACTTGCTCGGTTGTATCTTAATGTGATAGTCAGGTTGCATGGAGTTCCCCTCTCCATTGTGTCTGACCGTGATCCCAATTTCACTTCTATATTTTGGAAAGGCCTTCAGAAGTCGTTGGGTATTGAATTAAAATTTAGTACAACTTTTCATCCTCAATCAGATAGGCAGTCAGAACGAATGATCCAGACTTTGGAAGATATGCTACGTGTTTGTTCAATAGATTATCAGGGAAGTTGGGACCAACATCTTTCTTTGGTTTAGTTTTCTTATAATAACAGTTTTCATTCCAGTATACAGATGGCACCATTTTAGGTATTATATGGTAAGCGGTGTCGAACTACAACTTTTTAGGATGAAGTGGGTGGAAGGAAGCTGATGGGACCAGAATTGGTAGTAGAGTTTGCAGAAAAAGTTCAACGTATACAGAAACACACGAGAAGAGCTCAGAGCAGGCAGAATAGGTATGCGGACAACAGGACGAAGGATCTCTTTTTTGAGGTAGCTGATCATGTTTTTCTCAAAGTATCACCATGGAAAAGTGTGATGTGATTTGGTAAGAAAGGAAAGATGAGTACAAGGTTCATTGGACTATATTAAATTCTAGAGAGAGTTGGATAAGTTTCTTACCGAGTGGCTTTACCTCTGAGTTTATCTCAGGTACACAATTTTTTTCATGTTTCGATGTTGAGAAATTATATGCCAGATCCATCTCATGTTTTGAGTCCATAGGTAGTTCAGCTGGAAGAGAACCTATATTATGAGGAACAACAGGTCCAGATTCTTGAACACATAGAGAAAGTGTTATGGAATAAGGTGACTCATCAGGTAATGGTTTTGTGGAAAAATCTCATGATTGAAGAGGCAACATGAGAATCAGAAAATGCAATGAGGGATAAGTACCCCCACTTATTCGGTAAGTAAATAAATTGTGGGGACGCAATTTTCTAAAGGGGGAAGGATGTAACATCCCAAGTAAGTAATTAATAATAGATATTTTTATCTATGTCTATTAATGAATTATATGGTGTTTTAGAGGCTTAAAATGAGAATAAATCCAATATTAAGCATGGAATACACTAATATTTTTAAAAGATTGTTTTACTGCCTTTTGATGACAAACCATTTTGAAATATATCTTTTGAAAATTTTAAAAGATATTTTTGTCAAAATTAACTTATTCATTATGATTGGGACATCAAAATTTACTTTGTGTGAATTTTTGGTATTTTTCTGATAAAGTTCAATTTTTTAATGAATAGTGAAAACTGTTGTATTTTAATTCAAACCCTCTTTTTAATCTAATTTATTTATATGATTATTTTATATTTTGAATTGGTTTAAAAGTTTAATTAGAATATATTTTTACCATTTAATCCAATAGTGGTCATTGAAATTAATTTCAATTTGAAATTGGACTTAAACTAGTGTCAATCTTTTAATACTTATTGTTTCATAAAAACATGCTATTTGCTCTGACAGTGGGATTTAATTACTAAATTAATTAATGAAACTTATATGTTTTTAATTTTGTAAAATAGGAATCATTTTTGAATTCAGAATATCAAATATATCTTAGGGTGATTTTTTGGTATTTTTTCTGAAAAACATCAATTTTTGATGAATAGTGAAACCACTGAGTGGTACATAAAAAACTGATTTTTCGTTTAAATGAAATTTTACCAACTCTGTGTTTTGAATTTCAAAAATCCTATAGACATGGTTGTCATTAAGAAGAAAAATTTTGTTCAATGGTATTAAAATAATTTTTTGGTGAATAGTAACTTTTAAGTTTTTAATCACGATTAGAGGTAATTATTGTAATTTAAGGTATGAATAGTGTTTTAATAATATAAAATGATCTTCAAACATGTCATACCCTTATTGTATGTGTCATGTCCGACTAATACAATCCATGGGTCAACATGGGGACCCCATGGAGCCACTTTGGATTGAAAAGGACATTAATATCTTTTTATTTAATGTTAAATAAAAATGACACAAATATGAGTTGTTTTACTAAAACAATTTATACATGGGGTTATTAAAGTCATATTTTTTACTATAAATAGTCATTAGAAATATAAAAAGATTTCCTACATCATATTATTTTTTTTATAATTTGTAGACATTAATTAAATTAAATTATTTATGACATCATGATTATGAAGTGATTACCTCATTATTTAACGATTTAAATAAAATGAAAATAGAATGTAAATTCTAAGACCTACACTTATGAAAAACCTATTGTATGGGTTTATTTCTAACCCTTATCACCGTATCCTTGAAATACATCAATGTGGGACCTTTAAAATCCAAAACTCATTTGAAAATAAAGTAACCTTTTATACCTTTCCAAGAGTGCCCCTCCTCTCCTCTTATAAAAGGCCCCCAACTCTACCACCTTACCCACAGTTACAAAGCCTTTGGCTCGGCCAACCTCTGTCCATTTTGTCTCTCCACATCCCTCTCTTACTCTTTGAAGCCTCACTTTGGGCAGAAGTCTTCCCAAGGAAGCCTTTGAGCTCAAATCAAACAGAGTTACCCGTTTTAAAGGTAGTGTTTTCTCTTGTGTTCTTATGTTATATTGTTCTTCTCCAACCCTCTAAATTTTTTTATTAATTTATTTTGTAACAAATCCAGTATCTTAAATATACTAGGATGTTTTTATAAGATGTATTCGAGCTGAAATTACACACACCTACATCTAATGGTTAAAGAACATACTGTTTCCGTTGATGGCGAATTTCTGCCTCATTAAAATGATGATCGTTCAATATTCTTTTAACACATTCAAAGGTGGCCATTAATATGACACTATATTTATATATGATATATAATATGTTTATGTTTTACTTAAGCTTATTTATTTTTCATTTATGGAATACTTTTATGGTTTCCATTATGGGTAAACGTGATATCTTCATTTTAGGAAGTGCGGACTACCGCCCCCTCAAAGTGATTTGATTAGTTAATGCCATATGTGGGACTTATAAAGGATGTAATTAATGGTATTATATATTATATTATACTAGAATTATAATATACCTTTATATCATTATGATTCGAATCCATAAAATACGAAATAGAAATTAAAGTAGCGTTCATGCGTACGTACGACTTACCGTCTCCATGAAAGGTGCATTCCATTTCTTACCTATAAAAGTTATGTAATATTATAAATTCATGTATATACTGGATATATATGATATATATGATATCTACATAATGAGTATAACTCTGGATATTATGGATACATGAACAACATGTAATTATAAACGGTTTATTTTTGACCCAAGTACCAATGATCGTTACAACGACCGTTATTAACTTAAATAATTACATATTGTTCATGACATGGTAATAAGTTATATAAAAGAAACAATGAACTTGAAAATGGTTCTTAAGGAAGTGGAAATTAACTCAGGTTTATTATTTAGAAAATTAAAGAACGATCAAGTCAAGTCAGATACGAATTAAGGGAACTTCTTAACCCAATTTCCATTCTTTGGGATAATCACATACTTTCAAATTTTGTCATGATATTATAATGTCATATCTTGTATTTGTACATTCTTTATGTTTACTTTTAGTGAATACAAATAATCAATCTATTTTATTTAAAAAATGATCTTTTTTTGGGACTCCGTCTCAATCTCCATTCATTGGGCCATATTTAGTTTTAAACTCAACCTTATTTTATACGGTGTATAAACCCCTTTGACTTTTACATTTATTCAAAAGGAATCTTTTTATATGAAGTCTTTACTAAACTACAAAAGATAATGTTTTTTTTTTCGTACGTATGCGGCGACAACGACTTCTCCACTGCCGTGACCATTATTTGAGTTTCGGTGTCCTCTACAAGCCATACATTTTTTGAAAGAAAAATAAATACCATGTTTTACATTTCTTTTAGTTTGGTATTGAAAATCATTTTGATAACATTTTTATTATATCAATGTGTTGTATTGATATCTTGAGATTGAAATGTGGAAATGTTATGTTTCCTTTAAGCATGTTTTATGTGATAAAATTACGTCATGGTTCTTGATCATTATTATGAAGACGGGTGGTTTCATGATAAAATAAGGGCATGTGAGCCCGTTATAGCTCTCCAATGCATTGGGTAACGTGAAGGGGTTAAACGTTAGGGTTTCTCCAAAGAGATTTATGGAATATACTGTGATGGGTATTCCGAACATAACCAAGAGTGTTACTTCCTATGTAAGAATATTATGAATGCCTCATGTTACCTTTATGTCTTATGATTTCTATTATTTATTCATGATTTGATGAGGTATGTTAATACTCTTATGTTTTATGAGTAGAGTAGGATTTCATTGATTCTTATGTATACATGTACTCATGTTTCCTTTCCATATTTTTATATCCCTTACAAAGCTTTTTATTCTCATCCATGGTTTTTGAAATGTTTTTCACAGGTCAAGGTAACAGTACATGATATGATTTTAGTGTCAAGGAAGTGTCAAGAAAGAATCCATGTTATATTTTAAATATGTTTCCGTTGATGGGAAAAAATTAATTCTATCTTTTATTGTAACCAATTTGTTTAAATGTTTTATGTAATGAATGTTTAATGATCTAATTCTCTAAAACACTAAACCTTAAAAGATCCTCAATGTGTAATTTTGAAGTAACTCAAGATTAAGTAAGGTTTAAGGCTGGGGCCTTATAGTTGGAATCAGAGGTCGGTTTAGATAACTTTAGGAGTTAGAATTAGATTAAATGACTATACAAAAATATTTTTTTATGGTATGATTGAAATGATATAGCATTTGAAAATTACCATGTTGCTTAACCTAAGGTATTTTTTTGTTAAGAATGGTTTTTTATAGAGGAAACAGAAAAACTTTTCTGGGAAGGCATACAGAGGGAAATGAACTTTCATATCTGTATCCTGAGATGGTCAGAATTAGAACTAAATAGTTTGTTGTAGTGATGGTTCATTTGACTCAGGTGAAAAATGTTGGTTGTTTTTATTGATGATATTTTGGTGTTTTCAAAATGTAAAGAGAAGCATGAAATACATTTAATGGTTATTTTTCAAACCTTTAATGAAAATAAATTGTATGGTAAATTTAGAAATTGTGAGTTTTGGTTGCAACAAATTTCTTTCTTTGGTCACATTGTTTCTAAAGATGCGATAACTATTGATCTGGAAAAAACAAAGGTTGTTGAAGAATGGCCATGTCCCACAAATGTAACTGAGATTCGTAGCTTCCATGGTTTGGCAGGCTATTACCGAAGGTTTGTTAGAAATTTTTCACGGTTATCTAGTCCAATGACTAAGATAACTTTGAAGGGTTTTAAGTTTATCTGGACAAAAGAATGTGATTATTGTTTTCAGGAATTGAAAAAAAAATTGGTGAATGCTCCAGTTTTGGCACTACCCTCCAGGAATGGGGAGTTTGTTATATACAGTGATGCTTCATTGAAAGGACTCGGTTGCGTCTTAATGGAGAATGATCAGGTATCAGTGAAATCTTCTCTATCAGACAGAATCAAGCAAGCACAGAAGCAAGACAGTGGGTTGCAGAAAAAGGTGGAGCTGGTTCCGAAGGGTATGTTGCCTGAATTAAACATTGATAATGATTGTGTTTTGAAATTTTGGACGAGATTGTGTGTGCTTTGTGATTCATAGTTGAGGAGATAGTTGTTATATGAGGCTCATAGTTCCCCATTTTCAGTTCATCCTAGCAGTACTAAGATGTACAGAGATCTACGGGAGTATTACTGGTGGGATGGAATGAAAAGAGATATTGCTGATTTTACTGTGAAGTGTTTGACTTGTCAGCAGGTTAAACCAGAGCGGTAGTTACCGAATGGGATGCTCCAACCTCTACCAGTGCGAGAGTGGAAATAGGAAAATATATCCATGGACTTTGTTGTGGGATTACCGAAGACACCTAGAGGTAATAATGCAATCTGGGTTATTGTTGATCGATTGACTAAATATGCTCATTTCCTTCTTATTCGAGATAATTTGTCTCTAGATTAACTTGCTCGGTTGTATCTTAATGTTATAGTCAGGTTGCATGGAGTTCCCATCTCCATTGTTTCTAACCGTGATCCCAGGTTCACTTCTAAGTTTTGGAAAGGCCTTCAGAAGTCGTTGGGTACTGAATAAAATTTTAGTTCAGCTTTTCATCCTCAATCAGATGGGCAGTCAGAACGAACTATCTAGACTTTGGAAGATATGCTACGTGCTTGTTCTATGAATTATCAGGGAAGTTGGGACCAACATCTTTATTTGGTTGAGTTTTCTTATAATAATAGTTTTCATTCCAGTATACTGATGGAACCATTTGAGGCATTATATGGGAAGTAGTGTCGAAATCCAACTTTTTGTTATGAAGTGGGTGAAAGGAAGCTGATGGGACCATAATTGGAAGAAGAGTTGGAAGAAAAAGTTCAACTGATACAGAAACACATGAGAATAGCTCAGAGCAGGCCGAAGAGTTATGCGGACAATAGGGGGAAGGATCTCTTTTTTGAGGTAGGTGATCATGTTTTTCTCAAAGTCTCACCATAGAAAATTGTGATGCGATTTGGTAAGAAATGAAAGCTGAGTCCAAGGATCATTGGACCATATGAAATTCTAGAGAGAGGTGGATCAGTTGCTTACTGAGTGGCTTTACCTCCGAGTTTATCTCATGTACACTATGTTTTTCAGGTTTCGATGTTGAGAAAGTATATGCCAGATCCATCTCATGTTTTGAGTCCAGAGGTAGTTCAGCTAGAAGAGAACCTATCTTATGTGGATCAACTGGTCCAAATTCATGACCAGAGGGAGCAAGTGTTACGGAATAAGTTGATTCATCAGGTAAAGGTTTTGTGGAAAAACCACATGATTGAAGAGGCAACATGGGAATCTGAAAATGCAATGAGGGATAAGTACCCCCACTTATTCGATAAGTAAATAAATTGCGGGGAAACAATTTTCTAAATGGGGGAAGGATGTAACATCCCATGTAAGTAATGAATAATAGATATTTTTATCTATGTCTATTAATGAATTAGATAGTGTTTTAGAGGCTTAAAATGAGAATAAATCCAATCTTAAGCATGGAATACAGTAATATTTTTGAAAGATTGTTTTACTGCCTTTTGATGGAAAGCCATTTTTAAATATATCTTTTGACAATTTTATAAGCTATGTTTGTCGAAATAAAATTATTCTTTATGAATGGGACACCAAAATTTACATTGTGTGAATTTTTGTTATTATTCCGATAAAGTTCAACTTTTTAATGAATAGTGAAAAATGTTGTATTTTAATTCAAAACCTCTTTTTAATATAATTTATTTATATGATTAGATTATATTTTGAATTGGTTTTAAAGTGTAATTAGAATATATTTTTACCATTTAATACAATAGTGGTTTTTGGAATTAATTTCACTTTGAAATTGGACTTAAACTAGTGTCAATATTTTGATACTTATTGTTTCATAAAAAACACTCTATTTGCTCTGACAGTGGGAATTAATTATTAAATTAATTAATGAAACTTATATTTATTTAATTTTTTAAAACAGACATCATTTTCGAAATCAGAATGTCAAATATATCTAAGGGTGATGTTTTGGTATCTTTATGAAAAACTTCAATTTTTGATGAATAGTGAAACCACTAAGTGGTACTTAAAAAACCAATTTTTCGTTTAAATGAAAATTTACCACCTCTGTGCTTTCAATTTCAAAAATATGACATACATGGTTGTCATTAAGAAGAAAAATTTGGTTTAATGGGATTAAAATAATTTTTTTTGTGAATAGTATCTTTTAAGTTTTTAATCGCGATTAGAGGTAATTAGTGTAATTTAAGGTAAGAATACTGTTTTAATAATATAAAATGAACTTGAAACATGTCATAACCGTATTGGATGTGTCATAGCCGACCAATAAAATCCATGGGTCAACTTGGGGACCCCATGGAGCCACTTTGGAAGGAAAATGACATTAATATCTTTTTATTTAATGTTAAAGTAAAAATGACACAAACATGAGTTGTTTTACTTAAACAATTCGTACATGGGGTTATACAAGTCATATGTTTAACTCTAAAGAGTCATTGGAAATATAAAATGATTTCCCACATCATAGTATTTTTTTTATAATTTTTTGACATTAATGAAATTAAGTTATTTATGGCATCATGATGATGCAGCGATTACCACATTATTTAACGATTTAAATAAAATGAAAATAGAATGTAAAATATAAGACCTACACTTGTCAAAAACCTATTGGATGGGTGTATTTAGAACCCTTATCACCTTATCCTCGAAATAAATCAATTTGGGACCTTTAAAATCCGAAACACATTTGAAAATAAAGTAACCTTTTATACCTTTCCAAGAGTGCCCCTCCTCTCCTCATATAAAAGGACCACACCTCTACCACCATAACCATACTTCCAAAGACATTGGCTTGGCCAAAACCTATCCATTGTGTCTCTACACATCCCTGTCTTACTCTTTGAAGCCTCACATTGGGCAGAAGTCTTCCCAAGGAAGCCTTTGAACTCAAATAAAAAAGAGTTACCTGTTTTAAAGGTAGTGTTTTCTCTTGTGTTCTTATGTTTTATTTTGCTTCTCCAACCCTCTAAAATCTTTTTATTCATTTATTTTGTAACAAATACAGTATCATAAATATACTAGGATGTTGTTATATGATGGATTCGAGCTACACTTACAAACACCTACATCTAATGGTTAAAGAACATACTGTTTCCATGGATGGCGAATTTCGGCCTCATGAAACGATGATTGTTCAATTTTGTTAACACATTCAAATGTCTCCATTAAGATAACACAATATTTATATATGATATATAATATGTTTATGTTTTACTTAATCTTCTGTATTTTTCATTTATGGCATACATTTTTGGTTTCCATTATGGGTAAACGCGATCTCTTCATTTTAAGAAGTGCGGACTACCGCCCCCTCAAATTGATTTGATTCGTTAATGCCATATGTGGGATGTATAAAGGATGTAATTAATTGTATTATATATTATATTATACTGTAATTATAATATACCTTTATATCATTATGATTCCATTCCATAAAATACAAAATAGAAATGAATGTAGCGTTCATGCATACGTACGGCTTACCGTCTCCATGAACGGTGCATTTCATTTCTTACCTATAAACGTTTTCTAATAATATAAATGCATTTATATACTGGATATATATGATATATATGATATCTAAATCATGAGTATAACTCTGGATATAATGGATACATGAACAACTTTTAATTATAAAGGGTTTATTTTTGACTCAAGTACCAATGATCGTTAAAACGACCGTTGTTAACTTAAATAATTACATAGTGTTCATGATTTGGTAATAAGTGATATAAAAAGAACAATGAACTTGAAAAAGGTTCTTAAGAAATTAGAAATTAACTCAAGTTTATTATTCAGGAGATTAAAGAATGATCATGTCAAGTTGGATATGAGGTAAGGGAACTTCTTAACCCAATTTCCATTCTTTGGGTTAATCTCCTACTTTCAAATTATGTCATGATATTGTTTTTCCCTATCATGTATTTTTACTTTCTTTATGTGTAAATTTAGTGAATACACATAATCGATCTATTTTATTTAAAAAATGATCTTTGTATGGGATTTTGTCTCAATCTCCATTCATTTAGCCATATTTTGTTTTATACACAACCTTCTTTTATACGGTGTATAAACCCCTTTCACTTTTACATTTATTCAAAAGGAATATTTTTATATGAAGCTTTTACTAAATGACAAAAGGGAATGTTTTTTTTGTCGTACGTATGCGGCGACAACGACTTCTCCGCCGCCATGTCCATTATTTGAGTTTTGGCATCCTCTACAAGCCATACCTTTTTTAAAGAAAAATAAATACCATGTTTTACTTTTCTTTTATTTTGGTATTGAAAATCGTTTTGATAACGTTTTTATTATATCAATGTGTTGTATTGGTATCTTGCGATTGAAATGTGGAAATGTTATGTTTCCTTTATGCATGTTTTATGTGATACGATTATGTTATGGTTCTTGGGCATAATTATGAAGAAGGGTGGTTCCGTGATAAACTAAGGGCGGGTGAGCCCGATATAGCTCTCCAATGCATTGGGTAACGCGAAGGGGTTAAACGTTATGGTTTCTCCGAAGAGATTTAGGGAATATACTGTGATGGGTATTCCAAACCTAACCAAGAGGGTTACTCCCTAAGTAAGATATTGTGTGTGCCTTGTGATTCACAGTTGAGGAGAGAGTTTTTGTGTGAGGCTCATAGTTCCCCGTTTTCAGTTCATCATGGCAGTACTAAGATGTACATAGATCTGCGGGAGTATTACTAGTGGGATGGAATGAAAAGAGATATTTCTGATTTTACTGTGAAGTGTTTGACTTGTCCGCATGTTAAAGCAGAGCGGTAGTTACCGAAATTGATGCTTCAACCTCTACCAGTGCCAGAGTGGAAATGGGAAAATATATCCATGGACTTTGTTGTGGGATTACCGAAGACATCTAGAGTTAATAATGCAATATGGGTTATTGTTGATCGATTGATTAAATCTGCTCAGTTCCATCCTATTCGAGATACTTTGTCTCTAGATCATCTTGCTCAGTTGTATCTTAATGTGATAGTCAGGTTGCATGTAGTTCCCCTCTCCATTGTATCTAACCGTGATCCCAAATTCACATCTAACTTTTGGAAAGGCCTTCAGAAGTCGTTGGGTACTGAATTAAATATTAGTACAGCTTTTCATCCTCAATCAGATAGGCAGTCAGAACGAATGAACCAGACTTTGGAAGATATGCTACGTGCTTCTTCGATGGATTATCAGGGAAGTTGGGACCAACATCTTTCTTTGGTTGAGTTTTCTTATAATAACAGTTTTCATTCCAGTATACAGATGGCACCATTTGAGGTATTATATGGGAAGCGGTGTCGAACTATAACATTTTGGGATGAAGTGGGTGAAAGGAAGCTGATGGGACTAGAATTGGTAGAAGAGTTCGCAGAAAAAGTTCAACGTATACAGAAACACACGAGAACAGCTCAGAGCAGGCAGAAGAGTTATGCGGACAACAGGAGGAAGGATCTCTTTTTTGAGGTAGCTGATCATGTTTTTCTCAATGCCTCACCATGGAAAAGTGTGATGTGATTTGGTAATAAATGAAAGATGAGTACAAGGTTCATTGGACCATATAAAATTATAGAGAGAGTTGGATAAGTTGCTTTCCGAGTGGATTTACCTCTGAGGTTATCTCAGGTAAACAATTTTTTTCATGTTTCAATGTTGAGAAAGTATATGCCAGATCCATCTCATGTTTTGAGTCCATAGGTAGTTCAGCTGGAAGAGAACCTATATTATGAGGAACAACCGGTCCAGATTCTTGACCACAAGGAGCAAGTGTTATGGAATATGGTGACTCATCAGGTAAAGGTTTTGTGGAAACACCTCATGATTGAAGAGGCAACATGGGAATCTGAAAATGCAATGAGGGATAAGTACCCCCACTTATTCGATAAGTAAATAAATTGCGGGGACACAATTTTATAAAGGGGGAAGTATGTAACATTCGAAGTAATTAATTAATAATAAATATTTTTATCTATGTCTATTAAGGAATTATATAGTGTTTTAGAGGCTTAAAATGACAATAAATCCAATATTAATACACTAATATTTTTAGAAGATTGTTTTACTGCCTTTTGATGGAAAACCATTTTTCAATCTATCTTTTGACAACATTATAATATATTTTTGTCAAAATAAACTTATTCATTATTATTGGGACATCAAAATTTACTTTGTGTGAATTATTGGTATTTTTCCGATAAAATTCATTTTTTTAATGAATAGTGAAAAATGATGTATTTTAATTCAAAACATCTTTTTAATCTAATTTATTTATATGATTAGATTATATTTTTAATTGGTTTTGAAGTTTAATTAGAATATATTTTTTCCATTTAATCCAATAGTGCTCGTTGGAATTAATTTTACTTTGAAATTGGACTTAAACTAGTGTCAATCTTTTGATACTTATTGTTTCATAAAAAACACGCTATTTGCTCTGAAAGCGGGAAGTAATTATTAAATTAATTAATGAAACTTATATGTTTTGAATTTTTTAAAATAGAAATGAGTTTTGAATTCGGAATATCAAATATATCTTATGGTGATGTTTTGGTATTTTTCTGAAAAACTTTAATTTTTGATGAATAGTGAAACCACTAAGTGGTACTTAAAAAACTGATTTTTCATTTAAATAAAATTTTACCACCTCTATGTTTTGAATTTCAAAAATATGATATACATGTTTTTCATTAAGAATAATAATATGGATCAATGGGATTAAAATAATTTTTCGGTGAATAGTAACTTTTAAGTTTTTAATCGCGATTAGAGGTAATTAGTGTAATTTAAGGTACGAATAATGTTTTAATAATATAAAATGAACTTGACACATGTCCTACCCTTATTAGATGTGTCATGGACGACCCATACAATCCATGGGTAGACTTGGGGACCCCATGGAGCCACTTTGGATGGAAAATGACTTTAATATCTTTTTATTTAATGTTAAATAAAAATGACACAAATATGAGTTATTTTGCTAAAACAATTTGTACATGGGATTATACAAGTCATTTTGTTTACTATAAATAGTCATTGGAAATATAAAAAGATTACCTACATTATAGTATTTTTTTTATAATTATTAGACATTATATAAATTAAATTATTTATGACATCATGATGAAGCAGTGATTACCTCATTATTTAACGATTTTAATAAAATGAACATAGAATGTAAAATATAAGACCTAAACTTGTGAAAAACCTATTGGATGGGTGTATTTAGAACCCTTATCAACTTATCCTCTAAATACATCAATGTGGTAACTTTAAAATCCGAAACTCATTTGAAAATAAAGTAGCCTTTTATACCTTTCCAAGAGTGCCCCTCCTCTCCTCTTATAAAAGTCCCCCAACTCTACCACCTTACCCACACTTCCAAATCTTTTGGCTCGGACAACCCCTGTCTATTTTGTCTCTAAAAATACCTCTATTAATCTTTTAAGCCTCAATTTGGGCAGAAGTCTTCTCAAGTAAGCCTTTGAGCTCAAATCAAAAAGAGTTACCTGTTTTAATGGTAGTGTTTTCTCTTGTGTTCTTATGTTATATTTTGCTTCTCAAACCATCTAAAATCTATTTATTCATTTGTTTTGTAACAAATACAGTATCTTAAATATACTAGGATGTTTTTATAATATGGATTCGAGCTACACTTACACACACCTACATCTAATGGTTAAAGAACATAATGTTTCCGTGGATGGCGAATTTCTGCCTCACGAAACGATGATTGTTCAATATTCTTTTAACAAATTAAAAGGTGGCCATTAAGAGAAAGTATATTTATATATGATATATAATATGTTTATGTATTACTTAATCTTCTTTATTTTTCATTTATGGCATACTTTTATGGATTACATTATTGGTAAACGCGATATCTTCATTTTAGGAAGTGCGGACTACCGCCCCCTCAAAGTGATTTGATTAGTTAATTCCATATGTGGGACTTATAAAGGATGTAATTAATGGTATTATATATGATATTATACTGGAATTATAATATTCCTTTATATCATTATGATTCCATTCCATAAAATACGAAATAGAAATTAAAGTAGCGTTCATGTGTACGTACGGCTTACCGTCTCCATGAACGGTGCATTCTATTTATTACCTCTAAACGTTATGTAATATTATAAATTCATGTATATAATGGATATATATGATATATATGATATCTACATCATGATTATAACTCTGGATATAATGGATACATGAACAACTTGTAATTATAAAGGGTTTATTTTTGACCCAAGTACCAATGATCGTTAAAACAAACTTTATTAACTTAAATAATTACATAGTGTTAATGACATGGTAATAAGTTATATAAAAGGAATATTGAACTTGAAAATGGTTCTTAAGAAAGTATACATTAACTCAAGTTTATTATTCAGGAGATTAAAGAATGATCAAGTCAAGTCGAATACGAGGTAAGGGAACTTCATAACCCAATTTCCATTCTTTGGGTTAATATTATACTTTCAAATTATGTCATGATATTATTATGTCATATCTTGTATTTGTAATTTCATTATGTGTACTTTTAATGAATACAAATAATTGATCTATATTATTTAAAAAATGATCTTTGTATGGGAGTTCGTCTCAATCTCCATTCATTGAGCCATATTTTGTTACATACACAACCTTCTTTTATACGGTGTATAAACCCCTTTGACTTTTACATTTATTCGAAAGAAATCTTTTTATACGAATCCTTTACTAAACTACAAAAGGGAATGTTTTTTTGTCGTATGTATGCGGCGACAACGACTTATCCGCCGCCGTGACCATTATTTGAGTTTCGACATCCTCTACAAGCCATACCTTTTTTTAAAGAAAAATAAATACCATGTTTTACTTTTCTTTTATTTTGGTATTGAAAATCGTTTTGATAATGATTTTATTATATCAATGTGTTGTATTGATATCTTGTGATTGAAATGTGGAAATGTTATGTTTCTTTTATGCATGTTTTATGTGATACGATTATGTTATGGTTATTGGGTATTATTATGAAGACGGGTGGTTCTGTGATAAACTAAGGGCGGGTGAGCCCGATATAGCTCTCCAATTCATTGGGTAACGTGAAGGGGTTATATGTTAATATTTCTCCAAAGAGATTTAGGGAATATACTTTGATGGGTATTCTAAACGTAACCAAGACTGTTACTCCCTACGTAAGAATATTATGAATGCCTCAATTACCTTTATGTCTTATGATTTCTATGATTTATTCATGATTTGATGATGTATGTTAATGTGCTTATGATTTATGAGTAGAGTATGATTTCATTGATTCTTATGTATACATGTACTCATGTTTCCTTTCCATATTTTTATATCCCTTACTAAGTTTTTTATGCTCATCCGAAGTTTTTGAAATGTTTTTCACAGGTCAAGGGAAGGGTACATGATATGATGTTAGTTTCAAGGATGTGTCAAGAAAGAATCCTTGTTTTATTTTAAATATGATTTCGTTTATGGGAAAAAATGAAAACTATCATTTATTGTAACCACTTTGTCTAAATGTGTGATGCAATGAATTTTTTATGATCTAATTCCTTAAAACTCTAAAACCTGAAAAGATCCTCAACGTGTATTCTTGAAGTAACTCAATATTAGTACGGTTTAAAGCTTGGGCCTTATAGTTGGTATCAGAGGTTGGTTTAGATAACTTTAGGAGTTAGAATTTGATTAAATGATTATCCAAAAATATTTTTTTATGGTATGATTGAAATGATATAGCATTTGAAAATTAGAATGTTGCTTCGCTTAAGATATTTTTGTGTTATGAATGGTTTTTATAGAAGAAACAGAGCAGCTTTTCTGGGAAGACATATAGAGGGAAACGAACTTTCATATCTGTATCCTGAGATGGTTAGAATTAGAACTAAATAGTTTGTTGCAGTGATGGTTCAGTTGACTCAGGTGAAAAATATTGGTTATTTTTATTTATGATATTTTGGTGTTTTCAAAAAGTAAAGAGAAGCATGAAAGACACTTAAGGGGTATTTTTCATACTTTTAAAGAAAAAGAATTTTATAGGAAATTCAGAAAGTGTGAGTTTTGGTTGCAACAAATTTCTTCCCTTGGTCACATTGTTTCTAAAGATGGGATAACTATTGATCTGGAAAAAACAAAGGTTATTGAAGAATATCCAAGTCCCACAAATGTAACTGAGATTCGTAGCTTCCTTGGTTTGGCAGGATATTACCGAAGGTTTGTTAGAATAGTTTCATGATTATCTTTTCCAATGACTAAGCTAACTCAGAAGGGTGCTATGTTTATCTGGACAAAAGAATGTGATGATTGTTTTCATGAATTGAAAAGAAGATTGGTGAATGCTCCAGTTTTAGCACTACCTTCCAGGATTGTGGAGTTTGTTATCTACAGTGATTCTTCATTGAAAGTACTTGGATGCGTCTTAATGCAGAATGATCAGGTATCAGTGAAATATTCTCTATTAGACAGAATCATGCAAGCACAGAATCAAGACAGTGGGTTGCAGAAAAAGGTGGAGCTGGTTCCAAAGTGCAAGTGTCCTGAATTCAACATTGATAATGATTGTGTTTTGAAATTTGGGAAGATATTGTGTGTGCCTTGTGATTCACAGTTGAAGAGATAGTTGTTATACGAGGCTCATAGTTCCCCGTTTTTAGTTCATCCTGGCAGTACTAAGATGTACAGAGATCTGTGGGAGTATTACTGGTGGGATGGAATGAAAAGAGATATTGCTGATTTTACTGTGAAGTGCTTGACTTGTCAGCAGGTTAAAGCAGAGCGGTAGTTACTGAATGGGATGCTCCAGCCTCTACTAGTGCCAGATTGGAAATGGGAAAATATATCCATGGACATTGTTATGGGATTACCGAAGACACCTAGAGGTAATAATGCGATCTGGGTTACTGTTGATCGATTGAATAAATATGCTCATTTCCTTCCTATTCGAGATACTTTGTCTCTAGATCAACTTGCCCGGTTGTATCTTAAAGTGATAGTCTGTTTGCCTGGAGTTCCCCTCTCCATTGTATCTGACCATGATCCCAAGTTCACTTCTAACTTTTGGAAAGGCCTTCAGAAGTCGTTGGGTACTGAATTAAATTTTAGTACAGCTTTTCATCCTCAATCAGATGGGCAGTCAGAACGAATGATCCAGACATTGGATGATATTCTACGTGCTTGTTCGATGGATTATCAGGGAAGTTGGGACTAACATCTTTCTTTGGTTGAGTTTTCCTATAATAACAGTTTTCATTCCAGTATATAGATGGCACCATTTGAGGCATTTTATGGGAAG
The DNA here is from genome assembly GCA_963277665.1 of Viscum album. Taxonomy (NCBI): domain Eukaryota; kingdom Viridiplantae; phylum Streptophyta; class Magnoliopsida; order Santalales; family Viscaceae; genus Viscum; species Viscum album. The sequence goes on along the minus strand of OY728134.1, from coordinate 632,927,613 downwards.
CAGTGTCGAACTCAAACTTTTTGGTATGAAGTGGGTGAATGGAAGCTTATGGGAAGAGAATTGGTAGAAGAGTTGGAAGAAAAAGTTCAACTGATACAGAAACACATGATAACACCTCAGAGCAGGTATAAGAGTTATGCGGACAACAGGAGGAAGGATCTCTTTTTTGAGTTAGGTGATCATGTTTTTCTCAAAGTCTCACCATGGAAAAGTGTTATGTGATTTGGTAAGAAAGGAAAGATGAATCAAAGGTTCATTGGACCATATGAAATTCTAGAGAAAGGTGGATCAGTTGATTACGGAGTAGCTTTACCATCGATTTTATCTCATGTACACAATGTTTTTCAGGTTTCGATGTTGAGAAAGTATATGCCATATCCATCTCATGTTTTGAGTCCAGAGGTAGTTTATCTGAAAGAGAACCTATATTTTGAGGAACAACCGGTCCAGATTTTTGACCACATGGAGCAAGTGTTACGGAATAAGGTGATTCATCAGGTAAAGGTTTTGTGGAAAAACCACATGAATTAAGAGGCAACATGGGAATCTGAAAATGCAATGAGGGATTAGTACCCCCACTTATTTGATAAGTAAATAAATTGCGGGGTTGCAATTTTTTAAAGGGGGGAAGGATGTAACATCCCATGTAAGTAATGAATAATAGATATTTTTATCTATGTCTATTAATGAATTAGATAGTGTTTTAGAGGCTTAAAATGAGAATAAATCCAATCATAAGCATGGAATACAGTAATATTTTTAAAAGATTTTTTTACTGCCTTTTGATGGAAAAACATTTTTAAATCTATATTTTGACAATTTTATATGCAATGTGTGTCAAAATATACTTATTCTATATGATTGGGACATCAAAATTTACTTTGTGTGAATTTTTGGTATTTTTCCGATAAAGTTCATTTTTTAATGAATAGTGAAAAATGTTGTATTTTAATTCAAAACCTTTTTTTAATCTAATTTATTTATATGATTAGATTATATTTTGAATTGGTTTTAAATTTTAATTAGAATATATTTTTACCATTAAACCCAATAGTGGTTGTGGGAATTAATTTCACTTTGAAATTGGACTTAAACTAGTGTCAATCTTTTGATACTTATTGTATCATAAAAAACACGCTATTTGCTCTGACAACAGGAATTAATTATTAAATTAATTAATGAAACTTATATGTATTTAATTTTTTAAAACATAAATCATTTTTTAATTTGGAATATCAAATATATCATAGGGTGAAGTTTTGGAATTTTTCTGAAAAGCTTCAATTTTTGATGAATAGTGAAACCACTAAGTGGTACTTAAAAAACTGATTTTTCGTTTAAATGAAAATTTACCACCTCTTTGTTTTGAATTTCAAAAATCCAACATTAATTTTTGTCATTAAGAAGAAAAATTTGGTTCAATGGGATTAAAATATTTTTTTGGTGAATAGTAACTTTTAAGTTTTTAATCGCGATTAGAGGTAATTAGTGTAATTTAAGGTAAGAATAATGTTTTAATAATATAAAATGAACTTGAAACATGTCTTAACCTTATTGGATGTGTCATATACGACCAGGAAAATCCATGGGTCATCTTGGGGACCCCATGGAGCCACTTTGGAAGGACAATGACATTAATATATTTTTATTTAATGTTAAAGTAAAAATGACCCAAACATGAGTTGTTTTACTTAAAAAATTCTTACATGGGGTTATATAAGACATATTTTTGACTCTAAATATTCATTGGAAAGATAAAAATATTTTCCACATCATAGTATTTTTTTATAATTTTTCGACATTAAAGAAATTAAATTATTTATGACATCATGATGATGCATCGATTACCTCATTATTTAACGATTTAAATAAAATGAAAATAGAATGTAAAATATAAGACCTACACTTGTCAAAAACCTATTGGATGGGTTTATTTCGAACCCTTATCACCTTATCCAAGAAATACATCAATGTGGGACCTTTAAAATCCGAAACTCATTTGAAAATAAAGAAACCTTTTATACCTTTCCAAGAGTGCCCCACCACTTCTCTTATAAAAGGCCCACACATCTACCACCATACCCACACTTCCAAAGCCTTTGGCTCAGACAACCTCTATCCATTTTGTCTCTCCACATCCCTGTCTTACTATTTGAAGCCTCACGTTGGGCAGAAGTCTTCCCAAGGAAGCCTTTGATCTCAAATCAAAAAGAGTTACCCATTTTAAAGGTAGTGTTTTCTCTTGTGTTCTTATGTTTTATTTTCCTTCTCCAACCCTGTAAAATCTTTTATTCATTTCTTTTGTAACAAATCTAGTATATTCAATATACTAGGATGTTTTTCTATCATGGATTCAAGCTACACTTACACACACCTACATCTAATGGTTAAAGAACATAGTGTTTCCATGGATGGAGAATTTCTGCCTCACGAAACGATGATTGTTCAATATTCTTTTAACACCATAAAAGGTGGAAATTAATATGACACAATATTTATATATGATATATAATATTTTTATGTTTTACTTAAGCTTCTGTATTTTTCATTTATGGCATACCTTTTTGATTTCCATTATGGGTAAACGCGATATCTTAGTTTTAGGAAGTGCGGACTACCGCCCCCTCAAATTGATTTGATTCGTCAATGCCATATGTGGTACGTATAAAGGATGTAATTAATGGTATTATATATGATATTATACTGGAATTATAATATACCTTTATATCATTATGATTCAATTCCATAATTTACAAAATAGAAATGAAAGTAGCGTTCATGCGTACGTACAACTTACCGTCTCCATGAACGATGCATTTCATTTCTTACCTCTAAACGTTATCTAATATTATAAATGCATGTATATACTGGATATATATGATATATATGATATCTAAATCATGAGTATAACTCTGGATATAATGGATAAATGAACAACTTGTAATTATAAAGGGTTTATTTTTGACTCAAGTACCAATGATCATTAAAACGACATTTATTAACTTAAATAATTACATAGTGTTCATGACATGGTAATAAGTGATATAAAAGGAATAATGAACATGGAAAGGGTTCTTAAGCAAGTAGAAATTAACTCAAGTTTATTATTCATGATATTAAAGAATGATCAAGTCAAGTCAGATATGAGGTAAGGGAACTTCTTAACCAACTTTCCATTCTTTGGGTTAATCTCCTACTTTCAAATTATGTCATGATATTATTATGTCCTATGTAGTATTTGTACTTTCTTTATGTTTACTTTTAGTGAATACACATAATCGGTGTATTTTATTTAAAAAATGATCTTTGTATGAGACTTCGTCTCAATCTCCATTCATTGATCCATATTTTGTTTTATACGCAACCTTCTTTTATAAGGTGTATAACCCCTTTTGAATTTTACATTTATTCAAAAGGAATCATTTTTATACGGAGCCTTTACTAAACGACAAAAGGCAATGTTTTTTTTTGTCGTACGTATGCGGTGATGATGACTTCTCCGCCGCCATGTCCATTATTTGAGTTTTGGCATCCTCTACAAGCCATACCTTTTTTTAAAGAAAAAGAAATACCATGTTTTACATTTTTTTTTTATTTTGGTATTGAAAATCGTTTTGATAACGTTTTTATTATATCAATGTGTTGTATTGATATCTTTCGATTGAAATGTGGAAATGTTTTGTTTCCTTTATGCATGATTTATGTGATATGATTATGTTATGGTTCTTGGGCATAATTATGAAGACGGGTGGTTCCGTGATAAACTAAGGGCGGGTGAGCCCGATATATCTCTCCAATGCATTGGGTAACGTGAAGGGGTTAACCGTTAAGGTTTCTTTGAAGATATTTAGGGAATATACTGTGATGGGTATTCCGAACGTAACCAAGAGGGTACTCCCTACATAAGAATATTATGAATGCCTCAAGTTACCTTTATGTCTTATGATTTCTATGATTTATTCATGATTTGATGAGGTATGTTAATGTGCTTATGTTTTATGAGTACATTATGATTTCATTGATTCATATGTATACATGTACTCATGTTTCCTTTCCATTTTTTTATATCCCTTACCGAGCTTTTTATTCTCATCCCAAGTTTTTGAAATGTTTTTCACAGGTCAAGGGAAGGGTACATGATATGATGTTAGTGTCAAGGAAGTGTTAAGAAAGAATCCATGTTTTATTTTAAATATGTTTCCGTTGATGGGAAAAACTGAATACTATCTTTTATTGTAACCACTTTGTTTAAATGTGGGATGTAATGCATGTTTTATGATCTAATTCTCAAAAACACTAAACTTAAAAAGATCCTCAACGTGTATTCTTGAAGTAACTCATGATTAAGGAAGGTTTCAGGCTGGGGCCTTATAAAAATATTATTCTACTCTTCAAAATACTGTGTCTACAAGATCGTCTTATAATCTTCCAAAAAAGGTGGATGGTAATATATTTATGATTTTCAATCAGGGTAAGTCTCAATATGAATGGGAAACGACTGATAATTATGATTTTGGGAATGTCATACCATATTATGATTATTAACATTGTTTTTTGATGGATGAGGGCATGTCTATTTGTTTGACCCCATCTGTCACTTTTGTACTTTAATTTTTTTTATTAAATGGTCATAGGATCTTCTTCTGGCTAGACATGGATGGTAAATAAATTTTATAATAATTATATAGGAATATATAATTATATATATTCATATATATATATTTATCTATATATCTTCTATTATATATATATGTGTGTGTGTGTGTGTGTCTGTATATAAATATATTTATATGTGTGTTAATATACTTTTGTGTATACATAAAAATTTAATCATTTATTTATATATTTAATTTAATATGTGAATTAATATATGTTATATTTTAATATATATATATATATATATCTAATTTAATGGATTTTTTATATTAACATATAAATTAATATATTTTTTACTCTATATTGGCATCTATTTTATTAAGTGTTACATATATATGTGTAAATTTATGTTATATTATATTTATATATAAATTAAAATATATGTTATTATATATATATTCTAGTATATATTAAAATATATTTTATTATATATTTATACATATAGTGATTTAAATATAATTATGTGTTGCATATTTGTGTGTCTATTATCACATGTTATAAATAAACATATAAATTAATATATATGTCATTATATATATATATATTTATAAATTAATATGAAAATATATTAATTTAAAAATTAATCTAAATATATATAACTTAATATAAATATACTCATATTTATATATATTAATAGTTATTTATTTAGTTAATATTAATTTATTATAATTATTTTTTTATCTTTAATGAATTTTGGTTTATATGTATGCATCTCTGTGTGCATTAATTTTATATAAATAATGTTCTAATTTTTCTCTATAATACAATTATATGTGTAATATTATTAGTACTAGCTTGCATGTGTGCGTCTGTATACACACCCATACTAGCCCCCCAATTGCATGTAACCAATTAATTAATAAAATTCATTGTCCATGAGCGTTCCAATATGATTGCTAGTTAGAACTGGGCGATCACATCAATAGAATCAATGCAATTTATGTTATATAATAGTATTCTGATATATTTATATCAGTTCAAGTATATTATATATATATATATAAATTAATATGTAAATATATAAATTTTTAAATATTTTTGTATAAATTATATATATATATATATTAATTTTATTTTATTTATAAATACATATATATATATATTACTTATGTATATGTTAATATATTAGGGTTTCCAAATATGTATACTTATTAATTTATATATCAATATATATATATATATATATATATATTAAAATATGTACAATTTTGTATTAAATATTTATAATTAAAAATAAATATATAATATATATATATTAATGCATTAACACACACATAAATTTACATATAATCTAATAAACATAAAATAATATTAATATTTTATAATTAATGGATTCGATTTATATAAATATATATATAAACAAAAATTTCTATATTTATTATTTATTATTTATTATAAATGTTTATTTTTCTATTAGTTATTATGAAGTTAAATATAAATATGTTTTGAATCAAAATTATTTATAACGCCCTGGCCTTAAACCTTACTTAATATTGAATTTAATGAATAATTCACATTAAGGATCTTTTCAGGTTTAGAGTTTTAGAGAATTAGATCATAAATCATGAATTACATTCCACATTTAAACAAAGTGGTTATATAAATGATAGTATTTGTTTTTTCCCATCAACAGAAACATATTTAAAATAAAACGTGGATTCTTTCTTGAAACTTCCTTGTCACTATCATTATATCATGCACCTTTCCCTTAACCTGTGATAAACATTTCAAAAACATAGGATGAGCATAAAAAGCTCAGTAAGGGATATAAAAGTATGAAAATAAAACATTAGTCCATGTATGAAATCATACTTTACTCCTAAAAAAAAGATTTTTAACATACCTCATCAAATCATGAATAAATCATAGAAATCATAAGGCATAAGGGAAACTTGAGGCATTCCTAACATTCTTACGTAGGGAGTAACCCTCTTGGTTAGGTTTGGAATACCCATCACAGTATATTCCCTTAATCTCTTCGGAGAAACCATAACATTTAACCCCTTCACGTTACCCAATGCATTGGAGAGCTATATCGGGCTCACCCGCAATTAGTTTATCACAGAACCACCCATCTTCATAATAATTCCCAAGAACCATAACATAATCATATAACATAAAACATGCATAAAGGAAACATAACATTTCCACTTTTCAATCACAAGATATCAATACATTGCATTGATATAAAAACATTATGAAAACCATTTTAAATACCAAAATAACAGAAAAGCAAAACATGGTATTTATTTATCTTTTAAAAATATTTTTGTCTTGTATTGGAAGCCGAAACTCAAATAATGGTCACGGCGGCGGAGAAGTCGTTGTTGCTGTATACGTCCGACAAAAACATTCTCTTTTATCGTTTAGTAAAACACTTCGTATAAAAAATATTCCTTTTGGATAAACATAAAATTAAAAGGGTTTTATACATTTTATAAAATAAGGTTGAGTATGAAATAAAATATTCCTCAATGAAAGGACATTGAGACGAAGTCCCATACAAAGACGGTATCCTTGGATTAAAGATAATTCAATTACATAATTATGTGTGAAAAATGAATACACAAAATATAAGTGTATATTAAGTGTAAAACAATCAGAGTATATTCACAAATATTCATAGAACGACATATTCAAGGAGTACATGTTTATCCCAAAAAATCAAAATTGGGTTAAGAAGTTCCCCTGCAAAAATTCGATAGCCTAACGACGTCACTTCAAAATTCAGAAAATGAGTTTCTGAGAGATAAAAAGTGTATCTCACCACATGGACATAAAATTTACATTAATAATGATATATAAGATCATATCCTAACATAATTGTATGTGAATTAAAAGACATAACAAAATAAGTCTTTTAAAAAGTGCAGGGTGAAAGGATCCCTTACCGACTTGGGTAACTTTCGAAACATACACCCCATTGAAGAAGGGTCATACAATGAATATGTAAATACCCATAAATGAAATTATATTACACAAGGAGTATAATAATGTAAATTACATACACCAATCAAAGGAAATGGTGGAAAATGTAGCATAAATCTCACAGGAATAAAAGTTAGATGAAAAATACCTTACGAAAACTCGGCAGCCTAACGACGCCACTTAAAACATCCAAAAATGGATTGATGAGATCAAATAGGGTCTCTCATCATATTAAAATAAAATTTACAGAAACTGTAATATAAAAGAACATCCCCCGACATAACAAGGAGAATCTTAAAAGAAGTGACATAAAGGGGAGTACATAAAAAAGAAAGAGAGAGGTTGAATCACTTATGAAAATTCGGCAGCCTAACGACGCCACTGAAAACTTCCAAAGTGGATTGATGAGATAAAATTGGTTCTCTCATCATATTAACATAAAAATTACAGTAGGATTAATATAAAATAACATCCCAATCATAAGAAAGATGAGCTTAAAAGGAATGACATAAAAGAGTGTACTTAAAAAGAAAGAGAGGAGTAGGATCCCTTACCTCATGTCTGACATGACTAGATCGTTCTTTAATCTCCTGAATAATATAATTTGTTCAATTTATAATTTCATAAGGACCTACTTTAAATATTATTATTCAGTTAATATCACATATTATAAGGTTATAATAATTGGTTAATAAAGTGAGTTCATAAGAGACGTTTTTGTCGATGTTCGGTACATGAGTAAAAATCGAACTTGTTGGAAAAGAATTTTCCATGTTTTTATAGGTACATCATATTGAAAATATTATTTATGTTTTAAATATAATATATATAGAGTATTTATTCATTTTATACTATTCCATATCATTTGGCGATAAAAAATTAAAAGCACCGTTCATGGAGATGGTAGGCCGTACGTACGCATGAATGCTACTTTCATTTTTTGTCATATTAATGGAATTAAAACAAAATGAGAGATATATATATTATAATTCCAGAATGATATCCATCATTTAGATGTAATATATTACATATATATCCATTATATATATGTACTTATAATAGTACATAACATTTGGAGATAAGAAATGAAATGTACCATTCATGGAGACGGTAAGCCGTACGTATGCATGAACACTACTTTCATTTATTTCTTTTTTATTCTATTCAATGGAATTAAATAATAATGATATAAAGGTATATTATAATTCTAGTAGTATATCATATGTATTACCATGAATTAAATCCTTTATACATCCCACATACGGCATTAATGAATCAAATCATTTTGAGGGGGCGGTAGTCCGCACTTCCTAAAATGAAGATATCGCGTTTACCCATAATGGAAACCATAAAGGTATGCAATAAATAAAAAATACAGAAGCTTAAGGAAAAAATAAACATATTATATATCATATATAAATATATTTACATCTTAATGGCCACCTTTTAAGGTGTTAAAATAATATTGAACAATCATCATTTCGTGAGGCAGTAATTCTCCATCCACAGAAACACTATGTTATTTAACCATTAGACGGAGGTGTGTAAAAGTGTAGGTAGATTAATTCTTATAATAACATCCTAGTGTATTTAAGATACTGGTGTTGTTACAAAAAAAAGTAATAAAAAGAGTTTTGGGGTTTGGAGAAGAAAAATAAAACAAAAGAATACAGGGGAAGACATTACCTTTAAATCTGGTAACTCTCTTTGATTCGAGCTCAAAGGCTTCCGTGGAAAAGATTATTCCCAAATTTAGGCTTCAATGATGAAGATAGGGATATGGAGAGATTAAATGGGCCGGGTTTGGCTGATCCAAAGGCTTGAGATGTGTGTGTAAGGTGGTAGTGGTGGGGGCCTTTTATAAGATGAGAGGAGGGGCACTCTTGGAAAGTTACAAAATATTACTTTATTTTCAAATGAGTTTCGGCTTTTAAAGGTCCCACATTGATGTATTTCGAGGAAAAGGTGGTAGGGGTTCTACATCCACCCATCTAATAGGTTTGTGACAATTTTACGTCTTATAACTTACATTATCTTTTCATTTTATTTAAATTCTTAAATAATGAGGTAATCGTTGCATCATCATGGTGTCATAAATAATTTAATTTATTTAGTGTCTAAAAATTATAAAAAAATATAATTATTTAGGAAATATTTTTATCTTTCTAATTAATATTTATAGTCAAAAATATGACTTGTATAAGCCCATGTACAAATTGTTTTAGTAAAACAACCCATGTTTGTGACATTTTAATTTTAACTTTAAATAAAAAGTTATATATGTCCTTTTCCTACCAAGGTAGCTCCATGGGGTCCCCATGTTTACCCATGGATTGTCTTGGTCGGCCATGACACATAACATGATGGTAGGACATGTTTCTAGGTAATTTCATATTTTTAATGCATTATTTTTATCTTAAATTACACTAATTTCCTTTAATCGCGATTAATAAAACATAAAAATTACTATTCACCAAAAATTATTTTAATCTCATTGAACCATATTTTACTTCTTAATGACAACCATGTATGTTGTATTTTTTAAAATCAAATCACAGAAGTGGAAAATTATCATTTAAACAAAAAATCAGTTTCTTTAACTACAACTTAGTGGTTTCACTATTCATCAAAAATTGTGGTTTTTCAGAAAAATACCGAAAATTCACCCTAAGATATATTTGATATTCCGAATTCAAAAATGATGTCTATTTTAAAAAATTTAAAACATATAAGTTGCATTAATTAATTTAAAATTTAATTCCCGCTGTCATAACAAATAGCGTGTTTTTAAGAAACAATATCTATTAAAAGATTGCCACTAGTTTAAGTCCAATTTCAAAGTAAAATTAATTCCAATGACCAATATTGAAATAAATGGTAAAAATATATTATAATTTCACTTTAAAACCAATTCAAAAGATAATCTAATAATATAAATAAATTATATTATAAAGAGGGTTTGAATTAAAATACAACATTTTTCACTATTCATTAAAAAATGAACTTTATCGGAAAAATACAAAAAATTTACACAAAGTAAATTTTTATGTCCCGATTCTAAATAAGAATTTTATTTTGTCAATTATAACACATAAAATTGTCAAAAAGTTTATTTAAAAGAGGTTCACCATCAAAAGGCGGTTAATCGACCTTTTAATGAATATAAGAATATTTACGCTTAAAATTGGATTCATTCACATTTTAAGAATCTAACATTTACTGGATAAAAGTAAAAATATTTGACAAAAATATATAATAATTTTGTAGTTAGTTCCGTTCATTACCTCCATTACAACGGCTAGGCGTTAACTATAATTTAAAATAATATTATTTTATTATTAGAGTGCAACGTAAGATTCCCAAGAAACTCATTATTGCGTATTGGGTATGCCATCGAGCGTAGCATCCCATTTAAAGATATATTAATATTTTATTCACAAATATGGATAAATATGAAAATGAAATATTCTTTATTTACCTGGGGTGTTACATTAATAATATTTAATTTAATTATATATATATATATTCAATGTTATGTAATAAAATTATATATTTACTATATATTTGTCTCTCTCTCTATACAAACACACATGTATATTTGGTGGTATTTATATTTTTGTGAATATGTGAGTGTGTTTGTATATAATATAATATAATACTAGTACATAATAATAAAAATAACATATATGAATAATACAAGCATAAAAACATATATATATGTATTATTCATATATGTTGTTCAAATATTTTTTTAATAATATTTTATACGGGTGTGCATTTTTGTGTAGATGCCCACACACACATATACAATAATATATATGTAAAATAATATATATATATATATATATATAATTTTTAAATTATATGTTTATATATTTGTGTCTGTTTATAAATACATATAAGTTTATATATTTATTTATATATTAAAATATTAATAAATATACCCACATAAATAAATTAATACACACACACCAATATATATTTTTATAAATTATATGTTAATATTTTTTTATGTCTAATATAATTACATTTAACAATATATATTTATTTAAATGTTTAAATAGTAATATATATATATATATATATCAATATTAAAATATATGTATGTAAATAATTATAGATATATAAATTTTTAAAAATTTACATACCCAAATATATGTATATATATTAATATATTTATATGTGTCTGAATATTTGTGTCAATTATTTACACACACACAGATATATATATATATATAATTTAGCTACATTATAAAAAGTCGATAAATTAAAAATTAGTAATATTTTGAAAAAAGGATTATAAAATAAGACTATATAAGATATATAGGACCCAAAAACATTTTTAGAAAATGAATCTTAATTAATGCTATTAAAATAATTTTTTTCCCCATTTTGACAAAACTGAGTTAAAGTTGTATTTTTAATAATGTGAGGAGTTCTCACCACAAGATTATTTTTGGTATCCTCCACAGTTAAGTAACATAGAGTGGATAATAATGTGGTTATACAATACAGAAGAGAATACGACATTATTGTCTACTATTAGTGGTTTGTCTGACCAAAATATGGGAACATGATGCACACTATTTATGTGGAATTCTGTGGGGATGAGGAGTGAGATACTGTAAAGGAAATGTGTCTCTATGCATTTTTCTTCATCATCCTATTGAGACATATATTGGTCAATGGGTTGAATGACTATGAAACATGTGATATGATATGTGGATGTGCCTATGGAATTTTGGTTAACTAAATATGGTTACTTGGTAATGGTTTCTCTGTGATGTTGTGTGATATGCATTTGGTTGGAAGGTAGAAGGACCTTTTAATGTAAATTAATATGGATGCATCATTCTATTCCAACACTAGTTGATGTAGGGAAAATATCACTTGTGGTTGGTTTGATTTTTTTAGAGAATATTGGGTGGTGTTTTTTAATTATGGTTTATTGTGGTTTACATAAACTAGTAAATGTATGGATATTAGCTAGTGACATCATTAGTGGTATCCTATTGAGTTCATACTAACACCCTACATATGTTATCAATAATGTGTGAAAACATTATGATTAATGGAACCTATAAGGGTGTGGGATCATTTTTGGATCATAGTAGAGATGTTTGTAAATATGGTGCCTCAAATGGATACTATGGTTTATAGACAGGCTAAGTGGTTCCTCAGTGATAGGATGGTGGTTCATTTGGGGAACTTTTTTTATACAGATGTGATCACCACGTCAAAAATCCTGGTTATTTTTATTTTACAGAAAAGGCATTATAGTTGATTATATGGATTAGAGTATTTATAATTTAGCTTGTTATTACATGTTTCTTAATAATGATTTTGTTGTTGTTGTTATATATTACTTATATTTTTATCTAATATTGTTGCATGATTTTAGTATTTATCTATAACGGGTATAATATCCTCAATATAACCTTATATATCTCCTCACAAGTTTAATTTCATTAGATTTTGGGTTTGATTACCAAGATTCAAGTGGTTCTCTAATCTTTTTACTATAGTTTGAACCAATTAAGGATGTCATATTTATGTGGTTGGTTTAGTATAGGACGGGGCTAGTTAAAGTGAATAGCGAGGTAAGATATTAGTGGATGTGTTAGAGAGATGGGTGTGGTTGGTTGAGGGTGTATGTCTTCTAGAATAATGTTATGACTTTGATAAATGAATACATTATAGATGAATCGGGAAACATTTTAGGAAATATATTTGTGTTATATACTGTAATGTTTTATATAATTTTATAATATATGGTAAATCCTTCTTTATTGATTAATTTTACTTATCATTAAATTTTACTAATTATTATATTTTATGTTATGATTTTTTAAATTTATTACCGGTTTAAGCCAACTTCCATTAAATCCTTTATCAATGGTTTCGTTAAAGAGGCTTTAAAAAAATTTAAACTAATGTTAAAATAATGGTTTTTAATTTTTAAGTTTACATAAATAGAATAATCCCTCAATATAAACCACTACTAAATCAACCTCATACTACCACTAAATTGTTAAAAACAACACTCACATAATGTATCAGTAATTAAAACTAAAATACCATGATTGTATTTATTTTTTCAACAACCCTTAAAAAATGATACTATGTATTTGTTTTCATGTAGTGATATAATATTTTTTTCAATTAATATCACCAAGAGATGCGTAACATTGTATAGGTGAGGGGAATTTTCATTTCAAGATAGAGTTGCTAGAATAAAAAAATTAAACCTCTATTGGAACTGCGATGAAATAAATCACCCAAAGAGTGGGGGAGGTAGAATAAGGGTTCAAAATAACTATAACATTTCTATTCATTGCTCACTAGAATGTATATATCTTATCCCCTTATTTGATGGGACACATTTAATATTTTAATTTAACTTGTCACCAAACACAATGAATGATTAACATAAATTCATAAATCAAATAACACAAAACACATGGATTTTACTTAGGCCACCACTAAGTGGTAATTCTATAGGCTAACACACATTGATGTCTTAGTTTTCCAAAATCCACTATTATAATATTGTGTGGAAAGCATGTTTTTTATGTCACAACCAACTCATTCCAAGGAAAATTTCCCATACATGGTTCATGAATGATATATTATAATTACCAGGAGAACATCTTATTAATCTTCTATATAAACTACATTATTCTTTCCTTAGTCAGTTTATATACAATTGGTCCAGATTAAAAGGTTATAGACCTGATTGAATGTACATGTATAACCTGATTAACTACTTCCATCATAGATTAATATTTTTTATATATTTAATTCCACATTTCTATGGACTCCTTCTTCACTAAAAGATGGTAGTATCCTATTTATATGAGGATCTAATATTTTTCATTCACAAAATCACAACAATAACACTTCCTCTCCACATTAAGACAATCCCAAACTCAAATTATCTTGTTTCACTTTTTCCACTTCTTTATCCACGTATAATCTTGACAATCACACTTTTTATTTCCTCTTATCTTTAAGAAATAAATATTAAAATATGTTAATTATTCTCTTTTGCACTCAAGATTAAATATCTCAATTTTCATAATATCTCTATATTTCTATAATGGATACCAATAGTTTATATAATATATCCATCTGACTGACCTGAAATCTGATGGTTGGAATTAAATTTTATTCTTCATGATCTCTATGATAATTACATATCTACTGATTGGTTTTAGTTTTGGATTATTGTACCATTTATACCGAGATAAATCTTGAAATATCGTGGAAACCACGATATTATGTCTGAAAAAATTCATCTAGATATTCAAGAATCCACATGTTCATGGAATCACACCCTATATCATGATTTGGTATCATTCATCCTTAGTAATATCACAATTTAATATAAATATATTCATTTTGATTTCCAAAAAACAACCATATCACAAAAATCAATACAATATCCTTTATTTAACTAAAAAATGATCATGATGTGGTTCTATAGCTCTTATCAAGTCTCAAATGAGTCATATCATGATAATCAATACCATGTAAATATTTATACCTCATCAAAAAATTAGTATTTCACGTTGTTGGCAAGTCTATGAACCTAATCCTATTTTTCCAATTGCTCTTAAAATGGTATAGTGTGAAAATATTCCATGACATAGGAAACATTAAATTAAAAATACTGGTTAACATTACTTTAAGCACAGTTATGGTATATATATTATTCTCACAACATGATCATTGAAAATTGTATTGTACAATTAGTAAGGAAAATCATAATCGATGTTCCATTGCCACCACAAATTATAATATGAGAAAACATTATAATGTTTAATATTTCACGTTCATTATGAGCTAAAAAACTTCTTGTGATATGTATTACATACCATTTAAACATCTCCACATATTTCAAGATTTTCTATCTAAAATATAAACTATATTTTATGATTGACAATCCAATACATGTTCTCTTCATGATGTTTCCAAAAATCAATTTCATGGATAAAATGTATCCTAAAAATTATATAGTCTAAATATATATAGATTATCTTCTTAACCATGTAACTGTTATATATACACGATAAGGTTTCCAACCACTTTTTACATTTCCGCATCATTGAATTTAAAATGTATCAGACTGGGAGTTCATCGTTTATAATATTAACATATTCCATAGAATTTTACATAAAAACCATATTTGTATTCATTATTATGTTATTCATGACTTTTCCAATTTCACCACTTTTATAATTTATAACATATGAAACATAATGATTTTGAATCTATGTGAGATTACATTCCTTTTATTTATTTCAAAACACTAATGGAAAATTAATATGATTTAATTATCAATTCAAGTTTAACTATTGAAATTCCAATTCAGTGAAAAAATTTGGACTTCAAATTTATTCAAAATATTCTAAAACATACTTATATACAAATCAACATATAAACAACTCCTTCTAATGTACTTGAAAAACTCATAATTAATATTGTTTTAATTTACTCTATGTGATTTCAAATTCATTTTTCTAATATTTTTTTATTTTCCAATAGACTATACTATTCTATAATAACATCTAAAATATATAACTTATAAAACAACATCAGTTTTCATATACCCTACAACCACGCTTGTCGCTATTATGCCTTACAAAACATCACCATTTATTTTCAATACTCTGAACATATTATAATCTATTTGTAACATTCTACCAATTTTAATTTTAATTTCAATAATATCGCAAATATTTCTCAAACATATAATAGAAAATTAATCTAAAACAAAATATATATTTATCAAATAATCATCTCACTAATCCGTTTTACAAAAAAATAATTTTATTTTTATGAAAATATTATTTTTATAAACATAAACATTATCAAAAAATCTCATAAGTGATCTCCTATTATCTATAATACCCTATTTTTTATCAAAAATAATGCTTCATATATCCTTTGTGTTCTGAAATATGGTCTTTTTGGGGAAATCTAATTATCATCAACTTCTAAAATATGGATTAAGATAGATTGTTCCCCACGTTCACATGTAATTATTTTTCATCCCATTTGATATTTTTCTCTTCCATCCTCTTCCAAAAATAAAAATAACTTCATTTCTCACTTGGTACAACTTGTTGTCATCCAAAATTACTATATCTATCAATCATTTAAAAATTTCACTTAAAATTATGAAATTTAATCACTTCCCCACCTATTTTAGATCATGAAACATTTGATCCATTTTCTACCTCTAAACCATTATATTCTTTCAAACATTGATTGATTAGACCATTATACATATAAATCTATTGATAGTTCAATTGTTTAATTTCCACATATATTCTACTTATTGGATAAAATACTACTAGATTTTCATTTTTTAACAATTGAATCATTACATAATTCCATATTAATTATAATTAAATATTTTCCATTGGTGAAATTTCCACTCAAAAAATAGTTATTAAGGAATCATTTAAGCGTAGTTAGTCTAAAATCGTTGGGTAAAACAAGAATTAAATCAAGGACATCAATGTAGTTGATGTTAGCCACTTATGTCCACAACCGTGTGAATATTGTTCATTTTTACATAGTTTGATATCAATCAAACTTACAAAAAACCATAAAATAATAACAAATTAAAAGTGTGTGAGTCATTACACCAATTGAAACAAATGATACCACGTGTTTGGGATAATAGTTTGACACCCTATTAATTCCATTATCCTCCTTTATATATAGATCTTATACATTATCATATTTAATGACATGCCTTTGAGGGTTTATTACAATCCCCTTGACTTCCATTAGTTATTGACCCCATAAATTGTAATAATTTTCATCATAGTGAAACACATGTTAGTTATGAAACTGTACTCCAAGTAGATTATTTTATTCTTTTCTTTTGATTAGGCACTACATCAATTACTTATCCATCCAAACATTAAATTCTTAATTTTTATTTGAAGTCTAATTTTTTTCGTAAAAACATTATTGAGTATTATTTGCACCATAACACAATTTAATATTTTTTATATATAGATACTATCTATGAATTTTAATAATTCCAACACAACTTGATATATTTATCTCTTTTCATATCATACACACCAAAAGGATCATATATCCCTATTATATCTTCATCACATCATCTAAAAATTTTAACAAATTAAACACTTTGGTATATGGTTACATAATAAACAACCGAAAATTGGGTATTTTTTTTGTTCTTGATAATACAATGATTTCCTTCCATATTGATTTAATATAATTATAATGTTTATTCTGGAAATACCACTCGTGAGTCATGATCTATGTGAGCAACAAGAGGCAGTAGAGACCTGATGATCATGTCGCGAAAGGTGCGTCCTTGGAAAGTGCAGTGTGGCTTACGCGTGGAGCGGCCCAAGGAGAGGAAGATTGGGACCTACACAGGGATGGAGGCATGGGTGTGACAAAGCGTAGAGAGAGAGGGATTTGGCACCCAGAAATAGTTAAGGTGATTCAATCCCTATCATGTCCTCTGTTGGAGTTGTCACCGAGGAAGCGAGGAGGGGAAGGGGTGCTCCCCCATAGATGGATGGATATGGGATTACACCATGGGGGCTGCCCTTCCCCGTGGACAAACGCCACTCCAAGAAGGAGGATATAATCCCCTGTGGAGACTAGGGGGAATAGAAAATGTCCCAGGTGGGGGACCCTATGTGGGGATCATGGGGTGAGGTAAGAGTTTAATGTCATTTGTTGAGGACGTAGGAGCTTGTTAGTTTAACGTCATGTAACTCAGGTGAGGTGGGTTAGTTCCACACCCCCAGGACATACATAACCTGTACCCTCTACTCTTTTTGGGAGGGAAGGGATCATCAATGCTGTTGTGAATGGGGGCCACAGAGCGAACTATTGAGGGGTCCACATTATCGTGGCTATGTGAAGAAGCAATATTTGTTAGTGTTCATATGTGATGGAGCATGAGGCAAAGCAACGCGATAGGCGGTGTTGTCCATGGGACTTTTATTCCACATCGTGAAGACCTAGAGGGTCACATGGAAAAAGGAATTACAATGAAAAGGGGATCACATGCAGGGGCTATGTGAAGCTCTGCCACTCCGCGTGGTGGAAAGCATTTGCGAAGGGGTGTGCTTCACAAATTAGGGTGCCACAGCCATAGCATAGGGAATGGGTTTATATGAGAGGGGCTTCGCGAAGTGGAAAGGCATTCACAGAGCACTGCCTCACGGAGAACAGACACCTTGTGACACAATGTTTCAGGAAGCGATGTGCTTCGCGAAGTACAATGACCTTTCCTTGGAATGTGGATCACGTGTACATGAGGGGTTCTTCGTGAAGCATAAACGCTCTGCGATGACACGGGACCCCTTGGGGAACCCCTTCCTCTATGAAGGCTCTTTGGCTTCGTGAAAGGCATCCCTCTCAGAAGAGGGGTTTAAAACGAGGCAATTGGAGGAACTTCAAAGTGAAAAAGTACCTCGCGTAGCTCATGATTCACAGAGAAAATGGTGCATCATGATTTAGGAGCTCGGAAGTAGAATGGTCGGATTTCCCGTCCCTTGGGCTCGGGGGGAGCCCAGTATTTATAGGCATGAGGCCCCATGAAGTAGAGCTTACGCGGCACGAAGAGGGGAGTGGTTACTTTTTCGCGGATCACGAACGTCAAAGGAATTCATGGAGTGGCCCGACTCCTTGAGCGGCCCACATATTATGCTTTGCGGAGGACGCGGGGCTTTAGGTGCCCAACGAAGTGGCTTCACGACGAAGTTCGTGGGGCCTCTTCTCTTCTTTCTCCTCCAACATTTTGGCACCAACAGAGAGAAAAATGTGTTTAGTGTTATTCTAGATCACCCTAAACATTAGATATTGGGAATGTGGTATTCAAAAAATTTGGGGGGGGGGAGGAATTGCATCCACCCATTCAGGGTATTCTCTCTTTTATGGATGAACTGCTGCAAGTCATTCCTCCATAGATTCCAATCAAGTCATTAATGAATCAGTTGTGTTCAAAAGCATTTGGGGAAAATTTGGATGACCTGGAACCTATGTCGGTTCATCAAATGGAGCTTCATCTAGTTTAATGGCCATAAAAAACATAGATTGTGGTGCTGATATTTGACTTGGATAACCCCCAAGAATAGTCCTATCAGGAAGTGTCTGATCCGGCCTTGATTGTGGACCCAGTGGAGGGAATTCATTTTTTGCATATGCAGTTAATACAAATTCTATTTTTTGAAGATATCCTATAGAATTTTCAATTTTATGACCATCCTTAGGAGTATGTATAACAGAAACACTGCTTCGATATAACATTTTATTATGTATTTTGAACTCCTTCATTTCATATGCTTTCCATAAAAATCATTATTCATGAGAAAATGATTGACTTTATCTAGTGGGAAAGTGAGATGAAATCTGAATTTTAGCTTTCCCCTTATTAGATTCCTTTTTAAGGGTTCTGAGTTTTTTATTTGAAGGTATACCTAGATTATGGGTAAGCCTCTGATTTCAGGTACACACAGCTTCTTCATTTGCCACAGTTTGTACCGTATTATGGAAAAGAACTCCATCTTTTGAATCCCCTTAACTAGACTCATTTTTTGGAGGATCGTTTTTTAGTGGTGTTAATGAAATTCACTGACTCAGAAGTCATCGATGAAATTCTGTTAGTATTTCTATAATATAATTTCCGTTTGTATCTTCTACGATACTCGGTTCTACTATATGATGAATTCACAGGAACTGTTTGGAAGACAGTAACCAGAAGGTAATCCTTATATAATTTAGTTTTATTCTCTCCTTGTGGCTTATTCCAACATCGAGAGAAAACTGACATCTGTTTAGGAGGGGATTGTGGATGTGAATAGGCCCCTAGCCCTGCAGGCTGGGGTTTTTTCGATTGTTCTTCTTGAAATCATTGAACTTTTTTTAAATAATTTAATGGTTTAATTGATTGATCCACCAGCCTTCCAAGATGTGATGATTCTTGAACTAATATGGCTGAAATTTGTGTAACTGCTCTTCCAAATTTGAAAATACTGGTTCTAACATTAGCTGGGTGCATTATCCGGAAACCACCCAAATCAAATGTTTCTGAAGATTTATTTATGATTTCAGACATTTTCATTCTCTTACGGTTGCAATCCCATAATTAGAACACATAATCAAGATTCTCATATGCTTAATGTAATAGTAACTCTATAACTTCTTTTTCATTGGGCTAGACTCTGAGGATAGCTGGTTGAGGCCTATTCTTGAGCGTACATTCGATTACATACAAAATCTGTTAGTTGTCACCGACTGTGGGAAATAAAATTGCATGAGACCACTTTTGGTGGAATTTTTTAATATCAGAGTGCATTGAAATTCAATTATAATACCCGATGCTTCCACGGTATGTTTCTACTTGAATAATGCAGTAGTTTTCTTTGTACGCCACTTGGAGTACTAACACACCAAGAACAATCGAACATACTATTATGAATAGAAATACCCACTTTTTGAAATTTTAGAAATTTTATTTTTCAAAATGGAAATAATTTTTGGATTCGGAATATCAAAATTATCTTAGGGTAAATTTTTTTATTCTTCTGAGATCTTTAAATTAGTGATGAATAGTGAAAACACTATGTAATTTTTTAAAACCAACTTTTTATTTAAATAATTTTTTTTAATTTAATTTATTTTAGTTCAAAATATACAAATAATACCTATATATGTTCAATTTAATTCATTGGTTTCATTTTATAATATGTTTAGATATATAAAATTTTATTCAACATTTACCATCTTTTACCAACCTTCTAGGAGCATTTACAAATTTCTATAAAACATATTTTTACCACTTCTGTTACTTGAACTTCAAAAATATGAGAGTCACAGTTGATATCATAAAGTAAAATTTTGTTGAATAACATGAAAATAGTATTTGGTGAATAGTATCTTTTGACTTTTATTTACCATAGTTAAATATAAATTGTGTAATTAAGGGTAATATCGATATTATAATTAATCTAACACATGTCATAATTCTATTGGATAAGTATAATTAGACCAAAAACAACCTTAGGAATAACATATGATCCCCTCTGGTCCACATGGACTAGATTAGGACAATTATTATAATTTTCTTTAAAGATAAGTAAAAAGAGTTAAATTCAAAATTTAATAACTAAACCATTTTAATATAAGAATATATACAATATAAATTCTACCATAAAGAATAATTAAAAATATAGAAATATTTCCTACATAATGGTATTTTATTTATAATTTTTTTCATTCACTAATTTAATTTATTTATGACACAATAATGATGCAGTAATTACCTTAATAATGAAAGATTAAAATAATTGATATTATAAATATCCAAATAAAGGTAATATGAGAATTTTGATAATCCAATAATTTTATAGGTTAATATGACATGTTGGAGTTGATTATTTAATGTTTTTTCGAAGTAATCAGGCTGTTATGATTATCACAAAAACCAAATACTAAATAGTGTCCAAATTTACATTATTGGCTTTTAAAAAAAATACTATATTATTAATTGATATAATATTCATAAAAATATATGAATTGGAAAAAGGACTCAGATAAGGTTATATATATTATTAATGAACCACTTTCTATTCTATTGTCTTTTTATAGTAATTTTATTAGCCATATAATATAAAAATAAAATGAGATGGTAAATGTCAAACTATTTAACTTACAGTTAAGTCTAAAAGATAAGGTTACAATTATAAGTCCCCAGCCTTAAACCTTACTTAATCTTGAGTTATTACAAGATTACACATTGAGGATATTTTCGGGTTTAGAGTTTTAGAAAATTAGATCATAAAACTTGCATTACATTCCACATATAAACAAAGTGGTTACATAAAGATAGTATTCTTCATTCCCATCAATGGAAACACATTTAAAGTAAAACATGGATTATTTCTTGACACATCCTTGACTCTATCATCTTATCATGTACCTTTCCCTTGACCTGTGAAAAACATTTCAAAAACTTGGGATGAGCATAAAAACTCAGTATGGGTTATAAAAAAAACATGGAAAGGAAACATTAGTTCATATATACATAAGAATGAAATCATACTTTACCCATAAAACATAGGCACTTTAACATACCTCATAAAATCATGAATAAATCATAGAAATCATAAGACATAAAGGTAACTTGATGCATTCATAACATTCTTACGTAGGGAGTAACCCTCTTGGTTACGTTTGGAATACCCATCACAGTATATTCCCTAAAATCTCTTCGGAGAAACCTTAACGTTTCACTCCTTCGCGTTACCCAATTCATTGGAGAGCTATAACGGGCTCACCCGCCCTTAGTTTATCACGGAACCACCTGTCTTCATAATAATGCCCAAGAACCATAACATAATCATATCACATAAAACATGCATAAAGGAAACATAAAATTTCCACATTTCAATCACGAGATATCAATACAACACATTGATATAAAAACATTATTAAAACCATTTTCAATACTAAAATAAAAGAAAAGTAAAACATGGTATTTATTTTTCTTTTAAAAAGAAGGTATGGCTTGTAAGGGAACCGAAACTCAAATAACGGTTACGACGGCGGAGAAGTCGTTGTCGCCGCATACGTACGACAAAAACATTCCCTTTTGTCGTTTAGTAAACGCTTCGTATAAAAAAGATTCTTTTTCAATAAAAGTAAAAGTCAAAGGGGTTTATACACCGTATAAAATAAAGTTGTGTATAAAATTAAATATGCCTCAATGAAAGGAGATTGAGACGAATTCCCATACCTTGTATCCGACTTGACCCGACCGTTCTTTAATCTCCTGAATAATAAACTTGAGTTAATCTCTACTTGCTTATGAATCCATTTCAAGTTCATTATTCCTTTTATACCATGTTATGAACATCATGTAATCAGTTGAGTTAATAATGTTCATTTTGTCGGTATTTGGTTCTTAAGTCAAAAATAGTCTTCTTACACTTACATGTTGTTAATTTGGTCAAAGGTTCATTATATCCAGAATGGTATTCATGATGTAGATATCATATATGTCATATATATCCAGTACATACATTCATTTATAATATTACATAATCATTTAGAGGTAAGAAATGAAATGCACCGTTCATGGAGACGGTAAGCCGTACGTACGCATGAACGCTACTTTCATTTGTATTTCGTATTTTATAGAATGGAATCATAATTATATAAATTTATATTATAATTCCAGTATAATATCATATATAATATCATAGTTCCATCCTTTATATGTCCCACATATGGTATTTAACGAATCAAATCACTTTGAGGGGGCGGTAGTCCGCATTTCCTAAAATGAAGATATCGTGTTTACCCATAATGGAAACCATAAAGGTATGCCCAAAATGAAAAAAACAGAAGCTTAAGGAAAACATAAACATATTATATATCATATATAAAAATATTGACATCATAATGGCCACCTTTGAAGGTGTTAAATGAGTATTGAACAATCATCGTTTCGGGAGGCAGAATTTCGCCATCCACGGAAACCGTATGTTCTTTAACCATTTGATGTAGTTGTGTGAGAGTGTATCTCGAATAAATCTTATAAAAACATCCTAGTATATTTAAGATACTGGTGTTGTTACAAAAGAAGTAAATAAAAAGAGTTTAGGGGGGTTGGAGAAGCAAAATAAAACAAATGAACATGAGAGAATGTATTACCTTTAAAAGTGTAACTCCTTTTGATTTGAGTCTAAAGAATTCCTTTGAAAGGATTCTGCCCAAAGGGAATCCTCTAGGATGAGGAGAGGGATGTGGAGAGAGTAAATGGGCAGGGTTTGGCCGAGACAAAGGCTTGAGTAGTGTGTGAAATGAGGTAGAGGTGGGGGCCTTTTATAAGAGGAGAGGAGGGGCATTTTTGGAAAGTAAAGAAATATTACTTTATTTGAAAATGTGTTTCGGTTTAAAAAGGTCCCACATTGATATCATTCGTGGATAAGGTGATAAGGGTTAGAAATCCACTCATACAATTGGTTTTGGACATGTGTAGTTTATAGATTTTACATTATCTTTCCATTTTATTTAAATCATCAAATAATGATGTTATCGCTGCATCATTATTATGTCATAAATAATTTAATTTATTTAATGTCTAAAAATCATAAAAAACTACTATGATGTAGGAAATATTTTTAGCTTTCCAATGAATATATATAATCAAAAATCTGATCTTTATAACCCCATGTAAAAATTGTTTTCGTAAAACATCTCTTGTTTGTGTCATTTTTACTTTAACATTTAATAAAAAGTTATTTATGTCATTTCCAAACCAAAGTGTCTCCATGGGGTCCCCAAGTTGACCCATGGATTTTCTTGGTCGTCCATGACACAACCAATAAGTTTGGGACATGTGTCTAGGTCATTTCCTATTATTAAAGCATTATTTATACCTTAAACTACCCTAATTACCACTAATCGCGATTAAGAACTTAATAAGTTAATATTCACCAAAAATTATTATAATCTCATTGAACCACATTTTACTTCTTAATGACAACCATGTATGTCGGATTTTAAAAATTCAATACACATTAGTGGTAAACTTTCATTTAACTGAAAAATCAGTTTGCTTGATTACCACTTAGTGGTTTCACTATTCATCAAAAATTGAAGTTTTTCAGAAAATTACCAAAAATTCACCCTAAGATATATTTAATATTCCGAATTCAAAAATGAAGTCTATTTTACAAAATTAAAATCATATAAGTCACATTAATTAATTTAATAATTAATTCCCGCTGCCAGAGCAAATAGCGTGTTTTTACAAAACAATAAGTATCAAAAGATTGATACTAATTTAAGTCCAATTTCAAAGTGAAATTGATTCCAATGACCACCATTGGATTAAATGGTAAAAATATATTCATATTACAAATTAATACAAATTCAAAAGATAATCTAATCATATAAATAAATTAGATTAAAAAGCAGTTTTGATGTAAAATGCAGTATTTTTCACTATTCATTAAAAAATGAACATTGTCAGAAAAATACCAAAAATTCACACAAGGTAAATTTTGATGTCCCAATCATAAAGGATAAGTTTATTTTGACAAACATAGTTTATAAAATTGTAAAAATATAGATTCAAAAATGGTTTTCCATCAAAAGGCAATAAAACAATCTTTTAAGAATATTAGTGTATTCCATGCATAAGATTGTATTTATTTTCATTTTATGCCTCTATAACACTATCTTAATCATTAATAGACATAGATAAAAATATATATTATTCATTACTTACTTGGGATGTTACATCCTTCCCCCCTTTAGAAAATTGTGTCCCCACAATTTATTTACTTATCGAATAAATGGGGGTACTTATCCCTCATTGCATTTTCAGATTCCCATGTTGCCTCTTCAATCATGTGGTTTTTCCACAAAACCTTTACCTGCTTAATCACCTTATTCCGTAACACTTTCTCCCTGTGGTCAAGAATCTGGACCGGTTGTTCCTCATAAGATAGGTTCTCTTCTAGCTGAACTACCTCTGGACTCAAAACATGAGATGGATCTGGCATATACTTTCTCAACATCGAAACGTGAAAAACATTGTGTACCTGAGATAAACTCGGAGGTAAAGCCACTCGGTATGCAACTGATCCAACTCTTTCCAGAATTTCATATGGTCCAATAAACCTTTGACTCATCTTTCCTTTCTTACCAAATCTCATCACACTTTTCCAAGGAGAAACCTTGAGAAATACATGATCACCTACCTCGAAAGATAGATACTTACTCTGGTTATCCGCATAACTCTTCTGCCTGCTCTGAGCTGTTCTCATGTGTTTCTGAATCAGCTGAACTTTTTCTGCCATCTCTTCTACCAATTCTGGTCCCATCATCTTCCTTTCACCCACTTCATCCCAGAAAGATGGAGTTCGACAC
Source organism: Viscum album (assembly GCA_963277665.1). Lineage (NCBI taxonomy): Eukaryota > Viridiplantae > Streptophyta > Magnoliopsida > Santalales > Viscaceae > Viscum > Viscum album. The sequence goes on along the minus strand of OY728134.1, from coordinate 632,901,081 downwards.
CGCTTACCATATAATTCCTGAAATGGTGCCATCTGTATACTAGAATGGAAACTGTAATTATATGAAAATTCAACCAAAGAAAGATGTTGGTCCCAAATTCCCTGATAATCCATAGAACAAGCTCATAGCATATCCTCTAATGTCTGAATTGTTCGTTCTGACTGCCCATCTGATTGAGGATGAAAAGCTGTACAAAAATTTAATTCAGTACCCAACGACTTCTGAAGGCCTTTCCAAAAGTTAGAAGTAAACCTGGGATCACGATCCGATACAATGGAGAGAGGAACTCCATGTAACCTGACTATCTCTTTAAGATACAAACGGGAAAGTTGATCAAGAGAGAAAGTATCTCGTATAGCAAGGAAATGAGCAGATTTGGTCAAGCGATCAACAATAACCCAGATTGCATTATTACCTCGAGATGTCTTTGGTAATCCAACAACAAAGTCCATGGATATATTCTCCCATTTCCACTCTGGCACTGGTAAAGGCTGAAGCATCCCTTTCGGTAACTGTCACTCGGCTTTAACTTGCTGACAAGTCAAACACTTCACAGTAAAATCAGCAATATCTCTTTTCATTCAATCCCACCAGTAATACTCCCGCAGATCTCTATACATCTTAGTACTGCCCGGATGAACTGAAAACAGAGAACTATGAGCTTCACATAACAACTCTCTCTTTAACTTTGAATCACAAGGCACACACAATCTCTTCCCAAATCTCAAAAAACAATCATTATCAATGTTGAATTTAGGAAACATACCTTTCTGAACCAGCTCTACCTTTTTCTGCAACTCACTGTCTTGCTTCTGTGCTTGCTTGATTCTATCTGATAGAGAAGATCTCACTGATACCTGAAACAAAACAGAAGGACTTCCTGCACCAACAACTTCTATGCCAAAGTTAATCAAATCCTTAACCAAAGGATCACGTTCCAAATGCAACATTATTCATGAAGCATTACTTTTTCGACTGAAAGCATCAGCCACTTTTTTTTCTTTTCCCGGATGGTAACGAATTGTACAATCATAATCCATGATTAATTCTAGCCATCTCCTTTGTCTCATGTTTAAATCTTTCTGAGTGAATATATACTTTAAACTTTTGTGATCGGTATATATTTCACACTTTACTCCATACAAATGATGCCTCCAAATTTTTAAAGCAAAAACAACAGCAGCTAATTCCAAATCAGGTGTAGGGTAATTTACCTCATGAGTTTTCAACTGTCGTAAAGCATAAGCAATTACCTGATCATTCGGCATTAGGATGAAACCAAGTCCTTTCAATGAAGCATCACTGTATATAACAAACTCACCATTCCTGGAAGGTAGTGCCAAAACTGGAGCATCCACCAATCTTCTTTTCAATTCCTGAAAACAATCATCACATTCTTTTGTCCAGATAAACTTAACACCCTTCCGAGTTAGCTTAGTCATTGGACTAGATAACCGTGAAAAATTTCTAACAAACCTTCGATAATAGCCCGCCAAACCAAGGAAGCTACGAATCTCGGTTACATTTGTGGGTCTTGGCCATTCTTCCACAACTTTTGTTTTTGCAGGATCAACAGTTATTCCATCTTTAGAAACAATGTGACCAAGGAAAGAAATTTGTTTCAACCAAAACTCACACATGCTGAATTTCCCATACAGTTTCTTTTCTTTTAAGGTTTGAAAGATAACCCTTAAATGTCTTTCATGCTCTTCTTTACTTTTAGAAAACACCAAAATAACATCAATGAAAACCACCAAAAACTTATCCAAGAACTCATGGAAAATTCTATTCATTAAGTCCATGAATACAGCAGGTGCATTGGTTATCCCAAAAGGCATTACTACAAATTCATAATGGCCATATCTCGTACGGAACGCGGTCTTCGGAATATCTGCCTCCTTTACCTTCAGCTGATGGTACCCCGATCTCAAGTCAATCTTTGAAAAAAACTGAGCTCCCTAGAGCTGATCAAAAAAATCATCGATATGAGGCAAAGGATAATTGTTCTTAACAGTGATATTATTCAAGGCTCTATAATCAATGCAAAGTCTCATAGAACCATCTTTCTTTTTAACAAACAAAACAGGAGCACCCCATGGTGATGTGCTAGGTCTAATGAAACCTTTCTTTAATAAATCTTGCAATTACTCCTTCAACTCTAAAAGTTCAATTTGTTCCATTCGATAAGGGTGTTTTGAAATTGGCTTAGCATCAGGAACCGAGTCAACAATAAACTCAACTTCCCGATCTGGTATTAGTCCAGGAAACTCATCAGGAAAAACATCAGGATACTCATTTACCACTGGGACATCCTTAATCTGAATAGTTCATTTATTTTCAACGACGTGTGCAAGGTAACATTCATTTCTATCTTTTACAAGTTTCTCGGCCTCTTGATATGTTATCAAAAGTAAGGGTTCATTCCTGTAAACAAACTGAAAGTCTTTCTAAAAACAAAAACTTCTTTAGCTCTACAGTCAATCTTAGCATGGTAAATAGAGAGCCAATCCATACCCAGGATAACCTCAAACTCTACTAGAGGTAGAACAATAAGGTTTTCAAGTAGGTTCTTTCCACAGATAAGGATAGGGAGATTCTTATAAATTCTTTTTTCCTCGACACTTCCCCCAGGTGTTTTTACCAATAGTTCAGGAGTCATTTCTTGAGATGGTATTCCCATTTTACAAGAAAAGGTTTCAGAGATGAAAGAATGTGTAGACCCCGAATCAAACAACACACTGGCATAATCTGAAAAAACAAACAATGTACCTGATACAACTTCATTTGATGGCCCGACATCTGCTGAAGTAGTTGCAAAGGATTTCACCACCCCTTTCTGCTTGTAGTCTAACTGCTTCCCATCACTCAAGCTCTTTGTCGGACACTCGTTTGGATAGTGACCCATCTCATTGCACTTATAACATTTCACTAACTGTAAATCAAATTTGTTCTTACCTTCACCTTGATCCTTTTCAGTGCAATAACGAGCCTTATGTCCCATCTTACCACATCGGTAGCACTTTCCAGAATTCAGAAGACATTCCCCAACATGCCTTTTGCCACATTTATCACAAACTGGAAACTTAGTTCTCTTACCATCATTCTTTTTTGAAGAATTCTTACCTTTCTCCTGCCACCTCGTTCTCTTCTTCTGCTGGTTGTTATAGAACACTTGGTCATCGGCAAACTCCATTTCCACCTTCTCAGCACATCGGACAAGCTTTTCATAACTTTTAAACTCACGAGAAGCTAATGCCCTTCGATACTTTGGCTTTAATCCTGAGTAAAAACGATTGATTTTACTATCAAGGTCCCGGATAAAATTTGGAGCATACCATGCCAATCGAGTGAACCTTTCTTCATAGGCAGCCACTGAGTCTTCCTCTTTCCTCAATTCCAATAATTGCTTTTCCATCCTAAGTCGAACAGACTTAGGAAAATACTTCTCAAGAAACATACCTTTGAATTCATCCCAGTCAAGAGCATCAATCTCATTGGCGTCCCTGATATTTTTAACCATAGACCACCACTGATCTGCTTCACCCTCCAAACGGTAAATAGCAAGACTAACCTTTTGATTGTCTGAACACCCCATGACATCAAAAATCTTCTCCAGTGATTTAATCCACCCTTCAGCTAGCACAGGGTCAGATGATCCTCTGAATGATGGTGGATGTTGCCTCATGAAATGTTCCACCACTGACATGTTCCTCTGCGGTTGTTCTGGCTGATCTCGTGCATGGATACTACCGCCATTTATCGCTTGAGTCAACTGCGCCATTACTGCAACAAACTGTTCAGTTCCAATTCCGACCATTTCGGGATGCTGATTCGGAAGGTTATTTCCTTCTGTATGTTATCCTAGCACTGCTTCCCTGTTTCCTCTGCGGAAAACCATTCTGAACAAACATGTCTTAGATGAAGCAACATGGTAATCTTTAAATGCTATATCATTTCGAAAAAAAATATTTTTGGATATTCATTTAATAGAATTCTAACACCTAAAGTTATCTAAACTGACCTCTGATACCAACCATAAGGCCCCAGCCTTAAACCTAACTTAATCTTGAGTTATTACAAGATTACACATTGAGGATCTTTTCGGGTTTAGAGTTTTAGAGAATTAGATCATAAAACTTTCATTACATATCACATATAAACAAAGTGGTTACATAAAGATAGTATTCTTCATTCCCATCAATGGAAACACATTTAAAATAAAACATGGATTATTTCTTGACACATCCTTGACTCTATCATCTTATCATGTACCTTTCCCTTGACCTGTGAAAAACATTTCAAAAACTTGGGATGAGCATAAAAACTCAGTATGGGTTATAAAAAAAACATGGAAAGGAAACATGAGTTCATATATAAATAAGAATGAAATCATACTTTACCCATAAAACATAGGCACTTTAAAATACCTCATAAAATCATGAATAAATCATAGAAATCATAAGACATAAAGGTAACTTGAGGCATTCATAACATTCTTACGTAGGGAGTAACCCTCTTGGTTACGTTTGGAATACCCATCACAGTATATTCCCTAAAATCTCTTCGGAGAAACCTTAACGTTTCACTCCTTCGTGTTACCCAATGCATTGGAGAGCTATAACGGGCTCACCCGCCCTTAGTTTATCGCGGAACCACCCGTCTTCATAATAATGCCCAAGAACCATAACATAATCATATCACATAAAACATGCATAAAGGAAACATAAAATTTCCACATTTCAATCACTAGATATCAATACAACACATTGATATAAAAACATTATGAAAACCATTTTCAACACTAAAATAAAAGAAAAGTAAAACATGGTATTTATTTTTCTTTTAAAAAGAAGGTATGGCTTGTAGAGAAAGCCGAAACTCAAATAACGGTTACGACGGCGGAGAAGTCGTTGTCGCCTCATACGTACGACAAAAACATTCACATTTGTCGTTTAGTAAATGCTTCGTATAAAAAATTTTCCTTTTGAATAAACGTAAAATTCAAAGGGGTTTATACACCGTATAAAAGAAAGTTGTGTATAAAATTAAATATGCCTCAATGAAAGGAGATTGAGACGAAGTCCCATACCTCGTATCCGACTTGACCCGACCGTTCTTTAATCTCCTGAATAATAAACTTGTGTTAATCTCTACTTGCTTATGAATCCTTTTAAAGTTCATTATTCCTTTTATACCATGTTATGAACATCATGTAATCAGTTAAGTTAATAATGTTCATTTTGTCGGTATTTGGTTCTTAAGTCAAAAATAGTCTTCTTACACTTACATGTTGTTAATTTGGTCAAAGTTTCATTATATCCAGAATGGTATTCATGATGTAGATATCATATATTTCATATATATCCAGTACATACATGCATTTATAATATTACATAATCATTTAGAGGTAAGAAATGAAATGCACCGTTCATGGAGACGGTAAGCCGTACGTACGCATGAACGCTACTTTCATTTCTATTTCGTATTTTATAGAATGGAATCATAATTATATAAAGTTATATTATAATTACAGTATAATATAATATATAATATCATATTTCCATCCTTTATATGTCCCACATATGGTATTTAACGAATAAAATCACTTCGAGGGGGCGGTAGTCCGCACTTCCTAAAATGAAGATATCGTGTTTACCCATAATGGAAACCATAAAGGTATGCACAAAATGAAAAAAAAGAAGCTTAAGGAAAACATAAAAATATTATATATCATATATAAAAATATTGACATCATAATGGACACCTTTGAAGGTGTTAAATGAGTATTGAACAATCATCGTTTCGGGAGGCAGAATTTCGCCATCCACGGAAACCGTATGTTCTTTAACCATTTGATGTAGTTGTGTGAGAGTGTAGCTCGAATAAATCTTATAACAACATCCTAGTATATTGAAGATACTGGTTTTGTTACAAAAAAAGTAAATAAAAAGAGTTTAGGGGGGTTGGAGAAGCAAAATAAAACAAATGAACATGAGAGAATGAATTACCTTTAAAAGTGTAACTCCTTTTGATTTGAGTCTAAAGGCTTCCTTTGAAAGGATTCTGCCCAAAGGGAATCCTCTAGGATGAGGAGAGGGATGTGGAGAGAGTAAATGGGCAGGGGTTGGCCGAGCAAAAGGCTTGAGTAGTGTGTTAAATGATGTAGAGGTGGGGGCCTTTTATAAGAGGAGAGGAGGGGCACTTTTGGAAAGTAAAGAAATATTACTTTATTTGAAAATGTGTTTCGGTTTCAAAAGGTCCCACATTGATATAGTTCGTGTATAAGGTGATAAGGGTTCGAAATACACTCATCCAATTGGTTTTGGACATGTGTAGTTCATAGATTTTACATTATCTTTCCATTTTATTTAAATCGTCAAATAATGATGTCATCGCTGCATCATTATTATGTCATAAATAATTTAATTTATTTAATGTCTAAAAATCATAAAAAAACTACTATGATGTAGGAAATCGTTTTAGCTTTCCAATGACTATTTATAATCAAAAATATGATCTTTATAACCCCTTGTAAAAATTATTTTCGTAAAACATCTCTTGTTTGTGTCATTTTTACTTTAACATTTAATAAAAAGTTATTTATGTCATTTCAAAACCAAAGTGTCTCCGTGGGGTCCCCAATTTTACCCATGACTTTTCTTGGTCGGCCATGACACGACCAATAATGTTGGGACATGTGTCTAGGTCATTTCCTATTATTAAAGCATTATTTATACCTTAAACTACCCTAATTACCACTAATCGCGATTAAGAACTTAATAAGTTACTATTCACCAAAAATTATTATAATCTCATTGAACCACATTTTACTTTTTAATGACAACCATGTATGTCGGATTTTCAAAATTCAATATACATTAGTCGTAAACTTTCATTTAACTGAAAAATCAGTTTGCTTGATTACCACTTAGTGGTTTCACTATTCATCAAAAATTGAAGTTTTTCAGAAAATTACTAAAAATTCACCCGAAGCTATATTTAATATTACGAATTCAAAAATGAAGTCTATTTTACAAAATTAAAATCATATAAGTCACATTAATTAATTTAATAATTAATTCCCGCTACCAGAGCAAATAGCGTGTTTTTACAAAACAATAAGTATCAAAAGATTGATACTAGTTTAAGTCCAATTTCAAAGTGAAATTGATTCCAATGACCACCATTGGATCAAATGGTAAAAATATATTCATATTACACATTAATACCAATTCAAAAGATAATCTAATCATATAAATAAATTAGATTAAAAAGCAGTTTTGATGTAAAATGCAGTATTTTTCACTATTCATTAAAAAATGAACATTGTCAGAAAAATACCAAAAATTCACACAAGGTAAATTTTGATGTCCCAATCATAAAGGATAAGTTTATTTTGACAAACATAGTTTATAAAATTGTCAAAATATAGATTCAAAAATGTTTTTCCATCAAAAGGCAGTAAAACAATCTTTTAAGAATATTAGTGTATTCCATGCATAAGATTGTATTTATTTTCATTTTATGCCTCTATAACACTATATTAATCATTAATAGACATAGATAAAAATATCTATTATTCATTACTTACTTGGTATGTTACAACAATGGTGAACTGAACCTGTATAAAACATTTTGTTTGGGATTTTTCAACCCATCCCCACCATAGCCTCGAAATAAATTATTTTGGAGCCATTAGAAACCAAAAATTAGTGTATTATAAAATAATATTTCAATATTTTCCTAACGTGACCCTCATCTCTCTTATAAAAGGGCACTCCCCCATCTCTTAATTTCGCACAAACAAAGCCTTTTGGATTGTCCAACCCCGACCCAAATATCCTAAAATATTTCATACCTCCATTCTAGAGGCCATCTTTAAGTCAGAAAGCCTACCTATGGGGACCTTTTGATCAAATCAGAATGAAAAACCCGAAGAAGAGATAAATACTTCATCACATCTTTCATGTTCTTTTCTTCGTCCACTTCCAATTTCATTGTTGTTTCCATTATAAAAATAACAAATCTATTATCATATATATACTGTGATGTTATTATAAAAATTATACAACCATATTCATCATTATATCCATCTTATGAATGACAATGTCACTATACGTTTGTACGTACGGCTTACCAACTCCACTTCATGGTGTAGTTTGTTATTCAAACACTTAATTATTTGGAAGGGTATAATAATGAGTTTAACTTATGTAAATAATAAATATAACATTTTAAATATTCTTTAAATATGATATACCATCCAATAACATATGATTTCACCATCAATATATTGATATTGTTGCTTGTGTAAACATAACGATTACCTTCTCCACAAACGCGATAAGATTCATTCCCCATCGTAATCATTCAGGAAAAATTATCATTTTATAATATAAAATAATGTTTATAAACATAATATAATTCTATAAATGAATTATATAAATCCTTTCCATAACAAACATGGATTACATAACAATGCATAAAAAGGAAAACGAATCAGTTAACATCCAAAACGACGATACTAGAAAAATATTATTAATAAAGCAATATTAGATGATCATATATGATATCATATTTATGTATATAATTAATTTATAATTTAATGAATACAATTTAAAAATTATACAAGATGTTAATGTACCCTCATCCATGGAAATGTACATGTTAAGGGTTAATTTCACAATATCTTTATTATTCGAGGTTGTTTTTATGTAATTACATACCGGGACCTCTTTATCATCCACATTCGTGTTGTCTGAAATATTAATTTCAAAGCATTTTTACTACTTACTAGACTATTTGTTAATGTCATTTAAACCAATTTTTGAACTTATATGTTTTGGAAGGAATCTTTCGGTCATTTTCCAGACAAGGTACATAATGATCTTTTGGTCAAAATTAAGGTAAGAATATTTTTTTAACTTATATGGAGAGTGCCTCTGTTTTCTTCCATTATAACATCGTCAAAGATTACCTTAAAATCTTATAAGAATATTTTTAAAATAAATGTTTTATTTTATAATTATTTTACTGTTGAATGATTTCAAAATAGAATGAAATATTTCTATCAAAATGTTTTGATTTCAACTATGTCAACATCCTTTTATAAAATTTACACTTGTTCAAAGTTGATTTATTATGATACAAATATTTCATATAGTATTTACGTTTTTTGATATGTTCAACTATGGATTTTTTTATACCCATCATGGTTTATGGTTTATGTATTGAAAATTTTTATGCTAGTTCTAATACGAATGTTTATGTTCTGTTTCAACCTTTTCATATGAAGAATATATTGGACTTAGTATGTGAAGGATAGAGACTGCTATAGATCTTCGATTCATCAGTAGGTATCATAAGACAATTATACATGGAATTTTTTGAGGCCTTTACCAATTTTATATATGGTTTTGGCTGAGGCATAAATCATTTTTAGACATCATGGATAAGCCCTTGACAATATTTTTTATAATGTCCAAAATTATACATTCCATCAGATTAAAAATAATATTGATGGTTCATATGGCTATTCAACTAATCGAATACCCATGATAATGATTTATTATGGGATTATTTATTCTACTCATATTCCTGCCATAATGTGTACATATTTATTATTTTTAAAGGTATGTGTTTTAAATTATTCACCATGCCTAACATTTATTTTAACCTCTTCTTTATTACTTACTCTTACTGAGTGTTTGAGATCACAAAATTCTTATGTTTCATTTTCATTGGACATGAAGGAGTTAGTTAAGAGTTTTTTGAAGGCATAATCTTGGAGGTTTGGATGCTTCTAGTGGAATAAATTAGTGTTGAATTTCATTTAATGTTGTAATGTTGAACTTTTGTATATATCTTATTTCCAATAATACTTAACTAATAGGTTTCTCAGGACATGATACTTTGTATCATTCCAATATTATGTAATAATTCACCGACTCTAGGTAACGGGGGTCTGGGAAATAAATTTGGTATTAGAGAAATATAGTAAAAACAATAAAAACTAGATTTAGAGAAACTATTATTACAGAACAGTACCCTAAGATTTACTTTGATGATTAGTATGGAAGAACATCCTAGAATTTTGTTACTGTAGAGATTTTTTTGAGTATTCCAAGAACTATATCCATGTATGGATAGGGCAGATGGAGGAGGCTCTGACATAGATGTACATATAGAAAAAACATGAAAACACTACTTTGAGATAGGATTGAACGGGAACTGGTTGAAAACAATGTGCCTTCCTTCACATTTGGTTACAACACTCCTATAGGATATGCATAGGATAATTATCATTTTTATTATAGTCCATTAGGTAGGGTTTATGAGTATATACTTCCCCCATGAATTTTTTTGTGATTATAGATTATATCCATGAACTGCTCAATTTATGTTAGCAGTTTTACAAGTTTGGAAAAAAGTATTTCAATTCATAAACAAATGTAGTTCATTCCATTATATAGAAATGGAACCTACATGAATTAATTTAAACCATATCAACCCACTTAATCAATCTATGGATTTCCCTCATACTCAATATAATTATATTGGATCTGGTGATGCAACTTGTGCTGATCAGCTTATCACTATACTAGGAAATCTCACTTAGGTTATGAATAATAACCTTACCTGTAAAGAGCACCTTGATCCAAAATGCAGAGGATCAATGTCAGACCGGTTCATGAGGAAACCACCCCTGACATTCAATTGGAGTAAAAATCCATTAGTAGCTGAGCAATGGATAAATTACATAGAGAAAATATTTCATGATTTGGGGATTAGTGAAAGAGAAAATGTGGTCATGGTAGTATATCACCTCATGGGTGATTAATATCAATGGTGATCATTAATACAAAACACAATGGAATATGAATAAGTATTGAACATGGAATGGAGGTAGTTTACTGTTGTTTTCATAGAAATTACTTTCATCTTGACCATCGAGCGGATATGGAAATACAATTTCTTAGTCTGAGGCAAAATGAGGTTGAGAATGTCACAAAGTATGAGGCTATCATTACTAGGATATATAGTCTTGTTGTATATTATATACGTAACCCATGAAATAATATTCATCATTTATTTTATGGGTTGAAACCATCTCTCCATTGATCATTAGTCTCATAATCCTTCTCATTGTATGAAGATATTGTCACATGTGCAATCAATACGGAAAACGAATTCTCTAATTCTTACATACTTAATGAAAAAAAAGATAAGAAGAGATCTGCTAAATAATCTAGGAAATGAAATATGTAAACAGGGAACAAGGGAATATTTGAATTTTCACCCTGTGATAATTATAGTAGGAAGAACCCCGGTGCCTGTTTAAAAGGAAAATGAAATTGAAACAAATATGGATAGAAAATCCATATTGCTGGTGATTGTAAGGGGGAGAAAGAAGATACCAATGATTAATGAAACAATTATAGGGATATGGGACATTATAAAAATTAATCTATTAAGTGTCTAGGAATCTTACCCTAGAAAAGACCAAGGGAACAAGGACGAGCTTATGCGATCACTATTGCTGAGGTAGATTCTTCGAAAGATGTGGTGGCTGGTAAATTAATGGTTTCATAAAATTTATCCAATGCTTTATTTGATTTTGGATCATTTCATAGTCTCATATATTACCATTTTTCTAAGAAAATTACATATTTTCAATTTAATTTAACAATGGAGTTATTAGTCGAAACTCCTATAGGAAGTATCATTGCAACCATGTTTTGTGAATAAATACCCATTAATTCATATAAACGATATTTATCTACAGATATCAACGTCATACCCATGATGGAATTTGATATAATCCTCAGTATGGATTTTATTTTGGACCATGATGCAAAATTTTATTATAAGAAGAAAGAGGTTACAATTCTTGATGATGATTAGGACTACCTTATCTTTAATTCAAAAACGTTGTCGTCCAATTCCTTTATAGATCCACCCCTAGTAGATCTACTAAATTCAATTATTGGGGATGATGAAATTGAAATAACTGTGGGTGAGGAAAATAATGTCAAAATAGAGGATGTACCTATGGTGCAAGAATATGTTGATGTGTATCTAGAGGATTTACATGGAAATCCTCCAGATTGAGAAATTGAGTTTTCCATTGATTTAGTTCTTGGTTCAAGGCCAATATCAAAGTATCCTTATATAATGGCTACTGTGTAATTAGTGGAACTAATGAAACCACATGTGGAATAGAGTAATAAGTGATGTATTTTCCCTAGTGTTTCTTCATAGGGATCCCCTGCCCTTTCTGTTAAGAAGAATGACAGATCTATGAGGTTGTGCATTAACTACAGGGAGATCAATTCTATAAAAATAACTAACAAGTATCCCCTACCCCACATTGATTATTTATTTTACCAAAATCATGGATATCAATATTATTTAAAGATTAAAATTCGATTTGGATATCATCAGTTGTGTATGAAGAATGAAGACATTCCAAAAACAACATTTTGAACCAGGTATGTGCATTACGAGTTTACATTAATGCCTTTTGGAATGACTAATACACCCTCTATCAACATTGATTTAATGAATAGAGTTTTCATGGAATATCATGATGATTTTGTAGTGATATTTATTGATGATATACTGGTATACTGAAAATGCTACAAGAATCATGAAAATCACTTGTGCACTATTCTAAAAAACCTCAGAAGAAATGAATTATATTGGATGTTTAGAATGTGTGAATTCTACCATCAAGAGATTTCTTTTCTTGGCCATATTGTCTCAAAATATGGAATCTTTGTTGATCCTTCAAAGACCTAGGAAATCCACGAATGTCCATAATCAATGAGTATAACTGAGTTACATAGTTTTATTGGTTTAGCAGGTTATTATCGATGTTTCATCCAGAATTTTCCCCGGTTGGCTAACCCATTATCCAATATCACACATAAAGGGGTTAAATTTGAATGGAAAAAGAGTGTGAAGATATTTTTGACGAACTTAAGAGAATATTATTCAAAACTCTTATCTTCACTCTACCATTAGGTAACAATGTGTTTGTTATTTATAGTGATGCTTCAAATAAAGGACTTGATTGTTTCCTTTTGTAGAATGAGTGAGTTATTGCATATGCATCATCATGGCTAATGATTCTTGAGAAAAACTATCACACTAATGATCTTGATTTCATAGGTGTAAACATTTTTCTAAATATATCATGAAACCTTATCTATGGTAAAAATGTTAGATTTATACTGATCACAATATGTTGAAGTATATATTCTCACAAAAAGAACTAAACATAAGGAAAAAGTGATGGATTGAACTACTCAATGATTATGATTGCACTATACAATACCACCTGGGGAAGGCCAATAAGGTGGATGATTCTTGTATCATAATGGATCATGGAGTTTTTAAGAATATGAGAGTTGAAAAAGAACCAATATACATAGATATAGTAAGGACGGATATGGGAATAACCACGTAAGGGGAAACATCAATGATTTATCAAATGGTTTCCAAACCATCATTAATTGAAATGATAAAAAGTTATCATACTAATGATGAAGATATTCAAAATAATATTAAAGTGATGAATGATGTGATATTGATATAATTCATGTATGAATTTGGAATTTGGAAATTCAGGAAGAGACATTGTGTTCCTGATATACCTGATCTAAAACGGAAATTGTTGGATAAGTCTCAGAGCTCCAATTTCCCTATACACCCATGGAGCACCATCATATATAGTGACTTGAAGAAACTTTTTTGTGAGAAAACATGAAGAGGGAGATTGCTAATTTTGTGTCAAGATGTATGGTTTTTGAACAAGTGAAACCTGGAGGGAAATAGCCAGAAGGAGTCATGCCACAACTTCTCAAACCTGAGTGGAAATGGGATAATATTACGATGGAATTTTTCATGGGGATACCAATGACTCCGAGAAGGAATGATGTATGATGGGTTATTGATGATTGTCTTACTATGTCAGGACATTTCCATGCCATAAGGGAAGATTTACCACTTGAACATATGGAATGACCATATGTTAGTGATGTTGTAAGACACCACAGAGTTCCCCTATAGTTATTTTATGATCTTGATCCATGTTTTACGTCAAGATTCTTCAAAAGAATTCATGAGGCCCTAGATATTGAACATAATTTAAGCACTGCCTACCACCCTCCAATTGATGGACAAACAGAAAGGAATATTCAAACCTTAGAATGCATGTTGAGATCTTTCTCACTTGACCTTCATGGTATATGGGATCATTATTTACCTCTGGTAGAATTTTCCAACAACAATAGTTTCCATTCAAGTATTTTGATGGCACCATATGAATCATTATAAGGAAATAGAAGTCACACACCAACATTTTGAGATGATGTATGTGAAAGAAAACACATATGCCCCGATCACGTTGAGGAAATAATGGAAAATGTAATGATTATACAAACCCTCATCCAAGTAGCCTAATGTAGGAAAAAACGATATTCTGATAATCGAAGGAAGGATTTGGAATTTCTAGTAGGTGATCATGATTGCTTGAATATATCTCCATGGAAGGGTGTTATACGTTTTTGTAAGAAGGTTAAATTGAGTCCCCGGTAAATCAGACCTTTAGAAATTATAGAACGAATTGGAGTTGTAGCTTATTGTTGGGAAATGCCTCCATGTATCTCCAATGTTCATGATGTGTTCCACGCATCACTATTGCGAAAATACATTCTTAGACCAATGCATGTACTCACAAATGAGGAAATTGAAATGGAACCCGATCTGTCTTATTGTGATGTGCCTTTAAAAATTCCATATACTAGAGAACTCTTGCTATGAAACCGGACGACTCTTCAATTAAAAGTTCTGTGGAGAAACCGTAAGATGGAAGAGGCAACGTGGGATCCTAAGGAACCTATTATGATGAACCACCCTAATCTTTTAATGTAACAATTTTCTAGAAATTTCTATGATTAAATTATTTTAAAGAGGAGAGAATGTAACACCCCAATATTCCACAGTACGTTTCCCTTTGAAAATTATAGTACCTTGCGTTGTAAGAATCTTGGAGTATTAACACAACAAGACCAATCAAATATGTCATTCTGAATAGTAATACCCACTTTTTTAAATTTTATAAATTTAATTTTTAGAAATGGACTTCATTTTGGGATTTTGAATATCCATATTAGCTTATTGTGAATTTTTGGGAATTTTCTAATAACTTTAAATTTTTGATGTATAGTGAAAAACACCATGTTATTGTTTAAAACAGACAATTTATTTAAATAATTATTTATTTGATTTTAATTTATTTTAGGTCAATTTAGATATGTAATACCTATATATGTTCATTGTAATTCCTTAGAGTTATTTTATAATAAGTTTAGATATATAAAACTTTATTGAACATTTTACCGTTTTTTACCCACCTTCTAGGTGCATTAACAAATTTTCATAAAAAATAATTTTACCAATTTTGTGAGGAGAATTAAAAAAGTACGAGAGACACAGTTTATATCAGTAACTAAAATCTGGTTCAATAAGATGAATATAATTTTTGGTGAAAAATATCTTTTGACTTGTTTTTACCACGTTTAAAAGTAAATAAGGTAGTTAAGGGTAAACATGAAATTATAATTATCCCAAAACAAGTCCTAACACTATTTGATAAGAGTAATTAGACAAAAAAACCTTTTGATTAATATATGATCCCCTTTGGTCGACCTGGATTTGATTATGACATTTATTATTATTTTATTTAAATAAGAGTTAAAAGCGTTTAATTTAATATTTAATAACAAATCCATTTTTAATATAGATTTAAAGAAAATATAAATTCAACTAGAAATATTTATTAGAGTGAGAAAAATATTTCCTAAAAAATGGAATTTTATTTATAATTTTTATAGATTAAATAATTTTATTTATTTATGACACAATGATGATGCAGTAATTACCTTATTAATGAAAAATTAAAATAATTGTTATTATAAATATCCAAATAAATGTAATTTGAGACTTGATGAATCACACTAATTTAATAGGATAATATGACATGTTTGAGTTGATTAAATAAAAATTTTTATATGTAATCATGCTGTAATGATTTTCAACAAAACACAATACTAAATAGTTTCAAAATTGACATAATTGGGGTTTTAAAACAAATATTATATTATTAATTGATATAATATTCCTAAAAATCTAGTGATAAGACAAAGGAATTATATAAGGATATATGTATATATTAATATTTATCCACATGGGGTTCTCTTGGCTTGTTATAGTTAGTTTATTAATGATATAATATACAAATACAAAGAGACATGGTAAATTTCAAACAATATAACTAAGATATAAATCTTAAATATAAGGTTAATATGGTGACATAAACCTGTATAAAACATATGGGTTTGAGTTTTTCGACCCATACCCACCTTATCCTCTAAATGAATCATTTTTAGCCTTTATTAACCGAAAATTATTTAATTATAAATCAGTATTTCCGGATTTTCCTAATGTAAACCTCACCTCTCTTATGAATGTGTACTTCCCCTTCTCTTAATTTCACACCTCCAAAGCCTTTTGGATCAGACAAAACCTGACCAAATATTCTCCCAACTTTTCTCCCTTCATCCTAGTGGACTTACATTGGTCATAAATCCATGCTATGGATCCCTATTGATCAAATCAAAATAAAGAACACGAAGAAGAGGTACATATTTCATCACCTCTTTCAAGTTCTTTTCTTCTTTCACTTCCTCTTTCTTTGTTGTTTCAATTCTAAAATAATAACTAAAGTATCTTATATATAATTTTATTTTATTAAAAAAATGGTACAAACATATTCAATATTCTATCCATCAAATGAATGACATTGTCAACATACGTGCATACGTACGGCTTACCATCTCCACGTTGTGGTGTAGTTTGTTATTCAAAAAAATTATTATTTGGATTGGTATAAGAATGAGTATAAATATTTTAAATAATAAATATAACATGTTTATGATTATTTATATATGATATACCATCTAATTACATATGTTTTTCCATAAATATAATGATATTGTTTCTCATGCATACGTACAGATTACCCTCTCCACGAACACGATGAGATTCATTCCCCATCGTAATCATTCAAGAATAATTTTCATATTATGTATAACAATAAGGTTTATGAACATAATATCATTCTGTATATTAATCAAATAAAACTTATCCATAACAAACATGGCTTACATAACCCAACATATAAAGGAAAACGAATCATTAAACACCCAAAACAATGATACAACTAAAATATTATTAACAATGTAGTATTAGAGGATCATATATAATATCATATTTATGTATATAGTTATTGTATAATTTAAAAACAATATATTACTATTATACATGTGTTAAACTTACCCTCGACCAAGTAAAAGTACATGAAAAGGGTCAATTTCACAATCTCTTTATTATCCAAGGTTGTTTTTACGTAAGAATCTATTGGGACCTCTTTAAAATCAACATATATGTTTTCTTAAAAATGTATTTCAAAACATTTTTAATATTTATTATAATATGTGTTCAAGTCATATATACCTGTATTTGACCATATATGTTTTGAACGAAATCTTTTTGTCATTTTCCAAACAAGGTACATTATGACTTTTTCGACAAAATTAAGGTAAGAATGTTTTTTAACTTATATGGGTGGTGAGGCAATTTTCTATCATTATAAAATCATATGATATTCCCTTTATAATATTATAATAATGTTTTCAATGTAAATATTTTCTTCTATAATTATATGACTCTTAAATGATTTCTAAATATAATGATATTTTTCTCTACAAAGGTATAGATTTCATCTATGTCAACATCCATTGATAATATTTACACTTATTTGAAGTTGATTTATTGTGATAGAAATATTCCATATTGTATTTATGTTTTTTTGATATGTTCAACTATGGATGTTTTATTTTTTTACCATTCATGGTTTATGGTTAATGTATTGACATTTCATATGCTAGTTTGTATACGAATGTTTATGTTATGTTTCATCCTTTTCATATGAGGAATGTATTGGACATATTATATGATCGATGTAGACCATTATAGCTCCTATATGGATCTTTTGGTCTAATGAGACAATTAGATGTTGAATTATCTGAGGCCTTTCTCAATTTCGTATATGGTAATGGGTGAGGATTAAATAATTTTTAGAAGTCTTGGATGAGGCCTTCAGCAGATGATTCAAAATGTTCGACATTATACATTCCCTAATTATGAAAATAATATTGATGGTTCATGTGGTTATTAGACTATTTTAATACCCATGACTATGTTTTATTATGGTGATATTTACTCAGTTCATATTTCTTCCATAATGTGTATATGTTTATTATTTGTTATGGCATGTGTATTCAATTATTCACCATTCCTAATGTTTATGTTACCTTCCTCTATATTTTTTACTCTTACTAAGCATTTGATCTTACCACCTTCATATGTTTTATTTTCCCAGGATATGAGGAAGTTAGTTATGAGTGACTTTCAGGTATAATCTAGGAGGCATGGTTGTTTCTAATGGAATAAATTAGTGTTGTATTTATTTTAAAGTTGTAATGTTGAACTAAGGTATATATCTTGTTTCCTATAATACTAAACCTATCAGTCTTTCAAGAAATGATTACATGTATCATGTCAATGTTATGTAATAATGTACCAACACTGGGTAACTAGGGCTGGGGCGTTACAACAATGCTCAATATGAACCCCATCCTCCGATATTAACATGAGATGTGGAATCATAAATTAACTTGTGTATCTTCTATAGTGTATTGAGGCATGCATGTTGAAGGATTTTCTACTATTTTCAAACTTTGGATTTTGGGAAACTGAGAGATACACCATTCCAATTGGTTATTGAGGCCATTTTATTACCATTAAATGATTTTAATATTCATCCTATGGTAATAATATGGTTTTCAAATGACGAAGAGTCTTCAATAGGATGAGGTGGATTTCATGAATGCAATCTTCTGCAATAAATTTTGGAATATAATACTAAGAATTTTCCAAATGCTAGTACATGACTGATACTTCTCCCTTACCCAATTGTTTCCTCATGTTTAACATATCTTCATCGTCTTTCATTAAATCTTTCTACACTTGGTATAACAAATGTGTATGCATTGTATTAGATGAAAAATTTCCCAACAGAGGTTCTAAGAAAGACCATTCCCTTAATAGGTCTTCTGGTTGAGAAAGTGTTTCACATGTCAATGATAAGGCATCAAAAATGACTAGCCTTGTGTTTGCATTTTCCTCGAGATAGGAGAAATTTATCATCGCTACATTGTCATTTATATAATTGTCTTGGAAATGTGAAATAGTAATGCGGATAGTAATTTCGATGTGAATTCCATCATGGGGAGGATCACTACGGTGGATTAAATAAAGGGATAAATCCCCTTTCTCTTTGGACTTCTGACCACAGATAGGGTTGTCATGGATCTCATTTGGAGATAGGCACTCTGAATTGACCAAATGTTTTGGAATCAAGCCATCATGATGAAGTGTATGATGAGGAACATCAAAATTACTACTACCACTCCCATAATATAGTAATGAGAGGAAAATATCTTGAGATCAAAATGACAAATGACTAAGGGCTTCATGAATTCCAGCTTTAAGAGGATTCAAATCGTAGCTTGACTCTTAATTTTCCAATAGTGCTTAGAGATAATTCTTCTTTTATGTTCACTTATACTTGGATGGGGACACTTGCTGGGAAAAGTGGTAATCAAGGGAATGTGTATGTGCCTAACTTGAATTGGTTAATGGAACTGACTAATTACCTTCAATTGGAAAGGTTGTATGTTCTCGATCTTGTTGTCCGTATGATATGGGGTGTTTTCCCCATGACCCTCATGGATAAGAAAATTTGTGTGTATATTTTTTGGTATGAAATGCCGATGTGTCATTCCATGTGTGGGGACAAATTTATTTGTATATTTCACCGGTACTGCTGAAGTGGTTGTTATAATATCTTAGCATGCTTTAAAAATATGGGCAAGTATTTGTGTTTTCCATTTCACCATTAATAAGATGTATTTTGTGACTTCTGTAGCCGGAACGGGAATATACAACCATTTTTTATCTAGATTAGGTGTATTTTCCTACACCCGTCCACTTTTTCATGTCAATGGGTATTTATGTTACTCATGTATGGGAACAGAGAGTGGGGTCGACCCAAAATTTTTTGTTAGAGATTCCTGACTGACTTTTCCAGGTGCTGCAAAACAAGATTGTTGGAAAGCTTGATGAATACTATCAGGTGTTTGATTCTACTAGATATTTACTATCAAATATTTTTGAGGCAAATCCTTCAATAATGGAGGATGAGACTGCTGGAATAATTGGTGATTGTAAATAGGTGTGTGTTCCAATTTACTAATTGCCACCACATTAGATTGGCAGGCTTCATTAAATGCTGTCAGACAATCATGGTGACTAGATGATAACTTATAAGCAGGTGTATATGCCTATTCAAGGAACTCCACAGGATTTATCTAGTGGAATTGGTGGGTTTCTTATAGACGAATTTGATGGACAATAAAAATAGGATGGACAGGTGTGTTTGGTCGTTCGTTGTTTGCTATCATGTTAGGTTCATGGGAATCCCTAGACGGGTTAGAGGTAATAACCTGCCCCATGTTGTCCAGACATTGTACCTAGTGGTTCACCTTGAATTCCCGAGTCTGAGAGACCGAGGCCAAACGTTTAGGGTCAACACCCCATCATGTGGGGGTTCACTACCGCGCGATTCTACTGCTGGAGATTGCTGGTGGGAGTCCTCAAGAAGGACTGCTACATTCTTGAATTGATTCTTTTAGTGGCCTCTAAATCCCCCTCCCCGAATTATAGGAGGGATTGATTATTTAATTATAGGGATAAAGACACAAAATGGATGAACAAGGTGGTTGGAACCAACAACATCTTGATCATTGGTCATCATTGGTCAGATGATTGAGGATTGTTATTGAACTCGAGGGCCTACCGAGCAGCCTCCAAAGTCATGATTGTATCATTCCAGTGATATTCTATTACTAAAACATTAGAGACCCATCATTTAAGAGGTTGGGTTCGTGATGACATCTTTCCTTTGGATGGTGATCGGGCTTTAGAAGCGATCAGGATGTTTATAGATTTTGATATGATGAAATCTATTTTGGAGTGAAGGGAATTTTGATAAAAACATGAAACAACAATAAACTCCATTAGAGCTGCATATTTTTAGATGTATACAATCATTATTTATT
Source organism: Viscum album (assembly GCA_963277665.1). Classification (NCBI taxonomy): domain Eukaryota; kingdom Viridiplantae; phylum Streptophyta; class Magnoliopsida; order Santalales; family Viscaceae; genus Viscum; species Viscum album. Next base: position 632,879,773 of record OY728134.1, on the reverse strand, counting down.
TCTTTGTCTATCCTTCATTTATAAATTCATAGGGGCCTAACAGGTGTGTAACATTAATAAATTGGTTATGGATTCACGTCGGGTTCACCATTTTTATTTTGTAGTTCGTTGAAACTTGTATTCTATTTTTATGAATCACTGCTTCTAGGAAATTTCCATTGGATTTATTTACGACATTGGAATATTAAAACAGTACTTTATTTAAAGGGGACCTGCATCCAAAGGCATTCATTTGTTATGTTTGTACTTCAAGAGAAATAATAACATGAAATGGATGAGAGGATGGGAGGTTAGACTCATCATACCCTTTTGGGGGGAATTATTGTCTACTCTTTGACTCTATTTATAATTTAAGATATTTTAGAGAATCATTATTAATTAACCATTTATATCATACGTATCCCTTGGAAATTTCAATCACTTATATAGAATGTGAAATGTTTAAAATAATCCATATGTAATCAAGGATCAACATTAATGGAGATATATGTATGCATTTGAGGTACTCCATCAATGATATCCTATCAAATACTACATGTAGATGATATTAAATATCTTTATGATGATCATGGTTTTTAAGCCACCCAGTGATGCACTCATGAATTTATTTTCATCCAGGGAGACAAAGGATTCGTTTGATCATGGGATCGTGCCATTAAAATCGGCTACCTATGTATCCATGTAAAATAAATCTGAACCCATGTAGATCAGTTCCAATGATTGGGACACATCATAACTTTTAGGTTCATTTGATAAGGACCTATCCATATAGTTTAATTTCATGTGGTATGGAAATCTAAGCAGAAGGTGCATTGTCAAATCCTAGTGAGGGACTTAGGTTAAAGCATCCAAAGGGACATAGAAAGGATATGGGTTTCTGTGTATGATCAGAACCTATTGGGAATATGGCCCAAGGGGAACATTGTTTATTTAAGGAATAGGTTTTTACCCCCAAAGAGGCTTCCTACGTATCACATATTGATGGGAATCAAATAACTTGTAGTTCAATAAGTCTCAAAGGTGAGTATTGTCCTTTGAGAGAAATGATTTCGGGAATACTTCTTGAAAATTATTCCTTGGTGATTTGAGGATTTAATTTGGAAGCTATTCCTAATGATGATTATAATATTAATGAAATTAGGTTTCGATTCCTGATGAGGACATCCAGTGAGATCGGTCCCTAAGAAGGCTTCCTATGTATCCTGATTTTGATGGGAATAAGAGTTCTCGTAGTTCATTCAATTGTGAAGTGGTTGTGACCATGAAAAATCTATAATCCCACATGAGTCATGCATGGTGTGAGAAACAAGAAAATGTAAAATATTGATCAAAATCATCCACACTTCTCCTATTCTTATAATGGAAGGGGGTGAACCTATAGCGGCGATATTGGATGAGGGTGAGGCGAGCGTTGAAGAGGGTGAGGCGGCAAGCCTTCCCTCTATTCTATTTACATTAGACTAGGGTCCAATTTAAGGAGTAAGGGATGATAGTTAGGGGATTACAGTAGGAGTAATTATCATGGTAACAAAGACAAATGGGATAGGGAAAGTGTAACAAATGTCTCTGTCCCCAGATCCCCTCTGATCTTTTGCACCGAAGAAGAAATGCGGAGAAATGATTCTACCTCCTACAAGAAATTCATGGGGAATACACAAGGATAGTATCCAAAAAATTAATCCTAATAGAGGAGGTATTCTTCTCCGTTGATTAATTATAAAATCATGTGTGAAACACAATGTCCCTACAAGAGACATGAGGTCCCGGGTCGCCTCATTGAGAAGGGAGAGGTTTAGACCAAAACCCTCCTCCAAACCAAGAACATCCCAACACTATTCTTGGGAGAAGGGACCATGTAACTGTGGAAATACAAAAACCACAAAATTTCCATTTATCTGAAATCCCTTATAAAAAAATGTGGGAAACCACTAACTAAGGAAATACTAACCCAAATAGGGTACACATTGATTTTTTTCCCCAAGGTATGATAAGTCTGGATGTTTTTGTGGGGGATTCAATAAAATCCATTTCAGAAAATGGGCCAAGGAAGAAGAATCCTATGCATGAGTGGCTTTGAGTAAGACTTGATGGCATGTAGACTAAAGAGAGTAAGTGAATCAATGAGGGTCCCCCACGTAGATAAGGTCGCAGATGTATGGACACACATGTAGTCTTGGGTGACCTGATGTCCACTTAAGTGATGAAAAACATGTGTAGTAATAATTGGGCAAGTCCGTGATCAAGACATCAAGAGTATTCAATGGTGATCCCAAAAGTATGGTGAACTTGTTCCTATGAATGGAATAGGCGGTATGCAAGAATTTTTGATTTGGCGAGGTTGGGAACATTAGGCACATAAGTGTTATGGTTTTCAAGCACTAAAAGGATCCATGTCCAATGATCCTCCCTTAAGTCCTCCACTCAAGTTGTTCAAGAACTGTAGATACCCGAAGCTTATCGTACATGGACATTAAATTATTTTGCGGAATACTTAGTACATAACAAAAAATACACACACAAGGATCGTAATAGTTTAGTATCTTTGGAAACTCGGAACGTAATCTTCTAATCGTGGTGAAAGAACTCCAATACCTCCCATAAAGATCTTCCCTTTTTTTACCTAAAACCTTTCTTTATATCTTGGGGAAAAGAAAACATAAAAGGGTGAGCTCAAATTCTCAGTAAGGGTAATCAAAAGAAATATAAATCTCATCGTATACACAAGCACATATCTTTTGGAAATCTTAACCTGCAAAAGATATCATAATTTCATAACATGGGATAAATCATGGCGGTGAAATATAATCACAATAATCATAACTTAAATCCTGAAACTTTGTGGCATACACACATAATCATAGAGAATCATTTCTTGTTAGTCAATACTCATTCCCAAGACTATCTTAGCGGACAAAGTCCCTTTCTGAACCGAGTCACCCTCGTTCCAGTCCTGTTTCACTGAACCGGTATAACCTACCGTTCCAGCCCTGTCTATCTCATGAGATATAAAATCTTTACCCAATGCATTGGAGGGAGATATAGGTCCCACCCATCTTATAATGAATTCTTTTTTATGTGTTCCACATAATCATAAATCATACATCATCGCATAACACATGTAACAAAAATGAGATTCTTGAAACATCATGACATCATAAAACAAACCATATAAGGTAAATGACTTCATAAAAATAATTCCCTCACAACATAATCAAATCAATGTAATAATAGGGATAAAAACAGAACCCTTTATTATCTAAGATGGAAAATAATTTTGATAAAACATTTGAACTCCATTCTTGAGGAAAATATCCTTTCTACTTCAAAAAAACACTTTTCTTTTCTTAACATGTCATACAATTATAAACTAAAAGAAGTTGATTAAAAATAAACATGAAAACTTGTAAAGGAAGCTTCTTGGAAATAATGTTTTAAAAATCCATTCATGACGTATAAGTTAAAAAAACATTCTTTGTTCTTTTTTCGGAAAAGTCAAAAAGTACCTCGTACGAAAAATGACAAAAGATTTCTTTCAAATCTTATACAAAAAAAACTTACTGAAGGGTAAAATTGGATATAAACTTTTGTAGAAGGATGGAAATAATATTGAATATTGATGGAACATGGATGTGGATGATAAAATATAACCCAGTAATTACCAAAGTAAAAACAATCTCGGATAAAAGTGAGATTGTGATATTTCCCTTACCTTAGGTCCGACTTGCTTTGTGAGTGTACGAACCTCCTGTATATGATTTAAATCATGTTATTGATTTATTCCAGAATCATATTCATTGTTATTATATCATATATGGTCCACTTATGACTTTATATTACCCGTTCTTTTGTAAATTCATGTTAAAGTAGCATTTTGGGTAAAATCGTCTCATTTGTCGTTCATGTTTTTAACTTGTAATTATTCATATGATTTCATAGATCATGATTAATTAATTCCATAATATAAAACATGATTTATATATATATATATTCATAATACACATATATAATAAATAATTAAATGGAATGAAATACACTGTTCATGGAGACGGTAGTCCATACGTACGCATGAACGCTGTTTTCGTTTCCTTATTGAATTGAATGGAATTAAGTAGATGACATACATATAAATATACATAAATACAGTATCATTATTATGTCATATATTTCATTAGTACTTATTATATATACTTTATAATCATTCATGAATGGTTAATCATTGAGAATGAATCTCATCGCGTCGTGGAGACGGTAGTCCGTACGTACTCACGAGCGATGATATCGTTCTCATGGTTGTGGAATTGTGTTGAAGTGTATGTATACTATATCAGTATCAACATCACTTTATAATAATCATATATAGTTACTCATTACACCATTATACCCATCCAATTAAGGTGGTGACGGAAAATAGATTACACCACGGCGTGGAGACGGTATTCCGTACGTTCGCACGCGCGTTGATTACCTTTCTCCGTAGGATGGATAGAAGGTTAATTAGAGTTGTTTAATATTTATAATAACATATCAGTATGTAAGTAATACTTATGTTATTACTTTATAATTAAACAACTAAAGAAGAATAAGTTGAAGAAGAAAGAAATTGAAAAGATCGGTAATGGATATTACCTCTTCTTTGGAACGCCTCTTTGAATCCTCCACTTAGGGAACTAAGATTGGTCTTTGAAGAATACCAGGACCTCTAGGATTATTCTAGGTAAGTGGAGAGGAGAAAATGGAAGGGGTTGGCCGAGCTTGAGTGCTCAAATTGGTGTGAGGAGGAGGGGGAGGAGGTGCCCTTTTATAAGGGAGGAGAGGGGCACCTTAGGAATATCTCAAAATATTATTTTATATTAAAGTCAAAATCGGTTTATAATGGTTCCAAAGGGTATTATTTTGAAGCTAAAGTGGGGATGGGTCGAAATAATATCAACCAATAGGATTTAGAAAAGTTTAGGGTATTATTTTAACCTTATCAATTAGATTTAACTCTAAGTTAAATAATATAACTTTTACTGTGTCTTTTTGTTTTCTTTCACTATATTGTTAATACACTTACTATAACATGCCAAACGAACCCCAAATTGTTTATTATTAATATATATATCCTTATCTAAGTCCTTTGGCCAAACCTTAGATTTTTTGGAAGAAACTAACAATTAATAATATAATATTTGATTTAAAAACTATTTTGTGTCAATTTTGACACTATTTGATATATGATTTTTGTGAAAGTCATAAAAGAATTATATGTTCGAACCAAGTTGATTAAATAAACACTAATATATCATAGTAACCTAGAAAATTAGTGGAATTCATAAAAAGTCTTAAATTACATTTATTTTGGTATTTATAATATCAATTATGTCAATATTTCATTAATAAGATAATTACTGCATCATCTTTGTGTCATAACTAAATTAAATTATTTGATGTCTAAAAATTACAAATAAAATACCACCACGTATGAAATCTTTTTATCTTTCTAATGAATATTTAAAATCGAATTTATCTTATGTAAAACCCTATATAAAAAATGTTTTAGTAAATATACATTGATTTTAACTCTTTTAACTCTTCTTTGAATTAAATAATAATAAATGTCCTAATCTAATACATGTGGGCCTAAGTGGTCATATTTTATTCCGAAGATTTTTTTTGGTCGAATTACACTTGTCCAATAGAATTAGGACATTTTTTAGGGTAATATTAATATCATTCTTACCCTTAATTACCCTATTTATTTTTAACCGTGGTAAATAAAAGTAAAAAGTTTCTATTAACCAAAAATTATTTTCATCTCATTGAACCACATTTTACTTACTGACATCAACCGTGTCTCTCGGATTTTTGAAATTCCATTCATAGAAGCGGTAAAATTAAGTTTTATGAAAAATTCAGTTTTTTAACTACCACTTAGTAGTTTCACTATTCATCAAAAATTAATGTTTTTCAGAACAATGCCAAAATTTCATCGTAAACTATATTTCATATTCCGAATTCAAAAATGAAGTCTATTTTACCAAATTCATAACATAGAAGTTTCATTAATTAATTTTATAATTAAATCCCGCTGTTAAAACAAATAGCTTGTTTTTAAGAAACAATATCTATGAAAAGATTGACACTTGTTTATGTCTGGTTTAAATGTGAGATTACATCCAATGACCAACATTGTATTAAATTGTAAAAATATATTCTAAATATACTTTAAAACCACTCAAATTAATAATTTATCACTATTAATTATTTCGATTTAAAAAGTTGTTTTTAATTATAATTTAGTAATTTTCACTATTCATCAGAATATGAAAGTTATCCGAAAAGTACCAAAATTTCACCTTAGGCTAAATTCGATACTCCGAATCCAAAAATGAAGTCCATTTTGAAAAATAAGATTTAAAAAATTTCAAAAAGTGGTTATTACTATTCATAACGGCTAGTTTTAATAATATTTTAATAGCATATCGTTGTTTCGTGAAACTCAGTATTGCGTACTACACACGCTATCGAGGAAGGTTGGGATTGCGTGTAATGCAAGGCAAGTCAAGGATGCGTGTTGTGCAAGCTCCTTTTGGTGTAGCGTACAACACAAGACATTAGTGAAATTAAAAAGAATATTTTTCATAAAATCTTGGTCTGTTACATTCTACCCCCCTTAAAATGAATTTCGCACTTGAAATTCGTCGGGGTTATAAATGGTTTACTATTCGAAAGTTTCTTTAATAGAAACCCACATCGTAAAAAGGAATACCAAAACCAATATTTAAAATCAAAAGTATGAAACTTAACGGTTACCCAAATAAACAAATCACTGGGTTTCCACATAGGTGAAAACATGGATATGGAAGAGAAATCTAACCATCATGTTCTGATGGAGAGTGGTAGAGAACATGGCTATGGAAAAGTCAAAAATCACAAATCCATAAATTTTCGATGATCTAAGGTACCATCTGATTAATCAGATATAAGTGCACTATGACAACATTTTTGGTTTTCAAGATCATTTCCCTAATGTTGAAGAATTTGAATTAGAATAAATACTTACTTTATTTTGGTACAATCTCACTGTTGTTCGTGCCTTGAACAATTTCCACTTCATCTCTTAAATAAATGAAGTTGAATTTGTTATTCGTGAAGTGTTAGCAGATCATGTGATAGAATGACGAGTCATTCCATCTGTCTCAAACAATAGGTTAGCAAAAATTATATACATAAGTCGATCTATAGTGAGATTAATCATATATGGTTCCTAAAATGGACTTATATATCATACTGCTTAATATAATAAAACTAGTTTCTACTAAACAGGGACTTCCTGTAGGCCAGTGGTAGGCGATAAAGGCCAGTCTCACATCAGTTGTGGGTTCGATTCCCACAGCCTTGTCCAACGCGATGGGCTGTCGCCCGTTCTGCAGGTTGTCCTTTTTCTAAAACTATATTATTATAACATCCCATCAATAATATCGAAAATCTTCTATCCTTAAACAATACTAACTTATGTCCAACATATTCCATTCTAATCTTTAGGCTTATCCATAATACTACAGTCCACTCTCATAATATAGTGAAAACGATTACCAGAGATTTAATACTGTCGTTAATCCCCATATATCATAAGATATGTCTTGTTGGTCACATTCCAAACATTCAAAGGCCTTAATCATGTATTCTCTTGAATACCCATTGAACCTTAGTGAAAACATAAATGCAGTTAAAAGTTAACTGTTTCCACATACCAAAATCCAAAAATTATATATACTCAAACCATGATATAAAATTCTCCTTATATCAGTCATGAGCTCATGAATACAATCAAACACCTCATTATCTTATTATTCCTTCATTATGCGCATATCATCTAAATTCCAAAAATATCTGAATAACCTTTCATGGATAGTTGTACCATTAATCATACACTTTCATAACTCAAGGAAAGAAAACAGTGTAACAATCCTTAGATGTCTCTTTATTCCATAGTACCATGAGATTTCTTATACAACATTACACATGATAAACATGTAATCATTTCACTACATTCTTAAACCATTAACCGAGCTTCAACAATTCTTTCATCTCACATATCATTTGTAGTCTCTTCTTCATCATCAACATAAATACTTCCCATACGACCATACTGATTATCTTCATGAGGCTATCCCTTAGGGAATTGGTTTTCATAATGCCCGTACATTCCACATTTAAAACATTTAACCATTGTTGATGTCGTAGCAATACCGTTATCCTCATCCATGGTGTTAACTGAACCTTTTCCATTGCACTTACTTGCTTTGTGTCCTTCATTTCCACACCCAAAGCATCTTCTAGTTCCTTTGAAACATTATCCTTGATGCCTCTTCCCACATGATTTACATAGGGGAAATTGAACTTTCTTTCCTCTATGATCATCATGAAACTCCATCTTTCTCTTATTAGCCGAGTCAGGAAACTTACCAAATTTTACTTTATTGATCATATTATGAGATTGCTGATTCGGCATAATAATGATGTTTGGACTTCCAAATCCCATTTCATTATGAAGAATATCATTCCATTATCCATCATATCCTCCATTATCTTGAATCATCTTATTTCCAACCATTTTCTAAAACCCAAAAAGAAAAGAATAGTGTGAGAGGCAAAAATCATGCTAGGGAAAAGAACATAACAAAAGTGGAGTATCCTCAATATCTAACATCTTAGGTTTAATTCTATGATCGTTAGCGTAATTCTAGTACTATAACTTATACGTATACTTAACCTTAGGGACATCGCTTGACATACCTTAGAAATATCTCTAGGGATCTCACTAATGTTTGCGCATCCTAATTTCCAAAGGTTGACTAAACCTTTCCTCTGATACCAACTGTAGAGACCCGAAGCTTATCGTACATGGACATTACATTACTTTTGTGGAATACTTAGTACATAACAAAAAATACACACACAAGGATCGTAATAGTTTAGTGTCTTTGGAAACTCGGAACGTAATCTTCTAATCGTGGTGAAAGAACTCCAATATCTCCCATAAAGATCTTCCCTTTTTTTACCTAAAACCTTTCTTTATATCCTGGGGAAAAGAAAACAAAAAAGGGTGAGCTCAAATGCTCAGTAAGGGTAAACAAAATAAATATAAATCTCATCGTATACACAAGCACATAACTTTTGGAAATCTAAACCTGCAAAAGAGATCATAATTTCATAACATGGGATAAATCATGGCGGGGAAATGTAATCACAATAATCGTAACTTAAATCATGAAACATTGTGGCATACACACATAATCATAGAGAATCATTTCTTGTTAGTCAAGACTCATTGCCAAGACTATCTTAGTGGACAAAGTCCCTTTCTGAACCGAGTCACCCTCGTTCCAGTCCTGTTTCACTGAACCGGTATAACCTACCGTTCCAGCCCTGTCTATCTCATGAGATATAAAATCTTTACCCAATGAATTGGAGGGAGATATAGTTCCCACCCATCTTATAATGAATCCTTTCTTATGTGTGCCACATAATCATAAATCATACATCATCTCATAACACATGTAACAAAAATGGGATTCTTGAAACATCATGACATCATAAAACAAACCATATAAGGTAAATGACTTCATAAAAATAATTCCCTCACAACATAATCAAATCAATGTAATAATAGGGATAAAAACAGAACCCTTTATTATCTTAGATGGAAAATAATTTTGATAAAACATTTGAACTCCATTCTTGAGGAAAATATCCTTTCTACTTCAAAAAAACACTTTTCTTTTCTTAACATGTCATACAATTATAAACTAATAGAAGTTGATTAAAAATAAACATGAAAACTTGTAAAGGAAGATTATTGGAAATAATGTTTTAAAAATACATTCATGCCATATAATTTAAAAAAAACATTCTTTGTTCTTTTTTCGGAAAAGTCAAAAAGTACCTCGTACGAAAAATGACAAAAGATTCCTTTCATATCTTTTACAAAAAAAACTTACTGAAGGTTAAAATTGGATATAAAATTTTGTAGAAGGATGGAAATAATATTTCATATTGAGGGAACATGGATTTGGATGATAAAATATACCACAGTAATTACCAAAGTAAAAACAATCTCGGATAAAAGTGAGATTGTGATATTTCCCTTACCTTAGGTCCGACTTGCTTTGTGAGTGTCCGAACCTCCTTTATATGATTTAAAGCATCTTATTGACTTATTCCAGAATCATATTCATTGTTATTATATCATATATGGTCCACTTATGACTTTATATTACCCGTTCTTTTGTAAATTCATGTTAAAGTAGCGTTTTGGGTAAAGTCGTCTCATTTGTCGTTCGTGTTTTTAACTTGTAATTATTCATATGATTACTTAGATCATGATTACTTAATTCTATAATATAAAACATGATTTATATATATATATATTCATAATACACATATATAATAAATCAGTAAATGGAAAGAAATATACCATTCATGGAGACGGTAGTCCGTACGTACACATGAACGCTGTTTTCGTTTCCTTATTGAATTGAATGGAATTAAGTAGATGACATACATATAAATATACATAAATACAGTATCATTATTATGTCATATATTTCATTATTACTTATTATATATACTTTATAATCATTCATGAATGGTTAATCGTTGAGAATGAATCTCATCGCGTCGTGGAGACGGTAGTCCGTACGTACGCACGAGCGATGATATCGTTCTCATGGTTGTGGAACTGTGTTGAAGTGTATGTATACTATTTCAGTATCAATATCACTTTATAATAATCATATATAGTTACTCATTACACCATTATACCCATCCAATTAAGGTGGTGACGGAAAATAGATTACACCACGGCGTGGAGACGGTATTCTGTACGTTCGCACGCGCGGTGATTTCCTTTCTCCGTAGGATGGATAGAAGGTTAATTAGAGTTGTTTCATATTTATAATAACATATAAGTGTGTAAGTAATACTGATGTTATTAATTTATAATGAAACAACTAAATAATAAGAAGTTGAAGAAGAAAAAAATTGAAAAGATCGGTAATGGATATTACCTCTTCTTTGGAACGCCTCTTTGAATCCTCCACTTAGGGAACTAAGATTGGTCTTTGAAGAAGACCATGACCTATAGGATTATTCTATGGAATTGGATAGGAGAAAACTATAGGGGTTGGCCGAGCTTGAGTTCTCAAATTGGTGTGAGGAGCTGGGGGAGGAGGTTCCCTTTTATAAGGGAGGAGAGGGGCACCTTAGAAATATCTCAAAATATTATTTTATATTAAAGTCAAAATTGGTTTATAATGGTTCCAAAGGGTCTTATTTTGAAGCTAAAGTGGGGATGGGTCGAAATACTATCAACCAACAGGATTTAGACAAGTTTAGGGTATTATTTTAACCTTATCAATTAGATTTGACTCTAAGTTAAATAATTTAACTTTTACCGTGTCTTTTTGTTTTCTTTCACTATATGGTTAATACACTTACTATAACATGCCAAACGAACCCCAAATTGTTTATTATTAATATGTATATCCTTATATAAGTCATTTGGCCGAACCTTATTTTTTTAGGAATAAAATAACAATTAATAATATAATATTTTATTTAAAAACTATTTTGTGCCAATTTTGACACTATTTGATATATGATTTTTGGGAAAGTCATAACAGAATTATATTTTCGAAACAAGTTGCTTAAATAAACACTAATATATCATAGTAACCTTGAAAATTAGTGGAATTCATAAAAAGTCTTAAATTACATTTATTTTGGTATTTATAATATCAATTATGTCAATATTTCATTAATAAGATAATTACTGCATCATCTTTGTGTCATAAATAAATTAACTTATATGATGTCTAAAAATTACAAATAAAATACCATCATGTTTGATATCTTTGTATCTTTCTAATGAATATTTACAATCTAATTTATCTTATGTACAACACTATATAAAAAATGTTTTAGTAAATATACTTTGATTTTAACTCTTTTAACTCTTCTTTGTATTAAATAATAATAAATGTCCTAATCTAATCCAAGTGGGCCTAAGTGGTCATATTTTATTCCTAGGATTGTTTTTTGTCGAATTACACTTGTCCAATAGAATTAGGACACGTGTTAGGGTAATATTAATATCAATTTTACCCTTAATTACCCTATTTACTTTTAACCGTGGTAAATAAAAGTAAAAAGTTACTATTCAACAAAAATTATTTTCATGTCATTGAACCACAATTTACTTTCTGACATCAACCGTGTCTCTCGGATTTTTGAAATTCCATTCACAGAAGCGGTAAAATTAAGTTTTATGAAAAATTCAGTTTTTTAACTACCACTTAGTAGTTTCACTATTCATCAAAAATTGATGTTTTTCAGAACAATGCCAAAATTTCATCCTAAAATATATTTCATATTCTGAATTCCAAAATGAAATATATTTTACCAAATTCATAACATAGATGATGAATTAATAAATTTTATAATTAAATCCTGCTTTTAAAACAAAGAGCGTGTTTTTAAGAAACAATATCTATCAAAAGATTGACACTTGTTTATGTCTGGTTTAAATGTGAGATTACATCCAATGACCAACATTGTATTAAATTGTAAAAATATATTCTAAATATAATTTAAAACCACTCAAATTAATAATTTATCACTATTAATTATTTTGATTAAAAAAGTTGTTTTTAATTATAATTTAGTAATTTTCACTATTCATCAGAATATGAAAGTTATCTGAAAAGTTCCAAAATTTCACCATAGGCTAAATTCGATACTCCGAATCCAAAAATGAAGTCCATTTTGAAAAATAATATTTACAAAATTTAAAAAAGTGGTTATTACTATTCATAACGGCTAGTTTTAATAATATTTTAATAGCATATCGTTGTTTCGTGAAACTCAGTATTGCGTACTACACATGCTATCGAGGAAGGTTTCGATTGCGTGTAATGAAAAGCAGGTCAGGGATGTGTGTTGTGCAAGCTCCTTTTGGTGTAGCATACAACAGAAGACATTAGTGAAATTAAAAAGAATATTTTTCATAAAATCATGGGCTGTTACAAGAACTACCATGAATGTTTCGGAAGACTGGGGAGAAGTACTAGGGTGACTAAAGCAGCAATTAGGCTTTAGGGAAATCCGTCCCCTCTCAAATGGAGGCCCCATGTGTCAATTTATACGAAAATAATGGACCTTGGATTAAAGGAATTTGGGCGCACAAGAAGGTTGCGTGACATTTTGGGGTGCGCAAGTAGGCTATGCACCAACGCTCTTTTGGTATTACTAAGGAATCCCGAAGCTCATGCCATTTCAAATATTGATTTTATTCATGTATTTACCCCTTTTCTTTCTAAGTGGATTCCCTTTGTCATTTTATAGACTCTTTGATGGAATGGAGTGTCCACATATCTTATAAAGCATTTCGATCAAATTAAGAGATAAATATAATGATGTAACTCTCATAATATCAACCATGTAATATAAATTAAAGTTTATGTCAATATTAATTTAATTTATTGTCAATATATATTCGAAATCACTAATTTTTCATGATGTAATGTCTACACAACATTTGAAAAGTGAAAATGGGTTCCTTTATATTACTATTTAGAAGGGGATAAGTATATGATATAATTTAAAGATTATTATTTTGATCAGTAAATTATTTTTATCTATATTTATGAGATTTTAGTTTATATGACAATGTAGTTATCCAAATACTTATATTTTGTTTAATAAAGGTAATAGAATTGAAAATAAAAATATAAATAAGTTTTTTTGACAATTAATATAATATACATGCACAATTAATTATTATAGATGATAATATTGATAATGAAAAAATTATAATTTTTTACGAATAAATTCTAAATTTAAAAACATAGGATAATAATCTAAAATTTTTACACTGTGTGTCCACAATGGTTTTGTATGAAAATGAATAGTCTATGTAATGGTTGTAACTACATTGAAAGTGATCTCATATGTATGAATGAAGGTATTTTATATTTTTTATAGATCAACATGATAATTATGTATATATATATATATATGTTTTAATTTTTTAATTTTAATTCCCAATGTATCTAGATATTTTTAACATTAAATATTGAAAATAATCTTTAAAATTTATTTAATGGTTTTTTAATTTTAATAAATAATTTAAAAATTGTTTAAAAATAATTACAACTCATATTGAAGAACATGGTATGGGGAACAGTATATAATTTCATCAATTTCATATTTTTAAACAACTCTAAATTTTAAAATGGCATTCTTAGACCAAAAATCCATTATATTTTTGGAAACACCAATGAATTTTTCATATAAAAGGGGAGACATTATCACCATTTAAAACCACATATATGTTTATGCTTTCTATCAATATTCTCCCATAATACATCTATAAACATATATTTCCACATTAATAATCCATTTCCATATTAAAAAAATTCTAACTCCTAAAGAATTTGACTCAATATAAAGTAGTTCATTACAAGATAAAGGTAAGAGTTTCTAAGATACTTTATCATTTCTTATCCATGATTCACTTTTTTAGAAATATTTTTAAAAATAATCTTATTTTTCTTCAATGATTCAATTATTAGGGAATCCGAATAATTTTCATATTAATATGATGATATATAATCCTGTACATGTCATAAAAAACTTTTCATGGAATTTTATGACATCATAATATGTGTTTTTCCGAGGTTGTGTATTTTCAAAGAAATGAGAATGTGGCATTGAAGATATTACCTTTATCATTGGATCACCTAATTTTTATTATGTCCAAAGATCTTGGTGAAATGAATTTTTGACATGAAAGAATATAATGAAGGTGGAAAAAAATTTTTAAAGTGGTATTTGATCAGAATATAGTGAGAATATTAAAAATTATATGTAGTTTTGAATAGTGTTATGTAGTTCCCTTTTATTGAAAAAATGGACTGTTTTTGTAAAAATATTAAGGTTTTAATTGTCAAGAATGACATATTACTTGACTTGTTTTTTGTATTACCATTAATATTTATTCATATATGATATTTTTAGAATGTTCTTCTCCATACCTCAATGATTATACAAGGTAATGTTTCATAATATCTTCTCTAATGTTGAAAAATTTAGGAAGTACATTTTAATCATTTTTTTAGAATCCTCCTTGATAAGCTTGTTTTTTATGGTTAAAAAGAACAATGAATATTTAAATTTAATTAAATTTTTTGATATAAATTTCACAATTATAGAATCATAAACATACAATAACATTAATATTACTATTATATTCAGTCATAAAATAAATTTTGGAGAATATAAATGAATTCAATAAGATAATGAAAACACCATCATTTACTTAGGTAGAGTAAAACCACAATGGTGAGATATGATTTACAAAATAGATTGAAATTATAAGTTTATAAAATGGAATATAATTTAGTTTTTGAAATAATTATGTTAACATAGTGTGATTTTATGATTTTATCATGTAAAATATTATTTTTTGTTAATAGTTAAAAATTTGGGGATTTAAGAAATATTTATCTTTTATGAAATAATCCTAAAATTAATATGATTTACAAGTTTATCAATCATTTTTCTAAAAAATATAACAATATATAATGATATTATAATACATATAGAATTTATAGAACATAAATTAAATATTAATATATATACAACTTAAAGAATTTATTAGTGTTGACAAAACTCATATAGATCATTAGAAAAAAATGGGATCCTTTAGAATAATATTTAAGTAGTGATATGTCATGGATAAAAATTAAATATAATTATTATTGTTAATAAATTATTTATATATATATATTTGAATTTTTGAGTAATAAAATATTATAGTTATACAAATTTCATCCTTGTTCATAGTCATGGTAAAAAAAGTCAATAACCTATATTTGTTTTTATTTAATCATTCTTAGATTTGATGATGGTTTGATTTTAATGGAAATTACTACAGATAATCATTTAGTGTTGTTGAAGATATATTTTAACTAGAAACATATTATTTTTGAGAAGTTTGGGACAAAAATTTAGTAAATTAAGAATTTCTTCGACACATTAGAATATTTTATAAAACCCAACTAATTCAAAAAGAATCGAGTTTAATTAATTGATCACCAATCATAAGGATTAGTGGGATAAGTGTTAAATCATTTCACTCAATATAACACTTAATGTCTTATTATAATTCTTTGAGCATGAACATATGTTTTAAATGTAATAATTCAGTTTTTAGATTAACAATTGTATGGCAAATCTTTATCCTTTTTTATAAGCACTTATAATCTTGTATAGAATTATTGTCACTGTTGAGAATAATAACACTATTTACCTAGAATCAAACTTTCATAATCTGTGAAATTATATATTTATATAGAGTAAAAATACGAGTTTATATAAATTATAAATTATGAGAAAGATAAAACCAAAAAATAATTGACCAATATTTTTTGTTAAAATAGTCACATCTAAAATGTTATTTAATGTCAATAATTATAGATTTCAAATTTCACAAACACTATTTTAGATGTAAAATAAAGAAATATTATAGGATAATAACATGTAGTTATTATAATCCTGAATCAACTTTTATTGAAGTAATGATTCCCGATGAGTTATTTGGTTTGATTATTTAAAATAAATGTTTTGAGATCATTTTTGAATCATGAGCCATTTAAAAGAAAATATATTTACGAGACTGTTCCAGTTGGGTCAACAAATGTTGAATGAATAATATGAGTTCATAAATTTTTTTTCATAATGAGTAATAAAAATATGTTTATAAATTGTATATATAAATGAAAATAAATTTTCTATCTAAAGTTAATGGGTGTGAAAAGTGACTTCAAATGATTTAAGTTATTGGTAAGTTCAAATAATTTAGTAGGAAACCAAACATTGGAATTCAAAAATGATAATTGTTATTAGAAAACATAAATTATTCATTTCTTTATATGGATTATGAGTTCAATAATATCCATTTAATAATTCTAAATGGAATCCCTTGGGATAATATCATCATTACGCAGGTTGAAATATATTGAAGTATGCCAATAAAAAAGTGTGTTAACCTAGAACTGTGGAATTTTTTTATCTAAGGATCTATTTTTTGGATGAGTTTTTCTTTATTGTCTCATTAGAATAATAATTACTAGTCCAAAATTATATTTTCATGAGGTGTGTAGCTATTTGTGAAAATTTTTAAAGGCTCAATATGGTAGACATACTCATGTTGTTGTTGTTGTTGAAAAAAACTATTTCATGAATGTCTAACTCATCCAATTTATATATTCTTCCTTTAAGGTAGTTGAAGTTTTTGTTTTCTCATTTTAATCTAGATTAGAATATTATAAATCTATTAAAATACTATAATATTGTGGTTTTTTTCATAATGTGACCAATCCATGATTGGGTGAATTAACTTTTGTCAATGAGTAAGTTACATAAGAGATAGAAGAAACCTGTAAAAGAAAATGTGTTCATTTTTTATATTTTTTTCAAACAAGAGTGTGGTTGATATACTCTACATGAGTTAATATAACCATGATACATTACATGGGTTGATTATAAAATTAAATTTTTTCAAAACAAGTATCTATTGATTCACCTAATTATATATGGAGTAATACAAACCAAGGTATCTCATTTAGAATCATAGAAAAGGAATATCTATTTTATTCATTCATTATCATAGAGTATAAAAATATTAATTTTATAAATAGAATGTGTGTTCCAATATATTATGGGAAAATTATCATATTTGGATGAACAAAATTTTATTATATAATAAATATCTTACCCTAGACCTTAGATAAGACACTATCTTCAGTTTTTCTACAATTGAAGGTAATGATCCAATGAACCAATATTAAAAAAGAAATATGGAAAATGACAATAAAGGGGAAACAATATTCTTCTGTATTTTTTAAATGATTAAAAAAACGTAAAGGGGATTTAAACAAAAAAATATAGGATAAAATAGAAAATTGACATGATGTAAATTGGAATGTCAAAGAGGATAAATAAAATATTTGGAGGATGATGTTAGAAGATAAAAATATGGTTGGGGATGAAATAAATTATGATTATTTAACTAAAGTAAAGATCATTGTTAATAAAATTCATGGATTTGGGGAAAAAATAATGACTTCGGAATTTTCAAGAAGATGACGAAGAGTTTTTATTACATGATTGATCCTATTATCTTTGATATAGAAGATAGTGGGGATATTTACCACAACGAAATTCCAAGCATTATAATAGCTTATTTAATCTTAAAAATTATAGCCTCTAAGGAAAAAAGGAAGATATAAAACTGAATTTAAGGCAATTAGAAAGATAAAAATTATATAACATATAAAATAATAAAATTCATGTGATTCTGAAAATTAACAATATGATATGGAATTTCAAAGAGTAATTTTTATTATCTAATAGTGATTCAAAAAAGTAAAAATCACGGGTAATGGAAAGTATTCAGATAAATTCTAAACCTATAATGGACTAGGAAACATTTCCATTATCCTATATAAGAATAAGGAACTAGATTTTTCATCTAATGTAGATAATAATCCCTATAAAAATAAGCAGATAAAAAGATCAAGGGAATTGACAAAAGTTCGAAAAAGAAATGGAAAAGATTCTAAAGGAATGTTATGAAACCATTTGAGAAAAAAAGAATATGTTTTTAACTCATGGAAAGGTGTATTTTAAACTGTTTTTATATTGAAAATTATTATCATAATGTATTATATTGAAGATGGGCATGAAACATCATTCAATGGTGTAATTTTTTCACTTAACTAATTTTGAACTAATTTTGAAGAATGAAGATGAATATTGAGTTGATAATAACTACATACTCATAAATGAAAATGATTAACGTGAATGAATAAAAAATATGACTATATTAAATCAATAATATAATGAGAGAGCCATCATACATAAATGTTATCAAGAAATTCATGTTGAAATTTCTTGGACATGAGAAATGATAAAAAATCATGAAGAAAAAGGACATATAAAAGGAGAATAATTACATAAGGAAAAATCTAAGTATATTTTTTATATTATTGAACATATTATATTTATGGATAAATCAAAAAACAATGACAATGTTAAAGATGATTCATTGCTACTGAATGATAGATATTTCTTAAATAGTTAGGTTACATATTCACAAGATAAATATGTTTATTATTATACTCTCACTAACATTAAAGGTAATAACTAATCATTCAATCAATATTATATTAAAAACATGTTTTAAAATATTCTTCCAATTTATTTTAATAAAAGATATAATCTAGATACTTTTAATTTTTTAATCATTGGATAATTAATACAAAAAAATGAACAATAAGAACAAAAATATAAATAGTTACATAGATATGATTTTTATAATCCAAACATAACCATGATTTAAGGGTTTTCTGGAACCATATTGTGTTTTCTCATAAGGTCTTCAGAAGATAGTATAAAATTTCGTGGCCTTGGATGAGACATGAAGTTAGGAGAAATACGCATGATCAGAAAAATACAGAAAGATAAAGCAATCCTTCCGAGATGAATAATATTTTTATATTGGTTACATAGAACCAATTTTAATTCCTTGAATAAGTGTATAGATTATGTGACTATTAAGGCCATAATGTTATAAAATTAATGACATTTTTTTCTGGTCAACTAATTTATAATGAAAATGTGAAGAGTGCATAGTTGCAGAAAGATGATAAGACATTGTTAATAGAATATTCTCATAATTAATGAAAGATCAAAGAGTAATGGATACAAGATAGTGGGTTTCCCATCCACAATATATGTGAAGCTATACACATATAAATAATGAGTATCATGAAGGGGGTTTTTCCACATTTATAAATGAATGTTCCCTAAAAAGTATTCGCTATACTAAAATTGAAAATAAAACTTTTAATTATGATAATACAATTTATATAGAAGTGAAAAAGAACAATTTACTGTGTTTTAAAAGAAATTATGAGGATGGGACTGACATGATTTTATAATAATGCTTATGTATTGTATGGAGCTCAAAAAAATAAAGAACAATAAATCAATGAAATATAATAAGTGGAAGCTTAATAAAAAATTTCAATATATCAAATTCTTGTTATTTGAGTGTCAGCATTGAAAACGTGTGATGGAACATATTGATTTGTATTCATGGCCAGTGTGGTTTAATAAATATTTTAAATCCTATGGTTTTGAGACATATTCCAAATCAAAAAATAAATGAAAAAGTTATTAGTGGAACATCTAAAAATGAGTAATTTTCATTTAAATATCCCAATAATGATGGTATTGTGTATAAAATACCATTAGAGTTAATTAGTATAGTAAATTTTTTTTCTAATGGTGAAAAATAGTACATAATGTGAAATTATCTTCCTTAAATTTAAGATGATTACACTCTGATAAAAATTGATATTTTCATGAAGCATAAGATAGAGGTATTGGAAATGTTTGAAATGTATGAACAACATGTTTGAAAGGAATTGTATTTGTGTATCATGAAATTGAGATATGATAATAGTAATCAACTCCCAAGTTTACAATAGGTTCTTGTTTTATCGTAATGTGACCCAGACAACGTGACCCAGACACCATGACCAAGACATCATGACCCACACACCGTAACTCATTTTAGATCTCATGATTTCTATGACACCGGTTACTTACTACCATCCCCAAGACACCATTCAAATTTTGGAAATTGAACTGACACCATGATTCTAACACTGTATCTGTGCTACTTGTTCATAATCTCAATACAACTGTAGCGTCACGACTGTCTCAACAATCAACAAAAAAGAAGAAGACACCATTTCTTAGTGACACCGTTCTAAGTCATATTGATTCGGAAAAAACTGTGACACCATTAATTAAAATTTTTTACATGTTAAAGTCAATTTCTAACAGTCATATGTGAGTAATTTAAGGGCATTGACATAATTAATGTTTCATTGTAGAAATGACATAAGACATTACAAGGTACGAGGTGTAGAATACTTGCATCCTATCGGTTCCAATGTGTTCACCAATAATTAAAAATGATGATAATATAGGATGAAAAAAGACATAGTAATAGAAGAAAAAAATCATTTTGAAAAGAGAACAGATTCAGGAAAAATGATACAACTAAAGAACACATGAAGCATTATCAATTCCAAAAGGGCTGGACTACCATATATTAGAGCCAAAAACATCATCTCAATACTAATACTAATAATAACATGAGCTTTGCATATTTACCCATCAATCATGTAACTTGAGCACCAGATCTGCAATACTACATTTTTTTTCACAACAGAACACAATACATGTATCTACTTCATCCTAAAACTAAAAAGCCACATAGAGTAACACTCAGAGCACATCTAACCCTTTTTTATCATGGTTTCTCTATTGTGTACTATTTTTAGCTTCTGTTCAGTGTGTATGTGTCTGTATTAAAAAAACACATTGGCTCCTCTATTATACTTTATGATACAAGATATCCTTCCTCGCATAATTTCTCACATCTGTTCACTCCCATGGATATGTGTGGAATAGTTCCTTGTGTGACTTGGTAGTTTCTACTAACGATGATCTGTGGAAGAGGTTGTGTGGCCTGGACAGTCCTGTGCAATGTTAAATTCCCCATTCCTAGTTGTCGATGATGTTTATTAATATAAACTACATGGTGACAGGTGATCACCAAGTGGAGTGGATTAGGTTTTGTCTTGAGACTAAACCATTTGTTTTATCCTCTATGAATTTTAATTTAGTTTTTCATTGCTATATTGAGTAATTAATAAAAAACTAGATTTTACATTGATATTTAGTCATAGATATAAGTTATAACTACATTTCCATATTAGTATAGCCTCAAAAGTTGTATCAGTAACTCACATTGGTATTACTGAGAATTAATCAATCATCTAACATTTTATTTGAACAGTAAAAATATTATAACTGAATTACATTTATTAACAAGTTAGTATTAATTTTTATTGGGTAATCATTTTAATTGAATTTTTAACAGAAATGTTTATACATACTTGATTCACCCCGCCTCTTGAGTAATCTACTCCCAAAAACAATTAGTATCAAAGGATGTATTCTTATTAAGAATCTGTTTTTAAATTGTTTTATTTGTAACTTTAGTAGTACATTAAAGATCTATAAATTTCGTATAATTCTGTATTTCATAATCTTTAATAGAATTTCATTATTATGGATTGTAGACTCAATGGTTTTTCAACAAACTAAAACCCATTGTTTAAGGGACCTATTTGTGAACATAGGAAAATTAAAATTAAAATGAATTTAGAATGTATGGGTTTTGAAATTTGGTCATCAATTATATGAAGATTATAAGATTCCTACTTTTGGTAGAATTACGTGGGATTACCCAACCAAGACTGATTACAATAACAATTTTAATGTCATGAATGACTTATATTTCTCTTTTAAAGATGAATAATTTAGGAGAATATTTTCTAGTAAAATTTCCCATGAAATGTGGTAAATTTTTCTATATCACATGATTGAACATCTAGAGTGAATTCAATAAGACTTAATACTTATACTAATAAATATGATAACTTTAAAATGAAGCATGATGAGAAAATTTATTACATTTATCGAAAGTTCATCAGAATTGTCAACACAGCGATTTCTCTAGGAAGAGAAGTTAATTACAAAGAACAAATATTGAGGATTATAAGATATATACATGATAGATGGAGTGGAACCTCTGTCTCTATTATAGAGTAACACAACAAGTAAAAATTAACTATAATATAACTCATTGGGAAACTGGTGATATATGAAGAGGAGACAAAACTAAATAATGAAGAAAATGGTGAATATATAATAAAATTTGTTGCATTTAAGAACACCACCTCTAAACACAATGAAAAAAATTTCATCTCTCTGTAAAATGTTCCAGTAGCGAAAAATCATCAACTGATAGTGATGAGGAGATTTCACAATTGACTAGAAGGCTTACAAAATTTTTGAAGAGGAAGAAATTCTTTAGAAATTCAAACATAAATGGATGATACAATCAAAAGGGAAGATGGAATAAACACTATAAAAAATATAATTTCTCATGAGATAGTATGTTATGATTGTAATTGAATAGAGCAGGTAAAATCTGACTATCCCAAGATTCAAAATAAAAAGAAATATGAGGACAAAGAGAGGAAGTATAAAATCAAAATGAATGGAACATGGAGTTCTTCAGAGGACAGTTCAAGTGAATAATAGTCTTCATATGATGAATAGGGTTATAAATGCAATATGTGTTTCACAACAAACACATCTGAGGTAACGATAGAATCTCTTATACAAAATTACTATTATTCTATAGATTAATGTGATTCTGAAAATATGTCTAAAGAAGAAGTGTTTGATAACAAGAATATTCCTGAAGAGATATGTAAGGAACTAAAAGATAAAAACAAGTAGTCAATGACATAGTATGATCATACCACAACTGTTAAATCAGTACATGTTGTAGAAAGAGTGAAAAATGTTCAATTAATCAAAGTAAACAATAAATTAAATATCTCTATTGAGAAATTATAAAAGGATCGTGAATGGTTTACTAATGGTAAATATACAATCATTCATATAATAGGTAAATATATTTCCCCTAAATATACTACTGGTTTTCGATATCAACATAGTAAAAGAAATTTTTTAAAAAACACATTTTTTTCTAAATCTAAAACATATAGTTTTAATCATAGTATAAGAAAACATTTTACTAGTTCATTTTATTATACACTCTCTACTTTTTTGAGTTTTTCTATACAAAATAGAGTTTATTTCTCAAATAAATTTCATAATACCTATAAGAATCCAATGAGGTAGATATGGGTTCTTAATGAAGTAGTTACAAATATTATTGGACCCAAACAAATATGGGTACCCAAGACTGTTTTTATTTGACTATTTTGTGGAAATATTGTTTAAATAACTATTGTAAAATATTATGGTACATGGATAGTGGGTGTTCATGAAACATGATAGGAGACTACTCAATCTTAAATAAATTAATAAAAATTAATTGTGGACATGTCACCTTTGAGTACAATGCCAAAGGATAAAAACCTTGGCCTTAGCCAAATCGGAAACCATAATGTAGTTTTAATTTCCAAAAAATGTTAAATTATGGGTTGAAATATAATATGATTTGTATTTAACAACTATGTGATGATGAATTTCATGTAAAATTTGAAAATGATTGTTGAAAAGTTTTTAATTATATAAATGAATTAGTATTTTCTACACTATGAAAATAAAATTTATATTTTTTTATCTTAGAATCTGTATTTTCTCAAAATTCATCATGTTTTAGTGTATTTTACAATGAATCTTCACGTTCACATAGAAGACTAGGACACTGAATCATTTATGCTCTTAGAAATATAACTAGAAATTTTTTAGTCAATGATCAACCCGAATTAGAGTTTCCAAATGATAAATTGTATAATACAAGTCAGAAGGGAAAAAACACAAAATTTAATTCAATCCAATGAAATAAGTTACAACTTATAAACCTCTCGAGTTGGTTCTCACATATTTTTTTAGAGCATCTATAGTTTCTAGTTTAAATGGGAAGCACTATGTTAATGTTCTTATAGATGACTTTTCTAGATATACATGGATCTTTTTTTGGATAAAAATTGTAAATCCTTATTTCATTTCACCAGATATGCTAAAACTGTAGAAAACCCTAGTGGACATATAATTATATCTCTATGAAGTTATCATGGCCGTGAATTTTAAAATCAAGAGTTTGAATAATTTTTCTCAAAAAAGGGAAATAATCATAATTTCTCTAGCCCTAAAACACCTCATCAAAATGGAGTTAAAGAAAAAAGAAATAGGACCCTATAAGAAATGGTTAGAACCATGCTTAGTGAATGTGACATTACTATATAATTTTGGGCTGATGTTGTAAATACAAAATCATATATTTTTAATAGAGTTTTCATAGAACTATTCTTAGAATAAATCGATATGAATTATGGACGAATAGAAAATCCAAAGTAAACTACTTCAAAATATTTGGTTGCGAAGTCTATATCCTTAACACAAATGACAATCTTGAGATGTTTGCAGCCATGACTTAGGAAGGAACTTTTCACCGATACTCAATCTCTAGTAATTACTATATGGTTTAATAAAAAAACTAAAAGATTGGGGGAATCTGTCCATGTCAAGTTTGAATAGACTGATCCACATGAGCCTAAGGACACTCAATATTATCTGGAGGATGATATGTAAAATCTAGACATAAATGATAAACCCTCAAACTATCCTGTAATGGAATCCAAAAAAAAAACATCTAGTTTTGTAAATTCTTCTGATTTAAGTGATAATAAACTTGATCCTTCCTAAGAACCCGAGATAACATTCCACTCATTGTCTAGAGTAGTTATAACTATTAAGAACCATCTTTTAGATGATTTTGTAGGAGATTTAGATAAATGAACTGAAACTAGAGCTTCTCTTAGTAATCAGGTTGAATATCAAGTTTTCTTGTCCCACCATGAACCTAAAAACATTATTGATGCTATCAACGGAGAATTTTGGGTGATGTATATGTAAGAAGAACATAATTAATTAGAAAGTATAAATGTGTGGAAAAATTTTGACAGACCCAAATACATATATACCAAAGGCACTAAGTTGGTGTTTAGAAATATAGTACATAATGATTTTAATATAGTTAGAAACAAGGATAGATTTGTTTCACAAGGCTTAAATCTATAATAAGGAATTGACAATAAAGATACCTTTCCACATGTTTCTAGACTTAAAGCAATCAAAATCATGCTTTCTTATGTTACCCATCTGAATTTCAAACTATATAAAATCGATGTCAAAAATACATTCTTAAATGGGTATTTAGTTGAGGATGTTTTTTTGAAAAAACCCAAGTTTCAGAAATCCAAACTTTTTAAATTATGTTTTTAAATTTTCAAAACCTTTGTATGTTTCAAAGAATTATCCAAGATCTTTTTATGACAGATTAAGTTTTTTTTTATTTTAATGGTTTTAAAAAAGGTATAGTTGATCCTACTCAATTTAAAAAATTAATTTATATTGATGTTTTATTAGTTCAAATTTATTAAAATGATATTATTTTTGGATATCAAAAACATTAATTACATATTGAGTTTTCTAAAATAATGAAAAATGAATTTGAAATTAGATTAATTGGTGAACTATAATTCATTACAAGACTTCAAATCATTCAAAATAAAGCTTTTATTATTTTAAATTGATGAAATAATACTGATGATACTCTAAAACATTCTGTACTCGATAACACTAAAAGTAGTTATACTCCAATGAGTACTACTTGTATATTGGATCTTGATAAATATGAAATATCTGTTGATGAGACCACTTAAAGATGAAAGATTGGAATCTTACTCTACTTAACTGTTAGTTGAACTGACATTATGTTTAGTGTATGAATGTGTTATTTTTTCCAAAAAACCCCTAAACAATCTCATTAAAATTATGTTAAAAGGATATTCAAATACCGTAAAAAATCACCAAATCTAAGAATCTTTAATCCTAGAAGATAATCAATAGAGTTAGATAGCTATAATGATTCTGATTTTAGTGGTTTATATTAGATAGAAAAATCACCTCTAGAACATGTCACTTTTTAGGCAAGTATCTAGTATCATGGTGTAGTATGAAACAAAACTTTGGTGCAATATCTACCACTGAAGTTGAATACATAGTTGCAGGTAGTTGTTTTGAATTAGTTTTGGGGTTGAAACACACATTACTAGATTATGGATATCAATTAAGACATGTACCCATAAATTGTGACAATACATATGCTATTAGCCTTTCAAATAAAATCCTTTTTCACATTCCAAGACAAAACATATTGATGTAAGATATTACTTTTTTCAGGACCATTATCAAAAGGGTGACATCACATTAGAATTCATTGGAACTGAACATCATCTTGTTGATATATTCACCAAACCATTAAATTATGAAATAATAGATTACATCACATGATAATTAGTGATAATAAATATTAATTTGGAAAATCATTATTTCA
This sequence comes from Viscum album, assembly GCA_963277665.1. Classification (NCBI taxonomy): domain Eukaryota; kingdom Viridiplantae; phylum Streptophyta; class Magnoliopsida; order Santalales; family Viscaceae; genus Viscum; species Viscum album. The sequence continues at coordinate 632,852,640 of OY728134.1, read as the reverse complement.
AAACATATTGTCTCACTTCTTACTATTTCACATGTTTACGATTTCATGATTTATAGTTTTATGAGTTACTATATTAAGATTAATTTATCACAATCACAGCTCTACAGGTTACTATATTGAAGTACACATTTCATGATTATGGTCTCACATTTACTATATCTCGGTTACTATCTTGAAATTACTATTTTAAATAATACGGTCGCACCATTTAGTGTCATACAATAAAGGAGACACACTGACAGTCTGTTCTGGTCTCACCATGACAATATGTTCTAGTCTCATTATAATAAAACATTTAAATTTTATTTGTTATTAATTACTTGAATCGTTATGTTGACTATTTTATTGTTTTAACTTGAATTTTTTAATTTTCAATTCCTGAAAATAATAAATGATAACAACCAAATCTCTTTGAAAATTTTCATCACTCATGCTCCCATATCACAAAACTGAAACCCCTCTCTTTCAAATTTTATGATATCATTCAGCCCTTTATCTCTCTCTCTTAAACCCTAGTTGAATGGCCATGATGAAGAATCCATCTTCATTAACACTAAAGAAGCATATATCTCATAGGAAATAAAAAAACATCCACGGTAACGCCTGAAAGAATGCGAAATTCGAATCCTGTGGATAGAAATGCATTACTGGAAAACTAAATTTATCTTAAGTCATTTCTAACAAGTATGTCCATAGTTTTAAATATACTAGAACCACGTGGATGGCTGTACAGGTTGAAAAAAGAGGCAAGGCCGATTTATCCAAAACATATTGTTTAGTTTTATTAGTTAGTTTAGTTTTCATTCAATACCGAAGATGGTTTTATTGAATGAAGTTTGATTAATTGTCAAATATTCACTCATTCCTAGAGGTTATAGGATTACTGCCTAGTGATACCACATGAAGGAATTTTCAAGGTCTAACAGAGAGGTCCTCCTCCTCTAAGTGATATTTTTAACTTAGGAGAGGACATGGGAAGCTTCACGGGAAATAGAAAGAAAATAAGAACAATTTTTGCAGAGTCGGATGGTGAATCGAAGTTAAGGTTTCAGTTTCACTCTGAATTAGATTAGTCATATGAATGTAAATTTTTCTAACCTCATGTATCAGGTTATATTCTTTATACATATATAAATAATGGACAACCGATCATTTTGTATATGTATGTTATACATCACATGTCTGAATTGATTAAGAAAAATTCAAAGTCTAACTCATGGTTCTACATAATGATGATCTCATTTTTGTTGTATCATAACGGAATGGATGGACTGAACGAAGTAGTCAACAATTACTATGAATTTTGTATCTCAATGGATACCGTCAAAAGGATTAAAATAACTAGGAATCCGTTGAAAAAGTATTGGGTGTAAGATAATTAATGGATTTTTGAAATGTTTAATCCAATTGAGAATCCATTAAGTCCTATGAACATATCTGATCCTAGATTGGAACCAGATATAATTTTTGACTTTCATATTCATGAAGAAGAATATGAGGTAGTTATTGAACCTATGGAAGGAACTGTCTTGGACAATGAAGACAACAGTCCACCTATTCCCCAAAATAATGTTGAGATAGAAGTACTTGTTACTGAAGGGAATACTGATTTAGAAGAAGAACCTGCTTCTAAAAAATGAAACTATTGTTAATGTAAAATAAAAGATTTTTCCTGAGGAGCACCTGGAAGAAGAAATATATACTAATGAAGAAACTATTGTTAAGGAACATTTAGAAGAACCTACTAATCCTGAACGTATCCTATCTATAGAAGAATGAATGGAACAAGCCTTCTAGTAAGGTATAAAAGAAATGGATGAGGCTATTGGAGGATAAATTTTAGAAACACCTCATGTGACTGAATCAATTAGGCCTTCAAAAGATACACCAGTAAAGGGGGAGTAGAACCCCATGCTAGAAATTATTAAAGATCCTAATCTTATTGATCAATGCACTATAGATACCTGGTATAAGTTTCCAAGATTCATTGATGTGGATAATACCCAAGAAGCCTTAGTGAAAGGAAAATACATGTCTACTATGTTTCAATTAAAATTGGTTTTTACTTTATGAGTAATCTCTGTAAAGGAACATGATCTTGTATCAGCTCATGTTCCTGAACTTTCTCAGGATCCTTCTACTTCTGCAAGTCACAATGATTTGAATTCGTTTAGAGCTACATTATTTGTTGGATTGGAAAAGAACATAAACATATAACCATCCTCGGTGACAAATCAGAGTGAAAGAGATGATTTCTTGCAGTTAGAGTAAATCATAATTCATATTCAACCAATAATTTCTCATGAAATACAAGAGGTAAAAATTGAGAAAATCCAGCTAAATGATGAGGTGAAGTCTCTATGAGAAATGGATGATGATATGAAAAAAAGTGTTGCAATCAGGACAATCTAGTTCGGCTCGTTCTATTGAGGATGTTAGTGGTCAGATTCCACAGAATGCTGCCACTCTGATTCAGCCTATCTTAACTACAATAGTTTAAAATTTGCTTGGAGAAACTATCTTAACTATAATAGTTTAAATATATTTATACTTTACTAAGTGAATGACATTGATCTCTCCAACATAAAACTTCTATAAATAGAGATATTATCAGTTTCTATTTGACCAAATATATCAGTTAATATAATTTTATTACTCCAAATAAGATAAAACATATAATTCATGAATAAATATTAATTTTTAAATACATAAAATATAATATAAGATTCAATATGATACAAATTAAATTTCAAATTTTATTATAATCATTCATATATGTATTCAATTATGAAATTTATTTTGAAATTATATTTTTCATCTCAATGTTGAAGCTTCAAATAAATATCCTCTAGTTATTATATCTGGAAATATAGTATAATGATTATTTACTCAACATAATATCTAAAATAACATTCCAATAAATTATTTATATAAGTTGAGTTGTTTAGTATGTTTTTCTAATATTAATGTTTTGATATCATAGTTGATACATGATATGGTTAAATATATATATTATTATGTGACTGGTCTATGTGAGTCATGATATGTCAATTGAAGAAGATGAGTTTATTATGAAGTAAAACTGAATCATGAGTGGGTAGAAATGGTTAATCCATTGGATATCTACATGTAAGGGAATTTAAATTATCTGATATAATGTAGAATTAAAATATAGATCGTGTTACATAAATTATATGGGTGTATAAATAATGTAGTTAGAAACCCAGAATGGGAATTCTATAATGATTATTATTGCAGGTATCGTAAAAGTGTTCAAAGTTATACATTTATAGATAGTGAGTATAGTATGATCCAATTAATTATGTAAAATGTAATACCTTTTTACAAGATCCGTTCTGAGAAGGTTAAAATATAGTGAACTGAGAAAAGAATAATGTTTGATGATCTAGAGATATGGACTAATTTATTATCTACTGATATCTTCATTGGATGAGTTCACTATTTTGAGTTTTATGGATATTAATAATAATTAGTTCTATATCAGATCTTCATGATGTGGGAAGCAGTAAATGTATATTTTTAATGCCTCAAACAAGGGATATGTACTTTTTTTTATTACTAAACAAACTGATCATTGAATAATATATATTAAATCATGGTAACATATTCTTTATTGAATGAATTGGGAAGGTAAATTTTCTACTGTGAATATAAATAGACATAGTGTGAATCTATTACATTACTATAAAATAGTGTCTTTGAGAGTATTTACACTATTTCATTGAATATTAGTATTTTATAAAGTTCCACACATCAGCTGTTACAGCCTCTAATGCCTCTGGATAGTCATCCCAATCAATTCATAGTGATCTTATTATAAATATTGATATGAGGAACATGAATCAATGTTAAGTGTCTTTGATAAGGAAATTTTATATACGGTTTTCAATAATAGTGATACAGTCCATGATTTGGTGAGGATTAAATTAGTGATTGAAAACGATTCTTTGGATGAAATTACTATGAAAGTTGATTTCTAATTTAATAGGATCTTCTCTAAGAATGATATAAGAAATTATTTCCAATACCTTCTAGAGAATTTGAAAATACCTCATATCACTCAATCCTTCAAGACTCAAGTCCAAAATCTAAAATAAATCACTCTGCTCTTAATGTAGTTCATGGAGAAAAAGATGATTTCGAAAACGAAATACAGTACGGTTGTGAGGTCATTACTGATTTCAGTTAGTTGTTTAAGACTTATCATCATGTGTAGGGAACTGCTATTGTTTCTCCTATAGCAGCACCTTGTTGGCATGGTTTAACTACTTCCTCATCAATTCCATATCCTTACACCTTTATGTATTTATCATAGGATTTGTGCTATATTAGACTTATTATAATTGACCAAAATATTCCTCTGTCTTCCACCAAACCCCATTTGGAACCCACTATTTTTGATAGGATCCTTCTTCCTTCTCTAACAGTTGGCTCACATCCTTCATCAACAACTACTTCTGCTCCAGGGTATCCTTCTGATGCTACTACCAAGGGGAGATTGAAGACTACTAGTGTTGAAGAAAAGTAAAAAATGTATCTTTATAGGGATATTTTGGAGCTTGTTTTCTACTATTTTTAATTCCACGTATCTTTCAAACTAATGCAATGTGAACTGTTATTGTCTATTCTCTTGTTTACTTTCATTTAGTTTTTTTTCATTCTTATAATATTTTTTTATAATACATAAAGTGGGAGAACAACACACTATGGGGGAGAAAAGCACACAAAGAAAAAACTGACTCAAATAATTTGTGATCATCAAAAAGGATGAGATGTTAGACTCCCCATATTTTAATCATGTTTTAATGACCAGAACTCCTATTAATCTAGTTACTCTATCTAACATCATTTGTATATATGGTTGGTTTTTTATGATTTAAATAAAATTTCAGTAGATCAATATTCCAATAAATCATGTTTGATTATTGAGAACTATATTTAATTTTTTATTATATTTATTTGTTATATGAATGATTAACTCTAATTAATTCTGTAAATATTACTTCTTAAGACTGTTTACAGATATTTGGAAATGTCTCAGAAATCGTGAGTCTGCCACCAGTTCTAGTTTTCTAGAAAAGTATCCCAGACATCGTGAACTAGAAACCATGACCCAGACATCATGACTCAGACACCGTGACCTAGACACTCTAACCCATTTTAGATCTCATGAATTTTGTGACATCAGTTCCATGCTACTATCAGCAAGACACCATTCAATGTTTGTAAAAGGACCAGACACCTTGTTTCTAACCCTGAATTAGTGATACCAGTTTTTGATCTCAATACAACTATAGAATCATCACTATCTCGCTGCTAAAAGGAAAAAAAGAATAAATTGTATCCTAGTGACACCATTTTTTGGTGATACCGTTTCAAGGAAAATTTTGACAGTATTATTTAATTTGTTTTTTCATTTACAATTTAATTTTTAAAGGTTATATTCGAGTCATTTAAATTCACTTACATAATTAATGTTTCATTATAGACATTTCACCTGATAGTATAAGTTATGTTGCGTATAATAAATCCATCATGTCGGTTCCAACGTGTTCACCCACATTTAAAAAGGGTGATAATCCAGGCTGAAAAAAGTCCTAGACATAGAAGAAAGGGAGGGAGCATTATGATAAGTGAACTAGTGCCTGCAAGAAGATACGAGCAAAGAACAAACAAAGAACTCTCAATTACAAAAATTTTGGATAGACGTAGAGAAGATCTAAACACATTATAACAGTACAAACTCAAAGAATAAAAAGAACTATATATCTTTTACAACTTAGCTGTATACCAGAGCATCAGATCTATGATACTATATTCTTCTCAATAGGACACGATACTTGTATATGCTTCATCCTACATGTACAGAGATGTATATAATAACATTTAGAGCTCTTATAAAACCTTCCCATCATCTTTTTTCTAATGTGTACTATTTTTATCTTTTGAGTAGTGTTTGTGTGTGTGTGTAAAAAACACACACATGCTTATATATTAAACTAATTGATATAAGATATTCTTTCTCTCATAACTTCATACATATTTTCACTCCCATAATTTATTGTGGAATAGGTCCTTGTGTGACATGATGGTTTTTACCCACAAAGAATTTTTGAAGAGGTCATGTGGCCTGGATAGTCCTGTGCACTGTTGTTAACCTTAATCCAAGGTGTGGATCAATTATATTAATATGAATTGCTTGGTGGAAGGTGGTTACTAAGTGGAGTGGATTAGGTCTCTTCTTCAGACTAAACCACTTGTGTTATCTACTGTGTCTTTTAATTTATTTTTTCTTTTCATTCCTACATATTTCAAAATACTAATGATTTTACTTTGACAGATATTATTTGATGGAATTTATTACTAAATTTCTTATATTATAATAGATTCAAAATTAGTATCAAAAACTCACAAGGAAATTAATCGAAATTAATCAATCTTCTGAGATGTTATTTGTAAATTCAAACTATTAAAACCATATTACCTTGATTAACTGGGTTGTATTCATTTTTATTGGGGAAGCCTTTTAAGAGAACGTTTTATGCAAAGATTTTATAGATAATCAATTCACCCACTCTTGAGTAATATACTCCGACCATCATGTTAATAATGACTATTAAATTTAGTATCGGAAGAAGCCTATATTGAGCTTCTATCACATTTTTAGTTGTCTATGATACATAAAAATATATGAAAATAAGATGATAATGTTTTAATCAAAGATGAAGAGGACCTTTATGGGTTATATATCAAGTTTAAATTGAAATATATTGGAGAAAATGTTTTTCACATTATTTTTGTGTGTTTTGATGTTAAAATTGATCCGAATATAGGAAAATTGGGATAAAATTACATGGTTTTAAAATATTTATACAATGTACTACGAATGTATTACAAATTATAACTTCTTAAGTAAATGAAATCACACAAAAAACTAATTCTGTTAGCGTGGACAATAATAGTTATAGTTAGGAAGATAAAAGTGGTGTCAGAAGATTAATGTTTTGTACTAAAAGCCATGTTTATATGAATAATATAATTATAAATTATGATTAACTAGTTCATACATGAAGAATACTAAGTGATAAGAATCATGAATCTCTTATATGACATGTTGATCCAATATTATTACTTGAATATATTTACTGTGAAGAGTGGATTCAAGATATGCATGATGTGCTCAATCAGATTGAGAAGAAATCCACATTGACGATTCTTCCTACACCAAAAAGTGAAATTTTAATTTGAAAAATTTTGTTTTTAGAAATATGATTAATTAAAAAATTGGATTATCATTCCATAGTGAACGTTTGGAATTTCAATTTATATTCCCATATGGATGGAATTTACTTTTAAGAAATATTTTAACTAATTTCCATATTTGAAACAATTTGAATGTGTTTGTTATTGGATATGTGTAAATACTACAACGTCTATCATATGGATGTAAATAAAATTGTATATGAATGTGTTCTAGAATAACTATTTATTGAGAAACCGAATGGGTTCACTAATAATCATGATGGGGATATGGTCTACAGGATCAATAAATCATTATATATCCTAAAACCATCACATAGAGCCTTGTACATTGAACTTGATAACTTCTCAAGACAAATGGGATTTTATAAAGGATCTATTTATTTCCATTTTTATACAATGAATATTTTCAAAGGTACTGTTATAATAATTTTGTATGTGATTAACATAATTTCATAAAGAAATATAAAATGATTGTGTGAGTAATTTTCTATATAGATTGAAGAGATTTTTGAGATGTATATACTGGTAGAGATGAATTATTTTATATTATTTTATATTGATAAGAAATTTTATTATATATTTACATGATATGAAATATATTCCATTGAACTATCATTTATTTTTTGAATGATTGAGGATTGGGAGGTTTCCACTCTTCTTCATAATGTCAAAAAATTATGAAAATATGAACAAGGGAAAAATGTTGATATGAATTAATTAAAAAGTATAGTGATCGCGAATTGTTCCTAATGGATTCCTGACTAGACATCGAATATTGTCTGATATTGTGAACTTGATATCAATGTTAACATGGAGAACCATACATGCTTACAATAATGTCGATCAAATGGTATATCAACAATATAGTGGAATGTGGATATATATATATATATATAATAGATCTATCCTTTCATAATACATATATAAAGAGTAGATTAGTGAGTATTCCAATAATAGATATACTCCTTATGGTTTTTTTGGTTCATGGAAATGAATATTTATGTTGGTACAATTGGGAAAAAACTATGTGATGTTGATTACAACTATGTCTGAATATGTGGTCTATATATATGTAGCGACATGATTTTTATGGATATAGATACAAATAACTCATTTGAGGGTATATATTGAAAAAACCATTAATCATTAATCATGATAATAAAAGTGAAATATATTTCAAAAAAAAATATTAGATCATAATTCTTATTCTAAAGACATTGAAATTAGATATCACATTATCAAAGAGAATATGTCCACAGATGAGATCATAATCGAATATATTGGTATGAATTATCATCTTGTTGATATATTCACCATGTCTATGTGAGTATTTTGATTTATAGAGTTACAGAATAAAATAAATATCAGTAATTCGTTTCCCTCTTTAATATTTGTTGAATTACATTGTACACTAGGTATTTAATTATTTTTATAAAGGGGAAGACATAGTCTTTTAACTCTTTGTCATGGGGGGAGTGATCACATCCATGTCATCCAAAAATTTGTTTGATCGTGATTTATTATATTTTTCTCAAGTGAATTTTGTTTCATAATTTGATGAATACTGCAATTTATTGGGAGTTAGACAATGTCACTTGAATAAATTTATTTCCACAATGTTATGATATTATATAAAAACACAACCTTATATGTTTTTTAGTTTTATACACATCAACTTAAATGAATTGATATGATTTTATGTTTCTATAATTTATTCAGGATTTACTAAGATAAAAAAAATTCATTGTACAATTTAATTGATTTTCTAACATAACCAAAAGGGGTAGATTGAAAAACCCTTATTGTTTTTGATGGTCTAATATTGTTTTCAATATATATAATGAATCATTTTATATTATTAAGGAGTTATTTTAACTCATGAAGAATGTTGTAGAGAATGGTTAGATTAATTTTAAAAATATATATGATTATAATATAATAATAATATGATTCTACCCAACTTGATAATTTGGAGATGTAATGTTTGTATGTCTTTAAGAGTTGGTTTTAAGAAATATCTGGATAACCATAATACTTTATGTAAAAATGGAATACGTTATTCCTGAGATAAAATTTTTGATCCTGATTGTATATCTTCAATTCTAGAATTCACATATAATCCAAAAAAATTATCAATAAGAATTATAATTTTTTATGACTGAATTCCCCCTTGTAAATACTGTCATACTTTACTAAGTGAAAGACATTGATCTCCCCCACATAAAACTTCTATACATAGATATATTATCGGTTTATATTTGAACAAATGTATCAGTAAATATAATTTTGTTATTCCAAATAAGATAAATCATATAATTCATGAATCAATATTAATCTTTAAATACATAAAATATAATATAAGATTCAATATGATACATATGAAATTTCAAATTTTATTATAATCATTCATATATGTATTCAATTCTTATATTTATTTTGAAAAAATATTTTTCATCTCAATGTTTAAGCTTCAAATATAGATCCTCTAGTTGTTAAATCTAGAAATATAGTATAATGATTATTTACTAAACATAAGATCCAAATTAACATACCACTAAATTTTTTATATAAGATGAGTTTTTTAGTATGTGTTTCTAAAACTAATGTTTTGATATCATAGTTGATACATGAGATAGTTAAAAATATATATTATTATGTGACTGGTCTAGGTGAGTCATGATATGTCAATTGAATAAGATGAGTTTATTATGAAGTAAAATTGAATCATGAGTGGGTAGAAATGGTTAATTCATTGTATATCTGCATGTAAGGGAATTTATATTATCTGATATAATGTAGAATTAAAATATACATCATGTTACATAAATTATATGGATTTATAATAAATGTAGTTAGAAACCCAAAATGGGAATTCTATAATGATTATTATTGTGGGCATCGAAAAATTCTTCATACTTATAAATTTATAGATAGTGAGTTTAGTAGGATCCAATTAATTATTTAAAATGTAATATATTTTTATGAGATCCATTTTGAGAAGGTTAAAATATAGTGAAGTGAGAAAAGAAGAAAGTTCCATGATCTGGAGATATGGACTAATTTATTATCTACTGATGTATTCATTGGATGAGTTCACTATTTTGAGTTTTATGGATATTAATAATAATTAGTTCTATATCAAATCTGCATGATGTGGGAAGCTGAAAATGTATATTTCTAATGCCTTAAACAAGGGATATATACTTTTTTTATTAGGGAACAAACCGATCATTGAATATATATATTTAATAATGGTAACATATTCTATATTGAATGAAGTGTGAAGGTAAAATTTCTAGTGTGAATATAGATAGATATAGTGTGACTCTATTACATTACTATAAAGTAGTGTCTCTGAGAGTATTTACATTATTTAATGGAATATTAATATTTTATACAGTTTTTTTATACATGAGTGATATTTTAAAAACTCTTATCCACAGATTTATTCCCAATATTAATATAAGTATTATAAAAGTTAAAGATTTTTTTTAAAAAAAATAAAGGTGTATGATGTGGAAAAATTAGTGTATTTCATGATATATAATATTAAAATGATATAAACTGATTGTTTTAAAATTTTAAACTATAATTCCACAGTTAGGTAGATATTCAAAATTTCAAAATTTGAAATAACTTAGAAAATGACATTAAAGAGTATTAAATGCAAAAAAGTAATTTATATATTTATAAGAAATTATTAAATTTATATTGAAATAAGTGATTTTTTGAATAATCATGAATATAATCCATTTTACATATTTCATCCCATTTCTATATTTTAAATTTCATTGTCGACCATTAAAGCCTTAATATTTTCAAAATATACATTTAGATCAGACTATAAAATATGACCCATTATCACCTTTCCAAACCACTTATATGGCTTATATTTGTCTCCATATTCTACAAAAATCCATTTATAAACTTCCATATTCATGTTAATAATCCTATATACTTTTCAAAAACCATCACTACAAAGGATTTAGACTCAACCCAATGGGGGAGATTCAAAGATCATGGTAAGAGTTTCAGAGTCTATTTCTCATTTATTATTTAACATTATTTGTCCTAAAACTATTTATTCTTTAAATTAATCAATTTTCATGTTATTGGAATAAATTTTAAACTTAAATTATTATACATCACTTCATACCTCTCAAATAACTCCTTTAATGAATTGTTACTACAACAAAACATGACATTGTTTAAAATTGTATAATTTTGTTTAAACTCTTATATAGCTATTTTAAATAATAGAATAAATATTTAAAAGTAATATAAAAAAAATAATATTAGGCTTAATATATTTTTATATAACAAATAAAATTTTTAATTTGATTTCCCTTATTTTAAACTATTTAGGAAAACAAGGCATACGCTGGTGGTTTTATGTTACCTAAGTAAATGATAATGTATTTACAAACATATGTATTTCAAAAAAACTATCTAATATATATTTTATGATAAAATATAAAATTAATAATTTAGTAATTATATTTTTATTATTCAATAATGGTGAGATATCTATAAAAAATGGAATCAAAAGTAAAAAACCATGGTAATTTTTTACTATAAAAAATATGCTTATGAAGGAAGAAACTCATAAAAGTAAATATTTAATGAAATATAAATATAAACTTATTTTTAAATGATAATTAAAAAATAACATGACAAAAATTGATCATATATGACCATTTTACATGTTATTTTATTATTAAAATAATAAAAAATCTATTTTGGATATTATGAACAACATCACCTTACAACGACCAACATGAAAAATAAAAATTTATTGAAGGAATAAAATTTGATAATAACTGAATTATATGTAATGATAATAAGGGAATTAACATGAAAAAGTTTCTTAATTAAGTAAATAATTAATATAATTTAATTATTTCTGGGGTTGAAGACAAACGAATATAATCGAGACTCAAAGTAAGGTGTTCTCTTTTAGTCATTTACTTTAAATGTTTTAATGACATTTTCTCAGCACTATCTCTTATCTATGTATATATAATTTTTAATTGTTATTTAATAAAGTTCAATTATTTCATAGTAATTTCATATTATGTATGGATTTATTTATATGGTTTTAAAATGAATCTTTTATAAAAAATCATAAGGGTTACCTTGTGACATTATTTACAAAAGTGTAAGTGAAATATCATATTTATGATTTTTTCATTATCTAATTATCTCTTCTTATTTGAGTATTTTCATTCGTAATACAACATTTATATTTTCTAGGTACATCCAATGTAATTTATATTCCCTTAATATTTTTTTAATTTTTTATGTTATCAAAAGGGTAATTTATTATCATATTACAATGAAATTTCCAAATGATCTTATAATATTATATATTGGTTTTCATTCTTTTTCCTGTCTAGGAGGAATTAGTTAAACTATTTTTAGAATTATCATATTTTTAGTGTTTAACACAGTAATTTATGATTTTGTTTGAATTTTTTTTATATGATTTCGATGGTGATATTCAAGCCCATGTTTATTTTTTTTTGATGTTACAATTCTGAGAAATTATATATGATGATAAGTAGTTTTGAAATATACCTTTAATGCATTGGGTAATGATTTTTTCTGGAGAAAAATTATGTTGGAGATGATTTAACATATTACGCCATATAAAGGGTAATTTTAAGAGTGATTATGAGTTTGATGTCCCATGTAACCTTCATTATTAAATTATTCCTGTTATACTATTAGTCTACAATTTTTATATAATTGTTTTAGAAAATAATTTTTTTCACATTTAAAATATATTATATATTATTTTAAAATATTAATGTTTTTTTACTATAATTAAAAATCTTTTTCAAGGGATTTTATGTATATCATTATCCAAATAGGTTTTACCATTCATTTATACAGTTTATGTTGTTTTTTTCACATCCCATGTTTTAAAATAAATTCACATAGATTTTGGATGATTAGTAATGACTATGAAGTCTAGATATAGGTACGAGATTTTGGTCTTGATTAAAGAAATCATAACTTTTAATGAGTTTAGATTAATGAAAAAATCCTATATAAATAATAATTATGGTATCTATTATCCATTGGTTTTTACTAATTATATAAAAATATAATCCTAAAAGGATATGATAATGTAAATAATTAAATATTTTCTATTAATCATATAATTAAATAAATTATTTACATACTACTATAGTTCGTATTAGGGAAGAGTTTATATAACATTATAGGGTAGGTTGTTTTAAATTGAATATTATTTATTCTTTGTATATATCACTATGGGTTGAAATTTTTATTGGTGATAACAAATGAAAATGTATAAATACAATTTCTTGTTTATATGTTTTTAGATTATATGGTTACTGGTGATATTTTGGGATACATTTATTAGGTTTTAGGATGAAAGTATGACCTCATTATATACAACCCTTTGGATTAAGTTGTTATTTAGCTATTTAGGAATAATTTTATTATAATTGTTCGTAATCTAAAATAAAAATAATAATATTTTGAGTTCTTATGTTATTTAATGTCGGGGTAATGATTATTATTTAGGAAATTTTTTTTTGTAATATAGGTTAAGTAAGATATATAACAAAGAATATTTACAAGTAATTTAACAATAATGAGAATAAAATTATCATAGAGGTATGTGATTTTATAAATTGAGTAATACATGTTTAGTTATATTTCATATGATTATATAACTTTTTGTTTTTAGGAAATGATTAATCTATTTTCGGTTTATCATATATTAATGACTATTTTTTAAGATCATTTAAAATATATAATATTGATAAAAATGATAAGTTTATTTTGGAGAATATATGATAATAGTTTGGTTAATTTCTAAAAATATATAAATAACAGTTAGTTGATAAATCATTGGGGTACCCAAGCTTATCATAAAATGATATTTTTTTTAATATTAATGTTTTAATTTTTTATAGGATGATTTATTGTGATTATCTTGTGTAATTGTATTTGATTTTTTTATTTAAATTATTTATTAAGGAAAGTGAATCAATGTATTAATAATTAATAAATTTCTTATACATTTTTTAATTATTATGTTAGGAGTTAATTTATCATTGATAAACCATTTCACGATTTAATTGTTTCTATAGTTAAAAGATATCATATCCAAGATGTAATGAATAAAATCTCAAAAAAATCCCACTAAAACAATATAATTATAATTAATATTGAAAATTCATTAACATATGGTTTAAAACCATTTTCTAAAGTTTATGTAATATTAAAATATTTATACTCTATATAAAACACCTCTTCCATAGCTAAAATTTTACATAGGACATAAATTATTTATGATAAAATTTTAGAATCTAATCATTTTTATCTTTCTCAACATTTAATGATTCAATAATTCATTTATAAATTTTTTAAATCACCAAAACAGTTTAAAGCACTATATGATTTTAAAAAAGATACAGGTGAAGGAGATATTCAAGATGCCTATATATTCATTTTTTTAATATTCTTATTTTTAACTAAATATGAGGTTTTGTAAGAACCATATTTTGATAATTTAAAATCTATTTTTTAGTTATATGATTAAAATGATGTTCAATCAGATGTCTTAAAAATATAATAACAAAATATATCCTTTTCAAAATAACATAAATTTTCAACTCTTTTAAGTCAAATTTTATTAGTTATATTTAAAAAAAATAAGTGAAAGAACATAGAAATGTTATAATAGTTTGATTCTCTTCATAAATACTCACTCATCATGATCTACACAATGATTGAAATTAATGATTTTTTAAAAGTTATGAATTTATTTTAAAATGGTTAGAATAAATTTTTATATTAAAACCATTATTAGATCCATTTTTATCTTATTATTCATAATTATATAAATTAAATATTATAGAAAACAAAATTGAAAATTGTATAAATAAATATGAAATTATATTTTTAAATATTTGGAACTAGTGAATTTGGTTTTACTTTATGAAGATAATATTTTAAGGATAAAATTTCTTTATGGATCGAGGGGTTATGGAAACCAATTTATTTTTAATAATAAATAACTTCTGTAGTTTAATAATATTCATGATTACGTATTTTTATATATTATTTAACAATATAATTATTTTTATAACATTGTTTAAATGATATTATATAATAAATGTTATACTAATTGTATAATTACTAATATTATGTTTACAATGTGATAATGATGGTGTTTTATTTAAAAGTAAAATATATTTCATTAAAAAGACTCCTTAATAGATTTTTTATAAATAATTACATATTTTAATTCTATAAATTCATATTTATAATTATTATTTTAATAATTTCATTAATAATTCTGTCTTGGAATGTGGCAAGAATATTCATTCCAATTAAAAAACAGTTTTTATTCTAAATAACTTATTTTTCAATACATAATATGATTTTAATAAAAAGTTAAATTACTAACTTATAGAATTTTGATCTCAGAAAATAGTGTTAAATTTTATTTCAACATTATTAAATAATACTAGACTGCATTTTTTGCATTATTGCAACTAATTGTTTTTTTGGTGAAAAGAAAAAAAAATGTAGTTTATAGAAATACTATAACTTCTATGACATCATCATGACATATATATGGACTAAAATTTTATATAAAAATATTATAAAAATTAAAATATAAATATAATGATACTTTTCTCAAAATATCATTCAAGTGACTCAAATTTAATTTTTTTGTCATGAAAATAAAAAAACATTAGTTTTGAATAATGACTACAATGCATTGGAAATGTAAAAATGAGTGACATAAATTTCATATTATGAAGGGTATAAGTAAAGTATTTACATAAAATAGAATTATTAAAACAAATAAATTATATTTATTTAAAATAAAAAAAATTAGACTTGTATAATAAGATAGTTATCCAAATGATTACCTAACATTGGCTTAAGGTAAAAAAAGGAAAAATAATAAATTAAATCCGATTTTATGATAAAAATGGGAATAAATTTACACTATATATGACTCTATATGATAATATTTATGATGAAGAAATAATAATTTTGAATTTTCTTTTTGATTTCATTTTTTGAGATAACTATCTAGAATAGTAACACAACATTGACAAAACACTTGTATAAGAATGAGAAAAGTCAAAGTAACAGTTTTAAAAATATTAAAAATTATATTATTGGATTTATTAAGGTATTTCATGTTTTATATAGAAAAAATAGTATATTATTATTTATATTAATGTTTAAATTATAAGTCTATTGTTTATATATATTTTCAGAGTAAAATTATGAAAAAAAATATGAAATGGAATTTAATGTTAAACAATAAATTTTAAATGCATAAAATAATTAGTTCTTATCATGAGACATGTGTTTTTGGTAGTGTTCAGGAATATCATCTTGTTTAAATTTATGTACTACTTACCTATTTGAATCTTTATTCTTGAACCCTAACATAATAACTTGGGAAAACTCCATTGAATTTTCCATATAAAGGTGGAATCATTATCCCCATACAAATAATCATATAAAATACATTTTTCAATACATATTATATCCAAATAATTATCTAAATTTTCATGTCCATATTTAAATGAGTTTTTTTTAATTTCCAAAAATATACTCTATATAGGATTTATGGTTCATATGAAGGTGCTGATTCTAAGAGAAATGTGTGATTTTCTATGCATATTTTTAATTTTTAATATAAAATTATTTTACCTTATATTTTTTAAAACAACCATAATATCGTAATTCATTCAAATATCATTGTATTTTAATCCTTTTATACTAATATAATAACAAATTATCCAATACCTTTCATAATACCGTTTTCTTAATTTGTTAATACATCGACATATTGGTTTTCAAATATATTTCCATTCACATATCTAGTCTTGTCTAACTCTTGTGAATAATCTAAGATATAAATAATGTTAAAATGAATTAGTATTAGATAAATAAAATATTTTTTTATAAATCCAAAAAAAATATTGGGTTCTCTCATTTTTAAAGTATTTTTCAAAAAAATTTTACTGTAATGTTTTTACACTATATTATGATACTAATGTTGTATTTTTTAACTTTAAAATTTCATGGATATTCCTAAAAATTATTTTTATGGTTTAATATTACACAAATATTCAATTAATTATATGTTTATTATTTTGGAATTGTTAAATATCAATCAAAATTAAATAAATAAAACTAATGAATCATGTTTACATATAAATATAAAAATTATTTTCAAGGAATATTATTAGAAAAGTAACTATTTCATGACCTGTTGAACTTATTTTATTATATTTATAGTGTTAACCACTACCATAAAATTTGAATATATTTTATAAAACTATGGAAACCGAATTTTATCTAATATAAAAATATAAAATCTATTTTTGAGATTGTGAACAACAAGACCTCAAAAGGACCGATTTAAATAACAAAAAAATTATTAATAGAATAAAATCTGACAATAAGTGAATTTAATGGAATAATAATAATAATGTTGACATATATAATGTTATTAATAGGTAAATAACTTATATAATTTTATTATCCAGGATGGAAGAGGGAGTACAAGTCGAGTCATGACTCTCTTAAGGGGTTTTATTATAAACATTTATATTAAATTTTTTTTGTGTGATCTCAACACAATTTATCTTTAATTAAAATATTATATATATTTATTCAGAATTTTTATTATTTACACGTGAATGATTTTATCAATTTATTATCTATAAACTCTCAATTTAAATAAATAGGTATAAAATGAATATTATTATTGTTTTCTATAAGGATTTTTTAACATTCATTAAAAATGTTTTGAAAAAAATATCATTTTAAACATTTTCCACAATATCAAATTTTCCCACCATCATTAGAAATTTTATTTAATAATATTACCCTTTAATTTTTTACTGTTTTCAAAAGTATTTTTCATTCACATTATTTTTTATTTTTTATAGTTATAAATTGAAAAGGTAATTTCATAATGTTTTTAAGGAAAATCCTAATGCACATATAATATTGTAGGTTTTACTTTAATATTATTATTATCTAGGAAATGTTTTATGATTTTTTTAAATCAACATAATTTTATGATTTAACTTAATAAATAACGACTATGGGGAGAAAATTAATTTATAATAATAATAATAATAATTAAATGAAATACCACATTTTAAAAAAATATTATAGTCATTGAACATTATATATAATTATGGTTGGGTCTTATATATCCCTTGAACACACATGGAAATAATTTATTCTCTAAATAAATTATTTTGGGGATCATTGAATTGGTTATTCTATTTTAAGGGAGATTAAAATAGTGATTGTAAAAGTTCTTATGAATAATATATCCCAAGTAACCTTCCTAATTTCTCTAAGTAATTTATGAATATATAAAAGAATTTTTAAACAATTATTTGATCAAACAATATTCTTTAAAATTTTAAAGTATGAGTATGTTATTTTAAAGAATCAAAATAATTTTTTTAAGGAAACATTTTTAGGTGTCTTAGTCTGTTTTGATAACCTAATGTGTTTTCTATTTATTTTATACCACTTATTAAAATAATTTAATAATTATAATTTTTTCAAATGTTTTTCATATGTATTAATTATGAGTAGGAATGATCATGAAGTATCGCTTGGTACATGAGATCATGATCTTAATGAAGTAAAAATATGATTTAAAGTGTTTGATTTAGGAAAAAATTCCTACATTACTAGTATTATGGGTTCTATTATGTAATTTATTTCTTAATTAAAACATTAATCTATTAACCTAAAAGGCCATTTGAATATAATTAATTTAATAGTTTATATAAATATTTTAATGGTTTAATGGTTAACTAACAGTTGTTATATTCATTTTTTAACCCATCTTTATAATGTCTTTATTCAAGGCCACTTATTCTTTCATCAGTCAGTGATTGTCTATGGAATGATCACCTAGAAATTCACAATTCACTATGTGCCTAATATCTAGTTGATGAACGATATCATATAATTATTTAATCTAATAAAGGGAGGTAATATTTTAAAATAAGTAATTTTTCATTTTTAGCATTGATGAAATAGTGATTTGAATTTAGTTGACATTAAAAGAATGAATTGGACAACAGTTATTTAGAAGCATAATTAAAATATATTTAAGAATAGTTTAATATAAAAAATTGATGTTGAAATCCTAGCTAAATATTGTACAATTATACAGTCAATATTTTTTTAAAAAAACATTGAAATGATATTCATAATAAATAATTCAAAAAATCTCTCTATAAATTAGAATATATTGGGGAATTCAATGTAAATTATAATGATAAATGATATTGAATTAACTTTCTATGTTTATTTTCAACATAAATTGATATTTAAATCGGGTTTTAATTTATATTCTACGAGTAGCCAATATTGAAATCCCCAAAAAATATTGATATAGAGGGAATTTTATTTTATTTTATAAAAAATGACATTGAAAGACACATTAAATTTAAATTTTCATAATAAAATATTTCAAATACTAATAATTTTTTTTTATAAAAAAATATAATTAAATAATACCTAATAACATATAACTCCTATTCTAATAACATAAAACATATAAAACTATTGAAAATTATAGTTACAAACTTAATAAAATATTTATTACAACCTCATTTATAAAAAATACACATACACTCAAATGTTATTTAGAAATATTAAAACTAAACCAAACTAAAATTAGATTACAAATAAATCTCATAGGAGGTTTATATATTTTTTCTCATATGATGAATAATCATGAAATATTTTAAAAAAATATAAATCTTATAAAATTAGTATTACATTATATTGGTTTAAAATGTAAGATTTATAACGTAATTTATCTATTAAAAATATGTCATTATTGTGACCATAATAAAAACAAATACTCAAAAATATAATAACCAAATTAAAAACATCCTATTTGATGATGAATCATTTCTTATGATACAAAACATGGAAAATAAGAAACATAATACAAGTAAAACAGTTCAATTATTAACTTATATAAAATTAATCTTACCACACATTCACATAATTAGTTTTATTTATTTTTTTTATCAATAAATACATGTTGTTAAATATTTTTTTGACCTATTATATTTTATTTAATAAATTTCTAAATCATATATAATTAGGTAAATTTATGATTAATGAATTAATATAATAGAAAAAAAACATTCAAATTCCAAATTATTTAAATGTATTATATACTCCACTATGTAAAGAGCATAATAAATATCACATGAATTCATGTGGTTATAATAATCATAATTACCAATGTCCAAAAAAGTTAAAAAATTCAAAATTAGTGAAACTATAATGAATAGTAGTTCGTAATAATTATTCATAGTACTTATCATGGAATGGAAGGAACCAAAATTAATCACTATATATGACAACATGTTGGATATATATATAACATTATCATTGTTATAAAGATATTTCAAATCTATTTATATATATTCTATATCTATAAAAACATATATATATATATATATTCTCTAATTTTGGATGCAAAGTTTCGGAAAGAAAACAACATGGGTTCAAAAGGTGGTTGTCTGTTGTGCACATCAATGACAGTTTTGTCTCTAATTTTATGTAATAGTATGTGAATATAGGTTTTGATATTAACATAAAATAACCATAGTATTTAGAATATAAAAAAAGCATTTAAGCCATGGATTCGAAAACCCACGACCCACAAATTTATTAAAAATGTGTAAAGGTACAACAGACAGAAGGAAATGATTATTTTTGAAATATCACACCCGGAAAGAAAACTAGACAGACCCATCAGAAACCCAATTATTACATTTTTCTAGGCTGGCCTCAACCCTGAGATCTTCTCTGATGAGCAGGATGTCGACCTCTTTCCCTTTGCATCACTGATCAATCATCCAACTCCAGAACCTCCATGTGCAAATCAGCTTTTCCATGAGGATCTTCCCTATGCAGCATTGCATGCACAACCTCAAAAGAGGATCTAAAGTCCTAGGGTACCACATCATGAGAAGACTCCTCATGCACTTGAGAAGCCTCCTGTACATACTTGGAGTCCTGATCTTCCCCACAGAGGGTTTCCAAACCATCAACAACAGCATGTGTCGAGGATAGGCACACTCGGTTACAACATCCTACATTCTTGAGCCCTTCAAGATTATGCAAATCAAACTCAGGAGTATTAATGGATTCTGACAATGAAAAAAATTTGAAAGATGGATTATCAGTTCCTTGTAACTCTATAGTACTACTTGCATCCATTGAGACATCATCCATATTATTCCCCCCTGATCAGAAAACATAGGGAAAGATCGCATTGGGTCCAGTACGTCCATATTGACTCCCTACTTAGATGCATAAGATCGGGGTAGGCCCTCTCCTCCTGGAACATTTTACGAACCACCCGACTTCTCCATTGAAGCAAATTTCTCTACATGCAAATCATCTAGAATCCCCTGTTTAATAGCATCATCCCTTATAGCCTCACTGTCCATCCTCGGAACCACCTCCATCCGGGCAACCAGCTGCACCTCATCCTGATATCCCCGCTGAATATCATCCTCTGCAGTATAAGTATTATCCATCCCCAGAGCAACTTCTAGCCGAGCATCCACATTAGCCACCGACACCTCATCCTGAATCCCTGGATGAACTGCACCCTCGCCTGCAGCAACCACCTGCATCTCATCATGAATAGCTGGGCATGCCCTCAGCTTCATAGGCTTCACCAACTGGAAGCATTCAACATCCAAAATCATCCTCTGGCCCTTTCTACCAGAAGAGGAAATTGCAGCTCGCTCAAACTCATGATTTACATCATTTTGGATAGAATCCTCAAGCTCATACTATAACACCCCAGGTAAATAAAGAATATGACATTTAATATTTATCCATATTTGTGAATAAAATATTTAAATGACTTTAAAGGGGACGCTATGCTCGATGGCGTACCCAACACGCAACAACGAGTTTCTTGGGAATCTTACGTTGCACTCTAATAATAAAATAATATTATTTTAAATGGTAGTTAACATGTAGCCATTTTAATGGAGGGAATGTATATAAATAACTAAAATATTATTATATATGTTTTTAAATGTTTTTACATTTATCCAATAAAGGATAGAGGCTTAAAATACGGAAAGAATTCAATTTTAGGCATATATGCCCTAGTTTTCACTAAAGGTTCACTTATCAACTTTTGATGGCGAACCGTCATTAAATATAGTTTTGTTCACTCTTATAAATTCTATTGGACCAAATAAAACTCTTATTATTAATCGGGACATCAAAATTTACTTTGTGTAAATTTGTGGTATCTTTCCGATAATGTTCATTTTTTTAATAAATAGTGTAAAATGTTGTATTTTAATTCAAAAACTCTTTTTAATCTAATTTATATTATGATTAGATTATATTTTTAATTGGTTTTAAAGTGAAATTAGAAAATATTTTTACCATTAAATCCAATAGTGGTCGTTGGAATTAATTTCACTTTGAAATCAGACTTAAACTAGTGTCAATCTTTTGATACTTACTGTTTTATAAAAACACGCTCTTTGCGCTGACAACGGGAATTAATTATTAAATTATTTAATGTGACTAATATGTTTTGAATTTTCTAAAACGGACTTCATTTTTGAATTCGGAATATCAAATATAGCTTAGGGTGAAGTTTTGGTATTTTTCTGAAAAACTCCAATTTTTGATGAATAGTGAAACCACTAAGTGGTAATCAAGCAAACTGATTTTTCAGTTAAATGAAATTTTACCACTAATGTGTATTGAATTTTGAAAATCCGACATACATGGTTGTCATTAAGAAGTAAAATGTGGTTCAATGGGATAAAAATAATTTTTTGGTGAATAGTAACTTATTAAGTTTTTAATCGCGATTAGAGGTAATTAGTGTCATTTAAGGTAAAAATGATATTATAAGAATGTGAAAACACCATGACACGTGTACTACAACTATTGGGTGAGTCATTGCCGACCAAGACAAGCCATGGGCCAACTTGGGGACCCCATGGAGCCACTTTAGTTGGAAAATGACAATAATATATTTTTATTTAATGTTCAAATTAAATTGACACAAACATGAGTAGTTTTACTAAAAAAGTTTTTATGTGGGGTTACAGAAGTCCAAATTTTTATTATAAATATTCATTGGAAATCTAAAGGGATTTCCTACATCATAGTATTTTTTTTGTAATTTTTAGACATTAAATAAATTAAATTATTTATGACATAATAATGATGCAGTGATGACATAATTATTTGACGATTTAAATAAAATGGAATGATAATGTCAATTATATGAACTACACATGTCCAAAACTTATTGGATGGGTTGATTTAGAACCCTTATCACCTTATCCACGAATTATATCAATGTGGGACCTTTTAAAACCGAAACATATTTTCAAATAAAGTAATATTTCTTTACTTTCCAAAAGTGCCCCTCCTCTCCTCTTATAAAAGGCCCCCACCTCTACCTCATTTCACACACACCTCAAGCCTTTGGCTCAGCCAAACCTTGCCCATTTACTCTCCCCATATCCGTCTCCTCATCCTAGAGGATTCCCTTAGGGCATAATACTTTCAAAGGATGCCTTTAGGCTCAAATCAAAAGGAGTTACACTTTTAAAGGTAATTCATTCTCTCATTTTCATTTGTTTTATTTTGCTTCTCCAACCCCCTAAAATCTTTTTATTTACTTCTTTTGTAACAACACCAGTATCTTAAATATACTAGGATGTTGTTATAATATTTATTCTAGCTACACTCTCACACAACTACATCAAATGGTTAAAGAACATACGGTTTCCGTGGATGGCGAAATTCTGCCTCCCGAAACGATGATGGTTCAATACTCATTTAACACCTTCAAAGGTGTCCATTATGATGTCAATATTTTTATATATGATTTATAATATGTTTATGTTTTACTTATGCTTCTGTATTTTTCATTTGTGTCTTACCTTTATGGCATCCATTATGGGTATACGCGATATATTCATTTTAGGAAGTGCAGACTACCGCCCCCTCAAAGTGATGTGATTCATTAATGCCATATGTGGGACATATAAAGGATGGATTTAATGATAATATATATGATATTATAATGTAATTATAATATAACTTTATATCATTATTATTCCATTCTATAAAATACGAAATAGAAATGAAAGTAGCGTTCATGCGTACGTACGACTTACCGTCTCCATGAACGGTGCATTTCATTTCTTAAATCCAAATGATTATGTAATATTATAAATACATGTATATGATGGATATATATGATATATATGATATCCAAATCAGGAATTTCATTCTGGATATAAATAACCTTTGACCACATGAACAACACGTAATTATAAGAAGTCCACTTTCGACTTAAGAACCAAATATCGACAAAACAAACATGATTAACTTAAATGATTAAATAATGTTTATAACATGGTAATAAGTGATATAAAAGGAATAATGAACTTGAAAAAGGTTCTTAAGGAAATAGAAATTAACTCAAGTTTATTATTCAAGATATTAAAGAACGATCGAGTCAAGTCGGACCCCAGGTAAGGGATCATACTCCTCTCTTTCTTTTTAAGTACACTCTTTTATGTCATTCCTTTTAAAGCTCATATTTCTTGTTATTGGGATGATCTTTATATTACAATTACTGTAATTTTTATGTTCATGTGATGAGAGACCCTATTCTCTCTCGTCAATCCATTTTGAAAGTTTTGAGTGGCGCCGTTAGGCTGCCGAACTTTCGTAAGAGATCTAACCTCTCTCTTTCTTTTTAAGTACTCTCCCTTATGTCTTTTCTTTTAAGCTCCTCTTTGTAATGTTGGGGGATGTTCTTTTATATTACTATTTATGTAAATTGTATTTTAATGTGATGAGATACCCTATTTTATCTCATCAATCCATATTCGGATGTTTTATGTGGCGCCGTTAGGCTGCCGAGTTTTCGTAAGGGATTTTTCATCTCACTTTTATTCCCGTGAGATTTATGCTACATTTGCCACAAATTCCATTGAGTGGTGTATGTACTGCCCATTATTCTAATCTTTGTGTAATATACTTTCGTTTATGAGTATTTTCATCAATGATCTATTGTCCTTCTTTCATTGGGTGTATGTTTTGAAAGATACCCAAGTCGGTAAGGGAACCTTTCACCCTCCTCTTTTTTAAAAGAATTCTTTTGTTGGGTCTTTTAATTTACATATTGTTATGTTGGGATATGTTCTCATATATCATTATTGATGTAAATTTTATGTCCAAGTGATTATATACACTTTTTATGTCTCATCAACTCATTTTGATGTGATGTCGTTAGGCTGTCAAGGGAACTTTTTAACCCAATTTCGATTTCTTTGGGTTCAACATGTAGTCATTGAATATATCATCCATTGAATATGTGTGAATGACCATTTATTGTTTTACACATAATATCCACTTATATTGGGTGTATTTATATTTGTCACACTTATTTTTGAGATTGACTTGTCCTTAATTTAAGGATACCTTCTTTATAAGGGATTTCATCACATTTGACATTTCTATTGAGGGTTCATTTTTGTGATGCACCAATTCACTGTTATATGTTGTATATACTGTCCTTTGGAGTATTATATCATGAATCCATTTATTCTCATGATATTATAAATTTCTGACTAAATGTTATTCCTCAATAATTTTATTCAAGTGTCTCTAATTTTGGTAAAACCCCTTTAACCAAAATATCGTTTTAAATGTTTTAATTATTTTTTCTTATTAATATCCATGTTTTCAAAATGGTTTTAAGGATTTATTTATATGGATATTAATGGTTTAAAATTTTAAGCTTCAAAGTGGTATGGGACTTCGTCTCAATCTCCTTTCATTGAGGCATATTTTGTTTTATACACAACCTTCTTTTATACGATGTATAAACCCCTTTGACTTTTACGTTTATTCAAAAGGAATATTTTTTATACTAAGCGTTTACTAAACGACAAAAGGGAATGTTTTTGTCTCACGTATGCGGCGACAACGACTTCTCCGCCGTCGTGACCGTTATTTGAGATTTGGTTTCCTCTACAAGCCATACCTTCTTTTTAAAAGAAAAATAAATACCATGTTTTACTTTTATTTTATTTTGGTATTGAAAATGGTTTTAACAATGTTTTTTTGTTGTATTGATATCTTGTGATTGAAATGTGGAAATGTTATGTTTCCTTTATGCGTGTTTTATGTGATACGATTATGTTATGGTTCTTGGACATTATGATGAAGACAGGTGGTTCCGTGATAAACTAAGGGCGGGTGAGCCCGATATAGCTCTCCAATGCATTGGGTAACATGAAGGAGTGAAACGTTAAGGTTTCTCTGAAGAGATTTAGGGAATATACTGTGATGGGTATTCCAAACGTAACCAATAGGGTTACTCCCTATGTAAGAATGTTATGAATGCCTCAAGTTACCTTTATGTCTTATGATTTCTATGAATTATTCATGGTTTGATGAGGTATGAAAGTGCCTTTGTTTTATGGGTAAAGTATGATTTCATTCTTATGTATATATGAACTCATGTTTCCTTTCCATATTTTTATAACTCTTACTGAGCTTTTTATGCTCATCCCATGTTTTTGAAATGTTTTTCACAGGTCAAGGGAAAGGTACATGATGTGATGATAGTGTCAAGGATGTGTCAAGAAAGAATCTGTGTTATATTTTAAATATGTTTCCGTTGATGGGAAGAATGAATACTGTCTTTTATGTAACCACTTTTTTTAAATGTGGAATTTAATTCAAGTTTCATGATCTAATTCTCTAAAACCCTAAACCTGAAAAGATCCTCAATGTGTAATCTTGTAATAACTCAAGATTAAGTAAGGTTTAAGGCTGGGGCCTTATACATACTATATTAATTATATAATAATCGTTAGGTAATATTTTAATGAGGTGTATAATGTAATTAATAGAAATTTTGGTTGAAAATTATATCTCTTCATTGGAAAACATTCTTTTCATAACACATAAAGATCTAAAACATTGGTATTATACCTAAAAACCTCTATAACGAGTTTAGAAATACTAGTAATGGATTTGGGTAGGTCTTTGATGAAACATTTTTCTCTAATTGTGAAGTATTGATTAGAATATGTGTCCATTTATAATAGAGGGGATGCGAACTCATGGGATTTCTCATAATATTAAATTAAATTAAAATAAATCTTAATTTAAAATAGTAACAATCATATTTTTTTATAAGATAAGATAATTATGGGAAAAAGTTTTCTCATACAATAATTTTAGGATTGGTTTATATAACATTTTTATCCTAATCATTTTGATTTATCCCATTCTAAACAGTTTTTTATCCTACCAAGACAACAAGGATTTGTACTCTTTAAGGGTTAATGTATTACTATATATGGAAAAAATTCCCATAAATGGATAATTATTTATATTATAAACTATATATTAATTATTTTGTCAAATATAATTTTTTTAATAATTTTATATAGTTTTATAAAGTATTATTTACAAATGAAACTATATATTAATTATTTGGCCAAATATTAATTTTTTTTATTAATTTTATATCTCATGTTATTATATATAGTGACTAAAAATAAAATTAAAATATTTAATACATTTAGACACAATGATTCAAAATATTTAATCGATTTTTAGAAATTAAATTCATAGAGTTGGATGAATTTAATTTAAAATTAATCACTCAAAATGAAATGAAAATTATTTTTATTTAAAATATTTTTAAGTCCAAAAATTGGTCATATAAGAAATATGGTATAAGGATTTTTAAAATTTAATCAATTTTTCCATATCAATATAATGAGAAACAAATTTACTTTTTGGTAAAAATCATATTTGAAATGAAATTTAAAACAAAGAAATATACGGGTTTATAAAAACATTCCTTTTCATTTTTCAATGAGTATATAATTTGTTTTAGAAAATTTTAATAAATTCTTATTAAGATAAATTTGACATGATTATTTCAAAAATAAATATCTTATAAATGAGTTGAAGTATTACTTATTTCACAATTTGGTTAACACTATTCATTCCATCAAATATAGTAGTTATGTTATAATGGTCACATATAAATAATAAATCGTTTTTTAAGCACAATGTTTCTTATATTATATGTTATAGATCATAATATTTCATTTTTAATATATAGGGATCCTATCTTCCCTCAAAATAATTATTATATTTTATCATCACAATTATAAACTCATGCTTAGTAACAAGGGTTTGACTTTTTGAAATACATTAAAATATTATATTTAAAAAAGTTGTAAAAAAATTTATAATTAAAAGAGATAATAGGAAGTATAATGGTCATATGGGATGAAACATAACATTTATTCCATGTAGTAAATCATTGGTTGAATGTGACAACATGTATATTATTGGTCGGAGTAGAGTAATCATGAGGGGGGGATTGAGTATCTATATAAATTTCTGTTAAAATTGGATCTTTGAAAATTTCCCCCAATTAAAAATATAATACATGTTAGTTTTTAGTGAATTTATAAGTGTCCTAAAATTTCAATTAATTTCTAAAAATATTGATTATTTCTCAATTATACTAATAAAATGATTAATATAAATTTTGAAACTAATCTACTGGTTCAAAATGATTATAAACACATACTTAACTAACTATTAGTGTTCAATTAATTTGGGTGAAAGAGTAAAAAATAAAAAGAATAAATAAAAGAATAAATCACATAGGATATAAATAAGAAGTTCTATCTCAAGATGAGACATAGTCCTATCCACTTGGTGATCACCTACTACCAAGCATTTTAAATTAACAAACAGTTTGACCCACACCTTTTATCAGGGTTCACAACAACACAAAAGGATTCCCAGGTCACACATAACCTCTACCATAATTATTCATGGTAAATACAAAAAATAGGCCACAACTGACCTCTTACACTATTCAATGTTGGATAAAAAAGGATTAATAGAGAGAGAGATTGAGGATATAGAGTATTATTCAGTTATACACAAGAGTCAGGGTGTGTGTACCAGACAGAAACACACACTTCTCGAAAATTTAATCAAAAGAAAACTATATAGCTAGAGATGTATAATAAGGTTTAGAAATCATTATCTGTTATGCAATAAAGCTCTAGACTGCATTGATGTAGTGTAAAATGGAAATTGAGACCCCTTCTTGAAGTAGGCACCAAAATAGAGTATCATAGTCTCTGTGATTTATCATCAAGATGTTTGAAATGTTTAGCTACATAGATTGAAAGATGTTCAGTGTATCTTAGTATGTTTATCATATATTGTCGATCTCAATGAATGTTCATCCCTAGAGTTCTTGGGATTGACAATTACGATATTGAGTTTTAGAAGATTGTATTTCTTCATTCCTCATTTTTTTTCAACACACATGAATAGCCAATCTTATAATCCTTTTATACATCTAGGTCCATCAGGAATTATGATCTACCTATAGATATGTAGCTCGTACTGTAAACTGAATTTTCTACTATCAATATTTATTAATCTAAAAAACATTAATTTATTTAAATATGACCGTTAGATATAGATTTTCATTAATCAAATAAAAATAGTTATTATGACGAGAAGTGAGTCATAAGTATCAATGATTAAATAGAAACGGTCTATCATCATCGGTTTATCATTGTCAGTGACTCTCTATATCGTTGAGTCCCTTCAATCATCTTCGGTGACTCTTCGAAATGATGCGTCATTTGTGCTGTTGGTATTTTAGGGCCTCGATGAGTTGTCATTAGTGACTCATTTTATAAAATTTGTGTATCATTCATTGGTGACTCATCAACCAAGGATCCATTCATTGATGAGTTGTCCATCATTGAGTCTCCTAAACTATCAGTATGACTGATCATCGGTGACACCTCAATCGATGTGTCATTTATTCTATTAGTAATTCTATCATCTGAGGGTTATTCGATCAGTGACTTCCTCAGTCAGTGACTCCTTCAGTCGGTAGTTTATTTGATCAGTGATTCCTTTGACCGATCAGTCCCCATTGATGAGTTATCCATTGGTGATTCTTTTGAACTATTAGTCATATGGACAGTGACGAAACATGAAAAGTGTTTTCCTTATACTGAATAATACAAAATTTTGTGAAATTCAAAAATATATGTAAATATACACTTTTAAACATATTGAAACATATCTATCCCTTGTTTATTTACTTAATGAAATGTTTTATACTATGTGATAGAAGATATTTATTGATAAATATTCATTGACATGGTTATCATGAGTCGAAACGTAATATATGAATTAATACTATTTATAGATTTTTATGATTTGTGACTATCACAGAGGGTCAAAAAGATATTAAACAAAAAACTAATTCCCTAGTAATTATAGAGAGTGATAGAGGAGATGCTCATGAGTCATTTAATAACCAAAAAACCTATAATATGCAATGGCTTAAAAGACAGTTGATTTCTCACAATGAAATGAAAACATTTTTTTAAGATACGTTTCGTGGAGTTGAGAAATTTTTTTACTCACTTGTGTATGAACATGTAGAGATATAATTTATTAGAAAGTGCAGTTTCATCTATTAAATTAATTTCCACAATAAAATCATTATTAATCTATAAAATGAGTATTGAAGTTAATGTTTATTATTCCATAATCACTATAATCAACATATAATAGATATCATAATCCCCAAAAATGAAAACCAAATACTCCTCCTTTCGTTAGGATATATCCTCAATAAAAATTATTATCACGTGATAAGAAGATTCCCAAAATTAAAAAAATTTGAAATTATTAAAAACTATATTTTCTATAAAAAAATAAATAGTAACATCCAATATATAAAATAGATCATAAAAACAGAAATTATCTTTAAAAGACATTAATATTTGAATGATTTGATGGCATTATATTCCAGGATTATTTAAACATTTTTCTATAATTAAAATAAAAAACTCATGATGTATCTATAAAATTATGATTTCCCTACTCACAAAATATACAAAATGTAGTATAATTTTCTCTTAATAAACAGAGTCAAAATAAATATACATTAAAATCATATTATCCATAAAATTTTCATTCAACATTATTTCCTCAAATAAAATATAATAATATTATTTTTACCCTAATCTTGTAATGCAACCCAAATTTACAGTGTCCTTTTGAAATAAAATTAATCATATAACCATAATGTCACTTTACAATCCATGGTTACATATACAATAAATCATATATTTCCAAAAATGAACATATCCTTTACTTATAATACCGTTTAAAAAATTCATAATAAATAGGGAATCATAGAGGCTAGTGGAAAGGGATGCTCCCTTTTCCCCCTTTACTTGTCAGTTTAAAGCTTACAACCTTGTTGGATAAGATGGGTTGCCGCCTGACCTAAGTATTTACATTTTTTAAAAATAATTATCCATATAACATCCCACAAATTATATGAAACATCCTAAAAATAACAAATAATACATTGAACAATAATTAAAATGTTTTAACTTAAAAGGTTGTCTCATTCCGTTCATTTTACCTCTCGAAATATAGTAATACAAAATTACCTCAGCATTTTAATACAATATATTTTTTATATCCCATCATTTAATAATTTAGCTATGTATGAATTAAATTATACTATGAAATAAAAACAATATAGCATGTATTATTGTCTCTATAATATTTGGCTATACTAAAATCATATTATTCTTTAAATTCATATGATTGGGACAAATATTTAAAAATTACTTATTTATATTTCCATTGTTGGGAAAGATGATAAAATTGGAAATTTTTTATTTTAATAAATACTACCCATGACCCATGAAGTAATTTAGGTAAAGGGGAGGGGTGTTATATTTTTTAAAACTGTTTGAAAGAGTGTGGTATTTTAAAAGTCATTCCAAATAAAAATAATAGGGATTTTTAATAATTATTACACGAAAGACAACAGGAATTGATAGAAATTTTATTTGGGATCCACCTACTACTATTTGTAACTAATTTTAATCCATCTAAAAAGATAAAAAACATTGATTTTGTTAAAATAATATACCCTAAAACTTATCATATTCTAAAAATAATTTTAATCCCCGATGCAATCTAAACCCTCCTCTAATACCATCTATAATGATCCGACCACAAAAATTACATAAACTATTTCATTCAGACTTGAATATGAATTATTTTATAAAAAATATTGTTTAGGTTAATATATTTAGAGATTAAAAATCATACTACTTGTTAAACCCATAAATTACATGGGGAAACAACAAAATTGGTATCGATTTTTACATAATTCAGAACATCTAAAAAAACATGATCTCCTTTCATGAATTTTTTTGCAACATTCAACTTCAAATTTTATTTAATATTATCCATAGTTAAACACTCTTATTTTATTTAAACATTGTGCATGAACAAAAATCACATTAAAGAACATTCAATATGAAATTCATTATTCCTGTGAAAATCATGAAAGCCAATAAAAACTTTTCTTAAAAACATTCCTTTTTATTCAAAGAAAGAATAATTTTTCATTTTCTGAAATTTTTATTTTATGTTTTGAAATAAAAAATCCATAAAATATTTTTACGATGAATATAAAATTAATTTATGTTCATTTGTACATAATCATAATATAACACTTTAATAACAATTATACAAACCCTTACAAATTGGAATAACCAAATATATGACTTCTAATATAATTCTTCAGAAAAAAATTCATTACAAAATGATTTACATTGATATATGGGATCACACATCATATCAGTTATAATAGGATCACCAATGGTCTATAATTGGGATTAATGATTCATAAATAATATCCAAGAAATATATCAATAATAAAACCATTGAAAATGATTTTATAACAATTTTTAAAACACTTTTTTGTAATCAAAATAACTTTTTCTAATAATTTTTTTAGATTAAATAATTTATGATCATAATAAAGAAACCATTTTATTTTAATTTCATTATAAAAATATTAAGGTAGCATCAAGTCATATACACTTCAAGATAGAGAAAATTCTTGTTCATCTAGTATATGTAAACAGATTACATTACATTTAGAATTTATAAAATGATTTGAAAGAGGAACTTTAAATGGAAATTTTTAAATTATAGTACCTTACCATAAGGTTGAATCATCATGTAAATTTTTAATTACCTGAATAAAAAATGGGGTTTTTATACATTATTTAGCACCATTGGAAATTTCATTCTTCCATTTATATTTTTTATATCTATATCATATTTTTGGTGATAATTAAAAAATAATGGAAAAATTAATGTTGTAGGTTTACTATTTTAAAACTGGTCATTATTCTCACATCTATTGAATAATAATAATTAATTAATTCTATTTTTTATAAATCAATTTTTATTTTAAATCCAACCATTAATTATGGTTATAAATATGTGTTATGCTACAATCATGGAGATTCTTGGCCGTACGTACTCATGAGCAATGTTTCAAATTTTCAATGATTAATATGGAAAGAATATAAGTTTTATTTTAAATTTACATAATTATAATAAAATAATAAAAATCATATTAATCCTTTAAATATATTTATATACATCATTCATGTGATGTGGTGATGAAAAAAAAATAACATTGCTTCAGTGTGGTGGTAGTCCACATGTACACACAAACGATGTGATAATTTTTCACTGTAGGAAATGGTAAGATAAATGATAAATTATACTTTAATAAAGAAATTATTTCATTAGTATAATATATAAATACTAATTTCATCATTATAATCCATCCTTGATAGATGTTGTTGGAAAATAGACTACATTGGTTCACCAGGCGATGGTCCACCATATACTTCAATGAATGTTGTGTTTTCCATTTTATGGAATATGTGTTAGATATAGGATGTCATATTTACCTAAAAAAACTAAATATATGTAATATAATTTTGATATTATTTAATATTTTTCAGATAATATATGAAGGAGGTGAGGAATGAAAATAACATAAATGTGTAGTTGAAAACAATAAACCATATTTAGAAAATCCCATTTACATGACATATTTAGACCCAAAATATTGGAATTATGCATAATAAAAGACCTATATAATGAGTTTATGGATTAAAAGATGGTATTTTCATAGTTAATGTGATTTAATAATTGGTTTTTATGTAAGAAGGATCAGTAATAAGATGTACCCTTTTATAAGTGAGGGTAGAAAAACTCATTGAATTTCTCAAAACATTAAATTAATATGAATTATTTTGTATTTTAAAATCAATGCAAACATATTTATTTCTGACATAACAATATTATAGGTCTATATTGTCATATAAAATAAATTTTGGTAATTTTTTGGCCAAATTATTATTCATATCATTTTTTATGCCACATTATACCCTTCTAAAATAACTGTGACAACAAGGTTTTTTACAATTTGAGTGTCCATATAGCTATTATAAATTTCAAAAGGCATATAAATATACCATTTTTAACTTTTTAACTAAATCTGGATAACAATAATTAATATAAAATTTTTATGAATTTTATATCAAATAATAAAATATTATTTATTGCAAAATATCAACAACTTCATTTTTAGAACTATTTATTTAAATGAAATTAATAAAAGAAATATAAAATACTAAAATTTGACAAAATATAAATTCCATTATAATCCTAACACGTCATGGTCACCTATAATATTCATAGATCACATTATTTATCTCAATTTTATTATTTCTAATATATTCAATATCATTGATTTTATTTTTTCCTTTAAATAGATTATTAGTAATAATAATTTTCCCTGAATTTAAGGTAATTATTTATTTACTAAATATAGAGAAAAATTATAATGTTGAATATAAATCTTTAACCCTGAAAAACACAATTTATAGTTAATCATCAATGTAACACCCTGAGCTTTTATGAATTATTATTTTCTAATAAATTAAATTCAATTGATGGATTGCATTGAAAAATTTTCAAGTTATGATTTATATATAGAAAAAACCATGTTAATCATGATTTTTGTGAAACACTATAATCGCTTGTGTGACTCACAATACAAAATTTTAACTACATCAGGACATGTTATTAAAATATTTATTTAAACGTTATCATTAAAAACTATCTGTTAATTGTAGAAATATGAATAGTAATAAAAAAATTTAAATATTATTTATAATTGGTTTATATAAATATAGTATATATATAATAAATTACATAATATCATTAATGTATTTATATGTTTCAAAAATATTATTTTCTACAAAATTGTATTTTATACATTTTAAGAACAATAATAAAATTTATTTTTGAATCCTTTAAAAAAATAATTTGATAAAATAAGCATAGTTTATAAATTTATAATGGAAAATAAATCTTACACCTCTTTTTTAGGATTATTCTAAAATGTTTCATTTTCTGATGAGGAGTGAAAAAATGAATTTCAATTAAAATATGCATTTTCATTTTATTTTTTTATAATGTTACAATATATTTTAAATTGGTTTGAAAATAATTTTTTCTTAATGATATATAAATTAATTCTATTTATATAATTTTAATTATTTTTTAATGAAATTATATACTAAAATATTTTAGAATTCCTGTCATTTCGCATTACAATCTAGCATTATTATTCGATATATGAGATTAATTTAAAATTTGATTTTTCTAATTATATTAATGGATATATAGAAAATTAATTCTATATTTGGAATAATCCAAATTTATAATTTAAAATAAGGATAAATTATTTTTTACCAAAATGAATTTTGAATGTTACAATAGTAGTTACTACGCTAAAAGGTAAAAACAGGTTAGTAGGTGTTAACTTAAAGAAGATAAGGGTCAAAATTACCTTAAAACTTGTCAAAAATTATTGAACATATATATTTCATCCATATAATGTAGAAGGATGTAATATGAGCTATTTTTTCCATTTCACATATTGAAATCATGGAATCACTAAATTCATTTCAAAATTACCATGTATGTCCTCTCCCATTCTTATAAAAAGATACCCTCTCTCCTCATTTATACAGAAATTAACACCTCTTAAGTTAAAATAATACTTGTCCATATAAACACTAAAATTCCCTCCCTCTATCCATCAATCATTAGTTTGGGAATAAAATCCTTCTAGGAAGGCATTTAGTGTAATCCAAAGGAGTACACTCGAAGAAGAGGAAATGTTAATCAATGAATGTTTTTGTTTTATTCCTTCCAAAATACACAGAAATAATTATTATATAATGATTATATTGAATCATTAGTGTGTTAAATATGAAAATACATTTTTATGTTATGGTAATTACCTTCTACCATCTCCACTATAATAAAATATATTATGAAATCATCATTTCTTTGTACGGAAGACAACCACCTCACGAACTGTTGTCATTCGTTTCTCTATTTCCACCTATTGAGTTTTGAAATAGTGTTGGATCTACTATTTATATTATATATATATATATTATTGTTATTAAGATTCATTAATTATTATATCATGTATACCTTCATATTCTTCATTTTTTGGGAATACTATAACATCGTTCGTGCGTATATAGAACCACAACTTCGTGAAGTGATATAGTTTTTTCACAATTTAAATAATTTTATTAAGGATAGGTTTAATGAAAATTTTTTATATAAATTACTTAAATATGATTATTAATTGATAATATTTATCTATTCCATTCATTATGTTTAATATAATTAGAAAACGAAAATAGTGTACATGCATACGTATTGCATACTATCTCAATGAACGACGTATTTTATTTTCTATGACTAAATTATTGGGATTACTATAAAATCATATATACTAAAAATATAATATATTTATAATATGATTATAATGCTAGATATTATTTAACAATTATCTATGATTGAGGGCCAACATTAAAAAATCAAAACACATATGAAAAACAGAGTAGTTATTATCCAAAATATAGCATTAACATGAAGTTGATAGTAAAAGAATAATAAAACGTCATAATAAAATAAAATATATTATGATTTATATTAATATGGTTCTTCAATAGGGTTATATTATACTTATATTTATTTTACAGTCAGTGTGAATGAATATGAAAAAAATAAAAACATATTGTAATGGATTTCTATCCAACCATTTTTTTGTAAAGAACATTCTATATTCATCACCTATTACTTTTATGTGTTGTATATACAGCCGTTGAATGTATATTATGATTATTTTCCGAAAAATTATGTGAATTTACATATTAATTTTTTGATATCCCTTTCATGGGGTTTATAT
This sequence comes from Viscum album, assembly GCA_963277665.1. Classification (NCBI taxonomy): domain Eukaryota; kingdom Viridiplantae; phylum Streptophyta; class Magnoliopsida; order Santalales; family Viscaceae; genus Viscum; species Viscum album. The sequence continues at coordinate 632,815,010 of OY728134.1, read as the reverse complement.
AAAAAAATTAACAGACGATAAGGGATTTTTGTCTCAATTGTCTTTATTTGAGATGTACGTTATGTTATGAACCTATATTATTTCCAGAGGTGTATATTAATCCCCTTTTAAAATTATTTTCATTAATTTATTTAACCCCTAAAATTTTGAATTTTTTTATTCCATCTAGGTTATTATGATTGACTATTATCGAAGCGGTTATGATATTATGTTACAATATAATCATTTATTATGATTGTCTATGATTAAGTATCCAATGTTGAAATATCATTATATACCTCCCATGAATTCTCATGATTTTTTATCCTATGTTCATTCATTATATCTTCTATTAACTATACAATTTTTCAAATCCTTGGTTCTAAATTTTATCAGAAATTTTTTTTATGGAAAACAGACATTATTTTTCTATTCATTCAGAAAGATATTTTACATAGAACACAATTATTTATAAAAAAATGTTTTAAAAATTTTTACTACACTCATAGGATTTTCAGAAGACTTTTTTACCCATGTTATAATTTATTCAAAAAAAACAGAAAGGAATATTCATGTCATTTTGTATACAATTCCACTTTTGATTTTACAATTTATTTAAAGGAATCATCATTTTAATATTTACCACATGAACAGAACCTTTTAATAAAAGGGACAATCATTACATATAATCTTACATTATATGTATTTATGTTTTTTAAGGATTTTTATTTTATTTTTTTAGGTTTGAAAAATATTTTTTCAATGTAGAAAATATATTGTCCAAATAAACTATTTTAAATTATCATTCAAAATTATTTTCGATATATAATGAAATATGAAGGTTTTTCATATGGATTACTAAGATATGATATATGGGTAACATTCATATTATTTCTTCAGGTTGTTTATATTTTTATGGACTGAGGATTATGAATCATTCTCTTTTTCTTAGGATAAGCTACGTTGAGATGATTATGAAACCTATCTCTTTTCCACCGGTTATGATATGATGAAATGTTTATGAAACTCAGATAATTTCATTGGCTATGATATGATTTAATTTTTGATATTTTAGAATACATAAATATGATTTTCATTGTGTTATCAGTAGGATTAGTATCTCCCTCCAATGTATTGTGTGATTATTAATGGTAAAAGGGCTCAATGGGTACATGGAAGGTTATCTCATGCCCTAAAGAGGGTACACAAGAGGTCATCCCAATCGTAGAAGTCAGTATGCTAGTGTGTATCCCAATACTATTAGGTTATGGATGTCTTCGTGTATAGCCTTGAAAAAAGATTTTATAGGCTTATGTTTATTGCCAAAATCTAATTCTTAGGTCAATGTTATTTTCTTATGACTCATGTTCATAGATTTTCTTATGATTTATTTCTTCTGAACATCCATTCATTATGTCATGTTTCAATATTCTGATAATTGATATGGAGGTTATGGTTTTCAAATGTATTCCAATGTTTCTATACCCTTATGTTCTTACAATTCTTATGCATATCCCTTTTTTATCCTTAATGAGAATCTGAGCTCCCCCATTTTATACTTAATTTCCTCATGTTATGAAGAAATTAATTTCATATACATTTTCTAATAAGAGAGCAAGATATAAATAACATAGTGGAAGATGTTTTAACACATTTGTAAATAAGTTTTTTATGTGTCCATGACTCCAAAGGAGCTAGAGCTAAATGATTATGGCAAAGATGATTATGTTATTTTATGAATATTAGTCTAATAATATGTAAAATTTATTTATGGGGATATTGGGTCTTCATAGTTTTTATCATAGAACAGTGTAATTAACCATTGAAAACTGGGATGAGAATAACATAGTGGACTCCTTAAGGACATGTCTATGAATAAGTCAAAGGATGATTCAAAGCATATAAAATTTTCTTGGAATTTGGTAAAGGATAGATAAATTGGTTTCCTAGTAATTCATCCCTATCTATAAATAATAAGATCATATGGTTATATCCTAGATGTAACTTGGGTTAAAAATCAAAAAACATTTTATTGTTCATGACTCAATAGAAAACAATCTCATGAAAATAGAACTTTCTTCACAACTTGTTTTACCCTATTAGTAGATATAATTTGGAAATTCAAAAACCCTATACGAACCATAATGATGTATTTAAATAGAGGAGGACTATGAATAACCTAAGATAACTCTAAGGTGTCATAGATTAAAATGATTTTTTTCCTAATTTTGGAATCCAATTATTGATTTTTATTTATTATATAGTTCATCATCATTATTATTTTTTCATTCAACATGTTTTTTTAGTGAATGGACTAAACCTAATTGAACCATGTCAATTATTAATGAGACAAAAAATGAAACGAATTTACTCTTTAGTAGTAAAATTTTTTGGGATATGGAAAGTATAATCTCATTACAATGCTCACACAACATTCTCAAGATATCAATCATACTAGTCTTCCAAATGAGAAAAGGAGGGCACAACATTATGTTTAGTTCTTCCTGAAGAATCATCCACTTTCATTCAGTGGAAACACCAATTATGTAGTTCATGAAAAATGTATTAGTACCACTAAAAATTTGTTTTCCACTACCTAGTGTATATAATCTGAAAAAGAAATTTTTTCAATCTACAAATTTGATGGTGAAGAAGATAAATGGTGGAATATAATAAATAATACATGGAAACATATCGAAATTGTCTCCATGTTTTGGGATGAGTACATGAAAATATTTTTCTATAAGTAATTTTCTTATATTTTTTATAAAAATATATAGAAGTAGTTACTTGAGCTAATAAAAAAGGATTATTATTTTATTGGCACATATGAGGAAAATTTTACAATACATGCAATGTAGGCATGTAGTATTGTAAATAAAACTGATAGTAAGGTGGATCAATTATTTGATGGCATAGAACCATGTCTCTAAATGGTGTTCTGTATAAGATGCACCATTATAAATGAATATATTGAATGATGTTATATTCAGATTGAAATTTATGTTCGAGTTATGTATTAACCTCATGGTCTTGGACAAAAAATTAAGATTGCGATCAAAGGAAGATATGAAAACCATAGAGAGAAGAAGTTTAAGCATCCTTTATAACTACTGTGTGGAAAGAAGAGTAGAATAAATTTTCATAATGGGACTTATAAATGTATTATTTGTGGAATTTAAGGTCATTGAGGTTCAAAATACCAAAATAATGGGATGGATTTATCTTAATATTACAATAATGAGAATGATCCACAAAATGTGCCACACATACATTAATGTTTCAAATGAAAAGGGTTTTTTAATTTTTATAACTTGATTAATAATCTGAGTATTGATTATATCAAAAAAAACAGAAAAGGATCTTAATCCAAGGGACTAATAGAAATCTCATTAGATCAATGTTTCTGATTTGGGGTGTAATAAATATATAGTTAATTTTATATATATCATCCACTATAGAACTATTAATTTATAACTTGACTCTATATATTCCTATTATTTGATAAATGAAATTTTTTTAAGGGTATCAAGATTCTACAAAAATGATTACATGTGGACTTAGAAGTGAAAAACCATAATGATGTGACAATAACATCACAAATCGTTGATTCCTCTCCAGTTAAAGTTTGAGGAAATGTACTTTATGATAATATTTTCAATCATTCTCTATTATAAATTTATTTCATCATAAGCATGAATAAGATTTATTTTCATAAGGAACACATCATTTGATGAGAGAGGGAAATCATTTTTTATATTTGAAAAATACCTATGATCATCTATCAAGGTGATGATAAGTGTGAACATCAAATCGAGATTAAATTTATTGAATGGGTTTTAATTCCAATTCATAAGGGGTTCTTATCCCAAATAGTAATGGAGAATCACTACATTGATGACAAGAATATTGTGAATGAATTTATTGATTTTTTCTAGAAGCGTTTCATATACTTCCCCCATAATGTGAAATTGATTTCGAAATGAATCTTATACCGAGTTCCAAACCAATTTCAATGACCCCCTATAGAATGCTCATAATCGAGTTGTAGAAATTAAAGAAGAAACTCTAGGAAAAAATTGAAAAGAGATTCACCAATCCATGTGTGTCACCATGGGGTTCACATGTTCTTTTTGATAGAAATAAAGATGGATCAATGATACTCTACATTGATTATTAGGACCTAAATAAGATTAGAATTATGAATACATATTTTTTCCCTGTGTTGATGAATTGTTTCATTAACTACACATAAATAAATACTTTTCGAAGATGGACCTTCAATATAGATATCATCTATAAAGGGGGGGGGGGAATAAGGATTACATAACCATGATGAAATTACATATATGTTATTAAAATTATTAATATATAGTAATTACATTTTTTCATAATTCCCATAATATATTAATGAATTTAACAGATAGAGTCATTATAAATTAACTTTATTAGTTTTATTTGGTATTCTTAATATACAATATTCTTATCAATTCAATGGCCAATGATTAGAATTAAGAAAACATGATAATTGTACTAATGAACCTAAAAATAGATAAAATATAAGAAAAATTTAATAATTTTGAATTTTTGTTGTAAAAGATATCATTTTGAGTCACATAATATTGTGATAGTGTATATCAACATATTCATCAATGACAAAGCCTATTGAATATTTTCCTAGACCAACCACAGTGACATAGATCCATAGTATCCATATTTTTGCAGTATATTATCAATGGGTTGATGATAAATTCTCATAAAAATAAAATCAAATTACTATGTTCACTTGAAAGGGATCGAAGTTCCTTTGGGTAGATGAATTTTAGTAATATTTGGAGGAAATAGTGAGAAGATTAGTCGACACACATGTTTATACATTGCCTTATAGTGAAGAAGGGTTTGTAATCTATAGAAATATATCCACGAATGTATCATTATGTGTTATTATGTATAATGGCATGGATATAGCTCCTGCATCATGAAAATTGAATATTTATGAGATAAATTACCCAACTGATGATTTGGGTTTAGTTTTGGTAAATTTTGATTTTGTAATATGGCGGTATAATCATTATGAGAATAGGGTTATATATATACCCATCATAAATGTTTAAATAATATATTCACAAGTATGTATTTTAATATGTTCCATTTATGGTGGATAATGATGATCAATGATTAATACTGATGAATACATTACAACCATAGGAAAGTAAACAAGGTGGGTTATTCATTGAGTTAAAAATATCATACTTTCTTATCCAGGATGAATATCACAAAAGAACTAATATTTTTGTATTTTCTTTGTAAAAAATATAGTAATTTGAAATTAGGGATAAATTCCTATATTTATCAATTGAATGTCACCTATCTATCATAGTGAATATGGAAGAGGTAAAAGGGAGTTTGTGAACTGTAAGAGAATCATAGAAATGTTTTTGAGTTTAACTATAATCATGATCGTATGGTAAGGTTAATGTACTATATGTGGGTTTAATCCATACTAGAATTGAAGATGTATTTGTTAAAGGATTCTAGTAGTCATTCATTTTCTATTCATCATTGATATATAAAGATGTTGAGATCTTTAATAGTACATCTGGTGGGATAACGTTAAGAGAGATATCACAGAGTCTGTTTCCTCGATTCATAGTGTGTCATCATGTTAAAGGTTAATGAAAAATGTATAAGGGTATGTGGCATCAATTATCCATACCAGAATGGTAATACGAAAAAATCACACAGTAATTTGTTGTTGGACAGTCAAAAAACGTCTAAAGGTGATAATTCTATATGGTTTTATGTAGGTAACCTCACTAAGTCAACACACATCATCACTATAAAATAATTATTCAATATGGATCATAAATCAAGGACATTACATAGTGATGTGGTAAGGTTTAATAGGGAATCTCATTTCATTAAATATGATTAGGATATTATGTTTTTACCTCAATGTTCTGGTGATGTATTCAGCCTGCACTTGATAAATAGTAGAGTTTCAACACTATGTATCATTCATTAATAGCTGGTCTATCTGAATTAACTATTAGGACCATAGAGGTAATGTTTAAAAAAATTTCTATAGATTTTAATTTTCATTGGGAGAAAATCATTCTTCTATTGTATTTTCATACAATAATATATTTCACTGAAACATTCAAATGTCACCTTATGAATCCCATAATGGAAAAAAGTATAGAGATATAACATGCCAGAATAATTTTAGAAAAAAAAGATATCATGACATTAAATAGTTTAACAAGAGTTAGAGAAGTTTAAATCAATTTTGAATTATATAAAATATGCTAATAGTTTCAAGAAGAGTTATAGTGATAATCACTAGAGTGATCGAGATTATGAATTTTGTGACAAGGTTTTTCTATGAATTTCCTCTTAGAAGAAAGTTATGAGATTTGGGAAGAAATGGAAACTAATCCCTAGGTATACCATCCCCATTGATATTTTGATCATATTTGGATGGTATACTATAATACTAAGCTTCCCCAAAAACTCTAAAATTTCAAAAATATTGTTAATGTCTTTATATATTTTGAAAATACCATTTTCTCAAAATTGGTCCCTTTTTGATTTCTTCTATGAAGTATAATATAATTTATTTCTTATACATATGAGAAATATATTTTATATAATATAATTATTTTTATAATTCAAAATTTCAAAATTATCTTATGTTTTATTTTTTTGAATGTTATGAATTGTTAAATGTTTTAAAAATAGTTAAAAAACTGGTTTTTTATAGAAAAATATTTTTTTGTTTAATTTATTTTTAAAAATATATTTATTAAATTTTTATTAAAGAATAATTATTTAATTTCCATAAACATTAATATTATATAGTTAATTGGAATAAATTTCATTTTGATAGTGGATATGAAAACATTATAAACTTTTGGTTTTTTCTCTTTAAAACCCCCTTTCTCCACACATATGTGTGAATAATTTTAAATTAATAGTATACACATATTTAAATGGAATTTATAAAATGTAAATAAATATTTGGAATAATAAAAATTTATAATATCTAATATTTCATACATAATTGTTTACAAAAAAGAATAGTGAATTTAATAAAAATTAGTTACAATAGTTAAGTTAAAAATTGGTTGACTGGTGGTTAACCTAAAAAGATAAGGATCAAAATTACTTGTATGCATGTTAATATATTTTTTACCAATTATAACATTATAATGTATATTTAATTAATCTTTCCAATTTATACCCCTTTTCTATATGAATATCCTTGGATAAATCAATTATTTTTGTAACACCATAAAATTTTAAAATAAGGTCACAGTATTTGATTAAGTGTATAACACAAAACATGAACTTTATAAGGTTATATAATCTCCGGATACATTACAATATATTTTTTATTTTAAATATATTCATTATATTATATATTTTTTAATTCATGAAACATTAATTTTAGCATACTTTACAAGCTATTAGTTTCTTGGATGGCTTATGTTACATACAAGACCAAATCCTGCCGAATACTAATAATATTATTATTGAAAATGATAATTATATCCTTGATATTACAATTTAGAATGTTAATATTATTAACTAACTTATGAAAATATATATTTGAATTCATTTTTTACCAATTAATTAAAAATTAATATATAATCAAATGAATATTAAGGGAATGATTTTATAGAAAAACTAATTTTATGCACCAAAGGTGGCGTATATTGTTAAATTAAATTAATCAATATTAGTGAATAATATTAATAATATATATATTATATATTAATTATAGATATATATATTAATCAAATATAGTTTATATGCAGAAGATAATAATAAATGTAGTTTGACAATTAAAAATTAAATTTTTCATAAAATGCAATTTTACCACCTTATAATGGAATTCCTATTTTAAAAATGAATTATGAATCATTTATAATTTTTTTAATTCAAATTATTCATAATTTTTTTAATTTTAAATTCCATTTTATCTTAGTGTGGATATCTTTTTGTTTATTAGTGATGTTTCTTTTATTGAATAATAGTTAAAAATAATATATTTTTTTTGAAAAATTATTTTTCATATAAATAATTTATCAGGAAAAATTATATTGTGAATTGGTTTTAATGTTTCCTTAAATATTTTTAATTTTAATTAATAAAATTTAGGTTATTTGGTTCATTTTTATATTGAAATTGGATATAAAATCATTACAATCATTTAAACATTTTTTACTTTATATACTCACTTTCCCATCACATGTACATGATTAATTATAAATTAATTCCTACAAAATCCATGTTTTGTAATTTTTAAAAACTGAAAACATATTTTGAATCATAAATATGTAATATTTCAATTGAGAATTTTTTTTTTTAAATAAATAGTGAATGTAGTTAATATTAATTATAGTGATTAGTTGAACATTTAACTGAACAGGGGAGTAAACATTAATACTATAGAAAAAATGACATATAAACATGTAAAAAACCAATTTAATATCCATATTTATACCACATAAAACCTTTAATATAATTTTTTAATTATTAGAGGAATATGAAGTAAAGGGAACCTCTTAATAGTATTTAATATTTATATTTACCAGAATAACACTCATTGTCCACTATAAAAAGGCACTCAACCATCCCACATATTCACACATATAAATCACTTTGTCTCATCCAAAACATACCCAAATAGTCTCAGAACAATCCTTTAGACATCATCGGATGCTTAATTGGGGGTAAAATTCAAACCAAGTATGTGTTTTGGTATAAACCAAAAGGTGTTACCAGAATAAGAGGTAGTGCTATTTAATTATAAAATTCATTTCATTTATTTATCCACCCATTCATCAATTCATATATATTTCTTATATAAAAACATAAGTATCATAAATAGAATTTATTTTTGTTAAGTCAAGGTTATAACCAACAATCACACATAATTCCATAAATTGGTACACAAAATCATCGTACGTGTGTACAACGAACTACCGCCTCACAAATGGATGTCATTCATTCTTCCATTTACAAAATTAATGGCTGAGAATAATGATGGATTTATAGTTCTTATATGATATATATTTTATTTTTTATGTATTAATTTTTCATTAATTTTAATATAACACATAACTTTATATATTCCATTTTGTGGGTAATACAATCTTTGTTTGTGGACGTGTGGACTACCATCTCCTCCGAGTATTGTGATTTTTTCAGAATACACATGGTATGTATTAATTAGGATTTTAATAATTATATGTGACATATATTGAAAATATATGATAAAATATTTATAATTTATAAATATATTTCATTTTATTCTCTTCAAATGACAATAAAATTGAAACATCATTCATGCATACGTACTACCAATCCTCTATATGAATGGCATATTTCATTTATTATCTCCTAGTATTATAGATTATTATAATTAAATTTATAATGAATACATATGATATTTATGTCCTTCTTTACATCCTAGGGATTATTATATAAAAATCTATGTAAGAAGATCTAGGATAACAAGTCAGAATATACTAAAAAACATGCCAATTACCACCCAAAACAATGATAGTAGTAAATGATTATTAAGAAATAGGAAATAAAATATTATAATAAGATCATATATGATATTATAAATATGTTTTTGGTTCTTTATAAATTATTAACATGATTTAAACAAATATACAATAGGTTACAGACCAAAAAAGTAAAATGAATCATATGATAAGGGATTCTTGTCTCACGTTTTCTTCCCTGAGGCATACAATATTTACGCACTTACTTGTTTTGTGTAGTGTATTTAATTTTCATGTTTTATTTTATATCACAAATATATTGATCATCATGGTACTTGGATTTTTATTTGAATTTTTATTCACGGCGATATAATCCTAATGTTACTAAGTAGTAAGGGATTTTATCTCAATTTACATTCTATAGTGGCTTAATTTTTGTTATGTGTATAATTTATTTTATACATTGTATATAATACCATTTAACATGTAATATCATTAAAAAATAATTATTAATATTATTATTTTTCAATTTTACTTTTTATTGAAGGATATTTGAAATAAAATTTACCAAGTGGTAATAAATTTTATTAATAGATTCCTTTTTATAGGGTTATATTACATCCTCATTAATTTTAATATTCTAAGATAATCTATGTAATAGATTTTTATTATCTATTTTTCCAAAATTTTATTGTAATTATAGTTTAAACTTTTATTGTATTCAATAATTTATTCTCACTTCACCGTTATTGTCTTTTCAATGGTTCACTTCACAATCTCATTTAATTCGGGATTGTATAAAGTTGAATTTTGATAAAGGAAATTATATGATATTTGTTTAACAAATCCTTTAATTTTATACTAATATTGATATTAATGATAATTTTAAAGTAATAGTACCACTTTAGACACATTTATACACAAAATTATATATAAATATTTTAAATAAAAGTTGACATTATTTCCCACTTTAGGCAAAAATGTGTTTTCTCTCAAAAATATTTTTTATACTTTTCTAGAGTTTTTTTATTATTTTCAAACACATTATTCAAGTATGATTTTACACCATATGTATTTTACAAATGTTTTAAAAGGACTATTCTTCTCTCTTTCTGAACAAGGGACTTTTTAAAACTATTTACTCTGAGAAAGTTCTTTTATTTTTACCTTGTATATCAGGTACAGAATTTTAATGAATTATTTAATTGATTCTACCATTACAATTTTAAAATAAATTATTAAATAATAGGTTTTTAAAAGTCATACTAAATTTAATTTTATTTTCAATATTAATTTTAAAATAAAAATGATATTTTCATCAAAAAATATTTAAATATGTTTTTATAGTTTTACAGTCATCATCAACAAGAACCTTTTATTTATAATACACTAAAGATATGTTGTATTGTTATCATAATTATTCATTATATAGATGATTTATGATTTATTTGGACATGTATAAAATTGAAATTAACTTCCATGATTAATTTATTATGTCCCCTTGAAATATTCACACTCCTGTGATAATGAGAAATTAATTTTTACGTAATATTGCCATATAATTTCTCATGGATATTATTATTGAGTAAAATCAATTACTTTATTACATATAGTGTTAAAATTCATTATTAATTTTTTATTTGGATAAATATTGATATATCTATATACATTATTCAGTATGGATATTTGATAAGGTTTTTTTAAATTAAATATAATATTTGATATTTAATCATTTCTAGGGAAATGCACTATATATGATGGGTAATGATTAATGAAATATACTATATACATCAGTAGTATCAAGAGAAGAATAAATTTTCCAAATCAGTTGGGTTGTAACAAATTATGTTTTAAAAAAAGCATTGAGGATTTATCATTATGTTAATGGTATCATTTTCCTTGAAAATGTGATGTCCAATAATTAGGAAATTCTTTTATTTAGAATTTATTAATTATAATTTTCAATGATATATTTTAGTTGAAAATATTAATGGATGGATTTATGTTTTCATTTTATTGATTATACGTTAAATTTGTTTAGTTATTTATATTTCCATACTAATTTTTCTTTATCTAGTCATTTAAATGTCATGTTTTTAAGTTATTCACCTTGATATATGGATTATTCATTAATATTACATGATATATTACTCTATAAAGAACTGATAGTGAACATTTTAGGTTCCCCTTACTTTGTTTTCCTTCCCTAGGTTTTGAAGAAGAAGTATTTGAATATGCTTTCAAGGATGATTTTTATTCAATTTTTCAATGTATCATGTTTTTTTTCTATTTCCCATTGTAATATGGGTATAATTTATGTAATCTTCCCAAAACACTAAAATTATCTTCCTTATTGGATTTCATCCCTTTTAATCATGAAAATTTAATAAATTATGACTTTGTCTCAAGGATTTTGGGATCGGGGAATTGAAATTGGTATAAAATAATGTTTAGTATATACATTAGAAATTTGATTAGGAAAACATTGATTATGGAACATAACCATAATGTAGAATTTGAGAATACGTATAGAAGATAAATTTGAATTTTTTGTAAAGTAGTGATTATGGGTGTATTCCTAGTAATACATCTTTGTGTGGAAAGTATAAATAGATGTGGTTCTGGTATAGATGTACAAAGGGGAAACAACTCTGAAAAAATGCACCACATCTGACTCAAGAGTAACCTGGTACACAATAACTAGCCTTGATGCACACCTGGTTTGACACTCATGGGGGATACTATTATGATATTACCCATTTTCATTACAAATAATTATAATGGATTATAATGTTACGACAATCCTAAATAAACCATGTTTATGATTATGATAATATATATAAAGAAATATTTCAATTTCAGTTATGTTTATCATAATTTTGGGATTATAAATTATCATTCATAATCATAAGGTCTAATTCAGTATATATATCTATTTTGAAAGGTCTAATGTAAGAAATAATAGTGTCACTACTTGAGGAAAATATATAGAATTCCATAATGAGGGAACCAATACAACTGGTGTTGGAATAAAAATGTTTGGGCTATATTACGGAAGTATAGTCATGTTATGGAAAATAACTTCTCCCGAATGGTGAAATATGATCCACAATGGGAATATCCTATAATGGAATACTTCATGTGAAAGAATCCCTCGTCATTTAGTGTGACTACTAATACAATGTTAGTTGAGCATTGTATTACTTCCTTAGATAATATATATATTGAATTTACATGAGGTCATTTGGAAATGGTTATTATTTTCTAGTATATCTTCATTGGTGATGCTGATCAGTGGTGGTATACGTGATATAATAATAGAGAAGAAGAACAAATAACACTCGTATAATGGAAAATTTTAAAGGAGACATTCTTTGATAAATACTTCCCTTGATAGAAAAAATGAGATGAAGAAAATATAACTTAACTAAATGAAATATCGAGAAGCAGTTGTATTTGATTATGAAGATAACATAACAAGGTTATATAAGGATGTGAAGGATTAAATATAAACCACATAGTGTATTATTAACTAATTTATTGATGGTTAAATGGAAAATATCAAAAGGGTGTTGGTTTCACAGAAATTTCCGTCATACGAAGAAGTAGTTTTATGTTCAAAAATATTAATAAGGAATTATCAATACAATATATATTAAATGGATAATAGAGAAGTAGTGTACTTATGAATGACATAAAAATGGAATTGTTTCAATGAAGAAGGAAGGGATGAAGAAATTCTTACCTTGTGATAACTATTGAAAAAATCACCCTCATAAATGATTAAATGGATATGGCAATTGCTAAAAATTACGATGAAAGGTCGATGAGGTTAAATAATGAATGAATGAGAAGTGAAAAAATTTTATTCTTTATTTCACCTATAGGGATATGGTGAATTGTAAAAATTATTTCTTTAAGAGTTAAGGTAATATTACTTTGATGATGTTATGGGATCAATGTCCGGAATATATTATTTAATCAAATGTAGTGTAATGAATAATGTAATTATATATTCAGAACTATGAAATATGTTATCAATGTATTTTATCAATTATTTTCTCATTATATGAATTATAAAATATATAAATATTATACTACAGTGCTATTTTATCATTTATTTGAGATCATATATGTAATGGTATCAGGAAAAGTGATTCAGTGGAATGTTGATCTTTATGAAAAAACATATGTTCTGATACTCAGATAGTGATGTTAGAATAAAGAGATGATTTATTTGGATAAGGTAAACTAGATTGTATAGACTAACTTATAATTGAATAATGATTTATTGATAATGTTTTTTATTTTATCATTAAACAAGTTTACAACACTTTTGGATTTATATAATATATCCAATAACATATTTTTTACTTAAGGAATAAGGTATCATTAATGTTTCTAATAATGATTTATAGTAATACATGTTATTAACAGGCCTCAAGACAATACACGATGAAGGTATTCACTTGTTCTATTTATGATGTCTATAGAGATACATCATGTATATTAAAGGATAATGATAATTTTTTTAAAAAAATTCAGTAAAATTCCTTCAAATGTGTTGGGTAAGAATATTATAGAAATGTTAACCATTTATGAAATTGTTGACGTTTATATTTGGATGAGGTTTTAATCTTTAAGGTATTACACAACCATATGATAAAACCTATTATATTAAATAAATTCATAATGGTTCAAAGAACACCAATGTGATATGGTTTTTTATAGAAACACAGATTTACTTTCACTAATATAGAGTAGAATAATTCCTCAACTTAAGGAAAACAGTCTCTAAAAGAAATTTTGTCCTGCTTACATCATTTTTGATGATATAAATGTACATTTTCAAACCACTAGATTATATATTTTGTTTCAAAACAGATTTCATGAACATGTTCCCCAACAATCCCCATCATAAAATGATAGTTTCATTTCTCTTCTATGTCCATGATTTCACATATTTTCTCCTATTGGAATTCCTAATTTTTTGATGACCGTTGTAGTTACATTTCATTCATATTAATATGATGTGTTATTAACCTGATTTTTTATGTGGGTTTTTATAAAATAGATAATTTTCATATCTCAAATCCTCAATTACTATGACCATGGTTTAAATTTTGGGATGAATTTAATTTAAGGTGGGGAGAATATAAGACTCCTAAATTATAAAATAAGGACATTGAATTTTATTGTGTGCATAACACTCAACACTAAAAATATAAAGTTACATAATATCCCTTGAAATTATATTATATTTTCTATTTTAAATAAATCCAATATATTATACTTATTAAAATTTAGTCAACAAATAATTTTATATTACATTACATGTAATGAGTTTCTTCGATGGCTTGTGTTACATACGAGACTGAATGTTACAGAATACAATTAATATTATTCTTTAAAATGAAAATTATCTCATAGATGTTAAATTTTATGTTATAAATAGTATTAAATAGATTATAAAAATATATTTTTTGATTTATTGGATACTAATTCATTTGAAATGAATAGAAACCAAATAAATATAAAGGTAATGATTTTATAAAAAATCTTTTTTATGCTATAATTTAATTGTATCTTATGAAATTAAATTATTTAGTATTACTGAATAAAATTGATTAAATACACATTTTATATATTCAATAAAATATTTCTTTATGTTCATTAATTATATTTTATATGAATAAGATTAGAATAAGTCCAATTTTAAATTTAAAATTTATATACTATTTAGAAGGAAATTTTTACGCCCTTTAATGGAACACCTATTTTAAAACAGAATTTTGAATCATTTATAATATTTATATGTCAAAATAAAAAAAAAATTAATGTGTATCATCAAAATTATCTGAAGTATAATTTTTTTTCATTTTTCTATTAAGATTCATTTGTTTGATGAATAGTTCTTTTTGGGAATTTTAATTAAAAAATAGCCTTTCATCTAAATAATGTATAGGGTTATATTATATTTTGAATTGGTTTTAAAGTTCAATTACATAAATATTAGTTCATTTTATACATTTTTGTTTATTTATATCAATTTAATATTCAATTTTGATATATAATCATTTCAAGAATTGGAATATTTTATCTTTAAAAACCTACATTAACATCACATCTGCATGATTAATAATAAATTCATTTATACAACATATGTGATTAGAATTAAAAAAACATATTCCAAACATGGAATAAGACAAATTTATAATTTTTAATAAGGAGAAATTGTTTTTGGACTGAATATAATAGTGAATGTAATTAAAATTAATTTGAGTGACTAATATAAAAACATTTCTTAACAAGGGACTAAACCATACACCCAAGGGCTAAGATAACCTAGAATCACATAAATAATAATTTTTATGTCCATATATAGACCTTATAATTGCTTGGATAAACATTAGTTCATTATTGGTGGCACATGATTTATGGGATACATCTCAATAGTGTTTACCTTTTTTTATTTCAAAGAATTACATTCCTCTCCCACTATAAAAAGGCACTCACCTATCCAACTTTTTAAAACCCTTAAAGCACATTGGCTCATTAAGATCCTAAAAAATTAATATCCGAAATTCCCAAGTCGTAATAAATGTTTCACTTTGAGAACTACACAATGAAATGATGTATTTTTTAATAAACCAAAAGGATTTAAAATAATAAGAGGCAACATTCTTCAACGATAAATTTTGTTTCAATTTTTTATCACCACAATTAGTTCTTATAATTTATTATATATATAATAAAATAATTATCCTCAATATAATGGAATTTTTATATTCCATGTGTACTATATAAAATCACACATAGTCCCATAAAATGAGATACAAAATCATATTTCGTGTGTGTGGCACAACCTTGTCTCACAATCCGATGTCATTTTTTAATTCATTTCCAACATTCATGGTTAGGAATAATGATGGAATAATTCTAAAACATTCCCTAGGGTGTGAACATCTATCTATAGAGAATACAGTGATTGTTTCCCTGCATTCTCAATTTCCAATGGCTGGTGACATCTGACTCATATTCAGTGACGTAATCTCCTTGATCGAAATGAGATGACGGGATATCAATTCATCGTTCCAAAGATTCTTCCCCAGAACATGAAACATGGTTCTAGTCTCCCAAAAATATTAAGTTGTTTTTCTTGAATCTCATTCCCGGTGCCATATCTTTGTGGATACCAGTTAATCACGCTTCATCTGTCTAGATATTCTAAGGGGTCTTGATAAGGAAACAACCTTCGGTCGGAGTAGATGATATCATTAAGAATGTTAAGGAACCTCTAGATTCATGGAAATTAGAAGAAATGTATTTTTCATCATAATAGGGCATATCAAGGGTGAAGAACATGAGGAATCCCATGTCAATCATGGGGTGTTTTATTCCAGAGGCATGTATCTAAGGTTATCCCCAGCTTCCCATGTTTAACACAGGGTAGGCCATGAGTTTAACCTCTGGTACATATGGTTACGCCAAAGAATTTTCTTTCAAGGTTTTCATACGGTAACACATGTTTAACATGATGTAATCCTTGAGATTAAAATCGTGAAGAGATGAAATGTGGGTGATCATAAAATCCCATAACGGTGGATCAGATTGGTAAATCCCTAGGAAGGATCACCTAGAAGGATTTCCAAATGGTTTGATAAGAATTCCCAATGAGGACAGATCTGAGGTGGTGTATCCCATTGAGGTAAGGTATCAAACAATAAAGGATGGTCTGGACAACAATGATGGCATATCATAAAGAGTGTACTGTGGAATGGGGACTACTTGATGGAGATGTCAGAATATCTAGTAGTTACATTAATAAAATGTAGAAATTGACATTTATTATTAATTTCACTTATCCATTTAATGATACAAGTCAGGGGTCTTTTTTAATTTCATTATGGGAGTAATATACAAATGTATTCTCATAGAAATTTTGACATATATTAAATTCAATCCATATTTTTTATATACATAAAATTCATAATTTATTTGATAAAACATTAATATATTTTTTTCTCAACATGCATGAAATCAATTTTATGATTAACCATTAAAATTATACAATGAGGTAAATAAAATTAGATAGACCATTTAATCCATGTATTTTTTTGATGACACATACATTCTCCCTTCTCAAATTTCACATCAATAGTTTACCTATTGTAATATAATTTGATTGAAATTGATTTTGGGTTAATACAATACTCTTATAAAGTGATTGATTCATTTTTTAATCTATAATAGGGGTTATCTATTAGAAAATATGACTAATGAACCGAGTACAATAACTTTCTCCAATTATATAATTAGAGATATGAAGTAACTTAATTGATTAATGGATAAACATAAGGTCAATTATCATCATATATAGATAAGATTCTATATTCATAAAATTAATTTATATTTATCATTATCAGAACATGAAAAATAAAAAAACTCAATTCTATTCATCATAAACTCTAACACATGTCCTCCTTAAAATTTCTTAATCATCAATAAAAGGTAACATATAAACATCAATACAATTTATAGGTTATTTTTCGATGAAGTCATAAAGATCATCATAAAAAATATTTTTTCATGCATATTTTTTTAGAAATGTTTTAAAATATAAACATAACATTCCATGGACTATGATGGATAATAAGGCTATGATATGAATTCTATAAATCTATATGAATTTCCATTATGATATTTATATATTAAATTCCAAAATCAAGATATTTTTAATCAATTCCCTTCTAATATGATGAATTAATTTGTTAATATAGGTTACCATCATATATTGTCTCGTCAACATTATGTCATATTCTCTTTTCAAAATTGGAATTTATAAATATATAATACAAAATGACGAATTATTATATGATACCAGGTGGATAGATAAGAGATTTATTATTCTATAATGATATATACAACTTATCTTATGCCTAATATGACTCATTTTGTGGTGAAATATAATTATCTAGAGAAGAAAAATAGAATAAAATTAATAATGATTGATAAAGTGTTATTCTATATCTAGAGATAATGATGAAAAAAATATAATCTCAACTGTAATACTGATCTCATGGAAGAGTTATCTCAAAATACTTGTTGTAATTTTACCCTTTCATATGATTTAGTATGTCATATGAACATTGGAAATTCTAGTTAGGATAGTGATTTCAGTAATAATACAATTGGTAATCTAAATTGGATTGGGTGAGGCAACTAAATGATTAAAAATAACTCTCTAGGGGATGTCAATAACATGTATTTTGTGATGTTAGTGAAAATGTACACAAAGAAATTTGGGTGTGATGAAAATAATGTGCAAATTCAATTTATGATAATGATGGAAGATATGACATAAACTTTCGGTAATATGGAATTTGGATCCCCTTTACATGAAATTATCTTTCCTCTTATTATGCCCCAGTCCTGTATTATCTAAATAATTTTTTATCTATGGAATTTTTTGTATTTGTGGAGTGTGGGTTGGGTGGGTTCAGACATAACAAAAAAAATAAGTTTTAAGAATATCAAAAAAATAATTTAGAGTAGTAATAATGTATATATAACCTATATCATCAATTAATTCATCTGGATAATCCTCCAACTCATAATTAATATCTACATCAATGTTAGATATTGAGTCTCATATTAATTCATTATTCAAAATCTTTATTCTATAACTATTATTAAAGAAATATAAATTCACATGATTTTTTATTTTCCTGAATGTACGTATCTCCTATTAAAACAATTCACACATGATCTAAAAATGTACTCTTTTTCTAAAGGTTATATTTATTAAATACCAAGAAATAATTAATCCATTTATCATTCTCATCACTGTTTCCTCAAAAATTTCTCAAATTATGATCAATTAATTAATTAAAATAATAATACAAATTAAAAATATATAAAAAAGTAGAAATATATATACATATTGTTAAACAAATAATTTAGAGAATATAATCCTATAAATATATAAACATGAATAAATTTAAAACATGATGATTAAAATTACATATAAAAAATAAGAAATAAAATTTATAAATTTATAATTTTATTAAATCAAATATTCAGTAAAATAAAAAAAATTAAATTTAACTCATATGAAATATATATCTCATAATTATGTAACTAAACAAATTTATATTTGGGAAAAGTGAAAATAAATTTTTAATATAAAAAATGTAATGGATGAAAAATAATATTACCCCAAAAAATTTAAATCACAATTAAATTATAACAAATAAATTTTTAACCCAAAAATTATAAATACAAACGATTTTAAATGAAAAAAAAATTAAATAAAACAAATTAGGAAAAAAATTATAACTATAAACTACTTATAACTACAACAGTTTATAACTAATAAATATTTACATATAAACAAATAAATTAAAAAAAATTATAACTAAAAAATATTTAATGATTACACCAAATTAAAATTTGATGTAAAAATTATATTGATTGAGTTATGAAATCCATGAAATAGATATAAAAAAATGATATATAAGATATATATTGGAGGTGATGATATCAGAGTGTAAACGAGAATAAATTTTTACTCCTGATGAAGGGGAAAATCAAACAAAACAAGTAAAACACATATCTGATTGGAAAATTTTGGCCAAGGGAGGATAAAAAATAGAAAATAAGGTAAATAAATTTAATATAGAGGAAAAGTAATGAAAAAATATGAGGAATGCAAAAAAATAATAACATGAAGTGCTGTATTGAGTGATAGAGAATAAGGTTTCAAAAAATGGGCATCAAAATAAAGATTAGAAGTCATAAAATTATTATCTCATAACCAATATTAAAAAAGAAAATATTATATTTTTATTTTTGAAAACCCATTAACTAGTGTTATAATCATAATTTTATCACTGCTAATTTGAAAACTTAAATTTAATCCTTATCAGAGTGAGTTTTAACAATAGCTATCATATAACGGAAGTTAAAACCATAATTCAAAATGTGACTTTCAAACAAGTGATATTGTCTTGATCAGTACATAAATATTATCAAGATTAAATAATTAATTTTTTTCTATGTAATCATTGGAATCCACACTTCTATCAGTATTTACATGAGACAGTTATAATTTATATTTTGAAAACATTTATAAACTCTTTTAGAATATGAATTTAAAATAGATTTATAACATATAACCTTGACTAGAAGTCCATATTCTTGAGAGTTTTCTTCAAATTTTATAAATTTATCATTCCCATTTTCAAGAGAGACTCTTCATTAGGGTTGTTCAATAATTTGTCATATTTTTCCTGATATTAAATCTTCTCTTGAGGAATACTACAGAAAATCATTCTCTACCATGAATTTCTTAAAAATTTCCTATACTTGTATCCAAATATCAAAACACCCTATAATAATTCATGATTTAATTAAATAAATATTTATATATACTTATTATATGGATTTTCTATAACTCCATATATTGGTTATGTTATATACTCTTTTTCAAATCTATATCTCATTAGATATATTCCAATATCTCTTCACTACATGACTATAGAATCAATTGAATTTCCTTTTAACTCTAATAAAAGTTATAACCCAAGACAAATTGAATCGTTTTCCTTGAATATCCTTTATAAAAAATATATAAATATTTTTAGATATTGGACATCAATTCTAATCCATTTGGATCTGCTAACACTCATTGGGACCAAGTAGATCTGAATTAAAATAAGAGTAAGGGTGGTTGGGGCAACGAGTGAATCATGTAAAAAAATGTAGTAAACTAGACCCCAGTATCATAGATATAGTGTCTTATCTATTAAACTCTAATAAGATTCATTTAATCACATCCCAAAGGATATATCAATTTAGTAGTCATATTAATCTAGATAAATACTTGAATCTTTCATTGCATTAAAATAAAAAAATAAAAAAATATATTTTTATAGAATAACATAATTTCATGTATCGTAACAATACATATTAATCATATTAATTTTCATGGATTAGTAGGTAAATAATATAAAATATATTTAAACTCAAATGACCACTGGTGGAAGTTCAAAAAATGTTATCATGAATAAATATGCATAATCAATATAGAAGGATAATTAACTAAGTAAACAATCTATTTAAATAACTAGATATGGTATAATCAATTTTTAATGGTAAATAAAAGTGCACAAATTACATTTAAATAATCCAATGATGTAAAATAAATTTTAAATGTTAAATAAACTAAAACACAATACATATAATTATTAAACTGAGAATGAAATTCATCTAAAAATAATATCACCATGAAATTTTCATGGATAGTAATAAATGATTTATTAATGATAGATAAAAAAATTTATTGGAAATCATTATCTTATCCATAATTTTAATGCATTGAAATTATAAAATAAGGATATTGTATTTGATGACTTGTATGACATGTAATAGAAATCATAGAAAGGTATATAACAACTAGAGACATTACGATATATTCATATTATTATAAATTAAATATTTTCCATAAAATATATTACACAAAAAACATAATATAGATTATGTAACAAAAATTATGATTTTTATATTTCACTACAAGGAACACGCAAGTCTGTTATCTTAAAAAGAATTAATGGCATTCTTTGATGGTTGCATTAAACGTAAGAACGATTTATTCCGAACACTATTAATATTTTAATTTAAAATAAAATTTGGATCATATCCATTAAATTAAGAAGTTATAAAAATTATTTACTAACTTATGAAAATACATGGTTTACTCAAAAATAAAATGAGTTTATTTGTTATTAACTAATTACAAATGAAACAGACAATTTAATGTTAAGGAAATGATTTCATAAAAAAACTATTTTTATTCACCCAATTGAAAAATATCATAATAAATTAAATTAATTTCTATTAAAGGATGATATTATTTATATATATTACATATTTAATATAAAATTTTTTACATTCATCTATTAGTTTTTATTGGAATACGATAGGAGCAATTCAAATTTTATGTATAAAAATATATACTTTTTAAAATATAGTTTTTCCTCCTTTTATTTCTAAAACTATTATAACACTATTTTTTAATATTTGTAAATTTTATATGAAAAAATAAACTTATTTTTTGAAATTAGGATTTCAAAATTATCTTAGGTTTATTTTTTTTGTTTCTTCTATGATGTTTCATTCTAGATGAATAGTGAAAAATACCCAATTTTAGTTGAACAATTACATTGGGTATAAATAATTTATAGTGTTAAATTATATTATTTCCTTATTTTAAACTATTATTATATATATTTTACACATATTGATACTATTGAGGTCATTTTTATCATTTTTTATATTGATTTTAAATATAACAACATAGTAAAATTTTGAACTCTTTTACTATAAAAACCAGTTTTCCCATTCCGTATATGGGATTAATTTTAAATAAAAATTTCCATTTATGTTATTGGAATATATAAAAATTAGTTTTATATTTTTAATGATCATAATATATAATTTATATTATTATCATCTTTGTTTTTTTCAAAATTATTATGAAAATAAATTAAAATTAATTTCGTTAACTAAGATAAAATATAGCTTAACAAGGGACTAAACCATAATACATAGGCCCAAAATAATCTATAAAATTTTAAGAGAAAATTAATTTGTTGGACATATTTCCAACATATAATCTCTTGTGTCTAATTGGGTTTATTGTTTAAGGAGTGATTTTTAATGTAGATGAACTAATTGTGTGTTCTGTGTTATATATAAAAGGGAACCCATCCCACCCACTTATTTACACTTATAATGACACTTAATAATCCAAAAAATTACCTAAAAATATCCCGACATCTATCCCCTAATCCTGAAATCCTAAAATATATAATAAAATAGATGATTAAATGACATTCCTATAAAAAACGAGTAACCTGAATAAATGGTAATGTTTTTCACCGATCACATTTATTTAATTTCATTCCCCCTCCCTTCAATTATTAATACAGACTTTTTATATAATAACATTATTTTCATATATATAATTATATTTTGTTATCAAAAGTATATGAACTAATCCTATGCTCATTTCCATCAAATGTTATACACAGTCATTGTATGTGTGTGTGGCAGATTACTGCCTTGTGAACCGATGTTGTTCATTCTTCCATTAACACCATTCAATGATAGAAATAATGATGTATTTGTAGTTTATATATGATATATATAATATTAATAAATTTTTTATGATTCTTTTATTTTAATATTACACAAACCATTATTATTTCCCTTATGTGGGAATATGATAACATCATCTGTGGATGTGTAGACAACTGCCTCCTCAAAGAGTAAGGATTCATTCACACATTACAAGGAATGTATTAATGATTGTTTCAATAAAAATATGTGATATATAATAACTAAATTTCATACTTCAATTATAATATACATACATAAATATATATATATATATATCATTTTATTTTATTTAATTTAATAAAAAAGGACAATGGAAACCAAATTCACTCATACATATGGAATACCGTCCTCAAGAACGGTGTATTTAATTTCCAATCTCAAATGTTTATGGATTTTTATAATGCCAAATATAATGTTTATATATCATACTTACATAATGGTTCAAATATTGGAGAGGATTAAATAATAAATTATTTAATATGTAACAAAAATAACACGTCAAAACTCCCTAAAAATAGTGATGTTATTAACTGAAATGATGAATATAAGGAAACATTATTAATGGAATGGTAATAAGATATTATAAATGATTCATATATTATATCATAAACATTAATAATTTTGTTGTATAATTTAATAACAAAGACACAAACCATTATATAAGAGGTTAAATCACATTCTACTAATGGAATTGTAAAGTAAGTGATTTGCATCTAACATTTCACATATGTGAGATCAATGTCATATTCACAACGTACATATATTTTTGGAGTTTTTACTAAACCTTTTGATATGTTATATCATTAATTATTTTATATTAAGTTTATTTTAATTTTTCAATTAATTATTATTACTTTTTGGGATTCAAATTTAAATGTTACCACAATTATAATGGTATTTTGAGTCTCAGTTTTATTTCTATGATACTTATTTTATATTCCCCCACTTGTTTCATTTATATGGTGTATATACTATAACTATAAATTTATTATCATAAATAATTCATTATAAATGTTATTTTTAGCTTCAATTTGATTTATTTCATATATGGGGAGTTTTAAATTAATGTTTACATGTGGTAAGGAATGTTCACAACTCAATTACCATTAACTAGGTTATATTACATCCTCGCTGTAATTAATATTCTATCATTATGTGTAAAATGAATATTATTATATACTGATTCATTTAAAATTATTTTATTTTTAAATATATTTGACAGATATATTATATTAATTAACTAATTCTCACTTAAAAATTATGTACATTTTAAGGATCTATTTTACAATTTCATTATAATAGATATAGTTCATTATAGAATGTTTATTATTTGAAATTATATAATAATTATTTAATAATCCCTAAAATTTATTTATATTCCAGTTATTCCTAATATTTTTAAATTAATATACCATTTCTACTATTTTCTACCTAAAATGTTTTATAAAATATATTTTTGAAAACCTAAATACATTAATCTATTTGTTCAGACATCTATTATATCTCAAAAACCATGTTAATTAAAAAATTGAAAATTGTCTTCATCCATTTTAACATTATTTACATAATATAATTTTACCCCTCATTTCTTGTAAGGAATCATTTTTTCACATTCTGAACAATTATCTTTTATAATATTTTTACCATGCATAAGGAATGTTCATTTTTCCTTGTACGGAATTATCCGCCATCATTTTTTGGAATCTTTTTTTGAAATATATTGGATTTTATTTTAAAATAAATTATTTTTAATATTTATTATCATATAAATGTTTTTTAAAATTTCATTCAAAAATAACAGAGATATTTTACCCATTAATGTTTTTAAATGATATATTTATAGAATTTTTATTCTCAATTGACATTAAACCTTTATTTTTAATCCTATCGATAAATATTGTATTGTTTCCATCTTTATTATTTCTCCAAATTGTTTATGATTTAATTGAAAATGAATAGTATTGAAATTTACATATTTTATTAATTTTTTTGTCCCCTTGAGATATTAACATCCCATTGATCATATAAAATTATTTTCCCACCAAATATCAATATCATTTATCAAGAATATGATTATTTCCCAAACCATGTATCTTTTTTCAAAAGGTGTTTACATTGAAAATTATTTGATCTCTATGGAAATATTGATAAATTCATATCTTTTCCTCAATCTAGATTTTTGATAACACACAATTTTAATGAATTAAATCATTCATTCGATATACGATGAGTGATTTGGAATGGTACGGAATCGGTGGAGCCTGATTATCGATAGCCTCGATGGAATGATAGTCTCATGTGACAAGTTAGTTTAATAATATTAGTAGTTTTTTTTACCAAATATATTTTAAAACATCTTATGGAATTTACTGACATCAAAGTTATCATGGACATATGAAATATGGAATCTAATAATTAAGTATTTCATTCTTTTAGATTCAGTAATTATTATCCATGATATTTTTAATATTTCTAAATCCACAGAAGTATTTTATTTATTATTTATTAATTAAAAGAAACACGTTTCCAATTTTTCACCATGACATATTTTTTATGCACTGAAATATGAATATATTTATTATATGTTATGTTTGTTATGATTTCACCTTCCCATGTTTATTATTATAATTGAATCAGTTTTACGTCTTCTATATTATACCCGTAATAAGAATTTGAGATCACCATTATATTGAATCCTTTCCATAGTATTCCATGATGTTTATTTTGACTAATATGTATGGGTATTCTAGATGGAATAAATTTTATATAAAAATAGTTTTAATTTTAGTAATAAAATATAATACGAGACTCATGTATGTATTTAGTTTACCTAGAATATGAATCTATTTGGAACTCTTGGATTGGATTCCATTTAATCAAACCAATGTAATGGTACCACAACACTAGATTTAGGGTTTCTGGGGTCGGAGTGCTACAGTTTGTACAAAATATGTTATGTAGAAACCATAGAAACTAGATCTAAAAGATCCTGGTTTAGTGAACATACCCCTATGATAGTATTTTAGGATAAGAATATAAGTACATATGTATTCATTAACAAATGTGTTCTGGATATCATGATAGGATTATGATATGATGTTTGATTATAATTTAAAAGTCATAAACAACACTTTTTAGGGTTTATGGAATGGGATTCTACAATGATTAAGGAAATTTTTTAGAATTTTATGGAAATTAATTGTTTTAGTGGAAAATTTTAAATCAGGAATAATATATTTACATTTTATAGACCTAATTATAATGGTATTGATAACATTTATAGTTTTTAGGAATAGTAAATAAATCATCAAAATAGTAAAATAATATTACTAGACTCTATAATAATGGTTTGATAGAAAACCATTCTCAAAAGGTTATTTAATTACTAAATTTAAATGTTGAACATACCTTTTTTGAGAACATCATCACAATTATATAAAAATAGTTTAAAAAGGGAAATTATTCAAGTAGTATAAAAATTCATTGCATATGGTGATGCAGGGGGGCTTGAACACATGACATAATCGAAATAAGTGTTTCACACATACCACTATATTACAAAATGTCAAGGTCAATATATAATGGTTTTAGTTAAAAAATTTATGAATAAATAGTAATGATGAAACCATAGTATTTCTTTTTTGGGATTAGATATTTAAATATTTCAAATGTCAGTTTTGAAAAATATTTCGAGACTAATATAATGATTTTTTATGGTTCTTTTCATCTATTAAATTTAAACATTAGTTATTTTATAATAATGTTTGTTTTTCATTTTATATAGTAAAATGATAAATTTGAAGTTGATTAAATCACACCCAAATGATGAAATTGTGTTTATCAAAATATAACAAGTATGTATTTTTCTTTATATATGTAGGTAGTAAAAGAGTTACATAAATTTATAAATATTAACTAATAAATGGTATCATAATATGATAATATATATAGAACTGATTTTCTTTTAAATGATCACATAATTATGGGTTCGGGGAAATGAACATTAAATTGATAATTCAATTTATTATGATAAATGAACTCAATAAATCCAAATAATTTTATTCAATTTTCCTCCAATTCCATATATTCACTTTCCAATGATGTTCTCCCACATAGAAACTTATTCATGAGATGTTTTTATTCCAATTTCACTCATATTAATATGATGTTTTCCCACCCATATCACAATTTGGATATCAATAATGGTATTTTCTAATGTAATATCCTAGGTTATAGTGGTCATGATTAAATAGTGAAGGTGAAATTTATTTAAGGTCTGGATAATGAAACACACCAAAATTATAAAATAAGGACGTTTTATTTGATGTCTTATATGACCTGGATCACCATGCATATAATGTAATATAAAAACCGGATACATAATAATTTATTTATTTTTAGATAAATTTATTCATTAAAATAACATATATTACTTGAAAAAAAATTCTCCATATGTTACAATTATAAAAATGTTTTTCTTTCTCAATACAAAGCATCAAGGTCATCCTATGTTACAACCAATAATGACTCTCTTCTGTGGCTTTATTACATGCAAAACAATGTTTTAATGAATACTTTTTATATTATTGTGCAAAATTATAATTACCACCTTAATATAAAATTATCATTTATAAAAATGATTAAATAACTTATAAAAATATATGGATTAAACAAATATAAAATTAATTCATTGGATAAAAATTAATTAGAAATTAAAATAAAAACTGAATGAATGTTAGGGAAGTGTTTTTATAATGAACTATTTTTATACACCAAAAGGCATATTGTTATTTGAAATTATATAAATTTTTATTATTGAATTATATTAATGATATATATAATATTAAATAAATTATTTCATACATTTATTCAATAGGTTTTATAGGAATATAATATGAAAAAATCCAGTTTTACGCATAAAACAAATATTTTTCTATATATAGATTTTCCGAATTTTATTAGGACACCAAATTGAAAACAAAAAATTTTAACTTTTATAAAACATAAGTCAAAAAATAAAAATCTTCTTTGAAAATGTACTATCAAAATTAACTTATGATGAATTTGTTTTTCTATGTGACGTCTTATTTTTTTTATGAATAGTGAAAATGAATAATTTCAATTGAAACTTAATTTTTTTAAAATAATTTATATTGGAATATTGTATTGTTAATTGACTATAAATTATTATTAGATAACATGTAAATATATTAATTTAATTTAAATCACTATAATAATTTATATTTTGATTATATATATATTAAAACATAGTAAACTTTTTAGACAATTTCACTTTAGGAACTCAGTTTCTTATCCCGTATGTGTGATTAATTTTAAATTAACTTCTTACACATATATTATTAGAAAATTAAACAATTTATTACATTTTTTAGTATGAAAAGTTTATAATGTATAGTATGTTCAAATTACATTTTCACTAAATTTTTTACTTTATTTAATTAAAAATAATTACATCGATTAAGAGAAAAACTAGGTTAACAATAGGATATTAATTAAACATAATAGAAAAAATGACATATAAAAATTTAAAAATCCACTTTCTGGAAATATTTATACCATATAAATTTTTTTATCAAATTTGGATAATTATTTGGAGAACATGATGTATGGAAGACCTCCCGATAGTTTTTTACTTATATATTTACAAAAATGATTCTCCTCCTCTATAATAAAATGTTACACAACCCTCCCATGAATTCACACCAATAATTACATTGCTACCATCCAAAAACTAAACAAATAAACTCTCAACATCCATACCCTCATCATATTTGACTCATTTTTGTAATAAATAAAACCAAGGAAGAATTTTTTTAAAATCTAAAAGGAGTTACCTAAATAAGAGATAATGTTATTCCATGATCACCTTTGATTCATTTTTTTCACAACCCTTAAATTATTTATATATCATGATTAAATAATAAATAAATATCACAAGTATTATGAAATTTATTTTATCATAAGGGTAATACCTAATCATATACAAACTTTTTTCAAATGGGATAAACAATCATCTTTCAATTGTACGACATACTACCACCTCGTGAACTGATATCATTAGTTTACTTAGTATCCCATTTCATGGTTTGCAATAATGATGGATTTATAATTTATATATGATATATGTAATATTTATAATTTAATTATGCATCTATAATTTATATATAATTCATACCATCATACGATAAATTTTTAGGAATATGATAAATCATTTGTGGTCGTGTGAACTACCACCTCCTAAAACAAATGTTATTAATTAACATATTACATGGAATGTATTAAGGATAGTTTTAATAAAAATAAGTGATATATATAATATATATATTATAATTTAATTTTAATATACATATATATATATATATATTATTTTTATTTGTTGTAATCCAAAATATAATGGAAATGATGACAATCCATATGTACAACATACTATGTCCATGAATGATGTGTTTAATTTCATATCTTGAAATTTTATGGATTACAACAAATTCATATATAATGAATATAAAGGATATTGAAATCATGGTATAATCTTTGGGATGATGAAATCATTATCTATGTAATATAAAATAATATGGTTATGGAATAATTTAGTAACATTCTTCAAATCATGTAACCTGTGGTTAAAAAATATATGACTAATGGAAGGATAAAATAATAGATTTTAATCTCATTTTTTGAATCTATGAGATAAATGTAAAATTCACCGCTAATTTTTTTTGGTGAATCCACTTACCCTTTTGATATATTATATAAATAATTATATAATATTCATGTTATTGAAATGTTTCATTTGATTGTTATTATATTGTGGATTTCTAAATAAATGTTACAATTGTTGAAAGAGAATTTATAGTTACACAATTATTTCTTGGTGGATTATGCCATTTTCATCACTCATTTAGTTTACCCGGTGTATATTCTGACCCTTCGAAATTTCATATGATGAATACTTCACTAGTCATGGTAAACTTATGTTCAATTTGAATTAGTTCATATATGAGAATTTGAACATAATATTACCATGTTGTAAATAAATTTTATAACTCAATTACTTTTCATTGGGTGGTATTACTTCTTAGTTATTGTTAATATTATATGATTATGTGTGTAATTAATTTTTATATCTATTTATATATTTATACTTCATTTTTTTTATGATTTAAATTTGATACCGATAATAATTTCATTGATTAATTCTGGTATCAATGTTATGTTCTTATTAAAGTATTATTTAAAAATGATATTCTAATAGATATTTTTTATTCATGAATTGCCATTATTAGAAATATTGTATAAAATATAGAGTGAATCCATTAATTTTATTACCCCTTAGTTATTTAGGATTATTTATATATAATATTAAAATTTTTCCACTCTTATGTACTAAAAATATATTTTAATATGATTTTTCTGAAAAAACAACTCAATTTCCCTCATTAGTTTAAGATCTATTTTTTCAAAAAACCATGTTGATAAAACAATTCATAGATGTTTTCAAAATTTTAATAATTTTTTATTTATGATATATTTACCCCTTTTTTCTTTTAAGGAATATTATTTTATCTTTTTGAACATATAATTTTTCTAACCATTTTACCATGAAGAATAAATTTTCCTTTTTCCGAATACAGAATTGAACTTCATTCTCTCATTGAATAATTCTTTTATAATTTTAAAATATTAAATATAAAAAAAAATTAAAAATTAATTTTCGAGTAAATGTATTTTAAAAAAAATTCAAAACGAATTGGATTTTTTTCCCAAGAATGTATTTAAATGATATTTTTATTTTATTTATATTGATCAAGGTCAAAGACCATATATTTTAAATCCACGTTAGAAATTTTTTGTATTTATACCATCATTTTTATTCCTCTATATTGTTTTTGATTGATTTTTCTAAGGTTATTTTGTAGATTCAAGTGATTTATTTTTTTAATCCTCTTGAAATATTTTATTTTCAACGATCATGGAAAATTATATTTCTAAAAATATAAAAATAATTTATCATGGATATAATTATTATCTAAACCATATAATATGTTTAAAAACAAAATTTATATTTAATATTATTTAATATATGGGCGAATGCAAAAAAATCTAAATATTTTTCCCCACTAATATATTTTATAAGGCACATCATTACTAAATTTAATAATTTATTCAATATATTCAGAATTCAAAGGACCAGAATGAAACTTGTGGGGCCAGAATATAGATATCTCCTTGATCAATCATTCGTCTCATTGGATGAGTTAGTTGGCTAGAAAAAAGTGGGGTCTCACCCATTATGTTTGAAACTCACTAGTGAAACTCCATGAAAACACGAGAATTGTGTACCTAAAAAATATGGCATCATATAATTAAGCATTTACTTTTTTCTGATTAAGTATTTATAATCAATGAATCATTATCTATTTATAAATCATTGTATTCATTTTATTCTCAGTTTATAGGTAAAATGGAATTCACATCTTTGTTAATTATATATCCATTTTTTTATTCACTTCCTCCTCATCTTATTATGTATATGGAATGTGTGTTAAATTCTTATAATATAATATAAATGAATTCATTGATTCATTACTTCATCCACTATAATTTTCCCTTACTGAGAATTTGAGCTCAACTTTATATTGTTTTATTTCCTGAGATTTTCATGAATTTTACTATGAATTATTTTTATGGATATTTGAGATGAAATAAAGTTAATATCATGAAAAATTGTCTTTTAATTTCGATATTCAATTATAATATGAGACTCATGTATATTTCTAGTTTAACAAGACTCTTAAAGTCTTAAACCCCTCTATATTTTATTGCTTATAATAATTCCAATCGAATTGTAGCTTGAAACTAGCTCTATACTTTTTGGGGTCGTGGTGCTAAAATCATGATACCTATATTTTCAAGACCATTCACAACATAGATATATAAGTAAAACCCCCATTTAATGATAACATACCTGAATTTTTCTCATGATTCCAATATATGAATGAATGAGAAATGTTATATTAGGACCCACCCATCGCTATATGTTCAATTCATTTCTCATATATAGAATAACCAGTTAAATTCATAATAAATGTGCCTCATCATCAAAAATTCATACTGAGTAAAAGATACATATTTAACAATTTTCCATAGTAAATATTTCAAAATGAAATTTCTTCTATTAAAATGAGATATTATTAATGGAATATGAATATAAATGATATATAAATTGTATATTTAGTGAAAATTTAGTTTCCAAAGATAAAATGAAATTGAATATTTCAAGTGGAAGATAATGATTAAAAAAATGACATAAATAAGTGAATTACAATACTATCCCTGTAAGAATATTCATAATCCATCAAGAGGAAAAATAAGGATAGAATAAATTCCAAATATATATGTTGGACTAATAATATTGGGTTTTTTCATTGGATAGCCAAAATACCATAAATATATCATCAAAACATTCATATAGAATATTTTCTTTATTATTTTAAATATTCAGTTTTGTAACATAAAAAATATTTAAAATACATTCCATTGAAAATAATTTTTAATGAATATGAATTTAGATAATATTGGGATGACACATTATTTAAAAATATCCCTATAAAAATTAAAATGAAGATTCAATTAAATGATTGTCATGATAGTGGATAATTTCATACTTTTTTAATGAATATTCCTTTAACATGGTTAAATAGTTTGAAAAGTTACTTTTTCAAGAAGAGAATAGAATAATTATTTGTAAATATATTTTATGAAATGGAATATAAAAATTATATATAAGGAATAATTAATTTTTAAAATGTTAAAAAAATTAGAAAATATTTTTAGAAAACATGATTGTTGATGAAAAAAAATTTATGACTGAAGTGAGAAATACAGATGGATATTATTAATATATTTTATGAACTAATTTATGTACCAAATAATGAAAAAATGGTATGAGTTATGGAAAATATAATTAATAACTAGATGAGTTTAGAATTAAAGGGTTTGTGAAATGATGATGAAATAATTTCTATTTATATAAATTCAAGAAAAAACAACCTCGGTTTAAATGAAACTATGAATTAATCCCTTGTAAATACCATAATTTTTAAGTGAGAATAAAATTATGAATTTATTATTCATCTCAACTATAAATACACATAAAAATGTAAAAAATACAACATAATACAATCAAAATACATTTTAAACATAATCATTAAGTGATATAATTTCTAATGTAGAATTTTATCCTAATGAACATTAATTTATTTAAGAAATTCATTACAAAAACTAGCGTGCGTGTTCAGTTTTAATACCATATAAATGGGTTCCCAGGTCAGAAATATGGGGGCACTGTTGAGCATAGTATTGTGAGTTTACTGTAGGCATGTCCTAACATCGGCCATTGTAGATTAGCTCTAAAAGATAATTTATAGAAATATTTGGAGAATAATAAAATACACTTAAAAAGTTATTTTACTTTATTTCATTAGAATTACATAGCAACTCAGTAGTGCTCTGACATGGAGACTCAATGACAATACAATGCGACATCATGGTAACACTGAAATGAGTTTAAAACTCTGAAACGAGTTAATGTTTTTGCTCCATTAGTCAAAGGTAGTGATCAACATTATAATTAATAATTTTGGATAATTTTTCCCTCGGTCGGGGATGTCTCACTGAGGTAAAGTGAAGGTAACTATCCTGCCGTCGATGACGAATGACGATCGATAGATTGAGGTCGTTCATGGATGGATCACCTTAGACGATGATTATCTCCTCTAATATATCCAATTTCTAGATTGGTTGTTTGTATTCATTGTTATTCGTTTCCCTGATCTTGTTTCTATTGACAAAGGCAG
Source organism: Viscum album (assembly GCA_963277665.1). Lineage (NCBI taxonomy): Eukaryota > Viridiplantae > Streptophyta > Magnoliopsida > Santalales > Viscaceae > Viscum > Viscum album. Next base: position 632,780,455 of record OY728134.1, on the reverse strand, counting down.
ACCTACCAACAAATAGGTTGTTCCCATGTTTGATCATTCTTATGGAATGGTGAAAATGCAGGATTCAAGAAGATCAATAAGGTTAAACATTATTTGTTTTCACTTTCATTATTCCAATGACGTGAATAGAAAAAGGTTGATAAAAACCAGGCCAAGGTTCATTCAAAGGGTATTATTATACTTATCTATCTCCCCAATTCTTGGATTCTTCATCGATAGACCCTTGTGGTCGCAAAATTTATTGATGGGTGGTTATGAATTAGGTTGGACCCCCGAAGTGTTAGAAAGATGATTTGGAGATCACAATAGTGGAGACTATGACCTAGGGATCATTAATAAATTCCCAGTTTGAAAAATGGGCGACCATAGTGATGGTGGAAGCCCATAAAAGGGGAACTTCTAGGGGGTGGTGGTATTAGTGGTGGCTTGGGGAAACGCGACCACCAAGAAGTAGGAAGATACCAGTTTGATAGCTATCAGAGGAGGGTCCCGTGGTGGCCAAGTGTCAGGTGAAAATGAGAAGATGTTACTAGGGAGGACTACATTGGTGGAGACTTATGAATTGGTTGGGAAATGTGTCATATCGGGTAGCACATGACCCTAAGGGATACATAGAGAAGAACTGGTCACCCACGTATAGCTGGTCGGGACATGGAAGAAACCAAATCTAGGTGGAATGATCCATCCCGTTTGAGAGGGTTGTGCATGAGCCGACAAAGCTGGTCATCTGGACCTGATAGGTCGGTTCAGGCAAGACAAGGGTAAGGTATTTTCGAGTCAGACCAACCATGTTGGACTACTCCTGGACCCCACAAGACACTTTTTTTCTTCAATTCCCACAACCCTCAATCTATATATATGATTGAAGATTTGATTTCAATATCGAGACCATTTCAATGAGGTGATAATTTTTACATACTCAATGAGTGTTTTTAAGGAGTTTGGTGTATAAACTATTTTGTCAATGTGTATATTATCCTGAAGCGAGCATGCTATGGATGGAATCATGTGACTATCTACGGAAAATACTTGTAGTTGGAATCCCTTGATGATAAAAAATCGGTCCCCTAGGAAGGCGTGGAGTTGGTCTCCTACAACGAAATGTAGTTCATCTCTTGTGAGGGTGTGTAGTTTTTGTCCTAGGTGGACATGGGGTTGGTCTCCTTCAATGGTGTGGAGTTGTTCTCCTTTGAGGTTTTAGAGTTTATCTCCTATGAGGTCACATAGTTGGTCACTTATTAAGGTGTGGATTTGGTCACCTACGGTGACACAAACATTTTCTCCAATTTTGACTAAATGGATGGATTTAATGGAATATTCCTATATGTTCATAGTATTTGTATAATTGTTTGAGATGACTCTAGTGGTTCTCTTTATTGTAATTCATATAAGGTACACATCATGTACCTCTTTGGTAATCTTCCTTGTGTCATGATTTTTCGATTACTGTGGAGATTTGGGGTCACAGCTGAGTATTGTTTTACTCACCCCACACAGGCTTCTCCCATACATTACGTGTTTGGTGAAGATGATCAACAACATTACAAGATTCCTTGGTGGGCCGGGGATATGTGGTGCTTCTAGGTGACCGAACAGACATGGTACACTTCAGCGAAATTCAAACAGATCACTATACCAAACCATCAGGTTTGGTTTTCTGAAGATTACATCCCTAAGATTGTATATTTCTATTTTATTTAGGAATGTATTATATCACGTTTACATTTTATTTTTGTAATATTACTCCTAGTGGTTGGCTTAGTGGGATTCATGTTTTTTTACATAGTGTATTTAGTTATAGTAATTTTTCATGAATCTGGGTGATGATGTATATGATCTTATGTAAGTAACTACCCTTTTAGGATATGCCTACTCTGTGCTGGTCCCCATCCCTTGCACTACAATTGTCGGGCATAGGGTAGTCACACCATGGTTCCCTGAGAATGGGTCAGGAAATAGTGGTTTGAGAGGACTGTCGATTTTACATTTACTTTAGGGAAACAATTTAAAGTGATTGGAGAGTGGATTTCTGGCCAGGGAACCTATTGTGGGTGAGGTGGCTGACGTATCCATACACAATGACCTTCAATTAGACTTTACTACTTAGTAAATGATAAATGTAGTTTCCATGAGAGAATGAATGGTTCGTGCATTATATAGCAATTGAGTGTGTTCTAATTTCCTTCTTGATATATAGTCATCTCATTAGGTATACTCTATTAACCATTGTACATATTATTCTATTTCAGGATGGTTCCACATAGGTAGCTATCTAGGATTACAAGGTCGTGACCATGAGAATGGTCTGCTGAGCAATTATGCACCGAGTTAGGGACATTTTCTAGAGACATAACCTCCTTATGGCGTCCTAGTGATACCACCACCCAGAGAGCACAATTCTTATCAGTGTTATCGGTATTAAATTTAGAAAGGCTTAGTGTTTTTCATTAGTTTCACAGATAGTGACCTCCTAGGCTCCGAGGTGAGATAGATGCAAATGTTTCTGAGGATTGTATACTGGTTGTTATGTGAGTTTCACTCATATTGAAGTCAACTCCTGACTAGATGGAAGTATTATCCATGTTTCTTCTATATGGATAACTAGGGAGATGGTGGACCTTGATGGTCCAGTCTCACGGGGAGGTGACCCTCTGTTCTACAGACATTGATTGTCTCTTTAGGCAGTAGTTCATTCAAGCAATGTTTTTCTCGGTTCATATATAGGAGCTCTTGAATTTGCAGGTGGGAATCCAGATGGTGGTAGAGTTATCATCGAGATTCCTGGATCTTTCTTACCACTGTACAGACATCATGAATGACCCATTCTTCATGGCCTGAATCACGGTTCATTTACTACACCATGTGATCAGGGAAACTATGATATACACTCTCATCCCTCCACCTTCTATGGTGCTAGTGAAATCTCAACTGGCGAAGATATTTCATACAGAGCCAGCAACGGTGGTGGAAGATACCACCGAGCTTCAGGTAGTTGTGTCTTTGGTAGAAGGTAGCCGATAATGACGTAAGGTCCCAAGAGGTAAAAAAATATAGGGGACTACCCCATGACACGAGATTAGTGGTTTGGGGTTTCTACAGAAGAGAAGGTCGGCTAAGAGAAGGGTTGTGCTACACATGTGGTGGTCAGGGACATATGGTAAGAGATTTTCAGACCATCTGTACGATCAAATAGGAGACTGTTGAGGGATTAGAGAGGAAGTAGAAAAATAAGGAACATTAGGTTCTACCAGTAGTAAGATGTGTAATAGGATCATGATGAGCGATTGGAGGTAGACAGAGGGTTGAGGCTCTACCACCATGACCACAATGATTTCCACATTGAGATCAGGGTGCTAATGGACAAGGGTGAGGCGCACTCCAAGAAATAGAGGGTTACTATCTCGAGAATCACAATATTATTGGAGGTAAAATATGTGTATTTTCCACTCTATCTGTATTTATATTGATTTGTGTCCCAATAAATATATTCTCTCCATGACCCTTGTTTTAGACATGGATATTCCAATGGAACTGTTGACTTGAAACCAATGCTTAGATACTCCTACAAGACGATATTCGATAATCACACACTGGTACCAACAATATTCACTTACTTTTGGGGTGATAATTTTAGTTTGGATCTCATTGTGTTGGCATCGAGGCCTTACAAAGTCATTCTATGTATGGATAGGTTATCTATAGTTCATTCTCAGATCAAATATTTTTTTTCACAATGTGGTGTGTCCACGTATATGATACCATCTTTTCCTTTATCAGTGAAAATAAAACTAGAGCATTATAGTGTGGAATCTTATATAGGAGGGTGAATTAGATCTTACATCAGTGGGCTATCATTATACTAGTTCTAGTGGATGAGGAAATTCCTCAAATTCCTAATTTGGTGGATGAGTATGTGGACGCCAATCTTGAGGATGTTTTAGGACTACCTCCTCCAAGGGAGGTAGACATATGCATTGAACTATACCCAAGGATGACATCTATATCTACATAGGCACATCAGATTTATCCAATAGATATTCATGAATTGAGGGTATAGTTAGAGGACTTTCAATGAATAGACTTTGTGAGAATGAGTGTTTCACCCGGGACAACCCCTGTTCTATTTTCCAATAAGGAAAACCTAATGTTGAGGTTGTGTGAGGACATTCTATTCCTAAATCAGGTGAATATTAATAATAAGTATACACTATTTATAATTTATGACCTCTTTGATTAACTGAATGGAGAGTGGTGTTTCTCGATGGTAGACCTTAGATCAAGTAATCTCAAACTTCTAGTGTGGGAAAATTAAATTCTAAAGACAAAATTCAGATGTCTCTATAACCACTATGAGTAATTAGTGATTCCATTTGGTCTAATGAATGCCCCATCATTTTTCATGGGACATATGAACAAGATCTAACTACTTTACTAAGACAATTTTGTAGTGAATTTTATTTGATTAAATCCTTATGCACTCAGTGTCCAAGGAGGAGTACTTTATACACTAGAGGATAGTCCTGGACTAACAATGAGAGAAAATATTAAAGGGAAGCTATCGATGAGTAAGTTATAGATATGAGAGGTCCACTTTCTGGGACATTCCATTTTGGATACTGGGGATGTGGTAGATTTATTGAACAATGAGGTGGTTCTTTCTTTAGAACCACCCAAGAACGTTTCTATGGGTTGGAATTCCATTGGGTTGGATGGGTAAAATAATAGGTTCATGAAAGAATTTTCGATAGTAGCCTCATTCATGAAATCCTTGACACAAAATGAAAACTATTTCTATTGACAGAAAAGTGCCATGAGAGATTTCAAAAGATGAGGAAAACTTTGACGAGTTCTCCCATCCTCAGATTGCAATAGGAGGTTATCGAGTACATGGTGTTCCATGGAAAATCTGGGACAGGTGTTGGTTGGGACAATATGTTAGGTAAGGTAGTGATTTCCTACAGTTTAATGTAGTTGAGACCGCATTTGATGAACTATATGACACACGATATAAAGTTGGATACAGTATTCAATGAAATGATAATGTGACGACATAGCCTTATGGGTGAGTGGTTTATCATCTACATAGATCACAAAAGTACCAAGTATATCTTCCCTCTGAAGGATATAAACATCAGAAAATGGAATTTTATAGAGGATTCTAAGACTATTTATTTTATATATTTTATACTCATGGGAAGGGTAATTTGGTGGAAGATACTCTCAGTCGGAGAACTACTTCACTTCTACTAAAAAAGGAATCATAGATGTTGGAAGCGCCTCAGATATCCTTCACGGATGGAGATGGAATGTCTAATCTATAACTGATTGGAGTAACCCTTACACTCATACAGTGAGTAGGGGAGGCCCAACTATGATATACCAGCTATGAAACCTTTCATTCTCAAATGTCCATATGGAATTCCTCTAATTTATATTCAAATGGAGGGGAGAAATTTGTTGTTTTAGAGGAAACACAATTGTACTAGCAATATTATGGGAGGAGGTGTTGAGAGAGATCCATACCACCCATTTGGCGGTACATCCAGGTATAGAAAAGATTTACTAAGACAACCTATGTTAGTATTTTTGGTCATGGATTAAGTAGGATGTGGAAAATTTTGTCTCTATATTCCCCACATTATTCCAATTGATGGTCTAGCACCAAAGTCATGTCAGTTTGACCCAACTCCTTGATGTTATTAAGTAGAATGTTGTTGATATTTTGATGGACTTCATGATCGGTATAACACATACATATTGAGGGAACCATGCCATCAGGTTGATCATTGAACAACTCACCATGTCGGACCACATACTAGAAATTTGGGAACAAGGTTAATTGGGGATCTTGGGATAATTATACTTGTGGGAGATAGGTAAACTCCAGGGAGTCCCATCTATGATAGTCTTAGATCAAGATGCATGAATTAAATCCAAGATTTTGAAGGGATTTTAGGAGGAATTTGGGACTCAGCTTCTATTATGCACAACTTTCCGCCCACAAACTGATAGTTATATGAAGCAGACCATTCAGGTACAAGAGGATATGGTACGTGCTTGCATCCTCATTTCTATCCATGGTTAGGAGGATCACCTACCCTTGGTGATGTTTCTGTAAAATGACAGATACCATTCCTGTATTAGTAAGGCACTATTAAAGCCCATGTATGGGACTAACCTCTATGTTTTAACTATGTTGGACTGACCCTGGAGAGTCAATGCTCTTGGGACTAGAGTTTGTGCTGCTACTATAGAGAAGGTCCAGGTCGTCCAGCAGTCGATGAAGACTACACATATCCATTAGAATTCCTACTCTAATAGGTGATTGATTCCCTTTAATTTCGATAATGGAGACCTTTTGTTCATTCGGGTCTCTCTTCGACGTGGGATATGTAGATTTGGATGTGGCCAAATGTTATCTATGTGGTTCAAAGAACCTATTCTGATACTAGATAGATAGGGTGATGTTTTGAACCACATGGATCTACCTAAAAAAAGATCGGGTTCATGATGTCTTCCACGTATCCCAACTGAGGAGATACGTACAAGACTTATAACATACCACAGACTGGGGAGAGGTTTTTGTTGATGATAGGGTGATTTTTGTGAAGTTTTTAGTGGAGATCAATGATCAACATGAGAGGACCCAACATTGAAAATCAATTCTATGGTGCATATCTGATGGAAACCAGGGAATCTATAAGAGAGAAAATGGGAGAGAGAGGGTCATATTCTTTGTTAGTATCACAATTTGTTCATTTATCCCTTTTTTAGGCATTCAGAGACGTAAATCCCTGAGGTTTGGAGAATGTAATGTCCTCTAATTTCAGTGTAAATATTTTGAAAATTATATCGGATTATTTCAAGACCAGACGAAAATACGAAACATATTTTTCATTCCTAGGGTGCCCGAAATTTATGTTTGATCTATTTTTATGATTATTAATAATAACACACATTAATGGTTTTAGTACCTTTTAAACAGGTTCCCTGATTAGAAATCAAGGGTTACTATATACTAAGCTCAAAAAAGTGATTTTACCTTAGGTAGAGCCTAACATTGGCCAGCACATGTCATCTATAATAGTATACTTAAAGATATTTTATGAAAAAAATAAAATAAATTGAATTTTTTTCATCATTACGTAGTGACTCAATAGAACTATGATGTGGAAACTCATCAATGCTACAATGCAGTGTCATTGAAATGACAAACACATTTAAAATGAAATATTGTGTTAACATGATTCCTCCGTTAATTAGAGGTATTAACAAGCATTATAATTCATTATGATGGATATTTTTTCCCTAGAGCCAGGAAGTTTCCCTGAGGTAAGGAGTAGAACACTAACCCACTGGCCACAATGATAGATGAATGAAAGATCGAGGAAAGTCTAGGAAGGATCACCTTCATCAGCGATTCTCTCATTTGAATGATCGTATTTCCCGGTAGGGGGTTTGTTTTTATCATTATCCCTTTCCCAATTATTCTTTCCAAAAACGAATGTGATCCAAAAAACGAACATGTGGATATGTGGTTTGATCATTATTTCATTATAGTTAGAAATGATTCATTAATGGGCATGAATATTTTTAGAGATTCTTGATATCTCTTTCATAATTCCACAAACATGAATGGACCAATTCTGACACGAACAGGTCAATGTTTCATTATAATGGTGTACTTGTGATTATCTCACTTCCCCATTCTTGCATTCATATTTAGTGAACACTCTTGGGCGTGCCATATTTATTCAGGTGGTTCCGAACATTATAGGAACCCCGAAGGAATGTTGAGAATATTTAGATCTCACATAAGTGAAGGAGGTGACATAAGGATCACAATGGTCTTCCAAGTTCATTATCCAAGTCACCACATCGACGGTGGATGCCCATAAAAGGGATGATGTCACCGGCACATGGTGGCACAACCACAATATAGCATGTGGCAACCAGTAGAGGGGATAGATGTAGTACGGAGGTAGGTGGAAAAGGGAAGCCACTACCAGGGTTGGTCATGGTAGTGTAGATCGACGACATGGAAAAGTGCCACATCAGACCTGCAGGCATGCATACCCACAAACTGTGTGTGGAGAAGTGACCAGTTTGTTGTATGATTGTGTGCAGCAGGTGGGGATTTGGTATCTGCTTCATCCAGGTGGAATGAATCATCCCGCTCGAGTGGGAAGTGTTGGAGCCAAAAGGGCGGGCTGACAAGAGGCTAGGTCGGGTCAGTCATACTAGGGAGGATATGACATATACCCAACCAAAACATTTTTACATATATACCTATAACTCTCAAATTATGCGTCGCATTGATGATCCATTTTTGGTGTAGGGAACCACGTGATATGTCAGACTTTTGAGGTAATGTTTGTGAGTTTTCATTGTAGATTGTGTATGTACTGTTGGATCGAGGAGTTGGTTCCCACAGAGCGAGCATGCTATGTAAAGAATCATGTGACTGGCTATGGGAAAGATGTGGAGGTGGTCTCCAGCAATGACACGGAGTTGGTCACCTGTGAGGGTGAATAGTTGGTCTCCTCAGACAATGTGAAGATTGTCTCATCAAAGGTCATAATGTTGGATTCTGAATACAATGTAGATTTGGTCTATTATGAGGGGTGGAGTTGGTCGCCAATGAAGATGCAGATATTTTCTCAATCGAGGCTATAGAGATGTTCTCCTACGAGGTCAGGGAGTTGGTCTCTTATGATTAAATGATGTTATTCTCCTACGAGGGAACATAGTAGGTCTACTATGGTAACCATTTGTATTGATGGATTTGAATATTCATAGATATTTTTATTATATAAATATCCTGGGGTGAGATGACACTAGTTACTATTTTAATTACACTTATTAGATAATACACTTCATGTACCTCTCTTTTATTTTACCTTCTGTATTTCTTTTCAGTTTGCCATTGTGGTTAGGGGTCCCTGCTGATTATTTTTTTCTCACACATGTTCTGTCTTCACTCGCAAGTGTTGTGTCTTGTGCATACGATAAACATCTTTGATGAAGTATTTGGTGTGCTTGATAGAGGAGGTACTTCATGGTGACTCGATGTGAGTGTTTTGATTCACAAAACAATAGATGAATCATTTTAAATACCCATTAGGTATGTTTTTCTTCAGATGAAGTCTAGGATCTTTTAAATTTCTATTACTGTTGTCATTGTATTCTAGCTCATTTACATTCTGGTTTTCTAATGTTATTCTCAGTGGTTGTCTAAGTGGTATTCATGTCTACTAACTCAGTGTTTTTTCAGTTGTTTTTTGGAGACACATTCATGTGTGCAAGTTCTTAGTAATATTGTTCCCTTTTGTGGGAAATTCCTTCTCAGTGCCAATCTCCATCCCCAACCCTTGGTAGGAAGCTTAGGGTAGTCACAATATTGTCCCTCGAGGGTCGAGTCATGATATAAGACCCTATTAGTTAATATAGTTGAAATTTATGATTAACATAACCTGAATAATTAGATATTAATTATATTATATGATTACAAAAAAAAATATATACCATATAAAATAAATTAGGTGAATAAAATTACAATATTCTACAATGAAATGGAATTGACATAAAATCCATTATGTTACAATAATATTTTGTAAACATGATTTATCCTCATGTATAGGGGATTTTATCATGTTATTATATTATAAAATAGCCCTATAAATATTTATAATATCATATACTATCATTTTATAACATATCATCCCTATTTCATTAATAATCATTCCTTATTTTGATTTTTTGGGATTTCATTTCATTAATTTTTCATGCACATTTCTTCAAGAATGATCTCAATACTAGCACATATTATATATTTATATATTCAATAGAATAATAATCATGATATAATTTTCATATTTTTTCATGAATTATAATTTGAAACCCTGTCATGAAGAAGGGTTATAAAAAATTATGTACGTCACGATCATCAAGATGGTATTTCATATATACACAAGGGTAACAATTCCATTTTTCAATGATCATTATGGAAAGAATGTAAGTAATATTCTACCTTTCATAGAATTATCATAATATCATATATTTCATATTATAATCTTATATATATCATCCATGTGGTGAGGTGTTTAAGATAGCATCACATTTCATCGTGAAGGTAGTAGTCCTCATGTACACAGGTGATGTTATCATATTTACACGAGTGAAAGGAACTAATAAAAAAGCTTATATATTACCAATATATAATTATAAATATGATAGTAATTTAAAAAATATTTAATTTGTATCACATATATTCATTAACATTTTATTTATCACCGTCCATGTGAAGTGTTAATGAAAAGTGAATCACATCGCTTCATGAGGCAGTAGTCTACCACTCACATGAGTAATGTTATCATATTTTCAGTGGAATTAATGTTAAAGAATATAATTTATATAGTTATTATATATTTATAAATATTTTAAAAATATAATTTATATAATTTATATCCCATATAATACCCAAACTGTGAGTGGTGGAAATGGGAAAATAAATGAAATTGGTTCACAATGTGGCAATCCACCAAACACTCAAATGATTATTTTGTAACCCATTTGATTAAAGTGAAAATGTTTTTATGTGAATAAATTATTATAAAAAATCCTTGTATATGAATGATATATAGTATTCAATGTCATTATTTATTTATAATAACTGAAGGAGGAGGAGAACGATGTAAAATAAAGAGGCCAGTGGAAGAACATTACCTCTTCTTTAAGTATCCCCATTTAGTTTACATTAAAGCCTTGTTAGTTTGTATTTATGGCCATAATAAGGAATATATGATTAGTGGGTTGATTTTTTGAATTTTTTTGGTAGTTCTTGGCCGATCTAATGTGGGTTGAATATTTGCGAAATATAGAAGAGGGGTGGCCTTTTATATGTGGGGAAGATGACATACTTGGTATTTTTAAAAGTTGTAATTTAACCCACATTTTTACAATTAAATAAGCCTAAAAGGGTTGCATTATATATAATAGAAATTATGAGGTCAATATATAACCGTCCAATGGGTTTTTTAGATGTTGGTCGGTCATTTTAACCTTAATCTTATTTTTTTAACCCCCAGTAAATCAGTTTTTACCTTAATCATAGCAAATAATTTTACTTTTTTCACTATTAATTTTGATAAAAAGCAAGATAAACATATTTTAAATTATAAATTATTATGATTATAAATATTAAATTTATATTTCCAAATTCAATTTACATAAATGAAAAATTATATTTAAAATTAATCTCATAAAAGCGATGAGAATGTGAGATTTTAATATGAAACCGTTCAAAAGATTATAATGATTTTATATTGAAATTCAATATAAAAATAATTAAAATGGAATAATTGGAATAATTAATATGTAATTTATTTAATTTTACATTTTATATATTTAAAAAATTAAATTAACATTATATTTTATTTAAATGAAAAATTGTTTTCAATTAAAAATTATTATTTTTACAATTCAATTAGACAATAAATTTTCAAAAAACCAATAAATTCAATCTAAAATAAAATTTAGATGAAGATTTAAAAAATAATGTTTATTTTATGATACTAATTTTATAAAATTGCAAAAAATTAATTTTTAATTATGTATGCAAAAAGAGACCAAACAATCCTTTAGGAAAAATATAGTTTTTATGAAAACAGTTTTTTTAATTTCAGTTGATTTATATTTTATTATCAATAAATAAAATAAACTAATAATTTTTTTAAATATATACTTACATAAGTTGTTTAATAATATTCATACTTTACATTAAAACACCTTTGTGATAACATATATATCGAATAAAAGTAATAATATTATACTGTTTTCCAATAATACTCAGTCTTTCTTGTAACACAAACTATTAAAAAATTCATTATTGAATTTAATAAAATAAAAAATCAGGATTCTATATGATGAAAGATATTTATGAGATTTAATCTTTATAAAATAAATATATATCCCGATTTCTTGAGATCTTATATTTTCTTCTCTATCTAGAGTTGTGTGTCCCATATGCTATCGAATATGATGTTTTTTATTTTATAATATTGGGGTGTCACATTCTCCCTATCTTAAATAAATTGTTTCCTCGAAATAAACACATTTTATCACTAATCAATGGTTGATATTTGGAAATACTATTGATTAAAAACCCACATCATAAAAGGGTTAATAAAACATCATCAAAATAAGAGATAAGAGGAAGTATAAAGATCATTGGAAAGAAATATATTTGGGATTTCGTGTAGGAGAACATAATTGAGGTGTAAAATAATTGACATGAAAAGAAATTAAATAATTATACGGACTGATTGAGGTGATTGATCACAAGAAACTGAAAGATCAACAAATCCTTTAGGGCCTCAAATGATAAATCATTGATAATCTTAATGGATATATGAATCATCATGTATGAATGTAATAGGGAAACATTTTAGATTTATTATCCTTTTCCATACACTAATGAATTATTTTATAGTATTGTAAAATATGAAAAAATATTACTATGAATGTTTTCTAATCTACAGTCACAATTTAATTCTTTGGTTCTGTTTCGATCAATCTTCTAATATTCGATTCACTCAAATAAATGAATATCAAGAAATGAATTTTTTAGGCTCAAATCACTAATATTATGAGTTAATGCATCATAATATCCATAAAGAGTGAAAAGTATTTATGTCTTTCTAAAAATATTTTCCAAAACCAATGTGGTATGTGAAAAGTTTACAATACAAAAACATAATATCTATGCCTCCAAAATTGATCCATTGGTTAATCATTAATATTATTTTTTTTAAAATCATTCAACTAATGACATACTAAACTGGACATCACGTTGGATAGTGGTATGAAATAATATTTTATCATCCTTCAGTAATGGGTTTAATTCCCATGTCCATTCCATAAAAAATAAGTTGTCACACTATGTATGGGTTGACATTTTTATAACCTATATTATTATAATAAAAATAAAGTCCCAAAAAATAATAGAAATACTTGAAATAAAATTAATCAATAAATAAAATTTTTGCAAAGGTTTTCAATAACATTTTTTTCAGTGTGTAACAAAATCGTTTGACTATTATGACAATGTCATTAATGATGATATCTACCCTAATGGTCATCAATGACATTAAAAATATTTCTTTAAAATGACAAGTCATTATCTTCAAATAATATTTTCATTAGTATATGTACATATCCAATAGAGTATATTTCCATAAATTTCTCCCAAAATAATAATTATATTGGTAGACATTTGTCACATAAAACTTAAAAATGATCTTTTATACATAGATATTATGATTAATATAAACCTAAAAACCCCATGATGGTATTAATAATTCTTACATTAATGAATATATAAATTCATTTCAAATATAATATAATCCTTAAAAATTTATTTGATTATTATACCAACATAATCTTGGTAAATATACATCAATAAAATAATTTTAGAATGTAGAAAAATAAATCAACCATTTTATTTAAACAGAGGTCCATCCATGATCTAGGTTGCAACCTTTAGATGAGGAAATTGACTAGTATAATTACTTTGTTCAACAAAATTAATAAATCAATCTTTAAATGGAGCCAATAATGTGACTTAATTCATACCATTGGCCTATTCATTTTAACCCAGTCATCATTTTCCTTATTCCCTTTCATTCTACAAAAAAATCATTTCCATACTTTTTGGAGAGAAACTATTTTCAATATTAGACAGATTAGTATTAATCTAGGACCTTAATTTTTTATCATCTATGAAAAAAGATCATAATTGTTTATAAATAAAATGTCGATTATCCTAACCATATCGCCTGAGTGTTTCAAACTAGGTGCACAGTAAGGGTCATTGTAATGAACTAGGTGATGATTGGTTCAACCCTAATTCTCCCTTTCCAATGTTATTACCCATAGTTATATTTTTTATATAACATCATCCATTTATAGTAACCAGATAGGGATGTTTTTTACTTATAAACCACATATTATCAACCATACCAAAACATTATGATGTTATTCTATTCTTACCATCAATGTCTATCATAGGGGTATGCTATAAAATCTATGTTTTCCTAAATCTTGTTTCCATGTTTTATACTAATCCTCCTCTTATACCAAATGTTGTTACCGATAAAATTGTATCCTAGTTCCAATTATAGATTTATTTTATTATAATAATGTATATTGAATCCCATCATGATGTACTGAAGATTTATATAACATCCCGGCCTAACAGACGACTAAACCGATAGCCGTACCAAACACCACATAATATCAAAAGAATCTCTTTATACCTTCGAGGATACCAAATAGCAGTGAGGGTGTAAAGGTAGTTCGGTTGGGGTGGGGATTATAACTTCATTTTATGAGTTCCCAATAGTAACAAATAGTAAAATATATATAATAGTGTATGTAGATATAAAGCAATAATCCAAGTAGCAAAAGGAAACATAAATATAATATGAATTTCAAAAATGGCCCAAAATAGTTCATAAAATGTGTTCACATCATGATGATACATATATGAAAGTATTAAACAATAAATAATGCTTGAAATCTCAGTATAAAAATAATGAAAAGACACAAAAGCACAAGAGTGATCTGCACGAGCATCCCATGCCTCCATTATGTCCCTTGCTATTATCTCCCAGATACATGAGAGAAAACACAAACATAGGTCCATAGACCTTAAAATAAGTATATTCTACACAAACACAAAATTTACCTGAGTAGGGGTGAGATAACATCTCAGTATTAAGGCACCCACAGTTTCATGACCATAAATTTGTACCATATGTAAATATATATTGTTTAAGTAAATACATAAGATATAAATATGAGTAATAAATGCACACTGTATGTGAGCTAATAAGATAGTTACACTAATGTATCCCCATAAGGGCCCCTAAAAATTGTTAATCCCCAATAACAAGGATTCTACATGTTATTTAGAAATAAATAAAATGGAATAGTTAGTCATCCAAACATGTCATTTCAATCAATCACAGTTGTGTCATACAAACAACAGAATCATGCTTCCATGACTGATCCATATAATCATATGACAACATTTTCCATGGCCATTTCAAATATTCAAGTGTGTCATATACCTCATGGTCATTCTGTATATCAAATGTCAGACCTCAATATTATGTACCATAGGATTGGATGATGAAGGCATCATCGTCGAGTCCCATGGTCGTCCCTTTAGAAACATTATCTGGGCACTGGTTGGATTCCTAAGAGAATGTATATCGACATGTCTTATGCAAGTACATGCACACAAGATCCATGGGGAAGAAAGGCCTAATGCATCCCATATAATCAAGACCTAGGGGTATAATCAATACAAGGCATCCACCATCGTATTCCATATTAATGGAGAGAGGTTTATGATAAAAATGAGACCATTCATTCATTTCAAACCATTTATCAATTCAAACTATATGTGTATACCCACTCAAATTAAAATTTCTATTCTATATGAGTAACCTACAAATATAAACCTTTCCATTATAAACCATGGGTTTACCCACACATTCATCACAATTTTAAACAAGGATTTAACATAAGCATATGGGTATACCCACCCACATAACAACATCAATTCATTTAGTGAGTATACCTACTCACAATAATCAATTACAAGATAACTAAACACACTAATGTATTATATTTACATTTAATCAAGTCATATGTATATACCCACCCATATATCACCATTTCATATATAGATACATCACAAGTAAACCTATAAGAATACCCTCTCATATTGACATTTAATACATGAGTACATTCTATGAGTTTCACCACTCATTTATCGATTTTCCATTCAAGGTACATAATATGTATTCCCTGCCATTATATGGAAAATATATAAAAAAAATTCAATTATTATAATGCATACACCACTCATTAATCCCTAATTATAACCCAAGAAACAAAATAGTATACAAAATTGTTTTTATAATTCATTTTATAGATATACACATAATATGAGTTTACCCACTCACATTTATATGTTCGATTAATTTACCCAATAAACAATCCAAGAAAATATATCATGTATTCCCACCAACTTAACTAATTAACCAAACTCATGTCACATGGTTTTACCCACCCATATGTCGCATTATAGTTCCATATAACTTTTTAACCCAAGGGAGTCAACATTCAGGGGATGCAACACATCTCTTAGTTAAGAAAACCATATTCCATTAATTTAATCAAGCATCATATAAATATGAATGAATCGGTAAAATACATTTCAATAGCCCAAGAAAACATATCTGTCTACTCAATATGTTTTATTCTTAAAGTTAGTGTACCATTAATGGAAGGTTTTTATTATAAAAACCTTACTTTTCTCAATGGAAATTCATTTATTCCACATATTCAGTTCATTCCCAAATTTGAAATCCAATTTCTGAAAAGTATTAAATAAGAAACTACTGTATTTGAAACAAAACAGAATGGTTATGGAACCTTCCTAAAAAGATATACATGCTAATGCTTTCAAACTCAAGCAGTCGCCCACTCACAAGCCTAAACAACCACATATATATATATATATATAAACTAATAAAAATGTTCCTTGATCCATGTGGGAACAATCATATGGAATAGATATATATAAATATATTCATATAAGGGAATATATGTGTACTCCTTCAAAAATGATCACAGCTCTCGAAAAAATTCCCAAGGACTGGTAAACACCCAATTACACAATTCTAGATGGTGGAAAACAAATCATGGGTTTAGAAATGCACCCGAAATATATAGAGGTAAAGAGAACCAACCTAAATCACCATTCCTTCAACAGTTGTTGATGGAACTGAGACTAACATCATTCGAAAAACTATTTTTAGAACAGTTGAATAAAGAAACAACGTAAAATTGATCAAACTGTATGTTAGAGTATCAACTGAACCTTGTGTGTAATACGAAAGGAAAAATGGCTGAATTGGAGGTTGAGATATAGAGATAATGCATTACATCATCGAATTAGGCGATATCTGTAATGGAACCAGAAGAAACTGGAGGATAGAGAGGGAGATGGAAGGAGGGGTGTGTTGTTTCTCAAAAGGAAGGAGGGTGGAGCTAGGCATCGTGTGACCCACATTATAGGGGAGAACACACCTAAAATCCATTTGAACCAAATATTTTAATTAAAATTAAAATTTTAAAATTTTAAAAACTGGTTCTAAATACACACATTTGGTTACACTATTTAGTTGATTGTGCGCCACACATGAACCGCTTTTCTTGGAACCATGTCACATCGAATTGTTTGACCCACATAGTTATCTAACCTTGGAAAAAAAATTCACTAGAAGTGTGTATCTACTCCCTCTTATACTATGCTCATGGTCAAGGCACATGGGTTGAAAATCCATGCACAACCCATGTGAAATGCTTCTCCCTCACCTTAAATAAGCATCACAATTTCTTCTATGGGGAAAACGGTTTTAGACAAACCATGCACCGTCTTTTGGACATTAAAAAACAACCTTTCTGGGTATGGTGCTACCATTAATCCTAGATCATTCTGGGAAAGTTCTCAGGACTATACCAATGTTCAAAAACATCAGATTAAAATTTTCCAAATCTTGGAAATTACACGTGATGCTTGGTTTTAAATTCATCATGTCATGTAATTTCAATAATTTCAAAAACCCTATAAAACCAAACATTTCCAAAACATGTGATTCTATAATCTACCCGACTAAAATATTCTCATCCCTGTGAATCCTTTGGAAACTATGAAAACATCACCAACCATTAAAAGGTCATGAATTCTTGTTTGAACTATCACATTTCATTTCAAATCCCCAAACACACCATTAACCATTCTATAAACCCATTGTGTTTAACCTTTAAAACCAGACCCAAAGTTCAACTCACAATAAAAAATTGAAACGACGCCTAAAAGAGACCACATAACTGGTAAGATTATCCTTCCATTATCTATTTAACCATACTCATTTTTGATCATTACACAATGGGTCTCAAATTTTAATGAGAAATACCAAACAAGGTCTCTTCTACCGTTCAGATTTTAAAAAAGGGCACATCTTATGAATTATAGCCAAGATTATAACATTATTTCTTAAACTGGGAGAACCAAATTACATCTAAGTCCATAACACATACCTTATAAATGTTAATAGTTTAATCTCAATCAACAAACCAAACCATTTTTTCACTTTATTTCATCTAAAGATATCCCACACCACAAACCACACTTGCCCAAAAACTGACAGCAACACTTTAAAATAGTTTCATTACCAATCACATACAATAATAAAAATGGAAACAAACCAAGACACATTAGACTAACCATTCCCAATGATTCCCATCATAGATGGGGAATTCATACCAAATACAACATTAATTCCTTTATCCCCATGAAATTAATTAATATACATAATAACGTATACTGAAGTCCCCACCTGACATCCAGTGACATTCCCAGATCAATACATCACTATGCCATTTTTAAATTGGCATGATTCAGCTTGAAAAGTGGAATAAACCATATCTATACAACTAAAATTTTATACCATTTTATAAACACAAGAAACCTGACTACAAGTCTATTGGATCTTCCAAAGAACAACACATCCAATGTATATCATAAATAACAACCACTAATCAAGACCTGTAGAATTTAAAACATTGGAATGGTGTAGGGAAGGTGCTATCTTAGTTCCTCCAAGATGATGTAATGATATGGTGAATTATTATCTCATTCATAAAAACAAAACAAGAGTAAAACAATGATTACCAAGAAGGTCTGTCAAACAACAATTGGTTGAATCTTTAAAACAGCTCACCTTCACTTACTGACACATCATCAACAGAACCCCAAAGCCAATACCACATGAGGAACACAGGTTCATTATAACCTTACTACTAATAATCTTTATTGAATAATAATATTCTAAATGAATGTGATAGTAAACAACCCAAACGAATTTGTGATGAAAATAAAAAATGTTCACATAAAAAAACCGATGTGATGTTACCCACATTTGGAATGTCCATGTTGTCCAAAGGAAATACCAGTCACTCACATGAATGCTAGCTATGAAACATCTTAAAATCCCATGTGATGTTCTACCAACCAAGATCACCATGTAAAAACATTTTTATAATGTAATAAATTAAACTGACTGGTGTGGTATAACACTAGAGTCACAAAAAGTCCTCCAGTGTAGTGGGTTGAAATTACATTTAAACCCCAGTCAATATACTCCGGATTTGACCTAAGAATTTCCTAAACATAAAAAATATCAATGATCTCACATAAACCAATTGGATAATTACATCATTAAACACTCTATGGGTACCATTTATGTCACCATATACATCCCTCGGATCAAAAAAATCAAATGACACATCATCTTGTACAACAATAACTTAGATCACAACGTACCGAGTCATCCATCACAAGAGAAATGAGAGGTTCAAATTACCTCCTAATTATCATATAGTGACCACATCATGTTTGACCAATTGAGACAATAATTCTTCAATGATAATTCCCATATTATGGGTTGTGATACAAAGACCACCCATCTGAACAAGTGTGTCTTTTTATAGCCCAATCAATCGTTTTAGGGAAAAACATCCAAATGAAACAAAAACAAAATATTATAGAAGAAGTAATATATTTCAGGCACTATGGGTGATTCCTACCATGATCTATCCCCATACGAGATAATGTTTTGACCATATCTCTTGGATACATAATAAAACTTTCAATAGCCTCAACATACCCTTTTTCATTAAGACTATGATAGATGAAACAACATACAGATAAATTCTCACATATTAGTTCTATGGTATACCTTATGAAATATTTAAAACTACCCTTCTTTGAGGACTAAAAAAGAACATAACATTAGGATCCAATTTAAGGCCATTTAATTAATTCATTTCATCATTTAAATCATTTGAATAAATGTTAACAAAATCCAAAAGTACTATTTCACAACATGGAACAGGGATTAAAAAAATCCTTACACAAAAACATGAAAGTTATATCAAATGTAATTTATAAACATTTATCATTTATATAAATTACATCATAAAAATTAAATTTTTCTTCAAAATTCCATTTAACCAAAAAGGAAACCTCTAAGGGTCATATTTATTCAACATATATTCTTCAAAAGCAATCCCAAAAGCATTTATATAACGAACTAATTTGGTTCAACCTTGAACCGATCAGTTGGTTCAGTCTGCAACAGGTCCTTAGGACAGTTTCTGGTCACCCTTGGATGGGAAATAGTGATGAGAATCAAAACATAAACATTGGAAATAATATCATCCCAAAATAAAAGCGACCAAAACTATATATATAAATGGAACAAAAAAATGCAGCAAATATGAACAATTGATTCATAATAAACAAACAACTAATATAGATAAAAAGTACAAAAAATATACTAAAAACTAAAACAAACACAACTAAAGCACTCCCAATATCTATATGTGACCACTTGGTCATCTCCATACATAAGAAAAATCCTTATCTACAATGAGAATTCAAGCCACGAAACATAGAAAAAGCTAAACCGTCAAATGAAATTCAATTATATGAGTGAGCATTGAAATGATTAGTAGGGATAGCAAAAGTAAACCACACAATATAGTATTTTATTACCCAATCTATCCTAATTACACTTGTTTGAAAATACATCTATAATATATGGGTTTTCCATGTTTTAAGAAACAACACACAACACATCTTCTTTTTTTAAAAATGAGGCTATTTTGTATTCAAAATGCAAAATAGGGAGAAACCAAGGAAGTGATTAAAGATACAGATAATAACTGTAATAATAAAAACTAGTACATAGAATGTATATAAATATCATAAAAATAATCATAGGAGATCATACACATCCCTAGACACCCCTTTCTCATACTCAGTTCAGAACCACTTGTCAGCATATGTGAAACCCAATTTTCTATAACCCATTAATCAACCTCATGAAAAAATCAGTAGAAACTCACATGTGGCCTTTATATCTGACTGGGGTACTAATCCATCAAATCAGGATTGGTAATCTACCATCACTCGATCTTTTAATAGATGCATAGGAAGACATGGTGGTGAACATAAAACTATGTAAGTGGGATTCCAACACACACATGACTTAGCTCGACTATCACCACTACCCCTCTCTACCCCAAATATTAACACCAATATTGAATGTACCTTAAGGTAAATCCCTCATATAATGGTTCCCCATACAAATAACTTTGCATTTCATATCGTTCAAAGTTCCAAATGAGATGATTTATCATACAGCCTTTAAATCATTTCAAAAAACATCACTACGTTTCCAACCAGGCAATTGTATTTTCCAATCCACACTCTATTTTAAAATTTCATACAATTATCACCATTTAGTTGAAATTTCCAAATGGGGAATAAGATATAATATTCTCAAACCACCACCATAATCGTATTTCATTAAATCTGACATGTGTACAATTAAAAAACGACGAAACATCCCCTTGAGTTCTACACACAGTCCCAATGTATTTATTATGAAAAAGAGATAAAACAACATGAGGAATACATCTAAAACCACCGTTTCAAAATGTAAAAAACAATTCCCATGCTGTCTAATCCATAAAAACATTTATAAAACCATGGGTTTTATGGAAACACCATTTTTATGTGACACCATCATTTAATGGCACATCCATTTGTGCACGAAGTGTACCCATGGAAGTGAAAACATACAATGGCACATAAATAAACCACATATATATTCAATAACCCTTTCCAAAAGACACCAAATACTTAAAAACCAAAACCCACCATTCAAATTATTAAATTAACAAAAATCAAAACATTGGATCCATTTAACCGTGGGAAAATGTTCTAAAACAACAATAAAACCATAACATAACCAAATCATATACAATAGACATAATTCACTAACAAAATATTCTATATCTAAAATAATAATAGCCATAAATTTCAAAAAAGACCTCATTTCCCTTAAAAATAATTTATGAAATTCAAAGAAGAATCCTAGGTATTATAACCATAGAGAATATACACAAAAATTATTTAAAATCTACATTTATAAAATCAAATAAAATCCAAAATACCATAATATGATTACCAAGGAATCCAAGGTGATGTGAATCAATGTAGTAAATTTATTAAAAATGACACGCCTCAAAGGAATGTATTTAGGAAGAAAAATATTGGAAACACCAACTAAATGCATGGGTAGATACGATAGAGCTTCAATGGGAGAGATAATCAAACCCACAAACCTACTGCACTCCCTAGTGCCTATGAAAAATGAATAAAACACTATCATTAGGTGTTAGGTTTCTTCCATTGGGGGAAAAACTAGGAGAACCATGAAAAAGAGGAGGAGAAGAGGAAGAGGAGGAAAATGGAACAAAACACTAAAATGTCACCTTGAATATGAAGGAGATGCCATATCCGATGATTGAGATAGAGGAAGGAGGCCTATGGAGGACCCCCTGACGTGACAAGATGATGGGTTGGAGGAGAATCCCGAGATAAAGGAAAATAGAGGGGATAAGTAAATAAAAAGTTGTAATTTTAATGACTTGAAGGGATGCATTGCCTTCCAAACCAGGTCGTAATCGTATAGTATTCTCAACATAAGGAAGATCTACCACATGCATACATGGAACAAAGCGCATGGTCGTGCACATGTCATGTTGTCAACTCTATCCCCTACATCTGTTGCATGTCTAGGACACACTGTTACTACTAATCATGCAACAACTGTGATCCACGCAGAAATTTTCCCCTAAACAACCTAAACTCAAAAATTGAAATTGGCCGTAAATCCATTCATTTAGTAAACATTCCAAGACTAAATAAAGGACCAAATAATGGAGTTTCAAATTTCATGGTGTGAAAATTATCCCCACCGCATATAGACTCTGGCCCCAGAAAGTCACCAAGACCCATGAAAACTATAACCCAAGTCCATGACCAGAAAAAATGGTGTAAAACAAAGGATCTCATATTTATCACACTCTCCATAGGTAACACACAACTAATCAGAGAGAAACAAAATCACCAAAAGAGGGGTGAACACAAGAGGGTTATCCCCACCCTAAGAATTACATTGACAGGAGAACTCAGAACTCAATCACCACCCATGGGGGATATGACGTGGGAAATACCATATAGACCATTTAGAAAATCGAGTACTATCAAAATATCCTCACCTGAATAACCCATAAAAAGAACTTACCTGGGAGAAACCCAAAATATAGGGTGACGAAATAGGGACACATCCAACATGGATCGACATCCCACCACATAATGGTAAACGAAACCCCCCAAAAGAAAATTGAATTCTCAACACAGGCCAATTTTCTCAAACACCATGGTAAACTATTGAAAAAAATTCATCCAAAACTCAACCAATAAACAAAATCTACTAACTAACATTTTCACAAAACATCGAAATTTCCAAAACAACCAGCGTGGAATCCAAAACCAAAACTGAAAACCATATGAAACCATTCATAAAATTATCACCTTTGAGTTGAATGTGGAAAATAGGCCTTACTATTCCATGTTCTCAAAGCATCGACATAAATGTCTTTCATGACTTCAGAATTGTGTATAATTATATGAAAGAACATACATCCCCTTGAGTTCCCATCATGCACCCGAAGTACTTTTAAAATAAAAATATTCCAAAAACATGCGGAATATATCCAAATCCATCCTTTGAAAACAGAAAAAAGAACCCTATCATTTGGAATTCAAGTAATCAGTTTATAAAATCAGTGTTTTTAAGGAAAAAACATTTCTAAGGTGCCACCATAATTTTAGGTCACATGAAATGGCACATAAATCCACCATGTAGATATTCAAAACCCATTTCCACAAGACACCAACAACATAAAAACCAAAAACAACCATTTAAATTATTAAAAGAATGCAAAACATTAAATTGGAGACATTATTCCCTTCCAATGTTTTCTAAAACAGTAATGAAACCATAATATAATAAACTAATACACTCGAAACCAAATTCACAAAAAAAATACCATTTATAAAATAATAATCCCTATTAGTTTCATCAAATACCCAATTCCTCTTAAAATTAACAGAGGTAATTTAATCAAGAAACATATATATTATAACCCTAGTCAATGTAAGATAAAAACATTTAAAACGTACTTCTAGGAAACCAAATAAATTAAAAGATACCATAATATGATTAATAAGGATTCCATATATCATTGAATCAATGTAATTCATTAGTATAATATTATAATCCTTAATGTAAAGGATTTATGAAAGAATATCTTGGAAGCACATAATGAAACCATGTGCAGATGCAACAAAGTTTCAATTAGAGGTAGAATCACAATCTAAAGAACAATTTAACACCCTAGAGAAAAGGAAAAAATTATTTCAAAACAAACCCCATGTGTTAGATTCCGGTCATTCATTGAAAACCCCATGGAAAACCAAGGAAAGGAGGATGTGAAGTGGACGAGGGGTAAAATGGTACAAACACCCAAAAACATTACCTTGAATCTAAATGAGTGTCCACCATATATTATTGATAGGAACATAGTATTCCTAGAGATAACACCCTAGTGTGCCAAGATGATGGGGAGGATGAGAATACAATACTAGGGAAAAGAGATAGTATTAGGAAATAAAAATATGGAATTTTGGTAAATTAAAAGGGACCTATGGTTTACCCACATGGTTTTCCAAACCATTTGGTTACCATGTGGCCTCATATGTATATGGAAGAGATACTACATGATTAACTAGAAAATTCTACATGAACAAGTGCAATCTATGTTGTCAGATCTGTCCCTTAGATGTGTAGTACGGCCAGCCGCACAGTTACTATTAACTGTGTGAAAAATGGTCACTACTTGAAAAATTTCCCAAAAATTCCAAAAACTCAAATTATTGACTGAGTGACACACATGAACCTCAACCAAAAGATAATATTCTAAATAAAGGTCAAAATATATTAGTGTCTGAGGTCGGGTTATGAAAAATCGTTTAGCATAAAAGGCTTTAACATGCACTAAAAGTCTTTTTCCATAAAAATGACCCAACTACCCAAATTTGTTCCAGTTGATCATTTATAAAAATAACCAGACCACTTAAATTTAATATCTAATATACCTTTCCTTTAATGTCTATTTTAAAATATAAATTGATCACATGAATTATAGTCTTGTGATTTGAGTGGCCATCTACCAATCCATGAAATGCCCATACAATTTACAAGTAACATTTGGCTTCCATTTGACCACATCCAACTCCATTTAACATTTTAAATATATCATCTATTTTTCTGTTGTTCAAATACATGGGTTTCTTATTTCCCAATTATAAGGTTCCCAGACAACATATAACTGAAACTAGATCAATTCATAGACAAAACAATAAAAAACCATCCCATTAAACCATTTACAAATAAAAACATTTGTAGAATGTTATCATAAGTATAATAGAAAAAAATTATATAAAAATAAGAATACTATAATAGATTAACAAAATATCTATAAATCATATGCAACATGGAATATAATCATCTATACATATCATACAAGCAGTGATGCTAAATAAAATAAAAATCATGGCATTAAACCCATGCAACATGACCAAAATTAGAAGGAATCATTCTAATGGAACTACCTAGAATGTCATATGCATGGAATTTAAATTTATAAGTGTCTAATATGAATAATGTATTTCCCTATAATTTTAATTCATGCCAAGTGTAAATGTACCAAAATCCCAAAACAATAAGCTGAAAAAATACATTAGTCACCCAAGGTGAAATCATATCAACTATAACATCGAACATTATAAACAGAAATTTCCAGCCCTAGTCACTTGGTCATTTCCTATACATGGGGTAATCAGTCACAAGAAAAACAATATACTAAGAAAATACACATTCCTATACTCTTATTTACTAGTGTAAAATATTATATGAAATTAAAAACAATCATCAAATATCACTTTGTCATGTCCTAACCCGACATACCACTAAACCAGTAGTTGGACCGGGTGCCACATGACCTCAAGTGTGTCTCCCCATATTCCAGAGGCTACGAACTAACATTGAGGGTGTAAAGGTAGTTTAGTACGTAGACTATAACATCATTCGCATAGTTTATAGAGGTATTATATTTAAAAATATTAATAATAGTTTTAGAAAATATAATGCAACAATTAAATCTGTGGAAGACAAAATCAATATCTACTGAAGAAACACATTTCCAACAAAAATGTATATGGTGCATGCATGTCATGGTGACACACATCCGAATGCAGTAAACAATACATTATTATTTAAATATCATTATATAAATTAATAATAAACCTAATTCCTCAATGGAAATCTAAATAGGCATCCCATGCTTCCGCTCATTCCATTGCTCATGTGTACAAAGTATAACATAATGTTGTAAATGAATAGGTTCATAGACCTGAAAATAATAAAATACTTTGTCATATCCAATGGTATATGAGGATGATGTTAGATAAACTCTTATTAGGTTAGCACCCACCATGTCAATATCATCAATTATATGAAATATGTAAATAGGTAGTGTTTAAATTCAATACAAAAGAAATAAATATGAGTAAAAAATGTATGTGGAAGGTAATATACTAAGAAAGTTACACCATTATATCCCCATAAGGTCCCTTGCACAAATTTGTCAATCAAATATTACAAGGAATCTATAATTTATGCACAAAAGATATCATGACTTTGATTCATCCAAATATGTTATATAAATCAATCACAATCAAATCATACATCCCCGAGAATGAGGAATCTACGACTGAGCTGTATAATCACATGTAAAAATTTACCATGAGAAATTCATATATTCAAGTGTATCATATACCTCATGGTCGTGGCATATATTTCATGTCAGACCACAAAAGGATGTATCCAATGTGTCGATGACCAATGAATCTTCATCGATTCTCATGGGTGTCCTAGTGGAATATCGGTGTAGATAGTAGTAAGAGTCCAAGGAGTATATGTATCGACTTGTCCTATGTGAGTCCAAGAATTCCCCATCCACGAGGTATCAAGGCCTAAGGAATCCCAATGAATCAATACCCAAGGGGAAAAATCTACCGACGATTTTTACTACCACATTTCATATACATGGAGAGTAGTCCATTGCATCTATCAATCCATTTAATTATTTCAATCGATTTTTCAAATTAAACCATATGAGTATACCCACATATATAACCATTTCATTAACTATGACTATAACCGCTCATATAAAACATTCCATGATAAACCACTGGTTTACCCACCCATTTATCACAATTCAAATAAAGCCTTTAACATAAGCATCTATGTATACCCAACCATATAACCATATCATTTCTTTTAGTGAATATACCTATTCACAATTATCTCACACAACATGAGTATACCAATGATTGTATTATATTTCCTTTAATCAAGTAATATGGTTATACCCACCCATATATCACTATTTCATAAATAGATACATCACAATTCAACAAATGAACATACCCACTCAAGTATTTATTTCATATTTAAATATGTTAGATGAGTTTACCCACTTGTTTATACATTATCAATTCAAGGAATATATTTATTATACCCACCAATAATCCATCAATGGTTTGAAAAAAAATTCTATTC
This sequence comes from Viscum album, assembly GCA_963277665.1. NCBI lineage: Eukaryota > Viridiplantae > Streptophyta > Magnoliopsida > Santalales > Viscaceae > Viscum > Viscum album. The sequence goes on along the minus strand of OY728134.1, from coordinate 632,752,715 downwards.
GGATAATGTTTATACACCCTCATTAGTCTATATTCATAATCAATGTAACCAAAAAGAATTCCCACTCATAGTTAAAATACATATTTGAGATATACACATAAAATGAGCTTACCCACTATCATATATATTGTTTTTTAATGAAATAATTAAAAAATAAAACCCAAACTATTTATTATTCCAAGTCAATTAACCAATTACCCTCAACCATGTCACATAGGATTACCCGCCCATATATCCAATTATAGTTCATTTGAATAGTTATATGCACGTGCATCAAAATAAAAGGGAAAAAACACATCTCCAAGTTATAAAAACCATACTCTATTAATTTAATCAAGAATCCATTAACAATAGAATCATAGGAAACCCACTTTTCATCATTAAAAGGAAACATATAAGTCTACTTACTACATTTTTAGATTTAAGGTAGCGCTCCTTCGATGGAGGGGTTTAATTATAAAAATAAGACTCTACTCTAAAAAATCATTTATTCCACATAACCAGTTCATTATATAATTTCAAATCCCATTTATTATAAATGTAAATAAGTAGAAACTGCATTTCAAACCAAGGTAAAAGGTTAAGGACTCTGCCTCATAATATTTTCAATCTAAAACATTCTATCTAAAGTAGTCACCCACTCACATTCAGAAAATTCCATATATATATCATTAACCGATGCATGTGTTCCCTATTCCATGAGGGAACACACACATGGAAGATATATATATATATATATATCAATATATATTCAAACCAATTTATATGATTGTGTACCATATAAAATGATCAAAACTCCCTACCAAAATTCCTCAAGACTAATAAACACCACATGAATCTAAATTAGAGGGTCTAAAACAAACCATGGGTTTAAAAACATATCCCAAATTGATAGTGGAATAGAAAATCGACCTAAATTTCCTCTCCTTCAATGGTAGTTTCCGGAAGATAGACAAAATTCACCCGAGAGGCTATTTTCACTACCCTATAACCAACTTACAAGGATTAATGGGGAAAACCCTAAAATAGGGGTTTGGAAAAACCATGTGGGGTTAAATGGAAGCCCAACTAGTTAAAACATAGGTAGTGATAAGGATATAAGACTTTAACTAGTCGAATTAGAATATACGGGTAATCGATTCTGATGAAATCAGTGGATGGAGAGACAATCGATGGGAGTGGTGTGCCACGCCTCGTGATGAAGGAGGGGGAGCTGGGCGTCATGTGACATAGGATAAAAGGGAGAACACCACCAAAATAATCTTTAATAATTCATTTTAATTTTCATTAAAATATTAAATTTTTAATAACTAAGTCTCAGTTCATTGTTTAGGCCACACTATTAAACAGATTATGGGCACACATGCACCCATTTATGGGGAACCAAGGCTCCCTATATGGTTTGACCTGCACAGTTATCTAAATGTTTATAAATCACAACATATTGATTACTAGAGAAAAATTATTCCATATATAATTTTCCTATATATCAATCATTATAAAAAAATTGATTCTTTTGGAATGGAAAAAATAAGGGTGATGTAAAATGATCAATAAGGTATAAGTACAATATACGTTTTCAGAAATCAATCAGACAAAATAATGCAGTAAGGTAAATAACAAATAACAAATTCCTTTTAAATTACTAGATAAGGTATAATAAATTTTTAAATGTGAATAAATGACAACATATTCCTTTTAAATGTCTATATATGACACAATTGATATGGAAAGGTAAATAACTGATGAAGAATTCCATTTGACCAATAAAATGAGAATGAAATTCATCCAAAGATAATATCATTTTGAAAATGTCATATTTAATAAGAATTGAGTTATTAATGAATAAGATTATTAATAATTGGATTCGCTGATATCATGTATCACGATACATCTATTTTGTTGAGATCTTTCATATGATGGTTAAATCTACTGGTAAAAACCTCGTTTAATGTAATAATAATATGATTTGTCTCATGAGGAATATTGATGCATTGAGGGGATGTATTATAGTGGGCCCCAACCGTCACTGTATATTTAAAGTGTTCCTTGTATATCGAATAACCTATTTAATTCATAAAAAAATGGGCCTTTTCAACAAATATCTATATTGAGTAAAGGATACAAAATTATTAATATTTGACTACTAGATATTTAAATAATGTAAACTTTTATTTATTAATGACATAAAATTTAATAAATAATCATTAAAATTAGAAATAATATATATATTTTGAGGGAAACAGATTATATAATTATAATTGGATCGTGAATACTTGAAAGAGATGTCTAAGACCATAAAAATGAAATAAGTGAATACCAGTACTACCCTTAGTCAAAATAATAATTAAATATCGAGAGGAAGAACAAATATATAATAAATTCCATATATACCAATTTTAGTTAATTTTTTTTTTCATTGAGGAATATAAATATAATAAAAAGATTGATAAAATATTTCTTGAGGAAAATATCTTTTTTATTCTTCAAATCACATCCTAAAACATAAAATAGTTAAAAAAACATGTCATAGAACATAATTTATTAAACTAATGAATTTATAGAATAAATTTTGATTACAAATAACCTTGTAAAAATGAGTGGAATATTAAAATAAATTAAATTCATGATAGTGGGTAACTTTGTACTGGCCATAAAGAACAATCATTTAACATGATAAAAAGGTGGGATATGTTCCTTATTCATAATGTGACAAGAATATTCTCTTTTAAATTAGTTATAATAAGAATAAATTGGTAAATATAACTCTATTAAATAATATTAAAAGTGTTATAAACTTTTTTAAAATCATTTTTTAGAAACATGGTATAGGAAGAACACATATTTCCAATCGATGATAAAAATGACTTCTGATTTTCTTAAATCAAAATTAGAATAAATTTATGTAAAAACTAGTGGAATTAGTAGTATTAGTTTAAAATATCATGAATAACAATAGTAAAATATAATTATTGGGTTTATTAAAAATTTGAATACATAATTTCCTTCAATTTAAATTCATGAATCAACAATCTTGATTAAAATTAGATTGTTTAGTAAACCATACAATGACCATATAATTGATGTGACAATCAAAAAATGAAAAGATTAAGAGTATCAAGCATAAATCCATATATATCAAGTTAAATTACAACATAATAAAATCAAATTTTATTATACACATAATCTTAGTGTTATATAATCAATGAAGTATATGTCTAACCCAATTAATTGAAATAGAGTAACAAAAATCATTACCACTTGGTAATTTTTAATTCCAATACAAATTGATTAAATAATTATATTTAACAATTAATTGTAAGGAATAATTATTTATTAATGATGTTACATTTTAATGTGAAAATATATACACAATATAATATAAATTAACAGGATAACATTATAATATTCCTCAATAAAACAAAATTGGGATGAAATCCATTACCCTACAGTTCCTTTTATAGAATGTGATTTAACAAATTGTAAAATGGTTTTTAAAAATTAAATATCTTTTATAGAGACCATAATAATATTTATAATATCTTAATTGATCATTTTATAACATTTTTTACTTCATTCATTTATAAGATTTTATTATTTTAATTATTTTTCATGTTATATGCCTTGTTTTCTCTTATGTGTTTCCTCTAAAATGATCAACTTCCTATGTATATGATATGGTTATAAAATAAAAAGACTAATAATTAAGAAATAATTAACATATTTATATATCAATTATACCTTTGAAAACAATCAGGAATGAGGGTTAGGTTAAATGAAGTATGTTACGATCATGGAGACGGTAAGTCGACAGTATGCATGAGTAACATTTCATTTTTTCAATGATATGTATGGAAAGTAGGTAAGTAATATTATACAATTAAATAATTATTAAAATATCATATATAAACACATTGTAATCTTATATATAACATCCATGTGTCTTGGTGATGATAAGAGAGTCGCATCACATTGTGAAGGTGGTAGTACACACATACAAGGATGATGTAATCATATATATATGAGTGAGAAGGAAAGAATGAAAATGATATATATTATATTGCTAGAATAATAAATATTTATATAATATATTAATTATTTCATTTATATCGTTTATAATTATTTAATTTATCATTATGACCCTCCATTTTAAACATTATGGATTGATGAACTACACCACTTCCTAATGTGGTAGTTCACCGTACACATGAGTGGCATTATCGTATCTTCTACTAAGTATGAGGTAAATATATATATTATATACCTACCAAATATGTATAAATATGTTACGAATAAATAATATATAGTTTATATCCATCTTCATACCCATCCTCGAGAGGTAGATGTGGAATAATAAATGACATTGGTTTGTGAGGAAGTATTGTGCCTTAAACATGAACGTTGATTTCATTACCCATCTAAAATTAGTGGAGATACATCTAGGTCATTACATTATAATAAAAACATTCCTGTATTAGGTATTTACTAAGTTAATTACATCTTCATGTCTTAATAAATATTTATGGTTGTGGAAAACAATTAAAATAATGATCCTCATGGATGAACATTACCTCTTCTTCTGGTATTATCTTCATGTTGGAAAAATATAATTACTATAATAGATTTATGGTCCAAATAAGGTTTATATGATTATTTGAGGTTGGTTTTTATGTTATTTATTCAATTTTATTATGACGAAAATTACTTTGAACATGTTAATAAAAGAGGATAGGGGGAGGCCTTTTATAATTGGGGGAGAGGACACACAATTTATTTTTGAAAAGATTCAATTCGAAAAATGTTTTTGCCACATAAATATCTAAAATATTGGAAAACAATTGAACATATAAAGCTTAATGATGATATTTGGACATAAAATGGTGTTTTAACCAGTTTTTAGGTCATTTTTTGGCTTAATATTATTTATATAACCCCTGGTAAATTAGTTTTTACCTTAACCATTGTAAATAATATTTACCCATTTAACTATTATAATTGAAAAAAAATTATGTTTGAATTAATAGAAACTATAATATATTTTTAATAAAAATATTGATTCTATTATTCTAAATAAAATATCGAGAAGGGGGAAATTAGATTTATAATTAATCACATAGGCATGATGAGAGAGCAGGTTTTCAAAGTTAATATGTTTAAATGTTTACAATTTTTTTATTTCAAATTATTTTGAAATGAATAAAATTCACTAATGTTAATTAATTTATATATTTTATAACAAATTTTATTATAAAACTAGGTAAAAATATAATTTATCAATATTAATTAATTAATTGAAAAGGTAGTTTTCAAATAAAATTCAGTATTTTTTAACATTCATCAATAAATGAAACATTTCACATAAATCCAAACCCCCCTAAAATAATTTTAATATTATGATTTCAAAAAATAATTAAGGTTATTTTTTCAAATTAGTTCATTAAACTTAAGAATCATTTTTTTACATTTTGTGTGACTGTGGGACCAAAACCGTCTTTAGATAAAATATAGTTTTTATGATTTTTTTTCTTTTAAATAATGATTTTCTTCCTACTTATCAATAGATAGATAATCAACATATGTAATATATATAGTTTCTTAATTTATCTAATCATAATAATTCCCTCCATTCCAATAGATCGGTGATTAACATCGTATTAAATATTAATATTAATAGTATATTGTTGTTCGATGAAACTCTTTCTTGCATGTAATGAATGATATCAAAGAAAATAATTGTTGTGTGTAACACCATATAAAATAATTATTTTTGGTACTTCATACTATTGAAGATATAAAATCAATGTAAAAATAACTATATCATAAATTCTCTACATTTTTTATTTTCTTCTATGTTTGGAGTTGCGTGTCACATTTTATATTGAATATAATGTTTTTATTTTAAAATCATTTAGTGTTACACACAATAAAAAAACCTTATTTATTTAGTAACCTTAGCCACAAATTTATTTTTACCTCATTGGAAGTATGAAATACAATATTTCCCTCTATCACAACACTAATCACAGCGAATGATAAATATTTTTTGAATGTAAATCACACAAAAAACAAGGATTTTACATTGTTAATCACCGATAGATAATCCAAGATAAAAACAATGATGATATAATAGTGTAACGGAATCAATTATAATTTTTTTTGTGTATGTATGCTTTTATATAACATTATCCATGTTCCTTGTTTTGGTTTTGAGTCCAGTGAAAGCATGCGAAGGTTGGTGATATATTAAAAATTTTATTAATAATCATTGTCTGAATCCCAGAGTGAGGATCTTAGATATCAAATTTATAATTAATTAATTTAAAATTTAGTAAGTAAATACCTATACATAGTAACATTATTCATTGGTTAATGTTAATCTTATAAATATAGCCTTTTGGATCACCTTTACTATGTTGTGAAGATGCCTGGATGGAATCCCTCTATTATTGATCTACATGGGCTCCAAAGATCAATGAGAAAAACCAATAAATATTTATGTTCTAGCATGGAATATCTAATATCATTCATTATTAATTATTGATCATCCATTATTTTAACATTAATAAATATCTCTTACACTTCTCATTTTTAAGAGGGAGTGATAATGATGACTTGAGAGAGAATTCATTATGCACAACAAATCCTCTATTCTTAATTTTTGTATTACCTACACAATATAAATAACATCATATTTATAGAATTGGTATTAAAAATAAAATATTTTTTTATTGTATAACGAAAATTAAATAAAATTTATTACTACTAATAAATATCATGGAACATAACAATAATTATATAATTAGTATTTTTACGTAAACAAACTTGAATAGTATAAAATATTATATAGTGGTCTTGTTAATCAATATTCTTCAGAAAAATCACTCTTGGTCCACTAAAAATCCCCATGAATTTTTTGAACAACCATCTAAAATTTTTATTCATAAATAAATTTTTTATTCGCAATCTAGTGAATGAATATTTATTAATTTATTCAAAAATAATATAAATATTTTATTCAAAAGCTGGTGAATAATAATATATTTACTTTATGAGATCATTATAACATGTATAAAATTATTTCATTGAAATTGGAATAATATTTATTCAATTAATTTCACTCAAGTATAATTTAATTAATATCAACAAAAACACTTAGTTTGTGAACATCTAGTATTTTTTTTACCATTGGCATTTGGAGGCCTTTCATAAAGTCTCATATTACTGTCTAGAAATGACTCAAGGAACCCAACATAATGAACATAATTCTTTAATATATAAAACCAGATATGATTTCTCTATGTTTAATATAATCATTTTTCAGAATAATTCCACAAGTAGGATTCATAACTATGTCACCAACATTTATACTGGAGATGTATTTCATTGACTCTATAGAAGAAACTTGTTGTCACAACATGGATGTGGAATTTAATTGGACAATTCTATTCAAGTACAAGGGGTGAGATATCAGATTCCATAAAGATGTAAAGGACAAATCATTCCTTGACTTACTCATTAATGAAAAGTCACTCATGACGCATCGAACATTTCCAACATCCCCATAAGCCTTTATCAGTAGTGTTTAAGAAATACGTATACATACATACGTTGTAACATGAATTTATAATAATGTTAGAGTCCATATACCATGAGACAGACTCGAAAATAGGAATATTAGATGACACCAAAACATGAGTAATTCTTATTGGAGGGTCTGTTCTCATAATCTGACATCATGGAGATTAAAAAGTGTTAAATTCATGAGAAGAAGCCTCATCTACATATATTCACTCAATATTGAAGTTCTATTTACTATGTGTTTGTAATAGTACATTATACAACTACAAATCATTATTTTAGAATATCTTCATAGATCTTCATGGTTCTTATCGTATCCTGGAACGTCTATGACTTTATTAATATGATTTATACACAATGACATTATTACTTTGGAGTAATGATGAAAAACAATATATGTAATAATAGGTCTTATTAATATTCAATACATATCATGATCATGTAATTAATGTAAAACAAGTTGGTCCTTGGATACAAACTTCAAAAAAACAACTTGGACAAGAGCCAACTGCCAATGACCTTCAGTCTGTATAACCTCACATGATAGTAATATTTATGATATGTTATGGGTTTAGTCAAGGAGACCTACACATTTTAGTTTATTTAAATACATCCCACTCTAACATTACCTCCCTTTGAAAAATCCATCAATAGATAATAAATATGAATTATATTCATTGGCTACAAATTTGACGTTTTCTCTTTTTCAAGAGACATCATTGTAATATTATCACAATATATTTATGTAGTATCATTACTCTTATGAACCATATATAGATCTTGGATTAATTTTCACTTCCAAATTACTTTTTTAGCATCCTTAGAAGCCGCAAACCACTTAGACTCTCCTATAACATCCGCAACCACATCCTCCTTTGAGCTCTTCGAACTCAAATAACTTCACTTTAATGTAAAACATTATCCTACTTGTGACATAATTTCATCTTGATATGGTTGGAAACTATAATATCAATATCCATTGATGAATAATTCCTCATCTCTTACAAATAATATGAATATACTCTTCATAGGATTGATATAATTAAGGATTGTCTAGATTTCCATCTAATATTGGTCACCTGGATAATCTTGATAACTTCTTACTGCATTGAATGTGTAGGAAACATAAATCATTTTACATATCATAACATATATCACTATATCTATCATTAGTGCATATGGAATTCCTTATCATTATATGTATTTCCTCATATGTATGAGGATAAATTTTACTGGAAAGATGAATTCTAGGAGTGGATCAAAACAGTTTCCTCATGGATTGTTCCATAATGAATCTCCTCAATATCTTTTCAACGTATGAACTTTTACAAGGGATAATAATCCTCTTGGATATGTAATTATGGATCATGATCAGAAGAATATACACTACCTCTGCCTGATCTTCCATAGCGAATCATTTATTTAACCATTCCTTAACAAAATGTAAGACTACTATTTCATATCTATTTAGTAATATGTGATCAATATATAATAATAAAAAAATTACTACATTCCCACTAAACCATTTTTAGGAACATGAGACAAATTCAATCCTTAGAGTGTAAAATTCTATTATAGTCTCATAAAAAATAATCTTCCATTATGTATATGATTCCTTTAATCCATAAATGTATCTTCGAAACTTTTATAACTTGTCGGAATCCATTGGAGTCGCAAACCCTTCCGGTTGTGTCATATAGGCATTTTCCTTATGGTTCCTAGTAAGGAAGGGTGTTTTAACATCCATATTAAAAAAACTCTTAATCATAGAAATTCACAATGGAATGTAAAATTATAATGGATTTTAGCATTGAAACTTGTAAAATGGTTTTTTTGTAGTCAATTCCTTAACACTATTTAAACCCTACTAAAATAGTCTTTCAATATAGGAACTAACTTTTACATTCATGACTAGTTTCATCCTAAATACCTATTTCAACCAATAAGATTTATGTATACTACATGTTCTACAAAAACATTCAATATTTTTTAATAAATGGAATCCATTTCAAAAAACACGACTTCTAACAAATTATAATAATTTGTACGAATTACTACTTCCTTGTAGGTTAAAGTATCATTATTATATACTAATAAATTTTCACCATTACTTTTTTATTAGAAAAACATATTTTTCATGGTTTTCTAACATCTCTACCACTCGTACATAATAAATGTATCTATGGAACAATATTTTCATCCGTATGGATTATTGGAATTTGATCCACGAAAAATATTTTCTATTTTATGCCTTGACATCATAGAGGTCTATCTCACTCCCAATTTTTCTTTTAAATATATGATCCTCCTCAAGATATGTGGGATGTATTTCAATTAAACATTTTTTATCTAAAGTATTATCTATATAGAATCAATTTATTTCCATATAATACCATATAATGATACACATGTTTCCTTAGGGATGATGTTTTTTACGTGATGTGGCTATAAAAATGTTTCACTACCCCATACAGGTAAGTAAGACAACATAGGGTTTATTTCATTTCCATAATGGTTATGATATATAATTTCATTCATTAGTTGGCACTCATTTTAGTACGCATGACATTGTTAGAAACATGTATCCACAGATGGTTAATAGAATAATCACATGAATAAAAATTGATCTCACAATGTCCAAATGGTGTGGTGCTTCCTTTCTACATGTCCATTCCACTAAGGTGTATAAGAAGGATTCAGTTGAGATAAAATCCTGTCATCCTACAAGTAATCAATGAAGTCTCAATTAGGTCATTCTCCAGCATAGTTTGAGTGAATTTTATTAATTTTCATATCATGATAGTTCTCAAATTCATTCTTATATTCCTTGAATTTATTATCACAATATGACTAATACATCATTAAATAGACAGATGAATATATACTAAAATCATTAGTAAAATTTATGATGTGTGAGTTCCCTCCCCATGATTCAACATGATATAGTCCATGCACAATGATATGAAATAATTATAGAAGATCTTTAGCCCTTTTACCATTACCAATAAATGAGTATTTGGTCTTTTTCCTTGTATACATGTGTGACATAAAACAAGTTGTTTTGGTCCAAAAGAATCTAAATATCTATATTGATTTAATTTTTAACAGGTATTTTAATTTACATCACCTCACTGATGATGGCAATGTCGGGCATGGTATGAGTCGTGTGAAGATAGTTCGTTATTAATTTCCACTATTTAGTTTTTGAAATCCAACACAGAAAAACCAATATATAAATACGACTTACCATAAAAATAAATCTTTATAAATGAAGAATAACATAATCCAAAATTTTAAAATAAATCTATTTATATGAATTATTGATAAAGAAAATAAAATTTCAGTAATTGATGTCACATAATAACATTCATTTAAAACCAAGATCATTATGATTGTCAATGGGAGGTGGTAGTCCCTAATAGCTACAACAACAAATTTAGATCTCTTGGTTACTCAATGATCTAAATCTCCTCGATAAATATATATGAAAATACATTTTTTAGGAATTTAATACATATGTTATCACCCAAAGCTGTATCTAATTCCCAATTAGTAGAAACTGATAAATTCATCTTGATAAAAAATCCTAAAGCTTTCCTTAGATTATCTGGTTGGGTGCATTTTTTCTTCTAGTGGCCCTTATTGTCACATGTGAAACAAACAACATCATGTTTCCTTTATTTCCATTTTATCATCCTCTTCATGGACGGGTGTAAAGAAGATTTAAGATTAAATATCATTGTTTTCCATTTAATTATTTTCACTATAAGGATGGAATTGTATTCACAACATGAATCCATATCATCTTGGGTGGATAGATAATGAATATTTGGTAGAAACTTCTCAATTTTTTTTAGATTAATTTTTACAACCAAGAAATATATTCTCTAACAGATTTATTTCATAATGATTTTGGTGCCTATTTCTGTGTGGAGATTAAACTATATAACCTCTAATTTCCTAGTTTTTCAAATGACTTTGACTACATGGGGCCCAACTATGTCACCATCATCAATCACTATCTAAAAGATCACATTGGAAATCTCAAACTGTTCATCAATATTGCTCTCATAGAAAAGACAATGGAGGTTATCAAGTGTGGTATTGAAATCCATGATTTCATGTTACTTAATTAATTCAATATACATTGATGAAATCATCAAACATTTAATGTTGACCAAATTTCTAAATTTTTTTCATATACATGGAACTCTTCATCACCCACCTATTTAGTAGGCATATCATTCATTGAGGATTCTAGAATCTAAAATTATAGTTCATGGTGTAGCATAACTTGAGATTTTCTAAGGGCTCCAGGAAGTTACATATAGTTAGGAGGTTAGAATTCACTAAAAATTGATCATATGAATAATTTTTAAGATTAACATTTCATTTTATTATATAATTAAAAGTATTATATTATTAGTACTTACCATGATTACAGAATAATTTAGATATAATAAATGAAATGTTATTAATTTTTCATTTATTAAATCTCCCACTATAACATCATGTAATAATTTCCCTCAACATTGAACATAAAATCTCTAATTTTATCATAATTCTACATTCAAGTATCCACATTACATTTCATATTTTTTTAAATTTTTTCCATGTAAACCATAATAATATAATTGGGTAGGTGAGCTTTCCCAATGTGGAACTAAATCTCCTTAATCCATTGGGTGGATTCCCTTATCTTGAAATCCTAAATTATATTTTCTCAATATTTGTGACCAATTTATATTTGAATGGACTTTTTCCATCAAACTCAATATAGTTCCAGTTAAGTCTATAAAACAAATCTCTTGATAAATAAAAAATAAAAGAAAGATTCAAGACTTTTTCTATGTACTATACATAGTTATATGATTTCATTCACAATAAATAAATGGATGTCTTATTATGAATTAATATTTAACTGATGGATCTTAATTTATTATTCTTAAAAATTTCTCTATTTTATCCATTACAAATATTTTTAATATTAACTTGAAGTAAATTAAATAATTAACCATTTTGGAAAAAATATTTACACATAATACATTTTTTGTTACTATATTTTTACATTAATTTATTTCGTTATGTTATAGAGGCCATGAATCTACAAAATATATAATTTTAGAGATTTAATTAAATAATTAATCACATTAACCTTTCAAAAGATTCATCTAAATGTTAATTATATTAAAAGATATAAAATCATCATTCGACCTAGGGGAAATGAAAACTCTTACCTGTCTTGTAGTGAGTTAAAACAATCAATCTATCTCATTGTGTTTCACTAGATATGGTGTCATTATGGTTACATCATGAACCTACTCCACACCCCATTGTATGATCCCATAATTACAAAAATTTATTACTCACACATTGGTGAGGGGAACCAAAGGATTAGGGAAATAGGATTTCATTAATATACACAGTCATGAACGTCCTAAATAATATTTCATTTATGGATGACCTACATTAATTCATTTAATTTAGAATTAAGTAATTTCAAACTGATGAAATATACCAAATTATAACATCCAACACATACACAATTATTTTTTAAGATCACAACCAATCATACATGCAACGAATATAAAAATTAAATAAATAACATTCATTTTTTAATTCATTAACTTTTTAATTATGACAAAAGTGTTTACATTAATTAATTAATTAATTACCTTTTATTGTAATGATCGTCCAATATTGTTTGGAGATACCCATAATTAATGGAATTCATGGAAAATAAACATAAGAAAAAATAATGAAATATTATTTATAATAAATTAATAGAGAATTTAAAATTATTTAAAACTATTATAAAATTTTGAAATAAAAAATGTTGTTCAAATCAATAAAATAATGATTTAATCATACAATTATCATATTTATTTTTATTTTATTTCATTACATTAATGGGAGAGTACATGGTTTGTAAATTAATATAGAAACCATGTACCTCAGTGTTTGTATACCCATGTTAAACACCTTGAAATTCGATGTGTTAACGTGGCCAGACTAAAAAGTGTGTACATACAAGATACACATGCTATATTCACATCTAATGTTCTAGGTTGTCATGGTAAAAATGTTGTGTGCAATAAAACCACCATTTATAATAAATTTCATGGAACATATATATACAATTCCCATAGATATATGTTTTGTTCTATAGATGCATGTCGTGTTTCCCTATTTTATTGGACACTATTTTTTTACTTCACAATGGTATTTCTAGTCGTTTATAATTGTTTCATAATCCATTAATAAAATGAAACAATAACTAAACATTATTAATATGGTAATGACATGTTGACTAAAACATTATTAAATAATGAATAACATGAAATGAAAATGTAACCAATATTATGAATATATCAATAATAAAAAAGATCATTATAAATATATTCTTGGATACTATAATACAATTTCTTCAATCTGGATACATCGAAAGTGCATGGAGGTGGGTGATATATTTAATGTTTTCTTCATATTATTTTATTGAAACTAAGGCCGTCGATCTTGCATGTAAATTTTAAAATTATAGTATTTAATATTTGTAAAGATAAATACATGGGATTAGGAACATTCATATTTGGTGAATTTTGATCATACAAAAAGAAACATTCGGATATCCATAATTATGTTGTGATGATCCAAGGATATAATCCATCTAGTGGTGGTCTACATGAGATCCTATGATCTATAAAAAACACCAATTGGTTTATGGTTCTAGAGTAGTGAATATAATTTCATTCCTTTTTCATTCTTGATCACACATTCTTCAATCATGAAGAAATTACCCTATCAAATCTTATTCCTCCAGGGGAGAGAGATGGAGGTGTTGAGAGAAATTTATTGTGAACAAAAATTATTTATTCTCAATGTTTCTCTTCCCTACACAATGGACACATCCACTAATATATAGAGATGGTATTTTAGATAATTTATTATTTAATTCATTCCATCCATTAAATGATATCTACTACCATTAATAAATATCCTGCAAAATAATAATTATATACTTTTTATTTTGTGGATACATCCTACTATTGCAATAAAAAATATTATATAATGGTCCTGTAAAATTATATTTCTTATTGGACTTAGTATTGGTCCACACAAAGTTTTCTTGAATTTATTTAATAGGAAAAATATTATTCATAAATAAAAACTTTCATCACAATATAGGGAATACATATTTAAGTAAATATTCAATAAATAAAATAAACATTATATTCACAAGCTATAGAATAAAAATTTATTTAATTAATGTGATAAATACAAATTGAATAAAATTATTCCTGATACTTGAGAATAATAGTTATTCCATTAATTAAACTAAAATTGTTTTTAACTAAGAACAGTGAAAACACATAGTGTGTGACCCTCTGGAATTTTTTTTCATCGTTAGGACAGATAGAAAAAATTCATAAATAACTGTCTAACAATGGGTAATGGTACAGTATAGAAATATCTTAATTTACAACATTGAATACAATATATGAATTCTCACATTTTAATATAATCATTTTATCACAATATCTCTTCATGAAGGTGGCATAACCAGATCAACAACCTATATGCCTGATCTGTATTTCATTGACATTTAGAAATAAAAACATCATCACACAGTATCCATTGAATTTATTGTGATGGTAATATTCCAATCAAAGGGATGAGATATCAGCTTCTATAAATATGGTAGGAAAAAACCATTACATGAATTATTTAGAAATGACATGTCACTCGTGACGGGCTCAATGTATCCAGCCTCACCATTAACATTTATCATAATTTTTTATGAAATACATCAATGTATGTGAGTTGTAACATTGATTAAAAAAATTCTTAAATTCTAAGGACCATCTCACATACTCAAAGATAGGAATATTTTATGACCCAAAAAATGTGGAATTAAAACATGAAGATCTATTCTCATAATCATTGGTCTTGTATATTAACATGTGTGATATTCATGATAAGAAAAAACATGTGCTTATAAGTACTTACACATTATAATCTATATACTATGTGTCCCATAATAATATGTTATCCAACAATATATATATATATATATATTATAATATTGTTATAGAACATCATGGATCTCAACATGTCAGGGAACTGCTATGACCATATCAATGTGATTTGTGATCTAGAACATTATTACATTTGATTCATCCCCCAAAAAATAATGTATAATAATTAGTATTATTAATATTAAATTCATTTAATATTCATGAAATCAGTGTACAAACAATTTCATCAAGGACAACAAATCCAATACTAAGGAACACTGACATTTCATGTTTTAAAAAAGTCATATTATTGAACCCCCTACCACTCCTTCTTATACTCCATATAATTATTCATTTTAGGCTATGTTAGATTATAGTTTTTTGAGACACTTTAATAGATTATAAAAGTAAAGGAAAATTCATGCAAAAATGATACACTACATTAATCATAGCTCTATATTTAATGCCCCTTTGAACTTAAATTTTCTATGAACTTTTACTTCTATTCAAGATGGGAGTATCATATATCTTTTAGTATCCACTATTTTTCTTCCACATAGGAACAATAGTAACATGACATCTCTAGATGATGATAATTCCAAACTATAATTATAAATTTTATTTTTCTACACATTTTCATCTATATATAAAAGAAATAATCCATGTTCTTCTTCCATATTATTGTTGAGGACTATATATGAAATTTTGATCATTGTTATATTCTTATCCAATGAAATAAAAGGTGTTAATATACAACACACATATATTTTTCTTGAGCTACTACCAATAGTTTTTTATAATATTTTTGTGAAACCAAACCATAATTCGATGGTTGGGATTAATTATCCTCTGCAAACTATCCATCATCATGCTAGGCATACCAAATGATTTTAATATTGTAATTAAGGGGAAATAAATCCATTAATACTATTTAAATATCATTTCACCATATTATATTTTATTCTAATAAAATCTACTAGATATTCTTGAAACCACATATCTTTGATGAGTCCCCCATCATTAAGGAAAAATATTTTTATTATTAAGCCGGACGAGAACATGATTAAAATATTGACAACATGGTTTCTTGTCAATAATTTGATACATTAAATCCATGAAATAAAATCTATTTAACTAATTAATGATAGTATAATGATTCCCCAACACTTACCATTTCTGAAAAGTTTCATAGAATGGTAATATATATCATGGATTGACCTATGTATTACACAAAACCACATTTAATTTTAATCAAATTGAGAAGCACCATGATGTTTTATATCTAATAATTTGGATAATATTCAATTTAAAACCCTTCTGTGACATGTGTGTCTTCACAATGGAAGTATGCCTTAAATCCATATTATGTCACTTAAAAACATATATATTATTCTCATTCAATATATATTTAATTTAATGTTTTATGATTGATATGAATCATCATAATCCTTGTTTATCAACCAAAAATACGTGTATAATGGAACAAAATTCATTATCTTCCAATTTTACAACTACAACAGCATTCACAATTTCATGTGAAATGACATTCATGTAGTTTCAATATTTTTATGTCTTCCATAATTTGTTGGATATAAAATATATTTTATTTTATGATTGATATAACATTATGATTTCTCTTCATTAATTGGCCTAAAATCCATGACATAGAGGAATATTCTTCTCAAAAAGATAGGGGATAAAAATTTATTTATTTGATTTATTTCATAGTAACACTTCCATATATCAGGTGCGATTATCCAAAACAATACCACATTTTAAAATTACTCAATTTATTACATATCATCTTAGTGGTTCATCATTTTTAATATTTTCCAATTCTATTGAATATTATGTATCATGAAATTTTCATACACATCACTATGAGACTTCAGGGTGTTTTGAATTTCTCATTTTCGTTAATTTTTACATATGAAATAAAAATATTTTACAGATCACTCTGTGGGTTTACTATAAATAATTTTCAATACGTTCAATGATATTATTTATGATTCAAATATCATGTCTAGTTTAAAATTTCAAATTCAACTTCAAATATAAGACTTCTTTTGTATCCAACAATATTTAGATAATAATTAAATTTAAATAATCTTTTGGCCATTTACTTCCAACAAAATGTAAAAAAACATAACTTTATGTTCTTTCAATGTACACCAAAAACATCAGACCTCGTTAAATCTCATAAATTAATGTGTTTTAAGTATATCATCCTCATCCAATATATATCCAGTAACATATAAATCCCAATGTTATATAATTTTTCTCAAAATCCAAAACATTATTTTCTAATATAATGTATTTAGAAACCTAAAAAATTATTATGTAAATATTCCACACACAACTACCAAATTGAAAAATCATCCAACAATTTAGTTCAATATAAATTATAATGTATTTTATTATTGATTTCTACCTTTTTTATCTTTAAAATGGACATCACACAGTATAACATTGTATGTTGTGTTTGTGGGATCATCTTAAAAATGTATGAGATAACCTCTCAACTAAATACCATAAATGATGTGATATGAAATGTTTAACATATTAATTATATAATGAAACAATCCATTTCAATTTGTTCCTTTTAAATCTAAAAATAATTATTAAATAATATTAATAAAAATATAGAATTATAATCAATATTGTAAGATCCTAGGTTTTCACTTAGGTATGGATCCTTTTAAAATTTGTCAAATTATTTATTCTTGACCTAAAATAAATTCCTAATGAGTTCATATGTGTCTTGGGGGCTGTTATGGGCATGTTCAGAGCCAGTAACCTCTTTTTTGGGAGAAATCATATGGTTTCATGTTTAATAGAAACTGTGTGGGGTAGGTCGCATGATAACTTCTAACCATGTAGGATTGTATAGTGGGTATAAGAAGGGTGCACAGTATTCTTTAACAGTGTGTGGGGGGATACACACCCATGAAAAAACTACATAATTATTTCGTAGGTGTTTTCCATGGTTTTTCCATGGTTTCTCTAACTATAGACCAAACAATGTGAAATGTCCATTTATATAGCAGATGGATCTTGTTTGTGCACAGTTTGTCGAGACGTGTTTCCAAATCATGTAATACATTTTCTTGGGTGATTTTAGAACAAAACCATTAATAAAATTTTATAACCTAATATTATTCTCACCTTGTATTTCTAGATAATAGAACATCATATCCTCTCCCATTTATCACTTTTTTGTGATCTTTTTATATAATTTTATCCTGATCATTCATGTATAGTCCAATCGAAGCGTTTTTCATCTCATTGGATCTGAACTGATAAGACATTAATTTTTTTTGTTTTTTTGGAATTTTTTATTATTATTTGTATAGATGAATTTATTTAGATTCAGGATCATATGACATAATTCAAGGCATTATCTAGTTCATTATATCTCTTCTAATCAAGGCTAATCTAGAGGTTGTTGCAAGATGTGGAGAGTCATATGAGTATGCAGACGAATGTCTATAACTCATTCCTCTTTTTTCCCCATTTTATAAATTTTCATGTATTTTATTTTATTTCATCTGTAGATCCCTATTTAATTAATGTAACATTATTATAGTCATTAAAATCACATTCAAATATTCTTATTATATTTTTTATTCCTTGAAGGTGGTAACATCCACAACATTGGCCTCTATAAGTAGTGGGTTTCTGTAATTATGATTTTGGTATCCTGTTTCCACTATATGTAGTACTGTTGAGGTGTTCTTGAAATGGCCTTAATAAATGTAAGCATTTAAATAAATAAATTAGTTTGAAATTTCATTAACATGGTATCTCATAATTTGAACCACAAAAGGTAAGTTCTTTAACATGAAAAAAATCAATCTTAATTGGAATTTGAAAGTAAAATTTGTATATGGCATGGGCTATATGGATGTTTATATAGTAATAAACAATTATTGTATTGATATCACATAGAACAGTTTATAGTAAATAAATTACACAATGTCACTCATCATTTTCCCCTTGTCATGTTTTTGAAAGCTAAATGATAGAACCATGTAAGAAAATATGAAATGATATAAATGGTGTCTTTCCCCTTAGCCTAATTAGAATAATATATGGAAAATTCCAAGTCCGTGAGTTTTTAAATGGATTTTTTATTACCTAGAATAATTAACTAAATTAATAAACTATAAGCTACATAAATCACACTAAATGTGACAATACTATAGTAGTAGTAAGTCTTGATCTCGGCATGAATTTAAAATTGAATTCCATGAGCACACATAGGTGATATTATCATTCAAGGATGTCAGTTTCCAAGGGTGAGACACACTATGGAACCTGATTCACATCTATCAGTGGATTTCAAGTATTAAACTATAAGATCTATCCTTAATTATTATTTTTATTATTCCATGGATACACTCTTTGATATAGTGTGATGTCTACAGAAATGATGTGTCTTGTATACTCTGTTTTTCCCAATAACTCATTTTCCCATTTAATGATGGATAAATTCATTTTACATGGTTAGAATTACATAATAGTGTAATTAATTGGGAGATGGACCTTATATTACACTCTTTCCATTATATCCAAGCTATAGGTTACAACCTGAGTTAGATTGACCACTGACGTAAAGGATTCCTTGGTTCCTCTTCATTATTTTTATCATATTTGATTCCTTATAATGTCATGGATCCTTCACAATTGTAATTCTTTTAGGATTTCAGTTCTATTTATACATTACATGACTTATATAAAATGGAATATAATTTATTAATGATCTGGTTTCATGCTAAGACACTAGAAGAGGCTGATAATAGTATTTGGGTATTTACATTACTGTATTTATTTACTTACATATATCCATGCTTCCAAAAAAATTAAATTTATATTTAATTGATGCAATGTTATAAATGTCATCATTGATGGAAAACTAAAATTTATTTCACCCCATATTCTAGACTCCATTATAACCTTGGTAGATTACATATATGAAGGTGTTGAAAAAATTAATATTTCTACATTAAACACTTGATTTCATACATGCACGAGGATAGATCTTGGTAGACAATGTCCAAGAAGGATATTGGGATGCTTGGACAATTTTTGGATTTCATGTTGTTACTTTTTATATCATGTGTTGTATATTTGTTTGTATTTATGTTTTCCATATCTATAAATAAATGGTATATATCATCTTCAACTATTAAGTATTATTACAAGTGATAATGTTCTTCAATGTCCTTGTCTACATCTGATGATCAATATATTTATTATGATTCTATTATTTACTAGTTATCATATTTATCTATAGTGTTACACTCTGGATAGAAAAGATTAGTCTCCCCAGAAACACACCCTAGGACCTCACTACTAGTCATCTGTATTTGGAATACATGGAGATGTACTTGCGGCCCTATTGCCCACCGTGTTCGACAAACCTCTGAGTGGCGTCTTGGTTTGGGATATCACAAAGTGTTATCAGATTAGTTCCCTTTATGATTTATAATTAGGAGATAATACTATAGAGATTAGTAATGATTGAAACGTCGTTTTAAGTCATTCTTGGGAATAGCTAACCCATGTCGGGGAAAATTCCATGTTTCATAGATTATAATATTTTTTCTTATATTTCGTATTATAATTTATATCATTTCAGCACTGGGTGCTAAAAATGTTGTGTTATGTACATTATTATTATTTTTATTGAGAATTTTAATTAATCCTTGGTCTGATGATATAAGGGAAATAATCATTGTAACATGCATCATTATATGAAGGTATAATTCAAATATCTGGCATATTCCATGACATATATGTTAATTGTTTCACTTTAATTTTCTTGATATGCTTTTGAATTATGTGTGATCCTAATATATATATATTTTCATTCTCTTTGGTTGTGATTATTGGATTTCATGTTTCAATTCAGGAGGTGTATGGGAACATGTGGGTTGGAATGAGTAGTTTATAGAGTATATATGTATATAACCCATTAGGTTATAAGGCCAAATATCATCTTCTTCAATTATAATTTAAATGGATTTTTATCTTAGTGATAATGAGCATGGTCCATGATTCACTGGGGCTGGCAGTACATTTTATTCAAACATTGATACATGTTTAAAGGCAAGTACTACATCAAAATGATGAATCCAACTAAAAATGAAATGGTTTCCAATAAATGATGAGGCAAGGTATATGTTACCCTCTATATACTAAAACCCCTTAAATTAAAAAGATCGCATACTAATACGTAGACTCCTAAGAGAATATTTGGGCTACTATAACTTCTGTAGTGATCCTTTTCTTATCAACCAACATCTCATGTTGTTTCCTAACTGCTTCTAACTTGTTCTAAGGAATGTTCTTGGATTGTTTTGACAAATACCACCATAATTTCCTCATTTCATGTTCCAAAGGCTGGTAATGGAAATTCTCCTGACATGGTGGGACTAGAGCTACCATTCATTCCAACGAGTGTTCCACCCGAGGCACCATTGGGTATACTTGATCAGGGAACTAACACTTGTCTTCTTGATAGGTTTCTACATTTGATACAATATATCATTGTTTCTCCACAACATATACCTACGATGGCTGATCTAACCCATGATTTCTAGTAACATCATTTTCCAAACATCTATAGGGAAGGAATTTCAAATGTCACTAACTCTTCACTAGATGCTACATTTTCTATCTTTAGCATGTGGAGACACATCCAGAGTAGATGGTCAAGCTCATTGCATAAATTCTACATGATTTGACAAAGAACAAGTGGTATATAATTACCCAGGATGGTCTCCAATAGGTCATGGAATGGGTTTAATTATGGACTTCCTTATATGGTTAATTATTTCCTTGTATGTTGTGGGATGATCGATCTAGGGAGGTCATGCATATTGAGTCATGTGATATGTCATTCACAGATTATTAGATATGTTTCACTACGTTACAATACTTTTCATCGATTCTAGTTGGTGATGAGATTTACTAAGCATAATAATTTGAGGATGGGATATAATATGGTATCCATACATAGGTGAATTCAATTCGCATACCTAACATATTTGAAATAGTAAATTATGTTCTTATAACTGAACTCAAATTGAGGGAATGAAATATTTTTGGGCATATATGATCAGTGCAATGGTATGCCAATAGTTTTTCATCTAGTAGGAAATGTTCCATCATGGTTTCTATTAAGTGATGTGGAAACTAGATTACATATACTAGAATCTATGTAGTCTGGGATTAGTGTGAACAATAGGGAAACCTAATGCCTCAGTGTGATATAAACCCTATGGAGTGACATAATTTTGTTCATATGGGAAATCTTAAGGGATTTAGTCATACCATTATATCAAATTATATTTGATGATGTTTCACACCAGCTCCACCTTTATGTGTATATTATTTTGCTCCATGTTCTGTTGGGGATTGGAGTAGCACCAACATTACTGGATGAGGAAGAGGATGTGGTTGTGGTGCTAGACCCCTAATCCTTAGTAATTATAGTAGACCGGTCATAACTGTGGTAGTCAAGTAGTATAATTGGATGGTGTATTAGGATAGTTTAATTCATAATATTTAAAACCAAAGGATCATAGTGTTGTAAAATATATGGTATGAGGTACTATTCTAGTAGCTTATACTATAGTATAGTTATATTTGATATAGTTTCTTCACACTCCATCATATTATTCTTATCATGGAATGTCTTAGGATAGAGATACATTATTACTATGGTGTGATGAACCTAGATACAATAATGGGAGTATGGTCAGAGGATATACACCAACATAGGGACTACCCCTTTAGTAAATAAGTTACCTTTCTTTTGGGTCATCTTTTGTTTCGAGATTAATGGTGATAATGTCATTCTCAGTATGGATTTTCTAGTTCCCTAGCATGAATTTGTAGATTGATATTGTCATATGGTATCATTTATATCACTAGAGGGATTGAGTTATCAAAATAATGTTGTCTGTGATGCCCGAGATAGTAAAGATGAATTTTTCAAAATGTTCTTGGTGGAGTGACAATCCAGATTTCCAATCTTTCTGTAAAGTATCAGGGTTTAAATGAAGATAACATTCCTCTGATAGTAGATAATATCAAATATGTTTCTCCTAATGTTTTTGTTTATTACAACTTGAGATAGAGTTACTTAAAATGATTTATCTTATTATATTATTAGATCAAGTTTCCATTCCTCAGAATATGATGACACCTATATAGCACTAGGATCTAAAGTGATAATAAGATGATCAAGAGTCCAAATGTTTTACAGGACCCAATACTTCCTCTTAGGGTTATACCATGTTTTTCACTAAGAATATTTATGGTACCCTTCCTCTATGTTTATATTATAGATGGTTGAACAATTTTATGGTCATGAACTAGAATAACTTCCTCATATATATTTTATTTTTGACATGCTCTGAGGAGGTAGGTTATTATCTAAGATCGACATGAGATCAGGAAATCACCATGTTTTAGTTAGACTATCAGACATAACTACAATATCATTTCATAGTATCTATTTTTTTATGAGTATCTTGTTATTTTTTGGTCTTTTGAATGCACCTTCTGTTTTCATGGATTTGATGAATAGGATATTCTACATATATGTAGATTCTTTTGGAATTGTATTTGTGGATGTCATCTTTGTGTATTCTCACACTCGTAGTGACCTTGATAAAAACCATGATATTATTTTGAGTACACAGATAGAGTTTTAGATTTATTACCAATCATTACTGGTTCCACTTTGGTTCGAGTAAGATAAAAAATTGGGTCATATTATCTCATAATTAAGAGTGTCTATGGACCAAAATAAGGTGACTGTTGTGATTTCTTGGGAGCATCTGAAGAATGTGATTGATATACAGAGATTAATGAGGATGGGTCAACCATAAATTAATATAATAACAAACTTATTACTCCCTTATATATTTCATACTAGTGTTATAAATAACGGTGTTAAATTTATATGGTCTGATGCATACGAGAAAGCAATTCTGGTGGTCAAGGGGAGGCTTTTCTATGCCCTAATTCTGATTCTTCTAGAGTCTATCAAAGCAATACAGTGTTATATGGTGCCAAATTATTTGACCTTGGAGTAGTGCTAATATAGGAGGATGCATTAATTTAATATGGATCTTAGTAGTTGAGGCTTCATGTGGGGAATTACCTGATTCATGACCTTGATCTAGCAGAAGATTTTGAATTCTTTTGATTCTTGAGAAAATATCTATTTTGTTAGAACCTTATGGAGTAAATGGACCACATGGGCTTAAAATAAATCTTTACGCATTGTGAATCGAATCTCATATAGTGAATATGAGTTCAACATATTCAGTCCTTATATTTTGATCATTTTTATATGCCTATAATGTCAACGAGGTTGAGGATGTGTTGAGTATGTAAAGTCAGGAATAGACTGTACAGTAACCCAATGATGAATAGAATTTTATGGTGCACTTATTTAAGAATAATATTGAGATTTATAAATGTCACAAAATTTCATATCTCTTAGACTTTTTAGTTTACACATCACACATTGATATGGTGTAGAGTGGACAGTTCACAAAACCATAAGGCTTGGTTTCCCATGTGAGTATTTTAGGGGATGTCCTTCCTCGAGACTAGTATTTTGACAAAGATGAAATTCAATGTATACATTTGCATGTCTAGGTTTCGTTAGAATTGAGAGATTAACTGATGTTGGAGTCCCGTATTTCCTCAAGGGCATTTCATATAGGTATCTCAAATTTTTTTTGAGATATGTGATGATAGTATTGGTGGTGTCGGTTGAAATGTTAGATAATGGGATTCATCACTAGGTCTTCCACCTGTTAGTAGGTGAAGAAATATAATATAAGATATGCAAGACTATAACAGACGCTTCTAATCCTGGAATAGATATTAGAAGATTATTCAGTGAAAATTTTAGTGGGATTACTGAGGTCACATATAAGATGACACGATGGATGGTTATTCATTGAATTAATAAATATTATAGCCCAGCTCCTTCATATCTAGGAGACATTATTACTTGATGGGATTGGAATGGTGTCTATATGTGTGATTACATGACTACATGATGTCCCTCATACTATTATTCAAATAGGTATTCATATTTCACATCATAGTTCTAGAAGGGGTTGTAGAAGGCGATGGATACACAGGTGCCTCTAAGCACAACCTTTTTTCATCATACTAATAGAAAATTGGAACATTGGATACAGGTTCTATAGAAAATTCTCCATGCATGTATCCTTGATTTTTTTTGTACAGGGGAGAAGTGTATCCATCCTTTTTATTTATATTATAAAAAAATAATAAGGAGGTGATTCCAAAGGCTCGTTTCAGGGGATTGAATGATAGTTCATACTGTTCACACATATTTTAGATTGAGGTAGGCAAGGATTCCCTACTAGGTCTGTATATCATATAGGAGACATCAAAAAAAAATTAGATTATCAGGAAGCATATTTTTACTATTCATTCTAGACATATATCTTATACTGATCACCATCGATGACCTCTGGTGTTCGACAGTGGGTAATTGTTTTTCTGGAGGGTATCACAATTTATAGGGCACAAATGTATATAGAGGAAAGTTAAAATGTCACTAGACATTATTAGGCTCATTGATTTTCTGAAAACAGTTAGTCTAGTATCCTATAAGTTTTTATTACCTAATAGTTTCTATTCCATGCCCGACATCATCCAAGATTCATAGTTTCATAGTTATCATGTTGACCCATCTCATAGTTTTGACCCAAATGATGTTTAGTTAGATAATGATGCTTCATTAGTGGAGTATCAATACCCATTACTAACCAGAGAGTGAAGTCCCATTGAGAATAGTCAGTCACACTAGTATTGGTGATATTGCTGTATAACCTTGTATAAGATGAGACTTTGGAGTGATAGGCTGGTGTACATTCCTAGATTGATGGAGGTTTTCTATGAAATTGTTTGTTTTCTCTTGGATGGTGAGCTTGAGGATGCGTTCCTTTATGGGGGAAGATGGTAAGAACCCATGGTTTTAAATCTAGTATGGATCTTTATATGTATTTTTTAATTGTTTATTTGGGACCAAAAAAGGATGCCTAATGAGATCACAGGTGTATCAGTGGGAATTTGAGGCTTATTTTGATCCCAGAACTGAGTTGTTTTTGGGAGAAATAAACTATCATCATGTTTTGTAGAAATAGTTTCCGTAGGACACATTTTACATTAAACCATGTAGGGATACATAGTGGGGGTAAAGTAGGGTGCACAATTTTCCCTTACATTGGTAAAAGGGATCCACACTCATGAAAAATGAAATACATTTTCTCAAATGTGTTTCACACGATTTTCTTATAGTTTCCCGAACCATGTTCCCTAACCATGGGAAATGAACCTCTATACCGCAGATGGAAAATGGATGGAACACAGTCTAGCCAATTGTGCGACCAAACCATGTGAGTCCTATTTTTGGGAGATTTTAACAAAATTCCCATAAGGAATTGGTAAAACATTATTTTCTTATCCCCTTGGTTTTTTAGTGGACATAACACCCCTTCCTCTCCCATTATTGGGATCCTCTCATTTATTTTTATGTACAATGATCCCAATCATCTATTCTGAGTCCGATCAAAGCACCATTCGTCGTGTTGAATCATCATTGGTAATATCATAATTCATTTTTCTTCTTTCCATCTACGATTCTGTTTATATATAGACTCATATTAACTATTTTTAGCATTTTTTCCATTTTTATATCACTTGAAATCCTGTCCAAACTCAATATTGATACTGGACAAGGAGATTAATATGTGTATGTTGTAGGTGGTCTATAACTCTTCCCTTATGTTTCCTAATTTTATAATTTGCCATGTTTGTATTCTAATTTCATCAGGTGACACATGATTAATTAATGATTCTTTATCATACTCATCTGAATCATATTATAAGACACTGGATAAATATGTTATTCATTATTAGTGGTTATTTCCACAATACCGACTACCCAATGTAGGGAGTTTCAATAAGTATGATTTTAGAATCCTATTATGTCTATCTGCATCACTGTTCAGATATTCCCTGATGTATTCTTGATAATGGTAACTGTTTAAATAATTAAATGAGTTATAAATTTATATCACATGGATTGTTATCACATGAACCACCAATGGTATGTGCATCAACATTTTAAATTAGACTTAAAATGAAATTAAATTTTTTACTAGGTATATGACATGGCCTAATTGGATATTTCAATGGTAGTGGGAAGGAATAATATTTATATCATGTGGCCTATTTTATAGTAAATTAATTCCACATGATTAATCTCGTTTATCTCATGTTTTCATTTTTTTAATGGTAATGTACCAAAATATTCATTCAAATATGAAATGATAAAAATGGGTTCATACCCCTTATCATTGTCACACTAATTAATTGAAATGACTTTAACCATGAATTATTAAATGATGTTACTATTACAAGAACTAAATAATTAATTGAATTAAAAAATATTTGGATATAGTACATGGGAATTGACATTACTATAGGTGTGGTCAGACTTGAAGTAAACTTGGATTCTCGGGGGAATTCCTTGAGCAATCATGGATTCCATTCCAATTCAAGGATGATAGTTTTGAAGGGTGAGACCCTCCTTAGAACAATATCGTTTTCTATCAGTGGATTCTTGATATGACACAATATGTTCCCTCCTTCAATATTATTATTAGAATTACTTGGATACTCTCTTTTGATTTAGCGTTATTTCAACAATCATGAAGTTCCATGGATACACCAGTGGGCCATGACAATGCTTACTCTTTTAATATGGGTGAATTCTATAGTCACTGATAGAATTACATTATCAAGGAATGAATTTGGTGAACCCATGTGTGTTATACTCCTATCCCTATAGCCAAGGTAGAGTATACAACCTCAGTTGATTCAACCCTAGAGGTTAAGGATTTCATGGTTATTAACATGGATCCTCTTCGTTATTATTATGATAATGAATTCTTTATGATATATTGGATCCTACATATTTTTATCATGTCATGATTGTAGTTCTGGTTATTCCTCACATGAATTTAATAAACTATAAGACAAATATATTATAAACTAGTTGCAAGCTCAATCACTAGCTTAGAATGTATCATTTAATTTGATATTTAAATTATTGTACTAATTTAATTTAATTTTTTCATGTGTTCACACTATATTAGTTTATATTACATGGATTGGTTGATATAGATGTTATTGTTGGTGGCGTACTATAATTTAACTAGAACCCGATTTGGGATGCCATCAGAACCTGTAAAGATTACATGTATATAGGTATTGAAAAAGGGAAGCATTCCTATTTGGAAACTTCATTACTTACAAGAATTAGGATGGAGCTTGGTAGTAGATGACCACATGGGAGCTGAGGATTATTCGGGATTTTTTGGATTATTTTTTTTTTATTTTTTATTTATGGTATTTTCTACTACTTTATATATAGGTTTTTTTTAATTATTGAAATATAAATTATATCATACTCAACTATTGAGTGCTATTTCCAATTATACGATTATTCAATGTTCTTGTCTTCTTCTTCATTTACATATATTTATACAACTTCAATTTGGTGCCTATTATCATATTTACCCCTTGTGATGCAGTCAAGAAATGATGGAATAGTCTCCCCAAGAACACACCATAGGCCCAAGGTTCTAGTTTAAATCCTATAGAATTTTTTGAGACGTGTTTTAGATAATGTGGCATGCCCTGCTCCGGGGACCAATATGTTGCATCTAGTTTTGGGACATCACAAACATGTGCTACCAAAATTACTAGAGGATAAATATTGAATATTTTAAATGGCCACAATTTTTTTTTTTGTGAATGAATAATTAATAAGGTTTTATAAAGAAAATAATTAGTTGTTTAAATAATATGTAAATATAATTTATTAAGAATATAACTAATTTTAAAACTAAGGTTCTAGAACCACCCATGTTTCACTCTGATAAAAATAAAAAACATATATTGAAGGATTAAAAAAATAAGTATTTTTTAGAATATATAGTAAATTTATCTAATTTTTTTTATTATAAAATTTTCAATGTAAAACATTCTTTAAATAAATATGGTCAAAAAGTTGTGAATTTATTATAATAACTAGTCCATATGAGATTTAATTATGTGAGGAATATTAGTAAAGTATACCATATCATATTTATTTAAATTTTCAAAATCATTTAATATAAAGACTTATAAACTCATAGTTTAGTTTGGGAGAGTTGTTTCATCATCTATTTATTATTTATTTTAAACACACCTAATATTACATGAAAATATTATTTTTAATCATATATTAAAATGTATGATTTAATTTATTTTATAGAATAATTATTCTACTATTTTCGCAGACTCTACAAATATTATCTCAATTGTTTAAGTGGTAAAAATCTACATATTATTTTATAATAATTTTTTAAGTCTATAATCCATGTATTATATTAATAAAATAAAAATAAATGGAAAATAATTACTCTAAATTAAAACACATAAATGTTATGACAGGAACATTTCATATATCTAGAGATAGAATAAACTATCTCCTTATTAATAGAGTTCTTCAGTCATTAGTTGTATTATTTTTAACAGTTATTAAATTTGAAAAAGTAAATTTTTATAAAATTTATTAAAAATGATCAATTTTTATCATTGTTATTGCAAAATAATAATAATTTCTATGGTCTTCATAAAATTATAATTTATAGCCACATGCACTTCATTAATTTCAAAAATTAATTTCAACTAAACATGTATATTTTTCTTATTTATAAAAAAAATTGGGTTTTAATGTGTTAAAATAACAAATACATACATTAAAAATAAATATAGTTTGTTATCAATGTCATGTGATCCGGTAGATGAGAAACTATTAAGAAAAATCTCCTGATTTGGTCACAACAACAGGTGTATTTGCATAATTGTTTTTTCAAAAAGTGGAATTTTTTTCTATGTTAGACACATTTCAAAATTATATTTTTTTTACATAGATCTAAAACCTTATGGTCTTATAATTAACTGTGATAGTCCATACTTTCCTTCATGAGATTCTATATGTTATGTTTGTTAATAAATTTTGTCCTATACAAAATAGTGTTCTTTTAAAAATTATTCTAAAAAAACAAACCCAAGAACCATAATATCATTTAACATTGGCATTCATCCCAATATATAATAGGATAGTGATTAGTTTTAAAACATTATATATTTATTTAGAAATTTGGAAAAACACATCCGAATGTGGAACATTTTAACCTAGCGATAAAAAAACATAAACCCGCCAACATGGTTCATTGAGGGATATATATAATATATAAAATATATAATAACATATATATCCAATATACCAAACTTCTTAATTAATAAAAATTAATCAATAATGTTTTACAATAATAAATATGTTCATTTAGATAACACATAAATAATATAAACAGGTATTTCCTATAGATTGGCACTGACAACCTCGTATCAATTATTAACAACCATATTCATTTTATGTAGGATACAAGACCTCCATCAATGAGTATTGATATGTACATATATATTAAAAATATAATTCTTGTTCCGACAAAATTTAAACACCTTCTACATGGCCATGGGTTTAGTGTTATGAATCAATAGTATTTATGAAATTTCATAAACTCATTTGAGTGTGTGTGATACACATGAATGTTATATGAAAGTGTTTTGATTGTAAAATAAATTCCACACATAAAATTTAATCATAAAAATGTTAATAATTATAGAAACTACTTATATATATAATCCAATCTAAATTGGAAACTCAAATAAATAATTTATAATATCAAAATTATACCAAAAGGTAAAAATTTATAGGGAATAAAAAAACCTGGGATATAATCAATTCATACCCTTCGTTTCTAAAACATCAAATGTAAATAAAATTGTCTATTCTGTTGGAAATAATACCAATCTATGATGAAAGATTTCTGTCAATGTTAAATAACACACGGTTTTTTTGGAGGGGTTTGATGTCTTGTGATTTTTTATCTTGTTTTTTTTTCCAATACAACTTTTAAAAAACAATATATCATTTTAATACATTGATATATAATTTAAAGACAGAGATATAAATATACTATTTTATCTTGAAATTATTATTATTTCAATATTAATGATTGAATTTATTTTTTTAATGGTTATATAACACTTATTTTTTGTTTCTACATACTTTATTACTTTGAATAGAGATGTTCATTTATTGTGTAAGATTGTTCATAATATTTTTACAACAATTTAATATTAATTCAATACTTATATTTGTTTTCAAATAATGATTCAAAATTTGAACTAGATTTTAATATAGGAATAAATATTTAAATAGTTTTAAGCAAATATTTAAAATTTATTTCTATATAAATTTAACTATATAATAAAACCAAAAAAACTACAAGAATTCATAGGATTTTATTATAAAACACCAAATATAAAAACCATTATTCAATATTATAATATATTATAAAGACAGATAAATATTATGGAAAATGTAAATAGAAAATTGGGAAAATGAATTAAATGATATATTATAGAACCAACAAGTAATATGTGTTTAAAAACAAAAAAACCAATAAATCCAATACAAATTATAGTAAATAGACCAAAATTGTTAGTCCAAAAATCCCAGACCAACTATATTGAAATCCCCCATATTAACTTCATCCCTAGTCATTTAATATATTGTTACATTCTTTAAATTACTCCTCGGCCCATCTATTGATCATTTTTTGTTTGGGGTTTTTCTTAGGTTATTTTAGGGAAAAATTTGAAAATATTAGAGTTTTTTTTGTTGTTCATAGTTGGTCAACAATTTTTCTAAACCCTTCACACCTTGTGAAAGCCATGAATCCCTAGACAAGGATGGTTTTCATGTTTAATACATGGTTTGAAAAAATTTCACCTACCTAGGAAAACCTCCCACTTTAGATAGTGAGGGCAGAGGGGGATCACATCTAGGGTGCACAATTTATCTACTCACATTTCACTCAATGGGAAAAAATGATTTTGATATATAATTAATCCAAAAATTTATTTTAATTTCCCAAACCCCCACATAAAATGTCAAATCTATCAAATCTGACTTGATACAATTTCTATGTTTGAGAAGGCTACCTATAGGTTATTTTGAATCATATAACACACTCATATGAAGAATAAATGTGGTGGGGGACGTTTTTATACTTCTTCAATAAGTTGATATCCTCATATTTTATCTCTCCATATCTCTCCTTCTTTTTAGGGATCATCATGTATCAGATGGACCGACATGTCATTTTATTGGTTCTCTATTATAGGTTTTTTTATTGATCTATGACACAATTATTCATTGCTCTAAAGTCCCATTGTGGCTGGTAATACGTTATCATTAATTAAAGGTTGGTGGAAACATAATTATTTGTTATAAAATTAAAAACCTGATATTTAATATTATATTGAAATGTTTTTTCAATTAATTTTAAAAAATGTAACTATGATGATTTTATTGTTGATTTTAAAGGGGTATGGAAATTGATAAAAACACTAAAATGAACAAATTGAAACAATGGGGTTTATTTATCAATATTTATGTCTTGATTTTTAAATATTTTTAACTAAATACCTTCACATTATTTATGAGAAAATTTATTATATTGAAAAGTTATTAAAAATGGAATGAAATGATAAAAATATAGATTTTTGTTTTGAAATGGAAGATGAATGTTTAATATTTAAATTGGGGATTTTTTTAAAAAAATATTTCTTTCCAATTAGATTTATTTTTTAATAAAATTTTATCCTTTGTAGATATTAGAAAATGGGAGAATCATGTTTGGACAATGTCACCCTTGTAGAGGATTGATGATGACAACTATTACTATAAAAACATTAAAATGAATTACTGAAATGGGTTCCCCTATAGGTGTGTAGACTTCAAATTACGGGTTCCCCTATTGGGTTGTATTTGTGTGTGTGCACATAACTCGATAAATGATCACTGTAAGATGTGTGAGGATCCTATTACTTGATAATCTTACTTACCACGAGGCCTTTTATATGGTTCTTTCTATAATATGAGTTATTTTTCCTAATATACATGTCTTTGATTTTTTGAACATTTTTTAATCATGAAAAATTATTTATATTTGAAATTATATAGAAAACATTCATTTAAAAACTACTTGAAATCTGTTTATATATATTACCCATCTATTTGAAATGAAACAATGTTTCATTTGAAAAAGGAAAATATAATTCCGTGCCTGGTATTATATAAAATATAGCATATCTAATTTAATTTATTTGTAATTGATTATTGTACACATAGTGAGACCATAAATGGATATATATATCACACATTATGTTTTCATTTGGTAGTTTTTAGAATATTTTATTCAATGTCTGAGTAAAAGGGAATCACCACTTTGAGGCGGTGTATGTTATTAATCCTTTTGATCGTGGTTTCTTGCTATAATCTTGTATTTTTTAGATTTATGTTTTCTCATTTGCTGATATTATTCTTTAGGGTTTGTTATACTTATTAATTTTTTGTTAATTAATCCTTTTTTATTGCTGATCATACTAAATTGTATATTTTATCTAATGTGGTTTTATGGAAAATTAATTCATCTTTGTTCTTGTATGTTGTGAGGTGCTAGTCACCAATGAGGATCATGAATTCACATTGGTGTATATCAGTACCGAATCATGTATCAGGGTACCAAGATATATAGGTTAGTTCATGAAAAATACATATCCTCAGTTAAGTTTGAGCATCTTTACTTGATGTCAATATGATGTATGAAATGTTTTGTTATGACATAAGAGGTATTTTTGTGCATGTTCTTGGACAGGACACATCTTAACAGGCATTATGACACCACATGTGGTTTATTAATGGAATATTGATGGATAATTTGATATAATTTTTGTTTTTACTTATTATTGATTTGTATTTGTTGAAATTAAACTGTGGAAATCTTATCTCACACATCTAATTTTACTATTTTCCTTGTTTGAGTGGATGATTTGAGTAATCATCTTATTTTTTAAATTAAATTTTCTGATATTGTGTCGAATCATAAATTACGAATATGTGTGAATAGGCCCCATGAGAATTTATATGGTAATCTAAAATTAAATGATCATCCCATCATTATGAATCTTTTTGAGATTATAATACATGTCCTCTACAAATTATGATAGGCACATGAACCTGTTTCCATTCTTTATCTAGTTATGTAACCATAAAGGGTGGAATGTTAAATACATGTTTTAGAGTTACTTCACCAGAATCCAATATCATTCAATGGATCTAATTATCCTCATGTGTTCGTGGAATGGCTGAGGAGGATAGATATTATTTTTTATATAATGGAAATAAATTATTTGATTATTGTAAAATGTGACAACTCCAAGTTAGTGCGGCCTAATAGAATATGGTGATATTCAACGGTAATGATGAAATATAATGATGGTTTTGATTGGGTGGAATTTAGAGTTATTTCTATTGATCAAATCTATAAAATTTATATTTTTGAGGATCCTATGGGATGAAGAATCTGTTAATCAAACTTTCATATCCTATAGTTTTTCATGCAGGTTTTGGTTACATCTTCTGAATGTGTTAAGAAATCATATGGACATGAGCAGCTATGAGTCTCTTCTCAAATCTATACGGTTCACTCAACTGAGTGAGAAATCTAGCACTATGCTTTTAACTGCCACTGCTTGTAATTTCTCAGTTTTATGGAAGGCGTGAAATGGTTTTGCTTTTGAAGGCCAACGTCCCTCCTTTCAGGTTGGAATGCATTCTATTTATCGGGCTGTTATAACTGCTTCCAAGATGAATCATGGTACAATGATAAATGAGCTATCTGAATTGCTTATTATGAAATACTTTGGGGTTACAGGGCGTGCCGGGAAACCTCTTGTCCTGATGTCAATACGAAGGATCCCACCAATTGCAAGCTGGCTGAAGGTGAATGTGGATGGGGAATCATCGGGTGCACCTGATCCCTCAGGTTGTGGTGGTGTCTTCCGCACATATCGAGGCTTTTTCATAGGATGCTTCTTCCATTACATTGGTCAAGGTACATCAATTGTGGCTGAGTTATGGGCTATGATTAAAGGAATCAGGTATGCCACTCATTATGGCTGGCGACATCTTTGGATGGAATCTGAATCCACCACTGCGGTGCACATTCTCAAATCTCGATCTAGATCTGTTCCATGGAAAATCCACCCTTTATGGATTGAATTACTTTAGATTATTGTGCACATTCATATTGACACAAATTCACATACACGGATGGATAGTAAACAAGATTTTCATCCAAAAATACCACCATGATCATTTCAAGATACACATGGAAGATCATGTTCGCCAAATCCATAATGACTACAAGAGAATTGGATAAACATGATGGAATGAAAGGATATTATTAATGGTTATACCTTCTAAGAGAGGAGGTTTTTTAATATCCGATTATTTTTTCTCAATAGTTGATTACCAAATAAAAGGTCAACATTCAAGAATCACTTCCCGAGGTTTGGTTTTGGGATCTTTTCTTATACCGGGATGTCAAATGATAGTTTATGGTTTTAGATAGCTTAAGACACATAAGAAGAATGACCTAACCCATGATCTTAATTTTTTTGTCATGATTCATTTTATTTAGTCTTTGAAACATTACCTTTTCAAAAATTGGTTTACCTTGTATCCTAACTATATGAGATTGTGTTATTCCTTCACCAAAAATATTTTAATCTCTATAAGAGGCATTTCATAGAGTACCTATAGTATTTTTACATTGACATTACCTATACCTCAGGGAATCGAAATGATGTCACTGATGCCCTGAGTATGAAATATCCAACCTATTCCATGAATGAATTATCAGAATATTGGTACTTTATTGAAATTTTTTAAATGATTCATATAATAGTTCGGGAAATAGGGGTTTAGGTTGTCTTGAGAAGTGTATAGTTGACCTCTACACTTCTTGAGATGATTTTTCAGGAGAAAAATCTCAATGATGATTTTCTAGAATTACGATCTACCTTTATGGTGGTGAGACCATTACAGAGTGGTTGTTATCCAAAGAATGTATACAATGATTCTGTAATTGATTTGTGGAACCTTTTTCCATGAGGAATTATATATTTTTTTATTACCATAATTCCCAAAGGGATGTAAAACTATGGACTATATAGATTTTCTATGACATGTGATGTTTATTTTGGAGGCCATATATGAGATGAGACATTTATGATATTGTTTCCCATTGATATAAATTCCAACAACTAAATGCTATGATCCAAAGACCTTCAGAATTGATTCAACCAGTTCTTGTGATAAAATAGATGTTGGATTTTATTTCTATTGACATCATGGTTATATTTATTTATTCTCCTAGAAATAAGAATGAAATATGTGTTGTGATTTGTTGGATGAACAATTATCTCATTTTATAACAATTTTTTAAAACAAATGTTGAGGACTTGGGAAATATATATATGAAATATTTTATTCAATTCATAGAGTGCCATATTTTGTAGTATCTAATATTGATCCCTATTTTACCTCTTCTATTTTTGGAATTCCCTTTGAGAGGTGATGGGAATTCTTGTTTATTTGATAATGTTGTACAATCCAAAAATGGATGTCCTGAAAATTAATGATATATAGATTTATACGTAAATTATTTATTTTTGTATGATTAAATTTGTTGGGACTTAGTAAAAACACATTGGATTGGATGTGTTTTATTAAAATTATAGTTACATTTCTGTAATTAGAAAGGCTCATTTTCAAGCCTTGTATAGTTGTGTCTTGTAGTTTCCAGTAGTGTTAGTCAGAGATTGGTGAGACATTATAGGTTGGACTGAGTGGGGATTAGGAGATTATGAAAAATAATTCATTTTATTCGTTAGATAAAGTTGGAAAAATAGAGTTAGTATAAATCCCTTTATGACCATCATCATATACTATTTATGTTATCAGTTGGTGACCAATTGTCCTTGAATGTGTCACCTCAGTTGGGTCACCAACATATTGGGAGATGACGGAATATTGATACTAGTTTTTTGGGACATTTGGAGGTTCTTGAGAACGAATGGAATAAGGATTTACATTTATAACATCCATTTTTGTAAGCAATATAAGTATATTTGAGACCCATATCATTTCTTGAGTTTTGAGGATCTTGATGTTGAGCTAGTCTTATATATGATTGAGCATCCAACCAGTATATTTTATTCATAGACAAAGGTACTTCATTGAATTATGATACATTTGGTCTATGTGATATAGAAACATAGTTTTGATTATGATGTGAATTTGAAGAGGGGGGCACTAATGAGAGAGAAGTTTCTTCATCTCATTGTTATAAATGCTTCTTAAAATAAATTCTTGAGATAGAATGTTATTACAGTGGGTATATTTTAACATCCTCTTACATGATTTTTGGTACTCCTCAAATCATATTTTTATCATTTCTGGTTATAGATTTTCACACCTTTTTTGGTTGAATTTTTTTGAATATTTGAGGTTTTTTGTGATGTACATGGTTGGATCATGGTTTTCCATAACTGTGTGGAACACTATTGAGAACCATGATAACCTAAAAAATGAGGGTTATCATTGTAGAAAAATGGTTTAGAAATCCATTCACCCACATAGGTGAGGCTATGCATCATGGAATGTTTGTCCAGAGGGGGTGCACAGTTAGGACACACAATATGCATAATAATGAGACCCTCTCCTAGAAACCATGTATGTGGGTTTTAATTAATAATAAACATAATTTTATAAATTTCATACTCCCTCATAAGATTCCTAGTCTTCCAACATAGACCTGACTCGATTTCTATGGTTGATATGGCTCCCTAGAAGCGATATTGGATCCTCTAACCTAATACATTGAAGAATCAATGTGCCTATTGAAGATCCAATCCCCCGCCAGCATATGTAACTCCTCTCATTAAATATCTCCCAATATATCCATTATTAAATCTTATTGTTTTTTATTCATATAGTATTGGATGTATCTAAACACTTTTTGATGAGATCGTGATTATATGCTTGGTTTCTTGATCAATAATACCTTCAATCTTTGATGGATAATCCTGCCATGGGTGTTTATTCTTATTATAAGATTAAAGGTAGGTGGTTCAATAATTAAATAACATAAAAATAAAACCATAAATATAAAAATTATATTCAAATGGGTTTTATATTTATTTAGATTCATGTAATAGTGTTGATTTGATTCATGATTTGAATAGTGTATGTAAATTTATAGAAACCCAAATTTCAATTGAATTGAAATTATAGGGGGTTAGGAAAATTTATTGGATGATTTAGAAATAAATTTGATTAAATTATTT
The DNA here is from genome assembly GCA_963277665.1 of Viscum album. Lineage (NCBI taxonomy): Eukaryota > Viridiplantae > Streptophyta > Magnoliopsida > Santalales > Viscaceae > Viscum > Viscum album. Next base: position 632,713,677 of record OY728134.1, on the reverse strand, counting down.
ATCATTGATTTTGATAAAATATTTTATGGTGAAAAGTGACATGAAATGTTTTTTGATGATGAGAAATAATGTTTTTGATTTGAAATAGAAAATTCATGTTGAAAATTGAAACTATAATTTTTATAGATGTTTTAAAATTATTGATTTATAGTTTTATTGATCATTTATGATCATGTTATCCTTTGTAGTGTGGGGTAACTAGAAAAATCACACTCGTAACTTACACACCTTAAAATATATTGGAGATGAAAACAATTAAAAAAATGTTGTACTGATTTCACATAATGGTTTCCTTAATTAAGGTGTATACTTCTCAAAATGTGTTCATATATTGGGGTGTTTTTCTATGTGATCACATAACTAGAGCTGTGGAAAATATGATATGTGTGAGGATCCCATTACTTGATAAACTAACTTATCATGATAAATTTTTACATGGTTCATTATATACTATGAATTTTTTGACTTGATATACATGTCATTTAATTTCTGAACTATTTTATTAATTCAAAAAGACTTATATAAACTTTTTTATATAATTTTCATTGAATATAATTAATGTTTTTTGAGATATCTACCATTTTTTTAAATTAATTACTTTGTTATTTAAAATATGAAATATTAATTACTTCCCTACTTTTATTAATATTGGTAGAATTTCATGTTTAATGGTTTTAGAAATGATTGTGGAACACTTGGTGAGACCCTACTAGGATTTGTATATTACAACCAACCATTTATTTTGTGAATACATTGATTCTCAGATGAAATTCCTGAGAAAATTGAATGCGTAGTGTGGAGGTGGTTGATGTTCTTGATCTTTTAGACCATGTGTTATAACTATATTCTAGAGATTTTTGGATTCTTGATAAGTGCTTTGATTGTAACATCCCAGGTAAATAAAGAATAAAGAATTTTCATATTAATTTATATTTACGAATTAAATATTAATTTTAATTAAAATGGGTTTCTACGTTCGATAGCGTACTCGATACGCAACGATGAGTTTCTTTGAAAACTTACGTTGCACACAAGTAATAAAATAATATTATTTTAAATGTTAGTTAACAAGTAGCCGTTGTACTGGTAGGAATGGATATAAATAACTAAAATATGATTATATATTTTTTTAAATGTTTTTACATTTTCCCAATAAAAGATAAAGGCTTAAAATACGGTAAGAGTTCAATTTTAGGCATTTATACCCTAATTTTCACTAAGGGGTCACTTATCACCTTTTGATGGAGAACCTTCATTAAATATAGTTTTGATCAATATTATAAATTCTATTTGACCTAAAATAACTCTTATTTATAATTGGGACATCAAAATTTAGCTTGTGTAAATTTTTGGTACCTTTCCGATAAAGTTCATTATTTTTAATGAATAGTGTAAAATGTTTTATTTTAATTAAAAACCTCTTTTTAATATAATTTATTTATATGATTAGATTATATTTTGAATTAGTTTTAAAGTGAAATTAGAAAATATTTTTACCATTAAATACAATAGTGGCCGTTGGAATTAATTTCACTTTGAAATCAGACTTATACTAGTGTCAATCTTTTGATACTTATTGTTTCATAAAAACACGCTATTTTCTCTGACAGCGGGAATTAGTTATTAAATTAATTAATGTGACTTATATATTTTGAATTTTGTAAAATAGACTTCATTTTTGAATTCTTAATATCAAATATAGCTTAGGGTGAATTTTTGGTAATTTTCTGGAAAACTTCAATTTTTGATGAATAGTGAATCCACTTAGTGGTACTTATAAAAACTGATTTTCCGTTTAAATGAAATTTTGCCATCATTGTGTTTTTATTTTCTAAAATCCGACATAAATGGTTGTCATTAAGAAGTAAAATGTGGTTCAATGAGATTAAAATAATTTTTTGTTGAATAGTAACTTATTAAGTGTTAATCGCGATTAGTGATAATTAGTGTAATTTAAGGTAAAAATGATATTATAAAAATATGAAAACACCATGACACTTGTCCTACTCCTATTTGATGAGTCATGGCAGAGAAAGACAATCCATGGGTCAACTTGGGGACCCCATGGAGCCACTTTGGTTGGAAATGACATTAATATATATTTATTTAATGTTAATATTAAATTGACACAAACATGAGTTGTTTTACTGAAACAATTTTTAAATGGGGTTATACAAGTCAGAGTTTTGAATATAAATAGTCATTGGAAATATAAAAAGATTTCCTACATCATAGTAGTTTTTTTATAATTTTTAGGCATTAAATAAATTAAATTATTTATGACATAATAATGATGCAGCGATGACATCATTATTTGACGATTTAAATAAAATAGAATGATAATGTAAAATCTATGAACTAAACATGTCCAAAACTTATTTTATGGGTGGATTTATAACCCTTATCACCTTATACAAGAATTATATCAATTTGGGACCTTTTAAAATCGAAACACATTTTCAAATAAAATAATAGTTTCATGGTTTCCAAAAGTTCCCCTCCTCTCCTCTTATAAGGCCCCCACCTCTACCTCATTTCACACACTCCTCAAGCCTTTGGCTCGGCCAAACCCTACCCATTTACTCTATCCACATCCCTCTCCTCATACTAGAGGATTCCCTTTGGGCAGAATCCTTTCAATGGAAGCCTTTAGGCTCAAATCAAAAGGGGTTACACTTTTAAAGGTAATTCATTCTCTCATGTTCATTTGTTTTATTTTGCTTCTCCAAACCCCTAAACTCTTTTTATTTACTTCTTTTGTAACAACACCAGTATATTAAATATACTAGGATGTTGTTATAAGATTTATTCGAGCTACACTCTCACAAAACTATACATCAAATGGTTAAAGAACATACGGTTTCCGTTGATGGCAAAATTATGCCTCCCGAAACGATGATTGTTCAATACTCATCTAACTCCTTCAGAGGTGGCCATTATGATGTCACTATTTTTATATGATATATAATATGTTTATTCTTTCCTTAAGATTCTGTATTTTTTTCATTTATGCCATACCACTATTGTTTCCATTATGGGTAAACATGATATCTTCATTTTAGGAAGTGCGGACTACCGCCCCCTGAAAGTGATTTGATTCGTCAATACCATATGTGGGATGTGCAAAGGATAAAGTTAATGATATTATATATGTTATTATACTGGAATTATAATATACGCTTATATAACTATGATTCCATTCCCGAAAATACGAAATAGAAATGGAAGTAGCGTTCATGCGTACGTACGGCTTACCGTCTCCATGAACGGTGCATTTCATTTCTTACCTCTGAATGTGATGTAACATTATAAATACATGTATATGCTGAATATATATGATATATATGTTATCCAAATCATTAATATCATTCTGGATATAACGAACCATTGACCAAATTAACAACATGTAAGTGTAAGAAGAATATTTTTGACTTAAGAACCAAATACCGACAAAATGAACATTATTAACTTAAATGATTACATGATGTTCATAACATGGTATAAAAGGAATAAAGAACATGAAAAAGGTTCTTAAGAAAGTAGAGATTAACTCAAGTTTATTATTCAGGAGATTTAAGAACGGTCGGGTCAAGTCGGATACGAGGTAAGGGACTTCGTCTCAATCACCTTTCATTGAGGTATATTTTTTTTATACAAAACTTTCTTTTATACGGTGTATAAACCCCTTTGAATTTTACTTTTATACAAAAGGAATCTTTTTCTACGAAGCGTTTTACTAAACGACAAAAAGGAATGTTTTTTTAACGTATGCGGTGACAAAGACCTTTTCCGCCGCCACAAGTATTATTTGGTCTTTGGCTTCCTCAACAAGCCGTTATGTTTTTAAAATGAAATAAATACCATATATTCTTTTATGTATTTTGGTATTGAAAATGGTTTTGATAAAGGATTCTATTATGATATATTGTGATTGAAATGTGGAAATGTTATCATTCCTTTATATTGGTTTTATGTTTTATGATTTTATATTGGTACTTGGAAATTTGAAGGGTGGTTACGTGATAAACCATATGACAGGTGGTGCCGTGAATACCAGGACGGGTGGTTACGTTATAACCTCCAATGCATTGGGTATGGAAGTCGGCCGTATGGCTATTCCATTAAGTATGTATGGAAATTGGTCGTATGGCTATTCCATTTAAGTAATATGTGTGGAAGTCGACCGTATGGTTATTCCACTTAAGTATGTTTATGTCCCATGTTACCATTATATATGTTATGTGTTCTTTATAAGGGTTTTATGGTAATCCTTTGCTTACAAAAAGGTAAGTAATGATACATTATTCAGTGAAGAGTTTTTACTACCTCATGAAGGTGAAGGTATTACTTTTATAGAGTATACATGGTTTACTTGATGTTTGAAAAAATAATAGTTTTCATTCTTTTGTATCCCTTACTGAGATTTTTATGCTCACCCAAAGTTTTTTTTGAAATGTTTTTCACAGGACTTAATATGGAATAAGGTCCAGGATAGGATCAAGGGAATGTCATGTTATATAAAACTTGGAACTATACAAGTTTCTTATAAGAGTTTTTTATGGAATCTTAGTAGAAGTGACTACTTTGTAATCTTTTGAGATGTAATAGTTATGTTCTAATTCTCTAAAACACTAAACCTAAAAAGATCCTCAACGGGAATTATTCATTTAATTCAATATTAAGTAAGGATTAAGGCCGGGGCCTTATAGTTGGTATCAAAGGTTGGTTTAGAAAACTTTAGGAGTTAGAGGATTGTTAAATTATAAGTTAATTTATGATATGATTGAAATGATATAGCATTTACAGATTACCATGTTTCTTCGCCTAAGATATTTCTGTGTTCAGAATGGTTTTCCGTAGAGGAAACAAAGCAGCTATGATGGGACGATATCAAGAGGAAGACAACCTTCCAAATCAGCATCCTGAGATTTTCGGAATCAGAACTGAACAGTTTGTTGCTGTGATGGAAAAGTTGACTCAGGCTATAAATGGTGGTGGTATCCATGCACGAGATCAGCTAGATCAACCGCAGTGGAACATGTCAGTGGTGGAACATTTCATGAGGCAACATCCCCCATCATTCAGAGGATCATCTGACCCTGTGCAAGATGAAGGGTGGATTAAAGCACTGGAGAAGATTTTTGATGTCATGAGGTGTTTAGAACATCAAAAGGTTAGTCTTTCTGTTTACCGTTTTGAAGGTGAAGCTGATCAGTTGTGGTCGATGGTGAAAAATATCAGGGATAGTGATGAGATTGAGGATCTTCACTGGGACGAATTCAAAGGTATGTTTCTTGAGAAATATTTTCCTAAGGTGGTTCATCTTAGGATGGAAAAACAGTTCTTAGAATTGAGGCAGGAGGATGATTTAGTGGCTGCTTATGAAGCAAAGTTCACTCGATTGTCAAGGTATGCTCCGAACATCATACGAGATCTTGATAGTAAAATAAACCGTTTTTACTCAGGGTTAAAGCCAAAGTATCGAAGGGCTTTAGCTTCTCGTGAGTTCAAAAGTTATGAAAAACTTGTTCGATGTGCGGAGAAGGTGGAAATGGAGTTTACCGATGATCAGGTGTTCTATAAAAAACAACAGAATAAGAGGTCTAGTTGGCAAGAAAAGGGGAAGAATTCATCAAAGAAGCAAGGAGGTAAGAAAACCAAATATCCATCCGGTGAGATGTGTGGTAAAATGCATCCTGGAGAATGTTTATCCAAGTCTGGTAAGTGCTTTCGGTGTGGTAAGTCTGGTCATATTGCTCGTAACTGTAAGGAAGATGATCAAGCAGGCAATGAAAAGCCAAGGGTAAGATGTTTTAAGTGTAATGAAATGGTTCATTATGAAAACGAGTGTCCAACGAAGAACTCAACTGGGGGAATGCAGCCAGACTACAAGCAGAAAGGGGTGGTGAGATCCTTTGCAACAACTTCAGTAGATGTTGGGACATCAAATGAAGTGGTACCAGGTACACTGTTTGTTTGTTCAGATTATGCCAATGTGTTGTTTGATACAGGGTCTACACACTCTTTCATTTCTGAGAAGTTTTCTAGTAAATTGGAAATTCCATATCAAGATATGAATCCTGAACATATGGTTAAAACGCCCGGAGGGAACGTTGAGACAAAAAGGAATTATAAGAATCTTCTTATCCTTGTGTGTGGAAAGAATCTACCAGAAAGCATTATTGTTTTGCCTCTAGTAGAGTTTGATGTTATTTTGGGAATGGATTGGTTTTCTGTTTATCATGCTAATATTGACTGCAGAGCTAAAATGGTTTCTTTTCAGAAATATTTTCAGTTTGTGTACAAGTATGAACCCTTGATTTTGAAAACATATCAGGAAGTTGAGAAACTAGTAAAAGATGGAAATGAATGTTACCTTGCACATATTGTTGAAAATAAAGGAACTGTTCAGATTAATGATGTGCCAATGGTAAATGAGTATCTTGATGTTTTTCCTGATGAGTTGTCTGGTATTATTCATGATTGGGAAGTTGAATTTATTGTTGACTTAGTTCCTGATTCTAAGCCAATTTCAAAACCCCCTTATCGAATGGCTCAAGTTTAACTTTTAGAGTTAAAGAAACAATTGCAGGATTTATTTGATAAAGGTTTCATTCGACCTAGCACATCACCATGGGGTGCTCATGTCTTGTTTGTTAAAAAGAAAGATGGATCAATGAGACTTTGCATTGATTATAGAGCCTTGAATAACATTACTGTTAGGAACAAGTATCCTTTGCCTCATATCGATGATTTATTTGATCAGCTCCAGGGAGCTCAGTTTTTTTCGATGATTGACTTGAGGTCGGGGTACCATCAGTTGAAAGTAAAAGAAGCAGACGTTCTGAAGACTGCGTTCCGTACTAGATATAGCCATTATGAATTTGTAGTAATGCCTTTTGGGTTAACCAATGCACCTACTGTATTCATGGACCGTATGAATAGAATTTTCCATGAGTTCTTGGAAAAGTCTGTGGTTTTTTTCATCGATGATATTTTGGTGTTTTCTAAAAGTAAAGAGGAGCATGAAAGTCATTTAAGGGTTATCTTGCAAACCTTAAAAGAAAAGAAACTATATTGAAAATTCAGCAAGTGTGAGTTTTGGTTACAACAAATTTCTTTCCTAGGTCACATTGTTTCAAAAGATGGCATAACTGTTGATCCTACTAAAAAAAAGTTGTTGAAGAATGGCCAAGAACCACAAATGTAACAGATATCCGTAGTTTTCTTGGTTTGGCAGGTTACTACCGAAGGTTTGTTGAAAATTTTTCACGGTTATCTAGTCCAATGACTAAGCTAACTCGTAAGGGTGTTAAGTTCATCTGGACAAAGTATTGTGATGATTGTTTTCAGGTGTTGAAAAGAAGATTAGTGAATGCTCCAGTTTTGGCACTTCCATCCAGGAATGGTGAGTTTGTTATATACAGTGATGCTTCATTGAAGGGACTTGGTTGCGTCCTAATGTATAATGATCAGGTAATTGCTTATGCATTACGTCAGTTGAAAACTCATGAGGTAAATTTCCCTACACATGATTTGGAATTAGCTGCTGTTGTCTTTGCTTTAAAAATATGGAGGCATCATTTGTATGGAGTAAAGTGTGAAATATATACTGATCACAAAAGTTTAAAGTATATATTCACTCAGAAAGTATTAAATATGAGACAGAGGAGATGGCTAGAATTAATCAAGGATTATGATTTCACAATTCATTACCATCCGGGAAAAGCAAATAAAGCGGCCGATGCATTGAGTCGAAAACGTAATTCTTCATTAACCATGTTACATTTGGAACGAGATCCATTAGTTTTTTATTTGATGAACTTTGGCATAGAAGTTGTTGGTGCAGGAAGTCCTTCTGTTTTGTTTTAGGTATCAGTGAAATCTTCTCTATCAGACAGAATCAAGCAAGCACAGAAGCAAGACAGCGAGTTGCAGAAAAAGGTAGAGCTGGTTCAGAAAGGTAAGTTGCCTGAATTCAACATTGATAATGATTTTGTTTTGAGGTTTGGGAAGAGGTTATGTGTGCCTTGTGATTCACAGTTGAAGAATGAGTTGTTATGTGAGGCTCATAGTTCCTCTTTTTCAGTTCATCCTGACAGTACTAAGATGTATAGAGATCTGCGGGAGTATTACTGGTGGGATGAAATGAAAAGAGATATTTCTGATTTTACTGTGAAGTGTCTGACTTGTCAGCAGGTTAAAGTAGAGCGGCAGTTACCGAAAGGGATGCTTTAGCCTTTACCAGTGCCAGAGTGGAAATGGGAAAACATATCCATGGACTTTGTTGTGGGATTACCGAGGACATCTCGAGGTAAAAATGCAATCTGGGTTATTGTTGATTTCTTGACTAAATCTTCTCATTTCCTTGCTATACGAGATACTTTTTCCCTAGATCAACTTTCCCGTTTGTATCTTAAAGAGATAGTCAAGTTACATGGAGTTCCCCTCTCCATTGTATCTAACCGTGATCCCAGGTTCACATATAACTTTTGGAAAGGCCTTCAGAAGTCGTTGGGTACTGAATAAAATTTTAGTACAGCTTTTCATCCTCAATCAGATGGGCAGTCAGAACGAACAATTCAGACCTTAGAGGATATTCTATGAGCTTGTTCGATGGATTATCAGGGAAGTTGGGACCAACATCTATCTTTGGTTGAGTTTTCTTATAATAACAGTTTTCAATCCAGTATACAGATGGCTCCGTTTGAGGCGTTATATGGGAAGTGGTGTCGAGCTCTAGATTTCTGGGATGAAGTGGGTGAAAGGAAGTTGATGGGACCAGAATTGGTAGAAGAGATGGCAGAAAAGGTTCAGTTGATTCAGAAACACATGAGAACAGCTCAGAGCAGGCAGAAGAGTTATGCGGACAATCGGAGGAAGGATCTATCTTTCGAGGTAGGTGATCATGTTTTTCTCAAGGTTTCTCCTTGGAAAAGTGTGATGTGATTTGGTAAGAAAGGAAAGATAAGTCCAAGGATTATTGGACCATATGAAATTCTGGAGAAAGTTGGATCAGTTGCTTACCGAGTGGATTTTCCTCCGAGTTTATCTCAGGCACACAATGTTTTTCATGTTTCAATGTTGAGGAAGTATATGCCAGATCCATCTCATGTTTTGAGTCCAGAGGTAGTTCTGCTGGAAGAGAACATATCTTATGAAGAACAACCAGTCCCTATTCTTGACCACAGGGAGCAGGTGTTACGGAATAAGGTGATTTATTAGGTAAAGGTTTTGTGGAAAAACCATGTGATTGAAGAGGCAACGTGAGAATCTGAAAATGCTATGAGGGATAAATACCCCCACTTATTTTGATAATTGAATAAAATTGCGAGGATGCAATTTCCAAAAGGGGGGAAGGATGTAACTTCCCAGGTAAATAAAGAAAAAAGAATTATCATATTAATTAATATTTAATAATTAAATATTAATTTTAATTAAAATGGGTTTTTACGTTCGATAGCGTACTCGATACGCAAAGATGAGTTTCTTTGAAAACTTACGTTGCACACAAGTAATGAAATAATATTATTTTAAATGTTATTTAACAAGAAGCCGTTGTACTGGTGGGAATGGATAGAAATAAATAAAATATGATTATATATGTTTTTAAATGTTTTTACATTTACCCAATAAAAGATAAAGGCTTAAAATACGGAAAGAGTTCAATTTTAGGCATTTAAACCCTAATTTTCACTAAGGGTTCACTAATCACCTTTTGACGGCGAACCGTCATTAAATAATTTTTTGATCAATCTTATAAATTCTATTGGACCTAAAATAACTCTTCTTTAGAATCGGGACATCAAAATTTACCTTGTGTAAATTTTTGGTACCTTTCCGATAAAGTTCATTTTTTTAATGAATAGTGTAAAATGTTGTATTGTAATTCAAAACCTCTTTTTAATCTAATTTATTTATATGATTAGATTATCTTTTGAATTGGTTTTAAAGTGAAATTAGAAAATATTTTTACCATTAAATCCAATAGTGGTCGTTGGAATTAATTTCACTTTGAAATTGGACTTAAACTAGTGTCAATCTTTTGATAATTATTGTTTCATAAAAACACGCTATTTGCTCTGACAACGGGAATTAATTATTAAATTAATTAATGTGACATATATATTTTGAATTTTTTAAAATAGACTTCATTTTTGAATTCATAATATCAAATATTTCTTAGGGTGAATTTTTGGTAATTTTCTGAAAAACATCAATTTTTGATGAATAGTGAAACCACTAAGTGGTACTTATAAAAACTGATTTTTCCATTTAAATGAAATTTTTCCATAATTGTGTTTCTATTTTCAAAAATCTGACATATATGGTTGTCATTAAGAAGTAAAATGTGGTTAAATGAGATTAAAATAATTTTTTGGTGAATAGTAACTTATTAAGTTTTAATCGCGATTAGTGATAATTAGTGTAATTTAAGGTAAAAATGATATTATAAAAATATGAAAACACCATGAAACTTGTCCTACTCCTATGGGATGAGTCATGGCCGACCAAGACAACCCATGGGTCAACTTGGGGACCCCATGGAGACACTTTGGTTGGAAAATGACATTAATATATATTTATTTAATGTTAAAATTAAATTGACACAAACATGAGTTGTTTTATTAAAACAATTTTTAAATGGAGTTATACAATTCAGATTTTTGATTATAAATTTTCATTGGAACGCTAAAAATATTTCCTAAATCATAGTATTTTTTTTATAATTTTTATACATTAAATAAATTAAATTATTGTTGACATAATAAGGATGCAGCGATGACAACATTATTTGACGATTTAAATAAAATAGAAAGATAATGTAAAATCTATGAACTACACATGTCCAAAACTTATTTGATGGGTGGATTCGGAACCCTAATCACCTTATCCACAAATTATATAAATTTGGGACCTTTTAAAACCGAAAAGAATTTTCAAATAAAATAATAGTTTCATGGTTTCCAAAAATGCCCCTCCTCTCCTCTTATAAAAGGCCCCCATCTCTACCTCATTTCACACACTCCTCTAGCCGTTGGATCGGCCAAACCCTGCCCATTTGATCTCTCCAAATCCCTCTCTTCATCCTAGAGAATTCCCTTTGTGAAGAATCCTTTCAAAGGAAGCCTTTAGGCTCAAATCAAAAGGGGTTACACTTTTAATGGTAATTCATTCTCTCATGTTCATTTGTTTTATTTTGCTTCTCCAACCCCCTAAACTCTTTTTATTTACATATTTTGTAACAACACCAGTATCTTAAATATACTAGTATGTTGTTATAAGATTTATTCGAGCTATAGTCTCACACAACTACATCAAATGGTTAAAGAACATACGGTTTCCGTGGATGGAGAAATTCTGCCTCCCGAAACGATGATTGGTCAATACTCATCTAACACCTTCAAAGGTGGCCATTATGATGTCACTATTTTTATATGATATATAATATGTTTATTCTTTCCTTAATCTTATGTATTTTTTCATTTATGGCATACCACTATTGTTTCTATTGTGGGTAAACACGATATCTTCATTTTAGGAAGTGCGGACTACCGCCCTTGAAAGTGATTTGATTCGTCAATACCATATGTGGGATGTGTAAAGGATAAAGTTAATGATATTATATATGCTATTATACTGGAATTATAATATACTCTTATATCCCTATGATTCCATTCCAGAAAATACGAAATAGAAATGGAAGTAGCGTTCATGCGTACGTATGGCTTACCGTCTCCATGAACGGTGCATTTCATTTCTTACCTACGAATGTGATGTAATATTATAAATAAATGTATATTCTGAATATATATGATATATATGTTATCCAAATCATTAATATCATTCTGGATATAACGAAACATTGACCAAATTAACAACATGTAAGTGTAAGAAGTCTATTTTTGACTGAAGAACCAAATACCGACAAAATGAACATTATTAACTTAAATGATTACATGATGTTCATAACATGGTATAAAAGGAATAATGAACTTGAAAAAGGTTCTTAATAAAGTAGAGATTAACTCATGTTTATTATTCAGGAGATTAAAGAACGGTCGGGTCAAGTCGGATACGAGGTAGGGGACTTCGTCTCAATCTCCTTTCATTGAGGCATATTTTGTTTTATACACAAATTTTTTTTATAGGTGTATAAACCCATTTGAATTTTACTTTTATACAAAATGAATATTTTTCTATGAAGCATTTTAATAAATGACAAAAAGTAATGTTTTTTTAACGTACGCGGTGACAACGACCTTTTCCGCTGCAGCGAGTATTATTTGGTCTTTGGCTTCCTCAACAAGCCGTTATGTTTTTAAAATGAAATAAATACCATATACTCTTTTATGTATTTTGGTATTGAAAATGGTTTTGATAAAGGATTCTATTATAATATATTGTGATTGAAATGTGGAAATGTTATCATTCCTTTATATTGGTTTTATGTTTTATGATTTTATATTGGTACTTGGACATTTGACAGGTGGTTACGTGATAAACCATATGACGGGTGGTGCCGTGAATACCAGGACGGGTGGTTATGTTATAACCTCCAATGCATTGGGTATGGAATTCGGCCGTATGGCTATTCCATTATGTATGTATGGAAATTGGTCGTATGGCTATTCCATTTAAGTGATATGTGTGGAAGTCGACCGTATGGTTATTCCACTTAAGTATGTTTATGTCCCAAGTTACCTTTATATATGTTATGTGTTCTTTATATGGGTTTTATGGTAATCCGTTGGTTACAAAAAGGTAAGTAATGATACTTTATTCAGTGAAGAGTTTTTACTACTTCATGAAGGTGAAGGTATTACTTTGATAGAGTATACATGGTTTACTTGATTTTTGAAAAACTAACAGTTCTCATTCTTTTGTATCCCTTACTGAGCTTTTTATGCTCACCCCAAGTTTTTTTGAAATGTTTTTTCACAGGACTTAATGTCGAATAAGGTCAAGGATGGGATCAAGGGAATGTCATGTTATATAAAACATGGAACTAGACATGTTTCTTATAAGAGTTTTTTTTATGGAATCTTAGTAGAAGTGATTACTTTGTAATCTTTTGAGATGTAATAGTTATGTTCTAATTCTCTAAAACTCTAAACCTGAAAAGATCCTCAACGTGAATTATTCATTTAATTCAATATTAAGTAAGGTTTAAGGCCGGGGGCTTATATTGATGGTTTACTTATTTGTGCATTTTTATACCTATATATTGTTACTTTATCCTTCAAGAGTGTTAATACTAGTATCTTTTATCTTTCAATTTTTTTTGAAATATTTCTTCCTCCTAAATTATGAATGATTCTAGGTGCTAGTCTCTAACCCATGGGGACTAGGAACACCCTTCGTGAGATTTCAGATAAGGATCTGGCATTGAGGTACCAAGGTATCCAATATTTTTCACGACCATCATGACGTTGGAAAATATAAAATTCATCTTGATCCCCCACCTACATAATGTTACATTGAAAATACTTCTTGAGAAATAAACTACTATAATGAAAAGTTTTAAAATGAAAAATCTATCTTGACAAAAATGAAAATGAAAACATCCACTTAGTCGTATTGGGTGTACAAGGTTAATAAACGAATTTATTGAAATATATAATGTTATGTTATATAAAACACAAAATGACATGACATGTATATAATAATGAATTGTCTAATAGAATTAAAAAGTAATCTAAAAATGAACTATAATAAATCCAAATAACTCCCAAAAAACCCCTAAAAACTATCAATTGCTTACCCTTAGTTTAATCCCAACGATATCATAATCCCATGACCTAATCCAGATGTCATAGTAGTATTTTAAACACATATTAGTCCACAAAAACCATAATATTTAGGCAGTAATAGTTTTGGAATATTTAAATATTAATTAAAGAAATACCTCAAGATTCTACTACCATTTGGTAATATTCAAAAATCACTACTATTAGTTATCTATCTCAAATAACCATGTATAAAAATTTAGAAAAAATTTCAATAACACAATATACTCATAATATAACCCATTTCAGTTAAAAATAATAACATAAAAAACAGACAACAATCATATATTAAATTAAAAATAAAGAAGATATAAATTTTAATCCCAAAAAGCATTAAACATTCTAGTAATACATAATTAGGGAACCCAACAAATAAAATATTTCCATCACCCATCTATAATACTATAATGGTTCATTTTATTTAATTATAATACTAATGAAATTAAAAAAACACTACCCTTGATCATGTCTCAGGTCTCATCTACCGTACAATTGTTTATTTGGAGTTTATGAAGGATCCAAGTTATACCAAAGTGAATAAATGTGATTCCAAATTTAAATTTGTATTATATAAGTTTAGGAATAAATCATGAATCCTTTAATAAGATCAACGAATAATAATTATAAATAATTAATTAAGTAAAATAATTACAACAATTGAATGTAGTTTAATTGAATTCCAACTCATAATTGATGTCTTTAATGAAATATTTGATGGAATTTTTTTATAGTTTGTAAAATAATAGAATTTTTAATTATTATATTTATATCTACATGTGATTTACAAAGCACTAAACATTGATATTTGTGTATCATGTATTAGACCTTGAAAAATAAATGTTTTAAAATGATTGATTGATGAAACATGTTTATATTTTGTTGTTTGTATCCTTGTATATTTGGAGATGATGAGAAAATTATTTCAGGTTATCCCTATGTATATATTTTTGAGATAACTAGATAAATGATAATACATTTCCAAGTAAAAAATAAATATATATTCTTATATAGGTTTAAGTTGATGAAAAATTTTCAATGTCCCTTCTTTAATTTGAATTTACATAATATACCAATATAATATTTTTTTAATATATCAGCTTTAAAAATAAATTACAATTTTAATTGATATATAAAAAAAATCCAATGATATAATTTGGAGATAGAAATTATTATTTTTAAAAATATCTGAAGGTCTTTGATTAATAAATCAACTTGGGATCTCCAATAAATCAGTAAACCACTACCCAATAAATTGTTTTGTTTAATATTATATATTTTTTTACTTATCCCCATTATTTTAACTCATATATATCTAATATAATTATTCTTACTCATGTATTATAAATAGGAATAAAATATTATTGGATATATAATTAATATTTAATCAAAAATACATCATTTTATTTGATTAAAATAGATTCATTTCTTATTAATAGAATCAAATAAATATAATTAGAATAAAAATACATATATTTAATGGAAGTACATCCCTCTTTCCCAATGGTAGTAATATTTTTACATAGACATAAATAGTTATCTTGAATTACATCTAAGACCCCATAATAAATGTGTTAAGTTATAGAAAACATTAAAAAATTTATTTGATAATAAATATAACACATACATGTTCAAAAGGATATAACATAATCAAAATACTACAAAACATGAATCGTAGCCCTATAAAAACATACATGTGGGAGTAAAAACTAATGAAGGGAATTATTTTTACCGTTGGGAAATTTGGGGATAAGCATTTATAAGAAGTGGATTACCATTGATGGAGGACAATAGTTGAGTTAGAAATGAGATAATTTGAATCAAATAAATCCTTAACATGTATTATATTATAGTTATTGGTTGAAATGTGGTAGAAATCCATAGAAATATTTTTGAATAAAAATTATCGAATAGATTAAACATCGCGGAAAAATTACCATATAAAAATTATATCATGTGAGATTCATGGGATGTTTGATAACATACTTGAAGGGGAATAAACACACCTCTAAAGGATAGGTTTTTAGAAACATAACAAAAATATATTACATATAGAAATTATATAATTGATAAAATTTCATAAAAATATGGAATCACATAATATACATCAACACCACTAAATTTGTGATAATTTAATAGTGAAAAAATACTAATGGTAATTAATATGGGCTGTGACACCATTAGAACAAGCAGTTCATCCATTGTGTATGTCCACACATCATGATGAGTAATATGGGATTTAACTATATCAAGAGATAAATATAAGGATGATGCTCATGTAATTCTCTCTAAAAATTGTAAACTGTTATATATAATTGTAGAGGGATAAGGGAAGGGTTCGATCCATAATTAAATGATGAGAAAAATATTACAGTGAAGGGAGAGATGAATGATATAAAACCCTTATAATAGGAATGAAACGACAAGGGATACCTCCCATATATTTAATAAATATATCACACAACCTTCATTAAAATACTATAGTATAATATAAAAACATATTAACTAATATAACAAAAAAAGAATGTTTATAATTTTTATCAACCATATTATTAGATTTACAATTTTTTATACTATGGAGATAAAATTTTCGATTCACATCTTGTCCATAAATATATCGTCAATAACATATATTTTAATCAAATTGATAGATATATGTTCTCTAATAACATAAACGTTTAATGGTAAAAATATTATAATTAAACCAATGTTATATTATGCATGCCACAAATAAACAAGTTACGTTTCCCTAAAAAATCATTGGTTTTATCACTATCCATGTGCATGAATTTTTATATTCAATGATAATACCACTATGTATAATGACTAAAAATTAATTATTAGATAGAATAATCAAATAAAACATAAAACATGTAGAGATCTTATTTCCATGTATTTTTGAATGACATGTAATCTTATATATCACTAATTATGAACTTTATATGAAGAATTATATATTCTTTTCAGCTCCCAAAGTGAAATAGTAAAATGTATTCTATATCCTATTAGGATGATGCATATGGACTAAAGATTTTATGAATTTATTTCTAGACTAGGTTTTTTCATCATGTAATACATAATTTAATTTTGATCTACAATGTCTTAGGTCATTTTAGTGGTAACATGGCAATTTCACACTGTTAAAAGATCATGTAAAATTTTATAATTTTTTTAGGGTTGTTGTCATTACCCTTGGGCCATGTTTCAAAATAATTTTTATCCAATTTAATTTATAGGGATATTAATTATATTTATTATAAATAAATATATATTTCATGGACACAGATAACAAAAATATACAAAATAGATCACCATTTTAAATTTGAACTTCACGACTATGTCTGTAATAAGGTTTTTTCTAGAGAATGTGTGATAATTACATGAATATATTTAAACCCTAAATCAGTACTCATTTGAGTCTTCAAATTAATTATCTAATTAATCTAATAATTTATTATATATTTATTATTTCTCCTATAATCATGTATTATTAATTTTTTTCATGATCCCATGAAAATATAATGTTTATGAACATAATCATCAGTAGTGGCAGTTAGGGATCACATATCAAGACTGATTTTTAAACTCCAGTATATTCATTTTGAGGCAACCACATGTTCTTAAATCATTACCCAATTCATCATATAAATTAAATTTATATTTTTTCATTAAAATTACATAACAAAATTTAGATTATCAAATTATTTTATTTAACAAATTATAATCTAAAATATTCAGTTAATTATAAATAAATATTCATTATTTATTATCCATGATGATTTAAATTGTAAATTTCATGTTTTTCTATATTATGTGACATTAAACATTGAATGTTATGTGTTGAATAGTGAATGATAAGAAAAAAAATTGTGTAACCAAAAATGCATATTCATTAAACCTTACTCACCCCTCACGTCGCCATATATTTTCATCTTCATCATTTTAAATTGTTAACAACCAAATTATGGAATCTCATCCATATAGATAAATAAAAAATAACCATGTAATGTAAAAATATAATGGTGATAAAAAGTGGGATATTGATCAAAGATTGGTGATATTGGTGGGTATGGAATTAGACAGGACAATCGTAAATAGTTCTAACTTGTGTGTTACATAAAAAATGTTTGTGGATTAAATTGTGTTAAGTGATAATAGTTGGGAGAAACATAAAAAACTATAATAGAATGTTGATGGTTTCAAGGTTGAACAATATGATCTGGAGGGAAGAGTTGTAAATATTATTCTGATATCGGTGGCCCAAATCATGAACATTGGAGGGTTATGTATATGAAATTTCCAATCCTATGATTTATAATATAGATATTTTGGGTTATTTTGGGTTACTAATAGTGTGTCAAAATATTCAATAAGTATCATATGAGATGTTAATTTCTAGAACACAATATCTACAGACATATAACTGATGGATTCGTATTCACCAACATTTTAAAAATTAGAAGGGGAAGAGCATTAAAACATACACAATGTATATTTAATTACATGATCCTGGGTGAGGTAGAGTATACATCCAACCACCGTGTTCATCATGCCTGAAATATATTTGGATATACAAACCATTGTTAAATTTTAATATGTGGAATTTCATACTATATATGTTTGTGTAATCCCAGATGGTTCATGTACTAAGGTTACAATAAGACTAGATTTTTAGTCTTGAACCACAGAACTAGGTTTTGGGGGATACACAACCACATTTACTGCATGTCTCATAAAAATTTCACCATACTAGGATACTATATGTAGTATTACTCAACATGGAATAACATAATAATATATGATATAATTCTCTAAAAGGATCATTATTTATTTTAGAAGATTATATTTTATGTAATGTGTGTAAATTGTTGTTTTTTATGATACCTTATATAAGTGTCAGAATAAGAAAAATAAATAGTATATTATGACCATTGTTCCGTCTAATGTTTTATATAATTAATACTTGATTTATCATGGCTCATTGTATAGTATCATTGGGTAGTCAAAGGATCATATCATCCTAGAGGCGAATATGAAATTTTTGAATGACATGTTGGTTAGGAAAGTGGCCAATACTCCCCTAGAGAATTTTGTTGATAGGGTGTGATTCATACCAATGATTCATGGATTTACTAATCCTATTATAATATATGGTGTTTTTTATCCAAAAAAAATAGTATGGGGTTGGTACTCTAATGGTTCTGATGATGTATGGTTCCCCCATACAATTGACTATGTTGCTTCTCCCCCACACTACATGTTATGGTTCCTCAATAGATATAAGTTGATACCCACCACATATGAGATGAAGTATACATACTTTATCCATTAGAGTCAACAATAACATTAATAACATTTCCACTCGATGATGTGTGGATCCTCCATAGTGGTTGGTATTCATTCATTCAATAACCTTTCCATGGTGAAGTAGGAGTCCCCAGTTATTGTTATAGAGAGATTTCTGGGATGCTATGATATCGAGTTACATGTGATGGTGTGAAATATGGGTGTCAGGGTACGTATTGAATTATAACCATGATTTTTTTTTAGTTTAGGTACGACATAAAATTGTGCTATGGACATTGGGATTTATGTGTATTTAAATTCCATTAGTTTTAGTGTATGCTAATGAGATAAAATCATTCATAGAGATAAGCTATGATGAGTTATATTTCTCTAATATAATTGGTTGTCTTTATGATAGTTAATATCAAGGTATTCCCTCATGTTTTAAATGATGTGTTGTTTCCTTCCACTTTTGTGTTTTGGAGGATTACAAATGGTTATGTTTATATAAACAAATAATTTGAATTGTAGAAACATGTGTTGTGTTTTTTAGATGAAATTCGCTTTATAAGGAACTTTTATGGTGTCATTGGATTCTCCATAGAGTTTTTAGACATAGTGGATCTATATAGATTTCTATTATATGAAGATATTTTTTTTTTGTTTTTACCATCTTGTTTCCTATTATGTTATGTGAGAAGTTATTGTAAAGAAATTTTTTTAATAAATGATATTCTTATTCATAAAAATGGAAAAAAATCCAAATATGTTCAATATTTGAATGAGAGTCATAGATAAAACGAGTTTTTTTAGGATAAATTATATAATACAATATTGTTTTAATATATAGGGGAATTTTTTCTCACCACTCCATAGTAATTTTATTTAAAGAATATAATTATATTTTTAAATTGTGTATCCAAAAAACATAACACCATATTAGATGTGGGTGTCAATAGTTTATATGATAAATAATTTCATTAAATTAAATAAATCTAATACCCAAACCCATAAATATATGTTTACTATATAAAGATATTTAAAAGAAAATAGTGTCTAAAATGATAGTTGGAATATTACTGGACTTAGAGATATTTTAATGCGAATATAAAAGAATAAACTAGGCCAATTCAAATAACAGTTTTAGTTTATATACTTAAATAATTTTGGGTATGTCAAAATAAAAACATTAAGGAGTTAAATTTACTTATGATATTATTTTTTATATTACGTTCTTTTATAAAACAATATAATATTTTTCTCTTAAGTTAAAATATTGTAAACAACAAAATTTTGTTACCAGAGTTAGATAATAAAATTTTCAATATAATATTTCTAAGATGATGATGATGAACATTGAATGATATATACACAGCCAATATAAGTTATTAACATCATCATAATGGATGTTTTGATTTCAGGGATTTTGAATAATCAGTTCATGAAATTGAACATGAAGATATTATTCTGGAATCTAGATATTATTAAAACTATCTTTCTTAAGAAATGTTACTCATAACATGATTTTTTGTGGCTTGATTTTCTAGATAGTAATATAAGTTGTGGTATAAATTATATACATATTTAATGTGTTTAAAAACCCCTTAAATGTTATGAACAAATAAGGCATTTTTATTAGTATGTCATAAGAGATATGATTAGTTGAGAATATATATGTTTTATTATTATTATTATAAAATGAGGTCAAGAATATAAAATAGATTATGTTATACATAAAGATGTCTCCATTTTATCATTATTTCACATTGGATTAATTAACTATGTGAATTTATTTAACTTCTAGTAATACCAAGCATATTATAATCATGGAGTAATATAGTATATGAAATAAATATAATGGTTAGTGTTTGTATGATTTTTATAGAGATATGAATATATTAATGAGGTATAAAATGAATTTTGTGTATTGGATGACTCACTATGAATAACACATGGAGGTTCAAATACAATTCCTTTAATATTCTAGTGGTGTATATTTAATTTTGAATCCATAAACCTATGGTTGAACAGATAATTAGAATGATAACCTCTATAACCTAATACATTTATTGTGAATGTATTCAGGCTTAGATAATCAAGAGTTGGTTGGTGTTGGCGTTTTTACCATATAACCAACATTTTTTGTACTTGATTATATGTTTTCCTTATTAAATAAGTTTTCTTATGACATAATTATTATTCCTCATTGTTATATTTGAATGTGATAGTATCCTTAAAATATATGTCACGATAAAATGTCATTGCAGTTATCTACTATGATGAAAACCTATAGTTTCCATGATACTAATATTGTACCCTATTCTATATCTAGAAGTTATTTTCTAATAGGACATTAAAAATATATTCCATCAAGGATAGGAGGACCATATAAAATTTAGAAACACTCTCATGGTGTTCTCCCTTAAAAATATCATTGATAGAATGTTCTGAAAACTTACCCATTAATAGTAAATAAAAATTTCTATGTCTTACTAGATTTTTCTATCCATGGATGTGTGTATTGGTCTTTTTAATTAAAAATTATCAATAATGTGTATCATGACTTTTATAATTAGATATGTTGGTGAAAATCACAGTGAAATATGTTTGTAGTGTAAGATGTGTCGGGTGAATCATGAGTGTTTTAGGATTATTAGAAAATATAAGATAATATTTATCCATTCCATCCATATAAAACAGATAATATCATATGAAATTTGATGGGAATTTAATTTCCTACATATATCCATGGCCATGGTATTTTGTGGGTGATTTCATTTCCATAAATTAGTTGAATGATAGATCATGAACATAGTATGATTGTACTAATATGAAACCTACTTTATTAGATATATCATGATAAAGGGAATATATTACATGGTAAAATTTTTAAGAGGCTGGGTGTCATTGTAACACTATCTTATTTCTTTATATATTCTATTGCATGTTGTTAAATTTTAACTGTACACTTTAGGTAGTTATTCCAAATAACACTATGAAATATTCCAAGAGGGTCACAGACTATGTTCATTTGAAATATTACTTAGTTTATAATATTTTATTCAATATGTTATGATAAATAAACTTATTTTTGTTTGGATGTTCCCCTAAATTTATTACAATTTTATATGAAATAATAAGTAATTTATATAATTATAGTAAATATTTATTTTAAATTTTTATGAATAGAATATTTATTATATTTTTATAGTATAATGTAGTGACATTTAATATATTAAATATTTTTTATTTGAGGACTCATAAATTCTATCAAGGGAATGAAAACCAGGTTTATTGTTTTTATTAGAAATAATATAAATCATGTTTGTTTATATATGCTAAAAGGTGATTCACATACCACGTGATTAATAATAAGAGTATTTCTATTATTGGATATCAATTAAATTAAGAATATTAATGACTGTTAAGGGCTTGTGTGAGTTTTTAAAACCATCATCCTACAATAATATATATATATATTTACATTTATTTCCAAAATGAAAATTGGTGTGCACAATGGAAATTTTAAAATCTCTTATTTCCTAGATATATATCAAGATAATTATAGTTATCTCATCTCTATCACTCTCAATACAATGAGAGACCATCATGATTTATTCCTCTTTTGAAAATTATTCTATTATGATCATCAATGAACAATAAAAGTGATCGGGATCGACCGTACGAGAACTCAGTGATACTATTTCATCATCCATAGATTGTTTAGGGTGTGTGTATCTCCAATAAAGGGATTATGCACTTGGATCCCACATCATAATGATGGTAGAATAATTCTTGTTAACTGAATCATTATTGATTGTGAAATCAAAATTTGAGAAAATTTTGTATTTGTTCATAAATTAATTATATATTATATTTGATGATCCCTTGTTTTTTTATGGAATTTTAATCTAGTTATGTAATCTATTATTATCTTTGTTCATGAAAATTTAACCATATAAAACAACAGTTACAAATGATTTTTTTGACAAAAATCCAAGATTTTTATTATATGAAATGATGCTTCTACTATGCTCAGAAACAAAATGTATTATTAGAGTGGTCATATGTTTATTTTATAATCATTTAAGTTTCGTTAATTGGGTGGACGTATTTGTGATTTCATATACGTAAAATGATTCATTTTAATATCTAATATATGTGTATATTATCATCCATTTCTTATAAAAAACATATCATGTATTTGGTTAATGATTAATAATAATGAAGAATTTTATTCACACAGTCTGGCGGTGGTAATGGTTATACCTATAAAAAATATAATACAGGCCATGTACTCTAGAATACAAACCATGTAATTTTTTTTAAGTGAATACCCTCTGATAATGATATGCGGATCCAATCCAACTATATGAATCACGAATAAACCAAATCCATGTTCTACGTACATTGAAAAAATACAAGTACACAATGTGTACCTTTTTATAATTTAATGAATTCATCTTACAATAATGTTTGAAAATTTACATGATAAATAGTTAAAAATATAAATGAAGCCATTGATTATGGGTATTGTGTACCATTCATTCTATAATACAATACATCTCATAGGATTAATTATTATATATTGAATTAGTACATATGATAAAAATTTGTCAAACACCCGAGTTTGCCTCTATATACACATGTGCACTACATTATATTTAAATGAAATTAACTTTGAATAAAATTATTTATGATGGGGATTTGAGGATTCATGGATGTAATAGTGATAAATAGTTGAATTTGGATTAATTTATTGTGAAATGTCTTAATTAAATAACAAATCATTCAAATTGTATAAAATATTACAAATGTGTGATAGTTCCTTGATGTATTGATGATCATGATATTAAACAAACAATTGTGTGTGATTGTTTTATTTTAATTTATTTTTTAATTATATAAATTACTATTGATGGATTGTGATACATCTGCTCCTCATTATTCATTAAGGGCCTATGTGCATGTAGTTTCATTTATGTTAAGCCCCATTATCAAATCCATTTGATAACCTTAGCTATGTGTGAGTGATATTTTTTTATGTATGGAGATACAATGTTATTGGAGGAAGTCATTGTTAATGAGATGAGGTGAATCTAATTGAGGTGATGCATTAAAGCCAAGGTGGAATACTGAAACATGAAGGAAGATGTAGTTCATGTTTTTCCCTTATGAATGACAATTTATTTATCTTCTACTATACAAAATAATCATTACATAGTCTCACAATAATTGCCTTATATTTTATTTCTATTAGTTTCAGGGTAAATTATTTGTGCTTCTAAATTTTTCATGATCACCAAAAATTGAATTAATAAGCATTCAGGTTGGAATAAATTATAATATAATTATGAGTAAATTTTTTATCAGACTTGGTTAATCACATAATTAAAATCCAATTAATATTAATGATGAATTTAATATAAACAAATGGGTTTTAAACATGATTATAAAATATCCCTCAATTAAATTAATTTTTTTTGTTTTTGATTTCCAATACATAACTAAGAATCAACAACATTGTAAAATGTGCAAGACCAACACAATTTTGGTTTTGTGGAATTATTATAATAAATTTATATATTTTTTAGAAATAAATTAGTATACATATAGGATTTAATTCTTATGAAGGATGGGGTGAAACCAAGAGGAAAATGTTATGTAAATATTACAAAAAAAAATTAGGATTTTTTATTCTAATCAATGGGTCATGATAATATATGTTATTGTAGTTGGGATGATACACAACTGTAAAACCCATCAAATATCATTTAATCCCCATGGTTGGGTTAAAAAAAGGTAATATGAATCCGTACCAACAATATATCTATGACATAATATATTTCAAAACATATGGTGAGGGATATAAGGTTGTGAAAAATAATCGGAGAATAATGGAATTTAATTAAATTTAAATATTCTAATCTATTTTTTTGTTATAAAAGCAAATGTAAATTATATTATATTAATTTATTGAAAATGGAAAAATATATATATTTGAAAATATTAATGCAATC
This sequence comes from Viscum album, assembly GCA_963277665.1. NCBI lineage: Eukaryota > Viridiplantae > Streptophyta > Magnoliopsida > Santalales > Viscaceae > Viscum > Viscum album. The sequence goes on along the minus strand of OY728134.1, from coordinate 632,688,584 downwards.
CATTCATAATATAGATATCATTTCACCTATGTAAATTTATAATACTGGTATAGAAGATTCTTATGTTTTGATGTTCCATGAATGGAAATAATAGGTTATAGAAACCCCACTCCTAAGTCACTTTCCAAAGAGGATAGTGATGAAGAAGTATCTCTCTATGTATACAATGTTGATGATGCAATCAATATCTACTATTTTTTGTTATCCACCATGTTCAATAAGATTTTGATGTAATATAAGGATATAGATTCCTATAACAGAGAATAACATCTTTATAATGTCATTAAACATTATTTAAAATATAAGAGAAATAAGATGTCCAAATTAGATTTCACACCCATTATTGGAGAGATGGTGCCACCTGAGATGCATGTAGTCAATATTATTTGGATAATTGAGAGACTAGAAATCTTGGGTTTTAAAATTTCGAAAGAGATATTTAAAAATATCATTCATTCCTCACCCACAAAAAAATTCTCATTTTTTATTTTGAATGATAATATGATCAGTAAAAAAAGTACACTATCATATATTCTTACTCATATCATCCAAGATGATGAAGACATGGTTTCAGGAAAAACTGTTATCTTTATAGTGAATAATAATAATATAAATAACAAAAATGTTCTGAATAGTCATTCTACATATAAGGCTCATAATAACCTTTCATCCAAGAAGAATATGATCTAGAGAAGAGGAAAATAATAATTTTCAGTATGTTTTTCTTTTGTACAGGAATTCCACTAGAAGATGAATTTCATCCATCAAAATAATCAAGGGGACGCTTGAGGTGTGCTCTTCCATACGCGTAATATTTAAATATCTATAATTTTTTATTTGATTCGTCATGTGGTCATCAAAGATGTATCCAAATACATATACCATGTATTTTTTGGATGATTACCAAAGATTATATATAACTACATGATTCAAATATATAAATTCTAATTTCATTAGCAATTGGATAATACCATCTCACATTTCTAATTATATTGATATAGGTTTTGAGTAACTATTATTATAATAGTATTGTTTTTAAGTATATTACGTCCAAATATTATATTGATATGGTTGGATTTTATTTCATCAGTAGAAATACATTTTTCTACATTTATAATGATATCATAAGTTATATTATGGAACAATTGAATAATTATATTTCTTTATTAATTTATGAAACCAAAATATTGGAAATCGATATCAATAAAAACATGAGTTAATCATAAAACACCCATATATGGAATCACTGTCTTTGTCAATTGAACATGAAGTGTTAGAAATAGATCTATCAATATGGATACATAAATTCTATTGATCATAATCTATTTGAAATATGTAACACTTTTTGAATTTGTAATATGAAAAGACAACTATTTTGTGGTCAATGTTGAAGGGGAATACATATTATAGAATTTGTACACACCAGTGTGTCTTTTCCATTTCAGGTAGAAGCTAGTGGTGGATTATCAAAATTTATTACTTTTGCTGGTGACCTATGAATGAATAGTTATATCTATATGATGATGTATATTTATAAATCCTTATAGTTATTCAAATAGGTCAAGAATTAGTTTGAGAATATTCTTGGTACAAAGATAAATAAAATTTGATTGGAATGAGGTGGGGATTATCTTAACCAATACCATATCAACAATATATATGATTATGAGATTTTATAACTGCACACCCCACCATATACACTCTAGTGGAATGGTGATAGTGAAAGGATGAACCATACCTTGTGGGGAATGTTGAGGTCAAGGATGAGTCATATAATCTCTCTATTATCCATTTTGGGAGATGTTTTATAGAAATAATTATACATAGCAATCCCATCACTAACTAAATTTATAAATGGAATTACCTTTAATTAATGGATTTGAAATATACCTCGTTTTAAAATTTTGATGCAGAGGGATTTGAGAATTTTTTTAAGTCTAACTCAAGAAACAAAATTATTCCCTAAGGAACAATGTGTATGATTATATATTATCCCTAGAAAACAAGGGGATACTATCTATAAACCCCATCAAAAAAAAGAAATTGATCATCTTAAGAAATTCCATTTTTATGGAAAAGGATCATATCCTAAAGGATAATAGCTAGATTAGTATTAAATTTAATGATTTTGATGCTCAAGATACATAAGAGTTAGTACATGAACTGAATCCATTAGTCCACATGGATGACGATGTTACTAAAACACAAGTACATTATGTGACTACTAGAGAGGTGGAAAACTAGAGAGATATGGATTTCTAGTTATATTTATTGGTGACTCGTTATGGATGGAAAATGATGCTCCTCTATCCTTTATGGAGGTAGTAAGGAAATCATAATCTCCATTGTGGAAATAATTCATCAATTCTTTGTTGGGTTCCATTTATCATATCTATGTTTTCAGTTTTAATGAACCCCCAGTTGATGTAAAACATGTTGATTGTAAATGGGTATTCATGAGGAAGTTGTAAATGAATGTTAAATGAAATACATATAAATAAAAACTAGTCTATAAAGGGATTATACAACATCCAGGCATTGACTTATGATTGGGAAAATGGATATCAAAACATATTTCCTTAATGGGAACCATTAGTAGTTTGTTTATATGTTATATGAAAAGTTTTTGTGACTATAGGGAATGAAAAATTATATTTATGTTTTATAGATCCATTTTTATATAGATAAATCATTCATTTAAAGGAATATTAGATTATATGAATCCATAAAAGGATTTTTTTCATTATTAAATTTTTTGATTCGTGTGTTTATATGAACATTATTATGAGTGTAGTTATCTTCGTATTAAATTATGAGGAAGAAATATTACTAATTGTTTGTGTTATATCATCCCTACAAAAGGTTATGGTTTGGTTTAGAATGTGATTCTCCATAAATTAATTTGTTTATGAAACCTATAATTAAGGGATCCAGATCATACGTTACAGTACTGAGAGGCTCCATGGACAATTTCAAGGACATTTGTTGACTATATACTCATGATGTTATTTATGGAACAATCCAAGAGAGTATTGGTTCTAATTCCATGTGATATAAATCATTAAATGAATACATGTAACCAGACATAAAAATAAAAGTAGATAATGAGTAATATCACATACACTTTTATGATAGGGTTTATCGTGTATACCATATTATTTTTAATCATTGATGTTTTCTATTCTTTGATAATGGTATGTAGATAGCGTGAAGATACGGGTGAAAAACATTATACTACTATTAGGGTTATCCTTATATAGCTTAGGCATAGAAAGGATATATTCCATGTGTATGGAGTATATTATGAACTATTTATTAGAGGATATACATATGCTTGTTTTCAGATTGATCAGAATGATATAAAGTCACAATATAGATATTTATATTTTATCAATGGAAGATACATGTGCTAGAAGAGTTCAAAATATGCATTTTTCACTAATTATAGAGTATATTATAACTATACTACTTCTTATAATGTATCCAAGTAAATAGTTTACATTCATATTATAATACAAGAGAATGATGTGTTACGTAATAGTAATGTTCCTAACAGAGTATGTTGTGATAATACAGTAGTGGTGGATCTATCCAAAGATCCAATGTCACAATAATGAAAAAATAACATTCTTCAGTAGTTTCATCTGTTGAAGGATTTATCTCAATGATGCTATGTTATAATCATTAGAGTATCCATGTAGTAAAATATAAAAAAACATTAAAAAATGATTATTCATATTAAAAAAATGAGTACCATGTGGAAAATAGAGGGGTGAATGTTATTGTCAGTTTGATCTACTGCAAGTGGGAGTCTATTGGAGTTGGTTACCTAAAACAAAAATGTTATGTAAATGATTATTATTTCTGTCTTATTAAATCTATTTCCATATAAATGGTTGATAGTTATTCTATGTAATATTTTTAGGCACTAATGTCCATAGTATATATTTATATACCATTTTAGAATCTAATAAAATTTCCCCTCTATGATGAGATCCTTGAGGTTCCCCAATATTTTTGTTGAACCATATTCTATTCTGAGATGATATTAATAAATAGGACACAAACAACAAAGGATTTCAGGGGTAGGAGGATCATTTGAAATTATGACATATTCTCATAGTGTTAAATCTATTTAATATCTATGATATGACATTATAATAATATACATGTTAATATATAATCAATATTTCTATCATTCATTGCATTTTCCGATATAAAGACTTGTGTATTTGTTCTGAAAAATTAATATTACCATTAGTGGATATCATGACACATATGAATTGATGAATTTTAAAAAAATCATAATGAAATATGTTAATGATAGTTTTGGATTTGTTGAGTGTTTCATGAGTAATATTGCCTAAACTGATAATATAAAAAAGGATTTATCCCTTATATCTGTAGATAAAAGTTGATATCTTAGGGAATTTAATGTGAATGAAACTACCTACATAAATCCATGGTCATTGATTTTGTTGGGAGAGATCATTTTTAGAAAGTAAAATAGAGATACATAGATTGTATAGTTTAATGACACTTGCATGCAACCTCATTTGTTAGTTATTTCTTGATAATGGGATTTCATTACATGGTAAAAGTTTTTAGCAAGTTGGATATCACTACAACATGAAATTAATAAGGGATGTAATCCTTAGAATGTTTATAGATTCTATCATTGTAATTTTGGTAGTTATACATAATTCCACTAAGACGTAGTCTTATATGTCCACACACTATGTGAATTCACAGGCTCAATAATATTTTACTATTAAATTTAACAGGTCATAGTAAATTATATTATTTCGGGTTTGGAAGATTTAAGTAACATAATCAAATGTTATTTGAACGATTACTACTATTAGAAAATAAAAAGGAATATTATTTTTCATTTTTTGTGAAATTAATAATTTTTATATTTTTCAATGAAAAATTCAGTGACATTTATTTAAAAAAATTCACTATTCAATGATTGATAAAGGTCGAAAAAAGGAAAGGAAAATATATTTAATGGTCTGGTTGGAAATAATATAAATGAAAATTATTAAAATATTCTTAATGGTGTAACACATATTAAGGAACAATTATTAATAATATTTTAATTATTTTACATAGGATCAAATAAGAATATAAAAAAAATAGTAGGGGATTGTGTACGAAATGAAAACCCAAAATCTATTATATCAAATATCTATTTATGTCTCCTTCCTAAATGAAAATATTTGTGCACAAAAGATAGTGTAAGAATATCCCAATCCCTAGAGAGAGATCAATATGTCTATAGTTCTCTAATACCCTCCTTTCTAATGAAAATGATCGATCATAAATAGTTATTCCTCTCTCGAGAATAAATCTTATTAGAGAAACCAAGAACAATGCATGTTATCAAGATTAGTCATCCCAACAGTCAATAACACTATGACATCATTTATGGTTTAGTTGAATTTATTGGATGACAACTAGATGGATTATATAATCAGATCCTGGAACAAAAAGACTGTACAAGGACTTATTAACATAATCATCAATGAATGTGGAATTGAACGCTGAGGTTATTCTATAACTATTCATAAATTAATCATAACATTTTAGTGAAAATCCTTCACTTTTGGGTATAGAATTTAAATATAACAATGTAATATTCATTTTTCATTTTATATGACCTTTTGATCATATAATGAAATAATTACACATAATTTATGACTAAAGGTTGAGATGGTCTTCCAATCAAAGTAATCTTCTAATGTGCCTAGAACCCAAATTGGGTATGTTTCTGGTCATTCCATTAGTTGAGGATAAAGAAATATGTGATTATTCCTACAGTATAATGATTATTAAATCTAGTCCCTTGTATTAGATAAACTAATATGATGTTTTTATATATTTATACAAGTTATATGTGATGTTATTATATAATTTTGTAAAAAATATGTGATATTCTATTCAGCTTAAAAGAATGAAATCTAATGTATTCATTAACATAATCCGTCGATAATCAGAGAATAAAGAATATATAAGAAGGATTAGTAGTATTGAAATACTCTTATCCCATATGTACTTAATGGTTTAGTCAAAGGTATTATATTACATTGAATACTTTTGTTTCATATAGTTTATAGATATAATTATAAAGATACATGTATTTTATAGATGTCGTACTATATCTATTTATTAATTTAGTAGCACATGTAATTTTATAGAGGCCACTCTATTATTAGATTTATGGATTACACAATTTATAATTAATATCATAACTACAAAGACCAATGGTTTCACACTTATTGATTGTTAAAATAAGGATGAATTTTATGCAACTTTGAGAATTATACTAGAAGTATTTTAGAGGAAATCAATACGTTTTTAATTTATTCACAAATTATTATGTAAGAAAATACATGTGTTTAAAATGTATCATATCTAATCCCAAGGATTTTTTAGAGATATAATATGATAAAAGGTGAAAATATAATAAGACTATGAGGGTTTCATACAATATAGAGATTTCATGAATTTTACACTAAAGGAACAACAAAAACATTGTTATTTAGACTACATCATGATATTCCTTAGGGAAAATAATGGCATAATGAGTGTCACCAGAACATAATGTTGTGAATGGATGTTTCAAGTATTATATGATAAAGCATATATCCTATTTATTTTTCGACACTATTTTATAAATATTGATTGATGGTCATGTGATGATAATATAGATTAGTTTCAACATCCCAAATATCTAACTAAACATTATATATGTGAAACAAAACAATGTGTAATAATTTACAAATTTTTTTAACTTATGAAATTTTACATTTAATAAATAATTTTTTTATTCATAATGTTCACTTACATTATAACCTAAGACATGAATATTATAAATGAAAGCCATACTACAATATAAAACAAGTGAAAAAATTACATTTATTTAATAATTATGGTAAAATAAATACTATAAAATTACAATCTCTATAAAAACATAAATTAGCACTATAGAACACTTAAAAATATAGACAAATTCCATAATATTGAACATTGGATCATGATAAACTAAAAATAATGTTAGACATAAGAGATACATTTTGATTATAAAGAAAAATTTGGAAAAATATGTTTTATATACAAACATATAGAATTATATGGATGAAATTATATGTTAAAATATAATGCATTTATAAGGGTTAATACAATCATTGGACTTTTAAGATGACTAGTGGAATAATAACATCCCAATACGATCATGGAAATAGTAATGATATAGTTATATATACAAGTGTCCAATGAAATACATAAAATCATTTTTTAATAAAATAATTAATAATTTTTTTAATTAATATTATTCAATGAATAATAATATAATTACCTACATATGTCATAGAATAAGAATAATATTTATCAAAAAATAATTTTTGTTTTTTTCGTGAAAAAATTACGATTTATAAATACACTAAGAGTTTTATTTAATATTAAGATTTATTTATATGTATAAAAATATTTTTCGTAAAAATGAATTTTAATTTATAATTAAAATTTTTAAATTATCCAAAATTTAATTTTTCATATTTTTCTTTGATAATTGAATTTTTGGGTAAATTTTGTTATATGGGTGGAATATATGATAATTATTATGAATTCATCATTATTTAATAATTAATATATGATAATCCTTGAGAAAAAATATGTGAATTTATTCAAATAATTTATTTTAATGTATTAGAGTAAATTTCAAATACTATAATGGACCTCTGAAATCTAAAATAGTTTATATGGTTTTAAGAAACTTTTTAATGAATAAAGTTGTTTCCCAAAACACAAGTTGTAGAAAACTTGCCTAAACCACCAAGTTTGAGTTTGAGTTCCACATAACATCATTTGTGCCTCAACATATTAAATAACCCAACAATCAGTGAGGGTCTAAGTACATCAGTGTGGAGACTACACCCATAGTATCATTACATTGAAGAAATAATAATATAAAAGAATATAATCAGAAAAATCAGAGTAAACATAATATAAATTAAATAACCTTAATTTAATATGGTATATATGTCATAAAAATATAAATAAATAGGCTCCCAAAGTGGAAATACAATCCACAATATATCATGTGTGGAAAATTAGATGAAACAACAATAGAAAATTATGTCCCTCCATTTCCTATATATTTAAGCCTACATCTCCTTAAATCCTCATCATATGGTACTTAATCATCACTGGTTCCTCAGACATATAATTTCTACACATACCGAGATTCCCATGTAGTATGTGATCAATAATCTCAATATGAAACCAACTATGAATGTAAAATAACAAGTACATATAGAATTAAACATTTAAATATCTATTAATATTTATTAATTATAAATAATTTTAGAAAGTCAATATTTTTTAGGAGTATAAATGAAAAACCAGGATTTATGGTTAAGACTATTTTTTTATATAAAACTATTTTACGATATTTTAATGGATAACCCATTTTAAATGATTTTTTTGAAATTTTTATAATATATTTATGAAAAACTAAACTTCTTATTTTCTTGTGGAACATCAAAATTTACTTTGGATAAATTTTGGGCATTTTCTTATAAATTTAGTATTTTAATGAATAGTGATAAATACTCGGTTTAAATTCAAAACATCATATTCATCTAATTTATTTCTTTTGATAGATAATTATATTAATAGGTTTAAAATTAAATTTAGACGAAATTATTATCATTTAATCCAATTTTTTTCTTTGTAATTAATTTTAAATTTAAATTTGATATAAAATCATTTCAAAATATTCAATATTTAACTTAAAACATTTACTTTTTATTTTTCCACGTGGAATTAATTTTTAATATAATTTTCCAAATTATATCAATTGAATTAGGTAAAATGGACTTTATATTTGGAATAAGAAGATCAAAATTAGGTTTCATGTTAAAAATTATTTTTAGATATAATAAATTTACCATGGTTAAAAAATGTATTTAATGTAATACAAGTTAATTTTTTGACAAGGGTAAATTTTATATTATAAATTCTTAACATTCCAAAAAACTAAAACATTTAATTTGTGATTCTGGTGTGGATCAACCATCCCCATTATAGAAAATATTAATTCACAGAAAAACTCATTTAATTTTGTGCCAACTCTATGTTTTTAGCTTTTAATATAAAATAATAAAAAATTTAATAACTTGAACCCATCACTACCCTAGTGTAAATAACAACCCTCACCTACCCATTTATACCAAAAAATCCTTTTAACAACTCCAATCTTTTACCAAGACTCACATACTCACTCTCCCCCTATCCATGTGCTTTTGGTCTAATTAAAATACCAAATCAATGGTCCTCATGGTTCATTTAAGGAAATGATATTAAATATGTAATTTTCTCAAGGTACCACTCATAATTTCTTTTCATTTTATAATTTCTACCAACATCATTAATAAATACAAAAATTATAACTCCTGAATCTTTTATATACTGGTTTTTTATGCTTTTAGTTAAATATCTCATATTAATTTCATTTCTCACTTCCTTTACTCAAAGAAACAAGATCTTTTTCCATCTTATGTCGGTTGACTGCATTTGTGAAATAATGATTCTGTTCTTTTTTCCTTTCCCACATTCATGGATGTGGTTAAAAATAACATTATGGTAAAATAATATATTAATATGTATACTATTACCTTTTAAATATTCAATAAATGTTATTTTGAAAATTCCTTCATGCTTAGAAAATTTTGGTTATACGATAGCATTGTTTTGGATGTATGGACAATCACCTCCTCAAAATGATGTGATTCATTCAAAAATCACAAGGAATAGAGTAATTACTATTTTAGTAAAAATATATTATATATAAGAAATATATATTCTATATTATTGACATCATATAAGTATATATATAATCAAAAAATTCATTTAATGTTCGTTCTTTCAATACCATACTAAAAACAAAAATAACGGTCATGCATACGTACTTTGTTCAGTCTCCAAGAACGATGTTTTCAGTTCGTCTTAGAAGATTATTATAACAACTATATAATGAATATATAATATATTTGTATCATGTTTCTTATTCTATTGATGGTGGGATAAAGACCACATGGACTATTGACATTATACCATGTTCATTTTCGACTCAGGAGATGAATATTTACAAAACATCTGATATGAACATAAATAATTGAGTAATTGTTGTAAAATAGTAATAAGTGATAAAAAAGGAATAATAAAAATGGAAAATTATTTTAATAATTTATAAATTAACCGATGATTATTATTCCGGATGATAAAGAACACATGTGACGAATGGGACTAAAGGTAAGGGACTTCATCTCAATATTTTTTCATTGAGTAATTTCATGACAATATTCACGTTTATTAATTATTTATGTGTATATATTTCTATTATGACTTTTAATAACTATATTTTATAAATAATAATGTTATTTAATGTTTTCTGTATTGTATTAAATCATGGGGATTGTGATTTAAATGTTCAATGTGGTATGTGATACCTTTTAAATTTAAAGATTTAATTACTTAATATTTTATTCATGATATTAATTCACATTTAAATTTATAAGGATATAGAAGTATTATTCATGAAATTATATTTCTATTATTTATTTATTTTTCAAATAGAATATTATTATATGATGTTATTTACTTTCATTAAAAATGACAATAGGATTAGTTTTCATCTTATGCACTGAAAGCACCATCTCGGTCGCCATAATTGTTTTTTGATATTTGGATTATTCTATAAGACTTAATGTTTTTTTAATAGTCAAAAAAATATTATTCCATTGTTGGTGTTTTTGGTACTAAAAATGGTTTTTCAAGAGGATTTATTATTTTATTGTCCGGAAATTATTTCTTGTGAATAGAAGTAATCTTTTATGTGTGAAATGTTGATTATTGAAAAATTTTAGGTATTATATTTATATAATAGTTCCTAGACATTTGAAGGTTAGTTATCTGATAAAAAAAATACAGGTGGTTACACGAAAAACTAAATACAGGTGGTTCTGTGATAAATCAAAGATGATTGGTTATGTTATAACCTCCAATGACTTTGGTAAGGTTGTTGGTGGTATGGATATTTCATCTATAAGAGTGATCTATATAGAAGTTGATCATATCATTATTCCAATTATGTATGATTATGTTTGATGTTTATTTTATATGTTATAAGTGCTTTTAATTAGTTTTTCTGTATTCTATTATTTAAAAAATGGCAATAAATGAGTTAATATTTAGTGAGTAGTATTAACTACTTCTTAAGGTGACTATTATTATGTTATGATAATGTTCTCATGGATTACATGTTTTTGAAAGACTAATTTTTTCCTTCTTTTTGTATTGAAAACTAATCTTTTTATGCTCATCCTATATTTTGAAATGGTTTTTATAGGATTTAATGGAGGATAAAGACAATGATGGAATCAAGGGAAAATGTTTGATGTTTAAACATGAAACGATACAACGTCTCAGTTAAAAATAATAAGTTTTATTAAAAAAATTGATAGTGAGTATATGTGTATACTTTATAATATATAAGATGTTATATATGTGTTATGGATTAATTCTATAAATCTCTAAACCTGAAAATATCCTCATTGTGAATTCTAGACGTAACTCACGATTCAGTAATGTTTAATGTTGGGGCCTTATAGTTGGTATCAACTGTCGATTTAGATAACATTATAGGTTAGATTAATATTAATAATCATCATATAAAAGAGATTATGTTATGGTCAAATTTAGATGATTATATTTTTTGAATATTACCATGTTGCTTCATTTATGAAAATTCTATTCAGAATAATTTATTCGTAGGGGAAATAGGGAAGTTTTCATTGGAAGGCATATAGTGGAAAACAACATTCCAAATCAGCTTCCTAAGACGGTCAGAATTGGAAATGAATAGGATGTTGTAGTGATGGATTACTTGACTTAGGTGATACATGTAGCTATTGTGGATGAATGAGAAACACTACATCGACTATAAAGGAATATTTCCTGTAGTGGAGAATTTCATAAGGCAATGTCCAATGATTATTTAGAGGATCATGTGACCATATGAAAGCTGATGGATGGATTAATGAACCAGAAACTATTTTTGTTGTAATGGGGGTGTTCATAAACTGAAGTGGTTAGTCATAATGTTTTCATTTTGATGGTGAATTCTATCAGTGGTGGTAGGAAGTGAAGATATTGATGATATGGAATTAGATGAATTTAATAATTTCATCCATTACAAATAACTTCCTAAGGTTTTTCAACAAAGGTTGGAAAAATAATTATTGGAATTGTGAAAAACAGAGTAATGTTTTTTTGGATTTGTATGAAGTTAATTTAATTTATTTTTCATGGTACTTATTAAATTTTATATTGGATATTGATATTAACATAAATTGGTTTTACCCATGATTGAAGCATTAATATTGAAGGATAATAACTTCTCGTGAGTTCAAAAGTTACGTTAAACTTTTCTAATGTAATGAGATTGTAGAAATTGAGTTTTATAATGATTATTTTTTATATGAGAGAAGAAAAAAATATATCATATTATAAGGAAATGATAAATCATTCAACCCATATATTTGGAGGTAAGAAAGATAACTTTCTATATTGTGATATGTGTGGTCAAAAGAATCATTGAGATTGACTCAAAAACCAAGAAAGTTATTTTGGTGTTGTAATAATGTTCATATTTCTCATGAATTCAATGGAGATTATCATGGGAACAAGGAAAAGATTGATGTAATATGTTTTAGTTTCAATGAGTTTGTGCATTATGCCAATGTGTGCCCAATGTTGATAATTCAAGGTGGAAAATAGAAAATATTGAATGAATTAAGGCATGGAAAAATGATTTTCTACCACTATAGTTGATGTGGTACTATAAAATGATCTGTTGATAGTTATGTTACATGTTTTTTATAATTATTCCAATAATCTATTTTACTTTGGATATTCACATTCAATCATTTCTTGGAGCTTTTTAAGTAAACGGGAAATATATTCTCATGAGTGTGATATATAAATTTTGGAAAAATTACAGTTAGAAATATTATGGAATGAAATATTTATTAGGATATTCCCATTATCATTAGTGGGATTTTAATTCCTATAAATACAATTTAACTTATCATGTAGGATTTTCATAACATTTTGGGTATGGATTAGATTTATGTTTTTCATTTTAAAAAATATTAAAAATCCAATAAATTTTTATTCAATGATTTTATTACTTTGATAAAATAACATTATTATGGGAGATTGATTCAAGATGGTGTTGAATATTATCTATCTCAAGTATTTGAAAATAAATAATTTTTTTTATTTGTGACATTCCAGTAGAGAATGAATTTACAGAAGTTTTTCCTGTTTAACTTCTTAGTATTGTTCTAGATCATGAGATTGAATTTATTGTTGATTTAGTGCCTCATACTAAGCCTATTTGTAGACTACCGTATCAAATGGATAATGTAAAACTGGTGTAATTTAAAAAAAAGTTATATGAATTACTTGATAATGGATTAATTCTACCTAGCACTTCACCATGGGGAGATCCTATATTATTAATGAAGAATAATGATGGTTCTTTGTGATGCCTTATTTGTTATATAGCCATTAATAAGATAAATCTTTAAAATAAGTATCATTTTCCTCAACTTAATTATTTGTTTGATTACCTCTATGAAGAAAATTATTTCTCGATGATTGATTTCAGGTTCGGGTAGCATCAGCTGAAGGAGAAGGAGGATGAATTTCCAAAGACAGTGTTCCAAATGGGATATGGGAATTATGCGTTAGTAGTTATAAAAATTGGTTTACCTAATTCAGATGATGTATTTATTAATCACATGAGTGGTTTCTTTCATTGGGTTTCATATTAGATTTCTGTTCTGTTTATATATATATATATATATATATATCATATTTTGGTTTATTCTAGAGTCAAAAAGTTACATGATAGTCACTCAATGATTATATTGAGTGTTGTAAAAGAAATAAAACTATAAGGAATGTTTAGTAATAGTTAATTTTGGTTTCAGAAAATTCCATTCATTTATCATACTGTTTCTAAAATTGGAATAATGGTTCACCCCTATAAAATAAGTGTTTTTGAAGATTAGCCATGACATACAAATTTCATAGGGATACATAGTTTTATTACATTAGTTATTTATTACCTAATGTTTGTCAAAAAAAATTCAGGATTATCAATCCCACTAAGTATGTTAAAACATAAGGGAGTAAATATCATATGGAAAAATAAATTTTATGAATCTTTTTAGGAATAGAAATGATTTCTGGTAAATGCTTCAGTTTTGGACCTTCCATATAAGAGTGTGGAATTTGTATCTAAAGTAATGACTCATTTATAGGACGTTGTTGTGTCATAATAAAGAATGAAAAGGTAATTTTTTATGCTTCACGTCTGTTAAAACCTCATAAGTTAAATTAACCTAAAAATGATTAGGAATTAGCTACTGCTTTTTCCATTTAAATTTAGTGGCATCATTTGAATTTTGTAAAGTGTGGAATATATACCGATCATAACATATTAAATTATATATTCACAAAGAATGAATTAAAAATGAGAAAAATTATATGAATGGAGTTAATCAAGGATTTTGATTGCACACATCTTTACAATATATGAAAATTCAATAAATTGGATAATGTATTGAGTCGAAAAAGTAATGTTACATTAACAATGATACATTTTTAATGAGACGCATCAGTTAATAATGTGATGAATTCTGGATTGGATGTTGTTTGTTCATGAAATTACTCTTTTTAATCAAGTGTCTTTGATATCACATCTATTATAGGGAATTAATAATGCGTCGAAGGAAGGCATTGAGTTGAAAAAAAATGAGGGATTTTTTTAGAAAGTCATGTTAACAAAATTTAACATTGATAATGATTATGTTTTGCAGTTTAGAAATAGATTTTGTGTGACCTGTGATTCCTAATTGAATAAACAATTGTTATGTGAATCTCTAATTTATCCATTTTTAGTTAATGTGGCGAGCATTAAAATGTATAGATATCATCAAAAGTTTTACAGGTGGGATGGAATGAAAAGAGATATTATTGTTTTACATTGATTTTTTTGACATATCAACATGTTATATTAGGGTAGATGTTAACAAAAGGGTTTCCTTGACCATTCTAGTGCTTGAGTGAACGTTTCAAAATATATTCATGGATTTCATAGTTTTATTACCAAAGACATCGCATAGTGAAAATTCAGTTTTGATTATTATTGATCGACTGATTAATCATCTCATTTTATTACTATATAACATACCCTATCTCTTGATCATGTTTATCAGTTTTATATTAAAGATATATTATTTTTACAATGGGTTCCCCTCTCTATTGAATTTGAAAATGATCCCAGGATCATTTATATTTTTTAGAAAGGCCTTCAAAAGTCATTGGGAACTGAATTAAATTTCCTTATAGATTTTTCAACCTTAATCTTATGTGCAGTCAGAATGAACAATTCAGGCTTTGGCTGATATTCTACATACTTATTTAGTGTATTAATAGGGAATTTGGGATCAATATATTTATTTATTTTATTTTTCTTATAATAACAGTTTTCATTCCAGTATAAAGGTGGAACCATTTGAGGCATTATATAAAAATGGTTGTCGAACAATTTTTCGGGGTTAAGTATGAAAAAAAAGATGATGGGTCCCGAATTGCGTGAGTACATGGAATATTAATTTTATTTGACTCATAAATATACGAGGAAATCACAAATAATGATGAAATGTTGAGCATATAAATGGATGAAGTATATTTCTTCTGAGGTAGGTGATTATATTTTTCTCATTGATTTACCAAGGAAATGTGTGATGCAATTGGGTAAGAAAAGATAAATTGAGTCCCAAATTCCTTGGATATTAATAAATCATAGAGAATGATAGATAAATTGCCTACGGAGAGGAATTACATTCGATTCTATCACAAATACATTATTTTTTCATGTTTCAATGTTATGAATGTATATTCTAGATCCATATCATGTTTATAGTAAATGAGTAGTTTAGATGAAAGAAAATATTTATTATGAGGAACAAGTATACCAGATTATTGACCGTAGAGAGAATGTGATAAGGAATAAGGTGATTCACTAGTTTTATGTTTTGTGAGAAAAACAATACGATTGATTAGACAATATAGAAATATGAAAATTCTAGGAGGGTGAAATACCCCAACATATTTGACAATAGAATAAAAATTACAAGGAATATATTTTATTAAATGGGGAATGATGTAACATCCCATAAAAAATGAATAAGAAAAATTCAGGTATATAAATAATTAATAATTATATATAATTTAAAATAGACAATATGTTCAATAATGTATTCAATAAATCACGATTTACAGTTAAGAACATTGTTTCAAAAAAACAATTACACCTCTTATTGAAGGTGAGATTAAATATTTTTTTGACGAAATTATAAGATATGTTTTTTCAAAATATACACATACTTTGTAATTGGTACATAAATGCTTTTTAATAATTTGGTATTTTTATTATAAAAATAGTATTCTAATGAATAGTGAGAAATGTTGTGTTTTACATTAAAACTACTTTTTAGTCTAAATTATTTCTACTATTATAAGATCCATTAAATTGATTTTAATGTATATGTAGATTATGTGTTAATAGTTTAATAAAATTATGGAAATTATAATAGATTTAATATTTAAAATAGTTATAAAAAAATTCAAACATTTGAATGTTTCACATTAAAACCCCCTCCATTGTTTTGTCTGTGGAATTAATTTCGAAACTAATTCTCTAAATTAATTGAATTCAGTTATCTTAAATAGACGAAAATTTTCAAATCATGTGGTCAAAAGAAAAATTTAGGTTAAATTTTATTTCAATATATTAAAAATATTTCATGGTAAAAAAAATTTAGCATAGTAAAAGTAAACATTTTGACAAGGGTTAAAATTAAATGTTAAAATCATAACATACCTACAAAATACAACATATAAATTTTGATTTATTTGTGGCTCGACTCTAACCATCCCATAAAACAATAATTTTTATCCAATGCTGGTTAATTTAATGGCACGATGATATGGTTATCTTCTAATATAACATAATCAACAAATTACTCACTTAGACCCACCTCTCCCCAAGTATAAATAAATACTCTCACCTCTCTATTTTGACCAAAAAATCATTTTATATACTCAAATATCTAAAAAAATATACTACTCACTATCCCCATGTCCAAGTGTTTCGGGTCTCCAAAAAGGCAAATCTATGGTCCACATGGACTTTAAGGGATGGGACATTCAAGTGTTTTTTTCTCAAAGTACCTCTATTAATTTTTGTAGGTTTTAAACATTATCATACCATCCTTTATCCATAAATGAATTATATCTCCATAATCATGAAAATAATTTATTTTTATATTTCTAATTGAATATATCATATCCATTTCATTTTTCAGCTCCTTATATTCAATGAAATGAAATTGTAGCCCCTGTTATGTCACCAAACCGCTTCTGTGAATAATTGTTTTGTTCTTTTTACAATACCATATTAATGTATGGTTTTGAAACTATATTTATGGTCTAATAATATTTTAATATGTATATATAATTTTTTTTACAATCTGGAAATGTTATATTAATCAAACATTAATGCATTCCAAATTTTGGTTATACGGTAAATCATTTGGGGGGAGTGTAGACTACCACCTCCTCAAAATGATGTGATTCATTCATGCATCACATGGAAAGTATTATAGATAGTTTTTGTAAAAAATATCATTTAAATTACATATTAATTATATTATAATTATATTATATATGTATACATATTTACATACATTTTATATAATGTTCGTTCTCTCAATACGATAAAGAAAACAAAAGTAGTGGTCATGCATATGTATGAACTACCATATCCATGGATGGTGTTTATAAGATATATTCAAATGATGTTTTAAATTATTATATAATTAATATATAAGATATTTATATAATGTTTTATATTTTTGTGATTACTGACTTATATATGGACTATTAACATCATACAATGTTCATTTTCGAACCAAGAACTGAATATCGACAAAATATTCAATATGAACTAAAAATAATTATGTAATTGTAATAATATTTTAATAAGTGATATTAAAGACTTATTAAATGATAAAGTTTCTCAATAATTGTTAAATTACGTTATGTATATTATCTAGAGAGATAATGAAAACAAATGATGAATGAGACTCGGAGTAGAGGATTTTGTTTCAATCTTCTTTAATTGAATAGATTCATGATAATATACACCATTATTCATTAATTAAGTGTGTATAAAGACTATATGAAAATGAATATCCTTATTTTTTCTATAATAATTTTATTAATTTTTTTTAAAAGTAATAATTCATGGATATTACGATGTAAATGTTCAAACTGGTATGGGCCACGTTGAATGCTTAATGACGTAATTATGATATCTTTTTTTCATGATATTAATTCACATATTTATTAATATGTATATAAAATTATTATACATGAAATTTATTTTAAATATTTTAACATTTTTAAAATACAATATTTTTATATGAAGCTCTTACTTTATTTAAAAAACGATTGGTGGAATTTTTTAATGAAATGCTGTTACAATGACTTCCCAGTTGTTATAATAGTTATTTGATATTGAGAATCCTATATAAGACTTAGTGTTTTTTAAAAAGAAAAAATCTATTATTTACATTTAATATTTTTTTTATTTTTAATGGTTTTGAAAATTTATTGACTAATTCACTCTCCTAAAATTATTTCTTCTGATTCGAAGTGAAATATTATGACTAAAATGCTGATAATTACAATATTTTATGGGTTCTAATTATATAATGGTACATAGACATTTTATAGGTGGTTACGAGATTAAATAATGATAGGTGGTTACTTTTTAATCCATTTACGGGGGGTTTCTTGATAAAACAAATATGGGTCTTAACTATATAACCTCCAATGTATAGGGTATGGAAGTCAGTCATATGGTTATTCAATTTGTAAGAGTGATATCTGTGGATGTCAACTATATGGTGTTTCTATTTAAGTATGATTATGTTAGAAGTAACCTTTATAATTTATATGTGATTTCTATGGGTTTTATGATTATTTTTTATTAGGAAATGGGTATAAAATTAGTTTACATTTACTATACATTATTTACTACATATTAAAGGTGAAACGTGTTAATTTATTATAAAGTATTCCTATTTTACATGTTTTTAAAAGTTTAATATTTTTATTTATTTATGTATTCTATAATTATAATTTTATGCTCGTCCCTAGTTTTAAAATACTATTCCCAAGATTTATGGGAGTATATGGACATGTATGGAATCATGGGAAATGTTGTGATGTTTAAACATGAAACAAAACCACATTTATTTTTATAAGTGTTTTTATAAAACATGGTTAGTGAGTATAAGTGTCCAATTTAAAATACTAATGTTATTATGTATGAGTTATTACCTAATTATATAAATCTCAAATCCAAAAAATAACCTCAATTACTAATCAATATATTACATTGGATTATGTAATGTTTAAGTTAGGGGTCTTATAATGAATTATTAAAATAAATTAAAAATATATATATCGTAGTGTATGACATGACATAAGTAAATTCTCAAACAAACACATATTCAAACATATATAAAGTCACTATGAACAATACATTATTCATTGATTCTCATCCCTAATTACTTCAATTTATTGTAGGTAAGGATGCCAGGGTAAGTCAAATTAAGTTCCACATTTACAGAAACACAACATGGCCCTCCAGGATGGGGGACATAATTAGTAACATTGCGTTCCACACCATGATGTTGGTCATTATTAGTGACTCCCTAGACCTCATCATGTATGTGGTCATTATCTGAGACTCTGCACAACCCATCTTATCAGTGATCATTATCATTTAATGAAGGTAACACCCACCTAACATGTTCGATATATTTGTATTACTCAAAACCACTATGAAAATAATTATCTCACTTTTTCAAATAAAAATTAATTTTCACCCCATTCATGGTATTATCCTTCACCAACAAGAATATTTATGATCTGACCCTTACCACCAAATAATCCATTATCTCTATCCCTCACCACTCATCACATTTTCCATAAAAGGGGTTATCTAACTAAGGATGGACAACTTGTTCACCCAAATAACAGAAGAACGGTTCCATACGTTATGTAATAAAACAAATTATAAATACAATAATAATGAAAAATAAAGAATATCTTGGAGAAATACCTATAAGATACACATAATCACATGGTAATAAACTATAAGTAATCAAGGCTACACACAAACATGTTGACATATAGAAAGAAGGAGTTATCAATATTTGTTATACAAGTCACGGAAATGAAACACAAAATGAAAAAAATGGAATAGAACTTCTTACCTTATGGTTTATTATGTCAAGATCAGGGTTCTTCACATTATCATCACTTCAACCATGACTATGCATTAAACTTTTTAAACCACTTTTAAGTATTCCATGAATCAATTAAAAATATACTTATTTCAAAATAATATAAAAACACCATAGAAGATAAATATTTATCTCTCTTGTATAAGTTCTATGTTATCGCTAAAATCCGAACATGTGGTAACATATTATTTTTACAAATTTAACCAGAGTTCAATATTTGATGATAACACCTCACAATATAATAGTTAATTATAAACCAGAATAATTCATATTATTTGTTTCCATAATTTTTGGTTATTTTAATTTTACGAATATTATATAATTTTTTCAAAAAGATTCATAATTTTAATTCTATAAACAAACTATGAAAATTTTTTATGGATAACGTAGATTGTTATTATCCTTCAAAAAATGAATAACCCATGAATAGAGTAATGATAAGTTCTCATGTTCCAAAAATAGGATAGAGAATTCATATGGATCATATTAATCTTCACCAATAATGATAAATACTATTCATAAATTTCTCAAAAAAATATAATATAAAAAATATTAAGGTAGTATGTTTTAGATATTTTCATGTTGGTAAACTGTGTACAAGACAATCACATTATAAACCACAAATTAAATTCCAGATTTCAGTTTTATTTTAATTGATTGTTAATTTTTGGATTATTGAATTATTATATAAATAAGTGTTATGAATTTAAATTATAACAAAAGTTAATTCCCAGAAGTTTACAAATTTAACACTATAAAAAAATAGTTTCAGGTTGCAATAGTGAATAAGGAATCAAAAAATTCATTAAAACCCCTCTTAAATAGAAAAGTTAGTTGTTTAATGGTAACATGGTTTTATCATTACGTTGGTTATAAAAACATTTATACAATTTGAGATCCCTTGAAACTCAATATAAACTCTTACACATCAAGAGAAATAATCATAAGACCCTTAAAAACTCTACTTCACCCTTACGCAATATTTATTGGTACCATATTATATTTACAAAATTCCTAAATACCATTTGGATTCATTGAATTTAGGGATTTCCCATTTAGTATCCCTTAGAAATATGATGCTACCATAATATATATAGAGTAGTACCCTTAGATAACATATGAACAACTAACTTATAGTTACATTAGCTATATAATTTCAATGTTACCATTAAAAAGCGCTTAAAATACTATTATTACCCTTAGTAAGTATTTTTTAAATCACATACCCGACCATAACAAATTTTAATCTTGGGTCATCATTATAGAACACCATAAAACCTAAAGTAAGTTTGAATTTTATTGAAAAAAATAATCAAAAAAAGGCTTATAAATTATATCCAAAAGATGGTTTGAAGAATAATTAAAATAGAAAATATTACAAAATTAATATTAAAAACTTATTTTGGATGAAAAATAAATAATTATTTTAAAAAAATGTAATAAATTTCAAAAACAAATGTAAAAAGCCAAGGGAAATAAAATGGTTCTCATTTTGCAAACATAAATTTTGAAGTCCTGTGTACTAAAATTAATAAAACAATATACATAATTTAATATAAAAATATCCTCATCCACTCATTACATTTTAATTAAAAAATAAATAAGACTAGTTATCCTCTTAAATTCCCCTTCATGAGTACCTATAATGAGTACTTATTGTTCTAATAAATTTTTTTTCAAATTTTATGAAGTTACATTCCTTGGTAAGGGCACCTAATATCTACACTCTATTAATTTTATGGAATCCTTTGGTTTCAATATAAAATGTAGTTATATTTCATTATTATGAATTATTTATTCTAAAAGGAATTACAGGTCAATATTAAATCTCATTATACCACAATAAAATTATATTATAATTTCAGAATACTTTCATTACCTAATACACCGTATTGAAATCCCATCATATGACATGTATTTATGGTATTATTGATAATTAATTTATATTATAGGTTATTTTTCAAAATAATGATGATAATGATGTATTCAGTATATCCTATATCTAGTATCATGTGTACTAATATTAATTGAAAAATAATTTCACCTTTTCCATGAAATCATTTCATCCTATACGTTTCTACATAATAAAAGTTTATTTACCTAAAGAATATCAAATTAGATATTCACATATTCCTAATTTTAGAGAATATTTTTTCACTTATTTCATCTATTGAATTTAAAAAATATTGTATCCAATAAACAATTACAATAGGTATCCATTTTAATGGATGTATCCTACACAAATACTCATGTATCCAAAAATAATTCCAATTATTGTGTATACTTACCATCCAAAATCTTCCCTCAATAATCACTATTAGGAGTTATTATAGCTTTAATGTGTTTCCAAAAAAAATTGAAGTTCTTATATTATATGGAAAGGTTTTAAAATCAATTAATTACATATTATAATTTGAATTATGTATTTCTATTCCCTATCATTATTTAATATTATAATTTTTTTATAATTATAATTTATATCCATAGCCCAAATCCCCATATCCAATTACTAATTCATGTGATGTATTTGTGATATGATATATGTATTATTTCTATGAGGTGTATTTTTTCATTGGAAAGATGATAGTGAAGTATCTAGTGGATTCTTTATTTGTTATTATGTGTACTAAACTCCATTTTGAAAAAAAAACTATCTTTTTACAAAAAAATATGAGAACCTAGAAATTTTTCTCCATGGAAATGTAATATTACACATGAATATCCAGTTTTTGATTCAAATAATCCTTAATTTATTGGATATTTTTAAATCATTACATTAGTGTCATACTATTAAAAAATACTAGATTTACTAGAAAAATCGTATATATATACTTATAAAATGAATGTATCAATCACTAAAACTCCTTCACCATCCCAATTCATAATGATGATTTTTATTTAACTGTAAATATCTTATAGTTTATTATCAATTAATTCCTAATCACAAATAAACACATAATATTTCATTAACTAGGTAATATTTTTAATCTATATAATTATTCGGTATATGGATAACTATTGATTACATAAAAAATATTTTATTGTATTTTTGTTATCAATCATTATTAATTACATTGATTAGAATCATTATTCATACAATTGATGACTTGGACTTATGATGTGATGGTTGGTGCCTAGAATTATTTATCCTCTCTATATATCGATATGTCTCAGGATTGAGTCTATGAAATTTAATTCATGGAAATTTTTACCAATATTTCCATAGAAAATGAAATTTTATTTACAAGATTAAGTTAATAGGTTCCTAGGTGAGTAGGATAGTTTAGAAATTTACATGAATAAATTAACTAGATTGATGAAAGCCTTCATGAGATATTAGATGAAAAGTCCATTGTAACTCATATAGGATAGAAAAATATCTTTGAGGATATATTTATAGAGGAATATAATTAGAAACATGAAATATAAATAGATCCATGGAATCAAGATACAAATATAAATACCACCTATTTATACATTTCTATCAATAAAATGAAATATTTGACAAACATCAACATTCTTTTGAATTATATGTTGTTTACATGTGATTATGGGGGTTCAAATCTATAGGTTGTGTCATATTTTTCTTCCACACTAATAAGTACACTCAATGATACAATGGGTTCTACATCTAGTGGGGGAGAAGTACATGATGTACTAGATAATTTCCCAGAAATTGTTGAGGATGATAAAAATGTAGTTATAGAGATTGTTCCCTCATTGGAGGAGAGAAAAGATACCATTTCCAATTATATCCTTGATAGTACCTTTGACCTTGACATATTTCCAATACAATTATATAATACTTCATGAATGATTATAAAAGATAATTTCACTATATCCATTTGTGATTATATTAAAAGAGGAACTACTCTATTATATTCTTTGGGATACATTTCTTGTTTTAATCCCCATTTTTCCTCACACAACATCCTTACACAACTATTTTCCCATCAACTTGAGAAATTTTTGATAAAAATATAATCGAATAATTATTAATGGAATCCATTAAATATACCTACCCAACCTCATATGTGAATAATAACATGGTTTGTATAAATCAAGGAGTATTTATGTTTCCATCACTTTGGAATAATAGATGACTTCAAACCTTCATAGAAACAATTGAGGATATGAAATCACGGTGAAGAAAAACTTGATAGAATCGTATGAAAAATTATAGTGGGACTAAATATTTATGGTCGTGATTTGATTTAGATTCATTGAATTTATTTTTCATTTACTGTTTTTTAACTACTCCTCCCCATGTATTTTAATATGCATTGTGGATATGATGTGTAAATTCTTAAAATCAATGTATTTGGTTAATAAATGTGAACCAATCTCCTTAAACATTTTTTTATTAGGACAAAATGTTCATAGTATGAATATCATCTATCCTTTTACAATGTATATGTTGGATATTTTTAGGTTTCTATAATTTTTCAGATATTATTCATGTATTTTTATAGGGGACTTGATATTTTTCTTAAATATAAGTAACTGATCAATTGAAATTTTTCAATATCAAATAAATTTTTATTTTTTATTGAGTGGGAATCAAATTAAAAATTATAAAACATGTTCTTTACATTAATGTGTTTTGTGATTAAAGAAAATAATCTCATTTCTATAAGAATTGACTTCTCAAAAATGATCATTCCCATTACCTATCATGGAGATCTATTTTAAACATGAAGAACTCAATGTAGCTACTTTCATAAAAATGTGGAGAGAATCAGTGGTTTGATGTTTTATTTTAATTTTTATTTTACTTTACTCAGAGTATGACTAAATCTCATCTCCAATTTCATTAATTCTATTCTAATGTATTTGTTATTAGTTAAAAGTTCCCCAATAGATTCTGTTAAGAGAATTAATATAATCCTCAATTGTTTTCTATTATATTCACACACAAAAATAAAATTTAATTGTGTATTTAATACTCATAATGGAAATACTATAGCTAATGGTGGGATCAATATTTGACGTCTTGAGGAAATCATGTATGATAAGTTGTCTTTGGATTCTCTTGTGGATAATTATCCTTTGTTTAAATGTATTGTTGTTAAATATGGTGACATTACCCTTCTTTGTCTAAAATGAAATGAACCTATATTAAAATTTCCTAGAAAACATTATGGGACATCTTTAACTATACATGAAAATAATAATGGATAATTTGGTGAGTTTACATTTAATTTTGGGAAGATAACTGGACTGACCAATCATTGTATTTACCTAGGTGTCCATAATCGATCATGATTATTTGATATACTATGAAATATACCACACTTTTTAGAGTGATCCCTAATATGTATCTGTATCCATTAGTGTAAATTATCAGGATTGTGAAATTAAATTTTAGTTTTGTTTTTACTTAATCCATTTCAGATCCATTTAGTAAGAGTTAATATCTAAGATTATTTCAATCTAATGAAACTCAAAAAAATGATAGAATTTAATTTTCAATAAAATCATAGAAAATAATAGTAGATTTCTAGTCTATGAAATCACATAGAAGACTACCCCTCATAAAAATCATATCCAGTGTAACAGATTTAAAATGGATTCAAAATTTCATTGATGATCATCCTATAAAAGTATTTCTAATGTGAATCTATTTTTGGGAGGTGACTAGGTGTCTAGCACCTTGAACGTTCTTAATAATAGATTGTGTATCCCAATATTCCTTGGTGACCTCATGTTGTTCATTAATTTATGAGATTATAATATTAATTCCCTTAATACCTAAGGATAATTCCATAGTGTTTCATTAATCATTGGATTATGTGAAATAGTGGAGGAATATAATTAATCCAAACACACGAGTAACTAAATCAATTATAATCATCTCAAAATGAATCTTTTTTCCATGATTTATTATATGGTTTCATTATAAGCATAAAATAGCTATACTCTATCTCTATCTTATTATCCTTCAACACATGTCTTTTCTACCATTAAATTATGGTGAAACTCAAAATTAGGGATGATGGGTGAATTATGAAAGAGCCATGAGTTAGATTAAATCATAATACAAATTTTATAGGTGTTAATTGAGTTATAAGAGGTGGTCGAATAATTTTTTATATCAGGGGTTTAGTTTCTATGATTTTTAATGCATTTTATAGGGATGAGAATCCCCTTATAGAATAATATATGGCTATACATAGTTGGTTTATCCTTTATAGACTCTATAATATGCATCATTCCTGTATGGAATCGGGATCAAATATCCTTTTTAAATTCATTAATGAAATTTCTGTTGTCGGATTTAATATATATTACCAAAAATCTTTATAAAAGAATATTATTATTCAGTATGTGGTGATTTTATATTCAATGTATAACACCCCATGATTTTATTGTGTGTATCTTTAAAAATTTAATATCTACAATATTTTAGGTTGCACGCAACACTATGATTATACAAACCATGATTTAATAATAATATTATTATTTAAAATGAAATTATCTACAGGACATTAAATTTGATGTAATGAGTATTATATTCTAACATAGAAAATATATTATTTTATTAATTTTTACGACATAATTATTATATAAATATTTGAATCAATTAAATATAAGGGAAATATTTTTCTTAAAATTATTTAAATGCTCACAAATGTGTTTTATACAAATAAAATCGACAAATAAATCTATTTTTATTTAATTAATCATTTATATTTATAATATTTGATCTAATTTTTAACATTAATACTATATTTTTTCTATAATTGATACTTGAAAAAATCCAATTTTACACAAATAATATGTATTTGTATTGAAAGAATGTTTTATCGCATTTTGATGATACACTTGCTTTAAATATAGTTTTGGAAACATTTATAAATTATATTTTATATAATAAAATTATTTCTTTCAAATGGATTATCAAAATTTACTTCAGTTGTTTTATATATATATTTTTAAAATATTTAATTTTTTGATGAATAGTAATCAAATATTAGATTTTAATTGAAAATAAATTTTTAGTCTACATAATTTATAATGATAAATTATATTTTGTATCATTCTAAATTATAAATAGATAAATTTTATTTCCTTTAATACAATTTATGTCAATTAAAAAATATAAAGATTATTTTTTATATAAAAACAATACAATCTTTAGAACATTATCACATTAAAAACTCATTTTCTTATTCCATGAATGAAATTAATTTTAAATTATTTTTACCCAATTAGGTATTTTCAATTTTGAATAATGGATTCCATATTTGAATTTATAATGTCTTTAATTTGGAAGTAGTTACTTTTTTTGTATAATATTAATAGTAACTTTAGAACTTTTTTAAATTACCACAATTCAGGGTAAATTTTTTAATTAAGGGTAAAGATATTATTAAAATTATTATAAATTTACCCTAACATTTTTAATAATTATATGGGAAGATTTATTAATGTGAAAAATCAACATTGTGATGATTTTATTTCCAATTTGACCTACTTGGATGACTTTAAGTTTGTTATAGTATTATGTTTTTAAGGAATGTAAAATATTTCATACACGTGTTTTTAATAAGTATTACAGTTTAAATATGTTGTTATTCAGAACATATATATTAGACTATAAATAGTGATTTGAATTATAATTTCTTTTATTTTTTGTTATAATTAATTTTTTTTTATTTAACAAATAATTATATTAATGGATTTCACAATGAAGATGTAATAATTGTTTAATTAATGGACATATTAAATAAAAGATTTTAAAATTGTTAAAATAAACATAATTTCAAAAGATTAATGTTGTACAAGAATTTAACAGATTAAATTGACATGTTATTAATGATTTAATTCTTATAATATATCATATTATTAGGATATTTTTCAAATTTCAATTAATGAATAATATCAATATTGAATATAAAGATATTTTAAAATAAATAATAATTTATTAAATTATATAAAATTTCCAATAATTTAATATTCAAACAAGTTAATTTTATAAATTTTAACATTTCATTAATGACTCATTTTTGGTTATTTGTATATTTAATATTAAAAATATTACCCCTCTAATAGTTAAAATACAAGTTGTCACTATAATAGTTAGAGGGTTTAACTATGGTTTAAAGAGAGATGATAAGAGTAATAATTTGATCTAAAATTATCATAAAATTATTTTATTAGATTATTTATACCTTTCCTTATGTTATCTTATTAATAACTCTTTCTCGATCTCTTTTTTATGTAAAATTAATTTATAATAATTTCTTATATGGAGAGTTTCCAAATGTACCCTAAAAATCAATTACTAAAGTCCATATCCACACTCACAAATTCACAACACATTGCGACATATAACATAAAAAACCAAACATTTTATTCTCCCGATGTATATATAATCATTCTGAATATTTTTTTTATTAGGAAAATTAAATCCCTAGATCTTTTCAAAATATATAAAATGGAATCCCACCAAAGAATAGGTAATAATTTTTACAAATTAATTCATGTCCATTTCTTCTTCTACTTCCTCTTCATCTGCCGTTTCCATACTAGAGTAAAAACTCCAATATCATATATATTATGAGATATTATAATAATTATGGTATAACTATATTACATCTTTAAACCATATTATGAAATATGAAAACAATATGTGTGTGTGTGTGTGTTTGTGTGTGGCTTTCCATCTCCACGGCATAGTGTAATATGTTTTTATCACGTTAAAAGGATGAGTATAATGATGGAATTAATTTATATACATGATAATTATGAAATATATTGAATCTCTATAATTTAGTATACCATAAAATTCCTTGCCTTTTCACCATTAATGGATTTATACCATCGCTCGTGCGTATGAATGACCTACTATCTCCAGGACAAAATATGTTTCATTTTATATGATAACTATTCATGAATGATTATAAAATTTATATGATGAATAAATATGATATTTATTAACTTAATATTTTTATTCATATGAAAAATCAATATCATATTCATTAGAATTAGGACGTACATGTTGAATCATGCATATGAAAAGAAAGTAGTTAACACCTGAAACAAGGGTAATGACGAAATATGATTAAAAACATGTGATAAAATAATATAATAAGATCAAATATTATATTATAAATATATATATTGTTATAATATATGTTAATAAAATTATAAAACTATTATACATGAGTTTAATTCACATTCCACTAAAAGATGCATAGGGTTAGAGACATCATCACAATCTAATTTCTTTGAGGCATTGTTTGATGTTATACATCCACCTAGTTTTATGAGGTGTATATATATCCCCTTTAACATGCAATATCATGAATTTATTAACTAAAATTTTCTTTTTTGTTAAATTTTATTCTGTAATGGGGCTTATTATTTAATTTTTTGAAGTGGTATGGGACACCTAAAAGGTATTAAGATTTAATTACCAAATATTTTTATACATGTTAATATTTTTTATATAAATTTAAATATTTATTTATATTCATATCTGGGGATAATAAGGGAAATTTTGAGCCCATTTCTCATTTCATTAAACAGGATTCAAATGGAATATTTTTATGTGTTTTATATGGAACATTTTTACGAATGAAAAAAGGAATGTATTATTTTTTATCTTACATAGAGATAATGATTTTCCTGCCATTGTGACTATTATAAAATTTGTATAGTCCTCTGAAAGATTATATTTTTTCTTAAATATAAATTACATTATTTTATTTTATGGATATTATGTATATAAAATGATATTTTTATATGATTCTATTTTTGACATGGGTTTAACTAGAGTTTCCCCTCAATAAATTTTCCATGACTTTATTATAATATTTTCATTTCTATCAACACCATTTGATGAATATTACACTTAATTTAGGTTGATCTATTATAATATTATCTACAAGATATTATTGAATTTTTTATGATTAGTTTTAATATATAGGTTCTAATTTGATACCATATATGGTTTATCTTTAAATTATTCATATTTGTTATGCTATTTATTCAATTTGAATGTTTAAGCTATTTATTTTTTACCCCATTCATATGAGGAAAGAATTGTAATTAGTATGTGATGAGTGGATCCCTTTATATCCTATATATGAATTGGTAAGTCTCATGAGAAAAACCAGTTTGGATATTGGCTAAGGCCTAACATGTTTATATAAAGTGTCTTGGCCAAAGCCTTAATGGTATGTTTATGATGTAAAAAATTATGAATTTCATCATTACGATATTAATTTATGACATCCCCTATGATTACACGAGTAGTAGAGTATCCATGGTCAAATTTCCAAGCTCATGTGACTAATCAAATGGCATGTGTTTCAGTTATTTACCCTTCTATATTTACTCATAAATCTCACTATATGATACCCTAACTTAGCATCAAAGACCACCCCTTTACTATGTTTCATCATTAAAAAATGTTCCAATATGTATATTATTACTGATATGTAGTGTTATGATAAGGGGAATATTGGTGTTCTGAAATGAAAAACTTTTTGGTATTTTATGTTTAAAATTGAATTTTTATTTAAAATTTGTATATAGTTTACCAAGACTACTAATTCATTTAGTCCATTAGGATGTGATATAATGAATCTTATTCTAATTTAATAATGTAATCCACCAACTCTAGTCTACTATATTTGGTTTTTTATAGTTGGAATCAGAGAAAGTTTAGTAAAATCCATGGTATATACATTATGGATGACATAGATTGGGGAACAAATACCATTGGTTTAGTATCTATGAAAAATTAATTTAATGAATATTGACTTTTCATTTTATAGACGTTTGTTTATAAGAATGTATAACCATTAGGGTTTTATGATCATCAAATTTAATGTAAATATAGGTATTTATATTATTTGGAATATAAAATGAATTGTATGTGATATATTTGTGGATAAAATATTTCGTTAATTTTGAATATATTGAGGTTGTTTTTAGGATTATTAATACAATTTTTAATAATATTTACATTATTTTAGAAAATGGGAAACCTGTTGGTTAGGAGACAACCCAAAATGTCAGTCATGACCACGGTGTTTGAACCCCACAAAGGGTGACAAGCGTGAAATGCCTACCTCATGCCTACAAAATGTCTTGGTTAGAATAAATTTTTTTAGTTAAACTGTCTACATGATTAATGTTATATGAAATTTAGTGGAATATGTTTCATCTAAAAAATAACATTCGTATAGGAAAATAATTTTGTGAATAATTTATTAATGTTATTTCTAAATATTTTTTATATTTTAGGAATTTTATAAGATTGTTCTAAAATAAATATTATGAAGAATAAATTTATATTAGCCTTTTGGATTAAAATGTTATTTTATTTTTGACTGATGTTGACTCAGGTTGTTTATATAAATTATTATATATCATGGAGATTATGTGAGATAGGTAGTTAAATTTTTTCTATAAATATTTTGGACTAGTTAATTTTATTTGGAAGAATATGTGATGAAATATTTTTTATTTATGTTTTTAAATACTATTCTAGAATATTTTTTAGAAAGGATAGTTATTTTTTGAATGATCAACGTTGAACATTGTTTATTACTGTTGAAATTTAATTTTTTTTTCATATTAAGGTTTACTTATTTTTTGGAATTATCTC
The DNA here is from genome assembly GCA_963277665.1 of Viscum album. Taxonomy (NCBI): domain Eukaryota; kingdom Viridiplantae; phylum Streptophyta; class Magnoliopsida; order Santalales; family Viscaceae; genus Viscum; species Viscum album. The sequence goes on along the minus strand of OY728134.1, from coordinate 632,656,442 downwards.
ATCTTATCCTAACCATTTTGGTTTCAGTGAATTTATTATAACATTAGAAATAAATGTTTATACATTTTTGTATTATATATATATTTGTGTGTGTGTGTGTGTGTGTTAATTAGAATTCTTTATGTATGAAAAATTCGTCTTCAATACTCATCGTTTGGAGAAAAAGATTAGTTTGTGATAGAAATTGATTAATGGATAAAAATATAATTTTCATTAATTATGTTTTCCTATGTTCTTATTTTAATAATTAAATGAATTACATAGCTTTTGAAAAAGAATTTTGAGAGAGAAAAAGTATCTATATACTTTTCTTAATAATAAATCATTGGCCTTTTAATCCATTACAGACTATTGGTTTTGTGGTTGTTAACTTTCTCATGAGCATGTTATCTATTCATATACATTAGAACAATATAGTTATTTTTCTGTTTTTTATATGTTTTCTTATATAGAACACAAGATTGTTTTATTTGATGAGACAATGTTACTTCTATTTCATTCTTTTAAGGTGGATGTTTTCTCAACCCTCATTCCAATTTGGGAATTCAATAATGTTATTTTGAATAGTCAACCATTAGTTACTAAGATTTAATTCAAAAAATAAAAATATTAAACTGTTTAATGATGGAAAAAATGTGACACACCAATATTTTATGTTATTTTCCATTTTAAATTTAATCTATTTGATAGCTTACGATACTATAAAAATAGAGTTTAGAAGAACCACTATATACTAGTAACAATATCATTCAAAATGACATTATCTACTTAACATTAATTTTGTAGTCATTAATTGTATTATATCAATTATGAAAAAATATTATTGAATTAATTAGTTACAAATTATTTATAAATAAATATAATAACCAATTTTATTTGAGGGAAATTGTTTTTATAAAAACAATTTAAATGCATCAATGTGTGTTTTATAACAATAAAAAATTACACTTTTTTATTATATTAATTAAATATGTATATATATATATATAAGAGTTCATCTCATGTTTCAAATTATTCATATTTGATTTCTAGGAATGATGTGAGAATAAATCTAATTTTACACATAGAGGATGTATTTTCATAAAATGATAATGTTACTGCGTTTAGATGGTGAATTTTTTATATAGATTTTTTCATATTTTTTAAATTAAATTTTAATATATACTCTATTTATTTGAATTCTGAATATCAAAATTTATTTTGGTTTTATTTTTTCATCTTTCTGATAAATTTAACGTTTTGTTGAATAGTAAAAAATGTTGTATTTTAATTCAAAACCTCTATTGCATATAAATAATTTCAATTGTTAAATTATATTTTTTATATATTTTAATGTATAATTATATTTATTTTATATCATTTAATCCAATTTATATCATTGGAACCAATTTTACATTGAATTTAATTATAGAAACATTATAATAATTTGAATACTTTCATTCTAAAAACATTATTTCTTATCCCGTAAATGTGATTAGTTTTAAATTAATTTGATGAAATTATGTGTGTTGAATTTTAAAAAATGGATTATATATTTGTAATCATATGTTCTTAAATTATTAAATATTCCCCTTATATATTTTTTATAATATGAATATTAACATTAGTTTTTTGACTTAGCACAAGAAAGGGAAGATTGGTTAATTATGTATAAAATAATATAATATGTATTATAAAATTACCCTACAATAGGTAATACTTTTATATTAGGTGTTATAGATGACAAAAACCATTATTGGGATGATTTTGTCGCTTTTGGGTGCCACTGGGATGACTTTCAGTCTTTTTGTTAATTCATTCTATGGAAATTAATATATGTCATACTCGTGATTTTAATAAGTATTAAATTTTAAATATGTGGTAATTAAAAATATATAATCAAATATAATTATTAATCTAAAATATAATATTTTTATTTTCATCATTATAATTTAGTTTTAAATTTCTGTTAATAAATAATTAATTAAAATGCTTGAATAATGACGATGTAGTAATTGATAAATTAATAGAAATATCAAATAAATGTAATAAAAAATAATTAAATAGTTATGATTTTGTATGATTAGTGTCATACATGAATTTCATATATAACATTTACAGGTTACTAATTATTTAAAATAGTGTTTTTGAGTATTTCATTTATTATCATGGGTTTTCACTCATGTTTGGACCCTTTAAATTTTAATCTAAATCATTATTTCAGACCTTGTATGAATTGATAGGGTTTATATTAGGTCTCAGGGGTGTTTAGGGAATGTTCGGTTCCCAAACCCCCTCTTTTTGGGAAAAGCAAGAAAGACGCATTGTTTAGAGTAAACCGTGCAGGAATGCGGCACAATTTGGAAAATTATATGGATTGTTTTTTCTCGTACAAAGCCACCTCTCTTTGCTGGAACATGATGGTGTAACCCTAAATAAAATCCCCCCTTATTCCTAGGAAATTCTTTAATGTTTTTCAAACCATAAGGACAAACAACAAATATGCCATTTTTTCTAGGTCAAATTCCCAAATTTCCCATAATTATTTATTAGGACCCATCATCCTACCTAATCAATATTTAAGTGGGATTAACCTATTTCTCTATAAATTTGGGGATTTTTTAAAATTAATGATAAGTATTTGATGATATCTATTATTGGGGATATGTTTGAGCTTTTGTTCATCATGTTGGATGCACAACTGTAAGTATACGAGTCCTCTGGAGCTGTTCTCCTTCTATTTTTCTCTTTACCTAGATATTTTTGGGGAATTTGTTTTCTTATTTTTGTTTATCAACACTGAAATGATCAAAATAAATGGAGAATATCTAAGGAGAATTATTTTACAACCCTAATGTGGGTGGTATATAACTCATACATCAAGTTCTTTGATTTTTAATTTTTCATGTAAAGCCCACAAATTTCATTGGATGCTATTATTTGAATGTATATACCTTGTTTATAATCATTAAAATCCTTTAGTTATGATCATTTAATATAAGTGAATAATTTTTTGTGGTTATTCCCACATACCAATTCATCACATGTATTATGTAATAAAATAATTTCCTATTTAGTGTTTTCACCCATTTGTTCCACCATTCAGCTGTGTGTTGGCTTAACCTTCCTAAGGGTAAGTGTTTCTATATTAAATTGATTGATTGTAATGAGAAAACCATAATAGAAACTACCATGTGTTCTCAACACTCTACCCACCTAAGGTGAGTGATTCAAATTGAAAATTAAATATGAATGATTAATTGGGTTCATATCTGTAACACCCCTTACCAAATTAATGGAATATAGAGCAATGAACCTTTAATTTGGAATATTCATTAAATGGATTAAATTGTTCCATTAAAATTTTCCGTGACAAACAAATGAAAGGATATGCATGAATCCAATGACTGGATAAAAAGGTTTCATTCTACTTTACATATCAAACTAATAAAAGTAAAGTATTGATCCAAAGGAGATATCACTTAACATCAAAATCAAATAGGAAATTCCTTACTCAAGTTCACCTTTGATTCTGATCGGAGAATACCATTAGCACTTTGGACCCCCATTTTGTTTCATGGATTCTATTTTCATTGATATAAAAGCACCTAGATCCCAATACATTTAAATTCATAGATTCTTGGTATGAAACCATAGGATCCTTCTATAATCTATATTGGATTCCTTGCATACACTCCTTGGATCTACCTTTAACGAGTAGCTTCCATAGTTAAAGCCCATCAGTCCTGGTCTCTACATTGTGATGTTTTACATTGATTGATCACCTTGTCTGCGGTAGCCACCTCATTATGGAATGCCTGGTACTATGCTACTTATAATAAAATCTTACCCTTTGACATGTTATAGTTATTATTGAGTTGGGGACCCTTGAGGACTATTTCACCTTCATTGTTACCTTCAGACTTCAATATTAAATTTCACTAACCATAGTTTCCATGTTACTTATTTAAACCTTCACTATTTAAACTATCAAGAGGTTATGTCCATGTTGGATATGCATCGCAAGAACTATAAAATAAGAAATTGGTTATCACATAATTAAATGAAATAATTACATGGTGATACACCAGCCAATTGCTAATGGAGGTACTCAATTATTTTGTTACATAATTCTACATTACCATGTATATTCATTCTTGATTAATATTACATTTCCATTGGTGGTGGCCCACTCAAATTTATCACACACCATATCTAGGGATATTTTGGTACTCGGAGTAGATTAAGTCACTGCATGTGTTGATAATGGATAGCATATGTCTTAAAAAACATGATTGCTTGCAGTTTAGGATGGAACATGATAGCAGATGACCAAGGCAGTGCTCGGGATGTCGGAGACAGTCTTTGATTTAATTTATAGATTTGTTAAACTTATTATTCCTTCTATATTGTTTCTGTGATTACTAGTTTTCTAGAATCATGTAATATCATTTGTTGTTGAATGTTATTCTTATTGTGACTTTTTTTATTACAGTTCCAATTTTTTGAGGTTCCTTCTATTTACTTATATTTCATCCTCTATTTACATTGTTTTACAATATCCCACTATGATACAGTTTTGTAATTAGTGTAATTATTCCAACAAACACACCCTAGGCCCTCACTACTATTCGGAAACCTCTTGCAATTAGAAAGATGTACATGAGGCCCTATGGATCACCAGGCTCAGGGAATCTATAGTGTGGAATCAAGGTCAATGAAATCATAAATTTGTGTAAATAAAATGTTTTATTTTCACACATTATTATTACGAAACAATATATTGTATAATAGAAATTCCTAGGACTTGATCATAAACTTCTCTTGGGCTGCACAGACACATGTTCGGGTTGAAGTCCATGTAACCCTAAATAAAATTGGTGTTCTTATGTTACATTTTACATTTGAAATTATTTCACTGTTGTGTGATGAACATGATGTGTGGTGTTGTTGATTATTCCTCTATTTTATGATTTTCATTCATTAGTGGCATAATGTTATGATGGAAAAGATCTTTTCTACATGAATCATTATAGGATCTTAAAATTCTCATGTGATGATTATTTTCATTCCGTATAGGTGAAGTTAACTAAATTTCATAAATTTATATGGTGGAGATTTTTGTGTGATTTTGTGATAGATATAATATTATTGTATTACTCTTTGTTGGGATTGAGTGATTTCTAGTCTCAATTCATGAGGTGTATGGGCCATCATGGGTAAGGATGAGAAATTTACCAATTTGATCCATTATGCTATAAATAAATGGGTGTCATTTTCATTTATATGGTGTATGGGAACAAATTTAATGGGAATAAAAAGTTTTTCAAATATGGAATATGAATGATAATATGAAATTATTTAACATCCATAAGTTGCATATAAATGTTTATTAAAGGTAAAGGAGTGAACCTAGATATTAAATGTCAAATAAAATGAATCTTATAAGCAAGAACATACTGATTTATGGATATCTAAGAGGGTATTTTGGGTAGTATACATTAGGTACTGAATATTTTGGAGTTCAACCTTTCTTAATGATTCTATATTTCTTCCTGAGATTTTTCTAAGGCGTGTTCTTGACATTTGTAGACCAATGGACCCACCATATCCTCATACTATTTGCTAGGAGAGTGGTGACGAAAATTCTTTAGATGTGGTGGACCATGAGCCGCCACTCTAACCTATAGGAATTATACATAATGAACTACCTATTGTACCAGATTTGGACATTTATGCACAATTATGGGATATTTTTTTACATCTGATGCAATCCATGATTTTTTCTCCATGAATTTAACCTACGATGGTTGATCTGACTCATGAGTTTCAGCAGTAGCAACCTGCTTCCATTTTATGTTATTTTGGTCCACAAGCTTCAAATTCATGGATAGATTCCACCGTATATATCAATGGGAATCTAGAGATCCCTCCTGAACGATGGTTCAATCTTGAAACATAAATTCATTAGGATTATGGCATTTGCTACTGGGATGTGATTACCCATGCTAGTAGTCAATTGGGTAGGTTGTGGGGTGATTTCTAGACTACCTTCTATGATTAGTACTTTCCCCAGATGCTTAGAGATGACAATGATAGAGTGTTCATGCAACTAAAGTAGGGTTCTATGTTAGTTATGCAGTATTCAATGCATTTCATGGAGTTGCAACACTTTTCACCCCTTCCAGGAAATAATGAAATATCACGTGCTTTACATTTTGATGATGGGATCCCGTGCTCCATCTGTACATTGGTCAATGTCTTTTTCCAAAATACTAAATATTATATATTCAATCCAGAATATATCCCTAATCACAACATGATACATGACAATAGTAGCGATCATAGAGGACCAATGTCATCTCAGTCTAGTAGTTCTTATGGTGGCATCAAGTGTTCTCTCAATGTTTCTAGAAAAAGCAGTGACAACCAAAGTATCAATATTTATAGATCAGAAGTGTGTCATCAGGGTGGATGACAAGTGAATTCAAAGCCTCAATGTGATAGAGACCCAATATATTGGTAGGATTTCATAAGTATGGGGTATAACATGCATTTATGCAAGACCATTCCACTAACATTTGGTGTAAAATGATCTGCACCACTACCACCTTCAGTAGTGGGTTCTTTTACACCATTTCAATAGAGGAGTTGGAATAGCACTGGTAGGTCTGGAAGAGGAGGAGGTAGTGGTCGTGGTATGAAGACTACAATTCACCAGTAGCACGATCATAGTAGTTATGATTTTGGTAGTCCATGTGTTGCATTGGGATATGGATCATGTGAATTGCATACACTACCACCACTACCCGTTTATCTGGTGGTGGCATGTTCTATTGTACAAGTTTTTATTGTAGTATCATCTACTATAATATCTTTTTTATTTGATATAGGTTCATAGAACACACTTATCTCTATATCCATCCTGGAATGCCACAGACTGGAGATACATTATTACTATGGTGTAGTTACCCAAGATGCACTATTATTGGTACAAATAGAAGGCATATTCTTGTGTAGGGATGGACCCCTTGAGGTAGGATTTTTCCACATTTAATGAAATCACTTTTTCTTGAGATGACATGCTTCAATATCAATATCTGGATGGACTGGTTTGTTATCTATCAAACTTTTGTAGAATCTTTTAACTGTAGGGTATCCTTTAAATTACTTGAGGGTACCATTTATCTACATAATGTTGAGTGGGATTTCTAGGATAGAATATCTAGACCATAGCCTCATGGACTAGGTGAAGTTACCACCAAAATTTCAATTATCTTCATGGAGGATTATGGTTTTTGACAAGATGAATTTTCCCCACTAGTGTATCTTTTTATGTATATCTTTCCTGATGATTTTCTATCTCACTTCATGAGTGAGAGATAGAATTTAAGATTTAGGTTGATCTAGGAGTATTTAGAGTGTTAATTCCTCCTATCATGATGGATCATATAGTGCTTTAGGATCATAAGATGTGTTAGAGGATTTTGAGGCCATATTTTTTATACAGCCCAGTACATCATCATGGGGTTCACCCTTGATTTTTCAAAGAATGATGATGGAACCTTACATCTACACATGGATTTAAAAAATTTAAACCAACTTATGATCATGATATTTATCAACTGCCTTATATAAAAGATCACTTCTACAATTTTAAGGAGTGATGGTCTTATCTATGATCGACGTGGGATCGGGTAATCATTAGGAATGATCCAAATCGTCAAACATTCCTCATATAAATTTATGTAGCATGTATTGTCTGTTCGAATACATGATTATTCTACTCAGTCTTACATATGTGCCTATTATTGTCAGGGCTCTGATGAATAGGGTTTCCTCCCCTATTTGGATTCTTTTGTCATTATATTTTTGGATGACAAATTAGTGTATTCAAAAACTCATAGCGACCATGAAAAACATCATCATATTGTTTTGAGTACACTGAGATATCATCATCTTTTGGACATTATTTCTAAGTACCGCATTTAGATCGACAAAGTCCACTTTTAGGATCATATAATATCAAAATTATGAATATATTTTGAATGAAAAAAGTTGAGTGATTTAGATTCATTGGAGCAGCCTAATAACGGTTTTGATAAATGGAGTTTCTTGGGGGTGGTTGGATATTACATGTGTTTCATAAAATACACATCACATCATTCTTCACCTATTATTGGACTTATAAAGAAGGGTGAAAAGTTCATATGGTCAGAAGCATCTGAGAAAACCTTTCATGAGTTGAAGGGAAATATTGTTTAAACACCTATTAAAATTTTTCTCTAGCCATGTTTCGGCTATACCATATTATATGATGCATTAGTCAATGTCCTTGGAGTATTATTAATATAGTAAGACAAAGTTGTTCTATATAGATCTATGTATTGGAGGCCCCAAGAGAGAAATTACCTAATGCACGACCTTGATCTTGATGCAGTTGTCCATGCCTTACAATGTTAGAGACATTGTTTTTTGGGTGAGTGCATTGTGGTGTACATGGAACAAAAAAGCCTCACATGTATCGTTAATCAATGTGACATGAACTAAATATCATGGATATGGGTAGAATATATACAATACATCGATTTTGAGTTTTCTTAAAGGCCAGGGAGGGGAAATGTGGTTGCAGATTCACTGTGTCTGAAAATTCAGGCACAAGTTGTAGGAGAAACCTATGAATAATGGAAGATAACAGACCCCTTTTTAGAGATGTATCTTAATATTCATGATAGCCATTATAAATTTTATCTCCCATCCAGGACAGTTACCTTTCCCTTGAGAATGTGTAGATTGAAATTTTTTTGATCCTGAAGGCTGAGTTCTCTGTAAGAGTATAACAGATGATTTCCCCTTTCTAGATTAATCTGTAGATAGAGGATACATCCTGCATATTCTTCAGCATGTCTAGGTTCCTACATATGTGAGGGAGGTTTTGATAAAAGATTCGCATGCCTCCCTGTGTGTTGTTAATCAGGGAATCATGATGATATATTGAGATATTTGACGAAAGTATTAGTGGCCATTGATGAAATGTTCAATTAATGGATTTACCACTTGTTGTCACAATTATCATCTAGTGAAGGAGGAGAACCAGATTCATGAGAGATTTCTACAAGGACTTCAAGTCCATGATTTTATATGAGAATATATTTCAAGTCATTTTTATTACCTAGGAAATATATAATAAGGGATGATATATGGGTTGTTATTGACATACTAACGAATGTATCACACTTTATTCCTATTCAGAATACTTTATTAGTTGATGAGTTTGAAAAACTATATATACAAGAGATCATATGACTCAACATGGTCCCTTATAGTATCATTTCAGATGAGGCTTCTAATTCCATTTCCTTGTTCTAGAAGGGATTGTGGAAGACTCTGGAAACTCATGTGCTTCTAAGCACAACTCATCACCATCAGATATATGGACAAACAGATCATACATAATATGTTAAATAGGATATGCTTTGATCATGTGTCCCTGATTTCAGTGGTTCATGAGAAAAAAATATCCCTCTTCTTGGAGTTCTCCAAAGAAAAAATCTTTTATAAGATAATTAAAATAGCTCCTTCTGAATCCTTGTATGTTAGCAATTTCTGTACCCCCCTATGATCTCTAGAGGAAGGTGTGGTAGCCCTAATAGGTGCTTGTCTCATTCAGGAGGCTTAAGAGAAGGTTCAGCTGATCAAAAATCATATGAATACAGCTCAATCTAAAACAAAAGCATTATGATAATAACCATTGACTTCATGTAGTGTTCAAGGTTGGGGATTGTTTTTTTTTCAGGTATCACCTAGGATAGGTAATATATGGTTACATAAGTAGGGGACATTGTTTACATGATACGTAGGTCCATTTTATATACTAGAATGAGTCAGATTGATAGCCAATATGTTTCTACTGCTTTAAGGGTATAGTTCCATGAAAAATGTATTCCACGTTTCACAGATTATCTAGTATCATATTGATCTGTAACATACGTCTGATCCTATGGATGCTGAGATAGAATCAGATGTTATCATTGAAGAGTATCCAGTATGCATCGTTGATCAGATCACGCTGGTGCTTCGAGGCCGGTCTTCCCCTCAATTATGGGTGTTATGGAAGCATGGTCGAGTACAAAATGAGACTTGGGAGACGGAAGCTGAAGAGCATTCCAAATGGAAAGAGTATTTGTCAGGCATTGTTTCTCTTAACATGGAACACTAACTAGGGGACGAGTTGTTTTAATGGGGGAAGAATGTAAGAACCCGGTTTCTCACTCAGTTTTGGATCCTTTATATTTCAGTCAAAATATTTTTTGGACCTATAATGGAATCATAAGGCATTATAAAATGTATCTGGGATTTATAAGAAATTTTTCAAGGCCTGAAAGCCATATTTTTTGGAAAACAATCTTGGAGCACAGTTTAGAGTAAATCGTGTCAGAATGCCACATGGTTTGGAAAATATGCAGATTATGTTTTTACAGATAGGTCCACCCAACATGATTGGTGACTTACCATGTTGCCTAACCATGTGAGTACCCCTTCTACCTGAGTAATAGTGTAGACAAACCTTACATTGGCCATTTTTTAGGAAAAATGCCAAAATTTCCCATAATAATATATTATAACCCATCTTACTCACTCATTATATTTAAGTGGGATTAAAAAATTTCTATCTCAATTTGGTGATTTTTTAAGATCAAAGATAGTGATGAAAATATATCCTTCAGCCTGGATCCGTTCGAGCTTTGGTTCACCATGTTGTATGAGTAACAATAAATATAGGGTCCCCTTGAGCTATTCCCCTTCTCATTTTCTCTCGTCCTAGATATCGTGGGGTGAGAATTTATTTCCTTTTCACTGATCTAATTTAAAATGATAAAAGTAATGGTCCAATATCGATGGAGAAGTATTGTACAAACCTACAGTGGGTGGTCAGTAAATCAACACTCAATATCAATGATTTTGGATTTGTCATGTCGATCACACCCAATTCATCAGATGTTGTTATTTTATTTTTTATGTCATGATTATTATAATTAGAACCATGTAATTATGATAATTCCATATATGTGATTAAATGTTGGTGGTTATGATCACATTTCCATTCATCCCATGTAGTATGTTATGTCATAAGTTCGGTTTTAGTGTTTTTACATGTTTGATCAATTGTTCAGGTGTGCCATCACTTGACCTTACCAATGTATGAATTTATATATTAGATGGAATGTTTTCAAATGTCATGTACCATGTGTTCTCACCACATGACCTGCCTTAGGTAAGTGCATGAAATTGATAATTAAATATGAATGATTAATTGGTTGCATATCTGTCACACCTTTCACAACATTAATGGAAGGAATCATATTGACCCTTAAATGTGGAATATTACATAAATGATTTAATTGGTTGCATGATACTTTTCCTTATCACACTTATGAAAGGTAAGGCTTGAACCAAATGACAGGATAAAATTTTTTCATGCTACATGACTTATCATACTAATGAAATGAAACTCTTGAACCAAATGAGATATTACATTAATTTATAATCATATAAGAATGGCCACACTTGTGTTAACCTTGGATTATGATTTGAAAAAACCATGATCACTCTCGATCCCCATTCCAATTCAAGGATATAACATGATTTGGTTAAAACCCACCAAGATCACGATCCTTGTCTATTCTCAGATGCCCAGTATGACACCGTTGGATCCTTTAATTATCAATATAGTATATCTTGGATACACTCCATGGATTATTCATTAATAGGTATGTGACATGGTTATTTCCTATCGTACCCTACCTCTGCTTTTCTCTATTTTACATTGGTTGATAACCTTTGAATCAGTAGGTGACTTATTGTCGATTTATTTGGTATATTTTCCTTGGATTAAACTCTTACACTTTTCATTTTATAGTTATTACTGAGTTGGTTCCCCTTGAGGTCTACATCACCTTGGTTATAACCCTGGTAATTTACTTTAAAATGAGGAAGGAAGATCCATCAATGATGATAGAAACATTCAAAAAATATAGCTCATTTTTTATTTCAAAATTAATTTCTGAGAAAATAATTTTTATTGGAATTATATCTAAAATAACTCATGGTAGATTTTGTAATACATATTGATTCTTCTTCTAGGTCTTATCATACTGAAGATAATCTCTATTTATGATTCAAGTAACAATAAATCTAAACAATCTTCACCTTATATCTTAATAAATACTCCTTAGGATATCATTCCACTATTTTAAACCCCCCTTTTAAAATGGTCAAAGTTATAAAATTAATATATTAATAATTCTACCCACACTATTTTTCGTCTTTGAAAGAAAAACATAATATATAGACATATATTAGATAATAAATTTTCAAATAAAAATTATTATTTTAAAATTATATCCAAAATTTTTATTCTCAAAAGGAATCTTAAATAATATAATGATTAGGTTTATAACACATCAATAGAGAAATATAATTACTGAAAGATACACCCCCTTTAATTTTTTAAAGACCATTTTATATCCATTGTTGTTTCAACATATATGAAACAAAAATTATCAATTACCAATCAAATTAATTTTATTGGAGGTCTAATTTAAAAAATGGAATCAAATATAATTTTAAATGAAAATTTTCGTTATACCATGGATTACCTCCCATTATGATGTAGCTTCCTTTCAGGAAAAAATATTCCATGTTATAATATACCATAGAAGCTTCAACGTCTAAAATATTTTATTCCCATATAATGGATAAAAATAATGATGAACATATTAAAAAATGTTAGTAAAATATTATCAGTCAATATTAAATACTTTCAAAATTTTATAGTATTCATCATAGAAATTATAATAATCATTATAAACAAAATAAATGTGATTAAGAATATAATTATTGATTTAAATTGTTCTTGTAATATTTGACTACGAAATAACATTGATTCATTGTACTCCAATATTTATACCCTAAATAGAATTTTATAACTTAAAAATTTTATCCTGACATTTGAATGTTTTTTGAAACTCCAACTCATTATTTAATCTATATTATCATCTAATAGAATCTCAAAATCTATAAAAAATTCATTCATGGAATACTGTAATTTCTTCACGATTTAAAACTGATCATAACACTCAATTTAAAACATTAAAATTATAATTTTTTATTCCTATTTTTTTAATAATTTTTTCAAAAGCCTTGATTTCTATAAAACATTTCTTTAATGATGATGATATTAATGTATTATTTTTACTAGTAGTAGTATTCATATATAACATGTTAGGACAACTAGCTTTTTTAAATTAATAGAATTCTATTTTTCATTCATTAATATTTTTTATCTTGTTTTGAAGAGGATCATCAAAATGAATTTAAAATTGTACTCAATTACCTATAATCTTTTAAATGCATACACTATTAAAATTTTCATTTATCTTCCAACTTATCATATTCTTACCTTTTTCTAAATCATTTTCCAATGATCCATGTTCAACAATTGTTTTGTCATTTGAGGATCCAATATCATCTTTTATATCATTCTCATAAGCATTCCTTGGTTTTTATTGTCCATAATATAATGATGATGGTTAATTATAAGATTAAAATTATAATTATGAAGAATATCAAGGATATTCTTTCATTTTCATATATTGAACTAGAAAATTCCTTGGAGTTATGGATTGATCATTTTTTACCATATGATTTCGAAAAAAAGATTCTTACAATGTTTGACTTCCAACTTCATTCTTCTTTTCTCTTCCCTTTCTAATATAGTATTATGGAAATATTGAGTTCCTTAATACATCAAAAGGTGGTATAGATCAATCATTGATGAATTTAGTATGCATAGTGGGTCTAAATTCCTTATTAAAACCATTTAATCTGATCATATATTATTCCCTTTGAGAAAAAATCTCCTACATGAATAGTTTGAAGTTTGGTTTTCCTGAATTATATTTTTTAACCTGTAATGAAATTTTAATTATTTATCTACCCAGTCATGTAAATATTTGTTGATACCATCTTGGATATTTATTAATGTCTCCTTATATGATTTGAACTCTTATATAAAGGAAATCAGACATCATAAGTTAAATATACTCAAACATATTTCTATTTTTATCAACATTGTCTTTTTTCATATTCTCTTATAACCGAAAATTTTATTTTTTTGTTACTTTTTTGATAAAAAAAAATTTATTTTTCAAAATACAAGAGGTTTATCAGAGTTATTGTTTCATGATTCAAATTTTTTCTTTTAACCCTTCAACCATTCAAAAATATAACACGTTTTCTAGCTGAATGATCTTAATAATAATGCAATTTATCATCCATTAATACGGTGATATTTTTAAATTCTCTTGTTAGAAACATATAAATTATATATATTCCCAAAAGTATTTAAACACATTAATTTTCCTTATCCCATTCATTAAATTGAAAACATAAACAATATTAACTTTCATTGAATCATTATCAAATTTTATATATTAAAATAACCCTTTCACACACTGGAAAACAATAATACGTTTTTAATTAATATGGTTAATTTTATAAACATTTTCATTAAGATTGTAACGACCCAAAGTTTCATTAATGGAAATATCTCTTGATCTAATTAAATGTCTCATTATTTTTATATAAAATGTCAACTTCTTTGGTTTTTTGTTATGAATTTTGACCATTGCTAATACAGTCGTTGAACAATGATCACATGATTAGTATAAATATAGGGCTTCAACAAATCCAATTTACTCAGACAAAAGAAACAATGGCCTCGTCCAGTAGAATTGCTTCATATGAAGCCCATTTTTTGGAGCTCGGAAAAGAGGTGGCATCTTTGGGCTTCACTCTTGACCAAGCCCAAGCTGAGCTTCATCATCTCAAGCTCAAACGGGACCGTCAACGGGAAAAGTGAATGTTGATAGAAATTACAACTCGAGCGATGTTATCTGAGACCCCACAAGAGTCTGTCACCATCACACACCTTACCCTTAGGTCTTATGCTGCTTTTCTAAGGGGTTATG
This sequence comes from Viscum album, assembly GCA_963277665.1. Lineage (NCBI taxonomy): Eukaryota > Viridiplantae > Streptophyta > Magnoliopsida > Santalales > Viscaceae > Viscum > Viscum album. Next base: position 632,641,431 of record OY728134.1, on the reverse strand, counting down.
TAACAAATCACTAGTGTTATGTTCATGTATTTTTTTTATAATAATGAATATACCTCCTTGCAATTTTTGATACATTGTAAATAGTTTTTATAGTACAAATAGTGTTTTTAGTTATTATTTAATTAATAATTCTATTTTTTTAAATTAATAGATTTTTTAATTAAATAATAATTTAATAAAATATTATTATTATTATTATTAAATTAATTTTTATTAAATATAAATGATCTTATAATTTTATGAATGCAATTTTAATTTTTATTAAGGTTTGAAAGCCATTTCTGTTAAAACACATGCATTTTCGATAAATGTCGGTTCTTATTTTAAAAGTGAAAATAAACATATTTAGAAAATAATTTAGATAATATAAATGTTATTACTAGAATCAGGATGTCAAAATTGTCCAACAGTGATTTTTTTCATAATTTTCTGAGATAATCAAATTTTTGGGTAAAAATTAAATACCGTTTAAATATATAATGTCTTTTATGACATCATAATGACCCAATAGTGATGTAATAAAATACTATAATCTTTATGTTAGTCCAATATATGTCTTAACATTAAAATAATGTGATTTTGGGTTTTTTTTACTTATTTTCGAAGCATTAATGGACCCCTCAAGAATTATTTAACATCTTGTATATTTAAATTATTTTCCATGGGAGTGTGACTCGCCTTCACATAAGCAACCCCATTATATTAAGATGTTCAGACTTTGGAATTATAAACTATTTTCTTCCTCTTCCCTTCACGAAAAACCATGGGCAAAACCCATGGGATGGTTTGTGGTTTGGATTAATTTAATATAAGGGGTCCCAAACCTAAATAATAATGAATTCCCTCACCTTTCCTATAGAAACCCACCCAAGCTCTGACTTCCTCCCCACTCAAAGCCTTATAATTTCATCCATCCTCTGCCCTACTCTCTCTAGAATCCTCCCAAGGCTCCCCAAGCTCCCAATAATCTTCTCACAAGCCTATCTCTAGCCTTTGGAAGAACAATTCCAAGTAAGGGTTTTTTCTTCCTTTCTCATTTTTGTCCAATTTTTATTAAGTTGTTTTTCCCTTTTATTTTCAATTATGAATTTTGGAGTATGGTTTCTCACCTCCCTCATACTTCCATATTTATTTTTGAATAATGGGAGACCCCTATATCTCTCATTAAATTCTCCCATGTACACCCGTTACTATGTCAAAATTCAAAAAGGAACTTCTCTCACCTCATTTACATTCAAGAAATACTTTATATAATTAATATAAATTCCATTACAATTGTTGGGACATGTATCTATATGACCTAATTATTTTCAATTACATTTATATAAGATGAGTAACACCTTTCTCTCTGATCAACCATTTTTATTAATTCTTATGGCATGCTGTTACGCTATCAAAATCGCACCGATTATATAATCCAATGCCATTGTGTAGTGAATACCATGCCCATTTCTCCATCAAGGATATTCACCATTGTACACATTTATTTATTGATTATAATGTTTTATGTATTAATTACACATTCCTTCATCGTGGAATAAATGATTATGTTGTATGAATCCATATTTTATGATCCATGAGGCACACTTATGCATTAAATGAAATGTTTAAGAAGGGTGCACCATTATAGCGCACCAATGCATTGGGTAAAGTATAGAATAATGATAATTCATGTGCAATGAGTGTTTACTCATTCTAATTCAAGTTTAATGAGGGTTTTACTCGTGCTTCATGTGCAATGAGGGTTTACTCATGCTATATGTGCAATGAGCCTTGGCTCATGCTAATTCCATGTTAAGTGTTGTTGCCACATTTCCATGTTATGATTATCATGCTTTATCTTTTTTTTATTATGTTTATCTTATTCTCTATTTATATTCCTATTTTCTAACATGTATTGTACTCTTCATGTTATTCCATGTGTACTCCCTTTCTGGTCTTTATAGCTCACCCATTTTCTTATTAATGTCCTCTGGTTATCCCATTAAATGCTTATTACAAGGGAATGTAGTGTCCATGTAAAGGATGTTTTCATTAAAGATGTTGAATTACATGTTTTAAGTATTTATGTAATGATACTAAGCCCCAAAGACACAAAAACTCTCAATCTTCTTATTTTATCAGGTGATGTTTTCTGTCATAAATCATGCTTAAGTTGGAAAAAAAAGAAGGGTTGACATAGTTGGTATCAGAGGATATGTTTAGTTATTTTTGGGATTAGGATTAGAAAACCCTAGTAAAGCCTTAGAGACAAGACTAAGAATAATAAAAACATACCTATTTATTGGTATGTACTGACTAAGTGGTTTATCAAAAAAATACATCTATGTCTGGATATGTGCAGGTAGAGGCGACTCTGGAACAGATGTATCCTACGTGTAAGACCCGAAAACACCTCTTTGAGCTAGACTCGAACGGGAACTGGTGCACGACAACACGCCTTGCTGCACTCTTGGTTACGACACTCCCAGTGGATATGTTTTGATAAATTCACAATCTTAGTATGAACCATTATCATGGGAATTAAAAAAACCCTAATAATATATGTTGGAATGTAGATCATGAAAAGCTTATATTGAAGCATATATACTCATGAGTTAAGGAAATAAAAGTTTATTTATAAGTCATCAACCTTTGTCATTAGATTACCCTTTATGTGTTACCCCTATCTTTCCTTTTATTCTAGACAATGGCCGGTAATTGGAGGACTCGAGCTAGCAATCGGTGTGAAGATCAGTGTGATGACTATACTAATGAGATGCCAATCCAATTGGAGCGGGAATCAGGAACTTTGTCACGATTCTCGCAAAGCCAAATCAAGATTTGAATAGAAACACGGGTCAAGGGGAATGTCCAAACCCCCCTAAGAAAGAACATGTCGCTATCGAGAGCATCATGAGACAAAGGCCTCTTATATTTTGTGTATCATCTGATCCCACGATCGGTGAACAACGGATCAAGTCCATTGAAACGATCTTCTACATCCTTCAATATTCTAAACAAGAGAAGGTTCTCCTGAAGCCTTACCGTATGGAGGGTGAAGCAGATCAATGGTGGACGTTGACAAAAAATACGAAGCATGAGGAGGAGATCGAGGAGTTGGAATGGATGGATTTTCGGAAGATTTTTTTCGATAAATATTTTCCGTGCACCCTCCGGCTTAAGATGGAAACAGAATTCCTTTCCCTCAAGAAAAAAGAAGAAGAATCTGTTGGAGCGTACAATGAAAACATCACAAGGCTTGCATGATACACTTCCACCTTTTTTTACCCTCGAATGCAATTTTGATAGCTTTTTTGGTGGGATGAAGCCTAGCCTACGGGCAGCATTAACGATCCATGACTTCAACAGCTATGAGAAAATTATCCGATGTGCCCTCACGGTCGAAATAGAGATCGAGGAATCACAGGGGTATCATAATCACAAGAAGCGTAAGGAGGAATTAAATGATGGTAGTTCGATGGATAAATCCAATGGTGCTAAGAAGATCCAGCACCCCACTTTCCAAAAGTGTGGAAAGAAGAACCCTTGAAATTTCCTGAAGGGGACGAGTAAATGCTTTAGGTGTGGTAGATAAGGGAACCTAGCTGTTAACTATCGGAAAGAAAGTCCTGAGACTACAACAGAGGATAGGAACGCTCCATTAGAACCTCAACGTGTTGTCCAATTCTATAAATGCAAAGAACCAGGGAATTTTTCAAATCAGTGCCCTAATACAAGGGTTTTTGGAGGCAATGAACAACCTCTAAGGCATCAAGGAAGAGATTTTTCCATCACATCTGCCGAAGTGAACCCCGGAAATGAAGTGGTGACAGGTACGCTAGTTATTCATTAAATAATATCGAACATACTTTTTGATTCAGGTTCTATACACTATTTTATATCTCGAAAGTTTAGTAGAACAATCTCAACACCACCACAAATCATGGAAGTGAAGATGTCGGTGAGTACGGCCAATGGGGCAATCATTGCATCGCATGACTATAAGTCCTCCCCTATTTTAATCTGTGGATTGAATTTCTCAGAGAACCTCATCATAGTCCATTTGGTTAAATTTGATGCAATTCTTGGCATGGATTGGAATTCCTTATATAGAGCCATCATAAATTTTCGAGAGAGGGAAATCACACTCCATATGGAAAATCGACCCCCGATTCATTACAAGTGTAAGGAGAAAGATAAATCTCCTTTAGCTCCATCATCTTAAGCATGGATATTACTGCCCTATGAGAATGCGTATGTGGATCAGATGATTAAGTCCATGGAAGAAATCATCCTTGAAGAAATGCCTATTGTGAGGGAATTCGCTGAAGTGTTTCCCGAGGAACTGCCTAGTCTTCCTCTTATAAAAGATGTTGAGTTCTCAATTGAACTTATACCAGGGTCTCTACAAATATCCAAGAATCCATATAGAATGGTTGTCGTGGAACATAAATAGCTGAATAAACAACTACATGAGAATGTGGATAAGGGTTTTATACACCCAAGTGCTTCTCCATGGTGTGCACCAGTCCTCCTCATCAAGAAGAAGGATGGGTCAATGCGTATTTTTATCGATTATCATGAACTTAAAAAAATCATGATAACAATCAAGTATCCTCTACCATGGATCGATGACTTGTTTGATCATCTGCGTAGATCACAATACTTTTCCAAGGTTGATTTGTGGTCGGGAAATTATCAAGTAATGGTGAAGAACAAAGATTTCCCCAAGACTGCTTTTCATACAAGATACGGGCACTATGATTCATAGTAATGCCTTTAGGACTCACTAATGCTCCATAGATATTCATGGAATTAATTAATAAAGTATTTAGATACATCCTTGAGAAATTTGTGGTAGTCTTTATAGATTACATTCTAATATACTCCAAAACCAAGGAGGGTGATGAGGAGCATTTAAGAACTGTACTAGAGACTTTGCGCAAGGAGAAGCTCTAGGAAAAGTACATAAAATGTGAGTTCTGGTTGAAGGAGGTCTATTTCCGGGGACATATCATCACAAGCAATGGGATATCTATGGACCCCTCCAAAACAGATGCAATTGGGGGATGTCTGAGGCCAACATCAGTAATGGATATCCGTAGCTTCTTGGGGTTAGCTGGATGTTATCAACGATTTGTGAGAAATTTCTCACGATTGTACAAACCTCTTACCAAGATAACTCGAAAGGGAGTAAAGTTTTCTTGGAGTGATGAATGTGAATAAATCTTCAAGTATTAGAAAATGAGGCTTATCACTGTGCTCGTGCTCACTTTAACGACAAGTGGGGAACTTTTTTTGGTTTTCAGTGATGCTTAAAAGAAGGTATTATGTTGTTTGCTGATGCGGAATGATAAATTGATATCCTATGGCTCAAGGAAGTTTAAAATACATGAGGGAAACTATCCAACACATGATCTGGAGTTGGCAGCGGTGATCTTTGCCTTGAACATCTGGAGGAATTATCTCTATGGAGTGAAGTTTGAGATATATACCGACCACAAGAGTCTTAAATTTATATTCACACAGAAAGAGCTTAATATGCTCCATAGAAGATGGATAGAGATCATCAAGGATTCCGACTGTTCAACACATTACCACCCTAGGAAAGCGAACAAGGTGGAAGATGCCCTATGTAGAAAGGACCCAGTGATTCTATCTATTATGAGAATTGGGAAGGATCCAATCTTCTTAGACTTCATGAAGATGGACATCAGAATCATAATGAATGGAACATCATCAATCCATTCACAAATTATTTCTCAACCATCTCTTTTGGAAATGTTAAAGAATGCTCAAAAAGATGATGTGGGAATTCAGGAAGAATTGGAAGCTATCAAAAAAGGTAAATCCTTGAATTTTAATGTTAATGAAGAAAGAATTATGCGATTTGGTTAAATACTATGTGTTCTGTCGATTTTGGAGCCATAGAAGGAACATTTGGATGATGAACATAGTTCAAATTTCTCTATTCACCCAAGAGGAACAAAGATGTATCGAGATCTCTGAGAAAAATTTTGGTGGGATAATATGAAAAAGGAGATCGCTGAATATAAATAAAAGTTCCTAGTGTTCCAGCAAGTGGATACAGAGAGGAAGATGTATAAAGGGATGATGCAACCATTGCCCATACCAGAATGGAAATGGGAGAACGTTGCCATGGACATTGTCACAGGACGTTCGAGGAAAACCAAAGGAAAAAATGAAATCTAGGTTGTTGTGGATCATCTTACAAAGACGACACACTTCATTACTATTCGGGAGGATTTCTCATTAGATCAACTGGCACAGATATATATCAGGGATCTGGTAAAGTTTCATGGAGTACCACTATCTATTGTGTCTGACCGAGATCCAAGATTCACCTCTATATTTTGGAAGAGTCTTCAACATGCTCTGAATACTGAACTGAACATCATTACGGCCTATCATCCTCAAACTGATGGCCAATTCAAGTAGTCTATCCAAACACTTGAGGACATGTTGAGATCATGCTCAATAGAATTTAAAGCAGGATGGGATCAACATATTCCTTTGGTTGAGTTCTCTTATAATAACAGTTTCAAATCAAGCATCCAAATGGCACCATATGAAGCCCTGTATGGGAAAAGGCACAGAACACCGACATATTGGGATGATATCGGTGAACGTAAGTAGCTTGGACCAGAAATGGCCGAGGATATGGTGGAGAAACTGAAAACCATTCAGCAGCATATCAATGTTGCTCAGAGTCGACATAAGAGTTATGCACATAATCATTGAAGAGATCTTGAGTTTAAATTTGGAGACATAGTTTTTCTATGCATATCTCCATGGAATAAGGTCATGAGGATTGGAAAGAAAGGGAAGTTAAGTCCAAGGTACATTTTACCCTTCTATATTCTTGATCGTGTTAGGGTTGTGGCATATCAACTAGCACTTCCACGTACCATAGCCAAAGTATGTGTTTTCTTTCATGTATCCCACTTACGTAATTACATACCGGACCCTTCGCATGTACTCTTTTCATTGGTGGTATAGTTGGAGGATGATCTTTCTTATGAGGAGCAACCATTGAAGATCTTAGATCATAGAGAAAAAGTTCTACAAAATATGACAATGCCCCTCATCAAGGAGTTGTGGAGAAACCAAAAGTTTTAATAAGTGACTTGGGAATCAGAGGAAGTGATGAAGATGAGTTACCCACATATTTTTTAGTGTTGGAAAAGGAAAATTTCGTGGGTGAAATTTCTTAAGGGGGGAATATTGTAACGACACAATGTTTCATTAATGGAAATCCCTCGTGATCTAATTAAATGTCTCTTTATTTTTATATAAAATGTCAACTTCATTGGTTTTATGTTAAGAATTTTGACCGTTTCTAATATAGCGGTTGAACAGTTATCACATGATTATTATAAATAAAGAGTTTTAACAAATACAATTTACTCAGACTAAAGAAGCGATGGCCTCGTCCAGTAGAATTGCTCCATATGAATCCCATTTGTCCGAGCTCGGAAAAGTGGTGGCGTATTTGGGCTTTTCTCTTGACAAATACCAAGCTGAGCATCATCATGTAAAGCTCTAACGGGACCGTCTATGGTGAAATTTGATGTTGATAGAAATTACCACTTGAGCGATGTTATCCGAGACCCCACAAGAGTCTATCACCATCGCAAATCTTACCATAAGGTCTTATTCGGCTGTTTTAAGGAGATATGTAACAAATCGCTATTAATGTGTTCATTTATATTATTGGTTTATAATAATGAATATACCTCCTTGTCATTTTTGATACATTGTAAATAGTTTTTAAAGTACAAATAGTGTTTTAGTTATTATTTAATTAAGAATACTATTTTATTAAATTAATATATTTTTTCATTAAATAATAATTTAATAAATTATTATTATTATTATTAAATTAATATTTATTAAATATAAATGATCTTATAATTTTATTAATGCAATTATAATTTTTATTAAGGATCGAAAGCCATTTCTGTCAAAACCCATGAATTTTTTATAATTGTCGGTTTTGATTTTAAAACTGAAAATTAACATATTTAGAAAATTGTTTAGATAAAATAAATGTTATTTCTGGAATCATGATGTCAAAATTCTCCAATAGTGATTTTTACATAATTATTTGACACATTCAATGTTTTGGGAAAAAATAAAATACCTTTTAAATATTTAATGTGTATTATGATATCATAATGACCCAATAGTGATGTAATAAAATACTATAAGATTTATGTTCGGCCAATATATGTTTTACCATTAAAATAATTTGATTTTGGGTTTCTTTGACTTAATTTTCAAAGCATTAATATATCCACCAAGACTTCTTAAACATCTTGTCTTTTTAAATTATTTCCCATGGGAGTGTGATTCACCTCCACATAAGCAACCCTATTATTTTATGATGTTCGGACTTTGGCCTTATAAAATATTTTTTCCTCTTTCCTTTTCCAAAACCCATGGGAAAAACCATGAGTTGGTTTGTGGTTTCGATTAATTTATTATAAGGGGTCCCAAACCTAAATAATAATGAATTCCCACACCTTTCCTATATAAACCCACCCAAGATCTCACTTCCTCCTGACTCAAAGCCTTTTGAGTTCGTCCATCCTCTTCCATAATCTCTCTAGAATCCTCCCAAGGTGCCCCAAGCTCCCAAGAAGCCTCTCACAAGCCTCTCTCTAGCCTTTGGAAGCACACTTCTATGTAAGGGTTTTTTCTTCCTTTCTTATTTTTGTCCAATTTTCATTATGTTGCTTATCCATTTTAATTTCAATTATGAATGTTGGGGAATGGTTTTTCACCTCCCTCAAACTACCCTCTTTATGTTTGAATAATGGGAGACCCCTTTCTCTCTCATTATATGCCTCCCATGTACACCCGTTACTATGCCGAAATTCCGAAAGGAACTTATCCTTCCTCATTTACATTAAAGCAATACTTTTGTATCATGAATCTAAATTCCATTAAAATTGTTGGGACATGTATGTATATGACCTACGTAATGTCCTTTACATGTTAATTTGATGAAAAAACCCTTTCTCTTTCATCAACCATTTTTATAAATTCTTATGTCATGCCGTTAAGCTACCGAAATCGCACCGATTATCTAAGCCAATGCCATTGTGTAGTGAAATCCATGCACATTTCTCCATCAAGGGTATTCACCTTTTTTCACATTCACTTATTGATTCTAAAGTTTCATGAATGAATTCCACATCCTTCATCGTGGAATAACTGATTATTTTTTATGAATCTATGTTTTATGATCCATGTGGCACACTTATGCATGAAAAGAAATGTTTAAGAAGGGTGTGCCCTTATAGCGCTCCAATACATTGGTTAATGTATAGTATCATGATAAGCCATGTGAAATGAGTGTTGACTCATGATAATTCAAGTGAAACGAGGGTTTTACTCGTACTTCATGTGTAATGTGGGTTTACTCATATTCCATGTGCAATTAGCCTTGGCTAATGCTAATTCCATGTTAAGTGTTGTTTCCACATTTCCATGTTATGATTATCATGCTTTATCATGCCTTTATGTTCATGTTTCTCCTATGATCTATTTGTAACAGCCCGAGATTTTATGAAAAATATTCTTTTTAATTTTATTAATTTCTTATGTTGTACGCTACACCAAAAGGAGCTTGCACAACACGCATCTTTGACTTGCCTTGCATTACACGCAATCGCAACCTTCCTCGATAGCGTGTGTAGTACGCAATACTGAGTTTCACTAAACAACGATATGCTATTAAAATATTATTATAACTAGCCGTTATGAATAGTAATAACCACCTTTTAAAATTTTAGAAATTTTAGATCTGAAAATGGACTTCATTTTTGGATTCGTAGTATCAAATTTAGCCTAAGGTGAAATTTTGGTACTTTTCGGATAACTTTCATATTTTGATGAATAGTGAAAATTACTAAATTTTAGTTAAAAACAACTTTTTCAATCGAAATAATTAATAGTGATAAATTATTAATTTGAGTGGTTTAAAAGTATATTTAGAATATATATTTTTAATACAATGTTGGTCATTGGATGTAATTTAACATTTAAACCAGACATAAACAAGTGTCAATCTTTTGATAGATATTGTTTCTTAAAAACACGCTATTTGTTTTAACATCAGGATTTAATTATAAAATTAATTAATGCAACTTCTATGTTATGAATTTGGTAAAATAGACTTCATTTTTGAATTCGGAATATGAAATATAGCTTAGGATGAAATTTTGGCATTTTTCTGAAAAACATCAATTTTTGATGAATAGTGAAACTACTAAGTGGTAGTTAAAAACTGAATTTTTCATAAAACTTAATTTTACCGCTTCTGTGAATGAAATTTCAAAAATCCGAGAGACACGGTTGATGTCTGTATGTAAAATGTGGTTCAATGAGATGAAAATAATTTTTGGTGAATAGTAACTTTTTACTTTTATTTACCACGGTTAAAAGTAAATAGGGTAATTAAGGGTAAGAATGATATTGATATTACCCTAACACATGTCCTAATCCTATTGGACAAGTGTATCTCGACCAAAAACAACCTTAAGTGTAAAATATTATCATTTAGGCCCACTTGGGTTAGATTAGGACATTTATTATTAATTTATTTAAAGAAGGGTTAAAATAGTTAAAATCAATGTTTAATAAGTAAATCATTTTTAATATGGGGTTATACATAAGATAAATTCGTCTATAAATATTCATTAGAAATATAAAAAGATTTCCTATATAATGGTATTTTATTTGTAATTTTTATACATTAAATAATTTAATTTATTTATGACACAATGATGATGCAGTAATTATCTTATTAATGAAATATTGACATAATAGATGTTATAAACACCAAAATAAATGTAATTTGAGACTTTTTATGAATTCCACTAATTTTCAAAGTTACTATGAAATATTATTGTTGATTTAATCAACTTGTTTCGAACATATAATTCTGTTATGACTTTCAAAAAAATCATAAATCAAATAGTGTCAAAATTGACACGAAATAGTTTTTAAATCAAATATTATATTATTAATTGTTTTTTTATTCCTAAAAATCTAAGGTTCGGAAATATGACTTAGATAAGGATATATATATTAATAATAAATAATTTGGGGTTCGTTTGGCATGTTATAGTAAGTGTATTAACCATATAGTGTAAGAAAACAAAAAGAAACGGTAAAAGTTAAAATTATTTAACATAGAGTTAAATCTAATTGATAAGGTTAAAATAATACCCTAAACATGTCTAAATCCTATTGGATGATAGGATTTCGACCCATCCCCACTTTAGATTCGAAATAAGACCCTTTGGAACCATTATAAACCGATTTTGACTTTAATATAAAATAATATTTTGAGATATTCCTAAAGTGCCCCTCTCCTCCCTTATAAAAGGGCACCTCCTCCCCCTACTCCTCACACCAATTTGAGCACTCAAGCTCGGCCAGCCCCTGCCAAAATCCCTTCTCCACTTCCCTAGTATCATCATAGAGGTCCTGGTATTCTTCAAAGTCCATCCTTAGTTCTTTAAGTGGAGGCTAAGAAAAGGCGCGTCAAAAAGAGGTAATATCCATTACCGATCTTTTTCAATTTCTTTCTTCTTCAACTTCTTCTTAATTAGTTGTTTCATGATAAAGTAATAACATCAGTATTTCTTATATACTGATATGTTATTATAAATATGAAACAACTCTAATTAACCTTCTATCCATCCTACGGAAAAAGGAAATCACCGCGCATGCGTACGTACGGAATACCGTCTCCACGCCGTGGTGTAATCTATTTTCCGCCACCACATTAATTGGATGGGTATAAAGCTGTAATGAGTAACTATATATGATTATTATAAATTGATATTGATACTGAAATAGTATACATACACTTCAACACAATTCCACGACCATGGGAACGATATCATCGCTCGTGCGTACGTATGGACTACCGTCTCCATGACGCGATGAGATTCATTCTCAATGATTAACCATTCATGAATGATTATATAGTATATATAATAAGTAATAATGAAATATATGACCTAATAATGATACTGGAATTATTTATATGTATTTCATCTACTTAATTCCATTCAATTCAATAAGGAAACGAAAACAGCATTCATGCGTACGTACGGACTACCGTCTCCATGAACGGTGTATTTCTTTCCATTTACTGATTTATTATATATGTGTATTATGAATATATATATATAAATCATGTTTTATATTCTGGAATTAAGTAATCATGATCTATGTAATCATATGAATAAATACAAGTTAAAAACACGAACGACAAATGAGACGATTTTACCCAAAACGCTTCTTTAACATGGAATTTACAAAAGAACGGGTAATATAAAGTCATAAGTGAACCATATATGATATAATAACAATGAATATGATTCTGGAATAAGTCAATACCATGATTTAAATCATATACAGGAGGTTCAGACACTCACAAAGCAAGTCGGACCTAAGGTAAGGGAATATATCACAATCTCATTTTATCCGATATTGTTTATACTTTGGTATATACTGGGGTGTATTTTATCATCCACATCAATTTTTCTTCAATATGTAATATCTATATCCTTATACAACAGTTTATATCCAATTTTACCCTTTGGTGAGTTTTTTGTAAAAGATATGAAAGGAATCTTTTGTCGTTTTTCGTACGAGGTACTTTTTGACTTTTCTGACAAAAGTACGTGAAGAATGTTTTTTTAACTTATACGGCAAGAATGGATTTTTAAAACATTATTTCCAAGAATATTCCTTTATAATTTTTCAAGTTTATTTTTAATCAACTTCTTTTATTTTAAAGTCGTATGACATGTTATGAAAGGAAAAATGTTTTTGAAGTAGAAAGGATATTTTCCTCAAGAATAGAGTTCAAGTATTTTATCAAAATTATTTTCCATCTAATATAATAAAAGGGTTCTGTTTTTATCCCTATTATTACATGGATTTGATTATGTTGTGATGGAAATATTTTTATGAATTCCTTTATCTTATATGGATTGTTTTATGATGTCATGTTGTTTAAGAATCCCATTTTTATTACATGGTTTATGCAATGATGTATGGTTTATGATTATGTGGCACACATAAGAAAGGATTCATTATAAGATGGGTGGGACCTATATCTCCATCCAATTCATTGGGTAAAGATTTTATATCTCATGAGATAGACATGGCTGAAATGGTAGGTTATACCGGTTCAGTGAAACAGGACTGAAACGAGGGTTACTCGATTCAGAAAGGGACTTTGTCCACTAAGATAGTCTTGGAAATGAGTCTTGACTAACAAGAAATGATTCTCTATGATTATGTGTGTATTCCACAAAGTTTCATGTTTTAGGGTATGATTATTGGGATTTCATTTCACTACTATGATTTATCCCATGTTATGAAATTATGCTTTCTTTTGCAGGTTAAGATTTCCAAAAGTTATGTTCTTATGAATATGATGTGATTGATTTCTCTTTTGTTTACCCTTACTGAGAATTTGAGCTCACCCTTTTATGTTTTCTTTACCCCAGGATATAAAGAAAAGTTTTAGGTAAAAAAAGGGAAGATCTTTATGGGATATATTAGAGTTCTTTCACCACGATTAAGAGATTACGTTCCGAGTTTCCAAAGACACTAAACTATTACGATCCTTGTGTGTGTATTTTTTGTTATGTACTAAGTATTCCGCAAAAGTAATGTAATGTCCATGTACGATAAGCTTCGGGTCTCTACACTATTGATATTCCTATTGTCTATCTTGTATTGTACTCCTCATGTTATTCCATGTGTACTCCCTTTCTGGGCTTTATAACTCACCCCTTTTCTTATGCATGTCCTCAGGTTATCCCATGCAATGCTAGGTACGTGTGAATACAGTGGTCATGTAAAGGAAGTTTTCAATAAAGATGTTGTATTTCATGTTTTAAGTTTTTATGTAATGATACTAATCCCCAAATACACTAAAAATATCATTCTTCTTGTTGTATCAGGTGATGTTTTATGTAATAAATCATGATTAAGTTGTAATAAAAAACAGGGTTGTCATAAAGGTGAATTATTATTTCCCCAGATTTTAATTTATTGATTGTTCCAGAAATTTTTGATATTGTGTAAATAATGTTGTTAGGTTATTCTTCTAGTAAGAAACCAACAACATCTGTTATATTTTTCAATATAATTTCAATATTAGTGTCTGAAATTGTAAAATCATTACCTTTTCTCTAACGAGAACTTGGAAATTTTTTATTAAGAACAAAAGAGATAGATCATATAATGGTAAAAGTAATCATGTTTTTCAAAAGTAAGTGAAATGGATTACCGTATCATAAACTATATAATTGAGTGAATATGTATTAAAGTGAATGATACTGTCTTGAATCAATAAATCAATTAAAGAACATTTCACTTGTAGATATTTCATTTAACGTATACATCACCCAAATAGAAAATATTTTCATTGATAGTTGAATAAATAAATTTAAAATGTATAAATAATATAAAATTTCTGAAGAGTTTTGTAACCCATTATATATTTTTACTCATCACCAAAATAATTTATGAATTTTTATTATTCAATTATTTTCCCACAATTAATACTTTTTTTAGATCTCAAAAAAATAAAAAAAAAATATTCATAATTCCATTATTTCCTTTTTATAGAAAATATATTTTTAAAATCTTCTAGAAATTAAATTCATGTGCATGATAATGTAATCAACTAGATAAAAAATAAGGAAAAAATTATTGAACATTCTAAAATTTATATTCGGTAGAAATTCAAGGTATTATTATATGTGTGACTGTTCAATAATAAATTTAAAAAATTTCATTCCTATCTGGAATTATTCTTGTTCTCAGATGAGAAACTGAGTATAAAAGTTATATCAATATAATAAACAACGCCTAAATAAGAGTTATTGTATTTAATGTAATAATTTTCAATTATTTAAACATAAAAAGGTAAATATATATCAAATAAAAATATACATATTGATGTACATTAATGTAAAAGATACTTGGAACAAATTATTAAATTTCAATGATGGCTACATAACATCGTTTTTACTAAGGAATTGTGAAAAAGGAATCCAAAATTCATTTTCTTCTTAATGTCTTAGTGAAAATATCATTTGGAACCCATATCTATCTTGATTGTTGATGTTTGAGGATTGAAATATATATATAAATATGGTCCCAGTATTTTCTAAATTATTGAATATTATTTATGAAGCACTAGTTATTCCATTTTCCACTTCACTGAAACATTACATATAAAGAGGAACCACTTGAATCAACATCATTTTTCTAATAATTGATCCTTTGATCGATTTACTTCCAACCCCGAAATTGGTTTTCATCAGTCTTAGTTGATTTTATATGCCATAAAAAATCCTTCTCCTAGTGGTAAATTCAATACATAATTCTTCAAAAATTCTACTTTTGATTTATGATTCAATACCGAATTAATATTTATTATAAATGAGATCAACTTCCTTACTTTCTTTAAAATAAGGGTTACTACATTAATTTATATCTTTTTTACCTATGAGATTCATTTTAAATTATAATTGCTAAACACTTTATGTTATTATATAAATATTTATGTTCATTATTTTTCTTAAAAATCAATGCATTGGATCCAATGTAGATTTCTAATAATCTTTGTCACAAATCATCAATTTTAGCAATATACACTCTCAATTATTATTTGGTATGAGGAAAACCATCCTTGTCATTATGATACTCAAATTTTATATCTTCTTAATATGGGATCTCAGGTTTGAAGGATAAATAAAATAAATCCTCAAGTGATATTTTCTTTATATTTTTTTGTTAATCAGATCACATTTTTCTATGTTTTAAGAAAAATAGTAATTATACTATTATCATCTCAATCATCTAATGAACTATTTTAGGAGTATAATTTATAGAGAACAACCTAGGTGTCCAATTATATCAATATTTCCCACCATTATCATTTAATATTAACATTTGTTGATCTTTTTTCCTTTCTATTAACTTTCAGGTAATCTGGATTAATGTTTTTGACTTCTCACAAATATATTTTATAGTTTTTGATGATTACATATTTGGTTGATATTTCTTATTCATTCCTTTAATAAATAAATTTATTCATAAATTATATCCAAAAAACATCCTTTTATAAATTTTATTGTATTAACCATTAATGGGTTTATGAAAACTATAATCTGATCAATTTGGTGAATTTCTGATGGTTGAATTAATATTTGAAATATATCATTTTCATGATATAACTCAAATAGATGAGGCCCAATTGATTCAATTTTTTATTATTTATTTCTCTGCGTCATTTTTAGTATATTATCATATTTTAAGACACTTTAAATCAAAAAATAAATTCTTGATTTTTAAAAATACTTGGTTCTTCGAATAGCTATATACTACTCCTCCCATCATATAGCTAGTATATAGACGATTTAACCAAAATAAAATTATTTTATAACCCTTTAAATCCATTAAATTTTAGATATTTTACTATAGTTAAAAATATTTGTTTCTATTGTTAAATTTATTCTCTTATAAATAAGTCAAATGAATGATAATAATGATTAAATATGGGTAATTTATTCCCTATTAATTTTTGGTGATCTGTATTGAATATCTAAAATATTTTTTCATTACAGAATTCATTATTTATGAAGAGACATGAATACATATTTCATGTTGTATCACACATTTGAAGGAATCCTAAACAATTTAGTGGTCTAAAAATACATCCACCCATTTCATGTGAAATTAAAAAAAAAATTTCTCAAAAATAGTATAAAATATATTCAGAATAAGATAATTTTAAATATATTATTGATAATTTATGTTTCCATAAAATATATCCAATAATCATATTATACAACAAAACATTTTTTAGTATCATAGGATTTATATTTTCAATATTTATTACATTTAACCTTCCCATGTCTTAAAATAGAATATATTTTTTCCCCAAAACATGAATAAATTAATGAAATTTTTTATTCTCCGAAAGAATACTGTCAAAATAAAATGTTTAATTATAGAGAAAATATCAGATAATGTAAAATATATAGGTATATTTCTTCTCTAATATTTTTTGTTGGTCCCATATGGGTAGATGAAATGAAAATACAATAGGGTCTAATTTTCGTTGAGAATACATCTTATAATATTTATCCAAGTTGAAAACGGAATTATTTGGATAATACATGATCCCTTCAGAAAAAATATGTCAATTTATAATAACTAATAATGTTTTACTCCGAAAAAAATGTTTAATATTATCATAATATATGATATCAAATAATTTAAACAATTTAGTGATAAAACATTTATTGGAAGATAAATTATTTTTTGATAAATATAATAATAACAATAGAAATAAACAAAGATAATTTTAACGAACAATTAATATATTATAATATAACCATATGAATTCCCCATATGGATATAATTGAAAAATAATATTATAATAAAAAAATCTTATTCATTTATCACAATATTTATGAGGATCATTTAACTGATCCTTTCTATCAACATTCAACACCACATGGTACACGATTAAAAACCCACCAATAACTACTTTTTCTTCCAATAACCAACATCCCTTGATCTAAAAAGACAATATAATAATCCAAAAGCCAAATACCCATTTAATATTTTATTTTTCACTAGAATCTATCTTCATATCCTTATAATACCTTAATTTAAAATACAAGTCAATTTTCATTCTTAACCATGTAAGACTTTGATCATGATGGGATAAACACTCTATTATAAACAAGTCATTATAATTGATAATGTTTTACCATAAATATATTAAAAAAATAATACTGTTAGAGCTTATCAATAATAGCCACATGAGACACATATCTTAATAAAATTAATTGTAAAGAAAAATACAATCTGATTCACTCTAAAAAACATGATATTACAGAGTTCAAAAATATCTCAAGAAATAATTTGAGTACAATTATGTGATCACATCCTTCAATTTATAGAATATTTGGGTTAAATTTGAATAAAGATTCATAAAAAATATAACGGCAAAATATTATTTCTTTATATATTATTTCATGTAAATCAAACACCATCTTTCACCATATGATGCATATAGATAGTAATTCATTCACACAATGTGTAAAATTTCATCACAACACTCGTAACATATTTATATATACACTTATAACCAGTTCACTTGTTGTTAAGTTATTAGAAAATAAAATATATCAATATAAAACCAGAAGAAAATACATGTTAAATCATAATCATGAAAATGTGTATTTTGGATTTTAAATAAGAATTGTAGTGTTTTTATCAAAATCAAATCCCCAAAAAAAATGATTAATAATTTCTAAATCCAAATATATAATTAGGATATATTATATGTCTATTTAATTTATAGTAATAGGATATACAAATCCATATCATAATGAAATATATTCAGTAAAATTCCATTATATTTGATTTATGATTCCAGAAATGTGGTCATATTATTTATTTTGAAGTCTTATATATAGGATATAAAATAGATTCAATTGAATATTCCGTAACAAAGGGGAGTTCATTATATTCATGTTAGAGACACATGATTTTTCTATAACATTCACTCATGGATGATAATGTATAAGTAAATTGATGATAATTGATTATAATAAAATATGTATCTATATAATGTAGTAATTTATCTTTTAATGGGTATGTGAGATATAATTCAAGACATCCTTTGAACTGGAAAAATATCTCTACCCATTTCTCCCATCTCCATCAACCATTACATTAGGTGGTTAAAAACACCATAGAGGATATTGGATTCCACTCGAAAGATGAGACCTTAATTTTCCCATTAATACCTATACTGACCTAATTTTTTTCATACATAAATATAATATAGAATTTCATAATATTTCAATTAAAACATAACTATTCACCATAGAATCATATAAATATTTTATCATATAATACATAAACAGGTAAACAATTGGTTCATAAGTGAACAATGTCAAATCCCAATAACATTATTATATCTATAACACTTCTTAATAATATCATACATAATAAAAATATCATAACATGGGGAAAGGAAATATAATAATGTGTGAGCTTTGATTCTTAGTAAGTGTACGAAATGAAGATGCTGATACAAAATGAGCACAATGGTACGAGAACATGAGAATAACATTTGAAAAACATACCGTACGTATCATAGATCATAAAAATGAGTCATGACATAAATATTTATAGATCATTACTCATTGATCATAATTTAATAAAATAAAATAAACCAAGAGATCACAAAATTACCATATGTCATATAATATTGGAAGACACGTGTGTAAAGAAATTATTATTTCATGGATACCACAAATACATTCAAAAAAATTAGGCATAGACCAACCACTCATGTAGCTATACCAGAATTGGGATCAAATCCCATGTACCCACTTTTGGTATTTGGAAAACCACCCAAGTAAACTATTGTTTTCATCTTGCGATAACCTCCAATTTACCCTCTTTTCATCTTGGGTTAACCTCCTTTGTTCCCATTGAGATCATAAAATATTAATAATTACCCAATGCATTGGAAGGAGGTATAAGTCCAACATTTTATATAATCAAAATAATTCATATATGTTCCACAAGGTCATAAATCATTCATTATATCAAAACCCCTTAAAAGAATGTGGGTTTCATAATCATTTCATTATGTAGTAACCTATGTAAATAAAACGAGTTTCATAAAAAATTCATCATATTATAAACCATAGTAAATAAATTAGATTCATAAAAATATTTTAATAATAATCGTAAACCATCCATATAATGAATATAAATTGAACCATTGAGTCAAATCCCCAGTAAAAATAAGAAACACTAATGGTTTTTGTCATTGAAAAATATAAATTCCAAAAAAATATCATTAAATCATTGTTGATGGAAATATGTTTTCAATTTTAAAATAAATTCATGAAATAAATATAATTAAAAAATATTAATGAAATGATATTATTGGAATGTAACTTTTTCATCAACTAATAGATTCTATAAGTCATTGAGTGGCCATGATGGTGAGAAATTATGCTCATGTCATACATGTTAAAAATTGATTATTTTCACATTTTCAGAATAAATTAAAATGCACATCATCTAGAATATTAATAATAAGATTACATTAAAACAATTTTTAAAATGTATACATGTGAAAACAATTATTTAAAATATCAATTTATAATTGTTAAAAAATTCGTTGAAACAAATTTAGATAACATGGACATGGGTGAAAAAAGATATTCAATTGAAGAGGGAAAAAAATTGTTTTTTCAAAAGACAATTATTTTGGTATCATTAATCCTTAATAATATGAAAATTAGAGGAGAATTTTTTTAGATAAATGACCATATAAATAATATAGTCATGTTATTTATTTTAAGTTATATCACAAGTTTTCGTCATTAGAAACTTAATCATAAACTATCTCAATTAATAATGATATTGTAATATAAAACCATTAAAACTTTTGTAATGATATAATCATAATCACCATGTATTAAAGAAAAATATATGGATATTAATAAGTCATTATATTTATAATAATATTCATAATATAAATTCATGTGTAGTATATACACTACACAATGGAAATATGTTGTGATACGATCTTTGGCCCACAGAAATAAAATTTAGATAAAAATCACATACATACATTGGTAACATTTGAAACATAATCCACATAAGAAAGAAATGTAAATGAAATCGTAAATATCACGTGTGTTGATAAATTAAAAATACAAATTTCAAATGTAATTTGTATACACTTCATAAAATAGGGTAGGCTCGTAACATAACATATATCAACAAGAATAATATTTGAGACAAAAAACCATTATCTCATGTATGAAATTATTCACAAACACTTTAACCTCATGAATAATAAATATAGGTAATTTAAAAATATATTATAGAAAATTAATATTATATATAATAAAATATATGATTTACATTCAACATTTTATAATTTATTTTTATCAATTACTTGTTTGAAATCATGTTTCAGGTAATAACCATGTTGTTTTCCATGGATGTTTTGGTTTTGTATTTTCAGTCATATTAAATTTTTCATTATTAGATAATAAAAATTATTATAAAAATGATATTAATTTTTTATTTATTAATTATATATATATTTTTAGTAATCAATTATTGTTAGGGATAGAAAAAATTAATTATATCATTCAAAAAGATGGTATGTCGTACGTACGAATGAATGATGTTTTAATTTTCAAGATAGATGGAATAAAATGAAGGAAATTAATATATCACAATTAGTGAGTAAATATTTATGTCAAATATATATTTTATATACATTAAATATATCCTCATTACCATCCATGTTATAATATAAATCAAATCAAATCACATTTCACCACGGAGGTGGTAGTCCACACATATACATGAGCGATGTTATTATTTTCTAAATGATTTTAAATTATGAAGTTATTTGTGATATTATGATTATAAAATTAATTTTTTCTTCAATATCATATTTAAATATTATATCCTTCATTATCGTTATTTTTTAGATATATTGATACAAAAAGAATTTCAACGATTCACAATGTTGTATTCCATTGTATAAATAATCAACGGTTTTGTTCCTCATTTGATGGAGGAGGAAATGGATAGCGGTTAAGAATTCAAAATAATAATATATCATAATATTATATATAGTTATTTTATATTATTATCATATTTGATGAAAATTTCATGTATTTGGTACAACAAATAAAAAACCACTAGTTTTGAATGGTACTATTTCTACTGAAAATCCTTAGGTTTTCACCCAAAAAATTCTAATGAGGGTTTCCTAGTAAATATAAGTCTTATACGGTGTGGGGATGAAATTAAGTAAGATATTTATTCAGGATTTTTTCCTACAAATTATTTCTATGTATTAATAAGAGAGGATATGGGGTGCACATTTCAAACTGGGGGAGATTACACACATGGAATTTTGAAAAGAAAAGGTTAAAACACATTTTATAAATGATAAAAGGAAAGAAAAGCTATAATTATTGAACCATAGTTTATATGGGTCTAAATATTTATAAAACATATAAAATGGTTATGTTTTATGTTCATTGTAACTATTTTAATTTTATTTTAATCCCCTGTGTCCTCCTTTAACCATAACCACAGTAAGTAATTTTTAATAATTTTAATATTCATTTTCAACAAAAAATATGTTAATATTTATTTATAATAATAGTATTTATGATTTAAAATAGGTAATAAATTTTCAAAAATTCAACTTATTGAAGAAAAAGAATATAATTTAAAATAATCGTAGAGACAAGACAAAAAATTGGTTTTCCAAAGAGTAATGTTTCATACATATACAAAAAATTTAATAAAACTACAACATGAAAATGATTCCAATGACATAAATTTTTTTTCAAGATATATAATTTATCTAAACATATTTTTAAATATTCTAAAAAATGGTTGAATATTATAAATGTTTTAGATGAAATGTCAGTTTTTATTAAAAAAAGTAAATATTCATCGATAAAATAATCTTTTTAAGAAATTTTAAAAATATCACAATAAGATAATTTTTCAATATTAATTTGTATATAGCTGTTAAAAATTGAAAATAAATTTTATAATCGAAGAAAAAAATAACTTTATAACTTGTTCAAAAAAATGAATGAAAGTATTTAAAAAAAATAGTTTCAAGTCTATATAAACATTGCTAAAAATTAATTACCTATTTTTAAATATATTATCATAATGTAAAAAATTTATATTTATTTTTAAAAATATTGTTATTCATATTCATACAACCATTTTGGATGTGTATTTTTTTAGGATCTTGTATAAATAATAAAATTAATAGTGTATTGTTGTTAGTTAGGACATGGAATTATGTGTAAATCATGATAGTAAAGAAATTAAATTTATTTAAAAGAAAAATAATTTTGTATAATATATGGGTATAACATTATACCCTCATTAAAAAGAATTTATCCCTTGAAATTTTTCACTTTGATATAAATAATTGGGGATACATTAACCTCAATATATCATTCTTTTCTGATGTTTCTTATTCAAATTGGTGATTTCACCACAAAACATTGACTAGGCGAGTGGTCTTATTTTGTAGAAATTTATATCTACAATACAAAATCATTATTTGTATTCCATAATAAGTAAAATATCTCTCTGGTGGAATGAAGTAAGAGTTATGTAATTTTTCAGGGCCATATCTGGACTTCCTCAAGAGAGATACATAAAAAACATCGTGAACCTAATAGAGGTTCAGTGGATTCACTATGAAATGAAAAACCATCCCTAATAAATCAAGAATATCAAATGGAATAATATACCTATGTTTTATTTTTTATTTATTCTTTAATATCATAACTATATTAAATAGACAAATTCAATGGAAAACCTACTCACCTTCTTCAATCTCCATGTTACACTGAAAATTTTTAGCATAACATTTCAATCAGCTATAAGATGTATTAATGTGCAGTTAAATAGATCACAATTTCTATTAAATTTAATCATATAGACCAGGTCACAATGTGTTTTTTCTATAAAATTATCCCATCATTATATTTTTTAGAATTATTTTTATAGATGGATTTATAAGAAACCAGCTGGATGCATTATTGGAATTTATTATTGATGCAATACTCATCTATACGTAGTTTTTGATCCAAATCATAATTGAAATTCATTGAATAGGATCTTAGAATATCCTCTAGATATGGAATAGTTCTCTAAAACTATAATCATTCAAGGTATGATACATATTATTAAAAAATTACTCTATATCTACATACTGCTAAAGGCTTATCTAAAACATTGAGGCAAACCCTGTATCATAATCAGAAACAATAGACAATGGAATTTTATGAAGCCTTACCACATCGTTAATGTATATCCTATAATGATTTCATAGAGATAATTCTTCTATAATATAAATTAATTTATCTTAGTTTTTAAGTTGATTTGCTAAAACCAATTAAAATTTTTAACCATAGATGATTTGGGAAGTTTGACGTCAAAATCCATAGTACCCTTAACCCATTTCTATTCGGGTGTTGGTAATGGTTAGATATTTTCCTTAGTATTTTTTCTCTTAGACATAACATGGTAGTACACTAAGAACTAAGATACAATATTTTCAATATATCTCTTCATTACATCCCCCTTAAGTAATCTCTCAAATTATTATACATCATTATACTTCTAGGATGAATAGTAAATGAATAACTTTAACACTCCTTCAATATCTCTTTCTTCATATATAGTGTGGATGGATATGTTCATGGTTCCTGAACTAAATCATTCCATTAAAATAATGTTTTAACTTTGGAATATTTCTCACCTTCTTCTGTAGTTGTACATCTTCCTTCTATACCAATTTTAAATTTACATGGATATATGACAGAGCACTCTTTTGAGAATGATAAGTTTTCCACCCTTCTATTGGTATTTCTAGATCCATCCATTTAAAATATATAAATATTTGGTGTTATTTCATACTCATAATAGATACGCTGACATGATCCTTTAAACTCAATGTCTAAAGAAACTTATTCAGATTCCCATGAAGTTATTGTATCGAGAAGTCATAATCTTTAATCAAGTGAAATCACCTTCTCTTGTGCATGATCAAGACTTTCTATGTGAATATGAACATTAAAATATTTTTATTTGTATATATATTAAAACTTTCTACGTAATGGTATTTACTCTATCTATTTCTCAGATAAAATTACCAAAACTAACTCCAAATAATGTGTTGGGAAAGTTTTCTCAAGAACCATCAATTTTCATGAGGCAAAAGCTATCACCATATCTTTTTAAATAGGAACTCAACACAATAATTTCTTTGATGGATAATGTAACATACTAGATAAATGAAGAATATTATTTTTTCATATTTAAAAATTTCTGAATTAAATATTCATTTTACATTAAAGGTGTTTCTATGTTTGATAGTATACCCGATACACAACAACGAGTTTCATTGAAATCTTACGTTGCACACTAATAATAAAAATTTATTATTTTAAATGGCAGTTAACTTATAGAAATTTTATTGTAGGGAATGAGAAAAAATAACTACAATATGATTATACATTATTTTTAAATGTATATACATTTATCCAATAAAACATTTGAGGCTTAAAATATTAATGAATCTAATTTTAAAAATAATTTACATATAAAGGCTGATTTACTGACTTTTAATGGAGAACCCTTCTTAAATATAGTTTGGTTCACATTAATACATTCTATATGAAAAAATAAAATACTTTTTTATAGTGGGGACATCAAAATTTACTTTGTATAAGGTTTTGTAATTTTTCTGATAATGTTCATTTTTTAATGAATATTGAAAAATATTGTATTTTAACTGAAAAGTACCTTTTAATCTAATTTATTTATATGGTTAATGTTTATTTTAAATTTTTTTTTAAAATGAAATTAAACTATATTTTTCCCATTTAATCCAATGTTGGTCATTGGAATTAATTTCACTATGAAATTGGACACAAACAAGTAACAATATTTTGATAGTTGTTGTTTCTTAAAAACACGCTATTTGTTTTGATAACGTGAATTAATTTTAAATTTAATTAATTCTACTTGTGTGTATTGAATTTGAAAAAATAGACATCATTTTTTAATTCGGAATATCAAATATTTCTTATGCTGAATTTTTGTAATTTTTCTGAAAAACTTCAATTTTTATGATTAGTGAAACCACTTAGTGGTAGTTAAAAAACTGAATTTTCCTTTAAATAAAATTTTACCACTCATGTGAATTAAATTTTGAAAATCATACATACATGTATATTATCAAGAATTAAAATGTAGTTCAATAAGATGAAAATAATTTTTGTTGAATAGTAACTTTTGACTTTTATTTACCGTGGTTAAAGGTAAATAGGGTAATTCAAGGAAAAAGAAATATTATAATAATTCAAAATAACCTTAAAACATGTCCAATCATTATTTTTTGAGTTACTAACGACCATGGAAATCTTTGGGTCGATTTTGGGACCCCACTGAGCCACTTGGGAGTGAAAATGACAATTTAGAATAATTAATTTAATGTGAAGTCAAAATTGACATTAACAAAACTATTTTAGTAATTAATTTTTTATGGTGTAGTATAAGTCCTATTTTAGACTAAAAATATTATTTTTAAAGATAAACCTATTTCCTACACCGTGGTAGTTTTGTATAATTTTTAGACATCAATTAAATTAAAAAATATATGACATAATAATAATGTAGTATTTACCTCATTAATAAATGATTTAAATAAATAAGATAATAATGATTAAATTATTATCCAAAACATGTACAATTATAATTCGATGATTTTATTTCTAATATGAGTCATCTTATATTCAACCTTAATGATTTTTGGACTATTATAAACGGAATATCATTATATTATAAGATAATATTTTCACACTTTCCTAAAGAGCCCCTCCTCTCCCTAATAAAAGAAGACCACTTCTAACTAATTCCTCACACCTCTCAAGCCATTTGGATGGTCTAAACTCTGCCCAATTACACTACCAACATCCCTATCCTCCTCTTAAAAGCCTTACCTTTGGCATAAGGCACTTCAATAAGTCCATTTTTTCAAACCAAAGAGAGTTACCCAAATTAAAGGTAACAGTTTCTCTTAAATAGTTTTATTTTATATTACTTATTCAACCCCTAAACACTTTATATTCCTTTCATTTGTACCAACACAAGTATCCTCAATATACTTTGACGTTGTTATGAGAGGTATTAGAACTACACTTACACACACCTCCATCTAATAGATGAAGAATATAATGTTTCTATGGATGGAAAACTAAAGCCCCACAAAACGATGATTGTTCGATTATCTTCTACCACCCCACATGGTGGCCATTATGATGGAACTGTATTTATATATGTTATATATTATGTTTATGTTTTCTTTATACTTCTGTAATTTCCATTTATAGCATGATTTTTTGGTTTCTATTATGGGTAAACACGATAATCTCATTAGAGGAAGTGCGGACTACCTCCCCCTCAATGTGATATGACTCATTCATACCATATGTGGTACATATAAAGGATATATTTAATGATATTATATATGATTAAATACTGGAATAATAATACTACTATGTATTATTTTGTTTTAATTCCATTAAATATGAAATAGAAGTGGAAGTAGCATTCATGCGTAGTACGGCTTACCATCTCCATGAACGGTACATTTCATTTCTTATCCCTAAATGTTATTTACTATTATAAATAAATGTATATTCTGGATATATATGACATATATGATTTCAAAATCATGAATATAATTATGGATATAATTAACTTTTGACAACATGAAAAACATGTAATTATAAGAAGTCCATTTTTTACCCAGGTACAAAATGTCGACAAAACAATCATTATTAACTTAAATGATTACATAATGATTATAACATGGTAATAAGTGATATAAAAAGGAATAATAAACTTAAAAAGGTTCTTAAGAAAATATAAATTTACATTAGTTTATTATTCAGGAGATTAAAGAACGATCGAGTCAAGTCATACATTAGTAAGGGGATTTCTTATCTAACTATTAATTCTGTGAGATTTCCATTGTTCTCCACTTCTTTATTGCATGTGGTGTATTGTGCACCGTCTTTTGATGTATATTCTCATGATTATTATAATATTAATGGTACTCTGTGATTCATTTGGTGGTTATTAACATTCAGTCATATGACTCGATTGATTACAACGTGGTAAGGGGTTTTCATCTCACTTTTTATCCCCATGAGATTCATGCTATATTTGCCACTACTTTCTTTTATGTGGAGTATGTAATTACCATGATTGTATAATGTTTATAATATAATTTCACTTATGAGTATTTACATTTTCATTGTATGATCCCTATTTCATGTGGCATATGTTTTTCAATTTACCAAATCGGTAAGGGAACCTTTCACACTCCTCTTTTTAAAAGACTTCTTTTTGTTATGTCTTATAATTCACAGCTTATTATGTTGGGATATGTTCTTATATATCCTTATTGATGTAAATTTTATGTCCATGTGATGATATACCCTTTTCTCTCTCATCAACTATGTTTCTGAATTTTAAAGTGACACCGTTAGATTGTCAAATTTTTGCAAGGGATGTTCTTAACCCAATTTCGATTCATTGGATTAAACATGTACTACATGAATATGTAATCTTATGAATATGTGTGAATGAAATCTGATTATATTACACTGAATAACCAATAATATTTAGTGTATTTATATTTGTCACACATAATTATATAGTTGATTTATCCTTAATCTAATGATACCATCTTTATAAATGATTTCATCTCAATTTACATTCCATTTAGACTTAATTGTTGTTATGCACCAATTCACTGTTATATTGTGTATATACTATCTTTTGTCATATTTTATCATTAATCCTTTTTATTCTCATGATATTATAATGTTCTGATTAAATGATATTCCGCAATTAGTTGTATTCAAGCGTCTATCATTTTGTTAAAAACACTTTAACAAAAATATCATTTTTCTATGTTTTAATGATTTATTCTTCTAAATCTTTATCTTTAATGTCCATGTTTTCAAAATATTTTTTTGAGTATTTATTTATATGGACATTAATTTTATTACAATTATAATTCCATTAAAATCCTCAATGTGTTATTGGACACTTTGATTCAAAAATATTTTTTTAAATGTTTTTTGAAAATGGATTGAATATTTTAATATCTTGAAATTACTTATTTTGATTTAAAATGAAATGTTAATAGTGAAATGTTTATATTTTCAATATTTTATGTGTTATGATGGTACTTGGACATTTGAAGGGTGGTTATGTGATAAACCATATGACGGGTGGTGTCGTGAATACTATGATGGGTGGTTAGGTTATAACCTCCAATGCATTGGGTATGGAAGTCGACCATATGGGTATTCCATTTAGTGATATGTCTGGAAGTCGACCATATGATTATTCCATTTAAGTATGTTTATGTCCCAATTTACCTTTATATGTTATGTGTTCTTTATATGGGTTTTATGGTAATCATTTGGTTATAAAAGGGTAATTAATGATCTTTTATTCAGTGAAGAGTATTTACTACTTCATAAAGGTGAAAAGTTTTTCTTATGTTAATGTATTCATGGTTTACTTGTTTATTTGAAAAATTAACAGTTTTCCTTCTTTGTGTATCCCTTACTGAGCTTTTTATTTTCACCCCATGTTTTTGAAATGTATTTCATAGGACATAATGTTGAATAGGGACAAGGATGGGATCATGGAAAAGTCATGATGTCTTAAATATGGAAAAACACATGACTCTTTTTTTTAGATTTCATGTTTCGTAAAAAAATGGATACAGGGTAGAAGTTTCTACTTTGTAATTTTTTGAGATGTAATAGTTATGTCCAAAATCTCTAAA
This sequence comes from Viscum album, assembly GCA_963277665.1. NCBI lineage: Eukaryota > Viridiplantae > Streptophyta > Magnoliopsida > Santalales > Viscaceae > Viscum > Viscum album. Next base: position 632,611,892 of record OY728134.1, on the reverse strand, counting down.
ACTCTAAACCTGAAAATATCCTCAATGTTAATTATTCATTTAATTCAAGATTATGTTAAGGTTTAAGGATAGGTCCTTATAGTTGGTATCATAGGTCGGTCTAGATAATGTTTGAGGATACAGAATTATTTAAGCATAACTGACATTACCATAATGTTTAGGATTTCAGAAAGAGTTATAGTTTTTTTGATAAAGTGAATGAGTTTAAGATAACATGAATAAGTATATATTAGTGTTTACCCTACTCATAAGATATTATATTATTATTTTATTGATATACTCACACTAAACCTTTTGGTTTTAGTAAATGGATGGATCTAGCAGGAACCAAAATAAAAACGGATGTGAAGAAAACTGTGTCGGTTTTCTGAACGCGCAACTGAATGATTTGAGAGATGCAATGAGAACACTTGTGGTTATTCTCAATCAAATATCTAGTGTAACATCCCAATAAAGTAATGAATAATATATATTTTTATCTATGTCTATTAATGAATTAGATAGTGTTTTAGAGGCTTAAAATGAAAATAAATCCAATCTTAAGCATGGAATACACTAATATTTTTAAAAGATTGTTTTACTGCCTTTTAATGGAAAACCATTTTTAAATCAATATTTTGAAAATTTTATAAGCTATGTTCGTCAAAATAAACTTATTCTTTATGATTGGGACATCAAAATTTACATTGTGTGAATTTTTGGTATTTTTCTGATAAAGTTCAATTTTAATGAATAGTGAAAAATGTTGTATTTTAATTCAAACCCACTTTTTAATCTAATTTATTTATTTGATTAGATTATCTATTGAATTGTATTTAAAGTGAAATTATAATATATTTTTAACATTTAATCCAATGGTGGTCATTTAAATCAATTTCACATTGAAATAGGACTTAAACTAGTGTAAATCTTTTGATACTTATTGTATCATAAAAACACTCTATTTTCTCTAACAGCAGGAATTAATTATTAAATTAATTAATGAAACTTATAGGATTTTAACTTTTTAAAATAGAAATAATTTTTGAATTCAGAATATCAAATATATCTTAGAGTGAATTTTGGGTATTTTTCTGAAAAACTTCAATTTTTGATGAATAGGGAAACCACTAAGTGGTACTTAAAAAAAATAATTTTTCGTGTAAATGAAATTTTACCCCCTCAGTGTTTTGAGTTTCAAAAATCCAACATACATGGTTGTCATTATGAAGGAAAATGTGGTTCAATGGGATTAAAATAATTTTTGGTGAATAGTAACTTTTAAGTTTTTAATTGCAATTAGAGGTAATTAGTGTAATTTAATGTAAGAATAATGTTTTAATAATATAAAATGACCTAGAAACATGTCCTACCCTTATTGGATGTGTCATGGCCGACCAATAAATTCCATGGGTCAACTTGGGGACCCCATGGAGCCACTTTGGATGGAAAATGACATTAGTATCATTTAATTTAATGTTAAAGTTAAAATGTCACAAACATGAGTTATTTTACTAAAACAATTATTAAATGGGGTTATACAAGTCAGATTTTTGACTATAAATAGTAATTGGAAAGTTAAAATTATTTCATAAATCCTAGTATTTTTTTTATAATTTTTAGACATTATATAATTTAAATTATTTATGACATCGTGATGATGCATCAATTACCTCATTATTTAACAATTTTAATAGAATAAAAAGATAATGTAAAATCTAAGACCTACACTTGTCAAAAACATATTGGTTGGGTATATTTCGAACCCTTATCACCTTATCCTTTAATTATATAAATTATGGAACTTTTAAATCCGAAACTCATTTTAAAATAAAGTAACATTTCATTAATTTCCAAGAGTTCCCCTCCTCTCCTCTTATAGAAGGCTCCCACCTCTACCTCCTTACCCACACATCCAAAGCCTTTGGCTCGGCCAAACAATACCCATTTTGTCTCTAAAAATCACTCTCTAACACTTAGAAGCCTCACTTTGGGCAGAAGTCTTCCCAAGGAAGCCTTTGAGCACAAACCAAAGGGAGTTACCCGATTTTAAGGTAATGTATTCACTTGAGTCCTTTAGTTTTAGTTTTCTTATCCAACCCCCTAAACTCATTTTATTCATTTCGTTTGTAACAACTCCAGTATCTTCAATATACTAGGATGTTGTTATATGAAATATTTGAGCTACTCATACACACACCTAAAACTAATGGCTAAAGAACATACTGTTTCCGTGGATAGAGAATTTCTACTTCACGAAACGATGATTGTTCAATACTCATATAACACCTTCAAAGGTGGCCATTAATATGTCACTATATTTATATATGATATATAATATGTTTATGTTTTACTTAAGATTCTGTATATTTCATTTATGGAATACCTTTATGGTTTCAATTATGGGTAAACACGATATCTTCATTTTAGGAAGTGCGGACTACCGCCCCCTCAAAGTGATTTGATTCGTTAATACCATATGTGGTATGTATAAAGTATAGATTGAATTATATTATATATGATACAATACTGGAAATATAATACTATTATGTGTCATTATTTTTTAATTCCATTAAATATGAAATAGAAATGGAAGTAGCGTTCATGCGTACGAATGGCTTACCGTCTCCCTGAACAGTGCATTTCATTTCATACCTCTAAATGATTATGTAATATTATAAATGCATAAATATACTGGATATATATGATATATATGATATATAAATCATGAGTATAACTCTGGATATAATGGATACATGAAGAACTTGTAATTAGAAAGAGCATATTTTTGACTCAAGTACCACTGATCATTAAAACTACCGCTATTAACTTAAATAATTACATAGTGTTCATTACATGGTAATAATTTATATAAAAGGAATAATGAACTTGAAAAGGGTTCTTAAGCAAGTAGAAATTAACTCAAGTTGATTATTCAGGACGTTAAAGAATGATCGAATCAAGTCGGACCCGAGGTATAGGATTTCGTCTCAATCTCCTTTCATTGAGTCATATTTTTTTTATACACAACCTTATTTTATTCGGTTTATAAACCCCTTGGACTTTTACGTTTATTCAAAAGGAATATTTTTTATAAGAAGCATTTACTAAATGACCAAAGGGAATGTTTTTGTCATACGTATGCGGCGACAACGACTTCTCCGCCGCCGTGACCATCATTTGAGTTTCGGCTTCCTCTACAAGCCATACCTTTTTTTTAAAGAAAAATAAATACCATGTTTTACTTTTATTTTATTTCAGTATTGAAAATGGGTTTCATAATGTTTTTATATAAATGTGTTGTTTTGATATCTAGTGATTGAAAAGTGAAAATTTTATGTTTCCTTTATGCATGTTTTATGTGATACGATTATGTTATGGTTATTGGGCATTGTTATGAAGACGGGTTGTTCTGTGATAAAATAATGGTGGGTGAGCCTGATATAGCTATCCAATGCATTGGGTAACACGAAGGAGTTAAACGTTAAGGTTTCTCCGAAGAGATTTGGGGAATATATTGTGATTGGTATTCCAAACATAACCAAGAGGGTTACTCCCTACGTAAGGATGTTATGAATGCCTCAAGTTACCTTTATGTCTTATGATTTCTATGATTTATTCATGATTTGATGAGTTATGTCAAAGTGCTTATGTTTTATGGGTAATGTATGATTTCATTATTATCTATATATGTACCCATGTTTCCTTTACATATTTTTATATCCCTTACTGGGCTTTTTATGCTGATCCCATGTTTTTGAAATGTTTTTCACAGGTCAAGGAAAAGGTACATGATATGATGACAGTGTCAAGGAAGTGTCAAGAAAGAATCCATGTATTATTTTAAATATGTTTCCATTGAAGGGAAAAATTAATACTATCTTTTATGTAACCACTTTGATTAAATGTGGAATGTAATGCATGTTTTATGATCTAATTCTATAAAACTCTAAACCTGAAAAGATCATCAAGGTGTAATCTTGTAATAACCATAGATTAAGTAAGGTTTAAGGCTGGGGCCTTATATTTGGAATTAGAGGTCGGTTTAGATAACTTTAGTAATTATAATTCTATTAAATGATTATCCAAAAAAAATTTATGGTCAAATTGAAATGATATAGAATTTGAATATTACGATGTTGCTTCATCTAAGACATGTTTGTTCAGAATGGTTTTCCGTAGAGGAAATAGGGATGCATTGCTAACAAGGCATACAGAAGGAAATAACCTTCCGAATCAGCATCCTGAGATGGTCAGAATCAGAACTAAATAGTTTTTTGTAGTGATGGCACAGTTGACTCAAGCAATAAATGGTGGTGGTATCCATGAACGAGATCAGCCAGATCAACCCCATAGGAACATGTCATTGGTGGAACATTTCATGAGGAAACATCCCCCATCATTCAGAGGATCATCTGACTCTGTGCTAGCTGAAGGGTGGATTAAATTACTGGAGATGATTTTTGATGTCATGGGGTGTTCAGACAATCAAAAGGATAGTCTTTCTATTTACCGTTTGGAGGGTGAGGCAGGTCAGTGGTGGTCGATGGTTACAAATATCAGGGACACTGATGAGATTGATGCTCTCGACTGGGATGAATCTAAAGGTATGTTTCTTGAGAAGTATTTTCCTAAGGCCTTTCGACAAATTAAGGAAAAGAAATTCATGGACTTGAGGCAATAAGAAGACTCATTGGCTGCCTATGAAGAAAGGTTCACTCGATTGGCACGGTATGCTTCAAATTTTATCCGAGACCATGATAGTAAAATCAATCGTTTTTACTCAGGATTGAAGCCAAAATATTGAAGGTCATTAGCTTCTCATGAGTTCAAAAGTTATGAAAATCTTGTTCGATGTGCTGAGAAGGTGGAAATGGAGTTTGTCGATGATCAAGTGTTCTATAACAACCAACAGAAGAAGAGACCAAGGTGGCATGAGAAAGGAAATAATTCTTCAAAAAAGTATGATGGTAAGAAATCTATGTTTCTAGTTTGTGATAAGTGTGGTAAAAGGCATGCTGGGGAATGTCTTCTGAATTCTGGAAAGTGCTACTGATGTGGTAAGATGGGACATAAGGCTCGTGATTGCACTGAAAAAGATCAAGGTGAAGGTAATACCAAATTTGATTTACAGTTAGTGAAATGTTTTAAGTGCAATGAGATGGGTCACTATGCAAATGAGTGTCCGACAAAGATCTTGAGTGATGGGAAGCTGTTAGACTACAAGCAGAAAGGGGTGGTGAAATCCATTGAAACTACTTCAGCAGATGTCGGGCCATCAAATGAAGTTGTATCAGGTACTTTGATTGTTTTTTCAGATTATGCCAGTGTGTTGTTTGACTCGGGGTCTACACATTCTTTCATCTCTGAAAACTTTTCTAGTAAAATGGGAATAACATCTCAAGAAATGACTTCTGAACTTGTGGTAAAAATAGCTGAGGCAAATGTTGAGGCAAAAATAATTTATAAGAATCTTCCTATTCTTATCCATGGAAAGAAACTACTTGCGAACCTTATTGTTTTACCTCTAGTAGAGTTTGATTTTATCCTGGGTATGAATTGGATCACTGTTTACCATGCTATGAATAAATTTAGAGCTAAATAAGTTTCTTTTCAGAATGAATTTTAGTTTTTGTACAAGAATGAACCCTTATTGTTGATAACATATCAAGAGGCTGAGAAACTTGTAAAAGATGGAAATTAATGTTACCTTGAACACATTATTGAAAACAGGGGAACTGTTCAAATTAATGATGTGCCAGTGGTAAATGAGTATCCTGATGTTTTTTCTGATGAGTTTCCTTGAATAATACCAGACCGGGAAGTTGAGTTTACTGTTGACTTATTTCCTGATGCTAAGCCAATTTCAAAACCCCCTTATCGAATGGATCAAATTGAAATTTTATAGTTGAAGGAGTAATTGAAAGATTTATTAGAGAAGGGTTTTATTCGACCTAGCACATCACCATTGGGTGCCCCTATTTTATTTGTTAAAAATAAAGATGGTTCAATGAGACTTTTCATTGATTATAGAGCCTTGAATAACATCACTGTTAAGAACAAATATCCTTTGCCTCATATCGATGATTTGTTTGATTAGCTCTAGGGAGATCAGTATTTTTTAAAGATTGACTTGAGATTGGGGTACCATCAGCTGAAGGTAAAGGAAGAAGATGTTCCGAAGACTGGGTTTCATACAAGATATGGCCACTATGAATTTTTAGTAATGCCTTTTGGGCTAACCAATGCACCTGCTATATTCATGGACTTAATGAATAGAATTTTCCACGAGTTCTTGGATAAGTTTGTGGTGGTTTTCATTGATGATATTTTGGTGTTTTCTAAAAGTAAAGAGGAGAATGAAAGACATTTAAGGGTTATTTTGAAAACCTTAAAAGAAAATAAATTGATGGGAAATTCAGCAAGTGTGAGTTTTAGTTGCAACAAATTTCTTTCCTTGGTCACATTGTTTATAAAGATGGGATAACTGTTGATCCTGCAAAAACAATGGTTGTTGTGGAAAGGCCAGGACCCACCAATGTAACCGAGATCTGTAGTTTCCTTGGTTTGGTAGGATATTACTGAAGGTTTGTTAGAAATTTTTCACAGTTATCTAGTCCAATGACTAAGCTGACTTGGAAGGGTGTTATGTTTATTTGGATAAACAAATTTTATGATTGTTTTCAAGAACTGAAAAGAAGATTGGTGAATTCTCCAATTTTGGCACTACCTTCAAGGAATGGGGAGTTTGTTATCTACAGTGATGCTTCATTGAAAGGACTTGGTTGTGTCCTAATTCAGAATGATCAGGTAATTTCATATGCTTCACGACAGTTGAATACTCATGAGGTAAATTACCCTACACATGATTTGGAATTAGATGTTGTAGTTTTTGCTCTAAAAATTTGGAGGCATCATTTGTATGGAGTAAAGTTTCAAATATATACCGATCAAAAAAAGATTAAAGTATATATTCACTCAGAATTAATTGAACATGAGACAGAGGATATGGCTAGAATTAATCAAGGATTATGATTGTACAATTCATTACCATCTGGGAAAATCAAATAAAGTGGATGATGTTTTGAGTCGAAAAATTAATGCGTCATTAACAATGTTGCATTTGGAACATGATCCTTTGGGTAAGGATTTGATGAAATTTGGAATAGAGGTTTTTAGTGCAGGATGTTCTCCTGTTTTGTTTCAGGTATCAGTGAAATCATCTCTATCAGAAAGAATCAAGCAAGCACAGCAGCAAGACAGTGAGTTGCAGAAAAAGTTAGAGCTGGTTCAGAAAGGTAAGTTGCCTGAATTCAACATCAATAATGATTGTGTTTTGAGATTTAGGAATAGATTGTGTGTGCAGTGTGATTCACAGTTGAAGAGAGATTTGTTATGTGAAGCTCATAATTCTCCGTTTTCAGTCCATCCTAGAAGAACTAAGATGTACAGAGATCTGCGAGAGTATTACTGGTGGGATGGAATGAAAAGAGATATTACTGATTTTACAGTGAAGTGTTTGACTTGTCAATAGGTTAAAGCAGAGCGGAAATTACCGAAATGGATGCTTCAGACTTTACCAGTACTATAATAGAAATGGGAGAATATATCCATGGACATCATTGTGGGATTGCCGAAGACACCTCGAGGTAATAATGCAATCTGGGTTATTGTTGATCACTTAACTAAATATGCTCATTTCCATGATATAAGAGATTATTTTTCCCGAGAACAACATTCCCATTTATACCCTAAATAGATAGACATATTTCATGGAGTTCCTCTCTCTATTGTATCTTACAGTGATCCCAGGTTCACTTCTATCTTTTGGAAAGGCCTTCAAAAGTCGTTGGGTAATTAATTAAATTTTAGTACAGCTTTTCATCATCAGTAAGATGGAGAGTCAGAAAAAACAATTCAGACATTGGAAGATATGATACGTCCTTGTTCGATGGATTATCAGGGAATTTGGGACCAACATCTTTATTGTGTTGAGTTTTCTTATAATAATAGTATTCATTCTAGTATACAGATGGCACCATTTAATGCATTATATGGGAAGCGGTGTCGAACCCCAACTTTTTGAGATGAAGTGGGGGAAAGGAATTTGATGGCACCAGAATTGGTAGAAGAGTTGGTAGAAAAAGTTCAACTGATACAGAAACACATGAGAATAGCTCAGAGCAGGCAGAAGAGTTATGCGGACAATAGGAGGAAGGATATCTCTTTTGAGGTAGGTGATCATGTTTTTCTCAAAGTCTCACCATGGAAAAGTGTGATGCAATTTCGTAAGAAAGGAAAGATGAGTCCAAGGTTCACTGGACCATAAGAAATTCTAGAGAGAGTTGGATCAGTTGCTTACCGAGTGGCTTTACCTCAGAGTTTATCTCAGGTACAATGTTTTTCATGTTTCAATGTTAAGGAAGTACATGCCGGATCCATCTCATGTTTTGAGTCCAGAGGTAGTTCAGCTGGAAGAGAACCTATCTTATGAGGAACAACCGGTACAGATTCTTGACCACAAGGTGCAAGTGTTACAGAATAAGGTGATTCATCAGGTAAAGGTTTTGTGGAAAAATCACATGATTGAAGAGGCAACATGAGAATCTGAAAATGCAATGAGGGATAAGTACCCCCACTTATTCGATAAGTAAATAAATTGCGGGGAAAAAATTTTATAAAGGGGGGAAGGATGTAATATACCAAGTAAGTAATGAATAATACATACTTTTATCTATGTCTATTAATTAATTAGATAATGTTTTAGAGGCTTAAAATGAAAATAAATCCAATCTTAAGCATGGAATACACTAATATTTTTAAAAGATTATTTTACTGCCTTTTAATGGAAAACCATTTTTAAATCTATATTTTGACAGTTTTATAAGCTATGTTTTTCAAAATAAACTTATTCTTTATGATTGGGACATCAATATTTACTTTGTGTGAATTTTTGGTATTTTCCCGATAAAGTTCATTTTTTAATGAATAGTGGAAAATGTTGTATTTTAATTCAAAACCTCTTTTTATTCTATTTTATTTATATGATTATATTATCTTTTGAGTTGTTCTTAAAGTGAAATTATAATATATTTTTACCATTTAATCCAATGGTGGTCATTGGAATCAATTTAACTTTGAAATTGGACCTAAACTAGTGTCAATCTTTTGATAGTTATTGTTTCATAAAAAACACGCTATTTGCTCTGACCGCGGGAATAAATTATTAAATTAATTAATTAAACTTATATGTTTTGAATTTTGTAAAATAGACATCATTTTTGAATTCGTTATATCAAATATATCTTAGGGTCACGTTTTTCTATTTTTCTGAAAAACTTCAATTTTTGATGAATATTGAAACCACTAAGTGGTACTTAAAAAAACAAATTTTTCATTTAAATGAAATTTTACCACCTCTGTGTTTTTAATTTCAAAAATCCGACATACATGGTTGTCATTAAGAAGAAAAATGTGGTTCAATGGGATTAAAATAATTTTTTGGTGAATAGTAACTTTTATGTTTTTAATCGCGATAAGAGGTTATTAGTGTAATTTAAGGTAAGAATAATGTTTTAATAACATAAAATGACATAGACACATGTCCTAACCATATTGGATGTGTCATGGCCAACCAAGACAATCCATGGGTCATCTTGGGGGAACCCATGGAGCCACTTTGGAAGGAAAATGACATTAATATCTTTTAATTTAACGTTAAAGTAAAAAATGTCTAAAACATGAGTTATTTTACTAAAACAATTTTTTCATGGGGTTATACAAGTCAGATTTTTGACTATAAAAATTCATTGGAAATATAAAAATATTTCCTAAATCATAGTATTTTTTTATAAATTTTAGACATTAAAAAAATAAAATTATTTATGACATCATGATGATGTATCGATTACCTCATGATTTAACGATTTAAATAAAATGAAATGATAATGTAAAATCTAAGACCTACACAAGTAAAAAACCTATTGGTTGCGTATATTTCTAACCCTTATCACCTTATACTTGAATTAAAACAATGTGGGACCTTTAAAATCCGATACTCATTTTAAAATAAAGTAACATTTCTTTACATTCCAAGAGTGCCCCTCCTCTCCTCTTATAAAAGGCCCCCAGCACTACCTCATTATCCACACTTCCAAAGCCCTTGGCTCAGCCAAACCCTGCCCATTTTGTCTCTCCACATCCCTCTATAACTCTTATAATACTCACGTTGGGCAGAAGTATTCTCAAGGAAACCTTTGAGCTCAAACCAAAGGGAGTTACCCAATTTTAAGGTAATGTCTTCACTTGAGTCCTTTTGTTTTATTTTGCTTCTTCAACCCCCTAAACTATTTTTATTCATTTATTTTGTAAAAACTACAGTATCATAAATATACTAGGAAGTTGTTATAAGAATTATTCTAGCTACACTTACAGACACCTACATCTAATGGCTAAAGAACATACTGTTTCCGTGGATGGTGAATTTCTGCCTCACGAAACGATGATTGTTCAAAACTCATATAACACCTTCAATGGTGGACATTAAGATGTCACTATATTTATATATGATATATAATATTTTTATGTTTTAATTAAGCTTATGTATTTTTCATTTATGGCATAACTTTACGATTTCCATTATGGGTAAACGTGATATCTTCATTTTAGGAAGTACGGACTACCACCCCCTCAATGTGATTGGATTCATTAATACCATATGTGGTATGTATAAAGGATAGATTGAATGATATTATATATGATACAATACTGGAATTATAATACTATTATGCATAATTATGTATTAATTCCATTAAATAAGAAATAGAAATGGAAGTAGCGTTCATGCGTAAGTACGACTTACCGTCTCCATGAACGGTGCATTTCATTTCATACCTCTAAATGATTATGTAATATTATTAATGCATATATATACTTTATATATATTATATATATGATATATACATCATGAGTATAACTCTGGATATAATGGATACATGAACAACATGTAATTATAAAGAGCATATTTTTGACTCAAGTACCAATGATCGTTAAAACGACCGTTATTAACTTAAATAATTACATAGTGTTCATGACATGGTAATAAGTGATATAAAAGGAATAATGAACTTGAAAAAGGTTCTTAAGAAATTATAAATTTACTCATGTTTATTATTCAGGATGTTGAAGAACGATCGAGTCAAGTCGGACCTGAGGTATGGGACTTCGTCTCAATCTCGTTTCATTGAGGCAGATTTTGGTTTATACACAACCTTCTTTTATACGGTGTGTAAACCCCTTTTACTTTTATGTTTATTCAAAAGAAATAATTTTTATATGAATAATTTACTAAATGGAAAAAGGGAATGGTTTTGTTGTATGTATGCGGCGACAACAGCTTCTCCGCCGTAGTGACCATCATTTGAGTTTCGGCTTCCTCTACAAGCCATACCATTTTTTTAAAGAAAAATAAATACCATGTTTTACTTTTCTTTTATTTAGGTATTGAAAATGGTTTTCATAATGTTTTTATATCAATGTGTTGTATTTATATCTTGTGATTTAAAATTGGAAATGTTATGTTTCCTTTATGCATGTTTTATATGATACGATTATGTTATGCTTCTTGGGTATTGTTATGAAGACGGATGGTTTCTTGATAAACTAATTGTGGCTGAGCCCGATATAGCTCTCCAATGCATTGGGTAACACGAAGGAGTTAAAAGATAAGGTTTCTCTGAAGAGATTTAGGGAATATACTATGATGGGTATTCCAAACGTAACCAAGAGGGTTACTCCCTACGTAAGAATGTTATGAATTCCTCAAGTTACCTTTATGTCTTATAATTTCTATGATTTATTCAAGATTTGATGAGGTATGTTATATTGCTTATGTTTTCTGGGTAAAGTATGATATCATTATTATGTATATATGTACCCATGTCTCCTTTCCATTTTTTTATATCCCTTACTGAGCTTCTTATGCTCATCACAAGTTTTTTGAAATGTTTTTCACAGGTCAAATGAAAGGTAGATGATATGATGATAGTGTCAAGGAAGTGTCCAGAAAGAATCCATGTTTTATTTTAAATATGTTTCCATTGATGGTAAAAATGAATACTATCTTTTATGTAACCACTTTGTTTAAATATGGAATGTAATGATTGTTTTATGATCTAATTCTCTAAAACTCTAAACCTGAAAAGATCCTCAAGGTGTAACCTTGTAATAACTCACGATTAAGTAAGGTTTAAGGCTGGGGCCTTATATTTATAGTCATGATTGTCCACCTGAACCTTAGTGATCTTTATAAGTCATCATATATACAAGAAAAAAATCCCTAAGGTTGTTTGGGTAATAATCATAATGGTAAGAGTGTTCAAAAACCTATGTGTCAAACATGTGGAAAGAAACACCTAGGAAAATGTTTCAATGGGTCAAAAAGATTATATAGATGTGGAAATGAAGGTCATAAATCAAGAACCTACCATGGAAAAATGAAGCATCATATTTACTCTAGTAAAGGGAAATCATTCCAGACCAAGGGATCAATTGAATGTTTTAAATGTGGTGTGCATGGTCATTATGAAAACACATGTCCTACGAAAACGATTTGGGAATGGGGTCCCCAGTATCATACAAATATTTCTTTACCAATACCAAATTCCATTCCGATTGAGGATGAAGAAAATGACAATGACCAAGGAAAGGTATGGATTATTTCATAACATTTGTATTTCTATTATTTAAATCTTATGATATGATTCATGATTTTGTTCATAGCAAAGAAGTATTTCTGAATAAGTTGGAAAGGAATGGTTAATGGATCATAAGGAATGTTTAATGAGTAAGAAGTCAACATATAAGGGATTCAAGAGTTATGGTAGAATTTAGGATGGTGAAATGATTAAAAGTATTAAGGATATTCTGATGATGAGATTAAATTAGAAGACATTTTATAGTATGTGAAACCCTGATGTTTGATATATGAAAATTTTATTCAAAGAATAATTATCTTCTCTTTTGTGGATATAGTTATAAAGAACCATTTGGGTTTTTTTTATCCTTGAATTTGAGGCAATTACCAGTTAATTAATTTGCGGATGAAAATTGAAATTTATTAGATAACCTTTTTGCATAATATATATTATGGTTATTTTTGATGAATTTATCTCTTTTTGGGAATGTTATAAAATTAGGTTGTTTTTGAAAAGGGACCACACGCAAACCGTGTGACAACCTATCATGTCGGACGAAGATGTGGGAATCGAACCCACATCCAAAGTGTGACAAGTATTTATCTCCTACCACTGGACTACGTATAGTCCCTGGTTAGTATGACTAATTATTTTTAGTTAGATGATCTTATGAATCCGGAATAAGTTGATTTTGGGTTATCTATGGAAATTATTAACCTATCATGGAGGATATGTGATTATGTTAATTACTTTTATGTATGAGACTTTAAGAGTAACTGTTGTTATTTGGATATAAATGTTAAGCTTTAACTTGGAAGACTATGTGATTAAATCCTTCAGAGATTTGGGTTTCAATCTTAGTTTGTATTACTTGGAATAATTTTAAGGATAGCTATTTATTTAATGATCTTTCTTGAACCATGGGTTAATTTTGTGGAATTTTGGAGATTAACAGTAGTATTTCTTTTTGTAAAGGATTATCCTTTTAGTGATTATTTGATATTATATTAACAATTTTGGATCTAGTTGATGTCTAAATACATTGGAAATAGATAGTTCTCTTTTTTTGGTTTATGTGATTCTCTAGAAGATCATTCTTGTTATTTTGATGTGACCAAGTCTTTTTGAATGCTCATCCTTTAGAAAAATGATTTTTTTGGTAAAAACTTATTAAAATATGAAACTCTACTTGAAGATAAGTATATTTCCTTATGTTTTTATTCTATGTAGAATATTAATTCCCCAAAATTATGAAAAGGAACGTAAAATAAAAACGTTGTTGGTTTACATTTCTTACTGGGTAATCAAAGACCATTTAAACACATCATAAGTTTGTGATTATCTTGTTGTTAATGTTCTCCTAATCATGTTTTATACCACTCTCCATCAGAACATAATGGTTTGTTTTCTCCTCCATATCCATGTTTTCATGGAACCCTAGTATCTGTTGTCTCGGGAATCCTTTGTACTTCTCTTCCTTTATTTTAAAGTGATAGTTTTATTGACACTTTTTTTCAATGTGGGGATTTCAATGATGTTCTCGAGCCCAATTATAAAATTGTGAGGACGCAATTACCAATAGGGGGAAAGATGTAAAATTAAAGATAAATGAAGAATATGACTTTTATATATTTATAAATTTTTGAATTAAAAATTAATTTTACTTTGAAGGTGTTTCTATGTTCGATAGCGTTCCTGATACGCAACAACGAGTTTCATTAAAATATTACGTTGCACACTAATAATATAATATTATTATTTTAAAAGGTAGTTACCTTGTAGACATTGAATTGAAGGGAATGAACAAAACTAACTACAATACGATTATACATGATTGTTAAATGTATTAACATTTATCCAATAAAACGTTAGTGGCTTAAAATATGAATGAATCTAATTTTAAGCATAATTTACATTAAAAGGCCAATTTACCACCTATTAATGGAGAAATATTTTTAAATCTAGTTTTTTTCGCTTTAATACATTCTATATGACCAAATAGAATCCTTCTTTAGAATGGGGCATCAAAATTTACTTTATGTAACCTTTTGGAATATTTCTGATAATGTTGATTTGATTAATTAATATTGAAAAATATTGTATTTTAATTCAAAAGTGCCTTTTAGTATATTTTATTTAATTGTATAGATTGTATTTTTATTGGGTTTTAAAGTGAAATTAAAATATATTTTTACCATTTTATTAATTGTTGGTCATTGGAATTAATTTCTCTATGAAATTGGACATAAACAAGTATCAATCTTTTGATAGTTATTATTTCTTAAAAACATGCTATTTGTTTTGTTAATGGGAAATAATTTTAAAATTAATTAATGCCACTTTTATGTTTTGAATTTTGAAAAATAGAAATCATTTTTTAATTTGGAAAATCAAATATAGCTTAGGCGGAAATGTTGGTATTTTAATGAAAAACCTCAAATTTGATGAAAAGTGAAACCACATAGTGGTTGTTAAAAAAACTAAAATATTCATTTAAATGAAAATTTACCACTTCTGTGAATTGAATTATGAAAATACGACATACATGGTTGTTATCAATAAGTAAAACATAGTTCAATAAGATGAAAATAATTTTTGGTGAATAGTAACTTTTGACTTTTATTTACCGCTGTTAAATGTAAATAGGGTAATTCAAGGAAAAAAGAATATTATAATAATTTAAAATTACCTTATCACTTTTCAAAACCATATTTTTTGAGTTATTAATGAACAAGGTCATCTTTGGGTTGATTTGTGGACTCCATTGAGCCACTTGGGAGTGAAAATGACAATTTAGATTAACTAATTTAATGTGATGATAAATTTGACATGAACAAAAAACTTTTTGTAATTAATTTTTATATGGTGTTATATAAGTCCTATTTTTGAAAAAACAAATATTAATTGGAAATAAAAAACTATTTCCTACATTATGGTATTTGTTTTATAATTTTTAGACATCAAATAAAGTAAATTATTTAGGACACAATAATGATGCATTATTTACCTCATTAATAAATGATTTAAATAAATAAGATTATAATGATTAAATTATTATCCAAAACATGTCAAATTATGATTGGATGATTTTATTTCGAATATGAGTCATATTAACTTCGACCTTAATAATTTTTGGACCATTAGAAACCGAATATTATTATATTATAAAATAATATTTTCATTCATTCCTAAAGAGCCCCTCCTCTCCCTTATAAAACAAGACCACTTATAACTAATTCTTCACACATCTCAAGACATTTTTCTTGTCCAAAATCTTCCCAATTACACTTCCTACACCCCTATCCTCCTCTTAGAAGCCTTACCATAGGCAGAAGGCACATCAAGAACACCTTTGGTTCAAACCAAAGGGAGTTACCGAAATTAAAGGTAATAGTTTCTATTATATTGATCTATTTTATTTCACTTCTCCAAAACCTAAACTCTTTTTATTCCTTTTTTATAACAACACCAGTATCATCACTATACTAGGATGTTGTTATGTGAATGATTATAACTACACTTATTCACACCTCCATCTAATGGATGAAGAACATAATGTTTCTGTTGATGTCAAACTAATGCCTCCAAAATGATGATTGTTCGATTATCTTCTACCGCCTCTCATGGTGGAAATTATGAAGGAAATGTATTGATATATGATATATATTATGTTTTTTTTATCTTTATGATTTGGTAATTTCCATTTATATAATGCCTTTATGGTTTCCATTATGGGTAAACAAGATAATCTCATTAGAGGAAGTACAGACTACCGCCCCCTCAAAGTGATATGACTCGTTCATACCATATGTGGTACGTATAAATGATAGATTTATTGATATTAAATATGATACACCACTATAATTATAGTACTACTATGTATCATTATGTTTTAATTCCATTAAATATGAAATAGAAATGGAATTAGCATTCATGTGTGCGTACGACTTACCATCTCCATGAACGGTACATTTCATTTCTTACCTCTAAATATTATGTACTATAATAAATACATGTATATGATTGATATATATGATATCCAAATCATGTATATCATACTGGATATAATTAAACTTTGACCCCATTAACAACATGTAATTATAAGAAGCCCATTTTTGATTCATGTACCAAATATCGACAAAATGAACATTATTAACATAAATGATTACATAATGTTTATAACATGGTAATAAGTGATATAAAAAGGAACAATAAACATGAAAAAGGTTCTTAAGAAAGTATAAATTAACTTTAGTTTATTATTCCGAAGATTAAAGAACGATCGTGTCATGTCGTACACGAGGTAAGAGGATTTCTTATCTCACTTTTAATTCCGTGAGATTTCCGTTGTTCGCCACATCTTTATTTCATGTGGTGTATTTTTTACTGCATTTTGATGTATATTATCATGATTCTTATAATATTAATGGTATTTTGTGATTCATTTGGTGGTTATGAACTTTGGGTCATACGACTGTATTGATTACAACGTGGTAAGGGGTTTTCATCTCACTTTTTATCCCCATGAGATTCATGATATATCTACCACTACATTATTTTATGTGTCATATGTAATGACCATGATTGTAATATTTTAGGAATATAAATTTATTTATGAGTATTTACATCTTCATTTTATGATCCTTCTTTTATGTGGCATATGTTTTTCAATTTACCAAATCGGTAAGGGAACCTTTCACCCTCTTCTTTTTAGAAGACTTCTTTTTGTTATGTCATTAAATTCACATCTTCTTAATTTTGGATATGATCTTATATATCCTTATTGATGTAAATTTTATTTCTATGTGATGAGATACACTTTTCTCTCTCATAAAATCAGTTTCTGAATTTTGAATTGACGTCGTTAGGTTGTCGACTTTTTGCAAGGGAACTTCTTAACCCAATTTCGATTCTTTGGGTTAAACATGTACTTCTTGAATATGTCATCCTATGAATATGTGGGGATGAAATCTGATTATTTTACACTGAATAACCAATCATATTTAGTGTATTTATATTTTTCACATATAATTATGCAATTGATATATCCTTAGTCTAAGGATACCATCTTTATAAGTGATTTCGTCTCAATTTACTTTCTATTCAAGAATAATTGTTGTTATGCACGAATTCACTCTTATATGGTGTATATAATATTTTTGGAATATTTAATCATTAATCCCTTTATTCTCATGATATTATAAATTTCTGATTAAATTTCATTCTGCAATTATTTGTATTCAAGAGTCTCTCATTTTGTCAAAAACACTTTATAAAAAATATCATTTTTAAAATTTTAAAGATTTATTATTCTAAATATTTAGATTTAATTTGCATGTATTAAAAATGGTTTTTAGTATGTATTTATATGGTAATAAATTTTTTAAAATTATAATTACATTAAAATCCTCAAAGTGGTATGGGACACTTTGATTCAAAAATCTTTTTTAAATGGTTTTTGAAAATGGATTGATTATTTCAATATCATGAAATTACTTCTTGTGATTGAAAATGAAATGTTATTAGTGAAATGTTTATATTTGGAATATTTTATGTGTTATGATGGTACTTGGACATTTTATTGGTGGTTACGTGATAAACAAGATGACGGGTGGTGTCGTGAATACTAGGATGGGTGGTTATGTTATAACCTCCAATGCATTGGGTATGGAAGTCGGCCGTATGACTATTCTATTATGTAATATGTGTGGAAGTAGACCATATGGTTATTCCATTTAAGTATGATTATGTCCCATGTTACCTTTATATGTTATGTGTTCTTTATATGGTTTTTATGGTAATTTTTTGGTTACAAAAGGGTGAGTAATGATATTTTATTCTGTGAAGAGTATTTACTACTTCATAATGGTGAAAAGTATTTCTTTTGTTAAATTATTCATGGTTTACATGTTGTTCTGAAAAATTAACAGTTTTACTTCTTTGTGTATCCCTTACTAAGCTTTTTATGCTCACCCCAAGTTTTTGAAATGTTTTTCACCTGACATAATGTGGAATAGGGTCAAGGATGGGATCAAGGAAAAGTCATGCTGTCTTAAATATGGAACTAGACATGACTCTTTTTATAAAGTTCATGTTTTGTATGAAAAATGGATACTGGGTAGAAATGTCTACATTTTAATTTTTTGAGATGTAATAGTTGTGTCCTAATTCTCCAAAACTCTAAACCTGAAAAGATCCTCAATGTGAATTATTCCATTAATTCAAGCTTATGTTGTGGTTTAAGGTCATGTCCTTATATATAATGATAGATTAAAAACCCTTAATCTCTGCTAGTTTATGTATGTACAAGTGCATTGAAAATACTTCCATTTAGTTCCATGTAATATTTATCACATTTATATGTCGAAAAGATCATGGTTCCCTTCCGAGTAAACATAGTTTGTGAACTGTACAACCATGAGAAACTACTATAATGTATATATAATATCAAACTCAAAGAAGAAAAATATGAATTGTAGTCACCATGGATGCTCTAGGGAAATGTTCAATATACTAATTTTTTTATGGATCCATCCATATACCCTCACATGAGATTATATGAAAATAAAATTAAACATTTATCACCCAAAATTTACACATGGTAATTTTTTTATTTCTTATCAGTCCTTAGGGTCATCAATACAATCCATAGGTGATCATCTTGCTCTTAGTCTCTCATTGAATAGATAATAATTTCATATATAAAGACTATTATGAACTGAACAATATAATATATAGATACTATATTCCATAAATCCATGATGATAATAGGGGAATTTGTAACATAGAATGGAATCACTATATATTCATTAATCTCATGCCCTATTTAGATGTTATATTTTGTATATCCTCATTATTGAACCTCAATTATTGATATAAAAAATGATGTTCAATTTTTGAAAATTATTGATCTACTTGTAATTGAAATAACATGTCATTAATTCGTTGTTGATATTCTTTATTCTTAATTGTGATCTTATTTAATTTTTTATAATCAATAAGAAGTCGTATTGATCCATGTTTCATGAAAAAAAGAACATTTCCACTCCATGAGGTCACCCAAGGCCGAATGAATCGCTTTTCAATATTCTCCTACTGTTTTATAATAAATTATCACAACTTAATCATCTCCATTATTTTTCGTGTTCCTGAAAAAGATGTAAAAATATGTATGATTTTTTTTTGGTGAAATGTACTTCATGATTCAGTGGAAGGCTAAGAAAAACTCTAGATAATAAATTAATAAAATCCCTCTTGGTATTCATTTCATCGATGTTGTGTTATTCCAAAACCATATTATATAGACACCACCATTGAATAGGTATAAAGTCCCATAAATGGGTTCATTTTCAATTGGAAGTGTATATTTATCTTCGCACTAGAATATTATCATAGGATGGGTTTAATATCAACTGTGACATCCCATTAGAGAATTATTTTGATTGATTTATATGGAGAAATCCAACACATTACTATGATAAAATTAAATTAAACTAGAGGGATTATGAAAATATTTCCAGGAAGCATATTCCACAAACATCAACTTGAGAACATTCATAAACATGATATGTGATCATCATACCATTATGTGTTTTTACTTCTATTTCAACATATAATAATTGAGGATAAAAATTAAATTTTCATAATAGTTTTATTCATATAATAGAATTCATATAACTAATATCAAATATGGTACTAATTTTTTTAAATTTATATATTACCACTTAAACATCGCCATTATATCTCCAATACCATATTGAAATAAAAAATGGTTTGCATTACCATTAGGAATCATTGATCAATGTAATCAAACATGAATGCTCATTCATAGGATATCTACATCATGACACCTTCTATTCAATCTAAAAAACCTTATGTTTAATATAGGTATTTCATTCTCATAATATATTAAAGTAAATAATGATATTTCATAAAGAGGTTTTGAAATTCAAAAACATATCCCCTTGGATTTCCAGACTAGGTTAGTAGTGGGGCTCATTTTCTTGCACTAGGTGAAAACTGAGTCAAATTCCAATGATTAAATTTAAGAGTTATTACCCTTGGGTAAAACAATTTTAGAACCACATCAAAATTTATTGTTTAGATAGGGATGAAAATTAATAGAAACCACTAACTCTATCATTCAAAAAATTCTAGGATATTTTATTATATATAGGGTTATCCTTATAATTCCAACTAAATTGTTCCCATCCTTGCTTTTAATGGTTATTTACACCATTCACTAATAAACACTATATGTACCCACACCATTTATACGTAGACATCACATCTTATTAGATGATTATAAATTACATGACATAATAATGAATTCCACAATCATATTGTTATAGAATTATGGGTTTTTGATCAAGGTGTCATTCCCTATCATTCTGTTGTTTTTATTTTGAAAATTGAATATGTTTATAAAATTTTCTGGTTAATATTTATTTTTTTCTTCAGATTAGCACATATCTATTTGACTTTGTTATTTTATAAATAATAATAAAAGTTAGTTTAGAGTCATAGGTATGGTATAGTTAAAATCCAATCAACATAAAACACTAGTTGATATGTAAACTACATAATCTCTCACTATGTTTTCCATAACAATCACCCTTTATAGATGAATTATACATAATAGCTTCTGTAAAACATATGGAAAGAGAACATAATTAATATTGACCATGGATTATAAGTAAGGTTATGTGAGGAAGATATCAATTTAATATGATCATAAGAGTATGATAATAAGAGAATAACATTTGAAAACCATACCCTACATATCATAGATCAAAAAATTGATTCATGGAATAAATTGAGGAATTTTGTAAGACAAGAATCCTAAAGGAATAAAATGACAAAATCCATGATATTATAACATGGTAACAAGACAAATATTTGATTCATACATATATTTATTGAAAATATTAGGCCATGCCAATAGACCAGGACACTTATAACATGTTAGGATTTTTCTAACCACTCATATACCTACTTCAGTGTAGGGATAACATCTCATGTACCCTATGTTGGGATTGTGATATCATCTCTTGTAATCCCATGTTTTTGGGATTGGTATAACATCATGTGTAATATATTTCGGGTTTTGAATAACCTCTCATATACCTTTTCATCTTATAGAACATTAATAGTTATCCCACACATTAGAGGGAGACACAGCTTCCACCCATCCCATAATCAAAATAAGACGCAATTCATCCACACACTAGTGGAAATCCCATCAATACAGACACATCCATCCCATTGGTTTTCCAAAACTATTGGCATAAAAAATCTATAGCAATGTTACTAATGGTTCTATGAAACCATTGACATAGAGTAATATATGTTAGTTTTTCCAAATGGTTTTATTAAACTTTTGGAAAAACACCACAATACCAATGGTTAATCTAAATCATTGTGATAAACACACCAAAAATCATTGGCCATCGAAATCCTTCTCTCATCCACACTTCCCCCCATGCTCCCACATCTCTATCCCAAAAAACATCTATCCTCCCGACACACCACCCCCACTTTCGATCCCATACCGACCCCCCTCACAGCCACTCCCATCCTAACCCCCCATCATTACCTCTCCCATCCCTCTCCCCTCCATTGATCTCATCCCCTCACGCTCCCCTCCTCCAGTTCCAACTCTCACTTGCTGCTCACCACTCGCCACTCCTGGCTCACCGCCCCATCCTTATATTCACTAACTACTCCTCACCTATAATTTTGATCCCTAAAAGCCGTCACATAGAACACCCTAACAAACTCTTCACTCAGTGTGTCATCTGCAAAAATTGCACAGAGGTAGCACTTCTGATTTCAGAAGAGTCTATTTCAGGGCTATTCATCAATTTCAATAATGTATGGTGAAATAAATCATTTATGATAGATATATTTCTATAATTAAGAATATGGGAACCCAAAATCTATTCTTGATATTCTGTTTTAGGTTTAATCATAGTTTAATATTCAATGATTGATATAAATATGATTAGGTTGGGTTATTCATCGCTATTTATATAATTATGATGGGATATTCATCCCGTCCTATTTTTTCACATCGATCAATTGAGGTATTAAATGTTTCATATTCATCTATGGGGGTTTGAATATAATCATTGTTATTAGTTATTGAATAGGAATTAATAATTGGAGCTTTGTGCTACCGAGATTCATTGATGCATTTGGAGTGACATAGCAGAATAAAAACACTATATAAAGGATTCATTTTGTCAAAATATTTTCCATTACAAAAAATATATATATGTGATGGGCATGTTATGTGACATTTCCATTCTATAATTATTATATATAAATAGTAATATGGTCGGTTTATTGACTACTAAATTATAACATTGTCATAGGATTTTTTTCTCAACAGTGGAGCACATTTTTTGTCGCTCAAAAGTGTTTGATTTTCATCAAACATTCTTATTCTTCACATTCGAAACATGTTTATTTTAGTAAACATGGTTTTATCTTTTTTCACATGTTTATTATTGTTTGAAAATTTCATATTCACTTGAACAATTAGGTAACTCTCAATGTTTTTTTTTCAGTTTATCCATTTCTAACCTATCAGACCATATGATAAAACATTCTTTTTTTATCATGTCCAACCATCCTCATATGTGTGCATCCATTTGTAGTAACTGATATAGAACTTGATAACATTGGATCATTTCCTATAAAACTATTCAAATGATTTTAACTTGGAATCAATGTCATATGTAGGATAGCTCCATGGCCAACATAATTATCCCTTCATAAAACTTCTTCAACTTTTTTTATTCTCCTTATTAAATATCTTTGTATATTCTTCAGAAATGTAAACTAATAATCCAATTCTACTATATCTTTATATTATTGTTTCATTTTTTAGTTAAAATATTCTATCATAAAATTTATAGATCTTTATTTCTATTTTTAGACAGCCTATCCGCAATCCATTTTTTATTTTATAGAAAAATTACTTTAAAGGTAAGTGGGAACCAAGACAAAAATCCTTCAGCATCAAGTCACAACCTATTTTTATACTTTTCTATGATATATCCTCTCATACAATAATACAAGCATATATTTTATACTAAAACCGCATGATGACCATATATTTTCAATGACCACTTTGGGAGTGTCTTTTTCTACTTTTTTCTTCACTTTTCACCTCAAGGTATACATTTTTTCATTTCCTCACTACTTATTCAATCATGGAATCATTCTTTCATTAACATATGCATCATTTTGAGTTTCTATATACCAAAATTCCTCATAATAGTTGCCATATTCATTGCAATATTTATAAAAAATTTCAAGGCTTTCAAATATGTTCTAAGCGATAAATTTCTCTTAATATGTGAAAACTAATTTTTTACAATATTTTTGTTCATAGTTTTAGCTATTCCCTCATTTTCTTATTCACTTATACCACTTGAATTAGTATATATATTATATCAAAAATTAATGTCTATAAGACCATACTTCCTTAAACTCCAATTTTTTAAAAATAATCTTGATTCTTTCCCGTTTATATTAGTATTTCTATATTTATATCATTGATGTCTTTGGATATATTTAACATAATTTTCTGAATTGGTTTAAGGAACTACTATTAATACATATTATCACATCTGACCAATATGTATTTTTTAAGTTTTGTTATATTTTATATCACTGGGTTTTTCATAAACATTCATCATTGTACAACACTTAAAAATAAAAAGGAATTATCAATTACAAATTTTCTAAATATTTATTTTATACTCTTATGAATCTATTTTTAGTATAAAATCATCAATCTGATTTGAGTGGTAACACTATTCATCTCGCATTTTTAGGGAGTGTCATCTTGTTTTGATTTTATATTCTTAGAGTTTTGGTCCATGCTGTAAGCACATCATGATGTGGAAATATTTGTCAACATCAAATAATTTTAATCACTCTTAATATTACGGTGTTATTCATTAGGCATCGTGTTAATCACTTATACTAAACTATAATGTTTTTTACCCTTATATTTATCACATGTAGTCAAAAAAACATGATATACATAGTGAATTTATACTACTCTTCTAATGAAGGAAAGCTTCTATAATTTCCACTTATCTAATATAGTGATATTTTTTAGTTACTAAACTATTATTAAATTATCAATTATTATGAATCATCAATATGTGAGCACATGCTACTCAGTTCATCTTGGACTATGAAAAAGTATAATCTTATTTATTATAGAGAAGATTGTATAGAGTAACTGAATGAGATTATAGTAGAGAATATATTTTTGGCACATCATACTAATTATAATAAGGATTATGGTTGTTTTGAGACTAAATAATGTAATAATATTATGACCCTATTCGTGGACAGAGTTTAGTAAATGGATTTTCATTATTATAAATAAATTATGTTTTCTTTATATATGAGGTGATATATATGGTAACTTCATAACAAGACACTTGGTTCACATCTTAGTTATGGATGTTATTGTAGGAGTAATTCATGTCCCAAAATGGATTAAAAAACAACAACTCCATTAGATTAATTACTATGAAAATTAATACATTTATGTTATAAAGGATTTAAAAAAGGGATTATGTGTCAGGTTCTAGATATATATAGGATGATACCATTATCATGGTATAGTTCATCTATAATAACACTTACCACTATATCATAGAAATGGAACCATCGATGGACCATTTGGTTTTACCTTGTTAATCATCCCTTTATAAGATAGAGGTCATACTTTTATCTCTGATACCAATATTTTGAAATCATTGATACAAAATATGGGACTTTCACTTATAATATGAATTTGATTTAAGTATTATGTTTTTTTGCTAATAGTTTTTTATAGTACATATACCTTTTTTATTTTTTATGCTATGATATTTTCTATTTGATTAGAAATTTTGTCAACTAATAAACCATTATTACCGAGTGGGAAACAAATTGGTTTTCATTTCATCATTAATGAACTGCCTCTTAATGTTTTTGTCTAGTTAATTGAGAAATATGACATTCTTGACACAATTAACAATTATTTTGTATTTGTTAAAAAAAATTATTGAAAACGATTATATTTACATATTTATATTTTTATTGATGCGAAAAAAATTAAATGAAAAAAATATAGCCTCATGTAAAGCTGTAGATTTATTTATCAAATATGATATTCCTATCATGTAATTTTGAATCTAGTGCTACATATAGATAATTTCATCGCTTATAGCATATATTATTTCTCTTATTATTATTTTTTTCTATGTATTATATAATAACAATAGTACATTCCTAAAAATTATACATACATTACATCCACTTAAATATAAATATTTCTTACAATAATATATTTTAATTCCTGGCAGTTCAATTAATGAATATATTTTAAAGAACAAAGGATTGATCTTGAAAAAATCCAAAGAGAAGAGTGTGTTGTGTTCTTGGTACCTCGAGGTGATTAGCAAGGTGGTTTGTTTAGGAACAATTTGATTTTGGTCTTTTGGTGATTTATGTAGCCATGAAAAATCTATATTAGTTTTGAATTTCATGAATAATGTGACATTACATCTTGCATATATATTTGTGTGTTTTTGAATATCATATTATGTATAAATGTTCAAGACTAATCATTAGTTTTTTATTTGAAAATAGTTCCACTAATTATATTATTTAGACCTATATTGGGTACATAATAAATCATTTTATTGGTTTCAGTAATTGTGTGAATTAAATTGAAATGCCTATTGGTAAAAGTATAGAGAAAGGTCTCAGATGACCCTCTTATGATTTTACATATATGTTACACCGGATATAGAACCAATGAATATAATTATTAATATGGATTGACTAATTATTATTTATTCTATGATTGATTGGAACCCAAATTATTGAAATTGGCCAACATAATATTTAAAAAAAATCTAAATGAAATGGAAAGGTCCCAAACAAACATGTTTCTAACAAAACCATTTTATGCTAAAACATGAGCCAAATAGATTATATTCCACTTATAGGAAGAGTATGTATTTCCCCAACCTGTGTTACCCAGAGTCAGTGTATTATTACATAATATTGGTTTGACATAAGGAATCTTGTCCTGAATGACCAATCATTTTCATATTATTGGAAACACGATATATACATAAGTTCAACATTACAACTTGTTACAAAATACAAAACTAATTTATTACATTAGAAACATCCAATACTCTTAGATAATTAATGAAAGTCACTCATAACTGACTTCTTTGTATCCTACGAAATTGAAACACAAAAAAGCGGTGAGCTCAAACTCTCAGAAAGAGTATGCAATATAGTGAAATTTAATATAAACATTAGGCATGGTGAAAAATTGAAAACAAAAGCCATTATAAATAATATACATGTACAATTTATGGTTGGAATAAGATATTAATAAATAATTCAATAACAAAACATTGTCATCGGTATTCTACCAGTCGAATAACCACATGAAGTATCAATATTATTTTCATAATGAGGGAATTTATATAGTCGTACATTCTATAACATCTTGTCAAGGCCTCGCCAAAGATGTTAAAAAATTATTTAGGCCTCAGCCAAAACCATATATCAAATTGGGAAATGCCTCAATCAATTCCACGTCTAATTGTTTCGTGAGACCTATAGACGCACCTAGGAGCTATAACGGGCTCTACCCATCACATATTAAGTCCAATACATTCCTCATATGAAAAAGGTGAAACCTAACATACAAATTCGTATTAAAACTAGCATATAAAATGTCAATACTTTAACCATAAACCTTGAATGGTAGTAAAGTAACACATCCACAGTCGAACATATCACAAAACCTTAAACAAATATGGATTATTTTTTATCATAATAAATAATCTTCCAACTAGTGTAAATTTTATCAATGGATTTGGACATAGATGAAATAAAATCTATTTTATAGAATTATCTCTTTCTATTTTGAAATTATTTAAGAGTAACATAATTAGAAAATAAATTTTTTTTGAAAATATTTCTATATGCTTGTAAGGTATGCTTCGATGATGTTACAACATCGGAAAATATCCACACCCTCCGTGTAAGTTAAAAAACATTCATACCATAATTTTGACGAAAAGGTCATAATGTATATTGATTGGAAAACAATAGAAAGATTACTTTCAAAACATATAAGGTCAAATAAAGGTATAAATGAAATTAACAAATATTATATTAAATAGTAAATAAATTTGAAAGAAATTTTCAGGAAAACACATATGTGGATGATAAAGTGTTCCCATTATATACCTACGTAAAAACAACCTCACATATTAATGAGATTCTAAAATTAACCCTTACCTTGTACTTTCCCTAGGTTGAGGGTTTATAAACCTCCTATATAATAGTTAAATATTTTTTATTAAAATATTAAGAAACTATATACATAAATATGATATATTATATGATCATCTAATAATGAATTTTTAATAATATGTTAGTAGTATGATTGTTTCGGGTGTTAACTAATTCGGTTTACTTTATATGCTTGGTAAATTAAGACATGCTTTTTATGGATACAATGTATTTGATTCATATATATAATGATATTATGCTCATAAAAATTATTTTTAATCATAAAATGAAAAACAGTTATTGAATGATTATGATGGAGAATAAATCTCATCGCGTTCGTAGATACGATAATCTATATGTACGTATGAGTGACAATATCATTATATTGATGGTGAAATCATATGTAATTGGATGGTATATAATATATAGAGAAATAATAAAATTTTATATTTCATATTTAAATCAGTTATAATCATTATTATACACATCCATATAATCAAGTGTTTTAATAACGAACTACACCAAGACGTGGAGACGGTAAGCCATATATACGCATGTATGGTGACTTTGTTATTCATATGATGGATAGAATAATGAACACAGTTTTACCATTTTTATAATATCATCATATTATATATAATATACTAGATTTGTTATTTTATAATGGAAAAATTATGAAATAGGAAGTAGAATATGAATATAACATAAAAGAGGTGATTAAATATTTACCTCTTCTTTGGGTTCTTCCTTCTGATTTAAACAAAAGGGCTCCTTGGGTTTTCATTCTGACAAAAGTAATCCTCTAAGATTAAGGGAGTAATAGATGGATCATATTTGGGCAGGTTTTTTCATAGCCAAATGGATTTGTAGGTGTGAAATTAATAGAAGTGGAAGTACCCTTTTATAAGAGAGGTGGGGGTCACTTTATGAAAATCTTGAAATATTATTTTATAAAAAATCATTTTCGGTTTCTAATTGCTCCAAAATGATGTATTTATAGTATAAGGTTGGGATGTGTCGAACAATTCTCTACCAATAGGTTCTATATAGGTCTATTTCACCATATTAACCTTATAATATAGATTTATCTTTTAGTTAAATAGTTTGACATTTACCGTGTCTCTGTATTTTTATATTATATTGTTAATAAACAAACTATAACAAGAAAAGCGAACCCCAAGTGGTTAATTATTAATATATATAATCTTACCTATTTCCTTTGGTATAACATTATATTTTTTAGAATATTATATAAATTAATAATATATTATTTGTTTTAAAAAACAGAATTATGTGATTTTTTACACTATTTAGTATTTTGTGTTTGTGAAAATCATACCAGCATGATGACTTCAATAAAAAATATTTAATAAACCATAACATGTCATATTAACCTACAAAACTAGTTTTATTCATGAAAAGTCTCAAATTACATTTATTTGGATATTTATAATATCAATTATTTTAAAGATTCATTAATAGGCTAATTACTGCATCATCATTGTGTCATAAATAAATTAAATTATTTAACGTGTAAAATTTATAAATAAAATACCATTAAGTATAAAATCTTCTTATCCTTCTAGTTAATATTTTTAGTCAAATTTATATTATATGTAACCCTATATTAAAAATGGTTTAGTTATTAAACATTGAATTTGACTCTTTTAACTCTTCTTTAAATAAAATATTAATATATTTCCTAATCTAATCGAAAAGGACCGAAAGGGATCATATTTTATTCCTAATTTTTTATATGGTCTAATTAAATATATCCAATTTAATTAGGACATATTTTAGGGTAATTATAATATCATCTGTACCCTTAATTTCCCTATTTTCTTTTAATCACGGTTAATAAAAATCAAAAGTTATGATTCACCAAAAATGATTTTCATCTTATTGAACTGAATTTTACATTCTGATAACAACCATGTATCCTGGATTTTTTAAATTCAACTCATATAAGTGGTATATTTACGTTTTATAAAAATTTGTAAATGCTCAGAAAAAGTGGGTAAAAGACGGTAAAAAGTTCAATAAAATTTTATATATCTAAACTTATTTTAAATTGACTCTAATAAATTAAAACGAACATATATATGTATTATGTATCTATTTTTACAAAAATTGACTTAAAATAAAATAATTAATTATTTAAATAAATTGTTGGTATCAAACAATAACGTAGTGTTTTTAACTATTCATCAAAAATTGAAATCTCTTAGCAAAAAACAAAAACTTCATCCTAAACTAATTTTGATATTCTGATTCCAAAAATGAAGTACATTTTAAAAAATAAAATCTAGAAAATTTCAAACAGTCGGTATTACTATTCATAACACCTAGTTCGATTGGTCGTTCTGTGATAATACACCAAGTTGTGTACAATACAAGATACTGCATTATTCAAAGGGAAACATACTGTGGAAGCAGGGGGTTTTACATTCTCCCCGCCTTAAAATAATTTCATTCTTGAAATTTCTCGAATATTACTATAGAAAAAGATTCTGGTGGTTCTTCATCATATGTTCCTCAGGTTCCAAAGTTGCCTCTTCCATATTATGGTTTCTCCATAGAAATTTTACCAAACGAGTCGTTTGGTTTCTCAGCACTTGTTCTCTGGTATCAAAATTTTTGACATGCTCTTCAGAATATGACAGATCAGGTTCTAGTTCAATTTCCACATATGTGAGTACATGTGTTGGTTCAGGAATTTATTTTCTGAACAGTGATACGTGGAACACATCATAAACTTTGGAGAGACTTGGAGGCATTTCCAAATGATAAGCTACAATTCCAATTCTTTCTTGAATTTTGAAAGGTTCGATGTACCTGGGACTCAATTTACCCTTCTTACTGAAACGTATAACACCCTTCCATGGAGATACCTTCCGGAAAACATGGTCACCTACTTGACATTCCAAATCATTCCTTCAATTATAGAAATAAATTTATTTCTTATTTTATGCTGCTTTGATGTGGGTTTGGATAATATTCACTTTTTCCATTGTTTCCTCAACATGTTCTGGGTCTAAAAGTTTTCATTCCGCACCAACAACCCAACAAGTTGGTGTGCGACATCTCTTTCAATATAATGCTTTATATAGTGCCATCTGAATAATTGAATGGAATCTATTAATATAGTAAAATTCTAATAGAGATAAATACTGATACCCTATACCTAGAATGTCAAGTGAGAATGATATAAAAATGTCTTATAAGGTTGGAATAGTCAGTTCAGATTGTCCATTAGTTTGAGGGTGGTAGGCGGTGCTCAAATGAAGTTCAGTATCCAGGGAATTCTGAAGATTTTGCTATAATATTGATGTAAAATGGGGATCTCAATCATAAATAATTGATAGGGGTACACTATGAAGTCTTACAACTTCATTAATATATAGTATTTCAATATGTTCAATTGTTAAATATACTATTATAGAATGAAAATGTGATGACATGGTAAGATTATCAACATTGAACCACATTGCATCATTCCTTCTAGGAGACACTGGTAGCCCCATGACAAGTCCATCGTAATATTATGCCACTTCCACTCATGTATGGAATGAGGTTGCATGACTCCTCCAGGATGATTCCTTCCAGCATTCACATGTTAAAAAACCATAAATCTTTACACAAAATCAGTTATCTCCCTCTTCATGTTGTCCCACCAAAAATGTTCCTTCAAATCTCTATATATCTTGGTTCTCCCTGGGTATATATCAAAATTGGATCTATGATAATCATCCAACAATTCCCTTTTTATATCACGTATATCAGGAACACAATTTATCTTCCCTAATTTCAAAATTCCATCTTCACACATTATGTTTATCAATATCCCATTGTTCTCAGTATTAGTTTTCATTTAAAATTCCTCATCAGTAGTCTGGGAACATTTAATCCTTAATACAAATGATTTCTTGTGAACCATTTGAAAAAGAATTGATGTTTGACCGTTCATGGTTATTCCCATATCAACTTTATTAGATCGATGTATATAAGATCCTTTTTAAATATCATCTTGTTCAAAACTCCATAATCCATTATCCTCAAAGGATCTTCCAACTTATTTCACCTCCCCATGTGGTAGTGTATAGTGATATCATAATCCTTGAGTAGTTCAATCCATCTCATTTCCCTCATGTTAAGTTATTTTGTGAGAAAATATACATCAAAATCTTGTTATCTGTATAAATCTCACATTATTCACCATAGAGATAGTGTATGCATATCTTCAGGGAAATGATTATAGCTGCTAACTCAATATGATGAGTGGGATTGTTTTTCTCATTAATTTTTAGCTGTCATGATACATAGGAAATAACTCTATCATTCTATATAATGACACAGCCAAGTCCTTTCATTGAAGCATCACTATAAATAACAAATCCATATTTCCCTTATGGTAGAGTCATGATGGAAGTGATGACTTATATTCTATCCAGTTCATCAAAAACATTATTCACACTCATTTATCCAAACAAATTTAACCCCTTTACGTGTGGTCTTGATTAATGGGTATGCTGACTGGGAAAAATTCTGGACATATTTCAATAATAAATTGCTAAACCAATAAATATGTATACCTCAGTTATAATCGTAGGTGATGGACATTTTTGGATTTCCTTGGTAATTGAATGTTCAATATAGATTCCATATTTTGAAACAATATGGGCTAGAAAATAAATATATTGATGCTAGAATTCACACTTACTAGACTTCCCATATAAATTATTTCTTCGGAGGGTTTTTTGAATACTGTTCAAGGGATTTTCCTGATCATTATAGATCATTGATTATACGAAGATATTATCAATAAATACAACTAAAAACACATCAAAAATATTCCTTGAAAAATCTATAAATTAAATCAAGGAAGAGAAATTGTGAATTACTCAATCCAATAGGCATTACTGTAATTTCGTATTGCTCGTACAGGGTTTGAAATGCTGTTTTCGAAATGTATTCCTTCTTCACACACAACTGATGATATCTATATTAAAGGTAAGTTATTGAAAAATATTGAGCTCCATGACATTGTTTGAATAAATCATCAATGCGAGGTAGGGGACACTTATTCTTTATTGTTGTAGTATTAATATCCATGTAGTCAATGCACAAACTCAAATATCTGTCTTTCTTCTTAACAAAATTGACAGGAGCTCCCCTTTGAGAAAAACTAGTTTGATTAAATACCTTATGACTAAATTCTTCTAGTTGTTTCTCTATTTCCACTAATTCCATAGTGGCCACTCTATAATGAGTTTTTGATATGGGCCTTGAACTAGGAACTAAATTAATGGAAAACACATTTTATCATTATGGAGGATGTCTAGGTAAATCCTCATGAAACACATCAACATATTCTTTCACAATAGATACATACTATATTTGAACATGCCTTTCATAACCCACTGTTATTTCAATCTCTTATTTCAAAATAATTGAATTTAGTAGAGCTATTGTGGGTGGATCAAGATAAGAATCATATGGTGACATTTCTACTCTAAAGATAAGGTACTCCTTATCATCATCTAGAATTGTAACCACCTTCTTCTTAAAATAAATTTTCACATCACGGTCTGAAAGCCAATCAATACCAAGGATTATATCAAAGTCAATCATGGGTTTTACGATGAGATCTGTAGACAAATAACATTAACATTCCTTAATGGGATCTGATTGAAAAAACATTGTTGCAATGATATTTCCCTTAGGAGTTTTTATTGAAAAATACCTTGTTAAATAAAATGGGAAATATCTAATTTTCTAAGAAAACTAGAATAATTTGAAACAATGTGATGAACCAAAATTAAATAATCCATGGTCTAAAAAGGAGGAAACCATTAAATTACCTACCACCACATCTTTAAGAGCTTCAACCTCATAAGTAGTGATCGCATAAGCAAGTCCTTGATCTATTGGCCTTTTCTGAGGCTTGTTTTTCTAACACATAGGAAATTCATTTTCATATTGTCCCATCACCCTGTAATTATAGCATTAAACATTGGTAGCTTCTTTCTTCCACGAAAAATAACTAGGAAGATGTCCTTTCAATCCACATTTGTAGAAAACTCCTTTTCTTTTTGGACACTCACCAGGGTGCTTCCTTCCACAATTATCATAGAGTGGAAATTCAACTCTTATCTTCTTCCCTATATTCATATTTCCTTTACCAAAGTGTTCAGTAGAAATATTCTTCTCTTTCATTTCAATAATGTTGTATGACATAGAGAATTCATTTTCTATCTTGATAGCACATGAGATAATAACTTCATTAGATAATAAAGGATTGTGAGACTAGTGCTCAATAGAGAAATTGAAATAACCCATCAAATAAATGATCAATATTACTTCTTGGGTTACATATATAATCAGAAACATTCCTTGCTATCCTTATAATGTTAGCCTCATACATTGTGACATTCTCTTCCTCTTTTTGCCTCAAACCCCAAAATTTTCCTTCCATATCTTCTCGAAGGTCATAAAGATTGTATTTTTTAAGAAAATTATTTAAACACCCTCCATTCCATGTTCAATACTTCTTCATCTCCTGTTGTGTTATCGATTAATGACCACCATTGATCTGCATCTCTCATGTGGTCATAAACTGTCATGATAGCTGTTTCCCTTTCGCTACTCCCCAAAGCTTGATATATTTTCTCTAAGGAATTTATCCATTGCTCAGCATCTAATGGATTTGTACTCCTATTGAATTTTGGTGGTTGTTGCCATGTGATGCAGTTTAACAGTGATCTTCTATGTTGTGGATTAGGTTTCTCCATACGGTTAAGGTTAATATTTATAACCAGAGTGAGTTATCAAGTGTGATGATATGTTGATCAGCACTAGTTTCATCAATAGCTCCACTATAATTATCTTGAGTAGGAGGGAAATCCCTATATAGATTACATGGGTCGATATGGTTTCCATTCCTTCCACTAGATACTATTTCTAAACAATGGCATACACTAGATTATTTTATAAATCGCAATACAAAATTACAAACTTGTAAAACAATTAACATAAATTGAAGAGTTTATTGATATAATCCATAATCATAAAAAAAATATTTGAGAAATTATATACCCATAAAACGTTCATAATGGTTTCTAACGAAAATGACAATTATCTTAAGCAAATCCCCTAGGAGTGTCGTATCCAAGAGTGCAGAAAGCCCCATTTTCATACACCAGTTCCCATTTGAGTCTAGCTCAAAGCTGTGTTTTCAGGTTTTACCCATATGTACAACTATTCTATAGTTTCCTCTACCTTATCATATCTAGAAAGGGATGTATTTCATGGAAAACTCTCAAAATCTCTACAGTATAAAAAATTTAGGAAGTTCTTCTATGCTAATCCTCAACGTCTATCTTAGTGTATTGTTCTATAATCAGGGTTTTCATAAATCTATTTTCCATGGTTTTTACTAAATATACTCTAATACCAACTGTAACACCCCGACACCAGTTACCCAAATTTGTGGCATTATTACAAAATATTGGCATGATATAAGGAATAATGTCAAGAGATAATGATCAGTTTAGTATTATTAGAAACAATATATATACATATGTTCAACATAACAACTTGAAAACACATTCAAAACAAAATTATTCCCTTAGAAGCATACAAGCCTCCTAGATTATGCCTGAAAGCCACTCATAACAAACTTTTTCATATCCTGGGAAAATAAAACATAAGAAATGGTTGATCTCAAATACTCAGTAATATTAAGAAATATTGTGTATGGTAACATAAACATTAGGCATGGTGAATAATTGAAAACAAATTCCTTTACAAATACCAAACATGTAAATATTATGGAAAGAATATGATATGTGTAAAAAATTCCATAATAAAACAAAGTCGTTGGTTTTCAATTAGTCGAATAATCACATGAACCATCAATATTAGTTTCATAATGAGGGAATCTAAAATGTCGGACATTCTGAAATAGCTTGTCAATACCTCAGCCAAGATGTCTAAAAATAATTTTGGCCTTGACCAAAACCAAATCAAATAGGGAGAGGCCTCGGCCAATTCCACATCTAATATTCAAACGAGACAATCCAATGCACATAGGAGATATAGATGGCTCCACCTATGACATATTATGTCTAATACCTTCTTCATACGAAATGGTGGAAACAAAACATAAATATTCATATTAAAAAGAACATACAAATTGTAAATAAATTATCCCTAAACAATGAATGATATAAAAATAACACATCCATATTCGTACATATCCGAAAACCTTAAATAAAATATGGAATATTTGTATCAAAATAAATCAACATCAAACAAGAGTAAATTTTATCAAAGGATGTTGACATAGATGAAATCAAAAAATTTTGAGTGATATATCTATTTCTATTTTAAAATCATTTAAGAGTAACATAATTTTAAAAGAAGACATTTTTTTTGAAAATATTGTTATAAACTTGTGAGTGAAGCTTTGAAGATGTTATAATGGTGGAAAATAGCAACACCCACTAAAAAAGTTAAAAAACATACTTACCTTAAATTTGTTGAAAAGGTCATAATGTACCTTGTTTGGAAAACGACGGAAATATTCATTTCATAAAATATAAGGTAAAATAAGGATATAAATTAATTTAACCCATACTCTAATAAATATTAAAAAAATTGGAATACATTTTAATGAAAACACATATGTGGATGATATAGAGGTCATAGTAGATACCTACGCAAAAACAACCTCAGATAATATAGAGACTGTGAAATTAACCCTTACCCTGTAATTATCATTGGAAGAGGGTATGATAACCACTATTATAATAGTTAAATCATCATTATTAAATTATACAATTACTATATACATAAATATGATATCATATTTTATCCTCTAATGTTTCATTGTTAATAATATTTTAGTAGTACCATCTTTTCGGGTGTTAACTGATTCATTTTCCTTTATATGATTGGTTAGGAAAGCCATGTTTTTAGGGAAAAGATTTATCTGATTCATATAAATAATGATATTATAGTCATAAAAATTATTTTTAATCATAAAATTAAAATTATTCTTGAATGATAACGATGGGGATTGAATTTCACCGCGTTCATGGAGACAGTAATCCGTACGTACGCACGAGATACAATATCATTATATTGATGACGAAATCATATGTAACTGGATGTTATATCATATATACTGAATAATTAACATGTTATATTTATTATTTACATCAGTTATACTAATTATTATACCCATCCAAATTATGATGTGTTTGAATAACAAACTACACCATGACATAGAGAAGGTAAGCCGTACATACAAACATATAGTGACATTTTCATTCATATTATGGATTGAATAATGAATATGGTTGTACAATTTTTATAATAACATCAAATTATATAAAATATAATTGATAAATTATTTTATAATGGAAACAACAATAAAATAGGATGTGGAAGAAGAAAAGAACATGAAAGATGTGATACAATATTTACATTTTCTTCATGTTCTTCCTTTTGATTTGATAAAAACGGATACCTAGGTCATATTTATGAACATTGGATGAAATCTAGGATTAAGGTAAAAATGTTTGGGGGATATTCGATCATGGTTTGGCTGACAAAAATGACTTTGGAGGTGCGAAATTTAGATAAGTGGAAGTTCCCTTTTATAAGAGAGGTGAGGGTCGCTTTAGGAGAAGCTTGAAATATTATTTTATAATAAAATTATTTATTTATAATGGCTCCAAAATGATTAATTTCGGGTATAAGGTTGGGATGGGTCAAACACCTCTCAACCAATAGGTTTTAGACCAGTTCAAGCCACCATATTACCCATATATTTTATATATAACTCTTTGTTAAATAGTTTGACATTTACCATGTCTCTTTGTATTTTTTCTATTATATGGTTAATAAACATACTATATCAAGAGAAACGAACCTCAAGTGGTGCATTATTAATATATATATCCATATCTAATTCCATTTATCGATCCTTATATTTTTTGGAATATTATATAAATTAAAAATATGTTATTTTGTTTAAAAACTCAATTTTGTCAATTTTGACACCATTTAGTATTTGGTTTTTTTGAAAATTTTAACAGCATGATTACATCGAAAAAAATTATCTAATAAACTATATCATGTCATATTAACCTAGAAAATTATTATAATTTATTAGAAGTTTCAAATTACATTTATTTATATATTTATAATATTAATTATTTTAATCTTTCACTAATAATGTAATTACTCCATCATCATTATGTCATAAATAAACTAAATTATATAATTTTTAAATATTATAAATAAAATACCATTATATAAGAAATATTTTTATATTTCTAATGAATATTTATAGTCAATTTTATATTTTGTTTAACCCTATATTAATTATTTTTTTGTAATTAAACATTGAATTTAACTCTTTTAACTCTTCTTTAAATAAAATAATAATAAATTTTCTAATCTAATCCAAGTGGACCAAAGGGGATCATATATTTTTAGTATGGATTTTTTGGTTTAATTACACATATCCAATAGAATTATGATAGGTTTTAGGGTAATTATAATATCATTTTTACCGTTAATTACCCTATATACTTTTAACCGTGGTAAATAAGTCAAAAGTTTCTATTCACCAAAATTTAATTTTATCTTATTAAACCACATTTTACATACTGATATCAACAATGTATCTCTGATTTTGGAATATCAACTCAAATAAATAGTAAATTTACATTTTATGCTATTTTCTAAATGCTCTTATAAGGTGGGTAAAAGACGGTAAATAGTTCAATAAAATTTTATATATCTAAATAAATTATAAAAATAATCCCATGAATTATATTGAACATATATAGGTATTATGTATTTATTTTGACCTAAAATAAATAAAAATAAAATAACTAATTATATAAATAAAAAGTAGGTTTTAAATAATAATGCAGCGTTTTTCACTATTCATGAAAAATTGGAAGTTCTTAGAAAAAAACCAAAAATTCACCCTATGATAATTTTTAAATTACAAATCAATAAATAAAGTCCATTTTGAAATATAGAATTTATAAAATCTCAAAAAGTGGGTATTACTATTCATAACGACTAGTTCAATTGGTCGTGTTGTGTTAATACTACATGTTGCATACAACGCAAGCTATTGCATTATTCAAAGGGAAACGTACCGTGGAATCTTAGGGGTTAGAGAGTAATTGTTAATTAATAGTAATGTAATATTTGAAAATATTATTTTTAAGTATGGATGTTTTTTACGCCTGCTTTAAAGAACAAGATTTGACCCTGGGGCATTGTGGTTCTTATATGTTAGGTGCTGACATGTATAATCACAGGAGACAGGTATGTTTTAGTTTAGTTTTTATTTTATTTTTTTTATCAAATTGGACACATAGTTCATTTACTACATTACATGGATATAGGGTAGTTATATTCTGAAATAGGGAATATTATGGGATAATATTGTTTCAATCTATCGTCTTTGATCCAAGGTAAGATTGTATGGTTACTAATGGTCTTACACCTCATGTGTTTAGGGATATCTGTGTTTTGACTCCATATTATGTTTTTGGAAGGGTGTAGGATCATTTTATGTTGGTTTATAAGGATTTAGTATCTAACAACCAATCGAGGAAAGGCTTTAATGCCTTTGGGTGGTTTATCACAGGTAAAGTAGTATCATTTATGTGTTTTAAGGTTCTTAATATCCTTTGTGCAGTGTGTTGATCCCTACTCACTGGTTTCGATTCACCATGTCTAGGGAAACCCACCTATGTGTGCATAGGTAAGTATGTATATGTTTTTCGGTTCCCCCTTTACATGCATTGGAAACCATCGAAGTGATTATACATGTATGGGGCTAGGTGGGCCCATGTGTGTGTGTATATATACATATAAATGCATAAAAATGTGAGTGGAGACTGGTATATTCATATAAGAATATGTTCAAGGATTCACTTGCACATGCTCATGGCCATGTAAGTGTCTTCATAGGTGATGGGTTTCCTTGCATGTGTGTGAAGGTGCATACACCCAGTGGGGGAGCATCATCTTTTGGTTAGAAATCTCCAAGAGCCAATGTAGACGGCTTGGTTCCACTATGTAGTAGGGTCTCTCTCATAACCACTTTAATTCAAGAATTCTTTAAAATGAATTGTTCTTCATTCATAATTTTGCTTAATCATATTTAATTGAAAATCTAGTAAAAATTTTCTATAATATAATTCTTTCATTCTATAAATAAAGTCACATTTTTATAATAAAACCTCTCCAATGGGGGTGCACAGTCCATGAAAACTCACAGTGATAGTTATGTTGATCGAGTTACTTAACTTATTGCATTTGATTTGTGTTGAATTAGTTAAAGAATAAATGTTAAATAAAATTAAATGAATTTTGTGGCAACAAAATGCCATGATTTTATAATAAAACCCCTCCAATGGAGGTCCCCTTTCATTTAAATGAAGGATTTGTGATAATTATTTGTATCATGTTCATATTTGGTTTGAGTTTTCTATATGCCTCTTGTTGGTGTTTGATTTGTGGATAGTTAATTTTTGTTTTCTATGAAGAATACAAATATTCATATCATACTAGTTTAGCTAAAATGACATTTTCCAAGTAGGAATATCCCTTGACCATAACACTTCAATTTCCACCATTTGAATATTATAAATTAAATTCCAATGTTTATGCAACGTGAATGAATTTTTAAACGTTTTTTGTAGGGTGTTTAATTTTTTTTCATCCTTTCGTTTACCTTTAGAAGTTGGGTCATTGTGCCGCTCTCTACTACCTTCTGGTGATCCCTTTTTATAGCATATTAAATAGTTTATTTGTACTATCATGTAAGTTGTGACATTATCTGAAGGAGAAACCCATTTGGAATGTTTGCCTGTCTTCTTGGCCACCACATTTAGTGTTTACCCTTTTTGGATTTATCACCTCCACCCCACCCTTCTATGAAACCACTATAGTGCCACCCCATTCCATACCCCCCCGTCATACCATGCATTTCCTTCCTCACCCTCGCCCATGTTCCTCCGCTACCACCACTACACGGTGTGACCACGATGGACCTACACGCCGCCTTCACCTCCAACACTGTCTCCACCACAACTGTAACACCCCCAGATTTCATAGTGTGTTATTTCTTCATAATAATTCAATAACATGCACTACATGCAACACCGAGTTCAAGAGCACTATGACTTACTAAACAAGCTGTTCAATAGAGGTTAGGAATAGTATTAACTAAATTTTAAACGTTATTTAATCCTTATAATTTTAGAATACATATTATGAGTTTTTTAGACATAATGTAAGAATGAATTTATTTTCAGTATTGAACTTTTACAAACTTTTAATAGTGAACCCTTTTTAAATCCAATATTTTAAACTTTTATATATTCAATTTGACTAAATAAATTTACATTTTAGAATGGGGACATAAAAAATTTACAATGAAGCATCCCAAGAATCCACGGTACGTTTCCCTTTGAATAATGCAATGGTGTGCGTTGTAAGCAACTTCAGATTCTAACACACCACAACCAATAAAACTAGCCATTATGAATAGTAGTACCGACTTTTTGAAATTTTATAAATTTTATCATTAAAAATGGAATTCATATTTGGATTCATGATATTGCAATTAGCATAGGGTGAAATTTTGGTACTTTTCAGATAACTTTCATATTTTGATTAATAGTCAAAATTACTAAATTTAAATTAAAAACAACTTTTTTAATAGAAATAATTAATAGTGATAAATTATTAATTTGAGTGGTTTTAAAGAATATTTAGAATATATTTTTACCATTTAATACAATTTAGGTCATTGGATGTAATTTCACATTTAAACCAGACATAAACAAGTGTCAATCTTTTGATAGTTATTATCTCTTAAAAACACGCTATTTGTTTTGATGATGGAAATTAATTTTTAAATTAATTAATGAAACTAATATGTTCTGAAATTGGTAAAATAGACATCATTTTTAAATTCATAATATCAAATATATCTTAGGCCTAATTTTTTGTATTTTTCCGGAAACTTTCATTTTTTGATGAATAGTGAAACAACTAACTGGTAGTTAAAAAACCAACTTTTTCATAAAACTGAATTTTACCGCTTCTGTGAGTGGAATTTCAAAAATCTGAGAGACACGTTTAATATCAAAGAGTAAAATGTGGTTCAATGAGATGAAAATAATTTTTGGTGAATAGTAACTTTTTACTTTTATTTACCATGCTTAAAAGTAAATAGGTTAAATTAAGGGTAAAAATGATATTAATATTACCCTAACACATGTACTAATTCTATTGGACAAATGTATCTCGACCAAAAACAATCTTAGGAGTAAAATATTATAATTTCGGTCCACTTGTATTAGATTAGGACATTTATTATCATTTCATTAAAAGAAGAGTTAAAAGAGTTAAAATCAAAGTGTATTTACTAAAACATTTTTAATATAGGGGTATACATAAGATAAATTTGATTTTAAATATTCATTAGAAAGCTAAAAGTATTTCCTACATAATGGTAGTTTATTTATAATTTTATACATTAAATAATTTAATTTACTTATGACACAATGGTGATGCAGTAATTACCTAATTAATGAAAAATTAGAATAATTGACATTATAAATACCCAAATAAATTTAATTTGAGAGTTTTTATAAGTAACCATAATTTTATAGGTTAATATGACATGACAGGATTGCTTTAATTAGCTTTTGTCGAAGTAATCATTCTGTTATGATTTTTAAAAAAACAATTATCTAATAGTGTCAAAATTGACATAAAAGAGTTTTTTAAACAAATATTATATTATTAATTGATATTAAATTCCACAAAATCTGAGGTACAGCCAAGAGACTTTTATCATGATAGGTGTATCATTAATGGACCACTTGGGAGTTTCTTGGATTTATATAGTATGTTTATTAACCATATAATATAAAAAAACAAAGAGACATTTTAAAAGTTAAACTAATTAACTAAGAGTTAATACATAAATATAAGGTTACTATAATGACACAAACCTATATAATTTCTATTGGATGAGTGGTATTCTACCCATCCCAACCGTAACCTTTAAATAATCCACTTTGGAGCCATTATAAACCGAATATTAATTTATTATAAAATAATATTTTTAGCTTTTCCAAAGGTGCCCCTCACCCCTCTTATAAAAGGGCACTCGCCCTTCTCACTAATACACACATTCAAAGCCCTTTTTCTCGGACAAAACCTGCCCAAATACTCTCTAAACTTCCCTAAATACAACCTAGAGTCCTTAGTTTGATCACAAAGCCAACCTAAGGATCCCTTTTGATCAAATCAAAAGGAAGAACTGGATGAAGAGGTAATGTTTTCACAACCCTTTTCAAATTCATTTCTTCTTCAATATCTTCTTTCATTGTCATTCTCATAATAAAATAATGATTCCAGTATCTACTATATACTGTAAAATTATTATAAATATGGTACAACCATATTCAGTATTTTATCCGTCCTTTGAATGACATGTCAACACACGCGCGTACGTACGACATACCATCTCCACGTCGTGGTGTTATTGTTATTCAATATATTATTATTTGGATGGGTATAATAATGATTTTTAATTCATGTAAATA
Organism: Viscum album; assembly: GCA_963277665.1. Lineage (NCBI taxonomy): Eukaryota > Viridiplantae > Streptophyta > Magnoliopsida > Santalales > Viscaceae > Viscum > Viscum album. The sequence goes on along the minus strand of OY728134.1, from coordinate 632,568,217 downwards.
ATAAATATAACATGATTATTATTTTGTATATATGATATACCATCGAATTATATATTATTATAATATCAAAAAAATGATATTGTCACTCGTGCGTACGTACGGACTACCGTCTCCACGAACGCGATGAGATTCATTCTCCATCATATCCATTCAAGTATAATTATCATTTGATGATTAATAATAGTATCTAAAGACATGATATCATTCTGGATATGATTAGGATACAACCTATCCATGAAAAACAAGGGTTACGTAACAAAACATATAAAAGAAAACGAGTAAGTTAACACCCGAAACAACGATAATACTAGGATATTATTAACAAATCAATATTAAAAGATCATATATGATATCATATTAATGTATATGATTCTTGTATAATTTATTAACAATTATTTCACCATTATACAGGAGGTTAAACTACCCCCATCCAAGGAAAAGTACAGGGTAAGGGTTTATTTCACAATCTCTTCATTATCTGAGGTTGTTTATACGTAATAATCTACTAGGATCTCTTTATCATCCACATCCATGTTTCGTGAATGTGTATTTCAAAACATTCTTACTATTTTACAAAATATGGGTTAAAGTCATTTATACCCTTTTTTGTCTTTATATAATATGTTTATAAAGAAATATTTCCGTTGTTTTCCAAACAAGGTCCTTTTTAACCTTTTGACAGAATAAAGGTAAGAATGTTTTTTTAACTTATACGGCGGGTGCGGCTATTTTCCACCATTATAAAATTTTCAAAACTTCCCTTACAAGCTTATAAGGATATTTTCAAATTAAATGTTTTATTTAATAATTATTTGACTTCTAAATGATATCAAAATGAATATTTTAAGAATTTATGAAAGGTACTATTTATCAAAATCAGAATTTTAAATGTTTTAAAGATTTATCTTTCTAAATATTTTTAATTAATGTCCCTACTTTCAAAATTATTTTAAGGATTTATTTATGTGGACATGAATGTTTTGAAATGATATTTTTTTTCAAAAGTTTCGAAGTGGTATGGGACACATTGATTAAAAAATCTCTTTTAAATTATTTCCTTAATAATTGTGTAAATTTTAAATGATTTCCAAAAAAGAGATATTTCTCTCAAATAGTTTTGATTACATCTTTTTCAATATCCTTTGATTGATTTTAAGTTTATTTGAAGTTGATTTATTATGATACAAAGCTTTCATACTATTTTGATGTTTTTGTGATGTGTTTGACTGTGGATGTGTTATTCTTACACAATTCGTGGTTTATTGATGAAGTATTTACATTTCGTATGATAGTTTTAATATGAATGTTTATGTTATGTTTGAACCTTTTCATATGGGAATGCATTGGACTCAATATGTGACCAGTGGAGCCCACTATAGATCCTCGATGCATTAGTAGGTCTCATGAGACAAACTAGTGTTTGGGCACAAGGCCTTGGCAAAATCTTATTTGTAGTCTTGGCACGATGCTTTGGCAATGTGGTTATGATAGTCTCGCATTATGAATTCCATTATTAGGAAAGAGGTTATTGATATTGCGTGTGATTATTCTATTGGTAGAATATCCATGTGAATAAGTAAATGGAATTATTTCATATTATTTTTTCCATACTATGTTGAATTTCAAGTATAAAAGGATTTTTTTAGTTAATCATTGCCTTAAATGTTTATTCTTTTTTATGAAAGTTTCAGCTATATTGTTATCATTACTGGTAATTTGAGCTCACCCCTTTTTCTATGTTTTAATTTTCCCAGGATGTGAAGAAGTATTTTATGAATGACCTATAGGGATAGTATGAGGGGATATGAAGACAATATATTGTTGTTGTTTTTCACTTATTGATGTAATGTAAACTTTATAAATATATCTAGTGTTTCCAAGGCTACTAAACTAATCGGTCATTCGAGACTTGATCTTTCTTGTGATCATGCCAACGTTATGTAATAATGCACCGACTCTGGGTATCTAGGGTCGGGGCATTACAACAACTGCCATCCATTACACCAGATCCACCGTAGAATACCTCTAGAAGATAGAAATGGGCATCCTATAACTGATCCCGCTACTGACTGCTACCTTTTTTGTTGCATTCATTGGTATCTATTGAGCTCACCAAAGGAGAAAATCTTGTGTCTCCTTGCTGGATGTGATTCACTGGTGCCACTGTTATCCATGGAGGACTCAAGAACCACCACATCCCCTAAATCAGACCCACACTAGACTTCTGTTGAAACTAACCACCGTAGCAAAAAAAATCAGGATCCATCGTAACCGCTCCTCTTGAAACTGACAAAGTGTGGCACCGATTATAGAGATCATGAACAGTATAAGAAGAAAATGAAATTCCTGGTGGCCTCAATATGTTAGGAGATCACTGATGACATAGTGAATAATTAAGAAGATCACGATGGCCAATCAAAGATGAAGGTGGTAACCCTGTTGAATACTTGATATCCGTAAAGATAAGACAGAGGAGCCACAAATATGCATACGAAAGAGGCATTTAGGATAATGAGGTCGTGATCCTTACTATTAATCCTGATCGACCCGATCGACCCACCCTGATGTGAGATGGGACGGGTTGAGTTGGGTCCAAAACAGAAACCACATATGACCCTACCCAACCTGACTCGACCTATATTGACTGGGTCTGGTCCAAAAAAAACCTCGAACTAGACCCAACCCAACCCAATCAAACCCATGGACACCTTTTACATGCATATGATGTCAAATATCATGTTCCAACCAGGACACCAAGACACCATGAGTATTAGTTTATCCTGTGAGAAATAGGTTTCCAAGACACCCAACCATTGATAAATTTTTTCGATAACAAACTTGCATTATTATACCATCATACATGAAACCCATCATATACCCAAATTCTCAAAATAGAATGTATAAATGATTACTCACCCACAACCTGAATGTATGGGATAGATTCTTTAATCCAGGCTCTAGAAAAATACTTCTCACTCAAAATAGGTCATCACTCAACTCCAAACATCTATTATACTACTAAAGGTAGGGTCACATACCACTATATATCACATACCAACGTTCTCACACAACAAACATCCATGCTAATACATTATGATCAATGTAAATCCATTTTCTAAAATAATACCATATTAACCATGGGTGGTCTAATATCACATCCCTGACGCTCCATTATCACTCATGGTTGGGTTCACCTAGAACCATATCACTCAAGGTGTGGCCATTATCTTGAACACTACATTATCAATCATGGCATGGTTAGATATCATGTCATAATATGATGAATTCATTATGAATCATATAAGGTTCCTTGCAACACCTTATCACTCAAGTTGTTTTCATCCCATTAGATATATAACATCACATGATAGAATTTTTCACCCAACATGTTTATAAAATAACAACAAGGGAATTTGGTCTATATCATAGCTCACTAGATATGTACAAGGTTCGAATCACTTTGGACCTATACCCCATGTCAAAAATGTCTTTCCATCCAGGTGAAAAATGGAAGTTCTCATAGCACTCATATATCTTACACTATGGAATCCAGTAGAGTTCTTGAGACTCAAATTAGTCTCATAATAAAAAAAATAAATAATTACCTCAATATTACCTGAAATACTATATTTTAGTCTTGAAAATTTCCTGTAATCCCAGTTTTCCATTGCATACAAGTCCTCACAAAGACACTAACTCAGGTACAATGTTCTATAAGTATCAAATGAGCTCTCAAGACCACTTCATAGAGGGGAAACATATTTTTCACACCATTTCTAGTCTATGAGAAATAATTCAACATGTTTCACACATAATATTTCATCCCACCACTAAAAGTGTTCTATCTTCCCTAGATGGGATGGTTCATTATGTTTCATTGCATGTGACTTGTTTTTTATCATTCACCATATTTGGACCTATATGATTATCCTAGACTCACCTTTTCACGGCTTCGACTTTACTTCCAATGTCTTTTTCTAGTAACATGTCTGATGTATTTTGACTAAAACTATCCCAAATGATCATTGGGATTGTTTTCATAGAATTTAAGTATACAAATTACCTCACTTCGGTCCGACAAACCATTCAAAATAATGTATAAAACCTATAGATTTAGTAACACTAGTGTTCTATAAGATATGTATCTTATACCATTGAACCACCAAAATTGTACTAACCCTTTCATGTCTTAACTTCGTAATCCTAATCTTGGATATTTATATTTTTTGATGATTTTAAGGGTATTTTAATATACTTTTTCGACCTCTATTACATTATATGTTAACAAATATAGTTTTATTCTTTTTGAATTTACTTAAACTATGTGATACCTTAGTCCCCACCTAAGAGGGTAATCCCTACATGAAATTTGACTCCCACCACACTGCCCTCTAGGAAAATGTATGGCCAGATTCGCATAATACATGACACATAGTTGTGACTATTCATCATGTCCTAGACCAACCAAATTTTTATTCCATCCTAGACCTTAGGTATTTGAATCACTCAAGTCAATCCCATGTCCAACTTAATTCTCAGATGGTCACCCTTCTTCTGAGTATGAGCTATATCTATGTGAGAGATTCACTTGGTTTTTCATGGATGATAAGTACATACTAAATTCCCATAAGTAATTATTTCCCATTGTCTAATTTCCCATCATTATTTACATGATCCCAATCATTATATAAATTTTCTAGTCCAATCACCATGACCATTAAAACTACACACTCATACCTGAGGTGATCCAAATAATACCTAGGATATAAAAATTTACTATGTTCATTTTCCCCCTATTTATTTATTTTTCATCTATCCCCTTGTTATTTTATTCAGGAAAATAAAAATTACACCCTACTCTCTAGGATATATGACCTTAAGGGTTATCCCACATTTTTTAATTATATGAGACAATAAACTATGATGTATTTAGATCACCCTTGATCTTACCACTAAATCATACCTATATACTTTTTTCATGTACACTATACACATGCTTGAAGGTGTAACCATATGAGTACTTGAATAATTTTGGATTATCTTCACCCTTGTAATATCCTTCCCCTCATCCATATCCACTATTTGGTGCCTAAATCAAGGATTCACCACTAGAAATTAGGCATGAATTCCCATACACTAGAGGATATTGATTAACAATGATGTTCCATGGTCATACCATTGGAAGTCTATAACTCATATCAGTGTGCACCATAATAGATGTAAATAAATAAATAAATATCCATGATATAAAAAAAATCACACATGATAGTACATAAATGAATTAAAATTAAGTACATAAAAACTGACACACACTAGTCAGCCACCAGATTGTCCCCATATATAAAAAATGAATGTAAAAGGAAGAAGATACTCCAGTCAATCCTCGAGTCTCACATCTTCTGAATCCCCAAACAAAATGAAATTCTCCAACATTATCATGTAATAATGATCCTTTACCCAATTTGATCCTATTTGTAAGTGATAATTATTATCGGTAACCAATGTTTCATGGCCTCCTGAGCATGATGAGAGTAAAACATAGTATGAAACCACTAATGTAGTTTTATACATAACTAGTAAATGTATGTTTCTACATGTGATATTATTAGATAAGTAAATATATAAACTTTTTAATATAAATATATAAATCACTATTGATACTTAGGCCTTAATTTGACACTTGCGGTCGACCACACCCACATCATCTCGTGCTGAACTATCTCTGAGCATGTCATCAAACCGTTACAAATAATATATAATTTAAATCCCATTCCCATATTATTGGGGAAATCCAATATCAAATTAGTATGTTCAAGAACTATTTACTAGGATAATGGCCCAAGGAAATATATTAGAAGCTATACCATAACGAATTACCATCATCCAAAGAAATCAAATACTATCAATCATAGTGATAAAATCAATTATTTCCTATGAAGTTTAACATCATCTTGTATCAACCAATTACCATGATACTGGGGAAATAGAGTTTCAATTCCTGTAGAGTAAATGATTTATCCATTGGTAATACCTCTCCCACTCCTCTATAACATCCAATTTTTCTCGTAGCATCCTGCTGTTTTCTCAGGTTCAATTATAGATTGACTTTTAATTTTATGCTATTAAGGGTTTGAACACATCCCAAAAAGGTGAATTTTGAGATCAACTGTCCATGAAGTTTGGTTAGAGAATGAGAAACCATGCTTCTCATAGGTTTTGTATTGATCGGGACTCACTAGGTGTTCGCCACTACAATCCAGGTCCCCTGTGGGTTCTTCATGTCTTCTTCTACTTAAAATTGTGTATGTTACTACAAGGGTTGTGAAGTGATTGTTCGGGATGCTTTTTGGTTCCTAGGAGGTTGGATGGTGAGTTTTTATAAGATTGTTCTTGGATCAAGATTAGGATGATTTGAGAGATGCTTACGAGCATGGAGGATTCTAGATCTAGTCAGTCAAGCTTGTTTTAGATTTGCATAAAAGATCTAGATTATATTTTTTTACAGCATGGAGGCTATTAGTAGGGGATATTGAACCAGACCTGAATTAGGGGGTGGAAAAAATTGAATTATCTCAACTGTTGATTGTTTTCTTCAACTTCAATGATTAGTGGTACAATGCTACCACATTTTATGTTTGGGTTGCACTGCTTGTTTCCCTGAGATTTAGTTAATCGATGCTCGTGAATGAATGTTAATTTCTGAAATTGTGCCCTTTAATCAGTTGTTTGTGTATGGGGATAAGGTTTCATCTAATGCTGGTTCACTTTTGATCAAGGGTAAGAGAGGTGTAGTTGGGTTTGTAATTAGAAATCTGAAATTATATGTAGATCCACCCAGATCTGAATGTGTTAGTGGGTTTATTACATCTTTGTGTCATTAATATAATTATAAATGTTCCCTCATATCAACTCTAGTTTATGGCCATACCTAATTTAATTTTTTGTTTCTGATAGTATTACTTTTTACTGTACCAAATCATTTATTCATCTAATAAATCTTGGCCCACTAGCTCACTACCTCTCAGGGAAGGTGTTCTAATTTCTCTAATAGGAATTCTTCCATTTTTAAATTTGTCTATCTATTCTGAATATTCTGATAATATATTTTTTTAAAACTGGAAAAAATTATCATCAATGGTTTTTGCTAATCAAATTTTCTAGACTGGCCCTGATTTCAGGTTTCAGGATGGTAGTGGGTTTTCTATTTTAGAAGTGTGTTTTTGTTTGATTGAATGATACATGTCACATTGTGATTTCTGGGTTTTATTGCAGTTTCTTTAATAATAGGTTATATGCATGAAATTGAGTGGGGGATTTATGCCAGCAGTTATAAAACCATTTTTATACCTTTGTATAACTCATGTATCCTGGCATTGGGTTTTGGTTCAAAACTGTTGGTACAGATTATTGCCAATGGGTCAAACTATTGTTGTATATTTGTACCATCGGTTGAAAACCATAGGTATAACTCTATTCCAAAGGTTCAAGATGAACCGTAGGTAAAACATAAATCCATCACCTATGGAAATCATTGGGATAGTAATATAACCACAGTTTAAACCATTAGTATAGTGATATCCCAATGAGTTAAAACTGTTGGGATAAATTTATCCCAACAGTTCACAATGAACCGTGGGAATATTGAAATCAACCCCCTCGAATACCAATAGTTTAATGTTAACCATTGGTATAGTAAAACAACAATGGGACACATTCCAACGGTTAATGAAACCATTGGGATACACTATCCTAACAGTTTCAGGTCTATCCCAACCGTTTTAAACTGTTGGGATAGGTTAGATTTCCAGCAGTGATATTAATACAAATCATTCATCATATCCTAAAACATAAAAATAAATATTGTTTCATAATGATTTTATCATAAAATGACTTATGGAAAATAAATGGGTTTCATTAACTTTTCATTATAGTATTGATAGTGGGAAAGAATTGGGTTTGATAATCATTTCATTATACTGTAACCCATGTGAAAAAATGGGGATCATATAAATATTATTTCATAAAAAAAAATTTAGATAAATAATAAGGATGGTTCCATAGGATTATATATTAAACAAAGAATATGAATCACCAATTTTTAATTTCATTTGAATATAAATTCAACTAAAAATCATTAAAACATTCTTAAGGAAAAAATCCTTTTCATTTTGAAATCACTTCATTAAAATAAAAAAAGTTACTAGATAATAATTATACTAAATTAAATGAAAATAATGATGAATTCATTTATGAAATAATTAAAACGTTCAGTTTTCATGATATTGAAATTTTTTATCATCCTTTATATGTTAAAATAATTATTTCCTTCACATTTTAAAAAAATTAATAATTGATCCGTCTAGAAAATAACAAGAATACTCCATTCAAATATTTTTTTAAAAGTCGAAAATCAGAAAAAATATATTTAATAAACAATTTGATAATGATAGAAATTTTATTCAAAACATTTTTTGCAAAAATTAGACATGTAAGAAATTGGACTTTAGATCAAATATATATATAAAAATAATTTAAAAAATCATATTTTGGTATATTTAATCATTAATGACATGAAAATGATTGTAAAAACATTATTCAAATTAAATTAATAGAGATTACTAAAACTGATGAGGTTTATTTAGAGTTAGATAATAATATTTCATCGCCATAAGCTTAATCATAAACAACCCTCATAAATAATTAAATTTTATTAGAAAACAATAAAAAAATTAGAAACATATGAGTCATAATTTTCTTGAAATAAATACATTTAATTATATATATATTTCATAATTATCAAGATAATAATCATAAATGGAATTTATGGGATGTATATACACCACGCAAAAAAAATAAGTGGTGAATATGCAATTTTTTCCACATAAATTAAAGTGAGACGAAGATCCCTTACATTATTTGGTTACATTTCAGTCATAATCAGAATGATTGAATAAAATTAAATTAATCATTAAATATAATTATATTATGTAAATTAATAATTTAACATGTAAAAGGGTTTTTATATATTACATAATATGTAATATAGTTTCATAATACAATTAATGTCCCATAGAATACAATTTGAGGGAGAAATACCTTACCTCAGGTGTCAAAATTCATTGGAAATGATCAATACTGATTAATAATAAATATATGTATTTTATAATTCAATTATAGAACCATAATAATATATTTCATAACATATATGATTTAATAACAACCTTTTATCACCTATTTGTTAACAACTCCTTGTTAAAAATCATGTTACACTTAATAACTACTTTGTTTTTTCATATTTGTTTTTAAATTTAAAATTTATTTACATTATCATTAATCATGGTTATATTATATATTGAATTTTCAAATTTTATAAATATCATATATATTAAATATATTACTATTTTATATAATCTATTATAATTATATATAGAAAATTAACTATAAAGATCATGGTTATGCTAGGTTGTATGTACATATGAACATTTTTACCATTTTATCAATGAGAGGAAGGAAAGGTAAATAATATATCACATTTAAAAAATAATTTCTATTTAATATATATCGGGTATTCATTAAACATTTCTTTATTACTAACCATGTTAAAATAAAATTTACTTCGTGGCGGTGATAATCCACACATACGGTTGAGCAACATTATCATTTTCCAAAATATTAGAAAGTAATATGGTATATGTATAATTATAATTTTAGGGTATCAATTATTTAATAAATATAATATATAGTCATTAAATGTATCATTATATCATGTTTTTGTAGGAGGTGATGTGAAATGAATAAAATCATTTAGTGATATAGTATTCAGTCGTACACATGATAGATGGTTTCGTTCCCCATTTGATGAAGTAGGAGATGAAAATATTTTATGAAAGAAAAATAATAGATATAATTATTTTTTATATAATTATTTTATAATATTATTATAGTTTAATATGAGTTTAATTATTTGGAAGAAGAAATAAAACCAAAATTCATAGTTAATAATGGTACATCTTCTTCGAAAAACTTCCTCGGTTTTTCATCAAAAGCCTTTTTGGATTATTTTGAAAGAAGAATATGTCATTTAAGAATTATAGAGAGAATTAATTCAGGTATTTAGGAATAAATTTTATGAAAAATTATTTTCATGTGTGAAGAGGATAGTATAAGGGATTCCCTTTTATATGGTGGTGATGAAACTCATTGATGTTTTGAAATGAAAAAGTAGTACTCACACATTACTGATGTTAGGATGATAAAAAATGGAAAATTATAAAACATTAGATGATATAAGGTTTACTATGGATATAATATAATAATTATCCACTTGTTTTACTCATTTAAACACTTATCATTTTAGTTTGACCTTGGAAATCTCGTTTAATCCTTGACCACAATAATTAATTTTTAATGTTTTTACTATTAAATTTGACCCAAAATTAAGTTACCCTTTTTATGTAATATAAATTATTTTTATTAGAAACATATAATAAATATTATAAAATTCCACTAAAAAATTGGCAATCTTTAATTTAAACTTAAACATACAGATGAAACGAAAAATTTGTTTTTCAAAGAGAAACAATTTAAAAGTACAAACAAAATGTATGCTAATATTAATCATAGAAGTGATGCCAGTGACCTAAATTTTATTATTAATAATATAATTGAAGAAATTATACTTTTATAACAGTTCAAAAAATTAAACCTTATGAATTCATTAAATAAAAGTGGATTTTAGAATATTAATACGTATTTTCCATTATTAATCAAAAAATTAAACTTTTTTGAAAATTATAAAACATAACACCTAATTACTTTTAAAATTTTAATTTAAAAAAATGATTTCCTATTTTTTAAAATTAAAATTATAAAATTAGAAAAAAATAGATTTTTATTTTTATTAAAAAAATAGATTAAAATCATTTTTGAGAAGACAATTATTTTCGAAACATTTAAAGACCTTACTAAAAATAATAATTCATTATAAATAAATTTTATTTATCAAAAAGCAACATAATTAAATTAAAAAATGTGTTTATTACTATTCATACCAAAATTTAGGACATCTATTTTATTAATTCCACATTTAAATAAAAATATTAATAGTTTATTTTGTTTTGTTAAGGTTTTGTTTTGCATATAACACAAGCTATGAAAAAACTAAATTAAATTGAAAAAAATATTTAATAACTTCTCATTATGATACAATACCTACATATGAGAGATATAATTTTTTATTCCAATTAAGATATATTTATCAAACCCATATACTGAATATGTTAACTTTTGTGCCTCTTCAATGTATGGTATAAATTAATATTTTTTCATTTTTAGTAGCATGATTTTATTTGTTCATGCATGGTCGATCATATATTTGGTTTCAATAGATTTATCTATTTTAAAAAAAAATTAGATCCCAATTTAACATAGTTGTGTTATTATATCCTTATATATCATTAGATTTATATAATCATGTTTAAATTGAATATTATGGTAATCATATTGCATATAATATTCCTGTCAAAAAATATAATTCTTTTTAGTCTAGTCTAACTAAATCATGGAATATAATATATGTATATAATGATATGTGAATAATTAATAATCACATGTATTTATATTAATAAAATAAAGTGAGTCCCATTAATCATATATTATGATATCTATAACGAGTTTTAAAAAATAGTGTATCGTATTTCATTTTTGATATATTTGTATATCATAAAATTTAAACGATACATTTGACTATACATTTATGTATAAATAAAGTATAAAATATGGAAATTAGTAATAATATATGATTCTTCGTGTAAAACCTATTTTAGTACTACATTTTTATTATTTATATTTTACGACTCCGCCTGGACTCTAAAATGTGGTCGATGATAGAAAATTTATTTTTCTTTATTTGAATTATGAATTATTTTTATATTTATAAATTTCTTATATATAATGATAACGTGTATTTTGGGAATATTTAAAAATTTATATTTTATATCTAAATTAATTAATTTTAATTATTTTATATGTAATTTATAAATGGTAATGAAACATTTATATAGAAATGTCACATAATATTAAATGTTATCAATAGACAAAATTAAAAAATTATACAGAAGGACTTATAATTTAGAAATAAATTATTAATGTAGAAATTATACATTTAGTTTATAAAGTGTTATTTTATTTTAAAAACAAGGCTATAATATGAAGTGTATATTTTTTTGTTTTTTAATTATTCGTAATATATAATATTTTTTAAAAAAATTTAATGTTCATTTTAAGGATATTATTTAAACTAAATAGAATATAGTATAGATGATTGATTTTATCAAATGTTATGTAATATCATTTTTGTGATATTGATTTTATGCCAATTTTTTATATAAATGAAATTTGAATAATAGTTGTTTATGAATCATAAAATATCATATGTTTAATGTGAAATTACATAAAATGAATACTATGAAGGATTTCATTTTATGGAATGAATATATTGTGTTCATATTCTATATTATGTAATTTCAATAATTATTACCTAAATTTTAAAATATTTTTAATTATTTTTTACTTATGACTTATTTATAAATACATATCTCATGATTAAATATGTGTAAAGAACAACTTTTAGAAGATATTACCTTATTGAATCATAGAATTCTTTGTAAATTGTGAATATATATATAATACAGTTTAACAGATAATGTTCTTCAAGAGATTATTATACATGAATTCTATGAGATATATGCTACCTTTGATAATATTTTTTTCTTTTTAAATTGAAATACATTTTTTATTGTATTTATTATCTTGAATTTATTTGTCTTCATATTGTTTATACATATTATTTGTTAGGGTTATGGTGAATTATAATATCTCTAGAGTAAGGAATACTTCTGTAAAAGGACTATAGTTTGGACTTCACATTGGCATAGTGTCTTTTTATTTATTCTATAAATAATCTAGTTAGTTATTATTGGTTTTGGGATCACTCATATAGATATTATCAATTTTATATAATTATAAAAAACTATATGAAATATTTATTTATATTATTATATCTATTTGTATATTTTTGTATTTATTTGGATTCTATTTATGGGTGTGTAACGTAAAATGTGGGTTGTTTAATGAGTTACACAATTGTATAGATTGGACATGTCAGTTTGGTGGAAGAAATATGATTCAAAACTAAAATTTTAGAATCATCTAAACATAAACTGAATAACATAAGGTATGACGGTGAGATTAAATCCTATTGCCATGATATGTGTTAGATTCATTCCTAATAAAACACAATTAATGAAATTTATTGTACAAGAATGTTGTTTTATGATAAATCAATGTGCCATTGGATAATAAGATGTAGGCTGTGGTGGAAACAAATATTCATAAAAGATAAAAAACAAATATAACCATAAATATCTATTAGTTAAGATACTAGAGTAATAGAGTTCAGTCTACAAATTTATTGGATTGGGTACAGTATAACTATCTCAACATCCCAAGAGTCATATATAAATATGTATGATATGATTCATATAGTGCATTACATAAATAGATATGTGGTGAGATGAAAATTAAATTGGACTAATTTCTACTGGAATATGGACCTTGTAAAACTAATTGATATAATGTTATTATAAATGGGTCATTATTTTAGTCAGATACCTTTCAATAAAATCCCTTATTAATTTTTAGTAATAAAAAATATTCATCTAAAAAATATTCAACTGTATATAAAATAATAATTATTTTCAAATATATCACTGAAAAAAATATTTAAAAGGATAGGTTTGGTGCATGAATCTTATTAGAACTGAAATATAATAAGATTTCTTATGTAAGGGAAATTATATTTCGTATAGAGATACATTGAAGAATTATTATGTGGTAATTTTTTTCAATATGTAAATCAAAACACATAGGTGAAGGATAAAACATTAATGGTTTCAATAGAATAAGATGTTAAATGACATAAGATATTTTATTCACATTACCAAATATGATTGGGTATATAAATGATAGTCAATATTATTGATCATGCTAAATAATTGGATATATTACGGGTTTTATTATTTATTATATTGATGATAGATTTCATTTGATATTCATTAATGGAAATTTCTAAAAAAATATTAATGAATGAAAAACAATTACACGATATTCAAAAAATATTTATAATAGAAGAACTGGGTATGTGATGTCTAGGTTATGGTATTTTATCTACAGTACAAGTGGGTAAAATATGATACCAATACAAGATAAGTTATAATTAGAGTTTAATAATTTTCATTTAAGTACCTAATCATATCCATTTAAATATTAAGGTAAAATGAGAAAGCAATATGTAATGATTTTATAGGATGATAAAATTTAGGATACCTGAATGGTTTAATAAAACTCCATGGAATTTCAATGTTAAGAATCAATTATATAGAAAATAATTAGTGTATTTTAAAGAGTATATTGTACCAAATTTATTTTTTTCAAGTTTTAGAAAAATACCAGAGGTCAAAAATCATTGGAATAATTTAATTTTCTTATTGTTTACATTCATGTGGTAAGAAAAAAGTTGTAATATAAAATATTTGAATATAAAGGATTTTATAATGATGATATGAATTTAAAAAAATTAAATGTTTAATAATCTCATGTATCATATATGGTAAGATATGATTTTTCATCAGAATGATTTATTGGTCATTTCGTTATATAATTAATTCAATACCAATTATGGATGATTTATCATATTCAATAACATATTTCTGGAAATTTACAAGTGTAAAGATGTTTTACAGAGGATAAAATTGTTTGTCATATTATTTATTTTTATATGAGGGAAGACAGTGTCTCTACCGATCAAGGGTATATTTAAAAGAATTCTATTTTTAAGAAGAAATTACCCCATACACATAAAAATCTATATATGAAATTGGTAAAAATGATTATTTATTTAATATTCCTACACATATAAGATAATAGTTATTTCATAAAAAATTTTTTGTTTCTCTTAATTTGTTATTCTAATGTGAATATTGTGACTATGAGGCTAGTGTGAGTATGCATGAACAATGAAATGTTCAATGTTAAAAAATAAAATATTATACGAGTCGGAAATTAATGTATTTTACACTAAATATCCTAAAATGATTAGGATATATAACGGTGAGGATAAATATAAAGATTTAAATTTAGTTACTATGAGAATATCAATATCACATTATCCTATAATATTATTTTATTAAAAATATTGAGTGAATTAAAATTGATATCCTAAAAGAGTTTTTGTGTATGATAGTAAAAATAAATGTAATGAGTTCAAATTAGTTACCATAATAAAGTGAATTACAATTTATATAAAAAGGGATTAAGATGATTTGTTATGTAATAATTTAAATATTTACATTATTTATGAAAATATTAAAAGGAAAATATTTTATAGAAATGGTTTCGATGATGATGTTTTTAAAATCAGAGTGAGTTCAATGTTGGAAATATATGTTAACATCATAACATTTGGTGTTACAATTATTATATGATTTAATGTTTTCAAAGAGTTGAATAATTTTAATATGATTCCTAAATATCACAATTATTCAAATATAAATAATTTATATATCTTAAAAACTATAGTACTTAAGGGAAAGGTTTTATGAGATGGTCACATTATTATGTTATTGGAATTACATGAAGATGTAATGAGTTATCAAAATCATATAATGTACAAAAACCCAAAGTCTAATTTCAAATTTTATAAAATATGATATATTGTACATGATATTATATATGTTTTTTTACTATTATTAAAAAATATTCAGAATATAATATGCATCAAATAAAAGAAAATATACATCTTTTAATAATCTCATGTTGTCTGAATAAGTGTATATATTGATATAAATTTCATAAAATGTAATGATTATTAACCACTAAATGTTAAAATATTTGGTTTATACCTTTTATATGTCTATCATTTTTTGTTATAGGTTAGGATAAGATGTTATGTTTAAATTGACTAGGATTCTTGTATAGAGTTACATAATATATTCCTGAATAAAAGACGATTTTTTCTGCATTATATGTCTCGTAATATATACTAATGGAGTGGATACACTATATATTTGGTATATGTGGGATTCTTGGATCATATTTTGAGTCCTCACTACCTTATATAATAAATATACCTATCATTAGTACTTTTATATGTTGATACATTTCTTTCTCAAAAAATTAGTATTAGATAACCATGGGTGGTTAGGTTTGTTGTTGATAATGTCATCAACTTGATTCCAACCAAGAAGGGATTTATCAACTCATGTGATGACTATGACATAATATCCCGAGTTTAATATAGTTTGGGTAGTTTGAATCTAAACCCTGATAAAATATATGAAGGTCTTCTATATTCAGAAGAGGGGCATATGATATGATCATCCATAAAGGATAATGACACGTGATGTATTCATCTACCAAGCCAGTTTATACTCAATTAACTGATAACATAAAAGTTGAAAATATGGGAATTACATAAATTATTTAATAGTCTCACTCTATTTATAATATAATGTGATCATATGAGATAACATGCTATCATGTGTTGTGACTAGGGGACATAGGTATAGAGTTATGTGTGTTTGATGGAGATCATACCATATACCTTTATATCTTTAGTATCATTGATTTTATTCTAAAGGACTATACTTTTTAATATTTATAGAACTAGAAATTAAAATTTATTTTCAATCATATAATGTCACATTGGGTTATGTCACACTCGGGTTTGTAGTTTTCACTTCATTTCGGTTCTTCATCATTTTCCTCAATCTAGGGTGTGTCATGATTGTAATATCTGGTCATCATTTAATCATTTAATTAAACCATAATTCCATACATAGGATCTCTTTGAATAATCATATGTTCTTATTGAATTACCCCTTGTCTAACTTTTCAAATTGGATCAAAATTGTGAGTTTCTGGTGAAAAAAAAACAGTAAATAGTGTTTGGCTGCACAGTTTGCTAAACAATTCTGCCAAAGCATGCAAGGTCTCAAGAACATTAAAAATATTATTTGTAATTATAATTTTTCCATTTTTTAATGATAAAAATTATTCTAATTTCTTCCCCATTTAATTCCTCATATCCATGGGAAGTAACCATGTTTCTTCAACCTCCCTTAGAACTCATTTTTGTCGTGGGTTTTGGTGGTGGTACTTCATGATTTCTCAATTAAGTGATTCCCTCTATTGTTCCATTCATTCTCCTTAGGGTTTTATCCCTTTTTTATAACGTTTTATTTCTACAGAAGTTAGGTATTTATACATGGGGTTTGTTTTTGAGTTCCATTGCTCTTTCTTGTGAATTTATGATCGTTTTCAGTCTCTTGGGGTGCAGTGGTGGCGCAGTTGAGGAAAAAAAATAATATTTTGGGTTTTGACATATTTGGTAGGATATTACCTGATTATAAATTAATTGATCAGTGATATTGAATAATTTACTAATTTATCATGTTCCACATATTTTTTTGTGGTGAAAAATCTATTTCTAATTTAATTAGTTAAGAATTTAATTATAAAGATTCATTTTTTATTGAGATGGTGTTTTTTTTCTTACGTAACTCTTGTCGTAAAATTTGGGGTATTTTTAACACATCTGAAAATGGTGTATTAAATTTGTATTGGGATGGAAAATCTGGTTTTGTAGGGTTTTGAGTGATTTTAGCCATTATAGTGGGTTTGTGAATGGGTTTTACGTGCAAAACATTTCTATACACTTTGATGTTTTTTATAAAAATGACAAAAGGTTTATTGAGTTACATAAAGTGTCCAAAGGATGAAGAGGTACTGTTTTGGTGGGATTATATTCATAAAATGTGTTTTTTAAATAAGACTTCATGATTTGTAATATTAGGAATTTTGAGAACATTTTATAAATTATTTAAATGATTTATTAAATTGCAAGAAAGATGTGATTCATGTTTGTTGGTTATTTTATGTGATTATGATGATTAAATAAATTCGAATTTGAATCATGCATTTAGACACATGTATGTGTGATGATTGGTTTTTTCATGATTTTAAAAATTAATTTTCTTTTTAAAATTTAATTTGATATCATGTGTAACTTGATTGATCACAAAGAGAGATACCTGGGTATTTAGGGGGGGGACATGTACCAGTATGATAGTGATTCAGAGTGGTTTAATCCATATTTCAAATAGTATTTTTGATTATGGAAATAATAAATAATCTATAATGATTATATTTTTTACATGAGGTTATGGTTGTGTTCCCTACTAGTGTATTTTTTGCGAGAAGAAAATTTTTTATGGTTACATTTCACCAAGATACATGGTACCTGGGGCGCACTTCTAGCTAGTGTCTAGGGGTGAAACTGTGACTACAACTCATTGTTTATATGATACTATATGCAAGTACACATTGTGTTTGGATGGAAACATATGTCTCCTATTAATTTTATTTAAAATGTTTCAATGGTTAAAATACCCCCCTTGAAATGAGTTTTCATTTAATGTTGCATCCTTTAGAAAATTATTGCTACCTTTTCTTGTTTATGAAAATAATCATGTTTTTTTATCTTATAATGTTTATCAAAAGAAATATTTTGGGTGGAATCCTAATATGATTAATCATACACCATACTTACACATTTTGGTGTATGTATACATGGTAATGTTTATTTCATGTTTGAGTAAAGCTCTTAGAAATGAGGTATGGGTTTCTAGTGGCCCATCATGATGTAGTGTCGTGGAGATAGATTCATGGCATGTCCCCATTCCATGAGGTGGATATTGGGATATTATTTTAGGATTTCGTTCATTGTGTTAGATTTTGGGAATTTTTAATCCTTTTCATCTCATTTCTGAATTTTTGTAAAGGATGGTTTGGTTTGAAAAATTCAGATTCATTTTATTAATGTTTATTTAATGTATTATGTTTAAAAATTTGGGTAGATCCTTCCCAGTTTTTATTTTATGATACCCAAGAACATGTACCTGAATGTGGGTATTGGGGAATACCTTTGGTTCTTGCAATGAACAAGGTTGGGTGCTAGTTTTGAAGGTGACCAGATCTAGTTTGTGACAAAATGGTATCAGAGCATGATCGCTCTTTTGGGCCATGTCCTTCTGGGAAATAGTCTTGGTAGACTAGATCTAGGATTTTCGATAAATGAAATTATGATTAAGAGTAGTGTTTCGAGCTTTCACACATTGTGATGAGATTCATGTCTCTAGGGGATGTTTGGGAATATCTATGTTCTTTTGTTCTCATGGTTCATCAATTACTAGGGAAATGAAAAGAGAGTCGGTTCAATTGTCTCAGTGAGCTTAGAGGAATTTTAAATTCATGTGGATATGAGGATATTGACCTAGAAAACTCTTGGTGGTAGTTAATTAATTGTTATATGGATGTCAACCATATATCCAATCATCCCACCATCACTGATTTCTTCTCACATTGTTTTGTGTATTTCTAATTTTATGTCAGGTAGACATTGTTTTAAATATAATAGTGACGTGATTTTAATAAATGTTAACTTTTTTGAAATGATTTTACTATATAGAATAAATTTTTTGATTTGTGATAGGTTTTAAATGAGTTTATAGAATAATCTTGAAATGGTATATGGTTTTATTATACCTCATTTAAATTCATGAATTATGTTAAAGTGGAATTTGAATATTTGTTTCATGTAGAATTTATTAAATTATGGAAAAGTTTTTTGAATGGAATAATGTGTTTTGGAATTTATATGTGGGGTTTAAATATGAAATTTTTTTTTGTAATTAGAACGATTTTAGAATCTTTCATGAATTTAGGAGATCATATTTAAAATGATAATAAATGTGTTTCTTTAAGGAATGGGTGTTGATAAAATGGTGTTTTTCATCAACTTGGTTGTGTTTCGAAATCAGATAATATGTTTTTAAATAAATTGGTATTGCTTGAATGTGAGTATTTTTTTGAATGGTTCATGAATTTTCTAAAAAAGGATTATAATATTGGAATTGGGTTTTAATTTGGTTACTTGGAGTTTTGAAAAAAAGGAAGTATCGGCAGAACAATTTTTTTTTGAAAAGTGGAAATAATTTTTTTAACATTTGGAAATTCGACGAGTGACCTCATGAATTGATTTATATGAAAAGATATATAGTTAAGGGTATTTCTAGATTTCTGATGGTGTGGATATGAGGAGGGTTCCCGGTTTGGCACGAAAAGTTTAGGATCAAAATATCGGTGTAGATACTCAATTAAAAGAGGGGGTGTGAGTTTTAGGATTAAAATAATTCATTGTTATCTATAAGAAAATTTATGTTTAAAAACATTAAACATGATGTATTCACATACCCAATTTAGTTCTTAAATGAGAAACACTATTTCTTGGGATCCGAATATATAGACCCCATGAGGAAACTTATAAAAAAGGTTACTTTAGGAATGTTTCTACATTAAATCATATAGAATCTTATTTATATTAGAATATAAAATTATAAGAATTTATATGAAAGTTATATTTATTTCATTTAAAAAATTAAGTAGAATTAAAACTTCTCATAATAACGTGTAAATAGCTTTAAAAAATATTTTATCACAATGATAAGGGTATCCAAAAACATTAGATAATGGTCTATTGATTTATACATTCATGAAAGTATATATTAGCCACAATAGGGTAATCAATCAATAAGAGCAACAGAGTTTGCCTTTCTATACTCGTAAGACCATAAAAAATAAGGTAGTCCTCGCCTCTATCTTTCCTTCCCTATAATCCCTCAAACTTTAAGGTAGTAAACACCTATGTATACCTCTCCCCAGAATGCCATGAACTTTAATGTAGTCATCCCTTCTTTCCTATTATCCCTAGAATCCCTTGAATGATCATCCAATCAGAAACTCACTAGGCAGACTAATCATGTTATTCACAACATTCGCCAAAAATACGAGAGACTCTATCTTTGGAAATCACTTCACAACCTCAAAACACGTAATCTCAAGATATGTGTTCTATAGTCAACACATATTAAAAATTTTAAATGGTTGTTTATTTATAAGAGAAAAATACCAATGTTTGGATCCTTTATCAGTAGTCAATATTTCATTAAATTTAGGTGGGACCTATACAGTTGTCACTCAATCAAAAATAAGTTAGAAAAAAAATTTATGAAATCATTTAAAGTAATAAAACATAAGAACATTATCATGTGTATGAAACTAAAAATATTTTTGGAAAACTTTATTAAGATTATAAAACATTAATATGTTTCGTATGTGATAAAATGAAATGATACTTTATAGAAATGTGCTAATATTATGGGAATAATTTAATCATATTCTTAAGGATTTGAGAACGACTGTCTAAATATAAGAACAAACGGATTATAAAATTATATATATTCAAAGATATAATTTTGAGGAATCTAGAATTTGATTTATGAAAAATTTGGATTCGGATTTATGATGACTTTGGATTCTATAAAATTGACTGTTTGGAGTTTGATTTCTCGAGAATTCAGAATCTGATTCATAACGACACTGTAGTTGGAATTTAAAAGTAATCGGAGTCTAATTTCATAAGAAATCGTAGTGTGATTTCAGGAGAAATCAGAGTCCGATTTCAATAGAAAATAGTGTTTTATTTTAGGAGAAATCACAGTCTGGTTTTAGAATAAATCAGAGTCTAATTTTAGAAGAAATTGGAGTTATAATTTAGAAGAAATCTGTGTGAAATTTATAATGAAATCTGAGTCTGATTTTATAAGAAATCAGAGTCAGATTTTAGGAACAATTTGGAGTCTAACTTCTGGATAATCATAGTCTGATTTCTAAATAAATCATTGTATGATTTGAGAAGAAATTGGAGTTTTATTTTAAAAGACATCGAAGTTATAATTATATATAAATTGGATTCTATGAATCTGTACAGTTGTATATTAGGTAAAGATATGATTTCTAGATTTATGAAAATGATGGTTAATCTTGGTTTAGGAATGTACTATATAAGATAATTAAATCCATAGGTAATATCAAAAAAAATTTACAGAAAGTTAATTTTCCTAAAAAAAATTTAATAGAGAATGATAATTTTCTTTAGGAAAATGTGAATGTGATTTCCAAAACATAAAAGAATGTAAAAGTCATAAAAGAACATATTGACACAATAATATCCTTCTTTTTGTAAAGCACAAAAAATATTTTCAAAAAAGATGATATGGAATATTGTTTTCACTTTTTGAACTTTAATATAAATTCGTATCTCCCTTTTCTTATGACCCATAATGAATACGACTAACTCTCCCTTAGGTTTTGAAATCCATAAGGATCATATTCCTCTCTTTATTTTAGAAGGTACTTCTTACTTACATTAGAATTTATTCTTTATGTAGTCCCCCCCCCTTACATAGGAATATCATTTATTAATTTCCATTTTAGATCAATTTTTACATACTGTTATGATATTCAAAAAATATTAGAGGGAAGGAAATAAAATTTCTGAAAGATTAAGAGTATAAAATAAAACATAATGAAATGATAAAAAATGTTACATAGATAACCGATGAAAATATTATATTTTAATAAATTATTAATCCTTATTTTCCATCAGTATCAGCTTTCATAGGGTTGCCTTCAACATTTTCAACTCTTTATGACTATCCTCAAACTTCTTAAATAGCTGATCCGGATCCTAATTTTTGTTTTCAAGAAATTTTATTCTGTATTATTCAGAATTATGAATTTGGGGTTGAGACTTTACCACCTCTTACTGGTCATTGAATTTTATTTCATTACATCATTGAGTTCACATTCCCTTTTCAAATTTAAAGTGAAAAAATTCATCTTTCCATTCTAGTCAATATCCACTTGGATTTTAAGATCTTGTTATCCATTTAGCTTCTCTAATAGACATGTTGAAATGTTTTTGATCATGCAAACTATATTGTCAAAGGAATCCTTTACTGAGTTTGTGGAAAACATAAATGATTTAAACATCATCAATCATTAAAATAGAAAAACTTTGTTATATCTTTGGAATATCTTCTATTATCATTATAACCAATGTGAAAAGTATAGAACTCAGCTTCATGTGTGACAAAATTTTCCATGAGAATGATTATTTAATCTGACCTTTGATTGATTATTTGTGGAACTAGATGACATATCGAGTCAATACATTGAAATAAGGAAATAGATTTGACATCATTTTTTAGGATTGAACCACAAGATATTTTCCTAAGGAAGATAAAGATTTTGTGGTAGAGTCCTTTTCTAGTGTGGGATTTTTAACATTCTATACTTAATTTTTCTTACATGATCCCACAACATCATTCTTATATTTTTCAACCACATATTTACTATTATAATAAAAAAACACTTCATTTTCATTCTCATCCCTATAGATTTCTTTCTCACCTTTCGGAGTCTGATGCTCACTATAAAAAACATGAATATTCCTATCACCATCATCTGCCGCTATTTAAATAAATATGTCTACATCTTTATTAACATCACTAGATGAATTAAATCACGATTACGACATTCATCATCTAAAAGTTTATCAACCTTATCCTAAGAAACATCATCATTACCTTCTTATATTATTTCGGATGATTCATCACTGGATGTTCTGATAGACCACTTTTCTGAGTCACTTGCATTCTCTTGGTATTCATCCACCATTTTGATTACATATTCACTTTCCACTTCAAATAATTATTTTTCTTTTCCATCACATTTTTTAATTATTATTCAACAATGAGTTCCCGAATTGAAATTTTATTTCCCATGGATTGTATTATTACTTACACATACAAGAAGGATTCAATTACATGAATTTGTTTCAGATTATTTTCTCAGTATCTTTAAAAGAAGCATGAATAATATCTCATTTTGACATCAATTTTTTAACTTCTTCTCTTTTCCATGCTTCTCGAGCTCTTCATGTGCATGAAATTTTATGGATATATCATTAGTAGGCTATAACCCAAAAACACCATATCATTCCTATATTTTCTTCTTCTTATCTCCCCACATATATACCACTTCATTAGATAATGTATTTTACTTTTTTAGCTTGGGTGGAGCAGAAACTGATTATGGTTCTAGAATATTCCCTTTTTGGTTCTGGTACTTTTGTTTTCTTTAGGGTTTTCATTGAACACTCACCACATTTACCTTTCTACCTGACATATTGAACATCACTGTCAACAAAATAAAATAAATCTGTTGACAAAATACTAAAATTGATTTTCATCCTTCTCAGAGTATCATCACTCAACAACATAATCATGAAAATAGTGGGGTTTGAGATGCAAGGAATTTTGAAGCATTATAAATATCGGAAAATGATTTTTGACAATATCTCAGTATACATTATTATTTGATACTTGAGGGTTCCATTCATGATATTGGTGATGATCAGGAGAATGTACTTGATAAGGTTTATCTTCTTTATATTCAATGTCATGTCAATCTAAAAGATATAACATTTCATAAGGGAATACTATTATCCCTTTATCGGAATGAGTAATCCTTGCATCCATTGGGGTAATAGTCTATAGTTGGTAGAAAAAAGATTGATATTTGGTGAAGTAACAATTTTACCTTCAAGTCACTCAATTTTTATAACCTTCTCAAATGTATCTTTATTTTACGGAAACTTGTGTAAAAATCATTGCCTTTCCTACATAAGGTATATCTAGAATACTTGCAACCTTGATGAAGGATAAATAATAAGTCTTACCATATCTCTTGAGAGAAATCATTTCTCATCCTTCATGTTCATAAAAATGAACTATATCATAAAATTCAATATAGATATTAGGATAAACCAGATCATAATTCTTCAGTAAGGAAACACAAAGGCATTACCATATATTTTTCATTATGATTTTTGAAATAAGAGAATAATAATTAAAAAAGAAATTTGGTTCCATAAATCTTTATTTGTAGATTAATAATTCATTGAGTTTCTTGTCGGAGGCCATCATATTTTGAGGGGAAACATCATAACACATATTGAGATTATTGATATATTGAAAACTGAATAATTGTTATGAAGGGAGGTAGATATTTGCCACAAAAACAAAGGAACAACTGATGTGGGACATGAATAGGGGGTCCTTTATATAGGATTCTCGGTGACACTTCATATTCTTAAATAAGTCCTTTAGTAGAGATTGGATTGATCTAATATGATAGTTGATATCAATTCCAATAATGGATTTTGATTGTTCTGATCTTTTGAGTTTTTAAGGAAAAATCAGATTTATAGAAAGAAAATATGATAATGTTTTCATCAAAAAGATAGAAAACTAACAAAAAAATGATGCAATTAATATGATTTAACTATTGAAAAATTCCTTCCAGATTTCTCAAAATGAATTGTCAATAATTATAAGGTTCTTATTGAAGAACATAGGTTCCAGAAATTTTATTAACAATGTAAAATTTTAGGTTCTGAATAAATTTGAAGGAAATATTTTTATTTTCCAAAAGATTTTAAGGAATGAAAAATTATAGTATTTCAAAAAATACAGACTAATAAAATAGTAAACATATGTACCCCCCACCCTATGAAAAAATAATTAGAATACAAGTATATAGTTTTTTTTAAAAAGATAATATTTATGATTTATTAATGGTTTTCATTCATAAATTTTGATTAATTTATTAAAATACATCAGATGGTAATGATTTCTTAAATTTTTCAGCAGGTTGGTCTAGAGTTTCGATAAATTAAAGAATGATATCTCTTTTACGTGTGTGATCCATAAGAATGTGATCCCTAATATCTATGTGCTTTGCAAGGGAGTGATATCCATGGGTTTCTTCTCAGAACAATGGAACTAGTATTATCATACATTATCTATTTTTTGGTAAATCACATTCCATAGTATGTGAGTATGTGTTTCATCTACAACACTTGAGTACGACAACTTCTAGATACTATATATTCAACTTCATTAGTGGAATGTTCAACTAAGTTCAACATCATTCATGGCCAATAATCAAATGAATTTCTCAATAAATTATAAGATTTGGATGTTCTTTTTCTATCCATTATACATCCACAAAAATATATATTTGACTTTTTTAAAGTAATATCATAAATAGAAGTGTATAAAATTACAAAATCCATTGTTCCCAATAAATTAAGAAAAAATTCACTACATTTAATTCTGATGATTTTAGATTAGATTGATATTTTTCACATAAGCAAACTGAAAACATTATTTCTAGAAAACTAGCTGTATAATAAAATTACTATCATACCATTAAAAATGTTTGATATCGTATTTCTTGAGCAACATCAAGATCCGGAGAATTTGATGTACCAATTTGACTAATTGTAATTTTATTACTGTCAAATCTATCCATCCTAATAAGATCATAAATAAAATTATGGTTAGATTAATATATTTTTCTTCTAGTTTTTGAGAAATTTGAAAACAAAGAAAAAAGGTTAACTCACCTGTAAAAATCATTTAAAACAATGATTTTGTTAGATTCAAAAAATAATCATGTAGGGATTACTAAGCTTATCTTAAGAGAATGGGATCCTCTAAATTTCACCAATAAAAACCATTTTATTATCTTTCAATATAAAAATGGTTGGATCAGTAGTATCCTTAACATAATTGTTTTACAAAAAAATCATGTACTTTTGTCATGCCAGAATCTAGGGGATTGTTGATGTCCATTTGAATGTGTTTGAAATTTAATAATTCTACAATTTCTACAATAATTTTAATATATTCAAGTCTAGTTACTATAGAATAGGTTTCTTCATAGTCTATTCATTCTTGTTGATTATTTTCTTTTGCAAGTAATCATGCTTTATTTCGTACAATGATTTCATTTTTATAAGATTTATTTCTAAAGACCCATTTTATACCAATTATAGATGTTTCCATTGATCATTAAACCAAGTTATTGGATTTTTTCCTTTCTAATTCATTTATTGTGACTTTCATGGATTTAATCCAATCATCATCAACTAAATAATCACCAGTGATTTTATATTCTAATTGGGAATGGAATGCTCAATGTTGTAATTATTTTCATATATATATTTAGTCCATGTAGGTTTATTTTTATCAACAATGATACTATCACTTGTATGATTCTTCAGAAACAACTAATTTGGATTTTGTAAAAATTTTCATCAATATAAGTTAAAAAATCATCTCGTATAAATACTTAAAAAACATTTTCTTTAGTATTTTCTTTATTAGAAGAATATTACATCAATGGTTGATAAATATTTATTTAAAAACACATCCTATGATTTAGGTAGGGGTTGTTAAAAAAAGGATCAGTTTCAAAAAAAAATTCATGCAATGTTTCTTCAATATTACCATAATTGTTTTTGAAAACTCTATAATCCATAGAATTAGTGGAATGGCCTAAGAAAATTCCTCCATTAGATTTGGGTTCATAATTATATATGTTATATTTAGTATTCTAGAT
Organism: Viscum album; assembly: GCA_963277665.1. Lineage (NCBI taxonomy): Eukaryota > Viridiplantae > Streptophyta > Magnoliopsida > Santalales > Viscaceae > Viscum > Viscum album. The sequence goes on along the minus strand of OY728134.1, from coordinate 632,540,728 downwards.
GAATACTTTTCATCCAAAAGCATTTACATAAGAAACTTGTGTTTTTAGACCAGTCCATTATCCATAAGGAGTTTTATTATAAAAACATTAGATTAAAAATTAATTTATAATAAAAAAAGAAGTACTTAAATCATCATCCTAGAATTTTTTTCAATTGAATAATCACTCAACATGGTTCTCATTATCACATGGGGAATTTGATTTCTAATTTAAAAAACACCAATTTTTATGAGTTATTAGAGCTGATAAATTTTGAGTAATTCCTTTTTTACAACAAAAATTTCAAAAATCCGAATTTTCACATTCTACCCCATAATCACTATGAATAGTTTTCAATTGACATGTTTTTTCATTTTTAACATTGGATTAAAATGATTGAATATAAGAGAAGGATTTAGATTTATTTTCCTGAAAATAGACCTATTGAAATCTAGTGTAATCATCAACTAATAAAGATACATATTATTTTCCCAATACATTTTGTTTTTTGGAGTGAAGGGATACATTTGTGCTATCTACAATGCATTAAACCTTGAGAGTTCACTGATTTATTTAAATAATGAATTATTTTTCTTTACATATTGTCAAGGGTTGCAAACTTTCGAAAAATCTACTATAATCTTCATGAGATCCCGAGCAACTATATTCATTGAGAGAATTCATATTTTCATAAAGATATCATGTATTATACATCGATTCCATAACCAACTTTGATATTCTATTTCACTATGGTAAACTTGGTTTAGGCATCATAGGTCTTATATGTTTAGTTTTAAAACATTCTCATACCTATGGGCATAGAGAATAAAATCATCATTGGAATTGTGTACGAAGAATTTATAATTCCTAAAATTTACTAGCTAACCTTCATCACATAATTGGTTTATGATGATACGGTTATCCTTAATATAGTTAACAGAAAATAATTTTAAATTAATGATATTAGATGAAAAAAATGATTCATATTCCAACAATTTCTCCTTGGGAATTATCTATGAATGTTACTTTACCTACTTTCATATTTATAATATATTCAAAGAGGTTTTTGTTACCAGTCATGTACCATTAAGATGCACTATACTTGTACCATGTATTGTTGTTGGTACATCAATTTTTCCCGAAAAGTAAAGTAGTTAGTCTTTCAGAAACCAATATTTCTGGGATTCAAAAATTTGTAAAAAGTAAAATATTAGGTATCCACATTTTCATTTAAAAATTGTAACTAAAAAAATAAGGACTGGGTTTTATTCAAAGAATAAAAATTCTCTCTATTTCCACCACATCGACACTTGGGGAAAAATAGAAGAACTTTGGGGAATAATGTAATTATGTTTAAAAACTTTTTTAATATGAGTATAACTAAATCCAGAACTAGTCCTAAGAGGACGATGTTGTGAATATATTTTATAAAATTCATTCCTTTCCTAAGTGAAATTTTATAAATTATTAATTAAAAAAATAATACATATTTTAGTCTCATGAATAAATTCTTAAACTCATGTTAATTATTCTTATAGATTACATTATTTTCTAAAAATTTTCTTAGAAATAAAATTTTCAAGATACATTGAAAGATTATCCTACATAGAATTAAATTCCATGTGGTTCGTAGAAATGTTATCGAAATAAAATGTTTTTTGATCTCGATCCTTTGAACAATCGGGTGATTTAGTAATTAAAACAAAAATATTATATATTTTCTCTAAATTCATTTTTTCCTATTGTTCTCATACTCATGTTATGTATAAAATGTTGAATCTTCTTTAAATTATGTTATGGTATTATCTTTTGACGAGAATTATTTTTCATCCAAAGATTCACAATATTTTTTTTAGAGAAATTTACATTTAATGAAATATTGGTAAATGATTCATCATAGTGTACGTAGGCCATAAATCAATGATTTTCCGTATGTAATCTGGCTATATGAATAATATTATTTTGGCTATAAAATTTATATTTTGAAGATTCATATGAATATTCACAACCACTGGAACATAAGGTGTCATAATCATTCAGAACATTCTTATCCATAGATTTGTAGTAGATCTTTCTATTTTTTTCAGTATGACTATCCTTTCTGTCATTTCTATTGAGTATAGGACAATCCGGCCTGATATGTCCATACATGGTGCATTCTTAACAAGTAACTTCAGAATAATTCATTTACTTTATTTATTTATTCTTATATATGTTCTTAAAAATCATTCTTTTCTACAATTTTATTCATCCCTCGTGATAGATTGTCTATTTTATTCTCATACTGATCATGGACTGTTAATTTAGATATTGATAAAAATTTCATAGATTTAGATCTAGTTACCCTTTATAGAGTCATAGATTTAGATATATTACTGAAATAACCACATATATTACCATTCTTCTTATAATTAATGACTGCATCTCACTTTACTATTTTTTCATGATAAAAAAGAGTTCTGAATAACTCATCAAGCGTGATTTTAGATACATTTTTATTTTCATCAAAATAATTTCTTTTATATTCTCTCTCATTGGGAATAATATTAATTATCATGTACAAATGTATCTCATTATCAAGATATTTATCTCCTATATATTGAAAACTAATGATGATGGTCACAAATGTTTATTTCACATTGCAAAGAGGTTCTCCATATGGAAACCTAAAACCATGATATCCCTCAGTTTACGAAGATCCTCTAATTTCTATCACTCTTGATATTCAAAAATGTATATCTTCAAGTTTCATGAAAACTCAATTAGCATATTCACAAGTGGATATTTGACTATAGATATTCATGGTCATGGAACATAAGATATTATTATGTGCCTTTTAGTTTAGTAGATATTTATGTATTTCTAGACTTTGAATATTATAGTTTCTTTGTAAAGAATCTTGTATTAACTAGTGATCGAGAAAAAATTACAAACTCCAATCTTAATAACAATATTCTTCATACTATCTCTCTAGTGAACGTACCCATTATAATAAAAAATTGGTGGCATGGTAAGATTTAAAATTTCTATAGGAACACCATTAAATCCTTTCATTCTAAAAGAAAATAAGAACCAACTTTTACACCAAAATTATTATTAGAAAAAGATTATAATGAGAGAAAATTTATGAAAATCCTTAACAAATAATTTCAAACAGGAAACATTGAACAAGAAAACATATATGAAAATATTGGTATTTTAGTGACCTGCATTGATATCGATTGAAAGATAGAAATGTTGATGTAGATGTTCAATTATAATAGGGGGTGAAATGAATGTTTTAAAATAGTCATTTTTATCCTAATGAAACCCTATTTTTAACAGTGTTAACATGATGGATTCCCAAACCCTCTTTAGTTCATAACTAAAAAACAATCATGCTTAGGATAAAAAAGTATGGTTATGTTAAAGAAACCTAAATCATGTTTACATAGAAAAGTATTATACCATAAAGTATATAGAATATTATTAATACTAGAGTATACATGTTTGAGAAAGTATAAGAAATATATAGTTTCATTCATAAAAAATGTAGTGGAATTTAAACTTTTAATAGAATCAAGTAAATATGCAAAAGAAAAATTTTAGCCTAATGAGAAGGGTATCTAGATACTTTTGATAAAGGTCCCTTTATTTATAGATTCGAGAAAATATATCATACCCACACTAGGATAATCCCTTGATAAGAGTACTAGAGTATGTCTTGCTATCCCCTAAAGCCCTCAAACATTAAGGTAGGTGGAACCTCTATCTTCTTATCCCTGGAAGCCCTAAAACATTACAACAGTTGTAACCTCTATCTTTTGTACCCTTTAATCCCTCAATAATTAATTAATTTGTCACATATGCCTTCCTATCAACTAATGCCCTCTAATTATTAGCCAATCAAAAAACACACTAGGTAGACTGAATAAGTTTTTCACAAATTGACAATGTTTTTCACAACATTCACACAAACCATGAGAGTATCTCTCTAGAAAACACATCACAACATATGAAATAATATATTGATGTTTTTAGGTAAAAGACACATATCGAAATCATCAAATGTTTGAGTATATATAGGTAAAAAATCCCAATGGTCAACTCCACCCCCAACTGTCATATTTGTCCTGAAGCTTCGGAGAGACCTGTACACATGTCACTCAACATACAGTTAGTTAGAAATAGAGTGTATGACATCGTTTCATGTAAGATAAAATTTGAAGCATTATGATGTGTATAAAATTAAAAAAAAAATATGTAAGAAATGAATTTTTATTCTTAAGAAGCATTATCATGTTTAGGATCCGATAAGATGAAATATTACACTAATGATATATAGTAACTGTAAGAATACCATTTCATCATATTATTAATGAATTTAGAATTAGAGTATAAAAATATTAACCATAGGATTATGAAGATATAGTTATTCAGAGTTTGAATTCTATGGAATCCATAAAATAATTTATGATAACTTCAGAATCTGGTTTATGAGGATTTCAGAGTTTGGAAATATGATTCATCTGTGTCTGATTTCTAAGAAATTCAGAATCAAATTTCTTATGAAATAGAACTATGATGTCAAGAGTAATAAAATATTTATTTCATAAGAAATTGGTGTTTGATCTCAAATGAAATTAGGGTCAGATTTCTAAATAAACTCGAGTATGGTTTCCTTAGAAATCAGACTCTGATTTCAGAAGAATGTAGTGTCACATTTAAGGGGATATCATAGATTGATTTCAGGAGAAATCAAGGTCTGATTTATAAAAAATAGAGTCTATTTTCAAAATAAATTATAGTGTAATTTTATAAGAAATAAGATTAACAATATTGGAGAAATCAAAATATAAGAAACTACAAGGTTCTGAGTTGGGTAAGAGTCGTATTTTTTTATTTATGAAAAAGGTGGTTCAAATAGGTTAAAAAACACAAGATAAGGCAATGAAATCCATAGGTTATATCCACATTGTGTTTAGGGAATGTAAAATTTCAATAAGAAAATATTTATTAGAAAGAGATAATCTTCATTAATAAAACGATTTTGTGACATACGAAACATAATGTAACATTAATTTCATAATGAAACATATTGAATCAATAGAAACATGCATGTGTGAGGCCCAGGGGGTACCATTGGTGGATGATGTAACTGCCAACCCATTTATTTTCAAAGATATGATTTTAATGGAAAATTTTATTTATTTATAACCGGTTAGGGTGGGGGGTCTTATTCGTTTTTTTGAATTTTTTCGTGGGGTTTGTTTAGTTTGTTAACACCTCTATTTTGAATAATGTTTTTGGGTTTTTTTTCCTGTTAAGTTGGGTTTATTTATAGTTTTGTGGTATCATTCAAGAATTTTTTTGGAGGACCTTGTGGTTGTTCCCCTCATGTGTTAGGTTCTGATTTGTAGTATGTTTGGAAAAATGTACCATCACAATTTGTTCCTTGGTTTTTTTCACTAGGGTAAACCCTAATAAAGAGTTAATGCATGATTGATGTGTACCCACATGTGATTTATTGTTGGAAAGCCCTCCAATTGATCAAAATAAATACCATATTCATTATCATTGGATATTGAGTCTACACATTTTCCAATTTTGTATAATGGATACTTTCATATTTTAAGAGTTGTTGTACATGGGTGAAATACCCCTTGTTTCCTTAATTTTCTTGAAATTCATAAAATTTAAAATGTATATTTTAACATTGTTGTTCCAATAAATTTTATTTGGATTTTGTGAGGTAGGATTCTAGTTATACTGGTGAATGTGGTCTGGGGATGTCGTTGAAAGATGCTGTCTAAATGGGCCTCTTAGGCTTTCTTCAGTCTCATCAAATCAAAGGATCATGATAGGCTACCAGTGTGGAAAATCTGTTCATTTGAGGCTGTAATGTTTTATTGGGGAAATCTCATTCTACATAGAAATCTATTCAAAGTTCCAATACTTGAAACATTTCAATCACTTTCAAGGGTAATGTTTGGTGGAATCATTGGTTGTTGTGTTCCTTTTTTGTGGTTGGATCGTCATGTATCTTCTTGTGGAACCATAAATTGATGATAAGTTTAGGGGTTATAGTACCTTACTACGAGGCATAAAATGCTTAAACATTTTTATCTCTAGCCATTGGTCCTAAGGTGATGTTGAATCGTATTTAGAAAAACCCATGTGTGTAAGGGATCTTGATTTCACTTTTGTCTATAGTTTGTATAAGGCCCCAGCCTTAAACCATACTTAATCTTGAGTTATTACAAGATTACACGTTGAGGATCTTTTCAGGTTTAGAGTTTTAGAGAATTAGATCATAAAACTTTCATTACATTCCACATATAAACAATGTGGTTACATAAAGATAGTATTCTTCATTCCTATCAATGGAAACACATTTAACATAAAACATGGATTATTTCTTGACACATCCATGACTCTATCATCGTATCATGTACCTTTCCCTTGACCTGTGAAAAACATTTCAAAAACATGGGATGAGCATAAAAACTCAGTATGGGTTATAAAAAAAACATGGAAAGGAAACATGAGTTAATATATACATAAGAATGAAATCATACTTTACCCATAAAACATAGGCACTTTAACATACCTCATAAAATCATGAATAAATCATAGAAATCATAAGACATAAAGGTAACTTGAGGCATTCATAACATTCTTACGTAGGGAGAAACCCTCTTGGTTACATTTGGAATACCCATCACAGTATATTCCCTGAAATCTCTTCGGAGAAACCTTAACGTTTCACTCCTTCGCGTTACCCAATGCATTGGAGAGCTATAACGGGCTCACCCGCCCTTAGTTTATCACGGAACCACCCTTCTTCATAATAATGCCCAAGAACCATAACATAATCATATCACATAAAACATGCATAAAGGAAACATAAAATTTCCACATTTCGATCACGATATATCAATACAACAAATTGATATAAAAACATTATGAAAACCATTTTCAATACCAAAATAAAAAAGTAAAACATGGTATTTATTTTTCTTTTAAAAAGAAGGTATGGCTTGTAGAGGAAGCCGAAACTCAAATAACGGTTACGACGGCAGAGAAGTTGTTATCGCCGCATGTGTACGACAAAAGCATTCCCTTTTTTCATTTAGTAAACGCTTCGTATAAAAAATATTCCTTTTGAATAAACGTAAAAGACAAAGGGGTTTATACACCATATAAAAGAAAGTTGTGTATAAAATAAAATATGCCTCAATGAAAGGAGATTGAGACGAAGTCCCATACCTCGTATCCGACTTGACCCGACCGTTCTTTAATCTCCTGAATAATAAACTTGAGTTAATCTATACTTTCTTATGAATCTTTTTCAAGTTCATTATTCCTTTTATACCATGTTATTAACATCATGTAATCAGTTAAGTTAATAATGTTCATTTCGTCGGTATTTGTTTCTTAAGTCAAAAATAGACTTCTTACACTTACATGTTGTTAATTTGGTCAAAGGTTCATTATATCCAGAATGGTATTCATGATGTAGATATCATATATGTCATATATATCCAGTACATACTTGCATTTATAATATTACATAATCATTTAGAGGTAAGAAATGAAATGCACCGTTCATGGAGACGGTAAGCCGTACGTACGCATGAACGCTACTTTCATTTATATTTCATATTTTATAGAATGGAATCATAATGATATAAAGGTATATTATAATTCCAGTATAATATCATATATAATATCATAGTTCCATCCTTTATATGTCCCACATATGGTATTTAACGAATCAAATCACTTTGAGGGGGCGGTAGTCCGCACTTCCTAAAATGAAGATATCGTGTTTACCCATAATGGAAACCAAAAAGGTATGCCCAAAATGAAAAAAAATAGAAGATTAAGGAAAACATAAACATATTATATATCATATATAAAAATATTGACATCATAATGTCCACCTTTTGAAGGTGTTAAATGAGTATTGAACAATCATCGTTTCGGGAGGCAGAATTTCGACATCCACGGAAACCGTATGTTCTTTTACCATTTGATGTAGTTTTGTGAGATTTTAGCTCAAATAAATCTTATAACAACATGCTAGTATATTGAAGATACTTTTTTTGTTACAAAAGAAGTAAATAAAAAGAGTTTAGGGGGTTGGAGAAGAAAAATAAAACAAATGAACATGAGAGAATGAATTATCTTTAAAAGTGTAACTCCTTTTGAGTTGAGCCTAATGGCTTCCTTTGAAAGGATTCTACCCAAAGGGAATCCTCTAGGATGAGGAGAGGGATGTGGAGAGAGTAAATGGGCAGCGGTTTGCCGATCCAAAGGCTTGAGTAGTGTGTGAAATGAGGTAGAGGTGGGGGCCTTTTATAAGAGGAGAGGAGGGACACTTTTGGAAAGTAAAGAAATATTACTTTATTTTAAAATGTTTTTCGGTTTCAAAAGGTCCCAAATTGATATAATTCGTGGATAAGGTGATAAGGCTTCGCAATACACTCATCCAATAACTTTTTTACTTGTGTAGTTTATAGATTTTACATTATCTTTCCATTTTATTTAAATCGTCAAATAATGATGTCATCACTGCATCATGATTATGTCATAAATAATTTAATTTATTTAATGTCTAAAAATCATAAAAAAAATACTATGATGTAGGAAATCTTTTTAGCTTTCCAATGACTATTTATAATGAAAACTCCGATCTTTATAACCCCATGTAAAAAGTTTTTTCGTCAAACATATTATGTTTGTGTCATTTTTACTTTTACATTAAATAAAAAGTTATTTATGTCATTTCCCAACCAAAATGTCTCCATGGGGTCCCCAAGTTGACCCATGGCTTGTCTTCGTCGGCCATGACACAACCAATAAGGTTGGGACATGTTTCTAGGTCATTTAATATTATTAAATCATTATCTATACCTTAAACTACACTAATTACCACTAATCGCGATTAAGAACTTAATAAGTTACTATTCACCAAAAAATTATTTTAATCTCATTGAACCACATTTTACTTCTTAATGACAACCATGTATGTCGGATTTTCAAAATTCAAAACACATTAGTGGTAAACATTCATTTAACTGAAAAATCAGTTTGCTTGATTACCACTTATTGGTTTCACTATTCATAAAAAAACTGAAGTTTTTCAGAAAATTACCAAAAATTCACCCTAAGCTATATTTGATATTCCGAATTCAAAAATGAAGTCCATTTTACAAAATTCAAAACATATAAGTCAAATTAATTAATTTAATAATTAATTCCCGCTGTCATGACAAATAGCGTGTTTTTGTGAAACAATAAGTATCAAAAGATTGACACCAGTTTAAGTCCAATTTCAAAGTGAAATTGATTCCAATGACCACCATTGGATTAACTGGTAAAAATACTTTCTAATTTCACTTTAAAACCAATTAAAATAATAATCTAATCATATAAATAATTTAGATTAAAAAGAGGTTTTGAATTAAAACACAACATTTTACACTATTCATTAAAAAATGAACTTTATCGGAAAAATACCAAAAAAATTACACAAAGTAAAATTTGATGAAACGATTCTTAATAAGAGTTTTATTTGGTTCAAAGTAATGTATAAGAGTGATCACAACTATATTTAATGACATTTCTCCATTAAAAGGCGATAAGTGAACCTTTAGTGAAAATTAGAGTATATATGCCCGTAAAATTGAACTCTTTCCGTATTTTAAGCCTTTATCTTTTATTGGGTAAATGTATAAACATTTAAAAACATATCTAATCATATTTTAGTTATTTCTATCCATTCCCGCCAGTAAAACGGCTACTTGTTAACTAACATTTAAAATAATATTATTTTATTACTAGTGTGCTACGTAAGTTTCAAAGAAACTCATCGTTGCGTATCGGGTACGCTATCGAACATAGCAACCCCTTTAAAATAAAATTAATATTTAATTCGTAAATATTAATAATTATGAAAATTCTTTATTCTTTATTTACCTGGGATGTTACATCCTTCCCCCCTTTTGGGAATTGCGTCCTCGCAATTTTATTCACTTATCAAAATAAGTGGGGGTATTTATCCCTCATAGCATTTTTAGATTCCCGTGTTGCCTCTTCAATCATTTGGTTTTTCCACAAAACCTTTACCTGCTTAATCACCTTATTCCGTAACACTTGCTCCCTGTGGTCAAGAATCTGGACCGGTTGTTCCTCATAAGATAGGTTCTTTTCCAGCTGAACTACCTCTGGACTCAAAACATGAGATGGATCTGGAATATACTTTCTCAACATAGAAATGTGAAAAACATTGTGTACCTACGATAAACTCGGAGGTAAAGCCACTCGGTATGCAACTGATCCAACTCTCTCCAGAATTTCGTATGGTCCAATGAACCATGGACTCAACTTTCCTTTCTTACCAAATCTCATCACACTTTTCCAAGGAGAAACCTTGAGAAAAACATGATCACCTACCTCGAAAGATAGATCCTTCCTCCGGTTATCCGCATAACTCTTATGCCTGCTCTGAGCTGTTCTCATGTGTTTCTGAATCAGCTGAACTTTTTCTGCCATCTCTTCTACCAATTCTGGTCCCATAAACTTCCTTTCACCCACTTCATCCCAGAAATATGGAGTTCGACACCGCTTCCCATATAATGCCTGAAATGGCGCCATCTGTATACTGGAATGAAAACTGTTATTATATGAAAACTTAACCAAAGAAAGATGTTGGTCCCAACTTCCCAGATAATCCATAGAACAAGCTCGTAGCATATCCTCCAATGTATGAATTGTTCGTTCTGACTGCCCATCTGATTGAGGATGAAAAGCTGTACTAAAATTTAATTCAGTACCCAACGACTTCTGAAGGCCTTTCCAAAAGTTAGAAGTAAACCTGGGATCACGATCCGATACAATGGAGAGAGGAACTCCATGTAACCTGACTATCTTTTTAAGATACAAACGGAAAAGTTAATAAAGAGAGAAAGTATTTCGTATAGCAAGGAAATGAGCAGACTTGGTCAAGCGATCAACAATAACCCAGATTTCATTATTACCTCGAGATTTCTTCGGTAATCCAACAACAAAGTCCATGGATATATTCTCCAATTTCCACTCTGGCACTGGTAAAGGCTGAAGCATTCCTTTCGGTAACTGCCGCTCTGCTTTAACCTGTTGACATGTCAAACACTTCACAGTAAAATTAGCAATGTCTCTTTTCATTCCATCCCACCAGTAATACTCCCGCAGATCTCTATACATCTTAGTACTGCCCGGATGAACTGAAAACGGAGAACTATGAGCTTCACATAACAGCTCTCTCTTCAACTGTGAATCACAAGGCACACATAACCTCTTCACAAATCTCAAAACACAAACACAAACTTATCCAAGAACTCATGGAAAATTTTATTCATAAGTTCCATGAATACAGCAGGTACATTGGTTAACCCAAAAGGCATAACTGCAAATTCATAATGGCCATATCTAGTACGGAACACAGTCTTTGGAACGTCTGCTTCTTTTACTTTCAACTGATGGTACCCCGACCTCAAGTCAATCTTCAAAAAATACTGAGCTCCCTGGAGCTGATACCACTTCATTCGATGGCCCAACATCTGCTGAAGTTGTTGAAAATGATTTTACCACCCCTTTCTGCTTGTAGTCTAACTGCTTTCCATCACTCAAGCTCCTTGTCGTACACTCGTTTTCATAGTGACCCATCTTATTGCACTTATAACATTTCACTAACTGTAAATCAAATTTGTTCTTACCTTCACCTTGATCCTTTTCAGTGCAATCACGAGCCTTATGTCCCATCTTACCACATCGGTAGCACTTCCCAGAATTCAGAAGACATTCCCCATCATGCCTTTTGCCACATTTATCACAAACTGGAAACTTAGTTCTCTTACCATCAGACTTTTTTGTAGAATTCTTACCTTTCTCCTGCCACCTCGGTCTCTTCTTTTGCTAGTTGTTATAGAACACTTGGTCATCGGAAAACTCCATTTCCACCTTCTCAGCACATCGAACAAGCTTTTCATAACTTTTAAACTCACGAGAACCTAATGACCTTCGATATTTTGGCTTTAATCCTGAGTAAAAACGATTGATTTTAACATCAATGTCTCGAATAAAATTTGGAGCATACCTTTCCAATCGAGTGAACCTTTCTTCATAGGCAGCCACTGAGTCTTCCTCTTGCCTCAATTCCAAGAATTGCTTCTCCATCCTAAGTCGAACAGCCTTAGGAAAATACTTCTCAAGAAACATACCTTTGAATTCATCCCAGTCAAGAGAATCAATCTCATCGGCATCCCTGATATTTTTAACCATAGACCACCACTGATCTGCTTCACCTTCAAAACGGTAAACAGCAAGACTAACCTTTTGATGTTCTGAACACCCCATGACATCAAAAATCTTCTCCAGTGCTTTAATCCACCCTTCAGCTAGCACAGGGTCAGATGATCCTCTGAATGATGGTGGATGTTGCCTCATGAAATGTTCCACCACTGACATGTTCCTCTGCGGTTGGTCTGGCTGATCTTGTGTATGGATACCACCGCCATTTATCGCTTGATTCAACTGCGCCATTACTGCAACAAACTATTCAGTTCCAATTCCGACCATTTCTGGATGCTGATTTGGAAGGTTATCTTCCTCCTAATGTCGTCTCAACATAGCTGCTTTGTTTCCTCTGCGGAAAACCATTCTGAACACAGAAATATCTTAGGCGAAGCAACATGGTAATCCGTAAATGCTATATCATTTCAGTCATATTATAATTTAACACTTTTCTAACTCCTAAAGTTGTCTAAACCGACCTCTGATACCAACAATAAGTCCCCAGCCTTAAACCATACTTAATCTTGAGTTATTACAAGATTACACATTGAGGATCTTTTCAGGTTTAGAGTTTTAGAGAATTAGAACATAACTATTGCATCTCAAAAGATTATAAAGTAGTCACTTATACTAAGTTTCCATAATAAAAAAAACTCTTGAAAGAAACATGTCTAGTTCCATGTTTTATATAACATGAAATTCCCTTGATCCCATCCTTGACCTTATTCCATATTAAGTCCTGTGAAAAACATTTCAAAAAAACTTGGGGTGAGCATAAAAACTCAGTATGGGTTATAAAAAAAACATGGAATGGAAACATGAGTTCATATATACATAAGAATGAAATCATACTTTACCCATAAAACATAGGCACTTTAACATACCTCATAAAATCATGAATAAATCATAGAAATCATAAGACATAAAGGTAACTTGAGGCATTCATAACATTATTACGTAGGGAGTAACCCTCTTGGTTTCGTTTGGAATACCCATCACAGTATATTACCTAAAATATCTTCGGAGAAACCTTAACGTTTCACTCCTTCATGTTACCCAATGCATTGGAGAGCTATAACGGGCTCACTCGCCCTTAGTTTATCACGGAACCACCCGTCTTCATAATAATTCCCAAGAACCATAACATAATCATATCACATAAAACATGCATAAAGGAAACATAAAATTTCCACATTTCGATCACGAGATATCAATACAACAAATTGATATAAAAACATTATGAAAACCATTTTCAATACCAAAATAAAAAAGTAAAACATGGTATTTATTTTTCTTTTAAAAAGAAGGTATGGCTTGTATAGGAAGCCGAAACTCAAATAACGGTTACGACGGCGGAGAAGTCGTTGTCGCCGCAAACGTACGACAAAAGTATTCCCTGTTGTTGTTTAGTAAACGCTTCGTATAAAAAAGATTCCTTTTGAATAAACGTAAAAGCCAAAGGGGTTTATACACCGTATAAAAGAAAGTTGTGTATAAAATAAAATATGCCTCAATGAAAGGAGATTGAGACGAAGTCCCATACCTCGTATCCGACTTGACCCGACCGTTCTTTAATCTCCTGAATAATAAACTTGAGTTAATCTATACTTTCTTATGAATCTTTTTCAAGTTCATTATTCCTTTTATACCATGTTATCAACATCATGTAATCAGTTAAGTTAATAATGTTCATTTCGTCGGTATTTGGTTCTTAAGTCAAAAATAGACTTCTTACACTTACATGTTGTTAATTTGGTCAAAGGATCATTATATCCAGAATGTTATTCATGATATAGATATCATATATGTCATATATATCCAGTACATACTTGCATTTATAATATTACATAATCATTTAGAGGTATGAAATGAAATGCACCGTTCATGGAGACGGTAAGCCGTACGTACGCATGAACGCTACATTCATTTCTATTTCGTATTTTATAGAATGGAATCATAATGATATAAAGGTATATTATAATTCCAGTGTAATATAATATATAATATCATAGTTCCATCCTTTATATGTCCCACATATGGTATTTAACGAATCAAATCACTTTGAGGGGGCGGTAGTCCGCAATTCCTAAAATGAAGATATCGTGTTTACCCATAATGGAAACCATAATGGTTTGCCCAAAATGAAAAAAAACAGAAGCTTAAGGAAAACATAAACATATTATATATCATATATAAAAATAGTGACATCATAATGGCCACCTTTTGAAGGTGTTAAATGAGTATTGAACAATCATCGTTTCGGGAGGCAGAATTTCGCCATCCACGGAAACCGTATGTTCTTTTACCATTTGATGTAGTTGTGTGAGATTGTAGCTCAAATAAATCTTATAAAAACATCCTTGTATATTTAAGATACTGGTGTTGTTACAAAAGAAGTAAATAAAAAGAGTTTAGGGGGTTGGAGAAGCAAAATAAAACAAATGAACATGAGAGAATGAATTACCTTTAAAAGTGTAACTCCTTTTGAGTTGAGCCTAAAGGCGTCCTTTGAAAAGATTATTCCCAAAGGGAATCCTCTAGGATAAGGATAGGGATGTGGAGAGAGTAAATGGTCAGGGGTTGGCCGATCCAAAGGCTTTAGTAGTGTGTGAAATGAGGTAGAGGTGGGGTCCTTTTATAAGAGGAGAGGAGGGGCACTTTTGGAAAGTAAAGAAATATTACTTTATTTGAAAATGTGTTTCGGTTTCAAAAGGTCCCACATTGCTTTAATTCGTGGCTATGGTGATAAGGCTTCGAAATACACTCATCCAATAAGTTTTGGAAATGTTTAGTTCATAGATTTTACATTATCCTTCCATTTTATTTAAATCGTCAAATAATGATGTCATCGCTGCATCATGATTATGTCATAAATAATTTAATTTATTTAATGTCTAAAAATCCTAAAAAAAATACTATGATGTAGGAAATCTTTTTATAATTCCAATGACTATTTATAATCAAAAATCCGATCTTTATAACCCCATGTAAAAATTGTTTTCGTAAAACATATTATGTTTGTGTCATTTTTACTTTTACATTAAATAAAAAGTTATTTATGTCATTTCCCAACCAAAATGTCTCCATGGGGTCCCCAAGTTGACCCATGGCTTGTCTTGGTCGGCCATGACACAACCAATAAGGTTGGGACATGTTTCTAGGTCATTTCATGTTATTAAAGCATTATTTATACCTTAAAATACACTAATTACCACTAATCGCGATTAAGAACTTAATAAGTTACTATTCACCAAAAAATTATTTTAATCTCATTGAACCACATTTTACTTATTAATGACAACCATGTATGTCGGATTTTCAAAATTAAAAACACATTAGTGGTAAAATTTCATTTAACTGAAAAATCAGTTTGCTTGATTACCACTTAGTGGTTTCACTATTCATCAAAAATTGAAGTTTTTCAGAAAATTACCAAAAATTCACCCTAAGCTATATTTGATATTCCGAATTCAAAAATGAAGTCCATTTTACAAAATTCAAAACATATAAGTAAAATTAATTAATTTAATAATTAATTCCCGCTGTCATGACAAATAGCGTGTTTTTGTGAAACAATAAGTATCAAAAGATTGACACCAGTTTAAGTCCAATTTCAAAGTGAAATTGATTCCAATGACCACCATTGGATTAACTGGTAAAAATATTTTCTAATTTCACTTTAAAACCAATTAAAATAATAATCTAATCATATAAATAATTTATATTAAAAAGATGTTTTGAATTAAAACACAACATTTTACACTATTTATTAAAAAATGAACTTTATCGGAAAAATACCAAAAAATAACACAAAGTAAAATTTGATGTCCCGATTCTTAATAAGAGTTTTATTTGGTCCAATGTAAAGTATAAGAGTGATCAAAACTATATTTAATGATAGTTCTCCATTAAAAGGCGATTACTGAACCTTTAGTGAAAATTAGAGTATACATGCCCGTAAAATTGAACTCTTTCAGTATTTTAAGCCTTTATCTTTTATTGGGTAATGTATAAACATTTAAAAACATATCTAATCATATTTTAGTTATTTCTATCCATTCCCACCAGTACAACGGCTACTTGTTAACTAACATTTAAAATAAGATTATTTTATTACTAGTGTGCTACGTAAGTTTCAAAGAAACTCATCGTTGCGTATCGGGTACGCTATCGAACATAGAAACCCCTTTAAAATAAAATTAATATTTAATTCGTAAATATTAATAATTATGAAAATTCTTTATTCTTTATTTACCTGGTATGTTACAGTTTGGGATGTGGAGATAATTTGAGGTTTTAATGTGGTGGTTTCACTCAGATTGGTCTGGTGTGTTGGTGAGGACATGTTTAACCTATCCCATTGTGAATTAATCAGTTTCTGTGAAGATTTTTATCCTTGGTTATATGAAGGATGTATGTTTTTTTCTTAAACACTAGTTCTTGAAACGTTTTGGGTGAAAATCATAGTATGGTTGTTCATGTATGAATAACCAAGAAGGCTCTTTTGAATCTTGTTCCGGGTTTTTCTAAGTCATGGATGATGATGTTTGTAGGAGTGGTGAGACCAAAAATTACCTTGTTAATTTGTGTTTCATTGATTTACCACCCTAGTAGTGGGTATTGGGTCTTAAGTAGAATTTTTCAGGTCGGCCCACGATAGTGAGTTAAGACAGTTGGTTCTTATGGTGGGGAGTCTGTTCAAGCATCCCCCTATTGTTTTCTTGCCTTTTTCATAGTAGATTAACATGTCTATTATGGTGGGGAGTCCATCATAAACTCACTGTGTTTCTATTATGGTTAATTCTCAGGTTTTGGTATGTCCTTTCCCTCATGTTTCCTTCTATTTTTAGTGAAAAATGTACATTTTTGGGAAGGTAGGCCGTTGCATTCAGTTTTTCACATGGTTAGTGGAAACCCAATATGCAACTAGGAAACTGTGTAGTAGAAGATATGAACTACCACATGGCCTCTGGATTTCCATGCTCCTCATCCCAGGTAACAGTGGGAGTTTCCCATTTTATACAGAATGGTATGCACAGTTACTATACGGTTCTCTTAACTGTTTGGGCTAACCATGCAGATCATCTCGCACATGAAAACAGTTATTCATGGTGTTTTCTTGGTGATATTTAGTCTTGTTTAGAGCAATCAAACCACTAACTTATTTCTTTGGTAAATTTTGGTATTGTAGAATGCCTAATGAAATTATTTAAGTATGGTTGTGGTGACCCCATTAAAACTTGTTTTTTTCTATAGGTAAATTGATTGAGCTTCGTCTAGTAGGGATTGGAGACTTTTTTTTTCTTTGGTTGTGGTTCGATTGTGTTTCTTGATTCATGAATATGGAATAAATTTTGGTTTGTAACAGAATCCCTTTTCATTTTTGGATCAATAAGTTGTGTCTTGGATTTTGGTGGAAGGTAACCCTTACTAGGGAAGTCAATATGGGTCTCTCAATTTAGCTCATAAGGCATTTTTTCCAACTGATAGTGACCTTGTTAAATATTTTTTTATTGTTCATTGCGACCCCCCCCCCCCTCGGATTTGTAAATGGAATCGGGTTTGATATTTTGTTATGAATTTTTGTAGCTTTCCAGAGATGGAAATAATTATGGTTGGGATTATTATAACACCTGGGTTTTTCATTTTTACTTTGCTTCACTTCATTATTATTTTCCGCAAACTAGGGTGAGACATGTTAATAATTTTGAGGCATCAATTTATCCTTTACATGGACTATATTTACATAACTAGGCTCCCCTTGAATCCACCCTATATTCCTCTAGAATTTCCCCTGTATTACCCATTGAATTTAGAGTATGAGGGTGAGTTTTTGGGTGGATTTAACAGGCCGCGTGGTTTGGTCTCCCGGTTTCCAAAATAATGCCTCCAAACCATATAGGGATTACATAACATTAAAAATATTTTTGTAAATATATTTTGTCCCTTCTATAATAAAACATATTGTGCCCATATCTTCCCCATTTTTTGCCTCATAGATATTGGGATGTTTCCATGCTTTCTCAACCTCCCTTGGAACTCATTTTTTAATATGTTTCCGGTGGGGGGAATTCACGATTTCCAAAGAAAGGGATTAAAACTCTTGTTCCATTAATTATAATTAGGGTTTATTGACAATTTCATGATATTAGATTTCTCTTATGGCTAAGGCTTTGTACCTGATGCTTGGTTTTGAGTTTCTGGTCTAAATTTTGTTATTTGGTTTCATTTTCACTCTCATGGGGTGCGGTGGTGGTGACCTGAGGATTCACACAATAATTTTGTATTTTGACATATTTTGTAGGTGATTCTATGTCTGATAATTATTTTTTGAATTAGAATGGTTGAAATATATATTAATCAGGTTCCTCATATTTTGTGTGTGGTGAAAAATCTGTTTTTGATGGAATTGGTTATGTTTTTAATTTGAATGTTTCATTTTATTTCTTGAGATGGCATGTTTTTGTTGTGTAACTCATACGGTATCATTTTGGTTAATTTTATAACATTTTGATATTGTTTATTAAATGTCTATTGGGATACCAAATCTGTTATAGGTGGGTTCTGGGATTCTTTTGACCTTGAAATTGGGGTTTTAATGGGCTTAAAGTGAAAACCCTATTTACACTCCATGAAGACATTTTATAAAAATCAAAAATCATTTATTGAGTTACATAAATTGGGAAAGTGATGTTGAGGAACAATATTTGTGGGTGTATGTTCTTAAAATGGAGTTTTGTAATAGGTAATGATGATTTTCAATTTCAATCATTTTGACAATGTTTTACAAATTATTGAAACGATTTATTAAATTTTTATAATGGAGTGAGTCAAGTTTTGGACTATTTTGTGTGAGTATTAGTTTAAAATTATTTTGAATGTGAAAGCAGTATTTTGCGACACATTTTTGGGATGTTTGGTTAGTGTATTATTTTGAAATATAATATTCATGTAAAAATTGTATTTGATAATATGTGGAACTCGATTGAGCACAAAAAGGGAACCCCTGGTATCTTGGTGGAGGGATTTGTACTAGTATTCTACAGATCTGTTGTTATTTAGTATTTTTTTCAAGTAGTAGTATTGATGATGAAAAAACTAACTAACCAATGATGATGATGTTGAAGAATGCTAGCTTATCTGCATGTTCCCTACAAGTGGATCGTTCAAAAAAAGGATATTTTTTATAGTTATATTTCACCGAGATACGAGATACATGGGGACCACAACTAGCTAGTGAGTAGGGGTGTTCATGTGACTAGTTATCACTGTCATTATGACACTCACTGTGGGAACACGGTGTGTGTGGATGGAAAATTCATTAGATTTTTTATTTTATTTAAATGTGTCCATTCATTATAATTGAGTCCTTGAAAATGGTTTTCATTCAAAGTGGCATCATTTTGAAAATATTTTCTACATTTTCTTATTTATCAAAACAAGAAATATTTTTATTTTATAATGTCTCTCACATAAAATATTTTTGGTGGAATCCTATTGGCATTAGGCTCAAACAATACATACACCATTGGGTGTATGCATACATGGTAATGTTTTTCACAGTTTTGGGTAGACCCTTTAGAACCAGTGGTACATGTTTCTAGTGATCATTCATGATGTCATGTTGTGGAGATGGATTACGGGCAATGATCCTTGCCATGAGGTTGTTCTTGGGAAATTATTTTTGGATATATTTCATTGTTTCACTCTAGGATTTATTTATACAAATATATATCAATTATGAATTTTTGTAAATGGTGGTTTGGATTGTAAAATTCATATTGGTTTTATTAGTGTTTATTTGTTTTTTTATGTTCATAAATTTTGGTAAATCAATACCAATTTATATTTTATGATACCCAGGAACATTTTCCAGCCCATGGTTATTGGGAATGGCCTTCTGGTCATGCCACTAACTAGGTTAGGTTCTTGTTTTGAAGGTGTAAAGATCTTTTTCATGACAAGCCACAGTTTTTTTGACTAAATGAGGATTGATATTGAGGTTGTGATCCTCTAAAGAAGATTATTAGATTTAAAAAAAATGATTTTTTGGATTGGTTATTACATGATTTTTTATATGATGTGAAAAAAGATGATTTTTATAAGAACATTATAAAATTATTTTGGCATATATTGAAATTATATTTTATATAATATAATAATTTATCATATATGATATAATATATGGTTAAATGAAAAAAACATTTTGTATTCATTATAACTAAAAGATTAAATCATATATTCCCCAATGGAAATTCTATAATAAAATAATCCGGATATATCATATCCTATGATATATGGATAATTTCATTCATGAATTTTTTTCCTCATTTGGTAATTTTAATATAATAATGGGTTATATTGTATGGCCATTTTATTTTTTCTTGTAGAACAAAAAATACATATCTCAAGGAATTATATTTTTTATAATTCCACTATTAATGATTAACTTTGGTATATGAATGATAATTTTATATAATTTAGGATTCTTACACATATATATCATGAAACAAGATCTAATTAATTTTATGTAACACATATGAGTTCATTATATTCATGTAAGAGTTATATTATTAGTTCTTAGAATTAACCCATGTATTATAACATGTGATTAAATGTATAGAACATGAAGAGTTTATATGTGGGATATATGTAAAAGATGTGGTGACCATTTAATGGGAATTTATGATAACCTGTATGAATTCCTGATTCTTGACTGAATCTCCCAACCCGAATTTCTCATCACATACCTCCTTTAGATCATGAAGTAAAAAAACACTTTAGGGGTTGGATGATTTCTCTCCAATTTAATGGAATTCACTATCCCATATATACCACTTGATGTGAGATATCATTTGACTTGTACTTATATGATCTTCATCAACAAAATATGAGGAAGTTGGATACTTGATAATATATTCAATATAATGTATACATTTTTCTTCATTTATCAATATATGCCAATACATTAATCATAGCATGGTTAATCCTAGATTTGGTTTCTATTTATTCTAATTATTTACCATGTGTTGTTAGATGTCAATAATATCGAGAGAAAATGTTTTACAATTGAACTATACTCAAGGTACAAAAAATTTATTTCTCCATGTACCATGTAATCTAAATGTATCACAAGAAAAAAAATCCAACAGACATGGATATTCATTAATAAACACTTCTATTTACACTTCAACTACAGTAAAGGTAGAAAAAATTTAATTCTACTTGTACAATGTAATCCAAATGTGTCACATGAAAAACCCTCCACCAGATGTGGATGTTCATTAATAAACACTTCTATCTTATTCTATATCAACATGAGAAAAATGATTAATATTTTACTTATTCTCATTAATCAATCCATATATTATTATTTCGTTGATATATATTATAGTTATCTTATCTACTCTAAAATGTGGCTCCATAGGTGAACTATGATATCGTTCAGATAATCTTACAATATATATAGCATCCCAAACTCTAGAAACCTGTAGTAGATAGTTATATAACATTTTTTATATAAAATACAAGAATTTATTTACATTATCTAATAATGTACTACCATTATAAGTCCTAATAAAAAAATACATTAAACATGAAAATATATGATATATCAAGAACATAGTTACATGCCACAATTATACCATCTATCATATCTGCAAAAATTAAACATAGTTCTCCTCGATGATTATTGGGGAAATAAAAATAAAAAATGTTGAGCTCATATTCTCTGTATGGAGTATCATAAAACAAAATCTATCATAAGATAATAATGGTGTATGTGATATGATGTGAATAAAAAAACAATGTAAATCCATAATCAATTGAAACTAATGGAATTATATAGCCATGAAAATAATTTAGTACATCTATGACAATATTCACTAATGTTATGTTTATGGATTGTATAATTCTAGATTTCATAACATATATTAAATTCCTCATGAAAATATAGTTTGCCTACATGGGTAGAGGTATATAATAACACAAAATATATTTTTTCTCAGGAGACCTGTCAATTCGTCAAGGGGATATATAATTATGGGCATATATATAACCTCATTATTTCCAATGCATTCACTATAAGAGTCATCAAGAGATTTCATGTTATTCCATAATGTACCAAAACTTGAAAAACATGGATATCTGTAAAATGAGAAATATGTAAAACACCACCTCATTTAATTGAATAATGCAACTGTCTTGGAGAATCTCCATTAATCAATATTGATGTTTTGAGGTATAATCAATGTAATAGGTAATTACCTTAAGAATGATGTATTGGGGGAGGATTCTTTAAATGTGTTGGGTTATCCATTGAAGATAGTAATTGGGTTAAATAGTTTTTTTTTTTGACACGAGGCCAAGGAAATGGTTTGTAAAATTCTTCATCAAAGTAAATTAAGAACATTTGAGTATTCCAATGAATATCCCATGAATGTGTAGCCATGTGTGTGGTCTTTGGCTTACTCATCATGCATCACAGTGTTTATTGTGTGAATGGTCAACCAACTCTTTTGGGGTGATTTCCCAAAGTTTCTTATATTCTAATAATGCATATACATACCAATATCTAGATAGGGATATATTTTGAATGTAATTATAAATTTTTTTTCCTTACTAAATCGAATTACAGTTTTCCCACTATTGATTAATTTTAAATTTACAATAGTTTTGGTAACATCTCAATCAAAATAATATAAGATATGCATAAAATAATAGCCCTCTAAATCCATAAATTTTAGGGGTAATATATAAAAATTATTACTTGTCAATAGATTCACTACACAAAGTAATATGGATAGTAATTGTATAATGAACCTCAATTAATGAAAATTTATATGACAAAACCCCACAAATGGACTTTATGGAAATTAAATCAAAGCACCTTGAAAGTGAGGGTTTCATATTGTTCATAAAAAACCTTGATTAAATTTATTTCATGATATTACATCTCAAATTTAGATTATGTACACCATATAAAGGATGTTAAGTGCATAATACATACCATGTATTAAAGAGACTAATTTTAGATAGAATACCCTTAATGCATATCATGAATTATTAAAATGTACATTAACCTAATTTATAAAAAACATTGATATATTAATCATTTAGTTCATAACCTTAATCCTCTTTATTTACATTTATATTCTTAATAAGTATTCATTTCTTATATAAATTCTACATATTTCCATATCAGTTATTTATATTCGTGATCGTTCATAATAGTTTAAAAATAATGGTGTATGCATTCTTTCTTATTCTAATATTAATTAATAAAAAATAATTAAATTCCTTATTATTGAGAATTTTAATTACTTTTGATGTTTAATATGGATTTTAGGAATGTTTTAGTCATTAACATTGAATATAAAGTGGATAAAAAGATTATTTTAAATGTTCTAGATGATCTTAGAGTATTTTTATTTAATGAATTATATAGTGATATAAAATTTTGAGAAAAAATAACAATTTAATACATTATAATAAATTATATCTGTAATTATTTTCCAAAATTCTTTTATGTTATAAATGCATAGTATTTTTCAAGTAGGTGGTTCAACGAACCCATAAATGAGCATACCTTGGTGAAATGAACGATTATAAGGTTGTTTTGGAGTAATATCATTACAACAAAAGGAAAATGATATTATTTATTGTTTATCCGTGTGATATATTATAATAATAACACAATATGTAAAAGATGTCATTAATATAAATGTTTGACATATTTTTAATAATTTTTTTTTCCATTAACATATTTGTGTTAAATGTTTCAATTAATGATAATTGTTTATTGATAGTTTTATTAATATGTTCTAGAGATTTTAATACTAGAAACAAAAATATGTAAAAAAAATTCATTAAAAATTTCTATAAACAATAAATAATGTTTGATTATAAATGATGAATTTCTTTTTTCATGGTGGAAATTGTCTACATGAATACCTGAATATGGTATCATTTTTAATAATTGATGGGATATATAGAAAGATAGTTATAATAAATTTAATAAATTAAAATTAATGTATATAAATTATATTTATACCATTATAATTATATATATATGATAAATATCATGGAATATAATTAATAATAAAAGATAATTAGTTGAAAATACTCACATCAGGTTCTTTAAATTTCCTTAGAATTCTCCTTGGAAGTGAATGTTTTATTATAAATAATCATGATCTGAAGAATTTGGAAGTGTGATACAATTATAAGAAGAGAATGTGGAAGATTTCAAAAGGATAAAAGTTAATGTGATCCATGAATTGATTGAGGAGTTACCCTATTATATGTGATGGGAATGATAGTTTTCATAGTAAATCTTAAAGTTTTAATAACGTATGATTATTATTCAAGGGACAGTAGGCTCAAAACTGAAAAAAGATGAAGTGAATGTGAAATTGGGATAAATATAATTTGAAATAAACATTCTAAGACAAATTTTATTTTTTACAAATTAATCATTTAAATTTTTAACATTTAACATAATTTTCATTTATCACGGTAATTAATATTTAAACATGTTAATTAAATTTGATGATAAAAATTAAGATTGAATCATTTTTATAATATAACCATTATAATTTAAAATTTGAAAATTCTTTTTAAAAATAATATTTAATAATGTGTGGATGGAATATTTTAAAATAAACACACATATTGTTGTAAAAAAATTAAATTTTTTTCAGCTTTCAATTTATATATAATATAAAATTATATTTAATACTACTTTTTATGCCATAAATTAATTTTTTATAAAATAAATAAATGGTATGAGGTTTTATTGGACTTAATAAAATAAATATCACCATTAAAGAACCAGATTCAAATAAAAGGCCTACAATAGTTTTTTATAAATTACTATTTTTATTAGTTATAAAAACTGTTGGAAATATGATTATATGTAACAAATATTTTAAAATGAATAATTTAATTAACTAAATAATTTTTTTACGTTAATTCTTTTGTGATTGTTATTTTATGCATATATCCCATTGATTCCATAAGAGTAACAATTTTAACAAAAATAAAATTTTCACTATTTACATGAAATAAAACATCACAGAAAAAAAAAATCTTACTCTAATTTCATTATGGAGAACTAGAAAATGAATTTTATTTTAAAAAAATATATTTTGACATCTAAAAACTAAAATTTAAATATACACATAAATAATGGTTCTTTAGAGTTGACATTGTATGATAGTTCTGGATATGTTTTTTACCTGCTACAGTAGGTTATCTTGTATTACATTCTCCCCCCTTAAATAATGTTTTCCTAGTAATTGGGACATTAATAAAATATTGGAAAAAATTGTATATTCCTTCTACATAATGTTAATAGGCTCCTATGTTTCCACTTTTAGTTTGTGATTTCTCTAAAAGATTTTCACTAATTGAGTCCACCAATTTTTCAACACTTTCCTGCTAATGTTGTGAATATAGACATGCTACTCATTATAACACCAGTGATGCTTTAACTCTATTTCTTTAATTGTGAGAACCTGAATTAAATTTTTCATGTTTTTCCTCATTAATTAAAAATTGAATATTTCCGGAATTTTTGAAATTTTATGCTTTATTTCCAATTAATTAGCTAAAAATACAAATATTTCGTGTATTTAAAAAGGGTAGTGAACGTATGGATCAACTTTCCCCATTTGAAAAATTTTATATCTAATTTCAATAGTGAATATTTCTAGAATACATGATCCCTAATAATAATTTATTTTTATTTACATTGTATTATTAGCATAAATCTTTTTTCTAAAATGGGAATATTTAATATGATCCTTAATAGTTTTTAAATTAATAGATATTTTGTCCACAATATCTTGGATAACACAATTCCATTCTCCAATTTTATTCTTATGGAATAGGGTATGACACATATACACATAAAATTCATCATATAGTTCCATATGGATATTCTAATGAAAGATATTATTGTGTGAATATTACACTGAAAGTGGATACTAGTCCCATATATATTGTAAGTAAAGACAACATGATCCCAAAATGTCTACAATATATAGATAGTGAATTTAGATTGACTATCATTCTAGGGATGAAAGGTGTTTCTAACACGTATATCCGGGTTCAGTTTTCATTGAATACTCTTAGTGAATTTGATTTGTACTAAGGGTAATAATTACAGAGAATTAATTTTTCTTCCACTTAATGCCTTATTATTTCATTGATATAGATTTCATAAATGTGATAAAAGGGTTGGAAGTTCCTTATCTTTAATAAAAGATAAGACTTTGTAAGATGATCAATGATGCATTTATAGTATTATTCTTACTTAGAGTCATTGGGATTTTAGTCAAAATTTCTATTATAATATTTCCTCACATTCATGTTAGAGTAAGAATAGGTTTCCTCCATCCATTTAGATGATGTATTTCATACGCTTCCTACTATATTAATAATCATCCAGACCCAATTTACAAAATTTCTACCTTAATACCGTCCCACATGAAATGTTATTTTCAATCCTAATGAAAATTTCTCTGATAATGGTGTATAGAGAAAATTGTGCTATTTGACTTGTAAATATGATCCCTTTTGGACTATGGTATAGTTGAAAAACATTTACTCTTCCAAGAATTCAATACTCTATAACTAAATATAAATTAATTAAATTTCACATTATTTACTACATTAAATTTTGTTTATATGTTTTTTAATCATGTTAGTACTTCCCTATATTTAATAATAAGGATGGATAGAAATTTCATAGAAAAGGAATGGTGGATCCCATTTCTTAAAAATCATTATATAAATTTTCACTATATCTATATATATATGATAATTTTTAATCTCAATTATGGTTAAACACCATGGCCTCACATAGTTAATTTATTATACACATTTTTTTACTTCAAATTTTGGTGGTTTATTGATCAATTCTAGTAATTTATTGTTTCAAACCATATTAATTTTCTCATTTTGAGATACTTTTGATATAAGATATAATTAAACCTCTTTTTTTCATATATATACAACATATCTAACCATAGAGTTAGTGTCTCGTTATTTTAAAAGTAATGATTATGGATATAAGCTATTTCTAATGATGTTTACAGTTATGTTCATGGATTTTCAATTTCTATGATGCTTTGAAAATAACACTATCATTCTCTATTAGGATAGAACATGTAATTTCTTTGATGGATAATTATATAATATAAATCCATCCTTACATAATATTAATTTTTATATCGGTGAATTAATCAATCTCTTACTTGTATCTTCTATACATTCATTACATTTCTTTGACCATGGTAATTTTACCCCTTTATGTTATAGCATGTATCATTGGTTTGAAAATCTGGAAAAATATTGAACAAATCTTTGGTAGTAACCTTCTAAACTGATGAACCATTGGATATTAGTTATGTATTATAGTTTTCTTCATTTTTAATTCCTTTTATTTGAATATTTAACTAATATTATATTTTTAGATATAATATTTCCATGAAAATAAACTTCATTGATCCATAATTTACACGTACTATAGTTCTCGAAAATTCCATTTTCATAAGGTTCATTAGTGTTATTTGTTGGTGACCCTCATAATATTCATTTCTCTTATAGTATATATAGTTATCATTAATTATTACTACCAATATAATTATAGAAATTAATTGAATACTCTATTAAATAGATCTAAAATGATATTTGGTTAATTACTCAATAAAAAATGTATTTACATAAAATCATAATGGACATAAATTTATATAAATTCCATATTTAGCACATCATTATTTTTCACCATAGATTATGAAAGTCAATGTAATGATCAACCTTTGAAAAGTAATAGGAAGCAATAAGTTGATCAAAAAAGACATCAATGTTTTTTAGATGATACTTTTTATTTAAAAGAGTGTCATTTATCTCCCTATAATTTTTTCCAAGTCTTGTAAATCTATCATCATATTTTAAAAATAATATAGTGTCTCCCTACACTAAAACATTAGAGTGTATAAACCCCTTATCAAAAAAATTATGTAGCAGTTTCATCAACTCCACCAGGTCCACTAGTGTCATTCCATAATGATTTGTACATATAAGGATTTCTTCAAGGATGAGTTCAATAGTGAACTCACCTTCACACATTGGTGGCTGACATGTAATTAATATAAAAAAATAGATAAATTTTTATTATATAGGTTCATCATCTGTTCATAGGATAACATTATTATATATAGATCACTCTTTCCCTCATCCCAAAATTTCATTAAGGACATATACTGGGGGGATCTAGGAATGATTTAGATTGTGAAGTTTCCCCTCTAAATAAAAGAGATTCCACCTCAACGTCATGAATTAAAATACCATTTTCATGGGAATATATTATTTCTCCATACATTGTAATAAGATCCATACCTAGTATCCTATAAAAGTTATAAATATGTATGAAAATAAAATATTCAAATAAGAAGGCCCATGAGCTATAATTAGAACTACCTAATACAAATTTTTTTCAATAAATATCTCACTTGGTGCCTTAATTGATAACTCCATTACAATCATGCAAGGGAAATATATTATTTTTTTAGAAACAAATGAATGATATGAAACAGTGTAATGATTTAGAATCAAATAAAATATTTTCAAACATTTAGGCTATGATTAATCTACATAATACCATGTCATTAGCAACTTCAGCTATAAATGTGGTAATAGTGGATGTTTTGCATTTATCCATTACCCTTTTCTGATTTAAATTCTAATATCATTTGGGGTATTATATTTTTTAATTTCCCTTAATATTATAGTTTAATCATATAACATTAATAGATATTACCTTTCTGTCGAATTCATGTGATTGAAAGACTTTTTGTGTTCTTGTAACAAACAAATGTTCTTTCCCTATATGCCACATGTGTTTTTTCCCATAGTTATGACATCTGGGAAATCCCAATATTCTTTTATCCCCCTACATTATAGTATTCTTCCAAATATGTTCATATACCCTCTTCTTCTCTTAATTTTCTTTGAATATATTCATCCTGGAGAACACTTTTTATATCTTAATGGTGGACTGTATTGTATCCTTTTATTAGGAAAATATTTTATAGACCAACACCCTTCAAAGGATCTGCATTAAACAATTTATAGAAATTTTAAATATTTATTTTTAGTCTACATAAATATTATGAAAAACATCTATGAAACCAAGGGGGTTGACTTCATATTAATCAATATATTTCTCCACATTTTTTATTATTATGAAATATAGTCCCATTTATTCTCTTATCCCATAGGGAATTGTTTTTCATAGAAAAACTTCATAAAATATCCCTATTTAATTAATGTTATCTCATCATCCTCTATATAATTTTGAATTTAAGGCCACCATTTGGTCATATATAACTTCAATAAATTTACCACTATTACGCATTTTTCCTTCTCAATAACCCCCAAGGAGAGAAATATTTTCTCTAGGGACACAATCCTTTTCCCATCATCTATTGGTATATTATTTCAAACCAATTATGGATATTTTATTCGAATAAAATAGTCTAATATAGTTACACGATGTTTTATTTCATTGGATCACTCTATATATATGAAATTATCTACCATCACATAGATAAATTTATCTAATATGGTTGGGATCATATTATCATCATCTATAGCCTTAGTTACTTTTTAAGAGTAATATCTCGGTGATTACTATGAGTGTTTATATGTTTTCTATTCCTCGTTTTTGTCACCATCAATCATCAGTGCCATACACATAACAAGTTTATGATATTATAATTGTACAATACTATTTATATTAATTTTTCTAGACTATTTCCTAAAACCTATGATCGGTTTTTATATTAAATGTTACATCTAAATATGTTCATACAAAAATTGTTCTCGAGGATACCACTAAAGACACTCTTATACGAGCTATAACATCTTGGACCCCAGAAACCAATATCCAGTAACTACGTTACAATATTCGTATAGAACACATGGATTTTTACATGATCTGATGGATAAGTAATTAGAGAGTACTATATACATACACAAATTACATTTGAAATATTTTATACAACATGAAATAATTGAAATATTATATTTAGTCCTTCCATTATATAAATTATAATTACAAATAGTTCACCTCTATGTTTATTAGGGAATGGAAAACAAAATATGGTGAACTCAGATTCTCTGTAAGGAGTATCATACAATGGAATATATCATTACATTTATATAAAATAATTTACATGGAAGGAATAAATAAAACTATTCTCTATTGGGAATATTTCATAATGATAAAATAATTATTATTTCACTATATTGATTATGATTAGTTGATTGTGATGTACTATTTTGATACCATTTTTAATATTACTCTGAAAGGCTTATAATTTTGTATATTTATTGGTGAATTTTTTAACATTTCATATTGTTTTTTTTCTAATATGAATGGCTATATTTATTGTGTCTCTACCCTTTCATATAAAGAATTTTTTGGACTTATTAAGTGATGGAGAGGCTCGATATAGTCCATCAATGTATCATTGGTTTTCATAAGATAAACAATAAGTGATTTTTAGTAGAGGCCTTACCTATTTATGTATTAATTATTGGAATGAGGCCATGGAAATATGGTTTTGCTGTTCAAAATTATACATTCCGTTATTAATATATTATTCATTAATATCTATGTGATTATATGATTAGCTATAATATCCATAGATATTTTTAGGATCATGTGATTATATATATGGAATTATTTTATTATTATTTATTCTCCCAATATTAAGATCATGTTAATTATAAAGGACATATGTTTCTCTTATTTACATTGAAATATTGATTATTCATTATTTATTCATAGCTTTTTCCCTACACATACACTTACTGGGCATTTTATCTCACTCATTTCTTATGATTCTTCCACTGCAATTTTATGATGGGTATTATTATTGATATCAAGGGTCATCCTAGGGAAAATAAATATCCACATTAATAATAAAATTTCTTGTATTTTATGTTTTAAATTATCTTATGTGATTCATGTATATATCTACTTTACCTATACTAATATGTTATTTATTACATCATTATGTGATTCCTTATAACTTATACCAAAGTAATGAAGTACCCTTTGAATATTGGGTACTAGGAATCTAGGAATTACAATTACTACTACATGAAACACCACAGGAGGAAATGTGTACTGTTTTGGTTTTTATTTTAAAAAAATGAAATATAACATTGAGGAAATAAAAAAATATTATAGTTAAATATTATATAATAAACATGATCATGTGTGTAAATAGAAATTAAAGATAAAAATAATTATATTTTAAATATATTAGCATGTGTTATACATGTTTTTATGATAAAATCAACTTCATAAGTATAAATTTAATATTTAAGGAACAATTGAGAGGCAAAAGATAATATAAAAAACGATGTATACTAGGTATGATATCTTATGAATATATATTGTTAATCATAGGTATGCAGTAAAATCTATCCCAAAGAGTTATCATATTTTATTATCCCAGGTAGACTAACACCATATTCCCAAAAGTAAATAGTAAAAGAGTTATACAATGATTTTTCAAATAATGAATAATAAAATATTTGTTGAGCCAAGTCTCATACCAAGAACCCGCTTATGCCTAAAAAATGAAGGAAACACAAACAAAAATGGATATTATATCATTGGTAGTTATCAACCTTAATATAATAGAGTTAAAACTAAAGTTTCCACTATGAAATATCACCATATACAATAATACACCATGTAATTATAGATGTAATCCCTTGAAACACTTCCTACCACAGTTATATCTCTTTTCTATCTCATATGAAAAATAAAAATTAATCAAATGGGTCGCAATAATTACCTACACAATGTGAATATGCATTCAATTATAATGCATGAACATAATTGATTACATGATAATGTATTGTAATTTGAAATAATATATTGTCTGTAAAATGTATCGATATGGATGAATGAAATGAAATAAAAGAATCATAATTCATTTAAATGTAATTATATGGATTTAATTAGAAGGATTCACAAAAAAATACATATTTTCTTTCAAGAACATTCCCGTAATGCATTTAACAACAATTGGAAAAGAAAAAAAATAATGAAACAAAATTAATTCATAAGAAAGAATGATGGTAATTGTGGGCCCATAGGAAAACAAAAATCAACTATAAGTTAACATTGGTTATTAATACATAAAAAAACATTTAAAATTCATAAAAAATATAATATTTTATAATAATCCTTACATAAAAAATAAAATTATTTAAAATAGAATTTATTTACAAACTAGAATACCATTTTCATAGTACTTATGGTATGTATTATAATAATGAATAATATTAAATAAATTAAGATGGATATGAGGAAACCTATCAGGGTAAATACTAAAATATGATTTAGTGGAATTCATGGATGAAAAATTCAATGATAATACTGTAGATCATAATGCTAAATAATAATGTACATAGGAATAAAGAAAGTGAATATTATTTATATGGAAAATAAAATAAAATTTGCAATAAATATGGATTCTAAATATTTATGTTACTAAAAATGAGAATATTTGAGAATAACATGAAACTAAGTTTATTGTTAAGGGGATATAGATAATGACCATGCGAAATATATATTCCAAGGATAAAAAATGAAAAGAGGTTAATATGTTAATTTCAAAAATACTTTTTGATAAACATTGAAATGTCAATGGATATTAGGAAGAGTGTTACCACCATCAAGAACTATAATGACATGTATTTTATAGTTCATATAATTCATTTTTGAGGATGAATGAATGTTTTTTTTACTTTTGTGGAGTAAAAACAATGTGGATTAAAATAGGATAAATATAAGAAGTTTTTTAAGGGAAGGGTTGTTTTTTGGGATTATGTTTTTACCAATTGATAAACTACGGTTTTCCACCATGTGTCTAGTGACCTAGGAAATTTTACATAGAAATTTTCTCTTCCACTATATCATTTATGTAATTACACTAATTTTCTGGTAAAATATATCAATTCTTCGTAAGGTTCTCCTGAAATGCTTTTCTATGAGGACCTTATAATATTTTGGTGAGTTCAAATTATAAAACCTCTCTTTTATTCATATATGGTGATTCCGTAATATTTAAGAAATCTATCTCCAATTTTTAATCCTCCTCCAAATTATATAGTGATCAGAGAGTATTATGTTGGTGATTTTTTTTTCTTTTATCCCTAATAGGTTAAATAACATTGGGGATGGTTTTTTGGTTAATCAGGTTATGCCAGATTAAAAAAATTCCCATTTCAATATTGTTTCATTTTTAAACAAAACTCTCTTCTCTAATCTCCTCATAGAAATATAAAGACTTATATAAAATCATACAAGTGAAAAAATAATTTTAATTTATTAACCATAACCAGATTAATTTGAGGAAAATATAAAGGCAATATGATGATATATTCGAATAACTAATTCTCACATATATTATAATTTTTATATGGGATTAATATCTATTATATTTTATAACAAATTTCTTATTCAATTTTCATAGATCCCTCTACTAAAGTATAATCATTGTTCATTTTTTAGAGAAATATCTCAAAATTAATTACTTTTAATTACACCATAGATAGTTTATCATGATACTCTTTTTTCATTGAAATGATAAATTACAAGTTACCATAGAAATAATGTTCAATTTCATTACATTTCTCACAACTCAATTTCATGACAGGTTTTTGAAACATAAATAAATTTGTTAAATTGTATACATTAACATAACTCACCAAAATGTTATAAAAATAACATATTCATAAAAGTAAAATCCATTTTCTATGAAAAATAGATGTTCTCTTAAATCCTTTTTGAACATAAATTACATTAATGTATGTTATAAATGAAAATACGGACTTGAGATCTTTTATAGGCCATTCCCACTATAAATTATGGGTTAAGGGAATATTTATGGTTTTTAAGGTATTAAATGAATCTATTAATCCCCAAAAAATATGATCCCTATATTGTAAATATTCTCATTCTATTATCCACCGTAAAGAAAATTTACTTATACATTAACCACCTTCATGAATTTTCATTTATTCTAACAATCATAATCAAAAATATTTCCTTTGAAAAATTTTAAATAACAATTCTTAAAATAATAATTTTCATGAAACATATATATTCCCTGAAATGATTCCATTTACCCAAAACAAATGTTGAACATCGTCAAATAATAAACACCAATAAATTTTCAAAAACATGAAATTTTATCACTATATAAACAAAAATCAATTAAAATATTCTAAACAAATAAAGATATTATAGACCCCTACTCCGAAATTTTTTGAAGATCTCCATAATTGTGGATATTCATCAACACTATTTTTCAACAAACACACTAAAAAATTCAAAACAACAATTTCTATATAAAAAAACATAGAAACCTAGAAATGACATTGAGAGTTATTTTTTCTCAAAAATATAAACCATTATGTTTATTTTCGACACATCAAAACCACACTAAAATTATTTCTAAAAGATGAACACATTCATCTATAAAAACCATTCCTAACTTGAAAATCCATATACTGATAAAAAACTATAATAAAAAGCACTGTAATCCCTCTTGAGTAATTTTCAACAAGAGGAATAACTGTAACAATAATTTATCATTAATTAATCACTTATTTTATGAAAATATATATTTAATAATACCACTTGTTTAATAGTGGTACAATCTCAATATCACCTTCAAAACAAATGTTCTTACTTGTTTCATTATGAGCCCAAATGCTTCAAATTTTTTCATCATTGAAAATACACATTTAACAAAATAATATTAAAAAATCGCCCAAAATTATTTATCCTCATAATTCAATATTTAAAATAAAAACCCTTAAACATATAACTATACACTATAACGATTTTGAAAAAATCAACCACATTTAAATAAAATATCCCCCATATGTTATTGATCAGAAAGGTAACTCCTTAATGTTTTCCAGTATGAAAATAATAGTTACGACTAATTTTGTAAATTCAAAACATTTCTCATGGAATAGGGGACCAAAATAAAAATTGTTAATATATGGGGAGTATAGTGGGCTCAAAGATATTCCCAATTAACATTGAACATTTCATTGGGTAATTCATTTAAGCTGTTGTTATGTAGGAACTTATTCTAATTTCAATTTACCTTGTTCCAATTACTCTTTTATAAAATGATAATTGATTTCAATTTTCATTTTCCATGATTTATAGGTTATATTATTTCTATGAATAATGTTTCTTGAATGATTATAATTTATAATGATTGAATACTGAACTTCAACTCTCAGGTATTCAAGCATCTTCGTCATCCACAATAATCACATGTAATATTGAATATATTTAATATATTTAACCTTATTTAGGGATCAATGAAATATATTCCTCTTTATTTCTAATATAGGAAATGAAAAATCTACCACGATAAATTTAATAACCTATTGTAGAACTTTTTTTCATCTAATTAACCAATGCAATCTGTTTCTATATTTATTAATAACTATTATAGACTTGTTTTAAATTAATAAAAACTAAAATCCATTATTCTTTTGATATAACATAACATTAATATCATTGCATGAAAGTGGATTTATTTGGTAATTTATTGATTTCATGCTTCTTGAAACATGAGATAAAATATGGGTCATGTGTATGTGGAGTTCATGAAGCTCCCAATGATTTGTTTTTACTCTATGAAATTTGTCAAAATTTACATCATCATATCATGAAAAAATAAATTAGGAAAAAATGGTCGCAATATTATTTAAATCCTTAATTTAAAACCATTTTAAAGCCTCCATGACATATTTATATCGACATATGAATGTATTATTCCTTCCTTGAATCAAATATAGAAAGTGTGAAAACTGATAGTTCTCCAATCAATAACATTTCAAACTCCCAATTAATAACGTATATGAACAAATTACATTATGATTCATTATCAAAATCAGATATTATGTCATAATATTATACTAAAACTATAATCCTTTTATCAATATCATTTTTTAAAATATATTGTAATCAACTCCACCATATTGGAAACTGTTCCTCATCATATATTGATCTAGACAATAATATCATGTTATTAGTACCTAGTATAACACATAAAGTTATTTTTTTCATAGTTAAATATTCTCTCATTTTGTTGAAAGATAAAACCATCTATATGCACGACATAAGAAAAATTATTTATTAAATAATTTATAAATTCTATTAGAATTTCATCTGGAATACATCGAATTTCATTTTCACTACAATATATAATACTAAGAAAAATTTCTCCACATTTCTTATAGGTTTAAATGTTTTATCTATATCAATGAATTATATTTTGGGAGTACCAATTCCCCCTCAATAAATCGTTTTTAAAAAACTTTATTTATCCAATTAGTTCTTTATGTAAAACCCATTTATCCCTAATGTCGTTTCTATTATTCAACAATAAAATTATGTATGGAGTCTATTTCATTTATTGTTAATTAATCATTTTATTCAACATCTAAACAAAAAAATCATACCAAAAGAGTTTCATCAAAAACATTAACTCTATATTTTATAAGTAATATATTTTTTTTAATATTCTTTATTCTCCATTTCTATAAAATCAGTAATTTATCACTAAAGATATTCTTCCTTTCATTTTAATTTCAGTTTTTTAGCTTCTATACAGATATATGTATATATTTATATATTTTAAGATAAATATCTTCTTCTGAATTTTTATAATACCATTATTATCCCCATTATTAATTCATCCACAACACATTAATTAAGAAACATTTTACTAGTTTGATCTTGATGATACTCATTTTCCACTATAGTAGTCGAATTGCAATTAAGACTATTAATTATCCACAGATTATAGAATCTATATGATTTCCCCATTCCTATGTATCTATGTAATGTTATTTTATATCTATAAAACTTAAAAATATTGTGCTTCTCCTAATTGAGAATGAAACACTTACATTAATTGATTTAAAATTCATTTATAATTATATAATTTCCTCACTTATTATTGTATAGAGTATTTTCCTCACTATAGACCAACAAAGATAAAATATAAATATGAAATTAAGGATGTAATTCTTCTTTATAGAAGTAATATGGTAGGTATATCTCAATAAGAATTGTATTCGATATTGATTTAATAATAAACTTAATCCTCTCAAATAAACTATTTTAAAAAGGAGTTGTCACTACAATGACTTAGAGACTTAATCCATAATTACTAATATAATAATCCACCTTGTTATTTATGAAATACAATTATTTTTGAGTGTAAAATTTAGAAATATTCATACCCAAAATATGTATATAATTTTAATGTAACTGAGTATGATTTTAAACACATAATACATGTGAGTAATGACTGTTATCGAATCCATATTTCTAATATTATTAAAAAAAATAAAACAGTACCTCTTAATAGTAATGGAATATTGTTATATCAGACCAAACACATCAACCTGAATCAATTCATGGACCTATGTATACTTCTTCTCATTTTAAATAAGTATATTTTTTAATAATCTAATATTTTTTAAATCATAAAATTTGTGTGCGTGATCACATGAAATTTTAGGGGGAGGGGGTCTCAATATCTATTATTTATAAGATTATATTCCAATCATTTTTATCTAGGATTTATTATCCATTATACCATAATATAAATTCTTCTTTTTTAGAAACAAATTAGTTGTCTTTTTTACATTTAAATGGTTTATATTTCCATGTGTTCTCTTCCCGTGCATAAATAATGTGCCATTATTTCACATGATGATATATGTATTCTTGGTAGTGTTTATTTCTAGACCAAATTCACATAGTTGACTAAAACTAATAATTATTTTAGCTAAGGTCTTCTTAAACAAATATATCTACACAACTCATATCATCACCCTAAAATTTGTATTTTCTAGAGCCTAAAATATTTTGGACTTAATTATTGGGAAATATATTGACACCTTATGTTTTTCAAATAATTACTTAGAAAATATCATTATTTCACATCTTATGAGATGTTCATTCACTATATTGAAAATATAAACTATAATAATTTAATTCTTATAGGGAAATAATTACCCCCACTACCTTATAATCTCTTCTATTTTTGGTCCATGTCAATGAATTCAATCTTGGTGTAGATTTATATGTTAAATAATGTTCTTTATTACATGAAATAACTTCATATTTCAATTTATAAAATTTTTTATTCATTTTCATCTCACTCAATGATTCTATGATATGATTTATACAGAAATTTTATTTATTCACCAGCACATCCCTCTATATTATTGATATGTAATTCCTAAAAATCTATGAAGATCCTTATCAAAAATACTGACAATTAAAGGAATACATGGAATATTTTACTATACCCATCTTCCATTACTTCTATTACATCCTTATATAATTTTTTTCTATATAAAACATATTTTAATAATTTCCTATATTTCAACAATAATTACTCCTCAAATGAAGAGAATTCATCTATGTATTTATTGAAACAGTAATTAATATTTAGTTTCTCTGAGTATTCCATTTTTGAATCATACCCAAATCATCCTTCAATATCAAAGTGGGTTTTATAGCCTGGAATCAACCATCATTGATTTCTGATTCCTATCACGCCATATATGAGATTTTTATTCTAATGTGTCTATAGTTTCTCAGGAAAATACTGTTCCTTTTCATATAAAACACCCAAGTACACTTTAATACTCCTTATCAATTGTATGATCTTTTTTATAGACACCATACCAAGAATCAAGTGTCTACCATGATCATCCACAATTCACCACTAGATAATAACTTCATCCGTAATATCTTTAATAAGTTTGGTTTGGGTTTGACTATGTTAGTCAATGAGTTGAAAATAAGGCATATCTATCAACAATAAGATTGTACTATAGAATATAATACAAACTTTTATTCGTTTTTATATTCTATTCAATTTCTTCCTTCAACCCAAATGACTCATCTTCTAAATATTGTTTATATATTTTGTTAACATGGACCACCCCATTGGATTTATTTATTTTAGATCTTCCAAAATCAATATCCTCAAGAGAATCCATGATAATTGATTAGGGATAATATCTTCTTTCCACATATACCTCATAATATTCTCTCTTTGTCCCTATTTTCTAGAGTCATTATACAACATCCAATATAAGATATTATTTGTGGTCATTATATTCCATAATTTCTTTTTTCATAATTTCATCTAAACTAATGTACAAATATGAATAAAGGATATTTTATAGAACTGATTATACTCAGTGCTTTTCATTCCATTCACATTAGTTGAATATTTTTTCAATGAAAATTTGTTATCCTAATTATTTTTATGAAACATATTAGAGAAAATTATCATCTGTTTCCCAACCATTCCACAAAATAATCACATTAGGGTATGATTATATCTAAACATTTTTTTCCCATTTGATGATTTATGGAATTCAATGTCACGAATGCATCACAATTTTTGTTTCCCTATACATCTTCCTTGTTATGAAACTTCAAATAATTTAAAGTCAGTACCTTTGAGTTCCTCCTTTCCAAAACCTCATTATCATAATTCCTTATTTCCTATATGAAAAGTTTATAATGTAATCAATGTGATGTCAACTAATTTGAATCATTATCTGCAATCATAGAAACTACATTATTGAATTTGGGTGGAAATCTTTTTTTGGATATGCATGAAAATATTTACATTATATAGTCTTTAAATTATATTGGTGATCAACTAGACTATACATGTCCTCTATAATTTCATTAACCAAAAAAAATAATGAAACAAACAAATCATTAGACCACATTTCTAGGTCCGCATATTTGTTATATAGATATTGAGACATCACTTTATGAACATTTGATTCACATTATTGTTATTAATTATCTTTTCACTTATTGAGTTTGAGGAGTTACATTACATTTCACTCGAGTAGATTATATTAGAAAAATACTCCTAGAGAATTAATGCCTTTGGTGTCTGCATGAAATCTTTTATTGTCTCATTTTGATAATGACTTATTTATTTTACAAAAAAAATTACATATTTAATATTTGTATACATATCCATTACAAATGATAATAATTAGTGTTGGGTTTAATTCTATCATTTTGAAATTTTTTGCACTTGTATATTAGAATACCTTTTTGATTTATTTATTACATTATATCCACTGAGAGATAATTCAACTAAAAATAACTACTAGCTTGGACGTAAAAAGTTTTACTCACTATGTTAAATACCCTAATGGTGAATTTGAGTATTACAAATTAACATAATTCCTTAATTTTATCTTGTTTCATCACAAAAAAACTCTCCTCTATATTATTTTAACAACATTATGTAGTATAGATATAAAAACTACATAAAAAAGAGAAATTTTACTTATCTCACAATAACTAGGCTATTACATGCATTATACAAATGAAATTTACCTATGTAACTCAATTGTTAAATCAAACAGCTACGTGAATTTTCAAATAAGACCTACTTTTCCACTTTTTTAAAACCATTAACTTATTAAAAGTTCAAAATTTTATCTTCTAATGTCTACTCATTTCCCCTTTTATAGAAATGGGGGAACCTCATCAACATATAATAATAACATCATAGAAAACCATTGACATTCTTTAAAGTTTTTAAATAATTTTTCATAAATTTTTTATGGTATCTATTGTCCTATAATTGTTTCAAAACTATTTTTCATCTTTAACATTTGATCATTGTCCATAAACATTATAAAAATGAATAATAAGTCCAAAACCATAAGGAAACATCCATATATATTTTTTAACAAAATATGGGAACATCAAGACTATTAATGTGAGATAAAGTAAATTTATTATTTTTTTGATTTATTTACATATTTTTTTATTTTTTTATATAATTTGAAAAAATTTAGTTCATATTATAGATTTTTTTTAAAAAATCTATTCAGTGGAGTCATTCTAGGATATTCATCATGTGGTCCTTATATATGTAACATGGTGAAAAACTTAACCATTATACTACTGTTTTATTTATTTTTTACTTTTAAATATTTAATAGGGTTTATGATAGGTGTAGGCATACTAACAAGGAATCTGATATTCTTGTAAATATTATAAAATGATAGTAATGGACTATTGGGGATATTGAATATATTACACATGACATTGTTTAATTTTCAAATTAGATTTATGATTTTTGTAAAATTGGAAAATTAATTAAAAATTGAAATAGTTAAGGGTAATATTATAAGATTTTAAAATGGTAATTAAATGATGAGGGTGAATCATGGAATGAGATTATGTTATTTTTTAAAAATATATGTATTAAAAGAGGGATAATTGTTGTGGATACCATAATGTATCATTTAATTTTTTAATTTTTAATTTTTTAATAATTAATATTTTCAATATAAAATATGTGGTTCTTTTTATGAGGATTTTAATAGTAGATTAATTATTTCTAAATAGTGATACTATGAATAATTAATGAAAATATATGAATTGGAAATGATGATTGAATAATTATAGACTGTATACATGGGATATATTTCTCGAAAAAAGTAAATGTTAACATTTAAGACCTCAAAGGGGGTATATGATATTATAGAATTTAATTAGTTAAAAGTTTTTAGGAGTTTTGGGAGATAAAAATGAGAAAATGTTAATTTGTAAATCATGTTTGATCATAATATTTTTTGTGATGTGGTAAATTAATATATTTTTTTGTTTTCAATGGTTACATTAATGACTCCTAAGGATATATATTATTTTATTCGATTTTTGATATGTTTGATAAAATGGTATAAGGTTTTATAAAGTAGATTGTTGGTGTGGAAAGAAATATATTATATGGTAAATTTAACTTTATGATTTTTAATTGAACTTATTAGGGGGAAAGTGGGGGATACCTGTCACTCCACTGACTAATATGGATGGATCTAAATATGTGAAATTTAGTAAGCTATATTAAGATAAAAATTTATATTATTAGATATCTATATAT
This sequence comes from Viscum album, assembly GCA_963277665.1. Taxonomy (NCBI): domain Eukaryota; kingdom Viridiplantae; phylum Streptophyta; class Magnoliopsida; order Santalales; family Viscaceae; genus Viscum; species Viscum album. The sequence goes on along the minus strand of OY728134.1, from coordinate 632,498,351 downwards.
TATTATTATATAGTAATAATTTCTCATATTATATCTTAGACCACGTAGAATTAAGAATTTTTTTATATAATTTGACTAAAGATTCAGGTTTGGTTATATGTCAATGTTATATCATTATCATGGATATGAAAATATCTATGTAATACTAAAATATAGGTGAAGGATAGTTAGCTATGTTATACGACTAAATGTTCTTATCAGTTTGTTGTGTTATGATAATAAATTACTAAACCAAACGAATATAATTATATTAAATTTAAGGTTTAGTCAATGACTTATTTGGCTTGGTAAGTTCACAAAAATAATAATATCATCAATAATATTAATTTTTTATTGTTTCGAAAAATTCAATATATTATATTGTCTTTATAAATAATTGGTTTCATTGTGGTATAAGTCCCAAGTGGTATAATTACACTTGTATATTCAAAAATTATAACAATAGGAAATCTTATTAAAACATTATGTTGGTGTTTACTACGTTAGAATTTCATGACGCTAACATTTCCTTAATATATATTACATCATATTAAAATAATTCTCTATACATATAAAAAAATACAAGCACTAAAATTATGAAATATCAGTTTCTATATATAAAATATATAAAATCGTCTTATTATATGAAATATCTTCTACATCTCTCATAATGTTCTTCTCACATAGCATGCTTATTTAGCAGTACATACTTAAATTCATTTCTTCATAACATAGGGAAATAAAACAAAATAATGGGTGAAATTAGATCCTCAGTAAGGGTAAACATAAGATATATTAATCAATTATCATAAGTGAGAATAATATAAGCATCTGGGTATCATAACTAGATCATAAATTATGATAATCATACAAAATCTGTGAAATATCATTAATCGTAAATAATGACAAAATGGGTTGTCACAACTAAAGGCATAGGTTCTAATTGTGAGGAATCATCAATAAAAATCACGATCTATGAGAAAATATCAAAATAATAAGAAATAAGTTTTTTTAAACAAATAATCATATAAATTTTTACTTATTAACATATCTCAACCATGATTATCATAGTGGATTGAGTTCCCTCCCAATTCAATAATTTCCTTAGTTATGCTTCACTCCGATGAAAATTATATTATACATATTCCCATAAGGTTTTGGGTTCACTCTTTATTCCATTCCTACTTATATCATGAGATATCAACATTAAACCATTGTTTTGGAGGTATATATAAATATGGCCCCACCTGACACATAACGGACACCGTAAATTTATGATCAACAAGATCATAAATCATTCACAAAAATGCCATAATATTATTTCCTAAAGGGAATAAGTTTCATCAAAAAATCATATATTTTATATCATAACTCATGTAAAATAAATTGGTATCATAAATATTTCATAATATGTAAATATATTTGTGGAAAATAAAGGGGTTTTAGAGAATCACCATTAAATCATCATCATCACAAGTCATTAAGGGAAAGAATGTAGGTGGTATCATTAGATCATATCCCCAACGATTTCTAACAATCCATAAATTATATTCATTATATTAATATGAAATCAAATTATAATTATAATATTTATTTGAGAATAAGATAAAAATATCATTTTTGTATCATTTTAACTAAAAATGAAACAAGAGAACATTTTTTCACACTTCTGCAAAAATTAAAAACATTCTTGATTGAAAAATGTTTCACTAAAAATATTTCATAAAAAATTGTTATATTTGTAAATGTTTTTAAAAATGGTCTTTAAAAACATTTCAAGTTAATTTAAAAACATTCCTAAGACAATTTTGAAGATTATGAACATGAAATAAAAAGACAATTTGTCAAAAATTAGAAAATGTTGACTTTTTTTATAAAACATATTCTAAATTGTTTTAAGTAATAATGAGAGTAAAGTGGTACTAATAAATTTAAATTATAGAAATAAACCTAGGAAAATATTATATATGTGTTGTAAATGATATGATCTGTAATATTTCCATAAAAAATTATTTTTATTTAATATCCCGAATGATGTGAGATTATAACATAAACCCTTACCTAAAGTTATTAATTTCTTTATACACAATAAAATAGCATATAAAATATATACATTAATTATAAATCAATATTCATACAAATGATACTATATATCCTTCCTTTTTTATTTGAAATTATAATTTTATAAACATTTTGTTTCTTAAAATGATCATTTTGGGAGAAAATTGGTTCATTTCCATTCTTGTTTCAATTCGATGGTTCCTTACATAAATATTTTTCATTATTTATTGATAAGGCTAATATTATTCATGAAATAAGTGTTATTTTTTTCATTGTATATACTTTCATAATCTTTCGTATAATAATTGATGTGTAATTTATTACAAGACTTCGTGGAGATGGTATTGTTTACAAACACATGGATGATGATTCCACCTTATGATTAATGGAATGAAATAACGCTAAATAGAAATATATATTTGTATAAACATTATTATATAATATATATAATATATATTCATTAAATAAATCATTATAACAATCCATGAATTAAGGTGATGAAAAATGATATATATCGCTTCATGAGGTGGTTATATGCACGTTGACACAAATAAGGATTTCGATTCCCATTGGATACAGAGCAAGAAAACAAATGTTAATCCATTGACATAATAACTTCTCAGTATTTTTAAAATACCTATTTTATTATGTAATCATCGTTAGCCTAGAAATTATGGAGGTATAAGTAGACATTAAATGATAGACTATATTAAGAACTATATCTATTATATAGACATCTATCATAGGTTTATACCTACAACCTTATTAGGGTGCTATTATGACAATAAATAAACTCTAGGAAGTCATGAGGGATGTCAGGAAATGAATTTTTTATGTATTGGATGAGATATGAGGATAATAAAGTGTTAGGGATATAATAGATGTTTTATCCTTTTACAAGAGAGACAGAGAACACACATGAATTTTTTTCATAATTTTAATATATTTTAACGTAATAATTTAATAAAATGATATCAAATGATTCATATATATATATAATATATTCTATAGGGCCAGATTACGAAAATATTCATCGATTTAGACATGTTTTAGGCCATTTTAACTCTTATCAATTCACTTTTATCTCTTTTAACCCATTTTAACTCATTATGTGGTAACTCACCTTTTATACTAGTATTACAATATATAATTAAAACAACTAAAAAAATAGAAATAAATAGTTTTAGTTATTTTTATAAAAATTAATACACATTTTATAAGAAAAAATTTCTATATTTGGTTGAAATTCGTCCTAAATAAGTATGTAAAACATATAAAATTGTTTTTAGTAAAATGTATTTTATGCAAAGAATTGTTTTTCCTTCAATTTTGAAATGAACAAAATATTATATGAATTATAAAATAGTTCATTTAAAATATTATATAAACATTCAGTTAAAGTAATTTTTTATTGAAATATATTTAATTTATAAATACAAAAATTCATTAGGTGTATAAATCATGTGTTCAAAAAATATCAATTTTTAACTTGAATTGATTTTTATTTTAATTTCTTAACATTCAGAAACTAATGAATTAATTTTTTCTCTATATGAACATTATATTTTCATAATATTGTTTTTTTTTCTAATTCATAACATCAAATCAAACATATAGGTAATAATGTTAACTTCAAATTATAATATTTTAATAGTATATATCTATTTTTTTAAACTAGATGTTAGGTGAAATGAATTTTATAAAATTGATATAAAATATTTAAATAGAAATATATCCAAAATTTAATGGTGTTACATTCTATTTTTTAATTATTTTCCGCAAAAAATATATCACATAGATATGAACAGTCAAGTGTACTTCTTCTATATCACATCTTTGGTTTGGAATATAGCCTAATCAAAGTTATTTTTACACCACGAATCATCTAGATGGTGAGTGGTTATATATTTTAAAAAATAAATATTCTATAAAAAATATCTAATAGTTATTTGTAATAAGATAATTAATTGTACTTTGGTTTGACCATTGAGTTCAGTATATGCGAGGGATCAAGCATATAATTCCATGGGGAAGATACATGGAACACATCATGAATCAGAGATAGATTCATTAGAAGAACTAATTGATTTGAAACCATCTTGATCTGATCAAGAACATTTACCAAGATAAAATATACAGTGATCATATTTCTAGTTTTTAAAATATTATAACCTTCTCCTAATGATATATTCATAGGAATACCTTATCACAAATATCAAACTCTAGATGTTACCAGTGATTGTAATCATAATTCTTCCAAGTACTTTGAGTTTCTAAGATGTTATACAAAATGAATATAACCATTCATTACTTTTTTCACTATTTTATGTCCCAATATAAGTTTTCCCAGATGTTATACCAACAAATTTGAGGTATGAACTTACATTTAGAGTAGAATTCATGAGGATCCATTTATATGCTCAAGTGAAATATTTAATTAAAATAATGTTCTACTGAAGTTTGGTGTTCATTCTATGGAAGTTTGAAATCCATCAAAAAATTCATAATATTCCCTAGTATTTTAATGGTCCTATCAGACTAACCATCTATTTGAAGATGATAAGAAATGCTAAAGTTAAACCCTATATTCATAGCTATTAAATACTTCTCTAGAACTTCAACATAAACATCATATCTTGATCCAGTAGAATAGAATATAGTACTCAATGAAACATTAATAATTTCATACTATATTTCATGAAAATATTAATATGAGATAAATATTGTCCAATGAAAATGAAATGATCTGATTTATTATAGTGATCACTTACAACCCAGATAGTAATATTCCCTTTAATTATTTTGGGAAGTCTGTTGATGAAGGTTATGGTAATTTTAACCCATTTACTTCCTAGTATGGTTAATGGTTGTAGAATCCCATTAGAATTATATCTCATAGAAAAAACTTACTGAAGTATCTCATATCGAGATAAAAACTATAAAATATACATTCTTCTGTTATCTCACAAGAAATACTATTATAGATTTATATACTTCTCCATTCCTCCTTGGTGAATAGAGAATTTTATAATATGTGATTCAAAAAATAGATAATTTTCATTTTTTTATTTATGTGACTCGTACATTGTTCTTTAATTTCATCATTCAATCACAATCATAGTTGAAAATATAAACATTTCACACGTTGTTATATAGTTTCAAATCATTATTTTACACCACTCCAATTTTTACATGGTTTGATGGTTGAACATTTATCTAATAATAATATTACCCCCCCCCCTATTCAAAATTATTTAAATGTACATATTAAATTAATCCAAAAAATTTTATCTCGTTCAATCATAATTTTGGAAAAACTAGTGTGGTCATTATGACACAAAGAATCATCTGCCTTTTTCACAATCCTAGGGTGGTAGTGTATTGTTGTTTTATAATTGTTAATCTATTACAACCATATCATTCGAAACATATTGATCTTTTTTGGGTTAATAAATAATTTAATATTATATAATAATTCTACAAATAAATTATTTCTCTACAAATTTAACACCTCAATAATGTCAATAAAAAAATCATGCTACCTACTAAAAATCATAAGCTAGGTAATTTTCTCATTATTTTATATTTAGTGTTATGCATAATATATTACTATATAAATATATATAAGTATAAATCATATTCCTTTCTCTGATACACCACTAAAGGGGAAAAAAACATTCCCCATTATAGGTTATTATAAGCATAGGTGCACTGAATAGTCTTCATTTCAACTCCATGAAATTTTCCATGCATCACTCTATCCAATGAATCTTTAATCCCTTCTATGTCATCATGGTTATTTGACTATATGGGAATAATATTTATCTCAGATGAATTGATAATATGTATCCAATCCAAGAAAATTATGGATCTCAGTTACAATAGTTACTCTATTCCATTTTCCAATAAGTGTGGTTTTTAAGGGATCCATCGACATTCCCTCTCATAGTATTTAATGACCCAAGAATTAAAAATTATTACATAAAAATTCAGACTGGATATATTAGGAATACATCTTCTCATTCATTAGGTTCTTCTATAAATTATTCAAATGATCCTAAATCAATTTATATCTTTTTGAAAATATATGAATATTATCTATAAATTACAATATAAATTGATCATGTTAATATTTATATGTTATTTAATAAATCCATAATGATAGTAGGGGAATTATAGAGTACAAATGGCATCACTATAAAATCATAATGACAATACATTTTGTGGAAGGTCTCCATGGGTATATTGTCCTTATTTATACACAATTGATGACATATATAATAAATTTAAATCTAGAGAATTTATTGAATTCCATAAAATTAATCAAACAAGACATCAAATTGTGGTAGATGATAATTTTTCATTGTATTGGTCTTGTTATATTATCGATATGAAATAATAATATGCATTGGTACATATTTAATCATACCATAATAACATGAAAACCCCATAGTGATGAACTACTGGGTATGAATCCCTTAACAAGATTCTCTTGGTGTTTCTTATTCAATTCATGCACCTCAATCAGGTCCATTCTATATGGAGTCATTAAGATACATATATTAGCCTGTATGAGTTATATTAAATAATAACTCCCTGATTTTGTGGAATTCTAGGTTATTCTTTAAGAAAAATATCATCATAATGCTTAATAATGTGATTATTTTTGACGTTATGTTTTCCCCAACCATTTTAGATAAATATACCCCCTAAGTAGGCAATAATATTGATAATTTTTATTTTACATCAATTAAAAGTTTGTATCCATCCTCAAATGAAAATATGAACATAGGTTGATTCATAATATAAAACTTGTAATCCCTTCTCCATTACATGATATGATATCTATATCTGTAGAAACAATCAATACCCAAAATCACATAAAATTAAACTTGAGGGAGAGTCACAATATTTAATGAATGTAAATTACTAAAACATAATTTTCGATAGGAGCTACAAATTTATTATGTGATGGTTATAAGAGTTATCTATTTTACTATTATATAACATTCTAATCACAAGGGTTGTGGTGTTGTAACATTAAATTATGGTATAAAAGGAAACTGTTCCCTGATCCAGTTCACAGACTTGGTCTAATTGTTTTATAGTGCAGAGACTATACATGATGGATAAATTCATAATATAGAAGAATAATAAATTAAATTAAATTTAGTGAAGTTTAATAAAAAAATGAATAATAATAAATAGATAACTTGTCCAAATCCAAATAATACAACCATGCATGAAAATATTGAATCATAAATACAAAAAATCATCATAATACATTTAATAAATATGAACAGACTACCCATAAGAATAATTAAAATACAAAACACTAGTGGGATGTTTGAGTAAATTACCAACACTGACACCATGATAGGTTCCATTTCACATAGATTAAAAACAATAAGTCACGATCCAAGATCCAAATTCTGAAACATTGAGGTCTTTTTGGGTGCCATGTGATGGCCAAAACAGGGTGTGATATATAATCCATAGTCCACCACAAATGATGTCCATTGGAAACTAGCCTAAGATCATATAATAAGTATTGTGTCGGTATTATATATAACTTTTGAATAAATAAATGAAATCAATTCATCTATCATTTCTCTGGTACACCTAGAAGACCATACATGGTTTGACTTGAGTCAAAATATATATGAACATGACATTATGTATATATAAGAATATATGTAACAATATATATGAAGAGAGATAAATTAACTAGAAAGTACGAGAGGAATACGAATATAGAATTTATATATAATAAAAATAATAACAATACATGGTGTCTAGAGCAACATGTCCAAAAATCCTAATAAATGATGTGAAACATCATGTATAACATCATTCTATATAAGTCGAATAAGAATAATACTAGGTAGTACATTTAAAGAATCTAATAAGTTAATATCTAATAAAATGCTCATAAGTAGAGTCTCTGGTAGTACCTCTGAGAAATATGATAATGATGTAAAATTCAATGTATAACATCCAAATTGATATAAAATTACATGTCCAATATCCAAGAACAAGGGAGTGTGAAACATAACTTCCCAAAACCCTAAATGTTGTACCTAAATGGTAATAATTTATATATACTCTCACTCACACTACGAGGCCTTAACCAAGGTATTCTATAAAGTGGAATTGTTATCGCTCAAGATGTTGTGTAATTATATTTGACTTATGAGCCTATCTATGGTATTCCTATACGAAATATGAGTATTTATCAAGGTATAATATTTCGATTATAGGATGATAATATTTAACAATTAAACATAGGCAATAAAATGTCAATCATTCTAATTCAATATCCAACCATAAGCAATGAGTATTGGTAGTCATGGTGAACTGTCTGTAATAAGTAATCACTATATAGGGAAAATGTTATATAATATTCATAGTAATTAAAAATTCTTGAATGGATTCATTTTTAATTGATCATTCCATGTTTTAATTCAATTATTAATTAATTGATTAGTTAATACAAGAATACATGCTACAATGAACTTATCATACATTATTTATCATTTTACATGATCCATGAATTATATTAATAAATTTATAGAGTCCAAGTGGATATCATTTCTATTAAAATTTAATTTTTTTACAATTGGTCACATTTTCTACAATGGATGGTTCTATCATAATATAAATATGCTCATAATACAACGTAAAAACAACAACAGACCTTACCATTTATTTAATTCCTCTTAGTGTCTCATTCTAAGAGAGGAAATTAAATTTACCTCCAAAGGTTATTCTTAAATTATAATAGAAGTAATAAAGGGAAAGTCATATAAGATATACACTAAATGGCGTGGTTAAAGTTTTGGTGAAAACCATCCAATGACAAAATTTAAATTTCCTATAGTAATATAAATTAACACAATATAATTTACAATATTAACATAACATTAATGTTGTGATTCCTAAATACCATGGCACATTAAATTACAGGGTATTTTATAACAACTATAAGCTTCTAGGTAAATGCATAAGATCTCATTTATAAGTTGATCCACTCATCAATTATCATTATTTGAATCAACCCAGAATAATAGAAGTTAGATTAGTCATCAAACACTCTACAAATATGTAAAATTATATCAAATGAAAATAGAAACCAATTTTGAAAAGTAAAAAATGGATATAATAGGATTCATAGTCCTACTAAGGGTGATCCAAAACCACCAATGAACAGTGATTCTATGCTAGTGTGGGGGAGATCCAAACATTTATAAGTCGATATCCAAGAATGTGAACCCACATGTGGAAACTATGAATGTTGTGTGGAAAAATAGAGTAGGTTGATATGATGGATGTAGTAGAAAATTGTCATTTCATCCCCTATAATAAGCTTCAATTTTTGGTCGCATTTTATGGAAATATGTGTGCCAAAAGTGCTATGCTAATTTCCAAAGGTACTTCACCAAACATTTCTATTAAAATAGTATTCCAAACTGTGAAAAACCTATGTGATCACATATGTAATTTTTTATAGGGAAACCTCATAGTCGTGAAGCCAATACAAAATGGTTTAGGAAATTAATGATCGTATATAATATATCTTATACGAATGGGTGTATGGTTATCACTTATTGTGTACCTTGGTTTGAATCTTCATGAAACTAGGTAGTCTAATTCTAATACCTCTAAAAAACAACTAGACATCTCAGTCATTCCAGGATCCTTATACCTTACAAAAATAAACTATGTCATGTGTTTCCATTTTTGAAATTATGTTCAGATAATTGATTTTAATTTCATATCATCTTCAAAATGAAAACAAAAAATCAATTATAAATGTCAAACCAACTCAAAACATAGGATGTTACTACATACCCACCATATAACTTATCATCTCTGAGAATCCTTGGGGAAAAAATAATATGTCACCTAGCCTAATTGGTCTTTTAATTCGAGGTCAAATTGCCATGTTGTGTTTCCTAATCCTTGTGTAGCTGCAAGCGTTACATTAATCATGTGGTACTTATGATTTTAAAACTCTATATTAAGATCATAATCGTAACTAAAATATAATTATGGTTCTTACCTAATCCTATCTAATCCCAGACACAATTAATGAATTTTTTCTTTACTCATTAGGCATGTGGGGATCCCTACCATAATCTCTATATTTCAATATCCAACACTTACCCAAGGTACTCTTACCATTAGAATTTTCTATTCAAACATAGACCTAGATTCAGAAATTTTCCTCTAGAAGAATTATAATCTTGGGACACCGAGTCTCACATGAATAATGTTATCTAGGTCCCTGATTACATTGACATAGAGAAATCATAATTTACCATAAATTAATTGGTCATGTCGCCTTTTACGTGAAAGGTCTAGGAGGACTCTTACACAGTCCACATATCCTCCAATGACATATTTAATGTGGTTCCATAGTAGAAATATTCATGTAACCATTTTAACCCAGGGAAAATTTCCTCTAAAACATATTTTCTTGAAATAAAATCAAATTTAATTGATGATACATTGAAAACCCATATTTTGGTGCCTTTATTCCATGGATGACTGTGGTTATTTTTAGTATACTCCATATATTATGTAACCAACATCTATTGAAATTTCTATGATGAACCATACCTATTTCCATAATCTAAGGAAATCAATGTTAAAATAAAATCATCCACAGTTGACCTTAATATCGCAAGAACCCTATCTAATGAGGTTCCATCCATCAAACCTGAAATTAAATTAATATGATTGGCTCAAATCAAATTAATTCCTAGTGTACATAAAAAGATATCAGGATAGGGTACATGACCATATCTAAAGAAGGAGTACACCAAGACATTATCTTGGAATACCAATGATGAAAATTTATATATCTATTGATCCATACTCAATTAAAAAATACCATTTTTTTACAAAGCCCCAAGAACCACATCTCTTAATGATTTTTGACTTGTTCCAACTATTGGCCAACCATCCCGAACACATCCATCATATCACTGAAGCATCAATCAATCCAGAAAAAACAAATATTTTTAGGTGGAATATATGTTAATAGGAAATGTAGTATGTGGTGGTTCAATCACATCATCTTAAATCCAATGGTGTATGTGGTCATTCTACATAACCAGCAAAGATCATCCTTAACAATCATCATTCATCAATTGTTGGTTACAGAAAAACCACTTCATCAATATGCTTCCACGCAATCATGGATGCATCACCAACCTGTTAAAAACATAGATCAATTATTTATCACTAGAACGAATCTAGAATCCAGACATTGATTAATATTTACTAGGAGATTTTAAACACATTATCTCACATGATACATGATATCTCAAAACTACCAGCTCACCAGATTCTAGAAGATATTCTAACCACCTCCAACTGGTCTTTTATGCTTTCATTCCCCATAACTAGCTGGACACAATAAAAATATTATTAGTGAAAGTATCTACATAAAGGGTATCATAATAATCAATTACAAATATTGGGAACACTTACCATATCACAAAATCCATCCACAAACAAACACCAATTACACATGTGGCCAAAGATATTATTCCATTCCCCATATAAAGAAGGAAGAAAACCAGCTGCATAAAAGTGAACTAAATAAGATTTACTTTAGGCATATGTATGATGCACTCCAAAGAGATGATCATGTATATAGATTTCATAATTCATATAAGGCAAAGAAAATTTACTATCATTTCACAATACACTATACATATTGGAACATCATCCAAATCACTGGGATAAATCTGATTTATGTTAATTCCCTAATTGATTTACAACAATGATAGCCTATAATCACGAAGTAGTATCCCATGGATTAGATGATTACCACAGAACTCATACATTACATTGTACCACATATTATCTAATGACACTTCTTGTAACAACATGTTCTACTCTAATAAAAAAAATTTAAAAATAGGAGTGACCATAAAATTTAATTTAATAGGGAAAAAAACATTATTTTATCTATATTTTTATTAACTCACATGCCTTTTTGAATGATCAATGACTTATTGAGGAATACATCATTGAAAAAGATTTTTCACACTACCAAATAAGTGATCGACCATAACCTGGGCATGTATAACTGTATTCACTCAAGCATTGCATGATACTAAAAATTCCAAAAAAGATCAAATATCACACAACCACCCACCTTACCTATGTGTCTTTTTAATAAATAAGAGTCATACTCTGGAAAATCAGCATCAGAACAATACCTCATGTCTAAAAACACAGGGAAGAATACAATGATGATTCTCATATATGAGGAGCTATAAAAAAGTATATGTTTTTCTAATTAAGGAATAATGAATTGACTCTATAACTAGTTCACAGTGAAAAGGTTACTATGACTAATATCATAACCCACAATATCAACGAAAAAGAAAAAGATCAACTGAGACCAATAGGAAATATTCACATTCCTGTTAAATGGTTAAGTATTTAATTATTCCATTACATTGGTTCCCAGTTATTATAACTTTTGAAATGTGTAATATATATAAAAAGGTAAATTACTAGTTATAAGGATTTTTTTTAAACTTGTTTTCACATTATTTAACTAACACCATGCAACATAGGATAATAATTACCTAATCAATAGATTTTTTACTATCTTTATTGTATATAATTTATTATAATTTACTTTTTTCAGTGAAAATTTCAATTTCCAATTTATATGAGGGAATCCATTAAAGATGTAATTGGAATTTAAATAAATGGAACCCTTAAAATAATAAATCTAAAAAATTGACTACATGGTCACCATCCTTTTAAAAGAATCAATTCAGTAATATTCCACAATAAATTTATAGGTAACCCATATAAGTGTAAAATGACACTTAAAATCACTATACCACATTTATCACAATCCCACCTCGATGGGTTTTGTAAAAATTCTTATAAAGACAATGACAACTTTCAAGTGTCATGTCATTCCAACATAGTTCAAACTATGTAAAACCGAATAACATATGATATATTAAAGAGAAATGATTCTCTTATATTGATAATCCTAAAGGAATGTTAAAAAAATATCGACCTACATGGGAAGAGTACAAATTATCACATAACAAACATGCCTCAACTGACCAACTTTCATCTTGTTGTGCATTTATTAGTTTCATCATATGGGTCATCATGCCCAAATCATAGAAGTAAAATCCTTTATATATATATATACCATTATTCAGTTAGATGAATTAAAAACCCCAAGTTATAAAGGTACATTCATTTATATGTTAAAATAGTAATTCATACAAATGAAACTACGTTTTGACCATTAGTTTCAGAATAAATCATGTTCACATATAGTTGTTAGATTATACAGGTTACCCTTCCCAATTTATAATGGCCCACTCACTTTATAAAATATCATTGGACCCCATTTAATGAAAACCATAAATTGTTTATCCCATGAAACCAAAGTTCCAGGGATATAACCTATCATAATTGGTTAATTAAGCATCCACCATCAAGATATATTGGGAAAACCATTTATTTTGATGCAAACAATAAAATAACCAATCAAATATAATAAATATCACAAGGAACAAAAATCTACTCAAATAGTAGAGAATATCTAATATTTTAATTAACCACCTATGTTGGTTGTACAAGTAATCATTATAAATAATCTTAAATTAATTGTATACAAACAATCATCAAGTGGTTTAGCAATTCAACCTACAAAAAATGACATATTCATGGAATGTGAAGCTCTATATCCCTATAAGGATGCATGAATTGACCCTTTATAATTACATACCCGGATAAGAGCCAATATCATAAATTGGTAACTCAATAACCAATAGAAGTACAATAATATCCCAAGGTGAAATCATAATCAACAATAATAAAGATAATAATTAACAGTATCCCATTATTTGGAAACAAGATATTTCCTTGGTGAATGGGTTAGTTGAACCATGGAACAAAATATTTACCATGTGCCAAAACATTACTATTCTACTCTATTCCATCCCAACATAATAAAAATATGGAAACGATGCTATGATAAAACATTCATAACATTCCAACATGAGAAAAACTAAAATGGTTCCCCACGATGGTATTACACATGGCTCCAAGAGCCCCTCACCATCCCCCAGAGGATATTTTATACTATAGAGGGTCTAATTGCGGTACATTGAGGATACTTCACCATATAGATTAGTAGAAAATACATAAAAATAATAAAATAAATTAATTTATGTGGAATAAAATCATAATATACAAATAATAATTAATATATAACCTTGAAATGTTAAATAATCATACTTTTCATCAACATTATAAGTCATAAATATAAAATCATCATTATAAAATAGGTAATTTATACGATTGGACTAGATTGAAAAAATAATAAATAAAATATTCAATTCATTTGGGAATTCCATGTACATTATAGGCCCCCAGCTTCATGCCATGTCCCAGTGAACAAAGTGTAACAACAAGCAAGATTAATCCATGATCCATATTTTGCAACAATGAGTTCTATAAGGGTACACAATGGAAGTCAGAATAGGTTTTGAGAAACAACTAGTTTGTAATGACGTAGCCCCCAGTTGCCTGGATTCAATCCTATAATTTATTACATTATATCTTCAAAGGAAATCTAATATATTGATTCTATTGGAAACATCCAGAAGTCCTTCAATATCCATGCATGTCATTCATAATATTCATCTTCAGATTTTGGGGAAAAATAAAACATAAAAAATGAGTGATATTTTTTTAACTGTAAAGGTAGGTAATAAAACATAATTTATCAAAGTAATAATCATTGGTCATTGTGAACAAATAAAAATAAATTACATTAAAAATAAACATGACCATAATATTGTAGGAATTAGAGATGAGTAAATAATGTTTTATAACTGGTCATAAGAAAATGAACATTAATCATGGATATTATACTAATCATATATCACATGTTTTATCAATCACAAAAATCATAATAGTGGAATGAATAACATTGAACATATAAAACATCTATCAATGCATCGACCATGACACCTGAAAATAGTAGGATAAGGACTCAGCGAAAACCCAATTACGTTTTGTCTCATTAATCCTACCAACACATCGAGGGGCTATAACAATCCCCACCCATAAAATTCTATGTCCAACTCATTCATCATATTAATGGTGATAATCATAAACAGCATAAACATATGGAATTCAAATATCAAACCCCAACCTTTAATAATAATCACAACCAAATATTAGTAGCATATTGAATGGTTTGAAGATAACACATACTTGGAAAAACCAAACATAAAACATTTAAAAAGATATGGAATATAAAAATAATAGAATATAAATTTCAATAAATAGTTAAATTCAACATTTTTTTAAAAATGGATGAAAACATTCTAATAAAATAGTTGATGAATTCTTGATTGATATACCCCTTTCATGTTGCAAAGAATAGTTCTTTTGGGAAATTCATTTTTATTTACCCTAATTTTTTGTATTAAATGAGTAATGAAAAAATATTGTTTTTTCATGATAATACATCTGATTTTAAAAAAAATAATTATGTCTTAAAACATGTTATGTATGGTACTTGAAAATGGACAAGAGATATAGATGTTCCCTTTAATCGACATTATTCATTAGGAAGAATTGAAAATGGAACCTTGAGGAAAAATTTATTTCTTAAAAAAGAAAGATTAACTGATCTAGAAAATTTATTTTGGAATTTATAAATACATTACAGTTTGTATAAAAATAATGAATTATGTAATTATTTTATATAGAAAAAAAGCATAACCTAATGGAAAATGGCAGTTCACGATGATAGACCTTGCCATATGTTAGATTCTATTCTGCACATGACCTTTATTTCTTGGAACATAAATTGAAATTAATTAATTCATTAATTAAAAAACATATATACATGTATTTGAATTATTATAATTTTATTATGTTAATTTTTTTTTACTTTTTTAGTTATAAGATACAATTATATTGCTTGGGAGCATTCGTTTCCTTGGTTTTCACGGTTTGTATACTTGTAATTGGGCATGAAAAATCATGTGGAATGGGTATAAGTCATAAGAATTGAATTTATATGATATTAATGAATATAAATAATTTAAATAGGTTATACATATACATATACATATATATATATGTATATTATTTTAAATATTTTATGAGTATTAATCATTAGATGAGACATTTAGTGATAATTGTTTGCAATATTATCGTGGTTATTGATTATAATGAAATCGTTTGGTTTTATAATTTATAATTAGGTAAATATTTTATATTTAAAAAATTATAAATGATTAAATAAAAATATTTTGGTTTGTATTAAACATAATATGGTTTTAATATAATCCATAAAGGATTAATTAATGAACAAAAATTCATTGTCCACGATGGCTGTAAATCAATACCTCTCAGAAGATGATTTCATTTTAAAAAAATAAATCAAAGAGATAATTTATTTTGATAAATTATATTGCATAATCATGACATAATTTTATTATATAGATGATACTGGTGTTAACATTCTCATTTTTATATAGTATATTATGAGAGATAAATAAAATTAATGAACATAAAATGTAACTAAAATGGAACAAAAGATAATTATACCTCTATAATACACCTCTTTAGACCATCATTAAAGGGATAGGTTTTCGTATTTTTAAATGACCAATAGATCCTAGACATTGGGGAGAGTCTTAGGGATGTTATTGAGTAGAAATTTGACAAATCTCAAATCTTTGAAGGTCTGAGGATAAGAGGTTGTATTTATAGTGGAGAAGAGGGGTCATTTCTCATTACATTATTCATTATTTTATTAATTTTCTCAAGAAAAGAAATATAGTTTATTGTTAAAAATATATATAGTTATATGTTCATGTGAATTTGAACTGATGGTTCTTATATCTTTTAAAAATCACATATGACTCAATTAGTCATATATCTATCATTTTTTGTAAATTAACATATTTTACTATTCACAAAAAATGAAAGTATATTAGAGAAATAACAAAAAATCAACATAAAATTTTCACATTATTTAGATTTCAAAAATGAGTTCAATTTTATGAAAATTATTTTTTAACATGATAAATTTTATTTTTAACTAAAACAATCATTTACCCAAAAAATAAAAAATTATAACATATAAATGATTTTATAAAACATTAAAAATTTATCCAAGGTCTCATAAAATTATTCTAAAATCATAGGATATAAAAATATTAGATTCTGAATATATTTTATACCAAGAAATTTTCTTTTATAATATTTTATTAATTATATTTTTATAATTATACATTTATGAAATACAGAAATACAAACACTTAATTTTTTAATTTTTTAATGTTTCATTAAAAAATAATATGATAAAGTTATATGATACTTTCATTTATAAGTAGCCGAAATTTTATTTATACAATCATGGGTGATGTTACTATTAATTTTCTTGGTTTACTATTCAACATGTTAATATTACTATTATAAAGGTCAAGTTATTATTTCATTGGTATAGTTTTATTAACATCTAAAAATACCTCTTCATTAATTCATTCATTTTTTATATTTTTTATATTTTGTTATATAAGTTATTTTATGTTAATATTATATATAAACATAATAAGATAAACTTCATAGATAGTGTTATGGGTTGTTACACTCTCCCCTACAACAATAAATTCCATCCTTAAGATTTCTACTTTGTCACCCAATTAAAAAATTAGGGTAATTATTCATATTAGGATCTTCAAGCTCCCATGTCTTCTATAAAATTTTATGATTTTTTCAAAGTAACATTACTATTTAAGCCTAAAAATTCCTCAAAAACTATTCTTTAGTGTCTAGAATTCAGATAAGCTCCTCACAGTAAAATAAGTTAAGTT
This sequence comes from Viscum album, assembly GCA_963277665.1. Lineage (NCBI taxonomy): Eukaryota > Viridiplantae > Streptophyta > Magnoliopsida > Santalales > Viscaceae > Viscum > Viscum album. The sequence goes on along the minus strand of OY728134.1, from coordinate 632,480,412 downwards.
GCAATTCTATTACTACATATGTGATTATTTGTGTGGGGTCTGGAAGATAAATCATTAACAAAGAGACGTGGAATAGATTGTGAACCTTATAAAGTATATAATGCCTTTCAAAATGATAATACACAACTTCAATTCTCTATTGAATTTTAATATGAACTATGTACAAGGGCCTCAATTTCCCTTTCTTCCAAATATAATATAACATCTTTTTATTGAGTTACATTCATGAAAACGTGATTTCCCACATGAAATTATTAATTATTAATTTGATTATTGAAATTGATTTTTTTCAAACATTGAGAAACATTGATATGTTTTAGAATATTTTTTACCATCTATATTGTGTCTTTCACTTGATTTGGGCATGTAATCATTCTTTCACCAACTTCGTCCCAACCTATTGTGGTAAAATATCTTATTAAATAAAATTATTTGTATGGTTCCATTTGAAGTCTTGAATGGAAACTATTATTATAGGAAAACTCTACGTAAGGTAATTATTTATCCCACATATATTTAATGTTTATAGAGAATTATATCCACGTATATTAAAATGTATGAATAGTCTTTTCATACTACTCTTTAGTTTGAGGGTGATAAACAATAATCAAAAGAAGCTAAATGTCCCAATATGTATAAATACATTTCTATAATTTCGGGTTAAATCATATATCATGATCATACATTATTGAAATAGGATCCCCATAAATTTTTACAACATCATTAATATAATGTAATGTTTGGTGATCTAGTAGAAAATACACAATTACAGTGTGGGAATATGCAGATATGATAATTCGATCAACAAGAACCCATATTGAATTATTATTTCATAGGTTTTTTTGGTAATTGAGTTACAAAATATAGAGTGATTAAATCAAAATTCAATTTAAGAATAGGTATGGGATTCATGACACTTCTATGATGTTGTCTTTTAGCCTTCACCTTTTGATAGACTAACCATCTTGATACATAATTAGCAATTTTCCACATCATATTATCCCACCATAAATATCCGTTCGAATATATATACATTCTAGACATACCATGTAGTATAGAGAAATTTGAGATTTAGGAATCGTACAATAACATGCTTTTTATCTTGGGTATTTACGGAACACATAGCCTCCTCTAAAATTCTATAATTCCATCCAAACACACGATGTCTAACAACTTCACATTATTCAAAAATTAAATTTTATTTTTAAGATTCTCATCATCAAGCTGAAAAATTTTAATTTATTTCAATAATGATGGATGATAAACCATTTGGAAAAATAATGATGTTTCACTTTTCTAGAGAATTAGCATATCCATCATTGAGAGATCCATTTACAAAGGTTCTATGTCAATTATATATTTTTTTGAAATCTATAATTCGTACTTCTCAATGCATATTCTACCTTATTTTCATTCACATGTTAGTAGTGTATTGAAAATTCATAATCCCTGGGAATCCCAAGACATCTCATTTTCCTCGTGTTTAGTACCATTTTTGAGAAGATATATTTTAATCTCTTTTGATTCGTATATATCTAACATTGTTCACAATATAGAATTGGTCCATATATTTTTAGTACAATGATTATAGTTGTTCATCTAAGATCAATTATTTAATATTTTGGTTCATGAATTTTTAATAGGCTTGATTCATAGATAATAACTCTAACATTGTGCATAAGGACCCACCCATGTACTTTCATTGACACATCATTACAAATCAAAAATCTAATATGTCTTGATTATGGAGTCAAGATCCTAAAATTCTATATTCTTTTTATAAATTCTTAGAAGCATTCTTAACATTGTTTCATCCATATGAACTTCACAGTTTATGAGTATGCTTAGTTAACATGTTAGATAATCATGAAATTTTATAAATGGAATGATGTTATTAAACTGCTAATCCAATCGAACTACATTACTCAGTTATGTTTATTAGTGTAGGACATTACAGAACTGCCTTTGTCTTCTATGGTTCATTTGATATTCCATCCTTTGATACAATAAGTCCAAAAAATGAAACTGAATAATGATAAATATTCAAACTTACTAAACTTCCCATATGATTGAATACTTCTAAGAGTCTTTAGACCTATCTGCAAGTGATTGTTATGATTATCGTAGTTTTTAAAGTATACCATTATATCATAAATAGATACCAATTCAAAATCATCATGATAATCCTTGAAAATTTTATTCATTAGATACCTGAAAAATAATTGTTCATTAGTCACTCCAAATGGAATTGCTGTAAACTCCTTATGTTCGTACCATGATTGAAATTCATTATTTGAAATATCCACTTTCCTCACACAAAACTGATGATATCCAGATCAGATGCCAGTCATCGATAAATTTTTTGCTGAGTGAATTTCATTAAATAAATCATCAATTAGAGGAAAGGGTTATTTTTTCCTTATTGTAATTTCACTGATTTATCTATATCCATTTCAGACCCCCATGGATCGATATTTCTTCTTGACAATGATAATAGGGGCTCCCACGGAGAAACACTGGAGAAGATGAATCCTTTAACCCTTAATTTATATATTTGTTTCTTCTATTATAATAATTCTACTATGTCATTTCTATAAGGAGTCTTTGATATATGTATTTTTCCTGGAATTTAATCAAAAGAATGAAAAATTAACACTCGGTAGGATGTTCATGTAAATCCTCTAGAAATACACTAATGTATTCTTTCTGAATAGATTCAACCTCAATATAAATATTTCTTTCCACACCAATTGATATTGTGTCCCCTTCATCTAAAAAAATTTAATTCGGTAGATCTACTGGTGGTGTATCTAGTTAAGAATCAGATGGTGAAGTTAATTTTATATAGATAAGGGACTCTAAAATATTCTAAACAATTTCTAACTTCCTTCTATTATTATATATTTCCACATTATAAATTGAAATCCAGTTCATACCAAGTATTATATCAAAAATTAATCAAGGATATCATGATTAGGTTAGAAACTATTTCATGTGTATTTATAATAAAGAGGATATATTGACACAACATTATTACAATGATTCTTACCTCGGGTGTTTTAACTAAAAACTACTTTATTAAATAAAAAATCAAAATATCTAATTTTGTTGGAAAACTCGTAAGATTTAAAAACATATGATGATCTAGAATCAAATAAATGATTGGCTATGTTTGTGGAAACAATTAATTTACATACCACCACATCATTAAGAACATTCACACCTATAGTTGTGATCACATAAGCTTGGTCTTGATCCCTTGGAATTTTCTAGGAAACATTTTTTGATGAATATGATAATATCTGTTATAATGTACTATCTCATTGCAATTGTAGCATTGAACATTGGTAGCATCATTTTTACTTTACAATCATGGTCATGGTGGCCTTTTTCTACTCACATATAACGGACACATTTTTTCTTTTTTGAAGGCTCTAGGGTGTTTTCTTCAACATGTATCACATTTTGGGAAATAACTTTTTTATTCCTACCTATATCCATTCATTCCACTTCCACCTTCTTCTTCTATTGAATTCCCTCAAAGTCATAAGAATTTTGTAATTATTTATATATATAGACAACACATGAGACTATATCTTAGTATGATGAGAATGTTTTGGAATCACCATCCATTTATAGGAGTCATTTAAAAACATTAATAAATAAACCAATCTTCTTCCATGTATTATGTATGTAGTCTGCAGCATGCCATTCTATCATTGTAAACATTCCTCTATAATTGTAAATATTATCTTCCTCATTTTTCCTCAGATTCTAGAATTCCAATTCCATATCCAATAATTATTTATGAGGACAAACTTTCTCTAGAAAAAACATCCATTAATACCACCATTCAATATTTTTAATTTATTCCTCATCTTTTGTTTCTTAGATTACTGAATACCGTTGATCCACATGTCCTGATAAGTGGTAAACTGCCATGAAAATCATCTCCCAATGGTTACTTCCCAAAGAAAGAAATATATTATCTATGGAACTAATACACTGCTCACCTAAAATGGGTTTTCTGTCCCATTGAATTATGGTGGTTTTTGTAACAAAAAGTTTTCTTACACTGATCCTCTATTTTGTGGACCAAGTTTCTTCAAATTGGTACGTTATTGTTCAAAACATGGGTCAGCTGTCCCGGAATATAAATAATTTTCTCAGAAATAGCCTCAGCTCCAATACCAACATGTTTATCTTGTACATGATGAAAATCACTATATGGGATACATGCATTTATATAGTTTATATTCTTTTCACTAGGTTTCACATCTATATAACGGATATTCACTATATTACGTTATGATTTGTAATTTATAATATCAATATTGAAAAATACATAACATAAATTGGTGTTTAATATTTTTCTAATATCATATTCATAAACATGGTTTCATTGAGGACATATTTACTTTTAAATCCTTTATAATGGTTTTTAAATAAAATGTGTCTTATTATAAGAATTTATTCTAAGAGTGTCAAATCGGTTGTATAATAAGACCTATTTTCTTGTATCATGTTACCCTAAGTAAGTCCTCGGACACCATGTCAGACATGTTACCCTAGGTACATCTATGTGAATACCACATCTAGATGTATTATTGAGGAAGATATGTATTTCTATGTAGTTTAACATAGTATCTACATTACCAAAATTCAAGTATATTATTAGATTCTTATACTCAATGTTTATCTTAGTGTTATGATCCCAAATCAATGTCTTATAAAACTATTTTCCTTAGTTTCTATTAAGATTACTTTAATAAAAACTGTAAATACCCTGAAACCAGTACCTCAGATTATGTGCCTTACATTACTTAATTTAATCATGAAATGAAATACAATATAAAAACTCCATTAGAAACATCCATAACTCATACGTTATCCCAACAAGTCATTCATAATATTCATATTCGCATATTGGGTAAAAATAAAATAAAAAAATAAGTAATCTCATATTCTATGCATGGTTATATAATATTGCAGAATTTATAATAAACATAAACATTATACATGGTGTTTAACTAAAAAACCCATTACTTCAAAATTAAACATGATCATAATATAGAAGGAATCATATCTAGGTATATAAATCCATATAAATGATCATAACAGAATAAAAATTAATTATAGATATTATAATTGTAAAAAATCACATGGTTTTTCAATTACTAATATCATAACGTGGTAATGCATAATAGTATACATAATAATCATATCATCAATTCCTCATCCAAGACATCTACAAATAATAGTGTAAGGCATTGACCAAAAGCAAGTTATGGTTTGTCTCATTAGACCTACCAATGCAATGAGTGTCTATAGTAGGCCCCATAAATCATATTCCATATCTAGTAAATTCCTCATATTAATGAGGATAAATTTAATCAACATTAATATATGAAATGTAAATAATATTATCCAATATATAATAATATTCCCTAACATTTATGACTAGCATGGCGATTGGTATCAAGATAGAACAGACAAAGTCAAACTGGACATAATACAAATAATAACATATAGTAGATGAAAATATTAAGATATGAATTTTAAAAAATCAAAAAATTAAACACAGGTGTTGAAATTGATGAATATACTCAATAAATTAATTGAGGATTTGTTGAGAGAAATACGACTATTGTTTTTCAATTCTTATAGAAAAATCCATTTTATATGTCATAATATCTTTTAAAAACAAGCAATTTAAAAATATGGGTTTTCAATATTGATTTAAATATTTTTATAAAACAATGGGTTTTTAAAATATATAATGGAATGTTGATGAAAATAGATAATGAATTGAGATGTTCCCTTTCTCGCTTGCGTATTAGAATCAGTTGAAAAGGGAACAATGAAAAAACATTTATTTGTTATAAAAGAAATCTATACTGATCTAGAAACTGGATTATAGAATTTAGAAATATAATTTGTAAAAAGTATATAATAATTATGGATAATTACATATTTTCATAGTGGAAGAAAGTAAAACTGGTATGAAAATGGATGTTTTTGAAAAAACCTTTATCTAATGTCCAAATGAGTTTTCAGTTGACCTTAATATCCTGGATAATAAAATGAAATCCATTAACTAATTCAATCAAAACCATTTATACGTGTAAGTAATTTTTTATAATTCTATTATGTTCATTATGGTCATTTTTATGATTTATAAGATACAATTTTATACTTCAAGAGCATTCATTTCCTTTGTTTTCACGATCAATATACTTATATATGAGCATGGATGTTCATGTGGAATGGGGATAATTCTACAGAATTTAATATATATAATATTAATCAAAATAAAAAATTGTAAATGTTTATATATATCAATTTTTTATATGGTATGAGGTTGAATCATTATATAATACCCATAGTGACAATCGTTTTCATTATTACGACAATTATTGATCAAAATGAACTTATTTCGTTTTATCGTTCAATATTATGTAGATATATTACATCAACAACATAAGAAATTTTTTAATATATATATTATAGTATGTTTAAATATTTTTTTTTTCATTATGAGTCCAAAATTGAAAATGAATAATGAATATATGTCATCCACAACGGTTTTAAATCGGCACCTCCCATACGATGATTTCAATTTTAAAAATATAAAATAGATAGAAGGATAAAGGAGTTTGAGAAAGGATATTCCATAAACATGATTTCACTATATTATATATATTATACTATATTTATCATTCTACTTTTGATATTTTAGGTGGGTATAAAATAATAAAATAAATGAACATGAAAAAAACTAAAGGAAAATGATGATAATTTTACCTCTTGAATACTCCATATTGAGAACCAACATAAGAGGATTGGTTTTGTTAATTTTGTAAGACCATGATATCCTGTATGTGAGGGAGAGTCCTTAGGAGAGTATTTGGATGATATTTTACAATGCTAAAATATTATAATGTGTAAGGATATGGGGTGGTGAGGGGTGGTATTTATAATAGAGGAGCAGGTTGATTTCCCACAATTTTATTCATTGTTGCATTATTTTCCCTAAGAAAAGAAATAGTGTTGATTACTGTGTCTAAACACAGAAATATTTTAATAATATTTTGAATAAAGGTTTATAAAATCATCCAATCATCGCCAATGACTCAATTAATAATCTATTTATTATTTATCTAAAATTATCATATTTTTTACAACTCATAAAAAATTCAAGTATTTTAGAAAAATCCCAAAAATTCATGAAGACCAATTTTTGATATGTATAATTAGAAATTTTACTCCATTTTATGATAATATTTTTATCAATATTAGAATTTTAATATGTAATTAATACCATTTTTTTCTCTAAAAATACATATTTTATGTCTATAACAGATTTTATAATGCTTTTAAAAATAAACTAATGTCACATAATATTATCCTAAAATCCTAAGAAAAAAAATGTAATATTATGAATAAATGTTATAAAAATAAAATTTATTTTAAATTATTTTTCTAATTATAAAATCATAATTACATATTTATGACATTCAAAATTGGAACACATAATATAACATTTTCAAAAATATTCATTTTCATAAAATATGATATAATTATATAATACCTTCATTTATAATGTTCCTAAATTTTATTTATACATTAAGGGGTGATGCTAATATTAATTATTCTAGATTAGTATTCATAAGTTTCAAATACCTATTCATATGGTCATGATACTATATCATTGTTATCTTTTCCTTAACTTCAATAAATACTACATATTTCATTCGTTATTCATTTATAATGTATGTATTATCTTCTATTAGTTATTTTATGTCATCTATACTATATAAATATAAGAAAAGAAATTTCATTCATATATTTCTTATTGATTAAATAGTAGGACACAACAAATGGTGTCATGTAGAATTCAGTTATTTCATATAACATAAGTAGTTTAATTTATAACAAATGTGCAGTTTCAAAATAAATGTCATCAAATCAGATCATGTTCCTTAGGAACACCAAACTGACCATACCTGCTATGTCCAAATCCATAATATATTAGAAAAAGACAACATATATATATATATATATTAATTTATATATAATCATTAATATTATGAGATATATATGAATTTGATAGGACACATGGTGTAAGGCCATGAAATATATATATATATATAATAAAAATAATAAAAATAATAATACATCAAGTGTCATTGTTTAAATATGAGTAAAATCCCTAGAATATAAATAAGAGATGAAAAGAGGTGTTCCTGGTAATCCCAATATATGATGCGTAACATCATGTATAACATCATTCCATATAATTCTCATAATCATAATACTATATAATACTTCTGATAAATTTGATAAAGTAACTCCAATATAAGGATGATGAGAATAAACCCATGTAGTACATCAATTCGGTCTGATAATGATGTCATATTCCACGTACCAAATATTATTGGATATAAAGTACCGTGCACAATATCCTAAAGAAATTGGGGGTGAAAACAACATTTTCAACAATCATAACCTATCCCACAGATTAGTAATCATGTACATATAATATCACATGAACTATCATGCCTTAAAAAAGTGATTTCATGTAGAGTAACCTAATACCTCTCAAGTAGCAGTTTAATTCCATTGAAATATTACCTTATCTAAGGTATTCATATATTGGAATCCCAGATCTACTGAAGGCATGATAATTATACTGTATGTTGTTCAAATTTAAAAATTAAACACATTCCCTAAGAAGTCAAACATGATAGTACACAATCCAATTCTATGTGAGGAGTCATGAGGATCCATGTTAATTATCCATAAGTAGTTATCACTATTCATGTAAAATAGAATATAACAGGATAGTGAAATTACCCATTCTGCAACGGATAATATTTTTCATAATAATTAAATTTTTCAATTCAATTTAAAAAAAATAATTAAGGAAATACAAGAACACAATACACTATCAACTTACAATATATTATTTTTCATTTAATATAATTCAAGCAATATATTTACAAATTGATATGGTCAAATCAGAGATCTTATCCATAAAAAATCCATTTTATTTCAATTTTTCGCTTCATTTACAGATGATTTTTCATCATAAATATAAATAATTCCCAACAATTTTGGAGAAAAATCCACACAACTTATCATTCATATAAAAATAAGGTATTTGAATGCACAAGGGAAATATAAATTATGGTATTTTAAATTAATAGATTAATATCACCTTTATGCGATGATATATGGAATGTAAATGAAGAAAAGTTTATAAACATGATACAATTAATGTTGAAATCATGAGACCACATGCTTCATACTTATGAAATGTCAGTCATATGTTATCGTGATTTGATTCAAGATGGAATGAGTGAAATTAGGGGAATCATCAAATTCTATAAAAATAAGGAATTCAATATTTCATTGAATTAATATCCAATACTAAAAAATAATATATAATGGAGGAAGTGGGAAAAATTAATTTCAACCACTTTGATATACATAATCTTTTGGACGCATAATTTGTAATATATTTTTCCAACCATGTTGTGCTACTCTCTGATGGGACACACCTTCATAGGGATAGATGTGTGGTTTGAGATAACATTGAATAGACAATTTGATCACCTTTTCAATTTTTTTTGAAGACAATCATCACAGCCATGTAGACCACATTTCATGGTTTAGACAATCCATTTTCCTATATAACATGCCTCGTAGTTAGGGGTGCATAGATAGAAGTTAATATGTGCCAATCGTGCATCATTGTCTACCTCTCCCAAAAACTGGGTTCTTGAATGAAAATTTCTCCTAAAACCATGACAAATACTAATTTTTTCATTACGGTACAAAATTATCCCAAAACAAAACATTAAAAAATTACCACTCACAAAATTGTGTTCCAAATATTGGTTTTAAATTTGACTCATCCACCAAAAAAATAACTCAAAATAATATTGAAATTTAAAACCTTCTCAAAACAATATATGTTAATGATGTGATAATATTGCAAAATGTTTCAAATATAAATGAGTGGGATGATCCAGAATCATATTAAAAATTTTCAGTCCTATAGTGGATGGTTTTTTCACCACTCAATTTTTTTTTCATTACACCACATCAATATTTGTGATCACATATGCTTTAATTTTTTCTCTTTTCATAAAAGAATTTTAATAAAAAATTTCATCATTAACCATCATATTTATAATTTATTTCATAACATTACATACCCCATAAATATATTTCATTGGAGCTTGGGTGAGATATTTGATTAGTATTTTTTCATAGCAACTTTTATTGAATGGTGTCTTCATGTAACATTTAAATTATTTTTCTCGATGACCTAGTTTTACACATTTAAAATATTTCCCAAGCCCCATTACTCAATTTTCCCTAGGATTTGTTCCACACTCATGAAATTATAAAATGTTAATGCTTTTACTCAACGTGTTTTATTATTAATTTTTTTTAAATTAGATAATAATAATTTTTCCCAAAATGAAAAGAATAATGAGAGTGTTCACTTTCCATTTCAATGTTGAGAGAACATAGAGAAATTTCTTAAGATTATTGAAGTAAATTATATACAATTCTATTCAAATAAATGGTATCATTACACTAATGAATAAATCTATATTTTGTTCCGAGATAATTATAAAAACAAAATTATACATTGAATGTATTATGAAATTTTCTTCAAAGGTACTAATTGATTCAACTTTCGTTCTTTTTTATTAATAATAATCACATATCCACTTTATTTCAAGGAGTTTAAGGAAAATAATTATTCAAATAATCCTTCTCAATATCTCACCATATCATAGAGCATATTTCCACCTATTTCCATATATTCTTCTTAAGACTGCACTATTGATCATCTATACCAGCTATATGATATACTTCAAATAATATTTTTCATTTTCAAAACAATATTGAATATTAAATATATTTTTAGTGATAATGATATATTTTTATTCAACTTTTATATCATAGGAATCAATAAAGGTAATTAGACATTGTCTCATAGAAACGAAATTAATAATTGTTCCTTACTTTGTACATTTGAAATATTAGTATTATTCATGAAACCCTTAATATATTGATAGATTCTAATGAACATAGTCATTAAATATTTCACCATATATTCCATTTAATGTGGACTCTCATGAGGATGGCCATTTCATTTTCCCTTTCCCTCAATGTTAACATGATTTATTTCAGTTCTAGCCATTGAATATGAACAATGAAACACAATGTGAGAAATTATAATCAAGTTGAGTAGTCTAGTAATATTTATAAATCATTCATAGGATAGAAAAATAATGATATATTATTTTTAATCTATGCCACCTTAGGATTATCCCAGTACATTATTGGTTTTAAACTATTCAAATCCTTAATAAATATTAGTAATGTAGATAAGAATTAAATAATGAATATCCCCTAGGAGTGTCAAGACATGTGGGTAGTCTTAGGGCCAATCATCATACACTGGGGATGACTATATTAATACCCAATCAACACCGTTTAGATTTTTTTACAAATAGTAGGATCTATGACACCCCCACATCCACATTCTAATATCAAAACATGGAATTATTTTCTAATAAAAACACAATATATACTTTACCAGAAATTTTAAACACTATCATGTACATATTCCAGTACTAAGGGTTTTAAAATAATTTCTCTAATCCGAATCTCCAAAAATAACAAAACCATATTCTATTACTAAATGAGGAGCACCAATAATTTCATATATATATATATATATTAAATAATTTATGATGAATACTCTATCAAACTCAAAACAATACATTACCTAGAATAATAAATGTTAAGTATATATTGAGACTAGATACATAATAATCTTATTTCTTGAAATATATTTTATATTTACGACAATGATATTCCAACATAGTTCAATTATCATAAACACTATACTTATAGCATTTCATTACCATATGTGTAAAGGAAGCATAATAAAGCATGAGATCAAATTCCCACTAAGGGTTGACTTAAGAGATATCATTTAATTATAACGAGGGATCATAATATATAAACTAGGTTATGATAAAATGTTCAGAACATAAAACATTGATATCTAATGAATAAAAAATCATTATTAATTACTCATAACACAATGATTTTTAATAACAAATTATAGAAATAATAAGCGGGCATAATCATCAATAACCAACCATTAACCATGAGAACATATCATAACCATAGGATATATGTTTTTGGAAGACACATAAGTATATAAAATCTTTTTATCAGTCATGTATCAAGGGAATGATTATCATATTGGATTGGTTTTACTCCCCATACCATCATTTACATTGTATTGATTCTCACACAAGACTATCTTATTGTACATAGTATCTTACTAAACTATGTTCACTTCTCTTTTGAGACCTTATTATCTAAGGAGGTTTTCATCATTACATAATTCATTAATGGGAAATATAATTCAGTGATCACCCATCACAAAATGAAAAACATATATATGTGTGGCACAAGATCAAAAACAATTCACCATATCATCATTTCACAACCCCTATTGAAGAAATGGGTTTTGTAAACATTTCAAACGTTTATCAGAGGATAACTAATGAAAATGAAACGATTTTCATTAGGGTTTCATTATAACATAATTTACCCATTTAAGACATACAACGTTCGTAGAATCATCTAAAATTGATCACCAACATAATCCATTTAGATAAATAATGTTGATGGTATCATCAGATCATATCCTTAGTGAATCATAAAGATCTATAAATGATTTTGACATTGATAAAAATCCCTTAAAATATCATTCCAAATTTCATTGATTACATGATAAAAATATACATTTATTATGATAATATTTTAACTATCAATAAATTGAATATTGAGAAAAAAAAATTCATTGAAAATAACAATTAGAACTTTTAATATTGATTTTTAATCAATGAACAACCATACGAGTGTAAAAATATGTTCATAAATTTTTCATTAAAAGAGAACATTCCTTTAACATTTTTTTTAAAAGTAAAAAAGTATTTATTTATAAAAATGTTTCTTTAGAAATAGTATTTCTAAATATTGGTAAAAAGAAGTAGGTAATAAAAGTTGTTTTTTAATAAATTTCATTTGTAGGTAAAAAATATATATAAAATAATTTTTAGGTCATGGTGATGGAATAAATTGTTTTTTGGACCAAAAAATTTTAATTTATCTTTTTCATTAAAAATAATTTTTTGACAATTTTTCAAACAAAATAGAATAAAACAGTACCAATAAATAAAAATAATTGAAATAAAAATATTTTAATAAAATATATTCTGATTAATTTATAACACCTATATTTTTTACCTCCATGGAAATTTATTTTTACAACCGTGAAAAAGAAATGATATTGTAACAAAACCCTTAACTCAAGTCATATCATTCTTTATACATGTTAAAATATCCTATATAATTAATAAATTTTTATTATAAATATGTTAATGAAAAAAATTGATATATAACTTTTATTTTTACCACTCTTTTATAATTTTCAATTATCCTTTTATTAACAATTTATTCAGTAAAATGACAAATCAGGTGAAAACTGGTTCATTTTCCATACATGTTTTGGTTCATTGTTTCCATTAATTAAATCTTCGTCATGGCTTCATCATCTATATAATCATAATAATAAAATAATTATCGTGATTATTTATCACATACATTATATAAGATAATATAAATCATTGATAAAAATTTAATTTTGTCATTTTAGAGAGACAATAGTTCATACAAACACTAGAGTTATGGTGTCCATTTTAGATGAATTATTGAAAATAAATGTAAATAATAATTAACTATTAAATTAGGGTTATTATATAATACATATAACATATATTCATTAAATCTATCATAATATAAAATCATTATTTGATTTTATTTGGAACAAAATATATCACTTTTCGAGGTGGTAGTCTACACAAATGCACAAACGATGATTTTGTTTTCCATTTAACAGAGAAAGATATTAATGATGTTTTAAACATGAATAAACTAATATATTAGTATATGATATATAATGATCATATTATTTAATAATGTTTGGAATTTTATTTGATGAGGTATGTGTAGAAATAAAAATAAAATAGTAAATTAAGAATTCCTCTTATTCTTTGGAAAACCTCATTAGGGGTACACCAATGATTTTATTGGATGGTATTATGATCTAACATGGATATATAGGATATGGGGATGTATGTTAGTAAATTATTTTGTTGTTAGTGTATATATATATATGGAACATGAAGTAAGGGAATGAGAGGATATGTGGTATCCTTTTATAGGAGAGGGAGATAACACCCATTGAATTTTTCTAAAGACTAAAATATGCTATTGTATTGATAAAAATTGAATCAAAATGAAAAATATTGGAATAGTTGATGAGGTTGGGTTTAAACATGACCTGATATATGATTTAGACATGTTTTCGGACAATTTATTCATTATCATTGTAGTTTTATCCCTTTTAAATTGTTTTATCTATTAACATAGAGATTAATGTTTTTTTATCATAAATACAATTCAAAATTATAAAAAATGATTTTGAAAATATTAACTAATTTTTAATATAATTATTCAAAATATTGGATTCATTTTTCTAGAATACATTTAAATATTAATTATAAACTCATTTTAATGTATGTACATAGAACTCAACAAAAATGTTCTTAGGGAAATTCAGTCTTACCATAAAATAGATTTTAATATCATTACATTCCACGTAAAAAATTTAGATGAAAGATAAAACCTTTTATTTATTTATTATATTAATATTTATTTAAAATCATTCATTAGTATGGAATAATTTAATTTATTAATATTACAACACATTATATGTAAACAGTATTTTTATAAAAGAACATATCTTTTTTACCTTAAAATGATTTTATTTTATATTATAACCAATTTTAAACTAATAAATTAATTTAATAAATACGTGAACTATAATTTTTCATAATTTAGGTAGTATTATTCTAACCCGCCAATACTAGGTATAGATTTTCACTATAATATTAAATAATAATATTTTAATTTAATATAATGGTTGAATTAAACTCAAGGATTCTTGTGAAACAAACTCTCAAAGAAAAAATAATAATTTATAGTGAAATATATCATTAAATCATCGGGGTCATAATGATAAAATCACACATTCATTTTGTATTTGTATGAACATGACATAATTAATGTTTATAATATATAGTGGATATTGGTAATATGATAGTTTTTTAATGGAAATGGTAGTTATTTTTATAGTAAGACAATGTTTTCATCGAACATAACTTTTACAATTCCTATAATTTATAGATAAAAATCATTAAATATTTAATAATGGTAATTTTTCCTAAAAATGATGTTCGTTTTTTATGTTTTAAATGATCTTAGAACATGATTTTTAGCCTTTGTATGGAATTTTTTGAGCATCATAGCCTATTGAGTTTTCAAGGGGAATTAATATTTATTTAAAAAATATATATTTTTATCTCACATGAGTGAAGATGAATTCTATATGGTTGATTGAGTATATAATCATAAATAAATACCTTTCATAATGACAACTTATCAAAATATCAATGGGGGTTATGGAAGGATGTTCATAAAATAACCAAAGGTATGATGGTGATGTTGTGGTGTGGTTGACATGGGGTATAACATGATTACAAATGGAAATGATTCTCCAAATGGAGTAATCAGTGAAGGGATTGGGTTTGTATAAGTCACTACTAACCAATGTGTAGTCCAACATTTGAATGTGGCTATGATTTTTCTGTTAACGTTAGATATCACATGATGCATATCCCTTAGGCACACACTATGTCACAAATCCATATAATATAGGGTGTCTATATGTTGATAAATGTCATATAGTGTGTAGTATCATAATACACCCCATGTCTAAACAAAACCTGCATTGCCTGGAGTGGAATGTATATGTCCAATAGCCTCGTGGATTCACCTGATGTTTTACAGGAGTATACCTTATGTTTTTGGACATACACAACTGACGGTGCGGAAATGTAATTTCACAATTTCAATTTTAGTTTTCCATTCCATGACATGATGAGAGATACATAGTATATGGCTAGACTAAGCAACTAATTCTCCCCGAGAACTCACCCAACTAATTTCCAAGTCCCATACACTGTTTTATAAGATGGGAATTCCAAGTAGGATGACCCTAAATGATTGAAAAATAGTTGTATATTACAAACATCTATCATATTAAAACATACCGTGTCTAGTACATGTACATACCATGTAATAAATATTCATTATCATTTTTCACACCTCCTCAATCGATTTTTATAATTTGACTATAAAATAGTTTATATTGATAGATTTTCCACATGGAATATTATTGTGGGATTCTCTTCGCTAAAAAAAGTTGATTAAAATATATTTTTCTCTAATAAATTTTTCATGTTTAAATGGGATGATATGATAATTTTATCTGGAAATATATAAATAACCCTAGGTACATCCCCCCATTGCTGGTGTATGATTGATATGGTAGAAAACCTATATATGAATTACAGATCACATTATTCTTGGAGATATAATTGGTAGTCAAATGACCAATGATGATTATTCGAGGATTTTTTAATAAGGATACATGTTTCCAATTATTATATGTGACCTTTTATAGTAGTGATTTTTTAGGATACTTATAAATCAATATAAGCGATGTGGTTTATGCATGAAACCATATAACATTTTATTATGATGATTATAATTAACACTACAAAACGATTTGTTTAGGAGACCAATTTTAAATGTAAAAGTTGAATATATTTCACAATATATTACGTAAATGAAATTAGATTGAGATATATATAGTGATTATATATTTAGGAGGTTACTTGATTTAACTATCTCTCATATATTTTATTTTCTCTGACATTATAATGTAGGTATAGTATGATAATTTTTGGATTCACAGTCAATCTATTATCATCGATTAATGTAGGTTATATTTGAATGGGTTGAGTCAATAAGATTAAATATTTTAGGTAATGGGTTCACAGAATAATTTGTAATTTTTTTGATCATTATTGTGTTTTTATCTTTCATACATTAGGGAATGGAACTCCCGTGTGATATTTGTTTTTTCCCCATATTTTATGTCAGTACTATCTAATATGATGTTATTTTCTATACTTACATGAGAGGAATTTTCTATATCTATAATTTTAATATTATATTTTTGTAAGAAGTTCATTTTATTATTTCATTAGATATGAAATTTAGTTTTAGAGAAAATAAAGTTATTGTATGTCTGACTACTTATCCTTACTATTCAGAAAGTAGTTATATTTATGGGCATGATGAATGTGATTGATTAGAATGTTATGAATTATTTTTTATTTATTTAATGGATTTAGAAGTTCATTTTTATGTGTAATGGTCATAACCTCAACATTATTTCCTTTTCTCCCTATATTATAGAAGAGTATAGTTTCCTTAAGGTGTAGTGTTTTATGAGTCTAATGGATTATAAGGAATATTTTCTTTTCTTCAATATTTAAATAAATAACAATACTATCATCATGAGATAGGTTTTGTTGAAGAAAAAAATAAATGAAGAGATTCTAGAAAACCTTGGATAATTCATCATTTCATGGAAAAGGGAGATACAAGATATCTTAATAGTTTATTGGGGTATATTAGAGAAACTAATAAATGATTTTGTTCATCCTTATATGATTGGAATATATAAATATAAATCTAGTTTAATCCCCATGTGGATAATTTTAATAAGTAAATTTGAGTGTAAAATAGAAGTTTTACAGGTTATCATTCGAGATACCTATAATGGTTATATATTCTTGTACAATGTATGAAAATCTTATATTTTGTTCAAGAAGATTATTATGAATGGTAGAGAGTGAATATATTTCTTGAAGTAGTGTAAGTAAATAACTGACTGAAGATGTAATTTATATTTTTTATACTTTTAAGGCGCATCTAGTAAATGTGATGGATGTTAAGATATAAATAATATTAAAAAATAGTAAGTTATATTTGATTATGAATGTACTAAATACTATATATCAAGATAATTTTATGTATCTTATTGTATGATATGTATAACAAGAGATAATTTGAGTGAAATAGTGAAGCATAATATGAGTTGAAGTTAGAATCCATCATTGAGTTTATTAATTATGAAGATTATTTTTTTTATTTAAATTTCATAAAAATGTTTTATCATATTTTACAATATCCCTAAATCATATTTTCTAATATGGATGTACATATTTGTTACTTATTAGATAAGAATGGTTTCTATCTTAATGTATGATAGATATGTGGTATGAAATATAATGTTCATTCAATCTCTAACATATCATGTATCTACATATTTTTTCACTAATAAATTAAACTGATTCATTTCATTCCATATATTCATTATAAATTTGTTTGAAAATTTCAGACAATAATATAAAAACTAATGGGAAATAATGTATATCGGTTTCCATGAGATGAAAACTGACACAATGACCCTCTTCGTTTAATTAAGAGAATCATTAAAAGGGATGGGATCACCCTATTAATGGCTAATGTGGAGCATGAAAGGCATTTCATAAGAACACTTCATCCATGATTTATTTTGTGAACAGAATGTTCTAAAACCCATTTGGGAATATGGGATACTCCTGTTTCAATTTAAGATCCAAGGATATTATAATTCCCTTAGTTAAACGAGTCTTTCAGATACTACATATTGATCCATTTCAATCATAATATTTTTGAGAGTACCAGATTGAGATTTTGGTAGTATAGTTATGTCTATATTTAATGGTATTTATATATATTCTTATTCTATTCATGATATAATATGTGTTTTATTTGATTTATTATACTAACTAGATTATTTCATGTTCATAAAAAATCTGTCAGTGGTATAAGATCCAATATCATCATTGAATCAATGTGTTTTAACTGTATTTTTGTAGAACGATCATATTGTAAGGTATTGGAAGTCATATTATAACATATGATATAAATGTATAGTTACTTTTTATAAATAATACCATTCAACTTCCATATATCATCATGTAAGATATATTCATGTCCATAGGATTTATAATACAAAATAACATATGATATATGATATTATAATTTATGATTGAATATGAAATTTCAAAAAATAGAATATCATGTTATATTGATGATATTGTGGATATAATCAAGAAAGGCTTGAACCATTTCCAAACCCCAATAATAATATGAAATATTAGTCATATATTATGGATATATAATCCCATTATCAAATAATAAATATTATATAGGCTTAAAATTTTAAAATTTTAAAATTATATTGAATTTATTATAGTTTATATCACGTTTATAATTTATCTATAATGGGAATTATGGGTAACACAACGAGTTTTTATAAATGTTTTTTATGAAAATAATTTTATATGAAGAAATTCACTATACACATCACCATGATAAATGTTTTTTATACTCCACCAATTTAGGCATGTGTTACATGTAATATTATATTACCTTGTGGTATAAACAACACTAATTATCAATAAGATAATTTTATTATAATAATTAGTTAAAACAAGAATGTCATATCCTAAATCTAAAATATAATAATTTTAATAGTAATAACTAATTTTCAAATATTATTTATACTATTTTCATATAGATAATACATATTGATAATTAAATATATAATTTTTAGTAAAGACTATATGTCTTTTAAAAACAATTATTTATTAAAAGAATAACATTTTATATCAGTAATTAGAAAAATAGACACATAATGAATTTTTTTTATAATATAGACTAATTTTTATAATTTAGAATGAATAATTAATAATAGGGTGAAATTTTCATATTTGTTTTGCAATGTTTCATTTTTTGGATGAATAGTTAAAAATATTAAATTTTAATTGTAAAATATGTTTTCATTAAATTTATATAAATATAGTTCAATTATATCAATTTTTAAATTATAATAATATATATAATTCATTAATTAATCCAATTTAGTGTATTTTAACCAATTCCACAAAAACAATGCATATAAAAACATTTCAAAATGTTGATATTTTTAACATTAACAACATGTAATCTCATCTCATCAGCGGGTTTAATTTGAAATTAATTTCTTTAACATATGTAATTATAATTTCAGACATTTATTAAATATTTGTAATATAAATAATTTTTACTTTTTAATATGTTTAAATTATTTTTTGAACAAAATAATTAGTTAATGTAATTAAATATACTTACAACGATATCAGTAATTAGACATTTACTTTGTGGTTAAAGATTAAATTAAGGGGCCAAATCATATATAAACATGTTAGAAGGAAATTTTATTTCTATATATAGAATTTATTCCCTCATTTTTCTAAAATTAACCTTAATTGAAGTCACTTGATGTAAGGGGTAGCTCTCAAATGTGTTTTCCTTTTTAGATTTTCAAGAATGTCACTAATCCTAAACTATAAAATGAAACTAAATTAAAATCGATTATTCAAACCTATCAATATATTTGGTTTTCCTAAAACATGTGAAAATATCATCCCAAAATTACAAACATAATCATAGAAGACTCTTTTGGGTATAAATCCAACCAAGCATGCTCTTTAGTATAAACCAATAGGAGTTACCAAAAGATGAGATACCATCCTTTATCAAAAACCTTTGGATTATTTCATCATACACACCTAAATTATTATTATTACATGACTATTAAAATAACATAATATTTATATTATAATTAGATACTTATTATTTGATATTTTCACTAAAAATCAAACATCGTCCCATTAAATGGGATGTAAAATCATTGTTCTTGTGAACAGAGGACTGCAACCTCTGGAACTGTTATTGTTCATTCATCCATTACCACCTGTAATGGTTGGAAATACTATTTAAATTTAGTTTCATATATGATATGTATAACATAAAATATGTACTTATACATATTTATTTAATGTATTACACATACCGAAATTTATCCAATTTTGATGGAATAAGATAACATCATCTATGGATGTCGAGACTATCGCCTCCTTAAAGCGATGTGATTTTTACCATTTACAAGAAATATATTAAAAAGTTTTTGTTTTAAATATGTGATATATATTAAACAAAAATTCAGGTTTAATAATATATATACATATATATTAATATATATATTAGTTACTTATATTCATTCTTTCAATATGATAAGAAAATTGAAATATTGTTTATGGGTACATAGGGTCTACCGTTTCCATAAAATGTGTAATTGATGTAAAATTTCTTTCTTTTATTGATTATTATAAATAAATATTTCATGAATTTATATGATATTTTTTTAAAAAAAATCATTTTGGAGATGAAAATCTTAATTAATAATGAGTACCACAAATTTAAAAAATCAAGAAACATGTGCAAAACAAATCGGTAATTAACCCAAATGCTACATTGAAATTGAATAGTTAATAAATGGGTAATAAAATTTCATAAGAAAATTATAAATGGTATCAAATATTTTACTATTTTCCATTAATATAAATATATTAAACATATATTTATTATAAAATATTTTTTCACGAGTGTGATGAAAATCAAGAAATAAGGTAGGGGATTTCATCTCCCTTTCTTATATTTGTGAGATACATTCCAAATTCACAGCCCTCTAATTAATTGTATATAAATCGAATCAATTTATTCTATGATTATTATCAGTAAATATAGGTTCCTTTAATTATACATTTGGTGATCTCTATTTCATGGGTTTATATGGTTCAGATGTTACCAAACATATAAGTTAATTTTCTCTAGATTTGATTCTTTTATAAAAATGTTTTTTATGCACCAAAATCTATTTACATGGAGTACATACTACCCATTGACATGTTATTTCAGGAATATAATTATTTTATTGATATATTAATCTTAATTTAATGTTATTCCTTCATGGGGATTTTGTTTCAAATTTACCAATTTGGTAATGTTTCTTTCTACAGTCTCATCAATATCGGGATTATATATGTTTTTCTTGAATTGATGAAATCATATTGTCTATATCCCAATAATTCAAATTAATTTTATTATAATATATATTTTCATTACATTTTCTTTTATTTATTAGACATCTCCACTATATCCTACTTATGGTAATAAATAATATGTTTTTAATAAAATCTGACCTTGTCTCCCTCTTTATCTTAGAATCTATGTTCTTTCAAAATAATGTTTTAAAATTGTTTTAAAATTGTTTGTAAAAAATATATTGATCTATGTTTCAAATAAATTTGTTTTAATATTCACTTTTTGAATTTCAAATATTTTTTTTATAATTTCTCTATGTTATTTTGAAGGGAAATGGTTTTAATAATGATTTTAGCCTCCTATAATAAGTTTTCAAGGTTATTTAAAAAGAATATTGTTTTCTAATGTTTTTTGATTTAAAAAGTATTTTAAAATTATGAAAGGAAATTTTCCATGTGATATATTTATAAAATGTATTTCAAATTTACTTTCTATATAATATAAAATCTATTTGTGTTACTTATTCCTTTCGGGAGATATGATCCAAGAGTTACATTCACATTCTTTCTCTTAATGTTTAATTTTTTAATGGATTGATTTATGTGAAATTCATTTCACATTAATGGGTTATATGATTTTTAAACTCATTTCTCATTAATGAGTAATATTGTTATGAATACTGCCTCTTTCATGGATTATTCATTGATGAAATGATTATGAACCATATGTCTTTTCAAAAGGTTATGCTATGATGACATGATTATGATACCCATTTAATTTCAGTGTTTATGTTATGGTTGTTTTCTATCTTGTGCAACACATTGTTATGAATTCATTATGATATAGTTTGACCTATTTATCCCACCAATTAATTAGGTAATGATTTATATCTAATCTGATAGTCATTGATGTAACATGAATTGAAATCAGATAACTAAAGGACATTATTCGCTAAGATGGTATTCTGAGTGACCCATGAATACTAAGATAGTTTTGGGGAGTGATCCTATTAAACTAATATAGCAATGAAATTAAGACTTCACTATAATAAAAACATTTTTACATGCTCATATGTATATTGTAATACCATATCTTATTATTATATTATCTTTTCTTGGATTGTTTTCATGATCCCTTTATGATTCATGTATGATGAGCATCTAAAATTTATTTTGTAAATCTTGATTAGTCTATATCATATAAATATTATGTTCATATGATATAATAATCATGTTCTCATACATTTATTCTCATTATTATGCTTACATATCTCCCTTGTTAACCCAAATTCATATTCTAATATCAACCTTTATTTTTTTTCTTTCCCTATGTAATGAAGATATGTATTTTTTATGATGTTTCCAAATAGGGTGCTAGTATTTATAATCCAAATAGGATATAACATAGCTCATTTATGTACCAGTGTTTGCGTTTGAATTTTTCCGAAGGCACTAATTTAATGTTTTATTTGGTTGTCTATTTGTGTAATATTTTATGTACTCCAAAAAATGATGTAATGTGTATGTATGATTATAGATGGTCTCTATAGTTGGTATATCAGTTAAGGTTTAGTCAGCCTTAGGAAACTAGGATGATAATTACATAGTGAGAACCCTAATGAGATTTCTAATGATATGCCTAATGATATGAAATAGTTTTGGAAAATGTATTGAATTTTTGTTAAAGGATAGAGTGAGTGGTTTCATAGTAATACATCCATGATTTGATACCAAAAGTGAATGTGTCACTAGAAAAAAGGTACGTAGGGGTAAGAACCCAAAAGGCAGTATGGTACTTGACTCAATGATGAACTGGTCCATGACAATGGTCATGCTACAAACCTAATTTTTCACACCCAAAGGAAATTCTATTGAAATTGAAAAACTCATCATAAGCTATATGGGTTGATTTAAATTGAATTTGGATATTAATAACCTAGGATAAACATAATGTGGAATTATTTAATGAATGTTTCATAATTTATATGTTATATAAGATATACATTGATTATGAGGTTTCCCACTATGATTATTATAACTTACTCTATGTTTTTTTTGTTTTACTCAATGGATGGAACCTGAATAAACCACGTTAATAATGTGTGTTAAAAATGATTTTTATCCTCAAAATCCAAATTTTTTGGGGGATGTAATGAAAAATCTCATTGATATTATTACACAGCATTCTCAATCTACGATTCATGATAAATATCCTAAAGAGGAAATGAGGGAACAATATTCTATTTCGTCCTTCATGATGAAACATCCACCTTATTTTAGTAGGTTATCTAATCCACATATTTATGAACAATGGACTAGTACCACTGATATTATATTTTCCAATCTTGAATATTTGAAATAAAAATATTGATTTTGGGTTTTTATCATTTAGATGGATAGGTGGATGAGTGGTCAAATCTAATCAAGAACATAATGAAATAAAATGATATTGAATCTTTGGATTTAAATGAGTTCAAGAAATTATTAATAAATAAATTCATTCATTCTGTTCTTCATCTGAAAATAGAGTAGGATTTTCTTGAGTTTATGAAATGGTATGATTAACTTATTTGTACAAATGAATCCGTGTTTAATCTACATTTGAGTTTCACTTCATGAATTTTCATCCAAATTGAATGTGACGTTGACTCATTATTTGGTTTCTTAAATCCATGTCTCGAAAGGATTTTATCCACAAGATAATCTGTTAGGTGTGGAGAGATTGAGTTCTATGAAATAGATGTTGAAATTAAGGTTTCAGTTACATATCAATCTCATGGGTTTTACAAGAATAGGAAGATATAGACCAAATAAAAATAAAAAAACCATGGAGATAAGAAGGTGACAATTACATTATTCTCTATAAGTTAAAATAGTCATAGAAGAAATGTTCATAAGGGGTATCATAGATATTTTAAGTTTCAAATGTATTTTTATTGGGAATTTTATTTCTGTTGATATGTAATGAAGTTAGATAATAATTTGAATAGAGAAAAAACATCAAAGAATGTCTCTCCCCCACATCATTTATTTAAGAGTAAAAATAAGGGTCATTATGAAAAATAGATCCCAAACTAGAAGGTTAATTAAGATGACCAATGTCAAAAAAAACTTAAGGCAATCAAAAAGTGGAAATCTCTTGAAATCCTTATTTTTTTGAAGGGGGTTAAATAACAACATGGGGAAAGGTACACTTAAAATTCACTCTCGAAGTTATAATGTGTTATTTGATTCTGGATCTAACCACTATTTCATATCTATAGAATTTTTTCATGTTATTATGATTCCACAAAAGAAATTATACATGGAATCAGTAGTGAAACCCCAAAATGGTTTTATGAATGCATTTTATGTATATGATTTATCTTGGTTTGAAATTTGTGGGAATATGCTTCCTTAAAATCATTTTGTTCTTCTTGTGGTTTAATTTGGTTTCATCTTATGAATTTATGTTATTTATACGCATAAATCCCACATCAATTTTTAAGGAATGGATGTTATATTTGATATTTAAAAACAACTTATGATTGTATATCAATGTGATGATATGTATGAACATATAAAAGGCATTAGATCCAACGTATATGTCTTAATTACCATTCATAAGGCATGTTTATCTCAATTGGTTGGGATGACAATTGTCATCTATGATATGTTTATTTTTTCATGAATTCGATTATTTCATTCTAGATGAATTCCCTTGACTTCCATGATAGTGTGATGTCGAGTTCTCAATATAATTCATACATAGTTCCACACCAATTTCAATGAATCTATATTGAATGACCTCAGTTGAGTTGTCATAATTAAAGAAGCAACCCTTAGAAATCTATAATAAGGGATTCATTCACCTGAGTGTGACACCTTTTGGTGAAAATGTTATATTGTTTAAAATACTTATAGATAATATAGAATAATACCTGATTGTTGTGATATAAACATGATTAAAATTAAGTAAATGTATTATCTTCCACATATTGTTGACTTTTTTGATATACTATGTGAAAATCAATATTTTTAAAATATTTACCTTCATTCTAGATGTCGTCAATTGAGTGTTAATTAGGAAGATATTCTCATTATGGATTTTGTACAATGTATAGACACTATGAATATATAAGGACCCATTATGGTCTTACTAATTCCTTATCCATTTTCATTAATTTGATGGATATATAATTTATATATTACCTTGATCAGTATGTGGTAATACTGAGAGATGATATTCTTATCTATTCATTGATAAAGGAGGATTATGAATATCACTTGGGAATTTTAAAAAAGTCATTAAGGAAGGATAAAATTTATATTATGTTTATAAAGTGTGAGTTTTGGCGTCAAATGGTTATATTTTTTGGTAATATTATTTCTCGAGAGGGAATAAAAGAAGATCCATCAAAAAAGATTCCTATAGAATGTTTATCTAGACCAACAACAATGATTGATATCTATTGTTTTTAAAATTTAGATGGACATTACTGAAACATTGTGGATTATTTATCATGATTATAAAATACAGTCACCATATAAACTATGAGGGGTTCAAAGTCACCATAGACAGATGAATGTGGAGAACATTCCATGGAATGTATTGGAAGGTTAGTTAGTGATCATATTCATAAATTAACCTATAGTGTATAAGGGTTTAAAATATATATTGACTATTTAATGAAGGGATTGGGATGCTTTATTATGAATAATAACGTGGTTATAGGCTATGTATCTTGATAGTTGTAGATTCATGAGAAAATTACCCAAATTAAGATTTGGAGTTAGTAGTAATAATTTTATCAATAAAGATATGATGGAATTATCTTGGCATAGAAAAGTGTTAAATATATAATGATCATAAAATGTTTAAGAATATATTCACATTGAAATATTTGAACATCCACTATAAAATATTTTTAGATATGATAATTAATTTTGACTTCTCTATACATCACCACCATTAGAATGTGAACAAGGAGGTCAATGATTTGAGTCGAATAGATCATGAAAAATTATCCATGATAACGATTAAAACCAATATTTTTGAATTTTAAAATGATACACATTGAATTCTAGAAGGGAGGAAAAAATATTATCTTCCTCAATTGAATGATCATCCCTATAGAGAATTAATGATTTATGTGGGGTATATGGAAGATTTATGACTGAATAATAAGGTTATAAATGTTCTTGCATTTAACATTGAGCTGGATGGAATAATATGGTTTAGGGTATGTGTATGTGTTTTTCCCATACCACATTCGATAAAGGAGATTGTATAAGAATCTCATAGTTCATCATTATCTATTCATCCTAGAAGTACCATGATGTATTATGATTTGAAATAATTATTCTATAGTGATGGAAGTAATGGAGATATTATATATTATATAACGTGGAACATGTTATGCTATCAAGTTAAGGATGAAATACAAAAGTAAAAGGGGATATTTCATCCATTACCCATACCACAATAGAAATCGGAGAACATAAACAAGCACTTATTCACTGAACTACCCAAAAATTATAAGGGGAACTATACTATTTGGATGGTATTTGATCACCGTACTATGTTATAAAACATTATACCAATTATAAAATACTTCTCTATGGATCAAATTTCTAGGATATAAATTATGAAGGGGTAAGGCTTCATAGATTACCACATTCCATTATATTCGGTCGGTATCAGGTGTTATTCTCATGGTATTGGAAAATTCATCAGTAATCCTTCAATGTTGAATTGTGTTTCACAATAGTATATCATGCCAAGATGGATGGTCAGTCTGAAAGAACAATTCAAAACCCAGAAGATAGTTTAATATCATGTTCATTTGATTTCAAAGGATTTTGGGATCAACACCTTCCTCTAGTTGATATTTATTAAAAAATATCTTTCTCTCAATAATTCAGATGGATTCTTATGAGTCCCTCTATGAAAGGAAATGTAGATCTTTAATGTGCTAGAATGGTGTAATTCCCCCACCCTAGAATCCTAGATCTGGTGAATTATTTTCATATATTGACATGATGTAATGGAATCATGTCCTGAAAGACCGATCAGTTTAGCAATCATGGAAAATATATTTCATGCCTGAATCTTACATTAAACATTATAAACTAAAACACAGAATAAATAATACATTTAGAATTCCATTTTCCCCTAGCATAACTCTTCATATCAATCATAATACACTTCTTTTAATCCTGGGAAATTAAAATATAATAAAGGGGTCATCTCAAATGCTCAATAAGGGTAAATAATTTACTATAAGCTATAAAAATTTAAGGAATGTTGTATAATAAAAACATCGTTCTTTTAATCAATAAACATGTACATAATATGGAAAAAATAAATCAAACATTAGAATATAAACATTCACAAATACATTCTACTAGTCAAATAACCACAAGTAATAACTAATTTTATAATGGGGCAATGCATAATGATGGACACAATAACTACATCATCAAAGACTTGCGCTAAGACACATCATAAATATATTTTCAAGACCATGTTCCAAAACACTAGTTTGCCTCATTAGACCTACTGATTCCTTGAAAGGCTATAGTGGGCCCCACCCATTTCTTACTAAGTCCATTACGTTATTCATATGAAAAGGGTGAATCATAACATAAACATTCATATTAAAACTATATCGTGAAATGTTAATACATTAACCATAAACGATGAATGGTATAAAAATAACACAATCCCGGTCAATAATATCATAAATAATTCAATAACATATTTGACATTTTATTATAATAAATAAACCTCAATCAATAATAATATCTAGTAATGGAAGATGACATAGTATGAAATGATCATTAAAACTCTTTGAGTGAAATATCCCTTTGTTAATGAAATCAATTAAAAGTCACAAAATTTGAAATGGAGGTAATATAAATAAGATTTTTGAATCAATGTGTCCCATACCATTTTGAAACATGTTAACGGAATTAACATTTTAAGACAATCATTTCCATATAAATAAATCCTGAAAATCATTTTGAAAACATGGACATTAATTAATTAGATTTAGAAAAATAAATCATTAAAAAATTTAAAATAATGATGTAGTTACATATAACCATCCATAAAAAAATCTTAAATGATTTATTTTGAAAGAATTTATAAGAAACATGTACAAGGATGATAAATATGTCCCAATAAATACATACACAAAAACAATATCAAAAATTAATGAGATTGAATAATTTACCCTTACCATAAGTTTGTTACTCTCTATAAAACTTCAAAACAACAATATAATGTTGTTTTACATAATAATAACTTTTATCAGAATAATAATAATATTTATGATATCATATATTATTATTTTATGTCTTTATATTACAAAGTTTTTAACAATACAATGTTAATGCAAAATTTCAAGTAATATCGCTTTGTTTTTCATACGTGTTTTGACTTGTTATTCTTGATCATATTACATAGATATTGATTTACATACTTACAGATTGTTTAATATGATTTATATATAATATATAATAATAATATAAATATATTTAATATATAGATATATAAAATGGAATAGACCATTCTTGTAGTCGGTATGTCATACATACACATGAACGTTGTTTCCATTTTATTATTGTTTTAAATGGAAGGAAGTGAATGAAATATATGTAAACACACACACATAGATTTATTTATATATATATATCATTATAGTAGAATTTTTTTGTCATTTATTTCGTAGTTATGAATACTATATTTTTTATAATCATTCATGGATGGTTAAGGTGGAGAATGAATCTCATTCCATCGTGGAAACGGTAGGTCGTACGTACGCACGAGCTATGATATCATTCCATTAATGATTTAATGATATGGAATTGGATGTAATATGAATTTTAAATAATAAATAACATGTTATATTTATTATTTATGCCCTTTATATTCATTGTTATACCCATATAAATAAATAGTACCTGAAAAAAAATTTACACCACGACATAAGGATGGTAAGCCATACGTACGCACACATAGTCGTATTGTTTTTTATAGGATGAGTAAAAAGAGGAATATTGTTATCCCTAAATATTAAAAACATATCATAATATATTATATGATTATATGATTATTTTATTATAGAAACAACTTAGTAAGAGGATGTAGAAGAAGAAATGAACCTTGTAAGAAGGGATAAAACAATTACCTCTTCTTCGGTAGTTGGGGTTTGGCTTAGTGGTAAGAACCCCCATAATCCTACATGAAAAATGGCGATTCAAAACCCATTGGGTGCAGGTACTGTAGTAGTACTGGAGCAGCGGCAGGACTGTTCATCAGCAGGTATTGTAGCGGCGGCAAGGCACTGTAGGGGCGACGGTACTGTGTGGGTAGTATAGCAGACGGGTTACTATTCACATAATGTGAATTGGGACAAAATATTTGGGCCTACGGGATATGTAATGGGCTAAAAGCCCACTCAGCCTTCTGGATCTGTAATGGGTTTCCCTCTACCCAGTTAAAAGAGGTATTTGCTTTGATTTAAAAATAAAAATGAGGCTTCGACGCCAACCTTTTAAAAAAATTACCTCTTCTTCGGGTATGTCATTTTTATTTTCACAAAAGGACTCCTAATGATGAATTTATGCCCAATTTTTCCTCTTTTATGAAGTGACAGAAGTTGGGAGGATATTTTGGAAGGGTTTGGCTGAAAAAAGGGCTTTGTAGAAGTGGATTAAATGGAAAGGGAGGTACCCTTTTATAAGAGAGGTGAGGTGTACTTTTGGGAAATCTTGAAATAGTAATTTAATATAACATGATTTTAATTTTATAATATGTAAAAATATATTTATTAATATTATAATACTAGTATAGGAATAAATCATCTCAACCAATTAGTTTTATACATTTTTAGGTCATAAAAATAATCTTATCTTTTGGTATTAACCCTTAGTTAAACACTTTAACTCTTACCATGTCCTCCTGTATTTTTATATTGCATAGATAATATCATTAATATAAAAATACAATAGACCATAATGTGAATAATTTATGAAATATTTATTAGTATCAATGTTATTTGTCTAATCATTATTTTTTTAGGGTTTTTATATAATTTTTTACAATAGTTTTTTGTTTAAAAACTCATTTAGGTCATTTTTGACACTATTTTGTAATTGTTTTTTTATTCATAACCACTTGATTTATTCAAATAAAAGGCATTAAATCATAACTGATATGTCAATGTCATAAATAAAATTACTTTATGGCATCAAAACATTCCAATTATATTTATTTTCTTATTTATAATATCATTTGTTTGATTTCTTCTTTAATAAATGAAATACAAAATTGTTATTGTGTAATAAATAAATTATATTATTTAATGTCTAAAAATTACAAATAAAATACCATTATATAGGAAATGTTTTTAAATTTCTAATTAATATTTACATTATAATATAAAAATTATATAACCCCATATAAAAATTGATTTAGTGAAATATTAATGTTTATGTAATATTTTTCTATACTATAAATTAATTATTCTAAAATGTCATTTTCACATTAAACTGGTTACATGGGGCCCAAAATTTGACCCAAGGAATCCCATGGTCGAAGATATCTTATCTCGTAGTATTAATACATGTTTTAGGGTAGTTTAATATTATTATAATATTAATTTTGTACCCTTATTTACCAGATTTACCCTTTAACCAATGAAAATAATATAATTACTGAAGTTACAATTCATAATGTAAAAAATATAAGGTAACTATTTACAAAATTTGGACCTCATGATTAAAAATTTGGAATCCCATTTTCTAAATTCAAAACATCAAGTCTACAAAAATTAGTTTAATATTAATTTTAGTTGTCAAAACCAAAAAACAGGTTTAACAAAACTATCAAAAGATTGACATGTGTTTATGTTTAATTTAAATGTAAAAGGATTTTAATGACCTAAATTATATTAAACGAAAAAAATATAATTTAATTATACATTAAAAAAACTCAAATTTATAACTTAACTCTACAAATTATTTTGATTAAAATTGTTTTTTTAGAAAAAAATTTATTATTTTTCACTATTCATCAAAATATGAAATTTATCAGAAAAGTACAAAAAATTTATCAAAAAAAAATTTTATTGAAAAATTATAAATAAGAATATTTATTCATCAAAGAGAATATATAAAACGTCAAATGTAATATTTTAAAAGTTTTCTCCATTAAAATAAGGAAACCCCTTATTTATTAAAAATACTTCTTTTATTCTGAAAATTTGAATTTATCCTCATATTATGTACAAGAAACACAAATTATGAATTCTAAATTTATATGGGATATATAAAATTATAAATTTGGTTAATAATACTCATAATCAATTCTTAATCATCTAGTTTGATAGGTCATGGTGTGCTTGAACTTGGTGTTGCGTGCATCGCACGCTATTGAGTTTTTTAAAAAGGATGTGTACCATGGTATCATGGGGTGTAACATTTTCCCCTACATAAATAAATTGTGTCCTTGAAATTTAAAATTTGTATTGAAAACTTTGGGTTATACATTTCAAAATATGTTAGTTGAAATCCCACATCGAAAAATGGAATATTAAGGCCTCTATTTTAAAATAAAGAATCGTAGGTTTGAAGGCTACCGAAAATAAAACATACTAGGGTTACATGGAGTAAGACAAGGATATGGAAGAGATAACTAAACATAATGTTTTATGTAGATTGATAGAAAATATTATTAGGAGAATGTTAACAAAAAAAAGGCCATAAATCTGTGATGATCTGAGGGACCGTAAGATTCATCGAAAAAGACTGTACTAGGAAAACATTATTGGTTTTATAATCCTTTACCTCGTGTTGTTTAATTAATTTAATTCACAGAATAATTACACAAGGAATTTAACATAATTTACATTTATAGTTTCATACATTAACCATTTCCTACCACAAACACATATTTCTCTTTAAAAGATAAATCTTAAGAAATATTTTTTTTAACCCAAGCGTATAAGGTTCCAAAAACAAACATATACCATTTAAATGAAAAAAATATTTTATAATAACTGGGTACATCTTATTTACTAGTGGTAGGTGATAAATCCATGTGGCACTTCGGTTCAGGGTACAATTCTTGTAGCTTTGTCCAACCTGGGTTATCGACAAACATAAAGGGTTCCCTTTTTCTACAACTATAGTAGTATAACATTCAGAAAATAAACGTAAACAATAATAACAAATTTTAAACATAATCCATCCCAACCTTTAGAGTTATACAAAATACTTTTATATAATATTGGTCTAAAAGGACTCTAAATTTCCAAAATCAATCGTAACATCAGATTCCTATAACAATATAATGTTCCACTTATTGTCACATAATAAATATATGATTACCTTTATCATATTAAAATTATAATTAAAACAAAAATTATTTGTAGTAAAATCCATATATAAATCAAATTTCTCTTATGACCAGAATATAAATCTTTAATACAAAAACACAAATAAATTAATTATTCCACTTCATCTGTAGTAACATCATAAGATTTACATTGATTAGTTTTCATTTTTTAAGCTATATTTCATTGACTCTTTGGACAATCATTTACATAATGTACCATATCCTTACAATTATAACATTGGAAGAAATATTTTTTCCCTTATAATGATGATCCCTATGACCTTTTTATACACATTTGTAAAAAAACTCTAATTCCTTCTAGGCACGTACCATGGTGTTTCTTCCCATAATTATCACATAAGGGAAAATAATTCTTTCCCTTTTTCATTTTATTTGTATATTTCCCCACAATTCTATTTTTATCTTACATTAACTTAATGTCCTAAGACATAGAGAATTTATTATTTTTTCTTGATAGCACATGAGACTATATCATCATATGATGAGAAATTTTGTGAGGACAGTTCCCATTGGAGGAAAGGTTTTAACACATAAATGAATCAATCAAACATACTTCTTTGGTTATATATGTAGTCTATAGATTGACTTGCTATCCTCATGAAGTTATCCTCATTCTTTACAACCTTCTCATCTTCATTTGGACTCAGTCTTAGAAATTTTCTCTCTATATCAGATCATTGATCACGAGGAACGCATTTCTCTAGAAAAATTTATTTAAACTCCCTCCAATCCATATTTACCACTCCGTCATCATTATTTGTGTTTTGAATTAATTACCAAAATTTATCTGCATATTTTAAGAGAAGATAAATTGTCATGACAACCTTTTCTATTTCATTACATCCAAAAGAAAAAAATATTTTCTCTATGGAACTTTTCCTACTACTCAGCTACAAAAGGATTTCTAGTCCCATTGAATGTTTTAGGATGTTGTCTCATGAAGTATTTTAACATTGGTCCTACATGATGTGGATTAGGATGCTCCATATAGGTAAGGTTATTATTTATAACTTGAGTCAGCTATCCAACTATGTTTATAAGCATTTTAATACAATTTGTCTCACCAGATCCACTATCATTATCATGCATAGGAGGGAAATACCTACATGTATTATGTGGGTTGATACGATTTCCATTTCATCCACTATGATTAATTTCTAAACCATGGAATACACTAGGTTATGAATCATAATGAATAATTCTAATCTAGTAAAATACATAACATAAATAGATACAATTATGCATATATAATCCATATTCATAAATGTTTTTCCTTTGAGGACATATATACTTGTAGATCCTTAATTATGGGTTTTAATGAAACTATAAAGTATTTTAAGCATATCCTCTAGGACTGTCAAACCATGTGTGCATTAAGGCCCTTTGTCTTGTACTAGGTTACCCCGGGTCAAGATCAGAACACCTTGTCAATGTTTTCACCCCTAGGTACATTTGTACCAAACCTACATCCATTTTTATTATCTAGAAATCGATGTATTTTCTTGTAATACCCAAATTATATCTATTTTAAAATTCAATGATTTTATTCGATACATATACTCAAATTCGATCCTAGTATTGTGATCCATAAAATTAGTTTTTTAAATATATTATCAACATTTTTGATAAAATTATTTTGATACAAACTATAACACCCCGACCCAAGAAGCTCGGAGTGGGTGTATTATTTTAATACATTGGAATGATTACAAGGAATCAAGCCCCGAATTACTGATCAATATATAAGTCATGGAAAATATATTACATATAAGAACATCACATTACACTTTCTAAAATAAAACACAATATAAATAATCCTTTGATACTGCCATTTTTTCCATAGATTAACCTAGAATATAAAACATAATACACTTCTTGGAATCCTAGGAAAATAAAACCAATGGAAGGGGTGAGATACGATGCTAATTAAGGGTAAATAATTTAGTGGAATCTATAAAATTTTAAGGAAAGATGTATAATAAAAACATCATCCTTTTAGAAAACAAACATGAACAGAAAATCGCAAAAATAAAACCAAAAATAGAATAAAAACATGTACATGACATTCTACTAGTCAAATAATCACATTTAGTAACTAATTTTATAACGATGAAATTCATAATGTCGGACATAATAACTTCTAGGCCGAGGACTTGTGCCAAGACCATTCACAAATATTCTTTCAAGGCGTTGTTCTAAGAAACTATTTTGACTCATGAAACCTACCAATGCATCGAGGGGCTATAGAGGTCCTTGCCTATCATATACTAAGTCCAATGCATTTCTCATTTGAAAAGGGAGATTTAAAGCATAAACATTCATAATAAATCATGCATACAAAATTTTAATACATTATCTATACTAAATGAATGGTATAAAAATAGAACACCCACATTCCAATATATCATAACTCATTCAATAAAATATGGATGATTTTATTGTAATAAATCATCCTCAATCAGTAATAATATCTTGTAAAGGATATTTTCATAGCTATAAACAATCACTAAAAGTCATTGAGAAAAATATACATTTTTCATGAAATCATTTAAAATTCAAATAATTTATAAAGGAGGACATTTAAAAGATATATTTGAAAAAATGTGTCCCCTACCACTTTGAATATTTTCAATGGAATTAACATTTTAAAACATAAATGTACATATAAATAAATCAGGAAAATAATTTTGAAAACATGGACATTAATTAAATAGATTGGGAAAAATTAATCATTAAAACATTTAAAATTACTATATAGTTAAACATACCCTTCTATAGAGCATTAAAATATTATTTTTTAATTTTTTTTATAAAACATGGGCATGACTGGTAAATATGTCCCAATAAACACTTAAACATAAAAATATATGATAATAATGAAATTAGGGAATTAACCCTTACCTTAAGTCTGATACTCGCTGTATGACTCCAAAACTCATATATAATGCTTTCTAACATATTAATATCTTATATAAGAATAATAATAATATTTATTATATCATATATGATTCTTTTATGACTTTATATTACACTTTTATTGACAATTCCATGTTAATGCAACATTTCTGGTAATATCCATTTGTTTATCGTACATGTTTTAATTTTATATTCTTTATCATATTACCATGATCAGGATTTAATTACTTATATAATGTATTATATTATTTATATATCATATATATTCATAATATAAATATATTTAATTTATAGATATATAAAATGGAATACAATATTCCTGTAGTCGGTAGGTCTTAGGTATGCATGAACGTTGTTCCAATTTTCTTATCATATTGAATTCAAGTAAATGAATGACATATATATAAATACTTATACATATCATTATAGTAGATTTATTATTTCATGTATTTTATAATTATGAATAATATATTTTTATAATCATTCTTTGATGGTTAAAGTGGGGAATGAATCTCATCGTGTCATGCAGATGGTAGGTCGTACATACGCAGGAGCGGTGATATGATTCCATTAATGATTAAATTTAACGCAATTTTATGAAATATGAATTTTAAGGAATAATTATCATGTTATACTCATTATTTTATTCCATTATATTCATCTGTATACCCATATAAATAATGTGTACATGAATGACAATCTAGACCATAGCGTGGAGACGATAATTGTACGTTCACATGCATTGTGGTATTGGTTTTAATAGGATGGGTAAAAACAAGAATATGGTTGTATCATAATATTAATAAAATATCAAAATATATTATATTATGGAGTTATTATTTTATTATGGTAACAACATAATAAGAGGAAGTATAAGAAGAAATTAACATTGAAAGAAGGGATAAAACAATTACTTCTTCTTCGGGAGTCTCCATTTGAATAGCACGAAAGGACTCAATAAATTGCTTTATTCCCAATGAGTTTCATCTAGGATGAAGGGAGGGATTTAAGAGTTTATTTTTTTGGGTTTTAGCCGATAAAAATGTCTTTGGTGATGTTAAAGAAAGGGAAAGGGAAGTTCCCTTTTATAAGGGAGGTGAGGGGAACATTAGGAATCGTTTTAAATATTAATTTATTATAAACTGATTTCAGGTTTATAATAGGACCAAATTTATTTTAGATAGATGATAAGATGAGTATGGGTTTAAATAATATAAGAAAATATGTTTTAGACATGTTTAGGTCATAATATTATCCATATTTCTTTGTATTAACAGTTAGTTAAATAGTTTAACTCTTATCTTGTCCTCTTGTATTTTTATAGTACATGGGAAATAGTATTACTATAAAATTAAACATAGAATAAAGTTGATAAATTATGAAGTTTGTATCATTATCCATGTTATTTTTTAAAAAATTAGATTTTTTGGATTTTTATAACATTTAATAAAATGGTATTTGTTTTAAAAAATCATTTATGTCATTTTTGACGCAATTTAGTAATAGATTTTTTAAAGTAATAAAAACTTGATTACTTAAAAAATGCATTAAATCATACCTAATATGTTAATATAATTCAGTAAAGTCATTTATGACAACAAAACGTTCAAATTATATTTATTTTAACATTTATAATATCACTTATTTGATTCTGACATTAATAAAGAAAAAACGGCATCATTATTGTGTCATAAATAAATTAAATTATATAATGACTAAAATTTACAAAGAAAATACCATGATGTAGGAAATATTTTTTTTATTTATAACTAATATTTATATTAGAATATATAAATTATATAAACCCATATAAATATTGTTTTAGTAAAAGATATATGTTTTTGTTTTATTTTTCAATAATTTAAATTAATTCTTGTAAAATATCATTTTAACACTCAAGTGGCTCAATGGGGTCCCAAAATCTATCCAAGGAATACCACTGTCTCAATTATCACATCCAATAGTATTATGGAATGTTTTAGGGTACTTTAATATTATTATAATATTATTTTTGAACCCTTATTTACAAGATATACCCATTAACCTTGGTTAATAAAATAATTAATGATGTTATTATTCAAAATGTTGAAAAAAATAAAAGGTAACTATTTAAAAAATTTGGACCTTATGATTCCAAATAATGAATCAATTTTTTCAAATTTTAAACACAGATATATCAGAATTTAATTTCAAATTAATACCAGTTGCCAAATCTAATAAGAGGGTTTTTAAGAAGTAAAAACTATCAACAGATTGACTTGTGTTTGTGTCCAATTTAACTGTAAAAATAATAATAAATATCTACATTATATTAAATTATAAAAATATAATCTAATTATACATTAAAACAACTCAGTTGATTAATTTAACACAACATATTATTTTTATTAAAAATGTTGTTTTCAAAAAAAATTCAGTATTTTCACTATTCCTCAAAATATGAAAGTTATCAGAAAAATACCAAACATTTATCCAAAATAAATTTGTATACCCTGCTTATAAATAAGATTTTAATTTCGTCAAATTTAATATATAAAAGTTTGAAATATTGGATTTAAAAAGGTTTCACCATTAAAAGGCGGGAAAATTTCATTTTTAAAAAATACTTCTTTTATTCTGAAAAATTTAATTTGTCCTCATATTATGTCTAGGAATCAAAATATATGAATTTTAAAATTATATGACATATATAAAAATTAAATTGTTTTTAATACTATTCATAACCGCTTTTTAAAAGGTTATTTTTACCGTTCGTGGTGCGCATGAACTCAGTGTTGCATACATCACACACTATTGAATCAATATATTTACTACATAAGACTTTTTCTACGACGTGTCACTCCCACAGTTCGTTCTTCCACCAACGAATACCGAACCAAATTCCTTCCATATAATTTCAATCCTCTCGAATCATGAATTACCTCTATAACTCAACCTTCCGAAAACCATTAGTAGCCCCCATATTCATCAGACGACTCCACCATAGCATCTCGTCTGAAAACAATCCACCACATCACGCATTTAGATGTATCCCTCTTTGAAACTCCAAATCGTCGGTCCTTCGAGTCACTGTATTCTCAATTAAATATATTATCGTTGTCGCACCTGAAATATTCTGATTCACATGATCAAAATTCTCCTCTACTTTTCTTCATCATCGACCGACGTTAAACAGTAAGATACTTCACTAAAATCCATGGAAAGAACTTACTTGCAACACAATGCCTCCAGCTCTACAGAAATGTGAAAACTAGGGTTTCGAAACCTACTACATTTAGGGTCAAATCTCTTGAGTTTCAAACATTTCTTTCTCGATTTCCATGCAGCCGGTGTAAGCTTACAAAACATGTATGTTTTCATGCTCGACTATGATAGCTATTTCTTTAGTTCAAGTTCAATTTTTTTTGCTGGTTCACAAATGGCACTGCATTTTCATTATAATTTATCTGAATTCAATAGTGATGGTATTGTATGTATTCACCATTTATCATAACCTATATGTAGACATTTAACTACACATCCAACCATAGTAGTTTCTCCATGATGATTACAATTATTGTTTTCCTTCAGTATATACATTCTCAATTAAATGTTCATAATACTACATCCAAGTGGAAATGTTATATTTGATCAAAAATTTATCATTGACTGATGGGAAATATCAGTATTTATATATTACTGACTGTAGTAACTATCATATGTAGAATTTGGACATTCAACCCTTAGAATGTGACTACATGCACGTTCTAAGGCACAATTGTCTTTAGAATATATATTTTCTATCATCTAATCACAATGTTTCATTGACTTTTTTATGGTTTTGTTCTATTTAATTAAAATAAAATAAAAAGATACATGATATAAACATGCACACCCCGTCGAGATACAGAGATGCATGACTATAAAGAAGACTACTACGACAACAAAGATAATCAGGTTCTCTATTTTTTTCAGAAGTCCTAATACTGTTTCATTATTTATCAACCAACTACTTCTAAGTATATGATAATTTCAAATCCACAGGTATATTTACAACTGAAAACATTAATGCAAGTGAACCTATAACACCCATATTAGGCATTCGAAGAGGTGTTTTTTTCCTTTTTCACCAATACCCAGTAATTTTCAGTTCAATTTACTAAGACCATTACTATTTATTTAGTTAACATATTTCAAATCAAATTATCATACTACCTTACTATAGTATCTTGTTTCCTGAAAATATATATTCCAACATTACTATGAATATTAGGGAAATAATAACTACGAGACTATGTTTTAAAGTTTAATGTTTCACACCAACTAATAACAAAGTTTTACCTCGACGCATTCTGTTCTCACACATATGCAAAAACGGTACTGTCAGTTTAATATCTCCAGTTTAAATACACTGATTTCATATTTTTAAATACATAATCATGGTTAGCTAAAATATTTCATCTTTCTGTTTCGCAGTCCCTGAAGATAGTTCAGAACTTCCAACAATATATGGTTGATCAAACAAAAAATGAAATGATTGAAAACCATGATCCAACATAGTCTTACATTCTGTAATCATGTTTTCAGTGAACATTGTTTCAATAAATGTACAATATGTTGCATTTATATTGAACAAATTTATGTCCCAAAATTACTCTTAGAGTGTTCGAAGACAAATAGATGTACTCTTAAGGAGACATCTGATGCCTCCTCTTCACTATAAACACAAATCAGTTGACTACATAATTTACTATGTGTTAGTGAAATATTGATTTATACACATGTGCCTTAAATAATTAACAGTACTACTTCTACTCATATCAAAAACCACATTATTTCTTCATCCATGGTAGTTTACTACAATTAAACAACCATTTCATGATTCTCATATCTATTTATTTATATATAAAAAATTTATAGTATTTAATAACAATGAAATGAATCATGTATTTCTAACAAAACAACCATGTATGTATTACACATCATACTAATGAACAGGTAGCAATGATTCTGACGACTGAATAAACTACTACTTCAATAAACTATGACACTGCTCCTACTATAAACTACAATCTTCGTTCAATGTTTACATTATATTTTCAACAAAAAATTTGTTTCATTTAATGTTTTATATTATTAATTTAACATTAATAACACATAACAACACATCGTATGTTGCAGATATATTACTTCACCTAAAATATCTAGAAAAAATAGGATATTTGCATTTATGTAATACTAAAATTATAATAATTAATAAATTTGATACCAATGGGGTAACTCTAACGATGGAGGCATGAAGGTACTACACATCTGCCCAAGCAATTGCAATCTATAAATTTGAGAACCGCATAAACTAATCCAAAAAAAATATGACAAACGTTCTGCTATTAACATGGGAGGTATGTCATACTTTTGATTTTATTTTCAACAAACAGTTGTTCCATTGTATGTTTTCTATGATTATTTTGACATTAATAAGAACTAACTACAAGTCGAATGTTGCAGATATATCACTATAACTGCAATGTCATGAACAAAAAATTTATTTAAATTTAAGTAGTACTCAAATTACTACCTTGTTTGTGTATAAGTTATAATTATAAT
The DNA here is from genome assembly GCA_963277665.1 of Viscum album. Taxonomy (NCBI): domain Eukaryota; kingdom Viridiplantae; phylum Streptophyta; class Magnoliopsida; order Santalales; family Viscaceae; genus Viscum; species Viscum album. The sequence continues at coordinate 632,438,451 of OY728134.1, read as the reverse complement.
ACTATTTATATCCTTATTAATATCTAATATACTAACACTTTTCTCCTATAGAATATTCAGATTTTGAAGACCCTTCTATCATTTTTGAGTACTGAGGATCAACCTTCTAGTATAAATAGCGGAGTAAAAAATTTAGCCATAGAAATATCCCATGATTTTTAGTATGTTTCTCTCTAAGAAAAACTGCTTTACAATAGTTGCTTTCATGTCCAGAATACCTTCGGACATTAGCTTTCAATACAACCTATACTCATTACAAAGAATTCTAAGACACGTGAATATTTACAATTCAATGTTTGTATTCACATAATTGGGTGGAACAGTTGACAAATATTTGAACTGTGGAGGGTCTATAATTGTTTTTAGATTAAATGGACAAAAACTATTATTGTATTAGATGTTTATGTCCTCTTGGTGGACAACCACCAATGTTTTCTCATCTATATGTATATGAAACTTCTAATGACGCTCACAACTGACTACGGGCCATTAGGTGACTACTATATTAAGTGGTAAAATTTCAATTTATTGTCTTCTGATTATAACTTCATAACACATTCATATCACGCTTTGAGGACAGGAATCAAAACTCGATTATACAATTATGTGTTTTTCATAAACTACATGAAATGATCCATGAAATGAATGCTTTATCATAACAATTCATAACTTCTAGGGATGTTATAGAGAGTAATTTCCCTACAAATTTTAATATATGATTACATAGAAGACGAGGAAAAAATGCACAAACTCTCAAATTAACGACAACATCTAAGATCACAATGCTAATTTTTGGTGAAACTGAAGATCTTAATCATTAGAGAGACATCATCAGTCAAAGCAACAATGGAGAATTTCAGCGCATCAATGAACTTCACCTACTTTACCTCCCTCTACAATATCCATTGGTTTTCCCAGGTGGAGAGGATGGATATGTCGATAACATATTCTATCATGTGAAACCATTTAATCAACTTGAAAAACTAAGGATACTCACAATGAGGGAATATTTCTCCTTTCACTTTCAATTATATTACAATGATTCGTCTTGTCAACCTTATTCTAGGGGGAATCCACAAAAAAAATTTATAGACGAATATACAATGACTGAGTCTCAAAGACTATCTTTTATTCACTTCAATCAAATGTGCTTACGGGTATATCTATATAGTTATTTCTTGGATGATATCATTAGAGGTGACCGGGATGGGCATTTATGTTGGAATCCTATCATTATACCTTCCACATTTATGGGTTGTGCAAGTCATGTGATTCAAAAATACCAATATTCTATGTCAATCTGTAATTGGGCGGGGTATACAGATCATTTTTTAATATTTACATGTAATCCGATGTGGCCTGATGTTTGAATATTTTTTAATGTAAAAAATATTTACCCATTGGACTGTCCTCATACGCTATCAAAAATATTCAATATCAATGTGGGAAAACTCATGAAATATTTATGAGAAGGTTGTTTTCCATAATGTCTCAAGGAGGTACAAAAATTCTTCACTAATAAAATATACTATTTTATTTTATTCTTTTATCATCAAATTACACATTTCTTCCAATTGTTTTATCATCTATCCTTCATTTTCCAATGTAGTTGTTCATACTGTGGAGTTTCAGAATAGAGGATTGTTGAATGTGCACATTCCATTATTTCATATCCATGAAGTCAAATTTTTCACTCCAACCAACATTAACATTATTATTATGGCAGAAATTCCATATAAAGGTACCTTCCAAAAAATTGATGAACCTGATGAAAGTTTTTGGGTCCATGGGACTTGTGGTGATGTGAATCGTAGATCACATTTTATGCGGAATTGAAAATCCTCAAAATATTATCCAATGAAATTTGTTGAACATACAAAACCAGATGAAGATGGTTAGGTTTTATATAAGAGAATGAATTCTAAATGTACAGTTGTCAAAAATTGTATAGCATTAGGCAATTGGTTTTATATTCCCAACAATAATGCTTTCCTTCTATAATATAAGGCTCATCTGGATATTGAAATTTGCAATCATTCTTCCGATATAAAATAACTTTCTAAATATATAATCAAGGGTCATGATCATGTCACTGTGTCACTCTATGAAAAAAACAACCATCTGTCTGATAATAGTGTCGATGAGTTTAAAATGTACTATGACTACTGGTACATCTCACCATTTGAGATTCTTGGAGGATCTTTTCTAATGATATCAATTTTAGACATCATTTAGTTGATAGATTTCAGTTTCATTTACTTGGAAAAAATAGTGTGATGTATGCAGACTGTGACAATATTGAAGACATATTAAATAATAAAAACATTTCAAATATAATGTTAACATCATGGTATGTTGAAAATTTGTTATACCCAGAGGACAGAAGACTAACATATGCAGAATTCCCAACAAGAGATGTCTACCTATATCATGAAAAAAATGGTTCCCATGCAAATAGGGTTTTATTATAGGTAGATTGTACTATGTGCTGTCGTCTTCTAGAGAACTCTATTACTTCCATATTCTACTTATGAATGTCAAATGAGTGCCTTCATATGATTTTATTATAACATTGAACAACATTACTCATAGTATATTCAGACAAACCTATTCAGTAATGTGATTGTTAGCTGATGATAATGAGTTTATTCCAGCACTAAAAGATGTATCCTCCAAGACAATGGGACACTCTCTGTGAAGACTATTTTCCAGAATGTTGTTCTAAAATACCATTTCCCAACCAGACATTGATTTGGTTTAAAACTTGGACGATTCTTACCAAATATATTATATATTCCCAACAACTCCTGCAAATACAAGGTACAGACAACTTACCATCTTTGTCAGTACATATCTATGTTAGCACATTGCTTTATAATACTACATACATCTCTTGTACACTTGACAATGACGGATCATCAAATAAAAATATTAGGTTTCATTGAAATAGACAACATTCTCCACAGCAATGGTAAATCTTTGCATTTCTATCCTCCAATGCGAGTTCCATATTACTCATTAGCTACTCAACTAAATCGTTTGATTGCAGAAGAGCTCAATTAAAATAGGAAAAAACATCTTAATGCGTACTCATCATTTCACAACATTCTTACTTTTGAACAAAAACATGTTATCAGGAGAATTATATATGTGTTATGTTCTGATGTTGGGGAATTCTTTATCTTGCATGAATTGGGAGGTATGGGTAATAATTTAATATGGAGGGTCTTAACATGATTACTAAGGTTAGAAGGAAAAATTGTTGTTGCATTTTCTTCTAATGGAATAGCATCATTACTCCTACCAAGTGGGAGGAAAATCCATTCTAAATTTCGTATTACTATATCTCCAAATGATCACTCTTTATGTAATATTCAGCAAGGGATTGATGTTGCAGAACATCTACAGTCAACCAAATGGATTATCTGGGATGAGTCTCTAATGCTTCATTAGAACTATTTTGAATCTCTTGGTCATACATTAAGAGATATAATTTATGTAAAGAATAAGAATTCCTCTAATTTAACATTCTGTAGTTTAACGGTTGTCCTAGGTGGAGATTTCATAAAAATATACTTCTAGTAATCCCTGGTGGTGACAGAAGTGACATTGTATTTTCAAGTATAAGGTCATCATATCAATGGAAACACTATCATGTTTTAACATTGACCAAAAACATGAGGTTGTTGTCTACAGGATGAAATGATGGTTCTGATGTGGTGCAACAATATTCTATGTGGTTTTTGGATTTTGGTGAGGGACACGTTGGTGCGCTCAATGATGGGGATGGGTTTATTCAAATGCCATCAACAGACCTCCTGAGAACAAATAAACCTCCATTGGAAGAATCTGTTGAATTTTCATACCTATATTTCGACTATAACATTGGAGATGTATCATATCTGAAAGGTCATTCTATATTAACTTCAATCCATGAAATTGATTCGGAAGTCAATGACCACATGTTAACTCTAGGTACATCGGATGGAAATGATTACTTCAATTATGATTTTGTTTGCAATGCCATTTTTTATACTGATCAGCCTAAGAACATATTTAAAACTGGCGTTTTAAATGGTATCAATGTCTCTAGAATTTCTACAAACAAAATTACTTCGATGATCCAAGTACCAATTATGTTTCTTAGAAATGTAGATCAATTACTGGGTTTATGCAATTGTACTCATCTTATTGTTAGACACATGGGTGACCAGGTCATCAGAGTTTAAATTTTAAGCCGTAGACATTCCTGGTATATGGAATTCATCCCAAGAATTATTATGACACACAATGATGATAGATGGCCTTTCAAACTACAGAGAAGGAAATATACATTGACTGTTTCTTATGCAATGACTATTAATAAGAGTCAAGGTTGATCTATGTCTTATGTTTGTTTATATCTTCACAAGCCATTGTTCTTTCATGGGAAACATTATGTTGTTGTATCTAGAGTGACATCACCAAGTGGTTGGAAAATTTTCTTATTGATAGTGGTAATCCAACCTCTGACTGTACAAAAAACATTATGTAAAAAAATCGATAACCTTTGTTATGTATCTTTTTGACTAATATATATACATTTCATTACTTTTATCAGTATCATATACAAATAAACATATTACTTATATTTATACTGACTGTGTAATATCTTTAGACTAATTGAAATCATATAAGAAAACATGTCACAAAGAATGTGTCTTTTGAATGGGATTACTATTTATGCTGATGAAACATTAATGATATAAGCCTATTTATTGAATTTTTGGTGAAATTCATCACCCAAATATGAAGGTGCTTATATAAATCTGATTCTTTGTGACAATTAAGCGATTTTATCCTCCCCATAAGTTACATTTTCAGTGATGTTTCATAATGATAATTTTACGTACATCTATTTTAGGACATTGTTTTGTAACTAATATGTTTCATATGATTTTTAATGGATTACTTTGTAAATTAATTATGCACGTGAACAAAATTCGGTGTACAATTTCTAAATACTAGCTAATCACCAAGTACAAACCACTACTGCGCATAGGCCTATGCTACATCATACAAAACATCCAAATTTATCCAAAACAAGAGAGCTACAAGGGAGCAAGACATGCTTGCCGACTGTTTTTCACAACAACAACATATTTTCGACCAACCGATGTCCAACGGCCACTGTTTAGCTTTGAGTTAACTGTTTTTCTAACATTATTAACAAATTCATTTCTGAACAACAATTAATAGGTTCAATTCATTAAAACTATATTTCTCATAAAAACTGAAATTTTCAAATTCATCTTTGCTAATTGTTTTTAATAAATATTTTCCACAAACACAGATCTGACATAGTATACTATTTAATTTTCTCAATTATGTTGTTATTCTCACAAAGTTAAGGGGGATACACTTCTAATAAAGAACTATTAGTTTTATATCACTTTTACCTATTATATAAATTATTGGCCATCTATGACCATCATATCCTATACAATCTATTGGTTCTTTCAAAAAAAATCAAATTGTTTTATAGGATTACATGTACGAATCTTTGACTTCTAACAATAATTAACATTCGATATTGAAATTACCAACACAACTATTATGATATCTCCTAGAGACTTTAGAATAAATTTATGCTTGTGGGGGATGTTTTCCGGCATAATGTTTGAGTACATGGAAAACAAAAATGACTCCTCTAAAATATTGATCTTGCAGCAGGGCAGGGCAAAGCAATTGAGCTGTAATAAATCTATCTATATATTACAAATTCTTCTATTCTACAAATGATAATGATTAGTTGGTCAATTCAAAATATGCTTCTAATGTTCAAAATGATATATTATATTTCATTAACAACACTATAAAAATTAATATCTAATTGAAAACATAAATTTTATGAAACAAAAGATACCCACCACCTATTATTTTCCAACAGCTGACATTCATTAATGAATAATGAAATCATTAAGGTTCCACCAGCTTTGGTGTTCCATTATTATGCTATTCCTTATTGAAAAATATAATTTTTTTATATCACTTATGACTTATTTCAAACTGTAATGTTTATAAATTACAGTTTTTCTCTACAAAATGTTCCAGACATTGACTGTTTTGTTTAAAACTATACAATTTCAATTCTGTTCATGCTCTTAAAAATGTTCCATCATCTGTTATTATCACCACGTTAATAAATTCATCAAAAATAATATTGAACATGGACATCACACTAGTCCACAACTTCAGAATTAGGTAAAATTATAAGTGATATTATTTGTCCAACAATTCTGTCTACAAATACAAACAACATGATTCAAAACTTCATAAAATGTTGTCTTAAATGCTGAATTTTATGCATTTAACTGATCTGGGATCATCCGTCATTCACAATTTGATTGTCCTCCATCAGAAAATTCAAACAGTTTTGAATCAACATTTCCTTATTAAAATTATAAAAAAAATTATTTCTGATGTAAAAAAGCTTTTCGAGCAAAGTACAATATCCTGAATTTTTTATTAGACATTGTTGTCCACAACACTATTATATGTAAGACCTACATTCGTGAATATATTAATATTAAAAATTGTCTAACAGCTGAAAAGGTTTTTGATTTATGATACTATAGTTAAACTTCAAAGCACTCCTAACTGGTATTTTGAATCACATTACTATTGTATGAAAAAAGATAAAACTTCAAATAGAAATATTTGCTGCAAGAATTGTAGAAAACAACCACGTTGCACTACTCCAATTTATTCATTTAATGTGTTCCTTGATTGCTAAATATTACTTGGGTATAGGCTTACTATAAAATTTTAATATTACATATAAAACCTCATGTATTATAGACTCTATTAATAAGACATGTTTAGTGTTCAACTACTACTGACAGATGAGAAACACTCACTATTTGTCACTCACTTCGACAAGAACGTCATGTAATTCATAAGAAAAACATATTATCAGTTTTGAGATTCTCTGATACAAGTATTCCTATTGATCTATTTTATCTTATTCATGTATTTGATGTTATTTTCTAACTCATAGTTATATTTCATTAAATAATAGGACTAGGATGAGTTTGGTTTTTCCCCAGAGCTAAACATTTTCAAAACAAAATAATAATCTTGTACGAACTAGATGTCACAAATTAAAACATTGAGAATCGACAACGTTCTTTAGAAATGAACACTTGAACAGTTATCTTCATCAATGATAATGGAAAATATATCAACTCCTGTCATTAATTTTTTGTGGACAATTAGGTAAATCGAGTAATTCCTACCCAAAAATTTATTTCTAATCCTTAATAATTTCATATTACACCATTCTCAGTAACATTATTAAGATGTATTATTATATTCTTCTTTATTTAGAATTCTTTTTAGTTCCAAAACAATCACCACATACCTATAATATTCATTTCACCCATATGATTTAGGAACATCACCATGTTGGATCTTTAGTAGTCAGTTACAATAGTGATGCTGGGTTTGATTCAACAAGTAAAACTGTATTTTCAACTCAGGTATAGTTTCCCTATCCCCATTTATTGTTATTGTCTGTCTGTAGATTTTTTAAAGAATACTTTTTTTCTGCCATTTTGTTTTTTTACATTTCATTAAAAATGCAGTACATCTGTTTTTATGATATTCCAACTGTTAAATATTATAAATTTTCTTCATTGGTGTGTCTTATAAGTGATAACTACTACTCATTCGTTACAATAATATCTTCATGTAGAAAAATCTACTGATGGACTTTGATACTGAACATGAAGTCAAACGCCAAGACTCACTGTCTGTAGACTCCACGCCAACTGATACTAATGAACTACATCTCCATATGATGGATAATAGAAACAAAAAATATGATAGACTAGACTGATTGTTTTCTATTCATTTACATGGTAATGGAGTCCTGATGGAAAATTAGAAAGTTTCGACATTCTATTTTCATATATGAAAATATAAACATATTATGTGATGTGTCTTCATTGTGTAATGCTTGCATCTTGGAATGAGGTTTGAATGAAGGACCTTACTCTTTTAGTTTACTTTTGTTTAAAGAAAAATTTTGATGTTTAGTAAAGTATGTATTATTTAATTAATTTACATATGTTTACATTGTCTATTTCTAAAGGCCTTGCTCTCTGATGTTGCAGATTGTTTATATTCTTAGTTTTATTTTCATTCTTAATTAAAAATCACTATAAAATGATAGTCATTCCTTTTTTATTCTATAAAATAACCATATAATGTGACGTCAACATTTAGTTTTGGGGATGCAAATCAGCATACTGTGACATTTATGTGTGTCACCTATTATTTTTTCATACTAATATGTGTTATTTACTGAATATAATGTATAATTACCCGTTTCAGGGATCGATATAACTGTCTACAAACATGGTGAACTGCTACTTATCTGTATCAACAGATCATGGAAATAATGAGAGGTTATTTATTGTTGATTATTCATATCACATTACTATGACCATAATTGTAGTTTAATGAAATATCACTTCTGTTATATGTTTCTGAAAAGTGGATCACGTACTCTATTTTAGAAGTTGAAAGAGGTTTTGATTTGGCCAGTGGAGGGTTTTTAAGATCATGGGAAAATTCATTATATGAGGGAATTGGATAACTATGGAGCTCAAGTCACTTTATTCCTACAGTATTATTTTTCGCCTCTTCAAATCTTCCCAACCCAACAGTGTTGGATTTATGCTATTTCAGTTAGTCATACTTTCATTATAATCGCATGTTTGATTAATTATATTATCCCCTATATGTTATCAAACATATAATAAATTTAGTATTCTCTTTTATATTGCAAAATATGGACGGAATTATTCAAATGATCTGAACTGAAACAAGGTAAATTATTCATCAAAAACTGATATATTGATATTTATTCAATATTCATGGGTTATTTATTATCATTTTTATTGAATGGAAAGTTTTCCCATTCACATATCACCAGAAATACTGATAACTCTCAAGTAGATAAGGCTTCAACACATAGCACTAGATGGGATACATGTATTGTCATCTTGTAATCATTATCCAAAGGTGTACTACTCATGTGTGGACTCTCCGAAGTTAATATGGCTTCCAATTTACATCTAGCCTTGAGCAGTGGTAAATGATATTACTTATGCCATTCAAAGAGTAATTTTTTTCATACTTTAGTCTCAAATTCTCAGTATCCACCCCTAGAACATAGTAGAGACTACCTTGAGTCTATGATGTCCACACATATTCCCTCCGAAAACTAAAGCATGACATTTAATGAGGACTCTCATTATAGTATGTGATATAAAATTTAACTTTTATTTTTTACATTAATGAGAAATTTTCGTAGCAGGGTATAAATTCTGAGTTTCCCTGCTATGTTGTTATGTTATATATGACTAACTATATGAATTATGTGATATTTAAATATCTCACGTTCATAAAAACTTATTATTTTTAACCCTACCCTGGATATATTTCCCCTGTATCTCTTCACTACATTATTAAAACCATGGAAAGATTTCACATACTGATCTCTACATTGTTACAATACTAGGATGATTAGATATTTACTACGATTTATAAATATCTGATGTTCATATTTATATATTTTTAACCAAATATTACTGATGACATAAATAATATATCATTTTTAACACCAAAAAACAAGGTTCAATTATAGTTATAGTTTACTATTGTGATACATTTTTTTGAAAACAGAATGATATACCATGTTTATGCAATTAATACATGATCATTTGTTTCCATTAGAATCAATGGTGTTATGTTTACTCTAGTATGTAGTTGTTAATAGGTTTCTTTATTTTCTGTTTCTCTATTTTTTTAGCATCACTATGGCAAACTATGATGTTATGGTGTAGTCCATGTTCACTTTTGGATTGTTTTTCGGTATCATTTTGAAGCAAGCCATCCCTGTCACTCTCAATTTTCATAGATCACTTAAATGTTAAAATCATTAATTTAATCATTTATTATTATGTACTATTAATTTATAACATTATTTGTATCTTCAAATAGGAATGTTTGTTGATTTTTTAATCTGTGAACTACTGGAACATTTACTCTTATTTCACCATAAGAACTCTATAGACATTTATGTCTAGGATAAACATTAGCAATCTTTTCATGAAAATAATTCCTTATTTCTTAGAGATTCTTTTTCAGGTTTTGAAATATATTTATACCAAATGTATTCCACTTTCATAATGAAGTATCAATATTTTTTCCAATTGTATTCTAATAATAAGTATCATTATTTTTTGATTTGAAACTATTGAATATTCATGTTCATTAGTGACATTTAAATGTAGTATTGTCTAATTAAAAAAAACATGAACCAAATCACCGTGAGAACACATAATTTAAGAATTTGTTCATATCCCCAAGTTAATGCATAATTTATTATTGTACAATTTTCTTCCTTTCATGGAATCATGTTGAGGTAAGCCATCCCTTTATCTCACCATTTTCACATATCATTTTACCATTCCAATAAGATATTTTATTTTATTTAATAGTTTGAATTGTTAATTTTAAACATTTTATGTTTATACAGATAAATAGAGATATGTTTCACTTTAATATTTCCTTTTATTCCTACAGTATTAGCTCCATTATGCAAGCTCTATAGCACCCAAAAGCTAAAAAAGGCAGATGGTTCTAGACATGGATTCTGGTCCTACAAATTTTATACCCTTGCAAGTAGTGTGGATGTAGAGAAATACTTGGCCTGAGGGTAATGGAGGTTTTCCTAAGGCAGGCCCATCAGAATAAGGGAACCCAATCTTGGTACGCGAGATCCCTATTATTTTTTATGTTTAATACAGGAAATGTAGTAATGTAACGTGCATTCCATCCTCTATCAGTATTGACAGTAGAAGGATCCACTATTTTCGATTCCCTAGTCCTTCTAGGATTTTGGTTTCATGAGTTGGGAAGAGGAAACACATCTCACATCAATTAGTGGAGACATGTCCTTTACCTTAAAACACATTAATGATTTATGGAATAGGTGAATAAGTGAATTCCTGCAACTCCCCCACACCCTGGACTCAAACAAAATCAGACCATACTCCTGGTTTCCCTCTACCCTCTTCTCAAGGTACATATACAAGATATATATGCTAGTACATGCACCTTGATTACATTCAAATCAAAATAATTAAGGAATTTCCAATTTACCTGGTGCATATTGGAGAATTGGTCTAGAAAAATGGTCTAAAGGGAAGTTTAGTATCCCATGTCATAAACAAAGGATGGAAATTCATTGATGCTAATGGCATCCATTGAATGAAAACACAATGCATATATCTTCTTATTTTTTGACAAAAACTGATATCCATTCAAGTGTACAGTTTCAATATGTCTACATATATCTATAAGTTTGTATTATGACAGTTAATTCAAAAAATTATGATAATTTCAAATGTCTATTTCAAAATTATTTTCCGTCACTTAATTCAAATCTCTATTCTGAAAATAATATTTTATTTCTTATAAACACTTCTACAACTTTTCGAATCTATTTATCCAAAATGAAATCTATTATCATGATGAAGTCCTTATAAGTTTTTCAATTATATTATATTAAAAAGTATAATTATTTTATGATTCCAAAATATTAAATATTCATGTTCATTATTTACATTAAAATTTATAATAGTATTTTTTTAAAACATTGAACCATACTACCGTGTGAACCCAAGATCTAAGAATTGTGACATATCAACGTGAAAATGCACGATAAAGTACTAGTTATTTAAAAAAGGAAGCATACTGTGGAAACTTGTGGTGTTAGAAATGGTGATTGAGAAAGAAAGATATTTTTACATGAGATAGCTTCATAAATTGCAATGATGGTTAAAACTATTACACAACATATCAACGCTTCTGAAATTCAGTAGAAATTGTACACTGATAACCATAAAAGTTATCAAACAATTTTATGTTGGTAACATGTTTTTCCTATGGATTTCTCCCAATAAAAGAGTTATGAGATTCTTGAAGAACTGGAAACTATGTCTAGGGTATATTGATCCCTTTCACATTCTTGATCATATTAGGATGGTACACTATCAATTGGAGCTCCCAAAAAAATCTCTTATGTACATGATGTGGTCCATATATCACCCATTAGGATACACATACCCTTGCTTTCAGATGTACTAAACTCAGATGTCATACCGTTGGAGCATGATCTTTCATATGAGGAATAACCATGTGAAATTATAGATTATCATAGAATGTTTTGCGAAATAGGAATACTCACATGGACAAATATTTTAAAGAAACCACCTATTATAAGAATCTAAATTCTAACATTAGTATATGATGAGGATGAAGTATCCTTAATTTTTTGTATCGTAATAATTTATTTTTAACGGTAAATTAATTTTTTATGTGGGTAGAATATAACACCGCATGTTTTTATGAATATTTTTAATAAATTATATTTATTTTCATTATTTCATTATACTCTACATAGAATTAATTTATTGTTATACTATACTAAAAATTAATAATGTGCAACATGCACCACCAACATAGTACGTGTTACACACAACATTGAGTTTCTATGAAACCACATTATATTATTATATATATTTTAACCAATATAGTAATATCCTAGCCATTTAACCCAAAAATACAAATCGTAATAAATATGTTGAAAATAAAATTTATAATGGGTTCATTTAAATAAAATATATTTGTAATGAAATATATAATTTTCTATAATTTCAATATATTTTTAAAAAAATACTATTTTCTCAGAAGAAATAATTTTAATTTATTTCTAATAAGAGAACCAAAAATAAATTTTAGACAATTACAAAAAATTAATTTTATAACAGCTATAGCATTTTGGAATTCACAATTCCAATATAATATTAAGGTTAATTTTCTGGATTTCTCTAAAATGTTTTATTTTTTGGATGAATAATGAAAAATACTAAATTATATTTGAAAACTGATTTTTAATGTAATTTATCTATATATATAAATTATATTTTAATTCAGTTTTAAAATATAATTATTGAAATTATATATAGATTAATCTACTTTAGTTCATTTAAACTAATTTCACAATAAAATTTGACATAAAAACATATCAAACTATCGCATTTTTCACATTAATAACCTATTGTGTTATCTCCTCTATATGATTAACGTGAAATTATTTTTTTATCAATTATGTAATTTTAATTTGTAAAAATTTATTCCATATTTAGAATAAACATATGATTTAATATTTAATATGTTCTTATTAAATTTTAAAAAAAATTCATCAGTGCGAGTAATTAAACTGAATTACAGTGAATAAAGAAAAAACAAGTTTACTTTGTTTTTAAACAATAACATGAGGCAAAAATAATCTCAAAACGTGTCCAAAATCCATTTTTCTGACATATTTCAACCATTTACTAACGTTTCTATAAAATTAACCATTATTTAGGGACATGATGTATGGGATACATCTCAGTGGTGTTCAGATTTTTATATTAAAATAATCCCACTTATCCAACCCTAAAAAAGTTCACTCCCCCAAATAAATTATTCACACATATTAACATATTTTTCATGTTAAAATCCTTTCCAATTCTCCAAAAAAATCCCTTAATTAATATTATAAGTAAAAAGATCTCACCATTAAACATTACATAGTCTTGAATTAAATGAATAATTCACATTGATAATCTTTTCTAGTTTAGTGTTTTAGAGAATTAGGCAATAACTATTACATCTCAAAAGATTACAATGTAGGCACTTCTACTCAGTTTCAATTTTCTTCATAAAATAAAAACACTTAAAAAGAAACATGTAAAGTTCTATGTTTTAGATAGAATGTCTTTCCTTAATCCCAACCTTGACCCTATTCATCTTTATGTCCTGTGGAAAACATTTCATAAACCTAGGATGAGCATAAGAAAGATCAGTAAGGGATACAAAATAAATGAAAACTATTAGTTTCTCAAAACAAAAATTATATCATGAATACTTCATCATAAGTTATACTTATCACCTTTATGAAGTAGTAAATACTCTTCACTGAAATAAAAGATCATTACATACCATTTTGTAACCAAATGATCACCATAAAACCCATATAAATAACACATAACATATAAAGGTAACTTGGGACATAAACATACATAAATTTAATAACAATACGGTCAACCTCCACACATGACACTAAATGGAATAGCCATACGGCTGAATTCTATACCAAATGCATTGGATGTTATAATGTAACCACTTGTCCTGATTTATCATGGCACCACCCGTCATTTGGTTTATCAGGTAACCACTCATCAAATGTCCAAGTACCATTATAAAATCATTACACAAACAACAAATATAAAGGAAAGAAAATATTTCCACATTTCAATCACAATATATCACATAAATATATAGAAAAAAATATGTTATCAAAACCATATTCAATACCAAAATACATAATATAGTATATGGTATTTAGTTTTCCTTTTAAAAACACTACGACTTGTAAAGGAATCCAAAGATCAAGTAATACTCACGGTGGAGAAAAAGGTCGTTGTCACCTTGTATGTTAAAAAGAAAACTACTTTTTGTCATTTAGTATAAAGATTTATAGAGAAAATATTCCTTTTGAATAAATGTAAAATTTAAAGGGGTTTATAAACTGTATAAAATAATGATCTGTATAAAAAAATATTCTCCAATGAAAGGAGATTGATACAAAGTCCCTTACAAAGACGGTATCCTTAGATTAAGGATAACTCAATGAAATAATTATGTGTGAAAATTATAAATACACCCAATATAAGTGGATATAAAGTTTAAAAAATCATAGGTCATTCACACATATTCATAGTATGACATAGTAAAGAAGTAGAGGTTTAACCCGAAGAATTGAAATTGGGTTAAGAAGTTCTCTTACAGAAATTTGAGAGCCTAATGGCGACATGTTAAAATTAAAAAAATGTCTTGATTATAGATAAAAACTGTATCTCATTACATGGAAATAATATTTACTGCAATTATGATATATAAGAACATATCCCAACATAAGAAGATGTAAATTAAAAGACATAACAAAAAGAAGTCTTTTTCAAAAAGAGGTGGGTGAAAGGTTCCCTTACAGATTTGGGTAACATTCGAAATGTACACCCCATGAAATAAGGAACATAAAATGAAGATTTAAATACCCTTAAATAAAATTATATTAAATAATGAATACAATCATGGGAAGTAAATACACCACACAAAAGTAAATAGTGGCAAATGTAACATGAATCTCATGGGAATAAAAGTGAGATGAAAAACCCCTTACCTCGTTGTAACCAATTGATTCGTATGACATAAAGATAATAAACACCATATGAATTATATAATACAATGAATATAAATAGAATCATGTAAATATATATCAACTGGTAGTACACAATACACCACATGCATTAAATACTGGGCAAATAATGGATATCTCACAGAATTAAAAGCGAGATAAGAAATCCCCTTACCACATGTCTGACTTGACTCGCTTGTATGTTCTTTGTTCTTCATGAATGATAAAATTAAGTTAATTTATACTTTATTAATAACCTTTTTATATTTTATTATTTCTTTTATATCACTTATTACAATGTTATAAACATTATGCAATTATTTAAGTTAATAACGGTCGCTTTGTCAATATTTGGTACTTGAGTCAAAAGTGACCTTATTATATTTACTAGTTGTTGATGTAGTAAAATATAAATTATCTCTAGAATGATATTAATGACATAGATATCATATATATCATATATACACGCTATATATATGTATTTATAACAGTACATAACATTTTAATGTAAGAAATGAAATATATCGTTCATGGAGACGGTAAGCCGTACGTATGCATGGACGCTACTTTCATTTTTATTTCACATTTAATGGAATTAAAACATTAATATATAAAGGTATATTATAATTCCAGTATAATATAATATATAATATCATTAACTATATCCTGTAAACATCCCACATATGGCATTAATGATTCAAATCACTTTGAGGGGTGGTAGTCCGCACTTCCTAAAATGAAATTATAACGTTTACCCATTATGGAATCCATAAATGTATGGCATAAATGAAAAATAAAGAATCATAAGAAAAACATAAACATAATATATATCATATATAAATATAGTTACATCTTAATAGCCACCATGAGAGGCAGTATGAGATAATTGAACAATCATCATTTCGTGAGGCAGTAGTTCGTCGTCCATAGAAACAGTATGTTCTGCACCCATTAGATCGAGGTGTGTGTAAGTGTAGCTCCAATAATTCTAATAACAACATCATATTATATTGAAGATACTTTTTTGTACAAAAGAAAGTTATAAAAATAGTTTAATGGATTGGAGAATCAAAATAAAACAAAAGAACATAAGAGAAGACATTACCTTTAAATCGGGTAACTCCCCTTGGTTTGAACCAAAAGGGTTTCTGTAAGTTCTTTCATCCAATGGTAAGGTTTCTAAGATTAAGAAAGGGATCATGGGAGATTATATGAGTAGAGAATGAAAGATCCAAAGGGCATTAGAAGTGTGATAAAGGATTAATTAGTGGGGTCTTTTTATAAGGGAGAGGAGGGGCTCTTTTGGAATGATTGAAAATGTTATTTTATTATATAATGATTTTCGGTTTCTAAATTTCCAAAAATCATTAAAGTAAAATATACGGTGTCCCATGTTAGAAATAAAATCATCCAATAAAAATTTTACAAGTTTTGGATATTATTTTAAACTTTATCTTCATATTTATTTAAATCATTCATTAATGATGTAAACACAGAATCATCATTGTGTCATAAATAATATTATTTATTTGATGTCTAAAAATTATAAACCAATTACCATGATGTAGGAAATGTTCTTTTAATTATAATGAATATTTTTCGTCAAAAAGATAACTTATATAACCTCATTTAAAAATTGTTTTAGTAAAACAATACATGTTTCTGACATTTTTATTTTTACTTTAAATAAAAAGTTATTAATGTCATTATCATACCCAAGTGGCTCCATGGGGCCGCCAAATTGACCCATGGATTGTCTTGGTCGGCTATGACTCATTCAATAAGGTTATTACATGTTTCAAGATATTTTTATATTTTTATAATATTATTTTTACATTAAATTACACTAATTATCTTTAATCGCGGTTAATAAAACACAAAAGTTACTATTCACAAAAAATTACGTTCATACCATTGAACAAAATTTTTGTTAATAATGAAAAATATGTATGTAATATTTTTTAAATTCAATTCACAGAATTGGTAAAATTTTATTTAAATGAAAAATACAGTTTTTAACAACTACTCAGTGGTTTCACTATTCATCAAAAATTGATGTTTTTTAGAGAAATACCAAAAATTTACCCTAAGATATATTTGATATTACAAATTAAAAAATGATTTTAATTTTACCAAATTAAAAAAATTGAGGTTTCATTAATTAATTTTATAATTAATTCCCACTGTCAGAACAAATAACATGTTTTTAAGAAACAATATCTATAAAAAGATTGACATTTTTTATGTCAAATTTCAAAGTGAAATTAATTCCAATGACCAAAATTGGATTAAATAGTAAAAATATATTTTAATTAAACATTAATCCCAATTAAAAATATAATCTAACCATATAAATAAATTATATTAATAGAAGGTTTTGAATTAAAATACTGAATTTTTTGCTATTCATTAAAAAATGAACATTGTCAAAAAAGTAACAAAAAATTACACAAAGTGAATTTTTATGTCCAGATTCTAAATAATAATTTTATAATTTCATATATAACCTAAAAAATTGAAAAACAGTAGATTTAAAAATGTTTTTCCATCAAAATGCGGTTAATCGACATTTTAATGAATATTAGAATAATTATGCTTAAAATTTGATTGATTCACATTATAAGCCTCTAACATTTATTGGATAAATGTAAAAATATTTGATAAATATATATATTCATTTTTTAGGTAGTTCTGTTCATTCCTGCCATTACAACAACTAGGCATTAACTACCATTTAAAATAATTTTATTATATTTTTAGTGTGCAACACAAGATTTCAAAGAAACTCGTTGTTGCATATTGGGTACACTATCGAACATAGCATACCCTTTATAGTAATTTTAATATTTTATTCACAAATATTAATATATAAAAACATTTAATATTCATTATTTACCTGGTATGTTACAAGAAGTATCTCTGTGTCCATAAATCCAACTAAATAATCTCTTTCATGAAAACCAAAAAGAGTTACTCAAAGGAGAGGTAACAACCATCAACAAGAACAATTGATTTATATATTTATCCACCAACAAAATTATTCTCATTAAATATTATATATTAACCTAAATATAATAAATATACTAAGATTTTGTTTTTTAAGTGATATAACTATAATCACAGACACATCAATCAAATGGAATACACAATCATTGTTCATGTGTGTGACAGACTTTCGCCACATGAACTGATGTGGTTCGTTCATCCCTTAACTCCTCTCATGGATAGAAATAATTATTGAGTTTAAATTTATATACTATATCTTTGATATTTATGATATCATTATACTAATATAACTATTATATAATACTTAACTAAATTCTATTTTAATTTGTGGGAATATGATAACATCCTTAGTGGACATATCCATTACCACCTCCTCAAATAGATTCGGTTTATTCACACAATACATGGAATGTATTAATGATGGTTTTAATATAAATATGCGATATAAATTAAATAATAATAAATTTTTAATTATAATATAGTTATATATATAATTTATTTATATTATTTCTTTAATATGTTAAAAAATCGGAATGACATTTATGCATACATACAGATTACCATCTTTAGGAATGGTGTATTTTACTTACTATTTCGATATTTTATGTATTATTATAAATAAATATATAATGAAATTATATGATATTTATATCATGGTTATAATTTCATAGATGTTGAAATCATGATATAAGTAATAGGAAAAAAAATATAACAAATCAAAAGACAGTCGAGAAACAAAGCATTTATTACGCGATACATATCATTAGCGTGGAATTATTAATAAAAATATAATAAAAGGTCAAAATAATATAATAGAGGTTATGATAATTTAAAATATGCATATCTAGAAGATATATAATAAATTTATTCTTATTATTAAGTATTTGTTTGTAGTACGATGAGTGTGAAGACATAAGGTAAAGGGATTCCATCTCATTTTCTTATATTCATGTGAAACATGCCTTATTCACCACCGAATTCATTTATGTGGGGTATATACTAACCATGAATGTATTCTATAATTATTATGCATAAATTTATAGTTATTTAAAAATTCATTTGTTGATATCTATTAAATGGGGTTATATGGTTCAAATGATACCAAATCGGTAAGGTAGAATTTGTCTCAATTTCCCTTCTTTTAGACACATTTTTTCTTATGAAACTATATTTTTTTACAAGGTGAATATACTAGCATTGTAAATGTTATATGATGATTCTACAATTTTCATGGTATTTTAAGCTACATTAAATGTTATTCCATCTTGGTTATTTTTATTAATTAGTTTTCCATGTGGTAAGACACTATTGGTGCAATCTCATTATTATCAATATTGTTAAAGATTATTCTTCCATAGATTAAATATTATGATCCATTTCCCATGAACTCTCCTGAATATTATTTTATTTTTTTTATTGATTTTATATTCAATTTTTAGTATGAATTTTCCCCTCATTGGGACTTAAGATAGTTAGAAAAATGTTTTTAATGATATATGACATTATCTCCCTCTTCATCCAATAATTTGTGTTCATTAATTACAATGGTTTCTAAAAATGTTTTCATTTATTTGAAATGAAATATTCATAAAATTTTAAAGGAAATGTATTTTAACAATTAAATATTATTTTCAGTGGTTTTTTAATATGTATTTAAATAAATTTTCTAGTAATGTGGTTTTCAAAATTATTTCATTATTCCTTTAAAAGTTGTCCAGGTAATTTCCATCTACAATGGTTTTCAAATGGTTTTATTTTTTAAAAATAATTTGACAAAATGAATTAATATTTTTCTTAAGAAAATAATATAAAATATATTTAAAAATTATTTTCCATTCAATATTACATATGTTAGAGACACTAATTCCTTTTTTAGGATATGATCCAATTGTTAAATTCATATTCATTCTCTGAATAATTTATGTTTTTCATGGGATTTTTTATTTTAAAGTCATTTTTTAATAGGTTATATGTTTATGAAACTCATTTCTATTTCATGGGTTATATTCCAATGAAAACTAGATATTTTCATTGTTATGATTCGATGAAATTATTATGAAACCTATATATTTTCCACATGTTATGAAATAATGACAGGTTTATGATACCCAATTTATTTAATTGGTTATGATATGAATATTTATGATCTTTTGGAAAAAAATGTATAATTTCAATAAGATTTTGTTTCGGACATATATATCCCTCCAATGAGTTGGGTAAATATTTATATCTCATTATATTGAGATGAATGGAATATGGAATGAACTCGGTTCAGTAAAGGACTTTCTCTGCATTTATGGTATTGGGAGTGAACATTAACTACTAAAATGGTTTGGGGATTGAATCTTGAATACTAATATGGTTTAGGGATTGAAAAAATTACAATAATAAGGCCATATATTTATGCCGTGATAATAATAAAAATCAATTTTTTATGCTTATGTGTCTTCCATAGTTCCATGTTTAATTTTGATGTTATAATTTCATGGATTATACTATTGATTCCATTGTGATTAATGTATAATAAACTTCCAATATTTATTCCATGACTCGTGATTATGTTATTTTATATTAAGGTTATAGTAATATAATGTTATTATCACATTATAATACTCTTATGCTCATGATTATGCTTATATATCTCCCCTATTTACCCTAATAGATAAACTGATCTCACCCATTTTTTAAATATCCATTACCTAGGTAATGAAGATAAGTATTATGTAATAAGTCTCTAAGAATGTTTCTAGTTAATAATAAACTAGTAGGAGATCATTTACCACATTTATGTATCTGTGTTTATGTTTCCACATCTCTAAAGTTACTAAACTAATACATATATTGGGAGTCAGTTAGTGTAATGTATTAAGTATCCTGAAAAATGATGTAATATCTCAGTTTGATAATTGAGTATCAATATATTCTGATTATTATATTTTAATTCATAAAATAAATATGAAATGTCCCTATTTATTCATGTTAATAAAATAAATATTGTTTTTCCATATTCGTTTATTCATTTTAATGTTATTATCTATAAATTGTTTTAAAAATGTAGATTTTATATTATCATTAGTTGATGTGATAAATTGATTATAAATTATAATTCTCTAAATACTATGTTAGGGATTAAAACACAAGATTTAGTTTTCATCAACCTTGATCATAATTTTTTATTACAATTAAAAACATTAATTTGTTTTTGGAATATAGTTTATATATATTTGGTTTTATAGTAATATGAAATTATATTTTATCATAAATAAAGTTTCTATGGGTAGATGGAAATTGGTACTAACTTCCACAAGACAACATTATTATTCCACATTTTTAAAAATTTGGGGTCTCCAATCTATGTATCTAGGAATAATCACATTGAGATTGTCAATATCATGTTATTCTACCCCATTATATGAAACAATTATATTATTTATTCATATTATGCATTTCTATATGTATAAATATTTTTGGCTTATATTTTTTGGTGATTAAATTATATTAGGGTTTGTGTAAAGTGTCACACATTAATATGGTGTGAACACAATAGTTTGTTGTATAGAATAATGATTAAAAAACTAATATATTAGAAGATATAAAATTATAAATGAATAAAATGTGAGATAATAAATATTAAATTTGATGCAATTGATTTAAATTTATTAAAAATTTGATTTATGATAATTTGGTGAGAATTTTATGAGAAACTCTCAAATACTAAGTATGACATTAAATCCAAGGAATCACATTTCATGACATTAATAATTTTATATCGGTGAACCTAGTAGTAATGTACCCATAGATTATCTTATGCAGGGAATGTAAGTAATATGTAAAAATTAATGGTTAGGTGCCTTATTCTGGGTGTTTTCATGGGGTTACACCTATCTGGGAAACCATGATGATTAACATGTTATATGAATAGTGTTGAGTAAATAAATATGATGGATTTGGGTAATGGGTTATCTACAAAACTATCTAAGAATAATATATGATTCTATTAATAATTTTTCTAAACAAATATACTCATGGATTATTTACATGCCCTTATTGGGTAAGTCATTATGAAATATTTTTCTTGGATCACTATATGGATACGATTTACAAGTTTATCAATTCTAGTGGAAATAAATTCATTATATGTATTTGATGAAATGATATAAAAAATGATACTCACCCATATATATTTATTTTTATATATTATGTAACACATCGTGTATATCATTTTCGTATCTCATATAAGAATGACCTATAAAACAATACTATATTGGTATCTAAGGTAGATAAGTGTTTTAAAAGGAGAAACATTATAAGAATGAAAGTAATAATTTTATAGGGACCCATTTCGGTAACTCTAACAAATATGTATTATATAATGATCTTACATCATACCGATAAACATAAACATAGAGCTTGAAGGATCATAAATAATAGTGAAGCGATCTTAATATAAAAAATATATTTAGATCTTATAAATTTTTAGTTTTCACATATGAAATTATTCTACATAGTCAATTAGTTTTTAAATTGGATTATTGATATTCTATCATGACCCTTGAAATAATTTGATTATATATATCTATTTTGGATAGTAAGAGGGGATTCATTCATTATTATGAACATGAATTATTCTATATATACTAAGTAAATGATTTATTCCATAAAACAATATGGAAAATGATTTATATATTCTATATATGAATAATCATGTATATTTCATTTAGAATAAAAAGTTCGTGTTTGAATATAATTCCAGATACCTTTGGAATAGTTTCCTTAGGCATATAAATGAGACACACATACAAATACGCATATAGATGGATTCTTTGATTAATTTGATAATGAAATGTTTGATAATTGAGAATCTTATTTATTAAGAAAATTTACAAAAGAAAATATTACATAAATATGTGAGTGGGACGTTGAAGTATTGGATCTTATACATTGTGATGTATATGATCTAATGAGTATACAATAAATTTGGTTATTTTAATTAATTCATAACCATAACTAATTAATTTAGACAACATTATTATATGTTTCTAATGATACATTGGTATGAATTGTCTGATAAGCATTAACTGATTAAATATGAAGTATAAAATGAATTAGGAAACAATATAATTATGATATGATAAAATCAGGGTGGCGAATACATGATCCAGTAAATTATTGATCATTCATTAGATTTTGTAATTGTTTAAAAAATCACACCTCCAATAAATTATAGAGGAATGGTGTTTCTAGGTGGATAAATTAGACCTTGTTTGGCATAGTTCAATCAACAATGTGTTATTGTTACCATCCAATTATATTTAAGTAATATGATCGTCGGAATACTATATTCATGTTTAGTAAATCATATATATTGTAGTCATAAATAATTTATATGATATAAGGATTATGAGACATATAGATATGAAATTATAGAGAATTTTCATTTTCGAATCACACATATTCCATTTTAATTATTATAAAACATCACCTAAATTAATTAAATAATTATTTATTTGGATATACTAAGAAAACTGTCGACATTAATTTTATAATCCTACAATTTTTTTTTCCTAACATGATACTTTCCTTGAAGATAATATATGTCGAGGAGTCATTGGGATGAATGTTGAACTTTTAAAAGGACAATAGAATTAGATATCAAATGTTCTTAAGATGTATGATGAGTAGCTTACACAAAGAGTTTTCGGAGAAGAATTATGTTAGGTAACAAAAAGAACATTGACTGTTCCGTTAGATTCATAAAAATCCATGAGATATCAATTTATTATGGTAAATGGTGATTAATCAATTTTTATAGGTCATGAACATACTACCTATAAAGAGGAAATTTAGAGATTGATTCTATGAAATGGTTAAAATTTATGTATTTCGAAATGGAATTGACATGCAATAACAATGTTTGGAACATCAAAAATTCACCTAGATTGTTGAAAGTCATATGATTAAAGTAGGTTTTCTAATAAAAAATATACATTTATGGTATATTATCTACATATAAATAAATCTCGGAGGTAAATGGTTACAAATATATTCACGGTATTTAGTAGAAAGTGTAATCTTGACCATTTTTTATGATAAAGATCATTAAAATATTTCATTCAATTGAAGTTAATTTTTATTACGATACATACCAAAAGGATATCAAAACAGATTTCCTTAAGGTCAATTTATACAAGAACTAATATATGTTATAAACCAGTGGTATTGAAATTCATTATGATTATTTTATGTCTTGAATATTAAAAAAGTCCATGTGTGGATTTAATAAATCCAAATTGTAAGAACCTGGTTCCTATTCTTGAGGTACGGTTTTATTCTTTTCCCTTTTCCTTAAGGGGTTTTGAGAAAATTAGGAAAATGGGGGAAAAACAAAAATTTTGTGGGTACCCACAATGTACTTTTCCACATTATGTGTACATTGGCCATGTGGGATGAGTACAAAGGGTGTGTATCCCTGTCAGTAATGAAGGGTGTAAAAACCAACTGCAGGTCGTGTAGTGGTTATTTACACGTCGTGTAGTCAGTCGGCAGGCAAATAGTAAGGATGTGGAAGTAGCTACTAGCTGAGCGATAGTACACTCCGTGTAATCAATAAAACACACCATGCACTCATGTCGACAGATGAACAGTGTCACGGTGGAAAGAAGCCACCGACGGAAGAGTTAAAAAATGGAAAGTACACGCCGTGTACTCAATAGTACACGCCGTGTACTCAATAGTACACGCCGTGTTGTTTGTTTTTTTCGCATAAAATGGAGAGTAGCCTCCCCTGTTCACAGAATTGGCTTAGAACAGGAGGAGGGATTGGGAGAGACAGTCGGACCTTTGGAGATCACCCGAGCGAGCACCGAGAATCTGATTCCACCTCTATCGATCTCATTGCAACCATACGGGTAATCCCTTCCTTCTCCATAAGTCATTCTTACCAATTATTTGCCAAGGGAATTTTATTTACGTTTGAACGGTATTTAGTTTACCTCAGATCTACGTCGCTCTTGGATGATTCAAGGAGCATAGTTCACGTATACCGATCAAGGGGAGATCGAGGTAGGTGGATTGGTGTTTAAATTCCAACTGTTGTGCATTTTTGTGTACCATTTTTTCTACGAACCCATGTTGGGGTGTCGTGTGGCTAAGGCCTTGGCTATTTTGAATACCTAGAACTGTATAGGTAATTAAATGTGATAATAGACAGCTGTTTGGGATCACTTCTTGGATCCAAAACTACCTAGGGGTGTGTTCCTCTGTTTAGTCATATGTCCAGGATAACTGAGGGTATTCCATGTTTCTATTATGCATTACATGCCTTGAGAGGAATTGTTTATAATTTCATGTTTATGTATTTGGATCGGCCTGGTAACTTGCACCAAAATGAAGTGTTCTTTTTAGCATGATGGAATGGTTTGTTTATCCTGAGGGCAAGGTACTGCTTAGCCTGAGGGCATTGTTTTTTTAGCCTGAGGGAAAGATTCTGATTACCTAAGGGGTTTTTTCAGTTTGGCCTGAGGGAAAGATTCTTTCTCTCCTGAGGGAAAGGATCTGAATGGCCTGAGGGCAATATTTGATAGCCTGAGGGCGTGGTTTTACTATATTAGCATGAGGGAAATATTATGACTAGCCTGAGGTCTTGGTTTTGATGAGTACATAATTTTATTAAATTGAATGGTTAAATGAATAATTAAATGTCAATATAACCAGTAATGTTAGTTACTTTTGAGTACTTCTTAGTTCATTTTATTTACTATTGCACACTATTGTTGCATATTTTCACACAGTTGGACACATACCTTTGGTGGGTGCTTACTATGATTTTTTTCTCACACCTTGTTTTGTTCATGTCTTCGGCCCAACAAAATTATGTTTCTACAGGTGTGGATAGTAGAAAGGGTCCCTATAGGGTTACATGATTTTTTCAAAGTCGCAGGGGAGCATGGGACCAGGCATAGGCTTGCGATACTGGTGAGTTCTTTTTGTACTGTTTTGTTTCGCTTTATTGTACCTTATACCTTGAGTGTATTGTATTGAGTTGTATTCTATTGTTTTGTATTGTAGTGTAACATGTTCTGGCTGTTTTCTTAGAACTAGAGAAATATTTCATCATTATCTACATGACTGTTGTTATCTTTTACTTCAGTTGTTCATTATAAATGTGTATGGTTTATTGCTTCCGCTATAGTTGTATGTTTTTATATTTTATTCCATAGCGCAACACTTTGAGAAATGAGGTTATAGTTTCCCCACTATCAGGCATGGGCCCTCGCTACTAGTCGGCAGCCTCTGGCATTTGGGGAAATGTGCTTGATGTCATGTGGCCAACCGAGTTCGGGGCACCTGTTGAGTGGCACCCAGAACCAGGACGTTACAAAGTGGTATCAGAGGAGTTTTTTTCTTTGACTTACTATTTGGAACCTTAGTCAGGGATAGAATGGAAATGGTAGTGGGTAATAAGTTGTGCCCAGGAGTAGCGAACCCATGTATAGGGAAAATCCAGTCTACCTCGTTTAATGGATTTTTTTTGATTTTTCAAATTTTACAGTTGATTTTATTTTCACCATTTGGTGACACATTTCAGATTGTTCTATTTATATTTTATCTATGGGATCTATTTAGTTTCTACCCGATGAGATGAGGGTATTCAATATCATGCATCATTTAGGAACATTCTAGAAATCACATGCCATGCATAGTTCCATGCCATGTAGGCGCATTAGAAATTTCATGTTTTTATGTTATTTGTTGTGATAGTAAAGCGTGCTGTTGTGATAGCCGCTAGGATAAATTCCTGGTATATGATAGGGTAATTTTTGTTTGATATTTCTAATATTATAGACACCAAACTTTGGTTTTTGGGGTGTATGGGCCATCAATGACCGGAATTTGTTGGATCATTGACTGGTAATATTGTTATAACATATATAAGATTCCAATCATTTATTCGTGTAGACTATGGGCCCTTGTGGCTCAAGATTTGGAACATAGGTGTTGTTTTTCAGTATTTACTATGTTATAGAGTAGTTTTATAGGATTAATGTCTGGAAATCCCAGGATACACATTGTGTAGTTCCTTGGACGCACACCGCGTGTTCTTCTATTCGGGAAGAAAATAAAACTTTTTAAGTACACGTCGTGTACCCTCTGTACACGCCGTGTAGTCTCTTCCTATTTCATGGACCATGTCAGTGGGGACACGTGGGAGGGAATGGCTTGGGGAAAACACGTCGTGTACCATTTGTACATGTCGTGTAGGGTTAACCCGGAGTCCAACCGTGTAAATGACAAAATGGGCCGGTGTAATATTTTCTGGTTCATGCCTTGTCAATAATGAATATGCCGTATAGTCTGACCTGGGGACACAGTCATGTAACTAACAAACACGGGATGTTGTTACCTCCTCTAGTACATGTTGTGTACCTGTGGGACATGTCGTGTAGTCTAGACCATGTGGAATTGACCGTGTGGCTGGGAAGACGGAGTTGTGTACACTCCATGTGTTGTTGTAACACGCCATGTAGTACTAGCCGAGTAGTCGGTCATGTCACGAGTGACACTGGAAGTTAGAAAATAAAACCACACATGTTTTTTAGATGATATTCACACCGTGCAGTCTTGTTCAATGAGAGTCGTGTGGAATAGGCATGTTTAAGGACCTGAGCGGGGGAAGAAAAGTCAGGTACACATCGTGTAGTCAATATACACGCCCTTTAGTCTTGTTTTGAAAATCAGGAAATGCCTTCTTACTTCTATTCCCTTTTTGGTCCCCCATTTTTCTGTCTAGTATAATCTTGATTTAAGGTGTGTGTTTGACCTTGTAGAGTCATGCTGCCGAGATGACCACGCATTGATCTCCAAGAGAGTGGCAGCGAGTATACTCCAAAGATGGTAGGACATGGGCAACCTATGGATCCTCTAGTAGAGCCAGATGTGGCGCCAACCGTTATACCGGACGCAAGCACGGAGGTGCATTTCCATGAAGGCTTAATGCGGTTCACGTAGACCTTTCAGGGAGCACCACCAGCTGCCACTTCTACGGCGGAGCTGACCTGTATATTCTAGCAGCAGCATCCGCCTATGTTTTTAGGGGATGGAAGACCATAGGCTATAGAGTGTTGGCTAGTGTCTTTGTGGACTATTTTCGAGCATCTTGAAATGCCTCCAGGGCGGAGGGTCCAGCTCGCGACTTATATGCTGCATGATTCTGCCAAGATGGGGTGGGGCGTTACCACTCAGACAAGGCATCACAAAGACATGCTGTGGGAATATTTTCAGATAGCATTCTATGACTTCTTCTTCCCAGAGAAACTGAGGGAAGATAGAGCTCAAGAGTTCATGAATCTGCATTATGGTTCTATGTCAGTGATTGATCATTCTTCTCATTTCACCGAGCTTTAGTGTTTTTCACCCGTTCTAGTGGGTGATGAGATGTTGAGGGCCATACTATTGGAGGATGGTCTTCGATATGACATCCGATCACTGGTGAATGTTTTCAGGTTTCCTACAGTAGATGATATTGTGAACTAGGTGCTGATTACAGAGAGGAACCTTAGAAAAGATAGTGGTGTAGGCCAGGGGTTTGACACCAGTTTCTGGTACTATTTTTGGTGGGAAAATGAAGCAACAGATGAGTTTCTCTCACGGTGGCAGTACTATCCCGTAGAATACTTCAGGTGGCCAGGTCATTTCCTACCAGTGTGGAAGAGAGGGGCACAATAGACCTCAGTGTACCTCAGACCCAGTGGAGTGCTGAGCTTATAGATAGATGTGTCATCTACAACACTTTTGCAGGGAGTTTGTACCAGTGGCTAGTGATAGGGGTTCTGTGTAGACTCTACTTGCGAGAGCGGGACCGACAGCTTCTTACCACCTGGGAAACTAGAATACGTTAGGGTGTGCAGGCAGAGATGGTGGTCCTGGCAGTGGTATCTAGGCACCAAGATCTTACAGGTAGTATGGTAGGACAGCTCAGGGTAGCAAGGCTGTTTCGTAGGGCCGCGACACTAGACATGCATATGTAGTGCAACAGACCCAGTAGGAGCTGGATCCTGGACTTTCCACACATAGCATTGAATATGAGCCTATTGTGGAGATCTTTGGTCCCTGTGTTGCTTCTTCTTCTGATATTATGACGTTAGACACTCCGTTGAAAAAAAAACTACATGTGTGCATCAGTTCATGGAGTGCCCCCTTGAGGTTGGAGGGTGTCACTTTTTATGGGATCTCTATGTCATAGAGATAACGAGATATGATGTCATTCTCGAGATGGACAGTTTTGTTCCCTTTTGAGACTTTTTAGATTTCTATCATCGCAGGGTGAGTTTCACGTCACCAGAAGGCAGAGAGTTTCTATACAATGGTGAATGGGATGTTCAAGCGAGTCGAGCCCAAACAGAGCATCGTGGTCGAGGTGGTGTGACATCCCAGATTGTGTGTTTATATCTGGATGATCAGGGGACTTTTCAGAAGGATTTCCCTTCAGTGGTTGATCGTTTTAGGGATGTATTCCCGGACAAATTTTGTGGTCAACCTCCATAGAGTTAGGTGTATTTCTTGATTGAGATTGTGTTAGGAGCTGCACCGGTGTCCATTCCTCCTTATAGGATGGCTACACTAGAGTTACAGGATCTCAATAGATAGTTAGAGGAGTTATAGGAAAAGGTTTTTATCTGACCCAGTAATTCTCCTTGGGGTTCATCAGTCCTCTTTGAGATGAAGCCAGATGGTACCCTCAGACTCTGTGTGGATTATCAGATGTTAAACTAGCTGACGATCAAGAACCGATATCCCTTGAAAAGTATCAACATTCTTTTTGGTCAACTCCGTGGAGCACGTGTGTTCTAAAATATTGACTTACGATCCATATATCATTAGTTGCTCATTAGACCACCTGATACACCTCTCACAACCTTCCGTAGTATCTATGGTCTATATGAGTACATGGTGATGTTGTTTGGACTTACAAACGCGCCAGTAGTTTTCATGGATCTGGTGAATCGTGTGTTCCATCCTTACCTGGATTATTTTGTTGTAGTATTTTTGGGCGATATCTTGGTGTACTCTCACACTCGAAATGACCATGACACCAATCTTGAGATTGTACTGATTACACTGAGAGAGAATCAGCTATATGCTAAGCTCACAAATTGCCACTTTTTGATGGACAAGATTCATTTCCTGGATCATATCATCTCAGAGGCAGTAGTTGAAGTAGTCCTAGAGAAGGTTATAGCTATAGTTTCTTGGGAGAAGCCTCAGAACATAATTGAGAAACCGAGTTTCTTGGGGCTGGCAGGTTACTACAGGTGCTTTATACAAGACATCTCCCATTTAGCATCACCATTGATAGGGTTGACTAAGAAGGGTGTGAAGTTTATTTGGATGGAAGTTTGCAAGGAAACCTTCTAGGATCTGAAGTGAAGGTTGAAATCAGCACCAATCTTGATACTTCCTGAGCAGGGAAAGAGCTATACAGTTTACTGTGATTTATCGGGTTTTAGGCTGGGAGTTGTGTTGATGCAGTGAGATTGAGTTGTTCCATACGGGTCTCGACAGTTGAGGCCACATGAGATGAATTAACCAACACATGACCTCTAGTAGGCTGTAGTTGTGCATGAGTTACAATGTTGGAGATATTATCTCTAGGGAGAGCATTTTGTGCTTTTCACCGACAACAAAAGTCTCAAGTATATCTTTACTCATCGTGACTTGAATCTAAGGCAGTGAAGGTGTGTCTAATACCTTCAGTACTTCAATTTTTACCTTGCCTATACACCTGGAAAGGGTAATGCAGTTGCCGATGCACTGAGCAGGAAGACTCAGACACAAGCGGTTCATGAGGCCAGTAGTGAATGGTGGCTTATGGCTTTGTTCTCTAAGATGCATTTGGGGTTGCACAACAGTTAGGGTAAAACCTATCGTTCATCATTAGCTGTGACTTCTACCCTCCTGGATAGAGTGAGGATGAGACATATATCTGATTCAGAATGCCTATTTCAATGGGAGTTGGTGGCTAGAGCGGACCCTCCTCCTGGATGGATGATAGGCAATGATGAAATTTTTCATTTCCATGGATGAGTGTGGGTTCCAGGGTATATATGCAAGGAGTCGATGCTAGAGTTTCATGCTTCAAATTGGGAAGATCATCCCAGGGTTACCAAGATGTACGGTGACTTGAGACGTTAGTATTGGTGGCCGGGTAAGAAAAGAGAGGTAGTTGGTTTTGTTTCTAGATGTTCCACCTATCAGCAGGTGAAGGCGGATCATCAGAGGCCAGCCAGACTGTTACAATAGTTACCCATCCTAGATTGGAAATGGGATGATATCGGGATGGACATCGTGACTGGGTTTCTGAGGTCACCTTGAGGCAATGATGTCGTGTGGGTTTTTTTTGGACGAACTCATGAAGGTAGCTCACTTTTTTCTGATCAAGGAGACCTTCGGTGTTGACGATCTCGGAAAGTTGTATATCTGATAGGTCGTACGTCTTCATGGTGTTCCTCATTCTATCATTTTAGATAGGGATTCTCGTTTCATGTCTCATTTTTTGCAGAGTTTTTAGAGGGAAATGTGTACACATGTTCTTTTGAGCACATCCTACCACCCTTAGACCGATGGTCAGTCAGAACATACGATACAGGTTCTTGAGGACATGATTCATGCATGTATCTTAATCTTTGAGGGCTCTTGGGAGAAGCATATACCCCTAGTCAAGTTTGCCTATAACAATAGTTTCCAAGAAAATATTAATATGTAACATTGTGAGGCATTATATGGTAGGCCATGACAATCAACTTTGTTCTAGATAGAGGTTGGTGATGCAGCATTACTGGGACCACGTCTCATATTGGAGACTTCTGAGTAGGTCTAGTTGATTCAGAATCAGATGGCTACAGCACAGTCTCCTCAAAAATCATATTATGATTTCCGTAGATGACCCTTGCGGTTCATGGTTAGGAATCAAGTTTTCATACATGTTTCGCTGAGGCTGGGACACAGACAGTACCGGAGACAGGGTAATCTTTCACCGAGATATGTGGGGCCATTTGAGATTCTGGAGAGAGTCGGGCCGGCAGCCTATCAGTTGCAGTTACCATAGAGGTACCAGGCCATGCACGAAATCTTCCAAGTAACTCAGTTGCGCCACTGTCATTCAGACCCATATCACAACTTTTAGCTAGAGGATGTTGAGCTTCAAATCCATGTGCCCTTTTATGAGCATCTGATTCGTATTATGGATTGGAGCACAAACGTTCCTTGAGACAGTTCAGTTCTTCTCGTGCGGGTGTTATGGCAGCATGGCTGAGTACAGGACGGAACCTGGGAGCGGGAGACTGACGTACGTGCTCAGTGGCATAATTTGTTCACAACTTTATCTTCGCCACCCTTGGAAGGCAAATTTGGGGAAAAATTTATTTAAGGGGGGAAGTTTATATGAACCCAGTTCTTATTCGTGAGGTACAGGGTTCTTCTTTTCTCTTTTCCATAAGTATTTTTGAGAAAATAAGGAAAATGGGGAAAATTCACAAATTTTGTGGGTACACACCATGTACCTTGGCCATTTGGGATGAGTACACAGGGTGTGTATCCTTGTCAGCGACGAAGGGTGTAAAAACTGACTACACGTCATGTAGTGGGTATTTATACACTGTTTAGTCAGTTAGCAGGAAAATAGTAAGGCAGTGGAAGCAGCCTCCAGATGAGTGACAGTACACGCCGTGTAATCAGGAAAACTGGTCGTGTACTCATGTCGACAGATGAATAGTGCCGCGGGGGAAAGAAGCCACCAGAGGAAGAGTTAAAAAATTGAAAGTACGCACCGTTTACTCAATAGTGCAGGCCGTGTTGTATGTTTTTTATCTTAAAATGGGTAGTAGCCTCCCCTTTTCACAAAATAATCTTTCAATCAATGGAGGTATTTGAAGAGATAGCAGGACCTTTGGAGATCACCCTAGCGAGCAGCGGGTTTCCGATTCTTCCTCCATCGATCTCGTTGGAACCGTACGGGTATTCCCTTCCTTCTATATAAGTCATTCTTACCAATTCTTTACTATGGTAAAGTTATTTACATTTTAATGGAATTTAATTTACCTCAGATCTACGTTACTCTTGGATGATTCAAGGAGCGTAGTTCACATATACCGACCAGGGGAGATCGAGGTAGGTGGATTGGTGTTTAAATTCCAACTATTGTGTGTTTGTGTGTACCATTTTTTATATGAACCCAAGTTGGGGTGTCGTGTGGTTGAGGCCTTGGATGTCTTGAATACCTATAATTGTATAGTTAATTAAATGTTATAATAAAATGTTGTTTGGGATCGCTGCTTGGATCCAGGACCACCCTGGGGGTGCGTGCCTCTGTTTATCTATTTGGCCAGGATACCCATGGGTATGCCATGTTTCTATTGTCCATTACTTTCCTTGAGTGGAATTTTTTATAATTTCATGTTTATATCATGGTTTGGGCCCAGTAATTTTTGCCTGAGGGCAGTGTTCTTTTTATCCTGAGGGCATGGTTTGATTAGCCTGAGGGAAAGTACTTCTTAGCCTGAGGGCATTGTTTTTTTATCCTGGGGGAAAGATTATGATTACCTGAGGGTTTCGTTTAGGTTTGGCATGAGGGAAAGATTATATTTCACTTGAGGTAAATTCCCAAGGGAATGATTCTGAATGGCCTGAGGGTAGTATTCGTTAGCCTGAGGGCAAGCATGAGGGCGTGGTTTTACTATATTAGCATGAGGGAAAGTTTCTGATTGGCCTGAGGGCTTGGTTCTGATGAGCACAGAATGTTATTAAATTGAATGGTGAAATGAATAATCAAATGGCAATATAACTGGTAATGTTATTTAATTTTGAGTACTACTTAGTGAACTGCATTTACTACTTTACACTGTTGTTGCATATTTTCACACATTTGGGCACGGGCCTTTGGTGGGTGCCTGCAAGGATTTTATTTCTCACACCCTATTTGGGTCATGTCTTTCCCCCAAACAGATTACATTTCTGCATGTGTGGATAAGGTAAATGGTCTCTATAAATGTACATGATTGTTGTAGAGGAGTTGGAGAGAATGGGACAGATCTTAGGCTTGTGATGCTGCTGAGTTCATGTTTCACTGTTTTATTTCGCTTTACTGTTCCTTGTGCCTTGAGCTGTAATGTATTGAGATCTATTGTATTGTACTGTATTATTGTGTAACATGTTCTGGCTGTTTCTGTAGAACTAGAGACATGTTTCATCATTATCTAAATGATTGTTGTTATCTTTTACAACATTTTTTCGTTTTAAATTTGTATGGTCTATTGCTTCCATTGTCGTTGTATGTTTCTAAATTTTATTCCGCTGTGCCACACTTTGACAAATGAGTTCATAGTTTCCCCAGTATCAGACATGGGCCCTCACTGCTAGTCGGCAGCCTGTGGTGTTTCGGGAAATGCGCTAGAGGTCATGTGACCAACTGGGTTTGGGGCACCCATTGAGTGGCACCCGGAACCGGGATGTTACAAAAATGAAGTTGGAAAATCAATTTTGACGATTAAATGAAATAGTTTAGTTTTATAGAGATAATTAATGATTCTTTTGTATACATGAATATTATTGTGAGTGTGGACACTTCCAGTGGCGGTGATATGCTGGATCATCCCTCTCATAAATCCTCACTATTTACTGGCCAATTCCAGCCCTATCTATCAAGATGGATATGGTATCCTGGGCAGTGCAGTGTTGGTCTAGGGTCTAAGTCTAAATGTTATGTTTTGTGGTTCTCAACATAATTATATATCGGATGTTTGTGTGTTGGGAGGATCTGGTCTTCGTGTGTGGCATTGATGGTGGTGATGGGATCTTCGTTTGGCTTTATGTGAGGACTTCTTCCATTGATACTGTGGAGGTCATCATGTCGGTGAAATTTTTCTATTTTTTTGATCTTTTGTCGATGATTATAGATAAAATGCTTCTCGTGATTTAGTTTAGGGGGTTAAGAATATTTTGGATTTCAATTTTCTACTCAATATTTATTCTTGTATTAGATGGTGGTTTGATATTGATTGTGTGTTGATGTCAGTGGTTCTAGGGTGGTTGTGTTGATGCTTGAAGAAGAGTTTTTGTGCATGGATGTTTTTGGTTTTTGTTTTTTTTTTGAGATTTTTGTGTTCGGTGAACATGTGATGGTTATGGTGATGTAGTGAAGATGTTTTGATAATGGTGGTGTTGTTACCATAGATTTGAAGCACTGGTTTTGATTTTAAGAGTGTGGGGAACTATGAAATAATTGCACATTGCAATTATTTTTCTGTATTATAAGGGTACATGGATTTTCTCTGGCATTTGATTTTTGATGGATTATACCAAGAATTATATAAGGGAATTCTCTTTATGATGATTAGAGAAGTATATTTCATAGTTCATGAAAATTCATATTTGGAAGTTACAGAGGGTATGGATCAACATTGGTACCAGGCCGTTGAATTTTTTCATGGGACGACTAGCTAAAGAGTTAAGAATCTGTGGAGGTTCTCCATACTAATGTTGATTCCAGGGAGGGGTATTTCAATGTAGTATTATTTTCATGTTAGAACATTGATTATGAATATGTTTCAACATCCTTGAAGTCATGTGACTCCCCCATTTCTTTGAAAAGTGTTCTACCTAAAAAATAATAAAAATTTGGGATTTAGGCCATTCAGTCAATCTTTATACTTTAAAAATATGTGATGAAGAATTTTATGAAATAAAAGGGGAAATTATCTTACATACTAGGTATAATGATATATAGATATTGATCTAATAGTTTTTGTAGATTGTTTCAAAAACATATATATTGGTATCGTGTTAAAATTGGATTACCATAGAGAACTCAAAAAGTGTGTCTTTTCTAGTGTTGATTGGAAGAAATCATAGAATGATTCAATATCCTTTTATAGCATGGAAAATTATGGATATAATTCCCAATACATTTTCCCAAATAACCATCATGTATTCCATGTTGTGTAAGAAAAATTATTTCATATATTCATTGAGAATAGAAAGTATATACCAATACAACTAATGTGTGAGTAATATTATTTATTTAAATAACATCCATATGTACTTGAAAAAAACATTGGATATGTTATTGTACATTAAAGGAGAAGATGAGATCTGTGAAAGAGGTTACACTAATTCTACATTCCATTCAAACAAATATGAAAAAAATATATCAATCTTGCCTCATGATTTCCATACATGATGGGTATATTATTTGGAAGAATTATAAATGTCCTATCATTGCAAACTCTATAACCGATTTTGAGAAAAATCACTACATCATATAGAGAAAAGGATGTTATGTGGATTAATATGTTTATTTTTAAACCTCGAATGGTTTCTAACATTGGTGGAGATATTGATAGTTAATTTGAAAAAAGTTTATCTATTTATCATCACCCATTATTACTAATGGACCAAGAACATACTTCCCAGATACCATATCATTCAATATAACATTTGTAGGGGATATGTAATATTTTCTTGGTTTCAATGGATAATAATGTAAAAGATATATTGAATGAAATATTTTGGAAACTAATCATGATTGTTGTATTGAATTTCATTATATTTCATAAATGGGACTTTGCATGTAACCGTTTTAATATATATCATGATTTTATAATAATGTTAATATATAAATATCATTCATTCATTTGATATGAAATTTAAATTAAATGAATTGTTGAATGATAATACACACCAAAGTATGAATCTATGTTATCCCTAATTGATGAACATCGTAGAGAATAATGGTTTGTGATTATATGTTAATAGTAATATGAGTAGTGTAATCAAGAGATAATAATTGGATTTATATTATTTGACATTACTTACAAATATGCATTTTATGGAATGTCATAAACTTATAATTATACATAGTTATGTATTATTACTATAAATTACCATTTCTAATGGTTGGTGAGATACAGATCATGAAAGACATCATAATTTGATATCTTTTTGCAAAATTCATTAGGATTAGATAAACATGGGAGGTTCTGTCTGTTTTTTTTCATCTCATCGGTTTTAGCACAACCAAGATGATATTTTGACACTTATATGATGTGAAATTACATCTAATATATTGATAGAGTTGTACTAATATAATTAATGGTCACGAATAGTTTTTTTCACATGTCATGTTCAAAAAAGCATGTATTTGGTGTATGTGATGTCCTAAATTGGTATATAAATTACAAGTGATGTATTCATCACATGGTAATTATTACTTAGAGAATCATGAGAATCATGAATGGATATGGTAAATTATACTATATTTACTTGTTGAATGTATAATGGACAATCTATGTCATGAACATATGTATTATATGGATATGTGTATGAGTCATATGATGCGTCTTATGGGGATGTTTTCATATGGATATATGAGTATGTTTTATTGAGATCACACACCACCATTTTGTAGCTTTGGTGGAATTTATTCTTTTCAAGAGGATGATTTTTTTATATCTTTGAAATATTTACATAATATTAATTTTCAATTCAACAATATCTTACATGGTCACAAATTATTGACTTATGATAAGGATTTATTTTTATATAATGTATTTCTTATAAAATGATGAGAGTCTTAATAGAAAATAGACACAAGAGTATTGAATAAATTTAATAGTGTTGTACTTTTTTATGATGTTCTTAAGATATTTTTGTATAAAGGGAAATGATTTGAATTATAAAAAGTGGGGATATTATTTTTATGATATACTTAATTTGTATCCAGTTATTTGGTCATGTAGATTCATAGATTTTGATAAAAATTTTATATGGGATATTACATGAATTAAATATGTCAAGTCTTCATGGATTGTGTCTTTAATTATGGATCAATTATAATGAATCACTTAATTCCATACATACATAATACATTTATTTGAATTGATTAAATAATTTTTTAAAACACATATAGAAATAATATTTGTTGGCTTATATGGGATGGTTCTTGATTCTCCAATGATCTTAATCTCATTAATTATTGGATTTTTTTTAAAAATTAGATGGTATCCCCTTGCAAGTTTTTATTGTGATGTATATAATTCATAATTGAATAACTCATTATCCTTGACCAAAATTTATTTTCAAAAATATATTTTTTAGAATCCCTTTAGTGATTTGTGGCCCTGTCCTTTCAAATACAGATCTTCATATTGAGTAATTAAATTAGAAGAATAGGTAAATAGGAATTTTATGTTATTATATGCCTGTTAATGTAGATTATAATTCATTAATAACTTTATAATATGACTTTTACTAAAATATCATTTGATGATTACCAAAAATCCATCATTTATGATAAACTATAGTTGGATGATGTAGATGGAAATGATTTGGATTCACATTTTGAGTTATTTTGGATGCTGAATTAACAGAAAAAATATTAAATTTTTAAGAGACCAATGTATATAGTTGTATTATTTCTAAAAGTGTCCTCATTTAAAATAAGATATATATGATCTTAAAAATGATATGATGGTAAACATCTAGAAGCTGAGTTTCATATGTTTGTAAATGAATATCAATAATTAATTGTTTTTTAGAAGATATGTTTATTGTGAGATAATTAGTTAATGAGTATTTAGTTCATAATAAAGTTAATAAATTGTATACTTCTAAAATATATCATGGGAAACCTGTTTATGAGAAGGCCTACAGTGAAATTACAGATGTCTACTAAATTTAAATGTTAGTGGAAATTAATGTTAAGGATTATCTTGAAGTATCAAATGATTAAAGCTTAATATAAAAGTAGAAGAAATAAAATTATTAAGATATAAATGGATGATATTGATGATCGTATGTGGATGTAGAAGTAGGATCTATGTCTTATAGATTATGATGAAAGATAATAGAGAAATATAAAGTCATTGACAAATACTGGTAATAGAAGTAGAAGTTAATTTCTAAAGTATATGTTTTAATATCTTAATAAGATTCATTGTTATGAATGATTAACTATAAAATATATGGGCTAATTAATGATTAATATTGATTTATCCTAGAATTTTTTTCAATATATAATATGCATAAGCCCATTTATTTTGAAGAACATGAAATGGAGAAAAAAGATTCATCAAATCCTGATGGTTAATTAAATAAACATCAGTTGATATTTTGATATCTAATTCATCATTATCTAGTGTTAAAATAGTATGTTGATCAAAACTAATAATAAAAATTATTTCTTAGAAGAGTAATGGCATTAAAATATATGATATTATTGGTACATTAGAATAAATAAATTATTTAAGAAGTCTAATAAGAAGATGTAGAATAATGATTTATTTAGTTTTTTAATTAAATATGTCAAAGTTGAGTTGGTATTCAGAAAATAAATTTCAGAAGTGATAAGACTAATGTCAAGAAATAAAATTTATATATATAATAAATAATATGGGTTAAGAAATTAATGATTATTTTTTATAGAACGTTATTTTTCCAGAAGTGTTAATCTAAGAAGATAGAGTAATAAGATAGAGGGATGATCAAAAGAAAAAATATCAAATCCAACACTCCCTCATTTCATGGAGGGTTAAATAATCTAAAATGGTTATAAAAGGATGATTTATGTGTTAAATAATATATAGGTGAAGAGAGACTAAAGTAATACACAATGTTATTCTAAATTTGTAAGATGATTTTTTATTTGAGAAATAAATAAGCCCGACATGAATCTATCTAAATTTTATATGTGTTTAGGAATTAGTCAGTTTAGATTGTATATTTTAGAATACCAATTGAGATTAATAAAAAAAGTGATATTATGAACCCAAATATTCTATATATCAAATTTGTTAGAGAGTATAGCTAATTTTAAAGTAGTGAAAATTTTTGGAGAAAAACAATTCATAAGATGAGTGGTTCAATGTTGAGTTGATTTGGAAGATGATTTAATTTTTATGATCGATAATTATTAATAAAATAATTGATATATCAAAGATGATTTTAATTCTACTAATGTTTTATATTTTCTATCTATTTAATTCGTACTAGGAAGTTATATATCAACTATTATGAGTCTATGACTTCTGATGTTTCAAGAATATCATGTTCAATAAGGGAAGTTAGGAACACAATTTTAAACATGATATAGTTAGTATAATGAACTAATTTGGATAAAAATCACTATTATTAATTATTTTTAGGGTTTTAGATGATGTATTATCTACATAATGCTTAATTGTTACACCATACCACTTGTTATAATTATTGAGTAAATAATTTTACCTTTCCATATGGGTTAATTTTCTGTTAATGATGAATATTTCTAACCTTTTGTAATTAATTATAAATATTAGCAGTAAAATATACATAATATAAATAAAATTAAAACAATAAGGATGTATTTAACCAAATTTATTGTAAATATTTTAAAAATATTAGTTTTTGTAATCAATTTTAATCCTATCATTCAAACACTATTTTTTTAATATGGATAACATGATATCCAATAATCCTGATAGGTGAATATGTTTTAATAATAAATGGGATGAGAATTTTGTAAAAAAATAGATCTCACTACTTAACCCCCACATAAATATGACTAAAACATCCAACTTAGATCATATTTGGCATCATGACAAAAAATTCTACCTCTAATTATATTTATTTATTCTTAATTTTTTAGTTATATATAAATTAATAATTTTAATAATTTTTTGAGGTCCCTATTATTGAAATAATATAAGTTCTATTTCACATGAAAATTAGGAATGTGATAAAATAATATGAGAATATTTTATTAAGGATACCATCAATAATGAAATATGAATATGACACACCACTATTTTAAGGAAATAAGTTTTTCAGTATTTATATCATATTAATTGATA
This sequence comes from Viscum album, assembly GCA_963277665.1. Classification (NCBI taxonomy): domain Eukaryota; kingdom Viridiplantae; phylum Streptophyta; class Magnoliopsida; order Santalales; family Viscaceae; genus Viscum; species Viscum album. Next base: position 632,397,207 of record OY728134.1, on the reverse strand, counting down.
GTTATCCAATCGAAGAATCATGTTCATTATATAAAGATTATGTAAAAATTTAATCACTTATAAATATTTTATTCTAAAAGAAAGGATTATTTGGAAAATTAAACCTTTTCAGTTATCAGTTTCATATATGATTTTATTAATGGATAAAAAAATAAAACAAAACATGAGATGGCAGTTGATATAATGGAAAAAATTTGTAACAATCTCATTATAATTTTGTAACCAAAGAGAAGGCTTAATTTCTATGAAGATAATATTTCTCCATGGATAAATTCGGATTATAGAGGATAACTGATGATAAATCCAATATAAAAAAATATAATAAGGGGAATGACCATAGAATATTAAAGAATCATAATTTCATGACCCATACTCAGGACTCGTGCCGTGACTAACCAAAGACCACCTTCCATAGGCCAGGGTCTGGCGACTAGCACCAAGGAGAAAATCGAGAAAAAAAGGGTAAGTCATTGCCTTTATAAGTAAACAAACACCACAGAGTAAGAAAGAAGAAGAAAACACTAAGTAACACTCTGTACAATAGTAAGTGTGGAAAAGTAAGTGGTCCAAAAAACAAACCCAAACTGAAAGTAAGTACAACTGGAAAGAAAGTACCGTAACTGAAAAGTAAGCAGCAACAATGAGCCGTCCACTGGAAATTCCACCTAAAGGGTGGGTACAGATAGCCTCCTCCACTCATCAGGTCCTTCCATCCGCTCTGTGTACATCCCGCCCAGTGGTCCACCTCCAGGTACCGAATTGCTCCTCAATCCTCAACCACGAACATCATTGTCTTTCATCTGCATCTGACGCAACATAGTGCGGGCATAGCCCGTGTAGGGGTGAGTATACGCTACTTAGTAGGGACCCCAAGACCCCCAAAGGTATCCCAGAATCCACAAAGGATAATCCACAAAGGAAAGATACAATCACGAAGTAACAACCAACTCTACTTAGGTATATGCCAATACATATACCTATGTCATCAATTCCAGCTCAGCTCCAACATCTGAGCCCATGTTAGATCACGTCCACACAGGATAGTACAACCCAATCCACACAAGAAAGCACAACTCATTCCACATAGGAAGCAAGTCAATCATATCGAAGATAATGATTGAACGTCAAGACTCAGCTCACACAGGTATACATAATTTGTAAAGAAAAAGGAGATGATCAGATGTAGTTACTGATTTATCTAGCTGGGACCCACGTAGGATACTAGTTCTGCTAAGCTGTTGGACCCACGTAGGATACTAAAACAGTGGTCAATACTGTCGAACCCACATAGGATACAAGTACAGTAGTTGTCCCCACCGAACCCATGGAGGATTCCCGTACGGTTGTCGTCGTCGTCGAACCCAAGGAGGGTTCTAGTACGAAAGTATTCACCATCGAACCCATAGAGTATTCCAGTATGGTTTTCATCATCGTCGAAACCACGGAGGATTCTATTACGAAATACTTCACTGTCGAACCCACGGAGGATTCCAACATGGTTGTCATCGTCGTCGCACCCATGGAGGATTCTAGTATGAAAGTCTTCACCATCGAACCCAATGAGGATTCCAGTACGGTTGTCATCGTCATCACAACCACGGAGGATTCCTGTACGAATGTCTTCACTGTCAATCCCACAGAGGATTCCAGTACGGTTATCATCGTCGTCGAACCCACGGAGTATTCCAGTACGAAATTCATCACCGTCGAACCCACGGAGGATTCCAGTAAGGTTGTCATCGTCGTCACAACGTGCTCTAGGGTTCCCGCACACATCATGCTCATTTTCGGTAGGGTCAGCTTCACGAGCCCAGGGGTCGATACATCTACCGACACATAGTCCGTAGTTGATGTATCCCAAAGTTCCACCTTGTTGATAGGAACTCAACGTGACAGACAACACGTTAATCGGACACCCGGTCTGAGAGTTAATGACATTTTCGTTCCAGGGGCCCGGTTGGTTTTTAAGTAAAAACCAACCCGACCATACTCCAAATGCATTCAAACCTCGAGAGTAGTATTCCAAAAGGCCCGTCTCACTAAGAGGAATCCAATAAAGTCGACGACACGTCAATTAGATGTCCGTAGTTCAAGTTATAAGTGTTTCCGCTCCGAGGGCCCGATTGGTTTGGTGTTCGAACCAACCCAACCATACACAAAGTTCTCTGAAACATTGAGTGTAATATACCGAAATGACCGTCTCGATCCAAGGATCGCATCTCAACTGACGGTGCATGGATCAGAGGTCTGTACCCATGTTATGGGCGTTTTAACAAACCTGACCGTTTTTAGGGGGGTTGTGGGCCCGGACCGTCTCGGCCCGAGACCCCCTGGGCCGGCCCGAACCGGGTCAACCTGACCCTGGTCCAGCACACTAGGGCGCAGCCCGGCCCGGCATGGGCAGCCCGGCCTGGGATGGCCGGTCTGTGTGGTGCGGCTGGTTGGCCTGGCGCGGGCGCGGCCGGCGTGGCCAAACAGCTCAGCCGTTTCGGCCGAGTGGGAAACAGGGGGGGCGGCGCTGCCCCCCCCCCCCCCCCCTCCTTGATTGAAACGGAATGACATTAATCTGTTACCTCCCCCAAAACCCGGAACGAAAAACTTGTTCAGGTCGGCCGCGACGGTCTCCTTTGGCAGCAAGCCACCGACGCCGCTCTCCGCAGACCACCGTACGTGCACCGGTGGTCCGTTTCACCCGATATCTGCGCCTGGAGTACTTATGGGACCTGAACATCACTACGGAGCCTTCAAATCGCCTCTACGGACCATTCCATCATAGAATGTCGATCCACACATCAATAAACAATCTGCAGAGGGTTGTCAGACCGTGTTTGTTCAGCCCGCTCCCTCTGTGTTTGGTGTTCTCAAATGGTAGTAATTAAAACATCGGCTTTTAGTATCGATGAGGGTATAATTTATTCAAGTTTAAATTATACTAACTTCATACCATTAAATGCTTTAACATGTTAGATTAAATCACTCAAAGAGTATTAAACAAAATTCCCTTACGTTTTTCCCCGCAATCAAAAATTCCCAACCCGCAAACATATTCCTTCGTGAATCAACGTAATATTGTGTTGCTCCACGCACTTTGATTTTGAATTAAAATAAACATGGGTTTATTATTATTCAAAAATTAATCACATACCTTGATGAAGTCGTCGAACGAGGATCGTCACGGGATGAAGACACCGCGGATGATGGCGTCACCGAAGGAGGCTCCAAAAGCGTCGTCGGTGTTCGCCCGATGAAAGATGCGGCACGCCATAGTTCCCCAAAGAAGGCCTCTCTCACCAGCTGAAGAGATCAGAGGAGAGGAAACGGCCCAACGATTCCCTTGGGGTGACGGATTTCTTCGGTTTCTTCAATGAGGAAGAACGTTTTTCAAGACTAGAGAGTTCTCTCCTTGTTTCTGCAGAACGAATCAACCCCCCCCCCATAAAATAAAACATTGACTTATTTTATTAACACACACACATGCCAACATTGAATTTGAAAATAAAAAGATCACATTCAATTAATTGACTTAATTTAAGAGTGTTTAATATTCAAATTAACATTGAGGGTTGACTTGTCATTAAAATTGGGTTGTGGTTCAGTTACAAAATAATGGGGGGTTTGCAAACTTAATGGGAGGTTTGGGGAAATTGAATAGGTGGGGATCGTTTGGGCCCCACCCCAGCTTCCTGGAATCTTCCTATTCCACAATTCTTAACCATCGGTTAAAGAAATAAAAATAAATTGTAAAAGAATTTTATTTTTTTTACTCACTTTTTTTCAACATCTCCTCCCAAGAAAAAGCAACTCCAGAAAAGTCTTCCTATGAAATTACTGGTGCTGTGGTTTGATCGGTGCCATCAGATTTCGATTCCAAGCACTGGTTCAATAGTTAGGAAAACCTGCTCGTTCGTTCACTGAACGTACCCGAGCGAAACATCGGAAATTGATTCTGGACACACCGGGCATCAGAATCAGGTGCCGTCAGAAACTGTGCCCTCTTAAAATACCAAATAAAATTAAGAAAAAAATTTCCCTTGAAATTTACGGGTTGTTAAATTACTCCCACCTCAAGGATTTATGTCCCCGTAAAGATACATCGCAAACTAGGGGAGCAGAAGAGGGTACTGAGCACGCATCTGAGCCTCCCGCTCCCAAGTGCTTTCCTGGAGGTTCCTGTGCTACTACCTGAGGCGCATTAAAGGAATCGACCGTCCATGTAGGACATGTTTATGTTGATCCTCGATCATCACAGAACCTCCGCATAAGTCACCCCATTGTCAATGTCATGATCCCCATTGTCGATGATATTCGTCAGGTCATGCACATATCTCCCCAGCTGAGATACGTGGATGTCGTCATGCACCTGGTGCAACTAAGGTGGATGGGTCAAGCGGTAAACCACCTCGCCTACCCTTTTGAAGACCTATAAGGGCCCGATGAAGCACGGAGATAACTTGCCACCCCATCCATATCTCTGAAAACCACGTCGTGGTGAGAACCGTAAGCAAACGTGGTCACTATCATTGAACTCTAGTGGTCTCCTCCGCCTATTGGCAAAGGACTTATGTCGGATCTGAGCTGTCCTTATCCTCTCCTGAATGACTTGTACCTTCTCTGGTCCAACAAGAGATGAAAATATTTCTTCTTTGTCGATAATAGAAATCCTGTCTCATCCCTTGGATGAACCGCGTTCTTTTCCTAATACAGTCATTCCCGACATGGATGATACTAATCCATACCAAGGATGACATCGTAAGGCCTCGACGCTACTACCAAGAGATCCAACTATTACTCTCTCCTCCATGGGTTGAGTCACGCTGTGGGCATCAGTGTGTGGTCACTGGGTCTCTTCCAGTAGGTATCTAAAAAGTGAGGGTCAAGTCAACAGTTTTAAACTGGAACTTCTTAGTATCAACTACATAAAATGGACAGGGAACAAAACGTCACCAGAACAAGTGTCTTTTATTACTGCAGCTCATGGTACAATGACACATAACATCAACAAAGCTAGAAGAAACATGAACAAAAATCTTCATGTCTTGATCTAGTCCCGCTCCTATCCATCAGCTCCCAGAGCTCCATGGTCATAAGCCTCAGCTGCCTGAAGCTGAGCTCTCCTATGTCCACCCATTCCCTACCGTCGGGGTTGTCTTCATGGTGGTGGTGGTGGTGGTAGGGCCTCAAAACATTTCCCACCACCCGTTACTCGGCCAGCTCCTCTGCCTCGTCTTCCTTCTCCCTACGGACCGTAATGGTCAAACCTCTACCTGGGAGGTCCCTATACTGCCTGCTTCTCATCTGCAAGATGAGTCCGGCAGTCTCGAGCCCTGTGACACTGCCTGCTGCATGCGTAGCACAACCTTCTCCTCGGGTAGCTGGCTCTCCTTCATGTGCCCTGCACAACCAAATCTACATCAAGAGATTTCTTGTCTAATGTTCTGGCCTATTTGGACCTCTGCGTCATATGTCTACTTACAGCTGCAGAAGGATTCGCTACGGGTCGTCCTACAGAGGGTCCCACCGCAGGTGACTGCTCGGCGAAAAAACTCTCCACTAGAAGTGCACTCTCCAACACCCCTGCCTACGTCAGAAAGTTGAGGGAGAACATAGAAGCACTGATCTCATGTCTCAGTCCCTGTTCGAAGGTCCAGGCCCTGATGAACGGGTCGCGTACCACATCTGTCGAGTAGCGCGAGAGATCAGTAAGCCTCACCGAGTACTGGGCCACGTTCATGTTGCCCTGTCGTAGCTGTAGTAACTCAAGAATGTGTACCGCACGGAGGGTGGCTGGAACGAACTCCGAGTGGAAGAGGATCTCAAAGTCTGTCCAAAGGATTGATTCCTCATCATGCACCTGGAGCATTAGGCTCTACCATATTCCTACTTCTGCGCGCAGGAGACTCGCTTCAAGTATCACCATGAGGTCAGATGGTGTCCCCACTAACCTGAAAACTCGAACAATAGCCTCCAGCCAATACTCGGCTGCCTGAGGGTCTTTCTCCCCACGGAACCTGGGCAGTCTCTGACGCTGGAACTCATGCAGTCCACTAATGCGACGTGCACTTTCAGCAGCTGGGGCTGGTGGCATCGGTGGCTCGGAGGGTAGAGGTACTGACAGTGCCTCTGCTGTAAAAGGGCCCTACACCAAGGCCTCATCGCTCGGTGGGCTGTCATCTCGTACAAAGCTCTGAAACCTAGCTGGCTGCCATAGTGGGGCCATATTTAAAAGAAATAGGTGCACTAAGGTCAAAACTGTATACCTGGTGAGCTGACACAAAGTAATCACGGAGAAAACTTTTGAAACACACATGCAATCAGTGTTTTCGTGCATTGAGTCGAAAATCAGAAGTCAGGGTCCTAGTGTACTCCAAATGCATCCAAAACTCAAGACTAGTAAGCCAAAAGGTCCGTCTCACTAAGAGGAATCCAATAAAGTCGATGGAACGTCAATCGGACGTCCGCAGTTCATGTTATAAATGATTCCGCTCTGAGGGCTTGGTTGGATTGGTGTTCGAACCAACCCGGCCATACACAAAGTTATTCGAAACCTTGAGTGTAATATACCGAAATGACCGTCTCGATCCAAGGATCTCATCTCAACTGACGATGCATCGATCGGAGGTATGTACCCATGTTATGGGCGTTTTAACAAACCTGACCATTTTTAGGGGGGTTGTGGGCCCAGACCGTCCTGGCATGAGTCCCCCTGGGCTGGCCCGAACCGGGTCGACCTGACCTAGGTCCGGCCCAGTAGGGCGCAGCCCAGGCCGGCATGGGTAGACCGGCCCGGCACGGCCGGTCCGTGCGGTGTGGCCGGTTGGCCTGGCACGGGCGCGGCCCGTGTGGCCAAACAGCTCAGCCGTTTCAGCCCACTGGGAAACGGGGGGGCGACACTGCCCCCACCCCCCACCCCCGATTGAAACGGCGCGACATTAATCCGTGCCGTCCCCCAAAACCCGGAACAAAAATATTTTTCTGGTCATCTGCGGCTCAGCCGCGGCGGTCTCCTTTGGCGGCACGCCGCCGCAGCCGCTCTCCGCAGACCACAGGACATGCACTGGTGGTCCATTTCACCCGACGTTTGCGCCTGGAGTACTTATGGGACCCGAACTTCACTACGGAGTCTTCAAATCGCCTCTATAGACCATTACATCATCGCATGTCGATCCGTACATCAATAAAAAATCGGTGGAGGGTTGTCGGGCCGTGTTTGTTCGGCCCTCTCCCTCCGCGTTTGGTGTTCTAAAATGGCAGTCATTAAAACACATGCTTTTAGTATCAATGAGGGTATAATTTATTCATGTGTAAATTATACTAACATCATACCATTAAATTCTTTATCATGTTAGATTAAATCACTCGAAGAATATTAAACAAAATTCCCTTACATTTTTTCCCACAATAAAAAATTACTAACCCGCAAACATATTCCTTCGCGAATCAACGTAATATTGTGTTGATCCACGCTCATTGATTTATAAGTAAAATAAACCTGGATTTATTGTTATTAAAAAATTAATCCCATACCTTGAAGAATTCATCGAACGAGGATCGTCGCGGGAAGAAGACGCCGCAGAAGATGGAGTCGCGGAAGGAGGCTCTGAAAGCGTAGTCGGTGTTCGCCCGATGAAGGATACAACACGTCTTCGTTCTTCGAAGAAGTCGTCTCTCACCAGCTGCAAAGATGAGAGGAGAGGAGACGACACGACGATTCCCTTGCGGTGACGGAGTTCTTCGGGTTCTTCAATGAGGAAGAACGTTTTTCAAGACTAGAGAGTTCTCTCCTTGTTTCTACACAACGAATCAACCCCCCCATAAAATAAAACATTGTCTTATTTTATTAACACAGACACATGCCAACATTAAATTTGAAAATCAAAATATCACATTCAATTAATTGACTTAATTGAAGAATGTTTAATATTCAAATTAACGTTGAGGGTTGACTCGTCATTAAATTTGGTTTGGGGGTCAGTTACAAAATAATGGGGGGTTTGCAAACATAATGGGAGGTTTGAGGAAATTGAAAAGGTGGGGATCGTGTGGGCCCCACCCCAGCTTCCTGGAATCTTCCTATTCCACAATGCTTAACCATCAGTTAATGAATTAAAAATTATTTGAAAAATAATTTTATTTTTATGACTCACGTTTTTTCAACATCTCCTCCCAAGAAAAAGCAACTCCAGAAAAGTCTTCCTAAGAAATTACTGGTGCTGTGGTTTGATCGGTGCCCCCAGATTTCGATTCCAAGCACTGGTTCAATAGTTACAAAAACTGGCTCATTCTTTCACTGAACGTACCCAAGCGAAACTTCAGAAATTGATTCTGGGCACAACGGGCATCAGAATCAGGTTCCGTCAGAAACTGCGCACTCGTAAAATTCCAAATAAAATTAAGAAAAAAATTTCCCTTGAAATTTACTGGTCGTTACATTACTCCCACCTCAAGGATTTATGTCCCCGTAAAGATACATCGTAAACTAGGGGAGCAGAAGAGGGTACTGAGCACGCATCCGACCCTCCCGCTCCCAAGTGCTCTCCTGGAGGTTCCTGTGCTACCACCTGAGGCGCATTAAAGGAATCAACCGTCCATGTAGGAATCGTTCCTGTAGATCCTTGATCATCACAGAACCTCCTCATAAGTCACCCCATTGTCAAATTCCTGCTCCCCATTGTCGATGATATGTGTCGGGTCATGCACATATCTCCCCAGCTGAGATACGTGGAAGTCGTCATGCACCTGGTGCAACTATGGTGGATGGGTCAAGCGTTAAACCACCTAGACTACCCTTTTTAGGACCTAGAAGGGCTCGATGAAGCGCGTAGATAACTTGAAACCCCATCCATATCTCTCAAAACCACGCCGTGGTGAGAACCGTAAGAAAACGTGGTCACTATCCTCGAACTCTAGTGGTCTCCGCCTCCTATCGGAAAAAGAATTATGTCTTCTCTGAGCTGTCCTCATCCACTCCTAGAGAATTAGGCTCCACCATATTCCTGCTACCCGCGTGCAGGAGACTCGCTGCAAGGATCACCATGAGGTCAGCTGGTGTCCCCACTAACCTGAAACTCAAACAACAGCCTCCATCCAATCCTCAGCTACCTGAGGGTCTGTCTCCCCACGGAACCTGGGCGGTCTCTGATGCTGGAACTCGTGCAGTGCACTAATGAAACTAGCACTCTCAACAGCAGGGGCTAGTGGCATCGGTGGCTCGGTGGGTAGAGGTACCGACGGTGCCTCCGCTGTAAAAGGGCGATGCACCAAGGCCTCATCGCCCGGTGGGTTGTCATCTCGTACAAAGCTCTGAACCCTAGCTGGCTACCATAGTGGGGAAATATTTAAAAGAAATAGGTGAACTGCGATCAAAACTGTATACCTGGTGAGATGACACAAATTAATCATAGAGAAAACTTTTGAAAGACACATGCAATCAGTGTTTTCGTGCACTGAGTCGAAAATAAGAAGTCAGGGTCCTGGTGTACGGATACGTCGTCCCCACACCAACACTAGACTCCCTGGACTGATAGCCACACTCAATACCCTAAACACTATTGATTCACATAGAATAAAGATCAGAGTCCTGAGTTTTGCGGTAGAACCAAACTCCTCTTATACCAATTTGTCACGACCCGTCCTCGGGACCTGTGTTGTGACTACCCCAAGCTGGCCTTCCAAAGGCCAGGGGCTGGCGACTAGCACCAAGGACAAAATCCTGACAAAAAGGGGAAGTCATTTAATTTATAAGTAAACAAACACCACATTGTAAGAAAGCATATGTAAACACTAAGTAACATTATGTACAATAGTAAGTGCGGAAAAGTAAGTGGGCATGAAAACAAACCCAAAATGAAAGTATGTACAACTGGAAAGAAAGTACAACAACTGAAAAGTAAGCAACAATGACGAGCCGTCCACTAGAAATCCCACCTAAAGGGTGGGTACAGATATCCTCCTCAGCTTCTCGGTTCCTTCCATATGCTTCGTTTACATCCCGCCTAGTGGTCCACCTCCAGGTACCGACTTTCTCCACAAGCCTCGACGACGAATAGCGTTGTCCCTTGTTTGCATCCAACACAATGTAGTATGGGCATAGCCCATGCAGGGGTGATCATACGCTACTCAATAGGGACCTCGAGATCCCTGAAGGTCTCCTAGAATCCACAAAGGACAATCCACAAAGGAAAGATACAATCACAAAGTAACAACCAACACTACTTAGGTATATGCCCATAAATATACCTAAGTCATCAATTCCAGATAGGCTCCATCATCCGAGACCAATTTCGATCACGTCCACACAGGATAGTACAACCCAATCCACACAAGAATGCACAACTCATTCCACATAAGAAGCAAGTCAATCATATCAAAGATAATGATTGAAAGTCAAGACACAGCTCACACAGGTATACGTCATTTGTAAAGTAAAATGAGATGATCAGATGTAGTTACTGATTCATCTAGCTAGGACCCACGTTGGATACTAGACCAGCTAAGATATCAAACCCACGTAGGATACTACAATAGAGGTCAAATACTATCGGAACCCCGTAGGATACAAGTACAGTATTTATCACCGCCGAACCCACGGAGGATTCTCGTACGGTTGTCACCGTCGTCGAACCCACAGAGGATTCCAGTACGAAAGTCTTAACCGTCGAACCCGCAGAGGATTCCAGTACGGTCGTCATCTTCATCAGACCCACATAGGATTCCAGTATGAAATTATTCACCATCGAACCCATGGAGGATTCCAACACGGTTGTCATCGCCATCTCTCCCACAGAGGTTTCCAGTACGATAGTCTTCACCGTCGAACCCACCGAGGATTCCAGTACGGTTGTCATCGTCATCGCAACCATGGAGGATTCCAGTATGAAATTATTCACCTTCGAACCCATGGACGATTCCAGTACGGTTTTAATCGTCGTCGAACCAATGAAGGATTCCAGTACGAAGGTCTTCACCGTCGAACCCACGGTGGATTCCAGTACGGTTGTCATCATCGTCGCATCCATCTTTACGGTTCCCACACACAACATAATCATTTCCGGGAGGGTCCGCTCCACGATCCAAGGGGTCGATACATCAACTGACACTTAGTCCATATTTTATATATCCCGATGTTCCGCCTCATTGATAGGAACTCAACGTGATAGACGGCGTGTCAATCGAACGCCTGGTCTAAGATTTAATGGCTTTTTTGTTCCAAGGGCCCTGTTGGTTTTTAAGTCAAAACCAGCCTGATCGTACTCCAACTGCTTCCAAAACTAGAGCGGATTAAGTCAAAAGGTCCATCTCACTATGTGAAATCCATCAAAGTTGATGGCACGTCAATCAGACGTCCGCAGTTCAAGTTATAAGTGTTTCCGCTCCGAGTGCCCGGTTGGTTTCGTGTTCGAACCAACCCGGACATAAATAATGTCTCTTGAGACATTGAGTGTAATATACCGAAACTCCCGTCTCGATCCAAGGATCACATCTCATCTAAAAGTGCGTCGATCGGTTGTCTGTAGCCCTAGTTATGGGCGTTTTGATGAACCTATACGTTTTTAGGGGGGTTTTGGGCCAGGACCGACCCGGCCCGAGACCCCCTAGGTAGGCCCGAACTGGGTCGACCTGACCCGAGTCCGGGTCTAGCCCACTAGTGTGCGGCTCTACCAGGCTGTTGCGGCCTGGTCCGATGTGGGAGGCCCGACGCGGCGCCGTTGGTCAGTGCGTTGCAGCCGGTTGGCCTGGCGCGGGCGCGGCCCGCGTGTCCAGATAGCTCAGTCGTTCTGGCCGAGCGGGAAACGGGGGGGGTGGGGGGGGGGGGGGGGGGGGAAGGCGCTGCCCCCCCCCCCTTGATTGAAACAGCGTGACATTAAGTTGCGCCCTCCCCCAAAACCCAGAATGGAATACCCGTTCCGGTCCGTCGCAGCGGTCTCCTATGGCGGTGTGTCGCCGCGACACCAGGGTGGCGCACCGCCGCCGCTCTCGATAGACCACTGAACGCGCACCGGTGGTCGGTTTCACCCACCGTCTGCACCTGGAGTCCTTACGGGACTCGAAAATCACTACGGAGTTTTCAAATCGCCTCTGCGGCCCGTTCTGTCATCGCCTGTCGATCTGCACATCAACAAACAATCTAAGGAAGTTTGTCGGGCCATGTATGTTTGGCCCTTCCCTCTGCATTTGGTGTTCTCAAATGGTAGTCAATAAAACACATGCTTTTAGTATCGATGAGGGTATAATTTATTCAAGTGTAAATTATAATAACTTCATACCATTAAACGCTTTAGCATGTGAGATTAAATCACTCGAAAAGTATTAAACAAAATTCCCTTACATTTTTCCCCGCAATCAAAAATTCCCATCCGAAAAACATATTCCTTCACAAATCAACGTAATATTGTGTTGATCCACATTCTTTGATTTAGAAGGAAAATAATCATGGGTTTTTTATTATTTACAAATTAATCCCCTACCATAACGAAGTCGTCAAACGAGGATCGTTGTGGGAAGAAAACGTCACGGAGGACGGCGTCGCGGAACGAGGCTCTATAACCGTCGTCGGTGTTCTCCCGATGAAGGATACGACACATTGTCGTTCTCTGATGAAGTTGTCTCTCACCAGCTACGGGGAGGAGAGGAGAGGAGACGACATGGTGATTCCCTTGCGGTGACAGAGTTCTTCACGTTCTTCAATGAGGATGAACATTTTCATGACTAGATAGTTTTCTCCTTGTTTCCGCACAAAGAATCAACCCCCCATATAATAAAACATTGTATTATTTTAATAATACACACACATGCCAACATTTAATTTGAAAATAAAAAGATCACATTCAATTAATTGACTTAATTGAATAGTGTTTAATAATCAAATTAACTTTGAGGGTTGACTTGACATTAAATTTGGGTTGTGGGTGAGTTACAAAATAATGGGGGGTTTGCAAAAATAATGGGAGGATTGAGGAAATTGAAAAGGTGGGGCTCATGTCGGCCCCACCCAACATCCTTGCATCTTCCTATTCCACAATGCTTAACCATCAGTTAAATAAATAAAAATAAATTGTTAACCAAATTTATTTTTATTTCTCACATTTTTTCTATATCTCCTCCCGAGTAAACACAACTCCCGGAAAAGTCGTCCTACGCAATTATCAGCGCTGCGGTTTCATCGGTGCCCTCATATTTTGATTCTGAGCATCGGTTCAAATGTTAGGAAAACCTGCTCATTCGTTCACTGAACGTACCGAAGAGAAACTTCAGAAATTGATTCCGGGCACACCGGGCCATGGAATAAGGCGCCGTCTGAAACTATGCACTCATAAAATTCCAAAGAAAATTAAGAAAAAAATTTCCCTTGAAATTTACAGGTATTTACACATAATTCATTCATCATTGTCAAGAATTCACAGTTAATGTTCATGGATTAATGAGTGATGAATCTTGGAAATTCTCTATACAAAATGAGAGATATATAATAAGACCAAAATAATAAGAATAATAGATAATGAAATAAAAGGGTTATATTATTTGAGGATAATAAAATAAAATTGACATAAAGTGTCTTTGTTTGGAGATAAAAATAAAAAAAATCTAGATGTAACATAAAATGAATCATAACAAAACACTAAGAAAAAATTATCTTCCATATATTTTTTTGAAAATATTATTTTCTTTAAAAAACCTCATTTTAGTGTAAATAACATATTGAAATTAAGTATGTATATATTCTATACATAATCAAATAAAAAAAACACATACTCTAACTATTTTTTCACTAATATTATTTCCATTAATAATATTGGTTTTAATTAATTATATAGATAAATATGTTTTTTGACAAATATTCATATATCCACCACTTCATAATGGTGTATCTGTTAAAAATTATGAATATTTGTTCTCCTAGAAGATCTTTAAAATATTTTATATTTATAAAAACCCTCAATGTATTCAGGATTGAAAAATTATTTCAAAAATGATGAAATCAAGAATTATTTGATATTTTAGGTGTTGTGTAGTTTTTTGGAATCATATAAATTTAATTTTAGAGTAACATTTAAATAATTATTAAGGGGGAGCAATGATAAAGTCATCAAATATCTTACATGAATGAGTAAATTTAAATAAAAATAATGTAATTCTATTTACTTAAGATATATTTTAATACCTTGATAATACTTGTTGAAATTGAATGAAAATTGTCCAGTATTCTAATTAATGGGAGTTCATCCATAGCAAGAAGGATACATTTACTATCTAAAAAACAATTCCACTAAATATAAAGAGGAATCCAAATAATTTATATAGTGAGTTATCATTGGGGGTGTACGAATAAAAATTCTATAAAACAGAACACACAAAAGAAGAATATTGAAAAGGATGATGGGATAAATAGATATTATTATATTATGTTAGAAACAGATACATAATGGTAAATTTAAAGATTTACATTATTTTTAATGATACATTTAGAAAACATGATAAAAGATGAAAAAATTACATGAATGAACTTAATGAATTGGTTATGGGGTAGTAATTTATAAAAATATTTTTATTTTCATGAGTGATTATAAAAAAATATAATGTTATATACTCTTTGGAAATAACATGTTAGTATCCAAAATATCAATATTTATCCTAATGATGACTTCTAATGAATTAATGATTATTAGGTCAGACCATATGGAATTATCAGGGACTATAGAGAAATTTAATAAATAATTCATGTGCCTTGTCATATAATGTGAGATAATCATTTTGGAATAAGAAGAATGGTGAATAAATGAAGAATGTTATGTTGAGAAAATAAATTCATCCTTTTAAAATCATTGGAAGAGAAAGAATCAATAATTTTTATTATGTTAGATCTCTATATAAAATAATATATTGATCGGGAAGCAACCCCAAATAAGGTTTATTCTCATTAATATGAATAAAGAAACAAAATTATTCCCATATATGTATGATTTTTTTCACATCATTTGGAATTGAAGTAGGTAAAATTTTGGTAGAGAAAATAAAAATAAATAAAAATCTACGGACAATATATATATAGATGTGATATCTATCATGTAGTCTTGTAATTAATATCATGTTTTAATCATGAAATACATTATGTGGAATCATATAACATGGATTATTTTACCTATTTGATTAATATAAAAAACACATTTTGTTACCTTACATAAAAACATCAAATAGTAGTAAATTTAATAATGGATATAAAAGAAGTTTACATATGAAGGGAGAGTTAATGGAAATAACTATAAAAATCGATATCTAATTTGTATATGGAATTTAAGAAAATACTAGGCATTTTCCTTAAAGATTTTTTATGATATTCTCCTATACATTTATGGAGAATTAAATAAAATTATTAAATATAAAGAATTGTCATCAAATCACATGATAAAATTTAATTAAAAAATGGAGAAAACCACTTGGTATTGAATGTGTTTTATATGTTTCTTGAGTTTTTTTATGAGGGATTATTTGAAAATTTAATAATAATACCTAAAAGAATATTTATGAGACAATATCATATATTAGATTTTTTATGGATATATTTTCAATCTATTTTAATATTTTATCTTATATTGATCATGACAAATACACTATGTTTTGATTAATTTTTTTTATCATTATCTTCATTAAAATGATGAAATACTTATCTCAAATGAATTAAGTCATTCTTTAAAGAAAAATGAGATATGGTGAAGAAGATGAAATCTAAAATTATATTTGAGGCATAAAGTAATTTTTTACATTCCCTTAAGTAAAATACTCAAAAGGAAGAGAAATAATTGAATCCTTATTTATTATCATTAATGGGAATCAAAAATGAGTACAATTTTAAATTTACATATATATGGTATTTATGGGTATTACGTATTGATTTAAAATAAAATTTTAGAGACTAAAGGGAACATTTTATTATGATTATGATGATTTTATTTGATTTCAATAAATAAGTTACTTATTTTTTCAATCCAAATTTTCTAGGTCTTGATGATGAAGAAAATACAAGATGATATTGAAGAACCCCATGATTAATGAATTATTTCCATGAAAATGGGATATTTAAGGGATCTTATAATTCTGTTGAGTTATTTTTAGAAACCTAATAATTGTATCTGTTCATCATTATTGTAAAATCCCAAGTAAGCAATGAATAATAGATATTTTTATCTATGTCTATTAATGAAATAGATAGTGTTTAGAGGCTTAAAATGAAAATAAATCCAATCTTAAGCATGAAATACACTAATATTCTTAAAAGATTATTTTACTGCCTTTTTATGGAAAACCCTTTTTAAATCATAATTTTGACAATTTTATAATCTATATTTGTCAAAATAAACATATTCATTATGATTGGGACATTGAAATTTACATTGGATAAATTTTTGGTATTTTTCTGATAATGTTCATTTTTTAATGAATAGTGAAAAAATACTGCATTTTACATCAAAACTGTTTTTTCATTTAATTTGATTATATGGTTTTATTATATTTTGAATTGGTTTTAAAGTTAAATTAGAAAATATTTTTACCATTAAATCCAATAGTGGTCATTGCAATTAATTTCACTTTGAAATCAGACATAAACTAGTGTCAATCTTCTGATACTTATTGTTTCATAAAAACACCCTATTTGTCATGACAGCGGGAATTAATTATTAAATTAATTAATGTGAATTATATTTTTTTAATATTGTAAAATAGACTTCATTTTGGAATTCGGAATATCAAATATAGATTAGGGTGAATTTTTGGTATCTTTCTGAAAAACTTCAATTTTTGATGAATAGTGAAACCACTAAGTGGTACTTATAAAAACTGATTTTTCTGTTTAAATGAAATTTTTCCATCTTTGTGTTTTGAATTTCAAAAATACGACATACATTGTTGTAATTAAGAAGTAAAATGTGGTTCAAGGGATAAAAATAATTTTTTGGTGAATACTAACTTATTAAGTTTTTAATCGCGATTAGAGGTAATTAGTGTAGTTTACGGTAAGAATAATGTTTTAATAAAATGAAATAACCTAGAAAAATGCCCTACCCTCATTTGATGTGTCATTTCCGACCAATAAAATCCATGGGACAACTTGGGGACCCCATGGAGCCACTTTGGTTGGAAAATGACATAAATACCTTTTTATTTAATGATAAAGTAAAAATGACACAAACATGAGATGTTTTACTAAAACAATTTTTACATGGGGTTATAAAGATCATATTTTTGATTATAAGTATTCATTGGAAATATAAAAAGCTTTCCTACATCATAGTTGTTTTTTATAATTTTTAGACTTTAAATGAATAAAATTATTTATGACATCATGATGATGCAGCGATGACCTCATTATTTAACGATTTAAATAAAATGGAATGATAATGTAAAATCTAAGACCTAAACATGGCCAAAACCTATTTGATGGGTGGATTTCTAACCCTTATCACCTTATCCTCGAAAAACATCAATGTTGTACCTCTTAAATCTGAATACCATTTTAAAATAAAGTGACTTTTCTTTACCTTCCAAGAGTGCCCCTCCTCTCCTCTTATAAAAGGCCCCCACCTCTACCTCCTTACCCACACTCCCAAAGCCATTGGCTCGGCCATCCCCTGCCCATTTTAGCTCTCCACTTCCCTATCTTACTCCTTGAAGCCTCACTTTGGGCAGAAGTCTTCCCAAGGAAGCCTTTGAGCTCAAACCAAACGGAGTTACCCGATTTTAAGGTAATGTATTCACTTGAGTCCTTTTGTTTTATTTTGCTTCTCCAACCCCCTAAACTCTTTTTATTATTTTATTTTGTTATAACTACATAATCCTAAATATACTAGGATTTTTTTATAAGAATGATTCGAGCTACACTTACACACACCTACATCTTATGGTTAAAGGATATACTGTTTCCGTGGATGGTGAATTTATGCCTCCCGAAATGATGATTGTTCAACATTCTTTTAACACATTCAAAGGTGGAAATTAAGATGTAACTATATTTATATATGATATATAATATGTTTATTTTTACCTTAAGCTTCTGTATTTTTTATTTTGGGCATACCATTGTGGTTTCCATTATGGGTAAACACGGTATCTTTATTTAAGGAAGTGCAGACTACCGCCCCCTCAAAGTGATTTGATTCGTTAAATACCATATGTGGGACGTATAAAGGATGGAATTATGATATTATATATGATATTATACTGAAATTATAATATACCTTTATATCATTATGATTCCATTCTATAAAATACGAAATAGAAATGAAAGTAGAATTCATGCGTACGTACGGCTTACCGTCTCCATGAATGGTGCATTTCATTTATTACCTCTAAATGATTATTTAATATTATAAATGCATGTATATAATGGATATATATGATATATTAATAATGATTATAATTCTCTATATAATGGATACATGAACAACATGTAATTATAAAGGGTTTATTTTTTACTCAAGTACCAATAATCGTTAAAATGACCGTTATTAACTTAAAAAATTACACAGTGTTCATGACATGGAAATAAGTGATATAAAAGGAATAATGAACTTCAAAAAGGTTCTTAAGCATGTAGAAATTAACTCAGGTTTATTATTCAGGGCATTAAAGAATGATCGAGTCATGTCGGACCCAAGGTATGGGACTTCGTCTCAATCGCCTTTCATTGAGGCATATTTTGTTTTATACACAACCTTATTTATACGGTGTATAAACCCCTTTGACTTTTATTTTATTCAAAAGTAATATTTTTTATACGAAGCGATTACTAAATGACAAAAGGGAATGTTTTTGTCGTACGTATGCGGCGACAACGACTTCTCTGCCGCTGTGACCATTATTTGTGTTTCGGATTCCTCTACAAGCCATACCTTTTTTAAAAAAGAAAAATAAATACCATGTTTTACTTTTCTTTTATTTTTGTATTGAAAATGGTTTTCATAATGTTTTTATATCACTGTGTTGTATTGATATCTTGTTATTGAAAGGTGGAAATGTTATGTTTCCTTTATGCATGTTTTATGTGATACGATTATGTTGAGGTTCTTGGGAATTATTATGCAGACGGGCGGTTCTGTGATAAACTAAGGGCGGGTGAGCCCGATATAGCTCTCCAATGCATTGGGAAACACGAAGGAGTGTAACGTTAAGGTTTCTCCGAAGAGAATTAGGGAATATACTATGATGGGTATTCCAAACGTAACCAAGAGGGTTACTCCCTACGTAAGAATGTTATGAATGCCTCAATTTACCTTTATGTCTTATGATTTCTATGATTTATTCATGATTTGATGAGGTATGTTGAAGTGCTTATGTTTTATGGGTAAAGTATGATTTCATTCTTATGTATATATGTACCCATGTTTCCTTTCCATATATATTTTATATCCCTTACTGATCTTTTCATGCTCATCCCAAGTTTTTTTTTGAAATGTTTTTCACAGGTAAAGGGAAAGGTACATGATATGATGATAGTGTCAAGAGAGTATCATGAATGAATGCATGTTTTTATTTTAAATATATTTCTATTGATAGAAAAAATGAATATTATCTTTATGTAACCACTTTGTTTATATGTGGAATGTAATGCAAGTTTTATGATCTAATTCTCTAAAACACTAAACCTGAAAAGATCCTCAACGTGTATATAACGACCCATACTTTACATACATTGTTAATAATTCAAAATTGAAGCACACTTATTACAGCATATGACAAAACCAAAAAGGACCATATAGGTATAATGTCTTTAGAAACTGGGAAACATAAACAACTGGTTC
Organism: Viscum album; assembly: GCA_963277665.1. Lineage (NCBI taxonomy): Eukaryota > Viridiplantae > Streptophyta > Magnoliopsida > Santalales > Viscaceae > Viscum > Viscum album. The sequence goes on along the minus strand of OY728134.1, from coordinate 632,377,417 downwards.
ATAAATCTTGTACAGTGTCTCCCATTTATTTCATCATATCTAGGGTCCCTTTTAGCATATTCTACTTAATATCCATCTTCCTGACCTGGGGAAGAGAAAACATAAAAAAAGGGTGAGATCAAATGCTCAGCAAGGGAAAATAATGGAAATAAAAATCATATCACATCTTTTTGAAAATCATAACCTGCAAAAGAGATCATAATATCTTAACATGGAATAAATCATAGAAGTGAAAATGAGATCCCCATAATTATAACATAAAACTTGAAACATTTTGGCACACACACATAATCATGTAAAATCATTTCTTGTTAGTCATGACTCATTTCCAAGACTATCTTAGTGGAGAAAGTCCATTTCTGAACCGAGTTCACTCCTCGTTTCAGTCCTGTATCACTGAACCGAAATAACCTTCCGTTCCAGCCATGTCTATCTCATGAGATATAAATCTTTACCCAATGAATTGGAGGGAGATATAGGCCCCACCCATCTTATAATGAATCCTTTCTTATGTGTTCCACATAATCATAAATCATACATCATCGCATAACACATGTAACAAAAATGGTATTCTTGAAACATCATGACATCATAAAACAAATCATATAAGGTAAGTGACATCATAAAAATAATTCCCTCACAACATAATCAAATCAATGTAATAATAGGTATAAAAACAGAACCCTATATTATCGTAGATGGAAAATAATTTTGATAAAACATTTGAACTCCATTCTTGAGGAAAATATCCTTTCTACTTCAAAAACACTTTTCTTTTCTTAACATGTCATAAAATTATAAACTAAAAGAAGTTGATTAAAAATAAACATGAAAACTTATAAAGGAAGATTCTTGGAAATGATGTTTTAAAAATCCATTCTTGCCGTATAAGTTAAAAAAACATTCTTCTCGTACTTTTGTCGGAAAAGTCAAAAAGTACCTCGTACGAAAAACGCCAAAAGATTCCTTTCATATCTTTTACTAAAATCTCACCTAAGGGTAAAATTTGATATAAACTATTGTAGAAGGATATAAATATTACATATTGGGGAAACATGGATGTGGATGATAAAATACACCCCATTAAATACCAACGTATAAACAATCTCGGATAAAATGAGATTGTGACATTTCCCTTACCTTAGGTCCGATTTTCTTTGTACGTGTCCGAAGCTCCTCTTCTCTGAAACACCTCTTTGAATCATCCACTTAGGGTACTAAGATTGGTCTCTGAAGAAGACCAGGACCTCTAGGATTATTCTAGGGAAGTGGAGAAGGGATTTTGGCAGGGGTTGTCCGAGCTTGAGTGCTCAAATTGGTGTGAGGAGGAGGGGGAGGAGGTTCCCTTTTGTAAGGGAGGAGAGGGTCACCTTATGAATATCTCAACATATTATTTTATATTAAAGTCAAAATCGGTTTATAATGGTTCCAAAGGGTCTTATTTTTAAGTTAAAGTGGGTATGGGTCGAAATCCTATCAACCAATAGGAATTAGAGAAGTTTAGGTTATTATTTTAACCTTATCAATTAGATTTAACTCTAAGTTAAATAATTTAACTTTTACCGTGTCTTTTTGTTTTCTTACACTATATGGTTAATACACTTACTATAACATGCCAAACGAACCCCAAGTTGTTTATTATTAATATATATATCCTTATATAATTCATTTGGCCGAACCTTAGATTTTTAGGAATAAAATAAAAATTAATAATATAATATTTGATTTAAAAACTATTTTGTGTCAATTTTGACACTATTTGATATATGATTTTTGTGAAAGTCATAACAAAATTATATGTTAGAACCATGTTGATTAAAGCAAAACTAATATATCATAGTAACCTATAAAATTAGTTGAATTCATAAAAAGTCTCAAATTACATTTATTTGAGCATTTATAACATCAATTATGTTAAAATTTCCTTAAAAGGGTAATTACTGCATCATCGTTGTGTCATAAGTAAATTAATTTATTTAATGTCTAAAAATTATAAATAAAATATCATTATGTAGGAAATATTTTTAGCTTTCTAATTAATATTTCTACTCGAATTTATATTATGTATAACTCCATATTAAAAAATTTTTAGTTATTAAACTTTGATTTTAACTATTTTAACTATTCATTAAATAAAATAATATTAAATGTCATAATCTAATCCAAGTGGACCTAAATGGTCATATTATATTCATAAGGTTGTTTTTGGTCGAATTACACTTATCCAATAGAATTAGGACATGTGTTAGGGTAATAGTAATATCATATTTACCCTTAGTTACCCTATTTACTATTAACTGCGTTAAAAAAATTAAAAAGTTACTATTCACCAAAAAATTATTTTTATCTCATTGAACCACATTTTACTTACTGATATCAACCGTGTCTGTCAGATTTTCGAAATTCCATTCACAGAAGTGGTAAAATTATGTTTTATGCAAAATTCAGTTTTTAACCTACCACTTAGTGGTTTCACTGTTCATCAAAAATTGAAAGTTTTCAGCAAAATACCAAAATTTCACCCTAGGATAATTTCTGTATTCCGAATCCAAGAATGAAGTCCATTTTGAAAGATAAAATTTCAAAAAGTGGTTATTACTATTCATAATGGCTATTTTAAATAATATTTTAATAGCATATCGCAGTTTAGTGAAACTCGGTATTGCGTACAACGCAAGCTATCGTGGAAGGTCGTGATTGCGTGTAAAGCAAGGAAAGAAAGTGTTGTGTAGAAAAATATTACTTTGATGATTTATATAACATAAAAACAAAATATTACTCATAAAAATATCGGGTGTTACATTCTACCCCCCTTAAAAAGAATATCGCCCTTGAAATTCGTCACTTTGTAACAAACAGATGAGGATACTTCTCCCTCATCATATCCTCAAGCTCCCATGTAGCTTCTTCAAGTTGGGGGTTCCTTCATAAAACTTTCACCAATCGAGTGGTCTTGTTTCGTAGGACTTTTTCGCTACGATCCAGAATCTCTATTGGTTGGTCTTTATAAGAAAGATCTTGCTCCAGCGGTACAACTTCTGAGCTGAGTACATGTGAAGGATCTGGTATGTACTTTCTCAGGAGAGATACATAGAACACATCGTGATCTTGAGAGAGATTCAATGGAAGCGCCAATCGGTAAGCTACCATTCCAACACGATCCAGTATTTCTAAAGGACTGATATATCTAGGGCTCAACTTCCACTTCTTTCCAAATCTCATAACCCTCTTCCAGGGAGATATTCGTAAGAACACTTTATCACCCACTTCAAACTCTAGGTCTTTTCTTCGGTTGTCGGCATAACTTTTCTGTCGACTCTGAGCTTCTCTTATGTGTTGTTGAATAGATCTGACCTTTTCTGCCATTTCATCAATGAGATAAGGTCCTAATAGCTTTCTTTCCCCATCTTCATCCAGCAAGTTGGAGTCCTGCATTTCTTTCCATAGAGATCTTCAAAAGGAGCCATCTGAATACTGCAGTGAAAAATATTATTATAAGAAAATTCCACCAAAGGTAGATGTTGATAACAACCTCCTTTGAAATCCATAGAGCAAGCTCTCAACATATCTTCTAGGGTTTGAAATGTTCTCTCAGACTGACCGTCTGTCTGAGGATGATAAGCAGTGCTGAAACTCAACTCTGTATCCAGAGTATGCTAAAGACTTCGCCAGAACTTCGCGGTAAATCTCATATCCCGATCAGATATAATAGAAAGTGGTACTCCATGCAATCTTACCACTTCCTTTACATATATCCTGGAAAGCTGATCTAGAGAGAAATCCTCTCTAATAGCAATGAAGTGTGAAGACTTTGTAAGACGATCAACTATGACCCAGATAGCATTATTGCCTTTGGATGTTTCAGGAAGTCCTGTGACAAAGTCCATAGTGATGTTTTCACATTTCCATTCGGGTATGGGTAATGGTTGTAACATCCCCTTAGACTTCTGTCTCTCATCTTTAACTTTTTGACAAACCAAGCATTGAGAGACATATTCAGCAACATCTCTTTTCATTCCATCCCACCAGAAGTACTCTTTCAGGTCCCTATACATCTTCGTGCTTCCAGGATGAATAGAGAATGAAGAACTATGAGCCTCATCCAGCAGCTCCTTCTTTAATTCGGGGATGGGAGGAACACAAACCCGATTCCTGAACTTTATTATCCCATCACAATCAAGGTTGAATTCAGGAACATTTCTCACCTTCTTTTGTAACTCGACATCTTCTTTCTGTGCCTCTTTAATCTTCACATGTATAGATGGTTGAACATTCATTTGAGAAAGATAAGATTTTTCCCCTTCAATTATAATTCCAAGATCCATCCTTTGTAAATCCATAAATATTGGATCTTTTGCGATCCTCATCATGGATAAACTAGCATGGTCTTGTTGACTTAATGCATCTGCCACCTTGTTTTCTTTCCCAGGGTGGTAATGGATTGAGCAGTCATAGTCCTTAATCAGCTCCATCCATCTTCTTTGACGCATATTCAGCTCCTTTTGTGTGAAAATATACTTTAAACTTTTATGATCAGTATAAATATCACACCTTTCACCATAAAGGTAATGCCTCCAAATCTTTAATGCAAAGATTACCGCAGCTAACTCCAAATCATGTGTTGGTTAATTTTGCTCATGGATTTTCAACTGTCGTGAGGCAAAAGCTATCACCATATCATTTTGCATAAGAACACACCCCAATCCCTTCTTGGATGCATCACTGTAGATCACAAAACTTTCTCCACTACAAGGCAGTGTGAGCACAGGTGCACTGGATAACCTTCTTTTCAACTCGTTGAAATTCTCTTCACATAACTCTGTCCAAACAAACTTAACTCCTTTCCGAGTCAACTTGGTGAGTGGATTAGGTAATCATGAAAAATCTTTTACAAAACGTCGATAATATCCAGCCAAACCAAGAAAACTTTGGATCTCAGTTACTGTTGTTGGTCTCGACCATCTTTCGATAACCTCTATTTTTGCTGGATCCACAGAAATCGCCTCTTTTGATATTATGTGACCCAAAAATGAAACTTTTTGAAGCCAAAATTCACACTTGGTAAATTTGGCATAAAGCTTCTCCATTCTCAGGGTCTTCAATATAATTCTCAAGTGATCTTTATGTTCTTCCTTGCTCTTTGAATAGACAAGAATATCATCTATAAAGACTACCAAAAATAGATCAAGATAGTCTCTAAAGACTCTATTCATCATATCCATGAAGATAGCAGGGGCATTAGTAAGACCAAATGGCATCACTATAAATTCATAGTGTCCATACCTTGTACGGAAACCCGTCTTTGGTATATCCTCCCTTTTGACCCTTAATTGACGATACCCTGAACGAAGATCAATCTTGGAAAAGTATTGAGCTCCATGTAGTTGGTCAAATAATCCATCAATGCATGGGAGAGGATATTTGTTTTTTGATAGTGATCTTGTTAAGTTCTCGATAATCAATGCAGATTCTCATTGATCCATCTTTCTTCTTAACAAATAGAATAGGTGCTCCCCAAGGTGACGCACTAGGGCGTATGAATCCCTTATCAAGATTCTCTTGGAGTTGCTTCTTCAATTCCTGCAACTCAATTGGGGCCATTCTATAAGGTGTCTTTGAAATAGGAAAAGCACCCGGTACGAGTTATATTGAAAACTCAACTTCACGATTTGGTGGAAGACCAGGTAATTCCTCCGGAAAGACATCATCAAACTCCTGTACGATGGGAATATTATTAATCGCGAGTTTCTCACCAACCATTTGAGATAAATAACCTTCATTTAGTGGAATCAATACCCGTAAAATGTAAGAAATTTCAACTGGAAGGTTATGTTCATCCTTGCATTGATAGACGATCATAGATTGATCTGGAATATGAAATGTGGCTTCCCTTCTTTGGCAATTGATATGAGATCCGTATAAATAAACCCAATCCATGCCAAGAATCACATCGAATTTCACTAAAGGAAGGATCATAAGATTTGCAGGAAGCACTTTCCCACAAACGTCAATTGGAGAAGAATTATAAACTTTTGATGCGATTGATGTGCCATTAGGTGTTGTCACAGATAACGCAACATCTAATTGTTGAGGTAATACGGTGATACCCTTAGATAATTCTTCAGAAATAAAAGAGTGGGTGGATCCAGAATCAAATAAAACATTTTCTACTTTATAGTGGATGGTAAGTGTACCTTTCACCACTTCGTTATCGTACTCCACATCACTGATAGAAATTGCATGTGACTTTCCTTTGTCTTTAGCCTTAAGAGTTTGTTGACGTCAACCATCATCATCAACCCTTGGATTTGGGCATTGTTTGGAATAATGCCCCATCTCCTTGCACTTGAAACATTGAAGTGTAGTAGGTTCATTCTGTGTATCCCTTCCTTTGTTTGCATCATTAGAAATCTTCTTCCCATTATCGCGACATTCAAATTCCTGATGACCTTCCTTTCCACATTTGAAACATTTACTTGTCCCTTTAAGACAACTCCCTCCATGTTTCCTTCCAAACTTGGAGCATAAGGGAAAGCTCGTCTTCTTTTCAGTGTGCTCTTTAGATTTTCCTTTGAATTCCATTTTCCTCTTCTTATCAAACCCATATGACTGATGGGTTACTCCAATCTCCATCTCGACTTTGAGAGCACATCGAACGATTTCCTCGTAGCTATTGAAGTCCCTTATGGATAACGCCCTTCGAAGACTTTCTTTTAATCCACTAATGAATCGATCGATCTTACTCTCTGGTTGGATAATAATACCAGAAGCGTACCTTGCAAGTCTTGTAAAATTTGCTTCATAGGTACCAACAGATTCATCATCCCTTTGCTTCGGTTCAAGAAACTCTTTCTCCATCATTGTTCGGAGAAGACGAGGGAAGTACTTATTGAAAAATAAGTTCTTGAACTCGTCCCATTCCATGGACTCAATTTCATCCCTTTGCCTCGTATTCTTAATAAGATTCCGCCATTGATCAGCATCTCCTTCCAAACGATACACAGCTAGGATGAATTTATCATGTTCAGAACATTGAAGTACTGAAAATATCTTTTCAGTAGTACTAATCCATTGTTCAGCAACTAATGGATCAGTAGACCCACTGAATGAAGGTAGATGCTCCCTCATGAAGGATTCAACGGAATGTTGCTCCTTCCTTTGCTCGTTTGGAAGTCCTGCATGATTCATAGCTTGAGAAAGTTGTGTGATCATGGCTACAAGATTTTTCATTCCATCTCCCATATCATTAGGTTTCTCAGGGGGACAATCATTGCATTGCCCTTTGCATTCCTCATTAACACGGTTCCTTCGGGTTCGAGCCATTGACTAAAACCAACAAGAATAGTGTGAGAAACACTAATTATAATAGGAAAACCACATAATTCAAGAATAAAATTTTCACGCTTAAGGTCTTATCCTAGGTTATTCATGGCCATTTCTAAAACACTAAGATTATGTTCTATTCTTAGACTTATCCTTAGGGTTCTTACTAAGGCTTTCACATCCTAGTTTCCAAAGGTTGACTATACCTTTCCTCTGATACCAACTATAACGACCCATAATTTACATACATTGTTAATAGTTCAAAATTGAAGCACACTTATTCAAACATATGACAAACCCACAAAGGACCATATAGGTATAGTGTCTTTAGAAACTGGGAAACATAAACAACTGGTTCACAAATATTCTACAGTGTCTCCCATTTATTTCATCATATCTAGGGTCCCTTTTAGCATATTCTACTTAATATCCATCTTCCTGACCTGGGGAAGAGAAAACATACAAAATGGGTGAGCTCAAATGCTCAGCAAGGGAAAATAAAGGAAATAAAAATCATATCATATCTTTTTGAAAATCATAACCTGGAAAATAGGTCATAATATCTTAACATGGAATAAATCATAAAAGTGAAAATGAGATCCCCATAATCATAACATAAAACTTGAAACTTTGTGGCATACACACATAATCATGGAAAATCATTTCTTGTTAGTCATGACTCATTGCCAAGACTATCTTAGCGGACAAAGTCCATTTCTGAACAGAGTTCACTCCTCGTTTCAGTCCTGTATCACTGAACCGAAATAACCTTCCGTTCCAGCCATGTCTATATCATGAGATATAAATCTTTACCCAATGCATTGGAGGGAGATATAGGTCCCACCCATCTTTTAATGAATCATTTCTTATGTGTTCCACACAATCATAGATCATACATCATCTCATAACACATGTAACAAAAATGGGATTCTTGAAACATCATGACATCATAAAACAAATCATATAAGGTAAGTGACATCATAAAAATAATTCCCTCACAACATAATCAAATCAATGTAATAATAGGGATAAAAACAGAACCCTATATTATTTTATATGGAAAATAATTTTGATAAAACATTTGAACTCCATTCTTGAGAAAATATCCTTTCTACTTCAAAAACACTTTTCTTTTCTTAACATGTCATACAATTATAAACTAAAAGAAGTTGATTAAAAATAAACATGAAAACTTATAAAGGATGATTCTTGGAAATAATGTTTTAAAAATCCATTCTTGCCGTATAAGTCAAAAAAACATTCTTATCGTACTTTTTTCAGAAAAGTCAAAAAGTACCTCTTATGAAAAACGCCAAAAGATTCCTTTCATATCTTTTACTAAAATCTCACCGAAGGGTAAAATTTGATATAAACTATTATAGAAGGATATAAATATTACATATTGGGGAAACATGGATGTGGATGATAAAATACACCCCATGTAAATTCCAACGTATAAACAATCTCGGATAAAATGAGATTGTGACATTTCCCTTACCTTAGGTCCGATTTGCTTTGTATGTGTCCGAAGCTCTCTTCTTTGAAATGCCTCTTTGAATCCTCCACATAGGGAACTAAGATTGGTCTTTAAAGAATACCAGGACCTCTAGAATTATTCTAGGGAAGCGGAGAAGGGATTTTGGCAGGGGTTGGCCGAGCTTGAGTGCTCAAATTGGTGTGAGGAGGAGGGGGTGGAGGTGCCCTTTTATAAGGGAGGAGAGGGGCACCTTAGGAATATTTCAAAATATTATTTTATATTAAAGACAAAATCGGTTTATAATGGTTCCAAAGGGTCTTATTTCGAAGGTAAAGTGGGGATGGGTCAAAATCCTATCAACCAACAGGATTTAGACAAGTTTAGGTTATTATTTTTACCGTATCAATTAGATTTAACTCTAAGTTAAATAATTTAACTTTTACCATGTCATTTTGGTTTCTTACACTATATGGTTAATACACTTACTATAACATGAAAAACGAACCCCAAGTTGTTTATTATTAATATATATATCCTTACCTAAGTCATTTGGCCGAACCATAGATTTTTAGGAATAAAATAACAATTAATAATATAATATTTGATTTAAAAACTATTTTGTGTCAATTTTGACACTATTTGATATATGATTTTTGTGAAAGTCATAACAGAATTATATGTTCGAGCCAAGTTTATTAAAGAAACACTAATATATCATAGTAACGTAGAATATTAGTTGAATTCATAAAAAGTCTCAAATTACATTTATTTGAGCATTTATAACATCAATTATGTTAACATTTCCTTAAAAGGGTAATTACTGCAACATCGTTGTGTCATAAGTAAATTATTTTATTTAATGTCTAAAAATTATAAATAAAATATCATTATGTAGGAAATCTTTTTAGATTTCTAATTAATATTTGTAGTCGAATTTATCTTATGTATAACCCCATATTAAAAATGTTTTAGTTATTAAACTTTGATTTTAACTATTTTAACTATACATTAAATAAAATAATATTGAATGTCATAATCTAATCCAAGTGGACCTAAATGGCCATATTATATTCATAAGGTTGTTTTTGGTCGAATTACACTTATCCAGTAGAATTAGGACATGTGTTAGGGTAATAGTAATATCATATTTACACTTAGTTACCCTATTTACTATTAACCGCGGGAAAAAAAGTAAAAAGTTACTATTCACCAAAAAATTATTTTTATCTCATTGAACCACATTTTACTTACTGATATCAACCGTGTCTGTCGGATTTTCGAAATTCCATTCACAGAAGCGGAAAAATAATGTTTTATGCAAAATTCAGTTTTTAACCTACCACTTAGTGGTTTCACTATTCATCAAAAATTGAAATTTTTCATAAAAATACCAAAATTTCACCCTAGGATAATTTCGGTATTCCTAATCCAAGAATGAAGTCCATTTTGAAAGATAAAATTTCAAAAAGTGGTTATTACGATTCATAATGTCTATTTTAAATAATATTTTAATAGCATATCGTCGTTTAGTTAAACTCGGTATTGCGTACAACGTATGCTATCGAGGAAGCTCACGATTGCGTGTAAAGAAATCCAACCAAGTGTTGTGTAGAAAAAGATTCCTTTGATGATTTATATAACATAAAAACAAAATATTACTCATAAAAATCTCAGGTGTTACAGTGTAATCTTGTAATAACTCAATATTAAGTAAGGTTTAAGGCTGGGGCCTTATAGTTGGTATCAGAGGTCAGTTTAGATAACTTTAGGAGTTAGAATTATATTAAATGATTATCCAAAAATATTTTTTTTAAATGATATAGCATTGGAAGATTACCATGTTTCTTCATCTAAGATATGTTTGTTCAGAATGGTTTTCCGCAGAGGAAACAGGGAAGCAGTGCTAGGAAGGCATACAGAAGGAAATAACCTTCCGAATCAGCATCCTGAGATGGTCGGAATTGGAACTGAACAGTTTGTTGCAGTAATTGCGCAGTTGACTGAAGACATAAATGGGGGTGGTATCCATGCACGAGATCAGCCAGATCAACTGCAGAGGAACATGTCAGTGGTGGAACATTTCATGAGGCAACATCCCCCATCATTCAGAGGATCATCTGACACTATGTTGGCTGAATGGTGGATTAAAGCACTGGATAAGATTTTCGATGTCATGGGGTGTTCAGAAAATCAAAATGTTAGTCTTGCTATTTACCGTTTGGAGGGTGAGGAAGATCAGGGGTGGTCTATGGTTAAAAATATCAGGGACGCCGATGAGATTGATGCTCTCGACTAGGATGAATTCAAAGGTATGTTTCTTGAGAAATATTTTCCTAAGCCTGTTCGACTTAGGATGGAAAAGCAATTCTTGGAATTGAGGAAAGAGGAAGACTCAGTGGCTTCCTATGAAGAAAGGTTCACTCTATTGGCAGGGTATGCTCTAAATTTTATCCAAGACCTTGATAGTAAATTCAATCATTTTTACTCGAGATTAAAGCCAAAATATCGAAGGGCATTAGCTTCTAGTGAGATTAAATGTTATTAAAATCTTGTTCGATGTGCTGAGAAGGTGGAAATGGATTTTTCCGTTGATCAAGTGTCCTATAACAACCAACAGAAGAAGAGACCGAGGTGGCAGGAGAAAGGTAATAATTCTTCAAAAAAGTCTGATGGTAAGAAAACTATGTTTCCAGTTTGTCATAAATGTGGAAAAAAGCATGCTGGGGAATGTCTTCTGAATTTTGGAAAGTGCTATCGATGTGGTAAGATGGGACATAAGGCTCGGGATTGTACTTGAAAAGATCAGGGTGATGGTAAGACCAAATTTGATCTATAGTTACTGAAATGTTATAAGTGCAATGAGATGGGTCACTATGCAATCGAGTGTCCGACAAAGAGCTTGGGTGATGGGAAGCAGTTAGACTACAAGCAGAATGGGGTGGTGAAATCCTTTGAAACTACTTCAGCAGATGTCGGGCCATCAAATGAAGTTGTATCAGGTACTTTGTTTGTTTTTTCAGATTATGCAAGTGTGTTGTTTGATTTGGGTTCTACACATTCTTTCATCTCTGGAACCATTTCTAGTAAAATGCGAATACCATCTCAAGAAATGACTCCTGAACTTGTGGTAAAAACACCTGGGGGAAATGTTGAGGCAAAAAGAATTTATAAGAATATTCCTATCCATATCTGTGGAAATAACCTACATGCAAACTTTATTTTTCTACCTCTAGTAGAGTTTGATGTTATCTTGGGTATGGATTAGCTCTCTATTTACCATGCTATAATTGACTGTAGAGCTAAATAAGTTTCTTTTCAAAATGAATTTCAGTTTGTGTACAAGAATGAACCCTTACTGTTGATAACTTATCAAGATGCCAAGAAACTTGTAAAAGATGGAAATGAATGTTACCTTGCACACAACATTGAAAATAAAGGAACTGTTCAGATTAATGATGTGCCAGTGGTAAATGAGTATCCTAATGTTTTTCCTGATGAGTTGCCTGGAATAATACCAATCGGGATGTTGAGTTTACTGTTGACTTAGTTCCAGATGCTAAGCCAATTTCAAAACCCCCTTATCGAATGGCTCAAATTGAACTTTTACAGTTGAAGGATCAATTGCAAGATTTATTAGAGAAAGGTTTCAATCGACCTAGCACATCACCATGGGGTGATCCTATTTTATTTGTTAAAAAGAAAGATGGTTCAATGAGACTTTGCATTGATTATAGAGTCTTGAATAAGATCAATGTTAAGAACAAATATCCTTTTCCTCATATCGATGATTTGTTTGATCAGCTCCAGGGAGCTCAGTATTTTTCAAAGATTGACCTGAGATCGGGGTACCATCAGCTGAATGTAAAGGAAGCAGATGTTCTGAAGACTGCATTACGTACAAGATATGGCCATTATGAATTTTTAGTAATGCCTTTTGGGATAACCAATGCACCTGATGTATTCATGTACCTAATGAATAGAATTTTCCATGAGTTCTTGGATAAGTTTGTGGTGGTTTTCATTGATGATATTTTGGTTTTTTCTAAAAGTAACGAAGAGCATGAAAGACATTTAAGGGTCATTTTTCAATCCTTGAAAGAAAAGAAATTGTATGGGAAATTCAGAAAGTGTGAGTTTTGGTTGCATCAAATTTCTTTCCTTGGTCACATTGTTTCAAAAGATGGGATAAATGTTGATCCTGCAAAAACAAAGGTTGTTGAAGAATGGCCAATACCGAAAAATGTAACAGATATTCATAGTTTTCTTAGTTTGGCAGGCTATTACCGAAGGTTTGTTAGAAATTTTTCACGGTTATCTAGTCCAATGACTAAGCTAACTCGGAAGGGTGTTAAGTGTATCTGGACAAAAGAATGTGATGATTGTTTTCAGGAATTGAAAAGAAGATTGGTGAATGCTCCAGTTTTCGCACTACCTTCCAGGAATGGTGAGTTTGTTATATACAGTGATGCTTCATTGAAAGGTCTTGGTTGTGTCCTAATGCAGAATGATCAGGTAATTTCTTATGCTTCACGTCAGATGAAAACTCATGAGGTAAATTAACCTACACATGATTTGGAATTAGCTACTGTTGTTTTTGCTTTAAAAATTTGGAGGCATCATTTGTATGGAGTAAAGTGTGAAATATATACTGATCACAAAAGTTTAAAGTATATATATTCACTCAGAAATAGGTAAACATGAGATAGAGGAGATGGCTGGAATTAATCAAGGATTATGATTGTACAATTCATTACCATCCGGGAAAATCAAATAAAGTGGCTGATTCTTTGAGTCGAAAAAGTAATGCTTCATTAGCAATGTTGTGTTTGGAACGTGATCCTTTGGTTAAGGATTTGATGAAATTTGGCATAGAAGTTGTTGGTGCAAGAACTTCTTCTGTTTTGTTTCAGGTATCAGTGAGATCATCTCTATCAGATAGAATCAAGCAAGCACAGAAGCAAGACAGTGAGTTGCAGAAAAAGGTAGAGCTGGTTCAAAAAGGTAAGTTGCCTGAATTCAACATTGATAATGATTGCGTTTTGAGATTTGGGAAGAGATTGTGTGTGCCTTGTGATTCACATTTGAAGAGAGAGTTGTTATGTGAAGCTCATAGTTCTCCGTTTTCAGTTCATCCTGGCAGTACTAAGATGTACAGAGATCTGCGGGAGTATTACTGGTGGGATTGAATAAAAAGAGATGTTTCTGATTTTACTGTGAAGTGTTTGACATGTCAACAGGTTAAATCAGAGCGGCAGTTACCGAAAGGGATGCTTCAGCCTTTACCAGTGCCAGAGTGGAAATGGGAGAATATATCCATGGACTTTTTTGTGGGATTACCGAAGACATCTCAAGGTAATAATGCAATCTGGGTTATTGTTGACCGCTTGACTAAATCTACTCATTTCCTTACTATACGAGATACTTTTTCCCTAGATCAACATTCCCTTTTGTATCTTAAAGATATAGTCAGGTTACATGGAGTTCCCCTATCCATTGTATCTGATCGTGATCCTCGGTTCACTTCTAACTTTTGGAAAGGCCTTCATAAGTCGTTGGGTATAGAATTAAATTTTAGTACAACTTTTCATCCTCAATCAGATGGGCAGTCAGAATGAACAATTCAGACATTGGAGGATATGCTACGTTCTTGCTCTATGGATTATCAGGGATGTTTGGAAGAACATCTTTCTTTGGTTGAATTTTCATATAATAACAATTTTCATTCCAGTATACAGATGGCACCATTTCAGGCATTATATGGGAAGCGGTGTAGAACTCAAGATTTCTGGGATGAAGTGGGTGAAAGGAAGTTGATGGGACCAGAATTGGTAGAAGAGATGGCAGAAAAAGTTCAGCTGATTCAGAAGCACATGAGAACAGCTCAGAGCAGGCAGAAGAGTTATGTGGATAACCAGAGGAAATATCTATCTTTTGAGGTAGGTGATCATGTTTTCCTCAAAGTATCACCATGGAAAAGTGTGATGTGATTTGGTAAGAAAGGAAAGCTGAGTCCAAGGTTTATTGGACCATATGAAATTCTAGAGAGAGTTGGATCAGTTGAATATCGGGTGGCTTCACCCCCGAGTTTTTCTCAAGTACACAATGTTTTTCACGTTTCGATGTTGAGAAAGTATATGCCAGATCCATCTCATGTTTTGAGTCCAGAGGTAGTTCAGCTGAAAGAGAAACTATCTTATGAGGAACAACCGGTCCAGATTCTTGACCTTAGGGAGCAAGTGTTACAAAATATGGTGATTCATCAGGTAAAGTTTTTGTGGAAAAACCACATGATTGAAGAGGCAACATGTGAATCTGAAAATGCAATGAGGGATAAATACCTCCATTTATTCGATAAGTAAATAAATTTTGGGGACGCAATTTTCAAAAGGGGGGAAGGATGTAACGTCCCAAGTAAGTAGTTAATAATAGATATTTTTATCTATGTATGTTAATGAATTATATAGTGTTTTAGAGGCTTAAAATGAAAATAAATCCAATCTTAAGCATGGAATACACTAATATTCTTGAAAGATTGTTTTACTGCCTTTTTATGGCAATGCCCTTTTTAAATCAAACTTTTGACAATTTTATAATCTATATTTCTCAAAATAAACATATTCATTATGATTGGGACATTGAAATTTACATTGGATAAAGTTTTGGTATTTTTATGACAATGTTCATTTTTTAATGAATAGTGAAAAAATACTGCATTTTACATCAAAACTGCTTTTTCATTTAATTTAATTATATGGTTAGATTATATTATGAATTGGTTTTAAAGTGAAATTTGAAAATATTTTTACCATTAAATCCAATAGTGGTCGTTGGAATTAATTTCACTTTGAAATCGGAATATCAAATATAGATTAGGGTGAATTTTTGGTATTTTTCTGAAAAACATCAATTTTTGATGAATAGTGAAACCACTAAGTGGTACTTATAAAAACTGATTTTTCCGTTTAAATGAAATTTTTCCATCTTTGTGTTTTGAATTTCAAAAATCTGACATACATGGTTGTCATTAAGAAGTAAAATGTAGTTCAATGGGATAAAAATAATTTTTTGGTGAATAGTAACTTATTAAGATTTTAATCGCGATTAGAGGTAATTAGTGTAGTTTATGGTAAGAATAATGTTTTAATAAAATGAAATGACCTAGACACATGTCCTACCCTCATTGGATGTGTCATGGCCGACCAATAACATCCATTGGTCAACTTGGGGACCCTATGGAGCCACTTTGGTTGGAAAATGACATAAATACCCATTTATTTAATGATAATGTAAAAATGACACAAACATGAGATGTTTTACTAAACCAATTTTTACATGGGGTTATAAAGATCAAATTTTTTATTATAAATAGTCATTGGAAAGCTAAAAGGATTTACTACATCATAGTATTTTTTTTATAATTTTTATATTTTAAATAAATTAAATTATTTATGACATCATGATGATGCAGCGATGACCTCATTATTTAACGATTTAAATAAAATGGAATGATAATGTAAAATAGTATACCTAAACATGGCCAAAACCTATTGTATGGGTGTATTTCGAACCATTATCACCTTATCCTCGAAAAACAACAATGTGGGACCTCTTAAATCCGAATACCATTTTAAAATAAAGTGACTTTTCTTTACCTTCCAAGAGTGCCCCTCCTCTCCTCTTATAAAAGGCCCCCACCTCTACCTCCTTACCCACACTCCCAAAGCCTTTGGCTCAGCCAACCCCTGCCCATTTTGGCTCTCCACTTCCCTATCTTACTCCTTGAATCCTGACATTGGGCAGAAGTCTTCCCAAGGTAGCCTTTGAGCTCAAACTAAAGGGAGTTACCCGATTTTAAGGTAATGTATTCACTTGAGTCCTTTTGTTTTATTTTTCTTCTCCAACCCCCTAAACTCTTTTTATTCTTTTCTTTTGTAAAAATTCCAGTATCCTCAAAATACTAGGATGTTTTTATAAGAAGGATTCGAGCTAAACTTACACACACCTGCATCTAATGGTTTTAGGGCATACTGTTTCTATGGATGGTGAATTTATGTCTCCCGAAACGATGATTGTTCAACATTATTTTAACACCTTCAAAGTTGACCATTAGGATGTCACTATATTTATATATGATATATAATATGTTTATGATTTCCTTAAGCTTCTGTATTTTTCATTTTGGGCATACCTTTGTGGTTTCCATTATGGGTAAACGCGATATCTTCATTTAAGGATGTGCGGACTACCACCCCCTAAAAGTGAATTGATTTGTTAAATACCATATGTGGGACGTATAAAGGATGGAACTATGATATTATATATGATATTATACTGGAATTATAATATACCTTTATATCATTATGATTCCATTCTATAGAATACGAAATAGAAATGAAAGTAGCGTTCATGCGTACGTACAGCTTACCGTCTCCATGAACGGTTCATTTCATTTCTTACCTCTAAATGATTATGTAATATTATAAATGCATGTATATACTGGATATATATGATATATACATAATGATTATAATTCTGGATATAATGGATACATGAAAAACATGTAATTATAAAGGGTTTATTTTTGACTCAAGTACCAATGATCGTTAAAATGACTGTTATTAACTTAAATAATTACATAGTGTTCATGACATGGAAATAAGTGATATAAAAGGAATAATGAACTTGAAAAAAGTTATTAAGAAACTAGAAATTAACTCAGGTTTATTATTCAGGACATTAAAGAAAAATCGAGTCAAGTCGGACCCGAGGTATGGGACTTCGTCTCAATCTCCTTTCATTGAGGCATATTTTGTTTTATACACAACCTTATTTATACAGTGTATATACCCCTTTGACATTTATGTTTATTAAAAAGGAATATTTTTTATACGAAGCGTTTACTAAATGACAAAAGGGAATGTTTTTGTCGTACATATGCGGCGACAACGACTTCTCCGCCGTCGTGACCATTATTTGAGTTTCAGCTTCCTCTACAAGCCATACCTTTTTTTTAAAAGAAAAATAAATACCATGTTTTACTTTTCTTTTATTTTGGTGTTGAAAATAGTTTTCATAATGTTTTTATATCACTCTGTTGTATTGATATATTGTGATTGAAAGGTGGAAATGTTATATTTCCTTTAAGCATGTTTTATTTGATACGATTATGTTGAGGTTCTTGGGCATTATTAGGAAGACGGGTGGTTCCATGATAAACTAAGGGCGGGTGAGCCCGATATAGCTTTCCAATGCATTGGGTAACGTGAAGGTGTGTTACATTAAGGTTTCTCTGAAGAGATTTAGGGAATATACTATGATGGGTATTCCAAACGTAACCAAGAGGGTTACTCCCTACGTAAGAATGTTATGAATGCCTCAAGTTACCTTTATGTCTTATGATTTCTATGATTTATTCATGATTTGATGAGGTATGTGGAAGTGATTATGTTTTATGTGTAAATTCTAATTTCATTCTTATGTATATATGTACCCTTGTTTCCCTTCCATATATATTTTATATCCCTTACTGAGCTTTTTATGCTCATCCCAATTTTTTTTGAAATGTTTTTCACAGGTCAACGGAAAGGTACATGATATGAAGATAGTGTCAAGGAAGTGTCAAGAAAAAATCCATGTTTTATTTTAAATATGTTTCTGTTGATGGGAAAGAATAATATTATCTTTATGTAACCACTTTGTTTATATGTGGAATGTAATGCAAGTTTTATGATCTAAATCTCTAAAACAATAAACCTGAAAAGATCCTCAACGTGTAATCTTGTAATAACTCAAGATTAAGAAAGGTTTAAGGCTGGGGACTTATAATTATGTCATTAAAAAAAATTAATATTCATAGAGTGGAAAACTCATTTGGATGGTGATAGTACATTGAGATTAAATTAAAATAAATGATTTAAAATTTATCATTCAACATATAATTAATTATTGGCTCTACATTATAAATGTAACATAGGAGCATATTGTGGTTCTAGTTGGTCATTCCTTATGATGGAAAGATAATTTATTTCCAAAATTATTGAGTATTGTAAATATTGAAGCAGGTGATGATACCTATACTTATTTTTGGAAGCATTTTGTAAATGTGATACTTATTAAAATGTACATAATGTTAATCAAGGATCAGACATGATAGTTGATGAAAGCATTATTAATTATAAGTCAAGATAATGTTAAGTATCTAGATGATAGAAAATACTAAAATTATAATTTCTATGCGAATAAGTGGATATGGGTAATAGTTGTTGTGAGCATCCATTCTTGTGTTTATGAAGTGATAAAACTATTATTTATATAGAACTATAATTGGATGATGTTAAAGGAATTGACATGGGTCTATATCATGAGATATTCTAAATGATTATTAGAAAAGACATATCTATAAAAATTTAATGATCAAAACATATCAAGAGGTATTATTTATAGTAGATTAATCTTAGGTAATGTGGTGTAATTTATTTGAAATAAGTTACATTAATACATTGTAATAATAAAAAATTTTAATGAATGAATATGTGTACAGAAATATGAATTTTAAAGAAGGCATGCTGATTTTGAGATAATTGGAAAAGGAATATTCCAGGTATAATGTAATTCGAATAGAATATAGAATTAAAATCCAGTGGAAACAATATATTGGAAAAAATAAGCTGAATTTGGAGATATATTAGATACTGCAATGGTAATGAAATATATTTTTAGGATGATCATAAAGCATAATGTGTTAGAAGGTGAAGTATGCAGAATAAGAAACAAAAGGAATAAATACAATTAAAGGATGATGTTGAAGAGCATAATTGTAAGTGGTAATCAGATATATGTGTTTTGGCGGATGAAGAAATATATCACCCAAATTAGGAGGTGTTGATAAATTAAAAAAAATAATTATAGCTAAATTGATAAGAAAAAGTTTTTAGAAGTCTGAAAGATTCACTTTTTTGAAAAACATAACTCAATATTCTCTAGGGTTATCAAAGATTAAACTTGAGTCGGCATAGAAAATATTTTCAGCAGATAATATGTTTATATATATAATTTTTTAAGTGGAAGATGTATATATAGGTATTATTGTCACACCATGATGGTTTTTCTTCTAATGAATAGAAGATATATTGTATTATGTGAATCTTTTTTCTAGTTTTAATGTGATGTGGGTAAGATATATAAGAATTACTATATAATATTTGAATTATCATGGGATTAACCAATAATATATAAAGGCTATTCTATGATAACAATATGTATTTATATGTTCATCCTAATTATATATAAGTATGATCTATTAAAGTGATGAATTAAATGTGTTCATGTTGATATATTTTCCATATATTAAATATAATTAGTCTTAATCTATGATACATGATAAAATTTGATGAGGAAATTAATAATAATGATCAAGAGTTGAATGAAACGTTTACCTAGTCAATATTATTTTTTAGAGTCATATATTGAAGGGGATAATTAGTAATGTATGTAATATTAAAAATAAATTCCTAATGCCTTTATATACACATTTTACATAGGGTTGAACACTATATGATTGGTATAATTGGTTGAGTACATTGTTGAATAATAGTTGAATAGAGAGACTAAATTGACAGGGAGTGTTTGAAAATAATGTAAAAAATACCATTCCTGTAAAGAAAGATGTAACTCTAACCTACATCCACTAGAAGATTATTTCAGTTGTGGTAGAATTTATTCCGAACTATATATATTGAAAGAGAAATTTATTCAATTAATGTAGTGATATTATCAACCTTTAACTTCAATATAACTAGGATTATTAGAATAAAGTACTTTTTGAAATAATATCCACATAAAAATAAACTATTGGGAGATAATTAACTATTAGTAATAATAATTAGTGGATATAGATGAAATGTTCCCAACATTTTGGTTAACGATGAAACATAACTATTTAATGTAAGTTTTGGTTAATGGATAATAACATCGAAATTGTTTTACTTTTGTGTTACGGATAATGCATTCTCACATTTTTTGATAACATTTATACATTATTGATAAAATAAATTTCTTATACATGACTCAAAATAATAAAATATATAGTCACCCTATCATGATTCATGTCGGGGGGCCATTCAACAAGACACATAACTCGGTCTATGGAAAGGCCCGAAGGATGTTCCTGATCCCCAATAGATGGAAACTACTGTTGGGAATCAAATATAAACTATGTGGGAACAATTTCATCATGTTAACAAGGACCAAATAAATAAAATAACCAATTGAGCATGAAACAACAACCATAATGGAGTCTCAAATAAATAAAAAAATTGATTCAGCTACAAGATACAATTTGACAATGAAAAAGAAAACAATGACCAAACTACTAAAAATACTCTCTCAATGTGACCTCTAAATAAACACCATACACTAACCAACACAATCCAACAATGAGAACACAATCCAAGAAGCTGAACCTTAAAAACAACACGGGTCTACTGAAACTGAATGGTATAAGTAGGGTGTGAGCTAAATTTCTTAGTGGGAACCCAACCAAGAATCTGTACATTTAATTTCCCATAACAATCCATAAACTATAGATTTAAGTACATATATGAAAATACATTTTCAGCATTTCAAAAATACCACCACATTTTTTCCTTTTTATAAACAACACATTCCACGATCCAATTTTCAAAATAGGTACACCCTCTTAAAAACCAAATCCCAAAACATAAATCCCTAGAGGTGTTCCCCAGAATGGAAACAAGTATATAGATAAACAGAATGGGGAACCAAGTGTAATGGAAACTAAATAAAAAATGGATATTATTCATGGCCTTTATTAAACATCCCTGTAAAAATCCATGGACGTACATGGATTGAAACCACCTAATAACATATAGTGAAACTCACTAGTCTATAACCAACTGGAAACTCTCAACTGACCAATCTAGTGGCACGGTCAACCTGTCCACTTAGCAATAGTCACTCGACCCTCTAAAATATTCTTATCATACTTGTGGTAAAAGTATAATGTGTAAGAATGACACCCATGCAATAGTGACTTACCTAATCTTTCATCACAACATTTTCCAACCCACAACACAGAGACCACAAAAAAAATAACCCATATAGGGAAATCCACTATATGTGTGCCCCTTGTATATGTATATCATATCATCTATGTTTCCAACCATGCTATCAAGCAACATAATCATTCAATTGTTTTTTCAAAATTCTAAGATTCCAACCAGGAAAATGTATTTTCAAAACCTACTTTCTTTTCAAAATAATATGGAGTGAAAACCATGCATAAATGGCTATAAATTCAAAATAAATTAAAAAAATCCAATCCATTAAAAAATAACATAAAACACAACTTCAATGTATACTATTCAAAAAAAAATTATAAAAAATCCAATATAATTTTAAAACACCACCTCATATCAATGTGAAATGACACAACACACTTTAGGATTCCAAATAAGAATCAATATAAAAAAGAAACCAATTATATTTTATAAATATAAAATGGTCCACCATATTAATCCTATAATTTTAAAACACACATTATTTAATTGGAAACAAAATGAGTTTTTTAAATACAATGATTTTAAAAATGGACACACAAGTGTTTTGAAAACCAGTGTTTTATGTTAAGAAATGACACCATCACTTATGTACCCATAAGTGTGTACACTCTATGAAAAAATGGATGTTACAAAATAAAATAGAATAAAACAACTCTCTATGAAATATCACAAAAATAATTTTAATGACACATCACATGTTTTCCAACTATCACCAAAAGCAATAA
This sequence comes from Viscum album, assembly GCA_963277665.1. Classification (NCBI taxonomy): domain Eukaryota; kingdom Viridiplantae; phylum Streptophyta; class Magnoliopsida; order Santalales; family Viscaceae; genus Viscum; species Viscum album. The sequence goes on along the minus strand of OY728134.1, from coordinate 632,354,813 downwards.
ATATATGTTATTCCATAAGAACAACTCATTCACACTGGAAATAAATAAAACAATCTGGAAATTTCATCATAATACAAATAATAATAAACACTAATCAAACACTGTATATCAATTTAAAAGAACCCATACCTTTTCAATAAATAGCTTTATTAAACATATACATATTTATATTTCAAGAATCACATTGAAATCCTATTTTTACCAAATTATATCATTTACAAAACACCATGATAGTTAACACCAACACATTATTTTCATCATAATAAAATTTATAAATTAATTAAAAATATGCAAGATTCAATTTAATTATTTGGAAAGGAAAATAATGGAAACACCTTCATCAATGAATTACAGATGAAACAAAATATCAAGGGAGGGAAGAAAAAAGTATCATAAACCAACTGTGCACCCTAAGATCCAAGGAAACGAGACACAAAAACAAAACCTATGAATTAGTTTTCATCCAAGGAATAAATTTATAATGGGGAAAAATAAAAGTAGTAGAAATTAAGGGGTATAAAAATGATCAAAATCCCTAAAAAATAACTGTAGAATCATAGGAGAAGAACCCATGAAGGAAGAAGAACCAAGGAGAGGGGTCATGTGACAACATTATTGTTACAAAAATTAGAACAAGGGGGAGGAGTAATATTTTTGTTTCAAAAGGGGTGAGATAGGAAAAATGTACTTTATGTTTTAAATATTGTGGACAGTTGGAACGATTTGGATGCACAGTTTAACAAACTGTGTGCCAACCACATGGAAGCTTCTATCTAGGATGAGAGAAATAACACAAACAACATGAACTGTTTTCCCTACCATGATGAAAATATTTAGTAACATCTCACTAAGATATGACTAATTTGATGACCAGTCCACAGGTTTTGACTGACTGTGCTCAAACAGTGATGTAGCTTTTATCCGACACCAAGACCTGCAGCACGTGTACCTCAGCTAATCCGCATGGTTTCCACTAATCGTATAGTTCCCCTGTACATGCCAAAATACATCCAAACATCCATAATTTTAAAAAAATAAACCAGGTATCAACCAGAACCACAAAAATATAATCCATGATCAAGTAAAGATTAAAATAGAAGAGTATAAAATGTTATGGTGTGATAATTCTCCACAGTATAGACACTTTATTCTACCAGAAATTCACTCATTCAAAATACAATCAAAACATGAATCCATGCACAATATAAAATGATTGAAACCACAAACCATGGTTATAACATTAAAGAAACATGTCACACCTTACCGACAAAGAAGAAAGTTTAGCACAACAGCAATGTGGGAACAGGATAAGGATATAGTGACCACAAAAACTCAACTAAAACAAAAACATCACAACCTAAACAAAACCAAAAAAACATAAAGGGGAAACCCACTACATAGTGATCTGGCTGACTGGGACCCAATCAACTAACACAACCTTTCCAAACTATCTAAATAAAACCCACACAGCAACCAGGAACAATGGAACTCTAAACACAAACTAATCCATCTTTATTCACATGAGTGAAAATTTCAAAAACTTGGAAAAACAATTTCCAACACATGTTATACCACCAACACATAGGGAATATCCACAGAATAAACTCTATCAAAAACTAGAAACACTGTAAATTAATTTAAAAAAATTAATCATTTCTAAATTATCACTTTTAGAACATAAAACCAACCAACACAAGGGTTGATCACACACTCAATGAAAAATAAATATTATAAAAATCCACATTACAATAAAAACAACCACTTATATTATGAAGGAACAAGTTAATATCACATTTAAAATGGAATTATAAACTAAAAATAACAATAAAAATAACAATGGATCATTAAATGTATCCAACCACAAATACAGATCAAAAATTGGACGAGTTTCCACACAACCCATTAAACACATAACTTTAGGCTATCTTCATTCTTAGGCTTATGGCCAGAGCCCTGATGACTCAAACATATCCTGCCTTGTAGTTATGTGATATCATCCTTTTATCACAATGTCCTCTTTAAGAGAGGATTCCAACAGAACTTATCTAGATGACGGAGACAACCAAAATGATGGCAGGCCTTTATAGATATGTGACTAGACAACTTTGAATGTCTGGACCAGCCACACTTGTGGCCTGAAAATTATTGGCATGAAAAACTAGAATCTGTAACCAAAAAATGAGACTTATTAAGGTAATGTTCCCCTAGCATTCACTCATTTCCAAATGTATAAAATTCATTGAGAAATAAATACATTATACTTTCAACTGCCTACTCTCCGGAAACCAACTCAGCTAGAAACGCTTTTCCCACCATATTATCAAAATGAAGGTCATTATAATAATGAACCCACTCCTTCATATCTAGAATAGACCCCCATAGAAATTATAAGACTTCATCAGATCATATAAAACCACTTATGGAGGATATGAAACTACTTCCTTGAAAATTTCAACATAGGCATTCACTTTCCACCAAAATTACTAAAAACTCAACATCTCTTCTCATTTCTACATCTTCACCTCCTCAAGTATTAACCATAAGTTGAATAGAAACATAAAAACATCCCACATCATCCCAAATAACATAGATGGTGGGGATAACATCTGTTTTTCACAAAAATATCGACTATCAAACAAACCCAGAACAACATGAACTCTACCAGCTTCAGGAGTTCCCATCAATCTGAAGATACACATTACCTCTTCCAGCAACTCAACTACCTCTAATAGACCTCAATCCCCATAAAGGTTAGAAAATAACCTCAAAGAACCAATAACCTAACACAAATCAACATAAATTTTTTGGGACCTTTCTGGTAAGCTATTAAGAACATCATTGAAAAAATTCAAAACAAAAATTTTACTAAAGCACAGTCAATAAGAACACCTTGACCTAAAATATCAAAATCACAAAAAAATGAATAAAAACACAAACAACCACCACCTTTAGAAAATATAATATTCCATTTATATTTAAAAACAATCATATTTTATAACTACTTTAGAAACAAAAAAACTATTTTTTACAAGACAAAACTAACATTATAAAATAAAATAAATCCGGAATCATTTTCCACATCCAAAATGACTTTAGGAAAAGAAGTCCAAGATTGTGATTTCAAATACACCCCAAATATTTCCAATGAACCGTCACATATGCATCCATCCATTTCCATCCACACATTTTAGTACACACTTTCCACATATACTGAAACATATGAAAACTCTCATAAGGAACATAATGGGTCTCACCCATTCCAAATTTTCAATCCAACTTATTGTCTATTAGAACACATTTTCCCCATTCAAAACCATTGGAAATAATTCATTTCCATTTTAAAATTTTATTTTCATTTCAAAATCCAATAACACAAATCAGAACCAAAAATAAAATTGAACATACACCAATATATCAGAATGAGGAACTGTTAATCAGGGGTACATTAGCAATATGGTCTTGGGCCATGCCCCAAGTAAGAAGTAACAACTAAGAGGACCTTGAACCATGCAATTAGACTCCACATGGGTCACTAATACATGTCAGATCACAAAATGCCATCGTCTAGACTATATTATCATTCCTCAATCCAAAACAACCCCAAAAATACGATGGATCAATTCCTATAAAACCAATAAAAACATAGGGCTCACCATGAGTGGAGGTGATTCTGCACTGAACCATGAAATACATCCTAATCCAAGAAAATTATGGTCTCCAACTAATAAAAATAACAAATATCATGTCCCTAGACCTGATAGAATATTTTCATGAACCATGATGGGATTCCATCTAAACATACACCTAATCTGATCTGAAACATGGCTCAAAGGGCATTCCCTTTGCCCATAAACTGGAAACTAGTTTCAGGAATAAAATATAAAATGAGTGGGGATGATTTTACCCTGTTAACCAGGATCAAATTAATATACTAATTAAATGGGTACACATCAAAAATCACAATTTATTCTAAAATAAATAAACAACTTGATTCATTTAAATGATAAAACTAGAAAAATTAAAATATAATAATAGTCAAACTAGTACCAACACACCAACATTGGGAACACGAAATAGAAACTGAATCCTAAAAGACTACCTGGGTCTACTGACATCGAAAGGCACAATTCGGTGTGAGATAAACAAAATAATGGGAATCCACTAAATAATGTATATGTGTCCCTTCTCTAAAATAGTTCATAAACAGTTGATTGAAATAAATATTTGAATATTTATTTTCATCATTATAAAAATACAACCACATTATTCCATTTTTTAGAAAAACACATTCTACATTTCATTTTCAAAATACATTCACCCTCTTAGAAAACAAATATCAAAGCTAAAATCACACAAGGTGTTACCGAGAAAGGATGAATGTAAATAGATTATCAGTACAAGGAACAAAGCATAGTGTAAATTAAAAAATGAAAATAAACAGTGACCATGGGAACTCTTAAAAATCCCTATAGAAATCCATGGACATGCTCAGTTTAGATCCACCTAATATTTTATGGTGAAGCTCACAAGTCTATAACCAAATTTTCTCCCTCAACTAAACTATCTAGTGGAATATCCCACCTACCCTCATAAAAAAACCAGGGGTACCAACCCATTTAAACGAGATTTACTAATAACTATCACTTGACCATCAAAAATACACCTTGGAATCCCATGGTAAATGTATATAGTGTAAGTAGGATGTCTTCACATGCATGACTCACCGAAATTGTAATCACTGCTCTTATATACCCCAATCACATACACAACCTATATGATAAACCATATAGGGAAATCCCCAATAGGTGTGACCCCTATATATGTATATCACCTCATCGAATATGCCAACTGGGCTATCACACCACCAAATATTTCAAAACATTTCCCCGCAATTCTATGATTCCAACTGGGTAATTATATTTCGATAAAATCATACATTTACAAAATAATATAAAGTGAGAACCGGGTAAAAAAGGATATAAATTCTAAAAACATTCACAAAACACTTCCAATCCATTTCATAAAAATCAAAAAACACCACTTTCACGAATACTATGACAACATGCCTTTATACCAAATGTAATTTCATTTTAAAACACCACCTCATATCAAATTGAATACACAACACACTTTATTATCAAAATTTAGATTCAATATCATTTAGAAAAAAATTGTTGTTTTGAAATAAAAAGTACTGCATAATATTAAAAATATCATTTTGAAAACACACTTGTGTCATTTCAAAAAAGTGTGTTTAGATAAAAATCAATAGTTTAAAGAGGGACAGACATGTTTTTTGAAAAATGTGTTTTTAGGTAATGAAATAAAATTATAACTTGTGTGCCCATCCATTTGTATCCTCCGGGAACTTGTGGTTGTGGCCATATTCAATAGAATACCTAAATATTCCATGAAATTTCACAAAACAAATTTTAAATACACTACTAATGTATTCGAACTATGACAAAAATCCATAAAAAAATTATTCTATAAGAACCACCCATTCAAACATAAAATTCCAAAAATAAAATCCAAAATTTCATCATTTTGAAAATAAAACAATACATTTATCAAACACCCTATTTCATTTTCAAAGACCTCATGGTATTTCAACAAACACCTTGAGTGCATATATAATAAGTCACATTTCTAGAATCAATTTGAAAACATATTTTCTAAAAAAATTAATCTATTTAAAAAACACCACGATATTTAACAACAAAAAATCCTTGGAATGTTAATAATATTAATTAATTAATTAAAAATATTCAAGAAACTATGGAATGATTTTGAAAAGAAAAATAATGGAATCGCCTATATCAATAGATTATGATTGAAACAAAACCTTGAGGGGTGGATGAATAAAGACTCACAGAACAACCACACACCCTAATATCAAATGAAACATAACCCACACATACAACCTATCAACTAGGTTATAACCAATAGAGAATTCCCCAAAGGAAACCATAAGGATCAATAGATGATAAGGGAAAGGGGAGAAAATAAACAAAACCCTAATCCTCACATTGTAATTAAAGGAGGATCAACCATGAAGGAGGAGGAACCTAGTATCGGGGTCTTGGGACCCCATTCATGTGAAAAATTCAACCCAAGGGAGAGGGGTTTGATTTAGGTTTAGAACATAGGGAGAGATAAAAAATGAAATTTATGTTTTAAGATTTATTAATAGCTTGAAGTTTTTTCATCATGATTTAACAAATCATACGCCAAACATATAAAAGATGTTATCTAAGAGGAGAGTGATTGTAAAACCAAAACTCATGGTTCTCCATATCATGTATAAACTATTAAGTAGATTCTTCCATGTATATGACCCACTACAAGGCTAGAACTCACTGTTTGACTGATTGTTCTCAAATTGTGTGGTAGCTTTTATCCAACACTAGGTGAAGCCGCATTGGAACCTAGGCTAGGCCACACAGTTTCCACTAACCATGTAGTTCTCATTCATAAGCCAAAATTCCCCCATACATCCAAATGTTTTAAAATATAAACATGTTCTCTATCTAAAACTCGAAAAACAATATAGAAGATCAAGAATGGAATAAAATAGTGGAGTATCCACGGTCTTGGTGTGGCAAACCCATATTTGGGAAGAACCTCATAAAAAATCAACTTTTGAGCTTCATTTACATTTTATCATGAATATGATGTCATTCAATTTCATAAATCAGAAAATAAAAAATAATCTAAAAAGGTGCTGTTTTTTTATTACTAAATAGGAACAAAATACGATAAAACATAGATCAAACTAATTCACAAACTCTTAGAGAGACAATATGATCGTATTAGTTGCTTTAGGGTTTAGTTCTAGTTTTTTCTTCTTAGTTCGATGAGAATAATATTTGTTGTAATTTTCATAGTTGGATAGGTTTTTTCATACATTGCAGATATTGATTTAATGGTTCATGTTCTATATCTAGGTAATATTATACTACCTACTATATGTTTTGACCCATGTCTGATGTATTTTTATACGATGGTTAAATTTTGTTTTAATATTTTATAAATATTTTGTTTTTAAGGAATCCTACTATTTATTTTTATACTCACATGTGTAAAATTTCATTGACCCACAAGTGTCTTCTTAATTTAGATGAATTGAAGTTTGGATGTGAAATTGGGGGAAGTGGAGATGGTGGTTTTAAAATTTTGTGACACTTTATGACTCTAGTTGGAGATGGTTTCAACATGTACTCCCTCACTATGAGTCATTGGGTGAGGATGTGTATTTCCTTATAATGTGATAGCCATAATCATGTATATTATTTGATGTATTTTTTCACATTATATGTTGTATATATGGAAACATTCTCACTAATTTTTGTCTCATTCATATAATATTTTTCAAAAAATATATATGTATATATTACAAGTAATTTTTTTATATATAGTGTTATTGATAATTTTATAAATTGATTATTATTATAGGATAAAACCTACCATGTATATTATACATTTTATGGTGTTAGATTTAGTTCCTTGTAATGAAATAAAATTTATTAACTTTTGATTATAGTTTTATTCTATTGTTTTATACATTTCTTATCACATATTCTATTTTATTTCAATATACCATTATTGGATAAATTCCTTAGAGTACTCTTTAAATTAATAAGTTAAAGTTATTATTTTTATTAATGATAAACTGTATACTCTATGATGATATTATTATATATAAGTCCACTGATCTAGATATATAATATTAATAAGTGAAACATTATCTTTGATTGTCGGGTGTTGGTGGATCATAATCATTGAGACTAATTTTATGTACCCTAATATTTCAAGGTTATTTTTTTTATTTTATGTGGAATCTAAATCTATTTTATGAGTTTTAGGTTTTTGTGGTGTTAGTGGTGGCTTGAGATCAATATTTTGGGGTTTAGGATATGTTTAGAGTTGTAAGTATATGGTAGGTAGGTCATCATGGCATGCTGTAGTGGATTCACAACCCAAAATATATATAGAGAGAGATACATACAACATGTATGAATAATGAATGGAATGTTGGAGAGTTCTACAACATGAAAAACCAAATGAAGGAGTAGGTTATGATATAGGGGAATGGGTTTCATTGTGTGAAAACCTAGAGATACAAGGCACCAGATATAGTAATATTATGTTTTTTGTAACCCTATAGGTTTTATGATGCATTTTTATACTTAAAAAATGTTTGTATTATACATAAATATGAATTTAATTTACATTTTGAAATTTAAATATTAGTAGGAATTTTTTCATACATGATATGAATCAAAATAATAACATTTTCATGACTTGTAATGGGGAGTTACAATAAAAATGCATAAACCAGATATTGAATATGATATGTAATTATATTCCATAATAATTCATAAATTCTATTGTAAGAATAAATAGAAAATAATGATATATTTATAACTAAAATACACCTGGCCATCATTACCCTTGATACTCAATATTAATAGAACTAATGACATAATGATATAATCATCAAGAAGAGATAAAGAATATAGTAATTTTCAAAATGCAAACACAAATAATGAGACGTATAATTTGAGAATATACAATGATATGAATTTATATGATTCAACGGTGTTAATATTAACGATTGGGAATTATTGATATTTTTTTCACATTCATTATGTGTATTCGTATCTATGAAAACATTCATTTTCTATATGAATAATTTTAAAAAATAGAAATAAATAATTGGAAATGGAATTAAAAAAAAGATTAATCATTTGTTAAAATACCCGTGATATAAATAATTTTTTTATAAATTTCATATTTTTATTAAATTTATTAATTTTAAATAATTTTTTCAATAATATATGTTAATCAAATTAAAGGAATGATTAGTAAAATAAATTAGTGATATATAAAGAACAATTAACTTATAATAAACAATATTAATATAAAAATTAATTGCTGAAAAAAATTTATTTCTTAAATCATTATTTTTATTATATTCTATATTTTATTAATAAATTTTAAAAAATATTTTGTATGAAATATCATAAACATTATTATTTATTTAAATATAATAATCATTAATAATTTAATCATTTATTATTAATTATTCTGTAATAACAAAAAAATCATTTAAAAATAATTATTTTTTTAATCGAATATTTTTTAACAATGGAATGTGTTTTTATCTTAATCAATGAAATACTTTACTACAGAATAAATATTTTAATTAAATATAATAATAATATATAATAGAAAATGTTTTAACATTCTCCTAATTTTTAATAAATTGATAAGAATATAAATAATGAATTTTTTTATGCTTAATATTACATTAAAATTAATTTATGTGTTGTGTATTATTATATAAAATTAAATTTTATATCTTTTAGAAATTGAATGAAATAAATCTAACTTATATTTGGAATATTCAAACTAAAAATTAAATGGGGGGGGGGGTTATTATCAATTTTATCATAAAAAGAAGTTAGCGAATTAAAAACTGAGTAATAACGGCAAAGGTAAAATGAGTTAAAAGAATTTAAATTATGGGTAATGACAATATATATCATAAAAAAATATTCCTAAATGATTGGATGATTGAAGGATAGACCCTATTATATTATATCAAATATTTTTAAATAGTTTCCACATTCTTCAAAAAATTACATTTTTTACTCATTAAGAAATGTGTGATTTGAAAAATGCCACTCAATATCACCTATAAAATGACTTCTCCACTATATACCACATAGAAAAAAATTCCTTAAATATCATATAGAATCCATAAAAATATTATCTCTCTAATAATACTCTATCATGATTCATGACCTCTAGTGGAAAGTAGTCAAAATTATTTATTTCTTTTAGTCTCTGAATAATATGATTCAACTCCTTGAGGAGTTTAGATCATTTCAAACTAAGAAAAAAATCATGGTATGTATTTACCCTCAAAAATTATCTTCATTAACATATATTTCCTTTTATGTAATTATATTATTTTTTATTGTTTTGAAATTCCATTTTTGATTTGTTTTTTCATAAATTTATTTCGAATTATGGAATTTAATGTTAAATTTTATTTTATCTCGTTCATTAGATTTTTTTCCAATGTTACCAAAGCCATAATTTTTTTCTTCTAAAAAATTGCTTTGAATTCCATCTTTTTTATGTATAAATTCGTATTTGTGAAGATTTAATCGTATTTATCAATAATAGGTAATCTGTTTTACTCTCTTGTGGTTATTTCAAGGTTTCAAGTGTTTTCATTCATTTTGAAACCCATTAGTATCACAATTAAACAAAATTGATTCTTAATGATGAGTTGTTACAGTATTTTCTTTCTAGGTAAAATATTCCTCCTCTATACACAGAATACACATTTTTTTATATTTCCTTCTCTCTACATTAATGTTTTTTTGTTCATTTTCTATTAAAATTGATAATATTTACAAAATTGTTATTGGAGTCTATTTTAACATTTTACATATGATTCATTTTTTATTGGCCTTGAATTTATTTATAAAATTTCCAAAACTATTATTTCATTTAATGGACTCTATGTAATCGATATTTATTTCTACACAATTTATTTTTTTGTTAAACATTCTTTGAAATTTTTCATTTCATTTCTAAATTAATCTATATTATTATTATTTATACATTATTTCCTTCAATATAAATTTTATTAATAATGAATGTTATGTTTTGATTAAATCATTATTAATTTGGTCATAAAAATTATTCTATGAATATATTCTTCATGGTTTTTTTATATTATACCATTTATCTATTTATTCTGATATTTTATGTTTTTCTTAGAGAAATTAAATTTTTATGTCATAAACTTCTTCTCTAATGGTTTTAATCTTCATTAAAATTTGATGATGATATGAATAAATTTCATCACACCTATTAGTAATCTATCCTCGATGTCCAAATTCATTTTTACCAATTTTTTTATTAATTTAATTTAAAAACATCTTATATATTCTATACACTTCATATTTCTGTTTATCTATTATTAAATTGAAATTTTATAACTCTTTCTTAACTGTGGGTTTTATATATAGTTATCTAAAAAAATAAAAATGGAGTTTATATATTTTCATTGTTATTCTTTTGTATGTGAAACTCTATATTTCTTTTTAAAAATTATTTATTTTTAGGGTTCCATTTTTAAGGATTATTTTAAAATAATATTTAAAATGTATTTTTCTACTTTCTGAAATGTTAGTTTAAAATCATAAATCAAATTTTAGTTTTTATAACATTTTTAATATCGTCTTATGAGAACCGTTATTATGTTTTCACAATAAAGTTTTTCTATATATCAAAAACATTTACCACCCATTGAATAATTTTCACTATAACTTTATAAATTATCTTCTAGTATAATGATTTTTTAATTATATATATTCATAAATGTCTATAATTTTATTTCTATTTTTTATTATATCATTTGAAAATGTTTTATAGGCCATTTATATAAAATGATTTTTTCATGATGAGATGAATGATTGGCATCATTGGAAACATATATGTTTCGTTTATCACTATGTAATAGTTTATTCTGATATATCCCTCTAATACATTGGGTAATTGTTTATACATTATTAGATAATGATTCCATTCATGAACCTGAACAGTTGATCCAAATTCTATATAAAGACCAGATTTTACATTAATAATATATACATATAACTGATTGAAAAGAAATTTATTTAGGTTTATGATTTCAAATTATAAATTAACTGTGTGGATATAAATTTAAAATAAATATAATATCCATAGATTCTTTTTCATGTTAACCCCTCTATGTGTGCACCTCATTTCATGTTCAAACAATTATGCATGTACTGGATTACTGTTAAATTTGTTCATAATGTGATGATTTATTATATTTATGTTTGTTTTTGTATCAAAATTAATTGTCATGATCAATGAATCATGTTTATTTTTTCATTTTTCCGACTTAATAAACTATACTATAATTCATGTTTATATGATGATCCTTTTGAGTTCATTTGAATTTTAATCATGCCCCATGAAATTTTTTTGTGATTTTCTATTCTATATAATTATATATTTCCCCAGTGATAATTTTTCCTCTCATGATTATGATTCCACTATGTTTAAATCATTTATATGCTTTCCCAAACATCTAATTTAAGGTCACTTTTTCTAATATTTCCTATTTACCTAGGGAATTATAGACAATAAAATATTACATAAAAAGTCATATGATAAAAACATTATGGAGATATTGATGTAAGAATTTAAAATAATAAATATATATATAATCTCCAAAGATGTTAAACCATTGGGTTCTAAGATTTTGTGTTTATTTATGTGATTTAATTTCTAAATTATGTAAATAATTTCAAATTTATAGAGGATATACCTGGGAAATCTCAATTGGTATTAGTGGAGTATTTAACAATTTATAGAGATTGGGTTCTGAATATAGGGAATCATAACATAAAGAAACATAAATTGAAATTAATATATCCTAGGATAAAATGAGATTAACATAGATTTAGACATATTTAGAGTCATTTTTCAAATTTATATGATTATTAAATATTAATTTTTCAATATAGTATGGTATATTTCTCATTTTAACCATTTTAGACATAATTATATGAATATAACTAGGGGAAAATGTTAACAGTGAGTGTGATGGAATATTTTGTGATTTTTAAATAATGAATGAAATAGATATAGGATATGTCATGAAAAACATTGTCGAAATGATATCATAGGTACTAAATAGAAACCCAAGTCATGTTGTACTCTTAAATGAACCAATGAATGAGTTATGTGTTATTAATAATTTTGAGTGTCAATTAATCCCATCCTTTGATGGGTTTAATATGCCACTAATTTCCATGAAATGGTTAAAAAATAAGAAATATATTTTTCTTTCTCATCAGGGCATGAAAAGTTTATTTTATATATTTATCATTTATAATGTTAATTTGATTAATAATGTACTATAATAATGAATATGATTAATTAAGAATAAATTGACTCCACGAAATGAGGGGAATTTAAGAATTTATAGTTCAATTAATATTTTTGTTAAAATTATAACAATAAAATGTAGTGGTAATACCTTGAGCATGTGAAAAGGGGGTTGAATCCATTGGATCTTGTAAATAAAACATTACAATCCATTATTGGAATAGTAATTTTTTAAAAATTTACCCTAAATGAAAAATAAATTAATTCATTAGAGTATGAAAACCAAATATATGTAAATAAATAACTATTTTAAATGTTAATAGTTATGAGTAAACATTTCAATGTTATCTCCATGAATAAATTGAAAATAGTGAATCCCATTATACTCATTCTTGTGGATATTATTCAGGGAAAATATACTTTCTTTAAACATAAAATGAATAAACATTGGGGACATAAATTTCACCCACCTACTTACAAAAAAGGGAGATATCACCAAAAATATATCGTCAAGTAAATGAGATATATTTTTTACTTTAGAAGCATTTCCCATTGAACATGTAAATACCATGTTTGTGTAATGAGTTCAACTTGTGAAATGGACATAAATAAAGATCATCCTCAAAAATCAACCCTGAATAAATTTTATAAACGTAAGGATGAGAAATTATATAAATAAATTCATTAATCCAACGATTAACATTAATTAGAATCATAATCAAACAATTATGTCATGGGATAAATTGAAGACTTATGAAATCACAACTGCTGAAGTGGGTCATTAATCCGAAGGGTGAAATGTTGACTCATTATCCCATCATTATATAAAATTTCTTTTCTATTCTAGTTTTACAGAAATATTTATATCTATAATTTTTTAATAGAATCATATTACAACACTAATTATTGGATATTGAATTATTAGTAAAAATAACTGTTTTATTATTTCATACCATGTCTATAACACTTCTTTAATATATGTTTGTAGTAATTTTCGTCTAATAAATCTTATTAATCTCCATTTAGTTTAATTTTATGTGATTTTGGGAACATATTAGACCAATAAAAATATATTCAATATTATTTGGTTGATATAGAAATAAAATTAAATATCCTAAATAAACTCATATTCATTTATCAGTGCGAGGTTTACTATGAAAAAACTATGGAAATTTATTTCATAATATGTGTCTTAATATTCAATCGTGAGGGATAATTAGCTCAAATTACTATAGCGGATCAAAATAATTATTATTATGAAACTGTATAAAAAAATTGTTGATATATTTCTATAATAGTTTCTTCTTTTCCCTTAGATAATTGGATTTATTTCACATTATAAATTATATCATAAATCATTGATAACAAATATAAAACCTCATATATTTTAATCAATCAAAGATAATTAAAATTTTGTGGGTAAATATTATTTATGATGGGGGGATGTGACAAAAATGGTTTTATAATACATTTAAATTCTAAAAATTATATTTATATCATTGGTAATTTTCTTTATTATATAAATTTTTTTAATTTAGGTAGAAAAAAGTCATACGAGAGCAGAATCAGACTAAATTTTTTTACCCGTAATGGAAGATTTAAAAATAATTACATAAAACCATGTATTTTATAACATATATTATTACACTCCATAAAATTAAAAAAATAATAAGATTAATATAAATAAAAATAATAATATATTTAAAACTGTGATATCGTATGGATCAATATCACCTTTCAAAAACAGCACTAGTATAACTAATCCTACACTGAGAAAAATATAATGAAATGGTATATAATAATATAAATGTGGTTGATTTGTAAGATATAATGGGAGAATATAACCATTAATAAATGTTGTGTAGTCATTAGGTGTAGTACTAGTAAACTAATTAAGAGTTTCGAATTATAGGTATATTGTTAATAAAAATAATGTTTATTTTGATGTTAGAAAAAAATACTATTATTTATAAATATTTTTTATTAAATTAATTATTTTATAAATAATTAAAATATATTAATTCCTTAGTCAAAATATCATTCATATAAAGAAAATAATTTTTTTAATTCTGTATTTTTCTGAAATTTATAACATTAAAAGGTTGATAAGTATTTTTTGAAGAGGATCATATAATAATTAGAAGAATAAATTATTAACATTCAATAAATGATTAAGTAACTATAATAAATATTTATTTAATAATTCATGGTGATATAAAAATGTTTTGTTTTAAAGTATAATTTTTATTCAAATGTAAAATATATCATATTTTGTGAATGAAATTTAATAAAATATTATACATTTATATAAAAATAAATGATTCAAATTTCATTCATTGAGTATTAATTATTCAATTATAATGATAAAATCAATTAGAACAATTTATTTCTTCAGAGGTTTATTATGTGTGCAATGTATTATTTTAATAAAAATTTCAATATATAACTACTAAAAAAGGATTTAAAAAAATATTTATAATATATAAAATAATTAAACTAAAAATTCATTATTTTTTATTAAAAGTAAATTATTAAGAATAAATTAATTTTTTATTTAAAACATTGTGCACTATTTTTTCTTATATTAAATTTAAATTTTATAACTTTTATAAATATATGATAAAAAATTAAATTTCATATTTTTTATCAGTATAATTAAATTAGGATGTACAATATATTTATTTTTAGGAAGAAAAATAATTAAATTAGGCAACAAATGAGCTTCCACAATAAATTTAAATGAGTTAAAATGGGTTTACTAAGGATTAAAGCCCTAAAAGATTGTTATGAATTGACTATAATAATATGATGAAGCCTTTATCAACCTACCCTTATATTATCTCAATTTTTTTCAAAAATGGATTAACTTTTCTGGAAATATTTAATTCATTTCCTACTGAGAAATTCGTATTTTAAAAAATTCTTGTCAAGATCACCGATAAAAGGGCCCCTCTACTACCCACCTTAATGAACACATTTACTTCTATTTCATATTAAATTCCTACCAATATTCCCTCCTTAAAAATATTATACCACATTTTATAACCTCTATTCATAATAATAAGTACCATTCCCCTCATTTATAAGATTCCCTCTACGACAAGATTCATTGCATTAAATATTTTAGTGAACATCTAAATGATTGAGAGTTTAATATATTGGGTTATCATTTCAATTTCACATTTATTAGGAAATATTTTAAATTATGAACCTATATTCATTTATATGGTGTATATACCACTACTTCGATATATTTTATAATTTTTTTAGTATCAAATAAAT
This sequence comes from Viscum album, assembly GCA_963277665.1. Lineage (NCBI taxonomy): Eukaryota > Viridiplantae > Streptophyta > Magnoliopsida > Santalales > Viscaceae > Viscum > Viscum album. Next base: position 632,338,586 of record OY728134.1, on the reverse strand, counting down.
TTTAAGTTAATTTTTTATTACCCAGACCTAACCGTTGGGTTGGAAAAGGAGAAGGCTCCACTGACGTTTTCTTAAATACCCTAGACACCAATGGATTTTAATAAATTATAAGGTGTTTATAGATCATTGGGTAAGATTTTTCATATAAAAAATATATAATTTATAATGATAATAACATATCAAATACCAAATCAATATGATGCATGGAATGTAAACAACGAATTGAATACCAAATAATGAAAAAACTATGAGTAATAGAAAACGAATTTGATAAAACCACACCCAAAAAAAGTTCATCTTGATAATACACAACCAATGTGGAATCACTCCAACCACTATAACATATTAACACTATTTTTCTATCACTATCCCATGAACATTGAATAATAATTCTCTACAAGGGAAGTAAGATACATTCCCTTTAACATTTTCATGATAAAAAATATCCTCAAAAAAACCATTGTGTATGTAAAGGGTTGAAAATAAAACCTAGAAGATAATAATCAAGAGACATGCAATCTAATGATATAATTAAAAAATCATATTATCTCATAATATAAAATTCATGTGAAACCCATGAGATATAATCCCATGTAGTTTACCAAATAATATTTATTACTTTAAATAGCCATATAATTATATCGGTTCACCTAACATTCCTAAATCAACATCAAAATATCTCACACACACAAATATACATCCAAGTAATATAATACATAAGTCATGAGAAAAATCATATGCATTTAATCAAGTCATCAATTCTTCTGGAATCTAGGGAACAACGATGACATTGAACCCATTTTCAAACCCAAAAAAGGAATTTTCTAATGAAATATAAATTCATGGAATAACATGTGTGTGAAAATGTAATAAAACTATCAATTTATTCAGAAAAAATATTCTTTCATAACATTTAATCAATTATATTGCATTCATTAAAATAAAATCATTTTTAAGTCCATGTAAAAAAATAATTGTTTTTCAAAAATTGTTAAAAAAATAAAATTTCCCAATTCATAATCTAAATGGTTTTTCTTTAATGAAATCATACAATTAATCCTTTTAATATAAATGAAATTAAATAATGATAATTATTCCATAATTTTCAAGTATAAATGGATAAAGTATGGGAGTAACCTACCTCTTAATATCATCTGTAACAACTCAGAATGTAACACCATCCATGGAACTGATAAAATTATCAAGTTGGAGTGAAGAGTCTTCATCACTGAGAAATTTCATCCAGTATAACCTTTAATAAAACCTTAATTATGATCCATGGTTGGTTCATATGATAACATATGTTAATATGGGGTAAAATAGATTGGATATAAAATTTAACACCCCAAAAATTCCATACGTAATATCTCATGAATACTCATAAATCCTTCTATTAGAAACAAATCTTGAATAAAGTGTTTCAATTTTTTTTTACTATCACCATAGTACCTTCTATCACACCATGTCCATGAACCAAGCACGATTAGACACAATAGTTTTTTTTTGAAAAAACCTATACTATTTTGGACTGACCACATATTAGACCATAGAGTAGTGTTTTATCCTCTAGCTGCATTTCATAGATAGACCCTTGGGTTCCATAACCAAGGAATACTAGTTAACATAAACAAAATTGTAATTTTGGTGTGATCATGCTTCCCAGGTTCACTCCTACCACACTATTCCCTCCACCACATTGTTTTTCTACCCATAGTGCACCTGAAAAATCCCAAACAAACCAAACATCAGTAATTAACCAACAAAAGCCTCCCAAACATAAATAAAACAATATAATGATTTTAAAATAATTATGATAATTTTTCCTGCACCTAAAACAATTGGGGTTAGATTTTCCTAATTAATAGTATATTCATCTTCAGGAAGATATAGTTTTTTATGATTTTTAAAGTGTTTCAACCATTTCTCAATACTGAATTTCTCTTAATCAGCGGTCTATTGTTCAGTATTACCATAATTCTATTACAATCATACCAAGGAAATAGATATACCTATTAATGATTTTTATTTCATTCAAAAATAAAAAATGGTTTGTGTATAATTTTCATATCAGAATCAAGGATTAAAGGGTCCCAACTAATCCCATTATTTTTGGATCATGCTGGTATATTATCAATTGATATACTAGGAAAATTATATGGATAACACTACATCAAAATGGAAAATATAATTTATATACAATGTTATTGATATTTTTTCAAATATTAAATGGTATAACATATCATGGAGTTAGGTTACATTTCCATTATAAATGAAAATGACACAATAAATAACATATTTTATCTTCCTAGGGTCAACTGATATTGATTTTTAATAAATAAAATTTCCCAAAAAATGAAAATCTTTAATATAGATATCGCACTTATAAAATTTATTATAATGTCAGTAATCATGAAATGTGCAAAATAAAATGTCCATGTTCTCTACTTGATCATTGTTTCTTAGAGAGTAAACTATGATATCATAAAAAATAAAAAAAGGAATCAAGACACTCAAGGAAGATAAATTTCATTGTGGAAAAGAAAACTAATGCGGAATTCATAAACCAAATTACATGAAAAAGTATTTGTAATGGATTTAGTGACACCAAAATTAAGTCTTTAGAATGTCCTATTTCCTAAGATAGAGTTGGTGACATCATAACCATAGGTAAATATTATAAAACCATTAAGTACCCTTAAATTAATCTGATAGATCATTTACTCATCAAAAATTACATCTATTCATTCTGGAAATATGATTTATATTTTAAACATCAATATAGAGTTATAGTGACCCTTATGACTTCTTTATAAAGGGGAATAGATAATCCCAAGGTGATTTACATGATCATATGAAGCATTTAGTTCCCAATTAAACCAACTAGACATTTAATTCACTCAATATTTTTTGTTCCATAACATATGATGGAAGAGAAATTTATTAAATTTTCCACAGAATGAGATCAATCTAAAATTATGCTTCCATTTTTTGGGAAACTTGAGGAATTTTCTAGGTAAAATTAGGATACTGATACAACATTTTATCAAAATTTATAATTAAAATTAATTTAATATTTCACATATAATTTCTCTCAATGGATAATAATGTTTTTCATCCATCAGTATTAAATGTTTCAGATTTCCAACATTTAAATATCAAGCCATTTTAAAGAGATATACAATTTTACCATTAGATATAACATATACACAATATTCACAAAAATAAAAATGATCATAGAAATAAATAAAATAATCCATTACACAGATTTAATCTAAATATCCATTTGGAATATACAAAAGTACTAAAAATACTATAATCTGTCATCGGTTATAGAGAAAGAATCACACATAATTCATATAAACTATTAATAACTGATAGGTGTTTTAATACTCATCAATGGTAGAATAATATTTATATGTACCCCATTTTACAAATAAAACAAGATGAAATAAAATTGTGGGATTAACTGATATCAAATAAAATATTAATAAGAAATGAGTTAATAATAATGGTACTGTATACAGTAGAAGGACCCGACTGATCCCTCATGATCATCTACTTAGCACTATATAACTTTTTATGCATTACTACATATTTTTGGATTCCCTATAAAGGTGTAATTGTGTAAGGAGTAGTTGTATTTTTGTAATCCCCAAAGGTCATGTGGTTTTTAGGATGACAATTATTATGACATCACCACCTAGTCAGAGCATATAATTCCTAGGATACAAAAATGTGACACTATGAAACTAGTTTTCAGAAGTTTGGGAAATAAATTAACATATATCTCATTTGATTATAGTTGTGGAATGATTTTTCTAGTTTCATAAAATTTCACTTCTTATGCTCAAAAGAACCTCATTGGATGTATCTTGGATTCTTATAAGAGCATGTAGGACAGGAATGTTATTCATTAGATTAGTATTTTAATTATTACCTTGTATAATTTTGTTCCATCTTTAACTTTTTTCTACCGTTAGACTTACAACCTATTCCTATAAAAAAGGTTACATATTCTATGATTCCAAAAGATATCACTATCAACCAACCATCATTGTACACATAATTTCATTAAAATAACTTACACTATTGAAGAATGTCTTTGAAATAAATGTGTAATCATATTCTAGAACTCAATATATGGGCCATAAATGACTCCCTTGTAGCACCTTACGAGAAAAAATAAACTATTTTCATGACATTAGCATCATATTCTATTATTGATAATTTTTTTTTATAAAGACAGGAGAAATCAATCATTTATTATAATTGGAAGGAATGCATGTAAAATATATTGTTGAAAAATTCTTTAAATTCCTCCCATACAATGACATGGTTGAGTATCGATTGGATATCTAAATTCTACCATTATTGTGCATCCAACATGTATACTGAAATCATTACCTTTATATTTTATGTTGTTTTATGGAAATTTAATATTGGGTCCATTCTATTAATAAATGCATATATGATATTAGGCCCCAACTCCCACCAAAATATTAGTGAATTTTATTTCAGAAACTTCATTGAATGATCAATTTTTCATGGGTTGACATTTTGATTCCCTTTTATAAAAAATTGAAATTATTTTAATATATTGTGAACAAATACATTGATCATATATAGTCTAGAAAAAAACCACATTCATCACAACCACTTTTTTGGGTTTCATGGTCATCTTACTGGAACCATTTCTATATAGTTGGAAAAAACAACTTATTCACAACTTAACTTATAAAAAAGGAATAGGAAATTACAAGTCATCAAACCACATTCAATATAACCAATTTCCAAGAACTATTATATATGAAATTTTATCCCTGTCGGATGCATCATTACTAATTCATGATATATTTCACTCATCAAAAAACCCATGATGATGAATTGACAATACTACTCTATGTTTCTAAAACATTTTTTTTCAACAACCACCATACTGATAAAAAAACGTTCACTATAAAGATGCTAAATAAATCATTTAATGATATACAATTTATGATTATACATTTCATATATCCTTTATACAATTCCCAACTAATGGAAAACTGTTCTGATATAGTTTTTAGGAAACCCAACTGTAACCATTATCTTATAAGGAACCGATTTTCCATAAATATTTGGGGACATCCCCAAAATAGTAAAATAATTCAATAAATTCCACAATATTACTATATCATTGGGGGTTTATTGTGCAATTAATCATACCCGACTAGTTATGATAATAAAAAATTCAACAAAACCTATGATATATGATGCCTGGAATCTAAACAATAAAACTCAAAATCCAAAACCAAACCAACATAGAGTAACAATAAAAGTATAATAAGAAACCTAAGATAATAAATAAAGGACATACTAATGTAGTAACATGAATGTGGAGTCAGTCCAACCGCACGACCAAAAAATATCTAAGCTCCAACCACCATCCAGAGAATGTGGTATCATGGTTCCCCATTTGATAAGTAAGATATTATCATTTACCTGTGTTATTATAAAAAATATACATGTACATTAGGACGAGTATGAAGGAGGTGAGTTGAAAAATTAGTGGGTAATACTCAAGAGACTTCCCAAATCACATTAATAGGATTAAAACATGTTCTCTTATAGTTCAAAAAACATGTAAAATTAAAAAGATTAAAATAAAAGGTGTTCACTAAATAATATCAATTACATTAAAAATCCATCTCATTATTTCCATAAAGATGGCATACCAAAATCCATATCACACATATGTACACCTATACATGAATCCAATTAGAATTCATCATATCATATGATATGAATCATTTCATACCTCTTAATTATTCACTTCACCATGAGTCCAAGGTAACCTAAGGACATATAAATATTTTACAAACCACACATGGTGAATTCCAGAGCAATATAAAATTACAAATTTCCATTCTAATTCTAATGTATTATTCCAATATATGTATTCAAATAAAATAATATTTTGGAAAATTTAATAAATTTTGTTTTTTTATTTAAATAAAACCATAATTTCAAATCATGTAACAACGTATATTTTCAAAATACCATTCTATATCAAATAATTCCATTCATAAAACAAATGGGTTTTCCAAAAAGAATGCTTCCAAAGATTCAATTAAAGATATATTAAAAATGTTAAATCAAATATAATAATTTATGTTCAATATCATGTGGATAAAATAGAATATCCACATTAATATTACAATCATCGTCAATACCCATGAATGATGGATCCTTAGTGGAACTTAACACCTAATAGAGTTGGAACAAAAATCATCCTCAGAGGGGGACTGTTTATCCCAAATTTCTTTCAAAAAACTATGAATTGAGAGCTATGATAGGGATTATGAAAACATTCATTAATCATGGGTAAAAAATATTTAAAATGGAATTTAATACCCCATAATCTAATGTGTGTTCTCCCTTAAGAGACCTTAACACTATCACCACAATAGAGTTTGTGAATCGAAAATTTCAAAAAATGGTTTGAAATTCTCTATATCCTAGTTGTGTTCACCATAGCCATTTTTCCTTATATTACACCAAGTTCATGAAGCTTCAACCATAAGACACTATGTAATATTGCAAAAACCGTAGCTTTTTTCTAGCCTCCACACATTAGACCATGGTGTGGTGAGTTCTCTTCTAGTTATGTTTCATAGCCATACCCAAAGCACACCACACCCAAGGTTATCTAGTGTTCATGGCCTCCCATGCAATTTTGAATATTCTTAGGTTTCATAAAAATACTCTATTAATAACACCACCTCTAACATGACCTCTTGTTACTCATGGTGCACCCAAAAAGGCCTAATACTCTTAACCCATACAATAAACCTACTAAATATACCCAAACCCAAATAATACCCCAAAAAAACTAAATTACATAATATATTAATAAATGTACCAAAAAAGAGGGTTGTAACACATTTTATGTTCTCCATTTCAAGGTATTTTGATTCAAAACATACAGAAGAGGTGAAATCATTTTTTTAATATCTCATTAAAATCAATATTTCTTATGTTTGAAATCATGTTTTGAAATTTTTTGAAATGTATCTCTAAAAATCCTTCTACATTCTTCTCCTATAGTTATTTCTTGGTTTAAAATATTTTTTACAACTTATCCTCTATATAGTTTAAAATTAGGCTGAAATAATACTTTTATGTTGATTCACCACAATTTATTCTTTATACCGTGAATAATTCTCTTTCATTTCAATATTTTTTAAATTTATTAATTTTATCTATCTCAATAATTAGAATTTTAGTGAGTTAATTTATATTTATTTTTATAATGTTCAAAAATAATTAATGTGATTTATGTTTTAATTTTTCCTCAAGGGTCCTTATTTATTGACATTGTGTTTATTTATAAAATTGTAACAGAATTTTTTTCATGATTTAAATGTGAAAATTTTTCCCACCATCCACTTAATTTTCAATTATATAGAATCCTTTAAAAGTTTTTATGGTTTTCAAATGCAATTTTCAGTATCATTATTTTATAAATTCTTTAGTTTGAAGTTAATATTATTAAAAACATATGTATTTTTATTGATTTAATATAATTTAATTGAGTCACACTATTTTTACTTTGAATATTTTCTTTTATGTCTACCATATTAATCCATTTATCAATTTATATAGTATCTTATCCTTATCTCTAGTAAAATTAAATTTTTATTTCATAATATCATTCTCTTATTTTTTTTTCAGTATAAAAATATGACATTTTCATCAATAATTTTCATTTTCTCTATCATAATTTTCTCATCTATGTATATATTATTTATTACTATAAATTTTTTTGTTTATTATTTTTGAATCGTATACTTTTTTTTATTTTCAAATTTTTATATTTCTATTAATATCATTTTAGAAATAAATTTTATAACACTTTAATTTATGTGGTATTTCTATAAAACATTATAAATATATTCAAATGTCATTTATATTGTTTATATGATTTATTTATTCCAATATATAATTATTTACATATCACTGATTTATTATGATGGTTCCATTATTGTGGATTACTTAATAGTATGTTATATAAATATCTTATTTTTAGTATCTCAAAATTAATTTTATAGTTAGGCTCATAATTTTTTGAATTTATGAAAATGTTAATAATAATTTATGATAACTCTTCCTAAAGAATATAATCCATTTTACTCTATATATTCAAAAACATTTTCCATATGTAGAGTTATGTTCATGATCACCCTCAAATTTATCTTATGGAATACTTATTTGGGATATTGAATTATTCATTTCACCCGACCTGATTCATGATGTAATTTAATGTGACTATGCAATATCAAAAACATTATAGAGGTAAATTTTAGTTTAATTTTTTTGTAAAAATATATATAAAAAAATTGAAGAATGATTTTCTTGAAATAATTATGTAATTATGACTATTCTAGGTGTTTAGGACCAGAAAAATGTGGGCAATGTGCCTTACAACATATTATTAATGGTCATCACAGTATTAGTGAGAACAGTGCACCATAAACATGACACATGGTTTTTGTGGGAGAATAGATGTGTTAACCTTGTGATGATACCTAAAAATCATTTTTCATTGGTCTAGATCCATTCACATACAATCTAAATAACATTCCAAACCATGTGTGTGGCTCATAACATCGTGTTATTTGAGGATTCCTTGGACAATAGGAATCACATGGTTAACACACATTTTGGAAACCCATGTGGAAAAATCATCAACCTAATTAAAAAAGGTAAATAACCATTTCCCCTAATGTCCATTATATAAACTCGTCCTATTTTTTCTCAAATTTCATTCCTAGTATCCTAGAGTGTTCTCCAAAATCTTCCTCATTTTCTAAGAGTGTACAACCTTTTATTTGTTGGTTTGGGATGTTTAATATTTTATTATTCATATCTATAGGAAATTATATGATTCTATTTCATTAAATTATAATAATTATTCACTAAATAGTTGTTGATCATCTTATATGTCTCAAAATACCCTTATCTAGGGAGTTGTCTAATTTTTTGGTTTCCATAATTTTCGGTGAAATCCATTGATGGGGTTGGATTGGTTGTTATCCATGAAACTATGGTTAGTTTTTTAAGTTATTTTTCCAATTAAATATTTTTTGTATGTCATATTTTTAATTGTACTGAAGATTTGTTCATTAAATTCCATTATTAATAAAAATTGATTGGGAGATTATTTGATTTCTTAGGCCCCTCATAGATATCTTTGGGTTTGTTTATAACAATGAGATTGGACCCAAGGCCACCTATGGGATGTTTTCATTCCATTTAAAAGGTATGATAGATATTTAAATGAGGAATCAGGTTGTGTTGGGTTATGATAAAACCATTGATAGACATGATGCTTCGCTTGATAGAATGTCTTGAAGGGTTTTAAGGCATAACATTGGAATATGATTTTTTTTAATTACATGCCAATAGGAGGAAATAGTAAATGGTTAAAGGGGAATGTATTCATTATTAAATTATATTAATGAAAATTTATTATTTTTTTATGTATTCATAATTTATGGAAATAATTAACTGTGGTGTTGGGTTAAATGTGTTGAGTATGTTATAATAGTGTGAATAATGATTATTTTTATTGAATTACACATTATATTACTCCGTTAAAATTTACATGATTTTGAAAAATAAGAATTATAAATGGTTTTATGGGTTTTTATTTTTTATATATCATCATCATCATTGGTCTAGTTTGATAGCAAAGCTCTGGGAATGAATGATGTTTGTTCATGGTGTGGATGATGGACATATTCTTCATTAACTAATAACATTTGACATGGGGTGGATACCTGGAATAAATATATTAGAAGTTCATATTTAAAAAATAATTTGTACTATTTATTTTAGATAAAATTTTTATCCCTTATGGTATATTATTTAAACAACTTGTATTGGATGAGGCATGTTAGGCATTTTTTGGTGTGAATTTGGATCTTTAGTCCCAATGATTTTAATTATTAATTATTTACTTTTAAAATTAAATTCCTTTTATTACCATTCATATTATTGCATTTTACATTTTCATAAAAAAAATTAGATTCGATATTTCATTAAACATCATTGGTGGAGGCCTATTGAATTTTACTCACATCCTATAAGGTCCACTATGATTAACTGATCATACATCAAGGTTTTTGGTTTGGATAGGGGAACATTCCTAGTGGTATAATGTTTATTTGGGATTTATGATAAATAGAATGGAATATAGGGTCGTCTAGATGTTGAGACCAATATTTATGATTTTTATATATGTATTTTATTTTGGATTAATTTTGGAACACAAAGCTTTTATGATATGACATGTTTATATATTGTCTTATAGACATATCTCTATTTTTGGGAATTTTTTATGTGTGGTGTGGATACTTTCCTCTTATTTTTCATATTATTTATTTTTATTTCAATTATGGTTCTATTATAATAATAAGGTTATAGTCTCTCCTCATTTTTTATTAGACAATCACTGTTTGTTGGATGCCTATGAAATATAAGGAATCATTCCAAATGTCATGTGGTGAACATGTTCAATTACTAGTTAGATTGTTCACGGATAGGATGTTGAGAATTTTTATTATATTACATGGTTTTTTATTTTTCATTAATTTTTCATTATGGTAAATGGGATACTAGTATGTTTTAGATATTGGTAATGATCTCATGCATGTGAATAACCAACTGAGGTCATGGATATATATTCACAGGGATGTAGTTTTTGTTCTCATGGTTCTCTTATTATAGTTGAAATGTTATTTTACCTTGGTTGATTATCTTGTAGTGTGATTATATTATTTTATGATATTTGAATCATGATCTCATATGGCACGATATAGTGTATACATGATACATATTAAGAAGTTAGGGGTTATGTGACATTCATTATATTAGGAACACCAAAAGAATTATGTTATAATCTGTTGCATTGAAATAGAAAATATTAGGTTGTGTGAAGTAAAATGAAATTATTTATCATTGGTGGTTTAAAATAAATAGTTCTTTAAAATAGTATTAAAAATTTAAAATTAACGGATGTTTGTTTTATATGATAAAATGTGTTTAAACATGAAAATGGTAACTTTGGGGACTAATTGTACCTTGAGTTAGCTACTAAACATATATAGACATGATTGGGTGTAGTGAAAACCTTTACATTATGTCTCTTGTGATAGTATATATAGTGTACCTTTAATATGGCTAGTTATTTCCCCTCTTTTATATAAAAATATAAATTACATGTCTTGTGTTACTCAAAAATATTTCAAAAGATAAAATCATATTTGAAATCATATTTGACAAGATAAAACAAGCTTATAATTGAATGTTACAAAAAAAGACATTATGATATATTTATTTTTAAACAAATTCAATATATTTGATAGCATATGATACACAAAAAATATGGATTTAAATGAAACTTGATACATTATTATTATTTACACATGACCGTTACAACCTAACAGTTACGTTTGTGGGTATGAATAATAATAACTAAATTATTAAAATTATGTGATTAATGCATCTATACAAAAAAATTCTTAATTATTTATTAAAAAAAATAAAAATCATGTGAATGAAAAAGAATTTATTTCTAAAGAAAAATTTATTTTTCTAAGAGGTGGTTTAGTCGCGATTTTAGAAAAGTATTTAAAATTAATTTTTACCTCTTATATAAAATTTATCTTACATAATAATCATTCATTTTTTAAATATTCAAATCAAATTATCTTTTTTTATTTATTTATTTTTCAAAAAAGATAATTTTTTATGAATAGTAGAAAATATTGATATTTATTGAAAACATCCTATTTGGTTAAATAATTTTAATGTTTAAATTATTTTTTAAATTATATTAAATGAAAATCCCTTCAATTATATTACATTATAAATATTATATGTAATTATAATAAATTTCATATTCGATTTTTATTTAAAAACTTTTTGAACATTTGAATATCATTCATTGCAAATTCAATTTTTTCCGGTTTCTTTAATGCTTAATTTTAAATTGATTTATAAAAATTCCATGAAATTAATTTGAATAAATATCTTCAATATTTGGACCCATCGTCAAAAAATATTACATATCCTGTTAAAATTAATTTTTGTCCATAATGCATAGTAAAAAATAATAATTACCATGGATAAGTTAAAAATGGGTTAATCAGGGGTTAAAATAAGAATATAAGAGTTTAAAATGACTTAAAACATGTCTAAAACACATTGGATGGATATATTAGGAAATTATCATCTCATGGAAATTATAATTACCCATTTTTTTGTATATTTTCGTGATAAGAATATGGGATTCTTTTTATGTTTTCCTAAATTCCATATATGTCCTCTCTATCACTTATAATATGTCTCTCTCTCTAGTCCACAGTAAAGATATCCAAAAAATTCATTCAATACCTAACACAAATATCATCCTCAATTTCACCAAAAAATTAAACATGACATATGTTTACTAAGAATCACATCAATGGAAAGCTTTGGGTATAATCCTAAAGATGCTCTCTAATGAAGAGAAAAAATTAAAAAACATTTGTATTTGTTTTTATTTTCTTTTTCATCCTAAATATAGTCATCATCATATATGATAATATAATAACACCAATATACCCTATATAATGAGATTTTATTATATTAATTACATAACATATATCCATATCTAAATTCATCAAATTGGAAATGAAATCATTCATCATGTGCATGGAAGACAACCTCATAACAAACTGGTGCAATTAGATTTCAATAAATGTCATTCAACGAAAGTTAAAATTTTGGATTTAAAATATTAATATAATATTTATGAAATTATTATCATTTTAGACATTTTATATCACATATACCTTGTTGAAACCATTAAAATGGATGAATATAATGTACTGAATTACATCATAATTGATATAGGAATGTAGGCCATTCTATAGGAATTAATTTCACTATTCGTAGAGCCTAAACAGAGTTATGGATCAGATGTTATGGTCTATTTATGTGAGGATGGATAATCATTTTAATAATCCCCTTCAAGGATCCATTTTTTTGTAGGCATTGTTTTTGTTTATCTAGTTCGCAGTGTTTCGATTCATGGACCCCCCTTCATGAATGCATGAAGGATTTATGGAATGCTTCTTGAGTCTAATGCAGCTTCACGATCACATGAAATATTGAACTCATCTATTTTTTAGTCTAACAGAGCTACACTCATTAATGAAGCCCATAAATTTATTTTTGAACAACTTACCATCTTCTACAAAGACCTTGCCTATAAATACCCCCATTCCTTCATTAAAAGAGAATACACCATTAGGTTATGGTATCGTTCCCTAAATTTCTGATGCTCATGGACTACATGGGACCCACTTATGTGAATACACTATAGATTTTAAAACCTATTTTCCTACTTTTTGGTAAACCTCTAGCCATGTGAAGATTCATTTCACGAAGGAATATTCCCTTCATGAATGAATAAGTCACTTTGAGACACATATGGATTTTTTATGGATTAATTATTAAAAATGAACTCCCTCTTTGAATTAGTACATTAATATCTGGCAAGTGAACCCTTTTTCATTAATCCTCTTCATAAGGCCCTATGATATACCAAGCTAATTTGTAGGACCATGGGATCTATGAAGCCCCATCCTTCACAAATCACTATCCTTCATGAAGATACTACCTTTGCACCTACTTGTCTATATCATTCCGGTTTTTCCGTCATAGGCTAGCTCAATATGATTGACTGTTTGTGATCCTAGGGCTTCTCCCTAGTCTCTTCACCATCTTCATTGAGCCCCCCCCAAAGGAGAGTTAGATAATGAAATTTTCAGGCTCGATCACGAAAATTTTGTCTTTCACCTTTATGTTTCCCCAATATCCACCCTTAGAATACAATGATGTGCGGTAATCCTTCACACTCCTTGAAACACCCTGAGTCAACCTACTCATATCCATTCCATTCTTATGTCACGATTTTATGATCTCATCTTAGATTCCACAAACACCTTGATTCGTACCATTCCTAATGAAAATCCTAAAACCATATCACCCAGATCCTATGACGAGTTGTTACAAAAGGTTCCACCCATGGAATCAGTCCCACACTGAACATTTAATGTAATATTAAGCATATTAGTCACCACTACATTACATTAAACTGGACCATACCCAATCAATATTTATTAGGATTCCTTAGTAGTAAATCATAAAATTCATCATGCCATGATCATGAGGTGGAATTCAATAGTCCTCACTACATGAAATTAATATTTAACATTCAAAATAATTTAATAATATAATTCCATAGGTTTCAAGAATAGGATTCCTCATTCCATGATCATGAGAAAAAATTTAAATTCTATACATGAAGTTAAATTATACACTACCCTATATGAAAAACATAGGATTCCTCCTATGGCATACACTAGATTCCTTCAATGTCATGAATAAGATGCATCATGACATGATCATGAGATGAACACCAAAAAGAATCCATGGATCCCAACCATAGGATCAATCCCCAATCATATACCATTACACACCAATAGGTTTAGGAAGCCCTTATAACCTTTTGTGAGGATTCTTGAATGGGAATCTGAATGTGTAATCCCCAATACCATGTCCTTCCACATGATGTTAACATATAATATTACACAATCCAATGCACATGGGATGCCCTCATGACCTGACATGAGGATTAAATGACATGGAAATTCCAAACGTAATCCCCAACCATGTCATTGATGCACCATAGCATCACCGGCACAACTTCCTAAAATAATCCCCATCAATTTCATTATTTCTCTATAGTGGTAACCATGATGTATCCATGCATAAGACCCATAAAAATCATTTCTAATCTATAAAAGCACTTAGGAATCTTCCATGAATAATCCCCAACCACATGGTCCTCTTCTATAGATATAGCCCTCAATATCACATTCATCCTATGAGAAACCTCCTAAGTGTAATCCCCAATATCCACAGATGGAAATCCCCCTTATTATAAGCCATGAAAACCAATAATTTAAAACCATATGTCACTCCACCTCAAGAGTAGTCCCCATCAACCATTTTTGAACTTCATGGGATTTGATTCCAAATTAACTAGGATACAAAGGGAGCCCCTATGAGGTATAAAACCAATGTTCCAATGTTTTTATCCCTTCCATCCATCTTATCCACTCCCAAAACTCCATCCACATCCACCTTGAATTTCCCCGCTCCACCATATCTTGGTAAAAACTTGTCATCCCATACACATCATCACTACTTATATCAGTTCCCAGTTAGCTCACATGTTTATTCCCCACACCATCCAACCAAGAGAAATACTATATAGAAGGGAGTATTCTATGTGTAATCCCCATACCATCACTCGACGATGAAACATTCACATATTGATCATCCTTACCACATGATTTTAAACTCAATGGAACTATCCTATCACATTAACTTAAACTGTAGAATCATATTGTGTAGGTCTTGATCCCAGTATTCCAAGAAGGCTACATATGAAACCTCTTTGAGGTTCAATACCAACACACGGTAAAACTTGGTTCCCCCTATTAGGGGTGAACCTGAATGATCCACCTTTAAGTGTTTCGTTTTCACCCTCCATGGTGATAAATCTTGCCTTTATGGGACACATTTCTTGAGTCCACCTTTCATGACATTTTGATTCACCAACTGGTAAACCCTTTCACCTGATCCCACATAGGTATTAATCTCCTCAATCCACCTCTACGGGGAATTATGATCAGTCTCATTATATCTCTGAACGACCTTAGAATCCCAAAATGTCATTTAATTATAACTCATGGAAAACATGGTATGACTGAGGTGAACTTATATTAATATATGCGACTATGAAATCATCTACATCATAATAAAAAAGAGATGTCTAAGGTGAACTCCTCAAAAGATATTCCCCTGAATCAGATACCTCGTGATCCACATGGGATTCCTTAAGATCCATGCCTAAACATGCATCTTTGAGATTCCCTCCTATGGGGAATAAAAATGGTGATCAATGTTCAGAGAACCTATAAATTCCATCGATGCCTGACGTTTCCACCTAAAAAGTTGAAAGTATGTTCCCATATCTGATAGAAGAAGCATAATTATCCTCTTTCCATAATGCTATGGCATCATGAATGTGTTTAGAAACCCAATTCAAATCTATGAGGGAAAAAAGAACTTGGAAAAAATCCTAGGAGGAATCCATGGAATAAGGAAATCACATCCCATCATCCCATTTTCTATTAATGATCCCACATAACTATCCATGGTGGCAGAGGTTGTCCACCATTAGAAAGTGGGCATGTAGATCACAAATAAATGTGCTTCCATGATGATGTGTTCCCTGATTGTGAAGCATCTCTAAAGAAAAATTCTAATCCAAATGTGAGTATATATTCCTTCAAATTTATATGGATGAAAAATGTCAAGAAGATATAGGCATCACCCATGTGAATCCCATTTATTTTATATGTGAGTTGAAGAGTAACATTTTGTGAGTGAATAATATGTGTCAATGGATCCCCATCGATATCACCAACATCATGGAATCTATAGGGGAAACTGACCCTTGACTCTGTCATTTTCTCACTGACACAACTTCCCCCATGCACCGTCCAAGGGGAAACCACCCCTAACTCCATTAGTTTCTTGATGACATCGACACCCTTGTGGGCCATGTAGGGGGAAACCACCACGACCCAATTTTCTCCCCACCAGCACCACCACCCTCATGGGACATGGAAAGGAAAACCACCCCCACACTCTATTGGATCCTCACCAATAGTTCATTTCCCACACCACCAAAATTATTTGCAGGACATCCTGTGAAAAATTAATTAGGCACAAAGATTCTACATGATACCATTTGCAGTCATTAGAGAGGTCCTCCCTTAATTTCCATCTACCAGTATGGAGTTCATCCCCATATATATCATTATTATCTACATAGTTCCTACCTACACTCCCCTACACTGTCATGAATGTCCACCCCTATGCCATCAGCCACTATTTTAGTGGACCACCCCACAATGCCATCCCCTCAAACACAGGTCTTCCTGTCACCATCAATAGACATTGTGGGGGGCCTCCCAACACTATTATCATTAGGGTCAATGGTACTCCCCATTTCAACCATTTTATAGTGTGTAGGTCCTCCATATGCCACTATCTTTATGAAAGAAGGCCCACCCCATCACCATCATCACCCATTGCGAAGTTCCTCACTACACTGGTGTTAACCACCACATAGGTCCTCCCCATTTCCATCAATAGGAAATGAAAAGGTCACCCACACACTACCATCTCCAAGAATAGAGCCACTCCTTTTCCCCATCAATATCTATTTTGGATGCTTCCTCACACCACTATCAGTAGGAATATATGTCTTCGCCATTTCCATCATCATCCAGTGTAGAGGTACTCCCTTCACCATTATTAGGAGGCATGTAGGCCCTCCCCATTTCCATTATCATCCACTACGATGGTCCACCTCACACTACCATCATCTGGAATGGAAGTCAACCCAATATTCATATCTTTCTATTTATAATTACTCCCCATACTTCCATCACCAGACACAGAGGACCTCCCCATCTCCATCGACCATGGGTTTGGAGGTTCTCCCTACATCACTATCAATAGTTACAATGGTATACCCCATTCCAATCATTATCCAGTGTGTAGGTGCTCTCTACACCACTATCTGCCGCCACAGAGGCCCTCCGCATCACCATCATCAGCCAGTGAGAATGTCCTCCCTATACTGTTATCAGCAGTTAGGGGGTCCAACACATTTCTATTATCAAACAGTGCAATGTTCCTCCATGCACCCCTATTAGTAAGAAAAGTGTCCCTCCCCATAATCATCATCATCATCCAGTGGAGAGGTCCTCCCCAAACACATCAACCAACCTAGAGTTACTCCCCATTCCACTAGCAATCTATTCTGAGGTCCTCCCTCCACCAACATCAACTTGGTTGGAGGTCCACCACACAATACCATAAGAGGTCAGAGAGTTCCTACCAATGATGAGGACATGCCTTCCACTGAATAACTGTGACAATACATGATTTAATAGTACATTATCTCATTATAGTAATTCTATAGGTTGTGTTACACACAACACCAAGTTCGAGCGCACCACAACATACAAAACTAGCAGTTCAAAAAGAAGTTATGAATAGTATTCACTACATTATGAATCCTATATAATCTATAATTTTAACATCTATATTATGTGTTTCTTAGATATAATATAATAGAAAATACAATTTTTAGATAAAAGATTAATTTTTTCAAAAAACAAAACAATACCTCCATTTATTGGAGAACCCTTTTTAAAACCAATATCTGACACATTTATATATTCAATTTAATAAAATTATATTATTATTTATAATTGGAACATAACAAATTATTTTGGATAATTTTTTTCTGATAACTTACATATTATAACGAATAATGAAAAATACTATCTTTTAATTGAAAACAACCTTTTTAATAGAAATAATTTACAAAGTTAAATTTTGAATTTGAAATGTGTTGAAGTATAATTGGATTATATTTTTATCATTTATGAAAATTTAGTTCATTATATGTAATTTCAAATTTATATTTGACATAAACATATGCCAATCTTATGATCATTTTTACTTTAAAAAAAACTCTTTTTGGTTTTGAAAATGGGAATTAATTTCAAATTAATAAATGTAACTTGTATGTATTTAATTTGATGAAATATACTTCATTATTGAATTAATAATTTCAAATTTTGATTTGGGTGAATTTTCAGTATTTTTTCTGAAAACAATCAATTTTTGATGAATAGTGAAAAACATTGCATTATTATTTAAAACCGACATTTTATTTAAATAATTATTTATTTTATTTCAATTTATTTTAAGTCAAAATAAATATATAATACCTATATAACTTCATATTAATTCATTGGAGTCATTTTATAATAAAATTAGATATATTAAATTTTATTGAACTTTTATCCTCTTTTACCCACCTCTTAGGAACATTTTCAAATATACATAAAATGTAATTTTACCGCTTCTGTGAGTTGAATTTCAAAAATCCAAGAGACATGGTTAATATCATTAAGTAAAATTTTTTCAATATGATGAAAATAATTTTTGATGAATAGTAACATTTGACTATTATTTAACATGGTTTAAAGTAACTAGTGTTATTAAAGGTAAAAATGATATTATAATTACCCTTAAACAAGTCCTAATTCTATTGGATAAGTGTAATTCAACCAAATACAACCTTATGAATAAAATATTATCCTATTTGGTCCACTTGGATTAGATTAGGACATTTATTATTATTTTATTTAAAGAACAGTTAAAACTCTTAAATTCAATGTTTATTAACTAAACCATTTTCAAATGGGGTAATACATAAGATAAATTGAACTATAAATATCCATTAGACAGATAATTATATTTTCTACATAATGGTATTTTATTTATAATTTTTAATGTTTAAATGATTAAATTTCTTTATGACACAATGATGTTGAAATAATTACCATCTTAATGACATATTAAAATAATTGGTATTATAAATATACAAATAAATATAATTTATGAATTTAGAGGAATTACACTAATTTATTATATTAATATGACATGTTATGGTTGATTATATAAATTATTTTTGAATTTAAAAGGTTTTTCTGTCTTTAAAAAAACAAGATACCAAATAATGTCAAAATTGACATTAATTAGTTTTTAAAACAAATACTATATTGTTGGTTGATATAATATTCCTAATAATTTATGTATCAGAAAATTGGCTTAAATAATATTATATTTGTCATTAATTAACCAATTTATGTTCTCTTGGAAGTCCATATTATGTTTATTAACTATATAGTTTAAGAATACAAGAAGACACGGTAAAAGATAAACTATTTAACTAAGAGTTAAATATAAAGGATAAGGTTAATATGGTGACCTAATCCTGTATAAAAACTATTGGTTGAGTATTTTTCGACTCATACCCACATTATCTGAGAAATAAATAATTTTTGAGCCATTATTAAATGATAATGATTTTATTATAAAATAATATTTCAAGCTTTTTCAAAAGAGACATTCACCTCTCTTTTAAAAGGGTACTTCCCCTTCTATTAATTTCACACCTCAAAAGCCATTTGTCTCAGACAACCCCTTCCCAATACCTTCTAAAATATCCTCCCTTCATTCTAGTGACCTTAATTTTATCATTAATCCATCCTAATGATCCCTTTTGATCAACTCAAAAGAAAACACACGTAGAAGAGGTAATAATTTCACCACCTTTTTTCAAGATCTTTTCTTCTTCAACATTCTATTTCATTGATGTTTCCATTATAAAATAATAAATTCAGTATCTTCTATATACAATAATGTTATTATAAAAATGGTACAACCATTTTCAAAATTCTATCCATCCTATAAATTACTATGTCACCAAACGTGCGTACGTATGGATTACCGTCTCCACATCGTGGTGTAGTTTTTTATTCAAACAATTCATTATTTGGATTAGTATAATAATGATTATATCATATTTAAATAATAAATATATCATTTTAATTATTCTACATATTTTATATAACATCCAATTACATACTATTTCTCCATCAATATAATGGCATCGTCGCTCGTGCGTACGTACATATTACCGTCTCCACGATGCGATAAGATTTATTTCCATGTTCACCATTCAATGATGATTATAAAATATATATCATTAATAATTATGTAACATAAGACTTAAAAATTATACTTGAGATATATATATATATATATATATATACTTACATATATCTTATTCACTTACTTCCGTTCAATACAATATGAAAACGGAAACAATATATATGCGTATGCATGGCCTACAATCTCCATAAACGGTGTTTTCCATTTCATATATCTATATATTATACATAATTATATTATAAATATATATTATATTTATATCATGTTTTATATTCTTGAATTATTTAAATCATATTCTAAATGATACGATCAATAATAACAAATTAAAACACGTACGATAAAGAAAGTGATTATTACCTAAAATGATAACTTAACATGGAAATCATTTTTAAATGGGTAGTATAAAGTAATAAAAGAATAATGTATGATATAATAAATATTAGTATGGTTCTTGTATAATTTAAAAACATACTATGATCATTATATAGGTGGATAAACGTACCCTCGACCAATGAAAAGTGCAAGGTAAGGGATAAATTCTCAATTTCATTATTATTCGAGGTTGTTTATGGGTAAGTATCTACTGGGTCCTATTTGTTATCGATGTCCATGTTTTATAAAATTGTTTTCAAAGAGATTGTTTTTAAAGGAATTTTTTACTAAAACATCATTTTAAATGTTTTAAATGTTTATTCTTTAAAATAATTCTCATTAATGTCCATGTTTTCAAAATGGGTTTTGAGGATTTATTTATATGCACATGATTTTTTTAAATGTTAAATCCATTCAAAAGTTTTAATGTGAAATTGGACACTTTGATTCAAAATCTCTTTAAATTTATTCCTTTCTAAATTGTGTGACTTTTATATGTTTTCATGGAAAAGAGATATTTCTCTCAAAGAGTTTTACAAATCATTTTCATCTATGTAAACTTCCTTTGTTGGATTTTATACCTGTTTGAAGTTAATTTATTATGATAAAAACATTCAATATGGTATTGAAGGTTTTGAGATATGTTTTACTATGTATGTGTTATTCTTATACCACTCATTGGTTATGGTTAAAGTATTGACATTTTGTATGATAGTTTTAATATGAATTTTTATGTTATGTTTCAACATTTTCATATGAGAAATGTATTGGACATAGTAAGTGACGAGTGGAGCCTGTTATAGCTCATCGATGCATCGGTAGGTCTCATGAGACAATTAGTCATGGAATTGGACGAGGCCTTTCCCAATATGATATATGGTTTTGGCCGAGGCCTTAATCAATTTTAGACGTCTTGGGTGAGGCATTGACAAAATATTTTAGAATGTATAGAATAATACATTCCCTCATTATGAAAATAATATTAATGGTTCATGTGGTCATTAAACTAGTAAAATACCCATGACTATGTTTTATTATGGAATTATTCACTCATCTTATATTCCCTCCATAATGTGTACATTTTTATTATTTGTAATGGCAGGTGTTTTCAATTATTCACCATGCCTAATGTTCATGTTATATTCTGTTGTATTGCTTACCCTTACTGAGTGTCTGATATCACGCCTTTTTTATGTTTTATTTTCCCAGGATTCTAGGAAGTGTATTTTGATTTATATAAAGGGTTAAGCTAGGGGATTATTGGTATTCTCAAAGGATCATTTATGTTTTATTTTATTATTCTAATGTGTAATGACACGTTCATGTATGTAATCTATTTTCCAATACTGATAAACTGATTAGTCCATCGGGACATGATTTCTTGTAATCATACAAATGTTATGTAATAAAGCACCAACTCTGGGTAACCAGGGTTGGGGTGTTATGGGAACCAACAATAGGTGTATGTTGATCATATCCTTAATCATGTTTCTCTACATTGTGAGATATCACTTCAGTTTCTACTCCTTCTGGTCTCCATTTCCTTATTATACCGACACGCTTGAATTTAATTCCTTTTAGGATATTTTTCCTCGCCATACTAATGCCTCATGATTCCACACCATAGAGGATCCATCACCCCATCGTACCGATACTCCAAGCATCCAAGCCTTCCAGGCATTATCTCCCCATCGTTTTGATTCTTTAGGGATCAATGCCTTTCAGGATCCATCACCGCATCATACCAACGTTGCAGGCTTCAAGGCCTTCCGCACTCCATCACCCATTTTTACTGACTATCCAGTCATCCATGCCTTCCCGGATACATCTCTCCATCGTACAAACACTTCGAACTTCCATGCCATTCCTTCACTATCTCCCTGTCATTTTGACGATCTATGCTTCCATGCCTTGTGATCTCCATCGCCCAATCATACCGATGCTCTTAGATTCCATGGATTTTGGGATTTATCGGCCCATTATAAGGATGCTCAAGGCTTCCACACATTCCCGGATCCATCATCCGATTCTACCAATGCTCTAGCATTCCATGTCATCCAGGATCCATCGACCTGTCATGCCGATGCTACAGGATTCCACGCCTTCTGAGCTTCATCACCCCATAATCCCAATGCCTCAGGATTCCATTCCTTATAGGATCCATGGCCCCATCATGCCAAAACTACATGATTGAATGCATTTATGGCTATATCACACAATATTATCGATGATGTATCCTTTCATTCGTTATGTGCTCCATTACCTCGTCATAACGATGCTCATGAATTCCATTCTATCTTGGATCCATCTCCATATTATACCAATATCTAGGATTCCATGCATTCTATGACCCATCACCCAATCATACTGATTCTCTAGGTATTCATTCCTTCTATGATATTTCCCCCGATCCTATCGATGCTTAAGTATTTATCTAATTTTGGACTACATCGCCCCATATTAAATATGCTCTGATCTTTCATTCCTTCTGGGATACATCGCCATGGAATACCGATTAATTTGGCCTCCACGCCTTCCTAACTCCATCGCCCCATTGTAATGATTAACTTAGAATCCATGACTTCTCTTCTCCATCAACCCATTGCATCCATGCTCTAGGAATCCATGATTTCTTGGCTTTATCATCTTGTCATACTAACACTCTATGAATCTAGACCTTATAATATCAATCGCCTCGTCATACCAATGATTTAGGATACCATTAATTCTGATATCTATCACCCTGTAATAAAAACTCTCTAGAATATTATGCCTTCAAGGCACCATCAACAAATAAAACCAACATTCTGTGATTCCACACCTTTCGGGAGCCATTATGGAGTCAATCTAATGATTCAAGATTCTATGCCTTCTAGTCTCCATCACTATGTTGGATCGACACGTTAGGAATCCATTCATTCCTAGTTCAATTAATCCATTGTTCCAGATCTTCAAGATTCTATGCCTTTGGGATCAATCTCCTAATCATACCAATCCATTATGATTCCATGGTTTCCAAGATCCATGGACTTATCATACCGAAAACTAGGAATTAGACTCCCTCCAGGCTCCAACTCCCCATCACACTTACACTCCTGGATTCCATGCCTTTGATGATCCATTACCCAATCATACTGATGATTTCAGAATCCTTACCATTTATTCTTGACCGCCCTATCATGCTGATGTTATAGGCTTATAGTCCTTTTGGGCTCAATCACCCTATTGTATCAATGGTCTATGCTTCCAAGCCTTCCAAGATGCGTCACCCCATCCTACTAACACAATAGGGTTCCATGCCCTCTAGGATCCATCACCTAGTCTTACCAATTCCCTAAGATTCCATACCCTATGGGATACATCTCCCCATTGTACCCATGCTTCAGGCTTCCATGCCTTTTAGCCTCCATCGCCCCATCATACTGACACATTAGGTTTCTACACCATTCGAGCTCTATTTCCCCTTTTTCTGACGCTCATTGATTCCTCACATTATGTTATTCATCCCCTTGTCATCCACGAATTTTAGGATTCCATGCCTTCCGAGATCTATTCTCCTATTATACTGAAGACCGTGGATCCATACATTTCGGGATCCATCACCCAATCATACCAACACTCTACAATTTCCTGATTTATGTTCATTGTCACCCTATAAAAATAGGGAAAACCTATCACCCCTCCCTATCAACCTCTATAAAATGGTTCAGGTGGCCCCATCCACTGTTAGGGAACTCCATGTCATGTCATCCACCATAATAGGTGGTGTGTTCTTCAAACTCGTATTAATACCCCTAATGCCTATTAGGATTGGTGATTCGACTCTCCCAACTACATAAGACATAACCAACCATAGAGCTCCTCCCTGAAATACTAATGCTAGATACTGGAATGATCCCCATGACATAACCTAGATCATACTTGGAGAATATTAGTGAATACTATAGGGAAATTTGAGTGTAATAACATGGTCAAATGTGGATGTAATTCTTGTACTTCTATATGTTATTATAAAATCATTTGGGTTATCGATTTAAAAATCATGTTTTGATATTTGAATCGTTTTATTAGCGATAATTTAAATTTATAAGGGTATTTATTTTAAGAAGTGGATTTAATTTTATATTAAAAGTACTTATTAATTGTGATAATGGATTTTGAAAAAAACAATTCACAAGAATGGCACATTTTTAACTGTGGGTGCATTAGAAAATGGATATATAAAATTAGGGCATCTAACAACACTCTAGTTTTTGGGATATCGACAATATTTTCTATGAATCGATATATGTTTGAACAAATATATTCCTCATTTAGGATTTGTTTAGGTATTTTTTATATTACAATATTGTACATTCCAAATGATGTGATTTTTCATTTATACTAGGATTATCACATGATGGATAATTTTGGGGATATTTTCAACCATATATATTATATGGTGTATCTATAGTTGGGTTTTCCTATTGTTATCATCATTTATTTTAAAATTTATATTTTCATGGTGTTGGTTAATATGGTATGAATTTAATGAAAATGAAGGAATGTTTATAATATGATTTCATTAATGAAATTGATTTGTAGACAAGATTTTATTTTCAAGCTAAATCTTTCCCATTATTGATATTCAAATGTGTATAAATTCTTATGGGGTATCCGACTTAGATTTATAATCAGACCCTAAATATTCAACTGGGTTATTGTGGAAAATGTTTTAATGGAATCAAGTAAATGAAAAGGAATCATATATGATGTTAGGTTCTCTTATCATTTTACAACATTGTAGCAGGAAGGTTTAGTTGTGATGGATGGTCATGTGGAGATTTATTCATATTTTCTACATTATATTTATTTTATTGTGTTTATGTATTGACTTGTATGTCACATGGTTTTGCGTTATGTTATTATGTTATATACTTTTATGTTTATTAAATTATATTGGTGACTTGTGGTTATTATTTGAATCTCAACATTATGGGAACCCTTTAGAGGGAATTTTCTTGTTTACCTAGATTGGTTCATCAAAAATTGATATCAGGGGGAATTACCAGCTTGAAATTTTTGTAACACTTCCTGGGTTTAGTTTACTGTTTTTGTCAACATGAGTTAAGAACATCATAATTTGTGTAGTATGTTACGAAAAGGGGCATTTATAGATCAAATTCAATTCTAAATCTGAGTTATAATATGTGTTTAGGTGTTTTTCATAATCATGAAAGATGGTTTTTCAGTATTTTCGAATAAACCATATATTCGGGGAATTTTTTAAATAGAATTATTCCTTCATTTTAATTTTTCATTATGAATAAATAATTTCATAAATTAATTTTTTCTAAATCATTTATAATGATATATAATGTTGGTCCTATGATTTTGGTATATGTTCATGATAGCTTTTATTATACCTTATAATTATAATACAATTAATTCAAGAAGAGATATTCTAAATATGAGAAAGGAAGATACAATATAGGTTCCACATGAGAATACTCTAGCATACCATTGATTTATGGAACCTATAATCCAATCTATTATGACTACAGGTCATATAGATGTCAAAAACCATAGATTAGAAGTGGATCACAATTCAAAATTTACTAAGAAGTATCAACATGCCTTCTATGGTGAAAAATAATCTAGGAATATGATGAAGGGATTGAGTGTATTAAGATGATATTCAATACCCAAAAGAATCATGAGGTATATATGGCGGGGCTTCCACATATGTTCTTGAGGAAATGTGAAGGATATGTTGGTAATATGTTTGTCAAGAAATGTTAAAAGAGGATTTCAACTAGTTATCCTTCAAGAAAATATTCCACTTGTACTTTTATGCTAGGAAGTTATGAGGGAAAAATATTTGAGAGTTTTTTACCATAGAAAAATTAAGTAATACCATTCAAGTGTATTACACACTTTTTTCTGTTGGTACACTTAACATAGGATATAGTCCGCAATGATTACGTGAAGGCATAAATATTTGATTTATGGTTTAGGGATAATATTCAGTCGAAGTTAATGTTCTTTTTTCCTATAACCATTATTGAGGTAGTAGATAAGGTAAAATTATAAGATTATACAATATCATTTCTTTAAAATAAAAATTTTATTATTCCATCACTTTTATGGAAAATTGTGGAAACCATGATCTCAACAAAAAAATTAAAAAAAAATTATCAATTAAATGATAATTTATGCTACCATGATTTAACCTCCCATACAATATTCTGATTAATATTTTTACCTAGGATTATAGTTCTTCCATTATCAGATCATTGAACTAAAATTCCATGTTTCCCCAATACTATATGTACTACTCTATTCTGATCTTCCCATTATTGAATCCCCTTACTAGAATCAGGTCCTCATTTTTAATCCAGGAACACTGATCCTCATTGAAATCCACCCAGAAACCCCATATCATCATTCTATTAGATTTTTATTTAGTATTATTAAATGAATGATAATATTAAACCATTTATTCATTTAATATAATAATTAATTACAATGAATGATCATGTCTGTCACCTAACATGTGTTACTAGCAAGCACCCTTGGAGGACTGGTTGGTTTCATTTTCCATCTACATGGATTTTATCTTCTTCTCTGATTGAGTATACATTGGTATTTAGGGATACCGCACTATCCCTTAATTTTACATAGGCATGGGATCCTGCCAACTTCTGCCTCAAAATATCTATCTCCTATTGAAAAGTTTGGTCAGTCATCCCTAGGCTCATTCTGAGGATCCATCTGCCTATTCAGGGAGGACCAGACCAGATCATTCTCAAGATCCTCATCTAGACCATCATAATACAATTGTCTAATGTTATTAAACAGATTGATGGCATCCACCTCCCTCTTGGGAATTATCATGATCAGGTCAGTCATCACTGTAATGCCCCGGCCCCAATTACATGTAGTCGGTGCATTATTTTAATACATTGGCATGATTACAAGGAATCAAGTCCCGAAGGACTGATCGGTTTAGCAGTCTTGTAAAATATATTACATACAATAATGTTACATTACAAATTGTAACATACAAAACAACATTAATAATTATTTATGAACTCCATTATTCCCTTGTCTTAACCCTTCATATCAATCACAATACACTTCTTGGAATCTTGGGAAAAATAAAACATATAAAGGGGTGAGATCAAATGCTCCGTATGGGTAAGCAATACAACAGAAACTTTAATAAATAAGTATAAACATTTAAGGCAATGTATAACTAAAAAAAGCCTTTAAAACTTCAACTAAAGCCTAATATGGAAAAAATAAAATGAAATAAATCCATTTACTTATTCACATAGATATTCTACTAGTCGAATAATCACATTCAATATCAATAAACACTTTCATAATGATGAAATGAATAATACAAGACTATCATAACCACATAATCAAGGCCTTGTGCCAAGACAACAAATAATATTTTTTTCCAGGCCTTGTGCCAGGACACTAGTTTGTCTCATGAGACCTACCGATGCATCGAGGAGCTATAGCGGGCTCCACTCGTCACTTACTAAGTCCAATTCATTCCTCATAGAAAAATGTTTAAACTTAACATAAACATTCGTATTAAAATCGGCATACGAAATATCGATACTTTACACATAAACCATTAGTGGTATAAAAATAACACATACACATTCAAACATATCAAAAAACCATCAACACTATATGTAAGATTTGTATCATAATAAATCAACATCAAACAAGTTTAAAATCCATTAATGGATTTTGACATAGATGAAAATCATTTCTAAAAGTCTTTGAGAGAAATATCGCTTTTCATTAAAACATTTAAATGTCTCACAATTTAGAAAGGAAGACATTTAAATAGATTTTGGAATCAAAGTGTCCCATACCACTTTGAAACTATTGAATGTAATTTCAAAACATTTCTGTCTACTTATATAAAAACTTTAAACCATTTTGAAAACATGGACATTAATGAGAATGGTTTGGAAGAATAAATCATTAAAACATTTAATATGATGTTTTAGTAAAAGGTCCCTTAAACTAATCCCACTAATGTTTTTTTTATGAAAAATGGATATGGATACTAAATATGTCCCAGTAGATACTTAAGTAAAAACATCCTCGGATAATAAAGAGATTGTGAAATTAACCCTTACCAATTTGGTAACAAGCGAAACATACACCCCATGAAAGAGGTATCACACAATGAATATGTAAATACACAAAAATTAAATTTTATTACACAAATAATACAATTATGGGCAGTACATACACCACAAAAAGTAAATAGTGGCAATATGGCATGAATCTCACGGGAATAAGGAGTGTGATGAAAACCCCTTACCATGCACATTCCTTTAGTCGAGGATACGTTTAACCTCCTATATGAATATTTTAGTTTGTTATAAAAGTATACCAGAACCATATTTATATTTATGATATCATACATGATTAATTTTTAACTTTATACTACCAATTTAATTATAATTGCCATGTTAAATTAACATTTCAAGTAATAATCACTTTCTTTATCGTACGTGTTTTAACTTGTTACTATAGATTGTATCACATTAATAAAGATTTAAGTAATTCATGAATATAAAACATGATTTATATATCATAAATATTTAGAATATAAATATGTATAATAGACATATATATGAAATGAAAAACACCATTTATGGAGACGGTAGTCCGTACATACGCATAAACGCTGTTTCCGTTTTCATCTCATATTGAACGGAACTAAGTAAATAAGATATATGTAGGTTCATATATATATATATATATATATCCAGTATCATTATTATTTCATATATTATATTCTTATTAGTAATATTTATTTATTTATAATCTTCGATGAATGGTGAACATGGAAATGAATCCCACCGCGTCATGGAGACGGTAATCCGTACGTACGTACGAGCAACAATATCATTTATTTAATGTTATGTAATTGGATGGTATATTAATTTTACATAGACATTATCAAGTTATTTTCATTATTTATATACATATTACCCATCATTATATCCATCCAAATAACATAGTGTTGAATAAAAAATTACACGCCGACATGGAGACGGTAGGCCGTATATAAGCACGCATGGGGACATTATCATTCATAAGATGAATATGATAATAAATATAGTTTTTCAATATTTATAATAAAATCAAAGTATATATAAGATAATAGAGTAATTATTTTACAATGGAAACAATAATGAAATACTAAGTGGAAGAATAAGAGAACTTGAAAGAGAGTGGTGGAATCATTACCTCTTCTTCGGGTTCTGCCTTTGGATTTGATCAAAAGGGATCCACATGATGATTTTTTGACCAAAGTAGGGCCTCTATGATGAAGATAGGATAGTTGGGATGATATTGTTTTAGGGTTTGGCCGATCCAAATGGCTTAGAAGGTGTGAATTAGAGTGAAGGTGGAGTGACCTTTTATAAGGGCGGTGAGGGGCACCTTAGAAAAAACTTAAAAATATTATTTTATAATAAATCCATTTTCGATTTATAATGGCTCCAAAATGGATTATTTAAAGTATAAGGTGGTGATGGGTCGAAAATATCTCAACCAATAGGTTTTAGATTTATTTAGGTCACCATATTAACCTTAACCATTATATTTAACTCTTAGTTAAATATTTAATCTTTTACCGTGTCTTCTTGCATTCTTATTCTATATGGTTAATAAACATAATATAAACATCCCAGAGAACCCCAGGTGCCTCATTCATTGAATATATAATATTATTTATTTCCTTTGGCTGGAACAATCATTTTTATGAATATTATATCAACCGATAATATAGTATTTGTTTTAAATATTAATTTTTTTCAATTTTGACTTTATTTGGTATTTTATTTTTTTGAAAGTCATCACAACGTGATAACTTCAAAAAAAGATACATTGCATTTTCCCTATCATTTAATATTCACCTAGAAAATTTGTGGATGTCATAAAAACTTTGAAATTATATTTATTTTAATATATATAATACCATTTATTTGATTCGTTCATGAATAACGTAATTACTGCATCATCAATGTGTCAAAAACAATTATTTATTTATTGTCTAAAAATTATAAATAAAATACCATGATGTATTAAATATTTTTATATTTCTAATGAATATTTATAATCGAATTTATCTTTTTAATAACCCAATATTGAGAATCTTTTAGTTATTAAACATTGATTTTAACTCTTTTAACTCTTCTTTGAATTAAATAATAATAAATGTCCTAATCTAATCCAAGTGGACCTAATGATAATATTTTATTTATAAGGTTGTTTTTAGTCGATATATACTTGTCAAATAGAATTATCACATGTGTTACGTTAATATTAATAACATTTGTACCTTTAATTACCCTATTTACTTTTAATCGTGGTAAATAAAAGTAAAAAGTTACTATTCACCAAAAATTATTTTTATCATATTGAACCATATTTTACTCCTTGATATTAACTGTGTCTCTCCAATTTTTGAAATTCATCTTACAGAAGAGGTGAAATTAAGTTTTATGTAAATTTTCAAATTCTCCTAGGAGGTAGGTAAAAGACATTGAAAAAGATCAATAAAATTTTTATATATCTAAAATTATTATAAACGGAATCCAATGAATTAAATTGAACTTATATAGGTATTAATTATCTATTTTGACCTAAAATAAATTTAAATAAAATAAATAATTATTTAAATAGAAATTGTTTTTAAACAATAACTCGGTGTTTTTTCACTAGTCATCAAAAATTGAACGTTTTTAGAAAAATACCAAAAAAATAACCCTAGGCTAATTTCAATATTCTGATTCCAAAAATTAAGTCTATTTTAACCAATTAAAAACATAGAAGTTTCATTTAATAATTTAAAATTAATTTCTGTTTTCAAAACCAAAAGGCATATCATTAATAAACAATATCCATCAATAGATTGCCACTTCATTATGTCTAATCTCAATGTGAAATTATTTACAATGAACAGAATGAGATTAAATGGTAAAAATATAATCTATTTTTACTTCCAACCCATTAAAATTTTTAATTTAACACTATAAATTATTTTGATTAAAAAATATGTTTTTGGTTAAAATATAATATTTTTAACTATTCACCCAAATATGAAAGTTATCATAAAAAAACAAAAAAAAATTATTGAAACTAAATTCTTATGTCTTAATTCTAAAGAAGATATTTATTTTGTCATATTTAATATATAATAGTTTCAAATATTGGATATAAAAAGGGTTCACCATTAAGAGGCGGTAAAAGTGATTTTTTTTTTAAAAATACTTCTTTTATCTAAAAAATTGAATTAGTTCTTACATTATGTCTATGAAACTCATAATATGGATTATAAAATTATAAGGATTATATATAGTTCAAAATTTAGTTAATACTATTCACAACCACTTTTGAACGACTAGTTTGGTAAGATGTGGTGCGCTTGAACTCGGTGTTGCGTGTAGTGCATGTTATTTAATTATATTGATGAAATAACGTACTTTGAAATCCTGGGGTGTTACAATCACTTTTCATGAGGGCCCTCATGCACAGGATGAACCAAATATCATGCATCCTTCTCCACCTCCGAACTCCTTTTCTGTGATGAAACATTTACAGACTATTAAGGATCTTTCAGGTCTTTTCTCAACCAATCGAATATTCATATCCCCAATGGATTTCATTCTCATGAATCAGATTGTACTACATTTTTAGAAGTCTCTACACCCACTATCCTCTTACCAGAGGAACCAAACAAAACACTAGTCATAGGAGCCTTGTTTCCAACTATTCCCATGCCCTTCTTCTTATCATGATTTCTAGACCCATTCATATAGGACACATAAGAATGGATGATCCAATTACAAGTAGAACAGAATCTGACACCAGATTCATAATCATCATGCTGCCTACCACAAAATTCATTACATACTATAATTGAAACAAAATCATAAGCAACTATTGAGGTATATAATTCCACACAAACTCATGGATTAATAAAATGATAATGAGATTATGATTGGCTATTGAAGAACAATATCATAAATATTAGTTTCCCATGCATCCAAACAATCAATGTGTTTTGAAACGGTAATGATAGTTAATGTAAAGTCTCCCAAATCATCATTGAAGGGGTGTCCCTCTTCATACATAATTCATCGGTCCATTACAAGAGGTACAATCAGGACCCATTGAAACTGCGAGGAGTGATATACAAACCATTGATCAAGCCTTGATCCCAATGGAAAATGGACCATTATTTTCTTATTGTCAAGAACTCCCACAGTTACCCTATCTTGTGAATCATGAGAAAGGAAAATAAAACTATTAATCATGTACACTGATATAATTCTCTTGGAGATTCATACAATCATGATCTAGTTGAGGAGGTCTGAATATTTATTAAAATCAACGATCAAAATCAAAAGGTTTGGGAATCCATCATATAGATCGGGAACCATAAGAAAAAGAGATAATTACAAAAATGGAGAATGAATATTGGGATTTTAAAATGTTAAAAGGAGTACAATACTCCCTTGATGTATAACGAATATCCCTCTCCACTAGAGGGGGGGCACATGGTTTCCACTTCTGTCATGGAGTGAGAGAATACATTAAATCCCTCCTCATGTGAACAATATATATACATTTTTAAGGATTATAAGTTTGTAATATTGTTAGATATGACATTTTTTGAATATCTAAAAGGAATTCTAATGCTATAATATTTTATTCAAGACCTGTTTAACAGGATTCATTATGAAAACAACATGTGTTTTATCAATGTAGAAGTCATGTTCATAACAGTTCTATTTTTTTAGAGTATCCAAATACTTTCAACATTATGGATAACGTTTTCATCGGAAGTATTTTTGTAAAAGGATATCTCATGTTTGTATGGTTGGATCCATTATCTCCAAGGGATTATATGTTCATTCCAGTTCCTCTATCGATAGTGGGTCTTATCCATAGGAAATGGCGGATGTTCATGTTGCTAAGTGATATTATTTAAGGGTTGAAAAAAATCATTATTATATAGAGATTATTAACCAAAGGAATGGCTATCAATATTTACAGCTACGTTGTGTATTATTTCACTTATGATCCCATCTTTGTTTGATACTATGGTACTCGACATTTTATATCATCAATGTTAGAAGACATGTCGGGCTTTCATTCAGATATTATTCCCTTATTTGTTGATCATTCAACTCCATTGGTATTAAGATATGAAAATTGTTTTTTAAGTGTCTAGAATGTGACTGATCATAGCAGACCATGAGGTGGAGTGAGACTTCTTAGTGCTTGATCATGATATCTTCAACGTGATTGTTGTAACTGATTGGAGGATCAATGTTAAGAGATATATTGATTGTTACCAAAATAATTATTAGTTTCTATCAGTATCTGGAATCACTCATGTCTTTGACGGTGAGTGTGGTTTCAGTATAAGGATAGCAGGTCCAGTTGTTTTCTATTTCATAGTGATTTCATGATAGATGTTAAAAAATTTCTGAGAAACAATTGATTCATGTTTGAGTAGTCCACTTCCTTCGGTTGTTTGTGTGTACCCTAAGGTATTTTTAGAGGATTATTATGGATTCTTCTACAGATATATTTTTAGTTTAATATAGACCTACTACATTATATGAATTCCATTTCAATTCCATGTTATCAAATGGTTCCAACTAATCTGTAATAACATAAGTTCAACCTTTATTATATCGAGTATAAGGTATTTATTCATCCTAGAAAATCATTGTGGTCTTTATCTATCCCCCTTTTCCAGAAGGAATATGATATACTAAGGAACCATATTTTAAATAAAAATTTATATAAGGTGAACTTGGTGAAAACTATCCCTTGACCATGATTCATGACCTCTCTGATCAAGTTAGAGAGGCTCGATTGATTTCAAAGAGAGAAATTTTATCAAGGCACCACTAATTTAAATTACAAGGAGAGGATATACTAAAAAAGACATTTATGATTAGTTACTAGCCTTACGAGTTTATAGATACAACATTTGGTCTCACTAACACTCTTGTGGTGTTTATTGAAATGATGCACCAAAATAATTATTCAGTTATTAGACTATTTTTCTGTTTTTATATATGATATTTTTTTTATTCTCTGATATAGGAGGATCACATGGACCATTTAGATATCATTATTATAAATTTTAGGGAAGATAATTTTGTATTAATAAATTTTTAAATGTGAATTTTTGATTCAATAATTAATGTTATTAGGGCGTATTACTTTTATGAGTGGAGTCTCAGAGGAAACTGAAATGGAATATTCAAATATTTCTTTGGATTATCCCAGAAATGTGATTGACATCCAAAGGTTATTATGGTTTTATGGTTATTACAGTTGGTCTATTTAGTAATTCACCAGGATTTCATCTCTCAAGATTTCTTGAACCCTTAGTGGTGTAATGTTTTATTGTAATGAAAAATGTCAGATATCCTTATAGAAAAAATAGTGATAATGAATTCATATCTAGTTTTCATTCCTCAAAAACAATGTTTGTAAAATGCTGTTTTATGTGATAATTATGGATTGGATTTGTGGTGTTTCTTAATATAGGGTAGATACGTTGTAACCAATAAGCCCCACTAGTTATTCCCTCATGAGTATAACTAACATACCCATGATCTTAAGTTGGTAAGGGTTCTTCATGAACCGATACCATGGTGTTATAACCACTTTTGGGAGTGGTTTACTATATATTAAAATAATAATATCATGAAGGTTATTTTCACATAGATGGATACAAAATTGTGATAGAGACAATGAGTGGAGTATCTTTAGTTTTTTTTTATATTACTTATACTCCCTAAATGGGAATGTAGTCATGATATAATGAGCAGGAAAATACTGACAGAAGTAGTGAATGGATCATTGGAAGAGTGGTCTATTATATGTTTCTTTATTGAGAGGAACATGGTAATGGATGAACATAGCGATCAGGTTAGTTGCGATTTGATGAATGATGAATCTATGTTAGATGAGTAGTATCAACTCATGTATATAACTGACCTTGAGTACCATAGCTTTTGTAATATACTTTATTGTTTTGGAGATATTGGGTTGGTGGAAGCCGTCACCCAAGGAAGCTTTAGTTTCTCGAAATAGCTTGGTTGATCATTTTTTTAGAGGTAGTGGTTGACGTATAGTAACCACCATTCTTGTTGGTCTATTCGACAGGGTACTACCTAGTTGTATCATGATTTGGTACATCAATATTTGTGGTAGGTGATATGATGGTTGATTAAGAAGTTTGTATCAGGGTGTCTTAGATGTTAGAGAATTATTGATGGGTAAAGAAGACTTTAGGGGTTTCTTTGTTCCCACCAACATAATATTAATCATATTCATAATAATTAAATCAGTAATTCATCTCATTAAATATTTATTATCTATGGTTTTATAATTATATTTCATCATGATTCTATTGATTTAGGTTTGGAATCCCTATTCCATCCACCCTATTAAATTTTAAATTAAATATTAATGTTTCTCGATTTACAAAACTCACATTTTTGTATTACATACCAAAACAATATAAGATAAATTTATTTTTACGTAACAAAATGTATTCTATGTATATAAAATAATAAACACTTTTATATAAAGCGTTATAATTATATGAATTTTAAAAACCCAATAAAATTAAGAATTTAGTGGTAGGTATCCAACCCCCACTTTTCATAGATAACACAAAAGCATATGGGGTAGTGAGAAATACGACTCAAATTACCACTACACATAGTTCTTCACTCTGAGGATATCTCAATTCTATCATAACACTTCCCGTAACAACCCGAGATTTGATGTGAATTATTATTTTTACCAGCATTGATGTCTTCTGTTGTACGTGACTCCAAAATTATCTTGTTTTTTATGCAACGCCGTATTTTCTTGCAGTATACACAATGCTAATCTTCGATTGTTTTACACACAATTTCAAGTAAATTTGATAGAAGTTATTTTATGCAAAATTGAGTGTGTGTATATATATATATTCAATTTATAAATAAAATATGGTTGAATTCTATTATACGCAAAAAAATGAATCTTGCACTACACAAAACCCTATCTTGGCTATCATTACACTCAACCGCGACCTTCCACGATAGTGTGTGTGATATGCAATTCCACATTTCACTAAACGAGATATTATTATAATATTTTTATGAACTAGCCATTATGAATAGTAATACCCAATTTTCTAAATTTTATAAATTTTATCATTCAAAATGGACTTCATTTTTGGATTCAGAATATCGAAATTAGCATGTGGTGAATTTTTGGTTTTTTTTGAAAACTTTCAATTTTTGATGAATAGTGAAAACACTGGGTTACTATTTAAAACCCGACTTTTTATTTAAACAAATAATTATTTTATATAAATTTATTTTAAGTAAAAATTTATACATAATACCTATATAAGTTCAATTTAATTCATTTGAGTCATTTTACAATAATTTTAGATATATAAAAATTTTATTGGACTTTTCACCATCTTTTACCCACCTCTTAGGAGAATTTGAAAATTTACATAAAACATAATTTTACAACTTCTGGGAGTGGAATTTAGAAAATACGATAGTCACGGTTAGTATCAATGAGTAAAATATGGTTCAATAAGATAAAAATAATTTTTGGTGAATAGTATCTTTTTACTTTTATTTACCACGGTTAAAAGTAAATACGGTAATTAAGGGTGAAAATGTTATTATTATTACCCTATCACATGTCCTAATTATATTGGATAAGTTTACTTCGACCAAAAACAACCATAGGAATAAAATTGACCATTTTGTTCCACTTGGATTAGATTTGGGCATTTAATATTATTTTATTTAAAGAAAAGTTAAAATAGTAAAAATCAATGTTTAATAACTAAAACATTTTTAATATAGGGTAATAAATAAGATAAATTAGACTATATATATTAATTATAAAGATAAAAATATTTCCTAACTAATGGTATTTTATTTATAAATTTTAGACATTAAATAATTTAAGTTAATTAAGAAACAATGGTGATGCAGTAATTACATAAATAATGAAATATTAAAATAATTGATATTATAAATAACCAAATAAATGTAATATGAGACTTTTTATGAATTCCGCTAATTTTCTAGGTTAATATGACATGTTAGTATTTATTTAATTAACTTTTTTCTAACAAATAATGATATTATGATTTTCACAAAAAATCAATTACCAAATAGTATCAAAATGGACATAAAATAGTATTTAATGAAAATATTATATTATTAATTGATACTATATTCCTAAAAATATAAGGTTCGGAAAAATGACTTAGATAATGTTATATATATTAATAATCAACCACATGGGGTTTTTTGTCTTGTTTTAGTAAGTTTATTAACCATATAGTGTAAGAAAACAAGAAGACACAGTAAAAGTTAAATTATTTAACTTAGAGTTAAATCAAAAGGATAAGGTTAAAATAGTAACTTAACATTGACTAAAACCTATTGGTTGAATGATTTTCTACCCATACTCACTTTACCTTATAAATAAATCAATATGGAGCTATTTTAAATCGAATATGACTTTATTATTAAATAATGATTTAAGTTTTTCCAATGGTGCCCCTCCCCTCCATTATAAAAAGGGTACCCCTTACCTCTTATCATCACACCATTTTGAGCCTTGAAGCTCAGCCAACACCAGTCCATTTCTCTTCTCCACTTTCCTATAAACATTCTGGAAGTTCTGTTCTTCTCAAAAGACCATCTCTACTTCCTTAAGACGAAGCTTATAGGAGGTGCGTCGAAGAAGAGGTAATCTCTTCTTTCGATTCTCTCAAGTTTCTTTCTTCTTCTACATATTCTCATTTAGTTGTCTCATTATAAAGTAATAGCATAAGTATTACTTATATACTGATATGTTATTATAAATATGAAACAACCATATTTCACATTCTATCCATCTAACGGAAAACGAAATCACCGTGCGTGTGTACGTACGGGATATCGTCTCCATGCCCTGGTGTAATCTATTTTTGACCACCACCTTAATTGGATGGGTATAATGGTGTAAAAAAATAACTAGATATGAATATTTTAATGTGTTATTTATTCTGAAATATTATACATACACTTAAATACAATTACACAATCATGAGAATGATATCATCACTCGTGCGTCCGTACGGACTACCGTCTCCACGACGCGACGAGATTCATTTTCCATGTTAACCATTCATGAATGATTATAAAGTATATATAATGAATAATAATGAAATATGTGAAATAATAATGATACTTCATTTATGTATATATATATATTTATGTCATCTACTTAATTCCATTCAATTCAATAAGGAAACAAAAACAGTGTTCATGCGTACGTACGACCAATAGTTTCCATGAACGGTGTATTTCATTCCATTTATCGATCTATCATATATATATGTATATTGTGAATATATATTATATATAAATCCTGTTTTAAATTCTGGTATTATTTAAATCAATATATAAGTAATAATATCAATAAAAACAAGTTGAAAAACATACAATAAATGAAACGATTATACCCAAATCGCTGCTTTTACATCGAATTTAAAAAAGAATGGGTAATATAATGTCATAAGGAAACTATATATGATATAATAAAATGAATATTATTTTGTAAAAAGTCAATTAAATTATTTAAATAATTATAAATGAGTTTCAGATACATACGAAGCATATCGTACATAAGGTATGGGATAATTTTTACAATCTCGTTTTTATCCGAGATTGTTTATTCGTAAGTATTTACTGGGGTTATATTTATCATTCATGTCCATATATTCTAAAAATGGTTTCATATATGTTTAGATTCCTTTTTACCCATTTTTTTACTTTTACCACGTGTTATGAATTAAATC
Source organism: Viscum album (assembly GCA_963277665.1). NCBI lineage: Eukaryota > Viridiplantae > Streptophyta > Magnoliopsida > Santalales > Viscaceae > Viscum > Viscum album. Next base: position 632,298,517 of record OY728134.1, on the reverse strand, counting down.
TTTCTTGTTTACCATACAATAAACATTTTGACTTTTCCGACAAAAGTACGAGGAGAATATTTTTTCACATATACGGCATGAAAGGATTTTTATGGCTTCATAACTCCTTATTTTCCAGAATATTACTCTACAATATTTCATGATAATTTTCAAAAAAATCCTTTTCATTTCAAATTGAATGGTTTTTTTGAAAAAAATTTAGTTTGAATAAGAAAGGATATTTTTATCAAGAATTAATTTCAATTGTTTTGTTAATACTATTTTCCATATAAGATGACACTATTTATTATGATTATGTTTCAAGTATAATTTCTCTATTATTTAAATGTCTTTAATATTCTTATGATTAAATGATATCCATTTTTATATGGATTAAGTAATAATGGGATGATGTTAATGAATCCCATTTTATTTGTTGTGTCATTATGAATGATGTTTGTTTATTTTGTGGCACATGAATGAATGATTTCATTATGAGATGGGTGGGACCTATATATCCCTAAAATGCATTGGGTAAAGATTTATATCTCATGAGATAGACATTTTTGAAATGGTAAGTAAATCCATTTCAATGTTACAGGACTGAAACGAGGAGGGAACTTGATTCAGAAATGGACTTTGTCCACTAAGATGGTCATGGCAGTAATGCCATGGCTACTATGAAAATCATAACATGTGATTAATGGTTTCCAAAATTACATGCTTTATTCACATGATATTTTATCATGATTTATGATCCATTATGATACATTCTTTATGTACATCCAAGATTTATGTCTTTGCTCATGATTTTGATGTTTAGATTTTATGTTCATGTTTTTGCATTAAAATGTTTATGGATTGTTTTATGTTTTCTATGTTTACCTTTACTGGGAATTTGAGCTTACCCATTTAATGTTTTATTTTCCCTAGGATATAAAGAATGGTTTTAGGTAAGAAAATAAAAATGGGATGATCTTTATGGGAGACTTTTAAGATCTTTCACCATTATTTCAAGATTACGTTTCGAGTTTCAAATGACACTAAACTAATACGATATTTGGGTGTATGTTTTTGTCATGTATTAAATTTTCTTCAAAAGTAATGTAATTTCCATGTATTTCAAGATTTGGGTATCTTAACTTCCACCTAATATATATATATTATAATGAACCTCTAATCTCAAACTCATAACATCATAAAAATAAAAATTCAGGTAAAAAAAATAAATATTATATGATCATTCATTCAATAAAATCAATGGTATAACAATTTCACAATAATAAATTTATCACAAAAAACATAATCATAGAAAATATTCTCATTATATAAATATTTTATAAGAATTAATATTAAATTGAAATAAATAAACAATTAAAAATTATTTTTTATATTCAAAAAATTATAAATTATTAAGAACCTTTAATATTTTATTAATAATTCATATATCAATTATTTTTTAAAAAAATTATAAACAATCTAAATTGTAACACAAAATATTAAAAATTCCTCATTTTTTTCTATATTATATTTTTGTAATGGATAATATCTATAAGATGTTGTGATTCAATCAGTGAAAATTATAATCATTATCATTGGTGGATTATAATTTTTTTGTGATATCGATTATATCATCTATATAACATGAAAATCTATTTTTTAAAACCATGTTAACAAATAATATCTTAAGATAAAACTTATCATGCATTCTCATGTAGCATGAAATCATAGTATTTGATAAATTATGCATTATCATTCATCTAATAGTTCCTTATGACTAAAAATAACGAAACAATGCCTTACAATATGATATATCATCAATTATTACATAATAATATAATAACTCACACTTAGACACTTCATGTAATACATTATCATATACATAACCATGATAATAAATATACATGGTCTTCATAAAATCAATTTTAAAATAAATTTATTCCGTGATACAGGTTTCTCTAATACCACTATTGGAATTTATAAGAACATATTAGTTTTATAAAATTCGAAAAGACAAATTAAAAAATATAATCTATCACAATAAAGACAATATTTAAATGAATAACATTAATATTATAATGTTCACATTTGGTCTAGTGTATTCTATCTAAAATAATTAGGATTAGAGAATATCACATAATAATAGCACATGAGATATTACCAATATAGTTGGTATACTATACATTAGAAACAATATATTTTATGAGTGGAATCCTAATACACAAATGGTTTGATAAAAATTAATTCTTTGATAAAAAAGTAGAGGGTGAATAAATTTGAGTTTTATTAGCTTGAATTTGCACCAACCTTCTCAATAAAAAGGATCATTTCATTTATTTGTACTCCTTTTTTAATAAAAGAGGTTCGTTGTTAACATCTCATGCTTTTAAACCACCATAATTTACCAACAATGTATTCCCATTTGATTATTATGATTCTAGATTTATTAAATGAACACAATCTATTCTGCATTCCATAAATGAATCATTTCTATGATTTATAAATGAATGTAAACCATTTTAAAAATGTGTATATTTCTATGTTCCTAATATCTCATATTGTATGATATACCATATGACATGTCATAAGCTATGTTCTTACATGTGATTTTAATTATATATTTATATCAAGTCCTATTATAGGTTTAATATTCATATTTTTTCTTATGATATGGATGAATCATGAAATATTATTCATCCCTTTATAAATAGAATCCAACAAAATCTTCTCCATATGATTTGTAAATGTATCTTACAAACCATGATGTATGGGGAGACAACAATAAATCATCAAATCCTACATTATAAGGATTCCAAGCTAAACCTCTCCCATGAGTTAATCCATAAGTATCTTATAATATCCTTATTTCAAGATGGTGTCCCAAAATATTTCTTTTAATTTTTTTATCTCTCCACTGTCCACTATTGTAAATTCTATAACTACAAATAATCAACCGATGAAAATCATGTTATATAATTCAAGTAGGGGACATATGACTTTTCATTTGCATGTTGTTAAGGGAGTACTGAATATCATGTATACTTTAAACATCACACATTAACATTTCTATCATCTCATTGGATCATGACTTGTAAATATCACACTATTTCACTCCACATATAATGTCACATAGAGTAGAAAACATGTTTGGCTAATGATTCCTAGAAAATGACATGTGAAAGATGTTAATTAGAACATTGTAAGATGAATCGAATTTTTTTTAAATGATGTGTGAGATTTGAGAAAAATTTGAGTATGTATCTCCATTTTATAATCATATGCGGTCAAACACAATATTTTTTAAATAGGATAACATTTTTTGGGACTTGTATACTCATTGGGAATGGACACTAAATTCCTAATATACAATGTCTAACCATACACAACATGCCCCTCTTTTATACAAGGAATGTAAAAATAATATTGTATCTTGGAATGTACATCATGACACCTTGGGACTTATATCTCTAAAGATATAGTGTTTACTCTGGTTATATTCCATGTGAAGCAATGGGTCCATTGGGCATGTATGACCGTACTATGGTACAAGTATGTTTTTATTAAACATGATGTGTATTATAAAGTTTAATACCCCATTATAAACATCTATTAAAAATATTTTATGTACATTCAGGACACTATGTGTGCATAACAGTTACAAACCATTTTAAATTTCGCTTCTCAGTGGGAATCCAAATGATAGACAAAAACTAGACATAGTGTGTGGTCTAGGAATACATTGTTTTTCATATATTTACTATATATTTCCCATTCAATGATTACTCAATTATTTCAAATGTTTATTCTGTGAATCACACCCTACACCATTATTGTTAATACATGAAACAACTATTATATCTCTAATGGTCATCTGTTCCCCCACTAATATATTTTCAGACTTCAGGCTACCCATTTTCACAAAACAATATTCCCCATACAACCCAATCATGAACCACCACCAAGGATAATTTCTTATGCACTACCAAATATAAAATCCCCCTTGTAAACCTATATTTTCACTACTAATCCTATATGACACTACAGTCACACCTTGATGATCAGTTTACTACCTAAAAGTTTTTATATCCAACCTTCAGCTACTGAGAAGGATGACAGTGACCTTTCTCACGAGAAAATAATATGGGGATGTGGAAGGATTGATTATTTAAATATGTTTTTCTAATAAAATCGTGAACTTCATCAAATTTTTATACAATGGAAGTCAATGACAATCATGAAGTGATAAATGATTCTTAATAAACATAATGAGGATAATTATCAAAATACCCTATAAACATTAATGAATAAATAATCAATATATGGTATTTTAACTATCCATGTTATGTAAAATAATATAAATAAATAAAATTTCAATAAAAAATCATGAATAATGTGTAATAAAATTTTGAAAAATGTCTTACCTTGATGGCATGATTGGAAAAAACATTATTGAACCAATCATCATTTCCGTATTTTTTATTTTTTTCCTCATAAATTCATCACCATGTTTAATATTGAATTCCACAAATATCTACATACTGATAGGTTTTTCAAGAATAGACAATAAATAAACCTTGGTCTGCTGGATATAGAGTAATTTATAGGAAAATATGGGTTTGTACATATTTTATTTAAATTTAAAAATAATCGCACTTAGAGAACAAATACCAGAACTCAGAATGATACTTTTCCAATGTAAAATCCATCATTTTAAAAAATTGTCTTATAATAATTCTATCCAAACCTTTAATTTGGATATAACTATATTCACATTCATGGGATTAAAATATATATTTTTAAAATAAAATTAAATCCATAAAAACCCAAATGGATTGTAATATAATCAAAATTTAACCCATTTATAATGAACATATTCAAAGATCAATGGAATGATAAGATAATTTTTATAAGATCGTTTATAGGTTATATGTAACACAATGATATTTTAAATTAAATATTCTTTAAAATACAAATGTGTTCAATTTCTTTGTTCACACGAAACACCGAACAATAATGAACTGTAGAACTTTATACTGCCATTATAATATAGAAGTTAAATTTGGAACTAAAAATAAATTTAACACAACTATGAATTTTATTTTTAAAAATAAAGGTAATTATTAAGGCTAATGAATTGAAAAAATAAACTACTCTATAAACTTAATTCATAAAACTCTTATATTCCATAAAATGATTCCTTTTTAAAAATATTCATCTTAAGTGTTTATGTTTAAGAGAAATAAATATATTATTTGTAAAATATAGTATTTATGTTAAAAAATTTATTAACACCAAATTGATTACAAATTGATAAGAAATATGAATATTAATAGTAAATTATTTTAAAATTTTATTTTCCTATGAAAAACATTTTAATTGTTTTTTTGTTTTTTTAATTTTAATATTAAATTAAAAAATTTTAAAATTTTAATTTGAAAATATAGATATCATGTTTTCCATTTTAATGTTGTATTATGATAACATTTCTAGACTTCTCTCATAGATTGAATATTTAGTTGAATATTGAAAATATTTTTTTGAAAAAAAATTAAAAAATTATAATTATATAATTAAGGCATAAATGTTTATTTAATAATTTAATTGATAAAATATAAGTTTTTTAGTGATTATATATAGTTTTAAGTTCATCTATTAATTTATTGAACTATATACTAACATTTTACAAAAAAATAAATATCATTTTATAGACATAAGTAATATTTTCAAATAAAACAAAACTATTTGTAGTCTTTTTTTAATTATAAATTATTTTTATAAATTAATATTTTTTTGTTTTATATGAATCCAATATAAAAATTTTTATAATAAAATATTTTATATCATTGATATCAAATAAAATGATAATTTTATCACACACAAGAAATTATAATCATAAAAATACACTTTTTCTAAAACTAGGTTTTTACTCATAACATGTTGAAGTTTTAAAATGGATATTTACTAACCAATGAAACTCAATCTTATTAATGGATATTAAATTTCTATTCAGTAGGTATAAATTATATAATTATATCTACTTTATTTTTAGGCATAAAAAATGATTGAATATGATAAAACTATTTAGTGTGACAGAAGTTATAATGGTTAAAGTGGAAAATCTAAGGCTAATAAGTTGAAAACATGTTAAAAATTTGTGAAATGGAAAGGTATATGATTATTATACCTATAAGATATCCATTCCATTATTTATTAATTTTGGGTTTATTTTCTCTAAATGTTTTTTCCCATTATTAAAATTTTAGGGGTGTGTACAAAAATGGAAAACTTTTTCACATTCAAAAGGGGCATGCCTAACCCCATCAATACCACTCCTATGATTTTGTTTCCATATAAAAACCTGAAATTTTTCCTTCCCCAATAATCTTATCTTTCATTCATTATCTTATGTTCACATAATGTTATCCTAATCCATCCATTCCATGTGATCCTTCAAGGAAATAACATAGTGATCACCATGAATAACCATTTTTACTGAACACATTTCATCTCAATATTAAATTTAAAGTATAATTTTATAATCCCTATATGGAAAAATTATTATTATTTAAAAAAATTTATTATATTATTTTAATGGTAAAATTATTTTCCTCATATCCCCTCCCGCATTAGTAAAATGAAAATTTATTTTGAGTGAATGTGTGGACTACCACCGCCATGAAGAAACATGTCTATTTTACTTCTACTCATATCATGGATGATCCAAAGAGGGGACATAATATATAATTATTATAATTATAACTTATATAATACAATTAAATAATAAAACATATTTCCAAATTCTTTTGCTGGATGAAAAATAATTCATAATCCATATGTACTCTTAGACAACATCCATCATTAAATGATGTATTCCTAATTTCAGTACCACCTATTATAGATGGTCTTAAGAATATGGCTCAAATTATTAATTATGATGTTAATAATTTTTTTAAGGTTATGGTATAGAAACATATATACCCAATTAATGATATGATCAATAAATGATCATCAGTAATTTAATAATTTAAAACAAGAATACTAATAAGAATATATTTTTATTCATATTTTATAATATTTTCATATCTATTTATTTTTAATATAATTTATTAAAATAAGTACAGAACACAAAAATAAACATTAAATAATATCATTATTATTTTTCATAATTATGTTACTACTAAACTACAATATAATCATCAATTAAACCTGGAATGTTCATGTTTGGGTTGTATTAACCTCATACTAAAACAATGATAAGAATTTATTTCATGGGCGGATATGGGAATATAATTTCATATTTAGTTATATAATAATATATATATAATTAATATTTTCTGTAATATTAAAATTATTATTTAACTCTTTATTTATAAAAAACCTTTTGTCCAGGAAGAATCTTTGAATAATGCTTGTAATCGAACTCATCTTCAAGAATAAAGAATGAAACCTTATGAAAGGAATGTAAAACATAAATAATTATTATAAGTAATACAAAATACTAACATTATTTTACTTTTAAATGAAAAATATTTAATAATAATGAACATATACACTTCTTTTATAAGACTATTATAAATGATCAAACTATCCATACTCAATGTGGGGAAATAAGTTAGCAAGATACAAACTATATTTTATATTGAGATTGTAAATATATAATTTATACAAATGAGTCTATATTTAATTAATGTTTTGAATATAGTGATTAAAAAAGATATTATTGTGATATAGTAATGTCAAATTATGTTTGTGGTTGTTAATACAAGAATAATTGGTTTATTTATAACATTATCAAATCTATGAGACAAGTTTGATGTTATGAACCATCATTTATTTTAAGTGTCATGAATACTACAAAAGGAATTTATTTTTACATATTCATTAAAATAATTGTTTTTTAAGACCCACATTATGTTATTTAATTAAATTTTCTTTGAAAAATATATTATAAAGTTGTAAAGGATCTCTTGGTATTAATCCTTCATTCTGTGCACCATGCTTTAATTGTATAGTGTATTTACTACCCATGGACAGATTGTCATCATAAAGTATTTTATTTAATGGGTTACTTTTTGTAATATAATTTTAAATTATATAAATTACTATTTAATAAACTATTACACCAATAATAAGGATTTCTGGAAACTCATATTTCCTTCACTGGGTTAATTTTTTTCTCTTGACCTTGTTTCTATGTAATTTGAGTAAGTCCCACCAATGATTGTATTATATAAAATTCTATAATTTTATTATTTTGGATTTAAATTCCTACAAGCTATGTTCTTGTTGAATATATCATACCTTATAGTGTATGTTTCTTTTAGGTAATGTTGATACCTCAAATATCCTTTCTTTGCGTTATTAGGTTTTATCTTTAACATTATTCTTCATTTTTTTGGGGTTTTCCACCCAAATATTTTATTACATATTATTTATAAATTTACTTTGGGAAATTTATTAATTAGTAAAAGGAATGTTTTATAACCATTTTTACATATTGTATTTTTAATAATGGTTATTTCAAATTATCAAAAAATTTCCTTCCATAATCAAATGTTTTATTTATTATTAAAAAATTACTATATACAAATTTATATCATATTTATTGAAAAATTAATGATTTTATTTTTAAATGTAATTTTTTAAAAATATTTTACTTTACATTGTATATTTTATTAAAATTGACATGTAGGTTGGTATTTTATATCAATGATATTTTTTTTCTAAAAGGTATTTTAAGCCTTAACATACATTTTTATTTTTATATTAAAAATTATTTAAACTCATGAGATTTATGTTTCATGATTTATCCACTAATAAGTTTGTAAATTTATAATTCTATAGATATTACATGTTGTATCATGAAATTTTATTCTTGATTCCTTATTGTGTGATACCATTAGAAGCACTCATTTTCAAGGATGTTTATCATCTATGTAAACATCCTTATGAGTTCCTTTGTTACATCAAGGATAAGATCTTTTTCAACCATCCAACTTCTTTATCTGGACAGATTATTTATATTTATTTTTTATCAATGATGAGGTCCATCAAGACGATTTTCTTTCATACCAATACATTATGAATTACCATAACATTTCTTCAAATTCCCTAATTTGTGAATACCATGTTGTCTATGACTATGATTGAATAGTGTTCAACTATATAACATAATATTTATTGGTTAGAGATATCATTGATCAAATCATATTCCCTCTATCCATTTTGTGTTAATACCATATGATTGAAAATCTTGATTTAATGATTGTTACCTTGACATTTAATGAATATCTTTGGATACTAGTTTATTACCCACTATTATATCATGTTTTGATTATTAGTGGTGTAACGCCCCGTCCTTAGTTACCAAGAGTTGGTGTATTATTACATAACATTGGAATTATCACAAAAGATCAAGTCTCGAAATACTGAATAGTTTTGTAGCCTTGGAATCACAGGATATATTCATAAAGTTTACATTAAATCATAAAATGAAAACTAAAACAACATCTTGTCTCTACACTCATATCCTCTTATACTCTCCCTACAGGTCATTCATAAAATACTTCTTCACATCCTTGGAAAAATAAAACATAGAAAGGGGTGAGCTAAGATTCCCATTAAGGATAACAATATAGCGGAAACATTCATAAATAAGCATAAACATTTAAGGCAATGTATAAATAAAAAACCATTTAAACGTGAACTTAATCATAATATGGAAAAAATAAAATTAAATAATTTCATTTACTTATTCACATGGACATTCTACGAGTGAAATAATCACATGCAATATCAATAACAAATTTCATAATGATGGAATGCATAATGTCAGAATATCATAACCACATAGTCAAGGCATTGTGCCAAGACTACTAATAAGATTTTGTAAAGGCCTTGTGCCAATAAACTAGTTTGTCTCATGAGACCTATCGATTTATCAAGGAGCTATAGCGGGCTCCACCCGTCACTTATTAAGTTCAATGCATTCCTCATATGAACAAGTTTAAACATAACATAAACATTCGTATTAAAACAAGAAACCGAAATGTCAATGCATTCTCAATAAACCATGAATGGTATAAAAATAACACATACGTAGTCAATCATATCAAAAAACCATCAATAAAATATGGAAGTTTTTTATCATAATAAATCAACTTCTAAAAATCTTAAAATCCATCAAAGGATATTGACATAGATGAAATCAAAATTATTTGAGAGAAATGTCTCTTTTTTTAAATCATTTATAAGTAACATAATTATAAAACAATAAATTTACTTTGAAAATATTCATATTAACTTGTAATTGAAGCCTTGATGATTTTATAATGGGGAAAAATATCCACACATGCCTGATATGTTAAAAGTGACATTCGTAACTTAATTCTGTCGAAAAGGTTAAAAGGGACCCTGTTTGGAGAACAGTGGAATGATTCCTTTATAAAAAGTTAAACAAGGGTATAAATGACATTAACCCATATTATATAAATTATTAAGAATTATTTTAAATAAATTTTTATGAAACATGGATGTGGATGATAAAGAGGTCTTAGAAGATAATTACGTATAAACAACCTCAGATAATAAAGAAATTGTGAAATAAAACCTTACCTTGCACTTTTCTTTCATATAGGGTAGGTAAAACTCCTGTATAATGGTGAAATAATTGTTATTAAATTATACAAGAATCATATTCATTAATATGATATCATATATGATCATTTAACATTTCTTTGTTAATAATATCTAAGTATGATCGTCGTTTCGGGTGTTTAACTTACTCGTTTTATTTTATATGTTTTGTCACATAAGTTGTGTTTTTTATGGATAGGTTGTATCTTATTCATATAAATAATGATATAAAGTCCTTAAAATTTATTTTTAATCATCCAATGAGAATTATACATTAATGGATATGATGGGGAATGAATCTCATCACATTCGTAGAGACGGTAGTCCGTACATACGCACGAGCGATAATATCATTCTTTTGATATTAAAATAATATATATTTGGATGATATACTATATATACAAAATAATAATCTTGTTATATTTATTATTTACATAAATTACATATCATTATTATACACATCCAAATAATAATGTTTTAATAACAATTACACCACGATATAGAGACGGTAGGCCGTACGTACGCACGTATGGTGACTTGTCATTTAAAGGATGGATATAATACTGAATATGGTAGTACCATATTTATAATAACATAACATTATATAGATGATACTGGATTTATTATTTTAGAATGGAAATAACAAATAAAGAAGAAGTTGAAGAATTAAGGAACCTAAAAGATGGTGGTGAGAACATAACTTCTTCTTCGGGTTCTTCCTTTTTATTTGATCAAAAGGGCTATGTAGGTTGGCTTTTTGATAAAACTAAGGCCTCTAGGATAAATTGAGGGAAGTTGAGAGAATATTTGGTCCAGTTTTGGCCATTCCATATTGATTTGATGGTGTGAATTATAGGGAAGGGGAAGTGCCCTTTTATAAGAGGGGTGAGGGGCACCGTTGGAAAAGCTAGAAATATTATTTTATAATAAATTCATATTCAGTTTATAATGGTTTCAAAGTGGATTATTTAAATTTTAAAGTGGGGATAGGTCAAAAACCACTCAACCGATAGGTTTTAGACAGGTTTGGGTCACTATATTAACTTTATCATTTTGATTTAACTCTTAGTTAAATAGTTTTACATTTACCTTGTCTCTTTGAATTTTTATATTATATAGTCAATAGACATGATATAAACTTCCAAGAGACCCCCAAGTGGTATATTAATAACACACATATAATTATATAAGTATTTTTTACGAGACATAGATTATTAAGAGTAGAATATCAATTAATTATATAATATTTGTTTTAAAAACTCCATTATGTCAGTTTTGAAACTATTTAATAATTGATATTTTTTACAGTCATAAAAACATTATTTATTTGAACCATATTAATTTTATAAATCCTAACATGTTGTATTAACCAATAAATTTTTTTATGTCATCAAAACATTCAAATTACATTTAATTTAACATTTATAATACTAATTATTTGATTCTTTCATTAATAAGGAAAATAATGTATCATTATTGTGTCATAAATTAATTTAATTATTCAGTGTCTAAATGGTATAAATAAAATACTATTATGTAGTAAATAATATTATCTTTCTATTTAATATTTTTATTCTAAAATAAAACATATATAACCCTATGTAAAAATCATTTTTCTAAAACATATATGCTTATGTCATTTTTGTATTTACATTAACATTATTAATATAAAGTGAAATTTTCACTTACATGTGGATCCATGGGGTCCAAAAATGGACCAAAATATGCCCATGGTCAGACATGAATCAACCAATACGGTTAAGACAAGTTTTAGGGTAATTTATTATTATAATAATATTATATTTTTACCCTTATTTACTGGATTTAGATTTTAACCATCGTAAATAAATTATTTACCAAAATAATTATTCCAAATTTCTAAAAATAAAAGATACCTATTTACACAATTTGTAACTACTGATTATAAATATGGAATCAATTTTTAAAAATTCAAAACACAGAAGTGGAAGAAATTAATGTAACCTTAATTCTCGTTGTTAAAACAAAAAGCATGTTTTTAAGAGATAATTACTATCAAAAGATTGGAAATTACTTATGTCTAGTTTAAATGTGAAATTATGTCCAATGAACAAAATTTTATTAAATGGTAAAAATATAATCTATTTATACTCTAAAATGACACAAATTCGAATTTTATCACTATTAATTATTTCGATTAAAAAAGTTGTTTTTAATTAAAATTTAATAATTTTCACTATTCATCAAAATATGAAAGTTATCCAAAATGTACCAAAAAATCACAATAAGCTAATTTATATATTAAAAATCCAAAAATGAAGTCCATTTTGACAGATAAAATGTATAAGATTTCAAAAAGTGGGTATTACAATTCATAACGGTTAGATTTACTGGTTGTGGTGTGTGTTAGAACTCAAAGTTGCGTACAACACATGCTACTCTATTATTCAAGGAAAAGTGTACTGTGTAATCTTGGGGTGTTACATTATCCCAACAATTAATAAATTGCGTCCTATCAATTTAAAATTGTTTTTTCAGAAATAAAAGGTCGAAAATTGAAAATACCTTTTGGAAAACCCTCATTGGAAATTAGGATTATAAAATTTAGTCATAAAAAGAGGAAAATCAAAACTAAAGGGTCACCACAAAATTATTATCTCGATTAGGAGAACATTGGTGGAAATTAGAGACATATAATTTGAGGAGAAACCTAAATATTTATAGGTAGTTACTGAGGACATCAATCACAAACAAGTGTAAAATTGAGGGTCTTAAATTAATCAATCTATGATGATTTAAAATACCATCGGTTCAACAAAACATAAGGTATTAGGATAACACATTTTGTGTTTTAAGACTCATTAACTAAAGTCTAAGAGTTAATTTCTTCATAGAATAATTTAAGAATAAATATATATACTTGACAAGTAGAGTTCCATTATTTATCTAATTTCTACCAAAAAATCACCTTTTACTCTAAAAGATAGTAGAACATAAAAAAATATTCTATGTATCCTATTCATATAGGGTTACAAAAAAATGAATTTATAATTCATCTACTAGACCTTTTATTTAAAAACTACAATATTCAATCCAGGACATCACGTGGGCCAGTGGTATGTGATACACCCTTGTCTCCCTTCGGTTACGGGTTCAAGTATCACGGCCTTGCCGGACGCGATGGGTTGTCGCCTGACCTATGGGTTGTCTATTTATGGAAATCCAAAAATAGTCTCAAACTAGAATTATCCATAATGCTTCTTTCCAAACACAAATTCCAAATTTTATAAGGAAGGTAAACACAATGAAGATACTTTTTTCAACGTAATAATATGTGAACACCTTCAACATGTATTGTCTTAAAAAACTACAATATCCTAAATTTCCATGAAACCTTATTGATTACATTCATGATACCTTATTCCTTATAGAATACTAGATATACTGCTTCAATCCAAAAATGTTATAAACTCCAACAATGAAAAATCATTAATCACTTTCAAGGTAGTCAAGAATATACAATATAATTTTTTTTAAATCAACCATCTCCTAATCCAAAATCACTACCTAATTATCGATACCATATTAAAAATTCCTTATCCTTCAACCATGTATTTTTACAAAATTTTATCTAACTATTAAGTCAATTTTCTTAGAACCATATAATCTCAAATCCTGAATAAAATAGTACTGTAGAAAAATCCTTATTTATCTCCATAATACATGTAACTAGTATACTGTTGATACAACGCTCAAATGAAATAACAACATAAGAAAACTAGTAATTTTTCTTCAACTGAGGTAGTATCATTACATGATTATAATCCAATAAAATTATTTACAATATACTCTTATGATTGGTTTGTGTAGTGTCCCAACTCCTTGGAGATGAAGCATTGTACATTTGAAACCATTTTCTTTCTCTTTCAGTCACATATTCGGCATCCTTCTTTCCAAACTTATAAAAAACTCACATTCCCTAAAGGAATGTTCTAGGGTTTTTCTTCCCATATTTATCACATATGGGAAAATTATTCTTTTCCCTCTTCCCTTTATCCACATTTCTCTCTTCCATCATTCTATTATCTTGATTCCCTTCAAAGCCATAGGACACAAGGAATTATTTACTTATCTTATTAACACATGATACTATTTCTTAATATGTTGAGAAAACATGAGAGATTATTTCCCTTCTAAATGATGGCTTAATACCGTGGAAGATATGATCCTTCTTACTCGTTGGATCATATGTATTGTTGGAGTTCACATTCCTTCTATTGGGCACCACTTCTATACAATGGCATACGCTAGGTTAGTTTATGAATTGCAATGAATAATTCCATACTTTTAAAATATCTAACATAAATTAATTAGTTTATAGATATAATACATGATCATAAAAATGTTTTCTTTGAGTAACTATATATAATCATAAACCCTTCACAATGGATTGTAAAGAAAATGATAATTATCCTAATCATATCCCCTGGAGTGTCGTAACTAAGAGTGCAGCACGGCCCGTTTTCGTTCACCAGTTCCCATTCGAGTCTAGCTCAAAGCGGTGTTTTTGGGTTTTACCCCTAGGTACATCTGTGCCAGAGCCGCCTCTACCTGCTCGTATCTAGAAAGGGATTTATTTCTCGGAGAACTCACAATATCTCTACAATAAAAAAATTCTAGGAAGTTCTTCTACACTAATCCTAAAAGTCCATCTTAGGTCTATGTGCTATAATCATAGTTTATCAAAATCTAGCTTCCAAGGTTTGTACTAAACATCCTTTTATACCAAATGTTACTCCCTGACCCCAGTTACCCAGAGTCGGTGCATCATTACATAACATTGGCATGATCAAAAAAGATCAAGTCTCGAAAGACCAATTAGTTTAGTAGCCTTGGAATCACTAAATACATTCATAAAGTTTACATTACATCATAAAGTTAAAACTACAAAAACAATTCCTGTCTCCTCACTCATATCCCCTTATACTATCCCTGAAGGTCATTCATAAAATACTTCTTCACATCATGGGAAGAGTAAAACATAGGAAGGGGTGAGCTCAGATTCCCAGTAAGGATAAAAATATAGCGGGAACTTTCATAAATAAGCATAACCATTTAAGGAAATGTATAACTAAAACAAATGCCGTTTATACTTGAACTTAAGAATAATATGGAAAAAATAAAATGAAATAATATCATTTACTTATTCACATGGACATTCTACAAGTTGAAAAATCACATGTAATATCAATAACAACTTTCATAATGATTGAAAGCATAATTCCAGACTATCATAACCCCATAGTCAAGGCCTTGTGCCTAGACTACAAATAAGATTTTGTCAAGGCCTTGTGCCAAGGCACTAGTTTGTCTCATGAGACCTACCGATGCATCGAGGAGCTATAGCGGGATCCAGCCGTCACTTATTAAGTCCAATGCATTCCTCATATGAACAGGTTTAAACATAACATAATCATTTATATTAAAACTAGCATATGAAATGTCAATAATTTCTCCATAAACCATGAATGGTATAAAAATAACACATCCAAATTTAATCATATCACAAAAACATCAATACAATATAGAAGTTTTGTATCATAATAAATCAACTTCGAATAAGCTTAAAATTCATTTAGGGATATTGACATAGTTGAAATCATAACTATATGGGAGAAATATCTATATTTTTGAAATCATTTATAAGTCACATAATTATAAAATAAAATATTTACATTGAAAATATTCTTATAAACTTCTCGTGGAAGCTTCTATGATTTTATAACGGCTGAAAATATCCGCACATTCCGTATATGTTAGAAAGGACATTCTTACCGAAATTCTGTCGAAAAGGTTAAAAAAGACCATGTTTGGAAAATGATGGAAATATTTCATTATAAAAAGTAAAACAAGGGTATAATTTACATTAAACCATATTATATAAAATTGTATGAATGATTTTAAATTCATTTTTATGAAACATGGATGTGGTTGAAAAGGAGGTCCCAGAAGATAATTACGTATAAACAATCTTGGATAATGAAGAGATTGTGAAATAAACCCTTACCTCGTACTTTTCTTTGGTAAATGGTAGGTTAACCTCCTCTATAATGGTGAACTAATTGTTATTAAATCATACAAGAATCATATACATTAATATGATATCATATATGATCTTTTAACATTTCTTTGTAAATAATATCTTAGTATTATCATCGTTTCGGGTGTTTAGCGTACTCGTTTTCTTTTATATGTTTTGTTAAAAAAGTCATGTTTGTTATGGATTGGTTGTATCTTATGTATATACATAATTATATCAAGTCCTTCAACATTATTTTTAATTATCAAATGAGAATTAGACTTGAATGGATACAATGGGGAATGAATCTCATCACGTTCGTGGAGACGGTAGTCCGTACGTACGCACGAGCGACAATATCATTATGTTGATATTAAAATAATATATAATTGGATGGTATTTCATATATAAAGAATCATTATCATTTAATATTTAAAATTTTCCTCAATTACACATCATTATTATACCCATCCATATAATAATGTTTTGAATAACAATTAAACAATGATGTGGAGACGGTAGGTCGTACGTACGAACGTATGGTGACATGCCCTTCAAAGGATGGAGAGAATACTGAATATGATTGTACCATATTTATAATAAAATCCCAGTATATATATGAAACTAGAGTTATTATTTCAAAATGGAAATAATAAAGAAAGAAGAAGTTGAAGAAGAAAGGAACTTGAAAGAGGGTGGTGAAAACATTACATCTTCTTTGGGTTCTTCCTTTTGATTTGATCAACAAGCTCCTTAGCATGGCTTTATGAACAAAATATGGAATCTTGGATGAAGTGTGAGAAGTTCACATAATATTTGGGGTGGTGTTGACTGAGCCAAAAGGCTTTTAAACTGTGAATTTGAGGGAAGGGAATGTGCCCTTTTGTAAGAGTGGTGAGGGGCACCTTAGAAAAACTAGAAATATTATTTTATAACAAATTCACATTCTGTTTCAAATTGAACCAAAGTGGATAATTTAATGATTAATGTGGGGATAGGTATATTAGAACTCAACCAATAGGATTTAGACAGGTTTGGGTCACTATATTAACTTTATCTTTTTGAGTTAACTCATAGTAAAATAGTTTGACTTTTACCATGTCCCTTTGTATTTTTATATTATATAGTAAATAAACTTACTATAAACTTCCAAGAGACCCCCCAAATTTTCCATTAATAATACAAATATCATTATATAAGTCATTTTTTTGAACCATTGATTTTTAGGAATATAATATCAATTTATAATATAAAATTTGTTTGAAAAACTCCTTTATGTCAATTTTGACACTATTTATATAACAACCCGAGATTTTATGATAATTATTATTTTTAACATCATTGATGTCTTGTGTTGTACGCACCACAAAAATTATCTTGTTCTATACGCAACACTATATTTTCTTGCAGTATAAACACCACTATTCTAGGATCATATTACACACAATTTCAAGTTCATTTGATAGAAGTTATTTTATGAAACATTGAGTGTGTATATATATATATATTCAATGTATAAATGAAATATGGTTGGATTATATTATACGTAACAAAAAATGAATCTTTCACTACACACAACCCTGCCATGGATTTCATTACACGCAACCGCAACCTTCCACGATTGCGTGTGTTATACGCAATACCATGTTTCACTAAATTAGATATTATTATAATATTATTATGAACTAGCCGTTATGAATAGTAATACCCACTTTTTGAAATTTTATAAATTTTATCTTTTAAAATGGACATCATTTTTGGATTCGGAATATCGAAATTAGCCTAGGGTGAATTTTTGGTATTTTTCTGAAAACATTCATTTTTTGATGAATAGTGAAATCACTATGTTACTATTTAAAAACCCACTTTTTATTTAAATAATTATTTAGATTTTTTAAATTTATTTTAGGTATAAATTCATACAAAACACCTATATAAGTTCAATGTAATTAATTTGAGTCAATTTATAATAATTTTAGATATATAAAATTTTTATTGAACTTTTCACCGTCTTTTACCCACCTCCTAGGAGAATTTCAAAATTTACATAAAACATAATTTTACCGCTCCTGTGAGTGAAATTTTGAAAATCCGAGAGACAAGGTTAATATGAAGGAGTGAAATGTGGTTCAATAAGATAAAAATAAATTTTTGGTGAATAGTCGCTTTTTACTTTTATTTACCACAGATAAAAGTAAATAGGGTAATTAAGGGTAAAAATGATATTATTATTATCCTAACACATGTCCTATTTCTATTGGATAAGTTTAATTCGACCAAACACAACCCTAGGAATATAATATTACCCAATAGGACCACTTGGATTAGATTAGGACACTTATTATTTTTTAATTTAAAGAAAAGTTAAAATAGTTAAAATCAATGTTTAATAACTAAATTTTTTATTAATATAGGGTTATAAATAAGATAAATTCGACTATAAATATTCATTATAAAGATAAATATATTTCCTACCTAATGGTATTTTATTTATAATTTTATACATTAAATAATTTTTGTTATTTATGACACAATGGTGATGCAGTAATTACCTGAATAATGTAATATTAAATTAATCGATATTATAAATACCCAAATAAATGTAATTTGAGACTTTTTATGAATTACAATAATTTTATAGGTTACTATGACATTTTATTATTTATTTTGGTAACTTTTTTCTAACTAATCATGTTGATATAATTTTCAAAAAAATCAATTACCAAATAGTTTCAAAATTTTCATAACATATATTTAAAAAACAATATTTTATTATTAATGGTTAATATATTCCTAAAAAATATAAAGATCGGCCAAATGAATTATATATTGTTATATATATTAATAATGAACCACTTGGGGTTCGTTTGGCTGGTTATAGTATGTTTATTTACCATATTTTGTAAGAAAACAAGAAGACACGGTAAAAGATAAATTATTTAAGTTACAGTTAAATCCAAAATATAAGGTTAAAATAATAACCTAACCATGTATAAAATCTATTGGATGAGAGGATATCAACTCATAACCACCTTAGCTTAGAAATAAACCAATTTGGAGCTATTAAAAACCGAATATGACATTATTGTAAAATAAAAATTTATGTTTTTCTAAAGGTGCCCCTCTCCTCCCTTATAAAAATGGAACCCCTTCCCTCTTCTCTTCGCAACCTTTTGAGCCATGAATATCGGACAACCCCTGACCATTTCTGTTCTCCACTTCCCCAGAAACATTATGGTGGTTCTGGTCTTTTCAAAAGACCAACTCTACTTCTTTAAGAGGAAGATTATTGGAGGTGCATCAAAGAAGAGGTAATCCCTTCTTCCGATTCTCTCATGTTTATTTCTTCTTCTACTTCTTCTTCTTTATTTGTATCATTATCAAGTAATAAAATAAGTATTAATTATATACTTATATGTTATTATAAATATGAAACAACCCTATTTCACCTTCTATACATCCTACGGAAAACGAAATCACCGCGTGTGCGTATGTATGGAATACCGTCTCCACGCCGTGGTGTAATCTATTTTCAACCACCACCGTAATTGTATGGTTATAATAGTGTAAATAAATAACTATATATGATTATTTTAAATTGATATTTATTCTGAAATATTATACATACACTTCAATAAAATTCCACGATTATGAGAATGATATCATCGCTCGTGCATACGTATGGACTACTGTCTCCACGACGCGATGAGATTCATTGTCCATGTTAACCATTCATGAATGATTATAAAGTATATATAATGAATAATAATGAAATATATGACATAATAATGATACTGTATTTATGTATATATATATATGTAGGTTATCTAATTAATTCCATTCAATTCAATAATGAAACGAAAACAACGTTCATGCGTACATACAGCCTACCGTCTCCATGAACGGTGTATTTCATTTCATTTATCGATATATCATATATATATGTATATGATCAATATATATTATATATAAATCTTGTTTTAAATTATGGAATTATGTAAATCTGGATATAAGTAATAATATCAAGAAAAAAAGTCAAAACACTTATAATAAATTAAACGATTTTCCCCAAATCGTTGATTTTACATCGAATTTAAAAAAGAACGAGTAATATAAAGTAATTAGTAAACTATATATGATAACATAAAAATGAATACAATTTTGTAATATGTCAATGGCATTATTGAAATCATTATACAGGAGGTTCGGATATATACGAAACATATCAGATATAAGGTAAGGGATAAGTATTCTAATCTCATTCTTATCTGAGATTGTTATTCGTAAGTATTTACTTGGGGTTATTTTTGTCATCCATACCATTGTTTTATAAAAATTCATTCATGTATTTATAAAGACTTTTTACCCATTTTTTAATTTTACCACATGTTATGAAAGGAATCTTACTTTTGTTTACCACAAGAGGAACTTTTTGACTTTTCCGACAAACATATGAAGAGAGTGTAATTTTTAACTTATAGGGCGTGAACAGATTTCATCGGTTTCATAACACCTCATTTTCATGAATATTACCCTACATTATTGCGTGATTATTTTCAAAAAACCCATTTTAATTTAATATTTCATTTCATTTTGTGAAAATAAAATTATTTTGAAGAAGAAATGATATTTTCCTCAAGAATTCATTTCAAGTATTTTATCAAAACTATTTTCCATCTGAAAATGACATTATTTAATATGTTTATGTTTAAAGTATAATTTCTCCATTATATACATGGTTTTATTTTTCTTATGATGAAATGATATACATTTTTCTATGTGGATTATGTTATGATGGCATGATTTTTAAGAATCCCATTCTATTACATGGGTTATGCTATGACGTATGATTTATGATTTTGTGACACATGAATGAATGATTTCATTATGAGATGGGTGAGACATATATCTCACTCTAATTCATTGGTTAAAGATTTATATCTCATGAGATAGACTTGTATGGAACAGTAACTTAATTCGGTTCAGTGATACAGGACTGGAACGAGGAGTGAACTCGATTCAGAAAGGGACATTGTCCACTAAGATGGTCATGGCAGCAATGCTTTGGCTACTATGGAAATAATATCAAGTGATTAATTGTTTCCACAATCACATGTTTTATTCCCATGTAATTTTATCATGATTGATGTTCCTTTATGATATATTCCTGACGTACTTCCAAGATTTATGTCTTTGATCAATATTTTGATGTTTCGATTTTATGTTCAAGTCTTTGCATTCAAATGTTTATGGATTGTTTTATGTTCTCTATGTTTACGCTTAATGAGAATTTGAGATCACCCTTTTTATGTTTTCTTTTTTCCACAATATAAATAAAGGTTTTAGGTAAGAAAACCAAAAGGGGAATATCATTATGGGAGATGTTCAAGATCTTTCACCAAGATTAGAAGATTACATTTCGAGATTACAAAGACACTAAACTAATACGATATTTAGGAATCTGTTTTTTGATATATTATGTATTCCACAAAAGTTATGTAATCTCCATGTACGTAAGGTTCGGGACTCTACATTTGGTATTAGAGCAAAGGATTAGGTTACCATTGGAAATTAGGATGCGAGAACTTTAGTGAGATCCGTAGAGATATTTCTAAGGTATGTCTAGGGATGTATATAAGTATAAGTATAAGTATAGGTTATAGTCCTAGAATTATTGTAATGATATTAGAATTAAACATAAGATGTTATATATCGAAGTTACTCCCCCTTTATTATTTTGTTTTCCCTTACATGATTTTTTTATCTCACACTATTCTTTTTGGGTTTTAGAAAATGGCTGGAAATAGGAGGATTCACGATAATGGAGGATATGATGGACAATGGAATGATATTCTTGATGAGATACCAAATGAAATGGAATTTGGAAGGTGAAACTTCGTTATTATGACTAATCATAAATCTCATAATATGATCAATAATATCTACATTGGTAAGATTCCTAACTCAGGTAATAAGAGAAAGATGGATTTTCATGATGATCTTAGAGGAAAGAAAGTTCAATTTCCCTCATGTAAGTCATGTGGGAAGTGGCATCAATTGGAATGTTTCAATGAACTGGAAGATGCTTTGGATGTGGAAAAGAAGGACACTAATCCAGTAATTGAAAAGGAAAATGTTCAGTTAACACCATGGACAAGGATACCGGTAATGATAAGACATCAACAATGGTTAAATGTTTTAAATGTGGAATGTACGAGCATTATGCAAACCAATTCCCTAAGGGAAAATCTCATGAATTGATCCAGCATGGTCGTATGGGTAGTATTTATGTTGTTCATGATGAAGATACTAAAAATGATATCTGAGATGAAATAAATGATGATGCTCAGTCAGTGGTTTAAGAAGGTAGTGGAATGATTGTATATTTATCAAGAGTTATGTTGTATAGGTAATTTAATGGTACTATTGAATAAAGACACATCGTAGGATTGTTACACTATGGTTTTTCCTAAAGTATTTGAATGTATATGTTGACTGGTACCAGTAACCATGAAAGGTTAATTCATATATTTTTGGAAAGTAGATGATATTCACATAATGAATGGATTAGTAGATAATGAGATGTTTTATAGTATTGATGAGCTCATGGCTGATATAAGGACAATGGGATATCATGGATTGAGTATATAAATTTTTTTGGATTTTCATATGTGGAAAGACATAACTTTTGACAACATTTAGTTTTTCACTAAGGTTTAATGGGTATTTATTTTTCAAGAGAATACATGATTAAGGTATTCACATGTTTGGAATGTGACCAATAAGAAATATCTTATATCGGGGATAAATAATGGTATTCAAATGCTTGGTTGATGAAATTTCTAGTAATCATTTTCTTTATACTATAAGATTGGACATATGTATTTTCAATAAGCTTAAAGGATGGAATGGCTTATGTTCGACATCAGATAGAATTTTTTAAGGCTAGAACGTTTTTTGATATTATTTATGGAATGTTATAATAATGTAGTTTTAGAAAAAGGACAACCTATAGGAAGAAAGACAACCTGTCGTGTCGGACAAGTCTGTGAGGATTGAACCCACACCTGAAGTGTGATAGGCCTTTATCGCATACCACTGGCCTACATGAAGTCCCTGGATAGTAGAAACTAGTTTTATTTTATTAAGCAGCAATATAGATGAAGTATAAGTCCATTGTTGGAATCATATACGATTAATCTCACCATAGATGGACTTTTTTATATTTAATAACTTATGCTAACCTGTTTTTATAGAAATAGATGGGATGACTTATAATTCTATCGCATGATCTGCTAACACTTCATGAATGAAAAATTCAGCTTCATTTCATTAAATAGAGATGAAGTGGAAATTTTTCATGGAATGACCAACAATGATATTACATTAAAATCAAGTAAGTATTTCTCCTTATGTAAAATTTCATCAAGGTTAGGGAAATGATCTTGAAAACTGAAAATGACGTCCTAGTGTCCTTATATCCGATGAATCAAGTGGTACCTTAGATCATCACAAATTTATTTCTTTGTGATTGTTGGCTTTTTCATATCCATTTTCTCTACCACTCTCCATCAGAACATGACTGTTGGATTTCTCTTCCATATCAGTATATTCACCTATGTTCTCCTATGTGTAAACCCAGGGATTGGTTGATTTGGGTAACTGTTACGTTTCATACATTAGTTTTTAAAATTAAGCTTCAGTATTCCTTTTTACGATGTGGGTTTTTATTAAAGAAAATTTCAAGTAGTAAACGATTTATAACCCCGGTGAATTTTGAGGTCGAAATTCATTTTAAGGGGGGTAGAATGTAACAACCCGAGATTTTATGATAATTATTATATTTGATTTCATTGATTTATTGTGTTGTATGCAACACCAAAATTATCTTGTTCTATACGCAATACCGTATTACCATGCAGTATACACAACACTAATATTGGATCGTATTACACAGAATTTCAAGTTTGTTTGATAGAAGTTATTTTACGCAACATTGAGTATATATATATATATTCAATGAATAAATGAAATATGGTTGTATTCTATTATATGCAACAACAAAATAATATCTCACTACACACAACCCTGACTTGGATTTCATTACATGCAACCACGACCTTCCATGATAGTGTGTGTTATACGCAATACCAAGTTTCACTAAATGAGATATTATTATAATATTATTATGAACTTGTTGTTATGAATAGGAATTCCTACTTTTTGAGATTTTATAAATTTTATCATTCAAAATGGAATCCATTTTTGGATTCGTAATTTCAAAATTAGACTAGGGTGAATATTTGGAATTTTTCTGTAAACTTTCAATTTTCAATGAATAGTGAAAACACTGGGTTACTATTTAAAAACTGAGTTTTTATTTAAATAATTATTTATTTTATTTAAATTTATTTTTGTTTAAAATTGATACATAATACCTATATAAGTTAAATTTAATTCATTTGAGTCATTTTAGAATAAATATAGATATATAAAAATTTTATTGAACTTTTCACCGTTTTTTACCCACCTCCTAGGAGAATTTGAAAATTTACATAAAACATAATTGTACCGATTCTGTGATTGGAATTTTGAAAATCCAAGAGAAACAGTTAATATCAAGGAGTAAAATGTGGTTCAATATGAAAAAATAATTTTTGGTGAATAGAAACATTTTACTTTTATTTACCACAGTTAAAAGTAAATTGGGTAATTATGGGTAAAAATGATATTATTATTTACCTAACACATGTCCTAATTCTATTGGATAAGTTTTATTCGACCAAAAACAACCTTAGAAATAAATTATTACCCTTTAAGTCAAGTTGGATTAGATTAGAACACTTAATATTATTATTTTTAAAGAAGAGTTAAAATAGTTAAAATCAATGTTTAATAACAAAAAAAAATTAATATAGGGTTATAAATTAGATAAATTTAGCTATAAATATTAATTAGAAATATAGAAAGATTTCTTACCTAATGGTATTTTATTTATAATTTTTAGAAATTAAATAATTTAAGCTATTTATGACACAATGGTGATGCAGTAATTATCTAAATAATGAAATATTAAAATAATTGATATTATAAATACCCAAATAAATGTAATTTGAGACTTTTTATGAATTAAAATAATTTTTTTGGGTTACTATGACATTTTAGTAATGATTTAATAAAACTTTTTTGATCTAATAATCCTTTTATGATTTTCAAAAAAAATAAATTACCAAATAGTGTCAAAATTGACATAAAATTGTTTTTAAAACAAATATTATATTATTAATTTATATTATATTCATAAAAATATACGAATCGTAAAAATGACTTATATAAGGTTATATATATTAATAATTAACCACTTGGGGTTCTTTTGGATGGTTATAGTATGTTTATTAACCATATAGTGTAAGAATACAAGAAGACAATGTAAAGGATAAATTATTTAACTTAGAGTTAAATCTAAAATATAATGTTAATATTGTAACCCAAACTTGTCTAAAACCTATTTGTTGAGAGTCTATCGACCCATACCCACTTTTTAATTTTCGTTTTACCCGTTTTTGTATTTGACCACATGTTATGAAAGAAATATTACTTTTGTTTACCACATGTGGAACTTTTTGAGTTTTCCGACAGAAGTACTAGGAGAATGTTATTTTTAACTTATACGGCGTGAACAGATTTTTACGGTTTTATAACGCCTCATTTTAATGAATCTTATTATACAATATTGCATTATTATTTAAAAAAACACTTTTATTTTATGATTGCATGAAATTTTGTGAAAAGAAATTTATTTGGAAGAAGAAAGGATATTTTCCTCAATAATTCATTTCAAGTGTTTTATCAAAACTATTTTCCATATAAAAATGAAATTTTTTAATATGATTATCTTTCATGTATAATTTCTCCATTATTTACATGGTTTTATTCTTCTGATGATGAAATGATAACTATTTTTTGATATGGATTATGTTATGATGGAATGATGTTTAAGAATCCCATTCTATAACATGGGTTATGCTATGATGTATGATTAATGATTTTGTGGCACATGAAAGAATGATTTCATTATGAGATGGGTGGGACCTATATCTCCCTCCAATTCATTGGGTAAAGATGTATATCTCATGAGATAGCAATGTCTGGAAAGGTATGTTAAATCGGTTCAGTGATACTGGACTAGAACGAGGAGTGAACTCGATTCAGAAATGGACTTATCCACTGATATGGTATTAACAACAATCCTTTGGCTACTATGGAAATCCTATCATGTGATTAATGGTTTCCACAATCACATGTTATATTAATATTATATTTTATCATGATTGATGTTCCTTTATGATATCTTCCTTACGTACTTCCATGATTTATGTCTTTGCTCAAGATTTTGATGTTTAGATTTTATGTTCACGTTTTTGCATTCAAATGTTTATGGATTGTTTTATGTTCTCTATGTTTACCCTTACTGAGCATTTGATCTCACCCTTTTAATGTTTTCTTTTCCACAGGATATAAAGAAAGTATTAGGTAAGAAAAACAAAAGGGGATGATCTGTACGGGAGATGTTGAAGATCATTCACCAAGATTAGAAGATTACGTTCCGAGTTTCCAAAGACACTAAACTAATACGATATTTGGGCATCTGTTTTTGTGATGTATTAAGTATTTTGAAAAAGTAATGTAATCCTAATGTACATCAGGTTCGGGTCTCTACAATTTAAAAATTGATATTTGTTGAAGTTTTTACAACATTATTAAATTGAACCAAATTCATTTAAGCAATAAAAACATGTCATATTAACCAATAAAATTTTTATATGTCATCAAAACATTCAAATTATATTTTTTTTAACATTTATAATACTAATTATTTGATTCTTCCATTAACACGGAAAATAATGCATCATTATTGTGTCATAAACAAATTTAATTATTCAATGTCTAAAAATTATAAATAAAATACCATTATGTATGAAATATTTTTAAATTTCTAATGAATATTTATAATCGAAAATATAACATATATAACCTAATGTAAGAATTGATTTGATAAAAGATATATGCTTATGTAATTTTTATATTTCCTTAAACTTATTTAATACAAATTGTCATTATCAAAAACTAGTGGATCCATGGGGTCCAAAAATTGACCCAAAGATGCCCACGGTCAAAAATGTTTCAACCAATAGTGTTAGGACACGTTTTAGGGTAATTTATTATTATTATAATATTATTTTTTTTACCCTTATTTTCTGGACATACCCTTTAACCACTAATGGAAATATTATATTTCTCAACAGTTCTGAACCGTTGGGCTAGGATGCAGAAACGTTGCTATATCTTATACCAACGGTTCTGCCAACCGCAGGGAAGTATGCAATTGGGAAAAAGTTTTCCCAACGGTCTATGTAAAACCATTCGGATAGGTTAGTTACAGTAACATATACCAATCGTTTGGTTTATCCTTTGGTACAAGTTTTTCCAATGGTTCCCCAAAACGTTGGTAAAACATCTTCTAGGAACCTTTTCAATTGGTTTAAAAACCGTTGGGAAAGGGTTTTTACCAACGGTTCACATAGAACCATTGGAAAAAACATCCTAAAAAATTTATGCCAATGGTTTGAAACCGTTGGCATTGGCTTTTCTATGAAAATTGCAGAGCATCCTTCATTTTGCACAGTAGGGTCTGAAATCCCATTCGTGCTTGCTGTAATTCTGTCTATTGTGCTGAAATTCTCCATTCTCTGTCCTTTATAATTATTTAACATATAATGCATACACATTTAACATTTCACCCTGGAACTATACACATCTAGAATTAAATCATAATTCATAACGTAATTATAAACATACATAATTGATTTATAAATAAATTTAAAACGTAGATAAAAATTATATGTCGAATCCGGAATTCAGTTCATAATTGAATACATAAATAATTTAATTATATATTATCAATAAAATACATAAAAAACTGAATATGTAATTATATGTGTTATACACAATAATGAATACATAGAAGTGGTTTTTACTAAAAATGATGTCCATTTTAAACATTATACATACACCTGGAGTGATACTGGCCACAACATGTCTCGGATTGAGGTGGGGTTGACTCGTACACGTCACTTATGACCAATGGACCGTTGTCCTAATGTATCAAAACATTCCGAAAGCATTTGGTTGGTCACAAAATAGAGACACCTTGAGTGGTGTCGGCGACACCATGCCTAAAATTGTGGCGGGGTTGACTCGTACATGTCACAGATGACCCATGGATCGTTGTCCTAAAGTTTCAATAGAATCCGAACACATTTGGTATGTTTTCATTATGCCCGCTGTACTTTTCACTTAAAATGTTGTCTATTTCAAACAAAATTGTGACCCATCGAGTTGTTTCGGCCACACTGCTCTTCAGATATAGTCGGGGTTTACTCGTACACGTCGCATATGCCTCGTGGATCATTGTAAAAATTTTCAATGGAATCTGAATGTGTTTGGTAGGATTTTCATATGTCAGTTGTTGGATTCACATAATAAGATGTCCATTTTAAACAAAAGATAGAAACATTGAGTGGTGCCAGAAACACTGCCCCTCGGATTGAGGCGGGGTTGACTCAGACACATCCTAAATGAGTTGTGGATCATTTTCCTAATGATTCAATAGAATCCAAATGTGTTTGGTTGGTTTTCCGTATGTCAGTTGTTGTTTTCACTTAAAATTATGTCCATTTTAAACAAAAGAGATACACTTTGAGTGGTGTCTGCCACACAGTGCCTCATATTAAGGCGGGGTTGACTCTTACACGTCACATATGACCCATGGATCATTTTCCTAAGGTTTCAATGGAATCTGGATGCGTTTGATCAGTTTTCCATATGTCAGCTATTGTTTTCACATAAAATGTTGTCCTTTTGAAACAAAGAGAGACACTTTGAGTGGTGTCGGCCACACTGGGCCTCATATTGATGTGGGGTTGACTCATAAACGTCAAATATGACTCATGGATCATTTTCCTAGAGCATCAACACATTCCGAATGTGTTTGGTCGGTTTTCCGATTGTCAGTTTTTCTTTTCACTTAAAATCCCGTCCATTTTAAACAAAAGAGACACAGTTAGGGTTCTACCAGCCACATTGTGCCTTGAATTGAGGCTAGGTTGACTCATACACGTCACAAATGACCCATAAATCGTTGTACTAAAGTTTTAACGGAATCAGAATGCGTTTGGTCGGTTTTTCTTATGTCAGTTGTTGTTTTCAATTAAAATGATGTCTTTTGAAACAAAATAGAGACACTTTGAGTGGTTTTGGCCACACCTAGCCTTGTATTGATGTAGGGTTGACACTTACACGTCACATATGACCCATGGATCATTTTCCTATAGCATCAACACATTCCTAATGTGTTTGTTCAGCTTTCCGTATGTCAGTTGTTCTTTTCACTTAAAATCCGGTCCATTTTAAACAAAAGCGACACAATTAGGGTGCTACCGGCCTCACCGTGCCTCAGATTGATGCGGGGTTGACTTGTACACATCTCAAATGTTCCATGTATCATTTTACTAAATTTTCAATAGAATCTGAATATGTTTGTTCTGTTTTTCGTATATCTGTTGTTTTTACTAAAAATGATATCCATTTTAAACAAAATACATAGACTTGGAATTATACCGGCCTCAACGTGCCTTGAATTGAGACAAAGTTGACTCTTACACATTACATATGAACCGTGGATCGTTTTTTCTAATGTATCTACATATTCTGAAAGCGTTTGGTCAGTTTTCCGTATGCTAGTTATTTTTTCACTTAAAATGTTGTTCATTTTAAAAAAAATGAGACACTATGAGTTGTGACAACCATACCATGCCTAAGATTCATGTGGGGTTAACTAATAAAAATCACATATGACTCATTTATAATTGTTATAATGTTTCAACAAATTCAGAATTTGTTTGGTCAGTTTTCAGTATGCCAGTAGTTGTTTTCAATTAAAATGTTGTCCATTTCAAATAAACATGAGACACATTGAGTGGTTCCGGCCACACCGAACCTCGGATTGTGTCGGGGTTGACTCGTACACGTCAAATATGACTCATGGATAGATTTTCTAAAGTTTCAACAGAATCTGAATGCGTTTTGTCAGTTTTCAGTATGTCATGTGATGTTTTCACTTAAAATGATGTCATTTTGAAACAAAAGAGAGACACTTTGAGTGGTTCCAGCCACACTGCACCTCATATTGAGGCAAGGTTGACTCGTACATATCACATATGACCCATGGATCATTTTACTAATGTTTCAACAAAATAAGAATGCTTTTGGTCGGTTCTCTGTATGCCAGTTGTACTTTTCACTTAAAATGTTTTCCATTTCAAATAAAAATTATACACTTCGAGTTGTGACGGCCACACTGCACCTCAGATTTAGGCAGGGTTGACTCGTAAACATCACATATGACCCATTGATCATTTTACTAATGTTTCAATGGATTCCGAATGTGTTTGGTTAGTTTTCTGTATATCAGTTGTTGTTTTCACTCAAAATGATGTCCATTTTAAACAAAAGAGAGAAACTTTCAGTGGTTCCGGCCACACCGCACCTCAGATTGAGGTGCGGTTGAACTTTATATGTCACATATGACCCATTTATCATTTTCTTAAATCATAGTAAGGTTAAAAATGCATTTGGTCAGTTTTCCATATGTCAGTTGTTGTTTTCACTTAAAATGTTGTTCATTTAAGAAAAAATGTGGCACTTTGTGTGGTTTCGGTCACACCATGGCTCGGATTAAGTAAGGATTTACTAGTACATGTCACATATGACTCATTGATCATTGTTCTAATGTTTCAACAAATTCAGAATGCGTTTGGTCGGTTTTCCGTATGCCAGTTATTCTTTTCACTTATAATCCTATCCATTTTAAACAAAAGAGACATAGTTAGAGTGGTACTAGCCACATCACAACTCAGATATAGATGAGGTTGACTCGTACACGTCTCAAATGACCCATGGATAATTTTCCTAATGTACCAACACAATCCTAATTCGTTTGGTCAGTTTTCCGTATGAATGTTGATTTTTTCACTTAAAATGATGTCCTTTTGAAACAAAAGAGAGACACTTTGACTGGTGCCGGCCACACCGCGCCTCAGATTGAGGCAGGGTTGATTCGTACACGTCACATATGACCCATGAATCATTTTATCAATGTATCAACACAATCAGAATCCATTTGGTCCATTTTCCGTATGTACATAAAATGTTGTCCATTTTAAACAAAAGATAGACACTAAAAGTGATCACAGCCACACTGTGCCTCAGATTGAGGTGGGGTTGACTCATAAACATCACATATGACCCATGGATCAATTTTCTAAAGCATAAATAGATTTCAAATGAATTTGGTCAGTTTGTCATATGTCAATTGTTGTTTTCACTTAAAATGATGTCCATTTTAAACAAAAGAGAGACACTATGAATGGATTCGGCCACACAGCGCCTCGTTTTGAGGCGGGGTTGACTCGTACATGTCACATATGACCCATGGATCTTTTTTCTAATGTATCATCACAATAAAAATTTGTTTGGTTAGTTTTATCTATGCTAGTAATTGTGTTCACTTAAAATGAAATACATTTTAAAAAAAGAGATAGTTTGAGTGGTGTCGACCTCATTGTGCCTCGGATTGAGGCGAGAATGACTCGTACACGTCAAAAATGACCCATGGATCGTTCTACTAATGATTCAATTGAAACCAAATGTGTTTGGTTGGTTTTCTATATGTACATAAAATTTTTCCCATTTTAAACAATAGAGAGACACTTAGAGTGATCCCTGCTACACCACAACTCTGATTGAGCCCGGGTTGGCTCATACACGTCACATATGACCCAATGATCATTTTGATAAATTATCAACAGATTCCGAAAGTGTTTGGTCCATTTTCCGTAAGCCAGTTGATCTTTTCACTTATAATTTTGTACTTTTCAAAGAAAAAAGACATAGTTAGAGTGATACCGGCTAGACCGCGCCTCAGATTTAGACGATATTGACTCATACACTTCTCAAATGACCCATGGATTATTGACCTAAAGTACCAATACAATCTGAATGCATTTTGATGGTTATCCGTATGCCAGTTGATGTTTTCACTTAAAATGATGTCCTTTTGAAATAAAAGAGAGGAAATTTGAGTGGTTCCAGCCACACCATGCCTCATGTTGAGGCGGGATTGATTTTTACATGTCACATATGACTCATGGATCGTTGTGCTAATGTATCAATACAATCATAATCCATTTGGTCAGTTTTCCGTATGTACTTAAAATGTTGTCCACTTTAAACAAAAGAGAGACACTAAGAGTGATACCGGCCACACTGTGCCTCAAATTGAGGCAGGGTTGACTCATACACATCACATATGACCCATTGATGGATGTACTAAAGCATCAACACATTTCAAATGGGTTTGGTTAGTTTTTCATATGTCAGTTGTTGTTTTCACTTAAAATGATGTCCATTTTAAACAAATGAGAGAAAATATGAATGGTTTCGTCCACACTATGCCTCGGATTGAGGAGGGGATGACTCATACAAGTCACCTATGACCCATGGATCGTATTTCTAAATTATCAACACAATAATAATCCGTTTGGTTGGTTTTCTGTATGCTAGTTTTTGTTTTCACTTAAAATGAAGTCCATTTTAAACAAAAGAGAGACACTTTGAGTGGTGTAGGCCAAACCGTGCCTCAGATTGAGTCATGGTTGAATCTTACATGTCACATATGACCCATGGATCATTCTTCTAATGTTTAAATAGAAACTTAATTCGTTTGGTCGGTTTTTCGTATGTACTTAAAATGTTGTCCATTTTAAATAAAAGAGAGACACTTAGAGTGATCTCGGCCACACCACAACTCAGATTGAGCATGGGTTGGATTATACACATCTCATATGACCCATGGATCATTGAGATAATTATCAATAGATTCCAAATGCGTTTGATCAGTTTTCCGTATGTCAGTTTTTCTTTTCACTTATAATCCTGTCAATTTTTTAAAAAGGAGACACAGTTAGAGTGGTACCAGCCACACCCCGCCACAAATTTAGAAAAGGTTGACTCGTACTCATCTCAAATGACACATGTATAATTTTCCTAAATTATCAACACAATATGAATGTGTTTGGTGGGTTTTCTGTATGCCATTTTATTTTTTCACTTAAAATGATGTCCTTTTGAAACAAAAGAGAGACACGTAGAGTGGTGCCGGCCACAGCGCGCCTCGGATTGAGGCGGGGTCGATTCGTACATGTCACATATTACCCATGGATAGTTATCCTAAAGAATAAACACATTTAGAATGTGTTTGGTGAGTTTTTCGTATGTCAGTTGTTTTTTCACTTAAAATGATGTCCATTTTTAACAAAAGATAGACACTTTGAATGGTGTCGAACACACCGTGCCTCAGATTGAGGCAGGGTTGACTCATACGCATCACATGTGACTCATGGATCGTTTCCCTAATGTTTCAATGGAATATGAATTCTTTTGGTTGGTTTTATGTATGTTAGTTGTTGTTTTTGCTTAAAATGATGCCCTTTTAGAACAAAACAGACACTTTTATTGGTGTCGGCCACACCGGGTCTTGGATTGAAGCGAGGATGACTCGTACACATCACATATGACTCATGGATCATTTTACTAAAGAAACAACACATTCCTAATGTGTTTGGTTGGTTTTATATATGCCTGTAATTGTATTCACTTAAAATTAAGTACAATTTAAACAAAAGAGAGACACTTTGATTGGTGTTGGCCACACCACGCCTCAGATTCAGGTGGGGTTGACTCATACATGTCACATATGAATCTTGGATCATTGTTCAAATTTATCAACACAATCAGAATTCGTTTGGTCAGTTTTCCATATGTACTTAAAATGTTGTCCATTTGAAACATAAGAGACACTTTGGATTTTTCCGGCCACACGACGACTCATATTGAGGCGTGGTTGACTCGTACACATCACATATGACCCATGGATCGTTATCCTAAAGTTTGAGTAGAATCCGAATTCATTTAGTCAGTTTTCCGTATGTCAGTTGATGTTTTCAATTAACATGAAGTCCATTTTAAACTAAAGAGAGACACTTTGAGTGGTGTCGGCCACACTGGGTCTCGGATTTAGGCGGGGTTGACTCGTACATGTTTCATATGACTCATGGATCTTTTTCCTAAATAAACAACACATTCCGAATGCGATTGGTCAGTTTTTCGTATGTCAGTTGTTGTTTTCACTTAAAATTAAGTCCATTTTAAACAAAAGAGAGACAATTTGAGTGGTGACAGCCACAAATCACCCTAGATTAAGGGCGGGTTGACTCGTACACATCACATATGACCGATGGATCATTGTTCTAATGTATCAACACAATCATAATCTATTTGTTCAGTTTTCCGAATGCTAGTTGTTATTTTCATTTAAAATGTAGTCAATTTCAAATAAACTTGAGACACTTTGAGTGGTTCCGACCACACTGGGCCTCAGATTGAGGTGGGTTTGACTCGTACACGTCACAAATGAGTATAATAAACCATCTTGGTAGCCCTCACCTAGAAACCAAAGCATAAAACCTGGAATTTCAAGTCTAAATTCCCTGTTTATTATGTGTCCGTCTATGATTCCTTAACATGTAACTCATGTATTATCCTAACAATTAATAAGTAAACCAAATCAAACAAGGCATAATTCACATAACACGGAGAATGTAAAACAACTCTTCGTATTCAAATAATAGTATATCATAACATGCATTTGATGAGCATGAGCTAATATCATTACCAAGACAATCATATAATTCAAGACATACAAAAATAAAATAATCCTAAATAATATAGCATGATCTGAGAAATAAAAAAAAGGAATGTGAAATCTAGGACGGTGGGGGGCTGTCTGGGGGTCCAGGGAGGAGGGTGGTGGGCTGTCCAGGGGGGCTGTCCGGGGGCTATCTGGGGAGTGTCCGGGGGTGTGCAGGGGGCTGTCTAGGGACCAAGGATGAGGGTGGGGGATGTGCAGGGGGCTGTGTAGGGGGATGTCCCGGGGGGGGGGGGGGTTTGGGGGGCAGTCCGGGGTCCAAGGAGGAGGGTGGGGCAGTCCGGGGGGCTGTCCAGGGGCTGTTCGAGGGCTATCCGGGGGGGGCTGTCCGGGGTCCAAGGTTGATGGTGGGGGGATGTCCAGGGTCCAGGACGGAGGGGGGCTATCCAGGGAGTTCCCAAACACACAAAACACTATAAAAATTCTCAAGATACACCGCAACCACAAAAAGACAACAACATCCATGAATAAAGATAATATATAAAAATAACTCAACTCCAATACTATAATACGGGTCTAGATAAAACCAACAACTAGAATCAATTAAACCTCAAATCTTAGTAATATTAGTCAAAAATGTAACAGATCAATTTTTCCCACATCACCATCACCATCATCACCATCATCATCACCCTTGTCCTCGTCCCCGTCATTATCCTTGAAATCCTCAGTGCCCTCCTCCTCACCCTCACCCTCGCCATCCGCCTCACCCTCCTCCTCTCCCTCCTATTCCGCATCAGACTCCTCTCCATCATCATTGTCAGGATAGAGATCATCTTGACCACCACTAGAACTACCACATGGTGAACCATATATATAACGTATCAACGACATATATTCATCAAATGATGGGATGTCCTCTTGTGGAAGTGTTGGACGTATTACTTTAATAAATTTCATAAATGAACTGTTTTCCCTAACGAACTATTCTACCATCTCTATGGCCTTATTCTTATCCTGTTCGGCCTATGACCTAAATTTCTACAGCTTGATGGCACTACAAATAATACATGAGGAGGCCTAATACCTCTTCGGGGATATCCTTGGTCGCTATCATTCTCTGGCAGGATGTTCCTCTCCCAACACCTGATATAAGTAATCAGTTGGCCCAAAATTGTCTTGTTCTTGGGAATCGAGGGCCTCTAAAGCATCCTATTACAAATATAAATATATTATCAAGTTAAAAAATAAATATTAAAATATAAAATCAACAAATTAAAACTTTCAATCTGCTGATGAGTCGCTTCGTTGTCGACACTTCTATCCTTTTTCAGTCTACTCGAGAAAAACAGTTTTGCTCGAGGCACACGTCCTTCAATAATATGTATTTGCCTCTACAATGACATTGAAAACTAAAGTAATATGAAATATTTATCAAGTGATTAAATAATAA
Source organism: Viscum album (assembly GCA_963277665.1). NCBI lineage: Eukaryota > Viridiplantae > Streptophyta > Magnoliopsida > Santalales > Viscaceae > Viscum > Viscum album. The sequence goes on along the minus strand of OY728134.1, from coordinate 632,261,566 downwards.
AGGAAAAAAAAGAATTTTTAAGTCGTAAAGAAAACTTATAAAAAATTGTCATACATGCTTCCTCTCATGATCTGTCATCATAGTACGTCATAGTGTGTGGATGTATTTTTTAGCAACAATGTTTTTTCATTTTTTCCAGATGATTCCTAAATAAAATTCGATAATGAAAAGGATAATATTAATGCGAAACATGAATTTTTTTATTTAAATACCTCAAATATAATTAATACCTTAAACTGCGTAGTCATCTAATTAGTAATCATTTAACAATACTGCTCTATAGGAAAATCATCCTTGACTGGTACCGCCTCTAACTTAGTGCCAACTCCAGCACGCCATCCAATATACAACACATTCTTGTAGGATCTCCAAGGCTCACCTAAATCTTTTAGACATTACGATCATGCACCCTCACCATCAAAAAAATTAAATCGAAGATGACATCAAAATATTAATTAATATAAATACAAAAATAATTCATGGAATTAAATACAACATATTGTTTTACCCATATCTCTTCCCGAGCTCTGTCCTTGACCTCATCTGGAAATTTTCTCCACAATAGCATCCTGACGGGAATGATGTCAGAGTATTTGGTAAGTGTCGCCAAAAAACTCCAACATTGTTTCCATGTTTTTTCAACAATTTGGTTGTCTTCATTGTAATACACCATAACCTGTGTGTGGCGGTTCCACACAGAACACATGCGTGTATGCCCCCGCCCCCACCTCTTATCAGTAGATGTATCTGTCATGAATGAAAAAAAAATATTTTATCAAAACATGTTATAATGAAAATATATATTGCTATAAAAATTTGTTAGGGCTCTATAAATATACATGCGCCAGTCTGATCGCTGAACGCCGATGGATCCATAGAAACTGATGGAACACCCTGTTGTGGAACAGGAGTCGAAAACGATGGAATATAGAAGCTCAGAGGGACAGAAGTAGAAGCAAAAGAATATGGGACAACTGTATGACCGGATTATGATTGGGGAGTGTGAATCATCATGGGATATGAAAATGATGGGACAAAAGATGAAAAAGGTGGTGAAAACCTGGGAGGCCTAAATATCCTGTGTTTCCCTAATGACACATCGGAATCAGAATGTGGGAAGGATGACATGTCAGGGGTAGGGGAAGGGTCTAGTCAGGTATGCGAAGCTGCTCGTCCACCTCGGGTACAAACCCTCTTTGTAAAAGAGGCCTGAGTACAGGGACTAGTACTAGGCTCCTCTTCGAAGAACTGTCGATGTATAAGTGGATCCTAATAAAATTTTTACAAAAAAATTAATCACATGACATTGTATATTCTTTAAATATATATATTTGAAATAATGTACTCACTGTAGGAACTAATGGTGGAATGCCCATCTCCGCCATTCAACGATTGTTCTCCATCATTTTATTCCTTCGTCTCTCTTCAATTGGATACATTTCCTTCTTTTGAAAACACATATGTTATTAATTAGTGTAAGGAAACGAATTTGTAACCCAAAAAAATATATGAGGGAATAGGGGGATTCATTGTAAATTTAGCTATCAATTGTTTTAGAAGAGGTTGAATGGATTTAATAAATCATACAATTTGTAATGTTCACCAAGTTAGAAATATTGTTTGAATAGTTTTGAATACAGTTCAATTCCAAATTAGAAAATGCAATTCAAATAAAACTGCAACCTGTAATCATTGAGAATTCACAAAACGTTCATGTCAACTAAAACATATTTGTGATCAATACAAAATAAATTTTAATTTTACCAACGTTAACAACCCAACTCGAGGTAATCCAAAAGAAATGAGAACATGGATGAATGATTCTGTATATTTGAAACCACAACATCATGTTCACAATCAACTATGACAATTTAGCTATTGGAGTCATCAGATGAAATAAATGGATTTTTTCTAATGGCACTAGGGACAGTGTTAATTCAATCATCACCATCATCCAAAATCTGTCTCGGAATTACTTCAAGTATGACACCAAATTCATGTCAAAGTTGGTCTTTGACATAAAAATCATGTTTATCCATTGATTCCAACACATATGGTTCTTCAGTAGTAAGAGTGTGTGTCATATTAATTACTCGAAATCCATAACAATCAATAAGTGTTCCATGTCTCATCATCGAATCAAACCAATGGCATTTCATCATTGTGACTCGTCTATGAGAGTAATAATGCAATATTATTATTTTATAAACAACTCCATAATAACACACATTTTCAAATCGTGGTCTCGTTTATGATGTACTATCATAACAATATGTTGTGGTAGTAACCATAACACCATCATTTTGTGTTCTCATGTTATTTTCTCATTCAGTGACAATAAATTTGTACCCATTGATAACAATTGATTTACCGTCACGAACCGCTGTATTAGGACCAAATGCCAAAGCTCTTATTTCCTCAGAGACAGAGTCAGCAGAAAAACTCAATACCTGCAATATAAATGACTATAAATATTAATTAAATATTGATATAATTATTTTAAACAGTAATATTTTTACCGTAAATTTTAACCAATCAGAAAACACTTGCTATGAAACGTCTCTCTCCTTCTCAAAGATAAAGAATGATGCATCCTATTTATATTTGTTTTGTGTTCCCTGTAGATAAAAAATATGAATAGTTTAACAGATATATATGTAACATATACATATTAAATTTAGTTACATTATATAGTCATCAAACAAATCACAGTTGAACAAAACTTTGAGATGTTCCATCTCCTGTTCTTCATGGCTTAATTTATTCAATGTATCTGATCCAAGAATTCCTATTATTAGAGGAAGTGCTGGAAAAATAGGTTCAATTTGCTCATAATTTTATTCTTCATTTCTCATTGGTCTGTTCATTCTTGTAGAAAGATCAGACAAATTCATTGAGCATAAATCCATACAATCTTGAGCCAAGTAACCATTCACGATAGAACCATCGAGATGATTATTGTTTTGGACATAAGACAATAATGTGTACATATTTCTTTCAGTTGTATACATCCAACGAAAAGAAACCGGTCCTCTGAGAAGTATTTTAGTAGGAATATGGACAGGCAGATACAGTATGCATGTGAAAAATAATGGAGGAAATATTTTTTCTAACTCAAACAATATAAATGGGGCATCTGTAATAATTTTTTTCAAGAAAGACTTGGACAACTTATTAGCACAATGATCATTAAAAAAATGGTACAACTGAATAACAGTCACCCATAAATTATTGGAAAAAAGATTAAGGATTTCTATTGGAAGCAACTCATGCAGTAGAATGTGATAATCATGAGTCTTCAACCATTTTAGCTTCAACTCTCTTCTGTTGAACCGTTTAGATATGTTTCTTGAATAGCCATTAAAAACCCAAATAGTCTCTAATACTTCACGAAATTGTTTTTTTTTCATTGGTGTCATCATATAAGAATCACATGGATGTTTCCATTTATTTTCACTAATGCACACAATATGAAATTCTGGTCGGATTCCCCAATCCACCAAGTCACGCCAAGATTGTAAATCATCTATTGTCTTCCCCTTGACATTTAGAAGAATCGAAAGAAACATTTCACATATATTCTTTTCGATATGCATTACGTCTAAGAAATGACGTAACAAATTGGTTGACCAATAAGGAAAATAAAAAAAGATACTCCTCTTCCTCCAATTGTAATAGGATTCAGAGGAAATATTCCATCTCTTTCCAGATTTCATTTGACCCTTCCCGAATAAAAAACTGAAATCTTTCAATTCATTAAGAAAATCAATTCCAGACATACGCTTAGGTGGATCATCAGTCTCTATGGTATTATCAAATCATTGACGATTAATTATATATGGATGATCATTTGGAAAGAATCATTGATGTCCCATAAAACTGAAACTACAACGATGCTTCAGTCTTCTGGATCGTTTATTATTTATAAAAATTGGGCATGAAATTTTTCCCTTCGTTCTCTATCCAGACATCATTGCATATTCTGGAAAATCATTGATTGTCCACATAGGCACAACACACATCTGAAATATGTCTTTCAAACATGCATCGTATGTGCGCACACCCAAATCCCAATGAAGTTTCAACTCTTTTATTAAAGGTTGAATGTATACATCAATATCAATTCCGTTATCAGAAGGACCAGATATGTGTATACTCATGAAAGTGAAATGTTTTTTCATACAAAACCATGGGGAAAGATTATAAATGTGTATAAAAACTGTCCATGTGCAATACAAAGTAAGCATATGCCCAAACAGATTAAAACAGTTGCATGAAAGACCCAGCCTCACATTACGCACGTCAGCTGCAAAATCAGGATGCCGAGCATCAAATATCTTCCATGAATATCCAACTACAGGATAAACCAACTCATTATTAGTCTTCTTTCTCTCATTATCATGCCATCTCATTTTTATTGATATGTCATCAGACCTAAAAATATTATGGAGTCTGGGGATCAATGGAAAGTGCCACATTACTTTCTTTGGAATGTGGGGTGGTGTTCTATCATATTTTGACTTTCATCGGGATGTGAAACATTTTATAAAATCATTTCATTCAGCGGTTTCCTCCCAGAAAAAACTGCAATCTTTTGGGAAATCATGACTTTTTTTCTAGAAAATCCATGTTCCTCAACTAACATCAATGACATATAGTGGTTTGAGGGAATATTTGCATCATATGGAAGTAAATACTTCAAGAGGGTATGAATGTAATCAATTAATGTATTACAAATCCCATACAAAGTTTTCCCATGAAACAATCGGATTAAAAATTCCAGCTTTTTCATTTTATCGCATTGTCGATATACTGGAGTCGTGGCAGCATCATTAAATTTTTTCACCCTATCAATATCATCACATTCACTAGATGAAACATTTGTCCTCATATTGAAGTCATCTTGAGTCTAAATCCTTTCTTTTTAATGATGAAGAATAAATGGAAACTGATCATCTAACAAATTATCCATTCCAGTCCTGTCATTTCAATCATCAGCAATTTGAGATTTCATTTTCTCCTCATTGTGATACCACATAATGTAGTTTTCTTGAAAACCATTTTTGGTTATGTGGTAGCTGACTTCTTCACGACTCAACCATGGTCTACCAACACAATTGAAAAATGGGCAGTGTGTGCGACCACTATCTGAAGCATTGTAAAATACAAAATCTATATAGCTCTCCAAATTGTTTTGAAAGTCGCTTGGGATCCGATCGGTTTCATACATCCAACTTCTATCCATTCTGTAAAAATAATATTTATAAGTCATTTTTTCATAAACAATTCAATTGGATTAAACTTTAATAAAAAAATACATTTGAGTAAATGATAAAAGAATAAGTTTCTAGTCGATGTAGTAAAATATTAAAATAATGTAAAGAACATGTACTCATAAATTAAATTAAAATTTATATATATTCATTTTCATTAGGTCTATAAGAGGCACATGCCTCAGGTCCCATTATGTGTTATATGCATCCAAAATCATTCACTCATGTTCAATAACTCATTATTGGAACCTCTATGGCCACAACATTCATTACCCAATTACTTCCCCAAGTCAAGCGCACCCCATGGGTGAATAAATTTTAGGCTTATATACTAATAGGTTATTCATGTCTTGTAAAAAGATTTAATTTCATTAAGTATAGACACAAACATTTATTTTTAAATTTGAGATTAATAATAAAGTATGTCAATGATAACAACATTACTGAATTAACCTTGTGACTTATCTAAAATTTTTATGGATGTCTACACATGCCAGCATGCCTAGTGAATAACACCCACCCCTTATAAAAGTGAGTATTGGAAAACAAGGACACATAATATACAACGTTCAATGAGAATCCTATTTAATTGACCCTAATGCTATATTAATACATTCATCTTGGGGGAATGAAATATATTATCCTGGTTAACTGATGAATTCAAAAGCTCTTCTTCCATATGTTGGACACTATCTAAGGTAAGAAATCATGTGAGGATGGGTTTACATCATTTAATTTATTACATGCAAGTGAGAATGAAGGCCTGAATTAAGGACTTGATTTCACTAATTAAATGATGGTAGAGGTTTCCTAGGATGTGTAAACAGAATGATTAAATAAGGGTAGAGGTTTCATACACTGTGCATGATGGGGGAGTCTCAGCTGATTCAGAGACTAAAATAAATTCCCATCATAGGTATAAATAAGAAACATTAGAATACAAAGAAACTACAGATAAAAAGGGACAAAAAACATCAAACACTTGTTATGTTATCCCACCAAAAAACGATCACAAATGTCCCTATACATTTTCATACTTCCAGAATTTATAGAGAGTTTATCGTTATGAGCTTTAACCATCTGCACACCCTCCACACCCCACTTGGATAGCCCTACCCCCACCCCACATGGAAAACCTGGCCCCCCACCCCACCTAGACACCCATATCCCCCACACCCCACATGGAAAACCGGGCCCCTACCCCACCTGGACCCCACTACCCACCACACACCACTTCTAAAACCCAGCCCCCCCCACCCCACCTTCACACCGCTACCCCCTATGCCTACTTGGAAACCCCCCCCCCCCACCGGGACAACCCTACCGTCACCCCACTTATAGACCATGTCAACCATTATACACACAATGTGAACCATTATACACACCATGTGAACCCTTATACCATATCGTCATTATTAAAACCATTAATAACAACTTATTATACAACCTCACTTGTCATAGATAATCAAATTGAACATAAATCAATAATAATATTGGATATTTCAAGTAAAATGAAGTCATACTATCTTACATCCTAAATGACCACCCAAAACCCTGATTAATGACAACAATGCTCCCCTTTCATCCAAATAAAAAGTGAATACAAAAACACATTGTTGCAGAAAACAACTTCATTTTTGTAAAGAATAATAATCCCATGGTCCTCATGATATTTTTACCACGCAGTCAGAAGTTTTGAGATGAACTTGTATCCATTAAACCATATGAGAAACACGATTAAATACAAGTGTTTTTCTGATTTTCCCAAGCATTTTGAGGAACCCCGAATCAGTGAAAATGGTCATTGTGTTTTAAAAAGGTGATTGAATAACTCATGTATGATGTTGAAGGCAGAATGATTAAAGGTTATATTAGGGAAACTAATATTCACTAATATTGTGAATTTTACTTTTTATTAAAAAGAAGAAAGAAGTAATAATTAGGGACCACAAACTGTTTTGCAATGTTCAAGAAGATACTCCATATGTTCTATTGTGCAAAGGATAAGTGAATTGTTTGTTATTTTTTATTTATATAGATCTTGATAGAAACATGATATATATTTGTTATGTAATACAAATAGTGTACAAAAATTAAGATGTGCAAGATCTTCATGTTTGTCATGATCTTAATGAAAGGAGTGATTTTCATGAAATACTATGGATAAATATTACATACAATTTCTTATGAGTTCATATACATGAAGCTGAAATATTTGAAGCATTGAGATTAAAAAAACTATGAATCTTTAAAATTAGAACATAATAAACAGACACCATGCCCTTATAAATGTATATTTGTAATGATAACATTAATTGGACAACGTGTACAACGATGTAGTGATTTGAGTACACAATTCGTGGAGTACATAAAATTTTACAAAAACCCTAAAAATTTGGAATAAGGATATCCTTGATAATATAATGATATCCGTGAGAATAGGTGGAACGAAATACTTGAGAAAAGTTGGAGTATAACGTGGCAGATGATCCGATGGAAGAGGTGCACCTGCTGGGGCTTCTCTAGGGCTTCTACGAGTCGGAATCGCTTCTGGGAGAGCCGCGCAATGCTTCTAGAATCGTGGGGAGGGGGGCTTTCCGACTTATGTGAATTTGGGGCATCTTTTTCCCAATGGTTATTAAAAACCATTTGGAAAACTCCATCTTTCCCAATACATTCATGAAACTATTGGGAAAAATCATTTTTCCATCTTTCCCAACTGTTTCATTAAACCGTTGGGAAAAGTCATTTTTACGCATCTTTCCCAACGGTTTCATAAAACCATTGGGGAAAATTAATTTTTAGAGATCTTTACCAACGGTTTATGAAATCCATTTGTAAATATCACATATACCTATGGTTCAAGGGAACCGTTGGTATAGAAGTGTTGAGAAAAGTATGATTTCCAGTAGTGAACCATGGTAAATAAAATATTTGTCGAAGTAATTATTGAAAATGTCTAAATATAAAATATACCTATTTACACAATTTGGACCTCCTGGTTATAAACATGGAATCTATTTTTCTAAATTCAAAACACAGAAGTGGAAGATATTAATATGAAATTAATTCCTGATGTTAAAACCAATAGCTTGTTTTTAAGAAATAATAACTATCAAAAGATTAGAACCTTCTTATATCCAGTTTAAATGAGAAATTATGTCCAATGACCAACATTGGATTTACTGGTAAAAATTTAATCTAATTAAACTATAAAATAACTCAAATTCATATTTTATCTCTATTAATTATTTTGACTAAAAAGGTGTTTTTAATTAAAATTTTATAATTTACACTATTCATAAAAATATGAAAGTTATCTAAAAAGTACCAAAAATTCACCCAAAGCTAATTTCAATATTCCAAATCCAAAAATGAAGACAATTTTGAAAGATAAAATGAATAAAATTTCAAAACCTGTGTATTACTATTCATAACGGCTAGTTTGATTGGTTGTGGTGTGTGTTAGAACTCAAAGTTGCGTACAACACACGCTACTGTATTATTCAAAGAGAAGCGTAAAATGGAAGCTTGGGGTGTTACAAATGGAATTATGAATGTTTTATTTGTATGATTCCAATTTAATGGAAAATACCAATTTTAATTATATAGGTTCTTTTCCATATGGTATTTATTTTCTTTTTGTGGTATACTTATTTATGGATGTTGATGGTTGGTGTCATATATCACCATCAAATGCATTAGTTAAGGATTTATATCTATTAATATAATGGAAAATTAGTTATGATTGCTCGATATACCATGGGAAAATAGGTTATTTAATCCTAACCACCATGGAAAATTAGTGAGTGATGTCTGTTCAACAAAGGTTATTGGTTGAGTGAGACCTAATCCATCTAGTGAAACATGTAGTGAAACCTAATCCATTATTAAAGGAGTTTTTATTATTATAGATGTGCCACAATTATCAAGTATACCTTATTTCCCTGATATTTGGAATTTTCATTATGTGATCTAATGTTATTCCATTTCCATGATCTATGTATTATTGGGAATAACATTATTATATATCCCAATTATACACCCATATTCTGATATAATGATAATTTGTGGTCTTTTATTTTATAATCTATACTTATCCTTAATGGGTATCTGAGCTCTCCCTTTTTATATGATTATACTTCCACATGTAGGCTAGATATGATAATTATAAATTTTATAGAAGAGTATCATTTGTGGGGAATTATTCAGAGATGTTGAAGACATGATATAGATTATCTTATTTATTATATATTGAAAAAATGATTAAATGTTAAAAAATACATGAGTATTTTTAGTTAATATTCTTTTTCTACTTATCTAAAAATATAAAAAATGGTCATGAGAATGTATTGTATAAAGAATTTATTTTTAATTAATAAAATTTAGATATTCATATTTCCAGGCTATCATGGATAGAATCAATGTAGGTTCTAGAAAACATTTATTATAATGATGTTACTAGATATGTACAAAAAATGACATTAAAGATTGATAAGTTACGGTTTATCATAGTCTCAATGTTAGAGAAAACCATCTAGGTTTCTCTAAATAAAACATAAAATTTCATGGATTGGGATAAGAGAACATTATGAATACCCTAATGATAAGTGTGAGGAAGAAATATAGGTATAAAATTACATATCAATGTTATGGTAAATTAGAGATCGTGTTATTATTTTAGGAATTATATCCATGTATTGATAGTTTTAGTGGATGAATGATCTAGAATAGAAATTATTAGGGGTAATGACCATGAAAATGGTGTATTGAGTATTAAGTTAATTGTTACCTACTATGAAAAAAAAATCATAAATTCACACATGCATAGACACTTAAGAATAATTATTTAGTTAATAACAATCTATTTATAATCTATTATGTAGGAATTATTTTATAAATAATATATGGGATTAGGTTAAAAATTATAATAGAATCTAGCTTATACAATAGAATATTTAAATGGGCATATAAAAGGAGGATTTGGAGGTGTATTTTGAGAAGACATCATATCATTTAGTTTTCATATTCACATGATAATTGACACTTGTTTTATTATTATTATTTTGGGGATTTAGTATTTGGTTGAAACAAGATAATGAAAATGAAACTGAGAATTATATATATCTAGAAATAACAATGTATTATAACCATATGATGGATCATACATAATTGTTTATTAATCCTAGTATATGAATGTTATTATGGTAAACAATAATTCAATAGTCTAATATATGTAAGTGAGGTTGATATATTAATATAAAATAATTCGTGATACCCATTGTGATTTACATTTCTGATTTAGATTATTCGTTGATATTCTGGTATATTCTAAAATTTTTGAGGATCATGGGAAACATATAACTATTTTTCTTCATTGTTTACTTTAAAAGTCTGGAAACATATATTAAATAGAACTAATAAAATTGAAAATTGAATTTATTAAATGGGTCATATTTTTGGGGATAAATATTCAATAACTCATGATTTATTAATAAATTAGGCGAAATTTTATATAAAATTTATGTGGGGGTGAAAAGGTTTGATTGATTAACAAAAAAGATGCTTAGATGGTATTGATTTCGATAAAAATGTTTTTTTGCTAAATAAAATTGTGATCCATGATATTTTTTTATAATTATATCAATTTTTGGGGATTTTGGAAAATATTTACTAGTTTTTAACTTTATGAACTTGTGATTAATACATTTGATGGTTAAAGAAATTGTTAATTTTTAACAAATATGTAATATTCATATTTTTTAACTTATTATAGATTGTAATGTTTTTGGGAATCATATGGAATAGATAATATGTTATTGCGGTATATAAATACATTGGAATATTGTTATATAAAGTATTGATGTCATTTGTAACAGATTATTAACATGATATAACCTAAGAGGGTAAAATAGATTTTATATTTTAATTCAGGTATGGAATAATAAATATGATTACAATGACATCACCTACATTTCTTAGTGAGTGATAATACAAATTATGATGAAATTATTTATTTCTATTGGTAGAATTTAATTCCCCGATATTTCAATTATATATTCTTTTAAAAACTAATATGTTCAATAGTTTTATTCACGTGCAACATTATACCACCACGAACCGTGAAACATAATATATCAACTAAAATTATATCAAATATTTATTGTGTAAAAATATGACTACCCTAATTAGGAAATATATATAGAATTCATAAAAATGTCATTGTTAATTTTAAGGCAATGACAAATTAAATTATTATAGGTAAATAATTAAAAAGACTGATATATGTATTAAATTATAACTGTTAAAAATACCCTCTTTTTTTGTGTTTAATTTTTTAAAAAACTAAATATATTATGTTAATTCATACTATTTATATTAATAATATATTAATAATAATTTTATTAGTAAAGTATATGAAATAAGAATAATAATAGTAACCATTTTCAAAGGTTATTTTTCTATGAATGTAGTTTTCCTTATATTATTATGTTTTTATTTAACTATTCAGTAATCAATTTTATGAATTTTAATTTTATATAGTAAAAGTCAATTTTATAATCATTATTTCAATATTATCATAAGATGTTGTTTTTATATTTGATTTGGAAAATTAAATTTATAGGTGAATAATGAAAATATCATTTCTACCAAAACTATAATGTTAAAACTATATAAGAAACAAATATATGTTTATAAAACATTTTAAAGGATAAAATTATAAATTTTTAAATAAAAAATATTAATTTTTTAAAACTGTTGTTAAATGTTTTATAAATATAGTTAATATTTCCAAATAAAAAACTGTTTTTATTTTATTATTTTAAGGAAATATTATTTATATGAAATTACGTTTTCAAAACATTTAAAGACACATAAATTTTATTTTATTAATAATAAACCAATTTATTTCATGGAAATCAGATAAATTGATAATTTTATCCTACACCGAAATTTTATTTTAAAAAATAATCATTTTTTAGAGACAAGTTTTTATGTGTTACAAGCGATAATGTTAAAATTGATTTCACATATAGATAGAAATTTATTCTTCTTAAAATGAATTAAAAATTTTCATTATTAGGTAAAAATTAATTAAAAAATTTTATTTTATTTTTAAGCAAAAATACGATACACTATGGTAAAAACATGTACACTTGGTAAAATTTAAAATGATAAATAAAAAAATATAATAAAAATAAGATAAAATATATTTACAGGAATGTTTAAAATTGTAGGGTATCAGAATTATATAAATTATATCATATCTGCATCATTATTTCCCAATTTTGGATCCATTTTCCTTGAGATTGGCTTCCCATTATTAATAAATTATTAGTGTTTAGATAAATTGCATCACATTCAATTTATAAAAGGGGCCGCTCACCACCCTTTCAATACCATTTGCTGAAATTAAGTATCTACATGAAACTCTACCCTTTTTCCTTACTCTTGAATCCTATAGTTATTCCATTAACTTATTTTCACACAATGATAGGCTAATACATCTATTACCAAGGTATCGTATAAGAAAATGTCAAAGTGCGCAATGTGAGTAATCAGTTTTTACTTAACACATTTCTTATCGATTGTAAATTTAAAATAATAATTCCATATAATCAATTTTATAACATCAGTTATGGTTTTATTTTATATTTTTTTATTTTGATGGAATATTAATTAACCTCATTTCTAATATTCCATTAAGAAAAATGAAAATTGGTTTTTTATAAAATTGTGGACAACCCCTTCACTAAATAAACATTTTCGTTTTCTATCACCACATATTTTGAAAAGTCCGAAGAATTAATTTAATATATAATTATAATATTTATAACATTTTTAATATTATAAAATCCTAAACCATATCACCCATTTCTAACTTTCTAGGAAAATAATATCCCCATCCACACGTATGTGTGGACTACCACTAACATGAAATAACGAATTTCGGTTTTTAATACCTCCATTCATGGATGATCCTAATAATCTGTTTAATTGATAAATATTATTTTTATCATATAATTAGGTTTTCAAAAAAATTATTAAAGATATTATCAACAAAAAATTATTATTAATAAAATTATTTTAAGCAAGTGTACTTAAATGAAAATATTTATATTTATATTATGTAAGGTTTTCATTTCCCTTAAATCTTCTTCTGAATCATTAAAATAATAATATAAATAACAAATAACCACTATATATGATCTTCATTTTTCATTTATCTTGAAAATTATTTTTCGAGGAATGGGTTATCCTACCATAATATTAAAATATATTGTATTTTGTTGTCATTTTTTTTTGAAAATGATGTTTTAGTACAATGAAGGTTATATTACTTTTTCTAAAATAGTTTCTTCCAATATAAGTAATTTTAGAGAATCAGAAAGGTTCTTTGAATAATCAAATGTTTTATTTTGGGATCTAAAATTACTATAAAATTTATTTTTTCATTTTCATGGAACCATTAATGGATGTTATTTTTAAAAGATAATGTTTTAAAAAAAATTCAAATAACCATCACAAATGAAACTTATCAACGTGATTTGTAATTTTTTTATTTTATGTTAATGGTAAAAATATTTTCTGAATGAACTTTTAAAATTTTTACATGATTTTCATTTTCATATTCAATTTTTTTGAGTAATTGTATTTATGTTACATTATTAATACACTAATATATATATATATATATACGATAATTGAACTCATGGTATAAAATAATTGAATTCTTGCCCCCTTATCATGTGATATTGTTAGACGAATTTGTCTGTAAGGATGATTCACATCCATATTATTATACATTTTATTTCCCATTATTTCAGTGAGGATATGTTACTTTGAAACCATAAATTTTTTTATCTACATATCTTATGTAAATGTATATTCATTCAAGGATATTATCCATCACTACCTTATTCATGCTAAACTATCCACATGGAATAGGTAGAACATTTATTCCAATTAACTTCTTTTTGTTTAACATTATATATATTTATTTTATTTAAGATTATTCAACTAAATGAAATAACGTCTATTTATTGGGGAAATTAAAGACTAACCATGTAACCATTATCTATATAGTTTGAATATCATATGCCATATTATCATAATTGAATGGTTTTGAAATATAATGTTCATGAATAAATTTGGATAATTTTTTTTTCAATAGGTATTTCATGTTGTGATTATTGATGTAATTATGTATATTTTCCATATATTATTCTATTTGATTGGTATTTGTAACCCATTTTTTCCATGGTTTTATTATTATATGAAAATGATTTTTTATATTTTGAACACTATGAATGTATGATGACGGTTTGATTCCTATACCACCTATAACACATTGGATAACATATTATACCTCATTCGATAACTTGAAATGAGTTGTGATAACTTGATCCACCTAGTGTAATAGGTGAGTGAAACATGATTCATTAAGGGAAAGGGTTGAGTCAAGCCTAATAACCTTGGGGAAATTTATTGTGACACCTGGCCCAATATATTATTATTTATATTCTTCTTGTTATTATAAAAATATTAAGTATTTAATTATTATAATATGTGAATCATTTTTATAATTTATACTTATGTTATTTTGGGATTTATAATATACTATTTCTTGGTTATAATATTTTATATATCATTATTATACCCATATTCCCGTCTTATAATCGCAAGTTTCGTAGGGTAATATTTCTCCAAGTTATAAAGATAATAGTAGTATAAAATTTCTAGAAGAGTTTTTTTAGAATTAGTGGGTGATGTCGATGATTTATAAAAAGTATCTTATATAATAGGAAACATTTTTACTAGTTGAAAAATTCATAAGTTAGGCCAATTGATATTTTTTACAAATTCTGTAAATTACTAAATGTAAAAGGAATTGGGACTATATTATAATAAATTATTTAATTATATTATTTAATTTAAAATATAATTTGTGTGGTCTATCATAGTAAAATTATCATTTACCCATTTTAAGATTTTAGGGTTCCAAATCCATAGATTGAGATATGTAATGTTTAAGGAAAAATATATGTCACTACATTATATATAGAATTAGAAATATCATCATTAATAAGGGTACCTCATATGGGATATTAGTGATCCTAACCTTTTAACTGAGCATCCCTAAAAGATACCCCTAGGAAGAAATTAATCCACATTATGACCTACCTTAAAAAACATCATTTATAAAACTCTACCACCCTCATAAGAGATCAAGTTAATAGACAACAATAAGGAATTAAAACCACTCTCATCCACATTTAAAAAGGGGTATGTATCAATTTCCCCACATAAAGAACAAGGTTAATAATAAACTCCTTGTATGACTATTTACATTCACCATTATAAAAGAGAATCACATATAATCTTGAATTCTTCTATTTTTATTTTCAGTGATGGGAATAATTTGTTTGGTTCTTCAACGATGTTTCATGAAAACTACTAATGATAAACCTTGGTACTGTACCAAAATCCTCGCATCTTCTAGAAAAAGAACATCAGTTTGTTTGTGATTCATTTTTCAAAAATATGATGAAAATGACAGATAGTACTAAGATAAACTTTCTCTATAAACTCTAAACTACAAGATAAATGATCTAGACCTCAAAATTCCCCAACCATGTCTTATAGTTCCACACACTACCTTTAATTCCTCAAATATCATAATGAATCTCCCGGTTATAACATCACACAAACTTGCATGATCTTCTTGATAATGGAATCAACTAATAGATTAGTGAGTCATACACCATAAAAATAACATCATATGATATGTGTACATATGGTCAAATAATCCATTTTTTTAACTCAACATGAATCACAAGGTATTTTTGTATTCAACCTCTCCAAAAATAATAATAATTACATATATAAGCCCATATGTATTCATCACTCCACTTATTAGAGGATTCACATAATTTCTCTACATTGATGTTTTAGATTTTCAAAACTTACAATTGAATAGTTCCAAATATGTAATGAAATGGGAAATAACATATATCTATCAAATATACTATAATTAGTTTAAATATGTCTTATGAACTACCAGAAAAGATAATGATCATGTTGAATACATCTGTATCAAGGAAATCCTTTACAATTATCTCAAAGAATGAAAACTAAACCGAGAATATTAATAATGAAATAATTGTGTATTAATATTCATTAAAATAATTTCTATGATGATCACATTATATTATTTTCTAGGTAACAATATATTATGACTCATTGAGTCGATGCCTTAATTAGGAATATAGGGAAACTGATAAATAGTCCCATAAATCATGTTTTTAAAGCTTATTTTCCCAAAGAACTCTATTAATCACACCATAGAGTGTGGGGTAAAGATTTAAAATCAATTCAATTTCATGTAATGGAATTACTATAATAGAACCATATAATTTGAGAAAAAATCAATCATAACAAAAAGATATACATCTCAATAAAAAATAACATATAGTTGGAAAATCATCCTTCACTAAAATAAAAGTATTTTTGAGGGAGTTCATAAACCAAATGGTGGACGACTCACACCCTTGTCCATGAGGGGATACTAACATTGCTGATAGAGTAATCTCACCCATTTCATATGTAGGGTACTAATTCATATAATAGATGACCCTTACCATTGTTATTGGGGGATTACCAAATCTATGGGTGGAGTAACTAAGAATAATTTTATTTGGGATCACCGAACATCACCAAAAATATGGGTTACCTGCAACTTATGAGGAGATATATGAGTATTGGATTACCTAATCCTACATGATATATGGATAACCTACCCTTTATCGATATCACATCATACAATACAATATGTAACCCTATCATATATATAAATGGGGAACCAACACCTCATAATTTTTTAATTGTTGAAGAACTGACAAACCCCAAGCCTAAACCAATCATGAATGTCTGTTGGGATCTTTGTTACTTTTCTAGGTCTATAGTGATGTATTTCTCTAGGAGATGGACCACTATAATATACACACTTAATTAACTAATAATCTGAAAATAATGATAGTAATTTAATTTATTTTCATAATACACAAATGTTCTTTAATTCCCCTCTAGTCTAAACGATTCAATATATAAATAAAAATCCTTATCATAATATGATGTCACAAATATTTGAACAAATCATTATATATCTATAGAAAACTAGTTCTTTTATAAGGTATGAATTTCTTTTTTTGGGTCAATTCAAGTTTAATAACATAAATATGGCCTAATATGAATTCATGATGAGGTCCTAGAGGACTAAGGGGTACCATAGTATGGTCTGGATCCCAGAACCCATGTTTTGGGTGATAAGAGGGGGATAAAGGGTTTGTGAAGTCCTTGAGGGTTTGTTTCCACATGTGTGTGGAAAGGTGTTCAATTTCATCAAATATTCAACTTGGATTTTAGTACAATTTGAACATGGTTAGTCATTCTTGTGGGTAATCATTGTTCAATTTACTAATTCTATAGGTTCCCCTATATAATTTTCACACGGTTTGGTAATCTGTCTACATAAAACATACGGCCCTTAAGTTTGTTGAGATTTTAAATTAAAATTAAATATAATTTTATTATAATTGGATTTCATATACAGAAAGAAAAGGGATCATTTGAAAGCTCATGAGGGTGAATAAAGAAGGAATTTCAGGATCTCTCCCATCCAGACATTGATTTAAATACCTCTCATCTCATTAGATCCTCATCGGTGAGTAATTATTTTTTTTAATCATTCTATAGTCTTACGGCTATCAGATACTATGTTTGGATTTAGGCTCATATGCACTATGTTCTCCTTCATCATCCATTCTCTAGATTTCACCCAAATTGATTCGAATCGAGAGTTACTATTGGATGAGCTATCTAGTATGGACCTATGGTAGGTTTCCCTACGAATTTTGCTCAATTTGGGAAATTTATATATGTCTTCGTATGAAAATCCAATTTATCATGAGTCTACTTAAATGGAAATTGAACCTTATTATTTATATATACGTTTTGCGTAATTAAATTAGAATATAAATTTTTTATAGGTTTAGAAACATGAATAATCCACCCTCTAGGTTTGTTGGATTAATAGGTAATTTTCAGTCATTATCAATTGACAAACTTGGTCGGTCCTTTTTTCCAATGACATTTGATGTTGAATGAAAATTTTCTTGTGAATTGAATTAAAATATTATTGAATTGTAATTGAAATGTGATATTGTTAAGGGATAGAAGTTTTGACCCTTGTCCCTTTATCTTTAATAGCTGTTTTATGCAGGAATTTATTTAAAATGAATTTCCTATATGGGTTATATGTTATTTGGGATAATTATAGATTGTTTAATCTATAATTGTAATATCCTAGAATTTCCATATAATTTTTTTTATTATATAGAATTATTTCCCGACTGTGAAATTTTATGGCACATAGGCCCAGAGTTCCAGGAATGATCCATGAAAAAATGTTATGATTTAAATAGTACACGTGAGCAGTTTTCCTGATAATGTGTAATAACACTTAAATTGGTGCCTAGAACAGAAATATTTGGGAACCATTGCATTCAGAATGACAGGTTTACCATAGGAAAAACTTATGTTTAATCCACACAAACCTATAGTGAGAAAACCTAAACATCACATGACCATAAATAAAATAATTAAATAAAATTGTTTTATATTTAAAATAGTTATATATAGAGAATTGTGACTCGGATTAAAAATCAGATACCACCACTGAACTCACGAGGGTATTCCTTCTTTAAGTAGACCCTAACATTGGCCAACATGGGCCAATAGTGGAAGTTAGTTTTCGGCTAAATATAAAATAATTAACAATTATTTTAAAGTAAACCAATTAACTTCTAAAATGTAACTCGGATTGAAAATATGAGAGCATTATTAGACTCATGGGGGTGTTTCTCCCTTAGGCAGAGCCTGACCTCAATCGGCGTGGGACTAGGATGACTGTTAATAATATTTTCAAATTTTTTTAAGATACGCTCAGTAAACAGGTAGGGGGGATTTTCAATATTTTTATCTATTGATCAAATCGATAATCTAAGTGCACCATTTAATTCAAATTGTCAGGATTCACCTAGAAATGACTTAACTTCGGCCAGCAAGGGCTAAGTGGAAAATTGATTTTTTGTAATTTTTGAGAAAAATAATAAAATAAATTAAATGAATTGTTGTATTTTTTTCTCCCTTTAGAGTGGCGGATGGTGACACTGCGAGGCTACGACAGGGAAGCGACAGGGTGGTGAAATGGTGCCTCAATGAGGCTCATAAATGGTTCATTAAACATGTAATGTAACAACTATTTAATGTTTAGTAACATCGACATTGTTTCAATGTAATAGCGTGATACAACATCTTTATAGGAAAGTTGTGACATGCTCCTATTTATAATTCGATGAATTGGGGAAATATGTGTTAAAGAAATTGGAGGATTCTCTGGAAAACCTCCGACAGACATCCACCCCAGTGAAGAATGATGAATGTTGGCGGGTGTTCTCCTTCTTCAATGCCTTTGGAATATTAGAATCGAGAAGCGACACTGATGTCTTGACCCCTCGATGATGAACATGAAGAAAAAAACATCAAAAGGTAGGGGTCTTTAAATCACTATTCTTCCCGTAAATTTTTAATATAAAAAACACTGATTAATCCACAAACAGGATAATCTGTGGATTGTGCGTTATAACGGGAGGGTGTCTTTTGTATTGGGATGATTATTCAGGGGTTTAAATCTTGTCACATAGCGATTGAACTAAGACTCCCCAAACATCTCCCATAAATAGCCTTCTATGGTGTAGGGGGTGGGACGACAAAAAAAAGACCCGAACCACACTGTTTGTGTGCTCATGTTGAATGATTTGTCTGAGGTTACGACAAGGCCAGATAGAAGGCTTCCTGGTAACTTTATTCTCACCCAAAGACTATTGGAACAAGGGACAGACAACTACAGTGCATCTAGTGGCCCGCCAAAGATTATATTGATGCATCGGTGCCGACAGTGATAGCACGCAGTAGAGGCATGTGCCATCCACGTGCTGGATGGAGGAGCAGGCTTCCAGCTGTGCCGACTTCCAGGTGGAGTGGTGCACCCCAGTGATGCTCTGGTGTGGCGGGAGCCGCAATCAAACATGCCAAAGTGCTGAGGATCCATGACACCAACATAGCACCACGTTGACAGACCTCAACCCGTGAACTCGGTCCGCATGTGATGTGGAGGGAATCCAGTCATCACCGAACGCGGTGCATGATGGGGTAGCCCGCTACTTACAGGATGCACTTGGACAGAGACGAACATGGTTCTTTTTCTCACCGCAATCGCACCCCACCAATCACTAACTCGGATAGTCATTGGACATGTGGGCCACGCCCCATCGGTATGGGTTGGACCAGGACTAGAAGGGTGGACCCATGCCCTCTTCGGGCAATGATGGATCAGACTGTGTCACCGGGTGACCTGCTTGCTCGACACTCTACCAACTCGGTCAGGTCCTGCAAGACCTATTGGGCATTTCCCACTGGCCAGGCTGGACTAGACTGACCCCGACCCACAGCAGGTCGGTTTCGGTCCTTCATAATGAACTCTGGTATTTGCAACCCCCGATATGGGTTGTTCGGGTTAGTCCAACCGTGTCCGACCAGACCCCATTGCAAATGGCCCCCTTGTTACTAAAATACCTTACCTTCCAAACTGCACGTCCAATTGACGGGCTATTTGCAGCATTGGGACCCTCCTGAAGAGGCATATCATTCAGTATGACATGTGGTGACATTCGTGGACACCGAGATGTAAATAATGGGTTGAGGATCATTTCTCCCAAGAGCTCTATATACGAAACCCTATAACTGGCTGAGACCAGAAGACCGCTAACTTTTGGCTCTATGTGACTCGAAAACCCAGTGGGAAGCACCTCTGTGTGACTCTTTAGGCCCACGGTGGGGAGCGACATTGTGTTATATGGCAGACCCACGCTACATGAGAAGAGGATTAACTAAGTAGGCCATGGTGGGGAGAGGCTCTATGTGACCTATCAGACCCATAATACATGATGAGTAGGAGTACATAAGTAGTTCAAGGATAGTGGGAAGTGGCTCGTTATGACCCGGTAGGCCCACTGTACATGATAGAGTAAGAGATATACTGATGAAAAGGTTTTCGGCGATGTGAATGATGATTCTACTGTTACTACCCTAAAATATGCCTAGTGTGAGCTGCCTTGTGTTTCATGTTTTATGTAAGAACTCAAATCTTCTTTTTCAGGTATGTTTTCTTATTTTGGACACTTTTGAGAGAAAGGGAGTGTTCTGCAAATTTTTAAAGTACACGGTGTGTACATTATGAGTACACACCGTGTACTGCTTTTCCACCAGAGGATGTGTGTTGGCCGTGTCATGGCCACACACATGACTGTTTGGGGTGACATGGAGGGAGCCTAAAGAGTAGTACAGATAAGGAGAGTATATGTCGTGTACAAAAAAAGTACACACCTTTTTTTCATTAAACGGACCAGGCTCACGTTTAATCACTAGAACACGCTTTTTCTAGGTCTCGTTCTCTAGAGAGCTCCCGTATAGCCACGATCTTTCTCAGTGCTACCAAGCCTCTGTCCGATCACTGATTCGACCACCGTCGATTGTGTTGGGATCGCCTCGGTATGTTATTCTTTCTCCTAGAGCATCGTTTTATGATTCCTATTCTACCTCATGTTACCCTCCTTTGAACATTTTATACATTTTGGTAGATATTCAGAATTCTAAGGTGATTCAAGCCTCAAGGTTCAATATAGAAATCTCTTAACATCGAGGTCGGTGGATTGTTCCTTTCTATTAAATGTCCTTGAGCTTATGGGGAAAATTTCCCAATACCCATGAACGGGGTATTCTGTGTTTACCGTCATAGCCCAATTGTTTTCCTGCTATTCATGTATGCTTTTGTATATGATATTTGATTGTGAATATGGCGAATTTATAGGCTTTGGCTGTGTTGACCATGCATGTTTTTCCTTTTTTGACATTTGGGTCTAGTTTTCCTGTTAGGATACTATTTAATTTCCCAGGCCTAGTATTGTAGGATGGTGTGACTACTATTCTGTTATGTTGTTATGCTATAGAATGATATCAATGTAGTTCTTGAGGTTTACCTTAGACGATACGCACTGCTACCCTTTCTTTACATACACAGGGCCATGAGAACCTTGTGTATTGACCATAAGGATAATGGACATTGAGGGCTTCTACCGAGTGTCTTTTTTAATTATGATGTGAGACCACAAGGGGAATTGACATTGAGCGCTTCCTCAGAGTCTTTATAGTTATTCAAAGTGAGCCATAGAGGGGATGTTCCATTATTACTTCCCTAGAGTGCTTTTTGATATCGATAAAAAACTAATGAATGAATTGATAGCGAGTGCTTCCTCAAAGATTTTATACATAAAATTAACCAGAGGGGTTAGACTGAGTGTACTACCCGGAGGGTTTCCTTTTTGTTAGCTGCTTGCTTGTATTTGTTAGGTGGGACCAGAGTGGTTAGATTGTGTGTAATTCCCAAAGCATTAGCTATTTGTGTTTATCTCATTTTTTTGTTGTTACATGATATTGAGACAGTGGATTGTTTACTGTTCAGTACATTCCTATTTAATGTGTCCTGTACTTTTACATAATTTATACTCATTGACTATTAGGTAGAGATCTCTAGGGGGTTGTCTAATGGGATTCATATCACACCCTATTTGGGCCATGATTTTGTGGCCGACCAAATTATATTATTTTAGGTACAGACAAGGGAACATGCCCTTCTACATTAGGTTCTTGACTTGCTATGGAGCTGGAGAGAACGGGACCAAGCATAGGATTACTATGCTATGGAGCTAATTACTGTTTACCTTTGTACTTGGTTTAGTACTATATTTTAGCATTGTTCTATTTTTGTCTTTATTCATTGACATATGTATTCTGCAATATTTATAAATGTTCTATAGTTTATTATATTAGTCTTCAGCTATTTGTTCGTATGATAATACTAATACTTCCACTCTTGTTAGTATTGGTTTACAAGCGTTTTTTACTCTTTCAATGAAGGAATAGTTTCCCCACTATCGCACCCAAGGCCCTTGCTGCTAGTCAGCAGCCTCTGGCATTCTGGGAAATGTGCTTGAATCCATGTGACTAACCGGGTACGGGGGGCCTCTGGGTGGAATCCGGAACCGGGATGTTACAAAGTGGTATCAGAGGAATTATTTTCTCTTGACATACTATTTGGATCCTATAGTCAGGTACAGGATGAAATAGATACATGGTTATAAACTTTTCCTAGGAGTTGCTAACATGGGTATAGGGAAAAGCCAATCTACCTCGTTAAGGAGATTATTTGGT
The DNA here is from genome assembly GCA_963277665.1 of Viscum album. Lineage (NCBI taxonomy): Eukaryota > Viridiplantae > Streptophyta > Magnoliopsida > Santalales > Viscaceae > Viscum > Viscum album. The sequence goes on along the minus strand of OY728134.1, from coordinate 632,237,903 downwards.
TTTCCAAGTTTATGGTTGACTTTATTTTCACTGTTAGGTGACATACATGTTTTTTGTGGGTTATTGTTTATGTTAATGAGGATATATTTATGTCTCAACTCGATGAGATGAGGGTATTCCATCTCATGCATCATATAGGCACTTGCTAGAAATCGCATGTCATGCATTCTTTCCATGCCATCTATGGTGCATTAATAATTTCATGTATTTCTGTGGAATATGAATGTTGTTGTGATAGATTCCTTGATTAAATACTTTTTGATTGATAGGGTATTGTTTTTTTATGATTTTTTCCAAATGAATGCCAAAATTTCGTTCTTGAGGTGTTATGGGCCCTCATGGACTAGAACATGGCGGATCATTGACTTGTTCACCTTGTTAAAACATGTATAAGATTCCAAGCCTTTATTCTCATGGATTATGGGCCCTCACATATTGGAATTTGGAACCTTCAATGTTCGTTTCAGTGTTTTTTTGGGATCCAGAATAGTTTCTAATGCATACTATCTAGAAAAACCCAAAATAAATGTCATGTAGTATTGACTACATGCTCTGTGTTCTTCTATTCGGGAAGAAACTATTTTTCTTGATTACACAAAGTGTACTTTATGTACATGTTGTGTAATACCTAACCGTTTCATATGCCATGTGGGAGAAGAAATAGGATGGGTAAGGTCTGGTGTGAACAGGTCGTATACCAGTTGAACATGTTGTGTAGTGTTGACCCTATGTCTTCCTGTGTAACTAAAAACACGGACGGATAATCCTTAAGCTACACACGCCATATAAGGACTGAACACACCGTGAAGTCTGACTCAGGTACCCGACCATGTCAATAACAACACTGGTGAATGTAATCTATTCACGTATACGACATGTCCTCTTGAAACACACCGTGAAGAGCTAGCCGTGTGTCATGTTGTGTCACTAACAACACGAGCTAAGTGAAGCTTGTCTAGTACATGTTGTGTCGACTGTGAACACGCCATGTAGTATGGTATTAGGAGAACCATGTGGCTTAACCGTTTAGATGGACTCTGGAAGAGAAATAGGATTCAAGTGCACGCCTTGTGTTAGGCGTACATGCCATGTGTTTGGGGTGTTACACGACCGATTTTGGAAGAAGTACACGCCCATGTGATGGCTTAAGGGAACACAAGGTGTATGTATTATACACATCATGTAGTCATATTTTTATAAAAAAATGAATGCTTTATTCCTACTGTTCCCTTCTTATGCTTTCAGTTTTTAGTCAATGTTAATCTTGGTCTAAGGTGCCTGTTTGAGGTTGTAGAGTCATGCCACCGGGACGTCCTCTGGTTGTCTGCCAGTTACAGGGCAGTGATCTGACGCCGGATACGGCTGACTAGGGACTTCACGCAGATCTTCCTATTTTTCCAGTCTTGGAACTAGTAGTTATACCTTATAATGGGGCTAATTCATAGTTCAGAGAAGGCCTCATGAGGATGATGCCGGAATTTTAGGGAAAACCACTTTCTGCCCCGTCGATGGTAGATTTGATTCAGGTTTTCCAACTGCAGCATCCTCCCACATTCATAGGGGAAAGAGGGCCTCAGGTTGTAGAGTCATGTCTAGGAGCCATTATGATGATCATTGAGCATCTGGAGACACCTCCAGAGAGGAGGGTCAATCTAACTACCAATATTATTTGTGATTCCACCAATAGGTGGTGGGATGTGTTCTCACATGTGGGATGCCAACATGTTATGGAACATGATGAGTTTCAGCGCATCTTCTATGATTACTTCTATCTGGATACCCTGCGGTCCGATTAAGCCAGAGAGTTTAAGAGTTTGGTGAATGGTACAATTTCTGTAATAGAGTATTCCTCTCACTTTACCGAGCATCAGTGCTTCATGCTTATTCGGTAAGTGATTAGTAATTCATGGCAAGGAAGTTTGAGGATGGTCTAAGGCATGACATCCGATTGTAGGAGAACATATTTTGGTTGAATTCTATCATATCTATGGTCAACCAGGTGCTGATCATGGAGTGAAATCTGAGGGATTCTGGAGTTTTGAGAAAGGGTGGCTCGATATCTGGATTTGGAATCCCTCATACTGACAGAAGGAAGTGCCGCACAGAGACATCACGTGGGGGGTCCAAGGAGGCGAGAAACGTCTTCTAGAATCCAGGTGGTGTCCTACCAGTGCGGAAAGTGTGTTAATATGAGGCCACATTTCATGATAGATCAGATGAATTGCCGATTACGCGGCAAGATAGGCCACCTTCAAAACTACTATCATATCTTCTCACCAGCAACTGGTGACAGGGGATCTTCAATTACACCGCATTGTGGAGCAGCACCACCGGTTTATCACCTATCAGGGAACTGGAGTTCTTCAGGCCATTTAGGCTGAGGTGAATGATGTGGCTATGGTGTCCAGTCACCGGTCTTTCATCAACAATAGATTGGATTAGCTCAGAGTGGTCAGGTAGGGTCACAGGGTTGTGGAGCAGGCCAGACCTTTGCAGTGGAGCAAACCCAGTAGAATCATGATCCTAGACCATCTACTGTTTGAAGTACAATCTTAGTTGCCTCAGTTTTATCTTCAACTATTTTTGATTCTGGGGATTCTCATAAAATTATATCTATTGCAGTTATAGAGATCCTTGGGCTCGACATCTTTTCTTCTATGGATATATTGACACTAGAAACTGTGTTGGGGACTAGATAAGTGAGTTTACATCTGTGAAAAGAGTGTCCTCTAATGGTTGGTGGGTGTCACTTCATAGGGGATCTCAATGTCCTAGAGATGGCATGCTATGATGTTATTCTCAGAATGGACGAGCTAGTTCCCTTCTAGGTATTCGTCGACTGTTATCGCTACAGGGTGAGTTTCACATCATTAGAGGGTGTATTGTATCATTAAAAAGGTGAGTGGGATTCCCAGGTGATCAGATCGGGTCCACAACATCATGGGTTATGTGGAGATACAATGCATGTTTCTAGTTTATATCTGTATGATCAAGGTACTTCTCAGTTAGACTCTCCTCCAGTGGTGGATCATTCAGGAATGTCTTTCCAGAGAACTTTTCAAATTTTCCTTCAGATTGAGAGGTGTAATTTTCTATTGATCTTGTTATAGGAGTGGCAACGGTGTCCATTCCTTATTATAGGATAACTACACCTGATATGTAAGAGCCAAAGAAGCAGTTTGAGTAGTTGAAGGAAAGGGGTTTCATCTTACCCGTTACTTCTCTATGGGGTTCTCTTGTACTGTTTTTGAAAAAGTTAGACTGTGCACTCAGGATTTGGTTGTACTATCTGATGTTGAACTAGTTAACGGTCAAGAACCGATATCCTTTACCAATGATTTATGATCACTTTGACCAGATTTGAGGATCTCGGGTGTTCTTGAAGATTCACTTGAGGTCCGGTTATCATCATTTGTGCATTAGACCATCTGATATACCTCTCATAGCCTTCTAGAGGAGGTATGGACTATATGAATATATGGTTATGCTATTCAATCTCACGAACGCACCTATAGTTTTCATCGCACTGATGAACTTAGTGTTCCATCCATACTTGGATTCCTTCGTTGTGGACTTCGGGGACGATATATTGGTGTACTCTCACACTCGACAAGACCACATTACCCATATTGGGATAATTATGAGTACACTAAGAGATCATCAATATAATTCTAAGCTCTCCAAATGTCACATTTGGATGGATCAAATTCACTTCTTAGGTCGTGTTATCACAGAGAGAGGAGTGTCTGTAGACCTAGAGAATGTGAGAGCATTAGTTTCCTGGGAGCAGGCGAAGAACGTCTTTGAGGTATGTAGTTTTCTAGGGATGGATGGATACTACAATTACTTCATAGAGGACATTTCGCACTTAGCAGCAACACTGATGAGTCTTACTAAGATGGGTGTGATGTTCTTGTGGTTATATTCTTGTGAGACAACCTTTCAGGAGATGAAGTGGAGGTTGACTTCAGCACCGATACTAGTGTTTCCAGAGTTGGGAAAGAGCTATACTATGTATTGTGATGCATCAAGTATTGGGATAGGAGATGTGATTATGTAGGGGGGGAAGGATTCATTACCTACGGGTCTCAGCAGTTGTGACCACATGAGAGGAACTACCCATCACATGATCTTGAGTTGGTTACGGTTGTTCATGCCCTACGCTATTGGAGACATTATCTTCTAGGAGATCATTTTTTGATTTTCACCGACCAAAAAAGTCTCAAGTACATATTCACTCATCATGATCGGAAATTAAGTCAGTGAAGGTGGGTTGAGTACATTTAGTCATTTGAATTTGAGATTTCCTACAAGTCTTGGAAAGGAAACACAGTTGCTGATGCACTGAGTAGGAGGACTCAAATACAGATTATTCAAGAGGCCTGTAGTGAGTGGAAGATTGTGGCTCTGTTCTCTGAGATGAATTTGGAGGTGCATAAAAGATAGGGGTAGACTTTACTTTCTTCTTTAGTTGTTACCTATACCCTTCTTGATCGACTAAGAATGAGGAAGCTATCAGATTTTGAAGGTACGGTCATGCGGGAAAGTGTGTCACGAGGGGACCCTATTCTGGATGGAACATAGGAAAGGATGAGATCATGCATTTCCAAGGGCGCATATGGGTGATGATAGACATACAAGAGGATCTCATTAGGGACTTTCATTCCTCAGTTTGGGAAGTTCATCCTGGTGCCACCATGATATATCAGGATCTACAACGTCAGTATTGGTGGCTAGGTATAAAGAGAGACATTGCATGTTTCATCATGAGGTGTTCCACCTGTCAGTATGTGAAGGTGGAGCATCAGCAACCTGATGAGATTTTACAATAGTTACCCATTCCCTAGTGGAAATGGAATGATGTCACAATGAATTTCTTAACAGGGTTGCCGAGGTGGCCTCGAGGGAATGATGCTGTTTGTGTTGTCATTGACAAACTCACAAAGGATACTCACATTTTTCTGATTAAGGAGACCTTTACTGTTGATGAGATGGTACAATTGTACATTCTTGAGATTTTACGTCTAAATGGAGTTCCACACTCCATCCTTCGAGACAGGGATTCATGTTTTTCTTCTCGGGCCTGGTAGGGGCTACAAAAGGATTTGGGCACATAGGTGCTTTTGAGTACAACCTAACACCCTCAGAAGGATAGACAGTCTGAGCGTATGATTCACATGCTTGAGGACATGATAAGAGCATGCATCCTATATTTTAGAGGTTCTTGGGAGAATCATATTCATCTAGTAGAGTTTTCCTACAAAAATAGATTTCAAGAAACTATTCAGATGGTACCTTATGAGGCTTTGTACGGTAGGCTATCCCAATCACCCTTGTGTTGGCTGGAGGAATGAGAGGCAGCCTTCATGGGAACTCGTCTTGTTCAAGATACCGTAGAGAAGATAGATTTTATTTGGAAGTTAATGGTTATTTCATATTCTCGACAGATGTCTTATGCTGATCAGCGGAGATGACCTCTAGAGTTCGAGGTCGAGGATCATGTTTTCCTGCTTGTCACTCTGAGGTTAGGCAATAGGTGGATTAAGAGATAGGGTAAGCTTTCACCGAGGTATGTTGGTTCATTTGAGGTGTTGGAGAGAGTTGATCTGGTTTCCTATCAGCTGCAGTTAAATTAGAGGTACCAGGCTATGCACGACGTTTTCTGCATTTCTTAGCTTTGACGTCACTTCTCAGACCCATATCATGTTTTCCAACCCAAGGAGGATGATTCATAAGTGGATGCATCATTCAAGGAGCATCATAACTGGATTTTTTATCACAATATGAAGGTTATGCATGGTCATTATGTCTTTCTGGTAAGGGTTCTTTGGCAGGACAGGCGAGAACATGACGAGACTTGGGAGGGGGAGGCTGAGGTACGATTACAATGGCCTGAGTTGTTCAGGGCGTCTTCTTCTATTCCACCTTTCTAAGGAAATTCAAGGTCGAATTTTTTTATGGGGGAAGTTTTTAAGAAACCAGATCTTCTTTTTTAGGTATCTTTTCATCATCTGGCCGTTTTTTAGAAAATTTGGATGTTCTAGAAATATCTGAAGTACACGCCGTGTACTTAATTAGTACATGCTGTGTACTACTTTGCCACAGGAGTTCATGTGCTAGTCATGACATTTCCACACACACGGTTGTGTGGGGGTTACATGGCAGCCACCTAAAGTGGATTGAAAAAAAAGAGTACATGAATTTTACTTAAAAAGTACTCACCATGTATTTTGTTTTTTCATTAAATGGACCGGGGTCACGTCTACTCACCTAGACATGCTTCTTCTAGGTCATGTTTGGCCGAGAGCTCCCTTATTGCTAATATCCTTCTATGATCCCCCGATCCTCCGTCCCATATCTAATTCAACAATCGTTGATTGCATTGGGATCGCCTCGGTTAGCTCTTCCTTCTCCTAGAGCATCGTTTTCCAATTTCTCTTCTTCCTCAGGTTATCCTCTGTTGAATTCTTTAGAATTTTTTATATATCATTGGCATTATATGGTGATTCAAGCCTCAAGGATTACATATAGCGATCTCCTAACATCAAGGATGGTGGTTTGTTCCTTTCTATTGAAATTCTATGAGTTTTATGTGTAATATTGCCCAATACCCATGAATGGGGTATTGTGCGTTTACCGTTTTAGCCGTATTGTTTTCCTTCCATGGTTGTATTCTTAAACAGATGATATTTTATTGTGAATTGGGGGAAATTAAATTCTTTGGCTATGTCTCCCATGAATGTTTTTTTTATTTTTTTCATTGGGTCTAGTTTTCCTTTTAGGCAGATGTTTACTTTCCCATGCCTTGTATTGTAGGATGGTGTGACTATTGTTCTATTATACTATTGTATTTTAGAATTAAAGCAAAGCAGTTTTTGAGTTTTACCTTGGAAAATAAGTGCTTCTACCCTTTCATGACTTACATAGGGCCATGAAAACCTGGTGTATAGACCATAGGGAGAATTGATGTTGAGGGATTCTCCAGATTGTCTATTTTACTTACAATGCAAGACCACTGGGGGAATTGATGTTGAGTTCTTCATCAGAGTGTCTTTAGTTCCTCGACGCGGTCCACCAAGGGAATGGGAAGCAAGTGATTTCCTAGAGCTCCTTTAGATAACGATACAAGACTATAGGAGGGATATACAGCGAGTGCTTCCTCATAGAGTCAATACCTAAGCAGAACCAGAGGGGTTAGACTGAGTGTACTTCCCAAAGGTTTACCTTTGTGTTAGCTGATTGCTTGTATTTAATTGGTGGGAATAGAGGGGTTAGACTGAGTGTGCTTCCTAGAGGGTAACCTGTTTATGTGTATCTTCTTTTTTAGTTGTTGCTTGATATAGAGTCTATGGATTTTTTACTGTTGAGTACTATCATGTTTACTGTTTCCTGCAATTTTACCTGCCATATAATCATTGACTGTTAGGAAAATATCTTGTGGTGGTTACCTACTTGGATTTGTCTCACATGCTATTTGGGACATGATTTTGGATCCAAACATATTATATTGTTGCAGGTATAGACAAGGTAAAGATCCATTCTACATCAGGTACATGACTTGCTGTGGAGCTGGAGAGCCAGGGACCATGATTTAGATTTCATTTATTTGAAGCAGATAACTATTTTCTTTTGTACTTGGTTTCATATTGTATTTAAGAATTGTGCTTCGTTTCGCTGCTTTCGTAGAAATATGTATCATGCAACATTTTATATATGTGCTCTAGTTTATTCTATTAGTCTTCCGCTATTTTTTTGTATGATATTACTATTTCTTCTAGTATTGTAATTATTTGTTTCCATCTGATGTGTACTCTCCCAATGAGGGTATAGTTTCCCCACAATCACCCACAAGGCCCTCGCTGCTAGTCGGAAGCCTCTGGATTTCGGGTAAATGTGCTTGAATCCATGTGACCAACCGGGTACGGAGCGCCTCTAGGTGTCTTCCCAAACCGGGACGTTGCATTTTACTTTGAGGAATTTCTATGTGTTATTTCCTTTTTTTGGGTCCCAATAGAATATTGTGTTACTCATCCTTGCACAGGTTTCACCCGCAAATGTTTTGTCTGGGAACATGACCAAAATTAAGACATGGGGGCTCAGGGAGACGAGATTGGACAATGCCGTGACAGGGGACATGGTGGCCTAGGACCGGGTAGGGCCTAGTTGGACCAGGCAGTCAGGATGTACTACATTATCCTATAGTAGCTTGACTACTTTTCTGACCTGGTGGGGTTTTCTGTGTATGACCACCAGAGTTTCCTTTTTGTATTTTTTGTTTTTAGTTTTTGTTGGGTTTGTATTTTTTCCGACTTACATTCTGTTGTACTTGCACTCATCATCTTTCAGTCGTACTTGTTTCCCCTTTCTAGTTTTTTGGGATGTGATTGGGTGTTTGTGTGTGTGTATAGATACTGGGGAAATCTCAGACCACTTGAAAGTTGACACCTTCGGTGCTAGTCCTCAGCCCCTGTCCTTCAGGAGGCGGGGTTGGGGTAGTCACGATGTGGGCCCTGGGGGATGGGTTGTGACAATGTGGAATCATAGGGCGGTTCGTTTCCCCTAAAAAATTGAGATTCTGTGTTTTGTTTAGGGGAAACTATGTTATGTGTTGTGAGTTTGACTTTCAGATGTCGAGAGTCTAGTGTTGGTGCAGTAGCCAACATATCCATACACTAGGAACATGATGTATGTTTTTGGATTATTAGAAGAAACCGCTAGTTGCATAAGTGTCTTGTGATTTTGAATAAGAGTCATCTCACCAGATATAATGTTCTAACTGTGGTACATCTTGATCTATCTCAGGATTCCTCCATGTAGAAAACCATCAAGGATCTTGATACGAGGTCATGAGTACAGCCGACCTAGCGATGGGGGATCCATTTAGGGACCCTTGCTTGAGATGGCCCCACTGGGTGGTGCACCGGTGATACAAGTACCCAATTTTCAGCATCTACTGCTGACAGTTCTGGCATAAGATGTTCGTAGGTTTAATTCCCTACATGAGTTTCAAAGAGATAGTCCTCCCAGGTTTGTGGGAGAGAAAGATCCTCAAGTCACTGAGGACTGGCTATAGGCTATGACTTAGGTTTTTTGTTTAGTGAGGACACTACCTTACTAGATGGAGATCCTAGAATCAAGGCATCTGAAGGGATCGACAGGGAGATGATGTATCTCGACCATCCAGACTGACGATGAGGTGACCCTCACATGGGTTGACTTCAGTAGGCTTTTCTGAGAGGAGTTTTCCCCTCGACGTTCTGTTTTGTGTGCATTTAGGGGATGATTCACCTACAGTAGGACAACATGACGGTGGTTGAGTACTTGTAATGGTTACAGGGTATTCGTTATACTCTACAGATATGGTGCAAGACCCTTTCTTCTGGGCTCTATGCATTGAGAAGGGACTCAGTAGGGAGATCAAGGCTTTGGTGGTGTCTCTCAGCATCCCTACCCAGGACGGTGTGCTGAAGAAAGCCGCTCTGATGGAGGGCTTCTTGGGTGAGGAGTCGGCCACAGTTAGAGCTTCCACCAAACCCTAGATGGCAGAGTCTTCGGTAGGCAGCATAAAATAGACACTTGGGATTAAGAGAACAAGGTATTTCACAGGCCGACCCTAGGACATAGGGTCGGAAATGTGAGGTTCCCCAGCCATAGGGATTCATATGGGGGCCAGGCATTGCATTCCGTGCGGTGGGCTAGGATACATGGTTCGTGAGTACCTAACCCATCATACAAATGAACAACAAATGGTTGAGGGGTTGCTAAGATATCGACAGCAGTTTGAGCGAGGAGGTCTTGAGAGCAGTGGATGTGGAATGGGAGATGGTTGACTGGTAGGTGGTGGGAGATGGTTCGAGGTGTTACCACCACCACCCCCAGGTGGTCCAACCTGACCTCAGGGAGAAGGTGGGCATGGGCGATCTCAACTATAGGCAGTATAGGCTTACGACCACAAAGCTCCAGAGATGATTCGAGGTACGATCTGTGTCTTCTCTACCATAGTTTTAGTACTTATATACAATGGTTCTAATCACTCCTTCTTTTCAATATCTCTCATTCGGAGCATGGAGATTTTGGTTGAGAAGATGGCTCAATCCTTGTGGCTAAAGAATCTTATAGGAGGGGATTCAATGATTACCCACTGGTGCCAGCTGTTTGAGCCTACTATAGGAGGCAAGATCATTGGATGGAATTTCCTAGAGCAGCATCGAGGCATTATGATGTCATTTTGGGTATATACTGGTTATACATAGTTCATGCTCAGATCGACTATTTTATGCATATGGTGTGGTGTGTCTACACATACAGGACCATATTTTCTTTCATCGGTAAAAAGGAAACCCTTTCAGTGTAGGAAAAACTCTCTCGGAGGATGGTGTAGTTGATCGCTCTCTAATTTTCTAGCCTCACCGTCGGTGGAGTGGAGGAGAGGATTCCATGTTTTCCTGTAGTGGTGGATGATTATGAGGATTCTTTTTCTGTATGAGGTTCCAGGGATACCTCCTTGTAGAGAAGTAAACATTTGTATAGATATTTACCTTGAGATGGCACTGATATCTACTCTGGCATATTGAATGGCTCCTATAGAGCTACACGAGCTTAGGGTAAAACTGGAGGACATGCAGGATAAGGTGTTCGTATGACCCAGCGTTTCACCATGGGTATCCCCAAGTATTTTTTTTAAGATGGTAGATGGGAGCTTGAGGTTTTCTGTGGATTACCTGCACTTTAACTAAGTGGTTATGGAGAGAAATTACCCCACTACCAAATGGATGATGGGAACATCAACCAATAAAAGGGTGTATCCATTCATGTGGATGAAAGGGTGCTCGTAGGCTTTTCAGTAGTTGAGACGACATTGATGGTTGGAGTTCCTCCACAGCTATGCCTTTGCGATAGTATATACTCCTAGGAAGGGGGAAAATGGTGGTAGACGTGCTCAATAAGAGGACCGGGTTGTAGATGCTGAGTGAGGTGACAAATTAGATAAACGCGATGCAGGTATCCCTTGTGGGTGATGTCGAAGTTGTTTACCTCTATTCAAAAGATGTTACTCCCCCACTCATATAGCGAGTCCGGGAGGCATAGCTGGGGGACATTGACAGTGAGGCCCGATGTGATCAAATATCTTCAGGTTGGGACCAAGACGGATTGTTTCTCTTATGGTGGGGACCATATCATTCTTTTCATATGGCACACCTTAGTACCAGGGGCATTGTGGGAGGAGGTTTTGAGGGAGTTCCACACATCCCCTTTGGTTGTACATCTGGGTGTGGTGAAGATGATCTAGGTCCTATGGTGTTAGTACCGGTGGCCAGGGATGAAAAAAGTCGTGGCAGAGTTTGTATCACAATGCATCACTTATTAGAAAACAAAGGTCGAACATCAGGTACCAATAGGTGTAGCTCAACCACTTGAGGTGCTGGAATGGAAGTGGGATGGTGTCTCTATGGACTTCATGATAGGGCTACCATGTACTTCCAGGGGCCATGATTCCATTTCGGTGATAGTGTTCCGAATCACTATGTCAAATCACTTCATACGCTTCTGGGAGCCAGGGATAGTAGAGGGCTTGGGATGAATATATGTCTAGGAGATAGTGAAGCATCGTGAGGTGCCTTTGATGATGTTCTCTTATCATGATTCCCACATTACATCTCAGTTGTGGAAGGGATTACATGAGGCATTCGGGATGCATCTAACTTGAGCACAACTTTTCACCCCCATACGGATGGTCAGACGGAGTAGACCATACAGACCATGGAGGAAATGTTTCATGCTTGCATCTTTAACTTTTGTTGTTGATGGGAGGACCACCTACCACTAGTGGAGTGTGCATAAAACAAAATCTATCACTCCACCATTGTCATGGAACCATTTAAGGCTTTGTACGGAAAGCCTGGGAAATTTTCCATATGATGAACAGACCATGTGGAGATGCTACTCATGGGTCCAGAGTTGGTGAAGGATAACACCGAGAAGGTGAAGATCATCTAGGATTGGATTAGGAATGCATAGAGTAGGAAGAAGTGTCATGCCGATAGGATATGGAGACCCTTGGATTTGAGGAGGGAGATCATGTATTCCTTCGGGTCTCACCCCTTCAAGGATTGTGGAGATTTGGCCAGGGCAAAAAGCTATCTCTGAGGTTCATTGGACCTTTTCAGGTCATAAACAGAGTTGGATAGGTGGCTTACCACCTAGCTCTTCGCCCACAGATGCACCGAGTGCATGATGTTTTCCATGTGTTGTAGCTACAAAGGTACGAGCATGATCCATCGCAAACCATCGACTGGGGCATGCTAGAAATCGACAACGGATTGACGTTTGTGGATTTCCCATTGGATATAGAGGATCGACATGAGTGGGTCCTACATGGGCGATCAATTGCTCTAGTTCATGTTTGGTGGTAGCACATGAATCTATAGTAGAGAACATGGGATCGGGTGGCTCAGATTCGTGCTCCTTATCCCCAATCATTTTGATTTGTTTATGTTTTGAATTTCAAGAACGTAAATCCTTAAGGTGGGGAGAATGTAATGTCTTCTAATTTACCTATATTTTTATTTATTATATGTAATTATTTTGAGACTGAAAAATTTGATGGCACTTAGTTCTGAGGCCCAGAGCACCCGAAATGATCCTTTGAAAAATGATAATCTTTAAATTGAATGTGTGAGATGTTTTCCAAAAAAGTGGAATAAATCATAAATAGATGTCTAGATCAGAAATCGGATGGAACCGTTGCGTTCATAATGGCAGGCTTACCATAGCTTCCAATTAATTTCAGTCAGCGCGGGCCACTAGTGAGAAAACCAAAAAATGGCATAATTTTAAATATAATAATTAAATCATTTTATTTTATTTTTCCAAATGCTTATAACTCATAAACGGTGACCCAGATTCAAAATTTGAGACCACGAATAAACTCGTTAGTGTATGCATTCCTTAGGTGGACCATAACATTGGTCGATGCGGGCCAATAGTGGAACTTCATTTTTGGCCGTAAATAAAAAAATTATTTTACAATTATTTTAATTTTAAAGACTTTGACATATAAATGGTAACTCAGATTGAAAATCTAAGAATACAATTAGATTCTTGGGGGCATCTTTCCCTTATGTGGATGCTAACCTCAACCAGCATGGGTCATAGGTGATTTTTAATAATTTTTTTCTTTTCTAAGGTATATTCCATAAACGTGAAAGTGAGATTTTCTATATTTGGAACCATCGATCAGATTGAAAATACAAGGGCACCATTGAATTCAAAACAAAGAGATTCGCCTATAAATTACATAACTTCTGTTAGGAATTTCCAAGCATAAAATTTATTTTTTGGCCTTTTCGAGAAAAATAATAAAATAATTTAAATTAATAATTTTATTTTCTTTCTCCCTTTGGGGTGGAGGATAAAGATGATACAGATCAGTGACAGGGAAACAACCGGGCGGAGATGATTCACAACAATGAGGCTCATTAATTTCTCATTAAACATGAAATATAATGACACTTTACTGATGAGTAATAGTTACACTATATAAATGTAATGACGTGATGCCAAATCTTTATGGTAACGTTGCGCCATGCTCCTATTTATAATATGATTCACTAAGGAAATATGGGATAATGAAATTTGGGGATTCTCTAGTGAACCACTGACGGACTTCGACCCTAGAGAAGGGTGAATAATGTTGGATGGACTTCTCCTTCATTGATGCCTTTCGAATATTGAAATTGAGAAGTAACACTTATGTCTTAACCCCTAGAGGATGAACATGTAGCAAAAAACTTCAAGAGGTAGGTGTTTTCAATCTGTTGTTATTCCCATCCATTTTCAAAATGGAAAATGCAGATTAACCCACAAATAGGGTAATATACCAATCATGCATTATAATGGAAGGGAAACATTTATTTTGGGATGACTATTTGGGGGTTCAAATATTATCATGTAATTATTGAATGAAGTCTCCCCAAATCTCCCCCATCTTTAATCCTTCTAACATGGAGGGTTTGGGACGACATGAACAAAGACCCATACCACTCCAATCGTGTTCTCCTGATGAATTTTTTGCCTTAATAAATGAAAATTCATGTTAGAAGGCTTCACAGTAATGGAATCCTCTCCCATAGACGTTTGGCGTAAGTGACGGTCCAACAAAATGAATTCGGTGGCCCACCGATGATTCTATCGCCACACCAATGCCGACAGCGATAACAAGTTGTGGTGGCATGTACCAACTACATGTTAGATATAGGAGCAGGCCACCGGCTGTATGGATGCTTTGTGGAGCAGTGCACTGGTGTGGGGGAAGATGTGGATGATCGGGTCGTGGCACTGGAGACCCACGATGCCTTCATGGTTCTGCATTTACTCGGGTGAACCCGCGGACTAGGTCTGTGGGTGACGTGGAGGGTGTCTGGTCATCACTGGTTGATGAGCATGACATAGCGACGCACTAAGTGTGGTCCACTGTTGGATACAGATGGATGTTGTGGTCCCCCCCCCACCCCACCGATGATCCGGACCATCACTCTCTTAGGGCCAAACCTGCACCCTCTTCGGGTCGGGCCAGATGAGCCCGGGTCACCGAGGGACCTGGCAGGCTGGACCCTCTTTCAACCAAGATGGGTCAAATGAGTCCTATTGGGGCCAGCCCAATGGTCAGGACGAACCAGAAAAATCCCTATCCAAACCAGGTCGGGTCGGGGTCCGGAAGAATGGACCAGAGTATGAGGAACCCTCAAGCCGAGTTGGTCAGGTCAGCCCGACCGGGTCAGACCAGGCCCCATCGTAAACGACCCCCAGGTTAGGAAAATGCTTGTAACTTGCATACCAGAAAACTGATAGATGGGACATTTGTGATTTTAAGACCCTCTCGAGTAGGTGGAGAATTTGGCATACCATGTGGTGACTTTCAGGGATGTTGAGAAGTGACGAATGGTTTGATGAATGGTTCTCCTAAGTGAACTACGTACAAAACCATGTAACTGGACGAGACTTGAAGACCACTTACATTAGACATTGTGTGACTTGATGGCCTATTAGGAAGAAATTATGTGTGAAATTGTAGGCCCAGGGTGGGGAGCAACTCTTTGTGACCCAGAAGGACCATGGTGCCCGATTGGTAGGATTACCTAACAAGGTCAAGGTTATTGGGGAGCAACTATATGTTACCTGGAAGTTCCACTTTACTCAATAGAGGAGGAGTTCTCCAGAAGTTGAGGTATTCGACGATGGGACTAAAGATGTTACTCTTACTACCCTAGAATATACCTTGTGTGGTTTTTCTTGTGTTTCATGTTTTACTTTAGGAATTTATGTGTGTCCTTTTGTTTTTGTTTTGCGGTCCCCACTGAGTACTGTGTTACTAACCTAGACATGGGATTTTCCTGCACATGTTGTGTCTTTTGAAGATGACTGACATTATGATAGGAGTTCTTAGGGGGACAGGATTGATGGACACTATGATGGTGGACATGGTGTCCTATGACTAGGAGAGGCCTAGTATGACCGGGCAGATAGAATGTACTACATCATCTTCCAGTAGCTTCACTACTCTTCCGATAAGGTGGGGGTTTTTACGAATGTTTACCAGAGTTACCTTTTTTACTTGATGTTTTCAGTTCTTGTGGGTTTTTGTTATTCTTCCCCACTAACTTTAAGTTATACTTTCAATCATCTTGTTTAAGTGGTTTTTGTTTCCCATTTTGTGTGTGTCGAGATTTGTTTGGATGTGTGTTTGCATAAAAGTACTCAATAAAATACCTCCCACATGCAAGTTTACGCCTTCAGTGCTAGTGGTCCACCCCTGGCCTTCAGGATGAAAGAATGGGGTAGTCACGGTAAGGGCCCGGGGGGATAGGTCTAGAAAATAATTTATCTTTAAAGTGACATGACATAGGTGATAAAAAATTTATAATCCATCTAGTAGATTGATTGGTTCTAGAGGATTATGATATTGAATATTCTCATGTTAGTAATTGAATATCCATGATTATTTAGGTCGGCTGATGTTTGTGTCACCTTTTGTGGTGATATTGAAATATATTATTTTGGTTTTGATCCTGGAATTATTTATGTTATGTTAGATGTTATTGATTTATTTCAATGAATAATAGATAATTTTGATACAAGTTTTCTTTTTAGAACTCTATTGTTGGACTCATTGGTATATAGACTCTTATGACTTCGATGATATGTGGTTTCATATTAGAAATGCATATATTATTTCAAGTGCCTTTTACTTTTCATAAAAAATTGATAATAGATGGAACCAAATGATAGATTACATTGATAGAATCCATGAGGATAGACTTTTATGATGAGTTATAAATGAATTATTATGTTAATTACATGAATGGACTCAAATATTATTTTACTTTTATGCCATGAGTTATACGCATGATTCTATAGAGCAGTGCGGAGGATGGAACCGATTGGATGGAAATTACAACTTATATAAGGAGATAATGGGTTTCTGAGAGGTTCTTCAGGGATGGATTTATAGGGTGTTGGTTTATATTACACCCATAGAAAAACATAAATTACAATTTAGGAATATCAAGTATTTTATTTGGTTATATATTTAATGAATAATTAAATTACTCTTATGAAGTATCATCTAAACCAAATCCCAATCTTGGATACGATATTTACATTTAATTTTTTAAAATTTCATGTATAGTCATCTATTGTGATGTTTACTATACAGGATATTTCTATATTGCATCAGATCTTGATGAATGCAAATTAAATAATATATAATTGTTAAATGGGTTTTAATAAATGAGATTGATATTAAATGGGGAACTGATTTTATATGTTGTTACTTCTGAGTACATCCATATTTTGTTGTTATGCTTCTTGCACACTTGTTATTATATTCAATGACTAATTGGCATATAACTTGGGTGTTTTATTGCTAGTATTTTATCTCACACCCTATTTAGTTACCCTTTTTGGAACAAAATATATTATATGATTACAAATAATGATAATGGAAAACACCCACCTACATGTACATGATAGATGATAATTAGTAAGGGAGCATGGGACCATGTTGAGACCTGCAGTTCTATTGGGTATCTATTTGATTCATTTTACTTTTGTTATAGGTACACTATATACCTACTATGTATCTGTTTTGGGTACATTTTTAGAGGCTTTTGAAATATGGGATTATTTTGTACATGAGATGTCTTTTGTTGTTATTTATTTATCAATATTCTATTTCATACATCATTCTATATGATTTACATCTTCCAATACATATATGATATTGATATCTAATGTGCTACAGTCTAGTGATCATGGAATAGTATCCCCACTGAGAAACATATTCCCTCGATTTTTGTTGGAATGATTTGGAATTAGGACGATTTTCTTGAGTCCATCTGAAACACTAGGTTCAGAACACTATAGAGTGGAATCTGGGTTTTGGATGTTACAAATTGGTATCAAGGAAATATGTTTTTCTTTTTCTTTTCTATTTGGTGACAATTAAACAGGATGATAAGGAATAATGAATTTGGTAATGAGTTATGTTGGGGTGTAGCAAACCCTCATGTAGGAAATATCCAAATTTCCTCTCATTGAAAAGTTATTTTATATATTTTGACTATTATAGTTGATTTGATTCTACTATTTGGTTTTTTCACTTGATTGTGATGTTGTTATTATCATGATTTCGGTTTCTATTCTATTGTCACTCGATGAGATGAGGATATGGAATCTCATGAATCATATAGGAACATACTAGATTCTCATTACCTGTATTATGAAATTCCATTTAAGATACACTAATAATTTCATGCATTTTTACAATGTTTATGTGGTAGTTATGTACATGTTTTTTGATAGGTATTTGATATGTGATTTGGTGTGAAAAAGGCGCATTCCATCATTTGATACCAGAGGTGTATGGGCCCTCTTGGATCAGAATTTTGTGGAGTATTTCCTAACTATTAAAGTGATCATGATGTGAAATAGAATATGTGTCCACTATATTTTATTTCATGAGGTGTTATGGGACCTTATAGATTGGAACTAGTTGAAGCATTTTTTAAATCATGGAATTAAAAGAAATCAACTACAATTGAATATGAAATGCAAATTGATATTAATTATGGTAGAGAAATTGACCAGAACTCACCATCGTAAAGGTATTTTTGGGGTATCTCATACCTCTAAATGATTTATATGACTCCTAGAAATAACCCTTGGGGAAGTCATTGGGGGTAATTTATTATATAGGAAAGATTTTTAATGTCTTATTTTTGATTCTACACATTTGATCTATGATCCTTGGTAAAAATGAGAAATGAGATGTGAGCATTGAATTTTATAGGCACACAACCATGATATCCTCCATTCATGCGTCGAGATAGTGGAAATGATCACACTATTGAGATGGTAAGACATGGGATACTAGTGGATCCATGATAAGTACCATCTATGGAATCAGTTATAATACTAGATGAAGGTGTTGAGGAACAATTATTTGAAGGCTTTATGTGGTTCATGGAAACCATTTTGAGAGCACGACATCCTACCCTGACATTAGTAATGTTGATGTATGAGTTTCAGTAGAATCATCCATCCAATTTTCTGTGGGAAGGAGAGCCAATGGCTGTAGAGTTATTACTAGAATCCATGTTATATATCTTTGTTCATATGTAGATACCTACAGATAGAAGGGATAAGATCACAATGTATAGGATCTTTTATTTGGATTTGAGATTGTGGGATGTTTTCACTCATATGTATTACCATTGAGATATGGATTGGATGGAGTATCATATATACAACTAGAAGAATTTCTATCAATGGATGTTGAGGGCCGATAGAACCTAGGTGTTTTTTCTTCTGGTGTAGAGTGCACTATCAGTCATGGACTATTCAACCTATTTCACTGATCTATTGCATTTTACACCTATTCTAATGGTGGATGAGTTATCAAATCATAGGGAATTCTAGGATAGTATTATATTTGAAATCAGATCATAGGTAAATTTCTACAGTCTGACTATTGTATCTGGGATAGTGAATGAGGCACTAATCATAGAGCGTAACCAGAGGTAATCTGGAGGTGAAATCAGGGGATGTTCAACTCTTAGGTATTATATTACATCGACTGGTAGTAGGAAACATTGTCTTCAGCCTCCCCATACTAGTATTAGTTTTCAGAACAACACTTCATGTAGTCATGTCAGGTGATAACAATGTAGTAGGTTGGATCATAGGAGGTCATACTGTATAAGGGACCATGTTGTGTGTCGATCCTATGGCAAGATGGGAAATCTATAGTTATTTTTGAAAACATTTCTTCCACCAATTAGAGAGAGGGTCAAAATTGACTCGTTGTTCATGATTAGGGTCATCAACATCTCATCAGGTAGGGCGATTGAATATAGCTGGATAATTTGGATGATGTGGTGGAAGTGATCGTTCTAGTTAGTCCATAATTTTATGGGGACAATGGGATGGATCATCACTAGATATCTATAAGGGTTATATGACCACTCTATAGGCTTGTCATATGTAGTGGAATATACCCATGAGGAGTAGGATCTCAACCCTTCAACTGTCAGAGTTACAATTCTAGTAGCCCCAATTATAACTTCTTCACGTTTTGATATTTGGGATTCACATTGCATTATATTTGTTCCCATCATAGGGATCTATGGGCTCTATGTTTATAATTAAGATGGTGTTATGATGATAGAAACGTTATTGGGGATTAAAATAGATAGTCTGTGTTAGTGAAGGGTGTTCCCCTTGAGGTTGGTGTGAGACTCTTAGTATGGAACCTCTGCATCATTGAGAATACAAGCATTAGTGTCATTCTCTAGTTTCATTAGTTTGTTCCATTTTGTGATTTTGTCAATTAATATAACCATAGTTTGAGTTTCACATCACTAAAGGTTGGAGTGTTCATTCACAATGGTGAATGGGATGTACATGTGAGTTGATCTATACCTAAGAATTGTGGTTTGGGTGGGACAACAACCCAGATTTCTAGATTTTTCCAACATGATCAGGGAATGTGAAAGTTTGATTTCCCTCTTGTGATTGATCGTTTTAGGGATGTTTTATCAGATGACTTTTTGGGATTACCTCATTTGATAGAGGTGGATTTCTCTAACAACATAAGTCCAGGATCTCTACCAATATCCATTCATTCTTATATTATGACTATAACAGAGTAGAAAGATCTCAAGAGGTAGCTAGAGGATTTAGAGGAAAAGAGATTCATCAAACCCCGTAATTCATCATGAGGTTCTCTGGTCCTCCTTTTAAAAATGTATATAAATACCATGTGAAATTACTAGATTAAAAAAAATGAACTAGTTGATGATTAAGAACTAATATCCACATCCATGGATAGATGAACTCTTTCAACAGCTCCGAGGATCTCTGGTCCACTAAAAGACTGATGTGATGTTTAGTTATCTTCATGTTCATATTTGACCATCATACATAACTCAAAGAACCTATTAGAGTTGTTATGGACTATATTATTATTTTTTATGTCGTTTTATCTAATGAACATGCTATCTGTATTCATGGGACTGATGAACTGACTGTTCCATCCATATTTTGATTCTTTTGTGGTGGTTTTCATGGATGATATCATTGTGTAGTCTCACAATCTAAATGACCATACTAAACATCATGAGATCATTTTTATTACCCTTAGATCGAAGAATAAATAAGCTAATATCACAATGTTCCACTTCTGGATTGATCAAATTCACTTCCTGGGTAATATATTCTCAGATCTAGGAGGATTAATAGACCTAGAGGAGGTGATATTTTTAGTTTCCTAGGAGAAACCAAAGAACTTATTTGAGGTGTGATTATTCATAGGGATTTTTGGTTACTAAATGCATTTCATAAAAGAATTATTATCCACACGAATCACTATTGATGGGCTTGACTAAGAATTAAGTGGAGTATGTGTGGACAGATTCTTACGAGACCATCATTACAGAGCTAAAAGGAAGATTGAGTTCTACCCTGATACTACTTTTTCTAGATCTAGGACAGAGTTAAAATGTTTAATGTGATGCATCATGTATCGGTCTAGGAGATGTTCTCATATAGGGAGATAGAGTCATGGCATCAGGGCCTTGGTAGTTGATGCCACATGATTTGAACTAACCAATGAAATATCTTTAGTTGGCTATGGTTGTTCATGACTTTTTCTTTTAGAGACACTAAATACTAGGGGAGAGATTTTTGGTGCACATAAACCACAAAAGCCTTAAGTAAATATTAAAACTCTGTGATCTGAATCGGAGGTAGTGATGGTTGGTGGAATACCTTCAGTCCAGTCATTTGGATCTTGCATTCACAACTAGTAACAGAAATGTAGTGGTCAATGCACTGAATAGGAGGACTCAGATACATATAGTGAAATAGGATAATATAGAGTGTATGATTATGGATTTTTTCTATAATATGTACATGGAGATTCATGTTAGTCAATGGATGTAGTTTCTATCATTATTAGTTGATACCTTTATAATGTGGGATAATGTGAGGATGAGGAAGCTATAATACTCAAATGGACTAATTCTATGGGAGTGTGTTGAAGGTGAGGACCATATTCCTAGTTTGACTATTGGTGAGGAAGATGATCTTAATTTTAATTATTGTTTATGGGTATTAGAATACTTGCGTGATGAGTTGATGTGGTAAATTAATACATCATTATGGAAAGTGCATCATAGAGTCACAAAAATGTATCAGGACTTACATCATTTGTATTGGTGTCCAGGTATGAAAAGATATGTATATAGTAATTTCATGTGGTATTCTACCTATCATCAATTGAAGGTGGGACACCAGAAACCAGTTCAACTTTTATATAAGCTACCTATTACAGTGTAAATTGATTACTTTCATAATGGTTTAATGGATTTTTTGATGGAATTACCAATTTTTTCTTTAGGAATTTGTGATGTATTGGTTTTTTTCAAAGGATCCTGAAGGTTTCTTGTTTCATTCCAATCAAGTATATGTTTAGTGTTAATGAGATATGAAGGTTTAATGTCCATGAGATATTATTACTCCACGGGGTCCCACAGTCAATCAATTCTGATAGCGGTTCCTGATTTACTTCTCAATTATAGAAAGTAATAATGAGAATGATTGGTACGTAGGTTCTTATGAGCATGGAATACCACCCCCATCTAGATTTCCATCAATAGCACATTATTAAGGTTCTTGAGGTCATGCAACGAGATTGAATCGAGGATTTCATGGGTTTTTGAGAGAGGCATATACCCCTTGTTCATTTCAAAATAATAATAGATTTGATGATACTATTTATATGGAGATATATGAGATTTTTTGTGGTAGCCCATGTTGATCACTCATATGATGGCTAGAGGTAGGATAGGAAACAATGTTGGGACATCATCTTATCCACGAGACCACCAAATAGGTATAGTTGATTCAGAAAAAAATGGCTACTATGCAGCCTTGATAGAACACATAAATCAATATCTATAGAATACCTCTAGAGATCATGGTTGGGGATTGGGTATTTATACATGTTTCATCGAGTTTGGTAGACAATATGATCAGGAGACAACATAAGCTTTCACTATGGTGCATTGGACCGTTTGAGATTATGGAGGGAGTCGGGCTTCTAGCCTATTCGTTGCAGTTTCCTCAGATGTACCAATCCACGCGCAATGTATTCTACATTTCCTAGTTTTGAGGATACTATTAAGAAACTTATCATGTATTTCATCCAAGTGAGGTTGATTTACAGGTAGATAATTCCTTCAAGGAGAATCCCTTGCATATTTTGGATCATAAAACGAGGGTATTTTGAGTCCAGTCTATACCTTTGTTATGGTATCTATGGATGCATGTCCGAGTGTACAATGAGACCTGGGAAAGGGAGACTGATGTATGATCAATGTGGTAGGAGTTATTCATATATCATTATTAACCACACATGCATGAGAAATTCTTTGATGAATTTATTTAAGGGGGATGTTTGTAAGAACTGAGATCCTCATTTTGGTATAGATTCATTTTTTCATCAATTAATATTTTAATAGAATATATATAGCCTAATATGAATTCATGTTGGGGTCGTAGTGGGTTGGGGGTGTCCGGGGTGAGTCTGGTGTCTAAGACCCATGTTTTGGGTTATAAGAGGATAACAGACAGTTAGTGAAAACTATGTGGGTTGGTGAACCTAACCAAGTGGACAGTTCTACAAATTTAGTAGATCATGTGAGTGGGGTTTCACATAATTTGTAAACCTTATAGGTAAATTTTGTGTTATTCCCCAATGCTATAGGTTCATGTGAAGAGTTTTCTCATGGTTTGGTAAACCGTATACATAAACCATTCAACCCTCCTACATTTGGGGATTTTAATAATTTTAAATTAAAAATAAACATAATATAAATATATTTTAGTTTTTCTTCTAAAAATAGAAAAGGTAGCTAATTAAAGCTCTCAAGGGTGACTAAAACTGAAATTTAATGATCACTCCCATACGAAATATGATTCAAACGGGTCATGTTTCGTTGGATCTAATTAGTGAGTTATTAATTACTTTTTAGATGTTCTATGATTTAATTCTTACCAACTGCACTATTTTCTATTATGATCATATGCCCTAAATTATCATACCTAATCATTTGATTATATTTTTCTCAGTAGAGTTTCATTATGAGCTATTACTGGATGAGCTATCTTGAACAGACTTAAGGTAGGTGGTATCATGACATTTTCTCAATATCGGGCCATTTATATATATGGTTGGGTGGTGCACCCTTTTTCTAGGTGTCTCATTAAATAGAAATTGAACACTATTATTTCTAAAAACATTCTAGATAATTAAAGAGTCATGTAAATAGTTTTATAGGTTGATAACTGTGAAAAAACCGCCCTTTTGGTGTGTTAGAAAAATGGACATTTGTTGGATTTAGCCTCAAAGACCCTTAGTTGTGAGTTTTTTCCAATGACATGGGATATTAAATAACAAAATATCTATGAATGTAATTGCAATGTTAGTGATTTTTAATTGAAATGTAATAATGTTAAGGAATTTATGAGACAAACGTTTTTAATTTAAATGTAATAGATTGTTTATACATTAATATCCTTAAAATGATTTTCCCATGTGAGTTAAATTTTAGTCATGATTTGGAATTTATTTTTTAAGATAGAAGTTATATTTATAATTGTTTTACCATTTCATATAAATGATGTTTAATCCATGTAATTTCTTTATAGGATTGATAGGATTTTTATATTAAATATTCACATGTGATTAAATGAAATTCAAAGAATTTTTATGTTTTCTGATGTTTTAGTAATGTTTTGAGAATGATTTAAATTGATGCTTTTGGTTTTGACATTGTCATGTTAATTGAAATTTTAAATTGTATTAATTTGGATGAAATAATAATAGTGATTGTTGATATATGAATTCACAATAAAACAACATGGATGGACTCATTGGACTATAGATTCTTCTTCCACAGGTGATACAAAGGTTCATATTAGAATTCCACAGATGGAATCAAGTTCTTTGAACCATGTATAATCAACTCGTGATACATGCTTCCAAATGAGGGCTTCCATGGATGGACTAATTTAGGCTAGATTCAAATGTCAATTGATAAAGGTATTATTATGAGAATTCCATGGATTGGATAAAAAGAAATTTGACAATTATTCCTTGGGTGATACTCAGGCTTCCATAGAGGGGCACCAGGGATGGAATCAATTGGATAAAATTTATACCTCACCAAGAGTTATACCATATTTCTTAAGAGGTTTTCTAGGGATTGGCTTGTAGGGTGTTGGTTCATATTAAATGAAGAGAAATACATGAAATCGAATTTAATTATTTCAAAGACATTCTCAGGTTATGGATTGAATTATATATGAAATAACACTTATGATGAAACTTCAAATCCAAATACCAATTTTGGATTTAATCTTATGTTATAACTTTTTATGTAATGTTTACACATATGTTGGGTTGTTGGCTATGTGGGGATTTTGTTCTTGTTTCAGATCATAAGACAATTACATAAAATATGATTTAATTGTTAAAGGGTATTTAATAAATAAAATGTATATTAAATTATAACCTTATTTTATTGGTTGTTTCATATGAGTACTTAGTTATTTTATTGTTATATTGTCCACACATTTGTTATATATATTCACTGACATATTGGAACATACCATGGTTGTTTCCTAATAGAATTTTATCTCACACCCTATTTGGGTTACAATTTTGGACCCCAAAATATTATATTGTTTTATGTAATGATAAGATAAAACTCCCTCCTATAGGTACCTAATTGCTTCTCAGGAAAATAGGAGAATGGGACCCAGATGAGGTTTGTGATTATACTGGGATGCTTTAGGATTATTAGTACTTTTGTTAAATGTATTTCATATGATTATCGTTTACCTTTTGTTGGATACATTATTAGTGAGACATGACATATTTTTTTTATTAGATGTCTTTTTTTGTTGTTTATTTATCACACATTTATTATTTAGATTAGTTTTTAATATTTACTTCTAACTCTACATGTACTATATTGATATCCATTATGCTACACTCTGGCGATGAGGGAATAGTCTCCCCACTAACACACTAAGATCTTCACTGTTGGATGGTATCCTCTAGCATTTGGGGAGATTCACTTGAGGCCATGTGACCAAACACCATTAAAACACTATTTAGTGGCTTATTTGTTTGGGAGAATGCATTATCAAAGACTGTACTAAATATTATATGATGCAAGAACCCTCTTAACTATTTTTCAGTAAACAATTCCTCGTAGTTCCATGATTATCAATACATCATGAATTGAATGATAAATAGATATGTTGGGCACCACACAAAAGATAATTTTTATGAACATAAAACTGAACATAAGAAACTGTGATGTGTTCCCCTTGATTTCAAAAGGATCCTAAATAAACCATGTAAACCTAGGAATAAATAAATTTAATAAAAGTTTTAATAATATAACTTATAAAGAACTCACTTAGGTTGAGTATAAGATAATTTTGACATCCCAAGAAATCCTTTAGTAACTCAAGGGCTACTGAGTAGAATCATTTAAAGAATATGGTTCATGAAAGATGTGTAAATACTAAAATTTTGACATAATATTTATCATGAAATGATAAACCCAATATAACATATCATAGGTTTCCTAATGAATTACATGTAATTAATTAAATAATAGATATATTAAATTTAAATACCAACAGATTCAAATAAAAAAACCATAGGATATTTAGCATGAATTTTGTGTCTTGAATATAATCTTGATCCTATGGTGTTGGTGTTTTCATTGAGAGGTCCAAATGAGAACCCATTAAGACATATCCACTGGTTAACCTTTCATATCCTAACACATTTATGTATATCATCTTTGTTATTATATTAATATTAACTCATCAATAATTTTCCTTGATCATATAAATAAAAATAACTAAATTTCTTACAAGTTGTGATAAAGATCGTTCATTATTTTCTCTCTAAAACATAAGAGCGGAGAATATATCTACTGGATTTTAATAGATTCCTTAAATGTCATGTGATAGATATGTTAAATTCATATAAATAATATATTAAAAATTAAAATAAATAAAATAATTTTAACATATTTGGACATTGAACTGTTTATTGAAAATAAATACCCTATGTCACACATTTTAATTAATAATACGATGCATTATTTAAATGAAAAAATGTTATGTAAAAATAACATTTAAAAAATAATGTTATATTTTTTTTATTTTATATATCAAATTTCGTCATCCAAATCATGAAAATCGATTAATTTAAGCTAGTGAATAATAATTTATAATTTATTCAATAAAATATATAATAAATTAATATGAATTTAGAATAATATTCTTTAATGCAATCAAAAAAAAAATTAATATATAATATTTCCATCCATGAAATATATTTTTATGGGTTTTTGGATAAAATCTCTTTAAGACACTCTTTTTTCATTTCTTTATAGTAGTAATTCAACCCCATATACCAATAGTGGTATTTGGCATTATATTAAGGCTCCCATATAGAATACAATATGATAAAATGATAAAACAAATTCCTATGAATGTTCCTTATGTAATATAATCCTTATTTCGACTAGTATATCACCAAGAATGAAGAATACATGTTCCCTCATCCAAAATTCTCAAGGAATCATTATTAGGCATCATACAATGAATATTTATATTAATTACCATTATCAAGGATTCGTTCAATAAATATCCATTTCGATCGAAATGAAAAAGATATATTTTTCATAAATAATGAAGAGTCATATATTTTTTAAAAAATTAAATTAATTCCACTCCATTCATGGAATAACTAATGAAATAATCTTCTCCATGGATAAATAGCCCATGTTTTTTATCATGAATCATGATACAAGAGTCATAAAAGAGATTAATAATTATCTCAAATCCGAGTATCAATTCACATGCTGGTAGATATAAACAAGATATAAAATATATGATATCTAGTATTCTTATTTGTGATTTTTTTCTCCTTAAATTTATTCTTAGAGATCACCATGTTTTAATCCCATGTGAATAAATCAAAATTTTTATGATTCTCTAATGCTTAAGGATCAATAATTAGTTGTATCCATTCAATAAAATGTATCATGATTATATATAAAATATCTTTAATATTATTATCTTGGAACATCTATGTTCTAATTATATAGGGAAAATTAAATAAAATTTTAATATGAGATGGGTATTATAAGTATATTCTCAAATATAAGTGTTTAAAAATAAAATCCAATAATTTATAATATATATATATATATAATACGTACATGATCCAGTAATATGATTTATAATAATTAGTGGGTTCTAAAGAACCAACTCAAACAAACTATACTTTTTTGATTGGATAATTACTAAAACTATTAACCTTCAATATCTATCATGATATTAATTATTTTTTTGAGGTATTACAATAGTTATTGTGTCTATTTTAGTTTCTTATTTGGCTAATTGGATAACTGTTACTTCACCTCCATGAGTAAATATCCCATGAGATGATACCCATGATAATATTATTTTGATTTCAATATGAACCATGAATTATTAGATAGTATCATTGATTAAATATTATTTCAAAGTAAATCATGATAAAATTAATCTACTTTTAATACAATTCTATGAATAGGAACAAATCAGACTAATACTATTACATTAGTAAAATCAAAATCAGTAACATCATCATTATTTTTAGACATGGTTACCATTATCTTGAATATGATTCTATTTCTCATTTAAATAACTTAAATATGATATGAGATTAAAAATATATATAGGATTACTAGATTCTTCCCCCAGGATAACTTATGTTCTTTCATCTCTATGTACAATGATTTTATCCCATATACTTTCTCAAGTACCATCATGAAATTTTTACTTATTACTTAAACTACTGCAAATATTCCCGTTTTCAGTCCTAGAAAAGGTTATAAATAGTTCTGTTAATCGAGGTGAAGTTAAAGGAGGGGGGTACCCTTTATCAGCGGTTAGAAAAATGTTAATAAATGACCCTTTTATTAGCAAAAAAATGTTTTAATAAAAGCAATCCTTGGTCATTGCTAAAAAATTGGTCTATTATCAGTGCATGTTTAGCACGGATAAATGACCCCTTCTATCAATGTTTTTTTAAACCACTAATAAAAATTAAAAACAAATTATATATATATATATATATATTTGTTCAATTCAGGAGGGGAATCAATTGTTCTTAAATCCCCCATTTACAGTGCCCCCACCCCCATCCCATATGCCCCATCCCGCATGCCCCCAGCCTTTAATAGTGCCCCACCCACCCTTTAATAATGTTATCCTTTATTCCACCCGTGCGCACATCGTGCTTCCCCTGGATTGGAATTCTGGACCTGCTGCCTGCGCACCTAATCCTTTACCACTCCACCATATTACTTTTCTCTACATTTATTAATATATATATATATATATATTCAATTATATTTACTCATATATAAATATATATTTATATTAACATATATATATATTTATATTACCATATATATATATTTGTATTAATATATATATATAGTTATATAAATATTTATATAGTAATATTAATATACATATTAGTTATATATATATATACTTATATTAATATATATATAACCGTGTATTAATATATATATAGTTATATTTATATATTAATATATTTATTCATATATTAATATATAATTATAAGATTAGTTTTAAAGAAATTTATAAAATATGATTTTTTGTTTGTGTTTTAAAATAAATAAATACATATATACAACACACACACAGAAAGTATATGTGTATTTGTAAGTATAATTGTGAATATTTATATATATTTACAAATATTAGATATTAATATATATATACATATGTTAAGAATATATAGATAATATATATATGTTTTTCAATGCAGACAGACGCAAATATAAATATATATTTATACCGAGACACACACATCATATAGGTATATAAATATTAATATATTTGTATTTTTAAAAAAAATTGATAATAGTATTTTATTTAGATAATCTATATATATTCATAAATATACCTTATTTGTAAATATGTTTAATTATTTATTTGTAAAGTTAAATTTTTATAGGTGAATATAGAAAAAATATGTATATATTGTTATATAATTGATTATAAATAACATTACACTGTAAAAAATAAAAAAATATCAATGCCATAATATCAATATAAATTCAACCCCTCAGAATAAATTTAGTCCCTATTAAAATTGGTCAAAAATACCCCTCCTGAAATTAGGATGGAATTCCATCGAATATTGAAAAAATTTGGTATCCAGAAAAAAAATTCAATTTTGGAGGCCTTATGAGATTTTTTGTTGTCGAAAAATGTGACAAAATATTCTCTTATGTCACTAGAGCATAAATCTCCTCGCAGACTTCAATTTTATATGATTTAGAGCTCAAACATACCCCTCGATCAAAAGTTATGGTCATTCGATGTTTGAGTTATGTTTTCAACTTATTTTAGATCTTTTATTATTGTTTTCTTGTGTTTTTGTGTCTTGAAATTTTTGTTAAATGATCGTTACTCAATTATAATTAAAAAATTATTAATTAATAATTTTTATACGATATTTTATAATCCATTTTCACTACATATCATATATATGGAGTGGAAATGTTTATTTATACTTATCTAAAACATATTTAAAACATATATATTCTATTTATATTGACATAAATATAAATATATATTTATTTATTAATATTTTATTTTCTTATGAAATATACTTTTTTCTAGAAATAAAACCTTTATTAGTGTTAGGGGAAAAAGTGATGATAAATCCACCTTTTATCAGTGCTACTAATAAAGCGCTGATAAATGAGTCTCCATTGACAGCGCTATAAAGGGGTGTATTTATCAGCTCTAAAAAAGCGCTGATAAAGGTACCCCCTTTATCAGTTCTTTTTCTAGCATTGTTAAAGGGTGGCGCTACGAAAACCTAGTTTTGTGGTAGTGTTATGTTGTTCTCCAATTTTTTTAACATTTTATTATCATAATTTTATTCTTAGTAAACATTGAAATCATCTTATACCATCACATACATCATATATCAAATAACTAAATCATATATATGTCAAATAATTTACATAATCTCTCCCTCTGATTAAAAACAACAACTTGATGAGATATATTCTATGATACATAGTTAATAATTCTTTCTGGAATTGTTTCATCTTATATAATCAATAACTAAATAATTTATGTATGATTATTTGTTACTGAAATCCGCATATATCATTATTATTATATTTTATTCCATAGAACTCCGGTCACAACATTATGTTATTCTTGTAGAAATATATTTTTTCAACGTAGTCTATACATATTGTTAGACCAACATCAATTTTTCATACGGAAACAAAAAATTTTAAACAAAAAAACAATTATGCTCTAATTTACATCGTATAGACACATTTAAAAATAGTTATAATGTGATTTAATTAATAAAATTACACATAAATGTATCTTAAAATAATTTATATTATAAACGTGGTAGATACTATAAGAACATGAATTTAAATAGATTTCAACATCAATTTTGAAGAAAAGGTTTTGAAATAATCATCACCATGAATGATGGGTGACCTATATAACAAATCAATATTTGTTTGAAATTTATTTTCCATCTATATCATGTTTTCACTTGAATAACCATATACTACCTGGTGTATTTACATTAGATAGAGAAATTTCCAAATTAATAAATTGTTTTGCTGAATGGAATACATTTTCTAATTTAATATACCCTTTTCAATTGATTATTTATCATTAATTTGTCTTTATTTATAGAATAAGTAGCAATATATAACCTAAATTTTTTGTTATAAAACTATCCACATTCATTTTATCATTCATACACAGTATGTGTGTTTAGAACTTTTTCCTTAAGAGATAATGTGGTACATATTCATCTTTCAGCTACTTTTTTAATATAAACCTCAAATACATCAATGTTTATGATGCTCAAAATACCAAAAATATAAATTTGAACACATTATTATAAAATTTTATACATCCATGCAACAAAATATTTTTTACCTTAGGGATAGTAATATCTTTAGTAACATATGATAATTTACTATGATAAAAATTTTAATTCTTCTTGATGAAAATTTATTTATAATAACATACTTAGCAAACATGTGGAATCTAAATATATAAAATTTTGACATAAAGGATTTATTTCATATAATAACATATATTTTATTTTTTTTAAATTATAGAATTCTTATGTTTAACTGTAAATTCAACTTTTATTGAATCATGTCTACAATGAAATAATGGAATAATTGTAAAACATATAATTATCCTCATTTATCCCCATTTTAATAAAACCACAAATATAATA
Organism: Viscum album; assembly: GCA_963277665.1. Taxonomy (NCBI): domain Eukaryota; kingdom Viridiplantae; phylum Streptophyta; class Magnoliopsida; order Santalales; family Viscaceae; genus Viscum; species Viscum album. Next base: position 632,205,931 of record OY728134.1, on the reverse strand, counting down.
TGGAGAAGGAAATTCACATTTAAAAATAACCCTGATCTATATTTTAATGACCTATGAATGCATTGTTAACATATTCAATGTCTCACTTGGACAAATAATATCTTTCCTGTTATCAGGTATATTCTTCTGTTTATTTTTTCATTATATAAAGCCATGAAATCAATCTCATTAAGTAAATGAATTTACCCTTAAATTTTACTTTATTTAGTTTATTTATATTTTTAAACATATGTTAGATTCAAAATATAACCATTAATACTATAAAAGAAATTATTGATTATATTGTATAAAAAATAATGTCAAATACATAAGTGTTTTTGACTAAAAATAAACTAATACCTTAGTTGGTATATGATTTTCATTTTCTTCTATGTCTTCATAATCAATTATTATTTTTCTGAAACCTGTAATTATTTCAGTCAAAAATTATATATTCACAATTAATTCGAAATATTATAAATTTATGATTTATGTACAATTAAACTACAATTATAGTATGGTATATAATATAAATAATTATTTTGGGATAAAAACTAAATATCAATGTGTCTAAACTTAACATTACCATTATGTTTTTTGGTAACTACTTATACACAAAAATTGTTTTAAAAACGATTCTTTCCAACTGAAAATTCGGAAGTTATGATCATATTTAGATAAAATAGGATTTAATCTCCACTAAAAACATAATGATCTACTTAATTTTATCAATTTTCTATAACATGATTAATTTCTATAAATGAAAAAAAAATTTGATTCAAACATTGTATCAAATACACACGAAATGAAATAGAAATATAAAATTCAATGATGGACATACATGAAGAAGAATATTTTTATTAGTTATTATTAAATTAATCTTAATATCTATTCATGTGACATTTTATACCATATTTAAATCAATTACAATTATATTTAATGACATCCCTATTTATATTTGGTTTTATAAATGTAAATTATAATGATGACTTTGTATTGTACTTTATATTGAACTTTTTTAATTTTCATTATTCTTGCTCGTTATAAGAATTATTTAATATATTTATTAAATAACAATCAATATTTTCAGAATTACCGAAAAGATACTAAATGGTTTTATCCTTATTTTTTTAATTCATAATGGAACTATTGTTAGTAGGTGATATTGATGAGATAATGATATGTATTGAAATATTGTTTTTTAAATAGTATAACTACTATGATAAACGATTAGTTCTCTCAATAATATTTAGAACATGATAACCATATTTTATACTATCTTAAAACATTAATGTGTTTAGTGTAATTATATTCCGATTTATTTCTTACTTCACTTGATCTTCATAAACTTTATGGAGAAGTGAAAAAATGTTGTAAACTTCTATATCTATAGTTTTTATACAACTCACTGAACATTGATGATGGAATTATGACATAAAAATTAAATACATCATCCATGTGTCTCTTATAATTGTATTTTTTATTCTAATAAGGTATTTTAGTCTCCAAAAAATACAATTAATATTCATATAATAGTACTATAAGAAAGGTCCTACATCTCACCTTGAAATTTATATAAGCGAGGACATGATTGTTGACCAACATTGATAATTGTGATTCAGGGGTATTAGTTTCTACTTTTCTACATGATAAAATCTAAATATATTATATTATATGGAATTTTGATTTTATGATATTGTGATTCATTACTATTAAATTTCTCTTAATATTACATCAAATCCCAGTAGGCATCACCATTCGATGTGTAATATAAAATAACTAGAATATTTTAGTGGAAATGATCCATATTTCTCCTCTCATAACCTATAATATGTTCGTTATAAATTATTTTAATGTATTCAGGTATAATGTATTATTTTATGGATATATAAATGAATGGTTAATTGATATATTGAGTGTATTACCGAATCTATAAAACCAAAAAATGTATTTACTCGACAATTGCTTCCAAATTGCATAATCAAAACCATACCCAGTACTCGTAATAATAATATAGTTATGTTAATTCATTATATTTATTATGAATAACGCAATAATTTTGTGTTCCCTTGATAGTTCCCATATTGATACATCAATATTTTTTTATCCTAAGTTTGATACTAATAGGCGATAAATGTTTTAATATTTATTTTATGTGGTTTTTTATTTATTTTTTGTGAATGGAATAAGATTATATAATTTCATCATGTAACTATGTGATCAATTTCACAAATTTGACCAAAAAGATATAAATTATACATCACATGTTTATTTTTTAAATTATGCATGATTTTAAACATATTATATACTATTTATAAAAAAACAAATTCACAAAATAATAAAAAATTTATCCAAAATAAATAAACAATAACCTAACAATGAGTTTTTATCATATAGTTAATCAACTACGTAGATGATATATTAATTAAAACCCTAGGGGAATTACTTATTTCATTTATAGACTCGACCTAAAACACTGTATCATCACCCTTAGCATTGATCCTATTACGTTTCACACCAAATCCTATCTTAAATTGCTTATTGTGTTATTCCTCGTAACATATTCATACTCACACATAATAGAGGATAAATAAAGATTAAATTATTATATTTAATTACATTATATTTTGAAAACATACACCCTTAGATATTTAATATGAAGGATAAATTTATTGACTACTAATTTAACTAATTGATAAATAATTATTAAAAAACGTAAACGATTATATATACACAATAAAATAAATGTTCAATAGAGCATAAATAGTGTGATCTTAGATCATGATTTTTCAATATATAAAAATGTGCATAATAAAAATTATGTAAAAAAATATGATTCTTGTGGTAAAAATTAATGAATTAATATTTTATTAAATAGTATTAATATACAAAAAATATGTCACACATAAACTTAAATTTTATATTAAATTAATAATATTTTAATTTTTTAAATAATTAATTAAATTTTTTTCATCATTTTATGGGTATTATATGGAATAATTGGTTTCAAGGACGAATTTTGTTCCATCTGGGTTGGGAATGGGGTTCTGTGAGGTGACATTTGCAATGTCGATACAGAAAAATCCTCATCAATACATAGAAAATTAAATTACTCATATGTTTTATTTTTGTTTAATTATTTTGAAAATTTTATCTTATATTACATGATGGAATATGAAACCATCTCCATTGTAAGAAAGGGGAATGATCATGGGCCTTGGATGGCCGATGGGGAACCTATAGGTTTTTTATAATTCTTTAAATATTTTAGTGAAAAAAATGTGCTACATGTTTTAACCAATGTACACCCTTTTTTATTTTTTTAAGTTAATAATAATATTATTTAATATGAAACTAATAAATAAAAACAATTAACATAGAAATTTATTGATGATGATTTTTATTTGGATTGTCATGCATCAAAAATCTGATCATGAATAAATGTGTCATTAATGAAATTTTATTCAAATCATCAACCATTATCATAATTAAAGAAAATTAAATTTAAATTTGGACCTAAAAACATACACAAATACATCAATACCACATGTTGTTTTAGGATGTTTGAATATTAAAATTTTTACAATGAATGTATCAAGAATTAAACAATTTAAAAAGCGGGCCCATAATTTTCCAAAATATTTTGTTTAAATAAATAAACAACTAACAAAATTGAATTCAAATAATAACTTATTTAATTTATGTGACAATCATATGTTCTTCTAAAATTAAATTCCATGGACCCAATATTTACCCTGAAATGTTAGTTTTGTCATTACGATAGTCCAAATGAAAACTCCTCTAGATGAATACACATGTGCACTATGAAACTCAAGGAACACAAATCCCAAACCCCCATGTACTAGCATGGAGTATTGAATTTATGAAAAAATAAATTATTAAATAATATGATGATAAATCAATTAATGTGTTGAGATATGGGAGTAAGAGAGCTCAATATTTTAACCTATAGATATTGAGAGGGGGGATTGTATCTTCTAGTTCCCAATAGAGTCTTAAATGTCAACTGATTGGTCCAAATAAATTCTAAAAATATTTATTTATAATTAGGTTTAGTAATATTATTTTCAGATAAGACAACAACATTTTAGATAATATTAATAATATCCCTTGTTAATTAAATTTAAATAATAATAAGAACTATTATTTTAATTTGAAAATGTTATGTCGAAATATAATTATATAAATATTTATTTATTTATTTATTTAAATAATGTGAAATCATCAGCTGAATTAATAAATATCAACTGTAACAAAAAAATAATTTCTAACCCATAAATAATGAATATTTTAAAAATAACATAAATATTAATTTCATGTTACTTCTAAAAAATATGTATTTAATAATATGATGAATAAGTCATTAAATAAATAAATTTCATTGCATAAAATATATAATTACTTATGAGGTTCTTGGTACACATATAGTGTGACCTATGATGTTTTTAGCATAGTTCATGAATGTCTATCCATATATATGTTATATAGAAAACATCAAGAACCCTATATAAAATAGAAAAAATCTAATAAATTCCAACAACAACCTTCTTTTGATCATTCAATTCGTAATATATTCCTTTTATCAACTAATTTCTCACTAAAAAGGTTTCACACATGTAATATCATTTTGATGTCTTGATAAATATTTCATTAAATTAATAAAATGGACTTTTCCATTTACTTTCGTAGTTAAGTATTTATAATAGAGACATTTATTTCAATTAAATCGACATAGATATCTTCTTTTTAAAATTGAAAGAATAAAATCCAATCTTGAAAATTCAATTAAAGCCATAATAACAGTGACACAACTGATAAAAAATAATTCCCCATAGATAAATAAACAATTATTTTCATCTTGAATTAAGGTATATAATTCATGGAAAACATTAATAATGATATCAAGTACAATGACAAAAACAAGCACTCATAAATCAGAGAAACCAATGAATATATGATAACTAATGTTATTATTGAAGGGTTGGTCCTCACAAATTGAATTTTTAGAGATCACAATCTTTTGACTTAATTAAAATAATTATAATTCTCCATCCGGGATCACTAAGCTTGAAATGGTGTGGAAAATGAAATCCTACATTCCTCCCCATACACAATAGCTTTATAAATAGTGCAAATGAGATAATTAATAAAATGAGGATTTTCTTCCCTTGATATCAAATAACCATTAAAAATAAACATATTATACTCAATAAATAACATGAATAAATACTACTAAATTTTAAATATAACATAACATTTAATATTCAAAATGGGATTTAATCACTAGTACTACAAAAAAGGATCCGCGCATATAAAATATCAGTTTATATAATAGAAAATAGAACAAATTATTAAAAGTGTGAGGTAATTAATAGGATCACCATGTATATGTTGTAATATATGAAAATTTCCCACATGCTCTAGATGGTAATCATACCATCATTGATGCCTTTATCTTACTAGGATCCTAAACAATAAATAAAACATGTGCAACAGGGTTCCAATGAATGGTGTGACTATAAACCAAATAGGAAACCACAAATTTTCCCCGAGTATCACTTTTATAAAATATATAATGTTTTGTGTAAAATTTGAAATGAAGATATAATATATACCAATTATTTTCACTAATCAAGTTCTTATCATGAGATTGTAAACCCCATCTTTACCTACATCATCACCATAATGGAAGATTAATATTGGGCCACAAATACATCTGAAAACATGACTAATACCAAATAATATCTCATATAAATCTCTAAACCATACCCTTCTCACTCAAAAAATGTCTCATAGAATACCCATACCACATTCATATTCACACCTTCTCAAAAATATTTGGTCAAACTCCACAACCCCTTATATTTTTCTATTAAAAAATTCTCACTCAAGCTTGACAAGATGTCATCAACTCGAATCGCAATATTCTCACTCAATGATGGAATGAATAATTTTTTAATATCCCATGCTACTCCATCATGGAAGTTTTGCATCATTATCATAGATCCATGACTTCTCACACAAGGCTGGGTCAAATAATCATCTCAAATCCCTACCTTCTCAATCAAGCATGGAACAAAACATAAGCTCAGGGACCAACCCAATCTATAAATTTTATCCCACATCATCATCCCAATCCCATGGAATAGTATAAAAATCACAAACCTCTTACTCAAGATGTCATCAAAACATCATCTCTCAATATAGTACATAACATGAATAATATAAAATGAATAAAATAATAAATAGTATTCCTTAAACATATTCCACGAAAATTGTACCATAGATTTAGAACTATGACCCATTCAATACAAACCCATTTGTATAATAAAACCAACAATGATCAAACACTGAACATCTTTGAAGGTGCCTAGTCATGATGATTGCATCTCTAAGAGGGGTCTGTGGTGATTCAATGATACATAATCATTAATTTTTACATAATACAACCTTCATATCCTATTAGATATTTAATTCCCTACTTAAAATAATTCAACCATACATCCAAAGTAACACAAATATTTACATGGCTCACTATTCAATAGGAATAGATACATCCTTGGTACAATATTGAAATCATAAAATACCATGAAATCCACTATAAATCAATCATTGGATTTAAATGAGTAGGATATACCCTTATACTACTGTAGCACTATGTAAAAAACTAATAGAGAATGTGAAACCTATTAGAAAAAAAGGGTAATACAATGACTTTGTTACAATTCATGTTACATTTGATTCATTTCAATTTGAAAAATATTTTAAATTTAAATTCAGTTCTTCACATTCTTAACATGAAGAGGGTATGAACTTTCTAGACATTGTTATTAGAAACTCAGTCTAGTTTTCTTTTGTACAATTTTCCCATTCTGATTCCTCTGAGTATGATTCCTCCCAAATATGATTTTTCCTGTTTTATTTTCATTCAGAAAACAATAGTAATGAATCTGAACCACGTTATTTCCGGAGCCCGATAATCTCAGTTAGAGACCACGAATACAACAAAATATGAATCTAATTAATCCATATAGATTCAATTATTAACCAAATTCAATTGAAAAGATGAATATTGTAATCAACTTAATATAATAATTACTGAGGAAGATTATCATATTAATAAAACTTTTCAATATTTCCTCTCCTAATATATATTCATCCCATCAGAACATCTAATACAAATATCAATATGATATATTCATTCTCACATTGAAAAATCATTGATTCCCTCTCTACAGTAGTTGACAATACCAAAAGTCATAATGATTGATGCACTTATCCGTTTATAGGTTTCCCTTGAAAGGATTAAGTGGGAATCCAAAAAACATTCATTCTCACAAAAATTCACCAAAAATTCAATTTCCCCTAATATTTATGGATTAATTTTTATATTTTAAACTATTATCTAAGATTCTCGATTCTTCTTCAATAATCAATTGTTCATTAGACTCTCATTTCAATTACCAGACCGATTTAAATACTTGAGTCTAATTCTTAGAATTTGATCTCTTAAAAACAATGATTTCTACCAATTTTAAGAATGAGTATGAAGAAATGGGTACCACTATTGAATGTTGAATGTTATTATTATTTTGGATTATGAGTTCCAAAAATATAAGACATCTAGAAAACTCCTCTTTTTCTGTTGACCCACTTAAGATACAAATCATCATCATATCCTCTTCTCTTGACCTTGTTAGAAACCTCAAAAGTAATTAATCATTTTTGAATTTATTTAATACATTATTAATATCTTTCTCTTCATCATTATTCATTCATCATCCCCACGAAATTTCTTCTCTAAATAAAAATGACTAGAGTATTATCATTCTTGGTATGATTGGTCTGGATACACTAATTTTTGTTTATGATAATTCAGGGTATGATATTTTTTTCTTTTTTTTCCCGAGTAAAATCATCCTAGATTCAAAAAAATATAATTATAATGGATGATCACAAGATATAGTGAATAAATGGTGTATCATATAACACTTCCACCCTTATTTGAAAAATATATATTTGATTTTTTTTTCATTAAGCAACATCTTCTTCTTCTCTTCCACCTGTATATGATAAATCTGGGTATGATTTGGAAGACACATTTTCTATTTTCTTACATAATGTTTGAATTATAAGTTATCAATTAAATATGCAGTTTATATGAAATAGAAATTGACAAATTATCTTCTGATTTATATATTCGTAGTCACAAAGACTTTAATTCCCTTATTTCGGGTAACAGTCAATTCCTTATTACGATCTATTCCCATACTGATCCCAATCTGAGTCTGGTTAGAACAACTTCTTCTAGAATAGGTTCACCTCATTATGATGAAAAAAGGTGAGTCCAATTTTTGTAGAACAAATATTTCAGTACAGTTTCTAAAAAATACAAAGAGAAGTTATTTTATTTCATCAAAAACATTTCTTGACAACCAATGATAGAAAACTAAATTACTCATCCTGTTCCTAACAATACCCCTCTTTGGATTTAGTTGTCAAAGAGGTTTCTTAAATAAAATAACTTAGTATCTTCAATCAATGTATTACTTTTAATTAATTATAATCATATGAGATCTAACTAGTTCTACGAAACAAAATCATTGATAGAAAAAACGTACTATAAAAAATTAGTTTTTATGAAAACCTCATGTCTTCTTATAGCTCAGATTTTCTTCATCCATCATGGAATAAAAAAATCATTTTCTCTAACCACTCCAAAAAATAGTCAGAATATTGCACTCTCAAAATAATTAAGATCTCACATAACTCCAAAAACACTCTATTTTAACACAAAATACATTGATTTATCATAATAATTCCTCCTATAAAACAATACAAAGGTAAGATGAGGGAGGGGATAGAAACACATACACCATTCATGATAATAAAGTGGTTGGACACCCATGATCAACCTCAATCTAGAAAATGATTCCTTAAGTAAAGGTTTTGGGAAAATTTCATCCACGTGTTCCATTATTGGAACATATTCCATATTTTTTTCCACCAACAAATGAACATTAATGAACTTATATTTGAACTCAATATGTTTTGAATGAGAATGTTAAACTGGATTCCTGGTGAGAATATTTTTTTATTGTCATAACCCCTGAGAAATGGTAACTTCACTTCAATATGGAAATATTCTAATTTAGTTTTCATCAACAGTAGTTCACTAGCGGCTTGAGTGGAACAAATACTCAAAATAAACCATACTGAGAGTTAGTTAATTATATTTCATTGAATTATATCTATCAAAATTATTTCCCAAATGAATACTTCACTAGATATAGATCATCAATCATCAATATTTCATTCCCAGTCAGTATCTGAATGACCAAAAAAGTTAATATTTTCTGATTTGCAATACCTGATTACGAATTTTGTTTTTCCACTGATACATCAAAGACTATTTTTTTCATATAAGTGTAATTATTTTTCAGCACACTAAAATATTTCATATAAGGTCATATCATAAAAAATGTCGAGTCTTGAAAAAGAAAAATAAAATATGCTTCCAATCAACATCTGATACTATTTCTAGTCATCGTAATTTCCTTCTAAATCATTACTGAACTTGGTTCCCACTTAAATAGGTTTGGAAATAGGTTTTTAGTTTTATATTAAATACCTCTTAAGAAGTTCCTTAGAATAATTTTATTGATAATGAACGATTTATATCTCCTTTTGAAGGATTTGTAACCCAAAAAAGAATTTCATTTCCCCTATCATATTAATTTTAAACAGATTCTTCATTTCCTCAACAAATATTTCACATTCTCTTTCATCAATCTGTTCTATTATAAAATCAACAACATAAATAATTACAACAAGGGAATTCTATTGACTTTATTTGATATAATGATTTTAGTATGCTCTTCCTTTATTAAAAAACATATTCCAGAAACAGGTATTCAATTTTTAATACCATAACCTGAAATCTTGTATTATCCTATACAAGTCCTTCTTTAATTTTGACACAAAACTGTCATCTTTCCCAACATTAAATCTACATGAGTTTTCAATATAAACATCCTCTAAATATCACCATTCAATAATGTATATTTATGATCAATTTAGAACATCTTGTAACCTTGTTGTTCAATAATAGAATGAAATACTATAATATTCTCATGTCTTACCACTATATAAAAGGTTTTATCGAAATCAATTCCTTCAATCTTGGAATACCCTTTAATGAACAATCTGATTTTTTTCCTTATCAATTCATCTTTTTCATTCATTTTATCTAAAAAACACACTTTTTGGAAATGATGTTTTTGTTTTCAGTCTTGGGTATGAATTCCCATGTATCATTCTTCTCAATTTGATGTCACACTTCATTAATGATTTTAACCCCTTCCAAATTCTCAAAATCCTATTTCTCATCATTCGGTTCCACTTTAGAATACAGAGAAGAATGTTTAATTTAATTGGTTGTTCTTCTTGTTTGATCCTTTGGTTATATATCATTGAATCATGTGTATTCTTAAGAGCCATTTTTAGTGGTGGTGATAAAATAAGACATCCTCTTTCACATTTGGAAGGTTGTTCACATCTTTCAAAATTAGTTTACAGAATCTAGAACCATTTTTCAATCCCCATTCCACTCTTTTTTGAATTCTTGACAACAACATTATAATTTTTATTTATTTTGATGGAATTTAATCCCACTAAACCTTTTCGTTTCATAACCTATTAGAGAAAAAAATATAGTTTTTTTAACCAATGTATACTTGTTGTGTATCTAAATCACACACAATACCTGTAATATTCATAAATTGATTATTTATGACAGAATATTCCATATTGATTTGAATTGTTAATACATTTCTCTTCAGAAATTATCTATTTCATTCTATACTTAATATAATAAATATTATTTGAATCTTTCACAGATTCTGGTTTATTGGAGACTTTATAATTCCCAACATTGTAGGTCTTGGATACATATATGACGTTTCCAGCTTTATTCATTCCAGAAATAGTTCTATCATTATTATCTCAATTTTAAGGAAACTTTTGTTAATCCTTCTTAGGTTTTTCATTACGAAAATATTCACCAACAGCAGTAGTAGTGTTTTGCAAACATGTATTTCTCAATTAATATTTAGATAAATTTTGATGAAAAATATTCAACTATTATCTTATTTTCATTCAACTTCACTTACAGGTGCTCATTGAAATGCATTTCATTGTTAATATATTTCATCAAATAATATATATCATTCTCTAAGATCAGTTTTCTATCAGAAAAAAAATATTTATTTCATGTTGGGGAACAATTATATTCCGTATTATTTTTTCTTTTCAGCCTTCTAATGTTATTCTAGAATTAATTCCATTATTATTTCAAATGAAATTAATTTTTTGTTCTTCTTCTTCTTTATAACTACTACTTCATAATTATTTATCATTCACTATTACAATAAAATTATATTAAATACCATACACTACTATTTTTTTTGTATTCAGATTCACTACCTTCTTCTTCTTTATCCTTAAATAGGATGCTTCTTATTTGGAATTGAATAATTTTCTTTCATTACCTATGGAATAAATTTATTCTTTTATCACCCTGTTTCATCCATGGTCTTCTAGGATTTTTGTAATATTTTTCATTATCCTCTTCATTCATTATTCCTTGATAATTTGTAGTAATGTTTGTAGAGACCCGAAGCCTGACGTACATGGACATTACATTACTTTTGCAAAATACTTAGTGCATAACAAAAACACACACACAAGGACCGTAATAGTTTAGTGTCATTGGAATCTCAGAATATAATATTCTAATCGTGGTGAAAGATATTCAACATCTCCCATAAAGATCTTTTTTTTTAAAACCTAAATCCTTTCTTTATGTCATGGGGAAAAGAAAACATAAAAGGGTGATCTCAAATTCTTAGTAAGGGTAAACAAAAGAAATATCAATCACGTCATATTCATAAGAACATATCTTTTAGAAATCTTAACCTGCAAAAAAGATCATAATTTCATAACATGGGATAAATCATAGTAGTGAAATGTAATCCCAATATTCATAACATAAAACATTATACTTTGTGGAATACACACATAATCAAAGAGAATCATTTCTTGTTAGTCAAGACTCATTGCCAAGACTATCTTAGTGGACAAAGTACCTTTCCAAACCGAGTTCATTCCTCGTTTCAGTCCTGTTTCACTGAACCAGTATAACCTACCATTCCAGCCATGTCTAACCCATGAGATATAAAATCATTACCCAATGCATTGGAGGGAGATATAGGTCCCGCCCATAATGATACCATTCTTATGTGTGCCACAAAATCACAAAACCATACATCATAGCATAACCCATGTAATAAAATGGGAATCTTAAACATCATGACATCATAAAACAATTCATATAAGATAAAGGAATTCATAAAAATAATTCCATCACAACATAATCAAATCATTGTAATAATATGGATATAAACAGAACCCTTTATTATCTTAGATGGAAAATAATTTTGATAAAACACTTGAACTCCATTCTTGAGGAAAATATCCTTTCTAATTCAAAAACACTTTTCCTTTCTTAACATGTCATAGAATTATAAAATAAAGGAAGTTGATTAAAAATAGACTTGAAAACTTGTAAAGGAAGATTCTTGGAAATAATGTTTTAAAAATCCATTCATTCCGTATAAGTTAAAAAAACATTCTTCGTACTTTTGTCAGAAAAGTCAAAAAGTACCTCGTATGAAAAATGACAAAAGATTCCATTCATATCCTTTAATAAAAATCACCGAAGGGTAAAATTGGATTTAAAAAATTGCATGTGAATGGAAATATTATTACATATTGAGGAAACAAGGATGTGGATGATAAAATACACCCCAGTAAATGCCAATGTATAAACAATCTTGAATAAAAATGAGATTGTGATATTTCCCTTACCTTATGTCCGATATGCTTTGTACGTATCTGAACCTCCTGTATGATGATTTAAATAATGTAATTAACTTATTACAGAATCATATTAATTGTTATTATATCATATATGGTTCAGTTATGACTTTATATTACTCGTTCTTTTGTAAATTCCATGTTAAAGAAGCGTTTTGGGTAAAATCGTTTCATTTATCATAGATATTTGGACTTGTTGTTCTTGACATTATTATTACATATATCGTGATTTAATTACTTCCATAATATAAAACATGATTTATATATCATATATATTCAGTATATATATATATATAATAGATAGATAAATGAAATGAAACACACCGTTCATGGAGACGGTAGTCCGTACGTACGCGTGAATGTTGTTTTCCTTTCCTTATTTTCTTGAATGGAAGTAAGAGATGACATAAATATATATATACATACATAAATCTAGTAGATTTAACATGTCATTTATTTCATTATTATTCATTATATATACTTTATAATCATTCATGAATGGTTAATGGGTAGAATGAATCTCATCGCGTCGTGGAGACGGTAGTCCGTACGTACGCACGAGCGATGATATCGTTCTCATGATCGTGAAATTTTTTTAAGTGTATGTGTACTATTTTAGTATCAATATCACTTTATAATAATCATATATAGTTACTCATTACACCATTATACCCATCCAATTATGGTGGTGGCGGAAAATAGATTACACCACGGCGTGGAGACGGTATTACGTACGTACGCACGCGCGGTGATTTCCTTTTTCCGTAGGATGTATAGAATGTTAATTAGAGTTGTTTAATATTTATAATAACATATAAGTATCTAATAAATACTGATGTTATTACTTTATCATGATACAACTAAATAAGAAGAAGTTTAAGAAGAAAGAAATTGAAAAAGATCGATAATGGATATTACCTCTTTTTGACGCGCCTTTTCTTAACCTCCACTTAAAGAACTAAGGATGGCCTTTGAAAGAGGCCAGGACCTATAGGATGATACTAGGGAAGTGGAGAAGATATTTTTCAGGGGATGGCCGAGCTTGAATGATCAAATTGGTGTGAGGAGGAGAGGGAGGAGGTGCCCTTTTATAAGGGAGGAGAGGGGCACCTTAGGAAAATATCAACATATTATTTTATATTAAGGTAAAATTAGGTTTATAATGGTTCCAAAGGGTCTTATTTCGAATCTAAAGTTGGTAGGGGTCAGAAACCTCTCATACAATAGGATTTAGACATGTTTAGGTTATTATTTTAACCTTATCAATTAGATTTAACTCTAAGTTAAATAATTTAAATTTTACCGTGCCTTTTTGTTTTCTTACAATATATGGTTAATAAACTTACTATATCAAGACAAAAGAACCCCAAGTTGTTTATTATTAATATATATAACCTTATCTAAGTCATTTGGCCGAACCTTATATTTTTAGGAATAAAATAACAATTAATAATATAATATTTGTTTTAAAAACTAATTTATGTCAATTTTGACACTATTTGGTACATGATTTTTATGAAATTCATAAAATAATGATATGTTCGAACCATGTTACTTAAATCGACAATATCATGTCATTTTAACATAGAAAATTAGTGTAAGTCATAAAAAGTCTCATATTACATTTATTTGGGAATTTATAACATCAATTATGTTATTATTTTCTTAAAAAGGTAATTACTACATCATCGTTGTGTCATAAACAATTTAATTTATTAGATGTATAAAAATTATAAAAAAATACTATCATGTAGAAAATATTTTTATATTTGCAATAAATATTTATAGTCAAAACGATTATTTATATAACAACATATACAAATTAATTACTAAAAGATTTTTGTTTATGTCTATTTTGCCTTTACATTAAATTAATTAGTCTAAATTGTCATTATCACTTAATGGGGTCCGAAAATTTACCCAAAGATGCCCATGGTTGTTAATGACTCAACCAATAATGTTTGGAAATGTGTTAAGGTAATTTTGAATTATTATAATATTACCTTTTTAACCCTTATTTACCGGATTTACCCTTAACCATGGTAAATAAAATATTTACCGCAGTAATTATTCAAAATGTTTAAAAATAAAAGTTACCTATTTAAAAAATTTGAAAATCCTGATTCCAAATATGGAATCCATTTTTCCAAATTCAAAACACATAAGTGGCAGAAATTAATTTAAAATTAATTCTCGTTGTTAAAACAAAAAGCGTGTTTTTAAGAGATAATAATATCTATCAAAAGATTGACACTCGTTTATGTCCAATATCAATGTGATATTAATTACATTGACCACAATTGGATCCAATGGTAAAAATATATTCTATTTATACTTTAAAACCATTCAATATTATAATTTAACCACATAAGATATTACGATGAAAAAAGTTGTTTTTAATTAAAATATAGCGTGTTTTTACTATTCATTAAAATATGAAAGTTATCGTAAAAATAACAAAACTTTATATAATGTAAATTTTTATATCCTGATTTAAAATAAGAATATTATTTTGTCAAAGTGAACATATAAACATGTCAAAAACTAGATTTAAAGTGGGTGCGCCATCAAAAGGCTACAAAACTGTATTTTTTGAAAAATACTTATTTTACCTGAAAAATTTATTTTTTTCTTATACCATGTTCTAGAAAATGTGTAAGATGAATAATAATGTTATAAAATTCAAAATTTAGTTAATAATATTCATAACGGCTATTTCATGACAATATTATAATAATATATCATTGTTTATTAAAACCCGGTATTGCGTACAACACACGCTATCGAGGAAGGTCGCGATTGCGTGTAATGCATGCCAAGTCAGGGTTGCGTGTTGTGAAAGAATCCTTCATTGTTTCGTATAACATAATCCAACCATATTTCATTTATACATTGAATATATATATATATACTCAATGTTGCGTAGAATAACTATTATCAAAATTGTTGGTAACACGATCCTAGAATAGTGTTCCATATACTGCAAGCTAATGCGGTGTTGTGTATAGCGCAAGGTAATATTGTTGTAGAATACAACACAAGAAATTAATGAAATTAAAAGAATATTTTTCATAAAATCTCAGGGTGTTACATTCTCCCTCCCTTAAAATGAATTTCTCCCTCGAAATTCTTCGGGGTTATAAATGGTTTACTACTCGAAATTTTGTTTAATAGAAACCCACATCGTAAAAAGGAATATCAAAACATGGATTTAAAATCTAAAGTATGAAATGTAACGTTTACCCAAATTAACTCATCACTGGGTTTCCACGTAGGAGAACATAGGTGAAAATATGGATATGGAAGAAAAATATAACCATCAAGTTATGATGGAGAGTGGTAGAGAACATGGATACAGAAAAGCCCGCAATCACAAAGCCATAAACTTGTGATGATCTATGGTACCATCTGATTCATCAGATATAAGAGCACTAGGACAACATTTTTGGTTTTCAAGATCATTTCCCTAAAGTTGATGAATTAAAAGAAATACTTGCATGATTATGGTACAATCTCACTGTTTCTCATGAATTGAACAATTTCCACTTCATCCCTTAAAGAAATGAAGTTGAATTTGTTATTCGTGATGTGTTAGCAGATCATGTGATATAATGATGGGTCATTCTATCTCTTTCAAACATAAGGTTAGCAAAAGTTATAAGTCCATATTATGGTTAGATTAATCGTATATGGTTCCAAAAATGAACTTATACTTCATATATCATACCGCTTAATAAAATAAAACTAGTTTCTACTAACCAGGGACTTCCTGTAGGCCAGTGGTAGGTGATAAAGGCCCGTCACACTTTAGTTGTGGGTTCGATTCCCATAGCCCTGTCTGACGCGATGGGTTGTCGCACATCCTACAGGTTTTCCTTTTTCTAAAACTAAATTATTATTACATCCCATCAACAATATCAAAAAAAAAGTTTTATCCTTAAACAATACTAACTCATGTCCAACATAATCCATTCCAATCTTTAGTCTTATCTAAAATACTTCAGTCCACGCTCATAGTATAGAGAAAATGATCACATGAATGCCATCATTTATCCCTCATATATCTTGTTCGTCACATTCCAGTCATGTGAATACCATAATCATGTAATCTCTTGAAAAATGAATACCAATTGAATCTTAGAGAAAACATGAGTTCTGTTAAAAGATAACTCTTTCCACATACCAAAATCCTCGAAATTCTATATACTTAGTCCTTATATCAATCATGAGATCATTAATACAATCAAACATCTCATTATCTTCTTTTCCCGTCATTATGCGCATATCATTTACTTTCCAAAAATATTTCAATCACTTTTCTTTCCTGGTTACCAGTATCATAGAATTTTTCAAAACCAACACATAGATATTCCAAAATTCCACAATACCATGAATGAGATTCCATGATACTATTTTGAAATCCCATTACATAAACACTTAATCATTCAACCACATCGTTTTCATATTCAACATCGCCAATAGTGATCACATGTGAATTCCCTTTGTCCTTTGCCTTGTGTGGTTGCTCATGTCGATCATCACTAACCCTTGTACTAGGGAATTTATCAGCATAATCCCCCATTTCCTTGCACTTGAAGCACTGAAGTGTTGGTGGTGCGTTCTCTATAGTGTTTGCTTTATTCACATTATTAGAAACCCTTTTTCCATTACTTCGACACTCAGCAGCTCGATTACCTTCTTTTCGACACTGAAAACATTCTCTAGTCCCTTTAAGACAATCTCCACCATGCTTCTATCCACACTTTGTGAATAATGAAACATTCATCTTCTTTTCACAATTATTCTGAGATTTCTCCTTGAACTCCATCTTTCGTTTCTTGTCAAAACCATGATATGGATATGTAACACCGACTTCGATTTCTACCTTGATAGCACAAAGCACAATTTCTTCATAGCTACTGATGTCTCTTATAGCTAATTCCCTTTGAAGATTTGGTTTTAAGCCACTGAAGAATAGATAAACTTTACTTTCAGGTTGGATGATAATGCCAGATGCATACCTTGCCATTCTTGTAAAATTCCCTTTGTATATACCAACAGATTCATCATCCTTCTGCTTCAGCTCAAGAAATTCTTTTTTCCATCTTTGTTTGAAAAATACGGGGGAAGTACTTACTGAAAAACAAGTTCTTGAACTCGACCCATTCCATGGACTCAATTTCATTTCTTGGCCTCGTATTCTTGATAAGATTCCACCATTGATCAGCTTCACCTTCCAAACGATATACTACTAAGATGACTTTATCATGTTCAGAACATTGAAGAACTGAAAATATCTTTTCAGTGGTACTGATCCATTGTTCAGCAACATGTGGATCAGAAGACCCACTAAAAGAAGGTGGATGTTGCCACATGAAGGACTCAATAGAATATTGTTCCCTTCTCTGCTCAGTTGTATGTCCAGAATGATTCATAGCTTGTGTAAGTATAGCAATAAAATTTTTCACTCCATCTCCCATAACATTTGTTTGTTCAGGAGGACAATCATTGCATTGTCCATTACAGTGATCAACACGGTTCCTTCGGGTTTCAGCCATTGTCTAAAACCCAAAAAGAATAGTGTGAGAGGCAAAAATCATGCTGGGGAAAATAACATAATAAAGGGGGAGTACTCACAATATCTAACATCTTAGGTTAAATTATATGATCGTTACCGTAGTTCTAGGACTATATACTATACGTATACTTATCCCTTGAGACATCCCTAGACATACCTTAGAAATATCTCTAGGGATCTCACTAACGTTCTCACATCCTAGTTTCAAAAGGTTGACTAAACCTTTCCTCTGATACCAACTGTAGATACCCGAAGCCTGACGTACATGGACATTACATTACTTTTGCGGAATACTTAGTACATAACAAAAACACACACACAAGGACCGTAATAGTTTAGTGTCTTTGGAAACTCGGAATATAATCTTCTAATCATGGTGAAAGATCTTCAACATCTCCCATAAATATCTACTTTTTTTTGTAAACCTAAATCCTTTATTTATGTCCTGGGGAAAAGAAAACATAAAAGGGTGAGCTCAAATGCTTAGTAAGGGTAAACAAAAGAAATATCAATCACGTCATATTCATAAGAACATATCTTTTGGAAATCTTAACCTGCAAATAAGATCATAATTTCATAACATGGGATAAATAATAGTAGTGAAATGTCATCCCAATAATCATAACATAAAACATGAAACTTTTTGGCATACACACATAATCATAGAGAATCATTTCTTGTTAGTCAAGACTCATTTCCAAGACTATCTTAGTGGAAAAAGTCCGGTTCTGAACCGAGTTCATTCCTCGTTTCAGTCCTGTTTCATTGAACCGGTATAACCTACCGTTCCAGCCATGTCTATCTCATGAGATATAAAATCATTACCCAATGCATTTTAGGTATATATAGGTCCCACCCATAATTATACCATTCTTATGTGTGCCACAAAATCAGAAAACCATACATCATAGCATAACCCATGTAATAAAAATGGGAATCTTAAACATCGTGACATCATAAAACAATTCATATAAGATAAAGGAATTCATAAAAATAATTCCATCTCAACATAATAAAATCAATGTAATAATAGGGATAGAAACATAACCCTTTATTATCTTATATGGAAAATAATTTTGATAAAACACTTGAACTCCATTCTTGAGGAAAATATATTTTCTACTTCAAAAACACTTTTCTTTTCTTAACATGTCAAAGAATTATAAAATAAATGAAGTTGAATTAAAATAGACTTGAAAACTTGTAAAGGATGATTCTTGGAAATAATGTTTTAAAAATCAATTCATGCCGTATAAGTAAAAAAACATTCTTTGTACTTTTGTCGGAAAATTCAAAAAGATCCTCGTACGAAAAACGACAAAAGATTCCTTTCATATCATTTATTAAAAACTCATCGAAGGGTACAATTGGATTTAAAAATTGTAGTTGGATGGAAATAATATTACCTATTGAGGAAACATGGATGTGGATGATAAAATACACCCCAGTAAATGCCAAATTATAAACAATCTCGGATAAAAATGAGATTGTGATATATCCCTTACCTTATTTCTGATATGCTTTGTACGTATCTGAAACTCCTGTGTAATGATATAAATAATTTCATTAACTTATTATAGAATCATATTCATTTTTATTATATCATATATGGTTCACTTATGTCTTTATATTACCCGTTCTTTTGAAAATTCCATGTTAAAGAAGCGTTTTGGGTAAAATCATTTCATTTATCGTAGGTGTTTGGACTTGTTGTTCTTGACATTATTATTACTTATATCATGATTTACTTAATTCCTGAATATAAAACATGATTTATATATCATATATATTCAGTATATATATATATATATAATAGATAGATAAATGAAATGAAACACACTGTTCATGGAGACGGTAGTCCGTACGTACGCATGAACGCTGTTTTCCTTTCCTTATTGTCTTGAATGGAAGTAATTAGATAACATAAATATATATATATACATAAATAAAGTATATTTAACATGTAATATATTTCATTATTATTTATTATATATACTTTATAATCATTCATGAATGGTTAATGTGGAGAATGAACCTCATCGCGTCATGGAGACGGTAGTCCGTACGTACGCACGAGCGATGATATCGTTCTCATGATTGTGAACTTGTGTTGAAGTGTATGTATACTATTTAAGTATCAATATCACTTTATAATAATAATATATAGTTACTCATTACACCATTATACCCATCCAATTAAGGTGTTTCAGAAAATAGATTACACCACGGCGTGGAGACGGTATTCCGTACGTACGCACGCGTGGTGATTTACTTTTTCCCTAGGATGGATAGAAGGTTAATTAGAGTTGATTCATATTTATAATAACATTTAAGTATATATGAAATACTGATGTTATCACTTTATCATGAAACAACTAAATAAGAATAAGTTGAAGAAGAAAGAAATTGAAAAAGATCGGTAATGGATATTACCTCTTTTTGACGCGCCTTTTCTTAACCTCCACATAAAAAACTAAGGATGGTCTTTGAAGAATACCAGGACATCTAGGATGATACTAGGGAAGGGGAGAATAGATTTTGGCAGGGTTTTTACGAGCTTCAATGCTCAAATTGGTGTGAGGAGGAGAGGGAGGAGGAGGTGCCCTTTTATAAAGGGAGGAGAGGGGCACCTTAGGAAAATCTGAAAATATTATTTTATATTAAGGGAAAATTTTGTTTATAATGGTTCCAAAGGGTCTTATTTCGAATCTAATGTGGGCAGGGGTCAACATACTCTAATAAAATAGGATTTAGACAAGTTTAGATAATTATTTTAACCTTATCAATTAGATTTAACTCTAAGTTAAATAATTTAACTTTTACCGTGTATTTTTGTTTTCTTACACTATATGGTTAATAAACATAAAATATCAAGCCAAACGAACCCCATGTTGTTTATTATTAATATATATAACCTTATATATCTCATTTAGCATAATATTTTATTTTTAGAAATAGAATAACAATTAATAATATAATATTTGTTTTAAAAACTAATTTATTTCAATTTTGACACTATTTGGTACATGATTTTTATGAAATTTATAACAGAATTATAAGTTCAAACTAAGTTACTTAAATCAACAATAACATTTCATATTAACATAGAAAATTATTGTAAGTCATAAAAAGTCTCAAATTACATTTATTTGGGAATTTATAACATCAATTATGTTAATATTTTCTGAAAAAGGTAATTACTGCATCATCGTTTTGTCATATATAATTTAATTTATTAGATGTATAAAAATTCTAGAAAACTACTATCATGTAGGAAATATTTTTATCTTTCCAATGAATAATTATAGTCAAAACTATTATTTATATAACACCATATACATATTAATTACTAAAAGGGTTTTGTTTATGTCTATTTTGCCTTTACATTAAATTAATTAGTCGTAATTGTCATTATCACTTAATGGGGTCCCAAAATCGACCCAAATATTCCCATGGTCGTTAATGACTCAACCAATATTGTTCGGACAAGTTTTAAGGTAATTTTTAATTATTATAATATTATTTGTTTAACCCTTATTTACGGGATTTACCCTTAACCATGGTAAATAAAATATTTACCGCAGTAATTATTCAAAATGTCTAAAAATAAAAGTTACCTATTTACAGAATTTGAACATCCTGATTCCAAATATGGAATTCATTTTTCCAAATTCAAAACACAAAAGTGGCATAAATTATTTTAAAATTAATTCACGTTGTTAAAACAAAAAACGTGTTTTTAAGAGATAATAATAACTATCAAAAGATTGACACTCATTTATGTCCAATATCAATGTGATATTAATTATATTGACCACCATTGGATCAAATGGTAAAAATATATTCTATTTATACTTTAAAACCATCCAATATTATAATTTAACCACATATGATATTACGATGCAAAAATTTGTTTTATATTAAAATATAGCGTGTTTTTACTATTCATTAAAATATGAATGTTATCGGAAAAATATCAAAACATTATCTAATGTAAATTTTTATATCCTGATTCAAAAGAATAATTCTATTTTGTCAAATTTAACATATAAACATTTCATAAACTAGATTTAATGTGGGTGCTCCATCAAAAGGCAGCAAAACTGCATTTTTTGAAAAATACTTATTTTACCCGAAAAATTTATTTTGTTCTTATACCATGTTCTAGAAAATGTTTAAGATGAATAATAATGTTATAAAATTCAAAATTTAGTTTATACTATTCATAACGGCTAGTTAATGACAATATTATAATAATATATCGTTGTTTATTAAAACCCAATATTGCGTACAACACACGCTATCGAAAAAGGTCGCGATTGCTTGTAATGCAAGCCAAGTCAGGGTTACGTGTTGTGAAAGAATCTTTCGTTGTTTCGTATAACAGAATCCAACCATATTTCATTTATACATTTAATATATATATATATATATACTCAATTTTTCATAAAATAACTATTATCAAAATTGTGTGTAACATGATCCAAGAATAGTGTTGTGTATACTGCAAGATAATATGGTGTTGCATATAGCGCAAGGTAATCTTGGTGTAGAATACAGCACAAGACATTAATGAAATTAAAAGAATATTTTTCATAAAATCCCGGGGTGTTACAATGTTCCCAATATCTCCAAGTTGAAAACATTTCAATGGATGTTTATATTGGTATTTACCTTTAATAGTTTTCCCATTTTAAGGAAAAAGGATAAAATATTATCATGATTTTTAAATACCACATTTTCATAATCTGATTACCCATCTCCAACTTCAATAAGAATCATCTTTTTTTTCTTTTCATCCCTGAAATACATTTCTCTATCAATATTTTATTATTTTCAATGAGTTTTTTCTTCTCGTTTCATAACTAATGATAGTTATATACAAATAATATATTTATAATGTATATGGATCACAATATTATAATGAATAAACCTTTGCATCAAATTTATCAGGTAATATTCCCAAGATATTATCAACAGCTATAGAGTCGTCTAGTTCTCCACCAAGTTATCTGTTAGTACTGACAGTGTTATTCACCCTGGTAATCATGCCCCTAATAGATTCATGCTAACCCATCCTCAAATATTCATAATTCAATCTCTATATTTGTAGCTTTTCCCTATTCACTTTTGTATATCCCTCATATTTGATTTACAATTTATCCCATATACCCTTGGGTGTATCAACTCCTTTCACTCTTTATAATTCACATTCAGAGAGTGATGAAAATATTTCCTTATTCACCCATCCATAACTCTCTATATTCTTCATTTCAATATATATAATAGTGAATTTATCATCAATGGGTTGAATAAAAAAAAATTAGCTTGAAAAATATCATAACTGATAGACATAAGATATGCCAAAATTCTGTCTTTATAGATATGTTAATTATTCCCATAAAATAATGTAATACCTTTACTAATAACACAATTAAAAATCTACATAAATAGAGAGTAAATGAAGGAAAGTTCGCACTCATATCAATTTAATGTGCCGGGTAAGGATGATTTCTTAACTATGAGGGGGAGGGGTGAATCAGTGATACTTTATCTTTTTTGTTTTCACGAATTAACCCTTTCCTTATATTAAATATTCAATCCCTCTTGAAAATAATTCAACCACCATCCAAAGGATCACATGTAATAACAAGGTTCGCTCTTCAATAAGAATAGATATGCCCTTTGTATGGTTTGGAAATGATATAATACTATACAATCCACCATAAATCAATCAAGGGATTACAATGAGTTGGATATACCGTTAAACTCATGCATCACTATGTAATGAATTCCAATATTGTTTGTGAAACCTCTTACCACAAAGAGTTCAATACAATTTATTATGTAACAAATAATGTTAAATGTTCCTATTTTCAATTTCCCAAATTTTTTAAATACAAATACAATTATTCACTATCTTACCACAAATAAGTTAAGAAATTAATAGACATTGTTATGATAATGAATGTACACTTTTCTTAGTTATGATATTCCCAGTCTGATTCCCCTGAGTATGATTCAACCTAAATATGATTCTTCTAGTCTGATTTTCTATTATAATACAATAGAGATGTATCATGACCACCTCAATTCCTAACCCTACAAAACATAGTATGGTTCTTATTCATTCCAATAACCAAAATATGAAAATCCCAAAGCTGATTAATCAATCATGATATGATGATCAACCGAATAAAATTAACAAGAAGATTATGATAATCAACTAAATATGAAAATCTCTAAGTATGATTATCATATGAATATAATATTTCGATCGTTTCTCTTCTTCTATGTCTCTATTCCATCATAATGTCATTAACATGGATCAATATGATATCTTCATTTTATCACAAAAAAATTATAGATTACATTTCTATTATAGTAAATAGTACCAATAGACAGAAATTTCATTATTCTTATCCTTTTATATGTTACTGTCAAGAGGTTTGGGCAGGAATCCCGAAAAACATTCCCTCTCACACAAATTTAACCAAAATTCAATTTCCCCTAAAATCAATGGATGATTTTTGACTTCTTAAACTCTTCATGAATCTTCTATATACTTATACAATAATAACTTCTTCTTCAAGCTCTCTTTTCAATTGAAATACTGATTTAAATACATGAGTCTGATTCTCTTAATCTAATTTCATTAAAACAATTCATTGTAGTAAATGAAAAAACATGTATGAAGAAATATATACCACTTCTAAATTCGGAATTTGATTATTCTTTTAAATGTTGATCTCCCCCATTATATGAAATCCAGAAAACTCCATCTCTTTTTCTCTTGATCCACATAAGATACAAAATAGCATCATCCCTTATTTTATTGACCCAGTTGGAAAGATACAAAGTAATTAAACCTTTTTGAAATAGTTTAATTCATTATTAATCTCATTATCTTTTTCTCTCTTCATTAATCAGCCTCAAGAAATTTCTTCTCAGAATATTATTGCCTATAATATCAGCTTTATGAGTATAATTGGCCTAGATATGATGATTTTAGGGTATGATCATTCTTAATAATATATTGTGTTTCATTTTTGTGCATGAGTACGATCATAAAAGGTATGAAAAGTTTTTTATGCTTTATATGGATGATTAGATGCCACTATGAATCACCACAATCTCTTACTCCACTTCAACCTGGATACGATAAATCAAGGTATGAGTCCTTTTCAATCTGTACCATCTCTTTCTTCTCTTCCACCTAAATATGATAAATCTATGTACGATTTGGAAGGCCACTTTTCCCTTTTCTTCCATAAATCAGGCATCATAATTTCCCAATTCCACTTATGATTTATATGAAATTCAAATCAGAAAAGAATCATAAAATTTATTTTCTCTTAGTCATAATGACTCTGATTCTCTCATTCTTAATAATGATCAATTCCTTATTAAATTTTTTCCCATACCAAACCCAATGAGAGTCTAATCAGAACCACTTCATCCAAAATAGTTTCTCTTCATTATGATGTAAAAACGTGAGTCATATTTTTTTCATAAAACAATAGTCATTAGGATATCTGAATAATACATGGATAAGTGACTTTCATTCGTCAAAAAAATTCATTGAAAACAAAATAAAAAAACTTTTTTCTTCATCTTGGTCTTAATAATCATCCCAAGTGATTTCAAATATCAAATATAACTTGATACCACTATAATAGATGTCTCCAGACATATCCAAGCCTGAAAAACTAACTCTCATTCCAAATCACTCAAGAAGAAAACCCAACATATGAAAAAGAAATGAGGAAGGGTTCCCTCATTTAAATGAAAATTATTCAATAGCCACTAATAATGGTTAAACGACATCATTATGGACTCACTTGTCACATTGATTTTAAAAATAAAATATATATGCCTAATACTCTCACCCAACAGAAATTTATTCTACAAATCATCATATGAATGTTAAGAAATAGTAAGGTCTTCATACCACAATCATCAATGTGAATCTTTTGAATCCACACTATCAGATTATCCAAATGCTATAAACTATAAAACCACCCTCGAAATCTCATAATTATTGTCTTCTTGATCAGAAAAAATAAAACATAGAAATAATAATGCATCTATGTCATAATCAACATTAGAATTACCATGAGAAGATCATTGAAACTGTTATCCCTTCAAATGGATTAGAGGATGGAATTGAAAAACATAAGAATCCATGGGATATCACAAAAACATGATATAAATACATAGGGTTCAATGGATAATGAGTGGAGATGTTACATGGTTCAAAGGGAGAATTTTCAAATATAACAGTGAAAAAAGACCTAATATATAAGTAACAATGTGACCATTTTAGTCACACCGGAATGCTTCCACAAGGGAATTTCATCATAGTGTAGCCACTTTGGGTCATATATTGACCACATCCAAATTAATGGTCTGAACCCTCATATGACCACCTCAGGGTAAGACACTATCATGGAATGAACCTTATGGTTATTCCATGATGACCCGCCATGACCCATCTGACTGTCATTTCATGATTTACATATCACTATATTGATAGGATGATTCATGGAAATTCCTTTATATTAACTTCCAACTTCATGATATTAAAAATTTAATGGAACCGTATTCCATCCCATGTCTTACTATTATATATGGGGGTACCAATACATGATGGTTATTCATACCACGATGAACATCCTAATGTGTAATTCCAACTCCAAACTAATCTTAACTCTAAAAATAATGATATCAGGCCACTCAAAACATCTAATAATATTAAATATGTATAATATTTATAAAATTAGATTAAATTAAACATTAAAATCATCTTCCATTATGAAATCCCACTCTAAGGTTATCTTATCCCATAAAAAATTTATATTGGCCCTCATCTAATAGATCTAACCAAAGTGACCATGTATCTCACACCCACTCCCAATACTCCTCTAAGAAATTACTATGTTTCCATGATATTCAGAAATGATGAATCTCCTTACCATGAAACACATTCTCACACCAGTCTACAATATGCATCGGGGACTCCTCAAATTAAACATTCACCTTTAACTCAACATTATTATATTATATCACATGAAAATGGACTAAAAAGTGCTTTTGAAGCTAAAATACATGAAACACGTCATCCAAACGTTTATTTAATGGATTAAGGTCAAATATTAATTCTACTACTCCAATTCTGTCCACAATAATCAATATATTAAAAAACAACTATAAATGATTTCCCTAACTTCAATGATACATACTCAAAAACTGAAGAAATATCCATATTAATATCCCATCACCAATAAAGTAATAAATGGTAATTCACATTTGGAACAAATGTTATCAATTATCTAAGTGTTAAAAAACCAATACTAAAATAAATTCACCCACTTGGTGGCCTCCCACACCAAGATTGGCTCGATCACTATTGACTCACCTTCCTCTATCTAACACAATGATAAGGAATACAGTATTAAATAATGAGCCTAATAGGGAGATATAAAGATTCAATCCAAAAATATATTATTATAACATTACTACATATATATATGGTAATCCCAATTCAAAAAAATCAATAACACATACACCAATCTCCTCCTCAAGTATTCGGATTTTCCTCTCTGATCACCCGTCTGCCTGTGGGTGATACCTTTTTGTCAACCTTAGCTAAGACCCCTCCTAAGTATTTTTTGTCCCTTATAGAATATTTATGACAATAATACATACTAATATAATAATATTATAATAGTTATATCTTTTTGGACACACTATCTCTCACACATTAGCCAACTCATTAACTGATTAGGTCTCTTAAACAGGTAACAAGTGTTAAACATGTTTCAGATGGTCTACCACTATGAATACATTATCTTGACCAGTTGAGTACTTGGGAAGTTCATTTACAATTTACATGATCACCTTATTCTAACACATAATAAAACTAAAAGTGTTAAATTAACACATATGTTCATTGGTTCTCCACATAATCCTTTAATTAGAACGACAATGAGAAATAGACCCCATAACTTCTTTCCTTATACCCATTCATAAGAAGAAATTCATGATGTCATGATATATCTAGGTCAAACCACGATATACCACCCATTGTGAGTTATGAGAGTCCCTTATTATCTCCTCCATCCTTATGTGGGGGGGGGGACCACCACCCTACCATGGATTTAGAAGAAATCATCCTCAATCTGGGACTATCCTTGGATATGATTATCTATCTTGATACATTTACACAACCGATGATTATAGAAATCATGTTCCTGTATGAACTTCACTCAATCCACCAATGAATAGGTAATGAAAAAAGTAGTATTGTCCATATCCTCTTGACCTATTGACAACCCAATTTCTTTGTTAATTGTAAATCTCATCAAGTTCAACCCATTTTATGATTTTCAGATTTTATTCTCCTGATTATTTCTATAGAGAGTATCCAAGATGTATTTCTCATTCCCCTACATATATTACATATCAATGTCAATGTTCTATAAGAATTCATCCCATTAGATCTACCCCCACGATCTTATCCCACTAATAGAATATGTTTCACAAGAAGTTGGGGAATGTGTAAATGATAAATATCTTATCTAAAAGACAATGGTACAAAAACATTAGGGATTGAACCCAAATAGTAATCTTTAAATCGTGTGTAGGATACTTATACTCATTATTCCTTAGTACATGAGGTCTATAAGACACTAATAGATTATTATTCATCTGATCATCTCCTACAATAATCCCTGAGATGTCATAATCGATGATAATATCGATCCATAGATTAGGAACAATCAGAATTGAACCAAACATTAACATAATATTTAACTCCTGTAATGTATCATTGCATCAAATTTTCCCATAAAAATTTTATCCACTATTGTTTTTCCTTTCATGGGTGCTTCCATGTTATGGGAATATTTAATGCACCATTTATAATATAATATAAACATAAAAATTTCAATCTTGTATGATTTTTTGGGTCATTATGAAGAGAAAAATATCTCCACCTTCTATAGATGTACCATGATCCTAGCTTTTGAGATCAAATTCCCATGGAAACAAATAAAATCTATAAGTAGATATTTCAGTACATATAAAAATGATAATTTGATAAATGCATTCCTAATAAAATCATTACATTATGGGGATAAAATAATAAGGTATATGATATACCAATATTTCATCAATGAACATAAGGATCAATAAATATAATTAGGGATGAAATATTTTGTTTATGAAATTCATGAACACCACATATGAATTAATCCATATAAATGTCATCCTAATATACTCATACAACATATACATATATCTAAATAACATATCCAATACATCTATTTCCCATCCCCAAAATTTAAATGTAGCTCGATCATAGTTCAGTCATAAAGAACTATTGGGATCATAATTACTGATAAACTTATCATCTATCCTTATCAAAAAATAATTATTTTAATCATAAAATAATTAAAATTTTGGTAATTTTAACACAAATAGATGCTATTATACACTATATTATAAAAAAAATTGGTCACCCAAAGGAGAATTAGTTGTGTGAATTAATCTGTTCACCACATGTTCATTGAGTTACGCTGTCAACTATCTCAACTTGATCGATTAAATATGATAAAGAGGTATATATATATGATCCAATCATGTGATTAGATCAATAATAAAAAAAATATCCAATTATATATGAAGTAGTAGTAATTTATTAGTAAAAATATCAGCGACAAGGTCCAACAGTTGATAAAATTTTTCTAGAATCAAAGTATTATAATATAAAAGTACAATACCCTCAACCACTCCTATAATTTATCACATCTTGTTAAATTGAAGCATCTCTCTACCTACCTCCACATCCTAGTCACTCCAAAAAGAACTCATCTACTTTATGGGAAGTAGGCAGTACCTACCAATGAGATCAATTGATGTGAACTTTGATGTGTATCAAACAATCCATCCTAAAGATGTCATAAAAAATCATAATATATAGAATAACTAAATTAGATAGATTTTAAAATAATCAAACCTCTGTGATACATGAAATTAATATTTGAAAATTAACAAAGATAATTTAATGATGTGTATCATGTATCAATATTCCCACATAAAACTCCATGTCCAACAACCAAAAAAACACAACCTTGATAGAAAAAAAAAGAATACGGCATCCCTATATTGAATAAAGAAACAAACAGGTTAAATATAACAAAAAATACCACTATAAAAATATGTAACATTTATTCCATCATTGAAAACCAACAATATGGAATAAAATACTTCTATATTGGACTTATATCCTTCACACCCTGATCCTTGGATTTCATGTGATATTAACCCATTGGGAATCTATAGCTACTTCTACCTCAGATACCCTCAGCCAGCTCCCGGACCCAACATCCTAGATGTGGTCCAATTATCAATCTATGTTTTCCCATGAAAATCCATTTAATATGGATTATTACAAAAACCTATACAATAACATGGATAAGATAAAATCATATAAAATCTCTATATATTCCTAATCTCCACACATGTATGAAAGTCCCTTGATGGACTCATATACAATCTGTAGTAATACCTAATCTACCCATATTAAAATCAGAAAATTAGAAATCCTCCCATAGAAGGGACTGATGAAAATATACCCTTACTAGAATTCCAATAATTAAACAGGTTCATCTCATTATATCTCTTATTCCTATCACTATAAGAGGCACTTAAATCACTATTGAAATGGTGGCCACCTTTCCCACTATAGATTTAATGAAAACCCACTAAAGTATAATATAATAGAACCTTATTGATTGTAAGAGACTTGTGAACCAAATTTGAGTAATATATGATTTTTAACATCCTTACATGGTGCCTCTAATCTAGAAAAAGGATGGTATCATATCTGTAGTCCTTCATTGAATCATTTCTTACCTGAAATGGAGAAAAACCACAACTCAAAAAAATGGCATGTATGGTTTTCAATTAACATTATTTCCTACTGAATATCTATAAGATACATTGATCATTTTAGATTATGTTTATCAAGGAATATATCCATGAAATAATTTTCCATGATGGCCTCCCATTAAAAGAATCAACCTTATGTGTTTATACCAAGGCTTCAAAAAAAAATAGTGGGTCCCAAAAGAATATCGGCAACTAGCATCAGCGGCTAGTCATCCACCAGCTCTAACAGCTCAAAAATCCCCATACTAATCTAAATTAAATCTTCCACATCATTAGAAAAAAATATAAACTATAAAAATATATGGTTTATCATATTAAAATCATAGGTGAGGTATATTTTAGTAGGTCCACCCTGATGTGCACCACCATCTGTCCCCAGTTCCATATGAAACACTATTAGATGAACCACCTCCACCACTAGAGGTACTGAGATAGACTATAGAGATTTCTCGTCGCAAGTCTTTGAAATATTAGGAAGGATAAAAATAGAATTATCTACCTTAGAAACATCTTTAATCTTGTCCCTAGGTTTCATCACAATACCTTTTTTTGTGCTGTTGATTCTAAAATTTCAATGTAGATATTTGGAATTTACATAAACATATCAAATCATAAATTTTTTTATATAATTAACAAGATCACATTAAAAAAACAAAGAATACACATATTATGTATTCCCCGTAACAGCTAATCAAAATTACCCCTACATTCCTAAGCCCTTTTCCCATATCACATGTAAATTTTTTTCATTAACAGTAAGATAAAACAAATAATAAGTGGATTGGGATAAATGAATTGGATGCCCCCAATAATATATTTGGGAAAACATTAACTATTCTTACTTTAATTTTATTAATTAAAACATATATCATTCATAAGAGTTCAATAAATTGAATTTTAAATGAATATATCTATTAGCATTTCATAAACACACCCACTATCTCAACTCAAAGAATGAGAAAATTCACTTAATCCAAAACATTTTAATAACACCTGAATAACATAAATTACCATACTATTGTAACCAATATAATAAATCCCACATCCCATGTAACTTTAATTTCCATTGTACATGTGTAAACTACTCTTAATAATAGCATACGACTACAAATCATTTTATAATATAATCATTTTACTATGCCCCATATAATAAATAAAATAAAAAGTGTTATTATACCATTTTTTAACACTCTATCTAGGATCACTAGGTCAGATGTGGTATGAAACAAGAATTTATTTTCACTTTCCTACCAAGAATAGGAATTTGAGTTGGTATGAAACATGTCATCATTTACACCTTCCTATATAAAATATGTTTTAGAATGTTGTAATGGGACTAATTTATATAGTGGTGAAACTATACAGTCGATATTACATAAACATCAATAAAAAATATTAAAATAAATAATAAATAATGAAACATCTGAAACAAATACACAGATTCTCAATTATAACATCACTTGAATATAAAAATGATATATAATCACTATTTTAACATAGTAAAAAATGACCACCACTTATAGTATATAAATACATATACTAAATAAAATTACAAAATAATAAAGAAGAAAAAATAATTTCAATTTATATCATGGAATCACTTAAATTTATCAGAATTCTTTACATTCATAGTTGCGCATCATAGGGCCCTTTTCCCTAGTCTGGATCATGAAAAAAATGTATCACACAAACTAGGGTTCCCATAATGGGTGTGATTATAATCTTAGTATTACATCCATAATGCTTCCTTAACATAATTGAAACTAATATATGAAGGTGTATGCATTAACAGAAAAAAACACAAATCTATATGGCCATCATGAACTAAACATCCTACCATAAACCGCCTTCGTACCATTCTAACTAATGTTAAGTCATATTAAAAAAATGAAACCATGTTACTGGACACATATTTTCACTCAAGGATGTCTACAGATCATATCCCATTCCAGGTTTATAAACACCTTTTCACTCACTGTTGTTCATAAATCACAATCATAATCCACCATTATCACTCAATGTTGGTAGATATAATTAACTCAAAGCCAAACCATCTCAATCAAGTCATTACTAAATCAACATGATGCAAATCCATCCCACTCATGATTTTCCCAAATCAACAAATTAGATCCCATATGTCTCACCCATTGTTGGCCCACTTCATTATCTCAAAGCCCCAATTTCTCACAAATATTAGTCCCACATTATCAACTTCAAGCCCAAAATTATCACTCAAGACTATATACATCATCAAATTGATCTCATTCCATCACATAATAACGAAGGGTCCTCTTACTCAGTATGTGGAAAAAACTATTGTATCATGATCTCATATATTATACAGTAAGAACAATACAAAATGAAAAAATAATTAACCTTGTATCGTCAACATATTCCACAAAAAATGAACCACATGTATATCCCAAGGTTTTATACATTACTATCCCATTTGGTTTACCAATGATAACCACAATCACACACCCAAATCCTTTAAAATTTAATGCACTCATCACCCATGACTATATAACACTCTAATATATCTACATATCTTTAGCTGAGCCCAAAAAAATTCACTCTCCACAAAAAACACTTTCTTGTAAATCCCTACCTAAAACAATCAAACAACAAATTGATACATAATTTATAATATTTTTTTTTTCAAACTCCCTCTCTAATGGTAATACAACATAAACAAGGACCCAATCAGTAAAATTGATAGCAAAATATAACCCTACACGATTAATTCATGAAACAATATGCATGTTCATACATAAGAAAACATAAGAATATTGTAGAGTAAGAAGTAATTCCTACATCAATCAGGATGAATAAATATTCAGTAATCTTGGTATATAAATCATGAATGATACTAAAATACTTATCATTATTAAAAGACCCTAATAAATTTGTTTTTTTATATTGGAATCTAAAAAAATAATGAAGGATAGAATTATGTAATAAACAATGTTAGACCTATCAAGGGGTGTACAAATGAACTAGTGAGACATTTAATTGATTATTGGAGATATTGTAAGAGATTAAGAATCCATAAATTGACCAAAATCATGAAAAATAATGTAGGGGTTTATTGAGAATGTGATGATGTGTTAAAGGGGTTTAAGGGTTAATTTCCATATATTCCATTTCAATTGAAAATACCCCATTGAGTTATTCATAGAATGACCATTTTGTTTATGTCGTGATGATTCCATGCAAGGTACACATCATGATATGTACCCCATTGGTAATAACATAATATCTACTAGATAAAGGACCTAACCCATAGGTAAGAAACCATCACAATATAACCATCATAGACATGTATTAATGACTTACCCATTCATTTTTGAGGTGACATGATCATCAGTTATATAACTTTTAGATAATATTATATGAATATTTAATACATATTATTTTAATACAAACCATAGAACTATATCCAATAAGTTTCATTAAATAATAGATAAATAGTAAACATATTTCATGAAAATTATTCAATATAACGTAACGAGTTTTCTACACATAAAACACTTCTTAAATGGTTCCTAATTGTAATTATTCTTCATAACACAGGGAACTAGAATGATTGAAAATTGTTATATCTGATTCTCAATCAGGGAAGACAAGGATTATATAAACTGATGATCACAAGTGATAATAATATATGATTATGGATATTATAAAATTATCACAACTTAAGATACCATAACAAAATATTTTTAAACCATAAAAAATTATTCATTTAATTTGTCTTTGATATAAAAATAGAGTGATCCATATGTATTAAAAAATATAAATAATAAATCATGATCTATTATATAATATCATAGTATCAACACATAAGTTGGTGGCATAATGTTTTGGCCTAATCATTATAACAAAAAATCACTTCTTTAGTAAGGGATAACAGTTAACGCTATCTTAAGGGATAGAGTCCCATATGGGATAGGGTTCACTCAACATTACCATAAAAATAGAAAACATATTTCTGGGCTAAAAACTGTGAAATTAATCACATGGTTGGCATATTAAAAGAACCCATGAATCTTATTAAGCTTGGTAAAATTGTCTATATAATCTCTTAGTCTTGGTCTAGTCACATGTGTGTCCTCTTGTGATTGGGACAACCTTCTCTGAACTGTTGGGCATGTAACAACATTCCATTTGACCTTTTTTATGAATATATAACAATAACTAGTGATATTTAGGGATATAATAGTCTAATATTTTATTTAATAATAATACGATCACATATATATCATAATAACATAAGACCACTCATCATTCCTACATAGTTTAATTAACTAATGAAAAAGAAATGGTTTTTATGAGACATCATTAAAACGTCTTCATCATAATCCATTTGGATAAATGGATTTTTTGTTATTATAAGATACTATCCCAAGTGAAGTATATCAATCCTTATGTTATTTTTACATATATGAATTTTTTAATTAAAATATAACAAAATATATTTTAAAAACAATAGAAAACAACATTACATTTGGTAATTTTTAACATATACAAAATTCAAAAAGAATGAAATTATTTTTTAAAAACAATGAAAACATGTAAATATATCAAGATAATGAATAAAGTAAATTAACATATGATGATCATGTTGTTTCATAAATGTTAAAAAACATTCTTTTATTATATTTATAAAAAGATAAAATTGGGTCATATTGGAAATGTATAAAAATAATCATTTAAATTTTGTAAAAAAATGTTATGGTTTGTAGAAAAATTAATTAATAAATAATTTTAAAGTAGATATAATATCCAATAAAATATTTTTTAAGAACAAGGATGAGGAATAGAACGATTCCTGACTAAATAGGCGAAATAAGGTCGGCTTGTAAAAAAACACGTCATAAGTATTTTTGTGCTCTAAAAAGGGTAATTATATAATTTGAAATATTATAAATAACCATTGAAATTTGAAATGAAAAATTTTTAAAAAGTAATGTAAAAAATATTTCATATAATGGAAATTGAAACTGAAACAATCCAGATAAAAAGTGAGACTATATCAAAAAAGATAACCACATATCATGAATTGATTTATACACACTCTAATATCCTTTATAATAAATTTAAACTTATTATAAATATATAATACAAATATAATTATTCTAATATTGTTATATACAATTATTTTATAAATTTCCAATTACTCATTGATTAACAATTCTTCATTAAAATCAATATTCTGTTATCAAATATTATGTTTTATATATTTGTTTTATTTTAAAGAATTTAATATTTTATTATGTTTCTAGTTTATTAATATAATTAATATTAATCGTGTCATTAATATAACATTTTCCATTTAATATTATTTTTTAATAATACGATAATGAGTTGATGAAAAATGCATTACATAACATTACGAAGATGGTAGTCTGTATATACATAAAGATGATGTCTTCATTTTTCAATTGATAGAAAGAAAGGATGGTAAATAATAATTAATATTTATAAAATAATTATTATTATATAATATATATTCAAAAAATAAATCTATAAAACCACACATGTGAGTCAGTTGTTAAAAATTAAACACATCGCTTCATGGTGGTGGTACTCAGCATGCACGTATGAGTGATGTTTTCATTTGACATTGGATTGAAATGATGTAAAATTAGTTTTTACATCATCATAATAAAATTTAGTTATAATAAATATAATTTTATAGTTATATTAAGATGGTTAGAAAAGATTTTAAGGATTTAAAAAAGAAAAAATAAACATGAATGATTTCAGTTTATACTTAAAACCCCCCTCATTGGATATCTTCATTTTTCTTACAACTTCAGCAATCGGGAATAATTATTTTAGTGAGAACAAACGTATACAATTTTTTTAGTATTTTTGGGAAGTTATTTTGGTATTTCGTGGTATAGATAATATAAAAGGAGTGTGTTGATAAATTATGGGTGGTAGTTTCCTTTTATAAGTGATCAGTGTTACGCCTTTGTAAATATTTTAAAATTATAAATATAATAAATGAATTTCTAATGTGGAGTGGATAGAAATATTAAAACTTGTACTAAACCTATTGTTTTTAAAATAGACTAATTAAATCAATTATACGGTTTCCCAAAAACATGTATCCTTATACCATTATTTATCCCTTTTAAATTATTTTTACCTTTATCCTGGTGAAAAAAAATTTATAATGGTAAATTATTTTTTTGACAAAAAATAAAATTTTCCATATAAAAAATTTAAAAAATAATGGTTAAAAATATTCAATACATAATATATGATTCAATTTATTAGATAATAAAAAATAATTTTAATATGAATGCAAAAAACATGTATAAATAAATTTTAAAAAATAATATTAATTTGGAAGCAAAAAATTGAATTTATTGTAAAACTATTCCTTGTAAAAAATGAAGATGAATTTTATCTTATTTTATTTAAAATATATATCTTAAATTTTCTATTAATATTATTTAGTAATATTATTACATTAATATTTTAATATAAAATATGTTGTGCACATAAAATAGCTTTTACTAAAAAATATCTAATATTTACCTTGAAATGATTTTATACTCATTTCTAACCAATAGATATTGAATTTTTAAATGATAATTAATTTTTATATACATATGAACAACAATATTACATAGTTCTATGATTAAAAATTATTTTATTTTTTAAATAAATAAAATCATGTATAAATAAAAATTTTAAAAAACATTTCCATTTAATAAAGTATTATTAGAATGATCATCCATATAATTACATAACAACTATATATATATATTATTTATATTATCAATAATTATTTTAATATATCAACAAATATTATTATTATTATTCCTAAAAAGTACTATATTTTATAAAAATTAATCATTCAATAAAAAATTTCAATAATAATATCTCACGATTTACTGCTCTTTCTATATGTGAATTTAACCTTTTTTAAAATGTTATTTATTTTTAAAATTAATTTAACAATTTTATAATTTCATTAATTTTATATTTTCATAAATCATTATTTAATTATGTTTGGTGTTATGCGCAACAAAATAT
Organism: Viscum album; assembly: GCA_963277665.1. Lineage (NCBI taxonomy): Eukaryota > Viridiplantae > Streptophyta > Magnoliopsida > Santalales > Viscaceae > Viscum > Viscum album. The sequence goes on along the minus strand of OY728134.1, from coordinate 632,167,413 downwards.
ATCAATGTAACGAATCAACACATTAGGGCCCACCGAGATGGTGGAAGGCTAGGCCTACACGACCCCAAGCCCACCTCTATTAAAGTAAGGGATGGAGAAAATCACTGATAAGGCATACAAAATTGGGAGGCATTTTCCTAGAGTTACAAAACACATACACATAATACTCTCTATTATATAGAATTGAAGAGCAATAAAAAGGGATGAATCATCTAAAGTAAAAAACCATTCATGATATATAATCTAGTAAATTCACTAGAGTGTGACAGATGAAAAAAAAGAATAAATGTTAAAAATACGCACAAAAAAACGGAGTCCTAACCTAACATAAACTTGAATAAAGGAAATCTGAGAGATATTAACTCCTCATCTGTAAGAATTTCAACTATATTGGGTCTATACACCTATGTATACCTATACTCCACCAAAAGCACTACTAATCTACCCATCATATTTATAAAACCAAACACATGTGTGAAAATCCCATGCAAGGGTGAGAATATTCATATATACTTGTACACCACAAAAACTGAAGGGGGAAATAAAATATTCGATATAAGTAGGTATATAGAGCCAAAGAAAAAGTGTAACTCATCAAGAAAAATATTCACATATAAGGAACTTCAATAAGGGAGGAAGGGGATCTACACCTCATAGTACAGGTTAGAATGATGAGTCTACATATAGATACAAAGGGTACATTGTTAAATCCCATATTCTCATGAAACATTAGAGGTAATAGTGTGTATGAACCACACATTGGAACTGTTTTTCACATTTAAGGGGGAATAATCTCAACCAGTGTACTCATGCCCTAGTACATTAGGGGTGTGGCACTCAATTAGGAGAGTAACAATGTCCTAGTACATATATGTATGTCACTCAGTTGGTAGAGGAACCATAACCTAGTCCATAATGGGGGTGTTTCTCAATAGGTAGAGTACCCATTCCCATTTTCATTTAGGGGTTCTATGTAGTAGGATGAGGACGCACACCCTAGTCTGTTAGAGGGGCTCAACACAGTAGGTAGATGACCTACTCCATATTCTATCAGGGTTTTCCAATCAATAGATTTAGGTCCTTCACTATAGTCCATTATGGGGATTCCACTCAATTGGGTACGTAGTACAGGGTACCCATACACATGATGGATTGGAAGGGAGTTCGACCCTGACATCTCACAGTTATGATACTACCTAATCACTTCCACTATCAAGTTTAACCTAAAAAATGAGTCATGATTGGAACATTAAAAATCATATCACAAATTTCTCTATGAATACTACCATCATGCTCTACATAGAAAACTACTTAGGATAGGCTATTCACAGGAAACAATCTGAGTGGAGATAAAGGATATAAAATAGTTGTATGTTTCTCATAAGGATATAATTTGTGTATGGGGTTCCCAAGATATACTGTTCAACTCCACTACCTAGACCTATTCTCCTATAGACATGTATCAATGGTCATTTCACTATACATGACATGTAATGGGGGCTAAATGGCATGTCTCAACCACTGAGGTTCTAACTATGTGCTCATAGTCATGCACGTGTTTGTTAGAAAATGCTTGTATACCTAGTTATATACCCTAGTTATTCTTGGATACCTACCTATGTCGATGTAATCCATGATTACATGGTGTGTCCTTCCATATGTGGTTCTATCCATGAGCAGCTGACACATTTCATATCCAACTAGGTAGGGTCACATGTAATGTTGTTCCTTCCACACTATGTATGATCCTTGTCTTCAAAAAAACCCTAGTTACTGCAAACGTGTGGAGATACATGACATGAGATTTTTGACTTCCATAAAAGTTCAAAATTTTTCTTTTATTTTCCACATATTGATTCCCCTCTATGAATTAGGACTACAAACCCCACAAATTTTGTGGATACTGCCTTCGAGCATCAATTATGAATGTTCATTAGCCAAAAATTGGAAACTGATTATTTTCAAATAGCCACAAATCACTAGACACAACTCACATCATCATTCAATTTTCATGGATCAGAGATCAAAATAAAAAAATCACCCACATCCCACAATGAATCTTGATCATTCTATTAATCATAGTCACAAGATTCATTCACAAAACCACCACAAATTAGCAGGTTCGATCACACTCGATCCTACCCCAACAATGTTGAAATGTGACCTCATAGGATGATGGTGAAGAACGTGAAGAATTATATGAAAAAACAATAATAATAAATATTGATTAATGTTGTAGCATTCCAGCCTAGTTGCATCTCAATAGGTTCTCATGGATTGTATTCCCCATGCCCTCAAGCACATCTCCTCGAATGGAAAAGGGTGCCGACATACAATGATGTCCTTATGTGTTTCCTTGGGGAGACGATTTCCTCATAGATACAAATATTCATAGTATTATATATCATGAGTAAATAGACGAATAATAATAATAATCATACAATAATGCAAGAGATGAAATAATCCATGTGAAAATAATAACCAAACTGAATCTGAATATCAAAATAGATACAAAATGAGTATTTCCATGTAATGATTCTACAAAAAATTATATTACTAGGGAATATGGACCAAGAATATACTACATTCAATGAAAACTACAAAATCATAAAATAGATTCCTAGTATCTGTAGCATATGCCCAATTCTCTTCACCCATTCTCCATCCTAAACAATAGAGAAATAGATAAATGGACGCATCACACCTCCCTTTTATTCATACATGTGATTATAAAGTTTACTCAGTTACCAAACGATTCTTGAGCTAGGTGTGATATATAAATCTCACTAGGACAAAACCCACAGTGCCTAGACCAATCTATTTCATGCATTAAAAAAATCCAGTGTGGAATATATAATAAATTCATTCCAATAAGTAAATAAAACATGTACTCCTTTGTATGGGTCCCTAAATGGATAGTCATCCCAAAACACATTCATCGTTTTAAGATAATATTCTGAACAAGGTACATATGTGAGACAAAATATGTATACAATGTAAAATGTAAACTTTGATACTAAAGTTGGAAAACCACCAAGCCTATTCTTTTTCTTGGGGTTTCATTTTAGATGTCACCAAATAGGTGATCTCACAATAATAATGAAAAAAATTTATAATTGAGGTAGATAGAAACATTTCATTTGCACAACAATTATCATAACAATAATTAAGGATTCATCTCATATGGTAAACCATGAAATAAGTCCATAAAATACAAGAGTGGTGCCTTGATCCTGTCTAATTTTATCTAAACATAATCCCATGTATCACTAAGGGTATCTCCATATATCCCAATACCAATGAGTCTATAAAATTCACCATAAATGGCATCCCATGTATCACTCAGGGATGGTTAATCTAAGATCATTCTAAACATCACGAACATTGTACCATGTATAACCTTAGGCATTGAATAATGATCTTTCTATATAGTTCAATGCTCATTTTCTACCCTAGGGAACCATTGTCAGTCATGTGTATAAGATACCTCCTGGGAATCCCATACCTAGAAAGAAAATGCATCTCTCCTGGAACATGAGTATATCCAAAGAATCCTTAGTACAAGACCCATGATCTCTCCCAGCCTGTATCAAGTGATCCATCTATGAATTTCATATATTATGGAAAATAATTTATAAATGAAATCCATAGACTAAACTTCTCATGAGAGAACTAATAAGTTATTATATGAATCCAAAAAAATAGAACCACTCATATGCCAAGCATAAGGCATTAAATAATAGAAATAAAGGTTATGAGGCATTTGAATCAAGGCATATAATTTAAAAAATCTCATTTCATCATTTATCTCATGTAAACTACATTTCTATGGCACCACATATAATTGAATATGATAAAACAAGTCATGAGTGTTACGTACTTATATGAACAACAAGATACAAGAATATGAAACATACCTCTAATACCATGCCATCTATGACATTTAAAATCCCAATTTATCTAGCCTTTCCAAGACTGAAAATTAAATTTAAGCCTTTCAATTGTTCAAAAAGTATATAAAAACTTCAATTTGGGGATGAAATTATTAATTTGAAAAGACATTGTATGTAAGAAAAACTACAAAGAATAATTAAGGAGTTAAAAACTTGCATGAATAATTAAATATAAGGAATATGGAAATCATTACAAGAATCAACATGTATTTAAAAATGAGGTATGATGAATAATTCTCAAAGGTCACTCTCATAACTAACAATTAATTCTTAACTTCATTTATAATATCAAAAATTTAATTCAAAATAATCTATAATGTTTTAAATAAAAATTTAGATCAAGGAATATGACCATTAATGTATGAAACACCCAAAAAGGTGTCCATAGTCAAGAATAACACCTGATGAATGGGTTTCTACATTAGTTATGGGAACAATGCACTCAAAAATCTAAGGTGACCAATTTAATATAAAATTAAAAATCATAAATTGATTTTCCATCGAGCTACAAAATGGTACAACGTCTAAAATTCCATGAAACTAGTCGGAAAATGTATAGAAACCTTATATCATAGTGACTGTACTAAACATGATATATGAAAATCATTTATTTACCTAAAATGAAACAAACTAGAAGATTTATCATGACCCCCCAAAAAAAGGAAAATTCCATTGTACCAAAATAGTTTAATGGATTTTATAGAAACATAGTAGTAGAAGAGATAAAATGGTATAGATTACTGAGATGATTTCATTGATTCTAATGGTGAATATATCAAAGGATAAATAATGGAGATAACAGATAACACCAACGGAGGATGAGGAATCCACCACACATATAGGAGAGGAGGACAAACCAACTCGATGTGTAGGGAAAAAAGAGGGAAAAAATTTAATAATTAATGGAAGAAAAATTGATATTTCCCTCAAAATTTCATTTTGCATAGTTTGGCCACACAGTTTGGTCAACCTGTGTGCTATCTATATACTAGGTTATACTTATGGTGTATCCCTACATGGGCTAGGAAGGCATGTTGACTAACTATTCACCATCCTTGCATTTGAGATCTATCCAAAACTATTGCAACCCCACATGGTCATGAACCATGGGTCACATGGATTAAAAAAATCCTGAGACCTAGTCTTTTCCCCCATTTTTGGTGCTCCAGGCTTCAATCATTCACTAAACGCACCTGCGACTTCCTTTAACCTCCTAGGATTCAAATTATTTTATCCTTTAAGGTATAAAATATAAAATGAAATGGTATATACCTTTCTATAATATTGGGATGTTACAACCTCACCACCATAAAACAAATAATACCTGAGTTTCCTTCTTTAGGGTGGTAGAATGTTTTCTGAGAAGATTTCTATCCGCTATACACATACATTAGCCACTCTCTACCTTGTCTCATCCTGAACACATTTGTGATTCCATAACACCCAGACTAGAAGAACTAAACTTCTTTATAGAACATTCGTGTTGCGATCAATGATATGAATTTGATGATCCTCATATGATGAATCTGCCTCTAACTCAATGTTTTCGGGATCAAATCAATGATTCAGGCATGGATGATACAATTAATTTTGAGATACATGGATGATATCATGAAAGGAATGATACCTTTGAGGTAATAGTAATTGATAGGCTACTAAACAACCTCTATCCTCTATCTCAAAAAGTCTTAAATATCTTTGTGATAACTTTACCTGTCTCTTTATTCTTTTATGACCCAATTTTGGTGATACATGTATAAATACCTATTTTCCCAACTCAAACTCTAGAGGTCTACTATGAAAATTAGTATAAGACTTTTTCATAGGATATGATGTATCCCTGCACTAAAAATTAAGAGGAGAAAAAATCACCCCATTATAAGGTGGTGGGGATACCTCTCCCAACATTAAGCCTTTTCATGGGGGTTTGATGACGCCCAAAATCAATTGAAAGAAAAACCATCTAGGCTAGGCCCAAAGAGGACAATATCATGATTGGGGGATGAACTAGGCTAGTGATATGGGGTCAGATCCAATGTCCATTCGATGTTTGAGTGGGGATGATGGACCCTTTGATTGGCGAGGATTGTGGAATCCCACATCTAAAGGGTGGAGCAAGAATCACCTCTTTATATGGATGTGTGGATACCTCTCCCATCATGACGCCTTTTCATGGGGGATATATAAGGGACTATGCCTTGGGATTAAAAAACCATGGGGGATAGTCCTAGATCATGAAATATCATGATTGTGGGATGTACTGGTCCATTACAAACAACATTATCTAAGACATATTGGAAGAAAATATAAAATTGGTAAATATAGGGTGAGATCATGTCATAAAATTAATAAATTGATTAAAAAAATTAATTCAACAACATGATCATGTGAAGTGTAGGAAAAAACATATAATAAAAAGTTGGATATATACATATAAAGAACTAATACTTTAATCAATAGAGGAACCATAACTGATTATCCCTATATCTATTTAGATCTTCATTTGGTGAATAACATGTTCGACAATGATAGACAAGATCCACTACATTCACTACCTCTCGATCTATCTTGATATGATTTCTATTTTTCATCTGATTCCAATTTTCCAACGATAAACAATCTGAACATTCTCTTGAAGTTACAAGGTATATGAGGCTAACCTAATAAAATTTATATAAAATAAATTATAAATAAAATATTAGGATAAGGGTATTAAATGACTTCTTTAATTTATTTATTTAATAAATGAACATATTATACCCACCAACCACTGCCTAATTCTTACATTTAATGATGACCAATTATATGTTGTGCCTTGGGTAAACCACACATTATGGATTCTACCATGGTCACATATATCCAATCTGAGTCTTCACTAAAATGATAAACCATTTTTAAAAAAATAAAATGTGCGTGTGATATTAATATATGTAATATTTTTATAATATCAATTATGTGCTCCCCATGCCATATAAACTTGTGTGGTCTCCATTATTAGAACCCAAAATATTAATTAAGATATTTAAAATTATTATAACAAGAAAACAGTGTCACAAAAATATTTCACCATTCAAGTATTTTATTCCGTCAAAATAATAATAAAAAACAAAATGTGGGGATACTGGGCACTCTTGTAGCTCTCCCTCATAAGGATTTCTCAAACATAATTCATTTTTTTGACCAAGGGAATTGCCCATCCTCACTAGATACTCTCATTCTAATCATTAATCATCATCGAGTAATATTTGAAGGTGGATCGACCCACGATGTCTTGCATGACCCTAATATCACGGGTATAATACCATTCACATATCTCCATTGTCATGAAATATGGATGACATAATGAACCCACTATAAGAATGGGGATTTGTCTAGGGATTAATAATCCTCACCAATCCTCCATAGGATCATAAATGGCTTGATGAACCTCAGATATATCTTGACTTTTTATCCAAACCGCTGAAATCCTCATTGCGGTGATAAAATTAAGAAAACATAGTGCTTCTATTTGAAATATAATGTCCTGTGATGTAGATCTTTATAATATTTATATCATAGATGGGATATCCACATATTCTCATATATCACCTAATCATTTTCCATCATTTGTCTGCACCATCTCTAACCCAACAAAATATGCCTCTCCAATCTCAGTACAACATTAGGGAAACCTATAGGGTCTCCCATAAAAGGCCTCAAAAGGTTCCATGCTTACTAAAAAATGATATTTTCTTATTATAAAAAAATTATCAATGAATATTGATGCACAATGCTATGGATAATGTAAAAAACATGAGCTCTAAACATATCCTCCAACACATGGATAGACACTCGATATTCCCATCCATATAGGGGTGAAATAATATTCTCGTCCCTAATTGATTCTTAATTTATCTAATAGGACTCTCCAAAACAATTATTTAAACCAAAAATCATGGTCAGAGACATTTGTTGAGGGTAACCCATGGAGCTGGATGATCTCCCACACATACAACTATCAAAAACTCAATACTGATATCCTCTCCCTAATGTAAATGAAGTGTGTCAGCATCTTGAGTTAGTAAAAAATCACATATACAACATTATGACTTATCATTATCCATGGTATCCCTATCAAAAAAATATTTATATGATATCCAATTTACACTCTTCCAAATGAAGAGGACGTTTTAGGACTATTGTGACCTAGTTCTCAGCCTTCACCAGATAACATGTCAAACACTGAGAGACGAAATCGACAATTATCCACCACATTCATGACCACTAAAACTACCACTAAATGATTTTCTTCCTAATATATACATCGTGATATACAACCAATAGATAAGTGTTAAACTCCCTAATCACCCCCTATATCATTATGACTAGGACAACTAACCAACCACTGAAAAGGATGATGTTCTAGCCTCATTCAAAAAACCAATATACTGAATATCTCAAGGATAGTGAAACACGAGTAACCTCATAGTAGATGATTCCTAATGGAGTCTCCTTAATATTTTGGAAAATTGGAGGATTCAAAACAACTTACTGATGTTAATTCACATTATTATATTTTACTAGGGTGTGCTACAAAAAAGCTGACTGTTCAAATTCCTCCTTCAAAAAATAAGAATAAGACTTCCTTGTAAGGTGTTCTACCACTATGTTTCCCTTTCTTAGGGGTGTAGACTATCCTGAAGTCAATGTCATATAGGAATACAAACTATTGCCTTTGTCTCATATTTACATCTTTCTACATGAATACATAATTAATATTATGATGGTATTAGTAAACAATAATGTGTTATCCCAGATGATAGTGCCTCAAAATATTCACATAAACAGTTGCCAAAGATAACTATTGGTTGTGAGTCACATATTACTACTCATGGGTTCTCAAATTCCTTCACCCATATGTGATAATTTTCTACCTCTTCATCAACAAGAAAATGATCCCAGCTTAAGATGAATTAATATACACTACATACTCCATGCGCTCCTCATATTGTATCAATATAATAGAATAGACACACTACATCATCAACATCATGATGAATCTCATACACTACTCATTCAAGGAGAACAACATTCCTTTCATTGTTAGGACATTTAATTTAGAAATAGTTCTAGATAATTTCTCCACAAACCTCCTACAGTACCACCAACTAGACATGGAACATCAGCACCTAAGAAAAGCTCTTGGGCGTCTCCCAAGCATGCACTGCATCAATATTCATTAGTGAAAAATCTAAACCATGTCTAAATATGAAATTCAACATAATTTCAACATCATGGATATATAACTTGAACTTTGAGATCTTACAATAAATATGTTTCTCCTTGAGTAAGTCTAAGACCATCCTTAAGTGACATGAATACTCCTCCACTGATTCAGAGAGGATGAGTATCTCATTGATGAGGACAACAAAAAATTAGTCCATTGTTGGATGAAAACAAACATGATATGTGAATGTCACCCACCTATGGTAATAATCAATGTAATTATATTATGACACTAACCAATACTTTAACATTGTCATATCAAACTCTATAATCTCAAGTCTGAAAAATACCAATATATATTATACCCACTAATCTCAAGGGAACACATTTTACAATGATTGAAACCCTTTTATCACACCCCTTATAATGAGTTGATTGAGATAACCCTTAAATGGATTAAAAATCCATGCCAAAATAATTCACAAATAGAAATGAAATAAAATAATGTGATGTTGTTATGTCAAATAAATCAATAGAAATAATAGATTCCATTAGAGTCATTCCTTGGTCTATTGAAGACCAAACCATATTAATAGCAAGAGTAGATTGAACTGTATGAAGATAAGATATCACTCTATATTTATATCTTACATGATTCTTATGTGATTCACTACTCATCTAATATGGCCCCTCATGTTCTAGGGAACATTTTCTTCCACCTTGACTAGTACAACATGTCAAACTCAAACTACCAAACTAATATGGGATAGTTGAGCACCTCTCACTTCTCATTGTAAACCTAGGTCATGAATTACTACCCATATTCTGAGGGATCCTATAAACCTCTATAAATGTCACATCCAACTATAATCTATGCCCTCCACAGGACATTCAAGACACTATCCTTTCATGTGACCATGTTTATCATACAGGTAAGTGAACACATGATCACAACCCTGAGAGGTTGATCATCTCCACTCATTACAACTAAATATTAAAAAAATTATCAAATTGGAAGAATGAAAATATATTACAGAGTCATGTTTGTATATGTAAGTGATGACTGAGTGTGTCCTCAATAACGAGGTCCATATTAATAGGGGATAAGAACCCAAGGAGTATAACTCAATAAAAGGATTCTCTTGAGTAGCTTAATAGGCCATGAGGTCTTCCACTTGATTTCCTTCATTCCAAGAATGTAGGACCACTACGTCTATAGATAGTAAGTCCTTGAACTCAGGAATCCAATATGTGACGTTCCATGGAGAGGCATAGATTCTAGATAGGGAGCTCAAAATAAACATGCAATTTATTTCCATAGTAGTTATGGTGATTTTCATTGATCTACAAAGAGAATGGCCATTGATAATTGACATTGACTATACATTCTAGAAGTTAACATAAATATAGAAGGCCCAAAAATCTACGATCATTGAGCCATTAGTTTCATGAACCACACCTATACTGCAAAGGTATCCATTACTACATGCACCGTCAATGTTGAGCATGAGTCCTTTGGTGGTAGGGGACCATCTAACCCAGTGGACCCTCTATCTATGTATATACAATCCCCAGGGTAGACTGTGGAGGAGGTAATTTTTATAGGAAGGGGAATCCCCCCTGCATCATAAGCCCTTCCCGATATTCCATAATACACCTAGATCAATACACTATAGCTAGTTTAGTGTGTACATAACCATGGAGGGCCTAGATCGGAGCCTTTCATAGACACCAAAATCCCACTATGAGTAGCAAAGCTTGTTCCTTTTCCTCTTGATTATTTCCATAATACAAAAAGAACCAATTATAGTGAAATTAATTATGTTAAGATACACCTAGAATAAGAACCATGAACATGGATAGGTCTCTCGAGATCAAGAATTATCATTTATTTCGAAAGAATATGTGAAAAGAAGACTCCTCTACAGTAGATGAACATCAGATACACTTAGAGGCCAAATGTACACCCTTAACATTCACTTCCATATCCATAAGTACCACATGATAGTTTATCCCACATAATATGATGTTATATTTGGATGGAATATCCATTCACCAAACAGTACAAAAATCAAAACATTGAGTGAAATTTTTTAGCGGTGGTTTACTAAACTGTTGATAAAACATTTTAAGATATTTTCATGGTGGTTTTTTATAAACTTCCGCTAAATTATTAAAACATTTAATACATGGGAAACTTTACCACTCCCCAAACAAATCCACCTCACCGACTCCCTAAAGCCATAGCCTATCGATGCCCATCACTGGACCACACTACGCCTCACCCCGCCATGTGTCACCTCTCTCCAACTCTCCTCGCCTCACCATCCCATGTTGCAGCTCCCTTTGCCTCATCTCAAATGGTTACACCTTGATTCCAATCACCACTGATCTCAAACCCACCTCGCCACACCTTAATGATCGAGTGGTAAGTGATGGTAACACACGAAATAGTTTTATTTTTTGTTTTTTCCACAATTGGATAATATTGATGGTCAAATGGGTGTTACATCATAGGTTTTTTCTATTATAGTGTCAAGAGTTCTCTATATAACATATAAGGGGTGTTGGACTTGTGCTCATTGTTATTGTAGTACCTAGTGTGTTTTCAATCATTTATGTCTATTTTTTAATGTAAATATGAAATTATAAATATTTATAGGTAGTTATTAATGTTATATTATGTGATGAAATTTTGAGAGTTGTTATGGACTCGGATGCAGGATGGATGATATTGGATGAGGTAAGAAAGAGTATGGTAAAGGTTCTAACGTAAATATGGAGGTTGGTGGACCCTATAATTAAAGAAAATGATCATATTTTTGAATGAATTACCACTAAAATATATTCTATAGACATCTGTAAAATAGATAGGGGAATATTGTTATTTTATAATAGAGAGATGATGTTTTTGGGTCTCTTATACTTGGTATTGGTTCCCTTGATCACCTGTGTGAATTGGGATCACCCGATAAATATTTCACCAAAATCTGATAGTGTCATCATAGTTGAGGAGGCAATTGGTTTTGTTTTTGTATAAGATGATAAATTAGTTTTGTAAGATTTTTTAATGGATCGTATATTAGGATATAGAGTCTTAGTCCTAGTGATTCTTGGATATAAGATCAAACATTATACCATGGTGAGTCACACCATGTTTAGGGTGGATTGGGAGAGACTGAACAATCTATGTGGGATGGTTACATTAGGATAGAACAAAGATAGATGGAGTGGGTTTCCATAAAGTAATTTATTGATTGATATAAATTAAAATATTAGATATGGGGCCAATGAGTGGGTTGTTGGTTCTGATTAGGACTTGGCATTTGGATTCCATGGTGTTTAGAGTGACATGGATTGGGATGGTCCATGGGTAGAAAGACTAGGAGTGTGGTGTTGATTTAGTTATATTTGAATGGATATTGATATCTAATTTTGGATAATACTATATGATGCATAATCACTAAGTATATAAGTGTGAGAGGTGGTTTCAAATATCATATATCAAGATGGTTTTGAATATCAAAATGGATTCCCCAAAGGGTGACGTAGACCTTGTTATAGTGAGGGGATAACTCTTGACTGCATAGTTCCCTAGTATCAGCTGGTGAACTATGTGACCTACACAGTCCTTACCTATGATTAATGTTTTTGATATGACCTCACTAAATTTCGTCGTGATAGGTTAGTGTGCATGTTGTGATGTCCCATAAGTTTCCTGGGATGTGACATTAATTTTGGAACTAACACTATTCCATTTTTCCTCAAGTTGAGGGTAATTTTTTAAGAATATATGATTTTTCCCTATCACATCAGGTATTTGATAGTGTACCTCCCTATGATATAGGTAGTGTAATAAGTTTACATTTATTTAGTAATATTTAATTAAGGACCTCTAATGAAAGGGTTATGCCATGTAACATTGTGAGATGGGATCGATGAACCTTAACATTATAGATAATGCAATGGGATGAGAATCAATTTCTATATTTAACTAATTAAACACTAGTCACTTTCATAAAATTTCATGACATTATAATGTCATTTTCTTTCTTTTTACCCCAATAATCAACTTTTTAGAAACATATATTTTCAAAAATGAACATGTCAACATTCAATCACACTATATACAAGAATGATGACCTATATATTATTACATTTAATAAATATTCAGAGTTTTTTCCCTATAATTTCACATGTATTGGAGATCATTTTATTATTTTTTTACCATTATAATAATATTTCATAGTTATAAAATAATATTTTTTTAATTTCATTCATTTAATGTGAACCAAAACTCTAATTGATGTGGTGTTTATTATTATATTTAAAAAAGTAATCACTATTATTTTTCATAATATTTCATAATAATCCATTGATATTTTATAGAATTTGACCCTCTAAAACATTTTTTAAAGACATTTATATCATTTAAATACATTTATGGTTACTCTAAATAAACCACACATCAGTTTATGTTTCATTAATTGATACATTTTAAAATTCATCCAATAAAAATTATTCGACAATTTCAAATCAATCTATGGTCGTTTTATATGTTTTATAAATTACTTATAGGTATTAAAATTTTAAAATAATTAAACTACATTTTTTGTTATTCAGTGAAAACTATCCCTCCTATATATGTGGCATCTTTTTTTATATGTCACAAATTAATCCGTAATAATTGTAATAATATTTCATTAAAATATTAGGATCTTTTATTTGTTTTTAACATGTAAATAATGTCTTTAAAAAAAGTTACATATCTAAAAAATATTTTGTAGTCATTTTAAGTAAAATGTAAATATGATTGGTGTTTCATATATTCATACATGTAAAAAAATTATTCAATGATAATATTCCTTCCATTTAATGAGATTTTTTGATTGTTTTATTGGTTTTCACATTAAATAAAATGTTTTTATATGGAATATTTATTTTATTCCTCATGTATTCATGAATATGATAGAAGTTTCTAGGGGCACCTAGTAAGGCCCTATAGAGATGTATTTCTCACACCATTCAAGGGAACCCCTATGTGCATGCATACATTAACTTTAGACTTCATCATAGGAAATCAAATTTTGTTGATAAGACAACTAAAGTGTGATGCATGTTTTTAGATATGGTTTATTGAGGCCTAATGATGGATGTAGGACTATATTTTTGGTATTTATTTTTTGTTTTATTTTATATTTTTCATCATCCTCTGGGTGATTTGTGTTTTTACGAAAATATGAATTATTCATGGAATGTATTATATAATTTTGTTAATTTTATTATTTAAATTGATATGTGGTAGATGGTTTGGTTATTTTTACATTATATTATACTATATTTTTATGTATTTCCCACAATAGATTTTGGATTAGTACGTTTCGACATGTTTACATCCCCATGAATATATGTTGGAATGCTAGGTGTATGTTGAACCTCATCTTATATGATGATTTAGAATGGATAATTATAATGTGACATCATAGTATTTCGTTCATTTTATAAATTGGGTAGATAGAAGAAGAAAATATGATTACATTATCGATTACTATGATAGAACATAAATAGGAGATTCATGAAAACCTTTTTGATGGTATGTCCTGTTTACCCTGGGTGAATGATTGTTGTTATTTCGTTTTTCTTCTATGATTGAGTTTTTTATGGAATATAATGTTCTTATAGAAGTAGTTATTTTAAATTTTCATCTCCTCTATCACTAGAATGAGTCCCATGTGCATGTACCATATTTGGTATATATTACATTCATGACATATACATGAATGAATTAAATTGGAATTTTAAAATAATATTCATTTTTTAAACTGTCGAAAAATATACATAGAGGTCAATTTTATTAAACCTAAATGAATTTATGTTTAGTGATATATCGCTTAAAAAATATAATTATTTATAATTTTGTTGATTGAAATAATAATGTACTGAAAATTGATTTTTGATCCCTTCTTGTGAATTTGTATAGGAAAACCGCATTTAAAAAATTCATATTATTTTCATCAAGTATATATGAATATATTTTCTTATTTATTAATTTGTATGTGTTTTAATTTTATTTTAAAAATGTGTAGGCACATTGTGATATATATGGATAAAATATGGATGAAATTATCGAACAACACACATCAGTATGGTAAGGGTTTTTTAGAGTTTTGAGATTTTTCAATTTTCAAACGATCTATTTATTGGAGAATATGATTTTAATGTCCTAAATGTAAATGTTGAAGATGGTCAAAGAGATATAATGTTTCTGAACACCTGATATTGAAGCAATTCCCGGCTCAATATATTTTTTGGATTTGGCATGGAGAATCAACCTTTACAGAATGGTTTAGCACTGATTTCAATCCATTGAATGAGCTCCCAACTTCATAGAAAATCGATAATGAAAGGAAAAACCTTATAAATGATGCATTTGGCATTTAAAGACACCAACATCAACATAAAAACATATCTGAACTACCAGTTTATGGTGCTACATTTAGCAAAATGACAAGTGATGTTTCTGAGAATATAGGACAACCATATCAATATTGTAACAAATCATTGGATCCTCCTTATGATCATATAGATACTATAGTAAGAGAATTCGTCACTAATAAGATAGATATGTTTCATGGTTTAGATGATGATGGAAATCAGCTATTGTATAGTGGATGTTTGAAATATTCAAAACATTCTTTTATGCTGATGTTTTACCACATCAAATGCCTACATTGATATTCAAATAAGGTGATGTCCATGATATTATAATTGCCGAGTGATACATTTCATGAAGAAATGATCCCTAAGTGTATTTATAATATAAAAATATTTGTTAATATGATTGGTCTGAAAAGAAAAAAAATCCATTTGTTTATTAATGATGGTATGATTTATTGGGGAGAGGGTTCAAAAAGACTGAATTTCCAGAAATGTTCTTCCTCTATATGAAATTCTATAGGTGATGTTGAAAGTTGGAATCAACATACATTCATGAATAAGAATAAAATGAACACATCTAAAATGGATTTACATTACATTCCATTAAATCATCGATTAATAAAATTATTAATGTCATAGAAAACCACTGAACACATTAATTGGAATTCGGTGGATAATAGTAATTATGGGTTAATGTGACATCCACTGGATTACAATTCGTGGAAGAAAATTGATTCATTACATCAAGATTTTACATTTGATCATAGGAATGTTATATTGGGATTGTCTACTGATGGATTCAACCCATTTGAGACTTTGATTACCAGTTATAGCATTTGGCCAGATGTTTTAATTCCATTCAATTTTCCTACATGGACGTGTATGAAACAATCATATTTTATCATTTCAATGATTATTCAAATAAAAAAAATCCCTGGAAATGATATTGATGTATACATATATCCTTTAATGCAAGAAGTACCAGAATTATGGAGAAACAATGTTGATACATATGATGCATCTTCTTGAACAATATTCAAAATACAGGATGCTCTAATGTGGACCATTATTGATATCCTTGAACATAGAAATTTATATGGTTTGAATATTTACAAATGTTTGTATTGTCCTACTTTTAACATTAATTTGAAGCCCAAATAGCTACCTCATAGTAGAAAATGGTGCTTCTTGTGTCGTTAATACTTTTTCGACTCATCTCATATAATTTTTTATAAACAAGAAAAAATTAAATCGTTTCACTAATCATAGACCACCTCTAAAGTTGATTATAGGATTGGAAATATTAGAACAACTTGAAAATGTTAAAACAGAATAGGGGATGGAGCATCATTAAAATGATAGTGGGAAATATGTTCAATTTGAATCGTCAAGATAAATCAGAACACAACAGTAGAAGAAAAAATTATATTTTTCAAAATTTTGTAATGGTAATTTAATATGTTTTGGCATAATCGTAAATTGAAGCATATTTACAAGAATTTTTGTGACAATTTGATCATTATATGGATTTATGATCATGGAAAGATGAAAGATCATTTCAATGCTCAGAAATACTTAAAATAAATGAACATAAAGCCTGATCTCAAGCTTGATGAGAATATAAAGTATTATCTGGAAATTATTGAAATGAATATTTGAAATAAATATACATTCCATAGAATTTTAAAACATGTGAAGGTATTTTATGGGTATTTAAGTAACATCTCACGATGATTTCACTAATGTATAAATAGGTTAAATTTATTTAAAATCATGACTCACGTATTTTGTTACAACATTTACCTCCAATAGAATTTCATACATTATTACCTAAAAAGGTTACTGGTGTTGTTCCCCAAGTCATTACATTATTCAGAAAACTATATAAGAAAACTGTATATCTAGTTTAGTGTGAAATCCTTTAGTATAGTTTTTTATTGACACTTTGTGCAATGTATGCGATCTTTCCTCCATCATTCTTTTACATTCATGATCCATTTAAATATGAATTTAGTGGGGTAAGATGAATCAAGAGGCCCTATACTTTATCAATGGATGTATCCATTTGAGATTTACTTCATTTATATGTGTTTTGTTTTAGTAAACAGTTCTTGGAACATCATTAAATTCATAAATATGTTTTCTTATTTTATATCACAAATACATAGGGAATTTGAAATCATAAATGAAAAATAATTATCAACCTAAATGCTCTATTTATGAAGGTTATATTTAAGAATAGTGTCTTACCTTTTGTTCTATATACATGGATGATATTAAGAAAAGATTCAATCACGTTGGATGTGTTGATGACCAATGAACTCGATCTAAAATATATGGGATATCAAAAATTGTTCCTGTTATTGGCCGATCAGTTGGGAGGAGATAAAATATTACACTAAGAGAAATTGAATTATTAAAGGAACATAGATATGTGCTACTGAATAGAGAAATGGCAGATCCATTTATTGAATATTTTAGGGTACAAAAAAAGTGATGAATGAGAAGACAACCCCTAAATGAAAAAGTTCTTATAAAATAATTTAATAAAGAAGTTGTAGAATTCTTTGTAAGACATGTATTTTCATAAATATTTCAATAAAAAAGATATTATGTTAATAAATATATTTTATAATTCCAATAATTTATATTAATTTATTTCAATCAGGAATACTAATACTTGAGTTGAATTGTCAGAATATATGATTTTTCTTTCATGAGGTCCTCTAAAACCAGCGAGAAAGTTTGACACTTACAATATGAATTGCATTGTATTCCGTACTATTGATCAAGAAAAGGGTTTAAAAACACATAATATTAGCATATATACAATTTCTAAAGTTGAATACTCTGTAAAATTGACTGATAACATCAGATTAAACTACCAAGGTCATTTTTCATTTGATTTATTCAAATGCAATTGAGTGGATATTATCAGGGGTGTTAAAAGAGATTCCTTTAAATTTATTTCTGTGAAATTATATCACATTATAGATGGCCTTGACCAAAAACTAAATGATCTATATATCTTATCATCACAAGTGAAAATGGTATATTATGTGAATGATGTTATGGATGAAGGGTGGAGCGAGTTGCTCACTATAATGAAGTGGATTATTTGACCTCTAACATCGAATCCCATAAATAGTAAAAATGTACTTTTTTTCCATCATTATATTGAAAATACTATTATTTCAAGAGTTTATTATGTGTATGTAGTAATTATGGATCATGAATCTAAAATGATTGAAGGAGAAAATGATTGTACGTACAGTTATCCATTCCTTTATTAACAACTGATGTCATTCAAGAAGTCATTCATTATCATTTTTATGTATATTTTTTATTGATTTATATCTGTTATAATTTATATTTTTAATTAATTTTTAGAAATATATGTTTTGAACATAATTTTCTTTGATTAAATGATAGGAATTCCATGTAGGACGCATTTTACTCAAACTGTGGGGTTAAAGAGTTTTTCTATAATCTAATCAACTCTGGTAATCTTTTCATTAGTTTTAATATTTATTAGACAATGTGATCTATATAATATATCAAACTATTTATTTATCAATGTTTAATTTATTCACTAAATTTAAGCCACAGTGCATCCCAAATAGAAGTGTGGTTGAATGTACATAAAAAAGGTGATGAATGTTTTTTTAATGAGACAGCCATATAAGTTTGGTTATGAATACATTTTTCAGTATAATAACTTATTATCAATTATCTGTTTGTTAATATATATTTTTTCTACTATGAAAAGTATTTGATTTATAGGAAAACAAATTAATGAACTATCAGATCTCAACCCCACATAGTCCTTCTCAGTCTCCCTAGATGAACCAGTTGGTAAAGTCCTTTGGAAGGAGCATCCTTGTCGAGTGTGTGGATTGGTTTGGGGATATTAACATATAATGTCCTTGGTAGGAAAACAAGTATTTCAACTGATGACTGGTGATGAGAAGGTAAACCAATGAACATCAAAATCATTTAATTCACAAACATTTATTGATTTTAATTTTAAATATAAATATAAAACATTTTTTAATTTTAAAAATAATTTTATTATAAGAGATTGTCGTAGGAAGGAGTACTGTATTTGGAGATGGTGAGGAGGAGAGTTCAGAAATGGGAAATGATTAGTGGAGGGGGCTTTTTCATGTATCAGTACCTCTAATGTGGTTATTTTTTTTATCTTTTTATTTTATTTTAGATAGGTTCGTGAAAATGGGATACCTATATATGTGTTGTATAACCATTTATTTATATTATGTGTTTCAACTGGTTATGGAGATTAAAATTTCTATATGATCATATATGATGAATATTTTATTGTCACTCATTCACATATAGTTTTATCTGACTATTATATTCTATTATTTTCCTTTTGTTTTCATGGTGTCCTACTAAGTATATTTATACTCACACTTGAATGGGATTTGAATGCATGATTTTTTTTATTATATAGAAAAATTGTAGATGGTGTCCTTAGTAGACCTAGTATCTATAGAACATATATGTAATTGGAGGCACTAACCATGTTTGGTTGTCATACATAGGGATCTTGGGTTAGAAACTCCACTTATTTTTTCATTCAACTATTTTTAGATTAGGACCTAGATTCGATATTCTTTGTTAGGCATGTATTTTACCATTTTCCATTCCCGGATATTTATCTATATCATTCTGATGTATTTTATATAGGTTTCTACCTGAATTTTTTACAATGGGAGGTTTTACTTTATTATACCTATACATTATTTCATGGAGTTGAGTCTATGTGTGTGTATTCATGTACAATAGGATAAATCATCCCACTTCATTGATATTATTACTCTATGCCTGTTTCTAGCCCTTTAAATATTGTGGTTGAACATATGGTTTCACTCTCGTCTTAATGGAATCCTATGTAGGTTCACTATAGGACCAGTCATGACACAAAATCTCATTGTATTCTTGAAGACAATAATCTCTATATAACCCCATCCTTTATATGAAAGTCTATAACCTTATCCAAATATCATATCACAACCCATTCCTACTAATCAAGGATCATGTTATGTTATCTCTCAACAAACTAAGGTCATATATAACTTAACTATACAAATATATCTCAAGCCTATAACATATAGGATATCCTCTATATATCAGACCTTCAATTTGATTTCTATCCTCTTGTTTTCACCTTCTTGGTTAGTGCTCAATCATGATGTGTTGGGTGGTATCTCTTTTGGGGGATTTTGGTGCTCTATTTGTGCATGGAATCTATTTTTGATGCTATGTATTGTTGGACATGGATAAGCCATGAAGATTTATTCAGGTAACTCTGACTATGTGGATTCTTGTCGGTCTGGTCATATAGAGGCATCTATGTTTTTTAGTGATCTTATACTGTCAGTTGATCTGTGTTGGAAGTCCTTGTATTTCATATATAATTTACCCATTGTATGAATCCAAGTCAATTTGAATCCTCTCTTCTGTAATTTTACGTCATTCATGGATATTTAGGGTGATTTATCTTTTGGATTAGAATTTATTAATGGTTTTGAATCATCAATGTCTGGTTTTATTAAAATGTTATTCATGATGGATGGTTTCACATTGAGAATTATTTATTTATTATTAAAATAATTTTTCTTGTTTTTTATTTTGGTGGATTTAGTTTTAACATTTGAAAATTCATTTTAAAAGAATTAAGATGATTGTTTACAACAAGTTTTAAATATATTAAATTTTTGTTTTCTTTGGAAATGTCTTTTGTAATATTTTAAACAATCAATGTACAGTCATTGATAAATGCATTGAGAAAATTATTTATTCATTAAATATATTGAAAATTTATTATTGATTCTTTCATTATGTTTATTATTTCAATGTTTTTATGTATTGTTGAGTTTTTTAATGTGTAGTGTCTTCTTTGATTCTATCATTGTATTGAGAAATGTATAATTTCATTCAATGTTTAGTTTTCCTTAGTCAATGTGTCGACTATTTATATTTTGATGGGAATCTGTGTATATTGATTAATTAATTTTAAGATGTGTTTTTTTACTTTTCCATTAATTATATATTTGATGATCTATTAAAAATGTCATTGTCACTACTATATTGTTCTGGATATAGGTTATCAGGCTGCAGAACCTGCATCTTGTGTTTTTAATGCATGAGATAGTTTCAATTTAAATAGCTACTATATATATGATTTTTTCATGGTGGTTTAAAACGACACTATAGTATAGTTATATTTGGGGAGTTGTTTAATCCAACCACTAAATATGAAAAACAAAATTACTCAGCGGAGGATTTGTTTATATTAGTGGTGTTATTTTTGATAAAAAGTCCTTACATTAGAACTGTTTGAAAACTACTGCATGATCAATGTTATTTTTTAAGTACAAATCACCATCAAAACAAATAAAACCACCGTGAATAAAGAAATCTATGACACTTTCTAGAAACCACCAATAAATGGAAGAAACATCCACGTGATAAATGCCGAAAAAAAATTTAGAGGCCATTTTTTGAAACCATCACAAAAACATATAGCGGTGGTTTAAACCACCACTAAATTGTAATTTTGTCAAAGTTAGGGGAGGGTACACTATGGGTTAGTATTTGGATGATAATTCATTTCGGGTCTGTATGACTTGTTTGATAACCTACCATTTGATGATTTAAATAATTCACATTGGTACATGGGCTGAATTAGACTAATACTCTCAAAAGCCTCTGATTAGTGAGATTTAGGGCTGCCTAGATAAATAGTGGATGACATATGACCTCGCTAAAGGACAGTTTTGGTGCATGGAATTCGGGGAAGATCATAAGACCACCACTAGTTTTATTGAAAAAAATTGACCATACCCCAACCCAAGATACTTTGTATGTGTTCACTAAGGTCTGAGATATAAACACCGACAACCTTACACAAGTGGGTAGGTGGTCTTCCATTATCACATCATCCAAAACCATACTTCCCTCAAATGAATAGTCCCTATAGGGAGTGACCCTAAATAACCTCAAAAGAAATCTTACCATGAAGAATGTTCATAACGTTTTCCACATCCCTAAACCCAATACATCGATTCAACATCAGTATTGAAAGCATACTCTATGAGGACCATTTAAATTTTCCTTAACCATTACTATCCCAAATAAATCCATTCATTTTTGACCGAGTCGATTTGTTGGGGGACTTAGGAACCATTATTATAGAAAAAATGTTCATGCTAATTGAGTAAAAAACAAAATTGACAATGGTGATTCTACCATAAAATGAAAAGAATATATTCTTCTAATTATTAATATAGTTAATGAC
Source organism: Viscum album (assembly GCA_963277665.1). Taxonomy (NCBI): domain Eukaryota; kingdom Viridiplantae; phylum Streptophyta; class Magnoliopsida; order Santalales; family Viscaceae; genus Viscum; species Viscum album. Next base: position 632,144,493 of record OY728134.1, on the reverse strand, counting down.
CTTGATAAACATACCTTCAATGTGACTGGTGAGGATTCATTCAGGGGAGATGGGTGAACCCAAATAGATCATGTGAAATATCGTTCTCAAAAAGCCCATGCTATATTAAATATTCTGATTTCTACTATCCGAGAAGGAGTATGGATTTTAGACCACAATTTTATCCCTATTGACAATTTTCCTACTTCAATATGTATACTCATCAATGTTATAGTTGATACCTCTGAAATAATATGTATCTTTTTAATGAATAAAATTTCATCATCAAATGATACAATGTGTGGCACACCAAGGACATGATCCCCTCAATGATAAATAATTACATGCTCATGTTACAAGGAAGATATAATAAATATACGTAAAATAACCTAGACCATAATGAATATTTTAGGAGAAATTTTTTATCCTTTTCTAAGTCCCCTAACTAGTTTTTGGAATCCACAATGCCTACCCATAAAAGTCACATTGATCTAAAGATATCCATTACACTGAAATAGCATGTCAATAAACCATTTATAGAATCCTATATTCCTCATTACCCAAATGATGAATGACCATTCAAATATGTGATAAGATTTTTACAAATACACACTCACAACAATATTGGACCCCAATCCTTCTTATCGATGTCACAAATCAAATCCTAGGCAAACTTCATATCCCCTTCGATATATCATCCCTGAATAAAAGTATTCTTATCCTAAGACAACCAACTGTGCATGAATTGAGAAAACCTTATGTTGACGATGTTTTCAAAAACATTATACAAAATGTTACCCATGATAAAAGGGTTACAATAAACAATGGAGTGTGGGTCAGGAAATTGTGAATTAGAATCATTTTTTTAGAACTAGTAACATGTGAAAGCCCACCCCCCACGAAAGAAATCATGGACACCACTAACAATATCACCAATAATCACATTACAAAAGATGAAAATAATGACATGGTGAAGTCATTAGGCCCTAGTTCAACCTCCTGATTGAAAGTATTAATAGAGTCCCACACCTCCTTTTCAGCCAGTGAAAACTAAAGGGGATCATTAGCCCATGCAGAGACAGCCTATAGAATTGGGTAGAAGATAACAACCCAGTCAGCAAGATATCCATTATGCCATCATGGGTAGCGAGTGAAGAGTAAATAATTAAAAGAATAAAAATTAATATCATAAATAATATCCATGTCTCTAATCCAGGATCCATCTTATAGGTATATTTTTTGGGGCTGGCATCATTTCCCCTCTTTTAAATAAGATTCAAAATTTGATGTGTTGAAATCACATTCCTTAATCTTGGTTGCCCGTTAGTGCTCACAGATCACCATTCTTTCTTTAGTAGCATCTCATGGAATGATTCTTCTTGAGACCCATGGAGACCATAATCTTCACATCCCAAGTCTCTTTGGGGATTAGCTATGAACTTTCAATATCATTTTTGATGTCATCAATGGAAGGACGAACAGGTGGGAGGGAGCTCGACAAGGCCTGGTGACCACCTTTTTTGTGCCAAAATTTATTGGGGAGACCAAGACGATAACAGACATGGCATAGAGAATCATAATACAGTTGAAATATATGATGATAGTCATGGGGTGATTTCCAACTACTAGTGAAGAAGAAGAGTTTCCCCCTAGGAGATCAATTTCTGGTGAATAAGAAAAGGATAATGATTAGAAATGGAATGGGTCATGTGGAAAAATTCCATGTTTTGGAATTCTGAAATTGAATGGAGGTTCCCAAATAACTATAACAACCCACACAATTTATATGGGTTACTTCATTGGTTATTGTAACATTTGAACTTGTCATTATAAATCCCAGATTATAGAGCCCCTCCTAGGACACAAATGTGGATAATTATATCTTATCATTTTGAGGGAGATAGATACCACCTTTCTTATCATACTAATCTAAAATAAAGATAAAACATCCTCCTACCATTGATTTATCCACCCCAGGTTTTAAGAGTTATGATCATTCCATAACTGCTAACAAAGACAAGCAACATATTTTACAAAGGCAAAAGAACAAAAAAAACAACCACCTAATTCCACCATAATAGATAAGTGTTGAATTGATTATATTTGTTTCAACATTGTGATTGTGGTATTTCAAAAAAAACCATATTCTTAATTATTCATCATCTCACCATGAATAATGAAGCTTATTCTAGTTCTCCTTAAAATATACTTAGTTTTGGTTGAGATTAGCCCAGGTTCTAGAATATACACAAGAGAGATATTATGTTTAGCACCATAATTTTAAAAATAAAATCCATCTTTATATAGTTATAGAGACCCAGAGAATTAAAAATCACTAATTATATCATTATGAACAAGGAATAATGTACCTATAACAATATGAATAGTGGGTACTAGCAAGATTACATAGATAAGAAATAAAAAACCTCTCTTAAGACATTGTTCATATCCTATGTGACTGATATCAGTGTCAGGGAGAGGAATGTTGCTTAAAAATCGATGTATGGTGGTTATAGTATGAAATAATCCTGGTCATCATAGTGAAGGAAGGTGGATCTTTCTCCTACAGTAAATCACTATAACAATTTGATTAGGAAATCAGGAAAAATGGTATATTAGAATCATGTGGAGAGGAAGACGATAGAAGGAGTTATTGGAAGACAATATTCTTTTCCATAGATATCCATTTGTGATGAACATGGAGAAATGTAGGGAGATATAAATAAAATGGGGGGATGTTTTTGAGGGATATATGTAAAAATGGAAGTTCATGGTTGGAGGAGGGATTGGGTAAAATAGGGGGGTGGGGTAGAAGGGAATTTATAATAAGTGATGGCAAGTCTAGGGGAGGAGGGGATTCACAAAGGGGGAAGGGTATATTAGAGGGTGATGTAGGTAGAAGGAGGATAGCCACAATTCTTTTTAGGAATTTGGATTCAATCAGCCATAGGGATAACTAATGGCAGTTCTTTTCTCACTAGAGAAGCACTGGCTGCATTCTTTAATGAATTATAGGAAAAAGTGGATGAGAAACAATTAATGAACAATGAAGGTGAATTATTAATGAGATGAAAAAAAATTTAATATGTAGGGTTCCCATGGAAAGAAGATGGGCTACTTCGAGTATAGAAAATATCATACATGAAGATGGATCAGTAACAGAGGGAGATGAGATGTCCAGTGCAAGATAGATTTTGGATTTCACCGATTCATAGAGGGAGGGAGTCCTCTCATCAACATATAGAAACTCCCCAAAAGATCATCCAATACTCAAGAAAAATATAGATTAAAGAAGTTAGGTGAGAGAATGGAAAAGGATGACCATATATCAGAGATCAAAGAGACATGATCCTAGTGGACATCCAGGGGCCATCTATAGATGCGGAAGTTCCATCGTCTGATTGAGTGGGGGAACCTAGCCCAGGCTTGAATGAAGCCCTTCAAGGTGTCCAGAAAAATGGAAAATGACCTTTTTTAGCATTAAAACCATATCAAGATGATGTATTACCCATGAGTGAATTTTTTTTTGAACATCTCGTGTTGTTGCCTATCGACCATAAATCGGGCCACTAGATAACACTTCAATTATGCCAAATCATAAGAAAATGTGCATGCTTAGAAATAATTCACTGGGGAACTACCTATCAAATCAAGAGACAAGGGATCCAAAAGAACATCTAGAAATGAGGCGACAAACAATAAAATAATAGGGGGATATCTAATTAGGGTATCTTTCACGGAGGGTCATGACACTTCAGAAATCGAATCAGAGACCAATGAGGGAGGGAAATCCAATGGAGGTTTAAGGGACGAATTTGTAGTAATGGTACAAAAAGAGTTAGATATAATTGGCATGTTAGGAACGTACTTTTTTGAGTTAAAATACTTAAATTGTGTATTTTTTGTATCAATCCCTCTGGATACACATCCCATGGAATTATCTAATATCTAACTCCCTCATGAGAATGATTCACCTATGATACCTCATATCCTACCAAAATATGAAAGAAAAACATTGCATGTTAGTGAAGTATATAATATAATCCAGCATTGGAATATTCCCCTACATCAAATGCATAATTCATACAAATCATTCATGTCTCAAAGTATCTAGGTTAAAATGTATCCACTAAATTTTCCAAGAAGCCTTTCAAAGTAATTCCCTTGGGATTCTCATCCCATATATGAATATCCCACCATAAAAAAATTGGTCCCCATAACATGTATGTCCCAAACTAATTTCTCCTCTCGGGTAGAGGATCTATGTATTCAATGGTCATCGTGATAGACTCAATCCAGATGTTATCTACCTTTGGGCTGCTCTCTCTAGAGATTATTAGAGTATGTTATATTTGTAACTACATAATCATATCAAACATACTCAGTATATCCAGAACAAAATCTCCCTCTATAAACTATATGAAGCGAGATAAATTCCTTGGGAACTACTTCTCTACTATATCACCAAGAAATAACAAGGGATTTAGACATAATATCACAATTGAATGTTCAAAAATATCCTCCTCCCTCCAAATTGAAGAAAATCACCATAGAGGCATTCCTATACAATTAAAAATTAATTTTTTGTAGAATATAATATAAAGACCTAGAACCTACTAAACTAAAGTTAGTGTTTATTTTTTTTACATTGTCATGTGCTACACAAAATTGGATATTAAAGGACCAAATGGATTATTAGTCTTCATAAACAAGATATGTAATTAAAAGATACATTACGTTCCTTTTTAAAAAATACATAAAGAGTCTTCTTCAAGTGAATCAACATTTCCTCCAATATTTCCATATATATATATCATAATACACATTTTCACAATACATGGAATGAAAAATTAGAAAGGGGTGATCTCAAATACTTAGTAAGGGTATGATTATGGTGGAAGATATGAATATATAAAGCCTAATCTGTATATCAAGGTTAATTATTGAAACATGTGTCATTTAATCTATAACCTGAACATGAGTAACAATAAGGAATTACTAAATGACGATCAAATAATTATATATATATAATCACATGACCATAAAACATAACCATGGATGTTTTAACTAATGGTATAATCAAATGAAAAATGAATAAATAATATCAAAACAAGGGAATGAATAATGGCAAACATGAAAACTATAGTATTAAGGCCTCATGACAAGACATCTTACAAATATTTGTAAGGCCTCAAGAAAGCACCCAAGATTGTTTGTCTCATAATTCCCACTGATACATCAAGGGTCTATAGCTGGACCCACACATCACATACAAAGTTTAATTCATTCCTTATTTAAAATGGTTGAAACATAATCAACAGAAAAATTGATAGTGGAGAAACTAGTGTATAAAATTTCAATACATTCCCTAATAAATAAAAATAATAATTAAACAGTTAAATTAATATTGGGAATGATATCAAAAAAGAACATCCTAGTCAACTTATTATAAACCATCCAAATAAATTATAAGGATTTTATCACTATAATATATTCCCAGAGTATTATAATTATAATAAATGATTCATGTCATTGATGAATATAATTACCATAAAATTTACATTTAAAAAATTCATGAGGACCATATTTTTTCATATTTAATGTATTTTTAATGATAAGATTTTATAAAATATTTTGAAAATAAACTAAATCCAATATAACATTTTAGACATATAAGTTATGTTGTATAACATTTTATAAACATGGTAGAATTAAATTCCATACTTTACGTAAACATTAAAAAAAGAGATTCCTTTACCATTTCTAGTAAAAGATAAATGAGCTTTGTTTGTAAAATGTAATGAATTGTTTTTAAAAAAAATTAAACATAAAAAATGGATAAAAATTTATTAAATAAATAATTTTTAGAGTGTAACACATATTATTGATTTTTTTTTGAAAATATGGATTTGGAAGAAAAATGTGTTTCCATCAAAGAGGGATGTGATGTCAGACTTTATTAAATAATCACAATCATTTTCAGTACCATAACTATAACATGGTATTGTCATATGAAATACTATTGAATAACCATAGGATAATAAATTCAAAACAAATTATTATATAATGATAAAAAAATTCTATCAATGTAATTCCATTTATATATAATCCATATTAAAATGAGATTAAAAGAGAAATCTCTTACCAATTCGGAATATTTTGATTAATAAGTACTATGAAAGGAATAAAATTAAATAAAAATTTAAATAAAATGAAGATAAATATATTCACTATATAACATAGAAAATTTTCAATATATCCACCACATAATTAAATACATGGGGAATATGGCATATGTCTCATAGAAGTAAAAGTGAGTTGAGAAACCCTTACCTCATGTTCGAATTCATTTGTCTATGTAAAAACATCTTCTATAACAAATATAGATTATTATAGATATAATAAATATCCATAATCATATATTATATACCATATATTATTTATTATATTATTTCATATCCCATTTATTTATTTTTTTAAAATCAATTTCTCATGTAATAATTATTTTGTTTTCCATATATGTTTTGATTTTGTATTTTCAGTAATTTTAATTTTATCCTTGTTAAATTATAAAAATAATTTTATACATGATATAAATTTCGTATATATTCATTTTATATGTATTTAATGTAATTAATGAATGATATAGATAGAAAAAATATTACATTGTATATGGAGATGGTAGTCCATATGTATAGAAGAATGTAATTAACATTTTTTCACTATGTATGAAACAAAAGGAAAATAATTATTAATTATACTTTATGGGTTAATAATTATTTAATATATATAATTTATATTAATCATATATATTCCTATTACCATCCATGAATAAATAAATTGAAACACATTTCAAATCAGAACTTAGAGGTGGTATCCTCATATATGCATAAAAGACATTATTATTTTCCAAAATATTGGATGGTAAGAAGTTATATTTTATATTATGTATCCATAAGTATGTTTGGTCCATAAATATTACTTATCTTCATTAACTTTAACATAAAACCCTTCCATGTAATGAGTATGTCAACAACTAATCACATTGCTTCAAGAGGAGGTTGTCTTTTGTACAAACGAGCGACGTTTTCTTATCCCCGAAAGAATGGAATGGAAGATGTTATATGTGATATAATAACTCCATAAGTATATAAATTTCCTTAATATTTTATAATTATGATAAATACTTCCTTATATACATAATAAAAAATCATTTGTGGATAGTGATTTACATCGGTTCCTGAGGCGGTAGTCCATTATACACATGATTGATGACAATGTTTCCAATTTTGTGGATGTGGATATGGATATGGGTTATTAAACTAACATAAAATGGTATAATTAAATATAATTTATTATATTATGATATTTTATGATTATTTATAGGATTTTAATGATGAAATAAAATAAATACACATTTTTAAGACTATTACCTCTTCTTTGGTGAGCTTCTTTTTGTTTGTACCTAAATCCTCATTAAGGGGGATTTGTAATAAAAATAATTCCAATAGTATGTGGGGAGGAAATTGAGTAATATATTTGAGTTTTTATTGGTGGATATATATTCTTTGAATTTTTAAATAGGGGAGGAGTAGGGTGACCTTTTATATGTGGAGGAGAGGAAACACTTGGAATTTTTAAAAAGATAAAGTAATACCCATGTTATTATCATACATATAGCCTCGATAATGGGTAATTATCAACTGTTAAAGGTGATACAGTCTACATATGTATATTAAATGGATTATGGAAAAGTTTTAGATCATTTTTAATAGTTATATTCTTTGTTTAACCCCATGGTAAACTAATTTTACCTTAACCACTATAATTAATTTTTATAGTTTTTGCAATTTATCAAAGTAAGAAAACTAAGATAAACATATATTATAATATTGATTATGATGATTAAAAATATGGAATGATTTTTGGAAATAACAATATTTCACTAAATAGAAATAACTAAAGTTAATAATAAACCCATAGACACAATTAGAAAATGGTTTTTCCAAAGAAAAATTGCAGAATAGTTTGAAAAAAAAAGTATTTCTTAAAACTATATAAAAATGATTAAAAACATATAAATTGTTTAAATATTAATATATTTTAAAAAATAAATTGAAAAATAATTTATAATATAATTTATCATTTTAAATAGTTTAAATGAAATGGAAATTTTCAATAAAAATTTTTATTTTCACTATTCAACCATAAATTATTCTCTTTCAAAAAATCCCAAAAATTCCACAAAGAAAAATTTGACACATATATTTCAAAATTAATGTTTCGTTTTCATATAATGTTCCTAAATGTTGAAAAAAAATATTTTATATTATGAGAGAAAAGTGCGACTAATATTCCTTTTAAAAATATATTGTTTTTATGAAAACAATTCCTTTCATTTCAAATGATTATTATTTTAGTACTAATAAATAGATAAGAATTGGATTTATTTAAAAAATAGGTAATCATTATTATTTTCTTAATTAGGTTATTAATATTCATACCCACCATCATAATTGGTAGGTTGTATTTTCCATGTTTAAGTACTAATACAGTATCGTGTTTCATTTAAATCGTGTCTTATATACATCATAATTTTTTGAAAAGATCATATTTATTTAAAAAAAATATATCATAATGTCTCAATGAGTTAGGTTCTATTTAAATATTTTTATTTCATGTAATATAATTTATTTAATATGATGTTTCATTTTTAAAATATATTGGCATTAAATTCTTCCCAAAAAATAAATAATGTCTTCAAAATTTAATAATGATCTCAGAAATAAAAGGTTTTAAATATAAAAAGTTCATCATTGGAAGCTGAAATTTTTAAAAGGATTAATAAAAAATATTCTTTATAATATAGACAAGGAAGTAAAAATTTCATCTATAATAACACATACATATATTTCCATGTTGGATAACATTGGTGGGAAGTGAATATATGGACATGAAAGAAAATAATTTATTATTTTATATAGTAATAGTGATCAATCATAATGAGGAAGTGAATGATTGATGGAATGTTAAGAACCCCAAAACCATAAATGTGTTGTAATCTAAATGGTTATTTTATACATTATATATATATTTGATATGATAAAATTTTTATTACATTATAATTTTCCCACTGTTGATGAATTCTATTATTATCCAAGAATATAAGGTATTAAAATTAATTGATATCATTTTATTACATAATCAAAATATCATACATTGGGTGTTATTTTCTCAAATTCCACTTCATATTATACACCATTAAATGAATACCCAAGATATAATTTTTTATTCGTCTATCACTAATAAAATATTAATGAGTCATGTTATCCAAAAAAGAATGGTATTTTATTTCTTCTATATCTAGATGTATACTCAAACCAAAATGGATAGAACAAGATTTACAATATAATATATTAATATATAAACCTCCACATTAACACCACTGGATCAAATGATTTATTTTATTTATCAAATCGTTTAAGTGAAAACAATTAAATATTAACGATACCATAATATAGGCTAATGGAAGGAGCATGAACATTATCACCATTTGGTAGGGGGTTCATGCCCAATGGGCTTTCCATATGTGATGGGTTGGTACACAACCTGTGGGTATCCCATTTTCATAAAAAATATTAATATAATTTATACAATGTTCTCAAATTGTAATATCCTATAATTTTCTCAATGTCAAAGGTTGGATACACCATAAAGGTCACCAATTCCACAATAATACCTATTTATTTTAATTTTCTAAACATAGGGAATATATTAAATGTTACCCAACCTCAATAATTAGTTTTCCAAGAAGTTAATCTTTCCACTAAATCACGTGTACTTGGATTTGGATCCATTAAACATATTTCTCTCAAGTCCTTAAAGAAATATTACTAAAAAATATTCCTTATAAATTTCATAATTCTTTTAACAATAATATCCTTGATAAATACATCTATAACATAATTATTGAATCTAAATATAAAAATGTAAATCAAATCACTTCATTTGTGGTAATAGAATAATATTTACTTCAATCCCTTTTCTTCTTATGAAGTAAAATCCATCAAAACCTGTGGAATTAATTTTCATAGTTACACATCTGCATACATTTTACAAATTGAACACTGTAACTTTTTTTCCCGAAAATCATGGGAAATTTGGCCCTTCTCTCCATAATTGTAGAAAAACCCGTCATCTTCAATCAATAACTAGGGTGTTTTTTCCACAATTATCACATGTGTAAAAATCCTTCATTCACTTATTCCCATTATCCATATTTTTCTCTATCATCCTATTATTATATTTCATCCCTTTTAATACATATAACATTTAGAATTATGTATATATCTTTAATGATCATGATACTAAGTCTTTATATGATGAGATGGTTTTGGATACTAGTACCTTTTAATGAACTGGATTTAACGCATTAATTAAATGGTCAATTTGAATCATTTGATTACATAAATAGTCAACAAAATGCATTTATAACCTTTTAATGCTTGTTTCATTCTTATAAAAAATTTCACCTTCCTTTTTTTCTAATACTCATGAATGTATTTCCATATCTTCTATTTTTTCATGAAGGATCTATTTTTCAACAAGGAGAAGAATAAAATCCTTCTATAAAAGGTTTATAGTTCTTATTATTACATAGTGTTTTGAATGAATAACCATGATTGTTTTGCACTATTTCTAGAGTATTAATTTATATAAAAAAATTATATCTTAAATTATTCTTAGGGAGATAAATGACTTATCTATAGATCATATCAAGTTCTTATGTACAAATAGTTTTGATGTCCCTATGAATTATAGAGGTTTTTGACAAAAAAACATTATAACATTGTTATAATACATGTTGGATTAATAGTATTCTACATGCATGAATAACTATTGCACCTAACTAGAGTCACTTTCCCCAATATGGTAATAATTTTATCAATTGTAGCAATATCTTTTTCTATTTATTCAATATCATTCCTATACGGAAATCTATTATTGTGCCATGTGACGTGATCGAGGTTCGATTTCTCATATAGGCCCCATTATAAAATTATTTCATATAGTAGATTAGATCATAACATTATGAAACATAATTTATAATCCCAATAATAGTAAAACACATAATATAAATTAGAAAATACATGTATGCCAATATCATATTCATAAACTTTGTTTCGTTGGGAAATTTTTGCGATCATAATACTATTTTCACATAGTTAATAATGATTAATAAATATAATATAAATTATTCAAATCATATATCTTGATAGTGTCAAACCTGGTTCAAAATAAGTATCATTGTCATGTACTGGGTAATTCTTAATTTCACCTTGACATGTTTTTTTATAATTATTAACCCTAGGTACATTTGTTCCAAAACCATGTATACTATTAGAATCCATATATAAATGTAGATATAGGGAAAATCACATAATATTTATAATAAAATATCATTAGGATGTTCTACTACAGTTATCCTATATATATATTCCTCAATCGATGTTCTTATAAATTTAGTTCTCAAAGATTCAACTAAACATTCTCAAATACTGGTTGTATGGACCCTGACCCTAGAAGCCTAGAGTCAATGGAAACATTATTACATTGGAATAATAAAAAACCAATCGCACCCTGATGGAATAGAATGTATAATAGTCATAGAAAATGAGAGAAATTTAAAAAGTCAAATTACATTTTTAAAAAAATTAAAAAAGTGTTCCCTTCATGTGAATAATTATTTCCTCTATAATAAACCTATATATGTATAATTATACACAAATTTTCATTCAGAAGCAAGATATAAATCATGGTTGATCTCAAATGACCAGTAATGATTTGAGTATGGTAGAAGCTATGAATAAATAAAGCATAATCATCATATAATGGTAAATAACTGAAACACATTCCATTTGGTCAATAAAAATAACATTAATAATAACATTGAAGAAATATATGATAATCAAATAATACCATATATATAATCACATGATATTGAAAAATAATTGTTGATATTCCAAATAGTAAAGAATCACATGGAACATAAATAACTAATCACATAATGAGGGAATGCATAATTTCGGCCTCATAACAATAAATTCAAGGGCTCTTTCCAACAAATATTACATAAATGGATTAGGCCTCACCAAAAAACAAAATCTAGTTTTTCTAATGAGATCCACTAACAAATTTGGGGTCTATAAAGGTCTCCAACAATCAATTACTAATTACAATGTGTTACTCGTAAAAAAGGGGTCAAACATAATCAAAAAAAATATTTGTTTTAGAAACAAACCATAATGAATTCTAATAATTTTTTCTATCAAGAAACATAATAAAAAACAATTCACAGTAATATGGTTAATGGTATCAAAATATTACATCACTTTCATATAATCCTAAACTATCTAGAGAAATAATATGGATTCAACTATTATAATATAATCCCAATTGATCAGAATTAATGTAAAGGGTTGATTTCATTAATGAATAGAAATAATGTAAAAATTACAGTAAAAATTTTATTACTAAAATATTCTGTTCATTTTGAAAATATATTTAAAAATAAATGTACATATAATATTTTGAAAATAATTTTCTTTGAAAATAACATTTGAACCTTATAAGGGAAGCTAAAAAACATTGAGTGGTCTTGATAGTGGGAAATTCCTTATATGCAACACATGTTAACACGATGATTAACTTCAAATTTTATATAAAATTCAAGTGGTCCTTGTCTAGAAAATAAAATGAAGAGTCTATTCAATACGTTTATAAAATTAAATAATGGGTGGAAATGTGTCTGACAATTCATTTGGGAAATTTTTAATAAAATTTATAACATTATTTAAAAAACATGGTTTATGAGGAAAAGGGATTTTTTGATCAAAGAGAGAAAAAAGGATAGATTTTTTAATAAATATTTTCATATGAATTTTAATTACCAATGAAAGGAATATGGTATTATTAAATGAAAAATTATGGAATAACCATAGAATAAGAATATGATAGGGTTTTGATAGAAAATTAATAAATAATTTCATTCAATGGAAATTCAAGTATAAAAAATCATTATTAAAATGAGATTGGTACATAAATATGTTACCAGTATGGTAGATTTTGAACCATATGAAACTAAATTGAATAACATAAAATGAAACTGTAAGTATCAGTAAGATGATTAGATTCGTTATGTTGAACCAACCATGGCCAATAATCCATGTCACCCTGAATATTCCACCACATAGAGATATACAGAGAAGAACCACAAGTCTCATGTATAATTGATGAAACATAAAAATAGATCTTCTAATAATGGAAATAATTTCCATAATACATAATAGTCAAGATAAACATACCAATGAAAAACAAGCAGAATAGAAAGACAATGTCTCTATATTACCATCCTTCAATCTCAAACCATCCAACAATGAAGGTAACGAAAAAAAAGAAAACTCTTATTGCAACATGATTCTCTTCCCCTTAATAAAGTCCTTAAAATATTTTCTAAAACATCCGAAAGTAAAAAAAAGTAGTATTTCCAGAAAATACCAATATGATAAAATAATAGAATCTATATATGCTCTAATAACAAGAATTCATTTGTTCTAGTTTAAAAATAAAATCTACAATATAAATAATTTTCATAAATGATATTATTTTTTAAACATTCCTTAATTTCACATAAACGAATACCTTATTCACCAAATCTAGGAATATGTTAGATATAAACAAAATTATGTATGAATAGCACTATCACAAAAACGGTCTTTATCAGCGCTCAAAACGGGCTTTATCAGCGCTAAAAAAGCGTTGTAAATCTCAGGGCAGATAATGGGGGGTATCCTTTATCCGATCCTTTTTAGCGCTGATAAATGGATCTTTTTTCGGCGCTAAAAAAGCACTGATAAATGAAACTTTTATGAGCGCTAAAAAGGCACTGAAAAAGGTGGACTTTTTCAGTGCTCCTTTAGCACTGATAAACTTATCCTTTATCAGTGCGTCTTTAGTGCTGATGAAGGTGTATTTTATCAACACTTTATTAGCGCTGATAAAAGTTCCATTTATCATCGCTAAAAAAGTGCCGATAAATGCCCTGCCTGCTGCTACGAAAAAATCTACAGCAGCGCACCCGAACACCTGCAAAAAAAATAAGCATCTCAATAATATAATTAGAGTAAGTACACCCATAAAAAATTAACACATAAATACTAAGCTAATTAGACCATGTATACCCATACAACAAGTATACCCGTACACCGTTAACACATAATTCATAAGTTAATTTAGTACATAAAGAATTAAATTCAGAATTCATGGGGTTTGGGCTGGTCAAGGGATTGGGATGGATATCCAAGGGGGGGTTGGGGGTGTCCGGGGGATGGGGTTGTCTGGGGGGGCCTTCCAGGGGGGTGTGCTAGTGTACAGGGTGTCGGTGGGGCTTTAGAGGGGGTGGGGGTGTTCATAGGGGTGGGGGTGTCTAGGGGGTGGGTGGGTGTCTAGGGGGGTGGGGGAAGTCTAGGGGGTTGGTGGGGTTGACTCATACATGTCACAATGGACCCATGGATCGTTCTTATAAAAGATCAACACAATCCTAATGCGTTTGGTTGGATTTTCGTTAATTAGTTGTTGTTTTCACTTAAAATTGTGTCCATTTTAAACCAAAGAGAGACCCTTTTAGTGAAACCCGCCACACCGTTCCTCAGATTGAGGCAGGGATGACTCGTACACGTCAGAAAGGAACCATGGATCCTTATCCTAAAGGATCTACACAATCAGAATGTGGTTGGTCGGATTTCTCTAGGTCGGTTGTTGTTTTCACATAAAATTGTATCCATTTTAAACAAAAGAGAGACCCTTTGAGTTGTACCAGCCACACCATGCCTCGGATTGAGGTGAGGTTGACTTTTTCACATCAAAAAGAACCCATGGATCGTTCTTACAAAATATCAAGACTATACGAATGCGTTTGGTCCGATTTTCGTAGGTCAGTTGTTGTATTCAGTAAAAATTGTGTCCATTTTAAACAGAAGAGATACTCTTTGAGTCCTATCGGCCACCCTGTGCCTCATATTGAAGAGGGTATGACTCGTACATGTCACAAAGGACCCATGGATCATTCTCCTAAAGGATCAAATGAATCCTAATGTGTTTGGTCAGATTTACGTAGGTCAATTTTTGTTTTAAAACACATAAAATTGTGTACATTTTAAACAAAATAGAGACCTTTGGAGTGGTACCGGCAACACCATGCCTCGTATTGAGGAGGGTTTGACTCTTTCACATCACCAAGGACCCTTGGATCATTATTATAAATGATCAACGCAATCTGAATGCTTTTGGTCAGATTTTCATAGGTTAGTTTTTGTTTTCAATTAAATTTGTGCCCATTTTAAACAAAAGTAAGACCCTTTGAGTGATAACGGTCACACTATGCCTTTTATTGAGGCGAGGCTAACTCATACACGTCACAAAGGAACCTTGGATCGTTTTTATAAAAGATCATGTCAATCCGAATGCGTTTTGTTGGATTTTCATAGGTCAGTTGTTGTTTTCAATTAAAATTGAGTCCATTTTAAACAAAAGAGAGACCATTTGAGTGATACTGGTCACATAGTGCCTCGGAATTGAGCCGGAGTTGACTTGTAGACATCACAAAGGACACTTGGATCATTCTTCTAAAGGATCAACCCAATATGAATGCGTTTGTTTGAATTTACGTAATCCAATTGTTGTTTTCACTTAAAATTTTGTACATTTTAAATAAACTAGAGACCTGTTGAATGTTACCTACCCCACCGTGCCTCGGATTGAGGTAGGGTTAACTCGTTCACGTTACCAGGGACCATTGGATCATTCTAATAAAAGATCAAGGCAATCCAAAAGCGTTTGGTAATATTTTCAAAGGTCAGTTTTTGTTTTCAATTAAAATTGTGTCCATTTTAAACAATAGAGAAACCCTTTGAGTGATAGCGGGCACACCGTGCCTCGGATTGAGATGGGGTTGACTCATACACATCAAAAAGGACCCATGAATCTTTCTCCTAAAGTATCAACATCATATGAATGTGTTTGGTCAGATTTCTGTAGGTCAGTTGTTGTTTTCACTTAAAATTGTGTCCATTTTAAAAAAATAGAGACCCTTTGAGTGATACCGGCCACACCGTGCCTCGAATTGAGTTGAGGATGACTCTTCCATATCAAAAACGACCCTTGGATCATTATACTAAAGGATCAACACAATACAAATGGGATTGGTCAGATTTTTGTAGTTCAGTTGTTGTTTTCACTTAAAATTTTTGTCCATGTAAAACAAAACAGAGACCCTTTGAATGATACCGGTCACACCGTACCTTAGATTGAGGCGAGGTTGACTTATAAACGTCACAAAGGACCTGTGGATAGTTCTCTTAAAGGATGAACACAATCTGAATGTGTATGGTTGGATCTCATTTGGTTAGTTTTTGTTTTCACATAATATTTTGTCCTTTTTAAACAAAATAGAGACCCTTTGAGTGGTACCAGCCACACCATGCTTCATATTGATGTAGGGATGTCTCTTAAACATCAAAAATGATACATTTATCATTCTCCTAAAGGATTAACACAATCTGAATGAGTTTGGTCAGATTTATGTCGGTCAGTTGTTGTTTTCACTTAAAATTGTGTCCATTTTAAACAAAATAGAGACCCTTTGAGTGATATGGGCCACACCATGCGTCATATTGAGGCGGGGTTTATTCGTACACAACAAAAAGGAACCCATGGATTGTTCTTATTAAAGATCAAGACATTCCAAATTCGTTTGGCTAGATTTTCGTAGGTCAGTTGTTATTTTCACTTAAAATTGTGTCCATTTTAAACCAATGAGAGACTCTTTGATTGCTGCCGGCCACACCGTGCCTTATATTGAAGCGAGGATGACTCGTACACATCAAAAAATACCCGTGGATAATTCTCCTAAATGATCAATACAATCTGAATGGTTTTGTTTGGATTTCTGGAGGTTTGTTTTGGTTTTCACTTAAAATTGTGTCTTTTTTAAACAAAATAGAGACACTTTGAGTGATACCATCCACACCGTGCCTCTGATTTAGGTGGGGTTGACTCGTACACATCCAAAGTCACCCATGTATAGTTTTTATAAAATATCAAGACAATACGAATGTGTTTGGACAGATTTCCGTAGGTCAGTTATTGTTTTCACATAAAATTGTGTCCATTTTAAACCAAGGAGAGACCCTTTGAGTGCTACCGGCCACATCGTGCCTCATATTGAAGCAGGGATGACACTTAGACATCAAGAACGACCCGTGGATCATTCTAAAAATATCAACACAATCTGAATGTGTATGGTCGGATTTCCGTAGGTCAGTTGTTGTATTCACTTAAAATTGTGTCGATTTTAAACAAAATATAGACCCTTTGAGTGATACTGATCACACCATTCCTCGTATTGAGGCGAGGTTGACTCATACACATCACAAAGGACCCTTGGATCATTCTCCTAAGGTATCAACACAATCTGAATGAGTTTGGTCAGATTTATGTAGGTCATTTGTTGGTTTCACATAAAATTGTGTCAATTTAAAAAAAA
Organism: Viscum album; assembly: GCA_963277665.1. Lineage (NCBI taxonomy): Eukaryota > Viridiplantae > Streptophyta > Magnoliopsida > Santalales > Viscaceae > Viscum > Viscum album. Next base: position 632,126,912 of record OY728134.1, on the reverse strand, counting down.
AAATAGAGACCCTTTGAGTGGTCATGGCCACATCATGCCTCAGATTGAGGTGGTGATGACTCATACACATCGTGAAGAATTTTTGGATCATTCTCCAAAAGGATCAACATAATTCAAATGGGTTTGGTCAGATTTCTGTGGGCTAGTTGTTGTTTTCACTTAAAATTGTGTCCTTTTTAAAAAAAAATAGAGACCCTTTGAGTGATACCGGCCACACCACGCCTCGGATTGAGGTGGGGATGAATCATACATGTCACAAAGGAAACATGGATTGTTATTATAAAATATCAAGACAATTCTAATGTGTTTTTTTGGATTTCGTTAGGTCAGTCATTGTTTTCACATAAAATTGTGTCCATTTTAAACCAAAGAGAGACTCTTTGAGTGCTACCGGCCACCCCGTGCCTCATATTGAAGCGTGGATGACTCATACACATCAAAAAGGACCCGTGGATCATTATAATAATGGATCAATACAATCTGATGTTTTTGGTCGGATTTCCATTGGTAAGTTGTTATTTTCACTTAAAAATGTGTCCATTTTAAACAAAATAGAGTCCCTTTGAGTGATACCGGTCACACTATGCCACATATTGAGGAGAGGATAACTCTTATACCTCAAACAAGACCATTGTATCTTAATACTAAAGGATAAACACAATCAAAATGCATTTGTTAAGATATTTGTAGGTCATTAGTTGTTTTCACTTAAAATTGTGTCCATTTTAAACAAAATAAAGACCCTTTGAGTGGTACCAGCTACACTGTGCCTCAGATTGAGGCGAGGATGAGTCTTACACATCAAAAAGGATATGTGGATCATTCTCCTAAAGTATCAACACAATCCTAATGGGTTTGGTCGGATTTACATAGGTCAGTTGTTGTTTTAAATTAAAATTGTGTCCATTTTAAACATAATAGAGACCCTATGAGTGATACAGGCCACATCGGGCCTCCGATTGAAGTAGAGTTGACTCATAAACTTCAAAAAGGACCAATGGATATTTATTATAAAATATCAAGACAATCCTAATGCGTTTGGTCAGATATTTGTAGGTCAGTTGCTGTTTTCACTTAAAATTGTGTCCATTTTTAACCAAAGAGAGACTCTTTGAGTGCTACCGGCCACACCATGCCTCATATTGAAGCGGGGATGACTCATAAACGTCTCAAAGGACCCTTTAATAGTTCTTATAATGGAACAATACAATCTGAATGTGTTTGGACGGATTTCTGTAGGTCAGTTGATGTTTTCACTTAAAATTGTGTACATTTTAAACGAAATAGAGACCCTTTGAGTGGTACTGGCCACACCGTGCCTTAGATTGAAGCAAGTTTGACTATTAAACATCACCAAGGACCCTTGGATAATTATGATAAATGATAAAGTCAATCCGAATGCGTTTGGTCAGATTTTCATAGGTCAATTGTTGTTTTCAATTAAAATTGTGTCCTTTTTAAACAAAAGAGAGACCATTTTGAGTGATAGCGGTCACACCATGTCTCGGATTGAGGTGGGGTTGAATCATACATGTCAAAAAGGACCCTTTTATCATTCTCCTAAAGGATAAACATAATCCGAATGCATTTGGTGAGATTTATGTTGGTCAGTAGTTTTTTTCATTTAAAATTGTGTACATTTTAAACAAAATAGAGACCCTTTGAATGATACTGACCACATCGTGCCTCTGATTCAGGAGGGGATGACTCAAGGATGTCACAAAGGACCCATGGATCATTCTCCTAAAGTATAAACACAATCCTAATCGGTTTGGTCATATTTATGTATGGAAGTTGTTGTTTTCACTTAAAATGGTGTCCATTTTAAACAAAATAGAGACCCTTTGAGTGATACCAACCACACCATGCCTCGGATTGAGGTGGGGTTGACTCTATCACATCACAAAGGACCCCTGTATCATTATTATAATTTATCAAGACAATACTAATGCGTTTGGTCAGTTTTCTGTAGGTTAGTTATTGTTTTCACTAAAAATTGTGTCCATTTTAAACCAAAGAGAGACTCTTTGACTGCTACTGGACACACTATGCCTCAGATTGATGCGGGGATGAATCGTACATGTCACAAAAGAGTCTTAGATCATTATCCTAATGGATAAATGAATTACCAATGTGTATGGTTGGATTTTCGTAGGTCAGTTGTTGTTTTCACTTAAAATTGAGTACATTTTAAACTAAACAGAGACCCTATGAGTGGTACCGGCCACATCGTGCCTCATATTGAGGAAAGGTTGACTCGTACATGTGACCAAGGACCCTTGGATCGTTCTGATAAATGTTCACATCAATCTAAATGTGTTTGGTTGGATTTTCATATTTCAATAGTTGTTTTAAATTAAAATTGTATCCTTTTTAAATAAAATAGAGACTCTTTGAGTGATAGCGGTCACACCATGCCTCCGATTGAGGTGGGGTTGACTCTTATATGTCACAAAGGACCCGTGGATCATTCTAATAAAGGATCAACACAATTTGAATTCGTTTGGTCTGATTTCCGTAGGTTAGTTGTGGTTTTCACATTAAATTGTGTACATTTTAAACAAAATAGAGACCCGTTGAGTGATACCAGCCACACCGTGCCTCGGATTGAGGCGGGGATTACTCGTACACGTCAAAAAGGACACGTGGATCATTATCCAAAAGGATCAACATAATCTGAATGGGTTGGTCAGATTTACATAGGTCATTTGTTGTTTTCACTTAAAATTGTGTCCATTTTAAGCAAAATAGTGACGCTTTGACTGATACCGGCCGCACCATGCCTCAGATTGAGGCGAGGTTGACTCGTACATGTCACAAAAGACCAATGGATCATTCTTATAAAAGACCAATACAATTAAAATTTCCATATGAACATTTACAAACAACAATTTCTTTCTTTTCATCCCCTTAACCCCTCTCAAAAATTACCCCCAATTATACATGTCCCCAAGTTAGATATTCATTGTATTTGTGTACAATATGCCATCAAGTATGCGGACCACTCGTTCATGAACACATCTATAATGTCTTGTGAGTATGAGGATTTTTAGCAGTCAGAGTAGTACTACAAAATATAAAAATAAAGAATTAATAAATAAATTAAATGAACTAGAAGTTGTTTTTGAAAAATCATCTTTAGGGATGCTAGTTTGTTGATGAAAAACGATCTATAACATAAATTTACAAACATAATAACCACAATCATTATCGTTAGTTTGTTTTAGAAGCTGCAAAAAAATGATCGTTAGGAGAATAAGTAACTTGTGTTGAGATGTGTTTGGATAGTGAAATTTGATTATATATACCTTGAAATTTGTCCAGACGTAATACTTAATAGCCTCTTTATTCTTAGCCCCTATCCACATTACATTTGTTAGATGAAAATGATACAATACCTTATCATAACAGAATCCTCAATAAAATACAATATAAATTATATTACTTGATGTTTACACCTAAAACATAAGATGTAGTGTCTTACAGATTCACAAACTCAATTATGTGTGGTCGATTTGATGGATATCTTTGCTTAAAATCTAGAAAATAAATCTTTGTAATAACCATGTTCACCGCAATTAGAAACCAATTTTTCCTAAAAACACAAAATGTAATAAGTTTTAAAATAAGTGAAAATATAATTTATGTTCTTCAATCGTAGTGTTTTACCCCTTCATGGCTGGTATTAGGAAGAGTCTGTCATCTGTAATCTTATTTTCAAGTGTTTTCAACAAGCCATTCACTATTGAATCCCTTTTTTATGGCTCTATTTTGTTTAGGTGAGTTGATGTGGTACGTGGACTAACGAGTCCAAATCATGGCTCATAGGAAAATTCCTTCAACTGTTTTTCATAAATGCGTATGTCAACAATATAAATTTCATTTAGTCATAATGTTTACATTAGATCATATTTTAGAAAATAAATTCATGGAAACATACCTCATATATACATTTACAACTGTGATGCCTAGTAAACTATTTTCAAGGATCTCAATTAAACTTTCAGCAGCAAAGAAATCTTGAATTTCCTCTCTGTATATATTCTCTTCGAAAACCAGTATATGACTATTACCATATTTTAACTTTGTATCCACATGAGTCTTCAATGCTAGTAAATTTAGATAGAGAACAAGTGGTGTTATTGTGATTTCAGTAGCTCCATGGGATCGGTTTCTAGATCCTTTAGATGGTTTTGAGCTAATATTTTTACCCCCTTACCTTTCTCCATCTATAACAATAATCATTGGTTCAAACCCTTTTTTCATTAATTGATAATGGTTTATCTTGAAAAAAAATACCTCTTTGTCTGCATGTACTCATACAAGTTGTGACAGACATGCAATGAATGTCCCAATATCCTTTTCGACTGTATTAATATCATCGTCAACAAGTGGAATAAGTGTCTCTGCATTTGGCTCATGAGCTACAGTAATCGTCACTTTTAGATGATCTTTTAGAAGTGGTCTATTATACAGCGTGGCATCTGGGATATTGAACACTATAGCCCTCACTAAAACATGATAGGTGGGTGTTGACAGATATAAATCATAATCATTATCACCTTATAGAAGATCAGTACAGAAAAATTATCAGTGTTAGTATGATTCACATTTCATGGGAACATTTGTTAGAATATTTATTACCATGGCTATGACAGCTCTTTGAGGGGAATGGCTCACCTCAAAGCTGGTGGGGGTGGGGCGGGATGTTCACGTGGTAGTTGTTCCAGACTTGTGACTTCCCTATGCTTCCCACCCATAAAAGTTTCTAGAAACACTCCCTATCATTGAAATTGTTATTCTAGGGTTGCTATGTTTTCGCTCATTTGTTCCAATTTTTCATCTCTATCAACCGTTTTTTTCTTCTTCTCAAAATATACTCGGCGTGTCACCCCAAACCCCGCACCTATGACACGATTGTATTTTTCTAGATACTTCAAAGCCGTCGATAATAGGTCTGTATCTGCTACAGGAGTAGCTGTATCCTGTGACTGTCAGATATAAGAAAATAACTAAATATTTTTATGTAATAGAAATTTTAAAAAAAAAATTTATCGTTGTGCCATACGTGAATATATTTCCCAAACTTTTTGTGTGTTCTAATATACTATCTTCTCTTCCTTATTCACACATGCCTCCTTCCATAGAACATGATGTGGGATGGAAGTGTATATGGTTTTAGACTCATCAATCTACATATAAACATAAAAATATAATTATGATGTTGTTTACTAGAACATAACAATATTAATGTAAATTTAAAATACATACTATTTTCTTTTCTAATTAAGCGTACCCCATCCTTACTTTACGATAAGGGTTTGCTGGTTTTGATGCATGTTCCTTATTTTCAATACAAGGTTTCTATTTCATAAATGAAATATCGACAATCAATGTGATGAATACAGGTATCCTCAAACAACGTATTATCACCCACAATGTACCTGAATATTCTCATCCCCATGGCAGAAAATAATATCATCCCATGCTTCTTGGGTTATCAGGTGACCGTAGACAATGGGTGGGTATGGCATTATTTTTCCTTTGGAGTCTTTCAGGTGACATCTTGTTAAAATAGTGGAAAACATTGATGAATCTTTCCTACATGCCTTAGTACACAATCCTTGTGTGAATAGCCTACTATAAATGTACTCTACAAGAGATTGAGAAGAGTAAGACATTGTTTCATTATTTTATTTTCTAGTAAATTAATGAAATAAATTCAAAATGTTGCTGTAATTTCATCCCAGACCAAAGCCTTCAGCCCGGACACAACCTGCTTCCATGTATCTATGTCAATCGACACGTGTTGCCGAGCGACAACTCCAATGTAGCTGCTAAACATAGCCTTGTTGGGATACATGTGTTGGCATCATGCGTTCCATCAGACTTCAAATTTGATGCCTTTACTTTTTTACTTAAGAACTTGGGCTAACACCATCAAACTACGAGGCACATGTGTTTTCTATGACGTTGGTCCTTTATTCCTGACGATTTCATCGATATTAACATATTCTATATGTTCATCTAAAATGGTATCAATGGCATGTGATGATAGTTGTTGGACCTCAACATAAGGAGCAGTAGGAGCCATAGCCACAGGAGCAACAGGAGCAGCAGGAGCCGCAGTAGGAGTAGTAGGAGCAACATGAGCCGTAGTAGGAGCAACATCAAGAGCAGAAGCTGCTGTAGGAGCAGCATGAGCAGCAGCAGCCACAGCAGCAGCAGCATGAGAGACTTGTTCTGCCTCAATTTTAGGAGCACCAGAATATGCAAAATCCATTATCTGAAAAAGTGGTTGAACAGTTATTTTGGAATACATAAATTTAATAATTATAAGATAATAACATGAGATAACAAGATCCATATTACAAACAAAATATAACCTGTTTATTGAACTCTTTTTCTTTTATTCAAAGGTTTATGGGATTTGACACCTCTATCGATTATCGAAATCCTTTCATTGTGGTCTCCTCTAACATAAAAAACATCATCTACATTGGGACTACTCTGAAATGATTGTGACATTCCACTGAAAGGATCGCCCTCAACTGAATTTTCATTAGAACCATCAGTAGTTTTTGACGATAACAGAACAATCGACCACTTTTCGTTTGCAGGATCTGGAACATAAAAAACATGTCCCGCTTGTGATGCCATTATAAATTGTTCGTCTTTGTACCCTTCTTTACTAATAACAACTTTCACAAATCCCTATTCAACTATTTTAACACCACTGTTGTTATAAAACCATTTGCATTGAAAAATATGCAATTAGAATGTCGTATAAACCAACTCCAATATTAGTTTGATAATCCAAAGTATGACATATTTTCATAAATTAGGTTTCTTTCCTTACTACCAGAAACATGAATCACATCATCCACCAGTGTAACTCCACTATTTTCTATGGTAGTATATTCATCATTTTCATCTGTATAGAATGTATAACCATTAATTACATAACCACTTTAAGATAATACACACAAACTTGGTCCAGTATCCAGCCATCGAAGTTGTTCTAGAATTGCATTCAGATTTTCATCCAACTACTTAAAGATATGGTCCTAAAACTATCTTATAAACTGGTGATAATGTCTATTTGGTAACCATTTTTTCATCCCTTGTTGGATTAATCTGCATAATAATTTCTTTGTGAGTATCAATATATAGATCATCCTCTCAACTTTTATGCAAAACATAAATATGGGCCTCCTCCTGATCTGTAATAATAATTGTCACAACTTACCTTCCAGAAATTCTGTCACCCTCAATGCGTCCAGTGTGACGAGATTTCGGGAGACCAATGCTTTTCACATCAGATAGGTATTCAATACAAAAATAAATGGATTCCTCAACAATATACCGCTCCATTATACAACCCTCTGTCAGAATTTGATTTTTGACAAACCCTTTCATAATCTTCATATACCGTTCAAAAGGATACATAAATCTATAGTGCACATGACCACAAAGTCGAATCTCTCTCACCAAGTGAATCATCAACTGAACCATCAAACTAAGGAATTTTGGCGGGAATAACATTTATAATTCACATAATATGATGAAAATTTCTTCTTCCATAGCTAGAAATTTTGTTGAGACTAAACCATTTCTATATATAGCTTTGATGAAGAAACAAAGGTAGTTAACGTATGATGAAAATTCATGGGAAAAATGAAACATAGAGCTATAGTAATTAGATCTTGCATCAAAACATGGAAATCATGTGATTTCAAACCTTTTAACTTCAAATCATGCATTGACACAATGTTCTTGATATTTGACGAATACCCCTCTGGAATCTTTACATCATTGAAGAAGTTGAAAAACTGATATCTCTCCTCCCTAGAAAGATTATATGGTGTTGGAGGAAGAAAATTTCTATTTTCACCCTTCACGGGAGCCAACTCTTCTCGTATTCCCATGTCAACCATTTCTAACCTTTCCTTAATTCCATCTTTTTTTTTCAGGGGCATTTAGCATCATTCTGAAAACACTGTCACATACATTTTTTCCACATGCATCACATCAAGAAAATTTCTGATGTACAAACAATTACAGTAAGGTAATTAAAAAAACTGATCTCTTTTTCCAACTGATTTTCAAAAGGTTTTTCGAAAATGGTTTACCAGAAACAGTTTTAAAATCTTTTACTTTCTCAAATATCTGATCACCTATTATTGGAGACAGTGCTACGTGTTGTTCTGAACATCTATTGAATGATGTTGTCCTAGATCGGTACTTATTCTGAAGAGGTAGAAATCTACGATGTCTTAGAAACACAGATTTCGATGAATGTTTCAACCCAATTGATTCTTTATCTTCTTCGCACATGGGACACCCTTGAGTTCCTTTAATGCTATAGCTTGACAAATTTCCATAAGAAGAGAAATCGTTTATTGTCCCATACAACATCGCTCTCAACATGATGTATTCACTTTTATAAACAACATACAATGTAACACCTGAATCCCACAATAACATCAAATCCTCGATCAAAGGAGAAAGATAAACATCAATATCGTTACCAGATTGATTGGTCCTGATATAAGCATAGATAACATGATGAATTTTCACTTCATTCATAACTAGGGTGTAATGTTATAATTTACCAACATAACAGGCCATTTACTGTGAGTGCTTGTTTTAAAACCAAAAGGATTCACTCCATCTGTAGCTAATGAAAGACGAAGGTTTCTCGGATGTTTTCCTAATTCCGGATACTCATGATCAATTTTCTTCCATTGAGGGGAGTCGGAAAAATGATGTAATTCCCCATCTTTATTTATTTTATCTTCATTCCCCGACAATTTTCTTGCAGTTTCTTCACTTCCATATAGACGCCTAAACCATGGAATGATTGTAATGTACCATAAAACTTTCATAGGATTGGATTTATCATTCTTTTATCGAGAATCACCACACTTGGGAATTCTTTAAGTGATTTTTTCTCCTTGCGAAACAATATACAATCTTTCAGGAGGGCATGTATTCTTTCAAAATCCTACCCATCTAGTGTAACACTCATCTAGATTCATATGTCTGGCTTGGGAGCTCATTATCTTTTAGGAGCATGTCATTCAAGAGATCAAGTAGTTCCATAAAACTGACATCACTCCATCCATTGCCTGCTTTCAATTTATACAACTTGAGTACAACTGAGAATGTTGTATACATAGTGCAACCAGCATACAATGGCCTCTTTACACAAATATTTAAATTCTTCAACAAATTTTGGGAAATCATGGAGTTCATATTCAATTTTATTTGTCTTTTCCTCAATACGATCTTTATCATCATTGACATATGTAATCACATCCTCCAAACGATCTTGTTCATTATCCAAATTTGTATTCATATATGATGATCCATAAAACACATATTTATCCCAGCAAGTAGCTACATTCGACTTTTCTCCGTGTTTATTCAAAAATTTATAACTCTGATCTATTCCATGACATATAAAATTTTATTCCATCTCTTATGGAGTAAGTAGTCTATAATAACAAAAACGTTATCACAGAAAAAGGATTTGAGAAGGATTCATTGTGTGATCCTTTGTAAACTTGATGAACTCTTTCACTCTATTCTCGTACTTTATTGTCAGATGATTAACATCCATCAAATATTTATTCATCTTCATCCTATTCAAATCTCAAATATTATTATTTATGGTTCTAGTACACAAAACAAGACTTCCGAATACAGTATAAGAGAACCACTTATTCATCAAAATATAGATTAATAGAGCCTAACCATTAGTATTTATTCATATTCATTAAATATAATTACTTTAGATTCATTATAGTTTCCTAAAATCACCCAGACCAAACACAAGAATAATCAATAATGATACATCTACCACTCATAGGTATCTTCCCAACATTGAATATCATCATGCCTAAATACCCATAATCCACACATACACATGTAACAAACACATAAACAACCATATCCACATCAGAACCAAAGTACCAATATGGATTTAAATCATGTTACTCAACTCAAGTGGTGGTGTGTAATAAATAATAAGAAAATATAATCAGTATATAGTCACACATAAATCAAAAACTAGTGTCAATAATAAAATAATTGAATGGTATCATTCCATCTATCATAATACTCTGAAGGAGCCCATATATGATAGTAGTCCTAGTTAGTGAAGGATCCATAGGAAAAAGGGGTGAACACGCACATATCGGGGTTCGAGGTTAGGTAATTGAGGATGAAGGTGGAATGATACTCCTACAAGGGTTCATTCCATATTTCACAAACCATGTCCTGGTACCCTAGGATGTAGACCCACTGCTGGTGGAAGTGAAACCATTCCTGATGATCATGCCAAGAGGAAATAGAAACGAAGAGGGGGTGTGAATCAAAATACATCAATCAAGATGAAAAACATGGTATTTGAGAATAGGTTATTGGATTTCATGTTGGCTAGATACCTATCCAATAGACTCCACAAGAGGCGATGGACACTTTAGTTGTTTCACCAGGTGAAACTGTCACCTGAGAAAATGAATCAATGAGGCCCTTCCCAGCCATGAACTGAAAAAACTCCATGATGGACTACCTCAGGAATGTGCTTTTATCTTTCCTTTCCATTGGGTTGGAAATTACATTAATTTCACCCCCAAAAAAAAATGGATGGTGGCCAGGATCGAAGGTATTTTGTTCAGTCCATATAGTTTCTCTTTGAAGAGGGTCATAGCTTCAAAAAACATAAGTCCTAAAGAAGGAGGTGTCACCATTGGAGACCTTAGTAGTGATGAATTTATTGCAATCCTGAATAGTCTCAACAACATATTTATTTTTCTAAAATACCAATGTGTGTCTTTTAGAGGGGTCAGTGTGTAGAAATACATGAAACATAATCTTCTAGGAGAATTTTAGGATTATTATAGGGTTTTTTGTGTTATTTGACAACAACAACAATTATATTATGATTTTTGATTTCTATAGTGAGGAAGTATGATTTAACATGGGAACTAAGTACATGAGCATTACATATAAAGATAATAATGATGGGTAGGACATGGCTCCGGGATTGGATCTAGAGCTAGTAGCCTTATTGAAGTGGGAGGATGATCTCTCATTGAGGTCCCTTGATTTAGAACATGTTCATAATCCCTTCTGGTTGGAAAACATCATATGAGTTGGAGATGAGGATCCAAAGGGGTTGGGGAAGGATGGGTAATGAAACTTGGGGGCCGTTGAGGGTGTTCTCTCTGGAACAATAAGTATTTGGAGCTGGATGAAAGGCTTAGAGCCAAGGGAGACAGAACAAACACTGCTAGAAAGGGGCTTTGCTACTATAGAGAAATAGTCAGTAAACTCAACAAGGGAGAAGGACAGATATGGAGGTAGGGGTGGAAATGCTTGAAATCGTGGTGGTCTAGGCATCATTCCTTACAAGTGAACTGCCAGACAATGTCACTTAGATGGAATAAAGGAAAGAAGGGGGAACCCCTCAAAGAAAACAGGGTTCAAGCATTTGATGACCTAGAAATGTATTAGAACATGGTGGTGGTGTCCTTACTGAAAAAGGTTATCCTTCTTTCCTTACATTATGGAGACATGGTGTGGAATCTAAGGTAATCGATGATATCTAGGAGGAATCTAGTGAAACTGGAATCCCAGTGTGAATGACCTTAAATTTTTCATAAACATCACTCTGATAGTGTAAACTCATTGATCACCATTGATGATGAGCATATCAAAATTTCCACCAATACTAGGTTTCTCAAGAGATATTTCACATGAATAAACCATAACATTTAAATAAATTCAACCTATTTCAAACATTCCCCAAAGATTCCACATTTTAATTTTCATTAAAAAACCTATAGTAATAGAAAATCCTAGAATAATAATTTAATGATAAATGAAAAAATAAACAGGTCATAGACACATATGTTAAAATAGTATGTGAAATTATAAAAAATACCCCATAAAACACAACTAAATTCAAATATCAAACAAAAATATTCTATTGAATCATGCCTCAAATCATGATGATACTCGTACCTTGATACCAGCATCGTGATGCGCCTGATCAACATCATCATCAAGAACTTCACTAACAAGATAAAAAAATATAAATCATCACCGTAAAAACCTCATCACACATTTTCATCCCAAAATAACCTAATAATAGAATTAAAAAAATCATATATATTCTATAATTCAAACCACACCTTCTCATAAAGGTGATTGTTGGAAGAATTTATATAACATATCCAGCCATACCACCAACAAATTGAATTGTTTCAAGGATCTAGAATAAACAAATACAAAATCACCTAAAAACCCACCGTATTCATTAAAAAAAAAGGTAATACCTTAGGTGTGATAGAAATATATTGAATGATCACCCCCAAGAAACACATCACAATAAGTTGGAAGAAAACTCATGAATCTAAGATGAAGCAAAATCCTCATCACTGGAGGAAATGAAACCGTGGGATGAAATAATTCAACACAAAATACAATAGAACACCATTGATGGGAAAGAATCACATCCCAAAACTCCAATTAACAATGTTTTAATAGTGTGATATGATTTATAGAATAATAGTTCTAGATCCATTAGAAGAAGTTGGACGAAACTCAAGCTTCGACAAGGGTAATTACCATAGAGTGAAACATGAAGTAGAAAAGGATGAATCATGTATCCTAAAACCATCAAAATATGAAATATCCATTAAAAATATCCTTCCAAATCAACATATTGTTATGTGTGGTGGGAGAAGAGAAAAAAATTAGAATATGATTAGGAAAACATGCCTTAAAGGGAGGTCCGCCAAGGCGAAGCTCAGCGGGCGACGGAGGTCTGACAAAGCGAGGCTCGCGGGTGTTGCGGGTGGCGGAGGTCCGGAAAAGTGAAGTTCGCGGGTGGCAGAGGTCCGACAACGTGATTCTCAGCGGGCGGTGGAGGTCCGGCAACATGAATCTTGAGGGCGGCGGAGGTCCGGAAACGCGAACTCAACGGGGAGCGCATGGGTGTCATAGGGTTCCATTTCCTCGATAGCTTTAGGTCGCGATAAAATGAGGGCACCGTACGACCGACTTTATACAAAAAATGGACTAAGGTTTTATCAGTGCTAACAAAGCACCGATAAATACTACCTTTATCAGCGCTAAAATCTTAGCACTGATAAATCCATCTTGTATCAGCACTAGCATTTTTGCGTTGATACAAGGATTCTTTACCAGTTTATTTATAGCACTGATAAAGGGTATTTTTATCAGTGCTTGTTTATCACTAATAAAGGTTACCCTGTATCAGCGCTAAAATTTTAGCGCTGATACAGGGTTTCATTATCAGTGGTTTTTTCTTTGTGCTGATATAAGTTGGCGTTTACCTTTCCCGTTTTTGTAGTAGTGTAGGGTTGAAAAATGAAAAATACACCTTTAGATAACAATGTGAGAAAATATTCAAGAAATAATCCAGCATGTCATAAAGCAGGTATAAATGTAATAGAACACCATTTGGGATCTAGATGATATGAATATGTACTATACATAACTAGTACCATAAGTAGGCATATGGTGACTCCAATCAATATAGAGTGTAGCCATAGTCAATCGATATCATAAAACCTCAAGTGTTGTTTTTCATACTAATGTGACATTTCCATTTCAAAATACCCCCAAGGTTCCCAATGTGATATGTTTTTTAAAACCACATTAAAATATATTTTCATTAAATATCTTAAATGAATTGATAAAAATATATATATTCAAAATATACAACCACATACATAGATATACCTACCTCAAGTATGATGTAAAACTGGACACCTTCAACAGTGGATATATGAACATGAAATATTATCTTTCGAATGACATGGAACACAAGGAAACTACTATTAATATATAGAAAAAACAAACAGATTATTATCTAATACAAAAATTCATCCATTTGTATAGTTTTGACAAATAGAAATAAATAATCATGAATACCAGTTACTGGGGATATTTGACGCAACCACCATGGGATCGATACACCAAATTGAGAAATCAAGTAGGGATACTGCCCCTAATTTCTGAAAATCATCCTATATCTCAAGAGGGTGGTTTGGGTACTAGATAAAATAAGGGTTATATGTGGTTTATAGTTAAAACAAATAAACCTAAAGAATTCACATTGTGAAACCCTTTAACAGTGTCAATTCCACGAATTTGAAGTACCAAAAAATGATTCACCTATAGTAAAATTAAATATTTCTTTACCCATTATGGATGTGTAATGGTTTCAAATATTATAAATTTTTAGGATCTAAAAATGACTATTATTATATACTCCTAATGGTTTCATGTCATGTAACCATTTCATAACATGAATATATCCAGTATGTAGGGTGCAGTCATGTTTCCAAAAAAATGTCCCCAAAAAATCATGAAGCTCTTAAACGCTAAGGTGAACCCTACAAAACCTTTAACACATTTATACCTAAAATACAAAAATCTAAAAAAAAAATATCTCCCTATAAATTCTTTCATTTACCCTACAAAAGATAATAAATACCTCAGAATCTTGTAATGCACCCAAAAAAGTGAAACCAAAAAATGAGTTAATGAATACATGAAGGAAGGTAATGGGATGTTAAAATCTCTCCAAAATTAAAATATTCTTTCCCAAAAACATCCTCGTGATCCTGGACACACATAAAGATAAGGAAACTATTGTCTCCGCTACAATTCAAGCTCCCACATCTCATGGAAATCTTATATGGACATCCAAATTACCTAAAGAAAATGAACCATTTTGCCATGTACTACCTTCACTCAGTGATCGATAATGTGCGAATGTTTCTCATCCTTAGTGGTACCTATATCAAGATAAATGGCCTCACATTAAATCTCATGGGAATGATATGTTTGATACCTCCTCAGTTAGGAAACAAGAAACATGTAATGGATAGTATTAAACTAAGACAGTAAGTCCATCTAATATGCCACCTTTCCTAGCCATCCAATGACTTCGATGGGTACAAAAAACCTCTATTACTCCCTACCCTACATACACAACTGATTAGGTACCAAGCTAGGGGAAACTCTAATAAGAGTCAATCACAATAATAAATGTTCAGTGGCTGTTGGTGATGGACCATATAAAATTTCTAATGACTACGTGCAATGACCAGCTTCTTCCAGATAAACATCACCCTTTCATTGATCTCCTAAACAAGATTCATCCAAACTAAGGATATTTCTCCCAAATCATTCAAACACAAGGTAAATCTATATGGATACCCATATAAATCCTCAATGGGGATGATTTTTATCAATTCCATGGAACTGTTTTTATAGGAAAATTCAGTTAATGTAAAAATATTTTCTCAAGAACCCCTGAAATCATGCACACAAGCCTAGAGAATATCATTAAGAATTTGGATGGCCCTCTCTGCCAACCCTCCCTTATATGGATGTTATGTGATTCTCAATTTCAATAGGAAACTAATCACATCCTATAAAAATTTCTAAAACCTGGATATAAAACTCACATTATTTTCAAAAACAACCACACAGTTAACCCTATATTTCATCCGAATCACCACGAAATTAATTTACCCAATAATTATATCATTCATTGTCATTTTTATAGGGAGTAAGTTCACTAATATCATGAGTCAATCAATTATCATTGATATTTTATCCTTCCCACCTGTAGTCCCTAGTAAACCAATAATGAATACCATAGATATATCATCCCATTTCAACACCATAAAGAGTTAGGGATATAATAAACAAAATGGTACTATTTATTATATTCATTCAATAGAAAACACATTCAAAGACCTTAATCATCAAATTGGGTTGTTTCATGCTAAATATGGGTGCTCGTGGATTATCTAGTTTATGGCATGTTGTAAGTAGATAATGTTATGAATTTAAAAAAAATCCCACTATAATATTTAGGTTACATATAATTATAATCCATATGAGTTATTATAACAATATTATAAGGACCTAGCCTTAAAACATACTTAATATTTAATTAAATGAATAATTCAAAATGAGGATCTTTTCAGGTTTATAGTTTTTTGATAATTAGATCATAAATCATGAATTACATTCCACATTTAAACAAAGTGGTCACATAAAAGATAGTACTCGTTTTTTCCCATCAACGGATGCATATTTAAAATAAAACATAGATTCTTTCTTGACACTTCCTTGACACTATCATCATATCATGTACCTTTCCCTTGACCTGTGAAAAACATTTCAAAAACAAGGGTTGAGCATAAAAAGCTTAGTAAAGGATATAAAAATATGGAAAGGAAACATGAGTACATGTATACATAAGAATGAAATCATACATTACCCATAACACATAAGCACTTTAACATACCCCATAAAATCATGAATAAATCATATAAATAATAAGACATAAAGGTAACTTGAGGCATTCATAACATTCTTACGTATGGAGTAACCCTCTTGGTTATGTTTGGAATACCCATCACTGTATATTCCCTAAATCTCTTCAGAGAAACCTTAACGTTTAACCCCTTCACGCTACCCAATGCATTGGAGAGCTATATCAGGCTCACCTGCCCTTAGTTTATCCTGTAACCACCCGTCTTCAAAATAATTCCCAAGAACCATAACATAATCGTATCAAATAAAACATTCATAAAGGAAACATAACATTTACACATTTCAATCACAAGATATCAATAGAACACATTGATATAATAAATGCATTATGAATACCATTTTCAATACTGAAATAAAATAAAAGTAAAACATGGTATTTATTTTTCATTTAAAAAAAGTATGGATTTTAGAGGAAGCTAAAAAATAAATAATGGTCACGACGGCGGAGAAGTCGTTGTCGCCACATACGTACGACAAAAACATTCCCTTTTGTCGTTTAGTAAAATGCTTCGTATAAAAAAGATTCCTTTTGGATAAATGTAAAAGTCAAAGGGGTTTACACACCATATAAAATAAGGTTGTGTATAAAAAAAATATGCCTCAATGAATGGAGATTGAGACGAAGTCCCTTACAAATACAGTATCCTTATATTATGGATAAATCAATTACATAATTATGTGTGAAAAACTAATACACCAAATATAAGTGGATATTAAGTGAAAAACAATCAGAGGTTATTCACACATTTTCATAGTACGACATATTCAAGGAGTACAATCTTATCCCAAAGAATCAAAATTGGGTTAAGAAGTTCCCTTGCAAATATTTGACAGCCTAACGGCGTCACTAAAAAATTCAGAAAATGATTTGATGAGAGATGAAAAGGGTATCTCATCACTTGGAAATTAAATTTAAATCAATAAGTATATATAAGAACATATTCCAACATAATATTATGTGAATTAAAAGACATAACAAAAGAAGTCTTTTAAAAAAGAAGAGGGTGAAAGGTTCCCTTACCGACATGGGTATCTTTCGAAACATACACCCCGTTAAAGAAGGACAATACACCATTGATGTAAATACTCACAATTAGTAATATAATGGGCAGTACATACACCACTGAACAGAAATTGTGTCAAATGTAGAATAAATTTCATGGGAATAAAAGTGAGATGAAAAATCCCTTACAAAATCTCGACAGCCTAACAACGCCACTTAAAACTTCCAAAAATGGATTGATGAGATCAGATAGGGTATCTAATCATATTAAAATAAAATTTACAGCAAAGTGATATAAAATAACATCACCCATAATATAAAATAGGTGCTTAAAAGAAGTGACATAAAGGAGAGTACTTAAAAAGAAAGAGAGAGGTTAGATCTCTTACGAAAATTCGGCAGCCTAATGGCGCCACACAAAACTTAAAATATGGATTGATGAGAGAAAATAGGGTCTCTCATAATATTAATATAAAACGTATTGTAGGATTAATATAAAATAACATCCCAATCATACGAAATATGAGCATAAAAGGAATGACATAAAAGTGTGTACTTAAAAAGAAAGAGAAGAGTAGGATCCCTTACCTTAAGTTCGACTTGTCTTGTTCGTTTCTTTATATTCCGGAATAATAAAATTTGGTCAATTTATAATTTCCTAAGGACCTATTTTAAATATTATTATTCATTTCATATCACATATTATAATGTTATAATAATTTTTTAATAATGTTAGTTCATATCAGACGTCTTTGCCGATGTTTGGTACATGAGTCAAAAATGAACTTGTTTGAAAAATGATTGACCATGTAGTTATAAGTAAATAATTTCCTGAATAGTATTAATGATTAAAATATTATATATATCCAGTACATATTCATTTAATACTATTCCATATCATTTGGATATAAAAAAAGAAAAACACCATTCATGGAGACAGTAGGCAGTATGTACGCATGAACGCTACTTTCATTTTTTTGTCATATTAATGGAATTAAAAATAAATGACATATATATATTATAATTGAAGTATAATATATATGTTATATTGGTCAAATATGTTCATTAATTTCATTCTTTATACATTCCATGTATTGCATGTACGAGTCATATCACTTGAGGGGGCGGTAGTCCACAATTCCTCATATGAAATTATCGCATTTTCACAACACGAAAAGAATAAAGGTATGTTTTAAATATAAAATAATGAATCATATAGTAAACATAAATACCATATATATCATATATAAAATTCAGTGACATCCTAATGGCCACTTTTAAAGGTGTTAAAAGAATATTGAACAATCATCGTTTCGCGAGGCAGAAAATCGCAAACCACAGAAACAGTATGTTCTTTAACCATTAGACAAAGGTGTTTGCAGGTATATCTCAAATCCTTCACATAACAACATCCTAGTATATTGAAGATACTGATTTTGTTACAAAATAAAAGAATAAAAAGAGTTAAGGGGTTGGAGAAACAAAATAAAACATAAGAACACAAGAGAAAACACTACCTTTAAAACAAGTAACTCTCTTTGATTTAAGATCAAAGGCTTCCTTGGAAAGGATTATGCCCAAAGTGAGGCTTCAATGATTAAGAGAGGGATGTATAGAGATTAAATGGGCAGGTTTTTGCCGATCCAAAGGCTTGAGAGGTGTGAGTATGGTGGTATAGGTGGGGGCCCTTTATAAGAGGAGAGGAGGGGCACTCTTGGAACGTAAAGAAATGTTACTTTATTTTAAAATGATTTTCATATTTAAAATGTCCCACATTTATATAATTCTAGGATAAGGTTATAAGGGTACGAAATATACCCATCAAATAGGTTTTTGAAAAGTGTAGGTCTTAGATTTCAAATTATATTTTCATTTTATTTAAATCGTTAAATAATGAGGTAATCGCTGCAGTATCATGATGTCATAAATAATTTAATTTATATAATGTCTAAAAATTAAAAAAAAACACCATGATGTAGGAAATAATTTTAGATTTACAATGACTATTTATAGTCAAACATCGGACTTGTATTACCCCATTTAAAAATTGTTATAGTAAAAAAACACATGTTTGTGTCATTTTTACTTTAACATTAAATAAAATGATATTAATGTCATTTTCCTTCCAATGTGGCTCCATAAAGTCCCCAAGTTGACCCATGGATTGCCTTGGTCGGCCATGACACATCCAATAAGGGTATGACATGTGTCAAGCTCATATCATATTATTAAAACATTTTTTTTACCTTAAACTACACTAATTACCTCTAATCGCGATTAAAAACATAAAAGTTACTATTCACCAAAAAAATATTTTAATCTCATGGAACAAAATTTTACATCTTAATGACAACCATGTATGTTGGATTTTTGAAATTCAAAACACAGTGGTGGTAAAATTTCATTTAAACAAAAAAATCAGTTTTTTAAGTACCACTTAGTGGTTTCACTATTCATCAAAAATTGAAGTTTTTCAGAAAAATACCAAAACATCACCCTAACATATATTTTATACTCAGAATTCAAAAATTATTTCTATTTTACGAAATTTAGAACATATAAGTTACATTAATTAATTTTATAATTAATTCCCGTTGTTAGAGAAAATAACGTGTTTTTATGAAACAATAAGTATCAAAAGATTGACACTAGTTTAAGTCCAATTTCAAAGTGAAATTAATTACAACGAGCACTATTGGATTAAATGGTGAAAATATATTCTAATTTTACTTTAAAAAAATTCAAAATATAATCTAATCATATAAATAAATTTGATTAAAAAGCGGTTTTGAATTTTAATATAACATTTTCCACTATTCATTAAAAAATGAACTTTATCAGAAAGATACCAAAAATTTACAGAGAGTATATTTTGATGTCCCGATTCTAAATAAGAATTTTATTTTTTCAAATTTAACACATAAAATAGTCAATAAGTGGATTTAAAAGAGGTTCTCCATCAAAAGGCGGTTAATCGACCGTTTAAAGAATATTAGAATGTTTACGCTTAAAATTGGATACATTCGCATTTTTAATCCTCTAACATTTATTGTAAAGAGTAAAAATATTTCACAAAAATATATAATAATTTTGTAGTTAGTTCTGTTCATTCCCACCATTACAACGGCTAGGCATTAACAGCCATTTAAAATAATATTATTTTATTATTAGAGTGAAATGTAAGATTCCCAAGAAACTCGTTGTTGCGTATTGGGTACGCCATCGAGAATAATTTCCCCTTTAAAGTAATATTAATATTTTGTTCACAAATATGGATAAATATTAAAATTTCATATTCTTTATTTACCTGGGGTGTTACATCCTTCCCCCCTTTTGGGAATTGCGTCCTCGCAATTTTAAAATTGGGCTTAGAAACATCTTTGAAAGTCTCACATCGGAATAATAGTCGGTAAAACAATCACTTTAAAATAAATAAAGAGAAGTATAGAGGTCACCCGAGTTAACTGATACTAGGATTCCATGTAGGAAAACATGGAAATGGAGGAGAAAACAGAGGGTCATGTTCTGATGGAGAGTGATAGAAAACATGTTTAGGGGAAAGTTATCCACAAGAAAATCACAAACTTGTGATGGGTTAAATGGTATTAGATTCCACAGTAGGAAAAGTTAATAGAAAACAATTTTGTTTTAAGCTTATTTTTATTGAGGAATTTATTCATAAGGAAATATAATCACTTATCAAGTTGACTTCCATCTTTTATTATATTTCGTACACAAAATCATATTTTCTCCAAAAGACGATTATTTAGGAAGACTTGTTCACATAAAGAGTACTATAATAAACGTCTAGAGATTCACCAAATCCATAAAAGAAAACTATATACTCCCCATGTCTTTAGACTTTAACAATTACCAAAACCAAAAAGGTTAGTACAATATCAGATAATCCAGAAAAGGAAACCCCTTTATAAAAAGAAAATCTATTCTTAATCTCCAAAATTTGTCCAACAAAACCCAAAGTTCAACAAGGACAATTCAATAAACAATTTGTCCATAAAATTATTCAATGTAAACCAAACTATGATTTAAACCCAAATATTTTAAGGATTTAGTCACATAGTCTTCCATGTTGAATTGTAACATTTATCTCAAAACAACATCTGTTGCTCTTAAAGACTCTTATTGAAATATAATTTACCTAATCACATATCCTCCATTATAGGTTAATAAATTTCCATAGATAACCCAAAATAAACTTACTATTAATTCATAAAATCATCTAACTAAAAATAATCAGTTAAACTAATCGGGGACTTCACGTAGTCCAGTGGTAGGCGATAAATACCAGTTGCACTTTGGTTGTGGGTTCGATTCTCGCAGCTTTGTTTGACGCGACGGGTTGTCACACGGTCTACGTGTTGTCCTTTTTATAAAACTCCAAAAATAACCCTAACATGTTTTAATCTCAATAGTTTTCTTATACCTCTCATTTCATCCAAATTCATTACGATCTCAACATCTTAATTCTTGAAGTCTTATTTCACCACCATAAAATAAAATAAAATGATTCCCAAAATGAATAACATCATACCTTGATCATGGTGTCCACTCGGTTTCATCGTCATCTTGCTCATGTAGGTATAAGTCCCTTTCATTACAACAATGATTTACAGATCCTTCAAAATAATTTTCATCCTCTATCCAAATACACCTTGTACAACATGGGTCATATGGGTGATCACTGAAAAACTGTTTTGGAAAATAATCATATATGAAATATAATTCAAAAACATCTGATAAAACATGATTTCTATAAAATTGTCGGACAAAATTTGAGTTGAAACTTTCTATTATTGTTCCTTTTAAAATACCATAAGTATGTGTTGAGAGACTATATTTTATAAGCAAATATAAATAGGTTGTGCAAGGTTCTCCTTCCTAAGCACCATTTTCAAAATCCTAATATGCTTCAAATTCTTGTGATAAGGTAAAATATTTCAAAATACCTCGATAATATTTACCTTTCTTAAAAATTTGAGAATATTGTGAAAATAGTATTTGTCCAAATACAACCCATGATCCACGATGATAACGAGGTATAGTGGAGGTGTGTGATATATCAAACAACTGCTTTCAAGTGAGTTGTATGCTAGAAAAAGTTTCACAATCATCCAAACATGACTTTGCAAAAATTATTGCAAGCATGTCATCAGGAAGAGATAGGAAGGTCATTTGAGATCCTTCTCCTTCTATTCGTAACCAACTTTACTTGACCTGAAAAAAGTTATAAAACAAGGATTTAACTGAAATAATAGATATATGGACTAATCATGTGTTTAAAAAAACACATATTCCCTAAAGTTGTCTAAACCGACCTCTGATACCAAATATAAGGCCCCAGCCTTAAACCTTGCTTTATATTGAATTAAATTAAAAATTCACATTGAGGATCTTTTCAGGTTTAGAGTTTTAGAGAATTAGATCATAAATCATGAATTACAATCCACATTTAAACAAAGTGGTTACATAAAAGATAGTACTCGTTTTTCCCCATCAACGGATATATATTTAAAATAAAAAATTGGTTTATTTATTAACACATCCATGAAACAATCATCATATCATGTACCTTCCCCTTGACCTGTGAAAAACATTTCAAAAACATGGGATGAGCATAAAAATCTCTGGAAGGGATATAAAATTATGGAAAGGAAACATGAGTACTTGTATACATAAGAATGAAATCATAATTTACCCATAAAACAATTGCACTTTAACATACCCCATAAAATCATGAATAAATCATAGAAATCATAAGACATAAAGGTAACTTGAGGCATTCATAACATTCTTACGTAGGGTGTAACCCTCTTGGTTACGTTTGGAATACCCATCACAGTATATTCCCTAAATCTCTTCGGAGAAACCTTAACGTTTAACCCCTTTCGCATTACCCAATGCATTGGAGAGCTATATCGGGCTCGCCCGCACTTAGTTTATCAAGGAACCACCCGTCTTCATAATAATGACCAAGAACCATAATATAATCGTATCACATAAAAAATGCATAAAGGAAACATAACATTTTCACATTTCAATCAAAACATATCAATAAAAAACATTGATATAATAAAAACATTATGAAAACCATTTTCAATACCAAAATAAAAGAAATGTAAAAAATTGTATTTATTTTTCATTTAAAAAAATTTATGGCTTGTAGAGAAAGCCGAAACTCATATAATGGTCATGGAAGCGGAGAAGTCGTTGTCGCAGCATACGTACGACAAAAACATTCCCTTTTTTCGTTTAGTAAAACGATTCATATAAAGAAGATTCCTTTTGGATAAATGTAAATGTCATAGGGGTTTATACACCGTATAAAAGAAGCTTGTGTATAAAACAAAATATGCCTCAATGAATGGAGATTGAGACAAAGTCCCTTACAAAGACGGTATCCTTGGATTAAGGATAAATCAATTACATAATTATGTGTGAAAAACTAATACACAAAATATAAGTGGATTTTAAGTGAAAAACAATCAGAGGTTATTCACACATATTCATATAATGACATATTCAAGGAGTACAAGCTTATCCCAAAGAATCAAAATTGGGTTAAGAAGTTTTGTTGCAAAAATTTGACAGCCTAACTGCGTCACTACCAAATTCAGAAAATGAGTTGATGAGAGATAAAAAGGGTATCTAATAAATTGGACATAAAATTTAAATCAATAAGGGTATAGAAGAACATATCCCAACATAATATTATGTGAATTAGAAGACATAACAAAAGAAGTCTTTTAAAAAAATAGGAGGGCGAAAAGTTCCCTTACCGACATGGGTATCTTTCGAAACATACACCCCGTGAAAGAAGGAAAATACAACATTGATGTAAAGAATCACAATGAGTAAAATAATGGGCATTACATACACCACTCAAAGGAAATTTTGGAAATTGTATCATAAATCTCACGGGAAAAAAAGTGAGATGAAAAATCCCTTATGAAAACTCGACAGCCGAACGACGCCACTTAAAACTTCCAAAAATGGATTGATGAGATCAAATAGGGTCTCTCATCATATTACAGTAAAATGTACATCACGAGGAATATAAAATAACATCCCCCATCATAACAGAGAGGAGATTTAAAGAAGTAACATAAAGGAGAGTACTTAAAAAGAAAGAGAGAGGTTAGATCTCTTACGAAAATTCGGCAGCCTAACTGCGCCACACAAAACTTCCAAAATGGATTGATGAGAGAAAATAGGTTCTCTCATCATATGAAGATAAAAATTAAAGTAGGAATAATATAAAATAACATCCCAATCATAAGAAATATGAGCTTAAAAGGAATGATATAAAAGAGTTTACTTAAAAATAAAGAGAGGAGTATGATCCCTTACCTCACGTCCGACTTGTCTTGTTCGTTTCATTATATTCCTGAATAATAAACATTGGTAAATTTATAATTGCCTAAGGAAATCCTTTAAAGATTATTATTCAGTTCATATCACATATAATAATGTTATAATAATTGTTTAATAATGTTAGTTCATATCAGATGTTTTTGCCGATGTTTGGTACATGAGTCAAAAATGAACTTGTTTGAAAAATGATTTCCCATGTAGTTATAAGTAAATAATTTCCAGAATTGTATTAACGATTAAAATATTATATATATCCATTAAATATTAATTCTATACTATTCCATATCATTTGGAGATAAAAAACAAAAAGCACCATTCATGGAGACGGTAGGTCGTACGTACGCATTAACGCTATTTTCATTTTTTTGTCATATTAATGGAATTAAAAATAAATGACATATATATATATATATATATTATAATTCCAGTATAATATATATGTTATATAGGTCAAATATGTTCATTTATTTCATTCTTTATACATTACATGTATTGCATGTACGAGTCACATCACTTGAGGGGGTGGTAATCCACACTTCCTCATATGAAATTATCACATTTGCACAACATGAAAAGAATAAAGGTATGTTTTAAATATAAAATAAATAAGAATATAGTAAACATAAATACCATATATATCATATATAAAATACAGTGACATCATAATGTCCACCTTTAATGGTGTTAAAATAATATTGAACAATCATCGTTTCGTGAGGCAGAAAATCGCCAATCACAGAAACAGTATGTTCATTGTCCATTTGACGAAGGTGTGTGAAAGTGTAGCTCGAATCCTTCACATAACAACATCCTAGTATATTTAAGATAATGGTTTTGTTACAAAATTAATTAATAAAATTAGTTTAGGGGGTTGGATAAAAAAAATAAAACATAAGAACACAAGAGAAAACACTACCTTTAAAACGGGTAACACACTTTGATTTAAGCTCAAAGGCTTCCTTGGAAACGATTATGCCCAATATAAGGCTTAAATGATGAATAGAGGGATGTGGATAATGAAATGGGCAGGGTGTGGCCGAGCCAAAGGCTTGAGAGGTGTGTGTAAGGTGGTAGAGGTGGTGGCCTTTTATAACAGGATAGGAGGGGCACTCTTGGAAAGTAAAGAAATGTTACTTTATTTTAAAATGAGTTTCGGATTTAAAGGGTCCCACATTGATATAATTAGAGGATAAAGTTATAAGGGTTCGAAATATACCCATCCAATAGGTTTTTGACAAATTTAGTTCTTAGATGTTACATTATCGTTTCATTTTATTTAAATCGTTATATAATGAGGTAATCGCTGCATCATCATGATGTCATAAATAATTTAATTTATATAATGTCTAAAAATTATAAAAACACCATGATGTAGGAAATATTTTTATCTATCCAATGACTATATATAGTCAAACATCGCACTTTTATTACCCCATTTAAAAATTGTTATAGTAAAAAAACTCATGTTTGTGTCATTTTTACTTTTACATTAAATAAAAAGATATTAATGTCATTTTCCTTCCAACGTGTCTCCATGAGGTCCCCAAGTTGACCCATGGATTGTCTTGGTCGGCCATGACACATCCAATAAAGTTAGGACATGTGTCATGCTCATATCATATTATTAAAACATTATTTTTACCATAAACTACACTAATTACCTCTAATCATGATTAAAAAATTAAAAGTTACTATTCACCAAAAAATATTTTAATCCCATTGAACAACATTTTACATCGTAATGAAAACCATGTACGTAAAATTTTATAAATTCAAAACACAGAGGTGGGAAAATTTCATTTAAATGAAAATTCATCAATTTTAACTACCACTTAGTGGTTTCACTATTCATAAAAAATTGAAGTTTTTCATAAAAATACCAAAACTTAACCCTAAGCTATATTTGATATTCCAAATTCAAAAATGATGCATATTTTACAAAATTAAGAACATATAAGTTCCAATAATTAATTTTATAATTAATTCCCGCTGTCATAAAAAATAGCTTGTTTTTATGAAACAATAAGTATCACAAGATTGACACTAGTTTTAGTCCAATTTCAAAGTGAAATTAATTCCAACAACCACTATTGGATTAAATGGTAAAAATATATTCTAATTTTACTTTAAAAACAATTAAAAATATAATCAGATCCTATAAATAAATTAGATTAAAAAGAGGTTTTGAATTAAAATACAACATTTTTCACTATTCATTAAAAAATGAACTTTATCGGAAAGATACCAAAAATTTACACAAAGTATATTTTGATGTCCTGATTCTAAATAAGAATTTTATTTTGTCAAATATAGTACATAGAATTGTCAAAAAGTGGATTTAAGAGAGGTTCTCCATCAAAAGGCGGTTAATCAACCTTTTAAGGAATATTAGAATGTTTATGCTTAAAATTGGATACATTCGCATTTTTAATCCTATAACATTTATTGTAAAGACTAAAAATATTTCACATACATATATAATAATTCTTTAGTTTGTTATGTCCATTCCTGCCATTACAACGGCTAGGCGTTAACTACCATTTAAAATAATATTATTTTATTATTAGAGTGCAACGTAAGATTCACAAGAAACTCGTTGTTGTGTATTGGGTGTGCCATCGAGTATAACATCCACTTTAATGTAATATTAATATTTTATTCACTAATATGGATAAATATAAAAATTTCATATTCTTTATTTACCTGGGGTGTTACAAATATAATAGAGTTGAGTTATTCTATATATTGAAATTGTACAAAGGTTTGTTTTCACTACTATCAATGTTTCATATGTGATATGATTATCATAATGACCAATTAAAATTGATATGTTAGTATAGAAATTTCAAAATTGATTCATCACAAGGTCAATTATTAATATTTTCCCACTAAATTGTAATAATGTGTTGGGTAATTATTTTTATAGGATTACCTTCATTAAAAATTCTTAAAAAAATAAATAAAATATGATACTCACTAATAGATATGACTTTGTTATATATTTTGGAATGATTTATTATTACCTTTTTTATATTTATTATATTTATGATATATTCATTAATACCATATTTTTATTTATGCATGTAAATATTTCATAATGCAACACATTAAAATCATATTGATGTGAATTTTATAGAGATTACTCTCTATAATTCTAACCCATTGGAATCAGATTATTGGAGGGAATCAAAAAAAATTATGATAAACACAAAATAAAAAAAAATATAAAATATATCAATGTTTATGTAGATATATATGTTTTTAATGGGGTAATATTTGTTTCATTATGGGTTAAATACTTGTATCTATATGTTACAAGTGGGTAAATTATAGAATTATAAAACTGTTATAGTGTTCCACCTATAAATACATGAAATTATTATTTATTTTAGTTGGTCTAGAAGGGTTTCCATTAATTCTTATAAAAATATAATTCCTATAAATATAAATTAAATTTTAATAGAATTTTGACTATGGTGAATGTTTTATACATTTCAAACATAGATAATCCAATCCTTTATATTTAAGATCTGAATTTTAATGTAGATTCTAACACTAATTTTATTTAACAATGAAAAATTTTATAAATAAATAAAAAATGTATTAAAATACTATAAAAATATAGAATCATTATGTCATCTTATTATCATACATTTTATAACTATGAATCATTTTTAAAAAGAAAAATTACCAAATATTTTGTTTTATGTAAAGGTGATATAGATGGTGCACTATTTAATCATATAAATATTGTAGTATGTGGACTAATAAGTAATAAAATAATATTTGGGTATTATTATTTCATAACACTTACTTATTATTTCATTTCATATGGCCATTTATTTATGATAAATTGGTTTTATATGTTTAAAAATTTCAATGAGTTTCATAAATTTAGTATAGAATCAAATGAGTATATGTATTAACATTATATTATCACATATATGTTGTGCTTACTTATTTTTGGATTGCAATAATAATCCGAGGGATTATTTAATTGTTTCATAAAATATTATATTATAATATGATAATGAAATTGTGTGTTTAAGAGAAAGACTCATTTCTTATTTGATATGGTTTTATTGATTATGAGTCAATGTGACACTATACTATCATTTTGGGGATATACATTGTATTCTTTTTTGTTCCTACATTGGAATATTTAATACAATTTATTCATAAAAACCCATATGAAATATAGACAAAAAAATAATATGTTTTGATAAATTTGGGTTTTCCAGTATCCTTATAGTATTTGGAATCAAAAAAATTGACCCCAAATTAGTTAAATGCTTATTTTTTGTAATCTAAATGAAATATAGGATTATCATTTCTATAATACTACTAAAAAATGTTTCTGGGGACCAATATAGTGTTATACATGAGAATAAAAAAGCAATGAAGGAGTTATAATGAAAAAATTGAATCATAGAGATATTAAAAACCAAAAAAAATTCCTTGAGTAATAAGTTTATTTGGTTCCACACATTATTATAGAAGATGAATCGACACATGTGACATAATAACTATAATGGTATGGATGGATTGATTAGTTTCATGGGAGTTATAAAAGTGATATTTCAATGTATGATGATATAATAATAGTATATAACTAACCAACTTCCTATTGGGTGGTTGTCATGGCTTTATATTCACATAAATTCCATAAGTCATTGATATCTTTGATTTATTCTATGTACAAAAAATATGTTTGAAATATATGGATAGAATTAAAGGGGTGAGACCCAAAGGTAGAATGTGGTGGTTTTTAAATAAAACTAATATTTATGGAAGATTGTAAATATATAAATCATGTTAAATAGAATGAAGTTCCAAAAAAATCATGGTATTTAATTTAAATCAACATTTTTTCTAGTTTTGATGATAAATTAATTTCAAATATTTCGTTCCATCGTATTCATTATGATTATATGATATGTCATATCGATGTCGAAAACAACTTCATTAAAAATAATTTATTTAAAGAAGTTTATTTGATACAACCTAGATATTTTGATGTTCTATATTTGACTATTAATATTTTCATGCTACAATAATACATTACAAAGTAATGAATGCTTCTTAGATTTATAAAACAAGAACTCCACCACTCCATGGGTTGTTTGGAGATCTTAAATATATGAACGAAATTAATCTATGTTCAAAAATAATCCCAATACAAACTCTAGATTATTGGAACATGACCTAACCTTGTAATAACTATATACCCATTCCCCTATAACCCCACATCGTGTTGTACAATCAAACCTTCTCTGAAAAATGTAATAGACCATGGTTAAAGAACTTGGGAACCGAAGGAGGCCAAAAACACAACTTAGGATCTGAACTCTAACTTCCTATAATAAAAACCCTAGACCCCCAATTTCAATTCTATGTGAAATCACGTCTGAGGGATAGTAGTTTGTGTGTGATGGATAAGTTATATGAATACCTCAGCACCCAATATTATTTCCCAACTCCTTTAAAATATAAATCAAGTGAGGTTTGAATATAAACTAAGGGAATGGAAATCAATAGAAATTATATATTTTAATGAATATGAATATTAAAAGACCACTTCTTCCATATAATCCTCAATAACATTGTGTAAAAATCTCCCAAATAGGTTCATTAATTGGACCACGGAGTTCTATATGGTAACATTAACTATCCTAAAAAGGGTGTGATTTGATCTTTCTCATATAGTTTCTCCCAGTTCATAGAGGCTGTGTAATTGAGAACATGTTCATTAATATCCATAGGGTTGGAGGTCACCTGATCACTAAAACATCCTTTTTAAGATTCACAAGTCTACCATGAAGGGGTTGTTCCAAGGCCCCCCAGGGGTTTCACCTTGGATTCCTAACTAGGCACACAAACCTGAATGCCTTGTCCACCTGAGTTACTCACCTCAGTTCCACCTTCTTTTAAGTTACTCATTTGGGTGTAATCTTTTCTTAAGTCACTCTTTGGGTGTCCCTTCCACATATTTGATTTTCGTAGGGGACCAGCATTCTGGGCCCCCTCTATGTCCTCCTAACGTACATGACAGGGATGTTCATGTCAGTGTCTTTCCCATCAATCATGTATTTATTTGATATTTAGGAATGGTCCTCTCATAAAATAATATACTATGTATTTTCTTCTTTTCCAATAGTAATTTCATAGTTTTTAAAATCATGTATTATATTGATAATAAGAACACATATGCTAAGGATACAATTACAGTCTATCCCATCTCATAATTCGAATCTTGAAATTCCTATATCAAGAATCTAATCGACCATATAATCCAAGTGACTTTTTTCACATAATGTTCTAGGGATACATATAGTCCACTCATAAATCCTAATATGGAAATCCTCCTTACTTTTCCATATTTCTTATTATTTCAATCTTATTCTTTATCTAGATATAATCAAAAGGGAGGAGGACACCCAAAGGGACCTGTAGTCTAGTGTAATCCCCAACAACATCCTCTTCCATATTCACCGTAATGGTTAAAAAATAAGGGGCCTTAAAAAATATGTAGGCCTCCAACTCATCCAAATTCATGATAACATACATGGTTCACTCAAAGAGGCATATATATACATATGTGATGCCTATACATAATCCCTGGCTCTTCTATAATGGGTTATATTCCATGTGATCCATTCCAACTTAAAGGTATATATTTACTTGGTTAAATTCTTCATCCATGGGACATAATCCCTATGATACCCTTTTCCTCAATGGTATATATTACCTATTATTCATTACTTCATATAGGGAAGATTACATAAATTCACCTCTTCCTTAAAGTGACATGTTTCTATTGTGTCTCAATATACCCCCTCATGTTTTGTTACAAATATGAATGATATTATATTATTTTAATGCTCATGAAAAATACCAACTCAATCTATTATTGTCACCACTTTCCTAAAATAAACTTTCTTACAACATGATGTTGAACAATAAGAACTATTCCAAACATAAAACCTTAAACTCTAAAATAAAAAACAATTTAGGCATTGATTCATTTTAACCCGAATACATAGGATAGATCATTAAGAATAAATCATAATACTCTATAGGTCATGTATGAAATAAATATAATTAATATAAACTTGTTTTTTGGATAAACAGTCTTAAATGGAACTGCATTCTTCCTTATCACATGACCATAAAATAAATAATTCACCACATTATGTTGCACCAAACTAAAAGAGTTATGATTACCTTTATAGGGATAAATGGGAAGTCCCTTTTATGTCCCAAATACCTAATTCAAAGAAGCAACCACCTTAATACACACTGATAAATTCTAGAGAAGCCGGGTGTGATCTATAAACCATATTATAAAAAACTAATCAAATTCTTTGATTTGATCATTCACTTTCATAGTGGTAACCGATAACAATGTAAATAATTGGAATGACTCACACTGAAAAGATATATCTTTAAGATATTTATAGGCGATGAGAGAATGTCTACAAATTATAGAAATATCATGATCATGGGGAAGATAGAAAAAAAATATATTCCAACATGATTCTGTTACATGTGAAGGAGACTAATTGTCCAAAATTCTTCATGTGATGCTACATTAAAAGAATTTAATATTTTCTATCATCCTTTTGTCTTTTTGGACTCCATTGAATCCAAATGAATCCATCAATTACATCATCAAATAAATTAATCTCTAGAAAATATTTATATATTCAGAGGGCACTATAAACTGTTTCAAATAATTAGTTAATGAACATTGAATATATAAAATAGGAAGAAAAAATATATAACCCCAGAACCTAGGAGAACACAAACACAAACGCAGTTATTTCTCCACATAGTGGGGAGAGCCATAATATAGGATTTCCATATGATCAAATCTATCAAAAATCTAGATAAATAAAAAAACAATCATCAATATCAATCTCGTGTGGCTATCTCAACAATTGAAGAATGTGGAGATTCACATGTAACTTATTTCCATTTATAATCATTTTGGGACACATTCCTTCAAGTGAATTAATATATGACTCCCTTATCATAAGGAAGTGGTAGACTACATAATTTTATCCTCTAACACTATCCGAGAGCTTCCAAAATGGATAATTTCTTGTCATAATTATCATTATCATCACTTGAACCCAGTCCCTCGGGATTAAGGAGAGAAGGTAACCTCAATGTTTAGGTTACCAACTATTACAACGAGGACACCCATTAGGATGAAACATTATGTAAAAATTATGACTAATTTATAGAATGAGGAACATATTTATATTTTATCCTATAATGTACATCCACAAAACCTAATTCCAGATAATGATTTTGAGAAACCTCATATTTCTACACCCATCAACATAAATAAAGCATATTAGTATATTCATGAAGTACCTCATAAGGATTGAAATATCCCTATTGTGTTCAAACTCATGAGGAATCTCATAATACATTTGTAGAAACAAAATAGTTGGCTCAAATAATATCTTTTATTCATTACATCCATCATTATATTTCAATAAAAACTGAATAGTTGGCTAATATTAATGGATTATTTAAAAATCCCATCTTTATATGGAAAATATACCATTAGAGTATTATAACATTCCTATTTGTTCAAATATTTCTCAACATCAAATTTTTGTAGAAACTGTGGATCATATAATAACCTAATCTAATTTTATATTTATTTCACTCAATTTCAACTAGATAATAATTATAAATTATAAATTATCGCACAATCCCAACTATGTAATTTTTTTTATTTTAATAAAATATACATAATAAACTTATTTTACAACATTTATTAACATACCATTATAATTTATCTATTATGGAATCCTATCACAACATATCATAAGATAATGTCTTTTTATCCTCAGAAATTGAAACATAAGAAAATGGGTGATCTCATAATCTATGTATGGGTAAATTTTATCAATATATTATCTAGGGGAGATATATTAATCATGTTATAGAATATAAAGTTGGACTAATTTCATATTAAAAAAGGATATGAAATAAAAAGAGAGTCCATAAATAATTATAGGAGGAAATAAAATCTAAAATGAAAATACTTATTCCATGTAAAAAGTGTTCATAATCATGAAATAATAAACATAAGCCTTTGGGTATACTCGTTGGAATATGGAATATAAATGCAACATGAATTTGAGACATAACATAATAGTTAAACATATACCAAATATAAGTAAAATGTATTATCATATAGTAACATTATCTAAGAAGGATATACCTTTATTTTGTACATGTAATACAAGAATTACCACTATTTAATTTGTGATAATATATCTAAAGTCTCATGGTATATTATCCGATGAGAAATAAAACATTACAAAATACATAGGAGGGTGAATGAAGATCCCACCAGTCATCATATATAAAAATATCTTCCAAAGTTTTTATATCATTAAACATAACATAGAAATACATGGGACACAAATGTTTTTGTTTCATTACATCATAAATAAACAATGTATTTAGAAATGAGTTTCACAAAATTAAAAAATGGTATCATCGAAATTTAAGTCAAGAGTAGAAATAGTTATTACCAAAAACTTAGTCACCCAATGTTTTTAATACTAAGAGATTTTATTGTGTGATTCATGATAAATGATCTCAAAGAAGATAAATCTTATAAATATATTGTGGTAAAATATTAGTGAAACTGTAAAATAGTTTTTAGAAAAAAAAATTAAAATAGTTATAAATGAAAATGTTACATATAAAAATAATATTTTTGAAAAATTGAAATGATAAAATTAGAAAATAATTATATTTTAAAATTATATTAAATTATATATCCTTAAAAATTAATTAATATTATAAAAAATAAATATATAGTAGAATAAAATAACTTATTATTTTCAATAGATGAAAATACTTTTTTAACAGTATGAAAAACCTTTATTGAAAATCTATTTCAAAAAAGAGTAAAAATTATACTTTTTAAATGAGGATAATTAAAATATTAAAACAACCCAAGATAAAATATACATATATTTCCTATTGAAATTGATATCCATTTCTAGAAAGGGAAATAAGAAAATGAGGGGAAACTGTTGTTAAATATGATGCGAATTAATTTGAATAATTCTATACTTATTGCAAAAGAAATTTATCATGGTAAAATAATTAGATTAAATATTTCATCTCTCTATAGAAATAAGTTATTATAGAATAATAATATAATTCATTAAAATAATCTTGTAAAACAATAGTAAAAATTAGATCACGCGGATCAAGATAAGATGATTAATAAAGAAAAACCCCTTTCTTTAATTAATGACTTCGCCTAAAGATCTGAAATATTTTATATTAAAAAATAAATATCTTAATTACCTATTTCAAAAAAATATTCATAACTATATCCATTTATAAAAATCATTTATAATTATTCTATACATTTATATTAGTTAGTTATTATCCATTTTTTATGTATGATGTGAGTAATCTTGATCATGTTGAAATAATTTCATAATAGTAGTGTTTTTCATCATTTGTATCCTAATAATAATCATTAAAAGGTAATTAAATTCAATATGATGTATTATTTATATGTTTTTATAATGTTATAATTACATTAAATGTGAATTTTTTTCATGATATTTAAAGATAGAATCAGGGTTGAGCATGTTTCTGGGATTTTTAATGAAAGGGAATTGATATCATAATATATGATTTTAATATTAATATTACAATTAGATATCCAAAATCAAATAATTATTTAATTATTAATATGTATCATATTTTATCTATAATTAGTTTCTCATATTCATCAATGATATTATTTTATTTCATTATTAATATAGGTGGTTAGAATTACCCATACATAAATGTATCATAATTAACTGATGCGTATAGTTATGATGGTTGTTCATAATATTATAATATAATTATTTTATGATAATAATGATATTATTTATATGTTTTAAGTTTATTTTTCATATTTTATTATAATATAATAAATACTAATGAAATGAGGTGAAAATTATATATGTTACTTTTTGAAGGTGATAGATTACATAAACACACGAACAACGATTTCATTTTTATTAATATAACCGAGGAAAGATGGTTAATGATTGTTTCCTTAAAAAAATAAAATTCATTATAAAAAAAACATGAAAAAATATATAGTAATATGAAAAAAAATAATTTTAAAACTATATAGAAAGTAAAATAATACATAGAATGGTCAGTACACGCCTTGAGAACTTGAGTTTTTCCTTAGAGAGATATTTGGAAATTGAGGGATTCAGTTATATTCATGTGATAGGAAGACAAATTATGTGGAAAATTATTATAAGTGAAGGAAAAAATGGAATATTTTTATGACCAAATAGAAATTTAAATTGTACCTGAAGGGGTAATGAGAGGGCCCTTTTGTAATTAGTGAGAATGACATTTTTGGTAATTATTCAATTTTAATATATAGAGAGAAAATATTTTACAACTAATGAACACTCAAAAATGATAAATAATAGATTGGATGCATATTTTAATCAATACATGCATCAACCACTAAATTAGAAATTCTATTTTAACATTTTATGCATTTTACGCCTTTAGTTAACCCTTTGAGCTTTTTCAATTTTAACAATTTTACTATTTATTAACTATGTATTATTTTTATGACTAAAATTACAATGTAACATATAACATAATATTGAACATGTTATTAATAATATAAATTTCTTTTTTTTATTCAGATTTTCTATGTTAAAAAAATTATTTGGAAATATAAAATGTTTATTGTATTAAAATAGTTTTTGAAAATATTGCAACAAATTTTTAAAAATATAAAATTTATAATTTCAAACTAAAATAAATATTTTTTATTTTATAATATCATTTATAATTTTAGTTATATATATATATTTATTTTACAAATTTACATGCCATACATGTATACTAGTAATGTCATTAAAGTTATAGTAATTTTAAAAATAGTATCATGCAATATTCAATTATATTTTTTTTAAAAAAGCATAACAATTATCTTAATATAATAATTTTTTAATCCAAAAATTAATTCAATTTTGTTGAATTAATTTTCTAACATTTTATAATTTAAATTTTAAATATAAATATAATGAAAATCCTTTTCATAGAAATATAAATTTCAAAAAATTTAATGGTTCTCAATTTTATTAAATAATAATTACCGATTAGATAATTTTTAAAAAATTATTCATGTCATAAATATATATAATATATAATATATATTTATTTTCTTAAAATAAATTTCAAAAATTCTAATTTCTGGAAAAAACTCTTTTTATGATTAAAATGATTTTTTATCTTTTATCCACTAGTTTGTAAATAAAATTTTATTTTCACAAAATGTATTAATGTGAGGAATATAAATAAAATCCAAAAATAAAATTCATTATTTATAATTACATGTTTATATATCATTTTAATTTATTGTTACATAACCACTAATTATCTCCTTATAAGATATAATAAAATGTTAAATTATAGTGGCTGTTGAGGGTGGTGATTCTACTATCATCGATCTTGTGGATATTTCAATGAGCTTAAATATATCTTAAATTCAATTTTACCCATTTCATTATTATTGGGGATTAGATTTGTCTTTGTTAAGGGAAAACCCATGTAAAGATGCCTTATTTCCAAATTGGGGGAAATTAGCTTAATATAGGATACTTCTACTACCCAATTCCATTTCATTCATTTTACATCAAAGATTTTGTAATATAGTTATATCATTTTTTACACACTAATTTAAAAGTTATATTATATCTGTAAAATTCAAATATAATGTATCATATTTACCACTTATTTATCTGGTGTGTGTATAAAAATATATTAACATAATATTTATTTAATAAAAATATATATTTAAATTTTGATTTGTTACATTCCTCACCCTTAAATAAATATAATCCTCATAGTTTTAATTATAAAAACTAATGAAAAATATATGGTTTTCTAGAAGATTTAAATTAAAATATATATAATTTTTAATGAGGTTTCATCCCCAATATCCTAGGTAGGACTAGTAAACTTACCTTTTCCCTCATAATGGGAATATAAATAATGTTGAGATTTTAATAAAAAAAATTATATTAAATTACCTAATATAATCTGTATTGTGTTTCATTGTAATTTTATAAATATTCTTATATTTATATGTGATAATGGATTTATATTTACATTTGATTTATATATTTAGAAAATAGTGTTGTTACATTTTTAAGGGAGTAAATAAATCAAAAATATAATTTCAAATTGGACAAAATTAAGGGTAATCGGATTTACCGAAATCATATTCAAATAAAAATATATTAGAGAGGAGTTATATACAAGGGATATAATAAAACATCCATTAAATTATAATCAAATAATTAATGATCTATCCATCATGGTGGATATTTAATTATAATATATATAAAGAAGTATATTAAAAAAGATGAAAATACAACACTCATATTTCTGAAGATTCTGATCGGTGTCCACCATTGCATGTTAATTTTTTAACACACATTCTTATTTTTAGTTACATAGACATTCCATTGTCCAAACGATCATTAGATCTTCTCATTCCTTATTATCCATTGGTTTAATTAACTGAATTGTATAATTACCAAGTTCCCATCATTTAATACAATAAAATATAAGTGGTACATTATTATGAACTCTTTTTTCCTTTCACTATGTCGACTAAAAACATTATTTTCTCTCAAAAATAATGGGTTATATGCTATCATTTTACAAAATTAAAATATCTCCCAAATCCTTTTCGAGATTCCTCTTGGTGATTCTTACAATATTTTTACTCAAAGGAAGTAGAATATTGGTTCTATCATCATCAATGTCACCTGAACATCGATGAGAGTCCATCATTTTCATCCTTTTCATGTTTGGAAACACAAATAATTTCAAATTGTTAATAATAATTCATGATAATTGATTTATATTAATTATGACATTTCTCATCATATCTATAATCGCGTTAGGTTACTTAATATGGTTTTTTTCATGGTCCATGACATCCTCTATAAACATGGTTCTTTAAGCATATTCCATTCATAAAAATAAAAGTATTTAATTATGAGTGCATAAAAACTAACAACGTAAGAAATTTATTTTATGGAAAAATCAACCAAAAAATGTATCCCCCATTAAACTTATTACATTATGTTCAATATAAACCTATGTCACTCTCTGATCTATATAGGATTTATTAGTTTTTTTCTAATATTCTTTAAACTAATTCCATAACACAACAAATACATAATAATATATTGTAAGGATAATTTTATTAACCAAATAATATCCTCCCTGAGTGTCTATCCAGGTGAAGAGTGTTAGACCAACTCATCATGATCCATAGTAAAGATTGAGATAATACTCAACTAAACTTTTTTAGAGTGATTACCCATTGGTTCACCTATTCCATAGCCATATCCACAATCTTGTATCCAAATCTAGAATAAATTACTCAAAAAACAAACAATCTATATTTTACAAAATCATTGTCATGATATTCTATATATAGAATAATCCCATATACTTATTCATTGTTTTTTCATAAATGTTCTCTCAAAATAATCCCAAAAATAACTAAAATAATACTAAATAATAACATAAACAAGATTTAATACCAAATAAGGAAACCAAAGTACAATTTATCATTATTTTATATCATTTTTAAAACAAAAACGTTAAAACTTCTAAACCATATCACATTCCAAAGAATAGATGGTTTAGTCTCATTGTGTAATAGCTACATAAGTAATTTATTCACCAATATCAATGAAAATTCATCCATAATTAATCCACAGTAGAATCCCTTTCATACTACTCATAATTGACAACATTTTCATGTCCTTATAAATTGAAATATAATAAATGGGGTGATTTCAAATTATCAGGGTGATAAAAATTGACTTTATATCATTAGAGGGTTATATAATAAGAAATTAATAAACCATTAGTAGGTAATATTTTTTTCTTAAATATAACATTGAATGATTAATTTTTTCGAAAAATCATTATTGGAAAACTTATAAAATCAAACAAATAAACATATAACATACAAAAAATGATGTTCCATTGGGATATAATAAACATGAACTATGAGAAAGAATAATAATC
Source organism: Viscum album (assembly GCA_963277665.1). Classification (NCBI taxonomy): domain Eukaryota; kingdom Viridiplantae; phylum Streptophyta; class Magnoliopsida; order Santalales; family Viscaceae; genus Viscum; species Viscum album. Next base: position 632,086,987 of record OY728134.1, on the reverse strand, counting down.
ATAAGGTATGGAAATATAATATTCCCATGAGTGATAACATAAAATAGATCATTAGAAAAAAAATCATATTGTGTCATATGAAATATCCCTAAACATGCACACCCATATCCAATGATAAAAACATTAAGTCGTTTTTAATAAAAAATCAACTAAAAATTATATAGACAGATGATCTTTTCAATTTATATCCCTATATGATTAGAAAATTATAACACATATTTGAGTTTATACTACATTTTTTTTAAAATAATATATATTGATTAGATAAAGATATATTCTTATTTGTTAAAAACACCATCTTTTATATACTCATCAATATACCTATAAAGTTCATTTCAAAGATATAAGGCGAGAAAACTATTTATCAGTATTGTAATCTAAAAGTAGTGGTAAAATTATTTCTCTTTTAAAATGATATAACATAATTTTGAACAATGTGTTCTTTTCATATAAAATATAAAATAGTTTATATAAGAAATATTTTCTATAAAAAATAATTTAGGGTTTTTAAAATTCAATAAAATATGTTTCTCAAAAAATTAAAATACAAATTATTTTGAAAAAATAAAATATTTGGAAAACCTAACATATTTTGAAATAAATTAATATTTTTCCTTTGATGCTAATAAAACATAATATGAAAATAAAATATCTTTATGGAGTATAATTACACATTGAAATCATTAATAAAACCATGTGTCCATTAGAAATATTTATATATAAATATGAGGGAAAATCCCCATTGATATTGGTGGGATCACACCCCCTTACTTATCATCACAATCATTAACAAATTTACAAATTTTCAATAAAAACATATTTTTAATGATTTATATTCTCATTAAAAATACATTAAAACCATTCATATTATTTTTATATATGTAAATTATTTTTAATGAGTGTAATAATATCTTTATTCCTAAAATTTAAGAAAATAATCCACTAAGGATACACCATTCATTCATACAGATCAAAAGTAATCATTAATTCATAAAAAATCCATACAATGATTCTTATAATGGGATAATTATAATTAATAAAAGAACTATCACAAAATTATTGATTTTAAATTTTATATATATTTCATTTCCTTACAATACATTTAATCAATAATTAAATCCATAAATTTTAATGAAAATTTCACATGTGAACTAATAATCTCTATATATTAGAAAAAAATTAAATTAAATAATAAAAACATTATAAGTTATTTTATAAAATAAATTATTTTAAAATTTATGATAAAAATTAAATTAATATTAAATAAATCACTAAAATATATAGTGTTTATAAAATGTAAAAATTATTTAGAAAATATAACTTTAAAGCGTTAAAATTAAGGTTTTTAAAGTAATGTGTCCATTAAATTTATTATGACTCATAATGAGAATTCAATTTATTTTTTAATAACAAACTTATTTTTAATAGTTATATGATTATATACCTTTACAATGTTTATTATTCCCTATATTTAATTTCATATTATTATATACACAATTACTTAATCAATTATGTTCAAGTCAAGTGTTTTGTTGATATTGGGATCATTGGTCCTAAATAACTTTGTTAGGTTAACTATGGTCAATGATTTCATTATTAAATCTTATTTAGATTAGTAATAGAGATATAATTATCATTTTCATACATCAATTTTAATATTTAAACCAGTCATGAAATATTTTTATGGAAAAAGAACTATGTGACAATCATGGAGATGGTAGGCCATGCATACACACGAGTAACGTTTCTATTTCTCAGCGATCGTTATAGAAATAAGGTATTAATTATTTTAGTCTTAAAAAATTATTAAAATAAAATAAATACCATATTGTTTATATAAATATAATTATTTATATCATCCATGAGATGTGGTGATGAAAAATGAATCACATCACTTCGTGTAGGCAGTATTCCACAAATACCCATGAACGTTATTATCATTTTTATTGATTGAAAATTTAAGAAAATAAATGATATATTAATACAACATAATTATAAATATTTCATGAAATATATATATATATATATATATATTAAATCTATAGTTATAAGAATCCATTACATGGGGTGACAGACAACGAATTACATCAGTTTGCGAGGAGACATCCTGTCATACATATGAATGATGGTTTCATTTAATATTTTATAGAAGTTGAGATGTATTTAGATAGTTAAATCAACAATAAAATATTTTATTATCTTAAATAAGTTGGTTTTATTATTTAAGTATGTTTTATGAAATATTTATTAAGGTTTAATGATAAATACTATGGAAATACTTGATTAAAAACTATGACTCTTCTTCATAAACCCACATAATGATTATAAAAAAAGATGTAAATGATGGTGTTTCTATTTAAACTAAGAACTCTATGAAAAGGGTGGAGATGTATGTAATTCATTTGGGTTGGTATTTGTAAAACCAAAAATGTTTTTGAATTGTGAAGAAATATGAGAGGAGGATCCATTTTATAAGTGCAGGGAGGGTAACTCTTCGAATTTCACAATGTATGAGAATAAAATAAATTAAGTGTTTTAATAAAATGGATCAAAACTGATAATATAAAAAGGTAATATATGTTTTAGTCAAAATCATATCATATAATAAAAGTTGGAAAATATCAAATTATTTTTTTACCGTTATATTTTATACCTCGTTATCCATTCTCACAACAACATTAATATCATTGTTTTTTACTCTATAGGGAAAAATATTTACTATAAAAGGAAAATTGGCACATAAATTAAACATCGATGATATTTTGAACAATATCCAAAGACCATATGTAAAGACCAAGAAATTTCAATGAAATTTTTTTCTAAATTTTTTATGGAATTTAACAAGAACAGAGTTTCTGACGGCGCCTGATTCGGAGGCCCGGTGTGCCCGGAATCATTTTCCGAAGTTTGGCTCGGGTACGTTCAGTGAACGGACGAGCGGGTTTTTCTAACTTTTGAACCGGTACTCGGAATCAAATTCCGGGGGCACCGATGGAACCGTAGCGCCGGTAATTGCTTCGGAATTCCATTTCCGTAGTTGTGTTTCCACGATAGAAAATGATAAAAATTTTGGAAGTTTAATTTATAAATTAACTACAATTTTTATTTTCATATAGTGGTTTAAGGCTTTGGGTGGAAGTTGGGCAACTACCCAACATCCCAAGAGAGGTTATGAGGGTTGTGGGGCCCACATAAACCGCACCCCTTCATATTCTTCAACCCCTCTCAACTCACCATTAACTCTTGATAACTTAAACATTAATAACTTATGTTATTAATTAAGTGAGTTAAGTGTGGCTTTTTAAATTTCAAACTCTTGAAATTCAAAATTTATGTTATGTTAATAAAATAAGAGGTGAGCTTATTTTATTTTGGGTTAGTTTCATGTGGTGGAGTCTTGGGGAGAAAAATGCTAAGGATTGAAGAGTTTATTCATCTCCTCCGTTGAAGAACACGAATAACGTGAAGAACATGAAGAACACCGAATTCCTTGGAGGTCAATGTCTCCTTCTGTGACATCTCCTTCTGCGATGCCTCTTACCGCGATGCCGACGACGTCTTCTTTCACGACGTCTCTTTCCACAACGAATCCTTGTTCGATGAACCTCCGTTCAAGCAATGTCGAGGTAGGGAATTGTTTTGTGAATATTAATGAACCCCATGTTACTTCCTTCTAAATCTAAGAACGCTGATCAACTAAACATCATGTTGAACTGCGAAGAATATGTTTTGGGATTGGAATTCTTGTTTGTGGGAAAATTGTAGGGGGATTACGTGTTTTTCCTTACATTATTCGCTTTCGTCTTTTATCCGTGATATTTGGACCGCATGATATCAGTTAACGGGAGGAGGCCAGACCGCACAAACACGGTCGTCCCCCTCCCTTATTTTTTTGTTCTTGTTGTTTCGGATCGAATGAAATTAACGATGTGCTATCACACAGTGTGGGATCAAGCGTCAAGGATGCACGACATCGTCACGCCACGCGGGATCGAGCGGCATGAATAGGAGACGTCGTCACGCCGCACATTCATATTTTAAACTCTTGTGCATGGGTATTTGATTGAAAGGTGTTCATATATTTTATTTTAAATAATTTATACCCTCGTCAATGATTAAAATCATGTGTTTATTATTTTACAATTGATAACACCTAACACGGAGGACGCGGACCGAACAAACAATGCCCGACAACCCTCCACAACTTCTTAATCAATGTGCGGATCAACGGACGATGACGAAGCAGACCGCCATGGCGTTAGAATGCCTTTGTAGTGAAGGTCTGGTCCCGGGAGGACCGTTGGGGAAGAAGGAAGAAGAAACAGACCACCGGAGCGCATCCGGTGGTCCGCGGAAGGCTGTGGTGCGCCGTCGGCTTCAATTAGCGGCGAGGGGGGGGGGGGGGGGGCGGAACCGTGCACCCCGCCCGTGGCTTCCGCTCGGCCGCGTTGGCCGAGCAGCGGCCGGCCGGTCAGGTCGGACCGAACCGGTCGGGCCGCGCCGCGCCGGGCCCGACCGGGTCAGACCCGGGGCGGGTCGACCTGGTTTGGGCCGACCCGGGGGGGGGGGGGGGGGGGGGTCGGTCAGGGCCCAGACAACCCATTTTCAGACCCCTCACGGTCATTCACCCATATCATGAGCTGAAGACCTCCGATCGACACCCCATCAGTGGGGATGCGATTCTTGGATCGAGATGGTCGTTTCGGTATATCGCACTCAAAGTTTCGGAACACTTTGGGTTCGGCCGGATTGCTTTGGATACGAAACCAACCGGGCCCTCGGAGCAGAAACACTTATATCTTGAGCTTCCGACATCCGATTGACATGCTGTCAGCTTTTATGGATTCCTCTAAGTGAGGCGGATCATTTGGCTTACTCTGCTCGAGGTTTGGATGCTGTCGGAGTGCAGTCGGGTTGGTTCGCTCACAAAACCAATTGGGCCCCTGGAACGAAAAAGCCAATAATTCACAGACCTGGCGTCCAATTGACGCGCCGTCTATCTCGTTGAATACCGGGCATCCAATTGACGTGTCTTCTATCTCGTTTAATTCCTATTGATGAGACGGAACTTTTGGCATACTTCGCTCGAGTTTTGGTTGCTGTTGGATAGTGGCCGGGTTGGATTGTACCCGGAATCCAACCGGGCCCTTGGAATGGAAAAGCTGTTATCTTTCAGACTAGACGTCCATTTGACGAACCTCCAGCGGCGTTGGTGATCACGTTGAAAAACAGTCCCTATGAGTATGCCCTATTAGAGTTTGGGTTACAGTTGAGATATGACCGGGTTGGTTCGCTCACAAAAGCAACCGGTCCCCTTGGACGAAAAGGCTAATAACTCACAGACCCGGAGTCCGATTGACACGTCGTCTGTTGAGTTGAGACCCCTATGACATGGCGGTCCCTTAAGATACTTCTTAGTGGGACTTTGAGATACTTGGTGTATCGACCTGTAGCTCGTGGAGCGGACCCTCCCAGAGATGAGCGTGCGGAGTAAGGAGACCGTGTAACCGACTGAGACCTGACGACTGCTTGACCGACTTGACTTGGAGTGAGTCGACTAGCCCAGTGGACGGAGCACTACTTTGTCTGGGTGCAGAACCATGGCGGACGGAGCACTACCTATGTGACAGTGCAGACCAGCAGTACTCGTCCGGATAGTACCTCAACAGGCTACTAGGGGGTGTGCACTACTGTATTTGGGTGACAGATCATAGCGGGAAGCACTACAGTGTTTGGGTGCCTGACCCGCGGTACTTGACAGGAAGAGTACCTCAGCAGTCCTAGGATAGTGAGCAGTACCTCGGAGTTGTGACAGGACCACTGTACACTCCAGAGACGGGGCTCTTCAGGAGTTACAGTTTTGATAATGAAAATCCTGGTTTGAGCTGAGACTTTTGACCTTTGTGTTTACCTCATGATTGAGATGGGTCACTTGATAACTTAGGTATATGTATGGGCATATACCTGGGTAGTGGTTATCCGTTGATTTCAAGATCTTGGTGTTTTCCTCATGATTGAGATGTGATACTTAATAACTTAGGTATATGCATGGGCATATACCTAAGTAGAGGTTATCTGTTGCGATTTTCTTTGTGGTTATCCTTGTTGGATTTTAGTGAGACCTTGAGGGTCTCGGGGACCCTACTGAGTATCGTTATACTCACCCCTGCACGGGCTATGCCCGCACCTCGTTGTGTTGGTTGCAGACGACGGGCAGTGCTGATGAAGGCCGAGTGTTTGAGGATTGGACGGTACCCAGAGGTGGACTACACGACGAGTCAGTACCCGGAGGTGGACTACACGACGAGTCAGTATCCGGAGGAGGACTTCGCGACGAGACGACACACGGAGGAGGTTGACAGGCGAGAGCGTTATGGAGGCTATCGGTACCTACCCTTCAGGTAGGATCCGTGTTGGATGATCCAGGAGCTGCGCCATCTGTACCTACCCTTCAGGTAGGATCCGAGGAGGATGACCCAGGAGCCACTTCCATTCTTCCAGCTGTTGTCTTTTTCTATTGTACTTTGTTCAGTTGTAGTTGTACTTTCATTTGGGTTTGTATTCTGGCCCATTTACCTTTTAGCACTTCTCTTTGTACTTAGTGTTTTTCTTCCGCTTGTACTCTATGGTGTTTTGTTTACTTTTATAAAGGCAATGCCTTCCCAGTTATCGGGATTTACGCCTTTGGTGCTAGTCGCCAGCCCCTGGCCTATTGAAGGCGGGCTTGGGGTAGTCACGGCATGGGCCCCAAGGACGGTTCATGACAAATTGGTATCAGAGGAGTTGGTTCTACCGCAGAACTTATAACTATAATATTTTCTTTCTGTGAAGCAATAGTGTTAAGGGTACTGAGTGTGGTTTTCTATTCAGGGAGTCCTGTGTTGGTGCGGGCGGCCGACGTATCAATACACCAGGACCCTGACAACTGAATTCCGACTTTGTGCACGAAAACATTGATTGTGTGTGTGTTTCCAGAAGTTTTATTTAAATATCAGCTCAAACCAGGTCAGCTCACCATGTATAATCATTTGACCGTGTCACGATGTTTCTTTTAGGATGCCTTTTTATAGATGACCATCTAGAGACAAAAGGGATGTACGTACTGACAGCCTGTCGAGCGACGAGGCTTCGGTACAGGGCCCTCTTGCAGTTGAGGCACCAGCGGAGGCACCAGCAGTACTACCTTACGTTGGGCCACCGATGCCACCAGCCCCAGTAGTAGGCAATTCATGACACTTGAGCGCACTTCATGAGTTCCAGCGCCAGAGACCATCCCAGGTTCTGGGGAGAGACGGACCCGCAAGCAGACGAGGATTGGATGGAGGCTATGGTGAGAGTCTTCAGGCTAGTGGGGATGCCGGCAGACTTCATGGTGATCATTGCTTCCAGCCTTCTTCAGGCTACAGCAGGCAGGTGGTGGAGCCACTTGTTCCAGTTTTGCGAAGGGATGGCCTTCACATGAGAAGACTTTGAGACCTTCTTCAGGGTGGAGTTTGTTCTAGTAGCTCTACCCCCCCCCCCCCCCCGAGCGTGTTCAGAAGCTGCTGCCATTTCTGCGTGTTTTTCGATCGGTATCTGAGTCATCTGTGGGAAGTAGACAGATGATGCATAGGTCTAAGAGGGCTAAAGCTAGCCGTACGAGGAGAAGGAAGTGTTATCAATGCGGCGGAAAGGGTCACCTTGCACGTGACTATCCGACTCCTCATAAAGTTGATCCGCAGGCTTTGGAAGAGCCACCGAGGCAAAAGCATCGATGGGTTCTTGAGTAACAGCTGAGCAGTGGACAAGGCAGTAGAGCTCCGGGAGCAGGTGAACAGGAGTGGAACTAGTGGATACGTCCCTTGTACTTCTAGTTCCATTTTGCTGTTATATTCATGTCTTTGTACTATGAGCTGCAATAATAAAAAAGACACTTATCTTAGTTTTTTTTCTGTCCTTTTTTTTGGTTGATACTAAGTGGTCCCAGTTAAAACTGTTGACTTGACCCTCACATTCGAGATTTCTACTGGAGGATACCCAGTGATCTCACACTGATGCCGACAGTGTGACTCGACCCTTGGAGGCGAGAGTGACAGTTGGATCTCTTGGTAGTTATGTCAAGGCCTAACGACATCATCCATGGAATGATTACATAATTCATGTCAGGATTGACTGTATTAGGCAATGGGCGTGGTTCATCCAGGGGATGAGACCGAGTTTCTCTTTTCAGCAAAGTATAAATTTTTAGCAGTTATTTTAGATCGTAGGCAAAAAAATGTGCAAATCATCTAGGAGCAGATGAAGACTGCACAGTGCAGTAAGAAACAGGGAAATGGCACCAGTCTTGGAGACTCGGGCATGTTAAATGTTTCCATAAGAGGAAGCTTAAAGGAGAGATGAGTCTGCGAAGTAGCAGACGTGGAGGCAGAGCTAGGAGAGCAGCATGAGGTGGTGTACATCTTAACATGATACCACCACCCGCCTTAGTTATCCCCGCCATGCTCAAGGATCTGGAGGGCGGAGGAAGAGTGCAGCTGCATGCAGTCAAGGAGTGTGACCCAATGTCTCTAAAAATGATTCAAGGGACAGTCTGTGTCCACTAATAGCTGCTGTAGTAACAGACTTCGATATGAATCATTCCTCGCTTTCAAAAATCTTGTCCCAGACCTAGAGTTTCCGGTAACCCGTGGACTAGACCCTCACGTCTGGAGATACCTTGGGAGGAGACATGATAATAACACTTACGCCAACAGTGTGGTCAGACCCTCGAGGTGATAGTCTCAGTTGGAATCTCTTTGTGGTAGCGCCGAGGCCCTACGACGTTGGTTTGAGTATGGACTGGGAAATCACAGTTCATACACAAATTGACGGTATTAGGAAAAAAGTTTGTGGTTTAACTACGACATCGGAATGAGTTTTCCTTGGTCGGAGAAAAAAAAAGGAAACCCTAGGCAGCACTGGGTAACTCATGCACAGGAGGGTGCGACCGATCACTCTTGAGTCGGTCAACCTTACCCTTGTGGCAGTAGTCGTTTTGAGTTCCAGTTCATTACAGGAGTTGGAGACCTCTGGAGTTCGAGGATGACGATCACGTCCTTATACGGGTCTCACCTCGACGAGGTTTACGGAGATGTGACCAAGGCGGCAAGTTATCACCAAGGTTCAGCGGACCTTCTTAGGTCCTCAGCTGGGTAGGCATGGTGGTTTACCGCTTGACCCATCCACCTTAGTTGCACCTGGTGCACGACGATTTCCACGTATCTCAACTGAGGAGATACGTGCTCGACCCTTTTCATATCATCAACCATGAGGAGCAGGACTATGGCGATGGGGTTACTTCCACGGAGGTTCCAGTGGGGATCGAGGATCGAGAGGAGCGGATCCTACGAGGACCGTCAATCCCTCGGGTGCGCTTTCTTTGGCAGTACGGAATCTCTAGGTAAGCACATGGGAGCAGAAGGCTCAGGTGCGTGCTCAATACCGTTTTTGTGACCCTAGTTTGTGTTGATGCTTTACGGGGACGTAAATTCCTGAGTTTGGAGTAATGTATAGACCCGGAAATTTCAAGGATTTTTTTTTAATTTTCTATGGAATTTTACAAGAACGCAGTTTCTGATGGCGCCTGATTCTGAGTCCCGGTGTGCCCGGAATCATTTTCCGAAGTTTGGCTCAGGTACGTTCATTGAACAGATGAGCAGGTTTTTGTAACATTTGAACCGGTGCTCGGAATCAAATTCTGAGGGCACCTATGAAACCGTAACACCGGTAATTGCTTATTAATGTCATTTCCAGAGTTGCGTTTCCACGAGAGAAGATGATAAAAAATTGTGGAAGTTAAATTTATAAATTAACTACAATTTTTATTTTCTTATAGTGGTTTAAGGATTTTGGTGGAAGTTGGGTAACTACCCAACTTCCCAAGAGAGGTTATGAGGGTGGTGGGGCCCACAATCCCCACCCCTTCATATTCTTCAACCCCCCTCAACTCACCATTAACTCTTGATAACTTAAACATTAATAACTTATGTTATTAATTAAGTGAATTAAGTGTGGCTTTTAAAATTTCAAACTCTTGAAATTCAAAAGTTATGTTATGTTAATAAAATAAGAGGTGAGCTTATTTTATTTTGGGTTAGTTTCTTGTGGTGGAGTCTTGAGGAGAAAAAGTCTATGGATTGAATATTTTCTTCATATCCTTCATCGAAGAACACGAAGAACTCTAAGAACGTGAAGAACACCAGATTCCTTGGAGGTCGACGTCTCCTTCCGCGACGTCTCCATCTGCGATTCCTCTTACCATGACGCCGACGGAGTCTTCTTTCGTGACGTCTCTTTCCATGATGAATCCTCGTTTGACAAACCGCCGTTCAAGCAATGTTAAGGTAGGGAATTGTTTTGTGAATATTAATGAACCCCATGTTACTTCCTTCTAAATCGAAGAATGCGGATCAACTAAACATCAAGTTGATCCGTGAAGAATATGTTGCGGGTTGGAAATTCTTGTTTGCAAGAAAATTGTAGGGGGTTTATGTGTTTTTTCATACGTGATTCTCTTCCGTCTTTTATCCGCGATATTTGGACCGCATGATATCAGTTAACGGGAGGAGGCCGGACCGCACAAACACGTCGGTCCCCCTCCCTTATTGTTTTTCTTGTTGTTGTGGATTGAATGAAATTGACGCGGGGTCGTCGCACAATGCGGGATCTAGTGGCAAGGATGCGTGAAATCGTCACGCTGTGCGGGATCGAGCGGCAAGAATATGCGATGTCGTCACGCCACACATTCAAATTTAAAACTCTCGTGTGTGGGTATTTGATTTCAAGGTGTTCGTATATTTTCTTTTGAATAATTTATACCCTCGTCAATGATTAAAATCATGTGTTTATTATTTCCCAATTGATAACACCTAACACGGAGGATGCGGGCAGAACAAACACGGCCTGACAACCCTCCGCAGCTTGTTAATCGATGTGAGTATCAACAGACGATGATGAAGCATACTATTATGGTGTTTGAATCCCTTCGTAGTGAAGGTCTGGTCCTGAGAGGACCGTTGGCGAATACGGCAGGAGAAACGGACCACCGGAGCACATCCGGTGGTATGTGGAAGGCAGTGGCAGCGCACCGCCGGAAGGTTGGTGGCGGCGATTTGCCGCCGGCTTCAATTAGCGGGGAGGGGGGGGGGGGGGAACCGCGCACCCTGCCCGCGGCTTCCGCACGGACGCGCAGGCCGAGCCGCGACCGGCCGGTCGTGCCGGTCCATGCCATCCAGGCCGGGCCACGCCGGTCGGGCCGGGCCGGGCCCAGCCGGGTCCGGTCCTGGTCGGGTCGACCCGGTTCGGGCCGACCCAGGGGGGTCGGGTCTGGTCGGTCCGGGCCCAGACCACCCATTTTCAGACCCCTCACGGTCTTTCGCCCATATCTTGCATTGTATAAATGGATTCCTGATATAATACTACAAAGTACAGTATATACGCCATATAAGAGTGAATTGGTGCATAACAACAATGAACCCTCAATAGAAAAGTCAAATGTGATGAAATCCCTTATAAAGAAGGTATCCATAAATTAAGGACAAATCAATCTCAAAAATATGTTTGACAAATATAAATACACCCAATATAAGTGTATATTAAGTGTAAAACAATAAAATTTCATTCACACATATTCAATGGATGACATATTCAATGACTACATATTGAACCCAAAGAAATCGAAATTGGGTTAAAAATTTCCCTTGACAGCCTAACGGCATCACATCAAAATGAGTTGATGAGAGATAAAAAGTGTATCTCATAACTTGGACATAAAATTTACATCAATAAGGATATATGAGAACATATACCAACATAACAATATGTAAATTAAAATACCCAACAAAATAATTCTTTTAAAAAAGAGGAGGGAGAAAGGTTCCCTTACCGACTTGGGTATCTTTCAAAACATACACCCCAAGAAAGAAGGACAATAGATCATTGATGTAAATACTCATAAACGAAAGTATATTACAACAAGAGTAGAATAATGGGTAGTAAATAAACCACTCAATGGAATTTGTGGCAAATGTAGCATAAATCTCACGGGAATAAAAGTGAGATGAAAAATCCCTTACGAAAACTCGGCAGCCTAACCGCGCCACATAAAACATCCGAATATGGATTGATGAGATCAAATAGGGTATCTCATCACATTACAATAAAATTTAAAGCAAGAGGAATATAAAAGAACATCCCCCAACATTACAAAGAGGAGCTTAAAATAAGTGACATAAAGGAGAGTACTTAAAAAGAAAGAGAGAGGTTAGATCTCTTACGAAAGTTCGGCAGCCTAACAGCGCCACTCAAAACTTCCAAAATGGATTGATGAGAGAGAATTAGGTCTCTCATCACATGAACATAAAAATTATAGTAAGGTTAATATAAAGGATCATCCCAATAACAAGAAAGATGAGCTTTAAAAGGAATGACATAAAAGTGTGTACTTAAAAAGAAAGAGATGAGTAGGATCCCTTACCTCGGGTCCGACTTGACTCGATCATTCTTTAAACTCCTGAATAATAAACTTGAGTTGATTTATACTTCCTTAAGAATTTTTTTCAAGTTCATTATTCCTTTTATATCACTTATTACCATGTCATAAACATTATGTAATCATTTAAGTTAATAATATTTGTTTTTCAGATATTTGGTTCTTAAGTCGAAAGTGGACTTCTTACAATTACATGTTGTTCATGTGGCCAAATGATTATTATATACAGAATTGTATTCATGATGTAGATATCATATATGTCATATATATCCAGTACATTCATGCATTTATTACATTACATAATCATTTAGAGGTAAGAAATGAAATGCACCGTTAATGGAGATGGTAAGCCGTACGTACGCATGAACGCTACTTTCATTTCTATTTCGTATTTTATAGAATGGAATCATAATGATATAAAGGTATATTATAATTCCAGTTTAATATCATATATAATATCATAGTTCCATACTTTATACGTCCCACATATGGTATTTAACGAATCAAATCACTTTGAGTGGGCGGTAGTCCGCATTTCCTTAAATGAAGATATCGCGTTTACCCATAATGGAAACCATAATGGTATGCCCAAAATGAAAAAAACAGAAGCTTAATGAAAACATAAACATATTATATATCATATATAAAAATAGTGACATCATAATGGCCACCTTTGAAGGTGTTAAATGAGTATTGAACAATCATCGTTTCGGGAGGCAGAATTTCACCATCCACGGAAACCGTATGTTCTTTAACCATTTGATGTAGTTGTGTGAGAGTGTAGCTAGAATAAATCTTATAACAACAACCTAGTATTTTTAAGATACTGGTGTTTTTACAAAAGAAGTAAATAAAAAGAGGTTAAAGGGTTGGAGAAGCAAAATAAAACAAATGAACATGAGAGAATTATTTACCTTTAAAAGTGTAACTCCTTTTGATTTGAGCCTAAAGGCTTCATTTGAAAAGCTTATGCCAAACGGGAATCCTCTAGGACGAGTATAAGGATGTGGAGAGAGTAAATGGGTAGTCGTTGGCCGAGGAAAAGGCTTGAGGAGTGTGGGAAATGAGGTAGAGGTGGGGGCCTTTTATAAGAGGAGAGGAGGGGCACTTTTGGAAAGTAAGAAATATTACTTTATTTGAAAATGTGTTTCGGTTTTAAAAGGTCCAAAATTGATATACTTCGTGTATAAGGTGATAAGGGTTTGAAATCCACCCATAAACTAAGTTTTGGACATGTGTAGGTCATTGAGATTACATTATCTTCTCATTTTATTTAAATCGTCAGATGATGATGTCATCGTTGCATCATTATGATGTCATAACTAATTTAATTTATACAATGTCTAAAAATTATAAATAAATTACTATGATGTAGGAAATATTTTTAGCTTTCCAATGACTATTTATAATGAAAAATCTGACTTGTATAACCCCACTTAAAAATTGTTTTAGTAAAACATATCATGTTTGTGTCATTTTTACTTTTACATTAAATAAAAAGTTATTTATGTCATTTCCCAACCAAAGTGGCTCCATGGGATCCCCAAGTTGAACCATGGCTTATCTTGGTCGGCCATTACACATCCAATGTGGTTAGGACATGTGTAAAGTTCATTTCATATTATTAAAACATTATTTTTACCTTAAATTACACTAATTACCTCTAATCACGATTAAAAACTTAATATGTTACTATTCACCAAAAAAATATTTTTATCCCATTGAACCAAATTTTACTTCTTAATGAAAACCATGTTTGTTGGATTTTTGAAATTCAATACACATTAGTGGTAAACTTTCATTTAACTAAAAAATCAGTTTGCTTGATTACTACATAGTGGTTTCGATATTCATCAAAATTGGAGTTTTTCAGAAAATTTCCAAAAATTCACCCTAAGCTATATTTGATATTCCGAATTCAAAAATGAAGTCTATTTTACAAAATTAAAAACATATAAGTCACATTAATTAATTTAATAATTAATTCCTGCTGTCAGAGCAAATAGCGTGTTTTTATAAAACAATAAGTATCAAAAGATTAACACTAGTTTAAGTCTGATTTCAAAGTGAAATTAATTCCAACGACCACTATTGGATTTAATGGTAAAAAATATATTCTAATTTCACTTTAAAACCAATTCAAAAGATAATCTAATCATATAAATAAATTAGATTAAAAGAGGTTTTGAATTAAAATACAACATTTTGCACTATTCATTAAAAAAATGAACTTTATCAGAAAGATACCAAAAATTTACACAAAGTAAATTTTGATGTCCCAATTATTTAGAAGAGTTCTATTTGGTCCAATTTAATGTATAAGAGTAAAGAAAACTATATTTAATGACAGTTCTCCATCAAAAAGCGATAAGTGAACCTTTAGTGAAAACTAGGGCATATACGCCTAAAATTGAATTTTTTCCGTATTTTAAGCCTTCATACTTTATTGGATAAATGTAAAAACATTTAAAAACATATATAATCATATTTTATTATTTCTATCCATTCCCGCCATTACAACGGCTACATGTTAACTACCATTTAAAATAATATTATTTTATTATTAGAGTGCAACGTAAGATTCCAAAGAAACTCGTTGTTGCGTGTTGGGTACGCCATCGAGCATAACGTCCCCATTAAAGTCATTTCAATATTTTATTCACAAATATGGATAAATATGAAAATGTCATATTCTTTATTTACCTGGGGTGTTACATCCTTCCCCCCTTTTGGGAATTGCGTCCTCACAATTTTTTAAAATTGAGCTTGGAAACATCCTTGAAAGTCCCACATCAGAACAAGTGTCGGTAAAACAATCACTTTAAAATAAAGGAAGATAAGTACAAAGGTCACCTGAGTTAACCCATACTAGGTTTCCATGTAGAAAAATATGGACATGGAGGAGAAAACATAGGGTCATGTTCTGATGGAGAGTGATAGAAAACATGTTTAGGAGAAAGTTAACAATAAGAAGATCACAAACTTATGATGGGTTAATCGGTATTCGATTCCCCAGTAGGAAAAGTTAATTGAAAACCTTTTTGTTTTAAGATTATTTTTATTGGGGAATTTATTCATAAGGTAACATAATCACTTATCATGTTGACTTTCAACTTTTACTGGATTCCTTAATCAAACTCATATTTTTTCCAAAAGACGAGTATTTAGAAAGAATTTTTCGCATTAAGAGTACTATAATCAACTTCTAGAGAATCACCTAATCCACAAAAGAGAACAATATACATCCCATGTCTTTAGGCTATAACCAACACCAAAACCAAAAAGGTTAGTACAAGGTCAGATAATCCCGAAAAGGATAACCCATTAAAAAGAAAATTCATGCTTAATCTCCATAATTTGTCCAACAAAACCCAAAGTTCAACGAGGACCATCCGATAAACAATTTGTCCATAAAATTCTTCAAAGTAAACCAATATAAGATTGAAACCGAACTATTTTAAGGATTTAGTCACATAGTATTCCAAGCTAAATCGTAACATTTATCTCCAAACAACATCAGTTGCTCCTAAAGTCTCGAATTGAAAAGTATTTAACCTAATCACATATCCTCCATGATAGGTTAATAATTTTCATAAATAAAACAAAATAAACTTACACTTAAAAAGAATCAGTCAAACTAATCACGGACTTCACGTAGACCAGTGGTAGGTGATAAATACCCGTTTCACTTTGATTGTGGGTTCGATTCTCGCAGCTTTGTCCAACGCGACGGGTAGTCACTCGGTCTACGTGTTGTCCTTTTTCCAAAACTATATAATTCTCCAATCATTCCCCAAAAAGGGATAAAATCATCAAAAATAACCATAACATAATTTAACCACATTTTTATCTCATGCCTTTCACTTCAATCATAACATATAGTAACCCATAATTACCTCAAAAGTAAGGATCATATAAACTCAAATGATTCTTTATAACTATGTCCACAAAAGAAAAGATAATTATTACTTGAATAAAATTTGCCTATATTAAACATCAGGGTTACACATAATATAAAAATTCTTCTAATGTAACCCCATCATAAAAAGAGACTTAATACTCTTAATAATTTCACCATAACTCTTGAAGCCCTTATATGTTGACATCTTACTCATTCAACATTCTTCATGATCCATTATCCATTCCTTTCCAACTTATTCCGATATACCTCTTTCCTACAAACAAAATCACGAATCATATCCTAAGATTCTAAAAAAGGAAAACAATAGTAATGAAATAGTACATACCTTTGATTGGTAATTTTCAGTTTCTTCATCCTCAATCAGAATGGAATTAGGTATTGGTAAATGAATATTGGTACGCTCTTGGTGACCCCATTCATGAAACTTCTTCATAGGACATGTGTTTGCATAATGACCATGCACACCACATTTAAAACATTCAATTGATCCCTCAGAAAGAACTTCTTTCCCTTTCCTCGAGTCAACTGGATGCTTCCTTTTTCCTTGGCAGGTTCATGCTTTATGAAGTTCATTTACACATCTATAGCATATTTCTGTCCCTTTGAAACATTTTCCTAGGTGTTTCTTTCCACATCTTTGACACATAGGTTTTTGAACACACTTACCTTTATGATTATTACTTGTACTTCCATAGGGATTTTTTTCTCGCATATGTGATGCCTTAGAGAAATCACCCAGGTTTAGGTGGTCAATCATGACTCCAGATAGTTGGTTTAGGATAATCAAAAGAGTTCTCATTGTAGCTCCCATATCATTCAGTTTCTTGCTCAAAAAACTGTCACAATTTCCTTCACATCAACTGTTACTTTGGTGCCTGCTAGATCCAGCCATTTACTAAAACCAAAAAGGTCAGTGTGAGTATATCAACAAAACCATCAGGTACTAATGAGGAAGATAAACACTAAGATATACTTACTCATTCACTTTATCCAAAACTAGGACTCTTTCAGAAATCCTAACCATCATGGTAATGCCACTTGTGCCTAAAGAATACCCTAACCTCTAATGTTATCTAAACCGACCTTTGATACCAACTATAAGGCCCCAGCCTTAAACCATACTTAATCTTGAGTTATTACAAGATTACACATTGAGGATCTTTTCAGGTTTAGAGTTTTAGAGAATTAGATAATGAAACTTGCATTACATTCCACATTTAAACAAAGTGGTTACATAAAAGACAGTATTCATTCTTCCCATCAACAGAAACATATTTAAAATAAAACATGGATTCTTTCTTGACACATCCTTGACACTATAATCACATCATGTACCTTTCCCTTCACCTGTGAAAAAAATTTCAAAAACTTGGGATGAGCATAAAAACATAATAAGAGTTATAAAAATATGGAAAGGAAACATGAGTTCATATATACATAAGAATGAAATCATACTTTACCCATAAAAACATAGGCACTTTAACATACCTCATCAAACCATGAATAAATCATAGAAATCATAATATATAAAAGTAACTTGAGGCATTCATAACATTCTTACATAGGGAGTAACCCTCTTGGTTATGTTTGGAATACCCATCACAGTATATTCTCTAAATTTCTTCGTAAAAACCTTAACGTTTCACTCCTTCGCATTACCCAATGCATTGGAGAGTTATATCGGGCTCACTCGCCCTTAGTTTATCACGGAACCACCCATTTTCATAACAATGCCCAAGAACCATAACATAAATGTATCACATAAAACATGCATAAAGGAAACATAACATTTCCTGATTTCAATCACAATATAACATTTTAGTATATTGAAATAATGAATCCATTCAAAAAGAAACCATTTCCAAAACCATTTAAAAAATTTAATAAAGAGATTTTTGAATCAAAGTGTCCCATACCACCTTGAAGCTTTTAAAACTATAAACCATTAATATCCATATAAATAAATCCATAAAACCATTTTGAAAACATGGATATTAATAAGAACAATTCATTAAAACATTTAAAGCGATATTTTGGTTAAAGGGTTTTTACCAAAATTAGAGAAACTTGAATATAATAATTGAGGAATAACATTTAGTCAGAACATTATAATATCATGAGAATAAATGGATTCATGATATAAAACTCCAAAGGACATTATATACACCATATAATAGTGAATTGGTGCACAACAACAATGAACCCTCAATAGAAAAGTCAAATGTGATGAAATCCCTTATAAAGAAGGTATCCTTAAATTAAGGACAAATCAATCTAAAAAATATGTGTGACAAATATAAATACACCCAATATAAGTGGATATTAAGTGTAAAACAATAAAATGTCATTCGCACATATTCAATGGATGACATATTCAATGACTACATATTGAACCCAAAGAAATCGAAATTGGGTTAAAAAGTTCCCTTGACAGCCTAATGTCATCACATCAAAATGAGTTGATGAGAGATAAAAAGTGTATCTCATAACTTGGACATAAAATTTACATCAATAAGGATATATGAGAACATATCCCAACATAAAAATATGTAAATTAAAATACCCAACAAAAGAAGTCTTTTAAAAAAGAGGAGGGTGAAAGGTTCCCTTACCGACTTGGGTATCTTTCAAAACATACACCCCATGAAAGAAGGACAATAGATCATTGATGTAAATACTCATAAACGAATGTATATTACACAAAGATTATAATAATGGGCAGTACATACACCACTCAATGGAATTTGTGGTAAATGTAGCATAAATCTCACGGGAATAAAAGTGAGATGAAAAATCCCTTACGAAAACTCGGCAGCCTAACGGCTCCACATAAAACTTCCGAATATGGATTGATGAGATCAAATAGGGTATCTCATCACATTACAATAAAATTTACAGCAAGAGGAATATAAAAGAACATCCCCTAACATTAAAAATAGGAGATTAAAATAAGTGACATAAAAGAGAGTACTTAAGAAGAAAGAGAGAGGTTAGATCTCTTACGAAAGTTCGGTAGCCTAACGGCGCCACTCAAAACTTACAAAATGGATTGATGAGAGAGAATAGGGTCTCTCATCACATGAACATAAAAATTAAAGTAAGTGTAATATAAAAATTCATCCCAATAACAAGAAAGATGAGCTTTAAAAGGAATGACATAAAAGTGTGTACTTAAAAAGAAAGAGAGGAGTAGGATCCCTTACCTCGGCTCCGACTTGACTCGATCGTTATTTAATCTCCTGAATAATAAACTTGAGTTAATTTCTACTTCCTTAAGAAATTTTTTAATGTTCATTATTCCTTTTATATCACTTATTAAAATGACATAAACATTATGTAATCATTTAAGTTAATAATATTTGTTTTGCCGATATTTGGTTCTTAAGTCGAAAGTAGACTTCTTACAATTACATGTTGTTCGTGTGGCCAAATGAATATTATATCCAGAATTGTATTCATGATGTAGGTATCATATATGTCATATATATCCAGTACATTCATGCATTTATAACATTACATAATCATTTAGAGGTAAGAAATGAAATGCACCGTTCATGGAAACGGTAAGCCGTACGTACACATGAACGCTACTTTCATTTCTATTTCGTATTTCATAGAATGGAATAATAATGATATAAAGGTATATTATAATTCCAGTATAATATCATATATAATATCATAGTTCTATACTTTATACGTCCCACATATGGTATTTAACGAATCAAATCACTTTGAGGGGGCGGTAGTCCGTACTTCCTTAAATGAAGATATCGCCTTTACCCAAAATGGAAACCATAAAGGTATGCCAAAAATGAAAAAAACAGAAGCTTAAGGAAAACATAAACATATTATATATCATATATAAAAATAGTGACATCATAATGGCCACCTATGAAGGTGTTAAATGAGTATTGAACAATCATCGTTTCGGGAGGCAGAATTTCGCCATCCACGGAAACCGTATGTTCTTTAACCATTTGATGTAGTTGTGTGAGAGTGTAGCTCGAATAAATATTATAACAACATCCTAGTATATTTAAGATACTGGTGTTGTTACAAAATAAGTAAATAAAAAGAGTTTAAAGGGTTGGTGAAGCAAAATCAAACAAATGAACATGAGAGAATGAATTACCTTTAAAAGTGTAACTCCTTTTGATTGGAGCCTAAAGGCTTCCTTTGAAAGGATTCTGCCCAAAGGGAATCTTCTAGGACGAGGAGAGGGATTTGGAGAGAGTAAATAGACAGGGGTTGGCCGAGCCAAAGGCTTTAGGAGTGTGTGAAATGAGGTAGAGTTGGGGGCCTTTTATAAGAGGATAGGAGGGGCACTTTTGGAAAGTAAGAAATATTACTTTATTTGAAAATGTGTTTCGGTTTTAAAAGGTCCCAAATTGATATAATTCGTGGATAAGGTGATAAGGGTTTGAAATCCTCCCATCCAATAAGTTTTGGACATGTGTATGTCATAGAGTTTACATTATCTTCTCATTTTATTTAAATCGTCAGATAATGATGTCATCGCGGCATCATTATGATGTCATAAATAATAAAATTTATTTAATTTCTAAAAATTATAAAAAAATTACTATGATTTAGGAAATATTTTTATCTTTACAATGACTATTTATAAAAAAAATCTGACTTGTATAACCCCACTTAAAAATTGTTTTAGTAAAACATATCATGTTTGTGTGATTTTTACTTTTACATTAAATAAAAAGTTATTTATGTCATTTCCCAACCAAAGTGGCTCCATGGGGTCCCCAAGTTGACCCATGGCTTGTCTTGGTCTGCCATTACACATCCAATGAGGTTATGACATGTTTAGAGTTCATTTAATATTATTAAAACATTATTTTTACCTTAAACTACACTAATTACCTCTAATCGCGATTAAAAACTTAATAAGTTACTATTCACCAAAAAAATATCTTTATCCCATTGAACCACATTTTACTTCTTAATGAAAACCATGTATGTCGGATTTTTTAAATTAAATACACATTAGTGGTAAACTTTCATTTAACTGAAAAATCAGTTTGCTTGATTACCACATAGTGGTTTCACTATTCATAAAAAATTGGAGTTTTTCAGAAAATTACCAAAAATTTACCCTTAGCTATATTTGATATTCCGAATTCAAAAATGAAGTCTATTTTACAAAATTCAAAACATATAAGTCAAACTAATTAATTTAATAATTAATTCCCGCTGTCCGAGCAAATAGCGTGTTTTTATAAAACAATAAGTATCAAAAGATTGACACTAGTTTAAGTCTGATTTCAAAGTGAAATTAATTCCAACAACCAATATTGGATTTAATGATAAAAAATATATTCTAATTTCACTTTAAAATCAATTAAAAAGATAATCTAATCATATAAATAAATTAGATTTAAAGAGGTTTTGAATTAAAATACAACATTTTACACTATTCATTAAAAAATGAACTTTATCAGAAAGATACCAAAAATTTACACAAAGTAAATTTTGATGTCCCAATTCTTAAGAAGAGTTATATTTGGTCCAATATAATGTATAAGAGTGAAGAAAACTATATTTAATGACGGTTCTCCATCAAAAGGCGATAAGTGAACCTTTAGTGAAAACTAGGGCATATACGCCTAAAATTGAATTCTTTCCGTATTTTAAGCCATTATCCTTTATTGGATAAATGTTAAAACATTTAAAAACATATATTATCATATTTCAGTTATTTCTATCCATTACCTCCATTACAATGTCTATATGTTGACTACCATTTAAAATAATATTATTTTATTATTAGAGTGCAACGTAAGATTCCCAAGAAACTCGTTGTTGCGTGTTGGGTACGTCATCGAGCATAGCGTCCCCTTTAAAGTCATATTAATATTTTAATCACAAATATGGATAAATATGAAAATGTCATTTTCTTTATTTACCTGGGGTGTTACATACTTCGCCTGAGTTTTGGTTGCAGTTGGATAGTGGACGGGTTGAATTGTACCCGATATCCAACCGGGCCCTTGGAACGGAAAAGCTGTTATCTTTCAGACCAGACATCCATTTAACGAAACGTCAGCAGCGTTGGTGATCACGTTGAGAAAAAGTCCATATGAGTATACCCTATTAGAGTTCGGGGTACAGTTGAGATATGGCTGGGTTGGTTCGCTCACAAAACCAACCGGACCCCTGGGACGAAAAGGCTAATAACTCAAAGACTGGGCGTCCGATTGACGCGCCGTCTATTGCATTGAGACCCCTATGATGAGGCGGTCCCTTGAGATACTTCTTAGTGGGACTTTGAGATACTTGGAGTATCGAACTATAGCTCGTGGAGCGGACCCTCCCAGAGATGAGCGTGCGGAGTATGGAGACCGTGTAACCGACTGAGACCTGACGACTGCATGACCGACTTGACTTGGAGTGAGTCGACTAGCCCAGTGGACGGAGCACTACTTTGTTTGGGTGCAGACCCATAGAGGACGGAGCACTACCTGTGTGACAGTGCAGACCCGCAGTGCTCGTCCGTAGAGTACCTCAACAGGATACTATGGGGTGTGCACTACTGTGTTTGGGTGACATACCCTGGTGGGAGGCACTACTGTGTTTGGGTGGATGACCCACGATACTCGACAAGAAGAGTGCCTCAGCAGTCTTAGGTTAGTGACCAGTACCTCGGAGTCATGACAGGACCACTGTACACTCAAGAGACGGGGCTTTTTAGCAGTTACGGTTTCGATAATGAAAATCCTGGTTTGAGTTGAGACTTTTGACCTTTGTGTTTACCTCGTGATTGAGATGGGTCACTTGATAACTTGGGTATATGTATGGGCATATACTTGGGTAATGGTTATCCATTGATTTAATGATCTTGGTGTTTTCCGCATGATTGAAATGGGTTACTTGATAACTTAGGTATATGCATGGGCATATACCTAAGTAGAGGTTATCTGCTGAGATCTTCATTGTGTTTATCCTTGTTGGTTTTTAGTGAGAAATTGAGGGTCTCGGGGTCCCTACTGAGTATCGTTATACTCACCCCTACATGGGCTATGCCCGCACCTCATTGTGTTGGTTGCAGACGACGAGCAGTGCTGACGGAGGCCGAGTGTTCGAGGATTGGACGGTACCCGGAGGTGGACTACACAACGAGTCAGTACCCAGAGGTGGACTACACGACGAGTCAATATCCAGAGGTGGACTTCGCGACGAGATGACACACATAGGAGGTTGACGGGAAAGAGCATTGTGGAGGCTATATGTACCTACCATTTAGGTAGGATCTGTGGTGGACGATCCAGGGGCTGTGCCATCTGTACCTACTCTTAAGTTAGGATCCGAGGAGGAGGACCCAGGATCCACTTCCGATCTTCCAGCTGTTGTCTTTTTCTGTTATACTTTGTTCAGTTCTAGTTGTACTTTCATTTGTGTTTGTATTCTGGCCCATTTACCTTTTATCACTTCTCTTTGTACTTAGTGTTTTACTTCCGCTTGTACTCTGTGGTGTTTTGTTTACTTTTATAAAGGTAATGCCTTACCAGTTATCAGGATTTATGCCTTTTGTGCTAGTCTCTAGCCCCTGGCCTATGGAAGGCGGGCTTGGGGTAGTCACGATATAGCATCCAACCTTTTTATTACATAAACATTCATTACATTTTACAAAACCAAGGATCTTTATGGTTTAGTGTCTTGGAAACCAGGAACTTTAAACATGAAAACATAAAATATTCTTCTTAAACACTTGAAAGGATTCTCCTCATGTTCATAATAGGTTCATTACTGCATCTCATAACCTGGGGACATGCATCAAAAGAAAGGGTGAGAAGAAGGCCCAGTAAGGGAAACAAGAGAAACATTTTACATGTGAACTTGAGATACTTCAATAAGGTCATGAAAAGAACATTAAGGCATGAGAAAGAAAATCATGGGGCATATCATAATAAAAATAACATTTTTCATAACTTGAAGTTGTGGCTACATAATTTAACATAGGAAATCATGAACATATCACCAAGGTCAATCCCCAAGGTTTCTTTTGAAAATTACCATGGTTATTCACTAAGGTATCGTGAAAATTGTAATCTCTAGTGGTTACATCATTACCCAATGCATTGGAGTGATATCAGTGCGCACCCTTAAATTTGCCTTTATTATCATGTGATACACATATATCATCATCAAAAATTTCATAAATAACCCATATAGCACAAAATAAGTGGGTTTCATTTCATAATCATAACGTTTTAAAAACTGCTTTAATGACATGATCTTTAAGTCACTTTAAACCCACGGAAAGGGAAAGCAGGTCTCATGTATGTAAATCCCAGAATTTAAAATAGAACATTATGATATATATGTGAATACACCTTTTGAAGAAATATATTTGAGTATTCACTTAATAAAATAAAATATCTTTAGAAAAAAGAGAGAGATATTTTGAGACGAAAATTCTGCAGCATAACGACTATGTTTCGGGGTTTTAGAAAACATTGAAAAGATAAGGAACATGGGTCAAACACTCATAAATGACCCATAAAACAGTATAGGTACATAATATAAAGGATTTTAGAACTTGGTAATTAAATTTTAAAGATATACCATATGAAATTAAGAACATGAAAGGAAGACAAAAATAAGATTTCTCTTATGAGAATTTGGCAGCCTAATGGTGTCACTTTAAACATCCAAAAATGGATTGAAGAGATAAAATAGGGCCTCTCATCATATGAACATAAATTATCAGTATAATAGATATAGAGATCATACCCCAAAATAATAAAAATGAACCTGAAAGACTTGACATGAAAGTATATCTTGAAAACGAGAAGGGTGAAAGAACCCCTTAGAAATTCGACAGCCTAACGGTGCCACTTAAACTTCAACAAAAATGAATTGACGAGATAAAATAGGGTCTCTCATAATATGAACATAAAAGATCAGTATGATAGATATAGAGATCATACCCCAACATAATAAAAAGTAACTTGCAAGAATTGACATGGAATTAGAAATTTGAAAAGGGAGAAAGGTGCAAGGACCACAAAAAATTTCAGCAGCCTAACGACGCCACTTAAACTTCAAAATACTGAATTGAAGAGATCCAATGGGTTATATCATAATATGCTCATAAAATATCAGTATGATAAATATAGAAAACATACCCAAACATAACAAAAAGGAACATGAAAGAATTGACATGAAAGTAGAACTTCAAAATTAGAAGGGTGAAGAACCACTTAAAAATTCGGCAGCCTAACGGCGCCACATAAAACCTCAAAATACTGAATTGAAGAGATCAAATTGGGTCTCTCATCATATGATCATATAAGATCAGTATGATAAATTTAAATATCATACCCCAACATAATAAAAAGGAACTTTAAATACTTTACATGAAAATAGATCTTGAAAAATGATAAGGGAGAAAGAATCTGTTACAAAAATTTCGGCAGCCTAACGGCGCCACTTAAAACATCATAAAACGAAATAATGAGAGTAAGAGGGGATATCTCATTATATGAACATAAAAAGGCCAGTAATAGGAGTATAAAATAACATACTTTAACATAAGAAAATGGATCATAAAAGAAATGACATAAAAGAGATTTCTTGAAAAGAAAGAGAGAGGTCAGATCACTTACCTTAAAACATAACTCTTAAAACTCAAAGGTTGGGACCTTGAGGGCTTGGGGGCACCTTGGGAGGACTCCATGGGAGTTAATGAGACCTGAAAATCGTTGTTAGAGAGTGTAGAGTCGAATGGATGAGAGGATGGCTTGGTATTTATGGGGAAAGCGAGGGGACAAGACATTAATGGCCAAGGGACACCTCATTAGTGGTTTTGGCAAAACCAAGGGCTTGCTCATGCTATTTTCCCATGGTATTGGCCACTTGGGATACCTCATGACTAATCTTACTATTCATATGTCGACCATATTTATTACATACTTAATACATCATTTAATGACGTCATTAAACACCCGTAACTTAAAAAATGTATTTTCACTATTCATCGAAAATTCAACATTCTCAGAATAATCCCAAAATTTCACCTTAGCCATATATCAATGAACTGATTTCAAAAATGAACCCCATTTTATAAAAATAATTTTCTATATAATTTTAATTTATTTTTTAAAAAAAATACACTATTCACCGAAAAATCATTTTTTTCAAAAAAAACCCAAAAATTACCATAACATAATATCGGTGCTCTGAGTTCAAAAATGAAATCAATTTTATAAAAATAAATTTGTAAATATTTTTAATTTAATTTTTAATTAAAAAAACACTATTCACTCGAAAAAACTAATACTTGAATAATAATTTATGAAATCGTTATTTAACCATTTTATTGAATAACATTACTTAATCAAGGTGCCGAGATTATATTAATACTTTATTTAAGTGAGATTACTAATCCATTTGGACACATTACTAATCCTAATCATAAAATCACTATTCATAATTTACTATTCATCAAAAATTATGTTGCTCTTATTAGACTCTATATTTCATACTGGGCATAATTGTAGAAGACCATTTTTTGAATATCATTACACATTTTTATTTATTTAAGGTTTACATGAACATTTTTAAAATATACTTTTTTCTTAAATTCATCAAAAATATGCATCCTATATTTATCCGGTCATTTGAAAATTCATAAACTTCATCATAAGAAGAAATCCCAATTTTTAGTTAAAAAAAGGATTACACAAGGTAGTTACGGTCTCCTTACATAGCCCTTTATCACACCAGCATAGGACCTAAGTGTAAGGTGTTCTAAGGTGTAAGAATTTGAGGGAGGCTCGGCTAACATCACACGAGTAGTAATTTCTATCAGTTTGAACTTCTCGCAAAGGCGATTCTGTTATAGATTCACACGATGATGTTCGGCTTGGGTTTGGTCCAGAGCAAAGCCCAGTTGTGCTACCTCCTTCCCAAGTTCTGTTAGATGGGCTTCCATCGGTCCAAGACTACTGGTTGAGGCCATCGAATCTTCTTTCTATAATAATTAACCAAGATTACTTGTATTTAGAGACAATAATCAAAACGTTTAGTTTCTAGGGGTCATATTGACCAATGGTCATATAACAGTCAAAACCCAATGGTCTCATTTTAATTATTCTCATGTTATCAAATGAAACATTTTTGTTGAGTATAAAAAAAAAAATAAAATAACACATAAAATTAGGAAACAAGATTTATTCAAAATTTTGGGTCGTTACAATCTCCCCCCTTATGAAATTTCGTCCTCACAATTTTTAAAATTGGGTTTTGAAATTTCATTGAAAGTTCCTCATCGGAAAAGGAGTCAGTAAATCTATTACTTTAAAAGAAAGTAAAAGGTAAGTACAAAGGTCACCCGAGTTAGCCCACACTAGGATTCCATGTACAAAAACATAGTCATGGAGGAGAAAACAATGGGTCAAGTTCTGAGGGAGAGTGATAGAAAACATGATTAGGATAAAGTTAACCATAAGTAAATCCCAAACTTATGATGTGTGTAAACGGTCTTTGATTACCCAGTAGGAAACGTAAACCAACAATGTTTTTGTTTTACGTTTCTTTTCATAATTTTGAGGAATTAATTTACAACATAAAACAAAAACATAAGAAAATATACCTATCTTCATGTAGACTTTCATCCTTTAATAATTTTCTACCCAAAACTAATCTTTTATCCAAATTATGAGCATTCAAAACTACTTGGTCTCATCAAAACACATGAATCATCTTCTAGAGAATCACATCATCCACAAAAGATTAACTATCTAGTTCTTCTATACTTAAACATTATCCCTAAAACAGAAAGGATAAGGTAAAACAACTCTTCAAAAAGAAATAATCCCATAGGAATGGAAACTACGTTTAAATCTTCAAAGTTACATGGTACTACCCAAAGTTCATCATAGTCCATTCCATAAATAACGGTCCTTAAAATTCCTCAAAATAAACCAAACTAAGATTGAAACCCAAATACAAGAAGGATTTGATAACATAGTCTTCCAAAATAAACTTCATTGTTCATCTCCAAAACAACATCAACCAATCCTAACATCTTATAACAAAAGTATCCAACCTAAAAATAGTTTTCCCAAGATAGGTTAATCATTCCCATAAGTAACCTAAATTACAATAAGTCCCCCATAAACTCATCGATTCTTCAAAATATAAGTCAACATTACTCTTTAATGAAAATATTGTAGTAATCTATTTACCTCGATCATATAGGGTCCCGAAAATAGTGAACGTCTTCCAAAATAAAAATCATATTTTAATCCTATAATCATCCCTATAATATTAATACGACAATCATCACATTTCCTATCACATTGGTTGTTGGGACATGTTCTTCCATTTCCCACCATTAACTAAGAAGAGAAAGCATAATTAGGGGCTTAAGTACTTAGCCAATAATCATGAAAAGGAACTGAAAGAATATAAGGATAACTTATAGAAGAAAAGTATACCCTAACTTGTGATCCCCTAGGATCACATCTAGGTTATCCATGATTATATATTCTTATGTGAATTATTATTTTATTTTATCTTTGATCCTTTAACAATGGTTCATACTAAGATTATGAATTTACCGAAGCATATCCCCCGGGAGTGTCGTAACCAAGAGTGCAGCAAGGCTCGTTGTCGTGTAACAGTTCCCATTCGAGTCTAGCTCAAAGTGGTGTTTTCAGTTTTTACCCCTATGTACATCTGTGCCAGATCCACCTCTACCTGCTCGTATCCAGACATGGATGTATTTTCTTGGAAACCCCTTACTTAATACTCAGCAAAATACCAGGATGATTTCCTATATTTAATCTTTTCTATAGGGTTCTTCCTAGAGTTTTCATATCCTAATTTCCACAAATAACTAAACCATCCTTTGATACCAACTATAGCATCCCGCCTTTTTATCACATAAACATTCATTAAATTTTACAAAACCGAGGATCTTTAAGGTTTAGTGTCTTGGAAACAAGGAACTTTAAACATGAAAACATAAATGATTCGTCTTAAACACTTGAAAGGCTTCTCCTCATGTTCATCCTAGGTTCATTACTGCATATCATAACATGGGGACATAAATCAAAAGAAAGGGTGAGCAGAAGGCCCAGTAAGGGAAACAAGAGAAACATTTTACATGTGAACATGAGATACTTCAATAAGGTCATGAAAAGAACATTAAGGCATGAGAAAGAAATCATGAGGAATATCATAATAAAAATAACCACTTTCATAACATGAAGATGTGGCTACATCATTTAACATTGAAAATCATGAACATATCACCAAAGTCCATCCCCAAGGTGTCATTTGAAAATTACCAAGGTTATTCACCACGGTATCGTGAAAATTGTATTCTCTAGTGGTTACATCATTACACAATGCATTGAAGCGCTATTAGAGAGCACCCTTAAATTTGCCTTTATTATCATGTGATCCACATATATGATCATCAAAAATTTCATAAATAACCTATATAGCATAAAATAAATTCGTTTCATTTCATAATCATAACATTTTAAAAACTGCTTTAAAGACATGATCTTTACGTCACTTTAAACCCACGGAAAGGGAAAGAAAGTATCATGTATGTAATTCCCAGAATTTAAATTAGAAAATTTTGATATATCTGTGAATTCCCCTTTTGAATAAATATCTTTGAGTATTCACTTAATAAAATATAATATCTTTAGAAAAAAGGGAGAGACATTTTGTGACGAATATTTTGCAGCATAAAGCTATGTTTCGGGGTTTTAGAAAACATTGAAAAGAGAGGGAACATGGGTCAAACAGTCATAAATGACCCATAAAACAGTAGAGGTACATAATATAATGGATTTCAGAACATTGTTATGAAATTTGAATGATATAACAAATTAAATTAAGAACATGAAAGGAAGACAAAAATAAGATTTCTCTTATGAGAATTCGGCAGCCTAACAGCTTCACTTAAAACATCCAAAAATGGATTGACGAGATCAAATAGGGTCTCTCATCATATGAAAATAAATGATAAGTATAATATATATAGAGATTATACCCCAAAATAATAAAAAGGAACTTGAAAGACTTGACATGAAAGTAGATCTTGAAAATGAGAAGGGTGAAAGAACCCCTTAGAAATTCGGTAGCCTAATGGCGCCACTAAAACTTCAACAAAAATGAATTGACGATATCAAATAGGGTCTCTCACCATATGAACATAAAATATCAGTATGATAGTTATAGAGATCATACCCCAACATAATAAAAACGAACATTCAAGACTTGACATGGAATTAGAACTTTGAAAAGGGAGAAAGGTGCAAGGACCACTTAAAATTTCAGCAGCCTAACGACGCCACTTAAACTTTAAAATACCGAATTGGAGAGATCAAATGGGGTATCTCATAATATGGTCATAAATGATCAGTATGATATATATAGATATCATACCCCAACATAAAAAAAGTAACTTTAAAGAATTCACATGAAAGTAGAACTTCAAAACGAGAAGGGTGAAGAACCACTTACAAATTCGGCAGCCTAACGGTGCCACTTAAAACCCCAAAATACTGAATTGAAGAGATAAAATGGGGTCTCTCATCATATGATCATAAAAGATCAGTATTATAAATTTATAGATAATACCCCAACATAATAAAAAGGAACTTTAAAGACTTTACATGAAAATAGATCTTGAAAAATGATAAGGGAGAAAGAATCCGTTAAAAACATTTCGGCAGCCTAACGACGCCACTTAAAACAACATAAAACGAAATAATGAGAGTATGAGGGGATCTCTAATTATATGAACATGAAAAGGGCAGTAATATTAGTATAAAATAACATCCTTTAACATAAAAACATGGAGCATAAAAGAAATGACATAGAAGAGATTTCTTGAGAAGAAAGAGAGAGGTCGGATCCCTTACCTTAAAACGTAACTCTTAAAACTCAATGGTTGGGACCTTGAGACCTTGGGGGCACCTTGGGAGGACTCCTTGGGAGGTAATGAGACCGGAACATTTTTGGGGGGGAGTGGGGAGACTAATGGATGAGTGGATGGCTTGGTATTTATAGGGAAAGTGAGGGGACAAGGCATTAATGGCCAAGGGACACCTCATTTGTGGTTTTGGCCAAACCATGGGCTTGCCCATGGTATTTTCCCATGCTATTTGCCACATGAGACACCTCATACCTTATATTACTATTCATAAGTCGAACATATTTATTACATACTTAATACTTCATTTAATAATGTCATTAAACACCCGTAACTTAAAAACTGTATTTTCACTATTCATCGAAAACTCAACTTTCTCAGAATAATCCCAAAATTTCACCTTAACCAAATATCAATGCTCTGATTTCAAAAATTAACTCCATATTATAAAAATAAGTTTCTAAATATTTTTAATTTATTTTTTTAAATAAATACACTATTCACCAAAAATTCATTTTTTTCATAAAAACCCCAAAAATTACCATAACATAATATCAGTGCTCTGAGTTCAAAAATGAAATCCATTTTATAAAAATAATTTTTTAAATATTTTTAATTTAATTTTTAATTAATAAAAAACACTATTCACTCGAAAAAACTAATACTTGAATAATAATTTATGAAATCTTTATTTAACCATTTTATTGATCACATTACTTAATCAAGGTGCCTAGATTATATTAATACTTTCATTAAGTGAGATTACTAATCCATTTGGACACATTACTAATCCTAATCATAAAATCACTATTCATAATTTACTATTCATCAAAATTTATGTTGATCTTATTAGACTCTAAATTTCGTACTGAGCATAATTGTAGAAGACCATTTTTTGAATATCATTACACATTTTTATTTATTTAAGGTTTACTTAAATTTTTTTAAAATATCCCTTTTCTAAAATTCATCAAAAATATGCATACTATATTTATCCGGTCATTTGAAAATTTATAAACTTCATCATAAGAAGAAATCCCAATTTTTATTTAAAACAAAGGATTACACAAGGCAGTTACGGTCTCTTTACGTAGCCCCTTATCACACCAGCATAGGACCTAAGTGTAAGGTGTACTAAGGTGAGAGAATCTGAGGGACGCTCGACTAACATCGCACGAGTAGTAATTCCTATCAGTTTGAACTTCTCGCAAAGGCGATTACGTTCTATCTTCACACGATGAAGTTCGGCTTGGGTTTGGTCTAGAGCAAAGCCCAGTGGTGCTACCTCCTTCCCAAGTTCTGTTAGATGGGCTTCGATCGGTCCAAGACTACTGTGTGAGGCCATCAAATCTTCTTTCTATAATAATTAACCAAGATTACTTGTATTTAGAGACAATAATCAAAACGTTTAGTTTCCAGGGGTCATATTGACCAATGGTTATATAACAGTCAAAACCCAGTGGTCTCATTTTAATTATACTCATGTTATCAAATGAAACATTTTTTTTGAGTATAAAAAACGAAATAAAATAACACATAAAATTAGGAAACAAGATTTATTCAAAATTTGGGGTCGTTACACACGGCACGGGCCCCGAGGACGGGTCATGACACCATATTTGAGTATTTTTTTAATTATAAATCATATAATAAAATATTATTTTTAATAAAATAAATATGATGTCACGTTAAGAACTATTTATTTATTTCGACTTAAAAAGAATCATGATAGTGAAAAACATTTACTATTAAAAAATTCACACTTCCCTAATATTCTATACATACTAAAAAAAAATTTAAAAATAATAATTCATTAATATTATATTTAATTTATTATTTCAAAATATATTATTTTATTTATGAATTATTTGAAGAAATATTGTATCAGTGTTTCTTAAGGGTATAACACAATTATTTCATCACTAAAAATTTAAAATAAATAAAAATAATATAATTTTTTATATTTTTTTTAAAAAAATATTTCGAACCAACTATCATTCTTTATAACCTTAGGACTTAAATTTAATTATAATTAAAAAAAGACAATGTATTTTTGACTATTCATTATATAAATTATTCTAAATTCCAAAATGATTGTCAAATTTAAAAAATGTCATATATTAAAATTTTAGGTGGTTATCAATGAAATATTCACATCAAATAACATTCTGACAATATTCAGAGATTTTTATGTCCTTATCACAATAATTTTACCGTTAACTAAATCATTTTACCTTTATCATCGTAACAATATTTACTATTAATACTATCAAAATGAGTAAAAATAAAGAGGGCATATTTATGAAAATTTTGAGATCTATATTAAAAAATTCTAATAAATTTTCCAATATTAAATTTACAAAATTATTATTTTTTAATTTCAAATTAAACCATCAAAATAAAGTGAAAAGAGTTTTTATGAAAAATGATTTTTAGGTTTAAATTTTTTTATTAGAAATTAATGAATAAACTTTTTTCCAAAACCCATTATGAGGTTTTTATGGATTAAAAAAATAAAATTAAAAATTTTCAAGTACAGCAAAATATAGTGTTTCTTTTTTAAATAAATTAAAATAAAATACATTTATTTAAAAAATATTTTCCACTATTCATTAAAAAAGCATTATTTTTTGAAAAATCTCAAAATTTCCCCATAAGATAATATTTATATGAAAAAAATATTTTTTATAAAATAAATTATTTTAATTTTTTATAAATTAATTCTATCTTTTTCCCAAAAAAAATTAAAAACTCATTTTTCAATAAAATATATTTTTGATGAGTAATATGACTTTAATAAAAATTTATTGATTCTTTACCAAGATATTATCAATATATTTATATTTAGTAGAAACATTATATATACTTCATTAATTTTTTAATCCTATTTATGCCATCTAATTCAATAGTTAGGTGATAACTATTATAATAATCAAATTAAGATAATATTGTAGTTTTCCATTATTCGAAGTTTTGTGTATTAAACTCTATTGAAAATATAATTATTTTAAAATATCGTGATTTTTAATTCTACGCAATAAATATATTTTATCCTTTCTATTTTAATTAACCATAAAAAATATTTCCAAATTAACCTCCATATTAAAGTTCATTTGAACACTTAAGACTATTAATACCATTGAACTTATGTATATAAAATTACAATAATTATTTCCCAAATAAACCTTCAATAAAAAATATATTAAAACCAAGGTTAATATTCCCATAAATTTTCCCCAAAATTGTGAATACAAGGATCACTGGATCTATCAATTACCAAAAATATCATCATTATCTTAATGGATTGTATCCAATATTTTAAGAACCAAAACTACCCTTAAAAACATCAAAATTTGCATAGTAGTACGAACCTTTTTTACTTATACCCTGTATAATAGTCTTGAATAATAACCAGTGTTGTAAAATTGATACATTTTTTAGCACTACATGGGTGGATACACGTCATGTTTGGGAATCTTAAAATTATCCCTAGTGAAAGATCATTCCACATGAATCCATGGGATGAAGAGTCGTGCTTCACACAATATTCACATGTGAGAGTTCCTGATGATCAGATCCCTTCTATTTATATGATAACATGTGTAACACCCCTGAACTCACACACCCATATATTTAAGAAAAAAATTGATATAAGATCCTATAATTATTTATTTATGTTTCTCTATGAGTTTTTTTGGGCCTTGGTGTTCGATCCTTGTACAGATAGGGAAAGCACTTATTTTATAAAATTACATAATGATAGGGATTGTATGATTTATTTAATATAAGAGTATCTAGGTATAAGTGGAACTAATTTTTTCATGGGTTTTTGGATATTTGAGAAGATTAAAGAAGTATCGTAAATTTAAAGGGATTATTGGATGAAAACTCAGTTTCAAAACATTTACATGTCATGTAAGTGTATTACATGTCGTGTAATTGATCATGGATTTTAAAAAAATAAATATGTAAAAAAATTATTTCCATTGAATAACTTTAAAAACATTTACACTATGTTTTAAAATATTACACAAAATGTTTGACACTTTTATAAGTTATATTTTTCAAAATAAATAGAAATTTTTAAATATTAAAATCAAAATTTAATTTGGTTAAATTTTTTTTATTTATCTTATAAATCCCATTTTTGATGAATAATAATGCGACTGTTGGAAGAATATTTTTAATATTAGTAATAGTAATGTGACCATTATAACAATAACATCATGTATGAAATTGTAAATAAAATTTATTAACATTGTAAATTAAAATAAATTATATTTATATCATTGAATAAGTAATTTCATGTTTTAAAAATGATAATATAACTGTTGGTATTTTTAAAATCATGAATATTTATCTACCATATTATTATTAATTTTATTATTTAAAATAAAATTTAAATTAATTAAAACTATTCTAAAATAAATATATTTTTTCTTATGATTATGAAATAATTGTATGAGACCACAATTACTTTTTTAATGTGTTATAAAATCAGTTATAACGTCAAAATCAGTATATTTCAAAAAAATGATGATTTAAATTAAATATTAATTTATCATATTCAGAAAATTTTGTTCACAAAATGGATTCCAATAATTAATTACACATGGATAAATATTTTTAGGGTTATTATTAGTTTTTTAATAAAAAATAGTTGAATCTTGTGTGAATACTAAAATTCATTAATTGACAGTATTTAATAAATAAATAAATTATTGAGTAATATGTTATTTATGGATGTTGTAAGCCCATAATTTGGAACTATCAATAATTATATTAAAATATTTGTGGATAATTATCAAACTATTCATATTCATTATCAAAAATAGTAAATAAATGAACAAAACATTCAGAAACACCCATTTCCTCCAATATAAATAACACCCCTCACCACCTATTCTCCACCTACCTCTAATTACTTTAATATTATAAAATTCATACATAATACTATCAAAAACCTCTCCAACCACATCTAATAGAAATTATTATAAAAGAATATGAACCTCTATTTCCCTAAGGATGTTCTTAATGAGAATAAGTTTAAGAGTTAAACCCTTTTCCCTTTTAATTTAGTTTAGTTTTGAGTTATTTAATTTTATTATGTTATCCCCAACTACCTCTACCAAAGTGACATGATAACTCCATTATAAAATATATAATTTAATGTTATTTTTTATGGAATAATGCAACTTTAATTTTTTAATTTGTTCATTTTATTATAATGATGTAAACATCATCTATGAGGGGCTGATTTACCACCTTATTGGACTATGTATTTTTATTTCCCAATACGTACTTAATTTTTTATGATTAAAAAAATTATAGTTAAAAACTATTATAATATATTTATTCAATCTTATTTAATTTTCTGGAACTATTATATATATGACATTAATTATTGAAACAAAACTAGTTTTAAATGATCGAAAACCCCCAAAAATAATTACAACAATTATCACTAGCGTCTTATCTAATTATTTATCCTCATCCTAAATAAAAAAAATGATTTATATAGATATTAATCTTATATAAGTTCATTAATTACATATAATTTCATTTTTTATAAATATTTTCAATTTACATGCTATTTTATTAAAGTATACATGTTTACCAATCTTGAAAACCATGGAAAACACATCAGAAGGAAGAAATTGAATCTTATAACTCATCAAAAGGGACATAGTTGAACTTAATAAAATTAAGAAAAAAATAAATGTATAAAATTTACTGAATTATCTAATTAATGGATTTAATTTTATTACCAATGACATTAATTTTTAGTGGATAACGATTCTCGATATACGGAACGAGGTTTCTAATCTCACTTTTATTCATAGGAGATATTCTATATTCGCAACTATTTCATATGTGAAGTGTATATATATGAATCATTTATGTATAATATATTATATTAATTTATCTTAATTATATTTAATGTTTCATATTATGATAATTAATTCTACGGGGCATTTGGTTCAACTGTTTTCAATGCGGTAAGGATTTCTTCCAAAACCTTTTTTTCTCCATTAACTTAACACTTTTGATATCTTTACCCCATGTGAAACATAATAATTTCTAAATAATTATTATAAAATATATTAATATAATCTATAATCATATATACATATCATTTAATTTATATTTTTTGTGAGAATACACATTTTATAATGATATCTTTTCAGTTCCTCTCGATTAGTAAGCATGATATAAGGGATCATTCCAATTTCATACCCATTTTGAGTAAAATAAATAGTCTATTTGAAGACACCAATAATTTTCTACATTTAATATTTTATAATGAAAAAATTTCAAATTTAATTTTTTGTTTTATGAAAATAATTATCCTTTTTCCAATTTAATAACACATTAATATTTTTCATTAAACTACACTAAAGAGAACCATTTATAAAGTTTCTTAAATAAAATTTACATATATTAATTTTAGTTGGATATAATTTATGCCTAAACATTAATTTCACTATCCTTATATTTAATTTCTGGTTTTATTCATGTTTAAAATATTATTTTAGGAAAAATATAAATGGTTTTCTAGAAGAACTCTTCTTTAGAAAGTAAAATATAATTTCTCTCAATAATTTATCAATGATTTTATTAGAGTATTTTAATCTATAATTATGGTTGAAACATTCAAATGTAGTATGGGAAACTTTTATTTAAATTTATATTTGAATTAGAAAAATCGTGAATGCATTGGACATAGTATGAGATGAGTGAGGCCAATTATTTCCCATCGATGTATCAGTATGTCTCACGAGATAAACAAGAAGGAGTGTTGGACAAGACCATACCATTTATGTAGACATATTGGAAACGTCCTTCATGTTGTGTTTATTATGTTCAGAATTCTTCATTACCATATTATTATATTACTCATTGATAAATAATGTGATTAATTGGACTACTAGAATATCCATGGTTATGATTCATGTGATTTTTATGGAATCTTTTATCACGCTTTTACTCCTTCCATATTATGCTCATGGTTCTGTTTTAGTGGCATGTGTTTCAGTTATTCACTATGATTTAATGTCTATGTTTATGATATAATCCAAGTTATTATTTAACCTAACTAAAAATTTGAGCTCACCCCTTTGTTATGTATTTTTTCCCCAGGATGCGAAAATGTATATTATGAATTAATGGAAGGGATAATATAATATTATTGAAACAAGTGAATCATAAATGTGAATTTTAATACATTCCCTGCTCAAAATGATCATAACCAATCTAAAGGAATAATAAGTTTGATATAAATAAAACATATACCCATTGTAGTAAGAACAATAGTTTGTAGTCATTGATGGATTTCAATACCATAAATATATATTTAATGAAATTATAGAGTATAAAATACTTTTCATTTTAAAATATCCTTTTAAAACATAATTTTTTCAAAAAAAATTGAAAATACATTTCATTGGAATTAGTCTTTGAAATTTATAATGGACTTTTGATATCAAAATAATGGATAATTTAAAATTTTTATAATTAAAAATTAATATATTTATGTCTTTAATAAGACATTTTTAAAAATTTAAAATCATTTTTAAAAACAAATTTTTTATAAAACATGATTTCTGAAGAAAATAGATTTTAGAACAAATAGAGAAATGATATCCTGTTTTATTAAAACATTTTATAAATTGTTTTAATTAGAAAAGAGAAAAAATTGGTACTATTACATGAAAATAACATGAATAAGCATTATTAGAAAAATGATATATGTTTATTGTAAAATGATTGAATAATTTCATGCAACTAAATTTTAGGAATAAATTATCTTTATGGGAATGAGATTGTAAATTAAACCCTTGCGATGATAATAACATTGATATGAGAATTAGTCAATGAATCCATTATTAATATTAGTTTTAAATAAAAAAATATTAAAATATATAATAATATAATTAAAATTAATTACAATCATAATCTTAGGAAATCAAATATAATGAAGAAGTAATATGACTTAATGAAAAGAAACTGATTTACGAAATTATTTACAACTTGGTAACTTTTTTTAAAAAATACCACAAATGAATTAATTCAAATAGAAACATAAAAAACCATGAATTTTTAATTACAAATTAATTTATATGTAAAATGGGTATTACATAAATAGTATAAAATAAATCGGTTCATAACATACAAATGATCCTCAATAAAAGAAAATTGAAACAAAATCTCTCACCTCATGATTTGTTTTGATTGAACGTGATTTAACCTCATATAGAATAGTATTTAAAACTTTAATATATTATAAAGAAATATATTAATATTTTTAATATAATATTTGACCCTTTTAATAACATCTTATCACATGTTCATTAATAATGATTCATAATTTTCATTGATTGGGGTATTAATTATGTTGTTTTCTCATGAATTTTTTGTTGGGAAAGGTCTAATTCTTGGACAGATTATATAGTCCTATAATATCTATAATATTATGAATGAAATAATTATAATATATATACATCGATTAGACTTTGAATATCAATCATTAAGTGTTTTTTATAAAATATGTTTGTTATAGTCATTGAGACGGTATGTCATACATACATATGATTAATGTTTCCATTTTTTGATAATCATTAGGAAAATGTGGTAAGAAATGTTTTATATTTTATAAATGATAATAATATAATAATGAAGATATTTTTTCATTAAATATATTTATATATAACATCCATTTAATGTGGTGATGATATGTGAGTCAAATCGCTTTGCGAAGGCTGTAGTAGACACATACACAAATGATGTTTCCATTTGTAAGTGAGTAAAGAAAATGATATATTTTTATTTAAAAATTAAAAATACTTCATTAATTCCTAAATTATTTAATTTATATAACATACATTTGTTAATTTTTCTTATATTAAAATCCATTTAATGTGTTATTGGAAGAAAAATCACATCACTTTTGGTGGTAGTAGTCAGTTGTACTCATATGTGACATTATTGTATCCATTATAGTATATATTATAAAATTTGTATTTGATATAATTAATAAATAGGAATAATTATTCTATAAATATAATATATATGATTTATATCCATCATCATACGCAATTGTGATAGGATTTAATAGAAAAAAAAATCACATCGGTACATGATGCGAAAGTCTATTGTACAGAGGAATGATAATTTCGTAACCTATTTGATGGAAATGGGTATTGTTGTAGGTCATTCAATTAACATAGAAAAATATAATTATATTTAATATAAAAAGTTTATTATATCATCAATTATTAATAATTATTTTTTTAGTTGGGGGAATAATGAAATAAATTTTTACATTGAAGAATGTTACCTCTTCTTCGGGTATCCTCTACAGGGTTTCACCAAAAAACCATAATAAATTATATTTAGAACAAATATAATTTATCTAATATTATATTTGGGATGATTGGAAGTGATTTTTTTAGAAACTTTCCAAACCAAAATGGTTTTATGGTGTGAAAGATAGAGGATATTAGGTGACCTTTTATAGGTTTGGTGAGTGGCACACTTATAATTATAGGAAAAAGAAAAGTGTAGCTGCATTTATCATATGACAAAAGGGTATAAAATAGTGTATTAAAAATACTCAAAAATTTAGTGTACAAATATTTACAAAAATTATATTATATAAAAAATTTAATTTCATTCAAACCCTTAAAGTTTTAGTTTAACCCTTTGGTAAATCATTCATTACCTTAACTGCATGAATTAATTTCTACTCCTTTCACTTTTGATTTTGATCAAAAAATAATTTGAAATTAATATATAATATAAATAATTCTGAATTAAAATTTTGAAACTATTATTAAAAATTATATTCACATAAGAAGATAATTTATGTTTAAAATTAATCTCACAGTCGTTATGAGAAAGTGAGTTTTAAAGGGGAAATTTTCTCAAAATTATACAATGTATTTATATCAAAATTAAATATTAAAATTAATCCAATGGCAAAAGTATTTTTAAAAGATATATAATTGTAATATTTTTTTAAAAATCCAATTCAAAAAAAAATTTAATTTTATTAATAATATAAATAAAAACATATTTTCTAATTAAAATGAAATATTTTTCCCTATTCATCCAACAAAATGAAACATTTCAGATAAATATCAAAATATAAACCTATGATACTTTTTAGATTAATATTTCAACAAATATTTTCATTTTATAAAATAATATTTTTTTAATTAGTGAAAAATAATTTTAATTTTAGTGCTCAAAGAGTAGCTAAAATATATTTTATAAAAATAAATGTTTTTCAGAAAACATTTATTTTTCATTAAATTGATAATTATTTTATTCCAGATAAATTTACAAATAATGAATTTTATTATATGTTTAAATGATAGAACATATATAATTTAGTCATTACATTTTCATATACACCAATTTAATGTCTAGGTTATAACCGAATTTTATATCAAGGTCCATTTTGATTGAGGGTTGTGTATTCCATAAGATTTTGTAGAGATTAAATTAAAAGAAATATATATCATGGTTTGTTATAAGATTGGTGTTTTATATTGTATCCACAATTGAATAAAATTTTCTTATTTTATATTTTCATGGAGATACATTCTCACCACCATAAATAAATTTTTTCACCACAATTAATAAATGATCTTATTAATCCTGGTTTTGGAATTTAGAAATACCATTGTTGAACGAACGACATCATAATAATAGTAAATAAAACATCCTATTAATTTGAGTGAAAGGGAAGTACAATGGGCATATGTATTAATCACATAACATGGTTTCCATATAAAAGAACATTTCTAAGAACTGAAACCATGAAAATGGAAAATAATACAAACACCAATGGATTAATGAAGAGTGATTGAGGATATTGAACATATGAAAGTCGTTGATCTATATAAGATTAAAAACCACAGACCCCCAATCCAAAGAGGTTTGAAAATGGTTATTGATATAATGAAAAATGATGATAATAGGGATTGATTTTTTTGTAGATTATTTTCTTATTGTTAAGGAATTATTTACCTATCTAATAATATAATGAAATATAATAGAATGATATATTTTTATTCCATATGAAACATTTTATCCTTGTGATGCGCTTTGATCAATTTCCACATCAATACTTACTTAAATAAATGAAAATATAAAAAATATTTTTTATGTATGCATCACTAAAATCAACATTTAATAGACTAAAGGTTAAATAAAATAGTGATAATTATTGTAATTCATATCTAATTATTATCAAAACACAATGTGGTTAGAAAAAGTTATTAAATATTATAAATTAATCTCCAAACCACAAAATTAACTGCACTGGATAGTATCAACATAAAATTTTAATATAATTTGACAAAAAATTGACACATTAACCATGACATCACAGAGGCTGGTGGTAGGTGTTACACCCCTATGGTCCTTCGGTCATGTGATCAAGATCATGGCCTTGCAAGATGTAATGAATTTTCAATAAAAATTTAGGATATCATTTTTTTTAAAATATTTAAATATGATTCTTATATTGTACCAAAAATATATTTTGCACAACCTCTAAAAAAAGTAATAATTAAATTACATTTTTTTAAGGATTTCAATAAAACATTTTTTCACAAATTATATTAATCTTATATTTTATGTATTTCAATGTAACTAATCATAATATTAACCAAGAAGGATCCAAATACATTAAAACACATGTCTGTAAAGAATAAAGGCATTAATAATAAAATAACATTCCGACTAAACAATATTCTTCAAAAAAATTTATAGAAAATTTCTTTATTCGTGGTATAATCCCATCATATAAAATCCAAAAAAAGGTTTTTTTAGATTTTTGAAGTTATGATAAATATTAAACTCATTAAACCATGATTGTATCTATAAAAGATATCTTAATTATGATATATATGCTTCTAAAATTTAACAAAATCCTCAAATGGTTCATTATTATTATACCGAAATACCATTTAAAAAATAAGTTTTATAGTATAAATATATAATCATAATAAATACTACGACCATTTTATTCTAACATAGGTCCTTCCTTGGTCTATGTTCAATCCCATAGATGAGGTAATTAACATGGATAATTACCAGGTTCTCAATATTTTAGATAACAACCTATAAATTATTCATTAGGTTCATATTTATATCCTTCTACAATACTCTTTATTTTTTCCTCAACCAATATTCGATTTATACCATCCCTTTAAACAACGAACTTTTTTACCATTCCCTTTAGAAATATTCTTCTCAATCTAATACATCTTATTTTTATCCTATATAATTAATTTATACTATCAATTAAAATCCATAATAATGTTTTTTATAGAAAATGTGAAATATCTAAATAATATCCACTGGGTGTGAGAAACCAGTTTCGCAATATAGACTATTTTCATGCCCCATGTGTTGATTGGTTCAAGACAAATGAACCCTTTTAATATTTATTAACCCAATGAAAATATATCCTAGAACCATGTCCACTTTTAAAATCCATACATGGGTGTATTTTTTAGAAAAAATCACATAATATCTTCTTTATCAAAACATTATAATTTTTTTCTGTACTTATCCTTAAACTCAATCATGGGGTAATGTTCCCCAATATAGGTTTTCATGAATCTAGTTCCAATGGTTTATACTAAACTTCCGATGATTCAAACTGTATATACCTAAACCCTACAAACATTTAGCCACTATATTACTTTCTTAAATTGGTATATGATGAATGGAATCACATCCTAAATGATTGAAAAATATAGTAATCTTGGTAAAATATATACATACTTGAGTTTTAAATGACATTTGAAATTAAAAATTACATCACAATGTTTTTATAATATTAAACTATTTATTCTAGAATATCCTTTCACATCATTAAAATACACTTCATGGAATCGTAGGAAAAGGATATAAAATAAGAGTGAGCTCAAATTCGCAGTAAGAATTTTGTATAATGGAAGAATTCATGAATCAATAAGAATAATAAATATGGAAATTCATATAACTAAAACATATCATATATTTAATAAACATATAAGGAATTTAATCAATAGATAATATCAACATTAAAATATTATAGATACTAATAAATATGAAAACATATATTAATGAAAACACATTCCATTTAATCGAGAGCATATATATCATATGTATATTGGGTGAAATAAATATAGAAATGTAAATATCTGAAATAAAATTCCATTTGATCAAATTTACTATGAATGAAACGAATCCATAGATAATATAATTGAGAAAATTGTATGGATAGTTATAATTATATTCTGAATGAAGACAATGCATAATTATTGGATATCATGAACTTAAGATCCCAATACCTCTACCGTCAAGACCATTGACAAGATAGTTTAAATCTACTATGTACAAAATCATATGGTTTGGACAACTTATTTTATGTTATCTTATTGATTCACCTCATGATACTACCAATACATTCAGGGATATCTATAATTGGTCATAAAAAATAATTCTTTATATATGAAAAATCGATTCAATACATGAATAATGTGCATTTTCA
This sequence comes from Viscum album, assembly GCA_963277665.1. NCBI lineage: Eukaryota > Viridiplantae > Streptophyta > Magnoliopsida > Santalales > Viscaceae > Viscum > Viscum album. The sequence continues at coordinate 632,042,088 of OY728134.1, read as the reverse complement.
TCAAATATATAAATTGATTGAGTAATGTAGATTAATTAAAATATCCGCTAGATAAATAAATAAAATTAATAATAAAAAATCATATTTATAAATTATACCCGGTTTATGTGATGAATATATAAATGATAAATAAAAGGGATATTTATGAGAAATTTGATGTCCCCTAACAAGTGATTAATTCATTCGAAATGTAATTACTACAAAAGTGAATAATAGTTGTTAATGTCCATACGTTTCTTGGTAAAAATGGTAATAAATCATCATGTCGATGAATAAGTATGGAAGAAACAGAACATATAACTACTGCATTGATAAAAAATGTTGTTTTCATTGAAGAATCGAAATTCCACAAAAAGTTATTTAAATCATTCATGATGAAAATATTAATTTCCTAATGAATGTATATTTATAAAACCAATAGTTCAAACAAAATATTGAAAATAAATTTATATTAAAATAATATTTTAAAATTATCAAATATTTATTATAAAAATAACCACTTATTATGGTAGGAAATTCTTTATATGAAAAGTATACTAAAATAAATATTCCTTTCATATTTTCTATAAAAGTAAAATGATAATTTTTTGATATAAATATGAAAATTAAATTCATTTTTTTTTGTAAAAAGTTAAAATGGTAAAAAATTCATTAATAATTCAATTAGAGATGTTATGAAATTTAATTTTTTTTAAAACAAGGTTATGGAAGAATACCGATTTTTCGACTGAAAAGATAAATGAATTTTGTTTTTATTTTAAATATTGTCGCTATAATATTAAATAAAAAGTGTGCGAAAAGTTTAATATTATATGAAGATATCATGAATAACCCATAGAGAATAAAAACATATGGTTTTATTAGACAATTATGAAATAATTTTCTCCAACTGAAATTCAAGATTAAACAATCTTGAGGATAATGAGATTATGAAATTAATACTTATAATGATCAAAACGTTGATGTGAAAATTTTTCAACGAATTGATTCTACGTATCAAATATAAATCCAAATGAAACATGTTTAATTAAAAAATAAAATTATTAAAATTCATTACACACATAATCATACAATATAAAATATAATGAAGAAGCCATATAGCCCAATGAAATGAAATTTAGTTATGAAATTCTTTACCACTTAGTAACTATTAGGTAAAATACCATTGGATGACATAATTAAAATTTATACATAAAATACATTGAATTATTAATGTATTAGGATATTACATCTAAAACAGGATTTATATACACCATATATAACAAATTTGTGAATAACATATAAATGTTAATCAATGAATGGAAATTTGAGACAAAATCATTTACCTAACAATTCCTTTATGGTTGAATGTGATTTAAATTAATGTGTGGCAGTTTTAAATAAGTTATTATCTTATGAGAAAACAATATTAATTTTTTAGTATCATATATGATGATTTTTATACAATATTATAACCTCATCATTAAAAATCGTTCATCATTTTAATTATTTTAGTTAATAATTGGATTATTTTCTCATGAGTGTTTCATTATGAAAGGTCTAGTTATTGAACATATTATATATTTAAACCATATAATTAATAATAATAATGACATAATACACGTATTTATATATATATTATACATTAGAACCAAGGCAGTTTGGTGCTGGAAATTCTGTGTGGTTTGTGTTTGTTTCCAATCTTCACCAGGAGACCAGGGAGATTGTATGTAATTTGGTTATATGATCGAGGATGAATGAAATATTTATGGTGGTTTTGTTTCCCAATTTATCCCAAATTTTAGGACTCAATTTTTTTAATTTGTTTATAGGAGTGAACGACATGAAGAATGGTGAAGAAATTTGAAAAATAAGGAAACTGCATAGCAGAGGACATAGACCACGCACAATGTTTGGGAATGGTTCATTGACTACATATGAGATAGTGGGAATGGTATGCAGAGAGTTTCGCAGAACCGATATCAGTTTTTGGAGACAATTTGTGGCTGAATGTGTGTGATATGAAAATAGTAGATGGTTTGCGGTGAGGCTCCTTGTCTATGACGGAGGCATGCAATACATGAAAGGAAATCATATATGAGAATGATTTTCAGAATATAAAAGGTTCATGTCTAGGATCACGGCGTGTGGAAGAATTATTTTGTAGTGAAGGTGGTTCCATGTCAAATATTTAATGAATATCATTTTAACAAATTTTTAGAATCCATTTTTCATTTATAGGAAATTGTAATCCCCTATAATAGAGCGCTAGAACTGAGATGAAAAACCTGGGAGGAATTTGGAGATTTCCAAAACTGTTTTTGGGATGAAAAAGTCATATAGGAAGTGATGATTAACAAATGATATAATATTCTATTGAATCACATCTGTTTTGGGGTGGAATATCTCAGAGTAGGTGGTGGAGAAAGTCTGTATGTTGGGTGAGAAAGGGTGTATTCGGATCAATAAGGGAAATGCACATATTAGAGCAGTCAGTAAAGCATGCCAGTTTTCATAGATAAAGGTAACTCATATAGGAAATGTTACATTCATAAATAGTACATAGTGGTGCTCTTTCAAAAATGTTACACAAAAGAGATGAACACGGTATGCGAAGAATGGTAGTCTATAGAGAAGAAACAATATGTGCAAGAAGAGACTGTACATGGAGCATGGAAGTATGTGGAGAACATACGGTATGGGGATTGGGTGAGGATATAGAAAGAATGTGAAGGTGGTTCACGTAGTGGGTCCACAAAGGTGTTACATGTGGCCGGTACACAGAGCACACGTTGTATTCAGTGCATCATAGTACGTTGAGGAATATGGTCATGTTGCAGAGGAGCGGTATGTGAACTATTATTGGTCGGATCAGTGAACTTCATCTACGAGTAAAAAGTGGAATTCAGCAGAGCATCCATCTATAGTTGAGGATGCATGATTTAATGTAAAATATTTATGTAACCTTCAAGTCGATAAAATTATTATATATCCATCGCAACACATTGAGTAAGGGGGAGTCAACAAAAGTGATCTTAGTGGTGTAGTGAGCTATCACTAAAATTTTGAAAACGATGTGGGCCAAGGACATAGTGACTATGTCCAATCTTCTGTAATCCACAACCTGTGAAAATCATGGGATATTAGTACAACTAAAAATCATTCAGCGTATTCTCCTTGGATGTATCCCTTAGTGGCAATCCAAGTAAAAATCTCATGTGCCATCTATTTGTGGGTGAATTTTTGATGGATGACCATATCCATCATATAGGTTTTGTGATTTCCTACCAACGTGTGATAATGATCGATTATTTTAAAAGAAAATGATATCAACCTGATTTACCCAAATCCTCTTAAGGTGTCTCAGGGTCCTACATAATACTTTTAATACCAATCATGAAGTATTCATTTTAGAAATAAATCGTGGTCAATCTTAGAGATGGTATGTCAAACGTACAAATGAGTAACATTTCGGTTCATCAATGATTATTATATAAAAGTGTAAATTAATGATTTATATTTCCATAATGATATTAATATAATAATTTTAATAATATTTAATTTCATATACTTATATATATCATCAATGTGGTGTGTTTATGAAAGAAGAGTCACATCACATCATGAAGGTGGTTGCTTTCATGTACACGAATGAAGTTATCATCTTTATGAAAGTGAAAAGGTAATAAAAATGATATATAGATTTTTAATAATAAAAAATATGTCATTATTATATCAATTACTTAATTTATATGACATATAAGTATTAATGTTATCCATATTAAATTCCATGCAAAGCATTATTGAATGGAAAATCACATCACTACGCATGGTGGTACTCCTCCGTCCACATAAGGGACGTTATATAATTTCCTAAGGATTGGAATGTAAAAAATGTTTTATCTGATATAATAAATTGAAATGTATAATTATGATATAAATATCATATAAATACTTAATATTCATCATTATAACCAACCATTAAATTTAATGGAAAAAGTAATGATAGTTGTTCATGAGGCGGTAGTCTGCTTTACACACGAATAATGCTTTAATAACCCAGTTTATGTATTTGGGGAAAACTATAGGTAATTACCTTAACCTATAATAATAGAAGTATATGTAAGATATTTAGGATATTATATAATTACTATTTGATAATAATTTGTGGAGTTGGAAAAATAAATAATATAGAATTCCTTGTTGAAGAACATAACATCATTTTTGGGCATCCTCCATAGGTTTCCAAAAAAATACTTCATAGTTTTACATTTTAAAAATCCTATCGATTCATGGATAATATGATTGAAATTTTTAATTGGTTTTGGTAGGTATCTGTCAAATAAATGTTTTTGATGGTGTGAAAAATATATTAGAGTGGTGTCCTTTTATAATTGAGGTGTGGGGAACATTTGTAATTTTTTAAAACAAAAAGGTGTACCCAGATTTTTCATTTTCAACAGGGGTCTGAATTGAAGTATTCTCAAGAATTAGACATTATAGGTTCAATATAATTGCACTAAATATAATTTATATTTGTTTTTAGTTCATTTTTTCTTTAATAATTTTATATTAACCACTATAAATTCCATTTTAACATTAACTCTCGTAATTCATTTTTATAGTTTCCACAATTCATTTTGCTAAAAAAATAAATTGATCTAATTTTATAATATAAATAATTATGATTAAAAATTTGAAATACATTTTTCTTAATTACATTTACTTATGTTGGAAATTTTAATTTAAAATTAATCTCCCAAATGTTGTGAGAATGTGGGTTTGCAAAGAGAAATTGTTTAAATATTTACATTGTTCTTATATCAAAATTCAATATTAAAATGATTAAAATAACCTAAATTAGACTAATATATTTTTAATCACTTATTATATTTTAAAAAATACTTAAAAATATAATTTTAATTTACACATAAAATAAATGAAAAGGTCTTTTTTAATAAAAATTTTGTATTTTTCAGTACTAATGAAAAAATGTAATTTTTTTTGAAAAAACCAAATAAAATTAATAGATGAAAATTATGATATTACGATTTAATATATTAATTTATTTTGATCATATATATATATTTTAAAAGCGGTAAATTTTAAATTTAAATTATGTGCATATAGTATAACTAACCCATATAATAAAAAGTTAATATCTTTTAGAAAACATTTCATTTTTATAAAAATTATTATTATTATTTTCCAAATACATATATAAAAAATAAATTTTTTTAATGTATAAAATTTATAAAATTTATAATTTAGTAATTATTATCCATACATACAAATTTAATGGCTACGTTATAATGATATTCTATATCACATTTCATTTAGACTCGAGGTTGCGTGTTCCACAAGCCATTGAGAGGATTAAATTTAAAGAAAGCATTTCATGGGTAATTTTAATATTAATGATTGATGTCACATAATCATTTCTATAAAAAAAATTATATTATAATATTTTGGTTTTATATTCTTCACACATTAAATAAATTATATTCTCACAATTAATACATTATCTTGATAATCAAGGATTTAGAATTTGGAAATACCGTTAAAAAAAACAGTCATAAAAAGTATAATAAAAAATAATATTTATATAAGAAAAATATAAGTACAAAGGTTATATTGAACAATTAAATAACTAGGTTTCAAAGTAGGATAACATGTGAGGAAAATGAAACTATGGACATAAAATATAATAATAACACCCAAGGATTAATGGATAATGATATAGGACATCGATCATAAGTATTTGGGTTATCCAGAGAAGGTTAATGACCACAAATTCATTAAAAAATAAAATTGAAAAGTCCATTAATATAATACGAAATAAGCATAATTTGACAACATTTTTTTTCATGATCCCTTTACTAATGTCTGTGAATCATTCCACTATGCAAAAATTTAAGGAAATATAAAAACATAATGTACTTTTATTTTATATGCATAATTTAATCTTTTAGTTGTGATTCATTCAATTTCCACATGATTATTTACTCCATGAAAGTTTTACAATCCTGAGATTTTGTGAATTAATGTTTTTTGAATTCATTTAATATTTTCTATATTTTGTAACATGATTGGACTATGTGTAGATTTTATTATATGAACCACAATTTCAATATTTTTACATGAAACACATAGAATAAATTTTAGTAATTTAAAAAAATATGACTATTTTTTATTAACGAAAATATAGAGTCCCTTTGATAGAATATATTACACGCAAGGCAGAGTTTTACCTAACTATAGTATATTATTAATTATATTATTAAAATGTAATTATAGGTCCCCATATCTATAGGAATGGATGTTATGAATAATATAAACTAAATTTTGAAAATATTAGTTACACATGTATATAAAATGAATCTATTGGTAATCAATTATTATATGTGAATGAAATAACTATTTGAAAGGGTGGAAATTACATTTCTATGAAAACTCGTTTTCAGTGTACAAGAACAATTTTATCTTAATATATGAAATAATTCACTTTTTATTAATGTTTTAAATAAAATATTTATATAATATTCAATTAATAATTTTAATACTAATACAATTAATTTGATAGTTATAACATAATAATAAATCCAATTTTGTGAATAAAAGATGTATTTTTTCAAAAGGGAATTTTACCACCTTTCGGTTGTGAACCCTTTTTAAATATTATTTTTTAAACTTTTATAATTTAAATTTTATAAAATAAAATTCACTTTTGGATGTAGAATGTCGATATTTATTTTGGGTAAATTCTTGGTATTTTTCATATAGGATTCATTTTTTGATGGATAGCAACAAAAACACGAAATTTAATTCAAAACTAACTGTTATTCTAGTCTATTTTTATAGATAATTATATTTTAATTTTGTTCTAAATTTTATTTAGATAAATTTTACCAAAATTAATCCAATTTACATAATTTTAATCAATTTTATAGTGATATTGGATATAAAAATAGTTCATACTTTTGAACATTTGTAATTTAAAAACCTGCATTGCGTGTTGTCCACCAGATTAAATTCTAATTAATTTCTTCTATATCTGTGAGTTTAGATAAATGGAATACAAATTTTTAATCATTTTTATTTATAATTTGTAGTTAGTAAAAATAATTTTTTCACAAAAAATATCAGTGAATGTGATTTCAATTAGAGGAATAAAGAGAAAAATTAGTTTAACAAAGAGTTACAGTATAATATTAAGTCCCAAAATGACATAGGAACTAGTCCAAAATACATTTTATTTTCATATTTATACCATATAATTATTTTTATTTCATTAATACTATTATTGTATCAAATTTATGGGGTAATGAGTTTTGGAATCCCCTTTACAGAAATTTACAATAATTTATATCCATCTCCAATGGAAAAATGAACTCATCCCTTACACTTATTAAATCCATTAAAAAACATTTTGAAATTGGATAAAATGATAACATATCTTCCAAATATCCCTATTTTAATCATAGAATCATTCAATTGGGATTAAATCCAACCAAGGAATCCATTTTGCGCAAACTAGGAGGAGTTACCCAAAAAAGAGGTAATATCCTTCCTCAAGCCACTTTGAATTATTTTCACCCCCCACCCTCAATTATTATCATTTAATTCTTATATAAAAACCTTAGTATGATATATTGACTTATATTTTTTATTCTATTATTAATACATACACCTACATTAACTTCCGTCTAATGGGTAATGAGATTACAATTGTTTTTATAAAATGAACTACTATGTCACGAAATAATGTTGTTCGTTTTTCATCTACCACCACTCATAGGTTATAATTATGATGGAAAATATTTTTATATATGATATATATGATGATAATTCTATATTTATTTTTCATTATGTTATATATAAAATAATCCTACATGCATTCCATTTCTTGTAAATATGATAACTTTGTATATGGATGTGTGGACAAGTGCCTCTTCGTGGTGATTTCATTTGTAGAAAAATAACTGAAACAATTAAGGACGGTTTTAGTGAATATATATTACATATATGAAATAAAAAATTCTTATTTAATTAAATTATATATTTATATACATATATTTCATTTATATTATTTTTTCCAATATGATAATAAAACGAAAACAATGTTATTACTTATAAACGACCTACTATCTCCATAAATGGTGTCTTCCATTTCGTATTTCATTCTTAAATAAATAATTAAACGTATATATATAGTATATAGATGATATTTATATCATATTTTACATTCATTTAATATTTTAATCATGATATTTGACAGATTTTCAACAATAATAAGCAAAAATATTAATGAAATACAAAGTATATATTACCCAAAATGTAACATTAACAAGGAGTTATTAATAAATTGGGAATTTTAAGTCAGAAAAAATAATATATGGTACTAGATGTAATAATATGGTTATATGGGAGATTTTTAATAAAAATATATTTATTATATATTAGTATTTAACGGTATTTGAATATCAATTTTATGATAACTGTTTCATGGGTGTTATATTTAGAATTTGGAAAATTGGTAAATTATTTTTTTCTCAATATGCCATCTTTGTGACACATTCCATGTTAAGAACATATATTCTTATACAAGGTGTATATACATACAATTGACATGTTATACCCTGAATATTTGTATTTTAATTATATTTTATGATTCATGTAATTTTAATATTCCATTAGGATTATGTTTCAAAAATAACATAGTGTAAATGATTTATTGAAACAATCACATTGTTTGTTGGGACTGTTTATGATTATACTTCAATTATTGAAATATTATGATCTATATCACAAGAAGTATGATTAATTTTCATATCTAATGATTATTAATGATTTATTCATGAATTAGTACCATTCAAACAACATTTTTTACTTATGATAATTAAGAAAAAAGAAATTAATAAATTTTTTTAGGGAATCTTTTTAAAGAAAATATGATCTCAATTGTATTTTTAGTTTGATATATATTATACCAAACACCTTGTAATAAATAATTATATAAAAAATTATTATTTAAAATTATATTTTAAGATCATATTCAAGGAAAATTATTTAATTATTATATGTTTTTCAAAGATTTATTTATCATTTTTCACATCCATTTTCAAATAAATGGGTTTCCAAAATTAATTCAAGGATTAATTTTCTGTTTTAAAATAATTTTAAAACAAAAAGGACTTCATTTTTTCATTTTGAATTCTGAATTTTTTTTCATAGAAAATGTTTATCAAAATTTTTCTAAATCTTCCTTTATGATCATTCAATATATTTTAAATGAAAAATGTTTTTAGAATGATTTATTTTTTAATTTTTTTTTTTCATAGTAAAAAATATATTTTCCTTAATAAAATATTTTAATGAAACTGTAAATAATAATTTAGAAAATTGATTATTGAGAAGGTTTTATGATAAGTATATTCAATGAAAGTCTATTTTTTAATAAATTTTTCTTTAGATCTTTCAAAAACATTCTCATTATAAGATAACATATTTGTCTATGTTTTTGTTTTTATGGGGATATGATCAAAAAATATCGTTCATATTATTTCATGAATGGTTTTTATTTTGAACGAATGATATATATGACACCCATTTCTCATCCACTTGTTAAATAATTTTGAATCACGCTTCATTTGACGGGTTGTTCTTTGATAAATTGATTATGATCCCAAACTATTTTCTATAGGTAATGATTTGATGAAATGGTTAGGATACCCATTTCATTTTGTTGTTTATGAAATAATGTTTATGAAAATCATCCCATTTTATGGGTCAGGATATGATGCATTATAATTATCCTATAAAACATATATTTTATTTTATTATGAGAATGGTGGGACATATTTCTCCTTCCAATACATTTGGTACCAATGGATGAATCATGAATAAATATGTTAATTATTGAACTTGTTTCATAACCATAAGTTTATTTGTGAACCAAATTACATGTGCACAATTTTATGATTGAACCTTTTTATATTCCTACAATTTTATGAGTGAAACTAAATACATGTTCACAAAGTTATGTTTGAACATATTTACATTTTAAAAATTCTATTCGCAGACATAGTCTCATGTCGATAAATTTATTTGAGAACTTGATTGCATGGCCACAATGTTATGTGGGAACACATTTTTTTGTGCACAACATTATGTGTGGACCTGGTTGAATGTCCATAAGTGTTTGTGAGGGACTAATTTCATTTAAATGACTTAATGAGTGAACATGTTTATACTTATCTAAGATTACAATATTATTTTATGATGTTTATGCCACGAATCCATCTCTTTTTTAAATGTTATGATTTCATGGATTATGCTCTCGATTATATTATGATTCATTTCTTATGAACTGCTAATATTTATTCTATATTTCATATTTAAGATCATATATATGAATGGTATGATATTATATGGGTATGATAATTTTATCATACTCTTATTCTCAAGATATGCTTATATATCTCACTTTCTCAACCTTACTGATCATCTAAGCCTAGTCACTTTTTATGTTTCATATCCTCTGGTTATGATGAATTTTATTTAACATAGATTATTAATTAGGAATAATATTAATAGATATTTTTATGATCTTTACCCAAGATAAAATATTATGTTCCATGTTTCTAAAGACACTATACTACTATTTTCCTGTGGAATTTATTTTTCGAATGTTATGAATATTCGTCTAAAATGATGTAATATACTTGAATGTTAAGATAAGGTCATTATAGTTTGTCTCATGGGAATTGTTTTTTCATCCTTTTAATCTGGGATGGTAAAACCTGAGTGGAATCCCAAGGGATATGTTAATGGATATATCTAGGTATTTCTCAAATAGTAGCCCAAAGGCGTATTAGATTTAAAATAAGGTGACATAATGTTGGCATAATATATGTAATTTTTCATGGTTTTCTTGTTTTATTCTATGATAATTGTGTCTCACCCAATGTTTTATGGTATATGTCATTGGAGAGAATTAGAATGAATTTTATTAATGTCGAATGTTTCAAATGTGTAAAGTATGGGTGTTATGAAAATCGATTTCCTAATTGGAAATATCATAATGAGAATAATGATAGTGTTACGTGTATTAGTAATACTAATAAAGATAATGGAACCACACATGATATGTGAATGAAATGAAATGACATGATAGTTTTTTTCACATTAAACATAATAATCAGGATTAGATCAAGTTTGTGGAATATTAATACAGGATTCATATTTCATATTCTAGGAAAGGGGTAATAAAGAATTTGATGAGGAAGCCTAAGTAATGATTTGTGAATAAACTGAGTTTTATAAAGTATTTATGTTTTATTATTCAAATATTATGTTATATGAATCATGAAATATATTATTATTTTTAGTATATGTTTTTCATTATGGATTGAGAAGGATATCTTGAATGGTTATGTGGGATAAGAAAAGTGATTTAATGGAAATATTATATTCATGGGAAATAGATGATTAATGGACCTATAACCCTTAATATATTCCTAATGTAGAGATAATTATATTTTTATAATGATATGTTGTATGTGAGTAAGTAAATTGGATGGTACTAATTACCTTGGAAATAATTAAAGATTTATCGACAAAGTTGTCTGTGCTATCATGGATAATGATTACACGGATTTTTATTTATGAAATATATCCAATAATTATTATAAAAAGGAAACATGAATGTTATTTAGGATGTATGGTAATTTTTGTTATTAACAAGTATCATGAGAATAAATAATAACAATATTCACAATATTGGAATGTGACAACCAAGATCTACGTTATGATATATGGGAATAAATGTTAACATGATTTAGGGGAATTGTTTCCAAATTTTTTTATTTCTAATTTCAAGAGTTACAATGTTAACCACTTATTAATGATTTATTTTAAACATCAGATGAGGTTTTATAGATTAAATTATAATCAATCCATACATGTTTTTTTGTTTACTGGATAACTTGTTCTAAACATTGTTTTTGTGATTCTAACTAAGGAATGATGGAATGACTTATCATTCGAACTAAAAATTTGTTAAAACATGAGAACTGAAACATTTACTGTTATTTAATGGAATAAAATAATAATTGGATAACTATTATGACACATCAATGTTTGAGATTTATTTGAAATAATAAATATATATATTCCCATAATATTTCATCCACATTATGAAAATGGTCTTTAAAAAACGTTCTATTATCATCATTTTTATGATATCAATAGCCTCATTCACGCTTCTTTGGCTTATGTTTTTGTGATTTTTAACATTATATGGATCATCCAAATTATTATAATTAGTTTTCATTATTAATCACTAGGATTATTTATGTTTTTATTCCCTTTCCATTTTTTCACTTCCCACTTATGTTATTTTATGTTAAATCCATGTTATATGTTACATTGGGTTACCATTCTATTTCTAAAATTCCTTTTTAAAAGTAATTTTTAGTATTTATTTTTATGATGTGGGTTTCTATGAAATTACCTTTCAAGTATTAAATCTTCGATAACATATAATAATTTCATTGTAAAAATTAATTTTAATATTTATAGAATGTAACTCTGAGAGATTTTGTGAATTATTTGTTTCGAATTAATTTAATGTTTTTGATATTTTTCAATAAGAAAAGAACTATGTGTCACTTATGTTAGAAACAACAAAAATTCAAGATACAATAATAAAAAAACTTATATTACCTTGTTGTATAAAAAATTCAAAGTTTTTCTAGTATTACCCACAATACTGAGTCCCAGAGACAACTTCTGTTACATGAAATGAGATTTTTTACCGAACAAAAATATGTTATAAATAATATTATAAAATTATTAATATAGCTACCACTTATCAATTGTAATGGAAGTTATGAATAAGGTTAAATAAATTTTTAAAATATAATTTACACATATTTATAAAATTAATTAGTATAAGTGAATGTAAATCTTTTTGAAAATAATGAAATTCATTTTCGAAGAAATATACTTTTCTATGTACAGACTCAATTTTATGTCAAAAAATAAAAAAAACCATTTTTTATCAATGTTTCTCAATAAAATTTATATATAATATATTGAATCAAAATTCTTCATACACATCCAATAGATTTGATTGAAATAAGATAAAAATAAATCCAATTTGAAGAATAAAAATATGTATTTTTCTTAAAAGATATTTTACCACCGTTCATTGGTGAAACAATTTCATATATGATTTTTGAAACAATAATTATTATTATTTCAGAATATAAAATTCATTTTAGGATGAATAATATCACAATTTACTTTGTGTGAGTTTTTGGTGTTTTTCTAAGAAGACAACATTTTCATAAATAGTGAAAACAATGAATTTTATATTAAAAATTCTTTTCCACCTAATTTATTTATATAGTGAAATTATATTTTTAGTTTATTTGTAAGATTAATTAGATCAATTTTAAATAAATTATTCCAATTTAGGAAATTTTAATAAATTTTATATTCAATTTATCTATAAAAACATTTTTAACATTTGAAATGTTTTTATTTAAAAACCTTCTTTGTAACCCAATCTATGGGAATAAATATAAATAAATTCTACCACTAATATGATTGGAATTTTGCAAAATGGATTCCATATTTTGAATTAGAATAATTAAAAACATCTAAAATGTACAACTTATTTATTTAACAATAGGATTTGGAAAGGTGATTAAAATTAATTATAGTGATTAAGAGATAAATAAGTATAAAATTGTCAAGACCTTATTCATAAGGCCAAAAATAACATATTAAATTTTCCAAAATAATTTTTTTGTAACATTTTGAATATATCACCCCTTGGATTTGATTTGGATCATTATTGGTGCCACTTGATATCAATACCTGACCATAAACATAACTGATTATAATTATCAAAAAACAATAAATCACATTCTTTTCCAAAATATATTTTAGGTGGAGTGTTTTTCAAGAAGTTAAAAAAAATATTATATGTTAAACCCATACATTAAAAGTGGGCACATATAATGAGTATCAATTTTTTTCACCAAATAAAACCATTTTAAAATTAAATATTATTTCATTTCAGGACTCATCTTAAATACTTTTATAATGAAATTGTTTTTCCTTACCAATCATAAGAGCTATGAAAAAAATTAATACTTGCGATTATCACAAAAATCTCAATAAATGACATAAATATAAAGGTAAAAATTAGTTCAGTAAAAAAGAAAACTCATATAAAATTTACAGTTATCTTAAATATTTTTTATATTATAAAGTAAAACATTTTCATATGGAAATATTAAATTCTACTAAATAAAAAACCTTAATACCCATAGCAATAAATTAAAACTCCTCTATGTATTTAGTGAATGATGTACATAAATCAATTTCAAAACCATTCCAATTAAAATAGCCATATGGCTGTCCTCCAATTAAGCTATTACATGTTTATTCGGTGATATTTTGGACAACTCATATAAATATTTTCTGATCTTACCTAGAGATATGTTGGACATTCCACGTTAGGCGATAATGTGATTTCCCATCACTGTCTGGTCCATCACATGTTCTACTATAACGGGCTTACCCAATGCTATCTAGGTTACCCCATGTATAAATTGTATATGGCTCACCGATTTGTTATAGTGCTCATGTACCATATTAAAAAAACACTTTTAGCATAAAAAACTTTTAAAAAAACTTTTAATCCAATAGGAAATACACTCTTAGAGAAAAATTTCGTTCTCTTTTAAGAACTAGTTTTCAATACCAAAATACCCTTTTTAATGAAATTCCATTTTCAATTACAAAATACCAAAAAAGAAAAATAAGGGTTTTCATTTAAGAAACACGAATTATTTCAATGTAATATGAAAAAAAATAATGGCCATAATTTTGGAATAGTTATTTTCACCGGGTACATTAAGTAGAGAACATTCATATTGTCTTGTTTATTAAAATTGTCAATATAAACATTTAAAAAGATTAATTTTTAATAGCCTTTGAATAAAATAAAAAGTAGACCTAAAATTTACATTATCATATTATTTAAATTAGTGTCATGAATATTGACACGGTTGAATTATTTTAAAATTAAATCCTTAAGCAGTCATTGTGTCGCATAACACATTAATCATTTAAATCCAAACCATATGAAATAATAATATTTAACACAATTTAAAAAATGTGATAATAAATAAATTAATGATATGATATGTCAAAGGGGGAGGTATATACGCTTAACAAATGAAGTTCAGTATATAACATAAAAATATTCCTCAATGAAAGGATATTGAGATGAAGCCCCTAGCCTTGAGTCAAATTCATCACGTGTGACCTTTACTTTCATTTTCTTCAGATATTATCCTTTGATTAAAAAAAACCCATCTAAGGTGATTGCTCTACCTAAAATAAGAGCTATATTATTAGTGTATGGATTATAAGAAGGGATTTTGGTAGATATAGGGTGATCCAAAAAAAATTAGTGTCTAAGAAAGGTGAAGAATATATTATAATTTATAGAAGTGGGGAATATCACACTTTGAATTCAACATATTATAAATTAATAAAAAACAATATTATTATATGAATTGATAAAAATGGATTTATTTAGATTATAGTATTTTTATGTCTTATAATCCAATGAAAAAATTAAAAATAGATAATTTATTACCAATTTTAATCCATTTTTTGTTTTGAGACTTATTTATCCTTTTTAATTTTTTATGTAATATCTCGTAATTTAAAATTTGAGGGTTAATATAATTATTATAAATTTCAAACACCTGATAAATGTGCCATTTATGACATTATGATACTTATATCAATCATTTGGAAAATTTTTAGTGTTTTTTAAATTTAATATCATTTAATAATGTAATATTTATTTTAAAATATCATTTCTGTCAATTTTCACACTATTCACTACATTTCTATATAAAACTATCATAACAATGTGATGTTTTCAAACCATATCACTTAAATAATATTAAGAATAAAATTGAAATCTAAAAAATTCGTCAATGATATTAATTCTATAAAATTTTTATTGTTTTAATAATTTTAATTTCATTTATTTGATATTTCCTTTAATTATGAAATTTTTACAACATCATTGTTGATATCGTTAAGGTAATTATTTATTTCATAAATATTAAAAATAATTCAAAATTATAAATATATGATAACCATTATATCATTCATACGAATATTTTGAGTCAAACATATCACCTCTATAACCCCATATTAAAAATATTTCACTTCTTAAAAACTATGGTTTGACAAGTTTGACTTTTCTTTGAATAAAATTAAATAAAGGTAATATTCTCATAAATATTTCTATAATTGGATATACATAACAAATTCATTAATTATTAGATATAAAATATAGTAATATAATAAAATCAAAAAAATTGTTAGTATATTCTTAAAATATTTTTGATATTATTAATACCTTAAGTTACCTAATTTACCCTTTATCATGGTAATATAAATTACCAAATATTCTATTCATATTTTGTATAATAAATGGATATTTAAAAAAATATAAAACATATATTTACACATATATAATCTATTTTCAAAATATGAAAACCCAAAATTGGAAATAATTAATTTAAAATTAATCCCATTGGTAGATTGAGAAAACAAGTTTTTATAGTAAAAAGATTCAAAAGATTGAAATTTTTTTATATCCAAATTAAATTTGAAAATGATTCTAGTAAACTAAATGGGATTAAATGATAAAAAATTGATCTAATTACAAATTTAAAAATTAAAAATATAATTTAGAACAATTAATTATTTTTCTAAATATTCTATTTTTAATAGAAAATCCAATATTTTTCCACTATTCACCAAAAAAAGTACTTTTCAAGAAAATTAAAAAAATTAAAAACAATTAAATTTTGATATTTTTATTTAATATAGTAATATTATTTTTTAAAATATAAAATTTAAATGTCTCAAGAGGTTGATATAAAACAAGTGCGCTATCGAAATCCAACAAAACTGACTTTTTTGAAGATCAAAAATCTTTTATGAATTAAAATGTAATTGTTCATAGATAGTTTCAATAGAAAATTAGAGAATTCGTAATCATTAGATTTAATATTTTATTAATATAACATTAATATAATCCAAAAAGTGTGATTTGTTAATTTTTTGATATAAAATAAACTTGTTAACATTTAAATAGTTCTTTTTAATCATTTCCAAGAATTTTAAAAAATGGATTTATTTTATTTTAAAATAAATACATCACAATCATATTAAATTGACATCTCTAAACCATATTTTCATAATGCATTTAATCTTTTTCCTAAAGGCAATTCAAATGTCAATGTTATAACAGTAACATTTATATAATATTATTTAGTAGTTCGTTTAACCTCGATGTAGTGTATCATGTTCGCTATCCAAAAAACTATTTATTTCCATTAAAACTAATGATATGGAATTATAACCCCATTTTGGAAATTTTTTCTCATGATTTTAAATTCAAGATCGGTAACTACGGTTTTAATTTTCAAAATACCTTTATTGAAATCCCACATTGGAATATAGGTCAAAAACCATCCACATAAAAAGAATGAAAGTAAAGCATGACTGTCACTTGAGATAACTCATACTAGGGTTATATATAGGGAAAAATGGATTTTGAAGTGAAAGATTACTCTCAGAGACTAATAGATACTAATGTATACATCATCATGGTAAATTTTTCTATCCCAAAACCAATAATATGTGATGGTTTAGAAGGTCATTGATTTCATAGTAAGAGAAGTAAACATATATATATATATTTTTAGAATCATTTTTATAGACTTAAGGAATTATTTTATAATGTGGACTATGAACATAAGGAAATATAATTACATAAAATTAATATTTCTTCCTTTAATCAATATTCACCAAAAACTCATATTATTATCTAATCGAAGATTATACATGATTAATTTTACATGCCTAAATCACTAATATCATCTTTTACATAATCAAGTAATCCACAGAATATTATATATATATTTCTACTAGCTTTATAAATAAACCAAATAAAAATTGTTTAAGATAAGTTAATATAATTCCACATAATGAATAGACCATTATATGATGAAAATCATCATTAATATCCAAAATTCAATAGTAATAACCCTAGTTCAACATAGACCATTCAACTATTAATTATTCTAAAAATTATCAAAATAATAAAAACTACAATTCAAACCCAAAATTAGAAAGGGATTGATAAAATAGTATTTAATGATTAATTTTAACATTTATCTCCAAATAATATCAACTATTGTTAATTTTTCAAACCATAATTGTAATTTTCTAAATAAAATATTCTCTTGGAAAGTTATCCATTACCATAAATATGCTGAATAACCATAAAATCATATCTGACTCTAATATATAATCCAAAATTTATTGCACAAATAAAATCCAAAAATATTCTACTTGCCTTAATCATATAAAGTTCCCAAAATAAAGAGAATATTTTGAAGTAGCATTAATCACATAATCACAAAATCACTTTCTGTTCCCATTTTTATCTATTCAATATATTATATGTTCCCAAAATCAATATACTATTAATAGATAAAATAATTTAACTAAAAATAAAAATTTATACTAGCATAGACTCCACATAGTCTAGTTGTAGGTGATGCACCATTTTCACCCTTTGGTTGGGGGTTTGATTCCCATAATCTTTCCAAACAAGACAATTTGTCACTCATCAAATGGATTGTCACCCATACTACAAATTTCCCATTTTATAGAACTACATAATTATGATAACATTACTAGGTTTTATAAATTCCTCATAAATTACCCTAACATATTTTATGCTCAAATTTTATCTCATACATTTCATTTTTTATCTCAAATTATATGAACATTGGACTACCTAAATAAGAATGCCTAAAAAAATGATATTAATCAAATTAAGATTTTATAACATAAAGACTCTAAAATAATTAAATGAAATTACACTTATGATGAAATAGAAAATTATAATCTTACGATGATATCCCCAACTCTTAAAAAACATCATAATATTCAAATTTTTCTAAAAAAAAGAATTCATACCAACTATAAGGACATGGACTTAAAAATATCTTATTTTAGTTATTTAAAAACTAGGAGTCATATTATTTTTTCAAAAATATTTTAGGTTTATTGTTTTATAGAAATATGAAATATTCTTACATAGTATACCAATATATTATATGTGGTCCCTTATACTCATTATCCATTTTTTACCAATTTAAACCCATTTAAATAAATCATTACTTCATTTCAAGTAACATATTCACTACTTTAATCAGGACCTACTCATTGTAATTACCAACCATAATCTATTTGAAATACATTTTTAAACATGAGATGAGCATAAAAACCCAGTAAATTCCATAAAAAGATAGGATACTATAAGTTTATTAAAAACATGAAAAATCATATAATGTTTACCTTTATCATCAATGTAATTTTAAAATATGAAATAAAAAATTTATTTGAAAATTGAATACATTTCACAGAAATAAAATCCATAAAAACAATATAAAGAAATAAAAATAGCAATACGTGCCGTAGAAAACCATATACATATATCTCTTTCAAAAATCATTCAATTGGAATAACTACATGGATGAAATATATTTAAGACATTAAGAAATTACAAAGCACTGTCTCAGCATCCCCAAGATAAGTTCTAATGGGATTTCATGGTGTTATTTGGGAAACAACATGTTAATCTATAATGGGATTACTCGACGCGGTCTAGGCCACCCCATGTATCAATTCTATCAGGATCACCCACGTCCTATAACTCTCATGTACCATATTTATAAAACACATTCATCTTAAAACCCTTTGAAACTCTCTTTTAATCCCTTATTTTAAATAAAAATACCTTTTTATATCAAGAACCCATTTTCAATACCAAAACATGCTTTTCATTAACAATTAATTTTTAATATAAAAATACAAAAAAATATAAAATGTTTCATTATTTTTTGAAAAATGAAACCATTAAAAGGAAGGAAATAATAAAATAATATATTTTGGTGGTGGTAAATTCATTGTATCTATGTACATTATGTATAGATCATTCTTTATGTAATTTTGGTAAAAATATTCCACATAAACATGTCAAAAGATTCATTTTTGAAAACAAATGAATGAAATTAAAAATAAAAAAAAGTTACTTTATAATATCAATGAATATAATATCAATAATATTTTTATAGAGGGAATATATTGAAATTTAATCATTAAACACTCAATATGTCCCATTCCACTTTGAAAATTTAAATCCTAAGTCCACTAAAAAATAAAATTTAACAAAAATTAAGTAAATTGTTAAAAAAATGGAGTGTTGATATTATATATCAATGGGGGTGTATACACACCTAATAAAATAAGAATGGTATTTAAATTTAAAATATTCCTTACTGAAAGGAGATTTTGATGAAGTCCCTTACCTTCAGTCTAATTCTACATGTATGTCTTTTAATTTTCATTTCATCGAGTAATCCCATTTGATTAACACATTATCACATATATGGTGAGTGTTTTTCCAAAATTAAGTGTTCTATATTCTACTTAGTTGATATTGTAAGTGATTTGGGAAGATATTTTCCAAAAAAACCGGTTTTGTGGTGTGAATAAATGACATCAATTAGTTCCCTTTTATAGGATAGGGGAGGGGACTCATGGAATTTTTCAAATAATTTAATTAAGGTAGTTTACTTTTATTTTGAAATCTGATAAAAAATTATTTATTTCAAATATATGATGATTATGGATCCAAATCCATTAATCCAATCAAATTTAGATAAGTTATGGTTGTTTGTAGTCCTTATCTTTTATTCTTAACCCTTATTTAACGTTGTTTAATTCTTACCAATCTATCTTAAAATTTACACTTTCAGGGTTAATATGATTTATATAAAAGGAAAAATACCAATATATTAATCGTTGATAACATTTTAAGACATATCCCAATAATTGTGATGAGTTTTATATTTTGATTAATGTTATATCAAATAATAAAATATTAATTATTTTGAAATATAATTTATGTCAAATTTACCCCTATTAATTACATAACTTTTTTAAAAATATCATAAAACATGATATATTAAAAAAATCACAAATCATCACTAACATGTAAATGTAACCGAACAAATTCATGGATGAAATTAATTATCTAAAATTATATTTTATGTAATATTTTAAATTTCATTTATTTTGAAATTAGCATTAATTAAACAATTAATATATCACAATGCATTAAGGTAATTATTTATTTCCTAAAACTTATAAATGAATTACCATGATGAATATAAACAATTTTTAGTTCAGATGATTACTTATTTTTTAATATAAAACTTATGTAAAACCATATTAAAAATGTATAACATGTTAAAAATATATCTAACATGATTGAATTTTCCAAGAATATAATTTTATAATGATTATATTATAATCAAAATGGCCATAAATGATCATAAAACCAATACAATATTTATTATTGTTGAAATAATCTCATACTATATAATTAGGACTTGTATGATGGTAATTTAATAATATTATAGTATTATTCATACCCTTAATTACATGATTTACCCATAACTCTGGTAACGAAATTTACCAATGTTACTATTCATATTTTTTCCAAAAATAAAAGATACCAATTTACTAATTTTTTATCATATTGTTACAAATATGGAATCAATTTTTCAAAATTTAAAACATAAAATTGCATAAATTTAAATTAATATTAATACAATTTACTGAATGAGAAAACAAGTTTTTAATGTTAAAATGTTCAAAAGATTGAAATATTTTTATATCCAAAATCAATATGAAATTGATTATCATAACCTAAAATATATTAAATGATAAAACATTTATCTAATGACTCCATTAAACCAATTATAAATAATATTTAACAATATAAAATATTTAGACAATTTGTTTTCAATTAATAATGTAATATATTTTCACTATTAATTAAAAAATGATTTGTATTTGAAAAATACAGAATCTTCAATAAAAGTAAACATTAATATTAAAATTTCAAATAAATATATTATTATTTTATAAATAGAATTTATAAAAGTGTCAAAAACTATATTTAAAATAAGTGCACTATTAAATGGCGACAGAACTGCCTTTTTAGAAAAAAATATTTCTTCAATGCATAAAATTGGATTTTTTATAGATCATGTATAGAAAAATTATAAGATAAATTTGAAACATTTTATTGAATATATTATATATATATATATTTTATTAATATAATCTATCAAAAGTATTCTTATTTATTAGTATAAATCACACTTGTTCACATTTAAATAGTTTTTAGAAAAACATTTCAAATTATTTTATAAAAGTGTTCTATAATAATTTATAATTATTTGGAAACCCATGAATTATATATATACATGTAACTCTATTTTTCATAATTTAGTTAACCCGATTTTTGTAGCTTCCATTCTATCAGTTTTTTTATATCGATAACATTTAAATAATTTTATTTTGTTTTTCATTTAAGCTTGATGTGGCATATCATTTAATCCATAAGAAGAGAGTATTTATTTAAAAAAAAACTCAAGATGTTATAATTTTCAATGGAAAACATGGGTGGAATTCCCTTTTCTAAATTTTACAATAATTTCACTACTCCTCTACTATAAAAAGTCACTAACCCCCCCCACTAATTAACCCATTTAAAGAATTTTTTGGCTCAACCAACCCTACCCATAATACCCTCAAAAATTAATAATTTAATCCTAGAATCCTTCATTTAGGGGTAAGTACAGCCAATGAATCCCATTGTTCAATACCAAGAGGAGTTACCCAAAGAATAGGTAACATCCTTCTACAAGAACATTTATTTTAGTTATACTGTCCACCCATTGATTCTTGTTATTATATTCTTATATAGTAACCGTAGTATCGCTAATATAGATATTTTTTTAATTTATCTTTATAAAAATAATATAATTCTATATAATTGGTAACAAGATTACCATAAATTTGTACAACGAACTACCACCTTACAAAATGATGTTGTTCGTTTTTCCTTTACCACCTCTAATGGGTGGGAATTATGATAGAAACCATATTTTATTAATATATATGATATTTATGATGAATTGATGATTTTTGAATTATTATATCAGATATATATTATTGATTTCCATCTTCTATAAATATAGTAACAACTTTTGTTGTTGTGTGGACTACTCCCTCCTCAATGCGATGTGATTCATTGAAATATTACACAGATTGTATTAAGAATGGGTTTAGTGATATTATATGATATATATGAAATAATAATTATAAAAAATTACTATATATATATATAATTAAATATAATTAATTTACTTACATTTATTAAATACAAAATCAAAAGGGAATCATCTTTCATGCCAATGTACGACATGCCCTCTCCATGAATGTTTTATTCCATTTCATATTTCTATATTATATAGATTTTTATAAATACATATATATTCGATATATATGTTATCTATATCATATTTTATGTTATTTAAATAATTAAATCATGATCTATCTAAGATTATAAATAATAAAAATCTAAAAATATATACAGAAAACAAAGCATATATTACCCAAAACATAACATTAATATGGAGTGGTTAGTAAATTTGTAATATAATGCCATGACCAAATAATATATGTTATTATATATATTAATATTTTTCTATGGGAGATTTATAAGAAACATATATTTCTTATATAGTATGTTTGAATGTGTACAAATAAATTCAATACTTATAGTTATGGGTTTCTCATCTCACGTTTTATATTCGTGAGATACCTGAAGTGTTCACTACTGGTTCACATTGTGTATTGTATATAATTCCCATAAATGTATTATATGATAAATTTACATAAATTAATAGTTATTTAAATATAAATTTTATGATATATATTTCATTGTGTTTATGTTCAATAGTTACCAAATCGGAAAATAAATTTTGTCTCAATTATCCTTCTTTGAGACACATATCATGTTATGCACCTATATTATTCTACAAGGTATATGTAATACCCCTTAAAATGTTATATCAGGAATATCATTATTTTAATGATATTATAATATTCATGAAATTTTGTTCCTCCCATCAAATTATGATTCAATGTTTACACAGTGGTAACACTTTGTTAAAACAATATCATCATTTATCTGGATAGTTTATTTTAATTCTTCCATTGATGAAATATTATAATCCATATCTCAATAAAGCTCATGAAGTTTCTTATCCTCTAGTTATTCCAGATTTATATATCAATTAGTACCATTATCCGACTATTTGTCCCTAATTATGAATAATAAAACGTTTTTTTGAAAATATAACCTCAATTCACATTTTGGTCAGAAATATGTTGAATTCAAAGACTATGTTTGCAAAAATGTTTTCAAAAAAATGTTTTTAAAAGTATATTTTAAGATAATTTAATGGAAAAATATTTTAAAAATGTTTTATGATTTTCAAATAATTATGTAAACGATTTCTAATGTATTTTCAAAGAAAATGGTTTTCAAAATTATTTCATGACTTCTTTTGTTGATTTCAACGTATTTTCAAAGAATATTTTTATCAAATGGATTTCATGATTTCATTATGAGTTTTCATGTTGTTTTAAAATAATCTTTTTTTCATAAATTATTTAAACATCCCTTTATATTTTATTAATGTATTTTACAAGAAATAATTTTTTGGAAAAATTAATGCTTTATAAAGAGTTTTTCAATGAAAAAAGATATTTTTAGCAAGAAAGACTACAAATGAGATCGTAAGTATTTCAGTATAAGAAAAAGAATTTTTTAAAAATATTAATGGAAATTATTTGCAAAGAAAAGATATTTCACTTACAAAATCCTCCATATAATCTTCCAAAATCCTTCTCTATCTATGATGACATACTTCATTATATTTTATGCTTTTCTTAGGAGATAATCCAAAAACACCATTTATATTCCTCATTGGATGTTTTATGTTTTGATGAAATTATGTTTATAGAACTAATTTATCCCCCATGGGTTTTATTCCTTCCAAACCACCTTATTTTCACGGGTAATGCATTGGTGAAATGATTATTAGACCTTTGTATTTACTATATGTAATGATATGATTAAATATTTAGTATACTCATTTAATTTCATGGGTTATAATATAATGTTTATAAAACCCATAACTTTTTATGGGTCATGCTATGATGCACGTATTATATTCTAATGGAACTTGTATTTATGATTTTATTAGGTGATGGGTGGGACCTATATCTACCTCTATCTCATTGAATAATAATCGATGACTAATGAGTATATATATTATGAATAAACCAAGATGAAAGTCCATTAGTTTATGGGTTAATTGGATTACATGTTCATAATGTTATCCATGAACCTGATTATATGTTGAAAATTTAATTTCTCTGTAACACCCCATGATTTCATAATATTTTATCTCTTTAAGGTAATTCAATAGTTTTTGACACATGCAACATCATGTTCGACCGCACCACGACATACCAAACTAGACATTTAAAAAGTTGTTATGAACATTTTTTATTTTATATACTCCATATAATATCAACATCCATATTATTAGTTTTTAGACATAATATAAGAACAAATCCAAATTATTATATAAAAGAAGTTTTTAAAAAAAATCAATTTTACCACATTTTTATGGAGAACCTTTTTTATATCCAATATTTAACAATTTAATATATTAAATTTGACAAAATTAACTTTTTATTTAGAAGAGGGACATAAATATTTTGTTTGGATAATTTTTCAGTGTTTTCTGATAACATTCATATTTTGATGAATAGTGAAAATACTAAATTTTAATTAAAAACAACTTTTTCAATAAAAATAATTTATATTGTTAAATTATACATTTGAATGGTTTTGAAGTGTAATTAAATTTTATTTTTATTATTTAATCAAATTTTGGTCATTGAAATTAATTTTAGATTTAAATTGGATCTAAACACATATCAATCATTGGATAGTTTTTACTTCCCATCAAATCGCTTTCTAGTTTTGACAATTGGATTTAATTTAAAAATAATTTATTTATCTTCTATGTTGTTAATTTGGTACAATAGAAATCATTTTTTAACTCGTAATATCAGAATTAGAATAGGGTGAATTTTTGGTATTTTTCTGAAAACGTTCAGTTTTTTATGAATAGTGATAAATATTGCATAGTACTTAAAAACTGACTTTTTCATTTAAATTATTATTTTTTGTTAAATATCTAACTCAAAATGGATACATAATATATATAGTAGTACAATTTAATTCATTTGATTCATCTTATAATAATATTAGATTAAAAAACATTATCAAACCATTTTAATGTCTTTTTACCCACCTTCTACTCACATTTACGCACCGTCTAGGAACATTTCCAATTTGCATAAAAAGTTATTTTACTGCTTCTATGAATTGAATTTAAAAAATTTGATAGACACTATTCACATCCTTAATTAATATGTGCTTCAATAGAATGACTTTTTTTGGGTGAATAGTATCATTTGAATATTATTTTCCATGGTTAAAAGTAAATAAGGTAATTAAAGGTAAAATTTATATTACAATTATCCCAACACAAGTCCTAGTTCTATTTTATTAGTTTATTTCAACCAAAATCAGCCATAGGACAAAAATAGGATCCTTTTGATCCATTTGTATTAGATTATGACATTTATTATTATTTTAATTAAATAAGAGTTATAAGTGTTAAATACATATTTTAATAAATAAACCATTTTTAATATAGGGTTATACATAAGATATATTTGGTTAAAAATATTCATTATAAATATGAAAATATTTCCAACATCATGTTAGTTTATTTATAATTTTTTGACGTTAAATAATTAAATTTATGTATGACACAGAGATGATGCAGTAATTACCTTATTAATGAAAAATTAAAATATTTGATATTATAAATATTAAAATGAATTTACATTGAAACTTTTGATAAATTAAACAAATTTTCTAGGTTAATATGACATTTTAGGGTTGATTAAATAAATTTTTTCAATGTGATAAAGGTGTTATGACTTTCAAAAAAAACAAATACTAAATAGTGTGAGAATTGACATAAATGAGTTTTTAAAGAACACATACTATATTATTAAATGATATAATATTTATAAAAATTTAAGGTTCTTCCAAAATACATATATAATGATATATATTTAATTAAGGAACCACTTTAGGTACTATTGGAATTTTATAATTAGTTTATTAACCGTGTAATATAAAAATACAAGAAGACATTGTCAAAGTTGGACTATTTCAGCAAAATTTGAGTCTAAAAAATTTGGTTAATATAGTGACCTAACATCACTAAAACCTATTGTTTGAGAGGATTTAGACCCATCCCCACATTACCCTACAAAAAAATCTATTTTAATACATTATAAACTGAAAATGATTTTATAATAAAATAATATTTCAAACTTTTCCTAAAATGACCATCACATCTCTTATAAAATGGTACTTCCCCTTCTCTCAAAATCACACCTCTTAATCCATTTAAATTGGCCAAACAATGCTCAAATATCATCTCAAATACCCTAAATTAAATCTAGAGGCCTTACTATGATCATAAATCCAACCTAAAGAGCCCTTTTCATCAAATCAAAAGGATGGACCAGAAAAAGAGGTAATAATGTAATCACCTCTTTCAATGTTCATTTCATCTTCCACTTCCACTTTATTTGTTTCTTCTATAAACAAATAAAAACTACATTAAATTATAAATATTGTGATGTTATTATAAATATATTACAACCATATTAATTATTCTATACATCTTATAAATCATAATTTCATCATACATGCGTATGTATACCATCTCTACGTCGTGGTGTAGTTTATTATTCAATAATACATTATTTGTATGGGTATAATAATGAGTATAATTGATGTAAATAATAAATATAACATTTTATTTATTCTTTATATATGATATACCATCCAATTACATACTATTTCACCATCAATAGAATGATATTTTCGCTCGTGCGTACGTACAGATTATCGTCTCCATGAACGTTATAAGATTCAGTTACCATCAGAACCATTAAAGAATAATTCAATTTTTTTGATTTAAAATAATGATTAAGAACTTAATATAATTATGGATTTAAATCAAATACATACTTTCAATAACAATCATGACTTACGTAACAAAACATATAATATAAAATGAATCAGTTGACACCCTTTACAACGATACTACTGGAATATTACTAAAAAAGCAATATAATAAGATCATATATTATATAATATTTATGTTTGTGGTTCTGTCATATTTTAATAACAAATATTTATCTATTATACATGAGTTTAACTTACCCTCTAATAGGGAAAAGTATAAGGTAAGGTTTAATTTTACAATTTCTTTATTATCCGAGGTTGTTTTTATGAAATTATACACTGAGAATTCTTTATCAACCACATCCATGTTTCTTAAAAATGTTTTTGAAAAAATTACTATTTAATAGAATATGGTTTAAAATAATTTATAACCTTGTTTTAATTTTTATAATTTTTTAAATGAATCTTTACATTGCTTTCAAAATAAGGTAATTTATGACCTTTTCAACAAATTAAGGAAAGAATGTTTTTTTAACTTATACAGCAGGTGCGGCTATTTTCTGTTATTATAACACCTTCAATGATTCCATTAAAATCTTATAAGAATATTTTCAAAATAATTTTTTTCTTTACTTTATAATGATTTCAATGTTGAACAAACTATTTCACTCAATTATTTTTTGGATTGATTTCATCTTTGTCAACATCTTTCATTGGATTTTATGTTTGTTTGGAGTTGATTTATTTTGATACAATCATCCAGATATTATTGATGGTTTTGTGATATATTTGACTGTGGATGTTCTATTTTTATTCCATTCATGGTTTATTGTAAATGTGTTGACATTTTGTATGCTAGGTTTAATATGAATGTTTATATTATGTTTCAACCTTTTCATATGCGGAATTAATTGGACATAGTAAGTGATTAGTGTATCTTTCTATAGCTCCTTGATGTATTGGTGTGTCTAATGAGACAAATAAGTGTCTTCACACCAATCCCTGACAAAATCTTTAATTGTATTCTTGCCACTAGGCTTTGACTATGTGGTTTGATGTCTGGAAATATACGTTCTATCATTATGATTTTTTTTTATATTACATGTGATTATTAGAAAAGTATAATATCCATGTGAATATGTAAATGACATTATGTGATTTATCATTTCCATATTATGTTGAATTATACGTTTAAAATTATTTTATTTTAGTCTTATACCTTGCCTTAAATATTTATGCTTATTTATTATAGTTTCTACTATATTTTTATCAATACTGAGCATTGATCTTACCCATTTCATATGTTTTCTTTTTCCCAAGATGTGAAGAAGTATACTATGATTAACCAACAAGGATATGTCAAAGGATATGATTGTGTTCAAAGGGAATACAATTTTTTATTTCATTATTTAATATAAAACTTATGTATGTATCTAGTACTTCAAAGTCTATGGTAATTAGAGACTTGATCACTTATGATCATGCTAATGTTATGTAATAATGCACTGACTATGGGTAACTAGGGTTGGGGTGTTACATTTGGTATCATAAGAAGTTTAGAACAAACCTTGATACTAGATTCAGAAAAACTCTGATTAGAGAACATTACCCTAATATGGAGATTGGGGATTAGTATAGATGATATTACAATATTTTTGGAAATGTAAAGATTTTGTCAATTTTTCATGAAATACGTCCCTGGATGGATACAATCTGGTAGAGGCAGCTCTGGCATAGATGTATATATGGGTAAAACCCAAAAAAAATACATTAAGCGAGACTCTAATGGGAACCTATGCATGACAACGGGCCTTGCTGTACTATTGGGTATGACACTCACGGTGGATATTATTAGGTTAATTCACATTTTCATTACAAATAATTATAAAGGATTTATGAGTAAATATGTTTGCAAGGAATTTTTTTTATTATTATGAGAAAAGATATGTGAAAATATTCAATTAATGTTTAGAATTTTTCTTGTTTTTGGATTATACATTATGATAGAATCTAGCGTTGTGTATTAAAACATTTATAAATGCAACCCAGTAGAAGGAATGATAAATCTATAAATATGCATGATTCAAAGAGTAATAATGATCATATCATTCATTGTCTTAAGCCCACATTTATAGGGTAAATAGTCACCCAAAAAATATCATCATATGAAGAAATAGTATCGTGTGTTAATAAGATAAGAAAATAATTCTATGAGTCTTATGGATTTGAAGGAAATAACTAGAATATGTGGATAGTAGAGATTAAGATAAATAATGGGAATAATGAAAATAATGATTTTTCCATATATGATAACTGTAGAAAGAATCATTGTGGGATGTTCTTGAATGGAATGGGAGTTTGTTCTATGTTTGGATAAAAAAAGGACACCAAGTTCGTGATTTCACGGGTAGGAAAAAGGTTTCAAATGTTCAATTATTCATCTACAATGAGTTACTACATGAATCAAAGTCCCAATAATTAGAATATACACCAAATTATGCTATTGGATTGTAATCATGTTATGATACTACCTCAAATGAAGAGGAATGATTATTGTTCTTAAGTTGTTATTAAAAAATTATGACATTTGTGTACATGTTATAATAATTATAATGTATATATGGATTTTAATACAATATGATATCATTAAGGATTATAGATTTTATGGTACGTTGTAAAGTGACACATTTTCAAGTTAAGCATTTGGAAAATATATGGTTGGGGGAAATATAACCCATAATATCATTCCAAATGTGAGATAATGATTTTGGAATAAGATATAATTTATTTTGATAAAGTATATGGATATTATTGACTACCATGGAACTAATTAAATGTTATTATTTACATTATTTTTGGAGTTTACAACATTTTTGGATTTAAAGAGTATATCTGGTTTTCTATAAGGAATAAGGGAGCATGACTATATTCAATATGGTTTTATAGTAATTCAGAGAGTTACTGTGTTTTTATAAAATGCATGATGAAGGTATTCAAATGTTATTTTGTGTAAAAATAGATCTTCATTGTGTTTACGTCCCATATAAATTTTTTAGACTGTGACTTTGGACAGAATTATTTTCAGATATGTCAAAAGGTTGTAATGGAATAAGTTGAGGAGTTGATATTTTTTATGTGGCTAAAGTATAATTTATTAAATACTCTGACATAACATTTTGAATTTTAGTAAAAATATAGAGTATTAAGAAAATACTTTTGGAAAATATGATTTATCAAATGCACATTAGGAATAGAAAATCATTTTTTAATATTCATTTCCTCATGTAAGGGATGAAGTGACAATAGATCAATGCACAACCAGATGATTATATTATGATTAAGATAGGAAATGAAATCAAGTATGTTTTATTGAGTTCTTATTTATATAGTAAACTAATCCATTCTCTTCAATAAAATGGTATCAAAAAAATGTGTTAACCTCATACATTATGTTCTGTTGAATAGATGTTACCTTAAATCATCTTAGATTGATGGCGTTGAGGCCCCCAATATTTCATTATTTTTCACTTGTTTTGATTGATGACTACAATCACTACCTATAAATATTTACGTTTTCCTCCAATTATGTGTCACTAATTTCCACTAATGTTCACCTATTCAAAATCCTAATTTTGTGGTGACTTTTTCATTTCCCATTCTCTCGTATTAAGACTAACTTTTAGTAACCCTATTTCTAGTGTGGGTTTTCCAAAAAGGTATTTTATATTTTCAACCTTTTATTTTCTATGAACAATTTAAAATTGAGGGAATGCAATTTATTGAAGGATGGGAGAATTTAACACCCTAGGATTTCATAATATGTTATCTCTTTAATGTAATTTAAAAGCTTGTGTCACACACAACATCGTGTTCAAGTACATCACGACTTACCAAACTAGCTGTTTAAAAAGCAGTTATGAATAATATTTACTGAATTTTGAATTTTATATAATCCATATAATTGTATCATCAATATTATGTGTTTTTAGACATAATATATGAACGAATAAAATTTTCCAAAAAAGAGACGTGTTCTTAAAAAATGCAATTTTACCGCTATTTAATGGTAAACCATTTTATATCCAATATTTGACACTTATATATTAAATTACAAAAAATTAAACTTCATATTTAGAATAGGGACATAATAATTTTTTTGGATAAATTTTGGTGTTTTTTATAACATTCATATTCTGATAAATCGTGAAAAATACTAAATATTAATTGAAAACAACTTTTTATTCAAAATTATATATATTGTTAAATTTTAAATTTGAATGGTATTGAAGTATAATTAGATTATAATTTTATAATTTAATACAATGTTGGTCATTGGAATTAATTTTTCATTTAAGATGGACATAAACACATATCAAACTTTTGATAATTTTAACTTCTCAAACACCTGCTTTCTGGTTTTGACAACTAGAATTAATTTTAATTTAATAAATGAAACATATATGTTTTGAATTTGGTTGAATATACAACATTTTTGAATTTATATTGTCAGATTTATCTTAGTGTGAATTTTCGTACTTTTTCTAAAAATGTTCATTTTTGATGAATAGTGAAAAATACAGCATAGTATAAAAAGTGGAATTTTTCATTTAAATAATTATTTTTAATTAAAAACTTATCTTAAAATATATACATTATAAAATTTTAATACAATTTAATTCATTGATGTAATTTTATAATAAGATAAAATTTATCAAAATTTATTGAACCATTTTAACATCTTTTAACCCACCTTCTAAACCCATTTACCCACCTTCTAGGCACATTTTAAAATTTTCATAAAACATAATTTTACTACATCATTGAATTAAATTTTGAAAAATCCAAGAGACACTATTGACATCAGTGAGTAAAATGGGGTTGAATAGGATGCAAATATTTTTTGTTGAATAGTAACTATTGAATTTTATTTACCACATTTAAAAGTGAATAAGGCAATTAAAGGTAAAAAAATATTAAAATTACCCCCAACACATGTCCTAATTCTATTGGATAAGTTTATTTCAACTATAATCAACCTTAGTACAGAAATAAGATCCTTTTGATCCATTTTTATTAGATTATAACATTTATTAGTATTTTATTTAAAAAATAGTTAAATGTGTTAAATTCAAATTGTAATAAATAAACCATTTTTAATATAGGGTTATACATAATATATGTTTAACTATAAATATTCATTTTAATGATAAAAAAAATTTAAACATCATTTTATTTTATTTATAATTTTTAGATATTAAATAATTAAACTTATTTATGATGGAATAATGTTGCGGTAACTACCATATTAATGAAAATTTAAAATAATTGATATTATAAATAAGAAAATAAATCTAAATTTTAACATTTGATGAATCAGAATAATTTTATATGTTAATATTAATTTTTAGGGTTTATTAAATAATTTTTTTTCGAAATGATAGTGTTTTTATGACAGTCACATAAACCATATATAAAATAGTCTAAAAATTGCCCAAAATGAGTTTTTAAAATAAATAATATATTATTAAATGATATAATATTCCTAAAAATATACGATTATCCACAAAGACTTATATAATTATATATATGTCATTAATAAATCACTATAGGTTCTCATTTCATTTTATAGTTGGTTTATTAACCATATAATATAAAAATACAAGAAGATATTGTAAAAGATAAACTATTTAACTGAGAGTTAAATATAAAAGTTAAGGTTAATATGGTAACCTATACTTGTATAAAACTTATTGGTTCAGAGTATTTCGACCCATACCCACCTTATCCTCTAAATAAATATATTTTGAGACATTATAAACCAAAAATGAGTTTATAATAAAATAAAATTTCAAGATCTTCCTAAAGTGACTCTCACCTATCTTTTAAAAGGGAACATCCCCTTCTCTAAAAATAACACCTCTAAAGCCATTTTTCTCGTCCATAATCTTATAAAATATTCTCAAAAATACCCTATCTTCAACTTATATTCCTTAATTTGATCCGAAATCTATTCTATAGATCCATTTTGATCAAATCAAAATGATGAACCAAAAGAAGAGATAATAATTTCATCACCACTTTCAAAGTTATATTCTTCTTCCACATACTCTTTCTATGATGTTTCTATACCAAAATAATAACTCTAGTACCTTATATATATTTTTATTGTATTATAAAAATGGTACCACAATATCCATTATTCTATCCATCCTATGAATTACAAATTCACCGTACGTGGGTACGTACAGCTTACCGAGTCCATGTCGTGATGTAGTTTGTTATTCTACACTTCATTATTTTAATGGGTATAATAATGAGTATAATTGATGTAAATAATAAATATAACATGTTAATTATTCATTATATATTATATATCATCAAATTACATACGATTTCACTATCAATAGAATGATATTATCACTCGTGTGTACGTATAGAATACAGTCTCCACGAACGAGATGGGATTCATTTCCCATGATAACCATTCAAGAATAATTTTCAATTTATTATTTAAAATAATTTTTAAAAACTTAGTATAATTATAAATAAAAATAAAATATGTCACTTCCATAAAAAAATGAATTACATAACAAAACATATATTGGAAAACAAATCAGTTAACACACAGAACAATGATACTACGAAAATATTATTAACAAAGCAATATTAGATTATTGTATATGATATAATATTTATGAACGTGGTTCTGGTATAATTTATTAAAAATTATTTAACTATTATACAGGAGGTTAATGTACCCTCGACTAAGAAAAATTACGAGGTAAGGGTTAATTTAAAATCTATTTATTATTCGAGGTTATTTTACGAAATCATCTACCTGGACTTATTTATCATCCCCATCCAAGTTTCATAAAACTTTATTTCAATTTTTTCACTATTTATTATAATATGGTTTAAATTCATGTAAACCCTTATTTGAATTTTTTTAAACTATTTTAAAAGGAATCTTTCCATCATTTTCAAAACAAGGTACATTATGAGCTTTTCTAAAAAATAAGGAACAAGTATTTTTTTAACATAATATAAAACCATCAAAGAATCCATTAAAATATTATAAGAATATTTTCTAAATAAATGTTTTCTTTAATATTGAATTATTTTAATGTATAATGAAATATTTCCCTCAAATAGTTTTTAGATTGATTTCATCTGTGTCATCATTCTTCATTGGATTTTATGTTTGTTTGAAGTTGATTTTTTATGATACAATATTATATATTTTATTGAAGGTTTTGTTATTTGTTTGACTATGGATGTGTTATTTTTATACCATTCATGTTTTATGGTTAAAATTTTGGCATTTAGAATATGAGTTTTAATATGAATGTTTATATTATGTTTCAACCTTTTCCTATGAGGAATGCATTGGACATAGTAAGTTATGGGTGTAACCTGCTATTGCTCCTCGATGCATATGTAGGTATGATGAGACAAACTAGTGTCTTGTTATAAGGCCTTGAGAAAATCATTATATTTAGTCTTGGGAAGAGGCCTTGAATATGTGGTTATCATGTCCAGAATTATGGATTTTATCATCTTGAAATTAGCTATTGATATTAAATGTGATTATTCGACTAGTAGAATATCCATGTGAATAAGAAAATAGAATAATTTGATTTATCATTTTTATATTATGCTAATTATTATGTTTCAATTCTTTTTAGTATTATACATTTCTTTAAATGTTTATTATTATTTATGATAGTTTACGCTATATTTTTATCCTTACTAGGCATCTGAGCCCACCCCTTTTTGTGTTTTCTATTTTCTGGGATGTGAAGAAGTATATTATGATTAACCTACATGGATAGTTAAAAGTATATGAGTGTGTTAAAAGTGAAAACATTGTTGTTTTTTTATTTCATAATGTAATGTAAAACTTATGTATGTATCTATTAATTCTAAGGCTACTAAACTAATTTGTCTTTCGAGACTTGATCTCTTGTGATCATGCTAGTGTTATATAATAATTCACCGACATTGCATAACTAGGGAAGGGGAGTTAGAGTGTATACATGATTATATTATCCCAATGTTATGAATTAAATAGATTATATGTCCACAATGTTATTCAAAAACCATGGTGCATGTCCATAAATTCATGTGTGAACATAATTACATGTTCACAATTTTATAAATGAACCTAATTTCATATTAAAAACATTTTATATAGATCGGGTATCATGTAGAGAATTTTATGATAAGGCATGATTTCATTTTCTTAACTTAATTAGTGAATCGTGTTGTACATAAAAATGTTTACAGTGTTATAAGTTGATGTGTATACCATAATTCCAAGTCTTAAACCTATGTTATGATTTCATGGATTATTCTCTCGATTATCTTATGATTCATGTATTATGAACGGCTAATATTTATTCAATGATTCATGTTTAAAATATTGTTTTATACATGGTATGATCATCTAATTATATGATCATGTTCTCATACCCTTATTATCATGTCATGTGAACATATCTCTCTTTCATACCCTTATTTAGATTCTAATCTCAGCAAATTATTTTGTTTCCATTCCATAGGTTATGAAGAAATTTTATAAGAATGAGTACTGAATGGGATTATATATAATTCAGATGTCGAATATCTTTCACCATGTTAAAATATAATGTTTCAATGATTCCAAAGCTACACATCTATTATGGTCCTCAAATATGTATTTTTTCAATTTGTTGAAAATTCATCTCAACTGATTTAATATCCATGTATGTGTAGCCTATGTTGTTATAAAATGAATATCAAATAATGAATTTTCTATGAAAAAATATTTAAATTTCACTTAAGACTGACCATAAGATCAATAAAAGAGTAATAATTCTTTTCATCTATCTCTAACTATTATCCAAAACCAATATAGTTATTATAATTTATCCAATATTATAAATTAATCTCTAATCGTCAAAAGTAACACCGTTGTATTATCATTTATATTTATTTATAAAATCATTTCAATAAAAAAATTGGCATACTAACTAGGACATTAGGTAGGCCAATGGAAGGTGTTAAACATTTATCATCTTTTTGTCACGTGTTCAAGACCCATGGAGTTTTCGGATGCGAGTTGTTATCAACCATCAGGTGGGTTTTCATTTTTCAAAACTATATTTATATAATTCCTATAGTGTTCCCAAATAATATTATGCACATCAATAAAATAAAATTAATCATTTAATGAATATTTTACCATGGTTTTCTATACAACATTTACTTTATATAGTTTAATATTCTTATTTTATTATTATTAAAATTTCATTAAAGATCATTTTAAACATAAACTTTTTCAATAACATTAGAGTTATGCCAATAAAATTCAATTTCATTATTCCTAAAATAACATTCCCACTAAAAAAATTTATTCTGAACATTTATCACAAAATATCCTTAATCATGATAGATTCCTATAACATAAAAGACAAAAAATAAGTTATTAATAATTTTAACAAATGATGAATATTAATCTTAGTAACCAAAGATTTTATCTATAAATCATAATTTAATTAAGATATATATGTTTTTGAAATTTAAATGAATCCTTAACTGTTTCATCATTCTTATAAAAAATTCTATTTGTAAAAAAATATATAATATAATTATGGAAGCACAATAAATAATTAAACCATTTTAGTTTGACACAGTTACTTCCATAGACCAACGATATCCAATAGATAAGGTAAACTTCTCATATAATTACTAGTTTCTCCAAATTTTAGACAATTAACAATATATGGATATGTATCATGATATTTATTTCCTTCCACCATACACTTCTATTTTCAAGGAATTTATTTTATTTATGCCACTTTATTCCACTAATTAAACATTTTAACATTCCATTGAGACTCACTCATTTCAATCTGTGATACCTTAGATTTTAATGAGTTATTTCATTACCATCATCTATTCAAATACTTCATAATGGTTTTTAGAATTATCCTAATCATAACCCACAAGTGTGTCAAACAAAGAGTAGTTTAAGGCATTTTTCATTCAACAGTTGATGATAGAGTCAAGCCCAATGTTTCCCTTTTAGATTTATTACCCCTAGATACATCTCTTCTATAACCACATCCACATATATTATCCATAAATGAATTTATTTGATAGAAACAATCACATAATATCTTCTTTAAAAAATTATTATTTTATTATAAACTTATCCCCAATTAATATCATAGAATTATGATCCCATAAGTATTTTTTCTTGAATCATGTTCTTAATGTCTTTATTAAACTTATTATGATAATAAATGTAGAGTCCCCGACCCCAATAATCCATAGTTGGTGTCTTACATTATTATATTAGCATAATATACAAGGCATCACATCCTCAAAGATTGAATATTTAGTAGTATTTTTAAAATAGCTATATAAATGATACATACATTATATTTGAAAATAGAAATTAAAACATATTTTTTAATAATATGAAAATTGTTTCGTCTTGCATATCTTTCACATAAATCATAGAACACTGCACAAAATACCGGGGAAGGAATCAAAATAAGGGTGAGATAAAATTCCTAGTAAAATTTTTTGTTCATAGAAATGAACTTTAATAAATAAAAATAATAAATATGGAAAGAAAATAACTAAACAGACATGCCATCTAATCAACATAATGAGAAGTACAAGCTTCGAGATATAATATCAATGTTAAAATATCATCGCTAATCATCAATATGGATAGTTAAATATCTAGAAATAGGTTTTATTTAATCAATAACAAGAATATCATACCTATATAATAAATACTCAATATTTCATGGTAAATAACTTAAAACACCCATTATTTAATCAATAACTAAAAATAAAATACATCTACAGATAATATCTATGAGAAAACCACATTGAAATTAATAATTAAACATTTTTTGAAGGAAATAAATAATTATAAGATTTTTATAACTTAGGATCATGATATATCTACTATCAAGGAATTTTTTATGATATATTAAAGATACTTCATTAAAATAAATTTGGTTTGGCTAGCTAGTTTTATTTTTTCATATAAATTCACCTCATGATATTATCGATGCATCTAGGGGATATCTATAACTGGACCACAAATGTGTATGTCCCTTTAGTGCATTCATTATATACCAAATGGTCTATTTATTCAAAAACATTGTTACTTATGATCATATATCTATATTTATTATGGAATAAAGATTTATAAAAATTTTCCCAAATAAAAAAATAACATTAATTTTCAAAATAATATATAACTTAAGAAATTAACATATACATGATAAATAATATGGATATTTAGGGGACATTTTATATCTACAGAGGAAGTGAATAATTCAAGGGAATGTTAGTGAATAAAAATGAATCAATGAAGTGAATGTCAGTATTATCCTCGGTCAAAATGATCATGAACCATATATAGGAATAATAAGGATGGTATTAATAAGATATATACCCATTAGAGAAAACATGTTTGCAATCATTGATGAATAATAATACCATAAATATATATTTAAAAACATTCTTGAGGAAAATATCCTTTTCATTTTAAAAATAAATTTTAAAAAATAAATGTTCATCAAATATTTTTAAAATTAATTTCAATAAAAATAATATTGGAATCATACAAGAGAGTTTTTAAAAAATTATTATTCATTATGGATGGAAATTCGGTACATGTCGGGTAAGTTAATACTATGATTCATTTAAAATTATCATTACAACAAGATAGTATTTTTTTGAAATTGACCTGAAGATTCTAATAAATTTTATTAAATATTCAAAAATGTTTAAATATGCATTTAATAAAATTTTTTATGTTTTAAAGAAAATTAAAACATTGATTTACAAATTTTTTTTAGAATAATACATATTTCTAAATGAATAGATAAATTAAGTCAGATTATTAAAAAAAAGTATATCATTTCAAGTTCCAAAGAGTGAAAAAAAGGATACTATTAGTTGAAAATATAGTGAATATCTAGAGATATTATAAAAGTATGTGGTTTTACTATAAAATTATCAATTAATTTACATTGAATAAAATTATATTTTATAAAATCTTGATGAAAATGGGATTTG
Organism: Viscum album; assembly: GCA_963277665.1. Taxonomy (NCBI): domain Eukaryota; kingdom Viridiplantae; phylum Streptophyta; class Magnoliopsida; order Santalales; family Viscaceae; genus Viscum; species Viscum album. The sequence goes on along the minus strand of OY728134.1, from coordinate 632,001,842 downwards.
GAAATAAACCCTTAAAATGATTATAATATTGATGTGAGAATAATATAATTAATTATTTATTTATATAAAATATAAACTAACATGAAATAAGTGGAAATAAAACATAAAATAATTAAAATTTATTATACATATAATCATAGATTAAGTAAAACAAAAAAATGTTTAACAATTAGGTAAAAAGTTCAACAATTTGGTAAAATTTTCCTTTTTTAAAAATTTATAGGATCATTAAATTTACATTTATTTATAAAAAGAAGAACGTTGATCTATAAATGAATTTTTTTTCAACAATCCATTATGTGTTAGTGGGTGAAGTGGTGATTCCTGGAAAATTCTAATTAATTCATCTAATGGAATTATATTTCATTATTGGAAAAATATCATTATTGAATCAGTCAATTTATTATTTTGGTATTAAATAGAAAATATATTTACATTTAGGATTAATTTTTGTCATTAAATTTGAGGAATGTATTAGAGATTCTATGAAAAACAGAAATTATTAATGGATGAGGAAGAAAAAGGGCATAGTGGATATGTGGACTGGCATTTTGGGATTGGCTACTCTACACGTAGAATTTAATTTTTATGGGGGTTTCATTAAAATATTAGTCCAAGCACAAAATCTCTAATGGGACAGCCCCCAACCACTCATAGGGAAACCCAAGGGATCAACCCCCATAGGAAAGCCCACCGGAGGAGGAATCATGGAATCTGAGGACAAGTATAATCACTAAGGGGAATAATACCAACTATTTATGGGGGGCATGTATATGTCACGTGGTGTGTGTATTCCTGCATGAACCATAGCATGGGCCAGAATCCCATAGGTCCAAACATCAGAGGTGGGTGTGTGGGTGGGTGGAATGGGAGATAAACCCCATTACTGGATCAACTAAATGATCATTAAAATTCATTATAAAGTGGATCAAATATAATATGAGAATTCAATGTGGCACAGAAAATTCCATGTTAGGGTTCCCCCATCTCAAAATGTTTTACATTATATGGGGCGATGGATGTGATAAATTTTTCCCATCTATTCGAATCCCACACCGTGTATTTCAAATAAATTCCATCAAACACAATCATAGTAATTTTTGAATCTTCCATTCATATTCAAAATAGTTCAACCATCTTCACACATTCAATGAATACTATTCACATGAGCTCATGATAACTGACCCCCATAAGACATTGATAATAAATATATTGAACCGAAGAAGGCATGAAACTCCATATAGAATTTATTTTGATTCATTCAAAGAAATAATACAAGTGTAAGAATAAATTTACTAATATAATGACATCCAATGTCATTGTCTCATTATTATCATAATATTATGTGACCCAATGGATACAATAAACAAACTATCTCAATAGAAATTATGGCATCTCAAGATCGTTGGAAAGAAATAAAATGATAATTGATGTGATCATGAAAATAATTCGTCCCATTCAGAAAATCATTACAATGATTTCTAGATGTTTTGGATTTCATGTAACCATATGATCATTAGGAGTATGACTTAATCCTAGGAAAATCGATATTTCTGGAAATGGAATCTTTATCTGAGGTTATCTGGTGAGGACTTTCAAATAAAAAACCAATTCAACTCCATTTGATTACTATTGAAGATATTGAGCTCTCACAAAAAATCAAGGGATAGATTGATTAATTCCAAGGAATCCGAAAAATCTCATGGGATCTATTTATGCAGGGAATATTTTTTTCTAACAATATTTAATCATGTGAATGTGATTCTATGAACCACCATAGACTCAATAAGAACTGATTGAGAATATGGCGTGATCCTAAAACTTGGATTACCTAACAGATGAAAGAAATCCCACAAGACACAATTCAAGAGAAGAGATTGAAACACTAACAGACACACATTATGTCATGCGAAGCGTATAAACGAGTCTTCTAATATTTTGAAATTTTTTGAAGACTGTTGCAGAAACACACATAGACTCATGATAGTGAAACATGTGAGAAGTTTTAGAATTAGGAGGAATTTGTGACAAACCTAATTGAAAATCATCATTTCATACAAAGGGTTTGTGGATACGCATCTATTAACCCACACATGTCATGGAAAATATGTATAAGTTTTGTTTTTTATAAAACATATAGAAACCATTCACCATCATGAGTCATTTTTGTTATAATTCAATCACATTAGATAGATAATGCGATTTCATAAGACAAATCATGCACTTTCCATGGGGCAGTCGATTTTTTTGTGAAAAAGAGATCCAGTTCAAGAAACTTATAGATCATGTAATTTTAAATTAAATTTAGTTAGAATATTTTATACAAGATCAAATTTAACTCTTTTAATAAATCATGATAATGAGAGCATTTGAAAATAAAATTATTCATAATGATTCAAGGGAAGCTCTTCATCAATAGTTACAGGAGTTGGGATAATCCAAGTGAGGTATTTCAAGTGTTGGTTGTGTTCATATCAATTTTTTACAGTGTGATGCTATTGTTCCTGTGTGAATCTATAAATAATAGTGTGATTTAACACTGTTGGAGAATATTATGGTTTAAATTCTTATGATTACAGTGTAAAATTTATGATTAGGGTGTTTAACTAATTATAGTAAGGATAGGGATCACATTGGTACTGAACCATTCAAAATTCAGTTTTCCAGTGTTATTTTATTTTACTTAATTTATGAAAGGTCATTTATTCACAAGAGTGGATAAGATCCTAATTGATATATATTTTTTTATTTTCAAATGATCAAAAATTAAAAAAACCACACGTGATTCAACACCCCCCCCCCCCTCTCAGTGGGGTAATAACAACGTAGGAAAATTATCTTATGTAAGAGCCTATGTTACATCTTTCAGGAGACACTATGTATTGAAGATAGATTATATGAATTTTCTTAATAGTTGGGGGGTTTCATCATTTAGTGGAAGGAAATATCATAGTTTGAAGAAAATGATATTATCCTATTATGACGAACCATATTTTCATGATATTGTGTATCATCTTTTTCAATATGTAAGCTTTTTTTAATATGGTAAATGTGAAATACAGCCGAAGGAAGTTTGGAGGAGGGTTTAAGGATTATTAAGATCCCATAGATTTGAGATTTGGGAAAGAAGGGTAGGATGAACCTTTACCTCACCATTAGTACAGACCTTGCGGGGTAACCATGTGGGGAAAATTTTGAGAACTAGGGGATGAAACATTTGTCTATAACTGTGTGGGAACATTCTCTTTACCATTCATGCCACATAATGTTTTCGAAATATAATTTTTTCATAGTTTTTACATATATAGGGAAACTATGAGCCTTAACTAAGGATTGACTCTCTTTGTAATATGACATGAGCATGGTTTGTGCATGGTATGGACAAACTGTGTTTCCATTCCATACACCCCTAATTTTGAGGATGAAGTGTATAAAATTCAATTAATTAACATCAAAACAAAATTTATTCATTCTTCATTTACATTTTATCTGATGGATCTCCTCTCATCCTAATCTAATCCATATTTAATCCAATTATAGGATTCTAGATATAGTCTAGATCCAGACTCAAAATCAAGATCTATCAAAAGTGTTTGATATCTATTAGTAAGATATATAATCCTCTTACTTCATATCTATATTTTCATTTAATTCTCTTAATCTATATTAGTGTAATATCATTGGATATATCTTTAGGTTGTTGGATGGTGTCTTTGATTTATTCCAAAATATATTGATTATATGGGAAATATCATATAGGATTATTTTACATCCCTAAGGTAGGGATACATGTTTTTTCTTTCTAAATTTATGGTGTTTTCATAACTTCATCAATTTTCCACACCCAGACCATTACCGCGTGTTTACCTAAAATGATTTCTCTATTTTTAATTGATAGATCTATGTTTTTATACTCTTATTAATCCATACTATTAAATTAGATTATGTCAACCTCATCTCTAGTCACCCCTTTTGCTGTTCCATGCAAATTTTCATATTTAATTTAATTTTTTATATTCCTGGGACACCATATATGAATTTTTCTTGTATTATAAATGGAATTTCTAAATTCTATCTAAAGTTTATTTAACCAAATAAACACATATGTTATTGTCTATAATTTTAATAGAATTGTTCCGTTTATGTAATTTCCCAAATGATAATTTCACCATTTATGTTCTTTGTTGATCCTTGAATTGAATTGTCATGGATTGATTAAACGAATGGTGCATATAAGTTAAATGTTTAATATCATGGTGGTTTTATTACATAAATTAAATAAATTCATTAGTCAATATGAATAATAATGGGTGGAAAATCCACACAACTTTATGTAAACGTAAGAATATTGATTAAATTAATTATGAAATCACTATTAAATAGTAGGTTAATTACTATAATGCTTATAATTTTATCCCTCGATTATTGTTATTTTTTTCATTACTCCATTGATATTGGAATTTTAATAATGGTTGACGGGGTTCTTAGGAAAAACATTTCACTCTCCCTTACATTGGGTGTTGAGCATGATATTTTATAGCATTGAAACTATTTGGATAGTGAGAATGACACACCACATCCTATGGTTCATGTGATGACATGAAAATGTACCCACTATATTGGTTGATGATAATGATGTATCATATTCATTATGAGATGATGGTATTATGCACTTTTGATATTTTAATATCATTTTGACTAGTTATAAATGCCTAATTTAAACCTCAGTATATCCAACACCTAGTATCCGGGTATATGGGTAGTTTTGTCATGGTGTAATTAGACCATATAAGTTGATTCAATATATAATTATACAACATATATGTATTATTATTATTTATATGGTTACATATTAACGTTTCATTTCAGATAGAGATGAATCTATTAGAGTTGTCATCTATCCTTTAGTATCCTAAGAATGTTGTTGCTTATTTATTTCCAACATTACTTATTATTTATTTATACATTCACACTACATAGATACATACACTTCTTGGATTACATATGGACACCGCTGGTGGGGGAATTATGGTAATTTATCTCAAATCCCACCGAGGTCAACTTTGGTACTCTTGTAGATTCTATGTTTGTAGGCATGGAAATGTTCAAGCACCCTACTAAATTTTTTTGATATTCTTTACTAGTAGATGGATCATAGGAGAATTGGATTGAGAATATACATGATATACTAATGGAGATTTCTTTTTCCCTTTATCAATTTTATATACCACATTGTATATGTCTATCCCCTATTTCCAATTTTGTATATGAACATGAAATTCCCTCAAGTATATGAAACTGGCTTGTGGATTTTGATTATTATTATTATTATTATTATTTACACTATTTTAGTTTATTATTATATATGGTGTAGGTTCTTCTAATATGGAGAGTTACTTGTCCGACTATTTAGTTTATTTTTATAATATGATTCCTCTATTTTGTTATCATTATTTATATTTGGTCTTCTACTATGATATGTGGGTATAGTCTCCCCACTGTACCACCTTTACATCCTCACTGCTAATCAGCTACCTTTGGCATTCACAGAAGCATGCATGAGGCCATATGACCCACCGACATGGGGCCACAATTAAGTGGGAGATGAGTCAGGATGTTTCAAATTTATATCATATATTGATTTTAATTTTACTTACTTTTTTGGTATTAAACAAGAGACATAGAGTAAATGGGTTATGGTAATAATCTTGTTCTTTTTCATTGTAATCCCATGTATAGGGGAAACCCAAATTACATGGGATGGATAATTTTATGTATGAATATTCATATTAAAGTTGATACGAATATGAATTTTGGTGGTACACATGCCTTGTGATGTTCATGTTATTAGTGTTGTTGAAAAGGGATTTGTTTTACATTTTACCTATGAAATTAAGGCATTTCATTCTTTTCATCATTAGAGGATATATATGATTAATATTCCATGAATTTTTACACACCACATATACTTTCATCATGAATTTTCCTATTTATTATTATTAGTTCCTTAATTACCTATGTTAATGTGCATACATTCCTTTTAGGAAAGAGAAAACATAATTTATAATCAATGTGTTTTCCATAACCTAATATTGTTTTCCTACAAAGTTTATAGTAGACACCATGAGTAGTTAGTTTTTTCATATTGATCCATTGAACATTAGTTGAATGGGCTAGAACATGTTATAGGGTGGAATAATTAGAAACCATAAAACAATTCATGTTGATCAAGTGAACTTATGAATTAAAAAATGGTGATCCATATATTTTAGCCAATTATGGATACTTAAGCTCATAAATGGGTATAAATTCAAAATAAATATATCTTTTTGAGTGAAATTTTCATATTATATTCATGGTATGATACCTCAAAATAGACCCAGCTTCAGTAGTGGGTAGATGGGTTGTCTCGTACATTTATATGGCCTTCAACGGTCTTACCATTCCACCCAGACATTTATTTTGGAGATAGAAGATAGGTGTGACCCATTCATAGGAAGTATATATACCTATCCATGATATCTATATGAAATAATTTAAAATTATAATATCTATTCTAAGGTGTTAATTTTTTATTATATAATCATGGCTCCATGAAATCCTCCAGTCATATGCCTTGATGGTGGGGATGATCATTCACTCTAAGTGGAGGGTCGTGAGATGTTAGTGATCCCTCACGTAGTGACGCCTATGGGACCTCTTCTAATTTCGAATGTGGGAACTGACACCAAGTTCTATGAGAGATATTTTAGAATGATATAGTCTATAAATGTTGTTTCTTGACCTTTCCAACTATGGAAAAGTCATCTCTACTTTTCCATTAGTAAAATCCTCCCAAATTTAATGGGGATAGAGGACGTCATTATTTTTAGCCATGAATCAAATCAATTATTTAAATATTGAAAATCTAAAGATTCCTCTAGATATGAGGTACATTATTTCATCTTATATTCTTTGTGATTATACAAAGATATTTTGGGATGTTATTACCCAAGAAGATCGACATCATATTATGGTTTGGTAGAATTCATGACTATAATCTATAATAATTTCTTTCCACAGACTGCAAGGGAAGATATACATAGTTAATTTATACACCTGTAGCTGGGAGTCATTTTTGTAATGGAATACTATACTCATTTATGTATGATATAATGTTTCACTCATACTCTAGAAGGTAATGATTTTACTACTTCCAAATAATTCAATGATGGGATGGTATACACCATTTTGTCACATGTAATTGTCTTTCATTTGATGAATATATCTCAGATATTTAACCAATATCATATTATATAGTCGAATTTGAGAGTGTTTAATGGTGTGAGTTTGGGTGGTTCTACATTCAGATATATCATTTTGTTCTTATAGAAATGAATGCATTGCATTGAGGATACTTGCAAAGTTAGTAGTAATCATGCTTCTTGTTCTGATAGTTTCTTGATATGTCACATGTGTGGGAAGCCGATACATATAAAGCTTCTTTGTTTAGAGGATCTAGTGGAATGAAGAGGTTGTGGAAAAATGTGACATATCCAGTACATCTATGGTATTTTCTATCAATTGCTAGTGTTCACTAATCTACATCCACTACATGTTCTCGAGTAGGGCTAGTAGTATCTCTCCATGCAGGTCTCTAAAATACCACTGACCATTCATGATGATGTGGTAGTCAATGCAAATGTATTCAAACATATGATTCTTAGCACCAGCAGAGAGAGCATGCTCTTGGTAGTCGGGATATGACTCAGGGAACTGGTACATTCTAGTCACAAGTAATGAAATCAATGTTGAATGTCCATAGAACCAAAATATCTCTCTTGTTTCATACAATTCAAGTAGCATCCACTTTAGTGTAATCTTTGTTTGACATATGAACATCATAGTATTTCATATCTATGGTGATCACGAAGATTCTAGGGGTCACGATCGAACACATATGTGGAACGATGATGCTTGATGCCTGATTATGCATTCGATATGAGAGTGCTCTCCATTGTAATGATTATCCCCATCATACTGAATGTTATATCTTTATATGGGATATGCTCTTCCTTGAAATGAATGGATTTGAAATAATAATTTTGATAGAATTCTTACACCCACATAGATCCCATATTGACATAAATCATCATAGGGTGATGTTTACCTCATTAGAGAATGTTAAGAAAACCCATAAGTGATAATGAGATGATCATGGGACTCAAGATGGAACCGAGATATAAAGGATGGGTAGTGTGATGGTTTTGATTTCCAAACACTACATTGATGATATAGTTTTATGACACACTATTTTTTATCATATGGTTGATCATTTTAGGGATCACTTTTCTAGTTTACCTCCAGTGTGAGTTTTAGAATTTATCATTGATCTAGTGTCATGGTCATCACTAATAATAATTCATCCTTATTGGATGACAACTATGGTGCTTCTGGATCATAAAAAATAGTTAGAGGATCTGATGTAAAACAGATTTATACACTCTATAACTTCTCCTTTGGGTTCACTAGTTCTTTTTCAATGAATATATATGGTATCCTTATACTTTTTGTAGATTAACGTCAATTGACCTATCTTACGTTAATAAAATAGTATCCATTACGTCGAATAAAAGTATTATTTGATCAACTATGAGGTGGGAGCATGTTTTAAAAGATTGATTTGATGTCAGACCATAATGTAGTCCAATTGAGGTCCTCAGACATACATTTCATAACATTGACGAGAATTCAGAGTCTTTATGAGTACATGGTCATACTGTTCTGTCTCAAAAACACACCTACAATCTTCATGCGTCTAATTGATTTGGTTTTCCACCTATATCAATATTCTATTGTGGAAATCTTTGATGATGAAATCATTTTTTATTATCATTCTCAAAATATCCATTCCAAGAAAAATAAGATTATGATGAATCCACAGATATAGAATCATCATTATGGCCAGATCATCAAATTCCACTTCCAAATCGACGAAGTCGAATTTATATGTCATATTATCTTAGAATAATTAGTTTTCTCATACCCAAATAATTATAGAGATATATATTCCTAATATAATTCCATGAATGTAATTGATATATATAGATTCATAGGGATATATGGGTATTGAAAATGTTTTATCAATAATTTATTACATCTTACAATTCCACTAATTGGATTGACTAGAAGAGGTTTGAAATTTACATCGTAAGAAGCTTGTAAAGCTTAATTTATTGAGTTAAATGGTAATTTGATTTTAGAAACAATACTTATTTATCTATGGATAGAAGGAAGTTATATAGACTGTTGTGTTGCCTTAGGTATTAGGATTTCAGTTTTTCTTATACAGGATGTGAAAATCGTTGCATACAGGTCTCGTTAATTAATGCCTCATGATATGTTCTAACGAATTACATACATCTAGTTAGATGATTTTTTACATGAATTATGTTTTTGGTGACACTATTTAAAAGGATATTTTTGTGGTATTCACTGATCACAAAATAATAAATTACATATCTATATATCATGATCTAAATCTTTCGTAGTGCATATGGATTGAGTACTTGCAATCATCTGATTTTGAGCATGCTTATACACCTGAAAAAAAGAAATTATATGGTGGATTACATAATCTAGAAGACATAGAACGTGGATTTATTAGATAATCCTGGTTATAATATCCTCTCATCTTTTGTAGTGATCTTTATCCATCAGTAGTGCATGATAATGTGGAAATTTTCACATCTTGAGTGCCTTATCAAAAGGAAAAGAATCTTAGATGATGATGCATATTCTGTTTAGACAATGGATAGGGGTGATAAATTATTATTTCATAAGATTTTATGGGTCATATTGGAAATTAGTGAGAAGATGTTGTAATAATTTCATGCCTCATATTGGAAAGTATATCTTAGTGTCACTAATATGTATCGAGATTTACGACACCAGTATTTGTGGCTTGCAATGAAATAGGATATTTTCAACTTTATCACTCATTATTCAACCAATATATAAGTGATTATGTAACTTCAATGAATTATAGGGATTTTATAGTAATTTTCCAATCCTAAGTAGAAGTGGGACGATGTTTCCCGGGATTTCGTGGCATGTTTACTCTGGTTAGCTCATCAAAATGATACAGTGTGGGTTGCCTTTGATCGTTTAAAAGATGACACATACTTATTACCTATTCAAGACACCAATATCATAGATGAGCTAGGGACGATTTTGAATTTGGAGGATTTATGACTTCATAGTGCTCCATGTAATACCATTTTGGTAGATCTCCATTTCTTTTACATCCTTTCTATGTTCCTCATCCCATCTGGTGCACTATTTTGGTGCAAGATCATTTCCCCTATTTTAATGGTGTTGAATCCTTTCATATATTTGATTCAATATACTTCTAATATGAGGCCTTTATTTATTGAGGAGTCATATATTGACCGAAGGTAGGTAGAAATTTGATTTTCACTAAAATTTATGGTGTTTTGTTATTCGTGTTGTTGTGCTGCACGCTGACCACTTTTCTGTATTTCCCTAAAACCAGTTCATATTTTTAAAATTATATATACAATTTTTTATACTCATAATGAGAAATTATATGTGATTAGATGATGTTAACATCAATTATAGTCACTCATTTGGGCATGAAAATAAAATTTTCATCTTTTATATAATTGTTTAAATTCATAGAACACCTTTAAAATGATCATTTTGTATTATAAATGGAATTTCCCACTTCTATGTAAATTTTTATTCAACCAATCCATATATTATATTATTTAATTGATATATAAGTTTAATTTCCCCTTTATAGGTAATTACATAATTTATTAATAAACATTCTATGTGTTTGGTATAATTCATGACTATAATCTATAATAATTTATTTCTACAGAATGTAAGGGATGATATACATAGTTAATTTATAAACCCATAGCTGGGAGTCATTTTTGTAATGGAATATTATACTCATTTTACTATGATATAACATTTCACTCATACTCTAGAAGGTAATGATTTTACTACTTCCAAACAATTCAATGATGGGATAGTATACACCATTTGTTCACATGTCATTGTCTTTCATTTGATGAATATAACTCAGATATTTATCCAATACCATTTTATATAGTGGAATTTGAGAGTGTTTAACGGTGTGAATTCGGGTGGTTCTACAATTAGATATATCATTTTTTTTCTTATATATATGAAAGAATTGCATTAAGGATACTTGCAATGTTAGCAGTAATCATGCTTCTTATTTTGATAGTTTCTTGATGTGTCACATGTATGGGAAGCCGAGACATTTAAAGCCTCATTGTTTAGAGGATCTAGTGGAAAGAAGAGGTTGTGGAAGAATGTGACATATCCAGTACATCTATGATATTTTCTATCAATTCATAGTTTTCACTAATCTATATCCACTTCATGTTCTGGAGTAGGGCTAGTAGTATCTCTCCATGCAGGTCTCTAAAATACCACTAACCATTCATGATGATGTGGTAGTCATGGCAAACGTATTCAAACACATGATTCTTAGCACCAGCAGAGAGAGAATGCTCAAGGTAGTCGGGATATGACTCAAGGAACTGGTACATTCTAGTCACAAGTAATGAAATCAATGTTGAATGTCCATAGAACCAAAATATCTCTCTTGTTTCGTACAATTCAAGTAGCATCCACTTTAGTGTAATCTTTGTTTGACATATGAACATCATATTATTTCATATTTAAGGTGATCACGAAGATTCTAGGGGTCACGATCGAACACATATGTGGAATGATGATGCTCGATGCCTGATTAGGCATTCGATATGAGAGTGCTCTCCATTGTAATGATTATCCCCATGATACTGAATGTTATATCTTTATATGGGATATGCTCTTCCATGAAATGAATGGATTTGAAATAATAATTTTGATAGAATTCTTACTCCCACATAGATCCCATATTGACATAAATCATCATAGGGCGATGTTTACCTCATTAGAGAATGTAAAGAAAACCCATAAGTGATAATGAGATGATCATGGGACTCAAGATGGACCCGAGATATAAAGGATGGGTAGTGTGATGGTTTTGATTTACAAACACTAAATTGATGATATATTTTTATGACCCACTATTTTTTATGATATGGTTGATCATTTTAGGGATCACTTTTCTAGTTTACCTCTACTGTGAGTTGTAGAATTTATCATTGATCTAGTGTCATGGTCATCACTAATTATAATCCATCCTTATAGGATGATAACAATGGTGCTTCTGGATCATAAAAAATAGTTAGAGGATCTGATGTAAAACAGATTTATACACCCCATAACTTCTCCTTTGGGTTCACTTGTTCTTTTTCAATGAATATATATGGTATCCTTAAACTTTTTGTAGATTAACGTCAATTGACCTATCTTACGTTAATAAACTTGTATCCATTACGTAGAATAAAAGTATTATTTGATCAACTATGAGGTGGGAGCATGTTTTAAAAGATTGATTTGATGTCAGACCATAATGTAGTCCAATTGAGGTCCTCAGACATACATTTCATAACATTGAAGAGAATTCAGAGTCTTTATGAGTACATGGTCATACTGTTCTGTCTCAAAAACACACCTACAATCTTCATGCGTCTAATTAATTTGGTTTTCCACCTATATCTATATTCTATTGTGGAAATCTTTGATGATGAAATCATTTTTTATTCTCATTCTCAAAATATCCATTCCAAGAAAAATAATATTATGATGAATCCACAGATATAGAATCATCATTATGGCCAGATCATCAAATTCCACTTCCAAATCGACGAAGTACAATTTATATGTCATATTATCTCAGAATAATTGGTTTTCATATACCCAAATAATTATAGAGATATATATTCCTAATATAATTCCATGAATTTCCTTGATATATATAGATTCATAGGGATATATGGGTATTGAAAATGTTTTATCAATAATTTATTACATCTTACAATTCCACTAATGGGATTGACTAGAAGAGGTTTGAAATTTACATCGTAAGAATCTTGTGAATCTTAATTTATTGAGTTAAATGGTAATATGATTTTAGAAACAATACTGATTTATCTATGGATAGAAAGAAGTTATATAGATTTTTGTGTTGCCTTAGGTATTAGGATTTCAGTTTTTCTTATACAGGATGTTAAAATCGTTGCATACAGGTCTCGTTAATTAATGCCTCAGGATATGTTCTAACCAATTACATACATCTAGTTAGATGATTTTTTACATGAATTATGTTTTTGGTGACACTATTTAAAAAGATATTTTTGTGGTATTCACTGATCACAAAAGAATCAATTACATATCTATATATCATGATCTAAATCGTTCGTAGTGCATATGGATTGAGTACCTGCAATCATCTGATTTTGAGCATGCTTATACACCTGAAAAAAAGAAATTATATGGTGGATTACATAATCTAGAAGACTCAGAACGTGGATTTATTTGATAATCCGGGTTATAATATCCTCTCATCTTTTGCAGTGACCTTTATCCATAAGTAATGCATGATAATTTGGAAATCTTCACATCTTGAGTGCCTTATCAAAAGGAAAATAATCTTAGATGATGATGCATATTCTGTTTAGACAATGTATAGGGGTGATAAATTATTATTTCATAGGATTTTATGGGTCATATTGGAAATTAGTGAGAAGATGATGTAATAATTTCATGCCTCATATTGGAAAGTATATCTTAGTGTCACTAATATGTATCGAGATTTACGACACCAGTATTTGTGGCTTGCAATGAAATAGGATATTTTCAACTTTATCACTCATTATTCAACCAATATATAAGTGATTATGTAACTTCAATGAATTATAGGGATTTTATAGTAATTTTCCAATCCTAAGTAGAAGTGGGAGGATGTTTCTTGGGATTTCGTGACATGTTTACTCTGGTCAACTCATCAAAATGATACAGTTTGGGTTGCCTTCGATCATTTAAAAGATGACACATACTTATTACCTATTCAAGACACCAATATGGTAGATGATCTAGGGACGATTTTGACTTTGGAGAATTTATGACTTCATAGTGCTCCATGAAATACCATTTTGGTAGATCTCCATTTCTTTTACATCCTTTCTATGTTCCTCGTCGCATCTGGTGCACTATTTTGGTGCAAGATCATTTCCCCTATTTTAATGGTGTTGAATCCTTTCATATATTTGATTCAATATACTTCTAATGTGAGGCCTTTATTTATTGAGAAGTCATATATTGACCGAAGGTAGGTAGAAATTTGATTTTCACTAATATTTATGGTGTTTTGTTATTCATGTTGTTGTGCTGCACGCTGACCACTTTTCTGTTTTTCCCTAAAACCAGTTCTTATTTTTAAAATTATATATACAATTTTTTATACTCATAATGAGAAATTATATGTGATTAGATGATGTTAACATCAATTATAGTCACTCATTTGGGCATGAAAATAAAATTTTCATCTTTTATATAATTGTTTAAATTCATAGAACACCTTTAAAATGATCATTTTGTATTATAAATGGAATTTCCCACTTCTATGTAAATTTTTATTCAACCAATCCATATATACTATTATTTAATTGACATATAAATTTAATTTCACCCTTATAGGTAATTAAACAATTTATTATAGAACATTCTATGTGTTTGGTATAATTTATGACTATAATCTATAATAATTTCTTTCCACAGAATGTAAGGGCAGATATAAATAGTTAATTTATAAACCCATAGCTGGGAGTCATTTTTGTAATGGAATATTATACTCATTTTACTATGATATAACATTTCACTCATACTCTAGAAGGTAATGATTTTACTACTTCCAACCAATTCAATGATTGAATGGTATACACCATTAGTTCACATGTCATTTTCTTTCATTTGATTAATATAACTCAGATATTTAACCAATACCATATTATATAGTGGAATTTTAGAGTGTTTAATGGTGTGAGTTCGGGTGGTTCTATAATTAGATATATCATTTTGTTCTTATATAAATGAAAGAATTGCATTAAGGATACTTGCAATGTTAGCAGTAATCATGCTTCTTGTTTTTATAGTTTCTTGATATGTCACATGTATGGGAAGCCGAGACATTTAAAGCCTCACTGTTTAGAGGATCCAGTGGAAAGAAGAAGTTGTGGAAGAATGTGACATATCCAGTACATCTATGATATTTTCTATCAATTCATTGTTTACACTGATCTACATCCACTTCATGTTCTAGAGCAGGGCTAGTAGTATCTCTCCATGCAGGTCTCTAAAATACCACTAACCATTCATGATGATGGGGTAGTCAAGGAAAACGTATTTAAACACATGATTCTTAGCACCAGCCGAGAGAGCATGCTCAAGGTAGTCAGGATATGACTCAAGGAACTGGTACATTCTAGTCACAAGCAATGAAACCAATGTTGAATGTCCATAAAACCGAAATATCTATCTTGTTTTCTACAATTCACGTAACATCCACTTTAGTATCATATTTGTTTGACATAATAACATCATATTATTTCATATCTAAGGTGATCACGAAGATTCTATGTGTCAAGATCGAACACATATGTGGAACGATGATGCTCGATGCCTGATTGGGTATTAGATATGAGAGTGCTCTCCATTGTAAAGATTATCCCCATGATACTCAATGTTATCTCTTTCTATGGGATATGTTCTTCCTTGAAATGAAGGGATTTGAAATAATAATTTTGACAGAATTTTTACTCCTCCATAGATCCCATATTGACATAAATCATCATAGGGTGATGTTTTCCTCATTAGAGAATGTTATGAAAAACCGTAAGTGATAATGAGATGATCATGGGACTCAAGATGGACCAGAGAAATAAAGGATGGGTTGTGTGATGGATTTGATTACCAAACACTACATAGAGGATATAGTTTTATGACCCACTATTTTTTATCATATGGTTGATCATTTTAGGGATCACTTTTCTAGTTTACCTCATGTGTGAGTTGTAGAATTTATCATTGATCTAGTGTCATGGTCATCATTAATAATAATTCATCCTTATAGGATGAAAAATATGGTGCTTCTCGATCTTAAAAAATAGTTAGAGGATCTAAAGTAAAACTGATTTCTACACCCCATAACTTCTCTTTTGGGTTCACTTGTTCTTTTTCAATGAATATATATGGTATCCTTATGTCTTTTAGATTTACATCAATTGACCTATCTTATGTTATAGAACTTGTATCCATTACGTCGAATAACAGTATTATTTGATCAACTATTAGGTGGGAGGATGTTTTAAAAGATTGATTTGATGTTAGAACATAATGTAGTTTAATTGAGTTCCTCAGACATTCATTTCATAACATTTAGAATAATTCATGGTCTTTATGATTACATGGTCATACCGTTCTGTCTCAAAATCACACCTACAATCTTCATGCCTCTAATGAATATGGTTTTCCACCTATATCTATATTATTTTGTGGTAGTCTATGATGATGAAATCATTTTTTATTCTAATTATCAAAATAGCCATTCCAAGAAAAATAAGATTATGATGAATCCCCGGAGGTAGAATCATCGTTATGGCCAGATCATCAAATTCCACATCCAAATTGACGAAGTCCAATTTATATGTCATATTATCTTAGAATAATTGGTTTTCATATACCCAAATAATTATAGAGATATATATTCCTAATATAATTCCATTAAGTTCATTGATATATATATATTCATAGGGATATATGGGTATTGCAAATGTTTTATTAACAATTCATTACATCTTACAATTCCACTAACGGGATTGACTAGAAGGGGTGTGAAATTTACATCGTAAGAAGCTTGTGAAGATTAATTTCTTGAGTTAAATTGTAATTTTAATTTAGAAACAATACTGATTTATCTATGGATAGAATGGAGTTATATATATTTTTGTGTTTCCTTAGGTATCAGGATTAGAGTTTTTCTTATACAGGATGTAAAAATCGTTGCATACAGGTATTGATAATTGATGCTTCATGATAAGTTATAACCAATTACATACATCTAGTTAGATTATTTTTTACATGAATTATTGTTTTGGTGACACTATTTAAAAGGATATTTTATTTGGTATTCACCGATCACAAAATAATCAATTACATATCTATATATCATGATCTAAATCTTTCATAGTGCATATGGATTGAGTACCTGCAATCATCTGATTTTGAGCATGCTTATACACCTGAAAAAAAGACATTATATGGTGTATTCCATAATCCATAAGACTCAGAACGTGGATTTATTAGATAATCATGGTTATAATATCCTCTTAACTTTTTCTGTCACCTTTACCATCAATAATGCATGATAATGTGAAACTTTTCACGTCTTGAGTGCCTTATCAAAAGGAAAATAATCTTAGACGATGATGCATATTATATTTAGACAATGGATAGGGGTGATAAATTATTATTTCATAGGATTTTATTGGTCATATTGGAAATTAGTGAGAAGATGGTGTAATAATTTCATGCCTTATACTGGAAAGCATATCTCAGTATTATTAATATGTATCGAGATTTACGACACCAGTTATTGTGGATTGTTATGAAATAGGATATTTTTAAATTAATCACTCATTATTCAACCTATATGTAGGTGATTATCTAACTTCAATTAATTATTGTGATTTTATAGTAATTTTCTAGTCCTATGTAAAAGTGGGATGATGTTTCCTGGGATTTCGTGACATGTTTACTCTGGTCAACTCATCAAAATTATATAGTGTGGGTTGCCTTCGATCGTTTAAAAGAGGACACATACTTATTAAATATTCAAGAAACCAATATGGTAGATGAGGTAGGGAAGATTTTCATTTTGGAGGATTTATGATTCATAGTGCTCTATGTAATACCATTTTGGTAGATATCCATTTCTTTTACATCCTTTCTAGGTTCCTCATCCCATCTGGTGCGCTATTTTGGTGCAAGATCATTTCCCCTATTTTAAGGGTGTTGGATCCTTTCATATATTTGATTCAATATACATCTAATATAAGGCCTTTATTTACTGAGGAGTCATATATTGACCTACGGTTGTTGGAAACATGATTTTCACTAAAATTTATGGTGTTTTTTTATTCGTGTAGTTGTGCTGGACGCTGACCACTTTTCTGTATTTCCCTAAAACCAGTTCTTATTTTTTAAATTATATACACAATTTATTATACTCATATTAATAAATTATATATTATTAGATGTTGTTAACCTCAATTATAGTCACTCATCTAGGCATGAAAATATAATTTTCATCTTTTATATAATTGTTTAAATTCACAGAACACCTTTAAAATGATCATTTTAATTATAAATGGAATTTCCCACTTCTATGTAAATTTTTATTCAACCAATACCTATCTACTGTTATTTAATTGACATATAAATTTAATTTCACCCTTATACGTAATTACATAATTTATTATAGAACATTCTATGTGTTTGGTAGATCCTTGAATAGAATTTTCATGACTTGATTAATGGAATGGATCATATATGTTAAATTAATTAGCATCATGATAGTTTACATACAGAAATTAATTGAATGGATTAATCATGATAAATAATAATAGGTTGAAAATCCAAAATACCTGATTTATTCATAAAAATTTTAATTAAATGATTTGTGACACCATTATTATATATTAGGTTATTGACTATGAGGGTTATCGGAAATACCTCAATTATTATTATTGTTATTATTATTATTATTATTATTATCATTATTATTAAATTCATATTGGTTATGGAGAGATGGTTAAGGGACTTGTTGGGAATTTCATTTCACTTACCCTTACATCAACTATTATGCTTGATGTCTCACATCGTTCTTACTAATTGGATGGTGGGCATGATTCACCAAGTCTATTTCTTTGAGTGATAAAATGAATACTCACCCACCAGCTAAAGTGATGAGCATGATATCTCATATTCTTTTTGTGATGTAGGGCGTGTACAATTTTTTGATATTATATGCCTGTTTAGTTTAGTTATGGATGCCTGAGATACTACATAATCTAACCAATGACTAGTATCCTTGTAAATAAATACTTCTGTACTTAGGTAACTATTCCATACAGGTGGACAAAATATACAATTATACTATATATATTATTATTAAATATATTGTTACTAAATATATTTTCATCCTAGAAAGATACGAAGAAGATCGATCCTCAAGGAGTCCTTTAGGAACCAATTAGGGATATTAATTATTTATTTCAAGCATTTCTATTATTCAGTTATACCTACTCACCTCTTTGCTATTCACACTACTAGGATTACATATAGACACTGTTGGTTGTGTACTATTATAATTTTATTTCACTCCCCAATTAGGACACCTTGGGTACCATAGTAGATTATGTGTCTGGACGTATGGATAAGGAAAGGAGTCTTACTACATATATTTGATATTATTCACATGTAGTTGGTGTATTGGAAAAGAGGACCAGTCATTTTTTCAAGATTCTAGGAGAGCATTCTTTTTCCCTATTTTACATTTTATATCAGGTGAAATATGTCCTTACCATGTTCACCTTTTGGTATATCATCATTCCCTTCCACAATTTATATGAAACAACCTTGTGTATTTATATTATTACTGAAATATTTGTTAAATTAAGATTTTTTAGTTTATTATTAAATATATTGTGTGTGTTTTTGCAACAGTCTGTTTCTGTTCAAGTCATTTTGTTTCTGTTTATAATATGCTTCTACAAATGTATCCTCAATGTTTTTATTAATTGTGTTACTCTAAAATAATGGTATAGTCACACCATTTTAACACTTTTACACACTCACTACTAGTTGCTAGACTCTAGAGTAAACGGAGATACACTTTTGGCCATGTGACCCACTTGCTAGAGGTCCCAATTTGGTGGATACCGAGTCAGGATAGTACACATATCTTATATCTATTGACCATGAATTTCAGGATTAAGTTTTTTTAGTATTCCCACCTATCACTAAATATTATCCTACAACTTTTTTTTATAATATTAAAATGAATGTTGAGAGTGATGATTAAAAATTTATTTTTATATATCTTTTAGAAATGATTACATAATAGTTATAGTACTAAAAAATTACAAGGAAATATATGATAATTCGGAATGTAATAATGAAGGAAATATGATAGTAAAGGAGGATAAATTGAAATTTTTGAGGATAAAATTTGAAGAAATTATAGTGGGTGAATACGAAAATGTATATGTACACTACAGAGGATTCAATGTGATTTTTAATAATATCTGAGGTTATAGAGAAACGTTGAATGACACAAATGTTGTCAGAAAACTAATCAAAATTTGGCATTACATGTTTTGTCGTAATGTATCAGAATTAGATGATAGATATGATCTGAATCATTATTAATTACATAATATACTCATTTCATATTAAATATGAATAATTCAAGTCATCAAGAAGAAGAACAATGATGATACATCTTTTACGGCGAGAAGAATGCTCAAAATTAGAGATGATGAAATATAAAAATCATGTGAATCTAGTGAAATATATTATAATATATTCAATTTATCTTGTATAAAAAAGAATAATGTAGATAAACAATAATGGTAATGGAAAATTTTCACCACATTTCTAAACATGTAATGAAATTTGAAAATTCATCATAATATTTACTAAAAATAGGTTTTAAAAACAAATGAAAAATGACGAGAAACTACATAAAATTAAAAGAGAGAAGTGATCAAAAATAATAATAAAATTTATGGATAAAATAAAATATTCTTTAAACATTAATGAAGAAAATATGAGGGAAGGAAACTCTACCTCAGCCAGCCAATCAGAATATAAAATTGACTTCACGGAAAATCTAAAAAAGGGTTTGACACCACTGGTAGTGAATATTATGAATGTGATTGAGAAAATATAGTGACCCTGTTGATGAAATAATTATATGCCTTTCTATATAAAATTATAATAATTGGGAAGAAAAATAGACTATTACTTAAAAAACAATTGATAAATATGGAAAAGAAATAATATGAAATGAACTAGACTATATACATTGAAGAATTCAAAATAAACAAACTGAATGTGTATGAAATAGATATGAGTGTAATAGTCCATGATGAAATACTTAGACTCAAAGAAGAAACAATTTCAATGGGATAAACCAAAATGTATTAAAGAACAAAATAAATGGAAAATATTACATAACATTTCCTCATATTTATTGAGGTCAAGGAGGAGTCATCAAACACTGGTTAAAAGATGAGTTAAAATAAGAATGTTAATTTATATCTCTATGAATTTAGTAATAAATACATTTTCCCTAACGATTCATGTCCAAAAATAAATTATAGGAAAATTTGGTGCATCATCACAGATGATAAATAAACTTCTAATTTAATGGAAGAAATAAATTTTCCATGATGATCCTTTCCCCCATAGTAGAGTCAATCTCAAAATATGGAATGAAAAAAACAATAAAAATGTTCATGATATAGTATTCATCAATTTGTATTATCAGTTTTTAAAGGTCACTACTGGTTTTATATAATGTATGGTAACAAATCGTATTTATTATGGTATAAAATATCCATACTAGAGATGAGACATGAACCAAGAAGGATCTATTTTGAGAAAATGATACGAAACATTCAATGTAAGAAAGATGTTATCTTGAATTCATCATATTTTCCATCATAAAAATAATTACTATATTGAATATATATATATATAGTAAATTTGACCATCAATTCAATATTTCTAAAAAATTAAAGAGTATTTTTTCTGATCAAACATGCATTATTGATAAATGAATGAGAGTTAAAAAAATGAATGAAGATAAATATTGTTTCATTATGTTATCTATATATTTAGTTGAAAACCAAGTTATAGATTCTTGATAGTGGATTTTCATCACACATGATTGGATATAAAAATAATATGTGATACACTGATAATCATTAAGGAAGAGTAGTGATGTTTAGAAATTATTGTTCATTGAAATTATGGGAGTAGTAAAACAGTGGTTAAATACCACAAATTTTACGGCAAATTTTATGGCTTTTATTTAATCTATAGAACCTAATTTTCATAGTTTCATCTATAATTGTGATGATAGAAAAAAAATTGTTCAAAAATGAGTCTTTTATCATAAAAAACGAATGTAAGAGTTATCACTCAAGGTAAAAAAACCCTTTGAAATCTATTTTATATTGGAAACACTATTAATTCATGTTACATGAGTGAGAGAGGTGAAAAAAACCTATGTCATATAAGCCATGGCTATCTCATACAAAAGATTATATAAACAATCATTAAGAATTATATTATGAGATAATTATACAAGATTAAAAGAAAAAGAGATAAATCATGTGAAAACTACTAACAAGATAAATTGGATCAAATATTATACAAAGGGGGAAATACTATTTCTTTGAGACCCCTTGAACTAATTCATACCTATATATGTTGTCCGATGAGATAAAATTATATCATAGTTGATATGTAATGAATAAATTTTCTAATAATCATACTCGGTTAGCTAATTAAATGTTTATTAAATATATGGATGAGGTAATTAAAAAGATAAATAATTTTAGAAGGAAATATGAGAATTAGATGTGTCTCTAAATAAAGAAAATTGGATTAGACAATGGTAAAGAGATTTCATGTAATGTTGTTGAATGTTCTATTACGAAAAATGGAATAAAGCATCAATATCTAACACCAAATATGCCTCAAAATAAAATGATATCTTAAATAATGAATAGAATCATAATTCAGATGGGAAGAACTTTTCTAGAAAAACACAAAAATTAGAAGTATTTATAGAGGAATGTTGTCTATACTAAAGTATATGTACATAATAATTATATACTAAGACTGGAATCCTAAATCAATATATATGAAATTTTATATATGACAATTTCAACTATTAAATATTCCATATATTTTGGAATCCCCTGCATTATAAAAATCATGAAAATGAATCTGGGAAAATTTGAAGAAAAATTAGATAAATATATTTACATGGGATGTTTATCTAATGGATGTGGTTATAGATGTTGTAAATAGTGCCTGGAAAATCTAGTTAACTGTGGTTATGTCAAAAATATTGAAAATAAGAACAAATAAGAAAGATAAATTTGTAATGATTTATAATATGTTGTAAAAAATGTTATTCAAATTGGACATATAAATTTTAAAGTTGTTGAGAAATATCTAAACATGGATTGTTTTAAATCAGAAATGGCCAGGGATGAAGATAAAGCTGATGGAAATAAGATAAAAAGTCATAGTAAATTGATGAAACATGTGAAATCTTAAAATATAATCGGAAATCAACATGATCTAGTTCAAACTAGAACAAGCTTTAACATTTAAATTAAAACAACAACTAATTCTAAAATTTACCCTCATAAAGTGGAATAAGAAGTTTAACATGATTAGTGTGTACATGCTATGAAAGAGAAACATGATAAAATTGAGATGAAATATACTTAGGATCTCATACCAAGATAGAAAAATAAAAAATATTAGAAAAATGGGTATTTATAAATAAGATGAATGGGAATGGTGAGGTATCACGGATGGAATAAATGTTGATTTAAAAAGGAAACTCTCAAATTGAAGGAATTTATATAGAAACAATTCCCCCTAGTTTAAATACAGTAATATGTTAGAATTTTCTTGGCCGTAGTAGCACACAAACATTATAATGTTTATCAAATATGTCAAAATTATGACTTTCTAAATGGTGACCATGGGGAATAAGTTGATATTGAATATCCAGAAGGATTTCACATATAAAATGATGGAAAAATGGTTTTTATATTAATGAAATCCTTGTATGGTTTGAAATAGTCCCCTAGATCCTGGTATTTAAAATTTTATTGTTCATTAAGGGAATTGATGTTTTAAATAGGTAAAGTTGGTAGTAACCTTTATGTGGTAGAAATTAATTGAGGAACTCTCATAGTAATTGTATATTGGGCTGATATAATATTTTCAAGCGATAGGGAATGTTGATATGAAAAATTTGTAGAGAATATAAAAATTAATTTTGATGTGTCTATTCTTGGACATATAAAACACTTTCTAGGATTTCAAATTGAGTAGAACCCAAATTATATATTTCAATATCAATAAAAATATGGTAGGGAATTTAGGAAAATTTTTGTAATGGAAAATGAAAAATTAATTTCAAATCCCTTTTTAGTTGGAACCAAATTATTCAATGATGAACCAGGAAGTAGTATTAGAAAATAAATATCAGAGGAATGATTAGAAGCCTACTCTATCCAACAACATCAAGGACAAATATAACATATAGAGTGACACTATGTGAAAGATTTCAAGGTGATATTAAGAGTCTCACTTATTGTGTACTATGAAATTTATAAGATACATAAATTGAATATTGAAAAATAATATATTGTACAAACTCAATACATATAAGAAACTATTTTATTTTACCTATGCGTATTTGGTAAGTCATTGAACATAAATAAGATAAATATTAGGATGATTTTTCATTCCAAGAAAAGGTTGTGTCAGTTGGTGTAGTAAGAAATAGAATTCCATGACATGGATGATGAAAGAGTAAAAATATTAATTATCAAATCACATTGGTACATAGATTACTTGGATGATAGTGAAGTTTTATGATTTGAAAATTGAATCTAAGAGACCAGTAAAAAATTATTTTGATAATTCTAATATAATAGGTGCATAGAAACCCCAATTCAGCCTTCAAGATCCATGTATATTGATATTAGATATCACATTATAAATTAAAAGGTGGAAGGAAGATATATCATGCTCAAATTATTTTCCACATAAGAACAAGATAGATCCATTTTTAAAAAATATACACCGAGAGGGAAAGTTTTGGAACTCTAGGAAAAATTTCATGTTCAGAATCTTACTCTCACTTGATCATTACTTTGAGTATCCTATTTATTTTTTGATATTTTAAGTCACTTGATCTAACATGTTGGTAACAAAATGGGATGTATTTAACTCATGGGATTAATTTAGTTCAATAATGACAAAAAATATTTCACCGTTCAAGTGGGATATTTCATGAACTAAGGATGAGGTAAAGATGAAACTCTATCTTTTTCACTTGATCTATATGATGTATTAATTGAAGTGTATGCATTATTTTTCAGTTAATTGATGAATCAATTTATTTTTCAATGTCCATTTATGTACATTTGAGATTTATTTATCATTATTTCACATATGCAGTTATTCATATATAATTTAGACATCCTTGGTTGTATCTCTCTTATTTTATAAATAGTTTTTTCTAACATAGAAATAGTGTTGATTAACTGAAGCATCTCTATGATTTTTTCATGATATAATCTTCAAAGTAACGAGATCATGTTTTTAAGAAGTAGGTTCTATTTAAAAAAACCATTTGTTTCTTTTCGTAGTGATTTTCAATAAAGGGGAGATAATTAAGAAACATATATTGATATTGTTACATGATGATGTTGATAAAAAATAAAAGGATCAGATTTTAGAGGCTTAATTTAAGTTGTTTTCAAGGAGACAATATTTAGTATTTGAAAAAGTTGTGATGTATAGAAAATTGTTACACATCCATATAATGAAATTTGATGTCACACATGGAAATCTATCCTTATCAAATATGTTGATTTATTGGGATAATTATATTTTGAAAATAAATGTGCCTTTATGATTTCACATTATTAAAACATTAGATGAATTAATTGACATTTCATTGCATAAATAATTTATTATTTCATCCGGATAAAAACGTTGATTGTTGAGATGTGGTTTGGAATTTTGGAATTTATTATTCAACACATAGAATATAATTATGATGAGTGTTTATTAAAAATATAGTCCATACTATTCAATAACCAATGGTATGTCCCTCAACCACTCATAGGAGGACCATCAGGTCAACCCCGGTGGAGAGATTTCCCAGGGTGGAATCGTGGTGTCCAATGATTTGTATAATCACTGTGGATGATTGTTCATACTATTTGTTGATGGTATAATACGTAAGGCCTGTAGAATGTGTGAAACTATATGAACACATAGCTTGTGATAAAATCATTTAGGGCCAAATCCCAAAGGTGTGTGTGTAGATGGAATAAATATTGAACCCATAGCCACCTTGACCAAATAACAATCAAGAATTTATTTTAATGTATAGTGAATCCACTAAGAGAATTAAATTTGGTACATATGATGCATGATTACTAGTCACATGTATAAAAAATATTTATGTAACATGGGTCATCGAATGGATTAATCAAATTTGTCTGGCCAAATCCCAAACCATGTATTCAAATTAAGATCCAATAACTATCTTTCACAACCATTTTTGAATCACAAACACATATTCAAAATAGTGTCTTCTTCTTCATCGTCTCAATGTGGAATGGTCACTTGATCTCATGAGAACTGGACACTGAAAGATGTCAATAAAAATATCAATATATCTGAATAAATTTGGGTACCATTCTAGTGCACACAAACTGATGAATTCAAAGAAAAAATATTGTATAAGAAAAAAATTGTGAGATATAATGATATCACATTATGCCATTACATTATGATCATAAGATCATATGAAAAAATAGAAATTCCACAAGCCATTAAAGGAATGTGTCTCATGAATGAAATGAAAAACCATAGTGACATTATGTTATGGTCAATGGATCACACAAAATTAAGTTTGAAACCAATTGAGTTACCTATTGACATTACATGAATTCATGAATATAATAGTTTCATCATCACAATAACATCAATGTTGAATCGAATGATCAACTATATGATCATGAGAATCATTCATATAGTTCAAAAGAGCACTCCGGTGATTTCCAAAAGTATCAACATTCATTAAATCTCATTATCATTAGGAGTGTGATTTTTACCTTTCCAGGTATGTTTTATAAGACACGACATTTTTATCAGAGGATTGCTATTGAGAATTTTCATATAATAAATAATAAACCACCATGAATTCACATCAAAATATATTGTTCTATCATTAATTATAGTGGATCTAGAGATTCATTTTCATGAAGGGGAATAAGACATCTAGATCCCATCACATGAAGTAGGCTTTGATCACATGTGATTCAATCTTGTGATGGTTATTCATCGATCAAACCGGAATTTGAGAAGACTTTTTTGAGCATATTGTGTGATCATTTAACATGGATGATATAAAGGAAGTAATAAAACACACAATACATAGATCTTGTGAATATACTAAAATACCTATAGTCACACCTTATGTCACATGAAGCATATATGTGAGTCTTATACTCTCGAGAATGTATTTTTGGAGATAGTCAATAAAAAACCATTGTATCATGAAATAATAATAAATAATCCATCAATGAATCCCAAGTAATTTAGGAAAACTATAAAATTTCCATCTTGTCACACGAAGTGTTTGAGGAGACACACATATAAACCATCATTGGTCATATAAAATAGAAACAAGAAGTATGTTTAATTCAACACATTAAAATAATACACCTAGAAAATTATTTTTTGTACTAATTTCATACCATAAGATAGATTATGATTTTATATAACACATATCATGCACTTTGCATGAGACGATGAGTTTTTTTGATAGAATATAACTAGTTAATGAAGTCTGTGGATCATGACATGTTTTAAAGACAATGAGTTAAAATATAGTGTATAATATAAAATTCATTCATTGTTATAAATATTGATAATTTGAGGATTTTACAATCAAATTATCCATAAGGATCCAAAAGATAATATTATAAAATAGTTTCCTGAGTTGTAAATTTTCTAAAGAGTTATTTTTTGTGTTTATTTTGTTTATATTTTATAAAATTGTTTAAGGTTCTTTTTCTAGTGGGAAATTGGATAGCATAGTTTGATTAAATTATGTTGAATAGTTGTCTGTCATAACCAATTGTGATTATAGTGGAGAATATGTTATTGAGGTTTATATCTAGCAACAAAAATTTTTAGTCTCACATTGAGTCTATACCTTTTTAAAATTATATGTTATTGTGTTATTTTCTTTTTATAAATTTTATAATTTTCATGATATCAATACAGTTTAATAGATATTAATAGGTAAATAGTTGTTTATTTCAATAGAATGAAATATAAGAATAACCACAATTGATTCAAACCCTTCTATGTGGTTTATCAAATCCATCATCCCCTCATAAAATATAGGTGAAAATTAATTTAATAATTCATTTAATGATAATAAAAATCATTATTTAATATGTTTTAAAAAATAAGGACATGAAATAAGAAATATTCCCAGTCGAAGGGATTAATAATGTTAGTTTTCCATAAAATTTTTCTTTGAGAATATTATGTTTATTATTACTATACAAAATAATAATATTGATACATATAATTCCAAACATGGTTAACTTGTAATGTCTCATCTCCCATCCATTAACATTATTTCATCATCATCATCATTTCAGGTATTAAATACTTTGTTTTTAATGTATCTTTTAATTGATCAGTAATGGTTCCTACATCATAACAATGGTTAAAAAATCATTAAAACACTAATAATTAAATTTATATCCTATTATTACAGTATATTACATGTTTTTTACATTCATTAATCATTCATGTGGTTAACTATATAAGATCACTCAGTTTTGTAGTAAAAATAATCTGAAAAAGAGTGTGTTGTAAATACTGAATGTGTAATAAAATTTTAATATATAATCCTAATATAACATTAAGAAAATCGTATTTGTGTTATAAGTATCATATATATTAATTTTATATAATTTTATAACCTTTTATAGAAGTTCGATATAGAAAAATTAAGTATATCACTCATGGGTATAGTAGTTTTCATGTACACATGAACACTATAGTCAATTTATAACGAGGAAAATGAAAAGAAATATGATAATATTTTTCTGATGTAGAATCATTATTTCATCATAATAATCTTATATGTTCATTAAATATACCATTATAATCATCCATTAGATAATATTATGT
This sequence comes from Viscum album, assembly GCA_963277665.1. NCBI lineage: Eukaryota > Viridiplantae > Streptophyta > Magnoliopsida > Santalales > Viscaceae > Viscum > Viscum album. Next base: position 631,972,799 of record OY728134.1, on the reverse strand, counting down.
ATAATGAATCACATTTCTATGTGGAGGTTGTAGTCATCACATACAAACTTGTGAAACTTTCATCTCCAATTTAATGGAATGTTGGTGAAAAATGGTTTTCCAATAATAATAACATATTCATATATTTATCATACATAATTAAATATCTTATGAAATATATAAAATATTTATAGGTTATTGAATAAGAAATTCACTTGGATAGAGTTGGGTAGGTTGGTTTTTTCTTCTTTGAGAGGACTACATTGGTATAAAACGTAAGCCGTCTTAGGATGTTCTTAGGATATGAACTGAAGATTGAGAATAAAAAAAGGGAATAGAAAAATGTTTTTTTAATTTCTATATGATATATATATATATATCTCAATAATTTTTGAATAATGGAGGAGAAGGTTTTATGTTTTATAAGTGAGCGGAGGGTCATACATCGAATTACATAAAATAATTAAATAATATTATGTTTTTTTTTGATACTGTAAAAAATAAATTATATACTATATATAATATAATTATTTGTTTAATTATTCCAATTGATAAGATTTATACAGGATTAATTGTCATTTTGACCCTTATCTTTTACTATAATCCACTTCGTTAACTCATTTTAATCATATTTATGGTAAAAAAATTGTTACTATAAATGATATTCATTATGACTAGAATTAAAAGTGGAATAATTAAAAAATCAGGATATTTTTATTCTATATATGGAATCCATTTGACATATTTTATTAGAATTGTTGTAGAAATTAAATTTATAATAAGAGTGAAAAAGATAATAAAAACAAATTTTAGAATAAATGAATTTTTAATCATGAAAATAGATTTACATTCATTCCATATATTTTTTATAATATTTTATGAATGATGAAATATTTTATAGGATATATATTATATAATATTCATTGAAAACATTAATAATTAGTTATTTATTTAATTTCATGGTATATAAAAACATTGTGCATTAAAAAAAAGGCTTTTTGAAAAAACAAATTAATTTTACATTCAAATGAGATTATCTTAATTACAAAACATTATATAATTAATTACCATTAAAATATAAATTATATTTATTATAATATTATTTATTATTAATATTTATAATATTTATATAAATAACATTCCATGTCAAAAAATAAACTTCTTATGAAAATATGTCACTTCTTTATAAAATGATTTGAAATATTAATTATTTTTCCATAGTAATTAATATATATAAATTAATTAAGTAAAAAATATATTAAATTATTAATTTGGTTAATATTAATCATACTGACCAATCTAAAAACTAGGTTATAAGTCCATAATATATATTGGTTCATTAATACTCAATGTTTCCTCAAAACAAAGATATCGAATTATTCACATTTATTTAAAAGGAGTAAAAAATATAATTTTTTTACATTCAACACCCTTATATTATTTTATCCCTTTTCAATTCCATCATATTGATGAAAAAATGAATATGCATATTTTTCGTTCCATTCATGGGATCCAAAGTAGCTTCCCAGAATCATTTATTCCTCTCAATACCATTAACTAATTGAGTAGTCTTGTTTTATTGGACATTATCACTAAAATACAATATTTATGTTGGTTATCCTCCAGATGAATGATCAATATCTAGTTGTACAATAATAATTTTTTTAACTTTTTATGGATATTTTAAATAAATCCAAAAAATATATATAGTGAACACATCATTAACTTGATAGAGTTTCGATGGAAGTGTCATGATATAATATACCATCCCTACTCGATCAAAAATATTAATGGGGACAATATACACATTGGCCTCCATTCCCTTAATTCAGTATCAAAAATAAATTTTCTATATAGGAATTCGTTGGAATAATTTCTAACCATCATCAAATTCATGATATCATAAACAATTTTCAATATAATTTTGAATGGTATCAAAGATACCTTGATGTGTTTTTGAAGGAATCGATCATTCACTACCATTTCCTCAGCTAGTTTGGATCCCAATAACATTCATTCTCAAACAACATTTTAACACCCTAAAGATCAAAACTTCTTTCCATTGACAGACTAATAATGAATAATATAAATTCTTGATTGAATGATATCATTTAATGAAAATTAGATAACATAAAGGTGTTAATACTAACTATTATGCAAATCAATAGAATTTTCTATTAGAATACCTTCTAGGGTTGAACGGTTATCATATATTAATCATCTATATGAAGATGATATGATGAACTAAAATAGACCTCTATATCCATATCTTGCTGATAAATTCATAAAAACATTCATTTAAACCTATAATAACAAGAAAATACAATAGAATATGGTACTAAATTTCATATTACATATTCCATAACATATATCCTAGAAAGGTGATAAGGATAAAAATATCATCTGATGGAAATAAAATGTGTGGATTTTTTTTGGTGATCGACAACAACCTAAACAACATTATTCAAATTATATATCATGGGGAGTCCAATAATGAATTCCATGGTAATGTTATTCCATTTTTATATAGGTATGGGTACTGATTTTAATAATCCATTAAATCTTATTTCATTTCGAAATATCATGTTGGTATAATATGAATTAAGATAGAAACTCCAAAATAACCATCTTCATGTTATCACAGAATTAATTATTATTATTATATCTATAAATCATTGTATTTAAATAATGAATAGAAAATTATGATATTTCAACTTTAACGTAAATATTCTTCTTCAATTAAGTTATAACGTAGACAAATACTATATTCATGAATATTATCATTATATCACAATCATGATTGATCTTGAGAAAATATCTCTCTATCTATAAGATATCTAAATCATCCTTATACATATAATTAAAACTCACATGGATAGATTATTAAACACTAAATTGATAAATAAATGAACTCTCATATAACATAAATATTTCAAGGGCCATAATTTGAAAATAAAAAAATATTGGATTTGTTTTGATTCTTATCATAGATAAACTTACATGAACCATTCAACTCAATATATCATCCACATTGTTTTTATTACAAGGGAAAATTGTATTGAGCTATTATATTTTGTTAATCAATAATGAAAATATTATCTTGAATATATTCAACTATTTCATGGTTTATATGAAATTCATCATATATGGTTAGTATGTATATTATACATTTAAATATAATGAAAATGCCTCCATATCTCTAATAAAGAAATTACCACTTGTAGGTCGAAGTTATGCATCCTAAAAACGGATTATTTATTTTTTATTTTAAGAGAGTTATAAGATGCAACCACGTTGTTATACATAAAAAAATATTAGTCTCTTATTTTATGCATCATTTAAAACTAAAAACTCTTCTATATTATTGGTTGTTGTGATTTTTGGTGCATTAACTAACCTCCTCTTTAACCCTTTTGAATTATCATCAAATTCATTGGTCCAAAGGAACATTTCTCCCTTCTATGTTAAACTGTTTTGTGGGTTAGAATTTTCTAATAAAATATTCACAATGAATCAATAAAATACAATATATATAAGAAAACTATAGATCTTAGTCATAGTGGTTGTTACGGGCTAATGTTCAATGACATCTTTATTCGAGGAATCGACTTATATACCCACACATGTGATCACATTCCCCAAAAAAGATACACTATGTACCAAGAAAAAAAATACTTTTTTAATTTTCTTTATGGTTTCTATATCCTTGGGAAATAAAATAAAATTCTCCAGTAACATTTATGTTCTTAGTTTTACTTATATTAAAAGAGAATATAGTTTCTAACAACTAACACAAATGGATCAAGGTAATATATAAAGACAATATTCAGTAAATCCATGAAGATAATAAAATAATTAGTAAGTAAAAATTTACCCACTATAAATTCATACAGTATATACCATGTATTGAAGGTCGTCATATATATGTATTCACCCTCTCATCTAAATTTATAGCATCTAGAATGAAGATCATTCTTTGATAAGTATTAAAATACCCATAATTTAATATAAAAATTATCAATATGTGAAAGGTGATTAGTATTATTGATCATGATTCTGTTAATATTCTAATAATCAAAAGTGATTTAAATTTATCAATCCTTCATCCCACCAAAAAAGATAGGTGCACCGTATGATGACACACTAGGAAAAAATAAATCCCATATCTTGACACTCATATAGTTATTTTATTAATTCAAACAACTCAATTAGGGCCATTCTAATTTCACATTATGAAATCGGTGTTGCAAAAGGTATGATTTGTATTGAAAAATATAATTCGTGATTTGGATTAAGACTATGAAACTATTTATGAAGTACATTAAAAATTGAAATACATTAGTAATTTTTCATTTATGAGTTTTTCTCAAATAATTAGAGATAAAAACCCCTTATTATTAGGCATAATGACCCATAAAATGGATTCAATATTCATTAGAGACTTGTATCCATCCTAAAATTGAAAAATTATCTTAGGGTTATTTAGGAACTCACCTATGTTATATTTTTTTTAAAATAGAGATAGATGATTATGAATAATCATAGGGTTTTACTTTACATTTTTATTACATTTGATTTCATTAAAGGAAAATAATTACATTATCTATCACAACACACATTAACATGATTCCTCCTAATTCTAAATTATTTCTAAAACCAAAAAACAAACATAGTGTGAGTAATAAAAATGAATAATAATAATGGAAATTCATATGATTATGAAAATAATTCTTAAAATGTACTAAATTATGAAACCTTAAATTATTGAATGCCACTTTATGTAATTCTCATATCACTATGAATTATTATATTTTTTTAATAAAATATATCATATCATTCATCATAATGGTTCATAAATAATATGTGATTTCCCCAAATAATATTCTTGAGGAGTGTCTATCTTGTTGTAAAATTTTAGGCCTACACATTGAAAACCGTAAAGATCGATTCAATACCCATTCCTCAATTTTCAGAGCTATTACCCAATGATATGTGTGTGCAAGAATAATATCTACTTTACAGTATCCATACATTGATGTTTTTTCTAGGAAAACCAAAAAATATTTAACATACTAAAGATTTACGATTATATTATATACTTGTACTTATCCTTCAATTTTTCAATAATGTTTTCTAATAAAAATATTTAAAAAGTAACAAAACCTTGTTTTGTCACCAACTAGGGTGACCCAAACAATACATACATAAATATTACATAATTTTAGATTAATATTCAATACATATTATAACAATAAATCCCATTAAATAGTAAATTATTATTTTCATTGAAGACTATATACAAAATAATCTTATTCCCTCTAAGATGCTCAATATAATCTAAAATTTTCTTTCCACATAGTACAATTCTTCTTAATAACATACTTAAAACATTTTTTTCATAACCAATTGAAGGAAACATTAGAAAGAGTGAGATTTGATGATCATTAAGTGTAAACATGGGAGATATAAATCAATGATCATATGTAATCATAACATGAGAAAAATAGTATGAAAATATAAACATAACATTTAAATATCATACCCAAAAACTCATAAATTATAATCATAACATAAGTATTTGAAAAGATAATAATATATGAATCATGGAATAAAAAAATATCATGGTCCATGAGATAATGTGAAAATAAAAATAACATGTTATTGAGAGTGGAATAAGAAGTTTTTCATAATCATAATAAAATAAATATTATTTTAAGACTACACACTATGAAATTAATCACATATTAGTCATGGGAAAAACATCATTGTACTGTCTTTAGTGTTGGGAAACTAATCATCTAACCTCATTTGGGATTGGGGTAACTACATGTATAACGTATTTTTTGGATTGGGGTGTACCCTTTGATCATATAAAACATTAATATTATCCCAATGAATTGGGGTTATATAATATAACCTCCCACCACATAATCATAATTCGTTCATATAAATTCCACTAAATCATAAAAAAATTATCATATTTTAAACACCATGAGAATTTATTATATTATTCTTTATAATAAATTATATGTGTTAAATATATTTATTACCATGAAATATTGAGCGTAAAATGAACCAAAAGGTATTAAAACCATTATTTTAAAATTATATGTATGAAAATTATTACCCTAATTATGAAACATATATAGATATATTTTATATAATTCAAATGTTTTTATGGATTCAGAAAGAATAAATATTCAATTTTATGTAGATTAAATTTATTCGTAAATTATATGTTTTCTTTAAAAAAATTTTATAAAATTGGCTTAAATATTTACACAATGATGAAATAATACTTCCTCAAGAAGTAGAAAAATAAAACCAATTTAATTTAAAAGCACGAAAAGTAATATTTTATTGATGAATTATCATTAAACACAGATTTTATGGTTTATACAAATGTATAATCGATTTTAAATGTTTTTATATAAAAGTTCAATGCATGTATTAACGTCTTTGAAGTAAAAAATATGTGAATGTTTCTTAAATAGAAATCATTTATATTTTATGTTAAATAATATATTATTAAATTATTTACAAATCATAAAATGAAAAAGGGGACAACAGATATATTATGGGTTAAAAAAACATATCACTTCACCATTTGGGAGCTAATTGTTACCTTATATATAAATTTATAATACCTTAATGATTGAAAAATGTTTTACTATGTGTAATGATAAAAAGGGTTAATTTGGGGTTGAATAAAAAAGATAGTGGTTAAAATGACTTAAAAAATTTTCTAAACCCTATTGGATTAGTTTTTATTGATCCTATATTAACATTAAGTCTAGATTAAAATAATTTGGAAAATATTTTCCATGAATGTTAGCTTGTAATATTTTATATTTTTGGAAAATTACAAGAGTGAACCTTCCTTCCAATATAAAAGATCAACATCCCATTTTATTATTTACACCATGTTGATCCATCTAGGTCAAACTACCCATAAATGTTTCATTTTTAAACATCTCTATCATCGAGGTAGTGATTATGTTATTCTTAAAATTCCATTATAGGGGAACTCAAAAATTAATCTAAAAGAAGTCTACTAAAGGAGATATAATAATATTATCTAACCTATTTCACTTTATTTATACATATAACTCATACAAATCTATGGTATTAATCATTAAAAAATAATTTAAGTAAAAAAATTATACTAATGTGTAACTAAAATTATATAACCAACAATATCCACCCTATTTCTTATCAAATGGAAAAATTAATGTATCACTCGTGTGTATGTCTAAACCACCACCACCATGAAGCGATGCATTACTGTTTTCATTTCCATTTCATTGTGATTTTTATAATGATAGATTAAAATAATATATTTGGATATCATGATATTTATATTGTTCTATATCGGATACTTATTATTTAATTTTCTTTCATTTTATCCATTGAAAATTTGAAACATCACTTGTGGACACGTTTTGTCTATAATCGTCATGAAGTGAGGAAATTAAATTTAACCAAATATTTTTATAATAGTAAAAAAAAATTATATATAATTATTAAATATGACACACATCTCATGAATAACATTGTTTTATTGATTGAACCATGATCAAATAATATAGATTGGGGCTTACAAACAAGAACAAGTATGAAAAATGAAGAAGTTATCACCTAGATCATTTATTTTAATAAAGAATTGTTAATAAATTGATGATAATATGTCACAAGTAAATCCTATATGGTATGATATATATATATATATTATTATTTTTATATTATATATGTACAAAAAATCAACATTTATTTTATATGAGGTTCAATCGTGGAAAAATAATTCCTGACATAACATAAGAGATTTGTGTTTGAATGTAATTTTATTTGGAATTCACTATGATTGAATTTCCATTGAGTAAAAATATATGATGCTTACATGATTTTCCATCTTCATTTTTATTATCAGATACATATTTCAAGAGATTATATTTTTTCTTTTAATTTTCCCATTATTAGGTGCTTAAGATATTGAAATACTGTTTTTAATAAAAAAAAACATATTTATTTTAGTATTTAGTCGAGAATATTTTTCTTCCATGTCCATGTAATATTTAACATTTTTTAGGAATTTTTCAATATGTTATTATTGTTTTATATTATTATTTTACCACAAGTTTTAGGTTCTATAGAAAATCCATGGAATATTCTTGTCATTTTCTGAATTAGATACATTATTATTTTAAAGTAAAATGTGAACAGAATATTTCTTTTAAAATATACACCATAAAATTATTTTCCCAACATATTGACCAATAATTTCATTGAATCATTAATTAAAATATTCCATGTTAATTTTAAAAAATGTTGTGTTATTTAATTATTTTTAAATTTTAATATTATAAATAATTGATTTGAAAATGGGATGGGTATTTTCCATAATGAATATTCAAGGAATACTTTAAATGAATTTTACACACATGATAAAATCCTTTAATGATACTTATTATTTACTAGGGATATGATCAAATAATTCCACCCATACTATATATCTGGATGGTTAATAATTATAAGGATTGGATGTTTATGAAAAAAGACGAATTAATATGGGTTATGCCATTTTGATATTGTTAATGTTTTGTGGTATAATTACATACAGATTAATGTGGATACAGTTATGTGATGAATGAGCCAATAATTATATATCCCTATAAATAATTGATTAATGATTAATTGATTTTGTGATCAAAGGGTACATGCGAGGTTTTCATATGCCTGGAAAATGGTATATGAGAGGTTATCATAATCCTTAAAAAAAGTTACGTGATAGGTTTTCACAAGCCTTAGTGAGGGTACATGGTAGGTTAACCAAAGCCCAAAATAGGGTACGTGAGAGGTTATCCCTAGCATGATTAAGTTACATGGGTGATTGGGCCAAAACTAACATATGAAGAATTCCATGGAGGGTAAACCTGACATATGATTTTTATGATTATGGTTTTTCCACACTTCATTCCATTCTTTTATAAATGATTTTATGCCAATGATATGATCTCATATATCATTTTCCTTGATTCCTTTTATGTTTATTTTCTTATGAATTTCCAATATTTATTTTATGACATATGATTATGATATATATACGTTGGTTGGTATGGGTTTTCCAACTTTAAACTCATCTTCTCTTACCATTATGATGATGTTATATTGAAATGACCAATGATATATCCTTTTTTACCTATACATAACATTTGAGATCACCCTTAATTATTGTTATTTAATTATGATATAAATAATGTTTTAATGTATGATATTTCTAAGAAGGTTTCTATTTTCTAACAACTAAGTGGGAGATAGTGTAAATAATTTATGAATGAATTGTTTATATATCAATGTTTTCAAAGACACTAAACCAGTATGGTTATAGAATAGATTGTAATGTTTTTTAATTAATATTAATCTAATAATATATAATTTTTAAATAAAATTTTTAGGCTTATATGTTCACGACCCGTCTTCCGGAAGATGATGGAAGGGGCGGTAAGGACCCCACACTTCCTTCTTCAAGTCGAAGGTGAGATAATGACCCCCGATTCCTGCCTCCATTAGGCCCCGAAGTGGCGACTAGCACCAAGGGTGTAACATTTTCACAATATGGGAGGCATTAACCTTTTCAGTTAACCATTATTGGGAGAAAGAATGAGTCGACACCAAACGCCACCAAGTATAGAAAAATCAAATGAAAACCAAACTATATGTATGTTTTAATAATAAAAATGAACAAGCTACAAGAACTCCAATGTACAAACCAATAGGGAAAGAAAAAGGCGAAGAAGAAAAAACAGCGACCAACAACAACTCCAATGTCCCGACTAGTAAGGTCCTACACGACCTCTGAAGTCCTCCTGACAACCTGAAAGTAAACGTAGGGTCAGCATACAAAGAATACTTAGAAAGAAAAACCTATGGATCTCGTGAACAAGTGGGGAGACGTACTAAGGTCCCGTGAGAAGTAGAGAAACCAACATCTATCAAGGAGTCTATCTGTCCCACCTCACCAGCCACGCTCACCAAACAACACAAGTAGTAAGTTAATAGTAACAGAACAAAACATTTGGGTACCTCGCACCACAATTTCCCCCACTAGCTAGTTGCTGATCTTTAATGGCAAACGTCCTGACACTACCACTCTCTTCCTTCCTGCACACACCTGGGCCTCAAAACCACACATCCCTGCCAGCAAACACCTGGGCCTCACAACCATCCATCCATGCCTACACACACCTGGGCCTCACAACCATCCATCTCTGCCCGAACACACATGGGCATCATTCCAAAGACACCTGGGAAAACACACAAGGACCAGAACTGTAACATCCCAAGTAAGTAATGAATAATATATATTTTTATCTATGTCTATTAATGATTAAGATAGTGTTTTATAGGCTTAAAATGAAAATAAATCCAATCTTAAGCATGGAATACACTAATATTTTTAAAAGACTGTTTTATTGCCTTTTGATGGAAAACCATTTTTAAATCTATATTTTGACAATTCTATAAGCAATGTTTGTCAAAATAAACTTATTCTTTATGATTGGGACATCAAAATTTACTTTGTGTGAATTTTTGGTATTTTTCTGGCAATGTTCATTTTTAATGAATAATGGAAAATACTGCATTTTACATCAAAACTGCTTTTTAATCTAATTTATTTATATGATTAGATTATCTTTTGAATTGGTTTTGAAGTTAAATTAGAATATATTTCAACCATTTTATCCAATGGTGGTCATTGAAATCAATTTCACTTTGAAATTAGACTTAAACTAGTGTCAATCTTTTGATACTTATTGTTTTATAAAAACACGCTATTTTCTCTGACAGCGGGAATTAATTATTAAATTAATTAATGTGACTTATATGTTTTGAATTTTGTAAAATAGACTTCATTTTTTAATTCGGAATATCAAATATAGCTTAGGGTCGATTTTTGGTAATTTTTTGAAAAACTTCAATTTCTTATGAATAGTGAAACCACTAAGTGGTACTTATAAAAACTGATTTTTCCGTTTAAATGAAATTTTTCCATCATTGTGTTATGAATTTAAAAAATCTGACATACATGGTTGTCATTAAAAAGTAAAATGTGGTTCAATGGGATTAAATTAATTTTTTGGTGAATAGTATCTAATTAAGTTTTTAATCGCGATTAGTGGTAATTAGGGTAGTTTAAGGTATAAATAATGCTTTAATAATATGAAATGACCTAGACACATGTCCCAACCTTATTGGTTGTTTCATGGCCGTCCCAGACAAGCCATGGGTAAACTTGGGGACCCCATGGAGACACTTTGGTTGGGAAATGACATAAATATCTTTTTATTAAATGTTAAAGTAAAAATGACACAAACATCATATGTTTTACGAAAACAATTTTTATATGCGGTTATAAAGATCAGATATTTGATTATAAATAGTCATTGGAAATAAAAAAGGATTTCCTACATCATATTATTTTTTTTTATAATTTTTAGACTTTAAATAAAATAAATTATTGATGACATCATGATGATGCAGCGATGACATTATTATTTAACGATTTAAATAAAATGGAAAGATAATGAAAAATCTAAAACCTACACATGGCCAAAACCAATTGGATGAGTGGATTTCGAAGCCGTATCACCTTATCATCTAAGTATAGAAATGTGGGACCTTTTAAATCCGAAACTCTTTTTAAAATAAATTAACTTATCTTTACTTTCAAAAAGTGCCCCTCCTCTCCTCTTATAAAAGGCCCACACTTCTACCTCATTTCACACACTCCTCAAGCCTTTGGCTCGGCCAACCCCGGACCATTTACTCTCTCCACATCCATCTCCTCATCCTAGTGGATTCCTTTTGGACAGAATCCTTTCAAAGGAAGCCTTTAGGCTCAAATCAAAAGGAGTTACACTTTTAAAGGTAATTCATTCTCTCATGTTCATTTGTTTTATTTTGCTTCTCCAACCCCCTAAACTCTTTTTATTTACTTATTTTGTAACAACACCAGTATCTTCAATATAATAGGATGTTTTTATAAGATTTATTTGAGCTAAAATCTCACACAACTACATCAAATGGTTAAAGAGCATACGGTTTCCGTGGATGGCGAAATTCTGCCTCCCGAAACGATGATTGTTCAATACTCATTTAACACCTTCAAAGGTGGCCATTATGATGTCACTATTTTTATATATGATATATAATATGTTTATGTTTTCCATAATCTTATGTTTTTTTTCATTTTGGGCATACCTTTATGGTTTCCAGTATGGGTAAACACGATATCTTCATTTTAGGAAGTGCGGACTACCGCCCCCTGAAAGTGATTTGATTCATTAATACCATATGTGGGATGTGTAAAGGATAAAGTTAATGATATTATATATGTTATTATACTGCAATTATAATATACTCTTATATCATTATGATTCCATTCTTGAAAATATGAAATAGAAATGGAAGTAGCATTCATGCGTACGTACGGCTTACCGTCTCCATGAACGGTGCATTTCATTTCTTACCTCTAAATGTGATGTAATATTATAAATACATGTATATGATGAATATATATGATATATATGTTATCCAAATCATTAATATCATTCTGGATATAACAAACCATTGACCAAATTAACAACACTTAAGTATAAGAAGTCTATTTTTGACTTATGAACCAAATACCGACAAAATGAACATTATTTACTTAAATGATTACATGATGTTCATAACATGGTATAAAAGGAATAATGAACTTGAAAGAGGTTCATAATCAAGTAGATATTAACTCAAGTTTATTATTCAGGAGATTAAAGAACGGTCGGGTCAAGTCAGATACGAGGTATGGGACTTCGTCTCAATCTCCTTTCATTGAGGCATATTTTGTTTTATACACAACCTTCTTTTATACGGTGTATAAACCCCTTTGAATTTTACGTTTATACAAATGGAATCTTTTTTTATACGAAGCGTTTTACTAAACGACAAAAGGGTATTTTTTTGTCGTACGTATACGGCGACAACGACTTCTCCGCCGTCGTGACTGTTATTTGAGTTTCGGATTCCTCTACAAGCCATACTTTCTTTTTAAAAGAAAAATAAATACCATGTTTTACTTTTCTTTTATTTTGGTATTGAAAATGGATTTCACAATGTTTTTTTTGTTGTATTGATATCTTGTTATTATAATTTGGAAATGTTATGTTTCCTTTATGCATGTTTTATGTGATACGATTATGTTATGGTTCTTGGGCATTATTATGAAGACGGGTGGTTCCGTGATAAACTAAGGGCGGGTGAGCCCGATATAGCTCTTCAATGCATTGGGTAACGCGAAGGAGTGAAACGTTAAGGTTTCTCCGAAGATATTTTAGGGAATATACTGTGATGGGTATTCCAAACGTAACCAAGAGGGTTACTCCCTACGTAAGAATGTTATGAATGCCTCAAGTTACCTTTATGTCTTATGATTTCTATGATTTATTCATGATTTGATGAGGTATGTGAAAGTGCTTATGTTTTATGGGTAATGTATGATTTCACTCTTATGTATATATGTATCCATGTTTCCTTTCCATGTTTTTATAACCCATACTGAGCTTTTTATGCTCATCCCAAGTTTTTTTGAAATGTTTTTCACAGGTCAAGGGAAAGGTATATGATATGATGATAGTGTCAAGGAAGTGTCAATAAAGAATCCATGTTTAATTTAAATATGTTTCCATTGATGGGAATGAAGAATAATATCTTTATGTAACCACTTTTTTTATATGTGGAATGTAATGCAAGTTTTATGATCTAATTCTCTAAAACTCTAAACCCGAAAAGGTCCTCAATGTGTAATCTTCTAATAACTCAAGATTAAGTAAGGTTTAAGGCTGGGGCCTTATAGATGGTATCATAGGTCGGTTTAGATAACATTAGGAGTTATAATTCTATTAAATTATTATCCAAAAATATTTTTTTATGGTTAAATTGAAGTGATATAGCATTTGAAGATTACCATGTTGCTTTATCTAAGACATGTTTGGTCAGAATGGTTTTCCACAGAGGAAATAGGGAAGCCGTGCTAGGAAGGCATACAAAAGGAAATAACCTTCCGAATCAGCATCCAAAAATGGTCGGAATTGGAACTGAACAGTTTGTTGCAGTAATGGCGCAGTTGACTCAAGCGATAAATGGTGGTGGTATCCATGCATGAGATCGGCCAGATCAACCGCGGAGGAACATGTCAGTGGTGGAACATTTCATGAGGCAACATCCACCATCATTCATGGAATCATCTGACCATGTGCTAGCTAAAGGGTGGATTAAAGAACTGGAGAATATTTTTGATGTCATGGGGTGTTCAGACAATCAAAAGGTTAGTCTTGCTAATAACCGTTTGGAGGGTGAAGCAGATCAGTGGGGGTCTATTTTTAAAAACATCAGGGACGCCGATGAGATTGATGCTCTTGACTGGGATGAATTCAAAGGTATGTTTCTTGAGAAGTATTTTCTTAAGGCTGTTCGACTTAGGATGGAAAAACAATTCTTTGAATTGAGGCAAGAGGAAGACTCAGTGGCTTCCTATGAAGAAAGGTTGAATCGATTGGCAAGGTATGCTCCAAATTTTATCCGAGACCTTGATAGTAAAATCAATCGTTTTTACTCAGGATTAAATCCAAATAATCGAAGGGCATTAGCTTCTCGTGAGTTTAAAAGTTATGAAAAGCTTGTTCGATGTGCTGAGAAGGTGGTAATGGAGTTTGCCGATGACCAAGTGTTCTATAACAACCAGTAGAAGAAGAGACCGAGGTGGCAGGAGAAAGGTAAGAATTCTTCAAAAAAGTTTGATGGTAAGAGAACTAAGTTTCCAGTTTGTGATAAATGTGGCAAAAGGCATGCTGGGGAATGTCTTCTGAATTCTGGAAAATGCTACCGATGTGGTAAGATAGGACATAAGGCTCGTGATTGCACTGAAAAAGGATCAAGGTGAAGGTAAGAACAAATTTGGTTTACAGTTAGTAAAATGTTATAAGTGCAATGAGATGGGTCACTATGAAAACGAGTGTCCGACAAAGAGTTTGAGTGATGGGAAGCAGTTAGACTATAAGCAGAAAGGGGTGGTGAAATCCTTTGCAACTACTTCAGCAGATGTCGGGCCATCAAATGAAGTTGTATCAAGTACTTTGTTTGTCTTTTCAGATTATGCCAGTGTGTTGTTTGATTCGGGGTCTACACATTCATTCATCTCTGAAGCCTTTTCTAGTAAAATTGAAATACCATCTCCAGAAATGACTCCTGAACTTTTGGTAAAAACACCTGGGGGAAATGTTGAGGAAAAAATAATTTATAAGAATCTTCCTATCCTTATATGTGGATAGAACCTACTTGCAAACCTTATTTTTCTACCTATAGTAGAGTTTGATGTTATCCTGGGTATGGATTGGCTCTCTATTTACCATGCTAAGATTGACTATAGAGCTAAAGAAGTTTCTTTTCAGAAAGACTTTCAGTTTGTGTACAAGAATGAACCCTTACTTTTGATAACATATTAAGAGGCCGAGAAACTTGTAAAAGATGGAAATGAATGTTACCTTGCACACGTCGTTGAAAATATAGGAACTATTCAGATTAATGATGTGCCAGTGGTAAATGAGTATACTTATGTTTTTCCTGATGAGTTGCCTAGAATAATACCATATCGGGAAGTTGAGTTTACTATTGACTTAGTTCCTGATGCTAAGCCAATTTCAAAACCCCCTTATCGAATGGCACAAATTTAACTTTTAGAGTTGAAGGAGCAATTTCAAGATTTATTAGAGAAAGGTTTCATTAGACCTAGCACATCACCATGGGGTGCTACTGTTTTATTTGTTAAAAAGAAAGATGGTTCTATGAGACTTTGCATTGATTATAGAGCCCTGAATAACATCACTGATAAGAACAAATATCCTTTGCCTCATATCGATGATTTGTTTGATCAGCTCCAGGGAGCTCAGTTTTTTTAAAGATTGACCTGAGATCGGGGTACCATCAGCTGAAGGTAAAGGAGGCAGATATTCCAAAGACCGCATTCCATATGAGATATGGCCATTATGAATTTGTAGTAATGCCTTTTGGGCTAACCAATTCACCTGCTGTATTCATGGACTTAATGAATAGAATTTTCCATGAGTTCTTGGATAAGTTTGTGGTGGTTTTCATTGATGATATTTTGGTGTTTTCTAAAAGTAAAGAGGAGTATGAAAGACATTTAAGGGTTATCTTGCAAACCTTAAATGAAAAGAAACTATATGGGAAATTCAGCAAGTGTGAGTTTTGGTTGCAACAAATTTCTTTCCTTGGTCACATTGTTTCTAAAGATGGAATAACTGTTGATCCTGCAAAAACAAAAGATGTGGAAGAATGGCCAAGACCCACAAATGTAACCGAGATTCGTAGCTTCCATGGTTTGGCGGGATATTACCAAAGGATTGTTAGAAATTTTTCACGGTTATCTAGTGCAATGACTAAGCTAACTCGGAAGTTTGTAAAGTTTATATGGATAAAAGAATGTGATGATTGTTTTTAGGAATTGGAAAGAAGATTGATGAATGCTCCAGTTTTGGCACTACCTTCCAGGAATGGTGAGTTTGTTATATACAGTGATGCTTCATTGAAAGGACTTGGTTGCGTCCTAATGCAGAATGATCAGGTAATTGCTTATGCTTCACGACAGTTGAAAACTAATGAGGTAAATTACCCTACACACGATTTGGAATTAGCTGTTGTTGTTTTTTCTTTAAAAATTTGGAGGCATCATTTGTATGGAGTAAAGTGTGAAATATATACTGATCACAAAAGTTTAAAGTATATATTCACTCATAAAGAGTAAAACATTAGACAGAGGAGATGGCTAGAATTAATCAAGGATTATGATTGTACAATTCATTACCATCCGGGAAAAGCAAATAAAGTGGATGATGCTTTGAGTCAAAAAAGTAATGCTTCATTAACAATGTCGCATTTGGAACGTGATCCTTTGGTTAAGGATTTGATGAAATTTGGAATAGAAGTTGTTGGTGCAGGAAGTACTTCTATTTTGTTTCAGGTATCAGTGAGATCTTCTCTATCAGATAGAATCAAGCAAGCACAGAAACAAGACAGTGAGTTGCAGAAAAAGGTAGAGCTGGTTCAGATATGTAAGTTTCCTGAATTCAACATTGATAATGATTGTGTTTTGAGATTTGGGAAGAGATTGTGTGTGCCTTGTGATTCACAGTTGAAGAGAGAGTTGTTATGTGATGCTCTTAGTTCTCCGTTTTCAGTTCATCCTGGCAGTACTAAGATGTATAGAGATCGGCGGGAGTATTACTGGTGGGATGGAATGAAAAGAGATATTACTGATTTTAATGTGAAGTGTTTGACTTGTCAGCAGGTTAAAGCAGAGCGGCAGTTACCGAAAGGGATGCTTCAGCCTTTACCAGTGCGAGAGTGGAAATGGGAGAATATATCCACGGACTTTGTTGTTGGATTACCGAAGACATCTCGAGGTAATAATGCAATCTGGGTTATTGTTGATCGCTTGACCAAATCTGCTCATTTCCTTGCTATACGAGATACTTTCTCTCTTGATCAACTTTCCCGTTTGTATATTAAAGAGATAGTTAGGTTACATGGAGTTCCTCTCTCCATTGTATCGGATCTTGATCCCAGGTTTACTTCTAACTTTTGGAAAGGCCTTCAGAAGTCGTTGGGTACTGAATTAAATTTTTGTACAGCTTTTCATCCTCAATCGGATGGGCTGTCAGAACGAACAATTCAGACATTGGAGGATATGCTATGAGCTTGTTCTATGGATTATCAGGGAAGTTGGGACCAACATCTTTCTTTGGTTGAATTTTTATATAATAACAGTTTTCATTCCAGTATACAGATGGCCCCATTTCAGGCATTATATGGGAAGCAGTGTCGAACTCCAGCTTTCTGGGATGAAGTGGGTGAAAGGAAGTTGATGGGACCAGAATTGGTATAAGAGATGGCAAAAAAAGTTCAGCTGATTCAGAAGCACATGAGAACAGCTCAGAGTAGGCAGAAGAGTTATGCGGATAACCGGAGGAAGGATCTCTCTTTTGAGGTAGGTGATCATGTTTTTCTCAAGGTTTCTCCTTGGAAAAGGGTGATGAGATTTGGTAAGAAAGGAATGTTGAGTCCAAGGTTAATTGGACCATATGAAATTCTGGAGAGAGTTGGATCAGTTGCATATCGAGTGGCTTTACCTCCGAGTTTATCTCAGGAACACAATCTTTTTCACGTTTCGATGTTGAGAAAGTATATGCCAGATCCATCCCATGTTTTGAGTCCAGATGTAGTTCAGCTGGAAGAGAACCTATCTTATGAGAAACAACCGGTCCAGATTCTTGACCACATGGAGCAAGTGTTACGAAATAAGGTGATTCACTAGGTAATGGTTTTGTGGAAAAACCACATGATTGAAGAGGCAACATGGGAATCTGAAAATGCAATGAGGGATAAGTACCCCCATTTATTCGATAAGTAAATAAATTGCGAGGACACAATTTTCTAAAGGAGGGAAGGATGTAACATCCCAAGTAAGTAATGAATAATAGATATTTTTATCTATGTCTATTAATGATTAAGATAGTGTTTTAGAGGCTTAAAATGAAAATAAATCCAATCTTAAGCATGGAATACACTAATATTTTTAAAAGATTGTTTTACTGCCTTTTGATGGAAAAACATATTTCAATCTATCTTTTGACAATTTTATAAGCTATGTTTGTCAAAATAAACTTATTCTTTATGATTGGGACATCAAAATTTACTTTTAGTGAGTTTTTGGTATTTTTCTGGCAATGTTTATTTTTTAATGAATAGTGGAAAATACTGCATTTTACATCAAAACTGCTTTTTAATCTAATTTATTTATATGATTATATTATCTTTTGAATTGTTTTTGAAGTGAAATTAGAATATATTTTTACCATTTTATCCAATTATGGTCATTGAAATCAATTTCACTTTGAAATTAGACTTAAACTGGTGTCAATCTTTTGATACTTATTGTTTTATAAAAACACGCTATTTGCTCTGACAAAGGGAATTAATTATTAAATTAATTAATGTGACTTATATGTTTTAAATTTTGTAAAATAGACTTCATTTTTGAATTTGGAATATAAAATATAGCTTACGGTGGAATTTTGGTAATTTTCTGAAAAACATCAATTTTTGATGAATAGTGAAACCACTATGTGGTACTTATAAAAACAGATTTTTCCGTTTAAATGAAATTTTGCCATCATTGTGTTTTGAATTTCAAAAATCCGACATACATGGTTGTCATTAAAAAGTAAAATGTGGTTCAATGGGATTAAAATAATTTTTTGGTGAATAGTAACTTATTAAGTTTTTAATCGCGATTTGTTGTAATTAGGGTAGTTTAAGGTATAAATAATGCTTTAATAATATGAATTGACCTAGACACATGTCCCAACCTTATTGGTTGTGTCATGGCCGACCAAAACAAGCCATGAGACAACTTGGGGACCCCATGGAGACACCTTTGTTGGGAAATGACATAAATAACGTTTTATTAAATGTTAAAGTGAAAATGACACAAACATCATATGTTTTAAGAAAAAAAATTTTAAATTGGGTTATAAAGATCATATTTTTTATTATAAATAGTCACTGGAAAGATAAAAAGATTTCCTACATCATAGTATTTTTTTTATAATTTTTAGACTTTAAATAAATTAAATTATTTATGACATCATGATGATGCAGCGATGACCTTATTATTTAACGATTTAAATAAAATGGAAAGATAATGAAAAATCTAAAACCTACACATGGAAAAAACCAATTGGATGAGTGGATTTCGAAGCCTTATCACCTTATCCTCGAATTATAGCAATGTGGGACCTTTTGAATCCGAAACTCTTTTTAAAATAAAGTAACTTATCTTTACATTCCAAAAGTGTCCCTCCTCTCCTCTTATAAAAGGCCCCCAACTCTACCTCTTTTCACACACTCCTCAAGCCTTTGGCTCGGCCCACCCCTACCCATTTACTCTCTCCACATCCCTCTACTAATCCTAGAGGATTCCCTTTGGGAAGAATCCTTTCAAATGAAGCCTTTAGGATCAAATAAAAAGGAGTTACACTTTTAAAGGTAATTCATTCTCTCATGTTCATTTGTTTTATTTTGCTTCTCCAACCCCATAAACTCTTTTTATTTACATATTTTGTAACAACACCAGTATCATAAATATACTAGGATGTTGTTATAAAATTTATTTGAGCTACACTCTCACGCAACTAAATCAAATGGTTAAAGAACATACGGTTTCCGTGGATTGTGAAATTCTGCCTCCCAAAACGATGATTGTTCAATACTCATTTAACACCTTCAAAGGTGGACACTATGATGTCAATATTTTTATATATGATATATAATATTTTTATGTTTTCCTTAAGCTTCTGTTTTTTTTCATTTTTGGCATACCTTTATGGTTTCCATTATGGGTAAACACGATATCTTCATTTTAGGAAGTGCAGACTACCGCCCCCTGAAAGTGATTTGATTCGTTAATACCATATGTGGGATGTGTAAAGGATAAAGTTAATGATATTATATATGTTATTATACTGGAATTATAATATACTCTTATATCAATATGATTCCATTCCAGAAAATATGAAATAGAAATGGAAGTGTCGTTCATGCGTACGTACGGCTTACCGTCTCCATGAACGGTGCATTTCATTTCTTACCTCTAAATGTGATGTAATATTATAAATACATGTATATGATGAATATATATGATATATATGTTATCCAAATAATTAATATAATTATGGATATAACGAACCTTTGACCAAATTAACAACATGTAAGTATAAGAAGTCTATTTTTGACTTAAGAACCAAATACCGACAAAATGAACATTATTAACTTAATTGATTACATGACGTTCATAAAATTGTATAAAAGGAATATTGAACTTGAAAAAGGTTCTCAATCAAGTAGATATTAACTCAAGTTTATTATTTAGGAGATTAAAGAACGGTCGGGTCAAGTCGGATATGAGGTATGGGACTTCGTCTCAATCTCCTTTCATTGAGGCATATTTTGTTTTATACAGAACCTTCGTTTATACGGTGTATAAACCCCTTTGACTTTTACGTTTATCCAAAAGGAATATTTTTTTATACGAAGCGTTTTACTAAACGACAAAACGGTATGTTTTTGTCGTACGTATGCGGCGACAACAACTTCTCCGCCGTCGTGACTGTTATTTGGGTTTCGGCTTCCTCTACAAGCCATACTTTCTTTTTAAAAGAAAAATAAATACCATGTTTTACTTTTCTTTTATTTTGGTATTGAAAATGGTTTTCACAATGTTTTTTGTGTTGTATTGATATCTTGTGATTGAATGTGGAAATTTTATGTTTCCTTTATGCATGTTTTATGTGATACGATTATGTTATGGTTCTTGGGCATTATTATGAAGATGGGTGGTTCTATGATAAACTAAGGGCGGGTGAGCCCGATATAGCTCTCCAATGCATTGGGTAACACGAAGGAGTGAAATGTTAAGGTTTCTCCGAAGAGATTTTAGGGAATATACTGTGATGGGTATTCCAAATGTAACCAAGAGGGTTACTACCTACGTGAGAATGTTATGAATGCCTCAAGTTACTTTTATGTCTTATGATTTCTATGATTTATTCATGATTTGATGAGGTATGTTAAAGTGATTATGTTTTATGGGAAAATTATGATTTCACTCTTATGTATATATGTACCCATGTTTGCTTTCCATGTTTTTATAACCCATACTGATCTTTTTATGCTCATCCCAAGTTTTTTTGAAATGTTTTTCACAGGTCAAGGGAAAGGTACATGATATGATGATAGTGTCGAGGAAGTGTCAAGAAAGAATCCATGTTTATTTTAAATATGTTTCCATTGATGGGAATGAAGAATAGTATCTTTATGTAACCACTTTGTTTATATGTGGAATGTAATGTATGTTTTATGATCTAATTCTCTAAAACTCTAAACCCGGAAAGATCCTCAATGTGTAATCTTGTAATAACTCAAGATTAAGTAAGGTTTAAGGTTGGGGCCTTATAAGAACCCCTGTACGAAAAAACATGGGATAAAAACACACCAAAATAAACCTATCCGAAGAATCTTGGGTGTATGGTCGCCTCCAACCATCACAACCGAGGTAAGAGGGAGTAGGAAGGAGAGTAACTAGGGGGAAACGCCCTTCCCCATGAAATGGTTTGTCTGACACTAAGTGCCCAACGCGGGTGGGGTGGGACTAAACACAAAACATACAATTATACATACAGATATATATATATATATATATATATATATATATCAACACACAGCCCAACCTATGGCTCCTTAAATAGATACATGAAGGTGCACAAGCGCTGCTGCCTCAGAAAACAGTAACACAATAAACAGTTCCAAGTTCCCTAGTTCAAGTTATCATTCCTAACAATTCAGTATGAGTTAATCCTTTCACTACTAGGCAACTAATAGGAACATTCCAAGATGAAACAATAAAATCGACATAAAGGAAAAACATCAGGAAATTTAAGTATTCACACTCGGTTCTCTTGTGTTGTCCCAAAAAAATAGGGATCATGTGAGATTCCTCAATGTACTGGAAACAAAACAACCCCAAGACACAGCCCCGTGTCCCCAAACTCCAGATGTCAATGGTTTCTCAACAACAGAGGATTCCACCCCAATTTTTGATATAAGCAGAGTAACCCCTCAAAACCTCAGATTCACAACCAGAAAAAAAAATTAACAACAGGGGATACCATCCAAGAAAACCATAAAGTTACGCATAATCGGACAGTGAAGGGAACATAACAACCAACCCACTTCCACCAACACAATTTTGTCCCATGAAAGTATTCTCATATTTAAAATATTTATCACACTCCATGGTTTCAATTCCACTGTGCTTTACCCGGGGTTATCACAAAAAAAGAGTTATTCCTGGTGCTTTCAATTTATTTAACCGAGTATACGTAATTAACCAATTCCATGTTACGGTTATTTAAACATCCATGAACACGGAGGCTCATTAGTTCATAGAGAAAGACCACCAACAACCATGATTTATAGTGAGAATAGGCCCACATAATTCACAACACACATTAATAATTAAAGAGAACAACACGACATAGATCACACCCTCCTTTTTATTCCTTAAAGTTCCGTTTATTATCTACATTAAGTTGGTTTTCGTCAATTTCCACAAGAGAAAAAAGCATGCCCACCCCGCATGATACACAGAAAGGAGTGGATAAGGTATGATCCCTACCCGATTGATCATGTTTAGACATTATGTACTGGCGTGAGTAGTCGGAACTCCACGAAACATGATTAATGAAAACATCATGGGGTCTTCGGGAGGAAGGGTACTCTGAGGGTAGGGTGATAGAGAAAAATAAACGTAGGTAGAATCCCTTTAGGTTAGAAAGGCTGAGATATAGTGTCCTCAGGACGGTTAAGATATGGAGAAAAACTTAAAATCTCATAAGAAGTTTGATAGTGGGTTGACCACATGGCTGGGACACCACACACGACACTTAAAAGGTCCCCGCCTTTTTGGGGAGGTTTAAACTGACTCACACCTCATCGTTTTTCATGTGAGGAGGGTACCTCACCAATCATTTATTTTAAACTCCATTAATGGGCACTAATGGGCTTTAAAACAGAATTACTTTGGTCAAAACATGGTTTAAACCTAATTTTCGCAAAAAGGAGGCGCTATTGGAAAACCCATGGGGGGTAGGCAAGAGCTATGGGTTGGCGGCAGCTACCGGTAGCCGATAGCCACCGGTAGCTAAGAGCTACCAGTTGGCAACAGCTATCGGTAGCTGAGAGCCACTGGTAGTGGAGAGATACTGGTTGGCGACAGCTACTGGTAGCTAAGAGCTACCGATAGCCGAGATCCACTGGTAGCCGAGAGCCACCGGTAGCCGAGAGCCACCGGTGGCCGAGAGCCACCGGTAGCTGAGAGCGACCGGTTGGCAACAGCTACCGGTAGCTGAGAGCTACCGGTACCCGAGATCCACCTCTATCCGAGAGCCACCTGTAGCCGAGAGATACCGGTTGGCGACAGCTATCGGTAGCTGAGAGACACTCGTAGCCGAGAGCCACCGTTATCAAAGAGACACCAATAGTCGAGAGCTACCGGTGGCTGAGAGCCACCAGTTACTGAGAGCTACTGCTATCCGAGAGCTACCGGTCACCGAGGGAGACTAGTACCCCATGTTGACCAATTGCCTAGTTCTACCAGTAGGCCGAGGCTAATGGTAATCCAAGGATACTTCTAAGAGTCACCAAGAAGATGAGATAGACTTCCAGACCGCCCAAAACACCTCAAACATCAGATGTTTAGCAAGTAATGGACCCCAAACACCCAGGACATTACATCAGATACTTCTCAAACTATTCTCATCCCCTAGAATATAAGAACAACCCAGAAAGGAGAAACTGGGAGTCCAAACAACCACCCTCTAAGATAATTCTCATGGGAAACCCCTGAGTTGTTCCAAAGATAGAATAGATCCATCCCCTAAAAATCCTAGAATAATCCCCCAAGAGTTATCAACCAAAAACATTCACAACAAGAACAAATATCACTCTGTCCAACACATGAGTTATGGAGCCCCCTCTTACATTTCAGGATATTATCCGCTTTGGGTGGCACTGAATCACCCGCATGGGTTTAATCGCATCCACATTAATGCATCCTGATTAGTAGTCAGGTTTTCATATCATCACACATTCGGAAACACACATAGATAGAACAGGGAAAAGATCTTCTAACAGATAAAAAAAAGAAGCATTTCATATATTAAAGCATAAGGTGAAATATCTCAAAAATGATTAGAACAAAAACAACAAGTCAAAATATCTCTTGGTACTGAACGCGTAACTGGGACTCCTGCTCCCTTGTGCTCTCTTCCAGGCCACCGTGCCTCCACTACACACAATCCAAGGGGATGGTTCATCCACGAAGCACATTTTCATTACGATCCTCGATATTGATTGGTTATTCTATGAAGGTGGCATCGTCTTCGACATCTAACTCTCCCCAATCGATGATGTGGGAGTCTTCGTGTAGATATCGATGAATCTGGGAGACCTGAAAGACGTTGTGAACATTATCCAACAGATGTGGAAACGCTAGCTAATACGCCACCTCACTACTCGTCCCAACACCTCAGAAGGTCCTATTAACCTAGGGGAGAGCATACTCCCCTTCCCAAACCTTTACTGTCCACGTCGAGGAGAAACCTTTAAGAACACATGATTCCCAACCTCGAAGTCCAAGGGCCTCCTCCTACAATCGGCATAACACTTCTGCCGGTCTTGGGATGTCTTCATCCTCTCTGGCATGAGTTGAACCTTCTCAGTGGTCCCCTGCACCACATCTGTCCCAAGAACCGCTGCTTCCCCAATCTCTATCAAGCTAACGGGTGAGCGACACGACCATCCATACACGGCCTAAAACGTTGTCATACCAATAGTGGAGTGGACGATAATGTTATAAGAAAACTCCACTCGAGGAATGTGTCGTACCCATGATCCCCCAAAATCTAGAACACATGCCCGCAGCATGTCTTCCAATGTTTGGATTGTTCGGTCTGTTTGCCCATCTATCTGAGGGTGGAAAGCAGTGCTAAGGCATAGGTTGGTGCCAAAGGCATTCTGTAATCCCCACCAGACTCATTAGGTAAACAGTGTGTCTCTATTGGAGAAAATTGATCTCGGGATCTCGTGCAACCACACCACCGCATCGATATACCTTTAGGCTAAGGTGTTCACTGAACTTGACTCCTTAATCTTCAAGAAGTGTCCGGATTTTGTCAGCTGATCCACCACTACCCAGATGGAATCATAGCCTCTCTATGCCCTGGGTAGCCCTGTGATGAAGTTCATCAAGATTTCATCCCACTTCAACTCAGGAACATATTATGTTTGTAACATCCCAACAAGAAAATGGTGTTCAGCCTTTACTTGCTGACACACGAGGCACTTTTCCACAAACTCTGCCACCGCCCGCTTTACCCTGAGCCACCAAAACTGTCTCCTCGGGACATGGTACATCATTGAGACCCCCAGATGTACTGCTAATGCCGAGCCATGGAACTCATAGAGAACACCTTTACGCATCATATTCGGAATGAAAAGACTTCCAAAGAAAAGAATCTGATGCTGACCATCCTCCGACTATCTCTCAGGAGCATTTCCCTAATAAACACGATCCCGCATCACTTCCACCTCCGAGTCCCCCATCTGAGACTCTTCCAATAGCACCATTACGGAGGGAACTATATTCATCTAAAACAGACAACCTATTCCACCTTCAACCCTTGCATACAAATGCAAGTCTGCTAACTCTTCCATCGCTCTTCAAACATCTGCAGATTCCTGAATTACTTCCATCTGTGTTTTCCGGCATAGGAAATCATCCACAATGTTTCCCTTTCCATTAGTATAAGAGATCACGAAGTTGTAATCTTGGAGGAACTCGACCCATCTCTGCTACCGCAAGATCAGATCTCACTAGGAAAATATATAACGCAAGATCGTGTGATCTGAGAAGACCACAAAGCGCTCTCCAATGAGATAACGCCATTACAACTTCGATGCAAACACTACAGCTTAAAAATACAGATCTCGTGTGGCATTGTTACGTTCATGAGGACGTAACTGCCTAGACCCATAAGAGATCACACCTCGCTGCTACATCAACAGACATCCAAACCAAAGGCCAGAAGAATAACAGAACACTTCAATCAACACCCCTTCCTCGGGTAATCTGATTACTGGAGCACTAACTAGCTTCTCCATTAGGTAGCCAAAAATTTTCTAGCATTGGTTGCTCCATACGAAGGCCTGGTCTTCCCTAGTCAAAGCTGTCAATGGATCTGCAACTCGAGAGAAGTCCAGAAAAAACCTTCGGTAATAGCCCGCAAAACCCAGGAAACTGTGAACTTCGGCCACGTTCTTGGGTGATACCCATGAAACGACTACCTCGATATTAAACGGGTCTACTTCTATTCCCATATGAGACACTACGTGTCCAAGGAAATGTACCACTTGCATTAAGAACTTTCACATAGATAGTTTCCCACAAAGATAGTTGTGTCAAAGGACTCCCAAAACTGCCCTAAAATGTTCAAAATGATCTTCCTTTGATCTTGAGTAGGTAAGGATGTCGTCGATGAACACCACAACGAACTGGTCTAGAAACTCTCGGAAAATAGAGTTCATGAGGTCCATGAATGTAGCTGGTGCGTTGGAAACACCAAACAACATGAACACGAACTCAAAGTGGCCATATCTGCACTTGGAAGCCGTCTTAGAGATATCACATTCCTTCACTCTAAACTCAGGGTATCCAGACCGCAGATCAATCATAGAGAACAAACCCACTCTCCTCAGCTAGTCAAAGATATCGTCTATCCTCGGGAGGGGGAACGATTCTTAATCGTCACCGAATTCATCCTCCGGTACTCTATGCATTATTGTAGACTACCATATGCCTTATTTACAAACAAAACTGGAACACCCCATGGCAACACACTGGGTCGAACAAATCCCTTCTCCATCAGATCGTCAATCTGAATCCGCAACTCCCGCAACTTAGAAGGTGCCATCCGATAAGGAGCCATTGAGATCGGGCGAGAACCAGGCAGTAAGTCGTTCCCAAACTCAACGTCACATTGAAGGGGTAGAGTCACAAATTCATTGGAAAATACATCATGGAATTCTCTTACGATGCTTGGGAAATCCATCATTCCTGCATCCGCAGACTCTATTGACATCCCTTTCAGCATAGAAATGAGTGGTTCCACGTGTCGACTCCCCTCCTGATAACTCTGCTCCCCATCAAAAGCCACACGCCATCCATCCTCATTAGATAATTCAATCCCTCTCCAATAGCAGTCGATGATGGCATGCATGAAGAATAACCAGTCGACGCCTAGAATGACATCGTATTGCTGCATCTGTAAAGAAAGAAGGTCTCTACTAGACTGATGTGGTCCTTACATCAGTATACATACCATGAAGAGGTAAGATACACTGGACTAACCCCCAACTGGTGTTCTCAACACTAGGGTCACAAAAAGTCTCTCGGCATCCAGACCAATAGCATTGGCTAATGCGGGCGTAACGAAGGAGTGTGGAGCTCCCGAATCAAACAAGGAAGAAACAAGAGTGAAGAATAAACTGATCGTACCTCGAAAAACCTATGGTCCCATTAGAGTTACTAACTTTGTGGCGAGAAACTGTCCACGCCCTGCTCCTCTTCCTCACTTTTGTCGACCACCTCCCCGACTGCACCAGGGTCGATGTCCCTGAGGTGCACCCTGGTGTCGATCTCCTCCCACAAGTTCATCCCTCAGAAGGCCAGGGGCCTGCTACTGCTGCTGGAAAAGGCCTTGCCTGCAACAGATGTTGTTGAGGTGGGTGCTGAAACTGCCCACTTCCACCATATGGAGCTCTGGTCGGACACCTGCTCTTGACGTGTCCAAACAATCCACAAAAGAAACACTTAGGTCTCATCTCAGCGAGAAAAGGCCTAGGGCCAGATGATCGGGACTGGAACTGATGAGGTCGAAACCCTGCTTGTCAAAACCTAAAAGTCCATGTCGCTGGAGACCTGCTGCTGACCACCTTCCCCTTTGATGAACTCAGCTGGTTCCATTATCGTGGTGTGCCTCCCTTCGATTTCGTCCTCTCTAATCTCTCATCATTCTTCAATACTTCTATATAAGTCGTAAGAGTGAAGGGAGTGACAACATACTGAAGTGAAGGATGGAGTGCCTCCTCTAACCGTCTTGCTCGAGACTCCTCATCCGGAATGAGATCCGGGGCAAAGTGCAAGATATCTTTGACATGATCCCCAGATCCCTCACTAACATGCTTCCCTACTGAAGGGAGATAAACTCAGGTCTATTCTCATCCTTCTCCGTATAAAAGAGGAACTCCTCACGAAATTCCTTCTCGAAACTGGGCCATGAAACCTCTTCCTCGGTATTCTCTCCCTGGAAAATCGTCCACCATTGACGCGCTACTCCTCTCAGCTGAATGACAGCCAATGGAACACAATACTCCCACAGAGCACATATTAAAGAGAAGGTGATGGCTATATCCTCAAGTCATCCCTCTGTTACTGAGTCAGAAAAGATTCCCTCGTACTTTTTGAGGGTTTGTTGCTGGAAAGAGCGCAGATTCCTCTACCACAAGTCGTCCTCTTCATCTAAGTCAACCCTCTGCTGGTAAATTACCTTGACCCGCTAGGCCTAAACCTCCTGGGTCTCTCGTGGATAACGTCCGGGTGCCATAGCAGTAAGGTGAACAAATATTGCCTACGCTCGAGTAGCAAGGGAATTATTATTATTATTATTATTGTTATTAAATTTGTTTCTCCCCAAGGTTCCCAAAATCAAATAAAAACAATATCATTATGATGAATGTACCTTCCCTAGGGTCTCTACCCTACAATAAATTTAGTCTCAATTGGTCGTTTCATAGGCTTAGAGTCCTTGCAGCGGATCACATGGGGCCCTAAAATCCCGTGTCCTAGCAGGTCCTCCCTGGCCTATTTCAAAAACTAAGATCACCTAACATTGTTGACCTACCCTAAAATGAAATTCTCACTGTGCCTAACTCCAGAATCCATCATATCCATACACCTCACCATTTATACCATTCTTTCATGACCTTCCTTTGGAAAGAGGATGGAAGGGGTGGCAAGGCTCCCACCCTTCCTTCTTCAAGTCGAAGACGAGATAATGACCCCTGTGTTCCGCGTCCAGTAGGCCCCGAAGTGGCAACTAGCACCAAGGGTGTAACATTTTCACAATATGGGAGGCATTAACCTTTCTAGTTAACCAAGATTGGGAGAAAGAATGAGTCAAAGCCAAACACCACCAAGGATAAAAAAATCAATAGAAAACCAAACTACATGCATGTTTTAATAATAAAACTGAACATGGTACAAGAAATCCAAAGTACAATCCAATAGGGAAAGAAAAAGGTGATTTAGAAAACAACAGCGACCAACAGAAACTCCAACATCCCGACTAGTAAGGTCCTTCATGGCCTCTGAAGTCCTCCTGACAACCTAAAAGTAAACGTAGGGTTAGCATACAAAGCATACTCAGTAGAAAAAAACCTATAGCCCTCGTTCACATGTGAGAAGACGTACTAAGGTCCTGTGAGTAGTAGAGAAACAAACATCCATCAAGGATTCTATCCATCCCACCTCACCGGCCACGCTCACCAAACAACACAAGCAGTAATGTAATAGTAAAAGAATAGAACATTTGGGTACCCCACACCACCATTTCCCCCACTAGCTAGCTTCTCATCCCTAACAGAAAATAACCTGACGCTACCACACTCTTCCTGCCCGCACACACCTAGGCCTAACAACCACACTACCCTGACCACACACACCTGGGCCTCAAAACCATCTATCCCATCCCACACACACCTGGGCCTCACAACCATCCATCCATGCCCGAACACACCTGGGCCTCATCCCGAAGACACCAGGGAAAACAAAACATAACCAGAACCCCTTCCCAAAAACACCATGGCTATCAACACACCAAACGAAACCTACCCGATGAATCTTGGGTGTATGGTAGCCTCAAGCCATCACAGCCAAGGGAAGAGGGAGTATGAAGGAGAGTAACTATGGGGAAATTCCATTCCCCGTGAAATGGGCTATCTGACACTAAGTGCCCAATGCAGGTGGGGTGTGACTAAACACAAAACATATATATATACATATATATATATATATTAACACACAGCCCAAAATAAGGCTCCTAAAATAGATACAAGTAGGTGAAAAAGCACTACCGCCTCAGAAAACAGGCACACAACAAACAGTTCCCAGTTCCCATGTTTATGTTATCATTCATAACAGTTCAGTATGAGTTAATCCCTTCACTACTAGGAAAATAATAGGAACATTCCCAGATAAAACAAAAAAATAGGCTAATGGAAAAACATCGGGTAATTTAAGCATTCAAAACCAGTTCTCTTGTGAAGTCACAACAAAATAGGGATCAAGTTAGATTCCTCAAAGTACAAGAAACAAAACAACCCTGAGGCACAACACCATGTCCCCAAACTCTAGAAGTCAATGGTTTCTAAACAAAAGTGGATTCTAACCCAATTCGTGACATAAGTGGAGTAACCCCCCACAGCCTTGGAATCACAACCAGCGAAAAAAATATAACAACATGGGATCCCATACAAGAAAACCATAAAGTTAGCCGTAATCGGCCCATGAAGGAAAAAAACAACAAACCCACTACCACCAACACAATGTAGTCCCACGCAAGTATTTTCAGATTAAAAATATTTAACACACTCCATGATTTTAATTCCACTGTGCTTTAACCGGGGTTATCACAAAAAAAGGGTTAATCCTGGTGCTTTCAATTTATTTAACTGATTATACGTAATTAACCAATTCCATGTTATGGTAATTTAAAAATCCAGGAACAATGAGGTTCATTAGTGCACATAGAAATACCACCAAAATCCATGATTTTTAGTGAGCATAGGCCAGTGTAATTCACAACACACATCAAGAATAAAAGAGAACAACACGACATTGATCACACCACCCCTTTTTATTCCCTAAAGATCCGTTCAATATCTTCATAATGTTGGGTTTTGTCAATTTCCACAAGAGACAAAATCATGCCCTCCCCGCATGATACACATAAAGGAGAGTCGAAGGTAATAACCCTACCTGATTGATCAAGGATCGACATTACGTCCTCACGTCAGTAGCATGAACTCCATGGAACGCGATCATGGAAAACATTGCATTGTCGTCAGGAGGAAGGGTACTTCGAGCGCAGGGTGATCGAGAAAATGAAATGTAGAGAGAATCCCTCTAGGTTATAATTGATGAGATACAGCATCCTCAGGAAGGATAAGATATGGAGAAAAAATCTAAACCGCATAAGAAGAGGGATCGTGGGTTGACCACGTGGCTGGGACACCCCACACGCCACATAAAAGGTCCCCACCTTTTTGGGGTGGTTTAAACCGACTCACACCACATCGTTTTTCATTTACGGAGGGTACCTCACCAATAATTTAATTTAAACGCCATTAATGGGCATTAATGGGGTTTTAAACTGGCTTAAAGTGGTCAAACAATGGTTTAAAATTGATTTTCTCAAAAAGAAGGTGCTACTGGAAAACCCGTGGGGGGTAGGAAAGAGCTACCAGTTGGAGACAGCCACCAGTAGCTGAGATCCACTGGTAGTTGAGAGATACCGGTTGGAAACAACTATCTGTAGTCAAGAGCCACCAGTAGCCGAGAGATACTGGTTGGTGACAACTACCGGATTCTCTCGGCTACCGGTAGCCGAGAGATACCGGTTGGCGACATGTAGTGGTAGCCAAGAGCTATCGGTAGCCGAGAGTCACCTGTATCCAAGAGCCACCGGTAGCTGAGAGATACAGGTATCCGAGAGCGACCGGTAGGCGACAACTACCGGTAGCTGAGAGCCACCAGTAGCCGAGATCCACCGGTAGCTGAGATCCACCGGTAGCCGAGAGCTTGCAGTTGGCGACAGCTACCGGTAGCCAAGAGCCACTAGTATCCTAGATCCACTGGTTGCTGAGAGCCACCGGTGGCCGAGATCCACCGGTTTCTGAGAGCCACCGGTAGCCAAGAGCCACCTGTGGCTGAGAGCTACCGATAGCCGAGAGATACCAGTAGCTGAGGGCTACTGGTACCCCAAGGTCACCGGTAGGCTAGGTCTACTGGTAGGCCGAGGCTACCGATAGGCCAAGGCTACCACTATGAGTCACCGAGAAGTTGGGATGGACTTCTAGACCAACCAGAACACGTCAAACATCATATTTTTACCAAGTAATGGACCCCAAAAACCTAGGACATTACATATATAGTTGGTGATATATAATTATGTAGTTAATCATTCTATATTTAGATAATAAAACATTATTGACAACCATCAGACAAATAATAAGTATATGATGAAAATCTATTATTTTGGTAAGGTGGATGTTATTTGTTTTCCTAGAAATAGATCCCTATGAGGATAAATAATGTGTATGTGGGTTTTTTCTTTAATACATTAATGAATAATAACCTATAAAATATTTGGTTGATTATATCGTGGATATCATTATGTTTCATGGTGGATATTCCATTACAGCGCACCCAGTTTGACAATCCTAGGGGATATATTTGGTTTAATTCACATTTTCCTTATAAACCATTGTGAAAAACATTGATTGATGATAAAAATAATGGGATATTTTTAAATTATGGTGTCATATTTTGAAAAACAATTCGTGAATTATACATCCTACGAATGAGTTTTTAGGATTATATGACTTATCACTATGGCTACCTCTTTATGCTGCACCTGCTCCCAAACCTTACAGGTCACCATAAAATTTATTATCATATGAATAAGTCATGACCTCTGTGGGATGAGAAAATGTATAGGTGAGAATAAAAATACTCATTAAGACACCCCAAAATCACAAAACATAAGCATCATAATATAAGTCACCTCACCACAAGGTATGTTAATGTGAGATGATATATGTTGATAATAGTGGTAAAACCCTAGGAATACTCATAAAACAGTCAAAATCTCGGAAGGGTCTCAACCATACTACCATAATAATGTTTCTAGTTTATTCATTATTGTATCACTAATCAATGATTATCCACTCCATATGATGTTTTATAATTGAAAAGACTCAAGAAAGAGGTAATGTTGAATAGAACATTACAAGGTTGTTCTCACTAGATCTATAATGTTATCAATACATAGATAAAATATCACATCCAGATCTACTAAATGATGAAAACACAATTGTTAATAACCCAATAAGTATGGTATTATATGAAAATTTATGTTTTTCATGATGATTCCACAAATCTCAACTAGTAAAGATGATATGATGTGGGATCCCACCCTATGCCACCTACGAGTGGATTCATAAAAATTATATCTGAAAAAAATCAGTATAAGGGATTAAAATACAATGTTGACGCCATAATTCCACATTGCATGATCAAAGAAATTATCCAAGGGAAGAAAATTAAATGATACTACTTCTATTTGAACAGATAGTGGGCCCCAATATTCCCTATAAGAAGTAAAAAACGTGTACCGGTGGGGGTACATGGAGTCTCTTTCCTACCAACATCTTAACATATCATATAAAATTTATTCCTCCTTATACATACTGTTTTATATTGTGATACCTAGCATGTAGATATGGGACTAGAACTTGTTGCGCCACTATCATGTGGTTCTTTAAATCATGGCGTTCTTAGGTACTATAGTCATTCATGTATACCTGGTTACGTATGAGTAATGGGTCATTCATCTTTATTCAGTTTGTTCCCATGGGTATGTTTATGTTCATGGTTTTGTACACCTATGTCACGAATAATGCCATAATCATAGAGTCACAGAACGTGTTCCATATGACCCATAGTGTGTGATAGTTTTCTCCATAAACACTAATGTCCAAGAACATGGTGTAACAACCTGATATTTTGTGAAGAATTTTTTAATGATTTAATTTTCATTTACGTATTTCACTACAAAAATTAATACATTCTTTTCAAATGACAATAACTTGGCTGGAGCTTCATGCAACACTAACCTTTCAAATTTTTCACATAACACTGAGTTTTTATGAAACATTATATTATTATTAGAATTATTTTAATGGGATAGTTCTATCCAACATGATAAAATTTGAAATATTAATGGCTATAACTAATATCCATTTTTTAATAATCTTTTAATATAAATGAAATAAATTGATAAGCGAAATTAATATTTCTTTTAATGACATTGTATTTTTTAAAATATTATTTTTTTAATGAAAATAATTTTTATATCCTTTAATGAAAAATAATAAAATTAATTTTAGAAACTCAACGAAACTTAATTTGATAATATAAATATAAATTTTGAATTAAAAATATCAAAATTACCTTAGGGTTAGTTTTTTGGATTTTTTCGAGGAACATTAATTTTTGGTGAATCGTAAAAATTACTACAATCTAGCTAAAAACAGCCATTTCATTTAAATAATGAATAGTAACAAATTATATTTTCATTTTCATTTTGATTTCACAATAGATAAATTATACATATATTATTCCAATTTGGGTAATTTTAATCATTATTATATTAGATATGAACACTTATCAAACATATAAACATTTCTACATTAAAACCCTGTATTCTCGCTAAGTCTGCGGGATTAGCGTTAAACATAATTTTCCCACTTCTGTGATTTAATTTTTACAAAATGTATATACATGGATTTTCTAGGTATGGTATTTTTAGTCTAATAAGATTATATTAAATTTTTACAAGCAATATTAGTGAATTTGATTAAAATTAATCACAATGATTATTGTATGATTATACATAATAATGGACTAAACATTAATCATAAATACAAAAATGAGCTCGAAACATGACCAAAATGAATTGGATGATAATATTTAGACAATATTTACTATTATATCGAATTTAATGGTTATTTGGATATTATTAAATTGAATTTCCCTAAACAAAAGTCTATGAAACTAAAAAACAAAAAAAATGGAACTTTCCATACCTTTATCATTTATAAAACATTGATATTTGTAAAGAACAAACTATGTTCAATTATAAATATCCCTTTTAAAAATAATTTTTTTATTTGAATCACAAAAATTTATCAATAATTTTAAGATATTATTATTTACATAAAATTCTAATGAAATGCCAACGTAATAACTAGTTTTATTATAATTAACTAAGTAAATAACACTATGAATGTTAAAAGTGAAGTGAATTGATTATATTATTGTATTTAATTTTTTTAAGAATCATTCATCATTTAGAACCACTTTATGCTTAATTTTTATAAATTTTAATTCTATTATGATATTTTTCAATTTAAATTAAATAAATGTTTTAAAAATTGACATTATTGATAATTTACAATAAATGATATTTTACTAAATTATTTAAAAATAAAAAAAAATAATATATTCAAAAAGATAATTCTATGGGTTTAAAATATAAATTATGGTCTACTAATGTACCAATTTATGTTTTATAATTTACATGTTGACCAATATATCGTGAAAACATTGTCAGCACATTTCGGGTTTAAGTAGTGTTTTTTCATCACATGCGCTTATTTTAAAACATAATTTCCAAATACATAAGAAATTTTTATTATTAAAATTAGGTATAAAATTCATAATTATGTGGATATATATTATATAGAAAATTTCACTTAATTTTTTTTGTAAATGGTTAAGTTACATCGGTTAAAAAATATACTCTTTAAGAAAAAATAATAATAAAATTGGTGAAGCGTAAAAGTTAACAAACCAAATTGTTAAAATGAACATTTTTTTTCTAGTGTAGAATTTTTTAAAACATAAATTAAAATTAATCCATTATTTTCTATTTTGGTGTCACATTAGGTAAATGATTCTTCAAATTTTTTTATACCTTTTGGTATTTACAAGAGTTTCACTCCCCCTCCACTATAAAAATTCATGCATTATACCACTTTCTCACGCATCTAAAAAAATTACCTTGGCCAATATCTACCTAACGCATGCCTGTCATAGGGCTCGACCAAAGCAATTTAATTTTTCCTAGTGCAACATAGAGTCTGATCAGGGTAATCTCACTTGAGGAGCTTTCTCAGTTCGTTAACTCACTTAATCTAATTAAACTAAAATACTTCTTTTGGTTGTTTTAATTTTAACTATGAATGGAATACAATTTAATTAAAATAAAATATAAAACTATCGAGAAATGACAAAATGCAATTAATTGAGAAAAACATGACCTTTTGGGTGGGTTTGTGGGTTTCATCATTATCCTTGTTGTTATTTAAATTAATTTTGATAATTAAATTATGAGATCTCATTCATGAATTACTATTATTTTTTTTACTGGTGTGAAATCTGGAATGCATTTAGCAATCTTAACTTCACCTCCTCCTATAATCAAGATTAATGGCACACCTCGATCGAGAGTGTGACATCTTCCAAGACCTGGCTCCATCGTATATCATTTCAACCACTGAATGGATCAATTCCATCGAATGAAGATCTTGTATATAGTAGAAGGGAGGGAAAATGTTTAATAAAAGAATAGAAATGAGTAAGAGATCAGTGTCATGGTGGACGATCGCCACACCCGTGCACACAACACTTTCTCAACACAAACATAATAAAACATCAAAATTGAAGAATAGAATAAATGAAATTTCCACATACCTCCCCCAAGACAAGTCTTAGGTTAACCACTCATTTTTTAGGGTAAGAGGTCACGGTGGATAACATGAGAATATTAAAGAAGAAAAGAAAGAGAAAAGATGAAGAAGAAAACATGGTGGATGGGTGGACACATAAAAAAAATAATGCATGAATTTTATTAGAAATATAAATTACAATTGAAAACTATAAAAAAAAAATAAAAGAAATTAAATGGGGATTATTTTTGTCCGGCCACCCTCAGTGGAGATCTCCTCCTCAGTTCCTTGATGGAATGGATGGAGAATGTGATTCTTTGAGTTGGTGGAGCTCTCCTCATTTTATATCCAGAATTTGTCCCCCGAATGTTGATGAATTTTATCCCCATTAAAATATATCTTCCCACATTGATCCCTCATTAAATGTTGTTCATAATTCTCTTGGTCATTTCCCCTCAACATATCAGCAGATATGGACATGTAATTCGAGAGTTATGGTCGTTTTACTCGGAGCATTTATTCTGTCCCGTCACACTCACCAAATCGAAAACCTCTAGATTATGATGATTTAATGACAATATAACGACCAAAAATGGGGTATTTCATTAATGAAGGATGTTCTAAAACTCTTTACGCGTCCACCCACCTAATATCACAACAATTTGTCCAACCAATAATTATTTATGGACCCCACACCAAAACTCTGAAGAACTATAACCAGTATTCATGAGACAAATTGTGAGCTTATTTTGAGCATCTATATGGTCTATTCAGCTTTTGGACCAAATATAGTAAATGAATCCCTTGATTTTTAGAATCATTAAACGAAATAGATTTTTAATTTGTATTATTTAAGATAATTTAATGGCCAAAATACAGAAATACTTTAAAAATGTTAAAAATATGAAATGTGCCATTTTTACTATTAAGCTCAAAATATTACTAATATCATAAAAATGTGACAATTACACATACAATAACACTATTGTCAGATTATAAACAATTATTTATAGTATAAAATATAAGAAAATGTGAGCTTCATCACTCCCCCACACTTAAACATTGCACACCTGGGCAATCATATTACATCCAAATCAAAATCCACACAACAATCAAAAACGAGAAAATATCAATGATTTTATCCAAAATAGAATTCCATCATGCATTATCTATAAATAAAAATTCTCTCTCATTTTTATTTAAATCATTAAAATTTGTTCAACCTCATAAATAAATCCATGGACCAATCACAACCTACATCAAATTGAATTTTATGTCACTCTTCACTAAAGGGAAATTGAATCTAGGGTTATACTCATACTTGAAAATCACATGTATCACCATAGGATTATGAAAATTATCATTTATCCACTATGTGAAACATGAAAATGAATTTAATCATTAGGGATTTAATTAATATTTAAAATGATTCTGTGTCATAGGGTTGGTGGGAAAATTGTTGAAAAAAGTTCGAGGCTAGAAAGAGGAGGTTGGACTTTTAAGTATAATGCATGATTAAATCATGGAAAAAAACAGGTAATTCCACTCTCAATACCACTTGAAAATGTGAAAAACAAAACCACCCCTCTTATGACATTTTACATGAGCCCATAAGTTATTATAATGAATTATATCATCTAAGTTCTCCTTTTTTTCAAATCTCCAAAAAGGCACAACATTATATTATTTTTCTTTTCTCATGGAGGATGAGTAGAAAATTGATTACAATGAATGAATGAAAATTCTTGCCATTGATTTTTGAGAGGGAAATGATTCATAAAAGAATGTACAATGAGGAATTATAACTCATCTCTATTTTTTTGAAGGAGAAATGGATGAAAAAAATAATGCACAATGAAATGACGACACATGCCCAATTATATTATTTTCCACTACCAAAAGTATTGAAACACACCTCGCATAACCAATAAATGTTACAAATTCCAATGAATGCACAATAAAGGACCTTCCCCCACACTCGATCTTGAAATAAACATGAAAAAAGAAACAAAAAGTGCGGGTAGGTAAGGAAAACTTGGTTTGTAATGTGGCTTAAACCTATAAGGCAATTCATGGTATCTATGGGATTACAAAGGATAAAATTAAAGGTGGGTATCAAGATAAAATTTGGATATCCAAATAGATTCCCCAATCATTTCAAATACATTCCATGAAATCCAAATATTCGAAAGATAATTATTCACAAACTCTGGTTCTCACACAAAATTCAAGTTTCCCTCAAGAATGTGTGGTTATAAGGAAGAATATGTAAATGTGGTTTAGAATACCTTGCATGATTGGAAAAATATTTTGAGTCAGTGTTTTAGGGGCATGGATTTCAAAAATCAGTCAAACTCATTTAAATGCTTGAAAATCCATTTCAAGAGAAAATAATTCATATAAACAATCATTTAAAATCCATTATTTCAAAAATCATTTCAACTCTTTCAGAATAAATTTATGTCTGAAATGTGATAAGAATATTCATTAAAGCTCAAAATATGTTTTGGACCAAAACCTGAAAGGAGATTAAATGATAATAATAAAAATTGATATCCCTTTTGAAATAAATATTTGGTCCCCTTCCTCTAATTCTCGAGGCTTTCTTATACCTTCATGATCCTACAAAAGAAAAATTAATCAATTAATCACAAGGATTATTTCATTTAAGATCAAAATTAAAAGATAGAGGGGGCCACATGCTAGACTATTTCCTAATACGGAATTTAAAATTTAAATTACTAGAAAGAATGTAAAGATAAATCTTGGTATGAACCCCCATGTGGGCCCTGGCATCTTTTACTGCCTCCAGAGGGTAGTACCAGATTTTATCCATAATCTATTAGTGGATGAAGCTTATTGGATTTATACAACCACATGTGGCTCTTGTTATCTTTCAGTTCATTGTTCTTGCTGCAAATAATTCCATGTATAGAGTACACCAGATCCTCCCCCTTCACAATTATATACCTCTTCCATGGTAGGGGTAAGATGAAGTATGGAACCTCCTCTTCTTCAGTTGCAACTTGTGCAACGTCTTCTTCAAAATCTAGTGGTTTCTCGAGATGTGCTACATGAAAAGAATAGTCATAGGGAGATTCAAAATTTAAATTTGAAATATTAACTTCAAAATATTCCCTTTTAAGGTAGGCATCTTGTAGATTTTGTTCTTCAGGCATAGCCACTTGCATCTCTTCATGGACTTCCTCATGTAGATGATCAATATCTTTATGGAGCTCCAGGTGTACCTCTACAAGTGAAATTTCTTCTTCTTCCTCCAAAGCCTGGAAACGACTATCTGATTCTATAAAACATGATAGAGTGATATAAAATTCAGATTCAATAAAACCAGAAGGGATAGAGTCAATGAATGGTTCAACTCCTTGAGTTGGTTTAGCTTTAATGTCTTCTTGATTTGAAAACGCCTCTTGGAGTTGATTATCGTTGGATGGAGGTAGGTAGTCATTCTCCTCCACCACGAGTTTGGATTCAACTTCATGGATTTCATCAGTGAAATTAGGGAAGACCTATGCCAATTTTTTCTTAGCATTGAATCATTCATTGTTAGTTTTGAGTTCATCGGCCATGTATATCAAATCATCACGTTAGAACCATGTTTCAAGTCCTCTTTCATTCTATTTTATCATTATCATTAGATCATCATACCTTCATTGGAGGTCCTCCGTAATGTAGTCGATTTCTTCGTCCTACACCTGTAGGTAATTATTCCATGCATAATAATTGTAATTTGAATGCATCATGGAAAAAAATTGATTTCTTTTTAAAAAAAATGAAAACTATATAAAATTTGAAAATAGACAAAAATAAGTAAAAAACTGAATATCTCTCTAGAAACGACGTCAGTTTTAATGCATGCCTGTCGTAGGGCATGGAAAAAGCAATTTAATTTTTCCTAGTGCAGCATAGAGGCTAACCAGGGTCATCTCACTTGAGGAGAATTCTCAATTAGTTGACTCACTTAATCTAATTCAACTAAACTAATTAATTTGGTTTTTTT
This sequence comes from Viscum album, assembly GCA_963277665.1. Lineage (NCBI taxonomy): Eukaryota > Viridiplantae > Streptophyta > Magnoliopsida > Santalales > Viscaceae > Viscum > Viscum album. The sequence continues at coordinate 631,931,440 of OY728134.1, read as the reverse complement.
CATTTTATCATGGAATAGAATACAATTTAATTAAAATAAAAGATAACACTAACATGTAATGACAAAATGCAATTAATTGAGAAATAACTTGGCCTTTATGGGTTGGTTTGTGGCTTTCATCATAATCGTTGTTGGTATTTAAATTATATTTGATAATTCAATTATGAGATCTCATTCACAAATTACTATTCTTTCATTTATTGGTGTGAAATCTTGAATACATTTATAAATCATTACTTCACCTCCTCTTATAATCAAGGTTGATGGCACACCTCGATCGAGAGTGTGACATCTTCCAAGACCTGGCTCCATCGTATGCCATTTCAGCCACTGAATGGATCAACTCCATCGTATGAAGAACTTGTATCCAGTATAAGGGATGAAAAATATGTTATAAAATAATAGAAATGAGTTTGATATTAGTGTCGTGGTGGATGATATACACACCCGTTCAAATCACTCTTGCTAATCACAAACATAATTAAACATCATAATTTAAGCACAGAATAAATGAAATTTCAACATACCTCCCCCAGACCAAGTCTCTGGTTAACCCCTAATTATTTAGGGTAAGAGGACACAGTGGATAATATGATAATAATAAAGAATATAAGAAAGAGAAAAGATGAAGAAGAAAACAAGATGGATGGGTGGCCACAAAAATAAAAATAATGCATAAATTGTATTAGAAATATAAATTAAAATTTAAAACTAAAAGAAAAATAAAGAAATTAAATGAAATGGGGATAAGTTTTGGCTAGCCTCACTCAGTGGAGATCTCCTCCTTGGTTCTTTGAAGGAATGGATGGAGAATTGGATGCTTTGAGAGGGTAGAGCACTCCTTTTCTAAGTAGAATTTGTCCCCTTAATTTTAACGCATTGTAGCCCCATTAAATGACATATTCAAGCTTGGAGCCCTTCTTCAATGTTGTTCATAATTATGTTGAAAATTTCCCCCCAAAATATCACCGGATTTTGAGTGGTATTCCAAGATTTATGTCCATTTTTATCTGAGGATTTATTCTGTCCAGTCAGACTCGAAAAATCAAAAACCTCCAGATTAGGATGCATTAATTCCCATTTAAATGGCCAATAAACAGGGTATTTCCTTAATAAATGATGTTCTAAAACTCCTTGCGCGTCTATCTATAGAATATCACAACAATTGGGCCCACCATGAATTATTTATAGACTCAACAAAAAATTGGCAGAACTGTAAACAGTTTTCATGAGACAACTTCTTATATTCATTTGAGCTTCCATATGGTCGATTCAGCTTTTGGTCCAAATATAGTAAATGAATCCCTTGATTATTAGAATATGTAGAAGAAATAATTTTTCAATATTGATTATTTTAGATAATGTTAAGGCCAAACTGCAGAAATAATTAAAAACTGTTAATAATCGAAAATGGGCCATTTTTACTATTTTGATCCAAATATTACTAATATCAAAAAAATGTGACAATTACACATACAATAACACTATTGTGGGATTATAAACAATGATTTCCAGTATAAAATATATGAAAATGTGAGCTCCATCACTACCCAATACACTTTTCAACATCCCTAACTTCCATCATAATGCATATTTTTGGTAATAAATACTTCCATGGAATCCTTTTGGCATTAACCAAAAGAAGTTACCCGATTAACAGGCAACGTCTTCTCTCAAGCCCCTTCCTTTTATTTTCATTATCTACCCCCTACGCTCTTATAATTATATTATGGTATAAATGAATCACTCTATATATAATATGATGCTTTTATGCTATGGGTTTGATCTATAGTTAATCACACTTCCATCTAATGGTTAACGAACATATTTTTTATGTGTATGGTGAACTACCACCTCACTAAAAATTATTTTTCATTTTTCTATCGCATATCATGATAGAAATTATGATGCAAAATCTATTTAAATATTTCATTTGTAATGTATATTTTTTATTTAAAATTCATTATTCCTTTTATAACACATATCTTCTTAATTTATATATTATGTACATATAATAATTTCGTTTGAGAATGTGTGGACTACCCCCCCCCCCAAAGAGATTGATTCATTCACACACAACATGAATGAATTAAGGATCGGTTTAGCGGAATTATATGATATATAAAAAATTATAATGATAATATAAATATATTATATACATATATACACATATTTAATTTTCATTCATTCATTCAATATGACAAAAAATAGAAACAACGTTCTTGTGTACTTATGGATTACCATCTCAATGATTTGTGTTTTCCATTTTGTACATCTATATTATATAGATTATTATAATAACCTATACATAATATAACTTATATTTATATCATGGATTAAATTATATAATCACTATAATTATATGGATCGATGATATAATAAATTAGGGCACATGTGAAGATTAAATGGGATATTGCCCGAAGTGAAACTTGACATAAAATTGGAACAAGAAGGTAATATAATGTCATAATATATGCATATATGAAATTAGAACTAATAATACAGTTCTATGATATATTTATAATAAATTTATATTTATTTTAGTGTAGTATATAATTAGTATGATGATACTCAAGACACAATGTAATGTTATTACATCACACTCTTTATTTCTATGAGATACTTACTTCATTCACTAAAAATTACATTTGAGTTATGTGTACACTGCACATGAATGAATTATATAATTTTTATAATTATTTTCATGGGTATTTAAATATCCATTTTATAATAATTCTTTTATCGGATATATGTTTCAAATGTTACCAATTTGATAAATCAATTTTGTCTCAATTGGCCTTCTTGGACACACATACCTAGTTATGCACCTCTATTATATGATTTGAACTATATAAAAAATCTGAATGTTTATATAATCAATCTACTTATTTTAATTAAATTTTAATATTCATATAATTTCATTTTCAAACACATTAAGTATGCCTTAATGTTACCCAGTTGTACGAATTTATTGAAACAATATCATCTCATTCTGAGAATATTTATGTTTATTCTTTATTTAATGATATTTTATGATATATAGGCCAAGAAAATTGTTTAATATTATTTTCCTATGTTTATTCATTATTTATTCATATATAAGTACAATATATACTACATTTTGGTAAAAAAATATAGTTAAGAAATTCTTTTTAATTAAATGTGACATTACCCTCTCTTCGGTCCGACATATGTGTTTCTTTAAATACAAGATTTCTAAAAATTGTTTCCAATAATATTTTACCAATATCCTATGATAATTAAGATATATTTTTACCCCTATTTACTTTTAATTATATTTTAATAATAATATTCTTATTTCATTATTAATGAGAAATTTTTTAACCTTTTTACCATGAAAATGGAATGTTCTTTTTTACCTCGTATGACATGTACATATTTATCAACCATAAATACTTTTATGATTTATTTTGAGGTTTAAAATTTAATATTTAAGATCATTTCTTAAAATATATTTTAAAATAAGTTGATTTCCGATTGTTTTCAATCTAATTTAATAAGTATTTAAGGAAAATGGATTAAAAAAATTCAAGATTATTATATATTTTTAGGAAAATGTATTACAAAATGACTGTATGATTATTATATAAGTTTTCCTGGAAAAAGGTTAAAAAAAATTTCACTAGAATTAATTTAATGTATTCAGTGTATTTTCAACGGAAATGGTTCTCAAAATTCATTATGTTTAAAAGAGTGATCTTCAAATAAGGAAGGATATTCTCCTTAATAAATGTTTTCAAAATATCATTCCAAGTGATTTTCCTTCAATGATGACATTTTATATGTTACTCATTTCCATATAGGAAATAATACTATGGTTTCATTCATATTATTTCATTAATGGTTCATCTGTTAGTGAAATGATTATTATGAACCCCATTTCTCATTCATATGTTATATTCTTTTTAAACACTTGTCATTTCATAGGTTTTGATTATAATGAATTGATTATAAAACCTATATTTTTACACATGTTAGGTAATGATTACATGTTTATAATACACATTTCATTTCATGGGTTATGATGTGATTATTTATGATGTTATGTCACACTTGTGTATAATTTCATAATGAGATGGGTGAGACCTGTATCTCCCTCCATTGAAATGGGAAAAGAATTATATATCATGAGATATAAATGTATGGAATGAGAAATGAACTCGATTTTGTAAAACATGGCTAGAACAAGAAATGTACCTGATTCATTAATACAAGGTTAGAATGAGGAGTCAACACAGTTCATTAATATATGGCTAGAATGAGGAGTGAAATAGGTTTAGTATTATAGGACTAAAACAGGGTGTGAACCCTATTTAGTGAAGGAATTTTTCCACTATGATGGTCTTGTATTCAATGCCATGACTACCAAGGAAATAATTTTATATGATTATATGTCTTCCAAAATTCCATGTTTTATTCCTATTTTATGATTTCATGGATTTTATTATTTTTTACATATGATTCATATATTATTAAATGCGATAATTTATTCCAGGAATCATGTTTATGATCTAGGATATGGATGGTATGAAATTTTATTTTCATTATCATGTTATCATTCCATTAGTATATTGATTATACTTATGTTTCACCATTGACTGGCAATACTGATCATCTAATACCACCACATTTTCTATTTACATCCAATAGGTTATGAATATATTTAATATGTTTTATATTTTTATAAGGGTGATAGTCTATAAGAACCTAGGGGGATATAATGTTTCTCACATCTGTACTAGTGTTTATTTATATAATGTTCCTAAAGCACTAATCTAATACAAACATTGGGCATCGATTTTTTTAATGTTTTATGAATTCCAAAAAAATTAACTAATCCTAATATATGAAAAGTTAGGGTATCTCTAGATGGTATAATATAAAAATTTTATTTAACATTTGAAAAATATTATGAGAAAAATTTAGTGAGACACCTAGGTATATTTATAATGATATGTCTAGGGGTGTCTCTAAGGATAATTATAAGGACGTGTTAACATTTATGAAAATGTCATATAATTTAGGTATTGGATAGAGTCCATGATTTCATAGAAATACATCAATTTATAGATACGATAAGTAGATTTGGATCTGGAAAATATGTACCTAGGGGTAATAACTCAAACAAGATGATTTGTGCCTGAATCAGTGTAATCAGGAACATGAAAATTGGTCTTGATGCACACCTGGTTTGACACTCCCAGGGGATATGCATTGGGAATTCACAAACAATTTACGAACGATCAGGGAGGATTTAAATAGAGTATTAATGTTATTAATGTAAGGTAAACGTAAATTTCACAAAGATTAATTAAGTAGAAGCTGTGATTTGGGAACCATATAAGTAATGTGTCATGATTATATGTTATCCCAATATGATAAATGTTTCTCACACTATTTTTTTTGTTTTAGTTAATTGAGAAATCTAAATGGAACATGGTTACCATTTATTGTTTCATATGTGAAAAATACGGGAAATATGCGAATCATTTTCCCAACTATAAATCCCATAAAGAGAATTAGAATGTTGGTATCAGTATTGGTTATACATATCAGGATAATGCGACTATAAACAACAAATGGATGTTATGAGATTTTCTTCCAGTATTGTTTACATTAAACATAATAAGTATTAATAGATTGAGGTTGAGGAAACTTATAAATGATTATTATTCCAAATTCTAGGAAAATTTTATTAATGAAGATGCTGATAAAACTTGATCAATGTCTTATGAATGATGTTATATGAATGAAGTTTTTTTGTTTTGGAATTTAGAGATTATTTAATACGAATCATGAAATATATATGTATTTTAGTATAAGTATTCAATATGGATTGAAAAGAAGATATATAATGGTGATGAATACGTAAAAAAGTGATATCATAAAATGCTGATATTTTTATTGAGGGAAGGTATCCTTTAACTAATGTCTGAAATTGAGATAATGATGTTTAGATAAGGATATTTTGGATATGAATAAGTAATTGGATAGAACATATTACCCTATAACGGATTATTGACATTGTGGTCAATGTCATCATGAATGAAGTATAAAAAATATTAGATTGAAGGAATATATCCATTAATATTTAGAATATGGAAGCATTCACGTATTCCAAAATGATTTATGGTAATTTGGATTATGACCATGTTCTAAGGGAATATACCATGAGGGTATTCTCATGTTTTGAATTTAAAGACTAACTAATAATTTTTGATATCTAGGGGATCAATGTTAAACTGATTCCATAAAATTCAATCTAATTTATTTTATTTTTGTTATTTTGGTAGGTTTATAAGGTTAACCATTTATGTTGAGATTGTGTTCAAAGTGAAGTGATGTTTGTGAGGTAAAAGAATTATCTCGCCACATAAGTATTTATTCTTAATGGATAAATGGTCTAACAAAATTGTGTTTATAATAAAAAACACAATTGGGATAGCATATCATGGATCTCATGATCTCATAGTACTTTAGGAATGAAAAATAATCCTTCCTCTTTGAAAAATAGGTGAATTGGAATAAGGAAAAAATAAGGGTGAGGTTTTCCTCAAATCATGAATGAATATCTTTTTAGTAAAATTCCTTAAATTTATGAAAAAGAATCTTGAATCCCATATGTTATCATAGTTATTTTTTTTGATGGATTATATGTTCCCTTAGATAATCATAGATTTATGGATTTCTTATTTTTATCATTCTCTTGAGAATTTTCTCTATCACTCTCCCCTAGAAAATGATAGCTATATTTGTCTTCCATTTCCATGTTTTCACTATCCAACTATGTTCTTCTACATGGAATCCTAGGTATTTCTAACTATGGGTAACCATTATGGTTTTAACAATCTTTTTTTAAAGGGATTTTTAGTGTTTATTATTACTACGGGGGTTTTTATTAATGAAATGTTCAATTATTAATCCTTTGATAACCCAGACCAATTTTGAGGTGAAATTCATTTTATGGGGGTGCAATGTTACTCCTTGAGATTTTGTGAAATATTTTTTTAATGTATTCATCTTTATTGATGTATATCATTGCGCTAAGTTAAAAATTCATTTCAGACAACATGAACATGGTTTGTGCTACATGGAACACTGACTTGGAGTACTTTACACATGACACCGAGTTCCTATGTATCATCATTTTGTTGTTAGAGATATTTAAATGATAAAGTTATACACTAGCAGATAATTTATTAATATGAATACAAATTACTAATTTTTAAATATTGTTTATAATTTTTTATATGAATATATAATTAAGATAATGAAAAATATAATTTTTGGTAATGTCTTTATTTGTTTAAAATTTTTATTTTCTTAATGAAACTGGATTTTATATCCTTTTGTGAACAATAATTAAATTTATTTCATACACTCATAGAAAATTATTTTGAAAACATAAAATACATTTTTTAATTAAAATTTTCTAAATTATCTCCGTGTTATTTTTTTGTGATTCTTCATATAACCTTTATTTTTTAGTGAGTAGTAATATTTTTTATAATTTAGTAAAAACAGCCTTTTCATTTAAATAATGGTTAATATTAAATTATAATTTAAAAACGATTATAATTAAAAATAGATAAATTATACATATATTAATCCAATGTAGTTTATTTTAATAATTATTATATTATATATACACATTTATTGAAATTTTTAACATCTCTAATTTATAAACTTGCTTTCTCGCCATGCCTATATGATTAGCATTAAACATAATTTTACAACATCTATGATTTGAATTTTGAAAAATAGACATAAATAGTATTAATAAATTTGATATATTATCTAACTAGATCATCTTAATTTTTTACCAACGATTAATGAAAGTGATTAAAATTAAACATATCGATTACTGTTAGATAAAGCTTAATTATGGACTAAACCTTAATCATAAGTACCAAAATCACATGGACACTTGTCCAAAATCAATTAGAATCTAATAATTTGATAGTATCACCTATTTGTCCAAATTTAATCAGTTATTTGGATATTATTAAATGGATCTTCCCTATATAAATGGATAAATAAAGAAAATAAAAAAGAGAACATTCTTTACCTTTAACATCTATAAAACATTGAGATATGAAAAAAAATCATTTATACATATACTTTTGAAATAGAAATGGGTTATTTTAGTCACAAAAATTTATCAATAATTTTTATTGCAGATTTAGTTACATTAAATTTTTAAATAACACCAACATAGTGATTATTTAGTTAGAAATTAGCTAAAATAAATGATATTATATATTATAAAAGTGAAGTGAAATGATTTAATTATTGCCTTTAATTTTTATTAAGATTAACATATCATTTTAAACATCAATAAATATAATTTATATTTTTTTCTATATTAATATGTTATTAAAAATTAAAAATTAAATAAATAATGTCAAAATTGACTTATTTTTATTTTAGAGTTAATAATGTTTTATTAAATGATTTAAAATTAATAAAAATATATATTCTAAATGAGGATTTGAAGGGATAAAAAGTATATAATATGGTTTATTATGTTAATAATTTATCTTTTATAATTAACTTATTGACCTATAGATCGTGAAAACATTGTTTGAATGATCTAGGTTTAAGAAGTGTTTTTTGCATCACATGCGCTTGTTTTAAAAATTAATTTCCAAAACACATTAATATTTTTATTTTTAAATTATGTGTCATATTATTAATTAAGTGGATCAATAATATATGATAAATATTATTTTATTTAAGTCTTATTGGTGAAATTAATTATTTATGTTAATTAGAATCATTAATAAAAACAAAATAATAAAATTCGGGAATCTCAGAAGTTAAGGAACCATATTATTAAAATGAAAATATTATTTTATTTTTAAAATTTCATTATACCATAAATTAAAATTACTAAATTATTTCCCTATTTTTTAGGATCATTTGGTAAAGGTGACCCCCCATTATTAAATTCTTTTTGGTATATACAGGATTGACACTCCCCTCTATTATAAAACGTCAAGCACTCTACCCCATCCTCACAAATCTCAATCCTCTTTTTATTAGAAATTATCTTCCCAATAAACTTCCCAAAATCCCTAAATTACTCCTTCAATACACATTTTATCAACATAATAATCCAAGTAAACCTCTATACCCAAACCAAAAGGAGTTTCCTTGTTATGAGGTGACATCTTCTCTTAATCAAAAATATTTTATTTTATTTCTCCACCCCTCTAATATTTTTCCATTTTTGAATAACAACACAAGTATAGAAAATATGTTATGTTTTTTTATTCTATGATTTCTACCTACACATTCAAATGTATCCAAATAATGGGTAAAAACATAATGTTCACATATATGACAAATTACTACCTCACTAAATGAGGATTTTTAATTTTTCCTTACCACCTATCATGTTTAAAATTATGATGGAAAGTATATTTATTTGTTTTAAATATTATATTTATTATTTCATTAATCATTTTTATTCCTTTTATAACACATGTATTTTTAAATTTCATTTTATGTAAATATGATAATTTTGTTTGAGGAAATGTGGACTACTGCCCCTTCAATGTTAGAATGGTATGAGGCCTTCATTTTTATTATCATTTGATAAACCACCTTTCAAGGGGTGAGGTGGGACCCTTACAATGTCTGACGGCTTTGAGACAATTACATGACCCGAAGGTATTTAGAGGGAATAACCCAGACAAGACAACTTGGAACTTCACCTCCCTTGCATATGTCATAATATCAGTACTCATCCATTTTAGGGTTATAAGGATAGATGCCCCATGCAATGCTGCATAGCCCTGGTGATAATGGAAATTTCATACCTTCTCATTCTTCCAATTCAATTTACCTCTGTTATAGTGAATGTGAATGCCCTAAATCCTCATCTGAAACCTTTTACCTTGTAGTATCATTAGTACGTCTACATTATCATGGGTCTTGAAAGTCTTGGGGTGCCCCAAAATACTTAAGTTTGCCCAAAGGCCTTAAAAGAAAACTGGCTAAAATACCTTGGCTGGCCCGAAAGCCGTGCAGGATCTGATGCCCAAACCAGAGGCCCAGAGGCATAAATTGATGAATAGTTCTAGGAACTACAATACCAAAAATTTCCTGCTATAGTGATACTACAGTATTGGAAATATGTCTCCACCGAGATTTGATCTCAGGTCTCTTGGATGCACTTGTCGAGTCCTCACCAACCGAGCTGAGGTTCGTGTGCACGTCCCTTCAAAGTGATGTGATTCCTTTACACACTACATGAATCCTATTAATAATGGGTTTAGTTAACATATATTGTATATATATGATTATAATTATAATTTAATTATTTTATATTTTAATATTAATATGTGTCATTTAGTTTCATTATTTCCATATATTAATAAAAATGAAAACAACATTCATGCGTACAAACATCTTACTGTATCCATGAATGATGTATTCTGTTTCATTATTCTATATTAAATTTATTATTATAAAAGAAAATATTAAAAATATTAATTATATTTACATCATGTTTTACATTCTTTTATCATTCTCTAATTATAATGACCAATGATATGACATATTAAGACAGATGCGAAGAACAATGAAACTATTACCTGAAGTGAATCCTTACTATCGAATTGTTAATAAGAGGGTTATATAAAGTAATAATCAAAAAACATATTATATTATATTTATAAATATGGTTTTATGTTATATATATACTACATAAATATTTATTATAAAGGAATATTGAATGTTTACAACAAGAGTCAAGACACAATGTTAGGGGATTTCATCTCATAGTTTAGTTTTGTGAGATACTTGCTTCATTCACCACCCATTCCTTTTGAGTTATGTGTATACCTCATGTGGATGTAAAATATGATTTTTAAAGAAATATTTATCGTTATATACAAATCCATATAGTGAAATTTATTTCATGTTATTTCAAAAGATGCCAAATTTGAAAAAAAATCTCAATTTTCATTCCATGAGACGCATGCCATGTTATGAACCTATATTTTTCCATTTGGTGTATACACATACATTGAAAGGATATATAATGAATATAAATAAATTAAGGGTATTTTAAGAATTATATAATTCCTTTTTCTTACATGGGGAGTATGGTTCATTTTTATAACATGTTATGAGTTTATTGATACAATCTCATCATTTTTTTTAGATTGTTTCTTTTTATATTTCCTTGGACAATATTTTATGATCCACCTCTCAAGATTATTAAAAAAAATTATTCTAATAATTTTAATAATGACTTATTCTTATCATTCTACCATTTATTCCAATATATGTTAAATAAGATAGTTATGAATGTCTTTATAAGAAAACACTACTTTACCATTTCTACGGATAAAAATCTATGTTCAATTAAAACCACATTTTCTAAAAATGGGTTCCATGAATATCATAATAATATTCATTGATAAATAATTTTTTTACCCTTTTTTCCTTTTAAAAATATTTTCAAATGAATCTTTTTGTCACATTCTGAATGAGGAAGTTTTCTATCCTTTTTACCATGTAAATGGAATGTTATTTTTACCTCATATGACTTGTACAGATTTATTCTTCCTGAATAGTTTGAAGATTTATTTTCAACATTAAAATATATTTTTAGGGATATTTTTAAAATATATTTTCAAATATATGGTTTTCAAAAGAAATTAATATTCATTTAAGTGTTTTCAATGAAAATGGGTTTTAAAAATATTTTCAGGATATTTTTATAATTTTTCACGGAAAATGGTTTTGAAAATTTTTTCATTATTATATTATCAGTTTTCATAGACGATGGTTTTCAATTTTTTCAGTCCTTCTATTAATGGTTTCATATTATTTCCAATTAAAATTGTATTTAAAATGATTTTTGTTTTAAATGGAATTCTTCAAATAATAAATGATATTTTCTTAATGAATTGTTTTCAAAATATCCTTCCCTGATATTTTTGTTTTAAGATGACATTTATTGATGTTACCTATTACCTTCAAGGAAAAAAACAAATGGTTCTCTCGATATTATTTCTTGAATGGTTCATGTTATGATTGAATTATTCTAATGACATGTGTTTCTCTTTCCTGAATTATAAGCTTTTGAAACCCGATTCATTTTACATGTTATGTTTATAATGAAATGATTATGAAACATGTCTCATTCTATGGGATATGAAATGATTAAATGTTTATTATATAGATTTCGTTTCATTGTATATGATTTGATTATTTATGATCTTGTGACACATGAATATAGGATTCTATAATGATATTGGTTGTACCTTTATCTTATTCTAATGCCTCTGGTGAAGATTTATATCTCTTGACATAGACATGGATAGAATGTCAAATGAACTCCATTAAATAATAAAGGGATGGAATAAGAACTGAAATCAATTTATTAATACATGGCTATAATGAAGAGTGAACTATGTTCAGAAATAATATTTTGGAATGAGGAGTGAAATCAGATTAATTTTAATCGGATGGAATGTTTTGTAATCCTAGTACAACAAAAGACCTTTTACACTATGATTGTCTCAATATAATTCCACGATAACTATGGATGTCATTATATATGATGATGTCTCATCCAAATATCTTGTTTTATTCATAGGTTATGCTTTCATTTATTATGTCCTTTATTTTATTAAAAATCATATCTTATTAATAACCAATATTTATAGCATGATTCATGTTTATTATATTGCATATACCTGTTATGATATTCTATTATCATGGTCATGTTATAAACCACTTATTCTGAAGATTATACATTTGTAGTTCACTTTTTTCCCTTTACTGAGCTTATGATCCCACTCCATTTATGTTTTCATCCACTAGGTTATGAAGATATGTATTATTCTTTATGTCTTTTAAAAGGGTAAATGTCAAGAAGAACCTAATGGGAGATGATGTATGTCACTTATGTACCAGTTTTTATGTTTCCTATATTTCAAAGGCACTAATAAAATATGGTTTTTAGGCACCTATTTTTCTAATGATTTATGTTTTCCTAAATATTTATGTATGTTTAATGTAATAAAAAATAATTTTATTATAGGGAGAAACAAAAAATGGTTATTTTGGAAATATTTCAAGTATTATGAAGTTTTATACAAACTCCAAAATGCACTATTCATTACACCTGATCAACAACCATCATCGATTCTAGTACTATATCAACTGATAATCATGAAGATGTGGATTAATTATCCCTCCTGTCATTGATGATATAATTTTGATCATCTAACTCACTCTGTAAATGGCACCCATTGCACCATGTGAAATTCTAAATGGAAAACCGCTACTAGGGATCCTCAAATATGATCTCCATCCACCTCTAACCATAATCTATTTAAATTGCATATAGATCTCCTGATAGATCATTAACTCAAACCCATAGTATTGGTCTGTTTCACTATTGAACGATTTCACAATGAGGGATTATAAGGTATTGGTTAAACCGACAACCAAATCAATTCCAATAATGACCATATAGTTATTATGGAAATAGATTCACAAAATATTTAAAAGCAATGAATTTCACCCGTTATTGAAGATGGATTTGATTAATTTCTATAATAATGATAAATTTAAAACAAAAATCAGATAACTTCAATTCCCCATAATCTATGGAATATAATCCCAAAAAAAATAAGTGTGAATGTCACATGAATTAATCTCTTAGTGGTTTCAATTATTATTTTATTGGAAAATAACATGGGGAAATAATCTGAGGTAAAAAATATACCTGCCACAAGTTTATATCAATCATTGACGAAGATTGGTAGCATGTTGATGTAGTTAGTGAGATCAATGTGCTCTGCTAGGGACATTGATTTCTAATACATGATCTATTGTGACCCCTACATCGGTGCTCCCTATTAGTTCCTCTGACAATCACTGAGGTTATGAGGATAAACATTGAGATTTGGAATAACAAGGGATTAATAATGTTATGGTCATGTTTCTATGATTAAATAGAAAATTAAAAAATTATATTAATTTACATTATTATTTATGCAAGTAATGAAACTTTGACAACACAAACGATGCATAGAAAGGTTATATCATGTATATAGTAAAACCAAAGTGATATATTTATTTATGGTGTCATATTTTATATCTGATCCCTTATTCAAAATTTATTCCATTAATTATGAAGAACTATTCATGTGTGATATAATATATTTATTATTTTTATTATATCCACACCAAGTCTCACTGGATATTGTAATTTAATGTTGTCTTAGAAATTTCCTAAGAAAATATTACTTAATAAATTCCAATGTATTATTAAAAAATAGAGACGTTTCCTTCCTTTTACTGTAGGGTTTTCTTCCAAAACACCAAAAAACATACTAAAAATTAATAGGATACTATGATCATATCTATGTCTCATGCTACTTTGTTCTATCATATCGATTCCCATTATATCATTATACACACACCATGGAATCACTCTCCCATGAAGAATATTCATTTGTAGATTCTCTATCACTATAAGTTTCAATGAAAATGTATCTCAATCCTCAATGCCCAACTTGTTCCAATCAACAACATGTAATGCGGCATGCACATACCTCCTCAGATGCGACACATTAAAGACATGTTGTACCTGGTCTAAAAATTATTGAATGTCCAAGAGTTATTCCACCTCATCAAATCTGTATATATAATGAAATTGATAGTGAATCATAAATATAACATACCCACCTATCCAAATATACATTTTACATTTCATAGTGAGAACCTTATAAATCCATGCTCTCCCCCCCCCCAAACACAAAAGGCCTCCATCATCTATTTGTATAAGACAGTTTATGTCTATATCCAATCTTCATCTGATTTTGGATGATTTCCATGTTCTGTATCATCTCAGGATCCAAATATTTTCAAATAAGTGATGAATCACCTTGATCAGTCCAACATAGTTGGGACTTGTGAGGTCTGTCATACAAGGCTGCCAATGGTTCTATTTCGATGGTATAATAGTATAGATTTTTATATAAAATCACAACAAAGGTTTGGTGGTCCTTCCTTCTATAGAAAAATATTAACATGGAATCCCACAACATGTCCTTTATAACCTGAATGATCTACTTCATCATTCCATTAGTATGGTCATGAAATGCCATGGTCAAATGAAACTAAGTACAAATGGCCTCCTATAATACTCACCATTATCATGAAATGAAGCAAGAATCATTATATAAAATGATCATTAAGGGAACTCCAAAAATATGGACTATCTATTGCACATAATGGAATCCAAAGATCATTAATAAAATATTCTCTCTAATAGCTAAGATGTGGGTCAAATTGGTGAGGTAGACAATGATAACCCAAATGGAATCATGTCCTATAGATGTTCACAGTAACCCCCTTAAAAATTCCATACATATATCATCTCATATCCACAATAAAAACTCAAGGGGTTGAGATAAACCCACTAGATCCTAGTTCTCATCATTAAATTACTTTTATGTAATGAATCAAGATAAAAACTATGTAATACACTTGTTCATCCATATCCACTATAATTGAAACTGAATGTCCCCATACATATTCTCCACACCTGGATATAATTCCTTGGTGGATGCATCCAACTACCTCATAAACTCCTCACACAATGTCACTAGTATCATTTTCTCCCCTCTGAAAAGGTTTACATGTTTCCCATATTCATATAATATATTAGGATATTGTTTAGTGGATATTTGAGTACAAAACGTTTCAAAGTCGGAATATCCATGATGATCCTTCCAAACACACTATAGAAGTTGCAGGGCAACAACCATCAACTATAGATATTACGCACCATACATTTCCACTACAAATAACTGCAACGATGATAAATTAATTAATTTATCAACTTAGAACTATGACAGAAATCTTCTACTAAGAGAATATTCCACCTCATTCTCCTTTGTTGAGATATAGACTTTCTTGAATTCATAATACATGATAAACTATATTCATCTCTACTATTTCAAGTTATGATATTTCTTTGAGTTGATATACTGGAGGCACTTTTTTAATAATAGAAGATATATCACTCACCCATAAAGCGGTATCGACACATATTCAGGGTGAATACTACTATTGGAAACACTATATGATGGGTCACATAGTCCATTTCATGTTATCACAACTACTATGACCCATAACTAATCACTACGAAAACATTCATCATAACATAACCAAGTATTGTCATTGATTCATTTCAGAACACTACATACTCAAACCCCACCTTATGTAGTCTAAAAATAAGGGGTCTTTTAATCCTCTTCTATTACTCCTTAAAATCCTTCAGAAATCTTATGATCAACATGAAACAATTCCCCTTCTAGGTAGTAATACTCAAGTGACATGATATGCATGAAAAATAAATCCATAATCTCATATATCATCTTCTCAATCCAATGACATACCACACCATCATCACACTCTTGGGTGGCTCCTAAGCTAGCATTGCCTCATACTTGTCCATGTCACGACCACACCCTCTTCTGAGATATCATTTCTAAAAATTGGACCACTCAAATACATAAATGATACTTTCATAAATTCTCATGATGATGGTCCCTAATATTATGTCTAGGACCATCCTCAAGTAGTTTTAATGATCATACTCAGACAATGAGTACATTAGGTTATCATTGTTGAAGAACACAACAAATCGGATTGAAAAATGATGAAATATCTAGTTTATGAGTCCCATGAAAACTACTGGTCCATTCATCATACCAAAAGTAATCACCATGTACACACAAATATTGTGGCAGTACTAGAATGTCATATTTAGAATATCCTTGTATTATATCATTGCTGGTGGTAAAATGATTTTAGGTAAATTTTTAGGAACCATCCCACTCCCCTCAACTGATATAATTGGTATTAAATAATCAATTATTAAAACATATTCTTTATAGTCACTTTATTTAGGAAATTTTAATCAACAAAAAATCTAAATCCATCATAGTATATGTTATTGAATAACACTACATTTTCCTAGGTGTTTAAAATGTCTCTGAAAAATATAATCCTATATAAGTCATATAATTTCCCCTTTTTTGTAATGAGGATCTAAATTAGCTATCCAATATACCAGAATAGATATTTGGTATGTACTTTGATAATAATATATGTATAATTATATCTCTCTATGGAGAGGTAATAATGGAAAATCATCAGTAAATAAATTATCATACCCCACTACCAATACATTGTGATAAAATCCCACAACATCCAATGATTTAAGGATAACACCATCCATCATATGAGTAATCCGTTATACCATCCTATATATGGACCCATAATACTCTATTAGAGTTTCATTATCACCAATAAAATAAAAAATCATTACATAACTATGGTAAAAAAACATCCTCTGTCTAAAATAGTCAATATAGGCATGAACTACATATAACTAGTACATTATTAAGATGATATCATAAGGCCTCATCACTGGTAAAAATAGATCCCATTAAAATTTCTCCCCTCAAAGAGTTAGGTCACAATATAAGTAGTACAATGTAAACATTATATCAACTTTGGTAGGATAATATAAGTTGAAGGATCAATCTCAACATAGTTTCCAATATAACAATCAATAGAAGTGTATAGAATCAAGTAGCTCACACTCATGTATATCATTACTATATAAAAAGTTGATAATACATGTATCAAATCTCTAATACTCTTGGGAGCCTGTAGGTCTAAGGACTCCACTGCATTTAGTTAACCTCATCCATAACCAATACGCTACTATTCTTTTCATGGTCTACTTTGGGGTGTTTTTTGGAAACAATTTAAAACATCTTTTACCTCTAGTATCCCCCTCTAATACAAAATGATGTCTTCCTCACAACATACCCCCTACTTCTATTGTTGTCCCTACCAATGTAAATACCTAAAATTACATGTGATTTGTTTTAATTATTTGAGATATTCAAAAGTATTCCAAAAATTGACGGTGCATAATTCTGAGGCTTGGTGTGCCTAGAATGAATTTAAGAACATTTTTTAGGTACATTCTGTAAACGTGTGGGATGCATTTTATATCTATTGAACTGTTGCTCAGAATTGATATTCGAGAGCACCATTTAATCTGTAGCGTCGCGATTCACTTAATGGAAGATTCACTTAGACCACAGTTTTTCAGGAGGAAAAGATAGTTTTTGCGACTTTTAAAGAAATAATAAAATAACATAAATTGTAATTATATTTATGTTTATTTTTCCTACCACCTGTTGAGCAGTAGTGGTAGGGACCCAAGAGGTGGTCAGACAGTAAATTATGGGGTGTTAATTTCATGGCTACACATTAGTCGTGTAACCACCCCTCATGTTATTAATGAGACACTTTATTTACGTTAATTAATGAGTCAAATTAATTACATCAATTAATGAACCTCGTTAATTTTTCAAGGAATTGCTCCACTTTCCCCCTCCTATTCAAATGGAGCTCTGGGTGAGGTTTTTGTAGGGCATCATCAAAGCCAAAAAACCCTGACAAAGGGACTCCCCACCTTCCTCCGACGGAGAATGAAGTATTGATGACACCCGTTGTCAGATCGGTCTGAAGGTTGACCAGCGAAGAATGCCAATGACTACAATATTCCCAATGAATCACGTGATAGGGGTTGTATTTTAATTCATGATTTTCCCTCAATTCTATTACCCTTTCTGGAATTTTTAGGAGGTTATTATGGGTAATTTTAATGGGGTTCAATGTTATTAAAATGTGATGAATATTTACCTCCATCGTGATTTAACGCTAACATAGAGGGAACGAGCCATAAAACAGGGCATAGACCCTCTGCCACTTTTTTTTATTCGTTCTTCAGGGGCGGTGTTCCCAATTTGATGGAAATGCGACACAGAAGGCCACGTTGTGGAAAAAGAAATCTGGGAGGCCCTTAGGTGTAGACGGCACCAAGAACGGACTACTAGACCACATTTGGTGGCCCGTGGAATCAATCATCGGTGCGCCATTTCGGTGGAGGCCTTCGGTGGCCAGAGGAGGCATGCAGAAACTGGTTGTGGGTGGTGTGAATGTGGTGTTCCCTCGCACACCATGGTTTCTAGGGGTGTCTGGCCTGATTCAGACCTATGGGAGAAGGGAGACACCCGCAGGTGCCGCTGGCAGCAGCAGCCTTGACCAGCACGCCATAGTAGACGGGTGCGGCACAGCCCCACGCTACACCACATCATATAGGATGAAATGACACTGCATCCACAGGGACAGCTAGGTGACGTGGTATTCCATCAGGTGGACTCATCCGAACGCTGGCTTGACCCCCCTAAAAGGTTGGTCCAGATCCGAGGCCCAGCATGTCAGCGTAGGTGGGTCGGAGCCCCACCCAACAGGCCATGCCAACCGCATCCCGGGCTCACGAACCATCTAGGCTGACCCTGACAAGCCAAAACCAGTGAACCAGACCAAACATTAATGGGTCGGACCTAGGTGGGGTCAGGTAGACCCTAGGACCTATTTCGTCGGGGTGGCCTGACCAAGTCGAATCAGGCCCAGACCTAACCGGACCCCGAATAAAGAAACACACATAACTGATGAACCATGTGTCTGTTTGACACGCCGTATGTGGAGTTGGGACCAATTTTGGGAAGCAGTCCATTTGGAATATTCTGCTAGGCCCGACCAAGCCAGATCGGCCAAGGTTCGATCACTCCAATTTCACAAAAAGAGGTGTAACTAATAGACCAAGCGTCTGATCGACGCGCAGTATGTGGAATAAGGACCCCTCTGACAAGGCAGTCCTACGGGGATACTCTACGTGTGTTTTTATGGAGTTTGATGTGTGAAATTAATTGTATTAGATTTTAATCCCACCATACACTCTTTAAAAAAGTGTCCATATCTCACAGACCGAGTATCTGGTTGATGTGTTGTCTAATGCATTGAAAACCACATGGCGTGACAGATCTTCAGGTTACTTCATCAAGGGACTTCATACTGGTTGAAATACGACTGATGGATTGAGAATAGGTTCTCCCACAATCAATCATGTTGTGAGTGGGAATCCAGTGGCTGGGTGTGACATGAGGAAGAAGAGCGACCAATGTGGGTCAGCATCTAAAACTTCAGAGTGGGATGATCTAGTAGTATGAATAATCATCTCTACCTCTACATTAGCGACCATAACGGGTCAGCACCCACAACCAATATGGGTCATCATCAGCGACCATGACGGGTCAGCACCAGCAACCAATATGTGTTAGCACCAGCGACCAATACAGGTTAGCACCAGCGACCTATATGGGTCAGCACCACTGACCAATACGGGTTATCACCATTGACCAATACGAGTGAGCACCAGCAACCTATACAGTTCAGCACCAGGGACTAATATGGTTCAACATTTAACGACCAATACCGGTCAGTATACAGTGACCTATATAGGTCAGAAGTGGAGTTATTACGAATGGAGTGATTTAGTTTTATCAATATTCACCCCTATCCCAGTAACCTAGATGTTATACCATTAAAGTGAGCTGTATCTTTTTCTTTGTGCTTCATGATTTAAATCATTCTTGTGATATTTCATATTTGGTATTTTCTATTGATTTTTTTATTGTGGATTATGGAGAGACCTTCAGGGGTCTCAGGGTCCCCTACAAGATTTTGTTATACTCACCCCCTACACGGGCTCTGCCCGCATGTGTGTGTCTAGTGTTTACTACTAACGCTCTGAGGAATACATTGGAGGTTCGGGACTTGGTGGATCATGGGGAAATGGGATCAATTGATATACTCTTCTTCAACATAAGACCTACACCTACCACCCTCCAGGTAGAGCTTCAGGGTAGATGTGACAGCTATTTCTATTACTTTAGTTTCTAGGGCTCGAATTCCAGTAGACTCTTTTCTGTTTACAGTTGTACATTATGCTGATGGTTATACCTTAATTGTTTGGTGTTTTACATCATTTGACCATTTTGAGTGTGTACATATCTCTAAGTCAATGCCTTGCCTATTTGGGAAAAGCCTTCAAGTAATACTCACCAACCCCTACCCTATAGAAGGAGGGCTTGGGGTAGTCATGTACGGGCCCCATGGGATGGGTAATGACAATGTGGTATTAGAGGCAGGTCGGCTCAACCAGAATAACTAACAGTATACATTAATGAGGTAATGGTGTAATGTTTCTAGAGTTTGGTTTTCAGTATAGGGAGTCCAGTATTGGTGCAGCGGTCGACGTATCCATACACTATAACCCTGAATTCTTTTTTCTGACATGATACATTAATACACATGTTGGTAGTATTTTGAAAAGTTTTATTGATCTTTCTTGACTCTGATCACCATGTATAACTGATTGAACATTAACATTTCTTTCTTACAGAATTCCTCCACAAAGACAGCCAGCCAGGATTCTGGTTAGAGATCGTGACAGTGGCCCCCCGAGCGAGGAGGAATCGGTATAGGGACTACTCACAGTGATGGAACCTTCAGGTTGTGTACCAGCAACACCACCAACCGTTGAGAAATAGATTCTACCAATGGATCAAGCACACCAACTGAGCACGTAACATGAGTTCTAAAGACAGAGGCCTCTGAGGTTTCGAGGTGAGATAGACCCCCATGCAGCAAAGGACTAGCATGAGGCGGTTTCTCGGGACTTTTTTCATAGTTGAGACACCCATCCAGCAAATGGTTATCATAGTAGCTCGACTTCTTTAAGGCGTAGCAGGAATATGGGAGAGTTTTATTATCCAGGTGCATGAGGAGACAACCCCCACCTGGATACTTCTTGAGAGACTTTTTTAGATGGAGTTCGTGCCAACGAAACTACCCATTATGCATATTCAGAAGCTGATGCATCTAATGTAGGGAATCCAGACTGTGGCTCAGTATTCACAAAGATTTACTAACCTCTCCCAATAATCAACTAACATGGTTATATACCATTAATTCAGGGAATGGACCTTTGATAAGGGGCTCCGATGAGAGATCATAGCTACATTAGTTTATCTCAGCATCCCGACACAGGCTCGGGTTCTAGAGCGAGGGTTACTGATGGATAACTTCCTTGCTGAGAATCCCCTGACTATGAGAGACCCTACTCAATGACAATTAGTAGATTCATATGCATCTAGAAGTAGACAAATGATGCAGAATCCCAAGTGGGCTAGACATTTAGAGGTAGATCCCAGGACATAGGGTCAGAGGATCGAGGATTTAAAGGCCAAGGGATCCACCAGTGAGGCATGATATATTTTTCATGTGGGGGACAAGGTCACAGAGCATGTGACTATCCGAATCCCCAAAAATATGTTTAGCATATTGTGGAGGGGCCACCGAGGTAGCGGAAACTGTAGGGTATTGAGCATCAGCCAGGAGGCAGATGAGGCAAGGCAGGAGGTGGTCGGGGTCACTAGGAACTACCACCACCACCCCCAGGTGGTCCACCACGAGCTCAATGTGTATGTGGATAGGGATAGGACCATCTATAGGTAGTAGAGTCTCACAATCCTGATGTCCCTAAGATGATACGAGGTATGATCTATATTTTATCTACATTATCAGTAGTGCTTGTCGTCAGAGGTGTTATCCATTATTTCCTAGTTGGGGACTTATTTAAGGTCTCTATGATTCTGACTAAGCTTTTATCTCAACCATTGTGTTGGGATACTTCAATGGGAGGAGATTCTATGGTCACACACTAGTTTCGACAGTGTGATCTTACTCTTAGAGGAGAGAGTTTCAGATGAGATCTTATAGTAACGACGTTGAAGCCCTGTGAAGACATTCTCAGCATGGGATGGATATCAGCAGTTCACACACATATTGATTTCTTTAGACGTACAATACAATGTACAAACAGAGAGGGATGCCCGTTTTCATTTGATGGGGTGAAGGAAAATAAATTACCACAAGATGGAATTGTGCTTATGAGGTTGAAGTTGATTATATATCAGTTGTCTTTCATGTCCATCAACATGGTGGATGAGCGGAGTCCTTAGTTTCCTATAGTGGTGGACGAATATGAGGATGTCCTTCCAGAATATTTCCTAGGACTACATCCTAATATAGAGGAAGACATCTGCATAGACTTGTACCCAGGAACATCATCGATATCTTCACCAGAATATCAGATGTCCCCTATGGAGCTCCGGGAGCTGAGGATACCGTTGGAGGTCATACAGATGAAGGTATCCGTGAGGCGTAGTTTTTCTCCATGGGAATCCCTGGTGTTGTTTTCTAAGAAGTCAGACGGATGTTTGAGTCTATGTGTGGAATTCCAACTCCAAAACTAGGTGACCATGAAGAACATGTATCCTTAGCTGAGTATTGATGATCTGTTTGATCAGTGGAAAGGAGAGAAGTGGTTCTCATTGATAGACATCACATTAGGCTATCATCATCTCAAGGTACGAGAGGAGGACGTACCGAAGACAGCATTCAGATGTCGGTATGGCCATTATGAGTTCATGGTGATTCTTTTAGGAATGACCAATGCTCCATCAGTGTTCATATGGCTCAGGAATAGGATTTTTCAGCCATACCTCGATCACTTTGTGGTGGTCTTCATCGATGAAATCTTTGTGTACTTGACTTCCAAGGAAGATCACGTTGTACACATGACGATAGTTCTGGACACACATTGGGAGCACCAATAATATGGGAAGATCTTGAAGAGTCATTTATGGATACAAAATGTCTACTTATTGGGACACTTCACCTCATAGGATGGAGTTTCAGTGGATCCATTGATGATTGAGACAGTACATTCTTGGGAGAAAGCCAATAGTGTTACTGAGGTGCGGAGCTTCCTTGGATAGTAGGCAACTATCAGAGGTTCGTACCCAATTTCTCTTGAGTAGATGCAACTATAAATGCCTTGAAAAATGATGGGAAACCCTTCCTGTGGTTAGATAAATTCCATTAGATCTTTCAATAGCTAAAGTAGTGTTTGACCAGCACTTCCATCCTGAGGTTGCTAGAGGGGGGAATTGACAACGTGGATTACTGTGATGCATCACGGACCAGACACAGTTGCATCCTGATCCAGGATGGTGTAGTGATTTCTTATGGATCAAGATAGCTGATGCCTCAAGAGAAGAATTGTGGGAATTATTATTTGATGTTGGAAGTATTAGTCTTCACACTGAAGATGTGTCGACACTACTTGATGGCTGAGAAATTCATAGTTTACTCAAACCACCTGAGTCTCAGATATATCAACAGAAAAAATATTTGAATCTGAGATAGAATTGTTGGCTAGAGTTCCTTCTAGAATATGAATTTGAGATTGTCTATAGTCATGGGTAGGGGAACATATTAGAAGATTCACTTAGCCATAGATCGAGTTCACAGCTACTGAATGAGGCTTTAGTGTAGTTAGCCTTGATTCAAATATCCTACGTGGATATATATGAGAACTTCTACCTCCAATAGATGGTAGCTTCCCCTCCTCTTCGTCAGTGATCCAGGGTGGCACAACTCGGATATAGAAGCTACATGTCTACACATGCCTAGCTATCCTTATTCCATGCACCTGATAGATATTCTAATGGTGGGGATCATGATATCATTTTCAAAGGAAATATAGTAGTACCAGGGGTTAAATGAGAGGAGGGGCTGAGGGAGTTCTATACACCCCCCTTGACAGTACATCCAAGTGTGATAATGATTTATCATAACCTCTGGGGTTAGTACTGGTTGCCAAGGATGAAGAAATCTATGTCGGAGTTTGTTTCTAGGTGCCTCACATGCCAGCACGTGAAAGACGTGCACTAGGTACCAGCAAGCTTGACCCAACCCCTTGAGATACCAGAGTGGAAGTGGGAAGGGATATCGATGGTCTTCATGATGGGGTTACCATGTTCATCCAGAGGGAAAGATAACCTCTTGGTGATTATAGAACAACTCACCAAGTCATCCCACATCCTTTAAATTTAAGAGAAGGGTCTGTTAGAGAGATTCAGATGTGTCAACGTTCAAAAGAATATGCAAATTCACGGGGTGACTTCGACGATAGTGTCAGACCACGACACATGCTTCACAACACAATTGTGGAAAGGATTTCAGGAGGCTTTAAGGAATCATCTTTTCTTCTGCACAACTTTTAACCCGCATCTGGATGGTCAGACTGAGCGGGCTATCAAGACCATGGAGGACATGCTTCGTGCATGTGTTCTAGATTTTGGTCGTAGTAGGGAGGACCACCAACCCTTGATGGAGTTTGCATACAACAATAGCTATAACTACACCATTGGGTTTTTCACTTTTGGGGCATTGTAAGGATGACTGTGTAGATCACCCTTATGTTTGATGGATCCTGGAGAGTCAGTACTCGTGGTCCCATAGTTGGTGAAGGCTACCACTGAGAAGGTTCGGTTCATCATAGTGCAGATGAATACTGCAAAGTGTTGGAAGATGCACTATGTTTATAGGAAGCAGAGACCACTGGAGTTCCAGTAGAGGGACCACATATTCTTGAAACTCTCCCCTCTATGGGGTCTAGATAGATTTGGCCAAGGCGGAAAACTCTCATCGATATTTATCATACCATTCCTGATACATCATAGGATTGGAAAGGTGGTATACCCCTTGGCACTACCACTATAGTTGGAGAGGGTGAAAAATGTATTCCATGTATCCTAGCAGAGGAGATGCGTGCATGACTCATCTCATGTCATCGAATATGGAGAGCTTTAGATTGATGATGAGGAAACAATTACAGGGTTCCTGGTGGAGATAGGGGACCGACAAGAGAAGATCCTTCATGGTTTTTCGATACCTCTGTTGCACGTTCAGTGGCAGCACGAGAATCTCCAAGAGAGCATGTGGGAGTGAGGGTCCCATATGTGTACTCAGTACCCCTCTTTGTTTGTATAGAATTGTTTGGTTTTCAAGGACAAAAATCTATAAGGTGAGGAGAATCCAAAGATGTGAAAATTTCATGTATTTTTTTTAATTATTTGTTATTTTTACAAGTCAGCAATAATTGATGGAACGTGATTCTGAGGCCCAATGTGGCCAAAATAGAATTTCCGAACTTTTTTTATGGTATGTTCAGTAACTGCACTAGAGGAGTTTTCAATCTTTTGAACTGGTGCTCAGAATTGTAATCAGAGAGCAGCGTTGAATCCATAGGCCTGAGATTCTCTAAAGATAAACATCACTTTAACCACTTTTGGTCGGGATGAAAAGATAGTTTTTGATACATTAAATGAAATAATATTATAACATACATTATTATATTATTTCTTTTTCTTTTTCCTACCACCTATTGAGAGGTAGTGGTGAGGACCACGGAGGTGGCCAAACCTTTAATAATGGGGTGTTAATTGCACTGTTACACTTTGGTTGCATAACTACCCCTAGCACCATTACTGAGAGGCTTTCATAACGTTAATTAATGTGGGACATTAATTACGTCAATTATTAAACCTCATTAATTCCTCAAAGTGTTTCTCATCATTACCCCTCCTATTTAAATTGAGATTAGGGTGGGGTTTTTGCACGACTTCATCAAATGAGAAAACCATAATGATGTGACCCCATGACTTCCATCGATTGAGAATGGGGGATTGAAGACACCTCTTGTAGAATCAACCTGAAGGTCAACGGATGATGAATGCCAACGACTGCAATATCCCCAAAAAATCATGAGGTAGGGGTTATTTTTTAATTCAAGATTTACCTCAATTTTATTCCACTTTCATGAATTTGAGGGAGTCCGTTGAGGGGAATATGAACAAGGTTAAACACTACTAAAATGTGATGAATATTTACCTCCATATTACTTTAACGTTAATGCGGAGGGCACATGCCAACGAAAAAGGCATGAAACCTCCGCTGCTTTATATTATGTAGCATTCTACGGGTATGGTGTTCCTAATTTGAAAACAAAATGAGACTGAATGTCACATTGTGGCAGTGGTTATCCTTGAGCCCTTAGGCACAAATGGAACCGTGAACGGACCACCGGAGCACGTCTAGTGGCTTGCATAATTAACCGTCGGCGCACCATGTTCGTGGCCTCTGGAGTAGGCCCGTGGAAACCAGATGTAGGTGGAGATAAGGCGGACAACCATCGTGAACCATGGTGGCCAGAGCTGGCTACCCCGTGTCAACCGTGAGGGAGAAGGGTGGTGCCCGTAGGCACCTCTGGTGGTAGAGGACGCTGCCAGCGGGCCGTGGTAGAAAGGGGTGGCGCGGCCTCGTGCCTCACTGCGTTATACCAGATGAAAGGAACCCTCATCCAGGAGGACAACTGTGTGAAAATTTCCTCCTTCAAGTGGACCATGCCAGACGCGAGCCATCCAAACTGGTTAGATCCGCAGCTCAGCGGGCCAGTGTGGGCGAGCCGAGCAACAACCAACATATCGGGCTAATCGCGGCCTTGTCCCACAAAGCAGCTCATCCGACCCTGACGGTCCAGACCCAGTGAATCGGGGCAACCTCTATGGCCTGGGCCTAGTGAACCGGGATGAACCTTAATAGGATGGACCCAGGCAGGGTCAGGTAGACCCCGAGACCCATTGCGTCAGGCCGACCAGACCATGTTGGACTGGGCCCATGCCTAAAAGGGTCCCGAATATTGATGCACTTATAACTGACAAACTGGGGGTCAGTTTGACACGCCTTCAGTGGGATTGGGACCCCTATTAGGAATCATTACCTTTGGAATATTCTAGAGGGCCCGACCGAGCCGAGCTAAACAGATATGGGATCACTCCTGTATCACAGAAAGTGATGTATTTAATAGACCGAGAATCCTATCAACGCGACGTCTGTGGAATAAGGACCCTTGTGATAAGGTGGTTATTTGGAGATAATCTATGTAATTTTTGAAAGAGTTTGACATGCGACCTGGGTCAGATCAGACTTGAATCCAACCGGGCTCTTTTTACAAAAGTGATCATATCTCATAGACCGTGCATTTAGTTGACGTGCAGTCTATTACATTGGAAAACTCATAATGTGAATGATCGTCGGGTTACTTCTATGTGGGACATCATACATGTTGAAATAAGATCGATGAATTGTGGATCAGTTCTCCCCGAATCATGTGTGAAATGAGTGGGAATCCAGTGGGTGGGTTTGACATGAGGAATAAGAGCGACCAATGCGAGTCATCATCAAAAACACCAAAAATGGATGATCTAGTTGTATAACTAATCATCCATTCCTTGGTATCCGTGACCGAGTGTGGTCAGCACCAGTGACCAATACAGGTAAGCAGCAACGACCATGATGGGTCAGCACCAGCGACCAATACGGGTCAATACTAAGGACCAATATGGGTCAGTACCAGTAACAAATAGAGGTCAGCACCATTGAACAATATGAGTTAGTACCGGCGACCAATAATAGTTAGCTTACATTGATCAATACAGGTAAGTAGTGGAGTTACTATGCATGGGATGATCTAGATTTACGACTAGTCATCCCTATCCCATTGACCTTGAAGTTATACCATTAGAGTGATCCATATCTTTTGATTTGAGCTTCATGATTTAGATCATGACTATGATATTACCTTTGTTGTATTTTATTGTGATGTTTTCCTTTTTGGCTTAATGAGAGACGTTCAGGGGTCTTGGGGTCCCCTACTTGATATTCCTATACTCACCCCTGCATAGGCTCCACCCGCACTAGTGTGTCTGGTGTAGACTACTAATGATTCGAGGTAGACATTATAGGATTGGGACTTAGTGGAACTTGGTGCGATGGGATTATTTGATATCCCATTCTTCGACTTCAGACCTACTGCTACCACCCTCTAGGTAGAGCTCCATGGTAGACATGAAAGTTGTTTACTTTCATTTAGTTTCTAGGGCTTGTATTTCTAACAGTGTTTTTAGTTTATAGATTTTCGTTAATCTTGTGGTTATACCTAATTTTGATGATTTTCACTTCAATTTACCTTTTTGAGTGTGTAAAGATCTCGAAGGAAATACCTTCCTTGTTTTGGCAAAGCCTTCAGAAGCTAGTCACCATCCTCTGGCCTACAGAAGGCGGGCTTAGGGTAGTCACGTCGGGGGCCCATGGGATGGGTCGTGACAACCTAGGTGGTTCATCAAACAACCCTATGTCAGTTGTATAATGATATATACTATCATAATTAAGGTCACCTTGTATATTTAAAATGATACACTACTTCATTCAAAGATGAATAGAACCATCATGAGGGCCTTGGGCCTTAGAACCTCTATAATAGATTGTTTCTTGAAATTTATCACATGCCAAAATAGATTACACCGTCAGCTACAATATTTTGATATATCATATCTTGTGGTCCCATTACTAGAAAAAGTTGTTGCTGTCTTCCCATATATAAATCTCTCTACCACTAAGGGTCACTCAATAACTCAAAACATAGGAGAGAATGGAATGATATTTCACTAATTCCATGATATTTTTTCACAATACCTTCTCAAAGGTCCCTGTCCTAAAAAATGGGTCATGAACCATATGTAATTATTAACTCATGAGTTTAGTGAATCTAGAACAATAATCCACCATGTTGATACTATTGAACTAAGATGTGTCTTGTCCTAGATGTGCACCACTCCAACCATGTCTTGATAGAACTCCTACTTGAAGTGTCGCATGAATTGTGACTAAGAGAGAGTTGTGTCCTCATTTTTATGAGTCCCTAGACTCCATCATCACCCCATATAGTCTTAAGGGTGATTCACCGCTAGGACCACAATCTGATCTGATGGTGTCCTCATATGGTGGAAAACTAAAAAAACTACCTCTAGCTGGTCATTATCTTCTTGGGGGCCTGGCTCACCCCAATACCTAATAGGGAACAACCTCTAAATCACATTGACTGCAATCACCCTATGAACATCCTCAACCAATTCATACCTAAAAATTTACAACAAACAAGAGGTAAAAAAATGAAAAAAATCATAGAGTATCCACCTCCTATATATAGTGATATACTGAATCCTCATTAATAGGTGGATTGTCATCATGACCACACTACATAATCATGACTAGATATCATAATGGATTATTTCTGAAATAAACCAAGATATTCCATGATGATAGAGTATTTCTAGGGAGCTGACTCAATAAGGATGTAAAAACAAAAACCTATTTTTATATGATGCATGTACAATTATTTTTCTCTATAACCAACACATACATGTTCTAAGTCTAGATGAATGTTATCAGAGTCCTTGTGAATTGATTTTCATACCAATGCATCAATACTATAGTCTATATCCTAATAACAAATCATAACACATTATAACTATGTTATCATAAATCCATTAAAAAATCTCACAACTAGAAAAACCAAAAACTCCAATCATAAGATGGAACCCATTTGATACAACTATATCATGACATGACCCATTGAGGATTATATGGTTATTAATAAATATAGTGGGACACCACAAGAACACCTATACTAGGTTAGGGTTTAGAGACCAGAACATAGTTGTCATATCACATATATGGGAGGCCATAACCTAAGGTTCCTATAAAAATGAACATATATCCAAATTCCCATACAATGCTGAAACATAAAGCAATAGGACATATAACATAATACATGCATATATCTAAATCTCAGAATTTGTTTTTGAAAAATGTATTGAGCATAAGTCCCATATACAATCCCACAAAAAAATGAAAACTTCCTAACCTATTCCTAAGGAGGGGACTACTATCAAGTGTAAATCTTGTTATAAACACATACATTGTACCTCAATATGATTCAGAAGATCCTGATCCTCCTATTAAACCATAATATATACTATGATATTAATAATAAACTACATGTATTTGAAAATACTATGTAGGGGTGAGTATTACAATACCCAGTATGATGCCCTAAAAACCCAAACATAACTATTAGGAGAGTAGTATGCTCATTAAAAGGTATGTTAATAGGATATGAGACATAGTAATAAGTATAGTAAAAACAAAAATATATACAAAGATGACTCCAAGTCAAAAAAAATTCTCAACCATATTTGTGAGACATTATTCTAATATTGGATTCAAGGAAATGCTCATCCAAGAGAATCCACTCTATGAGCCTTGTTTTCACTGATGGCGCTCATGTGAGAGGACAAGGTTGTTAGGAGTTTGAAAGGATGTACTGAATGGATCACCTATAATCTTGATAGATATATAGGGGATCACACCTAGGATAATTGATGAAATAAAAAACCCGATGATAGTATTATAGATTAATAGGGGGTCAAATGCTTTTGTAGGATGGACATGGAGATTCCACAAACCCCATCTAGGAAAGACGATTTGAATGAGGATCCCAAAATAGGCTACAATGAGGTATTCATGAAAAATATATCTAAAACCAACATGTACTATGGATTTAAATATTATGTTTAGAATATAATTCCACATTTTACCCTAATAGGGATAGATTAAGGGAACAAAATCAACCAATAATGGTTATATATGAATAGATAGAGGGACACAACTTTCCATAGAAAAATTATGTATTGTGTACTAGGGGTAAATGTTGTTTCTAGAATGCCCTAGGTCTGATTATGTCTTACCGACTACCTTGGAATTTATTACTCCACATAAATTTCATGTTATCAAGGGATACAAAATGTATAGAGGATGGTATGGAACTTGTCATGTCTCTAGCTAATTCCAAAGTACATCTTTTAGTGCTCATGTATTATGGTAATGATTTTGCACCTATTCATATACGAGTATTGGGGTATTATATAATTCTATGGACATAACAATTTGTATGAATATGTCTATGATAATGTACCCATAGGATTCACAGTAATCCAATAGAATAGGGTCACACAACCTATTACTTCTATCACACAATGTGTGATACATTTCTCTAGGTGCACACCCTGGAATAGTAGAAGGGTTTATATTGGATTATGATCTTAGGATGCCACACTGTGTATTCAAGAATTATTTAGATAAATCTATTCATATTACCCAAGATACCATTTCCCTTGATTACACAACCATATCTACTAATAATTTTGAATCTAGGATTAACTAAGAACATCCATTACCAATAACTGGATTTTGGTCATCTGATTAACAATAAAAGGGGCTACCATCGAACAAAGTTCTACACCACATGAAAAAACACATTTGGGGATCGTGAAATATTGTAACAATCCTCCCATGGTATACCACCATTTCCAAAACACCATGATTTATACATCAATTGTGAACCAAAGCCCACAATATCTAGTTATTCCCAAAAAAATAGCTTCACATTGATCTATTAATGAGTATTGGAAAAAATTCAGGCCAAGGTAATATTGGTCATGAACATGCGGTTAATGGGGTAAAAATGAAAAAAAATACAATAGAGGAATGAACAAATTTTTTTGGGTTGTCCATGATTAATTAAAATTTGAATCATGATTAATAATACAAAATCAAATAATATTAATGCTCCACAATCCTAGGAAGATAAATCCAAAACCACAAGAATGAACAACCCATGAATTATTCTATTTGGGGATGTAATTCATGTTTATCATTATATGACCAAATAGATGAAAAAAATAATATAAATAAGTCCCCTCCCTTGTGTATGGATCAATCACTTATGGAAATCTATCAAACTTTGGTGTTGTTGGAGAAATATAAAAACCCAAAATGGAACATTGATTTTCATTACACAATTT
Organism: Viscum album; assembly: GCA_963277665.1. NCBI lineage: Eukaryota > Viridiplantae > Streptophyta > Magnoliopsida > Santalales > Viscaceae > Viscum > Viscum album. The sequence continues at coordinate 631,898,777 of OY728134.1, read as the reverse complement.
TCATTCACCACTCCAATAATTCTCCCCCATGAATCCTTTCTCAATATCTAGGGTTTGGAATCTGGGCCTTGGGTTTTATATTAGTATTTATTATATAATGATTGGATTATGTCATAGTGATAAATCAATAAATTAATATATTAAATAAAATAATTTCATTATTTTCACCAATGATGAATGTCTAGAAATATACAACATCGATAAAGGTTATGTCCCACCTAGTGTAAAATCGATTTTTCATAATCAATAACTGTGTTGGATTTCTAATATAAGTCCTTGTTGATAAGATATCCCATTGTTTTTAAAATTTGGTTCATACATGAAATAAAATATTTAATATTCTTATTATATCATCATTTTCGCTCACCTAGCCCTTAAATCTCATGTTGTCAACTTCCTACCTCTGAAAATAAACCTTAATAATTTCTTTAGTATTATAAGTAAAAAGTGACTTTATATCTTTTTTTTCTCACATGATAATTTTTTGTCTTATCCAATGGTTGGAACCTGGAGGATTCAAGTTAACAATATATTTGATGGGAAATTGAATGATTCTTATAATGGGAAACAAAATGAAATAGTGGGTGCAATACAAATCCTTATAATTATGCCTAATCATATATCATGTAATATGACATGGGTGAGATTATTGAAAAACCTAATAAGAGATAATTTCTTTAATGGTGGTGATTTTTATGAACACCCTGTAGGAATGATGATTCATCTTATTATGTGATTAGAATATGGGAAGAAACACAAAGGGATTGTCTCAAAGTTATGAGAAGTTGTTTTTTATATGGAAGTAAATAGAATAGATAAATTAATTGCAATGGAATAAAATTTATTATATTTGGGGAACATGGAAATAAATTTAGTCAATGGCCAATTCAAATGGATAACTCCTAAAATAATGAAGGTTATATGATACATTGATAATTAAAGTGGAATGATAGATGTTTTTATGTGTTTGGATAAAAATAATTATGTTTTATATGTGTTTTTCATTAATATTCTGGTCATAAGAATCATGGAATATATGAATATTATTCTGAAATAGTTTTTAATTGAGGATTTAACTGAATTTTTTGAATGATATTGATAACATAGAAATGTTATTTAATGGTAATGTGATGTTTTATAGATAATCCATTTTAAGAAAAAGGTATCCATTAATATGTTCTCATTGTTGATATAGTAAATTTTAGTTGAGATAATGAGATTATTGAAATTCATATAATAAATGGGATAATATTTTTCAACTTGAAAATAGTTAGTGTTTTTTGTGATAAATTGATTTAGGTCATATTTTGGGAAGTTTATTTTGTTATTTTTTTTATGGAATATATTTATAATTTTTTAATTTTATTTGAGGAATATTAAATGAGTTAATTTTTGGAATCATATATGTTTTCATTAAGGTTTTATGGTGATTTTTTGTTATTATAATGTTTTAGGATACTATGTGATCAAGGTATTTACATGTTTATTTTATGAATATATGAGCTACATAGTTTTTCAAGGGAAAAATTTTAAGGTTTAACTTTGTAAAAAACATAATGCAATAAAATATTTTTTATTTTTTAGTTTTTAATTTGGCCAAATATTTTCTGGAGGAATTATAAGGTTTACTATTTATGGAAGGGATTAAGTTGAATAGTTAGTGTTATTGTTGAGGTTTCAGAGATTAATGTATTATATTTATCCATATTTGATAACTGATACCAACCATTTTGGTTATGGTAAATATTTATATACATAACTAATGTCTTTTAATTATGTTATGGATAATATGATTCCAAAATATTTAATTTTAGTGATTTTGAAAGGAAAAATTTACATTTAATATTCATTTCATGGAGTAAAATATTAATAATAAAATTATTTAAATTCATCCAAAGGGTCAAATTGTTTTTATTAAATGATCTCATATCATGTAATTATATTTTCTTGTCTACTTTATATTGGTAGTAAAATAATCCCTCAACATTATGGAAAGGGTATCAAAATAAAAAGGATATTTTCTTACCTTCCTTTAATATAAATTGATAGTCTTTTAACCACTTACTACTTTTTTATTTTATAGTAATTAAACTTCACGTAAAAATTTTATTTATGACTCTATATTAGCCCTTTTACATTAGTTTTGTGATGCCCCCAAAATCAACAATAAGAACCTAGTATTCGATATCATGTATGGAATGTGACACCTAGAAAGTAAGATAATATATTATCTAGATACATTACAATATATTTAATATTTAATAAAGATTATATATATTTTAATGAAGTTAACACCAATTTATTGTGTGTTACATGCAAGGTCATCCTTCCTCGATTGCTTTTGTTACACACAAGATCATGTTTTATCGAAAAGAAATATATTATTAAAATATAATGAAATATAAAAAAGAAATTAAATTATTATTAATTAATAGTAATGACTAACTTATGATAATTATTTTAAAAAATATACAATTAATTAATTCATTTTAAATTAATTATAGAATAATATAAAAAGTAATTGAATATAATGTAAATTTATTTATATATAAATATTTTTATCGTCAAAAATTTATTTTAAGCTAACTGATTAAATTAATTACAATTAGTGAGTGATATTAATAAAATATATATATATATTAATAAATTATATATTTTTTATATTCATCAATTTGGTTTTATAGGCATTAGATAAGAACAAACTCTGTTTTATACATAAAAAATTATATTTTCCTAAAGGCAATTTCACAACCATTTAATCAAAACAACAATTTGAATCATAATTTTTAAAATTTAATTAATTTAATATATAAAAATATACATTATATTATAAATATAAACATAATAACTTTTTAAGGATTATTTTTTCATATTTTTATGAATCATTTTTTATTAAATAAATAACTAAAAATACTAATGTTTAGTTCAAAATTAATTTTCAAAAACCATTATTATAAGGATATATTTTATTTTTAATTTGTTTCAATCATAAAATAGATGATATTTAATTCAAATAATTATATTTATTTTATTGTAATCAATTTCACTTTAAAATTGATTAATAATCATAGCAGTCATTCAGACGTTTTTACTTTAAAAACATGTATTGTAATCCCTCCTATGAGATTAAATGTAAATCATCTTCTGTAAATTCTATGATTGGAATTTGGAAAAAAAATGATTCAGTATTTGGAATCATAAAAATTTATAATTTCTAATAATACCAACATTTATGTTACCAAAATGATTAATCAAAGTATTTTAAATTAAATTCCACTATTAAAGTAAAATTAAGCTTTATAAAAGACTAAACCTTTAGCATAAGGTTCCAAAAGACCTATACACATGTACATAACAAATTTTATGAAAATAATTATTCTATTAACCTTTCAATATTTACTTTTATAGGTTTTTGATTACTTTTTTTATAAATACATGGGTACACATAACTTGTATTAAAAAACACCTAGTGAGTCCTTTTCCTCCCTTTTAAAAGGCCACCACCACTCCCCATTTATCACACCTATAAAACAACTCCTATAATGAAAATATCTTCACATATAGATTCCCTAAATATCTCATCTCTACCTTTAATCCTCCCATTTGGATGAAATATTTCCACGAAATCCTTTTTTTATAAACCTAAACTAGTTACACAATTAAGAGGTTATGTCTTCTCTAAATCGGTTTATTTTTTATTTCCGTTATCCACTCAAAAAAATATTATTATTTAATTCATGAATACAAAACCCAGTTTCAATATTATATAATTATTTTTGTCTTGTTAGCCTTTTACCTATAGATTCACACACTTTGATCTAATGGATAATGAACTTATAGTTTCTATGCACAGAAAACTTCTTCTTCACAAAGCGTCGATTGTTATTTTTTCATTTTCCACCACTCATAGAGGTAATTTTGATGTAAAATATGTTTATATAAGATATATATGATATTTATTATGTCTTTTTTATTATTTAATTCTTTTATAACACATATCATTATAATTTACATTTTTGTAAAATCGATTACATTGATTTTGGAATTGTGGACTGCCTCCAATCAAAGTGATGTGAATCATTCCCAAAATACAAGAAATCTAGAAAGGTTTATTTTACTTAATAATGTGTTACATAAACACTCTATATATTATAATTAATTAATTAATTAATTACTCTAAATATAATTTATATATATATCATTTTCTTTATTACTCTTTCACACAAAAGTGATAATGTTGTTCATTGACCTGTGCACTACCGCCTCCTCGACATGATGTGATTTTTTTACATCATATATATATATATAAGTATGTTTGAATAAATAATATTATATTTATTATATATTTATAATTTTGGAAACATATAATTCTACATATCTTCTTTCTATAATGGTCATTGAATAATGATAATGACAGTCAAGTGTTTGTTTAACCTATCGTCTCCATGATCGTAACATTGATAAATTTTTTGTAATCATATTTAATGAGTATTTATAAATTGTAATTGATTCATAAATTTGAATAATATTTCATGATTATTATACTATATATTTTATATAATGAACTCTTTGACACTAGATTACCTACCAAGTTATGTTAACAGATAAACCAAATTTGGTAAAACACTAGATGTAAAAGTATTTGATTAAGTAGTTTTATATAAGATTGTAATAAGTGAAATTAAATTAATTATAAATATGAAAATGGTTATCCTGAAATAACATAATTAACAAAAGATTATTACATTATAATTTAAAGTATATTCACCTAAAAGGGAATGCAAGCTAAGGGAATTCATCTTAATTTACATTTCATTGAGACTTATTTGTTGTAATGGGCCTAATTTATTTTATAAGGAATATATACTTTTACTTTACATTATATATAATGAATATAATTAATCTCATGACAATAGAGATTTTATTTAATTTTATTCATTCATTATGATTATGGTTTAAAATGTTTCAAAGTGGTATGGGAACTTTTGGAAGGTTTAATGATTATATTATTCCATAATAACTGTAATAATAATTTTAATAGTATTTCCATTCAAGGAAATTATATAACCATTATTCTATACAAAATTCAATTTTACTATCTTATGTTTATTAATGACATATTTCATTAATTATAACCATTTTTAAATATTTTATACTCAAGGTGTAATACAAAATGTTTTTCAGAAAACCTGAATTTACTTCACTCTTTTATCGGAGAATATGTTTTATTCTAAAAAACCATGTTTTAGTAAAATGTTTTCAAATAAAATTTCACAATTATTTTGAAGTTCCATTTTTTATCTTTATTCTTATTTTAACAATGTTTTCAATGTAATCTTCTTATCAATTTCAGAACGACTCATTTTTCTAGAATTTTATCATAAAAAATTAATGTTCTTTTTACATTATACAACTATTATGGATTTACCGCCAAAATTTCAATGAAGATTCATTTTCATGATTTAATAATTATCATTTTAATGATATATTTTTTAATGTTATTTTAATAGGAATCTTATATGAAATTTTTTTTCAAAACAAAATAAATTTTCCCCATGAATTATTTTGAAATTTATTTTTATTCCTCAAAGAAAACACCCATTGTTTTACTCCACCGAGGATATGTTTTATTGATAAAATCCTTATTATTCCTCTATAATTTTCATGATTTATTTTTCATAGGATATAATTCACATTCAATTACTTTATTTATTCTAAACCCCTTTAATTATTCTATTTTCTGTGATCATTTGATATTTAATTTCTACTAAATATACATATAATTTTTGGAGGATATAATTATTGGTTGAACTGTATACCATTTTTCATATGGTGTTTATTTTGAAATTTACATGATTATTTGAGAAATATTGATAAAACTATTTCCTTTATTATGTAAGGATATTTTATAAGGCTCTTTGCTTATTTAAATTATTTAAACATGCACTGTATGTGTTGGGGACAAGTTAATGTAATCCTTATGGGTTAAAGACCAATTAATCCATGCAATGTAGGTTGGGGAATTGTAAATGAAAACACCTTGATTAATGAATAGTTTTATTATATGAAATTAATTACTGAAAACCCCCATTGAATATTTACCATGTAGTATGTATGATTTTATACACATAGTTTAAACCATCTTATGAATGGCCTTTTTGGTATCAGGTTTCAGGTACCTTAGACATGACATCCCTTAAGAAATAATTTCCATCATATTAGTTCTAGTTATTATTCATCAATGATATTATTCATCAACATATCTATGGATACATTTTATTTTCAGTTATTTACAAATATTGTTTTTCAATTTCTTAACTTTTGATATTTATTTTTTGTATCTAGTTATTTTAATAGGATGTGTATTTGATTAATAAAAATCTATATTATTTACATACCTCTATTATGTTTATTGATTACACAGAATATGTGTTCATTTGTTTAGCCTCCCATATTGAATATTCTCATTGATTCATTACGTATTACTCTATATTTTCCCTTTAATGATCATTTAATCCCACCCTTACTATGTTTCTTTTCCCAGGAATCTAAGAAACATGTTATGAATGTTATGTAAGGATTCAAATAATGGATTATTGTTATCCTTGAAGTTGTTTATTTATAAATAAGAGAAAAAATATGTTTTTAATATTTTTAATGATTTGTAATAATATGCTCATTTATATATCTAGTTTACCAAGAGTAGTAAACTCTCAATCCTTTGGGATTTGATTACCTGTAATCATGACAATGTATTTGATAATAAACACCATCTCTAGGCCTTATGTGGCTAGTTCAATATAGTTGGTGTGAGAGGGATGTTTGGTAGCAACCTGGGGAACTAGATTTAGGAAATAATAGGTTATATAGAATAAACGTAAGTTATAATTTGAGGATATATATATAAGAACATCCTATAATTTTGGTAAGGAAGATATTATGTGGGTATTTTGATAAATACATCCCTGGTAGGATACTACAAATGGATGTGGTTCTAGTACAGATGCATGTTGGAGTAATAACCCTAAATTGTTGTTCTGAGGCTTACACGGGGTGACCTGGTACCTGAAAAGGTACTTTACTACACATTTGGTTCGACATTCCTATATGTTATTCTTAGGATAATTCAAAAAAATATAAACCAATATAAAGGTTATAGAAAATTAATAACATATATTTAATCTAAGGGGTTTTATATTGAAGATAAGGTTTTGTGATTTAGGAATCTGACTAATGATATCATGCATATACCCTTGACCAATGAAATACCTATGTGAAACTAAATGGATGAAGTATTTATGTATTGATGTTTTATTGAGAAAATTTGTTAAAATTCGAGTTAGTGAATAACCTTTTTTCAAGGATTTATATCATATTATTTTGGATAGTATATTAATTTGGTTTTAAAAAATGTAAACCAGTACGTCAGGTGACAACACATCAATTCTAGAAATGTTGTGGTTTATTAACCAATGATTGAAGTCTGATGAGGTTTTCATGCCAACCACTAAACAACACAATTTCGTGGAAAATTTCTCACTCTTTTTAGTTATGATATTTGATGAATAATTATTAATGGAAAATTAGTAGCATCACTCTTGAGTATTAGAGATTAGTATATATACCATATTGGTTTTGTATGATAGTAAAATACAAATAGATATATATGTCACACTTTTATATACCATAAGATAATTTAAAAGATTCTTTTAATGATTCAAGAATAAAAAATTGATAAAACAATATTGGTAATTAATTTTTAAATGTAACGGAATGAATTAACATTTTATTAAAGAACCCCCAAAAGTAAGGATTATTCATATGAAACTGAAACCTAAAATGTAAGAATATGTCCTTATATTCTTAGGTATTAAAACAATTACCCAACATTATTAAAATTACTTAGAAATAAAATGATGTCCTAATATGTTAACTTCTTTAGAACTAATTGTCCTCCAAATAAACAAATATTTATGGTTTTGAGTTCCTAAAATTTATATTGACCATTCACTTGTTTGTAATGATGGACCTAATTCACTCTTTATAATTATATACATTTTTTCTATAAGTGTGTACCTCTAATTTCCACTGATGTTCTCATTCTTAGAGACCAAGTAACATGGTAATCCATGTGACCATTTTACATTCCTTTTTATATTATATAGAGGATAGATAAAAAACCGTCTCACGATGTGTTATTTCAACATAGAATATATCAAAAAATCATTCACTATGATTTAATTTAAATTGGGAGGACACTATTTAAATATGGTGGGAAGAATGTTACACCCCAAAAATCCAGATTAAGAAAACTAGTATTTGATACTGTGTATGACATGCCACCCCAGATGTGTATGGTAATATAATATCCATATACATTATAATATATTTAATATTTATAATAGATTATATATATGTCAATGCATGCAACATGAAGTTAGCATGCATTACACACATGAATGAACTTCTTTGATGGCTTGTGATACAAATATGTCCGAGTTATATCGAACAATAATATATTATTAAAAAATAATGTCATATAATTTTGTCATTATATTAGTAGTTTTGAATAGTAATAAGTAAATTATGAAAATTAATTTTTATAAAAATATAAAATGATTTAATTGGTTGCTAATTAATTAGAAATTAATATAATAAAAAATGGAATATAATGTGAATATTTTTGTAGAGAACTATGTTTATTCTCGAAAATATAATTTACAATAATAGATAAAATTAATTACACATAGTGAGTCATATTATTTTAATATATAAATATATTTTATAAAATTCAATATTACTAATATTAGTTAATTAGATTTAATTGAAATAAGATAATAACAAACTATATTTTACATATAAAAAACTATATTTTTATAAACGCAATTTTACCTCAATCTAATGGAGAACCCATTTTAAATCTGACTTTTAGAGCCTTAATTGATTAAGTATAAAAAAATTCATCATTTAAATATAAACATATTAATTTGGGTAGTATAATGTTTTGATATTTTTCAGAAACATTTCATTTTTTAATGAATAGTTAAAAATACCGAATTTTAGTTCAAAACTACTTTCTCATATAATTTATTTATAAATATAAATTATCATTTAATTGGTTTTAATGTTTAGTTATATAATTTATTGATCAATTAATAAATTTTATTTTATTCTAATAAATTTAACATTGAAGTTTACTAATAAAACATTTTAATCATTATGAATATTTTTTACATTAAAACCCCATATTGTCATCCCTCAAGTGGGATTATATTTAACTCAACATATTATACATATATGATTTTAATTTTGATAAATGGATTATATATTTTGATTAATAATAATTTATAATTTATAATAATTCCAACTATGTATTTTGACAAAATTATTAGTGAAAATAATTAATACTAATTATAATTATTAGGGTAAATTAATCTTAACAGATGACTAAAAATTCATCATAATAGAAAAAATGAACTATGAGAAACTAATAAACAAATTTAATATAATTAATATATTAATTTAACTTCAATTATTGAATTTAGTTTTGTTTAGAATTCCTTTTTTTGGTAAAAATGTGGGTACAACTGACTTGTTTTCAAAAATACATAGTGATGCCTTTTCCTCCCTTATAAAAGGCCACCAACTCTCTCCATTCCTAACACCTCTTAAACCACAAATAATAAGAATATATATTCCTATATATCTTCCTAACATCCCTATACTAGACATTGAAGCCCACCTCTGTGGTGAAATCATTCCAAAAAATCCTTTTGGTAAAAAACAACATTTTAGTTACCCGATTAAGAGGTAACATTTTCTATCAATATTTTTACTTTTATTTTCTCTCTCCACTAAATTCAATATAATTATTTCATGGTTGTATAAAAAATATTTATCCAAATATATTATAATTTTTTATTATATTTTTTAGACCTACACTTAAACACACTTTTATCTATTGGGAAACAAACATATTGTTTCTATGTATGATGAACTACTGCCTCTTGAAATGATGATTATTCATTTCTTTACCCCCTATCAGGGATTTTGTTATGGTAGAAATTATATTTATATATGATATATTGATATTTTTATTTATTTAATCTTATTTAATTATTTTAAAACACATATCATTATACATTAACTTTTGTGGAAAATTGATAACATAATTTGAAGAAGTATAGACTACTACCCCATCAAAGCAATGTGGTTCATTCACATGATCCATGGAATGTATAAATGAATTTTTTAATTTGGAATATTTGAAATTAAAAACCTATATATGATATTCATAAAATAATTATTATATGTACTCATAATATATGTGTAAATAATTTTATTTGTTACCCTTTCACAAAAAAGTGGTAATGTCATTTGTGTACGTATAAACTACCCATCATAAATAGGATGTGATTACTGTTACATCACAATAATATTATATATGAGTTTTTATGATTAAATAATAAGATATTTAGGATATAATTATCATTATGTAAATATATAATTCCAGTTACCTTCTTTCCATAATTATCATTTAAAAATGAGAACATTACTCATGAGTACAAATGTCCCACTGTCTCCATCATCCTAATATCGATTCAATTTTCATAACAAAATTTAATGATTGTTTTTAAAAGTATAAATTATTTATAATATGATAATAATAATTATTATTATTTAGATTTTATATAATGACCACTTTGACCATAGTTTACCTACCACATTGTCTGGACACATGACCCAAATTTGGTCAAAACACCCACCCTAAAAAAATTGATTAAGAAGTTGTATATATCATTATAATTAGTAAAATAAAGTTATTTTAAAAGAATGATAAATGACCTCGATAATTTCAATAATTAAAATAATTTTTTATACATAAATTTAAATGATGTTCACCTGAAATGAAACACAAGGTAATAGTTTTCATCTCTATTTACAATCCATTGAGACTTGTTTGTTGTTATGCATCTAGTTGATTTATATAACGTATATACTCCTCGTTTACATGATATATCTGGACTCTCCTAAATCAAATCATATTATAAATATTATTTTATTTAATTCCATCATGAGTCTTTTGATTTAAAATGTTTTGAAGTGGTATGGGAGACTAAGGAATGTTTAAAGATTATATTCCTCAATAATAATTTTATTAATCATTTAATATTATTTACCATTGAGGAAATTATATAACCATTATTCAGTGAAACATTTCTCATTAATATAATTTGGTTATTCATGATCTATTTCATGTATTACTACCATTTTCTTGGTATTTGTAACTAAATGTGTTTTTGAAAAAAAAAATCATGAAACCCAACATTACATCTCTATTTAGTCGGAAAACTTATTTTCCTATTAGAAATCACACTTTATTATAATTTTTTCAAATTTTTTTCTGAAATGATTGGTTAAATAAATTTTTACACTTTTTTATTTTACCAGTGGTTACAGATGAATATTCTTGTATCTTTCTAAGCAAGGCCATTTTCTAACATTTGAAAATAAAAAGGAATATTCTTTTTACCTAGTATTTCATTTATGGATATACCACTATAATTTAATTGAAAATTATATTCTATGTTTTCAAGTACACATTTTGATGAATTTTCATAGGGGTATTTAAAATATAATGTTTTTCAAAATGTTTTTAAAAAACTAAAATTTAACTTAAGAATGTTTTTAAAATATATTTTTTTCATCAATGAGAACAAAAATTTATCTCACTCTACTACGGATATGATGCATTGATACCATACTTATTATTTTTATAGGTGGTTTATGATTGATTTCTACAAATATATTATTCAAAATATCTCACATAATTTATTTTCATCCCCTTGAAATAGTTAATTTCCTATGATCATTTGTCTGTGAATTTCACTTAAATATACATATCAATTTTCCTGAACATGATTATTTCTTATACTGTATACCATATTTCATATGGTGTATTCTTTGATGTTATTTAATTATTTGGTAAATATTTATAAACCTGTATACATTATTCAATATGTATGTTTTACAAGGAACAATTTTTTTAAATGATTTGGACATACACTATATGGGTTGGGGACCATTTAATGAAAACTATATGGGATAGAGACTGGTAAATAAAAGTTCTACGGGTTTGGGACAGGTTAATGAAATCCCCCCGATGCATCAGTATTCTCATGAGATGAAATAAGTTGTGAATAGACCATTAAATATTGTTTATGGGAAGTGTAGATGGGTTTCTAACCTTCGTTTAAAATTTATTGTGAATGTTCATGATGGTTTTGGTTTTTATCTAGCTTAGATTTGACGTTCATTTAGAATGCATTTTGCTCATATTAGTTCCAGTTATTTTTCATCCGTGAGTATAAGGCCCCAGCCTTTAACCTTACTTAATCTTTAGTTATCACAATATTACACGTTGAGAATATTTTCAGGTTTAGTGTTTTAGAGAATTAGAACATAACTATTACATCTTAAAAGATTACAAAGTAGACACTTCTACTAAGTCTCCATAAAATAAAAACTCTTAAAAAGAAAGATGTCTAGATTCCATGTTTTAGATAGCATGAAATTCCCTTGATCCCATCCTTGACCTTATTCCACTTTAAGTCCTGTGAAAAACATTTCGAAAAGCATGGGGTGAGCATAAAAAGCTCAGTAAGGGATACAAAGAGAATGAAAACTGTTAGTTTTTCAAACATCAAGTAAACCATGTATACTATATCAAAGTAATACCTTCACCTTCATGAAGTAGTAAAAAAAATATTCACTGAACAAAGTATCATTACGTACCTTTTTGTAACCAAAGGATTACCATAAAACCCATATAAAGAACACATAGAATATATAAAGGTAACTTGGGACATAAACATACTTAAGTGGAATAACCATACGGTTGACTTCCACACATATCACTTAATAGAATAGCCATACGGCCAATTTCCATATATACTTAATGGAATAGCCATACGGCCGACTTCCATACCCAATGCATTGGAGGTTATAACGTAACCACCCGTCCTGGTATTTACGGCACCACCCGTCATATGGTTTATAACGTAACCACCCATTAAAATGTCCAAGTACCAATATAAAATCATAAAACATAAAACCAATATAAAGGAATGATAAAATTTCCACATTTCAATCATAATATAACATAAATATATTGACATAATAGAATCCTTTATCAAAACCATTTTCAATACCAAAATACATAAAAGAGTATATGGTATTTATTTTATTCTAAAAACAATACGACTTGTTGAGGAAGCCAAAGATCAAATAATACTCGCGGCAGCGGAAAAGGTCGTTGTCACCGTGTACGTTAAAAAAAACATTCCTTTTTGTTGTTTAGTAAAACGCTTCGTAGAAAAACATTCCTTTTGTATAAAAGTAAAAGTCAAAGGAGTTTATACACCCTATAAAAGAAAGTTGTGTATAAAACGAAATATGCCTCAATGAAAGGAGATTGAGACGAAGTCCCTTACAAAAATCAATTTTAAAATAAAATAGATATATTATGTGTATTCACTATAGGTACACATAAAGAAAGTAAAAAATAAAAAATAAGACATAATAATATCATGACATAATTTTAAAGTAGGAGATTAACCCAAAGAATGGAAGTTGGGTTAAGAAGTTCCCTTACCTCGGGTCCGACTTGACTCGATCGTTCTTTAACGTCCTGAATAATAAACTTGAGTTAATTTATACTTGATTAAGAACCTTTTTAAAGTTCATTATTCCTTTTATATCACTTATTGCCGTGTTATAAACATTATTTAACCATTTAAGTTAATAATGTTTGTTTTGTCAATATTTGGTTCTTAAGTCGAAAGTTGACTTCTTACAATTACATGTTGTTCGTGTGGTCAAAATTTCTTTATATCCAGAATGAAATTCCTGATTTGGATATCATATATATCATATATATCGAGCATATACATGTATTTATAATATTACATAATCATTTAGAGGTAAGAAATGAAATGCACCGTTCATGGAGACGGTAAGCCGTACATACGCATGAACGCTACTTTCATTTTTGTGTCATATTAGTGGAATTAAAACTAAATGAGAGGTATGTATAATTTAATTACAGAATTATATTCATCATTTAGATATATCATTAATTATATATATACATTATATACATGTAATTTTAATAGTACATTACATTTGGGGATAAGAAATGAAATGCACCGTTCATGGAGACGGTAAGCCGTACGTACGCATGAACGCTACTTTCATTTCTATATCATACTTTAATGGAAAGAAATAATAATGATATAGATGTATATTATAATTCCAGTATAACATCATATATAATAACTTTAAATCCATCCGTTACATGTCCCACATATGGCATTAACAGATCAAATCACTTTTAGGGGGCAGTAGTCCGCACTTCCTTAAAGGAAGATATCGTGTTTACCCATAATGGAAACCATAACGGTATGCCAAAAATGAAAAATACAGAAGCTTAAAGAAAACATAAACATATTATATATCATATATAAAAATAGTGACATCATAATGGCCACCCTTGAAGGTGTTAAATGAGTATTGAACAATCATCGTTTCGGGAGGCAGAATTTCGCCATCCACGGAAACTGTATGTTCTTTAACCATTTGATGTAGTTGTGTGAGAGTGTAGCTCAAATAAATATTATAAAAACATCCTAGTATATTGAATATACTGGTTTTGTTACAAAAGAAGTAAATAAAAAGAGTTTAGAGGGTTGGAGAAGCAAAATAAAACAAATGAACAAGAGAGAATGAATTACCTTTAAAAGTGTAACTCCCTTTTTATTTGAGCCTAAAGGCTTCCTTTGAAAGGATTATGACCAAAGGTAATCCTCTAGGATGAGGGGAGGGATATGGAGAGAGTAATTGGGCAGGATTTGGCCGAGCCAAAGGCTTGAGAAGTGTGTGAAATGAGGTAGAGGTGGGGGCCTTTTATAAGAGGAGAGGAGGGGAACTTTTGGAAAGTAAAGAAATATTACATTATTTGAAAATGTATTTCGGTTTTAAAAGGTCCCACATTGATATAATTCGTGGATAAGGTGATAAGAGTTCTAACTCCACTCATCCAATTGGTTTTGGACATGTGTAGGTTTTAGATTTTTCATTATCTTTCCATTTTATTTAAATCGTCAAATAATGATGTCATTGCTGCATCATTATTATGTCATAAATAATTTAATTTATTTAATGTCTAAAAATTATAAAAAAAATACTATGATGTAGAAATTATTTTTATCTTTCCAATGACTATTTATAATCAAAATTTGGACTTGTATATCCCCATTCAAAAAATTATCTTAATAAAACAATTTATGTTAGTGTCATTTTCACTTTAACATTAAATAAAAATATATTAATGTCATTTTCCAACTAAAGTGGCTCCATGGGGTCCCCAAGTTGGACCATGGATTTTCCTGGTCGGTAATGACTCACCCAATAGGTGTAGGACAAGTGTCATGGTGTTTTCACATTCTTATAATACCATTTTTACCTTAAACTACACTAATTACCTCTAATCGCGATTAAGAAAAAAAGTTACTATTCACCCAAAAATTATTTTAATCTCATTGAACCACATTTTACTTATTAATGACAACCATGTATGTAGGATTTTCAAAATTCAATACACATTAGTGGTAAACTTTCATTTATCTGAAAAATCAGTTTGCTTGATTACCACTTAGTGGTTTCACTATTCATCAAAAATTGAAGTTTTTCAGAAAATTACCAAAAATTCACCCTAAGCTATATTTGATATTCTGAATTCAAAAATGAAGTCTATTTTACAAAATTCAAATCATATAAGTCACATTAATTAAATTAATAATTAATTCCCGCTACCAGAGCAAATAGCGTGTTTTTACAAAACAATAAGTATCAAAAGATTGACACTAGTTTAAGTCCGATTTCAAAGTGAAATTAATTCCAACAACCACTATTGGATTTAATGGTAAAAATATTTTCTAATTTCACTTTAAAACCAATTAAAAAGATAATCTAATCATATAAATAAATTAGATTAAAAAGAGGTTTTGAATTAAAATACAACATTTTACACTATTAATAAAAAAATGAACTTTATCAGAAAGGTACCAAAAATTTACACAAAGTAAATTTTGATGTCCCGATTCTAAAGAAGAGTTATATTTGGTCCAAAATAATGTATAAGAGTGATCAGAACTATATTTAATAACGGTTCACCATTAAAAGGTGATAAGTGAACCTTTAGTGAAAATTAGAGTATATATGCCCTAAAATTGAACTCTTTCCGTATTTTAAGCCTTTATCTTTTATTGGGTAAATGTATAAACATTTAAAAACATATCTAATCATATTTTAGTTATTTCTATCCATTCCCGCCAGTACAACGTCTACTTTTTAACTAACATTTAAAATAATATTATTTTATTACTAGTGTGCTACGTAAGTTTCAAAGAAACTCATCGTTGCGTATCGGGTACGCTATCGAACATAGCAACCCCTTTAAAATAAAATTAATATTTAATTCGTAAATATTAATAAATATGAAAATTCTTTATTCTTTATTTACCTGGGATGTTACAATGAGACATTTCATTGATATATCTATTGATACATTTAATTTTAATTTATTTTTATGGATTTTGATTCAATTTATTTCCTTTATGTATTATTCTTCCTAATCTACTTTTTTAATGTCATGCATTTCCATTTATTACCTTTATATATTTTTTACACAACTCTATTTAGTTTATTTACTACATGGAACATATGATCAGTTATTAACCTTTACATATTGACTATTCTCATTGATTCAATATTTTTACAATATAGTTATTCACTACTAATATTTTTAGTTCACCCTTACTATATTTAATTTACCAAGAATCATAGAAGTGTGCTATGAATGTTCTATAGGGATTTACTAGATATATTGAAGTTATACTTGCATTTATTTATTTATAAAGAAGAAAAAACTAATTTTTAAATTTTTTAGTCTTGTTTAATATAAGACTCATTAATGCATCTTGTTTACCAAGACTAATAAAATCTCATTCCATCATGATTTGATTCCATGTAATCATACTAATGTGATTGATATTAGACACCGTCTCTGGGCCTTCTGGGGCCAGGTGGCTGCAGGTTTTCTCCTCCATGTCTATATAGTATCTTTACACCAATTTTATCCTTATCAATAAACCTATTTATTTGTTCTTTAATGTATCCTTTATTTTTCTAACCACTATTTTTAAAATAATTTTTATTTACACTTTGTATGTTGTGGGTTTTCAACACATGTATTTACAAATATGGAACCTTTGATTATCAAGTTAATAAATTTGAGGGTATAATTTATTTTAGGTTGTATAATGTGACTCCCCAATATTATAGAATATATTTATCTATTAAAAAAATTATATTTTTGTGATATATTTCATAACATGCAACAATTAATATTAAATGAACCATGATACATTATAAAATAGTCATTAAAATTAGATGCCTGAATAAGACTAACCAAATTAAGAAATATATATAGTTATGTTTTAAAAAATTAGAATGTATTAATTCAGGCATAATAAATATGTATAATTTTTTTTGTAGATTCATTTTATTTAATTGAAATAATATTCTTCATAAATTGTATAATTACCTGCAATTTTTACGTAACACTGACAGAATTATTCTACAAGCAGTAGAAAAATCAATGTAAATAATTTTAAAAATATAAAAAGTAATAATTGTGGATAAATTATAGTTCATCTGAATATTAATATAAATAATAGTTTATAATTTATTTAGAAAGAGTTTATATTGTAATTTCATACCCAGAGTGATGTATTTAGTGTCAAAATAAGTGAATAAAATTTAAAATATATTTAATGGAATTTTATTTCGAAGAATATATTATTAAATGATTTAATAATCATAAAAGTGTTGAAATAGGACAATTAAGATTGAATATGTTCTAAAAGTGCATCAAAATATCACTTATAAGTTAATTTTTACATTTTATGTAAATCCACAACCCTTAATTCTTGAATTTATTTTATTGTCGTTATGCATTAAAAAGGGTTAATAGGTTAAACTGAATATATATGTGTTAATGTAACATTAAAACTTTTTTAAATCCTATTTAGTGGGTTTATTTGAATACTATATCATATTTACATTGAAATTAATCGAATTTGGAACAATATAGCTATGAATGAGATTTTAAAATATTTTAATATTTTTGACCATTACAAGAGTTACCCTTTAATCCCTTATAAATAGATATGTATCTTTTTCTTATTTACACCACATTGAGCCATATATATAGAACAATTCCTACCTATTTCTGTTATTAAATTCTTAACATATGATGTAGATGTGTTGGTCATATTAAAATACCATTCCAAGGGCCTTATAAAGGTATCTAAAGGTGGTCTACTGAAGAATAGGTAATCATATTACCTCGTCTCTTTCAATTTATTTCTTCTTCTAAGTCCCCTAAATCTATTTTATGAAATATAAAATAATAATTTGGTTTTTGTAACTATATTAAATTCCTATTATGATTATGTAACCACCATTATCCATAAAGAGATGGATTTCCCTTTTCATCGTCATTTCATAATTATTGTTATAGTGTTGGATTAATTCATAAATATTGTATTAGTGATATTATTAAAAATTTATAAAGGTGAATTTGTATTATCTTTTCTTTCACCCCATCCATTTAAAAGTGAAAACACTATTAATGAAAACATATGAACTACCATACCATAAATTGAGGTAATTCGTTTTTATCACTGCCTTATATGAATTTTCATCAAATTATATATAAGGATTAAATATTAAACTAAAAAATGATTATAAATATAATTATTATGAATCCATGATCGAATTTCAAGGACCTATAGTGTCAAACAAGAACACACAAGAACAATGATGTCGTTATCACATGGTTCAATGATTTTAGTGAATAATTTATAATAAAAGTGTGATAATATATCATAAGTAAATCATATATAGTATGATAAATATGATTATGTTTCTGTAAAATATTCATAATGAATCTATGTTCATTATAAATGAGTTTAAATAATGTATGAAACAAGTCATGGCTTGAGGAACGAGATTTATGATTCAATATAATTTTAATCGAGATTTATTATGCATGAATTTCAATTAATGAATATTTTAAGTCATATATATCTGATAATCCCCTATAATGTTTATAATTATCTAGATATTTCTAGATATTATTGTTATTCCTTTCATTTTCCAATCATTATTAACTCAAGATACAGAAATTGTTTTTTTAAAAATCAATATTATTTTATTATTTAGTAGGGAATATTATTCTTCTATGTCCATGTTTTATTTTAAATTCATTTATGAATGTTTTAAATATGATCCAATGGTTGTGTGATGAAATTTTTACCCCTTCTTGACAATCTATATTTTTTTTAATCGAATCACCATTTTTATTTTAGAACGAGGTTCTTATAGCTTTTTACTCGATTAAAAGAATCATCCATTTAATGTATACTTCATGATAGGATTTTCGAATATCAATTATTTTTCATTACTTTTAATATTCCATTAAAAGTTTCGATGATTCTTTTAAAAGAAAATATTTTCATTAATTATTAAATTTTTTTTGATTTTAAATATGTTATTTCAGAATGGAATAGGTATTTTATTCCAGAAATATTCAAGATATCTTGTAATTAAACATTATATCTATGATAAAATCATTCAATGTTACCTATTATTTAAGGGAGATATGATCCAATGATATCATCCTTATACTTTTTGGTTATCAAATATAATTATTATTATAATATTTTTATAGAAAGATTATATCTTTAATTGGTTATGCTATGATGACATAGTGAATGTCTTATGATCTCCTAGCATACATATGAATTGATTTATGATTCTATAATGTATGGGAATGGATTATGTATCACTATAATGAATTCAGTAAATTTTAATGTTTTATGAGCTTATAGAGTACAATAAATGTTATCCCAATCATAAATAGGGTACACAAGAGGATACCCAAGCTCAAATGAGGGTACAAAGTAGGCTATCCCAAGCCCAAAAGAGGGTGCACGAGGGGTTAGCCCAATACCAAATTATGTACATAGGTGGTTATCCAAGTATTAACATATGATAAATATAATTGTAAGTAACTTTGTGATAATATTTACATGAAAATGATTATGAAACACTTTATTCTCTTCCGTTATGACATGATCATACGCCAATGTTATTCTCCAATAGATTAGGATCATTTTTTCTGTTATTATACATGCTCTATTAACACTAAATATTTATTCTATGGAGTGATATTATGGTTTATAAATTGTATGGTTTGGTATTTCAACGGTTAAACTCATGTTATCATACTATTATACTCATGTTATACTACGTTGATCATTGATAACTCCTATTTTTACCCTAACTGGTTATCTAATCTAACCCTTTATAATGTTTTATTTTATCAACGATATTACGAATGGTTTTATTTATGATATATCTATGAATGATTCTAGTCGAGAAAAAATATGTGCGATTAAATGTATATAATTTATGTATGAGTTATTTATTTATCCATCTGCCCAAACACACGATACATTGAAGATTATGGTGTAGATCATAATGTTATGTAATGAATATTTATCAAATAATATGTAATATTTATGTACAAAATATATGGGTCCACATAATTTATTCATAGGATAACCCATAAAAATGAAATCATGTTTTATTTAGATTTAATCATCCTAAAAATATCTATCTAGTGAAATAATAAGGATGGTATAATAGGATCATATCCACATTGATTCAAATTTAACATCCATAGATGAAAATATCATCAAATGGTCATTAGAACATTTCATAAGGGAGAGATCCTTTCCATGTTGAAGTCACTTTTTAAATATATAAAATTTTCCCAACATTATGAGAAACATTTTATTTTGCGTGAACCATGGAATCAAAAAATGAAAATATTTAATTAAATGAGTATTCATAAGTGAATGAAAAACTTTTCATGCAGTATACAGAAAAACAAAGATTCATTTCACACCATTTGTAAAAAGTACCTTGTCCAAAATACAATAAGAATATTCATAACAAACTATTTAATTGAAAATATATCATGGATAAAAATAAATTTAACGAATCATTAAATAATAGTAAAAAAATTCATTAATTTTCTTTTGAAAACATGGATATATAGGGGAAATGATTATTGATCGAAGGGGAAAATATAGCCATTTATTGGATATGGAAAGGATGGGGCGGTCTCTAATTTTAAGTACAGGGTGCTGGAGCATGTGGCACGTGAGGAACTAGGACCGCTTCAAAGGCACCACTCATTATGCAAGGTCTATAATAGTGTGCATGCAGAGCTTGCTACTGGAACTGGTCACACTCATACACGACTGGCGGGAGGCTCCCTCGCTGAAGCTGTTGTAGGTAAGGGCTCCTCTAGTTAATCCTCCCACCAACAGGCCACCAGGGTAGTGGATATGCACTGAGCCTCCGTCCTTGGGCTACAAGATCAATTCGGATGGTTCCTTCTACCTAGGTGACATGCGAGGAGGGGTCGTGGTTTGGGAAAGGGGTGGCAGTGTTGTGCTAGCTTTCACTGCTTTCTATGGGAAAGGCACCCCGCTTCAGGCAGAGCCCAATACCCTCCTCACTGGACTATCCATTTGCGAACATAGGGAAATCATGATCAATCAAGCGGAGACTGACTCTATAATTCTTTAGAAGTCACTAAATGGAAAAGGTAACACACCTTCGTAAATATCTTATAGGGTTAGGAAATTTTTCACTATCCTCCACAATGTCAGAGTGACCCACACATGGCAGGAGGGGAACATAGTTGCGAATCACCTTGCATCATTAGCGATCTCGGGATCCAACATCACATGCCTCCCTTCAACCAATTTCTTGGAACCAGATGTGGTTAATTTGATAAGAGGAGACACTCTTGGTTTACATTGTTATAAACCCCCTTGTTTCCGGGTGCCTTGTTGCTTTTTTCTGGTTTTGATTCCTTGTCTTCCATGTTTGTTCCCCTTGTCTTCCTAAATAAAAATTTGATGATGATGATGATGATGATATAAAATATTAGTGGTGAAAAAATGAAATATTATTTATTAGAGATATACCATATAATTTCATCGTCCAAAATTTAACAACTAATAATCCTGATAAAATGTGATATTGTAACATAAAACCCTTAGCGCGAGCTTGGATTTCATTTAATTTGAATTTAATATGTTGAAGTATACCTCAGTATACCCATTTATGTATTATTTATAATATTTTATGTACGTTATTAAATTTATAGGATGTTATTAGCATCAATTATTAATGAATTAAGTAAAGCATTACAGAAATTTTGGAATTTTCCACATTGTATCAATTTTTACCATAAGATAATTTTTTTACAACGACAGACATTGCTCACATAATGTTACCCACAAAACTGGTAATCTGATATTAATAACAACTATACTCATCCTTAAACTTTTTAAAAAATCATGTTAAAATATATGATGAGATAAAAATCTCAGAAAGGGGGATAAATGAATGTTAAGATATTAGTCCATTTGTAAACATAAACAATATATATGAATGTTTTATTTTTCACAATAAAAATTTGACCTAAAATATCCATTTAATTTATAATGAAATCAAATTAATTTCATAATATCTTTCATAAATCATTTCAAATAAAATCATAATGTAAAAAATAACAGTTATAATGGTTTATTGTAAACCATTAAAACTCATGAATACCATTCTTTGAAAAATAAATATTTAAATGTTACTTTTTAAAAATGTCATAAAATATCCTTAAAAACCTTATATCATTTTATTATCTTTTGAAATCAAAATAATTCATTTTTAAACCTCAATAATAGTATCATATAGATAACATGGGACATTATTCACACAATAACATTTATAAGAACCATTATAATGGAATTATATAACTGAATAATTCCATATCTCTTAGGAGTAATGCATCACATGTAAATTCTATTAGTTTACCCTAATCATTTGATATATATATCATCATCACTAATAATTTTATTTTTTGGGCTCCCCAATAATTCATATAAAATTTCAAAGAATCATATAATGGATGAAACACTTATTTCATAAATGTTATTTAAAAAATTAATTTGAATTAGAATTAAATCCCTTAAGATTTTGAATTTTCAACTATCTAACAATGATGAGAAAAAGAATATATTTCCTTAGAGAAATTTTATAGAACTAATGAATCCTTGATTAGAGAGAGGAATAGTTTATATAAAAATTAATATGGAAAATAGTAAATAAATTTTGATCATAAATAACTATTATGACAACAGGATAGGGTGTTCAATAATTATTTATTTAAATTTTTTTCAGTTTTGGGAAATGTTGAAAACAACTCTTACAAAAAATATTGAAAATATTCCTTTTTAATCCCTTATAAGGAATGTAAAAAAATAAACCATATCAAATACTAAAACATAATTAATAAAATTTTTGGAACATTTAAAAGAACCATTAAATGGAAAAACATGAGTGGGAATGTAAACATTAAAACATTATTTATAAAAGTATGCCCCATTAATGAATATTACTTGTTGATTATTGATTTAATAAGAGAAGAAAAGGAAACTATACTTTTCAACACAAAAAATAACCACATGAGAATAAAATGTATTGGTTTTAAGATATTATGATAATATAATTTTCTTATTTAAAATATAAATATAAAAAATCCCATAATAATTTGAGATTGTTATAGAAATCATTTACCATGATTCTGACTCATCATATAAGTTCATTAAATAACCTTATATAGAAAAATTCACAGGGATTGCAACATAATACATATTATGTAACAAACCAATGTTCTTTCAATGTAATTATCTTCTTATAATTATTCCTTAATGTATAATAACATTAGGAAACACAATGAAACATCATGATACTAAATACAATGTTATAATTAAACATAATTTTTTCACTTATATGTTTTGAATTTCGAAAAACTCACATACACGGTTGTGGTCAGTAAGATGTTTGGTGTCAGATAGGACACACTTATTTTTTAATGAATAATAACATACCCTTATGAATAGTATCCTACCCGTATGAATAGTAATATGACCCTTATGATTAGTAAATCATCCAAAATAATTTTAACCTTACCCATGAATTGTTAAATAAAATTAAGACATCTTACAGGTGACAATTTGACCATAATAAAAGTATTAGTATTATTTTAAGTCATAAATTATTATTTATAATTAATTAATTAATTAATTTCAAATAGAATGTATTTTCCTTGAATGTGTTCCAAAATTTTCAATTATATTTTTTCTGGTTTTAACATTATTTTATATGACCTTATGTAATTTTATAAATCATTATAAATTAATTTTAAATTTTAAAAACTATATTTTTATATAAATTATTATTTTAATTGGAATTTAAATTAATCAAATTAGAAATTTATTTTGTAAATTTGAAATTATTTTTAGATTCTACAAATCAAAAAATATTTAATATGAATTTTTTGGATTTTTCTGAAGTACATGAATTTTTTGTGAATAGTAAAATACATTAATTTACCTTATAAATACATTATAATTTAAATCCACTATTCTTGAGATCACAAGTGATGTAAGAACCGAAATCTAAAACTCACATTTCCACTTTAATCTTCTTGGTCATGTAATCATCATTATTTATTATCTTGGTAGTAAATAATAAACTAATGATTAAAATATTAAGATAACCACTCTCTCATCCACTATAAATACCACCTTTCACGCCCTCATTTCCCCACACTTCTAAAGATTAAATCCATTTCTAAACTCTGCCAAAACATCTTCCCTATCCCCCCCTCCATATGCAAGATCTTCTATTCTCACCAAAAGATAATATCTAGGTTTCTTAATGGGGATCTCAATAACAGGATTCAAGAGGTAATTCCTCTCTCTCTATCTCTTACATTAATTTCCATTAAATTTCATGTTTTTTTAATCTCACCCCATCTATATTCATCCACATGGTATGTAAAATACATTATATATAATTTAATGTAATTTTATGATACTAATGTTATAATATATCATCCAACCCCTTCTCCTCTATTATTTATTTTAGAAAAGAAATGTTTTTCGTGAGGTGTTAATTTATCACCTTAAAAAATGACATGTTTTCTTTTTTCCATTACCTCCTATAGAACTGGTCATGAAACCTTTTTATGGTTGAACCAGATAATGTAATATGAATTATATCCTATATAATTTTTTGAATCTAACTTATGTAGATTTTAATAAATGATTAAAAAATACAAGTTCATTGTTATAGAAAAACCACTCGAATTAACCCAATTGATCATAATTATATTCTTATCTAATGATTGATTCAAATGGTATACAACATAATTATTTATAAGTTTATTAAAACTCCTTTAATATCATTAATAACATAAAAGATCAGTTCTGGATTTTTATCAATGTTCTATACGAACTTCTATTTATGATTACAAGTGAACCGTTCAAGAAAACCCTAAAAATTGATATTCCCGAACAACGTATTTAAAATCAATAACTCGTCCAAATTCCTATAAAATAACTTAACAGACCCATAATGAACCATATTCATTTACACATGGTTGTTTAATTGTTTATTAAGTAATCTATTATTGTAATATAGTACTTTAAAGTGAATAAAGCATCCAGATACATTATTAGGGGAATTTCTCAAACCCAACCCTCATTCTTCGGGTTCTCCCATTTTCACTCCATGTTATAAATGGGTTCTATTTATAAATAATTTATTCATAATTATATTAAATTTGAGGGGATATAAATTTTCTCTAATTTATTTTATGAAAATAAATTTTTTTTCCAAAATTACTCTTCTTTCAAATAGACACAACCCTTTACTTCTTGAATACTATTTCACTCTTCAGTCATGATTAATGGTTCTATATAAATAATGATATTCCATATTTAGTTTGGGTACCAAATTGTTATGAATGTATGACTTATTATGTGAAATCAATTTCATTATATGGTTTCCTTTATGTTCAAGTTGTGCATATTTTTAATGTGGAATTGATTATAATGTAAATATTATGATGGGACGGGTCCACCTGGAATTATAAAGAGAAAAATAAATGTTATGATGTGAAAGGTGCACCCAGAACTATACAGTGCTCCCATGAATTGGGTAATGTGATGAATCTCATGAGATAAAGTGAAATGGTTTGTGAATAATATGCTATATTTTTTCACAACTATTTGGGGTAGATGACTACTAAGACATGATGTTTCATTTTATGCATTGGAACATTTAATGTCTTTTATTAATGATTCTCTCATGTTCATGATCATTTTCGTATGTTGTGATTGTGCCCACCCATTGTTATATTTTTCATATATATATATCCTCTAACTGTGATTTTTTATCAACACATTTTTATGAATATCCTCAGGTGACAACATGTACTACAGAGAAGTAAAGAGCCAATAATAAGCTAGAGACGAAAGAATTAAATAAATGTTTATGCATGAGGCTGAAAATGTTATTTCTGGTCATAGTGTTCCCAATACAATAAAAGTTTGGATCCTAGATGTGTAATAATATTATTTTTATTATTTTTATAATCATATTATACTAATGATTGAAAATTTTGGGACTCTATAGTTGGTATTAGAGGCAAGTATTAGTTAATTTGGGAATTAGGATTACTAAACCCTAGAGAAAACCACTAGTGTTAGACTATGCAAAAATATGCACACAAGAAACATTACATAGGGATCCCATAATTTATTCTTTTAGTAAAAATTTTATAAATGAAGAAGTTATTTATTCATGACATATCGATTGAGGTTTTGTTCTATCCTATTATATTTTACAAAATGGTGGGCATAAGGATGAACAAGACCAACAACCTGTGTGAGGGATAATGCAGTGATTCCACGAATGACATCCCCAATGCATTGGGAAGTGGATTTAAAAACATCATGATGATTCTTAAACAACAATATAAGGTTATAAGTAATTACCAGAATAATGGAGAACGTCCTTTTTCCCCAAATAGGGAGAAACTTGCTATCGAGTGTTTTTTGTGGCAACGATAACTGACATTTAGTGGATCTTCAGATCCAATTATTACGAAATAGAGGGTAAACTCCATGGAGAAGATATATTTTTTGATTAACTATTTTGAGATTGAGAAGGTGAAATTATCCATTAATCATCTAGATGGAGAGGCTTATCAATGGTGGTAATTGATTTAGAACACCAATCCAAGAGAAATATTTGAGGAGATGGAATAAAAAGACTTTAAGATCATGTTTCCTAACGAGTATTTCCCCTGAACACTTCATAGAAAGACAGTGAGAGAATTCATGGAGATCGATCAAAAGGAAGGATAATATTTCATGACCTATGAAGATAATTTCAAAATGAATGCAATGTACGCCTCTGGTTTTGTTATCAACAATGATAGAAAAATTGATAGATTCCTTATTGGGTTAAAACAACACCTTTGAAAGGCTCTTTAAATTCAAGACATTGGGATTTATGAACAAGTTCTTTGGTGTGCCCTCAAAGTGGAGATGTGATTTGGATAATGTCCCCATGTCTATGCATATAAGAAATAAATTATGGAGTTTCAATATGAAGGATCTAACGATAAAGGTGGGTAGAAAACTCAATGACACACATGCCAAAAATGTACGAATTTACATCATGGGAAATGCCTCAAAGGTATGGGGAAATGATCAAGTGTGGTAAAGAAGGACACCCTGATCAAGAGTGTAAAAAAGAAATGATAAGGAATGAAAATGTGGTGGAAGAAATTAGAGAACCACCCTTTGTCCAATGCTACAAATTTAGGGAGCATGGGATCTATTCATGCCAGTGCACTAAACCTTCAGTCCTCGAGGATAATCAGTGTCAGAAGACAACATAGCCATAGGAATAAGGGAAGACTTATGTCATCACTAATGCATAAGTGGAGCAAGATAATAAAGTCATACAGGGTACACTACCTATTTAGTTAAGAATGGAAAAATTATTTTTTATTCTGGTTATATTCACTCCATTATATCTTACCAGATTGATAGAACTATAGAATCGATGCCCCGAATTGTAGAAGTAATGATATCTATAAAAACACCAAGTGGTGCAATCATTGTAACCTAACTGTTTGAATCATCTCCTGTTGGCGTATTTGGGAATATTCTTCCAGAAAATCTCATAATACATCCCATGGTTGAATTAAATGGTATAATGCTATTGTATTGTCTCTCATAATATAGAGAACATATCAACTATCGATAAAAAGATATCTTTTCATATTTCTAAAAATCCCATGCTCCTCTATAAATACATGGAAGATCCTAAATATCTGAAAAATCAGTCAACTATTTGGGTGTTGATTCCTATGAAGAATCAAACCTCCCCCAAATGGTTGAGTCAACGGAATGTACCAAACTTGTAGAATTTCCTATTGTGAGGTAATACAGTGATGTATTTCCCAAAGTGTTACATGAACTTCCCCCGGATCGTGATGTGGAGTTCTCAATAGAACTCATACCCAGAGCTAATCCTATCTCATAGTTTTCTTATAGGATATATCATATCATACTATAGAAGTTAATGAATAACCTGAAAGATTATTTGGAAAAAGGGTTCATCTGCCTTAGTGCATCGCCTTGGGGTGAACCAGTGCTCTTTGTGAAGAAAAAGGATGAAACAATGCAGTTGTGTATCAATTATCGGGAACATAAAAAGATCACCATAAATAAAAAGTATCCACTTCCAAGGGTTGATGACTTTTTTGATCAGTTATGAGGAGGAAAATTCTTATCAATGGTGGATATTCATTTTGGATATCATTAGCTAATGGTGAAGAGAATGATATTCATAATACTTCATTCCGTACAAGGTATGAACACTATGAGTTTCTGGTGACTCCCTTCAGACTTACTAATTCCCTTGAAATCTTCATGGATTTGTGAATATATTATTTAGACATTACCTCGACAAAATTCTGGTAGTGTTTATTGATGATTTTATAATATACTCAAGAGATAGGAGGAACATTAAAAACATCTAAGACTTGTGTTGGTGACATTGAGAAAGGAGAATTTGTACGCCATGTTCAGCAACTGTGACTTTTGGATGAAGAAAGATGCGTTCATGTGACATGTGATCATAAGTGAGGGAATTTTTTTTGGACCCTTCAAAAACAAAGGCGATTGAGGTAATGGCATGTACCCTCATGTTTCACATACATCTGTAGTTTTCATGGACTAGCGAGGTCCTACCAACATTTTGGGGGAAATTTATCATGAATGTCATGCCCACTAACTAATGTAACCAGGAAAAGTGGATAATGTTTTGTGATATACAGTGATGCTTCAAGAATTGGCTTAGGTTTTTTACACATGTAAGATGATATGTGATAGACTATTCCACATGAAAATTAAAGATCCATCAGTAGAAGTACCCAATGCATGATCTAGAGATAGTAGCCTCAATTTTTTTTGTTGAAAATCTGGCAGCACTACCTTTATGTTTA
The DNA here is from genome assembly GCA_963277665.1 of Viscum album. NCBI lineage: Eukaryota > Viridiplantae > Streptophyta > Magnoliopsida > Santalales > Viscaceae > Viscum > Viscum album. The sequence goes on along the minus strand of OY728134.1, from coordinate 631,869,142 downwards.
AAAGCGTGACATATACACTGACCACAAGAGCCTAATGTATATGTTCACACAAAAGGAGCTCAAAATCCATCAAATGATATGGTTAGAGATAATCAAGGACTGTGATTTCTCTATTCACTATCATCTAGGAATGGTAAACGAGGTAGATGATGCTCTATAAAAAATGAACCTACTACATTGCCCATGTTATGTATTGAGAAAGACTTCATATTCTTGGATATGCAAAAGATTGACTTGGAAATCATAAGGGTAGGGGATATATCCTAGCTTGCCCAAATGATTCCCTAGCTATCTATCCAATAGAAGATTAATGAGGCACACATGGATGATTTGGATTTACAAAATATTGTGTATGTAGTGAAGGAATGGAAGTTTCATGTGTTCCATCTCAATGACGATGGTGTGATTTGGTTTGGAATGCGGATTTGTGTGCCTTAATCACCTAAGATAAAGAAAGAGCTATTGGAAAATTCCCATAACTAAGATTTATCTATTCATCATGGTATCACCAAGATGTATTGATATCTCCAAGAACACATCCGGTGGAATGACATGAATAAGGATATTGCGGAATACATATCACAGTGCTTGGTATGTTAACATGTTAAATAGAGAAAAAACTTTCCAAAGGGATGATGAAACCATTTTATATACCCATGTTGAAATGGGGGAATCTAACTATGGAAATTATTATAGGTCTCCCAAAGACCTCAAAGAGAAATAATGTGATATGTGTGGTGGTTAACTGAGTCCTCAAGGTTGGCCATTTAATCAATATTCTAGAAGATATCTTTCTTGAAAAACATCCAAAGATATATGTGAAGTAAGTTGAGAGACTAAATGGAATTCCACTATCGATTGTCTCTTACTGTGATCCAATGTTCACATTTATATTCTGGAGAAGTCTTCAACATGCTTTGTGTACTGAATTATATTTCAGCATGACCTATCACCCCCAAACTAATGGCCTTATGATACGAATATTCAGACACATGATGATAGGATAAGACCATTTTATTTATAATTCAAAGGTGAATGGGATTCTAATCACACATTGGTTTAATTATCATAGAAAAATGGATTCCACTCAAGTATTCAGATAGATCCATATGATGATTTGTGTGGAAAATTATGTATAACTCCAACATGTTTGGATGACAGTGGAGAAAGAAAGTTACTTGGACTGAATATTGATCAAGAGATGTTAGAGAATGTTCAAGTCATCCAGAAACAGATAAAAACTGCACAGGTTTGGAAAATAGCTATGGTGATAACATTAAAAGTTACATGGACTTCACTATTGGAGATAATATCTTCCTTGGAATATCACCATGGAAGAGAGCCAAGATGTTTTGAATAAAAGGGAAGTTAAGACCAAGGTACATTCTCCCATTTGAGATCCTTGACCACATAGGATCTTTGGCCTATCGCCTTGCAATTCCACAAAATTTGTCTCATGTTCATGATGTGTTTCACTTATCACTACTGAGAAATTCCACCTTATACCCTCACATGTACTGAACTCAGAGGTGGTACAACTAGAAGATGATATCTCTTTTGAGAAGAATCTAGTAAAGATTATTGGTAGGAGAGATAATGTCTAATTCAACAAGGAAAACTATATTGATAAAGTGTTGTGGAGGAACCATAAGTTTGAGGAATCAACTTAGGAACCTGAAGAGAAGATAAATAAAAACTACCATCATCTATTTGTGTAAAACAAATTTGTGGGAGAAATTACATAATGGGGGAAGAATGTAATGACCCAATGTATTATCAATGGAATTCCATTCTTATAATTATTCATGAAATTATAATCATATTAGGAAACACAATGAAATATCAGGATACTAAATACTATGTGGTCAATAAACATTATTTTTCCAATTCTATGTTTCGAATTTTTAAAATATCCCATACACAGTTGCGATCAGTAAGATTTGTGGACTCATATAAGAAAAAATTAATTTTTTTGAATTGTAACATACCCATATGAATAGTGGCAAACCCTTATGAATAGTAATATGACCCTTATGATTAGTAAATTTTCGAAAATAATATTAACCTTACCCATGAATGATTAAATAATATTTGGGCATCTTATAAGTGGCAATTTGACCACAGTAAATTGATAGTATTTTCATAGGTAATAAATAAATATTTATAATTAATTAATTAATTTAAAATAAAATGTATTTTACTTGAATGTGTTCATAAATTAAAAATTATTTGTCTTGGTTTTAAGATAATTTTTTAATACCATTTCAAATTTTTCAAAGCATTATAAAATAAGATTTTATTTTAAAAAATGTATTTTTCATTTAAATAATGACTTTAATGATGAATTAAATTAATAATATTTAGATAATTAATATCAAAATTGGAAATCATTTTTGGATTCTACATGTCGAAAAAAGAATTAGGTGAATTATTGTGATTTTTCTGAAATACATGATTTTTTTTGGAAAATAGTAAAATACATTAATTTACTCTATAAATACGTTTTAATTTAAATCCACTATTACTGACATAATTGGTGATGCAAGCACCCATATCTCAAACTCACATTCCCGATATACTATTCCTTGAATTGGAATCAACAATATTTCTTATCTTGTTGGAAATTAATAATCTAGTGAATAAAATTAAAAGATAACCTCTCTCCCCTTAACTATAAATACCTCCCTTCAGAACCACATTTACTCACACCTACCACGATTAATTCCATTTCTAAACTGTACCAAAACATAATACCTAGTCCCTCCCCCATGTCCAAGAGCTTCTTGTATAATCAATAGACCAATCCTAGTTTCCTTATGGAGGATAGAAATAAGATGATTCAAGAGGTAATTCTTCTCTCTATCATTTCCTTTAATTTCCTTTCAATCTCAAGGTTTTTAATATTTCCCCACCAATCCTCATACACATGGAATTGTAACTCTATTATATCACATATGATGGAATTTTATGATACTAATTGGATAATAAATCATCAAACCCATTTTCATCATATTCATATCTTAAAAATGAAAATTATGTTCGTGAGGTGTTAATTTATCATCATCAATATTGCATTTTTATTAAGAAGAAATAAAATAATACAACAATGAATTAAAAGAAAATCATCCAGGGGGATAAAATAAAGAAGACCTAATTTGTCTACACTAATCAAATTAAGCCTCACCAGATCCAACTGATGAGAAATTGAAAATAAAATGACATGAATACATTGATCGACCACTACCATTGAAGGAAGATGATCAGCCACATTGTTTCCCTCCCTCCACAAATGAATAACCAAAATGTTGGTGTCATTGAGGCTAGATTTACACTTCTGGACAGGATAGGCTATCGACCAAGTAGTTGTAATTTTACCATGCATCTCATTAATAAAAATCAATGAATTAGTTTCAATCTGACTGAGCATAATATTTTTCTATGCTCATAATTAAAGACCCATCTACGTGGCTTTTTCCTCTTCTGGAATTGAATTCCCCCTCCCAATGTATGTAGAATTGGAATGAAGTACACTCCCCAAGCATCAAAAACCACTAATCATCCTCACATAATACCTAGAATGAATGAAACATCAAAATTAGGTTTCAAACTTGTTCTAGGAACCACCCATTGAACCTATTTCCCTCTTAGAACATGTACTGGTTCCCTCTCAGCACATGTGAGGTGTTAATTTATCACCTTCAAAAATGACATGTTTTCTTTTTTTTATTACTGCCTACAGATATGTTCATGAATCCATTTTTATACTTAAACCAAATGATGATATATGTATTATATCCTATTTAATGTTTCATATCTAACTTAAGTACATATTACTAAATGATTAAACAAAATAATCTTGTTGTGGTCGAAAAACCACTCGAATTACCCCTAATGATAATCATTAAATTCTTGTCTAATGATTCATCCACATGGTATATAACATAATTCATTATAATATCATTTATACTCCTATAATATCATTAATAACTTGAATGCTCAGTTTTGGATGTTTATCCAAGTTCTACACGAACTTCATTATATGAATACAAGTGAACCATTAAAGGAAACCATAAAAATAGGCATTAGTAAACAATAGATTTAAAGTATATAACACATAAAAGGCCCCTAAAATATATCAATAAACCATAATAAACCATATTCATGGCCACAAGGTTCTTTAATTGTTAATTAATGAATATAATGTGGCTCTATAGGAATTTAAAGTGAATAATGCATTCAGATAAAGGTAAGGGGAAATTCTCAAACCCATCTTTATTTCATCTGGTTCTCCCTTTTTTAACTCCATGTTCGGTATGATTTCTCCTTATAAATCATTTATTAATCATTATCATACCTTCTAAAGGATATAAATGTTACCTAATTTATTTTATTAATAACCTAATGTTTTCTTAAAGAACACTTCTTTCAAAAAAACACACCCTTTTTACTTCTTGAATATTGTTTCACTCTTCACTCCTTGTTAATGGTTCTATGTCAAGATTGATATTCCTTCTATATTTTGGGGACCAAATGTTTAGGAATATATTCTTTATTATGTGATGAAAATTTCTATCCATTAGTTATTTTATGTTCATGTTTTACATATTTTTAATGTGGAATGCAGGATAGTGTAAATATTATGATTTGACGGGTGTGCCTAGACTTATATAGTGAAAAATTAATGTTATGATGTGACGGGTGCACCCGGAATTATACAGTGCTACAATGCATTGGTTAATGTGATGAATTTAATGAATTAATGTTTAATGTTGTGTGGAAAATATGCTATATTTGTTCACAATAATGTGTGGTAGATGACCACTAAGACATGATGTTTCGTTTTATGCATTTCCACATTACATGTCATTTATTAATGATTCCTCTCATGTTCATAATCCTTTGCCTATGTTTTTATTTTTCTCACCCACTATTATATTTTTCATAACTATCCTCTTACTGAGATTTTAGATCACCCCTTTTTGTGTATATCCATATGAGACTACATGTACTAAAGAGATGTCATGATCCAATATGAATCTAGAGACGAATTAATTAAATAAATGTTTATGAATGAAGTTGTATATTTTATGTTTTGTCCTATTTTTCCCATGACATTAAACCTTTGGATTCTCAATGTGTAATACTCTTATGTTTTTTATCTTTATAATGATGTAATTTTTATGTAAGAAAAGGTTGGGTCTCTATATATTATTAATGTAATTTGTTTTTGAAAATTACCTCTATGAGTTTTCTAGTATGGTTTGGATGGTCATTTTGTAGGTTTTCTTCAAGATGAATAGATCATGAAGAGTGAAGAAGAAAAGAGAGTAAATTCGTTTTTATTAGTGAGGTGGAGTGGAATAGTTTTAAACACATGAATATTACTATATAATATGTATATGAATATTAATTCTATGGTATAGAAATTATAAAACAATCCATTAAAAAAAATTAGGCAAGGGTGTAATTTTGGCCCGGTGGCCTGAAATACCGATAGGCCCGGCTTGGTAAAGCCCACGTTGGGCTAGGATGGGCTTAGGTTGTAGGTTCATCAGGTCTAGCTTGGGCCTATTCATGAAGGCCCATGGGCCGGCCTGAAAAAGCCTAGCCCATTGGCCCGTGCGAAGCCCAGCCTGCTGGCCCGTGTGAAGCCAAGCTGCTGTAAAACATTTAACGGGAAACTGCTGGTATAGAGAGTCGATCCCCCTACCTCAAGCTTCTAAGGCTACGCCGAACTAGTTCAGGCGGTGCGCTTGTTATGTTATCACCAGAATTTATATATATATATATATATAATTATATATTATCAAAAATTAATATATATTATATATTATATAGTATATATAGTATATATTTAATAATGAGTATATATATACATATAATAATAATGAGTGTTTGTATATAAATATATATATATATATACAATGATATATAATTATATATATATATAATAATATATATTTATATACAAACCCATTAATAATATATAACAATTAAGTGTGTCTTTTAAAAATCCATCAATAATATGTATATATAAATGATTTAATATAATATATAAATAAACAAGACTATTATTATAAATATATTTATCAATGATTTAATATTATATATACATATAATAACTTGTTATATATTAATAAAAATATAACACACTCACCTAATGATGTCTGTGCACGTCCCGCTGCTGCATTTTCGGTTAGGGGGGTGATGAGACTTTCTTGCTCGATCTTGCATTGATTTTTGTCTACTTAGGACTCTTAGATCCTTGATGGCCATGTGGCCTGTTCTTCTTGATGTTTTTCATTTGTCTCTGTAATGGGTTCCTCCTTCTTCCCTTCAAAAGGAGTTTATTTCTTATTCAATAAACAGGGGCTTGTCCCATTTACCTTTAATATATATATATATATTAACTTATTATATATTAACAAAATAACACTCACCCAATGATGTTCGTGCACACCCCCTACCTTAAAATTTTATTTAATATGATGCAACTTGCATATTATTTATATATATATAATCAAATCCATTAATAATATGTATATCAATGATATGGTAATATAAGTATGTAAACAAATCCATTAATTATATATATATATATAAAGCTATTAATAATATATATCAATTACGTGGGGATTTTAAAAATCGATTATTAGTATATATATGTGTGTTTGTGTGTTTATCAATGATTTAATATTATATATATAATTACATTATATTAACAAAAAAATAACACACTCACCTAATGATGTTCGTGCATGTCCCCCAACCTCATTAATATTTTTAAATATATTGTAATTTCATATATTATATATAAATTTGTTTTGAAAAAAATTAATCCACCCACTATGGTGCACCCCCCAACCCCTAATTATTTTTTTACAATTCTCTCATATTATATATATATATAATAACTTATTATATATTAAAAAAAATAACTACTCGCCCAATGATGTTCGTAAAAACCCAACCACATTAATTTTTTTAAAATATGATGAAACTTGCATATATTATATATAATATATATACATATATAAATCTATTTGGAAATAAATTAACTCACCCACTGCTGTGCACCCCTAAGGTTGTAATTTTGGCCCGACCTGAATTGGATCTGGCCAGGTTGGGCCTACCCTGCCAAAAAAAATTAAAAAGATTTTAAAAATATGTTTTAAATTTAAAAAACACATAAAAATATTTTTCATAAATAAGGTAAAAAAATAAACGTAAAAAAACATTTTAAATAAATGATAAAAATGATTAAATAACAACACTTTAAACTCACTACCAACTGTTTCACACCCCCAATCCCTAATTAATATTTTTTTTCAATTTGCACATAATATATATAAATTCATAGGAATATATAAATCTATTTAGAAAAAAAAATAAGAAACCCCCCACTATAAAATGTTAATAAATTTTTTTTGCATAAAACACGTTAAATGTTAAAAAAATACATGTAAAAACATGCGTTCAATATAAAACTTCAAATTAAACGTCTAAAAATAAATGTAAAAACAATTTAAAGAAGTGTTAAAAAATAGTTAAAAACAGGTTTAAATAAAAAAATAAACAAATGTTTACAAAATCTTTTTAAAACAAACACATGAATTAATATTTTTTTTAAAAACACTTCAAAAATATTTTTTACATTAGAATAAGAAAAATTATAAATGTTTTAATAAAATACTTAAATAAAATTCATTTTAAAAAAATAATTTTTTTTTAAATTATTCATTAAAATTGTTAAAAAATCGTTTTAAACATAAGTTAAAAATAGTTTAAATAAAAAATTTTAAATAAAAAATTTAACAAAAGCGTAAAAAATTATAAATAAGTTTAAAATTTAAATTTAAACACATGTTTTAAATAAATGTTAAAAATACATTTAAATATCAAGGATTTAAACACACCCACTACTACACACCCCCCAAAACCCCTCAATATTTTTTTATAATTAGAAAATAATATATATATATATATATATATATATTCCCAATATATAAATAATTTAGACAAAAAGTCATATCCACCAACTTTAAATTATTATTAAAAAATAAAATTAATATTTTTACAAAAAACATCTAATAAAAGTTAAATGTACTTTTCTTTAATAAATGTTAAAAAATTGATTAAATAAAATCGTTTAAATCATGTTTTAAAACAATCATTTTAAAAATATTAGAGAACCACCATGGCCCGACTCGAAAAAGCTCTGCCCGGCCAGAAAAATCCCAGCCCGAACCGATGGTTGGGGCCGGCCCGAGGCCGGGCTTGGGCCGCCTCATGGGGTTGTTTGGGCCCACCCTGCCCGACCCGAATAGTGGCCAGTGGCCTGATTTTTTCCGTGCAAGGATCGGCCCGGCCAGACCCAATCTGGGCTGGGCTGGGCTGAAATTACACCCATAAAATTAGGGCTCATGTTAAACCATGTCATTTTGTACCCCCCTGTCCCCCATAAATATCCTTACCTATTTTAGAAAATGTTTCAATCATTAAAAGATGAAAATAATTTTGAAAATTATAAGTGTCACATAAATGAAACATGCATGATATAATTTAAAACATCCCATTTATTTAATAAAAATATGTTTTTTTAATTTTATAATTATTTAATATTAATTTTTATGCATTAAATACCATTTAATGTAATTTTTTGGACTATTCAAACATCATGAAATTAAAGGCATCATGCTAATTATGGAATTAAAATATAGTGTCTTTAAATAACACACATACATTATAATTATCCAATAAATTCATGGGTGAAAAAAATTCATCCAAAATATATTACATTTATTTTTTTATTAAAATCATTTATATTATTATTATTTTCTGCTTAAACACGCACCGTATCAGCGATGGATAAAAAAATCAATGAAATTATACAATATATATGAATTAAAAATAACTTATTATCATAACAATAATTCAATAACCTCTAAAAATAACAATTTATAACCATTCATATATCCTTATTATTCCATATGGAAACCAATTAGTGATATTAAAAGAAATTGGCACACATTTTGAATTTTTTTCATAACTTATTACAATATAAAGGTCATAATAAGAGAAAATTGGTCCAAAAATACAATATTTTTGATTTTTGGGTAATGTAAAATTCATATCACCCAATGAAATATATAAAAATTTCGGGTTGATTTTTAAACCTTGTCTAATAGTATTAACCATTATTAACTCATTTTACCCTTTTCTATTGTGAAATTTTTTTACAATGTTCACAATTCGTTATCACTAAAAGAGAAATTAAACTATAAAAAAATTTGACGTTCCTAATTAAAAATATAAAATCTATTTTAAAACATTCCAATTTTATAAGTGTAAGGAATTTATTTTACTAGAAGTATCCAAAACTCATTAAATAAAATTTCTAGGAAAATATGTCTTTAAACATAAAAATAAACTTATACTAAAATAAAATATAATTTTTATTAATATGAAATTAATTAAACGTATTATAAAATGGGATCTTATGTTACTTAAAACTGAAATCCAAAATGACATGTTACATTTAAATATGTTGATTTAATAAAGATAAATGTCATTTTTTTAAAAATTCACCCTTTTCACTATTAACTCCAAAATCAATCTTCAAAAAATAATAATTAATTCAATAATGATATGATAATTTAAAAAATGATAAATATTTCTTCAAAAAATTATCAAATTATCAAAACTTGATTATAATATATGTGAAAAAAATTCAATTGAATAGATTTTTGAAGAAAATGTATTTTGGATGTGTATAATTAATTTATTATCATTAATTTCAAAATAAAAAATTAAATTATTATTAAATTATTAATGTAAATAATATATATATTTATATATATTTCATTATAATCATTTTTAAAAATTTATTAATTTAACTTATTACGTTAAAAATAAAATCCACACATAAACACATTTTTAGGAAAAATATCTATTTTACGTTCAAAAAATATTAATTCAATTAAAAAATTGTTAATTTATGTATGTTTTGTTATTTTTTATATTATAGAATTTATATATACATATATATATATATATATATATATATATATATATATATATATATATTTCATTATACAGTTATTCCATTCCATACCCTCCAAACCAATGGCTAGGTCATAACATTGATATTTAATTAATATTATTTAATAGGTTCTTGAGCTCAATGTTACATATACCAAAATCACTCAATTATATTAATCAATGAAAATATAAAATAAATTATTGGGTTGTTATAATATAATCTCCTTGAATAAATTTTTTCCTCAATATTTTATTTCATGTTTTATAAAATCGTTTTGATTTTTTTATTAATGAAACAATTTAATGGTGTGGATGATAAAACATATGATCATGAAAGTAGAATGCCATTTAATATTTAAAAATACATTTCTTAAAGACCCAAAATATACGAATTGAAAAAAAAAACATACTTTTAAAAAGAAGAAAATATAAATATGAAGGTCAAATGGAATAATAAATAATTATGTTCAGAAATAAATATAATGTTGGCAAGAAGAAAAAAATATGGTCTTTTAATAAAACTAAATTTATGAGATAACATTATAAATTTATTATAAAATAATAAATATAATACCCTTATTACAGATTATAAAAGTTTAATAATTTCATTGTCATTATAATTTTCTAGGACTGAGGATTATTTAATCATCAAGATTTATAACATGGAAAAATATACATACTAATATTTATTCCATTTAATATGCACAATTTTATCTACTGGTTTTTCTTTGAGTGATTTACACCTACGATTTATCCCATAATAAAAATTAGAATCTCTTAATCTCTCATTCTTGATGAACTAAAATTATCATTCAATATATCACAGTATCCATAAAAGGATCGAAATTTATTTCACATTTTTTCATACATTAATCATAACCAAATATGTTTATTATAGGAAAATATATTATCTTACATGACTAAACATTGATTTGAAGAAAAACTATATTAATATTTAAATCCACAACAAGATAGACAATGATCAACTTAAATAACTCCATAAACAAGAAACTGTAAATATCATCAAAATATAAGAATCCAAAACTAGATCCCAGATAAAAGAATAAAGTGATTGTATATTCTTCAATGATATCCTTAACATTTATCTCTTTACATCATCAATAAATCATAATGTCTCATTCTAAAAATTTATTTCCCTGATCAAATAATTTCTAAACTATTGTAATCTTTCAAAAAAATAATGTTATTTTCCATAAATCCATAATAAATTCATATATGAATCCAAAAATAAAATTCAACCTCTATTTATTAAATAAAATTCTATCTTATCCAATAACACTTATGTTTACATTATTAATATAATGTTCCTAATATATTTCACAATATCAAAAATAAATTTGATCACATAGTCACCAAATCACATTGTAATCCTAAAGTTATATATATGTTGTCTATTATGTTCCCAAAAGTTAATAACTATTTTATTATATTTAAACATAAATACCTCAAGATAAAATAAAATATTATCCCTAAATGATATAAAATCCTTCAACTCATGTACACAAAATATAAAATTATTCATCCTAAAATATCAATTTCACTACAATACATTTTACCATTCATTGTCAAATATACCTAAATAATCAGTTAAAATTAAATAAATTTCTCATATGTAATCCAATAAAATAAATCATTAAAATTATATTAATTAATTTAAACTTATGTCCAGAATTCTACTTTTTAACACATGATGATATATAGATTTAATAAAATATCCTCATATGAATCATCCAAACCTTTAAATTTATCCAATCCTTTACATTGATAAAAACTATAACAACTTGTTACTTTTTCATCCCATAACAATATGATTAATAAAAATGGTTTCACTTTGTTAAATTTCTAAGATATTTTTGATTAAGAGTTTTAAGGAATTGCGTAATTATTTTTATAAAAAAGTGTACATTTCCATTTAGTGTCCATTTCCCAAAAAACAATTTATTTATATAAACAAACTTGATTCATTCACGGTTAATCCTTTAATTATAACTCAACCAATATCAGTATTTCTACTAATACATAATCACTAGAATATCACATTTGAAAATATTTTATGAGAATAACAATGCTCTTTATGGTATGTAGCTGAAAATAAACATGTTATGGAATTTATCCTCCTCCAAAATAAATTTAAATTTCAAAGACACTTTAAGGAGAAGTGGGGAGCCATAAAAAAAATAAAGAACAGTCTGTACTGAAGGAACTCACATATTTTCCAAATACTAGACTAATATTTCTAGATTTATCTGCCCTATAGAGTTACTATTGAAGAATAGTTACCTTGATATCCGGGTTATCGTTGGTAAGATCTTCAAGATAATTATCCATTCTATCACATGTCTGAATGAATTCCTCCATGTTGATTTTATGATAATTGAATCCTCTAGCCAGAATTTGGTCTTGTCTATGAATCCACTCCATTTTCTCCTCATAGATATCTACTCGAAGAGTTCTCTCATAAATTCAATCAATCTCCTCTCTTGAAGCTTTTATCTAAATGAATCCTTACATAAATTCTTCATTGGAGTGAAGAATGAGCTTTAGACACACCCCTTTGTCTACTTCCACTAAACTAGTTCGAACACTTTGTTCTCCCACCTAATCCTACACTTTTTAAGAAACCTTGTTTTCTGCGATTAGAGTTTGCTTGCCCCTCTCGTCAACGATCTGAATGACCCGTTCAACCATTGAGGCCAAACCTAGTTTTCCTTCCATATCATTACACATTTTGTTAACAGAATATCTAGTAACAATAGTCTTTGGAGTATTCAAATAGTTTTTACTAGGTCTTTCTTTTCCACCCTTAATGGACTTGAATGTTCTTGGGTAGAGAAATTTTATGTTTCCCATTCCTTGAGCCTAACCTTACCATGATTTCCCCTTGAGTATCATGCCTTTGGTCTATTGCTGGCTATGATTCTGCTTCATTATCAATGATCTTGTTATCATCTGAATACCTTAACCTAAGCTATTTCTACTTCCATCTTGTAATGTACATTTTCTATCCTTTCGGATCTATATTCTCTTTAATATCTCTACTCAAATAGGAGAAAGGATTGTGGATCTTGATTTACTTTGCTGATTCCCTAAGATTATCCCTCTTTGATTCGAATAAAACATAGTATTCAAATCAGTAGAGCTAAGTTTCTCGGCCAGTTCCATGAAATAAGCAAGCATTCTAACACTACTAATAGGGAAAAATTGATCATTCATCATTCTATTACCCATTCCACAATTCCTGACTATATAAGATAAGGAGGGGACAGGGAGAGGGTTGAAAATTCCCAAAGCACCACTTTTTCTATTAGCTATCACCACAACCATCTCCCATGGGTCCCAAACACAGCTCAGATGCAACTCCTCTAAAAGAGTTGTATTTAGCTTAATAATAGGCTCCACTTCATGACACCCCCGATGTCCCTAGGTCTATAGAGACCTTCTCCACCACCTTGTGCTTCATTAAGTTTCACTTCATTTGAGAAAAAATGTCCACAACTATTGGGTCATTTTCATCTCTGGTCTCTTTCTGTAAGGATGTATTAGGAGCTACACCTTTACCCCTGGAGATCAGTAGTATCGTTTTCACACGATGCCAATACATCCCCCTTATACCAACCTTACCAGCAGCAAAAACATGACTAGTGGCTCAGGCGCCTACACACAACGCAGTAGGTAACCCAAGACTCAAAAAACACACCCTACATCTATCTATGTTCTTCCCCTACCACTATCCAAAAACATTCCACTGGTGGTCAGTATACATCTACTTATACGCATATTAGTGGATTAATCGGGTGACTCGCTGAACACGTCCTACAATCAGAACACAGATAGCATCCTACAATATTTCCTAGTATCCGTAAAATTAAAGGATTTTGAAATGGAAATGGGAGTTTAGGAAAACATACCCAAATGGAAATAGATGGAGAATTCTACTTTAATTGAAAATCATGCTACAATTTAATGAGGTAGAATCCACATCCATTTCATTTGCGTAGGGCACTAGTCCATGCGTTATTCAAATCTTCCTCCAAGGAAAAATGGACAATCATATGGCTTTGGACAAGCCCAATATTTGCACGATCTTGTAATCCCCTGGAACCAAAGATGAATCTATAAAAATCATCCACCAATGGTCGGCGAGACCATAAGCGAGACAGTAGAGTAAGATTTATGAGGCTCAAAGCTTCCATAAACTCCAAAGTAGGTAACGTAATATGAGGCACAAAATTGAGAAAGACAAGAACATTAGGGTATATAGATATGGATGGAAATTGGAAAATAAAATCACGGTTAGAAATGAGAAGAATGTAGCGATGTCTCGGGGCCAGAGAGGGCGGAGAAGGACTGACCTCCCCCCTTCCCACAGGGACCAGAATCGTCTCTAATTAATCTGGAAAAATGGATGGTCAAGTCCACTGGAACCAGGAAAAAATCCGACTAGAACTTTTACTGTTCACCCGAAATTGGAAAAGAAAATCACGGTTAGAAAAGGGAATAATTTTGCAATGTCTCGAAATATTTCTCTCGGGTAACACTCGTTACACACCGAGCACGTCCCGAATATCTACTTATTTATTGCATTTATAAACATGGAAAATTCGTATGAATGTCTTTTCTTTTGAAAATAAATATTTGACTTCAAATACAGGTTAACAGTTTCTTGAAAACATCTTAATTTATTAATATATTACATAAAATATAGAACTATAATGGAAATATTATAATCATAGTGGATTCTGGGTAACCATTTTAACTAATTAATATGTTTCCTTAAAGAAAGCCTGTTTACATTAAATTTTTTAAAAATAAGAAGCAGTCCATTAAATCATATTCCCATTATATTACCCTTTGAAACAAAAAAAATTTCATTATAAACCACTAAATGAATACAATATAGGTACTTTGGGAAGATATCCATAAATTCAACTACATAAGAAACCATATAATGGAATCACCTAACTGGTTAATTCCCATATCTCATAGGAGTAACCCACAATCAGTAAACTATGTCATTTTTTTTAATTCATTGAATAGATATATCATGATCACTAGTCATTAGAGAAACATAGAACTAAATCATAATTCACATAAAATATAAAAGAACCATATCATGAGAAAAACACATATAGCTTTCACATTATTCATATAAACAATTTTTATTCATATTCAAGACCACTAGAAATAATATTTATTTATTATCTCATAATTATGACCAAATTTTTGTGTTTTCATATATTTTATTAGACTAAAAATTACAAAAATATTATGAAAAATATTTTATTTTAAAATAAACATGGAATTATGTAATAGAATCTTGAAAATTATTAATGGATATTATTCTAGGAAATGGGGTTCATTCCTTATATGTTAAAAACCAATCGTTTTCACTTTTGTGTCATGTTAAAAAGAAACCATATAACAAATATCGAAAAGAATCCATTTTAATCCTTGGTAAGAAATGTAAACAATTATTGGAAATGATGATTATCAACCATTAAAAATATTAAGAATAATCCTGAAACATTTAAATTATGCTATAAATGGAAGAAAAAGAGTGAGGAGGAAAATTTTAAAATACTTTTCATAAAAAAAATGCATTACATGAAAATTACACATTTATTCTTGATCAAATAAGAAGAGAAATGAATGATAAACATGCAAACCCCAAATTTAACCAAAGGAAATTAAAATATATGAGCATTAAGATATTTGAATAAAATAATTTTCTTATATAAAATATAATCATAAACAATTCTATAATAATATGAGATTATAATTGAAATCCCTTACCTAGAGTTTGGCTCACCATATATGTACTAAAAATCCTCTTATTTGGTTATCATATTTTGAATTTCACTTTAAACCTTATTAATTTGGTATTTTAATGATATAATAACCTATAAGACATGGCGATGAATTTTTAAAATGTAATTAGATAGGGATTTTTTGTGATAAATGGATCACAAGGTGTGGTGAATATATAATTTGAGATTCAATTTAACAAGTGTTGATGTAGGAAAACATGTAAATAAATGAAATATTAATATATAATATGTGTTTAACTTATGTAAAATACCTCCAAAATTAATTATATTATAATATAAGGATGTTGATGTAAATTTATAATTAACCACTGAATTTTTTATATGTTTGGCTGTCATTTTAAACCTTAACATCCAGTTAAACCCCCTCATTTACATTGTTTAACCTGAATTGTTGTAAAAAATGTTTCAGTCTTTAAGAGTAATGAAAGTAGTTTTATAAATTCAATTTTGGACATACATGTTCTGAAAATGATTGGATAAAAAATTTCCCATTCACATGAGTCAATATATAATTTTTATAATTTTAAAAATATCTAAAAATAATTTGTAAACATCAATTACCATTTAAGGCCATTTTTGGACTATTTACATATCATGAAATTAATGGAATCAATACAACAATTGAATTAAAATATAAAATTATTAACCACTCATTTGAATTAAAATTGTCTAGTAAATTCACGTTTAACCGTAATTCATCTATAATTAATTAATTTTAATGTTATTAAAATCATTTATTTGACTTTTATACTACTTTAAGAAGCCATGCATTGGCATTACGTAAGACCTCATAGAAATTTAAAAATCTATAATTTTTTTAAAAATATTTAAATCATAACAATAATTTATTCATACAGTAAATAAATATTTATGAACTTTAAAAATAAATATCAATGGAATCAAATGAGAGATTTTATTAGAAAGAGATTGAAATCTTGTAATATTTCTTAACATAAAATAATATAAATTTCATAATTAGTGGAATGTGTAACCAAAATCCCATATTTATTTATGTTAAATAATTACTCTAATTAATGTAAATAATGTAGAATTCTGTATTGATTTTGAGACCTTATCCCATAGTTTTAACCATAATTTACTTATTTTATTCATTAGTGTGGTGGTAAAATTATACCATGATTAAAATTATTTCTGAGTAAACATAAAATGGAAATAATTACCAAATATAGACATGATTCCAAATATAAAAAGCATTTTTAAATTATTAAATTTTTTTTTGTAAAAAAATTTATTTTAAAATATTCACACAAATCTCATCAAAAATAAATTCTATAAAAATATGTTTTAGGAATAATAATGTACATATACCAAAATAAAATAAAATATTGATCCATATTGATTCGTTTAGATTTTTTTTAATATAATATATATTTTTTTACTTTTAAACCAAATCTAGAACATCATCATACTATTAAATTACATGATATAAAGGAAAGACATGTCAAATTTTTAAACGTCGACATTTTTCACTACTCACTGAAAATTACTCTTTTCATAAAAATCCAAAAACATCAACATAAAACTATTATGAAATGATGACTTAAAAAATATGATCATTTTTCAAAATATAATTTATAAACATTTCTGAAATTAATTATAATTTCCACACCTGAAATGAAATGAAAACAATTTTTGAAGAAATTGTATTTTTGTAACATAAAGTAAATTTATTTTTATTACATCACAAATAAAAAATGATATAAATTTTAATTAATTAAAATAGATAATTAATATAATTATTTCATTATAAAAATTTATAAAATGTTATTATTTTAACTTAATAATATTAAAATACATTACACTGATAAAAATTATTTTATTAAAATATATTGTTTACTTTAAAATTATTATACCATCATTTCCAACAAATTGGTAATAAATTTATGATTGATTATTCATTTTTGTAAAGACATAAAATTATACATTTACATAATAATATGATTATTCCTATTCATTCCCCAAAACAAATAATTGGGTCCTAAAATTCACACACACACACGCACCCATATTAATAAATCGGGTTTTGTTTAAGATTAGTGTTTCTTATACCACACAATATATAATATATTATTTAATAAAAATAAATTCCTAATTATTTGGGTGTTACATTTAACCTCCTTTATAAAAAATTTAAATATATTATGCACATATTTTATAATAATATTTACACTTATAATATCATTAATTGATTACTTATAACATCTTATCACCCATTCATTAAATACATTTCACCATCATCGTCATTAAAGGTGTAAACTGCATCATTTTTTATAGGTTCTTTCATTGATAAGTCATGGTCCTTAATCTTGATCTTGGTTCCATAATCTCTATAAAATTAATCATGACATGTCTATCATATTATTACATAATATCTAATTTATATAAAATTCATTAATCATTAATGTCATACACTTTATAAAATCACTCGTGTAGGTGGTTAAATTGACATATAATTGACAATTTTATTTAGACCAAATGAATAAGAACGTGCTATTGTATAATCAAAATATTAAATTTAAAAAAATGATTTTTTAATAAGTATCATATATGTTAATTATATATAATTTTATCACCATCTATAAAAGGGATAGATAGAAAAAATTTACACGTCACTCATGAAGATGGTAGTCATTATATATGCGTGAAAGATTCTTCTATTTTATAATAAGACAATGGAAAGAAGGTAGATAATATTATATCATTACAATATCTATATTATATCAAATAAATCGTATGTATTTAGTATTCTCTGAAAACATCATTATAACCATCCACGAGAGGAGGTGATAGATTATGAATCACATCGCTACATGGATTCTGTAGTCCGCACATATGAAAGGGTTATACATACATTTCCCATTTGATAGAAAAGTGGTGGAAAATGATTGTAACAATAACATCTCGTATTTTCTCATGTACTGTTTTTAGAAATTATATGGATTGATTTTGAGGCCAGGCACTGAGACTACGTGTGATTCTGAGGCCTCATATTCCCAGAACAATTATTTGCAAATTGTTAATATTTTTAAAAGAAGGCATCAGAGGTTTTCCTGAAAAAAGTGGAATAACTCATAAACGGGTTTTGAAATAATAAATATTAGGGCACCATTAAACTCACTATTATAGCATTACCCTAGGCGCGACATAAGATTGGTCGGAACATGTCTTCTATTGAAAAACTCTAAATGGACGTAATATTCATTAAATAATTTATATAATTTTTATTATGTAGTGACACTTTTAATTTTATTTATAACTTTTTCATGAATTTTGGGTTATCAATATAAGCCTATAATTTTTCTAATATGAGAATAAGAACTCTCTCGACAAAAAATGACCGAGCATGGACCAACGATAGACATATAGCTGTTTCGAAGGAATCTCGTCGATAACATATTAATGCAATGATCCTTCATCACCAACTGATCTGAATCGATGTAAGGAGGTTATTTGTTTGTGATATTTCCTCAATATTAGGTTTCATTATGAATGTGGGTCAATCCATGAAAAACTTATGTATGGTTTGACTGTTCTGGGATGGTTTATAAATACGGGGATTATTTCAAGAGTTTAATTTTATTTTTCATTTTTCATTATTTTAATGAGAACAAATTGATGCTGAAGAGAACACAGGCTGATATCAATTCATTGTTTGTTATTTGTGTTTATCATATTCCTAATTCATCATAATAATCATCATTAGACCCCTATAGACATAATACAACATTCTGGGTGGATCTGAATGCGATCAGACCCCCTGATCGGAGGAAAAGCAAAAATAGTGGCTAGGTATTTATAGATCACAAACCAAAGAGTGGGGATCTATGATCATTTCAGGATCTAATAATCAGATGTGGCTTTGTGATCCATAGAAGGTACTATTGGAATGGGTCCGACACAGTAGTCTCGCGAGGTGTGGTTGCAGCGTCAGTGGCTTGGGGTAGAGGAAATCAGAGGTGGAAGTGGCATCAACATTGTGGATCATGACGAGCGACCATATGGGATCCACTTGGGCCGTTGAAAGAGGAAATCAGTTGTGGCCTCATGGAAAATGGGAGGCATCCTTGTGAGGTGGTCGTGGACATGGTGGTTTCTACATGGGACTTGGGGTGTAAATAGGCAATGCGGGCCTATCGAAGTGGGCTAAACAAGCCGAGTGGAGTAGCCTAGTTGGAGAAGTCCAAGCAAGAGATATCCTAGACAAGTGGGCTAGGTCGAAGGGATTATACCTAGGTCAGACTTGTGGCGACTAGGATGATGCTGAGGAGGGTGAATCTAGATGTTGCGTGACTGCCATAGCTTGGGGGCGCGATCAACCGTGAGGGGCGACCAGAAAAAATTCAGGGTGGAAAGTCACGGGGTTCGACCATGGTGATCGACCTCTATAGTTGGTGGTCCAACCTTGAGTTAGTCCACATACCTTGTGATCTCTTCTAAAACATTAAAATTCCATAACATTCAATCAATATGTCTGTTTGATAAGCCATCTGTGGAATTGGGACCCTAATTATGAGATTGTACTTTTGAGATAATGTGGTGTCTTTTTATCTTGTATAAGTATAGTATTAGAGTGTTCCCTTGGTATTTACTATAGGATTAAGTATATCATTAAATCCAAATGTATGGATTGTATTCTCCTCTAGAATCCAATTCCTAGATATAGTTATGGTATCCTTCCATTACACTAGATTGATCTCCTATCACAACTAGTATAGTTTTTTGAAATCAATGAATCCTCTGAGAGTAGGGAATTGATCCTCCGTCTTGTGGATATCCTTAGTAGTGTTTATCGTGTTCTATGGGAAGGATCTCCTACGTTACATTCCAAATATGTTGGGTTAGTGGTATTATCTAGGAACGATCCCCTATGTTGAGGGTTAATCTAGATTGGGTTAGTGGTAGTCTCTACATAGAATCCCCTCTATGTGTATCACAATACTCATTGAAAAAAGTGATTTCTTTGTGCGGGTCCCAAATTATCTCTACTTATTAGTGAGTGTCTATGATTATATCCTGTCTCAAGGAGTTATTTCACCTAGATAGAGCATACTTCGAGAATAATTATATGGCTAGTAATTAGTTGTGGAATACCATTAAACATTCTGTATTACATTGATCAAATCTAGATATTATTATCATATCTGATGTTGACATATACTTTTGTGGAGATGAATAGTATTTCCTTGGTTGTATTTTCCATTATGGTATTTTCGTTATTGTTTTGTGGTGTCCAACTGAGTATTGTTATACTCACCCCTATACAGTCTTAGCCCGAACCTGTTCATTATTCTGAGAGTGAACTAACCATTGTTGTATTTTTAGGTGGACCAAGACTAGGTGGTTCTTAGCATGGCTAGACAAATGAGGTTTTCCTCTGTAGCATCAGACTGAAGTCACAGTACCATTTGCTTCAGGTTGGATCAGATAGTTTTTTTTGTGTGGATGATCTTTAGTAACTTGTGCATTCACTTTCCTAGACTAGGGTGAAGTGGGAAAAATCACCATGTTTTATTGGACATGTTTATAGAATCTTTTTGGTGGGCCTGTTATTCACCTATTTTCATTCTAGTATATTAACTGTTGAACTCTGGTTGTGAGATATAGAGGTATTCATGAATTTTTTTCATAGTGTTTTTATATTTATCCATTTTATGATTAGAGATGTGAGTGTGCGTACATGTACTTTAGGATAATGGATCCCATATGTGGGATATTACTACTCAGTACTAGTCACTAACCCCTATCCTATTAGAGGCGGGCTTGGGGTAGTCAAGGAATGGGCCCCTTGAGGACGGGTCATGATAGAGTGGTATAAGAGGTGTTCGATTGTACCTTACGATTACGAGTCTATGAGGTCGGTTTAGGGAAACATTGTTATGGGTTTAGAGATATTATATCAGGATAGGGATTCTACTATTTGTGAAAAGACCTACATATCCATACACAAAGACTCTGACTGCCAGCTTTTATATATGGTAAATGAAAACACTGGTTGTAGATAAAATCATTTGTACATTCATCATATAGGAATGATGGCATCTTACATGTCCTTATTATTTCATCTCTCCAGATATAGTCTATTGATCTGGATAAATCTCGTTTTATTTTAGGATGCCTCTATGTAGACAGCCATCCAGGACTCTATTGTATGATCATGAGGATGATTCGCCTGGTGATGATGCATCAATATAAGGGAATGCACTAGAAACCGAACCTATAGGATGTCTACCAGCTATACCACCACCCATTGAGCAGAATATACTACCATTACTACAATCTAGGGATGCATGTAGGATTATTGAATAGCACAATTTCTAGAGGTAGTGACCTCATAGGTTTTTGGGTTATCCAGATCCCCCGTTGGATGAGGATTGGATGGAGGCAGTCACCTTTTTTTCTGCATTGTGATGATGCATGCAGATCATATTGAAGTCTTCACCCTAAGTCTTCGTCAGAGCTCCAAAAGGTGATAGTAGATCAGTGTGACATTGTCCCATGATAAGATAGCTCTTTCCTAGACAAAATTCAAGAATCTCGTTAGGTAGAAGATAAATTTTACCACATTGTGATTAGTTCTCATATATGAGCTTCTGCATTTCCAGTAGGGTAGTATGATGGTGGCGTAGTATTCAGTGAAATTTACTAACCTTTCATGCTTCTCTATGGACATGGTATGAGATTTGTTCTTCAGGTTTTAGACCATCGAGTAGGGAAAACGTCATGAAATCAAGGCATAGTTGGTATCCCATATAATTACTACTTATGTGGGGGTACAAGAGTGAGACATGCTAGTGGATAGTGTTCTGGAGGAGAAGACACCAACAGTGAATGCTATTTGTGGTCACCAGGTAGCTGATTCCTTAGCAAAATGTAATCAATGATAGCCATGGTGACCCATGTTGGTTAGAAACTTCATGAGATAAACCCAGGACTCAGGGTTAGTGGTGTTGGGAATCCAGGGTGGCTCATGTTTTCTTAGAGATAAACATTGTTACACATGCAGTGGTCAAAAACATAAGGCATGGAAATTCTCAACCAATTGTACAGTTGATCATGGTATGGTCAAGGGATCACTAATATAGAGGTAGAGTTAGATTTAGGGTGTTCCGCATGGTAAAAAACATGGTAGAAGGGAATGTAGGGAAGCAAGAGGTGGTATGAGGACTGACCAATTACCACCACCTCCCACAAGTGGTTAACACAAGGCTTATGGATTTAGAGGACAGGGATGAAGCCCCCTGCAGGTGATAGAGGCTATTGACCCATGGTATTCAGGGATGATTCAAGGTATGATATTTTTATTTTACACCATAGTTTTACTTTTGATAGACATAGGTTCTATTTATTAATTTATTTCCACAATCCTTGTACATGATTTGGGGATCCTGGATGAATATTTGACTCGAACCTTATGTATAGATACTCTTATGGGAAAATATTCGTAACCACACACTGGTTCTGATAGTGTGACATGAAAATTTTTGGTGAGAGTTTCATTTGGGATATCATGGTAGCGGCGCTAAGGATGTATGACGTCCTTCTTGATATGGACTATTTTTTCACAGTTCAGGCTCATACTGTCTGTTTTAGTCATAGAGTGTGGATTGTTAATAGAGATGGAATGTGTTTTCCCTTTATGGGTGAAAAGTAAATGCATGAATCATAGAATGGAGTCACACCTATGATGGTGAATCTAATTAATCATCAGTGATCTAGCATCACCCTCCACGTAGTGGATGATATGGGTCCTTAGTTTCCAACTATGGTGGAAAATTATGTGGAATTCTTCCTCAAATATGTTCTGGATTTTTCTTCCCATAGGGAGATAGACTTCTTTGATGATCTACACTTTGAGATAACATGATATCTACACCTACAAATTGAATGTCTCGCACAGTGACTTGTGAGCATAGGGTGAAGTTAGAATACATTTAGAAGAAGGGATTTGTGAGACCAAATGTTTCACCTTGGGCATCCCTAGATTTGATTTATAAGAAGGAATATAGAAGCATGATATTATTCAAGGACTACTGGTACATGAACTTGGTGAATGTGAAGAACAAGTATTCTCTATCAAGGATCGATGACCTCTTTGATCAATTGAAAGTGGCATGATGGTTATTGAAGATCGACCTAATATTTGGTTATCACCAGTTGCGAGTAAGAGATAAGGATATACCGAATAGGGAATTCATGTATTTTTATGATCACTATGAGTACATGGTGAATAATTTCGTAATGAAGAACTCCCCAACAGTGTTCATGGGACTCATGAACGAAATCATTCACCCATACTAAGAACGATTCATGGTGGTCTTCACCATGGACATCCTAGTGAACTCGGCGTCCAAGGAGGAGCACACGAGACACTTGATGTTGGTCAGGGACCCACTCCAAGACAAAAAAATATATTGAAATATCTTTAAATGTTAGTTCTAGATTAAATATTTCCATTTTTTGGACACATAATTTCATTGGTTGGAGTTTCTGTGGATCTAGTGACGATTGAGGTGATTCTGGCATTGAGAGCCACACAAGAGTGTTACTGAGGTGCTAAGTTTCCTTGGTTGGTTAGGGTAACATTGAAGGTTTGAACCCGAATATTGATGATTGGAAACACCCTTAACGTATTTTACATGAAATAGATTAAATTATGTGTGGATTGAAAATTTCTTGTATCGTTTTGAATAGTTGAGGAAGATATTGATGACTCCTCGCATCTTGAGTTTAATGGAGGAAGGCACTGAGTATTTGGTGTTCTATGATTCTTCAGGGACTGGTCTTGGTTGTGTCTTGATATAGGGAAATGAGGTAATTCTCTATAGTTTTTTCCTTTTGATACTTCATGAACATAAATACATGACCCATGAACTTGAGCTACCAGCGGTAGTCTTCACATTGAATATGTGGTTACACAACATAATGGGTGAGATGATTATCATTTATATTGATCACAGGAGTCCAAATATTATCTTCACTCATAAGGATCTTAACCTAAGATGTATGTGATGGATATAGATCATCTAGGAATATGACATTGAGATGGTCTATACTCACGGGAATGGGAACATGGTGGAAGATTATCTTAGTTGGAGATCAAGTTCAAAGTTTCTAAATGAGGAGTCAGAGTAGTTAACCTCGTTGTAGTTATCCATTATAGATGGATATACACCAGCATCCCTATAGTATATGTTTGTCACCCCTCCACTCTTACATCAAGTCTTGGAAGCACAACTTGAGGATACCGACTATGAGACAGTACATGCTCAGATATCCACAAGGCATGTTCTTGATGGATATTTGAAAGGTAGAGAGACCATTGTTATTTTTTGAGGGAAAATAGTAGTACCAGTGGTGTTGTGGAATGAAATATTGAGGGAGTTCTACACAACCCATTTATTGGTACATCCTAGCGTGGAAAATATGTACCAGGACCTCCAACATCAATTCTATTGGCCAGGGATGAATAAGGGAGTTGCAGAGTTCATCTCTCGATGTCTCACTTTTCTGTGAGTTATGGTTGATCACTAGGTCCTAGAAGGATTGACACAACCCCTTGAGGAGCCATAAAAACTGGTATGGGATATCAATGGGCATCATGTTAGGTTTATCCAGTATGTATAGGGGGAAGTATACCATTTCGGTGATCATTGACGGACTCACCAAGTCAACCCACTTCTTAGCTATTTGGGAGTAGAGTTTAGTAGAGACATGGGATGACTCTATGCATAGGATATTGTTCGTATACTTAGAGTTCCATCAACAATAATTTCAAAATGTGAAGGTCATGTTACCTCACAATTTTGGAGGTAATTATGGGAGGTGTTTGAGACTCATTTATTCTTTATATCAACTTTTCACCCCTCATGGATGACCAGATTTGGTGGACCATTCATGTTCGGGGGATATGTTTCAGGTGTGCATGATAGATTTTGGCCATATTTGGTAGGATCACCTAACACTGGTGGAGTTTTAATACAACAATATATATCACTCCACTATTGGTACGACACCATTTGAATCCTTGTATGGGTTAACATGTAGGTCAATACTTTACCGGACTGACCCAGGAGAGTAATTACTTATGATCCTGGATTTAGTGTGAGCTACTATAGAGATAGTAAATATCATTCCTGAGAAAATGAAGAATGCACAAAGCCGAAATAAATTTTATGTTTATAGGTGGTATAGGCCATTGTTGTTTGAGGAAGGAGGCTTTGTGTTCCTTTAAGAATCACCTCAAAACAGATTATGGATATTTTCCTGATGTGACAAGAAATCTTTAAGGTTCATCAAACCTTTAATGATACTATGTAGAGTTGGAGAGGTGCTGTATTACTTTGATATATCCTCATAATTAGAGAGAGGTCATGACATCTTCCATGGATCACTACTATGAAGGTTCATGGATGTCCCAACACACCTCATTGACGAGGGAGAGCTAGTCATTGAGGATTGTTTGACTCTTGATGAGTACCTCGAGTAGATTGGGTATCAGCATGAGGGGATCCTTTATGGGTCGTTGATTATATTGGTGCATGTATGGTGGTAGAATGTGAATATCTTATAGAGTTCCAGGGAGAAGGAGGCTTAGATTCACCCTTAGTACCCTCATTTGTTTGGGTAGCCTTTATTTTGGATTTTGGGATTGTAAATACACAATGTTGGGAGAGTTTAACATCTCAGATCTTCCCATTTATTATTTTTAAAAATTATATGGGTTTATTTCGAGACTAGGTGCTGATATGGTGTATGATTCAAGGCCCAATATTTCTGAAAGAATTTATTGAAATCTATTTATCTTTTTAATATAAAGAGTGAGGATTTTTTCATAAAAATTGGAATAACACTTAAATTGGTTCCCTAATAAGAAAACGCAAGGCACCGTTGAGCTCAAAATGGTAGCATTACCCTAAGTGAGACATAACACTGGGAAGTGGAGGTCTTATATGAAAAAAACATGAAAAGTGCATAATCGTTATTAAATAATTTAAATAAACTATTGTATGACCCATCAACACTTTTATATTTAATACGCATTCTTAATGAATTTAGGGTTATCACTATAACCCTAGAATTATTCTAATATGTAGAGAATAACTCTCTAGAAAACCCACAAGGGAATATGGACCGACGATCAATGCACATCTGATTCAAAGGAATCTCGCTGCCACTGCCGCTGACGCAATGATCATTCATCAGTGACTAATCTGAATTGAGGAAGGGAGGTTATTTATTCATTAAGATTCACCATTCATGGTTTTCATAATGAACACATGTTAATCCAGGAATAGATTGATCTGTAGTTTTATTGTTGCATGATGTTTTATAATTTCATGGATTATTTTGGGAGTTTTCCTTTTTCTTTTTTGTTCGTTGTTCTACAAAGAATTAATTGAGTCTAAAATAAACAGATGATGATATTTGTTCCTTCGGCATTATTTGTGATTTCCATATCCCCCATTCTTCACGGTCATTATTGTTGGACCTCCGTGTCCACGGTTCGACCTCTCGGGTGGATCCGAATGTTATCAAACCACCGGATTGGAGGAAAAATTAAAAAAGGGTTCGAGTCTATGTATATCGTGGTACAAGGAGCTCGTATTTGGGATCATTTGGAAATTAGTACTTTAGAGGGGGATGACTGGTCCATATAAGGGGCAACCAATTAAGGTCATATGTGACTATCTAGCGAGGCGAGGTGAGGTGGTGGTATCAGTGGCAGGGATTGTAAGTGGCGGATATTTTAATGGTGTAGAGTGTCATGGGAGGTTTTATGGCTGACAATGGGGATGATGGAAACATACCATTGTGGATGCCATGAGGATTGTAGAGGGAAGACGATTGTGATGGCTAGAGGATGTTATGAGGTCACAGGATGCATCGAGGACATAAGAGGTAGTGGTTCCAGTCGCATGGGACATAGGGTGCAACTAGGCCATGCATGCCGAGAAAAGTGAGCCATGTGGGCATAGAAAAGTATCCCAGATAGAGAGGTTTGAGTACAAGTGGTACAGCTCAAGAGTAACGGTCCGTGTGGGTTAGGCTGGATGGGTGGGACCTAGGGTGATCAGGCTAGAGCTAGGTTGTAGTCGATCCAGTTGTAGTGTGGCTACAACAGCTGGGGGGTGTGGTCCACCATCACAGTCGACCATGGTAGCCATAGGGTGGTCGGTCTGGGTGGTCAACCAATGTGGCTAACCACCACAGTCTATGGAAAGACTATTAGATGGTCCATAGGCCCAATGTCCCCTTCTGAAACATTAAAACACTATAAAATTCAAATAGTATGTCCGTTTGATGAGTCTTCTATGGTGTTGTGACCTTAATGACAAGACTGTCCTTTTGAGATAATGTGGTGATTTTTTATCAAGGACCAGTATGGGCTGAGAGTGTTCCCTTGGTCCTTTCCTCAAGGGTTTATTATGCCATTAAATCAACATTTATGGATTGTATTCCCCTCTAGAGGCTAACTCGTAGATACAGTTATGGTATCCCTCTGTGACACTGGAGCGATTTTATATCACCCCTAGGGCCTTTTGTGGAATCCATCTAACCTTTGAGAGAAAGGATTTATTACTCCATTTAATGGGCTACATCAATAGGGTTAGGGATATTCTCTAGGAAGGATCCCCTATGTTAAGATACACATCATTATGGTTAGTGATATTCCTTGGGCATGATTCCCTATATTGCAGGTTGATCTAGATTGGGTTTCTAGTATTCTCTAGGTTGGATCCTCTATCTGTGTATCATAGACTTCCATGACCAAGTAAATCTTCATGGGAATGGAAAAAATGATCTATAACTCTTAGTGAGTGTATCTGATTATATCATGCCATGAGGAGTGAGTTCTCCCACAACAAGCGCACATCAAGAAGAATCATGTGGCTGATAATTGGTTATGGGTTCTGTTTAGACATTATATCCTAGATTTAGTATATCTGTATAATATTTTCCTATTTGTAATTGACATATACATGTATGGAGAAGACTAGAATTTCCTTCATGGTAATTTCCATTATCGTATTTCCTTTATGGTATTTTATTTTTGGTTTTGGGGTGTCCTACTCAGTATTTTTATACTCACCACTGCAAAAGATTTTCAAGAATGTGTTGTGTCTTATGCATATGATCTACCCTTTGACGGAGCCCTAGGTGGTCTAGGACTATGAGATGCTTAATAAGGCATGAACAAAATTTGTGCTCTTTCTGATTTAGACAGTAGTCCTAATACCATCTCCATCTGGTTGGATCAGGTAGGGTTTTCTGGTGATGAGCTTCAAGAACTTTTTATTCACTTACCTAGACTGGGATGATAGGGGAAACACATAACCATGTTTCGTTGGACCGTTTTAATGAATCTTTTTGGGTGGCTTGTATTGGCCCTATTTATTTTATAGTACTTTCACTGTTGTACTGTTGTTTTGGGATATAGTGGGTTGATAGAATTGTTTACTTTCTGTTTTTACATTTCAGAATTTGTGGCTTGTAGATGTGTATATATGTACAAGTACATTAGTCTAATGACTCCCATATATGGGATATTAAAACTCAGTGCTAGTCACTAGCCAGTGGCCTATTGGAGGTGGCCTTGGGGTAGTCACAACATAGGTCGCTCTGGGATAGGTCATGATAGTAACATAATAATAATAATAATCATAATAATCATAACAATCATTAAGATTTAGAGGAAACAAAATACAAAAAAAAATTGAAGGATTTTGGGAAGATGAGTGCATCTTCTAGGAATCATATCCTTTGTATTGAAACATTGGCCTTCTTAAGATGTCCTAAAGAAAAATAATGAATCACATTAACTAATGGAATGAATATATAAAGGTTTTTTGGGCCGAAATTGGCCGATCTAGAGGGCTCATGGTTTTTGAATAAGGGTGGAGAATATGTTCCCTTTTATTTGTGAGGGGAGGAACTCACATGGAATTACATAAAAGATTTATAAAATGTAAAATTATTTTCTTATAAAAGTGAATAAATGGTGAATATATATGAAAAATATATTATATGGTATATTCTATTCATAAAATAATATCTAGATAAGTTTAATTGGCATTTTACCCATATATCATAGTTTAACCCCCTTCGTTAACATGTTTTAACTATAATCATGGTATTTATTTTTAATGTCTTTAATATTAATTATAAACAAAAAGTGAAGTCCAAAAATTAAAAAACATAGAAATTAAAATTACAACAATGGAATGAATTTTATGAAATTAAATTTCTATAAGTGGTATAAATTAACATGAAAATAATCCGAAAAAACGAAACAAAAACCATCTTTATAAAAAATGAATTTTTATGTATAAAAATGAATTCTTATTTGTAAAAATGGATTTAATTTCTTTAATTACATTCTCAATACTATTTATTTAATTTAAAAATATTTTATAGAATATATACTTTATAACATTAATTATCCTAAATAATCATTAGTTTTTTATTTACATTATTATGAAAAAACATGATTCATATATACAAAAGAAGTATAATTTAAAAATTAATGTTTTCTATATTAAAATAAATATATCTTCATTCATAACAGTTAGATAATGAATGATTATTCATAAATTATAAATTAATTTCATTAAAATTACTTTTTAATACTCATCAATATATTTTTAATATAAAAACATATAACATTTATAGAAAAACATTTCTTCATAAAATAAGACTTTTAATAATGAAATGAATCTATTAAAAATATAATGACTATTTCATTAGAATTAATAAATACATTTTTTTAATATATATATATATATATATTTCTTAATGTGGCTAATCATATTTATATATTCCTATACGAAATCTTGGATAGAAAAGCCAAAATATATCATTGTTTCTTTAGACTTGGTGTTTTTTGATGAGTAAGATATTGAATTCTTCAAATATATTTCAAAGAAAAAATCATAAAATATATGGGTGTTACAAATCATGGGAAGAGGAAAAGATGAGATGATTATTCTCATATTATTTTATAATTTCAAACCATATAAATTTCAAATATTTCTTCCGTGGGGAAAATGATTAACTGAAGAGATACTTTCTGGGTGGTTACATGGTCTACATGAATAGGATTTTAGACAACAAACATAAAATGGTTTCAAGTGTGGGAAGCATAAAAATATGATTCAAAATTACATGAACCAACCTATATCGAATGTGGTGGAGGGTCGAATTGTTATATTGGTATTCCAATCCCAAGCGATTCGATCTAGAAAAATGATGTATATCAATAGTCACACCTTGTCAAGGCTAATTTTATGACAACTCAAGGATATTAAAAGACATAATTACACCACGATATAATATAATAGCATTATAATAATAATGATTATATGATCATGGTGGAGAAGGATCTATTGGATCCAGATTCAGGACCGCATATAGATATTGATACATTGTTACTTGATTCTACTATCATTTATGTATTATTTGATATTGGTGGTACACATTTATTTATTATGGAAAGAGAGGTAGATCAATTGGTTTTAGGTTTAAAAATTATTCGTTATTTCATATAAGTCATAACACCTAAATATAAACTTAAAATTTATATAGGACTTCACCATCATCAACAAGAACATGTTTGATACCATAATATGCATGGATTGGATGATTTAGTATAATTTCCACTTCAGTTTTAATGGTTAAAATGTGATGTTATCCACATCCAAAAATGATATACATATATTTGATTGTGAATTATATATAAATTATATTATTTTTCGTACAACAATATTGAGTTATAGAAGTATATCGTGTTATTTTAATGGGATGGTATTTGGTAAAATATAGGTATATTTTCATGCGGGATTATACATATAGTTATCATTTACACGTATGTTTCTTAAAATAATTTTATTAGACTTAATTTAGACTATGAGGTATATTTTTTTTAATAAATCTATCCTAAGTGAATATTCTATATATCTTCTGTCATATATGATGACACATTTATAACTAATGAAGCACAATGTTTTGTTGCAATATTGTTATATTAAAGGTTTTATAATGTTGATCACCTCACCATGGACAACTTTTGTTCTCTTTTTAAATAAGGAAGCTGATACATTTTAGATATATATCAACTATATAATGTTGAATCGAGTCACTATCAGGTGACAATATCATATTCCTGAATGGACAGTTTTCTCAATCAATTTAAATGTGCATGATGGTTTTTGAAGATAGAATTAAGCTTTAGATGCCATAAAAATTGGGTGATTAATGATAATTTGACAAATATTTTTTTTAGAAAATGTATATAAATGATGATTATTTGGTTATTTTATCTAGTCTTATAAACACTCCATCTATTTTCATGGAATTGATGAATCATATATTTTTTAAATATCTTATCTCTTTTGATGTTTTATTTATTAATAAAAAACATATGTTTCCATGTTTGAGGTTAGATCATGAGTGAAACATGGATATTGTTTTGAGAACATGTTAGTATTGTAATCTATGTGAATAAAATCTATAAATTTATATTTTTGTCATGGTTTGTGAAACTAATTGGACTTTTTATCATAGAAAAGGACATATTACTCGATCCTAAGAGGATAAAATCAATAATATCATGGAAATGACTAAAAAACATATTTTCATATTTTCCAATTATTATTCATCTAATATTGATGCATTGTTTTATATTGTTTGTGATTAAATTCAATGATTACGCCTTTGATCAGTAAATGTGTTTTTTTAGAATAGACTTCTGAATATCAAAGTTTCTTTAGTGTATTGAATCATATCATGATATTGATAATCATTTAACTATGTTAAATACTTGTTTATGAGTATTTTATTTATTATCTTACTTTTGGAATAGGATTTTAGTGTGTATTGATATAGGGTAATCATTTGTTTCATATAGAAAAAATTATTTGAGATTACATGAACGAAATTACACAATTCATTGCCAATTTTTAAAATAAGTTACACATACATTAAATTAATGTTATCACTATTTATTTAGTGAGAAGTTCAATGTGTAAACATACGAGAAGGGAATGAAGAATATCTTCTCACAGTGTGATCTAAACCATAGGATGAGGTGTTAGATGAATTATTTTAACAACTTTTACATTGGGATACCATGCACAACTTGGAATGTGAATATGGTTGCTAATGCACTGAGCATTAAATTGCTTGGTGATATGGTCTAGCAAGCTATGGTTGAATGCAAAATTATGAGTATATACGTATAAATTCTATTCGATGTTACCAGGAATATGATTGGAAATTCATATCGATTATTACTGTTATACCATCTTTTTTGGATAATTTCAAAGAAGCCTAATTTTTAATTTCAAAATATTTCATGTTGAGAGAATCCCTAAATAGTCGATATTCACCTAGTGGATGGTTAGTTTTATTAAACATGAAATTATAATTTTAAAATATATTGGTCATTCATTACTCAATATAAGAGTATTTTTCAAATAATTCTCATAACTATAATTTGATAGTTCATCATGGTGCCAAAAATGTAAAGGGATATGAAATTAATTTTGTTCCTAATAATGAAAATAAATATTTCAATATGTGTTTCAAAATTCCTTTCCGATCAGTAGGTAAATAAAAAATATATAGTGGGAATGTTATAACCAATACAAATCCTAGTGTGGAAATGGGTCCAAATTTCAATTTATTTTGTTGTGAAATTTACAAATACCAAGAGAAATTATGATTTAATATGGGTAATTGTGTATATACACAAAAATCATATCATTTCATACAAATATTTATGAAAAAAATAGTATAGAGTGTCTAAATGAATATGTGGGGGATGTGATTATGATTTATTGTATAAATATGGAAATTATATCTAATAGATATCCTTTGTTCACTTTTAGGTTTTAGAAAACATTTAAATGGGTGATGGATACATTATTTTAGTTTAGTATGACATTTCATCATAAGATAAATGATTTGTTAGGGAGTATTATTCATATATTAGAGTAACTTATTATAGAATGTGTTATAGATTTTAATGTTTATGGTTATGAAGTATCCCATTAGTTTTGTTTTCATACGATAATAGTCATAAAAATACTATCAAGATGGATCAATCTGGGTCAAGCTATGTGATTAATATTGGGTAGAGGTGGGAGAAAATTCCCTGTCATTACAAACCATTATTCATCAGATGACAAAAAGTTTATTTCAAATTCAAAAATAAGTGGGCATATACAACAACTGCTGGAAGAAATATATCAATCATCATTGATATCCATTAGAGTTGATAGTTTCAAATAATTTAAGCCTAATTTTTTTATCGAGATTATAAAGAAAATGTCCGGATATAAATAATTCGTTACTTTTAAAATTCATATATATTGTTTATTAATTAATAAATTATATATAGTATGTATGATTCTAATTGGAGTAATGGATTTAAAAGGCCAAATATATATGAAAATCATTACTCTCACCTATAAAAACTATTTATTCATATCATTCTCTATATTTAACCAATTTAGAGTCTCATTAATCACCTCACTAGGTGGTCTAGTACCAACCCATTTTTAGAGGATATTTAATACTTCAAATATCCATTATAGAATATTAAATTCCCCTATTTATATAAATAAATATAATGGTTTTAATCATTATCCTATTGTGAGAAACCATAGGTGGTTATTTTTATATTCTATCTTTCCTTATCCAAGAATTATTTCTCTATTTTTATTATTCTGATATAGTTCCTTATATTTTGTTATATTAGAGGATTTCTAATGTATTACTCTTTCTTGCTTATATCAATTACCTCAAAAAGTGGCTCAAATCACATTGTTACAAAGATGGATAGATCAAGGAATTGGATATTATAATCATCATATGATATAGAATAATATTTAAATTAATCATTTCATGTTTGATCAGAATATTATAATCTTATTTAAATGATTTTTCATTTTTTTATTTTTATGTTTTTCAATAACCTTTCATGATCTTGGTTGGGTTTTATTATTTTTAACACTGTGTACATAATGTCAGTATAGTTCTTATAATGACCATTACATTAAATATAATGATATTACATCAATGGTGAAGATTATTCAATACAAAATATAACAAGTCCAAGAAATGATAGTATAGTTATAGTTTCATTAAAAACTATGAAACAAGAACAACTGGTTCATAAGATATATTCATTTTCTCCCACTTATTTCATCATAACTATAACCCTTTTTGACAAATCTTACTTAATACCCTTATTCATGACCTAGGGAAAATAAACATATGAAAGGGTGATCTAATGCGACTCGTCTGGGTAAATAAGTGAGATATCAATCACATCATAATAACAAGACATAATAACATAACATTTGAAAATCATATCCTACATATGACATATTATGGTATCACTCCCTATGATAAATCATGATAGTTCCAAAGAATCAATGAAAATAATCAAAAAAGTCATAAAATAAGACATGATTTTATGTGGCATACATATATGCATAGAAAATAATTTCATATTAGTCAAGTAATATTTCCAAAACCATAATAGCGGACAATGTCCATTACTGAAATTAGTTCGCTACTCATTTTGGCCCTTTATTACTCAACTGATATCATTTCCCATTCTAGCCATGTCTATCTCATGATATATAAATATTTACCCAATGAATTGGAGGAAGATATAGGTCCCACCAGTCTCATTATTAAATAATTATTGTGTCTTACACAATAACCTAATTACCTCATCATAAACCAATGAATAAAGATGGTTTCATTAAATTTCATTCCACTATAACATAATCCATATAAAAAATGGATTTCCTAAATATAATTCTATATTAAACACAATAAAATCACAAGAACGGTAATTAAATTATACTTGAAACATAACCCTATTAAATCATTACATCGTATATTGAAATTAATTTATATACAATACATTAAATTAACTCTTGACGAAAATATACATTATTCTTCAAAAAAAATTCTTATCAAAATTCCCAACAATGAAAAAAAAATTTATATTAAAATAAAATTGAAATCATGTAGTTGAAGAGTCATTGATACAAGTCATTAGGAATACATAATTTTTTTTCATTCTGTATAATTTAAAGAAACTTTATCTTCATACTTTTTCTGAAAAACTCAAAAAGAACATCTTATTGAATAATGAATAAAGATTCTTTCATATCATTTTATAAAAACCACCAATGGGTAAAATTGACTTTTAAAAACTGTATAAGAATAGAAATAATCTTAAATATTTAAGAAAAATGGAATTGGATAATAAATATACCACAATAAATATGTACATATAAACATTCTCAGATAATAATGAGATTGTGAAATTATCCATTACCTTTTAGGTATGATTTTCTTTTTTCTCTATCTCGACCTCATATATATTGAAATAAATAATTTTGTTGAATTATTTTAGAATAATAGTAATTATTTTATATCATATATGATCGTATTATAATCCATTTGTTAAAAACATTTCTTAATAACTTGTTATTCTAGTATTAACTACTTCATTTTCATATGCATGTTTTGTAGAATAAGTTCTGGTTCTACTTCATAGGTCATAGTTATATACTTAAAAATTATTTGAAAATTATATATATAATTTTTATTAACTATATATATATATATATATAATCATGCTTTAATTAAGATCATGTAGAATGCATCTCATCGCGTCATGGATATTCTAGGTTCTATGTACGCACGAGTGATGATATCATTCCCATAATTGTTAAATGATATTGAAGTGAATTGTGTACAATATTTCAAAATAAAATCTTATTATAATAATCAAATATAGTAATTATTTTTATCATTATAACCATCAATTTAAGGTGATGGTGAAAATAGATTACACCATAGCATGGAGACAATAAGTCTTTCGTATGCACACATGATGATTTCATTATTCATAGGATGGATAGAAAGTGGAATATCGTTCTTCAATAATCATAATAAAATCTAAATATATAATTGATACTAGATTTTTTACTTTATAATGAAATACCGCATGAATATGATGTTGAAGATGAAAGAAGTTTGAATGAATTGGTAGAGGATATTACCATTTCCTCGACGTGATTCCTCTAAATATCATTATAGAGCATTGGAATTGGTATTTTAAGAATAAAAGAACATATAGAAAGTATCTTGGGATGTTTAAAATTGATAATGGTAGGGGATTAAAAACTATTAATGCTCAATGTGATGTGAATAGGTGAGGGAGGAGGTTCCCTTTTATAATTGATGTGAAGGGCGGTTTTGGGATCTCTAAATATATTAATTTATAGTAAAATAAAAACTCATCCAAAAACATAAAAATGTCCCAATATTGAATATGATATTAGATAAGGTTGTAATATAATAATCAAATATATTTTAGACATATTTTTTTTTCAATTTAAACATTATCATTAAAATTAACACATAGTAATTATATTTGATTTTTAACTTGGATAACTAATATTTCAAAATTAAAAGGGATCAATATTTGCATATTTGATATCAATGAGACCATAATTATATACCATATAATATTTTTTAAAATATAAAAAAAATTAATCATTTTAAAAAATTTAATTTTTAAAATAATTTAATAAAACATTATTTTGACAAACAATTAACAATGGAAATTTTGACACTATTCAATTCATTGTTTTTTTTTTAAAATTAAGATAACAAGTTAACTTTAAAAAACTATTTTATTATATTACTAATAAGAAAAGGTGGTATATAATATTAATTATTAATATTAATTATCACAAATTATATTTATTGTTATATTTTTAATAACATTTATTTGTTATCTCTATTAATAAAATAATTACTACATCAAATTTTGTGTAATTATTTAATATAATTATTTTTTGAATAAAAATTAAAATTAAAATTATATGATGATGTAAAATTTACTAGATTTTAGATTTATATTTTTATAGAATTTATCTTCTAGAAAATGAACCATTTAAAATTCTATACTTATTAAATTTTGAATATGAAAACTAAAACATCTCTTTAAATAATATAATATAAATGTCACGATAATTTATAAGGATCCAAATGGTCACTAACTAGACCCTTGGATGGTTATGTTCAATATATACTCAAAAAATAATATTTTATCAAGTAATTGGGTCGTCTTATGGTTATTAGTATTTTAATGAATTTTTTTTATTGTTTTGTCATCAATTAATTAGTTTTTACATTATCAAAGTACACGTCTTTAAGGTAATTATTTATTTCCAAAAAATTAAAAAAACAATTAACATGATAATTAAAAAACTTATCTTTGAAATATCTATTTATAATTGAATTTAACTTTTGTATAATATTATATAGAAATGATTTATTTATTAAAATTTTTGTGAGACATATTTAACTTTTCTTTAAATAAAATAATTTAAATGTCTTAATCTCATCCAAGTGGCTTCCAAAGGATAAAATATCAACCCAATAACAATTTAGGTCAAAACACACTCTTCCAATGATATTAATACATGTTTTAGGGTGATTTTATTATAGTATTATTACCCTTAATTACCAAATTTACCCTATTACATTAATAAAAATTATTAGCGTTACTATTCATAATCTCCAAAAATAAAATAAATCTATCTACATAATTTGTACCTGATGATTAAAAACATGGAATCTATTTTTTGAAAATTAAAATACAAAATTTTCTATAATTAAAAAAAAAATTCCCATTTTCTGAAAGAGAGAACTAGTATTAAATGATAAAACATTACAATGGATTGAAATGTTATTACAAATGAATTAAATTTAAAATTAAATCTAATGACATAAATTTTATTTATTGATAAAAATTTATTATATTTATACATTAAAACCATTCAATATTATAATTTATCCATATAAATTATTTCATTGAAAAAAGTTTTTTTCTATGTAATTTTAATGTATTTATAATATTCATCAAAATATAAATGTTATTAGAAAAATATTAAAAATTCTCCAAAAGTGAATTTTTGTAACCTTCTTAAAAATAACATGTTTATTTTTTACTATAAAAATTATTAATGTGTCAAAATATTAGTTTAAAAGGGGTTCTTCATAAAAAAGTTGAAAATTCTCCTTTTGAAAAATATAGGTTTCCATACCTCAAATACGTTTTATTCACACCCCTGAAAAAATATACATTCGATGAATATAAAATATATTTTTCTTATTAAATAACATATATAATTAATTAATTTCATTTAATAATAGTAATTCACTCAATTTATTAATACAAACTCACAAATATATAATTTATTTCTATTTTTCGAAAATAATTGTTAGTGAATGACTTCACCATACATTTTAGTAAGTTAGTTATATTTATTCCCTATACACTAATGGATAAGTTAAATGGTAATTTTATACTATGGTAACCTCATGGTTTGTTTAAACTCATGATTTTTTGAATGAATGATATTGAATATTTAATATTATTTAGAGATAATATTTCATAAAAAAATTCAGGTGTTACATTACACCCCCTTAAACAGAATTTTCCCCTCAAAATTCATCACCTAGATTGAAACATATGATGATATCTCTCCCTAATAATATCCTAAAGTTCCCATGTAGCTTCCTCAAATTGGTGGTTCCACAAAAATTATTTAACCAAGTGAGTGGTCTTATTTTGTATAATATTTTCACTAAAATCGAGAACCTCTACAGGTTGTTCTTAATAAGAAAGATCTTCCAACAGATGTACAACTTCTATGTTTAGTAAATGTGAAGGATCATGTATGTACTTTCTCACAAGATATATATGGAATAAATCAGGAACATGAGTGAGAATTGGTGGAGGCACCAATTTGTAAGCTACCTTCCCAATATGATCCATAATTTCAAAAGGAACGATATACCTAGGGCTTATATTTCTCTTTTTTACGAATCTAATTACTCTCATATAAGGATATATTCATTGAAACTCCTTTTTATAGACTTTAAAATCTTGGTATTTTCATTGGTTTTCTGTATACATTATTGGCTGACTCTGAGCTTCTCTTATGTTCTATTTAATAGATCTGACCTCTTCTTCCATTTAATCAACAATATAAGGTCATTATAGATTTCATTCCTCTACTTCATCCCATCAAGATGGAGTTCTTTAATTCATTCCACAGAGGGATTCAAAAGGATCCATGTAAATGATGGAGTGGAAACTATTTTTGTAAGAATATTCCACCAAATATAGGTGTTTATTCCAACAACCTTTGAAATACATAGATATATCTCTCAACATGTCTTCTAGAGTTTGAATTGTCCTCTCAAACTGACCATTTTTTTGAGGATGATAAGCAGTGTTAAAAAATAACTCTTTATCTAGATTCTACTGAAGACAATACTAGAACATCGAGGTATACCATGGATACCAATTCGATATAATGGAATGATTTACTCCATGAAATATTACCACTTATTTTATATATATACTGGAAATATGATCAAGAGTTAAATCCTCTATAATTACATTGAAGTTTTCTGAATTCGTAAGGCAATCTAGTATAAACTATATAGCATTATGGACTTAAGATATTTTGGGAATTCCGATGACAAAGTCAATAATAAATTTTTACCCATTTCCATCTGGTTATGTGTAATATTTGTAACACCCCCATAGACTTATGTCTCATAGCCTTATGTTGATGAAAATCCATGAACTGAGAGACATATTTGGAAACATCTCTTTCATGCCATCACAAAATACATATTTTTTTAGGTCCCTATACATCATTGTGCTTCCATTTTGAATAGATAATGAAGAACTATAAGCCCCATCAAATTAGTCCATCACTAATTCTGGTATAAGAGAAATAAAAACTGATTCTGGATCCTTATTATTCCATCACAGTGAAGGATGAATTCAGGAACATTTCTCACCATCTTTTGTAACTCTACGCCTTTCTTCTATTCCTCCTTAATCAGAAGTTCTGTAGATGGTTAAACATTCAATTGATAAAGATAATATTTATCCCATTATCATAAAATTTAATGATCCATCCTTTGAAAATGTATAAATAATGGATATTTTGTGATCCTTATCATGGATAGGCTAGCATGGTCCTTTCGACTCAAAGAATCTTCCAACTTGTTCTAATTCCCTAGGTGGGAATGCATTGAGAAATAATAATATTTAAGGAATTCCAACCATATTTTTCGGTACATAATCAACTCCTTTTGTGTGAAAATTTCTATGAATTTTTTTTTGATTAGTATAAATATCACACCTTTCACAATAAATATAATACCTTTATATATTTAATTCAATGATTACCATATCTAACTCCAAATCATGTGTTGGGTAATTTTTCTCATGAATTCTCAATTTTTGCGAGGAATAAGCTATAACCATATAATTTTTCATTAGAAAAAAATTCCATCCCCATTTTTGTTGCATAACTCTAGATCACAAACCTTTCTGCACTACAAGGAAGGGTGAAAACTGGTGCATCAACTAACAATCTATTGATCTCTTTGATATTATATTCACATTCCTCCATACTCATGAACATAACTCCAATTTAGTGATCTAGGTGAGTGAATTAGATAATCATGAAAAATATGTCAAAAAATATCGATAGTATCTATCCAAACCATGAAAACATAGGATCTCAATTATTGTTGTTTGTCTTGGAAATCTTTTAATAACTAATTTTTTTTTGGATCCTCATATATCCACTTTTTGAGATTATTTTACCCAAAAATGAAACTTTCTGATGCCAAAATTTACACATGGTAAATTTTGTATAAATATTCTCTATTAATATGGTCTTCAGTAAAATTATCATGTTGTATTAATTTTATTACGTGCATTTAGAAGAAACAAAAATATCATATATAAATACTATAAAAAACTAATCAGGATTGTCTATAATGTCTCTATTACTTAAATCCATGAAGATAATAGTGGAATTATTAAGACCAAAATTCATCATTATAAATTCATAATGTCCATTCCTTATAAGGAATTTAGTTATTGGTATGTCCTCTTTATTGACCATTAATTGATTATTTCCTGAATGAATTTAATTCATAGATATGTATTGAGCTCTGTATAGTTGGTCAAATAAGTCATAAATGCGAGGAATATGACAGTTTTTCTTGATAGTGATCTTGTTAAGTTCTCTATAATCAATGAAGAGTTTCATTAAACTATATTTCTTCTTAAAAAAATAGTTACACCCTTAGGTGATGTATTAAGGCGTAAGAATACCTTATCAAGATTGTCTTAGAGTTTCTTCTTTAATTCCCGTAACTCAATTGGGGATATACTATAAGGAATCTTTGAAATAGTAATATCAACAGTTATGTGTTCTATTTAAAACAAAACATCACGAGTTGTTGGAAGGAATTGGAATTATTCAAGGAATACATCATAAATATTAATTACAATTGGTAAATTATTACTTGTGAGTTTCTCCCCAACCATTTAAGATATATAACGTTCATTTATAGGGATAAATACACATAAGATAAAAGAAATTTTAATTGTAAGATCACACTCATTCTTGCATCGACATTTAAAGGAATAAATTTCTAAAAAACATCAACTAAAGAGGAATTATAAACATTTTATTTGACTGTTGTGCCATTAAAAGTGTTCACAGCTAACTCAATATATAATAATTGAGGTAATATGTTGAAGCCCTTATAAAATTATTCATAAATAAAATATTTGGTGGATCCAAAATCAAATAAAACATTTTCTATTTTAGGGTGGATAAAAAGTGTAACTTTCAAAACATTATTACCATACTCCACATCGATATGTGTGACCACATGTGACATTCCATTGTCTTTGGCCTTATGTGTTTTCTAACATCAACCATCATCGATAACCCTTGGAGTAGGGCATTCATTGGAATA
This sequence comes from Viscum album, assembly GCA_963277665.1. Taxonomy (NCBI): domain Eukaryota; kingdom Viridiplantae; phylum Streptophyta; class Magnoliopsida; order Santalales; family Viscaceae; genus Viscum; species Viscum album. The sequence goes on along the minus strand of OY728134.1, from coordinate 631,826,330 downwards.
ATTACCTATTTTCTTGCACATGTAAAATTGATGTGTATGAGGTTTATTAAATGTATCCTTTTCTATATTCTCATCTGTAGACATCTCTCTTCCCATCCCTTCAGCAATCAACTACCTGATTAGTGTATTTCATAGAGATAAAAAATTTAAAAATACCTTTAATACAATTTCCTCCTTGTTTATTTCCAAACATTGTGAATAATGTAAAACAAATTCTTTTCAGTGCAGTCTTTCGATTTTCCCTTGAATTCCAATTTTCTCTTCTTATAAATCCCTTATGACTGATGGGTTACTCTAATCACTATCTCAACCTTGAGAGAACATCTAAATTTTTCTTCATATCTATTAAGGTCCCATATGGATAATGACCTTTAGAGACATGGTTTTTAGCCACTAATGAATAGATCAATTTTACTCATAATTTGGATAATAAATACAGAAGCATACCTTGAAAGTATTGTAAAATTTTCTTCGTAGCTTCCAACACATTCATCATCATTTTTCTAATGATAATGGAACTACTTATCCATCTTTGTTTGAAGAATATAAGGATAATACAGACCTAAAAATATGTTCATGAACTCATCCCATTCCATGGATTCAATTTCATCTCCTCACCTTGTATTATTGATAAGTTTCCACTGTTGATCAGCATTACCATCCAAACAATAGGCTAATAATATTCCATTATCATGTTCTGAACACTTAAGAACTAGAAATATAATTTCAGGGGTACTGAACCACTGTTCAGACACTAATAGATTAGAAGACATGCTGAAAGAAGGTGGATGCTGCATTGTGAAGTACCTAATAGAATGTTGTTCACTCTTTTTATAATTTGGAAGTACTACATGATTCATATCTTGATAATAATGTGTGATCATAACAACATGATTTTCTTTCCTACTCTCATAACATTTGGTATCTCAGTAGGACAATCATTTCATTGTCTTTCACATTCATCATTAACATGGTTCCTTGAGGTTCTAGCCCTTATCTAAAACCAAGAAACATAGTGTGAGAAACAGTAATCATAATAGGAAAACCAAATTATCAAGAATAAAATTTCAATTTAGGACACTTTAGGTTTTATCCTTAGTTATTCATGATCATTTCTAAAACACTTGGATTTTAACCTATACTTCGACATATCCTTTGGGTTTTTACAATGGTTTTCTTATCATAGTTTCTAATTATTAACTATACCTTTCCTCTAATACCAACTATAACGAACCATAATTTACATAAATTTATGTCAGTTCAATGTTAAAGAATATTCATTATAAAATATAACAACCCAAAACATGACCATATAGGTATAATGTCCTTAGAAACTAGGAAACATAAACAATTGGATCAAAAGATGTCTTTATCGTCTCCCAATTATTCAACTATAACTAGACTAGTTTTTTTATATCTTACTTAATACCCTTCTACATGAATTGGGGAAAAGTATCATATGAAAGGGTGACCTCAGATTATCAGTATGGGTAAACAAGTGATATATCAATAATATCATAATCATAATACATAAGAACATAACATTTTAAAATCTTATCCTGCATTTGAATAATCTGGATTTCATGCCATGTAATAAATCATGAATGTTCATAACAATATAGAAAAAATACCAAAAATATTAAAATTTGACTATGAATTTTTTGGAATACACATAAGCATAGAAAATATCTTCATATTACTCAAGGCTTATTTCCAATACTATTATAACAATCAAATTATATTACTGAGACGAGTTCACTCCTTGTTCCATCCATGTATTACTAAACTAAGATCATTTCCCATTCCAGCCACATCTATATCATGAGATATAATAATTTACCCAGTGCATTAGAGAGAGATATAGGTTCCACACATATCATCATCAAGTAATTATTTAATGTTCCAAAATTACATAAATAATTCATCGTAACCCATGGAATAAAATGGATCTCTTTAAACATAATTCTACCATAAAATAATCCACTTAAATTAAATGTATTTCAAACGAATAATTCAATAATAATCAAAATCATATCATCGAAACTATATGGATAATATACATGAGACATAACCCTATTAATGAATTTCATCATAACTGTAAATTAATTTTGATATAACAATTGAAATTAATTCTTGAAGAAAATATCTTTTCTTCATCAAAGGTATTTTCTATTCTAAAAATTACAGACATTTTTAAATGAAATAAATGAATTTAAAATAAAATTGAAATTTTATTGAGTAAAATTAATTGAAATAAGGAATTATGAAGATTTAAGTATCTGTTCATTCTGAATATTTTAAAAAATCATCCTCCTCATACTTTTGTCTGAAAAGTCATAAAGTACCTCATATCGAATAACGAAAAAATATTCCATTCATATTGTTTAATAAAACTTCAAAAATGGGTAAAATATAATTTAAAAATTTGTTGAAGGATATAAATAATATTACATATTTATGAAACAAGGACTTGGATTATAAAAATACTCCACTAAATACTTACGTATAAACTATCTCAGATAATAATGAGATTTTGAAATTATCCTTTACCATTTTTGTCGAATTTCATTTGTATGTATCTGATCCTCCGGTATAATGATTTATATAATTTCATGGACTTATTTCAGAATCATAGTCATTTTTTGATATCATATATGATCATATTATATTCTTTCTGTTAGTAACATTTCACTATTACTTATTATTCATGTATTCACTGCTTCATTTTCTTATGCATGTTTTGTCGAATAAGTTATGGTTCCCCTTCATAGGTCAATTTTATATAATTACAAAATTATATTGAAATTATATATTTCATATTTATTCATTTTATAAATTTACATTATCATTCCTTAATGAAGATCACGAAGAATGAATCGTATCAAATTATGGAGATGGTAGCCCATACATAAGCATGAACAACAATATCATTCCTATAATTGTTGTATGGTATTAAAGTGAATGTTTTTTAATATTTCATAATAAATATCATTTTATAATAATCATATATAGTAATTATTTTCATCAGTATACCTATCCAAGTTAGGTATTGGTGAAAAATATATTATACCATGACGTTGAGACGGTATAATGCACATCTGCACACGTGTTGATTTAATTTTTTGTAGGATGGATAACAAGTGTAATATTTTTTTTCCATAATCATGATATAATCTTAGTATATAAGTTATACTGTAGTTATTAATTTCTAATTAAAAAACTCATGAATAGGAAGTAAAAGAAGAAAGAAGGTTGAAAGAATCAGTAGAAGATATTACCTCTTATCTGACATGCTTCCTCTCAGTCGTTTCATAGAGAACTAAATTTCATCTTTAAAAAAGACAAGTAACTATATAATATGACTATATAAGTTTAGAAGGGAAAATTTCAGGTGATGTAAAATCTTGAAGGATCAATGTGAAATGAAAAAGTGAGTGAGGAGGTTCCCTTTTATAATTGAGGTGATGAGAACTTTTGGGATATCCGAAAATATTAATTTATAATAAAATGAATCCCCATACAAATCCTCAAATATTTTACAATATATAATATGATATGAGATAGGGTTCTAATATCATCAAAAAAAATTATTTTAGAAAATTTTTTCTATCAATTTTAATCATATCATTTTAATTAATACATAATTATTCTATTTAATGTTTTACTTGGTTAACAAATACTTCAACATTAAATGGGTGAAATATTTATTTATTTGATGTCAAAGATGCTATAAATAAATAACATATATATTTTTGACCATATGATAAATATTATATATTTTTTTATTTTTTATCCTTATATAATTTAATAAAACATTACTTTGATAAACAATGAATAGTGTGAATTTTAACACCATTCAATTCAATGATTTTTAAAAATATTAAGATAACATGTTAACTTCTAAACAACTATTTTATTATATTAGTAATAGGTAAATTTAGTCTATAAAAATCATTTGATATGTTAATTATCAAAAATTATATTTATTTTAATTTTTTATTCAAATTTATTTGTAATCTCCATTAATAAAATAATTACAACATCAATTTTTTTGTAATTATTTAATATAATTATTTTTTGAATAAAAATTGAAAATAATATACAATAATAATGATAAATCTACTAGATTTAATAAAAATATTTTTATTCTAATTTATCTTTTGTAACAACCATCATAAAAAATGTTACATTTATTATATTATGAATGTGACAACTTTTACATCACTTTAAATAAAATAATATAATTGTCACGATCACTTCTACAAGGATCCAAATGGTCACTAAATAGACCCTTGGATGGTTATGGTCGATATAAACTGAAAAATAATATTTTTTCAAGTGTTTTGGTTTTTTTATTATAAATAGTGTTTTAATGAAAATTGTTTCATTGATTACTCATCAGTTAATTATTTTTTACATCATCAAAGTATAAGTGATTGTAATAATTATTTATTCCCCAAAAACTAATAATAAATTACCATGATAAATACAGTGATTGTAGATTTAAATTTTTAATTTATAATTGAATTTATCTTCTATATAACCATATATAAAAAATGATTTTGTTATTAAAATGTGAGTGAATATATTTATATTTTATTTAAATTGAATAAATTAAAGGTCCTAGTCTCATCCATGTTGCTTCCAAAGGACAACATTTTCGACCAAATTATGATTTAGGTAAAAGAACTCATCTTATGATATTAAAACAAATTTTAGGGTAATTTTTTAATAGTATTATTACAATTAATTACATGATTTACCATTTTACCGTAATAAAAAAATTACCGAAGTTACTATTCATAATGTCCAAAACTAAAATAAAATTATTTAAATATTTTGAAGCTAATTATTCCAAATTTATAATCTATTTTTTAAAATTAAAAAAATAAGTATATGTAATTAATTTAAAATTATTCTTATTTTCAAAAAGAGAGAATGAATTTTAAAAGTTAATAAATTATAGAAGATTGGAATGTTTTTACATCTGCATCAATGTCAAATTAATGATAATAATATAAATAATATTTGATGTTAATAATATATTGTATTTATACTTTAAATCCATTAAATATTATAATTATTCATAAAAATTATTTCTATGAAAAATCTATTTTGAATTAAACTTTATTGTATTTTTACTATTCATCAAAACATAAAAGTTACTAAAAATATTTTAAAAATTAATCAAATGTAAATTTTTATATACCACTTCCAAATATCATTTTAGTTTAGTCACATAAAAATTATTAATGTGCCTTATTCTTAATTTAGAGTTGGTTTTCCATTAAAAGGTGGAAAATTACCAATTTGAAAAATATATGATTTTATACATCAAATATTGTTTATTCATTCCCTATGAAAAAAATATCTTAGGTGAATAAAAAAATATTTTATTCATTATATTCCATATATATTTAATTAACATAATTTACTAAAAACAATTCACTCATATTATTAATACAAAAATAAAAAAATATAATTAATTTTTATTTTTCATAAATAATTGGTAGCGAATGACTACACCATATATTTTAGTAAATTATTTTTAGTTATTACCAATAACATAACAGATAGGTTAAAATAATAATTTTATACTAATGGAATGTCATGTTTCGATTAAACTCACAATTGTGGGAAATTTAAGATATTATAGATATAAATTTTTTTGTGAAAATATTTCATAAAAACATCCATGTTTTACAGTTACAAAACTACTATAATTGAAAAAACCACACTAGATAAATAAAAAATATATGAACTAAATACTTAAATATTATATTGTTTTTGATTTCTTCACTGTATATAAAATTTAATTATGCCTCACATGCAACACTATTGTAAAGTATAATGCCTTCATCCCTCTATGTAATCGTTATTTTTGATAATTATTTTCCACATAGACTTAGTGTAAAATATCACATGTCCAATACACCATATCACTAGACCCTATTGTAATGGTAGATCATTATGTTTTATATAAATATATATTTTGATATGGAATTTATCTACATAATTTTATTTATTTGTTGAATATTATATGGGATATAAATGTAAATTAATTATGTAATTATTATTCATAATATTCATTTAGTATAGATATGATACATACTAGGAAAATTCTATGAATATAATGATATAGGTTATGTATATGATAAATAAAATTTTATCTATGATAAAGAATATAAAATCATTAATTAAATATGAAAGGGATAGATGCCTTCAAAGAAGATTCACATTCACCGAGATCTTGATCAATCAAATTGATGGGTTATTCTTAGTTTGAAACCAATGATTTATCGTTATTCAGGAGAAAAGGTTAACATTCATCATTATGTGAATTATTGGTTATATGTTATGGGGTATAAATATAGAGTTAAACGTAGAGTCGTGTTGTTGAAAATATTCATAAGATGAATTGTGAATATTTCATTCACTTAATAATTTAAGAGTCATATTAGATACAATTAACAAGATATTTTTTCCAAAATAGATATATCTTAAGAGACTATATTAGATATTCTATGACATACAAAATATTAACCCTAACCCACTAAATGTTTAATAGTGATGGTTATGATTTCAGTAATTGTATATTTAATAACATACAATATTAAATAATAATATATACAATACTAATAATGAATCATATTTTATTACATATATTTATATAATAAAATTAAAATTATAGTTTTATAGTTTTATTGGCCTCTGAGAAGAAAAAATTCAATGGTAATAATTTCATTAATTAGTATTGTAATTTCATAATTCTTCTTAAAAAATAGTGAAATTATAAATCAATATGAAATAAACACCATATGAGAAATTATATTCCACCTCATAATAGATTGAAGAAACAAATGAAATGTTTTATAAGGATTCATGTAAAATATTCATTCTTCTATTGTAAAATATAAATTACATGGTTCAAAATACATATGAAAACACAGAATCAATCAATTTGGTTGAATAAATTAGAAAGAAATAAAATAATCATAGGTGTTAAGAAGTTCTGGTTATGGAAAACAATTTATCATGTTCTAAATCATGGGTATTAGACATTAGATATGCAATACATATTTATGGTAATGGATAACGTCAAAAATAATTGAATAAATTTATTATGGTATAAGTGAAACTATGAGTTAGGAAGAAGGAACGACTTTTTTTATCCATGTGGTTATTAAATTTTATTTCCCCTATTAAATTATCCTTATTTTTATAATGTTGTTATCATTTTACATAAATGAATAAAAATGGGAATCCATAGCCTTCCAAGAAGGATTGGAATTTTCATTTTAATAATGATAATGTGTTTGTTTATTTATTTAAATGATATTTTTTTGGTTCTACTATTTTTTTATTTCTTATATATATTGTATATTTAAAATATTATATAAAATTTGAATAATAAAAATATCAAATTTAACTATATAAATTCCATGAAGTGTTGAAATTCTCATATGGGATTTTTCAATAAGAATCACATACAGTGACTCTATAATGAAATGTTATTATATTGAATGATTATAGACCATTTGATGTATATGGATCCTTTTTATTTGATAAGATGACCAAATATATTTTTAATGTTAAATCAAAACAATATATGATTTATTATAACTCATATATATTGATTTATGTTTTTATATAAGTAAATTAGATCAATGTGGATTTCATTACTTCATTACCATTACTGATGAATTTAGTAGCTATGATTATGTATATCTTATGAAACAAAAGTATGAATCCTTTTATTTTTTTCAGAACATATCAAATTTAGATAAAAATATTAAACATGGAAAAATATTAAATTTATTTCTTCTCATCAATTTAGAGAATATTTTAGTGAATAATTTAATGATTATATAGTAAATTATGGTATAATATAACATATCACTCAATCTGGTACACAATATTAATGATGTATCTAAATTGAGAAATAAATCTCTTTTAGAAATGGTTCAGTCAATGATGACTCATATATATCTTAATATTTTTCTATGCTTTTATACTCTAAAAACACCTTCAATTACACTATATTGTGTTACATAAAAATATATTAAAAATAATCCACATGAGATGTGTACATAGAAGCATAATAATCTTTATTTTATGAATATTTTTGGTTGTATGGAATTTTTGAGATATATTACGTTTACAAAACATGGACCCCAATCATATAATACTATATTTATTAATTATCCTAAACAGACACTATGTTATCATTATAATAATCAATCAAATAAATAATTATTTATAGCTATATATTATATATTTATATAAGAAGAACTAATTTAAAAAATAATTAATTTGAATTAATTTTAACTTGATGATGTTGAGGACCAACAAAATGATATTATTCCTGATATGGATGAGCTTCAATTTTAAGGGGTTGTGTAAAATGGACTAATTTTTTTCAAAAAAAGGACCATAAATGATTATATAATTTTTTAGAACATGAGAGATATGTATTACTCATTTCGTTGTTGGTGATTCAATTGAAAAAGAAAATGATCTAGTATCAAACCATGAGGCCATCATGAATTCTGAAAAAGATACTTGGTTAAAAGTAATTAAATCTGAAATGAAATCTATGTACACTAATATGGTTTAGAAACTAGTAGATCAATATGAAGAGGAAATTACCATTATATTTATGTGGGTATTTAGTTAAAAGACTAACATAGATAGTAAAGTCACGAAATTAAAATATTAATAGATATCTAAAGGTATTTAAAAAATCCATGGTATTGATAATGAAGAAACCATTTCTTCAATGTATATGATTAACTTAATTTTGATTTATTTATCCAAAAAAATATATTAATATATATATATATAATTGTTATGAAAACCTTCTTATTTTATTATAATTTATCTGGGGATGTATATATGATAAAACCCTATGTTTCGATAATAAAATGAATTCATTTAATATTTTTATGCTACAACGACCCATTTTCTAGTAAAAACAAGATAAACAGTGTTGAAATATTCATTTTGATGAAGTTATCAAAGATTTTTATTTTCTCCAATAAAAAAAACCCTATGTATTCAAATGAGTTAGAGAGATAATGGTTTTATTCATTATATTATATATTTATGATATATTTCTAATAGGAAAATAAAATTGAATTTTTATAATAAATTAACCATATTTTGGGTGATTGTTTTCAACAATAGTTCATGTTGACGTAATATTCATACTATAAATTATGTTCAATTGAGATAAGTCAAAATGTGTCTGTGAACATAGTCAATAAATATATATTAGTAATGTATTAAAAATTTGTAATAAATAAATCTCAAAATATGGTTCTTTAATAGTAATGCATGGTAAGATTAAACCCTATGTAACTAAATATAATTAAGTAGTGGTGGTTTAAACTGAAACAAGTGACTATAACCAAAAATGAAATTATAATTCTAACTTTCCATTACAATGGAAAATATAAAATAAAAATAAAAATATTTATATACATCTAGAAATTAAAAATTTACGCCATGAAAATAAAAATATACCTATTTTGTTTCATAAACATCTAATGTCAAGTAAGACAGAAGGTTACGAAACATAAATATATTTTTAATAAAACAACATAAATTACAAGTAATACTTTTAGTCATATAACACGACATCACAAAAATATGTTTTAAAATCCCACCACAATATGAATACATCATGTTGAGTGACAATGATCATCTTATAGGAAAAAAATTAGAACCAGAGTATATCCACCAGAAAATCTAAACTTCAAATACGAGAGATATTATCTTATATATTAATAAAAAAAATAGGCAAAACCAAATCTACATATCAATAAAGGAATATAGGAGAACACAAATATTAGGATAAATAATATGGTGACCATTAGATGATAGAGCCACAGTAACAAAAACAAAAAAATAGATCCACCCAGCCATAGTGTTAAACACAAAATCAAAATACCAGTATTCAGATACATGATCCACTAGTGTTAGACCATAAAACCTATCATGAAGAGGAATTATAATAAAAAAAACATGGGAAGGAATAAATTTCAAGAATATTTCACCTTATATAACACTATCAACCACCCTAAAATGACATCCAAATACCTTTTTAGTGACCACCACAACAGACTCACTTAGAGTAGAACTATAGACAATAAAGAGAGAGAAAATTATATGCGGTATAGGAATAAACCGTAAACCATGACCCTCTCTAAATAAATAAAACCTACAATTTTATACAAAAAAATATGGAATTAACTTACATATGACATCCCCTTTATGAAGATCAGGCAGAAAAACAGCATTAGTAAAAAACCAACACACACTAAAATCATCACTGATGCTAAATATATGATCTCCCTCATTTAAGGAATTCAAGTTTTTATCGCTAAAATTTATAAACAATCATGAAGACAACCATAATATAACAAATAGTGTCAAATTTGGTAACACAAGATTCAAGACAAGGGATAATAAAGCACTTAGACATGGAGAGCCAGGACCCCATAAATGAAACCCAGAACCAAAGCAGCCAATAAACCCAAATAACCAACCCATGTTACTATCCCTAACATCTGGAAGCTACATCAAACATGAAGAATGACGGGTTGAATCATGATATTTGATATGGAAGGAGTATAAAAGAGGGAACACGAACGTTTTATGAAGTGGAATAAATCAAAAATTAAAATAAAACATCTGAACCATGAAATCTAAAGAACCACTATTAACAACTAAAATAGAGATGTGTAGATGACTAAAGTTTATAAGAGGAGTAGAGAAGAAGGTTTGGGATTATTTCATAATTTAAGGATGATTACTAATAAATATACCAGTTAAAAGGGTGAAGAAATAGGGAGACTAAGTGAAAGAGTTACTCAGTAGATGCATCACTGCTAAAAATCATCACATGAAAAACTATATGGGGGTGATATTAGGGCACTAAAAATTCTTCCAAGGGAACTAGTAATTGAATATATGTGATTGGAGAAAATGACCTTGATGACTAACAATATACCCTAGACGGTGACGGTCCAAAACCTATCCTATGCCACAACCAATATAATGCTTCCTAGAAACATGAATGATATGAATATATTAAATGACCATGTACTATTGTATAGGGATAGAATCCCCTAAATGATTAATTTTTACCAAAAAATGAATTAATATTTAAATATAATGTAAAAAAACAAATCAAAAATATGAATGAAAAATGTTACACCCAAATGAATTGAGAAGTCTGTTTCCAAAAACTACCATCAAATTTTATGAAGGCATCCAAAAAACAAATATCTAATAAACCTTTCACCTTATATCATTATTCAATATAAAATAACTAAAAAATATTTTAATATATGAAAAAAACAATATCTTATTTATAAATATCTTAATTGATTAAAATACAACCATATTAGATCTTTTCCCTCAGAACATTATTGAACTCGATGTGTGAGGGATGGCCCATTTCTCTATACTCAACATTTTTTTATAAAGTGTTATTTAAATGAATAATAGGTAAATTAAAATAATTTGGACAATTTTTTATATTACGATATTAATATAACAAATGATTATCCATTAGAATGTGTTTCTTATGAAAAATAATTTTGGAAAAATCTTTCCACTACTCTTGATGCATACATTTAGGAATCCTATCATATATCTTTTGAAATATCAATATTGTATATTGAAATCAATAAATATGTTCCAAAAACTTTTTAAAAGATTTTATGTTATATTACTAAATCAATAAACACAAGTGAGGTGTTGTAATTAATGTATATTTATATAAAATGATGATCCAAATGGGATATCGATGTGACATAGGATTGGTCAAATGCATATGGATAGTGATTACTTAAAAATGATTCGCATACCAATGACAGGTAGGTGAGAGCCTCCCACTAGAAGTGGGACATGCATTTCACATGTCATTGGAGAGAAGGTAAATTGAAACCATAAAACCAATTTTTAAGGACATTATGGTATATTTTTGTCCATATAAAAAATTATAGAGGAATATATTATCCATAAGATTATTTCATTTTTCATCCATAGATTTGAAAACTAAGGATATTAAAATTATGTTAAAGATAAAATGTCATGGATGATTTAAGTTAGTCTTTATTATAGTGTGAATGGAATTTGAAAAATGGAATTAGATCCCAAAAGATCAGTTGTGAGGAACAATCCCTTCATTAATGCATTTAAGATTCAAAAATTGGTGTGTATTTTATTCTATAAAGTGGAATCCATAGGATTCTACATGGTTTTTATCACACCTGATGTTTTATGAAAATATTTTACTTCCTTAAATTATATATCTATAATTATTAATGTGTTTTCCATAATTTCAATGGAATTTAACTTGAGTAGAAAGTATCTAACACAATCTATAGATAAAAGTAACTATAAATTATTCAATAATACAATAATATGACACCAAAGAGTATATAATGAAATATATTACATATAATGGATCATTAAAACTTATAAAAGTGGAGAAATTTAATGATAAAAATAAATATAAAAAAATAACATTACAACTAAAAACAACCCAAGATCATCTAAAATATTAAGGATATCCATTAGTCAAACTAAACCAATAATTAAAAAATATTCATGAATAGAGAACAAATTATGAAAAAACATTAATATGAATGAGAAGTGTGTTATATGCAGTGAGAAGAGAATGAAGGAATAATTTTAGTAAGGTTTTATATGGAAATTAATAATACCATTATAAATATGGTTTTTGGAAATATAGCCATTGGATATACATGTATATAATATATATACTAAATTTTTGTATAGTTAGAAAAAAATATAAAATAATATAATGTGTAAATAATAATGAATGAAGCAATAATATATTATTAAATTAAAATATTTGTTTATAGAAATATTTTTATGTAGTAAATATTTTTTATTAAATTTTTATATAATGCATTTATAAAATTAAATAAAATATTTTAATATTAATGGATTTGAAAATTTTAATTTTTATAATATAAATAATTTATATTAATATTATTTGGTGAATATTGTTTTATATAAATTATTACATTGAAAAAAAATACTTTTTAAAATGTGTTTTTTATTTTTAATTACAATTGATTGAAGAATTATTATAATTATGTTTATTGAAAATATTTATAATAAAATAAATTAACATTCATCGAATAGCAATTACCATGAAATCAATAATAATAAATTCATTTTAGATTAAAAATATATTTTACTAAAAATATACTTTTTATAAGATATAAATTATATTTAATGAAAATAAACATATTATGGATAAATAATGAGTAATTACTCTAATATTATAGATATATTAACATTGATTTATTTATTAAATAAATGTAAATAATATTCAGAATAATTAACATTGGAAAATATCATTTTCCTATAAAAATAGTTTTTCATTATATAGGTTATGTTTCCATTCAAAAGTTAAATTCATATATTTTATAATTTAAATTTGAAAAAACGAAATTTATTTTTGTACATTAGATAACAAAATTATATTATTATGAAATTTTCAAATATTTCTAAAAGTATCGATTTATGTTGAATTATAAAAAATATCGATTTTCCAAATATCGTGACTTGAATGATATCAATAGAATATTAAAATCACAAAAAAATTTATTAAACATTTTTCTGACCAAATATGTATCTAGTAATTAGATTTATATATTCAAAATTATAAATTCTATATTTTAAACCTCTAAGGTAAATTTTAAAACCTAAGTCACATATAAAAAATTTATTTTTAGGCATTATACATTATTTATTTTAAAATCAATTTTACTCACTTTTAAAAATTTAGCATTTTCATAGTTTTATAACATTTAAAATAAAAAACTCCAAATCATTTAATAAAGATGAATTTATTTTTACATACAAAAATATGTTATAGAGGAGAAAAAATGAGTTATCATGGTAAAAACAAATTATGGGAAAATGGTAAATTAATGGGAAAGTATAATATATCTCAAAAAATATATTTTTTGAATGACAGAACGTTTTATCCAAACATACCCCCACTCTATTATTTTCTACATTTTGAGTCACTTTCCTTGAATAGTTCATCTCATATTAGAAAAATGTTACTCATCTCTATTATTGATGGAGTTATTCACCAACCCAATTCCCCTCACACCATTACCCTATTAGATTGACAAAAATATTCCAAAATCCCTCCCAAAGACTCATAGAAACATCTTATAGGTACTTCTCTCATAAAAGGACCTCCCTTAAAAGTGATAATCAAATTTTTGAAGTAAGGTATATATTTTTAATCACTCATTTTTCATTTCTATTCATTTATTTTATATTATATCACCTCTACATATATTCTAACCATGATAACAAAATAAATTCTATATAATATTTATAATGATATTTATTTATGTTAATGTAGAAATCATTTTCAAAAATCAACAAAACTACTTGAAACTGAAAACATCGCTAATCGTACTTGTGTACTACAAATTATATGAAATATATATTTTATTTTTCATCAATGGATCACAGAAATAATTAGTAGAATATTTTCAATAAATAAATTTGATTTTTAATTACTAATTATGACTCTTCAATCACAAATCACTATCAAACTTTCTTCCCACCCATTGATTAAAAAAATTAAAACACTCCTCTTGTGTATGTTAGAACTACTACCTCCATGGATGATGTTTTTCATTCCCATCACCAGATTACATCGATGGTTTTAAAAATAATTGATAAATATATTTTAAATTAGGGATAAATATATATCATGAATATGGTTATGAAAGGATAACCAGTAAATTGATGGTCATTATAATGTAATATGTTGATATTTATAAATTACATGAAACATGCTCATAACAAACCTCATTATCATAAACCATGACAACAGATTCGAGGAAATGAACATTGGGATTCATAAATAATTGTAACATAGTTAATTAAATATATTTTATAATTTTTTAATGATGAAATTTTAATCAAATAATGGGGTTCAACATAACTGTTATGAATCATTTACGAAACAATTGTAATTAAAAATATTCGGCGATTAAAAAAATGATAAATAACTAATAAATATATAATAAATTATTATAATTAAAAAGTATAAAATGATATAAATATGAATGATGTTCTAAAATATTTTTTTTAAATTGGTTATTTTCACTAACCCATAGTTTAATTAGTTTTCATGGATGACGAGAGTAATATGTTAACGATGTTTATTAACAAAATATAATTCAGAAGATTTATAATGTTTATTCTCAAACTCTATTATAATATATAATATCCCATTAATATTTTTAGGAATTCTGAAACCCTTATTCTTACCATGATTTGGTTGGTTTTCATTTAAGAGTGATTCGGGTGAAAATCGGAAAATATTGGATGTTTTTGGGCAAGTGCACAGTTAGTGCATGATTTTCCCAAATGGAAAAACCCAAGGTAGTAAGAATTTTCATGGTCATATCATAGTTTAAAAACCATGAAACCTCCTAATGAGAAACATTAATACCTTTTAAAATATATACACAATTTTCACAAGGTTTTTCTAGACCATGCACCACTTCCCCAGCAATTGTGTAGACTGGTTTTTAACTATTCCAAATATTGATAAAAATTTACCAAACCCCAATTTTAGTCTCCTGAGGGACTAGTATAAACTATATTCAGTTTATCATATACTTGGATCATCCAAAATAATTTTTTGCCCCTCAAATCCCTCACTAAAATGATTTGATTCTTGAAGAACACCCTTCGATATTTTCTCAGTTAGTTTCCTCTCCCTAATCTCTATCTCTACGATCTCTATTCATGTCCTTAGGGTTACATGGATCCTTGTCTTTAATTGTAGATGTAATACTGACTTTTTGGATCTAAAAATTGGTTTTTTACTAGAAACATTTTTTCATCATTATATATTGTATCTTTCCATTTATGGATTTTTGATTTCAGATCAATTGATAATGAGGTAAGTGGTTCCATTACCTCGCCGAATTTTTATTAACCGTAAAATTCTTTATTTAATTTACATTATTTGAATAAAATGAAATTGAATGATTTTATGTAACTGGATCTCCCAAAATTTTTCTAAAACCACAATTCCACTAAATTGGGGTTCCGAAAATAATTTTTTTCATGAAACTAGAAAGCCTATAATTCCATAGATTTTGTTCATGTTTATGGAAATTTCTGACATTTATATTTTTTTATTTAAATTTTGTATTTGATAGAAATAGTTTCAATTAAAATTTTTAATTTAATTGTGGATAATTTATTTCATGGAAATATTTTCAAACCCTCCAATTCCATTGAATTAGGGGTTTATCGTAAAATTGATATAATTTTGTGAAAAAACATTTGAATTTAATTGTGAATGTGAACTGTAAAATTAAATTGAATTTATTTAAAATTATTATATTCTAAAAATGAATTAAAATGGTTTTGATGAAAACCTTATGGATTTATCTTGTTAAAAATACATGTTTTTTTTATTAAAAAAATGTATCATGGTTTTTAAATGGTTAATCATCATATCTAAAATAATGAATTTGATTAATTTAATTTTTTTATACAAACAATTTCAGATAATAATTGTTTACTAGAGAACATGAAATCCATACATAGTTAGTGAGTTATTTGGAAAACACTCTATGATTCTAAAAAGTTATAAAACTTTATATAATCACATCACATCCCTTAGGCAATGGTGATGAATCCTATTTTCCCAAAGATCAGAGGGATGTGTGTATACACATATTTACATGTCACCGTGAGTGTGTTGACTCTTATAGATTGAAACTATCATACCATCATAGGAATATTACCATGATGAATACATGATTTTATTTCAAATAAATATACTCCATTTATGTAAACTATTTTACATTCCTTTTGATTTATATAAAATATTTCATATATAATTCTTTATTGATGAAATTTGTGAAAACTTCAATTAATTTTGAAATATTACATCAAATTAAATGTGTATATTTTGTTTAAAATTATTTCCATAATTGGAAATGTGACACATGATTTGATAATTTTGCTCAATAATTTGAATATAAAATATGATTTTTTAAACATGATTTTGAAATTTCAAACCTAATTTTTTTTTAAATTGACTGAACATCCCTTAGTTAATTTAATATTTTCATCTTTTATGTAATCCTCGGTGAGGTCATACTAGGATTTTGATCTCACACCCTACCTATGCCTTAATTTGTTACTATATTGTCATCTTCTAGGTTCAGGAAGAGGTAAATCACTACTTCAAGGTGGTTCTAGCTTTTGATGGATGGACATGGTGAGTTTCATCCTCTGGGGCTTGGATAGTTTTAATATTTGGTACTTTTGGTTTTAGTACTTGGGGTTATTATGTTTATTTGAATTCTGTTACCTATCTATTTATAGAGTATCTTTTTTATGTATAATATATTGTTTTTTTACTTCAATATTTTTTGTTGAAAATTCATTCCTATATTCATTTTGTTTGATGATAGGTGCTAGTCATTGACCAATGGGGTTCAAGTATACCCTTCAAGAAATGTCCGGACATGATTGATTATCTGGCTACCAGGGTACCCTGGTTGGTTTGTAGAATTATAAGTTCAGTATATGAGATATTCACTAAAATGGACACCACCTAACTATAGTGGCGAATGTGATGTTGTGTTCGACATCTATTCTTATTTTGAAGTTAATTTTATGAATGTTTAGGTCCATTTCCTTTTCCCAAATTTTTTCATCAATTTGGTACCTAGGAGTTCCTTAATTTGTGGCTATAATACATTATTCATTAAAGTTTTCAATGAATGAACACTCAAAAATGATCAATGACTGAGTGTCATTTAATAAAAAAGAAACTTTTTCATATGTATAACACACATCATTCTATGAAGAGAATCATTATTTCCAGTAAATTTTTATAATCCGTCTAAGGATATATTATATGATTAAATTGCATTTATAACTTAATAAAGGTTATCGAACCCCTTCAAGCATTCAATATTCCTCAGAAATCATTTTTGGATCCATTTTCCATTGTTTCCATTTGAAGGTAAGTTGAATTCATTTTCTTCTTCTCATAATCATCATCAAGATATCTCATTGATGAATAAGGATAGAGTCTATAGATTCTCAGGAATCTTAGATATTCCATTTACGTGATCTTATTTTTGGATACTCTTTCATGTTTGATTCCCCATAGGTAGATCATTATTGCTTGGGATCTCTTCTATTTACAAGTATCATTTTATAAACCAAAAAAAAACCCCATAAACCATATAAAATGGAGTTTCTTCAATAATAAAACGTGTTTGTTTCATGTTTTCACAATTCATTACAATCACCAAGGATTTAAATTTCTTGTGGTGAATTTATGGTTAATCCATATTTCCTAGGTCACTAACACCATTTCATAGAGATTACAATGGTGGTTCTTTGCAAGATTATTCGAGGAAGTATGACCAGTTCCAAGACACCATGGTGTATTGATGACCATGGAGGTTATTTGTATAGTAATACAACCCTCAAGGGTGGATACATGACATGTATTTCCTGTTGTGTACTACTTTTTTTATCAGAGGGCAGTTATGTTAAAAAACAATAGTTAAACACTAGTGAGTTTTACAAGCCGTAACAATACTGAAAATGTTCAACTATTTTTTAATTTTAATTATATAATATATAAATAGTTTATAAATAATTATAAATGTTTTTTGGGTTATTTTAATTTATAAAGTGTTAAAAAATTAATTAATTCCAATAATTAATTATTTTATTTAATTCTTCAAATCATTTATAATATGCCTAAAATATTAAATTTCAATATTAATAATACATTTTTCAAATTATATGGAATACCATATGACCTAAAAATGAATTGTTTATTTACAAATAATGATAAAGAATTTATGAAGGCTATAAATTTTAAATCTATTATATATAAGTGTTAATATTTTATAATTATGAATTGTTTATAATTAAATAATTTGAAATTGTTTATATCAAATGTTAATCCATTTTTTGACAAGTTATTTAGAGAACATGGAATGGTTTTAATGATTAATAACATTAATTGTTAAAATAATATTTTAAATTATATATAATTATAATATGAAAGAGTTTAAATGTTTTTGAATTTAAAATTTCTTTAATTCATGTTTTAGAGAAATTATAAACTGCAAATAATTAGCTTGTTCTTATTAATAGTTTTTAAATGCTCCATGTTATGGAAAATAATATCAATGAATATTTATTTAATAAATTCACTTAATATTAATGTTTTGTAAATTTTTTATTAAATAAAAATATTATGTATGATATAATTTAACTATTTAAATTCTTATAGGATACAATCATGAATTTAATGCTAGGGTTGATAGTATAGAATTTATTTTTTGTATACCTTTACCTAGGTTTGTAATTATAGTAATGATATTGGAAATAGTTTTCGTGTATGTCTCATACATTTTACTTTTTAGTGTTATTATGAATTGAATTATCTCATGAGTAATGTCTCCTATAGTAGATGAGCTTGCGGTAAAACAACCTATTGGCCTTGATGCTTATGCTTTGTCATAGAATTGAATAGGGTTAGTTGTCTATATCTCTAATATTACACATGTTGTGTTTTTAAATCTTATATAACTCTATTCAATTACATAAATAGTTCATCCACTTTATACACAAAATGAATTTCAATAAGTAGGAATATTCATGGTTTCTTTTTTGGGTGAGTAAGACAAATGTTTGTTCTTTGTAAATGGTAACACATTAATTTTGTGTGAACATAGAAATTTGGTGTCATAATTATTATTACAAATATAAATCCTTAAAATCATTCATACAGAAAAGGTAATAAAATATGAGAAGGTAATGATTATATAATATTTATTATGTATGAATTTAATATGAATATAATGTGTATTAAATATAGTGAGAACTTAAAAGGACCCCCTAAAATATTAAGTTGGAGGTACCATAGAAAGAAACACATTTAAAGACTTAGATTCTACAAACAAATATTTTCAAGCTCAACAAGAGTACTCCTAAATAATTTTGGGTAAAGAAATACAATTATAAGTGACTAACTTTTCTTGTGCACATGATAAGCTCATCATGAGTATCCCTTTATTTTATTTTGTTAGTATATTATTGTTTTTTACATTGGGTTATAGTATTTGAGATGCCCTAAAGGTTATGATACCTGAGCAATAGAGTTTATTTAACCCATATGATTGATCTGGATATGTGTTAATTCACTCAACTATTTATAAAAAACCAATTTTTTGACATGGATGGTTCCATACCTAAATTATAATGGCATTATTAAATGATAACCATTATAAATCAAGATAAAATATATATCTTGGATCATTAAATTAATATATTTTCTAAGGAATAATTATCAGCATGGGTACATTCATTTAAGGATCATAATGAAAATATATTATATATAATAAAAACTCATTGATATGTCATGGTTTTAGTTGATACCATACTTAATTAAAAAATATAGATAACTAATAGTTATAAATTCCTAGACAATTTAACGTTAGTATCTAGGATTGAGAAGTATTCTCAATGAGAAACATTCTTAGTAATCAAATGTGAATGTTATTGAGATTAATTCAACTAACTCTAAATCATGGGTATTAGATACCAGGTGTTTTCACACAATTTATACAACATAAAAAAAGTTTTTTATATAAATGTATTGATGAATTTTGATGTTGGTATTTCATTTAGTAATAAATAATGACTTAATACATTAGGTTTTGGAACTTATGATGTGATTTTCCTAATGGGAATGATCTTATAATTGAAATATTATATTTAAGTTTGCACCATAATATTGAATTATATTTATAAATTTTATTGGATGAAATGTGAAATATTTATTAAAAATTATTTTTTATATATATTGATGAAATGTTTTATTCTGTTTAGAATAAAATAAATGGTTTATATGTTATTGATAAGGAATAGTTGGCTAATAAAATTCAAAAGATTGAATCTAATCCCACATAAGATGACATTATTTCAAATGACAAATAAATAGGAAATGAGTTCAATGAAACCATAGAGATGGATTAATGGAATCATTTAATTATGAATAATTTGATAAGTGTGAATAATATTTATTTGGATGAATGAAAATGTCACATTTTGGGGGAAAATGACAAATTTTGGAAAAAAATATTTTGAAAGCTATTGGACTATTGAATATCATACATAGTGATGTATGTGTAACAATGAGAACATTAGAAAAAGGTTGTTTAATTAAATTTTTTCAGCAATTAATTTATTCTATATTTATTTTTAGGATAAAAGAAAAATTATAAATCATTTGAAAAGATAAAATAATTTTAGAACTAATTAAATAATCAACTGGTAAATAGTATTAAGATTCAATTATTGGAGTGGGATTGTGAATATATAAGATAGTCTTTGATAACTCATATGTGGTAATTTGGAATTGATTCACAATTAACTTCTTCTAGAACAACATAATAGAATAGAGTGTTTTAAATGAATATTAGTACCTTGTTGTAAATGGTTTTATCGATGATGATTTTATGTGATCTTCTTATTTTAGTTTGAAAGTATTGTATATGGGATTATACATTCCTACTAAATGAAATTTCATATAATGCATTCACAAGGACCCAATATGATATATTGTGTAAAAAATATCCCAAATATTTTTATGTGAACATTTTGTGAGGTTAAGAAATAATATGATAACTATGTTCTGATAAGATTGACAACAAATAAAATAAATTCTTATTATTTGGATACACTAAAGAAATTGTAGGATATTACATTTTTAATTCTATTAAAAATAATGTGAGTGTGTATTAATGAGATGCCTTATTTTGGAAGGAATACATGAGTGACGGTGTAAAAGGTGGAAAATTAAACATGGAGAAGTTTAAGACCAAAAAGAAGGAAATGTTCCTAAAATAGAGGATGGGATTGAACACAAATTATTTTTGAATGTGGATTACAATTAAGTTACATAATATCATAAATCTTTTTGGTAATATTCATAAAGAATTATAGAAACATTGATTTCACATATCAAATGATAATGAGTAAATATTCATAGTCAATAAAACTATAACCTACCATGAAATCATTGGGTGTTCTGATTATGAGATATGGTCAAAATCCACATAATCTGAGGAAAAAACATATACACTAACCATGTTTTCAAATTGATGGATAATACTAAAGGGGTAATAACAATTGGGTGTAATTTAGTTTTTCACAAGAAAGCTGATATGAATGGTATAATGTCCACTATTAAATAAAGCATGTAGGAAAAGGGTTATAGAGGTATTCATGGAATTTCCTATGAAGATAGATTTTCATCTATTTTGATGATAGAGTCGTTTTATATTTTTTATCCATAAAAAATAATTATGATTTTAAGATATATCATATGGATATCAAAACCACTTTCCATAATGGGAATTATATTTATGACATGTATGTGATAAAACATAAAGGTTTTGATGTGCTAAATTAGGATGTTATGTTTTTAAAATTGAAATTATCAATTTATGAAGTAAAACAGGATTCTTAATGTTAGAACACTCAGTTTGCTGATGCTATCGAATAATTCGGTTTCACTAATACCATGGATGATTCTAATGTGAATAAATAGGATTTTGGTATTTCCATATAATTTATGATATAATATGATAATGAAATATTGCTTATTGTAAATGATGGATTGACACTTTATTTTGGAAATTTTTGAATGGTTAAATGTTTCTAAATGATAAAAATGGGTGATAAAAATTTCATACATGATATGAAATTACATAGAGATAGATATATGAGGTTTATTAGGCTATGTCTGATCCCATATATTTGTTATATACTAAACCAATTTAGAATAAATAATTCTATAATGGGCACTTAACCAATTTAGCATGGCACGAATATTAGGAATATTTAGGATCATTCTAATGATTTGGAATATATTTCTGACACCGTATGATTTTATGAATTATGTTTTAATAAAATTCATTTCCTTGATAGCTTTCATTTTATAAATCATTGTATTTTAGCACATTGTGATATACTATTAATATAATTATGAAAACATGAATTTTATAACCAATTCATCACCTATTCAGTACTAATATCAACAAATGAATTTTAAATATTATTTATAATGGATATATATAAATAAAATATATCGATGGAAGAAATAATTTATTTTTTGGTAAAATATTTATATGTTTAAAAAAATTATTTTCTCAAAAAACTTATTACTAAATAGTAAATTTAAACTTTCCCAATTTTATAAAATTTATATTATTTAATAAAATTTATATTTGAAATCCAAATTTTAAAATTATCATTGTGAGAAGTTTTGATAGTTTTATGAAATGATTAATTTATCAACTAATAGTATAAAATATATATTCTTATAAAAATGCGTATTTTATCAAGAATTTACAAGATCCATTTTATTTTATATGTTTTGAAAAGTAGAAGTAGGTAAACCATTCTATACTTATGAATATGTTCACTTTGGAAAATTGATTATTCAACATGTATGATTGTAAAATATTATTGTCCACCTCTGTAAATGGAATTATTTTGGAATAGATTTAATATTTTTAAGAATGATAATTGATAATATATAATAATTTAAAATTTAACATTGGACAAAATTACTAGTAAAAACAAAAAAAAATAATTTTTATGGTTATAGTTAAAGAGGTTTATTGGGGTTAAACTAAATATATAAGGAATGAAATGACCTAGATTCATTTATATATACCATTTTATGGAAATATTTTATTCTTATTATATCTGAGGTTCAATAATGATCCATTTTTATCCTTTTTTAATGTTTAAACCATGGGGACACCATTTTCCTTTCAAAAATACCATGTGTGTCCTCTACCCAACTTATAAATAGGATACCTTGGCCTCTACTTTTCATAAATTAAGAATACATTGGTTTACATATACCATCCCAAATCCATTTTATAATTCCATACCCAAGCCCAATAGGACTTAGTTTGATTATGAAACCCTTAAATGAGTTATTTAGGTGTAAACCTATAAGGGTACTCCATTAAAATTTATAGTCCTTAACGATGCATTTTAATTTTATTTCTTCCTATAAATTCTCAAAAATATCATTCAAACATGTGGATATGATAACATTGGTATATAAAATATACTAATCTGTTATTATGTTAATGTAATAACCTACTTCTATCTTCTCTTCCCGGAAATTGGAAACAAAACTGTTGATCGTGTGCATGACGAACTATAGCCTCACAAATTGATTTAATTCATTTTACATCAACACCTATCACAAGTGGATATAATGATGTTTTTTAATTATATATATCATCGAAATAAAATAATTTTAATTTTAATATTCTAATATCATGTATACATTTTTCATTTCCAATCCATGGTAATACGATAACGTCGCTATTTTGTACAGCAGACTACAGCCTCACGAAGCGATTTATTTTCATTCAATTATACTTTAAATGGACGATAATAAAGATAAATTTAATATAAATATATGATATATGGGAAATAAATATGGATTTATGAAGGTTATATATTATTTATCTCATTTTCATTAATTCTGTTGAGAAAATGGGAATATTGCTCATCTGTTATGGTCTACCGTCTCTATAAACAAAGTAATTCATTTTATAACTCTATGTTTAATAGAATATTATAAATATATTTGAAATGAATATACATGATATTAATATCATGGTAATAACTATTGATATGATTTATCCATGATCAATGTAAAAGTAAAAAAATTACCATATAAAAACATGCATGATAAATAAAGCAGTTATTACCCGAAACATATTTTTAACAAGGTATTATAAATAAAAAGATAATAAAAGGTAATAAATAAATAATATACAATATTATATATATAATTATGGTTCATTAATTTATTTATAATTAACTTATATTTATTATATGTGGCTTTTGAATGTGTATAGAGAAAGTTGAGACTTAAGGTAATGGAAATTCGTCAAAAATTGTCTCCTTTAGAACATATGTTATGTTATGAAACTATATTACTATATGAGATGTATATAAAAACCATTTTACATGTTATATAATAAACTTATTAATTATAATATTATTTTAAGATTTATTTAATTTCATTATTTCATGTGGATTATGATTCAAAATTTACCACAGTGGTAAAGGTTTTATGTTAAAATCTTATTGTTTATTACGATTGTTTATTATTAATTTTTTAATGATAAAATATAAAGATCTACCTATCGAATAAACTCATGTATTTTAATATACTCTATTTATTTATAATGAATATGTATTTTTTTCATTATACACTCTTTAATAACTCAATATACTATAATAATTGTTTCTAAAAAAATAATCATTAACTCTCCTTCATTTGAAAATTATTTTTATTATTTTCTCATGTTTTATAAAAAAAATAAAGAAATTAATAATATTGTATAATGACATAATAATATAATTTTGACCCATGATTTTATTTATTATTTTTTAAATTTTATTCTTATTTTCATTTTCTAGAATATATAGTTTATATTTTTTATAAAAAATGTGAAAGGAATCAGTGTTTTAACTTGAATGGCATAAATAGAATTTTATTTGATCATGAATAATAAATTATTTGAATCATAATTTATAGGATTTAATTTTATTTTCAATGAAAACTATTAATTTAATATTTTGGAAAATTTTAGATCTTAAAATATTGATTTTTAAGTGGACATGATATTTTCCTCAAGAAGTGTTTCAAGTGATCATAGAAAATTTGATTCCATCTAAGATTACATCCATTGGTGTTATATAATATTTACTAGGTATGTGCTCAATGGATCACTATTGAATTTTTCACTAGACTACAAAAGATTTCCAGAGGAAATAATACTATAGAGGTTGTTTTGGATCATCTTAGAATGACTTCCAACTATATTGTGATTAGAGAGGACTTATCACTCAACTAACCTAAATAGATATACATTAATAATGCTTTGATGCTACATTGAGTGTCAATAGCGGTTAACTCCAACCATGATATGAGATTTACCTTTGAGATCTATAATATTCTCAAAATTTATCTAAATACTAAGTTGACCTACACTACAATTTACCACCCCAAATATATTTTCAGTATGATAAGAATATTCCGATACTAGAAGAAATGTGGGGAGAATTTTGAATGGACATCGAAGGATGGGATCAATATCTACCACTAGACAAGATCTCTTAAAACAACAGTTTCCGCTCAAGCATCCAAATGGATCCTTATGAATCCCTTGGAAAATATGTAAAACACATACTTTCATGGATGAAGATTGTGAATGTAAACTTTTATGACCTGAAATAGTTGAGGAGATGATAGAAATGTTGATGACCACTCATCATCATATCTCAATTGTCCAATATTGATAAACAAGATTTGTGTATAATCTTTAATGAGAAATTGAGTTTGAGGTGGGAGACGACATGTAACACCCCATAAATTCTAAACATAGTTTTATTTTAAAAATATTTTTTAAAATTTTTTTATTTATATTTAAAACCTACTAATAATATTTTGAGATAATTCACATTGAGAAAAATATGTGAAATAATGTGTTCTAATTAATTTAATTATAATACTAATAATTAATTATTCCTACTATTTATAGTTTTCAAATAAATATTTTGAAGATAAATATGTGGTTTCGTTGTTTAAATTAATATTATAAAATAACTATATTTATTCTTCTTATTAAATAAAATTTATTTTTGTCATAAATGTTAAGTAATAGAATATTTTAATGATAATAATATAATTATAACTAATTAATGGAAAAACATTTTCTTTAGAAAATTATTATTTTTACTATAAAGATTATATATTTTATAAATATAAGAAAATATATTGTGTTTCAATTTTATAAAATTTATAAATTATTAATTTATAATATTATTTTAGTATAAAAAATTCACATTTATATATGTCTTTTAAAAAAATTTGATTTGATTAATTTAATTATAAAATGATATATATATATATATTAGAAAAAAAATATAATATAATATAATAAAAATGAATTTATTTTAAGTCAAAACATTACATTTGATTTAAAAAATGATATTTTTGTATTAAAAAAGGTGCAATTTGTTAAAAATATATATAATAAAATGATTAAAAAATGAATTTATTTTAAGACAAAAAATTAAATTTTATATAAAAAATGATATTTTTGTATTCAAAAACCTGTAATGTGTAAAAAAAATATAATAAAATTATTAAAAATATGATAATAATATATAGTGATGACTTTGAAAAATTAAGATAAGAATCCAATGTATCGGAACATGTGACTTTAGAGGGGGATGGAAACCAATTGAATAAAACAAGATAAAATTTAAGGAAAAAAGGGTCTAACACACTAAAGTATAAAAAAGAATGAATACCTGTGATTGTTTATATTTGTGGGTTTCTGTTTAAAAAACTCAACTTTTATCTGAAGCATACATCACGTCTAAAATTATTATAAATAAGTGAGTTAAGGAACAAACCATCATTCCTTATTATAAGGCTCATTCCCAACCATTTGACGGGTTCAAATACATCTTAAGGGAAGGAGTTTACATCCTGGTTTACATTCCTCTAATAGGTTACGATGATATTTATTGTGTAAGGGTACTTTTTAGTTCTTCAAAATTTTAATGTTTTACAAACGTGATATATATATATATATATATTAATTTTAGTGTGTGTGATTTTCTATATATAATTACATATATACACATATATATCAACTCATTTTTGGTATATATATAAAGGGTTCCGGTTTTAAACATAATTTCTAAAACTGGTTTTCTATAAGGGTTTTTTCAACTCACCTATATTTCAACAAGATATGCTATACTCGCTACTATTTCTTATGTCTAGTGAATGTATACTTACCATATGTGTATCATATCACAAATATATTTTTTTTAATATATTGAATATATCATTTAATGATTATTAATTTTGGGGAATATGATTCGACTGATTACAAAGTGGTAAGGATTTTCTACCCGAACATTCATTTTCGTTCGAGCTACTATTTGCCTCTCTTAATCCCAATTAATTACTTATTTATTATTATATACTGATCATATATTCTGAATTAATGATCTATATATTTTTACCAATTATAATACTTCTTTATTTTTGGTGGAATCAACTGTTTTATAAAAATATTTCTCAATTCATGTCGATAAACGAAACTCGATTAAATGAAAAATCTCAAAATTCATAAAAATTTTAAAATTAAATATATTATCTATTTCAATGCACAATTATTTTTCTAAAATAAATCATTTCAACATGGAAATAATAAATTAGTTAATATCTGGTTTTATTCAATGATTTTCCCAAAATAATTATTATTTTCAAAATAAATGTGTTATTCTCTCAAAAGTTCATCGATGATTTTATTGAAGTATATTTTTCTATTAAAATACCTCAACTGGATTTTATGTCTTATTTAGGTTAATATATAATTTTTACAATCTACCATATTTTATTAAATAGTTTATAAATAGTATGACTGTAGATGTGCTATCTTAATACCAGTCACCATACTACTCAGAATGGTTAGTGTTTGTGTGTACAGATTGGGGAATGTTATTTCACATGTTCATATTGATTATGTTTATCCCTTTTCATATGAGGAATTAATTAAACATAAAAGGTGATGGGTGTGGCGTGATTATTCCCCTTGATGGATCGGTAGGTCTCAAGAGAAAAAATAGATATAGACTTGGAAGAGTCATTTCACATGTTTAGATATGGTTTCTTTTAAGGCCTTAATCATTTTCAGATTTGTTAGATGATTCCCTGAGGTTATGTTTTAGAATGTGTGGATTATTCATTCCCACATTATGAAACTAGAATTTTATTGTCCATGAGGTTATTCAACTATTATAATACTCATGGTTATGTTTTATTATGGAATTATTTATTCATCTCTTATTCCTTCTATGTTATAATCATATTTTTTTAAAGGCATATTTTTTTAGTTGTTCACCATCCCAAATGTTCATGTTTATGATATCATCCACTGTATTTCATACGATTAATGAGCATATAAGCTCATCCCTTTATTTTGTTTATTTTTCCCCAAAATGTGAGTAATTATATAATGAATAATATGGAGGGATAATCTAAGAGTAGTGGATGTTCCGAATTGAATTATTTTAGTGTATTGCATTTCTAGTTTTAATGTTTAACTTATGTATAGATATGATCTCCCAAAACTACTAAACTATTTCATTCTTCAGGAAGCATCTTCCTTGATTATTTTCTAATGTAATGAAATAAGGCACTATCTCTAAGAAACAAGGTTCGGGGCATTAGAGTTGTTATCAGAGGAATGGTCTAAACAAGTTTGATGATTAGATTTTGTTGAGTGTAGATTTTTAGCAGTCCCAGTTTTATTAATTATGAATACAATAAATCTTAATTTTCTAGAGTCCGATGAATGAATTGCGAGGACCCAATTCATTTAAGGACGTACTAATGTAACACATGAGATATTCAAAACATAGTTTTATTATAATTTTTTTATTAAATGGATTTATTTATAATTAAAACCAACTAATAATATTTTGAGACAAATTTTTTAAGAATAATATGTTAAATGAACTATTTTAATTAATATAATTACAATAATTATAATAAATTATACATATTATTTATAGATTACAAATTAATATTCTAAATAAAAATATGGGTTTTCCCAATTTAGATGAATATTTTGAAATAAATATTTCTACTTTATTTAAGTTGAATTTATTTTCATCAAAAATGTTATTTAATAGAATATTTTAATGATAATAATATTAATAATATAATTTAAAGGAAAAACATTTTCTTTCAAAAATTATTAATATTAATTTTTAGATAATATATTTTATAAATATATTAAAATATATTTTGTATTATTTTTATAAAATTTATAAATTATATATGAATATAAAAAATTTAGTACAAAAAATGCAGTTATATATATATATAAGTGTGTGTTTTTTTTTAAAAAAAATTGATTTGGTTAATTTATTTTAAAAAACGAATTATATATATATGAAAACCAAAAAAATAGAAAATATATATATGAAAATGAATTTATTTTACTACAAAATGTTACATTTTTTTAAAAAAATGAGATGTTTTGTATTATAAAATGTGTAATGTGTCAAAAAAGTAGAATAAAATGATTTGAAAAAAATATAATAATATATAATAATGACAACAATAATTACTTTGTAAAATTATGATAAGAATCCAAAACAGGGAATCTCGTTAATTTTAAAGGGATATAGAAAACAATTTAATATATAATGAGGAAAAATATAGGGGTAAATAATCCAACAAGTTAATGTAAAAAAAGTAATGAATACATATGATTTTATGCATTTTTTGTTTTGGTTTAAAAATAATCAGTCTCTTTCTGAATCTTAAAGCACCTATTTTTTTAAAAATAAGTGAGATAGAGGAGAATCCATCCTCCCTTATTATAAGACCAATGAACACCTACTTCTTGGTTTAACATACAACTACCAGGCATGATATTACTTCCCACTTCAAATTACACTAACAGGTAAGGGTGATATTTTATGTGTAAGGTTTCATTTCAGTTCATCAATTTTTTTACAAAGGTGATATGTGTGTGTGTGTGTGCATGTATACATGTATATATACACATAATATCAATCCTTTTATATATATATATATATATATATATATAAATGGTTCTTATTTTAAACTTAATTTCTAAAATCGATGTTTTGTAAGGGTTTTCTCTACTCACATTCATTTCCATGAGATATGCATTACTCACAACTATTTCATGTGTTTCGGGTATTTATACTATCCATTTATGTATCATATGATGAATATATTTATTTTCAGGGTATTGAATGTATAATTTGATGATTATTAATTTTTTAGTATATGATTCGATTGATTACAAAGTGTTAAGGGATTTCTACTTGAACCACCATTTTCATTCAAAATATTATTTTTATCTATAATAATAATTAAATTCATAATTATTCTTATGTTTTCATCAAAAATTATTTTTGAATGATCTATATATTTGTACCATATCATAATACTTCTTTATTTTCTGGGGTGTTGAATGTTTTGTAAAGATCATTCTCAATTCTTCTCAATAAACAAAACCAGATTCAGGGAAACATCTCAAATTCAAAACTATATTAAAAAATACTCTATAGTATAATCTATGAAACAATTGTTTTTATAAAACCAATAATTTCGTCCTAAAAAACATCCTTTGTTAATTTCAGGTTTTTTGGAAATATTTCTCTAAAAATAACTCATCTTTTTAAAGTAAAAGTGTTTTTCTCTCAAAAATTATGTGATGATTTATTAGAGTATTTTTGTCTATTAAAATATGTCTATTTTATCTTATGTCTTATTGAAGTTATTATGTTATGATTATCATCTATCATATTCTATTGAATGGTTTAGGATTAGTTTTACTGAGGATGTGCTATTTTGATACGATTCACCATACTACATAGAATGGTTAGTGTTTATGAGTATAGATCGGGGAAAGTCATTTCATGTGTTCATGTCATTTATATGTTCCCCTTTTATAATGGGAACGAATTATACTTTGAATGTGATGAGTGGGCCCCACTACTTCCCCTTGATTAATTGGCATGTATCAGGTGAAAAAAACGATACAGACTTAGCTGAGGGCTTTCCCATTTTATGATATGGTTTTCACTGAAGCCATAATCATTTTTAGATGTCCTGGTCAAGGCCTTGATGGTATGTTTTAGAATGTCTGGAATATGAATTACCTCATTATGAAACTAGTAATTGACATTCCATATTGTTATTTGACTAGTATAACACACATGGTTAGGTTTTATTATGTCATTATTTAATCAGATATTACTCATACCAAGTTATACTCATGTTTATATTTAATGGAATATATTTTTAGTAATTCACCATTACTAATGATTATGATAATAATATATTCCACCATATTTCTTACACTTACTAAGCATCTGAGATCACCCCTTTATTTTTTTTATTTTTCCTAGGATGAGCGAAATTATATTATGAATGAATTATAGGTATAATATCTGATTTTTGTATGTTCTCAATGGAATTATTATCTTTTATTTTATTTTATGATGTAATTTTCAACTTACGTATGGATCTGTTTTTCAAAAACTACTAAACGATTCAGTCCTTTGGGATGTGTCTTCCTTGTTTATACGAAAATGTAATGAAATAAGGAAATGGGTCCAGGAAACTAGGGTTGGGGTATTACATAACATATTCCTCCATAAATCTTCATGGAAGACAGTTCCGGGATTTGGGATGAAAGATATTATATGTCCATGTTTCATCAACTGCTTCGAGATTCATGATCGAGTTGGAGATATGGACTATCTACAAGAACATACACCAACCATGTATTAATTACATGATATATTCCATATATCACTACTTAAGAATTATATACCAGATCTCTCATATGTAACAAACTCAAGGGTGGAATAATTGGAAAACAGTCTCTTTTTTGAGGAGCAATATGTAAATATTTTATTTTGTGATGTGGGGGATTCATATGGTACTCTTAAGACTCTACCCAATTGTAAAAATATATAAAGAATTTATTGGTTTCATGGACACTTCATGACTAAATCCAATTACAGCTAGATGGGCATATCCCATGTAATTTCTTTTTCTCAAATCCATTATCTATGTCAAATCAACCCATATGGATTTTTTGGATTCATTTATGAAATTCTAATGCCTCAAAAACTCTATATACATATGATCATCCTCCTTAGGTAACCTATCCACAATGGTACTCCCATTAGAAGTAATTCCAAACAATTCAATTCTTTCTTCCTCATATAGTTACCAATGGACTAGAAGTTTGAAACATTATATGGGCCTCCTCCTTAGGTGGATGCCTCAACCAATCCATTAATTTCCACCTACTTGGTGTAACCCAAAACAATTTAAGTCTTCCTTCTTATAATAGTTACCAAAATAGTGGTGTTTGAAATTGATATATGTGTATTTTCTTTTTCTATAAGACCCAACCATATTTAAAGGGTATCCTACATGGTTTAAACCACAACCTTTATAGTCTTATTTTATCATCATGTTACTAATATACATAAGCATGAGTTACGTACATGGTCTTCCTAATTAGTTATAATATATAAACTATCCTCAAAGGGCCTACTACATTTTGTATAATAGAACATGCACAATAATATTTTATCATCACATTACTAATTGAATATAAGTTACAATCCATATTGGGTACACCATCTTAGTTGTAAGGCCAATCCTCTCCTCAACGAGTATACTAACAGATGTATGACGAAACCATTACACTCTTATTTCCCCATACTTTTATCAATATATTTGAGGAATACATACATATATGGACATCTTATAATTTGTAATCCCTAACTGTACCATTTTTTATTTGGTTTCTAATATACCCAATGAACTAAAAATGTAAAAATTTATTCCATACCAACAAATGAATTTGATTGAAAACTTCTTCATACAAGTACTAATAGCATGAATATATACTAAATAAAATCAAATACATGGATTATGAATTTAAAATGAACTATATGATCCTATCACCTGATCTACCTCCTCCCTAATTCCATTTACATGGAAATGTAGGAAGCCCCTCTAATGGATTTGATCCCAACTCAACAACACCTACCACCTCTAGCGATAGTGATAGACTCTTGATTAACCATCACTATGGATATAAAAAATAATATAATTGACCAATTAATGTATGTTCGATAAACTATAAAAAAAATATATGTTCACATAAACCCATGGTTTTAATAAAATCACTAGAATATAGGTAACCAGACCCAAATTAGGATTCAAGAAGGATTCACATACATGAATTAATTTTATATGAGTGTCATGGTGTAAGAATTAATTAATTTTATAAGGCGAGACGAGTCTTACCTCTTATGATCAAGACCAATGTGAATTTTAAATCATTTCAAGTATGTCTCAATGATTTTCTTATTTGGGAAATAGGGTTTCTTATTAAATTTATATATATTCAGGTATAAAATATATCATTATCAATGAATTAATGATCTCATTCCAATATTCACAGTTAAAATACATTCATTTATTAACCATATTTTTTATGTATATACACATGTGATAACATTATGCATAGTAAAATTAACAAAAATATATAATATTTTTTTAAACTTTGAATGTTTTATTCGATAATGATAATCAATTTAATTTGTTATAATTATTGTATTATAATTACCAATACCATTAAATAAAATTATTCTTTCTTCCATGAAAGATTTATATATATGTAATTACAATATGTAATGGTAAGGGTCAATTTCCTATAATCAATTTGGCGCAATATAAAATAATATATTATCCTTTAATCTTCTTCCAAGACCCCATATCACGAACCAACCCGGGTCGACCCTGAACCAGTCACCTTGACCGATTCGCGACATGGCCCGAGAGGTATTCCCAATCCCCACGGGCTAGCAACTAGTGCCAGGCATCAAAATTTAATCACTAGGAACATTTTTTCCCATTAAATATAAATAAATAAACAAAAATAAACAAAAAAATTAAACTAAATTTTGGTAGTAGAATAGAAATAAACAAAACAGCTCAACATAACTCCATGTGACCCTCTAGGTCACCACCCAACCAAAGGTCGACCTTGTTCCCATAATGAGAAACCCAACCAAGAGAACCTGAGAAAATAAGAACCTGTAACTGAAATGATAAAATAGGAATGATCATTAAAATGACCAGTAGGGTTGCCAATATAAACCAGAGAATCCAACGTCCCCTTTCCAAAAACATTCCATTAAACCATTTTTCAAATACAATTATAAAAGTAGGTTTTCTATATTTTAATAAAACAGCATCATTTACCCATTTTAAAAAACCAATGCACACCACATCACATTTCTGTATGAAATTACAATTTTGCAAACAAAATGCAAACAATTAAAACAAGGAAGTGCTAAAAGAAACAAGTGACAGTATAAGCTAAAAAAATAAGTATAGTTGAAAGTAAAGAATTAATGAAAAGAAAATCCATGGGTGATACTAAACATCCCTAGAAGACCGCTAGAATTACTCGGTTTCGGATCCCCCTGTCGGCGTATGGTGAGTCTCATAAGTTTATAACCAACTGGATACCCTAAACTGACCAATCCAATGGCAATGCACTCCTAGATTAATAACTAATCCGGGGGATACCTACCCATCTACTCGGGTGATCAGAAACTTTTACATGATCATCTAAAATATTCCCAGGAACACATGGTGGTTATATGAATAATGTGTAGGTTAGAAGGCCCATGCACTCGTGACTCATCTCACTGCAATTGCCTTCCCTAAACACAAACGCTTTTTATGAATTCACCCATAAAGGGTTACCCTAGACAGAAGCGACCCCAAATACACATTCAATCATTTCACATTAATAAAGTGACAACCAGGTTGTCACACCATTTAACCATTAAACCATTTCAGCAAATATGCAATGATTCTAATTGGTCATAAACTTTCACCAATGTATGACCTCCTTTAAAAGTTAGTACAAACATTTCCCTTGGGATAAAATTTCCAAACAAGCCTTTAACTAAACATGCCTAAAATTATTACCCAAAACAATACACAAAGACAACTTTTTTCCTTTACACTATCAAATGGTCATATGCTCAAGGATTTCATTTAAAACCACTTCCAAAATCACAGAAGAACCTTAAATCATTTAGGAAGCAAGAATCATTTTTACAAAATTTTCATTCACTTTAAATTAAAACTCAAACGCATGCCAAAGCACTTTTCACTCATGATTATCATGTCAAAAATCATTTAATAAATCATTCAATCATTTCATAAAACATTTCAAATGGACCAAAATAATATTTACCTTGCGATCTCACCAAGTTCACATGCGAATTCCAGTTTAAAATGAAATGTATAACCAAATGTTTAAGAAAACTACTTTAACACTTTTTAAAAATAACTCACACCACTTGACCAAACAAAAGAATAATTTCACAATTAATGAAATAATTTTCATTATTAAATAAATCACTATAAAAAATTATTAATCAATTTTTAAGAAAAAACACATGCCATAAACCACAAAACATACTCAAATATTCGTTTGTGACTAATTTCACATCCACAACACACTGAAACATAGTTTTTAGTCTTTTCCCAGTCAAATACATTAATTACCCAGTTCATAAAACACTATCAAGTGAAACAATATGGGTTTTAATCTGATAATAAACCTCATATCACATCAGTAGCTACAAAAACAAGTCATTGCATGATAAAACTACTTGAAAGGTGAGTTCCCACCCAACAATTTAATTATTAAACATGCTAAACTAGTTAACCAGGTAAAAAGGTTCATAAAATAATATTTATATACAAAATCACCAATACAAAACCAAAAACATATTCCAAAACCATTTTAATCAATTTTAAATTGACCAAAAACATTGCAACGAATAAGGTTATATTCTTATGGAGATGCAAAAGATATTTAAAATGTTATTAAAAATGCACAAGTGTCATGATATGTTCGGGAAAGGAAAATAGTTAGAAACACCTACCCCAAATACAGAGTGGACACAACAACAATTTAGTGAGAGAAACCACAAAGCACAGTGGACCAAACACACTCCCAAACAAGAGGAAACCTTTTTCCGGGTAGGAGGTGTAGGCACTGAAATTCAGACTGAAAAACCACCAGATATAGGGGTTTGGGTCATCGGAAATTAGGTGTTCAAAGCGTCAAATTGGTAGGGTGCAGTTGCGGTGAGGTCAGTGATAGTTCTTTCCGAAGGCCAAGATTGTGGGTACACTGGTGGCTGGAGCTATTTGGCTAGTACGGGAGGAGGCCGACATGTGGGAAACCAGGGCTAGGTCAGACAGAAGGTGGCTGGGCATAATATAGGTGAGGGAGATGGAGGCGGGGTCAAGTGCGGAGGGCCGGAGGTTGGAGTGGCTGGAGGCCGACTGTAGTGCACTAATGGGGAACCAACAAAGGGTAGTGGGGGGAGCTGGGGCACGAGTGGGAGGTCGGTCAGGGTGCACTAAGGGAATAATGCATGAGGGGTGGGGGCTCGCAGAGCGTGATCAAGGAAGGCGGGGTGCGGCCAGGTAGATTAGTGTTTGGGTATTTTTTTATAATAATAATAATTAAACCCAAAATAAAATTAATTAAAATAACAATGATAAAGCTAATAATAATAAAAAGTAACAAAAAAAATAATAATAATAATTTCAATAATAATAAAAATAACAATAATGATAAGGAAATAATAATAATACCTTAAATACAATAATAATAATTTTAATAATAATTTTATTAATTTTCCTTAACAAATAATAATAATTATTATAATAAAATAATGAGCAGTTGAATGACACATGGGCCAGCTGTATGGCTACCGTATACTGTGCGATGAATGTGCATAGGTCTAAAAGCCACGAAAAACATTAAACGTCAAAAATTTATGATCTGCGCTCAACCCGCACCCCGACAACGTTAACCAAATCTCTGAAATATCCAAATACAAATAAATTAAAATGTCAAGGTGTGAATATTATCTCCACTACAGACACTTTATACACCCATAATGTTAAAGGGTTAAATTATTAAATGATATGAATCATGTCAACAAGGTGAACCTTCCATTTCAGGAGCCTACCAGATTAGAACTCGACAGTTAAGAATGCTCGGCCTGGAGTAGTGATCATGATGGGTGACTTTCTCAGAGGTTTCTCAAGGTGTGTGTGAGTGAGGACAAAGCACACTGGAATGAACATGTGTTGGCCTGTGGGGACAGTCGTTAGTCAGATGACCCATGTAGGCACATGAGTGGGACCAAAGGTGAGGACCAGGTGTTTGCAGGGGAAACAAGTGGTGCTTGGAGGGCCAGAACCAAATGACTGTGTTAAAGGTGGGGTGTTTGTGATTTCACTGGGACCCTATTTTCACATTTTGTATTAGTTGAGGTACCCAGCCGTAAGAGTGTTGCACTTCTTGGGTTGAGATATAGGGCCCACAATGAGGACATTGTGCTCTAAAGGTGGGGGGTGAATGTAACACCCCAAAATGGTAAAGGGTTAAATGAATACATGATTTGACTCTCGTCGACAATGTGCAGCTTCCATTTCAGGATCCTACTAGATTAGAACTCCACAGTTAAGCGTGCATGGCCTGGAGAAGTGATCATGATGTGTGACCTTCTGGAATGTTTCTCAGGGTATGTGTGAGTGAGGAAAAAGAACACTAGGATGGAGATGTGTTGGCCTATGGGGACAGTCGTTAGTCAGATGACCCATGTTGGCATGTAGGTGGGCCCCAGGGTGGTGACCACATGTTTGCATGGGCTACTGGTGGTATCTGGTGGGCCATGACCCAATGACCGTGTTAAAGGTGGGCTTTCTATGTTGTCACCATTCCACATCTAGAGATTTGTTTTATTGTTTTGTATATTTATTTATTTATTTAACTTTTATGGGCCAAATCATTCCCAGTGATTAAATTTTGATTTCCAACACTGGTTGTTGGCTTGTTGGGATCAGGAATGCTCCTTGGGCCATGTCGCGGACCGGCCCGGGTGACCGGTTCAAGGTCGACCTGGATTGGTTCATGACACCCCAAGAATAGAAAATTGTACAACTATGTTTAATCCATTAAGATTCAACACACATCTAACAATTAATATTTCCTCATTTTGTATATCTATTCAGAAAATATGTATGTTATAATTATAAATAATGAAATAATATTTTTTTGAAATTTAAATTCTTACCTATAATAAGGGTCCACCAATATCCTTTTGAGGATACTATAGTTACCACCTACTCCTTGAATGAATAAGAGTCATCATAAAACCCTAATAACCAACAATAATACTATTATATGGTATATGTATCAATATAATGTATTCTATATGCTATTGAGAGGGATTCAACAGTTGTTCCGGGTGTTTTGGGAAGGTCTCTAGAGGGAATACCTGATACAGTATATGAGGAATCTTCTAAAAAATTCATTTACATCTATATTATAGGTTAACAATCAGTATAAAATTTATTTTTATCACTAAAACAATTTATCATTAGAATTATAATCATTAAAAAGGTAAAATTATTTTAAGAACATATATTTTAAATAATATATATAATTTAAATTATCAAAAAGACACTTAATGTGTAAAATGATATTATAATATGATAATATATTCACAATACTGAAAATAAATAATATAATACCTAATCTAATTGGTATGTTAAAAAATGAATCACATATATTCATTTTCTAATTCAATAGTAAAATACTTATCAGGCCTCATTGTTGCTTATTATACTTCATGCTCCTTTTTAAAATTAATATTTATGATATTATCATGTACTAACAAGTTAAAATCATTTCTTTTATGGGGTTTATTTTCATAAAATAATCCTTATACACATATATTAATACATATGAGTCTCTTTTACTCATGATCATAGTTATACTCTAGCAATTATCCACTGTATATTCCATAAAATATACAATTTTTCCAATGATGTGATGATATATGGATCATATTATTCACATTAACCGATATTTATCTTGTGAGAGAATTTGGTATGAGTAAATTTTGTGGAATCTATTTTTATACCCCGAGTTATATTGACCAACTCGTATTTTTATAAAACAATTGAAAAATGATCATAGTAGTTTAATTCAACAATATCAATTATTTTTAAATAATATTACAGTTCAAATGCTATAAATATACGACAATTCAATATTTTTTAAATCATCTTCTCCGTCAACTATATGAAATTTCAAACCATTAACATCTTAAATGTTACACTTCCTATCCTTCCTTAGAATCCACCAAGACAAAATAATCATCTATCACTTCAAAATAAATTTCTATTTTCATGATCTATTATAAATAATTAAATTATAACTTTTATAGTATATATATTTCAATCAATTATATATTTTAGTTTCATTATGTAGAGTGTTATACTATATGAAAACCATTCTATGATCTCTTTCATACTAAATTTCAAATACCTATCTCATTTTTTGTTCAAAATTTTTTGAATATATTCATTTGTATCCTATAATCTTAAATTAATGGATATATAATTTAATATTTGGTAGAAACCTAATCATTGTATTTACTAATTATAGTTTTTTGGGTAATATTTTTTTCCTTCCAATAATTCATCTAATGTTACAAATGTTTATTGATTTCCTATCAGAATAAAGTTGAGTCAAAATATAATTTATATAAATAAATTCATTCAAATATATCTCAATATCATCCATGTACATAGAATATGATTTAAGACATCCACCACATGAATCCTTCAGATATATATACGTTATGTTGGGGATTATTTTTCATATATGAATTCAAATGACTAGGTATCTATAAAACAAAATAAACATAAAATAATTAAAAATTTATGCAATTAATAGGAAATAATAATTTACATAATAAGAAAATCAAATAAATAATTTACCACTTAATTGGATATATCTATTAGTAAATATGAGTCCTCTAAATTTAATTTCCATATCTAAAATTACATTTAAATGTATCATTATAGTAAAAAATAGTGGGAGAATGTTCATCTCCATATGAAAAATTATTAGTGAAATTTGACTTTTCCATTTTTTAATATGTTTTCTATATGTAAAGGATTTTAATAAGTGTTTTGTAATGAATATTGAAGTTGTTAATGGAGATTAAACTTAAGGTGAATAGTTTGAGAATGATACATATAATTATTATTAGGATTTCCTTTATTAGAATCAATGACAAGTGTTGATGGAATATAAATTCATTATCTACCATGGTTTTTTGGATTGAGAAGATAGATTTCAGAGAAATTAATCAATGTTGTTAAAGATTTATAGTGACTATATCTATGTTATTATACGAGGATGATATTATAAATTTTGATAACACACATTCATTACTATATTAAAAAAATATTTTAAGATGTGTAAGGTGTTTCATTCATTATTAATTATGAATTATCCATGAAAATAGGAAAATTTATGAACATTGAATCTTTAATTTATGAGGGAGTTGAGTATTATTGAGTTACTCAAAAATGATTCTTTATATGTATTTAAATGATTTCAAAATCTTATTGAAGTTATTTATAATGGTTTAATAAATTAATAATTCCATTTATATTGATTTTAGATGTGTTGGAGTTTTTAGATATTCCTCAATAAGGTTAGAATATATTTTTTGATTAGTTTAAGAAGATGATGAATATTTAGTTGGAGATAAAATAATTGCTAAAGTAATATAAAAGGTTTTTCCCAGAATAGAATAATGAATGGTTGGGGAATGATATAGTGTTATATTAAATTATCTTGATGATATTTATATAAATTTGGGAGTCACAATATGACAAAAAATTTCATATTGTATATAATATTTTATGATTAACATTTGATATATCTTATTGTATACATATGATATCTTTTATAGCTCATCCTAAAATGTGATAATGAAAATTTTTCACTATGATAAATAAGAAATATTATATCATATAAATGTTTTTTGTAGGGATATATAACATCATCCAAATATTGTATATGATTTTTAAAATTATAATTTAGATATTTCATATTGGAATATGGGGAAGTGTCAAAGGTACTATGCTTTGTAATATTTTTTGTCTCATATTTATGGTTTGGTATAACATATATAATATTTTTTAGAGATGGAAGATGTTTTTTTGTTGTATGTATATAATAATGTCGAGCTCACAAAGGTGATATGTATGACAATATGTTTTGCATATATGTTTTAGGAGTTTGAAAAAATAATATAATTCTTGAGAAATATTTAATAGGATGATTACGTTGATCTTCATTGATTTAAATGTCATTATGTAGTTGGTTATTATGTTGTGATTTAATCCATGTATAATGTAGAGAATTTTCTTAGAAGATGAGTTTTGTGTCATGGAGAAGAATATCACCCCACAATGGTTTATTTCAATAGATAATGAAAATTTGGTCTAAATAATATTGTATATGATAAAATTAAAAAGAGAACAAAGGTTGATATTAAAATATAATTTTGTAATGAATTAAATTAGAAATAATTTATAATATCTTAGTGTGATAATTCATGGATTTCAATTATGAACATTTAAATTGATTATGAAAATAAAAAACTATGGGTTATTAGTAAGAATATTTGTTCAATATAATTGAGTTTGAAGGCTATTTTTAAAAATTCTACTACTATAATCTTATAGAAAATGGAATATTTCAAAATCATTGGGGTATTGATAATTAATGAAGTCGTTGATCATATGGTATAGACCCAAAATACTCTTTTGAAAGTATAGAGAAGAATGTGATGTGGAATATTGTGGGAAATATATATTTAAAATATGTTAAATATTTAAGTGATATATTTGTATAGGTAACATAAAAAAGCGATGAATAATAAGAAGAGATTTTTTTGTGTAAAGAAGAACAAAAAAATATTTTCATATTTCTAAAGATCAGGTGTATCAAACAAATAAAAAGATAGAGGTTGAATAGGTTACTCTTATGTATACCCCATTCTCATTGCAGGATACTAGGAGAAAGAATATTTAGTTGGATTGGAGACCTGATCATTGATATCCATATATAATATAATCCAAACAAGAAGATAATATATCGGTTGGGTAAGGTAAAAACCTGTATTTCAAAAATATATTCGGTGTGTCAAGATTCATGAAAAAGAAAAATAATTGATAGAGGGATCAATATTTGGATTCCTCCACTAAATATTCTATATATTAATTATGTTGATTAATTTTGAGCTTCGAATAATTATATATTTCTAGAAGGATAAGATAATATTGATTATGAAGAAGATAATGTGTGTTTGAATATTCCTATGAAAACATGATCATTATTAATGTTTGAGAAGAAGGAAAAAATTAATTTCATTAAATTGATTATAACCTAGTAGTAAAATTCACGTATGTTAAGTAATGTGAACTTATATTATAATTTTGTGATATCCTATAGTTTGACTAAAGACTGTATTCCTTGTGTTTTAAAAAACCATAGTAAACTAGTGAGTTCCAATATAAAAAAATAATTTGGAAAATATAAAACCTTCAAGAGAAGGTTTTTTATTAACCTGGGATTACTAGTAAATCGCATGAATATCATACTCGATGAAAACATATCTATTATTATATAACCACAATGGGATCAAACCTTATAAAAATACCATGTTTCATTCACTCATTTATTTTTTTATATGCAGTACGAATGTGTTGAGGAAAAATTATATCCTAAAAAGTGAAGAGGAATTAAAATTAAGATAGGAAATTAAAAGAGAACTAAATTCAATAAAATTGGTTCATAATGAATCACCCTCCCCTAGAAGTGAATACACAACCCCTCTATGAATAACAATTGGTATCATAGTAGAAGGGTTATCTTCTAATTCTATATATTGTTTCGTTTTTGTTATTTTTAATTTTTATATATGAAGTGAAAACATGAATAAGTCTATGATATTCCTTAGATGGAGAATACATCTTCAATCTCTATATATACCATCATGGATGTTTCAAAAAAAATTATGAAGAAATAGAATAAATAGGAAATAAAATTTATAAATCTATCATATGTCGGAAAAGATAAAGTGGATTAACCACTATATAAGTTAAACAAATGTTATTATCATTATTTGAAATGTATATATCATTATCAATTTAAGTAAATTAATTCAATTAGTGAAAATTACATGCTAATTGAATCACTTAGTTACTTTTTTAAAAAAATTAATTGGATATTTGAAATAGTTTCCCTTTATTATTTCAGTTTCATATTTGAGTTATTTAAGGTTCTACAAAAGGAAAAACAGAGATGTAGAAAGAATTATGTAATATAGGGAATGAATTGGGTGATAAGTTTTATAAGTGCAATGTTCTCATAAGAAATATTTAACTAATGGAATTAAATTTATAGTTCTATAGTTAAAATTATTCCCTACTATAATAATAATTTTAAAATGTATTTTTGTTCTGAAATATGAGATCATAAAATTTTATGAAGAGGGGACTAATGCATTATAAGAAACCCAAATAGTGTTTAGGGAATCCAAATAATTCTCAGTTTTATATCAAGGGTTAAAGGATAAATAATATTGATAAATTCTTATAAGTAAAGTGTAGGATTCATGAATATCAAGTTGATATGATGATAAAATGTCATGAACCAGGCTAGGTCTCCATCCGACCCAGCACCTGACCTTGTCTGCAACATGGCACGAAGAGCGTTCCTGATCTCCATGGGCGGGCACAAGTGCCCAGGTATCAAATGAAACACCA
Source organism: Viscum album (assembly GCA_963277665.1). NCBI lineage: Eukaryota > Viridiplantae > Streptophyta > Magnoliopsida > Santalales > Viscaceae > Viscum > Viscum album. Next base: position 631,781,806 of record OY728134.1, on the reverse strand, counting down.
GGGAATGATTTAACTGACCTAGAACTATAAAAAACCAATATTGACCCAAATACAAGATCTGAAAAATTTATCCAAACACCTTTAATAAATTCCAACATTTAAATTTTTCAACTAAAAAATGTCCAAAAAGGAAAACAGCCCCAAGGGAAACCAAAACTACATCACAAACCTTCGTGCAACATGACGATCAACATCATCAAGCTGCCCCCACCAATTTCCACAAACAAGACCATTAGAAGGCCAAACTGCCAACATGACACATCCTGTTTTAGCCAGAAACAAAGAGACAATAGAGTCTGTATACACCCAACGGTGTATGCAGGGTGGGAGCTAAAGCCCAGTAGGATGCCACCTGAGTAGAGATTCCATGCATTAAACATTAAATGACAAATAAATTTTTAAGATTTTTATTTTATTGAAAATTATAGGATAATTTCAATGAAAACAATTTCAAAATAGAATATTTTTAAATGGGTGCAACTTAAACTATAAAGCAGTTTTGAATGAAAGAAATTTTAAAGGAAACACACTTACTAAAGAAATTACCAACCCAACCTACTGTTTTTTGGCAGTAAGTGCAAAATAAACATTGAGAACTAGTCGCGGGAACACCCCTAGGTACTAGTTAGTTGTGGGGACCTAGGTACCTCATATCTCGGAGTAAAAGTAACCACTAAAAATAGCCATTAACCTTCTTGTGCATGAACCACTAGTAGGGAACATACCCATAACTTAGTGGTCCTCAATCATCATCATCACAATTTAGTTAGTGTTGTAAGCTTCAATCTTGCTATGTGAAACTGAGGCCAAAACCCATAGGATCACTAGCATAATAGTACTAGCCTTCCCACCTAGATACTTGGGTTTTCTTATTGTGATCAAACAAGTTCCACATGTTATAAAATACCATTTGCACAATTCATCCACCAAACCAAGCATTACATAACTCAATCCACTATTTGGACAGGAAAATTCATATTAGAAAACTAACTCACATCAAAACCATTTTCAAATATACTTTGCACCCCTTTAAATAATTTATCAAACTATTATAAAAATTATAAAACAATTTCAATGAACATCCTACAAGTTTTTTTATACCAAAAATACATCCAAAACCCACTTTAAATATTAGTTTCACATTATTACTAAATCAAAACACATTTTGCAGCTTGCACGTAGTTTAACAAGTCAATTTCATACTTTACATAATGACACTAAGTGCCATAAAAAGTCTTCCACACAAAAAAACACTCAATTTTGCACAAAACTAGAACTTTAACAATTAAACACATGCTCAATAATTCTAATTAAAAAATTTTCACCGTGAAATTAATTTTACAAACCATTTGAGTAGTTCTTAAAATGTTAACAAAAGGTACAGTAGAAATTTACACTCAAATATACTTGGATTCATTTAAACACCACATTAGAACCAAACACAAAATATATTCATGTTTAAAAAAGTATTTCCACCATTAATGTATTTTAATAAATAATTTTCACAAGTTTCAATCATTCCAAAATTTAAGCACTGGTTTTCACTTAGCACATAATCAATTTTACAATTATATATATATATATATATATATATATATATATTTAAGACAAGAGACATGTCAAAACTCTTTAGAACCCACGTACGCAATCCAAACAGTATTCCTAAATCATACCAAATTAAACAAAAAAGAAAATAAATTCATCAAATAATGGTTAAGCACAGAACCACCTACCTTGGTTGAAGAATTTCCCACAAATTGGTGTGAAACTCCAATCGCACCGCCCGAATATCAAATTGAACCCTACAACAAACAACAGAATCAAAATAACTCAAAATCAAAACCTAACACAAACCTAATACCCACTGGAAACCCTAAGACCCAAAGAGAAAGTGGAAAAACCCCAACTAAAGAGGAAGAACCATACCATAAGAGAGAGGATGTGGCAGCGTTACACAAGATTGATTGGGAAGTCCAGTCGCCGGAAGGCCGACTAGAGTAAGAGGCATGAAAAGGGGGTTCGGGTGGCTATGGGAGCCGGCTGGCTGGGAGTTTGGTTGAAGCCCTAGGACTTCGAGGAAGATCGCGCGACTGCGTAAGCCGGCGAGGCCGATAGACATCATGGTGAGGGGGGCTGGCGAGTGGTGCATCAAAGAGGCCGGAAGGGGGGTGCGGCATGATCTAGGAGGGTGGGGGGCTTCGCCGGGATAGAGAGAAATGATAGGGTGAGAAGAAAGGAAGAAAAAAAAAGGAAATAAAGAATGAAAAATAAAGTGAAACCAAAAAAATGGATGTTAAATAATAATGATAATAATGATAATATTAAAAAAACATAGTAATATCCCCAAATAATAATAATTAAAAACAATATTTATTAAAAATTAACAAATCTCTCTCATTTTATTTTTATTTTTATTTATCCACACATTTTATTTAATTTCATTATTATTGATTCATTTTATTTGGTTAATTGAACTACAAGTGGGTCACACAGCGGCACTGGCAAAGCCGCACGGCTCTGCAATTATGCTTAGCCCATGCATTGAATGTTGTCACACTCAGAAATAAAACTCATTTTTCGACAAAAACACTAAATTTAACCGAAACTCATCCCGCACCTCGAAGGAAAAATTTCAATGCCAAATAAAATAAACTAAAAGATATTAAATTAATTTAATATTAAAAATAATAAAAATAATTTCAATATTAATAACAAGTAAATTAAATAATTTTTTTCATTATTCATTACACTTTATATGCCTGCCTTGAACACCGAGAAAACCGTGCGGGTAACAGGTTGAGCTCGTGCAGTGACTCGGACGAGGCCACACGGCTTCAACCGTGGTGTGCTGGATGTTGTCAACGCCATAACATACATTTTTAGATAGTAACTCAAAAAATTTATGTCCGGACTCAACCTGAACTACCCAATACCCAGAAAATTTAATAAAATAATATTTATTTAAAAACGAAGAGTGTGAAAATTCTTCCAACCATAAAACTTTCCATCACCGGAAAGCCATAACTAAGAGTGAAGACCAAAGTAGAATACAACACCCCCTTAAGGTTCAAGGAGGATTCCCACCAAAAAGAATGTGAAGAGAGGGAACACATCATGCTCAGGGTATGTGACATAAAGGAAAACTCATGAAACTCGTAAAAATACTACCAGATATGTGTCACCCACCCCAAAGTGGTAAAATGCCTCTAGTTGACTGATCAACGAAGGGAACTCTCGCACCCATGGAATCCAACTTCACAAGACAAAACACCCCAAGCACCATTGAACGAAAACCACATCTTTTGTATGGAACAACCAAATGAGAGAAATCACGACCCAGAATCACCCTTATCACCTATCGCTAACTCATAATTAGAAACAGAACCAAAAGGATAATGTGGGGATGCTCGAGGGGCTCCCCACCATTAATAACCTACTAACTCCCAAGACGATACTAGAAAACTGACATGGGGAGGTTCAAGAAGACTCCCCGCCATCTAAGAAAATTCCATAACTGATTCATTCTATAGAAATTCGTGTGAGACCCATCGTGGGTCTCCCCACCATTAGAACAAACGAAAGGTATAGAACATTGAAATTTTCTCAATGGGGACCAAACACCCCACCGCAAGGGGCATGGAGGGAGGGACCCAACTACCGGGGCGTCAAAATCATGACCCAAGACAAACCAACATTTCCACATCCCTAGATGAGTATTTATCAAATTTGATACAGATTTACCCAACAGACTCCCATAAGGACCACTAATGAAATTACATCCAGTGGGACGCAACCCCCAAGACTTTAAGGTGATGAGACGAACACACCTCCACATGGTCAAGAAAACCGTATACAACTAGATCGTTTGTTCGGGGAGGAAAAACCATAGAAACAACTTAAACTGCCTCTACATTAAACACCGATGACAGAAATAAATTTGGGGTTGCATACACTCTTGGGGTTCATGACCACATGTGAGCTTCACTCTGAGGCCTATGCTGGAGCCCTGATGTTTGAAGCATCTCTTGCCGTGCAGTCAGGTATTGAAGACCCCTAAACAGAGCTTCTCCTTTTGGTGTCACATGCAAAAACACTGAAACCGAGGAAACCCCAGCAACCACAACATATTACGACATCCAACTGATCATACACGGAACATTCACCAACACAAGATCTGAAATAGTGCATGTGCATCACCCTTTTTCATACTGAATGAGATCACGACACAACAAATCATCACAAGAACATGACCATTGCTGTAGATAGGAACAATATACAGAGAGGGATGTCAAACTGATTCTTAAACAACACGTGATTCTTGCAATCGACCGTAGCATCCACATGTGGCTGGGTCTGCCACACTAGTGGCCTAATGTAATTTTTTTCATTAACGAAACCAACGAAGGACCAAAGGTCATTTAGAATAGTGGTCAGCACTGACCACTCTAGTCTGCTTCCACCTTTCCCCACCGGAATCTGCTTCATCGTTTCCAAATAGATCTCCCAATTAATGAGGTAAAACTTCACCATTAACTATCAAGGAGAACTCACAAATCAAGACTTCACCTAACATGACCCTTGCAGCCAATGAAAACACTACAACCCATTCAAGACATCGGTAAGCATAGATAAACCTGGATCACCTTCTCCCTTCCCCAGTATAATTTCTTTCACCACTTCCAACAGAAACCATCAAATGCAACGATGTCAAATTTCATACTCGATGACTCAGAGAACTCAAAGAAACCAAAACTCTATTCAACTCCCCTCGCATATGTCATCCTACTGCGAGAGGATCCATGTAGTTGTAAAAAAGAGGTGGGTTAATTTCTAGAATTCAAGAGGAGAGCCATTTGATCAACTGGAAGTCCGGACAACGACGAATTGTCTGTGACCACACATCAATCGTATACTAATGCTTCATTGGGGGCATACACTAGTCATGATTGAAATCCATGGGCCCAACCAAATTGGACTAATGGTCAGGAAATACCCCAAGAGAACACTAGACGTGCAGGGGGAACCACTACAAGGGCTTCCCGAAGCACGTTTTAGAAGAATCCCTAACCACACACATCAATACAAACATACAAATAAAAATTCAATCTCAGAGACAAATCTGTCAAAAAGGATTCTCGGCTCAAAATGACTCACATCCAACATGTCAGAATAACAAGGACACACTATGAAATCATCGGTTACTAAAACACCAAATTTTCATTTAACTAAACATTTTTTTAAATCACTATATTCTAAAAAGTTTTCCAAGACCAAATCATTTTTACTAAATAACAAGATTTCCACGAATCCAAAACAAAGAGACAAGTAATGATGCAAGAGGAGACTAGTGTTAGTGGGTGACTATAACATATGGTTAGCAGCCTTATGCCAATCATGTCACTGCCACAAAGAGCATTCTAGGACAACATCCCCGGCTCCACATGGCTTTACAGACCATCTGAGCTCATTGGGACCACTAACACTGCTCTCTTTTCATTTCCCCTAAACAAGGATAACCACAAAAACCAAAGGATTAGACAACTCAACTTTCTTTAGTAACTCGAGTCCTACAACGAGGTGTACTGGCTAGGCTCCTTACTCATACCCAGGACGTCGAGTCCTGACAACCATAACTTTGTCTCACTCGGCTCTATCCCAAAAGAACACGACCCAAATAGAAAACATCCTTTGATACCATTTTGTCACAAATCAGGCTAGGTTGCCATCTGACCCGGTGCCTGACCCGGTTCATGACATGGCCTGAAGAGCGTTCTCGATCTGCACGAGCTGGAAAAAGTTCCAGAGTATCAAATGAAACATGAGGGAATAATTTACCCAACTTAGAACTATAAAAAACCAATATTGACCCAAAAACCAGATCTGAAAAATTTATCCAAACACCTTTAATAAATTCCAAAATTTAAATTTTTCAACTAAACAAAAGTCAAAAAAGGACAACGACCCCAAGGGAAACCAGAATGACACAAAAACCCTTCGTGCAATACAAGGATCAACATCCTCAAGCCTCCTCCCCCAAGGTCCACAACCAAGACCATTAGAAGGAAAAAATTCCAACATGACACATCCTGCTTTAGCCTGAAACAAAGAGACAATAATGTCTATATACACACAAAGGTGTATGCAGGGTGTGAGCTAAAGCCCAGTAGGATGCCACCAGAGTAGAGATTCCAGACATTAAACATTAAATGAAAAATCAATTTAGAAGCTTGTTATTTTATTGAAATTCTAGGATAATTATAAGGAAAACAATTTTAAAACAGAACAACTTTAAATGGGTGCAACTTAAAATATAAACCAGTATTGAAAGAAAGAAATTTTAATGGAAATACACTTACTAATTAAATTACCAACCCAACCTACCGTTTTCTGATGGTAAGTGCAAAATAATCGTTGAGAACAAGTCTCAGGAACACCCCTAGGTACTAGTTAGTTGTGGGGCCATACGTACCTCTTATCTCGGTGTAAAAGTAACCATGAAAAATATCCAGTAACCTTCTCATGCACAAGCCACTAGTAGGGAACATACCCATAACCTAGTGGTCCCCAATCATTCTCATCAATGTTTAGTTAGTGTTGTAAGCGTCAATCGTACTATGTGAAACTGAGGCCAAACCCCACGGGATAACTAGCATACTAGTCCTAGTCCACCCACCTAGATACCCGGGATTCCTTGTTGTTCTCAGACAAGTTCCACATGTTATAAAATACCGTTTGCACAATTCATCCACCAAACCAAGAATTACATAACACAGTCCACTATTTGTACATGAAAATTCATTTTAGAAAACAAACTCACATCAAAACCATTTCCAAATATACTTCTCACCAATTTAAATAATTTATCCAACCGTTATAGAAATTATAAAACAATTTCAATGAACATCCTATATGTTTTTTTATACCATAAATATATCCAAAACCCACATTAAAAATTAGTTTCACATTACTGCTAATTGAAAACACATTTTGTAGCTTGCACATAGTTTAACAAATCAATTTCATACTTTACATAATGACACTTAGTGCCACACAAAGGCTTGCACACACAAAAACACTCAATTTTGCACAAAACTAATACTTTAACAATTAAAAACATGCTCAATCATGCTAATTAAAACTTTTTCACCACACAATTAATTTGAAAAACCATTGAGTTGTTCTTATAATGATAACAAATGGTGCAACAGATATTTACACTCAAATATACTGGGTTTCATTTAAACACCACTTTAAAACCAAACACATAATATATTATTGTTAAAAAAAGGATTTCCATGATTAATTTATTTTATTAAAACAATTGCAGAAGTTAAAAACCTTCAAAAAATCATGCACGAGGTTGCACCTTGCAGATAATAAATTTTACAAGTATATATATATATATATTTAAGCCAAGACACATGTCCAAGATCTTTAGAAACCATGTACGCACCCCACATATAATTCATAAACCATAACAAATTAAATAAACAAGCAAATAAATTCCTCAAATAACTGTTATTCTTGGAACCACCTACCTTGGGTGAAGAATTACCCACAAATTGGTGCGAAACTCCAATCGCACCACCCGAAGATCCAATTGATCCCTAAAACAAACAATTGAACCAAATGAACTCAAAATAAAACCCTAACACAAACCTAATACCCTCTTGAAACCCTAATCCACAAAGAAGTAGAGGAAAAACCTGAACCAAAGAAGAAGAAACCTACCATAAGGGAGATGATATAGCAGCGTTACACAAACTAGGTTGGGAGGTCCAGTCACTGGAAGGCCGTCCAGTGTAGGAGGTGCGCACAGGGGTTCCGGCTGTCCAAGGGAGCCGGCTGGCCAGGATTAGGGGTGCGGTGTCAGGTTTTCAGGGATGATCGCGCTACGGCGAAAGCCGTTGAGGCCAGCGGACAGCACGACAATGGGGGATGGTCGGTGGTGCATCAAGGAGGCCGGTAGGGGGGTACGACGCGATCTAGGAGTGGGGGGGGGGGGGGCTTTGACGGCATAGAGAGAGAGAGAAAGATGAGGGAGAGAATAAATAAAGAATAATAAAAGAGGCAAAAAAAGAAAGAAAAATAAAGTGAAACGAAAAAAATTGAAGTTAAATAATAATAATAATAATAATAATAATAATAATAATAATAATAAACAACCATAGTAATATCCCCAAATAATAATAATTAAAAACAAAATTTATTTATAAATTACAAATCATTCTCATTTTATTTTTATTTTTATTTATCCGAAAATTTAATATTATTTTATTATAATTAATTCATTTTATTTTGTTAATTTAACTATGAGCGGGTCACACATCAACGCTGGAGAAGCCGCACGACTTTGAAATTATGCTTTTCATGTGCATTGAATGTTGTCATGCTCAGAAATAAAACTCTTTTATCGAAAAAACCCCAAATTCAACCGAAACTCAGCCCACACCTCGACAGAAAAATTTCAAAGCCAAAATAAATTAAAATAAAAGGTATTAACTTAATTTAATATTAAAAATAATAAAAATAATTGCAATATTCATAAAAACTTAATTAATTATTTTTTTTCATTATTCATTACACTTTATATGCCTACCTTGAACACCAAGAAGACCGTGTGGTTAACCGGGCGAGGCCACGCGGGGACTCAGATGAGGTCACATGGCTTCGACTGCGGTGTGTTGTATACTGTCAAGGCCAAATCATGCGTTTTTTATAGTAACTCAAAAAAATTATGTCGGACTTCAACCCGAACTACCCAATACTAATGAAATGTTATAAAATAAAATTTATTTAAAACGACTACTATGACATAAAAGAATATAATGATTGGGTGAAATATATTGAAGAAAATTAGAATGATCTAAATATATTGTGTCTTGAATTGGAAGTAAATTTGAGAAATATTGATGCATCCCAAGATGAATCATTATATAAAGATAATAAATGAAATCATTATATGAATTTCTCTAACAATATCATGATATAAAAATGACTCATTATAGTGTTAATAAGTGCCTGAAAGATTCTGTAGAAATACAAGAAGTGAGATGAATATAAAGGTATCCCTTATTTATGAAAATTTTGTTTATAGTAATGTTTTTTCTATAAAAACTTTAGGATATATTAAACTATATAAAAATATGTGTGTAAAAAAATTTAAGATAAGAGAAATACTACATTAAACTTGACTGTGAACATGTGTAACGCCAGAAGTAACATAAAAAAGTCAAAATTAAATGATTTTTCAATTAAAAATATTGAGGGATTCATGTTGTCAATATTTTAGTTAATAAAAAATATATCATGTTTTATTGGACATTGTTAGTGTATTTGGATGATTTTTTCAGATGGAAATTATTTATTTATATAATTTTTAAATATTTTAATATTAGAAAACACATAAATTTAGGGGTTGGAGGTAATTTTGAAACAAGAAAATTCTTATATAAAAATGGAAATCTATTAACCCAAAATATATTTGAATATCTTGATAATTTCAAAGAAAATTAAAAAAGGGATGTTATAGGGATGATAAGTTCTTGTTGATCCAAACATAGAATAAATCATGTTTTTTTGAAGATAATATATAAAAACATATAATAAGGAATAATATTAAATAATATGGGATGTATTTAGGGTGTCATCAAGTGAATAATTTAAAATGAATACCACCCAAGAGGAATAAAAACAAGGAAGAAACACCTAGGAATAAATGCCTCTATTGTAAGATAAAGGTTTATATTATGAAACATTGAAAACATTTCATGAACAAAAACATTATTGGAAGAAAAATAAAATATTAAATATTATAAATAAATTAAAAATTGATTTTTTTGGTTTGGAGAAATCCAGGAAAAATATCATTTGGGTTTTTCAAATGACGGGTAACAAGATAATATTTGAGAATGCATGTGGATGTTCCAATAAATCCGGTCTTGTTCTTAAATAATTCCTAATTACTTTTACAATTAAGTTTGAAATGAAAATATATATAGAACAATAACATAATAATTAATGTTCCATGATATTTGAGTGAAAAATACACTTCCATAAATTAATAATGAAGAAATAGAAAGGAAAAAATGTTTCCTTGGAGGATCAATTATATACAATCAATTAAGGAGAAAACATAATGATTTATCAAGATGTTGTAGATAAAAATTATGAATTTTCTAGGTTTAAAATGTTATCAACAATTTTCATATCAATAAAGAGAAATAAAATACCACATTTTTCTCATATATTTTTTTGTTCATTAATATAGATGTAATGTCACGACCCGTCCTCGGGGCTCGTGCCGTGACTACCCCAAGCCCGCCTTCCATAGGCCAGGGGCTGGCGACTAGCACCAAGGTGTAAATCTCAACAAAAAGGGAAGGCATTGCCTTTGAAAAGTAAAAAAGCACCACAGAGTAAGCAAGCGGAAAAGTAAACACTAAGTAAAACATTACAAGATGTGCTGAAAGTAAAAAAGGACCGGAAATACAAGCCCAACTGTAAAGTTCAACTGAAAGGAAAAACAGCAACTGAAAGGAAAAACTGCAGCATCGAGCCGTCCACTGGAAGTCCCACCTGAAGGGTGGGTACAGATAGCCTCCACTGCTCCTCGGGTCCACCTAACCGCTCCGAGTACGTCCCGCCCAGTGGTCCACCTCCAGGTACTGTCCTGCTCCGCACGCCTCCTCCACGATCAGCGCTGTCCGTCGTCTGCAACCAACACCACGAAGTGCGGGCATAGCCCGTGCAGGGGTGAGTATAAGCTACTCAGTAGGGACCTCGAGACCCCCGAAGGTCTCCCGAAATCCACAAAGGATAAATCAAGAAGAAGAGATGCAATCACGAAGTAACATCTGACACGGCTTAGGTATATGCCCATACATATACCTAAGTCTGCAATTCCCCGTTCGGCTCCAACGTCTGAGCCCAAGCACAACCCAGTCCACACAGGAAAGCAAAACGCATACCCACGCAGGATAGAACAACACAATACACAAAGGAGAGTAAACAGTAAATCCACACAGGATAGCTCAACACAATCCATAAAGGAGAGTAACACAAGATTCAGCTCACATAGGTATACTTCTTCGGATGACGATAAAGATGATCATTGAACCATCTAAGTCGTCGGACCCACGAAGGATCGATAGGTACTAACCTTGCAGTGACCCACACAGGATCGGGCCCACGCAAGACCTGTAGGAGTTGGCTCACACAGAACCGCTGAGAGATGACCCACACAGGATCGGGCCCACACAGGACCGGGCCCACGCAGGACCTGTAGGCGCTGGCTCACACAGAACCGCTGAGCGCTGACCCACGCAGGATCGGACCCACACAGGATCGGTAGCACTGATCCACGTAGGATCGCTGAGTGCAGTAGTCGTCGCAGTCCGCTGAGGATCTCTGCACAGTCATCGCCGCAGTCCACTGAGGATCTCTGCACGGTCGTCGTTGGAGTCCACGGAGGATCTCTGCACAGTCGTCGCCGCAGTCCACTGAGGATCTCTGCACGGTCGTCGCTGTCGAAGTAGCAGTCGCAGCCAGCCTAGGGTTCCCGCACACAGCAAGCTCATTCGGGAGGGTCCGCTCCACGAGCCGAGAGGCTGATACATCAACTGACACAAAGTCCGAAGTTGATGTATCCAAAAGTTCTGTATCGTCAACAGGAACTCAACGTCGCAGACGGCGCGTCAATCGGACGCCCAGTCTGAGAGATATTGGCATTTTCGTCCTAGGGGCCCGGTTGGTTTTTAAGGAAAAACTAACCCGACCGCACTCCACCTGCGTCCAAACCTTGGGCGGAGTATTCCAAGAGATCCGTCTCACTTAGAGGAACTCAACAAAGCTGACGGCACGTCAATCGGACGTTCGTAGCTCAAGATATGAGCGTTTCCGCTCCGAGAGCCCGGTTGGTCTTGTGTACGAACCAACCCGGCCGAACTGAAAGTACTCTGAAACCTTGAGTGCGATATACCGAAACGACCGTCTCGATCCAAGGATCGCGTTGCCGCTGACGGCGAGTCGTTTGGAGGCACGAATCTCATGTTACGTGCGTTTGAACGAAAACGTCCGAAGATGGGGGGGTACGGGCCCGGGCCGACCCGGCCCGCCCCCCCTGGGTCGGCCCGACCCGGGTCCGACCCGGTTGGCCCGGCCCGGCCCGGCCAGGGCCGGTCCGGCTCGGCCGAGCGGCGCGGGTGGAAGCCGCGGGTGCCGACCCGCGGCCTGAGAAGAAACCGCGGCCCGCGTGCGGGCCGCTCTGGTTAACCGCGGACGCGGCTCTACCGCGTCCCGCCTGGACGAACCGGACCCGCGCGGCCGCAGGTCCCGTTGGCCGCCGCCGCCGCGGCATCAGCCGCGGCGGACTCGTCCGGCGGCGCGCCGGGGCGCCGCTGCCTCCGGCCGCCGGCGCCGCCGCGCCGGTGACCCGTGCCGCCGGCAACTTCCGCGGGCCGCCGGCGTCGCTCCGGTGGCCCGTTTTCCTTCCCGTCTGTGCCGTTTCTCCTCCCGGGATCCGTTCTTTACTGCGGGATCGTCAAACGTTCGCTGCGGCACGTTCCGTCGTCGACCGTCAAATCCGCACAAAACGAAGAACGGCGGAGGGTCGTCGGGCCGTGTTCGTTTGGCCCGCACCCTCCACGTTAGAGATAAACAACCGGGAGAAATTGTTCAACACATGAACCGACACTTTTAATTAAAATAAAATTGTTCATTTGAAACCGAATTTTTAATTTTCAAAGAACGTTCACGGGAAAAATTATAAAGTGGTAATTTTCCAAAATAAATCCCTACATCGTCGATCGTCGCGCGCGGGCGTTCTTCACGGAAAGGATCGTCGCGGAAGAGAGGGATCGTCGCGTCGTCGCGGGGAGGCGTCGCGTCGTCGCGGAATCCGGCGTTGAGTCGGCGAGCTCAACGAACCAAGAACAACAGATTTAAATTATAAATAATTAAATCTGTGTTTAAACCCAAAGAAAAGAACCTTGAGCAGAAATCCGAAATCACCCACCTCAAATTGTCGGTGATCGAAGATCGGAGATCGGAGATCGGAAGAACGTCTCGGGCGAAGGCGTTGTCGATTTTCGGGTTTGGCGTTCTTCGCGTTCCTCGCGTTCTTCGTGTTCTTCGCGAGGGAGAAGAAGTTACGAGGGTTCTCTCAAATCTTCTCAAGCGCAAATAACCAGAGGTTAAGCGTTGGCCTTATTTTATTATTATGCCAACGAATTTGAAAAACTGGTTAAGAAACGATCCATCAATTCGTTGAATTAATTCAACGAAAGAAACGACCCATTTAATTCACGAAAGAAACAGCCCATTTAATTCATGAAATAAACTGCCCAATTAAATGGTCTGTTAAGAATTTAGAAAACGCGTCGGTTGACTTTCATTAAGACGGGTTTTCACGGGTGCGTTTCTTAGCGGAAAGAAACGGCGGGGCTCGTGCGGGCCCCACATCACAAATATCCTACCAAGGGGGTGGGATATTTCTGGATAGCATCCTATCTAGTTCAAATCAGTTCAAGCCGCCTTTATATTGCTTCAAGTGGCTTCCAAGTGGCTTAAGTGAAATAAAATAAAGTTTTCGCAAAATTATTTTATTTCTTAACTTTAAGCCCGAAAATTAAAAACCACACCCGAGAAAACGCAACTCCGGAAGAGGCGTTTCTAAGCGAATATCGGCGCTGCGATTTCATCAGTGCCCTCAGAATTCGATTCCAGGCACCGGTTCAAAAGTTAGAAAACCCCGCTCATCCGTTCACTGAACGTACCCAAGCTAAACTTCGGAAAATGATTCCGGGCACACCGGGCCTCGGAATCAGGCGCCGTCAGAAACTGCGTTCTTGTAAAATTCCAAAGAAAATTAAGAAAAAAATTTCCTTGAAATTTACAGGTCTTTACATTACTCCCACCTCAGGACTTTACGTCCCCGTAAAGATACATCAAAAACTAGGGAAACAAATGTGGGTACTGAGCACGCATCTGAGCCTCCCGCTCCCAAGTGCTCTCCTGGAGGTTCCCGTGCTGCCATCTGATGCGCACAAGAGGAATCGATCGCCCGCGTAGGACCCTCTCCTGTCAATCCTCTATCTCCACTGGGACCTCCGCAAAATTCGCTCCATCATCCACGTCTAGCTCCCCATAGTCAATGACGTGCGTCGGTTCGTGCACGTATCTCCTCAGCTGGGATACGTGGAAGACGTCGTGCACCTGGTGCAACTGAGGTGGCAGAGCTAGGAGATAAGCCACCTTTCCAACCCTGCTGAGGACCTGTAAGGGTCCGATGAAGCGTTAAGACAACTTGTCGCCTCGGCCAAATCTCCTCAAACCACGTCGAGGTGAGACCCGCAAGAAGACGTGGTCGCCATCCTCGAACTCTAGTGGCCTCCGCCTCCTGTCAGCATATGACTTCTAACGGCTCTGTGCTGTCCTCATCCGCTCCTGGATGACCTGGACCTTCTCTGTCGTGGCCCGGACCATCCCTGGTCCCACAAGTGCTGACTCTCCAGGGTCTGTCCAGCACAAAGGAGATCTGCAAGGCCTGCCGTACAACGCCTCGTAGGGTGCCATCCCGATGGTGGAGTGGTAGCTTTTGTTGTACGTGAACTCCACCAAGGGTAGGTGGTCCTCCCAGCTGCGACCAAAGTCGAGGACACATGCACGGAGCATGTCCTTGAGGGTCTGAATGGTCCTTTCCGTCTGACCATCCGTCTGAGGGTGAAAGGCGGTGCTCAGACGTAGTCGCATCCCGAACGCCTCCTGCAACCCCTTCCAAAGCCGGGAAGTAAAACGAGCGTCCCGATCGGAGACGATAGTCGATGGCACACCGTGAAGTCGTACAATCTCCTGAATGTAGAGACGCCCCAAGCTCTCCACTGAGCCCTGCTCTCGGTTGGGTAAGAAGTGTGCCGACTTGGTGAGTCGGTCAACAATCACCCAAATGGAGTCGTGACCTCTGGAAGTGCGTGGAAGTCCAGTCACAAAGTCCATAGATATCCCGTACCACTTCCACTCCGGGACTTCCAAGGATTGTACCAAGCCTGCTGGTACCTGATGCTCTGCCTTCACCTGCTGGCAGGTGAGGCACCGTGAAACGAACTCTGCCACAGCCTTCTTCATGCCTGGCCACCATTGCTGTCGCCTGAGATCCTGGTACATCTTCGCCACTCCAGGATGTACCGCCAAAGGAGAAGTGTGAAACTCTCTCAGCACCTCCTCTCATAAAGAGACTGGTACCAAGGTACGTCCTCTGAAAAGGACATCGTGCTCCGCTCCAAAGGAGAAACCATCAGGTGCCTGTCCCGAGGATATCTGTGCACGCTGTGTCTCACAGTCAACGTCCCCATGTTGTGCCTCTCTGACCCGCTGAAGAAGCGGAGGAGAGACTGTGAGAGACTGAAGGAAGGCTGCTCCGTCTCTATCAATGAAGGATATCTGCAAAGCGGCTAGCTGCTCTGTCGCCTCCTCAAGTAGCTGGATGCCCGTCCTCCTGCTGAGGGCATCAGCCACTACGTTCCCCTTCCCAGGAGTATAGACTATCTCAAAGTCATAGTCCTGGAGGAACTCGAGCCATCGCCGCTGCCTCAGGTTCAGGTCCTTCTGAGAGAAGATGTACCTGAGACTCTGGTGG
Source organism: Viscum album (assembly GCA_963277665.1). Taxonomy (NCBI): domain Eukaryota; kingdom Viridiplantae; phylum Streptophyta; class Magnoliopsida; order Santalales; family Viscaceae; genus Viscum; species Viscum album. The sequence goes on along the minus strand of OY728134.1, from coordinate 631,766,172 downwards.
TCAGAAAAGGCTTTGAAGCGCTCGCCCATCAGATAGTGTCGCCACGTCTTCAGGGAAAAGACCACTGCTGCCAACTCCAAGTCATGGGTAGCATAGTTCTTCTCATGAGGCCTCAACTGACGTGATCCGTAGGCAATCACGGCCCGTTCCTTCATCAGGACACACCCGAGTCTGGTCCCTGATGCATCGAAGTAGACTACGTATCCAACTCCCTCCTCAGGCAACCTCAAGATAGGTGCGCTGGTCAACCTCTGCCTCAGCTCCTGGAAGCTCTGCTGACATCTGTCTGACCACACGAAGGGTTTCCCCTTCTTCTTCAAAGCTAAGAGTGGGGCCGCAACTCTGGAGAAGTCCGACACAAATCTCCGATAGTATCTGGCTAGGCCCAAGATACTCTACACCTCTGTCACGCTCTTGGGTGGCTCCCAAGCTAGCACTGCCTCGATCTTCGCGGGATCCACTCCAACTCCCGCCTCAGAAATGACGTGCCCCAAGAAGTGGACCTCACGTAACCAGAACTGAAACTTCGACAGCTTTCCATAAAGCTGGTGCTCTCGGAGTGTGTCTAGTACAGCACACAGGTGGTAGGCGTGCTCCTCCTCCGTCGTCGAGTACACCAAAATGTCGTCGATGAAGACCACGAAAAATTGATCAAGGTATGGCTGGAAGATCCTGTTCACGAGGATCATGAAAACTGCTGGAGCGTTGTTCATGCCGAAAGGCATAACCAAGAACTCATAGTGGCCATAACGACACATGAAGGCTGTCTTCTGCACATCCTCATCTCGAACTCTAAGCTGATGATAGCCTGACCTGAGGTCTATCTTCGAGAACCACCGTGCTCCCTTGAGCTGGTTGAAGAGGTCATCAATCCTGGGTAGTGGATACTTGTTCCTCACTGTCACCTGGTTCAGGCGACGATAATCAACACACAGTCGCAAGCTCCCATCCGCCTTCTTGGCGATCAAAATCGGGGAAGCCCAGGGCGAAACACTGGGTCAGATGAACCCCTTTCCCTGCAAGTCCTCCAACGGTACCCGCAGCTCTCGATGCTCAGCGGGGGCCATCCGATATGCTGGAGTGGATATCGGTGTTGTCCCGGGGTACAGGTCAATATAAAAGTCTACCTCTCTGCGAGGAGGTAGTCCTGGAACGTCATCGGGAAAGACGTCCGCGTAATGATCCACCACCGCAGGAAAACTGGGACTCCGCACGTCAACTGCTCCCAGGATGAGGCTAGCCAACTGATGAGTGATGGGCTGACCTCTCCTCTGCGTGAGTCCATCATGTGCTGCTAAGGCTCCCTTCTCGCCGGTGAAGGTGAACCTACTCCTGTCGGTGCGCACACATCGCACCTTGCGCCTAATGCAGTCAATCTGAGCATGGACCGTAGATAACCAATCCATGCCCAAGATGACGTCGTAAGGCCTCGACGCTGCTACAAGAAGATCCCATCCGAAGCTCTCGCCTCCTAGAGTAAGCTCACACTGCCGGCACCAGTGCGTAATCGTCGAGTCTTCTCCCGTAGGAGACTCTAGCCATAAGGATCGAGCCAACGGCTCTGTCGGAATCTCCGACCTCCGAACAAGGGCAGTGGCTATGAAAGAGTGACTCGCTCCTGTGTCTATCAGAACTGCAGCAAGGGTGGAATAGACACATATCGTACCTCGAATCATCTCTGGCGCGCCGTGGTCATAGGCCTCCGCTACCTGGAGCTGAGCCTGTCTCTGCCCGCCAGCTCCCTGTGGTCGGGGCGGGCCTCCTGGTGGTGGTGGTGGCAGAGCCTCAAAGCGTCGCCCACCACCTGCTGCTCGGCCATCTCCTCTGCCTCGTCCGCCTCCTCCCTGCGGACCGCCACGGTCGACCCTCTGCCTGGGTGGCCCCTCCACCGTCTGTTGACCCTCAGTACGACGGGTCGGGCAGTCACGAGCCATGTGGCCCTGCCCGCCGCACTCGTAGCACTGTCTGCCTCTCGGAAGGCTGGCTCCGGGCCGGGTGCCCTGCACTGCTGAGCCAGTGTCCCGAGGTCGCCTGCCGGAAGGTCTGGTCCGCCTGGAACCCTGAGTCATCCGTCGGCTACCTGCTGCCGAAGACTCCTCTATCTGCCGCCCTGCGGTAGGTCTTGATGTGGACTCAGGCAGGAAGCTCTCGATCACGAGGGCTCGCTCCAGTACTCCTGCCTGGGTCGGGATGTTGAGGGAGATTAGTGATGCCCTGATCTTGTGTCTCAAACCCTGCTCGAAGGTCCGGGACCGGAAGAAGGGGTCCCGTACCATGTCTGTCGAGTACCGAGAAAGGTCGGTGAACCTCGCCGCGTACTGAGCGACCATCAAGCTGCCCTGCCGCAGCTGATGAAGCTCCTGGATGCGCACCGCTCGGAGGGTGGCCGGGACGAACTCTGAGCGGAAGAGGCTCTCGAAGTCTGTCCAGATGAGGGTGGCCTCATCGTGTACCTGGAGCATCAGGCTTCACCAACGTCCGGCTACTGCGTGCAGTAGGCTCGCCGCGAGGATCACCATGAGGTCTGCTGGCGTCCTCACTAGCCTGAAAACTCGGACGACCGCCTCCAGCCAGTCCTCGGCTGCCTGGGGGTCCGACTCCCCATGGAACCTGGGTGGTCACTGGCGTTGGAACTCGTGCAGAGCTCCAAGGCGTCGTGCGTCGTCAGCTGCCAGTGCTGGAAGAATCGGGGGCTCGGCGGGTAAAGGTACCGCCGGTGCCTCTGCTGTCAACGGGCCCTGTACCGAGGCCTCATCGCTCGGCGGGCTGTCGTCGCGCCCTACCCTGGGAACCCTAGTTGGATGCTGTCGTCGTGCCATCCTGAAAAGGAAACAAGTATGCCACAGTCAGAACAGTATACCTGGTGAGCTGACACAAGTAATCACAAAGAAAACTTGAAACACACATGCAATCAATGTTTTCGTGCATTAAGTCGGAAATCAGAAGTCAGGGTCCTGGTGTATGGATACGTCGGCCGCCGCACCAACACTGGACTCCCTGGACTGATAACCACACTCAATACGCTAAACACTATTGCTTCACATAGAAGAAAGATCAGATTCTGCGGTAGAAACCGACCGCCTCTGATACCAATTTGTCACGACCCGTCCTCGGGGCCCGTGCCGTGACTACCCCAAGCCCGCCTTCTATAGGCCAGGGGCTGGCGACTAGCACCAAGGCGTAAATCCCAACAAAAAGGGAAGGAATTTCCTTTGAAAAGTAAACAAGCACCACAGAGTAAGCAAGCGGAAAATTAAACACTAAGTAAAACTATACAAGATGTGCTGAAAGTAAAAAGGGGTCGGAAATACAAGCCCAACTGTAAAGTAAAACTGAAAGGAAAAACAGCAACTGAAAGGAAAAACTGCAGCGTCGAGCTGTCCACTGGAAGTCATACCTGAAGGGTGGGTACAGATTGCCTCCACTGCTCCTCGGGTCCACCTAACCACTTCGAGTACGTCCCGCCTAGTGGTCCACCTCCAGGTACTGTCCTGCTCCGCACGCCTCCTCCACGATCAGCGCTGTCCGTCGTCTCCAACCAACACCACGAAGTGCGGGCATAGCCCGTGCATGGGTGAGTATAAGCTACTCAGTATGGACCCCGAGACCCCCGAAGGTCTCCCGAAATCCACAAAGGATAAATCACGAAGAAGAGATGCAATCACGAAGTAACATATGACACGGCTTAGGTATATGCCCGTACATATACCTAAGTCTGCAATTCCCCGTTCGGATCCAACGTCCGAGCCCAAGCACAACCCAGTCCACACAGGAAAGCAAAACGCATACCCACACAGGATAGAACAACACAATCCACAAAGGAGAGTAAACAGTAAATCCACACAGGATAGCTCAACACAATCCACAAAGGAGAGTAACAGAAGATTCAGATCACACAGGTATACTTTTTCGGATGACGATAAAGATGATCATTGAACCATCTAAGTCGTCGAACCCACGAAGGATCGATAGGTACTAACCTTGCAGTGACCCACACAGGATCGGGCCCACGCAGGACCTGTAGGAGTTGGCTCACACAGAACCGCTGAGAGATGACCCACACAAAATCGGGCCCAGACAGGACCGGGCCCACGCAGGACCTGTAGGCGCTGGCTCACACAGAACCGCTGAGCGCTGACCCACGCAAGATCGGACCCACACAGGATCGGTAGCACTGATCCACGTAGGATCGCTGAGTGCAGTAGTTGTCGCAGTCCGCTGAGGATCTCTGCATAGTCGTCGCCGCAGTCCACTGAGGATCTCTGCACGGTCGTCGTCGGAGTCCGCGGAGGATCTCTGCACAGTCGTCGCCGCAGTCCACTGAGGATCTCTGCACGGTCGTCGCTGTCGAAGTAGCAGTCGCAGCCAGCCTAGGGTTCCCGCACACAGCAAGCTCGTTCGGGAGGGTCCGCTCCACGAGCCGAGAGGCTGATACATCAACTGACACAAAGTCCGAAGTTGATGTATCCAAAAGTTCCGTATCGTCAACAGGAACTCAACGTCGCAGACGGCGCGTCAATCGGACGCCCGGTCTGATAGATATTGGCATTTTCGTCCCAGGGGCCCGGTTGGTTTTTAAGAAAAAGCCAACCCGACCGAACTCCACCTGCGTCCAAACCTCGGGCGGAGTATGCCAAAAGATCCGTCTCACTTAGAGGAACTCAACAAAGCTGACGGCACGTCAATCGGACGTTCGTTGCTCAAGATATGAGTGTTTCCGCTCCGAGAGCCCGGTTGGTCTCGTGTACGAACCAACCAGGCCGAACTCAAAGTACTCCGAAACCTTTACTGCGATATACTGAAACGACCGTCTCGATCCAAGGATCGCGTTGCCGCTGACGGTGAGTCGTTTGGAGGCACGAAGCTCATGTTACGGGTGTTTGAACGAAAACGTCCGAAGATGGGGGGTACGGGCCCGGGCCGACCCGGCCCGACCCCCCCTGGGTCGGCCCGACCCGGGTCCGACCCGGTTGGCCCGGCCCGTCCCGGACAGGGCCGGTCCGGCTCGGCCGAGTGGCGCGGGTGGAAGCCGCGGGCGCCGACCCGCAGCCTGAGAAGAAACTGCGGCCCGCGTGCGGGCCGCGCTGGTGAACCGCGGATGCGGCTCTGCCGCGTCCCGCCTGGACGAACCGGACCCGCGCGGTCGCGGGTCCGTTGGCCGCCGCCGCCGCGGCTTCAGCCGCGGCGGACTCGTCTGGCGGCGCGCCGGGGCGCTGCCGCCTCCGGCCGCCAGCGCCGCCGCGCCGGTGACCCGCGCCGCCGGCAACTTCCGCGGGCCGCCGGCGTCGCTTCGGTGGCCCGTTTTCCTTCCCGTCTGAGCCGTTGCTCCTCCAGGGATCCATTCTTTACTGCGGGATCGTCAGACGTCCGCTGCGGCACGTTCCGTCGTCGACCGTCAAATCCGCACAAAACGAAGAACGACGGAGGGTCGTCGGGCCGTGTTCGTTTGGCCCGCACCCTCCACGTTAGAGATAAACAACCGGGAGAAATTGTTCAACACATGAACCGACAATTTTAATTAAAATAAAATTGTTTATTTGAAACCGAATTTTTAATTTTCAAAGAACGTTCACGGGAAAAATTAAAAAGGGGTAATTTTCCAAAATAAATCCCTACCTCGTCGATCGTCGCGCGCGGGCGTTCTTCACGGAAAGTATCGTCGCGGAAGAGAGGGATCGTCGCGTCGTCGCGGGGAGGCGTCGCATTGTCGCGGAATCCGGCGTTGAGTCGGCGAGCTCAACAAACCAAGAACAACAGATTTAAATTATAAATAATTAAATCTGTGTTTAAACCCAAAGAAAAGAACCTTGAGCGGAAATCCGAAATCACTCACCTCAAATGGTCGGTGATCGGAGATCGGAGATCGGAGATCGGAAGAACGTCTCGGGCGAAGGCGTCGTCGATTTCCGGGTTCGGCGTTCTTCGCGTTCTTCGCGTTATTCGCATTCTTCGCGTTCTTCGCGAGGGAGAATAAGTTACGAGGGTTCTCTCAAATCTTCTCAAGAGCAAATAACCAGAGGTTAAGCGTTGGCCTTATTTTATTATTACGCCAACGAATTTGAAAAATTGGTTAAGAAACGATCCATCAATTCGTTGAATTAATTCAATGAAAGAAACGACCCATTTAATTCACGAAAGAAACAGCCCATTTAATTCACGAAATAAACCGCCCAATTAAATGGTCTGTTAAGAATTTAGAAAACGCGTCGGTTGACTTTCATTAAGACGGGTTTTCACGGGTGCGTTTCTTAGCGGAAAGAAACAGCGGGGCTCGTGCGGGCCCCACCTCACAAATATCCTACCAAGGGGGTAGGATATTTCTGGATAGCATCCTATCCAGTTCAACTCAGTTCAAGCCACCTTTAAGTGGCTTCAAGTGGCTTCCAAGTGGCTTAAGTGAAATAAAATAAAGTTGTCGCAAAATTATTTTATTTCTTAACTTTAAGCCCGAAAATTAAAAACCACACCCGAGCAAACACAACTCCGGAAGAGGCGTTTCTAAGCGAATACCGGCGCTTCGATTTCATCGGTGCCCTCAGAATTCGATTCCGGGCACCGGTTCAAAAGTTAGAAAAACCCGCTCGTCCGTTCACTGAACGTACCCGAGCCAAACTTCGGAAAATGATTCCGGGCACACCGGGCCTCGGAATCAGGCGCCGTCAGAAACTGCGTTCTTGTAAAATTCCAACAAAAATTAAGAAAAAAATTTCCTTGAAATTTACGGGTCTTTACATGTAATTTGAGGTGATGAATATAGGGTCGAGCATGATGAGTGTAGTTATTATTATACATTAGGTAGATAATACTATCTTAGAGTGATCTAGAAAATGCTACATAAAATTTTAAATACCTCATATGATGGAAAACTTATTTTAGGAATATATCAACTATAATGAAGAGTTGTTGTAGTTCATCCATTTTGGGTTGTTGGTTGGAGAAGCTAAAAAAATGTATTTTTTCTTGTGAGGAATCTAAAATTCATGAAAAAATATAAGGTATTATAATCATAAATTTTCTATATAATTTCTTATTATATCAATAGTGATTTTAATGTGGATAATCTATTGATAATTTTTAATTTGAAAAAAACAAAGAGGGGGTGGATGTTTGTGCTTGAATATTTTTTATGTATTTGATATGAAATTGTAGGTCCGAAATATATACTATACTTTAATATCACATAGAATATGAAATAATATTTTGTATTGATTTTTAATATATTTTATAGATATATTACATGTCATTATTTATCAATCTTTTTACAACACTAAGAAAACTCTCATTTCATTGAATTTAGTAAATTAATTTCCCACCACTTCAATATAATGTGATTTACCCCCTACAAAAAGACCCATTGTATTTATTGGAAATAAGGGAGATATAAAATGGAGTTCTATTGAAAAAATAATTAAATTTATTTATTGATTTGATTATTTAGAGAAATGAAGAGGGGTATATTAATGAGCCCATTGGTAGTTGTTAATTCTTATATTTGTTGTCAATATGTGATGGATTTCAAAATGTTTTGGATGATAATGATTTAAGAGGTCAAATAAGTGTAAATTTAGTTATATGACCTTGCGGAAGTCACATATCATGATTTTTTTGGGGGAATTTATGGGAATCGAGGAAACGAGATGATGGAATTCGAAGATAGTGTATAACTAAAATTTAGAGATTTGAGAAGCTATATCATAGAAAAATTGATTGAATTTGTCTCAGAGTTAGAGTGGGTGACCATGTATATGTTTTCAATAATGAAGGTTGTTTTATATGTTTATAAACACACATATATTATGATTGGATAATGGTGAGTTTGAAGATGAATAATGTGATATATTTATTTTTAGTTTTTAAATAACTATTAATTGGGGGGAATTGATAAGGTTTTTAAGATAGAATTGGTGTAGGAATAAAGATTCACTTTAATAATCTAGGATAAGTCTTTATGTGATATTAATATATTTTGGAATGGTGTGGAAGATATGTGTGAAGTTATGATAAATTCCTAAAATAATTTATTAAATTTTCAGATTATTTATAGTTATTTGAGATTACTAGGGAATGTTTGAAGAGGTTATGAAATTAGTTGAAGATGTTATTGAATAATGAGTTGGAGGTAAATAATTGACAGATTAATATTCAAGATTTTTAATGGAATACATCATTGAAAACATGTTGGATATCATAGTGATATTTTTTATTTTATGGACTATCTGTAATAAAATATGTGAGTGATACTATGATACAGAACATATTTTAGAGGGTATGTAATATTTTTTTAATAATATATAATATATCCTTTTGCATTCAGAATATATGTCTTCAGTCCAATATGAAAATTTGCCAATTTAATTATTTAATATGAAACATAAGAGAATTTAGAGAATATGAAAAATTGATTGGGTGATATATAGTATCATATAAGAGAAACATAATATATTTATTATGATACATAAGATGTTGCAGTGTGAAATTTGGTTATGTTTCAAAGGTACTGTGGTTTAAAAGATTTTATTTCTAATAAAGATGGTTTGATATAGTATATATAATATTTATTTATTAATTTGTATGTTGTTATAGAGAATATAGAAGATAATTGAATCTCCCAAAACAGAGACAGATGATATTTTATTCCTTATATATTGTTTATTAGTTTGACAAATAAGATAATTTTGAATAACTAATTTACATTATGATTATGATGATATTGAGTGAAATAAATATCATATAATTTTTGGTTACTAATAGATGAATCAAGATAATGATAATTTTGAGATTTTTTTGAGAATAAGGTCAATACACCATAGAGAATACACTCATTCCACGAGTATTTTTTAAGTGATAATGTAAAAATGGATTAAATAATGTGGTTCAAATTTAAAAACAATAATGAATGATATAAAAGCATAATTTTGTGGAGAATTAAATGAGAATTAACGAAGAACATCATCAGTCCATAATATTTGGAATTAAAATACCAATATTTGAAATCAATTATGAAGATAAAATCAGTAAGATTTATTCAAAAAAATATTTAACTAGTTTAAATTATAATATTTGGTATTTTTTAAAAATAATCTAAGGGAGACTATTAATAAATCAAATATTATGATATTTTTGGTGGAAAATGTGAATTAAAATGTTTTGGATTATTAAAGATAGACCCATTTGATTCTATTCATAATTTATAGAATATTTTATTGTTTAATTTCATTTGAATACTATATTTAGAATATGGGAAATAATTACATTACATTTTGAGAGGATGAATATAAAAATATACTAAGAAGATCTATGTGTGTGTGTGTAAAATAATAAATTGTTACATCAATATTTTTGAAAATCTTGTGTACTAAATAAAGAAAAATATGGAGCCTGATATGGTTTTGATGCTACATAAACTTTTAAAATATAAGGATATGATGAAGAATAATAAGAAATAGTGAAGACCTCACATATGGTCAACATATATATGAAAAGGTAGAGATAATGGAGAGATGCTATTTGAGAGAGTATAATAATGTTTTTGAAAATATATATATCTAATGTATCAATTTTATTGAATAATAATAAATATTTAGAGAGATACAAATGTGGTTTGGGTTCCACTAAATTTTTAGACAATGAAAATTCTAAAGAACAAGGAGATTCTGCTGATTAATGGTTACCCGGAGGCTTAAAGACGATTGTGGAGGAATAATTCTTTGTATGTTTGGATTTTCCCTTGTATAAACTGATTATTCTAAATGTTTTATAAGAATAAAAACTTTTATATAATGTTAATATTTATCTAAAAGTAATCGACATACTATATGTTGAAAAAAATATCTTATATTATAATTTTGTGAAATCCTATTTTTTAGGTAAAGAAATATTCGATTGTATTTGAGGATAAAAATTATAAAATGGTAGAAGCATGTATAAAGATCCAATTAGAAGAATGTAAGCTTGTGGGATATAGTTTTTCATTTACCTTGGATTATTAGTAAGTAATTTTTACCTTTTCATTTACATGAATATAGAAAATATGAGATACCCACATAGGGATCAAACCATATAAAAAATAATGTGTCAAACAATATTTAATTTATGTTATTCATTCGATGTGTATGATTTCAGTGAAACTTATGAGATAAATTAACAATAATAATTTTGAAGGTATTAATATTAATAGGTGTAATTAAAAATGAATGGAATTTTATGAAATTTCTTCACACTAATTCACACCACTCTAATTGTGACTTAATAGTGATATTGGTTATTACACAATTATTTCATGTGGTTTTTAATGATCAATTGCTTGTAGAGTTTTCGCAAGTAGTTGAATAAAGGATATACAATGAATTTTCATAACTTTATTTAATTATCTAGGAAATATATATAATTATGGAGAATTTAATTTTTTTACAAAAATATGTCAACCATGAATTTTCAATCGAAGTAAATGTTAGCATTGAAAAATGTGTGTTGCACAGTATACCATGAAAGCCCTAAAAATATTATCATGCATATGACATAAGTAAAATTTATTGACAATGCATATATAATATGTAATTGTGATCTCTATGTTTTTTCCAATTAACCATATATCATAGGACATGTATTCTATAAAAACATTTTCCAAATTGGTGATGTGGTAATAAGATCATTTTATCGAAGATGTTTTATAAAATCAATCAAAATCATTAAATTATTTTTTAGGGATTCATAAATATCTTTTTCATTATAACACTTAGGCTAGAAGTACACCTAGTAGATAAGAGTTAAATTAATCCCTTAAATTTTCCAACTCGTTGTGATAAAATAGAAAAAAAAATAAAAAATGAATTTCATTTTATGTTATAACTTTTATCATTGTTTTGTAGAGATATTTTTTGGTTTTTTCATATATTAAATACTTGCAAATTCCGAAATAAATTATCATGTCTGAAACCTTTAAATTTCATGCACACTAGATAATTATGATGTGTGTGTGCTCATCCTATGTTGCATATGCTCCATGTATTTTTCAATATAACACCATAGTGATCGCACATATTCCCAAAGTTAAACTACGATGATTGAGATAGTTACCAGTGGTTACCTTAAAAACCAATGCACCGAGGACCCCTTTTCTTATATAATGGCCCCAACCATCCATTTTCATGTTAGTAAAAAATAATACATATAATTCAATACCAATATCCACCTAACCAGATGAAGCTTTATCCTACCTACCCAAGACATCAAAAATCTCCCACAATTAACTTTTAATTCCAAAACCTAGGTGAAGTGACTTAAACTGGGTGTATTTAGGTCATATAAAGGTGTTGACACACAAAAAATTTACAAAATACCACATATCCAAAATGATAAAACTTTGTTAGGAAAAATTATACATTATTTGAAAATCAATCATGGAATATGGGAAAAGTTATGTAGTAACCAAGATACCCATAATTGAATTCATGCATATCCTCAAGGGGATTCACTAGGGAACTCATTCTACCAAAAACATTACGATAGAATCCATAGTTATCCTTATATAAAAATCAAGAATATAACTCAGAAATATCAATTAAAAAGATCCACACCCAAGAATCATATGTACAACTGGAACACATCACTTACCCAAGTCATTAACCAAGGATAATATTTTCCCTTTCACTCACCTAATTTCTATCACCACGCTAAAATATTTTTCTTAGGCCAACAAATAAAAAATCCTACCTTTATTATACCTAAACATTATCCAAATGATACACATTATTAGTTTTTTCTTTAAAATTCATGAAACCCAATAATGAATTATTTTGATAATGAGGATGTTTCATATTTAATAATATCTCCCATTGTTTTCCTCACAAATTTACAGGGTCCATATAGTAACTTAAACATTGTATTACCATGATAATGAGGATTCAACCTCTTCGAAAATAGGTAAATATTTTCTTATCTCAATCTACCCATTCTTCTCATCTCGACTATTTTGAACTTGTCCCTTGTCAATTAAGTGCATAGTTGACCTCCTTAGTTAGAAATATTGAGTCCATTCAACGATCCAAGGTAATAAATTTCTATGATATATATTATAAGTATTTATCTTCTGTCACCTGATTCAATTTTCAAATAAAACCATAATGTGATAATCACACTTAATTTGAAATCCAATCCATTAATATCTACTGGTCACATAATAGTCAATTATTTACGATTTTAAACTATATATAATTATTTCTAGTATTAGGAAATTAAATTAAATAACCCAATGGGTATTGGTGAATGGCCTTAAAAGTTATAAACTTTGGTCCAAACTGTATGACCATAAATGAAACTACAATTTTCCATTAGTCCATAAATATAAACAGAAAAACTATGTAAAATTCACAAAACCATAAAATTTATGGAACCCATTTAAATACAATACCAAAAAAATATATGTTTTGGTTCCATTAATTGGGATACATAGAAATAAACTCTCTAAAGCCTTATCGAATTTATAATTACCATCTATATCCAAGATCAAAAAATCCAATGTTACAAACCAAATGACATTAAACTATATCAAAATTAACCAAAAATGGGTGATAGAGAACCTATATATAATATACTTAAGAATTTATGGTTTTAATCAATTACATTTATAGAAATTTTAACCAATATTTTTACTAGAAATGATTTCAGAAAAATAAAATGTTAAATCTATAAGGGAGTCTGGGAGAAGACAAAACCCCCTTATGTGGGATGGGTTAATCTCCCATACTCTAAATTTTGATATGTGTTACCCTGAGGAAGAAAAAAATGAGTTCCATGAAAACAAATTTTAAAAATAAAAATTGTTAACATAATGTGAATTTCATTACTTTTGAATGTTATCAATTGACCATGAATTTTTATTTTTGATACTATACTGATTCATTTAATATTTCTGAATTATCCCTTAAAATCCACTTGGAATCATAAATCAATGTACTAGAAGAAATCTTGTACCCTATCATATTTTCAGGAAACTATATGATGACATGTATTTTGATAAAACCTTTATTATGGTTAACAAACATATACACAAGTTCAACTATAAACACATCATCTCCAATTTTATATTGAATTTCCCCACCAACCCAGAACCATTAGTTGCATGTGGTAAATTCCTTACAAACCAATTTCTTTTATAATGGTACGATAAATATATGAGATATATTACGTGCCAACCATCAGAAGGTAATGTTGCGATAGTTATAATCTTGATGATAGATGACCAGGGTCAATGCTGAACCATTGTAAACTATAACAACTTTCAAAGCTGTTGTCCATAGAATTTTTGTTTTAACTCCCACATTTAGAAGAGAATAAGGTGCGTTTTTCATTTTTATAAATTAATATCCCAAAGATCTATTGAAGGGAGATTATTAGAAATGGCCAACTTCATTTCAAAATAGCCCAAATCCCTCCACAAAATTTTATTTAATCATTAAATCTGATCATCTTGGAAAGGTAACTCAAAGTGAGGCCTTCTTAGGATCGATCGTCTGAATAATTTTTTTATGTTGTCGAAATAAAATTTATAGTGAACCTAGAGGTATAATTTCCAAATATGGATAAATATGGTAGAAATACATAACAAAAATATATAATTCTGTATGAATGTATGTCCAAATTAAATACATTATTAATAGGCCCATTAAAAACTGGGAATTTAGAAGAAACATGATGATATAGGTAGTATAATGTAAAGAGACACAAAGGACTTGTGTGAGGGGAAATTATGAAGTTATTGAAAGAGGATATTTGAAATAATTTCAGTTATATATGATTTATATAAAATATTTTCTAACGTAGAACTCAAAAAATATCTGGAAGTCCACACAATTCACCAAATGAGTATGTTGATGTAGTATAAATCAATTAGTGTTTTATATTTTTGGATGATCACACACAATTTTTTGACATCTGTGCAATCGGGTGTACCCACTAGGCACTACTATTAACAATTGGGTGGGATCTATTGTTTATTAATAATACTTTATCATATTTTTATAAATTTTTTCTTTCATAATAAAAGTATTTTTAATATTAATCCATGGTTTCAAACATTATTCAAAAAATGTAAAATAATTTTTTTTATTGTTCAATTTTTTTCTTTTAAGAATTTTCATCAAATAGTTATTTTTTGGTTTTACACTATCATTATGTTGTGTGGCTATGGTGACTTGTAGTCTCCATTTCAGATACATAATGTTTTTTTTAAAATTTATATTTTATGGAAAATTATTTACCCCTATATAAGTTTAATTATATTAATTTTATTGGGTGGTTATGTAGACCCCAAAAATTATTATCAGAGTTCTATTGTTCTTTTAGTAACTGGATAACCTAATAAATGGTGTTAGATGTTGTTTTAAATGTTTTTTTATTACAAAAACAATGCTAATTTATTTTAAATATCATTTTAAAATAATAATTATACCCTAATGATTATAGAAGAATTGTTATAAGATGTTAATAATCCAACTTACAATTTTTACAATTTGGTATTTTAAAGCCCTGTGGATTTTAGGGTATTATATTTTTAGAATGAATTTTAATTATGAGATGGAAAATGATTCATTTTAAGAATATACTCTTTTATTGGAATTATAAATGTTTTAAAATCCAAAATACATATTATTGGATGGGGTTAACGTCTTGGATGTTGATTCATGAGCTTGAGAAACCATCATATAAAGGGAAGGGGTGCTTGGGCTACTACAGAAGCCACCAAATCACAAGTGAGTATAAACAATCCTGTCAATAAGGCCTCATTTCCTTTTTTATAGGGGGTGTTTTCAAAATTTTAGTTTCATGGTGAATCATGATTTTTTGGTGGTTTGGGAAATGGGTTAGGTAATATTATTCTAACCACCCCCTCCAAAATAATTCCTTAAACCAACCTCAATATATGGTGGTTTTGATTTTTTATAGTGAAATATCAAAGGTATGAAAACCATTTCAGCATTAGTTATTTATTTCTTTTGCATCCATGTGATTTTACACATTTTCAATTGGAAGTTTTACTTTGATTCCATCAAAGGATTTTGGAATCAACCTAGATTGAAGGGGATTTTTCTTGTCTTATATTGAGGACATCCTGAAGTGTTGTCTGCAAGTCTTTGGAATTTTACTTTGTGGAGGTTCAATGGTTGGTGATTTTTTCAATGGTATTTAGTGAAATTCATATTAATAGTCCTTTAATAGACTATAATAATTTGGGATTTCATGCACCCTAGATCTAAGGGTATTTAGGGAGTGGATATAACCTAGTTTTACATTATTTCAATGAGTGGTTGGAATCATGTGAGTTTATAGTATTTAGGTATCTCTATATCAAATTTTATAACCAATTATGAAATTTTAATAATTAAATATGTGAATATTATGCTTATGATGGGTTCTAGAGAGTGCTGGTGAGGCTTGGTTACTGTGGACGAGGATCGACTGAACTCAATCAGGGGTTACCTCTAGTATTCAGGTAGGAGGCTCCTTTGATAAAAAATAATATGAATATCTATTTATGATCGTGCATGTCTATATACTACATGGGTTTTAGGTATGCGACTTATGGTCCAATCATGCTTTAGATATATCAAATAGGGTTATAGTAAGTGTCTTTTTCCTTGCATAGGAGGACTATACAACCAGCATTAATCAGAATAACCAATAGACAATGTAATCAAGGGGTGATGGATTATGATAAGATGGAAAGCCCCTATGAGATATCTCAGGATGTGATCTGAAATGTGGGGTGCCTAGTTGGGTTCATAGGGATGATGAGTAGGAATGATAGGCTTGGGGACATATAACAACATATAATATGGTTTTACATATCACGATTGATGAGGAAATCCAATCTATGGATGCATGTGAGTCCTGTTATGTACTTTTAATGAGAGGATTCCTTAATGAAATAGATTAGGATGGATGAGATGATTTTCATCTAAGTTATGAGATTAGGGATATCCTTTTAGAGAGGGGAGTTGCGACCCAATGTTAGTTGACAAGTTTGGTTTTAGACTTGCTATCAAGATTGTAATGTTGTTTTAGTTGAGAGCTAGACCCTACCTATGACTCTAGGTTTGAGTAGAACATAACATCAAGGGATGGTACCTGTGTGGTAGGACTAGTAGTAAAAATGGTATTTTAATGTTTGCAAAACATTTAGAGTGTTTGTTTGGGTGCGAATTTTGGAAAAGAGGTCCCTAGTGGGTTATGAGGTATATGGGTTATCATTGATTAGAGATAGTCATGGGTTTAGAGGACCTAGTGAGCATCCTATCGATTGAGTTGCAATGTATTGAAATAAGTGGATATGTCTCCAGTGACCCATTCCTTGTGATCATCTAGGGACTTGTGCGATGTGTTTCAACCCTTCTTTTATTACATGTACATGATGGACCTATCCAGTGTCTAAAGGCATGGGTTGGTGTGATGGACCAACCTAGTTTCAATGGTTATTGGTTGTATATATGGTTATACATATATGGGGTTATTGGGTCCATGACCTTTCTATACATGGCTTCAATTAGTGTACTTGTGACATCCCCATAGATTATGAGGATGCGTTAGTGGGAAGACAATGTAATGCTACTTCATGTCTTGGATTGAGAACCTTTCCACGCATTTATTGGTTTTAAATTCATTAATTAGTCTTTTACTTCAATAGGTCTTGTTCGATGACTTCCCTAGGATCTTATTCATGGTATGATGTCACATAAGAAACATAAAATTCCATTGGGTGATATGGGATGGCTTGATGTGTATGAATTTATGAAAGCACCTGGTGTTTACAAGTATTGGGTCAAGGATTTAGATATATCCCTACATAAAAGATTTGGGTAAGGTTAATGACTCAGTAAGATATCATTATTCCACAAGAAAGTTCTACTATGGAACCAAAACTCGTATAGTTATGGTCAAGGTACCTTTCTGAGCACCTAATTAATTGATAGAAAAGTGTTCTCATTGGGTATCGTGGAATCCCAATTACAACATAATGACTATGTTAGAATTTTTATGTTATCTATTTTCATCATTTATACAAAATCTTATATTGATTTATATTAGGGGTTTTTGGTAATACACTACTGTGTTTTATTCCCATATCCTACATAGTAATATCAGTGCGATTATAAAATATATGCCTTCACTTTAGGTTAGATCATGGGATGTTAAGTGGGACAAACTAATGAATCTCGAGGGAATATGAATTATATTATGGGGATTAGTGATGGAAATATGGTTAGTTTTCTGTGTAGGTGACTGTTATATTTATAGTTTTTCCTTATTTAGGAATGGTCTAATGTGTGATCCATTGTATGTTATATATTGAAATCTCATGTATGTTTTTTGTTGATATTATTTTTTTTATACTATAATGGTTATTATATATCTGTTTGGTTATTTTAAATATTTCATAACTCTAGAGTCTATTGTCTTCCAACAGTATGATTTAAGCCCCTACCACTATTTGGTAGCCTCTAGAATATGAGGTGGCACACATGAGTCCACATAGTGATCTAGATCGGACTAGTTCTATTGTGTGGTGTTAAAAAATGCTATTAATTTTTTTTTTTGATTTATCATTTTGGGACATGGTAGATATATGGTCTAGGGATGTGTTAAGGGATATGAAAGATATTATACAAGTGTGTCGATAACACCTTCTCTGGTGAGAATTAATTGTTACTAGGTGTATGGCATTGCTGATCATGGTGTTTGATGTTATATTTGGATGATTTCACCTTGGGTGATGTACATGGATTTTTTATAATTATGGTGTATTATGGATTTTCAGTTAGGTAACATTAGAAAAAGTCCCATGTATGGATATTTTCTTATTGGTGGGAGGTCTCTTTCATATATCATGATTGGCATGTAAGATTGAAATGATATATGTGTGATTTATTGTGGTTGTTTTCTAAAGTGAGACATATCTATTTTAAGTGTAAAAATTACAATTATGTTGTTTTACACTATATGTATTGGTTCAATTATACTTAATAATAGTGTGGTGTATTTTCCTCTATTATCATATCATGTGAGTCTCACGATTAGAGGTTCACTGGTGATAGAAATGCAGTCCCTTTATCAAAGGATTTATATAGACATATTGTTGGATTATATAAGAATATAATACCATTTTGATTAATTGATACAGGGTTAGTGTCTTTGAGAGTTGAATTGGTAATGTACATGTGTTCCCCTAATAATGGTGGAACCTTGTGGGTTGTTGGGATTGGTTCAATTAAATAAACGGAATGTTTATTGTGTTAAATCGCATAGGGGTTATTGAATTACATTTGGAAAGACTGAGTACATTAGGGATGTGAATTAATATAATTATTTATAGTATCAAGGTAGGAGGATATTACATGAATGGTTGAGTTCCTAGCCTTTTTGTTTTTATATGCACTTTAATATAGTATAATAAGAACGTGGGTTAAAACTATTGGATTTGAAATTAAACTCATGGTTTGGTTATCCTTTGTATAGATGATATTATTTATATTATGGTTGAACATAACATGTAGTGGGACATGATCACCGATTTAGTCACATGATCCTTTGTTTTATGATACAATAATTATGGGAAAGTGAGTAGGGTTGTGTGATCAAGTTCCATAGGATTGTTAAATCCTTATTTTTGTTTAGGATAAATTGGATCATTAGAATGAACCCATGTTAGGGTTATTGATGAATCAATCAATGTTTTATTGGGGAGAGGGATAATTGGAGTGGGTTTAAAAAAAATCTCAATATAAAATGGATTGTCCATGTTAGGCATGTGTGATTCCTATTTGGATTTCGAGTTTAGTGAATAGTTTATGTGTAGATCTATTGAGAATTTTTAGGGTTTCAAATGAGCCTAATTTGAACTGAAATAGCATCATTGTTGTGGTTTCCATTTAGGGGTAATCTCAGAGTGATGTGACCATTTTTGAGTCATAAATATTCCTTTCTATTCTTAAATTTAGAAATAAAAATACTTTCTTATATTGTTTTTATGTCTCATCATTATTGTCTTCCAAAATATATCATCTTTCTCGAATTTATACATGTATAAATTTTTCAGTTATACCATACTGAGGAAATTGGTTTTACAATTTCGACATTTATTAAGACTATTATATGATGAATTATATATTCTATTACATAGTCTAAAAAATTTTATCAGATGTCAACATATAAATATTCATTTTATAAATACATAAATATTATACAAGTAAAATAGTTATAATTTCTATAATATTAAAATGTATAAGGTATGATTGAATGAGATCTTATAATCTAAATGGAAAAATATCTTTCATGTAATTATGATGATGTTATGATTAATAAACATTTGAAAATGTTTTTTTTGTGATAAACACGTTGAGATAATAATATATTTCTCTAATTTATTTTCAACTAATACTAATAAGTCAGGAATCTGACCATTGAAATTGTATCTATATACAGGACCACAAAATCAAGGAGGACAAGTTACTGATTACATGTGATATAAATTTTCTTGTTGATGTTTTATGAAATGTTGTAAGATATTGATCTTTATATTATAATAATTTTATAGTTGTCATTGAGGAAATGTTTATAGGGATTTTATTATCAATACTCTTTGTTTTTCAATTCAAATATATATATTTTGTTTGTTCTAGTTGATTGGGGGATCCTAGGGATTGTGATACATTGGTTTATACAATCTTGCTGATTAAGGGATTCCAAGGATAGGGAGATGGATATTTGTTAAATAAAAAGTATACTATTTAGTATTAATATGTCTGTAAATATAACTGATTAAATATATATTTGAATAATTTTTTTTCATACACTATCATATAATAAAGATGGTGGAAATTGTATGGTTAAATTTATTAACAGTTAAAATTCACCCCATCCACATCTTGGAGTATTTTTAATACTTTTATGATCTTAATTTTGGAATCATAGAAGGTATATAGATATTGGAAACTACACTAAACTTGTTCATAAAGAAAATTATTTTTTATGATGGTAGATTTGTCAGTTGGTACTTTCCAATATCTAAATCTCATTAGACCACCAATATTTTATTGTGAAAACTCTGAATATTAGAGAGATTTGAAAACACAAATTGATAAAAAATGGTGTTGATAATTTCATTATAATGACTGGTAACTATAAAATTCCTAATAATTAAGTGATATATTTGACTAAAAATGAGATGATAGAATATCAACTAAATTTTAGAGTTAAAAATAATTTTTTATGTAAAATTACCAGAAAAATATTCAGTCATATATCTTCCTATAAAAAAGTGATTTTTATATAAATATTTAAGTAACTATTTTTATAACTTCTATTTTTTATAGATTAAAAGAGAAATGCCTTGTGTGGAATATCAGGCATTCAATTTCTTACCATGTGAATATGATAGTAATATGAGTTAAAAGTATGTGTCTATTTTGAATAGTGTGGAGTCTCTTAGAGAGAAAATGTTACTGGATGAGAACATATTTGAGATATTATTAACATAATTCCAAAATAGTGGGAATCCAAAAGGAAATTTTTTTTTTGATAAAAAATATCTATGAAATTGCGTTTCAAGTATTTTATTTCAATAGACATGAAATATGAATGTATATTCAAAAGGGATGATGATAAATAATATAAAAATAATGGTGTGTTTTTTTACTACATATGATATAGTTATAGGTAAGATTTCCAATCCTAGTGATAGTGGTTCAAAATATTCTAAATAAAATAATAGTGTCAAATTTAAATTTGAGTGTAGTTATTTAGAGGAAAATAAATTTTGATTTCAAACTAGTATAAAGGATTGATATTATTTTTAGATTTAATGAATACCATTATAAATTCAGAAATAATTATAAGGATAAAAGTGATAAGAAGAATTAATGTGATATTATTTATTATCAATGTAATTCAATTATGTGATGAATTTTATTATATGATCTTTAGGAATAATAATTTTTTTATTCAATTTTCAGAAGGTATGTTTATTATTCTATCCAATAGGAATGAGAATGTTTACACATTAAATTAAGGAGTCCTTAAAAACAAAGATCTTCCTTGTTTATTGGTAAGAAAAGATCAATATTTATTGTGGAATATAAAGTAAGGGATGATTAATATTATAATTCTAGATAAACATTCTATGAAAGGACTTGTGAGAGATTTGTTTGGGATTTGGTATAACATTTCAATATTCAATGAATGATGCAAGTATAGTAACTAAAATAATTTTAGGATTTGATATATTTGTAAATTATTAATTTATGAAGCATTATAATAAGTGAAAATAGATTTATTTATTCCTTAAAAATCTAGATTTATTAGTGATAATTACTATGTGTATTTATTGGTTGATGATTACACTAGATATACCATGATATATTTCTATCAAAAAACTCAGAATCAATTTTATATTTTGATTTTTTATTTAATTTTAAAAAATTTAAAAATATCCTTTTGGTTAATATTCAATGTGATCTTGTTTTTAGATTGAAAAAATTTATTTTTATGCGTATTTTAATAAGAAAATCATTACTCATAACTTTCTATCTATTTAATTCATTATAATTAAGGTGTTTTAAAAAAATGAATTATTTTATAAATTTATAAAACCATGTTGAGTGAAAACTCAATTTATATATTTTTTGGTCTAATAATATTATTATTTTTATTACACTACAAATTCATTTTCACTTATACCTTTTTTAATAAAACTATTTATGATTTTTTGATTAGATAAAATGTAAAACATTCATACTTTATACTTTTTATATGTAATTTTTTCTTTCAAAATACAAAATTTAATTTATATAAATTTGATTCGAAAGATGATAAGGGAATATTTCTTGCCTATTCTAAAACATAAAAGGAATATCATATTTTTAAAAATTGATATTTCACTATTAAACAATGATCTCTTGTTAGGATTGATGAAAAATATCAATTTGATTTTAAAAAACCAAAAATATATATATTCATAATCTTCATTGGAATGAAATTTATCTAAAGGAATAAAATAATGAGGTACATTTTATTATTTTAGATTTTAAATCTATTCCTCTAACATTTTTATTCATCAATGTCAAAAAATCATCCAATTAACATTTATAATAATTTTAGAATATAGACTCTCTCAAAGGTAAACTCTTTATTATTGGTATAACATTCATAGTGTAAATTTTATAAAATAATTTGAGAAATTTTGAATATTCTATGAAAATTATGTCCATCAGATGATCAGAAAAATTTCAATCAAACATTGATTAAAAATAATGACTTCAAGATATAATCATTATGTTGTATTTTTATTTCATCGTCTTTCAAGATAAAATCATAGTTGTTGGAAACTGTAACTTAAAATATTACACTTATTGCATATATATAGAGGAAGAGGCTCGAATTTATTATCCAAACTACCTATATATGGGGGTATATATCACCATCACATATCATCTCTTCCTTATAGATCTATGAAGTTCACTTGAAATATTTTTATTTCATTTGATAAGTTACAAGGAATCATTTTGATGTTTTTCACCATTAGAGTTAATCAATTAATGGAATATTATTAGAGGGTGGTTTGAAATGTATGACTATTCATTGAAATCAATTATTATTTTCCAAGAATGTGTAAGTAGTTTTGTAAATAAATATGATTTTGATCTTCATTATCCATGAATTATCATATATTTATATATCATTTCTATTATAAATGAAAATTTTGGTTTTGGGAATGTTTACATAATTATTTTTGAAATAATGTAGTCTAAATTTTAATAGAAAGTACTAGTTTACTAATATTCCACTTAAATGTTATTATTTTTTTACCCAAAAAATTAATGACAATTTATGTTCTTTAGAATTACCAAGAGTTAAAAAGAACCTTTTTACTATAAATGAGGATGTCAAAAATGTGTATAATTTATCCCCTAATGCATGGATAAACTATAATATGATTGAATTTTATGTTCTCCCTATAAAAGGACATTATGATACATTAAAATTCAAGACATCTATGTTCTCAACATTCTATGAAATATTATGAAATTTTACCAGGGGATGTTTGTGTGTAACTGAATCAAATCATTTGCAATAGGACAAGTGATGTTGAATAATTGAATCTAGCAAATGTTTCTTAACAAATTTCATGTAATGTTTATATAAGTGGATGAAATGAAAAATAAGTAATCTCCTATTAGAGAAAATGAGTAAATTTTTTATTAGACTATTAATAAGATGAGGCTAGTTGACAATGTTTCTAGAAGAAATTTTAAAGATAAAGCCTCTAAATTTCCTTCAATATATATTATTGTTGATATTTAAAAGAAGTTTCATGAAAAGGGTAAGGTTCATGAGTCATATATAAATTTTCCTAAAACTTATATTAATAAAACTAATGATATTTCTGATCAATCATTTTCTAAGATAACAAAGAAGAAAAATGAGTTAAAGGACGATGATCTTGTATTTGACCTTGACCATGCTAAATATAATGTGTTGAAGGAAGAATTTTTTGAACTAATAAATGAACATTATAGGAATAATATAGAAAATATTATCAATAAGAAAGATAAATTTTTTCAATAAATTCATATGTAAATTGAAAAGGCTCATGATGACATTGAAAAGAAGAATCATGTTTTTTCAGTTTGTTCCTTAGTCATTTACCTCGTCAGTTCCTATGAGAAAGGAAAAAAGGATTCTTACTCTATTTAAATGGATAAATCTAATAAATTTGTTGAAGAATTTTTTAAGGGTATTTTAAATTAAAAATAAAAAGTTAATGTTGGTGTTATTGAGAAATATATTAATCTCAAAGAGACACTTGAATGATCACAAAAAGGAAGATTTTGATGAAATCAAACGGAGATTCTGAAACTACAATGAAGAAAATTGATATAAAGGATTACACAACAAAGTAATAATAAATGAGAACCTAAATTTATTAATGTTATTATTCATAAAAATATAAATAGCCTTTTCGTTCACTAGAAGAAGAATATTCATAAATTGAGCTACAAGCCTCAACATTGAAAACATCAAAATAAAAACATTGTAATGAAGATATTAAAATTTAAGGGGTTTCTCATTCTATATTAGATATAAAATAAAAATATAGAGTATAATAGTTAGAGGATAAATTTTTACCATTGTTTTTAATGATTCACTAAATTACCATCTAAAAACAATATGCAAGATAATAGAGTTGAAGATAAAACATTTTAAATAAGTGATTAAGAGGAAGAATGGAATTTTGTTCAATATTGTTATATTCAATAAAATGAAATTATATTCAAGGAAATATTGATAAAATTTAAGGATCAAACATATTTAATAAAATATCAAAACATTTCAACCAAAATGACACTGAATTATAGAATATCAAATGAAATTCAAAATTTATGATTATGAATATGTTAAATGTTATCAATTGGATGAATCAATCAAATTAATATATGAATTTATTTTGGTAGTATCTTGTTGGTATTAAAATTTCATTGTAATTAAAATCCATTTTTGCTGATAGTATTAATTCAGAAGTGAGAAAACTTTTGAGAACAAATGTTATCCTAAAATTAATTTCCATTCAATAATAATTGAAGCTCTCCCAACATATTAAATGTAATGATCTACTATATTAAAATAAATACAATGATAGATTCCAAGGAAAAGTAGTTATAGAATATGGAGAAACATCTAATTAATATCAATTTGGATGTTATAAAACATTCTAATAATGAATTATCATTTTCTTTGACTCTTGGTTGTGGTAACAATTAATGTTATTTCATTTACTTGATTCATATTCATTTCTGAATGGATGCTATGTTTTTTAAATATATATATACCACCACAATTATTTTATATTATTTTATAAACTTTTGTGAACTCTCTCTACCATACATTTTTACAATTAAATTTAATTACAAATCTCATTAGGGGATAAAGGTTGATCATCAATAAATGTGTATATATGGCGGAGTATGTTCTAATGTTTTTTTAAAACAATTTATCTTTAGTAATATTTATATTTCATTAAAAAAAGAGGATATTGTTATGTAAAAATGATGTATTTATAATTTTATAATGATTCTATTTATAATATTCATTTTATTCCCATGATTACATTCATGTAGGGAGTTCAACAAGTTTACTTCTATTTAGTTTTTCTAGATGGAGAAAATTATATTTATCGGATGGATATTTATAAATTCCATAAAAAATTAATATAAATTATATATGACTATATCATAAAAAATAAAACATATGGGGACATAAAATGATTCATCAGATAGAGAATTACAAAGTCTATAGGAAAAAAACTTATAATGTCTGCTGAAAAAATATGTATAAATTATATTGAATGAAGATATACTAATCATACAAAATAGAATATATTTAAAGGAATTGAAATGGTTTTATACCCAATGAATTTCAGAAAATTTGGTTTTGTGTTGAACACGTTATTATATGATTATACTTTTATGATTAAATTATATCTAAACATGATATTTTTTAAATCCAACCATTTCTATGTTTTTATATATATATATATATGACTGCATTCTCAAGGTGAAGAAGTGACTTGCTACATACCATCAATAGTTTTCTGTTAATGTTTTTTGATATGATTTCATTCAGTGTGCTTCACATGTCAATATATAGAGAGATATAATATAGAACATTTTTTAAGGAATTCATTGTAAAATCATCATCTTTTTCCCTTTTAATGATAGTTTCATCATTATGGATGATTTTCGAACCCTAAGGAGAGATATATAGAGGTTTTTCTGATCTAGAATATCATTGGATTCTATGGATGTGGAGAAATATATTTATCTAATTAGGTGGATCAAGGGATTCCATTGTTTGACATACATAAATTATGATAGGTTAAATTTTAAGGATACCTAAATTCGGGTTCATATACATCCCTATCACATTTGTTGAATGTCAATACATCACCTTTTTGAGGCTCTGTATATTTGGTTAATTTGCTTTAAAAATATATGAACACTAAGTTTCATAATTATGCTATGTATTTTATAAGTTTACACTATTTAGTATGAACCTGTTTATAAATCTAAAATATATAAAGTGTATAAAAAATTGTTTGTTTGATTGAATTTCTTATGATCAAGGTCTTGGAAAAAATTGTAAGGATAACTTTTTAATAACAAAAATTCTCCCCATCCTCAATCGGTGTAATGTAAATAATTATAAAATATCATAACTAGTTTTTTCATCAAGATTTTCATGGTTTGGTAATCCAAAGGATTTTTGAAACTGTATATTTAACAAGGTTAAAGGGTCAAAATGGATCAAGTAGCCGTCATACAGTTGATATGGGGTTATATCCTCATCGGAGGTATTTGAAGGATAATTGAGATTTGTTCGAGGAAACCTTTGGATAATAACTTGTGATGTGGTTTTATGGGATGAATACGGTGGTAATAAAATCACTTGATATTGGATAACATCATTATATTAAGTGAAGAACTGATTGTGGTTGATGTTCAGTGATTGCACTTGGGTAGGACTGTGATGGTCACATCAAGTCAATGTATTTGCTGAAAAGAGATTAGAACAAGGAATTTGGAATTGTGATTCATTAGGGAGAGATAATAATGATACTACAATGGTGTGTACTATTATATAGGACATTGGTGAACGATCCTCATGTTGGATGGGTCATCAGTGAGGCATGACCAACCAGTTGATGTCTAGAGTGACAATGTGGTATTGGTGTGCGATAAGATTAAAAAATATATGGTTTCTTCGCTAATGCTAGATTTGAAATTTTGATCAAATTTCATTTAGGGTTTCTTCATATACACTATAATTCTATGATTTTTTACAATCTAAGAATGAGTCTGAATAGGGGTAGACCAATTTGTAGAGAGGTCTGATGGCAGCTAGTACAGATGATTAGTGATATAACTATATACTCACACAAAGAGTTGGGTTTATAATTTTTTTTGTGGGTTCTTGAAGGATTATAATATAACTCTAGATATTAAGACATTGTGATCCACCATTTCATTGGATGATGTGTTGGTGGGTGTGATTGGGAGTTTTTAGGAAAATTCAGCAAGAGGAGGTCTCACCAGTGCTTTTTCGTAGGGTTCGGTATAGAGAATTTACCATTTCAATAGATTTTTTTGGAATGTGGTTATTGGGTAAATAGAGTGTAGGAGTTTTTTAACACCCCTAGGTTTTACTATATTATTTTTCCATTATATAAGCACTATGTCGATAGGTTTCTTCTTATGCAACATAATCCAAAATGAACCATGTAATATTATATATATTTTGAAATGTAGGCATTTAAGTGGTGAGTAAAAAATATTGGTAACCACATTACTCTATGTATATATTTTTAATATAAATGAAATTTTTAATATTAATTCATTATTAAATTTATGGTAGTAAAATTACTAATACATTCATTTTATGTAAGAAATATATTTTTAAAAATATTTTTTTATAAAATTTATTTTAATAAACTAAATATATTATATATAACATATATTTTTTATATGAAAAATATATAATTTTATATAAATAATATTTTATCATAAATTTTATAATTAATTTTTAAAAAATAATATTAAGAATGGATAATAATTTGAAATGTTATTTTCCATTAAAAATAGTTTCTCATTATATTTTATAACTTTATTTAAGAGTTAAATTATCATATTATAGAATTTAATTTGAAAAAATGATCTATATTTTTTGATTCAGTATATTAATATTATATTAGGATTTATTATTGGGATTTTTTAAAAATAATTAATTTTTTTGTTAATAGTGAAAATATTGATTTTACGAAAACTATGACATTTTAATTATATATGAAATATATGTTTATAAACCTAAAAATTTATTAAATGTTTTACTAAGATGTATAACAATACATTCTAAAAAGACCAGTCACAATTTATAAAAACTATGTTGACCATTTTAGGAATATAAATATTAATTTCCATTAAAAAACAAATTTTGGTCTTTTCTATTAAATAAATAATATTTTTGTAAAATTTGGATTTTGATTGATTTAAAGAATCAGAAATTTTATTTTTTTTATAATAAAAAAATTTATATCCATAAAATCAAATACAATGATAATTTCACCCCACACATATGTTTTAAACTAAAAAATAATTTTTTTAAATGATTTTTACGCCATATGTGTGCTCATTCTAAAATTAAATTAACTATTACATTGAAATTTTACTTTATAAATTTACTTTAATTTTTAAAATAGTAAATTTTAAAATAATAAATGATATCAATTTTAATTTTGTTCATTAAAATTAGTTACCTAGTGTGAAAATGGAGTTACCGATGTTTGGTTAAATTTGTGTAAAAATAGTTTCAACATAGTTCTAAAGTAAACATCATGTTATAAATACATGTGATAATGAATGGTAGCGTTATTATCGAACTTATATCATCCCCACACCATTATTGATCTTTTTTGGTGCCTTTATCGTAGAATAATAGAATGAAATTGCAAAAAACTAAATATGATTTTTTTACAAAAAATTCCACTCAATTTTAAAATAGAATGACCTAAAATCCTATACAGTTATCAACTCATTATAAAACTATATCTCAATAAAACCTATACCCTATTATCTCCTTAACTATTTCCCCATGTCATTGAATCAATTTTTTTCAAAAAAATACCAAGCTAAGGTGCCTTAAGAAGACACTCAAGGGAGAACTTCCAAAATTTGAGGTAATACTCTCAACCTAATATTCCTAGTTCTTTTTTTATTTTACCACCCTCAAGTAAACTCTTTACAATAATATATGATAAAATAAAAAAAATTATATGATAAATTTTTTTCATACTAATGAAATATCAATTTTATACCTTCCTCTAAAATTATTGAGAATAAAATAAAAATATCATTATGGAATTGAGCAGACTACTGCCTCCATGAACAACGAGTTATATTGTTCATAAAATAATTTACACTGACGGTCCAAAATAGTTATTTATTGAAAATATTAAATCATTATAGCATGATGATATTATGATATAATAAATTTTTATACCCCCTCCCATTCTATGAATATTGAGAGCATTATTTATGCATGTGCGTAATACTACCTTTATTATACAATGTATTTTAGTTTTCAAACATTTTATATCATCAATGATGTTAAAAAATCATATTATATATAAACATGATATTCATTAAAATATTAATATTCCCTGATGATATGTTTTTAATATATAAGTAATATTAATACTAAATAGTTATTATTTTTTTAACAACCTCAAATGAATTCATCATGGCACCATTCTAAATTTGGGTCCATATTGGGATAAATTATGAAACTATAATATATTTTTATAAAATAATAATAAATAATGTCAACATACATAATTATGGAGATCATAATGTTTTTTAAATCATGTTTTGGCTACGGTCAGCAAACTGAAGGTGTTACATAAGAATTAATCGATCAAACTTGAGTGACAGGCGTGAGCAGAAATTATATTAAAAGTAAATAGAAATTGATAAAAAATGGAATTTTTAATATAAAATATAGATGAAAATGGATCATAATTTTTTAATTAACTTAATTTTTTTATACAAGACATTATATGCATTTGAGAAATAAATCTATACATATGATAAGGGCTTATTTATTTCAATTTTGATTAATTAATATGTAAATTGTACTCACCACACTTATCATACTTCAATATATGTATTATACATAGATTTATTTTTGTTATAAATTTAAATAAATATAATGTATTTATAAATCCATCTCTGGTTATACCGTTCAAGGATTTTCAATTTTTAATATTTTGATGTTGTAATGGGTTTAATTAACCCCCCCCCCCCCTATTTGATTTATTACATTACATGTTTAACATAATACTTATATGATTTGTTTATTAAATAATATTATTTAATATTGTATATTATCTTCCTATCTTGGTAAAATTACACTTTTTTATTCAAATCTTTCACCTTGATGAATTTATTCCTCTAAAAAGTAATACAATACTAAGAACAATTCACATTCTCATTCAAAATTATTTTCCACCATCCCTTCCCACCAATGTTCCACATTTCTATTTGGGAACCCAAATATGTTTTATCTAGAATTATCAATTAATTTATCCATACCAATTCAAAAACTAGTGTTCTATTACCGTTTTTATTTATGTGGGTTTCACCAAAGGTATTTTAAAACATGAAATGAGATATACATTTTCCTTATTACTGTTCCCATTTATTTCAAAAATATTATATATATATATATATATATATATATTTGTTCCTTAAATATTTATAAAGTGTACAGTGAATTTATATTGTGTATAACACATGTTTTATGTTTCATTCAAAATTCCAACTTTTATTTAATATCAAATTAAGGTAAAAATTCATTCTTTTATTTGATGATAAGATTCACCTCCATAAAAAGTTTTCCACGATGAATAGATTTTGTAAACACTAATTTTCCATGAAAATCCATCCTAGTTCATTTATGGATTAATGGAAAATAATAACCCATTTCATTATTTAAAATATCGTCTCCTCATTCCCAAAATCATCACTTATGCAATTCATTTTTATTCTTACTTATCCATTATCCTTCCCATGAACATTTCAACATTGTAAATAAATATTCAAACCCTCTATTTTTCTATTAAAATATAATCATCCAAAATGTTTTAACACCTTGTTATATTTGGAATACTTTTTATTTAGATTTTTTTGGTTGCGAAAAGATTTTAAACCAACTTGATTCTCATGGGTTTTAACATTCTTATCTTTTACATATTGTATATATTTCTCATGTGGGACATATACTATTTTATATATTATTATATTAATTATTAAATGGGTGCACCAAAAAATTGAATATATTGGTTCCATGCATAGTGGAAGCCTATGGTGGTGGGTAATATATTAAAATATCATTTAGATTTATTGTTTCCTAAAACAACGAGAGAATATTTTTTCACAAAAAATTATTAATTAATTAATTTAATATTAGAAGAAATGATTAACTGTTATTTGGAACCTCTCTTAATTAATTATATTTATCATCTCAAAATTCCCATTCTTATTTCCTTTATTTTTCTATGAGTGTTCAAGTATATAATCCCTCTAGTAGTAATCCACATGGGCTCATATGATTTAAATGAAACAACATATGATCTATCGGTGCTAGAACGATGAACAAATTTCATTAAATCATTTGTATTGATCAATAATCCTTTGGTATTTAAGGAATATATATTTTATTTATCATTCTAGAGAGGGATACACAAGGATTAGTTGACAGATAATTCTTTGTGCGCAATAATTTGTTATTTCAATTGCACCAATAATATATTGAAAACATTCACAATAGACATAAACATCTATTTAAAGAGATATGGTTTAGGATAAAATAATTATTTCACTATATTTCAGACCATAAATGATATAATAACATTTAATGAACCCCATTCAACAAAATAATAATAATAATAATAATATTTTGGTGCAAAACAACTTGTTTAAAAACAAATGTTAACTAAAAACTTGTTTATTTAATATTTGTCCCCGAACATGGTCATGGTTTGTTCATACACCTATAAAATTTATTGAACACCTAAATAAATATTTAATTTAAATATTTCATTCATAATTACATATTTTCTATCAATGAAAATTGAATAAGTATAATATTAATTCAATTAATTAAATTCAAATAAAATTTAATCGAGATCATTGTTAACACTTAATGTTTGACAATATAGGATTGTTTCTCATCGGAATTAGGTGGGACTGACTGAGTTCCCAGATTATTTTATAGAAATGGTTCAAGGAACCCAAGATAAATAACTTAATCTTTTAGTGATAACAACCCCATATCGATGTTCATTGTGTACTTTAATCCATTTTTTTCAAAATATCTCAGCAAGAAGGCTCCACATCCATGTCACCAACTAATATGATCTATACATATTTCACTGAATGTATGAAAGTAAATACATTGTTACATAATAGTCATGGAATTTAATGTGATGGTTATATTCCAATAGTTGGGTTGATATATAAACTTCCATAAAGATGGACAAGACAAATCCATCCTGGAATTATTCATTAATGAAGTTTCTATCATGCCACACCTGATGTATTCTACCTTACCATGAACATATGTTTTCACACGTTTTGTTAAAAAATATAAGTGTGTGAGTCATTAAATTCATTAATGAAAATAATAAATCCATGTAACATCTCACATTTTAAAAATAATAACACCTAATGACACTAAAACATACAGAAATTCCTACTAGAGGGTCTATTCTGAGAATCTACCATCATGTACATTACCAAGTGGAAACATCTTGAGAAGAAACCGTATATTCTTATAAGTACTTTCACATTATATTTTATGTAATACATGTCCAAACATAGTATGTTATCCAATTATATAACATTATTTTAGAATATCTTCATTACACTTCAAGGTTATCATCATAATGTGGAACTGATGTGGCCTTATCATTGTGATGTATAATCTATGACATTATTACATAAGAGACATAAAATAAAAAGAAAACTTTCGAAAAATATTTCATTATTAATATTCAATGCATAAAATATTCATACAATAAATATTTGGTCCAGGGACATTAATTTCAATAACTCCCATTTGGACTAGAGGAATCTACCTATGAATTTTAGTCTACTTGACCTCACATGACAATGATTCTTTTGCAGATTCAAGGGTTTAGTCAAGCATTCTTCTACATTTAATTCAATAGAAATAATTATCACACAAAATTCACCTCTTTGAGAATCATCCCTCAGGTGGTGATAGTTACAAAGTATATGTTATTTCTGCTGATGTAACCTTGCCTCTTTTGTGATATCCACTGTGACTATATTATCATGATGCACATTGATAGGATATTTTCCTCTAGGAAACACATTAAGATGTTGGATGAATGTTCACGTCCATATAGATTCTTTAACTTTCGTATATGTCTTAATATACTCAAAATCTACTGTAGAATTTGTGACCACAAAATTCATTGAGATCATCCAGCATATAATACCTCTATTCACAGTGAATATGTATCCTATTTCTGACTTAATTTCATCTCGATCAGTTTTTAAATTATAATCTCCATATCCTATGATGACTACTTCCATATCTCCTCTATAAACTAGGATCATATCCTTAGAATGCATCAAATAATTAAGGATAGTCTTGAATTCCATCTAACATTGGTCACCTAGATCAACATTATATCTTTATACCCCACTTAATGGAGGCTATCTGTACCAACCCAACTGAAAGTACAGCTACAACTGAACCAAGTACAATAGAAAATACAATTAGCTGGATGAATAGAAGCAGATCCTAGGTCCTCCACCTCGGATCCTACCTAATTGGTAGGTACAGATAGCGCAGCTCCTGGATCGTCCCCCATGGATCCTACCTAAAGGGTATGTACAAATATCCTCCACAACGCACTCTCCCAACAACCACCTCCGAGTATCGTCTCGTCGTGAAGTCCACCTCGGATACTGACTCATCTTGAGGTCCACCTCCGGGTACCGTCCAGTCCTCTAACACTCAGCCTCTGTCAGCACTTCCCGTCGACTGCATCCAAAACAATGAGGTGCGGGCATATCCCGTGCAGGTGTGAGTATACGATACCCAGTAAGGACCCCGAGACCCTCAAGGTCTCACTAAATCCAACAAGGATAACCACAAAGAAGGATCTCAATAGATAACCCTTACTTAGGTATAAACACATAATTATACCTAAGTTATCAAGTAACCCATCTCAATCATGAAGAAAAAAAAGGTTATGAAATAAACGGATAACCACAACCTAGGAATATGCCGATACATATAACTAATTTATCAAGTGACCCATCTCAATCATGAGGTAAACACAAAGGTCATAGACTCAGCTCAAACCAGGATTTTCTTTATCGAAACCGTAACTGCTGAAGAACCCTATCTCTGACGAGCACAATGATCATGTCACATCTCCGAGGTACTGCTCACTAACCTACAACTGCTGAGGTACTCCTCGTGTCGAGTACCGCGGGTCTGCCACCTCACAATGTAGTGCTTCTCCGCCATGGGTCTGCCACCTCACATAGTAGTGATCCCCCTCATGGCCTACTGAGGTACTCTTCCTCTCGAGTACCGCAGGTCTTCCACCTCACAAAGTAGTTCTCCTCCGCCATAGGTCTTCTACCTCACAAAGTAGTGCTCCCCACTAGGCTATGCATGTCTCTCCGAATCGAATCGGACAAGCAGTCATCAGGTCTCAGCCAGCTACACGGTCTCTGTACTCCGTACGATCATCTTCAGGAGGGTATGATCCACGAGCTACAGGTCGATACTCCAAGTATTACAAAGTCTCAGGAAGAAATATATCAAAGGACCACCTTGCCATAGGGGTCTCAATGCAATAGACGGCACGTCAATCAGATGTCTGGTCGGTGAGTTATTAGCTTTTATATCCCAGGGTCCCAGTTTGTTTCGTGTACAAACCAACCCAACCCTATCTCAACTATACCCTGAAAACTCATAGGGAATACTCATAGGGACCGTTTCTCAACGAGATCACCATCGACGCTAACGGTTCGTCAACGGACGTCCGGTCTGAAAGCTATCAGCTTTTCTGTTCCAGGGGCCCGGTTGGATTTTGGGTTCAGTCAAACCCGGCCACTATCCAATTGTGTCCAAACCTTAGGCGAAGTACGCCAAAAGTTCCATCTCATCATGAGAAATCCAACAAAGTCAACGACAAGTCAATCGGACGTCCGGAGCTCTAGTTATAGGTGTTTCCGCTCCGTGGGACCGGTTGGTTTTGGGTTCGAGCCAACCCGGACATACCCAAACTTCTCCAAAACATTGAGTGTAATATATTGAAACGACCGTAGTGATCCAAGGACCACATCTCAACTGACGGTGCATCGATCGGAGGTCCATAGCCCATGTTTTGGGCGTTTGAACGGATCTGTCCGAAGGTAGGGGGTTCGGGCCCGGTCCGACCCGGCCCGATATCCCCCCGGGTCGACCCGACCTGGATCCAGGTTCGGCCCAATAGGGAACGGCCCGGCCCTGTGGGAGCGGCCCGACCCGGCCGGCGCGGCCCACGTGGCCAGACAGCTCGGCTCGGTTGAGCAGTCGCAGAAGGGGGGGGCATGCTGCCCCCTTGATTGACAACTAAAGCCACCACCACCCCCCCCCCCCACGTGGGACCCACTCATCCTTCCAGTCGGGGGTTACGACCCTCAGTCTCTCCCTGCTCCCATGCGGCTGCGAGACTGGATGCCAGCCGCCGTGGCTTTAGCCACGGTGTTCCCTCCTGGCGGCGCACAGGGACGCCACCGCCTCCGGCCGTCGGTGCTGCCGTGCCGACAGGGTCTTCCGTGGACCACCAGACGCGCTCTAGTGGTCTGTTTTGCCTGCTGTCTTCACCAGCGGTCCACTCGGGACCGGCTCTTCACTGTGACGTCTTCAAAACGCCCCTGCATCCCATTTCATC
This sequence comes from Viscum album, assembly GCA_963277665.1. NCBI lineage: Eukaryota > Viridiplantae > Streptophyta > Magnoliopsida > Santalales > Viscaceae > Viscum > Viscum album. The sequence continues at coordinate 631,730,588 of OY728134.1, read as the reverse complement.
ATCGCCTGTCGATCCAAACGTCAAATAAACAAACTGCGGAGTCTTTGAATCGCCTCTACGGCCCCGACTCTGGCCGCAGTTCTGTTCGGCCTCAACGGCGTGGCACGACTACGCCGCGCTTCTTCGCCGCACTCATCTTGTTTATCTGTGGTGTCGTTTCACCACGGGCCATTTTTCATGCCACGAAAAAACACAACATTGATGGGGAGGAGAGTCGGTCATGTTCCTGCGGTCCAACCTCCTCCCGTTATAATGATAACTGGAGGCGCAAGAATAATATGATGAATGGAAAAGAAAAATATTCATGAACTAGAAATAAACCACTACCTCATGGTTTTTTCGAACAAAGGTTCGTCACAGAAAATAATCGTCGCGGGAGGCAGCATTGCAGAACAAGGTTCCGTAAGCGTCGTCAGAATCTAAGAGAATAGAACCGTTAGCGTCACGGTACCTGGCGTCGCGTCGTCGATCTCCGACGATTCGGCATTCTTCGTCATCCTTCAGCGGAGGTCAGCGTTCTTCGTCAGTTACAGTGTGTTCTTCACGTTCTTCATGGAGGAATAACTTTCTTCCAGACTTGGAGAAAAACCTCACGCAATCCTTCTCGAACAATGAAAACTGAAACTTAGAGAAATAAGACCTTGTCTTATTTAATTAACACTTAAGCCCACACCTCAATTTGAAATTCAAAATGAATTCCCGAATTAATTACATTGAATAAGTTAAATAATTAATGAGTTGACTTTTCATTTAAGGGGGGGTGCGGGTGAGTTACAGAATAAAAAGGGGTTAAGGGGATTAGGGAAAATGAAGGGGTGAGGTTCTTGTGGGCCCCAAATCACCTATATTTTCCTCTTGGTTAGTTAGGAACTAGTGGGTCCCACCCCAACTCCCTTGCATTGATTAACCACTTAGATATAAAAATAAATTTGGTTGCACAAATTTTATTTTTATTCATTACATAACCCATAACTTTAATAACCACACCCGAGAAAACACAACTCCGGAATAGGTGTTCCTAAGCAATTACAAGTGTTGTGGTTTTATCGGTGTCCTCAGATTTCGATTCCGAGCACCGGTTCAAAAGTTAGAAAAACCCGCTCGTTTGTTCACTGAACGTACCCGAGAAAGACTTTGGAAAATGATTCCGGGCACACTGGGCCTCGGAATTAGGTGCCGTCAGAAATTGCATTCTTATAAAATCCAAAAAAAATTAAGAAATAATTTTCCTTGAAATTTCCGAGTCTTTATATTACTCCCACCTCAGGGATTTAAGTCCCCCTAAAGCTTAAACACAAACTAGGGATTCAAAAGTGGCACTGAGCATGCATCTGAGCCTTCCGCTCCCATGTGCTCTCCTAGAGGTTCTCGTGCTGCTAACGAAAGTACACAAGAGGAATCGAACGTTCTAATAGGACCTTCTCCTGTAGATCCTCAACCTCTACTGGAACCCCGCAATAGTCACCCCATCTCCATAGTCCATCTCCCCATGGTCAATGATATGCATTGGGTCAAGCATATATCTCATCAGCTGAGATATGTGGTAGACGTCGTTCCCCTGTTGCAACTGCGGTGGATGGGTCAAGCGGTAACCCACTTCGCCTACCCTGCTGAGGACCTTGAAGGATCTGATGATGTGCAAAGACAACTAGCCACCTCAACCAAATCTCTGTATTTCCTAGTCGAGGTGAGACCCGTAAGAAAACGTGGTCACCATCCTCGAACTCTAGTGGTCTCTACCTCCTATCAGCATAAGACTTTTGTCAGCTCTGAGTTGTCCTCATCCACTCCTGGATGACCTGGACCTTCTCTATCATGGCCTGGACCATCCCTGGTCCCAAAGGAGCTACTATTATTTCTTCTTTGCCGATAAGAGAAATTCGTTCTCATCCCCTGGATAAACCACGTTATTTACCTAATACAGTCAATCCATACATGAATGATGCCTTCATGTCATGGACGACGTCGTAATTCCTCGACATTACTACCCAGAGATCCCACCATCACTCTCTCCTCTAATGGTCGAGTCACACAATCAGCATCAGTGTGAGGTAACTGGGTCTCCTCCAGTAGGAATCTCGAAAGTGAGGGTCAAGTCAAAAGTTTTAACCGGGGCCTCTCAGTACCGAAGAAGGAAAGAAGAAATTGTCACAAGGAGAAGTGTATTTTATTGCTGTATCGTGAAGTAAAAATACACACAACAATGTCAAAAATGAAACTAGAAGCACCAAGACTAAAGGTCCCATGCCTGGAACTAGTCCCACTCTTGTCCGCCAGCTTCCGGAGCTCCGCAGTCTTATTCTTATACTACCTGAAGCTGATCTCTCCCATGTCCACATGTTCCCTGCGATTAGGGTGGACCTCCTGGTGGCAGTGGTGGATACACCTCGAAGTATCATCCACCTCCATCTGCACTTCCATCTCCCCTGTCTTGGTCTCATGTTCCTTGAGGTCCGCCTCAATCGAAAATCTTCCTCTGCCTTGGAGGTCCTTCGTTTATCTGTTGGTCATCTGTATGGTGGGTCAGACAGTCATGTGCCATGTGACGAATCCCTCCGTAGGAGTAACACTGCATGGTAGGTCTGGATCTATCATTCCCCTTGGTGTCTCGTACTACCGACCCTGAGTCATGCGGTCGACCACCTAGAGGTTTGGTCCTCTTCGACCTCTGCGTCATCTATCTACTTCCCGCTGCAGAAGAATTTTCCGCATGCCAGCTAGTGGTGGGTCATGTTGCTGGAGACTGCTCAGCAAGGAAACTCTCCACTAAGAGGGCTCGCTCCAACACCCATGCCTGCGTCGGGATGCTGTGAGAAACAAAAGAAGCTCTAATCTCTCTCCTGAGCCCCTGATCGAAGGTTCAAGCCGTAAATAACGGGTCTCGTACCGTATCTGTGGAGTAGCATGAGACGTCTATGAACCTCACTGAGTATTGAGCCACTTTCATGTTACCCTACCGTAGATGCAGTAGCACCTGTATACGCATCGCTCAAAGGGTGGCTGGTACAAACACTTCCCGAAACAGGCTCTCAAAGTCTTCCCACAGAAGTGTCACCTCGTCATGAATCTAGAGCATCAGACTCCACCATCTACCTGCTACTGCCTGAAGGAGGCTGGCAGCAAGGATCACCATGAAGTCTGCTAGAGCCCCTACTAGCCTGAAGACTCTAACCATAGCATCCAACCAATAATCAACCGCCTGCGGGTCCATCTCTCCCCAGAACCTGGGTGGCCTCTGGCGCTGTAACTCGTGCAGTGTGCCCATGCGACATGCACTCTCTGCTGCTGGGGCTGGTGGATTTGGTGGCCCAATGGGAGGTAGTACAGCTGGTGCCTCCGCTGGTTCCTCAACTAGGATAGGGCCCTGTACTAAGGCCTCATTTCTCAGCAGGCTGTTAGTACGTACAACTCTCCGGGCACTAGCTTGTCATCTGTGGGGAGGAATCCTGAAAAAAACAAACGTGACACAGTCAAACAATTATACCTGGTAAGCTGACCTGGTTTGAGCTAAATTTAAAAAAACATTTGGAAACACACACACAATCAGTGTTTTCGTGCACAAAGTCAGAATTCAGTTGTCAGGGTCCTGGTGTATGGATACGTCACCCGCCCGCACCAACACTGGACTCCCTGAACTGAAAACCACACTCGGTTCCCTTCACACTATTGCTTCCGAGAAAGAAAATATTAGTGTTATAAATTCTGCAGTAGAACTGATTCCTCTGATACCAATTTTTCATGACCTGTCCTCGGGGCCCATGCCATGACTACTGCATGCCCACCTTCCATAGGCCATGGGCTGGAGACTAGCACTAAAGGTGTAAATCCCAATAAATGGGAAGTCATTGTCTTTGAAAAAAGTAAAAAAAACACCAAAGAGTACAAGCGGATGTAATACACTAAGTACAAAAGAAAGTGGTGTAAATTAAATGGGCCAGAATAAAAACCCAACTGAAAGCATAGCTACAACTGAACGATGTACAACATAAATGACACGCAGCTAAAAGAATAGAAGGAGATCCTAGGTCGTCCACCTCAAATCCTACTTGAAGGTTAGGTACAGATAAAGCAGCTCCTGGATCTTCCACCGCGGATCCTACCTGAATGGTAGGTACAGATAGCCTCCACAATGCTCTATCCCGACATCCACCTCTGAGTATCGTCTCGTCGTGAAGTCCACCTATGGATACTGACCCATCGTGAGGTCCACCTCCAGGTACCGTCCAGTCCTTGAACACTCGGCCTCTGTCAGCGCTGCCCGTCGACTGCATCCAACACAACGTGGTGCGGGCATAGCCCATGTTGGGGTGAGTATACGATACTCAGAATTGACCCTGAGACCCTCATGGTCTTAGTAATCCATCAAGGATAACCACAAAGAAGGATCTCAATAGATAACCTTTACTTATGTATAAGCCCATACTTATACCAAAGTTATCATGTAACCCATCTCAATCATGAGGAAAAACAAAGGTTATGAAATCAATGGATAACCACTACCTAGGTATATACCCATACATATACCTATGTTATCAAGTGACCCATCTCAATCATGAGGTAAACACAAAGGTCATAAACTCAGCTCAAACCAGGATTTTCATTATCGAAACCGTAACTTCTGAAGAGCCCCGTCTCTGATGAGTATAGTGATCTTGTCACGACTCCGAGATACTGCTCACTGACCTAAGACTGCTGAGGTACTTCTCCTTTCGAGTACCGCGGGTCTGCCACCTCACAATGTAGTGCTCCTCTCCCATGGGTCTGCCACCTCATACAATATTGCTCCCCCTCATAGCCTACAGAGGTACTCCTCCTGTCGAGTACCGTGGGTCTGCCACCTCACAAAGTAGTGCTTCTCCGCCATGGGTCTGCCACCTCACAAAGTAGTGCTCCCCACTGGGTGATGCAAGTCACTCTGAATCGAATCGGACAAGCAGTCATCAGGTCTCACCCAGCTACACAGTTTCTGTACTCCGTACGCTCTCCTCCGGGAGGGTCCGCTCCATGATCTATAGGTCAATACTCCAAGTATCACAAAGTCTCACGAATAAGTATCTCAAAGGACCGCCTCGCCATATGGGTCTCAGCGCAATAGACGACGCGTCAATCGGATGCATGGTCTCTGAGTTATTAGCCTATTCATCCCAGGTTCCCAGTTGGTTTCGTGAATGAAACAACCCAACCATATCTCAACTGTACCACAGACTCTCATAGGGTATACTCGTAGGGACCGTTTTTCAACGTGATCACCATCGCCTCTGACGGTTCTTCAATGGACGTCCGGTCTGTAAGTTATCATCTTTTCCGTTCTAGGGGCCCGGTTGGATTTCGGATTCAATACAACTCGGACACTATCCAACTTCGTCCAAACCTCAGGAAATGTATTCCAAAAGTTCCGTCTCATCAAGAGGAATCCAACAAAGACGGCAGAACATCAATCGGATGTCCGGAGCTCAAGTTATAGGCGTTTCCACTCCGCGGGCCCGGTTGGTTTCAGGTTTGAACCAACCCGGCCGTACCCAGAGTTCTTCGAAACCTTGAGTGTAATATACCGAAAAGACCGTCTCGATCCAAGGATCTTATTTAAGCTGGCAGTTTGTCGATCGGAGGTCTGTAGCCCATGTTATGGGCGTTTGAATGGATCTGTCCGAGGGTAGGGGTTCGGGCCCGTTCCGACCCGGCACGATAGCCCCCCCCAGGTCGGCCCGAACCTGTTCGACCCGACTCGGGTTTGGGTCCGTCCCAATAGGGCGTGGCGCGGCCCGGCCTGGGCGGGCACGGCCCGCGTGGCCATACAGCTCGGCTCAGCCGAGCTGTCGCGGAAAAGGCGGGGGGGGGGGGGGGGGGGGGCTACCCCCCAGATTGACAACTGCGGCCCCCCGACGTGGGGGCCTCTCTTCCTTCTAGCCGGAGGGTTACGACCCCCGGTCTCCCCCTGGTCCCATGCGGCCGTGGGACTAGACGCCTGCCGTTGTGGCTTTAGTCGCAGAGGTCCCTCCCGGCGGCGCGCCGGGACGCCGCCGCCTCCGGGGTGCCCCCGCGCTGACCGGGTCTTCCGCGAACCACCGGACGCACTTCGGTGGTCCGTTTTCCATGCGGTCTTTGGCCGCAGTACTCTCAGGACCAGCTCTTCACTGTGAAGCCTTAAAAACGCCCCTACGGCCAGTTCCGTCATCGCCAATCGATCCACATGTCAAATAAACAAATTGCGGAGTCTTCGAATCGCCTCTGCGGCCCCTACTCCAGCCGCAGTTTCGTTCGGCCTCAACGGCGCGACATGACGGTGCTGCGCTTCTTCGCCACATTCTATTTGTTTCTCTGTGGTGTCATTGCACCATGCGCCTTTTTTCATGTCATGAAAAACACGACATTGAAGGGGGAGGAGAGTCAGCCGTGTTCGTGCGGTCCGACCTCCTCCCATTATAATGATAATAGGCGGCGCAAGAATAATATGATGAATGGCAAGGAAAAATATTCATGAAAAAAAAATAAACCCCTACCTCAAGGTGTTGTCAAATGAAGGTTCGTCACGGAAAAAAATCGTCGAGGGAGACGGCGTTGCGGAACAAGGTTCCGTAAGCATCGTCGGCATCTCGGAGAAGAGAACTATTGGCGTCGCGGCACACGGCGTCGCGTCGTCGATCTCCGAGGATTCAGCATTCTTCGTTGTCCTTCGTCGGAGTCCGGTGTTCTTCGTCGGTGACAGTGTGTTCTTCGCGTTCTTCATGGAGTAAGAACATTCTTTAATACATAGAGCAAAACTGCTCCCAATCCTTCTCGCACAACAAAAACTAAAACTTAAAGAAATAAGACCTTGCCTTATTTAATTAACACACAAGCCAACACCTCAATTTGAAATTCAAAATGAATTCCCGAATTAATTACATTGAATATGTTAAATAATTAATGAGTTGACTTTTCATTTAGGGGGGGTACAGGTGAGTTACAAAATAAAAAGGTGTTAAGGGGGTTAGGGAAAATGAAGGGGTGGGGTTCGTGTGGGCCCCACCTCACCTTAATTATCCTCTTGGTTTGTTAGGAAGTAGTGGGTCCCACTCCAACTCCCTTACATTGGATAACCACTTAGATATAAAAATAAATTTGGTTGAACAAATTTTATTTTTATTCATTACATAACCCATAATTTTAATAACCACACCCGAGAAAACGCAACTTCGGAATATGTGTTCCTAAGCAATTACCAGCGCTACGGTTTCATCGGTGACCTCATATTTCGATTCCGAGCACCAGTTCAAAAGTTATAAAAACCCACTCATTCGTTCACTGAACGTACCTGAGCGAGACTTTGGAAAATGATTCTGGTCACATCGGGCCTCGGAATTAGTTTCCGTCAGAAACTGCATTCTTGTAAAATCCCAAATAAATTAAGAAAAACTTTTCCTTGAAATTTACGAGTCTTTATATTAGTCCCACCTTAGGGCTTTACATCCCCATAAATCTTAAAAACTAACTAGGGATACAAAAGTGGTACTGAGCACGCATCTGAGCCTTCCGCTCCCATGTGCTCTCCTGGAGTTTCCTGTGCTGCCAACGAAAGCACACAAGAGGAATCGACAGTTCTCATAGGACCTGCCCCTGTAGATCCTAAACCTCTACTGGAACCCCGCAATAGTCACCTCATCTCCAAATTCCATCACCTAATGTTCGATGATATGCGTCGGGTCAAGCACGTATCTCCTCAGCAGAGATACGTGGTAGACGTCGTGCCCCTGTTGCAACTGAGGTTGATGGGTCAAGTAGTAACCCACCGCGCCTACCCTGATGAGGACCTAAAAGGATCTGATTAAGCCCGGAGACAACTTTCCCCCTCAGCCAAATCTCCATAATTCAAAGTCGACGTGAGACTCGTAAGAAAACATGGTCGCCAGCCTCGAACTCTAGTGGTCTCTTCCTCCTGTCAGCATAAGACTTTTGTTTGCTCTGAGCTAGCCTCATCTGCTCCTGGATGACCTGGACCTTCTCTGTCGTGGCCTAGACCATCTCTGGTCCCACAAGAGATGCTATTATTTCTTCTTTTTTCGATAAGAGAAATCATGTCTCATCCCCTGGATGAACAAAGTTCTTTGCCTAATACAGTCAATCCGGACATGAATGATGCATTCATGCCATGGACGACGTCGCAATGCGTCGACGTTACTACAAAGAGATCCATCCATCACTCTCGCCTCTAAGGGTCGAGTCACACTATCAGAATCATCCAGAGGTAACTGGTCTCCTCCAGTTGGAATCTCGAAAGTGAGGGTCAAGTCAATAGTTTTAACCGGGACCTCTCAGTACACAAAAAGGATGGAAGCAAATGTCACAAGGAAAAGTCTCTTTTATTACTACATCTCGAAGTACAAAGACACACAACAATGAAAAAAAGGAAACTAGAAGCACCAAGACCAATGGTCACATGCCTGGAACAAGTCCCACTCTTGTCCACCAGCTTCTAGAGCTCCGTAGTCATATGCTTCTGCTGCCTAAAGCTGATCTCTCCCATGTCCACATGTTCCCTGCGGTCAGGGTGTACCTCCTGGTGGTTGTGGTAGCAACACCTTGAAGCATCGTCCACCTCCAACTCCAAGGCCAGCTACCCTGTATCGGTCTTCTGTTCTAGGCGGTCCGCCTCGATCGAACCTCTGCCTCTTCCTGGGAGGTCCTTAGTTTATCTGCTAGTCATCTGTACGGTGGGTTGGATAGTCACATGCCATGTCACCATTACCGCTGCAGGAGTAACACTGCATGGAATTTATGGCTCTGTCATTCCCCTTGGTGCCTCGTACTACCGACCCTGAGTCATGCGGTCGACCACCTATAGGTCTGGTCCTCTTGGACCTCTGCGTCATCTGTCTACTGCCCGCTACAGAAGACTCTGCCGCATGGCGGCTAGTGGTGGGTCTTGCTGCTGGAGATTTCTCACCAAGGTAACTCTCTACTAAGAGGCCTCCCTCTAACACCCCTGTCTGCGTCGGGATGCTATGAGAAACAAAAGAAGCTCTAATCTCTCGCCTGAGCCCCTACTCGAAGGTTAGGGCCCTGAAGAACGGGTCTCATACCATATCTGTGGAGTATCGCGAGAGGTCTGTGAACCTCACTGAGTACTGTTCCACTATCATGCTACCCTGCCGTAGATGCAGCAGCTCCGGTATATGCACCGCTCGAAGTGTGGCTGGTACAAACTCTGCCCGGAACAGGCTCTCGAAGTCTACCCATAGAAGTGTTTCCTCGTCGTGCATCTGGATAATCAAGCTCCACCATCTGCCTGCTACTGCCTGATGGAGGCTGGCAGCAAGGATTACCATGAAGTCTGTTGGAGCCCCTACTAGCCTTAAGACTCTCACCGTAGCCTCCAGCCAATCCTCAGCCGCCTGCGGGTCCGTCTCTCCCTAGGACCTGGGTGGCCTCTAGCGCTGGAACTCGTGGAGTGCACTCATGCGACGTGCACTCTCTACTTCTGGGACTGGTGGCATCGGTGGCCCAACGGGTTGTAGTACCGTTGGTGCCTCTGATGGTGCCTCAACTGGGATAGGGCCCTGTACTAAGGCCTCATATCTCAGCGGGCTGTTAACACGTACAACTCTCGGGGCACTAGCTGGTCATCTGCAAGGAGGAATACTGAATGAAACAAACATGGCATGGTCAAATGATTATACCTGGTGAGCTGACCTGGTTTGAGATGATTTTTTGAAAAAAAAACTTTTGGAAACATACGCGCAATCAGTGCTTTTGGGCACAAAGTCGGAAATCAGTTCTCAGGGTCCTGCTTTATGGATACGTCGGTCGCCCGCACAATCACTGGACTCCATGAACTGAAAACCACACTCGGTACCCTTCACAGTATTGCTTCACATAATGAAAATATTAGAGTTATAAGTTATGCGGTAGAATTGATTTCTCTGATACCAATTTCTCCTGATCCGTCCTCGGGGCCCGTGCCGTGACTAATCCAAGCCCGCCTTTCATAGGCCAGGGGCTGATGACTAGCACCAAATGCGTAAACCCCAATAACTGGGAAGGCACAACCTTTAAAAAAAAGTAATAAAAACACCACAGAGTACAAGCAGAAGTAATACAGTACGTAGAAAAGAAAGTGATGAAAAGTAAATGGTCCAGAATAAAACCCAACTGAATGTAAAGCTACAACTGAAAAAAAGTACAACAGAAAAGACAAGTATCTGGAAGAATAGAAGAAGCTCATAGGTCATCCACCTCGAATCCTACCTGAAGGGCACATACAGATAGCGCTGCTACTGGATCGTCCACCGCGGATACTACCTGAAGGGTAGGTACAGATAGCCTCCACAATGCTCTCACCCAAAAACCTCCTCCGAGTATCATCTCATCATGAAATCCACCTCCGAATACTGACTCGTCGTGAGGTCCACCTCCAGGTACGGTCTAGTCCACGAACACTCAGCCTCTGTCAGCGCTGCCCATCAACTACATCCAACACAATGAGGTGCGGGCAGAGCCCGTGCGGGGGTGTGTATACGATACTCAGTAGGGAACTCTAGACCCTCAAGGTCTCACTAAATCCAACAAAGATAACAAAAAAGAAGGATCTCATCAGATTACCCTTACTTAGGTATCATCCCATACTTATACCAAAGTTATCAAGTAACCCATCTCAATCATGAGGAAAAACAAAGGTTATGAAATCAACATATAACCACTACCTAAGTATATGCCCATACATATATCTAAGTTATCAAGTGACCCATCTCAATCATGAGGTAAACACAAAGGTCATTGTTTCAACTCAAACCAGGATTTTCATTATCGAAACCGTAACTTCTGAAGAGCCCCGTCTCTGACGAGTATAGTGATCCTGTCACAACTCCGAGATACTGCTCACTAACCTAAGACTGCTGAGGTACTCCTCCTGTCGAGTACCGCGGGTCTACCACCTCACAATGTAGTGCTCTTCCGCCATGGGTCTGCCATCTCACATAGTAGTGCTCCCCCTCATAGCCTACATGGGTACTCCTCCTATCGAGTACCGCGGGTCTGCCACCTCACAAAGTAGTGCTCCTCCACCATGCGTCTGCCACCTCACAAAGTAGTGCTCCCCACTGGGCTATGCATGTCACTCCTAATCGAATCGGACCAGTAGTCATCAGGTCTCAACTAGCTACACGGTCTCTGTACTCCATACGCTCGTCTCCGGGAGGGTCCGCTCCACAAGCTACAGGTAGATACTCCAAGTAACGCAACGTCTCATGAACAAGTATCTCAATGGACCGCCTTGCCATAGGGGTCTCAACGCAACAGACAGCGCGTCAATCGGATGCCTGGTCTTTGAGTTTTTAGCCTTTTCGTCCTAGGTTCCCGGTTGGTTTCGTGTATGGACCAACCCGACCGTATCTCAACTGTACCCCCAAACTCTCATAGGTTATACTCATAGGAACCTATTCTCAACATGATCACCATCACCGCTGATGGTTTGTCAATCGGACGTCTGGAGCTCAAGTTATAGGCGTTTCCGCTCCATGGGCCAGGTTAGTTTCAGGTTCGAACCAACCCGGCCATACCCAAAGTTCTCAAAACCTTGAGTGTAATATACATAAACGACCATCTCGATCCAAGGATCGCATCGCAGCTGACAGTGCATCGATCGAAGGGCCGTAGCCCATGTTTTGGGCGTTTGAACGAATCTATCCTAAGGTAGGGGGTTGGGCCTGGTCCGACTTGGCCCGATACCCCCCCCCCGGGTCGGCCCGACCCAGCCTGGGCGGTCATGGCCCATGTGGCCAGACAACTCAGCTCGGCCGAGCTGTCGCGGAAAAGGGGTGGGGGGGGGGGGGGGGGCGCTTCCCCCCTAATTGACAACCGCGGCCCCCCACGTGGGCGCCGCTCTTCCTTCCAGCCAGGGGTAAGGACCGCCGGTCTCCCCCGGGTCCCGCGCAGCCGCCGCGGCTAAAGCCGCGGCGGTCCCTCCTGGCGGCACGCCGAGACGCAGCCACCACGCCGGCTGGGTTTTCAGCGGACCAACGGACGTGCTCTGGTGGTCCGTTTTTCCTGCGGTCTTCTCCAGCAGTATTCTCGAGACCGACTCTTCAATTCTAAGTTTTCAAAACTCTCCTGAAACCCATTCTACCATCTCCCATCGATCCACACCTCAAATAAACGAACTGTGGAGTCTTCAAATCGCCTCTGTGGTCCCGACTCCAGCTCCGGTTTCGTTCGGCCTCAACGGCACGGCGCGACGACACTGCACTTCTTTGACGCATTAATCTTGATTCTCCATGGTTCTGTTGCACCGCGCACCATTGTTCATGCCGGGACAAACACAACATTGAAGGGGGAGGAGAGTCGGTTGTGTTCGTGCGGTCTGACCTCCTCCCATTATAATGATAACAGGCGGCACAAGAATAATACGATGAATGGAAAGGAAAAATATTCACGAACAAGAAATAAACCCCTACCTCAAGGTGTTGTCGAACGAAGGTTCGTCACGGAAAATGATCATCGCGGGAGACAGCGTTGCAGAACCAGGTTCTGTAAGCGTTGTCGGCGTCTCGGAGAAAATAACTGTTGGCGTCGCTGTACATGGCGTCGCGTCGTCGATCTCTGAGAATTCGGCGTTCTTCGTCGTCCTTTGTCGGAGGCCGTCATTCTTCGTCGGCGTTGGTGTGTTCTTCTCTTTCTTCATAGAGGAAGAACGTTCTTCAAGACATAGAGCAAAACCTCTCCCAATCCTTCTCGCACAACGAAAAGTAAAACTTAAAGAAATAAGACCTTTTTTTATTTAATTAACACACAATCCAACACCTCAATTTGAAATAAAAAATGTATTCTTGAATTAATTGCATTAAATAAATTAAATAATTAATTATTTGACTTTTCATTTGGGGGGGGGGGTGCATGTGAGTTACAAAATAAAAAGGGGTTAAGGGGGTAAGAGAAAATGAAGGGGTGGGGTTCGTGTGGGCCACACCTCACCTTAATTCTCCTCTTGGTTAGTTAGGAACTAGGGGGTCCCACCCCAACTCCCTTACATAGGATATCCACTTAGATATAAAAATAAATTTGGTTGCACAAATTTTATTTTTATTCATTACTTAACCCATAATTTTAATAACCACACCCGAGAAAACGCAAATCCGGAATAGGTGTTCCTAAAAAATTACCAACGTTGTGGTTTCATCGGTGCTCTCAGATTTTGATTCCGATCATCGGTTCAAAAGTTAGAAAAACCCGCTCATTTGTTCACTGAACGTACCTAAGTGAGACTTTGGAAAATGATTCCGGGCACACCGGGCCTCGGAATCAGGTGCCATCAGAAACTGAATTCTTGTAAAATTCCAAAGAAATTAAGAAACAAATTTCCTTGAAATTTTTGGGTCTTTACAAAACCAAATTAAAATATATTTATATATATGTAATCCTTTAAATTCTATCTCCTTCCTCATCCATATGAGGACATATTTTCATTGAGAAATGAATTCCATGGGACATTAGAAACAATCCCCACTTAGATAGTTCCATACTAAATATCTCATGTATATTTTATATGTATTTTCATTGACTTATGTAGAGAATCCTATTATATATGTCATAATATATATTGATCCCAAGTACATATTCTTCCTTTCCCAAGTATATCAAAAGAGAATTATTTATTCTTCCACGAATTAATATACAACTTGGTTAGTATTTTGTTTCCGATGAGTAAAATTTCATGAATATAAAAATTAAGAAAACAACTAAAATCCCAAATAACCATGTATAGACATAAGGTTCATACAAATGTTTTATGAAAAAAAATTCTTCTATGGATTCATTGAAATGAATTACCCCTAATGTAAAAGATTTTATTAATTAATAAATGTATTTTTTTTCATTTTTTGTATCTTATTAGAACCCATAGGAGTCACAAAACATTAGAGTTGTGTCATATAGAAATCATCCTAAAGGTTTAAAATTTGAATGGATATTGTGAAATCTAATTTTCAAATATCCTTATCCTGGTAATCCACAATTGAATGTAGATTTGTTTATGGATTTCATCAATAAAACTATTTAATATGATTAATAATATTCAATTCCATGATGTTTTCAAAACTTTATCCAACCATTAATGCCTTCAAGGTACCAACATATCCATCCATGACTAGTTTATTCTTGAATACCCATTTTCAGCCAATAATCATTACAACCACTGGAAGATCTACCAAAATCCAAACTTGGTTTTGGTACAAAGAATCAAGTTCAAAAATCATGGTTTCTTTCCACATCGATACTTCTATGGAACTTAATCATTTTTAGGCCATAGGATAATTATTATGAAGGAATAAAGAGTCACCATCATCAGTGACTAGAAAAAGCATACCATTGTAGTTCACATTCCTCAATTGTACACCTATATAATTTATATGAATTTGGAATAGTTTCTTTTTTCCACAGGGAATTGTGTAGTTTGTTCTTATTCAATTTCTATATACCCCGAGCCAAGAATATTTTGAAGTATATTTCTCTCCTACTCTCACTATATGAGATTTTCTCACTCTCAATGAATATGGTGTGTCTTTTAATGAATTTTTTTGCTTGATGGATTCTATAGTTAATATCATCTCATTTCCATGGGGTATCTTACTAATGTGTACTTTGTTCAACTGGGTGAAATTTTGATAATTGAAGAGTCCATTAAAAATTCATTACTTCCCAACAGATTCAAATTAAACAACATGGTTTTTCTTCCACTACAAAACTCAAAAGGAATACCATTGATTGATTTTTTTGGTACTGGGTTTCGTATGTGTGAAGTTTTTTGTAATGTGTACCTCCAAATGGATAATGTAAAAATCTCATGACTCATAATTTATCTCTCCATATCCATATATTTATCATTCCCCCTTTCACTTACAACATTCAACTTAGGTGTTTTAGGAAGACTGTGTTCAGAAAGGATCCCAAACTCTTATATGTAATCATTTATTCCATGGATAAGATGTTATCTATAATTGGATATGCAATGTTCATTACTCTTCTTAACAAGATGTTTCTCAAAATCATTCTTATATTCCTTGGATTTATCAAAACAATATTACTTATACCTCATTAGGTATACATGTCCATATATACTAAAATATTTAGTAAAAGTTAGGATGTATGAATACCCACAACATACATTACTGGAAAATGGTCCACACATATCTTTATGAACTAATTCAATAATCTCTTAGTAGATTTAACTTTTCTACTAAAGAAGTATTTGGCCATTTCACCTTGTTAAAATGGTTGAAGAGACCCAGTTTTTTCCTTGTAATTCTTTTACATATTTCTACATATATTTCCAGAGCAAGGTGATGAGACATTGTTCCATTCTGAGGACCAATGTGATTAGAATTAATTTTATAAAAACATTAAATATATTTTATAGTATACATGTGTAGTTTTTGAAATAAAATGGAATAAATCTTAACAGAAATTTCAAATCAGAAATCCAATACCATAGTCAAGTTTAGAACATGATGTTTATCCTTCGCACAACCGAAAATAGATCATCTTGGGTTGTTTGTAATTCATGATATTTTCTAGTTCATTCAGTTAACATAAATAATTATATTTAGTTATTTTAATTAATTATCCTAACCATTATTTCATAATAATAACACATTGTGGGGTTTTTACTATGTCAATCTGAAAAACCATTGGAGAATCGAGAGATTATTTTCTTCTCCTTCATTGGAAACATTCATCGGATGACGAAGAGACTCCAAATCATAGTAGATAGAGACAAATTGAATGGAACGACCCCTAAAAATTTTTAATGAATACATTATTCAATTAAAAATGATCAAATCTCCATGAAGGTATTTTTAATTCATAGATTATCCAAATTTTTATTAAATACTTTGGGAAATATTATATTACCTCTTCATCGTAATTTCACTCAATCCTTTTCACAATCCTATGTATAAGGTTTTATTTTATTATTAATTTAATACTTTTTCCATGTTTTCCCACCCTAAATTCACAATATGAAATCTTTTAATAAGATATCATAACCTCAAATTAATCTCACCCAAGTTCTTCTGTTTCCCTCCACCATACTCATTCAATTCATTCTTCATTGTTAGACCACGGGGCCATGACTCAACATTTTCTGAGTGGGATTGATCCCAATAGGAGCCCTGTATTCATGGTAGATTCACATTAAATGTACATAATTTGGATTTGGGTATGGATTGTGATTATTTAGAGGTTATATTTGATTTATACCATGGATTTTATATTTGGTATAGAACGGCGAATATAGGAGGTTTGTGGGATATATGATAAACCTCGATGGAGAAATAGGTACCACTTTGCGACCGTCAGATGGATGGAAATGATGAATAACGGAATTTCCCCATGAATTCATGTGATGGAGGGGCTTGACTAAAAGTGGAAAAACAAGATCTAGATGCATAGTTTAAGATCTATGTTTTTGTAAAAAAAATTCCTACACGACATGTAATAGGAAGAACACACATCATGTAGGTCCCTAGATATGAAGAACATAGTGTTGGGTGATATAGGTTCACATGTGTTGTTGGGCCCCCTCAAACACTGTGACCTTGGGTTGGAGACTCTCCATTTTCTCTCAGAGTACATGGGAATGGGCATGGCCAGGTACACACAATGTGAAAAATTGCACAGATAGGGGAGAAGTACACAGGCACTGCCAGAGTGCCCAAGTAAGACCCCATGTGGCACAAACACACTGTGTAGGCCAACTAAATTCCATGTATGGTCACATGGGTAGCAAGGAATGTAACTGTAGGGACATGGATAGTGATTCATGTAACTATAGGTACATGATAAGGCAATGGAGAGGGACCACACATTGTGTGGGTCCTGTCACATGCAGTGTACCCCATGTTTCATTTCAAGGAAACCATAACCAATCATATCTCCATTGTTTGTACTAATATTTTGACTTGTGAGTCTCCTATCCTATTTTTCTCAAAAATAGAAAGAGATGGTGGAATTTATAGTGTACTTTTATATATAATTTGTATTTTTTAGGAATCAATCTTATTTATGAAATGGTCGAGGGTGGTAGTGATCGAGAAAAATCACCAGGTGCATCTATAGTTGTGCCCTCTTTATAAGATAGGGCATGGTTCATTTACCTATATATAGAGTGGAACCCTAAAACTACTTTAGGGTTGGATCCTATATATACTCTTATAGTGGAACCATATTTATAGGTTAGGCATGGGTGCTTGACTTACTATTGGAGTGTCACCCATCTGTTGGTTGGGGCATAGGTTATATACCATCTATCAGAGTTGATGCCTCTTAGAAGGTAGGGCATGTATCCTCGACTACTGGAGAGGGACCCTATAGTTGGGAAGGTGATTGGTCCTCTAGAAACTACGATGGTGGAACCTTCTAGTTGGACTGGGCATGGGTCCTTTATCATCTTCTGAGTGACACCCTCCTGTAGAGAGTGGGTGTGGGTGCTTGACCGTCAAAATGGAACCCCCCAATAGGAATATGGAAAGAGTTCTATAGATATATACTCAGTGGAAACCTATTATTATACTAGGGAATCTGTCATCTACCTATATATTATTCCCCTTCATTGTGTGGAGAAATGTAAAGGTGTTTCTTAACATTTTTTTTGTTGGGAAGATGTACGAGATGTGAGGCATCATTGATGGACTTATAAAAATATTTACACTTATTATATGATCTAGGTTTGGATATAGATATCCCTCTATCACTCATTTGGGTTTATTTGGTTTGAGAATATATATATATATATATATTTATTTATATATTTATCCATGTTGTTATATTGTTTACACTATTTCTACAGGTGGGAGTGACGTGGCGTGTAGTCCACAAAATAGATGAGATGAGATCCCATGTGCTTTGATGAGGTTACATAATTATTTCGGGTTTAGCAATGTTATGTATATTTATTCATTTTGTGTCTCTTACTACCCTACCTTCAGCTTTCAAGGAATCCTAATGGGTATTTATATCCTCATCCCTATAATGGGTTTTCCAACCAGAGTCATGTCTTATTGAGTTGATGGACATGTTGGAAGCGGCTACAGAGGAGCATAGAATAATAGCTAAATTAGATTTCATATGGTGTAAAGACATTAGATATTAGGATCTAGGATCCCTAAAAAGTTTTACATTCTAGTTTTTTCAAGTTGGGATATCTTTCTAGTTGAAATTTTATTCTCTCCCTTTATGTTTAAGTTTTAGGTGGCATGCTCTTATACACCCTTCATGTTTTTTATATTTGGTTTATATTCTAACTATTTATTATTATTATTATTATTATTTTATACCGATTAATTGAGATTATTTGGTGTGTCCATATAGGTACTTTATCCAATAGAATCTCATTTAGGACTTGTCATTCGACACTTTTCACCACCCATGACCTATGGAGGTTGGGTGGGGGTAGTTGTGATTCATTACGCAATAATGGTCATTTCATGAAAGATTTGTTTCAGAGTTATTCATTCATTGGGATCGTGTTTGGAGTAATCCCCTTAAAAGGATTCAGTTGGGGTTTAAGGAAACAATGTAAAAGTTTCTCGAGGGTGGCTCTTAGGATAGGGAACCCAGTGATGGTATGGATGACCAACGTATCGATTCACCTGGACCTTGAATACTTGTATTCCGAATCAATATAACAAGATATTGTTTAAGGGATCAAATGTTACATAAATATTATAATATAATAATTTTAATTTTCTTCTTGAGTCATCTCCCCATTGTATATATATTCTCATCTTATAGTTTTACATATTGATTAAATTTTCAGGATTCTTCTGGGATGACAGCCATCTAGATTACCATTTCCAGATCATGATGAATATCTTATGAGTGATGAGGCCTTAGTTTTTTGTCAATATTAGGTTATCCTTACTGTAGTTGAATAGATAAAATCGCCCACAACTATTGAGCCTTATATCATACTAGCATGAAAGGTTGATAATGGATGCAGGCATAGTGAACTATGCATGTTCTATTGTTAGAGGATACTACGTTTCTATAGATATCCAAATCCCTAAGAAGTGGATGATTAGATAGAATTGGTGGTATATGATTTAGGATTATTTGGACACCAACATATTTGGTGGTGGTTCCAGAAAATAAACGTTTCCACATAGAATATTGGAAATGGTGGAGTTTTATTACACATATGCATGATGAGTCTACACACTCAGGGTTTGACTTGCAGTAGTTGTTCTGTGAGGAGTACTACCTAAACTTTTTTCACTCTTGTTGGATTTTTTTGCTTATAATGGTATATTAGGAAGGTGTGACATGGTATTAGTATGACGCGAGGATCACAAACCATACACGGTACTCCCATTAAATTATCTGGGGTGGATAATTATCAGCACAAAAATTTGAGCTGGGACACCACAGAGAGATTTATGTCCTTGCAGAACCCCTGTGCATTACAAACTATTTTGGGGTGTTGGAGAGGGAACTGGTGAAACATATATTTCTTTGAAAGGGATACCATAAGTCTTGGGATGGTACTAGGAGTTATGGAGATAATTCAACCACAAAATCTAGAAGATGTATTTAAAAATATCTCAATGCGAGGGGTCTTCCTAGGACTATGCTTAGGAATGTGTTCAAGGATTAGAAATAAGAAATGGTAGTATAGATAGGGGTGGAACTATTATTGTTTTGGGAGAGGTCACATGGTGCATAACTACCTAACCTAACGTGTTAATTAGAACCAGGTTCAAAACCGGGTGGAGGTGAATTTTCGGGTTATTGTAGAAGTACTATAGTAGTTACATTAGTAGTTACTGTTCAGTACTGTAGCAGCCGGAACTATTCACCCGATTTGGGCCTTTAGGAAACCAATTTGGGCCAACGGGTCTCCAGGGCCTTCGGGTCATCAAATGCCATCAGGCCACAGGGTCTTTGCGCCACAAAAAGACCACGCAGTAGCCCAGTTCACACAGAACAAGCCCCAAGATGAGGATTAGAGCAACAAGAGTAGACGCCTCTAGATGTAGAGCTAACCGGATTGGAAGAATGAGAGGGTATTGCAGGCGCCATCGAGACTAGGCACGGTGAAGCTTTGTACGGGGCAATTCTAGATGATCAAAAATGCAAGGTGAGAAGCTAGGTGATCAATGACGCAGAAGCTGGGGAGGGTAAATTTATGAGGGTTGGGCCTATGGGTCATTTATTGGGAATGGTATGCCTCTGGGACTTTGGTTCATGTATTGCAAGTCATTAGAGCCTTGTGCCTTGGAAATACTGATCATGTATGGGTCCCCCTTCAACCCTTAAAAGGGGGATTATCCATAATAAAATAAAAAAGAAGGCCTTTGGTCCATTCGGGTAACGTGTCAATGAGTGCATTCTGATAGCTAATATCCCAACATGAAAGTGGAATTGTCAGGATTGGGGAACTCCTAGGATACGATAGGGCAGCCCATAGGGAGACGGACCCAGAATAGTATTAGGATGAGATATAGGTGGAGTAGAAATGGGTGGTGTAAGACAATATGATATCCATTAACCACCACCACTATGTTTCCCATGTCAGGCCAAGGGAGCTAGCGGTCATGGCCACAAACACATATAGGCTATTTTGTATTATGAACATTCAGCAAAAGAGATGATAAACCATATGATATATGCTTATTCTAATCTTACTTAAATATTAGTAGAGATATGTTAAATTTATTCATTCATCTCTAAACTCATGGTGTGAGAGATAGTGCTCCCAGTTGAGGTGTTATCCCAATAACATTGTTTTTAGGTGCTTATTGGGAATACTTCATCTATATGTTTTATCTTATTAAAGTGAGATTCATCACTCAGTGGATAGAGGTTTTTGAGGGACCATTTGGTTTTCATGATGGAATCCTATGATTTCATCTTGTGTATGGATTGGTTATCCATAGTCTGATCCAATATTTAATTTCAGATCATATAATTCTAATTCATTTTCACTAATGAGATTTCATTCTACCTTACTGGAAAGAGAGATCTCATGGAAGGACTTGTGGGTTCTTTGAGTAAGATGCTTTATCCCATCACCCGTAAATAGGAGAGTATAGTCATTTTGTATAAGGATATTTTGGCATCTTGATTCCTTCATTTGTAGAGGATTATGTGGAGATCTTCCTTGAGAATGTTTTGTGACTACCTATGAAGATTGATATTGAGTTTTTTATCTACATGCATCATGGGACCATTTTGATATCTTATACGACATATCTAATGACCCCTACTGTGCTTTGAAATCTACATTTATTGATGTAGGCCCTTGTAGATAAGGGTTTTATCAATCCCAATGTGTCCCCTTATGCTGAACTAATGTCATTCATCAAATATGAGGATGGGATATTGAAGTTATTAATGGATTATCATGTCATAAACTAGGCCATTATAATGAACAAGTACTGAATCTCGAGGATTGAAAAACTCTTTCATCAGTTTTGAGGTGTGATATGGTTCTTGAATATTGATCTTAGGTTTGACTACCACCATTTGAGTTTTTGAGAGGTTGACATTCCAAATATAGAATTCTGATGTCACTACATACACTATGAGTTCATGGTGATTCCCTTTGTTGTTAATAATTTCATCTATGTGTTTATCGATTTGATAAAATAGTTTTTCTAAACATAAATGGTCCTAGTTTCGTTTCCTATCATTGATGACATACTCATCTACTCTGAATTAGAGGATATGTATGCATATAACATGAGTATAGTCCTTTAAATTCTTCAATAATAACTACTTAATAGTAAGGTCTTGATGTTCCATTTCAAGATTAATGAAGATCACATTCTAGGGAATGCCATTCCTAAAAATGGTTTACCCCTACACCCAATGAAGATCGATGCACTGCATTCTTGGAATCCAACTATGATATTGTCAGAGATACATGAGGCTTTCAGAAGACCCATCCAGGATTGAATCCACTTTTTCAAGCTGATGAGGAAGGGGAAGCCATTTACTATGACTGAATTATTCTAGAGGACCTAGAAGAGTTGTGTTTGAGGGTAATGATTTCTCCTCATTTGAGACTTTAATAGTAGACAATGGAGTACATAGTTTATTGTGATTACTTAGGAAATAGTAATGGGTATGTATTGATGCATTAGTTATTAGTAATCACATATGGATCTTGGTAGTTGTAACCCCATGACTAGAACTACATCACTCATTAATTAGGGCTATATGCAGGGGTGGTCCTTTCTCTTAAGATGTCGTGGAACAATATTTTTCTGGAGTGCTTGGTGGTTTATTCAGTTCATTAGAGTCTAAGATATGTCTTATCATGGAGAGACTTGAACATATGACATAGGAACTGGTTAGTGTTCTTATTGGACTATTACATTGAGGTAGTAGGTACTCTGGTGAATGACAATTTGTTAGAATATGCCATTAGTAGAAAGTCCCTAGATCATTTGGTATGGGAGGATTCTAAGTAGCTGAAATCATTGCAGTTGACATAGGATGACTAGAGGGGAGAAACTTTTCGTAAGTTGATGGTGTTGACTGCGCTTCACCTTTAGCGTGTTACAGAAACCCAGTTGGTATGCATAAATTATGATGTCTTTTGTGACTAGATATCAATAGGGGGTTCACTAGATAGATAATTTGAATGAGTGAATCATTTCATCCTTTTACAAGTACAAATGGGGGTCCCAGTCATGATGCATGTGGAGGGAATGCGAGAGCTCCAAAAATATACTTTGGTTTATTTCCCGGTTTGATAAAAATGTACATAATTCTTTATAAGAACTTTTGATGGTCAAAAATGAGTTTATCTATGGCTGAGTTTTCCTCTTAGTGTCCCACCTACCAATAGTTGAAGGATGATCACTAGGTTATGATAGTTTTTTTATAGCCCCTTGAGATCCCATAGATAAAATGGTATAAGGTATACAAGGAATTGTTTATAGGTATTCCATGGATAAAAGATCTATGACACAATCTGGTTGATTATTGACTGACTCATAATGTCCGCACACTTTCTTGATATCAATGAGTATTCTTCTATATAGCATTTGGGGATAATGAGTGTATGGTATATTGTTATCTTTCATGGGGTGACCTCTACTATTGTTTATGATTGTGATGCATGGTTCACATAACAGTTTGAGATAGGATTGAAAGAGTTATTTGATACCCATATGAGGATGGATACAAACTTCCACCCACAAATATATGTGTAGACTGAGCGCACTCTTGAGGGTTTTGGAGGATATACAGATGAATTTAATTTTATACTTTGGATCGAGATAGGTGGATCAATTTATTTTTTTTAGTTTTTGCACAGTAATTTATATCACTAAACTACCAGAATAAAACCTTTTATGACCGTATATGGGAGAACCTATATGTCATTATTTTAATGGGAAAAAATTATATAGGAATCCTATGTGGGTGTAGAGAAGATACAGGTGCTGAAGTAGAAGGTCCAATTCATCTATGAGAGGATGAGGACGACAACGTGTAGGAAGAAAAACAATGTATATCACCTTTATAAGACCTTGTATTTTCATCATCGAGTCAAAATATTCTTCAGATTCTCCCCATTATGAAGAATTAAGAGATTCGGTTTGGGAGGGAAGCTATCCTTGAGGTTCATCAGACCATTCGAGATCATTCAAAGGGTTGGAAAAGTTTCATACTACTTCACTCTTCCCCAATAGTTGGAGTGAGTGCATGATATCTTCTACATGTCATAACTAAGCACATACGTCTAGGACCCTTTGAAAATTGATGAATGAGTAAAATATGGTCATTGAATATAGATCCACTTTTTTAAATCATCTGGTGGTGATCATGGATCGATTGTAGAGGACACTGTGTGGACAAACCAACCTCATCGTTCATGTGATATGGTAGCACAAGAGCATTCAAGAGTGCTCCAAGGAGAGGGATTGTCAAATGAGATCATATTAACTTGAGAAATCTTTTAATTTATTTCTATTAATGAATTATTAAATTTATGGAGGGAATTATGTAGAAACTCATTTTTCATTGTAAGGCTATGAAATATTTCTTCATATATTTTTTAATCCAAACACCAGGATGACATGTGAATATGAGGCTCAATGTTATAGGAATTTATTTTATAAAAAATAATTTTTTTTATTTAACACATGATGTTTCAAAATGAAAATGGGATAAATATAAAAAGGAATATCATATCAAAAATCCAAGACCACTATTGAGTAAAAAACACAATGTTTATTCTACGTGTGGCCTAAAATCTGTTGGCAGAAGGTGTTAAGATATCATTCCTATTGGAGGGTGTGTTTAGTTAAAATAATTTATTAAATTTATTTATTTTAATTAATTAACCTAATGATGTTACTCTTATTAATACCATGTTATGGATATATCCTCATGGATGGCCAAATAAACCCTTAGATAATTGAGAGATTCTCTTCCTCTCCTTTATTGGAAAATCGACATATGATGCCAATGTGACCCCTGATAAAAAATTATTGAGATGTAGTGAACGAAACAAACCCTCTCAATCATTGGAGATCATGTTCTTAAATAATAAGTGATCTAATATCAATATAATAATTATAATTTTTTTAAAACCCTTGATTTTGAAAATTCTTGAGAATGGTCATATTACTTCTTTATTTGTGTTCCTATCAAGACATTTCATGTGAATATGTATTAGTATTTAATTAATTGTTTATTCAATCCTCATTTTATATGATTTCTAACCTTATATTACCTAAAATTATTGGGTGGACAAAAACTCTGGGCCAATGATTTATTTCATACTTGTTATTATGATTTTACTCCCACATGTTCTTTGTGCTATTCATATTGGACCATGAGGACCTGATTCAACATTTTATTGGTGGGGTCGAGCCTAATCGGATGCAGGATTCCTGTAGGATTCACATGTGCTGAAAAGAACATGGATTTGGGTATGTTTAGTGATTTGTTATAGGATACATGGGATGAATCCCATGGATTTGATATCCGGGACTAAATGACGAACAACAGAAGTATGTAGGATGTACAACGAACCTCTATGGATCAAAAGGTACTGATTTACATCAACCATATGGATGTAAATGACCACTAATGACCATTAACTATGTTTTTGGGATAAGGAGAGGCTATAATCAATGGTGAAAATCCAGATCTGGACATGTGGGGCTAGATCTAGATTTGTAGAAAAATCCTTACTTCATGATGTTTTTTCAAAAGAACACACATGGTGTAGGTCCATAACTATAATGATGAGGGTTTTAGGAGATATTAGTATCACATTAAATGTGGTAACCCAACATGTTGTTTGACCATGTGTTGGTAAATATGCATATACAATAGGATTACATGGTAATTGGCACAATCAGGTGCACGTCATGTCCCAAAGTACATAGAAACAAGAAATGTACACGGACACAAGTAGAGAGCAAGAGCCAGACCCTGAGGGAATTGAAAATGCCATGTATGACTTTGAAATTACATATATGTTCATACGTGATGATATCCATATACCTACAATGAATTTTCCAGGGTGATGGAGTGGGACCATATGTCATGTGGGTCCCCTCACAAGTTGTGTACTCCTTGTTTTGTGTTGAGTAAATTTCAACCTCTTCCATATCCTTTATATGGACTCAAGTGTTGGAACAAAAGTATAATATTCTGAGTTTTTTATATTTTCATTGTTATGGGTCCCTCCTTGGTGTATTCTGAGATACTATGTGAGATGTTCAAATTATAAAGCTAATTTAAGTGATGCTCGATGAAGACAATGGTCAAGAAGGATCACTGGGAAAATCTAGAGTGGAACCCTCTTACTGGGAAAGGGAAAGGGACTTCTACCAATCATTAGAGTGGATACTATAACCAATCGTGGAATAGGTCCTATATAAAATTCTTTATTAGAACAATCCTTTTAGATAATCCATTTCTCCTTAACATTCTATTGGACTGGAACCATTCTTTTTGGCAGGGCATGGGTCCACTATATTATATCCAACTGGAACCCTCCTGGTGGAAAAAACATATGTCATCAACATCTAGAGTGGAACCCTCTAGTATGGTTGGGAATGTATCCTCTTTATACTAATAGAGTGGCACCCTACAGTTAGGGAGGGAATGAGTCCTCTAGCTACTTTTGAGTGGCTCCCACCTATGGAGATATGGCATGGGTCATCAACCATTATAGTTAAACCCTCCTTCTAGGATAAAGCATGGATATTTTACCAATATGTTGAGTAGAACCCTACTATTGTACCAGGTAATAGTTCCCCTACCAAGATATGGTGCCCCTTAACTATGGGGAATTGTGGCGAGATGTTTCTTGACATGGATGTTTTTTTGGGAATATGTTCATGATATCAGGAATCATTGAAGGACATCTGTATTTATTCCCACTCCTTCCTTGGGCTGGTATGAGAGATGGATATCCCCTTATCTCTTATTTGTGTTTATTTGGTTTGATAATAAATATATATATATCCATGTTGTTGTATTTATGTCCCCTCTTTATATGGGTGGTAGAGACGCAATGTGTGTTACACCTAAATGTCATGTTGAGATACCTGTGGTAGTATGAGGTTGTAATTCATGCATTAGGTTGAGCTATATTCTCTCTATCTATTCATTTTTTTTCTATTTCTTCTCCCCCATTTAGCTTTTGGTATGTTCTACATAGTATGTATATACTCACCCCAAAATTGGATTTCACTGCATGTGTCATGCCTTATGTAGAAAATGGATAGGTTAATGGTGAATATATTAGATCTAAGGGATAAATATTGAATAGGACCTCATACAGTGGTAAAATCTTGGAGAGAATGAGATAGGATCTCTTGAAACTTTTACATTACATTTTTTTAATGACAGAAAATATTTCGGGTTGGGTGATTATTTTCCCCCTTAATTTTCATATATCACTATCATACTCTTGTACACCCTAGAGTTTTTTCCTTCTTGGTTTATATTCTATTTTTTCTTGTTTTTATTATTGCTACGCATAGAATCTGTGTTTAGATGGTCTGGTGTGTTCGTAAAACTACAATAGGAAAATTCCTCCCATTTTGCATATGTTTTACGATGCTTTCCACCACCCCTAGCTAATGGTGGTGGGGAAGGGGTAGTTGTTTCTTGGGCATCGGTTAGTTGTGGATCAATACATGTCTAACCTAGAAAAGGAGGTTTTAGGTAAAAATAATCTAAATATCCATCTTGTTATAATTTAGTGACTTTTTTTTGCATTTCCATTTTTGGGTGTCGTTTGAGTCATGTGAAGAAGATTCATTATTGATTTCCATTAATTAGTTTGTGTAATACAAAACATAATTTCCATTTTTTAAAAAAGTCATACGATAAAAAATGAATTCATTATAAATGATGATAAATTATTTTCCATACATGGAAACAATCCATCCATATTATGTACAAGTATAGGAATAGTGTTTTCGGTTATGGATCTAACATAATAACATACCTTTAAAATTCAGATCATTCCTCTAATTCACATGAGGTGGTACTCCGTGATAGATACAACAACAATTTTAGATCCACTTGTTACTCATTGATCACCCTCCACTTAATAAATCATTATAAATATACATGGTTCTTTTATTTGAATAAATATATGATCACCACAAGATGTATTTAATACCAGATTTTTAGAAATAGATTAATTTAGGTTGATAACAAATGCAAATGAATATTTCCCATAATTATTTAGTCATGTGTATTTTTTATTCTTATGTCCCTTCATTCCACAAGAGAAATATACATCATCCCATTCCCCTACATTCCCCTTGAATATATTCTTCGTAGAAGGGATTAATGATGCTTTGTAAAGACTCAGAAATTCCATGTAATTTTTTAATATATTGGAATCTTACGAGTCTGCGAAAATTGACGACCCATGATTTCGAGGCCCGCTGTGCCCAGAATGAATTTTTTAACTTTTTTCGTGTATGTTCATTAAATGTGCAAGCAGGTTTTTGTATCTTTTGAACCAGTGCTCGGAATTGAAATATGAGGGCACCATTGAACTCACAGCGACAATATTCACTTAAGGGGACCTTCATCTCGACAACAGTGGGTCGAGAGTGAATGATAGTATTTGGGGTTTTTCATGGAAATGAAAAATAAAATAAAATAAACTTTTATTTTATTTCTAGTAAACCTCTCTACATGGGTTATGGAGGTGGGGACCACCCAAACTAAAACCTCCATTTTTGAATACATAGCTTGGTAGGGACCACCCAAACCCCTCATAATGGAGGGAGGAAACCTATCATGTAGAGACCCGAAGCATGACGTACATGGACATTACATTACTTTTGCGGAATACTTAGTACATAACAAAAACACACACACAAGGACCGTAATAGTTTAGTGTCTTTGGAAACTCGGAATATAATCTTCTAATCGTGGTGAAAGATCATCAACATCTCCCATAATGATCTTCTTTTTTTCTAAAACAAAATCCTTTCTTTATGTCCTGGTGAAAGGAAAGCATAAAAGGGTGAGATCAAATGCCCATTAAGGGAAAACAAAAGAAATATAAATCACATCATATTCATAAGAACATATCTTTTGGAAATCTTAACCTGCAAAAGTGATCATAATTTCATAACATGGGATAAATCATAGTTGTGAAATGTAATCCCAATAATCATAACATAAAACATGAATGTTTGTGGCATACACACATAATCATAGAGATTCATTTCTTATTATTCAAGACTCATTGTCAAGACTATCTTAGTGGATAAAGTCCCTTTCTGAACCGAGTCACCCTCATTTCAGTCAAGTTTCACTAAATTGGTATAACCTACCGTTCCAGCCATGTCTATCTCATGACATATAAAATCTTTACCCAATGCATTTGAGGGAGATATAGGTCCCACCCATCTCATAATGATACCATTCTTATGTGTTCCACAAAATCATAAATCATACATCATTGCATAACCCATATAATAAAAATGGTAATCTTAAACATCGTGACATCATAAAACAATTCATATAAGATAAAGGAATTCATAAAAATATAATTCCATAACAAAATAATCAAATCAATGTAATAATAGGGATACTAACAAAACCCTTTATTATCGTAGATGGAAAATAATTTTGATAAAACACTTGAACTCCATTCTTGAGGTAAATATCCTTTCTACTTCAAAAACACTTTTCCTTTCTTAGCATGTCGTACAATTCTAAACTAAAAGAAGTTGATTAAAAATAAAATTGAAAACTTGTAAAGGAAGCTTCTTGGACATAATGTTTTAAAAATCCATTCATGCCATATAAGTTAAAAAAACATTCTTCTCGTACTTTTGTCGGAAAAGTCAAAAAAGTACCTCGTACGAAAAATGACAGAAGATTCCTTTCATATCTTTTTCTAAAAACTCACCGAAGGGTAAAATAGGATTTAAAAAATTGTGGGTGAATGTAAATAATATTAAATATTTAGGAAACATGGATGTGGATGATAAAATACACCCTAGTAAATTCCAAATTATAAACAATCTCGGATAAAAATGAGATTGTGATATTTCCCTTACCTTAGGTCCGGTTTGCTTCGTAAGTGTCCAAAACTCCTGTATAATGATTTAAATAATGTCATTGACTTATTATAGAATCATACTCATTATTATGATATCATATATGGTTCACTTATGACTTTATATTACCCGTTTTTTGTAAATTCCATGTTAAATAGTGTTTTGGGTAAAATCTTTTCATTTTTCGTCAGTGTTTTGACTTGTAATTATTCATATGATTACATAGATCATGAATACTTAATTCCAGGATATAAAAAATGATTTATATATAATATATATTCATATTATACATATATATAATAGATCAGTAAATGGAATGAAATACACCGTTCATGGAGACGGTATGCCGTACGTACGCATGAACGCTGTTTTCATTTCATTATTGAGTTGAATAGAATTAAGTAGATGACATACATATATATACACATAAATACAGTATCATTATTATGTCATATATTTCATGATTACTTATTATATATACTTTATAATCATTCATGAATGGTTAAGGTGGAGAATGAATCTCATCGCGTCGTGGAGACGGTAGTCTGTACGTACGCACGAGCGATGATATCGTTCTCATGATCGTGGAATTGTATTGGTGTGTATGTATAATATTTCAGAATCAATATCACTTTACAATAATCATATATAGTTATTATGTACACCATTATACCCATCCAAGTAAGGTGGTGGTGGAAAATAGATTACACCACGGCGTGGAGACAGTATTCTGTACGTACGCACGCGCGGTGATTTCGTTTTCCGTAGGATGGATAGATGGTGAAATAGGGTTGTTTCAAAATTATAATAACATATTATTATATTAGTGATACTGTTGTTATTACTTCATAATGAAACAACTAAATAAGAATAAGTGGTAGAAGAAATAAATATGAAAGAATCTTTAACGGACATTACCTCTTCTTTGAAGTGCTTCTTTGAGACCTCCTTTTAGGGCACTAAAATAGGTCTTTTAAGAAGACCAGAACCTCTAGGATGTTTCTAGGGAAGTGAATAGGAGAAATTAGCAGGGGTTGGACGATCTTGAAGGCTCAATGTGGTGTGAGGAAGAGGGGGAGGATGTTCCCTTTTATAAAGGAGGAGAGGGGCAACTTTGGAAAAACTAAAAATATTATTTTATTATAAAGTAAAATTCTGTTTTTAATAGCTCCAAATTGATATATCTCAAAGATAAGGTGGGAAGCGGTCGAAATACTCTCATCCAATAGAATGTAGACAAGATTAGGTATCAATTTTAACCTTATCATTTAGATTTAACTTTAAGATAGATAATTTAACTTTCACCGTGTCTTCTTGTTTTCTTAAACTATAAGGTTAATAAACATACTATATCAAGAAAAACGAACCACAAGTTGTTTATTTTAATATATAACCTTATCTAAGTCATTTTTCTTAACCGTAGATTGTTTGGAATAAAATAATAATTTATAATATAATATTTGTTTTAAAAACTATTTATGTCAATTTTGACACTATTTAGTAATTGATTTTTGTGAAAATCATAACAGAATTATTAGCTCGAAAAAAGTTAATTAAATCAATAATAACATGTCATATTAACCTATAAAATTAGTGTAATTCATAAAAACTCTCAAATTACATTTATTTGGGTATTTATAACATCAATTATGTCAATATTTCATTAATAAGATAATTACTGCATCATCGTTGTGTCATAAATAAATTAAATTATTTAATGTCTATAAATTACAAATAAAATTCCATTATGTAGGAAATATTTTTAGCATTCTAATGAATATTTATAGTCGAATTTATATTATGTATAACCCCAAATAAAAATGATTTACTTATTAAACTTTGATTTTAACTATTTTAACCCTTCTTTAAATAAATTAATAACAAATGTCCTAATCTAATACATGTGGGCCTAAATGGACGTATTTTATTCCTAAGGTTGTTTTTGGTCGAATTAAACTTGTACAATAGAATTAGGACATGTTTTAGGGTAATAGAAATATCATTTTTACCTTTAATTACCCTATTTACTTTTAACCGTGGTAAAAAAAGTAAAAAGTTACTATTCACCAAAAACGATTTTCATCTCATTGAACCACATTTTACTTACTAACATCAAAAGTGTTTCCTGGATTATTGAAATTCCACTCACAGAAGAGGTAAAATTATGTTTTATGATGTATTCATTTTTTTAACTACCACTTAGTGGTTTCACTATTCATCACAAAATGAAAGTTTCCAGAAAAATATGAAAAATTAGGCCTAAGGTATATTTGATATTTTGAATTAAAAAATGATGTCTATTTTACAAAATTCAAAACATATTAGTTGCATTAATTAATTTAAAAATTAATTCTCTTCGTCAAAACAAATAGCGTGTTCTTAAGAGATAATAACTATCAAATGATTGACAGTTGTTTATGTCTGGTTTAAATGTGAAATTATATCCAATAACCAATAGTGTATTAAATTGTAAAAATATATTCTAAATATAATTTAAAACCAATCAAATTAATAATTTATCACTATTAATTATTTCTATTAAAAATGTTGTTTTTAATTAAAATTTAGTAATTTTTACTATTCATCAGAAAATGAAAGTTATCCGAAAAGTACCAAAATTTCATCCTAAGCTAATTTCGATATTCCAAATCCAGAAATGAAGTCAATTTTGAAAAATAAAATTTAAAAAACTTCACAAAATGGTTATTACAATTCATAATGACTAGTTTTAATAATATTTTAATAGCATATCGTTGTTTAGTGAAACTCGGTATTGCGTACTACACACGCTATCGAGGAAGGTCACGATTGTGTCTAATGAATGGAAAGTCAAGGATGTGTTTTATGCAAGCACATTTTGGTGTAGCGTACAATACAAGACATTAATGAAATAAAAAGAATATTTTTCATAAAAACTCGGGGTGTTACATTCTACCCCCCTTAAAATAAATTTCTCCCTCGAAATTTGTCGGGGTTATAAATGGTTTACTATTAGAATGTTTCTTTAATAGAAACCCATATAATAAAAAGGAATACCAAAAAAAATCTTTAAAAACAAAAAATGAAACGTAACGGTTACCCAAATAAACTAATCACTGGGTTTCCACATAGGTGAAAATATGGATATGGATGAGAAATCTAACCATCATGTTCTGATGGAGAGTGGTAGAGAACATGGATATGGAAAATCCAGCAATCACAAAGCCATAAATTTGTGATGATCTAAGGTACCATCTGATTCATCAGATATAAGAGCACTAGGACAACATTTTTGGTTTTCAAGATCATTTCCCTAAAGTTGATGAAATTGGAATTAGAAGAAATAATTTCGTGATTTTGGTATAGTCTCAGCGTTTTTCGTTATTTGAACAAATTCCACTTCATTTCTTAAAGAAATAAAGTTGAATTTGTCATTCATGATGTGTTAGCAGATCATGTGATAGAATGATGGGTCATTCCATCTGTCTCAAACAAAAGGTTAGAAAAGTTATAAAAAAATACATAATTCCATCTATAGTGAGATTAATCATATATAGTTCCTAAAATGGACTTATAATTCATATATCATACTTCTTAATATAATAAAACTAGTTTCTACTAAACATGGACTTCCTGTAGGCCAGTGGTAGGCGATAAAGGCCAGTCACACTTTAGTTGTGGGTTCGATTCCCACAGCCTTGTCCGACGCGATGGGCTGTCGCCCGTCCTGCAGGTTGTCCTCTTTCTAAAACTACATTACTATAACATCACATAAATAATATCAAAAAATGTTCTATCCTTAAACAATACTAACTTATGGTTAACATAATCCATTCCAATCTTTAGTCTTATCTAAAATTCTTCGGTCCACGCTCATAGTATAAAGAAAACGATTACTTGAAATGTCGTCAACCAAGCATGTGAATACCATCATTTATCTCCCATATATCTTGTTGGTCACATTACAATCATGTGAATATCTTAATGATGTATTCTCTTGAAAAATGAATACCCATTAAACCTTAGTGAAAACATGAATTCTGTCAAAATTTAACTCTTTCCACAAACCAAAATCCAAAAATTCTATATACTCAAACCATGATATAACCTTCTCCTTATATCAGTCATGAGCTCATTAATACTATCAAACATTTAATTTTCTCCTTATCCCTTCGTTATGCGCATATAATCTACATTCCAAAAATATCTGAATAACCTTTCATGGATACTGGTAACATTAATCATACACTTTCAAAACACAAGGAAAGACAACAGTGTAACAATCCTTAGATGTCTATTTATTCCATAGTAGCATGAGATTACTTATACAACATTACACATGATAAACATGTAATCATTCCACTACATTCTTAAACCATTGACTGAGCTTCAACAATTCATTCATCTCACATATCATTTGTAGTCTCTTCATCATCATCCACATAA
The DNA here is from genome assembly GCA_963277665.1 of Viscum album. Classification (NCBI taxonomy): domain Eukaryota; kingdom Viridiplantae; phylum Streptophyta; class Magnoliopsida; order Santalales; family Viscaceae; genus Viscum; species Viscum album. The sequence goes on along the minus strand of OY728134.1, from coordinate 631,696,626 downwards.
ATACTACCCATACGACCATACTGATTCTCTTCATGAGACTTTCCCTTAGGGCATTGGTTTGCATAATGCCCGTACATTCCACATTTAAAACATTTAACCATTGTTGATGTCGTAGAAATACCATTATCCTCATCCCTGGTGTTAACTGAACCTTTTCCTTTGCACTTACTGGATTTGTGTCCTTTTCCACACCCAAAGCATCTTCCAGTTCCTTTGAAACATTCCCCTTGATGCCTCTTCTCACATGATTTACATAGGGGAAACTGAACATTCTTTCCTCTATGATCATCATGAAACTCCATCTTTATCTTATTAGCCGAGTCAGGAAACTTACCATATTTTACTTTATTGATAATATTATGAGATTTTTGCTTCAGCATAATAATGATGTTTGGACTTCCAAATCCCACTTCATTTAGTTTCTCATGAAGAATATCATTCCATTGTCCATCATATCCTCCATTATCGTGAATCATCTTGTTTCCGGCCATTTTCTAAAAACCAAAAAGAATAGTGTGAGAGGAAAAAATCATAATAAAGGGGGAGTAACTTCAATATCTAACATCTTTGGTTTAATCTAATATCGTAACCATAGTTCTAGGTCTATATCCTACACGTATACTTATCCTTAGGAAAATCCCTATAAATACCATAGAAATGTCTCTAGGGATCTCACTAATGTTTTCGCATCCTAGTTTCCAAAGGTTGACTAAACTTTTCCTCTGATACCAACTGTTGAGGACCAAAGCTTGACGTACATCGAAATTACATTACTTTTGTGGAATACTTAGTACATAAAAAAACACACACACAAGGACCGTAATAGTTTAGTGTCTTTGGAAACTCAGAATATAATCTTCTAATCGCGGTGAAAGATCTTCAACATCTCCCATAAAGATCTTCTTCTTTTTCTAAACATAAATCCTTTCTTTATGTCCTAGGTAAAAGAAAACATAAAAGGGTGAGCTCAAATTCTCAGTAAGGGTAAACAAAAGAAATATCAATCACGTCATATTCATAAGAACATATCTTTTAGAAATCTTAACCTACAAAATAGATCATTATTTCATAACATGGGATAAATCATAGTAGTGAAATGTAATCCCAATAATAAAAACATAAAACATGAAACTTTGTTTCATACACACATAATTATAGAGAATCATTTCTTCTTAGTCATGACTAATAGCTAAGACTATCTTAGTGGACAAAGTCCCTTTCTGAACCGAGTCACCCTCGTTTCAGTCCTGTTTCACTGAACCGGTATAACCTACCATTTCAGCCATGTCTATCTCATGAGATATAAAATATTTACCCAATTCATTGGTGGGAGATATAGGTCCCACCCATCTCATAATAATATCATTCTTATGTGTGCCACAAAATCATAAATCATACATCATTACATAACCCATATAATAAAAATGGGAATCTTAAACATCGTGACATCATAAAAAAATTCATATAAGATAAAGTAATTCATAAAAATATAATTCCATAACAACATAATCAAATCAATATAATAATAGGGATAGAAACATAACCCTTTATTATCTTAGATGGAAAATAATTTTGATAAAACACTTGAACTCCATTCTTGAGGAAAATATCCTTTCTGCTTCAAAAACACTTTTCCTTTATTAACATGTCGTACAATTCAAAACTAAAAGAAGTTCATTAAAAATAAACTATAAAACTTGTAAAAAATCTTCTTGGAAATAATTTTTTAAAAATTCATTCATTCCGTATATGTTAAAAAAACATTCTTCTCGTACTTTTGTCGGAAAAGTCAAAAAAGTACCTCGTACGAGGAATGACAAAAGATTTCTTTCATATCTTTTACTAAAAACATACCGAAGGGTAAAATAGGATTTAAAAAATGGTAGGTGATTGGAAATAATATAAAATATTGAGGAAACATGGATGTGGATGATAAAATATACCCCATTAAATGCCAAAGTATATACAATCTCGGTTAAAAATGAGATTGTGATATTTCCCTTACCTTAGGTCTGATTTGATTCGTAAGTGTCCAAACCTCCTGTATAATGATTTAAATAATGTAATTGACTTATTAAAGAATCATACTAATTATTATGATATCATATATGGTTCACTTATGACATTATATTACCCGTTCTTTTGTAAATTCCATGTTAAAGAGTGTTTTGGGTAAAATCGTTTCATTTTTCGTCCGTGTTTTGACTTGTAATTATTCATATTATTACGTAGATCATGATTAATTAATTCCAGAATATAAAACATTATTTATATATAATATATATTCAGAATATACATAAATATAATATATTAGTAAATGGAAAGAAATACACCATTCATGGAGACGGTAGGTCGTACGTAAGCATGAACGCTGTTTTCGTTTCCTTGTTGAGTTGAATGAAATTTAGTAGATGACATACATATATATACACATAAATACAGTATCATTATTATGTCATATCTTTCATTATTACTTATTATATATACTTTATAATCATTCATGAATGATTAACATGGAGAATGAATCTCATCGCGTCTTGGAGACGATAGTCCGTACGTACACACGAGCGATGATATCGTTCTCATGATCGTGGAATTATATTGGAGTGTATGTATACTATTTCAGAATCAATATCACTTTACAATAATCATATATAGTTATTATGTACACCATTATACCCATCCAAGTAAGGTGGTGGTTGAAAATAGATTACACCATGGCATGGAGACGGTATTCCGTACGTACGCACGCGCGGTGATTTCATTTTCCGTAGGATGGATAGATCGTGAAATAGGGTTGTTTCATACATATAATAACATATCCGTATATGAGTGATACTGATGTTATTACTTAATAATGAAACAACTAAATAAGAAGAAGTGGAAGAAGAAATAAAGATGAAATAATTGGTAACAGACATTAACTCTTCTTTGAAGTGCTTCTTTAAGACCCCCTTTTAGGGCACTAAATTATGTCTTTGAAGAAGACCAGAACCTCTAAAATGTTTCTAGGGAAGTGTAGAGGAGAAATTGGCAGGGGTTTGCCGATCTTGAAGGCTCAATGTGGTGTTACGAAGAGGGGGAGGAGGTTCTCTTTTATAAGGGAGGAGAGAGGCACCTTTGGAATAACTAAAAATATTATTTTATTATAAAGTCCAATTCGGTTTTTAATTGCTCAAAATTGATATATCTCGAAGTTAAGGTGGGTAGGGGTCAAAAGCCTCTCATCCAAAATAATTTCGACAAGTTTAGGTATCAATTTTGACCTTATGATTTAGATTGAACTTTAAGTTATATAATTTAACTTTCACCGTGTCTTCTTGTTTTCTTACACTATATGGTTAAGAAACTTACTATATCAAGAGAAACGAACCCAAAGTTGTTTATTCTTAATATATATAAACATATCTAAGTCATTTTGGCCTAACATTTGATTTTTACGAATAACATAACAATTCGTAATATAATATTTTTTTTAAAACTATTTTATGTCAATTTTGACACTATTTATTAATTGATTTTTGTGAAAATCATAACAGAATTATTAGCTCGAAACAAGTTAATTATATCAATACTAACATGTCATATTAACCTAGAAAATTAGTTTAATTCACAAAAAGACTCATATTACATTTATTTGGGTATTTATAACATCAATTATGTCAATATTTCATTAAAAAGATAATTACTACATCATCGTTGTGTCATAAATAAACTAAATTATTTAATGTCTAAAAATTAAAAATAAAATACCATTATGTATGACATAGTTTTATCTTTCTAATGAATATTTATATTTGAATTAATATTATGTATAACCCCATATTAAAAATGATTTACTTATTAAACTATGATTTTAACTATTTTAACCCTTCTTTAAATAAATTATTAATAAATGTCCTAATCTAATCCAAGTGGGCCAAAAAGGTCATATTTTATTCCTAAGGTTTTTTTTGCCCGAATTAAACTTTTCAAATAGAATTAGGACATGTGTTAGGGTAATATTAATATCATTTTTACCCTTAATTAACCTATTTACTTTTAACCGTGGTAAAAAAAAAAGTTACTATTCACCAAAAATTATTTTCATCTCATTGAACCACATTTTACTTTCTGACATCAACCGTGTCTATCGGATTTTTGAAATTCCACTCACACAAGCGGTAAAATTATGTTTTATGAAAAATTCATTTTTTTAACTACCACTTAGTGGTTTCACTATTCATCAAAAAAATGAAAGTTTCCAGAAAAATACGAAAAATTATGCCTAAGCTATATTTGATATTATTAATTAAAAAATGATGTCTATTTTAACAAATTCAAAACATATCATTTGCAATAATTAATTTGAAAATTAATTCCCGTCGTCAAAACAAATAGCGTGTTCTTAAGAGATAATAACTATCAAAAGATTGACAGTTGCTTATGTCTGGTTTAAATGTGAAATTATATCCAATAACCAACATTGTATTAAATTGTAAAAATATATTCTAAATATACTATAAAACCAATCAAATTAATAATTTACCACTACTAATTATTTCTATTAAAAAGGTTGTTTTTAATTAAAATTTAGTAATATTTACTATTCATCAGAAAATTAGAGTTATCCGAAAAGTACCAAAATTTCACCCTAAGCTAATTTTGATATTCCGAATAGAGAAATTAAGTCCATTTTGAAAAATAAAATTTAAAAAATTTCAAAAAATGGTTATTAAAATTCATAACTGCTAGTTTTAATAATATTTTAATAGCATATCGTTGTTTAGTGAAACTCGGTATTGCGTACTACACAGGCTACCAAGGAAGGTTGTGATTGCGTGTAATGCAAGGTAAGTCAAGGATGTGTGTTGTTCAAGCTCCTTTTGGTGTAGCATACACCACAAGAAATTAATGAAATTAAAAAAAATATTTTTCATAAAATCTCGGGGTGTTACATCTCAACTCGCTCAATTAATTTTATGTGTCAACATAAAATTAAATGTTTTGTTTCCAATTAATTTTTTGTTTCAACATAAAATTAAATGTTATGTAAATTAATTTTTTTTGTCGGAAATTTATTTTTATTTTGGTGGAATTGGAGATGGATTGGAAAAAAGGAAATTGGGAGAGATCTTGGAGGATTATTATCTCAAACGAAGAATGCGTTCTCCAATGAAGAATGCACTCCCCAACTAAGAACGCTCATGCTGATGAGGAACGTCTTCAATGACAACGAACCGATGATCGAGGAAACACCGACATCACCGACATCTGCCTATCCCCGACGACATCGTCTCCTTTCTCGCAGCCTCTGTTAACAAACCATTGAGGTTGTGGTTTATTTATGGGTGATTATAACTTCCCATTTTATTCCTTTCTAAACTATGAACGCGGATCAACTATCATAAATTAGTTGATCTTCATATGTTTTTTTGAGGGATTGGGAATAGTGATTTACGAAGGTTGTGGGGAATGATGTTTTTAAATATCTTCAATACACATTCTTGATTCATTATTTTGTTATGATGCTTGCTACTTCCCTAACGTAGAGGATGCAGTCCAAACAAACATGGCCCGAACCCTCCGCCGTTCTTCTTTAATAGGGTGTTCTTCACGATGGTGATGGCGAACTGTGCAGGGGTTTGGCACTGGTGGAATTCGAGAACCGCGATGAAGGTGCCGAAGGAAGGGAGAACGGGTGAGCCGACCGTCGATGACGGCATGATGCCACGCCGCCCCACAGCTCCCTCGCCCGGTGGACCCACCGCCCCGCCCTCCACACCGCACAGTGGTTTCGCCGCTCGTGGCTCCGCCGCGGCCTCTGCCGCACCGCCCCGCGGTGCCCCTACGTGGCGGCCCTGCCTGACTCTGTGCGCCGCCCGTGCCCCCCCCCCCTCGCACCCCCCCTCCGCACATCCCCATGGCCCCGCTGCGCCGCCCTGTGGCCCCGCCCCGCATCCCCGTCACTTCGCCGCCTGAGGTTCCCGCCTCGCCATCCGGCGGCGCCGCCTTCGTACCGGAAGGTGGCCCCACCACGCCGCTTCCCTCGTCGCTCCGCGACCTCCGCATCGCCATGCTGGGCTGCATAGCGCAGGCCAGACCACCCTGACGGCCTGGCCGCCCAGTGCGGGTCGGGCCAGACCCAGCGGGTCAGGCCAGGTCAACCCAATCCAGGTTGGCCCAGGCCGGGTTGGGCCGGACCAGACCCACTTCGACCCATTTACGCTCTTTTGGCCATAACTTTCGCACCAACCGTCCGTTTGATTGACCATCAGCGGTGGTGGAATCCTTGGAGCGATAGGATCCCTTGACTATACAGCACTGTATTTTTGGGTAATATTGAGGTACTATCAGGTTGGATCGACCACAAATCTAACCAGGCCCTCGGGATAAAAAGGCTAATAACTTACTGACTGGGCGTCCTATTGACGCTCTATCTATTATGTTGATAACCCTATGATGTGGTGGTCCACTAAGATACTTCTTCATGGGACATCATGGTTATCGGATTATCAACCATTGGATTGAGGAGCGGACCCTCCTGGAGACGAGCAAGCCTAGTGCAGAAACCCGGTAGATGGCAGTGACAAGAAGAATGAAGAGCGATCATGTGTGGGTCTGTACCGAGTGATCCTATGTGGGTCAGCACATAGAGATCCTGTGTGGGTCAGCACTGTGGGATCCTATATAGGTCAGCACCGAGCGATCTTTTGTGGGTCAGCACCAAGCGATCCTCTGTGGGTCAACACCGAGAGATCCTGTGTGTGTCAGCACCTAGAGACCCTGTGTGGGTCAGCACCGAGTGGTGCTGTGTGGGTCAGCACCGAGCAATCCTTTGTGGGTCTGCCTCTTAACAGAGTAAGTTGATTCAGTATTTACATATAATCATCTCTACTACTATACATAAGTTGTACCTGGTGTGATATGAGTTTATAATTTGCGGTACTTTCCTTCGTGGTAATACATTGATAGTATTCATCTATGTGGCGTACCTATGTGGCACTTACCTTCGTTCTATTCATTCCTTTGTGAAATGGTTGAGCTTTGGGATTTTGGGTTAGACCCTGTGTTTCCTCATGATTGAGATGGGTATACTTGTTAATTAGGTATATGTATGGGCATATACCGAAGTATGGTTGACAGTTTGCTTCTTGCTTTGTGGTTTATCCTTTCTGGTTTTTGTGAGAACATGAGGGTCTCGGGGTCCCTACTGAGTATCGTTATACTCACCCTTGGACAGGCTATGCCCTCACACTATTTTTTTGGAGCAGAAAAAGGACAACACTGACTGAGGACAAGAGTACGAGGACTATAGGTAGCTCGGAGGTGTACGTTCAATGATGTGAACTGCAGAGACAACCGTTCATGAGCTGTACCTACCCTTTAGCTAGGATTCATGGTGGATGATCCAAGAGCTTATTTTCACCTATCAGTCGTCTTGTACATTCAGTTTCTTGTACTGTCCATGTGTGTTTGTATTCTGGCCCCTTTTAGTTACCGATCTCACTCTGTTTACTATTCAGTTGACATGAGTTCGTATCTTTCTATGTGCATTGTTGTGTGTGATTACAAGTTTTAAAGGAAATGCCTTCCCAGTTTTAAATAATACTCCTTCAGTGCTAGTCTCCATCCCCTATCCTATGGAAGCAGGCTTGGGGCAGTCATGTCACGAGCCTCGAAGGACAGGTCATGAAAAATTGGTATTAGAGGAGTCGGTTCTACCATATAACATTGGACTCTGATATTTATAATTGCAATAGTGTTATGTTTAGTGAGTGTGGTAATCAGTTTGGGGAATCCAGTGTTAGGGTGGTTACCGACGTATCCATAGACCCAGACCCTAACTTCTTATTTTCAAATCTGTACACGGAATCACGGATTGATTATGTTTGGAAGAGTTTTCTTTATTATATCTTTGAGTCAGCTCACCAGTGATAACGTTTTAACTGTGGCACACATGTTTCTTTTCAGGATGCCTCCACGCAGATAGCTAACTAGGGTTCCAGATATAGTATGCACTAATATCCCACCTAGTGACGAGGCCTCGGTGGAGGTCCCTCTTCCAGTAGAGGTACCATAGGAGGCACCAACGGTACCATTACCCATTGGGCCACCAATTCCACCAGCCACGACAGTAGAGAGTTCATGCAGCTTGAGCACATTTCTCGAGTTCCAGTGCTAGAGACCACCCATGTTCAGGGTAGATTTAGACACACATGCATCTAAGGAATTTCTGGAGGCCGTGGTAAGAGTTTTCTGGCTGGTAGGGACACCAGCCAATCTCATGTTGATCATTGCCACCAGTTTAATACAGGAAGCAGCAGGCAGATGGTGGAGCTTGATGCTCTAAGTTCACGACGAGGTGACACTTCTCTGGGAAAACTTTGAGATCCTGTTTCAGGTAGAGTTTGTTATTGCAACTGTTTGTGTAGTGTGCATACATGAGCTTCTTCATCTGCAGCAGGGCAGCATGTCGGTGGCCCATTACTCATCAAGGTTGACTGACCTCTCATGCTACTCCACTGATATGGTGTGTTACCCATTCTTCAAGGTGTGAACCATTGATCAGGGACTCGGGTGGGATATCAGGGCTTCAATGATCTCACTTAGAATACCCGATGCAGGTGGGGGTGCTAGAGTGAACCCTCTTAGTGGAGAGTTTTCTTGATGAGAAATCACCAGCAGCGAGACACACCACCGGCCATCACGTAGCAGAGTTTTCTGTAGCTACCAGAAGATACATGTCACAGAGGACCAAGAGGACCTGACCTACTGGTGGACGACCGCATGACTCAGGATCATTTTTGCAGGGTACCAGAGATAGAGCCAATCATACGAGGAATGATCAGTGTTACACATGTGGTGGGAAAGGTCACATGTCTTGTGACTATCCGACCCATCGTACAAATGATCAGTAGTAGGTCGAAGGACCGCCCAGTCCGTGATAGATTTTTGACTGAGGAGGTCCGCAGGGATAAGGGAGACATGGTAGAGGAGATGGACGTGCAACTGTCGGTGGGTGACGATTCAAGATGTTACCACCACCACCACCAGGAGGTCCACCCCGACTATAGGGAGTAGGAGGTCAGGGGTGATCTCTGCTTTAGGCAGCTGAGTCCTACGATCACGACACAATGGATATAATAAGATGTACAAACTGTGTCTACTCCACCTTAACTGCAGTAAATATAGACACAGGTATCAGACATTATATTATTGTCACTTCCCTCGTTCGAAGCTCTAAGATTCTGACGAAGCCATTGGCTTGATCCTTATGGATAGAGACTCCTACGAAAGAAGATTTTATGATTACGTACTCGTGCTGGAAGCGTGATATTACTCTATGAGGTGAGATATTTGGTCAGGATCTCCATGTAGTATTGTTGAGACCTTTTGATGTCATCTTTTGTATAGAATGGTTATCTAGAGTCCGTGCTCAGATTGACTATATTAGGTGCAAAGTACAGTGTGTCCATATGGATGGGACCAGTTTTACCTTCACCATAAAGAAGGGAGCCTTTGTAGTGGAGGATGGGATTACCGGAGGAGGATGTACCCGATCACTCATCATTTGACAAGCCTTACCCTCAGAGCGGTTGATGTAGAGAGTCCGAGTTATCCTGTAGTGGTGGACCAGTATGCGGATGTCTTCCATGATGATGTTCCAGGTCTACCTCCTCGTAGAGAGGTAGAATTTTACATTGACTTGTACCACAAGACAACACCAAAATCTACAACAGTGTATCGGATGGATTTGTGGAGCTTAATGAGATGCAGGTACAGTTGGAGGACCTATAAGGGAAAGGGTTTATCCGGCCCAGTGTTTCCCCTTGGGCAACCCCGATTTTTTTCGCCAAGAAGGAGGACGGGAGCTTGAGTAATTATGTTGACTATCGGAACATGAACCAGGTGACCATGAAAAACAAGTAACCACTTCCAAGGATTGACGACCTCTTTAACCAGCTGAAGGGAGCACAATGGTTCTCGAAGATAGTCCTCAGATCAGGCTATCAACATCTCAAAGTACGAGACGAGGATGTGTAGAATATGACTTCTAGATGTTATTATGAGTTCTTGGTTATGCCATTTGGCATAACCAACTCTCTAGTAGTGTTCATGGGACTCGTGAATAGGATCTTCCAACCATACCTTGATCGCTTTGTAGTATTCTTCATCGACGACATTCTGATCTACTCGACTACTGATGAGGATAATTCTTATCTTTTTTGGATAATACTGGACACACAATGATAGCACCATCATTATGGTAAGATCTCGACGTTCCAGTTCTGGATCTGAGAGGTTCACTTTCTGGGAAATGTCATATTAGAGGCTGGAGTTTTTGTAAATCCAGTGAAGATTGAGGTGGTACTTTCTTGGGAGCCACCCCGGAGTGTGACGGAGGTACGAAGTTTCCTTGGTTTGGCCGGTTACTACTGGATATTTGTGCCGGATTTCTCCAGAGTTTCAGCACCACATTCAGCACTGACTATGAAGGGGAAACAGTTCGTGTGGACAAAGCGATTCCATCAGTGTTTTCCAGAGCTGAGGCTGACTATTTCCCCCCATCATGAGGATTTCAGAGGAGGGCGTAAGGGTACATAGTCTACTGCAACACATCAGGGACATGGCATAGATGTGTCCTGATGCAGGAGCGAGAAGTGATAGTATATGGTTCTCGAAAACTGAGAGAACACGAGAAAAACTACACTACACATGAACTGTAGTTGTCATCAGTGGTCATCAACATGAATATATGCTGACATTACTTGATGGGAGATCGTTTTACAGTTTAATCTGATCACATGAGTCTCAGGTATATAATCTCTCAAAAGGACCTGAACCTGAGAGAGTGATGTTGGATTGATTTCTTCCAGGACTCTAAATTCTAGATAGTCTATACTCCTGGGAAGGGGAACGTTGTAGAAGATTCACTCATCCAAGTATTTGGTATACAGATGCTAGGTGATACGATAGAGTAGCTAGCAGCTTTGCAGATAACCTTTGTGGATCGAGATGGAACAGATTTTCTTTAGTCTCTTCCAGTCACTCCCCTAATTCATTATCCATTCAGGGATGTGCAACGTGGGGACATTGAATAAGAGGGTCAACATTCTCAGATATCTATAGGGCAAACACCTGATGGATTTTATGAAAGTGGGGAGAACGTCATCCTCTTCATAGGACATACCATGGTACTAGTGTTGCATTGAGAGGAAGTGATGAGGGAGTTCCACACATCCCCTTTAGCGGTACATCCAAGAGTGGAAAAGATGTACCTGGATCTTCGACGACAGCACTGGTGGCCGGGAATGAAGAAAAAGTAGAAGAGTTTGTCTCTTAGTGCCTCACTTTCCATCAAGTGGAGGCAGAGCATCAGGTACCAGCAGGCTTGGTTCAGCCTTTAGAGGTCCCAGAGTGTATGTGGGATGATATATCCATATAATTTGTGACAGGAATTCAATGTACATATAGAGGTCATGACTCTATCTGGGTGATCTTCGACCGACTCACCAAGTCGGCCCACTTCCTACCGATCAGGGAGAAGGGTCAGTAGGGAGCTTGGGATGCCTCTATGTGCAAGAGATTGTGCGGCTATATGGAGTGCCTCTACGATAGTCACTGATTGTTATACATGTTTCTCTTCCTGGCTATGGAAAGAGTTCTAAGTGGATTTCGAGATGTAGCTTCGTTTGAGAACTGTCTTCCATCCTCAGACGGATGGCCAGACTGAGCGGACCACTCAGACTCCCGAGGACATGCTGCGTGATTGTTTCCTCGACTTCGGTAACAACTGGGAGGATCACATGACTTTGGTGGTGTTTGCATAAAACAAATTCTATCACTCCAACATTGGGATGGCACCTTTTGAGGTGTTGTACGTGCGACCTTATAGATCACATTTTTCCTAGACTGACCCAGGGGAGTCAGCACTAGTGTGACCAGAGATGGTAGGGGCTACCACACAGAAAGTGCAGATCATCCAAGAGCAGATGAAGATAGTACAGATCAGGCATAAGTCTAATGCTGATTGGAGATGGATACCTCTAGAGTTTGAGGATAGTGACCATGACTTTTTAGGGGTCTCACCTCTATGAGGTTTGAGGATATTTTTCTGAGGTGGAAAATTATCTCTGAGGTTCATCAGACCCTTTCAGGTCCTCAGCAGAGTTGGTGAGGTGGATTACCGCTTAGCTCTTCCACCTAAGTTTCTCTGGGTGCAATACATCTTCCATGTATCCAATCTGAGGAGATATGTGCATGACCCTTATCACATAATCACCTATGGCAAGATGGACGTCGATGATGGGGAGACTTTTACGGAGGTTCCAATAGAGATTTAGGATCGATAGGAGCAGGTCTTTCGTGGGCAGTCAATACCTTTGGTGTGTGTTCGCTGGCAGTATGGGAACCTCCAGGAGAGAACATGGGAGCTGAAGGCTCAAATACGTGCCCAGTACCTTCACTTGTTTACCATGTTTGTGATGTGTCTTTCAGGGAAGTAAATCCATGGGGTGGAGAGAATGTAAAGACCTGGAAATTCCATGTACTATTTTGAATATATGGTAATTTAATGAGTCCGAGAAAATTTACGGCGTTTGCTTCTGAGGCCCGGTGTGCCCGAAATGAATTTATGAAAAAGATTTCGGGTACGTTCAGTAAACGTGCTAGCTGGTTTTTGTAACTTATGAACCAGTGCTCGTAATTGAAATCTGAGGGCACCGTTGAACTCACAGTGCCGATATTCGCTTAAGGGGACCTTTACCTCGACCGCAGTTGGTCGAGGTGTAAGAGATAGTTTTTTGGGTATTTCATGGAAATGAAAAATAAAATAAAATAGACTTTTCTTTTATTTCTAATAAACCACTCTATATAGGTTATGAAGGTGGGGACCACCAAAACTAAAACCTCCATTTTTGAATTCAAAGCTTCATAGGCACCACCTAAACCCCTCATAATGGGGTGAGGAAACCTCTCACCTCCCTCAATTAATTTTATTTTTCAACATAAAATTAAATGATAAGTTATCAATTCATTCTATGTGTAAATATAAAATTAAATGTTATGTTACCAATTAATTTTTTATTTCAACATAAAATTAAATGTTAAGTAAATTAATTTTTTGTGTGGCCTATTTCTTTTCTTTTTGGTGGAATTGGGGAAGGACTAGAAAAAAGGGAATTAGTAGAGAGCTTGGAGGACTATTCTCTCCAACGAAGAAGGCGTTCTCCAATGAAGAACATGCTCCCCAATGAAGAACGCTCACACTGACACGTAACAACATCAATGACAACGAACAGACAATCAAGGAAAATCTAATGTCACCGATGTCCGTCTATCCCCAATGACATCACCTCCTTCCTCATGACCTCTGTCAACGAACCTTCGAGATAGGGGTTTATTTTTGAGTCATTATAACATCCCATGTTCTTCCCTTCTAAACTATGAATGCTGATCAACTCTCATAAACATAGTTGATCCCCGATTGTGTTCTTTTGTGGGATTGGAAAATGTGATTTATGAAGGTTGTGGGTCTTGATGTTTTCAAATATCTTCCATACATGTTCTTGATTCCTGATTTTCATGAGCCGCTTGCTACCGACCTATTGCAGTGGGTCGGGCCAAATAAACATGGCCCAACCCCTCCGTTGTTCTTATTTATTTGTGTGTTCTTCGTGATGGTGACGGCGACCGGTGCCAGTGTTTTGCACTAGTGGAACTCGAGAACCGAAAATAATGTGATGAAGGAAGGGCGGCCGGTCGAGCCTTCCATAGGCGAAGGTACGGTGCTGCCCTGTGGCCCCGCCGCATCGTCGCGCCGCCCCGTGGCCCCACCGCGCTGCCCCTTGGCCTTGCTGCACTGCCCCACGGACCCGCCACACCATCCCGCCACGCCACCCCATGTCCCCGCCATGCCACCCTCATGGATTTTGTGCCGCCAGGCTGAGCCACCCAGCATGGGCTGAGTCGGACCCAATCGGTGGGGTCGGGTCAGACTGGACTCAGACCCGCTACATCCCATTTAAGCACTTTTGGCCATAACATTGGCACCTGACGTCTGTTTGACCAACCATCAGCGGCACTGGAATCCTTGGATTGAGATAGTCCCTTGATTATGCCCACTAGAGTTTTTGGTAATGTTGAGGTATGATCGGTTTGGATCGTGCACGAATTCAACTGGGCCCTTAGGATAAAAAGCTAATAACTTACAGATCGGTCGTCCAATTGATGCACCGTCTTTTACCTTGTGACCCCTATGACGCGGAGGTATATTGAGATACTTATTCATGGGACAACATGGCAATTGGATTACCAACTAGTGGCTTGAGGAGTGGACCCTCCCAGAGACGAGAAAGCCTAGTGTGGACACCCAGTAGCTGGCTGTGACGTGATGAATGGAGAGAGATCCTGTGTGGGTCAGCACCAAGCGATCCTATGTGGGTGAGCACCTAGTGATCATGTGTGGGTCAGCACTGAGCGATATTGTGTGGGTTATCACCGAGTGATCCTGTGTGGGTAAGCACTGAGCGATCCTGTGTGGTTCAGCACCGAGCGATCCTCTGTGGGTCAGCACCTAGCGAATCTGTGTGGGTCAACTCCTAGTGATCATGTGTGGGTCAGTATCTTGTGATCCTATGTGGTTCACCACCAATAGATCCTATGTACCGAGCGATCCTGTGTGGGTCTGCGTCTTAATAGAGTAAGATGATTCAGTAGTTACATCTAATCATCTCTACTACTGTAAATAAGTTATACCTGGTGTGAGCTGTGTCTGTACCTTGTGGTAATTTACTTCATTTTAATACCTTGGGGTTATTATTTTCTTTGGAGTACTTGGGTGGTACTTACCTTCATGGTATTCCTTCATTTGTGGAATGGTTGAGCTTTGGGATTTTGGGTTGGACCCTGTGTTTACTCATGATTGAGATGGGTATACTTGATAACATAGGTATATGTATGAGCATATACCTATGTAGGGTTGAAAGTTGGATTCATGATTTGTGGTTTATCCTTTGTGGTTTTTGTGACACCTTGAGGGTCTTGGGGTCCCTAATTAGTATCGTTATACTCACCCCTGCATGGGCTATACCCGCACCGTGTCGAGTTTAGTGCAGAAAATGGATAACACTGACTAAGGATGAGAGTACTAGGACAGGAGGTAACCGAGTGGTTGATGATAAATTAGGAGAACTATAGAGATGACCATTCGTGAGTAGTACCTACCCTTCTAATAGGGTTCATGGTGGATGATTTCAGAGCTTATTTTCACCTATCAGCTATCTTTTACTTTCAGATACTTGTACTTTCCAGTTGCGCTTGTATTCTGTCCCCTTTTACTTACTGTACTCACTCTGTTTACTATTCAGTTTACTTGATTTCATATCTTGTTGTGTGCTTGGTTACCTGTTCTTACAGGTTATAAAGGCAATGCCTTCCCAGTTTTAGGGAATACGCCTTCGGTACTAGTCGCTAGCCCCAAGCCTCCGGAAGGTGGGTTTGGGGTATTCACGGCATGGGCCATGGGGGACGGGTCGTGACATGATTGGGGCTTAAATCTATTTACATGTCCATTAGATTTTTTAAACATACAGAAAAAAGGTTTTTTACTCTTTTTAGAATTATCTTCATGGTGATGGAGAGTAACAGGATCTTGTAAGGACATATTGATGTTGTTCGTATAAAAATTCCCCAAACAAGCTATAGAATCTATTAGGGAAAATTTCATAATGATATTGGTTCCTTGTTCATAAGGGAATCGAAAACCTAGAACCTCTATGAACTCAGTTTAACTAATGATATGGGATTTGTAAGTGCCAACTGCATCACCCTCTACATGATTACCCTAAAATAAATGCTTCAAAATCTCAAATTGTTCAGGCCTAGCTCCTTCCTAGTAAAGACCAATGAGATTATAAGTCATCAGATATGCATCCATTTTTTCATGATACATCATGAGTTTACTTGAAATTGATGAACGAATCAAAATTTTAAATTTTACTGTACCATTATGTTTATTTCATAGACAAAAAACTATTTATCACTCGCCTCCTTAATAGGAAGATCATAGATTGAGGATTGTGGCATGTATGATTTTTTTCATGGAATTTCATAACCCAGAGGCATAAAAACCACTCCTAGAATTTACAACCAAGTATAAGGTTCTCTTTATCCTATAATGGTAATATGAATTGTTTGGATGTTGAACATGTTATTTTATTCTATAATTAAAACAGCATATTATTAGTACCTTTCTTGATTAAAAATGTTTTGAGAAATAATAAATTAATTTAATTTTTTAAATCTTTCACTATTTTATTAAGTCCCGACAGAACTCACCATTGTACTCAGAATGTATGGTATGTAGAAAATTCTAGTCAAAAGAATTCATATTCCCCTTTACATTGCCCTAAAAAGGGTTGGGCAAGAAACTTGATGTTTTTTAGAAAGGTAGGTCTTTTTCAACTATGGGATGATATATCCTTGATCCATTTAATATGTTTCTCAATCTGGAATAATAACAAGGATTTTATCAATACATTCCTCAAAATTATATCTTTTCTATCAAGGGACAATCCTCTTTATGTAAAATGTTAAATTCAACCCAAAACTATCATCAAAACTCCCATTTCAAAAGTCAGTATCCCAAAGAGGGTAGGTAAAATAAATAATTCAATTGAATTTCATTCATAATATAGTACTAGAAGGACATTTATAACTTAATATTTAAATGAGATATTTTAATTTATTAAGAATAAATTTTATATTGTTTTATCCTTTACATGTTTGGTTAATATTAAGTTGGTGTTACATAATCAATTAACAATTTTTATAGAAATTATACTCATAATTCATCTATATAATTACATATTTACATATAAATTCATTTATTTATGTGATCATTACCTTGAATAAATAAAATAAATAATTTCATAGATAGAAATTTTAAAATAAATAAATGACCCATTATAGAGATTTATCTATTGAGAAAACATTAAATCAACCATCGACCTAGGGAAAATAACTATTTTTGTTGGTATTGGAATGATTAATATAATTCTTCCTATCCACCCAGGTAAAACCTGGTTTGCAATCATTATATTACCATACTAAATCTCCTCCATGGATATTGGAAAACTCCACTAGTTAAAAATATTTATAACTCACATACAGGTGAGAGGAACCTAACTATTTCTTAAAGGGGTTACATAAGAATTCGTGGACACACAGGTCCTAAAAATTATAGAGGGAGTTATGAAAGACATTTCATCATTTTTCATTTAATAAATTTTTTTAGAAAACTCATCAAATAAATTAAATAAAATTTATTCTAACACATACACTGGTCTTGGTATAGCTCATGAAATCTCATACATGCAACATATACACGAAAGTAAATGGATGACATTCTTTTCGTTTTCTAAAATTTATTATTATGATCAACATTATTATATTAATTAAATAAATAATTAATTAATTACATTTCATCTTACTGAACATCCAAATCCTATAGAAGATTAAACATTATAAGGGAATTAATTGAAAAATAAAATAGTAGAACCAATAGTTTCAGATTTATTATAATTAATTAATTGTGAATTTATAAATTTATAAAACACTTATTAAATTGTATTCCATATAATTATCCATTCAAAAAATAATAATTTTCACTGATTCAATAATAAATTAAATTAAATTTTATTTTTTTCATTAATTAGATGACCACACAGAATATACTATCCAAAAACATTCCTACCACCTAGGTTGTCACGCATCTAGATCAAACGCTTGGGGGAATCAATATGCTAACTCTTCTAGATGACATGGCATGAACAAGACATCTTCATACCATGTATATTCTTTCTATGTATCCGAGATACTCACCTTGGTCTTCGATGTGTGGATCATCTGATTAAATACCTTGTAAAATATTGCTACATTCCATGTAAATTGAACACTGCATGTCTGTGAAAACCACCAAAAGACTCAACATGTTCTTGAGAGAGAGACTACATGATATGTTATCTCCAATAACATTCCATATATCTATAATTTTTTTCTTCTAGATTACTCAATATTCATCTTATATACATGAATTGATAATATGAATTCTTTTTAAACCATATACACAACGTCTATATCCTAAATTCTCCAGGATGTCAGTATCACATGATTTGGTCATGTATAATTACCACACGGATTGGGTGATTTACATTGTTACCCCATGTAAACTATAGGGAATGTACCCCAACACATGCCATGTAATTAAATAACAATGTTTCCTATTGGATGAAAATCGTGTAGCATACAAGACATTTAATTAACTATGTGGAATGATATGTATCATGTAACATGTCCAATTGCATCACAAAATGGTATATGATGAGAACTTCCAATTATACATCGGGTCATCTTATCTTACCGGCCAAAAAAGTTGCATATCATTATGGAATTATAGTCAGTCATCAAATGTTTTTATATCATTATTAATACAAAACACTAAACTAACATGATTAATATATTGTCAACATTTCAATTCAAATTAAATTAGATAATGAATAATATTAATTCAAAATTCAACCACAATTTTATATAGATCAAGAATATAATAAATAATTATAAATTGAAATGTGTCCACTCTAATACCACTTGTTGGTTTGAGAATATCTATAAGAGTCTGTCAATATGTGATATATTAAAATTTATTTTAATATTCGAGTTACTACAAACCAATAGTGAGGATCATGTGCATCAATTTTAAAATTAATTTATATAATATTGGAAGAATCTCTTCCCTCAGTTTATGATCCTTTCTCATTAATGATTTTTATCATCTCAGAAAACCCATTCAGATTGCCTTTGTTTCATTTTTAGGATCCAAGGATAGAATCTCTTAAGCAACGATCCACACATTCTCCTTTGATCTCCATGAAACACCAATTGATATAAAAGTTATAGAATGGAGAATTTGTTGTCTCATATTTATTGTGTTGATCTCTCATACTTTTTCCATGAAGGAATCTCCTTTATTCATTTATTATTATTAAGATGGAGAAAAACAAATTCATGAGAGAATTTTATGTTCAAAAAATCCCTATTTTGATTTCACTGAATGATAATTTTACACCCATAACAATAGACATAACCTTCAATTAATATAATCTATATTTCAGTTAAAATAATTATTTAACTACATGTGATACAATAAAAAATATAATAAGATTTAATGAAACCCATGTCAAATAATAATAATTTTTTAGTATTATTTTGTGGCACCTACCAACCTGTGTAATAAAAAATTCTACATAACTATCTTTTAAATTAAAATTATTCTATAAAAATAGTCTCAGATTGTTTAAACTCGACTATAATTTTTAAAACACTCAAATTAATTTTAATTTTAATATATCATTTATCAATAAATATTTACATTTAATAAAATTTGAATAATATTATTCCTTGTTCTTGAGAGTAATAATTATTTAATTAATTAAATTCAAATACCATTTAATTGAGATCATTGGTAACAAATAGTGACTAAACCACCATGATTATTTCTTAATTGAATCTATTGGTCTCACATAATTTCCAAGATTACAATCCATTAATGGGTCAAGGAACCCAAGAGAAACAACTCAATTTCACAATGATGAAAACCACATCTGAATTATCATCATGTAATATAATCCCTTTTACATAATATATCATCAATCATGTTTCACATATGTCTCACAAAACGATATTCTTGATACATTATTCTTATATTATTTTAAATAAAAAAATCATTACACTGTGGATATTTAATTTAATTTAATAGTTCTATTGAAATCAAAGGGAGATATATATGAACATCTACAATGATGGATGGGAAAAAACACATCTACTTATCCATTAATGACATGTTAATCATGATACATCCAACTAAGCCTAACTCTCCACGAACAGATGTTTTTGTGGTTTTTAATAGGAAATAGAATAGTGTGATTCATGATATAAATTTATGATAATCTTAAATTATATGTACAATTAAACCCATATACATATAAGAATATCTGATGGGACCAAAACATGGATAATTTCTACAGGTAGTTATTTTCTTATAATCTCCCATCATGGACATTGCCATGTGAAAAAATTATGAGAACATGCCTTATCTTCTTACATTTACTCGGACCTAATGGTCTATGTACTATGTGTCCCATTATAGCAGTTTACCCAAATCTAAATCATTATTTAAAAATATCATCATGTCACTGTATGGTTCTCATCATATTAAGAAATTTTTATGACCTCATGAAGGAAACACATTCTGTTATATCTTATTACATTATGGTAATTCAGGATAAGGAACAATATAAAATAATAAATCTTTATTAATATTTAATAAATCAAATACAAATATAATAAAATTACAAGCAATTTTTCATAAGACATCAATGCCAATAATATATCCCTCTAATTCACTAGTTAGTATTTTGATCTCATGAGATAATATATATAGCACTTGAGATATAACACCCATGATTCAATAATGTGACTAAAATATAAAATCCAAAATTTTAATAAATGAATTTCATTTTTGAATTATGCATGTAAAAACTAACTTAGGACGAAATTTATGGATTTCAAGTAATATTTTCTTTTTGGGTGAATATATAAATACCAATTTATTAAAATTATAAAAAAAACATTGAAATTATTATGAAATAAGTCTAAATTCATTGGTTATATGGCCCAATGAGAGGGGTTTGGGTGATTTGGTGGCCTCTTTTCTTGAGTTTTATTTGTTTCATATTCAACTACATGAACTAATTAATGTTTAAGATCTATATAATGAATTATTAAAGCATTTCATACTTGGTAAGTAATAAAGAGAGTATAAAAAATTATTTATAACTTTTGATATAAAATTCTACTCCTTACTGCATTGGTTATACCCCCCCCCCCCCACATAGATTCTTCACTATCAATCAGGTGATTAATACTATATAAAATCCCATTTAATAAACATAGAGTCCTAATTTAGTCCAAATTATTTTAATGTCAAATGTCACAGAATAAATCCTCATATGAATGATCATTCAAATAATCGATAGTATAGGGTCCTCTTATCCTTATTCAAATATATTATATTAATCAAAACCACATATATTTATCATATAATTATTATCATGGGCATCATTACATAATTAATGACACTTAATAACTCCTCTTTAATTCTGTGATGATTATTCAATAAATCCCTCCATAATTCCTTCTATTTATTAACCATGGAATTAATGTATTCTATTTTATTATTCGTGTGGTTAATGAATAAATTTTTTCTCATTATTTTTTCATCTAATGAATTCATTGAAAATGAATTAAGTACTTCCTACATTCATCAAACCAATATAATGCATTCAATCTTATGAATCTTTGTCACTCATCCTTATATTCCCACAATAATTCGGTGCTTCTTCATTTTTTATGTGTAGAACACATACATATGTTATGCATGAATTATGGATTTTGAATGGGTTTTGAAAATCATTGATTTTGTGATTAACCAATTAAGTCATGATATATCAAACAACCAATCTTCCTCAGTAAAATACATGAATGGTTCGGGTATTCCACTTCATATAGTATGATTACTCATGAATCATATTGTTTGAAAGCATAAAAAATATATTTATTCAATGTTGCAACATCATTCATTGAAATTATTATCTACATATCGTCACTCAATTCAAATGAATGAAATAAAATCAGTACACATAGCTAATAATTTCACCTCACTCATACCCTCACTCGTGTAAAGAATAGATACTTTGTTTCTCATGTTGTCCTCTGTTTTACAACTACACATATTTATTGTAAATATTCCCATATTTTAACTCATTATCATGGATGATCGAAATAGGTAAAGTAGCATTATCTAAATATCATGTATTTGGTTTCTCATAACTTATGCAGTCAATCGAAAAAATCATGGTCTACATAGAAAAGCCTAGTGGTTTATCTCCATCATGATCATGTGATAGGTTGGTAATATATCATAAGGACTATCCTATATAAGTGTGGTCAATCCTCCTACCCACGACAAGTCAAATATAATGTTTTATTGATCTACAGCTTAAACGTAGTAACATTATTTTTTAAATGTAGGTTTTCCTTCTAGGAACGATCGATCAATAAACATCATGCAGTTGATCCTTAATCTATGGTCAATCTGTGATAATACATTTGTTCAACATAAGTGATTTACTGTATAAAAATAATAATAAAAATGATTGTACTCATCATGATTGAATGATGAAGATGTGTTGATTAGGAGGCTTTCCTTATATCCATAACATTTAAAAATCATGAATAGTGATATTATATGTTTTCCCACATAGAGCTTGAAAACATATTCTATCTTATTAATAATACATCAGAAACTTCCTAAACCTTGAGTTTGAATTAGGTTTGGTACTGATATACACATCTTCACACATTCCCATCACATGATATGCCACAATACTGGGAGGTTTTGTAGGGAACTTCCCTCGGTGCCATGTGCACACACTGTTCTTGTCTGTAGGCTCACTGTGTGTGTTATACATGTCCTCAAACACTAACATTCCATCCATAGCTATCCTAGATAACCTTCCAATGAATTTTTAGACCAAGGTCCCATCTGTGAGTTTTTGTTGGGTCCTTAGTGATCCAAGGTCTGGCTAATGTTTTTTATCAAACACTCATAAAAGGTGTTATTAAAATTAAAACATAATGCTATTTACATCTCAAATTGTTTTATATTTATTATTATTCAACTCTTCAAACATATACTCAATTTCTCAATATCAATTTTCACTTAATTTAAATATCACTCATGTATCCTATCCATAATGTCATTATCAATTCACTATTCAAAAAATAAATCTCATGATCTCCATTATTATTAAACAAACAATTTGGCTCTAAAATCCTCAAACATGTTGTACAAAATTTGTTTGTTCTTCAACAATATTAACACATGTATTAGAAATTTTATACCAGTTCAATAATATTAAGTTAAACAATTTGAATTTAACAACCCTGAAATCCTATGTCATTATGTGAATCCATAGTGATCCTTGAAGAATAATCACCTCATTACCACTCACTAAACACATATAAAACCATTACCAACTAATACAATAATTAGTTTAAATAATAAACCACCTTATGGTTATTTTCAATATCTCCTCAAATCATAAAAGTAAATTTATGGTGATAACTTCATTCCAAGACCTTACTAATAATGAAATGTAATGGATAATTTCATGTATTCCGATATCATAAATTTTCAAAAAAAAAATACTCTCGTACGTTGCATGATTGTTTCTTCAAAACTTCTATTCGAGGGATTATATCACAAGGTTCTCTAACTAAAGAGAATTTTCTTAATCAAATGTAATTCTATATGGGTATACCCAATGTACAAAAGAGAGATATATAACCAAGGTTATCAATTAGTCCCATAAATTATCATTCATGTAATATTATTCTTATGACATACTTAATTATAAATTGGGTGTTGTATAAAATATTTTTTCCATGAACCATGTAATAAATCACAATTTAGAAAACCTATCAGAATGTTCATGTACAAGATATATAATTACACATTTTTTATCATTTTAATCAATCAACACATTCCCTAATTTTTTAGAAAAAAAAGAGATACAATTTTTATTTTTATTGTAATACCTCAATCATCTAGTTCTGGAATTTATAACAAATTTATACACTTACTAGAATTCTATAATGACATATTATTTTCAAAATTTAACCCTATTAAAGCATAAAGTAATCATCATCTGTTTCATGGTAGTAATTAAATTCCATTAGGGAAAATCTCTTCATGTTTTCAAGAATTGATGGAATCAAACAAGTACCTCATTTCCTGATATGTTATAACAAAACATATAAAATACCCGACAATAAGGAGGGGCCTATGGGTTTCTTAGAAATAATATTTATATTTCCACCTTCCACATAACATGTGATATTGTTTTCTTCTAATCTTAGGATGAAAAGGTTAATTAGGGTCCTTCTTTTTATTTTGTGTCTAATTTATTTGAAAATATTATTTGTTCATATTAAAACCGTATTTATATGGAATATATTTTTCTACTTCAGACTTATAAATTATTAAGATTAAACCTATAGATAGCCTCTCATTATCTCCAACATCACATTATTAATCCACTTGATTTTATTTATACTCTGAATTTTTTTTTCTTTATCCAATTGTTTATCCAATTAAAATTAATTTGGACAAACAATGATGAACACTTTCCTATCATTATCAATATTTTTCACGGGACCTACCATTGGTTTCCATTTGAACCCACTTACCTTTCATAGTGTTTATATCATTTCCTTACATCCTTATATTGTATACCTCTACCATGTGACATTCTAACCCACACCTTCCATAAAATTCATCCAAAATATGAATTTATGTTAAGATAGTATTTGTTTTCATCTGGTCATGGGTTAATTTCCCTGTTATTTTCTCTCAAACTATCATTGAAACTAACAAAGTTTGTATCCATTTTCTTGGTAAAATATATATTAACTATCATTGACTAGGATATTTTTCATTACTTACCACAATGCTAGAAAAAAACTAAAATTTTATCCTTATATATCGGTTCTAGATATATCCATAATAGTTTTTTTGTTTTCCAATTCTAAACTCAGATTACTATCTATAGTGGGTTTTTTTACTATTTGTAATTCTCTTCCCTTCCTTTGATGTAGTATATTATCTTTTTTATATCTTTATTTTCAAATAAAACATGTTCATTTTGAAAAAGATTAAATGAATATTCAACCTGTTCATCTGAAAATTCTCTTTTCATCAGTCTAAGAAGATTCCCCATTTAACTAGCATCATTATTGAAGTCCCTTATTCCCCTTTTTAACTCCTGTTGAACTGTGACACAAATGGATTGTGTTTCAAACAAATATTATTATTTATCAACTATATTTATTCAATATAGTAGTATTATTTTCATACTCAGTGAATATTAATTTATAATAATTGATCTCATTGTTATATGTTGTTTCCTTTTTAAATTATATCTTATTTTTTAATTGCTATAATTTTATTTTCATTCTTAGTGTTATTATTTTATTGTGTGATGTATTATGTCTTCCCCATGTTGGATTCTAATTTATCTTTAATCCCCCAAAAAATATTAGACATTCTTATCAATCACCATTAATTCTTAATGAATTATATCATTTATTTGCATTATCAATTAAGCTAACATGATAATAGTATGGCAAAAAATTATGACAATCATATATTAATACATATTAATTCAGGATTTTTTACATAATGGTAGACATAATACCATCCTAGAAGATCATGACGCCTAGTGTCTATGGGAAATTAGGTTTATAAAAAAATAACACAAAAATGGATACAATGATATTATTTAAAACTCCTCAACATTCTTTTAAAATTTATTTTCTCTTATAAAAATGAAAGGGATAACAAAGGTATGTATATAAGAAAGGGGCCAGTTATAAATCCTAGTATGAAAAAAATACAATTTATAGAATAACATAAAAAATACATGTGATCCAAGAGATATATAAATGTATTATAAGAGGTGTTATAATCCTACTATTGAATAATGATGAATGATAAAACATAATAATATAGAGAAAACAAGGGAATGTGGAAATAACAAAAATCATGACATCATAAATATAACTCAAGTATATCAATTAAGATATCAGAATATAGTGTTATTGAGAAAACATATTACAAACCATTAATTGTATCTCATGAGATAAAAACATTACACGTTGCATTACATGGATATATAATTTGGGGCTCTCACATCACATTCATAACAAGTACATGCATAAGTGTGTCATCTAGATTATCGACCACATGAACATATTTCATCAATTTTAACCCAATGATTATGTTGTGTGGGTTTAATACATACAATTATAATGTATATTAAGGAATTTTATGTCTATGTTAATACTATTGAGTTGAAATTGGAATTTTTAATCAGCACATTAAATTTTTTTCATGGAAAATCATATGATAATTTTGACAGCATAATAGGGGCACATAAAGATTCATGGGAGGGTTTTAATGGTACTTAAAGGGTTATCTCATCACTTGGAAATAATAAGGAAAATAAGAGGGATATATGAAAAAATATTTTAAAATAATAACTTTTTTTAAAAAATACATTATATAAATGTTGTTCAGGAATAATGTGGGCAAGGACGTGGTCCCTTACCATGAGAGGGAACTACTAAAACAATGAGAGGAGATTGTTTTTTGATTTTGGACTCCTTGGGAGGGATTTGGAGAGGTAAGGTAAGAGTAACTTCTTGATAAAATTTTTTTGAGTGAAGAGTAAATGGTGGTTAAGTGGAGTTTGTATGAATTGAGAGGGGATTCATTATTGATTTGCAAACATAGGTTTTGGACTGAATGTGATAAATTAATCAAAACCATAAATCATCCCATGGGGTTATCCCATGGTTTCTACCAAAGTGTTTTTCATTTAATGATTTTATAAGTCTATGAACTAAACTCATTAAAATAATAACATTGGTGTTTTGGAAGTGAGTCATTTTCTTAAATAATTTGTTTTAATACCTTAATTTAGATTTTTTTTTGATTTACCAAGGGTTTATAAAATAAATATAATATCTTCAAAGACATGTAATTTTAGTGGGTAAAGAAAACTTTGGTTAACTATACTCGATATTATATTTTTATATCACTTTTGATCTTTTATAGTGTCATAATATATACAGAATAATTATATCATATTTAATTTTTTACCAAAAAATTGGCTATCATAGAAAATTATGAAAAAATCGTAGTTCGATAATTTCTATATATTATTTAATAATATATAATTTTATATTATCAAAATATTCTCTAAATATGTGAATTTATAATTTGTAATAAAAAATACTCATTTATTGATAAATACTTATTTTTTTTACAATAGTAATTTTCAGACCTATCTAACATTCAAATTTGAATTCGTAAAATTTTATAATAATTTATATCAATTAAATATTATATAAATATAATATTTTATTAAAATATTATTTATTTAAAGAAAAAACGAATTCATTAATAACTTTTTCTTGATTAAAACTATATATTTTCCAAAAATATATTTTTCCATTGTTTAAAAACAAAAATTTTATAAATAATTAATATTAAACCATTATAATATACTAAGATATAAATATAATCATTATTTAATTAAAAAATAAAAAAATTACACATTTAGGGTCTAGATACATATCCCATTATTGAAATAGTGAATTCCCTATTGTTATGGTGTGTGATAGTGAGATTTTCATCAGGTGGAATGGAGAATATAGCATCAATTGGGGTATCTAAGAGATTTTAATTCTCCGTTAAATAGATATTGTCATGATTTAGTTTATAAATCTCAGTTTGGGCTTCGCCAATGACAAATATTAGTGATTATATCTCACTTTAAATCCCCAATAAATGGTTTTTATATGGTATTATCCCACTAGCTAAGGACATCTCTTCCTTTTTTTGAAATGGATTTATCATAACCCTATATATATACTAATCATACTAAAAATTTATAATGGCACTACTATCAACACTAATAATGCATAATGGTCTTTTAAATCTGATTGTATATTACTTATGACAATCAAAAATAAAAAATGTTGTACATGTGTTTTCTATAATTTCTTTTATTAATAAGACGTTTAGACATTTAAAAAGTGGATTTATTTAAAAATTATTAGTTTATTACAATATTCAACCCTTGAGAAATATCACCCTTTAAATATAATTTTTATACGAAATATTATGGTTCTTATTTGTCATCATCTCTTCTACTTCCTAATTATCTTCTTCAAACTTTTATTTCTCGATCAACAATTTATATTAGTGAGTTTTGATGTTTTATGGAAAATTGCCTCTATGAAGTAAGATATCCACCGACATATCCTCATATGAAAGATCATTCTCTAGTGGCACCACCTCTATATTCAGTACATTTAATGGGTCTTTTATGTACTTCCTCAATTGGGATATGTGAAACACTTTTTGTAATTTAGATTGGTTGGGTGGAATTTATAGTGACCCAACATATCATACATAAATATTACATAATTATTTTTATTAATATTCATTTATTTACAAAAACACAGCCAAGATTATCAAAATGGTATAGTTCCATTGGAATCTTTGAATCAAATAAAATTTTTCCATAGGTGAACTACGTCATCTCCCTTTATTTCCTTGAAAACTATCACCCTTCTTATACATATCATGGGTAATACTTTTCTTCCAAACCTGGAGAAAGGAATCATAAGAAAGGGTGAGATCATATTCCCATTAAGGGTAAAAAAATAGAGATACGTATGAATAATATAAATATAAGGGAATGAGAACGTTAGAAAAACTTTTTAAAACCATACATTGTTTATCAATGATAATAATCACGAGTCATCACAAAATTAATGGTAGTTTATACGAAATGAATCATAAAATAATCAAAGAAATGATCCCTGAGAGATTAACATTGACATATGACATAATTTGTTTTCAGAAACGTAAGTGTTGAAAAGAATTTCTATATAATTCAAGGTTCACACCCAATAACATTATAGTGGAAAAATTCCCTTACTAAGATAGGTTCTCTCCTTATTCAAATCTCGTTTCTCCCATGACATATAAATCATACCCAACTAATTGGAGGAAAATATACATCCCTCCCACCTCATAATCAAAAGAAAATTAATGTGTTCTACAAGATTCTAAAAGATTTATCATATCATAACCCATTAAATGAAATGTTTTTTATAGATATTTCATAATGTCATAAAATTTTGAAAAGAGATAAGTTTTATAATAATTTAACAATTTAATCATAACATAACCCATAAAATGATGAGGGTTACTTAAGAATTTTATCATGATATAACATATGGAATAGAAAAGGGTATAATAAGTATCATATCACCATAAATATAAATCTTTAACAAAATTAATAGAAAATTTATCCTTGGTTATTTTTCTTATTTATTCATATGTAACATCAACGAATGGGATCTTATATGGGAAATTATTTTGAGAGGTAAATCACTTGAATCGTGGTTTGATGAAAAGAACATTTCATTGGGAAAATGTTTTTCAAAGTAAAAATTCATAAAATATATTGCAAAAACATTTATTTAAAATATAAAATAAAAAATTTCTATTATTATTAAAAAAAATGAGTTTGCGACGTCAGAAACTATCATACTTTTCATACACATTAAAACAAATATTATTTTCACATGTTTGGAAAAATTAAAATGGATATTTTTTTGTATAACGACCTAAAAAATATACTAATTGTTTTGAAAAAATTAAAATATGAGTAAAAATTACTATATTAAATCTTTTTTTAAATCATTTTTGAGAAATTTTTTCGAAAAATGCTTTTGGATGAAAAAGATTATTCGACTGAAAAGTTAGTTCCTCTTAAAAACATTATTTTTGAAGCACTAAGTAAATAAATAGTGATAAACAAAGGGAAAAAATATATACTCATGATATAACCATTGGAGAAGTAAATATTTGAGTTTCTTTAGTAATTTATCATAATATTTTATCATTAGAAAAATAATCATAAACACTACTAATAAACGATGAGATTGTCTCATAATATCATTACCACTTTAGTAACATTGAAATGTAATCTCCATGAAAGAATATAATTAAATGAAACTAAAAATATCATGAGAATAAATAGATTCATGATATTACATGTTCAAGTAGATTTATATACACTTCTTAAAAGAAGATAAATGCTTAACATAATCATATATATCAATGAAGGAAAATTGAGACATAAATTCATTACCATAAGTATCAACTTCCTTCAAACACGTTAAAACATACCATATAATATATATATGTTTATTTGTTATAAATTATAGTAAAATTATTATATATATCATAAAATATATTATTTAATTTTGATATTTTTTACAAATTTATTCACAATGTCTTGTTAATATCATGTTTTGATTAATAACTATCTTTTTTAAAGTATGTTTCTATTTATTATTTTGTCAGTTTCATTATTTTTATCATTGTTTGAGAATATCCAGAAATTTAACCATGATATTAATATGATATATACTCATTGTATATTAATTTAGAGTGGTCCATCAAATTTATAGATATAACGCAATATTCATTATTCCTAGTGACGATAGGTCGTACATACGCATTATCATTTTCCTATTTTCTCAGTGGATTAAAAGAAAAAAAAGTAAACAATATATTAACATTAAATAATAATTTTTGTTTCATATATATCAAATATTTTAATAAATAAAATTTATAATATATTTTGTTTAAAGAATGAACGAATCAAATCCCTTTGCGAGGCGGTAGTCCGATGTACACATATGTAATGACATCGTATTCCCCCAGAATGGAATATATGAGGGTATGTGTGATATAAAAATTATAGACTTATAATAATATCATAATTATACTATATAAAAATTTATTCCATAATTATATACATGCATGAGATGTGGTATTAGAAAAAATGAATGACATCAGTTTGTGAGGTTGTAGTTCACCATACATATGAATGATGATTTTATAAGCCATTTGTTGGTAAAGTAGATTATTATAGGTAATTAAAATAATATAAATACATATTAGTATATTTAATATACCAAAGATATTATATAATCCTTGTTTAATAATAATATAATAAGGTTTATAGATAATTAAAATAAATACTCTTGTTGAAGAACGTTACATATTCTTCATGTAACCACATTAGGATTACACCCAATCCCTTAATTAATATTATCTCTAGCCCTAATATGGATTCGAATATGATAGGATGAAATTTTTACAATTATTTTTGGATGGTATTATATAAAATAAAATGGTTCTAATGTCTGAAGTATATTGGACATGAGGTGGCCTTTTATAGGTGCGGTGAAAAGCACATTTTTAAGTATTTGAAAAAAATGTCCTATCCACATTTCTATTAACCCATAATTCACTAAAATAGTTTATTATCAATAATTAGACATTATTTTGTATAAATATAGTAATAAAATATATTTTATAAGCGTTTTTATGTTATTTTATCATATATCAGTTTAGTTTAACCCCAGGTAAACTCATTTTTACCATAACTACTCTAATGAATTATTTATAGTTTCCACTATTAATTTAGTCAAAAAATAATTTCACCATATTATATAATATAAATTATTTTTATTTAAAATATTTATTAAAATTTCCCAAGTTAAACTCATAGAATTGTAAAATTTTAGTTTAAAATTAAACTGAGATACAAGAAGGGAAATTAGGGTTTTAATGAGGAAAAGATCAAAAGCTGTTAAGTTTTTTATATATAAATTTAATATAAATTTATTAAAAAACATTAAATTCATTTAAAACAAAATTTAATATGTAATTTAATTTTAATATTATTTTAAATGAAATGGTATTTTTCAATTAAAATCATTTATTTTTAATATTCATCAAATAAGTAATTTGTTCAAAAAATTATCAAAAAATCACTATAAGGAAATTTTGATGTGATGATTTTAAAAATGGAGATTATTTTATGAAATGTGTTTTCTAAAAGTATTCAAATTTAATTTTGTTAATATTCATAAAAAACATAAAAAACATTTTTTGGAGAAAATTCTATTTTCCAAACAAATAATGGCTATTGAAAAATTAAGTAAATTTTTATTAATATATTATAATTATAGAAAACAGTTATAAGTATTGTTAAGAATTTGGTTATTACTATTCATGAAACCATGTTTAATTTCTGTGTAATAATTGTTGTGTTTAAATATTAATATTAATAGTTTGTTAAAGTTCATTAAAACTCTGTGTTACGTGTAATGCTAGAAATTAGAGAAATGTAATTTAGTCAATAAAAAAATTCATAAAATATGGTGGTTTTATAGTATACCCCCATTAAAATGAAATTCTATCTCAAAATTAATCACATCAATAATGAAATTAGGATACATTTTCCTCATTATTTCATCAAGTTCCATCATATATTTGTCAAATAGGTGTTCTTACCACAATATATTGAGGATGTGAGTGGCCTCGTTTCATAGAACATTCTTTATATGATCCAAAATATCATTTGGTTGTTCCTCATATGAAATATTATTCTCTAGTGGTATTACATCTATTTTTATTACATCTGATGGTTCAGGTATGTTCTTTCTCAAGAGAGATATATGGAACACATTGTGGATTTGATATGGTCCTTTAGACGTTTCATGTGTTATTCAAGGGTGTCGATATGATCAATAATTTTCTATGGAATAATATTCATAGGGATTAGTTTCCTTTTCATAAAAAATATCATAACCTTTGTTGACCTCACCTGTTTTGATAATCTCAATCATGTATTCATATGTGTTGAAAATCCCAATTATGTTTTCATTCTCTATGATATTTTTATGTATCATTGATCTATACTTTAATTCTTTCAAATCTGTGATCAAACCAATAATAATTTTTAAAATAGTCTTTGGAATATGTTGATCCTCATTTATCCATGTTCATACAAGTTATAAATTGATTCTAAAGCAATCAGATGTGTTCTGCATAAAACAGATAAGTAATCTACCTATAGCTACTGATATAGAGCTACCGGTACCCAGTCTACCGATAGACTTAGTCTACCGATAGACAGAGTCACCGAAATACTTAACACAGAGCTACCGATGTACTTATAAGTGTAAGCTACTGACTTACAGACAGCTACCGATACAAACATAGAGCTACCGGTGTAAGTATAAATAGCTACCGATGGAATAAGAGTCACCGATGGACGAAGCTACTGACAGACTCACAGCTACCGACGCATGGAGCTACCGACGCATGGAGCTACCGACGCATGGAGCTACCGACGCATGGAGCTACCGACGCATGGAGCTACCGACGCATGGAGCTACCGACGCATGGAGCTACCGAACCATGGAGCTACCAACGCATGCAACTACCGATGCATGGAGCTAGCGATAAACAAAGTCACCGATACAAGAATGTACCGACCGACGCATAGAGCCACCGATAGAGTCAAAGCAACTAATGACCTTGAGCTACCGATGTCCAAGGTACCGATGCTGATTACCTACCGATCACTCGACTCACTGTTTGAATTTCTTTATTTCCTATATTTAATCTATCTAACGGTCATATCATGTACATTTTAATGATTTGTCAAATATCTAATAAAGGTTGTTGGATGTCAGGAACCCGTACCTCGTACCTGCAAAAAGGAAATCTTTTCTGTCCCCTGTTGCCCGTGAGATAAATACGAGAAGACTACACTGCCCAAGATACAACAATAAAAAAGAGAAGAGTGTGGTGGATGAAAGATACCAGAAACACAAGAACGAGAAGAATCAAGAAGAGAAAAACCAGTTCCATCAAGAACACAGAGAAGCTCCTAGACAATCAAGCATACTCGAGAAGTGTTCTGTGCATATAAGAAGAACACTGAAGAACTTCAACCACTACATTTTCACTGTCTGTGAACCTGGAGCATACGACACTCTGTTTCTCAAACAGAAACGAGAAGAGGACTCAGATTCACTTCTGATCGAATCCAAAGGAGTCCAGAGCTACACTGAAATCACCAGAACCATTTCTAAACTCTACATCTCTTGTTCTGTGATTTATTATTATACTTTTTGGGAAGTGTGTGTTATCTGTTGTATCTAACACATACACTTTCTCCTGTACTTAAACTAGAGGATTTGTAAATCCTTACCAAACTCTTTCATTCTTTCTTTCCCACGAATAACAGTGGTAGAGGTCGTGTGTGACCTAGACAGCTGGTTGCTGTTGTACTGTTTCCCACGAAGAACAGTGGTAGAGGTCTTGGACCTGGACAGTTGTAAACTGTTGAACCTCGATCCAGGGTGTGGATCATTTTTATATAAACTTTTGAGAGGACTAAGTCTCGTCTTGAGAATGAACCTCTTGGTTACATTTGTTGTGCCATCTCTTTCAAAGTTTTATTCCGCTGCTAATCACATTAAAACCAATATTGTTTTTAATGTTACTTTGATAATTAAATTAGCAAGTTTTTATGTTAAGTATATATTATTAAGTTAGTTTCAAAAGATAATAACACACTCCTGTGTTGATTAACTGGGAATTAATCAATCCCTTGAGAATCTGACAGAACCTCTACTTTAATATAAATTCACTACAGTTTAATTTATTATTTTATTTGGGGGTCTTTAAGAAAGTGTTTTTAAATACAGAAATTTTAATTGGTACTCAATTCAACCCCATCTTGAGTAAACCACTCCGACCAACACTTGGTATCAGAGGATTGAAAATACTCTCTAAAAGTACTCTGCTTTTGAACTGTGATTTTAGTTGTATTTTAAAGTTCTTAAAATTTCTGTTATATCTAAATTTTTATCTCTTTAAAATTTTCTCATCATGGACAATAGACTTGAGGGTGCTGCTACTAACCGGACACCTTTCTTCAATGGAAGTAATTCTGCTCAGTGTAAACTGAAAATGAAAATTCATCTAGAAGGCATAGGTTTTGATATTTGGACTACTATTGAATCAGAATACAAAATTCCCACTACTACTAGATCTACTTGGGATGAACCTACAAAGACTGCTTACAATAACAACTGTAAAGCTATGAATGCCTTGTACTGTGCTCTAGGAGATGAAGAGTTTAATAGAATTTCTTCTTGTAAAACTGCATATGAAATTTGGGATACCTTAGCTGTTTCTCATGAAAGAACAACGAATGTTAAATAAATGAGATTGAACACTTATAAAATCAAGTATGATAATTTTAAAATGAATCCTGATGAACCCATTTCTAACATGTATCCCAGGTTCAATGAAATTGTCAATACAATGATCTCACTGGGAAAGGATGTCTCATCGAAGGAAAAAATTATGATAATTTTGAGATGTCTACCTTATAGATGGAGAGGCACATCTGTCTCAATCAGAGAATCATGTGACATTGATGCTCTACCTATCAAGGAACTAATTGGCAAGATGATGATGTATGAAGAAGAGCTTAAAGTGAATAAAGAGGAAGAAAATGAACCTCCAAGAAAGTATGTCACTTTCAAATCTTCAACTTCAAAGAATAAGGACAAAGAAAAGCTTCAAGCTGTAGTTGAAAGTTCAAGTTGTGAAGACAGTGAAAATGATTCTGACAGTGATGCTGAGATGGCTCACATTGCTAGAAGATTTAAGAAATTTTATAGGAAAAATAAGTTCTTCAGAAAAACAAATTATAAGGGTAAGTATGATCACCAAGGAAAATGGAAAAGGGATTGGAAGAAGAATGACAAATCAGATGATGTTGTCTGCTATGAGTGCAAGAGAAAAGGACACATTAAAGCCGACTATCCAAAGCTGAAGTATAAAAAGAAATATGAATATAAGGACAATAAGTTTAAGAAAGCCATGAAGGATACTTGGAGTGCTTCTGAGGATAGCTCTACTGAATCTGAAAGCTCTGAAACTGAACACAAAAATAAGGCAAACATGTGCTTTATGACAAACACATCTCAGGTAACTGCTGAAACTCCTGCTTTAAATTATTACTCTGGAGATAATGCAGAATCTGATTCTGATTCTGGAACAATGTTTAAAAATGAATTGTTTGAGTACTGTGATATGCTGGAAGAGACATGTAATGAACTTAAGGATAAATACAAGTCATAAAAGAAACAGCATGCTCTCACCACTACAGTTAACACCGAACTCACTATTGAAAAAGAGAAAAATGCTCAACTGTTAAAAGAAAACACTGAACTGAAACTATCTAATGAGAAACTCAAGAAAGACTTAGAGAAGTTCACCAATGGCAAAAATACACTAACACAGATGCTAGGAAAGCAAATAGCACCTAAATATACTACTGGTATAGGATACCAACCTGGACAAATGAAAATTGCCAAAACTAGATTCATTTCTAAATCTGGACAGAATGAAGGTAATTCTGGAACATCATATGCTTCAACCAGTTATATACATAGCTATGGATCTAATAAAGTTTATCTTTCAAATCATGTCAATTCTACAAATTATATGAGACCCATTAGACAAATATGGGTACCTAAAGTGTTATTGGCTAACCTGTCTGGACCCAAGAAAATCTGGGTACCAAAATCATCTCCCATCTAAATCTGTTTTGTAGGGAACTTGCTTAAAGAGCTCTTGTAAAGAGACCTGGTATTTGGACAGTGGATGTTCAAGACATATGTCAGGAGACTTCTCTTGTTTTAAGAGTTTAATAAAAGTTGATGGAGGCTTTGTCACCTTTGGTGACAACTCTAAAGGAAAAATCATCGGCCTTGGCCAGATTAGTAACACTGGTTCAATTTTGATTTCTAAAGTTTTATTTGTTGATGGACTTAAATACAATTTATTAAGTATGTATCAGTTATGTGATGATGGTTTTCATGTTGAATTTGAAAATTTTTCTTGCAATTTTTTAATTCTAAGAATGTTTTGGTATTTTCTGCCTTAAGAAATGAAAATGTTTATGTTGTTAATCTGAATTCTTTAGCTAAGCATAATATTACTTGTTTGAATGCTTTTCATAAAGAATCTTGGCTATGGAACAGAAGATTGGGACATTGCAACATTCACTCACTTAGAAAACTCTCTAGAAAAAACCTAGTTAGAGACCTACCTAAATTAGAATTCCCAAATGATAGAGTGTGTAACCCCTGTCAAAAGGGAAAACAACACAAATTTTCTTTTAAATCAAAGAAAGAAGTTTCGACTTCTCAACCACTTGAATTGGTTCACATGGATTTGTTTGGACCATCAAGAGTTTCTAGTTTAAATGGGAAGCACTATGTTTATGTTCTTGTAGATGACTTTTCTAGATATACTTGGGTATATTTTCTAGCTCACAAAAGTGAAGCTTGTTCTTCTTTTGTTAAATACTCTAAATCTGTAGAGAACCTTAGTGGACTTAAGATTAAAACTTTGAGAAGTGATCATGGTCGTGAGTTTGAATATCAAGATTTTGAATCTTATTGCTCACACAATGGTTATACTCATAACTTTTCTGCCCCTAGAACACCCCAACAGAATGGTGTAGTAGAAAGAAGAAACCGAACCCTTCAAGAAATTGCTAGAACCATGCTCAATGAATATGACCTGCCTATTTATTTTTGGGCTAAAGCTGTAAATACAGCTTGCTATGTTATTAATAGAGTCCTAATTAGACCTGTTCTTAAGAAAACCCCTTATGAATTGTGGAACAACAGAAAGCCTAAGGTTAATTACTTTAAAGTTTTTGGTTGCAAATTATTTATTTTGAATACTAAAGATAATCTGGGTAAGTTTGCTTCCAAAAGTGATGAAGGAATTTTTCTGGGTTACTCTATTTCAAGTAAAGCCTATAGATTATTCAATAAGAAAACTAAATGTGTGGAAGAATCTGTTCACATCAAGTTTGATGAAACTGATCCACATGAGCCTAAAACCTCTCTTGAGAATCTTGAAGAAGATTTGTCTATTCTGGACCTTAATGATAAATCTAAAGAACCTGTTATAAAAGTATCCAGTTCTGGACTTTTTCCAGAATCTGCTTCTGTTGAACCCGAACCTATAGATGAACCTGAAATTTCTAGTCCAACCATTACCAGATCAACGAGGATTCTAAAGAATCATCCTTTATAAGCTGTTGTTGGTAATCTTGATAGAGGAACACAAACTAGAGCTTCTCTAAGAAACTAGGTTGAACATCAAGCTTTTCTTTCATAGCTAGAACCCAAAAATATCAATGATGCTATCAATGATGAATTCTAGGTAATAGCTATGCAGGAAGAATTAAATCAGTTTGAATGAAACAAAGTCTGGGAATTAGTTGACAGACCTAAGGACACATTGACAATAGGCACAAAATGGTTTTTTAGAAATAATGTAGATGAATCTAGAAATATAGTTAGAAACAAAGCTAGACTAGTTGCACAAGGATATAGTCAAGAAGAAGGTATAGACTGTGAGGAAACTTTTGCACCTGTAGCTAGACTAGAAGCCATTAGGATCTTACTTGCATATGCTGCACATCTCGATTTCAAGTTATATCAAATGGATGTGAAAAGTGCATTTCTAAATGGTTTTATTATTGAAGATGTTTTTGTAGAACAACCACCTGGATTTACTATTCCCCATTTTCCAAATCAAGTTTTTAAACTTTCTAAATCTTTGTATGGTTTAAAACAAGCTCCAAGAGCTTGGTATGATAGAATTAGAAATTTCCTTATTTCAAAAAGTTTTACTAAAGGGATTGCTGATCCAAATATTTTCATTAAAAGAATTTCTAAAGATGTTTTAGTTGTAAAAATATATGTTGATGATATTATTTTTGGATTTTCTAAACACTCTTTATGTACTGATTTTTCAAAAAGTATGCAAAATGAATTTGAAATGAGCTTAATGGGAGAACTTAAGTACTTTCTTGGATTTCAAGTATTTCAAAATGACGATGGTATTATTTTGAATCAAAGTAAATATACAAAGGATCTTTTAAAACGTTTTGGTCTGGATAGTATCAAGGAAAGTGAAACTCCTATGAGTACTACCTGTAAATTTGAAACATATGAAACTGGGAAACCAGTTGTTCAAACAAATTACAGAGGTATGATTGGTAGTTTACTTTATCTTACTGCTAGTCGACCTGATTTTATGTTTAGTGTGTGTATGTGTGCTAGATTTCAAGCTAATCCAAAAGAATCTCATTTGCTTGCTGTTAAAAGAATTTTTAAATATCTCAAACACACGGTTAACTTAGGTTTGTTTTATCCAAAAGGACAATACTTTGAGTTAATGAGTTATTCAGATGCTGACTTTCCTGGTTGTAAGTTAGATAGAAAAAGCACATCAGGAACATGTCATTTGCTTGGAAAATCTTTAGTTTCTTGGTGTAGTAAGAAACAAAACTCAGTTGCATTTTCTACTGCCAAAGCAGAATATATAGCTGCTGGTAGTTGCTGTGCACAAATTCTGTGGATGAAACACACTCTTTTGGACTATGGATATGTTTTTAAACATGTTTCAATCAAGTGTGATAACACCAGTGCAATAAACATCTCTAAGAATCCTGGATTTCACTCTAGAACCAAACAAGTAGATGTAAGACACCATTTCCTAAGAGATCACTATCAAAAAGGTGATATTTCTCTTGAATTTATTGGCACTGAACATCAATTGGCTGATATTTTCACAAAACCTTTACGTTCAGATAGGCTAAGTTACATAAGACAAGAATTGGGAATGTTTAATCACAACCGGTGTGAAAATACTCACTGATGTGAAATTATCACCGATGTGAAATTCTCACTGATGTGAAATTCTCACCAATGTGAAATTCTCACCGATGTGAAATTCTCACTGATGTGAAATTATCACTGATGTGAAATCCTCATCGATGTGGAAATTCTCACCGATGTGAAATCCTCACCGATGTGGAAATTCTCACCGATGTGAAAATTCTCACCGATGTGAAAATTCTCACCGATGTGAAATCCTCACCGATGTGGAAATCCTCACCGATGTGAAAATTCTCACCGATGTTAAAATCCTCACCGATGCTATATTTTAAAACTTCTCTCTACCGCCAAGAATTCGAATCTTTTTATTTTATTTTATCTTACTCTATTTTAGTAGTTTATTTGGAATTCCTAAATGATAAAACTAAGTCTAAGCCACTTCTTACCTCACCGAGCTCAAAATATCTCACCTTCGAACCTTTGCTCCCAAATCGACCAAGAACCCTAAACCCGCGATGGAAAAAACTAAGCTTCCTATCGTCAGAGATGAAAGTGTAGAACCAAAAGCTAAGAAGCAGAAGACACAACATAAAGCCAGTGCTAGTGAAGTCAAAACTAGATCGGGAAGGCGACCAGTGAATCCTCACTTGCAGAATAGAGACATAGTAATCGAGAAGGAACTATGCGTGTAATGGCTACTTCCTAGCAAATCATTAGTACTCGAGATTCTGGAGGACCAGAAATGGGTGGATTGTTTCTCGAATAACAATGGCCCATACTACCCGAGGTTGGTAAAACAGTTCTACGAGTTTGTATCCTTCGAGAAGTCTGAAAATGAGAATCGGGTAAGCTCTTTTTTAAATGGAAAAGAGATGTCTTTTTCTTCAATAGAGTGGGCTGAGTGTTTGAAAGTACCACATGATGGTGTCTCTGGGTATGTATCAAGAGCAATACCACCTAGCAGTGACATCTTTGATTATGAAACTGCCTTAAAAGAACTGACCGGTAATGGAAATCAAGGGAAAGTGGTTGCTACTGAAATGGATGGAGAGAATTGACTGATCTTCAAGTTTGTTCAGCATGTGTTGATACCGAGGCGAGGAGATTTTTCAAATCTGAGATATCAAGATATCTATCTTCTTCATTTGCTGAGACATGGTGTAAAAATCAATCTGTGCAGATTTTTAATGCTTCAAATGGAAGACATGATTAGACCAAAGTCAAAGACTAATGCTTTGTTCTTTGCCAAGCTGATTTCAGTAATGATAAAAGTGAAAAGAATAGCTGAGTCTCAGGATGAGACAGTTGTAGTCAGGAATAATTTCGACATCACCTCGACTGTTTGTAAGTACATGAAAAATAATTGGAACCCATGGAAGGGAGAATGGGTCAGTGATGATCAGAAGACATATGATAGGTTTAATACTGTGGATCATCCCTCAAGACGAAAGAATATGAGAGATCCGAGTATGAGACCTGATGAAGAGGAACCTGTTTATAGTGATGAAACTGAAGAAGAAGAAGA
Organism: Viscum album; assembly: GCA_963277665.1. NCBI lineage: Eukaryota > Viridiplantae > Streptophyta > Magnoliopsida > Santalales > Viscaceae > Viscum > Viscum album. The sequence continues at coordinate 631,655,768 of OY728134.1, read as the reverse complement.
AGAAACTCCCATGGATGTTGGAGGAGATCCAGACTTGCCCCCAAGTCCTGTTGCAGAATTGGTTTATTCTAGGAAAGGAAAGGTAGAGGAAATTTTGTCTACTTATGAGGAAGACCAGTCTGTACCTCACCATGAAGAATAGGAAAAGGAGAATGTATCTGAATCACCTGCTTCTGGTAGTTTATGTATGTGTCCTTTGATTTGAAACTCAGCTATGCCTGCTGCTGAAGTAGAAAGAGATACAGAAGAAGCTGTACCTGTATCAGAAGATCTTCTAGATGCTGCATCGATGGAACTTATAGTAGAAGATTCTGATGAAGAGAATCCAGTACTGAATGCTGTTGTGATACATGAGAATGCACCCATTGAGGGGGAGCATCAATCTGTTCTTGGAAATGTTACAGTAGCTGATGAGTTTGGAGACTGGGTAGAAGACCCAGGGTTTATAGTCTGTGGATTGGATTATCCGGATTCTGATAATGAGATGTCTGTGAATAGACCGAAGACCAATTATGATCTTGCTTCTGAGTTGATGCCAGATAATTTGGTCAGATATCATGATCTGAATAAGCTGAAAGAGGACCTCAAAACCAGTTTTGTTGAAGAAGTGAAGTTAATGGAAACCTCCCTTTCATCCTCAATTACTTCAATAATGACTGATTCTGTAGTTAGTTTGGCCTCAGTAAAGGGATCTGCTGCAGTTGTCCCTAATGATTTTGTCTCTAAATCTGATCTTGAGTCCATGAAGAACGAGCTGAAAGAATCATTCAGTGTATCAGTTGCTGAGATGAAGCAAAGCTTTAATGAAGAAATGAAAATTTTAGAGAGATCCTTCGAGCTATCTCTGGCTTGTAATTTATCTTCTTTTGTGTCTGAGCTTATGGAAGAAGTGAAAGAGTTCCCGACTCAGTCTTCTAGAATCGAAGCAGATCTTGAAGCTCTCAAGACAACAGTTGTTGCTTTAGATTCTTATATGAGCTCCAAGTCTCAAGCTGACAAGGAACTAGCTTTTGTGAAGAGTGTAGTAAGCCAGTTTGTCTCGGTGTTTGAAAGTTTCAAAACCTCAGTGAAGGATCATGTTCAATTACAAGACTCTCAAGTTCAAAGCCTAATCAGTGGTTTGTCTAAGAGTTTCAAAGAAACTATTTCCTTCTCTCTTGGCCCTCTCACATCCAAACTATTAGTTGACCTGAATCAAGTTCGAGCAATGTTGAAGGAGGAGATTGGTTCTATTTCAACCAGTGGCTCTGTGGACTCATCAGAGTTGAGCCGAGTGGTGCTTTCTACAAGAGATTCTGCTAGAGAAATAATGAAGATTGTTCAAGATTATATGAGAGAAGCCTCTGCCTCTCAGGAAGCCATAAAGAGAAAAGTGGACTACTACTTCACCAAAATTTTCACCAAGCATCAACTCGAACACCACTTCAAGCTGATGTTGGAAAACATGAAGCTCCCTCCAGTAACTCAAGCTTTTAGAGAACAAGTGAGAAAACTAAGACAATTGACTCCTGCCTTGGAGAAATTCATGGAGAACAAAGATGATTTCATATATGCTATGGAAAGAGGAGGAGGAATTATTATGGATTTTAGAAATCTGATGCTGCCCTTCTTGCATGTTGATGTCAGACCAGTCATCATACCTCCTGCTTTGCCTGCTTCTACCTCAGCTGCTTCCATAGTCCAGCTGACTCCTGCTCAAGCTATTCGAATCCTCACACCAATGATCACCCAAATATCTTCAACCTATAGGCCTGACTCTGTGTCGGTGGCCCAGCCTCCTTTGATCTTTTCTGGCATTCCAAAAACTTCACCTGCATCCTCACCATCCGAACCTTCTTCTGATCCCAAAGGAAAATCTCACGTTGAAGATGAGGATTAATCCAGTGGGCAGGATTTTTGATAGGAATTAATTTGTATTCTGTTTCTGTACTTTTTGACTACTCTAATACAGAAGAACTCCTTTTACTTCTCATGTTTTATTTGTCTCCTATATATGCTTTCCCACTTTTTGATTATCACAAAGGGGGAGAATAATAAGAGGGGGAGAACAATAAGAGGGGGAGAACAAAATGAGAGAATGAGAAATATTTTCAATAGAGAAAAATAACCTTCTTTTAAATTTTATCTCTGATATTATTATGTTTCTTTTTACCTTCGGTACCTAATGATTGTTACCTATGATAACTTATGTCTATATCATACTATTTCTATTATCTCTGATGCTGTTTTCTCTGAGAAAATTGAATTCAATATTATACTCTTTACTATTATATTTTCACTATGTTAAATGCCCATATCATAAATTGTGATTATCAAAAAGGGGGAGATTGTTGACCTCACCTGTTTTGATAATCTCAATCATGTATTCATATGTGTTGAAAATCCCAATTATGTTTTCATTCTCTATGATATTTTTAAGTATCATTGATCTATACTTTAATTCTTTCAAATCTGTGATCAAACCAATAATAATTTTTAAAATAGTCTTTGGAATATGTTAATCCTCATTTATCCATGTTCATACAAGTTATAAATTGATTCTAACACAATCGGATGTGTTCTGCATAAAACAGATAAGTAATCTACCTATAGCTACTGATAAAGAGCTACCGGTACCCAGTCTACCGATAGACTTAGTCTACCGACAGACAGAGTCACCGATATACTTAACACAAAGCTACCGATGTACTTATAAGTGTAAGCTACTGACTTACAGACAGCTACCGATACAAACATAGAGCTACCGGTGTAAGTATAAATAGCTACCGATGGAATAAGAGTCACTGATGGACGAAGCTACTGACAGACTCACAGCTACCGACGCATGGAGCTACCGACACATGGAGCTACCGACGCATGGAGCTACCGACGCATGGAGCTACCGACGCATGGAGCTACCGACACATGCAGCTAACGATGTATGGAGATACCGATAAACAAAGTCACCGATACAAGCATGTACCAACCGACGCATAGAGCCACCGATAGAGTCAAAGCAACTAATGACCTTGAGCTACCGATGTCCAAGCTACCGATGATGATTACCTACCGATCACTCGACTCACTTTTTGAATTTCTTTATTTCCTATATTTAATCTATCTAACGGTCATATCATGTACATTTTAATGATTTGTCAAATATCTGATAAAGGTTGTCGGATGTCAGGAACCCGTACCTCGTACCTGCAGAAAGGAAATCTTTTCTGTCCCTTGTTGCCCATGAGATAAATACGAGAAGACTACACTGCCCAAGATACAACAATAAAAAAGAGAAGATTGTGGTGGATGAAAGATACCAAAAACACAAGAACGAAAAGAATCAAGAAGAGAAAAACCATTTCCATCAAGAACACAGAAAATCTCATAGACAATCAAGCATACTTGAGAAGTGTTCTGTGCATATAAGAAGAACACTGAAGAACTTCAACCACTTCATTTTCACTGTCTGTGAACCTGGAGCATACGACACTCTGTTTCTCAAACAGAAACGAGAAGAGGACTCAGATTCACTTCTGATCGAATCCAAAGGAGTCCAGAGCTACACTGAAATCACCAGAACCATTTCTAAACTCTACATCTCTTGTTCTGTGATTTATTATTATACTTTTTCGAGCAGTGTGTGTTATCTGCTGTATCTAACACATACACTGTCTCCTGTACTTAAATTGGAGGATTTGTAAATCCTTACCAAACTCTTCCATTCTTTCTTTCCCACGAATAACAGTGGTAGAGGTCGTGTGTGACCTGGACAGCTGGTTCCTGTTGTACTGTTTCCCACGAAAAACAGTGGTAGAGGTCTTGGACCTGGACAGTTGTAAACTGTTGAACCCCGATCCAGGGTGTGGATCATTTTTATATAAACTTTTGATAGGACTAAGTCTCGGCTTGAGACTGAACCTCTTGGTTACATTTGTTGTGCCATCTCTTTCAAAGTTTTATTCCGCTGCTAATCACTTTAAAACCAATACTGTTTTTAAAGTTACTTTGATAATTAAATTATCAAGTGTTTATGTTAAGTGTAGATTAGTAAGTTAGTTTCAAAAGATAATCACACACTCCTGTGTTGATTAACTGGGAATTAATCAATCCCTTGAGAATCTGACAGAACCTCTACTTTAATATAAATTCACTACAGTTTAATTTATTATTTTATTTGGGGGTCTTTAAGACAGTATTTTTAAATACAGAAATTTTAATTGGTACTCAATTCACCCCCCCTCTTGAGTAAACCACTCCTACCAACAACCTATTTCATAGATAAATTATTAAAGACTCCTGGTCGCAATCATCAAATTCAGATAGTGTTGGATATTTTCAGTATAAATTTTCATTTGACTCTTAGCCTCCAGGATGTGTTGTTTGATAAATATAACACTCTCTAACATTTCATCATATATCTTTCATCAAAATTAATTTATTTTTCTAATTTCAATACATAATTTTTGATATCTACACTTCTTTCTATAGAGGTTTTCACATTGATCCACCTAAAAGCTTGATAGAAAGTTATTATTCTATGAAAACTCAACTTGAGGAAGTTTTTTATCTCAAAAAACATAGAAATCAAACTAAAAAGATCTAAAAAATATAATCTAGGGTTTTAATTGTTCTATCAAATTGAACATCTTTATAAAGATTATATTCAGTGTTGAGATTCAATAGAAAATCATTATCTTTTTGAAGGATTTTCTAGAACATTGAGGAAAACCTCAAATCTCCACCAGACATAAAGGAATGTCGTCCTATAAGAAACCTTACCACTTATTTTATCTATATCCTGGATAGTATATCTAGTGAAAAGTCTTATTTTATATTAATGATGTGTTTTGACTTGTTAATGCGATCAACTGAAAACCACGTAGAATTATTCTCTTAAGACGTGTTGGTGATTCCAATTATAAATCCATAGTGATGTATTCCCATTTCTATTTTGGTATGGGTAATTGATATAAATACCATTATAATTTTATCTCTTGTCCATAACATTTTGATATACAATGAATCGAGATTAAAAAATTGGTATATCTCTATTCATTCCATCCCACTATAAGTAATCTGTCAAATAATTATACATATTCAAACTTCCATGATGAATATATTATAAAGAACTATGAGTTACTTCTAAAAACCCCTTCTCCAAATCTGGTATGGATGGAACACGTACATGGATCCTGAACCTTATCATTCCCTCATGATCAATGGTAAACTCATGAACAGATTATTTTTTATCTATATATCTTACTTAACATATTGAATATTTACTTGTAGAGGTGGTTGAACATTCAATTGAAAAAGTTAAGTATTCTCCCCTTCCATCCATACTTCTATTCCCATCCTTTGACTGAACATTATCATTTTTATAACTTAAAAGGACATAAAAAATGAGACAAACAGCAAGGAGGTCAGAAATAGTGAATCCCCAATGCATCGTTGATAACAAAGATGATACCTTAAGGAGGGGAGGATCCTAAATTAAGGAAGAAGGAAAATTTTTGGATTGAGGTAGCCTGAGATGCCAAGATGTCCGCAACTTTAATCCCCTCACACCAAGTTTGGGTGATCTCCATACGGATGCCCAATATTTTATTGCACTTCCCTATAATATAATATATGATCCAAGGAACACTTATACATCCTGATAAATCATTATAGAGTATCGGAGAATCTGTCTCCACCAACCTCAAATTAATATTCCTTTGATCACATACCTCGAGTCCTGAGACCATCTCCCTAGCCTCATCCTGATGGGAATCATCTCTTCTATAATAGGCCAAAAAATCCACCACAATAGACCCCCTCTGGTCCCTTATAATAGCACCGCCTCTCATATCCCCCCCTGAAGGGATCCATCCGTGTGGAGATTGAGCCTGTCACTGAAAGGGTACCAATGTACCCAATGACCATTTCATGTCCACCCCGCTTGAGTGATGTCACCATGGAAAATGGATCTAACCGAGGGGGAACCATGGAAATCTATACATAATATGACTAAATCCAACAACGTATTCTTCATATTTGAATAATATTCTTACTTGGATGTCGTAGAAACTCTTGTGTCATGCATCATTACTCGCTTTCCAAATAGTCCAGCAACCCACCACTTGAATTATTGCTCTTCCTTTCCTCTCTAAACCATGCTCTCCTGCACTAGAAAACCACTGATCCAGAACATCCTCCTGCCTCCCACCTGCACCATTCCATGTTGAAAACTGACAGAGAGCCTGCCAGCTCCAACGAGCACAATTGCTGTTGAAGAAGAAATGTTCTACTATTTCCAGTTGGGGATTACTATAGCACCAACATTTGGACGATAGGAGAACAATCATGCATTGTATTTTTTCATCATTGGGAAAGTAATTATTCCGGACACTCCATATCACAAAGTTATACCTGGGTGAAATACCCTTCCACCACATCGTTTCCCCCCATTGGTCTCCAGAATTGGGATCCCTCCAGACACTACTATAGGCTTTAATGGAAAAAGCACCAGACTGAGCAACCATGAAGATGAGGCGATCAGGTTCCTCATTTTTAACGACCACCAAGAAAGCAGAGAATTGATCATTATTGAGAATGATGTGGATGAAATCAGGGTATACACTTCCTTCTTTGAAGGATATATCTGGTACTGGGCAGTCGGGAAACTATAGAGTCCCTCTCCCCAATCCTGTCGCCAGAAATTCACCTCACCTTTACCCACCAACCATCGCACATAAGGAATAATTCCCTCTATGTATGGTTAGATAAACTTCAATATTCTTGATGGTTTATTTCTCTGAAGAGCCAAATCCAGACCATATTTATCTTGCACGAGTTGGTGCCATAGAGTACGACCCTCCATCTCCTCCCATGCAATCTTGGCAAGCATCCCCTCCATGGTCAAAGAAGCACTCCTCAAATTGATACCAACATCAGATATAGGTCTTTCTATGTGCTTCCCCAATGCCCAGTGATGCCTGCTGTCCATCTAACTATCCCATAAGAAGGATACCATTATCCTCTCTATGTTATATATCAAACATTTAGGAACATTCATGGTAGACATGAGGTGCATAAGAATATAAACTAAGACACTAATTACCGGTATAATGCACCCTCTAATGGAAAGAAACGTGTTTTTCCAATTTAGAATGTTCCCCATATGATTTCCCTACATCTTATCAAAGTGGTGTATATGAAGGAAATTTGGACACACCCGGGCTCCATCATACTCCATGGGAAAGGAGCCTCTCCGCATATTCACCCAGTATTCCAAAGATCCAGCTCTCTTGGCCGAGAGGTCCTTAGCAGTATAAAACCTACTTTTCTCCCTATTCACCACATGTCCAATCTATTTATAGTATTACCCTAATATCCCATCCAATCCATCCATTTATCTCCTACATCCATTTATAAATAAAATTGTGTCATCTGCAAACATCAAGTGAGATATTCCCTTCTGTGAATAGTTATCCCGGTAAGGAAGGACTCTCCCTATGCGTACAATTCTCTTTATAAAGTAGCTTAGAAAATTTTGATACAAAATGAATACGGTTGGAGATAGGGGTACCCATGTCTTAAACCTCTATACTCCTTGAAAAAACTGAATTTCTTACCCATAAATGAAGAGGAGATATATGCCGAGATAAGTCAGTGAAATAGGAGATCACGGGTCCAATTAAAGAATCACATGCTTGTTATCACCTTTAGAATGAAACCCCCCTCCATCATATCGTAAGCCTTACTCATGTCATGATTGATTTCTAGGATGCTTCCGAAATACTTATTGTTAATCCCACTTATAATTTCATGCACCACTCCAATTTCAACCTAAATAGCCCTCTCATTGATAAAACAATGTTGCTCCACTGCCATCCATTCATTTAAGTGCACCGCTAGCCTTTTGTTGAAGATTCTTGCCGGGACCTTATAAATAAAATTACACATACTGATCGTTCTATACAGGTCTATGAGAAGGGGGTTTCTCACTTTTGGTATCATATCCACCTTAGTTGCACTAGATATGCATGGAAGATAAAAAGAACTGGGTATCCCATCTGGCCCGGAAGCACTGTCAGAATTCAAATACCATACCACCTCTCTTACTTCTTTCTCTTCCAGGTGCCTCTTCAACCACTCATATGTCTCCTACATTAGACTTCTGGGAATGTCCACAAAGAGATCTGTATCCATAAATGGGTATCCATCTACCAAATTATAGTTAGGTCCTTCCAGTAAATATTTGATAGTGTCATTGGACATTCTCCCTACTTCATATCGGTCATTTGTATATGACCCATATTCTCTGAGAATATTCGGCATGTGGAAATGAAGCCTTTATTTAATTCATGCATGAAAATATGTAGAGTTCCAGTCCCCCTCATGAATCTACTAAACCCTTTACCCCTCTCTCGCCAGCCTCTCCTGCCTTAAAAGGATATCATACTGGAGACCATTCTTAGCACTGAGGTCATTAATCAAGGCCTCAACCCATCCTTGTTCCAGGAGGGCTTCCAAGAATTCTACTTTCATACTAATCACAATCAATTCTTGAACACGTGAAGGAAAAGTCTTCCTCCATCTTTTTAGATGATTTTTGAGCCTCCTAAGCTTGTTGTGGAAAGATATCCATGGGTTTCTTGAGTTCTCCAAGTCTCATGCATCCCAGACCACATCACTGAAACCCGGCTCTTCCATCCATGAGCTGGAGAACTGGGATAGATTGTCTCTCTGAGAATGGGAGCTCAAAAAAATCCATGGCAGGGAGTGATAAGAAAATCAATGAATGAGGTGGGAAGCTTTAGCATCTGGGAAGAGAAAAAGAGCTTCCTCATTCATAAAACATCGGTCGAGCTGAAACCAAGTTTGTCTTCCCCCAGGTTGGTTATTACACTAGGTAAATCAGACACCCTCATAATCGACCACCATCAGACCAGTTCTAGCCATTGAAGTGAGAGTCCCAACCTTTTAAAATCAATATACATTGGATATTTTTTATCCTTATCATGGATAAACTAGAATGATACTTTTTATTCAAAGAATCAACCACCTTCTTTTCATTCCCATGGTTGTAATTTATTGAGTAGTAATAACTTTTAATCAGATCTAACATTATTCTCTAGAGCAAATTCAACTCCTTATATTTTAATATATAATTTAAAAAATTTTAATCAGTAAATATACGACACAATTTTCTTTATAGATAATTTCACTATATCAGTAACAAAAAAATTACTACAGCTCACTCTGAATCATCAGTTGGGTAATATTTCACATAATCCATCCATTATTATGTGGAATAAGTTATAACAATGTAATTATAGACAAGAAAAAATTCCATTTTATTGTGGATGCATCACTGTTGATTTAAAACACTTCTCTACTTAAGGGTAATGTACTAACTGATGCATTGACTAATCATCCAATCAGTTCCTTGAAATTTTTCTCACATTCATCTATCCATAGGTATTGGATACCTTATGAGTAATCAGGTTAAGTGGATTAAAAAAACTTTCTCTATGCACTGAAGATAATATCCATTGAAAATAATAAAATTATATACATCAAACAACATATATGGTATGTAAAAAAATTCAATATCATATGCCATTTATGGATCTACTAATATATCCTATCTTGAGGTTATATTCCAAAAAAATGAAACCATTATCTACCAAAATTATCACATTTATATATTTTCATACAGTTTCTCCTTCCATAGGGTATTTAGTGAAAATCTCAATTTATGGTCTAGATTATCCCTTATCTTTGAAAATATAAGATTACCATCTAAAAATTTAACAATAAACTAATCAGGGTAATCATTGTATACTATGTTATTTAAAACTATAAATTTAATTGGGGGATTAATAAGATTGAATAAAGTTTCTATATATTCACATTATCCATAACATATAATAAATTATGTCTAGGTTATATCCAAATTCGTGAACATCAATTAATGATATCCATAATGATGCTCAACATTGGGAAAGTATTGAGCTTTGTGAAATTGATCAAACATGACATTAATATATGTAAGGGGATACCTTTTCTTAATTGTGATCTAATTCATCATCATATAGTCAATATTGAGTCAAATTTATCCATATTTATTTTAATAAAAAAGAATATATGTTCCCCAATGTGACACACTTGGAATAATGAATCACCTTTCAAGGACTTAATGTAGTTTCTTATTTAATTACAACAACAAAATTGGGTCCATTCTATAGGAATTCTTTGAAATAGGTGAGACAACAAATTTCTATTCAATTTATAAACCAACTTCACATTTTTGTTGAAGTATATATAACTATTTTGTAAATATATAAAACAATTTCCACTGAATAGGCATATCATCTTCGTCACATTGCACACCAGCCATTTGAGATAAACAGTCCTTATAAATTTGATTTATGATCCATAAAATGGATATGATCTCTAAAAAAAGTTTTTATTTATCATCACATTAATATATGGTCATCAGATGGTTTATAATATCAAATGTTACATACTCTACTATAAATTTGATGTTGGATTATATAGATATATCTGATCCATGACTAAGACAACATCAAAATCAACTATAGGTAGAATGACATGATTTACAGGAAGCAAAGTCCCACCAATATCAACTAAAAAGGAATCATAGACTTGAGATGTGATCATTTTACCATTAGGAATTTTCACTGATAATTATACATCTATCATTTGGGTGAAATTTTATTGACATATAAAATAATACATATATAAAAGAATCAGTATAGCAAGAGTTAGATATGACATTTACAGTTCTATATTGGATGTTAAGTGTACCATTCAATACATAATTATAACAGCCTTCAATAGAAGTATTGATCTAATGGGATTTCACTTTTTTTTCTTGTATTAAGGTGTCTTTAACCTCAATAATCATCATTAACCTCTGAATTTTTACACTTGTAAGAATAGTCCCCCCACTCCAATCACATAAAACAATGGAATGTGTGTGGTGAATTTTGTTCAGATTTCTTTCTATTTTCACCATAGCTACCTTTATCCCATCACTTTGGAAATAAATTTTTCAATGAAATACCCTTCAAAAATTAAAAAATTTACTAGTCCCCTAAAAATTACCTTTATGAATCTTACAACAATTTTACCACAAACTAAATAATATATTCTCCTATATATGGTTCTTATATTTTCATTTGAATTCAATTTTTCTATTCTTATCGAAACCCTGACATTGACATGTAACAATAACATACATTTACACCATGATAGAATGTTGAACAATATCTTCATAGTTGTTTATGTCTTTTATGGATAACACCCTTCATAAAAATTACATTAAGGTAATGAAGAATTGATAAATCATACATTTTGGTTCGATGATAGTACTAAAATCATACCTCATAAGAATTTTAAAATTTTCCTAAGTGGTAGAAATAAATTCATCATCTTTTTTCATTATCTCATGGATCTCCTTTAATTTCATATAGAGAAAATGAGGAATGTAATTATAGAAAAATATTTTCTTGATATATTTTCAATACATGGATTCAATTTCAATATTTTCCCTCTTATTCTTGATATGATTCTACCATTATTTTGTTTCTCCTTCAAAATAGTATAAATCCAAAATGAATTTTTGAGTTTTTAGATATTGGAGCTTAGAATATATCTTTTCACTGGTGATGATCCATATTTTAATAAAAAATTGATCATAAGACCTATTAAAAGACGGTGGAACTTCCCTCAGGAAGGGCTCAACATAATATTGTTCCCTCCTTTATATGGTTGTAATTGAAGTATGATTCATATCATGAGAATGTTATGTCAGGATAATAAAGAAAATTTTCATTTTATATCCTATAACTTGTCGATTTGTATGAGTAGAATCATTTCATTTTCCATCACACTCATCATTAACATGGTTTCTTCGGGTTCTACCCATCCACTAAAACCAATAGGCATAGTTTATGTAATAATATTCATAGCGGGGAACCACATTATCCTAGAAAATAAATTATTGTAAGTCTAAATAAAAAAAATTAATATTTTAAACCTTAGCTTAATCCTGGGTTATTAAAATTCATGATCAATTTAAATCCTTTAGGATGGTTAATAAAGAGTTTGTGAATTTATGAAACATATCCCCTAGGAGTTTCAACCAAGTTGTGCATCAAGGCCCATTTTCATATTCTATGTGATGATCAAGTCTATGTAAATATTAGATTTTAAGAGTTATTAACTCTAGGTACCTATATTCCAGATCCACAAACACTTGTAGTATACATATATGGAGGTAATTTCATAAAAAATATATCATTATATCCATTACCAAAATTCCAGATCATTTTCTTACACTTTGACTCATTCTTACACAAATCCTCATAGAAATCCCTTGGAATAACCTTAGAAATATCCCTAGGGATCTCACTAAAATTATATCATCCATGTTTTCAAATTTAAACTAAACCAATCCTTTTATTCCAACTATAGTGTCTCATGATTATCATACATAGATATTATATCAATTTTTATTAATATTCATTTCATTACACAAACACATGTATGAGGATCATAAAGGTGTATTTACATTAAAAACATGGAATCACAAACACTTGGTTCATAGGTAAACTAAATCACCTCCCACTATGTTCATAATAATAAGAATCCTTCATAGATATATCATACATAATACATTTCATCATAACAAGGGGAATGTAATTATAAGAAAGGGTGAGCTCATATGCTTAGTAAGGGTAAAATCTGGATATAGATGAGTATAAAATTGACCTCATGGTATGGGATCATGACTATAACATTTTTAAACCATACCCTACATATCAATGATCAAAATATTAAGTGATGATACAAATATTGACCATTCATAAGACATGAATCACAAGGGAATCAACTAACATGATCCAAGAGAGAATAAAATTTCTATAAGACATATATTTTTGGAATTCCATTATCATATAAAATCATTTCCATACTTGTCAAGGATCACTTTCAATGCAATCATATTAGTTTAGGGTTACTTTTAATGATATCATTTCACTAATCATAATAGTACCTTATTAAATAGGGTTTACTCATCTTTCCAATATGGTCAATCTCTTAAGATATGAAACATTATACAATACATTGGATGGAGATATAGGCCCCACAAATCTCATAATGATAACCATATCGATGTGTGAACAAGGTCAAAAAATTTCACTGCATTATAAACCATGAGATGAAATGTGTTTCAATAAAATTTCACAATGTCTTAACAAATGTAATGAGATATGTTTCATAATAATTTCATTTTTCATTATAGCATAACAAATTATATGAATAGGTTTTCATAATAAATTTATCATTATATAACCCATTTATGAGAAACGGGAATCATAAAAATCATTCCATCACAAATATAAATCTTTCAAATAAATAATAATAATGGTATCTTTCGATGAAATTCCCATTATGGCATAGGTAACATCAAAAAATTTCATGTTAATTGGAAAATAATTTTGGAAGGTAAATAACATGGAATGTTCATTGAGGAAAATAAATTTTCATTGAATATAAGTTTCAAAACTATTAATTGATAAAATATTTTGGAAATAATTGTTTTAGAAAATTTACTTGAATAATTATAAATTAATATTTAAAAACATTTGATGTTGTGATTGTGGAAAATTACATACATGCCATACACATTCAGAAAAATATTCCTTTCACATTCTCAATAAAAGAAAAAAGAATTTTTTGGAAAATGACATGAATATTCATTTCAAAATTTTTTTTAACATATTAAATATTGATTACAATTTATTTAATAAATCATTTGTTAAATTTTAATAACATTTATAGAAAATGTGTTTTTGGAAGGAAATGTTTTTTTTCGAAAAAACCACAGTTTTTCATTAAAATATTATGTTTGAACACATGAGTAAAAAAGGAGATGAAAATGAATGAAAAACATGTATCCCCATTAAATAAATAATGAATAATAAAATTTATGAGTTTCTAGAGTTATGAATGATAATATTTTATCCTCGGAAACATTATCATAATAATTCCTAATAAAGGATGTCGTTGTAACATCAAATTTTACTGTTTTAGTACCAATGTAACATAATCCCCTTGATTAAATATCATTAAATAAAACATAAAATATCATTATAACAAATAAATTCATGATACTACATATTAATGGGGTTTTATATACACTTTATAAAATAAGATAAGTTTATAATATAATCTTACATCTCAAAGATGGGAAATTGAGACAAGATCACCTTAACATAAGACTCAAATTACTTCATAAACATTAAAATCACCAATATGACGAATATAAATTTATTATATACAATATCATATGTTATTTAAATATGTTTTTTTATTACCCTTTTATTTACAATTCCGTGTTAAAATCACATTTCGGGTAATAACTACTTTGTTTTTATGTATGTTTTGATTTGTTATTTTTTGGTCCTATTTATTTGATCATGTTTACCCAATATAAGTAATTTTAAACATGATATAAATATTATATATATATATATATATTTTATTTATTTAGATTTATCCATAAAATTTAGAGAAAAAAAATGAAATACACCATTCATAGAGATGGAAGGTCGTACATTTGAATGAACAATGTTTCCATTTTCCCGATGAATTGAAATAATTAATGGAAAATAATATAATAAAATTAAAGAATAATTTTTATTTCATATTTAACACATATGTTCATTAAAACTAACCTTAATACTATCCACTTAATGGGTGAATGAATCACTTCTCTTCGCGAGGTGGCAGTTCTCCATACACACGAGTCACGTTATAGTATTACCATATAATGGAATGTTGTAAGTTAGGTGTGATATAATAATTATATAAGTATAATATTATAATAAATAAAATATATTGAAATTTATTCCATAATTATATCCATTCGTGATTGGTTTTAATTAAAAAACAAATGGCATGGGTTTAGGGGGTAGTAGACCTTCGTACACATGAATAATGATTTCATAAATCATTTGATGGAAGAGGTGATAGTTATAGGTAATAAAATTAACATAAATACATGTTATTATATTTTTGATTATAAGGTTATTATATAATCTTGGGTTAGTAATAATTTATTAATATTGGGGATGAAATGAAATCAAAATTCTCATCGAAGAACTTTACCACTTCTTTGTGTAACATCCATAGGTTTCCACAAATAGATTTAGAAGGTTGTTTTTCACCCAAAAATAATAATATTTATTACTTAATGGAATTTTTTAAGTCATTTATGTAATTATTCTCTAAAAATATTGTCTAATATGTGAAGAATAGATGATATTTGGTGGCCTTTTTTAGTATGGTGAGTAAAACACTAGTAATATTTTCCAATGAAAAATATGTACCAATGTTTCTATCATGCCACAGGACTACAAAATTGAGTAATCAAGATACATATAAATTTTAGTGTCAAAATATATCCGTAAAATGTATTTTATAAAAGTTTCTAGGTCCATTTATCATTTATTATATTATTCTAACTCTTATGTAAACCCATTTTCACATTAATCACTGTAAATAATTTTTTTAATGATTTCATTATTTATTTTGAAAAAAATATTACGTAGAAATTATTAGAAAATATTAATTATAATGATCCAGAATATAAAATCCATTTTTAAAAAATTCAATTCCCAGAAGTGGAAACATTTAATTTAAAATTAATCTTGTAGACACAAATAAAAGGAGAGGTTTCCAAGAGAAAAAGACCATAATCTTACATGGGTTCTGTAAAAAAATTCAATATTAAAATAACTATAATTGGATTTATGTGTATATATAAAAATAATTGAGATAATTATACTTTAAAATAAAGTTGAAATATAATTAAACTTTTTAAAAATTAACATAAAATATAGTTTTCAATTAGATTTTATTATTTTTCACTATTCATCAAACATTTAATCTTTTTAGCAAATTCTAAAAATTACACCCCAATATAATTTTGTTATGATGATTTAAATATATAATTTTATTTTATCTAAAAAATATTTTAAATCTATCGAAAAATTAATTTTATTGTTTTTAATAAAAATGAAAAAAAACCTTATTTGAGAAAATACTTTTTTTGAAACATATAAAGACATTAATTAAAAATTATTTACTTTTTTATCAGTATTATTTCATTATATAAAACCATTATACTTAATATTGTAATGCAGTTATTAAAATTAATTCCAAAAATTTTAATGGCTATGTAATAAAATTCACGATTAAATAATAAGATGAATTTTTTTTTCACACTTTATTTTTACTCAGTTTTTCATGTAGCACAAGCTATCAAAAAAATTTAATTTATTCAAAAAAAAATCAGAAAAACTATTGGTTTTTTAGGATTTTTGTTCAAAATTTAACCTCTCTAATGAAATTGGTGTTCTTTAAGGGGATGATGTATCTTTTATATATCTTTCCTTTATTCTAAATCCTCGTTACTTTTATCCATGTCAATATACGAAGGAAAAATTTACCTCCAACCCCAAAATCTATGTCTCACTGAAAACTATGAACTAATATTTTAATCTCCCTTGTGAATTTTTAATATAATGCTTAATAGTTTTAACCTTCTCTATAATATATTTTATATGATCAGGTCTCATCAACATTCACTCTCCATCTTCTTCACAACATATTGGATTCTAACACCTTTTCTCATAGGAAGCCTTATAAGGAATCATTTCAAGACTAGATTCAAAACTATTATTATATAATTACTGAAATTAATTATTTTATTGATCCAAAATTACTTATAAATCCATTTAAAATTATATTGACATGTCCTTTAGAGTGTGAATTGTTCTTTTAGACTGAAAATTCTTATGAGGGAGAAAAAAAGTTCCCAAGATCAGCTCTGTATCCAACAATATCAATAGGATTTTAATAAACCTTAACCTAATCCTTGGATATAGATCATATACAATAGATAGTGGACAAACATACTGTCTTACCACATCCATTTGGTATATATTGGTGATTTGATCAAGAGAAAAATCTTTCATGATATTGATAATGTGCACTAACATGATAAAGTGATTGAATACCAATTAGATGGTGTTATTTAATTTAGATGACCTGGGGATTCCTGTGATAAAATCCATGGTTATGTTTTCACATTTCCATACTAGTATAGTAAATGGTTTCATCCATATTTTATACTCATGTTACTTTTCGATGACTTATTATAATACAAAACATTGAGATGCACATTCATCGATATCCTAATTAATGTTATCCTAAATAATGTTTTTTTAGATCTATAAACATCTTAGATATTCTAGATGAAGAGATATTGATGAGCTCTTTGAATCAAATAGATGTTCCATATTCAATTGTTATTTTGATCAGGCATGAATTAGGGTTCCCAACATTATAACTCCATCTTTAGAAAAGATGGACTATGAAATATTCACTACCTTTTTGGATGTACATAATCATCCTTCTAAGACAACAGTATCCTCTTAATAATATGTTATTAAAATTTTATTTGAGAAAATTAGAATGAATATTCTTTTATTATTATCATTTCCATTATCTTTATGTTTAAGGATTTTGGATCCCTTACCATTCTCATCATTGATTGGGGTTTTGATCCTTTATACATAGAGAATATATCACATTGTTCACATTCCAAGGATGGTAATGAACTGAAAAATCAAAATCCTTGATAAAATAAAACCACCTTCATTGTTTCATATTGAGTTAATTTCAATTGAATATATACTTGGGGCTTCTATGATCCATTTATATGTCACACATCTCTACATAGAGATAATTCCGTCAAATCCTCAATGTTATTTTTAAAAAAAATACATTTCTTGCATTTATTTGTTATTCTCATGGATAATTACTTTTAAGAAGGAATTGGAAATCCATTTTTCATCTTGAATGAGTAAGAAACCCATGGATTTTTGGAAACATCACATTAGACAATAAATCCTTCCCCACATGTGAGTAATGTAATCATAGATGAAATGATTAGGATATTATTGAAATATTTAATCATTTTTGTGCATTCATCATTGAATAGAATATTCACCATGACCCGAGTTATATTGGTTATTGTTATAGAAAATCAAAAGAAGTATCTTACAAATCGATTATACTGCCCTTCCAATCCATGTGAATTGTGTGTTTCCACCATTGTGGATGGCTTGGGGAATCCTTTAATTTCATTTGATTATTAATGATCTAAATAGAACCCTTTTTTAGTTATAACATTCCACATGAATTTTACATTCTATATAAAAAGTAACATTTTCTTTTTTTGCATACATATTTTAAGGATTCAATGTATTTAGTATAATATCCAAATTCTATTATTTCTCCTATTTGTTTTTGAATTGGACAATAACATCATCTATAAATATTACCAAAAAACATTCAAGGTAACCACTAAATACTATTTTTATCCAATATATGAAGATTACTGAAGAATTTGTGAGTCAAAAATAGAATCACTATGAACTCGTAGTTCCCATACATTGTAAAAAACAATTATTAGGTATATCCTCCATCTCCACCTTGAAATGATTGTATCCCGAAAAAATATATACCTCATAAAAGTATTGGGATCCACATAGATGATCGATCAAGTCATAGATAAATTGAGGATAAGAATTTTCCTATATAATGTTTTTTTGATATTGTGATTACCAATAAAAAGTATCGTTGACTCATCCTTCTTCTTAGTGGAGAGGACCAATGCACCCCAAAGTAAAGAACATGGTCTTATCGACAATTTCCCTATATTATCATATAATTATTTCATCATCTACTCAAGTGAAACTATAGATACCCAAAACATGATGTACATGGAAATTACATTACTTCTGTAGAATATTTTGATACATGACAAAAACATACGCCCAAAGATTGTATTAGTTTAGTGTCTTCAGAAACTCAGAACGTAATCATATATTCATGGTGAAAGATCTTCAACATCTCCCATAAAGATCTCCCCCTTTTGGTTTTCTTACCTAAAACCATTCTTTATATCCTGGGGAAAAGAAAACATAGAAAGGGTTAGCTCAAATAATCAGTAAATTTAAACATAGAGAACATAAAACAATCCATAATCATTTGAATGCAAAAACATGAACATAAAATCTAAACATAAAAATCTTGAGCAAAGACATAAATCTTGGAAGTACTTAAGGCATATATCATAATGGATCATCAATCACGATAAATAGAATGGTAATAAAGCATGTTATTGTGGAAAAAATTAAGCACATTTTATGATTTCCATAGTATCCAAGGCATTACGGTCATGACCATTTTGTGGACAAAGTCCCATTCTTTACCCGTTCTTTTGTAAATTAAATGTATAAGCAGTGATTTGGGTAAAATCGTTTCATTTATTGTACGTGTTTTGACTTGTTGTTCTTGATATTATTACATATATCCTGATTTAAATAATTTCAGAATATAAAACATGATTTATATATAATATATATTCAGCATATATATATATATGATAGATCGATAAATTGAATGAAATACACCGTTCATGGAGACGGTAGGTCATACGTACACATGAACGTTGTTTTCGTTTCCTTATTGAATTGAATGGAATTAAGTAGATGGCATAAATAAATATATACATAAATCCAGTATCGTTATTATTTCATATATTTCATTATTATCTATTATATATACCTTATAATAATTCATGAATGGTTAACATGGAGAATAAATTTCATCGCGTCATGGAGACAGTAGTCCATATGTACGCACGAGCAATGATATCATTCACATAATCATGGAATTGTATTGAAGTGTATGTATAATATTTCGGAAACAATATCAATTTACAAAAATCATATATTGTTATTTATTTACACCATTATACCCATCCAAGTAAGGTGGTGGTCGAAAACAGATTACACCACGACGTGGAGACGGTATTCCGTACGTACGCATGCGCGGTGATTTGGTTTTCCGTAAGATGGATAAAAGGTGAAATAGGGTTGTTTCATATATTATTATATAATTAATACTTATTTTATTACTTTATAATTATACAACTAAAGAAGAAGAAGTATAAGAAGAAATAAACTTGAGAGAATCGGAAGAAGAGATTACATCTTTTTCGACGCACCTCTATTAAGATTCCTCTTAAGGAAGTATAGTTTTTCTTTTTAGAAGGCCAGAACCTCCAGAATGTTTCTAGGTAAGTGAATAATATAAATTTTCAGGTTTTGGCCGAGCTTGAAGGCTCAAAATGGTGTGAAGAGAAGAGGGAAGGGGTGCCCTTTTTATAAGGGAGGAAAGGGGCACCTTTGAAAAAACATAAAATATTATTTAATAATAATGTCATATTCAGTTTATAATAGAAACAAATTGACTTATTTTGAAGAGAAAGTGAGTATGGGTTGAAATACTCTCTCCCAATAGGATTTATAATTTTTTAGGTTACTATTTTAACCTTTTCTTTTATATTTAACTCTAAGTTAAATAATTTAACTTTTACCGTTTCTTCTTGTTTTCTTACACTATATGGTTAATAAACATACTATAACCAGCCACAAAAACCACACGTGGTTCTTCATTAATATATATATCCTTATATAAGTCATTTGGAAGAACTCTAAATTTTTAGGAATATAATAACAATTAATAATATAATATTTGTTTTAACAACTATTTTATGTCAATTTTGACGCTATTTGGTAATTGATTTTTGTAAAACTTATAACAGCATGATTAGTTCTATAAAAGTTATTTAAATAAAAAGTAACATGTCATATTAACCTATAAAATTATTTTAATGCATAAAAAGTCTCAAATTACATTTATTTGTGTATTTATAATATCAATTATTTTAATATTTCAATATTTAGGTAATTACTGAATCACTATTGTGTCATAAATAACATAAATTATATAATGTCTAAAAATTATAAATAAAATAACATTATGTAAGAAATTATTCTATCTTTATAATGAATATTTATTTACGATTTTATATAATTTATAACCCGATATTAAAAATGTTTTAGTGTTTAAACATTGATTTTAACTATTTTAACTCTTCTTTAAAAAAAATAATATTAAATGTCCTAATATAATCCAAGTGGACTTAAATGGTTATATTTTATTCCTAAGGTTGTTTTTGGTCGAATTAAACTTATCCTATAGAATTATAACATGTGTTTGTGTAATAATAATATCATTTTTACCCTTAATTACCATATTTACTTTAAACCGTGGTAAATAAAAGTCAAAAGTTACTAATCACCAAAAATTATTTTTAACATATTGAACCACATTTTACCCATGACATTAACCATGTCTCTCTGATTTTAAAAATTCCACTCCTAGAAGCGGTAAAATTATGCTTTATGTAAATTTTCAAATTCTCCTAGTAGGTGGGTAAAAGACGGTGAAAAGTTCAATAAAATTTTTATATATATAAAATTATTAAGAAATGAATCAAATAAATTACATTGAACATATATAGGTATTATGTATCAATTTTTACCTAAAAAAAATTGAAATAAAATAAATACTTAGTTTAATAAATAGTCGGTTTTTAAATAGTAACCCAGTGTTTTCACTATTCATAAAAAAAAGAATGTTTTCAGAAAAATACCAAAAAATCACCCTAGGTTAATTTTGATATAACAAATCCAAAAATGAAGTCCATTTTGTAAGATAAAATTTATAAAATTTTAAAAAGTGGGAATTACTCTTCATAACAGCTAGTTCATAATAATATTATAATAATATCTCATTTAGTGAAACTCAGTATTGCGTACTACACACGCTATCGAAGAAAGTCTTGATTGCGTAAAATGAAAGCCAAGTCAGGGTTGTGTGTAGTGAAATCTCCATTTGGTGTTGCGTATAACATAATCAAAACATATTTCATTTATACATTAAACAAAATCTATACTTACTATTTCGAACATGAAATTGTGTGTAACACGAGCCAAGAATAGTGTTACGTATACTGCAAGCAAATACGGTGTTGTGTATAGAAGAAGATAATTTTGGTGTCGCATACAACACAAGACATCAATGAAATAAATAATAATAATTCTCATAAAATCTCGGGTTGTTACATTCTCCCCCCCTTAAAATGAATTTCGCCATCGAAATTCGTCGGCGTTATAAAATGTTTACTACATGAAATTATCTTTAATAGAAACCCACATCGTAAAATGAATACTAAATCATTATTTTAAAAACTAATGTATGAAACATAATGTTTACCCAAATTAACTTATCCCTAGGTTTCCACACAAGAGAACATAGGTTGAAATATGGATATGGAAGAGTAATCTATCCGTCATGTTATGATAGAGAATGGTAGATAACATGGCTATAAAAAATCCAACAATCACAAAGCCATAAATTTGTGATGATCTAAGGTACCATCTGATTCATCAGATATGAGAGTACTAGAAAAATATTTTTTGTTTCCATGATCATTTCCCTAACGTTGATGAACATTTACAAAAGTAGAAATACTTACTTGATTTTAGTGTAATATCATTGTTGGTCATTCCATGAACAATTTACACTTCACCTCTATTTAAAGAAATGAAGCTGAATTTTTCATTCATGAAGTGTTCGAAGATCATGCGATAGAACGATAAGTCATCCAATCTGTTTCTATCACAAAATGGTTAGCACAAGTCTATCTATGGTGAGATTAATCGTATATGATTTCAACAATGGACTTATACATTATCTATCATACTGCTTAATAAAATAAAAATAGTTTCTACTAAACAAGGACTTCTTGTAGGCCAGTGGGATGTGATAAAGGCATGTCGCACTTCAGTTGTGAGTTCAATTCCCACAACCTTGTCTGACGCGATTGGTTGTCACCCGTCCTGCAGGTTGTCCATTTTCTAAAATTACATTATTATAACATTCCATTAATAATATCGAAAAAGATGTAGCCTTAAATAATTCTAACTGATGGCCAACATAATCCATTCCAACCATTAAGCTGTTCTAAAATACATCTGTCCAATCTTATAGTATAAAGTAAATTATTTCTAGAAATGTCATCTACCAAGCCTGTGAATACCATCATTTATCCCCCATATAAGATATATCTTGTTGGTCACATTCCAAACATGTGAATACCTTAATCATTTATTCTCATGAAAAATGAATACCCATTGAACCTTAGTGAAATCATGAATGCTGTCAAAAGTTAACTCTTTCCACATACAATAATCCCAAAAATTTTATATACTCAATCCAGGATATCACATTGTCCTTATATCAGCCATGAGCTCGTCAATACTATAAAAAATCTCATTATCTCATAATCCCTTCATTATGAGCATATAATCTACATTCCAAAAATATATGAATTAACCTTTCATGGTTACCAGTTCCATTCAATATATACTTTCAAATACATTATGAAAAAAGCAGTGTAACAATCCTTAGATGTGTCTTTATTCAATAGTACCATTAAATTACCTATACAAAATAACTCTTGATAAACATACAATCATTCCACTACCTTCCTAAACCAATGACTAAGATTAGTCATTTCTTTCATCTCATATATCATTTCTAGTCTCTTCATCATCATCAACATAAATACTACCCATACAACTATTCTGTTTCTCTTCATGATATTTTCCATTAGTGAATTGGTTTGCATAATGCCTATACATTCCACATTTTAAACATTTAACCATTTTTGATGTCTTAGAAATACCATTATCCTTGTACATGGTGTTAACTAAACCTCTTACTTTACAATTACTAACTTTGTGTCCTTATTTTCCACACCCAAAACATCTTACAGTTCCTTTGAGACATTCTCCCTGATGCCTCTTCCCACATGATTTACATGAGGGGAATTGAACTATATTTCCTCTATGATCTTCATGAAACTCCATCTTTCTCTTATTAGTTGAGTCGGGATACTTACAAAAGTTTAGATTATTGATTCTATTATGAGATTGGTGATTAGGAATAATAATGAAGTTTGGACTTCCAGATCCAATTTCATTTGGTTGCTCATGAAGAATATCATTCCATTGTGCATCATATCCTCCATTATCATGAATCTTCCTGTTTCTAGCCATTTTCTAAAACCCAAAATGAATAGTGTGAGTGGAAAAAATCATGCTAGGAAAAAAACATAATAAAGGGGGATTACCTTCAATATATACCACCTTAGGATTAATTCTAATATCATTTACGTAATTCTAGGACTATAACCTATACGTATACGTAACCTTAGAGACATCCCTAGACATACCTTAAAAATATCTCTTGGGATCTCACTAAAGTTATCACATCTTAGTTTCCAAAGGTTAACTTAAACTTCACTATGATACCAACTATAGAGACCCAAATCTTGACTTACATGGACATTACATTACTTTTGCGGAATATTTAATACATTACAAAAATAGATTCCCAATGATCGTATTAGTTTAGTGTCTTTGGAAACTCAGAATGTAATATTCTAATCATGGTGAAAGATCTTCAACATCTCCCATAAATATCTTCCCCTTTTGGTTTTCTTACCTACAACCTTTCTTTATATCCTGGGGAAAAGAAAACATAAAAATGGTGAGCTCAAATTCTCAGTAAGGGTAAACATAGAGAACATAAAACAATCCATAAAGATTTGAATGCAAAAACATGAACATAAAATCTAAACATCCAAATCTTGAGGAAAGACATAAATCTTGGAAGTACATAAGGAATATATCATAATGGATCATCAACCATGAAAAAATATCATTGGAATAAAGCAAGTAATTTTGGCAACCATTAAGCACATTTTATGATTTCCATAGTAGCCAAGGCATTATGGCCATTACCATCTTAGTGGACAAACTCCCTTTCTGAATTGAGTTCACTCCTCGTTTCAGTCCTATAACATTGAACCAGATTAACTTACCGTTCCATCCATGTCTATCTCATGATATATAAATTTTTACCCAATGCATTGGAGGGAGATAAAGGTCCCACCCATATCATTATGAAATCATTCTTTTGTGTGCCACAAAATCATAAATAATACATCATAGCACAACCCATGTAATAGAATGGGATTATTCAACATCATTCCATCATAACATAATCCATATGAAAAATTGGATATCATTTAATCATAAGAAGAATCAAACCATTTAAATAACGGAAACATTATAATTGAAACATAAACATATTAAATAATGTCATTTTTAGGTGGAAAATAGTTTTGATAAAACACTTGAAATGAATTCTTGAGGAAAATATCCATTCTTCTTAAAAATCTTTTTATTTTCAGATAATGCCTCGAAATATTAAAATAAAATGGTTTTGTTGAAAATAATCAGGAAATCTATTAGAATAAGCTTCATGAAAATGAGGCGTTATGAAACCGTAAAAATCTATTCACCCACATAAGTTAAAAATAAAATTCTCCTCGAACTTTTGTCAGAAAAGTCAAAAAGTTCTTCATGTGGTAAAAAAAAGTAAGATTCCATTAATAAAATGTGGTAAAATTAAAAAATGGGTAAAAAGGACATTAAACATACATGAAAACATTTTTAGAAAATAGGGACATGGATGATAAAAATAACCCCATTAAATACTTACTAATAAACAATCTCGGATATAAACGAGATAGGAAAAGTTGTCCCTTACCTTATGTCTGATATGCTTCGTATGTATCTAAAAATCTTGTATAAAGATTTAAATAATGTCATTGACTTATTAAAGAATTATATCCATTGTTATGATATCATATATAGTATACTTATGAATTTATATTACTCGTTCTTTTGTAAATTTGATGTCAAAGCAGCGATTTTGGTAAAATCGTTTGATTTATTGTACATGTTTCGACTTGTTGTTTGTGATATTATTATGTATATCCTGATTTAAATAATTCCATAATGTAAAAAATTATTTATATATAATATATATTCATCATATACATATATATATATATGATAGATCAATAAATGGAATGAAATACACCGTTAATGGAGATGGTAGGCCGTACGTACGCATGAACACTATTTTCCTTTCCTTATTGAATTGAATGGAATTAAGTAGATGAAATACACACATATATATATATATATAAATAAATCCAGTATCATTATTATGTCATATATTTCATTATTATTCATTATATATACTTTATAATCATTCATGAATGGTTAACATGGAGAATGAATCTCATCGCGTTGTGGAGACGGTAGTCCATACATACGCACGAGCGATTATATCATTCTCATGATCGTGGAATTGTATTGAAGTGGATGTATAATATTTCAGAATAAATATCACTTTACAATAATCATATATAGTTATTTATTTACACCATTATACCCATCCAAGTAAGGTCGTGGTCAAAAAAAGATTACACCACGGCGTGGAGACGGTATTTCGTACGTACGCACGCAAGGTGATTTCATTTTCCATAGGATGGATAAAAGGTGAAATATGGTTTTTTCATATTTATAATAACATATCGTTATATAATTAATACTGATGTTATTACTTTATAATGATACAACTAAAGAAGAATAAGTAGAAGAAGAAAGAAACTTGAGTGAATCGGAAGAAGAGATTACCTCTTCTTCGACGCACCTCCTTTAAGCTTCTTCTTATGGAAGTAGAGTTGGTATTTTGAGAAGACAAAACCTCCAGAATGTTTCTAGGAAAGTGGAGAAGAGAAATGTTCAGGGTTTGGCCGAGCTTCAATTCTCAAAAGGGTGTGAAGAGAAGAGGGAAGGGTGCCCTTTTTATAAGGGAGGAGAGGGGCACCTTTGGAAAATCTTAAAATATTATTTAATAATCAAGTCATATTCGGTTTATAATAGCTAAAAATTGATTTATTTAGAAGCTAATGTGAGTTATGGTCTAAATCATCTCAAAAAATATGTTTTAGACAAGTTTATCTTTTTATTTTAACCATATCAGTTAGATTTAACTCTAAGATAAATAAATTAACTTTTACCGTGTCTTCTTGTTTTTTACACTATATGGTTAATAAACTTACTAGATCCAGCCAAACTAACCCAAAGTGGTTCATTATTAATATATATAATCTTATCTAAGTAATTTGGCTGAACATTAAATTTTTAGAAATATAATAACAATTAGTAATATAATATTTTTATTAAAAACTATTTTATGTCAATTTGGACACTATTTAGTAATTGATTTTTGTGAAAATCAAAACAGCATGATTAGTTCGCAAAAATTTAATTACATCAATATTAAAATGTCATATTAACCTATAAAATTAGTTAAATTCATAAAAAGTCTCAAATTACATTTATTTGGGTATTTATAATATCAACTATTTTAATATTTCATTATTTAGGTAATTACTACATCACCATTGTGTCATAAATAACATAACTTATTTAATGTATAAAATTTATAAATAAAATACCAATAGGTATGAAATCTTTTTATCTTTATAATTAATATTTATATTCAAAATTATATTTTTAATAACACTATATTAAAAATGTTTTAGTTTTTAAACATTGATATTAACTATTTTAACTCTTCCATAAATAAAATAATATTAAATGGACTAATCCAATCCATGTGGACCTAAATGGTAATATTTTATTTATAAGGTTGTTCTTTGTCGAATTAAACTTATCCAATAGAATTAGGACATGTTTTAGGGTAATAATAATATCATTTTTACCCATAATTACCCAATTTACTTTTAACCATTGTAAATAAAAGTAAAAAGTTACTAATCACAAAAAATTATTTTTATCTTATTAAACCACATTTTACTCCTTGATATTATCTATGTCTCTCGGATTTTCGAAATTCCAATCATAGAAGCGGTAAAATTATGTTTTATGTAAATTTTCAAATTCTTATAGGAGGTGGATAAAAGACGGTGAAAAGTTCAATAAAAATTTTATATATCTAAAATTATTATAAAATGACTTCAATTAATTACATTTTACTTATATAGGTATTATGTATCAATTTTTACCTAAAATAAATTTAAATAAATAAATACTTATTTAAATAAATAGTCGGTTTTTAAATAGTAACCAATTGTTTTCACTATTCATCAAAAATTGAATGTTTTCAGAAAAATACCAAAAATTCACCGTAGGCTAATTTAGATATTCCAAATCCAAAAATGCGGTACATTTTGAAAGATAAAATTTATAAAATTTTAAAAAGCGGGTATTACTTTTCAAAATAGCTAATTCATAATAGTATTATAATAATAACTGATTTAGTAAAACTCATTATTGCGTACTACACACACTATCAAAGAAAGTATTGATTGCCTGAAATGTAATCCAAGTCAGGGCTGCTTGTAGTGAAATCTCCATTTGGTGTTTCGTATAACATAATCAAGACTTATTTCATTTATACATCAAACAAAATCTATACTTAATATTTCAAAAATGAAATTGTGTGTAACACGAGCCAAGAATGGTGTTGTGTATACTGGAAGCTAATACGAAGTTGCGTATAGAACAAGATAATTTTGGTGTTGCAAACAACACAAGACATCAATGAAATTAAAAATAATAATTCTCATAAAATATTGGGTTGCTACATAAACAATGTACATTCTATTTGTATTCTTGGATAATTTCAATACTCTTTGTATACGTTTTATTGAGTATTCAACCTCGCAACCGGGAGGAAGAACATGATTTTTAAAAAAAACACATTACTGAATACCCTTACAATTGTAATTTCATCAAGGAAGTTATTTTACTTATTATCAATCATTTTAAAAAGATATTATTCCTTATAATTAAATAATATACATGCTCGATATGATGATAGCAAAGGAGATTCATTCTCTACCATTCACTTGTATACAATCAGTGGAAGATTTTTGATATGGAGGTTGATTTAATTATCTTAGTAATTTATGTTGTCTCTATATAAGAAAATTCAATACATTTTGAGAATATAATTGATTTTTCATACAAAAGTATCATAATGTTTTCTAGGTAATTCAGTCATAAAATATTAATAGGGGAGAAGTTTTATATATGGGATGCAATAACATCCCCATTTTATACACCGACAATACTACATCCATTTTTGGTGAAGGAATTTCAATAGTTTTACTAAATATGTATTATATATAGGGATTTGTATAACTATAATAACATAATTCATTTAATGTTCATGAATAGATGACAGGCCTACCTTTCATTATTCAATTATGGTTCTAATCATTTACATCATTCAAAATCAACTAAAGCATAATAATTTATGAACTATTAAAAACATAAATGGATGAACATATACTTTATGAGGATAAATATTCAATTACATATATTACCTAACATATGAACTTATAGGATTCTATCTATGTTTTCCATGATATATATCCTAACATAATATCTTATAGTCATTTTTCCAATTAAAAATGTTTCGTACTGATCTTTTTAATTTACCAAACCATACCCCCGAGTGTGTGAAACTAGGTGTCCACCAAAGCCCTCATTTTCATGAACCAAGTGATGATGGAGTCAAGTCCAATAATCCCTATTCAAGGGTTTTACCCAAATTTTCAACTATTCTGGATAAACATACACTTCTAGTATCTATACCATGATGTATTTTCATAGAGACCATTTAAACTATATTTAAAAAAATTAGGTATGTTTTCTTATATTTAGTCATATCCCTAATTCTTTCACTAGGGTTTTCTATATCCTAATACTAAAAACTATAATTTTATATAATACAAAATATTGAATCACATATTTTAATAAAAATTAATTCTTGATTTATATCATAAATTTATAAATAATTAAATACCAGAAGATTGTGAGGCCTATTATCTTTTTGATATTTTTTACAAATAATAATGAATTGAAAATGTAAAAAACGACATTATTTAAAAATCCAGGTCATCCCTTAAAATTCCTTCTCTCTTCTAAAACTATATTGGATAACAAGTTGATGTACATAAGAAATGGTGATCTATTAATGTCAAAAAGATAATAACCAATAATTAACACAATGTAAAGCAATACATGTGAGCTAATACGATTATCAAGGAGTCATATAGAAATTATAATCTTAAATAATGAGGAATTGTATATCATGATAACCTAAAGGAAACATTGGGAATGTGGAAAAAATATATAATGTGAATCCATAAAAATAATTCAAGTATAACTGGAGAAATAGAATAACATATTGTTCTTTGGATAACCTGTTGGGGCATATATGGTATCTCCTGAGATAGAAACATTCCCCAAGGTATTTGAGGTCTATATAATTTTAATCCCACCCATCGCATTCTTATCATGTACATGAATAAGTTCTCCACATACATTATAAAACATAAGAACATATTTCATTAAATTTAACCACATGATTATGTATTTTGGGTTACATATGTAACATCTTATATATTTTTACTATGTAAAATTTACAAGGTAATTTGAATTTTTCCATTAAGTGCATGGACTTCTCTTTAAGCTGAGCATAATAACATAATTAAGATATTTGGAAGACTAAAATGTGCTCTTTATAGACTTGGTTTTGGGCTCGAGAGGTATACTAGGTGTTTTGATGAGATATGGGAGTGGAAGACTCCAAAAACTCAAAACCAGGAAATGCTGGGAAGGGTGAACAATCTGACTAAAACTGTGCAGCCCACCGGAGGAAACTGTACATCCCATTTAGAGGGAATGATTGTCTCACATAATTTTTTATAATCATGAACTCCATCCCACATAGAAAGTTGGTCTCTACAGGTTCATTATATAAGAGATGTG
Organism: Viscum album; assembly: GCA_963277665.1. Classification (NCBI taxonomy): domain Eukaryota; kingdom Viridiplantae; phylum Streptophyta; class Magnoliopsida; order Santalales; family Viscaceae; genus Viscum; species Viscum album. The sequence continues at coordinate 631,624,998 of OY728134.1, read as the reverse complement.
AATATTTTTAATGTGGTCACAAAAAATGTGCACATGAATCGTGCAAGCCTGCCTTTTAAATAATGTCTCAAGAAGGCATGGCACATAGTGTGGCCAACCTTGAGGATAACCCATAATCCTCATTTTAAGGGGCTAAAACCCCAATATTATCCTCCATATATTTATTTATTTATCTTCCCCTTCATATCATGTTACCGACATATAGAACCCTCTGATGGAGAACCTCCTCTTCTATCTTAGGTAAGAAGATATCTCCTTTTTATGGTTCCCATTTTTAGAATTTATTGGTGAATTGGATATCCCTCAGTAATTATATAACCCTCCATACCACTATTATTTATTTATCTCCTCATCTTCTATGATATCCTTACATGATCCAATTCACAATATTTTTGTAGTTCATGTCTATTTATTTTATTTATGTCAATTTAGCTCTATCAAAACCTCTGTACTGGACTAATAGACCATCATAAGCCTAAGGAATGTGGTATATAGATTCTTCCAAAATGTATTTTTTATTTATAATTTATGTTTTTTTGATGCACATTAGATTCTTCATGCACTACCTCGTATATTGGAATAAAATACATAAGACCCATTTCCTTATATGAGTTACTTTTTTACTAGGAAATCATATAGATGAAAGTTATGACCTCAACATGGACCACTAATTTTGGGGGGGGGGGGGGTTCATAATTACTTATAAATAATTATCTTTATATACCTTATGTTTAGTCTACCATTTGGGTGTGTTGATATAATTATTTTTAATATAATGGTTGGATTATTATTTTAATCAACTTTTAGGTATATTAAATTATTCTTCTTGTATGTGATGCTTAAACTGAGTAAAATGAATATTTTGTTGACATTGTCATAATTTGAAATAAAACTAAATTTTGAGGTCAAACATTTTCTATACTAAAATGAAAATGAATAATGTTTTATATCATTCATGGAATTTTTGAATGGGTGTTTCCCACATATTTTTTGGTTTTTGTTATATGTAATGTAATACTTATGTATATGACATTCAATGCCACACCTGAAATAAAAAATTGGATTCTCACTATATTTTGATATTCACAACTTGAGATGTGGATTGCTTATATACATAACCCACCTTATTTATACCTGGTTTATTATAAATAATTATTATGTATATAAACTTATCATTATTTAAAATTAAATGGTAAATGCAATATTAATGTCATGGATTCCTTTATTGATTATAATAGAATTTTAATGATTATATGAATGATCACATTTCATGTTAATGGATGTTTAATGAATTATATTTAGTGGCCCATTGCAACATTACTGTAGTTGGATACCTCTTTATAGAATTTAGGGATAAGGTATCATAGGTAAAGTAGATTACCTTTTTGATTAATGACTAAAGGGGCCTCAAGTTGGGTCATTGGCCATGACATGTCACATCCCCTTGGTCGAGGATTTTGGCTTGGCGTCCACATCACTTGGGTAGTTGGGGATGATGTTCCACTCCCCATTGATTATGAGGATGTGTATGACCCTCCTTTTTTAATTAATGATACTTATCATGGAAAAATATAATGATTTGGATACTTGTTCTTGATAACCCTTATTTTTATAATGTTCTTATTATAATTATTATGAATATTATTTTGCATGGATACTTGATTTATTCCTCATGGCCTGGATAATATTACATTTCCATATATATATATATATATATATATATTAAACATTACTATGTTTATATTGAATATATATATATATATTATTCTACAAACACATCCTACATTAGGATGAAGTGGGTGTGATTGAATATGTGTCCTTGAAAAAATTAATCCCAACTTGTATGTTTTTATATGTTTTTCTTATTATCAATACGACTACACACTATCATATTTTATATTCAAGTAATTTATTATTATTTAGTCATAGTTGTTTTTATTATAAAAATTATATCTACCACCCTACTCAGGCTTCCACAGAGAAGACCACATGTTCCCAGGTCCATGGATATTACTGGTGTTGTGTATTGTTCATGGGATATTAGGAACACATGACTGAGTTATTACTCATGATGCTCATAGAGATATCCCAAATGGATTTTAGTTCTCTTTCTTTGTTCATGTATTTTTTTCTATTGTATTATATTTTGCGGTGTTATTTTCTTCTCCTACATTGTAGAATCATATGGTCATGAATTCATGTTTATATATATTTGGTTTTGTCCATGTTTATTCAATCTTGTGGTTATTTGACAACCTCTAGCATATGTGTAGGAATTATTGAGTCTATGTTGTGACTGTTCTGGATACTTTTTTTATATTTAGTTATGTTGGGATGTTAAAATTTTTTATTAGAGAGTATGTTTCCATCTATCAACCTATATTTTCCAAGTATATAGGAGACTAGGAATGTATAAGTATATGGTAAATAGTTCTGTCATGGAGTGATCAACCCTTGCATGAGTAAAAGTAAAAGTGGCCGAGGATGAGATTTTCGTTCATATTGTTCGTTGTTATTGTTGATTATGGTTTCATCTTGTGTGATTAGTGTACATTTTCTACTCATTGATTTAGGATATTTTTAAATTTTACCCTATGACTAGTATGTCATGGAAGTTGAATTACATTCATCATTCATGGCATATAGATATTCACATGCCATGCATATTCCATGCCATGTATTTTCATTGATAAATGTGCCATGCATGTTTGTTGTCATGCATATTACACACCAGATTAGTTATTTAAGTAACATTCCTAGTCTTATACATTTTGTTTTTCATTAACATGATATTTGAATACCATGATATGTGACTTGGGTGTTATTCCTTGGTGAAATGATTTATTTAGAATTAATTTCTTATATACCATGATTATGTGGTTCCATACTTATGATGTGGCATGCCATTGTTAATTTCCATGTTTTCTTATATTTACTTCATGGGGTATCATTCTAAGTTATAATTTTGATATGAAGATGTTCATTAAAGTGTCCAGATAAATCTAAAATTATTTCTCTAATATATATTAATATCAAAACCATAACAAACCACTAATGAAATGTTTGATCGATGAAACATTGGTTTCATTTGTGAAACATATCATTTTTAATTAAATGAGATCAAATTTATAATTTAATAAGTACATGGGAACATTATAAATTGGTAAATTTAACCTGTATAATCTAACCATTTCATACAATCGTTTTGTACCAGGAAACTGACACACCCACAAACACACACACACATATATGATGTTTTTTTAAAAATGAAATGGTTTCAGTATGTAGGGCTTTATCACTTTTACATGGTCCTAATGAACTATAATACTAAATTCATAAATGCACAAATAAACCCAAGTAGGCTAGTTGGGACATGGTTTTATATAATAAACCCACTATGTTTGTTCTAAAATGTTAATAATTAAATCAACTGATGTGGTTTATGGGACCAAGTTGGTTATGATAGGACCCAAATAGTTCTACTTTATTTTCTTATGCCTTAATGATAAACCCCATGGGGATATGTCTACGTTCCCTAGATATAGTAATTTAATGTTCTAGCAACCTATTATATGGAATTACATATATGCATATGGTAGAATCATACATGACCACCACTCCTTAAAATATAATGTACTTTTTTTCTTCTTTTGAGTTATTCTCAATTTATGTGTTAGTTAATTAAAATTCCTATATCCACCTAAAGGATTTATTCCTATATATATTGGAATATTACATTTTAAAATGGATAATTATTTAATGTAAATAAATGGAACATTTAGAAATAAAACAAGAAAATGATGTTTCTATCTTAAACTCTCATGTAATGGTTGTTTATGTCTTTCTTGAGTTCTCTCTTGAAATTGATAGATGAGTATTTTTTATACGATTCTTCTTCAATATCATGAACATAAAAAGATAGATAGTAGATCCTAGTGACTTCTTCTTCACATGACCCAGCTATATGGTTGATGATTAATGTCTCAGTGTGAGGCTATCCCATGGTAGGTGGGGCCCTTAGAACATACAACATTTCTTTTTTTCTCTCATAATATTTTTTATTTGTGGTACTATTCAGGTCCAGTTTATTCTGTGTTGGACTCATATCATGAAAATGACTCATTTTTCATGATGGGGTGTTCATTCTATAATTGGATCTCTATTAAAGGAGTGATCATCATATAATTCTTATGTTCAGTTGGCTAGACATGCCATGGTAAATGAAAACCTCTTATTAGGTCATGAAACCCCTCTTCTTCTTATTTAGTGTTGGAAAGCTCAATAGATCGTCCTCCTGTGATACCATACCGTAGATAGTGGGATACATAGGGATTATAATCTTATGGATAGTCTCATTAATGTTTTCTTAAATTGAAACATATCAAGGCTATAAAGAATTTATATATGTGGTTCCATTAAGTTGTTCTAATAGTATCGAGAATCATATGAGTTTAGTGGAAATATTTTTAATCCTATGATTTTAATCATGAATAATAGGTCATCCCCAAGGTAGAGTGAACTCGGAATTAAGGAAATTTTTACTCATCCCAATGATTAGGATGATGTTGAAAATGATTAAGTATTTAGACATGATGGATGATTTGGTTTGAATTTTATGCCTAATATTATAGTGTGTGTCAACATAACTAAGTAGGAGCATCACACATACATCTAGATTATGCATATTGAGTTTGATTTTAAGTGGCTATTTTTCTTCTCATTTAAATTAGGATATAGGTAGAATTTTGTATTCCAAATACCAGACCTCTGGTCATTGGTTGATGGGGTCTGTGTCATAGGATGAGCTACATATTTCGTTAAATCTAGTGATATGGACTCTCTTAAGGTGGGGAGGGTCATATCCATTGTATAAAAATAATTTACTTCCATGTATAAGGGAAAAAAGGGGAAAATTTGGAATATGGTCAGTAATATTTTTAATATCCATGGGGCCAATATGTTTCTAAGGTTTTGGTTCTTGTAATATATAATTCTTATTATGTGGATGGAAGGGTATGAAACACTGTAAAAACAATGTTGGTCGTTGATGAAATCTGGTGTTTGAGATTTTCTAATAAAGATATTCTACAATAGTGGGGGAATCCTTTTCATGTTATGATGATCTATCAGATGTTGCGACCAATATTCTATAAACAAATCATCTTTTGGTGTTCCAACTATTATTTTTTTCTTTTTGTAGTTGGAATATGGTTAGTTCAGAACTGTAATGAGCACATCTTTTTAGAAAAGATTTTTGGGTCTCAGGTCCTCTTCTGGGAAATTATATTTTATTCACTTGGTGCATTTCATCCTTATTGGTGATCATGTATGATATCTTAACATCAACCATGATAGACAAATAGATTGTTATTTATACACAATACTAATTTTAAATGTTGTTGGGTTTTATAAATAGACTTCATAAGTGTTACAATTATACAATGAAGTACGATTAAGAGGATCCATTATATTTAGTGATACCTAGGTTTTTATATATGAACTCATTTCATAGACTCATAGTCAGCTGATGAGTATTTTATGTGAGTACATTTGGGCTCAGTCAATGTGTTGATGTGTGTAATGTTTCGCTATGTACCTGTATCTAACTTATAAGCATAAAATTATGGATGATTGGGCATGGGATCTTTAGATTAGAGTTGATAATTATAAGGAAAACCTAGAATTAAGTTAGTATCAGATGATATTATATAAGGGTGATGATCTGGGTGTTTTAGATCCGGAATATGCCCATGTTCATGTAGAGGCATGAAAATGTAAGAAAACATTCCATGGTTTTCCTAGGACATCCCTCGTAGATAGGTTCCATATTTAGTGAATTTTATGAAATTAAATGTGAGGTTCATTAGTTGAAGGAATTTTTTTCTTCTGTTTTTGATATACCATCCATCTAATATGTGTATTTTTTATAACTTTGGACATAATGTGGCTCAACATAATTCCTTATGATTGAATAATGTGGTCGCTGAAGAGCATCTTATTGCACATTGCCTTGATGAGGTGAGTGCAAGTCAAGATAATCGCGTGTCTTCATAAAAAACTAGCTGGAAAAAAATCATGAGGGTAATATGGATATGACCAGTTCTTTAATCTAGGTATCATTCAAAGAGCATCGTTAGAATGTGAGGGGCATGTTGAAAAACAATGTTCTAAAAGTAGAGATATTGTGACTCAAAATTGACATTTAAATTCTTGAAACTATGTTGGAGAGTTCCATAAGATGAGTGATTAAAGATATAATTATGTGATCATGTCTATTGTTATATGTGATTTAGTATTATCTATATTTATGTTCTAGATTTTATGTGTGTGTGTTTTCATGAGATTCAACAGTTTATATAACATTTGTAAAATTTATTCTTCTAAGTGCATTGGGAATTTGAAAAAACAACATTCCCATTTGAAGGAATAATTATGAACTGAGTCAGTAATGTGAGTTTTTTATTCCCTAATGATTCTCAAAAATGATAAGTTTTAAGGTGGATACGATGTAATGTCCAATGTTTTTGGACTAGCAAACATTTCTGAGGGAATTTTAATTTTACTATTTAGTGGACATAAATTTAATTAAATATAGATTTTGAATGTAATATTGATAGTTGTAAAACTCAATTTTATTGTCATTAGATAATTAATAAGATACAAGTGGGGTCTTAGGTGTTTCATTGAGTTTTGAGAGTGGAGAGAACACAAAACACAAAACTGGGAGAAGATGGTAAGGGTGCATGATTTTTCTGAAACTGTGTGACCCACTAGATGAAACCATGTAACCTATTAGGAGGGGATAAGGGTGTCACAAGGTTTTTATAACATTAAAACTAGTTTTTATGGTTGTTAATATATTTTGGGTGCCTTGAAAGATAGAAAATGTGCAGTTTTTACACATTTTCCAAAACTATGAACATGATCTATACAAACCTCATTCTTAGGTAGTGGCTCAAACATGAATGGCACACATTTTGTCCAACAATGTGGAAAAATAATGCACCTAATTTAAAGGGGTGAAATCCCCATTTTCACCTCCACCATTTTATTTATTTTTCCTCCACTTCTACTCCTACTAATCACACATAGTAGCCTCTGATTGATTTCCTCTTCTCCTCTCATCGGAATTGAGACGTATCCTCTATCCGGTGTCCTTTTTTACCACCATTAGTTGTCCTAGATATCCATCAGTAAGTATATAACTCATATTCCTTCTTTAATTAAAATATCTCCCCATATTATATTAAATCATTATATGATATATGTTTTCATATTTTTAACGAATTTACTCATATCATCAATTTGTCTCAACACCGCTCTATTAAAGCCTTGATATTGGATTAGTATTCCTCCATCAATACGAGGAAGGTGGTCTAGAGATTTTTTCATAATATCCTTCTGGTTTATAATTTACATTGTTGTGACCCATCTGGATTAGTCTGTGTGTTACCTCTATGATGTGAAATTAATTACAAAAGATCTAATTCTTTTAATTAATTGTTATTTTACCATGAAATCATATGGTTACAGGTTATGACCTCAACCAGAACACCCCATTTGACTGGTTTCACATAATTAATCATAGGTAATTATCATTATCTTCTAAATCCATAGGCCACCACTAGGGTGTATTAATTTCAATTCATTGAATAGAAAATTTGGCTTATTAATTGAATATCATTTGAGTATTGTTAAATATTTCTACTTGTATGTAATTATTAAAATGATATAAATGATTTGTTTAGTTATGATATCAAATTTTCAAAAAAAATCACCTTTTGAGGTGTGATGTATTCTCAATGAACTTGAAAATTATTAATGTTTTATGTGTTTCATGGATTTATATCATGGGTTTTTTCAAAAACCATTATTGTTGTTTTTAGATGTAATGTAATGCTTAAGTACATGGCCATATATGATAAAATTGAAATGATAAATGGGCTACAACCTCTCTTAAGATATTCGTGAATTAGGTTGGGGATTTATTATATAAATATCCCTCCATCTTTATACCTATTTTATGTTAAGTCATTATTACGGAATTGGACATCTCATTATTTATGATTAATTTATTAATTGTATGTTATTGAAATAGCTTTCTATAATGATTATAATTTAATTGTGTTTATGGATTGGATCAACACATTTACATTTAATAAATATTAAATTAATTATATTGCAGCTTCCAATGAACCTTAAATGATGGAAATTTCCACTTTACATAATTCTTGCTAGAAAATCATTGGGTAAGTGTATTACATTATTCCTTCAAGACTAAAGGTACCTAAAGTTGGGTCATTGGCCATGATGTGTCACACACACTTGGTTGTAGATGTTGGCATGATGTCCACATCACATGGGTTTATGGGCATGATATTCCAAAGCCCTGTTTTTTGGAGGCTAGTTATGACCTTCCTTGTGTTGTTTAAGACACTCCACATGCCGGTCTATATTGATTCTAACCCTCATGAATAATGACCTTTATTTAGTACCATATGCTCATTATTATTAATATGAGTAGTATTATGCATGTATTCCTCAGTTACACCTTGGGTCATGTAGAATACTTAGTATCTATATATATGGTGATAAATTATAAAAACAATTATACTTCATATATATATATTAATATCAATATCTATGTATGTTATTATTCAGGGACATTCTATCTTATCCTAAAGAACTTATAGTCGGCCAGGTGTCCATAAGGAACCTAAGCTCAACTACTATGTTTATTTATTTATTTTCCTTGTTAATATTATGCCTACCCACTATCGTACCTTGTATTTATTGACTATATTATTCTTTAAAATCCATTGGTGGTTGTCTACTAATTATATCTCACTCCATGCTTGAGCTATTATTGCAATTAGGTACACATATAGACCTCAGGTTTGCAGGTCTATGGATGATTTTTTGGGTTGTGAATTGTACAAGGGATATAATGAAGAAACGATTTAGATAGTACTCAGTATGGTCATAGAGATTTCCCTTGATTATTTTTATACAATTATTTTTCATGTATTTTATTGTATTGTATTTTCTTCTATACTTTTCTGATCATGTATTGTAGCATCATTTGGAAATACAGGCATGATTATACATGTTTGGTGTTGGTCAGGTATATTAGTCCTATTTTTTCTTCTGCTAGTTTTCAATTAATATTAATTCTTCTACTTTTTTTTTATTTTCATACCACTACGATACTCTGATAAGGAGGATACATTCGCCCTACCATTCTACCATTTGACAATCGATTCAAGTTGGCAGTCTCTTGAGTACGGGGAGATGAACTTGTGGCCTTGTGGAAACTAGTCCAGCTTGAGGTTTTATAGATAGTAAAGCCAGTAAGTTACAACATAAATGGAATTCCTCAATAAATGAAATATAAATATATCAAGGTGAATACCATTTATTGGAAATGTATATGGGTATTCCCTACAAATCTGTTTTTCATGGAAATCATAAGATAAATTCAAAAGCATAATATGGGTATATAACGATTCATTGGATGGTTTAAATGATATTAAAAGGGGTCTCTCATAACCTAGACATACTAAGGGTAGTATGTGGTACATTTAAAACATATTAAAACCTGATCAATTTGAAATAAATATGAATAAAATAAAGCATGTACTTGAATAAAGAGAGAAAGGAGATGATCCCTTACCATAAATGGGTGCTTCTAAAATTTTAGTAAGAGTTTCTTAAGAGAATCAAGACATAGTGGGAGGTCCCCAATGAGGGAAAAATAGTAAATTCATTCTCTAAGGGGTTTTAATGAATAAAAATCGGAGTTCGGTTAGGTTTTTATAGGAAAAGGAGAAGGGAATTCATTATTAATTTCAAAATTTAGGTTTTTGATTCTCTATTATAAATTAATCAAAAGAATAAATCCCATGGTTTTTTCAATGTCTTCTTCCAATTTGGAGTGGTATTAAAATTTTTATATGTCTATGAATCAAACTCATTAAAATAATTCCCTTGGGTATGTGGATGTGAGTCAGGTTTATAAATTATTTCTTCTAAAACTCTAAAATAAAATATATGTTTTTATGGATTCATTATATTAATAAAATAATATAAAAAAATTATTTTAAATTGGAAAACAAATTTTTTTTCATGTACACACTTTATAGTATTTCATAATTTATTTTTGGGCTTTCATGATGTCATAATACATACCGTATAATTTTACAATATTTAATTTTTACTAAAAAAAATTTCTATCTAAGAAAATTGTGGAAAATAATTTGGGGATAATTATGATGCGATGATTTAAAAAATAAAATTTATTTTATCAATATAATTTTTAAAATATTATAAATTTAAATTTTTAATAAATAAACACATTTATTAAAAAATAATTCTTTTAAATAAAGTTATCAGACACTTTTAACAATTAAATTTTACTTAAAAAATTATATTAGAGAATATATTTTATAAACTTTATTTAATATTAATATTTTAATAAAATTTCATTTATTTTAAAATTTCATGAATTCATTATAAGCATTTTATTGATTGATAATACATATTTTCCAAAAATTCCATTTGTTTTTCATCTTATAGAAATATAATTTTAATCAAACATTATTTTATAACCATTATAAAGCAGTTAAAATAAATATATTAACTATTTTATTAAAATAGATATAAATTTATACAATTATGGTCTAGATTTATATCCCAATATTATAATAATGAATTTTTCATGGTTAATGTGTGTGATGGTAATATTTTCTTATGGTGGTTCGGTGAACATGAATTTGGTCACAATATTTATGAGCTTTAACTTCTTCAATAAAGAGCTTCTCTTATGATTTAGTTATTGAATATTTTCTTGCGGTTGGTCATGGGAAAAATAAAAGTGATTCTATTTTCCTTGGATGCTCAGAAAAATGGGATTAATACAGTATTATTCAAATTTTCATAGACAAAACATACTTTTTCTTCTTTAAATTAATCTATCATAACCCTATATATTTATATTATATTCAAATGATCACTCTATGACTAATATACTATCAATGCATATGATATTTAATGGTCTTTTAAATATGATGGGATATAACTTATAATGGTCCAAATTAATCAAAGTAGTACACCCATTTTCTATAATTTTTTTCTTGATAAGGAATTTTAGAATTTAAAATGGGGACTTAAATTTTAAATGTTCAGGTCAGTATAAACAAGATGATAAATCTATATTTTCAGACTCATTAAATTTAAATATTTCCTATTGATGTGCTTTTTCTTATTCTTACCACAGTTTTGTTTTTGTGTCTCTCATCATCTGATTCTTATTATTATTCAATTTTCCTTTGAAATATTTTGTATGACTTGAATAGAGTACCATAGTATTTTTATTTTAGCACTTTATTTTTCTTCCCCTTTACTTTTACTCTTTTGAATTATTCTGATTTAAGGGAAACAATTTTATGGAAGTATTTATCATCCTCATCATAATCAATATCAACCGATTCAATAATATCTTCTTCTTTATCAAACCATTTTCTTATTAATTCAATTTAAATTTATGCCTTTTTTATACTTGAAATATGGAAATTTCCTCATACCATAATAAAAAATAATGATTTTTAGTTCATTAAGAAACAAATTACTTCTTTCTTCTAGGGATAATATTTTTAATCAAAATTATCTTGAAATTCCTCATCAAAATTTTAACAATGATAGAATCTTCTTATTTCACACCGAAACCCTAGATATTGATTAAATTGACATTGACCCATGTAACGTATTCATAGATAATATCATCATAATCCATATTTATCACATCAAATTGAATCTTCCAAACTTATATCTTGGCTTCTATGAATTTTAAATAACCATCATAACTACTTATTAATTCTTTTTAGTTTTACCTGGATGTTTGGAAGCCCATGGACTTTCATTGGACCTTATCTGAAAGAAAAATTAGGGTATAATTTTAATCCTCTACATCTAACTCTATATTCCTATAGTGTACATGAGTCAAATACCCTCTATTAAAAATAGTTTAGAACCCAGAAATTTCATGATTTCTCACTTCCAAGCCACGTGAAAAGAGGCAGGGTACCATCATTGTCTCCTATATATTATAATTATCCCCATCAATGTGGGGACACCTCACTTGTTGATAGAGTTCTAAATCACCACGTTTTTGGAATATTCTTAACTCATTAAACGGTACCAGCCTTTGATACCACATGTAAAAACTGAGGTTGGATGGAACTCTAGGAGGATAATGGAGAATAAGTTGTATCTTTTTATGAATTCTATTGCATTCCAATTCAATATCTTGTACCTTTTAATGTTTCATATCAACTCATATATCTCTCATAACCTCAGATTTATCTGTAGTAATAAGGAGAGTAGAACATAATATTCATTTTAGATCCCCCAAACATATATTCTTCACTATAAAGCAATTGATGATCACCAAGAACATTCACCGTTGGATTCATAAAGAGTCATATTTTTTCTTCCACTTCTATCACCCACTATTAGGTATACTTATTTTTATAGAGTATCCAACATAGATTGATATTCTTCAAATATTGTTTTTTTATTCTACTTTTGAAATATATCTTCATCCATGAGCATATGTATCCATAGTTATACATGTTTAATTTCTCAAGGGATTCATAACTTTTGTTATTGTGAATCTTTCCATGTTCTATTGTAATCTATATTCTTCTTAGTCTCTTTTTTATACAGATGTTTTATCTGCATACTTAATTATCTCTCAAAAAAATATTTTTAATAATTGATCACATAAAATTTATTTTTGACCATTTTTAATACACACACAACATATATCATATATATAATTTCAAATTGTTTATTGTATAAATAGTTTCAATAAATCATGAAAAATATACTCTTATTGAAATTATGTATTTTCCTTATTTTAATTTTTTTAGTAAACCTTGAATTATCTCCTCATTTATTCTGACATAATTTCATATAAAATATCCTTGATGAATTACACATATAATTACTCATTTACATAACAATATCATGCCTTCTCCTCCTTCATTATGCAACATAAATTCATCAAATAACATATCATCCCCTTATAATAATGGTTATTATTTCATGATTAATTATCCAAAATAATTACTCATTAATTAAATTGGAATTATACTATAAATACTTCCACAATTCCACATATTAATTTATAAAGGAATCCTAGTATTCAATTTTATTCTTCATGCGGTTAATGATTAACCATTTAATCATTATTTTATTAACTAAAAAAAATCAATTAGCATGAATTAAAAATTTCATGCATGAATGAATCATATATAAAGAATTCAATGTTATAAATATTATGTATTCATCTTTAACTTCCTATAAGCATATAGTGTTTCTTCATTCTTTACACATAATACATATACTGGGTATACATGCATTAGGTAATGTGAATGGATCAGGAAAAACCATTGATTCTATGCTTACCCATTTAGATCATTACATATCAAACAAAATTTATTCCTTAAAAATACTGAATAAATTAGGTATTCCTATTCCAGAGGTATGAAAACATATTGATTATATTTTAAGAAAGGATCAAACTCATCTTTATTTAATAATTACATAACTTATCCTAATGGAATCATCAACTAATATTGTTGTCCCTTTATCATATCTTTATTAACATGTATACAAGAACATCTTCATGCATGACTAATAAATATAACACACTCATCCCCTTTCTGGGTTGAAAAGAGATACTATGATTTATTTGATAGTATTTTTTCATATATACTACACATAAAAATCAATAATTAGAAATAATAAATAATTATTTTGGAAGATTTAAATAGGTATAATAGGATTATCTCAATATCTTGCATTAGGATTTTAATTACTCTTGTGGTCTATTGAATTATGCAATGTAAATCAAAATACGTATTTTTTTATCTATATCATGATCATATGATATATCGATAGTAGGTCATCTATTAGATCCTATATAAGTATGGTCGATTCTCCTAGAAATCGATGATAAAACATAAAGTAAGGTAAATATATTTCCTATATATAGTCACTTCAAGTGTTTGTATGCAAGAGGTCCTTCAAGGAATGATATATCTATAGAATTTATGCTGTTGATCCTTAATGTGTCATTAATCTGTAATAAAACATGTGGTTGATCTAGTATATTTCATGCTGAAAAATTACAAGGAAGATAATTATTCTTAGCTTGATTGAGTGGAAGAGATGTACCAATCAGATGGTTGGTGTTATATCTATATTTTTTAAAAATTCTAGAGCAGGGTTATTACTATTTTCCCATGTCAAACTCGAAATTAGATTCTCTCAACATAATTATAAAACCTGGGCTTCTAACTATTTTAGTCGACATTGGGGATGACACCTTGACAAAATTCATTACACAATCATATCATAAGAATCACCACACTATTATGCATTCCACCAAGCCCGTACCATATGAAAAATGTTCACATGTTATTCCTGGTCATTCACTCCATGTTAGAGTTATGCATTCCCTCGTATAATCATTTGATAATTGTAGTTATCTACATTATCCAATCTTCCATGTGGTAGACCTAGGTACCAATAGTGTAGTTGAGGTGGCCCCATGACTGGAAAAGGGATTGAGTTTTTTTATTAAAATCTCTTAAAAAGAAGTAGTAAAATTTTAAACAATAAGGACAATTCCCTATAAAATAACTTATTTCTATTTCTTCATACATTCTTAAAACATATACTAAATTTCTCAATATCAACCAATTCTTCATTTAAAATTTTCTTTTGTCTCCAGTTCATAATCTCTTTATCAAATAATCAAACATCGTATATTTTTTTGGTTATTCAAAATTATTCTACAGATAATGTGTCTTAAAACTATTCAAATAGGTTACAAATACTATTTATGCTATTAAACACTATTGACCCATGTAATATAGATTTAATAAAATTTTAATATTCATTATATGGAAAAATATAATTCCTAAAGAATGACAACCAAATCCATTATGTGAATCCATATCAATCCTTTAAAAATCATCACCACATTACCAATCACCAAACCCATATTGACTCATTAAAAACAAATGAAACACATGGGATCAACTTTAAGGATAAATCAATATATTATAATCCCTTTTTCTTCACTATAAATGACATTATTATGTTCAATAATGTATTTGAATTCATTATTAATAATATTGGAAGCCATGAATGACTATTGTTAATATACGAAATATCTTATTCAAATTAATTTTTTTTGGAAATTTAATTTAAGGAATTGGTTGTAGGTTACCAATTAGTTTTTTCCTAATTTAAAAGTATAAAATTCGTTTTTAAATAACTGAAAAAATAATCAAAATAAACTTTTTTACTTGACTTAAATTTAAAATGATTTTTACCCATAAATTGTTTATTTTCATAAAATCCTTTTTTCATGTGGTTTTTATTCTTGAATTAAAATTAAATTTTACAGTTCTTCTATTAGAATCAAATAAATATATTCTATGGTTGTAATTATCATAATTATTAATAGATTAAAAATTCAACTTCTTTTTTTTCATATTGAATTTTAACAATGATAAATATTTTTCACCATAGTTAAGGGTAAAATTAGTTAAAAGGGATTAAAATAAAGGGATTATACTTCAAGATAACACATAAAACATCCATAAACCTCATTGGATGGCTATATATAATCCTTAACCTTATAATATTTGAATCTTTGACAGTTTGGAGCCAATTTCAAAAAATAATTACTTTGTATTATTAAAATATTTTAAATAATTTCATAGGTATCCCTACCCTCACTTATATAAAGGATCATGTTACCCTACTGAATTAAAAATCATTGATCCAACTATATGTGAAAATAACTTCCCAAAAAACCTAATAGATTTATTCAATATTGTTTCATCAGATCATCATATTAACCCATGACAATCCTAAAAGGATTATGTTGTTAGCCATAAGAGGTCACACTCCAAAAGTTAATAATCTTACCCAACTAATTTATTATTTATTTATTATTTTACATCATATAAATATTTTATATACATCCCTAAATAGTTAATAATGTATCACCAAGATACATATATTTTATTATAATTATGTGTCAACCATTTTCTGCCAACATTAAATCCTATGGAAAATGATAACATCACTCGTGTGTACATATGAGTTATTGTCTCAATGTAGCTATGTAAATAGTTTTTCATCCATGTTAACCTTATATGGTTATAAAGTTATAGTTAATTAAATATATTTGATATTTTTACATTATTATGATTATTTTTATATAAAATATCATATAATGTCTCACACTAATATCCGTTGAAAAATTATTACATCACTTGTGCATAAGCGAGGACTACCCCTCCACAATGTCATGTGATTCATTCTTCTATTAACAATACATACGGATGACTCTAATATTCTGTATAAGGAATGGAGATTATATTCAAGAAATAATTATCTTTCTAGTTATTATAGAATGAATTCATTAAACCATAAATCATAAAGAATATAACAAAGTAAATTTTGAGAAATTGAGTAAACAACAATAAATTGGTTGACATAAGAAAAAAATACAAATTAATGGATTAAAAATCATTATAAATGGACCTTAAAAATAAAATATAGAATATAATGTTCATAAAATGTATTTAATGAATTTATATTGATTATACATGAAGATCAAACATGTACCTATAATAAGAGACCCATGTTATGGGATTTATATTACCAATGTTTTAGGTCAAGATTATTTATTTTCATGTTTCTAATAAAAATTTATAAGATCCAAATCTTTTAATACCCATATATATTATTAAACTACTTTTATGTTGGTTTCAACATGTTTATTTTCTATTTATTATCTAATAGAATCCTGAATTTGTAAATAAGTTATATTTAAGGGACATTCTTTTAGAAATATTATTTTTAAGTTTCCTTATAACTATTTTACTTCCATATATTAATTTCCTATAAACATTTCCAATTTTTTTAAATATTATACAATGATTTAATAAATTCAATTTTTCCATGTTTTAATTTCTATAAAAAGGTTCAAAATTAATCTTTTTGTCATTTTTTGAATGAGGTACTTTCTGCTAAATATGTGAATGGAATTATTATCTTAATGTACACAAAAAAATAATATTTTAACACCATCAATACAATTATTCTAGTATAACAGTTATTTAAAAACTTCAATGGCTATTTTCAAAGAAATTACTTTTCTCAATTTTTTTGGAAATTTCTATTTACAATTATATCAAAATAAATGGGTATTATTTTATAAATTGAATGAATGTAATTTTGAAATTTATATATCACTTTATTTTTACAAGAAGTCAATTAGAATATGTTTATAATTAATTGATTATATTTTATTTCAAAGAGGACTAGTTTTTCATCAAATCCTTCAATTCTAATTAATGGATTGTATTTTATCATCCATACTAATAATTAATTATACATTATTTTTATATCATTCAATATATTTTTGTCATGCTCTCCATTACTCTCAATTATTAATTTTTAATATATTTCTTCCACCATATCTAGAATTTTAAAATCATTTATGAATTTAGAATCATT
The DNA here is from genome assembly GCA_963277665.1 of Viscum album. Taxonomy (NCBI): domain Eukaryota; kingdom Viridiplantae; phylum Streptophyta; class Magnoliopsida; order Santalales; family Viscaceae; genus Viscum; species Viscum album. Next base: position 631,607,394 of record OY728134.1, on the reverse strand, counting down.
TATATTCTATTAATGATGTTTGAACCACATGTTTTTTATATATTTTTTATTAGTTAAGGGAACCTTATAAGTAATTAATTTAATTTACTATAGAAATAATGATATTTTATATTCTTGATTTAATTGGTTTAATTGATTATATGTAAGTCATTTTGGGAATGAATTGTATTGATCATTGAAAATATAATGAATTCATTGGTAATGAATGTTATGTTGGTGGGCGTATAGTTATTCCATCAATGAATTTGTAAGTCTATGAGACTAAACAGTGGACATAATATATTATATATTTATCTAGTTTACACCTACACATTTATTATGAATAATTCTTTTGTGGAGAGTTGTTGATGGTTAGATTCAGGATAATTTGTTTGGGGACCTGATGGAAAGTTCCTGAATTTTTATATTTCTATATTTCCATTATTGAGAATTTGGATTCCATTATACCTCTGATTTATATATTGATATTATCCATGGATGTTCATTGAACTAAAGATATTGATAGAATGTAATGTGTTTTGATTTTCCATTAACATATTGATTATACATTATTTAAACATAAAACATTTCACTATACATAACCCTTACTGAGAATCTAGTATCATCATTTATTGGTTTTTTGTTCCCCATGATATTTATAAGGATATTATAAAAGGTTTAAAGGGAGAAAGAAAATTTGTTATGCTATATTATTATATTTCCATAGTAATATTAGAATCAATTACATATATAGTTTTCTAAAACTACTAAATTGATAAATATAGTGTGGAGTGATCCCTTGTTTCTAGTAAAAATGTAATAAGGTAAAAAATGTCTTGAGGTTACTGGAGTTTGGGAGTTATATTTAGTATAAGATAAAATTTAGTATGATCCTGGAGATATATATTTTTAAAAAAAAATTACAGCTTATGAATTGAAATAATCCCATAGGATATTAAATAAATTTTACCATTATAATAATTCCTATTTTATAGATCAATATTAATGATTAATATGAGCTAACTCACTAGGTTTCCTTGTTTAAAAAGGGTTCCTATAAATAGAATGTGAAAAAACACCTGTGGTTAATGTAGGGATTTACCTATGGAGAAATACAATACATCTGGTGTTGGGAGTGAGAATATCATGAAAATATTAGAGCATTTAACTCGATTTATGATGAATGACCATGTACATATTAATGAACATGTTTTTATAAAGCATATTTATCCTATATAGGGTCACATAATTCGACATAGGTTTATATATTTTAATTGACCTACTAATCCATGGGAATTTGAATAAAGGATCAATTCTCTAAAAATATATTTCTATTCTTGGGAGTTAATGAAAGGTAATATTTAATCATTATGTAGTATTTTATGATTATAGATACTAATAAATGATCTTCATTTGTCCATAAATCTAATGAGGTTGATGAAATAAAATTTCTAGAATGGAAAAATGTTAATTTGATAATATTTGAGTAATACTTCATTCAAGAATAGTGAGATAAAATATATAAGAAGTTTCTCTCTTTAATGTATAGGGAAAAAGAATATTTTATAGAGCATGACACTAACATTAAATGATTATCCAAGCATGTTTGAGGTTATGTACACTATTTAGGAAGAAAGATTGACTATTTTATTGATAAGTTTAAGCTGATTATCAGAATGGAATATGTTTCTCGAAAAATTTTATCATATACTAAATCTTTACTAAGTTTCATGAAGATATAGAATTGATTCTTTTAGGAATTATATCTTCATGTGAAATCATAAAATGGATACGTCGCCTGAGTACCATTAAAAAAATAAATACATTCAAGAAAAACAATGAAAAATTTGGATTTTTAACATGTGATAATTGTTAAAATAAAGTCATTTCATAATGTGACCATTAATTTTTATCAACATTAAAGTAAGGTATTATAAGTATAATTAATGAAAGGGAAATAAACAAACCTTTACTATCTAATGTTTCAGTTGTAAATAGATGGGTAATTATTCAAACCAATATTCTAAGCATAAATGGAACCTCCCAAAGAGGATAACGATGGAATAAGGCCAAACATATATAATTACAACATACTATGATTATGTTTTTAAATATATGGTGGAATGGTACTATGATAATAACCATAATTATAGATAGTTTTTTACTTGATTCTATATCATTACACTTTTTTATATCTAATTTTTTTCCTACGAAAATTAAATATTTATCTTTTAGCTTAAGATGAGTGTTTTAAATAAAATCTCATAGATTAATTCTTACCATAGCAAGGATGTGTTAGCCAGTTACCATTATGATACTTATGTATGCTCTATTTGAATACTTCTTTGTTATATCTATGGTTGAAATTGATATAATTATTGGTATGGGTTGGATTACAAATTTTAATTCAAAATTTTAATTCCAAGAGAAAGTGATTATGGATTTTAACAGTTATCTAAAATTTATTAGCTTCAAATGGGAGAATAGTTCATCTAAATCATGCATGTATCCTCCTCTAGTATCTCTTCATAATTAATTTCATAGAGAATAAGAGTATAAAAAGTCTTTTAATGTGAATGTTAACCTTTTGATAGAGGATATACCTATTATTATTGAATACGTTATTGTTGTTTTAGAAGAACTACATAGAAATCCATCTAAGCATGGTTTGTAGTATTTTATTTATCACTTCCCTAATGAAAAACCTATATCTAGGACACCTAATAAAATGGCCATAGAGGAGTTGATAAAATTGAGGAAACAACTGTAGGATTTTTGTGATAAGGGATTTATATTCCCTAGTGTTCCATTATGGGGATCACATGTTCTTTTTGTTATTATGAATGATTTGTCTATGATGTTGTGACTTTAGTACAAGGAAAACAATGAAATGTATATAAATAATATATATCCTCCACCATGAATTGATGAATTGTTCAATCGACTATATGGATCTATATATTTTTCATATATTGATCTTGAGTTTGGGTATCATCACCTATGAGTAAAGAAGGGAGATATTAGAAATGTGGTATTTTATATTTTTTGGGAACATAAAAAATTTATATTATTTTCCAATAGGTAGAATAGTTAATCCTTTCATTTTAAGGATCTGATGAAAAGAGTATTCAATTGTTATCTCAATTATTTAATTATGTTATTTATTGATGTTATCTTAATACACTCTAAATTCTATGAGGACCATGAGATTCATTTGTGAGTCATTTTTATAACACTAAGAAAAATGAGTTAATTATAAATTTTAAAAAATAAGAATTATGGAATCAATAAATTTATATCCTTAGACACATTCTCTCTAAGGATGGAATATTAGTTCATCCTTCAAATAAAAAGGTAGTTATGGAATGGACAATTTCAATGAATGTAATTGAGATATGTAGTTTCTTTTAATTATATGGTTATTATTGATTATTTGTAAATAAATATTAGGTAACCAATTAAATAATTTGACACATAGAGGGGTTATGTTAATATTGTAAAAGATGTAAATTATGTTTTTAAGTGTTAAGGACGATATTGGTTAATGCAAGGATATTGAATTTTCTATCATGAAGGGATGTATTTTTTATAGATAGTGATGCATCAATAAATGTAAATAGAGTCATCCTTATATAAATTGATAGAGTTTTTCCCCTTGAATGATGGCTGATAAAGATTCATCAACAGAATTATCCAACCCATGTTCATTGTAGTTTAGTCGTAGTATTTTAATGGAACATATATAGGTATTACCATTTTAGTGAAAAAAATGAAATATATTATAATAAAAATAAATTGAAATTCATATTCTCATAGAAAAATATCAATATAAGATAGTTGTGATGGATAATACTACCCAAGGACTATGATTTCTCAACAAACTACCACCTTAGTAGGGAAACATGGTGGATGATGTGTTGAGTAGGAAACATCATGGGGTTTGGACTAAGATGGTTATTGAAAAAGATCATATATTCACGGATTTGATAATTTTATATATTGGAATCATTCCAAAAGTTAAAACATCACATCTATTGAAAATGATTTCAAAACTATATTTTTAAGATAAAATAAGAAGTTCCGATATTTATGATAACACTACTACAAATATACCATATTCTAATGGATTGCAATAATATGGTAATGTTGGGGAACCATTGGTATATGCTATACCAATGGTTCCATAAACTATAGGGTGGATTGGTGTGGGGATATCCCTATAATAGTGATCTTCTTGAACCCATTGGTATATCTCACCAATATTTAACTTTATCCATGGTTTTAATGAAACCTTTGGTATACATGATATAAGAAGGTTTTTTAAACCATTTATATATACTTTCATAAAAACGGTAGCCTGAAGAACCCCCCTCTTGTCCCAGAACCAACACATACCCCAAAAACCTACACCTAAACACCAAAAATCTGGAAACTAATACAGAAAAATCAAGAATCATGTTAATCAATTTAAGTAGTTACATTACAAATTCAAAATAGAATAAATATTCCATCATATTCATTTATGAAACATCATTTGTTATAAATAATAGTCTGAAATGAATTAGATAAATATATCTATCACATCACTACTAATATCATCACCATCACCCCCAATGTACTTTTCACCATCATCATCATCATCACTATTATCATAACCTTCATCATCACCATCACTATCACTATCATAAACATCATCTTCTCAATTAAAATCCATATGAATATAATTATCCCAACCAATACTAAGTCTATTATCACCATCACCTAGTGCATCAAATAATGAATGAATCATCAACATGCATGTATCAAAAACCACATAAGTATCTGGAAGAAGTGATAGACAATATATTTCTATAAATTTTATAAATCTCTCACTGGCCTTTGGACTTCATTCATGCTCCTCTGTGGATATTGTTTGGCCTCTCATTACTCTATAAGATACTTTTCTACCTCAATAATATTCAATTCCAACTTTATGCTAGCAATACTATTAGGGTCACTATAATTGGGACAATATCTAATGGGGAAGATAGTCTTCTGTGGTTGAATTCATACCCTCATATGGTTCACATCTCATAATATCTACTGTAAATGGTCATTTTGCCAAATGTTTCCAACTTCATGCACTTCACGTGCCTCCAAAGCACATTGTTGAAAATATATTTGTGCTATTTAGTCGTTAAATAAATAATATAAATTAAAAATTGAAAAATAAATACTAAAAAATGTTTTCATTTTGACTATTTATTTACCGCACATTCTTATTTATTCATTCATACCAAGTAGAACAATTTTTCATAAGGAACATTCCCTTAAATGTTCAATACCACCCTCTTTAATGACATCGAATGTATAGAATCATTAATAATAATAATATATTTTTTAACATAATTAACCCATTGCAACCAATATTTATCTGAAAACAAATAAAACCAATTAAATTAAATTTCATAGAATTGTATAGTATTATCCACAATAGTGTGAAAATAGACACAATAAAACTCAAATTAATTTTCTTTAGTTTTCAGTGAATCTATAGTCATATTAATTTAATATAATTATATTAGTTCAACTAAACCTTTTAATAGTTCTACTATGTTTGGATGAATTTAGTTTGTATTAGTTCAATTTCCGTCATTAGGATTTAGTTCAATTCATGTTTTATTTGTAGTTCCATCCAATAAATTATATTATTAAAATTTCCTTCATACATATTACTACAATTTAGTTTATTTAAGACTTTATTTTATTTAGTGTGATATAATTTAATATTATTTAAATTTGGATAGATCCAATCTATTAGGGTAATATTGTTCCCTTTTAGTTCAATTTTTTTATGTTGTTTTCTTTATATTTCCATGTTGGGAAAAAGTTTATTTATATTTAGATTCATCATTTATCTCACCTTTTGGCATGTTTTTTTTATTTTTCATGTATTTATGGTTAGCTTAATTGAATATATTTAAATAATTATATATTAATACTATTTAAAACCATGTAAATTTCAGTAAAGTTAAAATTTTTAATATTAATATATTTTATATTTATTACATTTTATATGTTAATATTATGTGATGAAATTTTATTTTACCTTAACATAAATTTAGTATTATATTAAATAAATATTTTTTACCCTTACTTAACTTCATTATACTATTTCATATCATTAGTTTACCCTTATATAACATTGTTTTACACATAATTGAATTTTTTACTCACTAATAAAAATGGTATACCCTTAATTCAATTTTTTTTAACCTTACGTAACTTTAGTACACACTTATATAACCTACACATGTTTCTATTTAACCATTCATATATTTTTATCCTTAGATAAATTCTATTAAAAAAAACTTTATTGAACCCTTACCTAACATTGTTTTACCCTTGCATAACATATTTTTACCCTAAAATAACATCAGTTTTTAGTTAACATTTTTTACCCTTACGTATCATTAATTTTCACTTACATAACATGTATATGTTTTTGTTTAACATTACATAACATTTTTTTATCCTTATTTATGTTCTATTTACCCTTATATAACTTCATTTTACTATTGAATAACATTTTTATATCATTATTTATATTATATTTACCCTTACATAACATTATTTTACCCTCACATAACATGTGTTTACCCTTAATTGACCTTAGTTTACCCTTTAACTGTAAAAAGAATTTTTAATCCTCCAATAACTTTTTTTCCATTAATCATCTTTGTTAGCCTTAAATAACTATTTTTTACCATCACATAATTTTTTTTACCCTTAAATAACTTCTTTGTATACATATATAAAATTATTTTAAACATAACTAATTTTTTATCCCTTAATTATATTTAGTTTACAATTAAATAACATGAAAAAGATTCTATTTATCATTACAGAGGTTTTTTACCATTAATATTAAATAACTTTATTTTAATAAAAAATAACATTTTTAACCTTAATTAACATTTATTTACCTTTTGATAACTATTTTAAACCCTTGATTTACATTATATCAACCTTACATAACATGTACTTGTTTTTTATTAACCTTATATAACATGGTTTTATCATTAATTAACTTCTTTTTTCCCTTAAATAAATTAATTTTACCCTTATATATCATTATATTACCCATCATTAAATCATTTTTAGCTCACATAAAATTAATTAACCATTAATTAACTTATTTTTATCCTTATTTAACTTCTTATTACCCCTTTTCAAATTTCATTCACAATTACATAACTTGTTTTACCCAAAATTAAATTATTTATACCCTTACATAACATTATTTTTTGCAATTTTCCGGACCCATATTCCACTAAATGGTACCCCAAGACTCGTTGGAAACTGGGCCTTAAACACATCCCTCAAAATTCCAGAGTCTGCCTATAAGGCCTCATCCTTAAACCTTACTTAATCTTGAGTTATTACAAGATTACACATTGAGGATCTTTTCAGGTTTAGAGTTCTAGAGAATTAGATCATAAAACTTTCTTTACATTCCACATTTAAACAAAGTGGTTACATAAAAGATAGTATTAATTTTTCCCGTCAATGGAAACATATTTAAAATAAAACATGGATTATTTATTAACACTTCCTTGACACTATCATCATATCATGTACCCTACCCTTGACCTGTGAAAAACATTTCAAAAACTTGGGATGAGCATAAAAATATCAACAAGGGATATAATTGTATGGAAAGGAAACATGAGTACATGTATACACAAGAAGCAATGAAATAATTCTCTACTCATAAAACATAAGAACTTTAACATACCTCATAAAATCATGAATAAATAATAGAAATCATAAGACATAAACGTAACTTGAGGCATTCATAACATTCTTACATAGGGAGTAACCCTCTTGGTTACGTTTGGAATACCCATCACAGTATATTCCCTAAATCTCTTTGGAGAAACCTCATCGTTTAACCCCTTCGCGTTACCCAATGCATTGGAGAGCTCTATCGGGCTCACCTTCCCTTAGTTTATCACGGAACCACCCGTCTTCATAATAATGCCCAAGAACCATAACATAATCGTATCACATAAAAAATGCATAAAAAAAATATAAAATTTCCACATTTCAGTCACAGGATATCAATACCACACATTGATATAATAGAAACATTGTGAAAACCATTTTCAATACCAAAATAAAAGAAAATTAAAACATGGTATTAATTTTTCATTTTAAAAATAAGATATGGCCTGTAGAGGAAGCCGGATCTCAAATAATGGTAACGGTGGCGGAGAAGTCATTGTCGCCGTATACGTATGACCAAAAAATTCACTTTTGTCATTTAGAAAAATGCTTCATATAAAAAGGATTCCTTTTGAATAAGCGTAAAAGTAAAAGGGGTTTATACAACGTATAAAAGAATGTTGTGTATAAAACAAAATATGCCTCAATGAATGGAGATTGAGATGAAGTCCCATACCTCGTATCCGACTTGACTTGATCGTTCTTTAATCTCCTGAATAATAAACTTGAGTAAATTTCTACTTGTTTAAGAACCTTTTTCAAGTTAATTATTCCTTTTATATCCCTTTTTGACATGTCATGGACACTATGTAATTATTTATGTTAACAACAGTCGTTTTAATGATCATTGGAACTTGAGTAAAAAATATACCCATTATCATTAAAATTTGTTCATGTATCCATTATATCCAGAGTTATACTAATGATGTAGATATCATTTATATCATATATATCCAGTATATACATGAATTTATAATATTACATAACATTTAGAGGTATGAAATGAAATGCACCGTTCCTGGAGACGGTAAGCCGTACGTACGCATGAACACTACTTCCATTTCTATTTCATATTTAATGTAATTAAAACAAAATGATAAATAATAGTATTATAATTACAGTATTTTATCATATATAAAATCATTCAATCTATCCTTTATACATACTACATATGGTATTAAAGAATCAAATCACTTTGAGGGGGCGGTAGTCCGCACTTCCTCAAATGAAGATATCACGTTTACCCATAATGGAAACCAGAAAGTTATGCCATAAATGAAAAATATATAAGCTTAAGTAAAACATAAACATATCATATATCATATATAAATATAGTGACATATTAAGGGCCACCTTTTAAAGTGTTAAATGAATATAGAACAATCATCGTTTCGTGAGGTAGAAATTCGCCATCCACAGAAATAGTATGTTCTTTAACCATTAGATGTAGGTGTGTGTAATTTTAGCTCGAATCTGTCTTATAAAAAAACCTAGTATATGGAAGATACTGGTTTTGTTACATAAGAAATTAATAAAAAGAGTTTAGAGGGTTGGAGAAGCAAAATAAAACATAAGAACACAAGAGAAAACACTGCCTTTAAAACGGGTAACTCTTTTTGATTTGAGCTCAAATGATTCCTTGGGAAGACTTCTGCCCAAACTGAGGCTTATAAGAGTTAGAGAGGGATGTGGAGAGACAAAATGGGCAGGGTTTGGCCGATCCAAAGGCTTTATAAGTGTAGGTATGGTGGTAGAGGTGGGGGCCTTTTATAAGAGGATAGGAGGGGCACTCTTGGAAAGTTACAAAAGGATACATTATTATAAAATTATTTTGGATTTAGAACGTCCCAATATTATATATTTCGAGGATAAGGTGATAATAGTTCTAAATCCACCCATCCAATAGGTTTTTTACATGTTTAGGTCTTAGATTTTACATTATCTTTTAATTTCATTTCAATCGTTAAATAATGAGGTAATCACTGCATCATCATTGTGTCATAAATAATTTAATGTATATAATGTCTAAATATTATAAATAAAATACTATGATGTAGTAAATCTTATTAGATTTCAAATTACTATTTATTGGAAAAAATCTGACTTGGATTACCCCATGTAAAAATTGTTTTAGTAAAATAACTCATGTTTGTGACATTTTTACTTTAACATTAAAATAAAAGATATTAATGTCATTTTCCTTCCAATGTAGCTCTATGGGGTCCCCAAGTTGACCAATGTATTTTCATGGTCTTCCATGACACATCTAGTAAGGGTAGTACATGTTTCAAGCTCATATCATATTATTAAAACATTATTTTTACTTAATCTACACTAATTACCTCTAATCGCGATTAAAAACATAAAAGTTACTATTCACCAAAAAATTATTTTAATCCCATTGAACCACATTTTACTTATTAATGAAAACCATGCATGTTGAATTTTTGAAATTCAAAACACAGAGGTGGTAAAATTACAATTAAATGAAAAATCAGTTTTTAAGTACCACTTAGTGGTTTCACTATTCATCAAAAATTGATGTTTTTCAAAAAAATACTAAAACATAACCCTAAGATATATTTGATATTCCAAATTCAAAAATGTTGTCTATTTTAGAAAATTCAAAACATATAAGTTTCATTAATTAATTTAATAATTAATTCCCGCTGTCAGAGTAAATATCATGTTTTTATGAAACAATAAGTATCAAAAGATTAACACTAGTTTAAGTTCAATTTCAAAGTGAAATTAATTCCAACGACCACTATTGAATTAAATGGTAGAAATATATTATAATTTAACTTAAAAAAATTAAAAATATAATCTAATCTTTTAAATAAATTACATTAAAAAGTGGTTTTGAATTAAAATACAACACTTTTCTCTATTCATTAAAAAAATGAACTTTATCAGAAAAATACCAAAAATTCACACAAAGAAAATTTTGATGTCCCAATGATAAATAATAAGTTTATTTTTACCAACATAGCTTATAAAATTGTCAAAAGATAGATTTAAAAATGTTATTCCATCAAAAGGCAGTAAAATAATCTTTTAAAAATATTAGTGTATTCCCTGCGTAAGATTGGATTTATTTTCATTTTAAGCCTCTAAAACACTATCTAATTCATTAATAGACATAGATAAAAATATATATTATTCATTACATACATGAGATGTTACATCCTTCCCCACTATAGAAAATTGTGTACCCGCAATTTATTTACTTATCGAATAAGTGGGGGTATTTAGCCCTCATTGCATTTTCAGATTCCTATGTTTCCTCTTCAATGAGGTGGTTTTTCCACAAAACCTTTACCTGATGAATCACCTTATTCCGTAACACTTGCTCCTTGTGGTCAAGAATCTGGACCATTTGTTCCTCATGAGATAGGTTATCTTCCAACTGAACTACCTCTGGACTCAAAACATGAGATGGATCTGGCATGTACTTCCTTAATATTGAAACATGAAAATCATTATGTACCCAAGATAAACTCAGAGGTAAAGCCACTCGATAAGAAACTAATCCAACTCTCTCCATAATTTCATATGGTACAATGAAGCTTGGACTCAACTGTCCTTTCTTACCAAATCACATCACACTTTTCCGTGGTGAGACTTTGAGAAAAACATGATCACCTGCCTCAAAAGATAGATCCTTCCTCATGTTTTCCGCATAACTCTTCTGCCTGCTTTGAGATATTCTCATGTGTTTCTGTATCAGCTGAACTTTTTTTGCCAACTCTTCTACCAATTCTGGTCCCATCGGATTCCATTCAACCACTTCATCCCAGAAATATGGAGTTCGACACCGCTTCCCATATAACGCCTCAAATGGTGCCATCTGTATACTGAAATGAAAACTGTTATTATATGAAAACTCAACCAAAGAAAGATGTTGGTTCCAAATTCCATGATAATCCATCGAACAAGCACGTATCATATCTTCCAAAGTCTGAGTTGATCATTCTGACTTCCCATCTAATTGAGGATGTAAAGCTGTACTAAAATTTAATTCAGTACCCAACGACTTCGGAAGGCCTTTCCAAAAGTTAGAAGTGAACCTGGAATCACGATCAAATACAATGGAGAGAGTAACACCATCTAACCTGACTATCTCTTTAAGATACAAATGGGAAAGTTGATCTAGGGAAAAAGTATCTTGTATAGCAAGGAAATGAGCAGATTTAGTCAAGCGATCAATAATAATCCAGATTTCATTATTACCTCATGATGTCTTCAGTAATCCCACAACGAAGTCCATGGATATATTTTCCCATTTCCACTCTGGTACTGGTAATGGATGAAGCATCACTTTGGATAACATCCACTCTGCTTTAACCTGTTGACAAGTCAAACACTTCACAGTAAAATCAGCAATATCTCTTTTCATTCTATCACACCAGTAATACTCCCACAGATCTCTGTACATCTTAGTACATCAAGGATGAACTGAAAACGGAGAACTATGAGTTTCACATAACAACTCTCTCTTAAACTGTGAATCACAAGGCACACACAATATCTTCCCAAATCTCAAAACAAAATCATTATCAATGTTGAATTCAGGAAACTTATACTTCTAAACTAGATCTACCTTTTTCTGCAACTCACTATCTTGCTTCTGTTCTTGCTTAATACTGTCTGATAGAGACGATTTCAATGATACCTGAAACAAAACAGAAGGACATCCTGCACCAACAACTTCTATGCCAAATTTCATCAAATCCTTAACCAAAGGTTCATGTTCCAAATGCAACATTGTTAATGAAGAATTAATTTTTCGACTCAAAGCATCATCCACTTTATTTTCTTTTCCCAGATGGTAATGAATTGTACAATCATAATCCTTAATTAATTCCAACCATCTCCTATGTCTCATTTTCAATTCTTTCTATGTGAATATATACTTTAAACATTTGTGATCAGTATATATTTTACACATTACTCGAAACAAATTATGCCTCCAAATTTTTAAAGCGAATACAACAACAGTTAATTCCAAATCATGTGTAGGGTAATTTAACTCATGAGTTTTCAACTGTCATGAAGCATAAACAATTACCTGATCATTCTATATTAGGACACAACCACGTCCTTTCAATGAAGCATCACTATAGATAACAAACTCACCATTCCTGTAAGGTAGTGCCAAAACTGGAGCATTCACCAATCTTCTTTTCAGTTCCTAAAAACAATCATCACATTCTTTTGTCCAGATAAACTTAACACCCTTCCGAGTTAGCTTATTCATTGGACTAGATAACCATGAAAAATTTCTAACAATCCTTCGGTAATATCCTTCCAAACCAAGGAATCTACAAATCTCAGTTACATTTGTGGGTCTTTGCCATTCATCAACAACATTTGTTTGTCGGATCAACAGTTATCCCATCTTTAGAAACAATGTGACCAAGGAAAGAAATTTGTTGCAACCAAAAATCACAGTTGCCGAATTTCCCATACAATTTCTTTTCTTTTAAGGATTGAAAAATAACCCTTAAATGTATTTCATGCTCCTCTTTACATTTAGAAAACACCAAAATATCATCAATGAAAACCACCCCAAACATATCCAATAACTCATGGAAAATTATATTCATTATGTCCATGAATATAGCAGGTGCATTGGTTAGCCCAAAACGCATTACTACAAATTCATAATGGCCATATCTTGTACAAAACGGAGTCTTCGGAACATCTGCTTCCTTTACCTTCAGCTGAGGGTACCCTGATCTCAGGTCAATCATTGAAAAATACTGAGCACCTTGGAACTGATCAAAAAAATCATAGATATGAGGCAAAGTATATTTGTTCTTAACAGTGATGTTATTCAAGGTTCTATAATCAATGCAAAGTCTCATAAAACCGTCTTTCTTTTTAACAAATAAAATAGGATCACCCCATGGTGATGTGCTAGTTCGAATGAAACCTTTCTCTAATAAATCATGCAATTGCTCCATCAACTCTAAAAGTTCAATTTGAGCCATTCAATAAGGGGGTTTTGAAATTGGCGTAGCATTAGGAACTAAGTCAATAGTAAACTCAACTTCCCGATATGGTATTATTTCAGGAAACTCATCAGGAAAAACATCAGGATAATCATTTACCACAGTCACATCATTAATCTGAACAGTTCCCTTGTTTTCAACAATGTGTACAAGGTAACATTCATTTCCATCTTTTACAATTTTCTCATCCTCTTGATAAGTTATCAACAGTAAGGGTTCATTCTTGTACACAAACTGAAAGTATTTCTGAAAAGAATCTTCTTTAGCTCTACAATCAATCTTACCTTGGTAAATAAAGAGTCAATCCATATCCAGGATAACATCAAACTCTACTTGAGGTAAAACAATTATGTTTGTAAGTAGTTTCTTTCCACGGATAAAGATAGGAAGATTCTTATAAATTCTTTTTGCCTAAACATTTCCCCCAGGTGTTTTTACCACAAGTTCAGAAGTCATTTCGTGAGATGGTATTCCCATTTTACTAGAAAAGGTTTCAGAGATGAAGGAATGTGTAGACCCCGAATCAAACAACACACTGGCATAATCTGAAAAAACAAACAAATTACCTGATACAACTTCATTTCATGGCCCGACATCTTCTGAAGTAGTTGCAAATGATTTCACCACCCCTTTCTGCTTGTAGTCTAACTGCTTCCCATCACTCGAGCTCTTTGTCGGACACTCATTTGCATAGTTAACCATCTCATTGCACTTAAAACATTTCACTAACTGTAAATCACATTTTGGACTTACCATCACCTTGATCTTTTTCAGTGAAATCATGAGACTTATGTCCCCTCTTACCACATTGGTTGAACATTCCAGAATTCAGAAGAAATTCCCCAGCATTCCTTTTACCACATTTATCACAAATTGGAAACTTAGTTTTCTTACCATAAAACTTTTTTGAAGAATTCTTCCTTTTCTTCTGCCACCTCGGTCTCTTCATATACTGGTTGTTATAGAACACTTGATCATCATAAAACTCAATTTCCCCCTTATCAGCACATAAAAGAAGCTTTTCATAACTTTTAAACTCACAATAAGCCAATTCCCTTCGATATTTTGGCTTTAATCCTGAGTAAAAATGATTGATTTTACTATCAAGGTCTCGGATAAAATTTGGAGCATACCTTTCCAATAGAGTGAACCTCTCTTCATAGGCAGCCACTGAGTCTTTCTCTTGCCTCAATTCCAAGAATTGATTTTCCATCCTAAGTCGAACAGCCTTAGGAAAATACTTCTCAAGAAACATACCTTTTAATTTATCCTAGTCGAGTGCATCAATCTCATCAGCATCCCTGATATTTTTAACCATCGGCCACCACTGATCTGCCTCACCCTCCAAACAGTAAATAGAAAGAATAACCTTTTGATTGTCTAAACACCCCATGAAATCAAAAAACTTTTGGAGTGATTTAATCCACCGTTCAGCTAGCATAGGGTCAGATGATCCTCTGAATGATGGGGAATGTTGCCTCATGAAATTTTCCACCACTGACATGTTCCTCTGCGGTTGATCTGGCTGATCTCTTGCATGGATATAGCCACCATTTATCACTTGAGTCAACTACACCATTACTATAACAAACTGTTCAGTTCCAATTCTGACCATCTCAGGATTCTGATTGAGAAGGTTATTTCCTTCTGTATGCCTTCCTAGTACTGCTTCCCTGTTTCCTCTACGGAAAATCATTCTGAACAAAAATCTCTTAGATGAATCAACATGGTAATATTCAAATGCTATATCATTTCAATTTGACCATAAAAATATTTTTGGATAATCATTTAATAAAATTCTAACTCATGATGTTATCTAAACCGACCTCTGATACCAATTATAAGGCCCCAGCCTTATACCTTACTTAATCATGAGTTATTAAAAGATTACACATTGAGGATCTTTTCAGGTTTATAGTTTTAGAGAATTATATCATAACACATGCATTACATTCCACATTTAAACCAAGTGTTTACATAAAAGATAGTATTCATTTTTCCAGTCAATGGAAACATATTTAAAATAAAACATGGATTCTTTCTTGACACTTCCTTGACACTATCATCATATCATGTACCCTTCCCTTGACCTGAATAAAACATTTCAAAAACTTGGGATGAGCATAAAAAGCTCAGTAAGGGATATAAAAGTATGTAAAGGAAACATGAGTACATGTATACACAAGAATCAATGAAATCATACTATACTCATAAAACATAAGCACTTTAACATACCTCATCAAATCATGAATAAATCATAGAAATCATAAGACATAAAGGTAACTTGAGGCATTCATAGCATTCTTACATAGGGAGTAACCCTCTTGGTTACGTTTGGAATACCCATCACAGTATATTCCCTAAATCTCTTCGGAGAAACCTCAACGTTTAACCCCATCGTGTTACCCAATGCATTGGAGAGCTCTATTGGGCACACCCTCCCTTAGTTTATCACGGAACCACCCGTCTTAATAATAATTCCCAAAAACCATAACATAATCGTATCACATAAAACATGCATAAAAGAAACATAACATTTCCACATTTCAATCACAGGATATCAATACCACTCATTGATATAATATAAACGTTGTGAAAACCATTTTCAATACCAAAATAAAAGAGAAAAGTAAAACATGGTATTCATTTTTCATTTTTAAAAAATTTTATGGCTTATAGAGGAAGCCGAAGCTCAAATAATGGTCACGGAAGCAGAGAAGTCGTTGTCGCCGCATACTTATGACAAAAACAATCCCTTTTGTCTTTTAGTAAAACGCTTCGTATAAAAACTATTCCTTTTGAATAATCATAAAAGTAAAAGGGGATTATACCCTGTATAAAAGAATGTTGTGTATAAAACAAAATATGCCTCAATGAATGGAGATTGAGAAAAAGTCCCATACCACGTATCTGACTTGACTTGATCGTTCTTTAATATCCTGAATAAAAAACATTAGTTAATTTCTACTTGTTTAAGAACCTTTTTAAAGTTCATTATTCCTTTTATATCTCTTATTTCCATGTCATGAACACTATGTAATTATTTAAGTTTATAACGGTCGTTTTAACGATCATTGGTACTTGAGTAAAAAATAAACCCTTTATAATTACAATTTGTTCATGTATCCATTATATCCAGAGATATAATAATGATGAAAATATAATATATATCATATATATCTATTATATACACGAATTTATAATATTACATAACGTTTAGAGGTATGAAAGGAAATACACCATTCATGGAGACGGTAAGCCGTATGTACGCATGAACGCTACTTCAGTTTCTATTTCATATTTAATGTAATTAAAACATAATGATACATAATAGTATTATAATTCTAGTATTTTATCATATATAATATCATTAAATCTATCTTTTATTCATACCACATATGGTATTAACGAATCAAATCACTTTGAAGGGGCGGTAGTCCGCACTTCTTAAAATGAAGATATCGCATTTACCCATAATGGAAACCATAAAGGTATTCCATAAATGAAAAATACAGAAGCTTAAGTAAAATATAAACATATTATATATCATATATAAATATAGAGACATCTTAATGGACACCTTTGAATGTGTTAAAAGAATATTGAACAATCATCGTTTCGTGAGGCAGAAATTCGCCATCCACGGAAATAGTATGTTCTTTAACCATTAGATGTAGGTGTGTGTAATTTTAGCTCGAATAATT
This sequence comes from Viscum album, assembly GCA_963277665.1. NCBI lineage: Eukaryota > Viridiplantae > Streptophyta > Magnoliopsida > Santalales > Viscaceae > Viscum > Viscum album. Next base: position 631,589,927 of record OY728134.1, on the reverse strand, counting down.
ATTATAACAACATCCTAGTATATGGAAGATACTGGTGTTGTTACAAACTAAATTAATAAAAAGAGTTTAGAGGGTTGGAGAAGCGAAATGAAACATAAGAACACAAGAGAAAACACTACCATTAAAACGGGTAACTCTTTTTGATTTGAGATAAAAGGCTTACTTGGGAAGACTTATGCCCAATGTGAGGCTTCTAAGAGTTAGAGAGGGATGTGTAGAGACAATATGGGAAGGGGTTGGCCGATGAAAAGGCTTTTTAAGTGTGGGTATGGTGGTAGAGGTGGGGGCCTTTAATAAGATGAGAGGAGGGGCACTCTTGGAAAGTTACAAAAGGATACCTTATTATAAAATGATTTTCAGATTTAAAAGGTCCAAAAATTATATATTTGTAGGATAAGGTGATAATATTTCGAAATACACCCATCCAATATGTTTTTGACAAGTTTAGGTCCTAGATTTTACATTATCTTATCATTTTATTTAAATCGTTAAATAATGAGGTAATCACTTCATCATCATGGTGTCATAAATAATTTAATTTATTTAATGTAAACAAATTATAAAGAAAATTATATGATGTATTAAATCTTATTATATTTCCAATTAAAATTTATAGCAAAAAATATGGCTTGTATAACCCCATGTAAAAGTTGTTTAAGTAAAATAACTCATGTTTGTGACACATTTACTTTAACATTAAATAAAAAGATATTAATGTAATTTTCCTTCCAAAGTGGTTCTATGGGGTCCCCAAGTTGACCCATGGATTATATTGGTCGGAAATGACACATCCAATAAGGGTAGGACATGTTTCAAGCTCATCTCATATTATTAAAACATTATTTTTACCTTAAACTACACAAATTACCTCTAATCGCGATTAAAAACATAAAAATTATTATTCACCAAAAAATTATTTTAATCCCATTGAACCACATTTTACTTCTTAATGACAACCATGTATGTCATATTTTTGAAATTCAAAACACCGAGGGGGTAAAATTTCAATTAAACGAAAAATCAGTTTTTAAGTACCACTTAGTGGTTTCACTATTCCTCAAAAATTGAAGTTTTTCGGAAAAATACCATAACTTCAACCTAAGATATATTTGATATTCTGAATTAAAATTTTTTTCTATTTTACAAAATTCAAAACATATAAGTTTCATTAATTAATTTAATAATTAATTCCCGTTGTCAGAGCAAATAGCATGTTTTTATGAAACAATAAGTATCAAAGGATTGACACTAGTTTAAGTCCAATTTTAAAATGAAATTAATTCCAACGCCCACTATTAGATTAAATGGTAAACATATATTCTAATTAAACTTTAAAACCAATTCCAAAGATAATCTAATCATATAAATAAATTATATTACAAAGTGGTTTTGAATTAAAATACAACAGTTTTTCACTATTCATTAAAAAAATGAACTTTATTGGAAAAATTCCAAAAATTCACACAAAGTAAATTTTTATGTCCCAATCATAAAGAATAAGTTTATTTTGACAAACATAGCTTATAAAATTTTCAAAAGATAGATTTAAAAATGGTTTGCCATCAAAAGGCAGTAAAACAATCTTTTAAAAATATTTGTGTATTTCATGCTTAAGATTGGATATATTTTCATTTTAAGCATCTAAACCACTATCTAATTAATTAATAGTAATAGATAAAAATATCTATTGTTCATTACATACTTGGGATGTTACACTGCCGACTAGAAGTGGGGACCATGGTGTGTCTTTAGGGATTATATCCCCTCATCACTAGAGTGTAACAAAGAACAATATCAGTATTTTTCTAACAATAAGAAGTAGTAAATCATACCAATAATGATAAATAAACATGATTAGAATATATAAATGAAGATAAAAGGAGTATACTGCAAAATAATAATGATACATATCATATGTCTCAATGTAACATCCTAAAAAATTATACATGGAAGGTGTACAATACATGGAACAAAAGTAAAAAAATTTCAAAAAGAATACATCTAGAATCATGAGACTAAATTAGGTCTCCATTTCGAACCGTTTCTCCTCGGGAGATGGAGTACCGACACGCCCGACTGTCGATCTCATGGAGGTATGTTCCCGTTCAATCGCTAAGGTCGGGTACACCAGTATTCTCGTCGAAATGACCAGCGGTTCCATATCCAATGATACATGGACCTGTATTCCAAATACAGGCATTCGCTGCGTGGTTTGTCCAGCGATTCTTAAGAACTCACATTGGTCGAGAGGATGGGAAGTCGGGCTCATCGCAGCCTTTTGGGGTAATTATTTCATGTTCTGAGACTCTCTTATAGATTTAAGATGTATTCATATGATCGTGAAACTTTGGTTTATACCCAAGCATAGTATCCACAGATTTCTCCTGATTGGAAATGGTCAGGTGAACGTAGGGACTCAGAATCATTTATGCTCGAGGTTTACCATCCCTCGTTGGATTAATGACCCCGAGGAGTCTGGGCTCATTGAGGTGGAAATAGGAGTGGTGCAGTGAACCAACGTGAAGACAGTCGAATTGACCAGTTGTTGGGCTTGAACCTCAATAAGGCTTCCTATGTACCCTGCTAGGAAACGGGGATCAAATTCCACGTAGTTCGAATGGGAGTGTCGGAGAGACGATGTGAATGTGGACCTGGGGGACTGATGGTGATCAGGCTTGAACCTCATGGAGGCTTCCTACGTATCCCTGTGGTAGGGAATCAAAGTTCGTGTAGTTCTCATGGCTTGGGGCTTATACTCTGAAGTAGACTAGTGCAATGGATTGGGGCTTACACTCTGAGGAGGCCCAGAAGAGGATGTCATGGTTGATGCTTACTCTAAGCCCACTTGAGTCATTCTCAGTGTGAAAAACAAGAGGCAGCATGTACCAGATGATCACGTCACGAAAGGAACGTCTGTGGGAAGTGGAGTGGGGATTACACATGGAGAGTTCCATAAGTTCAAGGCTTACTTCGAGGTGGATACCCAGGGTGAAAAAGCGCAGCGGTAGAGGGAAAGAGGTGATCCTGTTCCAGTCACCACTCTTATTCCCGGGGGAAGTACGGAAGAGCATGAGATCTTCCTTCCGATGGGTATTTTACTACCTCCGAGGAGCCCTAACAACTGGAGGGGTAGAAAGGGGTCTCCCAAGCTCAGACTCCACATTACCATGGGAATTTGAACCCAAGAATGCTTCGAGAATCTGCTCAAGGGTCAGGGAATCCCCTTCACCCCTACTTACTGTGGGTATGTGAACTCAAAACGGCGCACTGATGCTCCTGAGGGTTACAACCACATGGGTCTGGTGGCTCTGGTGGGGTCCTCGGCTCGGGGCCGATGAGTAGGCCAATGAGGGAGTCGTAGAGGATCAGGCTGGATTGGAAGGATTTTATTTGGCTCAGGGAATGGGAACTCCAAATGATCTGGCGGGCCACACATGTGTACGAGTGGTGGCACCCATTGCGATGGGAGGTGCTACGTGGTTGGAGAGGCCGTCTGCGAACTAGGGTGGTCCGTGGACTGATCGGCATTATGTGAACTAGGATTCTTCACGGATTTGGGATCATCCCGGGTACCATGGTGGTATGCAAAGGGTTCCATCCGAGTAGCGGTGGCCAAGGGCGGCGCTGGTCGGGGGTTCATCGGTCGGGGCTTCACCCACGTAGGAGGATGCTACATGGTGTGATGGATTGGAAAAGGGGCATAAACTCCCTGGTCCATGGGGATTGCATCCATAGAGGGGCCATGGTTTGTGGTCTTCTTTTTATTTTCTATTTTATTTTTTTGATTCACCAAGTTATTATGCGTTCTCTGGTTCCGTATCAATTCATTCCTAGGTTCATACCTGCTCTAGTTCGTGAACTGGAACTTTGCTGTTTTTGAAATCCTAATCTCCTTCCTTCGAAATACTTCTGCCCGAATCTGGTCGATCTCTCCAAATCTTTCTCTTTTATTCCTCCTCAGTCTCCTTTTATATAGTATGGAAGGATATGTATCTATGGTCATGCGGCACCTTTTGCAGAGGCCCATGACCGAAAACCAGTTTTACAGATGACTTGGTCAATCCACAACTCGCGGGGGCTTTGAACTCATCTCCCCTACAAAACAAATGAGCTCAGGGAGTGATTCGTGGCCACGCAGGGTTCCACCTCCATTCCACGAACAACAGCAGATGCGGCTTGGTCCGGTCGACATGGTTCACGGCTGGGGCAGTTTGTGACAGTGGACCGGTTCGGCGCCTGTCCTGCTTCTCTCCCGCGGAGGCTCTCCGCCTCTATTCCACGAACGACAGCGGTCTATAGAGGGGGTGTTTCATGGAACTGGCCAAGTAGTGTTATCACTAGACCGGTCTGTGGACCTGTCCATCTTGTGCCTTCCTTTTAATTTTCTCCATACTTTCCCCAATTCTTTCGGAACAAATTTTGGTATAATCTCCTTTGAGGATTTTTCAGGACCCTACAAATGCCTCCCATCAGAATGGGGTCTTACCAGAATAAAGAAGAAACCATTCTGATGCAGAGTGGTCCTGAAACATGGATGGTTTGCGGTAGGGGAGTGGACCTAGTAGGGGACCACACCTATACATACGGGGGCCCTTCATTTGTCTTTAATCTGATTCCTCGCGAAACTAGAGTTTTCTCAATTTTCTGTCTCTGCGTGCTTGTTCCTTCGCAAAATACCTCGTCCATGAACCAGCTTCCAATTTCCACGAATCATTCCCCCTTTTCGGTCACCTTCACATGCGGACCAATTTCCCAACTGTGACCAATAAATTTAATTAATTAAAATGTAATTCACGATGGCCCGTGGAGGAATTCACTTCATGGTTTCGATGCTCCACGGAATGAAACCTTATGGATTTTGAAAATTTCTTATGTCCTTCGAACAAAATTACTTAAATCTGGGGTTACGATTATGTGGAGAGACTTGGTTCTCGGTTCTCTGGACAACGCTCTACTGGCTTGGGTACTATGGGCCTCTTCCGCGTAGGGTTGGTTTATGGGATATAATCATTGAGAACCACCTCATGAGGCATGCTTGCGGACCTCTGCCATATGCTGGGTATTTTTGTCCATATTTGATTATTCTGGACGAACCATTTTCCTGGTTTCTATAACATAGTTACAAAACATGGTTCCTCCTCGCCCTGCACAGGGACCTGCTACCGAGCCTCTCTCGATTGGTTCAGGGAGACGTCTAGCCGTGATTTGTATTGCAGAGAGAATCGAAGAGAACCCTAGTCGTTCCATCATTCTTGATGATGGTGTCTTGAAGGACTTGCTCTATCCTGAGCTCCTGGGTTATCCTTTATCAAATCTACTTCCACTTTATAGCTTTGGTCTTCAAGATGAAGTCCCTATCCCCCCTACATGAACAGGTCTTCCATCACCTCGATTGGAAGCGCCACCGAAGTGTATTCAGGAAAACCTCTCCCAATCGGGGGAGATAATCTCTGATCCTATCCCGAAAGATACCTTCATTTTGAGAGGCTCTATCTGGAACCAAAGTGATCAGTACACAAAATACTTCTCTCTAGAGGTTGTCCTCAAGGGTTACTAGTCCATAATAAACCTCGCTCAAGTGGATCCTAATGCGGGGAGGATTTTTATGTGGGATCTTCGGTCTGGTGGGATTTTCTCAAATGACTCGGCTTGGCCCTTCTGGGTCCACCATCATTGTTGGGAATCATCCGAGTCAATGGAAGCAGACAACTTGTACACTACAATGTGGGCCTCCCAATTTGTTGTGTAACCACCATCTCTGATCCGGCCTGACCTACTCAGTCACTGGTGTTCAAGAACTAATACTTTTCACCTTTCCCATGGTGAATTTGGCATTAGTATGTGGGACATCTATCAATTGGGAGGGCTATCGATTATCGGTGAGATGTACGACGAGTTTCTTCCCACTCTTGGTGAGTGGGACGACGTCGAACAAGTGACTTCATTTGTGAGAGATCTGCTTGTGATGGTGAAGCGATCCCTGGGTCAGGCCTTGCGTGCCCTCTCTCTCATTCCCTATAGCACCTGGATAGGGTTATTTCTGAACACCACAGGTCATGTGCCGAAGATAAAGCGCCCCAGGACCCAGCCTTCTCAATAGTCACAAACCATCCTAGGTTCCTACTGGGTGGTTCTGGAGGCGAGCGACTAACTTTCATGGGGTTATGTGGTGTGCCCCGGTGTGCCTCCTATGCTCTAGCCGGTAGGTATGTTTGCTATGTTTTTGAGTAGCTGGCTATTCCCTTCTTGGGATATCATCCCAGGTGTCAGGGCATGCACCTTGATGATGGCGGTTGAGTTGGTAGAGGGTCATCAGGTGAATTTTTTCATTCCCACATTGGCTCGTATTTACGAGCTACTGAGCCACATGCCAGAGGGAGGGTCACCCTACCATCTAAGTTGTCAATTTCAATTCATATATGGCTGTATAGCGAATCATTACCGATGTTATGAGTATTATCATAACACGATCATCCCGATTCCAACCTTCCAGCCTACTCTGCTTGATATAGTTGGGGTTCATTTGAAGTCCTTCAATTCTGATGAAATCATCGAGCTTCTGAGTGACTTCTCATAGTTTTATTTCTCACCCTCCCCCACTCCATCCAGCGTCGTGGTTGAAAACCACAGGGGGAGCCTTGAAGAATGTTCTTACATGATTTCAGCGTGGGACAGGTTTCTGACCGCGTGGATTGATGGGGTTTCGTTATGAATGATGTATGCCCCCGAGTGTTTCTCCCATTAGTTTGGGTGTATGCAACTCTATGTTTCCCTTCCCCTCATCGGGTTCGAGGACTGTACCCATACACTCTCCTTCAATGGTGGTTTATGCTGATGCTGGAGGGATCTGACACAAGAATTATCTTTCCTGGCATAGGAGAGGCTTTCAGCCTCTCCTTGGAGTATGCAGGAATGTGGATAAAATATTATCCTAATGGGATACTAGGGAAGGCTGCCTGAAAGATTCCCAAATTAGGAGTCATTGCGGCTATTGTGCCTACTGCACCTTCCTCATCGTCTCTAAGGGAGGATCGACTGATGGCTCATCAGTCAAAGTGACTAATGGGACTTTCCTCTCCCAGTCCCTCTGAGGTAGAAGTTCAGATGGAACCAACCTTCGTGGATGTGGATGAGAATGAACCTGTGGATTCGGGTCCTGGCGAGACAACACCTGATGTAGAGACCCGAAGCTTGACGTACATGGAAAATACAATATTTTGCGGAATACTTAATACATAACAAAAAACAAAAACTCAAGGATCGTAATAGTATAGTGTCTTTGGAAACATGTAATATAAACTTCCTATCATGTTGAAAGATCTTCAACAACTCCCATAATGATCTTCCGCTTTTTGTTTCCTTACCTAAAACCTTTCTTTATTTCATGGGGAAAATAAAACATAAAAAGGGTGAGCTCAAATTCTTAGTAAGGGAAAACATAGAGAAAATGAAACAATCGATAAACATTTGAAAGAAAAAACTTAAACATGAAATTTAAACATAAAAATCATGAGCAAATACATAAATCGTGGAAGTATGTAAGGCGTATATCTCAATGGAACATCAATCATGATAAAATATAATGGGAATAAAACATGTAATTGTGGAAATTATTCAGAACATGTTATGTTTTCTATAGTAGCCAAGGAATTGCTGCCAAGACCATCTTAGTGGACAAAGTCCCTTTCTGAATCGAGTTCACTCCTCGTTTCAGTCCTGTAACAGTGAACCGGATTAACTTACTGTTCCATCCTTTTCTATCACATGAGATATAAATCATTACCCATGAATTGGAGGGAGATATTGGTCCCACCCATCTTATAATGAAATCATTCTTACTTGTTCGACAAAATAAATATACATCATTCATAATAAACCAATGAATAAAATGGGTTTCATAAACATCATCACATCATCACATAATCCATATAAAATAAATGGATATCATATCATAATAAGAAAAGTGAAACCATGTAAATCATAGAGACATTATACTTGAAACATACACATATAAAATAATGTCATCTTAGATGGAAAATGGTTTTGATAAAACACTAGAAATGAATTCTTGAGGAAAATATCCTTTCTTCTTCACAATCATTTTATTTTCAAAAAATGCCATGAAATTTTAAAATGAAATAAATTTTGTTGAAAATAGTAATGAAATATTTTGGAGGATGCTTCATGAAAATAAGGCTTTATAAAACTGTAAAAATCTATTCACGAAGTACAAGTTAAAAATAACATTTTTCTCGTACTTTTTTTGGAAAAGTTAAAAAGTACCTCGTATGGTAAACAAAAGAATGATTCCTTCCATATGATGCGGTAAAATTAGAAAATGGTAAAAATGACTTTAAACATACATGGATGAAAATTAAACATTTTATGAAAACATTTTGAGAACAAATGGACATGGATAATAATCATAATCCCAGTAAATACTTACATATAAACAATCTCGGATAAGAATGAGATTGGAATAATTATCCCTTACATTAGGTCCAATATGATTCATACGTATCCGAACCTCCTATATAATGATAATAAAAATGTCATTGAATTATTAAAGAAACATATTCATTGTTATGATATCATATATGGTTCACTTATGAATTTATATTACCCGTTCTTTTGTAAATTCCATGTTAAAGAGCGTTTTGGGAAAAATCGTTTCATTTGTCGTCTATGTTTTGACTTCTAATTATTCACATGATTACTTAGATCATGATTACTTAATTCCAGAATATAAAACATGATTTATATATAATATATATATATAATATACATATATATAATATATTGATAAAATGGAATGAAATACACAATTCATGGAGAAGGTAGGTCGTACATATGCATTAACGATGTTTTCGTTTCCTTATTGAATTGAATGAAATTAAGTAGTTGACATACATATATATATAGACATAAATCCAGTATCATGTTTATGTAATATATTTCATGATTAATTAATATATATGCATTATAATCATTCATGAATGGTTAACATGGAGAATGAATCTCATCGCGTCGTGGAGACGGTAGTCCGTACGTACGCACGAGCGATGATATCGCTCCCATGATCATGGAATTGCATTGAAGAGTATGTAAAATATTTCATAATCAATATAACATTTATATAATCATATATATTTATTTATTTACACCATTATACCCATCCAAGTAAGGTGGTGGTCGTAAATAGATTACACCACGGCGTGGAGACAGTATTCCGTACGTACGCACGCACAGTGATTTTGTTTTCTGTAGGATGGATAGATAGTGAAATGGGGTTGTTTCATACTTATAATAACATATAAATATATTAGTGATACTTATGTTATTACTTCATAATGAAACAACTAAACTAGAAGAAGTAGAAGAAGAAATAATGTTGAAAAAATTGGTAATAGATATTACCTCTTCTTTCTACACCCCTTTTTGAAACCTCCTCTTATGGCACTATAATTGGTCTTTGAAGAATACCAGAACCACTAGGATATTTATAGGGAAGTGGAGAAGAGAAATTTGTAGGGGTTTTTTGAGCTTGAAGGCTCAAAGTGGTGTGAGGAAGAGAGGGAGGAGGTGCCCTTTTATAAGGGAGGAGAGGGGCACCTTTGGAATAACTAAAATTTTTATTTTATTATAAGGTCATATTCTGTTTTTAATAGCTCAAAATTGAGTTATTTCAAAGATAAGGTGGGTATGGGTCTAAATAATCTCATCCAATATAATTTAGACAAGTTTAGGTTTCTATTTTAACCTTATCATTTAGATTTAACTTTAAGTTAAATAATATTTCTTTTAACGTTTCTTCTTGTTTTCTTACACTATAATGTTAATAAACATACTATAACAAGCCAATAGAACCCAAATATGTTTATTATTAATATATATAACCTTATCTAAGTTATTTGGCCGAAACTTATTTTTTTTAGGAATAAAATAACTATTTATAGTATAATATTTGTTTTAAATACTATTTTATGTAAATTTTGACACTATTTGGTAATTGATTTTTTTGAAAATAATAACAGAATGATTAGTTCGAAAATATTTATGTAAAGAAATAATAACATATCATATTAACCTAGAAAATTCGTGGAATTCATAAAAAGTCTAAAATTACATTTATTTTGGTATTTATAACATCAATTATGTCAATATTTCATTAATAAGATAATTACTGCATCATCATTGTGTCATTAATAAATTAAAATATTTAATGACTAAAAATTATTAATAAAATACCATTATGTGTGAAATATTTTTATATTTCTAATTAATATTTATATTTGAATTTATCTTATGGTTAACCCTATATTAAAAATTATTTAGTTATTAAACTTTGATTTTAACTATTTTAACCTTTCTTTAAATATATTAATAATAAATGTCCTAATCTAATCCATGTGGGCCTAAATGGTCATTTTTTATTCCTAAGGTTGTTTTTGGCCGAATTACACTTATCCAATAGAATTAGGACATGTGTTAGGGTAATAATAATATCATTTATACCCTTAATTACCCTATTTAATTTTAACCGTGGTAAAAAAAGTAAAACGTTACTCTTCACCAAAAATTATTTTCATCTCATTGAACCAAATTTTAGTCCTTGATATTAACTGTGTCTCTCGGATTTTCAAAATTTCACTCACAGAATCAGTAAAATTATGTTTTATAAGAAATTTAGTTTTTTAACTACCACTTAGTGGTTTCACTATTCATCGAAAAATGAAAGTTTCCAGAATAATACCAAAATTAGGCCTAAGATATATTTGATATTATGAATTAAAAAATGATTTCTATTTTAAAAAATTAAAAACATATCAGTTTCATTAATTAATTTAAAAATTAATTCCCATCGTCAAAACAAATAGTGTGTTCTTAAGAGATAATAACTGTCAAAAGATTGACACTTGTTCATGTCTGGTTTAAATGTGAAATTACATCCAATGACCAAAATTGTATTAAATGGTAAAAATATATTCTAAATATACTTTAAAACAACTCAAATTAATAATTTATGACTATTAATTAAATCTATTAAAAAAGTTGTTTTTAATTAAAATTTCGTAATTTTCCCTATTCATCAGAATATGAATATTATCCGAAAAGTACCAAAATTTCCCCTAAGCTATTTTTGATATTCCGAATCCAAAAATGAATTCCATTTTGAAAAATAAAGTTTACAAAATTTCAAAAAGTGGGTATTACTATTCATAACGGCTAGTTTTAATAATATTTTAATAGCATGTCGTTGTTTAGTAAAACAAGGTATTGCGTACAACACACGCTATCGAGGAAGGTCGTGATTGCGTGTAATGCAAGCCATGTTGGGGTTGCGTGTAGTGCATGACTACTTTTTCATTGTGTATAACAAAATATATTGAATATTTATATATATATACTCAATGTTTTGTAGAATAACTACTATCAAACAAACATGAAATTGTGTGTAACACGATCCAAGATTAGTGTTGTGTATATTGCAAGCTAATAGGGTGTTGCGTATAACGCAAGATAATCTTGGTGTACTGTACAACAGAAGATATGAAAGAAATTAAAATGAATATATCTTTTAATATCTCGGGGTGTTACATTCTACCCCCTTAAAATGAATTTTGACCTCAAAATTCATCGGGGTTATAAATCGTTTACTATTTATAAAAACCCACATCGTAAAATGGAATGTTAAAAATTAATTTTAAAAACTAATGTATGATATGTAACGATTACCCAAAGTAACTCATCACTGGGTTTCAATATTGGAGAACATAGTTGAAAATATGGATATGGAAGAAAAATTTAACCATTAAATTCTGATGGAGAGTGGTAGAGAACTTGGCTATGAAAAATCCATCAATCACAAATCCATAGATTTGTGATGATCTAAGGTACCATCTAATTCATTGGATATAAGGGCATTAGGACAACATTTTTGGTTTTCAAGATCATTTCCTTAAAGATGAAGAAATTGGAATTAAATAAATACGTTCTTGATTTTGATACAGTCTCACCATTGGCCGTTCCTTGGACAATTTCCACTTCATCTCTTAATGAAATGAAGTTGAATTTTTCATTCGTGAAGTGTTAGCAGATCATGTGATAGAATGATGGGTCATTCCATCTGTTTCAAACAAAAGGTTAGAAAAAGTTATCAAAAATACGTAAGTCCATCTATAGTGAGATTAATCATATATGGTTTATAAAATGGACTTATACATCATATATAATACTTCATAATATAATAAAACTGGTTTTTACTAAATAGGGACTTTCTGTAGGCCAGTGGTAGGTGATAAAGGCCAGTCGCACTTCAGTTGTGGGTTCGATTCCCACAGCCTTGTCCGAACCGACGGGTTGTCGCCCATCGTGCAGGTTGTCCTTATCCTAAGACTATATTATTATAACTTTCCATCAATAATATCGAAAATTTTCTAGCCTTAAACAATACTAACTTATGTCCAACATAATCCATTCCAATCTTTAGTCTTATCCAAAATACTTCTGTCCAATCTCATATTATAGTGAAAACGATCACCAAAGAGTTCATATAACAATAATTTTAACACCATCGTTGATCCCCATATATCATAAGATGTGTCTTGTTGGTCACATTCCAAACATTCGAAGGCCTTAATCATGTATTCACTTGAAAAATGAATACACATTTAACCTTAGTGAAAACATGAGTGCTATCAAATGTTAACTCTTTCCACATACCAAAATCTCAAATTTCTGTATACTCAAACCATGATATAACTATTTCCTTATATCAATCATGAGCTCATAAATACTATCAAACATTTCATTTTCTCCATATTCCTTCATTATATGCATATCATCTTCTTTCCAAAAATATCTCAATCACATTCCACGGTTACCAGTACCATAAAATTATTGAAAACCACAATAGACCAATACAAAAATATTCTAATACACCATAAAAGTACCTCAAAAACATTATTCTAGAATACCAACACATAAAAAATTCAATCCATCCTCTTCAATGATTGTCCTAGAATAAGTCATTCTTTGATTTAGAAGTAACTTCTTAGGTCTGGGCATTGAGTTGGGTAATTCCCATGTTCTCTGCAAATAAGACTTTGAACTCCATAACAATCTGTCACCCTATGACCCTTTTCTCCACACAGATAACATTTGTCCCCCCATTTGAGGTATTCCTCGTGGTTCTTCTTCCCTTCTTTAGAAATCTCAGTCTTCCTTTCTTTATGCTCCTCAACATGAGAACATGCATAAAATTCTATCTTCCTCTTATTTATAAATTAGTCATTCCACTAAATTTCACCTTATTAATCATATATATCGATGACTGATTCAGCATAATCACAATATCATTCTCTCTAGGCATTAGACAATTTTGTTTCTCATATTCACCAATTTTTCCATTGGATTCAATGTTAACCGAATTCCTTCAGGTTCCCTCCATTGACTAAAACACAAAAAGAATTCTGTGAGAGGAACAAATCATACAAGGAAAATAACATAATCAATGGGGAGTACCTTAGACATCTAACATCTTAGGTTTAATTCTAATATCATTACCATAATTCTAGGAAAATAACCTATACGTATACTTAACCTTAGGGACATCCCTAGACATACCTTAGAAATATCTCTAGGGATCTCACTATAGTTTTCCCATCCTAGTTTCCAAAGGTTGACTAAACCTTTCTTATGATACCAACTGTAATGCCCCGACCCTGGATACCCAGAGGCAGTGCATTATTTCATAACAATGGCATGATCACAAGAAATATCAATTCTTGAAAGGCCGATTAGTTTAGTAGCCTTGGAAACACTAGATATATTCATAAAGTTTACATTACATCAATAAGTGAAAAACTAAAACAATATATTGTATTCATATCCCCTCATAACATCCCTATAGGTCCTTAATAAAATACTTATTCACATCCTAGGAAAAACAAAACATAGAAAATGGGGTGAACTCAAATGCCCAGTAAGGATAACAATATAGAGGAAACCTTCATAAATAAGAATAAACATTTAAGGAAATGTATAACTAAAACAAAAGCCTTTTATACTTGAACTTGAACATAGTATGGGAAAATTAAGATGAAATAATTCCATTTACTTATTCACATGGATATTATACTAATCGAATAAGAACATGCAATATCAATATCCCCTTTCATAATAATGGAATGCATAATTCTAGACTATCATAACCACATAGCTATGGCCTCGTGCCAATACTACAAATAAGATTTTTCCAAAGCCTTGTGCCAAGACACTAGTTTGTCTCATGAGACCTACCGATTCATCGAGGAGCTATAGTGGGATCCACCCATCACATATTATGTCCAATGCATTCCTATATGAAAAGGTTCAAACATAACATAAACATTCGTATTAAAACTAGCATACGAAATTTAAATACTTCATCCATAAACCACAAATGGTGTAAGAATAACACATCCACAGTCAAACAGATCACAAAAACATCAAAACAATATTGAAGTTTTTTATCATAATAAATGATCTTCCAATAAATTTAAAATCCATCAAAGTATGTTGACATATATGACATAAAAACTACTTGAGTGAAATATCTCTTTTTTTGAAATCATTTAAAAGTCACACATTTATTAAGGAAGTAATTTAAAAGAGATTTCTAAATCAAAGTGTCACATAACACTTCGAAACATTTGAAAATAAATATCATTTCAAAACATTCATGTACACATAAATATATCCTTAAAATAATTTTGAAAACATGGACATTAATTAAAAAGATTTATAAAGATAAATCTTTAAAACATTTAAAATTCTAATTTTGATAAAGAGTACCTTTCAAAAATGCTTAAAATATTCATTTTGAAAACATTTAAAAGTCACATAATTATAAAATAAAACATTTACTTTGAAAATATCCTTATAAGATTGTAAGGGAAGCTTTGAAAATTTTATAACGGAGGAAAATAGCCGAACCCGCCATATAAGTTAAAAAAACATTCTTACCTTAATTCTGTCGAAAAGGTTAAAAAGGAACTTGTTTGGAAAACGACGGAAAGATTCCTTTATAAACAGCTTATAAAAATTCGAACAAGGGTATACATGAATTTAACCCATATTCTGTAAAATAGTAAGAATGTTTTGAAATACACTTTCAAGAAACAGGGATGTGGATGATGAAGAGATCCCAGTAGATTATTACGTATAAACAACCTCGGATAATGAAGAGATTGTGAAATAAACCCTTACCTTAGGTCTGATATGATTCGTACGTATCTGAACCTCCTATATAATTATTTAAATAATGTCATTGACTTATTAATGAATCATATTAATTGTTATGATATCATATATGGTTCACTTATGACTTTATATTACCCTTTCTTTTGTAAATTCCATGTTAAAGAGCGTTTTGGGTAAATTCGTTTCATTTGTCATTCGTGTTTAGACTTGTAATTATTCACATGATTACATAGATAATGATTACTTAATTCCAAAATATAAGACATGATTTATATATAATATATATTCAGAATATACATATATATAATAGATCGATAAAATGGAATGAAATACACTGTTCATGGAGATGGTAGGCCGTACGTATGCATTAGCGTTGTTATTGTTTCCTTATTGAATTGAATGAAATTATGTAGTTGACATAAATATATATACACATAAATCCATAATCATTATTATGTCATATATTTCATGATTACTTATTATATATACATTATAATCTTTCATGAATAGTTAACATGGAGAATGAATCTCATCGCGTCGTGGAGACGGTAGTCCGTACGTATGAACGAGTGATGATATCATTACCATGATCGTGGAATTGCATTGAAGTGTTTGTATAATATTTCAGAATCAATATCACTTTGAAACAATTATACATTTTTATTTATTTACACCATTATACCCATCCAAGTAAGGTGGTGGTTGAAAACAGATTACACCACGGCGTGGAAACGGTATTCCGTACGTACGCACGCGCGGTGATTTCGTTTTCCGTAGGATTTGTAGATGGTGAATTAGGGTTGTTTCATACTTATAATAAAATATCAGTATATTAGTGAAACTGATGTTATTACTTCATAATGAAACAAATAAATAAGAAGAAGTAGAAGAAGAAATAATGTTGAAAGAATCGGTAACAGATATTACCTCTTCTTTCAACACGCCTTTTTGAAACCTCCTCTTAGGGAACTAAGATTGGCATTTGAAGAATACCAGAACCAGTAGAATATTTCTAGGGAAGTTGAGAAGAGAAATTTTAAGGGGTTGACCGAGTTTGAAGGCTCAAATTGGTGTGAGGAAGAGAGGGAGGAGGTTCCCTTTTATAAGGGAAGAGAGGGGCACCTTTGGAATAACAAAAACTATTATTTTATTATAAAGTCATATTCGGTTTTTAATAGCTCCAAATTGAGTTATTTAGAAGATAATGTGGGGATGGGTATAAATACTCTCATATAGTATAATTTTATCAACTTTAGGTTTCTATTTTAACCTTATCATTTAGATTTAACATTAATTTAAATAATTTTTCTTTTACCATTTCTTCTTGTTTTCTTACACTATAAGGTTAATAAACTTACTATAACAAGCCAAATGAACCCCAATTTGTTTATTATTAATATATATACCCTTATATAAGTCATTTGGCCGAAACATAGATTTTTAGGAATAAAATAACAATTAATAATATAATATTTGTTTTAAAAACTATTTTATGTCATTTTTGACACTATTTGGTAATTGATTTTTTTGAAAATAATAACAGAATGATTAGTTCGAAAAATGTTAATTAAATCAATAATAACATGTCATATTAACCTATAAAATTAGTTTAATTCATAAAAAGTCTCAAATTTCATTTATTTTGGTATTTATAACATTAATTATGTCAATATTTCATTAATAAGATAATTACTGCATCATCATTGTGTTAAAAATAAAATAAATTATATAATGTCTAAAAATTATAAATAAAATATCATTATGTATGAAATCATTTTATATTTCTAATGAATAATTGTATTCTAATTTATCTTATGTATAAACCTATATTTAAAATTATTTAGTTATTAAACTTTGATTTTAACTATTTTAACCTTTCTTTAAATAAATTAATAATAGATGTCCTAATCTAATCCAAGTGGGCCTAAATGGTCATATTTTATTCCTAAGGTTGTTTTTGGCCGAATTAAACTTATCCAATAGAATTAGGACATGTGTTAGAATAATAATAATATCAATTATACCCTTAATTACCATATTTACTTTTAACCGTGGTAAAAAAAGTAATAAGTTACTATTCACAAAAATTTATTTTCATCTCATTGAACCACATTTTAGTCCTTGATATTATCCGTGTCTCTCGGATTTTCTAAATTCCACTCACAGAAGCGGTAAAATTATGTTTTATGAAAAATTCAGTTTTTTAACTACTACTTAGTGGTTTCACTATTCATCAAAAAATGAAAGTTTCTAGAAAAATACCAAAAATTAGGCTTAAGCTATATTTAATTTTATGAATTCAAAAAAGATTCCTATTTTAACAAATTCAAAACATATCAGTTTCATTAATTAATTTAATAATTAATTCCCATCGTCAAAACAAATAGAGTGTTCTTAACAGATGATAACTATCAAAAGATTGACACTTGTTTATGTCTGGTTTAAATGTGAAATTACATCCAATGAACAACATTGAATTAAATGGTAAATATATATTATAAATATACTTTAAAACCACTCAAATTAATAATTTATCTCTATTAATTATTTCGATTAAAAAAGTTTTTTTTAATTAAAATTTAGTAATTTTCACTATTCATCAGAATATGAAAGTTATCCGAAAAGTACCAAAATTTCACCCTAAGCTAATTTTGGTAATACGAATCCAAAAATGAAGTCAATTTTGATTAATAAAATATATAAAATTTCAAAAAGTGGGTATTACTATTCATAATGGATAGTTTTAATAATATTTTAATAGCATATCGTTGTTTAGTAAAACAAGGTATTGCGTAAAACACACGCTATTGAGGAAGGTTGCGATTGCGTGTAATGAAAGCCAATTTAGGGTTGCTTGTAGTGAATGACTCCTTTTTCTTTTTGTATAACAAAATACATTGAATATATATATATATATATACTCAATGTTTCGTAGAATAACTACTATCAAACAAACAAGAAATTGTGTGTAACATGATCCAAGATTAGTGTTGTGTATACTGAAAGATAATACGGTGTTGCGTATAGCGCAAGATAATCGTGGTGTAGCATACAACAGAAGATATTAAAGAAATTTAAACCAATATATTTTATAAAATCTCAAGTAGTTACACATGAAGTTTTACCGGCAGATTCCGGACTCAGCATCTTGGTTCCCAAACCAGAACCAGGGTTAGAAGCTTCAGGCCTTCCAGATCCAGAACCATCTTCTGGCGTACACATATCTACGCTGATCTCAATTCCAGAATTCGTTCCCGTGATATCTAGTGAGGATACCAAAGATCCTCGTTTCATGGTGGAACACCGAGCAGTGCGTAGGTGGGCCTGGCCCCGGATTTACGAGATTGTTGCCGAAACTCCTCTAGATGATATGGCAACTAAAACCGAAGTTCACTGATAACTCTTCCTAGGTTTGAAGTCATGTTTCTTTGACTATCGGTAGTTCCATTCTGTCACTTTCCAGGTTGTCATGGCCCGTGAAGAAGTTACCACTAATGAACGAAAACGCTCTCACTTCGCTGACTCTCATTGAGGGACCCAAGCCCTAGAGGAATCCATGATAAAGCACCATCAGCTGATAGAGAAGGAGGCGAGATTTCGAGATCAGGCGGCCATTCTATCCTCTGAGTAGCATGAATATGATGTACAGTCTCCGATGCTGAGGGACCAATTTTCATCTCTGACTGGTAACCTTAAAGGCACCAGGAAACGGATCAACAATCTCCATACAACAGTGGGGCACACTCGTTCAGTGGTCGAGGTTGAGTCAAGGGAGAAGGTCGTGCTGGATCAGACATGCAACAACCTTTTCCACACGGTTGTCGATCTGGTGGAGAGAGCAAGCCAGGATCATTTATGACTTTCAGATCCATTCTTGTACTCTCTGTTTTGCATACCCCTATTTTTCTGTGAGGGAGAGACCTCAGCTCTTGGATTTCCTCCCCACCCTTTTCCCCAAACAAAATACAATCTATGTCAATCATTTTTTGCTTGAAAATCTTAATTTTTACTAGAACAATTATTGCGTAAATAACAACTAACTGAATCATAATTACTCATAACTCAAGAAAACAAACTCTAAATTTTGCCGGGACCATGTGATCCAACAAGCATTGTTTGACTATAGCTATGGTTTTCTAGAAAAACACCAAAAAAAATTCATCTTTTCTTTTAATACCCATATTTTTCCTGGTCCCATTAAGTGTGGACCTAGTGGGTATGGCCCGACTTTTTCATAGGTCACCCTTTTCTTGTTTTCAGCCTAACAGGCTTTGTGCCTCTTTTTGTGAGCAGTTTAAATTCCAATCGTCAGGACTATCAGTAATGATGTTTTAGGTCGAATAGCTTTGACCAGATATGGTGGGGTAAGGGCCCCAATGAGATTTGGTTGATAAAAAGACATCTCGACACCATTCTGACGCATGTGGGGAGTATGTTTATATTTGAACGACATGTAGGGAATGTCTCAAAGCATGGGAGCCATATTGGCATGGAGAGGTGGTAAGAGCATCGCCTAAGGAAATATTTCCTTTGGTAGATGGGCTAGGGGTGATCAATGTACAGAGCCGCTGAGGGCATGGTATTCATAGTCATGCAAAGGTGTCCTTCAGTCAGTGACTCTGCATTTCTGATTTCCTGGGGAATTCATGGCAGTCCAGCTTATGGAAACCACCATGGGAGGATTGGAGAGGGTACATGATGTTTGAATGGTTTTTAGAATATCTGTATCCATTAGGAGTGTGGAAGAAAGGTTCCTGTCTTGCACATTTACCTAGCATAAAGTACAATCGAAACATGGCGTAGTTTAAAGTCATGAAGCTGGGACATAATTTGGAATGGAACAACTTCTCATAGTTCTTGGTAATCTCACCAGAGACGTTCCACCATATTCAGGTAGGGTCGTGGAAGAAGCTGGTAAACTGTATCTCAGAGGGTTTCCAAATCCTGAGATGAACATGGGGGCCCAGGGGCCATAAGGTATACAGAGAGAATCATTGCCTAAGGAAATCATGCCATTGGTGGCGGACCAGGGGCGATCAATATGCAGAGTCGTTGGGGTCATGGTGTGCATATTCATGCAAAGGTCTCCTTGGTTCAATGATTATATTCTCTTGATAGCCATGAAACTTCAGGAATGCTGAGATTCTGGACCACCAGGGGTGGCATATGAGAGTTCGCGTTTTTCTGAGTACAGAGTATGGTTTATAAGAAGAGGGTGGCAAGATATGGGAGAAACATATAGGATAAAGCTCTCAAGAATGGGTGAAGTCGTTCATTCTCACACTTGTGTGAGATAGTGATTTGTGCAGGTCTGACCCATGCACTGATGGATAGAGAAAAGTCTTCGTTCCTTACTAAACCCATGACAGGTTTGAACGTGCGATTTATCGTCATGTGGTAAGGATGACTTCTGTGCAGTTTGACGTCATGCAGTAAAGACGAGGAGCATTATTAAAGGATGTTGTTCTGTTTAACGTCATGCAGTAGGGACATGGGGCATTTTTAAACTAGTGAATATTATTGTAGTTGGAGGCATTTCCCTGAATTTTTTATGCTTGGTCTTTACAGCTTTATCACAAGGGGCCAAGATGTTCCATGCAGTTTAACGTCATACAGTAAGGACATATTTGCAAAGGTTTCTCATGATCAGGATGTAACAGGGCTTAAATACCTCAGTATGCCCCAGATGTGGAGATGGGTTGATTGGTGTAAATTTTGGTTCTGGGGCTTATTGGATCAGGAGAAATGATATGGAGGCTCTGAGGCCGGTAATAATATGGATCTAGTAAGAGTGTTTCCCGAGGAAATATTGCCTTTGGTTGACGGGCCAGGGGATTTCAATATGCAGAGCCACTGAGGGCATGGTATGCATAGTCATGCAGAGGTGTCCACAGGATGGTAACATTCCACTTCCAATGGCCATGCATGGTTATGAGGATCTGTAATTGTCTGGGCCATGAAGTTTATCATTCGACAGGAAAATATCTGGACATGTCGGGCATATTCGGCCCTGGTTGCTGTTAATGATTAGAGAGCTCCTTGAACTGATTTATCTTGTGGGCGGAGGTGTACCTTCACTCCATGCAGTTTAACGTCATGCGGTAAGGATGATGTAATCCTAGTTTAACAGTCATAGAGCTCGGACCACTGGGTGACTATTGCTGCTGTCACTCGAGGCATAATTGAGTTAACATGATCTGATATACTCTGAACAGGGTGGGGGATAAAGGTTGTAAACTGCAACTCTGAGGTTTCCCAGATCAAGAGATGGGGTGTGGGGGCTCTAAGACCAGTAACTATATGGGTCTAGGAAGAGTTTTGCATGAGGAAATCTTGCCTTTGGTAGATGGGCTAGGGGATATCAATATGTAGAGCCACTGAGGGCATGGGGTGCATATGCATACAAAGGTGTCCCCGGGTCGATAACATTCCACTTCCGATGGCCTTTAATGATTATGAAAATCCATGATTTCAAACAGTACAAAGATCAGCATGTGGGGATAATGGTGTCCGAGCATACAAGAAACATCATCACAGCAATTGTTCGTTGAGTCAATGTAGCCTAATCGTGGCTTGATGTTCGTAGATGCAGGTCTTCATGTCAACCACGGGGAGATACATAGGCTAACTGGGTAGGGGTACCCTGGGGACATTTGGATGTGAAAAGGGGACAAACTTGTAATCCAATGTGCTATAAATTTCTGGTTCATGAGGTATGGTATTGGGGCTCTGAGGCCGGTAAGCGTACGGAGCTAGGAAGAGTGTCGCCTGAGAAAATCATTCCTTTTGTAGACAGGCCAGGGGCTATCAATATGCAGATCCACTGAGGGAATGGTACGCATAGTCATGAAAATTTGTCCTCGGGTCGATAACCCTCTACTTCTTATAGTCGTGAATGATTATGAAGATCCATAATTATCTAGGTCATGGAGTCTGATATATGGGGAGGATGGATCCTAATGTGAAAGGAGTATTTCAATCTCATTTCTCCATATATCATAGGTGTTTAATGGCGAAATCCGTGTAGTTTAACGTCGTGCGGTGTGGACGTGGTCCGTGTAGTTTAACTTCGTGTGGTGAGGACGAAAAATACACCCCGTGCAGGTATGTCCCATACATGGAGGAAAGAGGGAATTTTTATTATTAATTTCGGGGTTGTTGGGCCAGGGTGGGGAACCCTGGCGTCACTACATATCCTACAAGGGAAGGAATCAAGATGTACGTAGTTATCTGAAAGAAGTACACCCCGTGCAGGTCTGGTCCGTAAACAGGGGAAGGGGGAATTTTTAAATCTTATAATCCGTGTAGTTTGACATCGTTCGGTAAGGGAGAGGAGTACACCCTATGCATGGCTGGTCTATACACGGGGGAAAGTGCATTTTTAACTTTCATTTGAGGAGGTTTGGGCTAGGGTGGGGAACCCTGGAGTCACTACGTATCCAGCGAGGGTAGGAATCAAGCCGTACGTAGTTCTCTACAAAATACGCCCCATGAAGGTCTGGTCTGTACGTGGGGGAGAGGGCGTTTTTTAAAAAATTTCTTTTCCTTGCAGTTTAACGTCATGCGGTGAGGACGAAGAATACAACCTGCGCAGGTCTGGTCCACACATAGGGGGATGAAGGAATTTTTATCTTTAATTTGGGGGTGGCTACACTAGGGTGGGAAACCCTGGCGTCAGTTCATATCCTCCGAGGGTAGGAATGAAGCCATACGTAGTTCTCTGTAAGAAGAACACCCCGTGATGGGCTATTTCATACACATGGGTAGGGGGAATTTTTAAATCTTATTATCCATGCAGTTTAACATCGTGCGGTAAGGACGAGGAGTACACCCCATGCATGGATGGTCCATACATGGGGGAATGGGAATTTTTAACTTGCATTTAAGGAGGGCTAGGACAGGGTGGGGAACCTTGGCGTCACAATGTATCCTGCGAGGGTAGGAATCAAGTCGTA
Organism: Viscum album; assembly: GCA_963277665.1. Taxonomy (NCBI): domain Eukaryota; kingdom Viridiplantae; phylum Streptophyta; class Magnoliopsida; order Santalales; family Viscaceae; genus Viscum; species Viscum album. Next base: position 631,566,729 of record OY728134.1, on the reverse strand, counting down.
CGTAGTTATCTACTAAATACACCCCATGCAGGTCTGGTCCGTAGATTGGGGAGAGGGAATTTTTTTAAAATTTCTTGTCCATTGAGTTTAACATCATGCGGTGATGACGAAGAATACACCCCGCACGGGTCTGTTCCATACACAGAGGGAGGGAGCAATTTTTTCTTTCCTTCTTTTGTTTTGTTTTTTTTAGGGTTGGTTGGGCTAGGATGTTGGGTCCTAAAATCACTACGTATCCTACGATGGTAGGAATCATGATGAACTTTCTTCTCTGAAATCTGTGCAGTTTAACGTCATGCGGTGAGGATGAAATACTCTTGGCTTCTATGGTAAATACTTCTTCAGGAATCTCGCATTTATAGGAGTGGTGGTGAATTTCCTGTCCATGGAGATAAGGAAATTTGCTCAGTTGGACTAGACCTTGTGTACAATATATGGTCCCTCCCACTTGGGCTCCAGCTTTTGAGGTTTCCTTCCGGGTATCATTGGGGTCCGGAGGACCAACACCAATTCTTCTTCCAAGAAAGACCGAAGATGGACCATTTTATTAAAGGATTGTGCAATCCGGTTCTGGTATACTTCCAGATGGTGAAAAGAGTGCAAATGATTCTCGTCCAGATACTCCAATTCAACTAGGAACTTTTTTGATCGCTCATTGCTGGATATTTGATCACAAATAGCTATGCAGAGAGAGGGAAATTGGAGCTCAATGGGCCGGACGACTTATGTTCCGTACACTAATGAGTATGGGGTAGCCCTAGTAGCAGTGGAGATTGGGGCTCAATAAGCCCACAATGAATGTAGGAGTTTATCCAGCCATGACTTCTTGTCTTTTTCCACCCTTTTCTGGAGATGGTTGGACATGGTCTTGTTGAAATCCTCTATCTGTCTGTTGGCCGCCGCGTGGTAGCGGGATGAGTGGTTAGTGTTAATACCATACTCTTCGTATTGTTTCTCCAATTCAGCAGAGCAGAAGTTGGTGTCGTTATCCGTTAGTATGGTATGGGGGACACCGAATCTGGTGATGATATTGGTTTTCACAAAGTTGACAACGTATCATGCCCCGAATTCCTTAAGGGGTACATCTTTTTCCCATTTGGAAAAAAAATCGGTTGCTGTGAGGATATACTTCAAATGTTTGGTCGTGGCGGGAGGATACAGTCCCACGACATCAATTCCCCATACGGTAAATGGCTAGGAGTACATAGCATGATGAATTAACTTTGGGGGTTATTGTATGAAGTTGGCATGAATTGGACATGATTGGAATTTTGTGGTAAAGCACTCATAGTCTCGTGCCGTTGTGGGAAAATATTACCCGATCCTTCAAACCTGATGGGAAATCTTGGACCCCGGCTAATGTGCTCCACATACTCCGGCATGCACTTCAGTCATGACAGCGGCAGTTTCATCTCCGTCAATGCATCTAAGGAGTACTCCGTCGAGGCCTCGTTTGTAGAGGACCACTTTTTGAACCGTGCCACCATATAGGACAAAGATGATTTCCCTTCACGGTATTTTATATCGTTCAACCTTGTCTGATGGATGTTCTCCCCATTGAAGGTTTTTTGCAATGGGGGTCATCCAGCTAGTGGAAGGAGCATATGTCTTAGAGAAGGGACTGAGTTCATGGATTTCCTCTACCATGGTCTGAACATGTGGAAAGATCGTTTGACGATGAGAAATACTGATAACTGTTTCATCCTGGTCTGGTTCAGCTAGGGACATGGCCGCATTAGAAAATGTGTCGGCATGGGCATTCTGAGACTGGGGAATATAAGTCAATGGCAGTTCTGTGGAGAATTCCTCCATTAACCCTCAGATGTGGTCAAACAAGGGAATCAGCTCTTCCATTTTGATAACGTAGTCACCATTGACTTTCTTGATGACCAGTTCTGAGTCACCTTTTTCCTTAAGGTGTTGTACTTGTTCCTAGAGTGCGAGTTCCAGGCCTGCAATGAGGTCTTAGTATTCCGCTTCATTGTTCGTACATCCCTCTGACAGGAGGAAGGAATACAGAAAGGCTGCCTTTTCTTGGGACAAGATTATTATCCCCAAGCCCTCCTTGTTAAATTTGGGGTATTCCATCCTCTTCCCAGTTGGGCTTCGGGATGCGCCATCAAAGTACATTTCCCATGTTGGGAGATCCTCTTGAACTGCGAAGATGTCTTCATCGGGTAGATCGACGTCCGGTGTGGCGGTCTCCTCTGAGGGGTGCTTTTCCAGAAGATCTGCTAATGCATGGCCCATGACGGCCTTCTGAGGCACAAACCAGATGTGAAACTGTTGTAGGATAAATACCCATTGGGATAGACTCACAGTCAGCATTGGGCAGCTGAGGATGTATTTTAGCGGGTTATTAAGTGAGACCAAATGTACTTCATGATGCAACAAATAATTTTGAAACTTTTGAACTACGAAGACCAAGTACAAATAGCTCTCCTCGATGTTTGAGTATCGAGTCTTAGAATCAATCATTGTTTGGCTGAGGTAATAGAGACTGTTCTCACTACCGGCGTCATACTTTTGCACGGGGAAGGCTCCCAATAACTGCTCTAGGGCCGTCACATATAGAATGAGAGGTCTTCCTTCAACTAGGGGCATGGGCACCAGTGGGCTTAAAAGTTAACTCTTTAGGATGTCAAATGCCTCTTGGAAGTCATCTGTCTATTGGTACGTGACACTATTTTTATTAACCTAGTTAAGGGAAAACATTTTCCCACTTGGTTCGCTATGAATCACCTGATATAGGTCATGTGTCCTTGGAATCCTCTCAACTTAGTGAGATTGCGGGGAGGAGGTAGGTCAAGGATAGCCTCTATCTTTTCAGGGTCAACTTCGATGCCACAATGGCGTATACCGAAGCCAAGGAATTTCTCTAAGGTAACCCTGAAGGCTCATTTAAAGGGATTCATCTTCAGACTATGATGTTGAAGTTTGTTGAAGACGGACTTAAGGTCTGACAAGTGATATGAGCTCTATCTTGATTTGACCACCATGTCATCTTCGTAACATTCAACAAATTTCCTGAGACATTTTTTAATGATACGACGCATGGAGCATTGATATGTGGCACCAGCGTTCTTGAGACAAAAGGGAATGACCCAGTAACAGAATATTCCCTAAGGATCCCTAAAGGCAGTGGCTTCCTCGTCTTCTTGGGGCATCCTAATTTGATTATACCCAGAATAACCATCCATTAATGATAGATCCTCATACTTGACCATTGCATCGATTAATAACTCGGTGATTTGGACCGGGAAGTCATATTTTGGGCAATGCCGATTGAGATATCGGAAATCAATGAAAAAGCCGATTTTCTCCTTGTTTTTCTTGATAGGGACGATGTTGGACAACTAGATGGGGTACTGGACCTCCCGAATGAATCATGCATTAAAGATCTTATCGACCTCAGCCTCTATTTTGGCAGCATGTGATGGGTGTGTCCTTCTGGGGGCCTGTTTATAACCCCTATGGCCTTCTGGAAGACCCAGGTGATGCGTCGCCACTTCGGGATCGAGTTCCAGCATTTCCATGTAATTCTATGAAAAAACATCCTGATGTTGCTTTAGGAAAGAGGTATATACATCGTGCTCCTTGGGGGACATGGTTGCACTAACAAGAGTGGACCTCGGGTCTTCCTTGGTACCCAGGTTTATTTCCCTGATCTCATCCACCATGGTGGAGATTCCCTCCTCAAATGAGGGAGGTGCATCTATGTGGTCTTCATCTACTTCCTCTCCCAAATCCTCGTCTTTTTGATCCGACATGGGGAGATTTTCCTATCCAATCCTTCGGGGGTTTGAGGGCGAGGGATCGTGGGAATCCCTTCTCGAGTATTCTTCCCCGAATCATGGGTTGGCAGACATTCCCGAAATTTCATTCTTGGCCATTATGGCTAAAGTCATGAAGAGAACTGAGTGTGTGTCTGGACTTGAATCTCTACTCTCAATGTGGTTGATGGGAAGAATGTAGTCTCTGCCAAGCTGTCTGAGGGGGTCGTCAGGAACAGTTTCCAGACAATTTGGAGCAGGAATCTAGTCGACACCATCGGCCAAAGACTTCATATTCTTTTGCTCATAAAATCTGGTGTCAATGTAGTGTAATAGAGAGAGCTCTAAAGGGTCCATGTCGGTGTACAATGTCCCACTTTTCCCATTGACAGAGTACTTAATACATTGGTGGTATGACAAAGGAATGACCATGTGCTTATAGAGCCACGACCTCCCCAGAAGGGCATTGAATGCTGTGTTCTTCCAGACCACCCGGAATTCTGAGTGGGCCACGAGGTCGCCAAAATTGGTCTTTAGCATATTATGTCCCATTGGCTTCTGCTCGCTATTGTCGTAACCTAATATAGTAGTGGCTGAGGGTATTAAATCACCCTCACTGTAGCCCAGATTACAAAATGTCTGTAGGGGAAGGAGGTTAACTCCAGATCCATTAGCGATGAATACATTGCGGATCTCAACAACATTCAATGTTCTGGACACATATAGTGTCTTGATGTGTCCTTTCATGACGACATCTTCATCCTGATCGGTGAAGAAAATCCCCACATTACATTCAACCCAGAAATATCCGTCTGGTAATTCTCGGCAGCAGTTTCCTCATCTTGAAACTCCTGGGGGCTTAGAAAGGATTCAATAAGCACCCCCATGATGTTGGATGATAGACTCAGGTCATCCAGGATTGACAACTTGGCTGGTACTAACACCTAATGCTTAAGTATATCCTATGTTTTCTCCAGCGGCCAAAGATTCTTTTCTAGTGGGATAGTTCTAGAAGGCGGCTTGGGAGATGTAGTAAATGACGAGGAGGGACCTGTTACGGGGTAAGATGTTGATGATGTTCCCATGTTCATGGGGCTCGGCTCGGCCGGTTTGTTTGTGCGCACTAGGCGCCTAGACACTTGTTCTTACTCTGATGGGTATCACAAAAAAATGGGGCCAGAGTGGCAGATTGTGTAGGTGGGGGGATATTCTTTCTCATGTTGAGTATGTTGAAGGGATCTCCCATGGGTTTTCGCGATATTGACAGTTTGGTCTGAGGTCCAACCGTAGGGTTGGTTTCAGCCGTGACTGCGCCACCCTTGGTATCCCTTGCCTCTGCGATTCCTCGTCCTGGCTCCTCATTTCAGGAACTCATGTTCATAACCGTACCCTTCGTCAGGGGATGATTCTATAATATGGATGACGTTGATGGAACCAAATATTGGCTCTTAATCCTCTGATAGGTCAACCTGGTTGGTTTTCCCCGATGGTGTAGTTTTGTGGGTCGGTGCCCGTGGCTCCAAATTTGGGGGCATGAAATCTAACAGCGTCGGCGCTAACTTCGGCCTTGTTCCAGATTGATCCTCTTGCGCATATCTCCTCCCTTTTTGATTACGCCAGGATGGTTGGGTCTTAGAAGGTTGTGAGGCCGATATTGTCGGTTGTACGACATTAGGGGATAATGGTGGGAACACCGGCTACTGTAGTTGAGCACGGAGTATGCCCTGGGCTCGATGGATAGTCTTCCGAGTCATCCAGTTATCAAATTTCTGCCATTTTTTTCTGGTGCCTTCCAGCCACCCCTCCCCTTTTTCGAGCTCTGTGGTATAAATATACATCACATGTGATGGGGGTGGTCCTAGATCAACCTTCCCGGAGTCTATCATCCTTTACAGGAGGTCTATGATGGTGAAGACTTCCCGAATACTGTTCCCCAACATTCGATGGTAGGGATAGTAGTCTAGTATGTCATCGCGACCAAATTCTTTGGGCTTCCTCGACTCTTGGAGGCGAAGAAATTTGGAAGTCATGGTGGTGATGATGTTTCTGCAGACTTGGTCCTCACAGAACGAGTATACTTTATGTCATCATTCCTCAAACTGGTTCCGCTTAGATCCTCTCTGATCGTCTCGCATGGGTCGAGGCGGTCGCTGATGTACAGGGGGCGCTTGATGATTTGGTGGAGGCCTGAGCGGTGGAGGAGGCACGGGGGCTGGCTTGAGCGTGACAGAGAACACTTCAGCTCTAACTATTCCCTTTGCAGGAGCCTGTGAGGCTATTCAGAACTTCAAATTGGTCCACTGTAGGGAGTCCTCGATTCTCTGGGCAATGGCTGAGAGATGGTGGAAGTTAGTGGTGCACTCCACTGGTATGAGTGGTGTCCTCAGCTCATCTCTAAGATTGTCGATGCATATGGCAAGCAACTCATCTTGAGGAATTGCCCTGTTCAGAGACTAGGTCAGACCTTTCCATCTGGCGATGAAATATGAGACACTCTCATTCTCCCTATGCTTGTAGTTCATGAGGTCACTGACAGTTGTCTTAGGAAACGTTGAGATGAAGTGGAACAGGAACTACTGTCGAAGGTCTTCCCAGATTTTTATGAACTGGGCTGGCAGACTCGTATACCAGACGAAGGCGGATCCTTGTAAAGTCTGTACAAATCATCTGAGTTTCACTACTTCTTGTTGTTCTGGATTTCCCATCATAGGGTTTCAATAAGACGCATAGTGCATCAAATGTTGTTCCGGATCACTTGGTCCATTGATTATAGGGAATACATGGCTCCCAAAATTGGGTGGAGGAGGTGTGTTGCTCACCCAATCCGGGTATGGATTCCGCTCTAGATTTATCGTAGCATGTTGACCTTCCATCGCTTCTAATCGAGTTGTCAGTGCCTTGATGGTGTTGGTGAGACCCTGGTTTACATCCTGTTGGGCCCGGTCCTAGGCAGGTGTATCCTGAGGAGTTTCATGAGGATCCAGCCCGGTTGGTACCAAGGGTTTATGTGCCGTTTGCGACACCTTCAGAGGGTTTAGACGTATGTGATCCGGTTGATTCCTATGTGGAGTGAAGTATTGGTATACATCTGAGCCCACATTTAGGTAGTTGGATGGACCGGGCGCCTCATTAGGCGGGAGCCCTGACCATGCTTCGTTTGCCGGTCTAAACCTTGGTCTTTGAGGTGCACATACTGGGAGTGCACGATGTGGCTCTACTTGGGACGTGATTTCGGTAAGACGGTTCCTCTGGAGTAGGTCGGTGTTAAGACACCTCAATTCTTTCATATCCACCTCCTGTCGAGCGAACCTCTCTTCTAACGCGAGTGTCTCCTTTTTAACGAGAGAATGTGATATATTAACGGCAATTGATCCTCTGTTCTTATCCTTATTGCAAGCTCGCTGGGTAAGCGAAGAGAGGTTAGTAGAAGGGGAGGGCATATTTAGAGCGGCCCTATGGTTCCGTGTGTGCACACCTATTCGTTCATTGTTAGTCACATCCTGACTAGAACCATCGTCTCCTGATCCATCTAGATTTGCATCATCCTCGCTATTACCCATGGGGTTATCCTCTATGGCGTTGATGGATACATATCATGGGGCGGAGAAGATGTCATCCCCCATATATGAATAGGATCTCCCGTGTCTTTTACTGGCCTTCCTTTTCATGTTTCGGGATGGCCTTTGGACCCCTTAACGAAGGGTGACATAGATAGTTCTTTGATGAGACCTTACGGTGCACCTCCCTCTTATAGGGGATGATGATTCAAATGATGGGATAGGGAAGGACCCTCCTCTTCTGACTGTACTCCCTAGACGAGATAATATTGATTCTCGTGGGGGAGGCTGTTGTTGAGGAGGTAATAATTCCCCCATCCCTTAGGGCTGGTGTTGGCTCCATTCCTTGGACGTTGAGTCTCTTACTGTTTTTATTGGTCTTACGGAGGAATTTGTCATTAAAATTCCCCCAGCCCTGCAGGATGGGGTTGACCCTATATTTCGGCAGTGGCTGTAGATATTTCTACCTTCCTGATCTTGCATGTCCCCATTTTTGGTTGAACTGGGTTTGGTGCCGAGTTCTTCTGTAAATCAACCCCTTCTGGGGAGGCAGGAAATTAATACTGATTGGACTATCTTAGGTGAGAGGCCTGTTTTATGCTCTCAGTGGCCTAATTCCGGAGTCTTTGAATGGGTTGTTCCCACTGGGACTGACGCTTATGGAACTTACTCACGGTCTGACCTTGTTGGGAGTGTTGCATCTCCTGAGCAGGGACCCCCCTCAATTGTTGTCTTTTTGTGATGATGTTTCAAGACACCAAGCCGAACGGGTTCTTCTGGGTGGGTAGTGGAGTGAAATGCAGAGCTTCATGTTCCCCCCACCATCTAATATGAACTCCCATCGGAGGATCACTATTGAGGTGACGCATCTTGTGCAGTGCACGGAGGCAGGCTATCTCCATGTTTACTTTATGCCTCTCAGGTCGCTTTTGTCGTGTCAAAGGAAGAGCTTCTAGGTCGATGTGATGCAGGAGGACTCCTATTGTCTAGATGTGGTCTACATACCCATCATAGGGCAGGAAGCTTGATTTTTAGCCACCGGATTGTAGTCCATATATTATGGCGGATGTCGTGCACGCATTCTTCCGACAACTCTCTGAGTATGTAGAACTTAGATGTGGCCGTGGGCCAAAATATACCTGGTATATCATCCCTTTCCATTCATTTCCTCAGGTGAAACATGTCTGCATACCCCTCCTCTAGTGACTCCTCTACCTGGTCAGCCCAACTGAGATGCCCCCTGATATTGTGGTCGGAGGCAGTGGGACTGGTAGATGATGAATCATCATGTGGGCGATTCCGAGGTGGTTCCGAAGATGTACATGGCCCTGAAACGTCACCCGATTGATGAAGGGTATCGTTGGAGACTAACTGGCAATCTAACATGCTTGATCTCATCCTTTTGAGTGCCTCGGCATACAAGGGATTTTCTGTGCTTGATTCGGCAGGGGGAGGACCTTCCTGTCGATATGATATGTCATTGTGGGGAGGACCTTCGCAATGGCGGCTGCAATGGCGAGGACTACCATCCCATATTGACGCCTCACTACATAGAGGAATTTTGATGTGCATACCCTGGGGAGGACCTCCAAGCCATGTCACAGTATGGGGAGGACCTTCTGGCTGTGTAGCATTGTTACGGGGAGAGCCTTCGCAACAACTACCATCATCTTGAGGATGACCATCGTGGTTTGATGTTCGATGCATATCTTCAGGAGGACCTTCCAGACACACTATGACAAGGGGAGGTCCTTTTTGTTGCTTCGGGAAACTGCGGGGAGGACCATCACAATGGCGGTCGTGGTGGCGAGGACAACCATCACACGTGTTGCAATGGTGAGGACTACCATTACAGCTGCCGCAGGGAGAATATCTGCAGGGTACACATTGGGGAGGGCCTTCAGAATGATTCGAAATGAGGGGAGGGACTTCTCTTTGCTTGACGTATCTACGGGGAGGACCTCTATTATCAGGGTGGTGAGGACTACCACCATGATCTGATGCCCGGCTGCGCGGAGTGTCCTTGTAACGTAACCCCTAGGGAGGACCTTCAGGGTAGGCGATGACAAGGGGAGGGCCTTCTTATCATGATGAGACGTCACTTTCGGGAGGGCCTCTGCAGTTTCAGCTATGATAGTGAGGACTAATATCATTCTAGGTGGTCCCACTACGTGGAGAGTTCTTGCAGCATATACCTTGGGGAGGACCTTCAGGGTGGACAGTAGTAAGGGGAGGTCCTTTTTGCTGCTCAATCTTCTGGTCATATGGTGGGTTTCCATGACTCACATCAAAAGAAGAGCTCTCATGATCGATCAATATATGCCTGTGGGGGAGGACCCCACAGGTGGTCTGGGGAGGACATTTAGAGCTGCTGGTACCGAGGTTGCGGTGAGGACCTTCGCAACTGATAATTCCACTACCATAATATGGTAATGGGTGGGCATGGTTATGATACTTTTATATGTGCTTAGTGGTTTTGGGAACCACAGCTTCCAGCCGAGCGGAATCATAAACTCCCTCTTTATTTTCCGGGTGCCTTCGGCGCATTCGAGGCGCTTTCTTGCGGGTAGTAGGGACCGTCTGCCATTGACAATAGCCTTCATATTTGGTTCCCTGTCTAATTGGGTCCCTTGATGTTGCCGGTATATGCCAACAAACATCTTGACTTTTAGCAGGGATATATGGCTGCTCTAGAGCTTCCATCGTGATGGACAGGTGTCCCCCAGTTGGAACGACTGAAGCAGCTCGATCCGGTTTCCCTTGCATCGCGGAATATAGTCGGCGATCCTCCTGGGCAGAAGCAGGGATGCAGATCTGCTCTGAGGCAGCTATCTCGTCTCATAGATGAGTCTCCTCTATTTGGGAGACGGGCTCACTGGCACAAGTCCTTGTTGTTTCTGCTGATGCAATTACATTTTGTAAGGTGTACAAGATATGATCTGGGATCGATACCGACTCCGCCATCATTTCTAGGATATGAAGAGAGACATCATTGGTTGGAATAGGTATGAAGACCCATTCCGATATCAGAGTGGGAAGATCCTTCTCTGGTCCTCCAGTGGTTAGTGGGTACTGACAATTCTCCTGTGTTGGGGCAGGTGAACGAATCTTCCCCTATACTGGCATACGCCAGTTTATCTCTCTATTTGCCACCACATAGGGATGTGGGATTTACCTGCATCTGCAGGGAGTTGGACCTGCATATATTGGTTCCCCATAATATCGAGTCAGTGGCATTTATTGGCAGGGAGACGTGCATGCCTATGAGTTTCCGCCACATCTGGGTGGCGGGCATTGTTGATCTACACCATACCGGGATGGTAGGCGTCTAGAGGACCTGTTAAGAGCTGTTCCTTCAGACGTTGGGTCTCCACCACATCGGGTTGGTGGGCCTCAAAACCCTGGGAAGGGAGAGGTTCTTTCCCGTTATGTATCGTACTGTGTGAGAGACGAGCTTGACTGAGCTAGGGGGGATGCGCGCTCGCTCTTATGATGCTGCCATATCTGGATGTTGAGATTGGGAGGAGCGAACAGGTGTATGTGGATGTTCGTGATGTGTCTCCATGACTGGGTAGCAAAGCTCCTCCTTAGGGACTAGGGTGATAACCAGTCCTCGGTTGTAAGTTTTCCACCCTCGTCAGGCGGTCCGAGGGGCCGGAGCTCGGGGAGCGTGGGCCTGGATCTTCAGGGATACATCCTCCTGAGCATGAGGATGTTGAGTCGTGGCATGACCGCGATGACGTCTTTTGGCGGGGGCCTTGGAGCGGAACCCTTGTTCGGCAGGGATGAAGTCCTTAGCATCGACCCCATCTGTCTCCCTAAGATAAGGGAGGTATGCATTGTCTTGTTCCGGGGATAGACTCCTAAAACGGTTTGAAATGGAAAAAGCGGTCGTCTGGATCTGCTCCCACGGTCGCTGCTGGGCTGGCGACCGACATGACTTTATGGATTTTAGGGCATGTATGGCTGCCTCCAACGTTGGTAGAGTACCATTTAGGTGGTACTCTCAGATCAGCGCATCTGAGACCCAGTGTTGAAGATGCTTGGTAGGTGACGGGGTCATCCGTTGGGGAGGAAGCCATATCATTACGTTGTTGGAAGCATGCATTTGAGTGTTCCTCCGTGATTCCATTGGATCAAAGGGAGTTCTGAGTGGTACCTATAAAATGTTTTAACAAATACAAACAGCAAACCCGTCAAAGCAGCATCTCATGATCCCATGTGCAATTAGTGACGTTACTTGGACCTCATTAAGAGTATAACGGGGGGACATGGTGGAATTAGGTTAAATCCATCATGCTTGGTTAATGATTCACGTCTGGTTCACCATCTATTATTTCGAACCATTTATCCTCGGGAGATGGAGGACCGACGCGCCCAACTATCGAACTCATGGAGGGCTGGTTCCCGTTCAATCGCTATGGTCGGGTACACCAGTCCTCGCTTCAAAAAACCCAACAGTTCTATATCCAATGATATGTGGACCTTTTTTCCAAAGGCAGGCGCTCACTGGGTGGTTTGGACAGCGATGCTTAAGAACATACATTGGTCGAGAGGATGGGATGTCGTGCTGATCGCACCCTTTTGGGAGGAATTATTTCATGTTCCAGGACTCTCTTATAGATTTAAGACGTATTAATATGTTCTCAAATCTTGGGATTATACAGAAGCATAGTATCCACAGATTTCTCCTGTTTGGCAATGGTCATCTGAATTCAGGGACTCAGAATCATTTATTCCAGAGGTTTACCATCCCTCATTGGATTAATGACCCGGAGGAGTCTGGACACATTGAGGCGGCACTAGAAGTGGTCTGGTGAACCGAAGTGAAGATAGTCGGATCAACCAGTTGTTGGGATTGAAACTCAATAATTATTCCTATGTACCCTTCCTAGGAGATGGGGATCAAATTCCACATAGTTTGAATGGGAGAATCGGAGAGCCGACATGAATGTGGACCCGGGGGTCTGACGGTGATCGGGTTTGATCCTCATGGAGGCTTCCTACTTATCCATGTGGTAGGGAATCAAAGTCCTCATAGTTCTCATGGCTTGGGGCTTATGCTATGAGGCATCCCAGAGCAATGGATTGGGGATTACACTCTCAGGAGGACCAGAAGAGGATTTCATGATCGATGCTTACTCTAATCCCACATGAGTCATGCTCATTGCAAGAAACAAGAGGCAGCAGGGACCAGAAGATCACGTCGTGAAAGGCGCATCTGTGGGAAGTGGAGTGGGGATTATGCATGGAGCGGCCCATAAGGTTGGGGCTTACTCTGAGGTGGATGCCTAGGGAGAAAAAGCACAGAGGGAGAGGGAATGTGGTGCTCATGTTCCTGTCACCTCTCTTCTTCCCAGGGGAAGTACGGATGTGCATGATGGAATCCTTCCGATGGGCATTTTACTACCCCTTTGGAGCCCTAACAAGTGGAGGGGCAGAAATGGGGATCTCGAGCTCAGACTCCACATTACCGTGGGAATGTGACCCCAAAAATGCTTCGGGAATCTTCTCAAGGGTCGGGGAAACCCCTTCACCCCTGCTTACCGTGGGTATGTGAACTCAAAACGGCACACTAAGGCACCTGAGGGTTACACCACATGGGTCCGGCTGCTCTGGTGGGGGCCTCGACTTGGGGCCAATGAGTAGGCCAATGAGGGAGTTGTGGAGGATCAGGCAGGATTGGAAGGATTTTATTTGGCTTGGGGAATGGGAACTCCGAAGGATCTGGCAGGGAACACACGTGTACGAGTGGTGGCGCCCTTTGCGTAGGGAGGTGCTACGTAGCTGGAGAGGCCATCCTCAAACTAGGGTGGTCTGCAGACTGATGGGAATCCCGCGAACAAGGATGGTTCGCTACTTCAGGTTCAGCCTTCATACCAGGGTGGTATGTGAAGGGTTATATGAGAGTAGCGGTGGCCAAGGGCAGCACCGGTTGGGGGTTCATCAGTCGGGTCTTCTCCCATTAGGAGGATGCTACCCAGTGCGATGGATTAGAAAAGGGGCATAAAATCCTTGGTCCACGAGGAGTGCATCTGTGGAGGGGCCATGGTTCGCGGTATTCTTTTCTTTTTATTTTATGTTTGCGGTTTGCCAATTTATTATGCATTCTCCGGTTCCTTATCAATTCATTCCCAGGTTCATACCTTCTCTTGTTCACGAACTTGAACTTCGCTGTTTGTGAAATCCCAAGCTCCTTCATTTGAAATACTTCTGCCTGAATCTGGTCGATCTCTCTGAATCCTTCTCTATTATTCCCCCTCAGTATCCTTTTATAGAGTAGTGAAAGAGATGTATATATGGTCATTCGGCAACTTTTGCGGAGGCCCATGACCGAAAACCCAGTTTACAGATGAATTGGTCAATCTGAAACTCGTGGAGGATTTGAACGCTTCTCCCCCGTGAATGAAACGAGCACAGGGAGTGCTTTGTGGCCACATAGGGTTCCGCCTCCATTCCGCGAATGAAAATGGATGTGGCTTGGGATGGTTGACGCAGTTCGTGGCTGGGGCGGTTCATGACTGTGGACCGGTTCGACACCTGTCCTCCTTCGTGCCCGCGGAGGCTCACCGCCTCCATTCCGTGAACGATAGCAGTCCGCAGAGGGGGTGTTTTGAAGAAGTGGATACTTAGCATTATCGTTGGACCGGTCTGTGGACCGGTTCAGCATGTTCCTTCATTTGAATTTTCTCCATACGTTCCCCAATTCTTTGGGCAGAAATTTGGGTAGAATCTCCTTTGAGGATTTTTCAGGACCCTACCATCTCATTCTTTAATTATCATAAGCATCAATTAATAACCTATATTTTTCATTTTTCCCGAATCCATACTTGCAATCATACAGTCTTTTTACATACACAAGGTGGCATGAATATGGTGTGAGTCATAATTGTAGAAGGCATCCACCCAATGGCTTGTGCTATTCATCCAGTGAGTATATAATAGTCATAGTGTGCAGGGGAAATATAATATGTAAAGAAAGCACTCAATGTAAATATCATAAAATGTTCAAGTTCTCTTTTGATATCATTTTTGTTTAATTAATTTCATTTAGAAGATAAGTCTCTGATTTAATAGTCATTCATGTGTCATTTTATAATCATAAAAATTCAATTTTCCAACCACATTAAAATAATAAGTCTGAGGACCTATAATATAGGTCCTCACTACTAGTTCACAGCCTTTGGTGTGTGGGGAGATGCTCTTGAGGCCATGTTACCAACTAGGCCCAAGTCACTGTTGAGTGGCATTGTAATTTGGGACGTTACAATTATAGCCTAATTTTCATTTTTACCCAAACTAAATTTAATTTACACTTATTTATTTTCTAAAAGATTATTTTTAGCATTACATAACTTATTTTTACACTTATTGAACTTTGGTTCACCCCTATACAACATTATTCTATATTTAAATAACTTTTTCATACCCTTCTTGAACTTTTATTTACGCATACATAACCTTATATTACGCTTACAAATCTTTGTCTAACCATTAACATTAGTTTAATCTTACATAGATTATAAATATTTATGTCCACCCTTACATAAAATTATTTTACCCCTAAATAACAACTATTTACCATTAAATAACTTTATTGTACCCCTTCATAACTTTTTTTACCCTTATATTTTTTTTTTACCCTTACATAACCTGAACATGTTTTTTACCCTTACATAACTTCTGTTAACCCTTACATAACCTTGGTTTACATTTATATAATAATTTTTAACCATTACATAACATATATTATCCATTATATTGCTTTATTTTAACCTTATTTAACTTTTACTACACTTACATAACTTTATTTTACCCTTACATAACATATACAAGGTTCTTCTTACCCTTAGATGGCTTTGTTTTACCCTTACATAAATTTATTTTACCTTTACATAACTTTTCATTACCATTACATTACTTCAGTTTACCAAGACATAACATTGATTTACGCTAAAATAAAAATTCTTCCCTTACTTAATTCTATTTACCCTTACAAAATTTCATTTTACCATTTATTATTTTATACATTCCTAACTATAGTTTACCATTAATTATTTTTTTACCATTACTTATATTTTTTACCATTAATAAATTTTTTTACCATAACATAACTTTATTTTACCCTTATATAAAATTTCATTACCATTACATAACTTCAGTTTACCCCTAAATAACTTTTAGATTACACTTACATAACTTTTTTACCCTTAAATAACATTAGTTTACACTTACATAACCACTAGAAGTTTTTATTTAACCTTAAATATGTTTTTATTACTAAAATTATTTTTACACTTACATAAAATTATTTTACCATTGCATTACTTTTTTAATCGTACCTAACTTATCTTTACCCTTACATAACTTTGTTTTAATGGTATATAAATTTATATTGACCTTACATATGATGTAAAAGTGGCTACTTACACATATATAACATTATTTTACACCTAATTAACATATGGTAACCATTACAAAACTATATTTTCCCCATAAATTATTTTTTTACTCTTACAATACATCTATTTAACCTTATATAACATTAGTATAACTTAATAAAAAATTATTACTGTCACTTAACTTTTTCTTTCCATTACTTAACTTGTACATGTTTTTTACCCTTACATAACTTTTTTGAAACTTATCTTCTATTTACCCTTAAAAACATTATTTTAAAAATAAATAACTTTTTATTCTCTTAAACAACATGTTATTACACATACAAAACTTATGTTTACGTTACTTCATTTTTTACACTTATTTAACTTTAATTTAACCTTACCTAACCTTTATATGTTTTTGTTTACCCTTAAAAATATTTTTTTTACTCTTAATTAACTTCAATTTACCATTATTTAAATTTATTTTAACATTATATAACTATTTTCCCCTTACGTAACTTCTACTTAACCTTAAATATCTATAGTTTGACATAAATTATCATTATTTACCCCTAACATTATTCTACCCTAACTTATTATTGTTTAACTCTAAATCAACATTAGTTTAACCTTAATTAAACTCTAATGGTCTATGTTTGCCATTAATTAAATTATTATTACCCTTAATTTACTCTAGTTTAAATGTAATTAACTTTATTTTACCCTTACATGTTTTTTAATTGAGGTACAATCCATTTTTCATTTCTATCGGTAATTAATTAAACACAAATGTTGATAAAAAATGAATGGTTTTTCCATTGTTATTGCATCATCCTACACCTCAAACTATGGATAATATTTATATAATTCTTCATATTTTATTTATTTTTTACCCTTCATAAAAAATAAAATTCAATAACACAAAACATAGTGTTAATAAAAATCAATATCATTTTCGACCAAAAACCTAAAATTTGATTAATACCATAAAATCTTCACCCTTCCAATTTGAAATAATTTATCAATAATGTGTTTTTGGACACTTATTATCAATCATTATCACATATAAATCATTTTTAACTTTATAAAACCATCCATTATAAAACTCATGTTTATATTCTCCCTTTAGCTCACCTAAGTTTATTCCTCATATAATCCTGTTTGCATCCCCATATTGAAAATTATAAAAAATATGCATCAAAAAAATTAAATCATATAGATAAAATAAAAAAATAAAATTATATCTAATGAGTTTTATACACATATTTGATCAAAATAATTATCCTTTATTTCATTATCAAGGTCTCTATAGGATAATGACTTGATTTGAATGTTGTCACGATATTGGGAATGTGTCAGAATAAAATCTCCCAAATTATATCCCTATATTACCAATCATATTTTTATACTTATTTTATTCAACCATCAAATATAATGGAAATTATAAAGATAAAACAAAACATTATTCACAAGGTGATTTATACTGGAAGATCCAACTATGAATGGATAAAAGATAATTATTAAATTAAAACAACTTATAGTGAAGATACATTATTTTCCAAAACATCACTAGGTTTTAAAAACATATACCTAGGAAAGTATGATTAGTGGATATAGATGATCTCTAATGCACAAAGGATCATTAACATTTTTATTCTTATGAAGGTATAATGTTCTCCAATGAAGATTAGTATACTTGGGAGGGTCATAATGTGTTGGAGTAGAAGTTTATGGATCATGGATAAATAATCTTGAAGAGAATGGGATACTATGAAACATATAAAATAAATTGGGAGTGGGATCTATCTTTAGAATGGGAAAATATATATTAGTAGGATTAGACATAGGTGGTAGCAGCAATATAACAGATCAAAATATCATGGGTGCCTCTAATGGAACTGTGGGATAAGAAATTGTGATACTAGGTATATCTAACCATCCTTATTTGGTGGTGATTTTTATCAAAATTCACTTCCTTTTTTCTCATTATTTTATTCATTTCCTTTATTGTAAAATAAATATTCACTTAATTATAAATTCATAACTAATGTGTACACCAAACAAGAAAGAAGAGAAACACTGCATATTTAAGGGATACCAATTAACATTCCAAATAATGGAAGGGTAGCAAAATAATATATTAATTTAATATTTAATGGAATTTATATTATAAAATAAAATACATGTTATATAAAATTTAATAAAAATATTTATCATGTTAGACATGGGTATGATATTCTTAATTATTATATTTTCAATTCGGTCTACATTAATATTAGTTACATCATTTGGTTCATATTGTTCATTTTATTAGTTCATTTGGCCATTATTTAGGATATGTAATTTGGTTTATATTTTTTGTAATTCATTTATTTATTTGGATATTTTTCTGTCTAGTCAATTATTTATTTATTTTTATTCAAATTAGATTAATATGTTTCAGTTCAATTAATTTTTTCTTATAATTGGAATGTTTCAATTTTATTGTTTTCCTATGTTATAATATAGTTTGATTCAGTATTATCAAATTATACTAAAGGTAAAATTCAAGCAATTTATATTTTGAGAATGAACATGAATTTCAAATTGGATACAAAATATTTAAATACAAAATTCAATTAATTTAAATAGAACCATCATAATAAAACCAACCTGAGGTAAACCATAAAAACTGATTTCACATAGGTATTATTCTATATATTACCCATCATAACAGAGGGCTCATAATCCACTCTGAAAATTAGACTTTTGGATAATTCATAAGTGAAAACGTGATTGGGAAGCGGGAGTAGTTATAGTGTCAATTTCATCATGGATATCCTAAATAATATATCTTCAGATTACATCAATAATGATACATAATTCAAGTATCAAATGATATTTCGCATAAAAAACATGTTTCTCTAATGAGACCAAAATATATGTCACATCAGCAGTAAGAATTCAAGTCATATCATTAACTAAAAATCCATATTTATCAATAAATGTGTCATGTCTCATCGTTGAATCAATCGACTTCTATTTCATCATAGATACTCAACCATGAGAGATATAATCATATATTTATCTTTAATCAATAACTCCATAAAAATATTTATATTCATATCGAGGCATAAAATTTTCTGTACTGGTTTAATTGTATATTTTTTCGGATATCAAAACACCATCATGTTGTGTTCTCGTATTTACTACTACATCAATGAAAATAAATTTACACCCATTGATCGTAATTGATTTCTATTCAGAAACGATTTTTTTAACAAAATAGAAAGATCTTATTTCATTAGAGATAGTGTTAAAAGTAAAGTAAATACTTTGAATATAAATTATTATTAATATAAAATTAATACTTTTTATTTTTCTTTTAATACACTAATACTTTTACCTTCAATTTCAACCAATTAAAAACTTTGTTCTATGAAATGTATCTCTCATTATCAAAGGTAATGAAACATTATTTCTATTTATATTCTATTTATATTCAATACATATTTAGGTTGAAAAAATTCAACTCATAGGTATAATTACATCAAATGGGATAACATATACATGTTCAATTCGCTTATATGATGTAGTCATCCAACAAATCATGGTTAAACTAGACTATGTGATATGTCATCTCCCACTATTCGAGGATTAATAGAGTCAATGTATATTATCCATGAATTACATTTATTTCAGGAAGTGATGGAAAAGTGTGTTCAATTTTCTTATACTACACATATTTATTTATCATTATTCACTAATATCTCATGGTCACAACCGAAAAATACATTGAACATAAATCCATATAGTCTTCAACCAAAAAAGATCTCAAAATAGAACCTTCAAGATGATTCTTGGTCCACATTTATGACTTCAATTTGTATATTTATTTAGTTCTATTATTAAGTCCACTTTGTCAAATAACTTGATAGGGGTGATTTAGTGTATTATTGATTAAAACAACTTTCCATTTTGATCTTGATTTGTTGTGATCTAAAACACTCTTCTATACCTTTCCCATAGCAATGTACGAACATAAATTAAATCTTGAATGACACACTATAATTTTAATTTGTTCATCCTCGCTAGGATACATAAATGAATCATACAATGACGATGTGCTGATGTAGAAAATCCACCAATAGAACTCTGTAGTTTACAATGTTTAGAGTGGAATCACTATCCCTCTTGGTTTACAACCAATCACAATTTGAAAGCTCATTGATCTCTCAACTGAAGTGTTCTCACTAATTCATAAAATGATCCACACAATGTTTATAGACTTTTAGGACCCTTTAATTATCTCTAATGAATGAATCCTTCACTATATATATATATATCCTCTATTGATGTCCCACTTTCAACCACTAATTAATACCACATTACCACATTTTTAACAGGAAACCTCAAATATTTAATGAAATAATTAGGGGAGTCCCACAGGTTTCTCATTTTTGTTATAAAACATTTTATGAAATGTAGATCAATATATTAGAGAAAAACACACCATACCCCAAGGATAAGGGAGTCACACATCCTAACTCCTTCAAGTGCAGGGAGTCAGCTGAACTCCCAAAGCCAATCGATACATTTCAAACACTTCTCTAGATAAGGGCATTATTAGAATATATACAACCTATAGTTCTATAGGAACATACCCCAACATCACAATCCCTTCCTCCACTTTCTCCTTGATAAAATGATATTCTATTTCAATGTCATAGTCCTTGAGTGATGGATTGGATTTTTTTAATGATTTGTAGCACTGGAATTGTTACAATGGATTCTGATCGGAGACTTCACTTAAACACCCATATCATTAAGATGCTTCTTCATGCACAATAACTGTATGAATGCTTCTATGGCCACAATATTCTTAGATTATATGGTGAAAATGAAATGAAATTGTTTTTCTTGTTCATATAATAAATACACCATTCACCAAGATATAATACACCACCTGACATTTACTTTCTATCATCTACTGATCCAACCCAATCTATATCTGTATATCCTAATAACTCCTCCTATGATTTATCGTTATAAATCAAATTAAAATCCACACTTACCTTGATATACATAATTTTTTTTTTCACTTCTTGAATTTGGATTTCCATAGGATTGCTATGATATCTCAATGCTTGGCTTGTGAAAAAATGGTGTTATTGATCTCAAGGACAACAAAATTATAATGATTTTCCTATATTTTGTAATTTTAACGTCCTTACTTACATCATCCTTTGATAGTTTCATTTGGGTATCCACCAGATTTGACATCTCCCTTGAAATATCCACTCCAATCCTTCTCAAAACCTCCTTTTGTATATTTATATCGATAAGTGAATGTCTTATTACTTCATTGTGTCTCCTATAAACCATGGAAAATGTTATCCATCGAATCATTGTCATTTTGAACTCAGTTTTCATGAATTCCCAAAAATATTTGCATTGTGATTTATTTGAGCCTCTTTTGATTATGTCATCAAAACATACTATCACCAACATCTTATGATTACTATCATTATTCACATATATCTTGTAATCAACTCCACCACTATGAAATATAGGATTCTTCAAATACTAATCTAGTCTTGAATTACCAAGCTCTTAGTTCTTAATTCAACCCATATAGTGCCTTCTTCAGTCCAAAAACATTTTTATCATCCTCATGATTGAGAAAACCATATATCTGATCAATATACACATCTTCCTATAGAATCCCATTATAAAATGTGGACTTGAAATCCATGTGGGAAACATTGTATATCCATTTCAATACAACAGACAAGAATAATCCGACTGCAACGTTCCATGCAACAGGTGAAAATGTCTCATCAACATTGATACCCTCATTCTCATAGTAATGTTGGCACACTAGACAATAATTTTTTGAAATAGTTATCCTTCTTCATTTATCATGTTGTGAAAGACTCATTAATTCTTGATGACGTGTATTTCTATTGGCCTCAAAACAATCTCCCAGGTTTAATTCTTCTCAATCTGTTCGAGCTCTTCATTCATTTCATGAACCCAGTTTTCATCTCTAGCTACCTCAACAAAACATTTAAGCTCCATTTGAGATAAGAAATATTCCTACTATAATGAATTGTTTATTATTTTTTGAACATGCATGTATTATCACCAATGATATTTTTATGTCAAATTCTTCTTGACTTTTTGGCTTCTGATTAGACATAGAGTTGATATCCTCTTACTCATTATCAGTGTCTTCTTTTAAATCTGCATCTTACACATATCTCCCACAATGTTTCTTTCCTACTTATCACATTCATCAGGAAACCATTCATTGTTTTATTTAATAATCTCTTCATTTTCAACTATAGATACATCAATTATTTAAACTATTTTCCCAGCATCTTATTAAATCATTTATATTCCTTTCCTTTTCCCGAGTAGACAATGAACATCCCTTCATCTACTCATGACTCAAACATCATGTTTTTTTATTTGTTTAGAATAGATCACTCACTTACAATGATTAAAAATTATTTTAACATTGTATTATTTCTAAACCACATTTCATACATATTCATTCCTGCCCTCAAAAACAAAATAACCCTCCTAGAAATATAGACTAATGTCAAGACCACTTCATTACAATGTTTCTCTGGTAGGTATTTTTCAATAATTATCATTATATCCATGTTGAAGATGATCTCATTTATCCTCTCAACCACTACCTTCTATTGGGGAGTTCAAACTGATCAATCTTTATGTTGTATCCTGTGTTTCTCAAGATAGTAGTCCACTTGACTATTTGGGATTTCAATGCTATTATCAGAATGAATCATTATAATTTCCCATCAAACCAATTTTTTTAATTACATTAGATACTGTTTTATAATATTTATCCCATAAGACTTATGGGAAATGAAAAATACCAATTAAATTATTCAATAATCATAAATGGAAAGAACATAGCATCTCTTCCCATCAATTTATCTTTAGTGATATAGGTCCACAAACATCATCATGCACCAGTTTAAGCACTCTTGTTGACTTCTGTTCCTTTTCCTTGTATATATTTCTGATGATCTTTCCATGTTGACCTATATCGCATGTATGAGTATAATCACATAATAAATTAGAGAGGTCTCAAGCTTCATCAAACATTAGTAGATATTATAGGGATGGTGTGTATATATGATCAAGTTGTTTATGTGAAAACTTGTTTTCTTCTTCTCTTGTTAAAAGGTAGATATCCTATTCCCCATATACAAGGTATAAATTTACATTTGTTCTTTTCTCAAGTAGAACAACTGCACCATTTATTTCTTTAATGATACACATATTCTTATTAACTATTATAGAATTCCCTGAGCTACATATTTGAATAACGCTAAGCAAGTTGTGAATAAGACCATCTATTACAAAGACATTAGCATGCCTCATCTCTTTCCCCAAAAAACTGGCATTCCCCAAACTAATTATCGTCTATCATTCATAATTTCCAAATTTTAAAACTTCTTCTTTATCATATTTTATGCCTGTAACAAGATCCTTTTTCCCTATTATATTGGATGTTCAACTACTGTCAAGGATACATGCACCAAAATGATCCAATGATTTAAGGTAAATTTCAACACCCGCTAACTTATCATCTCTATTATTATTGATCCATGTTTTTTAATTCATTTTAAGTATTGTTTTATATCCTTGATCTATTTCAGAATATGATGGTACAATTTCATTAGGTAATGCTACAAATCTATTTTCATTTTCAACTCACCTATTAAATTTTTTATTTTCTTCTTGTGACTAATTTGATTTTTCTTTATCACATTCCATTGAATGGTTGATTTACAATATCTATCCATCTTCCAAAATCCTCTACACAAAAAACAATGTTCCTAAAAATATATTCTTGAGTATTGAGATCTGTTTGGTTTCTACTAAATTTCATGTTCCCTTTGACATCTCCTAGAAAGGGAACACGTATTTTGTGAATGTCCCATATTTCCACATAAATAACACCTGATGTAATGTTTATTCTTACATGTTACTTATTTACTTATAGTTATCCCTTGGTTTCCCAAAATCTTTTTCTTCTTCTTTATAACCTTGTAAAACTTTAATATCAGAGCATGTTCTTGCAGTCTGTCTTCCACCATGGCTACATTATGTTCTTGATCAATCCCCATAACATGCATACAAATTAGATTTCACTATTTCATTCATTATGTTTAACCTATATGCTCCACCCACAACTTTTTCTTTATTTAGAATGATCTTCTTTCTCGATGTCACATTGGGGGTCAAGAGTTTTTCTTGATCCTATACCTTTCATTGCAAACTGATGATGTCTTCTTCAAGTTATTCAATGTAATTGATTTTATCTTTCACTATGTTATTCAAACCATTATTATCCCTTCTCTATTATTCAACTTTGAGTTTTTTCTCACTAAATATTTCTTAGTCCACTAGAAAAAATGTCCTGAGATTATAAATTTATTCGATTAAATTTGAATTACCTTCATCCTGATTCTTTATGTAGAGTTTGGCATCACGAACCACATTGTTGGATTTCTTCTCCATGGATATCCAAACATATATTTCCTCAATAGGGTCTTCTAGTTTAGATTCTATAACAATTATTCCTTCAATTTCTTCATCGTTGGTCTTAGTTTCATCTTTTTTTCGGATCAATACTAAAAATCACCACCAAAGCATTTTCTTGATGATATTTTTAGTTATCTATCTCTTCAAACTTTTCAACCTCCAATTCATCTACACTATTACATTATTGTGAAATAAGATTATTTTCAGGGATGAAATTTCTCTTAAAGTTTTTTTTTCATTTCACATAGGTTGAAGAATTATTCATAGGGATTTCAACATCATTGTGATCATCTTCTTGATGCATCTTTGGGAATCTTGCTTCATGATGACCAACATTTACACACCTAATGAAAGCATGTTGACATTTCCACTTGATCTTTTCTTTAAATCTTTTTATATTTGAAGAAGGAATGACACCAAATCTTCCATCTATTCTTATTATTTATAATATTCAACAGTGAGATTCTTCATGACCTTAAATGACACCTCTTTGGATTTCTCATTTTCCACATTATCATTATCATCATTTATCATTTCATATGCTTTAAGGGAATTATGAGATTTATCATGTGTCAGCTATATTTGATCTTTATCTTCTAATATAGAAACATTATGATTGAACTAAGGTAGAATATTGCTTAATATACACATCACAATCTATATAACATTAATGAATTATCCAAGATATTTCATGTCTTCCATTACAAAATCATACTATTAGATAATGAATCAACAGACTCATTTGGGATCATTCTCAAATCATCCTAATTTTTCCACAAAACCTAAATATTTTCCACCGTTACCTTTGAATCACCTTCATATAAATTTATAATATTTTACCGCATGGGATGTGAGGTTTTTCATGACATCACCTTCATAAATATTTCATTGGATATGGCTCCCCCTAAACCATTTATTCGTTTGGTGTCAGCATCCAATTAATTTATTCCATCTTCTAATAAAGAAACACTATTAATATCAACTGAAATACCATGCCTTGATAAGTTAAGACATCCATTCATATGGATTAGAAGTAGTCTTTCATATAATCCTTCCATAACTGAAAATTATTCCCTTCTAAGATCGGAATCCCTTTGTGATTGATAACCTCAATTAAGAGAGAAACACTGATATTAACCTTTCTCTTTGATACCAATTGTTTGGCCCACTATGATAAATACCCTATGAGGGGGGTGAATCAGGGTATGACATATTAAAATATATTTCCCTTTTGAAATTGTTTTGTTGTTAATAAAAACTCTCTTCACTCTCTTTCCCATAAAAAATTTTTGAATAAAAATCAGTGCATTCACGACACAAAACAATTTTTGATGGTTCAACCTCAACAGGCTATGCCCAAGAAGCATAAAAAAATAATGTGATGATGTAAAACATCAAATAATAGTGAACTACTATTTATAATGTTTGAAGTGGACTCATTGTCCCTCCAAGTTTACAACCAATCACAATTTGAAAGCTCACTTCTCTCTCAATTGAGGTTTTCTAACTACTTCTACATAAAATCAACTCATAGTTTATAGACTTTTAGGTCCCTTAATTATCTTTAACTAATGCATCCTAACAGTTTGTATATGATCAGTTGATGTCCCACTTTCATCCACTAATGAATAAAACATTACCAGAACATTAATGGGAACCTCTAATCAGTCGTGCAACAATTACTACATCATGGGAACAACTTTATTTCATCACACAAAAGATTATATAGTTGTTGTTAAATACCCCTTAAATGCAAAATCAATCTTATGCACAACTCTAATTTTATATGAAACTTTGTTCGCTCTTGTAAAACTCAAATTATTTCATAAAAATCCCTTTGTTTAAACTATTACATGAACAGAGATCAGATTCGGTCTATATATTGACGTTATTTTAATGAGGGGGTCACCGCTTATTTCTAGGAAATGCCTACCCCTATGTAGAAGATTAGATGCATCACACAAGATCTCATCTATGCACACAAAACCCGATTTGACGTCATATTGGGTGCACATGTTTATTTCATGCAACCTCATCTTTCGAACATATTTCCAAATCCCTCGTGCACATCATGGTATTTATATTTTTCTACAGTATAATCCCCAAATGTCCATTCCACACAAGTTTCCAAATTATCATCAAACTTGAGCGCAAATTATTTTTCTAAAAACTCATTTATCTATTTTCTAATTTTGAGGTCCAAAAATATGGAAATCACTAGAAAATGGTTCCAGCTTGTATCTAATCTTTTAATACCACCTCCAGATAATTTGTTCCTTTGAAATGGTTTTTCCTCAATATAGGAAGTGAAAAAATCCTTGGAACTCATCAATTCTTCATGGAGGCATGCTTTTTCAATAGACACAACCAGCCAAAAAATGCATCAATGCTACCTTGAGGTATTTTTTACTAAAAATTTATTTAAATCCAAAGAAAAAAAATGTGTCTTATAAGAAATGATTATGTTAGAAGATGTAATGTTAAATGAAGCATGTGTCTAAAAACTGATGGATGAAAATATTTCTCTAAATCACACAAAATAAATGGAGCCTCTTCTAATACTTTTTTCAAGAAATACATTGATAATGTTTTAGCATAGAGATATATATAAAAATGGTACAATATATTCCATTCCACACATGGATTATTGGAGAGTATAAAATGGATTACTATTGGAATAAAATAATTAATAAGTATTTTATAAAAATATGTATTCAATGATTTCATATTCAAATATCTTCAATTAACCCATTTTGATATGTTTATTAAATATCCATCAGGAACCTTACTAGTCTTTAGTAATGGCACATATTTATTTCCTTCTAAAGGTTTCAACACATGAGTATTGGAAACAATTTAGCTGGATGTTTTTTAGATGCTCAAAGATGTTTGTGTGGAATGTTTTTTATTTTTCTACAATTATGAAAAAATAATTTCAATTTTTATGTTTTTCTGATCATTTGAAGGAATGAAAGGAAGCATAACAATTATACAAATTAATGTAGTTTTGATATGATAGTTTATATGTTTGATTATTCTGTTTTGAAGATGTTTTGTAAAATAATTCAGTTTTCAGACTCTCTTTATAGTTGAAATGTATTTATCAGTTGGTATAATGGAACATAGTGGATTCTGAATGCCTCCAAACTATATCATACGATGACTTTAATAGTTTTAATTAAAAAAATTTATATGTTTTCTAAGAAACTTGTGATAAATTACTTATGAAATAAAAATGGATAATATGTCTTTGGTACAATATTTCAAACGATTCTATTCTAATCATAGAGTTCTCAAATTCATAACGAATTCATGATATAAGAAAAAAAATTCATGGAAGATATTATGGAAGAAAAGAAGTCAATGTGGATAATTCTCCATCAGTAGTGGTGAGCTTCCAATTCTTCAGAGGAAGTCTGGTTATGAATGTATATTGAATTAGATCAATACATTAGAGTCAATTTGACTATTTAATTAGGAGACTTAAAGAATGATAAAAATATAGATCAAAATAATGTAGTCAACCATTTTCATAAAAAAATACTTCAATTGGGTTAATATAAAAAAGAAAAAGTGATTTTTTTTAAGTTGGTCAAGATTGATCAGAAAAATGTTGGTATTATTATATCAAATAGAGATAGATCCTGATCCATTGGATGCATGATGACACTGATACTTCATTATATGTAGGATCATTTTTTCGAGGATGTTGTTAAACTTTTTAATAAAAGGTTATTCGTTGTGAAGCTGTTGTTGATGTTCTTGTCAAAGGGGGTGTTTATGTTTCTGTTGATGTATTTTAAAAGAGTGATGATATCATTATAAGTTTCATAAGATTTTACAGAAAAAAGAAACAAATAGAAGTCTAATGAAGTTGCAACAATGTTTATGTTAGAATTTATCCATTCATTTAATATATGTTTTTAGTAGGTATGGAGCATCAGTATGAGAAGGATTTCAGTTTTTACATGTATTCATCGTAATGATAATTCATTAGATTTTTATATTTTTTCATCATAATGAAATTTGTATCATACTGATGAATAATAAAAAAATTTGAATAAGGATGAAGTTTTTTGGATATTTGAGAAGGTCTGAGAGGAATCGAGAAGAGTTGAAAATCGTTCAAAGAGTCAATGATGATACAAAAATGGAAATTAAATTCACATTTTGGAAATATTGTTAATCTGTAAGAAAATTTCATATTCCCTAAAAAACCAAATTTAGATCTCCAATAAATATTAGGAAGTACATTTTACATTATGACAAAGAAGTATTGTCCACATCTGAAGAAAGAAAGATTCTTGATAAAGATAGAAATTTTTCTAGAAAATTATTTCTTGATCAACATCTTCATAGAGAATATGCATATAGAGGGATAGAAATCATAGGTTATAAGATAAGACAAAGCCATAAAAATCATGTTTCTAAATATTTTTAGATGTGGTTTATAATTTTTTAAGGGTATTATTTCATTTCTATTTTCTGAACTGAGGAATCAGACTAGGGAATCAGACTGATTTTCCATAAGAAAGTAAAGACTGGTTGTTTCTACCTACTATTATGTAGGAAAGAGAAGAATTAGTATTTTATGATTTTCTAATTAAAGTTCCTAATACATCACATTAACATTTTTGTACCAACTAGTGATGTTTTCATTACATGTTTCACAAACTTATTTTATGTCATTCATGCAAGAAAAATCACATGCACTGTTTTATTAACCATAGTGATACAAAAGTTTATGTTTTTATCCTACATATTTTATCATAACAAAAGTATTTTTTTTAAAATTGGATTCTGCGGAATTGGATTGTTTCCACACCATTACTAACACATAGAAACTCTTGTTGAGTAGTGAACCCAGTAAATAATTATGTTCTTGTAGATATGTAATTGTTTTTTTCTTCAGTAAATTGGTAAATCATTAACAGTAGTTGAAGTTTGTTTAAAAGGACAGAAAACATAAAAAAGAAAGATGAATCATTGATTCACCCCTCCCCCTCTCACCGACACATTGATAATGTCTTAACATCATTAATTCATATCATAGTGGAGGATCACAACAGTTATTATTTGTTGATGTTTTTAAAGATAAGTTGTAATAGAGAATTTAAATTGTGTAAGTAGTAAGGGGATTCTGGTCATCGATTGAAATTACTATCATATCAACAATGATATAATTTTTCCATAAATTATATATCCCAGTTGGAAATTGTTGGATGATTATACAAATTTATTTCCTCCACTAGATGAAAATGTTTCTCTAACACGCATAAACAAGATGAATCATGTGAATTATAGAAGGGAAAATAATGCTATAATATCCTCACATTATAAATGTTAGTTCCTAAGAGTGAAGTTATTATTTACATCTAATGGTATCTAAGAAAATTTTAATAACATTTATAAAGGTAATACAATGTTGAATAAATCTAGACTAAAATATAGACTCTAAAGAAGAAGATAGAAAAATTTGTGACTATGAATTTGTGGGTGACTTCTTTATAAGGGTGAATGATATTATTAGAACCATAATATTTATTAGTGATAAGTTTTATCACTCAACTGTTGTTGTAAAGAAATATTTTATTATTCCTGATAAGTTTCATGCCAAAGTTTCATCTTTTGTAGATAGATATCCTAAACCTTTATCTCTTGATGACATTCATGGTACTCTCATTATTTATGAAATTAGAAGGGAGAATTTTTTGAAAGGGAACAAATATGATAGAGAAATGTTATTCAATGATTTGAAGAATTAAATTTATGATAATTTCATAAATATTAATATAGTGGTGAATCTAAATCTGAAAATGAGGAATCAAAAAAATCAAGATGAATGTTTATATTTGTATTCTCGAAATGTAAAAATTGGTACTGAAAAGTATAAATGGAAAATACCATGAAATTTTTCAAATGTGGGGCCTTTGGTAAATTTTTTGTGAATTTTCCTCAAATAAAAAATATTTAATATAGTGAGGAAGATTATTAAAGTCTAAGAAGTTATTTTAAAAAAGAGGGTGATAAGACAATATAATATTCCAAATATAAATGATATAATGTTCTAGAAATCGAAACAGAGAATATTTTTTTCTAAATATGATGAATAGGAAGATAGTGAAGATTAGAATGAGGAGTTTAATGATCTTTCTATAGGAATTACATAAATTGAAATAGTTAATCAAGAATAATTTGGATGAAATATTTTTGAAGATGAAGAATCTGATTTAGAATTTCATCACCAAAGAGAACTAAAATAATATCTAAGAAAATTTTTTATATAAAAAATATAGATCCCAAATTTGAATAAAGAAGTTACCAAAATGATCAATTATGAATTTATTCTTGAAGATAAAGAAAAGTTACTTGAAGAGAATGATTTTCTAAATGTCTTTTAATAATGAAAATAATTATAATGAACAATGTTAATTAACATTTAATCCAAAGGAGGAAGAGGTGTAACTTGTTCCAAAATTGTTTTCGAAAATTTAATAAGGATTTAAATGTTTCAAAACATCTATCTATGGTGTTTTAGAATATTTTTTAAAATGTGAAACTGAGAATTATGAAAAGTTACCTTAATCATTGATAAGAAAGTTAATCATTTTACTAAGAATAATAATGTTGAGAAAATACTGTACGTAGCCAAAACCATCAAAGATTGAAATTAAATTTTTTATAAAATTTATGAGTTTTAAAAAAAAGATTCTACCACAAATGATTCTCATATTGTTTTTATACAAATCCAAATTAATGAATATGATTCTGGTTTATGATATAATGACTAGGATTCAATAATATTCTAATGTGAAATAAAATAATGTTGTTGAGAAACTATTTCACGATTTCAGAAATTATGAAATATATATAGTTAAGTATTCATTATATGATTACTAATAGTATTGTGGTAGATTTTAATATATGTAAAATATGTTTTGTTTTAAAAAAATTACTATTATCCCATTAATTACTGAAGGAAATTTTTGAAGGGGAGTGAATCATATTAAAGGATGAAATCTGAGAAGAATTTGTTGAAGAAATTTAGGATGGATGTCATGGAATTTGAAAATATA
This sequence comes from Viscum album, assembly GCA_963277665.1. Lineage (NCBI taxonomy): Eukaryota > Viridiplantae > Streptophyta > Magnoliopsida > Santalales > Viscaceae > Viscum > Viscum album. Next base: position 631,535,374 of record OY728134.1, on the reverse strand, counting down.
TTCAAAACAATGGAAACAATTTGGGAGATATTTAAACAACCTTGACATCTTAAAAAAGTTTTATTGTTTTTCTACTAGGACCCAAACATATTGTTTACAATTCTCAAAATGAAAAACTAAATAAAGGTAATAGGAATGGAAAATTTTTGTTTTAGAAAATAAAATCATAACTAAAAAATTTCAATAACCCCAGATCATAGATAGTGGTTGTTCTTCTCACATGATAAAATATGTTATGTTGTCGAAGAGTGTGAATTATTTCAAATAATGAAAAGTGACGTTTAGAAATTATGAATCCCATGGAATCAAACGTATTGGATCTACTATAATTTGGGAAGAATAGATAAAATAAAATAAATATATGTTTTTTATGTTATGAAAAACAAAATTGTCAGTGTTTAAAAAAAAGGATAAATTTAATAATGTTGTTTTCAAAACAAATCCTGTTGTTTTTGAAAATAGGGGAAGAGGGATATTTTTTTAAAAGTGGAAAACACACAAAATAAAACATGTTACAATTTTGTGGAGTTCAAAATTTAGGTTATCTAAACATGATGGAAGAAAATAAGTTTTGGCAAGAATTTGTGGGACATATGTGTTATAGAAACATGGGAAAGTTATCAAAGAGAGACAGTGTCTAAGATAATCTTAATATTCAAAGAAAATGATATTGTTGTTGTTGTATTTTTCATAAGGGTATTGTAAAAAACTATGTGATTAAGAAAGTTGATATATCTTCAAATCATCCCCTAGAACATATTCATTCTGATATATGGGGTCTGATTAGAAAATAATAAGCAACAACAGAAAATTAATTCATTTCATTCATTGAATATTTTTATTGATTTACTTATAGTATGTATTTGAATAATTAATCAAAAGTTCTAAATATTTATAAGAGTATCAAGATAAGATCTCGGATGGAATGTGGGTGTTTTTTATGAAGTTGAGTAATTATAATAGTGGTGAGTCCAATAATAGGATTTTATGAAGTTAAGTTCAAAAAATGAAATAAAAAATAGTTTATTGCCCCATATAAACCACAAAAAATGGTGTTTTGAATGTTGTAATATAGGTTTGGCTGAGATGGGGTATAATATGTTACTTGAACATGGTTGTTCCCATTAATTCTAGAGAAATTTTACAAGAACAACAATTTATATTAGGAAATGGTGTTTTTATTTACCATGTTCTCATATGACTTATTTTTACATGTTTTGTGATAAAAATCCACGCTTGAAAAACAGAATGGTTTTTTGGAGTCCATTTATCATAATAAACGGAGGAAACCATTGAAAGTTTGATTAGAGAGGTAATTATGGAATATTCCTTTGTTATTCTATAGATGGATGAGGATATTGATGTTTCAATATATATATAGAAATATTTGATAAATATATTTGATTTAAAAATTCATATAAATGGGGGGAATATATGTTGAAATCAAATAAAGAATGAGAAAGATGAAGATGATGAATGAATTTTTTTATGAATCATTAGATTGATGAAAAACTATTTATACTAGGTAGGTGGAAGAACCATGCTTAGATATTTCCAATTATGAGGATGATTTTAAAACATCTCATCCTAGGATAAGGAAGTAAGTTGAATTTCAAAACATTATTTTGATCAACATGAAAAGGCTAAGGTAAGAAGAATATCAATTTTCATTACACATACTTCTTTATCTTCAAAATTTGATCCAAAGGATGTTAATGAAGAATTTGAGGATCTGGGATGGATTCTAGCTACAAGAACCTAGATATTCTTTTTAGGTATGTTGTTTTTTTGGTTATTTTTGCAAAAAGATGAGTTTCTTGAAATTTCAGGAGTACATGCCATGTGCTTATAAGTACACACCATGTACTCGGTTTCCATGGGTAGCCGTGTGTTGTCCGTGTAACAGCCGAACACATGGTTGTGTGGGGTGACGTTCAGATTTCCTAAATATGAGACTAGGTAAAGAAAGTACAGGAAATGCACACTAGACGAACACACCAAGCACTTTTTTTATTTTTTTAAATGGACCGGGGCCGCGTCTAATCAAATGAACATTATTCTTCTTCGCTTGTCTTATCTAGAACATCCCATATGTGTTGATTCTTCTCCAAGCCCCTGACTGTCCATCCATTCTCCAAATCGACCGCCATTAATTGTGTTGGAATCTCCACAGTAATATCTTCCTTCTTCCAGAGCCTCGTTTTTAGTTTTCTCCTCTTTCGTGAGATATTGTTGGATAAACATTTTATACCATTTTTTAGATCTACAATTTTATAGGTCGGATCCAAGGTTGGGGTTCATCTATATTGATTGTACAATGTCGAGGTAGGGGGTTTGTTCCTTTCCATAGTTAGTCTTTGAATTATATGATCAAAAATTCCCAATACCCTAGTTAGGGGTATTACACATTTAGAAAATTTAACCTTGTTAGTGCCTGCTATTCATTGTTTACTTGAGTAGGGATATTGGATTGTGAATAGGGTTTAGTGGCCATGGTATGGATGTGTTTTCCCATTCCTGTTTGATTTTGATCATTTGGTATAGATTTTCCAGTTAGGCTATTTGTTCACATTTCTAGTTTTGTTAGGATGGAGTGATTATTTATCTAATTTGTTGTGATAATCCTTGTATCTAATTATCTAAGTAGTACATTGAGGTTTACATTGGCTGTTGATTATCATTTTTTTATGATTTCATTACACAGGACTGCAGGAATCTGGTGTAGTGAGACGATATGGGAAATTGACGTTGAGGGCTTTCCCGGAGTGCATGTTAAAATTATCAAGCTATGAGACCATAGGGGGATTGACATTGAGTTCTCCCTCAAAGTGTCTATAGATATCTTATGAGGCCACATGTGGAATTGATGTTGAGTTCATCCTTAGAGAGTGTATAGTTTACTATTAAAAGGTTATAGGGGGGATTGATGGTGAGTTCTTCCTCATAGAGTCTTTGATTTACACGAGACCACTTGGGGAATTTACTATGAGTGCTTCCTCAGAGAGTCTTCATCATATCCCTATAAATTGAAACAAAGGGGTTAGGATGTGAGAGCTACCCAGAGGGTTTCTTGTATTTGTGTATGGTTGATTAAATTGTTAAATGTAAATGATGTAATTGAAAAAGTAGGAAAATTTACTTTGGAGTAATTCCTTTCTTATTGTTTCATTTTACTTATTTCCTGCTATATATATATATATATATATATTCAATGACTGTTAGGCACAAATATTTTGGAGGATGCCTATTAGGATTCATCTCTCATCCTATTTGGGTCATTCTTTTGGTCCCAAACAGATTATATTTTTGCTGGTATAGATAAGGTCAAGGTCCCTTCTACTTCAGGTACATGATTGGTGTGGTGATGGAGAGCATGGGACCCAGAAGAGGCTTGTGATGCTGAGGAGTGGATTACATTTTTTCGTTTTACATTAGTTTAGTACCATATTCCATCATTGTGACTTGTTTGGCTGCTTTCCTAGAAACTTGTATCATGCATCATTGTTGACACACACACACACACACACATATATATATATATATGCTGCAATTGTTTATTCACTTTCAGTGTTCTACTATTTAATATTTCATGGTATTATTATTACTTATATTATTATTATGTATTTAATTCTATTGTTTTAATCTTCTAATAGGGGAATTATTTCCCCACTATCACACCCATTTCCCTCGCTGCTAGTCGGAATCCTCTGGTGTTTGGGGAAATGCACTTGAGGCCATATGACCAACCGGGTACAGGGCACCTCTAGGTGGTACCCAGAACCGGGACATTACAAAGTGGAATAATGGTAGGTTCTATTCTTCTTGACTTACTATTTGAATCCTATATCCATGGATTGAAAGGAATATGTACCTGGTAATAAGTTGTTCCCAGGAGTAGCTAACATGTGTATAGGGAAAATCCAATTTACCTCGTTTATCGCTATTTTTATGGTTCATGTTGTAGAGACTATTTATCCGGATGTGTGAATAATGACATGGGTGGATGCTGGGTAGTTTGTACACACCGTGTCCAGAACAAACACACCATGTAGAGTCAGCCATGTAACCAGCCGCATGACTAATAACGCGGGTCAATGATGTTTTTCTAGTAAACGTTGTTCCCAACACAAACACGTTGTGTAGGCTTTCTCTAGGAGAACCGTGTAGGTTATGTCATGTAATGAACTCAGGTAGAGGAATATGATTTAAGTATACGCCGTGTGTTAGGACACTATGTCATGTGTGTGTGTGGTGTTACATGACCAGGGTTGGCAGGAGTGCACACCCATGTGAATGCTTAAGAAAACACGTCGTGTAGGGGATATACACATCGTGTATCCTTGTTTTTAATAACTTGAATACTATATTTACCTTATTCTATTATTAATGTTATAAGTTTATGTCCTTGATAATATTGATCTAAGGTGTGCACTTAACCCTACATAGTCATGCCACCGAGACATCCTCCAATTGTACGCCACTTATAGGGATGTGATCAGACACCCAATATGGCCGATCAAAGACCACCAGCAGATCCTCGAGTTGTTCCCATCATGGAACCATCCGTATCCCGAATATAGGTTCTAATACACAGTTCCGAGAGGAATTTGTAAGGATGATGCAAACCTTCTAGGGAGCACCGCCTCCTACCCCATCGATGGAAGAATTGACACGGGTCTTTTAGTAGCAGTATCCTCCCACTTTCATAAGGGATGGGGGACCCTAGGCTGCAGAGTCATGGCTAGAATCCATGCTGATTATATTTGAGCATTTGGAGACGCCTTCACATAGGAGGGTCAAGCTCGCTACGTATAAGCTTTGGGATTCCGAAAAGAGGTGGTGGGATATGATCTCACAAGTGGGATGCTAGTAGTGTAAGGCTTACGAGGATTTGGAGGATACCTTCGACGGTTACATCTACTCTAAGACTTTGAGGGCCGATTGAGCCCGAGAATTCATGAGTTTGGATTAGGGTAATATTTCACTCATGGATTATTCTTCTCAGTTTAGATAATTGTAGTGATTTACACCCTTTCATGGGGGAGATGTGTTATTCATATCGAGGATGTATTAGGATGGTCTCAGGTAAGGCATTCGAGCTCAGTTGAACATCTTCACATTGACTTCCATATCTTCTATAGTCAACCAGGCGCTGGTCACATAGTGTAACCTGATGGATTCTGGAGCTGTCGACCAAGGCAGATAGATAACCAATGTTAGTGCTTCTCCAGATAATAGTTGGAAGCACCACTGGGAGACTACACGTGGAGATCCGAGTAGGAATGATACACCATTAGGTAGCAAGGTGGTATACTACTAGTGTGGGAAGGTCGAGAATACAAGGAAACATTGCTCGAGAGACCCAATCGAGTGCCAATAATGCTACAAGATAGGTCATCTTCAGCAATTTTGTCAGTTCATCTCACTATTAGCTAGTGATTGGATTTCCTCTATGACTTAACATTTAGGAACACCACCACCAGTTTCTCATCAGTCTGGGAGCTGGAGATATTATGGCCTTTCAGGTAGAGGTGGAGATCACGGCTGTGGTAGCTAGTCGGCAGACTTCCAGCGACAACAGGGTGGATCAGATCATTGTGGTCAGGTAGGGTCATAGGGCTGCGGTACTAGCCAAACATTTTTAGTTCAGCTGACCCAGCATTAGTATGATCTCATACCCTCTACAGTTCGATGTACATTCCTAGTTGCCTTAGTTTTTTTCTTCAGTACTTTTCGATACAGGGGATTCCCGTAGTTTAATATATGTTGTTGTTTTGGAGTGTCTTGGGCTATGTATATTTTCATCCACTGATGTATTAATTCTTGATACTCCGTTGGGGATAAGAACAACTAGCATACGATAGTGAAAGGAGTACCATATAGAGGTTGGTGGGAATCACATCATATAGGACCAATATATCATAGATATGATGAGCTATGATGCCATTCTTAGAATGGACTGGTTAGTTCCTTTCCATGCATTCATCGACTATAATTACTGTAATGGGAGTTTCAAATCAGAAGAGGGAGGATCTTTTCTCGTAAGGGAAAATGGCATGTCCAGGCGAGCAAAGCAGGACCCCATCATCATGGGTTGTGAGGAGTTACAACCAATATTGCTAGTCTATATCTTGATGACCAGGGGACTTCATACTTGGACATTCCTCTAGTGCTGGATCATTTTAGATATGTCTTTCCAAAGTACTTTTTAGGGTTTCCTCCAAAGATAGAGGTAGACTTTTCTATTGAGCTTGTGCCAGGAGCAACACCAATGTCCATTCCTCCTTATAGGATGGCTACACCAGAGTTACAGGAGCTCAAAAAGCAGTTAGAGGAGTTATAGGCTAAGTGTTTCATCTAACCCAATATTTATCCTTAGGTTTCTCTTGTATTGTTTGCAAAGAATGAATATGGTACCCTCAGGCATTGTGTGGATTATCGGAGGTTGAACTAGATGCTGGTCATGAAACGATATCCCTTATCGAGGATTGATGATCCCTTTCTTCTGCATCAAGGAGATCAGGTGTTCCCGAAGATTGACTTGAGATCTGGTTATCATCAATTTTATGTTAGACCATCATATTTACCTCATACAGCTGTTTAGAGTTGGTATTGTCTATATGAGTATGTAGTTATATCATTCGGTCTCAATAACACGCCTGCAGTTTTTATGGCTCTGATGAGCCGAGTGATCCATCTGTACATGGATTATTTAGAGGTGGTCATCGTGGACGATATCTTGGTGTACTCTCACAATTCACACGACCATGCTACCCATCTTGATATCATTTTGAGTACACTTAGATAGCATCAGTTATATGCTAAGCTCTCTAAATTCCACTTTTGGATGGACTAATTTCACATATTGGGTCATGTTATTTTAGATAGAAGATTCTCAGTTGACCTAGAGAATGTGACAGTAGTAGTTTCCTATGAGTATATGAAGAAGGTATTTTAGGTATGATGTTTTCTATGGCTGGATGGATAATAAAAACGTTTCATATAAGGCTTTTCATGCTTAGAAACTCCACTGATGAGACTGGTTAAGAAGGGTTCGAGGCTTTTGTGGACATATTCTTGTGGGCCAGCCTTTCAGGAGCTAAATGACAGGTTGAAATGAGCACTAATACTTGTATTTCCAGAGACAAGCAAGATTTATACTATTTAATATGATGCATCAGTTATCTAGATGGGAGAATTTCTTATGCAGGGGGAAAGATAAATTGCATACCGTTCTCATCAGTTGAGGATACATGAGAGGAATTACTCGATGCAGGATATCGAGTTGACTGCAGTTGTTCATGCCTTATGCTATTGGAGAAATTATCTTTTGAGAGGAAATTTGGTGGTTTTCATAGACCACAAAAGTATCAAGTATAACTTCACTCAACGTGATCTGAATTTCAGACAGTGAAGATTTGACATTGAGCATGCCTATATGCCTTGGAAAGGAAACATAGTAGCTAATGCATTGAGCATGATGACTCAAGTATAGGCAGTTCCGGAGGACAGTATTGAGTGGAAGCTTATGGATTTGTTCTCTAAGATGCATCTGGAGGTACATGATATACATGGGTATATATTTATTTCATATGTGGTTGTCACCTTACTATACTTGATCGAGTGCGAATGAGGCAGCTATCAGATTCTGAAGTCCTAGTCCTATGAGAAAGTGTGTCAGGGGAGGACCCTATTCCTGGATTGACCATAGGTGAGGATGAGGTCTAGAATTTTCATGGATGCGTATGGGTGTCATCAAACATACTTGAGGAGAAGATGCGGGGTTTACATTCCTCAGTTTGGGTAGTTCATCCTGGTGTCATCAAGATGTATAGAAATCAACACCATCAGTATTGGTGGCCAGGTATGAAGGTAGATTTTTCTAGGTTTTTCATTTTGTGTTCCACCTATCAGTAGGTGAAATCGGAGAATCAACAACCAGTATAGATTTTACATCTGTTACCCATTTTTTAGTGGATGTGGAATGATGCTGCAATGGATTTTGTGACAGGTTTTCTGAGGCCGCCTTGAGGGAATGATACAGTTTGGGTTGTTATTGTCAGACAAAAAAAGCTTTCTCACTTCTTACAAATTAATGAGAACTTCGGTTTCAATTAGTTGGGAAGGTTGTACAACCTTGAGATTGTACGTTTACATGGATTTCTGCACTCCATCATTGTAGACAAGGACACACATTTTACCTCTCGGGTCTGGTAGGGATTACAGAGGGCTTTGGGTACATAGGTACTTCTGAGTACGACTTACCACCCCATACAGATGGCTATTCCACGTGTATGATTCAGGTGTTAGAGGACATGCTTCGACCATGCATCCTAGATTTTAATGGTTCTTGGGAGAAGCACATACCTCTTAAAGTGTTTTCCTAGAATAAGTCTTTGTATGGTAGGCCATGTTGATCACCCTTATGTTGGATGAAATAAAGAGTGGTAGCTATTCTAGGGCCTCATCTTTTTCAGGATACCACAGAATAGATAGATTTGATTCAGAAGAGGATGGATACTCAACAGTCACGGTTGAAGTATTATGCTGATCAACAGAGATGACCTTTGGAGTTCGAGGTCGGAGGTCTGGTTTTTCTACGTGTCACACTAAGGATGGGACACATGAGAGTTAGAATATATGGAAATATTTTTTCAAGATACATTAGGTTGTTTGAGGTACTAGAGAGAGTCAGTCATTTTTCATACTGGTTTCAGCTACCTCAGCAGTACCGGGCTATGCTTGAATTTTTTCCACATTTCTCATGTGCAGTGTTACTTCTCAGACTCGTCTCATGTCCTTTAACCTGAGGAGGATGAGTTAGAGGTGGGTGCATCATTTGAGGAGTATCATATCCGGATTTTTGATCATAATGGAATGGTTCTCCATGGACGATCTATTCCTTTAGTATGGGTGTTGTGGAAGCACGAGCGAGTACATGATGAGACTTGAGAGAGGGAGGCCAATTCACGATCTCAGTGGGTGGAGCTATTTGAGGATTCTCTTTCTACACCGCCTTGCTAGAAAAATTTGGGGAAAAATTTCTTGAATGGGGGATGTTTATAAAAACCCAGATCTTCTTTTTAGGTATGTCTGTCTTTCCTGGGTGTTTTTTAGAAAATTAGAGTTTCTGTAAATTTCAGGAGTACACACCATGTACATATAATTACACGCCATGTAATCAGTTATTTTGGGTACCCTTGTTCTAGCTGTGTAATGGACGAACACATGGTTGTGTGGGGTGACTTGGAGACCGCCTAAAGGGGAGGCTAGTTAAAGAAAGTATCAGCTGTGTACCCTTGAAGAACACATCATATACTTTATTTTTATTTTGATAAATTGATCGGGGTCACGTCTAATCAACAGAACAATCTTCCTCTCCCATCCTCTCATCAAGGAGAATTTGTATCTATCGATTCTTCTCTGAGCCCCTGACTTGCCATCCATTCTCTGAATCGACCACTGTCAGTTGGGTTGGAATCGCCACGACAATATCGTCCTTCTTGTAAAGCCTCATTTTATGTTTTCTCCTCTTTCATGAGATATTATTTATTAAACAATTATATGTTTTTTTAGATCTATGGAATTATATGTTGAATCAGAAGCTATGAATTATCTATATCGATCAAACAAAATCGAGGTATGTGGTTTGTGCCTTTCCGTAGTTAGTCAATGAAATATATGTGAAAATTTTCCCAACACCCTAGTTTGGGGTATTGCGCATTTAGGTATTTTATCATTGTTTATGCCTGATAAACTTTTTTTTCTTGAGTAGGGATATTGGATTGTGAATATGGTTTATCTTCCATGTTATGGATGTGTTTTCCCATGTTTTTTTGATTTTGACAGTTTAGTCTAGCTTTTCTAGTTAGGATTTTTGTTTACATTCCTAGTGTTGTTAGGGTGGAGTGATTATTTATCTGATATGATGTGTTATTCCTTCTAGCAAAATATCCATGTAGTACATTGAGGTTTACTTTGGATACTGATTATCATTTATGTACAATTTCTTTACATGGGGCTGCAGGAACCTAGTGTAGTGAGACCATAGGGGAAATTGGCGTTGAGGGCTTTCCCAGAGTGTCATTTATGATTATCACACTGCGAGACCATAGGGGAGATTGACATAGATTTATCCCTCAGTGTGTCTATATATACGTTATGATACCTTATGAGAAATTGTCATTGAGTACATCCTTAGTGTGTCTTTAATTTACAATTACAAGAATATTGGGGGAATTGACGATGATTACTTCCTCAGAGAGTCTATGATTTACATGAGACCATAAGGGGAATTGATGGTGAGTGATTCCTTATATATTCCTCATCATATCCATGTAAATTCATTAATAGGGGTTAGGATGTGAGAACTACCCATAGGGTTTCTTGTATTTGTATTTGGTTGATTAAATTGTTAAATGTAAATAATGTAGTTGAAACTGTAGGACTGCTTAATTTTGAGTAATTTCTTGATTATTTCTTTATTTTACTTATTCCTTGCTATATATATATTTATTTATTCACTAACTATTAGTGATAAATTATTAGGTGGTTGCCTACTGGGATTCATCTCACACCCTATTAGTGTCATGCTCTTTGGACCAAATAGATTACATTGTTGCAAGTATATATAAGAGAATGTTCCCTTATAATTTAGGTACTTGACTGCTATGGAGCTAGAGAGCATGGGACCAAGCTGAGGCTTGTGATGATGAGGAGTGGTTTACATGTTATCCTTGTACTTTGGTTTAGTACTATATTCCAAAATTGCGACTTGTATAAACACTTTCCAAGATACATGTATCATGCGACATTATTGTGATATATATATATATATGATAAAGTTGTTTATTCACCTTCAGTATTCTACTGTATGTTGTTGTATGGTATTATTATTGCTTCTATTATTGTTATCTATTTACTTCAGTTGTTTTACTCTGCCAATGAGGGAATAGTTTCCCCACTATCACACCTAGGACCCTCACTGCTAGTTGGTATCCTCTGGACTAAAGAAATCTAAATTGGATTTGTATTGTAAATTGCATTCTTGTTTTAGGATGTTTAACTTACTGAAAGGAAGGGTTGATTGTAATATTTACATCAAAGAAAGTCAAGAGATTTCCATCATTATTATTTTATATTTTTATTATGTTATCATTGATAAGAATTAAGAATGAACTTGTGAAATATTTACTACAGAAATGAAAATGTTTTTTTATATTTCAATGCTTAGAGAAATGAAATTCTATCTTTGGATAAAACTATTACAGTAGAAGAAATGAATATTTGTTTATCATGAATATTATGTAGAGGAAATTCTTATGATTATTGGCATGAAAAATTTGAAAACTATTTGCACACCAATTTTAGAAGAATCTAAGGATTACGAAGATGGAAAAGGTAAATAATTTGAATCCAAAGTGTCCCAAAATCTGATTAGACGTTTTTTGTATCCAGCTTCCATAAGACCAGAATATTTTTATGTTGTTACCTTATGCAAAATATACCAATGTGAACCAATAGAATAACACCAATTTGATAGAAATAGAATTATCAGATATATCTAATGCACAACATATTTTGTAATATGGTATTTCAACTTTGAAAGAATTTATTTATTTTTCTACATAGATACTGATGGGAAGGACGTTCTGATGATCGATGATCCATATATGGTGACATTTTCTTTTTATGAAAGAGTGGTGTAAGTTGGAGTACTATAAAAAATAATTTAATCATGACATGAATGATGTCGAGTATGTTACATCCACTCAAGCTACCACACAACTCATTTGGGTGAAGACTCGGTTCGAATACATAATTGTTAAAGTGAAGTGAAATTTACTCATGGGTTGTGAAAATCAGAGTTTCATAAACCTATTAGGATTCTCAGTACAACATTTCATTAAAAAAATATTTACATCAAATATCATTTCATCAATGTTCATGTGGAGAAGAATGAAATAAATCTTGAGTATGTTCCTATATCGGAAAAAGTTACTGATTTATTCAGAAAACATTTATCGAAGGAATCTTTTTACAAACCGAGGTTGAGAATTTTCATCGAACCTCTTTCTCATAAAAGTTGAGTTATGTATAAATGTATAACGACCCATAATTTACATACATTGTTATTACTTAAAAATTGAAGCACACTTATTACAGCATATAACAAAACCATGAAAGGACCATATAGGATTAGTGTCCTTAGAAACTGAGAAACATAAACAACTTATTCATAAATCGTCTACATTGTCTCCCTTTTATTTTATCATATATAGAGTACCTTTTGGAATATCATACATAATACCCTTCTTCCTGACCTGGGGAAAAGCAAACATACAAAAGGGTGAGATCAAATGCTCAGTAAGGGGAAACAAAAGAAATATCAAACATATCATATTCATAAGAACATAACATTTTGAGAATCTTAACCTTCAAAAGAAATCATAATATGACAACATGGGATAAGTAATGGTAGTGCAATGTAAATACCAATAATAATAACATGAAACTTCATTTCATACACACATAATCATAGAGAATCATTTCTTAGTAGTAAAGACTTATTTCCAAGACTATCCTAGTAGAAAAAGTCCTTTTCTGAACCGAGATCACTCCTCGTTCAGTCCTGTATCACTGAACTGGATTAACCTACTGTTCCAGCCATGTCTATCCCATGAGATATATATATTTACCCAATTAATTGGAGGTATATATATGTCCCACCCATCATATAATGATACCATTCTTATTTTTTCCACTAGATCATAAATCATACATCATAGCATAACCCATGTAATAAAAATGGGATTCTTAGACATCATGTCACCATAACATAATCCATAAAAGGACATCATAAAAAATAATTCCTTCATAACATAATCAAATAAATGTAAAAATAGAGATATAAATAGAACCCTATATTATCTTAGATGGAAAATAATTTTGATATAACACATGAACTCCATTATTGAGGAAAATATTCTTGTTACTTAAAAAACTTTTTGTTTTTCTTAACATGTCATACAATTTTAAAATAAAATAAGTTGATTGAAAATAAACATGAAAACTTGTAAAGGAATAATCATGGAAATAATTTCCTATGAAATCATAAAAATCCATTAATGTCGTATAAGTTAAAAAAACATTAATCTCGTACTTTGGCCGGAAAAGTCAAAAAAGTACCTCGTACTAAAAACGACAAAAGATTCCTTTCATATATTTTACTAAAAACTCACCAGTGGATTAAATTGGATTTAAAAAATTGTATGAGGATAGAAATAATATTACATATTGAGGAAACATGTATGTGGATGACAATTATTCTCCAGTAAATTCTGAAGTATAAACAATATCGAATAAACATGAGATTGTGAGATTTTCCCTTACCTTAAGTCTTATTTTCTTCGTACATGTCCAAAACTCCTATATAATTATTTAATTTACATAATTTACTTATTCTAGAATCATGTCCATTTTTATGATATCATATATGGCCATATTATTTGCTTCTTATTAGTAATATTTCATTTCTACTTGATATTCAGGTGTTTATTGCTTTTTCTTCTTATGAGTGTTTTGTTGAATAAATACTTATTCTTCTTTTTAGGTTATAGAAAACTCATTTCCAGAATTTTATTAGTTTAATATATATCATATTTATTCATTCAATTCATTTATATAATAATTATGCAATGAAGATCATGTAGAATGAGTCGCATCACATCATGGAGACGGCTGGTCGTACGTACACACGAGCGATTATATCATTCCCATGATCGTGGAATTGTATTGGAGTGTATGTATACTATTTCAGAATCAATATCAATTTACAATAATCATATATAGTTATTAATTACACCATTATACCCATCCATTTATGGTGGTGATGGAAAAAAGATTACACCATGGCGTGGAGACGGTATTCTGTACGTAAGCACACGCAGTGATTTCATTTTCCGTAGGATGGATAGAAGATGAAATATGGTTGTTTAATATTTATAATAAAATATCAGTATATGAGTGATAATTATGTTATTACATCATAATTAAACAACTAATGAAGAATAAGTATAAGAAGAAATAAATTTCAATGAATCGGTAACAGATATTACCTCTTCTTCGACATGCCTCTTTGAAACCTCCTCTTAGGGAACTAGAATTGGTCTTTGAAGAAGACCAATACATCTAGAATATTACTAGGGAAGTAAAGAAGAGAAATAGGCAGGGTTTGGACGATCTTGAAGTCTTAGAGTGGTGTGAGGAGAAGAGGGAGGATGTGCACTTTTATAAGGGAGGAGAGGGACACCTTAGGAAAAACCTAAAATAATATTTTATAATAAAGTCATATTCGGTATTTAATATGTCTACACAGAATTATTTAGAAGCTAAAGTGGGGATGGGTCTAAATACTTTCAACCAATGGGTTTTAGACAAATTTATGTTACTATTTTAACAATATCATTTAGATTTAACTCTAAGTTAAATATTTTATCTTTTACCGTGTCTTCTTCTTTTCTTACACTATAAGGTTAATAAACTTACAATGACAAGACAAATGAACCAAAAGTGGTTCATTATTAATATATATAACCTTATAAAAGTCATTTTATCGAACCATATATTTTATGGAATAAAATAAAAAATAAAAATATAATATTTGATTTTAAAACTATTTTATGTGAATTTTGTCACTATTTGGTAATTGATTTTTGTAAAAATCATAACATCATTATTAGTTCTAAATAAGTTCATTTAATCAATAATAACATGTCATATGAACCTATAAAATTATTGGAATTCATAACAAGTCTCAAATTACATTTATTTGAGTATTTATAATATTAATTATTTTAATATTTCATTATATAGGTAATTACTGCATCAACATTGTGTCAAAAATACCATAAATTATTTAATGTATAAAAATTATAAATGAAATACCATTAGGTATTAAATATATTTAATATTTTAATGAATATTTATAGCCGAATTTATCTTAATTATTACCGTCTATTAAAAATATTGTAGTTATTAAACATTGATTTTAACTATTTTAACTCTTCTTTAAATAAAATTATATTAAATGTCCTAATATAATCTATGAGGACCTAAATGGTCATATTTTATTCCTAAGGTTGTTTTTGGTCAAATAAAACTTATCCAATAGAATTATTACATGTGGTAGGGTAATAATAATATCATTTTTACCCTTAATTACCCTATTAACTTTTAACCGTGGTAAATAAAAGTAAAATTTACTATTCCCCAAAAATTAGTTTTGTCTTATTGAACCACATTTTACTCCTTGATATTAACCGTGTCTCTTGGATTTTTCAAATTCCAATCACAGAAGCGGTAAAATTATGTTTTATGTATATTTTCAAATACTCCTAGGAGGTGGATAAAAGACGGTGAAAAGTTCAATAAAATTTTAATATATATAAAATTTTATAAAATGACTCAAATGAGTTACATTGAACTTATATAGGTATTATGAATCAATTTTGACCTAAAATAAATTTAAATAAAATAAATATTTATTTAAATAAAATTCGGTTTTTAAATAGTAACCTAGTTTTTTCACTATTCATAAAAATTGAAAGTTTTCAGAAAAATACAAAAATTTCACCCTAGGATAATTTCGATATTCAGAATCCAAAAATGAAGTCCATTTTGAAAGATAAAATTTATAAAATTTCAAAAAGTGGGTATTACTATTCATAATGGCTAGTTTATATAATATTTTAATAGCATATCATTATTTAGTGAATCTCGATATTGCGAACAACACACGCTATCGTGGAAGGTCACGATGGCGTGTAAAGAAAGACAAGATAGTGTTGTGTGTAATTAAATATTTATTTGATGTTCCTTATAACATAAGACATAAAAAAATATACTTCTCATAAAATATCATGGTGTTACATTCTACCCCCCTTAAAATGAATTTCACCCTCGAAATTCGTAACTTCATAACAAAAAGATGAGGATATCTCTCTCTCATCATATAATCAAGCTCCCATGTAGCTTCTTCTATTTGGTCGTTCCTCCATAAAACTTTCAACAAGCGAGTTGTCTTCTTCCGCATTACTTTTTCACTATGATCCTGAATCTCTATCGGCTGTTATTTGTATGAAAGATCTTGCTCCAGTGGTACAACTTTTGAGCTGGGTACATGTGAAGGATCGGGTATGTACATTCTCAGGAGAGATACATGTAATACATCGTGAACATGACAGAGATTCGGTGGAAGAGTCAATCGGTAAACTACCTTCCTAACACGATCCAGTATTTTGAAAGGACCGATATTCCTAGGGCTCAGCTATCCCTTCTTTCCAAATATCATTACTCTCTTCCAAGGAGATATTCGTAAGAACACATTATCACCCACTTCAAACTATATGTCTTTTCTTCGGTTGTCGGCATAACTTTTTTGTCGACTCTGAGCTGCTCTTATGTGTTGTTGAATAGATCTGACCCTTTCTCCCATCTCATCAACAAGATCAGGTCCTAATAGCTTTCTTTCCCAAAATTCATCCCAACAATTTGGAGTTCTGTATTTCTTTCCATAGAGAAATTCATAAAGATCCATCTGAATACTAGAGTGAAAGCTATTATTATAAGAAAATTCCACCCAAGATATGTTGATACCCGAAGCTTGACGTACATGGACATTACATTACTTTTGCGGAATACTTAGTACATAACAAAAACACACACACAAGGACCTTAATAGTTTACTGTCTTTGGAAACTCGGAATATAATCTTCTAATCATGTTGAAAGATCTTCAACATCTCCCATAAAGATCATCCCTTTTTTTAAATAAAACCATTGTTTATATCCTAGGGAAACGAAAACATAAAAGGGTGAGCTCAAATGATCAGTAATGGTAAACAAAAGAAATATCAATAACATCATATACATAAGAGCATAACTTTTAGAAATCTTAACCTGCAAAAGAAATCATAATTTCATAAAATGTGATAAATCATAGTAGTGAAATGTAATCCCAATAATCATAACGTAAAACATGAAACTTTGTGGAATACACATATAATCATATAGAATCATTTATTATTAGTCAAGACTCAATGCCAAGACTATCTTAGTGGACAAAGTCCATTTCTGAACCGAGTTCACTCCTCGTTTCAGTCCTGTTTCGCTAAACCGGTTTAACCTGCCGTTCCAGCCATGTCTATCTCATGAGATATAAAATCTTTACCCAATGCATTGTAGGGAGATATAGGTCCCACCCATCTCATAATGATACCATTATTATGTGTGCCACAAAATCATAAACCATACATCATAGCATGACCCATGTAATAAAAATGGGAATCTTAAACATCATGACATCATAAAACAATTCATATAGGATAAAGGAATTCATAAAAATATTTCCATCACAACATAATCAAATCCATGTAATATTAGGGATAGAAACAGAACCCTATATTATCTTGGATGGAAAATAATTTTGATAAAACTCTTCAACTCCATTCATGAGGAAAATATCCTTTCTACTTCAAAAACATTTTTCATTTCTTAACATGTCATAAAATTTTAAATTAAAAGAAGTTGATTAAAAATAAACTTAAAAACTTGTAAAGGAAGCTTTTTGGAAATAATTTTTTAAAAATCCATTCATGCCGTATAAGTTAAAAAACATTCTTCTCATACTTTTGTCAAAAAACTCAAAAAGTACCTCATACGAAAAACGACAAAAGATTCCTTTCATATCTTTTACTAAAAACTCACCAAAGGTTAAATTTTGATATAAACTATTGTATAAGGATATAAATATTACATATTGAGGAAACATTGATGTGGATGATAAAATACACCCCAGTAAATAAAAAAGTATAAACAATCTCGGATAAAAATGAGATTGTGATATTTCCCTTACCTTATATCTGATTTGATTCGTAAGTGTCCGAACCTCCTGTATAATGATTTAAATAATGTCATTGACTTGTTAAAAAATCATAATAATTGTTATGATATCATATATGGTCCACTTATGACTTTATATTACCTGTTCTTTTGTAAATCCCATGTAAAAGAGCGTTTTGGGTAAAATCGTTTCATTTGTCATCCGTGTTTTCACTTGTAATTATTCATATGATTACCCAGATCATTATTACATAATTACAAAATATAAAAAATTATTTATATATAATATACTTTCACAATATACATATATATAATAGATCAGTAAATGGAATGAAATACACCGTTCATGGAGACGGTAGGCCGTACGTACGCATGGACGATGTTTTCGTTTCCTTATTGAGATGAATGGAATAAAGTAGATGACATACATATATATACACATAAATCCAGTATCATTATTATGTCATATATTTCATGATTAATTATTATATATACTTTATAATCAATCATGAATGGTAAACGTGGAGAATGAATCTCATCGTGTCATGGAGACGGTAGTCCGTACATACGCACGAGAGATGATATCGTTATCATGATCGTGGAATTGTATTGTAGTGTATGTATACTATTTCAGAATCATTATCAATTTACAATAATCATATATAGTTATTATTTACACCATTATACCCATCCACGTAAGGTGGTGGTGATAATAGATTACACCATGGTGTGGAGACGATATTCTGTACATACGCACGCGTGGTGATTTCATTTTCCGTAGGATGGATAAGAGGTGAAATAGGGTTGTTTCATATTTATAATAACATATCCGTATATGAGGGATACTGATGTTATTACATCATAATGAAAAAATCTATGAAGAAGAAGTGGAAGAAGAAATAAAGTTGAAAGAATTGGTAACGGACATTACCTCTTCTTTGAAGCGCCTCTTTGAGTCCTCCTCTTAGGGAACTAAAATTGGTCTTTGAAGAAGACCAGAACCTCTTGGATGTTTCTAGGGAAGTGGAGAAGAGAATTTGGCAGGGGTTGGACGAGCATGAAGGCTCAATGTGGCGTGAGGAAGAGAGGGAGGAGGTGCCATTTTATAAGGGAGGAGAGGGGCTCATTTGTAAAAACTAAAAATATTATTTTATTATAAAGACAAATTCGGTTATAAATAGCTCCAAATTGATATATTTCTAATCTAAGATGGGTATGGGTCTAAATTCTCTCATTAAATAAAATTTAGACAAGTTTAGGTTCCTATATTAACCTTATCATTTATATTTAACTTTAAGTTAGATAATTTTACTTTTACCGTGTCTTTTTGTGTTCTAACACTATAAGGTTAATAAACATACTATAACAAGCCAAACGAACCCCAAGTTGTTTATTATTAATATATATAGTTTTATCTAAATCATTTGATCTAACATTAGATTTTTAGGAATAATAACAATTAATAATATAATATTTGTTTTAAAAACTATTTTATGTCAATTTTGACACTATTTTGTAATTGATTTTTGTGAAAATCATAACAGAATGATTAGTTCAATAAAAGTTACTTAAATCAATAATAACGTGTCATATTAACCTAGAAATTTTTTTTATTGCATAAAAAGTCTTAAATTACATATATTTGGGTATTTATAACATCACTTATTTCAATATTTCATTAATAAGATAATTACTGCATCATCTTTGTGTCAGAAATAAATTAACTTTTTTAATTTCTAAAAATTAAAAATAAAATATCATTATGTAGTAAATAGTTTTAGATTTCTAATGAATATTTATAGTTTAATTTATCTTATGTAGAACCCTATATTAAAAATTATTTAGTCATTAAACATTGATTTTAACTATTTTATCTCTTCATTAAATAAATTAATAATAAATGTCCTAATCTAATCCAAGTGGGCCTAAATGGTCATATTTTATTCCTAAGGTTGTTTTCGGTCGAATTACACTTATCCAATAGAATTAGGCCATGTGTTAGGGTAATAATATTTACATTTTTACCCTTAATTACCCTATTTACTTTTAACTGTGGTAAAAAAAGTAAAAAGTTACTATTCACCAAAATTATTTTCATCTCATTGAACCACATTTTACTTACTGACATCAACCGTGTCTCTTGGATTTTTGAAATTCCACTCACAGAAGCAGTAAAATTAAGTTTTATGAAAAATTAATTTTTTTAGCTACCACTTAGTGGTTTCACTATTCATCAAAAAAATGAATGTTTCCAGAAAAATACCAAAAATTAGGCCTCAGTTATATTTGATATTATGAACACAAAAATGATGTATATTTTAATAAATTCAAAACATATTAGTTGCATTAATTAATTTAAAAATTAATTCCCGTCATCAAAACAAATAGCGTGTTCTTAAGAGATAAAAACTATCAAAAGATTGACACTTGTTTATGTCTGGATTAAATGTGAAATTACATCCAATGACCAACATTGTATTAAATTGTAAAAATCTATTCTAAATATACTTTAAAGCCACTCAAATTAATAATTAATCACTATTAATTATTTAGATTAAAACGGTTGTTATTAATTAAAATTTAGTAATTTTCACTATTCATCAGAAAATTAATGTTATCCGAAAAGTACCAAAATATCACCCTAAGCTAATTTCGATATTCCAAATCCAAAATTGAAGTCCATTTTGAAAGATAAAATTTATAAAATTTTAAAAAGTGGGTATTACTATTCATAATGGCTAGTTCATAATAATTTTATAATAATATCTCGTTTAGTGAAACTCGGTATTGCGTACTACACACGCTGTCGAGGAAGGTCGTGATTGCGTGTAATGCAAGGAAAGTCGAGGATGCATGTTGTGCAAGCTCCTTTTTGTGTAGCATACAACACAAGAAATTAATGAAATTAAAAAGAATATTTTTCATAAAATCTCTGGGTGTTACAAGATAGGTGTTGATCCCAACCACCCTTGAAATCCATAGAGAAAGCTCTTAACATATCTTCTAGAGTTTGAATTATTCCCTCAGACTGACCGTCTGTCTGAGGATGATAAGCAGTGCTGAAACTCACCTCTGTATCCAGAGTATGCTGAAGACTTCTCCAAAACATTGAGGTCAACCTCAGATCCCAATAAAATATAATAGAAAGTGGTACTCCATGAAATCTTACCACATCTTTTACGTATATACTGGATAGTTGATCCAGATAGAAATATTCTCTAATATCAATTATGTGTGCCAAATTCATATGATGGTCAACTATGAACCAGAGAGCATTATTGCCTTTGGATGTTTTAGGACGTCCTGTGACAAATTCCATATTGATGTTTTCCCATTCCCATTCGGGTATGGGTAATGGTTGTAACATCCCCTTAGACATCTATCACTCAGAATTAACCTGCTGACAAACCAAGCATCGAGAGACATATTCACCAACATCATTTTTCATTCCATCCCACTAGAACTACTCATTCAGGTCCCTATACATCTTCGTGCATCCAGGATGAATAGAGAATGAAGAACTACGAGCCTCATCCAATATCTCCTTGTATAATTATGGGATGGTAGGAACACAAATCCAATTCCTAAACCTTATTATCCCATCACAATCACGGTTGAATTCAGGAACATTTCTCACCTTCATTTGTAACTCGACATCTTCTTTTTGTGCCTGTTTAATCTTCACATGTATGGATGGTTGAACATTCATTTGAGAAAGATAAGATTTCTCCCCATCCATTATAATTCCACGATCCATCCTTTGTAAATCAATAAATATTGGATCTTTTGTGATCCCCATCATTGATATGCTAGCATGGTCTTGTTGACATAATGCATTTTACACCATGTTTGCTTTCTGAGGGTGATAATGAATTGAGCATTCATAATCCTGAATCATCTCCAACCATCTTCTTTGGCGCATATTCAGCTCCTTTTCTGTGAAAATATACTTTAAACATTTATGATCTGTATAAATATCACGCCTTTCACCATAAAGGTAAAGCCTCCATATTTTTAATGAAAAGATTACCACAGCTAACTCCAAATCATGAGTTGGGTAATTTTTCTCATGGATTTTCAACTGTCGTGAGGCATAAGCTATCACCATATCATTTTGCATGAGAAGACACCCTATCCCCTTCTTGGATGCATCACTGTAGATCAAAATCCTTTCTCCACTACAAGGAAGTGTGAGTTCGTGTACACTGGATAACCATATTTTTTTCTCTTTGAAACTCTCTTCACACTCCTCTGTCCAAATGAACTTAACTCTTTTTGAGTCAACCCGGTGAGTTGATTAGATAATCGTGAAAAATCATTCACAGAATGTCGATAATATCCACCCAGAACAAGAAAACATTGGATCTCAGTTACTGTTGTTGTTCTCAACCATCATTCGATAACCTCTGTTTTTGCTGGCTCCATAGATATCCCCTATTTTGAGATTATGTGACCCAAAAATGAAACTTTTTGAAGCTAAAATTCACACGTGGAAAATTTGGCATAATGAATCTCCTTTCTTAGGGTCTTTAATACAATTCCCAAGTGATATTCATGTTCTTCCTTGCTCTTTGAATAGACATGAATATCATCTATAAAGACTACGACAAACTGATCAAGATAGTCACTAAAGACTCTATTCATTATATCCATGAAGATATAAAGGGCATTAGTATGACCAAATGGAATCACTATAAATTCATAGTATCCATACCTTGTATGGAAAGCAGTCTTTGGTATATCCTCCCTTTTGACCCTTAATTGATGATACCCTGAACGAAGATCAATCTTGGAAAAGTATTGAGCTCCACGTAGTTGGTCAAATAAGTCATCAATGCGTGGAAGAGGATATTTGTTCTTGATTTTGATCTTGTTAAGTTCTCGACAATCAATGTAGAATCTCATTGATCCATCTTTCTTCTTAACAAACTGAACAGGTGCTCCCCACGGTGATGTACTAGGGCATATGAATCCCTTATCATGATTCTCTTGGAGTTGCTTCTTCAGTTCCTGCAACTCAATTGGGGCCATTCTATAAGGTGTCTTTGAAATAGGCATAGCACCCGGTATGAGTTCTATTGAAAACTCAACTTCATGATTTGGTGGAAGACCTGGAAGTTCCTCCGAAAAGAAATCATCAAAATACCGTACAGTGGCCATATTCATAATCGTGAGTTTCTCTCCAACCATTTGAGATAAATAACCTTCATTTTGTGGAATCAAGGCCCAAAAGATTGATGAAATTTCTACTAGAAGGTTATGTTTATCCTTACATCGATAGACGATCATAGATTGATCTAGCATATGAAATGTGACTTCCCTTCATTGGAAATTGATATGAGCTACATATAAATAAATCCAATCCATGCCAATAATCACATCAAATTCCACTATAGGAAGGATCACATGATTTTCAGGAAGCACATTCCCACAAACATCAATCGGAGAAGAATTGTAAACATTTGATGTGGTTGTTGTGCCATTAGGGGTTGTCACAGCTAACTCAACATCTAATTGTTGAGGTAATATGTCAATACCCTTAGAAAATTCATTAGAAATAATAGATTGGGTGGATCTAGAATCAAATAAAAATTTTCTACTTTAGAGTGGATGGTAAGTGTACCTTTCACCACTTCATTATCACACTCCACAACACTGATAGAAATTGCATGTGACTTTCCTCTGTGTTTAGACTTAAGAGTATTTTAACATCTATCATCAACAAGAACCCTTGGATTAGGGCATTGATTTGCATAATTCCCCATTTTCTTGAACTTGTATCATTGAAGTGTTGGAGGTGCACTCTGTGTATCCTTTTATTTGTTCGCATCACTAGACACCTTCTTACCTTCATTACGGAATTCAAATTCCCGATAACCATCTTTTCCACATTTGAATCATTTACTTGTCCCTTTATGACAACTCCCTCCATGTTTCTTTCCACATTTTGAGCATAAGGGGAAACTCATCTTCTTTTCAGTGTGCTCTTCATATTTTCCTTTGAATTCCATCTTCCTCTTCTTATCAAACAGATATGACTAATGGGTTACTCCAAACTCCATCTCAACCATGAGAGCACATCGAGCGATTTCCTCATATATATTGAAGTCCCTTAGGGATAATGCCCTTCAAAGACTTGATTTTAAGCCAATAAAGAATCGATCGATCTTACTCATAGGTTGGATAATAATCCAAAATATGTACCTTGAAAGTCTTGTAAAATTTTCTTCGTAGGTACCAAAAGATTCATCATCCTTTTGCTTTAGTTCAAGAAACTCCTTCTCCATCTTTGTTCTAAGCATACAAGTGAAGTAATTATTGAAAAATAAGTTCTTGAACTCATCTCATTCCATGGACTCAATTTCAACTAGTGGCCTCGTATTATTGATAAGATTCCACCATTGATTAGCTTCACCTTCCAAACGATATACTGCTAAGTTGACTTTATCATGTTCAGAACATTGAAGAACTGAAAATATATTTTTAGTGGTACTGATCCATTGTTCACCCACTAATGGATATGTAGACCCGCTGAATGAGGGTGGGCGCTGCCTCATGAAGGATTCAATATAATGTTGCTCCTTCCTTTTCACATTTGGAAGTCCTGTATGATTCATATCTTGAGAAAGTTGTGTGATCATGGCTACATGATTTTGCATTCCGTCTCCCATAACATTTGGTTGCTCTGGGGTAAAATCATTGCATTTCCTGTCGCATTCCGCATTAACACGGTTCCATCGGGTTCCAACCATTGACTAAAACCAAGATGAATAATGTGAGAAACACTAATTATAATAGGAAAACCACATAATCAAGAATAAAATTTCACACTTAGGGTCTTATCATAGGTTGTTCATGGACATTTCTAAAACACTACTATTGTGTTCTATGCTTAGACATATCCTTAGGGTTCTTACTAAGGCATTCACATCCTAGTTTCCAAAGGTTGACTATACTATTCATCTAATACCAACTATATCGACCCATACTTTAAATAAATTATTATTACTTCAAAATTGAATCACACATATTATAACATATAAAAAAACCATGAAAGGACCATCTAGGTATAGTGTCTTTAGAAACTGGGAAACAAAAACAACTGGTTCATAAATCATCTACACTGTCTCCCTTTTATTTTATCATATCTAGGGTCCATTTTGGCATATATTACTTAATACACTTCTTCCTGACCATGGGAAAAGAAAACATACAAAATGGTCAAATTCTCAGTAAGGGTAAACAAAAGAAATATCAATCATATCATATTCATAAGAACATAACATTTTGAAAATCTTAACCTGCAAAAGAGATCATAATATCATAACATGGTATATGTCATTGTAGTGAAATGTAAATCCCTATAATAATAACATGAAACTTAGTGTCATACACACATAATCAATGAGAATCATTTCATAGAAGTTAAGACTTATTTCCAAGACTATCCTAGCAGACAAAGTCCATTTCTGAACCGAGTTCACTCCTCGTTCATTCCTGTATCATTGAACCAGCTTAACCTGCCATTCCAGCCATGTCTATCTCATGAGATATAAATCATTACCCAATGCATTGGATGGAGATATAGTTCCCACCCATCTCATAGTGAAACCATTCTTATTTGTGCCACAAGATCATAAATCATACATCATAGCATAACCCATGTAATACAAATGGGATTCTTAAACATCATGTCATCATAACATAATCAATAAAAAGACATCCTAAAAAATAATTACAAAATAACATAATAAAATCAAGATAAAAATAGGGATATAAACAGAACCCTATATTATCTTAGATGGAAAATAATTTTAATAAAACACTTGAACTCCATTCTTGAGGAAAATATCCTTTCTAGTTCAAAAACATTTATCATTACTTAACATGTCAAACAATTTTAAACTAAAATATGTAGATTAAAAATAAACATTAAAACATGTAAAGGAAGAATCATTGAAATAATGTTCTATGAAATCATAAAAATTCATTCATGCCATATAAGTTAAAAAAACATTCCTCTCATACTTTTGCCGGAAAAGTCAAAAAGTACCTAGTACTAAAAATGACAAAAGATTCATTTCATATCTTCTACTAAAAACACACCAATGGGTAAAATTGGATTTAAAATATTGTATGAGGATATAAATAATATTATATATTGAGGAATCATGAATCTGGATGATAAATATTCCCCAGTAAATTTCGAAGTATAAACAATCGCAGATGAAAATGAGATTGCGATATTTTCCCTTACCTTATGTCCGATTTTCTTTGTACGTGTCCGAACCACCTCTATAATGATTTAAATAAATTAATTGATGTATTACATAATAATTATCATTTTTATGATATAATTTATGGTAATATTCTTAGCTTCTTATTAGTAATATTTCATTGCTACTTGTTATTCGGGTGATTATTTCTTTTTCTTCGTATGCATGTTTTGTCAAATAAATTCTTATTCTTATTTTTAGGTTATAGAAACCTCATTTATAGAATGTTATTAGTGTAATATATATCATATTTAATCATTTAATTAATTTATATAATATTTATTCAATGAAGGTCATGTAGAACGAGTCGAATCACACTGTGGAGACGGTAGGCCGTACGTACGCACGAGTGATGATATCGTTCCAACGATCGTGGAATTATATTGGAATATATGTATACTATTTCACAATCAATATAACTTTTAAATAATCAAATATAGTTATTCTTTACACCATTATACCCATCCATGTAAGGTGGTAATGGAAAATAGATTACACCACAGCATAGAGACGGTATTCCATACATACGCACGCGCAGTGATTTCATTTTCCGTAGGATGGATAGAAGGTTAAATATGGTTGTTTCATATTTAAAATAACATATCTGTATATTAGTGATACTTATGTTATTACTTAATAATGAAAAAACTAAAGAAGAGGATGTAAAAGAAGAAATAAATTCCAAAGAATCGGGAACAGATATTACCTCTTCTTCGACACGCCTCTTGGAAACCTCCTCTTAGGGCACTAAAATTGGTCATTGAAGAAGAAAAGGACCTCTAGAATATTACTATGGAAGTGTATAAGAATAATTGGCAGGGTTTTGCCGATCTTGAAGGCTCAATGTGGTGTGAGGAGAAGAGGGAGGAGGTGCCCTTTTATATGGGAGGAGAGGGGCACCTTAGAAAAAACGTAAAATATTATTTTATAATAAAGTCATATTCGGTTTTTAATAGCTACAAACTGATTTATTTAAAAGATAATGTTGGTATGTGTCTATGTCCTATCAACCAATGGGTTTTTGACATGTTTCAGTTACTATTTTAACATTATCATTTAGATTTAACTCGAAGTTAAATATTTTAACTTTTACCGTGTCTTCTTGTTTTCTTACACTATAAGGTTAATAAACATACTATAACAAGCAAAACGAACCCCAAATGGTTCTTTATTAATATATATAACCTTAGATAAGTCATTTTGTTGATCCTTAGATATTTATAAATAAAATATCAATTAATAATATAACATTTGTTTTAAAAACTATTTTAGGTCAATTTTGACACTATTTGGTAATTGATTTTTGTAAAAATAATTACATCATGATTAGTTGGAAAACAGTACATTTAATCAATAATAACATGTCATATTTACCTATAAAATTATTGGAATTCATCAAAAGTATCAAATTACTTTTATTTGAGTATTTATAATATTAGTTATTTTAATAATTAATTATTTTGGTAATTAATGCATCACCATTGTGTCATAAATAAAATAAATTATTTAATGTCTAGATTTTTTAAATAAAATAAAATTAGGTAGTAAATCTACTTATCTTTATAAATAATATTTATAGTCTAATTTATCTTATTTATAACCACATATTAAAATTGTTTTCGTTATTAAACATTGATTTTAACTATTTTAACTATTCTTTAAATAAAGTAATATTAAATGTCCTAATCTAATCCATGTTGACCTAAATTGTCATATTTTATTCCTAAGGTTGTTTTTGGTAGAATTAAACTTATTCAATAGAATTAGGACATGTTTTAGCGTAATAATAATATCATTTTTACCCTTAATTACCCTATTTACTTTAAACCGTGGTAAATAAAATTAAAAATTTACTATTCACAAAAAAAATTATTTTTATCCTATTGAACCACATTTTACTCCTTGATATTAATTGTGTCTCTCTGATTTTCGAAATTCCACTCACAGAAGCTGTAAAATTATGTTTTATATGATTTTTTAAATTCACATAGGAGGTCAGTAAAAGACGGTGAACAGTTCAATAAAATTTTTATATATCTAAAATTATTATAAAATGACTCAAATGAATTAAATTGAACATATATAGGTATTATGTATCAATTTTGACCTAAAATAAATTTAAATAAAATAAATAATTATTTAAATTAAAAGCCGGTTTTTAAATATTAACCCAGGGTTTTCACTATTCATAAAAAATTCAAAGTTTTCAAAAATAAAAAAAAAATTTCTTTCTAGGATAATTTCGATATTCCGAATCCAAAAATGATGTCCATTTTGAAAGATACAATTTATAAAATTTCAAAAAGTGGGTATTACTATTCATAATAGCTAGTTTTTATAATATTTTAATAGCATATCGTTGTTTACTGAAACTCGGTATTGCATACAACACACGCTATCGTGGAAGGTCACAATTGTGTGTAAAGCAAGTCAAGCTAGTGTTGTCTGTAATTATAGATTCCTTTGATGTTTCGTATAACATAAGATATAAAAAAATATACTTCTCATAAAATATCAGGGTGTCAGAAAATGTCTCTTCTTTCATATTTTCATTGGATATTTATTTTCAAATTGGAATAATATCTCATAAATGTTTCCATTTATATGAGATAAAATATTAAAGGATGCATGTATAGAGGGGTATTTCTGTTTAAGTTTTGAACATAGCATGTATTTGTGTGAACTATTATAATAGTTTGTTGGAGTGGTTGTTCTATAATTGTGTTTACAGATAAGTGGAAGATGTAATGAAAGAAGTGAAGGAAAATGTTATATAAAGTTTGAATGTTTAAGAAGTTTTAGTAGTCAATACATTTGGATAGAATGGTTTTATAGTCATTGATTCATTTTTCCAACAGATACTTTTATCTCAATGTCTTAGAATAACTGATTAGTGATCCATATCTTGATGTTACAGTGATTAGTGATTTATAAACCATGGTTCTGAACATAATACAATGTGATAGATTGTTGGGACCAAGTTGGTTGAATTTTTTTGGATACATAAATATGTTGGTGCTGATTCATCTGTAT
Source organism: Viscum album (assembly GCA_963277665.1). Classification (NCBI taxonomy): domain Eukaryota; kingdom Viridiplantae; phylum Streptophyta; class Magnoliopsida; order Santalales; family Viscaceae; genus Viscum; species Viscum album. Next base: position 631,506,165 of record OY728134.1, on the reverse strand, counting down.
TTTTTTACCTATGAAAAAATTATTTCAAATTATATGTTTTGGTAATCAGATGAATGGAATGAAACAAATAATAATAATTAGAAAAGCATACTATTTTTTGTTAATAAAATTCAAAAGACTTTATTTTCCTATTATGGAGATGTTTTGTGAATGATGTTATTTTTAAAAATCACTTTGTGTATGGAATGAATGTTTCAATAGGTTTGAGGGAGTGTAGCGAAGTCTGAATGTATCCATACTAAATCTATTTATGATATGTCGGTTGTTAATTCTCAAATATAATATGTATTCTAGAAACATGAGATGTAATTCTTATAAAATAATGGGGGATAAGATGTGTTTGATACCTTATGTCCAAAAATTCTCTCCCGATCATAATGTTCTCAATGTTGTGAAGATTTCATGATACAAATTTATTTTTTGGAGGATGAATGTAGTGAAGAAAAGTAGCATATGATGATATTGGCCCATCAAATTTTGTATTATTCCTACTCATCAGAGGCATGATGGTTAATTTTGGTTTTAAAATATGATTATTATGTTGGAATTATTACTACCTATAAATTTTATGATTGAATGACTAATCAAAATAATGAATCGCAATAATGTAGTCAACCATTTCAAAAAAAAAAGACTAATGTTTATTTTATTCAATGGGGAAAGAGAAAAATAAAAATATGGTTTTATCTCTCAAATGGGTCAATATTTATCCAAAAAAATTTATGATATCATTATATCAGATATATATCTATCCATTAGACCAATATTGACACTAATACTCCATCAGACATAATGCCACCATTCTATGTTATTGAACTTATGAATAAAATGTGAAATGTTGTGAATTTGTTGTTGAAGTGATTTTCAAAAGTGTGCTTGAAATTTCTATTGAAGTATTTCCAATTATTGGTCATTACTTTAGAAGTTTCAATGATTTTCATAGAGGTAAATAAATAATGGATGTCTATCAATTGTTTATAAATGTTTATAGAATAATGTTTTCAATTATTTTAACACTTGTTTTTTATTTCTCATGGAGAATAGATATGAGAAGTAATTAAATTTTAAAAAGTGGTATCTTAATGAGTAGTATTAATATTTTCATATTTTTTTACATAATTATTTGTTGTGAGATTGAATAACGGTTATAATGCTTAAATATTTTTGATGCATGGAGAAGATTTGAGAAATATTGAGAAAAATATGGAAGAGTTAAGAAGAACTATAATATTTATAGATAATGGTGAAAAAGAAATGAAATTCATGTTTTGGAATTTTTTTTGAGTAGGAATAAGTTTTCATATTAGCTCACAATATAATATTTTAAATCCTATAAAAACTAATAATCACATTGTACTTTTATAAAATGAATTGTTTTTAATGTGTGAAGAAAGTGGGAGCGCTGAAGAAGAGTCAAGAAGGCTTACAAAAAATGTTTTCCGGATTAACATCTATTTGATGAATAAGAATATTCAAGGATAGTAGTCGTAGGTTACTGGATCAGACTGGGACATTTTCATAGGTTTTTAGTAAATGTTTGAAGTGGTTCATAAGTTCTTCATGGGTATTCTATATTATATTTTTTCTAGACAATGTAAATAGACTAGGGAATCAGACTGAACCATTTGGATGAGCGTTCATACAAAAGTATAGAAATGTTTTCTTCTAACATATTCTCTGTAGGGAAGTGAATAATTTTGTTTTGAAATTATTTTAGTGAATGTTGATAAGACATCCCAATAGCTTTTTTTGAACAAATTGGAAAAGGATTTATTAGTTTTTACACATAAATTTTTAATATATTTCTTTCTATAAAAATAACATGAATTTTTTTATTGATCATGGTTCTATACAAGTGTATGGGTATATCCAAATTTTTGTATATACCAAAAATTATTATTTTATTTTGGATTTTGTGGAATTGGATTATTTTCCCAACATTCCAAGGATGTAGATACACTTATTGCATAGTGAACCTGGTAAAAATTTGTGTTCATGTGGATGTGTTATTGTTCTATATTCAAAAAACTGATAAATATTTAATAGGAGGAGAAGGTTGTTTTAAAATAAAAGAAACATAAAATACATATCACTTATTCTCCTCCTCCTCCTCTCAGTGATACAATGATCTTAGTGGGGTGTTATCAATAATAATCCTAGAGGACATTCCATTCATTTTCAATGATACTGCTAGGATGAACTTATAGTTTGATACACCAATCATCCAAGTCATAATTAGATAATAAATCATGTTTTTTATTCCCCTTTTAAATTTAGAAGGATTAAAGGAATCATTTCATAGATTTTTTATATCAGCATTATGTCCAAACAGTGATGTAAGCAATTGGTTGGATAATAAGGCCACTGAAAAAGATAATTTTATTCTTCCAATTGTTACTAGATTGTGAGAAAATGTTTTTTCTTTTTAGATATTTCAACTGACGTTTCTATAATAAAAAATTAAAAACATGAAATTCACTAATCACATCATTTCTTAAAATATATTGAGGTGAATTTTCAGTCTCAATAGTATTTTCAATCCTTCAAAAATCATTCAATTATGAATGATCCATTGGAAAGAATATTAAATGTCCCAAAAAACTAAAACTATGATTATATTTAAGTATTATATATCATGTATCCTTTATGAAAACATTATAATAATTGTTTCCATTTTTTCTCTATCCAGATATCATTTCATAAGAAGAAAATCTATTTAACATCCATATAAGTGAAACAAGAATATGAAATTTTATATTCAAGCAAAAATAATATGTTCACTCAAACACATTCAAAATATTCATTACCTATTTTATTAATGGTTTCAAGAATACATATATTTTATTTCCAATATTATACTATCTAGATTTGAGTATACTTAAGAAAGATAATGGTTTTTTCATAATTATCCATTGAGTACGGTTATACATGTGTTTGAAAGCAAGCCATATTCTATAAAAAGTAATCATTTGATCAAACATACTAAACCCTAACATAATTGAAGAACCCCCAAATTATGTACCGCAACTAAAAAATTAAGTTTTAGAGCATGTAATGTCCATCATACTAATCTATTTGTAGGATGAATGAAATCATCCTTGCCCTTATTTCTCCTAGTATCATGTCATCAAGTATTTTGTTTTCTGATATTTCATTAGACATCAAAATATTTTGGGTTTTGGAAATAAATGGAAAGTGACACATTATTTCTGTATAATATGAGATGGTGTTCAACGATAATTTTACTTCGATTGAGCTATACAAAATTTTATAAATTCATTTAGGCCCTTGGTTTCAGTCATGAATAATCTTTAATATTTTGAGGAAGCATGATTTTTTTATAATACATTTTGTTGGTCAGATAACTACATTGAAATATAAGGGTCTGAGGGAATATTTTTTATCATTTATGAGTAATTACATAAAATATCTATGAATATTATCTATAGAACTATTAAAAATTATAGGGATATATTACCCAAGAAAAAATTCATATTGAAAATTCCTAATTTTTTATTTTACAACATTTATAATATATTCTGGTTGTGGTAGTATCCTTGTTATTTTTTTAAACTACTAATAAAATCATTTTCATACATGTGTCTTGTGTACCCATATCACTATCTTCTTATAATAGCATACTTTATTTCTTATGATGGTGAATTAATGGGAAAGTTTCATATAACCAATTTTATAATCTTGTACTCTCATTAATTTCATAATCATTTAGATAATTAATTTCCCTCCCTTTGTGGTACCATACATAATAGTATTCTTAAAAAAAATTATATTCTAGATTACTTCGTCACTATTTAACCAAAGAATTATAAAATATTATGACACATTAAATGTATAAGAACTCTCTTTGAACAACTCTTAATGAAAATTATAAGATACTCCCCAGTTTATTTTGAGAATCGATTGAGATCTGATCTATTTTATACAAACATCTTCTATAAATTATTTTAAAAATGTTATATGTCATGTCAAAAAATCACTGAAATAATATTTATGTAAAATCAAAAACATATTTAAGGAAAAAAGACAAGTTCATTTTATTTTGATCACTTTTGAAAATATTGAACCAATAATAAAATCAAATCCATTCCAAATCACTCTCCATGTTTGTTCATAAATACAAAAATAACATACATGAATACATCAATATAAAAATCAACATAGTTTACCATGAAAAATACAATTTTAGAATGAAAATTCCATTTCAAAATAATTAGAAACATATATTAATGACCCATATTGGGAATTTCATAACATGATCCAAATAGATAATAAATTATTATATATGTATATATAGAATCACACACATATATAAACATAATATTGAAATCTAATTTATCATTGAATAATAACTATATAATAATGCACACCAAATATATTTTTTATATAACTGATGTGGTAGACAAAATTATAATTACAATATAAAAGATAAAAATGAATATCAAACATGAACCATGATATATAATGTGGCATAAAGATCAAAAGTTACAGAACAAACATGGGATTGGTTGATTTGGATCAGTAAATATATTATATTAGTAGTATAATATGTAAGCATTTAGTATGGAATTGGTCATAAAAAACTCTTACTAAAAAAACCCACATAAGGCATAACACATTTCAAAAACATATCTTTAGATATATTAAAATAAAGGAAAACACCCTTCATATAATTATTTTATTCACAAAATTATCATAATATAATAATGTTATTAATGTAAAATAGGTTTATCCATATTCAATATATTATGGAAACAAGTCAAATCAATATATTCACAACATATATTAAATTTTAAATAAAAACATTTTTGATACCCTAAATGAATATTTTATATTTTTAAAAAGGTGGAAATGAATATTCTTATAACACCAAAATAAATTCACCTAACAAAAAAATTAACGAAATATTATATTATATATTTACCTCTTATAATAAAAAAATAATAAGTTTAACTAATATTTTTATAGATCTAGAAGCAAAATAAAAAAAAATCATGTACAATATGATTTATTATTCAATTTAATAACATATATAATCAAAACAAACCCTCAGTCGATGAATATAGAACAATCCTGACATAAAATAATCTATGTTTTTGTTTTATACATATAAAAAATGATCCTTTGAATATGATATAGTGGATTTGAAACTCACCAATTCGATGTTCAAGAAGAATTGAAAAAAATACTATCTAAGGAGAGATTTTTGACGCTAGCAAAAAAAGTGAAGGACACAGGTAGGGTTGAATATAGATAGGAGTGATATGGGAGGAGGGGGGGTCACAAAGGTGAGATATGTATAGTACAGATTTATTTAAAAACAATTTTCATAAACCGACTCTATAAAAAATTGTTTAGATAACCCATTGGTATAATTTGATCTATTCCAATGGTTTAAGGGACCCATTGGTATTATCATCCAATAAAAAATATACCAATATTTATTCAAAATTTATTGTAGAGGTCAATTTTTATTGATCCCATTTCTAGTTGTTTAATATTTTTTAAAAGATAACAAAATTTATCAATGATACTATGTTGGTGAACATAAAAAACGAGGATTCTTTTTTGAAATTTGGAATGATTCTATGTTTTCCATCCATGATTATAATAACTATAATATTATTATATGAATTGCATCACTCAAATTTAAACACGTACCCTTATTGACCCAAAAAGTATTGATATTTTAAAGAACAATTTGATGGGATAATATTATTGTGGAAATTGAAAAATATGAAGTATGATACTTATTTTTTCATCTAGTAATGTCTAAGATATAACATCCTAATGAATTCATGCAACCTATACAGATTATTGTGCCGAAATGGGAAGATTTCACAATTGACCTATTCACTCTAATAGTAAAGACTCTAAGAAAATATGATGTCATAATGATGTTGATCATATTATAAAGTCTACAAATTTCTTTACTATAAATGAAGATATACCTATTTAGTGCCAAATGTGACTCTTTATCAATTATGTGGTGGGACATTATGGTATTCAAATTTTGATTGTATCTAATCATGACCCATGGTTTACATTAAAATTATAGAAAAGTATTCAGAATGATCTTAACAATGTGGTTTATTTTTGAACAACATATCTTCCTCAGATAAATGGAAAGTATTAATAGATTATTCAAACATTAGAAGAAATATTCTAGTCATGGAAACATGGCATTCAAGGTACATGGGAACATTATTTACATTTTGTGGAATTTGTAATGTAATAATTAGTTTTTGAGATTTAAAATGTCACCGTATGAATAATTTTAAGGGAAATGATTCTTTGTAAAAATATTTGGGACTAGTTTGGTTAATGAAAGCTATGATCCCATGAACATGTTGACAATGAAATATTTAATGTGAGAACTATTCCAAATCACACCAAGGGATCTAAAAGTAGGAAAAATAGTTATACTAATAATTAAATGAAGGATTTATAATATCAATTAATGGATAATATTTTCATTAAACATTATTCATATAATGGTTTTATATATATTATAAATATATTGATCATATGTTCTAGGTACATCAGTCATTTTTCAATTTTTGAAAGCATTGGAGTCATGGATTACTATTTAGAAGTGCCACATAACATTACTAAAGTTCATCATGTCTCGAATTTATAATTATTAATTTAATTTCATACCTAAAACAAATATAATTAAAGATAATATAAACCATATTAATCTTCGAATAAAAATATTGTTCAAATTTTTAATACTAGAGAAATAGTGTTGCAGAATGAGATGACTCGATTAGTCAAGGTACATTAGAGAAATGATCATATTGAATAAAAAGTGTTGCAGAATTTATAATTATTAATTGAATTTCATACCTAACCCATGTTACAAAATATAATTAAAGAAAATATAAACCATATTAATCTTAATATAAAAATATTATTCAAATTTTTAACATTACAGAAAAAGTGTTGCAGAATGAGATGACTCGATTGGTCAAGGTACTTTAGAGAAATGATCATATTGAAGAGGAAACGTGGAAAACTAAAGAATTTATAATGAATAAATTCCCATATAAGTTCAGTATTTAACATTATAGAAATTTCAAGGGTGAAATTTTTGAATGATCTAGAATTCACCACATGTAATTCAATTATAGCGAGTAATTTTATCTTTTTAAATAATCAATAACATTTTGAACATGGATAAATTCATGAATGTGATTAAAAACATATTAATTAAATTAATAAATTTAATTTTAAAAAAAATTTATTTTTTGATTTTTTATATAATAATTTTCTTAGTGTTATTTTTTATGATTTCTTAGAAATTGTTTATTTTTATTGAATAGTGAAAATACAAATTTTTCATTATACAGTTACTTTTATGACATAATTATGATGTAATAATGATTTAATAAATTTTAAAACCTTTTTATGAACATAATATTTTTATGGGGTTAAATGATTCCTTTTATAAAAATATTTTGAATTTATGAACCTAATCACGACTTTTACGAACAAAAGTTACATTTTCTTTGAAATAATAATAATTTTGGGTCAATGAATTTAAGGGTATGTCTGGAAGTTTCCATTATGTTTTTGTTTTAATAAATAATTCAAAATATTTCATTTTTATTAAATAACAAAAAATGCATCGAAATCATTTTTTTACTTGATTTTAATGCAAACATATTTTTACACATAAATCAGTCGTTTCTGCAGAAATTGTTTTGAATGTGTTTTGTTTTCCAGAATAAAAACTAATTTATTCTAATTCTAGTATTTGAAGTAATTTAAATAGATTAAATATTTTTAATCATCATAATTATTATTAGCTAATTAGGTAAGATTAATTTTTTTTCATAATGAATAGTAAACATGCTAAATATTTATCACCTCGCTTAAGGGTAAAATAGATCAAACGGGTTAAAAATAAAGGCATAGGACTTCAACATGACATAAAAAACATTATTATATTTTTTTTGTGACTAATTTTTATCCGACCATTAACCTCTTCAAATAAATGATAATTTTTATCCGATTACATAAGAATATGACTCTATATTATTAAGATCGTTTATGTAATTCCGTGTACATCCCTCCCATTGTATATAACAGGACACCTATTATCCTCTAATTTTAACAAACATTGAGACCTCTATCTAAGATAATACCTACCCAAAAACCATAAAATATTTATTACCATCATTATATAACTTCTTTTATTTCTCTTAAACCATTATACAAAGGATTAAGGTGTAAGCCAAAAGTGGTATCTCAAATAAGAGGCAATCGTCTAACCTGAATCCTTCAAATATTATTTCTTCTTATAATTATTATTAATATACTGTATCCATACAAAAATAATTAATATAGTACCAAAAATATACTATGATATTATTATTTTTATGGTAATAAAATTTTCTACCTCATTTCTATCCCACGTAAAATGAAAACTCCCTCATGTGTACGTGAAACCTACCATTTCCATATAGACGTGTAATTCATTTTTCATCACTATTTTACATGAATTTATAAAAAGAATGAATTTATTAAATATATATGATATATTTGAAATACATAGTATTATTTAAAAATTATATATCTTATACGTTCTTACCAATTCATCTATGTCCAAATGATAATGTCTCTCATGTTTATTAATTGACTACATCCTCAACAAAAAGATACAATTATTTTTTCTATTATGAACATGAATGGATGATTACATATTTTTTATAATTAATAAAAAAATATTCATTACATTATTAACAATATTCTGATGATGGAACCATTTTAGAACACCTTTATCCATGGAAAATATACCAAAGGAATTTTGAAAATGTTGATTGAAAAACCATAATTTTTTCAATATAAACAATAAATTCTTATAGAGTGGATTTAAAATAATTATAAAAAAAGATAAAAAATAATATAAATTAAAATGTTTCATAATAATTTATTTAATAAATTTAAATTCATTATACATGATGATAAAATGTGCATGACAAAGAGGATTCCCAAGTAAATAGGTTTCTGTTACAATGTATTTTTCATTCAATATTGTTTATATTCAAGTTTACTTTTGGTACATTCTATTAAAATAATAATTTAAAACACCGATATTTTTTGTAGTCTATTTATTTTTGATTTTACTTTTTTTTCTTCATTTATTCTCTTGTTGAATTGCAGATAAGAACTTAAATTACATTAAACTGACTTTCTTTTAAAAAGTATGTTTTGAAGTTTTCCTTCAAACTCTTTTTCATTAGGATACATATTTTATTTAAATAATATTCAATAATTTTAATACAATTGTACAAGTATTAATAATATTTATTTTTTTGATTTATTTAATTTATATAAATTGTTTTAAAATAAATCTTCTAGTAATTTTTGGAATGAGGAATGCTTTATAAATTGTGTGAATGGAAACTTTTTCTTAAAATACTCAACATGAATATATATTACTGCCGTCATGACTTATATTTTCATTTAAGTGTATTTTAAAGGATTTCATGGTTATTTTAAAAAAAAATTCATAATAATTTAATTAATATTTCTTCAAATTATATAGAAATAAAATGGTTTTATTTACTTAATGGAATGAATATAATTTATATATGTGATTTATAACTCCTTTGATACACAAAGTTACAAATAAATTATTTTTAATGTATAAATACTATTTATATTTCAATGTATTTGTTTTATTAAAAATCCATCATTCCTGATGAATCAATGGTCTTCAATAATCCTATACGGATATCTACCATATCTTGAGATCATTCATTTTATGGTGGTCCTGTTCTCTATCATGTTCCATTATTCATTGGAAATTATTTTTCTACTCCATGTAATTATTATTAATTTCATAAATAAATTTAGTATAATTTCTATTACATTGATAATGTTTCAACTATTTGTCATATATATATATATATATGGTTTGAATTTAATGAACATATTATGTATGTTATTTCATTTATTATGGAACCATTGTTGTTTTTTATTCTTGATTTAACATAGATAATTATTATATTATAAGTCATTTAGGAATGAATTGCATTGTTAATTAAAAATATTGGTAATGTGTAGGATGTGAAATTGATGGGTCAACCCAGATTATAGATATCCCCTAATTGATTGAATGGTCTCATAAGACAAAATTGTAGTCATTTCATATTATTAGGGTATTTGGTTTCGACTTATACATATATTATGAGTGGCATATTGGTTGAGATGCCTTGATGTTAATATTTAGGATAACTTATTCGAGAACATGTTGGGAAGTCCACAAATTTATGGATTTATGAATTTCTATTAATAAGAATTCATTTTCCATTATCCATGTCTTTTATATGATGATATAATAATTGGATGTTAATGGAAATAATGTTTTTCATTAGATGGAATGTGTTTTTATTATCTACTATGCTACATTGATTATGCATCTTTATTCATAAAGGATTATATTGCGTGTAACCTTTACTCAGTATCTATTCCAAACATTTTTTTCCTATCCCTAATATATGAATAATATCATTATTAATAATTTTATGGAATGAAGTATTTTTCTTATTAAATGATTTTATATTTAAAATATAATATAGGGATTGAGTTTGTATTTAGTTTTCAAATATTGTTTAATTGATTAAACCTATGTGGTGAAATCCAATATATTTAGAACTACTGTATTAATGTAAATATCAGCTTGATTTTAGTAGATTAGGGGTGTTACATGAGATGTTAGCCTAAGAACACTATATTATATGTTAGGTGGGCCCATTATTTTACAACCCTTCAATGAATTGTGCTAATATTTACATATAATGAGATAATATAAAGGGAAATGGGAGTAAATCCAACACATCACGAGAATATTTTAACTATATTTATAGGAATGTGGAGTGAACCTCATCAACCCTATGACTCTATACACTATGTTTATCGAAATGGGGTGTGAGCCCATTCCACCCTTGTTTCGTGGTTTCTGTCACGAAACGCCCAACGGTTCCATATCTGATAATGCGTGGACATAATTTCCCATGGCAGGAGTTCGCTGGATGGTCTGACCAGCGACACTTAAGAACTCGCATTAGTCGAGAGGATGGTAATTCTGGCTCATCTCACCCTTTTTGGGGGAATTATTTACTTTTCCGGGACTCTCTTATAGATTTGAGACGTATTCATATGTTCGTGAATCATTGGTTTATACCCAAGCATAGTATCCACAGATTTAACCCTGGTTCGCAATGGTCAGCTGAACACAGGAATTCAGAATCATTTTTTCCTGAGGTTTACCATCCCTTGTGGGATTAATGACCCCGATGAGTCTAGACTCACTAAGGCAGCACAAGGACCGGCGCGGTGAGCCGACGTGAGGATTGTCGGATCAACCGGTTGTTGGGCTTGAACATCAGGGATGCTTTGTAGAGACCCGAAGCCTAACGTACATGAACATTACATTACTTTTGCGGAATACTTAGTACATAAAAAAACACACACACAGGGATCGTAATAGTTTAGTGTCTTTGGAAACTCGGAACGTAATCTTCTAATCGTGGTGAAAGATCTTCAATATCTCCAATAAAGATCTTCCTTTTTTTACCTAAAACCTTTCTTTATATCATGGGGAAAAGAAAACATAAAAGGGTGAGCTCAAATTCTCAGTAAGGGTAAACAAAAGAGAAATCAGTCGCATGATATTCATAAGAACATAACTTTTGGAAATCTTTACCTGCAAAAGAGAGAATAATTTCATAACATGGGATAAATCATAGTAGTGAAATGAAATCCCAATAATCATACCCTAAAACATGAAACTTTTTGGCATACACACATAATCATAGGGAATCATTTCTTGTTAGTCAAGACTCATTTCCAAGACTATCTTAGTGGACAAAGTCCCTTTCTGAATCGAGTAACCCTCGTTTCAGTCCTGTTTCACTGAACCGGTATAACCTACCATTTCAGCCATGTCTATCTCATGAGATATAAAATCTTTACCCAATGCATTGGAGGGAGATATAGGTCCCACCCATCTTATAATGAATCCTTTCTTATGTGTGCTACATAATCATAAACCATACATCATTTCATAAACCATGTAATAAAAATGGGATTCTTAAACAACATGACATCATAAAACAATCCATATAAGATAAAGGAATTCATAAAAATATTTCCATCACAACATAATAAAATCCATGTAATAATAGGGATAAAAACAGAACCCTTTTATTATATTATATGGAAAATAATTTTGATAAAATACTTGAACTCCATTCTTGAGGAAAATATCCTTTCTACTTCAAAAACATTTTTCCTTTCATAACATGTCATACGACTTTAAAATAAAAGAAGTTGATTAAAAATAAACTTGAAAAATTATAAAGGAAGATTCTTGGAAATAATGTTTTAAAAATCCATTCTTGCCGTATAAGTTAAAAAAACATTCTTCACGTACTTTTGTCAGAAAAGTCAAAAAGTACCTCGTACGAAAAACGACAAAAGATTCCTTTCATATCTTTTACAAAAAACTCACCAAAGGGTAAAATTGGATATAAACTTTTGTATAAGAATATAGATATTACATATTGAAGAAACATGGATTTGGATGATAAAATACACCCCAGTAAATACCAAAGTATAAACAATCTCGGATAAAATGAGATTGTGATATATTCCCTTACCTTAGGTACGACTTGCTTTGTGAGTGTCCGAACCTCCTGTATATGATTTAAATCATGTTATTGAATTATTCCATAATCATATTCATTGTTATTATATCATATATGGTTCACTTATGACTTTATATTACCCGTTCTTTTGTAAATTCCATGTTAAAGAAGCGTTTTGGGTAAAATCGTCTCATTTGTCGTTCGTGTTTTTAAATTGTAATTATTCATATGATTACATACATCATGATTACTTAATTCCAGAATATAAAACATGATTTATATATATATATTCATAATACACATATATAATAAATTAGTAAATGGAAAGAAATACACCGTTCATGGAGACGGTAGTCCGTACGTACGCATGAACGCTGTTTTCGTTTCCTTATTGAATTGAATGGAATTAAGTAGATGACATACATATAAATAATTCAAGTATCATTATTAGGTCATATATTGCATTATTACTTATTATATATACTTTATAATCATTCATGAATGGTTAATCATTGAGAATGAATCTCATCGCGTCGTGGAGACGGTAGTCCGTACGTACGCACGAGCGATGATATCGTTCCCATGGTCGTGGAATTGTGTTGAAGTGTATGTATACTATTTCAGTATCAATATCACTTTATAATAATCATATATAGTTACTCATTACACCTTTATACCCATCCAATTAATGTGGTGGCGGAAAATAGATTACACCACGGCGTGGAGACGGTATTCCGTACGTACGCACGCGCGGTGATTTCCTTTTTCCGTAGGATGGATAGAAGGTTAATTAGAGTTGTTTCATATTTATAATAACATATCAGTATATAATAAATACTGATGTTATTACTTTATCATGAAACAACTAAATAATAAGAAGTTGAAGAAGAATGAAATTGAAAAAGATCGGTAATGGATATTACCTCTTTTTGACGCGCCTTTTCTTAGCCTCCACTTAAAGAACTAAAGATGGACTTTGAAGATGACCAGGACCTCTATGATGATACTAGGGAAGTGGAGAAGGGATTTTGTCAGGGTTTGGCCGAGCTTGAGTGCTCAAATTGGTGTGAGGAGGAGGGGGAGGAGGTGCCCTTTTATAAGGGAGGAGAGGGGCACCATAGGAATATCTCAAAATATTATTTTATATTAAAGTCAAAATCGGTTTTTAATGGTTCCAAAGGGTCTTATTTCGAAGATAAAGTGGGGATGGGTCGAAATCCTATCATCCAATAGGATTTAGACAAGTTTAGGGTATTATTTTAACCTTATCAATTAGATTTAACTCTAAGTTAAATAATTTAACTTTTACCGTGTCTTTTTGTTTTCTTACACTATATGGTTAATACACTTACTATAACATGCCAAACGAACCCCAAATTATTTATTATTAATATATATATCCTTATCTAAGTCATTTGGCCGAACCTTAGATTTTTAGGAATAACAATTAATAATATAATATTTGATTTAAAAACTATTTTGTGTCAATTTTGACACTATTTGATTTATGATTTTTGTGAAAGTCATAACAGAATTATATGTTCGAACCAAGTTGATTAAATCAACACTAATATATCATAGTAACCTAGAAAATTAGTGTAATTCAGAAAAAGTCTCAAATTACATTTATTTTGGTGTTTATAACATCAATTATGTCAATATTTCATTAATAAGATAATTACTGCATCATCATTGTGTCATAAATAAATTAAATTATTTAATGTCTAAAAATTACAAATAAAATACCATTATATAGGAAATCTTTTTAGATTTCTAATTAATATTTATAGTCGAATTTATCTTATGTATAACCCCATATTAAAAATGATTTACTTATTAAACTTTGATTTTAACTATTTTAACCCTTGTTTAAATAAATTAATAATAAATGTCCTAATCTAACCCAAGTGGGCCTAAATGATAATATTTTACACTTAAGGTTGTTTTTGGTCGATATACACTTGTCCAATAGGATTAGGACATGTGTTAGGGTAATATCAATATCATTCTTACCCTTAATTACCCTATTTACTTTTAACCGTGGTAAATAAAAGTAAAAAGTTACTATTCACCAAAAATTATTTTCATCTCATTGAACCACATTTTACTTACAGACATCAACCGTGTCTCTCAGATTTTTTAAATTCCATTCACAGAAGCGGTAAAATTAAGTTTTATGAAAAATTCAGTTTTTAACTACCACTTAGTAGTTTCACTATTCATCAAAAATTGATGTTTTTCAGAAAAATGCCAAAATTTCATCCTAAGCTATATTTCATATTCCTTATTCAAAAATGAAGTCTATTTTAACAAATTCATAACATAGAAGTTGCATTAATTAATTTTATAATTAAATCCCGCTGTTAAAACAAATAGCGTGTTTTTAAGAAACAATATCTATCAGAAGATTGACACTTGTTTATGTCTGGTTTAAATGTGAAATTACATCCAATGACCAACACTGTATTAAAAAAATATATTCTAAATATACTTTAAAACCACTCAAATTAATAATTTATCTCTATTAATTATTTCGATTGAAAAAGTTGTTTTTAACTAAAATTTATTAATTTTCACTATTCATCAAAATATGAATGTTATCCGAAAAGTACCAAAATTTCAACTAAGGCTAAATTTGATACTATGAATCCAAAAATGAAGTCCATTTTGAGAGCTAAAATTTCTAAAATTTTAAAAGGTGGTTATTACTATTCATAACGGCTAGTTATAATAATATTCTAATAGCATATCGTTGTTTAGTGAAACTCAGTATTGCGTACTACACACGCTATCGAGGAAGGTTGCGATTGCGTGTAATGCAATGCAAGTCAAAGATGCATGTTGTGCAAGCTCCTTTTGGTGTAGCGTACAACACAAGACATTAATAAAATTAAAAAGATTATTTTTCATAAAATCTCGGGCTATTACAGGCTTCCTACGTAGCCTGTCTAGGAGTAGGGATCAAAGTCCACATAGTTTTCATATACATTTTACCGTCACGTGGGAAGAATGAGAACCGACGTGAGGGTTTTTGAAACATCCGGGTGGTGGGCTTGAACCTCTTGGAGGCTTCCTACGTACCCTGCCTAGGGGACATGGATCAATGTCTATGTAGTTCGCGTTCGCGTGGGAGTAACACTATGAGGTAGCCCAAAATGATGGATTGGGGCATACACTCTGAGGAGGCCCGTGTAAATATATTGGGGATTACACTCTGAGGAGGCCCATAAGAGTATTTCATGGTCGACGATTACTCTAATCCCACATGAGTCATGCTTGGGGAGAGAAACAAGAGGCAGCAGGGACCAGAGGATCACGTCGTGAGAGGTGCGTCCATGAGGAATGGAGTGGGGCTTATGCATGAGGGCGGCCCATGATGATAGATTGGGGATTACACTCTTCGGAGGCCCATGATGATTGATTTTGGCTTACACTCTGAGGAGGCCCATGATGATGGATTAGGGCTTACACTCTGAGGTGGCCCATGGTGATGGATTGGGGCTTACACTCTGAGGAGGCCCATGGGGATGGATTAGGGCTTACACTCTAAGGAGGCCCATGGTGATGTATTGGGGCTTACACTTTGAGGAGGCCCATAAGAGGATGTCATGGTCGATGCTTACTCTAAGCCTACGTGAGTCATGCTCGGTGTGAGAAACAAGAGGCAGCAGGGACCGGATGATCACATTGCGAGAGGTGCGCCTGTGAGGAATGGAGTGGGGCTTGCACATGAGGGCAGACCATGATGATATATTGGGGAATACACTCTGAGGAGGCCCATGAGGATGGATTCAGGATTACACTCTGAGGAGGCCCATGATGATGAATTGTGGATTACACTCTGCAGATTCCCATGGTGATAAAGCGCAGCGGGAGAGGGAAAGCGGGTGATCATGTTCCCATCACCTCTCCTGCAGTGCAAGAGGGCCTCCTTCTGACGGGTATTTTACTATCCCTTGGAAGCCCTTAACAAGTGGAGGGGCAGAAAGGGCATTCCTAAACTCAGACTCCACATTACCGTGGGAATGTGAACCCAGGAATGCTTCGAAAATCTTCTCAAGGGTCTGGGAGACCCCTTCGCCTTTATTTACCATGGGTATGTGATCTCAAAACGGATCTCTGATGCGCCCTAAAGGTGCACCACGTGGATCTAGTGGCTCTAGTGGGGGCCTCGTCTCGGGGCTGGAGAATAGGCCAATGAGGTAGCCACAAAGGATCAGGCCAGATTGGAATGATTTTATCAGGATCGGGGAATGGGATCTCCGAAGGCTCTGATGGGCCACACATACGAAGGAGTAGTGGCTTCCTTCCCATAGGAAGGTGCTATGCGGCTTGAGAAGCCGTCTGCGAACCAGGGTGGTCTGTTGACTGAGAGGCCATCTACGAACCAGGAGGGTCCGCAGATCGAGCGGCCGTCCACAAACCAGGATGGTCCGCGGGACCGATTGGCATCCCGCAAACCTGGGTTGTTTACGGCTTCGGGTTCGACCCACATACCATGGGGGTACGCGAAGGGATTAACATGAGCATGGGCGGCCAAGGGAGGTGTCGGTCGGGGGTTTGTTAGTCGAGGCTTCGCTCGCATAGGAGGGTGCTACGTGGTGCGGCAGATTGGAAAAGAGGCATAAACACCCTGGTCCACAGAGAGTGCTTCCACGGAGGAGAAATGGTTCGCAGTATTCTATTTTTATGTTATTTTATGTTTGTGGTTCACCAAATTATTATGCATTTTTTGGTTCCTTATTAGTTCGTTCCCAGGTTTACACCTGCTATGGTTTGCGAACGGAACTTTGCTGTTTGCGAAATACTAAGCCTTCCTTTGATCGATCTCCTTCTGAATCTCCAATTCCTCTGAATCTGAATCCCGATCTACGAATTCTCTCATCTGTGTTCCCCCTCGGTCTCCTTTTATAGAGTGGGGAAAGAGATGTATATGTGGCCACATGGCACCGTTTGCGGAGGCCCATGACCGGATTCCCAGTTTACGACTGACTTGGTCAATCTGTAATTCGCTGTGGATATTGAACGCTTCTCCCCACTTCCCACAAACCAAACTCAGGGAGTGCTTCATGACTGCGGAGGGTTCTGCCTCCATTCCGCGAATGACAGTGGATGCAGATTGAACTGGTTGACGCAGTCCGCGGTTGGGGACGTACATGGTGGTGAACCGGATTGGTGCCCATCCTGCCTCGCGACAGCAGAGGATCTCCGCCTCCATTTCGTGAACGACGACGGTTCACGAAGTGGGTACTTCGCGAGGCCTGGCCACGTCGCGATTTCATGGGACCGGTTCGCGGACCGGTCCTGCTTGGGTCCCTTCTTTGGATTTTCTCCATTCCTTTACCCAATTCTTTAGGGGATTTGGGTATAATTTCTTTTGCCGATTTTTCAGGACCGTACAAATGCCTCCCATTAGAATGGGGTCTGATCGGAACGAAGAGCAGGCCATTCCGATGCAGAGTGGTCCTAAAACTAAGATGGTTTGCGGTAGAGAGATAGACCTGGTAGGGGACCACACCTATACATATGGGGGCCCTTCATTTGTCCATTACCGAATTCTTCGTGAAACCAGAGCTCCCTTGCCATCGCGTGCTCGCTCCTCCATGAAGTGCTTCGCTCGCGAACCGGCAGTGACTTCCACGAACCATTCCTCCTTCGATGTCGCCTTCACCCACTAACCAATTCCCCAACCACGAACCATTACTCTTAATTAATTAAAAAGTATGTCATGATGGGATATGGGGGAACTTGCTTCGTAGTTTTGGTGCTCTGCGGTTTCAATTATCCGTGGTTTTGATGCTCCGTGGATTCGATGCTCCGCGGTTTTGATGGTCTGTGGACTAAAATATCTAGAACATTAAAAGTTTCTAACTCTTCCGCACTTAATCACTTAAATTAGGGATTGAAATTCTATAGAGCAACTTGGTTCACGGTTTCCTGGACAACGCTCCATGGGATA
This sequence comes from Viscum album, assembly GCA_963277665.1. Classification (NCBI taxonomy): domain Eukaryota; kingdom Viridiplantae; phylum Streptophyta; class Magnoliopsida; order Santalales; family Viscaceae; genus Viscum; species Viscum album. Next base: position 631,487,529 of record OY728134.1, on the reverse strand, counting down.
GGGTTTCGCGGACTGATTTCGTGAAGGGTTGGTTTGCGAGATGCTGTCATCGCGAACCATACATCGAGGCCACCTCGCGGACTTTTCTTATGAAGGCTCCTCAACTGATCCTCAGCCATATATCTGGAATTTTTGTCCCTATTTTTATTCTAGAATAACCAATTTTTAGATCTCGTCGTGCATGGAGAAGATATGGTTCTCCCTCTTTCTGCACTGAGGCCTACCGCAGAACTGCTCCAAATTGGTTCAGAGAGATGTTTAGTTGTGATTCGCAGAGCAGAGAACATCCTAGAGGACCCTAGTCTGTCCATCATTCCTGACGACACTGCCCTGAAATATTTTCACCCTCCTGAACTCCTGGATTATCCACTATCAAATCAACTTCCACTTCATGGATTCGGTCTTTAGGACGATGTCCCTGTTCCCCCCACTTTCTCAGGTCATCCTTCTCCTTTATTGGAAGCGTCATCCAAGTGTATTCAGCTGAACCTTACCGAATTGGGAGAGATGGATTCAGAAACTAACCAGAAATACGTCTTTATTTTGAGGGGATCTATTTTGTAACCAAAGTGATCGGCACGCTCGGATCTTTTCTCAGGAAGCTGTATTCACGAGTTACTCTTCTATTATCAACCATGATCGAGTAGATCCCGATGTGGGGTTGATTTTTAGGTGGGATCTTCAATCTGGCAGGATCTTCTCGAATTGCTGGGCCTGGGAGTTTTGGGTCCATCATCACTGCCAGGAGTCTCATGAATCACTAGATGCAGTCAATTTATACTCCATAGTGTGGGCCTCCCAATTTTCATTTGCCCACCATCCTTAGTTCTGCAAGACCTACTCAGTCGATGGAGTTCGAGCACTAATACTTTCCACCTTGTCTATGGTGACGTTGGTATTATTCTGTGGGATATCCATCAATTGAGAGGACTCCCGATTATTGATGAAATGTATGATGGATTTCTGCCTCTCCTGATGCATGGGAAGATGTCGAACAAGTGCCTTTATTAGCGAGGGATCTGTTGGTCATGGCGGAGCAGACACTGGGTCAGGCATTGTGTGCCCGCTCTCTTATTCCCTATAGAACATGGATATGGTTATTTCAGAATACCACTGGTCATGTGCCGAAGATCAATCTCCCTAGGACTCATCATTCTCAGCAGTCACAAACTTCCCCAGGTTCTTACTGGGCGGTTCTGGAGGCGGGTGACTACATTTCATGGGGATACAAGGTGCGCCCCGGTGTACCACATATGCTCCAATTGGAGGGTTTGTTTTCTATGTTCTTGAGCGGGTGTCTATTCACTTCTAAGGATATTAATCCTGGCGCAAGGGCCTGCACCCTGATGATGGTAGTTGAGGTGGCTGAGGGCCGCCTTGGGAATTTGGTCATGCCCACATTGGCTCGTATTTATGAATTACTAGGTCACATGCAGAAGGGCGGTTCGCCCTTCCATATGAGTAGGCCATTTCAATTTTTGTAAGGCTGGGTGGCGGATCATTGTTGCTATTATGAGTATCGTCACAACACAGTAATCCCTCTTCCTCCTTTTCGGCCTACTCTTCTTGATATAGCTGGAGTTCACCTGAAATCCCTAAGTCCTGGTGAATTCCTCGAGCTTCTGAGTAACTTCTCCCAGTTTTCATTCACTCCCTACCCCACCCCTTCTAGCTTAATAGTTGAAAACCGCTAGGGGATCCTGGAGGAGCACTCATACATGGTCTCATTGTGGGATATATTTCTGTCCGCACAGATCGACTGGGTTTCTCTGTGAGTGATATATGTCCCGTGTCACTTTTCTCGCCAGTTTGGGTGCAGGAAAGTCCAAGTATCACTTCCCCCTCCTCAAGCTTGAGGACTGCACCCAGCCACACTACAAAAATGGTGGCTGATGCTAACATGGGAGGGATCAGACGTGAGCATTCCCCTTCCTGTCGTTGGGGAGGCCACTGGCCTTTCCTTGGAGTACGCAAAAACATTGGAAAAAAACTATCCCGATGGGATCCTAGGGAAAGCTATCCGAAAGGTTCCCAAATCAAGAGGTATTGCGGCTGTTGCATCCATAGAACCATCCTCATCAGCTCTAAGGTAGGATCGAGTGATGGATCATCGATCAAAGTGACTTAGGGGATTTTCCTCCCCTAGTCCTACGGTGCTGATGTTCAGAAGGGTTCATCCTTCTTGGACATGGATGAGGACGACCCTATGGTTCCATGTCCCAAAGAGGCAATCCCGGAAGTTTTTCTAGTTAATATCGGGCTTAGCAACTTGATCCCCAAGCCTGAACCAGAGATAGTGGATCTAGACATTCTTGTTTTGGAACCAACTTCTAGCGAGCACATGCTTACACTGGTTGCAATGCCAGATTTCGTTCATGTTCTATCCAGCGAGGATACCAATGTTCCCCACGTCATGGCAGACCATTGGGAGGTGCACAGGTGGGACTGGCCTCTAATTTTCTAGATCATTTCCAAAACTCCTCTAGATGATATGGAAACTAAGACTGAAGCTCTTAGACAGATCTTCGTGGGCTTGGGGTCGGGTGGCCTTGACTATCGGCACTTCCATTTTCTTTCTTGCAATGTTGTCATGGATCGTGAGGATGCTTCCACTAGCGAACACAAACTTGCTCAATTTATTTTCGCTCATTGCGGGACCCGAGCCCTAGAGGATGCCACTATACAGATCCATCAGTTGATGTCACAGGATGAGACCTCTTGAGATTAGGAGACTGTCCTATCATCAGAGTTGCATGAATGTGAAGAACGGGCAGTGATGCTGAGGGATCAGTTATCAGCTATGACTGGTCATCTTGAAGCCACTAGAAAAGGGATCAATGATCTCCAAACAATAGTGGAGCATACTCGTCTGGTGGCTGAGGATGAAGCTATGGAGAAGGCAGTGTTGGAATGGTCTGGCAACGACCTCCGCTGCACGGTTGCTGATCTGGTGGAGAGAGCGAGTCAGGGTGTTTATGACTATCAAAGCCACTCTTGTACCCTCTGTTTTACTTACCCATCCCCCCTCTTTTTTTTTGTGAGGGTGATACCCTAGATTGTGGATGTCTACCCCTTTTTCTTAGTTCGAATGAAACACAGTCTCTGTCAATCACTTGTTACTGTGAAATTTGATTGTTACTTAGAACAATTGTTGTGTAAATAAAAATTCACTGAATCAGAATTAATCATAACTCAGGATAATAAACTCTATCATTTTCCTAGACCATGGGGTATAACAAGCATAGTTTGACTATTGCGGGGGGTTTGTAGAGAATCCCCACGAACGTTTTTGTCTTTTCTTGTGAATGCCCTGATTTTGCCGGGACCCATTTTGTGTGAGCCCATCGGGTATGGCCGGACATTTTCTTAGGTCGCCGTTTTCGAGTTTTCGGCCTAACGGACATTGTGCCTCTTTTTGTGAGCAGTTTAAATTACCACCGACAAGACTATCATTATTTATGTATTAGGTCGAACAGATTTGACTAACACATGGTGGGGAAAGGGCCCCAATGGGGTTAAGCTGATTAAAAGATGTCTCAATACTCTTCAGATGCACATGGGGGGAACATGTATAAATTTTAATGTCATGCAGGGCGTGCCTCAAGGAATAGGAGATTCGTTGGCGTACAGAGGTAGGAAGAGAGTTGCTTAAGGAAAACATGCCTTTGGTAGATAGGCTATGGGCGATCAATATGTAGAGCTGCTGAGGGCATGGTATGCATAGTTGTGAAAAGGTTCCCTTATGTCAACGACTATCCATTTCTGATGGCCAAGGGACTTCATGGAAGTCCGGATCATGGAAACCACGATGGGTGGCATGGGAAATTATGAAAACCACTAGGGGGCTCAGAAAGGGAGTGTGACATCTTGGAAGGGATTTGGGAACATCCGTACTAATCAGGAGCGTGGTCAGGAGACCACATCCCTACGCATTTAGTTAGCGTAAGAGATGGTTGAGGCTTGGCACAATTTAAAGTCATGTAGCTAGGACATCATTTAAAATGGAACGACTTCTACTGGTTCCCAGTAATCTTGTCAATGACGTTCCACCATATTCAAGCATGGTTGTGAAAGAGGTTGGTAAACTATATCTCAGAGGGTTTCCGAATCCAGGGATAGACATGGGGGCCAAGAGGCGTATGGAGTGAAGCATTGCCTATGGAAATATTGACTTTGGTAGACGGGCCAGTGAAGATCAATTGCAGAGCCACTGAGGGCATGGTATGCATAGTCATGCAAAGGCGTCCTTAGGTCAATGACTGTATTCCCCCGATAGCCATGCATCATCGGGGAAGTTGAGATTTGGGACCACCAGGGGTGGCTTATGAGAGATAATCTTTTTCTGAGTGCATAGTATGGTTTATGATGAGAGGGTTCCTGGATACGGGGGAAACATCTAGACCAAACTACCAGAGAATGGGCGAAGTGATCCCTTCTCACACAGGTGTGAGATGGTGGCTTGTTCCGGTCTTAACTGTTCACAGAAGGACAGAGAAAAGCCTCCATTCCTTACTGAACCCATGGCGGGTTTGACTATGAAGTTTAGCATCTTGTGGTAAGGATGATGTTAAAAAGGCCGCTCATGATTAGAATGTAACTGGGCCCGAGTATCCTGGCATGTATAAGACTTGGAGTGTGGTTGATGGTGTAAATCATGGTTCCAGGATCAGGAGAGATGATATGGGGGCTCTGGGGCAGGTAAGAATATGGAGCTAGGAAGAGTGTCGCCCAAGAAAATCTTGCCTTTGGTAGACGGGCCTGGGGCTATCAATATGCAGTGTCGTTGATTGCATGGTATGCATAGTCGTACAAAGGTGTCCCCGGGTTGATGACTTTCCACTTCCGATGGTCGTGAATGGTTATGAAGATCTGCAATTATTCGGGCCAAAAATCTGTCATCGGGGAAGGAAATGTCTGAACATGTTGGGCATACTTGGCCCAGGGTTGCCGTTAAAGCTTATAGATCTCCCTGCGTTGATTTATTTTGCATGAAAGGGTGTACCTTTACTCCATGCAGTTTAATTTCATGAGGGAAGGACGAGGTACTCCTATTTTAGCGGTCATGTAGCTCAGACTATTGGGTGACTATTACTGCAGTCACTCGAAGGATAACTGGGTCAACATGTTCTGATATACTTGGAACAAGGTGGGGGATGAAGGTTTTAAACTGCAACTTTGAGTTTTCTCGGATCATGAGGTTTGGTGTGGGGGCTTTGAGATAGGTAAGCATACAGAGCTAGGAAGAGTACCACCTGAGGACATATTTTCTTTTGATGGACAAGCCATGGGCTATCATTATGTAGAGACACTGAGGGCATGGTATGCATAGTCATACAAAGGGGCCCCCGGGACGATGACTTTCCACTTCCGATTGCCATGAATGATTATGGAAAGCCATGATTTCTCATAGTACAGAGTTCGACATATAGGGATAATGGTGTCCGAGCATACAAGAGACATCTTCACTACAATTATCTGTTAAGTCAAAGTAGGCTAGTCTTGGCTTGATGTTCACTGATGCGGGTCACTATGTGAACCACCGGTGGACAAATAGGCTAGCCAGTTAGGGATACCATGGAAAAATATGGATTTGAAAAAGGTAATGAACTTGTAAACCACTTCTCCATAAATTTTTGGATCGGGAGATGTCATACGGGGGCTCTGAGGCCGGTAGGCATACAGAGCTAGGAAGAGCATTTCCCGAGGAAATATTACCTTTGGTAGATGGGCTGGGAGATATCAATATGTAGAGATGATGAGGGCAGGGTATTCATAGTCATGCAAAGCTCTCCATGGGTCGATGACTTTCCACTTCCGATTGACATGATTGGTTATGAAGATCCATAATTGTCCGGGTCGTGGAGTCTGATGTATGGAGAGGATGCATCCAAATGTGTATGGATTATATCCATCTCGTATCACCATGTGTCTTTGGTGGGTCGCGAAGAAGTCCATGCAGTTTAACGTCATGCAGTGAAGATGGAGTCCATGCTATATAACATCATGCGGTAAGGAAGAGGTTTCGTGAAATTTAACATCATTCAGTAGGGACAAGGTCCGTGCAGTTTAACATCATACAGTGAGGATGAGGTATACACCCCGTGCAGGTCTAGTCTGTATACGGGGGAAGGGGGCATTTTTAACATTATTGTCTGTGCAGTTTGACGTCGTGTGGTAAGGACACAAAAATACACAGTGTGCAGGTCTAGCCCGTACACGGGGAAAAGGGAGCATTTTTTAATCTTTCTATCTGTGCGGGTTTACGTCATGCGGTAAGGATGAGAAGTACACCCCGTGACGGTCTGGTCCATACACAAGGGGAAATGGCCTTTTTTATCTTTTATTTACTGGGATTGTCTAGGACTGGGAATCCTAGCATCACTACTTATCATTCGAGGGAAGGAATCAAACTGCACGTAGTTCTCTGAAAGAAGTACACACCGTGCAGGTCTGGTCCATACACGGGGGGAGAGGGGCATTGTTAAAACTTCCTGTCTGTGCAGTTTAACATCGTCTGGTGAAGACGAGTGATACACCACATGCAGTTCTGGTCCATACACAGGGGGAAGAAGAAATTTTTAACTTTTATTTGGATTTTGATGGGCTAGGATAGTAGATCCCGGCGTCACTACTTACCCTGCAAGGTCAGGAATCAAGCCGTACGTAGTTCTCTGAAATTAGTGCAGTTTAATGTCATGCGGCGAGGACAACAACCATACAGTTTAACATCATGTGGCTAGGACAAGGGGTATTGTTATATTCCATACAGTTTAACGCCATGTGGTGAGGACGTGAATACACCCCGTGAAAGTCTGGTCCGTACACGGGTGAATGGGCATTTTTGTTTTTGAGGTGGCTGGGCCAGGGTGTGGAATTCTAGCATCACTACGTATCCTATGAGGGCAGTAATCAAGCCTCATGTAGTTATTTGAAAGATGATATACCCCTTCCAGGTCTGGTTCATACACAGGGGAAGAGGGAAGTTTTGAATCATCTTGTCCGTGCAGTTTAACGTCGTGCGTTGAGGACATAATACTCTCAATTTAAGGTCATAGAGTTTTTTCTGTTGGGTGCTTGGTGGTTTATCTTCATGCAGCTCAGATGAACTTTGTGTAGTTTAACGTCGTGTGGTAAGGACGTAGGTGACCCGATGTGAAAAGAAAAAAGGGGTTCTGTGCAGTTTAATGTCATGCGGTGAGGATGACTTCCATGTAGTTTAACATCGTGCGGTAAAGACGTTCTCCATGATTTTTAACGTCGGGTAGTAAAGATGTTTTCTTTGTAGTTTAACGTCATGCAGTAAAGATGTTCTCCCTGCAGTTTAACGTCGTGCTATAAAGACGTTCTCCGTGCAGTTTAACGTCGTGCGATAAAGACGTTCTCCGTTCAGTTTAACGTCGTGTTGTAAAGACATTCTCTAGGAAGTTTAACATCATGCGGTAAAGACGTTCTCCATGCAGTTTCACGTCATGTGGTAAAGAAATTCTCTGTGCAGTTTAATGTCATGTCATAAAGACGTTCTCCGTGCATTTTAACGTCGTGTGGTAAAGACATTCTCCGTGCAGTTTAACATTGTACGGTAAATAGGTTCTCAGTGCAGTTTAACGTCGTGCGGTAAAGACGTTCTCCGTGCAGTTTAACGTCGTCCGGTAAAGACGTTCTCCGTACAGTTTAACGTCGTGCGGTAAAGAAGTTCTCTGTATAATTTAACGTCATGCGGTAAAGAAGTTCTCCAGGATATTTAACGTCGTGCGGTAAAGATGTTCTCCATGCAGTTTAACCTCATGCGGTAAAGACGTTCTCCGTGAAGTTTAACATCGTGCTGTAAAGACGTTCATTGTGCAGTTTAACATCATGCAGTAAAGACGTTCTCCACTTTTAGTTTCTATGCGATATACTTATTTAGGAATCTCGCATTTGTAGGAGCGGTTGTAAATTGTCCATCCATAGAGATCAGGGTATACGCTCAATTGGAGTAGACCTTGTGTACAATGTATGGTCCCTCCCATTTGGTCTCCAACTTTGGAGTCTTCTTTCCAGGTATCATTGGGGTCCGGAGGACCAACAGTAATTCATTTCCCAAGAAACAACGAAGACGAACCTTTTTGTTGAAGGCTCATGCGATCTTGTTCTGGTATACCTCCAGATGGTGAAAAGTGTGCAATTGCTTCTCGTCTAGTTATTCCAATTCACCTAGACGCTTTTATAACTGCTCATCATCAGACAATTGATCACAGATGGAAACACGGAGTGAGGGAAGTTGGGGTTCAATGGTTATGGCAGCCTCAGTGTCGTACACCAATGAGTATGGGGTAGCCCGAGTAGCGGTGCAGATTGTGGTTCGATAATCCCAAAATGCATGAAGGAGTGTATCTGTCCACGACATCTTGTATTTGTCCACCATTTTCTGGAGAATGTTGGACATGGTCTTGTTGAAAGACTCTATCTATCTGTTGGCCACTGTGTGGTAGCGGGATGAGTGGTTAGCCTTGATACCATATTCGTGGTATAGTTTCTCCAATTCAGCAAAGCAAAAGTTGGTGCCATTGTCAGCCAGTATGGTATAAGGGACACCAAATCTGGTGATGATATTGGTCTTCACAAAGCTCAAAATATTTCTCACCCCGACTTCCTTGAGGGGTATGGCTTCTGCCCATTTGGAAAAGAAGTTGGTTGATGTGAGGATATACTTCAACTGTTTGGCTGTGGCGGGAGGATATGATCCCACGACAACCATTTCCCGGATGGAAAACATCCAGGAGTACTTGGCTTGATAGAGTAACTCCGGGGGTTGGTTTATGAAGTTGGCATAAATCTGGCACAGGTGGCATTTTTTGGTAAAACGCTCACAGTCTCGTGCCACTATGGGCCAGTAGTACCCATGTCTTCGAACCTTATGGGAAATCATGGACCCTGGTTGATGTGCTCCACATACTCCGACATGCACTTCAGTCATGAAGGAGGAAGTTTCTTCTCCATCAATAAATATGAGGAGCACTCCATCAAGGCCTATTTTGTAGAGGACCTCTTGATGACCCGCACTTTCGTATAAGACAATGTTGATTGTCCTTCTCCATATTTTCTATCATTCAGCCCTGTCTGATGGAAGCTTCCCCCGTTGTAGGTAGTTTGCAATGGGGGTCATCCAGCCAGTGGCCAGCGCATATGGGATAGGGATGTGACTAACTTCATGGATTTATTACGTCTTGGTCTGAATAAATGGAAACACCATCCGACGGTGAGCAATACTGATAATCTTTTCATCGCGGTCTGGGTCATCTAGTTGTGTGGCCGTGTTGGCTAATGCATCAGCTTGTGCATTCTGAGACAAGGGAATATAGATCAATGTTGGTTTTGTGGAGAACTCAGCCATTAACCCTCAGACATGGTCAAACATGGGTATTATCTCCTCCTTTTTTAATAGAATAGTCACCATTGACTTTCTTGATGACCAGATCCGAGTCACATTTTACCTCAAGGCGCAATACTTGTGCCTAGAGTGCGAGTTACAGGTCGGCAATGAGAGCTTCATATTCCGCTTCATTGTTCGTACATCCCTCTGATAAGAGGAATGAATATGGAAAGACTGACTTTTCTGGGGAGACGAGTATTATCCCCAAACCCACATTGTTGAATCTAGAATCCTCCATCCTCCTCCCGGTGGGGCTTCAAGATGCACCGTCGAAGTACATTTCTCATGCCGGGAACTCCTCTTGAACTGAGAAGATGTCTTCATCAGGTAGCTCAGTGTCCGGTGTAGTGGTCCCTATCAAAATATGCTCTGCCATAATGTCTGATAATGCCTGGCCCTTGATGAATTTCTGAGGCACAAACCAGATGTCAAACTGTTGCATGATGACCGCCCATCGGGATAGGTGTCCGGTTAGCATCGGGCGGCAGAGGATGTACATGAGCGAGTTACACCACGAGATCAAATAGACTTCATGATGCTGCAGATAATGTCGCATCTTTTGAACTGCGAAGGCCAAGTCCAAACAGTTCTTCTTGATATTTGAGTATCGAGTCTCAGCATTAATCATGGTTCGGCTGAGGTAATAGAGATTGTTTTCACTACCCACATCATTCTTTTGTGCAAGGAAGGATCCTAGTGACCGTTCTAGGGATGTCACATATAGAATGGAAGGTCTTCCTTCAACCAGGGGCATGATCACCGGTGTGATTAAGATGTACTTATTCAAGTTGTCGAACTCCTCTTGGCAGTCATCCGTCCATTGGTACGTGACCCCTTTCATTATTAACCTTGTGAAAGGCAATCATTTTCCTGCTAGGTTGGCTATGAACCACCTAATATAGGCTGTGTGTCCTTGGAATCCCCTCAACTCGGTTAGAATTCGGGGAGGTGGTAATCTAAGGACATCATTTGTCTTCTCAGGGTCGACTTTGATGCCACGATGGGGTACGATGAAGCCATGGAATTTCCCTGAGGTGACCCCAACGACACATTTCAAGGGGTTCATATTTAAGATATGCTATCGATGTTTGTTGAAGATGGTCTCGAGTTATGAGAGGTGATCTGAGCTCTATCTGGACTTGACCACCAGGTCATCCACATAACATTCAACGAATTTCCCCAGGAACAGTTTAAAGATCCGATGCATGGAACGTTGATATGTGGCGCCATCATTCTTGAGACCAAAGGGCATGACCCTGTAACATAATACCACTTGAGGGGCCCAGAATGCAGTGTCATCTTCGTCTTCTCAGACCATCCTGATTTGATTATATCCAAAATAGTCATCCATTAAGGATAGAGCCTCCTACCCGGCCGTTGCATCGATTAAAAACTCGATGATTGGAACCGGGAAGTCATCTTTCAGGTAATGCCAATTGAGATCTCTAAAAACGATGTAGACACAGATTTGTCTGTTCTTTTTCGTGATAGGGATGATATTATCCAACAAAATGGGGTACTGGACCTCTCAAATGAATCCTTAATTAATGATCTAATCAAATTCACCGTCATTTTTGGCAGCATGTGAGGGATGCATCCTTCTGGCTGCCTGTTTATAGCCCCGGTGGTCTTTTGGGAGACACAAGTTATGTGTTTCTACTTCGGGATCAAGTCCCGGCATCTCTGTGTTATTCCAGGAAAAGACGTCCCGATGTTGCCTCAGGAAAAAGGTATATACCTCATGCTCCTCGGGAGACATGGCTGAACTAATTATAGTAGGCATTGGGTCTTCCTCGGTACCCATGTTTATTTCCCTATGCTCGTCCACCGTGGTGGAGATACCCTCCTCAAACGCTGGAGGTGAATCCCAGATATCTTCCTCCTATTCTTATCCCAAGTTCTCATTTTATTGGTTTGACGAGGAGAGAGCTCCTAACATGAGCTGTTGGGAGTCTGAAGGTGAGGTGTCGTGGTCGTCCTCGCTTGAGTATTCATCCCCAGATCGAGGGTTGGCTGACTTTCCCGCATTGGCGTGCTCGGCCATTGTGGATTAAGTCATGAGGACATCCGAGTGTGTGTCCATACATGAACCCCTACTCATGACATGGTTGAGAGGAGGAACATAATCTCTACCAAGCTGCCTGAGGGGGTTATCAGGAACCATTTCCAAGCCATTTGGAGCGGGGATCCAGTCAACACCATCAAACAAAGGCTTCTTTTTATTTTTCTCGTAGAACCCGACATCAATTTAATGTGACTCAGAGATATCTAAAGGTGCCTTGTCCGTGTGAAAGATTATTCTTTGTCCATTGACGTAGTACTTGATACAATGGTGGTAGGATGAAGGAACGACCATGTGCTTATGGAGCCATGACCTTCTCAGTAGGGCATTGAATGATGTGCTCTTCCGGACCACCAGGAATTCAGTGTAGGCTACTAGGTCACCAAAATGGGTCCTTAGCTTAATTTTTCCCATTGTCTTCTATTCATTCCTATCGTAACCCAACAGATTTGTGGCCGACAGAATTAGATCGTCCTAACTTTAGCCCAACTTGCGGAGTGTTCGTAGGGTAAGGATGATAACTATAGAGCCATTTTCTATAAAGACATTCCGAATCTCAATACCATTCAGTGTGTCGGACACATATAGTGATCTGATGTGTCCTTTCATGATTGCATCTTCATCCTGATCGGTGAAGGAAATCACTGCATTACATTTAGCCTAGTCAGTCTCTATCTGGTAAATTTCGGTAGCAGCTACCTTGGCATGAAACTCTTGGGGGCTGTTCAAAGCTTCTATAAGTTCCTCCCTAAGGTTTGATGACAAACTTATGGAATCGAGGATTGATAGCTTGGCTGGTACTGATGCCAGCTGCTTAAGGATATCGTATTTTTTCTCTAGTGGCCGACTCTTCTCCGTTGGCGGGAGAGTTTTAGCGGGTGCTTTAGGGGTGGGAGCATTTGACGAGGAGGGGCTGGCCACTGGGTCGGACGTCGATGGTGTTCTCGCGTTTTGAGGACATGGCCCGGCTAGTATGTTTGTGTGCAATAGGATGCCAGAAACTTGTTCCCCCTCTGATGGGTATCGCAGAACAACAGGGCCAGAGTGGCTGCTTGTGTAGGTGGAGGTGCATTATTTCTCCTGCTGAGTCCGTTGAAGGGCTCTCCCACGGGTTTCGGCAATATTAATGGTTTGGGTCGGGATCCAACCGTAAGGATAGTTTTGGCTGCAGCTACGCCTCCCCTAGTATCCCATACCTCTGTGATTCCTCCTCCCAGCTCCTCGTGCAGAGAACTTGGGTTTGTAACTATACACTTCATCAGGGAATGATTCCATATGATGGATTATGTTAATAGAACCAATGATTGGCTCTTCATCCTCTAACAGGTCAACCTGGTCGGTTGTCCCTGATGGTGCCATTTGGTGGGTCGGTGCCCGTGGTGCCAAATTCGAGGGCATGAAATATTCCAGGTTCGGGACTAACTTTGGCCCCGTCATGGACTGCTCCTCTTGTGATTGATTCCTCCTTCTTTGATTACGCCCGGATGATAGGCGTGTGGAGGGTTGAGAGGTCGATACTGTCTCTGCTGCTTCATAGGATGTTGGCGGCAACAACGGATACTGTAGTTGAACTTGGATTATGCCCTGGGCTCGGTTTATAGTCTTTCGAGTCATCCAGTTGTCAAATTTCTGCACCTGTTTGCTGGTGACATTCTTCCACCCCTCCTCTTTGTTGGATTCGGTGGTAGAGAAACATGCCAAATGTGCTGGGGGTTGGTCCCATCTCGACCTCTCTGGAGTCTACCATCATCTGCATGAGGTATTTGAAGAAGAAGCATTATCAGATACTATGTCCCAACATCAGAATGTATAGGTAGTAATCTGGCCTGTCATCGCGGCCGACCTCTTCGGGTTTCCTCGGCTCCGGGAGGCGAAGCATGTTGCAGTTAATGGTAGCAATGAAGTATCTGAAGACTTGATCATCTCAGAACAAGTATACTTTTTGTCTCCTTTCCTAAAAATGTTTCCACTTAGGTCCTCGCTGATCATCCCGTTTAAGTGGAGGTGGCCGCTGATATGCAGGGGGCCCATGACGATTTCGTGGAGGCCGGAGCGGTGGATCCGGCATAGGGGCCGACATGAGTGTGACAGCGGATGTTTTAGATCTAGGGTCTCTTTTTGTACGATCCTGTGAGGCTATTAGGGACTTCTAATTAGTCCACTGTAGGGAGTCCTTAATTCTCTGGGCAATGGCTGAGAGCTGGAAGATGCCAGTGGTGCACCCCACTAGTATGAGTGGTGTTCACAGCTCATTTCGAAGATTATCGATGCATATGACTAGCACCTCATCGTTAGGCATTGGCATATTCAAGGAATAGTTCAGACCTTTCCATCTGGCGATGAAATATGAGACCCTATCGTTATCCCTCTACTTGTAGTTCATGAGGACGCTGACTGTTGTCTTAGGCAACGTTGAGCTAAAGTGGAACATGAACTGCTGCTGAAGGTCCTCCCAGTTCTTTATGGACGGGGCTAGCAGACTCATGTACCAGACAAAGGCGGATCCTTTCATGGTCTGTACAAAGCATCTGATTTTCACTACTTCTTATTGTTCCGGAGTTCCCATCATAGGGTCGCAATAGGATGCATAGTGCTTCAAATGATGCTCTAGATCGCCTGACCTGTTGAAAATAAGGTATACAGGGCTCCCAAAATTGGGTGGAGGTGGTGTATTGGTCACCCAATCAAGGTAGGTCTTCCGCTCTGGTTGTATTAGAGCGCGTCGACCTTCTATTGATTCCAATCGAGCTGCCAGTTCCTCGATGGTGCTGGTGATACAATGGTTTACATCCTGTTTTGTCTGGTCCTGGGAAGGCGTGGCCCGAGGTATTGCCTGAGGATCCAGATTGGCCGGAACCACAGGAGCGTGTGCCGTTTGGGGAGCCTTCAGAGGGTTCAGGCGTACACGCTCCTATTGCTTCATGAGTGGAGGTAAGTCTTGGTATTCATCCAAATCTACATTTAGGTAGTTGGATGGGCTGGGTGCCTTTTTGGATGGGATCCCTTACTGTTTTTCGTTTTCCATGGAAAACCTTAGTCCTTGAGGCCCAATTACTGGGAGTGCATGATGTGGCTCTTCCCGGGATGCACATTCAATAAGGCGGTTCCTTTAGAGTAGCTCGGCGTTAAGCCACCTCAATTCTTTCATCTCCTCTTCCTATCGAGAAAATATCTCTTCGAGCATGAGTGGCTCATCTTTGTCGAGAGAAGGAGGCGGGTTAAGGGTAACCAGTCCCTTATTCTTATCCTTATTAGAAGCTTGTTGGGTAGGGGGAGGAGGGTTGGCTAGAAGGACGACCATATTTAGGACGGACCTCTGATTCCAGGTGTGCACACCTGGTGGTTCATTGAGAGTCATAGCCTGACTGGAACCGTCGTTTCCCGATTCATCCAGATTTTCATTTTCCCCAGTGTCACCAATAGGGTTAGCCTATATGGCATTGATGAATGCATATCATGGGTTTGAGGGGATGTCATCATCAAAATGGGAAGAGGAACCCCTATGTCTTCTACTGGTCTTCCCTTTCATAACCTGGGATTGCCTTCAGACTTCTTGAAAAAGGGAGACGCGGAGAGTTCATTGGTGCGACCTTATGATGCGCCTTCCTCTCGGAGGGGATAACGATTCAAATGACAGGGTATGACGAGGACCTCCTCTTATGATTGTCCTCCCTAGACGAGAGAACACTGACTCTCATGGGGGAGGTTGTTGTTGAGGGGGTAATAATTCCCCCAGCCCTGAGGGCTGGGGTTGGCTCCATTCCCTGGACATTGAGTCTCCTCCAATTTTATCTGTCTTAAGAGGAAATTTCTTGTTAAAAATTCCCCCAGTCCTGGAGGCTGGGGTTGAACCTAGATTGTGGTAGTGGCTTCCGTTATCGTGACCTGCCTGATCTTTCATGCCCCCATTCTGGGGTGAACCGGATTTGGTGCCGAATTCACCTGTGGATCAATCTCTTCTGGGGAGGCAGGAAAAGATCACTGATTGGCCCCTCTTAGGTGAGAGGCATGTTGTATGCTCTCGGTGACCTGATTCTAGAGTTTTTGAATGGCTTGTTCCCGTTGGGCCCGACGCTTCTAGGACATACTCAAAGCCTGACTCTGTTGGGTGTGTTGCCTTTCCTGAATAGGGGGACCACTCGATTGCCGTCGTGATGTGATGACGTTGCAAGAGACCATGCTGAATGGGTTCTTCTGGGAGGGGAGCAGAGTGAAATGCAGAGCTCCGTGTTCCCCCCATTCCCTAATATGGACTCCCGTTGGAGCATCACCGATGAGGCGGCGCAGTTGGTGCAGCGCACAGAGGTAGGCTATCTCCATGTTTCCTTTACGTCTCTCGCAGCGCTGTCGCCGCACCATATGAAGGGATTCCAGGTCGATGTGACACAGGAGGTCTCATATCATCTTTACATGGTCTAAATAACCTTCATAAGACAGGAAGCTTGATTTCAGCCAGCGGAGTGTCATCCATATATTATGGAGGATTCCGTACATGCATTCTTCTGACAACTCTCTGGGTATATAGAACAGAGAGGTGGCTGGGAACCAAAACAAGACTGGTATATCATTTCTGGCTAGTCGTTTCCTAATGTGCAACATATCGGCATACTCCTCCGCTAGTGACTCCTCTACATGGTCAGCCCAACTGAGACGCGCGCTCCCAATGTGGTTGGAGGTAGTGGGACCGGTAGGTGCTGAGTCATTATGTGGGAGATTCCGAGGTGGTTCAGAGGATGAACGTGGCCCTGGAACATTTCTTTATTGAAGAAGGATGTTGTCGGCGACTAACTGGGAATCTGACATGTTTGATCCCGTCCTTCTGAGTGCCTCGACTTACAAGGGCCTTTTGGTGCATGATTCTTTAGGAGGAGGACCTTCCTGTCAATATGATATTCCATCATGGGGATGACCTTCGAAATGGTGGCTGTAATGGTGAGGACTTCCATTAATGTTTGATGCTCCACTGCATATAGGACATTTGCAGGGCACACCCTGGGGGAGGACCCCCAAGGCATGTTGCAGCAAGGGCAGGACCTTCTGGCTGCGTAGTGCTGTTACGGGGAGGGCCTTCGCAACAACTTCCATCATGGTGAGGATGACCATCATGGATTGACGTTCAATGCGTATCCTGGGGAGGACCTTCAAGACACACTGCGATAAGGGGAGGACCTTCTTGTTGCTTGGGGCCAATGCAGGGAGGACCTTCGCAATGGCGGTCGTGGTGGTGAGGACTACCATCAAAGCTATGGTAATGGTGAGGAATACCATTACAGCTTCCGCATGGAAAATATATGTGGGATACACCCTGGGGAGGGCCTCCAGAATGTACTATAATGTGAGGAGGTCCTTCTCGTTTCTTGACATCTCGACGGGGAGGACCTCCGTTATCAGGGTGGCGAGGACTACCACTGTGATCTGATGTCCGGCTGCACAGAGTGTCGTTGAAGCATAACACCTGGGGAGGACCATCAAGGCACGCTACGACAAGGGGATGACCTTCTTGTCGTGATGAGATGTCACTTCAGGGAGTGCCTCCACAGTTGCGACTATGATAGTGAGGAGAACTATCATAATTTGAGGTCCCACTGCATAGAGATTGATTGCAGTGTATACCCCGGGGAGGACCTTCAGGTTGGATTGCAGCAAGTGGAGGACCTTCTTGCTGCCCGATATTCTGGTCACGTGGAGGGTTTCCATGACTCGCATCGAAAGAGGAGATTTCGTGATCGATCGTTATATGCCCGCGGGGGAGGCCCCCACGGGTTCTCTTTGGAGGGCCTTTCAGAGCTGCTGGTAGCAACATTACAGGGAGGACATTCGCAACTGATAATTCCACTCCAATAATATAGTAATGGGTGGGCAGTGTTCTAAGCCTTTGATGTGCGCTTATTGGCATTGGGAACCCCATGTTCCAGCAGATCGTTGTCATGAACTACCCCTTTATTTTACGACTGCCTTCGGTGCGTTCTGGGTGCTTTCTTGTGGGTATTCGGGACAATCTTCTGTTAATAATGACCATCACCTTTGGTTCCCTGTCTAATCGGGTCCCGTGATGTTTTTGGGATACGCCGACAAACATCTTGACTTTTAGCAGGGATATATGCCTGCTTAGGAGAGTCCACCATGATGGATGGGTGTCCCCCAGTTGGAACGAGTGAAGCTACTCGATCCGGATTCCATTGCATCACAGAATATGGCTGATGACCTTCTTGGGAAGAAGCAGGGTTGCAGATCTACTCTGAGGTGGCTATCTCATCTCTTAGATGAGTCACCTCAATTGGGGAGATGGGATCACGGGCCCAAGACCTTGAGGTTGCCACTGATGCAATTATATTCTCGCAAGTCTGCAAGATATGATATGGTATCGATACCTACTCCTCCATCATTTCCAGGATATGTAGAGAGACATCTTTGGATGGAATAGGTAAAAAGTCTCATTCCGGTATCGGAGTAGGAATAACCTGCTTCGGTCATTCGGTGGTCTGTGGGTACTGAAAATTCTTCTTTTTTGGGGTAGGTAAACAAATCTTCCCTTATACCAGGATACACTGGTTTATCTCTCCGTTAGCTGCCACATCGCGGTAGCAGACTTTGCTTGCATCCGTCGGGAGTTGGCACTACATATATTGGTTTTCCACCATATCGAGTCGGTGGCCTTTTTTGGCGGGGTGACGTGCCCGCCTATGATTTTCCGCCACATCCGGGTGGTGGGATTTGTTGATCGCCACCATATCGAGATGGTAGGCATCAGGAGCAACTATTATTAGCTGGTCTTGTAGGCATTAGGTCGCCACCACGTCAAGCTGGTGGGCTACACGACCCTGTGTAGGGAGAGGTGCTTTCCGAGTAAGTGCTATCCTGCATAAGCAACGGGCTTGATGGAGCTCGGCGGGGATGCACACCAGCCCGTATGATGCCGCATGTTTGGATGGATGGATCAGGAAGATCGAATAGTTGTAGGTGCCTATTCGTGATACGTCTCCGCGGCTGGGCAAAAAAGCTCCTCCGCAGGGACCAAGGTGATGACCGGTCCATGATTGTACGTCTTCCGCCCTCGTCGGGCGGTCCGAGGGGCCAGAGCTCAGGGAGTGTGTTCCTGAATACTCGGGGAAACATCCTCCTTGGCATGAGGATTTTGATTAGCGGCATGACCACGATGACTCCGTTTGGTGTGGGCGTTGGAGCAGAACCCCCATTCGGCAGGGATGTAGTCCTCAGCGTTGACCTCATCCGCCTCCCTAAGGTAAGGGAGGTACGAGTTGTCCCGTTCCGAGGAGAGACTCCCGAAATAGTTTGAGACAACAATAGGGTATGTCTGGATCTGCTTCTGTAGCTGCTGTCGGGTAGGCGACTGGCGAGTTCTAGTATATTGGTGGGCGTGCATGGCCTCCTCCACCGTTGGGAGAGTACCATTCACGTGGTACTCTCGGATCAGCGCGTCCGAGACCCAGCACTGAAGACACTGGGTGGGTGACGGGGTCCTCTATAGGTGAGGATTTTTGGTCCTTGCATTGTTAAAAGAGCACACTTGTGAGTTCCATTGTGATTCTATTCGATCGAAGGGAGTTCTGTGTAGTACCAGTAAAATATATTAACAAATACTAACAACAAACCCGTCAAATAAGCATCTCATGATCCCATGCATAGTTAATGACCTTTCTAGGCCCTCCTTGTGAGTAAAAGGGGGCACCAGGTGGGATTAAGTTAAATATGTCATTCTTGGATAAAGATTCACATTGGGTTCAAAAAATTTTGTTTCATGGTTTCGGTCATGAAACACCCAACCGTTCCATATCCGATGACGCATGGACATGCTTTCCAAAGGCAGGCGTTCGCCGGATGGTCTGACCAGTGACATATAAGAACTCACATTAGTCAAGAGGATGGGAAGTCCGGATCATCTCACCCTTTTGAGGGGAATTATTTCCTGTTCTAGGACTCTCTTATATATTTAAGACATATTCATATGTTCTCGAATATTTGGTTTATACCCAAGAATAGTATCCACAGATTTAACCCTTGTTCACAATGGTCAGCTGAATGAAGGGATTTAGAATCATTTATGCCCAATGTTTACCATCCCTCGTGGGATTAATGACCCCTAGGAGTCTGGACTCACTGAGGTGGTTCAAGGAGTGGCGCAGTGAGCCGGTGTGAGGATAGTCGAATTGACCTGTTGTTGGGCTTGACCCTCAGGGAGTCTTCCAACGTACCCTGTCTAGGAGGTAGGGATCAAAGTCCATGTAGTTTTCATGTATAGTTTACCATCATGCCGGACGAAGGAGAACCGATGTGAGGGTTGTCGGAATAGCCGGGTGGTGGGATTGAACCTCTTGGAGGCTTCCTACGTACCCTGCATAGCGGATAGGGATCAAGGTCCACATAGTTTGCATTGGTGTGGGACTTACGCTCTAAGGCAGCCCTGAATGATGGATTGGGGATCACACTATGAGGAGGCCCAGGGTGATAGATTGGGGATAACACTTTGAGGAGGCCCATAAGAGGATTTCATGGTCAATGCTTACTCTAATCCCACGTGAGTCATGCTTAGTGTGAGAAACAATAAGAATCAGGGACCCGAGGATCACGTCGCGAGAGGTGCGTCTGTGAGGAATGGAGTGGGGTTTATGCATGAGGGCGGCCCATGATGATAGATTGGGGCCTACACTCTGAGGAGGCCCATGATGATGGATTAGGGCTTACACTCTAAGGAGGCCCATGATGATGGATTGGGGCTTACACTCTGAGAAGGCCCATGGTGATGGATTGGGGCTTACACGCTGAGGAGGCCCATGGTGATGGATTGGTTCTTACATTCTAAGGAGGCCCATGATGATGGATTGGGGCTTACACTCTGAGGTGGCCCATAAGAGGATGTCTTGGTCGATGCTTACTCTAAGCCCACGTGATTCATGCTCTGTGTGAGAAACAAGAGGAAGTAGGGACCAGTGGATCATGTTGCGAGAGGTGCGTCCGTGAGGAATGGAGTGGGGCTTATGCTTGAGGGCGGCCCATGATGATAGATTGGGGCTTACACTCTGAAGAGGCCCATGATGATGGATTGGGGCTTACAATATGAGGAGGCCCATGATGATGGATTGGGGCTTACACTATGAGGAGGCCCATGGCGATAAAGCGCAGCGGGAGAGGGAAAGTGGGTGCTCTTGTGTTCATCTCATCTCTTGAAGTGCATGAGGCCTTCCTTCTAACGGGTATTTTACTATCCCCGGGAGGACATTAACAAGTGGAGGGGTAGAAAGGGGATTCCTGAGCTCAGACTCCACATTACTGTGGGAATGTAAACCCAGGAATGCTTCGGGAATCTGCTCAAGGGTCGGGGAGACCCCTTCGCCTCTATTTACCATGGGTATGTGAACTCAAAAAGGTGCACTGATGCGCCCAAATGTTACACCACACGGATCCGATGGCTCTGGTGGAGGACTTAGCTCGGGCTTGAAGAATAGGCCAATGAAGGAGTCACGGAAGATCATGCCAGATTAGAAGGATTTTATCAGGCACAGGTAATGGGAACTCCGAAGGCTCTGATGGTCCACAAATACGAAGGAGTGGTGGTTAATTTTGCGTAGGAAGGTGCTACGTGGCTGGAGAAGCCATTCGTGAACCAGGGTGGTCCACAGACTGAGAGGCCATCCACGAACTAGGAGGGTCCGTAGATCAAGGGGTCGTCCGTGAACCAGGATGGTCCACGGACCGATTGGCATCCCACAAACCAGGGTGGTTCACGGTCTGGCGAGCATCCTGCGAACTAGGTTTGTTCACAGCTTCAGGTTTGGCCCGCGTACTAGGGGGTACACGGAGGGGTCCACGCGAGCAGTGACGACAAAGGGCGGCACCAATCGGGGGTTCGTCGGTCGAGGCTTCTCCCGCATAGGAGGGTACTATGCGGTGCAGTAGATCAGAAAATAGGAATAAACACCCTGGTCCGTGGGGAGTGCATCCGCCGAGGGGATATGGTTCGCGGTCTTTTCGTTTTATGTTATTTTAAGTTCATGGTTCACCAAATTATTATGCATTTTATGGTTCCTTATTAGTTCATTCCCAGGTTTATACCTACTGTGGTTCGAGAATGGAACATCACTGTTTTTGAAATCCTATGACTTCCTTCGATCATTCTTTTTTCGAATATCCAATTACTCTGAATCCAAATCCCGATCTATGAATCTCTCTCATCTCCATTCCCTCTCAGTCTCCTTTTATAGTGTGGGGAAAGAGATGTATCTGTGGCCATGAAACACCTTTTGCGGAGTCCCATGACCTAATACCCGGTTTATAGCTGGCTTGGTCAATCCATAATTTGTGTGGGTATTAAATGCTTCTCCCCCTTACCGCAAACCGAACTCAGGGAGTGCTTCGCTGCCGCGGAGGGTTCCGCCTCTATTCTGCGAACGATAGCGGATGTGGCTTAATCCGGTCGACGCGGTCCACGATTGGGGAAATTCATGGCGGTGAAACAGATCGACACCCATCCTGCCTCGCGACCACGGAGGGTCTCCACCTCCATTGCGTGAACAACAATGGTTCGCAGAGGGGGCGCTTAGCGGGTCCTGGCCACATCACGTCTTCATGGGATAGATTCGCGGACCGGTCCTTCATGTGTCCCTTATTTGGATTCCTACATTATTTTCCCCAATTATTTGGGGGATTTGGGTATAATTTCCTTTGCGGATTTTTCAAGACCCTACAACCCTATAACTTGGTCATCTGTGACTATGTGGGAAATGAGACATGACATATACTTATGATGTTTTGTTCTAAATTATTACAACATATTTTTAATACCATGAACATGTGATTTCATTTCCATATTCTATGTTTTAATACTTATATCACACTACTATTTAAGGGTATATGTTTATTCATTTGATATTTCATGTGCTTATATCATTATATATGGATAAATGTTATCATTACAATTCCATTTTATTATAAAACTTCTCCCTACTCATGTTTTGTTATATTCATATGATATATATCTTGAAAACTTATTGATACATTTTACTTTATTGAGAATTTCATCTCAACATGTTCATATATTTCCCTTCCCCATGTTATGAAAATAAGTATTACTTATGAGAAGTATATAAGGGATGTCTACAATTGTTTTATTATGGATAAATTTACACAAGTATTTTCAGATAATTTACATATGTTATTGGTTCTCAAATACACTAAACCCAAATGTTATCTAAGCTATGTGAGATTATATTGAGACATAATGTTTAAATTATGGGAAAGGTTTTCTATAATGATTTCAATACCTCTAGTAGATATAGTTTTTATCAAAGGAGGATTTAGAAATTATTAGGTTATGTCCAGTTATATTTGATATTAGGATCTGATAACTTTAGTGAAAACTGTAGGGATAAGTAAAAGGGATAATCTTAATTGTAGGATAAAATATTGAAATTTTGTCAAGGTTGAGATTTTATGGTTTTCCTAGAAATAAAATTCTTTTCTAGATACTCCAATTGGATGTAGGATACAATAAAAATGTACCTAGTTGTAGTAACCGTTAATGGGAAAATATTGGGTATTTACTCAATTATCACCCTAATCATGATAAAAATTCCTAACTATAAAATTTGTTTAACATTCTCAGTGGATATGAATTGGTTAACCACATACCCTTTACATGACTTTATAAAATATATATTATATAATTTAATTAGGATAATGAGTACAAGAAAACCTAATGTAAATAAACCACAATTAAACTAAGAGTGACTTAGGTTGAACTAAATACCAATGTCATTGTTTTATAGAGTAATGGATTTTTATGTTTATATTTTATAAGATAATTTTTGATAAATCTCATGGAATTTTAATTTTCCATAACCCACATTAACCCTTTTAGTTTTATTAATTGCTAATCCCTGAACACAACAAATAAACAATGTATGAAATACAAAAGAAAGATATTTTCACAATTATAACCCTAACAAGAAAGGATATAGAGTGTAAAACATTGTGATTAGTCCTAAAAATAGACAATATTTATGATTAACAATGATAACCTAGTTGAGTTTCAAAAAACATTACAATAAACAAATGGAGTCTCATAAAATATTAGGTGATAATAACGATAAAGGAAAGAATATTAAATCTAATTCATGTTAGAAATATGGGAAGAGAAACCTAAGAGAATGTATCCAAGGAATTAGAAGATATTCTATCTACATTAAATGAGGGAATATTGCAACATGTATCTAAGTAAACACAAAAAAGTTTAGTTAACATTATGAAAAAATAATGTTCTAACTAACATTACACTAGTAATTTGATATTTTTTATGTAATGAATTATGGTACTATGAAAAATAGTGAACTAATCCAAATCAAAGATTTTGATATGGAAATTGAAACCAAGAACATTATATACACATTGAATTAGTAAAATAATTTAAAAATACTACTATTAAATTTGATAGTGAAAAATAAGTGGTTCTAGGTAAACTTATTCATCACAATATATTTGAGGATGTCTTATATAGTGTATGTTATAACCATCAATTAGTTGTTGAATTTGAAAAGAATCATTGTATAATTATTTTATCTGTGTTATATTAATATTATCTAAGTCTAATAGGATAATGATTTAGGTAATAATTATTATCCTTCATTTAGGTAAATTAAATGTGATTTTGTAAATCAGTGTGTTCACTCTAATTAGAAGTATATTAGAATAAGGAAATAAAATATCATATCAACCTATGATAGTCTATCAATGAAAGGATGACTATGAATACCCTTTTAACTGAAATAATAACATATGTACCGTTATACCTATTAATAATAAACTCTTTACTCAAATGGATGGAGAAAGAAATAAAATAATATTTGGGATATGGGTGGTCTGAGGAAATATATATATTCCCTGAATTTTTAAGGTCAATATCAATCTAGAAATTATATCCTTATTAATTTATACATCATAAATACAAATATAAATGTTCATTAGTATGTAATAATTAAATTTTCATGGAGAATATTTATTTAATGGGGAAGAATGTAACAATCCAATATTTTACTGTTTTATTTTTATTTAAATAAACACATCGATGTTATCTTTCATCAAATGAAACAGCAAACCATAATTGTAAATTAATATATTCACATTAATTTCATATTAGTAACATATATTTATATATGAATAAAAAATTAACATTAATTTTATTATAAATTGATATAAAATAATAATAACAATGGTTATTTATCTGATATTTTATTTTCATATAATTGGTTTGTTATATTTTCTGATTTAATTTAAAATTTAATTTATAAAATATTATACATTTAATTTGTATAAAAATAAATAAAATTTTGGATTCATCGTAATAATATAATAATATAATTAAAATTTTGTTTTTTGAATGTTTTATTTTTTTGGTGATTAGTGGAAACATTTTTAACAAAAATTGTAGCATTACAATTATATAAGTAAGTCATAGAAGTTTATAAAAATTTATTTGATCAATGATGTGTGTTTAAGGAGTTAAAATATAAATTTTTAAATACCATTAATAATTTAAAAAACCAATGTATATTATTTTGGATGTTATGTAATATTTTCCAATAAATATTTTGGTTCTTTTATTTTAATAAAATATTATTTTGTTATCATTTTTCATTTTTGTTGATTTAAAATACACTTAACATTAATTACTTTATTATAACCTAATTTATTCAATTAAAATAAAATAAATTAATAATTATAATGTAATAATAGGTTTTATCCTCCAAAATTAACTTTTTAAAAAAAATAGTTTTTACACGTTATGTGTGATAATACATAAAATAATTTCATTAACTGTTAGAAACATA
Source organism: Viscum album (assembly GCA_963277665.1). NCBI lineage: Eukaryota > Viridiplantae > Streptophyta > Magnoliopsida > Santalales > Viscaceae > Viscum > Viscum album. The sequence goes on along the minus strand of OY728134.1, from coordinate 631,462,214 downwards.
ATTTTATAAAATTATTTTGGAATTTAAAATTATAATATTAAAATTATGAAATAAATTTCATTTAACATTTTATATTAAAAAACTTTACCTGGGGTTATAAGGGTGTTACCTTGGTAAGGATAAATTAGCATAAAAAGGGGTTTAAACCTGTGAAAAAACTAAAACAAGTTAAAAAATTTGTGACAATGTATGGTGGAGGTATTATTGAAATTATCCCTTGCACAATACATTATTTACCTCTAATGTATCCTTTATCCTTGAATAATGGAAATAAATTATTGAAAAGTATTGACATTTTTAAAACATAACATTTTTATTAATTATAAATTGAGATAAAATCCTATCCATTTATTCACTCTCCCAAGCCTTAACTTCCAAAGGGAGAGGTTATTCTCTCAACTAAACTTTCCTAGTTATTTTCTTCTTCTTCCACCCTGATGTACCCTCTTTTCATGAATACATGAGAGAATAACTATTTATAATATTATGAAATATTACTATATTAATGGAATGTATATCTTATAACTTCCTAAAAAATTATTGATAAAAATGAAGATATCATCATTAGTTTCTGAAAACTACGGACTCCAAAAAAACCAGGTCATGTTTCATAAAATCATTTATATGGATGGTACAAAAGTAATTATTTAATTATAAGTATAATTATTATAAAATTTTTAATGTTATTAAGTGATAATTATTATAATTTTAAACCCCACTCTTGTTCTATTAAAATTTATAGCATCGTCAGTGTATGTGTGAACTACCACCTTCATGGAATGATTTATTTCATTATTCCATTCCTCCATACATAAATGACTTTAATAATGTATAAAGCATATAAAACTTATATTTATTACACTTAATATTATGGGATGATATTTTCTTCAATATATTTCAAATAAAAATTATAAAAAATTATTATTGTAATTTTAATAGCCTTCATTGAACTATTCAAAACAACATGGATAATTTTTTTCCATTTTGGGATAACCTAGGAAAAATTATAATATTGTGATAAGTTTATAATAATGTAAATAAACATAAAAAATTATTTACTTTATGATGTTATTTTATAACACTATTGACTATAGACCGCAAATAGAATAGGTTGCAAAAGAATTAACCGAATAACTCCATATAACTATCGTAAGAAAAAATTATATTAAAAATAAATAATAAATGATAACAATTAAAACATAGAATATAAAATATAGATGAATATTGATATTAAAAAAAGTTAGTAATCTTAATTTTATTATCTAGGATATTAGGCTAAAATGAATAATGAATTGTGACCTATTATGATGGCATTTGGATATCGATTTGGTTTCCTTGAGATATGATTTATATTCACCACTTTTTTGTTTTAAAGTTGTCTTTATTATTAAAGAATTTATTAATATGATAACTTAAATGAAATATAGGGTATTTAAAAATTAAATTAATATCTCATCATCCATGTAATTTCAATTTGAAATATATTAATGTTGTTTGGGTTTTGTTTAAATCTAACCCCCATTATATGAAACAAAATGTTTTATCTTGAACATCCAATATGTTAACTTAGTTCAATCAAACATAATATTTTATATTCTATATAATATTAATATATTGTAAAATTTAATTTTTTATTCAAATATACCTCGATGAATAATTTATTTCCTATAAATTTATGTCATTGTTAAAATAATTTACATTCTTTTTAATGATGATTTTTCATATATGCCAATTTTTTTGCACCAATGTTCTTATTTCTTATTTGGGAACACAAATAATCATTATCTTATATGATCCTCATGTTGTATGTTTACAATTATTAATATAATGTTTTATTATTTTTTTAAATTTTTATTTTTCATCAAAGGTTTTTATGAAAATTAAAAGGGATATTTTAAACCACCCTCACTAGTATTAGGTTACAATTTGTTTCTCATTATTAATTGAAATTGTTCTCATATATTTCATTCATATTCTGTAAACATTTTACTTAAATATATATTATTTTTATATAACCTTTGTTTTTGGGATAATAGTTATTTTATGTTATTTTCTAAATTACCACTTTTACTTATTCTCGACTTAAGGGGACCCTCTAATTTTCTTATTCTAGGAAAAGTGCCACCTCTATAAAAGTTTTCCTAACCTGTATATATTTTTTAACCACTAAATGTTTCATTGAATACCTTCGTTTATCAATTTTAGTTTAATGTAAAACAATAATATCTTTTCTTCATTTAATTATCATTTTCTCATTTGGAAAATAATCATCAATGTCATTTGTTTTTATTATTAAATTCCATTTATTCTTCACATGAATTTTCCTACATTAGAACTCAAGGATCATGCCCAAATTTATTTATTAAAATATTAATGTCCAATGTTATTTAAATCCTTTACTGGGTAATAATTATGGTTTAACCTTTTCTTATTATTTGAGGAAATATTATAAACCCCAATTCTTTATCAAGTTTTTTGTTATGTTTAGGTTTTGTGTGTGGTTACTTTTCTTCATGTGGCACACATATGAATGTACATGTTATGATATTCAATATGTGATTGGTAGGAGCATAAATTATATAGAACTTTAAATAATTAAGTTACCATTTCATCCCATAATATTCCATATATGGTGCATGAGTAGTTATCCCAAGCACACTATGTTATGTGATAGATGAGTGAATAATAATATATCCCCAATGCATTGGGTAAATAATTACATCTCATGAGATGATATTAATATTTGTTTGAAGTGAACCAAATCTACCATATGACTTTACCCATTATTTTTATAGGAATAGTGAGTGAACTCAATCCCTAATGGTACTCTATCCACTATATTTATGATAATAGGGAGTGAAAAAATTCCACCATTACACATCATCGATTATGATATTCGAGGTAATGATCCTTCATTTATGTTTCTGATTTCATGTTTTCTGCTTCTACAATATATTTATGATTCCATGAACTTATGATTTCATTTCATAATTTTAATATTTCCATGATTATCTTATACTATTATGTTATGGTATTCAATTTTTATTTTGAGATTAAATGTCCTACATTCATAATTTATGGATAAATCTTATTATTTAATGCCCTTTATAACAATAATATTCTCCATAAAAATTATTTATCGTCTAAAACCACGATAAAATTTTTGAATCTTTTTTCTTTAATAATAATTTTAGCACACCCCTTTCTTAAATATCCCTTCCCTATGTTATGAATATATATATATATATGTATATATATATATCTTATGAGAAGTAAAAATGGGTGTTTAAGAGGGTTTGATTATGGAGATATGTATATAAGTTTTATAATTAAAATTCATATGTAATTATTTCTTCAGACATAGTAGTCCAAAATTATCTCTGGTCTATGTGATATAATTGGGTGGTGTAATATTAAATTATAAAAATTATGTAAAAAATAATAATTTTTAGGTTTGGATGGTTTAGTTTTTGTGGGATACTCATATGGTGTGGAGAACCATGGATTCGAATTGGAATATATGAGTGGAGTCTTATGGTGGGGATAAGCATGAGGCTTGGTATAACAATATTTAAGACATTGTGGTCATTTAGGGAGATTGATTTTAGTGATTATTGTCTAGGTTTTGGATGTTTTAGTGACTGGGTGGCTTGGATACCATTGAGTAGTGAGTTTGGTTTCTAGTGTTGTATTGGGGAAATGTGTTTTGTATTAAAATATATATCAAGGGAAAATAATGGTTGTCTGATGAAAAAATAGGTTATCAGACATGTTTTATAGATAAAAAATTTCTTCTAGTGGATTTTAATAATTTGGTGGTGATTTTTAAAATAACAATGGATTCCAATCCACTTCATTTTAAGAAAGAATATGAATTTTGATTCGATGAATGGCTATTTTAGAGAACTTTAACTGAAAATAGAGTTAAAAAGTTTAAACATAACAACAATATATTTTTATGGGGATCAATTTTTTCATGGTCTCTCAAGAGATCAATAGACAATTAGTTAAAGGGTGTGATGGTCATGATGTAGTAGAATCCACTAGTCAACATGGTTTAAAATTTCTGTGAGTTGATGTACGGGGAAGTATCACAACCGGATGGTGAAGTTCATTTTCCAACCATTCATCCAAATCAAGCCATCTGGTGGGACATGAGAAACTTTTTTAGCAAGGTTTTTTTTCTTATATTTGGGTTTAATGTGCTTCAAGATTTAGTGGTGTTTGATCTAAGTGATATTACATTTTATCAAGACTCTCCCTACCTCATCTCTCCATCAACCAACATCTATAGGGTTATATTTTGATATGTTTTAGTTGAATATTGAAGGTATAATGTTTGTTTCTCCCTATGTTATTTGTTCATATAACTCCCCACTAATATGGTGCATTTCTATTGGGAATTTTTATGTTTATTAAACTAGATCATGGATGAATCAACTAATATCAAATGGTAATTTTCATGTATTCAGTTGAGGATGTCCAAAAATGTTGTCTACCCATCATTGGAAGACTTTTTATAGGGTAGATCTCCTAGTTATTTTTATGGATTTTATATTAAATTTAATTTAATTTTCTTTCAAATAAATCATTTTAATTATAGATTTTATGAAACATAGATCTAGGGGTTTTTTAGAGGTGAACTGTACATGTTTTCTCATTATTCTAATAAATGGTTGGCATCTAATAATTTTTAGGCACTACGGATTTAAAAATTGATTTGTTAAAAATTATAAATTGTTTATAAATAATTATTGATTCTTTATGAAATGGAATAAGTGATTATAAGTGTAGGTGAACCTTGGTTATATTTGATGAGGCTCATAAAAGGTCATTATGGGTTTAACTATTGAATCATAGTAAGTGGCCCCTGTAATATAAAAGCAATTTCATTCCTATTTATGGGTGTGAAAACCCCCATACTACATGGGATTCATACATTGTAATTTTTGTAACAACATGATATTATAAGAAAATCACATTTGAAAATGTATGTGATACACAAAATCATATTTAGCTCGTGTTTCACACAATAAAGAGCTTCTTCGATAGCTTGTGTTACACGCTTGATTGAGTTTTATTTAATAAAAATATACTACTAATATTATTTGATAGTTTTCACCTAGCTATTGAGATGGCAGGAATGTTTATTATTAACTAAACTATGGAAATATGGTTTATACGTGTATATAAATAATTCTGTGGTGACCAATTAATTTGAAATGAAAAAAACACTTTTTATAATAAAAAGAAATATTAAAAAAACTATTTTAACACTCACAAGTGTTTTTTATAACAATAAATTAAAATAACACTATTTTAGGATTATATTAATGAAATTTATATATTATATATTAAATATAACATTAAAAATTCATCTCATTGGTTTTTTTCTATGTATGTGATAATAATAAACCCAATTTTACGATAAAAAGTAATTTTTTTTCCAAAAACTAATTTGTTACCTTTTATAGAGAAATTATTTTAAAACTAAATTATGAAAAATTGATAATATAAATTCAAAATAAAATTAATTGTTTTAAAATTTTAATACCCAAATTATCATAGGTTTAATTTTTCATGATTTTTTGAATTTTTTTTATGAATAGTGTTGCATAATTAATTTTAATTGAAAAATACATTTTCATTTAAATATTTTGATGTGTTAAATTATATTTAGAATTTATTATAATGTAATATTAGATAATTATTTTTGAATTAACAGAATTTATTCCATTTTAATCTTTATCATTTTAAATTTCTATAAAAAAATTTAAACTATTGATCGTTTTCACATTAATAATCTAATTCTCATCACGTTCACAGGATTGCATTTATTTTAAATTCTGTGACATATGTTATTTAAATTAAGAGAAAATGATTCCATATTTGGAAACAAAATAATATATATTATCTAATAATATCAACATTATTTTTTACCAAAATAATTAGTGAAACTTGTTAAAATTAAATTATGCAATTAAGGTCAAAACAATTTTATAAGGGGGTCAAAATTAATAGATTAAGGGTAACATGAAAAAAAACGTTTACAACACCCATTTTATATACATATTTACACCCTTATAAACATATTATATATTTCTAATTGTTATTTATAATATTATTTAATGATAGTGAACTACATAATAATTTAGGTAAAGAAAAAGACAAAAAAGGAACCTTGCTTACCATTAATAAATATAAATCATTATGATAGGAAAAAATAATAGGATAGGTTATAAATATTATTTTGATTGATATATGATTTTATTGTCATTATAATTTATTTAGTTTTTATAGATGTTATATTTATTTTAAATGCTTACAAAACACCAAATCATGAATTATTTAGGGAATAATTAAACAGAATTAATGATACTAAAAAGATTAAAAGTGATGAAAATTAAAAGAATAATTATCCTACATTATGTTTTATAAGAATATGTATTTTGTTTAAACATTTAACTTAATATATTCAAATTATATCATTTTCATGATATTTTTTAAATTTAAATAACATAAATATTGTCAAAATTGGCATTAATATAATTTCAAAATAAATTTTACTTAATTAAATGATTTAAAATTACTGAAAATACTATATTCATTCAAGTTATTTTTCAATGTTAATAAATATCACATATTTTCCATTTATTTTACAATTTACCATTTATAATAATCATATTGATCCCTAATTAGTAAAACCATTATTATCCCATTTAGGGTAAAATTAGTGTTTTTTCACATTACATTTGTTTCTATTAGAATTAATTTCCAAGAAACATGATTTTATTATTTTATAAATAAAATAAGAAATTTATAATCCTTGGATATTAATTTTTAAATAATTACCACTATAATTTTTATCGTAAATGTAGAATTACCTAGGTTAGAAAAATAGTTACTCTTTTAAAAACAAAACGTGAAAAATATAGTACACCTAAATATAAGTAAAAAAATGAGAAAAATCTATTTATTTTTGTGTAATGTAATTTTGGATCATCGATATATTTCAAAAAATCCATTACTATCAATTTTTCACACACTTGAGGTAAGGATACCTCTCAATAGTGAATAATTGTAGGTATTTACAAGAATGCCACTCTTTATCCATTATAAAAGGAAATTAACTCCCCCTAGTTCTCCACCACTGTCAATAAATTTGGATTGACCATAAACTAACTAAATCAATTCACAAATACTCCCCCCCAATATAGAAGCCTTATTTTTTTAATAAATATTTCTTAGGAAGGGATTCTATGCAAACTTATGGAGGATACCTGAAGTATTGGTAACATTTTACAACGAGTGTTTTTGTTTTAATTTTTCCCCACCCCTTAAATTAGTTTTATACCATGATGATATAATAAAATAATTATATTCTATGTACTGATATTTTATAATGTTATGTTTATTCCCAACAACCACACACTCTTCCATGAAATGGGGTAAAAAATCATCATCCATGTGTGTGGTAGACTACCACTTCATGAAAGGATGTTATTCAATTTTACATCACCACATCTCATGATTGGTTATGAAAATTTATATAATTCTTATATATAATATTTATAAGATAATTATTCCTCGAGATTAATTATATCATATATACCATTTTTTCTAATTCTTAATGAATACTAAAACATCGTTCGTGCATTTGGTGTACTACCTCCTTACGAAACAATGTGTTTTGTTTTCTACTAAAACATTACATGGATTGTAATAAGGTTAATTATAATGAATATATGTTATATATATTAATCTTTTATGGTATTAATGAAATATTTATTTTTATGGAAATATATTGTATCATTTTGTTTACATTTCTAGTCACTGATAAAAACGATAATGTATTTCATGGACGTGTGGACTACAACAACATTGAAGCGATGTGATTCTGTTGTCATCACCAAATCCTAAAGATGATATATATGTATATAAAATTTTATATTGCAGTAATTTTTATATAATTATATTATTTTGAAGATAACATATTTCTCACCATTTTCCACAACAATTATTTAAAAATTTAAGTGGTACTCATGTGTACGTATGACCTACCCTCTCCGTGATAATAACATTAGTTTAATTTTTTAACCATCATTAATGAATTTATTTGAAGTTATAATTTATATAGAAATAAATTAATTATTTAATTATCATTATTTAGGATATGTTTATATAATTACCTCTTTTCCCATATTCAATCTAACAAAATTCATTTTTGTCACCTAAACCAAATATTGTCAAAAAATCGAATGTAAACTTATGTTATTATTTAATTTTATAAAAAAATATAATTCACGAAAATAAATTTAATTGAATGTTAAATGGGATCTAAATCATGTTAACCATTAGACTATAATAATTATTCATGATGATAAATCCACATGTGACAAGTTGGACTCGAGGTATGGTAATTTGTCTCAATGTCCTTTCACTAAGATATATTCTCTTGTTGTGTAACTTTATTCTTTAATAAAGTACATATACAGATCCTTTTAAATGTTATATAATTAATTATTCTATTTTCATTGTATTTATATTATTTTGAAATTTATTCATTCATGGTTCTTATGATTCATAAATTTCTATAGTGATAAGGGACTTATCCTACAAAAATTATCTTTAATGTTTTCCTTCCAAGTACTTATTTTATATTCTTGCAGTTTTGTAAATGTTTTTATGAAATTTTTTTGTTAAAATAATATATTTCATTATGAAATTTTACATATCATTTAATTTAATTTAATGGGTTTCAATAAAATTATTTTTATATTTATTTGTTTGAATCATTTTGAAAAACGAAAAATGGAATGTTCTATTCTTAGCATGCACTAGGACAATGGATTTTCCACCACTTCAACCATTATTTGATTTTTGGATTCCATTATAAGACATAATATTTTCATTAATGAAAATTAACTTTTTTATTTTGTAGGGTATTTAATTATTGATAATGGTTTTTTAAAATAAAATAGTTTTTTCTTGAAGTGTTTTCTATATTGGTTTTAAAGAGTATTTAAAAGGTATTTCATGATTAATGTGATATATTAATGGTATAGTACATGAGAATTATATGAAAAAGTTGATCCCATTATAGATTATACGATAGTTTGATCCCCATTATAACTCACATATGGTCCCTATATAGCTTTTATGAAGGGTTGAGATTCATTATAGCTAATAAAAAATGGGTGATCCCGATATAGTATATACAAAGGGTTGAGACAAAGTTTAACTCCTGGGTGAGACTAATAAGACATTTATGTTGGTTAATTTCCATTATATCTCACCAATTCATTGTGTAATGATAATATTGGAATTCTTACATATGTTTATTCCAATTAGAAATGTTTTTGAAATGATTTTTTTAATTTGATGCTCTATGTCAATGAAAAAAGTGTTTTAATTGTTGAATTTTTTTTAAATATTTATGAGAGAAAAAATGTGTGTGTTTTATTTTGGAATTAATTTATTTCTACAATTCAATAAAATAATTAAAAGTTAAATATTTCATCGGTTCTTATCTTTTTACTGAATTAATTATTTCAATTCTTTTTAAATCCCTTTATGAGATTTTTTTATCATCCCATTTTTTTAAAATTTATTCCAAAGTTTTTGGGGATAATTAAGGGAAATGAATAAGTCCACATGAATTAAATAATAATTTTACATGAAATTAAATCATAAGTTGTTAAAAAAAATTATTATAGTGAAAATATGAAGTAATTTGAAATGTCAACATTGTTTTTTACAGTTATTTATTTATGTGTTATGGCCAAATTATTTAAGACTATAAACATGAAAATATACTCAAACTCAAACAAAGTAATTTCATGAATTGAAATCAAGATCATTTAATGTTTATGATTGAGTCCTTATACTTAGTGTCCAGGGGTTCACGTGATAGTTGAAAAAATGGTTTCATTAGGCCTCTTATGACTTGTGTAAATTCTATTTATCCCTTGGATGAATTGGGATAGACTGATGACTATTTCACAAAGGATATACGTCTTGGATTATGGTGTAAAGATGCATTTTGGAGGTCTTTGTATTAAACTTGATATGTTCAATATCTTAGTTTTTCTTCCTAGCAGCGGTGGAATGGAATGAGAGTCTTAAGGCTGAGTATCGATGAGAGAAATCGATGCAGTTCTCATAAGTGATGAGGAACAACCTCACAATGTTATAGAGGAGTCTTGGTGTTGGATTATAGTGAGAGTAGTCCTCTAGAACACATAATAGTATGAAATGTATGGGTTTCTTCTTGGTAACCAGATGAAGTATCTCCTATATTTGATTAGGAATTGGCATCAAGATTCCATGGAACTTTTGGTTATGATTTAGACCACACATGTAAGGCTAGGGATGAGTGAGATGTGATCAATATGGGTAGTTCCTTGGTAGCACAATGGGGAGTGATGAGGGGATTGAAATGTTTGGTCCAAACATGGAGTTTGGGTTGGGGTGAGCCTTTAAGAAGTGATGTAACTTGTGGGTGATGGTATTGAGGTAGTATCATCGAGCAATGAGAGTTATGGGTCTAGAGGAAATAATGGATTATAATTTTAATTATTTGAAATGTGAAGCAATGAGGGGATATTCCTTGAGTGTCTAGAACACTATGACCATATAGGGAGTTGTGTGATGGGTTTCATCCCTACTTGTATTTCCTGTTCTTGAAAAACCTCCCCAGTGTCTATAGGGATGGGTTAGTGTGATTAGGCTTCCCAGTGTCTATAGAGATGTGTCGAATGGATGGTTTTTCAATAAAAAATCTATTGGTTCTAGCAAATATTCATACATGGATTGTATATGTGTGATTGTGACCTCCCCATAGAATATGAGTTTGGGTAAGTGGGATAACCATGACATGTTCCTCTATATATCAGATCATGGACCTTTCAATGTGTGACATTGGTTGGAGTTCATCAATTAGACCATTCCTTTAGTAGACATTGGTTAAGGATCACTCAATTTTTGAGTTGTGGTATAATGTGATGTGTCACTTTTGGACATTCCTTGAGTGAGAAGGAATGTTTAAATTCTTATGGATGTATAACTATTCCTAGTATCACTGGGTATCAGGTAGAGGTTTTGAAAAGTTCCCAAACATGAGTATTTGGGTTTGGGTTAGGAATTTGGGTGGTGGAATGATCACATGAGTGGATTAAATCCTGGAAGCAATGTATGTATGGTTAGGGTAAGGGTATTTAAGTTAGCACCTAATGATCTTAAGGTCATTTCTATTCATCAGGCATCAAAACATCCTAGTTTGTGCACAAAAAACCAATGATCATATTTATGTTATATATTTTTCTCATAAAAATACATAGATATGATGGTGTATATTAGTGTTCCTTAGTGGTAACCAAATATGTTTTACTCTCACATCCTAAATAGGCATCTCATTGTATAATCAATCAATATATATGTATCTTATGTCATAACATGTGAATTTTAGTTGATTAGGATGAAGTAGTTTTAGGAAATCAAGAGAATGGGATGAGGCATGGGAATGAAAATAAGTATTGTGTGTGTGTGTGTTTGTTGTGTTATTATAATGTTCTAAATTGGGTTCATTATTATATATGGTAAGTTTTATGTTATGTATGAAAAAATTATATATATTATTTTTGGTGTTTATTGTTATCCATACTGTGATGGTTATGCTATGTTTTTTTTATTTCCATTGTTTTTTATCCTTTATTTTATGTCATAGTCTCCATAATATATGTTTTAAGACCTCACCACTAATTGGAATGATATATTGGAGAGTGAGGCACAAATACTTCTATATAGTGCATTGGATTATACCAGTTTTGGGTCAAGGCATTATAAGTAGAAGTACATTAATTCTGAATGGAATGGAGTTGGATAGGGTAAATATCTATGTTAAAAAGTTTTTTGGGGTAGATTTCATATTCTAGAAGCTATAGATAGAGGATCACATACAAAAATAAAATCATTATCTTCAATTTATGGTTACAAATCAATAGATTATAAATAATAATGGATACGAAAAAATAATAAGAACACACCGAGTTTGATCTAGATATCTTTGTCCCATAACATGGGATCTAAATTTCATGTAGTGAATATAGATTTGGAACATATAAATAATATTACTAATATGTATAGACATTCACTAAAATGAAAAAAAACCCTATTTAAAAGTATTTTTTCCATGATAATGTCAATGGTGTGTCTGGTGGATGACCGCATCAATGACTTCATCATGATCTTGGTGCCAGTTTAAATTACATAAGATCATGTTCATGAATATATGTTGATTTTTTTTGTCACTTTCATCACTCTTGGAATCGTGTAATGTGATGGTTACCACATTCATTGATTCATGTTGTATGATAGAAATTGTATTTCTAGAAACTATGTATATAATTATAAACGTGTAAATTCAAAATAATAATATCATAGAATCTACTAAAAATGACTATAGTGATGAATAAAGATGATGATTTCCGACATGGAAGAGTGAAGATAAAAAAGAAACAAAGGAGGAGTACAATTTTAAGTATCTTGGTTTTTGATGGTATAATATTTTGACATTATTGTGAAATTGATATATGATGAAATATTATATTGAGTGAAAATTCTATTCTAGAAGGAATACTTCATGAATTGACTGTACAAATCCTGATAAGAATGGTTTGACTAGTCTGTTTTTGAGTCCTTCCAGTCCACTTTATACTTGGATTATCAGTTCTGAGGATTTATATCACACTATATCTGAGATAATAAGTGTGATAAATTATAATTATAGATGTTTTAGAATGACTAATATTTTTATTATGAAAATGTTAGGACAGTAGGAAAAGTTTATATAGCCATCTAGAAAATAGATGAATCTTTTTCGGAATTGCATAGAGAGATACCCATAGCAAAGTCATGAAATTTTTTGTTCTCGATATGAAAGTGGAATGATGTGATTTTTTTACAACCTTCTAAGATATAGAATGTAATGTTACATGAATTTCCATATGAGTGACCAAAACAATTAACGATTCAGAATTATACCTAATAGTAGTTTCAGAAGAAGTAATTATTGCTCGAATTTTTTTTTGTAAAGTCATAGCATGACTATCATTGTTATATAAGTGAGGAATGGATAAAATAAAACATTTTCAAAGGAATTATAAAGATAAAAATAATAGATTATGGAACATGAAAATATTTTATTAATGGGAATAAGAAAAATGAATTATTCAAAATTGAAGGCAAAAACCTCAAGGATAAAAATTTAGAGTTGGATCATATTGATGTATGGGTGATAACATAATTATAATATCAGTGAGGTGTAAGGTAATATGTTACCATAAATGATTATGTGACATGGAAATTTTTGGTGATATTTTTCATGAAAAAGTACAAGTTTTATAAAACTTTTATCTAATTAATAGTCATGGTGAAAAGGAGGTCAAAAGTAACCCTTATTGTTTGGGGAATGACAATGATGGGGAATATGAAATTAAGGAATTTTATATGTTCTGATATTCGAAAGGAACACAATATTATGTGACCATACCAGCTACTCTTAAATAAAAAACAAGAGATGAAGAGGACGAATCGGTATTTAGTGAAAAAGTAATGTAATGTGAGTATTAATACTACATTTCTTATAGAATTTGGGTAATGGGCCTTTAATTTTGATATCAATATAGTGAATAGAATTAAATAATATTCATTATAGAATAATATTATAGATCCATAGTGGTATAGAATAAATATTTAAATTTCTTATATCAAAGGTTTTTGTTCAATCAAAAAAATATAAATTGATCCCACGTAAAGGTAAAAATTAAAGGACAAGTCTTGAGTGTGATCCTTTATTGGGTATGAATAAAAAAAATTTGGATTTTGTCATTGGGATAATAAATCCTAAATCTTTTACAATAAGGAATTCTATCTTAAATGAAACTATCTATTATGATGATCAAACCCAATTAAAAATATTAATGATATTACAGAATTAATATAATTTGAGTATCATCTCAATTGAATGTTATATGTTATATAAGTTCAATAAACTTTTGGAACTACATCAATTCCAAAAACAACAGACTACCTAAAAAATTGAAGTTGAGTTCTGATTATGATTCAAAAGATATAAGTATATAAACCTCATCGATTTTTTCGAATTAGTGATAGCCTTAGTAGAAAATGTCATAGATGTTTTGGTTCTAGAATGACCTAACTCAAAAAGTAATTTCTAGATGTCTAATGGGACATAACACAAAGTTTATAGATAAAAAATTGTTTTACAATATTGTTTTCTCGCAGATGATGGATAAAGCTAAATTAAAAAAAATATCAAATATGAGTGACACAAGTAAGTTGAATTTATCCATGAGGGCTGAAATTAATTTCTCCCATTTTCCCACAATAGTAGAGAAAGTGGAATAACTTAGTGGGAGGATATTACAATGAAGTAAATTGTTTAATGGACTAAATAAGGAAGAAAATAGAATTATAATGTACTAGGTGATGGTTTTCATGATTGGTTTTCAATAAAAATAAGGTGTAAATATTTTTAATATTATTTATATGTTTATTGAAAACATTAACACCAAGATGGCACTTAGAATGGTTCCCATGGAAGGGTTACATCTAGAAAAATAGGATTTAAGAAATTCATTTATTTATAGAAATTAAGATGAAGATATTTATATTTATTGGAAAAATGGCTCCATGGATCAGCGTAACTAGAAAAATTTATGTAATCTAGAGAATGACATTTGTGGATTGAATCTATCATGAAGAAATTCAAATCATTAGTTCAATTACATTATCGAAGATCATAAATTAGGTTATTGAAATGTATATCATTTCCATCAGTAGAAGGTATATGATTATTTGAGTTTCACATTTTACTTAAATATATATATATATATATGAATTGTTTTTTAGAACCATTAAAGGATATTATTTACTATAGGAAGTAAAAATCATCAATATTTTTTTAGAAGAAGGATCTGAGTCTAGTTAAATGGATATTAGGGACATAGATTGTAATTGATATAAAGTCTGAAATGTTTTTCATGAATTGGATGAATAGTATATGGATGGTTGTGGAACACATAGGAATAAGTGAGTAACAAACTATTACCACTAACATTGATTGATAAGTTATGATTATCATGTATAAGGAACCTAGAATGTAATTATAGGCTATTTACATTGAAAAAGTTCCATTTTCATTGATAGTCAAAAGATTAATGTATGTTATAATTTTTATGTTACCCTAAATTAAGAATGAAAAGAGGTTTGTTAGAAGGATATAAGATAATATCATAATAATACACAAGGAATAAATGAAATGGAATTATAGTATCCCAAATGATTTATACGTTTGAATCTTGGTATTGGGATAGATACGATATTGCATGGGTTTCTAGACATAAAAAGTGGTCATTATGGGAACACTTTCAGGATGAAAACTAGATAATGTTTTAATTATGGAGGTGTAAATGTGGTATATATGTTGAATATTCAGCTGATATTTATACATTAATTATTGAATTAAAATTATTTTTCCCTTAAAGAAGTAGAGAAGGAATTTATTTGGAATAAGGGGCCCTTGGATAATCTTAGAAGAATGCAAGAAGTTCGGGCATTGTCCTGTGATAAAAATAGTGAAATCCACTTGTCTAAAAAGATGATGTTTCTCTCCAGTAAAAATTATATATACTTTAGGTATTACTTTATCCAGATGTAGTTGGAGGTAGAAGTATCAGATCTATAGATAGTGGATAGGGTTCACAGTCAAGAATATATGTGTGCCAATGTAATAATATGATATTATATACAGAGATATTGTTGATTAGTCAAAATTGGATAACTAGAAGCATATTGGGGAACCAAGAAACAAAAAATTAATATAAATAGTGAAAAATATTTTTTCTATGTTTTTTGAGTAATTTGTGGGGAAGCCATAAAATAATTATCAATTTTGAGATTTTTTTGTAATATCAATAAGGAAAACATTTTGCTTTAATTTTTGGATTTACTTGAAGTCAATCTAGAACACTAATTTTCAACACTAGGTAAGGTTGGTGGACTACTACAACAAAAATTATTAATTATAAAATCGTCCCCATTAGAAAAAGAGGATCCATAATCAAATCCATCAAAAGAGGATCCATTATAAATAGAGAAATTGTATGTAACATGACTAGTCTTGTAGGATAAATTTTGAGGATCAAAAGAAATTTTATAATGGTTAATTATTATGTTACTTAAAGGTTTTCTCAATAATCATTAGAGTTATATGAGGTTTAATTAAAATATATATTTGTTTATGTGTAGATTTAATTTTGTTATTGAAATTGTGCATTATTCACCAAATGATTCAATTGAAAATATTGAACTCATTCATTGTTTTTGGATTTGGTGGATGACTACCCATATCTAAGGAATGGGGGTGGAACTAATTTCACCATCTAGGACTTATTTAAGTAGGGTAGGGACATTTTGCAATTATAATAGATAATTTTTTTTATTAATCATATTATTATTCTTTAATAAAAGTATTTACAATTCCCCCCCCCCCCATGGAGTATGACTATTTTGAACAATATTAAATAATTTTGAGTTTTTTTTCTTTTTCCAATTATAAATTTTTATTCTAGACATTTTAGTCATGTTTTCTCCTGAAATTTATAGCATGTCTCTAAGAGGACTTGAATTATCAGTTTTGAATACACTATGAATGTGGGTTCATTTTTGATTCAAATGTTACATGACTTTTCTCCAACCTATATAAGTTATGATGGATTACCCCTAGTCAAGACGTTTAATATGACTCATAAGGTCCTATTAGAGGATACCAACTTCTAATGTCCCAAAGTTGGGTCCTACCCCTTTAGTTTCAAGAATACCTAAGACCCATTGCTATATCATGATGATATCCTAGGGATATTTCATTTAACCTTACAGAAGAAGAATTTGATTTCATCAAGGAACTAATTGGTGACTATTCCATTCAACTATTCCCTCATAAGGATAGGTAATAACCTCAATGTATGTCCTACCAGAAATAACATATCTAACCATTATTGAGGTCCAAACTTGAGTTCCCTTCATAGTGTTCCTCCCATTAATGATAAAAATACTAACTTTTAGAGGTCCTCCCAATGGTCAAACAAAAACAAATGGGTTTGGAGGTACTCCCAATATTCTTCATTATATAGTTCGCATCTGTGATAATATAAATACTACAAATAAATTTCATCCCAATGGTGATTAGTATACAATAATAATAGAGCTCCTTTCAATGTTAGGAATTGTATAGTTTATCCCCACATTATAATATTTATACAAAAGGATGTCATTTCTGTGTCCACAAATCAATATGTAATTAATCTAGATGACCTCCTCATGATGTTTACCAAAAATACCTACCCATAATAAGAACTATTTATAAAATTATGGGAATCCCAATGAAAATTATTGATTAGAAATTTTCTATCGAGGCCTTCTCCATGGTATTCAACAATAATATTAATGTCCTAACCATTTCTAGAGATGTATCAGACTCATTTAGAGGATGTTTTTCCCTTATTTTAAGTGTAAATTGTTTGGGAAATAACTTGGGTTTGTTTGGGTGATAATTGGAGAATTTAAGGAGGGGAGGCTTTTCATGGTTCTCACGTGGTTAATAAAAGTGTGGACGGTGTTTCATGGTTTGATCATGGTTCCCAAATGGTTAAACAAATTGTGCAAAGGGTTTCATGTTTTCTTCATGGTTTGTATATGGTTAAATCAATGTGTGAAACCTCTTGCATGGTTTGTGCATGGTTAAACAAAGTGTAAAGCATATTGGCATGTTTTTAGCACGGTTAGACAAAGTGTGAAGCCTATGTGTGTAACATTTCATAGTTAAAGTGCATGGATATACTAACCATGTCACTTCAACCAACAAACCATGTATAGAAAAATTAATGATACTAAATTGAATTTAAAATCTCCCAAACCCCATTTTAACCCATAAAACCCTTATATCATCCCTTATTGATTTCTCTCAAATCCAGAGCCTCCCAAAGGGGTTCCAAGACCTCCAACATATGTTCTTATCAATTAAAAGCCTAGTTCTCAGATCATCATCCCTCTAGGTATGTGGTGTCTTCCTGCTTGATTTATGTCTCACTTACTTTCTTCTACCATTACATTAAGGGGTAGTTATCAAATTTTTTGTTGGATCTAGATATATATTTGTTAAATATAGAACTATTATTTTTTGGATTTATATCTAGATTTTACATATCATGTTTCTTTTAACCGTGGTTTTGGGTTTCGGATCTAGACAATGTTATTCATCGCCTTTTTGATCGTTCCATTTGAAATTGGGGATTAACTGTTAGAGATCATTCATCGCCATTCTTGAGTTGGGTGGTCTATAATTAAAATATCAATGAATTAATTGCAATTATGTGTATGTAATTTTTTAATTGTTATTATATGTTTAAAAATTCTTCTCTTGAATTAATTAATTAATTTGGTGAATTAATTAATTATGGGAAATGATAAAATTGGTGATATTAGGATTATAGATTATAGATATTGAATTGTTGAATTAATTATCAGGGAATTGAGATTGTTAATTGATGATAATTACCTGTAGAAATTAATTATTTTAATATTAAAATGATGGAGATAGAATAATTAATTGGGGAATTAATAGAGGATATTTAATTAATCATGTTGGAACAATTACATTATGAATTAATTAGAGTTATTGAATTTTTTAAATTTGAATAATTAATAGATGATTTAATTATGTGGTTATTAAATTGGGTGAGTTGGAATAATTAATTAATGAATTAAATATGGGGTTATTGAATTGAGTAAGTTGGAATAATTAATTGATTAATTAATTATGGGGATTTTTATAATTGTGTATTTGATTAATAAATTAATAAATTAATTAATGGAAGTAATGTGATTATTTAGTTGTAGAATTAAATATTAGGCATTATTTGATTTATTAATTTATTGATTAATTAACAGAATTAACATGATTATTGAATTGTTGAATTATATAACAAGATTAATTGGACTAATTAATTGATGAATATATTAATGTAAGTGTTGTTATAAGTTAATTGTGAATTAATTAATGAATTTAGCATGGATAATTAATTGGAGAATTAATTGAAGGGGTTTAACATGATTAATTAATTCAGAATTAATTAATGTAATAAATGTGATCAATTAATTGGTGAATTACTCAAAGGGGTTTTATTGTGACTAATTAATTGTGTGACTAATTAATGGATTTGATGTTATTAAATGATTCCTAAATTAATTAATTGGGTTTTTTTGTATATGGACATGATTGAATTAGATAATTAAATTATTAGTTAATTATGGGATATTAAGATTAATTAATTGAGATAATTAAACTATGATTTAATTATAATATATTGATATTTTATAATGGAAATAATTATTTTGGAATTAATTATGGGATTTAGAGTTGTGGTTATTGACTAATCTATTGAATAATTATTTATTAGGATTGAAATACTTAATTAACAGGGGAATTAATTAAATGAATAACGTGAGAGACTAATTAGTTAATTATTAATGATTTTTATTGTTATTTGATAATTGTCGAATTGACTACTAAAATTGAAGTGACTAATTAATTGATTAATTAATTAATTTTTAAAGGGATTAATTAATTGAAATATTAATTATTATTATTGATGTGCTTAGTTATTTATTGAATTAACTAGAGTAATTTATGTGATTAGTTAATTTTTGAAATAATTAATTTCATTTATGTGATTATTTTTTTGTTTAATTAAATAATAGAAATGATGTGATTAATTAATTGTTGAATTAGTTAATGTATTTGATACGATTAATTTATGGATAAATTAATTATTTTTATTAATGTGATTAATTAATTGTTCCATTAATTAATTTGTTTTATTTTATTTGTTAATTGTTGAATTAACTAGTAAAATAGATGTGATTAATTTATTTTTTAATTAATTAATGTAATTAATGTGATTATTTAATTTTTTAATTAATTAATTGAATTATTATGATTAAATGATTGTTGAATTAGTAACTGAATTTGTATAGATAAATAATTTTTAATTAGTTATTTATTATTAAATGAAGAATTGTAACATGGACTATAATGACATGGACTTCCCCACTCCATTACTTTATGAAAATCGGGGGTTGAGGTGTTCTGTGAGGTAGTGAGGAATCATTTCAAGCGTTTTTATCAAATATCCAGTTATTCCAATAGTGGGTCAAGAATAGTAGGTCGTTGGTTGTAGGTCATGATGGTGAGTCATGAAGGTGAGTCTTAGTGGTGAGTCACAATGGTGAGTCAAAATGGTGACTCTCACAAGTAGATCGCCAATAGTGACATGACTCGGTAACTCTCCAATGGTGACTCACACTGTTATCTTTTCCAATGGTGAGATTCCCAATGGTGATTCAGGCATCGGTAGCTCGTCCACCAGTTACTCGCAATGGTGACTCACCCAAGGGTGAGTGATTTCTAATGTTTTTCAAAATTTATTCTCTTCTCCATTTTTTTTGTTAAAGTTTCACTCCACTGACATTTTTATTAATGAAAAACACATTAAAAGCCTTGTTTTAAGGATCTTAAGGAAAATTAAAAGCCCAAAAGTCCTATCTAAATTTTCTTATGTGTGCGGCTACCTTTACTCTATCTAAACACGTAATCTTGACTGGATCTACGTTTATTGGAAAATCTAAATTGTATCTAAACCACTACTCTTTTTAGATTTTCAAAAGTCCAAGATACCATCTACCCTTATTTTTACTTCTTGTTTTTACTTGGTATGAGACACTTATTTTTCTTCCTCCTATAATATTCATGTGATGGAATTGAAATCACTGGATTTTTCCCACTTGTAGTTTTTCTAGCTCCCTAGGCACCCCCTATTTTGTTTCAACCAGGAAGTGTTAATCACTCATCGATATATGGTTTGTTCTATCTCTGTTCATCTATGTTAATTATTTAGTTTTCTCTCCATTATAAATTACATGTTATGGAATGAAATATCCATGTTTTTAATGAAGCTTTCATGGGTGTTGGTTGATGTGGTTGTGCCATATCTTCCTTGGGTGGATGTTGTCATTGGGGGATATGTGTTCATGATTTATTCTATTGGCCTGTTTTCATAGAATAAATGTAATAAAAAAATTTAGGTAGGGGATTCATTATTTTTATTTTTATTTACATTAAACTATATAGATATCATGATTTATCCCTTGGGATCACACTGAAACTGACATAATAATTATTTCAACCAGATAAATGAATTGGAATCGACCGCATTGAGATGTTGTTTTATTATACTATGATAATAATTTTCTTCTTATTTTTCTAGATAGTGTGATATCTATTCCTATAATTATTAATCGCACTACTCTTGATGTAATTTTTAAAGAACATAAATCCAGAATTAATTGATATTCATTTGGTTAAAGGATAGTAATGCATGTTTAATGAATCTGGTTACTATTGATGTATTTAGATGAAAATAAAATTGATGCATGTTTTCATGTTTAACAGAATTAGTTAAGAAAAAGCTATATGAATAAAATATATTTCTTCTGTGGGGACTGATTTTCTTTCTTGTTATAAAGGACATGTGCCTTGTTCATTGAAGTAATGATTTCTCGTTGTGTGTGAAGGCTGGATGCATTGTTTAGGTCCAAGAGCCCAGTTTCTATGTTTTTTTGTTTCATCCTACTTGTGATGTGATGTGATCCTTGTATAGATCATCTTGGAGGAATTTTGTGATATGTCGGGTAGGGAGGTCTAGTTTTTGGTGTATAATTTGACACCTAGAGTTGTAAGATGCATTGTTTTATGCATATGAGTGTTATGTAGGACATCAAAGAGGATGGATTGGATTAGAGGTGGAATTAAATGTTGATATGAAGATTGGATTCTTGATGAATTTAATTTATCTACATTATTCTCCTCACTTCTTGAGCCAAATGGTTTTTCTTATTATCCATCCAAAATAATAAAAGACCCACGAGTAATGCCATGTTCATTACACATTTAGATTCTGGAGGATGGATGTGTCTACACTCTTATAGGTGATATTTATTTGGTGGGTAGATCATCTACTCACTGTGTTGAGACACTTGTGTTAGGTATTTTATAATGTTTTCCAAGAATACCAAGAAATATGGAAATATGGAAAGTGTTAATGTTGTTAATAAATGATTAATTTTTTAAACCATGGCCTTAGAGCTTACTGGGATGCAATACCGATGTAGTGATTCTGAGAATCTATGGTATTGGTTTGGATATTCCTGGAGGGAATGAATTTTTGTTCTAATGTTAATGTAATGGAATGAGGAAAATTATGATGGTTAATTAATGGTTAAATAATTAATTTAATTAATAAAAAATTCATGAAAATGATTAAAGCAACTTAATTAATCTCTTTAAAATGTTTCTGTGCATATAGAATATATAGTTCTAGCTTTGGAAGCTGGGAGTCCAAGAGGCGGGAGATATGGTTGAGTCTAAGACTAGGGTATGTCCATAGTGTAGTTTTGGGATATATTATATCCTTTACTTTTTTTGTTTCTATACTCTACTCCACCCTGTCAGTTAGGGTGAATGACACCGTAGGGATTCTAAGCCATAGGGGGTGTGTTTCTCAACATCCTGATGGGAGGATTGATGGCTGAGTACCCCCTTTTAAACTCATGCTCTTTATTTGGTTGTTACTTGTGCTAGTATAAATGATAGTTAGTCTTCCACATATACGTGTTTAGAGGGATGTAATTTCTTATAGTCATATCACATACATATATTCTGTATATAGATTCTTATGGACTTCAATAGGTGTGACATGTATAGTCAGTGATGGGTTGAGGATCCTTACTAAGTGAATGGGATGTAGTGGAGTGAGGTATAATACTCAATGTATGATACACACTATGTGAGCTGTGGTGGGTCCCAAAAACTACCTGGTTTTTTTTTCATGTATGTACATGGTGTATGTGTTGCAGGAGGTTTATGTTGTGGTGCATCAATATGGTGTCTTTGGGCTAGCCTCTTTGAAGAGAGATGCTCTGGATGTGCAATGTTGGGGAAAAGCAGCAAACCGGTGGGGAAGTGGTAGCGAAGTACCCTTGATATTATTTATTTTATTATATAATAATGTATATAATACTTAGTGATAGTTTCCATAGTGAGAATGGGAAGTTAGTATTCCTATTTATGTGATGATATTGTTTGACATAATATTCATTGTGCTTTATAATGATTCTTTAATTTTTCAAGAGTAGCTTTTGGGAGGATCGAACTGAGTATATTGTTTCACTCGCACTACTTTTATATAAAAGACTTTTTGGTTAGTTAGAGTTGGTTGGAGATCATGCTACTTACAAGTAGCTTGGGGTTTGAAGGAGCTGTTGGGGATTCATGGTCACCATTGTTTTACATTATTTTTGTGCTTATATTTTTAACTTTCTGTTGTAGTAGTTCTTACATGAAATTACATATGTGCACTTAGGTTTCATTTACATTGTGGTCCAATCAGGAGTCTATTGGTGTTTATCCTATCTCTATTTTTCTCATGTTTTCTCTTAGAGAGTAATTCCTCCCATCTGTGTGATTACTATACCCACAATTCAAGTCTTCATCTTGAGGCCTACTAGAGGTAGGACTTAGGTTTCATTATCTCTCTTCTCCCACTTCTGTCCCTAGAGGGGTACCCTTTGTGGGTACGAGGTCAGGATAGAGTTGTATTAGAGCTATGATTGAGGGATATTATGGAGTTTCTATGTAAGAAAATTGTAGTTTTCATGGATTGGTAGGTCAAAGGTGTCAAATAAGTTTATCATGCATTGTAAACACAGTAGACCAACTAAGACATGAGTATTTTGGGCCCCCTCTGATCTGATTCATGTAGCATTGCATTTAAGTTGGATACTAAATGAGGTGATAATAGCTTCATTATAGAGACCAAGAAAAAGATCGTGAATCATTATTCATTGTTCCTATGTTTGAATGGATAAACCATGTGATAGGTTAACCAAAATAAAATAACAGTAAAAAATTACTAATGTTATATATTCCAAATTCTAGTTTTAGGAGCTCAGATGGTTTTTTATTTTGTAGGTATGGATCTTGGACTATGTCCTCATTATGTCAACACTAAGTATGTCCAGCCGGTTGTGCCAGTAAATCCATGTGGAGTAGAGGTTGACGACAATGACACACTAAGGAGTAAACTCTGAGAGATTCAGCGCTAGAGTCTACATATGTACAAGTGATCCATTTCAGATGTAGTGATGGAATACAAGTTAGAGGAGGTTGAGATATCCTTCAGTTCGATATGTGCTCCAAGGAGCATTGTGAATCATTGATTGTCATGATGTTGTGTTGGGATGTGAGGAAGTGGTGGTTCCTATTCCTCAGGGATCATGAGGATTCATTAGTCTCATGGAAGATGTTCCGAGATCAGATCAGAGTTGAGTTTATTTCATCGACCATGATTTTGTCCAGTCACCCGTATATTAATACCCTTTGGTAGGTAATCTCCAGTGTGTGAAAATTCAGGATCTATTCTAGAAACCATCTTCTATATGCTTTAGACCTATTACTATATGGGGACGCTATGGAGAGGAATTTCAAATAGGCTTTGTGTCCAGAGATCCATCGCAAGGTCAGCCCATTTATGATGATGTCATATCTCAAGGTGCTATTGGGGGTAGTAGTCATCCTGATAATTTTATCCAGAACTAGATCATCATGCTAGGGGATTCACTATATTTGCTCGTGAAGTAGAGATGCGGTCTAGGGTTCCCGGTTTTCAGTGAAAAAGAGTTTCTGTTAGGCCAAGGGTAGTTCTCGGCCCTCAATGTCTCATTTCTATGGGGGTAGTGTCTCTTAGGATTATGATTAGGGATTAGACACATGTTTTTATTGAGGAGTCTATGGTCATTAGTAGCCTGAGTGCCATAACATTCTGAACATTCAGTGTGTGACAGGTGTTCCACTCCATATTCATCTATTGAGGTAGTTATTTCTGAGAGAGCATAAAAAGGTTTCACCTATATTAGATCCCTAGAGTGAATAAAGGACAAGAAAAGGAAATCCCTGGGATGATCTCTGTCCTCAAAGAGTATAGTGAGATCATTGAGGTGGACATCAAGAGGTTCAAAAGTCTATGGAGCAGTTCGTGATCAGCTTAATCCTTTAGTGTTTCCAGCTCCCGAAGAGACATATGTCATTCTTGGGATCCTTTTCTTGTATCTTACATGGTTTAATTCCTTGTTTTATTCTGCAGTGACTCAGTACTTCTTATCACCTATCTTTGACCATGCTTTTGGATGTGATGTAGAGAGCCTTCCAGTGCCCTTATCATTGACAAGGCTAGTTGTTGATCATGTGGAATTTTTTGAACTATATATAGATTGTGATCTAGTGTTGGGGAAAACCGCTCTTTGGAATGTTTAATTTTCTATTAATAAAAACATGTGGTTTTATCCTCAGCATGGATATGTTGGATTCAGTGTATGAAATTGTGGATTTCTTCTAGAGGTATGTGGTGTTCTTTGTTGTTGATATAGATCCAATATTGTTCATTGGTGAGAGAGACCCTTGGATAGATCAAAGGTTTTTTTATCTTTTCATCCCTGATGGTTGAGTTGATGTCGATTTCATCAGAGGATCAACTGTTGGAGTTTCCCATGGTCGGAGAAGAGTACCAATATGTCTTTCTAGGAAAGGTTGTAGCAATACCCCCCTCGATGGGTGATAGATTTTGGGATCAAACTATAAAATATCATGTATCATACATTGATTTATCCAAATAGGATTATTCCTTCTAAATTGAGAGATCTACAAATACAGATCGACGACCTATTTTATGGTGGTTCAAAGAAGCCAACTGTTTCACCATGGGGTGAACCAATATTTTTCATAAAGAAATGGGATGGAATTTTGCAGTTGTGTGTTGATTATCAACCCTTGAACTGAGTGATAGTGAAGAACCATTATCCTCTTCCACATATTGATATTTATTTGATAAACTTAAAGGGAAATTTGGTCCTCAAAGATTGATTTACAGTCACAATATAATCAGATGCTTTTGAATGATGAGGATATCCCGAAGACTGCTTTAATTTGTTTTCATGGGAATTACGAGTCCATTGTGATGTTGTTCAGTGCGGTGATTTATTCTGATGTGTTCTTGGATTTTATGAATGCAAGGTTCCATTAGTTCTTGGATATTTTCTTAGTTGTATTCATCCATGACCTCCTTGTGTACTCTGCATCTGAGGAGGAGCATAGAGAGCATCTGTATGACATATTGGGTGTTCTTTGTTGATAATAGCTATTTCGGAAGTTATAAAAGAGTGATTGTTTGGATTGAGAAGTCCTTTTGATAGGGAATTCTGTGTCCCAAAATGGTGTAGCTATAGTTCGATCAAAGGTATAAGTAGTTGTGCCTTGGGATTCCCCCAATATAGTAGCATATGTATGAACATTCCTTGTTATTTCAAGATATTACAAGAAGTTTGTAGTTGATTTCTCTTCAGTTGAGACTCATATAATGGTGTTAACCTGAATCGGGAATTCTTATAGACTGATTAGTTTCAATTAGTTTTTGAGTATCTAAAGGAGAGGTTGGACATTGATCTATTCCACTTTCTTCCAGCTGAAGGAGATCAGTTTGTGGGTTTCTATGATACTTCATGTATATAGTTGGGATTTGATCTAATGCAGAAAATATAATTATTTTGTTATAGGTCTCAGTAGTTTCATCCCCATGAATGCAAATATGCCTCCCATGATCTCAATGTGAATGATATGGTGTTTTTTCAGAACATGTGGAGACATTACCTCATTGGAGACTGTTTTGTGGCCTTTACCACTCATAAGAGCCTAAGGTATAATTTATCCCAGTGTTACATTAACATTATATAGTGACGATGGATAGAATTATTACAGTATTATGACATGAAAATTTTATATAAACCTAGAAAGGGGAATGTTTTGGATGATGCGTTGAGAATAAAGTCTGTTAGTGATTCAGTGCATGAATATGGTGATATCATGATGATGATGGAAGAAATTTAATTATTTTATCTCGATATGGAAGAATTTTGGGGTAGATGTGGTCTTTTTTAGATTATGTTGTAGTCAAATTTGGTTGATCAAGTAGAAGAGTCTCTACTAGGGGGATCTTGAGGTGGAGGTATGGAGAGAGCATGTTGTTTGTGGAGAGGCCCCTGATGGTTGTTCTACGGTTTAACAACACTAGGTTTTGTTTTAGGGATTTATTCTCATTCCTTTGGTGATGAGTAAGATTGTTGTCAGAGAGTTTCATAGTTATCAATTAGTGGTACACCTTAGAATGACAAAGATATAACGATATTTTAGGAGTATGTTTTGGTGGCCTGGGTTGATGTGTACGGTTTAAGAGTTTGTGTCTCAGTGTTTCGTCTTCATGATGGTGAAGGTCAAGCATCGCATTCCCACGGTGTTTCTCTCGCTGTACGATGTTCCGCATTAGAAGTGGGAGGACATATCGATGGATGTTGTTTCCAGTTTACCTCGATCTTAGGTAGTCGTTAATGAAATATAGGTATTAGTGGAATGTCTGACAAAGTATTCCCACTTGATAGTGATAAAGGAGTCGATCTTAGTGGAGGTTTTGTAAAGGTGGTATCTGGTGTAGGTGTTAACACTCCAAGGAGCCCCGAGGTCTATCATTTTTGATTGAGATCCTCATTTTACCTCCATCGTATTAAGAGGTCTCTAGTATGATTTTGTTTCATTAATATGCATTAGAACATTGTTTCAATATCAGAAAGATGGTTAGAAAGAACAGACCGTCCAAACTCTAAATGACAGGTTGCACTCATGTGTCCTGGATTTTTGAGGATTGTGGATGGGGCACTAATCCTAGGTAGATTTACCTTTCAATAAAATTTTCCACTCCACCATTGGTATGGTACCATTTGAAACCACTTATAGCTGACCCTTCCATTCCATATTGTGCTATTCTGAGTTCGAAGAGTCAGCAATTCTATGGATGGAACTGGTATAGAGTATGACAGAGATGGATCTGGTCCTTCAGGAGTAGATGAATGTAGCGTGGGACTATAATAAGTCCTATGTTGATCAATGGAGGAGTCATCTGATGTTTTATGTTGTGGATCATGTGTTTCTGAAGGGTAATCACCATCATGGGAAGTGATCGTTTGGTTATGGGGGTAAGATTTATCCACAATTTATTGGGACTTTCGAGGTGTTGGATCATGTTAGAGTTGTGGAGTATCATGTTTCAATTCCCAAATAAGTGAAATAGATACTTAATGTTTATCACATATCACAGCTCCATCATTATCTTCATGAAGACTCTAACATTATCGATTGGGGCGAGATCGACGTTGATGAAGATATGACCTTCAAGGAGCGACCTGTAGATATCCAGGACCACATGGATAGGGTGTTTCCTAAGCATTATATACCCTTATTTTGTGTCTTTTTAAATAATAGTGGCACGGAGGAGTGTACATGGAAACATGAGTCATAGATACCCACTCATTATCCTGAGAAGTTTGATGATCATCACTTTTCCATTAATGTTTTTCCTTTAGTGGTTTTACATCCATTATACTATGAGGTGTCATTATCTTGTTTCTTGTTTTATATTTCTCTCTAATTATAGGTATCTCTCCCATTATAGTGTTTAGGGTCTGGTTGTGGTTGTCATGTGGTTTTACATAGTTCCTTGGATAAAGCAGTTGAGATCTTGTGGTAGAGAGTTACTTGAGAGGTATATCATAGAGTGGCTATTAAGATATCCAATATTTATGTTTCCTCTTTAGGTTAGTTTTAGATTCTTGAGGGAGAGAATAGTTAAAGAGGTATATGATGTAATGGGTCGAAAATCCCCAATCCATTAATTTTTGAAAATTGGTGGTTGAGGTGTTCTTAGAGGAAGGGGTGACTCGTTTCTAGTGTTTTCTGAAAATACATTTTTCTATCAGTGACTTGGTAATGGTAGATCATTTATGTTAGGTCAAAAATTTGAGTCTTGATGGTGAGTCATAGTGGTGTTTTTCAATGGTGAGTTGGAATGGTGACTAACATTTGTAACTCACTAATGGTGACTTGCACCAGTATCTCACCAATGCTGAATTGCACTAGTAGATCATCCAATGTTGAGTCACCCAATGGAGACTCTTCCAATGGTGACTCGCAATGGTGACTCACCCAATGGAGAGTCATTTCATACATTTTTTCAAAATTTCATTTTTCTCTTGTTTTCTAGTTTTCTGTAGTTTCAACCCTTTGACATTTTCTTTGATGTAAAATGCATTAAAATTCTTTTTAAGGGATTTAAGGATGATTTGATGCCCATAAATTGTATATAAACCTTATTAAGGGTCTTTGTGCCTTTACTCGATCAAAACATATAATCATGAACATATACGCCTTTAATGGAAAATCTAAATCACACCTAAACCACTACTCAGTTTAGATTTTCAAAAGGTCGATATACTGTCTTCCCTTGTTCATCCCCTTGTTTTAACATGGAACATGACACCCGATTTTCTTCCTCTCATAGTATTTTTGTCATCAAACTAGAATCCTTGGATCATTTTCTCTTATAGAATTTCTTTCTTAATGCGCACCCCCTATTTTAGTTAAACCAATAATTGTAGATCCATCTTCTATATTAGGTATATTCTACCTCTATTCATCTAGGATCCTTGATATGTTTCCTCTGATTTCTCATTGAAATCTTATGGAATGAGATCTTCATGTTTCTAATAGAGAATTCATGGGTGTTGGTTCATGTACTTGTGTCACAATTACCTCAGGTTGATGATGTCATTGCGGTAGAGGTGATTATGACCCATTGTGTTGGCTCATTCTCATGAAAAGAACATTGGAAACCTTGTTATTTGGGTATTCATTAATTCCATTTTTATTTTCATTAAAACATAGATATATCATGATTTATCCCTTTGGATCACAATTAAATTGAAAGAATAATTATTTAAAATGGATTAATAAATTTGTATCGATGGAATTGCAATTCTGTTTCTTTAAGCTTTGGTAGTGGTTTTACTCTTGTTTATAGAAATAGTGCAATATCTATGCCTTTATTTCTTTATCATGATTCAATTTATATCATTGTTAAAGAAGGTAATTCCAGAATTAATTGATAATCAATTACCTAAAAGATAAAGATGAATGTTTAATGAATTTAGTTCTTTGTTGTATTTTGATGATAAACAAAATTATGAATATATTCATGTGATAACTAAGTTGGTTATGAATCAGTTTTATGAATAAAAAATTATTTTTTAGGGGGATTATTTTTCCTTCTTGTCGTAAAGTCCATGTTCCTTGTTCATTAGAGAAATGAGAGCTTGTTTTGTGGGTAGGCTAAATGCCATGTTTATAGCCAAGAGCCATGTTGTTTTTGTTTTTTTTTTGTTTCCTATTACTTGTGATCTGACATGGGGCCAGGATAGGAAATCCGGGATTGCTGTTGTGATATGTAGTGTAGGGAGGCCTTATTTTTGTGACATTAGTTGATTCCTAGAGATGAGAGATACATCAGTTTAAGCCTGTGGGTGTTAGGGAGGACATCAAAGATGATGGAATGGATTTAAGATGGGCTTAATCATTGATATTAATGTTTTATTCATGTTTAATATGTTGTTTTTATCTACATTACTCTCCCAACTACTTGAGGTAGAATGTTTTTCTTACTTACCTTATAAAAGAGGAAAAGATGCATGAGGTATTCCATGTTTTTCAATGTTTATCTTATCATGGATGGATAGATCTACACTTTTTCTATAGGTGACAAAGTCTTGGTGGGTATCTCATATACTCACTATGTTGATCCCCTTGTGTTTGGTATCATAGAATTATTTCCAAGAATACATAGAAATATGGAAATATGGAAATTGGTACTGTTTTTAATAAATGAATAAGTATTTAATACAAGGGTTTTGAGATTATAGTGATGAAATGCCTAGGTTTTGATTCTTAGAAGTCGTGGACTTAGTTTGGATATGTCTGAAGGGAAAGTATCATTTTTAAAATGCTAATGTAATGGAATATGGAAATTGGTGATAGTTAATTAATGGTTAAATTTTTAATTAACATAAAATAAAATTATAGAAAATTGATAATGTCACATAATGAAGCTCTTTAGGTTATACCCATTGTGTGGTTGTGAGCTATATTATATCCTTTATTTTTTTCTATATGATAGTCCACCCTATTTGTTAGGGTGACTAGTTACCCAAGGATTTTAATCCCTGGGGGTGTGTTCTTAAACATCCCAGTGAGAGGATAGATGGCTGGCTACCCCTATTGACCGTGCACTATTATCTTGGTAGTTACTTTTGCTGGTATGCACAACGATTATAATTCCCCATAAATGATTTTAAAGGGATGTAATTTCTTATGGTTATTTCACACATATATATTTGGGATATAGTTTTTTATTAACTACTATAGGTGTAATGTTTATAGGCTATGATTTCTTTATGATCCTTACTTGGTGTATGGGTTGTAATGGGTTGAGGTATAATAGTCGATGAATGAAGCACGTTATCAGAGATTTGGTGGCTCCAAGAAACTACATTGTTACTTTTGGATGTGTGGATGTGGTGATTGTGTTTCATGATATACATGTTTTTGTGCTTCAGCTATGTATCTTTAGGGAATCCTTTTTAGAGAGAGATGCTCAGGACGTAAGATTTTTGGAAAAATAGGAAAACCAACGGGGAAGTGGTAGTGGAACCCTTTATATACCTTTTTTATTATATAATATTTTATTTGATACGTGTTGAGGTTAGACATAATGAGGCTAGGAACTTATTATACCTATTGAGGTTACTAGATAGTTTGAATTGTTGTACCCAATGACATATAATTATTATTTACCTTTTCACCAGAGGAATTGGGGATGATTCTACTTAGTAAACTATTATACTCTCCCAATGTGTATATAAATTATATTTTAGTTTATTTATAAGAGGTTGGAGATTATACTGCTTACTACTATCTTGGGGGTTTTTGGATCATTTAGGGATTTTTAATCACTATTGTTTTGCATTCATGTGGTACTTGCATATTTTCCTTTCAGTTGTAGTAGTTCTTGCATGACATTACATATGTGAACATGGGTTTCATTTTATTTTTTCATCTATGAAAGAGTTTTTTGGTTTCTATATTATCATTATCATTATCAGGTGTTATATTAGAGGGTAATGCATCCCATCTGTGTGTTCATTATACCCTTGGTTCTAGTATCCAAATAGGGGCCTACTGGGGGTGGGACTTGGGTGTCATTACATCTCTTCTCCCATTACCGTTGGAGGAGGTGAACATTTGTGGGTAGGAGCTGTGACATGGAAATCCTTATATGTGTTATTAATGGTACCATTATCATTCAATTATATATTATTAAATGGTAAATGATAACATGGAAATTCGGACAAGCATTATGTGAAATTAAGTGGTGAATGGAAACTTGGACATTCAACCAAGTATTATGAATGGTAACATTCTCATTCAACTATGTATTATTAAATGGTGAATGGTAAATTGGACATTCAACAAGTGTTATGAATGGTAAAATGATCAATCAATTATGTGTTATTAAATGTTAATGGTAAAATGGAAATTTATACAAATACTATGAATGGTAATATGCTCATTCAGTTTTGTAGTTAAATAAAGAATATTATATAATGTGATAACTTTTGATTTGTGCATTAATAATTATTTCTTTATAAAACTACATACACTATTATTGAATTTATTTGTTTTAGACATCTTTGGTGGTGTCCTTATGAGTTGTACTCAAACCCTACTTAGGATTCATGATATGTAGCCTAATAGATCACATGATTGTATGAAAGGTTAAGGGAAAAGGAGAAATGTTATATGGATGTTTAGAATGGATCATGGATGAGGGAACCCGATGTGGTTTAGGACCTTCATGGGATTGGTTGGTGTATTTAAGATTTAGTTTCATTTGACACTTGGAATGTACATTATCACGATATAATTAAAGTACATTTTTTATATTGTATCTACATTTTTTTCATCTGCGATCATGGTACTATTCTATTTCTTGTTATATTTTATTAATATTTTTTTATTATTCCTACTAATTTGATAATGAAAAACGGTGTAGTTTCCATAGGACTAATAGTAGACCTTGGATGCTTGTTAGGAGCCTCTTAAATATGGGTAGGCATGTCTGGGGCCATGTGATTGACCAGCTCGGGGCACCGGCGTGTGGCACCTGGGTGGGGATGTTACAATGTGGTATCAAAGCCCGATTCTAGTTTTTTTTTCTTTTTTAATACTCATTGGTAAAGGTATAATTGAAATTAAAATGTTTTGATCCTTGGTAATGATATTTTTCATGGGAGAAGATAACCGTTGTACAAGAGAGAAACAAAGTACCCCAAGTGGGATTGTTGTTGTTACTGTTTGTTCTTACATTTGAATATTATTTCACCATGGGTGATGCACCTTTTGGGTGTTGAGATTGTTTTTTCTGATATTTTCTGAGAATTTACTCATTGATCAGCATGGAAAATAAGTTTAATATGAATGAATAATTCTATGCACTCCATATTATTTTGTGACGTGCATCATTTTAGACCCGCACAGAAACCAGGTTTTTTATATGCTGTTGAACCTGGAATTTTTTTCCTTGTATGTGAAATTGAAATAAAATTGTACTGATATTAAATTGAGAAATTTAAAATGATGAAAAAATGATAATAAATGGGTTTCTAATTTGAAACATTAATATGATAATGTGATTAACATTGATTATTAAGACATTGGTGTAGGATGGTTAAGGGTATTAATAATGCCTCAATTTTGAAAACATTTGGGGTATGTTGTGGATGTTGAGATTGAGAATGATTAGTCCTCAGGGGATAATTTTTTAAGTCGTCAAGATTTCATTAGTAATGTGTTGTGGGGAAATAACGTTATGATAGTTCGTGTATTGTGGAAACATGATTGGGTTTAGGAGAAAACATGGGAGATATAAGTTTATAAGTGGTCAGAGTTGGCCGATCATTGTGAATTGGAATATTAGGGATTCTTAGGAGTACATATTGAGGATGATATGTAGTAAGGTTGGATGATTTTATGATCCCAACCAATTTTGGGGATGTCTCAGGCTCGTTTAGAGTTATTATTCTTTACTTTTTTTGTATAACTTGTTTATGTGTTAAAATGGGTTTTTTGGGTGATAATTAAATAATTTTAGAAGGTTGTGAAGCTTATCATAGTTTTCACATGCTTAAACCATGTGTGCATGGGTGTACATGGTTTTTCCAAGTTTTCACCCGGTTAAAAAAATTTCAAGGTATTTTTGGATGGAACATGGTCAAAAAAATGTGTGCAACATATTGAATTGTTTGTGCATAGTTAAACTAAGTATGGATCCCCGTCGCGTGGTTTATATATTGTTAAACTACGTTTATAGCCAAAGTGTGCTATATCTAATGGTTAATGTGCATGATTAGTACATATTCTGTTACTTCACCCACAAAACCATCCATTAGAAAATTCATGTTTTAAAAATTGATTTTAAAATCTAAAAAATCCACATAATAACCAAAAAACAACCATATAATAACCCTAATTTATTTATTTCAAATCTATATCCTCCATAAGGGAAGGCCCATAAAACTCTATTATTGGTATTCAAAACCATGGTTTTTATATCTGCATCACGCTCAGTGTGCGGTTTCTTCCTCGTCGATTTCTCATCTCACTTATATTATACTATTTTTTTTTGCGAAATTGTCATTTGTTTTGTTGGATATTGATCTATATTTTTTAAATCTGGATCTAGGTTTTTTTGGATTTAGATATATATTCTGGATATATTTCTTGATTTAAGCATGGATTTAAGTTTCCAATCTATACCACATTATTCATCTCATTCATGATCATTCCATTTTAAATGGTGGATTATCTATTGGAAGGTGTCATCACCATTCTTAAGGTAAGTGTTCAACAATTCCAATCTAGAAATCTTAATTTCTATTATGTTTATATAAGTTTATATTTTTTTTAGTTATTTAGAAATTTTTTTCTTTAATGAATAATTTAATGAATTTGGTGATTTCATCAATTTAGGTAATTATTAAAATCGGGGATATTGGGAGTATAGATTATGAATAATCAATTTTTGAAATAATTATAAGCGAATTGATATTTTTAATTAATGATATTTAATTTATGAGATTAATTATAAGAATGTTTAATTGATTGAGGTAGAATAATTAATTGAGTAATTAATTAGCGATATTGAATTAATTGAGATGGAAAATTTAATTTTTGAATTAATTGCGGTTATTAAATTATTTATGTTGGAATAATTACTTTATCAATTAATTATGGGGTTGTGGAATTGTGTGAGTTGGAATAATTAATTATAGGGTTACTAAATTGACTAAGTTGGAATAATTAATGGATGAATTAATTATGTGGTTTTTTATGATTGTGGATTTGATTTATTTATTGAATAATTATTTAACTAGAGTAATGAAATTTCTTAATTATTGAATTATAAAATGGTATTGAGGAGATTAATTAATTGATTAATTTTTTAATGGAATAAATGTTATTATTTATTTTTTAAATTAAATAATGTGATTAATGGGATTGATTAATTGGTAAATTAATTAATGGAAGTATTGGAATTAGTTAGTTAAGTAGTTATGAATGAAATTGACATGGAAAATTAATTAGAGGATTAATTTAATGTATTTAATGTCAGTATTTGATTTTAAATTAATTAATTTAATTTTTCTGAACAATTAATTAGTGAATTAATTTAAGGGGTTTGAATGTAACTAATTTATTGTGGGATTAATTAATGAATTTGAAATGATAGACTAATTGGTGAATTAATTCATTGGAATTTTCGTGTTGGTTTTGTTGAATGATGATGAATAAATAATTAGTGAACTATTTAATGGTGATTGTTTTGTAGATGAAATTAAGTGAATTAGATAATCAAATGTTGGATTAATTATGAGATATTGTGATTATTGAATTGAGGTAATTAATTGGTGAATTAATTATGATATATTAAGATTTTAAAACTGAGGTAATTGATTATAGAATAAATTATTGTGGTTTGAATTGTGTGAATTGATTAATTAATTAAAAAAATAATTAATAGGATTGATATATTTATCTATTTGGAGAATTAATTAAGGGGATTATGTAATGAACTATTTATTGAATTATTAATGAAATTTGTGGGATTAGTTAATTGTGGAATTGAATAGTAAAATTGGAGTGACTAATTAATTATTGAATTAATTAATGTTATTGATTTGATTAATTAAATGGAGAATTAATTAATATTATTGATGTTATTAGTTAACTGAGTAATTAATTAATGTAATTGATGTGATAAGTTAATTATTGAATTGAATTATAGAATTTAAGTGAACTATTAATTGTTGAATTAATTATTTTATCTGATATGATTAATCAATGGAAATATTAATTCATATTTTTAATGTGATTAATTAATTGTTGAATTTGTTAATGTATCTAATATTATTAGCTAATTGTTTAATTAACTAGAAAAGAGATGTGATTAATTGATTTTTGAATTAATTAATGTAATTTATGTTAATTTTTAATTATTTTATTATCATAGGGAATTCACGACTTAATAAATTGTGGTATTCATAATAGAAATTTTGTGGATAATTAATTGATGAATTAATTGGGTATCATTAAATGGTGAATGATAAGCTTATTATTATTCCAAATATTATTCATGTCAATGTGCTCATTCAATTATTTTTTATTTTATAGTGAACAGTAATATGGAAATTTGTCCATGTATTATGTGAAATTAATTGGAGAATGGTAACATGGATATTTGTCCAAGTGTTATGAATGATAATATTCTCATTTAATTATGTATTATTAAATGGTGAATGGTAACATGAACATTCATCCATGTACTATGATTGGTAAAATTCTCAGTCAATTATGTGTAATTAAATTGTGAATAGTAACAATGAAATTTGACCAAGTATTATGAATAGTAACATGATCATTCAATTATGTGGTTAAATATAGAATATTGGACAATGTGTTAGCTATTAATTTATGATTTGTACTTTTTTATTTATAATCTTTCATACAATGTTATTGATTGGATATGTTTTTTTGACACCGTTTGTGGTGGCCTGCTGAGTTGTACTCACACCCTACTCAGGTTTCTTAATTAGTAAACGAATAGATTACCTAGTTTTCAGACAGGTTAAAAAAATTTCCTTATGTTATATAGATGTTTGGGATGGAGCACTGATGAGGGAACCAAACATGGTTTGACACCCTCTTGGGAGTTTTCAGTGTATTTACTTTGGATTTGAATTTAACACTTGTACCGTATATTAGCATGGCATATTTAATTATTATATTTGATATTTTATCTCTAGTTTTTTCTATATTGTGATCTTGGTACTGTGTGGTTTTAGGATATATGTTATTTAGTTATGGTTTCATTATGTTTTTGGTGTATAAATTTGATAAATAAAAAAGGGTATAGTCTCCCTATCACTAATATGGGAACATCATTACTAGTCAGTAGCCTCTAGTGTACAGGGAGGCACACCTAGGGTCATTTGATCTACTGGATCGGGGCAATACCTTATGACAACCATTCTAAGATTCTAGAATATGTTCATCCATATAATTAACGTATTACTTTTTAACATAATATTACATAATTTCAGGAACAATTATCCATAATATATAAAGCAAGGATCGTAATGTTTAGTGTCTTTGTAATATTTGGTACATTAAACTAAAAACATCAAACTAGATTAAAAAATGTTATATTAATCATCCATAATGAGATCCAGACATCCTTTGAGATGTTACATCTGTGTTGGATAAAAATGGGAATACATATATAAAAGGGATGTTCTAAAAGGCCATGTAAGGGAGTATACATAGGAATAAATCATAACACATGAGTTAAAAGGAAAAAATGATAAAATAAAAGAAATGTAATATGAATAATTATATGGGATAATAGAATATAGATAATTAAATCGTATGATCATGGAAACTGGTCAATGGGGAAGATTCATAAAACATGACATAAACATGAGTCAAGGATAACTATCAAGACTATAAAACATGGTTGAAAAAGTCACACAATGGAATAGCTTTACTGCCTAATCCCATACATGAAATCTCATGAAACAAAAAATTACCCAATTAATTGGAGATATATCTTTGAATACCCATCCTTACATGTTCATGAATATTTGTTCCACATGAATAATTAAACATATGGAATACACGTAAGGG
The DNA here is from genome assembly GCA_963277665.1 of Viscum album. Classification (NCBI taxonomy): domain Eukaryota; kingdom Viridiplantae; phylum Streptophyta; class Magnoliopsida; order Santalales; family Viscaceae; genus Viscum; species Viscum album. Next base: position 631,423,789 of record OY728134.1, on the reverse strand, counting down.
TTACACATGGAAATATATGATTATCCTAATCATGTAATATGGAATAAACAATGGTTGTATAGTAATATTGTCTATGAAAAAATGGATTTAAATAAATCATGTAATTTTAAATATAAAATATGAAAATATAATTATAAATAATTTCTAACTAAAGTGGAAACATGTTAATTATGTTTTTATGAATCTTTATAAATGATCCATTTTACTGTGGTTTGACGAAAAATATTAGAGGATATTTAAAGACAACAATGACATGCTTATATTTAAAAAAAAGGATCAAAGATAGTTTTTCATGATAATATGAGTGATTTATGAAAAAAAGGGTGTATTAAAATATACTATTCATTTTTCTTGAGAATGATTAAGAAATAATGATGTTCTTTTTAATGTGGATTTCAAATCAAAGGGAATTGAGAAGGGAACCTTTCAAAATATATATTTCCCCATAAAAGAAGATTTAATTTATCTGGATACAGAAGTTTGGACCATATAAATAGAATTTAAAATATTTAAAAAATAATAATGAATAAATATATTTTATAGAGAGAGAGAATGAGTAACCAAATGGAAATAATGGAGGTTTAAAGATATCTGTTACATTATGTATGAATGTCTTCTGGACTTACAGTAAATATCCAAGACAATAAATTATGTCCCTTAATTAATTAATTCATAAAATATTATACCCATATTTATTTATTATAATTTTATTATGTTCATTTTTGGTCATTCTTAAGAGTTATAATGTTCAATTTTGTCATTTCTAGAGCATTCTTTTCACGATTATATGAGCAGTTCATTTTAGTTTAATTATGGGAGTTCTTGTAAAATGTATGAAAAAAATACAGAAGTCAAATAATATAATATTGATTCACCTCAAAAAATTTTAATGGTCCCATATATTTTTATTCTTTCAGGAATGAGGATGATTCATTAGATATAATTACAATGATAAAAATCTAGTATATTTTAGAGGCTCTTTGATCATCACGAAGTAGTTTGTATTATTATTTAATATATGACTATCTATATATACAGATATATTATTTACAGAAAATATAACATGTCATAATATAAATATTATAATTTTATTTATCTATAATAATGGTTTTATGACCATCCTTGAAAGCAATAATGAAAAATGAAAACTTATCGTCCACGAAGGCGGTGAATAAACACATCACAGATGATGTAAATAATTCTAGAATAAAAGATTTAGAGAAGAGATCTGATGATGGATATTAAATTAGAATAATAAAATTTTAGTATATATAAGATAATTTATTTCTCATGTAACTTTTTATTTTGTAGTAACGGTTGAGGTAGAAGAAAAAAATAATTTAAAAAATAGAGTGAGAGGATTTTAATTCATGAGTATTGTCTTCTTGAGAACCTCTTTATGGGACATGTTTTGGCCTTTTTTGAGACCATAAGCTCATGGATGCGGGGAAGAGGATTTTGAAATTAATTCTATATAATTTGGTCAAGCTAAAACACTTAGAAATGTAGAGCAGAAGAAGTGGTGAGAGGTGGTATTTATAGGGGAGGGGTTTTTTTGATTATTTTATCCATTAGTTTATGATTTTGGCTCAAGACTTTCAATAGTATTGATTAATATCACTAAATACATTAAATAATGAATTTTAGTTCAAGTTAATGGTTCTTTAAACATACATACAACAATAATGACTATAAAATTCGTGTATTTAGCTTATACTATAAATTACCATATTTCACTATTCACAAAAATTTCAATTTTATTTTTAAAATAGTAAAATTAACAATAAATTTTTTTAAATGTATATTTCAGAAATTTACCCCACATTATGAAAATTATTTCCTAAATATGACAACTTTTATAATTTATATCATTTTTTATTTTAGAAATACCGATTTTAATATTATAACAGATTTTATGAAAATTTGAAAAATTTATTAATCTTCCAAATATTTTTATGATAATTATAATACAACAAAATATAATTTATTATTAATTTTTAATAAAATAAATATTATTTTAAATCATTATATTAATGATATGATTGTAAACAAACATTTTCATTTTATAAAAATATTGAGACATAATTTATAATTTCGGTAATAAATTTTGACTTATTCTATTATATATCTATATAATATTTTCTGTTATAAGATTCATAAATATTATATATAATTACATGGGTGAGTTTACTACTCTAATATCTAATTACTAGTCCTAAAATTCACATTACTATTCTAATGGTAATGTTGTTACTTGAAAAGTCATATTTCTAATAGACATAAGGGTTTACTACATCTTAAAAATACTTCTTATTCTATTCGCCATTCACTTATATTTTATACCATGGTTATATAGAATTTCATCTTTAAAATGAAAATTTTCTTATTAACATTATTTTTTTATTTCTACAACATTATTAATGATAAAGGTCATTCTCGTGGATTGAGGATATCCTAATTTTCATATTCTTATTATATCATTTTCAATTTATATCTGATTTATAATATTTTGATTTTTATTGGTTTTTTACTGACTAAAGACTCATTATTCATTTACGAGTGTAATATTTGGGTTGTTTCTCTTATTGATGTTTTGGATTTATAAAATATAGAATAATTAAAAGAAGGCAATTTCCATTGATAAAATTTGGGGATTTAACATTCTACCCATTATGAAAAATTTCCCCCATAATTTAATTTTACATACTGTAATGAAAAGGGTTGGGGTAATTCTCCTTTATTTCTTCCTATTGTTCCCATTTTTTCTATTTTTATTAATGGTTTCACCCTAGTACATTGATTAGGTGATTATTCTTGTTTCATATAAATTTATCTCTATCGTCCAAGATCTTCACTGACTCCACCTCATATGAGTTATAATTTTCCAACATCACAACCTCTTGATTCAGTACATATGAGAGATCTAGCATGTACTTTCTCAATATGGATGCTAGGAATACATCATTCACTCGATGCATGGTTAGTGGAAGTGTTAGTCGGCGCACCAAAACTCCGAAAAGATCATGAATCTCAAAGGGTCCAATGTATGTGGGAATTAAATTTCTTTTCTTCCCAAATATCATGAATATCCTCCATAGAGATATAGAGATGAATAATTTGTCACCAACCTCAAACTCAAAATCTCATTGATGACTATCTATATAGCTCTTTTGTCGACTAAGGGGATTCCTTGATGTGTAGTTGAATGTTAATCACATATTCTACCATTAATTCAAAAATATATGGTCCCAACCTCTTAAGTTCACCAAATTCATCCTACCATGGCAGTTTTTTACATAGATTCCCATAAAGGTAATCATATGGGGCCATTGTGACACTTGAGTATAATCTATTATTGTATGAGAACTCGAACTGTGGAAGGTGTTGATCCCATCCTCTATTAAAGTACATATAACATTCTCTCAACATGTCTTATATTGTCTCAATAGTATACATATATTGGACCTTAGTTTGAGGATGATAATTTGTACTGAATTTCATACCAGTATTTAGAGCATGTTGGAGTGTTCTCTAGAACATGGAGGAAAATCTATGTTTATGATTAGATATAATCATTAATGGTACTCCATACAGAATAAAATCTTCTCAAAAGAATATCTGTGAATGTTGTTCAAGTGAGTCATCCTCTTGAATTGATATAATGTGAGATTTCATTATAAGATGATGCAAAAAATCCCATATAACATTGTTTCCTAAGGACATCATTGAATGTTTAGAGAAAACCCATGGTGATGTTCTTCCATTTCCATATTTGTATGTTTAATGGTTTCGTCATCCCCTTATACATTTTACTTTTCTTCTTCATTTTCTGACATACCAGGAACTTTGATTAATATTCAACGATCTCCTTATTCATATTGTCCCACCAATAGTGTTCTCAGAGATATAGATACAAATTTGTGTTGCCCAAGGGAATAAAAAATGTTGAGAAATTTTAATCATTCAACAACTCTTTCTTTATCCCTATATTCAATGGTACACATAGTCATGACCCAAATTTTATAAATTCATCCTCAACAAATTTGAGCTCTGAGGATTTCTATTATCTAATAGCTTCCAACTTATTATGAATTTCCACATCATTTCATTGAGCTTTATTTTATTTACCCTATGATGGATGGTTGACATATTATTTGATAATTGATTCATGTTATTACATACATATTTATTCCAATGTCCATATAGTGAAAATATAAGAATATTATATCCTTTTCAATTATCATCATTGATAATGTTGTAGGATAATTTCTACAGAGACCATCCACCACATAATTTTCCATACCATGATGGTAGTCGATTGAGTAGTCATAATCCTTGATGATCTATAACCATATTCATTGATTCATATTGAACTCCTTCTTTCTGAATTCATATTTGAGATTTTTATAATAAACATATATCTCATGCATATCCCCGTAAAGATAATGCCCGTAGTTTTTGAACTCAATTATCACATCCTCCAACTCAGGATCATGCGTAAGATACTTTTTCTCATTAACATTAATCTTTCATGAGGAATTGGAGATCACATTATCATTTTTTATCAATATATAGCCTAATACCTTCTTTGAAGCATCATTTTATTCAAAAAATAGTTCCCTACATGGTTTTAGTGTATGTACTGCTATAGCAATAAGACTCATTTTAAACACTTTAAAGAAGTATTCACATTCAATGGTGTAGACAAACATTACTCCTTTCCAAGTAATATAGATTAGTGGGTTTCAAAATCCGAATAAGTTCTTAAAAAATCATCAGGAATACCTATCTAAACCATGGAAACAATGGATGTCTATTATAGATGTGGTCTTAGACAACTCATTGATTACCTTTATCTTAGAATATCTAATATATATATTTTTTGTTGCTTATTATATTCCCAATGAATGATACTACCTTCATCAAAAACTCATATTTACTATACTTTTCATAATGGTTATCCCTTAGAAAAATCGTTTTCTTAGTTTTCAAATACTCATCTTGTTACTCATTTCTGTTAGATTATATGAAAATCTCATCAATAAAGATTACCATAAATTTGACGAGGTAATATATAAATAAAATATTCATTAAATCCATGAATATTTATAGAACATCAATTAGTTGAAAGAGAATCACTATGAACTTATAGATTACATACCACATTCTAAAGGATATCATGGGAATACAATCCTTCCTCACCATTAATTGGTGTTATCCCAACCGAAGGTCCACCATAGATAAATATATGGTCCCATTACTAATCAAACTCTTCATCTATATATGATAGGTAAAACCTATTATTTATAATGATTTTTCTATAATCAGAATAATCATTATATATGCACTTTGATCCATCCATTCTCTTGAAGAATATGACTGATTCACCAAATATTAAATCACTAAAGAAAATAAAAGACATATCCATATACTATTGTAACTGATTATTTAATTCATCCAAGTTAATTTTTCATATTCTATAAATTTCATTTGATATAGGAAAATATCTATGTATAAGATCAATTAGTAACTCAACCTCTCAGTCATGAGGAAGACTATAAAATTCTTCAGGGAACACAATAGTGTATTCCCTCACTATGGGCTTGTCTGATAGAATGTTCTTCTTATTATCTAAATAAATTGAGAAATGTTTTATTTCTCATAATGAAATAATATCCATAACTAAGGAGATGATTCTAAATGAAATTAATCCTCATTCTTATACTTTTAATGAATTGGAGGATTCCATCTGATGTGTAGAGTAATCTATTCTTTTGAACATTTGATGTTAGATTTACAATATGATATCCAATCCATGACCAATAGAGCAACAAAATCAACAAAAGGAAGTATGATAATATTTTTTTGGAAGGGTTAGTACACAAAAAATAACCAAGGTGAATTTATATAATTTGGAATCAATAATTGACCAATTTTCCATTCTAACAGATAATTCAACCTTCATATTTTGAGGTGGTGTATGAATAACTCTTCTAAACAAGAAACATATGAAATAATAGAAAGAATAAGAATAAAAAATTTCCATATTTGTTGTTGAATTAATAACCATTTTACATTCCACCACATCATTTTTTGGATCCCCCTCCACAGTAGTGACAAGACATGTCCTTTCTTCCTACCAAGGTGGTTATTGTCTTTGATTATGACTGACAACCCATGCCTTTTGGTATTGGATCACAAAATAAAAATATTTATTAATGTTGGAACATAGTAAAACAAGTTTATGGTTGATCTAAACCATCATTTATTCTTCCCCATTTGGGATTATTCATACCTTTTTAGTAATAATTACATTGATGGCTCTCTCGTCCACTTTTAAAGAATCACTTGGTCCCTTTATATAGTTTTTAGAATGCTCATTCCTATACTTTTGACATGTATGATGTTGGGTTTTCTGTCCATAATGGGTTTTATCTATATATCCTCCCATTTTAAACATCAATTTCTTTTTTTATCCTTGGGGACATGAGACCACATATATTCTCTTATCTCCATTTTAACCTTATGTGCATGATAGATAATCTCCTCATAGCTGTGATAGTCTCAAATCTACAATGATTCATTATAGTATCATTTTTAGTCTTCTATATAATTGATCCCAATTAATATCTGTTTTCCTAAAAAATATAGAGGCAAATCATGAAATCCTTATAATTTTTTCCTCACATTCCCCAAAAGAATCATCTTTATTTTCCTTCATTAAGAGTAAATCCCATTCTTTCATAAGATGGAGAGTTCATGGATTGTTATTTTGAAAATTATTTTCATGAATTATTTCCATTCCTAGGATTCAATATTTTTAATGAGTTTCCACTACTAATCATCATCCCCATAAAAACGATAATCCACCATCATTACTTTCTTTTCATATAATAATTTAAGGGTAGATAATATCTTATCAATGGAGTTAATTCACTGTACTATGATAAGGGTATCAGAAGATATATTAAATATTGGAGGCCTTTATAACATAAAGGATCTATCCACAACTTGATCTTTCTTAATAGATGGTGGGTGTTACACATGATTGAAGTTATTATTCATAAATTGAACAAGTTGATGTAGTATTTTCATGATGTTATGATCTTTCTTTCCAATTAGATTTGGAACCTCATTAGAGATACCATAAAATTTCCTATCACATTTATTGTTGTCATGGTTTAACCTACATAAATAAACTAAATATTAAAAATATTGTACAATTAGTGGGTATTAAATATTTAAATATTGATAATATAATACGAAAAATTGAACGTTAAAGGAAAAACATTTAAAGTAAATTTTAACAAAACTTCTCATTACCTAACATTCAGTCTAGGTTATCCATGGTGAATTATTATTATCTAAAGGGTTCTTGATAAAGGTTTTTATTCCTATTATAAAAAATAACAAGAATGTTCCCAGATACCAAAAATAATTATCCAATCATTTTTCACATATTATTAAATTATTTTATTCGTAATTTTCCATTAAATAAAAACCTAGGTTTTTAAATTATAATGTATTTTGAAGATAAGATAAATTAAAATAAAAACATTGAACTAGAATAGAATATGTTTATATTAATAATCAATAATGAGTTCCTTATTACCTTTAATCTCATAACACTACATAGGATAACCTGTGGAATACATAAAATATTGTACGAGCTAAAAATCAACGTATGTTAATAAATATATGAATAATGAATAAAACATGGTTTAGAAGGGAAAACATTAAAACATAAAAGGAATTACGTATGAAAAATTTTATGTATGAATATCAAATAGGCCATGGAATAATATATTCATTGAAACATAGGAATGGGAAAGAAACCTAAAACATGACATAAACACTAGTTATGGAAAACTACCAATATTGTATCTCATGGTGAACAAAGTCTCATAACAGATAAGATTTACTCCCTAATACCCCAAATAAAATATCAAAAGAAAAACCATTAACCAATAAATTATATTGATATTTAGTGACATCCATAATAACATTTTAATCATTATTTGGGACACATGAAGTATAAGATATAAGGAATAAACATACGAGATTCCGATGGAATGAAATGGGTATCATAATAATGTAATAAACCATAACTAATGGGTGTATGTTAATGGATTACATGAGATAAAGGATAAAAATAATACATGGACATTTATAAGGGAGAATTGTAATTGATCATGAAAAAATATTTCCAACATAGGTGAAATAATATAATAAAATCGATAATGATAATTTTGAAATGATGCCCATTTGTGCGGTTTAAGGGAAAATAATAAAAAATATTTATAAATAACAAAGACATAATTATTTGTATAAAACTGGAAATGAACTAAGACAGTATACATTGTAAAATAAATGATTTTATAATAATAATGGTGTCTTAATATAGATTATGGGTTCTTTTTTAGAAAGGGTGAGAAATAAAGTAGTTCCCTTTAATATGGCTTTTTTATCAAGAGGAATTGAGAAGGGAACCATTGAAAATATCTATTTCCCCATAAAAGAAGAATGATTTCATCTATATATAAAAGTTTGGAACATAAAAATTGAATTTGAAATATGTAAAATAGATAAATTGATAAATAAATTTCTGTAAAAAGAGAGAAAGCGTATATAGAAGACAAATTAGAGGATTAGAGATTGGATCACAACTCTCATAGAAAAGGATGGATTCCTCCAGTAATCGAAAAGGATTTAATTGTTTAGATCCTGATGATCCAGTCATATCTAAATCTTATCATACTAATTCAAAGTTGATATTGGATGATTAAAGATTCTATATTGTCTACTAAAACAAGACATAATGTTCGGTTGTTACCCCAGCAGTGGTTGGGATGTCCATTGCAGGTAATAATGATATTTATGTAATAAAAATATCCATAATACCAGTGAGATACAGGGCTAAATTTTGAGCTCTCCTAGTGAGAAAATTCATCATGAGACTATGGATCGGGCTAATGCAACAGAGGTAGAAGTAATGACGTCGCCAATGAAAAAAATGACTCTCCTAACAAATGTAAAGAAAGAAAACTTGATAGCTCTAAATCTGAAAGCACTAATGCTGAGACGATTTATGAAAGTGTTAAATCTCTCTCAAGAAGGGGGAGTTCAATCAGGGGGAGATCGAGGGGTCAGGGTCAAGTTCATGGAAGAGCAGAGCTGAATGCACTTCGAGAAGAAGAATGGAGGCTAAGCGAGTGACTAGTGAAAAAGTTAAACAAATAGTTTTTTGGGCTTTTCATTTTTCTTAATTTTGGATTTTCATTATTTTCCCATTTTTCCTCTTTAGTCCCTTTATTTTAAATACTTTTAATAAAATTGACCTAGCCTCTAACTTTTCGTAAAAATGGATGTTCAGAGAGATCTACTACCTTATATATGAATCTGTTCTTCACTTGAACATAATATCATAGATAATAAAATTAAATAAATTAAATTATTAATTCAAGACAAATATTACATATATTTGAATTATAATAATATTATTAATTTTATAAATTGTCATTTAGATGAGTTATAATGTATAATTTGGACATTCTCGAATAGTTGGTTTAATTATTTAAAGATCAGTTTCCATAAATTTAATTTCGGGCATTATTATTAAATTTAATAAAACTAAAATATTATAATTATATGATATTAATTCACCAAAATAATTTTAAATGGTCTCATATAACATTTATTATATAATTAGGCTAATTCATTAAAGAGAATGTCAATGATAATCATTTTGTATATTTTGACTGTGTTTTGATCATCAATAACTAGTTTGTTTTGATATTTAATATTATGAATATATAAATATATATTAGTTCTATAACATGAAAAAGATATAATATACATATTACAATATTTTTTATCCATAATATTAGTTTATGACCATTTATGAAGGTGTCAATGAAAAACAAAAACTCATCATCCACGAAGGCAGTGAATCGATACATCAGAGACTATGTTTAAATTTTTTTAATGAAAGAAGAAGAGGAAAAATTTAATGACTGATATTTAATTGAAAAACAACATTATATTAATATATATGATAATTTATTTATCACGTTTATTTGGATAGTGTAGGAAAGGATGAGGTAGAAAAAATAAATAAATTAAACGAGAAAGGTGGAGGATTTTACATCTTGAATATAGTTTACTTGGGAACCTCCCCATACATTTTGGTTTGGTATTATTTTGAGTATATAAGCTCATATATGTGAATGGGAGTCTTGGGAATTGAATTGGAAAAAATTTAGATAGGTTACAATAATTATAATTTGTGAGGAGAATAGGTGGTGAGGGGTGGTATTTATAGGGGAGGAGATGAGTGTTTTTTTAATTTTTTTATTCATTAGTTTCTTATTTTTGCACCAGACCATCAATAGATTTTTTTATTATTAGTATATAAAATAAATAACAAAATATAGTTCAATATAATGGTTCTTACATCACCCATACATCATCTATGAATAAAAAATTATTGTATCTAGCTTATTCCATAATTTATGATATTTCACTATTCATCCAAATTTCAAAAGATTTTAGAAAAATACATAAATGTCACCATAACCATTTTTTAATGTGTAGATTTAAAAAATCGACACAATTTTCAAGAAATAAGTTTTTACATATGCTAATTTTTTTAAATAGCATCCTTTATTAAGAAAATTAAAATTGTAACATTATACCTATTTTTATGAAACATTAAAAAATTAATTAATGTTTCATAAAATTATCTGATAATTATAAGAAAAAAAATTAATTTATGAAACTTTTATATGAAAAAACATTTTAAATTTTTATATTAATTATAAAATTGTAAATAAATATTTACTTGTAAAAAAAATAATAACACCTAATTTATCATTTCAAAAACCTTTATTTTCTTTTTCCAATATAAAAATATATCATATTTTCATTTATAATATGCCTAAATTTCATTTCATACTTTCATATGTGAGGTTACTTTTCTAGTGGTTATAATTTTATTCCTAATAGTCACATTACTATTCTAACAGTCATTAAACTATTCCAACAATCAGATTTCATAGGGTCATAAGGGTTTACTACTTTCTATAAATACAACTAATTATATTCATCATTCACATCTATTTTATTACCTGGATTTATATTTATTCATATTTAAAATGAATATTTTATTATTAACATTATGTTTTATTTATACAACTTTGTTTGTGAGCATGTTCATTCTAGTGGATAAAGAAGTTCCAAATTTTACTATTCTTACAATTTTATTTTCAATTCATTTCCCTATTGTAATATTTGATATTCTTATTAGTATTTTTCTGAATAATGTATAATTATTAATTTATAATGATATTTTTTTTCTTTCCATATGTAGTTTTTTTATACTCTATAACATATTTATATAAAGTGAATTTCCATTGATAAAATTCTACGATGTTTCACTCCTTGTGCATGTAATCTATTAGTCGTTTATTTTTATGTTCATCCCCAATATTCCAAATATGTAGGTCATCCTCATATAGAAAACTCTATCTAACATGGATATATTTTCATAGAACCTACCCTAAAGGTCCTCCATGTGAGGATATAACTATTCAATGTGAATTCTATACCTATGTCATTGTTATTCGAAATATTCCTTCTTATCAAGATATAAATGTAAAAATAGATCCCAATGCAATAGAAAATCCACCATCAATTGGTGGTGTCACATCCCAACCAATTGTTGTATAAGGTAATGATCATTATGATTTAATCATCATAGTCATACAATCTTGGATGTGGTTGAAGACATTCTGAACGATCCCACTTTTCTTAATAAATTGGTGGTAAAGTAACAATTATTATTAGAGTAGATTGAGGAACCATTAATTTAGAATGAATATGTTCCAAGTATCATATTGAAGGATTTATAAAAAAATTCATGTTTTCTCCCTTTCCTTCCAATGAATATGTCATTCCATAGATCCTTGAAGAGGAAAACATACCCCATATTATCTAAAATATTCAGATGATATTATATCATCCCAACTCTAACCACTTATCATACAGAGGGAACATTTCCCATCTCAAGTCATTAGATTAAAAATGACCCATGTTGATCTGGATACTCTTCTAGTAGCCTTGAACCCCGAGTTAACTATATACAATTAGTAACAGATACAAACATTCCTAAATGGCCTCAAAAAACATTATCAAATAATTAAGGAGGATTCATCACATATATTCATAACATGATAGGGTAAATTTTAATTATTTCATTTTAGACTACTGAATAGATAATTTATCAATTATGGTAAGGCGGTTTTTATTTTCCTTACCTAAAATCATTATATTGATCCATGATTTTTGTGAACCAATTGGTATAACCCATGGAACCCTACCAACATTTGGGGAAAAAATATGATCTCAATTTGAATGTGTAATTAATAGTATTATATATCAAGCTACCAGAAAAGTAAATTAGGATTTAATATTAGGGTAAACAACATCATGACAATGATACTACCCAAAATAGTGACAGTTGTTTATTTAGAAAAACATTATAATAAACATCATTAGTCATTTTTCATGTTTGTGAGCATGAAATGTTAAGAGGGATTTAGACACCACTGTAACAATACAATGGAAACAAACACTTGTAGGGATGTGGGAATCTTCTCCAACAACATGACACTTAGTGTCATTAATAAAAAAAGGACAACTTAATTAAAGAGACACCTACTATGAGTATATTAGTATTCTATAAACCATGTGATAGCCCACATGAAATAAATTCATGGTCTATTTTTTATATGAATCATGGATCAACCCCTCAATTTGGACCATGTCTACTGTATATTCTAGTTGATTTATATAGAATCATTTTTTAGTAGTTGAAAACAATTTTATCTCAATGAGAGTAATATATTAATAAATTAAAACCTCATAGGGTTAATACACTGAAGATATCATCTAGATAACTAAAAATAAAATAAAATATAATTTAACCCTAAAAGATGATTCTATGACCGATAAGGCACTATATTGCATTGATGTGGATGAAGACTTGATTCTCGTTGCTGTGTTAACATCTATAAATTCTATAAACACAAACCCTATTGATGATTGAAATCATTAAAATTTTCCTCATGAATTAAAAATATAAATTTAATATCGAGAACGTTTTTCATATAGTGGTTAATGTATAAGGGGTGTATAGTTGATATTAAAGACATGCCCATGATCTGAGAGCCCCCCAGTCATTACACTTCCTCCCACTCACTTACATGGTGTTAAGGATAAAGGTATGAATGTGGATATATCTAAAACTTACACAATAAAATAATGTCATAATATTATTCATGCTAATTAATAGTATTATCATTGTAAATATCAAATAAAAAAATCTAACAAAAATTACTTTTGATATTTTTATGGTAAATATACCTACTTAGTGTGATTTCTATAATGAACCTAACATTACTCCTCCAAATGACACTCTTAAATATTATGATATTACTCAGGAGAGTAGATCTCATCCTCCCAAATTATCATGGTTGAATCTAAACCATTCATTTCATTAAAATACCAGATGATTATCAACAATTCCCACTATTGTAAAACTCTATCCACCAATTTAGGTGATTCATTCGATGATAGAATATAAAATCCACCGAAAACTATCCCATATAATACAAAAATATCAAACATAAGAAAGAATATTATTTTTTTTCTTCTAACATAGATTTTAGAATCACAACTATAAATACATGTTTCCCCCACTACTCAGATAGAGGCCATGGAAGTCTAACGAGTGTTATTGAACCATTATTGAAATTTATATATCAAGTTGGTGGATTTGACACCACCTACACCCAAATATTGGAACCCTATATTCTCAAAATTCAATGCTACATGTTACCCTAAATAAAATCCTATTAAATTCTAATTCTATTGCTGAATAATTGATGAATATCTAGGGACACAAGAAGTAAAATATATCATGTGTTTCAAGAATCCTCTATATCGACCAATATTTATCTAGAACATTAATATAAAAAACAAATCCATTACTAGTTGGGAATATATTTGAAAATGGTTCCTCAGTCAATTTAATTCAAAATTAAGATAAAAAATTATCTAGGACCTCTCTAATTACAAGAAGTTTGAAAATGAGATAGTTAAAAAATTGACTTCCGAGTGGAAGGGTCTCAACTTTTCTAAGGATATTAATATATCATAAGAATTGTTGTTGGAAATATAGCTAGAGAATCTTCAGAATCAGATACAGAAATTTTATGTTATATAATAATATTTTGGTGGGTATCAAGAGTTCACCACAATAGCATAGTAATTGAAATATATTATTTAGTGAACTAAAATAAAATTTTTAGAAAATATATTATTCATGTAAACACGTTTTAGAAGGAAGAAACCACCATTTTCACTCTCAAATTCACATTATTATCTAAACAAATTCCATAACCTATATGATTCATTATTGTTTCTACTCTAGATAAAAAAACAACAACACACCCATCCAATTAAAAACACACATGATGAAAACAGATATCATTTCCATCAATATTCTATAAATGGAGAGAATATGTTTTATTCCCTTCGAAATAATCGTGTTCCTTGATACATAAGTATAGAAGAAAAGAAAAAAATTATTTAGACTATTTGAAATAAAAAATTTGGTTATGTAAGGATTGAATTATCACCCCAATTACATCTTTTACCATTGAATGTGGGGTCATACCATCCAAGAATTGTTTTTAATCAAGGAAATACTCTAAATTATTGTAGATTAAGAGATTGTAACATTCGAAAATATTAGGACACATGTAAAATCTCTATCGACTACTACATAGGAAGAAATAGAGTATTTTTGGGAAATTATAGGCCAAAATACATATAAGTATGATGATTTGATGACTTGGATGTCTATAAAACATATCATGAAACAGTCACAGAATGTATGAATCAATCAGAAATGAACATTATTCCCACAGAATTCTCTTGACTCCATATATTTTTCTATATAACCTAAAATGGACCAATGTAATCCTCATTGAAATAGAAAAATATGGGAATTAAATCGCCCACTAGATCCCATCCTATAAAAAATCATATGGACCACATTCCACCAATGACATGGAGTATAGGTACCACCCACTAAACAAAAGTTTTCTCTAATGAGGATTCTGAATATGGATTTATAAATTCGATCCATCTATACCTAGATGGATGTGACTCTTATATTATGGGGTTCCCCATTAATTATCATAAAAGAGTCCATAAAGTAAAATAAATATATTCCTAGGGTAGAACTTTTTTTTTGAGTACCATACAAGTAGAAATCATATATCCAATAGAAACTAAAATGATGTCACTTCAATAATCCCAATAGGAACACCAGTTTGACAATTAATCAGATTGGGACCATTCGAGTCATGTTATACTGGTGGATTTATTGAGATATATACACAAATATATTAAATTAAAAATATATTAATGTTAATTTAACTTATCTTATAAAAAATTACCCTTTAATTCTAGCTTAGAACAGTGATCATTATCATCATACCTAGCACAATTTTCTAGATCCCAAGATCAAGAATAAACAAATATAAAGAAAACCATTTACATTAGATAATAATTACAATGTGTTAAAGTTTCAATCCATCATCACATAATTGATTTCATTATTGAAATTTTTTCATATATCTCAAAAAGTATAATGAATACCTTATTTAGGTTCTTTCAGACACTCCGGTGTTTGAAATTTAAGTGGCTATTTTAGAGACTTAACATTGTGAAATTGAGCCTACTTAGGATAATAAATTCATTTTATTGATGGAAAATGATTTTTAAATTACCATAAAAAGGAATGTAAAACCATTATATGTGCATATCAAACTCAATTATTTCAATATTAATTAGTCTTTGGTGGGAAGTGATTCCAAAATGAACCTTATTCCAGCTCAAACTACCAAATAATTAGGATAAAAGTTATATTTCCATTCTTCTTCTAAACTATTAGTTTATGGATATTATAAGAATGATAAAACACTATATAAATATTATGCTGAAGAACCAATTCACAAACCTTATATCCAATATTTATTTCACGGTGGTTCATCATGAAATCAATATCAATGACTTGTTTGAAATACCTTTGCTTCATTTTCACATCACATCTCCCTCGTTAAAAACCAATGTATGAGATATTCCATTAAATCCTAATTTGGGTTAAAATTTGGCCAAAATTTACCTTTTTATTATTTTAAATCCATTTATATTGAGACATTGTACTAAAAAAGAAAATTATAATTGTTACAATTGAAGGACAACATGGACATTACATGGTCAAATGGGTTATAATACACACATAATAACCCTTATAATAGATTTAAAAGAATATTTTCAATATTTAATCACCACGTTGGGGAACATTTTTTAAATATGGGAAGTCATAGGGTAATATTTTTGATTCCCCCCTATCTTGAGGAATAATAATTTTAAAAATAAAATCCTTCGAATTTTTGATTGTTTGAGGACATTATAGGAGTTGGGAGAGGATGGGATTGGAATTAGGGATGTAAAACTTACTAAGGGAGGTATTTTATTTTATATAGATAGTATTGGGTACCTAGTGCTACAATACAATATAGGCAATGACCTCTAGGTTGAGGTGGTGGTTCTAGAAGAAGCATTGGACACATGGAGCACCTGGAATTAGTACCCAGTCAGAACTGGGTATTCTGTGGTGGTTGGGTGAGAACACGATGGGTACTAAGGTAGTTTTTTTAAAAATAATTAATTTTAATTAATAAACTTAAAATTTTGTTCAACTAGAACATCCAATTTTTTCATCTAGTATATATGCTTCCTATGTTTTCCTCTACAGTTTCTTTCTCCCCCATGGATGGTTCACCAACAATCATACTTTGATTCATTGAATGTCTACCACAATAGATGTCCTAAGGTAACACCACCACAACTCATTTATATATTCATATGTTCAAACACTATTTTAGTGTTATATTTATTATATTTTAATTGTGTTATATTCTATACTTTTAGGGAACCCTTTGATAAAAGATGAATCACCTAGTGGTATTCAGTGGGAAGGACTCTCCAAGAATGAGATGGGTTTTACGAAAAAAAATTTAAAATGGTTTATGCATTTTCCTTTCATATCATGATGTGCAGTTAGGACAATAAGGTTTTCATAATCCTAAATTAATTGTAATGATTTTATTTCATTATTTTTAGAGTGATTTTGTTTTAATAAGTTCATGAATTGTTCTTATGTGATTTTATACTATTTTGTGGCCACGAAGGCTTTTTTTTGTCTACTTAAATGTTTTGATAATTTTACTATATTGAAGCATGAGGGATTTTCTTTGGTAAACTATAATCTAGTGGACCATTTATGGGTACCTGGAGTCTTTTTAGCTAATGGGAATGTGTATAATCGAGAGAGGTCATCATGATTCTTGACATGTTTGGAAGCTATGCGTTTCCTTGGGGACTAATGGCTTGTTTGACCAATGTATTGGATGTGTGTTCCTCGCCATTTGGATCTGGAGGATGAAGGTCGATTATTCCATATTTATTAACATGTGTATTGTTCGGGCATGTGAGGATCAAATTTCCTTATATTTTGAGTAAATTGGGTATGAAGAAAACCATAATGTGCATTTGTTTTACTATATAGGTTATGGTATAAATTGTCTCATGAGTAATTGTGGTCACATTTATGGGAGGGAATGTAAATTTACATTGACGGTGTTTATGGAGTGTGATTGCATCCCTTTTTTGTATATGGATTTAGTATGGTATATAATTATCAGTTACCGTGTGTTGTGTTGATTAGGTTATCCAGGTACATTATGCATGAAACTTGTCCCATAGCATGATTTTATAGCCATAGATAGATATAATTCCCATTGGGTCATAGAACATGATTCCTATGTGACTAATATTGAAAGAGGGATTAGAAACTATACCAACTTATATTCCATCACCCATTAAAGTGGGACACAATTACCTTTATGTGATACTATCATGAAATTGAATGACATGAACACACATGTATGGTTTTTGAGGATATGGTATGTGATACAAATTATTTTTGAGGATTCTGGAAATATATATTTTCCCCTATTGTGATCGTTCTTGGGGATAGGGATAGTATTTTCTCTCATGATTTAGTTAATAATATTTTATTTCTGATGGTATATTATAGCTCTAGGATGTTATTACAACTCATATATTTCTTCCCTATGATGTTATTCCCACTTTTGTGACCATGTTATTGGGATGTACTTTTTATATACTAAATATGAGGTTGTGATAGGTTGATCAATGCACTAGTAATAAATTGATATGTAGTTACTAGTTATTATCACATGTGTTATGTTTATAGATCATCATAGCTAGTGTAAGAATGTATAGTCCCTCTAATATGGATTGTGGAAACCCTTTTCACATCATAGTTATATTTCTACAATTATATATTTTATATATATTAACATATAACATTATTTATAATCTATATTAACAAGATATATTTAGGGACCCCTTTGGTAGGGGTTCATTTTTGTGTAATCCCAAAATTCATGGGAAACATGTTACCCCAAATATTTATTTGTGACCTATGTATGTTAAAGGGACCTATAATATATGGTAGATCCATAGACAGTTGATAGTGTTGTGGAATGTGATTGGTAAGAGACATGGTACTCGATTTATAAATGATTCTAGTTTTAATTTTATGTTTATACCATTTTGTATTTGATCAACCCACAAGTGACCTAATTGATCATGTTTGAATCATGTTTCATTACAGTCTACAATTTGATATTACATGTTGTTTTTATTTAGCTATGGTGAGATGTTAAATGTCATTTTCATATCAACTTTTATATTGAGATGGATGATAATGTTTTTGGGAAATAATGTTTTTATGGTTATCTATACCATGGATGGTATAATTTCCCCCAAATTATACACTGATCTTCTTCATTAGATCCCAACCACTTACATATATAGAGGCATACTTAAGGTATGTGTAACTCTAGTTCTTCGATGTTTGAGGTGAACTATAATTTATATGGTTTAAATTGGTATTAAATCATTATTTCAATTTGTAATAATATTTGTAAATGGAATATAGTGATATTATATGGTTAGAACACGAGCTAAACTCCATAAATTGGTAATATGAAATCGATGTGTATGGAAACCCGAAGATTCCAAGGATGAGATTTTGGTTCTTGGATTTTTTATTATAATTAGTTAATATTTTTCCAAATATCAGGCACTGGGTTATTGATTTAATATTTAATGTTTAATTCATATTTTGTTTTTGAAAGAGGTGTCTATTTATTAATTATTATTGACATATTGGATTCACATGAAATTTGTGTGACTACTTGTGAATGATCACCTTAATTAATGTATAACATTTTATTATATAGTGTTTCAAAATAAATGTATATAATTTTTTACTATAATAAATTATAGTGGATATATACATATTCGAGACATGGTTATATTATCATATTAATAACTAATAATTAGATGCATGTGTTTATTTTTTTACCCTTGAGAGTTATTAGTCAAAGATAGAGAGAGTTATCTAGTTATGAGAGACCATGGCATGAAAGTGTGTTTGTCTAAAGTAGAAAGAAACAATTGCTATTAATTTTGTTGTGTAAGAAAAATCCAATATTGGATTTTTCTTAGGAAACTATTAATTTTTGAAAAAATTATTATAATATTTGAAATAAATGACATGTGAAGTTAAAAATGAAACTGTAAAATAAGGCTCATGAATCTCTATATCAAATCACCTCAAACTTCTAGAATGGAACATCCAATTGAAAATTAATAGAAAGAAAAACCAATAAATTAATTGATAACAATATAAGATTTAGGTGGTTGTTTTTTTCTTACTCAATTACAGTAATGTTGATACCAAAGGATTAAGAGAGAAAATTTTCATTTTGTAAGAGCCCAACCTTCTATAAATCACCTCAAAAATAAAAAAAATATCATAACATAAGAATACTTATATTTTGAATTACCACACTAATATATTTATGGATGTGTCTATATAGTGTTTCCAATTTCACATAAAACCAAACATTATGAGTGATCTCTGCACATTTAAGGAAACAATTAGTAGCATTCAATTTCTAGTGCCTCAACTTGTTGCTTCTTGTGAGTAGTGTTTAGTTTGGAACTCATCCTCTACTTCCTTCATGAATAAAAAAATTATTATTATTAAATCATATTCCAGACATCATGGTTCTACTATAACCAATATCTATCTAAAATTTCAGCATAACATGAAAATTTAATCCAATGAATGTTTTCAATACATTGATAATATAAACATACACTTTATAGAAATGGATAAAAATATCCCAATTTAAGAATATTTTTCCAAGATCCACCAAGTCCTCAAAACCATTTCCTTCTATTATCTATTTCTCCCTTCAGTAAAGAAAATATAGCCCCCACCTTGATTTTGGTAATTTAACACCCACTAAGGAAAAAAATAACACAATAAATTCCCTGACTAAGATAATAATTAATTTATCCCTTAGATCCTGATATCCAACAACCTTTCATAGCTTTATCCCTCCGTCCTCAATCAACTATCAGATGATGTGATGCATCAATTGAATATAATTTCCAATTACATGAAACAAAAAATCATTTTAAAGATAAATCACACCCTAGTTATCATAGAACACTATTCAATTGTATTCATATTTTTGAGATCAGCTATCAACCCCTTGATATGGGAAACCACTTTACTTGAGATCATCTAACAACCCATTTAGCTGGGAAAACAGTTTAATTGATATCATGATTAATATGTAATCATTTTTTATGTAAAATCAAACAACTCGTTGATGTCTATGTTTATTTCTCATAGGTATTCCTATGAATGTGAAAAAATTACACATGGTTTACTTTCATGTGTTTGTATCTCCACTAAGGTTAGAATTTGAAAACCCTTCAAATATATCATTGTTTCTGAAATAGAGCAAGTGTTTTATGAATGCTTTCAGATACCATAGTTTCCACTATTATGTCGAGACCTAAAATGTTTTTAATAATATAATGGAATCTACATTAGGTAATAATTATAGTACCCTATAAAATTGAATAACCCATTGCCAAAATCAAGAAAAAGGATAAATGCTCAAATATCTTGAATTGAATCACTGTGATCTCAATATATCATTCCAAAAATAGACACACATAAAATAGGGGAACACACTCACACTCATAAAGAAAAAAATGCTAATTTTCAAGGTTCCGACTTAGTCTAAATCTATAGTATAAACACTACTACTTTTATTTTAATCATATTAATAATAGAAATATTTCAAGAAACAATAAACAATTGATCCTAATCACCTACACAAAGAAATATAAAATAGGTTTATCTGGTGAAACTACCATTAAAACATCATAGAAAAAATTAATTTATAAAGTTCACTTATATATTATTAGAAAATGGACCACCTCAACAGCCAATATCTTCTAAAAAGTGGAATACATCAATTTAATTGTTCTCTTACCACTAAGGAATCTTAAACCAATCTTTAGATTTTGAGGATACTATTACAAATTGATAGAATTACTCTTATTAAAAACAAATTGTTTTTTACTAACACCTTAATGATTTTAGATTTTTCACCCACCCCCTACCATTGATTTCTATACCTAGTTTTGTTTCCACTATTTGTATTTATTTTAAAGTAATAACTTCTTTAAATTCACTATTTATAAGCCATAATCACTTAGATGAAAATAATTTTTTTTTCAAAAATCCCAATTAAATATTATTTTCCAATCCTCAACAAATACTATAGATAAAATAATTATTTTCATACTTTATTCCTTCTAAAGTAATGGAATGTGAGTCTCAGTTTCTTTATTTTCATCACATAAACTCCATTGAGGCATGGTATTTCCATTAAATTATCTAG
Organism: Viscum album; assembly: GCA_963277665.1. Classification (NCBI taxonomy): domain Eukaryota; kingdom Viridiplantae; phylum Streptophyta; class Magnoliopsida; order Santalales; family Viscaceae; genus Viscum; species Viscum album. Next base: position 631,401,791 of record OY728134.1, on the reverse strand, counting down.
ATGATAAAATTTTCTCTCCTACATTATAAATAATAACTTACAATATCCATTTATAGTTAGATCACTCCAACTTCCAAAATCTTCTAGGTGATGTGATACATTAACTGATTTTTTTCATCTCTGTGTGAAAATAGGATTCCAATCATGATGGAACACACTTCAACTATATCGAAACAATGTTTTTTCCCTTGTATCCATCCAAGTTACTATAAAAAATAGTCAAAATTAAAATCACTTTCCCTACTTATATTTATACAATTTACTTTTCTTCCATGTTAGAAAGTGTAACTATTGATGGTATACTAAATATATAAATTTTGGCCATTCCTCTATATATAAAAATAATTCCAATGTTTCTTATACATGTGTCTATATCTCCTTTGAATTAGATATTAATATAAACATGTAATGGGTCATTTAATTATAAATATAAGGACAGTCCTTCCATAACATTGAAATAAAAAATTACACTTTTTTACTTCCCTTTTCTCCATTCAATGGTTTTCCATAAACATGAAAAAAATCCAATGATATGAGAATGTATGGCCTTGTATAAACCATTATATACAAAAATATTACAAATATTGATTCTTATTGAATTGTAACCATGTAATTAGACTTAAATTACATTGTAGTTATCTATATCTAGATTGTTTTAACTATTTACATTGTGGTTGAGAGGTTGTTTTATATTTGGAGATTCAAAAAAATCAAAATATCTTATGGATGTACTATGACAGAGAGAACAGTAATATTTTTTTTCATCGAATCCCTCTGGATTATCATCCCCAATATATGATTGTGTAATGGGAAATATTTTGGTGTGTGTTTGTCTGTTTGTATTCTTTTAGAATTCATGTGTTTTATGAATAAATTTAATTTTCATTTTATTTTAATGTACTTAAAATAACTAGATAAATAAATGGAAATGATATGAAAATTTCATTGATTCAATCTCTTAGGAAACACAAAATAGAGAAGTAATATAATCAATTACATATATATTTAATGTAAGATATTACAATGTAAAATGAAATACTTAAAAATAAAACTAAATGGATCACATCTATAGAAATAAAAATGGAAATAAACCAATAATTAAACAAAAAAATAAAATTTTGAAACACTCATAATAAAAATATTACTTGAAGTTAATAAATCTAATTATATCTTTGGAATGAATAAATTTTTTAGACATATGATAAAAATATTAATAAATGAAATTAGTGAATGATTTGAATAAAACTAGTTACTTACTTAGAATGATATATAGGAATGCAATATGACTATTATATATATGGTTGTTGGTTTTATGGTCATTATTATATGGTCATTAGATATATGGTCACTAATTATACATATATAAAATAGGTATATTGATGTTACCATAAATGGAATTTATAGGTTTTAAATTCTATGTAAATATAATATATTCTATTTAATAGAAAATAAAAAAAAATATTTTTAAAAAAAACCTTTCTTCTAACGAAAATATTTTTATAAAATATGGATATGTATTTAATTTATTTCATTTCATATATGATTTTTGATATATATATATATGAAATTAAATTAATAGGTAAATATGTTGATAAATTTAATGGTATAATTAATTTTAATGAAATAGAAATAAAATCATATAATGTTAAATGGATATTTTCAAAGAATTTTTTTTATATTATATATTTTTATTGATCACTATTAAAGAATGGATTAGAATAAATTTATTATTTATATACATAATTAATTTTTTTTTCACCCAATTAATGTTTATTACATGGTGTGGAATAACAATAAATTCATTTTGGTGCTTAAAATATATGTTTTAAAAAAATTATGTATTATTCATTTTTATTTAAACAAAATAAATATGTCATGTTTTAAGGATAATATTATTAAAATTTAATTTTTACGATTGTATAACCATATACTATCAACTATTTGATGATTATTTATTCATATTTAATAATAATAATAAATATTTTTACAAAAAATCATTTTTTATAGAAAAATTCTAATGATTTTATGTATTCATTTAAATGTTTATTTTTTAGTATTTAGAATTTTAATTTAGATTGGTCCAAACTTTTAATAATATCATTGAAATTTTTTAATAGGTTTGATATTATATTTTTATTAAAAAAATATGTACCATTGTAAAAATTTAAATGAAGTTAACGTAATGGTAATATAGAGGTAAAGACACCTCAATACAATTTTTAATAATATAATTGATATATTCTAATTATAAAAGACCTTTAATTGGTTTTATATCTAATACAAAAGTTAAAATAAAATTTATTTGCTTGACCCACATAGCATTTAAATGATTCCATATTTACTGTTCTTCTATCCTATGTTTCCAAATAAATAACCCATATTTTCACCAATAAATGGAACTCTATTACACCACCTAAAAACAATTATACAATTAATTTTATTATACCTACCCATATTTGATCTCTTAAATTCCTCTACTATATTTTTTAGATTTTGGTCCCAATAAGAGGGGGGGGGGTCTATCATTCTATTAGAAGTCATTACATAAGGTGTTGATTCCAAGAAAGTAATTAACGAGTCCAACTTCTTGTTATTAATTTATTTTAACATATATAATATTATAATATATTATTCACTGTTATAATTATTTTATATTAATATAATTATAATTCAATTAAAATGATATTAAAACCATATAAACTCATTGTATTACTTATTAAATCATGGTAAGAGACTCTTGTTTGGATCAATTTCACTACCACCATGAATGATTATATAACACTTCCACCATGAATGTTTAATAAAACCTAAATTATGGCTATAAATTATATAAATGATGAGTTTCAAATATATTTCTACCTCTATAATGGTAAAATTCATAAGTTCTTCCACTAATAAAAAAAATTCTACTTATTGATTCATTATTCATAAAATGTTGAATTTATAAAATTTCTTTTAAAATCGTCTCATTAAATGACACTAAAAACATTGTTATATTGTAACCCTATCAAATAAATATAAATTTATTCATCAATAAAATGGAGGTGAATAACAAATGATCAAGGATAAAGGACAGAAACCGCCATTCTAAAATAGACATCAGAAAAACCGAACAATCAACACCTACAGATTGAATTTAAAAATTAATTATTATTTAATTTGTAATAATGAATTATAAATATAACACCCGAAGATTTTGTGAATTATTTTTTTCAAATATAATTAATCTTTTGATATTATTATTTTCACAGAATAGTGAGCATTGATTTCTTATATGAATGAACTATGTGTGTATTGTATTACACGCAACACAAACCCATTATTTCAATTCACACAACACTCATATTAGATTTCAGTACTCTCAAAACTATGTTTGGATTATATTACAGACAAAACTGAGTCCCATTGAAAATTTTTTTTCATTCAAGGAATCATTTTAACAAAATATAATATGTTATTAATATTATTATTAAAATATTAATATATTTCCCTTATATCCATTAAAATGGAAGTAAAAGATAATATTAACTAAATTGTAAAATTATTATATACACACATGTATATTAAATAAATCATTTGGTTATCAATTAAATTAAGTGAATGTAAGAAATATTTAAAAATAATGAAATTACTTTTCTACTAAAACTATTTTTCTATGTACAAACATATTTTTTTCTCTAAAAATTAAATATATTACTTTTGATTAATCATTAAAATAAAAATTATATATTAAATATTAAATAAATATTTTTTATACACATACATTATATATTATAGGTATAACATATGATTAAATTCAAATTTTTGAATAAAAAATATGTACTCTTATAAAATGAAATTTTACCACCTTTTAATGGGAATGTGATTCTAAATATGATATTTTGAATATTTTATAATTTTAATTTTACAAAATTAAATTAATTTTATAAATAGGGACTTAAAAATTATATAAGGTTTATTTCTGGGTATTATTTTTTGATGTTTCTTTTTTGGGGAATGTTTAATAAAATATAATTTTAATTCAAATCATCCTTTTCTTCTCATTTATTTATATGGATAATTTATATTTTTTTGATTTTTTAAGCTAAATTAGATCTATTATACATCAATTAATAAAATTTATTCCCTTGTAATTAATTTCACATTAAAAATGGTTATATAAACATACCACACTTTTGAACCTTTTTACATTAAAAACTCATTTTTTAATCCTATCTGGGGGATTATATTTGAATTAATTATTTCCACTTCTCTGATTGTAATTTGGAAAAATGGATTTTATATTTGGAATCACAGTAATATATAATTGAAATTAATTCCAATTTTTTTTCTCAAATACATATTTTTATATGTAATTAAAATAAATTAAAATATTTAAGAAAAAAATTCTCTTAACAGAGGACTAAACAATACAGTAACGGGTAAAAAAGTCCTAGAAACACATAATAAAATCCATTTAATTACAAGAATTAAAGCATATCCTCTATTTTCTATAATTTGGTTCTTTATTGGAGGGCGATTTCATGGAAAAAACGTGGTTGGAATTCCCCTTTCAAATATTTACAACAATACTACGCCTCCTCTACTATAATATGGCACTCACCCAACCCATTTATTCAAACATCTCAAAATTGTTTTTTGCCCAAAATATTGTAAAAACAATCTCTTAAAATTCCTCTCCTAAAACTTTTATCCAACCCATGAGAATAAATCCTATCATGTATGTATTTTGATATAAATAAAAAATAGTTACTCGAAAATGGGTTATAACCACACTTACAGACACATCTATCTAATTGGTATTGAACTTTCTATTCTTCGGTATGAACAACTATCGTCTCACGAAATGATGTTGTTCATTTTTCCATTACCACATATCATAATTGGAAATTATGATTTAAACTAATTTTTTATATGATTTATTTGATATTTATAATATATATTCTTCATTAATTATTATATAATTCAAGCCGTCATGAATTACATTTTTTGTAAATACGATAATTTCTTTTAGAGAAGTGTGAACTACCACCTCCTCAAGGTGATGTGATTCATTCACACACTACATGAAATGAATTATGTATGGGTTTGGTAAAATTATATGATATATATGACATAATAATCATAATATAATTATATATATATATATACACACACACACACACGTATGTGTCCTTTAATTCCTTTTTAACACGATAATAAAATGTAAAAAGTGTTCACGCATACATACGACCAACCAAATCGAAGAATGATGTATTTAATTATATATTTATATATTTTATAGATTATTAAAAATGCATATATACTTAATATAAATGTTATTTCTATCATGTTTTACGTTAATTAAAAAATGAGATAAGTATGTGGACTAAAAATATTACAAATATAGTCACATGTGATGAATAAAGTGGATATTACCTGAAATACATCCTTAACAAAGAAGTGTGAATAAATGGGCGATATGAATCTATATATTTTATTAGATATAATAATTTTTTACTCTTTTATATTTATAATGAACTTATATTTATTATAGTGGAGATTTGATTGTGTACAAAAAAGTCAAAACTTAAGGTAAGAGGATTCCATCTAACTTTTTATTAATATGATATATATGCCATATTAACCACTCAATTAATTTACGTGGTGTATATAATACACATGGATTTAATATATGATTCTTATACATAAATTTATGGGTATTTAAATATCAATTTTTTTATCATTATTTCTTTTCCTTTATGTTTCAAATGTACCCAAATGGGTAAAGTAAGTTTGTCTCACTTTTCCTTATTGGAGGCATATTCCATGTTATGAATCTATATTTTTATGGGCTGTATATACTACCATTAAATTGTTATATCATGAATCTTCTTAAGAAAATGATATTTTAATATTCATGTAATTTTATTATTTATAAAGTATTATGATTCAATTTTACCGAGGTGGTAATGTTTTTTATTACAATCTCATTTTTATCAAGATTTTTTATGATTACGGTTATGTTGATGAAATATAATTATCCACATCTCAAAAACTATCATAATATTTTTAACCTTGTGTTTATTCATTTCATATCAAAGTAATGGTATAATTTTCCAACACTTCGGTACATAATATAATTAAGAAAATGTTTTTATAAAAATTATACGTTACTTCTCATTTCGTTCCGAAATATGTTCTCTCGCAAAACTGTGTTTTCAAAAAATGTTTTCAAAAATGATTTACTATTATCATATAATATTTAAAAAATATTTTTACCAATGTTTTAAATTTCCACAAAATGGTTTTAAAATTAATCTTCTTTTCTTGTCCTTGTCGAGGAACTTTTAAAAAATTATATTGTACAAAAGGAATGTTCGACATGTATGGATTTATCTTCCGTCATGAACCTCATTACATTGAAGCATCCTTTTCATGTTTACAATATTTCATTTTATATAATAAATTTTATTAATATTATATGCATTCATTTTTGTGTGGTTTTAAGAGAATAAGGTGTTCCAAAAGGTTTTATTATTCAAGAAGTGTTTTAATGTATTTTAAAACATTAAATTATATGTCATAAAAGTTATTGTCAAAGAAAATGGTTTTTATAAATGTTTTAAAATGAATAAGTGTTTGAAAAGTTGTGTTTCTTCATTTATATTTCATAATGATTATGTTAAAATAAAATTTTTTCAATAATGTTTTATTTTTAAAAATAATGTTTAAAATAAGAAAAAACATTTCCCATAAGAAATGTATCAAATGAAATAGTAACACTTTTTTTATAAGAAATGAGTTTTAAATAAAAATTAGGGAAAAATATTTTCAATGAATTACTATTTAACTTAATAAATGTAATGTGTGATCTTACTATATAATTCCTTATATAAGAAGACATACAATGTTATAGTTTATGGTTTACTGGGTATATAATCCAAGAATACCAGTTATATTTTTTCTAGAATGGGTTATGTTTAGATATAATTATGTTTATGATACTCGTTCCTCTCCGATGGGTTATATGCTTAGGGAAGCAATTTTTTATCATGGTTTATTCTATACTGAAATAATTGTTAATATTATCAATTTTCCATAGGTAAGGTTATGATAAACTTTTATGGTTGCAATTTTATTTCATTGGTTATGATATGATTTTTATGAAACCCAACTCTTTTTATGGATCACGATATGATAAATATATTATTATCTCATTGAACATGTATGAATGATTTTATTATTTTATTGGTGGGACCTATATCTCCCTCCAATTCATTGGGTAATGATTTATATCTCATGAGATAATGATGGGATTCAAGTCAACATGCTTGATCCACAATAGAATATAGGGTAACCTAATCCACTGTAGGAATATAGGGAAACTCGATACACTATGGGAATATGGGAATACCTGATACACTATGGGATTATAGGGAATCCCAAACCACTGTGGGTAGATAGGGAAATTCAATACCTTAAAAGTAAAGGACAGAATCTCAGGATGGTTGTGTGTCCCACCTAGCTGGTGTAGTCTCTATGAAGTTCCCTGATTTGTTTTTTTTTTCAATGATACATGACTTATATGAAATGAGTATACATATTTATATATAAGCCTCAAATTATTTTATTATTCCTTTGATATTAACAAATGGTTCATGTTCATGATTATTATATGATTCATTTCTTATAAATATTCAATATTTATTCGATGTATCATGATCATGATATTTTTAAACAGGGAAATATATTAAAATGTTATGCTCAAATTCTCATACCCTTATAATATTATTATACTTATGTATTTCATATATTTATCCTTACAACACATTTGATCTAAGCCCTATATTATATTTCCTTCCCTACTTAGGAAGATTGGATTTAATTAGGAGTATTAATGAGGTATATATTTAAGGGATATGTAGATGATAATTCACTAAATAAAAGAATGTGGTCATGTTTCCAAATTCGATAAACTATTAGTGTTATCAAGAAATTATTTTTTAATGTGATGAATATTCACCTAAAATGATTTAAATCCATGTATGTTAAACTGATTTGACTATATTTGGTCTCAAATGAATTTTTTAGTCAACATTTTGAATCTATAATGAGTAAACGTTACTGATATCCCAAGAAATATATTTAAGAATATTTCTAGGGATGTTTCTAAGGAAATTTATACGGATAAGTTAATGTATAGGAAAATGTTCAAGAATTTTTGTAAATGATTGAGTGAGTGGTTCCCTTAAAATAAATCCATGCCTAGATACTATATTTGGATGTGGATCTCAAATAGATTTGTGTAGCTTAAACAACCATGAAAACACTATAATAGCTAGAATCGATTGGGAATTGCTACACAAAAATGGGCCTTGCTACCCTCCTGGTTTGACACTATTGGGAGATATTCATTGCAAATTCACAAACACTTCACAAATTGTTATGAAACATTTATATAGAAAATGAAAATGAATATCCTTGGATAAAAATAATATGTTATAGATTAATGAAGTATGTGTCCTGATTTATACATCTTATAGGTAATTTTTCCATGATTTGGTGTTTTTCTATTATGATAAGTGTTTCTCACTCTATGTTATCTAGTGTTAGTAAATAAAAGGAACTATAAGGAACATGGTTTACATTGGATGTTTTATATGTATAAATTATGGGCATTATACAAATTTATTTATTATGATCCTATAAAGATAATCGGGAAGGTTGTATATGTATTTGTCATACTTTTGAAGATAATGTAAATGAAAATGACATGTGAAATGTATGGGATGTGGTAATAGTAGTTTTTACATTAAACGTAAAAAGCATGATTAGGTTGAGTTTGAGTAACATTATTACACGATTCATATTTCATATTCTATTACCATGGGTATTATGGAATGTGATGATTAATACTAAGTAATAGTTCATAAATAAATTTAGATGATTAACAATGTATATGTTTTTGAATTTTATGATCTTGTTATATGAATCCAGAAATATATAAGTATTTTTAGAATAATTTTTTCAATAATGATTGAAAAGTATATGTTTAATAGTGATGAATACATAGAAAATTTATTTAATGTAAATTTTTTAATTTTAATTAAGGGAAGGCAACCCATAATTTGATCAAGATGTTGAGAAGATTGTGATAATCTTGGATAAAGTGATGATGGATATTGATAATATAAATTGGACAATACTGATTAGCCTGGAATTTATTTTTGATTTGTTGAGAAAGTTGTCTGTTTCATCAGGGTTAAGGTTTAAAAAATCTTGTATTTATGTAATATATCCAGTAATATTTGGAATAAGAAATATTTCTTGTTTTCAAAAAGGATTTATGCCAATTAATGTTAATACCATGATTCAAGAGAATATTCAATGAGGGTATTCACATGTTTGGAATGTTACAACAAAGATATACTTTGTGATAAATGGGGAATCAATGTTAAGCTTATTTCATGAATTTATTTCCCTAGTTTTGATTTTTTTTCATTTAGAAGGATTGTAAGATAAACCATTTAATCAAATTATAAGTGAAACATCAGATGACCATTGTGAGATTAAAGTATTATCTCTCTATAAGTGGACTTATACATATTTTATAACCTCTTATAACCACTTTGTTTGATGTTAACTGATGATAGATGGGATTACATATCATGGATATCAAAATATGTGTGTTTTTCTGGAATGAAAAATTCTCATTCATTTATTGGAGAATAAGGTGTAGTGGAATTTGGTCAAGACACAACCAGAGGGTGAATGTATGCATATGAAAGGGAATAGAATCATGTAAGTATACCCAATTGAATAAAAATAATTAAATTTTGGAAAATGGTATTGAAATAAAAAATTTCCTATTATCCTTACTTTTGATGATATAAATGACATATTTCATACTTTTTGACTTTATGGTTTTGTGATGGGTAACTTTGTCTAGATAACCCACTTTCGTGTGATTAGGTATCTTTATCAATCTCTATTACCCTTTTCATCCATTAACAATATTCCCATTTCCACCTATATTCTAATATGTGGAAACCTAGTAATGTGATACATTTGGTAAATGATATGTTTCCAACACAAGCATTTAATGAAACCTTTAGTATTCATTTTTACGATGTGGGTTTAGAAAAAATGAACATTCAAGTATCAAAATTTTAATAATCCATAAAAAATTTTATGTTTAAATTAATTTTTAAGGGGTTAGGATATAACACCCCAAGATTTTGTGAATTGTCATTTTCAAAATTTATTTAAACTTTTGATATTTTTTTCTCACATAACATAGAATATAACTTTTCTTATACAAAATCACTAAGTGTAGCTTAAATTATACACAACACCAAGCCAAAATTTCACTAAAAGAACACATAGATTTGTTTTTGGTTTATGCCACACAATATTTGGCTTGTATTACACTCAATAATGTGTCCCTTCGATAGGTTGTGTTACTTGTAAGGCTGACATTAACCGAATATCAATATACTAAAAATAATATTTTTATAATATTATTATACTTACCATCTAACCATTAGAAATGAAATTAAAAATAATATTATGTAAATTGGGAAAATATTATTTAAACATATATATAAAATTAATCCTTTTGTTATCAATTACTATATGTGAATGTAATAATTATTTAAAAATAAAGAAATTATTTTTTTATGAAATTTTTTTTCTATGTACAAAACACAATTTTATATCAGTAATTTAAAGAAATCCTTTTTGATTTTTTTTTAATTAATATTTATATTTTAAATATTCAAGACATATTTTTTATACTAATATACTTGATTTTATAGGTATATGTTAAGAATAAATAGAATTTTATGATTAAATCAATGTATTCCTATAAAAGGAAATTGTGCCCCTTTTAATAGAGAACCCAGCATGAATATGATTTTGGGAACCTTTATATTTTTTATTTGGAAAAATAAACTTCTTTTTAAAAAATAAGAATCTAAAATTGCATTAGTTTTAATTTTTTGTATTTTTTTATGAATTGTGAATAATACAACATTTCAATTCAAAATGTCTTTCTCATATAATGTATTTATAAGGATAACTATGTTTTCATTGGGTGTAATGTTCAATTAGATAATTTATAAATCAATTAATACAATATAGGTCATTTGAATAAATTTTACATTGAAATTGGATATAGAAACATACAAATCTTTTTAACATTTTTACTTTAAAAACATGTGTTGTCATCTAGTATGTGGGATTAAATATGAATTATTTTCTATAAATTATGTGATTAGAATTTGAAAAAATGGATTTGGTATTTTAAAACAGTAAAATATAAAATTTCGAATAATATTAACATTTTTTTGAAAATAAATTAGTGAAATTAATTAAAATTAATTACAATGGTTAAAAGGAAAATTAGCTTAACAAGGGACTAAACCATACAATTATGGACCGAAATGACCTATAACATTGCAAAAATATATTTAAATTTAATATTCCAACCATATAATACCTTTTCATTAATTTTTATCATTATTTGTGCTGATTTTCCAAATACAAACAAGGATGGAATTCCCTTTTAAAAAATTTACTACAATGCCACTCCTCCTCCACTATAAAAAGGAACTCACTCCTCCCATTTAATCACTCCTATTAAGAAATTTTTTTAACTCAAATTCACCATATATGTTATCAATATTTCTAATCTCAACATATCATCCTCACCTTGGTAATAAATCCAACCAAATAATTCTTTTGTTAAAAACCAAAAGGATTTACCCATAAACGAGGTAACATCATTCAATGATCATATTTGATTTAATTTCCTCCTCCAACTATTAAATTATTTTTATACCATGATTATATACTAAAATTATAAAAAATATTCTTATATGATTTTATTATAAGGGTTTAACCTAATGTAATACACACAAAAATCTAATGGGTAACAATATTAGCATTCTTGTGTAGGGAGAACTCCCACATCATGAAATGATGTTGTTCCGTTTTTCCTTCAAAACTCCCATGGATGGGAATTATTATGGATCCTATGTTTATATTTGATATATATGAGATTTATGATTCTATAACTATTATATAACAAACTACATTTTTATGTCTATTTTTTTAATATGATAATATTTTTGGGGTAAGTCTAGAATACTGCATTCTCAAAGAGATTTGATTCATTCACACTCTTAATGGAACATGTTAAGGATGGTTTTAGAGAAATTTTATAATATATATACTAGAATAATGATAATTTATTTATATATATATGCCATTTACTTCCTTTTAAGATTACAAAATGAGGGAAACACTGTTCTTGCATACGTATTTCTTACAGTCACCATGAACGGTGAATAGTATTTAATATTTCACTATTATATATATTATTATAAATATATTTATAATTAATATAAATAATTTTTATTCCATGTTTTAAATTATTAAAATCATGATATAAGTATGAGGACATAAAAATATAAGAGATTAACACACATGTGAAGAACACTATTGTTATTACCCAAAACATATCCTTAACATGGAATTGATAGTGAGTTGGTGGTATCGAACAATAAATTGTATTAGATATAAAAATATTGTTTTTTCTTATATTTATAATAAAATTTTATTTATTATAAAGTAGGTTCTAACATGTATGATGAATAAAAAAAATTAAGCTAAGTGAATTTCATCTCACTTTTATTTTCATGAGATATATTCCACATTTACCATACAATTCATTTTCATAGTTTATATAAATCCAATGTATTTAATTGATGATTTATATAATTATCTTTAGGGGTATTTATATATCCAACTAAGGATCTTTATTTCAGAGGGTATTTTGTTTTAGAATTAACCAAACCAGTAAAGTAATTATGTCTCACTTTTCCTTCATTGAGACACATGCCATGTTATGCACCTATATTTTTCTATAGGGTTTATATACTGCCTTTAAAGAAATATAATTTTTTAAAAAAGAATAAAATGACCATTAATATTATCTGAATGAATTATAAATAGAATTATAATCTGATATTAATTATTCTATCATGTTTACTATTAAGTTGAACGAACCTGACCAAAAAAAGTGGATAAACCAAAATGAGTAGTTGATCTAATATTGTAATATGAAGGGGTTTTGGAAGAGAATCAACTTCAATGAATGAAAAATTGAAAAATAAATTTTTTAAAAAATAATCCCTTAAATATAGAGATCATATCAAGGTATTGATTTATTATCTTTAGAAAGTGATATATAACCAATTTTCTAGAAAAAAGATTTCATAAGATGTTGTGAATTTTAAACAATGTATTACATGAAAAGTTATGTTTATTGATGCAATCAAATATTTTATTTTTTATGGAATAAATAATATCAATTTTCATGAAGTGTATGTTGTTTCTTTAGGGAATAAACATTAAATAGTATAGAGATTATGTGATTCAAAGAAAAAGATACATTTTATTATCTTCATAAATAGAGAATTATAAGAAATGGCCACGAAAGGATCAGGATGTGTTAGGAAAATTCTCAATGAACAGAGATGTATATTTGTGGTTAAAATGTTAATTAATATTATTTTGAGACATTAAAATTAGAAACTATGATAGATATTAATGAGGGGAAATTGGAATATTGTGATTTTGGCATCAAAGAAAAGTCACCGGATTATTGAACAATGATCTCTAAAAAAATAAAATCAATGGATTGAAAATAATCCATGATCGATGGATTTATTTCAATAATTGAAGTTATATATAAAGATGGTGGTATGTGATGTAATGAATGAGATAATATTTTTCCTCTTATTATGTGTCAATTTTATGGTTACCTTGTCCATTGTAAGTCATACTATGAAGATGAAAGAAGTTATTCCATCATGCATGTTGAGTATAATTTTGGGAGGATAACATACTTCTCTACTCTAACAAGTTTCCTTAGAAAGGAAAATAAGAGGCTTTAGAATGATAATTTGTTAAAAAAAATTCATAAATAAATAATGAACTCTGCCACCTAGATTTTTACTAGTGGGCGTTCATCACAGATGACATGAAATTAAAATATTCTTAATAATATAAACTTTAGATTTTTTAAATCCATTAATTTTTTAAATTTCATGTCATTGAAGATACTAGGGAACATAAATACACATTTATTCGGAGAAAAGATAAAGAACACTGAAATGATCCTTGTGGATGATTTATAACATTACATTTTAAGTGTGAATCAATTTTCTGTTGCTAGTATCGAAGTTACATTTATCAAGAAATGGTTTTTATAAATCGTAGAGATTTAAACTATCTTATGAGAGGAATAATTTCTAAAATTAATATATTCCATGCATACCATCATTAAAATACATGACTCTTTATAGTGGATGAATAAAGAAATTTTGAATTAGAGGATAGGTCACACATACCATCAAAGAATGGAAATCTCATCCAAGTTAAGAGATAAGGGGGATACCATGTCTAAAGAGAGACAATTGAAATACATGTGATGAATTTGTGCAAGGAAATATGGTGTGAAATCCTTATATACTAAATAATAAAATATAATCTAATCTACCTGATCTAGTCCACATTAGCTTACATAGTTCGATAAATATATTTGGAACATATGGAGAAATATATTTCTTTGTGTTTATAGATGAATATAGTATAATGGATGGAAATATGTTTATGTAAATTAATAGAGAAGTCATTAGATGCGTGAATTGGTATATATGAAGTATCAAAAATGAGATACACAGCTAAATTTATATATTGTGGTCTAATAATGTGATGTAGTGTAAATATATTGATTTTTAATAATATATCATAAAATGGAATAAATAATTATGTTTTATCCATAATAACTCTACATTAAACAGATTTATTGAATAACAAAATAAGATGGGGGAACAATATGACCAAATCATTAATCATAGACGGTGTATTTTCTTGACACTATTGGAATGAGGCAGTAAACATTTATGTTTATACTCAGAATTAGGAATTGATATACCCTTAAAAGAGAGGAACTCATATAACATAGTATATTTAATGAAAACTTCCTTGAAGAATTTTCATTTATTTATATTTATGTGATACATGAAAAATTAGGAACGAAATTAAGGAAAGTAGGGTGATACTTTAGTTGATGGATTATTTCATGCATACATAGAATAATATGAGGAGTAACATTATTGAGAGAAGTGATATCAATGTAATTATGTTGAAATATATGAAAAACTCTAGAGGCACAAATATTGATATTTCTTATGATGAAGAAGATGGAAAAATCAAGTCGTTCAAATTCTTGTTATTGAAAAGCATTTTATGGATGATGAGGATTGTGTGTTCGAGTTTCAAGAGGAATTCATTATTGAAGAAAAAAATATAATCCTCATAGAGGAAATATTATAACATAGGTAGATCTATTCAATATAATTGGATATAGATATACATTGACACATATAAATAGAATAAGGAATATATATCATATGGATATTCTATGACCTATAAAACCAATATCATTTAAAAAATATTTGAGAGACGAATCCAGGTTTAATGATATGAATGAAAATTAAATAAGGCATAAATAAAAAAAGACATGGTATTCCATTGAAATGATACAATATAACATTTTTATTGGAATTAAAATATGTTCGTGTATAAAATTAGTGAATTTCAAAATAGAAAATAAAATAGGATAAAAATATTATCATATGAATTTAAAAATTGTATTCTTAAATGGTGTTCTTGAAGAAGATGTTAAACTCAAAAGTAGTGGTATTAGTAATCAAATAAAATTTTCATATTAAAGAAATATCAATATATTATAAATAATTCACCATGAACATCATATTATTGAAGAGATTTATAGTTTAAAAATATATAATTCAAAATATTTTATATAAATCATAATATATATATGAAGATGTCCAACTAATGTCAGTTTATGGTGCTAGTGTATATAATTGATATCAAATTTTTCAGAAGAAAGAAGAAATATAGGATTGATATTTCTACTAAAATGAAATAATAGATTGAAATGTCCATGATTGGTGAACTCAAATACTTTTAGAGATATTTTTTATACAATAGAAGGATACGATTTCATTCCTCAGGTATAGTAAATTAGAGAGATATTTAAGAAGTTAAACAAGAATGAATCCTTAATAATATTGATACCGTGTTTATTAGGAATAAATCTTGGGAAGAATTGGAATAATAAATCTATATATCCCACCATAATATGGGTTTAATTTGAATATTTATCAATTTTATTTAGACACATCTAGATATTTTATTTGTACCCTTTTTGGTTTTTCATTTTTAGATTTATCCGGTGAAAATAATATCACAACATTTAAATGAATTGTGAGGTACATCCATGGTAATCCCAATTTTATATTTCTATTGCATATGGGAAATTATCATGAATTGATAACATTTATCAATGAAGACTAGGTTGGTGATGTGGTGGATAAAAAATAAATGATTGGTGTTGCATTATTTTTTTTAAATAAATGTGTGTGATAGTTGACCATGGTGTAAGAAATCACTTCATGATGTATGGTATAAGAATCGTATATCTCATTAAATAAGACAATAAAATGGTTTTAAATATTTATTTATGGTTGTAAAATATTTTTGAATATGTGAAGTATCATATAATGATTTTCTATTAAAAAATTTATAATTTACCTCAAGAGAATTATGACATGTGACTCATGTTCTAATTATTTTGTGATCTTATGAGAATTAATTTAATGAAAAATTAGAGAAAGGAATGGTCAAAGTGGATCGTGTGGGAACTAATAACCATGTGATGGAAATCCTGACAATGTCATTGGTCACACTAGTTTTTGATAAGTATTTAGTGAACCTTGGATTTCAACTTCCTCCCTTAATTTGAGGAGGTTTGGTTATTTCCCCTCCCCCCATTGGTATCTAACATTATTTCAGTTGTGTTTTTTTGAACTTATATTTGGTTTTATTGACAATGTGGTAGAATTAAATGTGGGATTCAATGGAGAAAAAATTAAATGAAATTTATCATATTCATGTGGAGTGGAAATTATGCAAATCATGAGGGAGATGAAATCCACAAGGAATGGTGAACTAGTGATTGCTTAAGCCAGTGGTCAGATGAAGTTCTATGGTGCGGTATGACATGAGACATGAAATTATTTCCTAAAATCTGGTTTTCCAAATTTATTATTTATTGTGTAGATTCAATGTGAAGAATTGTATATTTAACTTTTATAAAAAATAATAAAAAGCTGGTAAATAATTGATTTTTAATTTGGATTTCCAAGAATCCCAATTAGCGGAAATATTGAAATAAATGTGGTCTGATCTACTAATTTATATTTTTGTGTGTGTTTTTTCCAATATTTTAATAATATGATCTATTGACATATATGTAAGATGTTATTTCCCATAAATTTCCTAAAATTTATGGTTTTATTATATTAATCAAGTGACCATGAAAATATTACATGATCTCATTAGAAGTTCACAAAAGGTGTTTACATTATCTGGGTCACAAAGAGGGAACCTAAAGCTATAATTATTTTTGGTGATTAATTAGAAATATTCCATGAATTGTGAACAAATAACACATCTCATATGTAATGTTTTTATGAGTAATGTGAAAGGAATTCTCATGAATATATCATACGACCATAAATGATATACATGCAAGCTAACATTGTTTGTGGATAAGAATTGTAGTGGCTTGAATAATCTATATAAGTTGTACTATAAAACCAAATATGGTCCTAATGAAGAACATCAGGGTTTTCTATATGACACATTGATGATGGTCTATGAAACCACATATTGAGTATGGGGTGAGGATTTTGAAAGTCATAGATGATACATTCAGAGAATATTTTCCTATAGATACCACACAATTTACATATTTAAAGTGGATGAATGAAAGGAAAAAATTATTGATTAGGGATATTTACAAATATCATACATGTTTGATGTGTTTTCATAAAAAAAATTCATAATGGAATTTTGTAAATTCTGTAATGACCCGAATCCGGAGCCCCTCCACTGGTACCCCGTACCCGGTTCGCCACATGACCTACGGTGCGTTTCCCCAAATGCCAGAGGCTGCCGACTAGCAGCGAGGGCCTTGGTGAGTCTTTGGGGAAACTATGCCCTCATTCGGTAATGTATACAGCGGTTGAAAAACAAGACATAATAATGGAAACAGTAAAAAACATATAATAACTGAACTGAACAGCGGAAGCAATGCATAAAATAATGATGATGTAACATGGTACATATGTTTATGGAAGGAAGTAAACAAACCAATGTAATGAAGTACAACTGAAAAACAAAGTGCAAAAGAAAAAAAAGTAAACTCTTCAGCATCGCAAGACTAATCTCTGTCTCATGCTCTCTAACTCCTGTGCAATTAAGAACCTGAAGTAGAAGGGAACTTTCCCGTATTTATACCTGCAACAAAATACTCTACTTGGGCCCAAAAGCATGGCCCAAACAGGGTGTGTGACAATGTCCCAGTGGGAAACCACCCAAAGACCTGTGTCTAACAGTCAATGAATACATGTCAAGTAAAGTACAGGAAGAGTAAATAGAAAAATACACAGTAGTCACAATCCACAGTTCTAGCATATAAAGTACACAAGTAACAACAGTAACAAGGCGAAAATAGGTAACCCTCTGGGTAGGTCTCACATCCTAACCCATATGGTTCAACCTACAAGTACTATAAACCCTCTATGAGGCATACACAGTCTCACCCCTCTGGTTCGGCTTAGAATAGACTATCTGAGGAAGCACTCACCGCCAATTCCCCCTATAGTCTCGTATCGTGCTAAAGGATCTCTGGGGAAGCACTCAACGTCTCATTTCCCCTGGGGCCCGCGTCGAGGAACTACAAACTCTCTAAGGAAGAACTCATCATCAATTACCCCTGTGGTCTCGCATCGTATTAAAAGATACTATCGAGAATCACTTACGTCCATTCTTCTTATGGTATACTACACTAGGTTCTCACAGTCATGTGTGAAAATGAACTTTCTCAGCGCGCATGCAACGTCCAAGTAAACCTCAAGAACTACTTGGATATCAATGTAAGGCTCAACAACATAACATAGCAATAGTTCCACTGTCCTACAACTAGGCAAGGCAACCGGAAAAACACCATACAAGAAAAACATTCTTGGAAACATCCAGAGTACAATAAAAACTACCATATTCACAGGCAATTACATCTACTCAAGAAATCATAAAAATCAGGAAAAAAAGGAACACACAATACCCCGTTCAAGGGTATTGGTGGAATTTGCAAAAATTACTCATAGACTTTCTACATAATGGCACAAAACACCTACCATGATGCTAGGGGATAGATATACATGAAAAATGACGACCGATTCTCCCTAGAACATCATAGATCGCTGTGTTTCCAACACAATCGACCGTGCTCGAATCGGAGAACAGAAGGAGAGGCAGGGGCTTGGGTAATATATGACCGTACGAGTCTCTCTCGGATTAAGAACCTAGAGAAGGGGTGTGTTCTATCCATCAGGTGCGACCCAGGTGCATTTAGTGAAAAGAAAATAAACGTACATGGTGTTTATTTTTATGGTACACGGCGTGTAGTAGGTTATTCCGTACTCCACCAAACTCAGCCTCTACGTCACCCCTACACACCATGTGTGTGGCCTGGGCACGGCCCACACACGGCTTCAAGCCAGAGAAGAGTACACGACGTGTACTCAGAAAGTACACGACATGTCCATAAAAAATTTCTAGAAATTACATTTTTATTAAAAAAACTCCAGAAAAATAAAGGCGTACCTGTAACGAAGATCCGAGTTCTTACAAACTTCCCCCCTTAAAGAAATTCATACCCGAATTTCCCTAGCGAGGCGTAGAAGAAGAAACCCTGAAAGGATCTGTCCACTGCGATCGTATATCAGCCTCCCTCTCCCAGGTCTCGTCCTGTACTCATCTATACTGTCATAGAACTCATACAAGCGAGACATACCACCCATAGAGAACCTTCGTACTGCGATCGGCAATCCGGATGGGATGCTCCTCAAATGACGCATCCGCTTCAAGCTCAACTTCCTCAGGATGAAAGACATGACATGGGTCTGAAAAGTAACGTCTGAGATGAGAGACGTGGAAGACGTCATACATGTCCCGATACCTATGCGGTAGCTGTAGCCGATAGGCGACTGTCCCATCTCTCTCCAAAACCTCAAACACCCCGACGTACCACGGTGAAATCTTACCCTACCATAGAGTCCTCTTGTGTCCCAGCCTTGGTGCGACACGCAAGAAAACGTGATCCCCGATCTCGAACTCCAGAGGTCGTCTCTACTGATCAGCATAAGACTTCTGCTGAGACTCCGCTGTAGGCATACTCTTCTTAATCCTATCTATCTCCTCTGAAGTCTCTTGAACAAGTCGAGGTCCCATCAAAGCTGCCATTCCTGCCTCCAGCCATTGTATGGGTGATCATCATGGCCTACCGTACAAAGCCTCGTATGGTGCCATCTGAATGGTCTCCTGGAAACTGTTATTGTAGGCGAACTCCACCAGAGGAATATGTTTCTCTCAAGAACTGCCAAAGTCTAGAATGCATGGTCGGAGCATATCCTCAAGCACCTGGATCGTGCGATCGAACTGGCCATTAGTTTGGGGATGGTATGTCGTACTCAGAAGTACCTGGGTACCCAAAGCATTATGAAGTCCCTACCAGAACTGAGAAGTAAATTGTGCTTCCCTGTATGAAACAATAGAGTGTGGAACTCCATGCAGACAAATGATCTCTCTAATGTAAAGTAGTCCCAAATCATCGACACTGAAGCCCTCCTTGATCCTCAAGAAGTTAGAAAACTTCGTGTGCCTGTCAATGACAACCAAAAAAGCATCATTCCCTCAAGGTGACCTCAGAAACCTGGTCACGAAATCCATCACAACATCATTCCACTTCCACTCCGGAATGGGTAACTACTACAAAAGGCCTCCTGGTCAATGATGCACCGCCTTCACCTGTTGAAAAGTAGAGAATCTCATGAAAAAACCAGTGATATACTTCTTCATACCTATCCAGAAGTACTAGTGATGAAGATCTCGATACATCTTGGTGATGCCAGGATAAACTGCCCAAACAGATGAATAAAAATCCTGCATCTGCTCCTCACGTATGTCTGTTGGCACCCATACGCGTCCCTAGAAACAGAAGATCATATCATCTACCACTGTCGATTCAGGAAGAGGGTCCTCTCCTGACACACTCTCCCACAAGACTATGCCTTCTGGGTCTGATAGCTGCCTCATCTGTATCCGATCATGTAGTGTGGAGGTAACAGCTACAGAAGATACGAAGGTATGTCCTTGTCAATTGTGCACCTCCAGATTCATCTCAGAGAATAGAGCAATCACCTGCCACTCACTACTGGAATCTTGAACCACCTGAACTTGAGTCCTCCTGCTCAACGAATTTGCCACTGTGTTGCCCTTTCCCGGTGTATAGGCAAGCTTCAAATCAATCGACTGAAGATACTCAACCTACCTGCACTGCCACAGATTCAGATCATGCTGAGTGAAGATTTACATGAGATTCTTGTGGTCAGTAAAGACCACAAAGTTATCTCTTAGAATATAGTGTCTCCAACAGCGTAAGGCATGAAAAACAGCTTCCAAATACAAATCGTGCGTAGGGTAGTTCCTCTCATGTGGCCTCAACTACCGAGACCCGTATGCAACAACTCCATTTCCCTGCATAAGCATATCACCTAGCTCGATACTTGAAGCATCATAATAGACTGTATAGATCTTTCCTAGCTCTGGAAAGAATAGTATCGGTGCCGATGTCAACCTTCCCTTTAGCTCTTGAAAGGATTACTCACAAGAATATGTACATAAGAACTTCGCCCCCTTCTTTGTCAGACCTGTCAAAGGTGTTGTTAGGCGTGAAAATTCCTGAATGAAGCGTCTGTAGTATCTTGTCATCCCTAGGAAACTCCATACATGAAAAACAATCCTTGGATACTCCCAGGAAACTACATCTCTCACTTTCTCTGGGTCCATATATACTCCTAACCATGAGATGACGTGACCCATGAAGTGAATTTGTTCCATCCAAAAGTGGCACTTCGAGAGTTTAGCATAATGGGAATGCTCTCTCAGTGTACTCTGAACGATCTCATGATGTGTGTCCTGGTCGTGTCGAGTGTGAGAGTACACCATGATATCATCCAAGAAGACCACAATGAAGGATTACAAGTAAGGATGGAACACTAGGTTCATCAGTTCCATGAAAAATGAAGGTGCGTTTGTGAGACCGAACGACATGAATGTATACTCGTATAGACCATACCTGATCCTGAAGGTTGTCAGAGGTATATCTGATTGTCAAACGCGTAACTGATGATAACAGGACCTCAATTCGATCTTCAATTACACTTGGGCTCCTCAAAGATGATCAAATAGGTCATCGATACTTGGCAAGGGATATTTGTTCCTGACCGTCAACTGGGTCAGCTTCCAATAATCCACACAAAGCCGAAGGGTACCATCTTCCTTCATCGCAAACAGGATAGGCGAACCCCAAGGAGAAGTACTGGGTTGGATGAAACCCATTGCCTCCAACTCCTCCAACTGCTTCATGAGCTCTTGCAACTCTAGTGTAGCCATCCTATAAGGAGGAATGGACATCAGTGCTGCTCTTGGAGCGAGCTCAATAGAAAATTCTACCTCATGTTCCAGAGGAAAACTCGAAAATTCCTCTGGAAAGACATCCCAAAAAGGATCCACCACTGGAGGAAAGTCCAACTGCAAAGTCCCCTGATCATCCAGATAGAGACTAGCAATCTGGGCTGTCACCCTTCCTAGCCCATGATACTCGAGTCCTTCTCGACTCTCCTGAACATCCCATTCACCTCTATGAATAAATGATTCACCCTCTGGTGAGATAAAACTCACCTTGCGGTGATAACAGTCGACGACTGCCTGGAAGGGAACCAACTAGTACATCCTGAGGATGAAATCATAGCCTGCCATCTCTAGGATATTGAGATTCCATAAGAAATGATACCCTGCAACCTCGAGAGGGCACTGTCAACATTGGCATACACTAGATGTCCTTATCTCCAAAGGTGTGTCTAGTGTCAATGAGTCGTTAGAAGAAAAGGCACAGAGCCCAAAGCTATATACAGTAGCAGTAGAGATATAGCTATGCGTAGAACCAGTATCTAAAATGGCTGAAGATAAAACTGAGGCTACTAAAATCGTACCTAGAAATGTAGAAGGGTTGGGATACTACTCCTGGTAGTTCGGCTTCACGTCGACATACTGGCCTACACCATGGCCCTACGCCCCTGGCTGACCACTCTGAGTTGAACCGCCCTGCTGGTGCTGAGGGAATGGTGGTTGACTGCCACGACCTTGACCTCCACCTCGACCCGAACGGTCAGGAGAACTCCAGTTCCCCGACAGGTGAGAAACTGGTGGGGCTGCTCCTGAACGAGGAGTCATAGAAGAACCCCGGTCACCAGCTACTGATGAGAAAACCTTGAAGAAATGCAGAAGGTGATCCATTTTTCCACAAGATCGGCACTCCATGGGGTCTCTCTGGAACTCCGGACTCTTGTGCCCTGACCGACCACACTGGTAGCATACCACCTGGCTACCTGAAGATGCATCTCACATCCTCAGATCACTGCGCGTAGACTCCCTGCGGCGCTTCATGCTGTCATCTGGAGGAAAACTATGTATGGAAGCAGAACCTCCTTTTCTCACAGCTCCATAGTCTCTCAAGTTGCGCTCCTCAATCAGTGACTGATACACGATGGGAGTGATGGATGTCAACTAGAAGATATTCACCTACGAGCGGATCTCCCGCTTGAGAGCATCATTGAACTTCCTTACTAAGAACTCCCCACTCCCATCCCGGAGGGGTGTGAAACGATGCAGCTCGATGAAACGAGAGGAATACTCCATGACAGAATGAGTACCCTTCTCTATGCTCATGAACTCCCGGGCTCGGTCGGCCCTCAGGGTCTCTTGGTAGAAGTAGACATAAAAGACACGCTGAAACTCTTCCCAAGACATAACATGCTGGTGACCCGCATGTGAGATCGCATCCCACCACCTCTTGGCAGAGGCTCGGAGCCTATAGGTGGTGATCTAGACCCGCCTCTCTGGAGGTGTCTCCAGATGCTCGAAGATAGTTAGTATGGCTTCCAGCCATGACTCTGCAGCCTGATGTCCTCCTTCCCTCGAGAAATTGGGTGGATGCTGCTGCTGAAAAACCCATGTCCGGTCTACCATAGTCGAGGCAGGAGGCTGTACTCCCTGAAGGGTTTGGATCATCCTTAGAAAACCTTCATTGAACTACACGTCGTTGCCTGCAACTGGTATGACAGCCGGTGCTAAGGCTGGCCCGACTGGAGGATCAACAGAAATTCCCTGATCAGCCATATATGGCGTCTGATCACTACCTGAATACAGACGTACAACAAAAGGATGTCTCAGAGGCATAGATATGAAAGATCAAAAGCACACCTTAGATCAGAGAAACAAGGACAGAGAACAAAAGAGTACAAAATGGGAACATGGAATGAAAACACACAACTTTACAAAACACGACTACACTGCGTGTATAAAAACTACACGGTGTGTCTTCTTAAGCCACTGACATGGGCGTGTACTCCTGTCCTAAAAGTTGTGTAACAAAAAAACTACACGGCGTGTTGACCCCACACACGGCATGTACTTGAAAACTACTCCCCTGTCCGAGTCTCGTTACATGGCTAACCCACACGGTCCGACTTAACCTGAGACTACACAGCGTGTTCTGAATACACATGGCGTGTACAAGACAAGGCTTCAGCGGCCCGTGTTGTTAAACACACGACCATCTACAAGGATGAACCTTAAACGACGTGTTCCAAAAAAACACGGAATGTATAGGTGAAGGTAACATCGTCCCATGTTGTTACTGACATGGCCAGGTACCTGAACTAGACTACACGGCATGTTCTGAAAACAACACGACATGTGAAAGAGAAGGTAACGCCGACCTGTGTTGTTCGTGACACAGCATGGTACCTAGACAAGACTACACAACATGATCCTTTACAACATAGTTTGTTCAACCTGTTCTTTACCGACTCGTGTTGTTAGTGACATGGCCGAGTACACGGCTCTGAACTACACGGCGTGTACCGACTATACAGGGTGTTTTCTTGAAGTTATTTCTACAACAGCATGTCCCTTCTCACACGGTCAGTGACATGGTCTAAAGACTAAATGACGTGTAGTCAAATGTACACGTCATGTATTCTGGGTTTTTTTGGTCAGTAGCTTAGAAACTACATAGATGCCCAAAAACACTGAAAACATGGAAAATATGTGAAAAATTCAGATCCGTGAGGGCCCATACTCCCCGCGAATCAATGCTTGGAATCACCTACAGTCATAGACAACAGAAAACAGGATCATGATCCACCAATTTCAATTTCGAGAGGGCCCATAACACCACAAGAATCAAAATTTGGTGTTTATTTAAACAATTTAGGATAGAATCAATCCTCCAACAAGGCAGCAGATATTCTATCAAGCATCTATCACAACATCATGCATAATCTACAGAAAGTCTATCACAACATCGTGCAATCGCTAATTCACCCAAGATGGCATGGAAAGAAGGCATGGCATGTGATTTCTACATGTTCCTAGATGATGCATGAGATGGAATACCTTCATCTCATCGTGTTGCAACAGAAATAGAACCGAAATAGTCATGAAAATAACAACACAAAGCATTTGAATCACTCTAGATTTAATCATATCAACCGTAAAATCTCAAAACCAGCAAACTACAATTAACGAGGTAGTATTGCTTTTCCATGTACATGAGTTAGCTACTTACGGGAATTGTTTAATACTAAGTACCAAATCTGTCCTATCACTGGCTAAAGTCTCTAAACAGTAAAGCAATAGAAAAGAATCCCTCTGATACCACTTTAGAACGACTTGAATCTGGAGCCCATCCACTGGGGCCCCGTACCTGGTTCACCACATGACCTCAAGTGTGTTTCCCCAAACGCCGGAGGCTACCGACTAGCAGCGAGGGCCTTGTTGAGTAGGTGGGGAAACTATGCCCTCATTTGGTAAAGTATACAATGGATGAAGAACAAGACACAATAACAAAAACAGTAAACAACATACAACAACTGAACTGAACAGCGGAAGAAATGTATAAAATAATGATGGTGCAATATGGTATATATGTCTATGGAATGCAGTAAACAACCAAACGTGCTGAAGTACAATCGAAAAACAATGTTCAAAAGAAAACAAAGTAAACTCCTCAGCATCGCAAGCCTAAGCTCGGTCCCATGCTCTCTAACCCCAGTGCAATTAAGAACCTGATGTAGAAGGGTGCTTTCGCTTATCGATACCTACAACAACATATTCTACTTGGGCCCAAAAGCATGGACTAAACAAGGTGTGACACAAAGTCCCAGTAGGCAACCACCCAAAGATCTGTGCCTAATAGTCAATGAATACATGGCATGAAATGTACATGAACAGTAAAAAGAAAAATACATAGCATTCACAGTCCACAGTTCTAACATATAAAGCACACAAGTAACAACAACAAAAAAGGACAAAATAGGTAACCCTCTGGGTAGCTCTTGCAGCCTAACCCCTATGGTTCAACCTACAAGTACTAGCAACCCTCTAGGAGGCACACACAGTCTCACCCCTCTGGTTCATCTAAGAATAAACTCTCTGAGGAAGCATTCACCATCAATTCCCCCTATAGTCTCGTATCGTGCTAAAGGATCTTTGAGGAAGCACTCAACGTCTCATTCCCCATGTGTCCCGCGTCAAGGAACTACAGTCTCTCTAAGGAAGCACTCATCGTCAATTACCATGTGGTCTCACATCGTATTAAAAGACACTCTTGAGATGCCCTTAAGTCCATTCTCCCTATGGTCTACTACACTAGGTTCTCACAGTCCTGTGTGAAAATAAACATGCTCAGCGTGCGTGCAACTTCCAAGTAAACCACATGTACTACTTGTCTATCAATCTAAGGCTCAACTACATAACATAGAAACAGTTACACTATCCTACAACTAAGCATGGAAACCCGAAAAAATCCAAACAAAAAAACATGCATCGCAACATCCAGAGTATAGTAAAAACTACCATATTCACAAGAAATTACATCTACTCAAGAAATAATGCAAAGAAGGAAATACAACAAGGGAAAAACAGGAACACGCAATACCCCGTTCAAGGGTATTGGTGGAATTTGCAGAAATTAGTCATCGAACTTATATAGAAACACACAAACCACCTACCTTGATGATAGGGGATCGATATACGTGAACCACAACGACTGATTCTCCCTACAACGTCGTAGATCGCTGCGCTTCCAACGCATTCGACCATGCTCAAATCGGAGAATAGACGGATAGGTGGGGGCTCAGGGAAGATTCGGCCGTACGGGTCGCTCTCGGACGAAGAACCTAGAGAAGGGGTGTGTTTTGTCCGTCTGGCACGACCCATGTGCGTTTACTGAAAAACAATTACACGGTGTGTACTTTTAGGGTACATGACGTGTACTAGTTTTTTCTGTACTCCACCAAAATCGTCCTCCACATCACTCCTACCCACCTTGTTTTTGGTCCGGGCACGACCAGAACACGGATTCGAGCCAGAGAAGAGTACATGGTGTGTACTCAGAAAGTACACGACGTGCACTTCAAAAATTTCCAGAAAGTCCATTTTCTTAAAAAAAACTCTTGAAAATGAAATACGTACCTGAAACAAAGATCCGGGTTCTTAGAAATTATTTCTACATAAGAGAATTATGTTTTCAGTCTACTGAAGGTAGACCACTAGGGTTTCGATCAAGTTGGTCTGAATGTGAATTTATAAAAAGGTAGTATATGGTGTTTTCATATGAAATAAATATATAGATATAAATCATACGAATTCAATACATATCGGTGCATAACATAGAATAAATGTGTTGAAGGAGTATGTGCATGGAGAATAACATCATGTGATGAATATTTTTCCCATGAAAATTATGGGGAATAACGTATTTAACAAAGAAATATTAGATATAATATAGTGGCGATAATTCTAAATAATGTTATTAATTGGAGCATCATATTTTTGAATTAATAATTATTTCCATTTGATTAATACATGTTGATTTGGATGTGACATTAATGTGATCAAACTGAGGAGGACTTCATTCAGAGCAGTGATAAAGGAGTTTTAGACATAAGTTATCTTTGAGAGGTAGTAAGCTATTATATAAACTCTTATAATGGTAGTGAGATTGACATGGAGTTACTATTTTCATATAATTATAATACAATTTGTTTTTATGTATAATGTATTCTTGTACAACCACCACATCATTTGTGTATACTTATTAGACTAGACATTATGGGTTAACTACGTATACAAACTATTCTATCTTTATATATATATTTATATGATTGGTGAATGTATAACAGAATCATACAAGATTAAAAATATCCTAGAAATATGGGAAAAATATATTTTAAATCAAAAGTAAAATATGACACCTAAATTCACCCATGCCTTATCAAGGCATCTCGGGGTACAAAAATTTACTATAGACTCAGATTTCATATATCACCCTCTAAATTATATTATGTTATATTTCATCTAGATGGAGGAATTTTGGGTATCAAAAAATTTAAATATTGCGTTATTTATATATGATACCATTTTTATGGTTATATAACCAACAAAAGTATCATGGGATAACCATAATACGATGAATGATTAATTTCATATTCCAAACAAATTTATTGTCTATCATTTAGTACTGGGTGGGTCTAATATATCTCTAAAATTCATTGGGTAATGGTTTTACATGTAATGATGTTACAATGGGATGTGAGTAATGATGTGTAATCTACTAAGTTATGGGAATCAAGTAGTTATTCTAGATCCACTATGTTCCTGAGAACCAACGTAATGTTAATAATAAATCAATTTCATTTCATTGTAATTTTCAAATTTGATTTTAAGGATTCGTATTCCCAATAACAATTTTATGAAATTTTTCAATAAAAAATGAATGAGTTTTAACCAAAATAATCTTCTTTCAATGAATTATTTCATTTTATTCAAATGTTAAATTTCATAATATTTTTAATTTAATGTGATAAAATAGAATTCATTATTTTAATCAGTATGTAAAAATTATCTTAGGGTTTTTTTAAAATATTATATATTTTTTAATGTAAATATAAAAATAATATTATTAATAGTACCACAAATTTCATGAAATTTTTATAATTTAAAAATGAAATATAAAATTATGAAACACATTTATAGAACAAATATGAATTTGAGTAGTAAAATAATTAATTTAAATAAATTATTTCGATTTTATAGACCTTTGTTTAAAATTTTGATGCCAAAATTTAATTTTATTAAAATACGAAATTATTTTTTATTCATTACATTTATTGAAATGGTTCAATGATTCCATTAATTTTTGTAATGGTGATAATGTGAAATATCATTAAATATTTAATAATAATAAATATAATTAATAGCAATCATCACCCCTCAAAATTCGTGATCCTAAATGATAAAATAATCATTATTTTATCCCCAAAAACCCATCTCCTTCAGTTTAAATAATCCCACTCTATTCCCATGGAAAAATTCTTCTTATTTACATTATCTCAAGAAATATATGTCTAAATAAAGTTATAACACTCTTAGACATATCATATGTTTTTTCCATCCCAAAATACCAATCTAATAATCCTTAAGGTCTTTCTCAATGGACGATATACAAGGAAACATAAAAGGTTATAACTAAGTTCTTTCAAGATTCATTCTTATTTGAAATCCTAATAATCTATTCTAACCATAATAATATAACTACATAGGTATAATAAATACACAATTATTTTATTTTTTTATGTAACAACCATTATCAACTGTATTTACATCAACTGAAAAATGAAGATGTTGTTCCTGTGTGCATGTGGTGTAGAACCTCAATGGGTCATGTATTTGATTTTTCATTACCATCAATGATGGAAGGTTATGATGATGGATTAAATGGATAATTAATATTATTTTTATATAGTTATAATTTTGTAATGAAAAATTAGTATCTACCTTCTTTCGCATCCAACCATTGGAAAATGGAAATGTTGCTTTTGTGAATGTGAAGGATGCCACCTTTATGAAACAACGTATTTTATTTTTCATGACTTCATTACATGGACGGAAATAATAGTTTAATTAATAAAATAATTATAATTTAATTTATTCAAGAACATTATTGAAATATTTTTTTACCATTTTATTTCGCCTTTTACACAATTCAAAATACTAAAGTTGTTTTGAACCCAATGACCTCAAAACGTCTAACATGAATTTAACCAATTTATTAAGTAAATAAAATATGATAATAAAATAATTAAATTGAATAATTTCAATATATAAAAAAATGAAAATCTCTTAAATTGTATATAAATTATAAATATTTATTATTCATGGATGTAGAAGATGAAAGTAGGGATTTATGACTCAGGGTATGTGATTGTTCATTAAGGCTTTAATTAAACTATTATAAAATATTTTCCCTCATGTCCATGTTCATTTAAATTTTTTAAAAAATTTCTTATTTGAAATTTAATTAATTTTCTAATTTCATTTCCAGTTTATTTTTTCCCTTTTTTACAATGGTTTCAAAATGAATCTTTTCATAGTTTTCCATATTTTTCTTAATTTCTTTAAAAAAAGTGAATAAATAATGTTTTTAATTATTATATCATAAATAAATTTTATCAAAATCATATCCATTTTTCATTATTGATATACATATACATGTTTTATGGATTTTAAAATATATTATTCTCTTTATTCTGGGTGATTTAACATTTAAAATAGTTTACAATGAAAATAAAATTTATTCTTAATCTTATATGATAATTGAAAGTGTTTTTTCTTATGTTATAAAATAATAATACTTATGAGTTTTATGATTTGAATTAAATATTTTATAATTTTATTCATTTTATTGAGATTTTTCATTACAAATGATGATATCTGGGTCTTATATATAACTAAAATTAATTATTTAATGATATGTTCTCAGAAAGAGACATGAATAAATTAATATGGAACACTACTACTTTTTAGAATAATTGTCTGTGTTCTTGTAAGAAATATTATAAGAATAATGACCCAATATTCATACATGGGTTTTTATTCATTCAATGACATTTAATGGCCAATTTCATAAGGCATGAAAATGAGTATAACCATAAAATGTTTTTCATTAGGCCTAAAAATATCTATGAAATTTAGAAAGGAAAATGGAAATATATCATGACTGAATTAAAAGTTTCATGAATTGGAGAGGTGTGTAATCATAAAAATGATTTTTTTTAATAAATTATACTGTTTGAAAATATCCTCTTTTTTATGTACTGGTTTTTCTAATCTATAAAAAATTATATATAAAAGATCGAATAAATGTAAAAAATTCAATACTTGTTATTAAATTCATAGTTATGGTTTTCTTAACTTGAATATTGTTATAGATGGATTCTGAACAATGGTTTAGATTACATTAGAGGTTAGGTTTTTTTAAATTCACATTATGGATACTAATATATGGTTATATTATCATGAAATAGTATTGTAATATTCCCATATTTCTTCATAATCCACTATTTCTTTATTATAATAGTTTTTATAGAGGAAACATAGCGACTAAGGTAAGAACATACCAAGAGGATAATATCAATTTGAACAAAAACATTGAATTGATGGAATTGGAGATGATTAGACTGTTGATATGATAATTCAGTAGAGTAATGATAATAATAGTGTGACCCATGAAAGGGGAGTCAAAATTATCTTTATAGGAACCTCTCTATAGTGGGTAATTTCATGATGTAGTTTTCTTTAAAATTTATTGGAATGTCAAACTCAGTGGCAACTTAAGGATAGATAAATACTTTCGAAAATATATTTGAAGTTTTTTTATATTCAAAGAATCATAAGGTATCTATTTTAATTTTAATTTTTGAAGGTGAAATTGATCGGTAGTGGTCACTAATAAGAATACCAAAAAAATTGATTAGATTCATGACGTGGAATGGATATCATTAATAGAAATTTCCTTCATAAATGTTTTAATGAATATGTTTTAATTATAATGGAATGGAAATTCATGGACTAATATCAAATGGGGGATGATTTTGTTTCCTCAAATGAAGCACATTTTACTATTTTGTTAAGGTATAAAAACATTTATTCCTGACTAGGATACGTAAATTTATAGATTTTAACCAATATATAAACCACATTTATGAAGGTATTTAGTTACCAAAGATATTTTATGTCATTAAGAAACTTTTTTTTATAATATAGATGACATAGGGTTTTTTAACATTTATATATTTAAGATAAGAAGTAATATATCTAGAAAATAAAATTGAAGAACCATCATGAAAATATGAATGTAAGAAGATTAAATTTCCTTCTTGTGATAAGTGTGGTAAAATAAATTATGACGAATGTCTTATGAGATGTGAAAAGTGTTGTAGTGAGGAAAGTTGGGAAATATGGATCATGGCTGCAATGAAAAGAGAAATATTAACTTTTAGGCTGATACCGAATCACCATAAGTGAATTTCATTATTTTTAATCAGATGGACGATTATTAAAAATGATTTTTGAAAAATAAGAATGATGGATATCATAATGTGTGTTTGTAAAATCGTAGAGAAAAATAATTTTCTTTTATCTGGGAAAAATTTGGACAAAAAAATGAAGTTGTGATACCTTTATTACATTTTTAATCAAATTATGTCAATGTCTTGTTTGATTTAATAACTACACATTATTTTATTTCAATATAGTTTTCTAATAAAGTTGTAATATCACCTAAAGAAAATAAGACATATATTTTCGTAAAAACTCTTAGTGGAAGTATCAATGAGGCATTGATTTATAGGGACCTCTCTATTATTATATTTTTAATGGGTTTTCCTTAAAAAATTATTATATAATCCTTAATGAAGATTGATTTTATATATTGTATGGATTGACATTAATTTTATCATACTATGATCGATTATAAAATTAATGAAATCATACTCAATTTTCCGGGTGAGTTTGAATTAATACATAATAATGATCTCATAGCTGTGATAAAATATCAATAATCTATGAAATTAAACATATATTTGGGTTAATTTTATTTTATTCATGTTATTTAAATAAAGATAATTATTTCGCTTAGTGGTATTCGTATACTAACAAAAATTTTGGATATATTTCATGATGGTCTTACTATTTTTATTCTTTATTAGGAGGATGAATTAATTGTTTATTTAGTATTTGATTATATGAAAACTTCTTATCTTCATTATTGAGTCGTTCTAGAGAAGATATGGGTTCTGAAAAAACAATTACAATAGTTTCATTATAATGGTTCCATCTGTTAGAGCACTTCATGTTGGGGTGATCCAATTTTTTGTTTAAAAGACGGATAGTTCTATAAAGATTTAATTATATGATAGAGAAATGAATATCATTAAAATTAAGAAAAATAATTAGTTGACTCATATATATGACTAATTTTATTATCTCCATGGTACTCAATATTTTCTGAGGATTGACCATAAGTACTATTAACATCAAATGAAATTAATGAAAGATTACATTCTTTGGAAAATGACTCTAACTAGGTATGGTTATTATGATTTGGTGATTTTTCCTATTGGTTTGACTAATTCACTTGATATATTTATGCATCTTATGAGAAGTATGGCACTTCTAACCCACTCTTTCAGATTCAGTGAAAAACATTCATTGTAATTGTTTTATAAAATATTGCTAAAAATTACATAGTCTATTTACACAATTGAGAACATTTTCTAGACTAGGTTTTTAAGAATTAGATGAAACCATACATATAATATTATTTGAAAAAAACATGACAATATTCCTACTACACTTCCACATGTGCTAACAATAAAAGAATCGATGTCAAACTTATAACATTGAAGATTCCAGGGAAAAAATATTTAAAACATGTGATTATAATTTAATTAGCTACTAAGGAGTTTTAAAATCGTTGAAATACTAATTAAGAAATAACCATTTGAAAATAAATTTTTTCTCAATTCTTCTTAATTAATTTTGGAAATACATTTTTTTGGGAATTACCTTTTGTACAATTTGTTTAAATTACTTATTCATTAAAATATTATACCACTTTTTAAATTACTTAAGTAAAAAAACTCTATAAATATAATATAGTGATTTTACAAAACATTATATAATATATTCAAGAAAAAACTTTTTGTCCACATGAAGCATTTTAGGTTCACTTGGTCCTACAAACTTTTTGATGGATGGTTTCACTCCAAAATTCCATACCATTTTTACAATGTTCATGTTTTGGATTTTATGAAAAACATTTTAAGCGTTCCATGCATATATGTAAAATTTTCACCTAAGATTATATTTTTAAAACATATATATCCACATACTTATATATATCTAATATATGTAAATTTATATATACTTTTACTCGAATTTGTTTTTCAAATTTTAGAAACTAAATTTCTCCAATTTAAATAATTGTAGAAACATAAGGTACATTAAAATTCTTGTATTAATACATCCTTCATTAATATCTTTGATTCTGTTTTTAGTGTAATATCTTACTAAAATTTATTTACTTAAAACATATAAATGTATATTAATAGTAAAAAATTTTAATTTATTATATGTCATTAGTTATGATGATGGGCATATCTTATATGTGACATCAATGATTTTATATCCAATTTTTCACATTTAAAATTATATTTTTAATTATTTAAAACTATAAATAATAAACCAAAAATGATATCATATTTTTTTTGAAATACCCATTCATAATAAAATTTATTATATTAGATAATTTCTTTTATTTCAAAAGTAATTATCCCAAATTATTGAAAATAGTGATACCTTCAACATATGAAAAACAAAATCAAATTTCCAAAGAATATATTTTTTAATAAAAATATAACATCATTAAATAAAATTTCATTATAATAATAATAGAAAAATGATTTTGGAAATAAAATGAAAAAAATAAAATCCCATACTATTTAATTATTTAAGAATTAAATATTGAAAATATATTAATGAAATATATCATTTACAATTTAAATACGAACACTGAATATAAAATAGATGATCTCACGAACATGTTCCTAAAAATTTCGACATATAAAATATATAATTTATAATTTACATCAATATATAAGATCATAAAAAATATAACTAATAGAATCCATTAAATAATAAAAATATTAATCTAGGAAAGACGAATATATAATTTCTTGTTAGATCTTGAATATATTTATAATTCTAAAAAAATAATAGTTTCAATTTAAAATAATTTAATTCCCCTTACACAAAAAGATAAATCATAATAAATAAGAGTAATAGCATCTTATAAGAATATATAAATTAGATTAAATGAATAATAAAAAATTAAATTTTACATTATCAGCTTATTTGCATAGACTTATTATTCCTCTCATTAGAACTTATTTATATTCTCTATATCATTTGATTCATATCATTCCTCCCCGAAAGGAAATAAAATGAAGCTTAAATATCTATGTTATTCCACAAGACCCTACCTTACATAATTTTATCTCACATTGGGTATGCAGTAAATTACAATACATAGAGAAGTGAGGCTTCTTTTTAAATAGACTCTCAGACATCCGTAAGAATATATATTTTATATATAATGTTGAGATATGTTAAATTATCAGATTATTAAGAATGTTGGGATACTAATATATATTTTTAAATTATTAAATGTCTAAGAAGAAGACATAAAATAGGATTTGGATATGATCCGAAGATTAAAATAAATGAGTATATTAAATGTTTTAAAAAATGATATTTAACAAAAAGATCAATAAATTCAAAGAAGAATATAAATAGTTCAAAAAACAGATTATAGGCCGTATAGAAAACCGTTGAAAGAAAAATATGTGATGAATGGAAGAAGAAAATGAAGAAAAGATGAATATGACTACTCAGAAGAAAAAATCGATCCAATCAAGAAAATTAAATACATAAACCTACTAGAATATCATTACAACTCAAACGAGGTTGAAAACATCAATGAAAAAATGTATCTAAAAATCAATCAAGTTTTAGATCTAGTATTTGAACCTTTGACAACAGATAAACCCTATATATGAATTTGATCCTTACAGCTGGTTGTTGAATACAGCTCAGAACCCCTTATTGGTGTTTGGTCCTTGTTTGATGATTGATCCACTTTCTTGACGATGCTCTATATTGGATCATGGTACAAAAAAACAAATTTCCTAGCAGAATGGAATCCCCATGGTCGAACACGGAACTCACCACTTAACTCAAACCCTCTGCACAGGCTTCCCCCCAATAACTTATTTCAACCCCCTTTTATCCCAATTTCATACTTTTTACACCTATAATCGTTATGCGGGGTTTTAAAAGAATTATATACATTTGATTTATTATTAAAATAATATAATATCATATATAATGAATAAAAATTATTATATATATGTGTGTGGTATACCTTTAATTATTATTATTATCATCATAATTTCTCTATTATTCATAAAATTTTCATAATAATATAATAAAATAATATTAATTATCATATTTATTATATTATATTTATAATCCTAATAATTATCATAATTATATGCATTCATACATAAAAATTTATAAACCATGCTATCCTAAAAAAATTTATATTTATAATAATACTAGTAATTATTTTTATGAAAATATATATATATATATTGAAATATAGAATTTTATTTAATGATAATATTTTCTAAAATCATATTTCGATAAAAAACACTTTTTATTCAAATTAATTTATGATTATTTTTATTGAAATTTTATTTTAGAGAGAAAAATCTATAAAACAGTATGTATATAAATTTAAATTTATTTTTAAACCAAAAAAATTTGAAATACAATTATTTATATGCATTATTAAACAAAACAATTCGATTCAATTATTATTTTTCATAATACATATGAAAAACAAAAATTCAATGGATGTTATATTCTACCCCACATAAAAATAATTATGTTCTCACAATTTGTTCATTGGATATAACATATTTTTTAATTTTGATCTTCAGAATTAATACGAACATGTAACGATAAACTCCTTTACTATACCTCTTAGACAAAAACATCTAATTTCCAAAGTTTTCTATGTCATTCATCTGATATCGATTATAATTCCCTAAACCCAAGCATCCAGGTCATGTTATAAAACATGCTATGTATTTTTTTATAAAAGATGATTAAAAATTAAACACTCTGTTAATAAAATGTAGGACCTTTTTCCATTATAGGTTCTATAAAATTAGACATAAAATAATATATAATTTCAGTTGGAAAAAATAAACAATATTATTACTACACATACATTCACACTTACTAAAAAACATAGATTTAAAACATATAGATTTTATAATTCCTTTGAAAAATATTTAAATCATGGGATGAATGTTTCATTTCCCAGTAGTGGGTCTTAAAGTCGTTTAAATACCTTTTATGAAATATTACTTTTAAATTATTTTGAGATATTCTTTTGAAATAATTTTATTAATAGCATAAAAATACATATAGAAGTACCTTTTGTAAATTTTATTGAATTTAATTATGCATTAAAATAAAATTCCACTTTTGATATTACTTAAGTATAAAAATAAATTTAAATATAAACCATTGATTTTTGAAATCATTATGCATGGTTTTGAGAACAAAAACATTATATCAACTTGAAATATTGAAGGTTCTCTTGGGCCTAGCCACTTGTTAGGGGATTATTTCACTCTATAATTCCCTATCATATTTAAAAATTCTATCTCAAATTTTTTTATGAAAAACAATATTATTCTTGACATACATATATCTACATTATTCAATGAATATTTTATTTTAAAAAAATATATTCACATACTTTTATATATATCTAATATATATAATTTTATGAACAGTTCCATAAGAAAACGTTTCTCAAATTTGAGAAAATAAATTTCTCCACATTTAATCATTTCATAATCACGTGAAATGTTATCATTATAGTCTTAACACAATCTTTAATAATATCTCAAAAAAAAATTTGAATGAAATTTATTATGACTGAATTATTTACTTTAAATAGATACATGAACATGAATAGTAAAACTTATGCACATATGATATGTTATTAGTTAATATGATAGCCATATATTATAAGTGTCATACATGAAAATAGTGATATTTATAATAAAACTTATGCACATATGATATGTTTAAGAACCTTATTATTCATTCTGAAATATTTATCTCCTAAATTTGAAAATAGTGATATTTATAATAAAGATTAAAATGGATTTCATAAGCATATATAATTAAATACAAAATAGAATAACTTTAAAACATATAAGCTTTCTTATGATAAATAGAGAAATGTTATTTCAGAAATCACATAAAATAAAAAAAATCCCATACTAATTCAACAATTAATAATTATAAATTGAAAACAAAGAATAGAAATATATCATTTACAATCCAAATTTGAATACTAAAAATAAAATAGATGATCTTTCATAGATGTTATTTAAAATTTGAGTGTAGAACATATATGAAATATTATTTGCAACAGTCTAAAAAACTAAAATTGTATCTAATATAATCCCTTATAGAATAAAAATATAATTCTTGGCATGGAGAATAAATAATAAATTTTTAAATAATGAATAAATTTATAATTATAATTTATTGAAATTTCAAATTAAAATAAAATAAATTACCTTATGAAAAACCATATATCATAATAAATAATTTTAACATTTTCTTATAAGAAAATAAAAATTAAATTAAAAGAATACTTAAAAATAAATGGGCCATTACCAATTTTATTTGTAGATACTTATTCTTCCTCTTTACAGAACATATTTACTTTTTTATATCTCATGAATTTTCTCATTCTTCTGCCAAAAAAGAAATAAAATGTAGTTTAACTAGCTATGGATTTTCACAGGACCTCCCCTCACTTATGTTTCTCTCATGCTAAGTGTGTAGGAAATTATAATACCTTGAGTAGTGAGGATTCCATTAAATAGACTCTAAAACATTCATAAAATTGTATATTTTATATATCATGTTACAATATGTTAAATAATGGGATTTATGAGCAAGTAGAGATACTCATATATATTTTTAGATGATCAACTATCTAATAAAAAAATAGGATCGAGATTTAATCTAATGTTGAAAATTGACAAGAAAATATAGTGATTTTGAAAATTCGATTCCTAAAAATAGATTAATTAATTTAATAAATAATATCAACTATTCCAAACATGGATAATAGGTTGAAGAAAAATCCACAAGCGGAAAAAAAGTCATAAATAAAAGAAGAAAATGAAGAATAGGTGAATACAACTTATTAGAAAAAAATAGATCCGAACAAAAAAATTAATCAAATAAATATCAAGGAAGATATGGATAACTAAAATGTGGTTAAATATAATCAAAATTAAGATGAATCTCTACATAATTTGTTGTTAGATTTTTTGTTTGATCCACAAACCACACTCAAACCCTAGATCAGAACGTGATCCTGATGTTTGATGGAATCGCCCCGAACCTTATCATGTTATAGACATGGATTCCATTTACCTAGAGATATATTCATCCTTTGAGAAGCATCTGATATGTGTGCTAGATCATATTGAGAATTTTTTGTAGGAAATTACCATGCTGGAAGAATGTGTGTTATAGTAACATGGTCATGTTTAGGATGAAATGTGGGAAAGATAATCTGACATGAGGGATTAATGGGCCAATCGTCTTGACTTAAAATCTTATAGATTATTCCGAGTGAAACTCGAGGATGAGAAATTGCAAGGTGTGGATGTTGTAAGATTATGAACTTTTATGGATTTATATTAGACTAGTTTTTAGGCACTCTTTTTTTCTTTAATTGAGTTATTTTTGTTTGGTTTACGCATTAGTGTGAGTTTGGGTGAATTTTAAGATAAATGGATGAAACATGGGTTGTTCATGGTTGGAACATGGTTAGATCACACCTTGCATCCCAGCCTAGAAAACTATGAAATCCTTTATAGTGGATGTTTACACAATTGGTGCACGTTTTGTCAAACCATGTGCCCTAAAATTGAGAAATCACGTATACATCGATTAATTTGTGCACAATTGAAACAATTTTAGTGAAATTTTTTTCCCTTACCTAGAAAAATTTGTAGAATATTTTTAGTTGGATGAAAATTATCTTTAAATACACTTGAACCCCTTGAAGCATCTATCATTCAACGTAAACTCATACCATTATGATTTCGGATGATATTAGAGATTTTTGGAGGGATTATAATTCTATATGTCATCCTTTATTCATTTTTCAAATCCAAAATCAATGATCTTATCCTCACCTATTATATGCATGGTATATAATTTCTTTCCCATTTATCCTCCTAAATTATATCATTATATTGGTGGGAGTTAATATTTTATTTTTCTAGATCTAGAATTAGTTTTTGTAAATCTAGTTACAAGGTTCTAGGTCTAGATATGGTATTAAGGGATCTTTTTTCCATTAATATTGATTTAGGGTTTTGATTTTTGTATCTAGATCTATGCCATTATGCCACTAAATTTTTGGGGAATTTTCATTTTATGATTATTCTTTGACGAATTGTGGTAGGTTTTATAATCCTAAATTTTCTTAGTCATGGATTTGAAACATTTATGAATAATTTTAGAATTCACAGAATAATATATAAATTTGTATCCCAAAATGTTGTTAATTAATGTGGAAAATTGATTATTTGGTTTATTGTTGAAATAGATAACTAATTAGGGACTCATTTATGAGATTAAGGGGATGTTTAATTTGGTAATAAATTGGGGGATT
Source organism: Viscum album (assembly GCA_963277665.1). Lineage (NCBI taxonomy): Eukaryota > Viridiplantae > Streptophyta > Magnoliopsida > Santalales > Viscaceae > Viscum > Viscum album. The sequence continues at coordinate 631,360,768 of OY728134.1, read as the reverse complement.
AATGATGAGATATTGATATCATGAGTATATATAATTAATGGTTTATTAATAAGAAGATATGGCTACTACTTGTTGAGATAATAAATTTTTTATATATTATAAGATATTAAAATCATGATATGAGATAATTAATGGTGAATTAATTATATATATTGATATTTATTGTCAAGATAAAATATCATGGATATTTTATGATATATTTATATCTTGAGTTCAGATAATTAATGTTAGATTAATTATGTGATGTTGATATTACAGATTGATATAATTTTTTCTGAAAATTAATTATAGGATTTGAGTTGTGAAAATTTATTAATTATTAGTTAAATTAATCAATGAAATTGATAAATTAAAAAATATATGAATTAATTAATTGTACTTTTGTGATATAATAATATTTATATTAGTGATAGGAATTATGTTGATAATTAATTTTTAAATTAATTATCCTTTTAAAACAATTGTATCATGGTCATTCAATTAATATGTATACATGGTAACGTGGTCATTATACTCATTAGTAATGAATTCGGAACATAGTCATTCAATGGAGATTTATACATGGTATCATGGTCACTATACTTTTGAATAAAATATTGGTGACACTGTCATTATTTTTTCTCATATTGGATAGGTAACATGGGCATTGAAGCCTTAATTTAATAATGTTAACATGAGAAATTAAGTATGAACCATATAATGGTATCAAAGGCTCTCCAAGATATGGCCTCACATGAGAAAACATCGGGCTCCCTGATGAGATGAAACTGGTATTGAGATATGATATCACATTTGAATATATTGGAATCAATCATGAGCCGACACAAGTATTAATATTTAGTATTACCTAAAATACTTTGGTCTATGACCAAAGCTGAAGATGGCACAATTTTTGGGTTTCCTTGGGGACCCTGGAATTAATGTGGTTAAATAAACAGTAAATTAGAATGTGAAAACTATTTACTTATTCATTGTAAATGTATATTTATATAACTATATTCACTATTATTTGGCTTGATATTGAATTAGATGTCATTGGTGGTGGTATAATATGTTTTGATCTCACCCTACTCAGGATGTATGATCATTACTTAAATAGAATTTATTTTTTCAAGGAATTTTTAAGGGAAAATCCATAGGTTTGATTACTGATTGGGGATGAAGCTTAGATAAGGGAACTGAACTTGGTTTAAGACCAACATAAGAGTAATCATTGTCTTTATTTTCATTTTTCTTTTTAGACACATAACATATACATTAATGTGTCATGTTTTCCACTTTAGTTTGATATTGTATTACCTTCATTGATTATCTTGAGATATTGGTATTTTTATGGTAATTAATTCTTTCATTAATGATTAATTATTTTTCTCCAGGGTTTGACTCTAATAAAAGAATGTATATTCTCCCCATGATGGTTTTATTATACCCTCACTAGTAGTTGGAAACCTCGAGATTATAGGGAGTTGATATTGAGGTCATGTGACCAATTGACTTGGGGAACCAGTGTGTGCCACCATGTTCAAGATGTTACACTAATGTAATAATTTCCTATAACATATGTTTCATTGATAAGGTCATAAAAGGTTCTCATTATGTTGAGAACATTTAATTTCTATGATGATATTCTAAAATACTTTTATGTTTTTGTATAATGGGCTATGATGGGATAGATAGTATAGTGAATGTCAAGTGAGAGTCCTCATAATCCAATAAGACATCTTATCATGATGTTTATGCATGGTAAACTCCATGATGGGAGACTATGAGAAAATACCCGCACATAAGAATTCCACTTAATTGTCTTACATCAGATATTCCTGTTTTTGATCATTTGTAATAGTCCATGGTCAATAATATTAACATTTATGTTTTTCATGACTCGTATACTTATATTGTTTGAAAAATATCATCGTAAAATAAGTTTTCTATGAGGTAGGGCATGTTGGGTGTGTCATGACTAACCTATCATTAATGGATAAGTCAAGAAAGGATTTTTTTCTCTTCTATATTTCAATAATTTGATATATCATCCCTTTTATTTGAATAGAATCATCACATTAAATTTGACATTCATTTCATAATGATGTGTCTATTTTAGATAGTGAATGAAATATATATCAATAAAATAGTAGGGTGACACAGATGTGAAACCATATTGATGAGATATTGTGATAAGTGGATTATATTACATTGTGAGTAATCACATGGGGTTGTTTTCATTATGAGAATATGTTATCTGTATTGGGTGTCATGACCCATTTTTAGAAATTAATCATAGACAATAAAAAAGACCAGATATTTCTAAGGAGATATAATCCTAGAGGGAAACAAACTATGTAATTTTAACGATCTCAATAAAATTTTACATGATTTTTTTAATTGAATAAATATTTTTCTCAAGACATACGAGTTATTTTATTCCTATTTTATTTTTGATAAATATTTTACAATGGTTGAAAAATTTAAATTAAAATTTTAATCAAGTGTTCTATAAAGAATAAAAATGATTTAACAGACCAAGCAAATTTATTGTGGGAAATAATAATTAAACAGGTTGGTTAAATAATATTTTGTATTATTCTTGTTGGTGCGTGAAATAAAATAATAATAATAATAATAATAATAATAATATTTTGTGCCACGTGTTTTAGTAATGGTTATTATAATATTTAAGGGTTGGTATTCAGATAAATACTTATCTTTTAACCTGAAACCAAGCTCTATATATTAATGGTTTTGTGTATTGCATACAATATGAAATCCTTTATTGGTATAATTTAAATGGAGAATTTTTTCTCACAAAAAATTCTATCTTGACTCCTTCACCATTCTCCCTCCAAATAATGAAAAATTCAAGACAAATTCCTTCATGTATAAAGGATGAGTGATCAATAAATACAATGTAAGACAATCAATTTGTTGTATTTTAACCTAGAGACAAATTAGATATTATTTTTGATCAAATGAGAATGTTTGGATCACCTCTAGAGGGATTTTATCCTTATATCCTCACTGATAAGTGACAGTAATCCTAAAGATTCTTTTCAGCTGATCAATATTCACATCGAAGAATGATCTTAATCCAATGAATTAATTTTAATTGATATTAAATAAATAAATTATAATTTTCTATAGAAGATCCTCCCTTGTGGTTTTTGAAAACTCAATTATAAAATCAAATTTTAATATATCTCCCACCATTGTATGCTTCAAAAACACCTGAAACCAACAAGTGGTATGAGAGTTGTCATGTTTAAATTTATAATTATTTATTTTACTATTAATCTCTAAATATTAATGGTTGAATATTCATTTCATATTATTAATTCTTTGATCCAAATTTACATAAAATGTTATCGACATATTTATCATGTTCCTTTAGTAAAAACTTTTCCTAAAGGAATAACAACATATTATGAACGACAATAGATTCCATTGAGAACTATAAATTATGGATGGTGAGATAGGGTTACATGGCATGCAAACACATATAGATTTATTATACGCATGTATAGTGTACATGACCATACCATGGGATACATGGGATGCCACAATGTTATTGTACATGGTGTATGTCGTGTATTGATTGGTCGATCTGAAAAAAGGTTTGTAGACTACACTAAATGTGTCAGATTATTCACAGTTCAGTCAACATTGGATAGCTGTATAAATCACACAATCTGTGTGGTTATTATACATGGTAAAACAATCTAAGACTGAAAACATGGACCATTAATGATATACAGATTTTATATGTGGTGTAAACAAAATTAAATTCATCATTTCAAACATTTGATATACATGTTGAGTAATCTGTATAAACAGATTTAGAAAAACATGGAGTGTAGCTTGAGTGCACATGTTCTGTTGTCTCTCTCCAGAGAACATGCCAATTATTTCAGTGAGTTACACATGCACATATAATTCAGATCACATGGTGTGTATTTGGCTTGTACATGACATGTAATTAGTCGAAATACACATTAATGACCAAGGTGAGTATCTTGGGAACATGGTAATTGTAGATATGGTGGGTAGCTGAAATTTACAATACAAGTTGTCTATCCATGTCAATATTCCAAATCCCTTGGTTTGTGTCCCAAATACAAAGAAAAATAGGTAAACAACATGCTTATGGATAGTGCACACCATGAAATCTTAAAATTTCTTGAATAAATAAATTCTGTTAAATTAAAAAAAGCATTGAAACCTTCTTTTTTTATTTTCACATTATGTGTTAGAAAATTTAATAAGGGTTTTAAATAATTTTCAATTTTTAATTTTTTTTAAAAAATAAATTTGAAACTATTGGTTATACCATTTATTTACCATTAATAAATTTATGATGGTTATATATAAGAGGATTTGGGTGCTCAATAAGATTAATTGGAAATAGGTAATTAATTAATTAATTACTGAAAGAATGTTTATATCGATAATAAAGAATAAATTAAGAAATAAATGTTCACCATTTATGTTTTAAGGTACATTTTATGTACGACCATTCATGAGATAGACCAAGACCTATGTATGTGTTTTAATTAATTTAATTTAATTTATTGCATGGTTTTAAAATTATTTATTATTAAATTAAATTTTATTGCATACGACTCATCCCAACATCCATTTTTATGTAGGAATTGTGTGTCCAAGGATATTTTTGTAATTTCCCTTTAACAAATACTTTTGTTCCCCTCTCTTGCATGTCAATTAAAAATATTTTTAATTAATGTAGATTTCCACAGTGCATAGAGATGGTTAAAAAATAAGCCATAAGGATCTCATCATAGGTGTTACATATGTGGATGGTTTGAATGTGGTAACCCATGCCAATAATGGCAGTAGAAGTTACTTTACCATGGTTAATTTCTAATTTAATTAACTCTCATTAAAACAATTATTAGATAAATATCATGACTGGGTCATTTTATTATATATTAGGTTTTACCAATTCAATGATTTATTTTATAGATATAGACATTAATAACATAAATAAATTAATTAATGAGGAAATATGAAAATTAATTAAATCAATTATGTATAAATGTTTTATCCAACGTGTTTATGTAATTAAGTATCATACACTAAATAATTTAATGATATGTAAAGGATAAAAAAGTTAAACTTTTTTCATATTTAATTAAAATCCATCAACCTAAAATTAATTCATAGAAATCCTTCCATTACTTTTTTGGGAATGAAACCATAGAGTAAATTGTAATATATGGCCAAACTCTAGACACTGCCTTTTATCGGGGAGTTCTCATGAGAGTTTTTGGTTGACATAGCTGAAATTTTATTTAGTATAATGGCCTTTGTTTATTCAATAAAAATTTCATCGATGTTTTGATGCAATCCAATTCTTAATTTTAGGATAAGGGAACCCACAAAATAGAACAAGGATCTTTAAGCCCACTATTGGAAAGAACACCTACTAAATTTCATTATTATGGTTTTAATGGAAAAAATCTAGATCATTAAGAAAAGTAATGGGTATCCTTCCCACTATTATGTCACTTCAAATAGAAATTTTGAGTTCAATTATGAGGTATATTGGGACTCAATAAAATAGTGGGAGATTTAAAAGAAAATAACTAAATTTATTATTTCTCAAAAAAATTGAAATTTAGAAATGTACCAATAATATTATATTTTAACTGAAGAATCAAATGGAAATTTCGTCCACAATACTATTTCTACGATAAATATTGGAAAAATAAAACCTAAAAACTTGTATTAATATCGAATAATGGTTTAGATACCTTTAAGATGTTCTACACCGTGAATGGAAATCTTAAGTTCAAGAATACTCAGTAGATGACTTTTTTATAAGGAGACGAGTGATGAAGAGTTATTGTCTATGAAAACAATTTGAATGACATAGTAGTAGTTTGATGTTTGTTGGATTTATCAATTTGTAATTAATTCATGAAGAATCATAAAAACATGGATGTATATATAATGCATGAGAACCTATATTTACTTAACCAGGATAAAGGTAGAGCTGAATGGTGTGAGATTTCCATGTTTCACTTCTAAAGTATTCTTGGAGTGGGTTCCCCAGATTATCCTCACGTAGTCAAGATCACATAAAACATTGAGTGCATAGAGATTCTAGATTTTAAACTTCCCAATGAATTATGTAATGATTTCATTATGGCATCTTTCCATCATATCTTCTCCAACATTGTAATAAATTTTATTATGAACTACATTGAGAAAAATTTATAAGATCTTCACACTCTTCTTCACAAATTAGATATAGATATGAATAACCAAAATACATTTTTTCATTATGGTGAAAAATGGTAAGGGAAATACAAGAGAATTGAACGAAATGATTCTTAGCACCCTTACATCAAGTGGAAGATCAAGCGGAAAACAATAGAACATTATGATATCATTTTTTCATGTGGAATGAAGGGTCTCTAGAGGAAAAATTGAACCCATATATTGAATCTTGGGGAAGTTTTTGGTTAATTTTTTATTCAGTGAAAATTTTCTATTTCTAAAAATTGTGTATTGGATATATCGTTTTGGAACACAATTGTATTAAAAACTAGAACCATGTAGATTTATAAATATTGACAAAGTGTAGGTTTATCTACGAGCATACAACACAGCTAAACATGATTCTATTACTATTTCGGACTACGACCACACATTGTAGATCCGAATGATCCTTGTTTTAATTGGTTATTGTTATGTATTTTCAGTTACCAAAACAATATTTCAACATCCATATTAGATATAGATGGATTTATTTCTAAATTTAGGAATTAATGTTTATTATTTTAAGAATATAGAATATTTATTTTAAGACACATTTAAGTAATGGGAACTATGTGTTTGATTACACTAACCATGTCATGGAAATCATTAACAAAGCTACTTCACATGATTCCTACTATGCACAACATTACCATCATAAAATAATTCTTGTATATAACAAAACATTTGAATAAATTACTTAAATATTGATATTGATATAATTTTTAAATAAAACCAATTGGTTTATTTCATTCATGTTTATAAGAGAAAATGACCAAATTCCTATTTAGTGGGAATCGAGAAAGGGATAAAGATCTAGTTGAATTGTTTCAAACTGATGTGTGTTTATCATTTCAAATTTATGAAATGGGTGGTTACTTATACTTCTTAACATTTTCTGATGATTTTAGTAAAACATGATATGTATACTTAATGTGGTATAATCCATCTTCATTTGAAAAATTCAAGAAATATAAGATTTAATTTCAGAACTATCTTTGTAAGAAAATTATGAAAATCTAATGAAACCGTAGTTAATGATATCTTAATCAAGACTCTGTGGATTATTTATAGGTTTTTTGGATACTATTGCAACTCATGCTTCATTATACACCTTAGTGGATTGTGTAATAAAAAGGTAAAATGACACATTAGTGTAAATAATGAGATCAATGACATTTCATCTGAGTCTTCAATTATCCTTCTAGGGAAACATGTCACAAACAACAACATACATACTCAAAAGTGTTCCAACTAAATAGATAGGTAGTATTAAATACCAATTATTTTTCTGAAATGATGTTTTGTTGTCTTTCATAAATGTGTGGGGTGGAAAAACATTTGTTGATGCTTATATTGGTAATAAGGATGCACCACGAGGCACAATGTGTATATCTTTAGGATATCCCAAAGAAAAAAGATATATTTTCCTCTCAATAATTTAGAAAAAAGGATGTGTTTGATAGAGGATACACATTTATTGAGGAGGATCATGTCTATAAAAGAGATAATGGTAGTGAAAAAAATATTGATGATGTCTTAGTGTAAGATTTAAAAGAGTTTTCATAGGATACTAAGTCCTAAAATCCTTGTTAAAGAAGTTATTCAAGAGACACAAGTACACAGTAGGAGTACTAGAGATGTTAGAAAACCATAACATTACAGGTTTTTAGTCATTGGGGACAGTGACTCATTACGATATGATAATAATGATCCTCTAACCTATAAGGAATCAGTAAGTGGCACAAATGTTTCCAAGTGGAAGGAATCCATGAATTATGAAATGGATTCCATGTACCAAAACTATGTCTAGATTTTGGTATATCCTTTGGTGGATGTAAAGACTGTTTGTTTCAAATTGGTATTCAAGAAGAAAATGGACATGGAAGGAAATTCCAATACCTATAAAGAATGACTTGTAGCAAAATGGTTTAAATAGATTCATGACATTAACTAAGATGAAAAAAATTCACTTGTTGCTATGTTGAAATACCTCTGCATGATAGTTTCCAGTGCAACATAACATAACCATGCTATTTGAGAAATAGATATCAAAACATGCTTCTATAATAGGAACCTTATGAATGATGTCTATGTGAAACAACCTGAAGGGTTTGTGACTCTAATAGATTATAATAGGATACAAAAATTTCAAAAATACATTTACGGATTAAATAATGAATATACATCACAAATCATCTGTCTTGATAAAAAACAATTCATGTTTTCTTCATAAATATTTAGTGTGATCCTTTTGTCTACAAACTCTTTAGTGGGATTGTAATTGTTTTCTTAATAGAATATTTTGATGGCATATTACTCATTGGAATTAAAATAAATGTTTTATAGTATATTAGGGAATGTTTGAATAAATTATTATATATGAAAGACCTATGATAGGCATCATATATTATAGTAAAAAAGATCTATCATGATAGATCCAAGTGGTTTCTAGACCCATGTCAAAGTACATAAATTGAAAAAAATACCGAAGAGATTCAGCATAGAACAATCCTATATGGAATTGTTTCCAGCATCCCATAGAATTCATCATTCGTGGAAAGTGTGTCCTTAGACACATGAGGGAAAATATATAATATAAATGATTCAATATACATCAATGATTGGATTTTTCATATATTTTATGATATGTACCAGGATAGATGTCACCTGCACATTATGTGTATTGGGGATTTATCAAGCTCATTTTAGTGATCATGGTTGAATGGAAGTCCTGAAAGTCGTTAAATATCTATTCTGAAATAAGGATTTGTTCCTAGCTTATGGAGGATGTGGTGAACTGGTAATTACAGGATATATAGATAATAGTTTCTAAACAGGTCAAGATGGAAACAAGTCCCAATATAAATACTTATTAACCTTGAATGGAGTTGTTGTGAGATAAAAGAGCTCAATACATGCAATTTTCATGGATTCTATACTAAAGATTGGGTATATTGCAACTTCTAAGGTAGATAAATAAGTATTGTGGATTCCTAACTTCATCAAATATCATGACATGAAACCCAAAATTAATGATCATATAACCCTCTATTGTGATAATACTTCAGCAGTTGTTCTTGAAAAAGAGACAAGGTCACATCAGAAGTTGAATTACATATTAAGGAATTATAATATCTTATGTAATTTTTATCAAATATGTGATGTTGTATTGAGTAGTATTTCCATGGGGGAAAATGGGTGTCCCCTTGAACAAATCCTTGACCTATTAGAAACGTGATTATTATGTGTGGCCTAGTGGACTGAAATTCATAGGTAGTCCAAGTTAGAGTTTGCTAGAGTTGGTTTCCAAGGAACAAATTTTCATACATTGATTACAGGTATATAAATGTGTTGAATATTTATAAATCATCTTATTATATATTATTCATTTTTTTGAATGACCCAAATATTATAATTACATAGAGTATATGGTTCTTTTTTAGGTCATAGTAGTTCCCCATTGTGATGAGAACCTTGAACTAATATGAAAATGTACTTAAATAATGTTTTCTTTTTGGATAACATGTTATCATGGGAGAAATAGTATATAGATTGTCAGGTGTGAGTTATCATAAGAAAATGAGGAATAATCCCATTATGTTCACACTTGGTAATCTCCAAAATGGGATATTTGAGAACAGGCATGCGAGTAGAAATTCTACATGTTTTGGTGTCATCATAAATTCATATCTTTGAGAGTGTGTAATGGTACATTGACATTAATACTATCACTAATGAATTTCATTAATCTTACACTTATATTTTCAGATGCAAATCACGAGGACATATATTTTTAGTGAGGTTAGGTGTGTTGGGTATGTCATATTTCACTGTATTTAATGGATTAGTCAAGGAAATATTTGTCCCTTCCATATTTATATAAGTTTATATCAAAAACCTTTGGTAGGAGCAGAACCGTGACATTAAATTCCATAGACATGGTGTAACTATTTGTCAATTTTAAATATCCCAATAAATAAGTATCATTCAAATACGTTGGTGACACATATGTGCAACCATCATGATGAGATACTTTGATTAGGGGATTATATTACATAGTGAGTGTTCATATGTGGTTTTCATCATTGTGACTTTAAGTTATTTATATTGGGATCCTTGAACAATTTATAGACAGTGATCAATGAATTTAGGTAAGACAACCTAATTCCAAAGAGAAATAATTCTAGAGGGTCACACACTATGTTTTAACGATGATCCTGATTAAATAATATTTTAATTTAATCATTTGAATAAATTATATTATCAAAATTAATAGATATTTTTATTTATGTTTAATGGAATTAAAATATTAATTGATGAATGAAATACATAATTTTCAATATTTATTTGGGTGTGAAATAAATTCGAGAAGAGTTCAAATGGACCAGGACTATGTCTGTTGAGATATACTAAATAAAAAATATGGTAAAATAAAATAATTTTATTTCACAAGTTGATATTCACAACAAAATAATAATATTTTTTTTATTATGAATCATGGTGTACATGAATGGATATTATTTTATTAATGGGTCATCATGACATAAAATATTTATTTTTTAACCCAAACTATAGCTCTATAAATAGGATGTTTTATCAATTGTCCAGGATGTAGAAAATTAAATATGTGAAATTGAAAATGAGAATTTATGTAAACAAATAATTATATCTATACTACTCCCTCTATCTCCCTCACAATAATTAGAGAAACAAGAGAGATTAATTATAAAATGAAGGATAATAAATCAGGAAAACAAATTAGGACAATAAATTCACCATGATAGCACAAGATGACCGATTGGAATTACTATGATTTCCAAGGAGCATGTTTGGATTGACACTTGAGATATTCTTTCCATATATCCTCACAATTTAATGATGGAAATTTAAGAGGGTTTATTAAATATTCAACATTCACATTGAAGGTGAACTCAATACTAGTTATTACTGTCTATCAGTATTAGATAAATTAAATATTTTTTATCTAAAAGGTCCTCACTCTTGGTTTTAGGAAACAATAATATTAAAATAAATTTTAAAATGTCATCCAACACTGCGCACTTCCACTACACCTAGAAATTAAAATGGTGATAGCCAATCCCGATGAAGTTTCATAAATTTGTCTGATTCAAGTCCTAACTGTGAGGATGAAACATTTTCAATGTATCTCTAATCCCAATAGGTGAGCCCATATTTCTCTCTTGATAACACATTGGGAGAGGATATCAATGATACACCAACCTATTTAAATGAGGGTACTTCAAACACCATTTATAAACTCATGTAGGTGAACCTAGGTACTAAATAAGGGCTCCGATCAATGTTGTTTTTTATCCATGTCTCCCAAATGGTAAGATAGATATATTGTATTGTAAAAAAGAACTTTGATTTGTTATTCTAGAATTACATGGAGATGTTATGACTAAGTCCTCATATATATTTTCTAAACTAAGGATTACCACTAGGCCACTATGCTTACAAATAGAAAATAAGAAAGAACCATCCATGTCATAGTTCCATGGTGAAAGTTAAAATTTACAAATGACTCAACTATAATTTAATTTGGTATGCCCAATCCCAAATTAAATAACGAATATTTTTCCCAAAAATAAAAAAAATTGTCAAATTATAGAAGCCATTAATTTTTGGGATTTATCCTTTTATTTAATAAAAGATGATTTCCTTGTCCCAATTGTGTAACTATTCATTGATAAAATTTGTAGTTTTAAATCCCACTAATTCAATAAATTTACAATAGGTAAAACACTATTTTAATGTATCTTGAAGAGGTAGAAACCATACACCATTAAGGGTTAGTAAGGAATTTATTAGTAAACATTTATATCTTTTGGTCTAAAAAATTATAAATCCACATATCATAGGGTGATGTACTATATTTTAAAACTAATTCCCATCAAAATTCTGGAATATTATGTGGTTAAGAGAAATGTCAAGTAACACCATGATCATGAACAATTAAAAAATTTAATTTTCTCTTTTCTAAATTCATTTCACACATTCTAAAGACGAATCCATTAGATCTACCTTTAGGGTGAAGTCAGCAATAATTTTTAATTTCATAGCTTCTTGTTGTGGATTCTATTTTAATAATTATAAAACCAAGTAAATAATCTAAATTAATCCACCTCAAAACCGTTAAAAATGAGAGGAAATCGAGAAAACATCATCTATATTAGGTTATTCAATATAAAGGTCAAAGTAATTGTTTTTAAATTTAAATCCTTGTTCAAAGACAAGGACCCAATTTATTTAATAGAATAAAAGGTACAAAAGTCTAAAGGAGGGGATCTTTTTACAATCTTTTTCATAAATATGAATAAGAGCAACCAGCTACTCATCCGACCAAATAATGTGTTGGTTGATCCCTTTGTTTGCCAGACCATCAGCAACCATGTTTTCTTCTTGGTAGGCTTGAGTGGCGATGTATCTAATCCCTATGAGAAAATTTGGTAAATTCATCCAATGAGTAGTGAGTGTTAAGGAAAGGTGAACCACACAACTCTAGATGATTGGACAATGGTGGTCGAATAACATTCAATCCATATGTTCTTCTAGCCCTTCTATTTCACAAAATTGATAGCTTGAATCACTCCCGCCATCTCATATTCAAGAGAATAGGTGATCCTGAAACCACCGTAGAAGCAGCCATGACAATGCCCAAGCCAGTCTCTGAAGATATCACCACAACCCACATGCCTCATATTCCCTTTTTGAGGCTCCATCAACATTGATCATGATATATCCAGGTAAAGAGGCTTTCCATAACATCTACAAAGTGCGTCTCAGTTGTCTGTAGAGACCATAAATCTTGAGCTGATGAGGGATCAAAAAGTTTTCAACTGATTTGCCACAATGAGCTTTCAGTAGTGAGGAATCATCCTCAATGGAAATGATAATTAACTTCAAGCCTGCATTAAGATTAAATGAGGATTTCTTATGGATAATTGAATTTCTATCAAACAAGGTCATGTGGAGGAGCTCAGAAACCACAACTAAGAAAATATTTCTAATTTTCTACCATGATTCATGCTCATCACAATGTTTTTACTGCGAGAAAATAAGGTCAGAGAATAACACTATGCAATCAAACATGTTAGTGATAATGTTCCAAAAAGCAGAAGTCATGGCACAAGACAAAAATAAATGATTCATGTCTTCTCTATGAAATCATTTCAGAGTCCTGGATACAGACATCAGTAGGGAGATGCTAATGTGCAATAAACCAAACAAGGTTGATCCTTGAGGGATTAATCCAGGACTTACCAATATGATTTAATGAATAAAAAATAGGATCTAAAGTTATGATGTTGTGATTGTAAAATAATTTAGAGTCAAGAACACCATTTTGGGTAGGCTCCCAAATTACGAAGTCATCATAGATAATGAATATGTAATTATCGACCACTGGCATAATGGTATCCGGAATATTAAGATTTCAATATTAAAGCACCTCTTTATAGTGTCGTTGGGATTATAAAGAGGGGAATTGGGAGGTAACATGGAAATAAGGGGAGTTCCAGACTAATTTTCAAGACAGAATCTCATGGAGGAATCCAAGAAAACCATCAATTTAGAGTTTTTCATAATATTGGAAAAGAAAATTTTGATGGAAGGCCAGATAAAATAATTAAAATTGTTCAGATTCCCTTTTTTAAGCCTCCTAAGGAATTTGTTTTTAAGAAACTCTATAGATTATGAGGAGTTGTTAACCAGTCTCCAAGTAAGCCTGCGTTAAAGGACTTTATTGAAGTGTTTGAGATTTTTAATGCCCAGACCACCCTTCTCAAGAGGTTGACAACAGGTGAACCAGGGGATGTTAAAAATATTACTCTCTACAATGCTACCAGTCTAGAAAATGTTTTTTATATAAAAATCAATATTTTTAAGAAGACCTATAGGAAACCCTCATTGAGTAAAACTGTAACATATCAGGTAATTAAAGAATAAATAATTTTCATATTTATTAATATTTATGAATTAAATATTAATTTTATTTTAAAGGGGTTTCTATGTTCGATAGCGTACCCGATACGCAACGATGAGTTTCTTTGAAACTTACGTAGCACACTAGTAATAAAATAATATTATTTTAAATGTTAGTTAACAAGTAGCCGTTGTACTGGCGGGAATGGATAGAAATAACTAAAATATGATTAGATATGTTTTTAAATTTTTATACATTTACCCAATAAAAGATAAAGGTTTAAAATACGGAAAGAGTTCAATTTTAGGGCATATATACTCTAATTTTCACTAAAGGTTCACTTATCACCTTTTAATGGTGAACCGTCATTAAATATAGATTTGATCACTCTTATACTTTATTTTGGACAAAATATAAATCTTCTTTAGAATCGGGACATCAAAATTTACTTTGTGTAAATTTTTGGTACCTTTCTGATAAAGTTCATTTTTTTAATGAATAGTGTAAAATGTTGTATTTTAATTCAAAACCTATTTTTAATCTAATTTATTTATATGATTAGATTATATTTTGAATTGGTTTTAAAGTGAAATTAGAAAATATTTTTACCATTAAATCCAATAGTGGTCCTTGGAATTAATTTCACTTTGAAATTGGACTTAAACTGGTGTCAATCTTTTGATACTTATTGTTTCACAAAAACACGCTATTTGTCATGACAGTGGGAATTAATTATTAAATTAATTAATTTGACTTATATGTTTTGAATTTTTTAAAATGGACTTCATTTTTGAATTCGGAATATCAAATATAGCTTAGGGTGAATTTTTGGTAATTTTCTGAAAAACTTCAATTTTTGATGAATAGTGAAACCACTAAGTGGTAATCAAGCAAACTGATTTTTCAGTTAAATGAAAGTTTACCACTAATGTGTATTGAATTTTGAAAATCCGACATACATGGTTGTCATTAAGAAGTAAAATGTGGTTCAATGAGATTAAAATAATTTTTTGGTGAATAGTAACTTTTTTTCATTAATCGCGATTAGAGGTAATTAGTGTAGTTTAAGGTAAAAATGGTATTATAAGAATGTGAAAACACCATGACACTTGTCCTACACCTATTGGGTGAGTCATGGCCGAACAAGACAAGCCATGGGCCAACTTGGGGACCCCATGGAGCCACTTTAGTTGGAAAATGACATTAATATATTTTTATTTAATGTTAAAGTGAAAATGACACAAGCAAAATATGTTTTACGAAAACAATTTTTAAGTGGGGTTATACAAGTCCAAATTTTGATTATAAATTGTCATTGGAAATATAAAAGGATTTCCTATATCATAGTATTTGTTTTATAATTTTTAGACATTAAATAAATTTAATTATTTATGACATAATAATGATGCAGCGATGACATCATTATTTGACGATTAAAATAAAATGGAAAGATAATGTAAAATCTATGAACTAAACATGGAAAAAACCAATTGGATGAGTTTATTTCGAACCCTTATCACCTTATCCACGAAGTATATCAATGTGGGACCTTTTGAAACCGAAACACATTTTCAAATAAAGTAATATTTCTTTACTTTCCAAAAGTGCCCCTCCTCTCCTCTTATAAAAGGCCCCCACCTCTACCTCATTTCACACACTCTTCAAGCCTTTGGCTCGGCCAACCCCTGCCCATTTGCTCTCTCCAAATCCCTCTCCTCATCCTAGAGGATTCCATTTGGGCAGAATCCTTTAAAAGGAAGCCTTTAGGATCAACTCAAAAGGAGTTACACTTTTAAAGGTAATTCATTCTCTCATGTTCATTTGTTTTATTTTGCTTCTCCAACCCCCTAAAATCTTTTTATTTACCTCTTTTGTAACAACACCCGTATCATCAATATAATAGGATGTTGTTATAAGATTTATTTGATCTACACTCTTACACAACTACATCAAATGGTTAAAGAACATACAGTTTCCGTGGATGGCAAAATTCTGCCTCCCGAAACGATGATTGTTCAATACTCATTTAACACCTTCAAAGGTGGACATTATGATGTCACTATTTGTATATATGATATATAATATGTTTATATTTTCCTTAAGTTTGTGTTTTTTTCATTTTGGGAATACCTTTTTGGTTTCCATTATGGGTAAACACGATATCTACATTTTAGGAAGTGCGGACTACTGCCCCCTAAAAGTGATTTGATTCGTTAATATTATATGTGGGACATATAAAGGATGGAACTATGATATTATATATGATATTATACTGGAATGATAATATAACTTTATATAATTATGATTCCATTCTATAAAATACAAAATAGAAATGAAAGTAGCGTTCATGCGTACGTACGGCTTACCGTCTCCATGAACGGTGCATTTCATTTCTTACCTCTAAATGATTATGTAATATTATAAATACATGTATATGCTGGATCTATATGATACATATTATATCCAAATCGTGAATTTCATTCTGTATATAATGAACTTTTGACCACATGAACAACATGTAATTGTAAGAAGTCAACTTTCGACTTAAGAACCAAATATTGACAAAACAAACATTATTAACTTAAATGGTTACATAATGTTTATAACATGGCAATAAGTGATATAAAAAGAATAATGAACTTTAAAAAGGTTCTTAATCAAGTTTAAATTAACTCAAGTTTATTATTCAGGACGTTAAAGAACGATCGAGTCAAGTCGGACCCAAGGTAAGGGACTTCGTCTCAATCTCCTCTCATTGAGGCATATTTCATTTTATACACAACTTTATTTTATACGGTGTATAAACCCTTTGAATTTTACTTTTATACAAAAGGAATCTTTTTCTACGAAGCGTTTTACTAAACGAAAAAAAGGAATGTTTTTTAACGTACGTGGTGACAACGACTTTTTCCGCCACCGCGAGTATTATTTGGTCTTTGGCTTCCTCAACAAGCCGTATTGTTTTTAGAATAAAATAAATACCATATACTCTTTTATGTATTTTGGTATTGAAAATGGTTTTGATAAATGATTCTATTATGTCAATATATTTATGTTATATTATGATTGAAATGTGGAAATGTTATCATTCTTTTATATTGGTTTTATGTTTTAGGATTTTATATTGGTAATTGGACATTTTAACGGGTGGTTACGTTATAAACCATATGACGGGTGGTGCCGTGAATACCAGGATGGGTGGTTACGTTATAACCTCCAATGCATTGGGTATGGAAGTCGGCCGTATGGCTATTCCATTAAGTATGTATGGAAATTGGCCGTATGGCTATTCCATTAAGTGATATGTGTGGAAGTCAACCGTATGGTTATTCCACTTAAGTATGTTTATGTCCCAAGTTACCTTTATATATTCTATGTGTTCTTTATATGGGTTTTATGGTAATCCTTTGGTTACAAAAAGGTAAGTAATGATACTTTATTCAGTGAATATTTTTTTTACTACTTCATGAAGGTGAAGGTATTACTTTGATATAGTCTACATGGTTTACTTGATGTTTGAAAAACTAACAGTTTTCATTCTTTTTGTATCCCTTACTGAGCTCTTTATGCTCAACCCAAGTTTTTCGAAATGTTTTTCACAGGACATAAAGTGGAATAAGGTCAAGGATGGGATCAAGGGAATTTCATGCTATCTAAAACATGGAATCTAGACATCTTTCTTTTTAAGAGTTTTTATTTTATGGAGACTTAGTAGAAGTTTCTACTTTGTAATCTTTTAAGATGTAATAGTTATGTTCTAATTCTCTAAAACTCTAAACCTGAAACGATCCTCAATGTGAATTATTCATTTAATTCAATATTAAGTAAGGTTTAAGGATGGGGCCTTATAGTTGGTATCAGAGGACGGTTTAGACAACTTTAGGAGTTAGAAAAGTGTTAAATTATAATATGATTGAAATGATATAGCATTTACGGATTACCATGTTGCTTCACCTAAGATATTTCTGTGTTCAGAATGGTTTTCCGCAGAGGAAACAAAGCAGCTATGTTGGGACGACATCAGGAGGAAGATAACCATCCAAATCAGCAACCTGAGATGGTCGGAATCGGAACTGAACAGTTTGTTGCAGTGATGGCACATTTGACTCAGGCTATAAATGGTGGTGGTATCCATGCACGAGATCAGCCAGATCAACCACAGAGTAACATGTCAGTGGTGGAACATTTCATGAGGCAACATCCCCCATCATTCAGAGGATCATCTGACCCTGTGCAAGCTGAAGGGTGGATTAAAGAACTGTAGAAGATTTTTGATGTCATGGGGTGTTCAGAACATCAAAAGGATAGTCTTTCTGTTTACCGTTTTGAAGGCGAAGCTGATCAGTGGTGGTCGATGGTGAAAAATATAAGGGATAGTGATGAGATTGAGGATCTTCACTGGGACGAATTCAAAGGTATGTTTCTTGAGAAATATTTTCCTAAGGTGGTTCGTCTTAGGATGGAAAAGAAGTTCCTAGAATTGAGGCAGGAGGATGATTCAGTGGCTGCTTATGAAGAAGGGTTCACTCGATTGGCAAGGTATGCTCCAAACTTCATACGAGATCTTGATAGTAAAATAAACCGTTTTTACTCAGGGTTAAAGCCAAAGTATCGAAGGGCTTTAGCTTCTCGTGAGTTCAAAAGTTATGAAAAACTTGTTTGATGTGCGGAGAAGGTGGAAATGGAGTTTGCCGATGATCAGGTGTTCTATGAAAAACAACTGAATAAGAGGTCTAGTTGGCAGGAAAAGGGGAAGAATTCATCAAAGAAGCAAGGAGGTAAGTAAACCAAATATCCATCATGTGATAAGTGTGGTAAAATTCATCCTGGAGAATGTTTATCCAAGTCTGGTAAGTTCTTTCGGTGTGGTATGTCTGGTCATATTGCTCGTAACTGTAAGGAAGATGATCAAACAGGAAATGAAAAGCCAACAGTAAGATGTTTTAAGTGTAATGAAATGGGTCATTATGCAAAAGAGTGTCCAATGAAGAACTCAACTGGGAGAATGCAGCCAGACTACAAGCAGAAAGGGGTGGCGAAATCCTTTGCAACAACTTCAGCAGATGTTGGGCCATCAAATGAAGTGGTATCAGCTCCAGGGAGCTCAGTATTTTCCGAAGATTGACTTGAGGTCGGGGTACCATCAGTTGAAAGTAAAATAAGCAGACGTTCTGAAGACTGCGTTCCGTACTAGATATGGCTATTATGAATTTGTAGTTATGCCTTTTGGGTTAACCAATTCACCTGCTGTATTCATGGACCTTATGAATAAAATTTTCCATGAGTTCTTGGATAAGTTTGTGTTTGTGTTTTGAGGTTTGGGAAGAGGTTATGTTTGCCTTGTGATTCACAGTTGAAGAGAGAGTTGTTATGTGAAGCTCATAGTTCTCCGTTTTCAGTTCATCCTGGCAGTACTAAGATGTACAAAGATCTGCGGGAGTATTACTGGTGGGATGGAATGAAAAGAGATATTGCTGATTTTACTGTGAAGTGTTTGACATGTCAACAGGTTAAAGCAGAGTGGTAGTTACCGAAAGGGATGCTTCAGCCTTTACCAGTGCCAGAGTGGAAATGGGAAAACAAATCCATGGACTTTGTTGTGGGATTACCGAGGACATCTCGAGGTAATAATGCAATCTAGGTTATTGTTGATCGCTTGACCAAATCTGCTCATTTCTTTTCTATACGAGATAATTTCTCTCTTGATCAACTTTCCTGTTTGTATCTTAAAGAGATAGGTTACATGGAGTTCCTCTCTCCATTGTATCGGATCATGATCCCAGGATTACTTCTAACTTTTGGAAAGGCCTTCAGAAGTTGTTGGGTACTGAATTAAATTTTAGTACAGCTTTTCATCCTCAATTAGATGGGAAGTCAGAACGAACAATTCAGACATTGGAGGATATGCTACGAGCTTGTTCGATGGATTATCAAGTAAGTTGGGACCAACATATTTTTTTGGTTGAATTTTCATATAATAACAGTTTTGATTTCAGTATACAGATAGAACCATTCCAGGAATTATATGGGAAGCGGTGTCGAACTCCAGCTTTCTGGGATGAAGTGGGTGATAGGAAGTTGATGGGACCAGAATTGGTAGAAGAGATGGCAGAAAAAGTTCAGTTGATTCAGAAAACACATGAGAACAGCTCAGAGCAGGGAGAAGAGTTATGCGGATAACCGGAGGAAGGATCTATCTTTTGAGGTAGGTGATCATGCTTTTCTCAAGGTTTCTCCTTGGAAAAGTGTGATGAGATTTGGTAAGAAAGGAAAGTTGAGTCCATGGTTGGTTGGACCATACGAAATTCGGGAAAGAGTTGGATCAGTTGCATACCGAGTGGCTTTACCTCCGAGTTTATCTCAGGTACACAATGTTTTTCACGTTTCGATGTTGAGAAAGTATATGCCAGATCAATCTCATGTTTTGAGTCCAGAGGTAGTTTAGCTGGAGGAGAACCTATCTTATGAGGAACAACCGGTCCAGATTCTTGACCACAGGGAGCAAGTGTTACGGAATAAGGTGATTCATCAGGTAAAGGTTTTGTGGAAAACCATGTGATTGAAGAGGCAACGTGGGAATCTGAAAATGCTATGAGGGATAAATACCCCCACTTATTTTGATAAGTGAATAAAATTGCGAGGACGCAATTCCCAAAAGGGGGGAAGGATGTAACATCTCAGGTAATTAAAGAATAAATAATTTTCATATTTATTAATATTTACGAATTAAATATTAATTTTATTTTAAAGTGGTTGCTATGTTCGATAGCGTACCTGATACGCAACGATGAGTTTCTTTGAAACTTACGTAGCACACTAGTAATAAAATAATATTATTTTAAATGTTAGTTAACAAGTAGCCATTGTACTGGCGGGAATGGATAGAAATTACTAAAATATGATTAGATATGTTTTTAAATTTTTATACATTTACCCAATAAAAGATAAAGGCTTAAAATACGGAAAGAGTTCAATTTTAGGGCATATATACTCTAATTTTCACTAAAGGTTCACTTATCACCTTTTAATTGTGAACCGTCATTAAATATAGTTTTGATCACTCTTATACTTTATTTTGGACAAAATATAAATCTTCTTTAGAATCGGGACATCAAAATTTACTTTGTGTAAATTTTTGGTACCTTTCTGATAAAGTTCATTTTTTTAATGAATAGTGTAAAATGTTGTATTTTAATTCAAAACCTCTTTTTAATCTAATTTATTTATATGATTAGATTATATTTTGAATTGGTTTTAAAGTGAAATTAGAAAATATTTTTACCATTAAATCCAATAGTGGTCATTGGAATTAATTTCACTTTGAAATTTGACTTAAACTGGTGTCAATCTTTTGATACTTATTGTTTCACAAAAACACGCTATTTGTCATGACAACGGGAATTAATTATTAAATTAATTTATTTGACTTATATTTTTTGAATTTTGTAAAATGGACTTCATTTTTGAATTTGGAATATCAAATATAGCTTAGGGTGAATTTTTGGTAATTTTCTGGAAAACATCAATTTTTGATGAATAGTGAAACCACTAAGTGGTAATCAAGCAAACTGATTTTTCAGTTAAATGAAAGTTTACCACTAATGTGTATTGAATTTTTAAAATCCGACATACATGGTTGTCATTAAGAAGTAAAATGTGGTTCAATGAGATTAAAATAATTTTTTGGTGAATAGTAACTTTTTTTCATTAATCGCGATTAGAGGTAATTAGTGTAGTTTAAGGTAAAAATGGTATTATAAGAATGTGAAAACACCATGACACTTGTCCTACACCTATTGGGTGAGTCATGGACGACCAAGACAAGCCATGGGCCAACTTGGGGACCCCATGGAGCCACTTTAGTTGGAAAATGACATTAATATATTTTTATTTAATGTTAAAGTGAAAATGACACAAACATAATATGGTTTACGAAAATAATTTTTAAGTGGGGTTATACAAGTCCAAATTTTGATTATAAATAGTCATTGGAAAGCTAAAAATCATTCCTATATCATAGTATTTTTTTTATAATTTTTATACATTAAATAAATTTAATTATTTATGACATAATAATGATGCAGCGATGACATCATTATTTGACGATTTAAATAAAATGGAAAGATAATGTAAAATCTATGAACTACACATGGCCAAAACCAATTGGATGAGTGTATTTCGAACCCTTATCACCTTATCCACGAATTATTTCAATGTGGGACCTTTTGAAACCGAAAGACATTTTCAAATAAAGTAATATTTCTTTACTTTCCAAAAGTGCCCCTCCTCTCCTCTTATAAAAGGCCCCCACCTCTACCTCATTTCACACACTCTTAAAGCCTTTGGCTCGGCCAACCCCTGCCCATTTGCTCTCTCCACATCCCTCGCCTAATCCTAGAGGATTCCCTTTGGGCAGAATCCTTTCAAAGGAAGACTTTAGGCTCAACTCAAAAGGAATTACACTTTTAAAGGTAATTCATTCTCTCATGTTCATTTGTTTTATTTTGCTTCTCCAACCCCCTAAACTCTTTTTATTTACTTCTTTTGTAACAAAACCCGTATCATAAATATACTAGGATGTTGTTATAAGATTTATTTGATCTACACTCTCACACAACTACATCAAATGGTTAAAGAACATACGGTTTCCGTGGATGGCGAAATTCTGCCTCCCGAAACGATGATTGTTCAATACTCATTTAACACCTTCAAAGGTGGCCATTATGATGTAACTATTTTTATATATGATATATAATATGTTTATTTTTTCTTTAAGTTTATGTTTTTTTCATTTTGGGCATACCTTTTTGGTTTCCATTATGGGTAAACACGATATCTTCATTTTAGGAAGTGCGGACTACCGCCCCCTAAAAGTGATTTGATTCGTTAATACCATATGTGGGACATATAAAGGATGGAACTATGATATTATATATGATATTATACTGGAATCATAATATAACTTTATATAATTATGATTCCATTCTATAAAATACGAAATAGATATGAAAGTAGCGTTCATGCGTACGTACGGCTTACCATCTCCATGAACGGTGCATTTCATTTCTTACCTCTAAATGATTATGTAATATTATAAATACATGTATATGATGGATATATATGATACATATTATATCCAAATCGTGAATTTCATTCTGGATATAATGAACTTTTGACCACATGAACAACATGTAATTGTAAGAAGTCAACTTTCGACTTAAGAACCAAATATTGACAAAACAAACATTATTAACTTAAATGGTTACATAATGTTTATAACATGGCAATAAGTGATATAAAAAGAATAATGAACTTTAAAAAGGTTCTTAATCAAGTATAAATTAAATCAAGTTTATTATTCAGGACGTTAAAGAACGATCGAGTCAAGTCAGACCCAAGGTAAGGGACTTCGTCTCAATCTCCTCTCATTGAGGCATATTTCGTTTTATACACAACTTTCTTTTATACAGTGTATAAACCCTTTGACTTTTACTTTTATACAAAAGGAATCTTTTTCAACGAAGCGTTTTACTAAACGACAAAAAGGAATGTTTTTTTAACGTACGCGGTGACAACGACGTTTTCCGCCGCCGCGAGTATTATTTGGTCTTTGGCTTCCTCAACAAGCCGTATTGTTTTTAGAATAAAATAAATACCATATACTCTTTTATGTATTTTGGTATTGAAAATGGTTTTGATAAAGGATTCTATTATGTCAATATATTTATGTTATATTATGATTGAAATGTGGAAATGTTATCATTATTTTATATTGGTTTTATGTTTTATGATTTTATATTGGTACTTGGACATTTTAACGGGTGGTTACGTTATAAACCATATGACGGGTGGTGCCGTGAATACCAGGACGGGTGGTTACGTTATATCCTCCAATGCATTGGGTATGGAAGTCGGCCGTATGGCTATTCCATTAAGTATGTATGGAAATTGGCCGTATGGCTATTCCATTAAGTGATATGTGTGGAAGTCAACTGTATGGTTATTCCACTTAAGTATGTTTATGTCCCAAGTTACCTTTATATATTCTATGTGTTCTTTATATGGGTTTTATGGTAATCCTTTGGTTACAAAAAGGTACGCAATGATACTTTATTCAGTGAAGATTTTTTTTACTACTTCATGAAGGTGAAGGTATTACTTTGATATAGTCTACATGGTTTACTTGATGTTTGAAAAACTAACAGTTTTCATTCTTTTTGTATCCCTTACTGAGCTATTTATGCTCACCCCAAGTTTTTCGAAATGTTTTTCACCGGACTTAAATTGGAATAAGGTCAAGGATGGGATCAAGGGAATTTCATGCTATCTAAAACATGGAATCTAGACATCTTTCTTTTTAAGAGTTTTTATTTTATGGAGACTTAGTAGAAGTGTCTACTTTGTAATCTTTTAAGATGTAATAGTTATGTTCTAATTCTATAAAACTCTAAACCTAAAAAGATCCTCAATGTGAATTATTCATTTAATTCAATATTAAGTAAGGTTTAAGGCTGGGTCCTTATAAAAACATTTGTTAAACAATGGTGGAATTCACCAGAAAAATACTGCTAGCCATAGAGAGGTATTTTCCATTCCAGGGGGATAGTTGTCTGATAACATGATCAACAACAGCATTGAAAAGCATGGATGTAGGCCATCCCTAGAATATGGGAACTCCTGGATAAGTTAAAGGGAAGTATCCTTTGTTAATTCCTAGGATGTAAGTGATGAAAGATTTATGAGTGAGAGAGAAATTATTACCAATTAAAAAAAATATTTGTCCCAGATGATGGCATGACCAGATATCTCTTCATACGGAGATAAGGCATTTTTTAAGTTTAGATTATTCTTTTTGCCTCCATGAAGGAATATAATTATGTCATCGTAATATAAAAGATGAGTTGGCATGTTTAGTTCTCTAGACTCTTCAATGGGATTAAGTTTGTTTTGTTTTACAAGACGAGTGATTAATCTGCTAAGGTAGTCTTCTGCAGTTGCAAAAAGAGTGGCCGATAAAGGGTCTCCTTTCCTAACACCTTTGGTGCATTTGAAATAACATCTAGAAGATCCATTGACAAGAATAGAGATAGAGACTGATTTAAACAGACCATTTATCTTGATTAGAAAGATATTATTGAAACCAAATATCTATAGAACATTAAAAATTAATCTCCAACCTATGGTATCAAAAGATTTTCTAATTTCATGTTTGATAGTAATACTTCCACCTCTAGAAACATTGTTATGATAGTTGGTGGATTCCGTGGCCAGGAAAATGCAATCTTGGATGTATCTACCCTTAATAAATCCAAATTAATTCCAAGAAATGATTTTATTTCATAGGGTACAGAGCCTATTAGATAAAATTTTAATGATAATTTTGAATGTAGAATTTAGAAGATCAATAAGACGAAAGAGATAAATTTCAGAGGCATTAACCACTTTGTGAATTATGGTACGAAATTGGGCATTATGACCATGAGGGAAAAAACCATTTGCAAAGAAGGTTTTGACATGTTTAAAAATAGCAATTTGAATGACATCACAAATCTACTGAATGAACCAATTGTTGAACCCATCAGGCCCCAGGGCACTATCAGGATTTTGACTAAAAACATTGTCGTCAATTTAATGATTATGGGGAATACCCAAGATAAAATTAGTGTCCTCCACATTGACCATGACCGGGATAACTCTAGGAAGAATATCTTTGTTAATTTTATCCACATTGAAAATATTGTCAAGGTAAGATACCACATGATCCCCAATATGGGCTTCAGAGTCCAAGATAGTAGCATTGTCCCTAGTATTGGACAATGGACAGCAAACTTTACAAATTCTTTGATGGGAATTATACAATTTAGTGGTACAATCACCGTCCATGAGACACTTAGTTTTGAACACCTTCTTGCACATATTGCCTTTAAGAACCAAAAGAGAGTTAAGTTTCATCGTGATGTTCACATCATTTTGGGGATCTAAAAGAAAATCTGAGTCTGCGTTGGAGTTTTGAATTTTATTAAGCTCATTTTCATGGTCGGTGTTGTACTTGTCAACCTATTTTGATTTAGCACCACACCATCCATTGAGACATTTTTTCATTTGTTTGAGATTAGTAACACTGGAAAACACATTTGGGTTATCATTCTTGGATTCCCAACAGTTTTTAATGAGTTGTGTGCATTCCAATTTAGCAGACCGGTCATTGTTAAATCTGAAGGGAAAACTAGTCTTGGTATTTTTGGGAAACATACTAACCAGGATAGTATGATGATCCAACCTTATTCATGGTAATGTAATGTGGGTTATGGTATCCCATTTATTGAGAGATATATTATTTGTGAATTCCCTATCAATTTTTCTAGCAATGAGTCTATTAATGTTTCTTCTATAAAAAGTCTATTAGAAACCTTTAATATTGATTTCAATGAGGTCACAATCTTCTATGGAATATTTAAACTCTCTTGAGGACTAGTAAATGTTTTAACCATATAAAACAGATAAAAAAATGTTGAAACTCATCAATGTGATAATGATTTCTATAAATCCTTTCATAATATTATGAAATATCTTCTTCACTGTTTGGTTTTGATGCTACCTTCGGAAAGAATACTTCCTATCCTTATTGTTGAAAATATAGAGTGATCAAATGATTATCTTATTGCACAATGAAATTATAAAAGGAGTGAATGAAAACTATATTATCACAGTCAATCAATGTAGGAAGAAAAAAAATGATATACCAATATTGGTAAATGAAACCTCACATTGATCTTTTCAGTTTAGAAGTTACATGGCTATATACAGCTTCATCATATATACATTATCTCTCACATAAATCAATATAAATTTTTCCTTTTATGTCCCATGTTAAATGGATGACTGGATACTTGGTTGTTATCCATTTACTAACCTATATCCAGTTTGAATCCCGAATTTTGATCATAGAAAACGAATTTTCATATTTACTAGAAAAATATCCTTACCTAAAAGATTATCCTTTAGACATGGAACTCCCTAATGAGAAATTTTTCTCATTCCATGAAACTTATCACACATTGAAAATATACTTGAATGGTTCTTCACGATGTCTAACTAGTAAAGGGTGAAATACCCAAAACAAAACCATGTCAGTTAAGGGATTGTATACATTTATCTAGTTAAAGATTTATTATCCTCATATTTTTTTATTAGAAGGATTTAGTAAAAATGAGGTATAATATCGAACCCTCACAATTGGCTTGGATTGGGCATGAAAATACCAATCACCCAATTAATCATTAAAAGTGACTAAATCCTAGTGATCATACAAATAAATAGTTAGTATGTTATCATGAAAGCGAATTTCATACAACTTCTTTCCCATTTCTAATATTTGAATTCATAGTGTCCCTTTAATATATACATCTCTCACATTTCACACTCCTATAATGCTTGTGAGTATTCCTTTATATATGTAGCCAAAACTCTTGTATATCTGGATCGATATTAGACTATAATCTATATTTCACACTAAAGAGTAGTCTTTCGATTCTTTATAAAATCTATAAAATAAAGAAATGTGGTTGAAACAACTATAGTTCAATATGATTACTCACCCCTACCAATTGATTTAGTGGAAAACGGGAAGTACGTTCTGATAGAAGTCATTCAAATATGACACTTCCAAAAAATCTATCTAGAAAGTAACAAATTCATGGATGAAAAATTAATTTTCTTTTATGAAATGGATAGATTATCTAGAAACTCCTTCATTGGTAAGGCTTTTTTAAGGTCCATTATAGATTCCTCGAAGGAGGAGAAATCATCATTTTCATATAAGAAGTCAATGTTGGAACCTGTATTTCAAATCAAACAAGCTCTATTATTTATCATCAAATCAACATATATTGATGGTTTTTTCCTTCTATGGTGTGTGATAGTATAAAATTCACAAGGATGATTAATTCATAACAGATACAAGATATCTTTAATCATATACCCATGAATCTATTAAAAATATCCAAATACTTTGAGTCATTCAGCATAAATAGGATAAATGTCATGGGTACATACCATATAGAAACTATGAGGTAGTTAAAATTCATTATCAACACCATTTAATTATTATACAAATTGGTTGAAGTGTTACTCTAAAATGAATTTGGGATAAAGTAAGTGAATTTTTTGATTTTCAATATCATCATCAGATTTGGATTTCCCCAAAATATTTTGACAGATAATGCCACCAATTATTATACATCTATGATTAAGAACATTTTTGGTATACCACATCCATTCTATACATTCATCTCATTTCTATGTGTATGTGAATGAATAAATAGTTTAATTGAATAAGAAATTGTCAAATAACCTCTAGAAAATAGTGTACAAGGATGTAAAGTTTTCTGATGACTTTATTTCTGATGTCTGGTAGTCTTATCACACCATTATCTTTAATTACACACTGGAAACCCCATATTTACTATTTTTTGGAATAATGTATTTTTCTTGCCATTTATATTTAGATACCTTCACTCTAAATATTTTTTGTAACTAAATTATAGAATACAATTGATCATTGATTCATATTTATAAACTAGAATTTCATAATGAAAAAAGGTTACCTGAATCACACTGCATCGAATATCCTCATTACTATGTTGCATGATAATTTAAAAATAAGGTTTTTTCACTCATTCATTCAAGGATAATTTATATTTCATTTAATGATGTCAATTATTCCCAAGAAAAATATCAATATAATATAATCTAAATGGGGAAAACCCCTACAACATGACCAAAATCACCATAAAAACAATATATTCCCCAATTAAGATAGTTGGAGAGTGTATGCCACCTCTAACCCATGTGAGGTTTGTTAAAAGGTACATTTTATAAAATTTTATTCGGGTTATTAGTCTGATTATCATGATGATAAATTTCATAACATTTTGTCCTCACTGCATGGCCTTAAATATGATGATATTTTGTTCTTATAATACATCCTTAAAAAACATCACATTTTTTCCATAATAGATGACACTTACACTACATGAAGTGTTCTATTTTTTGTGATTAGATTTTATTAGGTGAGATCCTAATCTATATACATGTTATTATTCTAACGCCTCCTCAAACACATCTATTTTTCTTCAATGAACAAACACTATAATAAATATTTATGTTTCATAAAAAATATATATGGTTTGATTATTATTTTCGAAAGTTATGTACTGATGTTGGGATATCTTATCTTAGGTCAATTCATGAATTTTATATTCACCCAATACCTTATTCTACAAAGGTGGTTATAATCTTACTGATTTTCATCATGTGTTGTTTGTTCTACTCACACCAGGGAACCCCTTTATGTAATCCCATTTTCCTCATATAAATGAGCCATATTTGTGCAGCTACTCTATATTTAACAACTATGAGTGTCTTGATTCCGATATGCACAATATATAGAGTGATTCTTCGATATATTATACAATAACAAAAATAATCATTCCCCCTCTACATCCTCGAATTATAACCATATTAAATTAATTTTGGGTCACTTATAATTTACGATTTCCATGATAAAACCATACCATTTATTCATATTAGATAACCATATCTATTTATAAAACACTAGAGAACCTCTCCATTGTAAAAGGTTCTCCCTTGCCTAGAACTATTTGGATCTTGATTATTATTCCCATATGACACATATTGAAACTAAGATATCCTATAATAAGGATAACTATAAATTTTTATCACCCATATAATCATAGAATTTGGGCTCCAACCAATCCACATCGAGACTTTTTTAGTATCCATGTACTTGGATTGAATCATTAGATTTATTCCTGTTCATGAGACAAAACTATATAAATATCTTCCAAGAACATTTTTGTTATAAATTGTCTTACCTTTTCCTAAAGAAACTATTTATTTATTTTTATATTTATTGTATTTATAATGATATCCATATCTCCTATACTTTGATAGATGAAAAATTTTATTTTAATACAAACCCTCCCAAAGTGTATCCTACACATTCATGTTAGGTAATCTATACTGACCTTGTACTATGGAAACATATAATCGTATTTAGATATTCTATCTAATATATACTCACAAATTTCACCTTCATTATATTAATCCTTTTATCTAATAGTATGGACCACTTATTCTTATTGAGTTTCCTGCATTAACACTATCCTAGTATAACACTTTTCCCCCTTTCATGAACTATGTGTTCCTTTATTTCAGGTTCCCACAAGATACCCTGTGACTTTTGGATTACAAATTTTAGACCCTGTAATTGATTCAAATTTGATTCAATCCCCATTTAAGTACTTTTCATCAATTAAATTTTATTATCATTGAAAAATAATATTATAACTCTAATTTTGTCCCCAATATATAACTACTGGTTAGTTCATATACTATAAAAGACACTAATAAACATCTAGTGTGACTCCCAATATGCCAGAAGATTTTGACTAGAAGTGAAGGTCAAATGAATTTTTGTGGGGGAAAAATACATTCATATTAATGTGTAATAATAGTAGAATAATAAATATTAGATACATCTTGATAAGGTAGAAAACCGAAATCACAATAATACAAATAATATTAACAACCCATATGATATAAAAATAATTTTTCTACATGTAAAATAGGCATATATCTGTAGAAAATATACCCAAATATACTAAAAATAAAAAAATATTAAGAAATTGGAAACTCCATCAAAAATGTCATTGATTCGAAGCTCGAACCCAATCATCCATTCTCCAACCAATCAATACAAACTCAATCATCCATCACATGGAATTTTAAATTATCCTCTCATACAACCACAATTCTACTTATGTACAATATTGTTAATCGAGAAGGGTGTGATTAAAAATTAGTAGGCCACCCCAAAATACATATAATGAATATTAGATATATGTATATAGTGCATGGTGATGTTCATAATAAATAAAGGAACAAATTAAATAAATAAAACATTATTAATTATCTGGGTCCACAATGATACCTAGGATCTACTATACATACATAAGCCTAATATGAATGTATCTGTCTATAATGTATCATTATATGTAGACTACAACCCCTCAGATGTAATAATAGTAAATCAAGATAGATATGGTTTCATCTTTGACCCTTGGGTGGATGATCTTATGTAGTAAAAGAAGTCTCAAAACACTGCTGACTCCAATAAGGATTCTCCTAGGTGGCCTATGAAATCAAGAAACACTTTTTACCCATAGGACGATGATATTAAGTGATCCAACTAATTTGGAAACACTTTCAACCCAATAAGGATATTACTATGGTGGGAAGGTAATGAGGAAACATTATGATTCCTAATAGGATGATTCATTGTTGTTAAAGTAATCGGACAACATAAATAACTCCTAGGTGGGTGATCTTAGGTAGTCTATGTAATTAAGAAGCACTATTGATTCCATATGGGATACCCTTGGAAATTAATTATCAAGAGTCATTGGTGAGACAATAGCGAATTACCCTAAGGCATTAAAAACATATATTAAAATTATAAACTCCATTATTAAATCATGGGAATCTATTTTATTACTTTCCAAATAATATTTAAGATCATTGGGTCCTATAGCACAACCTAGGAATCCCTAATCACACATAGTTATCTCTAAAGTCCAGGGCACCTAGAGTTTTCGACTATAATTTCTAAATTTATTTCTCAAATTAATCACACCCCAAGTGGTGCTCAATGTTATCCTAATCTAAGTACATGGAAAATACTTGAATACATCCCATTAATTTAATTAGAACAAATATTATAAAATAAATATTGTCACTGAATTTTGGAGAACATATCACACATCCTCATATACACACTAAAGGTCACATCATATGTATGAGTACCCTCTAAGGTCACCTATTTAATTTTTTTGTATTAATTCCCAATTATTTCACACCTAAAATAGTGGATAATGTCCCATCCTAGTCTACAATAGACTATCTGTAGCCAATGAAGATGATCTATTTCATATTATCGGGCAAAAAATATTAACTAAATTTATAGTTGGGTGCATGGTATATAAGTATGTCCACACATCTGACACATCAATAAAAAATTGAAAATTTAAATAGATATCTTCAATACCACCTACCTAATATTCATGGTTTTTCACCTATTTAATATCAATCTTTGATTCGAGATAAATTAATTGAAACTATAATACTATAAGAATACCATGAAAATATGGAATAATAGATAAAAAAGAAGATAGATCACTAAATAATGATAAAACTGAACTAAAATAAGATTCATACTAATAGACATAACTCAATCATATTTTCACAATGAACTGTGTTCGATTCCATAGAGAAGAGATGTAGAAATCCCCATAAAAGATGATGATGCTATATGGGGGATGGAGACATTGTGTGTATAGCCAGAGTGGAGTTCATCTTCTAATTATAAATCTCTCTTTAATCAATTAATTTAGTGAAAACAAACTAAACCCTGATATATTGAGGGATTGATATTTCTATTAACATCATGAATAGTTTATGGAATGGTTCCACTACATTGACCATAATTTTCATGGAATGTAGCCTGGATTCAGACTGTGAACTTCTAATGGCAACATATTTTCTACTACATACCATCCCATTCCCTTTAAAACCTTCTCTTTGTTAATCCTAAAACCCAATACACATTTAATATGGTAAAATAAATTAGGTTTAGTTAAAAAATCATAAATCATACCTATAATCGGATGAGGGTTTACATAAACTACCTCAGAACATCCCCTTTCCAAATATCATATCGTGTACATTGAATATTTTAATTAAAAAAACCACCCATATATATGGGTAATGAGTATATATAATCCCAATGGACCCCATTTTTTATTGTGATGGAACATTCAACACATATAGATCATTCCAATATCCAACCAAGGTAATACCCTTTTCCTAAAGAGAGGACTCTCTAACCCCATACACATTTTGTAATATTATATTGGAACACATTATTTGAATGAGTATAGTAGACATCCTTATTTTTTTTCAACAATATAGAAATTGATTCATAATTTGAACATGGTAATAATTTTTATTTTCATATATGATATCATCTAATCATTTTATCAATTTAAATACCTTGACATATAATTTAGAACACACACCATCAGTGGGTAAAATATGTGAAAATAATTTTAGACCTTAACCATTTACTTGGTTTATAATATTTCCCTTATGGTTTATCATATATTATGGTGAAATCACTATTATTCATATATATCTACTAATATCCACTAATTTAATGAAAGTTATAAATAATTTTATTCCACTTTTCATAGTGACAAAGTATGTGATGCTCGGGTCTATGTAATATTATCAAAAACCATGGGAAACTATTCTAAAGGGTGTATAATCCAATAGAGCCTTAACTCATGTCATGTTGAAAATTACTTTATTTTTTAACATACAATATAACTTCAATCCATGAAATATAACAATATTTTATGTGTGTTTCTCATCTAGTTATCCTCTATATTTATTGGGTGAACAATTTGATTCAAGTCAATATTTCTCGTATTTCTATACATAAGAAATTGTATTGGTAAAAGTTTCATGAACTCAAATATATACCATGAATCAATAATATTTGTATGGAATTAAACATTATACTCCTTTTTCTAGGCTATAAATCCTTAAAAATAATCACAATTTTTTCAAATATTTATGACCGTAAACTATCACCATATGACATTAACCTATTTGGAAACACCTTAAATTGAAAAAAGTAGGTACAATGATTTTTGGGTTGAAACCCCATAATGGGTGACTTGGGAAAATTAATGTTGGTAGACTCTAATCCCATAAACTTTATCATTTAGGAAAATACTGGATCACAAAAAAAATATAATGTAGGGACTAACCATTATCCCTAGAAAGATTCAACTTATATCACTAGTTAAACATATTTTCGTGAACATTATATTATGTTTATTTTCCTTAAAAATAGTAGTCAATATAATTAGTAAAAATTACTGAAAGGATATAGTTCCAGGGTACTTGATACCTCATTGAACAGTAACTGTTCATATAAAAATAATCATGATTTTTCCAATCTTGATTTATTCATACCTTTGCGTTCAAATGGGATAAACATTGCCAATATTGATGACATAATCAAAATTGAATATCTATCACCCATAAATATTTTATAAATATTAGAGTAAAGTAAAACCTCATTTATATTTTTTCTAATAGGATATACTTTATCCATGATGATAGAATAAGTGAAAATAGTCAGGAAATACCTATCTAAGATCGTAGTTCTTAGAAGATAATGGATTTATTTAACCTTTTAATCATCTAATAAATTATTTCAAATCATAATTTTAATTAATCCATTACAATTCAATGTATATATAGATTTTATTTCACTGACATATCTATTTGTGTACTTTTCAAAAATTATCAAAATCCAATTTGTGTTTAGGGTGAAATAGAACACATTTTTTTATAAATAATTCATATTGTTATTATATAATTACAACAGTCTTCCCATGATATCCTTCAATATTTGTCAACAAATGAGTTTTTTGTAATTATGTAATACCTTTAATGATGATTTTTCATATTCAAAGACTCCTCTATTATTTTAAGCTATAGGATTCTTCCTAATACAAAATCAATGCATCAAAGTACCCAATAATACCTCATAATCCAATTCATTTATTCTCGTAAATCAAATTATTGGGGGGGGGAGGTGTTTGATCAAAAATGTGTTCCATGTAATTATATATTATTTTTTTGATATAATAATCATTTGATGGTATAATTCTAATTTATCCAAAATGAAATATTAATGAACTAAATTTATTACATGGGGTCATCATGTTATTCTTGATTACTCAAACACTGAGGGATAGGGATTCTTCAAAAATGTTTCCCAATATATTATTTATAATATTCCATGGATTATATACAAGTATTCGTATATATCTTATAGGTAATTCAGGATTCCTTTATCTCATGTGAAAACAAAGGTTATGGGTATACCTAATAACGCAAGGTAAATCACTCTATTAAACTCAAATTGATATACCATGGGGAAAAATTAGACTTGGACATAAAAATTGTTAGTCATTTCAAGTTGAAACTTTTATTTAGAATCTTTTTTAATATTGTAAAATATCCACCTAGATGAAGAGTATGTGAACACCCAAATAAGAACCCACATGTATGGATTACCAATGTCGTTTGTGCAGCCTGCTAATGTTTCATGCACACATTCAAAAGACGATTGCATACCCTATAAGTCCCATGTGTACTAAGAGCACCACCTTTTCAATCAAAAAATTTATATGTAGTTTCCTAAATACAGAAGGAACTCATTCCTCTATTGAATATAAAAATCTCCCCTCAAACTCTTATTTCCGCACTATGCACCACTAGGTCATATAACACCAAACTTGGATCCATAAATGTGCATGAATCATCAACCCATGTTCCCAAGCCTTTTAATCACTCCCACATGCATCTTTATAATAAAGACCCCACAATATGTCATGTATAATAGGGGTACTATTTCATCAAATGATTTTTACGACAAAAAAATCACAAAATATTATTTCTCTGAAGGACCAAGTTATGTTATGTTGATGTTATGACTCTAAAAAATCTCTCAGTAATGAAAGATGATGTGATATTTAACATATTATATCCCAATATGATGTTGTTCCTTGCCTTAAATGAATTCACAAGGTCACCCATTAACCTAGTATTATTCTAAAAAAATTACATTCATGGATTTCATGTAAAATCAACAATGGAACATGGACTTATTCATTCCAATAAAGAACAACCAACCTCCAAATGGCCCACTATGGAACCTCACTCACCTAAGTCACATAACTAGGATATGTTGTACCCTTTTACTTTATTAACAATGAGGAAATCATTTTCTCCCATTCTTCTTGGTTCATTATTAAAAAATTTATATTTTTTGGACATATAAATTTTCCTTACAATATAGATGACTATGTCATTTTTAACATATATGTGGCCCTAAAAATAATGTATTACATTGATAATGGGGATCATGCATCTTATATCAGGTCACCCCTATTTATCTTTCATAACTAGTTTTATTATTATAGTGTATTATGTCATATATTCCTTTTAAAATGAAGATCCATACTATTAATAAAATAGTGGAATCTTTTCATGTTCAACTTAACCATAATTCCCATCAAATTGGACATAAACTTGTCTCATATCCACAGAAAACATGGTTTTATTTCTAATTTTAAACCATAGGATATAGTAAATGATCTAAAGGTATAAATATGAAACCTACTCTATTTTAATTTCCCTTTTTTCGTTTACTTGATTTATTGATTAATTATGTACAGAAAGGGATTATCATTCATAACTCCAGAAACAAACTATTTCTAGATAACATTAACCTAATAGTCCAGCACCCATGACATAAAAATATTAATAACAGTTCATTATAATTTTACATTAAACATTATGGTATAACGGTCCTAGTTATATAATGAAAAAAAAGAATAAATTTAGGTCTATGATGGATGAAATTAATAGAACTAAACATTAGTCATGGATACATGACCTTAAAAGGCACCAATATGGTTCTTATTAGATGATAGTACAAGGTATGATGTTACAAATATATATGGATTTGAATTATTGGGGATTTTATTACATTTATGTGGTTATATATGAACCCCCTCCCCTAACAGATCCAGTTCAAATTCTACAATACCTCTTACCTCCCTGGATGAAGGTAAATTCTAGAATTCACAAAAATAAAACTATAAATAAATATCATAATTAATAAAATAGGGGTGATGGATAAAATATAATACAATGTTCAAAGTAATGTGTAGCCTCAATAGATCACTATCACAACAATAGTAACTAATATTATTACTATGAATGATTTCATGAATACTATTAAACCTATAATAGAATCTCATGCAATATAATAATATCCTCTATGGGAGGAGCCGGCCTACCATCCTCTCAATTAAAATACAAATAACCTCGAGGAGACAACTATAGGGGTCCTTGAGAAAAAAAATAACAGGGATAAATGATTCTTTAAGACATTACATATTGAAAGGAGAAAAGAATAAGCATATTGTATCTATATATTTTTTTAATATAAAGAAAAATTTATTTTTTTCTTTAATTTTAATTTCAAAAAATATTTCAGCATATTTTTTTTAATATTGTCATAAATGATGAATTATATTAATTGATTTTATGTTATTTCATGAATTAAGATAGTATTTTGATTTCTCATTATTATTACCTAATGTTAATATCAAGTTATCACATAATTTTTTATCAATATTTATAACATCAAGATTATGGAATAGAAAATTAAATCCCTAAAATAGTTCTTTATAAAAAGATATATTTTTTCTTATATATTTTTATTTTAGTTGGATGTGATTATTTCCATAGATATCATTTCCCACTTTTATTAAAATTAGGGACATTCCCAAATTTTCCTTCAATATTTTCAAATTGTGTAAATATTACTGAAATAGTGACTAAATGTTGTTGTGGTGTATGATCAGTTGGTTCATTGATTTTTTACATGTTTAAATGAAATCTATGAGATACATCAAGAAATATTTTATGGCAGAAGAAGAACAAGTTTTTACTATAATGTAATTGTTTAGGCTCAAAATCAAAGTTGCAAAATAAAAACAATAATCCATAAAAATTATTCTATCTAGATAAGTTTTTAAGTTCAAGGAAGTAGATATTGGTTCAAATTAGGGAAACATACATTTAGAACATGTTTACAATATATACATAATATTTTTTGATACCATTATTCCATAACTCATATAATTATTTAATTAGAGAAGAAAAGTATAAATACATGTTTCTTCATGGCTTTTTTCATAAATAATCACTGGAATGATAAATGATGTTTACTTTATACACATCTAGAGTGGTAGATTGTAAGGGATTATAAAAATGACCAAATTTTATAACTATTAATCATATTTTTAATATTGTTTTAATCTTTTTTTATATAAATGAAAGGATCACATACAAATTAACATACACAAATATGGGTGATTTTTATGTGTTTTATAATTATTTATCCCAACCTATAGTAATATTATTCAACACTTATCTCTAAATATCAATAGTTAAGTAACATAAATGAAAACAAAATGATTGTTAATTATTATTCCCTTTATGATGGATGTATGGTCCCTAAATATTTAGTTGTTTTTCACCCACATACACATATATATCCTTTTATTTTTATTAATATACTCTAGGAAGTGTATAACCTATTAATTGTACAAATATTTGATCTAACATGACTATCATGAATGAACCAACCTAATTTACCATTAAAATTATATATAATGAATGAACCATCACTAGTGATATTGTGTGTCACAAATATCATTTGGATGTGATCTTTATCATTATTTACTAAAATGTATTCATTTTCCCTCTCTCCCACTTCTATCTTCAATACTCTATATTTTTTTTCTAAAATATGATATCGTGGATTATTTTCTTCTCTCATTAAATTATATTTAAAATCACGTAATCAAATATCTATATTAGAATATAGAACATATTCTATTATTTATGCAGGTAAATTTCATTCATAACCCTCATTTAAATTCTAGTACAATATCTCCATTCAAATATCCATGAAACTCATGATATTATTCTCCACACGACATTAAAAATTATAAAGACTCTTATTTTTAAAATCTATAGCCTGTTAATTTCATTCACATATGTATGGAATCATGAAACAAATTATATCACAGTTATAGAGTATTATCTTATGGCATAACGTCATCATCACATATCATTATTAATTATGAACTATATCTTGTTTTATTTCTTATGTTGTGATAACTCCTGAAATCATAGAACCATCTATGAATGGTTCTTCATCTTTTACTAGATTCATAGCATTGAAAACCTAATCATGAGGAAACCTTATGAATATACTAATTGAATAACAATCCTTATAACTAATTGTGTTATTAGGAATTTTAAGAATAATTCCAAATTATTAATGAATAATTTTTTTTTCAGAATCAATCTTCTAGAATTTTAACTTCTGAATCATTACTATTAATTTTTCAAAGACACAAAATTTGGAAGAAAAATTGAATCATAAAAACATATCCCTGAATATTATTGAATTTAAGAAAACTTTTAAAAACTATTAAATTGTATGGTTAAATTTCCAAAAACCCCTTATGAGTTCCATATATGGACTTTACACTCATGAAATTATTAATGGAATACTTTTATTATAAATCATATGACTCTTAAATGACATCAAAAAAATCATATGAATTGTTTAGATGATCCTTACATGTGTTAAATTACTTTCTTAGAAATTTGGTTCTATATTAAATGACTTTTTCACATTCTCAAATGACTCTTAAACATATATGCTAACTCATGACTTCATTATATTTCCGATAATCAGTGACTCCTATAAACTTCAAAGTTACCATTATAAATTCAGTGAGCCTCTTCCCTTTGAAATATTTACATTTAAAATCTCACTGTAAGGGTAAATAGACCTTATAAAATATATTCATATCAAAATTAAATCCATGTTCTAATAATCCAATAACCATTTTCAAAGTAAATCAGAACCTCTTCAGCAATACTTATTGCATTTTCATTTACTCCAAACCACTCAAAAAAATAATTCGACAACTTATATTTAAAACATATGTGATATTATCCAAAATTACATTCAACAATGACCACCTTTGTAAATTTTCCAATACTAATACATAATATTTCAATTCTAATCAACATTTTATGATCTCCCATTTGATCAAAGAAGCTAAAAAATGAAACATCAATTGTCCCCTAAATGATAATAAATATAAATATAGTAAGTAACACTACTGGTAAAAAATTATTTCAATGTAATTAATAATGAATCAATAAACCCTAAGACAAAATTATCATGATCAATATAGAAAAAAAGATTAATTATCTCATATATCAAATCGATCCTTTAAAAACTAAATAATTGATTCCAACTCAATGCGTACAGTTAGGAAAAAATAATTGATTAATAAATAATATCCTACACTAACATAGGAAACATATCAAAGTATTATAAAAATTTTGGTTTCTCCCCCAAAAGATTAAATAACCCGATATGTAAATATTATATATAAATAAAGTTCATAGGAAACTCAAAAATAACATAAATCAGTTTTGGGAAGTGGATTTCACTCACATTTATAGGACAAGTTTATCAAAAGTCTCCATTACTTGTGGAATAATAAAAATATCCGCTAGATTTTCCACA
Organism: Viscum album; assembly: GCA_963277665.1. NCBI lineage: Eukaryota > Viridiplantae > Streptophyta > Magnoliopsida > Santalales > Viscaceae > Viscum > Viscum album. Next base: position 631,320,197 of record OY728134.1, on the reverse strand, counting down.
AATGGAACAAATTACACATTCTGAATTCCTCCATCCACACTTTGCATTATAATGTTTTATTGATATAAAATTTTTTGGATGTGGAATTTTTTACTAAATTATTAGACATATTTATGTAACATTGAATATCACATACAATGATTGGAGGATATTCAGTGATGTGAATATAATTAGGTTTATTTTCCAACTTCAAATTACTAAATTTATTGTGTTTTGATATCAAAATATTATTTTAATAGTGAATTTTTACGTATTGGTTAGTATTTGATAAAATTTTATTTCATGGAACATCATTAAAAAATTGTGTGTTTTTATGCCAAATTTATTAGGTGGTTCTTCTTTTAGTTATCTCATTCACAATGATATTTTTGAGGATTTCTTGAAAAAAATGGAAAAGTTTCATCATCATATGACTTTGATAAATTACATATGTCTGTTATCGAAAGTCATTAATTTCCATATATCTTTCAAATTTTTATGTATTTTACATAATCCTTTTACCTTATATTTTCTATAATTCTTAATTATTTTATGATTTTTTGTTAATTAGAAGTATTTATTTTATATATCATTCATAGGGTTTATTGTATGTTTTTCAAGATTCAAAGTCATGATAAAATGTCCATTTAGGATCCATTTCTTAGCCTATGAAAAAATGGAGACAAAACATTATTCATCAAACATCAAAGAATAAATGTGATATTTTATTGTGTGTCATAAACCAATCAATGATTATGATTGAAGAAAAGATTTTTAATGTAGAATTTGATATTATACATAGTGTATTTATAAGAACAAGTGAATACCAATTAATCCTAATTTCATTTCAATTACTGAATTAAAATCATAGACGAACACCAAATCTGAATGATTTTTTTGTTTTATTGATTAAGATTGAGTCTAATTCTTATTGCATTGAATGAGATGTATCATAATTGGTTTTTTATATTGGAACTTAAATAAGGTAACCTATTGAGCTTTTTCGATGATGCTTCAATGAAATCTTGGTGGAAAAAATTAATGAATATAGTAATGCCAATATTTTTTAGAAACTCATTTTAGTAGGCTGTTAGAGAGTTCATTAACTGAAAAAGCTTCATTGAAGATTATGATGATATATGAGACATGCTAATTTCTATAATGGGTGGATAATAATCTTGATCAAATGTAGGATAAAAAATATCACACAAAAACCAAATTTGTGGTTGGAGATGATTTTTATCACTTCAGTTTTTGTTGTTAAAAGGATCAATTAAAAATGGATCTGGCCTCATTCATACCCAATGAACTGGATTTTCAAGTGAATAATATTTCCAATTATATTATTTATGAAATTATTGAGATGAACTTAGAACACTAGTTTCAAGTGGATAATGAAAATACTAAGGAAGTGTTGGATTTATTGAAGCCTTGAGTCAAGATTTGAAACAAGAGTCTTTGAGTTTGGGTTTCGGTAAGAAGAAATCCATGATGCGAAATGGGTGAAATATGAAGAAAATTTTATATATTAAATATATTATAGGCTCAAGTTTAACAATATAACTTGGAACTATTATTTTATCTCTCTTATAATTTTCAACAAATATCGATTATATTCTATTATTTTTGATCCTTAGATTTTGAAATAGTATGGAAAAGATTCGTAATGATTATTTTAAATAATAATAAGTGAAACTATTTCCAAGGATTAAAATTTTATGTTGGGTATATTTTTTAATATTTAATAAGTTAATCATTATATTAGGGGAATTTATGGAACATCAAAATATGTATGTTGGTGGATTGTTACCTTATAAAAGTATAACCATGATAGAAATAAAGGAGAAATGAACTTACACACTTTGATAAATAATTTCTTACTGAATTGATAATATTAAGACACATTTATAACTATAGATAAAGGGGGTATAATGATGAGGTATGAGATATGAATCATTGTTGTAGGAAACAGTTTCTGGATACAGATTTTTGGATTTAACCATGAAATAGACAACTACTCTCAACTGAGAAGAAAAAATTCATCCTTAATTTTATTCAATAAAATCTAAATTAGATTTTATTATGATTTTCCATTTTATTATAAACATTCAATGTTGGAATTGTTTTTCAAGGAAATTTAATTTTTTTTATATTCCAATATTTTCCACTTTTGATTCATTATTATTCTCAATTGTAGTTAATTATTCTTGGGTTTTCTATGACAATAATGTTTATTTATTTCATATTGATGTGTAGAGAAGAATAAAATGAGAATTAAGATTGATTTAAATAATTTATTAACTCCATTTAATCGAAATAATAACTCATGTAATGATTATAATTAATTTAAGGATAACTTAATCCATTAATGATTCACCACATTGCAAGTTGTCTGAGAATTTTCTAATAAAATAATTCCTTTAGTAGATTAATCAATTCAATTCCCTTTCACTTCGAATTTTCAAGCCGCTTACCACAACCCATAGTTTAGGTTCTAATTACTCTAACACATCTCACCCACCACTCTTTATTAACTTCTCCTTCATTTTCAATTTTTTACACAATTTTATTCATCAAATTATCTATTACATTTAGTGGTTAGTAATTTAACAAGACATAGAGCACTCACCCATCTGCCATGTTCTTTGATACTTCACTATTATACTAGTGAGGTGATTTATATAATTAATTTAAAAAATGATATAAACTGTATCCTTGAATAAATTGGAACTATTTTTAGTGAGGGTTATTTCTTGAGTTTCTTTGGGTCTGAAAAGAAATATAAAATAAATAATGTTCATAAAATTAAAAAAAATCACAAAAAACTACTAATAATACATTTTATTATATATCTACTATATCAAAAATTTCCAAATTTGTTTCTTTTGTGTTTGTCTCAACATAATATTTTCATTAAATGATTTTTTACTTAAGATTAATTCTTTTTGTTTCTTCCTGGAGAGGTTATTATTGAATATGAATTTGTGAGTTTAATTTATATATATTACATAATGATCAATTCATGGGTTTTAATAAAAAAAATACTGTAACCTATCTTGTGGATATTATCAGAAAAATACTTGGTAGTGAACCCAAAATCATCCATATAAGCCTTACCAATATGATGAAACTCGAGACTATTATGGGTATGAATCAAAATTTAAGATAGAACTAAAATTAATAATATTAAAATTTATTAATAAATTTGATAAATATGATGAATCCCATCAATATAGAGTGTAAAATTTAAAAAATGAAATATGGGGAATATGAAAAAAGAAGAAAAATCAAGCACAATTTGAATTGAGTGATAAGGAAAATTGTGATGCCAAAGACCGACACTTATCGGTCCGTTGTAATACACATTAATAATTACATTATTAGTTGTCACAACAAAATAAATGATATAATTTTATTATATTACAATTCCAATTTCCACAACTATAATTGTGTCAATTACATACCATGAAATAATTAAGATCTATAGAGTTATAGATTCAAGAAAAACGATACATATCAAATCCAATATAAATTTTTCACAAATAGATTTTAAAAAAATCTCTAATTTATATTTTTTCACCACACAGAGCTAATCCTTACAATCATAAAAATGATTTTAATCTTCTATATCATTGTGAAAAACATTTTATAAACTTTGGGTGAGAAACAATTGCTTAGTAATTAGTTTTAAAACAATGAGGATGATTTCCATTGAATAAAATGGGAAAACATTTGAAGAATGATTTTTCTTTTAAATACATAAAAATTAAATTTCATAAAACATTTCATTAAAACATGATATGACATTTTCCCCCAAAATGGGTAAAAAAATATTTCATAAAAGTATTTGTATAAAATATTTTAATAAATTAAATATTTTTGATGCATTCTTGAATGACACATACATATTTTGAATGAAACCCATATATTAAAAAAAATACCGAATCCTACAAAAGTAACACCACCTTATATTTCATTAAAAGTCTAAATATTTTATTTGAAAATGAAAAAAATGTTCCATTTTTTTCAAAATGATCATCAATTTATAAAATCCAATAAATTTTTTTATTTTTTTAATCTACGAAAAACAATAATACTAAAATGAGGTGTCATACATTCTACATAGAATCACCTAATATAATTTAAATATCCCTTAGGGTTATCTTATATCATTTAACTTTATCACTTCTTAGGAGTAATTAAATCCATCCACACTCTCTTAGGATTAACATACAATAATTATCCTTTTCACTCTATCAAATAATGTAGTGGGAATTAACATTCCCACCTATCACATGTATAAAATATTCACAAAAGGATTCGAGTTCACTCTATATTACAACATTTATATTTAATTACCATAAATTGTATCTTAAAATAAGAAAATAAAATATCAATCATTTCACATTAAATTTTTCATTAAATAACCATTAAATATGTCTTTTTTAAATATTCCACGAAAGGAAACTAATTTTCAGAGTGATAATATCAAGAGGGTGGGGGGGGGGGAATTGTGTAATTAAAAAATATCATGTTAAAAAAATATTGAATGAAGTTCCCCAAGTTATATATAATAATACTAGATAATCAAGATAGTAGTTTATTATAAGTATGATATTTTAAATGGTTCATCTAGTATTGATTAGTGATTAGTTAAAATATTATGAAAAATAGTTTAATTTATGAAATCAATTTACTCTATCAAATACATATATAAATATATATTAAGATTAACTATAAAAGTATGTTTTTCATAATTTAAAACCAATGAAGTTTATGCATTTTAAAAAAATGAAACAAAAAACACTCAATAGAAAAAATGGTGTTCAATCCCATGTAGAAACCAATTCCCCTCAATATGAAAATAAGCCATTGTGAACAATATTATATAAATACAACCAAATCCACAACCTATATCAGGTATACAAAAAATAACATACAAGATGACATGTAATGCCCCGACCCCAGTTACCCAGAGTCGGTGCATTATTGCGTAACATTGGCATGGTCAAAAAAGATAAAGTCTCAAAAGACCGATTAGTTTAGTAGCCTTGGAAACACTAGATACATTCATAAATGTTATATTACATCATAAAGTGAAAAACTACAATAACAAAGTCTCAATACTCCACACTCATATCCACTTCTGACTATCCCTGTAGGTCACTCATAAAATACTTCTTCACATCCTGGAAAATATTAAAACATTGAAAGGGGAGTGCTCAGATGATCAGTAAGGATAACAACATTGAGGAAGCTTTCATAAATAAACATTAACATTTAAGTAATTTTATAACTAAAACAAAATCCTTTTTAAACTTTAACATCAGCATAATATAGCAAAAAAATTTAAATAATTCCATTTACATACTCACATGGATATTCTACTCGTCGAATAATCACATGCAATATCAATAACCACTTTCATAATGATGGAATGCATAATGCCATAATATCATAACCACGTAGCTAAGGCCACGTGGTAAGTCTAAAATACACTTTTGTCAAGGCCTCGTGCCAGGACACTAGTTTGTCTCATGAGACATACCGAAGCATCGAGGAGCTATAGAATGCTCCACGCGTCACTTATTGAGTCCAATGCATGCCTTATATGAACAGGTTTAAACATATCATAAACCATAACATAATCATATCACATAAAATATGCATAATGGAAACATAACATTTCCACATTTCAATCACAAGATATCAATACAACACATTGATATAATAAAAACACTTTCAAAACCATTTTCATTACCAAAATAAAAGAAAATTAAAACTTGATATTTATTTTTTATTTTTTAAAAAAATTTATGACTTCTGGAGGAAGCTGAAACTCAAATAATGGTCACGACGGTGGGGAAGTCATTGTCACTGCATACGTAATAAAAAAACATTCCATTTTTCGTTTAGTAAAAACGCTTCGTATAAAAAGATCCCTTTTGAATAAAAGTAAAAGTCAAAGGGGTTTATACACCTTATAGAATAAATTTATGTATAAAACAAAATATATCTCAATGAATGGATATTGAGATGAAGTCCCTTACAAATATATTTTTTTAAATAAAATAGATCTATTATTTGTATTAAATATATGTACACATAAAGAAATTATAAATACAATATAGGACATAATAATATCATGACATAATTTTAAAGTAGGAGATTAACCCAAAGAATGGAAATTGGGTTACGAAGTTCCCTTACCTCGTGTCCGACTTGACTCGACCGCTCTTTAACCTCATGAATAATAAACTATAGTTAATCTCTACCTTCTTAAGAACCATTTTCATGTTCATTATTCCTTTTATATCACTTATTACCATGTTATGAACATTATGTAATTATTTAAGTTAATAACGGTCATTTTGTCGATCTTAGGTACTAGAGTCATAAATAAACATCTTATAATTACAGTTTGTTCATGTGGTAAAATATCAATTATATCCATAATTATATTCATGATTTAGATATCATATAAATTATATATATCCAATATATACATTAATTTATAATACTACATAACATTTAGAGGTAAGAAATGAAATGCACCGTTCATGGAGACGGTAAGCCGTACGTACGCATGAACGCTACTTTCATTTCTATTTCCTATTTAATGGAATGAAATCATAATGATATAAAGAAATATTATAATTCCAGTATAATATCATATATAATATCATTTAATCTATCCTTTATACATCCCACATATGGAATTAATGATTCACATCACTTTGAGGGGGCGGTAGTCCGCACTTCCTAAAATGAAGATATTTTGTTTACCCATAATGGAAACCATAAAGGTATTCCATAAATAAAAAATACAGAAGCTTAAGTAAAATATAAACATATTATATATCATATATAAATATAGTGACATCTTAATGGCCACCTTCGATGGTGTTATATGAGTTTTGAACAATCATCGTTTCGTGAGGCAGAAATTTTCTATCCACAAAAACAGTATGTTCCGTAACCATTAGATGTAGGTTTGTGTAAGTGTAGCTCGAATACATATTATAACAACATCCTAGTATATTTATTATACTTTTTTTGTTACAAAATAAAAGAATAAAAATAGTTTATGGGTTTGGACAAGAAAAATAAAACATAAGAACACAAGAGAAAACACTACCTTTAAAACGGGTAACTCTTTTTGATTTGAGCCAAAGGCTTCCTTGGGAAGAATTCGGCCCAAATTGAGGCTTCTAGGAGTAATAGTGGGATTTTTAGAGACAAAATAGGTAGGGTTTGGCCGAGCCAAAGTCTTTAGCGGTGTGGGTAATGTGGTAGTGGTGGGGGCCTTTTATATGAGGAGAGGAGGGGCACTCTTGGAAAGTTATAAAAGGCTACATTATTATAAAATGATTTTCGGATTTAAAAGGTCCCAAAATTATAAATTTAGAGTATACAATGATAAGAGTCAGAAATATATTCATACAATAGGTTTTTGACAAGTGTAAGTCTTAGATTTTACATTATCTTTTTATTTATTTAAATCGTTCATTAATGAGGTAATCGCTGCATCATCATGGTGTAATAAATAATTTAATTTATTTAATTTCTAAAAATTATAAAAAAAATATCATCATGTAGAAAATCGTTTTATCTTTCTAATTAATATTTATAGTCTAATATATGTCTTGTATAACCCCATTTAAAATATATTTTAGTAAAACAACTCATGTTTGTGACATTTTTATTTTAACATTAAATAAAAAGTATTTAATGTCATTTTCCTACCAAAGTGGCTCCATGGGGTCCTCAAGTTGACCCATGGATTTTTGTGGTCGGAAATGACTCATACAATAGGGGTAGGACAAGTTTAAAGGTATTTTCATATTTTTATAATATCATTTATACCTTAAATTTCACTAATTACCTTTAATCGTGATTAATTAAACTTAAATGTTACTATTCACCAAAAAATTATTTTAATCCCATTGAACCACATTTTACTTCCTAATGACAACCATGTATGTTGGATTTTTGAAAATCAAATCACAGAGGTGGTAATCTTTCATTTAAACGAATAATCAGTTTTTTAACTACCACTTAGTGGTTTCACTATTCATAAAAAATTGAAGTTTTCCAGAACAATGACAACATTTCACCCTACAATATAATTGATATTCCTAATTAAAAAATGATGACTATTTTACAAAATTAAAAACATATATGTTGCATTAATTAATTTTAAAACTAATTCCCGCTGTCACAACAAATAGCGTGTTCTAAAGAAACAATATATATCAAAAGATTGACAATTGTTTATGTCCAATTTCAATGTGAAATTATATCTAATGAACCCAATTGGATAAAATTGTAAAAATATTTTCTAATTATACATTAAACCCACTCAATAGTATAATTTATCACTATAAATTATTTTGATTAAAAATGTTGTTTTAAGTATTTTTGACTATTCATAAAAAAATGGATGTTCTCAGAAAATTACAAAAAATTCAACTTAGGATAATTTCGATATTACGAATACAAAAATGAAGTCCATTTTGAAATATAAAATAAATATAATTTTAAATGGTGGGTATTACTATTCATAGTGGCTATTTTGATTGGTCTTGGTGTGTTAGCATCTCCAACTTGCGTACAATGCAAGCTATTGCATTATTGAAAGAGAAGCGTATCGTGGAAGCTCAGGGTGTTACATTCTACCCCCTTCAATAAATTGCGTCCTCGAAATTTGAAATTTTTCTTTGAAAATAAAAGGTTGAAAATAGAAAATACCCTTGTGGAAAACCCACATCGGAAATAAGGTTAATAAAATTTATCCTTAATAAGGGGGAAAGAGAAATGAAAAAGTCACCACCAAATTATGATCTCCATAAGGAGAACGTTGGTGGAAATTAGAGACATATAATTGGTGAAAAAATGTAAATATTTTTAGGGAGTTATTGAGGTCATCAATCACAAACAAGTGTAAAATTGAGGGCCTCAATGCCTTCAATCTATGTTGATTTAAAATATTATCAGTTCAACAAGACATAAGGTATTCGGATAACACATTTGTTTGTTTTAATATCCCTTTACTAAAGTTTGAGAATTAATTTATTCATATAACAATAGATAGGTATATATATATATATGATTGATAAGTAGAGTTTCAACCTTCAACTAATTTCTTCCGCAAACTCATCTTTCACTCAAAAAGATAATAGAACTCAAAAATATTATATTTATCCTAATCGTACAAGGTTCAAAATATTAACACATACCATTAGGATTAGGAAAACTATTTTGTAATTACCAGGGACTTCCTGTAGGCTATTGGTAGTTAATAAAGGCCTGTCGCACTATGGTTGTGGGTTCGACTCCTTCATCTTTGTGCAACGCGACGGGTTATCCCCCGACCTACATGATTTACTTTTTTAAAACTATAGTATTATAATATTCCAAAAATATTATTTAGAAATGTTTTAACCTTAATCAATACTATCCAAAGTTCAACTTAACCCATTCCATCCTTTATAGTTATCCAAAATACCTTCTTCCAGACTTTCTCTAAAAGGTCCTTAAATTCCAAAATCAATTGTAACATTAGATTCCCCAAAAAAAGTAAAGTTTCTCTTATTTTCACATAATAAAAATATGATTACCTTCATCATATTAAAACCTCAACGAAAAAAAAAGTACTGCAGTACAATCCTTAGATATATCACATTATTCTTATAACCATAATATAATCCTTGAGTCCAAAAGCACCAATACATTAATTATTCCACATCAACTGTAGTAACAGCATATGATTTTCCAGGATCCCTTGTACTTTTCTGAGATACGTTTCCCAGACGATTAGGAAATTCATTTGCATAATGCCCCATTTCCCTACAATTGTAGCATTAAACATTGATAGCCTCTTTCTTTCTCTTACAATCACGAGCCTGGTGACGTTTTTCTCAACATTTGTAACAAACTCACATTCCCTTTAGGCAAGTACCAGGGTGATTCTTCCCACAATTATCGCATAATGGAAAACCATTCATTCCCTTTTTCCCTTTATCTGTCTCTTGTTCCACCATTCTCTTCTTCTCTTGCTTTACTTTGTTGTCATAAGACTTAGATAATTTATATTCGATCTTGATAGCACACAAGACTATATCTTCGTATGTTGAGAAAGATTGTGACACTAAAGTTCGTCGGAGAAATGGTTTTAATCCATCAAATAAACTATCAATCTTACCTCTTGGGTTACGTATATAATCTGTAGCATGCCTCGCTAACCTTGTAAAGTTATCCTCATACTTTGAAACATTCTCATCCTCCTTCTACCTCAGACTCAGAAATTGCCTTTCCATGTCTGCTCGATGGTCATGTGGAACGTATTTTTCTATGAAAATCTCTTTGAACTCCCTCCATTCCATATTTGATACTTAATCATCTTCCTCTGTGTTTTGAATCAGTGACCACCATTGATTTCAATCTCTAGTGAGGCAGTAAACTGCCATGATGACCTTCTCCCTTTCGCTACTCCCCAAGGTGTGGAATATTTTCTCTAAGGAGTTTATCCATTTCTCAGATAGTAATGGATTTTTACCCACATTAAATGTTTGCGGTTTTTGCCTCATGAAGAGGTCTAAAATTGATCCCCCACGTTGTGGATCAGGGTTCTCTATAAGAGTAAGGTTATTATTCATAACCTGAGTGAGTTGTCCCAGTATGGTGATAAGTTGATCAGCACCAGTTGTATCTCCAGCTCCACAATAATTATCTTGAGCAGGAGGGAAATCCCTACATGGAGTGTGTGCATTGATATAGTTTACATTCCTCCCACTAGGCGCCATTTTTAAACAATGGCATAAACTAGAATAGTTTATGAATTAAAATACATAATTCCATACATGTAAAACACTAAACATAAATTGAACTATTTATGGATATAATCCATAATCATAAAAATGTTTTCATTGAGGAAGTATGTACTCATAAACCCTTCATAATGGTTTGTAATGAAAATTATAATTATCCTAAGCATATCCCCCGAGAGTGTCGTAACCAAGAGTGCATCAAGGACCGTTGTCATGCACCAGTTCCCATTCGAGTCTAGCTCAAAACGGTGTTTTTGAGTTTTACCCCTAGGTACATCTGTTCTAGAGCCGCCTCTACCAACTCGTATCCAGACAGAGATGTATTCCTCAGAAAACTCACAAAATATCTATAATACAAAAATTCTAGGAAGTTTATGTATACTAATCCTAAAATTCTATCTTCGAGCTATGTTCTCTAATCAGATTTTATCTAAATCTACCATCCAAGGATAGTACTAAACTTCCTCTGATACCAACTATAATTCCCCGACCCCAGTTACCCAGAGTCGGTGGATTATTGTGTAACATTGGCATGATCACAAATGATTACGTCTCAAAATACCGATTAGTTTAGTAGCCTTGGAAACACTAGATACATTCATAAATGTTACATTACATCATAAAGTTAAAAACTACAATAACAAAGTCTCCATAGTCCACACTCATATCCTCTTCTGATTATCCCTGCAGGACATTCATAAAATAATTCTTCATATCTCGGAAAATATTAAAACATTGAAAGGGTGAGCTCAGATTCTCATTAAGGATAACAATATTGCGGATTCTTTCATAAATAAACATTAACATTTAAGGAAATGTATAACTAAAACAAAATCCACTTTGAACATTAACTTCAGAATAATATAGCAAAAATAAAATTAAATAATTACATTTACTTACTCACATGGATATTCTACTAGTCGAATAATCAAAATTAATATCAATAACCACTTTCATAATGATGGAATCCATAATTCCAGACTATCATAACCACGTAGCCAAGGCCTCGTGCCAAGTCTACATTAAGATTTTGCCAAGGCCTCGGGCCAAGACATTAGTTTGTCTCATGAGACCTACCGATGCATCAAGGAGCTAGAGCAGGCTCCACCCGTCACTTATTACGTCCAATGCATTCCTCATATGAACAGGTTTAAACATATCATAAACCATAACAAAATCATATCACATAAAATATGCATAAAGGAAACCTAACATCACCACATTTCAATCACAAGATATCAATAAAACACATTGATATAATAAAAACACTTTCAAAATCATTTTCAATACCAAAATAAAAGAAAATTAAAACATGATATTTATTTTTCATTTTTTTAAAAAGTTATGTCTTGTAGAGGAAGCCGAAACTCAAATAATGGTCACAGCGGTGGGGAAGTCATTGTTGCCGCATATGTAAGAAAAAAACATTCCTTTTGTAGTTTAGTAAAAACTCTTCGTATAAAAATATTCCTTTTGGAGAAAAGTAAAAGTCAAATGGGTTTATACACTGTATAAAAGAAATTTGTGTATAAAACAAAATATTCCTCAATGAATGGATATTGAGATGAAGTCCCTTACAAAAAATATTTTTTTAAATAAAATAGATCTATTATGTGTATTCAATATATTTAAACATAAATAAATTATAAATACAAGATAGGACAAAAATAATATCATTACATAATTTTAAAGTAGGAGATTAACCCAAAGAATGGAAATTGGGATACGAAGTTCCCTTACCTCGTGTCCGACATGACTCGAACGCTCTTTAACCTCCTGAATAATAAATTAGAGTTAATATCTACCTTCTTAAGAACCATTTTCAAGTTAATTATTTCTTTTATATCACTTATTATGATGTTATGAACATTATGTAATTATTTAAGTTAATAACGGTCGTTTTGTCGATCTTAGGTACTTGAGTCAAAAATAAACTTCTTATAATTACTGTTTGTTCAAGTGGTAAAATATCCATTATATACATAATTATATTCATTATTTAGATATCATATACATCATATATATCGAGTATATACATTCATTTATAATATTACATAACATTTAGAGGTAAGAAATGAAATGCACCATTCATGGAGATGGTAAGTTGTACGTACGCATGAACGCTACATTCATTTCTATTTCATATTTAATGGAATAATATCATAATGATATAAAGGTATATTATAATTCTAGTATAATATAATATATAATATCATTTACTCCATCCATTATACATCCCACATATGGCATTAACGATTCAAATAACTTTGAGGGGCGGTAGTCCGCACTTCCTAAAATGATGATATCGTGTTTAACCACAATGGAAACCTTAAAGGTATGGGATAAATGAAAAATACAGAAGCTTAATTAAAACATAAACATATTATATATCATATATAAATATAGTTACATATTAATGTCCATCTTTGAAGGTGTTATATGAGTGTTAAACAATCATCATTTCGTGTGGCAGAAATTCGCCATCCACAGAAACAGTATGTTCTTTAACCATTAAATGTAGGTGAGTATAAGTGTATCTAGAATCCTTATTATAAAAACATCCAAGTATATTGATGATACCGGTTTTGTTAAAAAATAAATGAATAAAAATAGTTTATGGGGTTGTAGAAGCAAAATAAAACATAAGAACACAAGACAAAAACACTACCTTTAAAACGGGTAACTCGTTTTGATTTGAGCCAAAGGATTCCTTGGGATGTATTCTGCCCAATGTGAGGCTTCTAGGAGTAATAGTGGGATGTGGAGAGACAAAATGGGCAGTTTTAGACGATACAAAGGCTTGAGAGGTGAGGGTATGGTGGTAGTGGTGGGGGCCTTTTATAAGAGGAGAGGAGGGGCACTCTTGGAATGTTATAAAAGGATTCTTTATTATAAAATGCATTTCGGATTTGAAAGGTCCCAAAATTATATATTTAGAGTATAAGGTAATAATAGTTAGAAATATACTCATCCAAGAGGTTTTTAACAATTTTATGTCTAAGATTTTACATTATCGGTTTATTTTATTTAAATCGTTAATTAATGAGGTAATCGCTGCATCATCATGGTGTCATAAATAATTTAATTTATTTAATGTCTAAAAATTAAAAAAAAAATTATCATGATGTAGAAAATATTTTTATATTTCTAATGAATATTTATAGTAAAAAATATGACTTGTATAACCCCATTTAAAAATTTTTTTAGTAAAAAAAACTCATGTTTGTGACATTTTTATTTTGACATTAAATAAAAAGTTTTTAATGTCATTTTCCTACCGAAGTGGCTCCATGGGGTCCCCAAGATGACCCATGTATTTTCATGGTCTTCCATTACTCATTCAACAGGGGTATGAAAAGTTTAAAGTTATTTTCATATTTTTATAATATCAATTTTACCTTAAATTTCACTAATTACCATTAATCGCCATTAATTAAACTTAAAAGTTACTATTCAACAAAAGATTATTTTAATCCCATTGAACTACATTTTACTTCTTAATGACACCCATGTATGTCGGAGTATTGAAAATAAAATCACAGAAGTGGTAATGATTCATTTAAACGAAAAATCAGTTTTTAACTACCACTTAGTGGTTTCACTATTCATCAAAATTGAAGTTTTTCAGAACAATGCAAAAATTTCACCCAAAGCTATAATTGATATTCGGAATTCAAAAATGATGTCTATTTTACAAAATTCCAAACATATAAGTTGCATTAATTAATTTTATAACTAATTCTCACTTTCACAACAAATAGCGTGTTCTTAAGAAACAATATATATCAAAAGATTGACAATTGTTAATATCCAATTGCAAAGTGAAATTAATTATAAAGAAAACCATTGGATAAAATGGTAAAAATATATTCTATTTATACTTTAAAACCACTCAATAGTATAATTTACCACTATAAATTATTTTGATTAATATAGTTGGTTGAAGTATTTTTCACGATTCATAAAAAATGGATGTTCTTAGAAAACTACAAAAAATTCAATTTAGGATAATTTCGATATTATGAATACAAAAATGAAGTCCACTTTGAAATATAAAATATATATAATTTTAAAAGGTGGGTATTACTATTCATAAAGGCTCTTTTTATTGGTCGTGTGGTGTTAGAATCTCGAACTTGCGTACAATGCAAGCTATTGCATTATTGAAAGAGAAGTGTATCCTGGAAGCTCGGTGTGTTAAATGACATATCCATGAATGGACCTCTTTAACAATAACAATAGGAAAAAAACGTAAATATGTCACAAAAGGACCTATTCCACAATAATTGTGGTATTCAGACTAAAGGGGAGTGAGGAGAATATCTCTGATTCTCTAGTTCTATCATTAGATTTATTGTGTTTTGATATATAGAACAAATAGAAAACTTCTTAAAATTAAAAGCAATAAACAGAAAGGGAATGCTATAATATAATGAAAACATATTGTTGCTCAGTTTTATGTGCTTCTGATGCTTGATTCTACTTGTATGTGGTTTTGAGGGGATCTGGATCCATTTTACTAAAATTGGAAGAAAGATAGAGTGACACAAAGATATATTTCTTCTTACTATAGGAAATGATAACGATGTTCAGTATAGTCTAGTATTCTTATGTTGAAACATAGGTCATTATAAAGGATTTATCTTCTTATGAACGTCTTCAGCAGGAAGCACACTTCATCATATATTTTCTTTCAGCCAACACATTCCTACTTCTTCACAAGGGAAACTGCTTTGAATATATATCACAACATGATGGAGAGTCCATTTTAAGAACTACCAGCATGATATTTGGCAACATTATACTAATAAATGACATTGACATAAATGTTTTCCTACAATAGTTAATAATATAATTTTAAAATAACTCTTAATATGAATTTTATTAATATAGCCATTGAGAGCATTTAATTCAATTTCCCTATACCAGTGATTGTGGATCAAAATAATGGTGAATATTATCTGACAAAATGTCTATAAAATTGAATGTCAGGACGGTAATATGTTATATAGTAGTCGGTCAGATATAGGTAAATCATGTTTAGTTGTGAATCATGTTCAGCAGTGAATCATTTTATGGTCAGACATTTAGTGGTAAGTTATCCCGGATGGTTAATTTTCTCTGGAGGTAGGTAAATTCTATTGGAGAATATTTTATTGAAGTGACTCAGCTCTGGTAGTATGTAAACTCTAGTGGTGACTCATTCTTAGTGGTAACTAATTCTCAATACTATGTATAATTCAACAATGAGTCTCTTTTAGGAAATGATTCTTTTCTGGTGGTGAAAATTTTCTAACAATTATTCATGTCTATTCGTAGGTATTTCAAACAAGTTTTTAATATTTCATATAACCACCATTTTATTATAAATTTTACTAATAAATAGTAAAACCATTAGAAACAAAATTAATAATATTGAGATCGTGAAAAAAATTGGGTTCCAATAATCTCACCCTTTTTTATGATAAAAAATCATGTCATTTTTGTAAGCATGTATAGAATGAACATTTACATAAAATAGATATGATTAACACCATAAAAATACAATATTAGTATTTAAAAATAAATTTGAAAATTTAAAATATATGATAACTAAATATATACGGTATTAAAAAATAACACAAATGAAAATAAAAAAGTATACATATATGTAAAATAAATTGATAATAATTATTTTCCTCAAATAAATTCTATATTTTCTCTTTAACTTTTAGGATTATCGAAAGTTGAAGATTGTAATGAAGAAAAATATGCCAAATAGAATTCATTACAATAAGGAAAAAAATCATGGTATTACATGCAAAATAGAATAAGAATACAAGAATTTCCCTATAATGTTTTATAATCTCAACTTCTTCTTAGCATGGGGATAAGGAACAAAAATTTCCTTAACCTTGTCAAAGATAGGATCATAGAGGTATAAGATGAGGGAGGGGTGGTAGTTATTGTAGGGACTAATTTAAATGAGGATAACTACATTATAATAACTGGACAATGATTTTTAACTTCTTCCATTAGATAAAAGCAGAGAGGATGAAACTGAGCATGTAAAGGAGCATTTGGATTATTGAAAATAGATTGTTTAAATTGGAGATCGTCAATAGTTGTAGTAGATATAAAAGAGGTCACCATAATTGCATCATGATATTATACTATAGTACTAGACACATGATAAAAACATTTCTTCATGTTGATAAAATACATGATAATGATTCTCCCACACTCCATATCACTAAGAAATTGTTTCTTTTCCCTTATAAATAACTTAATCACTGGTGCAATTACCTTAAAATAATTGAAATGATCTTTAATATCATCAGTAGCTGACAAAATCTGATGGTTCATAATTATAAACTTAATTTCTATTTCTAACTCATGTGTGATGTCAAAATTCAAAATATAATATTTAATATCATTGGTAATTGTTTCTTTATAACTTATGAATTCATTCTGGAATTCCATTACCATCTTAGAAATGTGATCTCAATTTTTTATCAGCATGTGACTCTTATAAAGAGTATCGTGAACATATTTTGAAACAACATGAATTTTCCCTTAAAAAATAACTGAATTGACTATATTTAACAGGATTATATGGGTGGTGTATCTTAAAAATTAAAAACTACTGACAGTATAGACTCCAACCTAAAAAATAGTAGACATACTCCCAGAAAAATAAGTCATCATACCGTCCATTTTCGACCTAAAAGTATCCAACTGATTATCTTGACACATTTTTCTATCTCATCCTACTAAATATAAGGAATCATTTGTTACTGGATGTGTCAAAAAAATCAAATCAATAGGCCTATAGAAACATTCTCAATGAATGGCATGACCAGAGGTAGCTGAATCCTCAAAATATCACCAAAAAAAGAAAAAATCCACTGTATTAAAGACTCCAGATTATCCCTAGATGTTGTATCTATATTAATAGATGAAACAAAATCTATAGGAAAGGGTGAAAATTATCCCTCATAATGAGGCATAATAGTCCCTTCTAGCAAGGGTTTTGAAGGAATATTAGAATCAAAGTTCTGAAGATCTCTTGAAGTATTAATCTGCACAACCATTTATCCCTTAGTATCAATCTCCATTAAAACCATGGTAGTAGTTAGATCATTATTATAGTTTTAATAATCTAAAACATGACTCACATACCTTGGGAAATTTTTCCATTCCTAAAAAATGGATACATCCACCCTGGTAGTTGTCATGTCGACATTCTCAACATTTATAGGGTCAACTCGGTGGCTAATAAAATAGAGGATCCCCCCTCAACAGACATCCTCAACTCATATATATAAAAATAATCTTCATCAATGTCACAGAAAAAAAATTCCCCTCTTCATCCCTAGTATAAAAATATTCATCTATAGAAGGCAGATGTGTCTGAGTTATCTCATGATAATAGGGATTATCATGTTCCGAACTATCTTCAATGATATCTACATCATCATCACGTTTATCATTACCATATCCATCACATTAATCATTTCCATTAGATTCATATTTATCACTATTACCTTTAACATTTCCATTTTCATCACCATCACTTCCATTTTCATTATCACATACATGTACAACTTATTTGGATGATTTAGATGAAAAAATCATAAACTATTCTTCTCTTGATTCTTCATTTTCACATCACCATCACCTTTACTTAGAAGAATTTATTAATAATGAATTTATCCTGGAGTACTATCTAGAGAAAAAAGAATGGTTTTGATATTTGGTATGTTAGGTAAATTTCCCGCATCATTGTATAACTCCTCCTTATCCCCACGTACAACCACCTCATCATATTTTTTGTACTCTTAATTTGAGTAAACAATTACTTCATATGAATCCTATGAAAGATCAGAATGATTCATTGGTCAATAAGGGCGATCCTTATGATAAAAATCCATGTAAATTTTTTTAACATCATCAACCCACTACCAAAATCAAGGATTCCATTATACCTTCATTGTTTTAAAAATGAATTTGAAAAGGAAAAATCCATCAAACAAAACTTTTTATTATTCATCTTCATTATCCAAAACATTGGCCTCAAAAAAGTTTTAAATGAACATAATATATATAAGAGAGTTACACCTGGATGATGTATTGAATATATTCATCATATGAACTATTAGATACCTACACAATTTGTTTTTGTCTTATATTTTTATAATGTGTAGTATATATACATATTAATATCTCATCATATTATTGTCACATTTTCTGAGGAATAACCCGTGTTATATAAACATAAAGAGAAACATTCACTAACCATTAAATTTAGTTTAGGTAGGTATCCTTAATGTTACATCTTCTATAATATCTACTAGAAAATTATCATACACAAATGGATCACCCACACTAGTAAAAAACCCTTGATAGTCATTACAAACTCCATAATGGGGTAATTTAATTCATTTATCCCTTTGTATTGAAGAAAAGTCTACCTAAAACCCTTCTATTATTCTTTAAAATTGATATTTATTTTCCCCAAAACTGAACTCAACATACTGATAAAATTAGTGGAATAACAATTGGATAAAAAATTTCCTTTTTTACTCAATAACTAGTTTACCAATAGACGTTTCTAGGTCACATTTAGAACCAATAGTCCTCTATACAACAATCACATAACATTTACATTCCTCTTAAATACTACTATATGATTCCAATGTTTTGTGTTTCATGGCTTGACTATTAGATGGATCGATCTTCTATAGACTTATTATAAGGTCGTGAATCCTCATGAGATGACTAAGTAGAATGCTTTACTCAAATAATTGCAATAGAGTGAAGATCAGGCAAGGATATGAGACGTAGAAAGGTTAGGAGTGAAACGGTCATGGAGAACATTGAATGAAAATTGTCATAAGGGAAAAAGTGCATCAAAATTAGATAAAGGCCACAATTTATATCATTTAGTGATTTGAGAAACAGAAATCTAAATTAATCATTTATATAAATAAAAATATTATCCTTAAAAATTAGAAATTACAACATGACTCCAATGGTGAGTTTTCCAATGGTGGTATTTCCAATTGTGGGTAATTTCCAATGGTGGGTAATTTATAATAGTGGATAATTACCAAATGTTGGTATTTCAAAATGGTGGGTAAATTAAAATGATTTGAAACCAAAATTATTCATTCCTACATCATGTTTTATATAGTTAGATTCGTTAAAAAGGATTTTTGTACTAATGTTGTTTCCTAGAAGATTACATGTTCCACATTTTACTTCTCCACATATCTTTTAACCACTAAAATTATCATCTCAAAAACATAGTAAGTCAATTTTTTATCCTATAGGGTTGAAAAATCCTAAATTATTTATATATTTTAGTTATTTGAAAATAATTTTTACTGAAACAAACTGTGTCTCTTTTGGGTTTCCGTAAAAAATATCACACATAAAAAAATAAACATAATATCTACCTAACTACAAGTTAAGTAGTGTAGATATCCAATCATGTTTCTATAACTGGTTTGATCCACTTTATTCCTAGCTTCATCAATATCCAGCTTAATGGTGGTACTCCATGGGAGTGTCACTAATATTAGTTTTATCCAAACCAAATTTTTTTATAAATTCTTTTGCCATCTTACTTATATTTAATATAATTAATTAGTTATTTTTTTTAAAAAAAATAAAACCAATAATGATTTTTAATTCACCCATTAAACTCATTGAAAATTTATTTTACACCATTATTGAAAATCTGCAAATAAATGATTTTTATAAGATCCAATTATATTATCATCGACATAAATTTGAACAAATAAAACATATTTTGAAATTATTTTTATAAAACTTTAGGATAAGATATACATTTTGAAAAACTATTAGAAATAAGAATTTTTTGGGCCAATTATACCAAGAATTAGGATCTTGTTTTAAATAACACAATGATTTTATTAATATATGGAAAGGATTTTGAAAATGAGGATATAGAAAACAGATGGGTTGTTAAAAAAACATAATCAACTATATCCCCATTAAAGAACACACTTTTTGAATCCATTTGATATAGATTGAAATCCAAATGTGCTTCATCAGATATAACTATTCTAATGACTTAATGTCTTGCTACAAGTGAAAATATTACCCTATAGTGTATACCCTCTTCTTGAGTACACCCTTGTGCTGGTATCCTATCCATATTTATTATTAATGATCAAGATTTTTCATCCTTATTTCTAAATACCCATTCTGTTCTAGTTGTTAGGGTGTCATTAGCCTATAAAAACATCTCGCACATTATTTATTTAAATTTTTTTATATTTTTATTGCAAATTCATTACCCAGAATTCATTATTAATTGCTTAAGTGAATTTCTTATGTTCATGTTTTGACAAGAATTATTGACGTTCAACCTTATTTATAAGAAAATGCCGTGTTTGTGTGACAATATCTATGTATCCAACTAAAACATATAAAGGATGGTGTATGTGGGTCCTAAAATATATTTGAAAATAGGTTATTTTAGTTTCATGGTCATCTATAGGTTCGGGTTCATGTTTCAAAATATCCTCAGAACATGATGATTTTTCTATTTTTTTAGATGTGATAGAATGTTTGGAATAGATTTCCAAACTTGCAAAATAACACTCATGGGTTTTAACGGAGTTTTAGTCTCATTTGGATCTATCTCAACAAACTTAAAATGAACAAAATATTCCACAATCGTGGTTAATTTATTAAAATCTCTATGTAATTAACTCTAAGTTGAATGAACAAGGAAAATTAATTCAACACTCTGGGTGAAAATTTTCAAAACTATAAATAGTTCTAAGAATAAATATTTTGAAACAAAAAACACTAAATTAATTAACCTTTTGTTAGCTATTATTCTAAATTTTATTAGGGTTTTTCTTTAAAGGAGGTGTAACCAAGACTCTATTAGTTATATAGGGTGTTTTATTCATATCCATTTCCAAAAAAATAACTAGATTGACATATTTATTATTTAAATTCATAGAAATTTAATAAATTGTTCTATTTCTCATTTATACAACAGTATTCTACAGTGGGTTTCTAGGAGAAGAAATATTTTTATTATAGCCATTGTTAGTGAAAAAAAGATTCAATGTCATAATTTTCAAACTCATCTCCTTGATCATTTTCATAATGTCTTAATCAGAAGACAACAAATATTTTCAAGATATTTAGAGAACTTGTTAATGTAACAGTATGTTTCACTTTTGTGATATAAAAATAATAACTATCTATACCTAGAAAATTAATCTACAATGATATAGATATATTGATTCCCATTTAAACAATATACTCTAGATTATCCATAAAAATTAATGTGAATCAACTCTATGGTTTATAATGTTCAAAATTTAGTGTTTGATTTGAATGATATTTTCTGTTGTTTCTCTTTTTAACATGTGTTGCAGTCTTTATCATTTGAGAATTCAGTTTACATAGATCATTAACTAACCCTTTTCTAGTTAAATTTCTACGTCAAAAAATATCGTAGTGGCCTAGTATCCTATTCCAATGTCATGATTCCTTATGAATGACATTTATATTAATTTCTTGAGAAAATAATGTATCTAAATAAATAGCATAATCATATTCATTCCTAAATGAATTAAATAGTAAATAATTTTATAATCAAAAAAAATTTCATCATTATTTTCAAATTTCACATAAAAACCATCATCACATAGTTTTAATATTCTAACAAAAATGTATTTTAGACCATAAACAAACAATACTTAAGAAATTAAAACTGAGTTAGAATTGTCGATTGGGAAAATAACAATTATTTTTCCATTAGAATTGTCACCATTGATGACATGTCAACCGTAAACCTTTATGAAATTTTTGAATATTGAGTAATATCAAAACATTTGTCTAGAATAGTGTATGTCTAGGAACCATATAATTTTACTGGTGCACTTCAAGGAGATTCCATACAAAACAATTTTTTTACCAAAAATGGTTATGGTACCCAAATCTTCTTTGGACTATAAATTTCAGCAATTAATGCTATAGAAACCCATATTTTCGTAATGGGTTTCATATAAGCATTTGTAATATTTTGGAAGTAAAATATTTTATTAGGTCTAGTTGAATAAGAACTAATAAGAGAAGTTATAGAACAAGATTTATAAATTAAACTACTCTTAAAAATTCACCTATATCCATGTTTATTTCCTAACCAATGATATTTTTAGATTTTATCCATTTTATATTAACTGTTAATGAATGTTTTCTATTTATAAATTTTTTAAATGTCTGTAAATTTCATTAAAAGTGTCCCCTATAATGTTAAAATATTAAAAGACTCATCATTTGTCTTATTATCATCATTATTTTCATATTCAATCTATTTAGAGATATTTTGGAGAGATGCTGTGAGTTCATGAGATACCTCAGATGTGATTTTAATGAAACACATGTTTTCTTTATCATGTTATTCCTCTAAAGTAGTGTATTCCACATTATTTTTCATTAGAACACTATAGGTTTCCTTCATAATTTTATTATATTTTCTATAATATTAATCATATATTCTTTAATATTTAATCTTAATAAAGTCATCTTTTACATGACCTTTATTCTAACAATAGTAGTGTAAGATCTGATTTTGAATATAATTCTTCTTCCAATATTTCATAAAATATATTTTATCATCATATATTCATTAGTATTTTAGTGTCCTAATGAATTTATTTATCTTATAAAATATTTAAATACTTTTCCCCAGATATGAGATCTCTTCATCACTATTATCTATTGATTCATCATCACTTGAAATTTCAACATGAAAATTATCCAATTATTTTGAATTAGTAGACTTTAATTATATAAACTTCATTTTTTGTTCACATAACTCTTCTATGTTATATTTTAATTCTCCATAACACATTATTGACATTCCAATACACAATTTTGTAGGTAGTTTTTATAATCATAGGATTCTATTACTGAGACTGGGGTTCTTCTCCTTCTTTATAGAAGACACCTCAATAGTCCCATGATTTGTACTTTTTTAAAAACTGTATTCTTTAAAGAATGCAGTGTTTTTACTATCTCATTGAACCTAAGATAAATATATTAAATAATATCATTAGGATTAATCTTAAATTTTTCATTTTTAATTGTATAATAAGTTTTCCTCATTTATTTGACACTAGTCATTCCATAATGAGAAAAAGTGACAAAATCCATAATTTCATATACAGTATTACATGTAAATATCTTATTGAATTATTAATCTCTTTAAGAATAATAAAAGTTATTTATATAATTATAGTTATTTTTATATTCTGTTTTAGTTTCACTATCCCATGTATTCATACAAATATTAGTTAATTCATATTGGTCCTTAACAGACAAACATATTTCAAAACTAACAATTTCAACATTGATTTTTATCATTCTAGTTAATTGAGCATAATTATTTCTGTTAAATAAGGGAGGTTTATTAGTGGAATAACCTTCATTCCTATTACCCATTTAATGAAATATATTTAGAACAAACACAAATTTATGATCTTTAAAACAAAATTAAAATCATAGGGGAATAGATTTTGAAATTCCTCTAATACCTAATGTTTGTCAGAGTGAGAAGCTCAGGAGGGGGTGAATTCAGTTATTAATAAAAATTTCTATTGGAAATAATTTTAAATTAAATCCACTAATTGAAAAAAATATCCAATTAATAAAAATATTAATTTAATATAATTTTGATCTTCTAAAATATTCTCCAAGTATTACAAGTACTTAGATCATACAATATGGAAACTAATTTATGTTTGAAATCAAAATACTTCAGAAAAATCATATATAATCATTGGTTATGATTAACTATCAATGTAAAATTTTTATAGTTTAAGAAATTATGTTTAAATATTATTAATTAATTAAAGAAAACACATAATAGAATAAAACAAGGGTTTCATTGTCAAGCCAATACATAATATACTCCACTTGAAATTCACTCGCTACCAAGTATATTATATAAATATAATCTAATCCAAAACCTAGATGAGGTATACATACAATAGAATTCATGATTTACCAGACACATAAGTACCTATTCCACAATGTCCATGGAAGGGAAAAATAAACGGTCCACATAGGTACATCTTCCATAATTACCATGGGTACGCAATTGAATTATAATTGAATAGAACGTACTCTATTTTCTAGTTCTGGCATAGGAGTCAGTGTGTGTTGATTTAATAAATAAAAATCACACTGATAAAAAATAAATTCGTAAAATATAAAGAAAAATCTATAAGATACATACATGATAGTGTTTCTTAACATTATGAGCCACGGATGCTTTATTCCCCTCATACAAGGCTTAGAGATGAACTCGAGTCATTTATCTAAAAGTAGTAGTAAATAGAGTGATAGAAATATCCCTTTTCCATCTATATGAAATCATCTAGATGTTTAGTATACTCTACTCTTCCACAACTAAAATTTAGGAAGGAATAAATATTTTAATATATCCTAAATGTATTCCACAGACAACAAACTTGATTATATATTTTTATCTTAGCCATCACATTTTTACTTCTACGTGAGGGGAAATAAATTTAATATAAATCATTATAGGATCGAGATTCAATTTGAATATCAATCGTCAAGATCTTATGTATCCACATAATAAGATGAGATGTAGAATCTATTTTTACATACAATAATTAATAATATAAATATAAAATAACTCATATCATTAATTATATTAATTTATCCAATCAGATCATTTAAGTCAAATTCCCCAGCACAAAAATGGTGGCTCAAGACGACAGTGAATCATGTATGGTGAAAATTCATGCCAATAGTGTGTCAGGTTGGCAATGGGTCATCTGAACGTATGCCATCTCACAGTGAATCATGTTTATTGGTGACTCATCTGATGGTTGGTATTCCAGTGGTAGTTCATCCCTAATGGTGACTAAGACCTTGTGTTTGTTAATGACTAGAGGTTACTTTTTTCTAGTGGTGTCTCATCTCTGGTGGTGAGTTTTTCTTAATGGTAGGAAAATTCTTGTGGTGACAATTTCTCTATGGTAACTCATTATTAGTGGAAACTCTATTCGGATGGTGATTCTTTTTTTCATGACACTTTTTTGGAGTTTACTCTTTTTTTTTTGACAGTGAGTTAAGTCAGGTGATAGGTCTTTTCAACAATTATTAAATAATTTTGTCAAAACTACATTATTATAAAATTATATAATAAAACTGTTAAACCATTACAACCATAATTAACATCATCTGTGCGAATTAAAACAAGGATACAAAAATAGAATCTATTTCAAAAAAACATCTCATTTTTATCAAAATTCATTAATCATTAATTTAAAAATCAATCAAGAAATGATCTAATATAAATCCTTGTACGTATAATATTTTCCGTAATATTATGGTACTCTAAAAAGAATATAAATAATTTTTCATATAAAATGAAATCAAATATAAACCACAATGCTTCATCTTTAAATTCTATTTCAAATAGTAACTTTTAAACAAATCCATAAATAGCATTATTCTATTGAAAATATATTTTATTTGGAAGAAAATATAACGAAGAAGAATTATGGTATAATAATTTATTTTAAATATATATATATAAATCCCATTTCCTTCAATAATGATGATGTCAAACTCCTTCAATACAAAAAAAATTATTATGTTGACGTTTAATTTCAATAATATAGTGGTCCAAAAAGGATTTTTCTTTTGTTGATATACATGATAATAAATATATAACCTTGAAACAAGAAAATAATTATTTTTAAAGGATTTCCCCTTATCATAATTATGAATGAGAAACCTCATTCCACAATGACATCAACTCTTTGAAAAAAAATATTAATGGTTTCTCCATCAATTTTGTCCCATTGATAGAATCTTAGAACTCAATCTCCACCTATTTGTAGTTGTATCAAAACTTCATCTAAATATGTATGGTCACTACCTCGTAAAAAGGTTTTAAAAAATATGAGGAGATATTTCACCATTTTAATAACAATATCTCAAATTATTCTAAATTTATTATGAGTAATAAACACCTTGAATATATGAAAACGTAGTTATGAAACTTCCACCACTAAAGATGGATAATTTGATAATATATCCCTTAAAATGATGTTTGTATAAAAAATAGTTTTAGGATTTCTATATCATGAACTGAACTATCACACACCAATAATTTCTTTTCTTCAATCATTTAAGACATCAAGAAATTTCTTACATGAGAATTCATGTCCATACCAAATCAATACTCAATATAATGCTAAGATTATAACAATATACAATTCTATTAACCATTAAACATGAATATTTCTCTGGGTTTTATCTTTTCATAGATTAATAAATAAAATGAGGACTATTACATTGGAGTATATATTTGATAAAATTTGATTAATGAATATTGTTGTCCTTACCTAGGAATCATCAATAAATTTTTTATTCCAATCCATTGAGAGTGTTTTTTACGATGGGAGGCATAATTTATTTTTATACTATACCTATCATTTGAAATGGGAGAAAAAAATAATGTTCAACATCATTTTAAATGAATAGAACACATAGAAAACCTTTCCGCGTAACACTTTACCTAACCATTGTAGAAGATACACCGATCCTTAAACAAGCATGGATATATGAAACTACCCATATATTGTTTAAAAAACACCACATTTCCCTTAAAGGAACTTTAATGTTACATGAATTCTAAATCTATAGTCATTACCTTATGAGAACTACTTCGTATCCACATTACCTTTACATATGTTTCTTCTATATCTTTAAATGAATTATAAAAAAGATATAATAGCCTTATGTGACATGGATTACCATCATCTAGATTCCAAATCCAAAACACAAAACTTATATAGCCTCAAAACTACTACCTTACCCTTACATGAGATGGAGTATGGGTATTTACCTTTACATAAATTGTTTTTATAAAAAATAAAATTTAAAGTAATACATTTTGATAATTCGAAAATTCTAACTCTATGAAATTGCTTAAAATAAATTAATATTAATAAATTATATTTATTT
The DNA here is from genome assembly GCA_963277665.1 of Viscum album. Taxonomy (NCBI): domain Eukaryota; kingdom Viridiplantae; phylum Streptophyta; class Magnoliopsida; order Santalales; family Viscaceae; genus Viscum; species Viscum album. The sequence goes on along the minus strand of OY728134.1, from coordinate 631,292,343 downwards.
AGTGTAAATATATTATTATTATATTTATTATGTAACTTAAACATTGTTATATTTTTTAAGCCTTGATATTTTACATACCATAATTATTATCTAAATATTTTACTTCTTACATTCATAGATAACCCAATTATTTTACATAACATTATCTAAAATACCATTAGTATTAAAATTTATATAACTTATTATCACTTGATATTGGAATATAATTAATATTTACATTTATTATTTTCTATAATTTATAACAATGTGTCTAGTAATTCCAAATAATTTATAATCAACATTATAGTCATTCATTTACATAATATAATTTAAAATATGATTAAGGTATTTTTTTGAAATGGTATCATGTAAAATATGGATTTATACTTAATAAAAATCAATCAATTTTATTTGATGGAAAATAATAAAATCATTTTTAAAGCATTGTTTTTATAACAGGAATATTTTAAATTAACTTATTCGAACATTTATTGTCTTTTTTAAAAACTATTTAATTTTGTAAAACATAATTATTTTTAAAATATATCATAGTTCGTTTTAATTATGAAATGATATATTTAATATTCATTGTGTTAAATAAAATTTATAATAGAATTATTTTTATTTTTCATTATACCCCTTAAAAAAATGAATCCTTGTAATTATTAATTAATCTCACTATAGAGAAAAATCATATAATTTGAACCTTTATATTATGGGTAAGACTCATTTTTTTACCGAATATTTTACCTAGATTTTAATTTGACCCTTATATTTTTGAAAAAAATTATTCTATTAAAGGATATAATAATATCTCTTTCATAACTTCATTTTTGAAATCATGTTTTCAATAAAACAATATTAATTAAAAATGGTTACGATAAAAATTGATAAACAGAATAATATGAAATTCAACCAAAATTTTCTTACCAATTAGAACATATTTTCAATACAAAATACTAATATTACATATAAAATATAATATATAAAATTCAATAAATTAAATAGAATAAATATTTAGATAACAAGGCCTCTATGATAGATATTTTGTCCAAAATACAATTAATTACCTCAAGATATGATCTCTGACATTCTCCAAAACTAAAATTACATTCACTCCAAAATATACCATTCTAAAAATCTATCTAAATCATTTATCTAATTCTAGTAAGACATCATGGAACCAAACTCATAGATGTGGTGTCTAAAAAATAAATCTTTACATAATTGCTTATGATGCTAAAAGAAGTGCACAAATTTTTTCACAATACTATTACAACAACAACTAGAGTTGAGTCACTTACATCATATAGTGTCATTATGGTTTTGATATTCATAGAATTAACAAAAATAATACATATAAACACCTATATGTTTGTCATTAAATATATATCTTATCAAACAATAAAATTTCTACCCAGGTACCATGTAGATTCAATCCCTACTATCACTATGAATGATATTGCTCATTTTAAGCCCTAAAAAATATTTTAAACATTGGACAACATCAAAATTTCTCATTGAGGGTTTTAAAAAAATGAGGATTGTTTATCCTATGAAGAACCTATGAATACCCTTTGAATAAATTATTTTCTTTAAATATACAATCTTTTATTTTTTATAAACTACTTCCTCAAAACATAATATCACTCTATCATCCAAATGGTTTCATTAAATGATTTTATAAAATGATTTTAAAAAAATTGTTTTATAATCTATTATAAATAAATTAAATAGTTCTGAAACATCCATGATGGAAACATAAATTGGTTTAATTAAACCATTATTTTAAAAAATAATCTATAAAAATTAACACCACAATTTGTTTCTTTTAAATAATAAATATTTTATTTATAAGAGGATCAAAATTTCCATTTTTCTAAAAATCACCTTCATTTCATAATCTCTAATTAAATCTAATAAAACTTATTGAATGTGTAATAAAATAAAAATTACAGCATTGTTATTCATACTTTCAACATCGAATCACTAGAGTAGGATAATTATAATATCTCATAGAAATACATTAAATCAGTTAACTTTGTTACCTCATATGAGAAATTAACTTCTTATTCAATATATTAAAAGTAATATAAATCAGTAAACTCGGTCCCTTTAACCAAAATGTTATAGGGATTTAATTCACCAACCCATAACTTATTGTAAATTTTTCCTTCATTGTTTGGGTTTACCCATCCTTCCCACCGTAATCGTTAATTCCCGTAAATCATTTATTATAATAAAAACATTTAATTGATTTTACATTTCATCATATATCTCATTAAGTCACCAACTGATAATATTGATTTAGAATCATTCCAAGAAATGAATTTAATTTAATAAAATCATGGAATGTTTTTGGAAATTCATTTAATATTTATTTGAAAATTCGATAAACAACATGATATAATATCAATCCAAAAGAATATAATATTTATAGTAACAACCTGGTACATTAATAAAAATGTAAAGAGTGTTTACACATAAAATGGTGTCAAATATAAACCAGAATAGACCATGTTAAAAATCTATTTCAATTTTTTTATTTAAAAACTGATAAATATGGTCATTACGTAGGAAGATTGGTTTTGATAATAAATCATTTATAATGAGATTATATAAAAACCCGGTCTTGATATAGATTAAAATTACATCTCTTCTGTGGAATAAATAAAATATTTCAAAAAATATATGCCCAAATACCATATTATTCTAGTGGAATTTGATACATAGAAACACAAAGCATCGTAAATAAGTTAGCTACATTATCTCCCAATAGGTTCTTCCTCACTATAACCCTTCTTAGAAATAACATACATAATATATATCTTCATAACATGAGGAATGTTACGTAAAAACGGGTGAGATATGATGTACATTATGGGTAAACATGTGTGTCATATAAGAATAAACATGAGCATAAGAGTATGATAATGTGATTAAAACACATGAGGATAATACACTTCATATCAATGATCATAAACCAGAATAATGTAATAATTATTGATAGTTCATAAGAAATGAATCATAAGAAAATAAAGAACATAATCCTTGAAATACTAACATAGGAATAAAACATGGAATTTTGGAAAACACATAATCTTATAATATGATTTACATAGTATCCAATGAATCATTGTGGATAGCATCTTTTTGGTATGAGTTAACTCCCCATACAATCTTGGTAGTCATGGATCACTACAATTTCCATCTTATTTGATTGATTTAACTTTTAATACCATCTTTTTATCCACATATTACTCCCATAGCCAATTCTGTAGTCATGGATCACTGAAAATACCATCTTAGTCTATCTCATGAGATATTAATCATTAACCAATTCATTAGAGGTAAATATAGGTTCCACCCATCTCAGAATGAAATCATACATACTTTTGAAACAAAATCATAAACATTCATATCATAACCCACTAAATAAATTGGGTTCCATAAATATGTAATCATATAGTAACCTATAGATAAAGATACAAATTTCCTAATCATTTCTTCCAAAACATAACCTTTGGATGAAAATGGATTTCATAAACATAAAAACCATGAAAGCGAAGATGGTTTCATAAATAAAAAGACATCATGAATAAATCATTCATATAAATAATATTAATATAACATTTTGATCATTTCCATTAAAGACATGTGTATTATAAATAAATTATTTCTTTTATGGGAAATAATTTTGAAAGGAATTTAAAAAAAATTTATTGATGAAATATCTTTTTTCTTTGAAAAATGATTTTTGAAATCTAATTCCTTTTTTCAAACTATTTTTCATGAAAATAAAATTTGAAAATTATAACATAATCATGAAATCTTTCTGGAATCCTTTTTCCAGGAAACTTACAAATATGCTGGAAAACCATTTCAATGCCTTCTTCCATGAAAACATAAAAAAGACTCTTAAAACCATTTGAAACAAGAACCCCATTAAAGAAAGAACATATAATGTATATATAAATACCAATAATGTTTAATAATAATATTCATATAGTATATTCATAAGTATTATATACACCGCATAAAAGGAAAAGAGTGGTGAACATGACCTGTATATCACATATAATAAAAGTGAGATGAAATCATGCTACCTTTTCTCTTGACTCTCTTTGTACTCATAAAATAATCCTTTATAATTATTAAATTTGTATTATAAATATTTTACAAAAGAATATTATTATATATAATAAAATATAAGGGTTAATTATGACCATATGTTACCTTCTAGTTAATAATTATATGTTTAGATATCACTTTAGGTAATATTCACTTTTTTCATCTCATTTTTCATAATTTGTTATATATTTTGGACCTTATATGTATATCATGACTTAAATAATTTAAAAACATATATATATTTATAATTTAATTTCATTATATCTTTATTATAAAAATATATAGGATATATATATACAAAATGGGATAAACCACTAATAGTGATAGTAGGTCATACGTACACATGAATGTTGATTCCGTTTTACTATCATATTGGACAGAAAATAGAAAATGAAATATAATTATATACATATTTATATATATAATTGTTAAATTAAATTTTTTTATCATATATATCATATAATTTCACTAAACTCGTCCTTAATACATTCCATGTAGTGTGTGAAGTAATCATATTCACTTTGAGAGGCTAGTAGTCCACACTTCCTCAAACAAAATTATCATATCCAAAAAATGTAATGTATAAAGATGTGTGTAATAGAAGGATTTAAGAACTATAAATAAATTATAAATATTTTATACAAGATATATAAAAAGATTTCACATTATAAAATCCACCATGATAGGTAGTAAAAGAAAAATTAAGAATCACCATTTCGTGAGGCGGTAAATAGTATATTGGTTACCCATTAGATACAGGTCAGTGTATGTTTCGGTAGAAAATTTAATTTTACAAAATATCAGTATATTTAGTAAATTGTTTTGGAATATTTAATCATGAAATATGGATATTCGAGAGGATGCAGAATGAAAATAAAAGAGAATACCTTGAGGAAGTATGTTACCTCTAATTCAAGTAACTTATTTTGGTTTTCACCAAAGGGATTCCATGGATGGATTTCTACCCAAAGGGAGGGTTAAAGGAGTAAGGGAGGGTATTTCAAAAGATAATTTTTCAGATCATGGATGATCATAAGTTCCAATGATCTTGTACCCAAGTGATAAGGGCTCCTACTTGGCATTGAAGAGACCGAAGGACTTTAGGTAACATAGACCATAGAGTAGCCCAGTTCACACAGAGAAGGCCCTAGAAGAAGATAAGGGCGACAAGAGTAGCAGTCACCAGAAGTAGAGCTAACTGGATTGGAAGAATGAGAGGGTATGGAAACCACCATCGGGACTAGTTACCATGTAACTTTGTATGGGGAAATGCTAGCCGATCAGCAATGCATGGTGGGGAGCTAGGAAATCAATGATGTAAAATCAAGGGAGGGTCATTTATAATGGGTTGGGCCTACATGTCTTGTAATGGGAATATATTCATCTTTTCCCTCGGGTCATGTATTTAGGGTCATGTCAGGCTTTGTGCCTTGGCCCTACTGGTCATGTATTAGTTCCCCTTCAAACCATAAAAGGGAGATTATCCATAATAAAATAAAAAAGAAGGCCTTTGGGCCATTCGTGCGGGGGGGTCAACTGGTATTGGATGATGATAAGTGGAATGAGATGTGTGGGGTAGTAGGAGAGGTGGCCTATATATTAGAAGAGAAGTGAAACTCTTGTAATTTTCTGGAAAAATGGAATCCCCACCTATGTTTTTAATTTCAAGTGGATCTGATATAGGTAAAAATTTGATAAATGTAGTATATGTTCCAAAAATGGCTAGAAAATGGGTTTTTAAAAATTTTATAATTATTATCGGGCCATAAGGTTATGGTTTAGTACTATATTAAGCTTAATTTAACCTTATTTGTTATAGTTAATTTTAATTATCATCACTAATTTTTTTGGTAAAAAACTAAATACAAATTATTAAAAATTACAAATTATTTTAATTACAAATATTGAATCTATTTTTACAATTTCAAAACCCATAATTTTTAAAAATTAATTTAAATATGATCTTTAGGAAGATACGACAATGTGGGTTTTTAATGTAAAATGTTCAAAAAAAATAGCTAGGTTTTGATGGTTAATTTAAAAATAAAATTCATTCAAAAGACAGTAATAGAAATGATTTTTCAAAATTTAATATAATTAAAATTTAAAAACAAAATTAAATATAATTTTACTATATTACAAAACTAGATTAAAATGTTGTTTTGAGTTAAATAATAGTAATTTCACTATTTATTAAAATGTTAAACATTAAATAAAATTACCAAATATTCACCCTAACCAAATTCTTAGGTTTTTTAAATGAATTTTATTATGATGCATAAAATTTATAAAAGTTTAAAAAAATTATATTAAATGTAGTTTCACCATCAAAAGGTGGTAAATATACCTTAATAAAATATTATTGAATTTAATATATATATATATATTACATTAATACCTCTCACTAATTTTCATTAATTTAATTTATTATGATAAAAACATTGTGATCATAAAAAAATTCTATTAAAATATTCACATTATATTCAATTAGTTCTTCATAACTAATGAATTCAATTTATATTTGTTTAAACCATAGTATTTCATTAGTTATAAATTATTATTCATAACATCTAACATAATTTATATGATGGGTCTAAAAATATAATATTATAATAATATATATTTGTTTGGTAAAACATAGTGTTGTGTGTAATATATGTCAAATTAGTGTCGTGTGAAAGGAATGTTTGACTTAGTGCATTGAGAAATGTCAATGAAAATCAATTAATTTGAAGAAAAGGCCCATTAAAATCTTGTTGTTGTAGATTCCTTGTATAAAAATATTATTTTTAATATTTAGAGCATTCCCCTTTCCATTTAAAATGATGAGTTAAAACTCATGAACACAAAACCATAAAAAGTTGAGCAAAAAGGATTTATCATTTGAAAAAATAAAAGATAATAGATATATTTTCTGGAATCACTAAAATTTAGATTTTTATTTGGTTTCTGTATATCATAATTCTGATTGATAAACCTCTTTCTCTTAGGAAAACAACATCAAAATAAAACCTCAAAGGTTTCTACTTCGAGGTTCCATGCAATGATAGATTCTCATACCTCAAAATTCCACTATTTAAACCTATATCACAACTATAAGTATTTAATTATGTTAACTTCAACTAAATAAAGTAAAACATAATTCATTGAGAGATTTCACCCTTATTATAACCATATCTCATTATATCTGAATGTGATTATAAGTATTAAGAACATTGAATATATGAAAATATATTCATGAACCCTCACACAATATGGTTATATGATTTGATAATATCTCTATTAATGTGTTGTATATATAAAAATAGTTTTTAAATCTATATCACACAATGGACTATCTCACACTGTAATTTCTTATCATTGATCCTTTAAAATATCATATAGTTTTCTAAAAAAAACAAACCCACACATATAAAAACAAAACATGAAATTATGTTTTGATTCTACCCATATAAAAACATTACATGACTTTTAATATGAATACTTAACTATGTTCAAGATCATATTAGAATACAGAATACATTTACTACTATTACAGGACCATACATTTTTGATAAATATATATTAAAAAATGATATTGTCTTTACTAAAGCTTTGTCAAAAAAACCAAATCAAAATACATTTAGAGTAATTTTAACAGCACTAGGTGTATAAAATATATACCATATCTATTGTGTTTGATGGAAGAAGGAGAGGGGGGATTTTGATTTCATATATAATGAATAATACACACGATAACCCTTTACAGATAACACCTCACTTGAAAATTACGTAAACTATAAACTTACCATTATAAAATCATGATGTTGTGTAACTGACATTATAACCATTTAAAACACACCACATGAACCTTAAGTGAACCCCAAAATCAACCTCACATGAATTCTAAAATCTGCATTGTACCCTTATATGAACAATTTTGTATCCACATTACATTTAGATAAGATACTACCTTACCGTTAAATAACATCCCAAAAATAAATGGTACTCTTACACCAGATGGATTTCCCTTACATAGCTTCTAAATAGAAAACATAAACTTTTTGCAGCATCAAAACCACTATCATACCCTTATGCAAGATGAATGATGAGTAGTTACATATACGTAAATTCTTCTTTATACAAAATTATATAGTGTATTACTAAATTTTATAATTAAATTATTCAAATTATATTTAAAAAATTATAATCTATTAATATTTCTATATTCCAACTTTTCATTCTTAATATATTTTATATGAATCAAAAAAATAATTTTCATTTATCAACATTGATATTTTATATATAATAATTTTTATTTGACTATTAAAATTATTTATTTCATAGTTAATAAAATTATCTTAAAAAAGTTTATTTCAAATACTATTAGCATTAATTTTATTATTTATTCACCATATTATTTTTTAATATTGATTTATTATTAAAATTTATATTTATCATTTACTATAATTTATAACATATTTATAATAATTCCAAATAATTTTCAATTGACTATAGAAACATTAATTTTCATAATATAATTTTAAATATGGTTAAAATAGTAATTTTTGAATTAAATCATATTAAATATGGGTAATTTTTAAGGAAAATTTATCCAATTTATTTATTGAGAAATACTATTAATAGTATTGAAACATTTTTTTAACATGAATAGTTCAAATTGAATTATTCAAAAATTCATGGTGTTTATAATTTTTTTCATAAAAGTAACATATTTTAAAATATTTCATAGATATTTTATTTATGTAATGTTTCACATAATATGAACTAAAATAATTTTATACTATAATCCTTATGATGTTACAACCTGGAATTAAAGGATTTTGGGATGAAATTATAGACGAATGTAGGGCTTAATTAATGAAAAAACACTATTTTGGAAGAAAGTGAATATGATGAAGAACTAATTATTAATATTTGTCAAATATATAATTTAAGTAATAAAATTTAAAATATTTTAGGATTCCATGGGGAGAGTGCCTTTGATGACTATGATAATCTATAAGAATTATATGAGTAAATCCCATTCTTTCTTTGATACCAAAATTTCATAAAACATTTTACTATAGGATTTTTTAGGGTAAGATAGCTCTGGTTGAAGAAAAACTTGTAATTTGTATTTTCATTTAAAAACCCCTTAATCATATTTATCTAATATTTTGAGTAATTAAATAGAGGTTGAAAAAAGGAAATTTGGGGAGGGTAACATAATATTGGAAGATTTAAATTCTAATATTTTTAAACCATATATGAAAACAAATCATTCCAGCCTTGAATATATAAACCCATCACATTTTCTCTTGGACCTTGATTATAAGGTTCAGGGAGAAACCCATGAAGAAAGTGTAATTTTTCTAAAATTGTATCATACTCATCACACTTTTTATAACTCCAAAATCACTCTCAAGGAAACAAAATGTGATATTGATCATTTTGGAGGAAATATTCTTAATATGTAAATTTTTAATTTTGATTTTTCAAAGATAAATGTAAAATTATCCACTATAAATATGAACTTGAATTCCCAAATGGTATTACTTTTGATTTATAGAATGAAATTCCATAATTTGAGCTCGCTTTTGTGATTGATCAGACACTGTTTTACTTAGACATAGTTAGTTTCTCAAAGGCGTTATGTATTGAAATTATTTTCAAACATTAAATTATTTAAGAAACAATAATTAATCTATCTAAACTGTGTTTAAGTTTATTTGAATCTAGATTAATATTTTTTCTTCAAGGTTTTTATTTGATGTTTTCATTGTAAATCGTGTTTTAAAATGGATGATTTTGATTCATTTAACGGTTTTCATAATGACAATATTCATTAACTGTATAAAAATGAAACTGGGTTAGATGAACCTATTTTTTAAACAAATGTTAATATTGAATGTGAAATATTTTTTTATTTCATATGAACTAACACATTTCCAAGCTAAAATTAGATAACTTATTCCTTCAACTGGATTTAAAAATTTAGTTTAATGTGCTTGGGTTTATTAAAATAACTAGGAATTAAATTGGGAGATAAACCTTTAGAAAATTGGAAAAAACTTTAAAGTAACCTCCTACTTTCCACCACTAAAATAGAACCTAATGTAGGTTAATTTTTTCTTGAATTAAAAAGTGTATAGAAAGAAAGTTTTTATTCATCAACTACACAACCTACTTCTCATAATTTTCAAATGGGTCTTCTAGGGGTGTATAGTTGTTGATTAAGAACTTGAGTGTTCCCTCAGAGCATTATAAGTCAATATTTTATAATTCTTAGCTAAAAATATAGGCTTTAAAATTTTGTGTTTCCTATAGAGAAAAACAAATCCTCTTAGTGCCTACGATTAGTTTTCATAGAAAGTATGGATAAAGACAATAAATTTAGGAATGTATTAATGGAAAACCCAAAATCAATAATTTTTTTCTCTATAAGAATAAAAACCCATCAATTTATTTATCATGGAATCCCATTGTTGCCCCATATCAATCCTTCCCTCAGTTTATATTGAATCGTGGAACATTAATGATCACATAATCTCAAATTATCATTAGGTTATATATTTATTATCTTAATCTAATGTTTAATATATTTAACATTGGTTTTTACATTATAGGAATAGGAAAAAGATGAGCATGAAGTGTTAAAACAGAGTGTTAATACACTAGGAATTATGTAATCTGATAAATAACTTTGGGGGTGTAACATTTCCAATTTTACATTATCTTCTTATTTTTAAAATGTTATTTCAACTATTGGATTCTTCCCTAAAGTATATACTAAATGTAGAAAAATTTTATTTAAATAATTTGTTCATATATAAAAATTCTGTATGGGGATATTTTTATTTTTTAGAAACAAAAGTAATTTTTTATATGATTTGAAACTAAAGGGGTGTGTAGATTTATAATCTAGGTAATTTAATTCCTTCTTTAAAAATTTTAAAAAACCTATAATAATGCGCTCTAGAATATATTGATTTTTAAAAATATTTAAATTTATTTAGCTACTATAATTAATGAATAACATGAAACTTTTTGAGCTTTATTATAAATCCATTAAATTTTTTACAAAATAAAAAACATGTATAATATAAAATAAATTTTGGATGTTCTATAATTTTTGTTAAACATGTTTTTTGAATCCCTTTACCACCCATAAAATATTCATTGTACTTTTAAATCCACAAAATCTTTGAACTAAACTATTTCATTGCATATCCCTTATTTAGATTCAACGTATTGATAATGTTGAGTTATAATTTTGGGGGGTATATATTATGGAAAAAATTATTTAATTTGATAACACATCAAAATTCCTGAAAAATTCCACAAATTATATCGTCTTTAGGATTTAATTTTAATATTCCGTAGTTGAAATTGGTTTTTATTTTTGAGTACTGATATGTTACTTTGAGTATTAAGTCATTTTTACATCTCCATGGATTCATTTGGGTATATCATTTTCATTTCTCTTAAAAAATTACTTCCGGTAAAACATTGATAGTAACATTTACCAAATTAATTAATTTTTGGCATTTCGATTTGATTTAATACTAATACCATTTCATCTTAATGGGATTTGGTATGAATTATTAATCCATCTAAAATCTATAATATATTTTAAAATTAGTGTAGTAGTTAAATAAAAATATCTTTAATTATTAAATCCTTTCTTCTACTTGTGGTGCACATTTATTCTTAGAGAATTATTTAATTATGTTCACTTGGAGAAAAATAAAAGTTCTGATGTTAAATTAAATGAAATTTAATATTTGTGTATATTTTAAAAAACAATTATCCTCGAGCATTTTTGTTAAACAATCATATTTTATTAAAACTATTATTTTTAGTAATGCAATCATAATTTACTAGTTAATCGAGTTCATAGGGGAAAACATATTATCTTTATTGGCATTAAAACTAATTCAATTTGAAGAAACATTTACTTCCAATGAATTTGATAAATTAATTTCATGAGGTCTATTAATGAATAAAATGTTGGGGGATTTTATTTTTTGTTAATTTGATTCATGAAATCCACATAATTTTAATGTATTGATTGATTTTTAATGTGAATTTATGATTTTAATTGAAAAATTCTATGTTTTGTTACTCTATGATATAATTTTTATTTTAAGAATAACATGAAAAAATTGTATGCCTTTAGAGTGAAATTTTTTAAATTAATCATGGGTTAATTTTCATATTCATTAGGATCATTCATTTTTATTGTTGGAATTTAATTTTCTAAAAAATGTCAATTTAGAATTTTGAATTTAAATGTTCAATGTTTCATGGTTTTTCATTAAATATATTTTTTGAATGATGATATTCTTTGATTCTTGAAAATTTCTTGAAAAAAATTTAATTTTACATTCATTTTATAAAATATCGAAATATTGAATGTCTTTTACCATAATTATATCACTTCTGTAATATTTTCTGTATTTTCCAGATGCCTTTTTTTTTAAGTATTTTCTTATTTATTTTCTATTATTAAAATCATATGAATTAAACTATTGATCCCTTTATCATGGATTGAGCATCTCAGCACATGATTTTTCATATTCAAAACCCCCTCCCCCTCCCCTGATTGTGTTGTTTATGCATCCTGCTCTTTTAATGATGTGAGTTTCAATGGCTTCATCTTACCAATGACTCATCAGGTGAGTGGCCCTAGCTCCCAACCAGGTTGGTTTCTAGTCTGACATTAACCATCAGCTACATTTTTAGTATAAATTCTATCACTTCAGTAAGAAAAAAGTTTATGAACTACATCCTTGATGTTCTTACTAGTGCGGGAATATACCCCCATCTTCGGTTCGTGACATCCGCCCACCACTATTCCTTGTTCTCCCTCTTGCATGAAGGACCATTTCCTTGAGTGTGAATGTAAAATGGAGTTCCTCCAACTTATTAATTGTCATGAATTTCCTAGTGGAAACTCTTTCAACATCATCAAACTACATGTTCCACACTCTTTATATGTTGCAAACAACCGTAGTACACCCACTTTCATGGAGAAAAACAATCATAAGAAACAACCCCAAAGTGGCATTTATACCTCATAAATTCACTTGACCATATAAATTTTTGTCATTTCACCTCCCCTAGGAAACCTTTGGGCTCCACACCCACTGAAAAAATTTAAAAACCATTATGATCCACAACTTCTCTAATACCACTTATCATTGGTTGAGTTGTTAGATGGAATAATACAACAATAACACAAGTGGGGTGAATTTTGTATTTTCAAAAATCTTCAAAGATTCTGGATTTTAAATCAATTTGTTTTTTATACATATGATTAATGTTTTATTATACATGAAATAATATTTTCTGATAAATATAAAGAATCAATTAATTAATTTTATTCTGGTTTAGAGAATAATGATCCCTTAGTACACTCCACCAATGATCTCTCAACAATCTTGGTGAATTTAAATATAATTTTCCTCTTATCCCAAGACCTTAAAAACCAAAACATAGTGCATTTAGTAAACAACCTTATAATAGGGATAATATAGAGTCTTTTGGTTCTTTAACAATGAACCAATTATCCACATCTTAGTAAAAGAAGCTGACAGTTCACCACATCATTATATGAGTAGTTAAAAATCTAATAATTTAAAAGATTTTGATTTGTTGATGGTATGGGTTATTCATCATAGTTTTAATACTATAAACTGATAGAATACATATCTTATTTAATGATAATGATATTAATGTAAGAATAGATTATATAAATTCTTATTTAATAAATATTTTCATGAATAAATATCAACCAACAAGGAGTAGTTCAAAGATGGTCAAGGTAAAAAATATATATATTCAAAGCATAGACACATAATGAAAATAAAAAAGATAATCAATCTTTACAACAGTTCTATATTCACAATATATTCATCCGTATACATTCGTGTATATTTTATAAAAAATTCAATGGAACATATAGAGAAAAGACATCTCAATTCGGTATTCTGGTGTCACGACCCATCCTCGGGGCCCGTGTCGTGACTACCCCAAGCCCGACTTCCATAGGACAGGGGAAGGAGACTAGCACCAAAGGCGTAAATCCAAAAAAAAGGGAATGCATAGCCTTTATAAAAGTAAACAACACAATAGAGTACACAAGCAGATGTAGGCACAAAGTAATACTGAGTGCATAAGTAAGTTCTTAAAAGTAAACGTGCCAGTATACAAACCCAACAGAAATTACGGTATAGTACAAATGAAAAGAAAGTTCAGCATCAGTAAAGTAAAGCAGAAACCACTGATTTGTCCTCTGGATATCCCACCTAAAGGGTGGGTACAGATGGTCTCCCCAGCTCCGTGGGTTTGGCCATCCACCCCGTGTACGTCCCGCCATGTGGTCCAACTCCAGGTACCATCCAGCTCCACAAGCCTCCACCACGATCAGTGTTGTCAGTCATCTGCATCCAACGCAACATAGTGTGGGCATAGACCATGCAGGGGTGAGTATACGATACTCAGTAGGGACTCTGACACCCCCGAAGGTCTCCTAGAATCCACAAAGGATAAATCACAATGTAAAGATAAAATCACAAAATATCAACAAACTTTACTTAGGTATATGCCCCTACATACGACTAAGTGATCAATTCCAGTACAGATCTAACTCTCGAGCCCAAGCACAACTCAGTCCAAACAGGAAATAAGTCAACCACACCGTTGGTAGTGACTGCAAGTCAAGACTCTGCTCACACTGGTATACTACTCATGAAGAAGGGTGTAGATGATTAGATGTAGCCTATGAATCATCTTCTCGACCAAACCCATGTAGGATCCTAGTACAGAAGTCGTCGTTGCCAAACCCACGTAGGATCCAAGTACAGTAACCATCACTTTCGAACCCATGTAGGATCCAAGTACAGTAGACATCACTGCCAAAACCATGGAGGATCCAAGTACAGTCATCCTCGCTACCGAACAAATGGAGTATCCAAGTACAGTTTTCATCATCGTCGATCCCACCAGGGATCCTAGCACAGTAGTCATCATAGTCATAGAAAGCTCTAAGGCTCTTGCACATAGCGTACTCAATTCTGGGAGGGTTCTCTACTCGAGTATAGGGGGTCGATACATCAACGGTCATGAAGTCCATAGTTGATGTATCTCGATGTTCTGTCTCATCAAAAGGAACTCAACGTGACAGATGGCGCGTCAATTAGATGCTCAGTCTGAGAGATATTGGCTTTTTCATTCTAGGGGCCCAGTTAGAAATATACTCATTTCTAAACCTGACCATTATCCAAGTCATCCAAAACTCACTTAGAGTATCGCAAAAGTATCTCCTCCTCGTGAGGGTCCTAGTGCTGCAGACAGCGCGTCGATCGGACACGTGGTCTTTATGTCATTCTCTTTTAAGTGGAAGTGGTCTCGGCTCGTTAAGCCTGGTGGGCTGGTAAGACGGGTCAATCCTGTTTTGGCAAGTCCATCCTGGTAGGAGGGTCGCAGCAGCCTGATGAAAAGTTCTCCCCGGTGAGGCACGACCCGACTGCCTCAGCCTGAAGGTTGAGCGGTCCGGGGGGGGGGGGGGGGGGGGGGGAGGGGGGTGAACCGGCGAAACCAAGCGGCGCCGCCCTCGATAACTGGCCGACCTTCTTGGCACAAGAGGCCCACATGGGCTAGCCTTGATTCATCCGACGTGGCGCCCTCCTAGCGCCCAGACTCTCCTCCGCCCGGCTGGCCGATGGGCCGGTCGGTACTCATACCGAAGCGGCTCGTGCCCTCTGCGTTATGCGGTAACACATGGCCAAATTCGTTTCAAAAAAATCCAAGAGGAACAAGTAAAATTTTAATAAACTAAAATTGAATAAAATCCCCCTACCTAGAATATGGTTCATTCGTCGTAGACGTGGAAAGCGGAGTTTCTCTGTCAACGCCTGGAAAGAACCTTCATCATTGGCGAGTTCTCCACGGTTGTATTTTTTCCCTTGATGTAGATGAAGTAGAATATTGAACAAACATGGAGTGTTCTTCGATGAATCATTCTTTGTTGAAGGTGGGTGTTCTTCGTCGGAGAAGAAAACCATTCTTTGTTGAAGAGATGAATACTTCTCTCTCATTTCTCAAGATCTCTCTCCCAATGTTTTTCCAACACAACAAAGCTCCCCCCAAAATAAAATTTTAGTCTTGGATAATATTTTATTAACACATTAAAATTCAAAATTTCTAATCACTTAATTAATTAAATGAAGAGGTTCATTTCATTAATTAAGGTATATTGGAAAAATTAAAGAGGGAGAGAGATAGAGAGGAAGAGTATCATTAATTAAGGTGGTGGCCAATTTATATAAGGGAGTTTAAGGGAGTTTAGGTGGATGTGAAAGGTTGGGGCTCGTGTGGGCCCCACATCTCAAATATCCACACATGGGAAGTTGGGTGGTTGTGGGCCCCACCAATAACTTCCCATGGGAAGGATTAACTTCCAAAGACATAAAATCGTCACAAAAATTTTATCTAACTTATTAACTAAACCCCAATTTTTAATTTACAACCTCATAAAACGCAATTGTGGTAAAGGTCCCCTTAAGAAATTATTGGCACTACGAGTTTATCAGTTCCCTCGGATTTCAATTCCAAGAAGCTGTTCAAAAGATAGAAAAACCCGCTCATTCCTTTACTGAACGTACCTGATCTAAACGTCAGAAATTGAATCCGGGTACAACGAGCCTCAGAATCAAGTTTCTTCAGAATCCACAGACTCGTAAAATTACAAAGTATTAACGGAAAAAATATCCTTGAAATTTCTAGGGCTTTACATTATTCCCACCTCAGAAATTTACATCCCCTTAAAGGTATAACATAACCTAGGGAAACAAATGAGGGTACTGAGCACGCATTTGAGACTCCCTCTCCAATGTGCTCTCCTGGAGGTTCCCGTGCTGCCAAAAAATGCGCACCAGAGGAATCGACTATCCATGTAGGACCTACTCCTGTCGATCTTATATATCCACTAGGACCTCTGTGAATGTCGCCCCATCATCGATTTCCAGCTCCATGTTATTGATGATGTGGGTCGGTTCGTGCATGTATCTCCTCAGCTGAGATACGTGGAAGACGTAGTGCACCCATTGCAACTAAGGTAGAAGAGGCAGGCAGTAAGCCGCCTCGTCTACATTACTAAGGACCTAGAAAGGCTAGATAAAGCACGAAGGTAACTTGCCGCCCCAACCAAATCTTTGTAGACCACATCGGGGTGAGACCCGTAAGAAGACATGGTCTCCATCCTCAAACTCCAGTGGCCTTCGTCTCCAATCAGCAAAGGACTTATGTCTTCTCTATGTAGTCTTCATCCATTCCTGGATGATTCCACCTTCTTAATCGTAGGTTGAACCATCTCTAGTCCTACAAGTGCTGACTCCCGACAATCTTTCCAACACAAAGGTGATATGCAAGGTCGGCCAGGCAGTGCCTCGTATGGTGCCATCCCGATGGTGGAGTGGTAGATGTTGTTGTACGCAAACTCCACCAAGGGTAGGTGATCCTCCTAACTACGACCAAAGTCAAGGAAACATGCATGGAGCAAGTCCTTGAGTGTCTGAATAGTCCTCTTCGTATGTCCATCCGTCTGAGGATGAAAGGTCGTGCTCATGCGTAGATGCATCCTAAATGCCTCCTGCAACCCCTTCCAAAGCAGGGTTATAAAGAGATCATCTCGATCAGAGACGATAGACGATGGCACCCCATGAATCCATATGATCTCCTAAACGTAGAGGCATCCCGGACTCTCTACTGAGCCCTGTTCTCTGATCGATTGGAAGTGGGATGACATGGAAAGTCGATCTACGATCACCTAGATGGAGTCGTGTCCTCTAGAATTATGTGGAATCCCCATAATGAAATCCATGGATATCCTGTCCCACTTCCGTTCCGTATCCTCTAAGGGCTGTACAAAGTTTGTTGGTACCTTGTGCTCCACCATCACTTGCTGGAAACTGAGGCATCATGAAATGAACTCTACTATATCCTTCTTCATACCCGACCACCAGTGCTGACATATGAGGTCCTGGTACATCTTCACCACTCCAGGATGTACCACTAGAGGGGAAGATTGAAACTCCGTCAGTACTTCCTCCTACAGTGAAACTGGTACCATGGTACATCCCCTGAAGAGGACAACCTTCTCTTCACCTTTAGAAAATCCATCAGGCACCTGACTTGTGGAAATCTGAACATGTCGCGTCTTACAGTCAATGTCCCCATGCTATGCCTCTCTAACCCACCGAATTAGTGGAGGAGTGACTGTAAGATACTGTAGAAAGGATGCCCCATTTCTATCCACGAAGGATATCTGCAACGCAGCTAGCTGCTTTGTCGCCTCCCCTCGAATATGTATTCCCGATCTACTGCTGAGATCATTAGCTACTACGTTCCCTTTCCCAGGAATATAGAATATCTCAAAGTCATAGTCCTGGTGGAACTCAATCCATCGCCGTTGTCTCAGGTTTAGGTCCTTCTGTGATAAAATGTACCTGAGACTTTGGTGTTCAGAGTAGACTGTAAAGCACTCGACCATCAGATAGTGTCGCCACATCTTCAGGGTGAAGACCACTACTACTTAATCCAGGTAAATGGAAGCGTAGTTATGCACATGCTGCATCATCTAACGTGAACCATAGGCAATCATTGCCCTCTCATGCATCAGTACACACCTGAGTTCAGTCCCTAATGCGTCATAGTAAACTACGTACCCAACACCCTCCTCTGGTAGCCTCAAGATGGGCGCAATGGTAAATTAATCTCTCAACTTTGGAAAGCTCTTCTAATATAAATCTGACCATATGAAGGGTTTCCCCTTCATCGTCAAACCTTAATGTGGTGATGCAACTCTGGAGAAGTCAGGCACAAATCTCTGATAGTACCCAGCCAGTCCCAGAAAACTCTGCACCTCTGTCATGCACCTCGGTGGATCCCAAGAAAGTACTGCCTAGATCATAACAGGATCCACCACAACTCCCGTCTCTGAGATGACGTGACCCAAGAAGTGAACCTCTCGATTCCAGAACTGGAACTTCAAGAGCTTACCATAATTCTGTATCTCTCGGAGTGTATCCAGTACAACCAGCAAATGGTAGGCATGCTCCTCCTCTGTGATCGAGTAGATCAATATGACTTCAATGAAGAATACGACAAACCGATCGAGGTAACTCTGGAAGATACTATTCTTGAGACTCATGAACACTACTGGAGCATTGGTCACGCTGAAGGGAATAACCAAGAACTCATAATGATCGTACTAACACCTGAAGGTTGTCTTCTGCACATCCTCGTCTCAAAATCTGAGTTGGTGATAGCCTGACCTGAGGTCAATCTTTGAGAACCATCGTGCACCATTGTGATGATCAATGAGGTCGTCAATCCTCGAGAGTGTGTACTTGTTCTATACGGTCACCTGATTCTGGAGACGGAGTCGACACATAGTCGTATGCTCCCATCCGCCTTCTTGGGGAATATAATTGGAGAATCCCAGGGTGAAACACTGGGTCTGATGAATCCCTTTCCCTATAAGTCTTCCAGTTGTACCCGCAGATCACGAAGCTTAGTGGGAGCCATCCGATACGCTGGAGTAGATATCAGTGGTCCCAGGGTACATGTCAATGTAGAAGTCTACCTCTCTGCGAGGAGGTATTCATGGACCATCGTTAGGAAAAACGTCCACATACTGATCCACCACAACAGGACAACTCGGACTCCGCACATCAAACACACCTGGGATGAGACTAGCAAACTGATGTGTGATAGGCTTCCCTCTCCTCTGCATAAGTCCATCCTGCACTACCAAGGCTCCCTTATCGCTGTTGAAGGTGAACCTTCTCCCATCTGTGCGGACACACTGCACTTTGCACCTAATATAGTCGATCTGGGCATGGACTGTAGATAACCAGTCCGTAGACAGGATGACGTCATATGGCCTCGATGCCACTACAAGAAGATCACAGTCGAAGATATCACCTCCTAGAGTAAGATCACACTACCGGAACCAGTGCGTAATCATCGAGTCTGATCCAGTGGGAGACTCTAGCAGTAAGGATCGGGCCAACGACTCCATAGAAATCTCTGGGCTCCGAACAAGGGCAGCGGCAATAAAATAATGACTTGTGCCTGTGTCTATAAGAACTGTAGAAAGGGTGGAGTAGACATAAATAGTACCTCAAATCACCACAGGTGTGCCTTGGTCATAGGCCTCGACTTCCTAGAGGTGAGCCTACCCCTTTCTTCTAGTTCCCTGTGTTCGGGGTGGTCCTCCTGGTGGTGGTGGGGGTAGAGCCTCTAAGCGTCGTCCACCACCCACTGCTCGGCCAGCTCCTCTGGCTCGTCCGCCTTCTCCCTGTGGACCTCCACGGTCGAACCTCTGCCTCTACCTTGATGGTACCTCAACTATCGGTTGCTCGTCTTCTTGGCGGGTCGGTCAGTGACAAGCCATGTGGCCCTACCCGCTTCATACATTGCACTTCCTACCCCTCATATGGCAGGCTCTATATCATGTTCCCCGCACATCCGAATCAATATCCTAAGGTCTCCCACCTGATGTCCTGGTCCACTTGGAACTCTGCGACATCTGTCTACTACCGGCTGCATAAGATTCCTTACGTGTCACCCTGCGGTGGGTCTCGTTGCTGGTGTCGGCTCAACAAGAAATCTCTCCACAAGAAGGGCTCTCTCTAGCACTCCTGCCTACATCGAAATTCTGATGGGAGATCATCGAAGCCCTTATCTCATGCCTCAGTCCCTTCTCAAAGGTCAAGGACCGAAATAATCTATCTAGTACCATGTCCGTGGAGTAGCGCGAGAGGTTGGTAAATCTTGTCGAGTACTGGGATATTGTCATATTGCATTGCCATAGATGTAGTAACTCATGGATGCGCACCACACAAGGGGTGGCTAGAACAAATTTCGAGCGGAAGAGGCTCTTGAAGTCCATCCAAAGTAGTGATACCTTGTCATTCACCTAGAGCATCAAGATCCACCATATACCAGCTACTGCATGAAAGAAACTCACAGAAAGAATCACGATAAGGTCTGTTGGTGTCCCTACCAATTTGAAGACACTTACAATAGCCTCCAGCCAATCCTCGGCCGCCTGAGGGTCCGTCTCTCCGTAGAACCTGGGCACCCTCAGTCACTGAAACTCGTGAAATGCACTCAGGCGGCGTGACTCTATGATGCTGGGGCTGGTGGTATCAGTGGCCCGGTGGGTAGTCGTACCGCTGGTGCCTCTGATGTAATGGGGCCCTGCACCGTGGAATCGTCACTCGATGGGCTGCCATCTCGCACGTAACTAGGAACCCTAGATGGCTATCTTCATGGGGCCATCCTGAAAAGAAACTGGTGTGCCATGGTCTAATAGTATACATGGTGAGCTGACACAATGTAATCACAAAGAAAACCTTCGAAACACACAAGCAATCAATGTTTTCGTGCACTGAGTCAGAAATCCGAAGTCAGGGTCACGGTGTATGGTTATGTCAGCCGCCGCACCAACAGTGGACTCCCTGGACTGATAAACACATTCATTACTCTTAACACTATTGCATAACATTAGAGAATGATCAGAGTCCTACATTCTACGGTAGGTCTGAATCCTCTAATACCAATTTATCACGACCCGTCCTCGGGGCCTTTGCCGTGACTACCCCAAGCCCGCCTTCCATAGGCCAGGGGCAGGCCACTAGCACCAAAGGAGTAAATCCCAATAAAATGGAAGGAATTTCCTTTATAAAAGTATAAAACACAATAGAGTACAGAAGATGAATTAAGCACAAAGTAATACTGAGAACAAAAGTAAGTGCGGAAAAGTAAATGGTCCAGTATACAAACCCAAAGGAAAGTACGATACAATACAACTGAAAAGGAATTACAACAGTATTAAAGAAAATCAGTAACCACTGAGTCATCCTCCATATATCCCAACTGATGGGTGGGTACATATAGTCTCTCAAACTCCTCGGGTCCAGTCGTCCGCACTGTGTACGTCCCACCATGTGGTCCACCTTCAGATACCATCCAACACTCAAAGCCTCCACCTCAATCAGTATTGTCTGTCATCTACATACAACACAATGTAGTGCGAGCATATCCCATGTAGGGGTGAGTATAAGATACTTAGAAGGGACCCCGAGACCCCTGAAGGTCTCCCTGAATCCACAATGTATAAACCAAAATGGAAAGATACAATCAAAAAATATCAACCAACTTTACTTAGGTATATTCCCATACATATATCTAAGTCATCAATTCTAGTCAGGCTCTAACTCTAGAGCCCAAGAACAACCTAGTCCACACAGGAATGAAGCCAATCACACCGTTGGTAATGATTTCTAGTCAATACTTAGCTCACATAGGTATACTACTCACGAAGAGGGGTGGAGATGATTAGATGTTGCCTCTGAATCATCTCCTCTGTCGAACCCACGTAGGATCCTAGTACAGAAGTTGTCGCTGCCAAACCCACGTAGGATCCAAGTACAGTAACCATCGCTGCCGAAAACATGTAGGATCCAAGTACAATCTTCATCACTACCAAAATCACGGAGGTTCCAAGTACAGTCGTCCTCGCTGCCGAACCAATGGAGGATCCAAGTATAGTCATCATCATCGTCGAACACATAGAGGATCCCAACATAGTAGTCTTCGTAGTCACAGCCAGCTCTAGGGATCCTGCACAGATCGTACTCGATTCCATGAGGGTCCACTCCATGAGTAATGGGGGTCGATACATCAACTGTCACAAAGTCCAGAGTTGATGTATCCCGATGTTTTGTCTCGTCAAAAGGAACTCAATGCGACAGACGGTGCATCAAGAGAATGCCTGGTCTGAGAGGTACTGGCCTTTTTGTTCCAGTGGCCCGGTTAGAAATATGCTCATTTCTAACCTCACTGTTATCCAAGTAATCCAAAACTCACTTAGAGTATTTCAAAATGACTGCCTCATTGTGAGGTTCCTGGTGGTGCAGATGGCACGTCGATCAGACGCGCAGTCTTTAAGATATTCATCTTTAAGTGAAAACGGGCCCAGCCCGTTAAGCCCAGTGGGCTGGCAGGTCGGGTCAATCATGTTTTGTCGGGTCCGACCTGGCAGGAGGGTCGGATAGGCCTGATGAAACAAGCGGCCATGCCCGGCCCAGTAGGGCGCGGCCTGGCCGGGCATGACCCGACTGGTTGTGGCTCCGCGTTCACGGCATGTCACGGCGACGCCGTTCTTCCTCCGTCTCGGCCCACTTGGACATGACTTTTCATTGTGTGTGCGACTACGACCCTTGCGCCACTAGCCACTTCCATGTTCCACCTCCAGTCATCGATTCCAAAAATGTCAAGTTCCAGTGGAGGGTCGTCGGGCTGCGTTCATTCTGCCCGCGCCCTCCGTGTTAAGAGGAAACAAATGGCCAAATTCGTTTCAAAAAAATTTACGGGGAACAAGTACAATTTTAATTAACTAAAATTTTATATAATCCACCTACCTCGAATATAGTTTGTTCCTTGTAGACGCGAAAAGTGATGTAGCTCCATCAACGCTAGGAAAGAACCGTCGTTGTTGGTGAGTTCCTCACGGTTGTATTTATCCCATGATGTGGAGGAAGTAAAATATTGGAGAAACATGTAGAGTTCATTGCTGATTCGTTCTTCATTGAAGGTGGGTGTTCTTTGTCAGAGAAGGAAATTGTTCTTCATTGAGGAGATGAATACTTCTCTCACTTTTCTCAAGAGCTCTCTCCCAAATTTTTTCCGACACAACAAAATTCCCCCCAAAATAAAATATTAGGTTTGGCTAATATTTTATTAACACATCCAATTCAATATTTCAAATCACTTAATTAATTAAATGAAGGGGTTCATTTCCTTAATTAAGGTATGTTTGCAAATTTAAAGAGGGAGAGAGAGGGAGAAGAAGTTTCTCATTAATAAACGGGGTTACAAATTTATTGAAGGGAGTTTAAGGGAGTTTAGGGGGAGGTGAAAGGTTGGGGCTCATGTGGGCCCCACCTCTCAAATATCCACACATGGGAAGTTGGGTGGTTGTGGGCCCCACCAATAACTTTCCATGGGAGGGATTAACTTTCAAGGACATAAAATTGTCCCAAAATTTTATTTAACTTATTAACTAAACCCCAATTTTTAATTTACAACCCTCATAAAATTCAACATCAGTAATGGTCCCCTTAAGAAATTACTGATTCTGCGAGTTCATCGGTGCCCTCATATTTTAATTTCGAGCAGCATTTCAAAAGATAGAAAAACTCACTCATTTTTTCACTGAACGTAACTGAGCTAAACTTCGTAAAATGATTCCAGGTACATCGCGCCTAAAAATTAAGTGTCGTTAGAAGCCACAGACTCGTAAAATTCCAAATTATTTAAGAAAAACATTTCCTTGAAATTTCCGGGTCTTTACATATGGATCCGAGAGAGTCACTTGATAGATCATGAATATTCAAATATGAAACGATCATCTTTGTCTTAACATACTTAAATAATGGTTCTGATATTCATGGATTTATATGGATCTATGAATCGATCATAAATGATGTTTGAAATGATATTTATTTCATTATAGATCCTTTTAGAACTCTCTGATAAAATCATTAGTTGAAATCTCTTTCATGGAATAGTCAGACACATGGTTCCTTCATTAAAAGAAAAAAATACTCAACATATGGTTCAATTTAAAATCATTTTTTCTATGAATGTTAGGATGATAATTTAGGGTTGATCATAAAATTATGGTTCATGAACCATACATTTGTTTCCTCAAACATAGGGTTACTAAATTACAAAATGTTTCTTTACCATAATTTTATCTGTAACAAAAGTAAGGTTCTTTCGCATAGCGTATTTTTCTAAAACCATACATTCTTCTATACAGAATGTGGAAAAAATTAATGTTAGTATGGGAATTCATGCATTCATCATTCAAACATATGGATAAATACAATATTAGGGTTCATGACCCATTTTTGTTTTTCCAAGCATAGGAATTGTTCTTTATGTTACATTTATCAACATAGGGTATGAAAATTGTTTCTGGAAAACATTAAAATTTATTCCAAACACTTTGATGAATATTCCATGATGATTAAAAACATGAATATAATTTCAGTCTAAATATTTAAATGAATATAAATTTCATGAAATACACTTAAAATAATATCATCAATAAAATATAAAACGGTATTTGAGAGTATATAAATCTATAAGACTTATAAACTATAATTGGGACAATACATGCACAAAAATATCCACATTTTTTATTATCACAAAACCCATACAATAATTTACATAAAATATTAGATTTTGTAAACACTAAGGAAATTATATTTAATTAAAATAATTCATTTTTTTAAAATTAATTATTTCGATGCATTATTTCTATTTCACGATAATATTTTCATTAAAAAATATTCTTGAATTTATAATTCTGTGTTTACTCAATATTATAACCCTTTTATGATTTCAAATATAAAGAAAATGAAAAATTATTATAACACATTAATTTTTTCACAAAACAATAAACGAATGTTATAGTGTACTCGTTAGAAAAAATAAAACAATATTTATGGTAGTTGATATAAACAAATAATAAAATATAGAAATCATTCATAGAATACAAAAATAATTTGCATCATTATTATAAGAACAATAAAAATACATGAGTGGTTTTAGATTATATAACAATTTTATACAATATGTATGGGGATGATGAAAGGTTTGATTCAGGAGTAGTTTCTGGTCCTCATCAAGCTAGAAGAACCTGGAAAACATTGTTTTAAAACCACCATATGACCTTTAAACTGTTCTGAAATATTTTTGACTAGTTGGATTATCAAAATTCTGGAATCTTAAATTACTTTTCAATTTTCAGCCAGATTGACTTTGATAAAGTCTTACAGCATTAACCCTATTCAAAGAAATTGTGAAAGCTTATAAATGAATTTATTAATAAGTAACTGGTTTCTGGGTTCACTTGAATTGTGATTCTCAAAAATATCCTTCCAATTATCCATAAAACTAGAAAAAGAGGGAAAATTACATAGAAGATGTAGAAACCTCTCATTATATCAACCATTTTTAATGTGATTGACTGAAATATTCGTATTAGGTCTTAAGATGTTGGTTGTGTAGAGGTGGATGCTCTGGACTGATTGATAATCCTCATTATCGATTCCAATTGACTTCCCAAATAACATTTAAATTATCAAAAAATAATTAGAAATAAAATATTATTTATGTTTTTTAAACTAATCATATAAATATCTCTTCAATTCATCAAAATCCATTTTTGACACAAAATTTTCTATAAACACTTAAGAATTAGTCTAACCAAAACCTAATTCAATCCTTGTAAATTATGAGTTTCATAAATTATAAAAATATTTTCTTACAGCTTCCAATTTTTATGGAATAATATATTTTTCCTTATGTACCTTATTAAAAATAAATAAAATATATTTTATCTTGTTTTTTATAGAGTCAGATGTTCCTTCATCATGATTCTGTGACTGAGGATCCTCTTCAAAAATATTGAAGTATTTAGAAAAAAAATTCTTACTTGAAAAAGATATACCATCAATTACTTATATCTTCTCTCTAGATACAGATGATTTTTTCCAATGATTGATCAAAAAATACAAAAATTATGAATTTCAATTATCTCAATGGTATTAGTTATCGATTGATGAACATGCTAAACCTTTATAGGTTTCTTATTTACGATCTTGTTGACTAACATCATGATGTTCTTGATCTTTACTATCTTCATGTTGATCAACAACATGATATGGTTCCTCCATATTCATTTAACAATTCACATCATCAGAAATTAATAATATATACTCATGCTTGGGTTCTTCTCTTCTCCTTGGTCTTAAGATTAGTTTTACTCGGTTTTCATCTTATGATCATTCATTAGAAATATCTATAGTATTATAAATGATATTTCTTCTAGTAGGTTGAGTAACACATTTAATATATGATTCTCCATTATTGATTTCTCAATGAAATTAAACCTAGAGACTTGATATTTCTTTTCTCCCCCTGAACAAAATTTTTGGATTCTTGTTTGTCATACACACCAACAGGAAACAATTTATCTTCTACTATACTATAAAAGAAACAAATAATTTGCAGACTACCAGCATTAAAATAATTATTGTGGTGACATATAGAATGTTAATCAATATAAATCATCTTATTCCTTCTATATAGAAGAAGAGGAATGATCTATCCATAGGGATAAAATGATGTCTTTTCAAATGAATTACAATAGTGACTCAGATGTCATAGAATATGAATGGAAAATATAGACATGGGAATCACAAATAAATAGAAATATAATATATATGATTGGGTACTAATCATTTCTATATCATAAAACCATGGAATTATAGTAGTTTCAATAACCATTATCAGCACTTTTTAGTCACACATTTGGTCCTTTATAAACATTTTCCTTATATTATTTGATCAAAAAAGAAACGGCATAATGCATTCTCATTTCTGATCCTAATTTTCAACTGATTGAAGATAAAAATATAAAATTCCTTCATGAGTCAATGTTAAAATCTGAGTAATTTCTTCTTAGTAGATCATAAACTTCTTATGATCAACCCGTGAAAATATCAAATCCTCTGAATTGCCAAAATCAAACTGAACATTTCTATAAAATTTCATCAGTTCTATCTCATAATGAAAATATTTATTTTCCTCTATAAATACAAAATCAACACCATTAAACTCATTATCTTTCATGATCCTAATATTTGTCTCATTCTTCTATTTAAAATATATGACTTTTCCTTGAAGACAATTCATTACGGGGACACGCAGACACTTTGGATCACTTTGTTCACCTTCATCTATTCACATGGTCATTGTCATTTCCATGAATGTGGAGGTTGAAGGTGTTCATATTCTAGGATTTAGAAGAAAGACATTGGCTTTGGTAGATTAAATGGTTTGAAAACAAATGGTAAGTAAAGATAAAGGGATTTTTTTTGATGGATGGTGATGTGGTCTGTCTTCTTGTATAGATAAAGTAGGGTAATCATTATAATTTTAATTTTTGATAACAGAAAGTTTAAAAAAATGAGACAAATATTTAATCAAAAAAATTAATAATTATTAATTATAATTACTAAATAAAAATAATGGTCAAATAAATTAAAAAAAATAAATTAAAATCCAATAATAAATAAATATTTAAATAAAAATATTTTTAACTCCCCTTAATGAAATAAAAACTTGCAGTAAGAAGTGTTTTAGAATATATAACAGTTAGTTTAAATTTTATATTTATAAGTTATTATGATATGTCCTTTTTAAGAATATGATCTCTTAGAAAATGGTGTCTTGTATCAATATCCTTAGTCGTGGATTGAAGTATATGAATTATAGAACTATTGATATAACAATTATTATCCCATTAATAGGAAAGTTATTAAAATTTTGTCCAAAATCAAATAGACTATGTTTCATCCAAAACACATGTGCAATAAAACTGCCAGCAGATAAATATTTTTCCTTTTCCATTGACAAGACAACATAGTGTTGTTTCCTACACAAACATGGTTATAATGATTTTCCAAAAAAGTGATAGTTTTCTATAGAGAATTTATATCTAATATAAACCTCTAAAATCAGTATTTGAGTAAGAAATTAAATTTATATCATATGTTTTTTCTAAAGAATAAATCGAAAAGAAGTTCCTTTTAAATATCTAAAAATAATATATGGAATTTTATGTTTGGATTTTTTTAGATTTGGCTGAAATAATGAACATAAATATAATGAAAACATTATATATGGTCTATTAGAAATATGATATAATAATATATCAATCTTACCACTATATAACTTGTTGTCAACTAGTTTTCTAGGTTCATCCAATTTGTGTTTTATACTGGTACCCAGAGGAGTTGTATATGTCTTACTATATTATAGTCCATACTTTATTAATAAAAAAAATAATAAATTTACATTTATTTAGAAAATTTCCATAATTATTTTGATAAATATGAAATCCTAAAAATAAATTCATTTCTCCCATCATAATCATTTCAAATTAGTTTTGATTTAGATTTTAAACAACATTACAGTTCTCTTTAATTTTTAAATAAATAATGACATCATCAATATAATTTTTTTATAATAAAATAATAGAAAAAATAGTTTTCTTCAAAATATTAGGATCTACAAATCTAATATAAAATCCATTATCTATTGAAATAGAGCATAATCTTTCATACTAACCTCTAGGATCTTGTTTAAGGCTATAGAGTGCTTTAGTCAGTTTAAAGAAAAAATTTGTTCAGTGTGGATTTTCAAGACCTGGGGTTGTTTATCATAAATTTCCTTCATTATATATTCATTTAAAAAGGTATATTTAATATAAAAATTCATTTGATATGTGTAATATGAAAGGATTCAAATTGATTCTATTCTATCTACATGTGTAATGGCTTCATCATAATCTATTCCTTATTCTTAATTGTATCCTTTAGATACTAATCTATAATTTTTTCTTGTTATTATCCCTTGATCATTCAGTTTATTTCTTAAGATCCATTTAGTTCCTATTACAGGATAATATGATGGTCATTCCTCTAAATCCATAACATCATTTATTATGAATTGGTTTAGTTCATCTTTCATAGTTAACAACAAATAGTCATTTCTAAAATCTTCTTTTTAGGTATTAGGTACTAACTAAGATAGAAAGGTAGATAATTAAACTAGGTTTTCTATATTTCTTCCACTTATAAGTCATGTTTCTAGGCCTCCTATAATAGTTAGTAACGGATGGTTCATTAAAATTCTATATTATCTAGGTATGACATGTTTAGGTTCTTCAGTTTCAGGTTTTCTAAACTGCACTAATTGTTTCTTTATTTTAAATAATATTTTTAAGAAAGTCAAGTCTCATGTTATCTGAAGAGTCATTGATATCAACTCTTTGATATTCCTTCTTTAATGGGATAGATTCATCAATGTTCACATGAAATGATTCATCAACAACACTTTAATTTTTATTAAATACTATATAGGCTTTATAAGTTGTATAATATCCATATAATATTCTTTCAACATATTTTGGACTGAATTTACCGTGGTTTTCCTTAGTATTTTTTAAATATACCTTGAATCCAAAAACATAAAAGTATATTACATTTTGATTTATATCACTCCATAGTTCATAGTGTGTATTTTTAATAAATAGACATACTAAAACTCTATTCATGATATAGAATGCTATGCTTAGAGAATTGTCCTAGAAATAAGTTGGAATGTTGTATTCATTTAGCATAGTCCATGCCATTTCTTGAATAGTTCTATATCATATTTCAACAATTCCATTTTATTGATGTGTTCTTGGTGTTGTGAAGATGTTTTTAATACCCAAATTTGATAAGATAGAATTAAATAATGAATTCTAAAATTCTGCAGCATGATCCCATGTTAATGAAATTATTTAAAAAAAATTCATTTTGAACAAGTTGGAAAAAACATTTAAAAATAGTGATCATCTCAGTTTTAATTTTTTTCGAAAATATACCCATGTAAATCGAAAAACAAATCATCAAATAAAACATAAACATGTAATTTACAAGACAAACATACTGCTATCGTTGTTCCAAAAAAATCCATATGGATAATTTATAATGGTTTACAAGTAGAAATATTTTTTATTGAGTTGAAACAATATTTATGATGTATATGGATTATGCGTGCGTCACAAAATATATCATTGTAAAATTTAGTATAAGGTAAATAAAAATCTAATTTTTTCGTAGATAATTTATTTAAAGAATATGTATTTTAATTTCCAACTCTTCCATTCCATAACCAAGACTCATTTATTTAGTCGTCAAACAGTTCTCTTTTTTTAAATCGGGAATTCAGATTCAAAGTATAGAAATTATTAGTTCCTATTGCTCTAAATGTATTCAATTTATGTTTTAAAATTGCGTTGGAATTTTCCGAAAAATAAACACAAAAACCATAATCAATATTTTGAGATATTCTTATTAGGTTGTGATTTAGGCCTTGTACTTAAAATAACGTATTGGTTTCAATTGTCTTTGGGTCTCTAAGAGTTTGAACCCCAATATTTTTCCTTTTCATATTCATGAAAATAATATGTTTTTTTTGTTACCCATATTTTCTTGGATTCAACTCAATCCACAGGTAGTGATCTAGGAATCCAGACTTTTTTATTTTGCCAACATTTTTATTAGTAGCCTCATACATATTATTCTGAAGTAAAACAATTTTTTATACCACTAATTTGAAGATTTATCATGTAAAAGTTCACATTGTAATGTCCAATAATTAAAAAGTAATAGAATTTATAATTTTATGAATTGGGCACAAATAGTTTTTGTATTATTTTTATTTTTCACCATTGGTTCATATTCCAAACATTTCTCTTTTATTTTTATCCTTTAAAAGAATCTCATTCAATGTATTTTATCCTTTTGTTAAAATAAAATCATTACTTTTTCATGATTATACTTCATCCAGGAATTCATAAATTACTTTTTCAGAATCAATACAATTCGATGTATTTGTATTGAATTTTTAAATTATATCTTGGTGTTTCTTTAGTATTGTGTCTCTTTATCCTAAAACAACATTATGTGTATATTTTTAATGATATATGTTTCATTATTATGGAATAATATTTTTCATCTTGTAATGTGTAGTAAGTAGCCAATTTTCTATTTGAATATATAAAAGAGATAGGGGTATAATAATAATAATAGGTTTATTCCCTTTTTTTTCTTCATCCATAAAGAACAGATTGGCTTTGTAATTTTGTGGCACTTTTTCTAAATCAGATTTATAGGAGTCGCTAGAGTTTTTACAGGAATTCCATGTGGATTTCATGTATATTTTTCCTTCATGTTCATATTCACAATTATTCTTAAATTTCATATATTCCTCTTTATTTCATCTTTCAACTAGGGGATTCCATGTTTTATGTGACCTAACTACTTTCATTTGAAACATCTTGTTATTTATGATCCCTTTCATCCTTCCTAAATTCTCATTTTTAATATTTTTTTAGAATTTGCTAAAATTTATGGATAGCTGAACAAGTTCCATTTCAGATTCTAGGGATTATGAATTTTTGTTTATTTTGACTTCTTGTTTTTAATTTATGTCATGATATTTAGATTTTACCTTAAGGGTGGGGATCTTAATTTTTACAACTGTCTTATGCTCTTAATATTTATCTTTCATTTCTTCTTCATGCATCATCAATGTTCCAATCAATTCTTTCATTGTAAAATTATTGATAGTTGATGATTCCCTAATAGCTAAAGATATTCAATTCCATTTAAAGGTATGTACTCGAAGAACTTTTAGCACTTGATCCAGTTGACTGATGGGATCTCCCAATGTATTAATATTCTAGAAGATATTTGTTAATAGTTCATTCTTTTGAGTGATTCTTTCACCATAAAACATTATAAATTCATAAAACATTAGTTTTTCAGTAGAAAACCACATCTGAATGATATAATATATTGATTCATATGTTATAGGTATTTTATTCCTAATTTCTTTGGCAGTAGGAAATATTTATACATGATTAATGTAATGCCCTGACCCCAGTTACCCAGAGTCAATGCATTATTACATAACATTTGCATGATCACAATAGATCAAATCTCTAAAGACTGATTAGTTTAGTTGCATTATAAATAATAAATACATTCATAAGGTTTACATTATATTATAAAATGAAAAACTACAACAACATAGTCTCCATAGTCCACACTCATATCCCTTATACTATTCATAAAGGTCAGTCAAAATATACTTCTTCACATCCTGGTAAAAATAAAACATAGAAAGTGGTGAACTCAGATGATCCGTAATGATAACAATTTAGCGGAAACATTCATAAATAAGCAAAAACATTTAAGGAAATGTATGACTTAAAAAAAAGCCTTTTAAACTTGAACATTAGAATAATATGGAAATTATAAAATCAAATAATTCCATTTACATATTCACATGGATATTCTACTAGCAGAATAATCAAATCCAATACCTTTAACAACATTCATTATGTTGGAATGCATAATTCCAGACTTTATAACCATAGAGTCATGGCCTTGTTCCAAGACTACAAATAAGATTTTGTCCGGGTCTTATTCCAAGACACCAGTTTGTCTCATGAAACCTAACGATGCATCGGGGAGCTACAACGGTCTCCACTTGTCACTTACTAAGACCAATTAATTCCTCATATGAAAAGGTTTAAACATAACATTAAAATTCTTGTTAAAACTAGCATACTAAATGTCAATACTTTATCCATAAACAATGAATGGTGTAAAAATAACACATCCACAGTCAAAAATATCACAAAAACATCAATAAAACATAGAAGCATTGTATCATAATAAATAAACTTCAAATAAGATTACAATCCATCAGAGGATGTTGACATAGATTAAATCAAATCTTTTTTTAGAGAAATCTCAATTTCTATTTGGAAATTATTTAAAAGTCATATAATTAAAAAAGAAAACATTTATTTTGAAAACATTCTTATAATATTTTAAGGGACGCTTAGACGATGTTATAATTGCATAAAATAGCTGCACCCGTGGTATAAGTTAAAAAAACATTCTTACCTTAATTTTGTCGAAAAGGTCATTAAGTACCTTGTTCGGAAAAAACGGAATGATTCCTTTCAAACCAGTTTAGAAATATTAAAACAAGTTTATAAATGACTTTTACCAATAGTCTAGTAAATAGTAAAAATGATTTGGAATACATTTTTAAGCAACATGGATGTGGATGATAAAGAGGTCCCAATAGATACTTACGTAAAATCAAACTCGGATAATAATGAGATTGTGAAATTAACCCTTACCTTGTACTTTTCCTTGGTAGAGGGCACACTAGAATCATGTGTAATAGTTAAATCATTGTTATTAAATTATACATGAACTATATACATAAATATGATATAATATATGATCTTATAATATTTATTTGTTATTGATATTTCAGTAGCATCATCGTTTCGGGTGTTAACTGATTCGTTGTCCGTTATATGATTTTTTAAGTAAGTAATGTTTGTAATGGATAGGATGTATCTTATTCATATTAATAATTATATTGAGTAATTAAACATTATTTTTAATCATCAAATGAAAATTATTCTTGAATGGATACAATGGGGAATGAATCTCTTCACGTTCATGGAGACAGAAATCCGTACGTACGCACGAGAGAAAATATAATTCTTTTGATATTAAAATCATATATAAGTGGATGGTATATAATATATACAGAATAATTATCATGTTATTTTTATTTTTTAAGTCATTTATACTCATTATTATACCCATCCTAATGATAAATTATTTGACTAACGAACTACACCACAACTTGGAGACGGTAATCCGTACGTACGCACGTATGGTGACTTTTTCATTTATAGGATGGATATAATAATGAATATGCTTGTACCATTTATAAAATAATAACATATTATATATAATATAAGGTATTTATTATTTTATAATGGAAACAATAAAGATAGAGGAAGGGGAAGAAGAAAATAACTTGAAAGAGGTGGTGAAATATTTACCACTTCTGCGGGTTCTTCATTTTGATTTGATCAAAAGTACTCCATAGGATGGCTTTCTGACAAAAGTAAGGACTCTATGATGAAGGGAGGATAGTTGATAGGATATTTGGTCAGGTTTTGGCTTTGTAAAATGACATTTAAGGTGTGAATTTGAGATAAGGTGAAGTTCCCTTTTATAAGA
Organism: Viscum album; assembly: GCA_963277665.1. Lineage (NCBI taxonomy): Eukaryota > Viridiplantae > Streptophyta > Magnoliopsida > Santalales > Viscaceae > Viscum > Viscum album. Next base: position 631,257,424 of record OY728134.1, on the reverse strand, counting down.
GGGGTGAGGGGCACATTTGAAGAAGATTGAAATATTATTTTATAATAAAATCTGTTTCTGTTTCTAATGGCTCAAAATTGAATTATTTAAAGGATAAGGTGGATATTGGTTGAAAAAATCTCAACCAATAGGGTTTAGATAGGTTTATTTTATCATATTAACCTTATCTTTTAGATTTAACACTTAGTTAAATTGTTTTTCATTTACCATGTCTCTTTGTATTTTTATATTATATGGTTAACAAACATACTATAAACTTCCAAGAGAAACTCAAGTGTTCAATTAATTGACATATATAATATTATTTAATCCATTTGTCTGAACATCAGATTTTTAGGAATATAATATTAATTAATAATATAATAATTTTTTAAAAAAATCTTTTATGTCATTTTGACACTATTTGGTATTTTTTTATTTATAACATCATTATTACTTCTAATAAAATTCATCTAATCAACCCAAAAATTTCATATTAACCATGAAAATTAGTGGAATTCATTAAAAGTTTCAAATTAGTTTTATTTGGATATTTATAAAATCAATTATTTTAATATTTTATTAATAAGGTAATTACTACATCATCATAATGTCATAAATAAATTTAATTATTTAATGTCTAAAAATTATTAAAAAAATAAAATTATATAGTAAATATTTTTTAGCTTTCTGAAGAATATTTATAGTCCAATTTATATTATGTATAACCATATATTAAAAATGGTTAGTTATTAAATATTGATATTAACTTTTTTAACTCTTCTTTAAATAAAATAATAATAAATGTCCTCATCCAATAAAAGTGGACCAAAGAGGATCATATTTTATTCCTAAGGTTTTTTTTTGTCGAATTACGCTTATCCAATAGAATTAGGACATGTGTTAGGGTAATAATAATATCATTTTTACCCTTAATTGTCGTATTTACTTTTAACCGTGGTAAATAAATTGAAAAAGGTACGATTCACCAAAAATTATTTTCATCTTATTGAACCAAATTTTACTTACTGATCTCAACCATGTATATTTTATTTTTGAAATTAAACTCACAGAGGTGGTAAGATTATGTTTTATAAAAATTTTGAAATGCTCCTAGGAGGCGGGTAAAAAACGATAAATTGTTCGATAAAATTTTATATATCTAAACTTATTATAAAATGATTACAATGAATTACATTGAACTTATATAAGTATTATGTATCTATTTTTTCATAAAATAAATTTAAATAAAATAATTAAATATTTAATTAAAAAGTCGGTTTTAAACAATAACGCAGTGTTTTTCACCATTCCTCAAAAATTGATGGTTTTCAGAAAAATACCAAAAAATCACCGTAAGCTAATTTGAATATTCTAAATCCAAAAAGGAAGTCCATTTTTAAAGATAAAATTTATAAAATTTCAAAAAGTGGTTATTACTATTCATACAAACTATTTTTATTGGTTGTGGTGTGTTTTAACTCGAAGTTGCGTACAACACATTCTATTGTATTATTAAAAGGGAAACATAATATGGAAGCTTCTGGTGTTACATTATCCTCTCCTTTAAATAATTTCATCCTAGAAATTTCTAGAATATTACTACATAAAAAAATTCTGGTGGTTCTTTATCATAAGTTTTTCGGGTTCCCAAATTTCCACTTCTTTCTTATCATCTCTCCATAGAACTTTTACCAGACGAGTCGTCCAGTTTCTCACCACTTGTTCTCTGGTACAAAAAATTTTGACAGGCTCTTCATAGTAAGATAGATCTGGTACCATTTTAATATTCTCATAGGTGAGTACATGCATTGGGTCAAGCATGTATTTTCTCAACAATGACAGGTGTGACACATCATGAACATTGGAGAGACGTGGCGATATTTCAAAAACGGTAAACTATAGCCCCAATTCATTCTAAAATTTTGAAAGGTCTAATTTACCTAGGACTCAATTTAACCTTCTTTCCAAATTGTATAACTCCCTTTGATGAAGACACCTTCAATAAAACATGATCTCCTACCTGAAATTCCAAATCCTTCCTTCGGTTATCGGCATAGCTCTTCTGCCTACATTGTGCTACTTTGATTTGGGTTTGGATAACCTTCAACTTTTCCACCGTTTCCTCAACAAGTTCGGGTCCTACGAGTTTTATTTCACTAACATCATCTCAACAAGTTGGTGTGTAACATCACTTTCCATATAATGCTTTATATTGTTCCATCTGAATACATGAATGGAAGATATTGTTATATGAATGTTCTACCAGAGGAAAATAGTGATCCCACAAACCTTGAAAGTCATGTGTGAAAAATATTAACATGTCTTCTATGTTTTTAATAGTCCGTTTGGATTGTCAATCAGTTTGAGGGTGGTAGGAAGTGCTTAATTGAAGATCAATATACGGGGCCTTCTGAAGACTTTTCCAAAATCATGATGTAAAATAGGGATCAAGATCAGAAACAATCGTTAGTGGAACTCCATGAAGACATACAACTTCATTAATATATAGTCTTTCTAAAAATTCAGGTGGTAAATCTTCTCTTATACAAAGAAATTGTGCTGATTTGGTAAGATGATCAACAACGACCCATATTGCATCATTCCTTTTAGGTGTCTTTGGAATCCCCATGACAATGCCCATAATAATATTATCCCATTTCTACTCAGGTATAGGAATAGGTTTCATGAATTCTCCAGTCTGTTTCCTTCCAACTTTTACTTGTTGACAAACCATACATCTTGACACAAAATCATAAATCTCACTCTTCATGTTGTCCCAACAAAAATGTTCATTCAAATAACGTTACATCGTAGTGCTACCAGGGTGTGTAGAGAAATTGGAGCTATGAGCATCATCTAACAATTCTCCTTTTAGATCCGGTATATTGGGAACACAAAGTCTCCTCCCAATTTTAAAAAACCCATCTTCATATATGAAATCCCTCAATCTCCATTCATTCACAGGTTTAATCGTCTTTTGAAACTCTTCATCATCAGCCTGAGAACTTTTTATCCTTTCTAGTAAATATGGTTTGGAACCCAATTGAAAAATTATTGATGTTTAACATTCCATGATTATTCCCATATTCATTTTCACAAAATCCATGAAAATAGGATCCATTTCAATTATCATCTTTGTCAAAACTCCATGATCCTTTCTACTCAATGAATCTGCAACATTATTTTCCTTCCCCGGGTGGTAGTGTATAGTGTAATCATAATCCTTGAGTTTTCCAAGCCATATCCTTTGCCTCTCGTCGAGTTCTTTCAATGAGAAAATACACTTCAAACTCTTGTGATCTGTATATATCTCACATTTTTTCAGCATAGATATTGTGTCTCCATATTTTCAGATGAATGATTATAGCTGCTAGCTCAAGATCGTTAGTAGGATAGTTTTTCTCATGAATTTTTAGCTATTGTGATGCTTTGGAAATAAATCTATCATTCTACATATGGACACAACCAAGTCCTTTCTTTGAATCATCATTATAAATAAAAAACCAATAGTTACCTGATGGTAGAGTAAATATATAATCATTGAATAATATTATCTTCAGTTCTTCAAAACATTCTTAACACTCTTTTGTCCAAACGAATTTAACCCCTTTATTTGTGAGATTTTTTAATGGGTTAGCCAACCAGGAAAAATTCGAGATTAAATGTTGATAATAACCTGCTAAGATAATAAAATTGCATACCTCAGTTATACTCATTTGTGATTTCCATTCATAGATTTCCTTGGACTTTTAAGGAGAAACAGAGATTCCATCCTTAAAGACAAAATGGACAAGAAAAGATATCTCCTAAAGCCAGAATTCACACTTGCAAAATTTCCCATATAAATAATTTCTTCTAAGAGTCTTTAGAATAATGTTCATGTGGTTTTCATGATCTTCGTAGCTTTTGGAGTATACCACGATATCGTCAATAAATACCACTACAAAGTCATTAAGATATTCCTTGAAAACTCTATTCATTAGATCCATGAAGACATAGGGTGCATTATTAAATCCAAAAGGCATTACTGTAAACTCATAAAGCACATACTTGGTTCGAAATGTTGTTTTCAGAATTTATTCCTTCTTCACACACAACTGATGATATCCAGATCAAAGGTCAATATTGGAAAAATATTGATCTCCATGAAATTGTTCGAATAAATCATCAATGTGAGGTAGGGGATACTTGTTCTTTATTGTTATAGCATTGATCACTTTGTAGTCAATGCACAACCTCATAGATCCATATTTCTTCATAACAAAAAGGGAATGGCCTCCCCAATGAGAATCAGTAGGGAGAATAAATAACTTATTACTCAATTCCTCTAGTTGTTACTTTAGTTCCACTAATTCAACAATGGCTATTCTATACGGGTATTTCGATGTAGTCCTTGAACTAGGAATTGAATTAATGGAAAATTCAATTTTTCATTCTGGAGGTTTTCCAAGTAAATCTTCTAGAAACACATCAACTTATTCATTCACAATAGGCACTCCCTCTATTTGAACATTCCTTTCCTCAACCACAATTATTTCATTCTCTTCCTCTGTAATAAATGAATTTATTTGAGATATTGGTGGTGGATCTAGATAATAAATAGGAGGTGATGTTTCTGCTCTAAAGATAAGAAACTCCTTATCATCATAGAGAATTGTAACCTCTTTCTTCTTATAATAAATTTTCACATCATGGTCAGAAAGCCAATCCATACCGAAGATTATATCAAATTCCATCATGGGTATGACGATGAGATCAGCCAAAAAATAAGATTTATATGCCCTAATGGGAACTGATTCACAAAACTTTTTGGAAATGATACTTCCCTTAGGTGTTCTGACTGGAAAATCCTTTGTTAAGTCAAATTGAAAATATATAATATTCTTAAAAAACTGTGAAGATATGAAACAATGCGATGATCCATAGTCAAATAAATCACTTTCTAGACTTGAGGAAACCATTAAATTACCTGCAACCATGTCTTTCTGAGATTCAACCTTAGCAGTAGTGATAACATAAGCTTATCCTTGATCCCTTGTCATTTTCTAAGGTAATATTACTTGGTGATTAGGACATTAATTTTCATAATTCCACCTTTCTCTACAATTGTATCATTCAACATTGACAGCCACTTTCTTCCCCTTACAATCACGAGCATGGTGTCCTTTTTCACCATAGTTGTGATAGACTCCCATTAACTTCAGGAAATTACCAGGGTGTTTCTTCCCACATTTATCATAGGATGTACATTAAAATTTTCCCTTATTCCCCTTATTTCCATTTTTAGAATGTTTAGTAGATCTCTTCTCCTATTTCTTTTCTTTAAAGTCACATGACTTCGAGAATTACTTTTCTATCTTGATAGCACATGAGACAATATCCTCGTATGACAAGAAGTATTTTGATACTAATTCTCACCATAGAAATGGGTTTATCCCATCAATGAAATGATCAATATTACTTCTTTGATTATGTATATAATCTACGACATGTCTTTATAACCTTGTAAATTTAGGCTCATATTTTGCGACATTCACATGCTCTTTTTTCCCCAGACTCAGAAATTGACTTTCCATATCCACTCGATGGACATGAGGAAAGTATTTTTCTACGAAAATATCATTAAACTCCATCCATTCCATATTTGATACTTCATCATCTTCCTTTGTGTTTTGTATCAATGACCATCATTGATATGCATCTCCCATGATGCGATAAACTGCCATGAAATCTTTTTCCCTTTCGCTACTACCCAAAGCGTGAAATATTTTCTCTAAGTAATTTGTCAATTACTCAGCTACTAATGGATTTTTACTCCCATTTAATGTTTGTGGTTGTGGACTCATGAAGCAGTCTAACATTAATCCTCCTCGTTGTGGATTAGGGAGCACCATACGGGTAAGGTTATTATTCCTAACCTGAGTGAGTCGTCCTAATGTGGTGATAAGATGATAAGAACCAGTTGCATCACCATCTCCACTATAATTATCATGAGTAGGAGGGAAATACCTACATGGATTTCATACATTGATATGGTTTCCATTCCCTTCACTAGGCACCATTTCTAAACAATGGAAAACACTAGATTAGTTTATGAATCGCAATACATGATTCCAAACTTGTAAAACACTTAACATGAATTCACCCATTTATGGATATAATCCATATTCATAAACATGTTTTCTTTGAGGCAGTATATTCTCATAAATCATTTATAATATTTTTTAAAGAAAATTAGAATTATCCTAAGCATATCCCCCTGAAGTGTCATAACCAAGAGTGCAGCAAGGCCCCTTATTGTGCACCAGTTCTCGTTCGAGTCTAGCACAAAGTGGTTTTTTCAAGTTTTAATCCTAGGTACATTTTTGCCAGATCAGCCTCTACCTGCTTGTATCCAGACAAGGATTTATTGTTTGGAAAACTCCCAAAATTTCTACTGTACCAAAATTCTAGGAGTTTATTCTATACTAATCCTCAAAGTCCATCTTAGGTTAATGTTCTCTAATCAGAGTTTTTCTAAATCAAGCTTCCAAGGATTGTAATAAACATCCTCTGATATCAACTATAACACCCCAACCCCAGATACCTAGATTATGTTCATGAATACATAAGATTGGAAATAATCGCAACAGATCCTGCCTAGAAAGACCGATTAGTTTAGTAGCCTTGGAAATAATAGATACATTCATAAGTTATACATTACATTATAAAATAAAAAACTACAACAACATTGTCTCCATAGTACACATTGATATCACTTAGACTATCCCTACAGCTCAGTTATAATATACTTATTTTCATCATTGGAAAAATAAATCATAGAAAGGGGTGAGCCCAGATGATGAGTAAGGATAACAATATAGCAGAAACATTCATAAATAAGCATAAAAATTTAAGGCAATGTAAGACTAAAACAAAAGCCATTTAAACATGAACTTCAGAATAATATGGTAAATATAAAATCAAATAACGACATTTACTTATTCACTTGGATATTCAACTAGTCGAATAGTCACATGTAATATCAATAGCCACTTTCATAATGATGGAATGCATAATTCAAAACTTTATAACCACATATTCATGGCCTTATGACAAGACTACGAATAAGATTTTTTCAAAGCCTTGTTCCAAGACACTAGTTTGTCTCATGAGACATACCGATGCATCGTGGAGAAATAGCGAGCTCCACACATCACTTACTAAGTCCAATGCATTCCTCATATGAAAATTTTAAAACATAACATAGACATTCGTATTAAAACTAGTATAAGAAATGTAAATAATTTATCCATAAACCCTAAATGGTGTAAAGATAACACATCCCTAGTCAAACATATCCCAAAACCTTTAATAAAATATTGAAGTTTTGTATCATAATAAATCAACTTCAAATAAGACTAAAAATCATCAAAGGATGTTGACATAGATGAAATTAAAAAAAATTAGAGAAATATCTCTTTCTATATTGTAATCATTTAAAGGTCATATAATTATAAAAGAAAAAATTTATTTTTAAAATATCTTTATAATATTTTAAGGGAAGCTTAAATGATGTTATAATGGCAGAAAATAGCCACACCTGCCGTATAAGTTAAAAAACATTATTACCTTATTTTTGTCGAAAAGGTCACAAGGTACCTTGTTTGGAAAACGATTGAATTGTTCCATTAAAACCATTTTATAAAAATTAAAACAAGTGTATAAATTACTTTAACCCATTTTCTATAAAACAGTAAAAAAAATTGGAATATTTTTCTAAGAAACATTGATGTGGATGATTAAGATGTCCCATTAGATAATTACGTAAAACATCCTCGAATAATAATGAGAGTGTAAAATTAACCCCTACCCTGTATTTTTCCTTGGCCGAGGGTAGATTAAAATCCTATATGATAGTTAAATAATTTTTATTAAGATATACAGGAAATATATACATAAATATAATAACATTTATGATCTTCTAATATTGATTTGTTAAGGATATTTCAGTAGTATCGTCGTTTCGGGTGTTAACTGATTCGTTTTCATTTATATTCTTTATAACGTAAGAAATGTTTGTTATGGATAGGGTGTATACTATTAATATTCATAATTATATTAAGTCATTAAACATTATTTTTTAATAATCAAATGAAAATTATTCTTGAATGGATACGATGGGGAATGAAACTCATCGCATTCATGGAGACGAAAATCCGTACGTACGCAAGGGCGACAATATAATTATTTTGATATTAAAATAATGTATAATTTGATGGTATATCATATATAAAGATTCTTTATCATCTTGTATTAATTATTTACATCATTTATTCTAATTATTATATCCATCCAAATGATGAAGTATTTGAATAACATACTACACCACGACTTGGATACGGTAATCCGTACGTACGCACGGATGGTGACTTTGTCATTTATAGGATTGATAGAATAATGATTATAGTTATAACATATTTATAATAATATAATTTTATATAGAAGATACTAGAGTTATTATTTTTGAATGGAAATGATAAAGAAAGAGGAAGTGGAAGAAGAAAATAACTTCAAAGAGGTGAGGAAATATTTACCACTTCTTTGGGATGTTTCTTTTGATTTGATCAAAAGGTCTCATTGGGTTGGCTTTCTGACTAAAGGAAGGAATATAGGATGAAGGGAGGAAAATTTAAAGGATATTTGGGTAGGGTTTGTCCAAGCCAAATGTATTTTATGGTGTGAATTTTATAGAAGGGGAAGTTCCTATTTATAAGAGGGGTGAGGGGCACCATATGAAAAGATTGAAAGATTATTTTATAATAAAAACATTTTCGGTTTCTAATTGCTCAAAAATAAATTATTTAAAGTATAAGGTGGGTATGGGTCGAACAAATATCAAACAATAGATTTTTACAGGTTTAAGTCATCATATTAACCTTATCATTTCGATTTAACTCTAATTTAAATAGTTTGTCATTTACCATGTCTCTTTGTATTTTTATATTATATGGTTAATAGACTTACTAAAAACTTCCAAGAAAACCTAAATTGGTTCATTAATGACATATATAATATTATTTAACCCCTTTTTTAACCTTATATTTTTAGGAATATAATATCAATTAATAATATAATATTTTTGTTAAATACTCATTTATGTAAAATTTGACACTATTTGGTAATTTGTTTTTGTTAAATTAATAACAGCATGATTACTTTGAAAAAAATACATTTAATAAACCCTAAAATTTCATATTAACCTAGATTTTTTTTAATTCATTTAAAGTCTCAAAGTAGATTTATTTGGTTATTTATAATATCATTTATTTTAATCTTTCATTAATAAGGTAATCACTGCATCATCATTGTGTCATAAATAAATTGAATTATTAAATATCTAAAAATTTTAAAAAAAAAATTATGTATTAAATCATTTTTATCTTTATAAAGAATATTTATTGTTGAATTTATCTTATGTATAAGACTATATTAAAAAGAGTATAGTTGTTAAACATAGTTTTTAACTCTTTTAAATATTCTTTATATAAAATAATAACAAATGTCCTAATCTAATCCATGTGGATCAAAGGGGATCATGTTTTATTCCTAAGGTTGTTTTTGGTCTATTTACACTTATCCAAAAGAATTAGGACATGTTTTAGGGTAATAATAATATCATTTTTACCCTTAATTACCTATTAACTTTTAACCGCGGTAAATAAAAGTAAAAAGTTACTATTCACAAAAAAAATTACTTTTATCTTAATGAACCACATTTTACTTAATAATATCATCCTAGTCTCTTATATTTTTTAAATTCAACTCCCATAGGTGGTAAAACAAACTTTTATACAAATTTGGTAATTCACCAAGGAGGTGGGTAAAAGACGGTAAAAAGTTCGATGAAATTTTATATATCTAAAATTTTTATAAAATGACTCCAATGAATTAAATTAAAAATATATAGGTATTATGTATCTATTTTGAACTAAAATAAATTTAAATAAAATATTTAAATATTTAATTAAAAAGTCGGTTTTAAACAATATTGCAGTGTTTTTTACTATTCATCAAAAACTGATTTTTTTCAAAAAAATACCAAAACATCAACCATATCTAATTTTGATATTACGAATCCAAAAAATGAAGTCCATTTTGAAATATTAAATTTATAAAATTAAAAAAAGTGGATATTAGTATTCATAACAGCTAGTTTGATTTTTGTGGTGTGTTTGAGCTCGAAGTAGCGTACAACACAAGCTATTGTATTATACAATGGAAAACACACTGTGGAAGCTTGAGGTGTTACAATTAGATTCACTAGGACTAAGTATATAGATGATTGAATCTATTCCCATTTATTTTCAATCATATTCATCTTTTATTTATGTATCCAAAGTATCTGGTTTCTGAGGAATCCCATATAGGGTTATGATCTTTGAATAAACATTGCATCCAATACTCTTTAGATAGATGATCATTATATAGTTTCTACATCCATAGTTGTCACCATTAAAATATGGATCACGAATCGAATACATACCTTCCTTCAGATCCACCATTTCCATATACATTCTATAGACCTTATTCATATTATTCGATCATATATTTTTAACAAAAAACACTCCTCTGACACTAATTTGTTTTTCAGAGTTTTAAAATGATAACCCAAAAGTGGGTTGAATTGTGTCTTTTCAAAAATCATGATAGATTCCATCATTTAATGTACTTTTATATTTATGTAGATATTTAGTGTTTTCTTCAATATGAAATAATAGAAACAAATAAATAGAAGTCATGAATACAAAAATTTTATAATGCATTGGGGAAAAAGATATCATTGTACACTCCACTAATAGTCTCTCTAAGAGCTTGGAAAATTTCAATAGATTGGTCCTTTTATCATAAGACCTTCAAAACCACAACTAAGTGAAGGAAGTTGACACGTTTACAACAATTATAAACCAGAACCTTTTGGTTCTTTTACAGGGAACCCATTAACCATATTTTAGTACAAGAAGTTTACATTTCACAAAAAATTTAGTATGAGTGGTTCAAACTTCGATAAATCAAAAGATTTTGATTTTTTTATGGTACAGGTTAATCTTCAATGTTTCAATAGTAGAAACTAACAGAATATAGATCTTCTTCGATGATAAGTATCTTCAAGTACGAATAGATTCGAATAAGTCCTTATTGAAAATGATCTTCATGAAAAAATGGAAAAAAACATGAATCATTTAATATAAATTCTAGGTTTAAAATGTATATCTCTAAAGTGTATCCTCATTCATAAAATAACATAGTCAGTCAGTATTTTATGTAGTTATATATTCTAAAGATATTCGTAGTCATAAATTCATATATCATTCAAAATAAATTATGATAGAATATATAGAGAGAATATATATTTCTTCAGTATTCTAGATCCACAAAAGATTCCTAATATATCATGGATATTCAAATATGAAATGATCAGGGGAGTGGTTACATCCCTTTAGAATATGAGTGATTTTCTCCAATGAATATGGTTGTTTTAGTCAGTAATAAATAATCTTTGAATTGAACATTATTTTTGTCAAGATTATTTCATAAATATCTGATAAAATCACATTTATAAATATCTATCGTTGAATAGTCAAACATAAGGTTTCTTAATAAGATAAAAAAATACCAAATGTAGTGTTCAACAGAGTACCTTTTATTCTCTGAACATAAGGTGGAAAATGTAGGGTTGATCATAAACATAAGGTTCATGAACCATAAGTTTTTTTAATCAAAATTAGCTGATTTATTAACCATAAAATCAACTATATAAAAATTATGTTATGTTTATAGTATATAGTTCCTGAACCAAACATTCCTACATAAAAAATGAGGATAAAAAATGATTTTTGAAGGAGAATACATATGTTTATCCTTACAACATAATCTTGAATGAAAACATTGGATTCATGATCATTATGTAATTTCCCAAGAATATGGTCAATTATTTATGTTATATTTATCAATTTTTATAATGAACAGTGCATCCAAAAACATAAAAACCAAATCCAATACATTTCACGAATATTCCTTGAGGATTAAAAAAATAATTTTAATTATAGAATAAATATTCCTAGTAATATTCATATATCCAAATACACTTAATTTAATATCACCATTAAATTTGACAATTGTATTTGTGAGCATCAGTGTCAATAAAAATTATAGATTATTGTTCATAAAATACATGCCCACATGAGAATCTGAACATAGTGGTTCACCCCTACGATACTGTATCCTCCTCATCAATGGTTGGGGTTTAGTATTCCAACTCTTCAAATGATGTGAGGATAACTAGTTCCATCATTCCATGGTATCAACATGAGAGTGGCTCCAACACCCATCCAAGGTGTTGTTGGGACTAACATACACCACCCTCAACATTTTTCAAATGAATTATTTCTCTTCGATAATCCCAAAACACATAAATTGATAACTTTATATTCTTGCTTGTGTAGGACGATACCCCCATAATGGGTTCATTTCATTATACCACCACCATTCCATGCACACCCTCATTCATGGAGTATTTTTACTTTGAGTTTGTTTGGGAAATGGATTTCTACCAACTAATTGGCTAACTTGTTATGCGATGTGTTAGGTACGGGGATGGACAGTGGAAGCCGGTAGGCTTGGAAATTAAGTTTTTTTGTGTCACCAGAGAGATATAAAAAATAATATTTAGGTGATTTTATCTTGTTATGGTAGAAGGAACAGACATGTATTTGACAGAGCACAAAATAAAATCAAATATGTACCTTGCTCGAATCTGACATGTGCAAGTCCGTCGCAGGATTCCAATAACTGTTTCTCAAAGACATTGACACTGAACCCCTCTATATCATCCACTAACGCCTCTTATGTCTGCTCAAATTTTTTTCATCGGATTAGGGGTGCTTGAGAGGTACACCAAGACCACTTCAATGCATTGATGATCACCGCAAGCAAGAGTATTCAATCCTAGAAGAAGGAACTTGAAGATATTTTTGTATTGAGGGACTCAATCTATAGAATTTAGGAGGAGGGAGAGGCTCTCAATTCCAACTCATGAATCATCCCATGGGAAGTCCCTCTAACTTAATTATATATATAATATCTAAAATACCTGGTATGGGTTCCCGACCACCATGTAATAGATATTCATAGTATATGTATAATAACTATTTATTTATAAAAATATAAATTATTCCATAAATAATATTTATAATATTATCACTAACTACAATATATATTAAATATTTATTGCATGATAATATTGAGTCTATAACTCGATTCACGTATCTTAAAAATATTAATCAATCCTAGGATATTAAAATCCTTTATAATAATATTTTATCTTTGTATTCATAGAATCACTTTTAAATATAAGTTATAAATAAATTCAAAAAATTATTCCCAACATGAATATTTAAGGAATATATTTATTACTTGGTGATCTATAGAACATTAATAATACTCAGACCCCTTGTTAGGGCCAACAATGTTCTATATTCATATTCCTCAGAATAGGGAAGATTCTCAAAGTACTATAGTGTGTGACCTCTAGGCCCTTATCCCAACAGCAATGAATAAAATTTACTGACCAAGAGCGGGGTCTAGAAACCCGTCAAGGACCCTATAGATATAAGGTAATGTCAATGAAACAAATACCTTCCAATGAACATGGTGTGTGTAATATAATCTCTACGTCATCGATATCTCACTAATGAAGAATGTGCACAAAGGACCCCGGGACACCCGGAGAGGGGAGGGCTGAATTAGGGTGACAAATTTTTCTTTAAATGTGATGGATCTTGTTCCCACGTTGGTAGGATATTGTTGAACCTGTAAGATGAATATGATCAAAAAGAAAACATTAACATGCACAGAGAAGACACATCACTTTGTACTTGGTTTACCACTAAGGGCTACGTCCAAGGAGCATACGCCGAAAAGTTTTTGATCGTACCGAATTCCACTAATCTTCACTAGCTGTGGATTACAAAGGTTTGGGAACAGTCACTCTATCCTAGGCTCACTGCCTTTACAAAAGTTTAGGGATAGCTCACTGCATCCCTCGGGTCACTCTCATTGACTCCCCCTGGCTCACTACCGTTGATGAAGTCACACTTAGTTTATAGATGTGAAGGTCTCTTTAATAGATTTGTATTTAAGTCATTGACTCCAATTAGCTCGAGACTCTGCTTGCATCAAAGACCGGACTTGATGCACTAGAACAAACAAAACCACTGAACCAGATAACCAGAACCTGCAAACAGACTTCACTAACAATTGCGCGCAACACCAACCCTTTGCTTGCAAAACATTCCAATTGCGTGAAAACTTTAATTTTCGTGCGGAAAAATATTTCAGAAAAAACCTCCTTTTTTCCACCAACTTAACCTTTTATGTGAGAACCCAATTTTTACGTGAAACTCTTCATTTTTCGCGCATCCGGAAATTTTCCGCGCAACTCAGAATATTTCGTGCAAGCCCATTTACGCGATCCTTTTTCACGGATGAGACCTAGAATCTTCACTAAATCTTCAACCGTATGAAATAAAGGGGGTCACCACATATTTATAGGTGTCTGAGACCCCCGCGTGAAAAAACCCCTTCTGCGCGAAAACCTCTCATCTGGTGCGTAATGTTTCGTGCAGGTATCATTTTCCGCAAACCTCTCCAAATATTTCGCGCAGCCCATGCCTTTGCCATTTTTCGACATTTTGATTCTGAAACACTATTTGCGTGAAAAACGTCGCTCCGCTATTTCACGCACCATGCTATTTTTCACGCCCAACTCAAGTATTTCGTGCACATCCCGTATTTTCTACGCACCACTTCCTCTTTGTGCACACATCCTTTTTCAGACAATCCATGTCTTCATTTTCCGATTTTGAGGCCCAAAAATTTGGCAAACACTAAGGAACAACGCCACCTTCAATACTGTTGTCTGCTTGAACTGTATGATCACTTTGCTGGCACACATTCGGAACTTCCACTGTGGATTGACAACAAACACAAACCAAACTCTAATTCCTGCATAGAACAACCATGGTTCCAACAATCTCCCCCTTTTGGTTTGTTGGAAATCATAAAATAAATTCAATATATCACCATCCACATGCATAAAAAAATGAAAGGATCATCTCAGCCAACACTCTAAGTCTACGTGAGCAATGCTCGGAGTAGAAAACAAGAGAGGAAGCTTGAATTTGGTTCCCTTGTTTTGGAATGCTCAATGATGCTCAAGAAATTTTCTTACAGAGTTAATTCCATCTCATCCTATCACTGAAACTGAATTCTCATCGTTTCATAGAAGCATTACATGTCCTGAATTCCTGAATTTATTCTTTTAGCATTACATGTCCACTGACAATCCAGAATTCCTGAATTTATTCATTTTCTTTTCTCCCCCATTTACATTAAACCCAAAGACCAGTAAATGATCATATTTCAGTGCAAAATGCACTCCCCTTGGATAGTATCTCCCCCATAAACCTACATCTCATCCAAAAATAGTTTAAAAACAGTTAACATAACTGGGGAGAGGGGAATTGTGTAACCTCTGAATGCATTGGGAGGTGGCTGAACACCAAGGTTCAACCGATGCTTCTCAAACACAGCCGTGGACAGTGGCTTAGTTAGGATATCATCCACTTCCTCATCAGTTCCTACATGATAAATTCTAATCACCCCTTGTTCAACTTTTTCTTTGATAAAGTGATACCTGATTTCAACCTGTTTCATACGGGAATGCTACACAGTATTCTTCATAAGCTCAATTGCGCTCTTTTTATCACAGTAAATCACCGTTGATTGCTTTACCTCATCACCAATATATGTTAATTGTTGCTTCATCCATAGCAGTTGATTGCATGCCTTTTTGGTAGAGATATACTCAGCTTCAGCAGTACTAAGAGAAGTACTTTCTTGTTTCTTGCTCAACCTTCCAACACATTTCTGCCCAATATAGAAAGCTCCACCACTAGTGGGCTTTTTTCTACTAAATCACCAGCCCAGTCAGCATCAGAAAATGCTGATAATTCACTATCCCAACCTGCATCAAAAAATAACCCGACGTTATGTGTACCTTGAAAGTACCTCATGATTCTTTTTACTGACACCATATGTTCATCCTTTGGATTACTCTGAAATCGGGCCACAAGGCAGGTGGCGAAGACAATATCTGGTCGTGTCGCTGTTAGGTACAGTAGGCTCCCAATGATCCTCATGTACATGGTGGGATCAACAAAGTCCCCATCCTCATGCTTTCCAAGTTTAGTTCCAACTTCAATAGGAGTTGAAATTGGTTTGGAGTCATGAATATTAAACATCTTCAACAGCTCTCTTGCATATTTTTCCTGAGAAATAAAAGTGTATTCCTTCTTTGGAATCACCAGCTCCCCAAAAAATATGTGAGCTCCCCAATCATGGACATTTCAAATTATGATTTCATGTGGTTGGAAAATTTGTCCAATGATTTCTGTCTTCGGCCACCAAATATGATATCATCAACATAGACTAGAACCATGAATTGATATTTTGGAGAATTCTTCACATAGAGATTGTGATCAACTCCTCCTCTTTTGAATTCCAGTTTCATGAGATATGAATTCAGCCATGAGTACCACGCCCGTTGTGCCTGCTTCAAACCATATAGATCATTCTTCATTTTGAAGACTTTTGTTTCATAAGTACCCAAAGAAAAACCCACTGGTTATTCAATGTTGACTTCTTATTCGAGTACACCATTCAATAATGATGTCTTGACATCCATTTGATATACTTTATATCCTCTTTGAAGAGCCATGGTAAGGAAAAGCCTGATTGACTCCAGTCTAGCCACTAGAGCAAAGGTTTCTTCAACATCAATGCCTTGAATCTGGGATTATCCTTTACATAACAGTCATGCCTTATTTCTGATGACACTTTCATGATCATCAAAAATATTTTTAAAGATCCATTTGGTACCAATCACATTGTGACCTTCGGGTCTCTGGACAAGATCCCATGTCTGATTCTTGTGAATATGATCTAATTCAACTTTCATGGAATTCACCCATGATTCATCATTTTCTGCTTCTTCGAATGAGTATGGCTCTACAACTGGTAGAAATGCAGATTGAATGTTATTCCTCATCATTCTTGTTTTAGTGGGTGCACTCTTGTCCCCAATTATGTTGGATGGATCAATCTCAGCACTTCGATTTCTCCTGCAAGGTTCTGTAGCATTCTCTTTAGCCATAGTTTCTTCTTCAGATTCTTCTTCTGAGTCAACATCATGATGTGACTGATGAGTGTTTTGATCAACTTCCTCTATTTCTGAATTTGTATTTTCTTCACGTTAACTTTATTCTTGACTTTCTATCACATCAGCATATGACACCCTTGAAGCATTTGTGCTTTCCTCTTCGATTATCTTGACATCACTGGTTTCCATAATCCTTCCTAAATGCTTGTTGAAACATTTGTAGGCTTTTCTGTTCATTGAGTAACCAAGGAAAATTCCTTCATCTTCATTGTCTCCATATTTCCCTTGATTTCCTTCTTTGTTTCTGATGAAGCATTTACTTCCAAAGATACGAAAGTATTTTAAATAAGGCTTCCATCCATGCCATAATTCATATGGTGTCTTCATCTCATACATATAAATTCTTGTTCGATTCTAAATGTACACTGCAGCTTGAACAACCTATTTCCAATAATGTTGTGGAATACAACTCTCATTCAGCATAGTTCATGCCATGTTGTTCAACTGTAGATTCATACGTTCAACAACTCCATTTTTTTGTGGAGTTCTCACATCAGCTACCTCATTCTATATCCCATGCTTCTCAAGATATTTTTCAAATTCAATGAATGTGTATTCTCCTCCATTGTCAGATTGCAACACTTTGATTGTTCGTCCAGTATCATTCTCAACAATTCGTCGATATGTTTTCATGCAGTCAAGGACTTGTCGTTTCCTGTGAATGACCATCACACATGCCATTCTACTGTATTCATCTATGAAAAGGACAAAGTACCTTTCTCCATGAGTTCCGACAACATTAATCAGACCACATACATCTATATGAATCGGATCAAGAAGGTGGGATGCCCTTTTCTTCTTTGGCTGATATGAACTGCAGACCAGCTTCCCACAAATGCATGAATCACAAGAATTTTCACGCTCACGCTTCAGGATGGGAATGTCCATGAAAATTCTCAATTTTGATATTTTCTCCATGTATTGTTGATTGATGTGTCCCAGTCTCTGATGCCACAAATTATTTTCTTCTTCAACAGTTATGTAAAATATATTTTCTTCACTATCAACCTGATACAAGTTGCCTTCTGTTCTGCATCCCTTAATAAGTGAATTGCATGTCTTTCCCTTGATAGTGCATCCTTTCTGATTATAAGTAACTATAAGTCCCGAGTCATAGAGTTTACTCACGTTGAGGAGATTATGACGTAGTCTATCTATGTAAAGGACTTCAGTCTTCTTTAGTTCTACATTAGATAATTAGGTACTTCCACTCCCTTTGATTTTCAGAGCCCCATCTTTACCAAATCATACTGTACCATCAACCGTCCTTTTGATTTCCATTAGCAGGACCATATTACCTGTCATATGAGATAAACAACCGCTATCCAGAATCCAGGTACTATTGTTCTTTGTAGCATTGAGGGCCACCTCGACAAGGTTGGATTTCTCAATCTTCAACATTTCCTTCCATGAGACATTGGATAGAGTATATATTACTGATGTACTTTCAATTATCTATTCCGCATACCCTGGTTCATCATATTCAAAATCTTATTTGAGAGGAGAAAATCAGTTTGAAAGAGAAACACTATATTGCTTATGAGACTTGACTTGTCTTGAACTTCGGTATGAGGTGTCCATGTCCCTTCTTTGCCTGTAATTAGCAGCCTTATGACCAAAGTTAGAACAACGAAAACAATATCCATAGAAATTTTTTCTTCTATAATAAATATGATATGAATTTTTTTTCTCCTTTTTTGAAATTCTATATCTTCTCCATTCAGATAGCTTCTTGCCTCTTCGCAATAAGACATGGTATGGCCCAGATAGCCACATAACTGACACTTCATTAGAAGAAATGTCTTCTCACTTGAATTTCCCCTCATACCTTCTTCCTTGGGAGAAAATTTAGACTGTCATCGATTTCTGAATGTTTGTGGATAATTTGCAGTTCTCCTTGTAGTTTGGATTGAGGGTTCCTTTTTAGGCACTTTAGGTAACGTTTCAACATGTTCAACTTTCATCTTAACTTTCTTTTGGATCTTTTCACTTCTAGATGTTTATGTCTTAGCCTCACAACCAATTCCACTCTTTCTCATGCAAGTGGGTCTTTGATCACTCAAAATTTTTCCAACCCCATCTGAACCACACTTGGCTCTTGCTAGTAACTCTGCATCTGAGAATCTTCCAAACTGTATTTTCTTCCTCGATTCTTTTGGAATTGATTCAGTCAAAAGTTCACTCCTTAGAGTAACAACTTCCTCTTCAAGACCCTCAAAAGTCTTGGATTTTTAATCAAGTATGGAGGTGAGGTCATTGATGACCATTTCCGACTCTTAAATTCTCAGCTTCAGATCCACTACATCATCATTGCATTCAATTATTTTAGACTCTACCTTCACAAATTCATCCAGTCATTCAATTTTAGTTTCAAGTTGATCAATGTATTTAGTTTATTCTTCTACAATTGATTTCCACTTATTGCAACTCTTACATTTAATCTTAATCTTACTAACGGCATCCTTAAGTTTCATCTCGGGATCTACACAAGTTATCAGTTGTTCTTCTCCACAGGTATCTTCTGACTTTTCAACAGTGGCCATCATGGAATCATGGTTCCCAATTTTGAATTACGGTTCTTCTTCATCATTGAATTCATTATCAGCTTCTTCCTCTTCACAGACAAAACACTTCCTTTTCATTTTCTTTCCAGATTTGAAGTCTCCCTTTATGAAAAACCTTCTCTGAGGGTTCTAGAAGCATTCATATTCACTTTCTTCATCATTGATCTTTCTTAAGAACTAAAAGGCAATGTGCCCAACTTTTCCCCAACAAAAACACGCGAGAGGTTACTTCCCTTTGAATTTCACTTCCCCCTTTGGAACTTCATTGAAATTAAGGAAATAATTTATTTTTCTTATTCATCATCACCACTACTATCTTTTTATATTTTCAGTTTATCCGTGGCCTTGAATTCCATTTCCTTGATCACACGAGTCATATCATCTTCTGGTTTGACTCTCATTTCAAATGCTACCAAGCTTCTAAGTAGATCATCAAACCGATTGTCCAGCACTTGTAGTTTCGCCTACTTCACTTTGCTATCTACTTCAAAAATATTCTCAAGTTTATCCGACATGGATTTTGCTGAGGTGAAATTCATCACCATTAGGTAGATCTGATTAGAAAGGGCTGCAGTAAGTTCATTTTGAGCTTTAGCATCTGCATCAAGAATTTTCCTGTCTGTTTCGGTCATTGCCAGGCCTGTTGGGTCAGTGACTTGTGTTCCTTGCACAATAGAAAAGAGAACGTCCATTCCAAGAGATCTTAGATGAGATCTCATTATGTTCTTCCAGATCTGAAAATTAATTCCATCGAAGTGAGGGACTCCCCTGACATTGACTTCATTCTCTATGATGATAAAGGACCGATTCAACTCCAGAAACCTGCCTCTGAAACAACTTGAAGGACCCCGGGACACCCTGAGAGGGGAGGGGTGAATCAGGGTGACAAATTTTTCTTTTAATGTGATGGATTTTATTCCCATGTTGGTAGGAACTTGTTGAACCTTTATGATGAATATGATCAGAAAGCAAACATTCACATGCACAGAGACGACACAACACTTTTTACTTGGTTCACCACTAAGGGCTACGTCCATGGAGCTTACACCGACAAGTTGTTGGTCATACTGAATTCCACTAATCTTCACCAGATGTAGATTAAAAAGGTTCGGGAACAGTCACTTTATCCCAGGATCACTGCCTTTACAAAATTTCAAGGATAGCTCACTGCGTCCCTTGGGTCACTCCTGTTGACCCCCCCTGGCCCACAGTCGTTGATGAAGTAACACTATGTTTATAGACGTAAATGTCTGATTAATAGATTTTCATTGAAGTCTTTGTCTCCTCTTACCACGTGACACTGCTTGCATCAAAGACCAGAATAGATGCACTAGAACGCACAGAACCACTGAATCGGATAACTCAAACGTGAAGACAATCTTCACTAACAATTGCACGCAACACCAACCCTTTGCGCGCAAAACCTTCCTATTGCGCTCAATCTTTACTTTTCGCGGGGAAAAATATGTCGCGAAAAACCTCCGTTTTTTCTGCACAACTGAACATTTTATGTGCAAACCCAATTTTTACACGCAACTCTTCATTGTTGGCGCATCCTGAAATTTTCTGCGCAACTCAGAATATTTCAGGCAAGCCCCTTTACGCGATCATTTTTCGTGCATCAGACCTCGGATATTTTTTGAGTCTTCAACCGTACATAATGAAGGGGGGCACCTCATATTTATAGGCATCTGATACCCCTGCACGCAAAAACCCCTTCGGCGTGAAAACCACTCATCTAGTGCGTAATGTTTCGTTCAGGTATCCTTTTCTGCGCACCTCTCCAGATATTTCACGCAGCCCATGCCCTTGCCATTTTTTGATGTTTTGATTCTGAAACAATATTTGTGAAAAAAACTTCACTCTGTTATTTCACATACCACGCTGTTTTTCGCACCCTGCTCACGTATTTAGCGCACAACCCTTATTTTCCGCGCACCACTTCCTCTTTTTGAGCACATCATTTTTCAGACAATCCACGTCTTCATTTTCAGATTTTAAGGCCCAAAAAATTTGGAAAACACTAAGAAACAGTGACACCTTTAATACTGTTGTCTGCATGAACTGTATGATCACGTTGCTGGCACACATTCGGAACTTCCACTGAGGATTGAAAAAAACACAGACCAAACTCCAATTCCTGCATAGAACAGCCATGGTTCCAATAGCACAGTAGTGTCATCATCATCTGTCTTGATTTGTTTTTTGTTGATCTGCCTGGACGGTCCTACATTCCACTACCATGTACATGGATTTAATTAATGTGAAACCATCATAATCTATGAGTCCTGATATTTCTCTTCCTCAACATGGAAGAAAAAAATAATATACTAATCATCCAATCAATTTCATGTCACTAATGATGTACCCAACACGAACTACCTCAGCACGACACAATTTCCATGGTTTTTACCTTGCATCCAAGAACACTATTAAATGAATTACATTGATAATTATCTCACGTTTGGAGACCAATACACATGTCTGTATTTATGAAAAATAATTTCAGCTGAATCATGTTTTGTTCCTATAATGCGGGTCAGTCCTCATTATCTCAACTACTAGGGATCATTATGTAAAACATTCATGAGAATAAGTCTCATTTATTATGAGTCCCCAACACCTAAAAGTCACATATCTTTTGGGTCCTTTCCAAATGATATAATTGGACTATAAGATATTACTTTAACATTAATTTTCATGGAATCTCAGGGTTCTTATTATAGCCACGGATCTGCTATAACCCTTTGATAAGACTTGTAATCTATGGATATTTCCATTCGAAAAGTGGATGAAGAAGTATATTCACTATTATGGAAAGAGAAACACAAGTATATATAATAAACTAAATTCATGTAGTGGTGATCAAATTACAAAAAAATTTGGTTCTATAGAACCCACTTTCAACTCTCCCACTTAAACTAGAGCCAACTGCTAATAAATCTAAATCCACTAGCTTTCGCATTAGATTCATACTTCCACCAAGAAATGGATTTTGTAAGGGGGATTCCACGTTTTCCTCTGTGGTTACTCTACTAACTGTTAGTTCACCTCATTGTGTAAAATCCATTAAGAGATGAAATTTCTAAAGCATATTCTTTGTCTATTTGTGAGACTTGGGCTCCATGGAAAGAACCACTACAGTAGTATTATCGCAATATACTGAAATTGGTTCTGCACTTCTAGTAACAACACCAATGTATAAGACAAAGACATGTATCTAGACGACTTCCTTTACAACATTAGAAGATACAATATATTCACACTCTGCAATAAAATCAGCAACCACATCTTGGTTCAAGCTTCTAAAGCTCACTCCTCCACCATTGAGGAAAAATATATAGGAGGAATGCAGCTTTAGATCATCATGATCTATCTTGAAACTAGCATCGTTGTATCCTATCACTAATAGTTCCTCATCTCCTCCATACACTAAAAACATATCCTTTGTATGCCTTATGTACTTCATGATAGATTTAACATCAGCCCAATGCATCTCTCTTGGATTGGCATGATATCTACCCACCATTATTAAAGAAAATGTTACATTAATCCTAGTACATAGCTTGGCAGACATGATAGAACCCACTATCGAGGGATAAGTAATTATACTCATTAGTTCAATCTAAACCTATGTTTGTGACACATTTTCTTTAAGAGATTTATACCTTGTGACATGGGTAACATTCCTCTCATGAATTATTCCATATTGTACCTTTTCAGTACCTTGTCAATATATGTACATTGACTTAGTCAACGAAACCGTGGAGCACTATCTCAATATATCATGATCCAAAGAATGTAGGTTGCTTCACCATTGTCTTCCATAGAGAAGTATTCATTTATCCATGTATTAAATGATAGTAATAATTGCACCTTATTTCCCCAAAATAATATGTCATAAACATATAACACTAAGAATTTTATGGAATTTTTTCATCCTTTTTATAAATGTATGGATCTCCTTCATTTTGGAAAAAACTAAATTCTCATATGGCCTTATGAAAAAAGAACATTCCCTGACCGTGAAGCTTGCAACAACCCATAAATGGAACTCTCCCACTTGCATAATTTGTTGAAATTATTTTAATTTTAAAACCCTTCATGTTGAGTCATATAGATGTCTTCAACCAACATCCCATTTAGAAAAGAATTTTTCACATCCATTTTCCAAATTTCATAATCTTGAAAGGATACTATTGCAAGAAATATTTGGATAAATTTATGAATTGCTAATTGTGAGAAGGATTTTTCATAGTCGATTCAGTGACTTTTCTTGAAACCCTGTGAGGCTAGTATTGTTTTAAATGTATTAACCTCACTATCCATGTCAAGATTGTTTTTGAATAACCCTTTTCATCCAATGGGCTTTACATCAGGTGGAGGGTTTATGAAAATTCAAATTAGATTTTGGTACATTGAATCCATCTTCGAATGATGGCTTCATTACATTTAATATCTTTTGTTCCTTCTACTTATTCCTTGTAGGTTAGAGGTTCATCATCCCCAAGGACTACTATGTCAAATGACTCATTGACAAGGAAACTGTAATTCTTCTCTAACCAATTGCATAGACCTATGCATTATTTTTGTCTCAGGAACAACTTCTTCATCCGCATGATCTTGTGGACATTTTTCCTCTACCAATTCTTGTGAATTTGGAGAATTATGTTCATTAAATTCAATATTTCTCCCACTATTTCCAATAGAAATATGTTCCCTTTCTAGAAATATGGTGTGTCTTTCCACAAAAACATTTCAACCTAAAGGGTTATATAGGTAATATCATTGTTTTCCTTAGGATAACCTATAATGAATCACTTTGTGCTTCTGGATGATAATTTTTCACTTTTTACAGTCTTAAAAAATTCCACGCACCCCCATTCACGTATAACTGTTAGACTGGGTTTCTTTCCATACCATAACTCATATGGAATCCCATCATCAGCTATATTTGGTGCTCGATTAAGTGTATATGATGTGGTCTGCAAAGCGTATCCCCAAAAGAATAATGAAAGACTTATATGAATCATCATTGATATGGCCATGTCAAGAATGGTACTAATCCTCCATTCAATAACAAAATTCCATTATGGTGTACAAGGAAGAGAGTGTTGTCATACTATCATGCACTCTTTAATGTGATCAATGAATATTGGTGAAGATATTCTCTAACTCAGTCCATGGGGAATTCTTTTATCTTCATACAAAGTTAGTTTTCTACATTATTTAAGTATTCTATAAAAATAAAAAAGGAATCAGACTTATACTGCATTAGGTAGATATATAAATACCTAATATAGTCATATGTAAAAGTAATGAAGTATGAAAAACCACCCCCTTCCTCTTCTAGAATTGGACTACACACATCGATATGTATTAATTAATGTATTATATTGGATCTTTCTACCTTACCTGAAAAAGATTCTCTAGTCATTTTTCCTTGTAAACAGCCTTGACAAACATCCATTGGTTCTAACTACACTGAGTCTAAATACCCTTCTTGATGTAATCTTCATATTTTATTATCGTTTAAATGACATAGCCTAAAGTTCCATAAGAAAGTGTTATATGAGTCGTGATGGATGGTTTTTCCATTTATTTCTATTACTGGGATCTCGAGTTCAAGCATTTATATTCCATTGCTAATATATTTAAAGCTCTAATAGATGTTAAGCCTATAAAATAAAATAAAATTCTTCCAAAAATGAAATAAAATACCATAGTGTCTAAACTGGACACACAGATAATGTTCCAAGTTACAAAAGGTACATAATAAAAAAAATTTAAAAACAAGAACCAAACCACTTGGAATGTTTAACTGATAGTCTACCACTACCAAGGCTTCCAGACATGCACCATTTGTAGCTTGAGGATTCAACTCACCTTTTTCAACCTTCTTGAACCTACTTGGTTATTGTATATGAATAAAAATTTTTAAACCAAATTCAGTATCCAATACCCAACATTTAGATAAATATAGATTTCATTCAATGAAAAAAATACCTGAAGTGGAAGCATAGGTTTGATTCTTCTTCCAAACTCTACAATTATTCTTCTAAAGGCCCATCTTACAACAACCAGAGCCGAAAACTTCCTTCTCATTACTCTACCTATGAATCATTGGACTTTGTTTATGATGCATTTGTGTCTTTATCATTGACACGAAATTATAACGACCTTCCTTCCCCTTGATTCTTTTGTTCACCAGAAGGATAAATGAATTGGTATTTTTCACATCCTCTCCAGCTTGGGAAACTAAATCCAAATGGTTCGTGAGTGAATATTTCATATCATTAATGTTATAATTGAAAACAAAAGTTGAGAATCTTGGTGTTAAAGTGGAAAGAATGAGATCTACTCTTACTTCTTGGTTCAATATTAAACCAATGGATTCAAGCCTATCGATATACTGAATCATCTTGAGTACATGAGGACTGAAATGAATCCCTTCTACAAGAATGAACTTATATTGGTAAATTGAGATCTCATACCCTTCCTGACTGGCCTACTCCTGATATAATTCTTGGAGATGTGAAAGCATCTTGTAGGTATCCTCATCCACATGAATTTTTTACAATTGGATGGACATGGATGACAACATGATGCATTGAACATCAAGTGCATCATATACAGGCTTTTTTGACCTTATCTTTTTCCACCTTACTTGATACCGGAGGAGGATCAATAGGAACTATGGATTCCAGCACATATAACATCTTCTCCTGGCATTGTACTATGAGAAAGCGCATGTACCACTCCTGGAAGTCATTTACAATCATTATATTTTCTTCTTACGTAATTGATCACAGTGATAAAGTAATGTTGGTGTCAGTGATATCCATTTTAAATCTACATCAGATTATCAATATCATTTAGTACTTTCTCTTGATTACCTTTTTACAGTTCTGATTAATTGATTATTATATCGTTTTAATGTCTCTCACTATTTTCTCAAACATTAATGGCCCTCGCTATAAGATTCAGAACACTCTATCGGTTGAGTACTCTAGTGGAATGGATCCTTGAAACATCCATCATAGTCTTCAAGCTTTGGACACACCACCACACAGAGGGTTTCAAGGTAGGCACTAGGTTGGACAAACACATGACTCATGGTTCTTTTATTGTTGAATAATTGGATGGTATATCATATATAAAGATGTATTATCAACTTATATTAATTATTTACATAATTTATACTCATTATTATATCCATCCAAATGATGATGTATTTATATAACAAACTACACAACGACTTGGAGACGGTAATCCGTACGTATGCACGGATGGTTAATTTTTCATTTATAGTATAGATAGATTAATTATTATGGTTGTACCATTTTTATAATAAAACAATAGTATAGAGAATATACTTGAGTTATTATTTTAGAATGGAAACGATAAAGAAAGAGGAAGTGGAAGAAGAAAAGAACTCGAAAGAGGTGATTAAATATTTACCACTTCTTTGGGTTCTTCCTTTTTATTTCATCAAAAGGTCTCCTTAGAATGGATGTCTGACTAAAGGAAGGACTCTAGGATGAATGGAGGATAGTTTAGAGGATATTTGGTTAGGTTTTGGCCAAGCCATATGGCTTTGAAGGTGTGAATTTTAGAGAAGGGGAAGTTCCTATTTATAAGAGGGGTGAGGGACACCTTATGAAAAGATTGAAATATTATTTTATAATAAAAATCATTTTCGGTTTCTAATTGATCAAAAATAAATTATTAAAAGTATAAGGTTGGTATGGTTCTAACAAATATCAAACAATAGGTTTTAGACAGGTTTAGGTCATCTTATTAACCTTATCTTTTAGATTTAACTCTTAGTTAAATAGTTTGTCATTTATCATGTCCTTTTAAATTTTTATATTCTATGGTTAATAAACTTACTAAAAAAATCCACGAAAACCTAAATTAGTTAATTAATGATATATATAATATTATTTAAGCCCTTTTATCTTATCCTTATATTTTTAGGAATAGAATATCAATTAATAATATAATATTTTTGTTAAATAGTCATTTTGTAAAATTTGACACTATTTGGAATTTTGTTTCTGTTAAATTCCTAACATCTTGATTACTTCAATAAAAATTCATTTAATAAACCCTAAAAGGTCATATTAACTTATATTTTTTTAATTCATTCAAAGTCTCAAATTAGATTAATTTGGTTATTTATAATATCATTTATTTAAATCTTTCATTAATAAGGTAATCATGCATCATCATTGTTTCATAAATAAATTGAATTATTTAATGTATAAAATTTAAAAATAAATTAAAATAATGTATTAAATCTTTTTATCTTTATAATAAATATTTATTGTTGAATTTATCTTATGTATAACCCTATATTAAAAAGGGTATAGTTATTAAACCCAATTTTTAACTCATTTAAAACTTCTTTAAATAAATAAATAACAAATGCCCCAATCTAATCCATGTGGATAAAAGGTGATCAAATTTTATTCCTAAGGTTGTTTTTGGTCTAATTACACTTATCCAAAATAATTAGGACACGTTTTAGGGTAATAATAATATCATTTTTACCCTTAATTACCCTATTAACTTTTAATTGTGGTAAATAAAAGTAAAAAATTACTAGTCACAAAAAAATTATTTTCATCTTATTGAACCACATTTGACTTACTAATATAATCCTTGTCTCTTATATTTTCTAAATTCAACTCCCATAAGTGGTAAAATAAACATTTATACAATTTTAGAAATGCTTCAAGGAGGTGGGTAAAAGACGGTAAAAAGTTCGATGAAATTTTATATATCTAATTTTTTTATAAAATGACTCCAATGAATTACATTAAACATATATAGGTATTATGTATCTATTTTTACCTAAAATACATTTTAATTAAATATTTAAATATTTAATTAAAATTTCAGTTTTAAAAAATATTGTAGTGTTTTTTACTATTCATCAAAAAATGATTTTTTTCAAAAAAGTACCAAAACTTTAACCTAAGCTAATTTCGATATTACGAATAAAAAAATGAAGTCCATTTTGAATGATTAAATTTATAAAATTTAAAAAAGTGGGTATAACTATTCATAACGGTTAGTTTGATTGTTGTGGTGTGTTTTAACTCGAAGTTGCGTACGACACAAGCTATTGTATTATTCATAGGGAAACACATCATGGAAGTTTGGGGTGTTACAATTAGATTCACTAGGACTAATTATATAGATGATAGAATCTATTCCCATTTATTTTATATCATTTTCATCTTTTATTTATGTATCCAAAGTATCTGGTTTCTGAGGAATCCCATACAAGGTTATGATCTTCGAATAAACATTGCATACAATACTCTTTAGATAGATCACCATTATATAATTACTATATCCATAGTTGTAACCATTAAAATATGGATCATCAATCAGATACATACCTTCCATCAGTTCCACCATTTCCATATACATTTTATAGGCCTTAATCATATGATTCGATCATATATTTTTAACAAAAAACTCTCCTCTGACACTAATTTTTTTGTCAGTGTTTTAAAATGATAACACAAAAGTGGGGTTAATTGTGTCTTTTCGAAAATCATGATAGATTCCATATTTTAATGTACATTGAGATTTATTTAGATATTTAGTTATTTCTTCAATATGAAATAATAACAACGTATAAATAGAAAAATGAACAAATAAATTTTATAATGCATTGGAGAAAAAAGATACAGTAGTACACTCCACTAACAGTCTCTCTACGAGCTTAGAAAATTTCACTAGAATGGTCCTTTTATCATAAGACCTTCAAAACCACAACTAAGTGAAGGAAGTTGACACATTTACAACATTTATAAAATAGAACCTTTGGTAATTTTATAGGGAACCCATTAACCATACTTTAGTATAAGAAGTTTACATTTCACGAAAATTTTGTATGAGTGGTTGAAACTCCAATAAATCAAAATAGTTTGATTTGTTTATGGTTCAGGTTAATCATCAAAGATTCAATAGTAGAAACTGACAGAATATGGATCTTCTTTGATGATAAGTATCTTCATGTATGAATAGATTCGAATAAGTCCTTATTGAAAATGATCTTCATGAAAAAATGGAAACAAACATGTATCATTTCATATAAATTCTACTTTTAAAATTTATATATCCAAAGTGTATCCTCATTAATAAAATAATGTAGTCAGTCAGTATTTTATATAGTTATGTATTCTAAAGATATTCATAGTCATAAATTCATATATCATTCAAAATAAATTATGATAGAATATATAGAGCGAATACATCTTGGTTCGGTATTCTAGATACACGAATGTTTCCTAATATATCGTGGATATTCGAATATGAAGTGATCAGGGGAGTGGTTACATCCCTTCAGAATATGAGTGATTTTCTCCAATGAATATGGTTATTTTAGTCAATAATAAATAATATTTGAATTGAATTTTAATTTTGACAAGATTATTTCATAAATATCTAATAAAATCACATTTCTAAATCACTATTGCTGAACAGTCAAACATAAGGTTCCTTCATAAGATAATAAAATACCAAATGTAGTGTTCAACTGTGTACCTATTATTCTCTGAAAACAAGGTGGAAAATGTAGGGCTCATCATAAATGTATGTTTGATGAACCATAAGTTTTTTTAATCAAATATAGTGTATGTTTTAACCATAAATTCAACTATATAAAAATTTTGTTATTTTTTTAGAATATAGTTCCTGAACCAAACATTTCTACATGCAGAATGTGGATAAAAATTAGTTTTTGAATGAGAATACATATGTTCGTCCTTACAACATAATCTTGAATGAAAACATTTGATTCATGATCGTTATGTCATTTTCCAAGAATAGGGTCAATTCCTTATGTTACATTTATCAATTTTTTTAATGAACAGTGCATCCATCAACATAAAAACGCAATCCAATACATTTCATGAATATTCCTTCAGGACTAAAAAAATAATTTTAATTACAGAATAAATATTCCTAGTAATATTAATATCTCCAAATACACTTAATGTAATATCACCATTAAATTTAACAATTTTATTTATGAGCATCAATGTCAAAAAATAATTATAGAGTATTGTGGAAAAAATACATGCCCACATGAGCGTCTGAACATAGTGGTTCAACCATGCGATACCGTATCATCCTCATCAATGGTTGGGGTTTAGTATTCCAACTCTTCATATGATGTGAGGATCACTGGTTCCATCATTCCATGGTATCCACATGACAGTGCCCCCCCCCATCCAATGTATTTTTGGGACTAACATACACCACCCTCAACATTTTTCAAATGAATTATTTCTCTTCAATAAGCCCAAAACACATAAATTTATACCTTCAAGTTCTTGCTAGTGTGGGACGATACCGCCATAATGGGTTCATTACATTGTACCACCACCATTCCATGCACACCCTCGTTCATGGAGGATTGTTACTTTGTGTTTGTTTGTGAAATGGATTTCTACCAACTAACTGGCTAACTTGTTGGGCCATGTGTTAGGTACTAGGACGGACAGCGGAAGCCGGTAGGCTAGGAAATTAATTTTTTTATGTCACCAGAGTGATATAACAAATAATATTCATGTGATCGTATCCTGTTATGGTGTAAGGACAACACATGGATTTGACAGAACACAAAATGAAATCAAACATGTACCTTATTCGGATCTGACGTGTGCAGGTCCGTCATAGGATTCCAGTAACTTTTTCTCAAAGACATTGACACTGAATCCATCTAGATAATCCACTAATGCCTCTTAAATCTGATCACATTTATTTCATCGGATTATGAGTGCTTGAGTGGTACACCAATGGCCAGTTCGATGCAATGACGATCACCTCAAGAAAGTTTATTCAATCATAGAAGAAGGAACTTGAAGTTATTTCATTCTTGAGAGACTCGCTCTGTAGAATTTAGGAGGAGGGTGAGGCTCTCAATTCCAACTCATGAATGATCCCATGAGAAGTGCCTCTAACATAATTATATATGTAATATCTAAAATACCTGGTATGGGTTCCTGACCACCATGTAATTGATATTTAAAGTATATGTATTATAAATATTTATTTATAAAAAAATAAATTATTCCATAAATAATATTTATAATATTATCACTAACTACAATATATATTAAATATTTATTGAATGATAATCTTGAGTCTATAACTCGATTCACTTATCTTAAAAATATTAATCAAACCCAAGATATTAAAATCCATTAAAATAATATTTTATATTTGTATTCACTTAATCACTTTTAAATACAAGTTCTAAATAAATTCAAAAAATTATTCCAATCATGATTATTTAAATAATTTATTTATTACTTGGTGATCCATAGAACATGAATAATACTCGTACCCCATGGTAGGGCCAACAATGTTCCATATTCGTATTCCTCAGAAAATGGAAGATTTTCAAAGTGCTATAGTGTGTGACCTCCAGGCCCTTATCCCAGCAGGAGTGAATAAAATTCGTTGTCCATGCGTGGGGTCTAGAAACCCGTCATGGACCCTATAGATATAAGGTAATGTCAAAGAAACAACTACCTTCCAATGAAAATGGTGTCTGTGATATAATCTCTTTTTCATCGATATCTCACTAAAGAAGAATTCACACTAGTGTCATCATCCTCTGTCTTGATTTGTTTTTTTGTTGATTTGTCCGGACGGTCCTACATTCCACTACTATGGACATGGATTTAATTAATGTGAAACCATTATAATCTATTAGGCCTGATATATCTCTTCCTCAACATGGATGAAAAAAATCATATACTAATCATCCATTCAATGTCATGTCACCAATGACGTACCCAACACGAAATACCTCAGCACGACAACATTTCCATGGTTTTTACCTTGCATCCAAGAACACTATAAAATGACTTACATTGATAATTATCTCACTTCTGGAGACCAATACACACTTCTGTATATAGGAAAAAAAATTCACCTGAAACATGTTATGTTCCTATAATGCGGGTCAGTCCTCATTATCTCAACTACTAGGGGTCATTAAGAAAAAAACTCCATGAGTATAAGCCTCAATTTTTATGAGACCCCAACACCTAATAGTAACGCATCATCTGGGTCCTTTACAAATGATATAACTGTACTATAAGATATTACATTAAGATTAATTGTCATGGAATCTCAGGGTTCTCATTATAGCCAGGGATCTGCTATAACCCTTTGATAAGACATGTAATCTAAAGATATTTCCATAAGAAAAGTGGATGAATAAGTATCTTCTTTATTATGGAATGAGAAACACGCCTATATATATAATAAAATAAATTCATGTAGTGGTAATGAAATTACAAAAAAGTTGGTTCTACGGAACCCACATTCAACACTCCCACATGAAGTAGAGCCAACTGCTAACAAGTCTAAATCCACTAGCTTTCGCATTAGATTCATGCTTCCACCGAGAAATTGATTTTATCAGGGGGATTCCACATTTTCCTCTGTGGTTACTCTGCTAACTATTACTTCACCTCTTTGTGTAAAATCCCTTAAGAAATGAAATTTCTAAAGCATATTATTTGTCCATTGGTGAGACTTGGGCTCCATGGAATGCTCCACTAAAGTAGTATTATCGCAATATTCTGAAATAGAGTCTGAACTTCTAGGAACAACACTAAGGTATAAGACACAGATGTGTATCTAGAAGGCTTCCTTTACTGCATTAGAAGTTAAAATATATTCAGACTCTACAATAAAATCATCAACCACATCTTGGTTCAAGCTTCTACAACTCACTCCACCACCATTTAGGAAAAATATGCAGCATGAATGCAACTTTAGATCATCATGATCTATTTGGAAACTAGCATCATTGTATACTATCACTACTAGTTTCTCATCTCCTCCATACACTAAAAACATATCATTTGTTTGCCTTAAGTACTTCATGATAGTTTTAACATCATCCCAATGCATCTCTCCTGGATTGGCATGATATCTACCCACCATTATTAAATAAAATTTTAAATTAATCCTAGTACATAGCTTGACATACATGATAGAACCCACTACCTAGGGATAAGGAATTATACTCCTTCGGTCAATCTACACCTATGTTTGTGACACATTTTCCTTGAGAGATTTATACCATGTGACATGGGTAACATTCCTCTCCTGAATTATTCCATATTGTACCTTATGAGTACCTTTTCAATATATGTACTTTGACATAGTTGAAGAAACCTTGGAGATCTATATCAATAGATCTTGATCCAAAGAATGTATGTTTCTTCACCAATGTCTTCCTAAGAGTAGTATTAATTTATCCATGTATTAAATGACTATAAGAATTGCACCTTATTTCCCAAAAATAATATTTCATAAACATATAACACTAATAATTTTACTGAATTACTTCATACTTTTTATAAATGTAAGGATCTCATTCATTTTGGACAAAACTAAATTCTCTTATGGCCTTATGAAAAAGAACATTCCATGACCGTGCAGCTTGCAACAACCCATAAATGGAACTCTCCCACTTGCATACGTTATTGAGATTATTTTAATTTTAAAAACCTTCATGTTGAGTCATATAGATGTTTTCAACCAACATCCCATTTAGAAAAGCTGTTTTCACATCCATTTTCCAAATTTCATAATCATGAAAGTCTACTATAACAAGAAATATTTGGATGTATTTATTAATTGCTACTGTTGATAAGGTTTTGTCATATTCAATTCATGGACTTTTCTTGAAACCCTTTGAAACTAGTATTATTTTAAATGTATAAACGTCACCATCCATGTCCTGCTTATTTTTGAATAACCATTTGCATTCAATGGGCTTTACATCAGCTGGAGGGTTTATGAAAACCAAATTAGATTTTGGTACATAGAATCCATCTCCGAATGTATGGCTCCATTCCATTTATTAGCTTTTTTTCTTTCTACTTATTCCATATAGGTTAGAGGTTCATCCACCCCAAGGACTACTGTGTCACATGACTCAGTGATAAGAAAACTATAATACTTATCTATCCATTTGCATATACCTATGCATTATTCTTGTCTCAAGAATAACTTCTTCATCCACTTGATCTTGTAGACATTTTCATCTTCCAATTCTTGTGAATTTGGATAATTAACTTCATTAAATTCAATATTTCACCCACTATTTCCAATAGAAATGTGTTCCCTATCTAGAAATATGGTGTGTCTTTCCACAAAAACATTTCTATCTAAAGGGTTATATAGGTAATATCCTTTTTCCCTTAGGATAACCTATAATGATTAACTTTGTGCTTCTGGATGATAATTTTTCACTTGGAATAGTCTTGAAAAATTCCACGCAGCCCCATTCACATATATGTGTTGGACTGGGTTTCTTTCCATACCATAACTCATATGGAATCCCATCATCAGCTTTAGTTAGTACTCCATTAATTGTATATGATGTGGTATGCAAAGCATATCCCCAAAAGAATAATGAAATACTTATTTGACTCATCATTGATATGGCCATGTCAAGAATGGTACTAATCCTCCATTCAATAACAGCATTCCATTATGGTGTACAAGAAGGGGAGTGTTGGGATACTATCATGCACTCCTTAAAGTGATCAATGAATATTGATTAAGATATTCTACAACTCAGTCCGTGGGGAGTTCTTTTATCCTCATTCAAATTTAGTTTTCTACATTATTTAGGAATTCCATAAAAATATAAAAGGAATCATACTTATACTGCATTAGGTAGATATACCCATACCTACTGTAGTCATAAGTAAAAGTAATGAATTATAAAAAACCACCCCTTTCCTCTTATAGAATTGCACTACACACATCCATATGTATTAATTAAATTATTATATTGGATCTTTCTACCTTACCTGAAAAAGGTGCTCTGGTCATTTTTCCTTGTAAACAGTCTTGACATACATCCATTGGTTCTAACTACACTGAGTCTAAATACCATTCTTGATGTAATCTTCATAATTTCTTATCGTTTAAATGACATAGCCTAAAGTTCCATATGAAAGTGTTATATGAGTCATGATGGATGGTTTTTACATTTATTTCCATTACAAGGATCTCGATTTCTAGCATTTATATACCATTTTTAATATATGTCAAGATCTAAAAGATGTTAAGCCTATAAAATAAAAAACATTTTTCATCCAAACTTGAAATAAAATACCATAGTGTCTAAACTAGACACATAGATAATCTTCTTAGTTACATAAGGTACATAATAAATTTTTTTAAAAACATGAACCAAATAACTTGGAATGTTTAAGTGATAGTCTCCCACTACCAAGGCTTCCAGACATGCACCATGAGTAGCTTGAGGATCCAACTCACATTTTTCAACCTTCTAGAACCTAATTGGTTATTTTATATGAATAAAAATGTGTAAACCAAATTTAGTATCCAATACACAAACTGTAGATAAATATATATTTCATTAAATGAAAAAAATAACTGATGTGGAAGCATAGGATTACTTCTTCTTCCAAGCTTTACAATTCTTCTTCTAAAGGCCCTTCTTAATATAACTAGTGGTGAAAAAATCCTTCTCATTACTCTACCTATGAATCATTGTATTTTTTATGATGATGCATTGGTATCTTTATCGTTTACATGACCTTATATCGCCCTTCCTTCCCCTTTTTTCTTTTGTTCTCCATAACGAAAAATGAATTGGTGTTTTTCATATCCTCTCCAGCTTGGGAAACTAAAGCCAAATGGTTCGTGAGTGACTTTTTCATATCATTCATGTTATAATTGAAAACAATGGTTGAGAATCATGGTGGTAAAGTGGACATAATGAGATCTACTCTTACTTCATGGTTCAATATTAAACCAACGGCTTCAAGCCTATCGATATACCGAATCATCTTGAGTACATGAGGACCGAAATAAAGCCCTTCTACAAGAATTAATTATATAGGGAAATTTGTATCTCATACCATTCTTTAATGGCCTACTCCTAATATAATTCTATGATATGTGAAATCATCTTATAGGAATCCTCCTCCACATGAATGTTTTTACAATTGGCTGTACATGGATGACAACATGATTCATTGAACATCAAGTGCATCAACTACATGATTTTTTTCAACTTATCTTTTTCCAACTTACTTGATCCCTAAGAAGGCTCAATGGGAACTGTAGATTCCAGAACATATAACTTCTTTTCTTGGAATAGTACTATGAGCAAGTTCATGTACCACTCCTCGATGTCATTTCCAATCATTATATTTTATTCTTCTAGAATTTATCACAGTGATAAAGTAATTTTGGTGTCGGTGATATCCATTTTAAATCTACATCAGATTATCAATATCATTTAGTACTTTGTCTTGATTACCATTTTACAGTTATAATTAATAAATTATTATATCATTTTAATGTCACTCACTATTTTAGCAAACATTAATGGCCCTCACTATTAGATTCAGAACACTCTATCGCTTGAGTACTCTAGTGGCATGAATGCTTGAAACACCATCATATTCTACAAGCTTTGGACACAACACTACAGAGATGGTTTCAAGGTAGGAACTAGGCTGGCCAAACACTTGACTCATGGTTCTTTAATTGTTGAATAATTGGATGGTATATCATATATAATGATTCATTATCAACCTATATTAATTATTCACATCATTTATACTCATTATTATATCCATCCAAATGATGAAGTATTTGAATAACAAACTACACCACTACTTGGAGACAGTAATCCGTATGTACGCACGGATGGTAAATTTTTAACTTATAGGATGGATAGAATAATTATTATGGTTGTACAATTTTTATAATAAAGTAACAATATATAGAAAATACTGGAGTTATTATTTTAGAATGGAAATGATAAAGAAATAGGAAGTGAAAGAAGAAAAGAACATGAAAGAGGTGATGAAATATTTACCTCTCCTTTGGGTTCTTCCTTTTTATTTGATCAAAAGGTCTCTTTAGGTTGGCTTTCTTAAAAAAGGAAGGACTCTAGGATAAAGGGAGTGCAGTTTAGAGGATATTTGGGTAGGGTTTGGCCAAGACAAATGGCTTTGAAGGTGTGAATTTTAGAGAATGGGAAGTGCCTATTTATAATAGGGGTGACAGACACCTTATGAAAATATTGAATTATTATTACATAATAAAATAATTTTCGGATTCTAATTGCTCAAAAATAAATTATTTAAATGATGAGGTGGGTATGGGTAGAACAAATATCAAACAATAGGTTTTAGACTAGTTTAGGTCATCTTTTTAACCTTATCTTTTAGATTTAACTCTTAGTTAAATAGTTTGTCATTTACCATGTCTCTTTGTATTTTTATATTATATGGTTAATAAACATACTAAATACTTCAAAGAAATCCTATATTGGTTAATTAATGACATATATAATATTATTTAATTCCATTTTCTTATCCTTATATTTTTAGGAATAGAATATCAATTAATAATATAATATTTTTGTTAAATACTTATTTTTGTAAAATTTAACACTATTTGGAATTTTGTTTTTGTTAAATTCATAATGGCATGATTACTTAGAAACAAATTCATTTACTAAACCCTAAAATGTCATATTAACCTCTACGTTTTTTAATTCATTTAAAGTCTGATATTAGATTTATTTGGTTATTTATAATATCATTTATTTTAATTATTCATTAATAAGGAAATCATTTCATCATCATTGTGTCATAAATAAATTGAATTATTTAATGTCTAAAAAATAAAAATAAAATAAAATTATGTATTAAATATTTTTATCCTTCTAAAGATATTTAGTTTTTAATTTATCTTATGTATAACCCTTTATTAAAAAGGGTATAGTTATTAAACAATGTTTTACCTCTTTTAAATCTTCTTTAAATAAAATAATAACAAATGTCCTAATCTAATCCATGTGTGTCAAAGGGGATTAAATTTTATTCCTAATGTTGTTTTTGATCTAATTACACTTATCCAATAGAATTAGGACATTGTTTAGGGTAATAATAATATCATTTTCACCCTTAATTACCCTATTAACTTTTAACCGTGGTAAATAAAAGTAAAAAGTTACTATTCACAAAAAATTATTTTCATCTCACTGAACCACATTTTATTTACTAATATTATCCTTTTATATTATATTTTTTAAATTCAACTCCCACTGGTGGTAAAATAAACTTTTATACATATTTGGAAATGCTCCTAGGAGGTGGGTAAAAGATGGTAAAAAGTTCAATGAAATTTTATATATCTAAACTTTTTATAAAATGACTCAAATGAATTACATTGAAATTGAATATGTATTATGAATCTATTTTGACCTAAAATAAATTTAAATAAAATATTTAAATATTTAATTAAAAAGTCTGTTTTAGACAGTATTGCGGTGTTTTTTAATATTCATCAAAAACTGATTTATTTCAAAAAAATATCAAAACTTCAACCTAAGCTAATTTCGATATTACGAATCCTAAAATAAAGTGCATTTTGAAATATAAAATTTATAAAATTTAAAAAATTGGGTATTACTATTAATAACGGCTAGTTTGATTGTTTTGGTGTGTTTGTACTCGACGTTGCGTACAACACAAGGTATTGTATCATTCAAAGGGAAACACACCGAGGATGATTGGGGTGTTACAATTAGATTCACTAGGACGAATTTTATAGATGATAGAATCTATTACCATTTATTTTATATCATATTCATCTTTTATTGATGTATCCCAAGTATCTAGTTTCTGAGGAATCCCATACAGGGTTATGATCTTCGAATAAACATTGCATCCAATACTCTTTAGATAGATGATCATTATATAATTACTATATCCATAATTGTCACCATTAAAATATGGATCACGAATCAGATACATACCTTCCTTCAGATCAAACATTTCCATATACATTGTATAGAACTTATTCATATGTTTTGACCGTATATTTTTAACAAAAAACTCTCCTCTGACACTAATTTTTTTGTCAGAGTTTTAAAATGATAACCCAAAAGTTGGGTGAATTGTGTCTTTTCTAAAATCATGATAGATTCCATCTTTTAATGTAATTTGAGATTTATGTACATATTTAGTTTTTTCTTCAA
Source organism: Viscum album (assembly GCA_963277665.1). Lineage (NCBI taxonomy): Eukaryota > Viridiplantae > Streptophyta > Magnoliopsida > Santalales > Viscaceae > Viscum > Viscum album. The sequence goes on along the minus strand of OY728134.1, from coordinate 631,217,466 downwards.
TATGAAAAAATAGCAGCGAATATATAGAAAGAATGAACAAATAAATTTTATAATGAATTGGGGAAAAAAGATAGCATAGTACACTCCACTAATAGTCTCTCTACGAGCTTGGAAACTTTCACTAGAATGGTCCTCTTATCAGAAGACCTTCAAAACCACAAATAAGTGAAGGAAGTTGACACATTTACAAAAATTATAAACCAGAACCTTTTGGTACTTTTACAGGGAACCCATTAACTATATTTTAGTATAAGAAGTTTTCATTTCAAGAAAATTTAGTATGAGTGGTTGAAACTCCAAAAAATCAAAAGAGTTTGATTTGTTTATTGTACTGGATAATCTTCAAAGTTTAAATAGTAGAAACTGACAGAATATGGATCCTCTTCGATAATATGTATCTTCAAGTATGAATAGATTCGAAGAAGTCCTTATTGAAGATTATCTTCATGAAAAAATGGAAACAAACATGTATCATTTCATAGAAATTCTAGGTTTAAAAGGTATATCTCCAAAGTGTATCCTCATTCATAAAATAACATAGTCAGTCAGTATTTTATGTAGTTATGTACTCTAAAGATATTCATATTCACACGGTTTTTTATCATTAAAAATAAATTATGATATAATATATAGGGAGAATATATCATTCTTCGTTATTCAAGATCCAAGAATGTTTCCTAATATATCGTGGATATTCAAATATGGAATGATCAGGTGAGTACTTACATCCCTTCAGAATATGCGTGATTTTCTCCAATGAATATGGTTCTTTTAGTCAATAATAAATTATATTTGAATTTATCTTTATTTTTGACAAGATTATTTCAGATATATCTGATAAAATCACATTTCTAAATCTCTATCGTTGAACAGTCAAACATAAGGTTCCTTCATAAGATAAAAAAATACCAAATGTAGTGTTCAACTGAGTACCTTTTATTCTCTGAACATAATGTGGAATATATAGGGTTTATCATAAACATAAGGTTGATGAACCATAAGTTTTTTTAATCAAATATAGCATATTTATTAACCATAAATTCATCTATATAAAAATTATGTTATTTTTCATAGTATATGGTTCCTGAACCATACATTCCTAATTGCAAAATGAGGATAAAAATTGATTTTTGAATGAGAATACATATGTTCATCCTTACAACATAATCTTGAATGAAAACATTGGATTCATGATCCTTATTTCATTTTCCAAGAATATGGTCAATTCATTATGTTGAATGTATCAATTTTTTAATGAACAGTGCGTCCAAAAAAGTAAAAACACAATCCAATACCTTTCAACAATATTCCTTGACGATGAAAAAGATAATTTTAATTACAGAATAAATATTCCTAGTAATATTAATATATCCAAATACAGTTAATGTAATATCACCATTAAATTTAACAATTGTATTTGTGAGCATCAATGTCAATAAAAATTATAGAGTATTTTTGAGAATATACATGCCCACATGAGCGTCTGAACATAGTGGTTTACCCATGCGATATCGTAGCTTCCTCATCAATGGTTGGGGTTTAGTATTCCAACTCTTAAAATGATGTTAGGATCACTGGTTCCATGATTCCATGGTATCCACATGAGAGTGGCCCTAACTCCCATCCAAGGTATTGTTGGGACTAACATACACCACCCTCAACATTTTTCAAATGAATTATTTCTCTTTGATAATCCCAAAACACATAAATTGATACCTTCATGTTCTTTCTTGTGTGGGAAGATACCCCCATAATGGGTTCATTGCATTATACCACCACCATTCCATGCACACCCTCCATCATGGAGGATTGTTACTTTGAGAATGTTTTTGAAATTGATTTCTTCCTACTAACTGGCTAACTTGTTGGGCCATTTGTTAGGTACTGGGATGGGCAGAAAAAGCCGGTAGACTAGGAAATTAATTTTTTTAGTGTCACCGGAGTGATATAACAACTTATATTTAGGTGAACATATCCTGTTTTGTTCGGATCACCACACCTGGATTTTATAGAGAACAAAATAAAATCAAACATGTACCTTGTTCGGATCTGACATGTGCAAGTCCGTCACAGGAATCCAGTAACTGTTTCTCAAAGACATTGACACTGAATCCCTCTATATCATCCACTAATGCCTCTTAAATCTTCTCACATTATTTCATCAGAATATTGGTGCTTGAGCGGTACATAGACAACCACTTCGACGCAATAATTATCACCGCAATCAAAATTATTCAATCATAGAAGAAGGAACTTGAAGATATTTCATTCTTGAGAGACTCACTCTCTAGAATTTATGAGGAGGGAGAGGCTCTCAATTCCAACTCATGAATCATCCCATGGGAAGTGCGTCTAACTTAATTATATCTATAATATCTAAAACACCTGGTATGGGTTCCCGACCACAATGTAATAGATATTCATAGTATATGTATTATATATATTTAATTATAAAAAAATATATTATTCCATAAATAATATTTATAATATTATCACAAACTTCAATATATATTAAATATTTATGGCATGATAATCTTGAGTCTATAACTCGATTCACTTCTCTTAAAAATATTAATCAAACCCAGGATATTAAAATCCATTAAAATAATATTTTGTCTTTGTATTCACTTAATCACTTTTAAATACAAGTTATAGATAAATTCAAAAAATTATTCCAAAAATGAATATTTAAAAAATTATTTATTACTTGGTGATCCATAGAACATTAATAATACTCGGACCCCAGGGTAGGGCCAACCATGTTCTATGTTCCTATTCCTCAGAATATAGAAGATTCTCAAAGTGCTATAGTGTGTGACCTCCAGGCCCTTATCCCAATAGTAGTGAATAAAATTCCCTGAGAAAGAGCGGGGTCAAGAAACCCATCAAGGACCTTATAGATATAAGGTAATGTCAAAGAAACAACTACCTTCCAATGATCATGGTGTTTGTAATATAATCTCTTCCCCATCGATATCTCATTAAAGAAGAATGCACACTAGTTTCATCATCCTCTGTCTTGATTTTTTTATTGATCTATCTGGACAGTGCTACATTCTACTACCATGGACATGGATTTAATGAATGTGAAACATCATAATCTACCAGGCCTGCTATATCTCATCCTCAACATGGATGAAAAAAACATATACTAATCATCCAATCTATGTCATGTCACCACTGACGTACCCAACACGAACTACCTCAGCACGACAACATTTCCATGGTTTATACCTTGCATCCAAGAACACTGTTAAATGACTTACAATGATAAGTATCTCATGTCTGGAGAGCAATACACAAGTATTTATATAAGAAAAAACAATTTCACCTGAAACATGTTATGTTCCAATAATGCGGGTCAGTCCTCATTATCTCAACTACTAGGGATCATTAAGTGAAAACTTCATGAGAATAAGTCTCAATTCTTATGAGACCCCAACACCTAATAGTCACACATCATCTGGGTCCTTTCCAAATGATATAACAGCACTATAAGATATTACTTTAAGATTAATTGTTATGGAATATCTGGGTTCTCATTATAGCCTGGGATCTGCTATAACCCTATGATAAAAAAAATGTAATCTAAGTATATTTCCATTAAAAAAGTGGATGAAGAAGTATCTTAACTATTATGGAAATAGAAACACAAGAATATATATAACAAACTACATTCATGTAGTGGTAATCAAATTACAAAAAAAAAATTGGTTCTACGGAACCCACTTTCAACACTCCCACATGAACTAGAGCCAACCGCTAACATGTCTAAATCCACTGGCTTTCGTATTAGATTCATGCTTACACTGAGAAATGGATTTTTTTCATGGGGATTCCACATTGTCCTATGAGGTTACTCTGCTAAATGTTACTTCACCTCTTTGTGTAAAATCCCTTTAGAGATGAAATTTATAAAGCATATTCTTTTTCCATTGGTAAGACTTGGGATCCATGGAAAGAACCACTACAATAGTATTATCGCAATATACTGAAATAGGGTCTGAACTTCTATGAACAACACCAATGTCAAAGAAAAGATATGTATCTAGATAACTTCTTTTACTACATTAGAAGCCACAATATATTTAGATTCTGCAATAAAATCAGCAACCACATCTTGGTTCGAGCTTCTATAGCTCACTCCACCACCATTTAGGAAACAAATGCAGCCTGAATGAAACTTTAGATCATCATGATCTATTTGGAAACTAGCATCAGGGTATCCTATCACTAATAGTTCCTCATCTCCTCCATACACTAAAAACATATCCTTTTTATTCCTTATGTACTTCATGATAGTTTTAACATCATCCCAATGCATATCTCCTAGATTGGAATGATATCTACCCACCATTATTAAAGAAACTTTGACAATAATCCTAGTACATAACTTTGAATACATGATAGAACCCACTGCCGAGGGATAAGGAATTATACTCAATCGGTCAATCTACACCTATGTTGGTGTCACATTTTCTTTGAGATATTTATACCATGTGACATGGGTAACAATCCTATCATGAATTATTCCATATTGTAACTTTTTAGTACATTGTCAATATATGTACTTTGACTTAGTCGAAGAAACCATGGAGTTCTCTCTCAATAGATCTTGATCCAAAGAATGTATGTTGCTTCACAAATGTCTTCCATGGAGATGTATTCATTTATCCATGTATTAAATGACAGTAAGAAGTTTACCTTATTTCCCAAAAATAATATGTCATAAACATATAACACTATGAATATTATGGAATTACATCACCCTTTTTATAAATGTAAGGATCTCTTTCATTTTGGACAAAAAAAAATTCTCTTATGGCCTCATGAAAAAGAACATTCCATGACCGTGAGGCTTGCAACAACCCATAAATGGAACTCTCCTTCATGTTGAGTCATATAGATGTCTTCAACCAACATCCCAATTAGAAAAGCAGTTTTCACATCCATTTTCCAAATTTCATAATCATGAAAGGCTACTATTGCATGAAATATTTGGATGGTTTTCTGAATTTCTACTAGTGATAAGGTTTTTCCATAGTCAATTCATGGACTTTTCTTGAAATCCTTTGAAACTCTTATTATTTTAAATGTATTAACCTCACCATCCATGTCTAGATTCTTTTTGGATAACCCTTTGCATCTAATGGGATTTAAATTAGCTGGCAGGTTTATGAAAATCCAAATTAGATTTTGGTACATGGAATCCATATCTGAATGGATGGCTTCATTCCATTTAGTATCTTTTTTTCTTATACTTATTCCTTGTAGGTTACAGGTTCATTATCCCCAAGGACTACTGTGTCACATGACTCATTGACAAGAAAACTGTAATTATTCTCTAACCAGTTGCATAGACCTATGCATTATTTTTGTCTCAGGTACAACTTCTTCATCCACTAGATCTTATGGAGATTTTTCCTCTACCAATTATTGTGAATATGGAGAATTAACTTCATTAACATCAATATTTTTCAAACTATTTCCAATAGAAATGTGTTCCCTTTCTAGAAATATGGTATGTATTTCCACAACAACATTTAGATCTAAAGGGTTATATATGTAATATCCTTTTTTCCATAGGATAACCTATAATGATTCACTTTGTGCTTCTGGGTGATAATTTTGAACATGGGACGGTCCTGAAAAATTCCACACACCCCCATTCATATATATGTGTTAGACTGGGTTTCTTTCCATACCATAACTCATATGGAATCCCATCATCATCATTAGTTGGTACTTGATTAAGTGTATATGATGTGGTATGAAAAGCATATCCCCAAAAGAATAATGAAAGACTTATTTGACTCATCATTGATATGGCCATTTCAAGAATGGTACTATTCCTCCTTTCAATAACAACATTCCATTATGGTGTACAAGGAGGAGAGTGTTGGGATACTATCATGCACTCCATAAATTGATCAATGAATATTGGTTATGATATTCTCTAACTCAGTCAGTGGGGAGTTCTTTTATCTTCATACAGAGTTAGATTTCTACATTATCTAGGTATTCCATAAAAATACAAAATGAATCAGACTTATACTGCATTAGGTAAATATATCCATACCTACTATAGTCATAAGTAATAGTAATGAAGTATGAAAAACCACCCATTTCCTCTTATAGAATTGGACTACACACATCCATATGTATTAATTAAAGTATTATATTGGATCTTTCTACCTTACCTAAAAAGGTGCTCTGGTCATTTTTCCTTGTAAACAGTCTTGACATACATCCATTGGTTCTAACTGCACTAAGTCTAAATACCATTCTTGATGTAATATTCATAATTTATTATCATTTAAATTACATAGCCTAATGTTCCATAGGCAAGTGTTATATGAGTCATGATGGATGGTTTTTCCATTTATTTACATTATAGGGATCTCGAGTTCTAGCATTTATACACCATTGCTAATATATGTCAAGCTCTAACAGATGTTAAGCCTATAAAATAAAAAACATTTTTCTTCCAAACATGAAATAAAATTCCATAGTGTCTAAAATGGACACATAGATAATGTTCCTAGTTACAGAAGGTACAAAATAATAAATTTTAAAAACAATAACCAAACCACTTGTAATGTTTATGTGATAGTCTCCCACTACCAAGGCTGCCAGACATGCACCGTCTGTAGCATGAGGATCCAACTCACCTTTTTCAACCTTCTTGAACCTACTTGGTTATTGTATATGAATAAAAATGTGTAATCCAAATTCAGTATCCAATACCAAACTTTTAGATAATGATAGATTTCATTCAATGAAAAAAATAACTGAAGTAGAAGCATTGGTTTTCTTCTTCTTCCAAGCTCTAAAATTCTTCTTCTAAAGGCCTTTATTACAACAACCAGAGCTAAAAACATCCTTCTCAATACTCTACCTATGAATCAATGGATTTTTTATGATGATGCATTGGTGTCTTTATCATTGACACGACCTTATACCGCCTTTCCTTCCCCTTTTTTCTTTTGTTCACCACAAGGAAAAATGAATTGTTATTTTTCATATCATCTCCAGCTTGGGAAACTAAAGAAAAATGGTTCCTGAGTGACTTTTTCATATCATTCATGTTATAATTGAAAACAAAATTTGAGAAGCTTGGTGTTAAAGTGGAAATAATGAGATCTACTCTTACTTAATGGTTCAATATTATCCCAACAACTTCAATCCTATCGATATAATGAATCATCTTGAGTACATGAGGACCGAAATGAAGCCCTTTACAAGAATGATCTTATAAAAGGAAATTGAGATCTCATACCTTTCTTGACTAGCCTACTCCTGATATACTTCTTAGATATGTGAAAGCATCTTGTAGGTATCCTCCTCCACATGAATTTTTTACAATTGGCTAGACATGGATGACAACATGGTGCATTGAACATCAAGTGCATCGTCTACAGGATTTTTCTGAACATATCTTTTTCCGCCTTACATGATCCATGAAGAGGCTCAAAATGAACTATGTATTCCAGCACATATAACTTCTTCTCTTGGAGTAGTACTATGAGCAAGCACATGTACCACTCCGGGATGTCATTTCCAATCATTATATTTTCTTCTTCCAGAACTGATCACAGTGATAAAGTAATTTTGGTGTCGATGATATCCATTTTAAATCTACATAAAATTATCAATAGCATTTAGTAATATGTCTTGATTACCTTTATACAATTATGATTAATAAATTACTGTATCATTTTAATGTCGCTCGCTATTTTATCAAATATTAATGGCCCTCACTATTAGTTTCAGAACATTCTATTGCTTAAGTAATATAGTGGCATGGATCCTTGAAATATCCATCATAGTCTACAAGCTTTGGACACACCACTACACAGAGGGTTTCAAGGTAGGCACTAGGCTGGCCAACCACTTGACTCATGGTTCTTGTATTGTTGAATAAAGTCCCATATTTGGGAAACCAAACATGATTCCATCAACATGTTGCCTTTAATGTGGTAGTGAGATATCTATATCCAATCCTTAACTACTCACATTAGTAAATTTTACCCATTTCTCTCATGAAAATGGCCTGGTAGTAAGAGGCACTCTAAACTATGTATGAAGACCACCCCAAACACCCGGTTTGGTTTAAATGTGTGTAATGGATGGAATTTTTGACTTAATATATCCTCAAGGAATTTTGATTTTTTTTGAAAAATATAATCCATTTCTATTTATATGTTCAAACTAGATCGTTATGATGAAAATGGAACCTGAAATACAAATATATTTATCTCATATTTATTATTTTTTATCTTGTTTAATATTCTATGTCATCAATATATAATCATGCACTGACATAAAACATTAAACAATGCATAATGTTTAATCATGCAATCTAACTAGTCTTGAGAATTCTATTATGATCGATCCATAATGAATCAATATTAACTAAGGGGAATACATACCTGAGTTGACACCTGACTCATGCCACAACTATCCCCAGTGCAATGCACTCATCTTTCGTTTGGATTGCTACCTCGACATGGTGTGGTATGCGACTCAGATTATCATCACATAATTAAAAATATACTCGCACAAATGCAAGGGGTTATCTGGGTATAAAATACAACTAATGAATTAGACATGTAGGCCCTTATAAATATTTAAATTAACAGACTATTCAAAGAAAATCATTTATCTAATTAATTATTATAATCATTTCATGCATTGAATAAATAATTAAATAAAAAAACCAGACATGCATGGTATGGTCGCTTTCTCAAGACTAGATGGTATATATAAAGCTCATTTAAAAATAAAATGCAATAAATTTAAATAGTATGACGACGTTCTAATAAATTAAATGAATTTAAATAAATTCAATTAATTTATTTTTTCATATCCAATTGTTTAATTTTTTTAATTATAAAGTTATATTAAACCAATAATTTATTTTTTACTAAAAATTAAATTAAACCATTTATTTAATTTTAATCTTAATTAATCTAATATTTCATATTCTACTTAAAATTAACACCCAAATTAATTTGAATTAATTTTATTTAAAGGTAAATAAATTAATTAAATCAAATTAGAGGGGTTTCCTCAGGCCACATAAGGAGTCTGGGAAAACTGCAAACAGCAGTGAGGGTGTTTTTACTTAATTTGGGTTGAATCATGGTGTGACTGTGGTGTGACTGTGGCGTGACCATGGTGTGACCATTGCGTGACTACGGTGTGACCATGGTGTGACTGTGGTGTGACCGCAGCATGACCATGGTGTGATCGTGGAATTGTTGCGGCGTGACATTGGCATGTCATCCTAGACCAACAACACACCCGCAACATCATCTGGTGAGGCATGACTGGATTGGGATGGCGGTGAACTCCTCCAGTGAGGTGAAATGGTGACACCCCACTCCTCTAGTGAGCCATGAGGGTAGAAGAGAGGAGGGTCAGAACTACGAGGTGCGCATGTCTGATGTCTTGCATCTTTAATCAGGCCGCAATGGTGGTGGCCTGGTGCTCCAGGGAGCCTTGAGGGCGGCGGCACGGTCAGTTGGTCCGACAAGGTGTGCCAATCTAGTGGCACGGTAGTCTGGCTAAGATGGAAGTTGAGTAGTCTGGCTATTATAGTTATGGGTTTTCTCCTGGAGGACATGGCTCAGGTGAGCCTTAAGGGAGGCAAGGCACTGTCGTGTGTCCAGGACGGCGAGGTGGATCTGGCGCAACAAGCAGATGTGGCGGCGGTGTGGATGGAGAGAGGCGTTGTTCCGGTGAGGTGCAAGGGGAGTTGCGCCTGGGGCTCGGTACCAGAAAGGTGCGATGGAAGGGGAGGTCCAGGGAAGAGGCAACTATGGTTGGGGTGAGGGGTTCACCGCACATTGTGTGGAAGAAGTCCCCCTTCTATTTTTTAATTTTTTTTCCTTTTGAAAAAACTAACCCCAATCATATTTTTTTTAAGGAAGACCCAATTGGGGTCATGGACTCTACTTTTATTGCATATTTTTTAAAATAATCTAAATCATAAAGACTCTAATAAAAAAATATTTTACTTTACCAATGTCTAAATGAATTTCCATTTTATTAAAATAGGAAAAATAAAATGATATTATAATATATTTTATTTTTCTATTAAAAACATACACACCATAAATATTATGACGATCGAATTCCAGAAAAAATGTGGATGGATTTATATTCTTAGATAAACAAATAAATAAATTAAAAAATGTGTTCTTCATAAAATAATAATCCAAATAACATAAAAATGATGACATCGATCCAATTAGTAATTTCAAATGGCTGTAACATGGCCATTAGGAAGCAAATAAATGTACGCTCAAATCCGTTAGAACCGATTTAATTCCCCATACATAAATTTAATGCATTTTAATTTTCTTCATTGACTATGAGAAACCACGCATCGCTTTGATACCACTGTTAGGTACTGGGACAGGCATCAAAAGATGCTGGTCTGGGAAATTAAAATTTTTGGGTCATTGGAGAGAAGTTACAACGTCAACTCCATTGGCATTCTCCAAGCACGGTCAGAGGACCACACATGGATTTGACAGAGCAGAAAATAAAATCAAACTTCTTCCTTGTTCGGATCGGATGTGTGAATGTCTGTTATAGGAGGTTGGTGACCATTTCAAGAGGACTATGACATCAAATCCCTCTATATCATCTACACATGACTCTTAAATATCCTTGCACGTCGTTCATATGAATCTGGGTGATCGAGTTGTACACCAATGACCACTTCGAAGCAATGGTAATCACTACAAGAAAGAGTGTTTGATTCAAGAAGAAGGATCTTGAACATATTTATTTCTTGAGAGTCTCTCTTTAGAATTCAGGGGGTGGGAGAGGCTCTCAATTCTAAATCATGAATCATACCATGGGAAGAGCCTCATTCTTAGTTATATAGAGAATATATAAAATAATCTGTATTGTTTTCTATCCCCCATGTAAAAGATATTTATAGTATAAGTATCATAAATATTTTTTTCTGATAAATTAAATAATTCCATAAATAATATTTATAATATTATCACTAACTTCAATATATATTGAATATATATTGCTTCATAAAAATGATTCTATAACTCGACTCACTTCTCCTACAAATATTAAACAAACCCAGGATATGTAAATCTATTCCAATTATATTTTATATATATATTTACTTAATCACTTGTAAATATATGTTATTAATAAATACAAAAAATATTACAAACTTGAATAATGAATGAATTTATTTATCACATGGTGATCCATATAACTTTGATAATAATCATACCCCGTGGCATGGCCCACCAATTCCTATATTCATATTCCTCAGAATATGGAAGATTCTCAATGTGCTATAGTATATGACCCTCTAGGCCCTTATAACTATAGCAGTTAATAATATTCACTGACCAAGAGTGGGGTCTAGAAACCCATCAAGGAAACTATAGAGATCAGGTAATTTCAAAGCAATGAATACCTTCCTACAAACATGGTATGTGTAATATAATAACATCATCATCAATATATCAATAAAGCAGAATGCAAACTGGTTTCATCATCTTTTGTCTTGATTTATTTTATTTGTTTATCTATCTGGATGGTATTACATTCCATCACTGTGGACATGGATTTAATGAAGGTGTGACCATCTTATTCAATTAGGCCTGAGATATCCCTTCCTTAACTCAGAAGTGACAAATCCTACCTAGATCATTAAATCAATGTCATCCCTCCAATGATGTACCCAACACAAACTAGCTCACCACGACTTCATTTCAATGGTTTTATCCAAGAAAAAAAGAACACAATTAAATCAAATACATTGATAATAATCTCATGTCAAGAGACCAATACACATGTCAGTAGATAGGAATAACTAATGAAACCTAAAACAAATGGTGTTTTTATTTTGCAATCAAATCCTCGTGATCTTAACAACTATAGATCGGCATGTGAGAACATCATGAGAAGAAGTATCGATTCTTATGAGCCCCCCACACCAGATAGTCTCACATTATATGTGTTCTTTCAGAATGATCTAATTGGACCATAGGACATTACATTACAATTACTTGTCATGGCATCTTAGTGTTCTCATTATAAACTGAGATCTTCTATAACCCATTGATACGACATGTAATCTAAGATAATTTCCATAAACAAATAGGATGCATAAGTATCTATACTTTTATGGAATAAAAAACATGGGTATATATAACAAACTGCATACATGTTGTGGTAATCAATGTACAACACATGTAGGTTCTAGGGAACCCACATTCAACCCCAAAGGGATGCTATTTCCTTGTCGTTAGATTTGTGTTCTTCCCTCTTTTTAAGTCAAAAACCACTATGGTCTACCCTCTTTCTTAGTTTGAAATATTACTCAAACCCCTCCTCCAATGTATAATTTTTTCCTATGATATTAACATGATTGATCCCATTTTTATCTTTTCACTGACACAATGTCACCCCTGGACTTTGCTCCTAACACTAAGTCCCAACACGCAATATTCCATAAACATCACAAGGAAAAAGATATTTGATACCACTTTTCATGTGATGTGCTTCTCAGCATAATAGAATTACTATGAAACACCCCATACACATCCGTATTGGTGGTGGTTTGTCCTTCCAACTCTTTAAATGATGTGAGGTGCATTGGTGTCTCACTGCCAAGGAATCATCAATAGAGTGTCCAGAACTCCCATGCAAGGTGGTATTGGGACTGACACACACCATATGTCCCATTGTCAAGGTGACTTAAATAACTTTTATAAAGAAAAACTACATGACCTACAACCTTTATGATATTTCTTGTATGGTACGAGACACCAATGATTGGGTTAGGACAATACATAGAATTTGGAGAGCAATTGAGATATTAAATTTCTATTGAATCTTGATTTTATAAAGAACATCCATGATGATCCTTAATTTTATTATGATAGTTTAATTGTAGAACACTACTAGGATTTGATTAGTAAAGCTAAACTGGTTCTACACAAGAGCTTGCAGAATCTTGTGATTTAATAATATTTACAGATTTATGGATAAAGTGATCAAATGAATTATATTAATGTGGAAACCTAAATCTTTGTGCCTACTATGTTCATTTTAATTATTTAATGAATATCATGGATTAATATTAAACCATAATGAAGATCATTCGGGAAATAATGATGAAAATCAATGATGGTTCCTTGTTTAATGAATGGAATGAACTCTCATCGAGATGTGATTTGGAAACTGAACCAAGGTCACCTCCCATGATCCTTCAATGAATCCTTAAATATATACATGTTAAAGAAAAGTACATGATTAATGAACATTTATGTACTATATAGAATAATTTATGGAGTATGTTTGAGGGCTCATTGAGTGATCTGGTTACATTAAAGGTGAACATGACCTTCGAGTCATGCTCATGTATAGGTCCATATCAAATTTTATGAATCATAGACTCTTAATTATTGGATAAGAATCCTAATAGAATGACGGATGTTGGAAAACATTAAAAATTTTAATTCAAGATTAAAGATGATTTCAATAAATAGAATTTTTATTGTTTATATGACCTATTGAAGATGGAGGGAGCCTTAATCATTCCAATTTCTATTTCTATGCCAGAAAGGAACCCTTTGCGTGTAGTGCTCAAGGAAATTCTTTATAGCAAACAAGGTTACCAGTTAATGGTAGAGATTTAATGAATCCAAGATAGGTTGAGATTGATTGATGCCTCAATTAGATTATGTTTTAGGATTCATTGATTTTGGTTCTTAGTTAGGAGATTCCCATGAATTTAAATGGATATAATATATTTAATAATTTATAGTGTGAAGATAATATATAATAGAGTCCTTTAATCGCATTTGGATCTAGGAATTCATCCATATTAACATTTAGAATAATTCTGGACATTGCTAGCTGATTGATTATCATTTGAGCCCAAAATGGTATTGCCACATCCCATGAAGGTGACCCTAATCATGTAGAAACAACCATGTTTCCAAGGTGTAGAATTTTATTTTCACCGATATTTGTTAAAATTTACGAAGCTAATCATTACAGTAAAGGATTTTTTGAACTTAAAAACAAGTAAGTCAGTAGATTTGAATCCTAAAAAATAATCAAATTAATGGAAAGAAATGATGACTAAAATCAATGGAAAAACTAATTATTTGATGATTTTATCTTTTTAGATTGAGTTGGTGACTATAACAAAAAGTAATTTCATACACAATATCAGGACTTGAACCAAACTGATTTAAAAGACTTCCAATGAATCCTATAAATGTTTTTTCATTAACCAGTCTCCTTTTTCACCCCTGCAATGCTGTGTGCCTGCATAGTATAGAAAATCCTCTAAACTCTTTCAAGAAACCCCATTCAATCAATTCCTTGTCATAATTTTCTTGTGAAATATAAATGTACATTGTACTTTGATTAATATATTAACCCCAAGAAATCATGTCATCAATAAAAGAATTATAAAATTTATTTTAAATTTATCAAAAAATACTTCACACAATTTCTATTTATTAAATGAAAAAAATGCTATCATCAACATGCACAATAATAATGATTGGTCTGGTTTTGGTCGAATTCACAAATAAATCTCTATTCGGATGCCATTTTTTGAATTCCATTCCCATCAATTATTCCTTCATCTTTAAGTTTCATCCTTTTGGATCTTTTTTGAATCCATAAATTTTTCTTTTCATCATACTCAATTTTCATTCATATGAGTCATGAAAAATCCCACAAGGTTTCCCCATGTATTCTTCTACTTCTAATTCACCCTTCTGAATAGATTATTTTACATATATTTGGAAAATATTGAAGTATATCTATGAAAAAATGAAATCAAATATTCTAAATATTGAAAATCAAGATTAATGATTTCACCAAATGCAATTCTATTTGGTTATGAGTACCCCTTGCATAAAAACAATGATTTGTTTCATTAACATCACCTTATCCATCCAATATATATCAAAACACATAATTTTTACTAATAACATTCTTCCCCTTAGGAATAAAACTAAGAAACATTATTTTACTAATTTCTATTTTAACTATCTCCACAGTGATGTATTCAATCCAATATTTATTCTCAAAAGGATATTTAATAGTTTGGAGTTATATTATTTATAGAAAACCATATTTTCAGGATTCCATTATTTTTATTATTTTCTAAATCCCACGGTTCTGTTCAATAATGATAACTTCACTATTAACATGCTTTTTAAATTTATCAAATATTCCTATTGATTTTACTTCATCGGTATCATCACTAGAAATAGTTGAGTCTGCATCCCCCCTAGTGTATATTTTTTCTTCTGTATCTTAACAAGTTCAGTACTAAAAAATCCTCATCATATTCCATGAAAGATTTATTCCTAATATTTTTATCATCAAATATTATTACAATATCAAATCCCAAAATCTTGTCATACTTATTGTTGTATCATCTGTAAGAATATACGTTTGATGTGTAACCAACACATATTCTATATTCTTCATTTTCAGTAAACATACCACCACTATGAAATATTATTTTGATCAATGATGGGATTCAAAACAATCTAAATTATTTTATATTTTTCATCACAATGATACACATAACATAATGAGTCTTCTCATAAATTTTCTTCAAAAGGCTCCTGTTTTGAATAACTCTAGTGGTGGTAATTGCTTATCACTAGATCTATCATGTGGTGTAATACTCAATAATAATAGTTCTTGATATGTAGACAAGGATTATATTTTTTCTTTTATCCATACCATTTTGTTGGGTAGTATATATATCAATTAATTAATGACTAATTACATTCTAATTGATATTTTAAGAGAACTACTTGTAAGAATATTTAATACATTTATCTTACCTCTGCCTCTTTAAGGGTAAACCCATTTTTCTTTTAAAAATAATTCTAATGAATTTGAATCTTTCATAAGACTAAGAATTCTGAGACATGAACATTATACATTTCTTTCTAGTGATGTTATTAATGAAATAAATGGTTTTGTTTGTAGACTTTTTTTAATGGGATGACAAATATCAATGTAGACAAGAACCAATGGTTTTTAATGAGAATATCAACTCTCTTATAAATTTTGTTCACCAGGTTTCATTTATGACATGTTTTGAAAAACATAAATGTGTATTATTTCACAAATGGGATATTTCACCCAACCTATTCTTAAATAAATATCCTCATATTAATTTAGACAAGTGGAACAAGTGTTAAATTCAACAAATTATTTACAGTTATTTGCTCAATACGTAATTATTCCTAGCTACTCCAACTAGAAGCAAGATAAGAAAAGTTCTAAAACCATTTTTAAAAAATACTATGTAATTTTATCCACTTTAATAAACTATCCTTTTTCATAATTATTATATCAGTTTCATGATCATAGAGTTGTGATATAGTCTCAAATATTATGTTTCTCCAATTAAAAAATAAAAAATATTAGGCCTAATATGATTTTTCTCAATACTAGACATTCCAACTCCTTTGATCATTATTGATTTATCATTATCATAGGTAACAACACCACCTTCGTACCTCTCAATATTATTCAGATTATTTAAATCACCAATCATGTTATGAGAATAATCACTACCCATAATCCAATACTTTTGAAATCTCTAAGATTTAAATACAACATTATCCACATTATCCACTTATTGGACATATATCTTGTTAAAAATATTATTGTATATAAAAAATATAATTATTTGATTTAAGAATAATGTGTTACAAATATTTTATATTTTTTTCCCTTCATTAAAACTTATACAGAATTCTTACGAACTAACAAAACTTTTTATCACTTTAATCATCTTCATAAGTTGTTTGAATATTTGTTATTTCTCATATTCTATTTTTGTCTCCCCCTTTATTCATTCTTCCTTATTGGTCATAAAAAATAAATTATTTACAAATAATGTTTTTCTTAATGATAAAAAATTCCATAAAAATACCAGTTACCTCGAATTCATGTCCTTTGATAGAAAATTTGATTCTATATGGGTAATTGTCTAACTTCATGTTTTGGCATCCAATGACTTGTCTTATCCAAATCCTTTTATGGAATAATTTCTTTTTTTCATGGGATAGTACAGAATATTATGTATAATTTTTATCCATCTAGATATGAGATGTTTTTCACTTTTCATTTAACATTATAGTCTGTATATATTATTTTTTTCCATTGGAATATTCTATATGCATGATTTTCTTAGTGTTGATCCATTTAATGACATCCCCTTTTTATATATATAACTTATTGACCACAAATGTATCCTCATATTATTTTATTATACCAATTTAATGATTCTAATATAACCCTATAAAATCAAATTTTAATTTTTCATTTAGCCTCTCAGCTTCAATAATGATTATTTTCAACATTTCGACAACTTTTTGAACAAGGCTGATTGCATAAGTCATATAATATATAATAACCTTCACTAATAGTACTAAATATTTAATATTTTAAATTATTTAATCATATTATCATTCTCAATTATGATTTTATTATTATTATAAAAAACAAATCTTATATAACAAATCCATAATTATGTGTTTGAAATAAAGGAATTTAATTTCTTACGCTCTTGTTATCTTTTTGGTTTAGAACAATATAGAATAATAAAACCCATTACACTAAAAAGGGGAAACATAAAAATTGTATAATTTTTTCCACAATACATGTTTTTATGTTTACACTCATTATTCATTCTTAGCACAATTAATTCTATCAAGACAAGGCTTCATTACTAAAATTTCAATATTTTATTGTTCCTACACATCCCAAAAAACACTATTTTTTCCAAAATGTGGTATGATCACAAAATTCATAGTAAGGGATCCAAAGAAAAAGGAATCCCATAAGTCCATTGAGGAATATGAAAATTCATATGAAAGTTGTGATTTTTATAAAATAAACATTGATTTGAAAAAATCAAATACTTACTCATGAAATAAACATCATCTAATAGAGTTTCACATGAATATTTTTTTGATAAATCATAAAGACTATATCATATAAATAGAAGATATTAGAAATATCTAGAGGTCACATGCAACATCTACTTTAAAAATAAAATGTTTCACCTTTAATAGGAAAAAAATTAATTACTCAAAAGCCCATTTTCAGTCCAATTAAATCAAAATATTCCTAAACAAATGTAAAAAATATTATTAAAACCATGAAGGAATCATGGGATGTCATACTAATATCATCATTATAGGAACCCTTAAATTGAATTACATTTCCAGTTAATTATAGTTTAATTTATCTTAAGAACTTTTCATTGCCCAATGTGTCACGACCCGTCCCCCGAGGTCCGTGTTGTGACTACCCCAAGCCCGCCTTCCATAGGCCAGGGGGCTGCCGACTAGCACTGAAAGACGTAATCCCTAAAATTGGGAAGGAATTTCGTTTATAACTTGTAAAAACACATAACCTAGCATGAAACAAGATACGAACACAAGGAAACATGGATAGTAAACAGAGTGAGTATAGTATGAAAAAAGGGGCACAATAAAAGCCCAACAAGAAAGTACAAGAAACTGAAAGTACAAGTAAACTGGAGAAAAAAATAAGACAGATATTGGGTCGTCCTCCGAGTATCCTACCTGAAGGGTAGGTACACATCACCTCTTCAGCACTCCATGTTTGTCCATCTCCTCCGTGTACCGACTCGTCGTAAGGTCCTCCTCCGGGTACCATCCAGTCCGGGTACCCTCAGTCTCGATCAATGTTGTCCATCGTCTGATCTAAACACAACAAGGTGAGAGCATATCCCATGCATGAGTGAGTATAATGATACTCAGTAGGTAGCCCAAGACCCTCAAGGTCTTAAAAAATCCACAAAGGTTAAACCTCAAAGCATGAAGTAAATTGTCATCCCTACTTACGTATATTCCCATACATATACCTAAGTTACCAAGTAAGCCCATCTCAGTCATGAGGAAAACACAGAGTCCAACTCAAGCCCAAAGCTCCACTATTTCACAAAGGAGGTTAAACCAGGAAGGCAAGTACCTCATAGGTAATCCACACAGTAGAATACCACCAAGGTATTACCATGAAAGAAAGTACGACACAGGTACAGACTCTGCTCACACCAGGTATAAAGTATGTACAGTAGTAAAGATTATTAGATGTAACTAATGAATCATATTACACTATAAAGAAGCTGACACACATAGGATCGCTTGGAGCTTACTCACACATGATCTCTAGGTGATGAACCACACAGGATCACTAGGAGCTGACCCTCACAGGATTTCTAGGTGCTAACCCACACAGGATCTCTAAGAGCTGACCCACACAGGACCCCTAGGAGCTGACCCACACAGGATCGCTAGGAGATGACCCACATAGGATTGTTAGGAGGTGACCCACACAGGATTTCTAGGAGATAACCCACATAGGATCATTCTCTATTCTTCTCATCACATCCAAATTCAGGTTTCTCGCACTACGCTCGCTTATCTCCAGGAGGTTCCGCTCCACAATCCACTGTTCGATAATCCAACTTCCACGAAGTCTTAAGAAGAAGTGTCTCATAGTACATCCACATAATTGGGGTCTCAAAAAAACAGACGGCGCATCAATCAGACGCCCGGTTTGTATGTTATTAGCCTTTTAGTTCTGAGGGCCTGGTTATATTTGTGCTCAATCCAACCAGACTTTACTACAACATTATCCAAAACTCTAGTGGGGTATACTCAAAGTGAATGTCTCACTCCAAGGTTTCCAGCACCGCTGATGGTTAATCAAATGGATGTCTGGTGCCAAAGTTATGCCTCAAGTAAATGTAGGTTCGTATCTTGTCTGGGTCTGGTCTGACCAGGTTGGCTCGACCCGACAGAGACCTAGCCTAGGTCAACCTAGTTCGGGTCGACCTGGCTGGTGGTGTGGCTCGCCATTCTAGGCAGTCTGTCAGGCCGCGAGGCGGGGGAGGTCGCTGATCTGCTCAGCCACCGACACCGGCATGGCCACAGGGGTGCCACGAGGGTGCGGGGTGGCTCGGAAAGGCCCGGGGCAGCTCGGGGGGGGGGGGGAGATGTAGCTGAGGGGAAGCTTGGCCTGGGGGTACCGCGAGGGTGCGGGGCAGCTCATCCTGGCATGAGGAGGGTTCGTCGGTAGGGCAAAGGCCACTGGGCGGCTCGGTCAGGGTGTACCGTGAGGGTGTGAGGCTGTTTGGTGGCTCAGCTGGCGGGGCCCGACCGAAAGGGCGGAGGCCACATGGCAGTGTCCTCGTGATGGCTAGGCCTCAAGGGCACGGGTTATGTGGTTAGGCCTCGTATGGATGAGTCTCAGGGTAAAGCGGTGGGGCCACGGATGGCGGCGGTGGCTTGGGTTGCGAGGCCGCGAGCATCAGCTTGGCCTCGGATGGCGGCGGCGGCACAGGCGGAGAGGTCGCGGGTAGCACGGCGGGCCCACAGATAGCAGAGCCCCGGGGCGACGGGGCACCGTGCCTTCACTGATAGCTGGTTAAGCCAGCCTCTCTCTTCGTTCATCATCATGTTGTAATCCACCTTCTTCCATCATGAAGAACACAATAAGAATGAACTGCGGAGGGGCCGGGCCATGTTTGTTTCTCCTACCCCCTCCGCGTTAGAGCATTAGCAAGTGGTTCACCATTTTTGAATCAAGAACGTGAATAGATGATATTTAAGAACATCAATCCCCACAACCTTTGTCAATCACTATTCCCAACCATGAAAAAGAAAAATTAGAAGGGAATAACATGGGAACTAAACCAATACCTTGGATTGTTCGTTGACGTTGGCGCGAGAAGGAAGTCAAAGAAGGCGAAGAGAGGGCCAATGATCGTCACTTCCAAAACCATGCTTCAATGCTGGGCTCGCTCGTCATCCTATTCCTTGATTTCCAAATAACATTCTTTGATTAAATTCTTCATTGGAACGTGTAATCCTCCAAATATTTCTCTTCTCCCCCAAATCCCCCAAATTGCAAAGTAGCCAACTTATGATATGTTTCCCCAATTTTAATGATTTGCACAATTTCAAATTGGATTAATAAATTACATAGTTGCTGGAATAATTAATTGGGGTGGTGGAATAATTAATCATGGGTATGTTCTGTAACACAACATTCTTCCAAAGTACGCTTTTCATTGAATAATACGATAGCCTTTGTTGTATGCAACTTCGAGTTCTAGCACACCGCGACCAATGAAACTAGCCATTATGAGTAGTAATACACACTTTCTGGAATTTTAGAAATTTTACCTTTCAAAATGTACATCATTTTTGGATTTAAAATATTGAAATTATCTTGGGGTGAATTTTTGGTATTTTTCTAAAAACATTCAATTTTTGATGAATAGTGAAATTACTAAATTTTAATTAAAAAAACATTTTAATCGAAATACTTTATAGGGTTCAATTATACATTTGAATGTTTTTTAAGTATCATTATATTATATTTTTATCATTTAATATTATTTAATTAATTTTATGTAAAGTCACGATTAAACTGCACTTAATCAAGTGTCAATCTTTTGATTGTTATAATTTCACAAAAACACGCTTTTTGTTTTTCCAACCGGAATTAAATTTAAATTAATTTCTTCCAATTATATGTTTTAATTTGAAATTTCTTTTCTATATTCAGAATCAGGAGGTCCAAATTTTGTAAATAGTTAACTTTTATTTTTAGACATTAGGAATATTTACTTCAGTAAATATTTTATTTACCGTGGTTAAACAGTTAAATCCATTAAAAAGGACAATCAAATAATATTATAATAATATAAAATTATCCTAACACATTTCCTAAGAATATTGGGAGATACATATCTTACCATGGGAATCCTTGGATCGATTTTGGGACCCCATATAGCAACTTGGGAGTGATAATGACATTTTATATTAAATAATCAAAAGTAAATACTAAAATAACAAAAGCAAATATCTTTTAATAAAAAGATTTTTATATGAAGTTATATAATTGATCTTTTCAACTATAAATATTAATTATAAATCTAAAAATCCTTACTAACTCAGGATATTTTATTTACAATTTTAAGACATAATATAAATATAATTATATATGACACAATAATGAGGCAGTATTTTCCTTATTAATGAAACAATCAAATAAATGATATTATAAGTACTACAATAAATATAATTTGAAAGATTTTATGTTGTAATTAAATTTAAATGGTGAATATGGAATTTTAGGGTTGATTAAATGTATTTAATTTGGTATAATAAATTTTTTAGGACTTTATAAAAAATCAATTATTAAATAATGTCAAAATTGACATAAATGAGTTTTTAAAACAAATACAATATTATTGGTTGATATAATAATCCTAAAAATCTATGGTTCCTCCAAAAGATGTATATAATGATAGGTGTATCATTAATTAACCACATGTGGTTCACTTAGAAGTTTATAATAATTTTATTAACCATATAATATAAAAATAAAAAGAGGCATGGTAAATGTCAAACTATTTAACGAAGAGTTAATTATAAATAATAAGGTAAATATAGTGACAAAAGCCTATCTAACACCTATTGTTTGAGTGATTTTCAAACCATCGCCACTATAGCCTTTAAAAAATTTATTTTAGAGCCATTATAAACCGAAAATTATTTTATTATAAAATAATATTTCAATCTTTTCCTAAGGTGCCCCTCACCCCTCTTATAAAGGGGAGCATCCTCTTCTCTCAAATTCACACATTTAATGCCATTTGTCTAGGGAAAATCCGGAAAAAATATCCTCCAAACATTCCTAAATTCATCTTATAGGCCTTCCTTTAGTCATAAATCCAACTTAAGGAGCCCTTTTCATCAAATCAAAAGGACGAACCCGAAGACGAGGTAAATATCTCACCACCTCTTTCATGTTTTTTCTTATTCCACTTGTTATTTCCTTATTGTTTCCATTATAAAATAATAACTCCATTATCTTCTATATACTATGATTTTATAATGAATATGGTATGACCATATTCATTATTCTATCCATCCATTGAATGACATGTCACCATACATGCATACGCACGGCTTACCGTTTCCACGACGTGGTATAGTTGTTATTCAAAACATTATTTTTTGAATGGGTATAATAATGATGAATAAATGTTGTAAATAATAAATATAACATGATAAGGATTTTTTATATATGATATACCATCCAGTTATATACAATTTTAATATTAAAATAATTATATTGTAGCTCGTCGTACGTACAGATTACCGTATCCACGAACACGATGAGATTCAGTCCCCATCGCATCCATTCAAGACTAATTCTCATTTGTTGATTAAAAATAATGTTTAAAGACATAATATCATTCTGAATATGAATAAGATACATCCTATCCATAACAAACACTATATACGTAACAATGCTTATAAAGGAAAATGAATTAGTTAACACCTGAAACGATGATACTACTGAAATATCATTAACAAAGAAATATTGGAAGATCATATATGATATCATATTTATATATATAGTTATTGTATAATTTAATAACAATGATTTAACTTTTATACAGGAGTTTAACCTACCATTTACCAAGGAAATGTTCAAGGTAAGAGGCTTGTTAACTCACTTTTAATTCCGTGATATTTCCATAGTTCGCCACTTATTTCATGTGGTGTATTGTGTACTGCTAGTTGATATATATTATCATTATTATCTTTATATTCAAGGTATTCTGTGAGTTATTTTGTGGTTACTAACTTTTGTTCATACGACATGATTGATTACAATGTGGTAATGGTTAATTTTACAATCTCTTTATTATCCGAGGTTTTTACCTAAGTATCTACTGGGACATATTTATTATCCATGTCCATGTTTCATAAAAGAGTGTTCCAAGATATCCTGATTACAGGACAGTTTTATGAAAATAGAATTTTAAATGTTATAAAGATTTTTTCTTCAAAACCTTTCTCATTAATTTCCATACATTCAAAATGGTTTTAAGGATTTATTAATATGGACATGATTGTTTTTAAAATGGTAATTTCTTTCAATACATTCAGAGTGGTATGGGACCCTTTGATTCAAAAATGTCTTGAAATTTATTCTTTAATAAATACTATAACTCTTAAATGATTTCGAAATACCATGAGATATTTCTCTCATATAGTTTTGATTTCATCGATGTCGACGTCCTTTAATATATTTTACACCTGTTTGAAGTTGATTTATTATGATAAAAATCTTCCATATTTTGTTTATGGTTTTGTGATATGTTTGACTGTGGATGAGTTATTTTTATGTGATTCATGGTTTATGATTAAATTATTAACATTTATTATTCTAGTTTTAACATGAATATATATGTTATATTTCAACCTCTTCTTAAGATTAATGTGTTGGAATAGTATGTTCTTGGTTGGGGACCAGTAAAAGGAAGATCTCTGGGTTGGGGTCCGGTTATAGCAGACCCTCCGGGTTGGAGTCCGTTTATAGAGGCTCTCTAGGTTGGAGCCTGGTTACAGGGGCTCTCAGGGCAGGAGTCCGATTATAGAGGCTCTCTCGGTTGGAGTCCGGTTACATAGGCTCTCCAGGTTGGGGTCTGGTTACAGTTATCCCCAAGGTCCTGGCACGAGGACTTGACACAGAAATTAAAGTAAGTAATTATTTATTCCATCATTATGAAAGTGGATATTGATATTACATGTGATTATTCTCCTAGTCGAATATCCATGTGAGTAAGTAAATGAAATTATTTTGAATTATATTTTCCATATAATTGAGAAGTTTAAGTTGAAAAGGATTTTGATTTAGTTTTATACATTTCCATACATGTTTATGCTTATATATGAAAGTTTCTCCTATATTGTTATCCTTACTGAGCATCTGAGCTCACCCCTTTCAATGTTTTATTTTTTCCAGGATGCGAAGACGTATATTATGACTGACCTGCAGGGATAGTCTATGGGATATCAATGTTGTCTATGGAAACAATGTTTTTTTAGTTTTCTATTTTATGATGTAATGTAAACCATATGAATGTATCTAGTACTTCTAAGTATACTAAACTAATCGGCCTTTCAAGAACTTATCTTTTGTGGTCATGCCAATGATACATCATAATGAACTAACTCCGGGATTAAGGGGTCGGGGTGTCATAGTTTGTGTCAGAGGGAGGTTTAGTACAAACATTGGGAACTAGATTTAGATAAACTCTAATTAGACCACATAGACCTAAGATAGACTTAGAGGATTAGTATAGAAGAAAATCAACGATTTTTTTTAGAGATTTTCTGAGTTTTAAAAGCAATACATATTTGTCTAGATACGAGCAGGTAGATGCGGCTCTAGTACAGATGTACTTGGGGGTAAAACCTGAAACCACTTCTTTGATCTAGACTCGAATGTGAACTGGGGCACAAAAAGGGGCCTTTCTACACTCTTGGTAATGACACTCCCAGGAGACATGTTTAGGATTATTCACATTTTCATTACAAGCTGTAATGAAGGATTTAGGATTAAATACTTCCTTAAAGAATTTTTTTTTGATTATGGATTATATCCATAAACTATTCAATTTACCTTAGGTAATTTAAATGTTTGGAATTATGAATTTTGATTCATAAACTAACATAGTGTATTCTATTTTTTAGAAATGGCACCTAGTAGAAGGAATGAGAATTCTAGAAATATGTTTGATCTAAAGATTAAGAAGGATCATCTATTTAATGTTATTAAGCCAACATTTAAATAGGAAATAGTCTCCCACATATTATAATCATATGAATAAATATTATAGTTTATTAATAAGATAAGTAATTAATTATCTGAGTCCTATGGATTTGAAGGGAAGCAAGATACGAAAAGGATGGAAGAAAAAAATATGGATAAAGAGAAGAGGGGAAAGAAGGATTTTAACACATGTGATAACCGTGGAAGGTGAAAAAGCAATACTTGTTCCAATATTTTCCAAAACATATTTAATAGAAAGGATAAAAAGTTCTCAGGCTGATGATGAGGGATTTTAAAAGAAGATTAAATCAGTAAACGATGGGAGATTGATCGACTTTATATATGAAGATGGTATTTTGTGATTTGGGAAGAGACTTTGTATTCCCGATATACCTGATCAAAAAAGGGAATTGTTAAATGATTATCATAGCTCCAATTTCATTATACACCCTGGTAGCACTAATATGTATAGAGATTTGAAGGAGCATTTTTTTGGGGCAACATGAAGTGGGAGATTTCTGATTTTCTATCAAGATGTATGGTTTGTCAACAAGTGAAAGATGGAAGGAAATAGCCTGGAAGAGTCATGCAACCTTTTCCCATACCTGAGTGGAAAGGGGATAATATTATGATGGACTTAGTCATGGGACTATCAAAGACTCATAGAAGGAACGATGCAATATGGGACATTGTTTATCGTCTTACCAAGTCAACACATTTTCTTACTATAAAGGATGATTTACTACTTGAACGCCTATCAAGACTATATAATCATGAATTTTTGAGACTTCATGGAGTTCCCCTATCGATTTTTTCTGATATTGATCCACGTTTTACATCAAGATTCTGGAAAAGTCTTCAGAAATCCCTGAATTCTAAACTTCGTTTGAGCACTGCCTACCACCCCCAAACTGATGGACAACAAGAACGGACTATTCAAACCTTAGAAGACAAGTTGAGATCATGCTCACTTGACCTTCAAGGTATGTGGGATCAATATTTTCCTCTAGTAAAATTTTTCTATAACAATAGCTTCCAATCATGTATTCAGATGGAACCATATGATGTGTGATATTGATAGAGATGTCACACACCAACCTGTTGGGATGATATTGGATAAAGAAAACTCGTAGGCCTAGAACATGGGGAGGAAATGATGGATGAGTTGAAGGTAATCCAAACCCGCATCAAAGCTGATCAAAGTTGGTAGAAGAGCTATGTCGATAACTGAAGGAAGGATTTGGAAATTTAGGTAGAAGATCATGTTTTATTGAAGTTATCTTCATGTAAGGGTGATATATGTTATGGTAAGAAGGGAAAATTAAGTCTGAGGTACATCAGACCTTCCGAAATTCTAGAATTAATTGGGGATATAACTTGCCGTTTGGCAATGCTTCCATGTCTCTCTAAATTTCATGATGTGTCCCATGTATCACTGTTGAGAAAATACACGCCTGACTCAACGCATGTACACACCGATGAGAAATTAGAACTGGAACCCAACCTGCCATATTGTGAATATCCTGTCATGGTTATAGATATAAGAGAACAAGTGATGAGAAACTGGAAAACTTGTCGGGTAAAAGTTCAATAGAGAAACCATAAGATAGAAGAGGAAACGTGGGAACCCGAAGAACTTATGATGAAGAACCACTCAATTCATTTTATGTAGTAATATTTTAAAAATTTCAAGTATGAAATTATTTTAATTAGGGGAGAATGTAACACTAGAAACTTCCACGGTACGCTTCTCTTTGAATAATACAATTGTGTGTGTTGTATGAAACTTCGAGTTCTAACACACTGCGACCAATCAAACTAGCCGTAATGAATAGTAATAATCACATTTTGGAATATTATAAATTTTATATTTTAAAATGGACTTTGTTTTTGGATTCGTAATATCAAAATTAGCTTAGGGTGATGTTATGGTATTTTTCTGAAAACATTCAATTTTTGATGAATAGTGAAAATACAAAATTTTATTTAAAACCCACTTGTTTAATCAAAATAATTTTTATTGTTAAATTATAAATATGATTGGGTTTTAAGTATCATTGGATTATATTTTTATCATTTAATATAATTAATTTCATTGGATGTATTCTCACGATTAAACTGTACATAAAAAAATGGTCAATCTTTTAATAGTTATTATTTCATAAAAACACGCTTTTTGTTTTGAGAAAGGGAATTGATTTTAAATTAATTTCTGTCTCTCTTGTGTTTTGAATTTTTAAAAATGGATTCCATATTTGGAATAAGGAGGTTTAAATTGTGTAAATATGTAACTTTTATTTTTATATATTAGGAATATTTACTTCAGTAAATATTTTATTTACCGTGGTTAAAGGGGTAAATCCAGTAAATAAGGTAAAAAAATAATATTTTAATAATATTTAACTACCATAATACATGTCCTAACCATATGTTATGATACATGTTCGATCATGGGCATCCTTGGGTCGATTTTGGGACCCCGTGGAGCCACTTGGGAGTGATAATGACATTTTATATTAAATTATCTAAAGTAAAGACAAAAATAACAAAAGAAAATATCTTTTAATAAAACAATATTTATATGAGGTAATATAATTTATATATTCGACTATAAATATTCATTATTAATCTAATAAAATTACATACCTTAGGATATTTTATTTATAATTTTTAGACATAAAATAAATATATTTATATATGACACAATAATGAGGCAGTATTTTCCTTAGTAATGAATAAATCAAATAAATGATATTATAAATACTATATTAAATATAATATCAATGTTTTTATGCCATACACAAATTTTATAGGATAATATGACATGTTAGGGATGATTAAATTTATTTATTTCAAAGTAATAAGTTGTTAGGACTTTAACAAAAATCAATTATTAAATAATGTCAAAATTGACATAAATGCATTTTTAAAACAAATACAATATTATTGGATGAAATAATAATCTAAAAATATAAGGATCATCCCAAAGACTTATATAATGATAGGTGTATAATTAAATAACCACATGGGGTTTTCTTGGAAATTTATAGTAAATTTATTAACCATATAATATAAAAATACAAAGAGGCATGGTAAATGTCAAACTATTTAACTAAGAGTTAAATCTAAAAGATAAGGTTAACATAGTGACCCAAATATTTCTAAAACCTATTTTTTGAGAGGTTTTTGACCTATCCCCACTGTATCCTTTAAATAATTTATTTTTTATCCATTAGAAACCAAAAAATATTTTATAATAAAATAATATTTCAATGTTTTCCTAAGGTGCCCCACACCCCTCTAAAAAAGGGCACTTCCCCTTCTCTCAAATTCACTCCTTAAAATCCATTTGTCTTGGACAAACCCTGAAAAAATATCCTACCAACTATCCTCCCTTAATGCTATAGGAATTCTTTTATCATAAAGCCAACCTAAGGATCCTTTTTCATCAAATTAAAAGGAAGAAACCAAAGAAGATGTAAATATCTCACCACCTCTTTCATGTTTTTTCTTCTTCCACTTCTTCTTTCCTCGTTGTTTCCATTCTAAAATAATAACTCTAGTATATTATAAATAATGTGATTTTATTATAAATATTGTAAAACGATATTCATTATTTTATCCATCATTTGAATGACATGTCACCATACATGTGCACGTATGACTTACCGTCTCCACGTCGTGGTGTAGTTGTTATTCAACACATTATTATTTGGATGGGTATAATAATGATGTATAAATGATGTAAATAATAAATATAGCATGATAATTATTCTTTATATATGATATTCCACCCAATTATATACGATTTTAGCATCAAAATATTGATATTGTAGCTCGTGCGTACTTACAGATTACCGTCTCCGCGAACACGATGAGATTAATTTCCCCATCGTATCCATTCAAGACTAAATTTAATTTGTGGATTAAAAATAATTTTTAGAGACTTTATATAGTTATTAATATGAATAAGATACATCCTATCCATAACAAACATTACATATGTTACAAAGCACATAAAGGAAAACAAATTAGTTAACACCCGAAACAATGATACTACAGAAATATCATTAACAAAGCAATATTTGAAGATCAAATATGATATAGAATTTATCTATATAGTTATTTCACAATTTAATAACAATTATTTAACTATTATATAGTAGTTTAACCTACCCTCGACTGAGGAAAAGTACAAGGTAATGGGATTCTTGTATCACTTTTAATTCTGAGAGATTTCCATTGTTCACGACTTATTGCATGTGGTGTATTGTGTACTTCCATTTGATATATATTATTATGATTCTCTATATATTAATGGTATTATGTGAATGTCTTGGCAGTTATTAACTTTCTTTCATACAACTCTATTGATTACAAGGAGTTAAGAGTTAATTTCATAATCTATTTATTATCTGAGGTTGTTTTTACGTAAGTATCTTCTAGGACATATTTATTATCCATGACCATGTTTCATAAAAGAGTTTTCAAATATATCATTTTTAAGGGACACTTTTACTAAAACATCATTTTTAATGTTTTCAAGACTTATTATTTTAAACCATTCTCATTAATTTCTATAATTTCAAAATGGTTTTAAGAGTCTATTTATGTGGGCATGAATGTTTATAAAATAGTAATTCCATTCAAAAGTTTCAAAGTGGTATGGGACTATTTGATTCAAAAAAGTCTTTAAATTTCTTCCTTTCTAAATAGTGTGACTCCTAAATGATTTCAAAATTGAAAGAGATATTTCTCTCTAGTAGTTTTGATTTCATCTATGTCAACATAATTTAATAAATTTTACAGTTGTTTGAAGTTGAGTTATTATGATAAAAGTCTTCAATATGGTATTTAAGGTTTGGTGATATGTTTGACTGTGGATGAGTGATTTTTATGTGATTCATGGTTTATGGTTAAAGTATTGAAATTTAGTATGATAGTATAAATACAAATGTTAATGTTATATTTCAACCTCTATTTACGATGAATGTGTTGGTCTAGTATGTTCTGGGTTGAGGGCCGGTAAAAGTATGCCCCCCGGGTTGGGGTCTGGTTACAGCAGACCCTCCGGGTTGGAGTCCGGTTACGGAGGCTCTCCAGGTTGGAGTCCCATTACAGAGGGTCTCCAAGATGGATTCTAGTTACAGACACTCTCTAGGTTAGAGTCTGGTTATAGAGGCTCTCCAGATTTGGGTCCGGTTACCGTTATCCCCTAGGTCCTGGCATAATTCCTTGAAATAGAAATTAAAGTTCGGCATTATGCATTCCATCATTATGAAAGTGGCTATTGATATTGCATTTTTTTATTCGATAGTATAATATTTATGTGAGTAATTAAATGGATTTATTTTGATTTATATTTTCCATATTATGATGATGTTTATGTTGAAAGGGCTTTTGCTTTAGTTTTATAAATTTCCTTAAAATTTTATGCTTATTATTGAATGTTTCCTCTATATTGTTATCATTACTGAGCATTCATTCTTACCCCTTTAGATGATTTATTTTTCCCAGGATGCGAAGAATTATATTATGCCTAACGTGTAGGGATAGTCTATGGGATCTCAGTGTTGTCTATGGAAACAATTTTGTTGTATTTTTCCTTTTTTTGATGTAATGTAATCCTTATGAATGTATCGTGTACTTACAGGGATAGTAAACTAATTGGTATTTTGATACTTTATCTTTTGTGATCATGCCAATGATACTTAATAATGCACCGACTCTGGGCTTCTGGGGTTGGGGCGTTACATGTTCATGAGACTTCCCGCCATTTAAGTGGGAGTATCAAAGTCGTTTAATCTCGGGTGGTCCCCACCACCATAACCTCTCATGGGAGGTTTTAGGTTCAATGGTCCTCACGTCCATAACCTCAAGGGGAGGTTTTAGTTCAGGTGGTCCCCACCTCTCAACATCCACATGGGAGGTCCTAAAGAAAATAAAAAACAATTACAGAACTTTTATTTTATTTCATTCTTTCACGAAAAACCCAAAACATATCTATCACTCTCAACAAACTATCGTCAAGGTGAAAGTATACATAAGAGAATATTGGCACTATTATTTCAAAGGTGCCCTCAGAATTAATTTCTGAGCACCATTTCAAATTTTATAAAAAACCGCTCGTACGTTTTCTGAATGTACTAGATGAAAAGTTCAGAAATTCATTCTGGGCACACCGGGCCTCAGAATCATGAGCCATGAATTTTCACAGACACGTAAAATTCCCATTTAATTAAAAAAATTACATGGAATTTATGAGTCTTCACATTCTCCCCACTCTAGGGATTTTCATCCTCATAAGCCACAACTCAAACTTGGAAAACTAGTGGGGGTACTGAGCATGAATCTGAGCCTCCTGCCCCCATTTGCTTTCCTAGAGGTTCCAGTGCTGCCAGTGAATCTTCACCAGAGGTATCGACCGCCCACGAAGGACCTGTTCCTCTCGATCATCAATCTCCACTATAACCTCCATAAAAATCGGCCCATTGTCAACGTCTAGCTCTCCGGGGTCGATGACGTGGGAAGGGTCATGCACGTATCTCCTCATCTAGTATACATGGAAGATGTCATGCACCCTATACAACTGAGGTGGAAGAGATAAGAGGTAATCCACCTCATGAAATCTATTATAGACCTGGAAGGGTCTAATGAATCATGGAGATAACTTGAAGCCTCAGCCAAATCTCTACAAACCTCGTAGAGGTGAGAACCATAGAAAGACGTGGTCACTATCCTCAAACTCCAGAGGTCTTCATCTCCTATTAGAATATAAATCTTTCCTAATCTGTGCAGTCTTCATCCATTCCTGTAAGATCTGCACCGTCTCTATGGTAGCATGTATCATATCTGGTACCACGAGTGCTGACTCCCCTGGGTCATTCCCACTAAAAAGTGATCGGCAAGGTCTCTCGTACGAGGCCTAGAAAGGTGCCATCCCATTGGTGAAGTGATAATTATTGTTTTATTCAATCTCCACCAATGACAAGTGATCCTCACAACTATGAATGAAATTGAGGAAACTATCATGTTGCATGTCCTCGAGGTTCTAAATGGTCCGCATAGTCTGACCATCTATCTGAGGATGGAAGGTGGGGCTCAAATGAATCTGTAACCTGAATGCCTCTTACAACCCCTTCCATAGTCAGGAATTAAAATGTTCATCATGATTGGAGACAATCATCTAGGGTATTCCATGTATCCACACAATATCCTACACATAGATGCAACCAAGATCTCTTCGGACCTCTATTCTCTGATCGGAAGGAAGTGGGATGACTTGGTGAGCAGATCGATGATCCCCAAAATAGAATCATGTTCCCTAGATATACATGGAATTACTTTCATGAAGTCCATGGGTATCTCATCCCAATTACACTCTGGGAACTGTAATGTCAAATCCAAGCCTGCTGGTACCTGATTCTCCGCCTTCACTTGCTGGAAAGTGAGGCATCGAGAGACAATCTCTGATATAGATATCATCATTCACCACCACCAATGCTGTCATCGGAGATCCTGGTACATCTTCACAACTCTTAGATGTACCACTTAAGGAGATGTGTTGAACTATCTCAACACTTCCTCTTGAAGTGAAACTAGTACCATGGTACATCCTCTGAAGATTATGACATGCTCCCCACCTTCAAAAAATCCATAAGGTTCAAATCCTATGGATATCTGATCACATAATGTCTTGTAGTCAGTGTCACCATGGTGCTCCTCCCTGACTCACTGAATAATTGTGGGAGACTGCAAGAGACTGAAGAAAAGTTGTTTCATCTCAATCCACAAAGGATATCTGTAAAGAAGCCAGCTAATCCATCGCCTCGCCTAGAAGCTGTATACCTGATCTCCTGCGGAGTGCATCCACTACAACGTTCCCATTCACAAGAGTATAGACTATCTCGAATTCATAGTCCTAGAGGAACTGAAGCCAATGTAACTATATTAGGTTCAGGTCCTTCTGAGAAAGAATATACCTAAGACTCTTGTGATTAGAGTACATTGTAAAACGTTCTCCCATCAGATAGTTCCTCCAAATTGACACTGGATTCCCTAAACTGATAACCACACTCACTACACATAACACTATTTCCATTAAAAAAATATTAGAGTCCTATGTTCTATGTTAGAACCGACTCCTCTAATACCAATTTTCAACGACGCATCCCCCGGGGCCCATGTCGTGACTACCCCAAGCCTGCATTCCATGGACCAGGGGCTAGCGACTAGCACAGAAAGGCGTATTCCCTAATACTGGGATGGGATTGCCTTTATAACCTGTAAAAACACACAACCAAGCACACATAAATATTCAATCACAAGTAAACTTAATAGTAAACAATGTGAGTACAGTAAGTAAAAGGGGCCAGAATACAAGCCCAACTAGAAAGTACAAGAAATTCAAAGTGTATGTAAACTAGAGAAAAAGGTAGACAACTGCGTGGTCATCCTAAATGGTTCCTACCTGAAGAGAAGGTATATATCACCTCCTCAGCACTCCATGTCCATCTGTCTCTTCTGTTTACCAACTCATCGTAAGGTCCTCCTCCGGGTATCATCCAGTCCCGGTACCCTCTGTCTCAATCAACGCTATCTGAAATCTTCACCAAACACAACAACGTGCAGGCATAGCTTGTG
Source organism: Viscum album (assembly GCA_963277665.1). Taxonomy (NCBI): domain Eukaryota; kingdom Viridiplantae; phylum Streptophyta; class Magnoliopsida; order Santalales; family Viscaceae; genus Viscum; species Viscum album. The sequence continues at coordinate 631,183,104 of OY728134.1, read as the reverse complement.
CAGGGGTTTGTATAACAATTCTCAGTAGGGACCGTGAGACCCTCATGGTCTCACAAAATACATAAAGGATATACCCCAAAGCATGAAGTCAACTATCAACCCTAATTAGGTATTTTCCCATACATATACCTAAGTCACCAAGTAAACCCATCTCAGTCATGAGGAAAACATAGAATCCAAATCAAGCCCAAATATTCACTATTCCACAAAGGAAGGTAAACCATGAAGGTAAGTACCACACAGGTAAGCCACACGGTAGAATACACCCAAGGTATTACCACGAAGGAATGTACCACACAGGTACGGACTCAATTCACACCAGGTATAACTTAAGTACAGTATTAGAGATGATTAGATGTAACTACAGAATCATAATAAATTGTAAATAATATGACCCACACCGTATCTCTATGAGCTGACCCAAACAGGATCGCTAGGTGCTGACCCACACAGGATCCCTAGGAGCTGACACACACAGGATCACTAGGTGCTGACCCACACAGGATCGCTAGGAGCTGACCCACATAGGATCAGTAAGAGATAACCCACATAGGATCACTAGGAGTTGAACCACATAGTATCTCTAGGAGATGACCCACACATGATCATTAAAAGCTGAACCAGACAGGATCGCTCTTCATTCTTCTCGCCACAACCAGCTTCATGGTTCCCGTACTACGCTCGCTTGTCTCCGAGAGGGTCGGATCTAGAAGCCACTAGTTTATACTCCAACTGCCACTAATTCTCACATGGAAGTATCTCAAATGACCTCTATTTCAAATGAGAATCAACGTAATAGATGAAATGTCAATAGGACGCCCGATCTCTATGTTATTAGCCTTTTAGTCCTGAGGGACCAGTTGGATTCATGCTCGATCCAACCCATAAAAAATATAACATTACTCCAAACTCTAGTGGAGTATAATAAAAGGGATATTCTTGCTCCAAGGATTCAAATGCCACTGACGGTTCATCAAACGGACATCTGGTGCCAAAGATATGGCCAAAGTAAGTATAGGTCCGTATCTGGTCTGTGTCCGGTTTGACCCGGTCAGACCGACCCATCCCAGACCTAGCCTGGGTCGACCTGATTCAGGACGAACTGGCCCGTGGTGCGGCCCATCCCACTAGGCGGTCAAGAAGGTTGTGAGGGCCGCGTGGGGCTTCAGGTACCACAGGCCGGTGGAGGCCGTAGGTCGGCTCAATCGCGGACGATGGCTAGGTCGTGGGGGTGTCGTGAGGATGCGGGGCGAATTGGCCCAGCATGGGGCGGCTCGGCCGGGAGGGAGAAGGCCACGGGGTGTCTTGGCTGTGGGTTGTCGCGAGGGAGAGGGGCGGCTCAGCCAGAAGTGCAGAGGCAGCGTGGCGGCTCAGCCGGGGGGTGCTGTGAGGGAACATAGCTACGGGGCGGATCAGCAGGAGTTGCTCCGCAGGGAGGGAATTGGTCACGAGGTGGCTCGGCTTCGTGGGCACGGGCAATAATATGGGGCCACGGACAGCAGATCCACATGGTGGAACAGCTGGCCTATGGATGGTGGTGGCGAGCCGGGGAGCGAGGCCGCGAGCGGTGGCTCGGCCACAGACAACGGCGGCAGCTCGGTCACGGACGACGACGACAGCTCGGTGGGCTTGGTCGTAGATGGCAATGACGGCTCGAGTGGCGAGGCTATGGGAAGTATGGAAAGGCCACGAACGGTGGAGCCACAGGGCGGATGGGTGTTGTGCCTTCCTCAGCGGCTAGTTTAGCCGACCTCTCTCTTCGTTTGTCATCATGGTGTAAGCCACCTTCTTCCATCATGAAGAACAGAATAAAGAAGAACGACGGAGGGGTCGGGCCATGCTTGTTTAGCCAGCCCCCTCCCCATTAGAGATGTACCAAGTGGTTCCACATTTTTGAATCAACAATGTGTATGAAAGATATTTATGAACATCAATCCCTATAACCATAGTCAATCACTATTCCCAACCCCACAAAATTAAAATTAAAAGGGAAGAACATGGGAACTAAAACCCTGAATTGGATTGTTCGTTGATGTTCGCATGAGAAGGAAGTCAAAGAAGTTAAAGAGAGTGCCAACTATCGTCACTTCCAAAACCACGTTTTGATGTTGGGCTCACTCTTTTTCCTGTTCCTTGATTTCCAAAGAACGTTCTTCGATGGATTTCTTTGTTTGAGATGTGTAATCCTCCCAATATTTCTCTTCTCCCCAAAATCCACCAAATTGCAAAGTAGCCAACTTATGATATGTTTCCCCAATTTTAATTTCTGGCACAATTTCAAATTATATTAATTAATTACATAGTGTTTGGCATAATTAATTAAGGGGTGTGGCATACATAAATAAGGGGTTATTCATGAGACATCCCCACATTTAAGTGGGTGGCTCAAAGTGGTTTAATCTTGGGTAGTCCCCACCACCATAACCTCTCATGGGAGGTTTTAGGTTCGGTGGTCCCCACCTCCATAACCTCGAGGTGAGGATTATGTTCTGTTGGTCCCCACCTCTCAACATCCATATGGTAGATCATAAAGAAAATAAAATAAAATGTTAAAAAACTTTTATTTTATTTTATTCTTTCACGAAAAACAAAAAAAATTATCTTTCACTCTCGACCAACTGTAGTTGAGGTGAGAGTCTCCTTAAATGAATATCGGCAGTGCTAGTTCAAAGGTGCCCTCAGATTTAAATTCCGAGAACCATTTCAAAATTTATAAAAACACACTCATATGGTTACTGAACGTACCCAATGAAAGGTTTAGAAATTCATTCCGGGCACACCAGACATCAGAATCAGACACTGTCAATTTTTTTGGACTCATATAATTACTATTTAATGAAAAAAAATTACACGGAATTTCCCGGTATTTACACTATGTATTGGATGGTTATATTGAAACTAAACATTATCATATTCTATGTAAATGAACTATAAATTAATAAAATACATAAAAATTTCATTTAAATCCTAAAACTCTTGAAAAATAAATTTTAACCCATAAGAAGAAATATTTCTAGGTATCACATGAAAATTTGAAAAAATATCATTTTTTATAATAAAAAAATCAAGAAAAACTTGATTAATATATTAAATTAATAACCATGAAATTTATGCAAAAAAAATAAAAATAATAATGCTCATTGTTTTGGGAAAATTAAATCATGTTCTAAATGTTAAAAACACCCTTTTCTCACTTTTATAAATAACTTCAACCTTTACTCATATAGAAATGTTACAAATATTATATTTTAAAATATTGGAAATAATGTCACTGACATTTGAGAATGAAATTAATCATACATTATTATTAAAAATAATAAAAGTAATGAATTAGTTTAAATAATATGGATTTGGAAGAGAAAACATTGAAATAAAAACTTAAAAATATCCAAAAACATGGTTTTTTAGAAAAATCAATTTCCATGGAATTTTTCTTAGTCTGATGATCTCTAAGTTCCCTATATAAAACATTTGTTCTTATTTTTCATTATATTTAGAACCTTATTTGTAGTTATTTTTCATTATTCCATATATTAGGACATAAACATATATAAAATAAATTCACTTTTTATATGAGTAAATGTCTTATTATGAAATCAATTTATAGAAAACACATACACTAATTTTATTTTTTGACAGTTATAAGTTATATCTTATTGAATTTAAACTACCATTAAACATAATATCAATTGATATTATATAAATTATACAGTTATTATATACTTATTACATATATGGAATTAAAATAAATCTAACATAGACAAACAAATGAAGTGATGGCCTTGACAAGTAGGAACTTAGATTATGAAGCCCATTTATCTAAATAAGTGATGGAGAAAATAACATGGAATTTTTTCTTGAATAATCCCAATATGAGATTCAAAAACTAAATTACGAGTGAAACCCTTTATGGGAGACGTTCTAGATCTTAGATATCATGACCAAAACTATGTTCGTCAAACCACCCCAAGAAAATCTTATTATTGCACACCTTACCATTAGGGTGTGTGCTGGTGTTATAAAGGGTTATGCCTCTATATGATAATAGTATGAATTTTTATATATTATTTTTAATATTAAAATTTTTATTTATATATTTTATTGCTTTATAATGATTAAATAAAAAATTTGGATTAAAATTAAATTATGATATGATGAAACAGAAATCGTATTTTTAATAAATATATACATTAAATCAGGAAACTATTTTTGATGAATTCCTAAATTTTCATAATTATATGATATTTTCTTAAAATATTTTTTAAAAATAATACTTATTAAATATAAATTATAATATAATTTTACAATTTCAAATTTATTATTTATAAGTGTTACAAAAATGTTACTAATAAAAAATATGTATTTTTCAGTGAAGTGGGAATTTTTATTTAAAATATTCAATGTTAATATTTTTAGAATAATTTCAAAAGGAAATTTAATATTTTTTATATCATCTTATTGAAATTATCCAATTGTTAATTTTTCAAAATTTGTTGACATAGTTGATCTTTTTATAAAAAAATTAAAGTATTACAATTATACGACATGAATTGTAACACCATTAATTACCAAAATTGTGGTAATAAATACTATAGATAGAATTTGTGGTAAGAATTGGGTTTCCTCTTTAAAATAATGTGGCTTTGAAGTAATTTTATTAATTTAAAAAAACTTCAAAAATCCCCCAAAACATATATTATATTTAATGGTATGAAAATCAATTCATTATAAACACTACTCAGTAACACATAACCTAGAGAATTATCAATAGGATTTCGGTTCCTATCCATACATAATAATGAAATCCACTATTTTTTTCAAAATCCATGTGAAACACCATGGAATGGACTGTGGTTTGTATTAATTTATCATATTGAATCTAAAACCATGGTTAAGAAATTTATTTGGATTTCTCCTCTCTTTTACTATGAAAACCCTCCCAGCCTCTAATGCCTCTTCATGAAAAACCCTTGGAGAATCAATTTACTCAAAAATTACCTCTTTAGATCGCTCTTATTATTACCAAATCTTTTAAGAATATCCTCCCTATATTTTTGAAGAGAAATTTCATGGTAAGATATCATCTTATTATCCTACTTAATTAAGTACATTATTTATATTATGCCTATTTATTTCACATTATTCATGTATATATTTGTTTTTAAACAAACCCATAACATTAATTATTATCTACATGTGATTTGTGAAAATTTTCACTCTCATTAATCCCTTTTATTAATCCTTATATACCCCATTATGATGCCAAACATATCCTGTGATTTTCTATGCTAAAAATTTGTGTATGAAAAAACTATCCACATTCCCACTCAGGGGTATTCAAATAGATGTACCTATCATCCATTTATATGGTAATTCTATGTATATTACCAAAAATACTTAATCATGGGGTTAAATGTGATGAAATAATTTATCATATTGTATGATCTATATGGACCAAATATTCATGCACATGATATGACTTTAACAAGTGGTAATGATATTATATACGCATTCAATGCCTTGGGTAATGTTTTTATCTCATGAGATTGCTTTTACTGTCCATATATGGTTATCGCAAGAACACTATGTTATGATATATTGGTCTATATCCTTGAATTTTTTTGTGATGTCATTTTTTATGTTGTTTCTAAATTCTGATGTTTCCTTTTCTGTAATCATCATATATCATGTTTCCATTTCCATGTTTATGATTCTAACCCCTATTATATTACCATGATTTTTAGTTTATGTCTCTTTATTTTTATTTCATGTTTTTATGATATGTACCTAATTATCCAAATACACTATCCATCACGATCATCTATGGTTGTATATTGTGTATCTTTATATAAAAAATCATGAATTAAGGTGTATTAAATATATAGGTTGTCATAGATGGTTTTAAAGGAATGTAAAGTAATTTTCTAGGATTACAATTCGAAAACCCTTGTGAAATATTTACGTATAATACTTAACATTGGAAAACATACCCTAATTTTGTTAAAGTATAGACTAAATAGTTTCCAATAAAATAATTCCATGCATGGAAACAATAATTGAATGTGGATCTGGCTGATTTTTACCTAGTGGTAATAACCTTAAAAGTGGAATGTTGAGATAGACTTGATCATCACATAGGGAGTGAAATATATGCCTTGTTACATGCATGGTTTGAATCTCTCAGGGGATATAATTTATAAAATTCAAAAACTCTTTCTTAAAAATTATTATGGGAAACAAGTTCCATAAAACATTATGTCAGTAACTTGATCATAGATAAATTAGAATAAAAACTACAAATTCAAATGCTAAGGAATATATTATGTTTATGAGTTATCCATTCAATGATTATAGTTTCCCATTTATGTGTTACGTAGTTTAATTAATCCAATTCCTTTTTATATTTCGTAGGATTTAAATAATTAGAATAGGAATCAAATTATGAAAGGAAGGCTTATCAAAAATTCCAATACATAAAATATCCTATGTGATTATGGTTCTTCAAATTTCTTTATATCTAATGAGTTTATTAAAAACTATTTAAATGCAACCTAAAAACATGGATGTAAATATATCATTAGGTATAAACAATGGTCCAAATTTTGTATCCTAAAATTATTTCTCATCCCCTATCAAAATTCATGAGATAAATTCCAAAAATATATTTATGATAGTACCTTAATCATAGTTTGATGTTATTATGATCATGGGTTGACATTCCTTATATTGATCCAGCATAAACAGATAAGAGAATGAAATTACCCTATGGATCAGAAATCACCCTACGATTCTATGTAAGTGTGAGGAGGAGGATGAATATTATATGGTATCATCATCTCAATCATTGATATTCATTCCTTTTGATCAATGAGATCTAACTCCAATGAATGAGACTAAGGGAAATATCATACTTGATTACATTCTTATTGCATGGGAATCCATATATATGTTTCAAGAATATTTCCCCAGTCATCATTATAGAAGATATGATCACTTATGAATCGAAATTATACCCTATGGATATATAATATCCTAGACTCCATATATAATGTCCATTATTGAACTTATGGATATAAAGAAGTAAATATATGATAATCTGCATAAAGGGTTTATACACCCATGTGCTTCACCATGGGGTTCACCAATTCTCTTCATCAATAATAAGTATTTGTCAATGCGCATCTTTAAAGATAATATTGAACTCAAATAAGTCATCATAAAGTAAAAGTTTCATCTAGTATTGATTGATGACTTATTTGAATGGTTATGTGGAGCCCAATACTCCTCTAAGGTGTCTCTTTGGTTGGGATATTACCAAATAAAGGTGTAGATAGGGGATTTGAATAAGAATTCTTTTACTACAAGTAATGGGAACCAAGAGTATGTAGTGAATACATTTAGACTCATTAATTATCCATCAATATACATGTAATAAATGAATTGTGTCTTTAGGGACTACAATAAAAAATTCTGTGGAAGTCATTATAAAAGATATTATTATCTACACAAGAATAAAGTATAATCATGCAGAGGATATTGATGGGGTACTGATGAACTTGTGGTATGAAATTATATTTGAAATATATAGTAAATTAGATTTTTGGATGGATAAATTATCATTATTGGTGCATGATATGATAATTACAGTGAAATATTTGAATTCTTAAAAATAGAGGTAATTGATGGATGGCCAAAACCAACCCATATGATAGAAATATGTAGTTTCCATGGATTATATGGGTAATATCATCGATTTGGGATAAAAATATCACAATCTCCAATCCCACTAACTAGAATAACTCAAATTTGGTGAATTCTGTATGTAATAATTAATTGAACGGCAGATTTAAATATGTAAATAATAGGCTAATCAGTGCACCTGTACTCACATTAACTTCCAGTGGGGAAGGATTTCTGATCTTCAGTGATGCAACCAATCATGGATTGGGTTGTGTACTCATTCCTGATGAAAATTTTATAGTCAATGCCTTATTTAAATTTAAGGTCTATGAGAATAACAACCCAACACATGATGTAGAATTAGAGTTAGTGACCTTCACGCTGAAGATTTTGAGGCATTATCACTACAAGGAGAACTGTGGATTAAATACATATCATAAAATACTCAGGTATATATTCACACAAAAGGATATTAACATTCACAAATGAAGGTGGTTATAGAGGATCAGTAATCATGATAGCTTAATCCATTACAATCGAGGGAAGGAGAATAATGTGGTAGATGCTCAATGTAGAATGTATTCATCAACCCTATATGTTATGATAATTTCAATAGATCTAATATTCTTGTACACACATAGGATGTACATGTGGATAATAAAAGGATCTTTATTCTACATTGATAAACTATTCACTCAATGATCATTAATTAAGATAGTAAAGAAGGATCTTAAGGAGGATAAGGGGATACAAAAAAGGTATAAAATATTATGAAGCTCAATATTTCTAAAGATGGAGTTATAATGTTTGGAACCAAGATATGTGTCCCACAATAAACATAATGAAAGGGGTAGCATCAAGATGATGTTCATAAATTATCCTTGTCTATTTATAAATGAAACATTATGATGTATATTCTTTAAAATATCTTATGGGTTAACTGGAATAAGGAGATGACAGAATTTGTGTCACGATGCTTGGTATGCCAACAAGTCGAGTATTAATGATTGAAGTCTAATGGTATGATAAAATCATTTCCCATACTTGGTTCAGAATGGGAAAACAGTACCATTTATTTCATTATAGGTATCTTAATTACCCCTAAAGGAAACAATACCATCTAGTTGGTAGTTGGTTTCCTTGTCGAGTCAGTGGAAATCATTACTATCAAGGAATATTAATGTCTAAAACAAATTTTGATGATATAAATAATCAATGTGGAATACCCCTATGAAATGAAAATATATATTGTGTTCAATCAGGATATGAGGATTACCATAATTTTATGGAGAATCCTTTAGTATGTATTGGACACGTAGCTGAGTTTTAATACTAATGATAAAGTTTATATAGATTTTTACTTTGAGAGAACCATTCCAATCTTGTGGATATACTGAGATCATTTTCAAAGGATTTCCAAGGATGTTGGGATCTACAACTTCTCATACTGGAGTTATCATATATAAAAATTTTCCATTATAAAATTTAAATGTAACCTTATAAGGACAATCATGGGAAGAGGTTTTAGTCTCTAATATGCTGGGATGAAGTTGGAGAGTGGAAGCTGATGGGACTTTATCTTATTCCATAGATGATAAAGAAGGTTCAAACCATTTATCATCATATTAATTTGTTAAAAAGTCGATATAAAAGATACCCATACAATCATTGATGAGACCTGTAGTTTGAGGTCTAATATAAATTGTTCTTTAATATATAACAATGGAAGGAATTCATTAGTTTTTGGAATATGGTAAGGCTTGGTCTAAGATACATTATACCCTTTAGGATACTTTATTACATAAGGGTAATGTCTTATTTACTTTCTGTCCCACCAAATTTATCCTAACTACATGATGTCTTCCATGAAACCCTATTGAGTGTGTACAAACAAAACCCCTCACATGTACTAAATCCATAGTTGGTACCATTTTAGATTGATCATTCACACGGGGACCCACTAGTGAAGATATTATTTCATAGATACATAGTTATAAAAAATAATAAAAATCACTAGATCAAAGTGTTGTGGAGGAGCAAAGAGTTTAGGGAAGTATCCTAGGAAACTCGAGAGGTGATTAAACAGAAGCACCCTCTTCTTTTTTAGTGTCTGATGAAATTTCAAGGGTGAATTTTTTGTGAGGGAAAATAATGAAACTACCGAAACAATTATAAATTAAATTACTTTTTTAAATGAGTAAATTCCATATTATTGAATGAAATATTATAACACACATTCAATAAATTAGTTTACGGACCACTATATGTTATATCATGTAATATTGAAAAGATAGTTAAAAATCAGAAATTTTTATAGTATAATCATTATATAGTGATCATATTATTATTATATATATGGTTTAATGATGTATCTAATTAAAATAGAAAAATGAACCGATGGATTTAACATAAAGTATCATACCCTATGAATCCCATTTATCAGAGAATATAAGGGAGATAGAATCACTTGGATTTTACCTTACCCAATAACAACATGAAATTACACAACTAAATCATGAGTTAAATAATATTAATGAGATGTTAAAGCTCATTGAGATCACAACCCCAACAATGTTCACTGAACCACCCTAAATAAAATATCACCATCACACATATTACCCTTATGGTGTTAAGTAGTGTTATAAAGGATATTTTTCCTCTCTATAATAGTATCATGTTTTTTAAATAAAATAATTATAATAGTTATCTTATATTACTTTATAAAGGTGAAATAAAAAATACTTATAAAAACAATACTTTTTATGATGAAAAAAATTATTTTTTTAGAAAATTTATATTTTCAATCAAGACACTCTTTTTATGAAGTCAATTATTTTTGGAAATAGATGATATTTTAATATAATATTATTTATAAATAATATTTATTAAATAAAAATGTCAACATAACTTTATGAAGTCATGTATAATTTTTATGGGGGTCTAAAAATTATTATTGTATGAAAACAATCATTTTTTAACAAAGTTGGATCTATTATTTAAAAGTGTAAATTATAATATTTATAGAATTATTTTGATAAAATAAATGTTATTTTTTAAATAATCATGCCAAAATTATATAAAGGCTAATTGTTCATACTTTTCCGAGACAGTCGAATTTTTGCGTAAAAAATAATTTCCATATAGTTATATGTCATGTATAATGACATTATGAAAGACAAAAATGAATTTAATAAATATTATAATGAGTATCCATGAACAAAATTATATTTTCCTTTTTGGATAATTTGCTTATCTATGTTATTTTATTAATTTTATAAACCATTAATAAATCCCTCAACACCTATTTTATTATTTAAGGTTTTAAATTAAATTACATAAAAACTAAAATTACTTCTATATCATTATGGGTATTATTTAAATTATTTAGTTTATTAAAATAACAAAATAATGAAATTAACTCCCTTTGTGTATTATTGAGGATTTTTTTCTTTTTATGGATATGGTTTTTTTATCACATAGAGTCCAAACACTATGTTTAGAAATTTTAAAAAATATCCTCTCTTTTGCTATAGAAATCCACCCAAACCCCAATTTCACCCAATTAAAAACATGTTTATCCTGAATTTACACTACACTTCCCTCTATATATTCCTATTATGGTCTCCCAATATCCTAATATGCTTTTCCTAAGATGTTAGAAGTGCCCAGTCAAGGTAAGGGATCCTCTCTATGCCATCCTCATTCAAGCAACATCATTATACTATGCCTTCTCATTTATAATTTTTCATGTTGGGATATATTTTTTACACATCACTATTATGAAACATATCATTTAAAAGTAAAAATATTACACTTTAAGTCTCATTCAACCCTTTTATGATTCATTATGTAACCCTGTTATGCTACTAGAATTATCCTGTGATTTTCCGTGTCAAACATTTGTGTATTGAAAACCTATCCCCATTTCCACACAAGGGATTTTTCCTAGATGTACCAATCCTTCATTTATAGGAGAAATCGATGTATAAAATCCGAACTCCGTAATAAGTGGGTAAAATTTATGAACTATGTTCTTTTTTTATGATCTATGTAGACCACTTTTTCCTGTACGTGATATGAATGTGACGGGTGGACGTAGAATTATGCATCCGTCCAACGAATTGTGTAATGTTTTTATATCATGAGATGACATGATTTGTGGATGAGATGTTATATTAATAATTTTATGTTTTGATTTATTAGTGTTTATCCTTGACTAATTATTATGTTGTCATGTTTTATATTGTTCCCACATTCTAATGTTTTCTTTACGTTATCATCTTATACAGTGTTTCAATTTTCATGCTTATGATTATCATTCGTCTTTGGATAAATTAATATACCTATTGAATCAAATATACTTTGTTAACATATTTTTTTATTTCATTTAATGTCTTTATATCTTAGACCTTTCAATTGTACGACCCCAAGTTATCTCATGCTGTTTTAGAAGGCAAAGGAAATTTATGGGCATGTTATGGAGTTGTAGTTATCATCTTTGTATTTTTTGTTTCCTAGTGTTATTATATGCTTCTAATTAACAAAATAAAATAGGTGTAACAATATTTTTCTGTTTTCTTACTTTATATTCACTAAATAAATCATTAAATAAATAATTAGAAATATATGGATTGGCATACCATAAATTTACAATTCCTCCATACCCATATATTAATTGTTTGTTGTTAAAACTAACATTCTGGTGTTACCATTGGATTTTTTGCTTCCGGTTCTAGTACAGTTGTCATAGTTTCAAGAAATATTGAAGATTAATTTTTTTATATAAAAAATTAAATACACATTTAAAACCATCCTCATTTGATAATAATAAATAATGATGTACATAGTTCATAGAGGTGGTAGCCTGCACGTAAAAATGATCAAAATTTTCATTTTTATAATCAATAGAATGTATTGAATGAATATTATGGTTTATTGTTAAAGAATCATATAAATGTAATAAATATCATATTAATTCCTTAAATAAATATTTAAAACAATTCATGATAGGCAGTGTTAAAAAATGAAATATGTTGTTCATGGAGGCGGTAGTCTTCATGAACACACAAATGATGTTTTCAATTTAGAATGGATGGAAATGAGGCAGATAATGATAATTTAAAAAATATATAATAACATTTTATCATACTAATGATACATATTTCATTATATTAGTATGATGATAATATCTTTGTAGAAGGTGGTGGATGAAGTAAACTTAAATATACTTGGTTAGAACATTAACCTCCTCCTGGGATAACCCCATAGAAAAAAAAACTTTAAGGCTTTTTATTAGTATTTTTTTTAGAAAACAACCACCATGGAATGGGAAACATAGATAGGGTGTACAACTTGGTTGATCTAAAATTTTGAAATTGTGCGGAGAAGTGTGTAGAGGATAGGTCCATTTATGTTGCGAGGGGTGAAATTTTTTTAAATATTTTTACCTTTAAACTAAAAATAATAATTTTAAAGGTAAAGTGACAACCAATTTTGAAGATATGGTTATTTGGGTCAAAATACACAGAAAATAAAATAATAGATATATTTTTAGGATATTTTCTTCCTTATTCATCATTTCTATCTATTTTAACACATTTTAGGATTTATCGTGGGGAAAAAACATTTACCATGCTAACTCATATTTATGAAAAATAATAAAATGAAAATTATTACCAAATATGAAGCATAAAATTAAATATTTTGAAATAATATTATAATATTAAATTTTAATTTCTTCTAATAATAAAATATAATATATCTAATAAAATCTAATCAAATATTAATTTGTAGAAAAATACATTTTTAATAATAAAAATGATTTTATGGTAAAATCTAGTATAGTATTGATTCTCATAACATTTTTTGGTATATTATTAAAAAGAAGATATTTATTAGATGTTAGAACTATAGAAAAAAATGAATATGATAGTTTAATTACTTAATTAATGGAAAGGTTCCAAATTAGATATTTATTAGAATAAAACAACACATTGGTTCTAAAATTTTATTCAGAGGATTATAAATTAATCACAATAGTTTAAATAAATTATTTTACTTTCTAAATATATATTTTTTATATCAAAAAGTTTTCATAAAATTTCTTGGAATTTTTGTATCATTATAATTTCCTTAAAGTGACAATATTTTTAAAAACGTCTGTTCAAAATTCAATTATAAATAAACTATTTCTGAAAAATTCCAAAACATCACCCTATGATATTTTTTTCATTACTAATTAAAATATTTATCCCATTTAAGAAAATTTAATTTCTAAAATTTTTCAATTTATTTTTTAAGATAAAATATATAATTTTGTGAAAAAATATTAGTTATAAGAAAACTAATTCTTTTTTAACTAAACAAAATGTAATTTTTTTAATATTAATTCATAAAATATAATTATGAAAATTAATAAAACATAAAATTTATTTATTACAAATATTACCTAGTGTTTAACATTCCCCCCTTGTAAATAAATTATTTCCTCATAATGTGATTCATCGATAAAAAGGTGAGTATATTTATCTCTAACAGACATTCCAAATTCTCACTTTGGTTCTTCAATCATATGGTTTATCCGTAAACCTATATCTTGGTGTGTCATTTTATTTGATAAAAACTAATCTATGTGATCACGAATCAAATTGGGTTTTCTACATAATAAAGATTCCACTCCAACTGAACTACTAAATAGATCAAAACTTGAGATTCATTAGGATCATATTTCATTGACGATGAAACATGAAAAACATTATGTTCTTGAGATGAAGTTTTATGTAAGTTTAGTTTTTTAGAAAAAATAAAAATTTAATAATATTATTATATGTAATAGTATATAAAAACCATAATTTTCCTTTTTAACTTGGACAAATAATACCATTTCATAGAGTTATTTTAAGACACACATGCTTTTATACCTCAATAAAAATAACTTTCCTTCAATTAAGTGAATAAAATTTATATATTTTCAAAGAATTCCTTATATGGAACTGAATAATATTTACTTTTTGGAAAATGATTCAACCAATTTAGGTTCCAAAAACATTTTTTCCCTGAGTACACCCCAACATAGAGGTTTCTGATACTGATTTCCATATAATACTATAAGTGGTGCCATTTTTATACTAGAATGTAAAATTTTAATATAAGAATATTAAACTAATGGAATATGTATATCATAACATCGTTAATAATATAAGGAGAATCAAAAAATAAAATCACCCAAATATTAAATTTTTTTCCAGGAATATCTATCATATTGTGGGAAAAATGGATTGAAACATAACTCATTACCCAATGAATTCTAAATTAATTTTCAAAACATTGATGTAAATGTAGGATTAGGATCAAATACAACAGATATATGAACTCAGTATAACCTGAATATGTATTTATTATTGATTCAATAATGATTATATAGAGATATGATAACTTTAATATGTTAAAATTGTGTTGATTTAGTAAATAGGTCCATAATAACCCAAATTATATTATTACCTCAATATTTCATTGATCATTCCATCACAAAATCCATGTATATATACTCACATTTTATTTTAGGGATAAAAAATGCATAAATCACCCCTTTCTGAAGTTTATGTTCATATTTAACTAATTTAAAAAGTTAAAAATTTCATTGTAATATTATTAACATGTTTCATCACTAATTTCCTCAAATAATATTCCTAATAGACTAAATACATCCTATTACCACTATGATGAATAGAAAATAGAGTGTTATGAGATTTAGTAAATAATTCTTCTTTCAACTAAATATTACATCAGAATCATAAAATATTTTCAAATCCAACAACAACTTCTATGAATATATTAGTTTTAGTCATATTTACATAAGATTTATTTTATTTCTTCCAAATCGCGATATTCTTCTTGAGATATCTTAATATTTTTTAAAAAGGATAATTTTTCTAATACCTAATAAAAAACTAGTGGTCCTTAGGTGCAACATTTTCAAACATATATTCATAAAATCATTAACTATAGTCTTATTTTCCAAGACTAACATTATTACAGATCCATTATCCTTTTGACTCAAAGAATCTAGAACAATTTTAGCTTTATCATGATGACACTAAAACATTAAGTCCTGATTCTTTATCACTTCCAACCATATTATTTACCTCATGTACAAACATTATTTATTTAATATATAAATTATTATTTAATAACTTATATATTTATATGTATATATATAATTTCTATACCTATTTAATTTGTCAAAAAATTTTAATATAAAAAATATTGAGGTATGGTGAAGTTTATGTTTTGTATTATTCTTCTCTTGGGATTTCATTGCATGTGATGCATATGTAATTTCCATATAATCGTGTATAAAAAACCCAAGACCCTATTAAATGAATAAATATTGAAACAATTCCACATTTATAAATGGAAGGGTTAATATATAGATCATTAACCTATATTTCTAAATTCAGAAAACATTTATTACACTCATTTATTAAAATAAATTTAACTCCATTTAATGTTAAATAAGTCACTAGATCAGCTAACTGATACAAGTTTTCAACAAACCATATATAATAAATATCTATTCAATGAAAACAATGAATCTCAGTTAAATTAGTATGATTTTTTACATTCTCCAAACTCTTTATTTCTAGGGTGTAAATAGTAATTCCACCTTTATTTATAATATTTACATGGAATGAAATTTTTGTTATATAAATTATTGATCTTCATTACCAATACCAAGATATGTAATTATTCAACCTTTAAGGTTTATAGAACAATACTTAGATATTTCTCAAGATCCTCATTTTATTTATAATATGAAAACATATATTTAATAAAAATTTGAAACAAAATATCCAAAACTCATATAAATATTTACTCATAAGATACATAAATTCAAATGGTATGTTCATCAACCCAAAGTGTAAAGCTGAAAACTCATAATGTCTATACTTATTCTGAAATTTCTTCCTTAGAATGTATTTATCCTTACATTTTACCTGATCATATCTATACTTGAGGTCAACATTTAAAAATTATTGATTTCTCTAGATATGATCAAACAAATCATAAATATGAAAAAATTGATACGTGTTAATAGTATTAATGTTATTGATTAATCTATAATTAATGAAAATACTCATAGTATGAGCCTTATTTTTAGCAAATAAAACATTATTACCCTAAGGAGATGTGCTAGAAAAAATTAAACCCTTATCAATAAACTCTTATAACTCGTTTTTCAATTCTCATAACTCTAATGGGTCCATTAAAAAGTGTGAGTATGGGGGGGATATATTTGAATAAAATAATGAACTAATTAAAAATGAAATTCCACATTGTTATTATAAATTGTAAGAGGTATATTATCAGAAACTATATCTATATATTCATTTTTCACTAGTATTATAATAATTTGAATGACTTGTTATTTTATAGGATATGAGAAAGATAACATTCAATTCCTTCATTAATCCATTCCATATATTCATGATATGTAATCACATGAATGAAATTAATTTTCAATAAAAAATGAAACATATTCTAACAACTAAATAAGACCCCATTTCATATATAATCTATCATAACATGATAATCTTAAAGCCATTCCAAACCTGATTTAACTTCAAACATTAATATGGTTAAGAAAACAATATTTTTTGAAAAAAAATTCCTAATATGATATTTGGATGAGTTTTATAAACATTTTATGTTTTAATACTTTTATAAAGTGATTTTATGAAAAGTTTTATATCTATTTGTGGAGATAATATTTCCTTTTTACTAACACCTTTCGACAAAATTAAAAGAATTTGTCGATATTATATTAATAAACATTGAAATATTTTTTTTAAACAGGTAATGCATATATAAAAACATAATTTGATGTCCTTAATTTTAGAAGGTAGTAGAAAATGATTTTATGACACCCTTATTCTCTTATTATTTATAATTTTCATCTTTTATAATTTTAAGAACTGAACCACTAGTGTCCACCTGGCCAGTTGAAAGCCACTTCTGACATCTCAATCCCACCTTCAATAGGATCGGTGTCATTGAAAAGTGCTGAGAATTCAAAAAATAAAATGTGAGGCCCTATAAAAATGTACATATATACACAAACCTAACCATCTAATCGAATAACTTCAGAGGAAGAATAAAAAATAGAAACATATTGAGTATAATCATGCATTGAATATCCTATATAGAATACCTCATAGTATGATAATATAAAACAAATATATAATATGGAAAATACACTCCCAACCAGATGTATGGTCCCAACCAAACAAGAACCAGATAAAATGGAAAAACTAAATAGAGATCATCTCCTGGTCTCCAAGTATTACCTCTTAACATGGTAAATACACCCATGTAATTCTATGCTCCACCAAGTTCATTTTCTATCTTCATTTCACCTTCAATGTCATGATGTTTTTAAGAAAATCCCTAATGGAAGTGATTATAAAGATTCCCAGTAAGATACCCCAAAATCACAAAAAACAAAGAATCAAAGAGGGAGTAGACAATTCATTATCTAATTTAATGTTAATAAGTAAAACACACTGCCATCATAACCATCACATACATAGAAAAAATCTTCTTATAAACAATCCAAAACTAGATAGAAATAGGATATCCATATCCACATCCAAGATAAAAATGATGATCCATCATATAGCTCCAACAGTCTATGTTTTAGTCCCATCATCATGTGAAACCAAACTCGAAATCATGTGGTGGAAACATACCTCACCATTGGTCTCTATATTAGAGAGGAAACGTTATCCATTCATTCATACCACATAACTCGTCAATAATGTCTATGGAAGACCCACTCATCATGACTACATTCTATGATCAAGGGGGAATAATATCTTATAGATGAACAATGATTTTTAGAGAAAAAATACATTGGGTGTCATTCCATAGATAAAGGACCCACAACTTGGTATGATAGGGGGTTTAAAACCCTAAAAACACTCTGATGATTACAACCTTATTGTTGTTACATGAGTAATGAATATAGGGATTTATGCCTTTGTACTACTGGTGGGTTTCCAACCTAGAAGTATATCTATGGATCAAACCTGTTCATTGACATATTTCAACTATTTTTGAAAGAAGAAACATGACTATCTAACCACATTTTGTGTCTCTAGTTCCAGAATTAAAGTTACCATCATGTTCTATATAGGAAAATAATTAGGATAGGTTACTATTGTGACAAACTAAGATTCTTGATGAAAAATATATATACGGTAAAACATTAATGGCTCTAATTTTCACTAATGGAGTACATGACATGTAACATGGGGTAAATGACATGTCTCTCTGATTATAGAAATGCATGTGTCACATTATCTCTCATGACACATTTTTCTCTAGATATAAAATGTGCAAACTATGGGTACACAGAGTGTAATGGATTTCATAGAACTCATAAGTCATATGGTATAGGTCATGATCTAAGGTTTTTCAATGTACTTAGGGGATACAAATGTACACTGGGTGTGCTTGTGTCCTTTCTAATGTACCCATGTAAGGGCTAGGCTGATACTCTGTATGTAATTCCTACCATGGATGGTGTACTTCATAAAATACACAACTTATTACGCCCCACAATTGGTAAGTGGTTCATTGTGATCTCTTGGAAGTGTACTCCCTTTACACACCAAGCCATCCATCAAGGGTTACATGACATTCCACATGGACTAAATAGTATTTACTCCCACATGCACTCCTGGGTGTGTATACATTCTACATATTGAGTTGGCTGTCTAAGGGCCATGTGACTTGTTTATCCACCGCATGATGTGTTTAATTTACCTCAACATGAAAACCCTAGTTCCCTCATAGAGGGAACTATATTGATTGTGCTCCAAAAATAAATTTATTGTAGTTATAATTTTTTCTAGGACCCCTAGTTCGTCACAAATAATATGCTCGAACCTCCATTAATTATACTTTAAATCATACATTAGAATAAGGAATTTTTTTAACCAAACACCATCATCACCAATGATCACATTATAACCAGTTGAATCTCCTTGTGAAGCATGTGGTCTTGTCAATCCGCCATATATTTTTACCCACGATTAAAAAATCTTGATCAACCTATGATATTCCAATGTTTACCCATCACACTAAAAAACACCATGATCATTATATCCACCCAATATTCGGAGTCACAGTAACAAACCATTGTTCCAAATACCATGTACATAATTATTAGTTCCCAAGTATTATTCATACTAACAACCAAAGGAAATATCGATGATGAGCATGAAAATAATGGTGGGATAAATTCATAAAACAAAAACTTGAGGACCTACCCAAAGTTATTTTTTAGGTTGGTCTCAATTCACTTCCATTATATTTTAAAATTAACAACGAATAATCAATAATTTAATATCCTCAATTCCTAATCGTATCAAGAAACATAAAACATAAAAAATAACATTTGATCCATGAGTAAGAATTGATTAAATGATTGAATCAAGTTTAAAATAGGATAAAGGGGGTTAAAATTCCCAAAAAATATACAACATTGTGTTTGTATCAATGTATTGAGAATAATGTTTCTATCTCACTATCATTGGTGATATCCATGAACTCTATTGGCATATATGATCCCTATGGTACCAATATGATAGACCGTGATTTTTCGATTCCTCAACTCAATCTGCCAATACACCACTCATATCCCTAGTGTTTTATATCAGACCCTATTTTTTCTGTAACTGGGTTTAAATATAACACATATAGGTTTTGTGAAATTAAAATATAAATTTATTTAATTATTTACTAATCCATCCATGAACAATTTCTTAAAAAACAAACCACTCCGAAAAAGATTATTTTACTCCTAGGGTAAATACAATATTCTGGATATAATGGAGGATTCTTATTTTTAATTCGAGACACCATTCATACTTCTTAAAATTAATTAAAAAAACAATATGTATTTGATATAATATATTTAATATTATTATTATATCAATACCAGTCCTCCATGATCCCTTGATTTATGCCACACATCAGATCCTACCTTAAAAATATTCCATTAATACTCCTAATTATTACAATGAACAAACAATGTCATTAAACATAGTTATATTCAAACATGAATTTACACAATGACCTGTATAATCATAATTTTAACACTTCCATATTAGATTATCATTACTGGTCTGATCAATACTATTTGTTTGTTTATTATAATGATGATCTTGATGTCCCAACATACTGAAAAAATAATACATTCCACATAATATAATACATTAAATAGAATTATTCATACCACACTTATCAAAAGAGGGAAATTTAATTCTCATACCTTCATATTTCATTTATGGACGGATCCATATTACGTGCCACCAGGACCACCTCATATTCATGTTGTTATAAAAAATCAATATTGATCACTTAATCACATTTAAGAATTTCCTCATAAATTTCAAACTCGCGAATAACCAACTGTGTAGATAATTTAGGAGAAGATATGTCCTTTTATCTTATAAAGGGGTGGAACTTTTGAAAATATTATAAAATTAAAAATAAAATAAAATAATTTTCAAGTTAAAGTGAAAATCATTATCGAATTCGGATGAAGCGGTTAACAATATACTTATCCACTCTAATTATGGTTGTATTTTTGAAATATTTGTGACTTTATCCTCTATTTTTAACCAATTTTAACATTTATCGTGGGGGAAAACACTTATCATGGTAACTTATTTTTTTCCAAAAATAAAATTGAACTTCTTGTCTAATTTGAACCACATGACTCTATATAGGAAAATATTTTCACAATATTCAATTTATAGAGGTTATAAAAGTTAAATTTAATATACATATAAAAAATTAATTAAAAACAGTTCTTAAAAGAATTAATTTATAGGCATAAAAATTAATTAAAACTAAAATTTGTATAGTATTGACTCTCATAAATTGTTTTTGGTTAATAGTAAATAAGAAACTAAATTTAATTGAATTTAAAACTAATATAAAACCTAATTTAAACTTGTGACAACTTAATTAAATAAAATCATAAAATTAGTTCATTTATTAGAATAATATATCACTTGGGTTCAAAAATATCAATAATAGGTTATTAAATTCAACATAAAAATTTTGAATGATTTATTTTACTTACTATATAAATATTTGTTCTATAAAAAAGGATTCATGAAATTTTCAGTCATTTCTATATCATGAAGATTTCATAACAGATAATATATTTTAAAACCAATATTTTTCACTATTCACCTACAAATCAACTACTTTTAAAAAAATATCAATAAAACAACATAAAATATTTTTTACATGATGAATTAAGAAATAAAGTGAATTTAATAAAAAACATTATAAAATTAAATTTTAAATAAACAATATTATTCTTGGAAAATATTTAGTTAGGGTAAAAAATTTATTTCTCCTCCAAATAATTAAATAAAATTATTATATATAATTTTTTTCAATAAAATATAATTTTAAAAATAATATGATATTAAATTTTCTTATTATTAACATTATCTGAGTTATCAAACCTCATTTCTTTTTTAGATGAGTATTTTCATATATAGGTGATCATATATCCTCCATACATATATTGATTAACCTTCTCATAGTATAATAGTTTTTTTCTTCAACTTCTTCAACTGAAAACTCACTATTGACATGTGATTCATCTTCGGATCAGTCACTTTATTATTTTTCTTAAGCTAAAAGGTACTTTTTTTGAAGATTCCCATGGAATATATTCTTTACCACCACATTCATCACTATCAAATATAAATTTATCAAATTATATAAAATATCTTATTATGTTTTATGGTAAAATTTTCTTCAAGTTTTTTGGTTGCATTTTCTTATGTAAAAATCCATTATTTGTGGCCTTCTAGAGCATAAAATCATATTCACACTCATATTTATATTTTTTTGGTTAATTTGAGGAAAAATATGGTAATTTCACATATTTAAAATTATCAACATGAATATTACATATTCACTTACCTTTCCCACATTTCAAACACATTTAAGAAAGATATTTAGAAAATTCTTCAATATATTAAATTTCATTTGAGTCTGTGTGATTTTCTTCAAAAATTATGTTTTTTTTATTATTTAAATAAAATCAATTTTTATTTATTTAACTTGATTTTTAATTTTTCTATTATTCTCATATAATAATTTAAGAATTTTTTATATTTTTCATAAATAGTTAAATCATCAAGAACCTTATCATCAAGTGTTGAGATCTTGACATAAAAATCAGTTGGTAAATTTTTAATGATTTTCTTACCTACATTAAATCCTTCAATTGTTTCTATAAATATTATATATAAAATAAAATAATTTTAACTATTGTAAATAATTAATCAACTTATTTATCATAATTCATTCTAACATCTTCAAATGGATGTCCACTAATTTCTTGTATGGCTTCCTTCATCATTTTTTTTGAAAATTCTATGATGTTTTTTTAAAAGAGATTTACATTTTTGTATCCCATTAAATTTTTGATCTCCTTTTCAAATAAATAATATTATAAGGTAGTTTTTCCTTTTCTTAATTATCAAATTTATTTTTTTCAACAATAGACTCTGATAAAGTTTCAATCCGTACATTAAAACTTGTCATCCTGAATATAAAAATGAACACAATGAGAGAAAAGGTAGAATACCATTATCTCTTTCAAAATATGAATTTATTCTCCAAAATTTTTGTAATAAATTTTTTATTAATATAATTATATTGATATATACTATTATTCTATAGTGATCACGGAGAGAAAACAATTTTCTAATACTAATTGATAGGATCACATAGAAGGTAGAAAAATCAAAGAATGGGGGAGAGGTAGTGGTTGTATATTTTTAAAAATTAAATCCCATTCAATATCATATTTTTTCAACAAAACACTATAAATATCAATATTATTATTAAAATATGAAATATATCCCATTTTTTAATGAGGTTGTATATCATGATAGATTATTATGTCCTTTGTTTGTGTTGGGATTTATCCCACATACACATATCACTCATTTAATTATCGATAAAGAGAATATGAAATGTTATAAACATGAAATAATACAAATGTTAACACCAAACACAATTTCATAAAATATCCAAATCATTATATCATTAAAAATAATATATCTTCTATAAAAAATCACTAATGAATGTGTGTGTCAATTATGCCGACTATATGCCATCCACTTCCTTCTTTACTCAAAGCAGTCTTTTACTATCTCGCTCTTGTTATATATACTATTCAAAAAATTTCCCTAAAATAATGTTTCAATTATAACTATTAAAACATCCAAGATACTCAAGATATTATTCTTCATATGATGTTAGAAAATATCATGACACTCTTCCATAAAATCTATATCCTTGTAATTTCTTCAACGTTTTCATGGAATTATATAGAGACATATGTTGCAAACAAGGAATATTATTGTGGAATTTGAATCAATCTATAGAGAACTTAAATAGTCATGATCCATGGAATAATATCTTTTATATGGTGTGAAATCTATTTGAATAAACAAGTCATATTTTATTTGTTCTACATCTCAATAATCTTTACATCATATAACACATCATCAAGGGGACACATTCTTAAAAGTCATGAAATATCAGAATCATTATAACTAATTATGATATTACGAATTTAAGAACATCAATAAATCATAAAAGTTTAATCTACTCCAAATATTTCTTTTGAAATTATAACTTCTTAATCTTATCTATAAATTTATTAAAACCTATATATTTGGATAACAGAATGAATCATCAAGAAATATCCATAACACTTTAGGACTATAAAATGACCCCTATGAACTATTAAATTACACATAAAAATGTCAAATGACACTTATATAATATTTAGAAGACCATTAACATCCTTAAATACTTTTGTAAATACATTGGTTCAACATTAGATAACTCAAGAAGCATTTTGAATGACTCTTATAAAATATTTAAATGAATCTTACATGCATGCAATGCATTAAGAAACAATTTATTTCGACTTTATATGACTCTTAAGAAATTCCATATTACTCTTTCATGTCTAATTAATCTCTTTCCTTTTTAATATTTTTGATAATAGATAACTCTTGTACATTCCTTGGAAAAACTTATAAAATTTATTGGTTCTCTTCCAATTTCCATATTTCAGACACAATTCTAGTCAAATGGATAAATAACACATAAAATGTACTTTTTACAATTCATTATTAGTACTAAGAGTTCCAGAACCTTTAGTAAAGTTATTTATAATCTATTAAATCATCCATATAAGTTTCATAAATATTTTTAGAAAAAACAAATACGTCATCCCCAAGTGGATTCAACACCAATGACAACCACACATTCCTAGGAACGAATGATATATATATATATATTAAAATGTTTTCCATGCTACTAATTCTCTTGTGTATCACATGAACTCTTAATTTTTTTATATAATCCCAATTCATTATAATGATGTTTTTAAATGACATGACTAATATTTGAATTTGGTATTTTAATCAAAAGATATAAAAACGATAAAAGGAGTATCAATTTTTCTCCTTATAGTGTTTTGCAGATTCTGGATATAAAAATTAATCATTTACTTCCTCCTAAAATAATAATGTTCCCATAGATGTGTGAAACATGGATTTTATTTATTGTAAATATGAAGTAAATTTGTGCCAAGAAATAAACATTTTCTTGGTGTTGATCATTAAAAGGATAATATATCTCATGATAGAAAAAAAATATAAGTTTCCCATGTATTTTGGTAATGAATATTAGATTTGGTTTCTAGGTGATAAACCCAATTACATTTAATGATTAAAGGTGTTTTCCTAATTCCAAATACTTCTACCCATCTTGTAGATTATTCTCTATAACATTGATAATATTATTAGTAAATTTCTACTGTGTAAAAATTTTAGAGATGTTATTAATTAATATAAAATCCATATTGAATGGATTATTTAACAACATGAGTTATGAATTAATCCTCAAAGGTGTAATTTTTTTAAATAACTGCAAAATATTATGTTTAGTAACTCTGGGATAATGTTTTGGGATGTTTGTAGAATCTGTGGAATTATTGGAATCTATTATAAATTTATTTTCAAAAATATTTATTTTGGAGTTCCTAGTTGAACTTTTGATAATTCATTAAATCACATGAATTTGGTGCTTCATAACTAAAATTTAGATAAATATTATAGATTTTAAATAAATTTTAATTGTTTTCATATTTCATTTCAGATCACATATGACTTCAGAATAATATCATAAGACATCAATTCACTTCATATAGATTTATTAAAATTCCATATAACATTATATGAAAGGTTTGTTACTTTACAAATGTATTGTGTATGACTATAGAGGTATATCATAAGAATTAAAATATTTTCATATGACATTACAAGTCTTTTAATATACTAATTTTCTTGAAAATTTGGAAGGGAATGAGACCAAAATATATCTAAATCCTTATAAAGTGGATACTATTTCATCATAGGACATGAAAATACTTATAAAATGAGTTTTATGTGCCCTATATTACATTATCACATAAATATTATTTGATCATACTACAAACTGAAAATAGAGGATTTCAAGAAAAACTCATTCTAAAGAGAATTTATTTCTAATGATACAATAGGATTTATAAATGTTCTAAAAATCACAATCACCTAAACATATGTGTGATTAAATCCAATTAATTTTTGTGACATGGTATACAATCTATATATAATAATAGTAATGGAATTGAAATTATTGAGAGTTATTTTAATGTATGAAAAAGATAGGTTTTGGAATTTATAATTCTGATGAAAATTTCGTTTAAAGATAATATAGAGATGATTAATTTTCAAATAAATATTATGATTTTTTCTCCATTATCTAGTGAAATTTTGAGAAAATGATGTGGATAGAATTCTTTAGAACCTTCAAGGGTTTTCCATGAACTATAGATAAATTTATATTTAAATTCAAGCGATCCATAAAAGTTTAAATCATTGAAATGTTTTCTGATTGAGTGAGATGCTAATATCCATGATAGGTAATAAAGATATAGATATACTATAAAAGTATAATAATTTTTCTAAACTACAATATGAAGACATAAAGATTCCATAATTCAAGAAATGTAATATTAGTTGATCTTTGTGTTTTACTTTTCAATGCATAAATTCTCATATATTTTATTTCTATTTTATGAATTAGAATAAGGAAAAAATGTTAGAGTATCAATTATAGTATATAGAATTAATATGATATCTTTACAAGGTTTTGAAAAATCTCTTAAGCCGAAAATTAAGTGATGTTAATAAAATGTTTTTTCTAATGTTGTGTATTTTATATTGCTACGTTGATGTGTTTTAATAGTTGTTTATGTGATTTGTGTTAGAAAATAAATAATTCAATTCAATGTGTATTGTGTAAATTTTACATACCTAATATTTTCAACAGTTAAATGAATATGAATAAGTTCATCCTTTTGAAGAATAAAAATTATATTTATGTATATAAGTTAAGAGTAATAATTAGTTTTATTTTTTAATATTATTTTACTTGAAAAAGTATTCATGGAATTACATGATAAATTAATGTGGATATATCATAATAATTCAGTTACAATGGATTGGAGAAATTAATCAACTAACCCTTTTATGGATATAACAATTGAATGAAAAAAATTAAATATAGTATCTCATGTATGTTCTCATGCTTCAAGTCATTTAATAATCCAAGGGAATTTGAAATTTTAGTTCAGTGGGTAGATCAAAATTAAATTAGAGCCTCAAAGTGTAATTCCCTGGAGTGCGAACACAATTAAGGTTTTGTTTTTATATTTTATTTAAGGTCTAGAAGGTTCCTCATGAGTCTAGTTTAGTTCCATGTACATTGGGATTTTAAATCCTTGGTTTTGGGAAATGATAATGGGGTTAATGGTTAGTTCATAGTTAGTTATAACAATTCACCCTAAACTATGAAGCCCTGTAGTAATGTCACATAGTTTTTTAAATTCTGCACATGTTGTTGTGGGATCTTGTCTGACCTCTGCTATAAATAGATGATAGGAAGACATGATTCGTACATGTTTTTTATAGTTGTGCACCTAGCTATACGGGGGGGGGGGGGGGGTCCTTTAGGAAAATTGATTTGCATGGTTAGCACAAGGTTAGCCAAAACAAGTGGCCAAACCAAACTCCCCTTTAATTGGGGTAAGTTACAATTATTCCCCAAATTTATTTTAGCACTGAAGCCTCATTTATCCTCTCAGTCATGAAAAAACCTCCTCTAGGTCTGGAATATCTCGTCATTATCTACTAGGATTTGAGGTAGTTCCTATATACATCTTCTAACAGAAGTTCCATTTTTCATGTTGGATAGCCAGTGGTGAGTATTCAATTCCTCTTTGTTCTTTTATTATTTTCTATGGTCTTTTGAAATGTTATTTCCAAAAATATAATATACCATTTTTCTATGGTACATGTTTGATATACTGTTTTATCTTGTATTGTAATGAATAAGAGGATGATATAGGATGAGAAACTATTTTTATGAATGAGGTAGGTGGTTCTTAGATTTCTCCTAATTTATATATGTTTTTATCAAACATGAGAAAAATATGTACCTCTTTGGTGATTCAGGTTCAATTTTTTTATATTTCATTTTTTTTTCAATTATTACTAAGAGATATTTAAGGGTATTATCATGTCTATTTTATTATGGTTGAACTATGTAAGGGTTGGAATAAGTGAAATATATTTATATGTTAGTTCATAAGTATATAGTTTGTTATTCAATTTATTTAAATTTAGTTGATGTTTACCTGGGATCGATGGGTACATATTGGGAATGACCTGTGAGATATTGGGATAAGTTAATAATATGAATTAAGGTGTCATGGTTCATTAGGTTGGGGAAATTTGTAAAAAACAATGTTTTAGTTTCATGATATGTTATGAAGGTGGATACAAAGGTCCGTCGTAGGTGTGAATTAAAATTCTGGTGATTTTGGATCACCAATCATGGGTGAAAACATCATTGGGGTTTTGTGGAAATTGGACTAGGACCCATTAATGTGGTTATGACCACTCAACGTTTGTGTAGGCCTCTAGAGGCTTAGTGGCATAGTGGATGGGGATTACCATCAGAATGAAGGATTTATCACCATATGAATCCATGTGTTATGGTGTGATAGACCATCAACTAAGGATGTCCAATATGTTGGGGCCAATGGAAAAATACAATGAAAGGACCAATATCATTGTGATTTGGGATGATTTTCCTTCGAGATGGAACTGATTTTATAAATTGAAGTCCATCGGACTGGTGATATATTTATGGGAATTCTTAAGGGTCATCAGATTTACTCAACATTATATAAACATGGGAAAGGTTGGTATGTGATTCTGTTTGGTATAGAAATGGTTGGGGGACTGATGAATCATCTACTATAACAGAAAGTGGATTCATCATTTTATCCTACTGTAGGATTTGGCAGGTAAATTTTTCCATTTGGCTACTTTGTACATGTGAAGTGGGTGATGTGATGTTTGTGTAGTTTTTATTTATTTACATTTTAAAAAAATTGGAATATATATATATATATATATATATATGGATGTAAGATAGTAATATGTTGGTGGTTTCCTTATGAATTTATTCTCACACCCTACACGGTCCCCTTGGGATATGTGCATATGTTATGAATTTTAGTGAGGGAATGGGACCACGTTCATGGTCTGAACCTTAGTGGGTTCGGTTGTGCCATTGATATACCAGATGATTTCATAATTCTTTTTATATGGAATAGGTGTCTCATCTATGTATAGGGGATGATATGGTGAGTTTTTCTTTCATTCATATATAATTATCCCATGGGTGATATTGCAATCGTTGTATGAATTTCATGACATGTTTACATTATCTGGTATATTTTTTTGGTGTAATTTCATCATTTTATCCCATTTATATTAAATTTATTTTACTGAGTTTGGTTTTATTCTTCCATAGTTTAGTTATCATTTATTGTTATTATTATAATCACTAGGGGTTATAGTCTCCCCACTATCACCCAATGCGCCCTTGTTTCTAGGTAGAAACATTTAAAGTATATAGAGACTTGCTTAAGGTATTATGGAACACCATCCTAGATAATTAGTTAATTGGATCATGGTTTAGGTAATTGGAAATTGGAATAGGGAATGGTTTGTTAACAATTGGTTTTACAAGTGGTTGGTTATAAGGTTGTAACAATGTTCAGATAGTTTCCATGTGGTATTATAGGATAGTTTTTGAATTGGTTATTAATTTGGGCTACCGTGGATTGGAGTCTAGGAATGTTTCAAAACATGGGATGGAGTTTGTGTTTTGTGTTTTGAAATCCCATTCACATACATTAGTTTAGGGTACCAGGAAAAAATGGATTTTTTGGTTTTGGTTTTTTGTGGTTATAGTTGTGGAATTTGGTTTATTTGATGTTATTTTTTTTTGAAAATTTTCCCAATAGGTAATTAGAGATAATTCATGATTCATTAAATGAACATAGGCTCACATGAAATATGTGTATGGATACAATTATTTCATGGAACATGAAATACAGTAAGGGAGGTAGTCTTCTCAATGTGTCATGATTAGTAAAAATAGTGTTTTCCTACATAGCCTCTCAGTGGAATTATACTCAATCATCGTATGTATGTTGTTACATGTGTGATTAGTTTGTGATCATATCTGTGTATGGTGTATGTGGTTCATGAAACTAATATTAGTGGGAAGGAATTACAGAAATTTATGTTCTATATAAAGTGTCGTAAATAAGCAAAACCGAATTTTTCTATATATCCTCTTCATAGAAGTCTAATCACCCATTCCAGGAATATGGTATTTTATGTTATTGGTATGTAATACATGACCCACATATGGGTAGGAAGGGATCTAGGAAGGATGGATGATATATGTTATGGGTGTGGAAGGGATGTCTATGGGTAGTGATATATAGTTTTTATTACAACATTCCCTATTCAAGTTACCTAGACTATTATCAATAGTTTTAAACATGGACTTTGTATCTTAGAGTGACATAACCTAAACAAGATATGGTGGAGCATCATGGGGGGGAGATGTGGAGACACTAAATAATTTATAGGATAACACACCTATGTGTGGTAGTGGGCATCGACCAAAGGTGGATGCTATGAGGAAGGCAGGATAACTACAACAGCTAGAAATGTTTGTGACATGGATGGATGGTAAGATAAGGGTAAGTTCAGTTTGTTCCATTTGGAGAATTGATCAAGGGAAATTTGGAGTTGAGTAATCGATAGAATATATGACATGAGAGTTTCAGTCACATCATCCCCCTATTTTAGGATTATAGTGGACCATATGTAGAATAGTATTAGATTAATTATATGTAGACTATATTTGATTAGATTGAGACTTTCCTAGGGTTGAGGGTGAACTCGGTCACTTATATACACCGAAAACTATCAAATTACCGGTGGGACATACATGTACATGTAGGTATTCATGAAATAATGTAATAGAAGGAATTCATAGTTATGTTCTTCAAGGTTTTCTTCCATAACACATTGAAGACTTATTGAGGTCACAAGTTTATAATCTTGTAGTAGGGAAACACATCAGCTATGGAATATACTAGGAGGTTTATATACCTATTTCATTTTTGATCCTCTCTGGAAGGAAATTAAATCACCATGGTGAAATGGTGTGATAATGGTTGGGTAATTCCATCTAGATATAGGTGAACATCTTTAGGTTTAACTCATTATTAGAGGCCATAAATCAGGTGTTAATGACAACAGGGATGAGGTGGATAGAATCATTCCATGTCAGATGGCAGTATCACATGAGCTAGGATGTGATATTTCAGGTAGCCGTAAGATACTCCATGATGTGTGTCATCATGGAATTCAGGTTAAATACATGGGTTGGATACTATGGTGTGGATCGTTTATGGTTTCCTTCCAATGTGGGCAGTCAGTACATGTTTGGACTCAATGTGAGTAGCCTGAAAAGAGTGATGGGAATGCGGGTAAATGGGACATTTAAAGATGTTATTCCAAAATACAGATTGGACAGGTAGAAGTCAGATAACTAGTTAGACTTAGGGATCTAATATAGGCTTAGTAGAAAAATATTGATCAAGTAGATGAGATATGACTACACATGTAGAGCATAATAGATAGGGATATGAGGCATAAGGGGCGGTGGCTAGTAGTGGGAACAACTCCATTAGGAGGGTAGTCGTTATGCATTTGAGCTTCTAGAAAGGTGAATGTGGTAGAGTTGACAGGTTTATAGAAGGTTTATGAATCATTGATGGTTAGATGTATTCCATGATCATGGTTTATTTTCATTTTTAATGACATACATGGGTGCATGTGGTACATGTGATATAGGTGAATTAACTTGGTACTAGTTAATATGTGAGCATTGGGAGTGGTGCATAAATTATAATGCATTTTTTGGAATCTGAGAATTTTTGTTGAATTAAGTCAAATTTTGGAAACAATTGTTATTCATAAATTTTTGAATTCAAATTTGATAAAGGATTTAATGACTTCCATATGCGATGCATATGTGAGATGAGTATCTAAAAAATATATGTTTGATTGTATGTGATTGTTGGTACATGTGTTTCCAAGGGAATGGTCGGTGTGGGAAAATTGAAATTCCACGAGTTTTCACCGAAATTTACCATGTAGTAGATTCCTATGGTATATAGAACTACATAAGGAGTTATCCTTGAGTAAGTAACTTGGGTAGTACTAGGATGTGGTAATGTGATGCATATGTTTAGTATCATATCATGGTATGGGAATGTTGAGAGTGAGATGCTCGAGTTGAGAGAGGGATATCAAGTCAACCTATGTCCAAATATCTTGTGAATGGGCTTTGGAATGTTAGAGAGGTTAGCAGATCCTATGTTTTGAGCGATTTAAAAAGTCCAAGTGAATTTAAACTTTTAGTTTGGTGGGTGGAATAATTTTCAATTTGATATTCAGAGTGTAATTTTGAGATTTGGAAAACTCTATATAGATGATTTTAAGATAGGGTTTAGGTCATATTTGATGCCTCAAGATTCCAGTTTCGTTATAGGAGTAACATTCTTTTAAAACTTGGGTTTTGAATTGGAAATTCAGGATCATGGTTAGTGATGGGTATGTTTTGAATGTACCCCACAAACCATGTATTCCTATAGTGGATTAACACAACTTTTAAAATTATACACCTATGTCCACATGACCATATGAGGCTTATGTAGTAAATTATAGGGAGAAACACATGGTTGGAACATGTTTGGTCTACCTATTCACCTAGCCATGTGTGTGGGTGGCCTTTTAAATATGGGTTTCATGCACGACCCGAGGAAGTGCATTGTGGTTCAGGGGAAAAAATCAAAGGGATGAAAGGACTACTCATACTTTCCAAAACCAATGGAGACTCTATTGGCCAAGAATGAAAGGAAAAAAGGAAGGCAACGATGCACAGAAGGGGGAAATTGAAGAATCGAGTAGGAATACAAGAGACAGGGAAGAGGAAGATGAGGAGTGCTTGAAACTTATCCTGCACTCCATGGGAGAAATGCCAGAAACAATTCATTAGGTCAATGTCTCCAAAGAAGAGATTAAAAGAATTTATGAATGTCAGTTGAAAGTTGATGCTAACGAGGATCAAGAATTGTGGATTGATAAACAAGACTGCATACTGGCCAGGGGATTCCGTTAGAGTAATATAAACATTGAATATTTTATTTAGACATTGTAAAGGATGATCACTCACCTTGAACAGGTAATCAGAGAGGATCCATAAACCCAGGTTAGAATGATGAATTGGGAGCATTATCAAGTAGTTGAGTCAAGTAATCTTATCATGGTTCTTAATCATTTTGTTATTCCCTTCAGTACCTAGTTCTTACCTTTTGTAGAACTATGTTTTACCATTTTCCCTTACAATTTCTCTACTTTAATAAAAAATTAATTTGGATGGGATGCAGTTGGCTTGAGAATAGCCAAACCATGGGACATAACCATGTTCCACGTTAAAAGGGGTAATTATGATTATGTCACTAATTTTTTTAATTGTCAATCACCAATTATCATATGATTATTTCACAGTACACACTTTAGCTATGGGTGATCTCCCTCTTCTCAAGTGGTATTTATGAAATTTCTTCTATATGGTGTCTAATTCAGGCATCATTCGTCACATTGGATAGCTAGAGATAAGTCCTTAATTCCTATTTCTTCCTTTCTTTGTTTCTCTCACTGTTTGGAATAATATTTACATACGATCAAATATTCCATATTCTTGGGTATTTTTCTGATTCCTCAATTTGTTTTTCTTATTTCGATATCCCAATATCGAAGATGAACATATTATTAATCATAATGTAGGTTGTTACTAGTTTTTTCCTAATTTATATGTGTGTTTATGTAACACATGATAAATAGGCATGAGTGTGGTGATCTGAGCGTGGTCTTTCTTACATTTCTTTGTTTTAAATCATTCATGATAGATACCAAGGAGAAGTATCATTTATGTTAATGTATAGATTATTCAAGTATTGTATGGAAGAGGTGAACCAATATTTTGTGATGGTTTGATATGATTTTTATGAATATAATATTTTATTAAATTGAGATGGTGGATAGATGGGGTTTGTGGGAACATATAGGGAAATTCCCATTAGATCATGGGAGATGTAAATCACCCATCTTATTGAAATTTGTTTCTTTATTTTGGGTTGATTGGGGACAACCAATTCTGTAATTGAAAGAAATTGTTTGTATGTGGTGATGGAGGATTTCTATATGTGTGGAATAGGTTGTTGGTGATTTTGGCTCCCCGAGTTTGGCTGATAATTCCACTAAGGATGTGTGGAAATATGATCAAAAACCAGTTGGGTGGTGTTGACCACAACATGTGAGTTGAGGCCTCCATAGATAACTACATTAGGTATAATGTTGGACATTAGAATATAGAAGGTGATCACCGTAGAAATCCATGTTTGATATTGTTTGAGACTATTGAATGGGGGATGAGGCTCACCAGTATTCATGGGACGATGGGTTGGGGATATGGAAGGATATATATCATTGTACATTGGTATGTTAAGCTACCAAGAAAATAGTGATTTAATGAATCGAATTTCAATGAATTTGAGATATTTATGGGTGTGATCATGGGACGTTGGTTTTAATAGAAAAACATTTATACGTGGTATGGGTTGGCATGTGAATCCATGTAAAATGTAATTGTATAGGGTCCAGGGGTTCTTTTGGTATGATTTATAGTGGATGCCTCATTCCACTCTAACCATAGCTGAGGTAGGTAAAGTCTTCCTTGTATTAATTGATCACACGTGAAGTGGGTAATGTGATGTGGAAAATTAAGATATGAGTTATGAGATTTTAATCAACCTTAAATCCCTTAAAACAAGGCTATGAATTCATTTTATGTCATTGTAAATGTCAAAGGGGAGAAACTATATGAAGTTGGAAAAATTTTACAACTACCAATAGATGACATAACGATAGACGAATTTCTAATAGATAACTTTTCTATAGATGACCTACTCATATATGAACTACCAATAGATGACCTACCGGTAGATGACCCAATGATCTGGAAACATTGTACACTTACTTATAAATGACCTGTCAAAATATGACCTACCAATATATGACCTACCTTCCTATAAACACTATTCATAGAACTAGAAAATTTGAAAATATTTAGGAATGAGTCACCATAACCTCCACAAAAACATCAAACACTAGATTTTCATAACACTATGGACATGAGAGGTCTAGTACATTACACTTAAAAATATCACCAACCACCTAATACTTCAACAAATTTTATTTTATTTCAAAATGTTTTGACCTGTAATGTTGAATATGAAACATTAAAATATTTAGGGAAATTTTATTATCATATTTTGTAATTAATGGGATACTAGTATGAACATCTATATCCTCATGATTTTATTCATCCAAATCATTAGATTATATCTCTATGATGCATTCACATTTCTACCTTAGTGGAACATAGAGTGAATAATTTTTCATTATATAAATTACAAAAACATGTATTAATAATAAAGAAAAATCCAAAAAATGTAGGTCTTTTATCATTAATAGATCCTATAAAATCAATACCTTAAAACCCTTTCATATTCATCTCTCCTTATTTATTCTATGGAATACCATATTTTTAAGTATTATAAATATATCATAGAATTATTTTGGTTATAATCCAATGATATTCTCTCATATTAGTGTGAAAACTAGCATAATGTGTGACAGAGAACTCTATATCTAACCTTGACGAAGTTATATACCAGAGCCTTTGAAAAAGTTTTTAGAATCCAATTTCACTCGATAACATTCTAGAATCATCCTTACATAGCTTTGTTCGCACTAATATATGTGTAGATTGTCCTCTTTCCTCCACCTACCCAAACCTCTTAAACAACATTATAGTATAATTGTCTTGTGAAACTAAAATAAGATTGACATATAGGTTAATTTTTAATCCAATGATGAAAAAAAATTCACTCTATTATTACATCACAACTTTATTATCTAATATAATAGAGGAGACTTCACATACCTTCTATTCACCACTATAAAAAATTATATCATAAATATTCATAATCATAATGAGTGATGGGGAGTTGATTTTCAACTATAACTTCTTAAATTTCATGACTCATACACATTCGTAGAGCTTGATTTAAAAAAAATGTTAATATTTCAATAATCCATATATATCATTATTTAGTTGTAAAACATTTGGAGAATCAAAATAAAAATTAAATTCCTTTGGTTGTTCCATGTAAAATTCTAATTAAGGTTACTATTTAAAAAATCTATGTTTACATCTTTCAAAAAAAATTGAAATTTATTTGAGAAAACATGGTAAGATAAATTCAAGTGATTTTAAGTATTACACTATAAAAAAGGTCTAAACATATTAAATCCCATATACTTGTGAATATTTCGTACAAAAAATACAATATTTACTTACCATAACACTATTATCCAAATTGAGAATGTTTCTGAAGACTCTTTATATTTCCATAATATTTTTCTGAACATGTATTGGAAGTAGTTTCATTGTTTCATTATTCTCTATTTGATTTAGTATTTAATTCAATTTGTATATCTACAATGTGTGTTCCAAATATACATTAACAATTTTGGGTTAACATATGAATGAATGATGATGTGACTATTTCCCCTGATTCTTTTTTGAGTCTAAACACCGAGATTTTGATAAGCAATTATATTTTTACTATCTGCATGATTCTTTTATCTTGATCATGTACTTACTATATTATATATTTCTTCTTTAACACTGCAATATAAATAATATTATTAATCTTCCAAAGGATTTCCAGTTTTTTATTCATCTTTTATTGATTCATCATCAATGACATCACCTTGATCACCTATTAAAATATATTTCTATATATGATCTTTATTTAAAAAAAATAAATATATTAAAATAAAAAATATTATCTTATTTTTTATTATAATATTGGTTCATCTCCGAGGAATATTCCATCACCATTCCTATCATCAAATTTACCTCCAATCCATACTTTATTTTTGTCAAACATGAACTCCAAAACGCTTTAAAGTGACTTTATTTTTGTTTTTTCTAAACCGGATTTCATAAGTATAAATTTAATATTTATTTCCCAAAGAAAATTAATTTATAATAATTATTTTTGTTATTGTTAATATTAACCAAAATACATTGAGGTGTCATGCTTTGTAAATGTAAAATCATTCCTCAACCCATTGGCTTGATATGGGTGATATGTGCTACTAAAATTATTTAACATCATAAACACACCAAAAGCCAAAAATAAATGCTAAGGATTGACATTTATTTTGGGATGAATCTTACTGATGTACAAACATAAATTTAAAAAATAAAATAAAAAAAAACTATATGATTCATGAGTAACAATGATAAAACAAAAATAAAAACAAAATAAATAAAAACATTAGAGTATAAATGACAAATTAATAAAATAATATTGAATGAAACCTATGAAAATATAACATAGAAAAGATGATGTGGCATCACTCTAATAACTCCAAGAAATAAATCAATACTACGAACATCATCCTATTAAATAAGAATCCATATGAACCCCCGGAAGAGTATAATTTCATTACCTTTCCTGTGCATTGGTAAATTGTTTTGCGAATACAGGAATGTGACATGATAGGTGTTCAGTATAACACTCAATAGCATTTCTAAAACATAATTCCCAACTAACACCACTAATAGGAGACACATGTATGAAAATAGTTTAATACAAAATTTATATCCAAAAGTGGTAAATCTAAAAAACTATTCAATTTAAAAAAATTGAAATTGAAAGTAAAAATAATTATCCATAAGAAAATATTTTACGAAAAAACTAAATCAATTGGTTTATCATTTATTTCCACTTAGTAACCACATTACATGTGTCTATATCATTCATATTCATACTAGGTAAAAATTCCACACTAATGAGTTTGTTCTATAATGATTTACTAAGTCATCACAAGGTATCCATAATATATGTTCCCTAATAGAAAAAACCCCTTATTTAGGCTAACATCCAATAATAATGAACTCACTCAAACCATGTCTTCCAAGACCATATTTTATATCATTTCAATCCACATAAAACTTTCCTTCCCTTTCTAACTTGTTCAAGAACAATGTTCATTAATTTTACCAAGACCATAATTTTTAATCCACAATTTAAAACTATAAATCAAGAGGTTTTTAAAACACCATTAAAATTACATCATTACAATTCATTAATGAAAATGAGGTTCTTTTAATGGAATAATTTAAAATTTTCATTAAAAATACAAGTAATTCAATCAATAATAATTAATACATCATATTATATATTATGTAGAGAAAATATAGAATCCTATAACATCTCAAATGATAATGATAATGAACAATGATGCTGATAAAAATCTATATATATTCTCACAAAACATTTCATTTAATATATCACATAAAAATCTCAACTTAACGCATCATGGATAATAGATCTATTGACAATGGGTTAGATCTAATGTCATATTTGAGGGAAGATGATAAAAACTAGGAATATATAGTTAAAAATACATTTCCAAGAACTAATACACTTTGATTCATTAAAAATTTCTCTAGGTCAAATGAAATTACCAATTATTCTTAAGAGAGAAGTGGGGTCTGAGATTCTAAGAGAATCAGTGGGAAATGAAACGTTTGGGCATTGTAAAATTGATTTGAATACTCATTTTAATAGAAATAATTTTAAGTCTGATAGTTATATTTCATAGTTTGAAAAACCATGCTCCAACCATGATAATGGTATTGGACAAACGCCATCATGTTTCATGGTTGTGCCACAATATTAGAAAAACAATGACAAGACCATGTGTTTACTGAATATTTCCCTAGTGGTCTACAATATTTTGAAATATTGTGAACTAACTATGTGAAAATATTTTGAAGAAATCCCCATATCACATGGTAACCTAGTTTTCAAAAACAATTGTCTGCCAACTATGTGTAGCTACTTTAAAAAAACTCTCAGCTTGTACAGTTTTGTGCAGATAGTTCAGGGTTTCTACAAACCATTCACAAACTGTACTCCCTTAAAATCATTAAAAAGAAACCCAATACTTACCATAATGTCCCAAAACCAAACTAGTGTTTTATATAACCCCATAAAATATAATTAAATGGTAAATTACAAATAACTATGGGTGTTAAATTCCCTCAACCATTTTTTTCCTTTCCTTAAAAGTTAGAGACCAGCATTTCATAGAAATATATTGGGCCACTGTTCATGTATGCCTTTATCAGATTTAAATGTATCGTCCTAAATATGACCATGATTCCATAAAAAACATAACAAAATATTTCATTTCCCAAATATTAGAATATATTATCTATCAATAATATTTATTTTCACTATAATAAATTTAGCATATATCCCAATATCAACATGGTCATATCAAATCATGTGGTCATGATTTGGATGTTATATCGTCAATTGACATACATGAAACACATTTTACATGCAACTTACTCATGATTGTTATTCCAATATATAATCCACACAAACAATTCCTTCATGTATCTCAAAAGTGTCAATGTACTAAAGAGATAGTATTCATTTCTTACCAAAACAATGATTCCTTGTCCTAGGAGAGATTAACAAAAAAACATGATCACACACATCATATGATAAGGGTTGATGATGATGTTCCTCATAAAATATATGATGAATATGAGCCATATTTATCATTTTCTTATAATCGCAATATTCTTCGTCATATTATGAAAAATTATGGGTTTGATAAATGACGAATCACCAATTCCCACCCAGCAATTTGAAGAATGATAAGGATGGCCATGCAATGCTTCAAAAGGATCTATATGTATCGAGGCCTCATAAATATTATTAAAAGAGAATTACACTATTTATATATGATCCCACCATGATCCACTAAAATTTATTGCACAAGCTTGAATCATATCATCCAATTTTCAATTGTACACTTGGAATGTGCATCTATTTGAGGATGATAAGTGGTTATCATGGTCAACTATGCTCTAAGGGTTTTATAAAAGGTTTTCAAAATATGAAATGTAAACATAGGGTCCTAGTCTGACAAAATTATAATTTTTATGGTGAAAAACATTATAACTTCTAATATTCATAGTTTTAACAAGTATTCCATCATATTGGATTTGAAATTTGGGACGAAGTTAGCTGAATCTGAGATACAATTCATATTCACCACTACGGAATTGTTTTTTTAAACCATTCATGGTAGAAATTTGACAAAATCTATAAAAGGTTTCTACTATTTCCACATGGGTATAGATAAGGATTAATATATAGTTTCTAATCATTAGTTATCTACATTGATCTACTAATAAGTGAGGAATCATAATACATACTCTGTCAATTTCTTCTTCATACCATCCTATGAATATTTTTATTTCATCACCTTATGCATATTATATATTTATAGATGAACAAAACATCTCATATGGTGGTAGAAAAAAATAAAATATTCATTATAAATTACAGGAAAAATAATCTGATCTCTAAATCATAATACATAACTTCCTGCCGACGTTCATCCTTCAATGGTCTTCCCAACACTGTTTTTCTCTCATTATTAGACATTCAAGATAAGATGAATGCACATATTTAACTAGATAAACCATATCAGAAACAAAATAAATTGGAATAAAAATATAACATCATCCTTAAAAACATAATATAAGTGATTTTTAGATATAGGAAATATTAGTTTCTACAGATTTGATGCCACTTTATCCCAATTACTATTTGACTTCCTAATTAATTCACTAGCCATATAAATTCCTTTTCCTTGTGTGTGCATCAATTCAAATTCAAACATCTAAAGTAAAATTAATCTATTTTCATTGAGACTGATTC
This sequence comes from Viscum album, assembly GCA_963277665.1. Lineage (NCBI taxonomy): Eukaryota > Viridiplantae > Streptophyta > Magnoliopsida > Santalales > Viscaceae > Viscum > Viscum album. The sequence continues at coordinate 631,141,871 of OY728134.1, read as the reverse complement.
AAATATCACAATGAGAATATGTGTTTCACGATTTTATGATCTATGAATATTATACACTTCTCTCTAAATGGATAATGACACTAGATCATCAAGGTGTAAACTATAAGAGCTAAATCTAAATCATTATTGGATAATTCTTCTAATACTCTCATAAAAATAATGATCTATATGCTATAGAATGATATTACATCATGATAATACTTCCCAAACCATATCTAGATGCATCACAGTAGACTACGTAGCCTTTAACTGACTCTGGAAACCTAAGGATAAGTTATGATGTTCTAATATCCTGAATCACTTGAAAATATTTCTAGCACACATTACTCCAATAAAAAGTAACTCCATTACTTTTAGAAGCTATCATTTGAGAAGAAATTTATGACATAGATATCATTAATACAATGTTATTCCTGGGAATCTATGTATATCAAATATCTTATTCATTTTTTTAGTAGATAATGTATTTTATCTTTTTAGGGTCTTGAAAAAATCTTATTTCAGAAATGGAGTGGCTATGGGAAAAAACATAATTTATCAAAAAACCACAATTTAAAATCATAGCATAAAGATGATGTTTCAGAACTATACCCAACAGTATGGAAAAGTGTTTTATATAATCAACCTTATTCCTATAATACAAAAAAAATATATCATCAAATAATAAAACCATTAATGATTCAAGATACCTAGGAAGGAATTGATTCAACAATTCCACAAGTACCACTAGGGAATTTGTAATATTGAAGTGTGTAACCACATATTCATAATGTCTATAGAGAATATATAATGATATATTGAGAATATCTTCCTTCTAAAATCAATTTTGGTGATACAAAAATCCAAAATAAATATTATAGAACCACAACAATCTCCTCAGTTGTTAAAATATATTTTCAATTCATGGAAATGGATATCAATTAATTATTATAAACTAGTTTAAATTACAATAATTCAAAAAAATTTGATGTGTTACATCCATTTTATTAACAAATGGAACTTGTTTATCCCATGAAGATGTAAAATATTAAATGAAAAAATCACTTTCCAACTCTATTAGATGAACCTTAAAATCCATTAAAACATATTGCTTCTATCCTAAATAAATGAAGGAAAATAGGTCTAGTCCTTGATAGAAGATCAATTATAGATTTCACATCTCTTTTAGGTGGAAACTGTGAGAAATTATTAGGAAAGGCATATTAAAATTTCTCAATGATGGTTCAATAATCTCTATGTTCAATTGAATCAATAGTTTACAATGTAACTATATTCAACTATTAAGATATTGTCTTTTCCACCGGTACCAAATGTCCTAGTATACTTTGATTCACATTCGAAAACCATTTAAATATATATTCAGCACCATATGAAGATGTGAAACTAATGTCTAGGCATAACAATTATTGCAGGCCTTGAAGGATTCCGACTAATATATTCTCAAAATCATGTCCGAAACAAATTCATTCTTATCGATAGTTATAAAACACATTAAACACATAAAGAATTTAAATTTTTATTGGATAAGGGTTATTCCAAATTTTAATACATAAAGAATCATTTCAACATGAAAAACCATTCCATCCACAACAAGAAAAAAAGAGTGGAGCTTTCTAGTATCAAAAAAATATTTCACGATAGTTGAATTAAATATAATAGTAAATTACAATATTAAAGGAATATATTGTTACTCATTGATCATCTTATCATCATTATATAACTAATTATTACGTGATTATGAAAATTATTTATTACATGGATGTTGTTGTGATGAATGTTCTTGTGTCAGTGTTTCTTGGTAATAACCCTGGTTTTCCTGGTTATAGTAGATATTACCATATAATCATGATTTAAATATATGATCCTAAAATTTATTGGAAATATTTGATACATTTCCATTCATTATCCTTAGACTAACCATAAAATAATTATTAAATTGTCCCAAATTTCCAAAATTGTGAAACTCATGTGGAGGTGTGTTGCATCCCTGATTTATATCATCTTAACATGATTTTGTGACAAGGAATATGAATAATTGATCTTGTGTTCTATGTCATAGTTTATCCATAACCTTGATAACAAGCGTCCTTCTTTATATTATTCCCATCATTCGTGTTCCAACCTATAACGTCCCGGTTCCGGAATCCACCGAGAGGCGTCCCGTACCCGGTTGGTGACATGGCCTCAAACACATTTCCTCGAATGCCAGAGGCTACCGACTAGCAGCGAGGGCCTTGGTTGTAATAGTGAGGAAACTATGCCATCACTGGCAGAGTACACATCAAATGTAAACCAACACATACAATAGAGGAAGCCGTAATAATGACATACAACACTAACAGCAGAAAACTGAAAGTATATGATGGAGAACATATATAAAATGATAAATAATACATATATCTAGGAAAACTGAAAAACATGTCATCAAGATGAAATACAATAGTGCTAAACCAAATAAAAAAGAACGATTATAAAATCGCCAGCATCACAAGCCATATCTTGGTCTCATGCTATCCATCTCCACAGCATATCAAGTACCTGAAGTAAAATGGATATTTCCCTTATCTATGCCTGCAAAAATATAATCTGTTTGCGCCTAGAAACATGTCCCAAAAAGGGTGTGAGACTAAATCATAGTAGGAAACCACCCGAAGATCAGTGCCTAATAGTCAGTGAATATATGGTAAGTAATAGTGCAATGAATAGAAACTAGGAAAGCATTCAACATTAAACAATCCACAGTTTTAGATCAAGAACAAATGAAATGAAGAGCTAAATAGTAAACAGGTAACCCTATGGATGTTCTCATGGCCATCTCCACTGGTCCTACCTAAAAAGTACAAGTAACCCTCTGGGTATCACACTCGTTCTATCCCCTCTGATCCTGTATACAGATATGATAAGACACCATGAAGAAGCACTCACAGTCAAACCCCTTATAGTCAAAGGTAAGGGAAGAATCTTTGAGGAAGCTCACACAGTCCATTCCCTGTATAGTATAGGGTAGTCAAGGACTCTCTGAGGAAGCTCACCCAGACAAGGTTATTGGTGGAATTTCCACATAATACTGAAATACATTCAACAGAAAGGCACAAACCACCTACCTTGGCTTTAAGAGATCATTATACGTGAACCTCAATGCTTGAATCTTTTTAGAACATAAATGATCTGAAAAAACATCTAAAATGTTCAACCCATGATATCTCATGAGATAGGATAAATCAGAAGATGATGCTCTCGGAGAAGAGAGAACTCACCGATGCGATTCTAACACAACTGACGGTGTTTGATTTGGAGGACAGAGACATGCTCAGATGTTCATCAATGATGTGTGGTTGTACGACGCTCCTGGATGAGACGAACAAAGAAGGGGGTGTTTTTGTCGATTAGATATGACCCCAGTGTGTTTAATGAAAATAAAGAATGTACACGGAGTGTACATTTGAATTACACGATGTGTACTCACCTTTTCCATACTCCTCTTTAAGTGGCCTCCAAGTCACTCCCACACGGCCATTTTTGTGGCTACTACACGGTCAGAACACGACCTCCTGCGGTAAGGAAGTACACTGTGTGTACTAATAAAGTACAGGACGTGTACTTCGAAAAATTATAGAATTTCCTTTTTCATCAAAAACGAACATAAAAGGAAAAAAATACCTGAAAAGAAAGATCTAGGTTCTTACAAACACGCCCACTTAAATAAATTTATCCCCAAATTTCCATAGCATGATGTAGAAGAAGAAACCACGAACAGTTCTGGCCAATGTGCTCGTACATCGGCCTCCCTCTCTGATGTCTCATCATGCACTCGCCCGTGATGACATAGCACTCGTACTAGAAGAACAGACCATCCATAGAGGACCTTTGTACTACGATCCTCAATCCGAATAGGATGCTCTTCGAATGACACATCCACTTCGAGCTAAACCTCCTTAGGTTGAAAGACATGAGACGGGTCTGAAAAGTAGTATCGATGTTGAGAAGTGTGAAAAACGTTGTGCATAGCCCAATACCTATGAGGTAACTACAACCGATATGCAACCTTCCCAACTCTCTCCAACACCTAAAATGGTCCAAGGTACCTCAGGGAAAGATTACACTGTATCTTAATCCTCTTGTTTCCCAATCTTAGTGTGACATGTAAGAAGACCTGATCCCCGACCTCGAACTCGAGAGGTCATCTCCGCTGATCAGCATAAGACTTCTGTCAGGACTGTGCAGTAGCCATCCTCATCAGGATACACTCTATCAGATCTATGGTCCCCTGAACAAGATGTGATCCCAACAAAGCTTCCTCTCCTACCTCTAGCTAACATAAAGTTGATCAGAATGGCCTACCATACAAAGCCTCATAAGTTTCCATCTGAATATTTTCCTAAAAACTATTGTTGTAGGAAAACTCCAAAAGAGGTCTATGCTTCTCACAAGAAACTCTAAAATCCAAAATTCATGCTGGAAGCATGTCCTCATGCACCTGAATCATACACTCGGACTAGCCATCTGTTTGGGGGTGGTAAGCTGTACTCAAAAGTACCTCTGCACAAAACACCTTCCAAAGCACCTGCCAGACCCAAGAGGTATATGGGCATCTCTGTCTGAAACAATGGAGTGTGGAACTCCATCCAGACGTACAATCTCACAGATGTACAACCGTCCCAGCTCATCAATACTGAAGGTCTCCTTGATCAGCAAGAAGTGAGGGACCTTCGTGAGTCTGTCAATGACAACCCAAACTACGTCATTCCCTTGAGGTGACCTCGGAAAATCTTCCACGACGTCTATTGTGATGTCATTCCACTTGCACTCGGGAATGGGTAGCTACTGTAAAATCCCGGCTAGTCACTGATGTTCCACCTTCACCGGCTGACCAATAGAACACCTCATGATGAAACCAGCAACGTCCTTCTTCATACCTGGCCACCTATATTGACAGTGTAGTTCATGATACATCTTGGTGATGATTGGATGAACGGTCCAAACTGGGAAATGAAAGTCCCGCCTCAGCTCCCAGCATATGTTTGATGGAACCCATATGTACCCCTAGAAATGCAAGAACTCATCCTCACCTATGGTCCATACAGTAATAGGGTCCTCTCTTGACACATTCTCCCTTTGTACTAGGCCTTAAGAATGTGATAGCTGCCTCATTCAAACTCGATCAAGTATAATATAGGTAACAGCTATAGAAGATAGAAAGGTCTTCCCCTCTCTGCCGTGGACCTCCAAATGCATCTCACAGAATAGAGCCATAAGATGTCACTCACTATTGGCCTCTTGAACGGCCTGTATCTGGGTCCTCCTGCTCAACGCATCAGCCACCACATTTCCCTTCCCAGGCATATAAAAAAGCTCAAAGTCAAAGGTCTGTAGGTACTCAACACACCTTCGCTGTCTCAAATTCAGGTCACACTGACTGAAGATGTACTTGAGACTCTTGTGGTTGGTGGAAACCACAAATTTCTCTCCTAGAAGATGATTTCTCCAATAGTGTAGGGAATGAACAACAGTTGCCAACTCCAGATCGTGTGTCGGTTAATTCCTCTCATGTGGCCTCAACTGCCGAGACTCGTACACAATGACTCGATCTCATTGCATAAGAACAGCTCTTATCCCGATACCAGAAGCATCACAATAAACAGTATAGATCATTCCTATCTCTGGAAATACCAGTATTAGTGCTAAATTCAACCTTCCTTTCATCTCCTGAAAGGCTGATTCATAATAATCTGATCATGAGATCTTCGCACCCATCTTGGTAATACCCGTCAGCAGTGTTTCTAAGTTTGAAAAGTAAAGTATGAAACGTCAGTAATATCCAGCAAGGCCTAGAAAACTCCGCACATCAAATATGTTCTTAGGATGCTCCTAAGAAACTACTTCTCTCACTTTCACTGGGTCTACTGAAACTCCTTCCTCTGAGATAGTATGACCCATGAAGTGAATCTGATCCATCCAAAAGTTCCACTTTGAGAGCATAGCATATAACTGATGCTCCCTCAGTGTACTCAAAACAATCTCAATATGGCTAGCATGGTCGTGAAGAGTGTGAGAGTACACCAATATATCTTCCGTGAAGACCACCTCGAAGAAATCCAAGTATGGATGGAACACTTTGTTCATCGGTGCCATGAAAACAGCCGGTGCGTTCATGATACCGAATGACATTATCATATATTCATATAGACCATACCTAAAAGAACCCGGTTTTTGGGACTCTGAGACTTTGAAAATTTTATGCATGTCATTCCACAGCAGGGAGTTCAGTCGGCGTGCAATTCCGAGGCCCGGTGTGCCCGAAATTAATTATATAAAAATGTTTAGTGTTTTCATATTACGCACGCATGGTTGACTAGATAAAATGTAATATCTATTAGATGGTTTATAGGATCAGAAATACGAGACCATTGTTGGGTCTGGAACATGGTGTTTACCCTCTACGCGACATAAAATGAGTCATTGTAGGACGTTCGGACCCCTCGCTCATTTGATGTGTGTTAAATGGATAATTAAATTATCAAATTATTCATTTAATAGCTCAAACCTGAATAACTCCAAAACGGTTGCCCATATGGAATTACCGAGGGAACTTTTGAGTTCGGAGCGTGTTGTTTACCCTATAAAGGGTGTAAAATTTGTGGGCACGGGCCTTATGTGAGAAATGTCACCCAAGGTCAAAATGGTCATTTTAGAATGTTCACTTTGTGATTTTTATCACAGGCATTCCTTTCAAATAACATTTACACCAAGTCTCGAAATGGAAATCTCAGACTACCGATGAGTTTGAAATGGGGCGTTTTCCTAGGCATGAGATAGAATAGGGAGGCACATAGGTTTCAGAATCCACGCTCGTTGGGTGAGTTTTAAGTGAATTTTTATAAATTCACTAAATGTTGAGGGAAGACTCATTTCTTTCTCTGACTCTCTCTCTCCCTCCCTCTCTCTCTCTAGCGTTATTTGCCGTTCTTCAGCATTCTTCGCTGTTCTTCACCGGATTGAGGAGCAGACTCTAAGGGATCGAAGAAAGATCAATCGGACGCGTCGCCAATGACAAACGGATCCAACGAGGTTTGATTCTTGTCGAATTTCATGCCCTCATCGATTTTCTCAAATTTCATCATCATTTTCATATTTGAATCCTTTTTTATAGTATTTAGAATTTGGGGTGTTGTCCGAACGAACATTTCCAATGCCCAAGCCCCATTAAATTCCTCATTCTTGAATGTTTTTCATCCCAAAGTTTCGAGCACACACGAACCTCAACGGATCGATGAACCGGGGAAGGCGTTGTGAAGATACTGTCTCAGGGATCCTGAAACTGGCGTCGGAAAATTTTTCCGATCACCGGAGTGGTCGGAGGTACCGGTCGAAGGTTTGGCTTTGGCGAGGGGCGGCGGCCGTAGACCGAACCGATGGTGGAGCTTGGAGGTTCGGGTCAGCGGCGTTGGGTGCGGCCGACACAGATGGGTAGCTTCCGGGAGCCGGGCTGGCCAGTGGCGGAGGTGGGGAGGGGAGCTTCGGTGTGGTGTGGCAGGAGCGAGGCCAGGATTTGGAGGTGGTTGCGTCGGGTGTCATTGGGGCGTGGTCGAGCAAAAGAGCCGGCTTCAGCTGGTGCGGTGATCTCAGGCGAGGTGGCGGCTGGGTGTGCAACTCAGTGAGAAGGCGAGGCCGGTGGGGGGTTCAGCGGGTCCAGATGGCTGGGGTGCTGGCGTCAGGCGATGCCAGTAGAGAGGTAGTGGTGGCCTCAATGGAGCAGTGGTGAGTAGGGGAGGTCACGACCTAGGCGGCTAGTCGCGGTCAGCGGAGGAGCACCCCGAGGTCACCCCTCGGGGGTGAGGAAGAAGCTAGGACCCGCGGTTCGCCGGTCCTGCTGGGCGACGAGACCAAGACCAGCCTTTGGCCGGTCAACATTGGAGAAATCGACCCAATTCTGGTCTGGAGGTTTGAGGTGGGCCGCAGACAACATTCCACGGTGGTTCGGACTGGTCCGGCTGGGGTGAACCAGCCCGGTTGGCCACCCTTATATTCGGGGGCCGTAATTTCCAAACAGAGCGTCTGTTTGATGCACCATCTACGGCCATGAGTTCGTATCGGTGAGGCGGTCTGTTTGAAGTGGGTTTCGGGGCTTTGGGGTTCTATGACTGAAGGAGGGTGAACAAAACACATTAATTTAATAATAATAAATTTATTATTAATGTTGCGATGGATGTGGCACAAAAGACGGACGTTCGTTTGATGTGCCCTAAGAGGCACGGTGACCCCGGAGCTAAGGTGGTCCTTCCAAAGTTGGTTCAGAGCCCATCCAGTTTGGTTTCATTGCTCGGTGGCATGAAACTCTTTATAATGAACAATTAATTAATTAATTAATTGTTTCATCGGACCTAACTCCTATTTGGGATATCTGAATGACGCGTCGTCAGCGGCAGCGTGACCCTGGTCCTCATGCAGATTTTTTGAGATTCTTTTTGAAGTGCTCGGGTTGAAGACAAGGTACAAGCCCCACATGGTATAGTTCGCATGTTTTACGGTGAAACTCCATTTTTTCACATGACGTCTATTTGGGGTGTTTGGGTACTCGTTTCTGAGTGTTTTTAGGGGATTACAATGGCACAATCCACCCGCCTAAATTTGGGCACGAAGTGTAGGCACCACGGGGACCCGTTTGTGTATTACATTGGAACTTGTAGCTTCTGCATCCGGAGTCTATTTTAGGTTTCTGTGGAGGCTTTGTGACCCTGGAATTGAGGCGGAATTGACCAGGGTGGTTTCAGGCATTGAAATCGAAGATGACGTGTGGGCCCCACGAGCCGTCTATTGAGCTGTGTGCAGTGTATTGCGCCTTTTTTTCTTCTGACACATGTTTGAGGAATATGAGTAGTCGTTTGGACATGGTTTTCTGAGAGCATCACGATGGCGCACTTCAACCGAACTTTTTCGGGATCGTGGTGTGGGACCCACTACAGCTGGATACGGTGAATATTACATTTTCCACTGGGAGCCCATTTTCATCTAGTAAATGGTCTATCTATCCTGTTTTTTCCGTGAAGATTGCAATGCTGTCATCTTTTTGGGTGTGAGGAGCCTCCTTAGAGAGATTATTAAATATGGTAATATGATAGAGCATTGGACAGAGATCCCTTTTGAAGCACTCCGAACCAACTCACAGTAGCGATGTTGGTAACACCCGGTGATGTCAGTTGCAGTGCAGAGTTATCGAACCCATTTCTGGTTTTACCCTCCAGTAGAGACTGGGTAGTGGGTCTCTTGTTGACATGTTCCAGGTCTACCCTCATGCAGGGATGGGCAGTGGGTCTCCCATCAGCTTATTTGGGTCTACCCTCCAGCAGGGATGCGTAGTGGGTCGCTTGTCGACTTCCTTCAGGTCTACCCTCCATTAGATACTGGGCAGTGGGTCACCTGTCAACATATTTTGGGTCTACCATCCAGCACGGCTGGGAAGTGGGTCGCTTGTCAACATATATTGGGTTTACCCTCCACCAGGGCTAGGCAGTGGGTCTCATGAAGACTTGTTCCAGGTTTACCCTCCAGCAGGGTTGGGCAGTGGGTCGCCTATCGACTTCTTAGGGTCTATCCTCCAGAAGGGCTGGGAAGTGGGTCGCTTTTCAACTTCTATTAGGCTACCCTCAAGTAAATACTGGGCAGTGGGTCACCTGTCAACTTATTTTGGGTCTACCCTCCAGAACGGCTAGGCAGTGGGTCGACTGTCGATGTATTTTGGGTTTACCCTCTAGCAGGGCTGGGCAGTGGGTCGCATGTCGACGTGTTCTGGGATTACCCTATAGTAGGGCTGGGTAGTGGGTCTCCTAATGATGTATTAGGGTTTACCCTCCTACAGGGCTGGGCAGTGGGTCACCCATTTGCATTTCAGACCTGGTCATTATCTATGAGGTTAGTTAGAGACTTTTTCTCCGTTTCTACCGGAGCGAGAACATCGGTTGTACGGATCAGCGATGTGGAAGCTTTGATGTGACCTTAGGACATACGAGAAAGAGGGGTGCATTTCCCATTGAAACGCGTCCTTGCCTCGCAACCTAGAATCTGTGTGGGCGAGTCAGTGCCGCCCAAAGTGGATAGTATCGAAGTGTGATGATTGTGCCCCTTTGACTTATACCTCCTAGGTTGACGTGCAGGACATTTGGTTTTAGTGTTGGATACCCGTTGAACTATTTGAAACACTTCTTGGGATGATCTTGGAGATAGAGATCCCCTTACACACTTATTCGGGTTACTTTTTGAGCATATATATACACCCTATTGTTGTTCCCACTGCTTGGGTTCAGTTACACTCCTTCTAGGAGGGGCGTAGATGCGCAGGGTATGACACATGCTTTCTGTGTCTAGATCCTCTTTGTTGGACGATTATACTCTCCTATTATAGGAAGAGAAGACTCAATGAGAAGTTCTTCTTCTCACAGTCTCTAGTTCCTTGCATTGGGACGAGTCTGCATCCTTTCTCTTGTTGGGTTGAGCTTCACTCTCTCTCTCTTCTGCACTCTTACACTATTCATTGCTCTGTCTACTTCTCACCATTTTAGTACCTCCATTGTTTCTCCCTCTATCTTTAGAGTCCTCCTACTGAGTATTTTTATACTCACCCCTGCTTTGGCTTTTCCAGCACTTGGTGTGCCCTTGCAGACGACAGACAAGTCGGTCGAGAATATGGAGGAGCGTAGAGGACACTGGAGCTCGGGCTGCGTTCATTGGCCGTAGAAGGACTTTCTGGTTTTGATACTCACCAGCGGTTTACCTTTGTTTTAATGGTTTCTAGGTTTTGGAACCTTTTTGGTTGGGCACATGTTTTTCCCCTTTATCTATTCGGTTAACATTTCAGTACTTTTCGTCACTTTTTGTACTAGTTAGAGGTCAATGCATGTATGTTGTATCTTTATTTATTTTCTCTACTCTTTTTCATTGAGTTGTTTGTTTGTGTGTATACAGTTTCTTAGGAAAGGGCCTCCCTTATCTTGTTGTGCCTTTGGCGCTAGTCTCCAGCCCCTGGCCTATGGAGGCAGGCTTGGGGTCGTTGCGGCTCGAGCCCCGATACGGGTTGGGTCGTGACAAAGTGGTATCAAATGAGGTTCGTTCCTTGGGGAGATGTTCGGACATCCCTAAAAATGAATTGGTTGAGTTTTGGGGAAATAATGTCAATGTGTCTCAAGAGTGGCTCTCAGGCTTGGGAGTCCAGTGATGGTGCGGCGGTCGACATATCCATTCATGAGGACCCTGATATCCCACTAGTTGACTCGACACAATGAGACACTTGTTGCAGGGATTTTTATTCATGCATCATATAGGAGTGAGTCATTGACTATCCTTATTGAGTTACCTCCCAATCGTGTTGATATATATATATTCTCATTTGACTGTGGTGCTCCTTGATCGGGTTATGGATTTCTCCGTGATGATAGCCAGCCAGGATACTAGCTCCGGTTTATAACGATGATTCTGTGAGCGAAGAGGCCTCAGTTCAAGATCCATCGTACTATTAGCCTTTCTCTATGAGGACAAGTAGTAGCACCTCCACCTATCTAGTAGAAGATAGTACCGGCAATGAGGGCTGATGATGAGTGCCAGCTGGGCGCGCTACGTCAGTTCCAGCGTCGGATACCATTGAGGATCCACGGAAAGCCATACCCTCAGACAGTGAAGGGTTGGCTAGAGTCGGTGGTCCGCCTCTTCAGTCTTGATCAGACACTAACAGGTAAGATGGTGTATTTAACAACTAGTCTTTTTCCACTGAGCAGTTTGGCACTAGTAGAGCTAGGGTTACTCAGATTCCCGATGAGTCGGTACTCTCATGGGGTCACTTCAGGCGGCTGTTTCGTGAAGGGTGTTACCCCTCTTACTTACCCTTTTTACGGTTTCGGGAACTGTTGGAGCTTCTCTGGGGAGTGATGGAGGTGGATGAGTATAGGATTGGGGTCACCGACCTTACTCGGTACTCATTAGATGCGGTCCATGATGGAAACTTCTTAGCACAAAAGTTTGAAAGAGATCTCTTTAGAGAAGATTCATGCCAACGTAGTGCCCTTGTGCATCCTCACCCTTCTCAGGCTGCTGGAGTAGGCACTAGTGACAGAGAAATTTCTGGTAGAGGGATGTCGATTGGCGGGGCCTCGACGCCGGAGGTTTCCCCTTGATGAGACTCATGCACATGGTCAAGGAAATCGTAGATCACCGAGATATCCCAGGGGGGGAATAGTTCTATGTTTGTGATGTGCATGATCACATGGCATGAGACTACTCGGCCAAATGTGCTGAGTCTTCCAGAGTTGGTAGATGCACCGCCATAACAGAGGAAGTGCCGTGATAAGAGAACTCCAAGGTGAGGAAATTTTTGTCCCCAGGGAGGTGGTGTTGGAATAAAGAAGAAACAACTAAGGTTGGAAAACAACATTTCTAGTTCCTTCCAACACGACTAAGCGGCCCATGTCAGGCTCAAGGAGCTGAAGGAAGGGGTCGCCGATGACCGTGTGCTTTGGTTGTTGACAATCGTGCAGTACAATAGATGATAAGAGGTACGCTCTATTTATTTTTCTACTCATCTCAGTAGAACTTGTTAGACACTGCGTGAGGTACTCTTTCGTCTAACTACTTGTTCGAGGGGTTACCAAGGGTGACGTTGGGCGTCGGTGTAACCCTGTGTTTGTACTGGTGGTGGTAGTTTTTCCCTAAGAATGTGGATACACTATCTTCTGGGAGAGCACTTTGTGGTTTGCTCAGACCACCAGTTTCTCAGGTGCGTCCCCACACAAAGAGACTTGAACTAGAGACGACAGTGGTGGCAGGAGTTTCTGTAGGAGAGTACAACTTGTCAGTAGTTGATGAAGCAGACTCCTTCGCTAGTTGAGTGTGTAAGAGAGTCTCAGTTGTGATACGCCGACTGTGAAAACTTGTGTGACCGGATATCCTTGGGAGATTCACCAGATGGGTATTCTTATGTAGGTAATCACAAGACCATGTTCCAGGAAATAAACCGTGATTTTGGTCATGAAGTGGAATGTAGTGGTGCGGCTGGTAAAGACCCCCCGAGTTTCTTTAGGCCGTTTGGGAATCATGCGAACGGTTGGAAGGTTTCCTACCATCTTGCCCTACCCTCCCAACCGTAGGAGTGGGAACACGGTGTCTTCCATTTGTCACAACTGATGATGTGAAAGTGTATTCCTACGCATGCCCTCGAGAGTAGCAGACCTTATGTGTACGAACCATCTCTTTGGTTTGTGTGTTGCATGAGCATGGTTATGAGAAAGTTTTCTTAGGCGTGGGAGGGCAAGGTCTGATCTTTGTATCCCAAGTTGTTTTCCATAGTTTTTCTCTTTGGGGATGAAAAGCTTGAAAGAATCAATGATGTCAGAACCTAGGATTTTTTACTATGAGACTTTGAAAATTTTCGGGATGTCATTCCAGAGTAGGGCGTTCAGACGGCGTGCAGTGCCGAGGCCCGGTGTACCTGGAATTAATTATATAAAAATGTTTAGTGTTTTTATTTTATGCACGTGTGGTTAACTAGATAAAATGTGATATCTCTTAGATGGTTGATCGGATCGGAAATACCAGACCACAATTGGGTTGGAAGGTGGTGTTTACCCTAAGTGTGACATAAAATGAGTCGACGCAGGATGTTCGGACACCTTGTTTATTGGCGGTGTGGTAAATGGATAATTAAATTATCAAATTATTCATTTAATAGATCAAAACTTAATAACTCCCAATATTTTTCTCGGATCGGAAAACCGAGGGCACCGTTGAGTCCAGAGCTTGCCGTTTACCCTAGGTGGGGTGTAAAATTTGCAGGGGGCGGGCCTGCTGTGAGAAATGTCACCCAGGGAAAAAATGGTCATTTCAGAATGTTCACTTAGTGATTTTTATCACTGGCATTCCATTCCAATAATTTTTAAACCATGTCTCTAAATTGAAATCCAAGACATCAGTTGAGTTCAAAATGGGGCATTTTGCCTTGGCGTTAGATAAAATAGGCAGGCACGGAGGTTTCGGAATCTGCGCCCATTGGGATACTTTTTAGTGAATTTTTATAAATTCACTAAATGTTGAGGGAAGACTCATTTCTTCCTCACTCACTCCCTCTCCCTCTCCCTCTCTCTCTCTCTACCGTTCTTCACCATTATTTGGAGTTCTTCGTTGTTCTTCGCCGGATTGAGGAGTGGACTCTAGAAGATCGAAGCAGGATCGAGCGGATGCATTGCCAATGATGAACGGATCTAACAAGGTAGGATTCATGTTTAATTTCGCGTCCTCGTCAATTTTCTCAAATTTCATCACCATTTTTGTATTTGAATATATTTTTTAGTATTTAGAATTTGGGGTGTTGGCCGAATGAACATAGACAATGCTCGAGCCCCGTTCAATTACTCATTCTTGAATGTTCTTCATCCCAATTTTTCAGGCGCGTGCGAACCTCGACTGATCTATGAGAAAGGGAAGGTGTTATGAACATTCTGTCCCAGGGATCCCAAAACTGGTGTCAAATAATTTTTCCGATCCCCGGAGTGGTCGGGGGGACTGTTCGATGGTTCGGCTCTAGCGAGGTGTAGCGGCCGGAGACCGAACTGGCGGTGGAGCTTGGGGGTTCGAGTCAGCGGCGGCGGGTGCGGCCGACGCAGACAAGAAGCGGCCGAGAGCCAAGCTGTCTAGAGGCGCAGGCGAAGCGGGGAGCAGTGGCACGGTGCAGCAGTGGTGAGGCTGGGCTTCGAAGGTGGTGGTGTCGGGTGTCGTCGGGGCATGGTCGAGCGGAGGAGTCAGCCTCATCTGGTGCGACGAGCACTGGCAAGGCGGCGGCTGGGCGTGCCGCTTAGTGAGAAGGTGAGACCGGAGGGGCGTTCGGCGGGTCCAGGCGGCCGGGATGCTGCTGTCAGGCAGAGCCGGCGGAGAGGTGGCGGTGGCCTCAACGGAGTAGTGGTGAGCTGGGTAGGCTACAACCCAGGCGGCCGGTCGCGGTCAGTGGAGGGGCACCATGAGGTCGCACCTCGGAGGTGAGGACGAAGCTAGTACCCGAGGTTTGTGGGTCCTGATGGGCGACGCGACCAAGACCGGCTTTTTTTCCGGACTTATTTGGAGAACCGGACCCGACACGGGTCCGATGGTTTGAGGTGGGTTACGGCCAGCAGTCCGCGGTGGTTCGGACCGGGCCTACCAGGGTGAACTAGCCCGGTGGGCCCCCCTTATATTCGGGGGGGCCGTAATTTCCAAACGGAAGGTCCATTTGACGCACCATCTGCGGTCGTGCGTTCATATCTGGAGGTGGGATTTTTGAAGAGGGTTTCGGGGTTTTGGGGTTTTGTGCCCGAAGGTGGGTGACCGAAATGCATTAATTTAATAATAATAAATTTATTATTAATGTTGCGATTGGCGTGGCTCGCAAGACGGGCATCCGTTTGACGCACCGTCAGAGGCGCGGTGGCCCCAATGCTAAGGCGGTCCTTCCATAGATGGTTTAGAGCCCTTGCAGTTTGGTTTCATTGCTCGGTGGAACAAAACTCATTATTACGAACAAATAAATAAAGAATTAATTAATTAAGTAATTGTTACATCAGACAGAACTCCTGTTTTGGATATCCGATTGACGCGCCGTTTGCGGCCGTGTGACCCCGGTGCTTGTGAGGACATTTTGAGATTCTTTTTGAAGCGCTCAGGTTGGGGACAAGGTACGGTCCCCACACGGCCCATTTTGCACGGTTTACCGTGAAACACCACTTTTTCACCCGGCGTCCATTTGGTGTGTTTGAGTTCTCGTTTCTAAGTGTTTTTCATAGAGGATTACAACTGCGCAATCTGCCCGCATTAATTTGGGCTCGAAGTGCTTGCACCTCTGGGTCCCTTTTGTGTATAACATGGTAAATTGCAACTTCTGCATCCAGAGTCTGTTTTAGGCATTGTCAGAAGCATTGTGACCCTGGCATCGAGGCGAAATTGACCTGTGTGGTTTTAGGCGTTGAAAGAGAAGATGATGCGTGGGCCCCATAAGCTATCTCTTGAGCTGTGTGCAGAGTATTATGCCGTTTTTTCTTCCGACGCCCGTTTGAGTCATATGAGTAGTCATTTTGATGTGGTTTTCCGAGATCATCATGATGGCGTAGTTCGACCGACCTTTTTCAGGATCATGGTTTGGGCTCCACTCGGGGTGGCTACTGTGAATATTACCTTTTCCACCGGGAGCACATTTTCAATGAGTAAATGGTCTATCTCGCGTGTTTTTTCCACAAAGATTACAACAATGTGATCTGTTTGGGCATGCGGTTCCTCCTTTGAGAGCTTATTAAATGTGGAAATATAAAAGGGCGTTTTACAGATATCCCTTTTTGACGCACTCCTAACTAACACATGGTAGCGATGTTGGTAACACCTGGTGATTTCATTTGCAGTGCTAAGTTATTGGACCCATTTCCGGGTCTACCCTCCAGTAGAGACTGGGCAGTGGGTCGCCTGTCGACGTGTTCTAGGTCTACCCTCACGTGGGGCTGGGCAGTGGGTCACATGTCGACTTCTTTCCGGTCTACCCACCTGTAAAGACTAGGTAGTGGGTTACCTGTCGACATATTTTGGGTCTACCCTCCTGCACGGCTAGGCTGTGGGTCCCATGTTGACGTATTTTGGGTTTACCCTCTAGTAGGGCTGGTCAGTGGGTCTCCTGTCGATGTGTTCCAGGTTTAACCTCCAACGGGGCTAGGCAGTGGGCCGCCTGTCGACTTCTTAGGGTCTACCCTCTAGCAGGGCTGGGCAGTGGGTCACCTGTCCACTTCTTTCAGGTCTACCCTCTAGTAGAGACTGGGCAGTGGGTCACCTGTTGATGTATTTTGGGTCTAACCTCCAGCACGGCTTGGCATTGGGCCGCTTGTCGACGTATTTTGGGTTTACCATTCATCAGGGCTGGGAAGTGGGTTGCTTGTCGACATGTTCCGGGTTTACCCTTTAGCAAGGCTAGGGAGTGGGTCGCCCAATGATGTATTAAGGTTTACCCTCCTGTGGGGCTAGGCAGTGGGTCACCCGTTGGCATTTCAAACTCGGTCCTTATCTATGAGGTTAGTTAGTGGCTTTTTCTCCGTGTCTATGGGAGCGATATCCTTGGTTGTATGGATCAACAATGTGAAAGATTTGATGTGACCTTAGGACATATGAGAATGAGGGGTGCTTTTCCCAATGAGACTAATCCTTGCATCATGACCTAAAAGACGTGCGGGCGAGTTAGTGCCGCCCAAAGCGGATAGTATCGAAGTGTGCTAATTGTGCCCCTTCGACTTGAACCTCCTAGGTTGACGTACATGAAATTTGGGTTCAGTGTTGGATGCCCTTTGAACTGTTGGAAACTCATCTTGGGATGAGCTTGGAGATATAGATCCGCTTACACACTCATTCATGTTTCTCGTTGAGCATATATATACTCCCGGTTGTTGTTCCCAATCCTTGGGTTTGGTTACTCTCTTTCTAGGAGGGGAAAAGATGCATGGGGTATTCCATGTGCTTTCCGTGTCTATCTCCTCTTGGTTGGAAGAGTCTACTCTCCTACTATAGGCAGCGATGACTCAACGAGAAGTTTGTATTCTCACCATCTCTTGCTCTTTGAGTTTGGACGAGTCTGCTTCCTTTCTCATGTTGGGTTGAGCTGCACTCTCTCTATATCATGCACTCTTACAGTTTTCTTTTCTCTGTCTAATGATCACCATTTTAGTACCTCCCTTATTGCTCCCACGAACTATCAGGGCATCCTACTGAGTATTTTTATACTCACCCGTGATTGGGCTTTTCCCGCACTTGGTGTGCCCATGCAGATGACGGACAGACCGGTTGAGACTATGGAGGAGCGTAGAGGAAACAAGAGCACGAGCTGCGTTCAGTGGGCGTAGAAGGAATTTCTAGGTTTGACTATCACCAGCGGTTTAACTTTGATTTACTTGTGGACGAGTTGTGGAACCATTCTGGTTGGGCAACTGTTTTTCCCCTTTTTCTATTCGATTCACTTGTCAGTACTTTTCGGAATGTTTTGTACTGGTTAGAGGCCGATTCATGTATATTGTATCTTGATTTATTTTCTCTACACTTTTTCATTGAGTTGTCTACGTGTGTGTGTGTGTAAAGTTTCTTAGCCAAAGGCCACCCCAAGCTTGTTGTGCCTTTGGCGCTTGTCTCCAGCACCTGGCCTGTGGAGGCGGGCTTGGGGTAGTTGCGGCTTGAGCCCCGGTACGGGTTGGGTCAGGAAAATACCTACTTCAGAAAGCTGTAAGAGGTATATCAAATGGTCAAACACGCAACTGATGATAACAGATCTCAATTTAATTTTCAAGAACACCTGGGATCTTCGAAGCTGATCAAAGGGATCATCAATCCTTGGGAAGGGAAATCAGTTCTTGACTGTCAACTGGTTCTGCTTCCAATAGTCCACAAAAATCCTAAGGGTGCCTTCTTCCTTCTTTTCAAACAGGACAAGGGAACCCATGGAGAAGTACTAGGTGAGAAGAAAAGTTTTTCCAGGAACTGCACCAACTGCTTTTTGATCTCTTTCAACTATGGTGTAGCCATCCTGTAAGGAGGAATGGACACCAGTGCCACTCCTAGCACATGCTCGACCGAAAACTAAACCTCTCACGCTGGAGGCAAACATGAAATGTCCTTTGGAAATACATCACTAAAAAAATCCACCACTGGAAGAAATTCTAACTGTGAAGTCCCCTGGTCAACTAGACATGGACTAGAAATCTGGGTCGTAACTCCTCCCAACCCATAATGGTATGGACCCTCTCTGCTTGTATGGACATCCCATTCGCCCTTATGAAGAAAAGACACACCCTAAAGTGTTGTGAAACTCACCTTATAATGATAACAGTCGACAACTACCTATAAGGGAACAAACCAGTCCATTCCAAGAATGATATCATATCTTTTCATCTCTAGGACATAGAGGTACCATAGAAAGTGACATCCACCAACCTCTAGTGGGAACTCCTTTCACTGACATACACTAGCCGACTAGTCCCCAACGGAGTGTCTAGAGTCAAGATATCAGCAGAAGAAACAATGCGGAGCTCAAGGTTCTCCAAAAAAACAGATATAAAGCAATGGGAAGCCCATCTATCTAAAATAGCTGAAGATAAAATGGAGGATACTAAGATCGTACCTCAAACTATAGAAGGACAGTGGTCCTGCTCCTACTGGGTCTGCTCCAATGCAAAGGTCTGGCCTGCACCATAGCCATGTGACGATACTTGACCATTCTGAGCTGATCCACCCTGTTGTCATTGAAAATTAGGTGACTGGTTACTCCGACCACGATCTAAACCTCAGCCTGAACGACCGAAAGAACTCAAAGTCCCTGACTTATGAGAAACTGGTGGTGATTCCCATGAAGAAGGAGTCATAGAAGAACCCTTGTCACCAGGTGCCGATGAGAAGATCTGACAAAAGCGATGAAGATGACCAATCGTTCCTCAAGATCGGCACTCCACTGGGTCTCTCGGGAAACATGGTCGTGTATGTCTGCTTCTCCCACACTGGTAGCACACCACCTGGCTACCGGAAGATGGATCATGTCTAATCTGATCTCGTCTTGAAAGCTCCCTGCAGAACATCCTGCTATCAGTGGGAGGAATACTAACTCTGGATGTCGAACCACCCTGGCTCACTGCTCTTGAATCCCATAAATTGCACTCTGTGATCTGCGTCTTGTTGACTATAGAGGATATCGAAGCCAACCTGAATATATTCACCTGATATTGGATGGCGTGCCTCAAACCATCTTCAATAATCTGCGAAAGGAAATAAATAATCCCCTCCTTGAATTGGCGTGAAATTTTGTAGCTCTGTGAAGCTAGAGGAATACTCTATAATAGTAAGAGTACCCTACTTTAGACTCATGAACTCTCAGTCTAGATCCGCCTTCAAGGTCTCTAGATATATGTAATCATAGAAGATATGCTGAAACTCATCCCAAAACATATTCTGTTAGCGGCCCGCCTATGAGATCACATCCCACCACCTCTTGGCAGAGTATTTAAGCATATAGGTAGTGAGCTTCACCCTCTTCTCTGGAGGTATCTCCAGATGCTTGAAGATAGTAAGTGTGGCTTCTATCCATGACTCTGCAACCTGAGGTCCTACATCCCCAAAGAAAGTAGGAGGATGTTTTTACTGTAAGTCCCATGTCAAGTTGGCCATCGACGGGGCGGGAGGCAACACTCCATGAATGGTCTACATAATCCTCAGAAATCCATCCCTGAACTATGCTTCTGCACCTATGTTAGGTACAACAGCTGGTGCCAGGGCTGGCACAACTAGAGGATCTGCTAGAAGTCTCTCATCAGCCATGCCCGGTGTCTGATCACCGCCTGGTAGCTGACATACAACCGGATGACATCTCAGTGACATGACCCCACAAGGTCAAGCACAAACAGTAGATCAAGGTTATCAAGGACTGAAATGAATGAGTGTAAGAAGGTAATAGGAGAAATCAAGCATTCATGTTTTAGAAAACATGACTACAAGACACGTGCATTTCATACACATTGTGTTACCTTATTCCATTCACGTGGGCGTGTACTCCTGCTAAAACTGGTCGTATAAAACCCTATACACACGATGTGTTCTCCTAACACATGGCATGTTCTTGAATCCTCTTCCCTTGCCCGAGTCCTTCTACACGGTCAAGCCACACTACTCTCTTAAGTAAAGAATATACAACATGTTCAAGATAGACACAACGTGTACTAGAAAATCTTCACCTGGCCTGTGTTGGGGGCGACATGACCTGACTACATGCCTGACACTACAAGACGCGTTCCAGACGGACACGACGTGTATATGAATGTATAACACCAACCTGTGTTGTTCGTGACATGGCCGAGAACCTAGGTGAGACTACACGGCGTGTTCAGATGGTACACATCGTGTTCCTTCAAGAAATTCCCTATCGAGTGTCTCTTCCCACATGGACCATGACATGGTTAGAGACTACATGGCGTGTACATAAAGTAAACAGTGTGTACTCTAGAAAAAAAATTTCTTCCTAAACATAAGAACACACGGCATGTAGTCAAAGCAACACGGCGTGTTTTCTGGGGTTTTCCAGATAGTAAGCCTCAAAAAATACTCAAGATCCTAGAAAATCAAATAACTATACACTGGAAGTGCCGAATTCCGATCTGTGGGGGCCCATACTCCCCTCGCGAATCAATGTTTGGCATCTTATACATGTTATAACAAGGAAAACAAGGAAATGATCCACCAAATTCCGGTCCATGACGGCCCATAACACCTCAAGAACCAATGTTTGGCGTCCATCCAAGAAAAACCTTACACAACAGTACCCTATCAAAAAAACATGTATTATTATCAAGGAATTTATCACAACAGAATGAATATTCAACACAACGTCTATCACAACAACATGAAATCGCTAATGCATCCAAGATGGCATGACAAGAATGCATGACATGTGATTTCTAGAATGTGCCTATATGATGCATGAGATGGAACAAGCACATCTCATCTGGTTGTGATAGAAATAGAACCTCAATAACATCAGAGTAATAACACAAAACTTGTGAGTCACCAAATGGTGAAAATCAGTTCAACCGTAAACATACAAAACCAGAAGAAATTGCAAAAAATGAGACCGATTGGCTTTTCCCTATACACAGGTTAGCTACTCTCAGGAACATCTTATTACCAAGTACCTATTCTTTCCTATCCCTGGATAAAGTCTCCAAATAGTAAATCAACAGAATTGAATCCTCTAATACCACTTTGTGACATCCTAGTTCTGAAATCCACCTAGAGGCGCCACGTACCATGTTGGTCATAGGGCCTCAATCGCATTTCCTAGAACGCTAGAGGCTACCGACTAGCAGCGATGGCCTTGGGTGTGATAGTGGGGGAACTATGCCCTCATTGGCAATGTACACAGTGGAAGAAGACAAATAAAAACAAGAGTGGAAGCAGTAATAATTGAATACAACCTTAACAAAATAAAAATGAAATTATAAGCTAGAGAACATATATAAAAATATGCATGATACATATGTCTAGGAAAACATTCAAACAAGTCACAAAGCTGAAATACAATAGTGCTAAACCAATGATAAAATAAACATGATAAACTCCTCAGCATCGCAAGCCATATATTGGTCCCATGCTCTCCAGCTCCACCGCATATTGAGTTCTTGATGTAGAAGGGAGCTTTCAATTTTCTATACCTACAACAATATAGTCTATTTGGTCCCAAAAGCATGGCCCAGCCAATGTGTGAGACTAAATCCCAACAGGAAGCCACCTGAAGATTAGTGCCTCACAGTCAGTGAATATATGGTAGGTAAAAGTGCAGTGAATGAGAAACATGAAAGTACTCAGCAATAAACAATCCACAGTTTCAGATCAAGAAATAGTAAAATGAACAGCTAAACCACAAACAGGTAACCATCTGGAAGTGCTCACATCCATCCCCTCTAGTCATACCTAAAAATTACAAGCAACCCTCTGGGAATTGCACTCGGTATAACCCCTCTGGTCCTATATATGAATATGATAAGACTCTCTGAGGAAGCACTCATAGTCAATCCCCTTATAGTCAAAGGTAAAGAATGACTCTCTGAGGAAGCTCACATTGTCCATTCCCCATATAGTCTATGGTAGTCAAGGAATCTCTGAGGAAGATCACCCGTTAAATTAACATTGTAGACCCATGGTCTAGGACTCTTTGAGGAAGTTCACTAGGTCAATTCCCCTTATAGACCAAGCCATACAATTCAGACAAAGACTTTCTGAGGAATCTCATGCAGTCAGTCCCCTTATAGTATAAAGCAGTCAACGACTCTCTGAGGAAAGTCACTCAGCCAATTACCCTTATATTCAAAGGTGTTTCTAGGCTCTCTATGGATGCTCACTCGGTCAACCCCCCTTATATCCAAGGCAATCAACTACTATATGAGGAAGCTCACCCGGTCAATTCCCCTTGTAGTCTATTACATCAGGTTCTCATGTCCCTATGGAGGTCAATGAGCAAAGCAATGTGATATAGCCAAAGTGAACCTACTGAACTAATTAGATAACAATATACAACATATCAAGCATGTAAGAAATCAAACTATCTGCCCTACAGCAACAGGCATAAAAATCTGGCAAGGAAAACATCCAAATCATAGAAATCCACTAAATTCATATCCTAATTACCTCTACGCAGGCATACAAACATTTTAGGAAAATGCAGGGGTAAAACGGTAAACACGCAATAACCTTCTCAAGGGTATTGGTGGAATTTGCGTATAATACTCAAATACATTCAACAGAAAGGCAAAAAACACCTACCTTGGCGTTAGGAGATCATTATACATGAACCTTGAAGCTTAAATATCATTAGAACATCTACAATCTACAAAAATTTCTAAAATGTTCAACCCACGATATCACACGAGATATGATAAATTAGAAGACGATGATCTTGGAGAAGATATAACTCACTAATGCGATTCCAACGCAACTGACGGTGTTCGATTTGGAGGACAGACACACACTCAGAGGTTCGTCGAAGATCTGCGGTCATATGTCACTCCTGGACAAGGTGAATGAAGAAGGAGGTGTTTCTGTCGATTAGACGCGACCCCAGTGAGTTTAATGAAAAATAAAAAAGTACACAATATTTACTTTTGAAGAACACGGCGTGTACTCACCTTTTCCATAATCTGATTTAAGCGGACTCCAAGACACTCCCTCAGGGCCATGTGTGTGGCTACTACACAGCCAACACACAGCCTCCTACGACAAGGAAGTACACGGTGTGTACTCATAAAGTACAAGATGTGTACTTAGAAAAATTCAAGAATTTCTTTTTCTTCAAAATTGACCTTAAAAGGAAAAACATAACTGAAAAGAAGATTTGGGTTCTTACACATCCCGTCCCTATAGATACAAACACACTTACCCTATTCAAATTTCCAATGATATCTATTTACACATCTATATCTATATTAACCATATCCATGTAATTATTAATACATGAAAAAACTATCTTAGAGTAAATTTCATTTCACATTACCAATTAGAAGTTTTGTTCCTTGAAGGTTCACACAAGTTTCTAAAAATAGAGAAAAAATGAACTACATTCATAAACATTCATATATACTCCACCACAAATAGATTCAATTTCTTTAGGATAAATTAATATGTTTTAGGATATCTTGAATGTGCTAGGATATAATTTTTAAAAAAATTATTCAATGTCCTCCCACAAAAGACCTTGGATAACATTATCTTTTACTGATAAATCCCAAAAATGGAATTCAGGATCCTTTAGCATGTATTTCATTAACATCACATTTATATTTGATGGTGTACTAAAGAAATAAAAAATCCATTCCATTATATTGAGACACACTTCCCTCTTTTTAGGTTCTAAATCATCCCATAATATTAGTGGGGTTTATTTATGAAACAATATGTGATTATCACATTGTCAACATTTTTCATTTCAATTTTATTTTTAAATGTCATTAAAATCATGAACAATTCTCTGAATAAGATTTTTCTTCACTTGTGTCTTGGGTGAAACAAAGATTTCTTCCACCAATTTCTGATTTTTATGGAATATACAAAGTTTCAATCTCTATAACTAGAAAATCACACCCTTTAGTAATAAATAAATTGAAACTAATGGATTATAATATTTAAAATCAATATAAGAAATAATAATTCAATCTAAAATTTCAAAAAACAATCAATTAACCTTTTTTACAAGAATCTTGAAACATAATATTATAAATAATGTCCTAGTTGGATGTATCATCACAAATGTGTGATATAATATAGTAATTGAATAAACTCATGATGGGGAGATGAAAATGCATCAAGATATTTCTTAGAACACTTTTGTACCCAAACTGATTTATTAACATAATGGTTAGAATAAAGAGGTAAGCTGCATATTTTTTTCTATACATTTCATTTTTTTAAATGACTAAATTCTTAACACTATCCTGTGATGATTGAATGACCAAGATATATATTATTTTTTAATATCCCATATAAAACAATTAGTATAGGATGGATCACATGTTCTACTAACCAAAAGTGATATCCCCAAGACACTGAGGTTGACAATAATTTCTAAAGGATTGGTAAACCATTGGTTGATTATTTTCCCTAAATAATAAACATAACCTAATAAGATAAAATACAAAAACCAAAAACCATATATATGATTCATGAGTAACAAGGATAAAACAAAAATTATAACCAAATAATTAGAGGAATTATAATAATAGTGAAGATGTAATAAAATATGACACAATAAAACCTAAGGGAATCTAACAAAGTGAAATTGATTTGGAATTACTCCAAAAAAGACATGAGATAACTCCATGAACCAAAAATTTTCATTTGGAAGTAGCATCAAGATACACCAATAGATAGGTATTATAACATTCCAATTCCTATTTCCTATAAAATAGTTATTGTAAATTCCCCAATGTACCAATAAAGAGGTGGATTATAACAATCGGTAGAAATTACCTGAAAGACTTCCTCACTCACACAACTCTGATAAGAGCATTCTATCTCATAGTTTAAAATATATTTTATATTTGATAAATAAAATATTTAAATATTTTTATTGTTTATTTAAATTATTATAACACCAAAAAAATGTATTCTATGTTAAATTGCATCATTTTTTGAATTTGGGAGTGTTTTGAGCTAAATAATAAAAAATCCCCAATATTGTATTATTAATACATTCCAGTAATTTAATTATTTGGGGAAAACATTTATAATACTTGTATAATTATAATGATTTGATTTTTATAAATCCTTTTGTTTTTTTATTTAATATTTTAAATGGGTATGTGTGTTTAAGTGATGTTTTGGAGGCCTAAAAATCAGTCAATTTGGAAAGTCAATTTTTAGATACAATTGATACACATTTAATAAATTATTTTTAACCCATATAAAAAGTAACTAAATGGATTAATTCCACCTACAAAATAAATATGACTTGATGTATAACCTCTTAGTTAACTATGAAGATTAAATTCATTCAAAAAATTTCATAACTAATAAAAAAGATAAATAAATGGATTAATTCCAACTATAAAATAAATATGACATGAATTATAATATCATCATTAACTTTGAAGATTAAATTAATTCATTAATATGGTCTTGATCCACTTGAAAATGAGGAATGTTAAGGAGACCCTTCTTCTAAAAAATTATCTTTCTTAATCTTTATTTAACATTTTAAGCATTTTTAAAAAATAAAATATATTTTATAGGGATAATTAAAATTTATACGATAAGAACATTTTTTAAGTTACCTTATCATGAATCAATAGTTAAGGGTTCCAAAATAGATAAACGTTTTAGGTGGATAGATTCCATATAGATTCTTTACACCACCCATTTTTCCTTCATATTATCAACTTTATATCCTTTCAAGGGATGGTTAGATTAATGTAGTGTGATATGTTGGAGAAGATATGATATGGAATAAGTGTTTAATTAAATATAATCAATCCATTAATTTTTAAACTCTATGTGGTGGTTGGATGTGGAGATCTGATGACATTTCTCTTTTGTGTTAGTGATTTCATTTGTTTTCCAATATATTCCATTGTAAAATGATCTTCTTCAATGAAGAGGTAATTTTTATTTCAAGAATTAATTTTTTAACATATTATTATGTATTATTAAAACTTATTAATGAAATTATTTTATTCATATTTTATAACTTTTTTTGGGTTAGGTCACCCCATTTAGCATAATCGGTGTAATATATTTTTTTCTAGGAGGTAATTGGGTAATTAGATCACAAAAGTAAGAGAGTTTCCACTCATTTTTTCATTCTCAATATGGTTTCAAGATAATTTAGAATTATCAATTGAGTTATTTAAGTATACACTATGAAATTAAATTTGATAATTCATTTATGCAAAGATAAATGGAGTGTCCTAAGATCAATGTATATACACCACTACCATGTTTTGTTATCTATCATTCGGGTTTGCTTATGATTTTTAATCACTAATGTTGTTTCATCCTTATAATTTGATTTTATCTAATTTAACTCTTTTTAACTCATTTAAATGCCCTATTTTATTTATTAAATGTAATGAAAAACAAATTAACAAAGTAACTATTTGATAGATTAGTATGTAACCTTCTCATGAGACAACATCATGGTCATCACTTTACAAAATTTTTAATGGGGATATTACTGACTTGTTAAACATTGCCAAAAAAACCAAGAACCAATTTGGAATGGTTACTCTGGAGTTTTCTTAATTTTGTATATTTTTTTTGAATTTATAGTATTTTTAGAACTATTTTAATTCCATGAAAAAATATATTTCCACTATGACCACTCTTATTCTTGTCCTGATTATAAAAAATATTTAGGAGTCTATTAATGATAAAAAATTACATATTAAATTTAGTGAAAATGCATTCACCCTAAAAGAATCTAATTTCATCATCCAGATGATTTTTTTGGTTCAACAACAATGAGCTTAAATGATTAAAAATTTAACAAATAATTTCAAATTCTATAAACTAATTTAAAAGAATATAAATAATTGAAAGAAAAAAAATTTAATGAATAAATATACGTTCTAGTCCCACCCACCATTGTTATTAAAGAAAAAAAATTCAATGTGTTTAAAAATGATTTAGAATCTCATTTTTCAAATTTTATGGAATAAATCATTATAGATTCAAAAATACATGGGCCTTTTAAAAAACCAAATTAATTGGAACATTATTAGGGTGAATTTGTTGAAATGGAAATTTCTTATGAAATACCCTAGATTTGAAATTGAAATTTTAGAACTGTTCTATGAACCATTGGCCAAATGGGAAAATAAACATGATCCAATCACCTTTAAAGGGCATTTGGATAAACCGTTAATGCTGCACATGTTTTGATACAAAGTTTTTACACTCCGAGATAGAGTAGGAACCTAAGAACCCATAGGGTGATATATAAAAACATGATTCAATTTTTCTTGATTATTTTGGTATGAAATTACTAAATTCTAATCCCTTCTCATATTTAATTCTCATTTCCCCTTTGTGTAATTAATTATTTTAATAAAGTGGATTCCAATGATTGAACTGAATATATAATGGTGTACCTATTTTAAGAGCATATTGGTTCACATGAGTATTGTGGTACTGAGTCATTTTTAAATGACTAAATATTTTTTGGAGATGAAATTAAAGATTAACCACATCCTAAGATTAATTTTCAACAACCTGTATAGGTTTTTTAGGATAAAGGCTTGGCAAGTTGATCTTATATTTCCCCTCTTCCACTACATCATTGGAACATCAAAATCATGGAAATTAACCGGAAGAAATGTATTTTTGGGAGATTCTAAAAGTTTTGTGAGCTAAAAAATATTGAATACAATCCATTATTCTGGTTCATGATGATGTAACCACAACCACATTTAGGTTGGTGATGATATGTTGGAACTACCTAACAAGGGGTAATGAAATCGAAGAACCCACTTGGTGATTCACACGAAGTATATTTTAGCAATTATTTATTTTTATTTTTTATTTCCATAATTTCAATAAATTTATATTGTTTTTTTAATGTAGGTTTCCATGTATCATTTTCTAAGAATGATAGTGAAGGCTAGTACATCTCAATAATAACTAAGTTGTGTCTTTCCTTCCAAAATATATTTTTCATGTATTATTTACATGTTTTTCAGATATTATATAAAATATAAACAATGATAAAATTTTACATAATAAAATCAGGAGAGGATTATCCTTGGTTATATTTAAGTAACTATTTTCTTTTAAAATTTAGGTTTTCAATTTTTTCCATTCATTAAAATTTTTTGCAACTTTTTCAATTTTTGTGTTTTTGATATTTTTGAGCATAAAAAGTAATGTCCATTTTGGATTGAAATTTTTTTCAATGGAAATGATCAACTAGTTTTATGGTTTTGAAAAAAATCATATTGGTGAAATTTGATTTGTTTTAGATTTGAAAATTATATAAATTCATTAAATGACTATTGAATTGTGAATTTTATCCAATGAATGTTTCCAAAATCTCAATAGAATGCATGTGAGAACTGTAAACCATTTATACATCTTCCATATATTCACCTCCTTCTTGAGTGAACCAATTCATTATTATTTTTAAAACATCCCATTTGTCATTCAAAACCTAAGATATTTAAATAACATGTGTTCTAAATGATTTATGAAATTAGTTTGTGATTGAAAGCTCATATTTCATGATAATTTTTTTATTTGGGACTTGCCTATACATTTTATCTTTCTGATCCCTTAGTGTCCACATATAACTAGGAACGATAATCAAATTACAATCCAATTTTTCCCTTTGATCCTTATATGGATGTTAAAATGCATGATTGTGTTGAACATATGTGTGGGGGGACATGTCTTGGGGGGTAATGAAGCATATATTTCTGAATTTGGTGGAAGAAATAAAACACTAAAGATATGATTTTTCTTATAGAAAAATACTTTTACAGGTGAATTTTTTCCCTTATGGAGATTTGAAGAAAAATGGTACTATTATTTTTTGGAGCTTCCAATTAAATAATGGTGTCCCTATCTAGATCTTTCAAAAAAAAAGGATAATTTTCTTTTTTTTATAATAAAATATTTATAGAGTGAGATGTAAAATAAATTTTCAATGAATTATAGAGTAGATTTTATTCCATAAAGAGTTAGTATGAGGCAATACATATGTTAAAATAATAATCATATGTTTTATCATTAAAAAGAGCCACAGTAGCCTTATTCAGTCTCAACAAAAGTTGACATTAAAAACCTACAAAACTAAAGTAACATAATTACCCTAAAAACTCATCATAATAATAAAAAGATATTTTCAATAATATTATGGATATTTTTAAATTTTTCAGGATTATAGTTTCCCTTTTATTTATTGGGATGACAAAAACACTGTTTAAAATAAAAAAAGTTTTGAGAGAACAAGAGTGATGTTGGAATGCATTTTTATGGAGGAATGAATGAAATTTGAATGGAATGAATGAAAAGAAGAAATTTTTTCGAATTTATGCAGTTAATGAGTCTTGATAAGTGGGGTGACTTGATTTAAAGCATGATATTTTCGATGAAATAATTTTTATATTTTCATTGGGAATTTCTTTTGAGTGATAAATTATCTAAAAGTCCACGTAATTAGTGTGGGAAATGTATAGAACTAATATTTTGGATATTATTTATTTTTATTGAAATGTCAATAACCACAATTTTTTTCTATTTTATATTACGTTTTTGTTTGGAATTTTGATGTGTTTTTAGCAGTATTGTAAAAATAACTCCATTCTAGAATATTAGCAGTTTTTTATCACTTTTGTATTTTAGAAATAAAATTTATTTTAATTATCCAATTATATAAATTCATTTTTTTAGTAATACTTGTGTTATTTTATTCATCTTTTTAAAATGTTCATGTGTTTATTAAATCATTTTAAGGTCAAAAAAATCACTCACTTTGGAAAATTATTTCTCAAATAGAATTGATACTCCAACAATAAATGAATAATAACCCAGATAAAAGTTATAAAAATGGAGTGATTCCACTGGAGAACAAATACTAAATTTAGGCTAATATATCGATTAAAAATAATGAATAAATTAATTCATTAAGGTGGTTTTGTACTATGTGTAAATAGATAATGTTGAAGAGACACTTTGTCAAGAAAAATATCTACTAATTAATCCTGATATAAAATTTTCAACACTTTTCAATGGGAGATAAAATATTTCATGGAGAAAAATAAATTGATTAATAATATCATTTATGAAGAAAAATCTTTATTATTTGACAATGAATGGGGAAAAACTATAAAAAAACATTTGGTGGAAAGATTCTACACATAACATTTTCAACCCCATTTTAGTTTATATTCTCTTATAAACCTCATTTTAAAGGATGGTTTTATTGAATTAGGGTTGTATGATGGTGAATATATACTATATATTATTAGCTGTGTTGATGGTAATCAATCCACAATGTTATATACACCAATTTGTGGGGGAAGAAGCGATATGAGGACAATTTTCTTTTAAGTTTGTTCTTTTATTTGTTTTCCTTAGTATTTCTCTATAAACTATTTTTCTAGAGTGAAGGGGGACCATATCTTTTTTTAAGTACTTTATATATATATATTAATCTATAGTTATATTAAAATTAGGAATGAAAATTTTTTATTCCAATGATTTATATTTTTTTGATCAATGCCTCCATAATTAGCACAATGATTGTAATCTTTTTATTTTTTCTGAGGGCTTTTGGTCATCAGATCACATTCATAAGAGGATCAACACCAATTTTTGAAGTCTCAATATAGTTTCTAGGTAATTTAGTCATATTTATTGAGGTTTTTTAGTATACACAAATAAACACAATTGGATAATTCATTTATACAGTGATAAAGGAACATTTCAAAGATCAATGTTTTCTCACCATTGCCTTATTTAGTTTGTTTTTAGTTATATTTGCTTAAGATTTGTCATCGCAAACATATTTTTCTTATTTTAATATTATTTTATATAATTTAATTTTTTTAACTCATTTAAATACCATATTTTAGTTATAAAATTTAACAAAAGAAAAATTTACAATGTGACATATTTTTAACTTAGTATGCAACCTCCTCGTGAGAGAGACTCATTATCACCACTATAAATATTTTTTAGGTGAAATTATTTAATGGGGTAAAATTAATTAAAAAACCAAAATCAATATTCAAAATAATTAATTCAAAATAGTTCGTCAATTTAAATTTGATAAAATTGAAATAAAAAAATTTCCATAAGAAAATATTTTAAGTAAAGCAATTATACTAAATCAATTGGTCTATCCTTTGTTTCCAATTGGAATACCCATTTAATGTCTCTATCTCTCTAATTCACACACACATACACATTAATTCAGAGTGATATATCCATACTCATTAGTCGTTTTTATTAATCCCTATAGCCATCACAATGTGACCAATATCCAGTTTCCCTAATAACCGACACCTGTTTTTCAGGGTCACATCCTATGAAGATGAACTCAGACCAACCATGTACTCTAATAAAATATTACATATCTCTTAAATAAAATTAAACAATTTCTTCCCCCAAAAAAAATTCAATATCATCTTGTATGTGTTGAACCAAATCTATAATTTTAAATCCATATAATAAAATTATAAATCAAACTGTTTTCAAAATTTCATTCAAATTACATGTTTCCAATCCATCAAGTAGAATGAGATTTCTTTCGTGAAATTTTTCAATGATTCATTTTAAAATACAAGAAACTCACTCAATATAAACTATTTATTTATGTTATAGAATATGTGGATAATATAGAGAAGTCACATACCTCATAGAGGATGTAGCTAATGAAGAACGACTATAATAATCCACTAGATTCAAGAAGACAGTACTTTTCATTTATTATTTTGAATACATATATCATAAAAATTCATTATAAATCATTAATGAATCCATATCATATTAGATAAAATTCTATATGTTATATTATATGATAAGATCTAAGATGAAATCATGAAAATAGAGACTGGTTAATCATTCTAGTGATCAAAAGCACTTTTATTTATAAAAACATACTTTTATGTAATAGGGAATAAGAAAGGATACCTAATAAAGGATATGATTTATAGATTATTAGATAATGTGTGGAAAATGTGAATATTGGGGGGTAAAACATAACCAACACTTGTTTTATTCAATTATTTGTACTTTGAATGTTTAAGACGCATTGGTTTAAAAATGGGGTGCAAACTGTGTAAATTCTACTCGATATCACCAATAGTTTCCCACAGTTGTTCCAAAAGTTTTGGAGAATCATTCTTTAACCATGTGTATCTATTGTATATTTATTAGGTTTTAAGCATGGTATTATCACACAATTTGGAAATACCATACTCAAACTGTGCATAGATACTATCCCAGAAATTCCCATCATTCATGGTTTCCTGGGAATCCAAATGGTATGCAAAAACCATGTGGAATCCATGCATAGATAATATCCCAAAAAATCATTTCTCATGCAGTTTCCTAGGGATATTTTATAGTATCTACTAACCCTGCACAAACTTCATGCCCTTAAAAACATAACAAATCGAAATAAAACTCCTAAAATAGTATCCAATTATTATATAACCATAAAAAACATAATAAATGTGTAAATAATATAAAAATATGGGTTTTATTTAAATCAAAACTTCATCCATGTTAATAGAGATTTTATTCTTCTTTTTAGTTACCCATATTTTAGGGTTCTATTACACAACAAACACATATATGATTCCATTTTTGTCATGATATTCTAATAACAATCTATTATAATATTCATTAACATTGTATATTATAAACCATTTCATTGATAAACTTATTTTTTTCCAACAATACTATTGAAGCATTTAAATATTTTTATTATTTTTGACCTATGTGACATAACCATAATAAGTGTCATTCTAGTAAAATCATCAATGAATTTAAGGAAATATGTTTCTCCACTTCATGGAAAAAAATTTATTGTCCCACACACATCAATGTATACCAACTAAAATGGTTCCTATATTTGAATATAAATTACATTGTTTATATTTTTAATTATATTACATATCTTGCAAGTCTTGAATACTGTAGTTGTATCTTCTTTTTGTATAGGTAATTTTTTGATGTCATCTTCTTTACTAAACAACTAAATTTTATTTTGGAAAAAGTATAACATTATTATATTTTATAAACTATTTTAACCTTCTAAACTAAAATAATAATTTTATATTTCAAATCCAACCTAAAAGAAATACTCTCAAGTTTAAACCATCTTTTAGATAATAACTCAGTCATTTTTTTCATCATGAAGCCCCCATATTTTATAAAAATAAATTCATTCACATCAATACGAAATTTTCATACACTTAGTAGTTTGTGCTTTAATCCAACAATCGGTAGAAAATTATTATGATTAATCTAATTCTTCTCTATTTTTTCAGTTATAACTCTTTTAATTTTAAAATATTATCACTAAAAACTGTATCAACTCAACCAAATTATTTTTCTACAGTCAGAAAGTTATTTTTGATCTCTAGTCTCGTGGGGAGAGTAGACACTATCCAAATTCCATGGCTTCTCAATTTTGATTTCATTAAGAGAAACTTCTATATCATGAGATTACTGAGATTGATTTTCAATCATCATTGTTTTTAATGACTATATTATAATAGTGTAGATGAAACACAATTATTTTAGATATTTTCATCCACACCATATCTCCCACATGCTTCTTGTAAAAATTAATAGTTGTTTTCATCTCAATATTCATTTCATGATATTGATACACAAAATTGTTCTTAGTATATTATTTAAAATGTCACACATTGTTGTATGATACTTAATTTGACTATGAATATTCATATTATACAATTAGTTATATACATTATGACCATGCACATCACATCACATACAAAAAATATTGGAATGAACATTGGTAAAAAATAAATTTTTCATGGGATTTGGTCTTCTTACTTTTTTAGGATTATGATGAGTTTCCTTCACCAAAACCTCTTAGGTGATTATTATTTTTATAGATAAGGCTGGAATTGGAATTTGTTATATTTTTCTATTCTATATATGAGATTATTTTTAATTTTATTATTTATTTTTTGGAAAAAATATATTGATTATTTTAACTTATATCGGGAGAAATAAATACTTCCTTAGGTAAAGGGCTATAAAATAAAATTATAATTCCATTTTCACCAAAAATAGTATCAGAATTTAGATATTTTTCACCCTGGAGCATAATATTTTTACAAAAGAATCAATTTTTTAAATATATGGTTATTTCTCTTCCTGATTTTCAATATAAAAAATTTTATTCTTTAATATTTCAACCACTTTATCATAATGGATAATATTAAAGGTCATAACCTTAGTTCTCTAATTATATTCTAGATTTTATTTTTTTAATTTTTTCACTTATTCAATAATATTATATTCCCTGGTTAAAACCTGTTTTATTCCCGTAATATTATCCTTTAGATAAGTGTTTCAATTCTCAATCATCTGATTTAACTTAGACATAATTTAATTTCCATCATCATTATAGGATAAATAGTTGTCTCACCATATTCAGTAAGATATTCATCATCAGTGTGTATATCAAAATCATACCTATTATCTTCTAGTATTTCTTAATACATGAGAACCTCATGGGAATGTTTTGAATATACCACTTCATCACCATTTCTTTCATCACTATTAGAAACCTCTTCCTCAATAGATAAGAAATTACTTCTAGAAAAATTTAAGGAAAATTTATTATTCCCTTTCACCTATTATTGATTTATTTATTATGATCCTACTTTATAAGATGAAAACATTTCAATATCCTCATCTTTGTGTTCATATTTTAATTTATTGGGTTATTTTTAAGAGAAGTCACAAACATTCATATAGTTTAATTATTTTAAAGGTAAATTCCTTTTATAGTTACCTCTTATTAATATGTTGAAATTTATAACATTAAAAAATTATATCAGAATAGTGTTCCATATTTTATTTTCTCTCTAAATATATTTTCTCCTAATAAGAGATAAATTATTTTCGAAATTTGAATGAAATAAATTTATCTTACATTATTTTATTTTTAATAGTTGTTCCTCTTCTCATTTTATAATTTATTAGAGTTTTATGTAACTCATAAATATTAAACCCATCAAGAAAAATATCTTCCAATAAAGAGACATTTGAATAAAAAAATTTAGGGGGATTATCATGATCATCATAACTGTAACATAATCATCAATTTTCTTGTTAAATCCTCTGATATAACTTATAATAAAATTAACTCCTGTGAAAACCCATAAATAGATTCATATTATTGAATTCATACATCTTCAAGCTATTGTATCCTAAGTTATAATTTTTCGTCTTTCACATTTTTTTTCTTTCATATATGTTATGGAGTTTTCTACATATTTCATTGGTCGTTTTATATTCTATACTATTTCTTAGTTCATTCTCTAGTAATAATGTTAGTAGATTAGTTATGAATATTCTATCATTCTTTTAGTTCTTCTTTTTAGTAAAATACTGATAAATAAAATCTTTAAACATAGATAAACCATTAACAGAATCACAAAGAACATCCCATATGAGGGATAACAAATAAATTATCATTCAAACCTTCTATAAATGGGATCATTTTCCATCAAATTAGGGAACTCATTTACTATTGATAGAGTTAAGGTCTTCAATGGAAGATCAGTACGATATATTAAAGGTAATATTAATTTTATTATACTAATTTATGAGAATTGAATATTTATTAAAGGCATTGAGATGTGGTTAATTTGTGCATAATATTTCTTTTTTTTTCAAACCAATAATCCATTCTACTTATTCAATAGTAATAAAACCAATCAAACAAGTTTAAAAATAATTGGGTACAACACATTTTTCAACTAGGTTCACCTTCAAAAGCATGACTATATCCGTGGTCAATAATAGTTTTATCCCATTCCCAGATAGCTACATTTTTATTATCATGTATAAATATTTTAAATCATAAGATAATGTGGATTTTATAGAATAATATCACCCACTATGGAAATAAATTTCTTATTGAATTGAAATAGTTAGCAAACTACTTAATACATATTGGGTTACAGAACCTACTATTTTCATGGCTAGTCTGGATCTTCTTCTTTATCTCATGAATGTTGTCCTAATTTGTTTTTCACCATATTGCAAAAATATTTTTCAAAAAAGTAAAATAAATAATTTACAACACTCCATTATATATTTCTATATTTTTAAATATTCCCTTCACTTTATGAAAATGAAAAATCAAATTTCCATAGTCTTCATCACCCATGTTCCTAAAATTTTTATAATTCATACCCAATCTTTCTCAGTCATCATTTATATTTTAATTCCCCATTTTTTCTTTAGTTTTTATGAATATATATCTTTATATTATATAAATTCACAAAATTAAAATAATATGGGTTCTTATTCTAAATTTAGTACATATATTTTGTTTAATATTTACATTTAAGTGATCATTTATTCATTAATAATGACATGGAACCTCTTATTTTTGTGTGAAACTCATCTTAATATCTCAACTTACTCCTCAAAATACCCTTCCTCTATCATATCATTAATAATTATCTATGTGATTAATCATGATGTTTAATCCATGAATAATAGATAATTTGGATCCTCTTGTTTAAATTACCCTATAGAAATAAATCGGAGAATCTCATATTATAATAAAATTAAATACATGATATTTAACTAAGTCTTAAAAGAAAAATATGTAGTGGTCTGATGACATATACAAAGCTTCATATCACACATAAATAGATCTTGGATGACACATATTTGAGATTTATACTGACTCATTTGTTCTAGTTATGTGAATTATATGCAATTTCAAAAGATAATTACAAAAATGAAATAAATCATGGGAAAATTTAAATTTATACATATATAATAGAGACTGACACATACATAGATTTGATTACTTGTAATTAAATCATTAATAACTATTACACAGATGTGGAACTGAATTATATTTATATTCATTCGATTAAAAAACTAGCATGCCTTAAATACCATAATTATCTTAAACTCAATTAGAACCTCTTGAAATCAACTTAAGTCCTTCTCAAATACATATAACAAAATTCAAACCTCAACAAATTGATTTTTTTCAATAGATAGACACAAAAAATTAAATAATATTTATCTTATTAAGTGAAATGTCCAATACCAATTATATCATTACAGATAAACTTCTAACATCCCCCAATATATTAATAATTTATTGAAAAGAAATATAAAATCATCACTAATAGTGTTTAACATAACTTAACTTACGAATATGAATTCTAAAAAAATTTGAGTATCCCAAAATAGTTGATAAAATAAGTTTTTCCACAGAATAATTTGAGATTTTATTTCCCTCAAACGGGAATCATGATTTTTGTAATGACAACTTGATATCATATGGAAAATATTTTTCCCTAATCCCATTAAAAAAGGTATCCCTCTATTAAATTGTTTTAGTTCATGATGAATCTTTTTTTATATAAGTGTGTGAGAAAAGAAAAATTATATAAAATTTTTAAAAGTTAAAATATAAAAAATATCAACACATAACCAATGTTTAATAAAATCATATCCATGAAAATTTTCCACCTAAAAGGATAAAAAAAATTGGTGTTACCAACCAAATATATAATGTCAGTAAAATTAACATGTATGTGAAATAGTACACATCATATATCATTTTAAAATGGAAATAAATGTAAAATTCTGAGGAATAAATATATAATATTGAAAATAATCCATCCAAGCGATGTATTATTAGATAGAATATAGTGTTGATACTCCTTGTGAATAATTTGAATGGCTTCTTAGAAGGTAAGAAAAAAAATGATGAAAAATTGAGTGGGTGGTGAAAGAATATAGGCCATGTGGATATAAAATGTAGGATTATTGATTCATGATGAATTAAAAGCAATGTAAAATGACTATATAATTTAAGTAATAAGAATTTTATTTTAGATAAAGAGTATACAAAAATTAAATGTTTGTCCATATAAGAAAAGAGTGCATGTGAATATTTCCATCCTATTTGTAGAATGTTCAAAAGTATGAGGAAAAAAACTAAAACTAATCTAGTAACTAAATTTATGAAGGGAATTTTGACTTGGAAGAATAGTTAAATCAAGAAGAATCATCTTTTATCCAAAATTAAAAATTTATTTAAAATAAAGGTAGGATATAACATGAAGAGTTATAAATGTTTTGGAGTTTTCTTTAAGTGGTTTTTTGGGTCGAGAAATATGTGTTAGAACTATTATTCCAACAGAAAATATTAAGAGACACATTTTATTCCAATTATAGCTTTGTTTTGATCAAAATATGAGAATTCATAGTGATGAAATATGGAGAGGATCACTTGATGGGGAGTTACAAAAATATCCAAAAATTATATTTTTTACAATTATACATGAATCTAGAAATCTAGAAACCCCTTCACAATTCAATGATGGGGTATGATTTTAATAAAACTATCACTAATTTAACACATTTTCATTATTTTTTTGAGGATTTGATTATATAACCCACCATATGAAGAATGTGGTAAATCTATTCTCTCATGGAACAAAATGATATCCTGGAATGTTGATGGTTACAAGGATTGAATATGTTTCTTCGTAAATATAGAAATGCTATTTTGAGATGAGGAAATATTCACATAAAATTGTTATCTCAATAAATGGGATTAATTGAATTTCAAGGATTCCCTAAAATTTCATTAAGGGGAAAAATTCTCTCTCTTCATTTATTGATGATTATAGAGATAGAAGGTACACTAACATTGAAACAAATTTGAAATTTACCAAAAATAAAAAGGTGTATAATAAAGTTCTATTAGTGTGTCAATATTGATTCATATTTTTCCAACATTAATTTAATCAATGTTTGTTAAAGAATTTGATGATTAATTATATAAAGGATCCAATGGAAAATATATATCATATTTTAAAATTATATGAATAGCTTCAAATGTGTTTTAGTATTGCAGATTGAGTGGGATGTTGATGTGATGTAGTTGTGGAAGAAAACATCCAAGGTAGACTTCATAAGAATAAATACTGAATACTGAGTAAAATAACTTTTGTTTGATGTTTTGAGATGCTTGGAGAAGCCATGGATTCATTGGAAAATTGTTTGAACTTGTTTTCCAAATTCTGGATTTTGGAGTTCCAATTTAAAATTTGGCTATGTCTGAATATCATGTGAATTTAGTGGTTTGGAACTAAACTATGGATGATTCATAGAGATTTTTTATGAGTTATGAT
The DNA here is from genome assembly GCA_963277665.1 of Viscum album. Classification (NCBI taxonomy): domain Eukaryota; kingdom Viridiplantae; phylum Streptophyta; class Magnoliopsida; order Santalales; family Viscaceae; genus Viscum; species Viscum album. Next base: position 631,101,933 of record OY728134.1, on the reverse strand, counting down.
AGTTTTCATAGATATTTTGACATTTCGTATGACTCGAGAAGAATCCTTTTATAAATAAAGTTATTTTGTATATCTATATGAAAATTTTTTATAACATCAATTGAAGAATGTATGATGTTTTTAAAGTATTTTTCAGGAAATAAAATTTATATTTTAATACATAAAATATTTTTTGGATGACTTCACATGTCTATAGAGTAATGATTTTTCCAAAAAATTCTATAAAGGATTAAAATTATAAGACCTCCAATCACTTAATAAGTGGATATTATTTTTTTTTACTTAAAAATCCATATGAAAGGAGTTCTGTTACTCCCCATATTATTTCAACTTTTATGAAAAATATGTACACACATTGTAGACTGAAAAATATGGGATTTCTATAATTGTTAATTTTGATGAGAAACTATTTTGGAGGATTCAAGAGTCATTCTATAATGTTCAAAACATCACAAATAACTACAAGGGTATGTGATTCTAGAAAAATAAATCATGTGATCTGTTATTTAATCATATGGTATGAATGTCAATGCAAGATAAATTTTTGATATATTTATTGAAGTATGAAAAATTGAGTGTGTAGAATTTTTATTTTTAATGGAAATTTCATTTCACTATGTTAGAGTTGTGAATAAAGATAAAATAATCATGATTATCAGTTATCCATGATTTGATCAGGTTTTATTGAAAATAATATTTGATGAAATTCCATTGAATATTCATAGGTTTTCAAGAATAATATAGATAATTTTTTATTTAATCTTATGTTATCCCTAAAATCTGAAATAAATTAAATCTAAGTCGATTGGGTGAGATTAGTATCATCATGAAATAGATTATGGAGATCAAGAAGTTGAATTATGTATTGGAATTTTAGCAAGACTAAAATGATAAATTTTTCATATTTTATAGATAATTAAATGTAAAACTAGTAGATTCATGTGTTTTACTTTTCAGTTGAGAAATATCAAAGATTTTATTTTTGATTTGAAGATTCAGAATAATAAAATAAAGTTTGAGTTTCTATTTTTTTGTATAGACTCAATAATAGATAAAGAAATGTTTTTATGAATATATCGATAAAAAATAATGGTAATACTTATTGATATAGTTTCCAATGTATATTTTATATATCCTTGTGGAATTTTTTTATTTTCTGTTGTTGTGGGTTGTTTTTTATGAAGAATTATCTAGAACTATATATGCAATGTAAATCTTCTACACCCAATATTTCAAAAGAGAAATGTGTAATATAAATTAAATATTTTTGAATAATTAATGTTATATTTATTCCTCTATTGTAGGAAAATAATTAAGGGTATTTTTTAAAATCCTTTAAGTTGAATGGAATGCATGAAATACCATAAGAATCAAATATAGGTATTTTATAATACCTTTTTTCACATGACATAGCGAAATTCACTAGGTATACCATTTATGTATATTATAATTGGAATAATTAATTAAATAAATCCACTCATGAATGTAATATGTGAGTAAAACTGGGATGAAATACAAGACAAATAAAAAGAGAATAAGTCACTATTGTTGTTGTGTGTTGTACTGATTAGACTGAGAGTGATGAAAATCCACTCAAATAAGAATATATTGTTAAGTTGAGAAAAGATTATTCTTTACTGAGGAATAATAATAGGATCTATTGAACCATATTTGTGATAGAAACCCATTATTATTTCAAAGAAGAAGAAGAGAAAGGTGAATGAGCTAACTTGTTTATGTTAAACACATTAGGTCGAGGAGATGAATCAGTGATAAAGTAGAAGACCATTATATTGGAGTAATTATTTCATTACTTAATATTTTTATTATTTTTTTATTACTTTATGTCTCACAAGTTTATATATTTTCCTAGTCTATATTCTTGTGATTTTGAGATGAGGAGGCCATCAAAAATTCATATAGAGAATATGGTAGATGATCAGTAAGAAAGAGACCAAGTTGCATATTCTATGTACAATGAAAAAATGGATGTTTATTATTTTTAATATTGAGCTATAAGATCATGTTTTTAAGAGATTACATCCATGCACAACTTATTAGTCTACTTTTTTGGGCGAAGGAAGCTAAGTGGGTTAACAAGTGTGATCATTGTTTAATGACTATAAGATGTGATATAATGATCCATTCACTTCTATAAATATTGTATGTGTGATAATTATGTAATACAAAGATTAATTTCTTATGTAATATAGAAATATAGGGTTTAATATAATCACCGACTAATCATTTTAATAGAAATATACATTTCTAGTGGACAATCCATGACATGGATATACCAAGTGTGGAATGGAGTGGGTTTCTCACATTGGGGATGCACATTTTAAAAACAATTTGGCCACCATTCTTTTTAAATTGTTTATTTAATATATTTTTATTGAAGGCTATAAAACAAATTTTCTTTATATATCTAAATAGGTGTGATAGGTTACTAACCAAATGTGGTTTACTTATTATGAAGAGAATTTTTTTTTTCAAAAGAATTAGATAGCACCTGATTTTACCCTATATCAAGTGTGTCTTCATGATTTCACTGAGAATATAAATGTATAACATATTTAACATTATTTTATACTACAAAACTCTCCCCAATATTGAATATAATCTTTGGTTTATACATTTGTATTTTTATAATACACCCGAATCTTGTTAAAATTATTATTCCTAATATAACAATACTCAGGGATCCTAGCTTTAGGAAATGTATCATTAAAAAATTAATATCATGTATATTTTTTTATTTATAATTTTTTATAAGTACATTATCTGATACAACATTAGTAGAAATTATTATTTTGAATAGATTACACATCCTACAAATAATTAATGATTTTCATCTTCATATATTTTATAAAATGCATTTTTCTACTGCATAATTTTTTCTCTTAATTCTCCTTGCTAAACCCATTACACATATTGATCAAAGAAACGATTACATATAATGTTTTCTTAAACATCATGCATCTTCATCCATATTCTAAATTTATAATTATTGGATGAAAATTTTATTCTCCAAACCATGGGATGATTAACAGTTAAAAAATCAAAAAACGTCTCTAAAACATTAGAATAATAAGTGGTGCACTTAGGTAATGGGATCTAAATTTTATCTATATATCACCAACAACATTATGTCTCTGAAAAAAATAATGTTAAATAATAAAATAGGAATATAATAAAATAATTTAATCAAATTTAATAGAAATTTTTATAAATTCGTGTTCCTTTGAGTTATGTTTGTGTTAACTATGACACAAATAAATAAAATAAAATAAATTTTTTAAATAATAGGTTTCAATACTATAAAAATTATTACGTATATAAAAAATAACTAATATAAGGTATTTTTATCCAAAAATAGTCAATGAGTATTAATAAAAGAGTATAAATATTTTTTTCAGGCTATTTTTGACCTATAAATATTTTACTATATATTTAACATATAATAAAAAAAATCATGTCTATTATGATGTGACTAATTCATCTATTCTTTATTATCATCTTTACAAACAATAATTTCTGCTCCCAAAAATAATAAGGGATAAAATTTAGAAATATTATTAGTTGTTTTTATAAAAAATATAAAAAAATATAGACAATGAAGGGAGATGTTAGTGAGAAAAAAAGTAAAGGAAGAAGCAAATAGATGATAATTGAACGAAATATTATTTCCTGATATATAGTTAAATCATATTTTAAAATAAAAACAAGATATATTGAAAAACAACATCAGTAAATTATTATATTTACTATTTTTAATATATTTTTTTAAATAAAATTCAATAATACCTTATATAGTATTTGATGTAATACTGAAATATTTACAGTATATTATTTAATATTTTATTAGAATATATAATTTTTTTATTATTTAGGATAATAACATGAAAGGAGAGTTTGATGTTTATATAGAGTCTATAAGACATCCTAGGAGGAATTTAAAGCCTAACACCTCCTCAAAAGGATATGGAAAGACCAAAACGAGTATAAATTGGGGAACCTAGTCATATAATATATTCTATTCTATATATTTTGCACCCCTTAACCCTTCCACGTATCATTATTATTTAACATTTATACATGTATAAATCCAATCTCCAATGAAAGATCCTAAAATTCTTATTTTCGAAAATATATAATCATTCAATAATAATCTATAACATTATTTGGATCATACACTTGAAATATTTTCAAAATTAAAATTTATTATTGATTATCAAATCATTTATACCAAATAAGAAAAATATCAATTAAATGATAAAATTAACTTTAATAAATATAAATATAAATCATTTTACAATTTATCATTCGGATTATTTTTCACGTTCACATTATTTCCCTAACATGTTTCATTCCATTTCCAAGTGTGTGGGCGTGTCTAATTGAAAATTAAATAGACTAACAAGGATTTATAACATACATGGGTTATTATAATGAATGGATTAAAATAAACCGATTTCAATGCATTTTATGGACACTTATATATGTTATTATAGATATAAATACATAAGTATTACACCATCAAAACTAAACATATACCATTAAAAATTATTGTAAATATTATTATATGAATAAAAATAGTATTTTGTTTTATGAAAATGGATCATAAATTCAATTGGTAAATGGGTCACAAATCGCTAATAACTCGCCCATCTCTGGAATGATCGATCATCATCAAGAAGTTCTGATGTCACTAAGGAGGGGAACCCAATGATCATTGTTGGTAAGGAAAATTATAGAATATAAAGGTATTTAGTGGGAAGGTTTGTGGGGAATAATCTGGTTTTTATTCATATTCTTCATATTCTATATTGGTTTTTAATAAACACAAATGAAAAAAATATATCTTTTATAAGTATTGATTTCTTAAACCAATCCTAAAAACCTCCTTTAAAATATTCAAAAATTATAGTAGACCTCTAAATTTCAAAAATATGAATTATTAAATAAGATATTGTATGCCTATACTATTATTGAAATAATTTATGCCATTTTATTTACCCATTATGATATACGGAATACATTAAGCACAATTAGTAGACATGTGACATTGAGGAACCAGATTCCATTTATCCCGTGCCCCAAGATCGGTGGGCCCGACGACCTCAGGCGCATCTCCCTATATTCCAAAGGCTACTGACTAGTAGAAAGGGTGTGAAGGTAACTCAGTGGGGAGACTAAAACCTCATGTTATAGTAGCATAGGATATAAAAAATAATACATAGTAATGGAAGCATAGTAAAAATATCACATGTAATAAACAGTGCCACCATAACAGTTAACTTAATAATTGAGCATCAAAACAGGAAGACAACTGCAAAATTGTATAACATAACAAACATCCTCGAAGGCAGTGTTTGATACAATGAATCATGGAATTTTCATAAAATATAATGGAATGAGTATATACAAGAAGGATATATAGTAGTAGAAAAGTAAAATAATGTTAAAAAAGCTCCATGAGCATCTTAAACCTAATATTGTTCCTATACTCCTAATCTCCTGACAAGTGCACATATCAACAACCTATATAAGTGACATAAACCATACCAAAACCTATAAAAAGTAGTATTCATGGGTTCCAAGGGTAGACTGAGTAAGGTGTGAGATAAATATCTCATTATGCCACCACCAATGGTGTCTATGTGTAATCCGAGTAGGTGATCATAAGTAAATAGTGTGTAGGTAATAATAGGAAAGTAAAAAAGTGTTGAATAATCAAAAAAACTCACATACATGTTCCCAAACGACAAATGATAGGTCAATATATTTTATCACATGGATGGTATTTATTATCATTTCACTATATATATATAGTTTATATATATATATATATATATTGCTGGAGTCGGCTGAGACATGGAACACATGCATCAAACTCTAATCTATGAGTTGATATGATCTACTCAAGGGGTAATAATCCCTACATCAAGATAGAGTTGGGTTAATCAAGCATTAAACTGAATATGTTGAGTGTTCATGACATGAAAATACTCTATATAAAACATGGAATGGAAAGTATCATTTCCCATATCAAAACGGTGGTGAGGGTCTCCATGCCCATCACCAATGTAAGGCGGAGCGTGGGTCACCATGCCCTGAAAAGCCCATTAGCATCATTCTCATCCTCTATGAAGTAATATAACATGTATCACCTTCATGGGGCATTTAACTCCCATCAATAATAATTTATATATTTCAATTACATATTAAGAGAATGTTAAATTTAATAGAAACCATTTCCTTCCCAAAGAATATTATCAAAATGGAGTAATAAGGGGCATGGTATTACCATCCCTAGGGATCATTTATTTTGAAAAACATTTGAAACATTTCATTAAGAATTAAACTTAACGTATGTTTTATTAATACAATACATTTAATGAATAATAATTCCATTAATATTAATCCATTCTATACAAATCATCTAACTAAATTTTATGAAACACGGAAAATTGATTCAGTAGGGCAAAAGTTCCAATGAAAGGGATTTTGTTCAAAACATATAAAAGATTCTACCATCTTGAAAAAACCATTTAACCATGAACATATACCATATGAAAATTATCTAATTCATAAGACACAGAAAATTATAATTCAAATGTTCAAGTCTAAAAGAGGATGACATGGGCAACAAATTAAATGTCGAGTTGCGAAATTCCAAGTCTAATTAAACAAAACACCCATGGGGTGTCTTAAATTCAATGAAACACACATGATAGATGGAAAATTTCTTTTAAAAGCCTATCTAATAGCTAAATTAGGTTAAAATCAATTTGATTTATTGGGATAAAATGGACAATTTCAATGTGTCACACCTAGGGATGTCCATGTAGGGCATGAGTGGTGTATAAGCCCCTAAATAAGGTTATATCAACCTATATAATTCCATTAGGAAAAAATATACATGTATGATTCCATAGAATAGAGAGTGTCAGAAAATTCCCGCATACGTTTTAATGGAATAATTATGAAATGACTAAAATTGAAAAGTAAAAACATGTAACCACCAACCTTATTACCTCATATGACACCTTTCTCAATATTGAACTCATATTTGAAGTAGGTTGGAAGCAATATGAGTTTTAGTCCAACTCATTGAAAATATGCAGAATTATCATGCATCTAAAAAGCATAATACACTACTACAAAAACGGGAAAGGGATGCGCTTCACTTTTAGGATGGCTAAAATTAGCGCTGATATAGGGGGCCTTTATGAGTGCTAAAAAAGCGCTGATAAAGGCCCCCCCCCCCCCCTATATTAGCACTTTTTAGGGCTGATAACGGGGACCCCTTTATCAGCGATTCCATAAGTAGCACTGATAAAGGGGGGATTTAGCAGCGCTTTTCCCAACCACTGATAAATGTTGAGTTTCAAAAAAAATATTTCATGAAAAATAATATTTTGTTATATAAGTATATTTATATTGATATAAATACAATATATTTTTTTAAATATGTTATAGATACGTATAAATAGACTATTGCATTTAATATATAAGAAAATTAATGAAAAAGGCTTCAAAATATTTTAAAAAATTATTATTATTTAATAATTTTATAATTACTATCGATTAAAAATCATTTAATGACAAATTGAGCACAGAAAAAATAAAAACAATTAATAAAAGATCTAAAATATGTTGAAAATGTAACTCAAAATGCAAATGGCCATAACTTTTGATCCGTGTGTCCGTTTGAGCTCTAAAGCATATCAAATTGAAGCCTACGACGAGCTACATGAGTTGGTGACCTAGGAATATCCTTTGTCACAGTTTTTGAGAAAAAAAGAGGCCCAAAAGGCCTCCAAAACTGAGTTTTTAGTCGGCATACCCCGATTTGTTAACATTCAAACAAGTATAACTTCTTATCCGGATTTTTGTTAGGCCTTTACCACATATCATATCAAATATTGTTTCATTTTCTTTGATTTTACTAATTATAGAGTGGAAACAGGCTTCTGGATTATATGTTATCGTCGTTTTAACAATCGATGGCTTTTCAAATACACATATATAGGTATTTATTCATAAATATATATATGTGTGTGTGTTTGGGTGTCTATGTGTGTTTCTGTGTGTTGTATATATGTATATATGTAAATATTAATTTATTTACTTATTTATAAAGACACATCAAAAACATATTTTTTCATAAATGTATTTATAACTAATCATTATAAGTATGTTCTATGGATTTTCACATACACATATATATGTATTTATTCGTAAATATATACGTGTTTGTGTGTGTGTGTGTCTCTGTGTGTGTCTGTGTGTTGCATATATCTATCTATGTCTGCATGTATGTATGTATGTATTTATTTATTTTTAAACACACATAAAAAACATATTTTTTCATAAATGTATTTAAAACTAATCTTGTAAGTATATATTAATATAAAAATAAATATGTGTATAAAAAATTATAACTAAAAATATATATATAAATATATAAATATATGTATTAATATATATATACTAATAAATGAATAAATATATTTATATTAATATGAATTTATGTCAATATATGATTAAATATAACTATATATATAGACATATCATTAAATAGAGAACAAAATGAAATGGCATAGTTGTAAAGGTGCAGTAATGAAAGGGAGGAGTTCCTGCGTTCGAGTTCGGGTGGATGCAAAGGGGGTGTGCATGTTTTAGGATGCATGGGAAGGGCAACACGTGGGAGACCACCTAGCACTAATAATGGGGGTGTGAAGCTCTGATAAAAGCACTCCTCCGTATTTTTTTTAGAAAAAAAGTTAATTTTTTTTACCTTTATCATCGCTTTTTAAAAGCGGAAATAAAGTTCCCTTTTATCAGCGCTAAAAAAAAGCTTATAAAGGGGTCTTTTATTAGTGATTTTTTAGCGTTGATAAAAGCGTCCTTTATCAGATATTTCCAGAGCGCTGATAAAAGGAACTCCCTATATGAACGCTGAGCTCTACTGCGCTTTTTAGCACTGTTAAAGCCCTTTTTTAGTGCTGATATATGCCTTTTTGTAGTAGTTATAGATGGTGATATTAACTGAGGAAATAATTATAGGTGAGGTTGACATTAGATTGGGTTATACGATGCTTCTAACTGAATTGATGTTGGATTCCAGTTGTGAGAGTTGTAGCTGATTAAATATTGTAATGGCTCAAAGAGAGAGATTACCCATTGCACAAGCACTAGAAAACATAAGAGAAAAGATAAAAGGGGTTTTATATTTTAAGAGTGGAAAATGGTAATTTTTCCCAAAAATGTTCCTCAAATTGTTTATACAAACATTTTGAAAATATTGAAAAAACCATGTAGATATGTTCTATCCCAATTCTAAAAAAGGATACAAGGTCATGCACCTAGGCCACAGAATTTTAGACAAACTAGTCATACATTTAGGTTCCCTATTTATAGTCGCAAGAGTGTGAAACCTGGGACACATAGTTTAGACAAACCATGCAGCATAGTTATTTTTCTCATTTAAAGAACTTTGGAAACCGGAAAAACCTCAAACTCTACAGTAACATCCAAAACCTGATTAAGTCACATAATTATGTCCATTTATGGTATTGAAAACAAAACTAATGATCCATACCTTCATTGAAAATGTGGCTCGTTACAACCTCCAATTTTTGTTTTAACTCATCCTAGAGTTAGTATTTTGAGGGTAAAGTTGTATTGTTAGCAAAGAATTCTAGACATTAAGATCAAATATCATCTTCCCACTCCCAAATATTATTATGTGCCCGATTGTACTACCAAAGCACTCATACAAGTGGGACATACCTGCCTTAATGTGTATTTATGCTCTTATCCACAATACATACTAGATAATCCATGAAGAAATCATCAACATGTAATTTAACCTCATAATGATGAAAAACGTGTGATAATTATACATATTTTTAGTGATGTTGAGATATATGGAAGATATCATGAATGGATTAGTATCTATAAGGATGATCCAACATGTAATCAACTGGTCTAATTTTCATCATAACCTCAATGGGTCCAACAAACCTTGGTGAGATCTTACCCTACTTCCAAATATTTATATTCGCTAGCCTTGGTGATACATTTATGAAAACCCAATTTATAACATCAAACTCAAGAATTCACTCATGGTTATGCGCATAAGACCATTATCTAGACTGAGATATCAAAATATGCATCCTGATCAGCTAGACCTTATTTGTAGTCTCCTGCAAAAGACATGGTCTATAAAGATCTTATTATCCTCCCTCTTGCCAGGACAATGGGGAGGAGAAATTCCTTCCTTATAAGGAACCATAGGATCTATCTCAATGGTATCCTTAGTGGTGTTGTTATTTGAAAACTTTTCCAATGGAATTATTTTCTTCCAAAAACCTCTAAATTTAGGGATGAAAGAACGAAGCATGTCCCCTATAACCTAAATTGTATTCTCTTTCTATCTGTTTTCTATGGGTGATAAGTCATTCTCAGATGTACTTGTATACCAAATACCTTCTCCAACCCCTTCCATAATCATGACGTGAAACTATCAACCTGGTCAAAATAGATAGAATAAAGATCTCTATGAAGATTTTCCACCTCTTGGACATACATTATTTCTTTCTTATCTACTTTTATGTTCCCTCACTCAGGTAATAAGTATGCTACCTTCATAATATTATCTATATCAACCCACACTATGTTATTTTAATGAGGTGATCTGGGAAGACTAGTCATTAAATCCATCGAAAAATAATCCCACTTCAAATCAGGAATGGATGAAGACTAAAGAAGCCATATAAGACACTGCTGTTCTTCCTTCACCTACTTACAGGTGGAACATCGAGTGATAGCACCATTAATCTCATGTTTCATGCTACACCCCCAGTATTGGTTTCATATATCTCGGTACATTTTTGTGTCACTAGGGTGAACTTCCCATGATGAGTAGTGGAAATCACTCATCAACTCCACATTAAAGTCTATTGAGACTTAGACATGGCCATAGAACAATAGATTATCATCTCCATAAACATTCCAAACAGATGATGTATTGTCATTTTAGACACTTTCCCACATGAAAATGCCTTTAGAGTCAAATATATATCTCAAACTTATCCATTATATAATAGTAGACATCATGGATAAGGTTGAGATGATAGTTTGACCATGGTCCTCTTGATCCTCAACAATCATCTTTGATAATAATTCCATAACCATCTATTCATCATTGGATTCCTAAAACTTCTATGACTGAGTATTTGGAATTAGAGCAGCAGGTACTAAATTCCCTTTTCTAGATGTGTTGGAATGATTGATATAAAACTCTAGTAGGTACTCAACCCATATACACTACCCAAGATTTAGATCATGCTATGTGTAAATGTATTTCTACCTTTTTTGGTCTTTGAATAACAAAACGATGGTCTCCAAATAAATAATTTCTCAAATAGAATAATTCTTGAATAATAGTAGTGATCTCAAGGTTATTTGTCACAAAATTCTACTTGTGAGGCCTCAAAATATCATATACATAGACAATAACTCACTTTTTATACATCAGAACATCTCCAAGCCCGATACATGATTGGTCATAGTAGATTGTATAAGCCCTTCCTGGCTCTGGTAGAATTAGTATCTGAACTAAATTAAATCTTCCATTTAGTGACTAAAATTACATTTAACAATCCTTAGACCATTTGAATTTCACACTCTTCTTATTCATGACCAGTAGTGTCCCATCAAGGCAAGATAAATCTTTGATAATGTGCCTATAATAATAAAAAGTCCCCAAGAGACTTATAATATCAAATATGTTCTTAGGATTATCCTATGAAACCATAGCTCTCAGTTTCTCTGGTTCAATTAAAACTTGTGAATCTGAGATGATATGACCCAAAAATTGGACATTTTTGATCTAGAACTAACATTTATTGATATTGGCATATAACTTATTCTATCTCAATGTATTTGGCACATTCTCTATATAGGTTTAATGGTCATGTCTAGAGTGTGAATAAAACAAGATATCATCAATGATTAATTCCAAAAATGATTCTATATACATGTGGAAGACCCATTTCATATGATATAAGAATACTACATGTGTGTTCGTGAGTCCGATTGATATAACATGGTACTCATATAGACCACACCTACTCTAGAATGTTTGGAAAGGTATGTATGATTTCCTGACATGCACCTGGTTATAGTTCGACCTCAAATATATCATTGAAATCAACTTATCTCCACTAATGTACTGAAATTGGTCTTCAAATCATGTTAGTGGATATTGGTTCTTAATCGTATGAAGATTCAACCAACGTTAATATACATAGATCCTACATGTACCATCATCCATCATATAAAAAAGGATATGTGAACCCTAAATAGATTTTTTGGGGAGTGTTAATCATTTATCTTCTAGATCCTCTATCTGATTCTTGAGCTCAAAAAGCTCCTTAGGTGTGATTCTATAAGGATGAATGGTCACATGATCTTCACCTCACACAACATAAATTATAAACTCTTCCTCACCCATTAGAGTTAGACTAGAGAAATCAAATGGAAATACATCTCTATAAATATCAAATACTAGAGGAAATATAGTGGGGTTTAACTACAGTCATTACGGTAAATATTGGTTAACTGTGATATCATATTTCCTAGCCACTATTTTTTGTGTCCTTTTCATGTCACACTAACATCTGATTTCCCCTTAGGAAAATGTGTAACGACCTCTGGTGATGTAAACATCACCCTCGGAAGATAGCATTCAAAATAGGTTTTGTAGGGAACTAACTAGTCCATCCTGATGATTACATAAAATACAGACATGTTGATGACGTAGAGGTTCCATATGAATAGGAAACCACCTATATCATGGGGATAACCCCGAAAGTGGCGAACATCCTCTAAACGGATCCCTAATAATTTTTATGGCATCCTAAATCCATGATAGTATTCGATGTTGATGGCCATTCTCCCAATGATTATCTCAGTTTTGTATGAATAAGATGTGCAAGTATCAATCAATGCAGATAAAAAAGTGGATGAAACTATAATATTACCTCATACAACAGATGTTATGGAACTCTCATCCTTTAGTGCAAGCTAAACTGTATCTAACTAGCCTATACCACAACCCTATTCCACTTCCTGGTCACCCTGAGAAATCTTTCTCTGTAATGCTGATAATCATAAACCTTGTTTCCTCCAACTCAACCACAACCTTGGCCTGATCAGCCGGTGGTATTCCATCTTCTTTACTATCGTGATCCTACTGACCCAGCTCATTAACAAGGAGTTGGTGTAGATCCCAACTCACTATAAATTGGAGGGAAAGTACTACCAAAACAATGGAGATGAACCAACCTACCGTAGCCTCTCAACTCAATTGGATCACATGTACACTACTTCCTTACATTCCCTGGTGTTCTATTCTATTTATAGATAATTGAGATACCCGTGATAAGAGCCTCACCACTTCTACCAACATGATATACCACAAAGAATTTCTTTCTCTCAAGATAAGATCCAATGGAAGTCTTAGGTGTGGAAACTTAATAATGTTCACCTTCCACATCCCTCGTATTTTTCACTTTGATTAGGTATTTTTGTTGAATTCTAAAATAGTCATTACCCTAAATATGTTGACTTGCATCCAGATGGAATAATACATCACATTCTTGAATCACCTGACAATCATCTGATCTTCAATATCTAGAGAAGAATAAATCTTCTATGTCATAGGGAAATAGGATGAGTATTCCACAACTGAAATGGTCCCCTATTGTAGGTTAAAAAATTATGTTGTTTTGTGAGCCTTCAGAGTCTGTTGAAAGTAGTAATCAAAGAAGACGGTCTGAAAATTTGCACTAAAAATCTCATGTTGTCAGTCTTTCATGGTGACAACATCCCACCACCTCTTAGCTGGGTCACATAGAATATAGGATTCTATAATGACCCACCACTCTAGAGGCATCTCAATATGATCAATTATAGATAGGACAACCTTGTGCCATGATTATATAGCATGAGGTATACCATCCCCCAAGAAGGTGTTAAGATTCTACTATTGAAACTCATGAGTCAACTCAGCCATACTAGGGGAACATTTCACTCATTCCAATATTCCATGTATCATACATAGAAATTCTTTTTGAAATTGAGGTTTAGCACTGACATCTAAAATTGTTAGAGGATCCACAGGTATCTCTAAAAGAGGAACAACTGGTTACTCACTGCCAACCACTTAGGAACATGATCGTAACCACCATTAGGGAATAATATAGAAATAAGCCAGGGGAAAGGACGATAAAAATCTCAACGAATGTCTCAAAATAGATTCAAAATACTCAAAATATTGAACCATGAAAATAGTACAGGTTCTATAAAGTTACTATAAATTGATCATGTCTCTCTTCTTACATCCAAATACAGATATAGATGGTTGAAAGAGACAAAAAAAATGTATTAGAAACACTTGAACATACCCCACTACCCATATCTAAGGTCAGTTTCATGTATATGTTTCTAGTTCAAACATGTATAAGATGTATGTTTTGATTCAAATATCATTCTCAATACAAAATAATTATTTAATCATTTAAAACACTTTAATATGTCCAAATCTAATGATTTAACATTTCTAGACTATAAGGACCCATACACCTTATGAAGCAGAACCTGGAATTCACTTGGATGAAATTTCCCTTTAAAATGGTTGAGCTAAATAGAATTCCATTCTCCAAACCATATGGTCCAATTCAAATTATGAATCAAAATATGTCACCATATATCCTCACACCATAATATGAATAGGAACATAAAATAACGTTTTAACACAATTATATATATATTACAAGTCACGATGTATATACAATATTCAATTATCACTAAAAATTAAACGTGACATTTAATGATGCATAGCCTATAATTCATATTGTGCATAAGAATGTGCATGATTCTAATGAAAATACCTCATTATATCAGGTCAATGTTAATGAATCATATTTACTATAACATTAATATTAATCAAATCATAAGACATGTCAAAATACCAATAGTGAAACGATATCAACATTAAATGGGAGAATCAATAACACTTATCATCTAACAAATCTAGGATTTTTACCCCATTAATTGGTTTTCGGCAGCCAACCACAGCTTGTGACAATTTATCAAGGATTTAAAATATTCGTTTAATTTTGACAAAGTATTAATGAATTAAAGAAACCTATCATGATACAACTTTGTGATATTTTGGACCCATATTCCACTTATCCTGTACCCCGAGCTCAATGTGCCACATGGCCTTAGGCGTGTCTCCCCATAGGCCAAAGGCATCTCAATAGTAATGAGGGTATGAATGTAACTCAGTGGGGAGATTATACCCTCATTCCAGGGAAAAACATCATATATAACATATAATACATATTATAGGAAGCATAATACAATATACAGATGTAATAAAGTGTGATAGCATTACAGTTAACTAAATAATTAAGGAGAAGAATATTTTGATAACTGAATAACTGGATAAAAGAACAAAATGCCTCAAAATAAATGCATAATATAGTGTTTAATTCAATTTTATTACTACGAAATCAATGAGTAGATACAATAATTCTATACAATATTACAAAAGGAAAAAAAATGGAAAAATCGCTCCACTAGCATCACGAGCTTAAGCCCGATCCTCTAATCCTTAGCTTCGTCTATATATACATATCAATATTATATAGAAGGGTCACTACCCTCACTAGTACCATTAAAACATAGTCTCCATGGGTTCCAAGGGATTCATGAGTTGGCTGTGAGATAAAAATCTTAATAGGACACTACCAATTGAATCATCATATAATCTGATTCGGTGGCCATTTGTAAATAGTTTACTGGTTATAATAGGAAAGTAAAACAAGGCTGAATAATCAGATAACCTCCCACTCAAGTTCTTAAAGGACACTTGGTGGGTCTAACTTCTTCATATCACGGCTATTAAGTATGATCTTGACATTATATATATTTATATTTATATTTATATTATTGGAGTGGATTAGGGCATGACATGTGTGCATCCAAATCATCTATATGAGTTAGTAAGCTCTTCTTAAGGGGTAGTAAACACTATATCATGATAGAGTAGGGGTCATTAATCATGAAACATGGGATTAAGAGTGATATTTCCACGAAAACACTCTAAATAGAATGTGGGGCTCAAAATCCCATCACCCATATCGAAGTAGTGGTGAAGGTCTTCAGGCCAATCACGGATGTAACGGGGAGCCTTGTTCTCCATTCTCCACTATGACCCTTACCATCATTATCACACTCTATTAATTCATATAATATCTATCACTAGATTTGGGAATTTACCACCAATCCATAATCATTTTTTATTCCATTACATATTATAAGCACATTCAAATTCATAGAAAACATTTCATTCTAGAAGAAGCAATTCATGAGGGAAAAATAAAAGGAATTGTCCTTCAATCTCAAGGGATCGTTTCATTTGAAAACCATTTGATCTATTTGACTAAAAAGTAAAAATACCTCATTCTTTAAAAATTCATTACATTTAATGAAAAATCCTTCCATTATGATTAATCTATTCTATACAAGTCATCTTACTCAATTTTATTAAATAATAAAAATTGATTTAATAGGGTACATGTTCTAACGGAAGGGATCATGATCAAAACATTTAATGGATTACACCATCTTGAACTAGACCTTCATCCATGTTCATATACTATTGTAAAATTATCTATTTCAAAATACAATGAAAATTCCAATTTAAATGTTCAATTATCAAATGAGATTATATGGGAAACAAGTCAAATTCCCACTTGGGAAATTCCAAGAATAATAATACTTAACACCAAAGTGGTTTCGTTGTTTCAATGATACAAAAGTGATAAAAGGACCATTTAATTTAAAGTTAAATCTAATATCTAAACTTGTTTCCATGAATTTTGAGCCATTTGGCCAAAATGGACGATTTCTAGGTGGTGTGCCTAAGGGGTCTCCATTTATGGTTTTAGTGATGTCTAAACCATTAAAAGAGTTTTAATCAAACAATAAAAAGGAACTATGGTCATATAGACTTGAATTATTCAACATATTAGAGAATCTCAACAAAGGGTTGAATATGGAAAAAATATATATTAATAAATGACTAAAAAATAGTAAAAATATGTGACACCTACCATAAGATTGTATAGGATGAACCGCTTAATATTGACCTGTGATTTTAAGTAGGTTGGAAGATATCTTAGTTACATTAAAATTCCCATAAAATAGGATAAATGATCCTATATCTATATATACTTATAAATGTTGATATTTACTGAGGAATGAATTATATGTGATGTTGGAATGACTTTGGGCTAGCTAATTCTTCGGACAAAAATGAAATCTGATGTCAGAGGTGAGAGTTATTGATGATTGAATATTGGGAGGGTTTGAGGTCAAAAATTGGGAGAACCCACTATACAACCATTGGAAAACACAGTATAAAGGAGAAAATTTGATTCATAATTAAATAAGAGAAAATAGAAAATTTCCCCCAAAAATTAGGCTCGCACGATTTTCAAACCAAGATCAAACATTACTGATCCACTCTCTCCCAATCCTATCGTATGATGCATAATCGTGATCATAGGCCTACATGAGTGAAAATAAAATCATGTAGGATTGAATTTTATCGGTATATAGCCACACGAGAATGTTCTCTATGTCGAACAGTTTAAAAAAACCATGCACCCAATAATTTTTTCCATTTATATAATTCTGGGCTACGAATGATTCCTAGAATCACTTGTGACCTTTTCAACTTTATTATGAATCGTACACAGTTCCATTTATGGTATTCAAAATGAAAAAATAAACATTCAAACCTTCATAAAAAATTATAGTCCTTAGAAGATGCTAGTAAAATCCTAGTGAATTTTATTGGGTAACAATAAAGAACAACATTAAGTACTTGAGAAAACTCGTGGATCGATTCTTTGTTATTGGTAGTGAGTTTGAGAACATTTTAAATGGGTACACCGAATCTAGTTTTTTAAGTGAAAATATATAAATTTATATCATATAAAATATTTTTTTCCAGAATAGTTGATTAACAAATTTAAAAAAGGTCCAAGAAACAGAAAATTGACTATGATATAAAATAAACTGAATATATCATTGTGTCTAAAGAGACTAAAGTGGTTATTTAGATAAAAACAATCTTATGTGAACTTGGTGATTTCCCAAAAAACATCCATAAAATCAGACTCTATTATGATTATAGTGGAGGACATAGACATTATAAGGAACCTATGTCTCACCAATGAATAGAATATATTCTTCAGTGATTTCATCTCATTTGATAGATTATTAAAATAGGTGATATTAATATTTTATGAGTGCTTATAGATGAAATTATTATAGATACTCAAACAAAATCTATTTTAAAACCAAATCATTAAAACAACACAAAATCTCTTGGCATTAATTACTTGTGTGATGGGATTCAAGGAAAGTGACAGATTGTTTGTGTTTATTCCGTAAATTAAATATATTTTTACTATCATATGTAAATTCTATATCATTATATATATATATATATATATTAATGGATGTACATTATCATTCATTAATGATTGTTTCATAGAACATGGTATATGATTTGAGTACAAACCCCTGAAATATATGTGTCATTTGGTTTTACCTAATTTGTTATCATCATATTTGGTTTGGATGATATGTTAAAATTAGTATGAGAAGGATCTCTTATATAGAGTTACAAAATATCACACTTAGGATATAAGATTTTTAACTTGTATTAATATTAACCAACATAAAATTCATCATATGTATTTTTATATATGTGTTATCAGTGTTATTAAGTGGACATTAGTGATGGATTCCACAATATATGTTTATTTAATATGTTTAATATTTGTGAGGTTTTTTATTTTCCAACAATCCAAAATAATTTTTAAATTTTTACTAGTAGAAATTAAAAGTTCATGATATTTATTAAGCATATGGATTTGATTAAAAAAGATCAGATATGACTTCCCACATGATGGTTTATGAAAATGAGGCCCTCAACTGAGTTTCCACAATGTATGTTAATGTTCATTCCAAGATAATTACGTGTGATGTAATTATATATGATTTACCTAGTTTTGTAATTTAGAAAAAATAATAATATATGTGTGATTGACATTATCCATGTGTTGTGATTAATCTTAGTTTCATAGAAATGGAATCATTACTAGTGGAGAAGTGGTGGATTTGATAACACCAAATTCATTTTTAATTTAGGTAGACATGTTTTGTCTTTAAATAACACTAATAGTATATGATTTTGAGTGATATTAATGAATATTTATAACTTATAATTGGTCCCTTGGGGTCAGACATATGATTTTAATAATTATAAAACTTTAATACTGTAATTAGTCCACGAGTAAAAAAATGTGTGTTTATTATAAACCCAAATGGAATTTCTGATTCCAAAATTTAAAATATTTAACTAAATAATAGTTATTTACTCAAATAAAAATTTTAATTTTATAATGTAAATAATTTTTTATCCATATTATTGATAAATAAATATTATAAAATAATAAATGACAAATGGGACTCAATTTTGTTATTGGAGTAATGGGTTTCTATTCCCAATTACATGTGTAAAATTATTAACCCCACTGTGTGATATTATTTATGAACCTCCTTTATTTGATTTAAAAAATTTTGAGGCTTATTAATACACCTAAAATGTTCTGGTAATTCATCCAATTTTGGTGGTTGTTTAATAATTCAAATGTCCATTAGAGGCTATTTATGACTCCTGCATTTGTTTTCTATGGAATTTTACTCCTTAGAGTCTATTAAATTATCTTATTTATATAAATATCAAGAATAATATGGGTATTCTACATCTGACTAATAGAATATGAATATGGTTCTTAGGGTTATGTAGTATTTATCATTGTAAAAATTAAAGTCTAGTTTTCTTAATTAGAGATAATTAAATAATTCTCCTCTTCTATGAGGTTTTATAGTGACTTTTGATTTCCTTATTTGATCATTTATTTTTTAAGAGTGACAACAACAATTATATAGGAATAAAAATTTAAAATTTAAATGAATATTTTCATTATTGATGGATTCAAAAGGATATAAAAATTCATTAATACTAGTTTGATCTATATATTTCAAGCCCTCTTAAATGTTTTTTTATATTTTTCTATTTTATTATTATATTCTATATATTTTATTATTACATTTTATTTGTATTTAGTTTTATTATAGTTATTAAAACAATACACTGACTTCTCGAGATGAGGATATTCAATGGTGTGGAGTATTATAGGGCCCAGTTTGATGTATGTAAAGACTTATTTTGATGTATAATTCTCATTTAGAGTTTTGGTATTGTGTTTGAGTAGTTATAAATCACTATAGTGTATGTATGGTTGATTCATTGTCTAAATACCATCTAAAATTCTTTAGTGGACTATAAAAGTTGTTCAAATAGAGATATAGGTGGTCATACGATCAATAAATGGTCACATGAGGCCATAGAATCAGGTTGTTTATACCCAATAATATATAAAATGGTTTTATAGTCCTTGCCAATGTATAGTCTCCAAGACCATGAATTTATGCTATCCACCCATATAGAAACACTCAAAAACCCATTATTTTATCCCAATTCAAGTGATTTTGAATTGGTTACCCCGTCAACTTAGTAATTATATTATAGGAACAATCATAGGGAATATTTAATGAATTTTACCCCATTAGAGCTAATCTAAATTGGATATTTGAGTATCGAGTTTCTAGATCCATTGTTAGTCTCTCTACCCCATATCCTCTACATTTTTATTATTATCTCATGATGAAACCATACCTTGGTATGTTTATAATAAATTGGTTGTTGAATATTGAAAAAAAATTTACATTTAATTCAACTTATTTGAGATGGGAAAAGTGATAGAGGATCTTATGTCAAGAATATTGGTTTAATGGAATCACTAAGTTACTATAGGTGGACTCTAAATCATGACATTATGTGTCAAAATATTATGTATTATATTTTATTCTTTATTATATTATTTTGTTGAAAAAAAATTATTAAACATTAATATATTTTCGGTTATGTATCCAAGGTTTTTACTGTTTTTTTCAGTAAAACACCAACAATGACACTTTTTATGTGGGTGTGTGTTTCTCAATATAGTTGGTAAAAGGGTGATATTATATTTTATTGATTTTATTATTCAATTTTGGAATTTATTTTTTGGTTAAGGTGTTATAATTGGATGATATTTTCAATTTATTATATATGTTCTTAGACATGAGTTTGGTCAAAAAATCATAATGGTGTGTAGGGAAATTGTCAATAATCATAAGGTTGTGTTTTTGGAAAACATCCACTTGTGTGTTGGGACATGTTATGTAATAAAATTTGAGTTTTGGGGATAGATGGACCACTCATGATTAATAGATATGAACTCATGGTTATTATTCATTTTCTAATGGACGCCTCTAGTTTTAATCAAGGATACTTGTACATGGTGTTGGGTAATGTTACTATTTTTTCACTGTGGTTATATGTATGGTTTAGGGAATGATTATTCTTGGAAAAATCTTACTGGGTATAGTACTCACCCACCCTTTTTCTTTCCTTAGTGGATGACATATTTCCTAAATCATAACATAGGTAAGAGAAATAAATCATACATATATAGTTGTGAATCATAATCATTGAATTTTAGCTGAAAAGGAGTATTATTTCTAAATAAATGTAGGAATCTTAGAGTTTCTTGGTGGAATGTATGAGTCTTTTGATCTCCATTTTGGGGGAGTACATTTTATAGACATGGATGAATTTATTTTGGTAGATTTTATATATGTATGAATTGTTTAGTTTTTGATATTATATTTCGTTTTTTATGTAAAATTTTCGTTCATCAAGTATTATATATAATAAATTAAATTTTAACTCATTTCTTTATCATCTTTTTCTATAATTTTGACATATTGGATATTTTGAAACCACATTCCAAAACCTCATTAATCTCTTGGCATGTGGGTTTTTATTTCAATGAAGGTAAACCATCCCTCATAGGTATTGTATATACTCATATAATTTTTAACAGTATTTACTGATTTGGGGGACACTGATAAGGCCTAATATCATTCCAAGATGACTCATGAGAGTATGATAGGTGATGGGTCTATTTAGGATGTTATAAATTGTATCATTTATGTCCTTTTAGGAAGTACTCATAAATATAGGTTTATTTGGGACTCATAATTTGTTTACGGAAAGGAATATTCATCCCTTTATAGTGAACCATGGATCACATATATGTACAATTAGTCTATGTGTTTATTTAATCACTTATATATTTTTATTATAGTTCTTTTTGGTTGGTTATCCTACGTAAAATAGAAGAAATTTATTTATGCATCATCTAGGAATTCATCTATTGAAAAGTAATCTAGGATTTATAGTTTTTAGAAAACAATTTCTTGGGATTTTGAAATGGATTCCAAAATGGTTTGTTGGTAAATAGTGATATTCCCAATGGGGTTTAAAATGGAATAAATTATGAAATATTTTAATTTATTGATTATCATTATGATTAAAAATGAGAATGTTTAATTTTAATTCACCCTTAAGGGATATTTTCTATGTTAATTATTATTTTTTATAGTTTTGTTATACCTCTAAAAACAATTAGTGTGGAATTATTTAGTTAGTTTCTAGTGATCATAGATGATTCTTTTATAGTATTAATTGACTATATTTATTTAGGAATTATATAATTATTTCAAAAAAGATACTCCATAAAATAGACATGATTAATATTCAATGAATATAGAACCAAATGATCTAACACTATATCAATAATTATTATATAATTGGGAATTATCATACTAAAATAGTAATGGGTTTATTAAACATTAGTATGATCAAGTGGATAAATTGTTATAAATTTTTAATCAAAATACTATTATATTTAAAGGGGACACTAAACCAAAGGTGTTGGAAATTTATTAAAATAACATCAATAACATAATGAATTTCTTCAAAACACTCACGTATTTTAATGTTATTTAGGAAATGTATATGTTGTAAAAACTCACAAATGAATTTTGTGAATTTTTTGAGAATGATAAATTATTGGAAGTGTTGACTGGGTAAGAGTTAGAGAAGCATTTCAACCAATACTTCTACCCTCCAAAATTTAAATAATCAAATTTGACAGAGTTCATTTATATTCAATAAGGAGATATAATTAGCTTATATTATTCTTCATAGTTAACTATACTATATCATTTTTCACCTAAAGTACATTCTGTTGACTCTATAATGTCTTAAATGATTCAATTCAGATTACAATCAGAAAAATTACCAAGTGTTGTAACATTTTTTATTAACTCATGTATAAAAATATTAATATTTTAATTAGGGTATTAATGATATAACATTATAAATAACTACATTGTTATTATCATCCCTAATCTAAGAGGAAGTTGTGGTTTAAGTAGTGGTAAGTAGTAAAGTTTATAAGATTATTCATATTGGATGATAGAATAATAAGTCTGAGATACATTAATTTATTCTTATATGGGGTGTAAATACATTGGGGAAGGATACATTCAATGTAATTCATTAGAAAACTTTGATAGAGATTCCACATGAATGACAGGAAACAAAATAATGTGTAGGGATCTTGGACACATAATGAATTATTTTAAGAACCCAACTATTCCATCTATGGTTGAGGGATGAAATAAAACATCAGTATCTCATTCCCAAGAGGGTGTATCTTAATGAGATAGTTCAGAGTAAAAATCATACCAAACTATACGTGACTCTATGGCCTCTCAAGAGTCTCAATAGACACCATTGTAGCATATAAAAAATTCACTATATTATAAGACAGATGGTCATTTATTTGTAGTGGTGAGGGATTTATTAAGGGTATACATGGCACATTTTACATCCAAAAGTTCATGTTTATTGATTATACTATCAATTATATATTATATTATACTAGTAACACACATTCATTTATTATGGTGAGGTATATAATAGTTGTTCTTATAGGTAGAGATGATGTCACAAGGAATGCACATCCAAATTACACTATGAGAGTGGGATACAAAAGGATTCAAATTTACATAGTTTACTATTATTATAGGAAACATGAAATTTTTGGGTGACATCATCATCCTTGAAATACTCATGTATGATATAGAAATGGATTGGTTGATTTTGTATAATTCTCACATTTATTGTTATTGTTGGAATACCATATTATCCACATAATATGAAGAAATACATAAATTTATATGTGAATGATATGTGAATTCTAGTAGTTTTGATCATTTAATGGTATAAGTTAGCAATATAAAATTTAATTCATCAATTATGGTATTTGGGGAAACAATGGCGGTTGGGTGATTTGGATTTCCAATTATATTTATATTTTATTTAGTTGTATTTATATATGATATTTATAGACTACCTATATATCATGAGGAATATTTTCTATCAACTTTTTATTATGTTTCGGTCATATATATCTTCTTTATTAGAGGATGGAACTATATAAACCAAATGATATTATAGTTCAATAAGAATATTTGAAGAATATTGGTTTTATTATACCAATAATTTATCTATCGTTAGCACTGGTTATCACTTTTTTATTTTGAATCCAGCACATTAAGATTATATTTCGATTATAATAATATGAATCATGTAATTTTCATGAAAAAATTTCCACTTACTATAATTGAAATTTTTTTCACACGATTCAAATGTTATCGATTGATTTCCAAGATCCAATTGTGTTTAGGGACCCATTAAATAAGGACAATGAAATTAAATATACTAAAAAATATTTTCAAATCAGGTATGAGAACTTTCAAAAAAAATTATTCCATTTGGAATTACTATTGATCCAGTTTTTTTCATGGAATCGATGAATCAAATATCTTATCAATATCCCAACTCATTCACATTAGTATTTAAAGATGAAATATTTGAGTATTAATGATCCATTATTGATCAAAAATGGAAATAAAATAATGTTTTAAGAACATTAAATGATCAATTTACCTAAAAATATTCTCTGAATATACATTTTTGACAAAACTCCTCAAGTATATTACCTCATAAAATGGTTTATTGATTAATACTAAGTATATAAAAATAGTCGTATCATGGAAAGAATTAAAAAACAACATTTGGTGTATATTATTTAATTTTTATTTAGTTACTAGAAACAATTTAGTGAGGATTTTTTATAAAAAGGATAAATAATTAATACATTGATCAAAATAGGTGTGTATTTTTTATAAACTATATAAATTTTAAACCCCTTAGAGGATTTGAATTAAAAGGATATATGTGATGGGTATTCCATTTGTTATGATGTATGAGGATGGGAATTTTGTGTATTCTACTTGACGGTTATCATATTGTTGCATATGGATCACATCATTGAAGGAATGTGAAATTAATTAATCAATACATGACAAATATATTGAAGTAATTTTACATGCATTAAAAAATATGAATCCATAATTTTTTTGAATAAATTTCAGAATGCAATATAATCAATATAGTATTGAGTATATCTTCATAAAACATGATGTAAACCTCAGTAAGTGAAAATGGATGGAGTATTTTAAAACCTTCAAAATTTATATGACATAAACACAAGGGAAATAGAATATAATAGATGATTAAATGATCCAAAAATCGATGGGGATGTGTTTTTGGAAGTTAAATTGGAATGGAAATATACAGGATTATTCAAATAAATGTTCACGAACATATTTGAAGAGATTAAAAAGATAGTATTACTAATTATTATGGTTATTAGAAAATTTTATGATAACATGTCAAAATAAAATGTTTTAGAAATTTAATTTATCAATATTTGGGATTATCTAAATGATGGGGATACCCCAGATGGATGGTTAGAAACATAAAACATGACATTATTTATTTGTAAAGATAGTTTTTCTTCTTCCTTGATATGAGAGAAAATATTAAGAGAAAAACATCATTACAGTTGAGAAGTTTAACCACATGATAATAAATTTTAAAGATATATAAAACACTAAATTTGGTATCCATTCATAAAAAAGGATTTTGCAACATATATTTTGAAATTCATTACCTATCAGAATATAAAAAATCAAGCCTAGGTTTCAAATGGGAATGTTACAATTATTACAGAAACTGGTGTGGAAGTAGGACCAAATTATGATAAATTTTATGGTGTCATTTCTAATGACCCTGAGAAATCATGATTCCATTTGGGGATTCATGGATGAACTAACTAAATCTTCTAATTTAGTAATGATTTGTTAAAAAATCATCGTTAAGGACTTGAAAAAATATATTTGAGAGATTTGATTAATATTTATGGTGTCCATGAATTAATTATATTTTATAAATAACCTTAGTCCACATCCAGGTTTTATAAGTCATTTTAATGGGTGATGGATACAAAATTTATGTTATGACATTTTATTTTCCTTGGATGGATAGTCAGTCAATATGGTCTATTCAGATATTGAAGGATATTCATGGAGTGTTTGTTAGGGATTTTGGTGGTTCATGGGAAGAACCCCACTATCTAGTGTGGTTTTCATAATTATTTTCATCAATTTAATATTGGTATAGATCTGTTAGAGTCACATTATGGGAGTCAATTTCATTTTACATTATTATGGGTGGATATGGGTGTAATTTCCTTAATATGGGAAAGAGTTATTAAGTAGATTAATTAAAAGTTTAATTAAATTGAATTGTGAATGGCTACAACAAAAAATTGGTAGTAATCATATACTGATATCCATAAATGTAATTCATAGTTCACAATGGTCGATCATGTGTTTATAACAATTGTTTTTATAGATTTGGAAAAATAAGGCTTGGGAAGTAGGTTGTGTTGAGTCCTTGATATATGGGAACCTTTGGGATCAATGTGTGTATCAAGGATGTCACATAAATCTTAAAATTACCTATGCGAAATATTATATTTCATGATATTTTTCATAAATTTTTATTGTGGAAATACATGTCATGATATTTTGACACTATTAGTTTGGATTGGGTAGAGTTTGACCTAGGTGCAACATTTTCAGAAACCCATTCATATCAAAAATCATCAAGAGAAGGTGTTCTATGATTGAGTAATTTTCTTGGTACATATAATTTAGAAACATGGTGTCATGAATTATGATACATAGAGGATATATTCCTTTATTCCACAATAATAGACCAATATTTTTACCTACACCAATATATTATAAATTCATGAGGATGGGAAGTGAACTGGTGAGTAATATGAAAGAGATTATATTAAGTTATTAATTCCAATTGTGTATATATGTTCATGTTTTTCGGTTTATGAGAGATTCTTAACACTTATATATATATTTTTAATTTTTAAAAAATAAATGTATGGTGTAACACCCATAGATTTTATGATATTTTTCCCTTCAACTAAATTTAATATCTCTAATAGCTTCTATTACACACCACCCTGAGTCTAAATGATCCATAATTTAGTATATATTTTTTAAAAAATTATTATATATGAATTATGAATAGGAATTCAAAATTTTTAAAAATAAGTATCAATATTTTAGAAAATGACAATATATTGATAAATAAGCACTCAATTTTTAGTAAGCCTTTATATGCACAAAAAATATATTTTTCCTTAAAATGGATTATTTTTACATTTTTGAAAAAATAAAAACTTTTCTCAATTTTATGAAGTTTATGTGATAAATGATCACCATTTTTTATATTATATTTTGAAAAATATATTAGATTTATTTTTTGAGAGTAATATGAAATGGTTTATTTTTTAATAAAGAGAATAAAATATTGGTTTGTATTAAAAACAACATTATCATATAATGAGATTACAAAACTCCATTTTGTTTTAAAATTTATTTAAAATAATAAATAGTTAAAAAATATTATTTTTAATCTAATTTAGATTATTGGAATCAGTTTTATGTTTTATTTTGTTATAAAATATATTTATAATTAATAATTTATTTTAAAATACAGATTTATTGACATTTTTATTATTTAATATTAATGAAAATTTTACAAATTATGTGAATTTAATTTTATTAAATTTATTCCATAATTGAAATAAGAATAATTAATATTATTTAATAGGTTTTGATTAATTTTCTTAATTAATAGTATAAAAATTAAAAATATGTCATAGTGGTTAAGGTTAAAATGGGATTATCGGGGGTTAAATAAATTTAAAATTGTAAATTTAAAAATTAAACATTCATAAAACCTATTGGATAGAACAATTTCTTTCTAGTTAAATAACAAATTTTAATATCTATCCATTTTGAAGATTTTTTTTGGGAATGACATTATTATATATTTTTTTCTTGTATGAAATTTCATGTGTATCCTCTCTCCCACTTATAAAAGGACACAACTACCTTTTATTCTTTACAAAACTTTGATCCTTATATCAAGGTGAACCCATAAAATATTTTCTAAAAAAATACCTATATGTTAATTATAGGTTATGGTCTTTTAAAAGGCCTTTCAAATGGCCCTTAATAAATGATCTAAAGGAGGCCTAATGAATAAGAGGTTATCATCTTACCTGATTTCTTTCAATTAGTTTCATATTCTACCTCATCTAAATATGTATTAGTTATAATAAAATATCAAAATTAAGTATTATAAATTTATTTTTATTTATTTTTATTTTATTCCCACTAATATACACTATTTATTCAATCAAATGGGATGTGAAACTATTGCTCATGCATATACGTTGACTTCCGCCTCCACGTAGTGATAAAATTCATTTAACATCCACATCATTCATGGATGATCATTATGTTGGGTTGGAAGTTATTATATGATATTTATTTCATAATTATTATTCTATAATTATAATATCGTATATATGTTATTACCTATCAAACAGTTGGAAAATGAAAATGTCACTTCTGACTACATGTGGACCACAACCTTTACATAGCGATGTGATTCATTTCTCTTTTAATATATACATGGCTGGTAATAATGAAAAATTTAATTAATATATATGATATATATTAATTAATAATTATTCTATAAAGGTAAATTTGTATTTAACTTTCTTCTATTTAATCCATTGAAAATTAAAAACAATGTTAATGGATATGTAAGACCTATCATCTCCATGAATAGTGTAATTAATTTTTCTATCTCTATCATTTCTATATATGTTAAATATATATATATATATAATAGATATATTTCATATTTATGTCATTATTAACATTCTTGATATGATATAACACTTATCATTTTACAAAAAATATAACTGCTGAAACTGAAATTCTCATTAAAAAATAAAACATGTTATAGACGTAAAAGATGATTTTAATAATAAAATATTAATAAATGGGTGTTAAAATGTTTTAAGTGAATAATATATTACATTAAATTTATATATATTATTCATGTGTATATTTTAAACAAATTTAAATTTATTATACATGTGTTCATAGTTCTTTCATGGCAATTCGAACTCACGGTATGGTATTTCCATGTCACTTTTATTTCTATGAGAGACATGCCTTATTCACCACTTGTTTCTCTTTTGTGGTATATATAATCCCTATCAATGTATTTTATTATTATTCTAATTAAATATATGTGTATTTACATACCCATATAAGTTAATATATTTCTTTTTTTATTCATAAGATACCATATTTTTAAAGGACTTATGTTACAATCTCATTCATTATCACAAGTTTTTATGATCATGTTTCTGATGATGAAATTTTATGAACTATAAATCAATAAATCAATAATGTGTATTTAAATATTTTTATTTCTGGGGTTTAAAATTTTTCTTTTCATTTTGCACTTTTACAATATTCAAGATACTAAAATAATAATTTTAAGTAAATCAGACATTACTTCTCTCTTCAATCTGAAATCCTTTTTTCATATATGACATTGTTTACTTAAAATGTTTTCAAGCATGTTTTTAATATTATCCTATGATTTTTTAATTTAATTTTTTATACATAATTTAATTTTTATAAAATTAAATGAATATTTTTATCATTTTCTATATGAGGTGCTTTTGAGTTATTATCAAAAATGTAAAAGAAATAATCGTTTTAACAAACATATCATGAATTAAATTTCGTAACTCCATAGATGCATAAAATTTTTAATATAAATTTATATGTTTCCAATAATTTTTCTCAATTAATATTTTTTCCATAATAATTTGTAAATAATTTTATTTTCAATAAGATATTTGGAAATGAAAACTATATTTTCCTCATGAATTTTTTTGTTGATCTTTTATTGTATATTTATTTATCAATAAAAAAACATCGATGTTTATTATGATCTAGTAGGGTTATTATCTAATGATACCATGCTTATTGTTTCCCTATATGGTTAAATATTATGATTAAAATATATGTATAAAACTATTTTATGTTTCAAGGGTTATGCTATGATGAAATATTCAAATATTTATAAAAATCATTACCATTATAGAGGATATACTATATTCAATTTTTTTGAACCTGTGACACAAATAAATATTATTTTGATTATTTTATTGCTGTGATTAGAATTATATATACCTAAAATGTGTTGGATATAAATGGATATCTCATGAGATAATAATAACTCATATAGTAAGTGAACCATATTTAGTAAGCGAGTCTATCCACTATGTATTGTTGGGAGTGAACCTTGACAATGTACATGATGGAATAGGGAGTGAACCTAATCATCGATGATATTATTTTAAATTATCCTTGACTAGGGAAATAATTTTTTATCCTTATTTGTTTTCCAAAAACTTATGTCTAATTCTAATGTTATGATCTCATAGATCATTTCATTTGATTACTTTATGATTCAAGACTTATTTACTCCCATGATTTATTCCATACACAAATATTTTGATATATGATATGTAGGGTATGTTTTTCAAAGGATATTTTCTTTTTCTCATAACCTTTTTCTGAGGATATTTTTATGTGGACATTTGTATCTCATTTATTTACCATTAATGGGTTTCAGTGATCACCCATTATTATGTTTCCTTTCCCCAGGTTATGAAGAAAGGATTTAGGTATGATAAGTCTAATAAGGGTGATTTATTAGAATAAATTTGTATATGATTGTGTAGATCAATTATAAACAAGTTTTTTAGGTTTCCATATTTCCAAAGACACAAGACCCATGTTATTTTAGAGTGGATTATAATGTTATGTATCTAAATATTATCTAATAAGATGTAGTAGTTATAAATGAAAAGTATGGGTCACTATACATAGTCTCAAGTACCATCTATAATTATTTGGTACATCATGAAATAGATTCCAGAGGAGTAATAGGGGGTATTATAATTGATGTAACATCACTAAATACCATGTTGTCAGGCCTTGCATGCCCAAAAACTTAAGGTTAAATGGCCATATTCATAGTTCTTGCATGGTCATCAAGACTGTGCTATTAGGCCCTAAAACCACTTAACCCCCCCCAAGAATTATTTTTTTCAATTCATTTGATAATGGAATAATTTACTCTTTCTACTGGGTGACTCCTAGAGATATTTTTTAATATTATCTCCCTTAAAAACCAATATATATTGGATATTAGAGTATTGTAATTCTAAAAAAATGATAGTCCCACAAATACTTCTGTTATATTATTTATTATTGGTTATCACTTGATAATACTCTATCCACCTATAGATAGATGATTTATAGTGATGAATATTGAAATATATTTTATATTTTGTTCTAGTTATTTGAGAATGGAAGTTGGATTGTGTTTCTTGAGTTTGGTGTTGTGGTATAATTAAATCATTGGGTTTAGGTAGGTATTAATAATTCATTCACTTTTGTGATAAAATCTCATGGATGGAGTGTTACGATTAATTAAATTGTTCAATACATTTATAATGACAAATTTGTCTGTTTTATATTGTATAACCTTGGGTTTTGGGGTGTCCTTTTTTGGGTTAACACAAATGGTGGTTATTTCTAATGATATTGGTGATTTTTGGTTTAGGATGGAAAAGGGTGATATTGTTTTGAATTGGTTTTTAATGAATTGTCACTTTAAATTATTGACCGAGGTGTTTTTATTAGTTGAAATTGTTTAATTATTACTAGTTATGACATAAATATGACTTTAGTAAAAATTTCCACATGGGTGTGGGTACCTTTTAGAAATGAAAATGTGGGTTTTACAGGTACTCAATCTACATTCATGAAAAATATACCATTCTTGGTTGATGCTCATGAACTGAGTAAAACATTATTTTTTTAATTAAATGGGTTTGTATTATTAGGCTATTTAATTTTTTCAGAATTTTCGGTTAGTTTGGTTATCTGAATCTAGTTAATATTGTATGAGAATTTTTATGGTAGTTTTAAAA
The DNA here is from genome assembly GCA_963277665.1 of Viscum album. Taxonomy (NCBI): domain Eukaryota; kingdom Viridiplantae; phylum Streptophyta; class Magnoliopsida; order Santalales; family Viscaceae; genus Viscum; species Viscum album. Next base: position 631,069,435 of record OY728134.1, on the reverse strand, counting down.
ACATTTATGAGGTAGTAATGTTTTTAAATCAAATTTAATGATTGATAGTTTTTCACATATATAGGGTTGATGATAAATATTGGGTAAATCTTACTAGATCTAGTACTCACCCGAAATTCACCCAAATATCAATATGGGTATATTAAATTGAATGTAAAATGGGTAATATCATGATATTATACATCTGTAGTGGTATATTTTATTTAGCGTAGTAGATCTACATAGGAGAGTAGTTCCAAAAGATGTTATAACTCATGGATTTTTTGTGATTCATGGAGGAGTCATCAGATCTCAATGTTATAGATTTCATTTTGTATCCATACTAGCGATAAATTTTTGAGATTATATATAAACATACACTTTTTAGTTTTTGATAAACTATGTTAATCTATTTTTAAAAAAATATGTTTCATAATTCAATATATGTGTTCCTAGATAGAATATGTTATTTTGTTTTCTTCATTGTCTATAGGTTGGGTGTGACACCCCCATGTTATAGTGGTGTAATTAAAAATATAAATATGAGTTATTTTAAATATTGAGAAGTTATATAATTTGTAATATTTTTAATTTTTAAAATTTTCAATCCTGCACAATAATCACATTGTTACTAAAAGACTAATAGTAAATGTAGAGACCATTATTGTGACATATTTATTGAACAGTGAACTTTTTGTACATAGATGGGGGTCACCATGAAAACAAACCTTGTAATAAGTTAAATATTAGTAGTTAAAAAGAATTTTTATTTTAAATAAGGTAAATAATGTAGATTATTCATTCACATGGGTATTTTAGCTCATTTTAGTGCACATTTGACACCCAATTAAGAGTAATATTGTAGAATTAAATTATATGGGAGTGTATTCTATTAGAGATTTTTTTTATGGTTTGGAAATAGTTAGGAGGACCATTTGGGATAACCATGTTGATCCTTTCATATCAACTCCAGTGAGATCTATATAATTGGTTCATGGTTTGGTAAACTATGTGGTTAAACCGTGTCAGACTCCCAGAATGTTAAATGTGAATTTACTCGAATGCCACTAATTTAATTTATACCTATTAAAATAATTACTTCTTATTTTTTGCTATTATTTCTAATAGATATATATCTAGGATCTTATTCTCTTATTATTTCCTTTTAAGGATTTTCCATGGATTTTAAGTGCATTTGGAAGGTAAAATACAATTCCATCTTCATTCTTCAAATTTGATAGATTTATTTTTATCCCATGAACTATAAGGTCTATAGTGGTAAACCTAGTGTTTTGGATGGAATAAGATTGTGGATTTAAATATATAGGGATTATAGAGTGTATATTTATTTATCGTTATTGTGATTCCATCATGTTTTTGGGATTGTTTTGTGGATATGAGTGTTTGTGGTATGAAGAGGTTTGTTGTGGTGTGGACGAGCTAGCTGTGTTTTGGAGATCAGGAGTTGGATTTTTATAGTAGTTCCTTTTTTAAAACTGTTTCACCATGGATAATAGTTGTAGATTATTAAAATTTAGTGTTGTAGTGTGGATGAGAAAAAAACCATTGTAGTTCACTAAGGGGTATGTTTGGGTTGTTCAACATCATTCATGGTAGTTGTGTTATAGGGAGTAGGTTATGGAAGAGCTCTATTTTGGTAGTGGGGTTTTACGTTGAGGTGATATATTCTATATAGTAGTCCCATCTCCTGAAATATATAAACTACATCATGGTATGTTCTATAGTTCTTGGTTTCACTTTGACCAGATAGGTTGTGTCATGGTCTTTTACACTTTTCCATGGTCTAGACCACTTTTAGTTGTCATATTCCATGGTGTTTTGGTCTACACCATGATCTTATTAAATAAAGAATACCTATAAATATCTGACCCCCAATTGGTTTTTCGTACAAATTTTTCTCTCAAACCATAGGCTCCCATGTGATATTTTAAAAGGCATTTAAATCCCCTTTTGTTGGCATTCAACCATGGTCCTTGGGAGATTAATTCATTGGGTTTTATCGTTATTATTGAGGATAGTGTCATTATAAAAGAACTATAATAATTGAATTTCATTATATTCTTATAAAATTTGTTTGATTTGATATATGAAAATTTTATATTTAATATCAAGTAAAGTTTTCCTTATAATTGTTTATATTGAAATTGATATTTCATTAAATTTAGATATGAAAACTATTAACCTTCATAAAATTAATTAATGGTTGTCTTGATTAAAAAAGTATTTTCAATCATGAAAGATATAATTTTTCCTCATTCAAATGGTTTATAAATGGTAAAAATTGGTTTTAAATGGTTTTTAGAAAAATTATAACATTGGGAGCCTTTTGTGTGTTGAGAAATTGAATTCTCACTATAGTGTGGGTAATTACACTTGAGGTTTTTCATATATATAGATTTTTATAGGACTAATTATTAGTTAAATTCATTTGATGTATGAATTAGCCTTTTCTATTTTTTCCACGTATGTATTCTCATAGACTATAACAAAAATCTTATTTATTCTTATTTATTACTTGTTTTACACATAATGGTATATCTCCTTTTTCTAAATTGTTTAACTATTTATCTTTTTGTGTATCCATGGATATTTTTTCTTATTCTCTCGTTATTTCATAAATTTATTTTTCATATTAATTATTTTTATGAATATTAAAATATTAAATGAAAAAATAATGGTTTCTTTTAAAAAATTATTCTATAATGAAACTACATTATAAAATAATTTTGTTTTATATCAAGTGATAGTTTTTTTGTGATATTTAAAATTTTATATATTATTTACTAAAATCATACCAATAATTATTTTCACATCATACATTTTTCCTCTGGTAGTACACATATTTTGTTTTATAGTACATGAGTAAAGGTAAGGGAGTCATGTAGTTAACCATATTCTATTTGTTGATTTCACCTTTACTGTGGGGAAGTTTAGTGGTGATGGATGGTCACATGGAGTTTTGGATTATGGATTGACTCATTTTACTTTTAGGTTTAGCCTTTTGGTATTTAATTTGTTTGCATCATGGTTGTGTACTATTTCCTCTACTATGTAATATTTTTTTTTGACTCAGTATACTTATAAATTAAACTAGTTTTGGTGTCCTTGTTTGTCTCTAACTTTTGGTAGACATACCAAGGTCACATGTCAAGTTGACCAAGGCTGGTTCATTATATTTTGGATTCTATCATCAAAATAAACTTGATTAAAGTGTTTTTATGTATGTTTTTGTGTGGAATAGTTTTTGTAAAAATAATTTGATGCTTGTATTTTATAAATTCAAGCACTGTAAACATATATGTATATGTGAAATATTGATGTGTTCGTAAAATTTTTCAATAATTTCTAAAATTTTCATTAATGTAATTTTATGTATTTCAACTTTTAAATTAATGGAATTATTTTTATGCATTCCATGATATTGTATGAAACCTTAATAGGATCTTTTTATATGAATTTTTTGAAAAGGGTTTTTTAAACCCATTATCATTTTCAAAAGAGGTTAACTCTTGTTTTTATTGGGTTATTTCTAATAAAATATGTCTTTTTTTATTTATTATTCATTTAAAATAATGTATTAATGTTTTAAATAGTTGTTTTAAATCTTTGAATTATGTTGGATCTTATGAAACTATCCATGAAATTTATTATTTATGGTTTTATTTTACGATGTTTCAATAAACAATTGAATGATTCTTCAAGGAATTTTTTCTTTTTTAAATTTTATCACCACAGTTTGAATTTAAAAGGATTATTTTTAACATGGAATTCCAAGATTTATCCAAAGGATTCATTGGATCCTTATAAAATTGATTTTTGTATTTCTTATGACACCCTTTCTTTGATCCCCTTAGTGTTACATGTTGTAGAAAAATTTCCTATGTGGGATAAACTAAATATTTATTTTATGACCTTATAAATGTAAATGGGAATGTTTCTTAATGGGGTGTTAGAGGTGAGATGAGGTTATTTATTGTTTTATTGTTGATATAAGTGTTGATCATATGACATAGTTGTTATTGATCACATACACTTTGGCTATTTCATGGGAGTCCTAGGTAGCGATGTGGGAGATCAAGATTCATTCTACAATAGATTCAATTATTTAATAATATAGTGTATCCATGAGTGTTTAATGTCATGTAGAGATGAGTATCTTTGATGATTCTGGTTGAATGTATGTGTGGCTGTTATTTCATTTAGGAGGGAAAAAAATACTGATGGTTTCTTCCTCTTGAGTGCGTCTAGGATCAACTATCATTTGGACCCAGTGATATTCACATGTTTATTATTTCCATTTTGATGTTTATACCTTGGTGATTCCTAATTTATTCTTCAGTTGTATCCCCTTGTTCACACATTGGATTTTTGGTTTAATTATTAATATTTTTCTTTACTTGTGTTCTAATTCTTTTATATTATGGTCCTATCTTTATTTCATACCTTCTTTTTTGATGGTTTATTTTACATTCCTATATGATGTATAAAAATTCATTTTTGAGAAATGTTTTTAAATGAGAATAATAACCTTTTCTATTTTCATAAACATGGATATACACATTTTTTGGTTCAAATTTATTTCCTTCCAAATTTTTGGTCTAACTATTGATTTATAAAAAGATAATTTTATTGTTATATTAAAAATGGGGACTTGACTCTTATTTTATCTTTATAAACTCAATATCATCGTTTTAAATACCAAAATTGATTTTATATTCCAAAAAAATGGTTTTACCTTATGGATATTTAAAAAGGAATATGTTTTCCTCAAATGAAATGTGTAATAATTCTTTTCTAAAACATTATCAAATAAAAACATGATTTATAAGTATTTTTCAATCAATAAATTTTAAAATACCATATAAAATGGATTTCATAGACATATATTTGAAATCCTTATATGCACATTTCTCTCACACATTATTTAGAAACACCCATGTGTATATAATTATTTTTTTTCATAGTGTTTCGTTGAGTTTAATATCAATTTTTTTTCCATCCACTATTGATGGGTATTTTGGGATTTGGTGTTGACCATGGTTCACATATAGTTGATCATGTGGTCGATCTGGTTTATGTTTTATCTATAGATTATTATGTACTGACCAACTATTTTATTTACATCTTGGTCACTAACTTATTCTATAAATGGATATGTATTATTTATATAGTTGTATATTTCAATGTGATTTTGGTCGATTATTATTTATTAGTCCATGTTTTTTTATTAGAAACCATTTATTTCACATTCTTGGGATTTAATGTATAGAAAAACCATGTCAGATTCTCAATAGATTTATGCTAATTATTTATTTTTAAATCTAGATAAAAAAATCCTATTGATTCATATTTAATTTTATAGTTCCTAATTCTATCACTTAATTGTCATGAATGCACTTTGGAATTTTTTTTAGATCAATTTGAGTGATGTAACAGGTTGACACAAGTCAGTTTATTACAAAATGGTATTAGAGGACCCTCTTGTTAGTTAGAGAATTAATGGTTGTTTGGTGATGGAATTTATGATACATAAGAGTTTGTTTATTAGAAGGTTATTACCCACCACATTTCTTGGGGATTCTTGAGTTTCCATTAGAAGTTAAGATTTGAGTCTAGTTTTTGAGTTTTGTTTTCAATTATTATTATTTTAATATATTTATCAAAACCAATTTTGTTCAAAAAATAATTATATTTATATAATTTTTATTTGTGTTTCACCACAATATTTGGTGAAAATTGAATAATAAAGTAGGATCATGGTTGATGCATGGTCTCAAAAACCATTTTTATCCCCTGAAGATGCTACTAGAAACCTAATAATGTTCGATGCATGGTGGGCACATAGTCTTCCAAACCATTTTCACATAAAACACCAATTGATTTTTCTTGAAATGACCATTTTATCATTAAAGTTTTACATAGTTTATAAATAATTTTAGATAAATGTAGCAATCTATTTTATGTGATGGTGTTATTTTTTTCAACGCATATAGTAGATTCAGAACCACAATACATCTAGAAAACTCAAATTTGGATCAGGATTAATGTAAGGTATAAAGACCATGAGACCATGGATCATTTTGAATAATACTAAGAAACAATGAATCATAATGACAAACCTTGTCCCAAAATCGTTTGATAATCTCATACACTCACAAAAGACACTAAAATGTAATAAGAAATAAATAAAATTAAAACATTAATGAATAGACCCAATGATTTATATGGTTTGAAATATATATCAGGCCATTTTATAAAATTTCATAGATGTGTAAAATATATTTTTAAATGGAACAACTAACAATAAATAATACTATAACATAAGGATATTATTAATAAAAACCCATTCATACAATAAAAATGTCCTAAATTATTTTATTTATCAACTGACATTAATTACATGTAGTTCCACCTTCTTCTAAAATATAGAATTGGTTTCCACCTAGATTTGATTTTTTATGGAATCCATCTTATCTATTAAAGGAATGAACCTCCAACACTAGTTATTTAGGGAATATTGTGTCCTCCTAGAAACTCCACAAGTCGTCCTTTAAACACCCATGTTAAGAATCAATAACACATCCTTATGATTTGGAACTTTCATCATATGAATTCACCAATATATCTGCCATGGATTCCAGACATATGTTTCATTATCTTCCTTGTATCTGGTACCACTATAAATATTTAAAATCTACAATTTTCTAAAATATTTTGTAACTGGACTGAAAATAACTTATCATACCACGCTTAAGAATCACCCTCATGAGAATCATTTTCCATACATTAACACAATGTCCTCCAGATCAAAAATATTGTGTACCATGTCCCAATTTTTATTTTACTTATTCATGTATATTAGAGTATCTAATATCATATGAACTCAAAGTTATCTAAGCCCTAGTAAAGCATAAAACCAATTCATTCGTTCCTGAGATATAAATTAAGTTAGATATAATCCAGATTCGGTTCACCAACAACCTACTTTAGTTCCATCACCCCTCCACTATACGCATAAATTTGACCTGGTATTTTAGTTGAATGTGCATCATTTGGGAGGAAAATATTGGATTCATGGATAGGTGAATAATTATTTTTCATTAATGTATAGCATTTCAATGTCTTTCTATCTTATTAAACCATATTTTAGTCTCTTTAAGTATATATAAACTCCTTTCCTACTTATTTAAATTCTCAATACTCAGATTTTGAGGATAATTGTGAAACTACCAATTGTATTCAAGACATCAATATCATGGTAGTTCCTCTAAATTTAAACCCAAAACAAATGGTTATCATCCATGAATGTGTATCTACTCCAAATAAAACATATTTAAATACTTATAATAATCATTTGTTATGAAACAAAATTAACTATCCTTTGACATACCAATCTAGGATAGACAAAATGGTGACCTGAGCTGGTTTTCCACATACCCTAAAACATGCCTCCTTGTATTCTAGAGGGTTCCATCCAGCAGTGAAGGTCTGGTATGTTTGTCATGGAGAGATTATACCCTCTGTTATCAGAATATAAAACCATAAGAAGGAAATAAAAATAACTAAGTACAAAATAATATAAATAACTAGAACAACACAGTTACATGTGATAGTCAAAACTAGAAAATACAATAGTCAAATTAAAGGTAAATCATGCTATGAAAATGTAATTTCCATGTGTCTATAATGAAACTCAATGTAAAGACATAACGACTCCATACCAGGTCCTGAACTGTGTCTGTTTCCCTCTCCCATGCTCCAATACCAAACTGCAACCTATCACAGGGCCTTTCCATTATCAAAACCTATGACAATAAATTCTACTTGGGTGGTGATCGGGTGCCCCAAATATGGTGTGAGTACAAGTCAGTAGGCCACCACCAACGATGTCTAAAACATGTCCTATCAAAATATAATGCTTACATATTTATAAATCAAAAAATACAATTCATGATTTAAATAGTTATCACATAGCCATTTAATCTTAAATCGTCACATTAGGCCAATTCAATTCATGTTTTCAATTTGAATCATCTATCCTTATTCTCATTCATTTGGTTTAGTTCATCATACCTGACACCCAAAATATCTTTGAGAGTAGGTCATCATGCCTAGCACTTCTTTTCTCAATCGGTGTTGGTCGTCCTGCCTAGTACCCCATAATCTCAATCTTGGATAAATATTAGGGAGGAACACCATGTCTAAGTCCCAAAAACTAATTGGAATAATGTTCCATGCCTAGAATAAATTTTTTTATCCATTTAATCTTTAGTTAAGTCAAATAATTTTTCACATTCTTTATTTACTTATCTAATAATTAGATGAAAATTTCAAAGGCTATTAGTTAATTAAAAAATTAACTAATCATAAACCCATTAATAAATTCATCAATTAATTAATCAATAAACAATATTCTCATTCCATAATTAATTATTCCCAAATAATTATTCATATCAAACCCCAACATTTAATAATTAATTCTCATATTTAATTATCCTTGATCACATCATGGATGATAATTAATTTTCACAATTAATCAAAATTCAGATCCAAACATAATTTCATAATTAATTCCCCAATTAATTATATTATTACAATAAATTTTAAAACTTAAATAAAAAATCACAACCCATAATTAAATATCCAAAATATCAATCAAATTGGGAAACCCCTCATTTGTTTGTTCAGTGAATTAATTATCAATAAATCACTAAGGTAAACACTCATTAATTCCACTTTCCTAATTAATCAAATTTAGGAACTAATTTATCAAGAGAATATATAAAATTCATAAAATCAAACATATATCAAAAACCATGACAATGTGAGTTTTATTTATACCACCTACCTCGGTTTATTGATCGAAGTCAGCCTAATGGAAATCCCTAAAATCTGAGAGGCCCAACGTCTAGATCTTGCTCCAGATCTAAATCCCCAAAACAAAAATTAAGATCAAAGGAATAAATATCTTGAAAATATAGATATGAAATAGTAGATATAGATATTAAATAATGTAATTAGATCCAAGAAAATTGTCGAGATCTTCCACGAAAAAATATAGAAAATATAGGGGAAAGAGAGGAAGAAGCATCAGGATGAAATCCACTTATCAGGAGAAGATGGATCATCAATCAGGGCATTCAATATCAAAGAAAGTTGTTTGGATCACCTCATAATATATTTGATTGATTTGAAAAAACATATAATTTTATAATCCTGAGGAATGTTCGAAAATATGGAAGTCCTGGGGGTTCGAGGGGTTTTAAAAAAGGATTTTCAGAATTAAAATCCCACATGCACAATTTCTTGGGTAGAGGTGAATGGTTTGGCGAACCGTGCGCCAACAGTGTGGACCCGTATATCTAGTTTTGTATGGTTGGCATGGTTTGGTTGAACAATTTTTTAAAACCATGTGCAAAACGTGTTAACCTCTCTGTCTAGTTTCGTAGGCTTGCCACAGTTTGGTCGTAGGGTTTGAAAAATCGTGCACAAACCGTTCAAAACCCAATTTCAGTTAGTTTTCCTTTAAATTTCACCCAAACACACCCCAAGCCACTAATACATGTTGAAGTTACTTAAAATCATCAAAAACGACTTGAAAATTCACCTAAGATGACTCTAGGAAAGGCCAAAATATTACAATCTATCCACCTTATAACAACTCTTCCTCAAACATCACTCCCGAACTTCTCTATGATTTCGAGGAAAAAAGATTAGGCCATTGATCCCTCAGGTCTGCTTCCCATTCCCTTGTTTCTTATTAAACATTTCCCTATTTCCATAACACATGAACTAACAACATGATCTTTCCCAGTAACACTTTCTCACTGCTACCCAGCACACGTACCAGATTCTCTTCATATGATGCATCTATCTCTAGGTCAACCTCTTACACATTAATCATATGAGAAGGGTTTTAATGATAGAGACATAGTTTTGGAAAATGGAAAAAATCATTCATTGCACTAAATTTTTGTGGAAGTGCTAATCAGTATGCCACCAGCATAATTCTCTCCAGCACCTCAAACGGTCCCAATAACCTGGGTGCTAACATGTCCCACCTATGTATCCAGTGGTGAACCAATCCAGGGGACAGCCAAAGGAATACCTGATCACCCTATTGTTTCCCTTCTTTGCATACGTGCTAGAGTAGAGGATATGTTTTGTGAATAGGGTGAATTGTTGTGATTTGGATGTGTTTCCCATGCATGCTTTCTTGTTTTGTCATTTGGGTCTTGTTTTATTGATAGGCTTCTATTTATTATCCATGCCTAGTATTATAGGATGGTGTCCATGTTTCTATGATATGCTGTTATGCTGTAGAATGCAAGAAAAGTAGTTCTGGAGGTTTACTTTTTCCGTTACATGATGTTATTCTATTTGACTTACAGAGGGCCATGAGAACCTGGTGTATAGACCATCGAGAGAATTGACGTTGAGGGCTTCTCCAGAGTTTCTTTATAATTACGATGTGAGACTGCAGGGGGAATTGACATGGACTGCTTACCCAGAGTGTCTGTAGTTGCACGATGTGGTCCATAGGGGGAATTGACGTTGAGTACTTCCCCAGAGCGCCTTTAGTTCGATACAAAACTGTAGGGGGAATTGGTGGTGAGTTCTAACTCAGAGAGTCTATACTTTAGTTGATCCAGATTGGTGAGACTTTGTGTGCTTCCCGGTGGGTTGCTAGTACTTGTTGGTTTAACCAGAAGGGATAGGCTATGAGAACTACCCAGGGGGATACCTATTTGATTCTACATTCTTGAGTATCTGATTACTTGTTTGTGAACTGAATTCATGAAACAGAGGATTGTTTGTTGTTGAGAACATTCCTTGTTTACTACTTCTTGTACGTTTACCAGCCATATATTCACTGACTGTTAGGCCCAGATCTTGTGACGGTTGCCTACTGGGACTTAGTCTCACACCCTATTTGGGCCATGCTTTTGGGCCCAAAAATATTTTATTTGTTGCAGATATAGACAAGGGAAAGCATCCTTCTACTTCATGTACTTGATTGCATTGGAGCTGGAGAGCATGGGACTAAGCCAAGGCTTGCGATGCTGAGGGGTTTCTCATATGTTTTTCTTTTTTTACATTGGTTTAGTAATATATTCAGCATTGTTACTTGTTTGTATTCTTTTCTAGACATATATATATATATATGATTCATCGTTTACATATATTTATTCTCTAGTTGTTTCTTTATAAGCCTTCCATTGCATACTGTTGTTGGATATTGACTGCTTCGGCTATTGTGTGTTGTTTACTTCTGTTGTGTACTTTTCCAATGAGGGCATAGTTCCCCACTATCACACCCAAGGCCCTCGCTGCTATTTTATATTCTTTGTCTAACAAGCATAAAGAATCTCATATATTCTAAAGAAGAAGAATTCTGACTTCAATTTACATTTCTTAAATAACCAAAGTAATTTTGTGATGTAAATGAATTTTCTTCTAGGTTATACATGAAATAATTCACATGTGTATTATTGAACTAATTCTATATGATTTCCGGAATTATTACATTTATCTTTAAAAAGTTATTTGTTGAAAACATGATATTTATGAGTGTAAATAATAATTAAGTATTTTATCTTCAAAGAGTATAAACCCCATACGGGTAATATTCTTGAAAAATAATTTTATAATTAGTTAAAATATAATTATATTACCCCAAATAGATCATACAGAGTCTTGAATTTTATATTCATTATTCATTTTTAATGATTCAAGAATAAATGAACTATTAGTTATGCATACTTGGACACCAATAACATCCATTCCTTAAAATAAAAAATTTATTATTTTTTCCTATGATAAAATAAGATAAATGTTTTAGAAATACTCAATAAAATTACAAGAAGATTCATTCAACTTAATAAAATGGATGTTACGCACTTCTCACTATAGACATAAGAATCTCCCTTCCTCAACTACAATGATAATTTACCTTACTTCTCATATATTTTTTATGCTATTTAGTTATTTTACATAAATACAGATATATATGTCACATATTTTATCTAAAAATCAATAAATAAAACAAAAAATATTACATGATATGATGAATATATCTTAATTATAATCCTTTATTTTTCTTAATATTTAATTTGTTGTAATTTATCATCTGGTGTCAAATCATTCCACATGTGAAGGAAATAGCCTCATGTTCAATATCTTCTCCATTTTAATCATTTATAAGGACAGTGTGAATATTCCCTTGGAGGTGTACTATCCATTTTCCAAGTAATGTTTTCTTTCTTATTTTCACTATTATAAAAAATATTTATCTTTATTTAAGTAATATATTAATGGAGAACCATACCCAAATGATTTTCATGTGGTTAATTCATATTCATTGTTTTATAATTCTTAATGATACTTGAAATACTAGTTGATAATGGTGAAATAATGATATTTATTAAAATATCTTGATTTATCTTTATACATACACATAATTGGTATATTCATATCCTCACCAATCTCTCACTTCACTTTCTCCTCACATAATTCTTGTAAGTCATCCAGCATGGTCTTACCATCTATACCCTCATATTGATTTTACAACTCTTCATACATTTATGATAGAATTATGAAATAAAAATAAAATATTTCTTATATAAATAACCTATAAGCATCGTTATCAGCCTTACCTTCTTCCAAAGGTGTATGATCATCTAACAGGAACTCCAACATTTAAAATTTCCCTTCATATCAAAGTATTATTCACAATCTCATTTACCACACTTGGAAATTAGTTCTAGTAATAACCTAATATTTTTCCACTATTGATTTTAGAGTTTCAATAGAATTACATTCTATATTATTAAAAAAATAAAAGATAATAATATTACTAATTTATTGTACATTACCCGTTATCAATCATTATTGATTATGTTGTCGTCAACGACTCTAGTTATTTTATCAAAACCGATTATCCACCAAATATTAGATTTAAAATACTCAGTCATAAGATTATTCTAGTGGAACAAATCCTTAAACAACTATTTGTAGCCTGAGTAGTGGAATTACCAGTACTCCATGAGTCTAAGGTATGATTTCCACTAGCCAACATTGTTAACTCACAGCTCCTTGATCTGTTGATCATAATATCGTCAGTTACAAAGAATAATTTATATTAACTCAATTATTTCCATCTAAACTTTCACCAGGATTTTTATGGAGAAATAAATGTGGTTGAGTATTTTAAATTCAACCCACATGTTTCATAAGTATTCCCTGGTAGTAAGAGGAACCCTCATCTATGACTAATGATCACCTCAAATGTGTTGTTCTGTTTCAAGTCATGTGATGTAAGGTCTTGGTGAATTAATATTTACATTGAGGTTTTTTATGTTTTTTAATTTATAATTATAATGTGATTTTATTTATCTTTTTTGTTTTTCATTGATCACAGATAAAATAATAAAAAACAATAAATGGAATATATTCATTACATATGTTCATTTATTTTATACATTCATGCATGTTGATTTTTTTGTGTGATCATGTATCAGCCTCACTATCAGAAACAATTAATAACGTATTATAAAATAAAAAAAAACTATGACATGATCATGATTTTTTTCTACTATTTGATCCATTTAGTGGATGATGAATCCACTAAGACCCTTGTAAGATTACTTCAGTGATACACTGACTTGAGTTTTAGCCCACATGAAATTCTCGTGCATTCTTCACTTTTTTTCCCATGCTGGTACATCACTTGGACTGTGTCACTGTGAACATTAACAATTTCACAATGCATACTCAAATGTAAGTGAGGGGTTAATTATGATGTTGAATTAAATATTTTCTGCACAAAATGTTGATAATAAATCCCATATAAATTTAATGATGGAGGGAAGGTGTGAAATTCGTCTAAAACATATTTATTAACATATTCTTTTTATGAAATATCGTTGAAATAATTGAAATAAAATAAATAATAAAAAAGTATACACCAATCGGTCCCAGCACATGATTAGTCAAATCAAAATAATATTTCTTAACAAAAATTAAATAAGCTAAAACTAAACTTGAAGGTATTTGAAATGCATTTAAATTGAATTAAAATAAATTTAACAAAATATTGATATGTCTTATAACACATAAAAAGTGTATGAAATTACAAACATTTTTGTTAGTTTTGTCAAATTTTTATTGAATATCTAGGGTTCTTATGGTCCCAAAATGCGTCCCTAATGTTGATATTGGCCTAGGCTGTGCCTGTCTGGATAAGCGGGTCCTATCTGACCTGACCCACCCTACCTAGGAGGCATGACCCAATAATGGAGGGAAAAGGGTTAACTATTTTGAGGGGTAGAAGAACTGGGTTGTTCAATAAATGGGTGCCAAATTTAGAAATGACTTTTTTTAACATTCTATTTTTATCCATGAAAAGTAGGTGGTCCACCCAAAAATTTAAGGGAATATTTGGTAGGGTTAGGATGCATAGACACCCAAAATAAAAATTTCCTTGTTAATACTTTTTAACTCAAATCACTCACCCCTTATATATATTTTCTTTTATGATTGGTGAATTTGACACCTTCCCCCTTTCCTAAATTTAGAGTCTATTCACTTAAGGGTGAACAAAACCCGCATATGAATTTATTCATTTTTAAATGTTCTAATATTAATTATTAATTTAAATAAAAATTATTAAAAAATAATATATCATTAAAAACACAAGTAATGGTATATTTTAAATCTGATTGGAACATCCTCAATGGAATTGAGACAGTATTCAAGGCCACTATTTGAATTATAGAAAATTTAATTGAAATAAATTCACAACATCCTTGATATCAATTAATGAAACATAAGTGATACAAAAGTGTGAAATATGGGAATTTTAAAATAATAGGATTCATTATGAAGAATAAAAAAAGATACAATCATTCTTGGATTCGTCCATGGATCATGTGCAATTCAAATTAATCATGAATAAAATAATTAAATGAAATCATAAATGGTACCATATTAGTTCGTCAGTGTAAATATGATATGATCATTTTTGATGTTCCATTACTCAAAGGCACCAAGAATAGTGTCATATATATCCTCCACAAATTCCTCACATCCCTTGGATCATCGTTCGTTGAATATTATGATATAGTTTGGTAAATAAAAGTGTGTTATGATGGCCATTTGATCTTAGGAAGAATGTAGATTTGATTCAATGAAGCGGGATCAATTTTGACTGATTATTCACATAGTTTACCCCTATAAAACATGATAGATATATTTAGAGGGATTCAAATATGATTAGACCTATCCCTTTCACATTTTTATACTTGAAAATGGTATTCATATCAAGGTTAAAATCATAATTGTTTAACTTAATACTGTAAAATAATTAACCCTTACCAACTAGAACATAACACAACTAAAACGTTGTTAACATATTATAAGTGAAATAAATATTTCATCACTAACTTTTGAGATTCCCATGTTTCATGTTAATAAACATGAGACATTAACTCGAATAATACATTCCATAATTGTTTAAATTTCCTTGACTCTATAATGTACATTTGGATAATAATATTTTATCACATTCACATTTATAGTTAATTAGATTATAAATACCTTGAGAAATAAACTCAATCATCATTATTAAAAGCATTGATATATAATTTAATTAATGTACTTCTGGTCATTCACACTTGAATGTTCATTAGGTCCCATGTGTTGGGCCAAATGTGTTCTAAACACCTATTCATCCGAATAGGTGAAGCTTCTGGATAATTCTTTTTATGACCCGACATGCCCTTATCTTGATAATAGTGAGTCATAATTACATACCAAGATAGGTATTTTAGAATACATAATGAACCCTAAATAAATAAGAAAAATTCATAAATAATACTACCTCTTATGAATGTGTTCAGTGTAACATAATTTCGTTTTCTCCTGATATATCCAAAAATAGAATGCACACATTGTGTCATCATATTTCTAATTAATTGTTTAATTCATGGTCCTAATTGATGGAATTAACGTTTCTACCATGATCAGGATTTAGTAATGGTACTAATAACCTTGTCAGTTGGGCCTAAGATATCCTTTTCTTTTGAATGTGAAAATCGTTTTTTAATCATTCAATTTAGGTCAAACTACACATGATTCAACCAGTACATTCTATCTTGACATGAAAAAAAATTCATTGTTTTTTATTATAATAATGTATAGGATTAAAATGTAATTATTTACAATGATCTTAAGTTGAGATACCAATAAATATTTTCAGAAATAGGAATAACCAATAGAACCTGAAACATGTGGTGTTCCTCTTTCTGGGGCGGCCCTCAAGGTCTCTTCAACTCAATATCACCATGTGTGAACCACATCAAAAAAAAGTATAAGTGCTTATGATTCCTAACATATGTAATCAGAAATTATTTATGTCCCATACATATGATGTATCTAAAATATTGGACATATTGTTAAGATTTTAATCATAGTATCTCATAGTTATCACTATATCATGGAACTATTATAACCTATTAATATGATAGATAATCTAAAGAAATTACCATGTAAACAGTTGATGCAGATGTATCAAAACTATTATGGTTAGAATGTATAATAAATAAATAAAATTATTCATGATATGGTAATTAAAAACTATTTTTCAAATTTGATCTAGGGTGGAAAATTTTACAGTAAGATCCATTTGAAAGCCTCCTAGGGCTCTTTTCCCAGATCAATCAAAAACATCCTAACCACACCTACTACCTAAGAAATATTTGGCCTCATAATCCCTCATGGAATACATTTGAAATCCCATATAATATTAATATGTAACATTTTTTATGTATTTTTCATTTTTATATATTTTATATTTTTTCTCCTTGGAATGTTTTAAGTGTATATTTAATGAAGTACTTAGAGTTTTTGACTCACTCAATATAAATATTTCTAGTAGTTTTAAAATATACTCATACTAATAAAGGAAAAAATTCTGGATCTTAAGTCATTTTTATTACTTATCCTTAACATTCAATTTGTTAAATTATAATACAATATCTGAGAACAACTAGATAATTTACCCTTCAACTTATGCATACTTCCCATCAGAGGTCAAACTAAGAGAAATTAATTAATTTAGAGAAAAATAATTATAAAACTTCTATTATCATACACCTTAAATTAACATCAATGGTCTACATTGTTCTAGATGAAATTCCATTTTATCACATAGTTATTAAAATTCTAATTCCAAGGGATTGGTGTATTCTTGATCACATGCAAACTCTCATTGATCTTTCACAGAATTCCTCCATTTCATTTGTGTATGAAACCCTCGATTTTCTATATTTATATTTATTCCAATAAATTTTTACAAAGGAATTATATCTTGAAATTAGGTTTTTTGAGAAAAAACCTTCTATTCTAACTTGACTAAGCATTTTCAGAATAGCACTGTGTTTCACAACAAGACAGAAAACCTCACCAAAATGTATTCCCTAAGATTGTTATAATACTTTGATTACTATTTACACATTATATTAGAATCTATAATCAACATCCTCTTTAATAGGATTTTTTTTTTATATTCCATCTTTCCTTCTAGAAGTTCCATTAGCTCCCATGAATCTAAAACTGAAACAATTCATATCTTTATTCATTATTAACTCTCACATAAATATGTAACTCAAAATTATTTTTCTGGAAAGGATATTAGGTTCCCCATCTACTATGATAAGTATAAATTTAATTTTACAATAAAAACTCTATAATATCTTTTTAACAATGTAATATTTTCTCAACTCATATTGTTCAACCCATTTCATACATCATGCTTCTGAAACTCTCCCCTTAGTGTCTGTTTTCCATTAGTATTCTTGTACATTAAACCATCATACTCTTAAAATATGATTAGCACATTCAATTTCGGAACATTTTTTCCTCTCATGCTCTATATTTTGTGCAAATTGAATATCGTGGAACTATCCGGCGACTAGTAACCTCAACCTCGACTAAATCTATTGGTTCCTTTTTTCTAAGAGAATCTTCTAAGTAGTTTTGATCTTTAAAAAAGACATCTTCTATAAATAGAAGGTTTTTGATCATTGATAACCTATTGCTGACTATTATCCATGATGTTAAAAAATTATACCTCAATCCAATGAATAAACATATCATGAATTTATATTCTATCTTATCTATATCCTTGGCATTAACATGTGAATGTGTTATACATTTTAGAACATCCAAGTAATTTAATTCCACCTTCTATGAAGAATATAATTCTCGTAGATGTTTTTGTACTACCGGTTTAGAAGGATTTTGATTTACTAGATAAGTTACATAAATTACTTCATTGTACCAAAAATTCATTAGAAAACTAGAACATAACATCATGTCCTAGAAATATCATTCAGCATCTAATTCATTCATTCTACTACACCTTTTTTCTCAGGTGTTTTGGGAATATTTTTCTATATATATATCGTAATCATAAAATAGAACATATTAAACTATATTCCCTCATTATCACATCCATTATAACACTTAATTCATTTCATATTTTTTCTAGTATCACCATTCACCACATCCCTCTATCATATGAATTTATAAACAATCATATGTTTTTAAGGAAAAAATCCCCAATAATTATTGATATAGATAATGTAATTCAAAGCACCCCCTTGAATTTATATTGGTGGAGGTTGAAATGCATAAATAATAAAATCATTTTCTTCTAGTCCTTTGGTTTCTTTTTATTTAAATAAAATGATATATTCCACTTCTTTCCTTAGATGCACCATTCACAAGTTTTGTACTCAGTGTGTCCATGCTTCAATGATCCTCTAAAATAAATATTCTATAAAACATTTTCCCACAATGTACCCAAGATAGTAATATTGTAACATCCTGAAATTATAAGAAAAGAACATTTTATTCTATACCATAAGTGACACAAAATAGTGAGCTTAAGAATCCATGAAATATATATCTTTACGCTTAATCCTTTTGATAACATGTGAAACACACAACCACGAGTCTAAGTGAATCTTAATATGGCATACCATTATAACATATACATTTAATTAGTTTTTATGAATAGTAATTACAAAAATATTAAAATTAGGTTTAACGGATAATTGGAGCTAAAATAAAAATCATTTATATTAAATATAAATGTTTTTTTTTTCAGAAAATAGTATTTTTCTAAAGGATGAGATTGTCACGCTTTCTGCAGTTAATTTAAATTTATTTTTAACTCTCATGGAAAACATACTTTCCAAAATAAATTTATTTTGTAATATTATAATATTAATTTTAAATCATGGTGATTTTTTTTTGGAAATTTCTAATTTTTATGAATAATGAAAAACAAATATATTTTATTGAAAACATCATTTTCATTTAAATTATTTATGATAATAAATTATTCATTTAATTAGTTTAAAATTAAAATAATTAAAATTAAATTTCAATTAATTTAATTGAGGTCATTGGAATCATTTTCATAGTAATATTTTATATAAAAAAATTATAAAATTTCGAACATTTTCTATTTAAAAACTCACTTTCTCGTCCCATGTACATGATTAATTTTAAAATAAATATTTCGACTTATATTAAGAGAATTTTAAATAATGGGTTATATTTTTTTAATCATATTAATTTATAATTTCAAATAAGGAAAACATATTTATTTACCAAAATCGATAGTTGTAATAGTTAAATTTATTTATTGTGGCCAAAGTAAAAAATTTATTTACATGGTGTTAATCTAGTAATATAAGAGTTTAAAATAAATTAACAACTTTTCCACCACCCATTTTCGGAAAATATGTCAACCTTAAATCCTGTATGGTGTTAAATGGACCATTTTATTCTTCTATCCTGATAAAAACATGCGTATGATTCAATTATTTTAATAAATTACAACAATGCAACCCACTTCACTAATAAAAGACCACCCCTTCCCTCTTCTTTACTCCATAAAACCTATTTTATTCTCTCCAATACCAATCTAAATACCTAATACACTTCCTTAATACCATTATATACACCGTGATTTTGGTATAAATTCATCCTATTAATGAATTTGGTTCATACTTAAGGAGGACACATGAAGAAGATGTAACGGTTTTCAACGACTGTTTTTATTTTTTTCATTCTACACCGAATTCAATTAATTTAAAATTTTATTATATAAATAAATAATAATCCTAAATATACTGATATGTTTTTATATTAATTTAATGACCTAAAACCATATCCTCTTCAATAAAATGGGTTACAAAATCATCATTCATTTGTATGGTGAACTACCACCAAGAAAAACTATGTCATTCGTTTTTCCATTACCCATCACATGATTGGAAATGATGATTTATATAATGTATATATATGATGTTTAGAATATAATTATTCCTCTAGAGTCATTATATAATATATACCCTATTAAATTCTATTCTTAAGAATAAATTATAATGTTGCTCATATGTACGGCGGACAACAGCCTCGGGAAGCAATACAGATCATCTATCAATAATGCCTTACATGAAACGTGATAAGTATTATGCTAATGATTATATATGTCTTAAATTACATAATAATGATATTAAATAAACATTTATAATCCTAAAATATAATATATATCATTTTCATTCATAACTTTTTACACAATTAAAGATGATAATGTCGTTCATGTACGTGCATACTATGTTCTTCTGGGAACTTTTTGACTCTCTCTTCATCACCACACCACATGGATGAAATATATACATCTATTTAAATAATTAATATGATACTGATGATATTATTAATAATATGTGATGAAAAAATATTACGTACCTCCTTTCCGTGATGATCATTGAAAAATAGAAACACTACTAATTTTTAGGAACGACCTACCATCTCCATGACTGTAATGTAATTCATTTTTTTAGATGATACTTCATGATTGGTATTAAAATTATAATTTATGTATAAATATGAAAATTATTTCATGATTATTATTCTAAAGACGGTATAAATATATAATATCTGCCAGAACCAGATCTCTCATTACAAAACACACATGAGAAGACATGGTAATTAACACCTGAAACAATGAAAACAATGAAAGATAATTAACAAACGGGTGATAAGATATTAATAAAGTATAATATATGATATTTTGAAAATTAATATGGTTCTGGTAGAAGTTAATAATTTATTTAAAACCACTATATATAAGGTTAAATCATAATCAATCAATATAAAGGGTGAGGTAAGTGATTTTGTCACAATATCATTTCATCAGGGAACATTGTAATGTTTTGAGCCTAATTTATTTTTTATGGTGTATATAATTATTATTAAATAGTTAATACAATTAATAAATCATTATTTAAATTTTTTTATGTTTAAATTTCAATTATTAAACCTAGGTAGATTTGAATTAATAGTTAACGATTCATAAAAAAATTCATAACATGATTTATTTTCATTAGGTTATATTACTCATTCATTATCTTTGATATCCTAATATTATGTGTGTAATAAATTTTTACTATATATTTTTTTATTGAAAATTTTTTATATAGTTTTATTCTTAATACACATTATCAATTCATTGGTTAATTATCACTTCAATGTTATGATCATTGCAACGGTTTACCTCACAATCCCATTTTATTCAGGATTGTTTATACTTGAATTTTCATTTTTGGAAATTATGTGACAACTGATTAATAAACAATTTAATTTTCTTCTTATATGGTTATTAGTGAAATTTTTCAAGTAATAATACAATTTTCCACTGTTTTTTTCTTAATATAATTTATAAGGTTATTTTTAGAAAATATTTCATTTTTTTTCTCTTAGGTCAGAAATCTATTTTATTCTAAAACCTTGTTTTCTAATCATTGATTTAAAAAATTAACTTCTTCAAAATGATTTATTAAAGGAATTTTTTAATATTTTTTTTTAAAAAAATTAATCAATATTCTTGTCCATTTCTAAAGAAGTCACTTTTATAACATTTATACTCTACAAGGGGAATGTTATTTTTTTCTTGAATGAAATATACAGAATTATATTCCATCATAGCCATTATTTAGTGAAATATTAAATTGAATGTTTATATGTATATTTTTAAATAAAATGCTTTCCTAAAATTTGAAAAATTCATTATTTTTTTAAAAATAAATTCAAAGAAAATTATATTCAGAATATTTTAGTTTTTGAAAACTGATTTTCAAAATGAAAAGAATAATTTTCTAAAAAATATTTTTAATGATATTTTTATGGTATTTTTATTTATCAGTGATGTAAACCCTTTATTATAACCATGATTCACTTAGCATAAATTATATTTCTATCATCCTTATTCTTTATTTTGATGGTTTATAACCAGTTTGACTAAGGATCTATATTTTACTTCTATTCACCATATTATGATTGATTGTTTATGAATATGTATATTTTATTGGTGTAAGTAATAAAATTTCATATCCTAGATTTTAATATTAATGTTTTTGTTGATTATGTTTCACTCCATTTATATTAGGAGTGAATTAGACACTGTAAGTAATGTTCTAGGCCTGTTATGGTCTCTAGATGCATCATTATGTCTCATGAGGAAAAATAGATTTGGTTTTGTCTAAGACCATACCCGTTTGTATTAGATTTTTAAGAACAATCCTAAATGGTATTATATAATTGGAAACAATCCTATATGGTATTATATTTCTTGTAGATTGACTAGATTGTATTAAATTCCATGTGACATGCCTCGATTTTATGTTTTATATGTCTATTATTATGAATTATATCACTATGAATTCAGTTATTGATATTCCATGTGATTATCTGAATAGTTAGAATATCAATGGTTGTGTTTTTAGATCAAGAAATTATTTATATAACATTATTTATCATCATTTAGTCCTTAAATATTATGTTCAATATATTTATTAAATAACATATTTTAGTTGTATACCTATCAATGTTGATTATACCTCATTTATTCATAGATTCTGTTGTACATGTACCTTATATGGGAACTTGATGTCCCACCATTCTTATTTTTTATTTTCCATATGATATCAAGAAGTATTTTTTGATTCATACATTGGAATACAGTAAGTAGAATAACGGCATTAGTGATGATTTTTTAAATATATTTTCTTTTAAAATGAAATATAAATATAAAGTATGCATATAGTTTTCCATGAATAATAAAATATTTGGTCCTCTGGTATGAAATTCCTTCTATCATATTAGAAGTTAATTAAAAAGATATCGGGTCTGGGATAATGTGGTCAGGGGAATCATAGTTGGTATCAGAGGATGTTTTTAATAACCCTTAGAAACTAGATTAAGGAAAAATGTATATCTGGGAACATAACTCTATGTTTGATTTTGAGGATAATCATAGAAGAAAATTCTAATGCTTTTATAAGGTATATATTCTGTGATTTTTCCATTCCACGAACCCTTTTCTGGATACTAAAAGTGGGTTTGGTTCTAGAAAAGAAGTACATAGGGGTAATAAATATGGAAAGGGTGTATTGGGGTTGACCTGATTGTCACCTGGTGTATGAAATAAGCCTTACTGTGCACCAGTTTTGACACTATTGGGGGATATGATTATGATAATTCACATTATCATTATAACCCATTAAGAGGATTTGAATATATAATGTAAAATAATAACCTAGGATAAACCTATGGTGTCATAGATAAAAAAATAATGTGTTAGAAAAGAATGAGAAAATGTTTTATGTGTGGAATTTAATGGCATAAAGCAATGAATTATGGATGAAAAATAAAGATCATGATAGACATAAATTAATATCATCCTAAGGATCCATTTATAGTTTTTTTATTACAAGTGGGAGCCTGGAAATTATTTAAGTCAGTTCCCTAATCTAAATGTTAAATGATATACCGAGGGGAGATCTATGTGGTAATAAAACAGATAAAGTAATTTTGTAATGGGGTTTATGAATTAATTTGTATATTCTTTTGTACATACGATATTTTTTAAAATGATCCCTAAAACATATATGGATTGTGTTAAATTTTATAATAATATACATCCTCATTAACGTATGAGTTATGGATCACATCATGGGTTTATGAGTTGAAGTTTTATCATAAGTTCCATGTCATAAATTTCCCTTTTAATAATTTAGGTGGATGTAATGTAACACGACTAAGGATATTTCTGATAAATTTATTGCAAGTATATATTTTATTGGAAAACGTATTTGAGGTATTTAAATTCGTTAATATCATTTAGGGGTAATATGATTATTAATGACGTTGTAATAATAGTCAACTGGTATTATTAAATATTGTGACAAAATAATTATATTGAAAAAAGTAATAAAAAGAATATTTGATGATTAGATTTATTTTAAGTATATTCATCATACTTTTTTGTGATTGTTATATGAATTATATTAATATATTATATAAAAATTATATCTTGTATGATGGGTGATAACATGTCATGTCTGTGAAGGCCATGGGTCCTAAACTAGAAACTGATGGACAATAAGGGATTAGTGATTACCAATGGCTTATCTGATGTCTGGATTAATATGTCATTATTTGTAGTTAAATTTCTTGAAAAATTAGTGTTAAAAATGATCCAAGGGAATTACTTTTGAGTTTTAGATACTAATATATTTTTTTCGATAACTTGTGCTAACAGTATTTTTTTTGGAAAATATGTAGAGAAAGATAAAAGGAATTGTCACACTTTTATGGGTCTTAAGATCCATTAAATTTTAATTTTAGTTCTTTAGGATTAATAAAATTCATATTTGATATTTACTTATTAGAGTAATAGATTGGTTTTAAATTTATCAGAGAATAACCAATGGATGAAATTATTCTTATGATATAGAAATATATCATGTGATAATTTTTCATTATATTCTTAGAGAGTGAAATAATTCCTCAACATTATGAAAATGATCATGAAACAAAAATGTTATCCTATTACATTCTTATCCAACTAATCAGATATTTTTTTATGTATTCACATATTTATAGTTTTTAGAACCTTAGTATTCCATTAAAAATTCGCATCCTTCTGATCAATGATAGCAATCACTCTCTGTAATTATTTACCCTTTTATTCCATGTCCATATCTTCATTTTACACTTATTTTATTTTATATAAAAACCATGTTATGATTTATTTTATATGAACTTTTTAATTCAATTTCTCTCTTATTAAGAGGATTTTGTATTAACTCTTATTATGAATTGGGTTTTTCAATAATGGTAATTCTTAATATCAAATCCTTGATTACCAATATCAAGTATAAATTTGGATGATATAATTATTTTAAGGTGGGGAGAATATTACAACCCAAAATTAGAAAATATGACCATTTTATTTTGAAACATATTTGATACACAACACTAAGCATAAATAGCCTACAAAAAAATTTTATTTCAATTTATTATCAGTGATAGCTTGATGAACACACAACCCCAATTCTAAATGAACTATAATATGGTAAACCATTTTAAAAATGTGGTTAAATTACTAGGTATTATTACTGATAAATATATTCTGAAAATTAGGTCCACCTATTTATTTGAAATAAAATAATAACCATTAAAGATAAAAATCAAAGTTTGCTAAAAAACTATATTTTTCTAAATGATGGTTTAGACACGAATTGCACACTTCATTTAAGACAATTTTTTGATAATTTTATAAATTATTTATGATAAATTGAATTTCATTTTTTAAATAATATTATCAAGACAAATTATATTCTTAATGTATTTGGATTTTTCTGGAAAGTTTCGTTTTTTGATGAATAGTGAAAAATTATAAATTTTAACTGAGAATATACTTTTCATTTAAATTATTTATAATGTGAAATTGAAAATATAATTTGGTTTAAAGTAACATTATTTAAATTATATATGATTTAATAAAATTTACTTCATTGGAATCATTTTCATATTAAATTTTCATATAAAAACATTGTAATCTTTTGAACATTTTATCTTTGAAAACTCATTTTCTAGTCTTGTCTGTGTGATTAATATTAGAATAACTTTTTCCACCAATGAAAATTGAATTTTAAATAATTGATGGAATATATTGAATAATAATAATTTTAAATTTATATTAAGTTTGAATTAATTTTTTATCATAATGAATAGTAAAATTGTAAAATTTAATTACCATAGTTAAGGTAAAAATTGATTTTCCATGTGATAAAATTCGAAGATATGGACTAAACATTACCTACTAGTTTTTTCAAAACACATTTTTTGATATATTTTGACATTTTATATTGTATACTTGAAAATGATCTATTTTTTATGCTTTTTTAATGAATAAAATTTGAGTATGATTGAATCTTTTCAAATAGTTACAAGTGTGACACTCACCTCCCTTATAAAAGGCCACACCATCTCCCCAATTATTTACACCTTAATCCTAATTTTTTCCAATATATTCCCAAATAACTAAAAAAAATTTGAAATGTCATTCCATAATCTTTGTTTTTTTATAAATCCTTCCTAGGATGGATTTTGGTGCAATCCTGAGGAGGATACTCAAAGAAGAGGGGATGTCTTTGACGAGGATTTTTATTTTATTTCTTTCTCAAATTCTTTCAATTGTTATTATTCCCTAATGATATAATAAAGTTTCCATATTAATCATATATGGATATTTTTATAATAATTTTATGAGCTATAACTATCTCCACTTTTGTTAAATGGGTTGTGAAATAATCATTTGTGTGTACAACAAACCGATGTTATTCATCTTTCTATTGACAAATCGCGTGGTTCAGAATGATGATGGATAATGAATATATATGATATTAACAAGATAAATATTCATATTTAATCATTATATTATATATATCTTATTAATTTCCATTTCATAGGATACATGATAACGTCACTCATGTGTATGGAAGATTAACACTTCGGAAAGTGATGTGATTCGTCTTTCACTAACACATTACATGGATAGTGGTGAGGAAGATTTTATTGATTATATGTGACATTAATGGTATAATTATGAAATTAATTACAGATTTATAATTCTAAAAAATTAATATATATTATTTTATTTCTATCATTTTCACTTAATGAAAGATGGTAACGTCGTTCGTATACATATGGACTACCGCATTCACAAAATTACGTGAATCTCTTTTCATCACAACACCATGTGGATAATATATATAGGTTTATTTAAATAAATAATATAGTATTTATTATATTATTATTATTATTATTATTATTTAAAGATAAATATAAATTCCCTCTTTTTTAGGACAATCATTGAAAAATATAATTGTTTCTCATGTGTGTGTATGACCTACTGTCTCCATGAGTCTATCACATTTCATTTTTCTGGACCATATTTAAAGGATGTTATTAAAATTATAATGTATGTATAAATATGAAAATAATTTCATGATTATTATTCTATATATGATATAATTATATAATATTCACAAGAACTTGATCATTCAGGTTGAAACATGCATGCGAAGACAAGGAAATTAACACCTGAAAGAATTAAAATAATGAAATATAATTAATGAATGGGTGATAATATGTTTTAAAAGAAACATATATGATATTAAATTATTAATATGGTTCTAATTTATGTTAATAAAAATTGTGATACCATTATTATAGAGGTTATCACATGTTCAATAAAAAAGAAGTGGGAAGTAAGGGATTTCATCTGAATTTCAATATTTTGAGGCACGTTGTAGTGTTATGAACAAAATTTCTTTTATATGCTGTATTTAAATACCCTATGAAATTTAATATAAGGAATAATTAACTATTAATGGTATTAATTTTTTTTTGAATTATTTCATCTAATGGGATTTGAAATAAAAGTTATCATGTGGTAAAGAATTTCATTACTCAATTTATTTTCATTAGGTTATATTACTCTTTTATTGTCTTCCATTTACAAATATTATGTATGCATTGATATTTAAATATAATTTTTTATTTATACTTATTATAAGTGTGTTTAAATTTTATGGACTTAATATATTCATTTTTTAATTCTCGATTCAATAATTTGATCATCACAATGGTCTACTTCACAATCAAATTTTATTCGATATTATTTATACGTGATTTCCCATTGAAGGATATTATTTGATAATTGTTTAATTAACCCTTTATTTTTTTCATCTGGATTTCAATAATTATTTACATAACATAATAATTTACCACTATTTTGTACATAAAATAATTGAGAAGGTGTTTTTAAGAAAATTAAACTTTATTTATATATTTTTTCCGAATTTTGTTGTCATACAATACCATGTTTTATAAAAAACGTTATGAAAACCTTTTTTATCCTATTCGAAATGAATTTTTAAATAAATTATTATCCATTATGAATGTTTAAATTATTTTTGAAATGAACCTTCGTGTATTTTCCAAAACAAGTAACTATTCTATCATTTTTACTGTGAAAAAGGAATGTTCTTCTTATCTTGTACAACATATATTGAATTACCCTCCATCATGACCATCATTTCGTTGAATAATAATTTTCCAATGATCTTTTTGAAGAAATTTTTTTACATATTGTTTGTAAATTCTTAGTTTTTAAAACTTATTGTTATGGGAAAATATTTTAAAATATATTATGTTTTAAAAAAATGAAAATGAGAATGATATTTTAACCAAAACTATTTTTATGGATCTTTTTATGGTATTCAGATACATCAATAACATAAAACCATAATTGAAATTATTATTCACTAGGGATATATTATATTTATTTCATATTTATTCTTTCTTTGGATTTTTTATGACCATTTTGAGTAAGTATGAACAAATTTATTTCCATTCACCAAATTACCATGGATTTTTTATGATCATTTTTATTTATTATGAATAAGTAGTAGAATTTTATATGTTATTTTTTAATAAAGATGTTTTTTATCATGTTTCATCTCTTTTATAGTCTGAAATCATTTTAATTTCGATGTAATGGACGGGGCCCTCTATATCCTCTTGATGCCTCAGTAGGTATCATGAGACAAACTAGATATGGATTTTGGATGAGGCATTACGTATTTGTGTAGGATGTCATGGAACAAGCTTCAATATTATTAGATGTCTTGGTACAATCCTAGAAGGTATTATTTGTCCTATAACAAGACTCGATGGAATGTCTTAGATTTATAACATTATTTATTCCATTATTAAGAATTTAGTTATTAACAATCCATGTGATTACTAAATTAATTAAAATATCCATGGTCAAGTTTCAAGATCATGTGATTATATATATGGAATTATTAGATCATAATTTATTCCTATCATAATATGAACATGTTATTAATTAAATGGAATGTGTTTTAGTTATTTATCTTTTTATATTGATTACGTGTCGTTTAGTTATAGATCTTATTTTACTCTTACCCTTACCAAGCATCAAAGATCAACCATTTCTTAGGTTTTATTTTCCCTATGAGACTAAAAAGTATTTTGTGCTAGATATATAGGTATTTGATAATTGTAATAATTGAATTCTCAAAGAAAAATCATACTGTATTCTATGTTTTAAAATGAAATGTAAATTTAAAATATGTTTATTTTTTACTAATTATACTAAACTATTCTATTTTAGGATGTGATTCCTTGTATCATATACTAATGTAATAAGGTTGAAAATAGATTCATCTTACTGGGGTTTTGGGGATACATATGTGAGTCCTTTTTTATTCATGAGGTTATTTATCCAACATGAATGAAAACTTATGAAAACTAATTCATTTATAAAGATTCATTCTTCACACCATGGGCCACCACTACGGAATAAATTTGTATTTTCCACATATTATTTTAAATATATATATATAATCCCACATCATAATGATGATTATTGTACCTTTGGTTCTTCTAAAAACATAAATTTGTTTTCATGCATTAAAAATGAAATATACATCATTTCCTTATTAAACTTTTGACATATAATTTTCTAAAAATGTAAAGTGATTCTCTATTTGTAAGGTGAAACCTGTCAAGGACTGTGGACATATAATTTTTTGTGCTTCATCTTTAATAATTTCAATGAAAGTAATCTACATAATCAAGAATCCATTAATCCAAAAAACTCATGACACTTGGGACTAAAGTGACACCCTCAAATTTAGTTATGTTGTTTATATATTAAATGGATGTATGTATTATATAATTTTCATCCGATAATATTTAATACTTCTATATGTTTCCCTTGTTTCCATAGGTCTAAATGTGTAGAAATATTGAATGGTTGACATAACATGGCTCGTATGTCTTATATCTTACACCTCTTTATCCAACTTATTCAAGTGATGTTTCCACTAACTTCCATACTTAATGCACTTCTAGTAGCACCTAAAACTTCCTTATTTCATAACACTTCATTCAAGATCAGATCATATATATACTCAATGAAAAACTAATTCTTTATATATGAATTACAAAAAACTATAACTAACCCATTCAAATATTTTGGATGATTCATGATAAAAATTTAGGTCAACACACATTTTGTAAAATTCACACCAGATGACACCTAATGGCTCTGATTCATGTTGATATCATTTATATAATCATCTAGTTACATTCCTTATGATATCCCCTTATTGAAAATTCACAATAATATGAATAATTTTTTGTTTAATAAATTTACTTATATTTTTTTGTATGATTATCCCTCTGTTTTTTTGGTTTTACTTCGCCAAAATGTTGAATGACACACTCCATGCCAAAATCATCTGTAAAACACCCAATGTATAACAATCAATTCATTCTAATTTCATATTTTTCATTGATTTTTAATTCTTATTGATTGATGGAATATCTATATAATTATAAAATTTTTATTCTTCTACCTTTATCATTAGGAAACCAATGTCAAATCCAATGAAATTATTTATCATCCACTTCCCCTCTTCCAATTAATTTAAAAAAAATATAGAAAAATAAAACTAAATCTGAAAATGGTACATGAAAACTAAATTAATATATAAAATTAAATAGTCTAATAATTAATTTGTAACACTAATCCTTTATCTGATAAAACATATTACCATAGTTGTAGTTGTTATAAAACCACCCACCTTTCGAAAACCTCAAAAGAATGACAATGTTAACAGATGTTGTAGAAAAAATTTACACCATGGATAGGTGTACTTGGAATTTAGAAGATAAATATAAGAAAACATATCTCTACTATAGAACATAAGTTACTGACACACATGGTAGTTAGTCAAAGTTGAAAATGAAACAAATTGAAGTAAAGAACATGATGAAGGGACAAAAAGATTTAATGTTGTTCAGAAAAAGTACTAATCTATGGGAAATAAAACCATCACTAAATGTGTAAAATATATATTAAAACATAATGTATTATGGAAAGGAACAAAGTAATATAATATGATACTTAATATAAATCCATCTGCATAATAAAAATAACCCTCTAAACCAATTTTTAGTTGTTAAATTCTAGTAATTATATTTCTATCACCCTCTTAAATCTATGGGGATAATACCACATATATCTCATCTTTATGTAAATTCCTATTCTTAATCAATAGATACAAATTCAACACTGAAAACATTTTTAAGGGGTTTTTCATATATAAAATCCAAAAATTATCCTTTATTCTATAACACTAGGATTCTATAACAGATCCCCTAGTTTTGGCATGTGCATCATCTGGATTCTCTATGAGTCTGAATACTAGTGCTGGACTTCTATTTTTCAATCCATCATGTATCTTATACCAATATGAACTTTATAAACTAGATAATTTCCAAAATCACTAATACATCGCTAAAAAATATCTTCTCACTAGGCCTAATAGTTAGATGATTGAAATCTATTTTATGTTTCTTGTGGGAAATGAATTCTATTAAATATTTTTTTATAACAAGGTTTTATGGTTAATTTGTAAATTATTTTGACATTAATAATGTATTTTAAAAAAATGGGTTTCTTTGATAAGGAATTTAGGAAGTGATTTAAAATAAATGTGGATTTCATAACGTTTTTTACTGGATAAAATTTATTGTTTTATTAAATTTATATGACATTATATGAAAGTGTTATGTGGAATATTTTACTTTTGTTATGGGTTAAATTTATGAACAACTATTTTATTAAATTACTAATGTATTTATATAGAATAAATTGTGGTTTTAGAAATATGATGTTCATTTTTTATAGTTTACTTATTATAGTACTGCTTTTTTCCAAGTGATCATATTCTATCAAATAATAATTATTGATTTGTAAAATAATTCTAATGATATAAATATGAAAAATTTAAAATTTATTATAAATTTGTTTCTTATTATTGATTTTATTCAAATCGTTGTACTAGGATATTATAAATGATTATTGGTGAGCCTAAGATAAATCTCTCCAATATATTTTATACTTTTTTAATCTCCAAAGAAAATATATTCGAAGTAACCAAATGGGATACTCCATTGAAAAGGTGATGTGTACAATATCCTAATAAGGGAATCTGAAACCTACATGGACTTTTAATCACTTGAGAGCCGAAGAAAATATATTATTTGAAATAAAACACATTGATTTCATAAATTTTTTCAATCCCAATAGATAATCCTTAGGGTTATTCCCCTTGTTATTTGGGTGTAATTATTTCATATGTTGGATCTTCATAGACTCGAAACTAAGTGGTGGAGTTAAAAATTTCTAAACTCTTAGAACCCATATAATAATACTAGAATCAAATTTCTCCTTCTTTCAATAATGATCAGGGTTCACTTATGTCAATGGAGTGGCTAGAGAGGATTGAAGAAATTTTTAATTATCTCAAAACATCTAAGAATTCAAATATAAAAGTTCGGGTTGGATTTTTTATCGAACTAATTAAATTATAATAGAAATTTGTTGAGTTCATGAGTCTCCATTATGGTTTGAAAATAGTTGAGGATTATATGGAGCATTTTTTAGAGTTTGATATATTTTCTCCTAAGCTGGTCACAAATGAATTTCTAAAATAATTATTATTTTAAAGAGGTATTTTCCAAGACCTTGTAATATCTATGTTGAATTTAGACTAACTTATTATGATGAAATATTAAAATGAGTCATATTTGTAGAATAATGTTATATTTATTAACTTGTGATATGTGATTCCTTGATAATTTTATATGATTATGGATTTAGATATATGATGTTATCTATGTGATAAGATTTGGGTTTAGATGATTAACACATGAGAAATCCTAGGGATGTTATTTGGGAACCAAGATGATTGATAAATTAAATTAATTTACTCATTGGATAGTTTCCCAAGTTAGTATTATTCCTTTACTAGGGGTAGTCAACCAGGATGAATGTGATGGTTGGTTTGGGTGGGGTTCTTGTTATGTTCACTATTGGTGACTATTTGGTGAGTCACATCCTAGGTAACACTTCCATTTATCCCTTTTACTGAATGTTATATCCCATGTTTTCCTATATTGAGTTATGTTTCTAAATTATGTTTCACATTCCATTCATATTTTATAAAAGCATGATTAATTCTTTGTATTATACTGTTGTTTATTTGGTATTATTATGACATTATCTTCTTCCTTGGAATTATTAACATGTTAATAATGTTTTTTCTGGACATTTATGGAGAATTATAATTTCCTTGATATTTTTGGGAGACATATTTAATTTGGAGATTATTTTATCAAAACAGTGTTTGTTATTTTCATTACTAATATAATATTAATTATAAAAGTTGGGGTGACTTAATGTAGGTCTTCATATTATTTTTCTTTCTTACACATATATTTTTTAAGAGTTTATTCATTAATATTTATATTTCATGATTATGATTTAAGTTACAGTGCATATTATTCCTGATATTAGAGTATTTTTTCTATTGATCGTAAGGAATTTCCATAAGTATACTATCCCATTTTCTTTGGGACACCTCGATGTTAAGTCAAAATTCCCCTTTTTAATTTTATGTATTTTGTTTTGGTAATCAAAAATCTCTTTATACTCATTTCTCAAATAAAGGATATTCTTTGAATATGATTTTTCTTTCTATCATACTAAATATGTCTATCATATTGACTCGGTCTATCTTATTGACTCTGTCTATTGTACTGACTCTATCTACTGTAATGACTCTATCTATATTCATGACTCTGTTCATTGTACTCACTTTTTTTATCATACGCAATATGTTTATCGTACTCATATTATGAATCATATTCACTTTATATTATATCAATATTTTACATTATATATGTACTAACAAGTAACATTAATTGTACTCATGTTATACTCTTATCACATGCATGTTTTAATTGTTATATATATAATATGTTTAATATCAATTGAACTCATGTTTTCATTTACATATATCTTTTTTATCCAAAATGATGTCTTTGAGTTAGTTATAAACTAATCAAAGTGATGTTGTGTTTTTTGTTTCAATATGACCATTACAATGCTAGGTGTCTAAGTCCCTCCTAATTTTCCAGATAAATATGCCTTTTAGAGATAATATGATAGTTAGAACCCGAGGCCTATAAATATTAGGTCATTCGAGGAAGATATAATAACTTGAACTTCTTAAGCTACTTCCATGTTCTTTTGAGATACTATGTTACTTATCTCTTCTTTGTGAGGAATCATTGATATTAAAAAATGTGAATGGATGTTTATTAGTGTTTTTAATTTTAATAAGTTCTTAGTTTTTTTTTCTACAACCAATCAGGTGATACCAATCAATGGATATTAGGGATAGGCAGACGGATAAATTGATCTTCATATCGAGGGATTTCAAGTGTTTAAAAGACATAGGTGACGATTAAATGTAAAATTAAGGAATTATCGCGATTGCAAGATGCATGTGCCAATCATTGTGTCGAGGGATTACCAGTGTTGTTGAGATATAACTATTATCCTAAGTGAAAGTATACCTTACACATTGGGAAAAAATATTTGTAATATCATTTACCTTTCCAATTCATATTATAATATAAACAGAATCCTTTTATTTCATCTTTCATTTTTCTTAATTTTGTATTTTTTTAACAACAGCTTATAAATT
Source organism: Viscum album (assembly GCA_963277665.1). NCBI lineage: Eukaryota > Viridiplantae > Streptophyta > Magnoliopsida > Santalales > Viscaceae > Viscum > Viscum album. Next base: position 631,034,357 of record OY728134.1, on the reverse strand, counting down.
TAGTATTGATTATATATGTTATAGGGTAGAATCAATTACACTACGTATTACTGTGATATTTTTATACAATATGAATACAATTTTTTCATAACCTGTGGTACCATAACAATTTCATCATATTATATGTTAGTCCGGTTATTTTTTTGTTTTATAATTGGGAATGTAAATTGTTTTTTATGTATTATTAAACTAATAACCTTAATTAAAAGTTTTAATAAAAAAATTTAAATATACAATTCACCACCAATTTTATTTTTTCCATCTCATATATATTTTTATCCAACAATTTTAATCAGAGCAGGATTTCCATTGCATTGTATATTTTTTTACATTGTTTTCTTATGAATACACGAACATCTATTTGTAGAAAAAGGATTGTTTTCATAATGATGGAGGGAATGAGGAACATAGGTTCAACTGAAAATATTAATCAAATAGGAACACCTATTTTTGATGGTGATGATTTTGAATAATGGAGAGATCAAATGAAGAATTTTATCATAAATACATGTGTAGATAACATTTTTAGGAACACTAGTGAATATAAGATCCCCGAGAAAAAAGTTAAGACTATTATTGCTCAAGAAAAACATGAATATCTGCTAGAATATAAGGTGCACATTAATTTTTTGTGTTCTATTATGAGGATAATTGATAGACAAATCTCTTCATGTGAATCAGCAAATAGTATATGGAAAAAATTAGAGATTATACATTTTGGTACTTTCAAACTTATTAAAACAAGAAGAGCTATGCAAAGAGATAACTATCAATCTTTTGAATATACTTATGGTGAATATGTAGTTCTGTTTCAACAAATATTTATAATAATTATTAATAATTGTCAAGCTATGGGAGAGAAAAATTTAGAAGATGAATTTCTAGTTGACATAATCATAAAAATTATGCCAAAGGAATTGGAATCCAAGAGGACTGAAGTTGATGAGTCTGGAAAGATTATTAATCTTACACATGATTATCTATTTTGAATATTATTGAAATATAAAGGAAGACTTAAGGGAGATATAGATAAAGTTAAAAAGAATAATTGTGGAGAAACATTCACTACTACATCAAATTCTACAAAGTCTCAATCTCCTGTGAAAACCAAAACAAAAAGAGGAAGGTTGATGTCTTATAATATTTCAATGATACAGAGAAGTTGGAGAATGATATTCCAAATTTTTCTAGAAGAATGAACTAAATTTTTAGAAATAATGATTTCCAATATAGATATAAAAATACATTCAAATTTAATAAGGACAAGAATTATTCTAAAGACACATGCTATGAAGGTAAAAGTTTAGGACACATTCAACCTGATTGTTCTATGTTGAAAAGAAAGGATGGAATATAAAGAAATTCATAAAATAAAAAAAGGAAATACTAGAATTCAATGGGAAAGAATTTATTCAAAGTAAATGACTCTTGGAGTGCCAGTAGAGATGATTCATTCGAATACACTTCTGATAGTGATATTTCAAATCACAAGAATGTTGGTCTCCATTCCAAAACTCATTATCATTGAATAATTTATAAGGTACATAGTTATGAATCTCTTACTAATAATTTATTGAGTAACAATTATACTGATAAAGATTATTCTTTTGATGAAGAAACATCTTCACCAAATAATGATTATTCTTTTCATTCTTATAAAGATGTTTTCATATTTGACAAAATTTTAGAGAATAAAATTTGAAATTTTTTTAGAAAACATGAAAATGAAAATTCTAAGATTGTTATTTTAACAATATATGTATCAGATCTCTATAAAGAACTTGATACAAAAACTATTTATATATTGAAAAATTTTCAAAAAGAAACTTGAAAAACGTAATTCCCAAAAGAAAAAGCTTTATAATGATTTTGATAATATGATTTTATAGATAAGTATTTTAGAAGAAAAAAATATTTCTAAAACTAAAAAAATGGGGATATGAATTTTTTTATTAAACTAAAATCTGAGATTTTTTATTTGAAGAAACTCTTATATATATTTACATCTTGAAACGAAAATTTTGATAAGATTTATTATCAATTTCAACATCATAGTAATAGTCAAGGAATTGGTTTTACCCATTCAAAACTAGTTTTTAGAAATAACTATTTTGTTCCTAAAAAGGCCACATTCTGTTCTAAATATCAATGTGTTGGACATTTGGAATGAAATTGTTTTCTTAAGAAAAAAATTCATTAGGTCTCAACAAATGTCACTTTTCAAAACAAATGAGGATTTTGAAAAATATTATTTCTAATATTTTCTAACCCGAAAAACTATGCATTCCAAAAGATTAATTGTTTTTATTTTTGGAAAGAAAATCAATAAACCAAAACAATACATGGTACAATGATAGTGGATGTTCTAGGCACATGACTAGAAACATAAACTTCTTTGAAAAGATGTCATGATTAAATGAGACAAATTTACCTTTGGAGACAATGCCCAAAGAAAGATTATTATTATAGGAAATATCATTTCCCTTTGAATTTTTTTAATTTGAAATGGTTTGTTTGATGATGGCCTTAATCAGAACCTCATTAGCATAAGTCAATTATGTGAAGAAGGATACCTTATGAATTTTAGTAATGATAAATGTATAGTTCCAAATTCTAAGGATGAATATATTCTTTCTGTACAAAGACAGGATAATGATTACACTTTGAATATATGATACCATAGGAGCCAAGATTTACTTTTTCCAAGAGAAATAGAAGACCAGTCATGGTTATTGCATAGAAGACTAGGACACTATAATATTTCAAATTTATATAAACTCTCTATGAAAGGACTTGTTAAAGATCAAACTAAGCATAGATTTGATTCTTCTAAAGTTTGTAATCCTTTTAAATATGGTAAGAAACAAAAGTCAATAATTAAATCAATTATTAAGGTCACAACTACCGATGCATTATAGTTAGTGAACATAGTTTTTTTTTGTCCTAAAAAAACTGGAATTTTGGAGGCACGTACAATGTATTTGTCTCAGTTGACGATTATAGTAGATTAACATGGGTATATATTCTCGATAAAAAATCAGAAGATTGTTCTTTCTTTAAAACTTTTGTTTCTAAAGTTAAAAATGAGTAAACCCTACCATTGAAACCTATCCAAAGTTATCATGGTGTAGAATCTATAAATTCTTATTTCGAAACATTTTTTAGTAAAAAATGTATTACTCATAACTTTTCTACACCAATAATAGCTCAGAAAAATGGAATTGTTGAAAGAAGAAATAGAATTATTCAAGAGATAAAAAGAACCATGATGATTGATTACTCAATTGAAAAACATTGTTTTGGAACAAGATGTCTATACTTATTGTTATACTATTAATCAAGTTTTAATTCTACCCATTATTAATAAAACCCCTAATGAGTTTTGGTCAGGCCAAAAACCAAAAGTTTCATACTTCAATGTATTCGGTTGCAATGTATTTATTTTAAATACAAAAGTTAACTTTCATATGTTTTCACTAAGATCTGTTGATGGAATTCTTTTTTGGTTATTCCACTACTTTTAATACTTATAGAGTTTTCAATAAAAACACTCCTATTATTGAAGAAACAACACATGTTAAGTGTGATGAAAAATACCCTTTTGTTTCAAAAAACATCAAAATATTTCTTCTGAAGTGCTTTATAAAACCGTTTATCAACCTATGATATATAATTCGTTAAATAGTGTAAACACCCAAACTATTGTTTTTGAGACATTTAAACCTGAAGGCTTTCTACCTTAGGTTGATGAACCAGTTTTTCGAAATCCAAATCAGTTATTACATAGAAATCATCCTAGTGATAACATCAATAATGATGTAAATCAACCTGTAAGGACTAAAAGATCCATTAGAAATGAAATAGAACATCTTTATTTTCTATACCAATTTGAACATAAAACTCAAAATGAGGCTTTAAGTGACAAGGATTGGATTATTGAAATTTAACATGATCTAAATGAATTAAAAATGAATAATGTCTAGACCTTGGTTGAAAAAACTAAAGATAAATCTATTTTTAGAGTAAAATGGGTATGCAAAAAACAATACGATGAATATAGTACCATTATAAAAAATTAATCTAGACTTTTTGATAATGGATATAATCATCAAGAAGGCATAGACTATGAAGAAACCTATGTTATAATAGAAATACTCAAATATATTATAATTCTATTCTCTATTACAACATTCATTAATTTCAAACTCTTTCAAATGGATTTCAAGTGTTATGTCCTTAATGAATATGTATATGAGGATGTCTATGTAGACAGACCCCCTAGTTTTGCAGATACCAAACATCTTGAATATGTTTAAAAACATACCAAGGGCCTTTATGGACAAAAATAAGCCACTAGAGCTTCGTATGATTGGTTAACATGATTTTTCTTACAAGACAATTACATTAAAGGTTATTGATGATCCAAGTATTTTTGTAAAGAAAGAAAACTAAATTATTATGATTTTTTAAACATATGTTTATTATATCATTTTATGGTCAACTCATAATTCATTAAAATATTCATTTGTGACAATAATGAGGTATGAGTTTGAAATGAGTATGATGGGTGAATTAACATTGTATTATTGTTTTAAAATTTTTCAAAAAAACTAGAAGGTAATTTTATATATCAACATAATTATATCAAATCCATTCTCAAAAAATATGGGTATGACAATACTAAAAGAATTAGTACTCCCATTGGAACCTCAAACACTCTTGATCTTTGATGAAGCTCAGAAACTATTTGATCAAACATGTTTTAAAGGTATTATTGGTAGTCTACAATACATAACTTCTAGTCATCTAGACTAATTGTTTTCTATTTTCTTATGTAATAGATATAAATAAAATCCCAAAGAATTCCATTTAATATCTATGAAAAGGATTTTTCTTTATTTAAAAGGATCATTGTAATTTGGCCTTATCCATTCTTTTGGAAATGATTTTCAATTAAAACATTTTTCACATGATGACTTTGGTTGTTTTTCAATATATAGAAAGAGTACTTATAGAACATTTCAATTCTTAGGAGGTTCTTCAGTTTCTTGGTCATGAAAAAAACCACACTCAGTTTCACCCTCCACTGCTGAAGGTGAATATGTAGCAGCTGGAAGTTGTTGCACTCAACTGTTATGCATGCAACACACACACAATGATTATGGAATGAGTTTTACTAAAACTCAAATATTGTGTGTTAACACAAGTTCCATTGCTCTAATTAAAACCCCCGATCATCACTCTCATTCAAAATACATATATATTAGGCATCACTTCTATAGGGATCACAAAAAACATGGAGATATCATTTTAAAATTCATTAGAACGCAAGTACAACTTGTTGATATTATTAAAAAACCATTAACTTTTGATAAATTTTATTTTATTAAATAGAATCTAGGAATCAGTACACTAAAATAATCATTCACATCTACTTTCTATTTTTAAAATTATCCTATCAATTAAATATGTCTTTCCTTAGGGGGAGAACTTTATCCTTTTATTAAATGTTTTATATTTTTCTCTCCTACTTCTTTCATATGTTCTCTTACTATTACTATCTTATATTTTACATATTACATTAATTATTTAATATTATAGTTATATTTATTTTATTTTTTTCATTTGTTGTTTTTTTGTTTCATTTCATTTTTCCTCACATCTTTTAGTTTGGAGTTTCTTCTTATCAACTTAAAAGTCAAACTATTAGCTTGATTGTGTTCGTATTTCCTTGAAAACCATTGGTAATGAATTTGTTTTCCATCAGCTTGAAAACCTATGGTAATGAATTTGTTTTCCATCATCTTGAAAACATATGGTAATGAATATATTTCAATTGGAATGAAAGCCTATGTTAATGACTTGGTTTTACATCATCTCCACAACCTATGGTAATGACATTTTTTCCATCAGTTCGACAAATTAATGTATTGAATTTTTCTTCCATCAGTCTTAAAACTGATCATATTCACGTTATTTTTCATCATTTCGATTTATGATTATATTCTATTTTCATTATTTCAAATATTTCTTTTTATATTGTATTATGTTTTTTACTTTTATAATAATATGAAAAAAGCAAATTACGTTAAATCTCCGACAAGTACATTATATTTTTTTTATTTCTTTTCATTTTATTATTGTTTCACATTTTACATCATTTTATTTTTCTAAAATTTTTATTTTTTTATTTAAAATAAATCATATTTTATTCTCGAGAATTGGATTCTTTATCTTTTAATCTCAACCTTAGAAGACCAAAAATCACTCAAATTCTCTTTTAAATAAAGGAATCCATCCTCGACCCCACAATATTTCTTCAAAATTCTTGTAAAATCTCTCATCCTCTTCTTATGACTCAGTACGATCATTTATTTTTACAATAAACAATATGTCTCAGTATTAGTTCAAAACTCATGTCGATATGTCATCAAAGAAATCCTCATAAATGGATTTCATTAGGTAAATATTAGTCTCTCAAGATTTCATTGATAATTAGGAAACAATGATAAAAAGGATTGGTTTTTTCCAAGTCTGGGAACATATTTCTATCAAGAAACCCATATCTCAGGATCTGATTATTGTTTAAGAAGTTAGACAATTTTACAATATTGTGTCTTTTGATATGAATATGATGTTTAATTTTTCAATGTACTATATAATGTTTTCTATTTCTGTAAAACAAGTAGCACATTTCCTCAATTTTCCTTCTCAAGGTGACTCCTTTTGTCCTTCACATAAGCTACCTATGGAAGTTGGTACATTCAATAAGAAAAAATATGAAAAGTCACAATTTCTTATCAATGTGGAGAAAAGAAAAGTATTCCATCTCTTGGTAGAAAACCTATTTATTTCCTTTTGGTTGCTGGGGATTCAAATTCAAAGGAAAGGGGATGGAGAAACTCTTCAGGTTTCTAACAACTTTTTATAATTTTGTCTTGTAAATATGAGAAAGGTAAATCTCATGGGTTACATCTCTGAATCAATGAAGAATGTGATGTCTGGGGAAATTAAGTCAAATCTTATCATGTATCCAACCATTTTCATAATTTTTATTCATGAAATATTGATGTTTTTGTATATTCCAGTAAAAGGATAATTGAAATATCTAAAGGATTATTATATAAGAAAGAACACAATAAAGAATTTTAATGTTTTTTTGATGAAAAGTCATTACTCTTTTTCAATTATGTGGATGAATCGACACCAAATCAATCGGCACCACTTATAACAGAATCTTCTCCAACAATTGTAGCTTCTCAAAACTCGAATCCTCAAATTAGTGCAAATCCTAAGAAGAAAACCAAATACAATAAAGAGGTTGTAGCCATGTGTATAAAGGAGAAAGAAAAATGAAAAGAATGTGAACTTCAATTCATTCTTGATCGAACTAAATCTATAGCTTATAAGATGAGAATAAAAGAAGCTATATAAGAAGGGAAAAAAATAAGAATCTTTTGAAAACAAAATCTCAAGATTTTTATGTTTCCAAAATTCTAAAACTGACTGAGTTAGAAAGTGCTCAATTGATAAAAGAAGATTAACAATAAATGATCATAATGACACTTCTAGAGAATGAAAATGGGAAAGAAACGGTAAAAGATGTTATTCAATCGGCCTCACAATAGGATGGTGAAGAAAAAGAGTAAGATGAATTTATTATGGAATATCATCAGAGTTATATGAAAATTAGAGAATAATAATCTGTTCAAAAAAAATTGAAGGAACTCAACAAGAGAATCCTAATGCCGATCAAGCACCAGTTCAATCTTTAGAAACTAAATCAGAATGCATTCCCTATCCAGTCAAGCAAGTGGATCAATGTTTTCATAACGAGAAAGTAATTGTCATAAATTAAAATGTTGAAGAAGAAATGGTTGAAAAGTAAAAAGAGAAAGGAAAAAATTAATCAACTTTTTGAAGACTCAAACTGTTCAAATGAACATGAATTTCATGATGATGATAATAATTCAAAACCTAAAATTTATTTAAAAATGATTAAATTTTTCATGTTTTAAGAAGAATACAGATAGATATTCCTTAATGTCTTAGAATAGAAGAAAATATTGATTTTATTATAGATAATCAATGGTTGAAATTTGGTTCAGTAATAGATCTCAAAATGATAGTAATGATATTAGAGGTCGATCTAAATATTTTAAGTGATAATTATGTTGCTCATAAGAAGGTTTACAACAAGATGACCAAATGGTGATACAAATCCAAAACCTCAATGAATGAACATGAGGAATGTATTGCAGAATTAAGGAGTATTTCAAATGATATTAATATTTCTTTCAATAAGCTCAATAAGGAAAAAATGGAATGGTTAAATTCGATCCCAAATTCTCATGGTGTTGATGCTCTTTTAGTGAATGAGTTGTAAGAAAGTATTACTAATTTCCCGTCAAAATTTGTGAAGGCTTCATCAATAAAAAGTGAAATAGTTTTGTTAAAAGAATCTAAATACTATGTTGATTAAAGAATATACGAATATGAAATGCATAACGGATACTCATGGATAATTAATAATAATTTAATAAGAGGCAATCAAAAACTGGGATCAACTTTGTGCATACCAACAAGTGATTCACAAAACTCAGGGTGTGTCTATTTTGGATGACAAGAAAATGATTAAGAATATGAAGTCTATTCTATATGAGATAATCAAGAAATTGAAAATAAATAGAAAACAAATGAATATTTTGATGTATATTTAATTATTGTTTGTGATTTCAAATTCAATAAAATTTTCACAATTCAAAAAGGTTTATGGTTTCATTTCCATTATTTTTCATTTTGATTCTATTTACATTTTCATGCAACTCAAATTTACTTCATTGTTTTTCTAAATCAAAAAGTGGGATAATGTATTATAAAATAGGGAGTAAATTTTACAAAGGGGTATAATTGTTAATGTTTAACTCAAATGTAATACATCAAAATCATGTAAAATCTATAAATACAATACTTGAGAATGTATTTTGCTAAGGGGAGTTAGTTGTTTTCAATTTCATGTTCAGAAGAGTTCAAATAACTCAGGGAGAGATAATCATTTCTTTCTAGTTTTAATTTGTGTTTTGTGCATTCCAAAAATAAGATTTTGTCAAGTCAAAATTCCTCTTTTTTATTTTATGTATTTTGTTTTGGAAATAAAAAATGCATTTATACTCATTTTCAAATAAAGGAATTACTTTGAGTATCGTTTTTTTGTCGATCGTACTGAATTTGACTATCATACTCACTCTAACTATCGTACCGAATCTGATTATCATACTGACTCAATCTATTTTACTGAATCTATTCATCATACTCACATTGTTCATCATACCCACTCTATTATATCATAATAACATTATGAATCATATTCACTTTATATCATATCAATTTTTTTCATTATATTTGTACTAACAAGTGAGTTTAATCATAAATATTTCACACTCTTATCACATGATTTTTTCATTATTTTATCAAAAAACATGTTTTATATCAATCATAGTCATGTTATAATTTTAATGTTTCTAATGATTTAACCAAAATGATATTGTGGAGTTAGTTATAACCTAATAAAATGATGTTGTGTTTTCTAATTCAATTTTACCGTTACAATTCCCGGTGTCTAAGTCTCTTCGAGTTTTCTGTAAAAATATGATCATTGGAGAAAATATTACTTTTGGAACCTAATGACTATAAATAAGAAGACGTTTGATTTAGAGACAACAACATGAACATCTTCAGCGACTTCCAAGTTCTAGAGAAAGACCATGTGACATCTATGACTATGTAAAAAATACATGAAATTAAAAAACGTGAATGGTTTGTTCTTAGTTCTTGTATTTCAATAAGTTATATGTTTTTTTGTGTGTCTGATCAGGTGATAAGGATCGAGGGATTTTTGGGATAGCCCTACGGTCAAACTGTTGTTTTTATTGAGGCCTTTAAAGTGTTTGAAAGATAGAGGTTCCCATTACCTGTAAAATTGAGGGCTTTCAGGGGTAGACCGACGGATGTGTCGATCATCATATTGAGGGGATAACGGTGTTGGTGAGATAGACCTGTTATCCTAGGCCAAAATATATCCTACTGATCGTGATAAAAGATTTGTAATATCTTTTACTTTAATTCTAATTATTGTAATAGAAAGAGAATCCTTTTATTTATTCTTTTCATTGGTAATCTTTTGTAATTGTTTTAATTACAACATTTAAATTTAGTATTGGTTATATACACTATATGGTAGAATCATTTACACACTGTATTACTCTGATATTTTTATTCAATCTGATCACAATTGTTTCCTAACTTGTGGTATCATAACAATTTCAACTTATCGAGAGTTATTTTTATTGTTTTTAATGTATTATAAGATGCATTGTTAATTGTTTTTATTTTTTTTTACTAAACTAAAAACCATAATTAAAAGTTTTAATAACAACTTTTAAATATACAATTCACCGCCACTTGTATTTATTCATTCTCATATCTATTTGGATCCAACACTCGAGTCTTCTATTTACAGACAATAAATTTATCCAGCTGTAGTGTTAGAAGTATAAAATCATTTTTATATCAAATAATAAATTTTGGAATATAAAACATGTTCTTTTATGAGATCATTCATTTATATCCACTTACTATTCTTATTTTCTTGTTATATAGATAAACCAATGATAGGGGGATATAATTTTATTCTTCTGACTTTATATATTTAGTAATGAAATTTTCACGATATAAAGTGTCATGTTGAGTGGAATTTATTTAAATATGGGAATTTTTAATTTTGGAATGATTTTTCATTTGGACCTAGAATGTTTTGAAATTTTTCAATGGAGCATGATTACTAATGACTAATAGTGACAATATATACCATTATTGGGTTCCACGATTATTAAGTAAAAGGTCAAAATTTTGTGTTCCATTAAGAGTAATTGTGTACACTAAACATATATAGATTTTATTCTTAGTATTTATTATTTGGATTTTTTATGTATAGGAAACTATGAAAATTATTCTTATTAATGGGTATTATAATTCATTTTGATACCCTATTAAAACACGAATAGGACTAACTATGTGGCCTCACAATGTATTCCTTCAGTGACTTTTGCAATGTTTTTTCATAGTTATAAGAAACATTTGGCTTAGTCATGGGGAGTATTGAAGCATGATCAAATAGAAGTCACATGTTGGTATATGGTATCGTAAAATATGTGGCAAAACCTAGTGAGCTACACAAAACATTAAATGCTAATTTAATATTAATCCCCTAATCTAAATTAATCCAAGTTTCCTCTATCCATCATTGATTACAATGGGTTAATAAATAGATATATCCCTAGGTGCCTCTTCTATTATTTTTCTTTCTCCAAAGTCCCTTTTCTATTGATTTCAAGTGTATTTGGAATTTAAAATATACATTTCATTTCATTATTCCATTTTCTCTTGGATTATTATACTCTCTTGAACTATAATGGCCAGGGTTTTCAAACACATGGTTTGAGTTCAACGAATATTGCATAATATGATGTTTAAGTCATATAGAGGCTGTTTTATAATGGCTTTGCATGATCTGTTGAAGGTGACTTGATTTTAGTGATTTGGGTAATTGTTTTTTTAATACATTTTATTTGTAACATCTTATGATGATTAGTTTTTCAAAATTATTCTCCCATTATTCTATACCAATATTTGACTCCCTTGATGAGTTTGTAAAATTTCTCAGTTGTTTTCTACACTTTGTATAAATGGATTTCTATGGATTTCATTTTTTAAATTTATAAAATTATTTTTTATTCATAGTACGTGTTTTTGAAATTTCCAATGTGGATCTTTATAATTCAATTTGGTGATAAATAGGTGTTTTAAAAAAATCTTGATTTTTATAAGTGGGTAATACATGTATTCAAATGGACATTTTTATTCATTGAAGTGTTTTGATTTCGAATCAATTTCATAGAGAAAAATTCATATTTTTAAAATATTTTTAAAAATTTAAGGATTTATATGGACCCTATTAATATATTATTCACATGTATTAGTCATGTTTGTGTTTTATTGTGTTTAAATCATGATTTATATGATGTTTTAATGAAAGTGTGGTTTTCTGAATGTTTTCTACAAGGGTAGATTGTTGAAAGTATGATCTTATAACATGATTTTCTATGTTTGAACCAAATCCTAGTTGGATCCTTTTTAAGATAGTTTTTTTAATACTTGTGAAACTCTTTGATTGATCCCATTAGTTTTATTTATTATACAAACATTTTTCCTATGTAGGATGAATTGAATTATTATTTGATACATGTATAAATTTGAAAGGGTTTGTTTCTTGAGAGGTCATTATTTGTGATATGAGATCATTTTTTATATATTATTGATGATATTTGTGTTGTTCACAAAGGGAATATGAATGAAAGGCCAAGAGGGGTGGATTTTATGTTTTTAAAATTAATTTAATTTAGATAAGGTTATATCATAGTTATAAAAATAATTTAATTTAATGGAAAATACAATAAGAATAGAAGAAAATATACTTTTGTTGTGGTTTTAATTTAAATATCTAAGGTCACTATTCACCCCTCTCACGAACTAAGAGTGATGGATCCACTATAACAACTATAATAAAAACATACAATGACTTTTTCACACCTAGAGTCACAACCCAGTTACTATTAATTTTTTCCCATAGAGGAAAAAACCCAAAACAAACTTTTCATTTTCCCACATGGAGGAAAAACTAAAAAAATTCTTTCTTTTTTTCCTTTTGAGGAACTTCCCAATGTTTTTTATTTTGATTGGTGGTAACATCCCATAATATTACATTTTAATTGTTAGTATAACCCTTTACTATAACATGCGTACTAAAATAATAGAAATAATAAAATCTATAGAACTAATTGAATGTTTCACAGTCTACATGTTGATGTAAAAAATATATATTCAATATCGAGGGATCAAATGATTTTATTTTTGCTAGGAGTAGTAGTTGATCAAAAAAGAAGGTAGTACTTGTACAGCAAAATAAAACCCTCAACCATGACCCCCTTAATTTACATGTTCTTTTACCTCAAAATATAGAGTTTCTTTATGCACATAATCTTTCAAATATAAAATCAATTGGAGCTTAATTTTTTCAATACAATAATTATTTTTTTCGTCCTCATTTCCTAGATAAATACACAATTGTAAATTTTTCATAAAGGAAAAATAATTTTCTTGTATGTATTCTTCAATATCCTATATAATCAAATAAGAACATGAATAGTATAACTCTTTAGAAAAACGAATATAGTATTAAATTATAAGTATTATTTCTATGGAAAACTCTAATATAATATTTAATGTAAAATCTTCATATTTTTTTAGATTTGAATTTGAATATTTCATGTTCCATAATTTTCATTTTGAATATCTATATATGTAAATCTTTTGAAGATCACATTTAATTTATCAGAAAAATTTTTATAACACGTTCTATGTTATTATAAATAATTATTATGTAATTTTAGAAAAATTAAAACATTAATTATATTTCAAATAAACTTTAAGTAAGTAAAAGTGTGAAATATTATAAAACAAATAGAGAATATTTTAAATTTTAGAAAACGTTTCTGAATTATTTATGCTAACCTTACATAAAACACATATATTATGTAGGGGTAACAAATTTTTACCCTTACACAACATTTGGAGAACCCTTCTTATCATTATTTGAGACGTAGAATAACCTTATATGAGCTTTTAAAAGGATCAGGTACCCATACATAAGTAATTGAAACTCTATAGTACCCATGAACAAGTATTTATTTCCCTAATGTGAACCTTATGTTACCCTAATGTGGTTATTGAAAAAGTTAGACTACCCTTATAAAATTATACCGCAACCCTTACACATGTTATAAAAAAACATTGGTACCTTTACGCAAGTATGTTGGTACCCTTGTCCAGGTTAATCCTGAAGGATTTTAGGTTTACACAAGATTCAATTACCTTTCTGCAAGATCGTCTACTATTTCCTGAGACCGGTAGTACACTTACGCAATATTCATGTTAATCTTATAAAGATATTATAAATGATAATTTAACTCTATATAACAATACATGTCTTTATGAATCTAATTAAAAGTTATAATTTCCCTAACATACCAGATATAATGTTTCATTTACCCTTATGAAACTAATAGAAAGTATCATTTAACCTTTTTCATGGTTTATGTTTCACATACGTAATAAATAGAAACATTAACTTACTTTTTCATAACCCATAATAACTTATGGCTACCCTTTTGAAACAAATATGAATATAATAATACCTTTATGAAATTATATAAAAATAAATTCTTCCATTAAATAACCCATTGAATCCTAAAGATACCTTTATATAACTTGAGAAAAATTTATATACCCTTACATAACCTATATAAAAATAATGTTACTTTTACGTAATATTGTAAAAAATGTATAATTGAAAATTAAAAGTCTAAATGATATTTTTATCTTCATAACTCATTAAGAATCTTATAAAACGAGTTCTCAATAATTAATCCAGGAAATATAATCTTAATTAAAACAAAGTATAATAAGATATAATGGAATTTAATTTTACTAGTGTTACCTTAGTAATGATGTGAAAATTATAAATAATTATTAAAATTATATTTTTTAATTATAAACCATAATTATATAAATGTGTTTCAAGGACACACATTAATATTTTCCCTATTTTGTATAATTTAAAAAATTATTATTTTAACAAAAATATTCCTCTATGATATTATAAAAAATATAATTTAGTAAAACAAATATTCCCAGAATTGAATAATAATTTTAATCCCCCACTTATTTATTACAGTTTAATATTTCATATAATTTTTAATCAAAATTAATCTCCCATTAAATTGAAGCATACTTGAAATAAAATATTTTTATTTTGATTAGTGAATGTATATATTCTACTAAATTAAACATTTATATTTAAAGACATTCATCATGAAGCCATTATGAAACCATCTAAAGTTAGAACATGAATTATATATGTTGAGAACGAATTTAAAAACTTATTATGAACGATAATAATAAACCCTTCATAATTACCTATTTTTTGTGAACTAAATGTTTAATTAGTAAGTTTATATCATCTTATATGTATGATAATATATAGATTAGTAATATAATAAAAATATATATACATAAATTTAGAAATAGTAAACTAAATAATATATTCCATATTTTGAATATTTGAAAATAGATAAAATAGTCTCAAACTCCCTACTTAAATTCATATTAGATATATTTAAATTTAAATATCATTTATAACAAGATCAAAGAATCTTGTCCAAAATATATTAATTTCTAGGATATTGTTGAAGATATAAATAAGAGTCTTTTCTAGAGAAATAAATTCTGAACATATATTTACTTTTTTAACATGATTCCTGATGAAGTTGTATTTAACATCAATGCACTTAATCCAATATTGTAAAAATTGTTTTTTATAAATAGAAATAAAATAATTATTATAATATAAAATAATAATCTTATAAAAATAGAAATAAAATCCAAAAAGTGGTTTCATCATCCATACAGATTGGGTATAACAATAGGTTGTAGCTATATTTTCAGATTCAATAGTTGAAAGTGAAGAACCATTTTTTTATAAATTCTTATAATCTATATATTTACCAATTAAATGATACATACCTAACATGATTTTTATATTTACCATTAATTAACCAAAATCAGAATCACAATAGATTGTCATTGAAAAACTTTTTTTATAAAGTTATGTAAACCAAGATTCAATGATCCTTTAACAAACATAATAATATTATTAATATATCTAATGTGACTCTAATTAGGTTCACTTTTAAATATATCACACATTAAAACTGAAAACAATAAATTTGGCATGGAATAATTTATGTATAACAAACTACCAATCATGACTCTATAAGATTTAATATTAATTTATTTCCCATATTTATGTAAATATAATTTTTAGGTATTACTCTAGGGGTTATTTTTATTTTTAGAAGTGTTTAAACCAAATATCTAAATTAACTCTTTAGAATATTTGGATTGATTTCAAAAAAAAATCCATCACTTCTTTGAAATATTTTCATAATAAGTATGAATTTATTTTCCCCTATCATCCTCATATAAAATTTAAAGTCATGAAATCTAAAAATCAATTAAATAATTTTCATCTAATGATAATAAAATATCCTTAATATAAATTTTTGAAGTTCATATATCATCATAAAATCTCTTAATTAACAAAGTAGGATAAACCTTTTCGTTGATAAATTTCTTTTCCAAAAATACCAGTCAACCATTCATATCATGCTCTAGGGGAATGTTTCAAACCATATAAATCATTAAATAACGTAAAAAAATTGATTTGATTTTAATTTATAAACCATGTACTTTTCATAATGATATTTATTCAAAAATATTACCATTAAAAAATTGGTTTTGACATCCATTTAAAATAATTTAAATTCATTAAAAGAAGTATAATCTAATAATATTCTAATTTTTCTAATCTAAAAATAGGTGAATAATATTATTAAAAAATACATTCTTATTGAATATAACCTATTGATACTAATATAGAATTATTTTTAACTATATTTCAAGATTCATCAAGTTAGTTTCAAAATATCCATTTTGTTCCATTAAAATGAGAATCATGTGGTGGAAAAACTATAGTCAATAAATTATTTCATTCAAACTAATTTAACTCATATTTCAAATCAAAAATACAATTATAATAATTTAAATCTTTATCAATAATCTTAGGTATAAAATCAAAAATAATTTCCTGAAAATTCCAGATATTCATACAATATTATGTATTTAGAATACATGTATAAAAAATAACGATCACATTATATTTAGGATTTTACCTTTGTTTCTTACAATATAATTCAATAATTGGTTTATATTTTGAATAAATACTCTCCTCATCAATATATAAATATTTATTTTTAGTTATATTCCCCTCAAAATTATTATGACTAAATTTATTGTAACACCCCAGGTAAATAAAGAATATGACATTTTCATATTTATCACTATTTGTGAGTAAAATATTAATATAACTTTAAATGGGATGCAATGCTCGATGGAGTACCCAATACGCAACAACGAGATTCTTGGGAATCTTACGTTGCACTCTAATAATAAAATAATATTATTTTAAATTGTACTTAACGCCTAGTCGTTGTAATGGCGGGAATGAATGGAACTAACTAAAAAATGATTATATATGTATGTCAAATATTTTTACTTTTATCCAATAAATGTTAGAGGCTTAAAATGTGAATGAATCCAATTTTAAGCTTAAATATTCTAATATTCTTTAAAAGGTCGATTAATAGCCTTTTGATGGTGAACCTCTTTTAAATCCACTTTTTGACAATTTTATGTGTTATATTTGAAAAAATAAAATTCTTATTTAGAATCGGGACATCAAAATTTACTTTGTGAAAATTTTTGGTATTTTTCCGATAGAGTTCATTTTTAATGAATAGTGAAATATGTTGTATTTTAATTCAAAACGTCTTTTTAATATAATTTATTTATATTATTAGATTATCTTTTGAATTGGTTTTAAAGTGAAATTACAATATATTTTTACCGTTTAATCCAATAGTGGTCATTGGAATTAATTTCACTTTGATATTGGACTTAAACTAGTGCCAATCTTTTAATAGATATTGTTTCTTAAAAACACGCTATTTGTTTTGATAGCGGGAATTAATTATTCAATTAATTAATGAAACTTATATGTTTTAAATTTTGTAAAATAGACATCATTTTTGAATTCAGAATATCAAATATAGATTAGAGTGAATTTTTGGTATTTTTCTGAAAAACTTCAATTTTTGATGAATAGTGATACCACTAAGTTGTAGTTAAAGAAATTGATTTTTTGTTTAAATGAAACTTTGCCACTTCTCTGATTTGATTTTCAAAAATCCAACATACATGGTTTTCATTAAAAAGTATAATGTGGTTCAATGAGATTAAAATAATTTTTGGTGAATAGTAATTTTTAAGTTTTATTAATTGCGATTAAAGGCAATTAGTGTAATTTAAGGTAAAAATAATGCTTTAATAATATGAAATTACCTAGACACATGTCCTTACCTCATTGGATGTGTCATGGACGACCAAGAAAATACATGGGACAACTTGGGGACCCCATGGAGCCACTTTTTTAGGAAAATGACATAAATAAATTTTTATTTTAAGTTAAAATTAAAATGTCACAAACATGTGTTGTTTTACTAAAACAATTTGTACATGGGGTTATACAATTCATATTTTTGACTATAAATATTCCTAAGAAAGCTAAATGTATTTCCTACATCATGATATTTTGTTTATAATTTTTAGACACTAAATAAATTAAATTATTTATGACACTATGATGATACAACGATTACCTCATTATTTAAGGATTTAAATAAAATGAAAAGATAATGTAAACTCTAAGACCTAAACTTGTCTCAAACCTATTGGATGGGTGGTCTTAGAACCCATACCACCTTATAATCGAAATACATCAATGTGGGACCTTTAAAATCCGAAACTCATTTGAAAAAAAGTAATATTTTGTATCTTTCCAAGAGTGCCCTTCCTCTCCTCTTATAAAAGGCCCCCACCTCTACAACCTTACACAAACCACTCAAGCCTTTGGCTCAGCCAACCCCTGCCTATTTCATCTCTTCACATCCCTCTCTTCATCATTGAATCCTCACTTTGGGCATAATTCATTCCAAGGAATCCTTTGAGCTCAAATAAAAGAGAGTTTCCCGATTTAAAGGTAATGTCTTCCCTTGTATTCTTTTGTTTTATTTTTCTTCTCCAAACCCCTAAACTCTTTTTATTACTTTTTTTTGTAAAAAAACCAGTATCATAAATATACTAGGATGTTTTTATAAGAATTATTCGAGCTACACTTTCACAAACCTCCATCTAATGGGTAAAGAACATACTGTTTCTGTGGATGGCGAATTACTGTCTCACGAAACGATGATTGTTCAATATTATTTTAACACCTTCAAAGGTGTCCATTAAGATGTAAATATATTTATCTATGATATATTATATGTTTTTTGTTTCCCTGAGTTTCTGTATTTTTGATTTATGGCATACCTTTATGGTTTCCATTATGGGTAAACGCGATATCTTCATTTTAGGAAGTGCGGACTACCAGCCCCTCAAAGTGATTTGATTCATTAATGCCATATGTGGCACGTATAAAGGATGTAATTAATGGTATTACATATGATATCCTAATTTAATTATAATATACCTTTATATAATTATTATTTAATTCCATTGAATAAAAAAAAGAAATAAATGAAAGTAACGTTCATGCATACGTACGGCATACCGTCTCCATGAATGGTACATTTCATTGCTTATCTCTAAATGTTATGTACTATTATAAGTACATATATATAATTTATATGTATGTAATATATTACATATAAATTATGTATATCATTCTGTAATTATAATATATATCTCTCTCATTTTGTTTTAATTCCATTAATATGACAAAAAATAAAAGTAGCGTTAATGCGTACGTACGACCTACCATCTCCATGAACGGTGCTTTTAATTTTTTATCTCCAAATTCTATGGAATAGTATAAAATGAATATATACTGGATATATATGATATTGAAAACATCAATACTATTCTCAATATGATGTACCTATAACTACATTGAAAATTCTTTTCCAACGAGTTCGATTTTTACTAATGTACCGATCATCGACAAAAACGTCTGATATGAACTCACTTTATTAACCAATTATTATAAAATTATTATATGTGATATTAACTGAATAATAATCTTTAAAGTAGGTCCTTATGAAATTATAAATTGACCAAATTTTATTATTCAAGAGATTAAAGAACGATCGAGTCATGTCGGACACGAGGTAAGGGATCCTACTCCTCTCTTTCTTTTATGTACACTCTTTTATGTCATTCCTTTTAAGGTCATCCTTATTATGATTGGGATGTTCTTTTATATTAATCCTACTATACATTATATTTTAATATGATGAGAGACACTATTTTCTCTCATCAATCCATTTTGGATGTTTTGAGTGGCGTCGTTAGGCTGCCGAATTTTTTTAAGAGATCCAACCTCTCTCTTTCTTTTTAAGTACTCCACTTTAGGTCACTTCTTTAAAGCTCCTCTTTGTTATGTTGGGGGATTTTCTCTTATATTCTTCTTTCTGTAAATTTTATTTTAATATGATGAGAGACCATATTTGATCTCATCAATCCATTTTTAGATGTTTTAAGTGGCGCCATTAGGCTGTCGAGTTTTCGTAAGGGATTTTTCATCTCACATTTATTCCCATGAGATTTATGCTACATTTTCCACCATTCCCTTTGATTGGTGTCTGTACTTCCCAATATTATACTCTTTGTGTATTATAATTTCATTTATGGGTATTTACATATTCATTTTATGACCCTTCTTCAATGGGGTGTACGTTTTGAAAGTTACCCAAGTCGGTAAGGGAACCTTTCACCCTCCTCTTTTTAAAAGACTTATTTTGTTATTTCTTTTAATTCACATACTATTTTGTTGGGATATGATCTTCTATATCATTATTGATGTAAATTTTATGTCCAAGTGGTGATATACCCTTTTTATCTCTCATCAACTAATTTTCTGAATTTTGAAGTGACGCTGTTAGGCTGTCGAATTTTTTCAAGGGAACTTCTTAACCCAATTTTGATTATTTGGGATAAACTTGTACTCCTTGAATATTTTTTTCTATGAATATGTGTGAATAAACTCTAATTTTTTTACAATTGTTATCTACTTATATTTGTGTATTTGTTTTTCACACATAATTATGTAATTGATTTATCCTTAATCCAAGGATACCGTCTTTGTATGGGACTTCGTCTAAATCTCCTTTCATTGAGGCATATTTTGATTAATACACAAACATCTTTTATACGGTGTATAATCCCCATTGAATTTTACGTATATCCAAAAGGAATATTTTTTATACGAATAATTTTACTAAACGACAGAAGGGAATGTTTTTGTCAAATGTATACGACGACAACGACTTCTCTGCCACCGTGACCATTATTTGAGTTCCGACTTCCTCTACAGGCCATAAATTTTTTTAAAAGAAAAATAAATACCATGTTTTACTTTTCTTTTATTTTGGTATTGAAAATGGTTTTCATAATGTTTTTATATCAATGTGTTGTATTGATATCTTGTGATTGAAATGTGGAAATGTTATGTTTCCTTTATGCATTTTTTATGTGATACAATTATGTTATGGTTTTTGGGCATTATTATGAAGACGGGTGGTTCCGTGATAAAATAAGGGTGGGTGAGCCCAATATAGCTCTCCAATACATTGGGTAACGCTAAGGGGTTAAACGTTAAGGTTTTTCCGAAGAGATGTAGGGAATATACTGTGATGGGTATTCCAAACATAACAAAGAGGGTTACCCCCTACGTAAGAATGTTATGAATGCCTCAAGTTACCTTTATGACTTGTGATTTCTATGATTTATTCATGATTTGATGAGGTATGTTAAAATTCTTATGTTTTATGAGTAAAGTATGATTTCATACATGGACTAATGTTTTCTTTTCATACTTTTATATCCCTTACTGAGCTTTTTATGCTCATCCCATGTTTTTGAAATGTTTTTCACAGGTCAAGGGAAAGGTGCATGATATGGTGATAGTGTCAAGAAAGTGTCAATAATGAATCCATGTTTTATTTTAAATATGTTTCCGTTGATGGGAAAAAACTAATACTATCTTTTATGTAACCACGTTGTTTAAATGCGGAATGTAATTCCTAATTTATGATCTAATTCCCTAAAACTCTAAACCTGAAAAGATCCTCAATGTGAATTATTCATTTAATTCAATATTAAGTAAGGAATAAGGCCAGGGCCTTATAGATGGTATCAATGGTAGGTTTAGATAACTTTAGAGGTTAGGGTATTCTCTAGTCATAAGTGACATTACCATTATGGTCAGGATTTCAGAAAGAGTCCTAGTTTTAGATAAAGTGAATGAGTAAGTATATCTTAGTGTTTATCTTCCTCATTTGTACGTGATGGTTTTGTTGATATACTCACACTGACATTTCTGGTTTTAGTGAATGGATGGATCTATCATGCACCAACATGACAATAGGTTTGAAGGAAACTGTGGTGGTTCTCTTATTAAGAGACTGTATGAAATGGGGGATTCAATGAGGAAACTAGTGGTTGTTCTAAACCAACTATCAAGGAGTCATGATCAACCACTTGTACATTGGTATGTTCTGTAATTCATCATGTACGAGATGACCAATCTATGTGGATGTTCAGGTAATAATTATAAAGGTAACCATTAGGGTTTATATGATCCTTACTTTTGAGGTAATATTGGGTTATTATATATTATTATGGAAAATGAAAGGCATGAGATAAAATTGAGGTTAAAATATGTTATGATTATTTTTGAAGATTTTAACTCTTTTTGGGGAATGTTTTAAGAATTATATATTTTTTGGAAAAGGACAACACGCAGACTGTGTGACAACCCATCGTGTCGGACAAAGCTGCAAGAATCGAACCCACAACCAAAGTGCGACTGGTATTTATCGCCTACCACTGGACTACATGAAGTACCTGGTTAGTATGACTTATTCTTTTTATTTAGATGATTTTATTAATTAAGATTATGTTGATTTTGGGTTATCTATGGAAATTATTATCCTATCATGGAGGATATGTGATTAGGATAATTACTTTTTAATATGAGACTTTAAGAGAAACTGATGTTATTTGGAGAGAAGTGTTACCATGGAAGACTATGCGATTAAATCCTTCAAATATTTTGGTTTCAATCTTGGTTTGGTTTACTTTGATGAATTTTATGGACAAATTGTTTTTCTAATGGTCTTCGTTGAACTCTGGGTTTTGTTGGACAAAATTTGGAGATTAAGAATAAATTTTCTTTTTATAAGGGGTTATCCTTTTCTGGATTATCTGATCTTGTACTAACCTTTTCGGTTTTGGTTCTGGTTAAAGTCTAAAGACATGGAAATTATATAGTTATCTTTTTTGGATTAGGTGATTCTCTAGATGTTGATTATATGTCTCTTAATGTGAACAAGTCATCCTAAACACTCATCTTTTAGAGAAAATATGAGTTCGTGTAAGAAATCTAGCAAAAGTTGAATGTCAACATGAAAATTAAGTATGCTTCCTTATGTTATAGTTAAGATCATAAATAAATTCCTTAATGAAAAGTAACATAAAACAAAAATGTTGTCTATTAATTTTTCCTACTGGGGAATCAAATACCGCTTAACCAATCACTTGTTTGTGATTTTCTTGTTGTTAACTTTCTCCTAGACATGTTTATTATCACTCTCCCTCAGAACATGACCCTTTGTTTTTTCTTCCATGTACATGTTTTCCTACATGGAATCCATGTATGGGTTAACTCGGATGACCTTTGGAATTATCTTTCTTTATTTTAATGTGATAGTTTTACTGACTCTTGTTCCAATGTGGGACTTTCAATGATGTTTCTGAGTCCAATTTTAAAAATTGCGAGGACGCAATTCCCAAAAGGCGGGAAGGATGTAACACCCCAGGTAAATAAATAATATGAAATTTTCATATTTATCCATGTTTGTGAATAAAATATTAATATAAATTTAAAGGGGATGCTATGCTTGATGGCATACCCAATACACAACAACGATTTTTTTGTAAATCTTACGTTGCACACTAATAATAAAATAATATTATTTTAAATTGTAGTTAACGCCTAGCCATTGTAATGGCGGGAATTAACGGAACTAACTACAAAATGATTATATATTTTTTTCAAATATTTTTACTTTTATCCAATAAATTTTAGAGGCTTAAAATGTGAATGAATCCAATTTTAAGCATAAATATTCTAATATTCTTTAAAAGGTCGAGTAACCGCCTTTTGATGGCGAACCTCTTTTAAATACACTTTTTGACAATTTTATCTGTTATATTTGAAAAAATAAAATTCTTCATTAGAATCAGGATATCAAAATTTACTTTGTGTAAATTTTTGGTATTTTTCCGATAAAGTTCATTTTAATGAATAGTGAAAAATGTTGTATTTTAATTCAAAACCTTTTTTTAATCTAATTTATTTATATGATTAGATTATCTTTTGAATTGGTTTTAATGTGAAATTAGAATATATTTTTACCATTTAATCCAATAGTCGTCATTGGAATTAATTTCACATTGAAATTGAAATTAAACTATTGTCAATCTTTTAATAGATATTGTTTCATAAAAGCACGCTATTTGTTTTGACAGCGGGAATTAATTATTAAATTAATTAATGCAACATATATGTTTTCAATTTTGTAAAATAGACATCATTTTTGATTTCAAAATATCAAATATAGCATTGGGTGAATTTTTGTTATTTTTCCAAAATACATCAATTTTTGATGAATAGTGAAACCACTAAGTGGTAGTTAAAAAAACTGATTTTTCATTTAAATGAAACCTTGCCACTTCTCTGATTTGATTTTCAAAAATCCGACATAAATGGTTTTCATTAATAAGTAAAATGTGGTTCAATGTGATTAAAATAATTTTTGTTGAATAGTAATATTTAAGTTTTATTAATTGCGATTAAAGGCAATTAGTGTAATTTAAGGTAAAAATAATGCTTTAATAATATGAAATTACTTAGACACATGTCCTACCCTCATTGGATGTGTCATGGCCGATCAAGACAATCTATGGGTCAACTTGGGGACCCCATGGAGCCACATTGGTAGGAAAATGTCATAAATAACTTTTATTTTAAAGTTAAAATTAAAATGTCCCAAACATGTGTTGTTTTAATAAAACAATTTGTACATGGGGTTATACAAGTCATATTTTTGACTATAAATATTCATTATAAAGATAAAAATATTTCCTACATCATGATAGTTTTTTTATAATTTTTAGACACTAAATAAATTAAATTATTTATGACACCATGATGATGCATCGATTACCTCATTATTTAAGGATTTAAATAAAATGAAATGATATTGTGAAATCTAAGACCTATACTTGTAAAAGACCTATTGTATGGGTGGAGTTGTAACCCTTACCACATTATCCTCAAAATAAATCAATTTGGGACCTTTATAATCCGAAACTCATTTGAAAATAAAGTAACATTTTGTAACTTTCCAAGAGTGCCCCTCCTCTCCTCTTATAAAAGGCCCCCACCTCTACCACCTTACACACACCTCTCAAGCCTTTGGCTGGGCCAACCCCAGCCCATTTAATCTCAAAACATCCCTCTCTTCATCATTGATGCCTCAATTTGGGCATAATAATTTTCAAGGAAGCCTTTGAGTTCAAATCAAAAAGAGTTACCCGATTTAAAGGTAATGTCTTCCCTTGTGTTCTTTTGTTTTATTTTTCTTCTCCAAACCCCTAAACTGTTTTTATTAATTTTTTATTCTAAAAAACCAGTATCTTAAATATACTGGGAAGTTCGTATAAGAAGTATTCGAGATACACTTTCACACACCTCCGTCTAATGGTTAAAGAACATACTGTTTCTGTGGATGGCGAATTACTGCCTCATGAAACGATGACTGTTCAATATTATTTTAACACCTTAAAAGGTGGCCATTAAGATGTAACTATATTTATATGTGATATATAATATGTTTATTTTTTCCTTAAGCTTCTGTATTTTTTATTTATGGCATAACTTTATGGTTTCCATTATGGGTAAACGTGATATCTTCATTTTAGGAAGTGCGGACTACTGCCCCCTCAAAGTGATTTGATTCGTTAATTCCATATGTGGGACGTATAAGGGATGGAATTAATGGTATTACATATTATATCCTACAGTAATTATAATATACCTATTTATAATTATTATTTTATTCCATTTAATACAAAAAAATAAATAAATGAAAGTAGTGTTCATGCGTACGTACGGCTTACCGTCTCCATGAACGGTACATTTCATTTCTTATCTCCAAATGTTATGTACTACTATAAGTACATATATATAATGGATATATATGTAATATATTACATATAAATTATGGATATCATTATGTAATTATAATATTTATATCTCTCATTTTATTATTTAGGAGATTAAAGAACGATCGAGTCATGTCGGACACGAGGTAAGGGATCCTACTCCTCTCTTTCTTTTTAAGTACACTCTTTTATGTCATTCCTTTTATGCTCATCTTTCTTATGATTGGGATGTTCTTTTATATTACTCCTACTGTACGTTTTATGTTCATATGATGAGAGACCCTATTTTCTCTCATCAATCCATTTTAGATGTTTTGAGTGGCGTTGTTAGGCTGCCGAATTTTCATAAGAGATCCAACCTCTCTCTTTCTTTTTAAGTACTCTCCTTTATGTCACTTCATTAAAGCTCCACTTTGTTATGTTTGGGGATGTTATTTTATATTACTATTTCTGTAAATTTCATTCTAATATGGTGAGAGACCCTATTTTATCTCATCAATCCATTTTTCGAAGTTTTAGGTGGCGCCGTTAGGCT
The DNA here is from genome assembly GCA_963277665.1 of Viscum album. Classification (NCBI taxonomy): domain Eukaryota; kingdom Viridiplantae; phylum Streptophyta; class Magnoliopsida; order Santalales; family Viscaceae; genus Viscum; species Viscum album. The sequence continues at coordinate 631,007,740 of OY728134.1, read as the reverse complement.
GCCGAGTTTTCGTAAGGGATTTTTCATCTCACTTTTATTTCCGTGAGATTTATGCTACATTTGCCAGAATTTCCTTTGAGTGGTGTATGTACTGTCCATTATTATACTCCTTGTGTAATATAATTTCATTTATGGGTATTTACATATTCATTGTATGACCCTTCTTCAATGGGGTGTACGTTTCAAAAGTTACCCAAGTCGGTAAAGGAACCTTTCACCCTCCTCTTTTTAAAAGACTTCTTTTGTTATGTCTTTTAATTCACATAATATTATGTTGGGATATGATCTTATATATCATTATTGATGTAAATTTTATGTCCAAGTGGTGAGATACCCTTTTTATCTCCTATCAACTCATATTCCGTATTTTGAAGTGGCGCCGTTAGGCTGTCGAATTTTTGCAAGGGAACTTCTTAACCCAATTTGGATTCATTGGGATAAACTTGTACTCCTTGAATATGTCATTCTATGATTTTGTGTGAATAACCTATTATTGTTTTAAAATTAATATCCACTTATATTTTGTGTATTCATTTGTTACACATAATTATGTCATTTATTTATCCTTAATCCAAGGATACCGTTATTGTATGGGACTTCATCTCAATCTCCTTTCATTGAGGTATATTTTGTTTTATACACAACCTTCTTTTATACATTGTATAAGCCCATTTGAATTTTACGTTTATCCAAAAGGAATCTTTTTTATACGAAGCGTTTTACTAAACGAAAAAAGAGAATGTTTTTGTCAGACGTATACGAAGACAACGACTTCTCTGCCGCTGTGACCATTTTTTTATTTTCGACATCCTCAATAAGCCATAATTTTTTTTAAAGAAAAATAAATACCATGTGTTACTTTTCTTTTATTTTGTTATTGAAAATAGTTTTCATAATGTTTTTATATCAATTTGTTGTATTGATCTCTTGTGATTGAAAAGTTAAAATGTTATGTTTCCTATATGCATATTTTATGTGATACGATTATGTTATGGTTCTGGAGCATTATTATTATGACGGGTGGTTCCGTGATAAACTAAGGGCGGGTGAGCCCGATATAGCTCTCCAATGCATTGGGTAACACAAAGGGGTTAAACATTAAGGTTTCTCTGAAGAGATTTAGGGAATATACTGTGATGGGTATTCCAAACGTAACCAAGAGGGTTACTCCATACGTAAGAATGTTATGAATGCCTCAAGTTACCTTTATTCCTTATGATTTATATGATTTATTCATGATTTGATTAGGTATGTTAAAATGATTATGTTTTATGTGTAATGTATGATTTTATACATGTACTAATGTTTTCTTTTCATACTTTTGTATCCCTTACTGATCTTTTTATGCTCATCCCATGTTTTTGAAATGTTTTTCACAAGTCAAGGGAAAGGTTCATGATATGATTATAGTGTCAAGGGAGTGTCAATAAAGAATCCATGTTTTATTTTAAAGATGTTTCCGTTGATGGGAAAAAACAAATACTATCTTTTATGTAACCACTTTATTTAAATGTGGAATGTAATTCATGATTTATGATCTAATTATCTAAAACTCTAAACCTGAAAAGATCCTCAATGTGAATTATTCATTTAATTCAATATTAAGTAAGGTTTATGGTCGGGGCCTTATATTTATCGTCAAGTTTATAAATATCATCACAACTGTTATTAAAAGTCATCTCATCAAACATAAAATGAATTTATTCTTCAAAAACAATGGTTATTTTGTTGTGAAAATTATATGAATTAAAACGTTTTGAATATCCTAAGACAATACCTTTATCATATTTTTCATAAAATATATCTGAATCATTTTTAGTATGAAGAGTGAAAACATTACGTCCAAAGACTCTAAAATAGACAAATTTTGGTTTCCTTGTCTCCCAAATCATATGAAGTGTCTTTTTCAATAAATTCTTTAAAATAAATCTATTATAATTATATTTGGTTGTATTGAAATCTTCTGAGTCTTTTAAAATTCTATAAAGATTCACAAACAATATTTTTTTCCACATTAAGTTATTTTAACTATAAATCAATTTTTTAATGAAAAATTATGCATAAACATATAATTATCATGTCCTAACCTCCTATGCCACAAAATGTTATTAGATTTTAGATCATTCAAACAATTTATGTTTTGATAAGTTAATTCATAAAAATTAACTAAATAAATATTTTTGTTTATGATTTCATTGAACAAACTAGATTTACCCTTAACTAAAATTTGTTTACCATTCTAATACTTAACAAATATTCATTTATGACATAATTTTTAAATTTTTATAAAATTATTTTTCAATACATAAATATTTAAAACATTAGATATAATAACCAAATATAAACTTCTAACCTCACCAAAACCATTTACCTTTCACTTTGAATTATCACAAAAGTAACAATACGTCCATAACAAATATTAAATGATGGAAAATATCATATATCCAATTTCAAATGTCTTGGAAATCCATAATCTATAGAACAAAATACATTTTTTATATTCCCAAGTCACATATACTATAAGATTAGTTTTATGAAAACTAAAATACACATGAAATTTTTTTCCAATGGGATTATAATATGAATTCCTGGGAATCCAAACTTATTTCAAAAAACTCATTTATAGATAATATTGAAGGAAAATATTTTTAAATGAAATCATTAGAATATCAAATATATTTTTGAAATAGTAAGAAAGACTCACTTTCATAATTACCATTAATTTGACATCTAATACATATAGTAGTATATATACTTAAATTAGTGCTCCTAACAAATTAATTATTATGAATTTTGTGAAAATAATTCTTATAACCAAGACCAGATCGATTGTTTCCTTTTATTGAGACACATAATTTTATTTAATATTGTATACCATTAATATAAATGGACATATCTTCCTTCAAAATTTTAGCAACTCTTTTTATTTTTCCATTCTATTTAATAAGATTATCAAAATTACTTATTTCATCTTCACATATATTTAACAAGAAATAAATTTCACACTTTAATTATTCATTATTTGAATGTGTACAATTTAGTTTTTCCAAAAAAAATCATATCTTAATGTGAAGAAGTGTTTTCATCCTGGAAATATTCCATCTAATTTTTATTTTACTTAAAAATAAAATTATATTGACTCTTATTTTTCTGGTATAAACCAGAAATATTTTCAACTATATGATCATGCCTTTTTACTTTTTTAAGAAATTAATCTATAGTGGGATTTCCAAAATCAATTTTAGAGGATTAATAATAATCAGATTCACTTGATCTGATGAAGGCATTAATCACATGTTTTTCACATTCTTTTCTGAACCAAATTATTTAAAAGTACATGAATCCCCAATATATATCTATATAACCATCATTTCCATATTTTATTTTATTTTCCTTGCACTTATTTTTTCCCTTCTTTTATTTTGTAAAATCATTCTTAATGTTCCCTTTTTCCCTTCACGTGTAACATATTACATCATTATAGTCATTATAAATTTAATTACCTTTCATTTCCACCCTATCAACATCTTTACGATAGTACTTTTGGGATTAAATTGAGTTTTGTTTCTTCATTATAAATCCAAATATCATAAAATATTCATTATCATTTATTTAAATACATTTTATCTCAAAAACAGTAGATAAGTTAGAAACATTTTTCCTAAAATAAATTCTCTTCTTCTTTGAAATTTCTTCACCAATAGTATTTTAAAATTATAGCGTATATTATAATAATAATTATATAATATCGTCATGTGTATATTCTATAATGTTATTTCTTTTATCTATAGAAAACTTATTTTAATGACACATATTAAGAAGTACTCTATGTACACTTTCAAAAATTACAATATTTTCCAAAGTCTCTCCAAAAGAACTCATACCATTTACCATACTTGTAAATCTATAGAATAATTTAATAATACTTTCATATTAACCCATTTTAAATAATTTATATTTAGATATTAGTATGAAAAATATAGTTCTAATAATATTATCCAAGCTAATATTTTTAGCTGGAATATTTTTCCAGATATCATGAGCAGTTTTACAAGTAGATAAATGACTATACACATTTATATTTTTTACTAAATATTAAATATTAATCACAAAGTAATTGAAAACATTATTTATCACACTATTGATTATGAATGATTTATTTTTACCTTTGGGAGGATTGTATGGTTTTTCTATGATTATCTAATGTAAAATTCTATGTTTATTTAAGAATGGTTACATACAATATTGCTTATTTCCATTATTAGTACTATCAACTTCAAGTGGTATTTGATGTATCATTCCATCATTTGAACTAGCGTATTCCATCATAAAATTATTTTTACCCTTTTATGGTTATATAAGGGTGTGTTTAGTACAAATACATAACATATAGTGAGCTTGGGGTTAAGTATTGATATCAATTACTGGGCCCAATGGTAATTTGGAAGAAAATATATGAAGGGTTAATGATACCCTTTTTAAAAATAATTGAAATTAATTAATGCTAGATCAGAGTTATAAAATGAAGTAAATAAAGTGGAAAAACAAAGAGAAATGTACATATGATATTTTTATAGTTGTAAAGATCTAAAGGATCATGGTCCATCTCTTCAACAACCTAATGAATTGTGAGGGGTGATGCGCACTATAACCACTATACTATAATATTAAAATAAATATTACAAATATAGTGTCAAAAAAATTACCAATAATTTTTTCTTTGGAGGCTAGGAACAAAATATAATTTTGTTTTCCCACCTATAGGAACATCATGAACAGTCGTCCTTCCTCATGGAGGCATAACTCAATGTCAAACTTTTTGGGGATTTAAAACCCATAATCCTACCTTTTATGGGTTATTATAACACATTATAGTTATGAAAATAGAAAAAACTAAGAATATGTAAAACCAAAAAACTACTTTAATACTTCACATGATTAGTGTTAAATCAGCAGGAAAATCATTAGTACAAAATGGTAAAATTATTTTAGTTTTCCTAGGAGTAGTATTTGATCACTAGAGAATGAAACACTTATAAATCTTAAAAAATCCTTAGCCTCATTCCCCCTTGTTGTACTGATTCTTTCAACTCTAAATATAGAGGTTCTTTATGCACAACATCATTGAAATTTTAACTATGTTCCAACATTATTTGTCTAATGAACTTATTTAGATTTTCCCTTTATTTACTAGATAAAAATCGACATGAAAATATTCTATAAACCCAAAATAGTATTCATGAATGTATTTCTCAATATCCTCTATAAAAAAACTATATTATAAATAATTGGAACAATTAATATATTATGAAATAATTATTATTAATATATTTGTAAAATTACTAATAATATTCATGAATAACACTTTATATATTTTAATATCTTAATTTTTATAATTTATGTTCCAAAATTTGTAGCATAAATATAAATATAAGTAAATCTCATAAGGATCTCATTTAATTTATCATGAAACTAAATAAAACATGTACTCATGGATCATAAATGATTATAATGAAATTCTAGAATAATTAAATCATTAAATATACTCATAAAAGACTATGATTAAGTTTGAATATTAAATAATATGAAAAATATAGCATATTTTACTATTTATAACATTTTTATAATTATTTGTACCATACATATGTGAAACACATTCACTATATAGGAGTAATATATTTTTACCCTTTAATGGTTTATTTCCCCAACACAACATTTGGAGAACCCTACATACCATTATGTTGGACTTAGGATTTCCATAGAGGGACCTTGAAAAAGTTATAGTAACCTAATCTCAGTTTTAGAAAATCTCTTGTATGCTTATAGAAGTATGGATTTAACTTACATGATCCACGGATTACCATTTCATGAGTATTGAAAAAGTTCAATTACCCTTTAATTACTATACAAGTACCCCTACATAGTTTATATAAAACATGGGTAGCATTACATTAGTATGTCAGTACCCTTATTCAGGTTAATCCAAAAGGATTTTACCTTTACATGAGATTCAATTACCTTAATGCATTCTTCGTTACCTTTTCATGACATAAGTGGTATACTTAAAAAAGGTTTGTGAACCCTTAATAAATTATTCTAAATCCAAACATACCTTTACATAATAATTCGTAATTTGATACTATAAATAAAAAGTTACACAAACCCATACAAAACTAATAAAAAGTATCATGTGCTCTTATGAAGCTTATATAATCTGTCAGTTACCCATACTGAAGGTTTATGTTTTCCTTATTTAACTATTATGAACATTCAATTACCTTTAAATAAACCTTATAATTTCATGGTTACAATTACATTATATATATAAACTTAATATTACCTTTACAAAAGTCCATTAAAATCATTAATGCACTTAAATAACCCATTTAAACCAAATTTTACTTTATTACATAACACTATAAAAATAAATCTTCTCTTATGTATCCGGAATACATATCAAGCTACTAATACATAACAATGTAAAAAAAATATGATTTAAAAGTCTAAATTAAATTTGAAACCTAGGATCACAAAAACAAATTCTGAAACATGTTATGAAAAATTAATACATGAAGTAGTTGGCGTTTGGCTTAGTGGTAAGCACCCCATAATAGTACATGGAAAATAGGGGTTAAAAACCCATGGGGTGCAGGTTACTGTAGCAGTACTGTAGCGGTACTGTAGCAGCGGCGACATTGTTCATCAGCGGGTACTGTAGTGCCGACGATACTGTGCGGTACTATAGCAACAGGTTACTATTCACAGAATGTGAATTGATCTTAGAATTTGGGCCTACGGGCTATGTAATGGGCTACAATCCCATTGGGCCTGCGGGCTATGTAATGGGTTTCCCTCGGCCCAGTTAAAAGAGGACTTTGCATTGATTTAATAATAAAAATGAGGCTTCGACCCCAACATTTAAAAAAATTAATACATGAAATCTAAAAATATTTTATGTAAAGGAGAATGAGATATAACCAAAGTTTAGCATAATAATGATAACCCATGGTAATGATTTGAAAATTATAATTAGTAATTAAAATTAAAATTTCTAATTATAAAAAATATAATTAAAGTAATGTGATCTAAGGAGCCACTTTACTAAAAATATTCATCTGACATGGTTGTTTTTCTCATATTCACTTAGTTTATATCATGGGAACCCAAGGTAGCTATGTTGGAGATCTAGATTCATCCTATGTTTTCTTAGATTAAAGAAATATCTATTATTCCCTTGTATATGTAATTCCACATCTAGGGGACTACGCATGATGAGGATGACTAAGACTAATTCGATATTTTTTTCTTTTAGGATCAAGACATAGGCAATTTAATGTCCATGACCGGGTACCACTAAAATGGTTCCTCAATCCAGTTTTTTACATTACATTAGTTATGGATTCCATTATATCATATTATTAATACTAGTAGTGAGATTCTAATGAAACATGTTGGGTGATTGTACCCTCTTTACCATAGAATACCAATAATAGAAATCATTATAAACATCAATAGGAAATAATAATAAATAACCAAGAATAAAATTCCACATTGCCAAACATTGTGAGTTCCAACAAAACAATACAATAACATGTCATGTCTTGATGATCCAAGGTACCAATGAGGATACAAAAATAAGACACAAATAATAATCTCTCAGAAACAAGTCTCAAAAGAATTTTGAGTCCCCTCCCACCTTCCCCTTCCTAGATCAAGTATCTATAATAGGGAACTTTCCCTTTTCTAAATATGAATCCATGAAGTCTTATTAGGTACCAATGATGGACAAATCATAGTGTGAGTGAAACTTATTAGGCCACCACCAATGGTTTCTAAATCAATATTCATTTGTAACAAAAGTGTATATAGGTGAGATGATATAATAATAATGATATGCCATGAGAGAAAACATGTTTAAATTTATCAGTTTCCATTTATTTTCCTAGACCTAAGTATCCAAAATTAAGGGACATAAAATCTAAGGGATAACAGTACATATTAAAAGGTATGTAGGATTTCTATCATTTCATTACATTTTATAATACAAAATTGGTTTTCATACAAGTTCCAATATCATGTCAAACTATTTTCCCTTAGATCACCATGTCAACTATCAAACAATAAAAATATAGGGAGGCCATAATTATTAATTGAAGAATTATAATCATATCTATGACCATCCTAATCCAAGTAGATGGAATTTCATGTCTAATATCATTATCCAAGGGGAAGGAATTCCATGTCTATCCTCCTTACCCATGGTCTGGGAACATCATTTCCATCGTAATATTATGAAAAAAAATCATTTCCTATATTTCACACAATTAACATCTTAACATAGGTTGGAAACTGGAACATCTATTCTCTCAAGAATTACCAAATCACATAGTCTACAATATTTAATCCCATTTAACCAATTATAAAATTAGACCATTTCAAATTTCAATCACATTCCACACAATTAATCGTTCTCTAAATTTATTTAACCTATGCTCATAAACTTATTTTTATAATTTTCTACTATTTCTCTTCCTTTTAAAATATCACATTTTAATTCATCCCATAAAAAACAACTCCTTAGGTCCCATTATCACTCTATAATAAAAAATAATTTTAATCACATAAATCTACTAATTCCTAAAGTAATACCGCTAGGGTGACCATTTAGCCTTATATCATAGTATCTAATAGACCAATGAGAACCAACTTGGTATATAAAGGGTATACTACATCAAAATAAGGCATAAATCCATAATTTAATTTCAATGAACAATTTTATAGCATGATAATTCAATGGAACACAAAACAAACACATAAACAACATCAAGACATTAGGCGAAAGCACATAAACCACCTACATTAGGGTCATTGGAAAACACTCACTCATACATGAACCTTGAATAAATCCCAAACAACATTCATTAACTAATCTAATAATTCTTTGGAAAAAATAAGTTTCATGATCTTCAGATGAAGAGAAAAAATATACCATGCTTATTCTAGAAAATATAATTAAGGGTACTTGTATAATCACTTGGATCTTAGATTTCTAATATCCATCATTCAAAATTCCTAAGAATAAAATTATATTGATACTTGGAAGAGGGGAGATCTTGTTTTAAAAAATGTTAATATGAAACAAAATAGTAGGAAATAAACTGAAAATATTATAAATACGGGGGAACATAAAATGGTAAATTACATAGTTTTTTAAAGGTGAGTGGTTTGGACATAACATTGGCCAAACTATGAGCCAAACATATTATACCCTGTATCTAAGTGACAGTACAGGTCACACGATTTTTTGTGGGGAAAGAATATTTTTACAAACCTTGTGGTGTTTATGTAGATTGATTTATCCAAGGCCACATAGTTTTCACCCTCCCCATTCATAGTTTACAAACTGTCCAAATCCCTTCTCCAAGGAACATGGTTCAAGATCAAAATTATTACTAATAATGTGCCATGCACTGGATGGAAACAATCCACATATTCAAGCACTGATCATTAGGAAACTCATGATACCTTCCATATTCTTGAGAGGTATTGCATTAACCAACTAAAAAGGGAGTTTTAAAAAACTAAAATGAAAATATAACTCATCAAAAACTGAGATTGTACATGGTGGTAGTTGGTTCCTCATGAGTAAGTCTATAACTATCCCACATTATCACCCAATGAGTTTCTTAATAATATTATTTTTTAATTCATTATTATATATTAATGATTATTTCATTATTCATTGTTTATATTTTATTATTTACAATATGGTTTTGTTCAACAACTTATACTATTTTTGTTTACTCGTAATTTTTTTTTGATATTATGGTGCCATCATGATTTCATAAATTGTTAACTTATAGTTTAGTGCACATTACATATTGATTTATAAAAATGAAGTTTTGGGAGATGTTTTGAAATGTGGAGAATACTTTTTTTATAACTATATAAATTTATCTTTTCATAATTGAAAATTTATTCCCTTCAAAATATTGGTTAAAATGTTTATTTAAAAATAATAATATTTAAAAGATAGATTTTATGAAGGAATTTAAAAATTAATTTATCATTAAAATCTAAAAATATTTATTTGAATCCTAGAAGTGATTTTTTCTAAAACAAAATTCACCATGTAGATATGTAAAAAGATTTATGTTTTCTTCAAAAGAATATTTTGATAAATTTGAAATTTAAACATTAGAATATTAAAAACCATTTTCTAAATATTGGTAAAAAATAGAATTTATTAAATGAATTGTAAAAGGGATCAAATAAAATACCTGGTGAAATACCATTAGCCATGTTGATATGACACCCTACTTTCACATCCACATGTTTATGTAGATCTTGTGTTTTTTAGAGGTTACTAGCTTTTGAACTCAAGTTGGTTTATGTTTTCAGGGTCATGTAATGATTTTTTTGGTTTTGGATGTGTCAATGAGTCACATGGAGTTGAACATCTAATGGATTGAGCATATGTTTTATTTTGGGATAATTATCTATTATCCAATCAACCAATTATCCTAGTTTTATTTTTGTATCCCTCTTATTCCAGTACTATCTATGTATTCTTTATTGTTATTTATATTTCAAATTTATTTTGGTTGGTTATTGTTGACTATTCCATGTTTTTTTGTTTAATTTATGAAACTATTTGTTTCACATGCATGGATGTTCTATTTATGGACACACCATACTTGATTATCAATATGATTAAACTTCTTATTTATAATTATTTTAGGAAAACCCATTCCTACTATATCCTATTTTCTTACCTAGTGATTGTGTCAACTGAATCTCATATTCCAGAACCATGTATTTGTACATTGGATTTCATATATATTCAATGTTTTGATTAATAATACAAAATTATATTACATATTGTTAATTGTTCTATATGACATTAATGAAATAATGTATTAGAGTATCTGTCTCATTGATATGGTCATAGCAGTTCGCCTCTAAGATGAGAACCATGAAATGTCATTATGATATTTTTAAATATAGTTCTACAGTTTTATTAGATACTATGATGGGATATATATAATATTTAATGTCAGGTTTTAGTACACATAAGCAGATGAGATTTCATTACATGAAGTTCACACTTCTTAATCTCCAAGACTATAGATTATGAGTACAACACCATCAATAGGAATTATGCCTGTTTATGTGTCATCAGATGTTGCTATCTATGAGTGTGTATTGGTCCTTGGACGTTTAGATTCTTATCAATGCTTTTCATGAATCACATACATTTATAAACTAACCAAAATCTAGATTCCATATTTTGGAATGAAGTAGGGTATGTTGTGTGTGTCATTAATGACATGTTACTAATTTCTAAATCAATAAAGTATTTATCCATCCAATATTAATAGAAGTTGATACTTCGACCAGTTTATTGAAATGAAACTATCACATTAAACTCCATGGTTGTGGTGTAATGATGATTTTATTCTAGATAGTCATAAAAATATGTATCAATCATATAGTTTGTGACACAATTGTGCATCCCCCTTGTTCAGTTATTGTGAAAAAGGGATTGTATTACATAATAAGAATTCTTTTGTGGTTGTTGATGTTATTACATTTACATAGTTATGTTGGCTATCTAGACTCAATACTAGATAGTAATTTTGGACTCTGGGAAAGCCTTCTTAGTGTAAATTAGAATGTAGACTAGAGGGTCACATGCTAAGGACTTCTATTGATCTCAAAAATTGAAATACATTTATTTATTGGAATAAATATAAATCTTTGGCCTAAGGAATAATTTTATTTAGGATTTATTAATCTAAAATATTCACAAGGTAATAAATGTTTATTAATTGTTTAATAAATAATTTATTTAATTTTTTATAACTAATAAATAGTTATTTTACAGACTATAAATAAAATATTTATATTATTTATTAAATATATTGTAATTATTTATTCACAATATTATGAACATTATATTTATTTAGGAATAAATATTTAACAAATATTAAATCTTGTATCTAATTAATTTTGGGGATGATGAGAAGAAAATATCATGTTTGGGGATATACATTAATTTAAAAGATGATAAAATATTATTTATCATCCCAGCAGATAGTGAACTCAAAAAAAATATAATTATTATTATTTGGAATAAGGTTAGTCAACTATTATTAAATTATTTTAGGTTTGTTTTAAATGTAAATGAATTTTTAACCAAAACCCTTACTCTACAAATAGATTATGATTTCTATTGTGTCGGGTTATCAAGAATTGATACTCAATGTGCATAATGAATTTCTAACTATATTAATAATTCCCTTATCCTCTCATGAATAAGAATAATAAGAGAGATTACATCAAGCATGATTAATATTTAATTGATCATGATTTAAAACACATAACAATCAATATACCTTGCTACAACTCAACATTCTATCGATGGTATTCCTAGATCAAATGACCACATGTGGATCACCACTATAGGGGCTCCATTTTGGGTCCCCTATGCAATGATCATAATCAAATAATGATTTAGGATGACAAAAATATTTAAAAACAAATATTCAATGATATGGTAATTGATATCATTATGTTTTTACTATCAAAGATACATTTATATTTTCCTATGATATAGCACAGTGGCTAACCTAGGATTTAATTTCAAGGAGGAAATGTATTTATATAAGTGAATATTCTAGAATAATTTTTTTATATTATGAAAATTGTAAAAAAAAATTAAAATAGTAAATATGAAGATTTCGTAAAAATGATAACATTAGAAAAACTAAGGTAAATATAAAAAAAAGGGTAAGAAGAAAAAAAATGTCAATGAGGACAAAACCAGTTCCAGGAAGATCTACTCTCTATTTCATATAAGTGATCTATAAAGATTAAATCACCAATTATAAACCTCACACTTTACATTCCCTATAACTCAACAAATCCACCTCCCACTCCCCAAAAATGAAAAAACACATAAAAATATCCTTCCTCATATAAAAGATTTTATAACCATGAAAAGAATATAATATTTATATCAAAATTTCATAGAATATCTTCCATAAAAATGAGATCCTCACAAGGATAAAAAATCACAAAACCTATCTTGTGTTACCCAATAGAAGAAAGAAGATATGAAGAGAAGAAAAAGGAAAAATATTTTTGAGTAACAAAATATCCTTATGAAAAATTCTGCTCTTACATATTCCTATTAACAATTAAAACATTATAAGAATGAATAACTCAATCATAAATTGATACATTTTCTCTTGGTAGCATTGAGTCTCAACTCCTAAAACTAGGTAGACAAATTATCCCTCTATTTCTTGTGGTAAGATATCACACACTGGGAAATATAACGAACAATGATATTTTTTGTTTAAAAAGGTGAAATATAGAAGAGTAAAGAAAGAGAAGAGATAGAATTTAAGGAAAAAAAACATATAATTTCCACGGTGAGAATCCTCTTACCACATAGGATTCACGACCTATTTATTGAAAATAAACTAAAAGTATTATTTCCAAATAAATAGATGATCAGAGCGCATCCACATTGACAAATCCCCACACGGATCCCCTTATTTATGTGATGAATTTTAAACTTCCCCCTGAAATATCATAGTTATTTCATTCATCATGACTCAGCTCTATAAATTTTGAATTTAGGAGCAATCATAGGTCAATAACACCTTCATGATATTTACCAGTAAACTCCATATATTTCCTAGAAAAACCCTTAATATTTTGAACCAAATATTTTTTAAATAAAATTTGAAAATTTCTATTTAATATGAAATTATAATTCCCATTAAATAGTTTTCAAACAATCCAACCACACATTTCCAACATTAAATAAGGAATTCCCCTAAAAACCTCATCTGTTACGACAAGAATTGTTATAATAATCGCGTTATGTCATTTATCCAAATAGGTTTCACACATCCCCCTTCATCGACACAACCACAAAAATGATGAATTATTATGACCCATCATGTTTTCACACCAATCCAGACCTTCGATAAATAACGAACCAAAAAAATTAAATATTTTCCATGATTTAGTTGAAAAACATATATTTGAACATTTAATGCGTTATAGGAACATTAATATTAAAATAAAAATTTTATTTCAAGGAAATGAAACATATTTCTTAGAGCCACATCATCTAAGATCAATTCATTCTCAAAAATCCTCCCCCAATCAAAAGTTCATCATGAGAGAAAGGCTTCATGAAATTTCAATGATCATCATCTAAAACAGATCGGGATGATATTACTCAATATTAGTAATCAACAATATTAAAGATTTTAATGAATCTTAGTGATGATCCAGAGTTAAAATTTTCTTCATCATTCCTAGACACTTAATTTAATTCTTGGTTTCATATCCAAAATCATAAAAACTTAATCAAGAAGGACCATCATCGATTTTTGTTTAATCAACCAATATTTTGCTCCATTATAATTCCATGAGCTCACATCAGGGTTCAAAAACATTGAAATTGGACTAACTTTAACCATATAATTCAAGTCACCATCTATCCCTCATTATGGAACCATTGTTCATTTTGCATTCAATTGTTTTCCTTGATATTCATCAAAAGGATCAAGATCAATCTATTCAGATCAATAAAAATCTCATCAACCAGTTAAACGATTTCACTAACTTTGATCATCTTGACGGTTCATAGAAAGTACCACAACCATATCTTTGTCTCCTTAAAATTTGATATTCCTCAGAATGAGAACCCCTTCAATCCAAGATTTTGGTTTTATCTTCGACACTAGTTATTTATTCTCACATGGAGGATATAAAATCCCAAAACCCCAATTTATTATGTATTTGAAATAAAATTCATCATTGGATGAAGGTTTTAATTTGTCTCCCTTATTATTTGTGTTGATCATTCTTATCAAGATCATTATTCTTATAGAATAAGGTATTTTTATTTCACATACATGAAATTTGGATTTATAAAATCTAGGTTACGTAGTTCCCCTAAATACTGAGCTATGTGATTTTCCCATGATTAATGACTACATAGATGGATGTTCGAATAGACTATATATCTCCTAGAAATATTTTTTTTTGCTATTACATTCACAACATCTAATACATTGATCAGACACATTTAGATATGTGCGACATTTAGAAATTCCAAAAAAAATGTTACTACACCCAAAAACATGATAAAATCACTAAATTAGTAAACCATCGCATGTAAATAATTTTCAAATTTAATTTGTTAAATAATTATATACATAACTAAACATTTAAATAAATTAATTTAATACTCAATATTTAATTAAAATAATAGAATAATACAAATGGATGTCTCTTGGATTAAAAAAGTTAACTGATTATTTTCACAAAAATAAAAAAAATATTTAAATTATAAATTATTGTAATTATAATCGAATTTTAGAAATAATTGATTTTTTTATATAAAAAGATATTAAAGGAAAATATAAAAAAATCAATAAATATTTAATACAGAGAAAAAAAATAAATAATTATAAAAGAACCAAAATATTATGATTAAAAATGAATTAAATAAATTATTCAAATAATGATGAATTTATAGTTTAAACAATAAAACAAATATTATTATCAATTACTTTTGTATTTTATTTAATCTAATATAAACTAACGTAAAACAAATAATAAAAAAAGTTAATTTAATATTAAGCACTAAGAAATTAAACAAGAAAATTTATATGAAAAAAATAAATGAAATAAATTCCTAATAGAATTTTTTCATATATAATACATTATTTTTCATCAAGAAACAACTTAGTCCGTATTCAGAATTATAAAATAAATCTCCGAATAGAAAATAAAAAATTCCACTAACAATTCAATTTCATATTGATTCTCCAACTTGGAATATCTTTAGGGGTAAAATATGAAATCGCTCTTATATCAAATTTATTCAGTGGAAAACTGGTTACTTTATTATAAAAAAACATTGAAATTTAAAACATTAAAGAGAATTTAACAAACCTATATTCCTATCCATATGAAATAACAAACATCTCTTTACCTCTAGGAGACCAGACTCACAATATTTAAGATCGTATAATAAATAGAGAAACCATTAAATGAGTTGGAGTGAAAAAAAATTTGCAATAAATAACCAATCTAGGAGTTTAGGAATAAATTAGAAATTAATTTGGAATTTAAACTAGATTATAATTTTCAATTTCATAATTCATTAACATGCATATATTATGCGGTAAATTCAAACTAAAAATATCATCATAAATTTTTATTGTATTACATTTTTCCAATTATTAACATAGATTTTTTTTATGAGGGATAGGAAAATTATTTACTTAATCAAATACAATAGGTAATAATGATTTATCTTCTCAAAGTGATGTCACACCCATAAAATTTAATAAAATTTTATAACCCACTAATGATACATTAGTGAAGCTAGAAAATAATAATTTCAAAAAAATAACGGCTTTTATGGGTTCTCAATGAATTACAATTCTGATCATCTTATACCCCTTCCCCATAGTTAAAACACAACATTATATCTAATATTTAATATCAATATAAGAGAAAAAAATTGATAGTATGAGTTCTAAAAGACATAAAAATCAATAATGAATATAAAACGGTTTTAGGGTTAAATGTATGATCTTAACTCATTTTTTTCAGACAAAAAAACTATCCTCACAAGTATTAAAAAAACCAATATCACAATATATATAACATTATGAGAAATTCAATTTTTTACCTAGATTCAAATTAACGTTGATAAAAAAAATTGATTCTAAGTAACTAATAAAATATGCATTCACATCATAATTTTCGTACAAAATGGTAGATAAAATTGTTGAGACATCGAGCATGTTTTACATGATAAATTCAGCATGCATTTTTTCATTTCAAAATACTATAATTTATTACACAATCAATATAAATAAGTAGATTTTTATTCAACATGAAAATGAATTGAATCAAAATGAAGAATATACACTATTAATCACCTAGAAAAAAGCATTAACAATTGGATTTCAGTAATGTTACTCACATTTTTACATTTAAAAAATTCAATCTGACATTCCATTTCAAGCATTGATAAATAGAAAAAAAGAGATATAAATTCCATAATTTTTAGTTCAAAAAAGAAAAAAATGTTAAAGAGTTTTATTTAAGTTCCTCAAACTTTCTCAATTTAATAAAATAATCATTTAATTTATACTTCAACAAGATTTCAAATTATTCTCACCAAAACTTGTGAATATAAACATTAAAATATAAATAAAATAATTATTTATCGATAAAATAGAATAATATTAAAAGACTTAATTAAATTAGCTTCTTTGATATTAAATTCAAAAATCTATAACAACCCCAATTTTGAAAATCAATGAACAAATGGAATTGAACTATTCCACTTTTCCCCACACATGATTTCAAAATTATAAGAAGAATGCAAAATATTTGAAAATTTTGGGTGGATAAACCTAACCTATAATATTTTTTGAAATAGAATATGTCACCAAAGATAATTTTTCACATTGTGGAATGTAATTTTTTCTTATTTTCTTTGAAATGAAATAAAAAAACCTTTATTATATATATATTCAAATCTATATAAAAACTAAAAACAAATTAGCATGATAATCATGGTCTTTACCCCCCCCCCTTCCATAGGTGTTTTATTTATATTTTACATATATATATAATATTTAGTTCATCCTATATCATATTTTGGATGTTTTTTCTTTCTTAGAAACCACCAAATGTGTTTCATACCATTGTGTTTCCTCACAAACGTTTTCTCGAAACTAGTAAAAAAATATTTTTATTTGATGTACCCTTTATCAATGTATACAGATATCTCCATAAATTATTTTTTTCAAATTACATTTAAATTTGAAATAAAAGTGATAACATTATTTCAGAAACCTCAAACTCAAACAAAAATTTAAAACCATACATAAAATTTAAATATAATTCACCCATTTAGCAAATTAATTTAGAAAATAAAATATTATTGAAGTGAGAATAAAAACTATTATATTGGAGAACATACTCTTCACCAAATTCCACAACATTTGGGACCTCAACTTCTTCATTTTCAGTAACACCACAATTGATATTTTCAAAGAGTATCTGGAGCCTCATAAAATCCACAATGATTCAAGGTTTAAATTTATCTTGACCCTCCAAGAGCTCAAAAATTATAGTTAGATCATCAAAATCTAATAATTGATCCATATAAAAAATATTAGGTCCAGTATAATCAAATTCAAAAAGTGACATAGTATATTTTCAAAAAAAATAAAACTCCTTGATATTGTTCTTCTTGTTATTCATCAAAAGTATTTAATTCCACTGAGAAAATGCTCATGGTAAGACAATGATAGTCATTATTCTCCAAGATCTCTTTAAAATTTAACACATAATTGTTGGTTTCTAATATATAAAAAAAGAGATTTTCTAGAGTCAAATCATCCTATTAATGAATATATAAATTATGAAATAGATTAGTGTAATAGAAATAGTCACAATGAAAACTAAAAAAACTTTCTTCCAAAATATGTCTAGCTTCACTAAATTATACTTGAAACATTTCTTAAAAACCCTAAATATTATTCTCAACTTGAGGACCTTTCATTTTTCATCCTTGTTTCAACCTCATATACCTCTTCTACAAATGATAGAGGGTGGATTTATTCTCTTTGTACCTCTATTGTAAAATACTTAGGGGAAAGTGATAAAATTCATTGATTTGTATTGCTAAGGTTTCCACAATAGGTTTCATAAACTCTTTATAATCGTCAATGAGTTCAAAAAAAACTCATTGACTAAATATTTCAATATTTTATCTTATTTATAGGAAATAAAGAAAACCATTTATTTGGATTGTTGAAAAGTATTCATCAATTGTTTATTTAAAATATCTGCTTATGTTTTTTATGGTTTAAAATTGAAAATAAAGAATCATTAAAATAATAATTACTCCCCATAAAATAACACAAATTTTTTATAGCTTATTGTTTCAACTATCAAGGATACATTTACATTTTCCCTAAATATAACATAGTGGATAACCCAGGGGTCAGTCTCAATGAGGTATTGTGTTCATATAAATGACATTTCTAAAATATATTTTTTTCTTTTATCCATTTTAAATATTTAAAAACATGAAATAGTGAAGATTAATATGACATGAAAATGGGAATAGTAGAATCAAAAAAGGGAAACAGAAACAAAAAAAAAGAAGATTGAAAGAAAATTACTAAGAACATAGCTAACTCCAGCTTGATCAACTCTTTACTAATTTTTAAAGATCTATAATTATTAAACCAAAATTTATCAAACTCATATAGTTAATAATAGATATGTTAACACATATGCCTCTCAATATCTAAAAATTTTACACACATATATAAATATATATATAATCTATTTCTTCACATGAGATCTCTCATAATAATTAAAATAATATCCAGGAAAAATTACCATTTCACAATATCTCTTCTATAAAAATTTGATTTTAACATGGTTAATAAATCACATGAATTCTCTTGAGTTTCCATATAGAATAAACAAGGGAAGAAGTTGAATTAAGATTAAATAGTTAATTAAGAGAATCTCATCATTGTAAAAAAGTGTTTTCTTGAATATCCCCAAAAACAATTAAAACATTCTAATGCTGATGAAAACAACGATCAACAAAAAATTTCATAAACTTTAAACTCCTACAACGGGGTTTAAAAATTATCACATTATGTAAGGAGTTTACATACCATACATGGATAAAGAGAACAAAAAATACTACTTTTTATTTAAAAATTTGAAACAAAATAGGGAAATTGAGAAGAGAGAGAGTTTGTGGAAAAACAATAAAGAATGAGGGGTTAAACAGTGTCTTCCTATAGAATAATTATAACCTAAATGTTCAAAATAAAATAAAAGTATTATTTCCAAAAGCAATGGAAAAGAAGAGCTCATCCATGGGGAAAATTCACAACACACATCATCTTCTTCATATGAATCATGTAAAACGTCCACTTAAAATATCATAGATTAGAGAAAAATTATGTCTCAATACCACCTTCATGGTCTTTTATTGAATTCTCCAATTATTTCCCAGTAAAATTCTTAATATCTTAAACAAAATATTTTTTAAATTATTATTTAAAAAAACACATATTAATATATTATTCCTAATAAATTATTTGGTAAAAAACTACCCCAATGTTTCTAAAATTCAAAAAATAAATCCACTAAAATTATTTTCTATCTCTATATAAATCCACCAAATAATCTCTTTCATTCTTTTATCTATATTTGTTGTTGAAAAATTACTTTATTGAAACTACACAAAATGTATATTGTTAAGGAACCATCCCATTTTACACACCAACAAAAACATGCAAGTGATCATTAACTAGAAAAAAACAAATTAAATATTCTTCCATGATTCAGATGGAAACATTAAATTTAACTATAGTCTGACATAGAGGAGTATAAAAATTAAAATTAAAAACAGATTCAATGAAACCAAAGATCTTTCATAGAACCAGATAATCCAATATTGATTGATCCTCATAATGACTCCCCAAATATACGGTTCATAATTGGAGAATAAAATCATGAAATTTCAAGGATAATCATCTTTATAGCTTTGGTAATGGTCTAAAGGATCATAGTAATAAATTATCTAGAAGGGATTTTTGATTCTTAGTGACTACCCAAACCATAAACATGATTGAAACATAAAAAATCACTTTATTTTATGGGTTTTGATCCATAATTATCCATCCTTAATTGTGAAGGATCATCATCCATCAGATATCAATTAACCAATCTAATCCTCCAAAAAACGTTCACAAGATCACATATGGGTTCACCATGGTGGAAATTAGACTAAATTTAACCAAAGAATTCAAGGCTTCATCAACGACTCATCATGGTGCCATATATTGTCCCAAAATTAATTTTCAACTGAAATAGTCTTAAACAGGATCAGTGTCACTATATTTTTATTGGTAATAAATTCTTAGGCTAAAATTATGTTTTCATCAGCTTCAACTTGCTTGATAGTACAGTGAAGGTTCAATATTCATAGTATCATCTCCTTCAAATCGGTGCTCGGGAAGAATAAAATCATTGGGAATAAAAGCATTAGGTTTCATCATCATATTTGTGTTCATCTTCTCCCCCAAAACCCCAATCGATGAGTTCTTTGAAATTATGTTCTTATTTATTTGGTAGGTTCTGATTGGCTCCAATCTTCTCTTAGGTAGTCATCGCTATTGATCTCATGCTTCTTTTAGAATTAGTTATGTGGATTTTACAAACATAAAATTTGGATACATAAAAATTTAGTTATGTGGTTCCCCCCAATGATTCACCAATATGACATTTACCCATGAGAAATGTCTACAGTGTTGGTTACTGGAATGGAAAATGCAGAACCCTGAAAAAATTAGCTATGTGGTTCTACTCACAATTTTCCATATCTAGATGGAGATATATTGGGATATGTGGGACATTTAGAAATCCTAGAAAACAATACTACCACATCCAACCCATTATAAAATCAATTAATAAATTATTCATAAAAATCAAAGTAAAATAAAATTCATTAATTAAAATAATTATAAAAATATACCTAATTTTGAATAAAATAAATTAAATCTCATTAATTTTTTTTAAAAATAAAATATTAAAATTTGAATTTAATATTCTTAAATTATAAATAATTAATTAATTAACTAAAAAATAAATAAATGATAAAAATTATAGAATAATTTAATTTTAATTTAATATTCATAATTATTAAAATAATTAAATATATGATATTAAAAGTAGAATAATTCCAAAATCAAAATAGTGTAAATATTTAATGCATACAAAAAAATTTCAATAATAATTAAACAGCATAAATATTATAATTCAAAAAATAAAATTCAAAATTACATAAATAAATAATTCAAAAAATGAAAAATTAATTTTTTTTAAAAAAAAACTAATATTATTTTTAATAATTTAAATAATTTACTAAATATGTTGTAAACTGATGTTAATATATTTATTTACTAAATTAGTGTCATATTAAGCATAAAAAAGACAATTTACAAAATAAGATATGTGTAAAATCAAATGAAATAAATATCACAATAATTAACCTTATATTGGTCTAATTGAAATTATTTATAAATTTAACATGACAAAGATCCTCTCTGAGTTCTGGATTATCTCTGTCAATATTTGATGAAAACAAATTATATGACCGGATGTTTATGTCTTGTACATTTATTGAATGATCCATTGAATCTTACACAAAACTCATATGGTTATTTTTCAAAAGGTTCTTGAGATGTGTCCGAAGGCTTCAAGTTTTTTCTACGTTGTCACATATTAATATAAATTTATTAATTTTATTCTTGAATGATTATGTGTAATAGTGGTTAGATCCTTTATTTCCAGATAATTAATTATTGAATACAATTTTTAATTAACATTATTCTAACCAATTATTATCCATCATTAGGTATTTCTAATTTTCTAATGACTAACAATAAATAGAGAATGGTTGCACATTACATTATGAGGTTCCAATGTGTTTGGATAATTGTATAGTTTACATAGTGTATAGCCAGAGTATCTGAAAATTACCCAAGATCCACAGACCAGGATGTCTCATAAGATTCAGGACATGCTAACAAGATGTTACATTTAGTGCATTTTTTGTACACCACATGTACACCTAGCCAACATGGAACATTATTTTTCAGATTACATGATGTGTAGCTGGAATACACATCTTGTAATCTACATATTTTTTCTTCAAAATCTATATTAATTGCATTGTCAAATAGACATATTCTAACCACATGAGAGTGATAGCCTATATAATTATTGAAATACATGGAGTGTAGCTGCTCTAAACAGTGTATACCTCATTTACATTCCCCATCCAAAGAATATTCCATTTCTATTAGTGGATTATGAAAACCTGTGGAAAGTAGAACACACAACATTTAGCTTGTTTGTAGGTGTCATGTCATCATGTCGGGATGCACACGGAGGCCCCAATTTATTATCATGAATACATGTAAAATAGTGAACATGGTGTGTAGCTCATAAGTACATTTCATGTAGTCTCCAAATAAATAAAATAATTGAATTATTTATGAATAATTAACTGGAGCATAAAAACCTAATTACATCATTGGCACAAAATGTGATTAACTATGTAATGAAGGGTTTGGAGGATTGATAAATTATCTGTTAATTCCTTGAAATTATTTATAATTTTTAGTTATACTATTTTATTTTCCATTAATGTTGTTTAGATTGGTATATCCAAGAGATTTCATATGATCATTAAGATGAAGGGAATTAATTAATTAATTAACTTAAAAAATAAAATTTATCTTAGTAATAAATAATGATTTGAAGTGAATACTACCCACTGTACTTTTTTATATTTGTTCCATATGTATAACTAATCATGCGATTTGACCAGACCTTTGAATGTGTAAGTTTTATTTAATTTAATTTTATTACATGGGTTTGATATTATTTATTATTAAATTAAATTTTATATCATGTGAGACATCTCGCCATATTTTATTATGTAAGGATTGTGTGACCAATGTTGTTTAAGTAATTTTAAAAATAAAATATTTTGGTTATCCTCACATGTAAATGAGGTAGAGTCATATGTAATAAAAAGAGTATCCCAAATTGCAAGGTGATAGTTCAAGAATGAGTTGAGAAGAAACCAACCAATGTGATACATAATTAGTAGGGTGGAATTTTTTAATCTCATTCCATGACCAGTAAAGGACTTTTCCCCTAGTTTCATAGGATGATTTATTTTCCACTCAGAAAATAAAAATTCATTAAATATTCTCATCATGAGGTCCTTTATTGATTTATTTATTTATTTCTTATTAATTATTTATTTTATGGATGCATGATAATGATCATTTAAATAAATAGACTAATATAATACTTTAGAATTTAAATAAATGGATTATTTTTAATGTTTTTTTATCGAAACATGGTTAATCAATTATGTAAAATTCACTTAATATTAATATGATGTGTAATGGATAACATAAAAAAATTTCTTAACAAATGAAATCCCTTAATGTAGTATGAAGTTAGACCTCACATTATATTAGTTAAATAGGAATGAAAACCATTTAACTAATTGTTTGACCAACACATGTTGGGACACCTAATTTCACCATGGAGCGCTTCTGAAATTTTTGGGTAAACGCAACCAATTTACATTCATATGATTATCTATCTCTAGACTTGATGAAACTTATTGGTAGGAGTTGAGCAAATCCAAGTCTAAGTTTCTGGATTGGGCCTCCACTAAGTTGATCAAGGAGCTACAGACCCATAATTAACAAAGGATTTCCTACCTAATTACTATCAAGTAATTGATCGAGCCTACACTTGGGTTATACAAAGGGGATTATAGATCCATTCCACTAGAATTTCTATGTTACTAAAAATTTCACGTTTAATTATGGGGTCATTGAGAATTCATAAAATAGAGAGTTAATTTAAAAAAATGTAATTCATTATGTCTCACATAAATTATAATCAAGTGAATTATTAATAACATGATCCTTTACAATGTATAACAATTGAAATTTTTCCAACCACAATATCCATGTGATTTATTTTGAATAAAGACCATCCCTTTACTAAAAATAACATCTTAGAATAGTTTAGAAGACTTTGAGTTATGTTATTCCATGAATGGAAGTATTTTGTGCTATAATCCTCACAACCTAATCAGACTACAATGGAAGTGATTGAAAAATTCTTTACTATATATGATAATTACTTAAGTGAAACAATCATGGATTACTGTTTAATGCTTTCATCTATGTATAATGAACTCATAAAGTCATATGAATACATATATTATTATAGTATTCTTCTACTTCTATATATTCTATATCAAAAAATAGATATACCATAATGGTTTGAGATATCCAATACACTATTTTAGAGAAATATTATTGAAAGTGTACCATTTGGGTCTCACATAGTCAAACGAATTGGCTATATTGGGTTTATATAGGTTATAGGGTTTCAATTACCCCATGAACTTCACACCAATCCCATTCTTGCGTCACTTCCTTGAATATTATGTAGATTCCCTTTTAATTTAAATATAATCAACATAGATAATACTCTTCCAGATCTTTTCACATGACTTCTCCAATTTGACAAGGAGAGGAACCATGAAAATACTTCCATCCTTATCAAAAATAAAAGAAAAGTTTAATTTAAGAGATATAAGTACAAATATTATTTAAAATTCCCTTCCAAAAATATAAATATCATGGGTAATGAATGGGAATAAGATTCTATCCATTTCATGTCTGGAATTAAGGGCCACTGGAAGAAAAATTTCACCTAGTTAAAAAAGCAAGGAAAGCCTCAGTTATAATTGTAATTGAGTTAAATCTATCAATTTCTATAAATTGGGTGTTAGATACAATATGTGGTGCTCAAATATGTATTCAAATATATGAAACATTTAGATTCTAGGTGATGGAATAAGGGGATATCAATCTACAAGCATCCAAAAAAATCTAGACTTATTATAGTGGATATTGGGGACCACCACCTTATGTTGCTGAGGGGAATGATCTTTGTCATAAGATATTTTTATTATGTAAAATAAATTAACAAAAACATTATTTATATATAAAATATTGATACATATGGAATTTTTAAATTTGGTAATAACCTTTTTCTATTATATTGAGGAACATGATATTGTAATTATTATTTAAATAACAGTCATTATATGTTGGATTATGCAAACCGCGTAATGGAAATTGTTAAAAAGTTTACTCAAATTTCCCATAACACAATAAACTATGACATCACAAGATATGTCAAGTAAATTAAAATAATTAGATCAAATTACATGAAATTGGATATTTGGATTCCTGTGAACTGAAACCAGTTGGTGTGTGTCATACATATTGACAAAGAAAAATGACAATTTCCCTATTTAGTGAAAAAAGTGAAATGGACAAGTATACCAATGAATTAGTTCATAAAAATGTTTTTTGACCATTTATAGTTGAATCGTGTGGTGGTTACTCACATTTAATAAATTTTCCTAATGATTTATGTAGATATGGATATGTCTACATAATGACGTATAAGTTTGATTCAATTGACATATTCAAGGAATATATGAATGATGTGGAGAACTAGCTTGGTAAGATTATTAAGAATATTCACTCAGACCATAGTGGAGAATATATTAATCAATACATCATTTATTATTTACATGATTTTGGGAGTCAATCCCAACTCACACATTTTTATACACCAAAATGGATTTTTTTTACGTATAAGGAGGTAACAAACTCCAGTGTACATGATGATATCAACAATGATTCATGTAATCCTCCATTATTTTTTTTGGGATAGAAATTGAATAGAACAATATATATATATATGAAAAAAAGTTCCATATAATGTGGGATATGATATTATATACAAATATTAGAGTGTAATTAAACCCATGTTATCATACTTACTCTTGTGGAGAGTTGAATTTATTGTTATGCCCTATTCAAGAAAGAGATAATGGAACCCATAATTCATTTAAAGTGTTTAAAACAAGTTATTTAAAAAATTGGGTTTGGATTCTTGTAAAAAACACAATCCAAAAATATCTCGTGTTCATAATTCTTAAAGTTCCAAGTGTAATTTAATTCAAGAATGAAAAATAAAATTGAACAAAAACATAAATGGCACCATGGGTGTTTGAAGTCACAAGTTTGATTTTCTCATCATCTATGTGTCATGTATAAAAGGTTCCAAGATAGGCCTCCTCTATATGATACACACATGAACTACAAATCATGTATCATCGAACGATGTTTACTGGGTGCTAGTATAAGAAATTTAAGAGCTTTATGACATCACTTAGATTGTGAAAATATCGAGGACTCAATCAAGAAATAAGGATTGGTCTGACATTATTATTCCTTTGTAAAATCTCTCTATAAACTTTAGTGGAGAGAAGAGAAAATCTCATCTCACTAAATCCATCCGTAATGGGGGATTCCACTATTTAATAGGCTAAAATATGATTTTTAAAATATGTTATACTTTCTAAAATGTCACATTTGTCCCTATAATGTAATAACCTTAATTTTAGACCATTTCACACATGTTTTACTAAAAACATATAATTAATGACAAAAATAAATCATCACACACTTGTAATACTATAAAATGTTAGGTGATAAAAGAAAAACCATTAAATCTACCTGAAAGATCCCAAAATAATATAAAAAATCCTAAACATCCTACATTCGTTTGAAATTTTATATTTTAACGTATTCAATTTTATTATCAAATAACATGTGAATACAATGAGAAATAAATTCAATCATTATTATTTAAAATTCGAATAATATAATTGAACAATTTTTTTAATTATGATCGGTCATACTCGGATTTTCACCGGTTCCTGCTAATGTGTCTCCCATCATTCTAAAATATTATTCATTAGAATGTGTGGAACTTGGGGATACACTTAGTGTGTGAGCCTCTATGTATGTTTCTCAACAGTAATGATTATAACCCATTGAACAACAGTGGAGTATAGAAACCCATCATTCCCCTTAGGGAGATATATAATTTTACTACTATGAATACCTCCTCTGATCACCTTATATGTAATATAATCTTTTTTTATTGCAATATCTCCAAAATTAGGATGAAAACATGTTTAATAATGATTTGGGATTATTCATATATTTCATGACATTACTGGATGAATTACCTTCTTATACCATGTCCACAGATTTAAGGATGGTACTATCATCCTGGTCAACATGGGAACACAATATATCTCTTCCTCAACTCGTAGGTAACAAATTATATCAAAATAATTCAACCAATTACTTACCACCAATTATGAACCCAAAAAAATATAACTCCCAAACAATTAATTTCATGTTTCTTCCATTCATTTAAGTACATTATCAAATGGTACACTTTGATAATGATCATAATTATGGAGACCAATACTCAAGTTCGTAGATACGAACAACCAATGACCCCTAAAACATGTGGAGTTCCTATTAGCGGGTTAGTATTCATGATATCATCAACTTGAGATCACTATGTTTGAATATCATGAGATGAAGTCTCAATGCTTATGATCCTGTAACCCTGATAGTCAGAAATTATTTGTGTCTCATTAGTGTGATGTATCTAAAACATAAACATATACATGACTATCAAAACTATTATGGTAAAAATAAACACATGTATATATCAAATTGTATGTATGTAATGATAATTAACATAAATGAAGGATTTGGGTCCTGGTTACCCACTCACAAAAAAATACACCCAAATTTAGGATACCCTAAAGAAATAAGGGGAAATTAACTATATAACCCCTCAGAGAAAAATAGAAAAAATGAAAGACACGCCATATTATTTGAGAGGGTGAACATATCTAAATTAGATAGTGGGAGAAAGATAGAATTTTATGAAATATCTACTCAGGGAATACAAGAGATATCATTGGAATAGATTCCACAAAAATCGATATAATAAGATGTTCTAGAGATATAATTACTATATAGGATTATAACAGAGGTCAGAGAACCTGAAATATTTTTTTTATAATCACTATTTATGGGGACTCATTATTAGTTGATATGAATGATCATGTAACAAACAAGTGTGCAGTAATTGGCACATATATTTCCAATTGTCAAGAAGATATGAATTATGAAGTGGATTTCATACACCAAAACCAATTTTTGATTTTTGTTGATCCTCTGTTAGATATAAATATAATTTGTTGTAAATGGGAATTCTAAAACTAAATAAACATAGGTGGATAATTAAATTCATATATGGAATGATTGGTTGTAATATTGTTCAAATAGTGTCATAGAATTGAGTACAACAAATCCTTTTAACCAATATCAATGCTAAAATCCATCTTAATTCTACATATCATTGCATCTTTCCATAACTATGAGATTTTGAAAATTGAAATCAAAAAATAATTCTTTAATAGAATCCATTAGGAATATATATATATATATCTGACACAACTATTGGAGTTGGTTCCCTATAGACAACTACATTGAACATTATACTAAATTTATATTCAAAGTGGTTAATATTAATTAAAATATATTATCACTTATTAGTTTTTCTTCCAAATAACATTATTATAATAATTTTTAAGGGTATCAGCCGCATTGATAAGGTTATATTAGTTTCCTATTATGATGAGAACTATGAAGTTCCATGATAATATTAGTAAAATATAGTGGTATAGTTTGATAACATACTATGATATGGAATATATTTTATAGAATGTCTGGTGTAAGAACTCATAAGAGGATGATAATATATCTCATAAATTTTGAACATGGTAATCATTAATATTAGAGGTTATGAGAACAAGCCCTATATTATGAATTTCACATGTTTGGGTATCATTATATATTTCTATTTGTCAGCATGTGTAATGGTAATTATACATTAAGATTATCATTAATTCATTTCATGAATCACACACTGATATTTGTTTATAAAAACCATGATTATATTTTTTTCAAAAAGGTAGGGTAATTTTGTTGCATCATGGATTACATTATTTAATGTAAATTTTGGGGAATGATTTTTGCTTTTCTAAATTTAGGGAAGCTCATAATTTAGTTGTAACCCCCCATTTTTTATGGACCATATTTCAATTAAATTAAATTTTATGGATGTATTCCATTACATGATACACAATTATAAATTTATTTATATTCTGCGCCAAGATATTATTTCACTAAATTCAATATCATCTTAGCTATTGTTACTCACAACATTGTGTTTCTATTAAACAACACTATGTTATTATAACGATTTAAAAAAGGCAGTTATAACCTATCCATTAATCATTGTAATATTATTGTTAATATATAATTTTAAAAAACTTATTTGTAATTTTTTCATATAAATAAATTATATTGATAATGAAATATATAATAATTTTTAATTTATATATGTTTGGAAAAATATTTTTTTTAAAAAAGAAATACTTTATATATCCTTCAGTGAATAACAAGGATATTAATTCTGGAAAATTATAGAAAATTAATTTGATAAAATAAAATTCATTTTTGAATTTATAATTTCAACATAATCTTAAGATTATTTTTTTTTATTTTAATTAAAAATATTATTTTTGGATGAATAGTGAAAGATAATGAATATTAATTGAAAATTTCTTTTTCCAATTATTTATTTATATAGTAAAATAGAATATAAATTTATTTTTAAAAGAAAATTTGATATATTTTACATAAATAAATTAAATTTATTTCATTGGAACCAATTTCACACTTAAATTACATATAAAAACATTTCATAGTTGTAATCATTTTCGATTTGAAAAACCAGCTTTCACGATAGATCTGTAGGATTAACATTAAATTAATTTCTTCCACTTATGTTACTATTAATTATAAAAATTGATTCCATATTTTTAATTATCATTATTTATAATATAAAATAAGGAAAAATTATTTTTTGACCCAAAATATGAATGAAATTTACAATTAAGGTAAAAACAGTTTACATAATGGTTAAACATTAATCTTAAATGGAGAAATAAACTATATAATTATTCAAAATAAATTTTATGGAAATATGTCAATTAGTTTCTCTATTTTATCTTAAATTGAGTTCTATTGTTGGAACATGACATATAGGAGACCTCTCAATAGTGTTTAAGTTTTTATATTTACAAAATGTCACTCCTCCTCCACTATTAGAAGGGAACTCCCCATCCTCATTTATTCATACCTCTAAATCCTTTTTTTAATAAAACAACATACTGATCCCTCCTCCCATGATCCCCTTATTCTTACTCAAGGAATAATTTTGGGGAAAATCCAACAAATAAATCCCTTTCGTGGAAACTATAAAGAGTTTCTCAAAGAAGAGGTAATATCATTCAAAAAGAACTATTGTTTTTTTAATTCTCCACCACATCAATTATTCTAATTCCATTCTTATGTAGTTACCTATGTATCCTAAATATATTAATATGTTTTCATTTTAATGTTTTTACCATCATTTTCACACACTTTCATCAAATGGGATACATAATCATCATTTGTTTGTACGATGGAGTACCACACCACAAACTTATGTCATTTGTTCTTCCATTTCTACCTTTAAATATTGTTATTGGTGATTAATTTTTTGTTTTTATATGATATTTATTATATTTAATATGTTTTTATGCATATTTGATTATTATATAACACATTCATTCTTTCTTTCCATTTTGTAAAAATATTATAAATTCGTTTTTGGAAGTGTGGACTACCACCTCCTCTAGGTGATTTGATTCGTTCAAAAATTTACATGCAACGTATTAAGTATTGTTTCAATAGGAATATATGAATTTTTCCCAAGGAAATATGTTCAGGTCGGGATGTAATATTTCTTAACGGTTAGAAACTTGTTTTTCTGAGGAAACGGAAACACCCATTGGTTCTATTTCCATGGGTACCTTCATTCCCATGGTAGGTTATCATTGGGATGTTTGGCCAATGATTCTTATGAATTCACTTTGGTCGATAGGATGAGTGTTTGGGATCATCAAAACCTTTTGGGAATAATTATTTCCTACTCAGGGACTCTCTTATAGATTTTTGATATGTTCATGAATCCTTTATTTACTCCCAATAATGATGTGGGTCACTATGAAATTAACAATCAATTATTAGCATGTATGGAATTTAGAATAATATGTATTTAATTAAGGTTATTAATCCACGGAGATATCAGTATGTATTTGAGGTTCTCCATAAACGACATCCTCTTATATTTTGATTAGAGATTCTTTGGTAATTATGATGATGTTGGTTTTTTACTCACATAGTAGGGATCTTTGGAGTATGTTTTCATACATGGACACAAAAGTTGTTTTGATGTTGGGATCAAATCCCTGAAATAGACTTGCAATGTGTCCTCATTAAAGGGGTCAGAACCATGTAGTTAAGTACGACTTAATAGGGAATGTTATATCTTTTATGGTCATTTGATAAGAACATAACTATACAGTTTATCATCATGTGTCAAGGAAGTCAAGGTTGAAGGTGCCTAGCCAAAGTTCAGTATGGGACATGTGCTAATGAAGCCTATAAAACCTAGAAGGTATTTTATATCTATGTTTAAATTAGACCATGCTAGGAATATTTATTTGAGAAAATAGGTTTGATTTTGACTGTTTGTTCTAGCTCTCATGAATGCCTCCTATGTATCCCATTTGGATGGGAATCAAAGACCACATAGTCTGGTGGTGATGACTGACACCTATGGAGGTCCTCAATGGTTTGTTTCAATGGGTAATATAGCCTTTTTAGAGGATTTAGTTTTTTCTTAATCTGAAATATAATTCCCTAATGAATGTGGGTTTTAATTGGGGGTTACTCTTCTGGAGGATTCTCATGGACTAGTGTGATTGGGGATTCCTCTTAAAGAGAATTACCTTTGATGGATTGGGATCATGTGGATATCATGACCATTGTTAACCTATAAGGCCACATGATTCATGCTCGGTGTGAGAAACATGAATATACATAATCTCATTGATACCATACAATATATTTTTCCCTGAGTTTGGATACATGTCCATGAGGCCCACACATATGGTGTAATTTTAAAGGATGTATATATGAATTTTTAATGTATGATTATCGGTAAAAACATACACTTTATGGAGTGGATTCATTGATCATGGTTATCCTTTTTGTACACGAGAGATAGGATTAGTCATTCTTTAAAGAGACGGATAAAAGGAATTCAAATATATGGAAAATGACACACATATCTTCCTTATTTGGTTGAATAGGTCTAGGATACGATACTTCCATATTTTCACATTAACCAATAATGGGTACAGGTTATAGAGACTTAGGAGGGAAGGAAGGTGGAAATTTCCTACAAGGATAGAGTATTAATCTAGGAGGGATTCCCTAAAATTGGTCCTATAGTGAGTTAGCAGGATATCATTCTATGTTTAATGGAAAACCAACCATAATTCTTACCCGCTACACCAGGAACTAAAGGCTCATGGACATCGAGACAACAATGGTAGGGTATAGTCTAATCCCATTGTGTCAATGACCAAGAACTCCCTGACACTTTCTTCAGGGTAGGATTTTTCATGACTGATGGGATCCAAATTCACATGCACCCCAAGAACCCTAACCCTCTAGTAGGAAGAGTGCAGAAATCTTATAACTGAGGAAATTAAAATCCAAATGGGAGAAAAATTGGGGTGCCTCTCTCCATGTTATTTAAATTTGGGAGGATTGAAGAAATCTTTCAACTTAGTCCCTTTTGGTAAACCGAACCAAATTAATAAGAGTATTTTTAATGGTGTATTGTAAGAGGAATCAAATATGGGATCACACAAGTCTTTTCTTAGAGGGAAGAGGTACCTCACACATGTCCTAGGAGATACTGGATGTTCTTTTCATGGGGGGCTTTAGGCCATAGAGAGATGTATATTCCTTGGAAAATGGTCCACATGGGAACAAAACATGGTAATTTATTTATTATAGGAACCACGGGTATCCTTAGGTGTCCTTGGATGGGTCTAGAAATGGTCTGTGATTAGTGAGAGGGGGATCCTAAAAGTGGTTGGTACTTATGAGAGAAGGGTTCCTCATGTAGGTCTCTTGTGTTTTAGACACAAAAAGTACTTTTATCTCCCTAATCCATCAGTATTCTATCTTCATTCATGTTTTGGAGAGCTTCATGATATATTTTGGAGACTTGGGAGAAGCGATTTTTCTGCCAGAGCTTATGGATTCATCTAAACTATCAGTCATGCAAATGAGGTTCCCAATGGTCTTATTTATAAAAAAATATAGGACCATAGTCAAATGAGGTTTCCCTTATAGGTCTCGTGCATAGGTTCTCAGTTCAGATGCTATGTGAAGGTGTAAAAAAACTTCCAGGTCACGCAGTTCCATGGAACATGTGGTGTATTCTGATTCATCATGTATGGGGGGATTCACGTGTTGGACTTCCCAGGTAGAGCCTTCACTATCCTCTTGGTGAAAAAGGTCACATGGTCAAACCACATGGGTGAACCTAATTCTCCATATTTTGGGGGTTGTGCCCCCGCACCCCTGTTCAGGATCATTGCCAGGATATGGTCTATTACCTTTAGGTTGGTCCCCTTTCTACCATTTCTAACCACATAAAAAATGGAGAGTCACACTACAAATTTTTTGGGTCGGGATGAGGTTGGTTTTGGTCATGACACCAGGAAATTCAATAAGCGCCTTCATTCAATATAAAATTATATTCCTACTCAAACAAAAAATTTTGTGTATATGTAATGTCCACATCAACAATTCTATGGAGATGTTCATGGAACATATTTCATTCTATCTACAAACCCCCCCCCCCCTTTATAATTAGATTCCTTCAGAAACAAAAAAGAATCTAGTTATGAGGAAATTGTGTGGCACTATGACACACACCAAAATCATTTTTTGGGACTTGGAGATATAAAAATTATGGGAGATTTTTCTAATTGGTTCCTAAAACACGGGTCTTAACAAGAGTATTTAAACTATTTCCAAATTTATTTAAAAAACCTCAAAATCATATATTCTTTTGAGTCTTCGAATTAATTTTTTCCTAAGTCGAATATATTGAATAATTTGAGGGTGAGACATGGATTTTTATTTTACTTCCCTTTTTGTGTTTTGATCTAAACATATTTTTTTTCTTTTATCATTTCATTTGTCAGTTTTTCCTAGACCATACATGGTGTAGGTATAGAAATATAAGAATCAAATTTTTTCTAGGGTTATTTTTATGGGGTTTTAATCTGGCAAGTAAAATGTCTCATTTTTTGGGCATTTTCAAGTCATACAAGTTAGACTAATGAAATTATTTTTTTAGGTTGAATATCTTTAAGTATAAGTTTTTATGTGATGACTGAGTAAAGTCTTGTATATTAAAAATGTACTATAATTATTTGGATCTTTGATGGGTAATCATTGAGTTATCATTTTGTGGTTCCCAATTCTAAAACATGATATTAGGTAATATAGGTGGTCTCTCATGAAGAAGATGTTACCACTGGTTGAAAAACACATTTTGTGTGATGTTTTATCTAGATACTGCTAGAATGTTTTACATAATAGTAAAATAATGAAATCATTTGGAGACGGGCCCTAAAAGTGTTGATCAACAAATGTAAATCCAATAGTGGCGTATTATAGCATAGTCCAGAATATTAGTTCTCGGAAATTTTGAAATTATATTGATGATGGTTGAAAGAAGTTTATAGGGATTCAAATTTATCAATACCACAATGGGTGGTTTTTCAAAGGTAAGGTGACCGAGAATGAAGGGAATATATGTATTGACAATCGACATGAATAGGAAACCACTCCTACACGAATGTAGCTTGGGTGAAGGACTATAAATTTTGTGACATTGATGATGTAAAGGAGAAGGCCTCTTTTTGAAAGGGGTTAATATATCATGTAGTTGATTGTCGTAAAACCATGACATTGATCATGTATTTTAACTTCTTACGGAGAGGATGTTATGTTATATAGTTTAAATTCATATAGTGAGGGCATTATGCCATACCATTGAAGGTCATATGGAAAAGACATTACTCTGACTTTTTTAATGTCATACTACAAATACATTATGTGGGGGTAAAATTAGTGGTCTTTAGCTTTTACTGAAATGTTGACGATTCTCCCATTCATGGTGATATGTCAGCATATATTCTAACATATTCAAGTGTTAGTGGAGGAAGTTTTATGTTATGATTTAGGGTTCCTAGGATCTAAATAGTGGTACAAGAAATTGGATTAAGGCATTAGAGGAGGTATCTACAGAGGAAGAAGATATTGATGGTTGTGTCACAACCCGTCCTCGGGGCCCGTGCCGTGACTACCCCAAGCCCGCCTTCCATAGGCCAGGGGCTGACGACTAGCACCAAGGCGTAAATCCCAACAAAAAGGGAAGGAATTGCCTTTGAAAAGTAAACAAGCACCACAGAGTAAGCAAGCGGAAAAGTAAACACTAAGTAAAAAACTGCACAAGCTGTGCTGAAAGAAAAAGGGGCCGGAAATAGAAGCCCAACTGTAAAGTACAACTGAAAGGGAAAAACAACAACTGAAAAGAAAAGCCGCAGTGTCGAGCAGTCCTCTGGAAGTCCCACCAGAAGGGTGGGTACAGATAGTCTCCACAGCACCTCGGTCCAACCGTCCGCTCCGAGTGCGTCCCGCCCAGTGGTCCACCTCCAGGTACCGTCCTGCTCCGTACACCTCCACCACGATCAGCGATGTCCGTCGTCTGCAACCAACAGAACATAGTGCGGGCAAAGCCCGTGCAGGGGTGAGTATAAGCTAGTCAGTAGGGACCCCGAGACCCCCGAAGGTCTCCCGAAATCCACAAAGGATAATCCACAAAGGAAAGATACAATCACGAAGTAACATCTGACACGACTTAGGTATATGCCCATACATATACCTAAGTCATCAATTCTCGTTCGGCTCCAACGTCCGAGCTTAAGCACAACCCAGTCCACACAGGAAAGTAAACGTATACACACACAGGATAGCACAGCACAATCCACAAAGGAGAGTAAACAGTAAATCCACATAGGATAGCTCAACACAATCCACAAAGGAGAGTAACAGAAGATTCAGCTCACACAGGTATACTTTGTCAAAAGGTGAAAGGGATGATCAGGTATGGATACTGAATCATCTAAGCTGGGACCCACATAGGATACAAGACCAGCACGCCTGGGACCCACATAGGATACACGACCAGCTGTCTTCATTGATTCATCTATACTGGGACCCACATAGGATACAAGACCAGTATTGAATCATCCAAGCTGGGACCCACATAGGATACAAGACCAGCACAGCTAGGACCCAGATAGGATACAAGACCAGTTGTCTTCATTGATTCATCTATACTGGGACCCACATAAGATACAAGACCAGTATTGAATCATCTAAGCTTGGACCCACATAGGATACAAGACCAGCACAGCTAGGACCCACATAGGATACAAGACCAGCTGTCTTCATTGATTCATCTATACTGGGACCCACATAGATACAAGACCAGTATTGAATCATCTAAGCTGGGACCCACATAAGATACAAGACCAGCACAGCTAGGGCCCCACATAGGATACAAGACAAGCTGTCTTCATTGATTCATCTATAATGGGACCCACATAGGATACAAGACCAGTATTGAATCATCTAAGCTGGGACCCACATAGGATACAAGACCAGCATAGCTAGGGCCCTACATAGGATACAAGACCAGCTATCTTCATCGTCGTAGTCCACTGAGGATTTCTGCACAGTCGTCGTCGTCGAAGTAGCAGTCGTAGCCATCCCTAGGGTTCCCGCACACAGCAAGCTCGTTCGGGAGGGTCCGCTCCACGAGCCGAGAGGTCGATACATCAACTGTCACAAAGTCCGAAGTTGATGTATCCAAAAGTTCCGTACCGTCAAAAGGAACTCAATGTCGCAGACGGCGCGTCATTCGGACGCCCGGTCTGAGAGTTATTGGCATTTTCGTCTCAGGGGCCTGGTTGGTTTTTAAGGCAAAACCATCCCGACCGTACTCCACCTACGTCCGAACCTCGGGCGGATTATGCCAAAAGTTCCGTCTCACTTAAAGGAATCCACCAAAACTGACGGCACGTCAATCGGACGTCCGTAGATCAAGATATGAGTGTTTCCGCTCAGGGGGCCCGGTTGGTTTCGTGTACGAACCAACCCGGCCGAACTCAAAGTATTCCGAAACCTTGAGTGCGATATACCGAAACGACCTTCTCGATCCAACGGTCACGCTGCCGCATATGGCTCGTCACACGGAGGCCCGTAGCTCAAGTTACAGGCATTTGACCGAAAGCGGTCCGAAAAACGGGGGGTCCGGGTCCGACCCGGTTGGCCCGCCCCGGCCCGGCTAGGGCCGGTCCAGCTCGGCTCGGCTGAGCGGCCGAGCGGCCGACGCGGGGGGAGCCGTCGCCCCGCGTGACACCCCTGCGGCACCCGCGGGGTGTCGGCCCGACAGCCGGACGCGCCGCCTGACAACCGCGCAGCACCCGCGGTGTGCTGTCATGGACACCTAGGGGGCGCCGCGTGACAACCCCACGGCACCCGTGGGGTGCCGCCATGGACACCCGGGGGGCGACGCGTGACAACCCTGCGGCACCCGCGGGGTGCCGCCCTGGACACCCGGGGGGCGCCGCGTGACAACCTCGCGACACCCGGGGGCGCCGCGTGACAACCCCGCGGCACCCGCGGGGTGCCGCCATGGACACCCGGGGGAACGCGGGTGCTGCGGGGTTGTCACGTGGCGCGTCCGGCTGTCTGGCCGACACCCCGCAGGTGCCGCAGGGGTGTCACGCGGGGTGGCGGCTCCCCCCGCGTCGGCCGCTCGGCCGCTCGGCCGAGCTGAGCCGGACCGGCCCTGGATGGGCCGGGCCACGCCAACCGGATCGGACCCGGGTCAGGTCGACCCGGTTCGGGCCGACCAGGGGGGTCGGGCCGGGTAGGCCCGGACCCGGACCCCCCCCCCCCCCCCCCCCCCCGCCGTTTTTCGGACCGCTTTCGGTCAAATGCCCGTAACTTGAGCTACGTGCCTCCATTTGACGAGCCATCTGCGGCAATGCGACCCTTGGATCGAGAAGGTCGTTTCAGTATATCGACCTCAAGGTTTCAGAATACTTTGAGTTCGGCCGGGTTGGTTCGTACACGAAACCAACCGGGCCCCCGGAGCGGAAATGCTCATATCTTGAGCTACGGATGTCCAATTGACGTGCCGTCGGTTTTGGTGGATTCCTCTAAGTGAGACGGATCTTTTGGCATACTCCACCCGAGGTTTGGACGAAGGTTGAGTACGGTCGGGTTGGTTTTTCATTAAAAACCAACCGGGCCCCTGGGACGAAAATGCCAATAACTCTCAGACCGGGCGTCCGAATGACGCGCCGTCTGCGACTTTGAGTTTCTGTTGACGGTACAGAACTTTTGGATACATCAACTTCGGACTTGGTGACAGTTGATGTATCGACCACTCGGCTCGTGGAGTGGACCCTCCCGAACGAGCTTGCTGTGTGCGGGAACCCTTGGGCTGGCTGCGACTGCTACTTCAACGACGACGACTGTGCAGAAATCCTCAGTGGACTACGAAAATGAAGACAGCTGGTCTTTTATCCTATGTGGGTCCTAGCTGTGCCGGTCTTGTATCCTATGTGGGTCCCAACATATATGATTCAATACTGGTCTTGTATCCTATGTGGGTCCCAGTATAGATCAATCAATGAAGGCAACTGGTCTTGTATCCTATATGGGTCCTAGTTGTGCTGGTCTTGTATCCTATGTGGGTCCCAGCTTAGATGATTCAATACTGGTCTTGTATCCTATGTGGGTCCCAGTATAGATGAATCAATGAAGACAGCTGGTCTTGTATCCTATGTGGGTCCTAGCTGTGCTGGTCTTGTATCCTATGTGGGTCCCAGCTTAGATGTGTCAATACTGGTCTTGTATCCTATGTGGGTCCCAGTATAGATGAATCAATGAAGACAGCTGGTCTTGTATCCTATGTGGGTCCTAGCTGTGCTGGTCTTGTATCCTATGTGGGTCCCAGCTTGGATGATTCAATACTGGTCTTGTATCCTATGTGGGTCCCAGTATAGATGAATCAATGAACACAGCTGGTCTTGTATCCTATGTGGGTCCCAGGCGTGCTGGTCTTGTATCCTATGTGGGTCCCAGCTTAGATGATTCAGTATCCATACCTGATCATCCCTTCCACCTTTTGACAAAGTATACCTGTGTGAGCTGAATCTTCTGTTACTCTCCTTTGTGGATTGTGTTGAGCTATCCTGTGTGGATTTACTGTTTACTCTCCTTTGTGTATTATGTTGTACTATCCTGTGTGGGTATATGTTTGCTTTCCTGTGTGGATTGGGTTGTGCTCGGGCTCGGATGTTGGAGCCGAACGAGAATTGATGACATAGGTATATGTATGGGCATATACCTAAGCCGTGTCAGATGTTACTTCGTGATTGTATCTTTCCTTTGTGGATTATCCTTTTTGGATTTCGGGAGACCTTCGGGGGTCTCGGGTTCCCTACTGAGTAGCTTATACTCACCCCTGCACGGGATTTGCCCGCACTACGTTGTGTTGGTTGCAGACGACAGACAGCGTTGATCGTGGTGGAGGCGTACGGAGCAGGACGGTACCTGGAAGAGGACCACAAGGCGGGACGCACTCGGAGCGGACGGTTGGACCGAGGTTCTGTGGAGACTATCTGTACCCACCCTTCTGGTGGGACTTCCAGAGGACGGCTCGACGCTGCAGCTTTTCATTTCAGTTGTTGTTTTTCCCTTTCAGTTGTACTTTATAGTTGGGATTGTATTTCCGGCCACTTTTTCTTTCAGCACAGCTTGTACAGTTTTTACTTAGTGTTTACTTTTCCTCTTGCTTACTCTATGGTGTTTGTTTTCATTTCAAAGGCAATGCCTTCCCTTTTTGTTGGGATTTACGCCTTGGTGCTAGTCGCCAGCCCCTGGCCTATGGAAGCCGGGCTTGGGGTAGTCACGTCACGGGTCCCAAGGAAGGGACGTGACTAATTGGTATCAGAGGTGGTCGGTTCTACCGCAGACTCTGATCTTTCTTCTATGTGAAGCAATAGTGTTTAGCGTAAAGAATGTGGTTCATCTAGGGGATGGGACCAAATTTCTCTTATCGGCAAAGAAGAAATCTTGCAGCTCTTGTGGGACCTGAGATGGTCCAGGACATCCAGGGGCGGATGAGTATAGCTCAGAGACGGCATAAGCCTTATGCTGACAGGAGGCGGAGACCACTAGAGTTCGAGGATGGCGACCACGTCATCTTGCGGGTCTCACCTCGACGTGGTTTGTGGAGATTTGGTCGAGGCAGCAAGTTGTCTCCACGCTTCATCGGGCCTTTCCAGGTCCTCAGCAGGATTGGCGAGGTGGCTTATCGCCTGGCTCTGCCACCTCAGTTGCACCGGGTGCACGACGTCTTCCACGTATCTCAGCTGAGAAGATACGTGCACGACTTGACACACATCTTTGACCATGGGGAGCTAGACGTGGATGATGGGGAGACTTTTACGGAGGTCCCCGTGGGGATAGAGGATCGATAGGAGAGGGTCCTACGTGGACAATCGATTCCTCTTGTACGCATCAGATGGCAGCACGGGAACCTCCAGGGGGCACATGGGAGCGGGAGGCTCAGGTGCGTGCTCAGTACCGCCTTTGTATCCCTAGTTTGTGTTGAAGCTTTACGGGGACGTAAAGCCCTGTAGTGGGAGTAATGTAAAGACCTGTAAATTTCAAGGAAATTTTCATCTTAATTTTCATTGGAATTTTACAAGAACGCAGTTTCAGACGGTGCCTGATTCCGAGGCCCGGTGTGCCCGGAATCATTTTCTGAAGTTTGGCTCAGGTACATTCAGTGAACGGATGAGCGAGTTTTTCTAGCTTTTGAACCGGTGCCCGGAATCGAATTCTGAGGGCACCGATGAAATCGCAGCGCCGGTATTCGCTTAGAAACGCCTCTTCCGGTGTTGCGTTTGCTCGGGGGTGGTTTTTTAATTTTCGGGCTTAACGTTAAGAAATAAAATAATTTTTCGACAACTTTACAGTTGGGCTTGTATTTCTGGCCCCTTTTTCTTTCAGCACATCTTGTACAGTTTTTACTTAGTGTTTACTTTTCTACTTGCTTACTCTGTGGTGGTTGTTTACTTTTCAAAGGCAATGCCTTCCCTTTTTGTTGAGATTTACGCCTTGGTACTAGTTTCCAGCCCCTGGCCTATGGAAGGCGGGTTTGGGGTAGTCACGGCACGGGCCCCGAGGACGGGTCGTGACAGGTTGAAAACCCCATTTTGTGGTATATTATGCAGATCCAACTAGGGAATATTACAGCATAGTCAGCATTGGCATCCTTTGGATGACATGATATAATATTTATAAGAAACATATGAAAAGATAAATAGGGAATGTTAAAGTATATTCAGGAAAATAAGTCCTCTAAAATTATGAAATCTTATCCCTAAAGGTAATGTAAATTTTTGGAGATTTTATAACATCCCTGCTCTTTATTACACATTTAAACATGATTTTTTACATATACTCAAATGTAACAAACTATAAGGATTTATAGGCTATGTGTCATGGGATATTAGGAACATAACAAAACAACATAAAACATAAAATACAACACTTTTATTGAAAACATCATTTACATGACCAACTCATTCCTTCGTACTTAACGCTACATGGGATAACCTAAGGAAATACATAAGAAAATGGTGATCTATTAAGTCTAGTAAGGGTTTAAACATGGAATAACATGAGTAATAAAATAAATTTAGATAATAGGAATATAAATGGAAAAAATAGAAACTTGAACATAAAGTAATGATATAGGAGGATTATTATAACATGGAAATGTGGAAACAACAAACAATATGATATTAGCCTGACCCAAGGCTCATTACACATAGATTATCATGAGTAAACCCTTATTGCACATGAATTATCATGAGTAAAACTTCATTTTACATGAATTATCATGATTAAACCATAATTTCACTTGGTTTATTGTGATATTAAACATTACCAATGCATTGGAGTGCTATTAAGATGCACCCTTCGTAAACATTTCCTTTCCTGTATAAGTGTGCCACATGGTTCATATAACATGGAATATTTAAACATCATAAGTTATTCCACGGTTATGTAATATTTAATAAATACATGCAAGTAACATTAAATATTTATTTGTTCATAATGGTGAATACCCTTGATAAATAATTGGGTATGGTATTCAGTATACAATGATTTTGGCTTTGAAAATTGCGGTGCAATTTCAGCAGCATAACATTATATTATGGAAATTAATAAGCATGGTTGATGAGAGTGAAATGGTTCTATAATAATTTATACAAAATATAGATAGTAATACGGTCATGGAAAATAATATCCCAACATATGAAATGTAATTTAGATTCATAATATGTGATAAATACGTGAATGGAAATAAGAAGAGAGAAATCCCTTATGAAATTTTGGCATGGTCACATTTGTACATGGAAGGCATTAATGAGAGAGAGAGTTGTATCTAATCATTCAAACATAATTACATTAGTATAGCAGAGGTTTGAAATCATACCCCAACATTTTCACTTGAAAAAATGGTATAAAACATGAATAAACCTGGATAAAAATAAAAAAGGAAGGAATCCATTGTTTTAGTGTGTGACTTCAAGAGCTTGAGGAGGGCCTTAATTAGAGCATGGGGCACCTTGGGAGAATTATATATAGGGGAGGGAATACTATTTGTGTTATACAATTATTTTTAGTGAAGAGGAGTGGGATGTTGTGTGTGTTTATATAGAAAATGACTTGGGAATTCTTTAATATTTCACAAATTTATGTTTTGGAATATATATAAGTAAGTATTCAAAAGCACAAACATTACCATTGTTTTTTCCCATGGTTTTCTCCAAAGTAGAGTGGAAAAATTATTTTATAAGTACAATGGCCGAGAATATTAATATATTATCCTTTCTTATGTGGAGGTGAGTAACATTAGTAAAAAAAGAATATAAAATCATAAATGATATTACACATTTTGAAGGATCAATAATGCTTTAAAATA
This sequence comes from Viscum album, assembly GCA_963277665.1. NCBI lineage: Eukaryota > Viridiplantae > Streptophyta > Magnoliopsida > Santalales > Viscaceae > Viscum > Viscum album. Next base: position 630,963,964 of record OY728134.1, on the reverse strand, counting down.
TAATTAAAACATATCTAAAATAAAATTATTTTAATGTATAACATATATTTTTTCTTAAATACCCATTATAGTATTTATTACATCATTTTAGGGTCATTTTGATGTAATAAAACACATATTTTAATCATATAGTATTTAATTATTACCCAAAAATTCGACTGCCTCAGAAAATTATTAAGAATTCACTGTTGGAAAATTTAGACATCCTGATTCCAAAAATAATATACATTTAATCTAAATAATTTTCTAAATATGTGAATTTTTACTTTTAAAATGAAAACACTCATATATTGAAAATTAATGGGGTTTGACAAAAATAGTTTTCAAACCTTGATAAAATTTACATTTGACATCATAAAAGTTTTATATTCATTTATTATTAATAAAATTTATATGATAATAATATTATATTTAAATATTAATTATTTTAAAAATAATAATTAATTCCTTACAATTAATTCTTTCAAAACCCATTTTTTATATTATCATATAATACTATAACTCTTATAAAACTAATTACCTAATCATTATTTAGAAGAAATGTTTTTATAATGTTATTAATAAAAAAATAGTTTAATATAATTTATATATTTCTCAAATGTACCATTTTTACCTGAAGTGTAACACCCCAAGACTTTGTAGTGTGTACATCTTCAAAACAATTCAATAACTTGCACTACACGAAACACCGATTTCAAGGACACCAAGACTTACCAAAAAAGTCGTTTAGAAGAGGTTATGAATGGTATTAACTAAATTTTGAACCTTATATAATCCTTATAATTTTATAATCCATATTATGAGTTTCTTAGACATAATTTAAGAACAAATTCTTTTTTTAGATAAAAGAAGTATTTTTCAAAAATCAACTTTTACCAACTTTAATAGTGAACCCTTTTTAAATCCAATATTTTAAACTTTTATATATTCAATTTGACTAAATAAATTTATTATTTAGAATGGGGAAATAAAAAAATTTACAATGTAACACCCCAAGCTTCCACGGTATGCTTCTTTTTGAACAATGTGATAGCGTGTGTTGTACGCAACACCGAAATCTAACACACCATAACCAATCAAACTAGCCGTTATGAATAGTAATACCTACTTTTTGAAATTATATATATTTTATATTTCAAAATGGACTTCATTTTTGGATTTGGAATATCGAATTTAGCCTAAGGTGAGATTTTGGTACTTTTCAGATAACTTTAATATTTTGATGAATAGTGAAAATTACTAAATTTTAATTAAAAACAACTTTTTTATTCAAAATATTTAATAGTGATAAATTATTAATTTTATTGATTTTAAAGTATATTTAGAATATATTTTTACCATTTAATATAATTTTGGTCATTGAACATAATTTTACAATTAAACTGAACATAAACAAGTGTCATTGTTTTGATAGTTATAATCTCTTAAAAACACGCTTTTTTGTTTTAACAACGGGAATTAATTTTAAATTAATTTATGCCACTTCTGTGTATTGAATTTGGAAAAATGGATTCCATATTTGGAATTGGGATGTTCAAAATTTGTAAATAGGTAACTTTTATTTTTAGACATTTTGAATAATTACTGCGGTAAATATATTATTTACCATGGTTAAGGGTAAATCTGGTAAATAAGGGTTAAAAAATAATATTATAATAATCCTAAATTAACCTAAAACGTGTCCTAACCTTATTGGTTGATACCTTTTCCACCATAGTCATCTTTGGGTCGATTTCGGGACCCTATGGAGCCACTTGTAGGTGATAGAGACACTTTATTTTAATTAAGTTAAAATGAGTACAAAAATGACACAAGCATATATCTTTTAGCAAAACAATTTTTACATAGGGTTATATATGTTGGATTTTCGACTATAAATATTCATTAGAAATATAAAAAGATTTAATACATAATGATATTTTATTTATAATTTATATACATTAAATAATTTAATTTATTTATGACACAATGATGATGTAGTAATTACCATAATAGTGAAAAATTAAAATAATTGATATTATAAATACACAAATAAATAGAATTTTTGACTTTTTATGAATTAAACTAATTTTATAAGTTAATATGACATTTTAGTAATGATTTAATTAAATATTTTCGATGAAATCATTCTGTTATGAGTTTCACAAAAATCAACTATTGAATAGTGTCAAAATTGACATAAAAGAGTTTTTAAAACAAATATTATATTATTAATTGATATTAAATTCCTAAAAATCTAAGGTCCGGCCAAGAGTATTATATCATGATATTTATATCATTAATGAACCACTTAGGGGTCTCTTCGATGTATATATTATGTATATTAACCATATAATATAAAAATACAAAGAGACATTGTAAAAGTGAAACTAATTAACTTAGAGTTAATACTTAAAGATAAGGTTAATATAAGTACCCAAACCTGTCTAAATTCTATTGGTTGAGTTTTGTTCGACCCATCCCCAACTTAAACTTTGAATAATCAACTTTTGAGCAATTAGAAACTGAATATGAATTTATTATAAATTAATATTTCTAGCTTTTCCAAAGGTGCCCCTCACCGCTCTTATAAAAGGGCACTCTTCCTTCTCATTTATTCACACCTTCAAAGCCTTTTGGTTCGGAAAAACTCTACCCAAATACTCTCCCAACTTCCCTCACTACAACATAGAGGCCTTAGTTTGATCCGAAAGCCAACCTAAGGATCCCTTTTGATCAAATCAAAAGGAAGAACACGAAGAAGAGGTAATGATTTCACCACCCTTTTTCAAGTTTCTTTCTTCTTCCACTTCTTCTTCCTTTGTTGTTACCATTCTAAAATAATAACTCCAGTATCTTATATATACTATGAGGTTATTATAAACATGTTACAACCATATCCAGTATTCAATCCAACCTTTTGAATAACATGTCACCATACGTGCGTACGTACGACTTACCGTCTCCACATCGTGGTGTAATTGTTATTCAATATATTATTGTTTGGATGGGTATAATAATGATGTGTAAATCATATAAATAACAAATATAAAATGTTAATGATTCTGTATATATAATATAACATCCATTTATATATTATTTTAATATCAAAAGAATGATATTGTCGCTCGTGCGTACGTACGGACTACCGTCTGCACGAACGCGATAAGATTCATTCTCCATCATATCAATTCAAGTATAATTATCATTTTATGATTTAAAAATGATGTTTAAGGACTTGATATCATTCTTGTATATGAATAAGATACAACCTATTAATTAAAAACATGGCTTACGTAATAAAACATATAAAATAAAACGAGTATGTTAACACCCGAAACAACGATAATACTAAGATATTATTAACAAAGCAATGTTAAAAGATCATATATGATATCATATGAATGTATATTATTATTTTATAATTTAATAACAATTATTTCACCATTATACAGGAGGTTAACCTACCCTAAACCAAGTAATAGTACAAGTTAAAGGTTTATTTCACAATCTCTTCATTATCCGAGGTTGTTTATACGTAATAATCTACTGGGATCTCTTTATCATCCACATCCATGTTTCTAAAAATGAATTTCAAAACATTTTTACTATTTACTAGAATATGGGTTAAAGTCATTTATAACCTTGTTTGACTTTTTATAAGAGGTTTATAAAGTAATCTTTCCGTCATTTTCCAAACAAGGTGCTTTTTAACCTTTTCTACAAAATTAAGGTAAGAATGTTTTTTTAACTTATACGGAGGGTGCGGCTATTTACCGCTATTATAAAATTGTCAAAGCTTCCCTTACAAGCTTACAAGGATATTTTAAAAGTAAATGTTTTATTTTATAATTATGAGACTTTTATATGATTTCAAAATAAATATTTTAAGAATTTGTGAAAGGTACTCTTTATCAAGATCATAATTTTAAATGTTTTAAAGATTTATCTTTCTAAATATTTTTAATTAATGTCCATGTTTTCAAAATGAATTTAAGGATTTATTTATATGGACATGAAAGTTTTGATATGATATTTCTTTTCAAAAGTTTTAATGTGGTATGGGACACTTTGATTAAAAAATCTCTTTTTAATTACTTCCTTTATAAATGTGTGACTTTTAAATGTTTTCAAAAAAGGAGATATTTCTCTCAAATAGTTTTGATTTCATCTATGTCAACATCAATTGATAGATTTTATGATTATATTAAGTTTATTTATTATGATACAAAACTTACATAATGTATTGAAGGTTTTGTGATATGTTTGACTGTGGATGTGTTATTTTTATACCATTCATGGTTTATGGAGAAAGTATTGACATTTAGTATGCAAGTTTTAATACGAATGTTTATGTTATGTGTAAACCTTTTCATATGGGAATGAATTGGACATAATATGTGACGGGTGGAGCCCGCTATAGCTCCTCTATGCATCGGTAGGTCTCATGAGACAAACTAGTGTCTCGGCACAAGGCCTTGGCAAAATTTTATTTGTAGTCTTGGCATGAGTCCTTGGCTATGTTGTTATGATAGACTGGAATTATGAATTCCATCATTATGAAAATGGTTATTGATATTGCATGTGATTATTCGATTAGTAGAATATCTATGTGAATAAGTAAATGGAATTACTTCATTTTATCTTTTCCATACTATGTTGAAGTTCAAGTTTAAAAGGCTTTTGTTTTAGTTATACATTGCCTTAAATGTTTATTCTTATTTATGAAAGTTTCCTCTATATTGTTATCCTTACTGGGCATTTGAGCTCACCCCTTTTCTATGTTTTATTTTTCCCAGGAAGTGAAGAAGTAAATTATGAATGACCTACAGGGATATTATATGGGGATATGAGTGTGGAATTTGGAGAAAATATGTTGTTGTAGTATTTTTATCACTTTATGATGTAATGTAAGACTTATGAATATATCTAGTGTTTCCAAGGCTACTAAACCAATCGGTCTTTCGAGATTTTATCTTTCTTGTGATCATGCCAATGTTATGTAATAATGCACCGACTCTGGGTAACTAGGGTCGGGACGTTACAGTTGGTATCAGAGGAAGTTTAGTACAAACCTTGGAAGATAGATTTAGATAAAATCTGATTACAGCACGTAGACCTAAGATAACTTTGAGGATTAGTATAGAAGTACTTCCTAGAATTTTGGTATTTTAGAGATTTTGTTAGTTTTTCGAGCAATACATCCCTGTCTGGATACGAGCAGGTAGAGGCGGCTCTGGCACAGATGTAGCTAGGGGTAAAACCCGAAAACACCGATTTGATCTAGACTCAAATGGGAACGGGTGCACAACAACGGGCCTTGATACACTCTTGGTTACGACACTCCCTGGGGATATGCTTAGGATAACTCTGATTTTCTTTACAAACCATTATGAAGGGTTTATGAGCATATACTTCCTCAAAGGAGACATTTTTATGATTATGGATTATATCCATAAACTATTTAATTTATCTTATGTGTTTTCCAAGATTGGGATTAGGTATTATTATTTATAAACTAATCTAGTGTATGCCATTGATTGGAAATGGTGCCCAGTAGAAGGAATGAGAACTCCAGCAATGCACATGATCTAAAGAGAAAGAAGTATCACATCTTTCATGGTCTTAAGCTATAATTTATAAGAGAAATAGTCTCCCATGTATTATCATCTTATAAAGAAATAATATCATGTGTTGATAAGATAAGTAAAGAGTTTACTGAGTCATATGGCTTTGAAGGGAAGCAAGAGAAGAAAAGGATGGAAGAGGGAAAGATGGATAAAGGGAAGAGGGAAAAGACGAATTCTCCCATATGTGATAACTGTGGGAAAAACACCCAGGAACTTGCCTGAAAGGAATGAGAGTTTGTTATAAGTGTGGAGGAAAAGGGCACAATGTATGTGACTGCATGGGTCAGAAAATGGTTTCAAATGTACAATGCTTCATTTGCAAGGAGTTTGGACACTACGCGAACCTATGTCTCAGTCATCAGACTATGCCGCAAATGATGCTATTGGATAATAATAAAGTTATGATACTACCATAGATGAAGAGGAATGATTAGAGTTCTTATGTTAATTATGTCATTTGAGTGTTGTATAAACAATGTACTTGTTATAATAATTATGGAGTATATAAGGATTTTACTGCAATAATATTTCATTAAGGACTTGAGATTGTGTGGAAAAATGAAAAGTGACTCAATAGCAGGATAAATTTTTGGAAAATATATGGTTGAGAGAAAGATAAACCATAATATGGTTCTGATACCGAGGTAGTGGTTTTAAAATAATAAATGATTGATTTGGATAAATTATATTGGATATTCTTGACTACCTTGAAGCTGATTAATGATTTGTATATTCAATCATTTTTGGGGTTTAAAACATTTTTGGATTGATGATGCATATCCAGAATTCTATATCGAATAAGGGAGAATGAATGTAATCAATAAGGATTATGGTAATTCAGGATGTTTCAGTGTTTTAAAAGAATACATGATGAAGGTATTAATATGCTATTACGGGGTAAAAAGGATCTACATTATGTTTACCTTCCTTATAAATGTTGGACTGTGAGTTTGGACAGATGTATTTTGGATAAAATCTAGTTTGAGATTAATTTTTGTTTGCCATAAAAGGACAACCTGAAGGTCGGGCGGCAACCCGTCGCAACCGGCAAGGCCGCGAGACTTGAACTCGCAACCGAAGGGCGACAAGGGTGTATCACCTATCACTAGCCCATGAGATGTCCTAGATTAAATAATGTAGTTTTTTTAAAAGATCTGGTAGATTAATTATAAATTAATTTATTTTGGAACCCTGTACGAATAGTATAAATCGGATTTTTTTACGTTCTATTATCTTTTAGAGTGAAAGATGAGTTTGTGGTAGAAATTTATTAATGGATAAAACTCTAATTATAAAGTATGTATATCTCCTTATGATCTTATCCGATCTCATAAATAAATTCCTCAACATTTAGAAAAGGAACGTAAAACAAAAATATTGTCCTAGATGGTACCTTAAATCATCACTAATTTATGGATTTGGTATTGTTGGACTTTTCATAGCCATGTTCTCTACCACTATCCATCAGATAATTGATGGTTATATTTCTCTTATATATCCATTTTTTCCTACATGGAACCCTAGTATGTGTTATTTTCGGTAATCTTCATAATTTCCACTCTTTATTTTAAATAGATGCCTCCTTAATTCATTTATCGAAGTGGGATTTCAACTAAGATATTTTGAAACCTCACAAATGTGTTATCCCAATACCCTATGTTTTTTGAACCGATGGTATTTCAAATCATCATAGATTGATGATTTTAAGGACCTCAATTTTACACTTGTTTGTGATTGATGACCTCAATCACTACCTATAAATATTTACGTTTTTCCTCCAATTATATGTCTCTAATTTCCACCAATGTTCTCCTAATCGAGATCATAATTTGGTGGTGACCCTTTCATTTCTCTTTTCCTCAAATTAAGACTAAATTTTAGTAACCTAATTTCCGATGTGGGTTTTCCCACAAATATATTTTATATTTTCAACCTTTTATTTTTGAATAACAATTTCAAATTGCGAGGACGCAATTTATTGAAGGAGGGTAGAATGTGACACCCCCAAGACTTTATAGTGTGTACTTCTTCAAACCAATTCAATAACTTTCACTACACGTAACACCGATTTCAAGCACAACATGACTTACCAAAAAAGTCGTTTAGAAAATGTTATGAATGGTATTAACTATATTTTGAACCTTATATAATCCTTATAATTTTAGAATCCATATTATGAGTTTCTTAGACATAATGTAAGAACAAATTCTTTTTTTCAGATAAAAGAAGTAATTTTCAAAAATGCACTTTTACCAACTTTAATAGTGAACCCTTTTTAAATAAATTATGTTAAAGTTTTATATATTCAATTTGACTAAATAAATTTATTCTTTAGAATGGTGACATAAAAAAGTTTTACAATGTAACACCCCAAGCTTTCACGGTACGCTTCTCTTTGAATAATGTGATAGCGTGTGTTGTACGCAACACCGAGTTCTAACACACCATAACCAATCAAACTAGCCGTTATGAATAGTAATACCTAGTTTTTGAAATTATATATATTTTATATTTTAAAATGGAATTCATTTTTGGATTCGGAATATTGATTTTAGCCTAAGGTGAAATTTTGATACTTTTCAGATAACTTTAATACTTTTATGAATAGTGAAAATTACTAAATTTTAATTAAAAACAACTATTTTAAACAAAATAAATAATAGTGATAAATTATGAATTTGAGTGGTTTTAAAGTATATTTAGAATAAATTTTTACCATTTAATATAATTTTGGTCATTGAAAATAATTTTACAATTAAACCAAACATAAACAAGTGTCAATCTTTTGATAGTTATTATCTCTTAAAAACACGTTTTTTTTTTAACTACGGGAATTAATTTTAAATTAATTTCTTCCACTTATGTGTTTTGAATTTGGAAAAATGGATTCCATATTTGGAATCGGGATGTTCAAATTGTGTAAATAGGTAACTTTTATTTTTAGACATTTTGAATAATTACTGCGGTAAATATTTTATTTACCATGGTTAAGGGTAAATCCGGTAAATAAGGGTTAAAAATAATATTATAATAATACTAAATTAACCTAAAACGTGTCTTAAACTTATTGGTTGATACATTTTCGACCATAGGCATCTTGGGGTCGATTTTGGGACCCCATGGAGCCACCTGTAGGTGATAGGGACACTTTATTTTAATTAAGATAAAATGAGTACAAAAATGACACAAGCATATATCTTTTAGAAAAATAATTTTTACATAGGGTTATATATGTTTCATTTTCGACTATAAATATTAATTAGAAAGAAAAAACGATTTAATACATAATGATATTTTATTTTTAATTTTTAGACATTAGATAATATAATTTATTTATGACACAATGACGATGCAGTAATTACCATAATAGTGAACAATTAAAATAATTGATATTATAAATACACAAATAAATAGAATTTGAGACTTTTTATGAATTACACTAATTTTATAAGTTAATATGATATGTTAGGAATGATTTAATTAAATGTGTTCGAAGTAATCATTCTGTTATGAGTTTCACAAAATCAACTATTGAATAGTGTCAAAATTGACATAATAGAGTTTTTTAAAAAAATATTATATTATTAATTGATATTAAATTCCTAAAAATCTAAGGTTCGGCCAAAAGACTTATATAATGATATTTTTATCATTAATGGACCACTTGGGTGTCTCTTGGATGTATATAGTATGTTTATTAACCATATAATATAAAAATACAAAGAGACATTGTAAAAGTAAAACTAATTAACTTAGTGTTAATACTTAAAGATAAGGTTAAAATAAGTACACAAACTTATCTAAATTCTATTGGTTGAGTTTTGTTTCGACCTATACCCACATTGAACTTTTAATAATAAACATTGGATCCATTAAAAACCGAATATGAATTTATTATAAATTAATATTTCAAGCTTTTCCAAAGGTGCCCCTCACCCCTATTATAAAAGGGCACTCTTCATTATCATTTCTTCACACCTTCAAAGCCTTTTGGTTCGGCCAAACTCTGCCCAAATACTCAACCAACTTTCCTCACTACAACCTAGAGGCCTTATTTTGATCAAAAAGCCAACCTATGGATCCCTTTTGATCAAATCAAAAGGAAGAACCCGAAGAAGAGGTAATGATTTCACCACCCTTTTTCAAGTTCCTTTCTCCTTCCACTTCTTCTTCCTTTGTTGTTACCATTATAAAATAATAAATCCAGTATCTTATATATACTGTGATGTTATTATAAATATGGTACAACCATATTCAGTATTCTATCCACCCTTTTGAATAGCATGTCACCATACGTGCGTACGTACGACTTACCGTCTCCACGTCGTGGTGTAATTGTTATTCAATATATTATTATTTGGATGGGTATAATAATGATGTGTAACTCATATAAATAATAAATATAACATGTTAATGATTCTGTATATATAATATACCATCCATTTATATATAATTTTAATATCAAAAGAATGATATTGTCGCTCATGCGTACGTACGGACTACCGTCTCCACGAATGCGATAAGATTCATTCTACGTCATATCCATTCAAGTATAATTATCATTTTATGATTTAAAAATGATGTTTAAGGACTTGATATCATTCTGGATATGAATAAGATACAACCTATCCATGACAAACATGGCTTATGTAACAAAACATATAAAATAAAACGAGTAATTTAACACCCGAATCAACGATAATACTAAGATATTATTAACAATGCAATGTTAAAAGATCATATATGATATCATATGAATGTATATGGTTATTATATAATTTAATAACAATTATTTCACCATTATACAGGAGGTTAACCTACCCTCAACCAATTAAAAGTACAAGGTATGGGTTTATTTCTCAATCTCTTCATTATCCGAGGTTGTTTATACGTAATAATCTACTGGGATCTCTTTATCATCCACATCCATGTTTCGAAAAATTAATTTCAAACCAATTTTACTATTTACTAGAATATGGGTTAAAGTCATTTATACCATTTTTTGACTTTTTATAAGAGTTTTATAAAGAAATCGTTCCATCATTTTCCAAACATGGTGCTTTTTAACCTTTTCGACAAAATTAAGGTAAGAATTTTTTTTTAACATATACGGCGGGTGCGGCTATTTACCGCTGTTATAAAATTGTCAAATCATCCCTTACAAGATTACAAGGATATTTTCAATGTAAATGTTTTATTTTATAATTATGTGACTTTTAAATGATTTCAAAATGGATATTTTAAGAATTTGTGAAAGGTACTCTTTATCAAGATCATAATTTTAAATGTTTGAAAGATTTATCTTTCAAAATATTTTTAATTAATGTCCATGTTCTCAAAATGAATTTACGGATTTATGTATATGGACATGAAAGTTTTTAAATGACATTTCTTTTCAAAAGTTTCAAAGTGGTATGGGACACTTTGATTAAAAAATCTCTTTTTAATTACTTCCTTTATAAATGTGTGACTTTTAAATGTTTTCAAAAAAAGGAGATATTTCTCTCAAATAGTTTTGATTTCATATATGTCAACATCCTTTGATGGATTTTATGATTATATGAAGTTGATTTATTATGATACAAAACTTCCATAATGTATTGAAGGTTTTGTGATATGTTTTACTGTGGATGTGTTATTTTTATACCATTCATGGTTTATGGAGAAAGTATTGACATTTCGTATGCTAGTTTTAATACGAATGTTTATTTTATGTTTAACCCTTTTAAAATGGGAATGAATTGGACTTAATATGTGATGGGTGGAGCCCTCTATAGCTCCTCGATGCATCAGTAGGTCTCATGAGACAAACTAGTGTCTTGGCACAAGGCCTTGGCAAAATTTTCTTTGTAATATTGGCACGAGGCCTTGGATATGTGGTTATGACAGTTTAGAATTATGCATTCCATAATTATGAAAGTTGTTATTGATATTTCATGTGATTATTCTATTAGTAGAATATCCATGTGAATTAGTAAATTGCATTATTTCATTTTATCTTTGCCTTACTATGTTGAAGTTCAAGTTTAAAAGGCTTTTGTTTTAGTTATACATTGCCTTAAATGTTTATTCTTATTTTTGAAAGTTTCTGCTATATTGTTATCCTTACTGGGCATTTGAGCTCACCCCTTTTCTATGTTTTATTTTTTCCAGGAAGTGAAGAAGTAAATTATGAATGACCTGCAGGGATATTATGTTGGGATATCAGTGTGGAATATGGATACAATATGTTGTTGTAGTAGTTTTTCACATTATGATGTAATGTAAGACTTATGAATATATCTAGTGTTTCCAAGGATACTAAACTAATCGGTCTTTTGAGATTTGATCATTCTTGTGATCATGCCAATGTTATGTAATAATGCACCGAATCTGGGAAACTGGGGTCGGGACGTTACATGAAGAGTCAATTTATCAATGTCATCATTTTTTAAAGAATGTCTATTCACATAAGGAAATTGATTGAAAAATACTTGTTTTTATAAAATGGGATTACACAATAAGTAACTAATTCATTATTACATAACCCCTTATACCCCCAACAGAAGACCAAAGGGTAAGGTATGCGATGGTGACAGAATCTTGGGGTGGCACGGAAAACATTTCCCAAGTGGTAATATCTATTAACGTAAAATTATCCCATATATGATTTTGTTCAAGCATAACATGGTGAATATCGGCATTGGCATGGTCATGATAGAAGACCAGTGGTGATACCTCCTTTTTGAGCTCCAACAATTGAGATTTATATGGCTTGAGTCTTTTATATGATTTCATCCTCTCCTTTGCCTATGTCAAAAGGATTCAATTTAAAAACATAAAATTTATATCTTTCATTTCATCACTGCTAATTGTCTATATTATCAACGGTAATTATAATTAATAGTCATTTACACCCAATAATAACAAAAAACAATTGCATGTGTTTTCTATAATACATTAATAGAAAACAGAATTATATTTATAAATGATCGGGTCATTACAACATTCCCCCCTTAATGAAATTTCACCCTCTAAATTTTCTATTCCCACAAAAAAACAGATGAAGGTAACTTTGCCTCATCACTTCCTCTAGTTCTCACGTTGCTTCATCAAACTTGTGGTTTCTCTATAACACTTTTAGGAGGGTCATTGTCTTATTTTTTAGAATGTTTTTCCTATGATATAAGATCATCATCGACTTCTCATCATAGGAGAGTTCATTCTCCAACAGTACCACCTATGGATTGAGTACATGTAGAGGGTATTGTATGTACATCCTCAAGAGTGATACATTAAATCAATCATGTACTTGATATAGGTTTGGTGGGAGTTATAATTGATAGGACGCTACTCTAGTGGGATCAAGGATCTCAAAAGGCATGATGTACATTGGAATGAGCTTTCCCATATTCCCATATCTCGTAAATCTCTCCCACACTGATATGAGAAGGAATACCATGTCTCCAAAATGAAACTCTAGGACTCATCGATGATTATCAACATAGGTATTTTGTCGACTTTGAGCATCTTTAATGTGATACTAGATGGTCTTAACCATATCCGTCATTTCTTCGACCATTTCAGGACCTAGTTGTTTTTTCTCCCCAACATCATCACAAAAATGGCAGTGTTCAACACCTCTTCCCATAAAGGGAAACATAAGAAGCTATGTGGATGCTTGAGTGTAAAAATATTGTTGTAAGAGAAATCAACTATAGGAAGATATTGATCTTATCCTCCTTTAATGTCCATTGATCATGATCTCAACATTAACTAATGTATTTTGATAGTCCGCTCAGAAAGGCCATTAGTTTGAGTATAATAATTTGTACTGAAGTTCAAATCATTATTCAGATCATGTTAAAGACTCTTTCGGAACATAGTTTTTAATATTGGATATCAATTGAATACAATATATAGTGTTACAAAATGTTGCCATAACACTTCTTAGATGTATATTCATGCCAGTTGATCCAATGAGAAATCCTTTTAAATTGCAATGAATTGTGCAGTCTATGTAAGGCGATCCAAAAAATCCCCGATAGCATTGTTTCCTTTTTATGTCTTTGGAAATCCAATTAAAATGTACATGGTGACCTTCTCAAATTTCCATTTTATTATGGGTATTGGTTTCATCATCCCATTAGACTTCTACCTCTCATACTTTACTTGATAACATACTAGGCACATTGATGTATACTCGTCAATATCATTCTTTAGGTAATTCCACCAATAATGATCTCAGATATCTTGATACATCGTTGTGCTTCCTGGTTGAATGGATAAATTCAAACTATATAAATCATTCAAAATTTATTTCTTTAACTCTGGATTTGATAGAACATATAGTCTTGAACAAAATATCAAAATGCCTTCTTCATTAACATTGAACTACATGGATTTCCCTTTTATGATAGTTTCCGATTTTATCTAAATTCCGACATCAACCATTTGAGCATCCTTGTAAGTTTCCTAAAGAAATTTTTGATAAATAATTTATTAATGAATTGATGATGTTCCCTTCTTAACGATTCCCATGTCCATATTCATCAAATCCAAGAAGATTGGATCCTTTTCAATTATCATCAATTAAAGAGTTTCATGATCCTTTCTACATAGAGTGTCTACTACTTTACTCATTTTACCTAGATGGTAGTGAATTAATAGGTCATATTCTTTTATCAGCTCTAAAAATATTTTTTGGAACATATTGAACTCTTTCTATGTGAATATATACTTGAGGAATTTGTGATCTGTATATATTACACACTTATTTACAATGTGGTAATGTCTCCAAATTTTCAAAGTGAATATCACTACAGTAAACTCAGGACCATGTGTTGGATAGTTCTACTCATGAACATTACATTTATTTGAAGCATAGGAAATGAATTTTTCATTTTTCATCAACACATATCCCAAGAACATCATTGAAGTAGCACTGAATACCACGAAAGATTCTCAAATTTTTGTTAGTGTGAGCATAGGCATATGGATAAGCCTCCTTTTCAACTCTTTGAAGCTCCCTTTGCATTAATAATTCCATCAAAACATCTCCCTTTTTAGTTACCTTGGTAATATGGTTTCAAAATCATGGGAAAATTTCACACAAATAGGTTAGAATATCTAGCTAACCCAATGAAGCTATGGTTATCCATCACAGATGTTGGCCTCAACCTTCCCTCAATTAATTTTTTCAAAGAGGGATCCATATATATCCCAATTATAATGATTATATAACCTAATAATGAGACTTACATTAACCAGAACTCACACTTTATGTACTTGGAATAGAGATTCTAGTTTCTTAAGGTCTCTAGTACTATTCATTAATACTCTTCATAAGCTGAGTTTTTTTGAGTATATTTAAATATTTTCTATAAGGACTACCAAAAATCTTTTGATGTAATATATAAAGACTATATTCACCAATTCCCTTGATATTTCAAGAAAATTATTGAGTTTGAAAGGCATTACCATGAATTCATATTTCTCATACCTTGTATGAAAAGTAGTCCTTAGGATGCCCTCCTTCTTCACCCTTAGTAATATCCTGGCCATAGATCCACATTAGAGATGTTTTTTTTCTCGACATAGCTAATATTACAATTCATAAACTAGTTGTAGATGATACATTTTCTTTATTATGACTTTGTTGAGCTCATAATAATCAATGCAAAGGTGCATTTACCCATCCTTCTTTTTGATGAAGAGGACTTGTGTACCCCATGGTGAAGCACTTGGGAGTATAAACCCTTTATCCAAATTCTCTTGCAGTTATTTCATTAGATCCTCATGATCCAAAATTTACATTATATACAGATTCTTGGACATTGTCAACTCCCATGGTATAATAACACTCAAGAATTCAACATCTCTTCTAGGAGGAAGACCAACAAATTATACAGGAAACAAGTCTGCAAATTCCTTCACAATCGGAATGTCTTTAAAGATCGTTCCTTCCTTAGAATCAATCATCTGAGAAAGATACACATGTTCGTATTGCAATAATATCCACACATGATATGATAGTACTAAATATGATTCATCATCCTCATGGAACTTATATAGATTTGGGTGTCAAATCTTCATACAGAGAGTTATTTCCCTTTCACAGCAATATATGTTGGCTCTATATAGGTAAATCCCATCCAATCTAAGAATTTCATCAAATTCATCTAGAGGGAGTATGGAGAGTATTTATTGTAAGTTCATTCCACAAATTGCGATAGGGGAGGAGTTATATTCCTGGGATGCAATAATTGCTCTACTTTTCATAATCATCGACATATCTCATTCATTGTTTTGGGGAGGTGTATGGATTGTTTCAATAAACATTCCGGATATAAAAGAATGCTAAGAACCAGGGTTGGGAAAAAATATCTCAAGGAGTTCCCTCCGAATGTTTTTGGAGTGATTGTGTTCATTGAAAAATCCAGATGATAGCGAATGAGTATGGTTGGTGTTTGCTGAAGATAGGTTTTAAAGGTGGTGCAGTTCTCTAGTGTATTCTAAAATTTAGGTCCTCAAAATCAGTAATTTGTGTCAAGAATGGTAAACGAAATCGGAAAAGGGAGACAAATGAGTATCCTGCAACATGGAACATGTTCAATGTCTGGGAAGGGTAGGAGGTCGTGTACCAGGCAGCGGGAACAGTACATGAAAGCGGTTCATGAAACCAAAAATGGTTCACAACAGAAGTTGGTGTAGTATGAAGATGGCTTGATGTCAATGGAGAAGATTGACCCCATTGGAACAAAGGCATGTCACATACTTTATAGGAAAAATAGTTCACTAGTGGCTTGCAGTTCACGGTGACTGAAGGATTGGTATATGGCGGAGGTTGAATCGAAGATTTGGTAAATCATAGATTGATAGTTTTTGGGGATTTCATTTCTTATTTAAGAATTTCTATTATCATCAATTATTTTAGATATTGAATATTAATATAAGATAATTTTTATCTGGGATTTCTGAAAATTCTGAAGGTGGTTCACAAGGAATAAGCCTGTGAAGGGTAATGCAGTTCACAAAGAAGAAATTCTACTAAGGAATTTAAGAATAGATCTATAACCCACATAAGACTCGGTATACAGATGATGAATCTGTGGTACATGAATGAAATAATTATGCATGCAGTACACATAGGGGGAGCTCCAGTAAGTGGAAGCGAAGGCAGTCCACAAATAGGGAACAGTTTGTAGATAGAGGGATGATTTATTAAGAGCTTCATGGAGTAGTGCGTGTGTGTGGTACGTGATTGTGAAGGCAGATGGATTCCAAAGACGGAGGAGGTTCATAGAAGAGGCAGAAATACATGGAGCAAGTGGTTCACATAGCTTTCTGGGTACACAGTATGCAGAAGAGATAGGTGGTTCACAAAACACACAAGGAAGCTTTGGAAATCTTCAAATCAGTTTGTGAACGGATTTTACGGTACCTAGAAGTAGTTAGGAAGGTGGACTTAAACTGAGGGCCAAAATTGAACTTCAACGGAGCATCTACCTATAGTTTTGGATGTATAAATTCATGAAAATTAAGGGACCTACATGTCCATAAGCTGTGATTGTCATACATGTCGATAAACTATGTGTGGATTCCTTTCTAAGACCAGTGAATGAAGGAAGAGGAAGACGATGACCATTTCCATTAGTAGTTAGCTAGAGAAAAAGGCATAGGGAGTGACCCTTGGGAATATAATGAGCAGGCCCTAAAAATTTTAAAATTAGTGAGCCTAGACTTAAAAAATCTAGCCCGAACATTGTAATCATTATTGGCATTGATCTTTAGTGAATTCGGTACATCGGCACATTTCCATTGTATGCTCCATGAACGTAGCCCGGTGTTGGTGAACAATGTAAAGATTATATGTATTCTATTAAAGATTTCATATCTATTCATATATTTCTTCGAGATGTAGAGATAATTGGGTTTTCTCTAACTAAAAAACAAGATCCGAACGGGATATAGTTTTAGTCTATCATACCCTAATTGACCCCCTCCCCCTCTCAAGGTATTTGACATAGTGAGACTAACAATTGGTATCATATGGAATGTTGAAAATTAGTGGTTCTCTCTCAACAATAATAAAAGGAGGTGGTCAATCATAAAGTAATTCCAAAATTTGATTGAAATAATTTACAACTATGGAAGAATCAGTTGAAACACTACTTCCAATCATTAGGGATAGATGTCTTCAGAACAGTTATGCATGGAATATCAGCTGACATTAATATTGGTTCTTTATCATAATATGAAATAAGATAATTGGATGTTGATGATAAATGGATCAATGCTTTCTTGGGAGACCTATCAAATGAAATTTATTCGAAGGTAATTTCCTGTAAAACATCCCATTAAATGTGGGATAAGTTGTTGAACATTTATTTGGGTGACTCAGATGTCTAAGATGAAATGTTTTCGGTTTTATTGAACAAGTATGAGAATCTTATAATCTGTCCCAATGATATTTTTGATGCATTCTTAGATAGGATAAATATTATTATAAACCACATGTGGGATCGTGGAGAAGTAATTGATGATATAAAGATAGTGAAATGAAACATGAGGATTCTCCCATCACAGTTCAATACTAATGTTTCAGAATTGGAAGACAATGACCATAAGAGAGGACACTAGATAACCTGCACAGTACCCTTGTAGCATAAGTAATGAGAAACGATGATAATGATGTAGTGGAAAAAAGGGAAATCTGAGTACATTGAATTCAAGGCCAGGAAGAACCTCTTCGTTTAAGATAGTCCTGAGGAGGAAAATGTGGACGATTTCATGTCATTATTCTCCTCTAATCTACAAATGGGAAAAGGAATGTTCAAATGTAAACTTCCATTTGAATGCTTTATCTCGGGAAATTTTGAAAATTTTGCAGCAAAGAGTCCTAAAAAGTTTGATTTTGAGAATGAAGAAAATGATGAAATTCCCCTAAATAAGTATTCATAAAATGAGATATGGAGAAGAAGTACTAGGAGAAATCTCTTCAAAAAGAAAAATCTACATCCAATATAGGATGAATGTTCAGAAGAATATGAGGCAGAAGAGCAGGAGAACTGCAAGGATCGTAAATTCGATTATTTGGTTGCAGTTGTCAAAAATTCATTGACAAGAGAAGAAAGTGACAATGAATAAGGAGAAATTGAAGGAAAATTTGATCTTCAGGATGCATTAGAATATTCTCTTGAAGATATAGATATTTTGAGAAGTAAAACAAATAAAGGTAACAAAGTTGTTCGTGATGCCCAATTCTTTATATAGTAGTAGGAATAAGAGAATTCTGAGTTGAATGCAGTAATTAAATAGATGAGGTCTTGAATGACAGAAAACTCAGAAAAGGTGGTTGAATATAAAACCAAAATTAAAGAACAAAAAATAGAAATTGATAGTTTGACTAAAATTGTAATAGTTAAAATCAAATGTATTTAACAACTAGAAGTGGAAGTTGTCAGTCTGTGATGAAAAATTATAGATCAGGAAAAAATACTATGAAAGAAGATCATACAAGAAATAGGGAATGTCAAATTTGAGAGTAGTAGTCCACTATAATAGAAGTAAAAACCAATTCTAAATGATAAGGCTCGTATGTAGCATGATTTAAAATAGAACGTAGTCTAGGTTCATGTCTGACAACAGGCACCCAATCCAATTTGAAGAATTATTAGGGTATGAAGAAGAATAAAAAGACTCAGAGAAGCCAAGGCACAACAAGTGGTGAATCATTTCCACACAAGAATGTACCTAACATATGATGCAATTGTTCTCATAAGATGGGACACTCTCAAAATGTATGTTCCATATCAAAGATGTTCCATATGGAACAAAACCAGCAATGGTGGTCTTATAGAGATCACAATTTTTTGTCATCATCTGATGTTATTTGTTTCAGTTGTAAAGGATTCAGACATATGTCAAGATATTTTATATTAACATTGTAGAGAAATGTGCTGAATTAGATCGAATTTGTTCATAAGATCAGCCAAATGTCTCATCAAGAGAGATGGAAATTAAAAATTGATTTGTAGCCCTGCAAGATGAAGTTGGACTATTATATACATAGAAATATCAAGACTCTCATTCCATGATGGGTATGATGTCAAAGACTTAGGTCAAGAATAAAAGGGCTGAGAAAGAAGTGGTTGTTGAAATTGAATTCAAGGCATCCGATCACACTAGGATATGGATCATTGAAAGTGGATGCACTTCCCATATGATAGGTAATAAGGATCTAGTGACATGAATGAGATATGATAAATAATCTATCGTAAGACTTGGTAATAAAGAGGGGTTGAAGATTATTGGTTAAGGAAAATCCACGTATTGAGGGAAATACATGAGACGAGAAATTGTTTTGGTTGTTGAGGGGCTTAGTCACAACTTTCTTAGGGTCTGTCAATTGTTTGACTTATGGAATTCCCTGTGTTTTTTCAAGAATTAATGTACCATCAAGAAAAAGTATGGTGATATTGTGTTGAAAGTAATGAGTATGAAAGGGAATATATACCTTTTGAGGGGAGAAAAAGATTTGATCTATATTTCTAATGATAAAGAGAACATGTTATGGCATAAGTGTCATGGCCATATAATCCAATGTTCCACAGAAGATCTTGGGAAATATGACGCATCATGAAATTCCCATAGATTATCTCATGATCATACTCATACGAGTGATTCCAATAAATAGGGGATGATCGGTCAAAAGACATATAAGACAAATGAGAAAATGTTGACATGATTTATAGAGTGGTTCATATTGATTTATGTCGGCCAATTTCAATGAGGGGTATTGATGGGAGGAAGTATTATGTTCTCTTCATTTTTGACTATGGATGAATGGAATGGGTTTCAATAATCACCCCCAATTAGGATGTGTTCAGTTGCATTACATGTTATCGACAAGAATGTGAAAAAATTCTTAGTCTGAAAATATGAATGATTCAAACAGATAATGGAACAAAATTTAAAAACAGCCAAGTAGAGGATTATCTCAAGAAATATTGGATAAGTCATCTAGTTTCCACAGTAATAACTCTACAACAGAATGGAATAGTTAAGAGAAGAAATCAAATTGTGAACAATTTGGATTGAACATTGCTCATTGAGAAACATATTCCGAATAGTTTTTGGAAAAACGTAGTCATTACAGTATTCTACACATCAAATAGAACCTTATAATTCCCAAAATAAGAAAAGACACTATATTTTCTATGGTATGGAAAGAATCCATCATTGAAATAATTTCAAATTTTTAGAAGTAAGTGTTTCATTCTAAATAATGAAAATAATAGAAAGTTTTAATATCATGGTGATGAAGGAATATATTTTAGAAACTCAAAGAAGATAAAATATTATAAATGATACAATAAGAGGATAGGAAGGATAGTTCAAAGTAATTATGTGACTATAGTGGAGAATTTAAAAAATACACAGAAGATACATGATTAGACTCTGGAGGACAGTGATGAAGAGATGAGCAGGTCAAGAGATTCTCTAGATCCAGTGGTTGATTCATAAAAAGAATCAGATGATGAGAAAAATTTTGTGTCTTCTCAGAGACCAGTGAGAAAAGCTGAAATTGATTAAAAAAACATAATTACGGATCAGACAGCACCGATGCAGACAAGTAGGATGAAGTCTCTACAGGAAGCATCATGCTTATCACAAGTTGATCCTAAATGCATTGATGAATCCACTGGATATGAGAATTGGGTTTAGGAAATGATTGAAGATCTTGAACACATTGAGAAGTATCAAACATGAGAAATTTTTTTGACACTAGAAGACAAGAATGTCATAGGGATAAAATGGTTATTTTGTAAAAAAATGACTGAAGATGGTGTTGTGATTCGAAAAAAAAATAACCTTTATGCAAAGGGTACATCTAGATAAAAGGTATTGATGTTGATGATATATTAGCACCTAATTCATGGCAAGAGACAATCATATTACTCTTGAATATAACAGTGCTAAGAATGTCTAAGGATTTCCATATGGATTTCAAGTCGACATTTCTGATAGGAGTTATGGAAGAAGAAGTCTACAATGAAAAACCATATAGTCTTATAATTCATGAAGATGGGAACATAGTTTTTCGGGTAAATAATGATTTATATTGTTGGAATCAATCCCCAAGAGCATGTTATTCAAGGCTTGATCAATTTCTAAAGAAGACCAGTTTTAAACGCGGTGGAGTTGATTGCAATCTGTATTTCAACAATGGAAACAATCAAATGACAATGGTGCTGGTTTATATCGATGACATAATCATTGGTGGATAATATGAAGCACAATGCATACAATTTTCTGAATTCATGAAAAGCGAGTTCTAAATGACTATGATTGGTGAGATAACATTTTTCCTTCACTTATAAGTGATGAAAGGAATTAATGGAACATTTATCACTCAATCTAAATATCCCAATGATGTTTTGGGAAGGTTTGGAATGGATAATTCCAAATAGGCGAAGGTTTCAAATTATAACCGGTAGAAACTGTCATTAGATGATGGAGGAAAACAAATTAATATCATAGAATATAGGAAAATCATTAGAAGTCTATTGTATCTGACAGTGACAAGGCTTGATATTGTATTTTCCAAATGTCATGAAGCAAGTTATCAAAGCAATCCCAAGGAGAGCCACATGATTAAAGTAAAAAAATAATTCTTCGATATATGAAGGGCACAATAGATTTTTTCCTAATGTATAATGACAAATCCTATCCAGAGTTATTGGGATATATAGATGCGGATTGGGTTGGTTTAGCAGATGATAGAAAATCAAATCAGGATGTGCCTTTTATCGTAGAGAGTTCTGTATTTATTGGTTAAGCAAGAAACAGGATTGAATTTCATTAAGCACCACAGAATCTTGATACACTGTGGTTACTCATGCCTTCATGCAACTATTGTGGATAACGAAGCAACTTGAAGATATGGGAATTGAGGTGAAATCTTTGATCAGAATCCCTTATGATAATTCAAGTGCAATAAATTATAGAAAAAAAGTATTCCATCACTCATAGACAAAGAACATTGATATAAAATATCATTTTATCAAAGAGAAGGTAGAGAAAGTCATTGTGTTGTTGGACTATGTGCCTATAAAACAGCAGGGAGTAGATATTCTAACAAAGTCCTTACCCAAAGAAGCATATGAAAGTCATCGACTGGATTTATGAGTCATATCAACATCCCGAACATAAAAAAGTGTGGATGCGGGTCCACCTCTCCCCAAGGCAAGATGTGTCTTTCCCTAATGTGTTGATATGTGTTCTTAACCTTGTTATAGACGAACTTGAAGTTCCCTTCGGGTTCATTGATAAATGGGGAGAAAGTGTGACTATTTCAAGGGAAGAAAAGACAAGGGGAGAAGATGTTAAGTGGATCAGTGAGATAGGGGGAGTGGAAGATGAGATGAAGCTAGTTATACAAGATATACCATAAGGGGAGCATGAAATCTGATGATGCTATATGTGATATATAAATGATTATATATCATGATGGTTGAGGTTCACGATGAAAGTAGTTCATTGGTATCCGTGTATCAATATGGTATCAGTAGTTAGTGACTATCAATGAAGTGGTAGATTGATGAAAATTTCATTATAATATTTTTTATCATGTTGAGCATGGCTCATGTGGGATTAGAGTATGTGTTGAGTAAATTCTTGATCACTATATTAATCACATTAAGTGAATGATTGTTGAAGATAAAAAAAGAATTAACAAGATATCAAACTGAAAAGAATTGTTTTGATAATAGTTTTCAACAATCCCAGAGGGGGTATTTTTGGGAAAACGTCCCTCAAGCAGTTCCCTCAAATTTTTTTGGGATTGATTTTGTTTTCTGACCAAGGAAGATGACTGAAAATGAGTATGGATGGTGTTTTCTGAAGACAGATTTTTAAGGTGGTGCTGTTTTGCAGTGTTTTCCAAATTTGAGGGCCTCATAATCCGGAATTTGTGTCCATAATGGACAAATAATCATAAAAGGATGAAAAATGAGGATCCTGGGACATGGATCACATAACATTTTTGGGAAGGGAATGCGGCTGCATACCAGACAGCAGGAACGATACGTGGAAGTAGTTTACGAAACTAAAAACATTTCGCTGTATAAGTCAGTGTGGTATAAGGACATCTTGATGTTTTAAGAGAAGTTCGACCACGTAGGAACAAATAACGTATGTGAATGGGATAGGAAATACGGTTCATGTGTGGCTTACGATTCATGACTACAGAATGATTGGTATGTGGTGGATGATGAATCGAAGATTTGGTAAATATTGGAATGGAAGTTTTTGTGTATATCTCTTCCTATATAATAATTTCTAATCCCAAAAATTACTATAGATATTGAATATCATTAAAACATATTTTAGATCCAAGATTTCAGCAAAGTTTGAAGGTGTCTCATGAGGAATAAGACTTTGAAGTCTAATTTACATCATGTAGAATAAATTATGCCAATGGATTTCAGTGGAGAGCCATAACCCAAAAATGAATTGGTACATAGATGAGGAATATATAGTATGTGAATGAAAGAGTTTCTCAAGAAGTACGTGGAGGGGGGGCTACGGTACATAGAAACAAAGGTATTCCATTAATAGAGAACAGTTCGTAGATAGAAGGATATTCTATGAGGAGGTTTGTGGAGTCAGTACGGAGTGGTGATACGCGACAGCGAAGGTAGAGGCAATCCACGTAGAGAGGAGGTTCAGGGAAGAGGCAGTGGTCCGTAGAGAAATTTGTTCATGTACCGTTCCTGGTACACAGTATGTTGAACAGGAAAGTTGTTCGCGAAACATACAAGGATGATTGTGAATGATTCATATATGTTTTTGAAATTATTTTCAGGTACCTAGAAGTACTTGAAAAGTTTGACTTCATCTACGGGTGAAAAAGGATCTTCAATAGAGAATAGATCTATAATTGTGGATGCATAAATTCTGGCAACTGAGGGGACATACATGTCCATAAACTAGGATTGAACTACAAGTCGATAAACATTGTGTAGATTACTTTTCAAGAATAGTGAGAGAAAGAAGAGTAAGACAATGACCTTTACAATGGAAGTGATCTAGAGAAAGAGGCATAGGGATTAAACCTTGGGAATGCAGTAAGAAAACCCTAAACTTTGTACAGGCAGTGAGCCTGGATAGAGGATATCTAGACCGAACATTGTACTCATTATTGGAATTGAGCCTTTTTGAATTTGGTATATCGGCACATTGCCATTGTATATACTTTGGATGTAGCACAGTGAGGGTGAACCAAGTAAAAAATTGATTTTTCCTATGCATGATTTCATATCTGATCAAATATTTCTATAAGAGGTAGA
This sequence comes from Viscum album, assembly GCA_963277665.1. Taxonomy (NCBI): domain Eukaryota; kingdom Viridiplantae; phylum Streptophyta; class Magnoliopsida; order Santalales; family Viscaceae; genus Viscum; species Viscum album. The sequence continues at coordinate 630,939,021 of OY728134.1, read as the reverse complement.
GAGAATGAGTTTTTCCTAACAATTAATCAAGATCCAAATTAGATAATGTTTTAATCTATTGTATCTTGATTCACCCCCCACATAGGGTATTCGACCTAGTGAACCTAAAAACCATAATAAAAAAGTAATTTCTCTATTCATGAATAAATAACTAGTATACATGTCACTTGTTCATTGTTGGGATTCGCTTCGGTGGTAGTGATGGAAAAATTTCATCCCTGTTGCCTCTGATGTTGTTGGTTTCCTCATAAACCCCTTGTCCTAGGGAACTAGTTTGCAAAATGTCTTGGTTCATTTCAGTTGTAGAAATGAACAATGCATTGAGGGTCAAATGGAGAGTTCCTCTTCTCTTTCATAGTAGCCGATTTTTCTTGTCAGGAATTAATGGCCAGGTTCCCTTATCTTCTACACCTAAATCATTTCCACATCCCCTATAGCAAATATTTGGGTTTCTTCATTCCACAACATTGTTAAGTGGGGTGCATGAATTTCTTAGCACAATTGGTTTTATCCATCCGACCGCCAAAATTAAAGTCCACATTCCTCTTCATATCCCCGTGACAACCATAATATTATCTGATCATCATGTATACATTGATTTCACATCGAACAATTTCATCACAGCTATCAAAGTAACGGATTTCTGGGGCTTTTAATAGGCTTGGTTTTATCCTACCAATTAAGTGCTCCACCTTGCATTCAGAGGTAATATAAAGTCAAAGGTGTATCATGCAATACTTCTTATGTTTTTTTCATATGCTCTGATGTATACTTTCCCTTCTTGTTTTATGTCATGGAAGTCCCTTTCCATATTAAGTCGGAGGGTGTGAGGAAAATATTAATGAAAAAAATCCAGAAAGCCTTCCATTCCAACAACTCAATCTCTCTCTCAGGTTTCAAATTTTTTTATCAATGTCCACCATTGATCATATTAACCCTTTAAATGATATGTATCTAGAAGAACCATCTCTTTTTGGAACATTGAAGGATGAAGAATATCTTCTCAACGTAGTTGATCCATTTTCTGACAATTGATGGATGAGATGATCCATTGAAAGTAGGAGGCATTTTTCTCAGGAATCATCTGATTGTGGATTTCTCATTCTTAATGGGGGTTTTCAGTTACTCTTGACCCATTATTCTATTTTAAACATGAGTTAAATGAGATTTTTTCATGATAAATTTTATGATTCTAAATCCCATTGGATTGGGAATGCCATTAGAACGATCGTCGCCTTGATCTTCGCATCAGTTGTTAGCTTGATTCCTCCTATTACCAACCATAGGCTAGAATAAAAAAATTGTGGGTAAGTATTTTATTCCATTAATAAAATATGTGAAATCCAAGGAAAAAATGGATAACCATTAAATTACATTGATTTCCTTAACTTACAAATATATAGGATTTAATCTATGTTATCCATGATCTACATCCAATATATATTCTTAGGGACACTGTTTATTCCATTAAAAATGGATCATAATAAGCCTATGAATTTACGAAATCATATCCCCCATAGTATTGAACCGAGAGTGCAGAAAGGCCCATTGTTGTGCACCATTTTCAGTTAAATTCTTGCTCCAAGTGGTGTTTTTTGTTTTACCACTATATACATCTATTCCAGAGCCACCTCTACTTGTTCGTATCTAGATAGGGATGTATTTTTTTAATAAACCACTTCCTCTATACTCATCAAAATTTACAGATGTTCTTCTTATACATAGTCTTATCCATAAGTATTTACATTGGGTTTTATAATTCTAATCCCAAATCAACTAATCCTACACTTTGATAACAACTATAATAACTCAACTCTTTATTATACACTTAAACATGATTTATTACATAAAATTACACTTATGAAAAATTTGGGCATTGGTAAGTATATTGTCTCAGGAAATTAGGAACATTGAATAACAACTCAAAACATAAAATATAACATCTTTATTGAAAACATGGTTTACAATACCAACTCATTCCTTCGTACTTAACACTGCATGGTATAACCTGAGGACATAAATAAGAAATGGTTGATATATAAAGCCTAGTAGAGTAAGAAAGGAAAATAATGAAAAATAAAATACATATTATTCAATAGGAATATCAATGGACCATAACAGAAACATTAATATAAAATCATGATATAACATGATTTTCATAACAAGAAAATGTGGAAATAACATACAACATTATATTAGCATGAGACAAGGCACGTTGGACATGGATTAGATTGAGTAAACCCTAATTTCACAAGAATTAGCATGAGTATACCCTCATTGAACAAGAAGGGGAAAAAGTAAACCCTTATTTCACATTGCGTATCATGATTCTAAAAATTACCCAATGCATTGGAGTGTTATTAGGGTGCCCCCTTTATAAACATTTCTTTTCATGCATAAGTATGCCAAATGAATCATGTAACATGGAATCACTGAACATCATAAGTTATTGAATGATTTAGGAATTTTGATTACATATGTGTAATTTCCATTCAATATTTATATGTTTATAAAGGTGAATTCCCTTGATAGATAAATTTGTGGGTTTCCCTACACGATGATTTTATCTTGGAAAATCACGGTGTAGTTTTGGTAGCATAATTTCATTTATAGAAATTCACAAGTTGTTTTTATGAGATACAAAGGTGTCTATAATCATTTATAAATGATATATACATTAATTTCATCATTTAAAATAATATCCCAAAATATTAAATGGACTTTAGTTGCATAATATGGGAAAAATACTTAAATGGAAATAGGAAGAGAGAACTCTCTTGTGTTATTTCTGCATGGTAACATGTGTACATGAAAGGAATTAATGAGAGAAAACAATTTATATAATCACTAAAAAATTAGTAGGGAAGTATGGGGGAGGTTCAAAATCATACCCTAACATTTTTAATTGAAAATAAAAATGTATCACAACATGAAAGAACATGGGAAAATGAAAAAGGAAGGAATCCCTTACTTGAGTGTCTAACTTCATGATCTTTAGAAGGTGATTAATGAGATCTTGGGGAACCTTGGGAGGATTATATAGAGAGTAGATAATGGTAGGGAAGTGATACATGGATTTTTTGTGAAGATAAGTTGGAGCTTGGGTGGGTTTATATAGGAAATGAGAGGGGGATTCTTTAATATTTCACAAACATATGTTTTGGAATCTATATAATTAAATATTCAAAACCAAAAACATTCCAATGGTTTTTTTTCATGGTTTTTTCCAATGTGGAGTGGAAGAAATTATTTTATAAGGCCAATGGCCAAACATATTTTAAAATTATCCTTGGTTATGTGTGGGTTAGTCACATTATTAAATAAATTAATTTAAAATCATAAAGTATATTATACATTTTAGAGGATTCACTATGGATTCTTATAATAAATTAAACAAATATCAAATCACGTTATTATAATGGAAAATAATTTATTTTGCAGATAATGACCATTATAGTGTTTTTTACATCATTTTGGGGTCATTATTATATCATAAAACACATATTTAACTTATATGGTATTTAATTTTTACCCGAAAACTAGATGATCTCAGAAAATTATGAAAAATTCCCCATTGGATGATTTTGATGTCCTGATTATAAAAAAGATATTCATTTTATATAAATAATTTTTTAAATATCTGAATTTTCACTTTTTAAATGAAAACAAATATTTATGGAAAATTCATGGGTTTTGACAAATACATTTTTTAAACCTTGATACAAATTATATTTGACTTAATAAATGTTTTATACAAATTTAAAATTCATAAAAAATTGATAATAATATTTTATTAAAACATTAAATATTTCAAAAATTCCAAAATTCCATAAAATATATTCTTTAAAAATATATTTTATGTTATATTATATAAAAATTTAATTCTTATCAAAATGATTAACGAATCATTTATTGATAAATAACTGATATAACCATCATTTAAGAGAATTGGTTTTTAACATTATTTATAAAAACCATAGTTTAATGAATTTGATATATTTTTTAAAGGTACAATATTTTCACGAAGAGTCATATTATCAATGTCAGTAAATATTTTTAAGAAATAATATTCTAATTATGGAGTTGATTGAATAATAATTTTATTTATAAAAAGGATTAAACAATAATAAAAAAATAATTTATTACATCACACATTATAATACACACATAAGACCTATGGGTATGGTGTGTGTTGGTGATAGGCTCATGGGGAATCTTGGATAACATCGCCCAGGTGGTAATATCAATAAACCTGAAATTCTTTTATAGGCTGTTCTTTTTAAGAATAACGTATGAGAACCCTTCTTTTATTACAAACTTAAACATCATTTATTACATAAAACATCACTTGATACAATAAATAATATCGAGAGGTTTAGTGTATTTGGGATTTAGGATCATTACATAAAAACATAAAACATGAAAATATAACATCTTTATTTAAAACTTCCTTTACATGACCACTACATTCCCTCGTACTTAGCATTGCATGGGATAACCTGAGGACATGCATAAGAAAAGGGTGAGATATAAAGCCCAGTAAGGGAATAAACATGGAATAACATGAGTACAATACATGTTAGACATTAGGCATATCAATAGAGAACAATAGAAACATGAACATAAAGGCATGATAAAGCATGATAATCATAACATGGAAATGTGGAAAAAACACTTAACTTGGAATTAGCATGAGCCAAGGCTCATTGCACATGAATCATGAGTAAATCCTCATTGCAAATAAAGCACGAGTAAACCATATTTTCACTTGAATTAGCATGATTCAACACTCATTTCACATGATGTAACATGATACTATAATTTACCCAATGCATTAAAGCGCTATAAGGTTGCACCCTTCTTAAACATTTCATTTCATTCATAAGTGTGCCACATGGATCACAAAACATGGATTCATAAAACATAATCATTTATTCCACGATAAAGGAATGTGGAATTCATACATGAAACTTTATAATCAATAAGTAAATTTACATAAAAGTGAATACCCTTTATGGAGAAATGGGCATGGTATTCAATACACAATGGAATTGGCTTAGAAAATCGGTGTGATTTTGGCAGCGTAACGGCATGACATAAGAATTCATAAAAATGGTTGATGAGGGAGAAAGAGGTTCCTAATAATATTTACATGAAATGTATAGTAAGGAGGTCTTATAGATAAAAGTCCCAACAATTGTAATGGAATTTTGATTCATGATACAAAAGTATTGCTTGAATGTAAATGAGGAGAGAGAAGTTCCTTTCGGAATTTCAGCATAGTAACAGGTGAACATGGGAGGCATTTAATTAAAGAGAAAGGGGTCTCCAATCATTCAAACAAAAATATGGCAGTATGAGGGAGGTGTGAAACCATACCCCAACATTCATAATTGAAATTAAAAGGGCAAAATAACTTAAATAAAATTGGACAAAAAAGAGAAAGGAAGAAAAACCCTTACATGGAAGTGTGCTTCAAAAGGCTAGAGAGATGATTGTGAGAGGATTATTGGGAGCTTGGGGAACCTTGGGCGGATTCTATAGAGATTAGGGCAGAGGTTGGACGAACTCCAAAAGCTTTGAGTGAGGAGGAGGTGGGAGCTTGGGTGGGTTTATATAGGAAAGTTGAGAGAATTCTTTGTTATTTAGGTTTGGGTCCCCTTACATTAAATTAATCCAAACCACAAACCATCCCATGGTTTTTTCCAATGGCTTTTGGAAAAGGGAAGAGGGAAAAAATATTTTATAAGGTCAAAGTCCGAAAGTCTTAAAATAATAGGGTTTCTTATGTGGAGGTGAGTCACACTCCCATGGAAATTAATTTAAAAAGACAAGGTGTTTAATAAGTCTTGATGGGTCCATTAATGCTTTGTAATGTAAGTCAAACAAACCCATAATCACATTATTTTAACGGTAAAACATATATTGGCCGAACATAAAGCTTATAGTATTTTATTACATCACTATTGGGTCATTATGATGTCATAAAACACATTATATATTTAAACGGTATTTAATTTTTACACAAAACATTAATTGTCTCAGAAAATTATGAAAACTTCACTATTGGATAATTTCAACGTCCTGATTCCAGAAATAACATTTATTTTATCTAAATAATTTTCTATATATGTTAATTTTCACTTTTAAAATAAAAACCGACATTTATCAAAAATTCACGGGTTTAGACAGAAATGGCTTTCTAACCTTAATAAATATTACAATTGCATTCATAAAATTATAAGATCATTTATATTTCATAAAAAATAATTTAATAATAATAATAATATTTTATTAAAATATTATTTAATTAAAAAATACATTAATTTAAGAAAATTGAATTCCTAATTAAATAATAACTAAAAACATTATTTGTACTTTAAAAACTATTTACAATGTATCAATAATGACAAGAATGTATATTCATTATTATATATAAAAAAATAATGTACATAAACATAGTACTATTTATTTGTTACATAACCCCTTAAAACAGCCGAATAAGACCTAAGTGTAAGGTGTGTGATGGTGACAAACTCTTGGGGTGGCTCGGATAACATCGCTCCAGTGGTAATTTATATCAACTTATACTTCTCCCATAGACGGTCATGTTCGAGCTTGACATGATGAAGCTCATCTTGGGCTTGGTCAAGTGTGAAGCCCAAGGATGCCACTTCTTTTGTGAGCTCTGACAAATGGGCTTCGTATGGGTTAATTCTACTAGATGAGGCCATCACTTCCTTTGTCTGAGTAAATTGGATTTGTTAAAGACCCGTATTTATAATAATCATGTGATCACTGTTCAACGGCTATATTAGCAATGGTCAGAATTCTTAACATAAAACCAATGATGTTGAAATTTTATATAAATATAAAGAGACATTTAATTAGATCAATAGGGATTTCCATTAATTAAACATTGGGTCGTTACATAACGTTTGGAAGATTAGATTGAGCTTGGTCAAGAGTGATTCCCAGTGATTCTATATCCATTCCTTGCCCTGAAAAATGAGCTTCGTATGGTCAGTGACTATTGGATGAGGCCATCCTCTCTTATGTCTGTGTCGAAAGAAATCTTTTTTAAAAACCATAAATTTATATTAGTTGTGTGATCATTGTTCAATGGCTATATTATCAATGGTAATGATATATAATAGTCCTTTAAACCCAATAATAATAATAACAATAATAGTGCTTGTGTTTTCTATATGACATTAAACGAAAGTTAATTTTTTTAACAAATTATCGGGTCATTAAAGATTCAGATTTCCTTAGGCATAAAGTATTGTTTATTGGAGGAAAATAACTGAATATTGAATAGTAATTTCAAGTCAACATTTACCAAGAATCGAGGAAATAGGTTCTCCACACAAGTCTGGACATGTCATAGGGAATACTATTCCTATTGTCTCGGTTCATTTTACTATGAACATAATATTATTGAAACGACAAGTGATATATGGATTATTAAGGCAAGGTCATTTTTTATATTCTGAACATGAAGGAGGAATTTGTAAAAAATAGTCGTAGAACTATATTAGATCAAGATTAATGAAATGGTATAAATATTTATGGGATAACTACAATCATCTTAGAATCTTGGGTCCCAACATAATGTCACCAATGATTACGATGATGGAATAGTCTTCTTCTGAGGGTGAGGTTGTCATTTTTAAAGAACTTGTTTTCTAGGAATCTTTATGCTGAGCCAACTACAACATGTTATATCATAGTAAAATAAAGATATCAATCACCTGACAGACTCATTTTGTGGGTGAAATATGAAAATCCAACATGGGCATGTTATATAATAGTTAGAAAACAGATCTCTCAGGTATCAAACAATCTTCCATTAGAAGCTAAAGAATGATTATGAAGATCTGAAAGCATTCAAGATTAGTAGTATAGCCTGTGAAAGGGATATGTATAAGAACAAATGAGGGGTTATTAACGATATTGGACATGATTTTGAAGTTCCTTCCTTAGATAAAACCCATATGTATGATTTATAAATCTCTATTTCCTTGAGGATCCCTTTGATGAGGGGACCTGAAATAAGAGATCTTGTATAGATCTTCGTTTATATGTTGGATAGGGGGAGTTTTTCATTACCCCATGAATAGGACAGTGAACTGAGACCAATTAATCACGGCATATCTCAATGGGATGATAATAAATCCACACATACATCTATAAATAAATCCCCCCCTTCATTGATTAAATTCATGTGTAGAGGACATAGGGGTTTTTGAATACAAATTCATCGATAGACATAGAACTTTTATTAGATCCCCTCAAGTAGATCTAACTCATATGTAGGATAATTGAGGAATTTCCTATATTTTATTATGGTTAGGATCAGTATTAATGATCTAAACTTTACTACGTATCTTATTGGTATGTGAATCACGCCATTAATAATTGTTGATGATATTTTGTAGTTTATTTTCATGCAATGAGGTCATCTGGTGTTCCTTTTAAGGTATTACAACTAAGACAATGGTAACCTCAATTTGAATTTATATTCCTTAAATACATATAGAATATATTGACCAAATATCCTAAGCCCATGTGAGTTACGATCAATGTGAGAAATAAGGGGTAAAAAAAGTTTCTTCCCCGAAACAAAGGATGCACAAGTGAAGGAGGTGGGAAGTCAGATTATGTGGGGGATTTTCTAGGAGATAAGATCCGGAAATCATCATGAAAATCATTGGGATTATAAAAAATACATATATAGTTCATAAAATGAAATGTAGTTTAACATCATGTGGTCAGGATGAAGGAGAACTATTGTGAAAGTTAATAAATGTTGCAGCTTAGACCAAGAATGGAAATTTTATAATTAATACAAATATTCATGGAATGAGAATAAAGAAACACATAGTTCTTGATAGGTTCCATATATAGCTCTGATCCAAACACATGGAGAGGTATTTTTTATTGTGTCTGGACCTCAGATTAGTGATTTGGTCACAATAATTTATCTTTTTAGAGTAAGAATCTAGAAACAAGTAGTTCTTGAAATTTTTTACCCTCATAAATTAGTCTTAAACATAGATAAAATGGATTTAATATTTTCAAAAATAATGTTTGGCAGCACGAACCGATTTCTAAGTGTCACTATGTATCTCATTGTAGTGATAATCAAGACAAATTTTCTGTAAATTTCCTTATAATGATGTGGTTCATACATATGAAAAGACAGATTTTTTGTGGTCATGGTGAAACTAATATTGGAGATTCTAGAATCACTACACATATCATTGGAAGGTGAATCAATCCACATATAGTTCTTAATGTACAATGCAATTTAATAACATCTGGAAATGATGTCGATCATGCCGTTTAATGCCTTGTAGTAAGGATGTGGGTCACCTGATTTGAATGAAATAATATAACGTGACTAGGGGATAAGACCCAGATTTCACTACATATTTTCCAAATGTAAAAACCAATGGACACAAATTTTCTGAAGTAGGTTCCATGTTTCAGTCTTCTTCATATATAGGGAAAATGGGCTATTCATATTTTTTGTAACTGGACATGGGATTGAAGATCTGGGTGTCACTAGATATCCCATTTGGATTATAATAACTCCTTATATAGTTCTTATAAGGATCATTATGTTTACCATCATATAATAAAGACATTGGTAATGTTGGGGTTGAGGTCTATAAAGTTGCCCAGTTGCCACAATGGATAGGAAATTATGTGAGTGGTGCATAGGCATTAAATAAGCCTTTATTTTATTAATCATGTATGGACATGTGGGAATCATGACCCACTGATGGGTTATATGGATGTGATCGGTACTTTCAATTGAGATATTGGATCATTTTTAAGGGATAATGAGGTGTGTTTTTACTCGTGGTACTTTCTGGGTAATTAACATTGAATGTGAGGGATGTTAACCATGTAGTTTAATGTCATGCGGCGTGGAAAATGGTTTATTTTAGATTTAAGTAATGAAAATATGACAATATTTTGTTCATATTATCATTGTGTGATATGGATGATGATGATATGCAGTTTAACATCTTGGAGTGTGGATGTTATGCCATCACTTTTAGGGTCATTTGAAGAAGACCAACTATGCTGTTTAACATCATTCTATTGGGACATATATGGTGCTATTTAGTTTAACATATTTTTCTGTGAAATATATAATTTTATTGAATGAAATATTTATTTAGTAACCTTACATTGGATGGGGTTGTAATGAGATCTCCGTATTGAGATTATGGAATAAGCTCTATGAGTGTGGACCATGTGTCTAGAGTAAGTTCAATCCCACATTACCTCAAGTTTGGGAGGTTTCCTTCCTGGTATCATTAGAGTTATAAAGAACAATTCCACTTCTACTTTGACGAATAAAAAGAGGTGTACCTTCTTGATAAAATCTTGTGATAACTGATTCTGGTAGATATCCATGTTCTAAAAGATATGCAATCTTTTTTCATCCAGTCACTATAATTAATCTAGATGTTTCTATGATTTATAATCTTAGGATAGTTAACAACAGATGGAAATACTATGCATTGTTAATTAAAACTCAATGGGAAGGACTGATTTTTTTCGTATACCAATGAATATGGTGTTTCCCATGTAGTAGTACAAGTTGTAGTTCAATAAGACCATAAGGCATGAGAAGTCATATCAAGACAAGAATTTATATATTCTTCCACCATATTCTTGAGTATCTATGATAGCGTCTTTTTTAGTCCTATATCTATCCATTATCCACTCCATAATAGTGAGATGAATGGTAGGATTGGATATTATATTCCTAATATAGATATTCTACCTTAGCAGAATATAATGCCGATCAATTTTCCATTAATATTTTACAATGGAAAAAAAATCTAGTAATGATGTTATATTTCACAAATCCTACAATTCTTTTTCCCTGACTTCTTTTAGAGGTATTTCCTCAAACCATTTGAAGAAGAAATTAGAATGTTTCATGATGTACTTGAACTACTTGGTTGTAGATAGAGGGTATGAAACCACAACATCCATTCCCCATAAAAAGAATGTCTATTAGGGTTTTGATGTATGTAGAAACTCTAGGGGGTTATGGATGAAGTTGGAATGTACTTGATAAGAATGAAATTTATTGGTGAATTTTGTGCAATCATATGTCACAATGGAGAAGTAACACTCAAGCCTTATAATTTTGTGGGAAATCATATATCTAGACTGCTGGGAAACACATTCCATAGTTTTTACTTCATCCAGAATGATTGTAGTGTGTAATCCATCATTACATCATATAAGGACTCCATAAAAGCTTTGTTTTTAGAGGATTTTTTTTTATTTTTGTCATCATATATAGTGATGTTGGCTGCCAACTATTGGATTTTCTCCTTCCCAATTCCATTCGGTGGGGTACTAATTTTTAAAGGTAATACATGATGTGTTTCATCCACCGAGGGGTATAACCATATGATTCAGGGATAGGAATGTAATCTTTGTTCTCTTACACTATGATTTTATCAAATGGTAAAACTATTCAATGATGGGAGATGTTGATGACTGTTTCATCCTTGTTTGGATCTTCTACTTATGTTTCTTTCTTTTCGAATGAATCTATTTAAGAAATCTCTGATCATGGTATGTGAGTCAATGTTGTCTTTGAGGGGAATTATACCATTAACCCTTATACATCGTCAATTAAGGATATTAGAACTTATTTTCTGATTTCATAAATTTTGATGATATTTTGGATTCACAACATTTAGTTACCTTTCACCTTCAGGCCGTCCACTAGTATTCAGAGTTCTAGTTCTAGACTAGCAATGAGGGCCTTGTATTCCACCTCATTTTTGGTACATCATTCTCACAGTAGGAAATAGTAAGGTAAAACTATCTTCTCTGGGGAAATGAGAATGATCACAAACCCAACATTCTTGATATTAGGATCTTCCATTTTCCTCGCTATTGGGGTCCTAGATTCATGGTCAAATTACATTTCCCATGTTTCGGGGATATCCTAAATGGAGAGCACCTCATCATCTATAAATTCAGTATTTAATATCAATGTTTATTCTAATGGTTGTTCTTTAGTAAAATATTCCATGGCTTGGACTTTCCCTACCTTATGAGGCACAAATTATATATCAAATTTTTTCACAATAATATTCCACGATGCAAAATTCCATGTCAACATAGGAAGGATGGGAATGTATTTGTGAAAGTTATTATGAGAAACCATGTGGACCTCATGGTTCTGCAGATAGGGTATTAGTTTTTAAATACTAATATTAACACTATGAATCTATTATTGATATAATAATTCATATTCTCCATGTAAACCATGGTTTGAATGAGATAATAAAAGTTGTATTAATTCCCAAAATCATTTTTTTGTGAATATAAGGAACCTAGGGATTGCTCCAATGTCATCACATATAGATTGAGTTTTTTTCCTTCAACAGTTAGCATTAACACTAGTGACCTAAGGTATCATACAAAGAAGGTGGTCTAAATGTGGCTTAGAGAATGATAATAGTCTTGGGATTTCTTATATTTGAGAATGGATTTCACCTACTAGTGGAATGTTATCAGACACGAATTACCTTTTGTTTTCATGTGCCTCACAAATGGATGGAAATATTATAAATAAGTTTCCAATTAGTGAATTCTCTTGACAATGTGAATCACGTGAATGGATATAACATCTACAATGAAGTCTTTCATGGGTAGGACCGCCATGGTGGATTAAAAAAAGGGTCATACCCTCTTTCTCCTTGATCTTCTAGACACATGGAGGAATACCATGACTCTCATTATGATATGGGCTCTCAAGATCGATCAAATTGTATACACGAAGAATGAATTCATAGTGAATTTTCCAAGTAGGACCTTAATAATTACTAATTATACTCCCATAATATGATAAAAGAAGAGTAGGATAACGAGCTTCCAAAGATAAGTGCATGAGGGCTTTAAGAACTATAGAATTTAGTAGAGAGGGATCATAGATTTTCTCTCTATTTTCCATTTTCCTTTGGTGAGTCTTATTATTAGATCCATCTTGAGAGAGATTGGGGAAACATGATGGGGGATGTGTTTTTCATGGGAAGGTATTTGTGCCATAACTAGAGTGGCCATTATAATAGGTTGATTTTCTCCAGCTAGAGAGGGTGTATGTTCCTGGTTGTATTGAATGTATATTATCAATGATTTCACCCCATGGCCCCCCTGGATGGGAGAATAGATTTGTATCAGCTCTAGAGAGATATGATGAAGATCCAACCCTTTTTTGGGGACGAAGTTGTGTATTTTTCAAAAAGTTACTATTGTCATTGTTGTGATAAAGTCATGAAAAGTTTTCAAGATGTGGCCAGGGATTTTTCATATACCCTTTCACAATTTTAGGGACATTCTTGGTGACTTCAGTAATTGAAACATAGATATATGCCCATTATTTATCTAGAGTATTTGTATATTCTTGGTCCCATCCTCCCTTTCCAATAATTGTTTTCTGAAAGTACTCATTTGTGGGTAAATATTGTCTGGATTGTTCCCTTATTGTTTTTGGGGATTTCTGACTGACTTCTACTGGTGCTTCCAGATTAGGGTGCTGCCAGATGAGGCTTTAAGAAATCATTGTGAATACATGGAGGTGGGTGCACTTACATGTAGTGTTCCTCCAATAATGGTTGGTGGTATTAATTGATTGATTCATAATGAGTCTATTATCGGGCTTGGTGGATGTAGGTAGGTGTATGTTCCAACTTGTGGGTTTCAATTGTATTTGGTTGATGGGATTCATTGAATGGAATCATAAGAGTCCGATATATGGATTAATTGAGGCGGGCATGTGTATGTTCCCCTCCCAATTTCCCTACAATTGGATTGGTGAAATTCTTTATAGGGGAATAGGTTTCACCCATCCCCATGTAGACCGGTTTATTTCCATGGATGGATATCAAGCACGCCCAGGTCTAGATGACCTAGGTCAGTCAGCCAAGGATGGTGCCCTCTTCATGTATAGGGCTCACTACTGCATTGTATTGAAGATGGAAATTATAGCAGGATCCCTTTAGATGAAAACACATAACTTATGGATGTGGTCATATGTGACCTCTCAATATACCTCCCTTGGGTAATGGAGGGACTGGTTACTACATTCTGGTGATGGGATTCTGAAATGATTGAAGGCATCAGTCATACTCATCTACATCGGGACTATTGGTCATCACTGGAAAGATGATTGGTGGAGTTCGGTGAGTTTTAGGGATTTTTGGGTGGCCTCTATGGTCAGGATAGTACGGTGTTGAAGGTATATGTTGAACAACACATTAGATACCCAACATTGAAGATTCTATGTTAGTTATTGTGTACCTCTCTTAGATGCACACCCAACCCCATTAGTATTCGGAGCATGCATTGGTGAAAGACGGAAATACACCATTGTATTTAAGGGAGTTATTGGAAGGATATCCCTAGATATATAACAAACACAAACATAAAATCACCATCAATATAGTATCTCATTTTACTAAACACCTCATCAATTCATTTTCTTATCTGGGTCACCTTAATTTTAAGAGAAAAATGGTTCTGAAAAGGTGGGTGATGCATTAATCGTGGTTAAGTATTCATGTTGGGTTCAACAAGTTTTTTTTCATCATTATTATATTGAATAACTATTGATTCAAGGGGGTTGAATTATATGCAATAATTTATGTTGGGTTCACTAATTTTGAAAGGTTTCCAACATGTTTGTTCAAAGAACTAAAAACACCCAATGACTCAGTATCCTAAATGGACCTAATTTCAAAAAATTTCTTCTCATTGGAGAGTTTGGACAAAGGTTTTTAATAACTTGCACTAGTTGAGAGGATGGGAGGTCGATCTCATATCCCCTTTTGGGGGAAATTATTTCCTTCTCTGGGACACTATTATATAATTAATATATGTTAATGAATACTTCATTTATTCCGAAGTATGATATGGGTCACCTGAGAGTTATCAATAAATTATTATCTTGTATAGAATTTAGAATCATTTGTATGTATAAGAGGTTTTTCATCAATGGAGATATCAGTATGTATATAGGATTATCCACTAATTGTATCCTCTTATTAACTGATTATAGATTCATTGGTCGTTATGGTTATGATAGATTTCTAGCCTTGTAGTGGATAACTATAGATTCTACTATCATCTAGGGATAAGGGTGTTTTTTTGATGTTGGAATCAGACCCATGAAATGGGATTTCTATGCATCCTAATGAGAGGGATCAGAACTCACGTATTTTAGTTCCACATAATTGGATATTTCATACCTTTTACGGTCATGTGATAAGGACCTAACTATAATTTTTATCATCATGTGGCTGTGACATACATGTGGAAGGGGTGTAGAAAATATTTAGTGTGGTACATATACTAAAGTAGCCTAGGGAACCTAAAAGGGATATGAATATCCAAGTTGAATTAGACCCTTCTAGGATTATGGCCCAAGGAGAAAAGTGTTGATTTGGGATGTTGGGTCTAGACCTAATGGAGGATTCCTATATATCCCATTTGTAAGGGAATCAAATCCCGCATAGTTTGGTGGTCAGTACCTATTCTTATGGAGGACCTTTAAGGTTTGTCCCACATAAGATAATGGACTTTTGAGATTATTATATTAGGGATTACTCCTGAAGCGGATTCCCTGATGAATGTGGGTTATCATTAGGAATTTCTACAGATGATTATTCCCATAGACAAGTGTGATTTGGGCATAATCCTGAGGAAGATTTCATTTGATGAGTTGGGATATTTTGGATTTCATGACCACCGTCAACCTCTTATCCCATGTGAGTCATGATCGGTGTGAAAAAATAGGAGAAATAAGACATGGGAAACCACACAATCTTATTTTCCCTAATGTTGGATACATGGTATTGAGGACCCATGCCAATGGTGAAATTGATAAGGAAGTTTACAGAAATATTGAAAGGATTATACCCTTCCGAGACACACACATACTATTGTGGATTCCATTATCATGGATATCCTTTATTTCCACATGATTTCTGATGATTGATTGTTGAATTCAATGAAAAATATGTACTGATGTATCTATAAAACAACACACATCTTCTCTTCCATTGGTGGAGGAGGTCGAGGCTACGCCACTTCCATCTCTTTACATTACCCTAGAATGGGTCCTGGGTATTGAGACTAAGGAGGGAATAAAGCAGGATAGGTCCTAAAAGAATATATAGGGGCTTACTCTAGGATGGATTCCATAAAATTGATCTCATAGTGATGGAGGAGGGTCTCATTCCATATTGAATGGAAAAGAAATCATAATCCATACCCACTTAAACAAAAAATCTTGTATTCGTGTTTTAGAGGCCATAAGGGTGGGACAAGGTCTTATCCCATGTCTATGAGACTAGGACTTCCCAGACAATAGATATGGGGTAGGGGACCTTGTGAATGAGGAGATACAAATTCACTTTCACCTTGATAACACTAAAATTATGGTATGAAAAGTGTAGGAATCCTTTAATAGAAGGAATGAAAATTCCAAAGGGAGACATGCAGGGGTGCCTTCTTTGATGGTATTATATGTATGGAGGTTTCGGTGGAGGTTTCAACTTGGTCCCTCTAGGTAAATAAAACCAAGGGAAGTGTATTCTGACCATTGGTTCCATGGAAGATGACTCTAATATGGTATTTGATATGTATTCACTTAGAGGTAATATGTGCCTCAAATAGGTCCTAAGAGTAACGCTAAGTGATTCGAACAAGAGTGATTAACACTATGTGATCTAGAAATGCCTTTGACAATGGACCACCATGGAAACAACACATCGGTAAGGATTTATCCTAATAATCATGAATCTCCTTAGGTGTCCTTGGATGGGTCTCATATAGGGCTCAGATTTGGGATAGGGGCCTCACATGGGTTGTTTCGCTTTAGTAGAGAAGGATTCCTCATGAAGGTGTTTTATTTTTTAAAACCCGAATTGAATTTGATCTCCCTTATGCCTCTAAATTCACTATTCTATCGGGTTTTAGAGAGCTACTTAATATATTTTGGAGACCTAGGAATAGGGGATGCATGGAAAAATCTTAAGAATTATTCTAAATTATCTGTAATGAAAATTAGGAGCCCAATGGTCTTTTTTATAAGAAAACATAGGACCCCGGTCAAAGGAGGTTGCTCGTGCTTTTCTTGTGCACATGTGCTTGGCACAAATTCTCCATGGAGGGGGGGAAAATTGAACCATGATGATCTATGGAATAGGTGGATTTTTATAGTTTCTTAATAAAGTAATATTTATTATATACAATATTTTTATGAGTTCGATGATATTCAAGATATATGGTATGAGGATATCAAGTCTGACTTTTATTTTATGTGACTTATGCATTATTCACCACTCATTTATTTTTTATTGTATATATATATATATCCAATGAATGTGTTATATTATTAGTATACATAAAGGGATCAGTATTTACATATCCATTTGATAATCTCTAATTCATGGGGTTTTACAATTTAGAAGTTACGAAATCGATAGGGTAAATTTTTCTCGATTTTTCTTTTTTGAGAAAAATGTTTTATTATGAACCTACATTATTTTATGTGGTGTATATAATTCCATTTGAAAATATATATCATGAATATCCTTATTTTCAAGATATTTTATTCCTCATGTAATATTATTATTTCAATATGATTATGATTCAATGTTACAAAAGAGGCAATTGTTTATTCTTACAATATCATCGTTTATTGCAAATTTTTATGATTATACTTCCATTGATGATATATTATGATTCATATCTTAATAACCCCCATGAATTTTCTTCCACTATAATTATCCATGATATCATCATGTATTGGTATTATTTTTCAACTCTTTGGTACTTTAGATTATTAATAAAGTGTTTTTCAAAAAATCTAACCTTATTTTTTTCTTCGATCAAAAATCTGTTTTTATTCAAAATCATGTCTTAAAAAATCTAAAAACATTTTTAAATGATAATTTAATATCATTTTCCTCGAAAATGGATTTAAAATTTTTTTAATGTTTTAATATGTATTTAAAATGGTTCTCAATGTATCCTTTATAAATTTTCAAAACTATTTTTAATGAAAAAGTTTTCAAAATGTTATATGTATTTAATAAATTCAATTTGAAATGGAAATTTTGATAAAGAAATGTTTTTAAATTAACTTTAAAATTTTCTTCCATCTAAGATGAGATCCTTTGGTGTTACTAAATCATTCCTCAGGATATTATCCAAGGGTACCATTCATATTCTTTCTCCGAATGGTTCATGTTTTGATTACATGATGTTTATGAAACTTGTTTATCTTCTAGGGGTTATATGATTATGAATATTTATTGTTTTCATGGGTTATTATTTGATGAAATGATTATGAAACCAATCTATTTTCCTCAATTTATGCTATTTTGACATGTTTATGGTGACCTTTTCATTACATGGATAATTATTTGATGAATGTTTATAATCTGGTGGTGCACATATGTATGATTTCATTATGAGATGGGTGTGACAAATTTCTCCCTCCATTGAATTAGGTAACGATTTATAAACCAAGGGATTGATATAAATGAAATGGGGAGTGATATCATTTTAGTAAAACAAAATGTATGGTAAGATGGTATTTCTAGTGAACCTTGACTACATAGATGGTTGTTTAAGTGACCCATTCTACTATAATGGCCTTGGGAGAGATTCCTTGACTACTGTGGAAATCATATTATATGATTATATGGCTATAGAAATTCCATGTCATATTCCAATGTTATAATTTCTTGTCTTATGCTATAGATTCCATTATGATTCATTTCTTATGAATGTAAAATCTTTTGGCCATGATTCATGTTTATGATATTTGATATGAAAGGCTTGATCTTCTAATGTTATGATCACATTCTCAAACCCTTTTTCTCTTGATTATGATTATATATCTCTCTTACTTACCCTTACTGAGAATATGAGCTCACCACTTTTTTAGTTTCCTTTCCATATGTTATGAAGATATGTATTAGGTATGATGTGTCTAAGAAGGTTGACAGACATGAAGAACCTAGTGGGACATAATGTAGATCACTTCTGTACAAATGATTTTATTTCCATGTTTTCAAATCCACTAAACTAATATAGTATTTAGGAATCTATTTGTGTAATTTATTGAGTATTCTATAAAAATTATGTAATTTATGTGTTTTAGAAGAAAGGGTCTCAATAGTTGGTATCAAGGAAAATTTTCACTTATCCATTGGAAAATAGAATATTAAAACCTTAGTGAGATCCCTAAGAACATTTATCTAAGGATAAAGCTAAGGATGAGTCAAGTTATAAGAACATGTCCTATAATTTTGTTAAAGGATAGAGCGAGTGGTTTGTAGTCAATATATCCATCTCTGAATACTAAAATTGGGTGTGTATATAGAATATATGTATATAGGAGTAACAATCCTAAAAACACCATATTGATCAAGAATTATTCGAGAACCGGTTCAAAATAATGGGCCATGGTATTAACCTGGTGGGACACTCCTTGGGAGATAATTTGGAAATTTAGAAACTCTTAACAAACCATCATGAAGGATTTAAATTGATGGTGGATATGAATAACCAAGGATAAACCTAATGTGTCATTTTTAAATGATGTGGCATAATTTAAAATTCCTATAAGATATTTATCTGGATTATGCAGTTCCCCACTATGATTATAATTTCCTAATAAATGTTTTTTTTTGTTTTTAGACAATGAATATAACCTAAACGAACCATTTTAATGCCGAGTTTGATGGAAAATGCAAGGATTTCTCTCCGGATCATCTGAAATTGAATAGGGGTGGATTGAAAAATATAACTTTAATGCTAACCCAATATCCTCAATCTATGAATCATGTTGAACATAAAAATGAGAAAAGGAGGGAAAAATTCTATTTATCCCTTCATGAGGCCAGGTCAACCTTCCTTCAGTGGGTCTTCTGATCAAAAATTTATTAAACAATGGATCAGTACCACTGAAAATATATTCTCCAATCTCTAGTGTTTGAAAAAATGGGAAATATATCTTGGTTATTTATCCTTTAGAAGGTGAATAAGACTAGTGGTGGACTCTAATAAATAATATTAGTAAATAATAAGAAATGGAATCCATTTATTGGGATGAGTTCAAGAACATAATTTTTAATATGTACATTTTTCATATTATTTATAGGAATATAGAGAAAGATTTTTAGTGAGTTAAACCAAAGGGATAATGAATTTGTGGTAACCTACACAGATAATTTTATAAGACCTAGTAGGTATGATTTTAGAGCTATCATCTAACCTGAAAGTAATGTTTATTGGTTTTTTAGTTGATTAAATAAAAGTCTTAGAAGGGAATTATCCAAAATAGTCATTAATAGATATAAATAGATTGTTAGTTCTGTAATCAATGTTTAAATATATGTTTTATTTTCTTATCAATCTCATGGTTTCGATAATAAAAGGAATACATAGTTCAAAGGAATATTTAAAACCATAGAGAAAATATAATGATATTTCTTTTCGGGTATAATTATGGGAATAAGAAATAATAAATTATCATAATAGGTATAATATATTTTTTATGTGTGGAAGGGGATATCATCAGAAGATTTATTTCAAAACTAATGGGAACAACTTAGCTAACAATTCGAATAGAAATAATGTTCTGAAGAATTCTCCTCTCCTACTCCAGTGCTACAAGTGTAAGGAGAATGGTCGTTATAAAATCATATAAAAAACCTAATAGTTATTCATGATGACCAATGCTAGAAACCACATAAGTTGACGGAAAAGGGTAAAAATCACGTGATCACTATTTCTAATGAGGGTTGTGATAACAGCATGGTGAAAGATACACATACTATCCACTATAGAACTGCTACTATATTATTAGATTATAGATATACTAACTCTTTCATATCTAATAAACTTTACAAGGGTACTAATATTCCACCCAAAATATTATATGTATAATTAGAAGTTTATTCTATTAATTTTATGATGATAGCATCTCAAGTGTGTGATTTTTCTCTAGATTATGTTTGTGAGGATGTTTTATCTATAAATATTTTCATTCTTTATATGGTTGAATTTGATGTCATCTTAGGCATGTATTTTATTTCTCTACCTAAATTCCACATAAATTATCAAGGAAGGGATGTTATGTTTGATATTTCAAAACAACCTATGATTATCCATCAATGTGACCATAAGTATGAACTAACTATGGAGATTTCATCCTATTTTTGGGTCTTAATTACCATTCAAGAAGTGTTTTTATCTCACATGGTTGGAGATAAAATAAACATCAATGATATTCCTATTGTTTCAGAATTTTAGGATTTCTCTATAGAAGTGTTTCTAAACCATGTGCTAAAACGTGATGTTGCGTTCTTAGTAGAACTCATACTGTGTACCACAACAATTTCAAATAATCCCTATATAATGGAATGTATTAGGTTGTGAGAATTGAAGAATTAAACCCACAAAGGCCTTGATAAAGGATTTATTTTTCCTAATTATTTACCATGGGGTGAACATATTCTTTTTGTGAAAAATAAAGATGGATTAATGTTACAATCTGTTGATTATCTATAGTTGAATATGATTATGATCAAGAATGAGTATTCTCTTCCATGTATTTATTGCTTGTTTCAACAAATACGTAGGGATTAATAAGTTTCCATGATTGAACTTCATTTTAGATGTCAGAAATAGAGGGTCATGAAGGAGGATATACCCAAGATGACATTCTGTACAATATATGGCCACTATGAATATATATTGATGACTTTTAGTATTATTAATTCCTCTTATATCATCATGTATTTAATGAATTGATTATTTATAGATTACCATGATTAATTTAGGGAAGTATATACAGATGATATTCATATCTATTCATGATGAAAAGAGGATAATGGTGACCACCTGATAATTGTACTAAAGTCCCTAGAAAAGGAAAACATGTATAAAAAAATTAAATTTTGTGGAAATTTGAAGAAAGATTTTTCATTTTCAGGTCATATAATCTTAAAAGATGGTATATAAATAGATCTATAAAATACAGATTCTATTGAATGTTTCCCTAGATCAACCACGGTGATAGAGATACATTTTTTTGTTTTATCTGGATATTATTGAGGAATTTTAAAATATTTATCAATACTATCCAATCCACTTACCAAGTTATCTCAGAAGGCTTCTGAATTCCTCTGGGAAAATGAATGTGAGGAGAATTTAAATGAACTAAAGTGATGTATAGTTGGAGAAAATGTACTTATATTACTATATAGTGGGGAAGGGTTTGTAATTTATAGTGATGTATCCAAGAAGGGATTTGGAGTTTTTCTTCTTCTGAATAATAACATATTTATAGCCTATGAGTCGCAACAATTGATGATTTATGAGAAAATTTTCCCAAATCATGACATGGGGTTAGCTATGGTAATTTTTTTAATAATGATTTATGACGAATTTTCATTGATGAAAAAAAGTGTGATATATAGATATACTGATCATAAAAGTTTAATATATTTTTTCACATAGAAGGAGTTGAACATATGCCAGAGAAGATTTGTAGAGATGATAAAATATTAGGACTACTCAAAACATTACCACCCTGGGAATGTGACAAGGTCATTGATGCTTTGACTCCAAATGATCAAGCTATCTTATCCATGATTAGGATCTCAAAATATCCAATATTACTCAATTTGAAAAGGATGGATCTAGAAATCATGATGGAAGGAGAAAAATATTAGCTTTCTCAATTTATTATTCAACCCTATATCCAAGTGAAGACTAAAGATTAAAAAATATATTTAGAAATTCATAAGAAAGTTAAATATTTTCATGAGATTATGATACTTCATGATGTAATGATATGACATTTGAATTCTTCATGCATTCCTTCCATACCATATTTAATGAAGAAGATGTTAGAGGAAGATCATGTCTCATCATTCTATATTAATCCTAGATGTAAGAATATATATAGGGATTTAAGAGAATGATAATCGTGGGATGGAAGGAAGAGAGAGATATCACAGAGTATTTATCTCGGTTATTAGGGTTTCAGCATGTTATGGTTATGGGACAAAATTATAAGGGGATGTTGCATCCATTACCCATACTAGAATGGAATGGGGAGAACATCACTATGGATTTTGACATTGGAATCCCAATAACCTCTAAAGGGAATAATTTTATATGGGTGGTAGTCGATCACCATACTAAGTCAGCACACTTCATCGCTATCAGTGAAGACATCAACATATATTAGATTTATATAATATATATTTGGGAAGTGGTAAAGTTTTATAAAGTACAACATTCCATTGTATCTGATCAGGATCCTAGGTTTACCTCACAGTTCTTGTGATTTTATCATCAATCCCTTGATACAGAATAAATATTCAACACTTCATATAATCATCATATTGATGGTCAGCATGAAAATATAATTCATTCCTTATAGGATATGTTGATATCATGTTCTATGGGTTTCCAAGGTGGTTTAGATAAACAAATACCTCTACTTGAGTTTTTTTACAATAATAGATTTCACTGAATAATTTAGAAGTATCCTTGTGAATCCATTTATAGAAATATATATGGAGATCCAACGTGTTGGAATGACATTGTGGAAATAATATTATTGGTTCTTGATATAGCTAAAGAAAGGAAAAACAAGGTTCGAATCATTTAGTTGCATATCAAAATATGTGGGAGTTGGTAGATATGTATGGATGATAATCGTCAATGTGATATAGAATTTGAAGTATGTGACATGTTTTTACTATAAATATCTCTTTGCAAGAAGGTTATGATATTTGGTACGAAAGGGAAATGAAGTCCAAGGTATATCCATCATTTTCATATTCTTAATCTTATTGGTATGGTAGACTATCGCTTGAAACTTCCTCAAAATCTCTCATATTTCTAGGATTTTTTCCATGTACCTCTCCTAATGATGTAAAAACCTTACCCATAACATGTACTGAACTCAGAGGTCATACCAATAGAGCATGATATTTAATCTAAGGAATATCCAATTTAAATTATGCATCATAAAAAAATTCAATGAAAAATTTCACTCCCATGGTTAAGGTTTTTTGGATAAACCACTAGTTTGAGTAAGATACCTCGGAAATTGCGGATTTTATGAGGTAGATGTATCCTAATTTTTTGTATCATAATGATGATTTTCTTGGGGAAAATTCATTTTAAGTGGGTGTATAATATAACACCTCATGTTTATATGAACCTTTTTTAATTAAATTAACGATACATGATGTATTTCATGGAAAACCTCATTAATTTAAACATTCATTGCACGCAACTCCATGTTAATCATTCACTACATGAGTCATCATCTCATCTTGTGTTACTTGCAACATTGAGTTTCTACAAAACCAATCCAAATTATTATACCTATTTAAACAAGACAATTATAAACTATATTTTAAACATTGTGATATCAATAGTAATAAAAAAAATTTAAATATGATTTATAAATTTTTACATAAATAAACATATTGATAATAAATATATAATTTTCAGTAAACTCTATAGGTTTGGAAAAATACATTATTCTCAAAAAAATAATTCTATCTCCTTCAATGAACAATATTAAAATTAATTTTATAAAATTTTAAAAATTTAATTTGATAAAATAATATTCATTTTTTCATTCTTAAATTTAAAATTACCTTATGGTAATTTCTTGGGTTTTTTCCGATAAACTTTATTTTTTGGATGAATAGTGAAAAATACTGCCTTTTAATTAGAAGATGTTTTTCATCAAATATATTTCTATAATTAAATTATTATTGTATTTGGTTTTAAAGTATAATTAGAAAAAATATTCATCAATTAATCTAATTTATTTTATTATCACAAATTTCACATTGAAATTGGATATAAAAACAATTTAAACATTAAAATGTTTTGGTTTTTAAAACCCTCTTTCACAACCCGTCTGCATGATTAATTTTAAATTAATTTCTTCCAATTATGTTGTTATAATTTGAAAAAAAGAATTCTATATTTTTAATCATAATAATATATAACTTTTAAAAAGAAAAATTTTGTTTTTTACCAAAAATAATTTCGGAAATTAATTTAAATTAACTGCAGTTACTAATGTAAAAAAGGGGTTTACATAATGATTGAACATTAATATTAAGGGGTAAAATGACCTAGACACTTACCCAAAATCCATTTTCATAAAATATTTATTCCACTTCACCTATTTTATTAAAAATTGAAAATTATTGGCCTCACATAATGTAAGGGAGACCTTTCAATAGTGTTTGACATTTTATATTTAAAGAATGAAACTCAACATCAAATGTAAAAATGGAACTCCACCCCCTCACTTATTCACATTTATCTATACCTTTGGATCATCCAAATACTAAAAAAAATATCCTATAAAATTACCAATCTAGGTTCTATAAGACAATGTTTTGGGTATAAATCCATCCAAGTTATCCCTTTAGTAAAAAACTAATGGAGTTACCCCAAGAAGATGTAACATCCTTCATCAAGCTCATTTGTTTTATTTTATTATGCACTCCATAAATTTTTTTTATTGAATGATTATGTAATAAACTTAGTATCTTCAATATACTGATATTTCTTATGTTATGGGTACGACCTACAGTCACACACTATAACACCCCAAGATTTTATTAAAAATATTCTTTTTAATTTTATTGATGTCTTGTGTTGTACGCTACACCAAAAGGAGCATGCACTACACGCATCCCCGACTTGGCTTTCATTACACGTAATCATGACATTCCATGATAGCGTGTGTTGTACGCAATACCGAGTTTCACTAAATAAAGATATGTTATATAAACTAGTCGTTATGAATAGTAACACCCACTTTTTAAAATTTTATAAATTTTATCTTTTGAAATAGACTTCATTTTTGGATTCGGAATATCGAAATTAGCCTAGGGTGAATTTTTTGTATTTTTCTGAAAACATTCAATTTTTGAGGAATAGTGAAAACACTAGGTTACTATTTAAAACACGACTTTTTATTTAAATAATTATTTATTTTATTTAAATTAATTTTAGGTCAAAATTGATACATAATACCTATATATATTCAATGTAATTCATTGGAGTCATTTTATAATAATTTTAGATATATAAAAAGTTTATTGAACTTTTCCCCGTCTTTTACCCACCTCTTGGGAGAATTTGGAAATTCAAATAAAACATAATTTTACCACTTTTGTGAGTGGAATTTCGAAAATATGAGAGACATGGTAAATATCAAGGACTAAAATGTTGTTCAATGAGATGAAAATAATTTTTGGTTAATAGTTACTTTTTACTTTTATTTACCACGGTTAAAATAAATAGGGAAATTAAGGGTAAAAAGATATTATTATTACCCTAACACATGTCCAAATTATAATGGATAAGTATAATTAGTCCAAAAACAACCATAGGAATAAAATATGACCATTTAGGTTCACTTGGATTAGATTAGGATATTTATTATTAATTTATTTAAAGAAGGGTTAAAATAGTTAAAATCAATGTTTAATAACTAAATAATTTTTCATATAGGGTTATACATAAGATAAATTCGACTATAAATATTCATTGGAAAGATAAAATGATTTCTTACATAATGGTATTTTATTTATAATTTTTAGACATTAAATAAGTTAATTTATTTTTGGCACAATGATGATGAAGTAATTACATTATAAATGGAATATTAACATAATTGATGTTATAAATACCCAAATAAATGTAATTTTAGACGTTTTATTAATATAAATAATTTTATAGGATAATATGTCATGTTATTATTGATTTAACTAACTCTTTTCTAACTAATCATGCTGTTATAATTTTCAAAAAAATGAAGTACCAAATAGTGTCAAAATTCACAAAAAATAGTTTTTAAAACCAATATTATATTGTTATTTGTTATTTTATTCCTAAAAATATAAGGATCATCCAAATGACTTAGATAAAGATATATATATTAATAATGGAACACTTGGGGTTCGTTTGGCTTGTTATAATAAGTTTATTAACCATATAGTGTAAGAAAACAAGAGGATACTGTAAAAGTTAAATTATTTAACTTAGATTTAAATCTAAATGATAAGGTTAAAATTGTAAACTAAGCTTCTCTGAAATAAATTGGTTGAGAGGATTCCGACCCATACCCACATTAGCTTAGAAATAAATCAATTTGGATCTATTATAACCTGAATATCACTTTATTATAAAATAATATTTTGAGTTTTTCCAAAGGTGCCCCTCTCCTCCCTTATAAAAAGGGCACTCCTTCCCTCTTCTCTTCACACCCTTTTTAGCCTTTAAGCTCAGCCAAACCCTGCCCTTTCTATTCACCACATCCCTATCAACATCATGGAGGTTCTAGTATTCTCAAAATACTAACTCTACTTCCTTAAGAGAAGTCTTAAAGGAGGTGCGTCGAAGAAGAGGTAATCTCTTCTTTCGATTCCCTCAAGTTTCTTTCTTCTTCAACATCTTCTTATTTAGTTGTTTCATTATAATGTAATAACATCATTATCACTAATATACTGATATGTTATTATTAATATGAAACAACCCTATTTCACCTTCTATCCATCCTATGGAAAACTAAATCACCATGCATGCGTACGTACGGAATACCGTCTCCACGCCGTGGTGTAATCAGTTTTTCCACCACCACCTTACATGGATGGGTATAATGGTGTAAATAAATAACTATATATGGTTATTGTAAAGTTATTTTGATTATATATTATACATACACTTCAATACAATTCCATGATCATTGGAATGATATCATCGCTCGTGCGTACGTACAGACTACCGTCTCCACGAACGCGATGAGATTCATTTTCCATGATTAACAATTCAAGAATGATTATAAAGTATATATAATGAATAATAATTAAATATATGACATAATGATGCTACTGTATTTATTTATACATATATATATATTTCATGTACTTACTTCCATTCAAGTCAATAAGGAAAAGAAAACAGTGTTCATGCATACGTACGGCCTACCGTCTCCACGAACAGTGTATTTCATTTCATTTATCTATATTATATATATATATATACTGAATATATATGATATATATATCATGATTTACATTCAGGAAGTAATTAAATCATGATATAAGTTGTAATAATATCAAGAACAACCAGTCCAAATATGTATGATAAATAAAACATTTTACCCGAAACGCTGCTTTAACATGAAATTTACAAAAGAACAGGTAATATAAAGTCATAAGTGAACCATAAATGATATCATATCAATGAATATGATTCTTTAATAAGTAAATGACATTATATAAATCCTTATACAGGAGGTTTGGTTACGTACGAAGCATATCGGACCTAAGGTAAGGGATAACTTCTCCAATCTCGTTTTTATCGGAGATTGTTTATTCGTAAGTATTTACTGGAGTTATATTTATCATCCATGTCCCTATTTTATAAAAATGGATTCATATATGATTAATGTCCATTTTACCCATTTTTTACTTTTACGACATGTTTTGTAAGGAATCTTTCTTTTGTTTACCATATGAGGTACTTTTTGACTTTTCTGAAAAATTTATGAGAAAAATGTTATTTTTAACTTATACGACGTGAATGGATTTTTACGGTTTCATAACACCTCATTTTCATGAATCTTACTCTACAATATTTCATGACTATTTTCAAACAAAATACTTTTATTTTAAAATTTCATGGCATTTTTTGAAAAGAAAATTATTTTGGAAGAAGAAAGGATATATTCTTCAAGAATTCATTTCAATTGTTTTATCAAAACCATTTTCCATCTAAGATGACATTATTTCATATGTATATGTTTCAAGTATAATTTCTCTATGATTTAAATGGTTTCAAATTTCTTATGATTAAATATCCATTTGTTTTATATGGATTATGTGATGATGGGATGATGTTTATGAAACCCATTTTATTCTTTGGGTCGTGATGAATGTTTTACGATTAATTTTTGGCACAAGTAAGAATGATTTCATTATGAGATGGGTGGGACCTATATCTCCCTCCAATGAATTGGATAATGATTTATATCTAATGATATAGACATGGCTGGAATGGAATGTTAATCTGGTTCAGTGATACAGGACTGGAACGAGGAGTGACCTCGATTTAGAAAGGGACTTTATCCACTAAGATAGTCTTGGCAGCAATGCCTTGGCTACTATAGAAATCATAACAAGTGCTGAATGGTTTCCACAATTACATGTTTTATTCCCATGCTATTTTATCACGATTAATGTCTCTTTATGATCCATGCCTTACATAGTGACATGTTTTATGTCATTGCTCAATATTTTGATGTTCAAACATTATGTTCATGTTTTTAAGTTCAAAAGTATATGATTTGTTTTATTTTCTCCATGCTTACCCTTAATGAGCATTTTAGCTCACCCATTATATTTTTTTCCCCAGGATATAAAGAAAGGTTTTATGTAATAAAAAAGGGAAGATCTTTATGGGAGATTTTGAAGATCTTTCACCATCATTAGAAGATTATGTTCCGAGTGTCCAAATACACTAAACTATTACGGTCCTTTGGTGTATGTTTTTGTTATGTATTAAGTATTCCACAAATGAAATGTAACATCCATGTACGTCAAGATTTGGGTCTCTACAGTTGGTAATAGAGGAAAATTTTAGTTAAACTTTGGGAACTAGGATGAGAAAACTTTATTGAGATCCCTAGATATATTTCTAAGGTATGTCTAGGGATGTCCGAAAGGATAATTATAAGTATAGGTTATAGTCCAGGAATTATGGTAATGATATTAGAATGAAACCTAAGATGTTAGATATTAAAGTTACTCACCCTTTGTTATGTTGTTTTCATAGCATGATTTTTCCTCTCACACTGTTCTTTTTGGGATTAAGACGACGGCTGGAACCCGAAGGAACTGTGTTGATCAATGTAATGGAAAATTCAATGATTGTCCTCTCGAGCAACCAAATGTGATGGGAGATGGAGTGAAAAATCTTATTGCTATACTTACACAAGTTATGAAACATTCTGGATTACCAAATGATCATAGAAGGGAACAATATTCTATTCAGTCCTTCATGAGGCAACATCCACCATCTTTCAATGGGACTTCTAATACACTTGTTGCTGAACAATGGATCAGTACCATTGAAAATATATTTTCCATACTTTGCTGTTCAGAATATAAAAAATTCATTTTAGTTGTTTACCATTTAGAAGGTGAAGCAGACCAGTGGTGGACTCTAATTAAGAATACAAGGCCCGAAGATGAAATTGAATGTATGGACTGGGATGAGTTCAAGAACATGTTTTTCAGTAAGTACTTCCCTCGTATTTCTCGAACAAATATGGAAAAGTATTTCCTTAAGAATAAGATAATTTATGAGGAATCTGTTGGTATATACGAGGCAAATTTTACAAGGCTTGCAAGGTATGCATCTGGCTTTATCGTCCAACATGAAAGTAAAGTTGATCGATTCTTCAGTGGCTTAAAACCAAGTCTTAGAAGGGCATTAGCTAATAGAGACTTCAATAGCTATGAAGAAATTGTGCGTTGTGCGATCAAGGTATAACTAGAAGTTGTTTTTACATATCCATATCATGGTTTTAACATGAAATGAAAGATGGAGTTCAAGGTGAAATCTCAGAACAATGGTGAAAAGAAGATTAATGTTTCTTTATGCTCAAAGTGTGGAAAGAAGCATGGTGGAGATTTCCTAAAAGGTACTAGAAAATGATTTAAGTGTGGAAAAGAAGTTCCTAAAGTAGTTTATTGTCGAAGTAATGGGAAAAACGCTGCTAATGATGTGAATAGAGAAAAGACTACAGAGAACGCTCCACCACCACTTCAATGCTTCAAGTTCAATGAAATGGGGCATTATACTAATAAATGCCCTAATCCATGGGTTAATGATGATCAATGTGAGCAACCTCTTAAGGAAAAGGATAAAGGGAAGTCTCATGCAATCACTATTTGTGATGTTGAGTATGACAATGATGTTTTGTAATGATTACGTGTTTATGTAATGGGATTTCAAAATAGAATCATGGAATCTCATTTATGGTATTGTGGAATTTTGGAATATCTATGTATTGGTTTTCAATAATTATATGGTACTAGTAACCATGGAAAGTGATTAAGATATTTTTGGAAAGAAGATGATATGCACATAATGAAGGGATAAGGAGAAAATAAAATGTTTGACAGTATTCATGAGCTCATGACTGATATAAGGAAAAAGTTATATCATGGTTTGAGTATACAGAATTTTTGGATTTTGGTATGTCGAAATAGTTAACTTTTGACAGCACACATTTTTTCACTAAGGTTCAATCGGTATTCATTTTTCAATAGAATACATGATTAAGGCCTTCGAATGTTTGGAATGTGACCAAAAATACATATCTTATGATATATGAGGATCAACGATGGTATTAACATGCTTGTTATATGAACTCTCTGGTAATCTTTTTCACTATAATATGAGAATGGACAGTAGTATTTTGGATAAGCCTAAAGATTGGAATGGATTATATTGGACATAAGTTATTATTGTTTAAGGCGGGAAGTTTTTTGATATTATTGATGGAATGTTATAATAATGTATTTTTAGGAAAAAATGACAACCTACAGGATGGGAGAAATCCCGTCACGTCGGACAAGGCTGTGGGAATCGAACCCACAACCGAAGTGTGACAGGCCTTTATTTTCTACCACTGGCCTACAAGAAGTGCATGGTTAGTAGAAACTAGTTTAATTTTATTATGCAGGATGATAGATGAAGTATAAGTCCATTTTGGAACCATACCTGATTAATCTCACCATAGATGGACTAATGTATATAACTTTTTCCAACTTATGTTTGAGACAGATGGAATGACCCATCATTCTATCACATGACCTGCTAACACTTCACGAATGAAAAATTCAACTTCATTTATTAAAGAGATGAAGTGGACATTATCCAAAGAACGACCAACGGTGAGATTATACCAAAATCATGAAATTATTTCTTCTAATTCCAATTTCTTCAATTTTAGGGAAATGATCTTGAAAAACAAAAATGTTGTCCTAGTGCCCTTGTATCTGATGAATCAGATGGTACATTAGATTATCACAAATCTATGACTTTTTGATTGTTATCTTTTTCATATCCATGTTCTCTACCACTCTCCCTCAGAACATGATGGTTAGATTTCTCTTCCATATCCATATTTTCACCTATGTTCTCCTATGTGGAAACCCAGTGATTAGTTAATATGGGTAACTGTTACATTTCATACATTATTTTTTAAAGAATATTTTTGGTATTCCTTTTTACGATGTGGGTTCCTATTAAAGAAACTTTCGATTAGTAAACCATTTATATCCTCGATGAATTTTGAGGGTGAAATTCATTTTAAGGGAGGTAGAATGCAACACCCCGAGATTTTATGAAAAATATTGTTTTTAATTTTATTGATGTCCTGTTTTGTATGCTACACCGAAAGGATCTTGCACTACATGCATCCCTAACTTGTTTTTCATTACACGCAATCACGGCCTTCCACGATAGCGTGTGTTGTACGCAATACCGAGTTTCACTAAACAACGATATGTTATATAAACAAGCCGTTATGAATAGTAATACCCACTTTTTAAAATTTTATAAATTTTATCCTTAGAAATGGACTTCATATTTGGATTTAGAATATTGAAATTAGCCTGGGGTGAATTTTTGGTATTTTTCTGAAAACATTCAATTTTTGATGAATAGTGAAAACACTAGGTTACTATTTAAAAACAGACTTTTTATTAAAATAATTAATTGATTTATTTAAATTTATTTTAGGTCAAAATTGATACATAATACCTATATTTGTTCAATGTAATTCATTTGAGCCATTTTATAATAATTTTAGATATATAAAAATTTTAGTGAACTTTTCACCGTCTTTTACCCACCTCCTAGGAGAATTTGGAAATTCACATAAAACATAATTTTACCACTTCTGTGAGTGAAATTTAGACAATCCAAGAGACACGGTTAATATCAAGGAATAAAATATGGTTCAATGAGTTGAAAATAATTTTTGTTGAATAGTAACTGTTTACTTTTATTTACCACGGTTAAAAGTAAATAGGGTAATTGTGGGTAAAAATGATATTATTATTACCCTCACACATGTCCTAATTATATTTTATTAGTGTAAATAGACCAATAACAACCTTAGTAATAACATATGACCATTTTGGTCCACTTGGATTAGATTAGGAAATTTATTATTAATTTATTTAAAGAAGGGTTAATATAGTTAAAATCAAAGTATAATGACTAAATAATTTTTAATATAGGGTTATAAATAAGATAAATTCGACTATAAATATTATATGGAAATATAAACATATTTCCTACCTAATGGTTTATAATTTTTAATTTTTTGGCATTAAATTATTTAATTTATTTATGACACAATGATGAGGCAGTAATTACCTTATTAATGGAATATTAATATAATTGATTTTATAAATACCCAAATAAATGTAATGTTAGACTTTTTATGAATTCCACTGATTTTATAGGTTAATATGACATGTTATAATTTATTTAATTAACTTTTTTCTAACTAATGAGGCTGTTATAATTTTCACAAAAATCATGTACCAAATAGTGTCAAAATTGACATAAAATAGTTTTTAAAACCAATATTATATTATTAATTGTTCTTTTATTCCTAAAAATCTATGGTTCGGCCAAATGACTTAGATAAGGATATATATATTAATAATTAACCACTTGGGGTTAGTTTATCTTGTTATAGTATGTTTATTAACCATATAGTGTAAGAAAACAAGTGGACACAGTAATCATTAAAATATTTAACATAGAGTTAAATCTAAATGATAAGGTTAAAATTGTCACCAAAACTTGTATGAAATCTATTATTTGAGAGTATTTCAACCCATACCCACTTTATCTTTGAAATAAATCTTTTTTGAGATATTATAAACCGAATATTACTTTATTATAAAATTATATTTTGAGTTTTTCCAAAGGTGCCCCTCTCCTCCCTTATAAAAAAGGGAACACATTCCCTCTTCTCTTCACACCATTTTGAGCCTTGAAGCTCGGCCAAAACCTTCCCATTTCTCTTATACAATTCCCTAGAAACATTCTGTAGGTTTCGGTATTCTCAAAAGACTAACTCTACTTCCTTAAGAGAAGGCTTAAAGGAGGTGCGTCGAAGAAGAGGTAATCTCTTCTTTCGATTCCCTCAAGTTTCTTTCTTTCTTCCACATCTTCTTATTTAGTTGTTTCATTATAAATTAATAAAATTAGTATCACTAATATACAGATATTTTATTATGAATATTAAACAACCCTATTTCACCTTCTATCCATCCTATGGAAAATGAAATCACCACGCGTGCGTACGTACGGAATACCATCTCCACGCCGTGGTGTAATCAGTTTTTCCACCACCACCTTAAATAGATGGGTATAATGGTGTAAACAAATAACTATATATGGTTATTATAATGTTATATTGATTTTATATTATACAAACAGTTCAATTCAATGCCACTATC
The DNA here is from genome assembly GCA_963277665.1 of Viscum album. Lineage (NCBI taxonomy): Eukaryota > Viridiplantae > Streptophyta > Magnoliopsida > Santalales > Viscaceae > Viscum > Viscum album. Next base: position 630,904,342 of record OY728134.1, on the reverse strand, counting down.
ATGGGAATGATATCATCGCTCGTGCGTACGTACGGACTACCGTCTCCACGAACGCGATGAGATTCATTTTCCATGATTAACCATTCAAGAATGATTATAATGTATATATAATGAATAATAATGAAATATATGAAATAATTAATCTACTCAATTTATGTATACATACATACATATAGATATATATATATATATATATATATATATATCATCTACTTACTTCCATTCAAGTCAGTAAGGAAAAGAAAACAACCTTCATGCATACATACGGCCTATCGTCTCCATTAACGGTGTATTTCATTTCATTTATCTATATTATATATATATATATATATTGAATATATATGATATATATATCATTATTTACATTCTGGAAGTAATTAAATCATGATATAAGTAGTAATAATATCAAGAACAGAAAGTCCAAACACGTAGGATAAATAAAACGCTTTACCTAAAATCTGCTTTAACATGAAATTTACAATAGAATGGGTAATATAAAGTCATAAGTGAACCATATATGATATCATATAAATGAATATTATTCTTTAATAAGTAAATTACTTTATTTAAATCATTATACAGGAGGATCGGATACGTACGAAGCATATCGGACCTAAGGTAAGGGATAACTTTTCCAATCTCGTTTTTATCCGAGATTGTTTATTCGTAAGTATTTACTGGAGTTATATTTATCATCCATGTCCCAATTTTCTAAAAATGGTTTCATTTATTATTAATGTCCTTTTAACCCATTTTTTACTTTTACAACATGGTATTTAAGGAATTTTTCTTTTGTTTACCATATGAGGTACTTTTTGACTTTTCCAACCAAGGTACGAGAAGAATGTTATTTTTAACTTATACGGCGTGAATGGAATTTTCAGTTTCATGACACATCATTTTCATTAAGTATACTCTAAAATAAATTATGAATATTTTCAAAAAAAAAACTTTTATTTTAAAATTGCATGGAATTTTGTGAAAAGAAAGTGATTTTGGAAGAAGAAAGGATATTTTCCTCAAGAATTCATTTCAATTGTTTTATCAAAAACATTTTCCATCTAAGATGACATTATTTCATATGTGTATATTTCAAGTATAATTTCTCTAGGATTTACATGGTTTCACTTTTCTTATGATTAAATATCCATGTGTTTTATATGGATTATGTAATGATGGGATGATGTTTATGAAACCCATTTTATTCTTTGGGTTATGATGAATGTTTTAAGTTTATTTTGTGGCACAAGTAAGAATGATTTCATTATGAGATGGGTGGAACCTATATCTCCCTCCAATGCATTGGGTAATGATTTATATCTCATGAGATAGACATGGCTGGAAACGTATGTTAATCTGGTTCAGTGATACAGGACTGGAACGAGGAGTGAACTCGATTCAGAAAGGGACATTGTCCACTTAGATGGTCTTGGAAGCAATTCATTGGATACTATGGGAATAATAACAAGTGATGATTGGTTTCCACAATTAAATGTTTTATTCCCATGCTATTTTATCATGATTTATGTTTCTTTATGATCCATGCCTTACATAGTTCCATGTTTTATGTCATTGCTAATGATTTTGATGTTCAAACATTATGTTCATGTTTTTAAGTTCAAATGTATATGATTTGTTTTATTTTCTCCATGATTACCCTTACTGATCATTTGAGCTCACCCTTTATATGTTTTCTTTTCCCTAGGATATAAATAAAAGTTTTAGGTAAGAAAAAAAGAGAAGATCTTTATGTGATATGTTGAAGATCTTTCACCATGATTAGAATATTATGTTGCGAGTTTCCAAAGACACTAAACTATTACGGTCCTTTGGTGTCTGTTTTTGTTATATATTAAGTATTCTTCAAAAATTAATCTATCTTCCATGTACGTCAAGCTTTGGGTCTCTACACACACACTTCCATCAAATACAATATTTAATCATTGTTCGTGTTTATAGCGTACAACACTCACACACACTTCCATTACCACATTTCTTCTTTGGGACTAATGATTTAATTTCTATTTTTTATGATATTTATGATATTTATTTTTTATTTTTTATTATTTAACTATTTATAACACATACCTTCTTTCTTTCTATTATTTTATAATATAATTACATTATTTTTTTGGACGTGTGGACTACAACCTCCTCAAAGCGATGCCATTCATTCATGCTTTACATTGAATGTATTAACGATGGGTTTAATAAACATATATGTTTCATATGAAATAATAATTAAATTGGAATTAAAATATATATCATTTAATTCTATTCTTTGATTTAAAACAATAAAGAAAACAAAAACAACATTCATGCGTACGTACATACTATCGCCTCTATAAATAGTGTATTTCATTTCCTTTTTCAATATTTTATCGATTTTTATAAATAAATATATAAAGAATATATATGTTATTTATTTAATGTTTATAATTCTAGATATTATTATATAATTGAATAAATAAGAGGCCAAAAAATATAATAAATCAAAACACATATGAAAAACAATGAGTTTATTACTCGAAATGTAACTTTAGCATTAAAGTGTTAATAAACCGGCCATAAATGGTTGTAATAAAATCATATATAGTATGATATAATTGAATATTATTATTTAATAGATTTATAATAGATTAATATTTATTATAAAATAGGTTTTTATGGGTATAATAGGATTCAAGACATACAGTTAGGGGATATCCGGTCTCATATTTATTTATGTGAAACTTATGCCTTATTCACCACTCACTTATTTTATGTGGTGTATCTACTACCTATAATTTTATTCTATGATTCATATACATAAATTTATATTTATTTACATATCCATTATATAATATCTATTTCATGGGGTTTTACAGTTCAAAAGATACCAAATCGAAAATGTAATTTTGCCACAATTTTCTTTCATTGAAATGCATGTTTTTTGTGAACCAATATTTTTTTAATGATGTATATAATATTATTTTACATGTTATATCAATAATATAATTATTTTAATTATATTTTAAACATCATGTAATGTTATTATTTTTAGGGCATTATGATTTGAAGTTACCATATTGGTAACAGTTTATTGCTATAATCGAATTATTTGTTGAGATTCATTATGATTATGCATCCATTGATGAAATATTATGATCCATATCTCAAGAAATTACATGAATTTTTACTCACTATGGTTATCTATGATATCATCATGTATTGGTACAATTTTTTCACTCTTTTTTACTTAAGATAATTAAGGAATTTGTTTGAGTAAAAAATAACCTTATTTCTATGTTCACTCAAATATCTATTTTATTCAAAAACAATGTTTTCAAAAAAAATTTAAAAAATGTTTTTAAATGATGTTTTATGATGATTTTTAAGGAAAAATTAATATAATTTTTTTATGTTTTAAAAGGTATTTAAAATGGTTATCAAATATTCCTTTCTATGTTTTCAATACAATTTTTTAAAAAATATTATTTCAAATTGTTTTTGGTATTACAAAATGTTTTTCAAATAAAAATGGATATTTTCCACAATAAAAGTATTTTTTAATGTATTTCAAAATAATTTTCCATTTAATATGATAACCTTTGGTATTACTCATGATATTTGGTGGATATGATCTATGGTTTCCATTCATATTCTATCTTGGAATTGTTTATGTATTGGTGTCATGGTGTATATGAATGTTTTTTCTCTCCACATGTTATATGGTTATGAAACCCACTTATCATAATGGGTTCTTCTTTGATGAAATTTTTATGAAACATATCTCTTTTACACATGTCATGATACGATGACATGTTTACGATACCCATTTCATTCCATGGGTTATGATATGATGAATGTTTATGATCTAGTGTTACACATATTTATGATTTAATTATTATATGGGTGGGACCTATATCTCCCTCCAATGAATTGGGTAAGTATTTATATCAGATGAGATAGAAATAGATGGAATTGTGAGTTAACTTGGTTTTGAAAAGGATTATGTCCACTAAGATGGTCTTGGTAGTGAACCTTGACTACAAATATGGTTTGGGATGTGAACTAATTCCACTAAGATGGCTTTGGAAGTGATGCCTTTACTACTATAGAAATAATTTTATATGCTTATATGTTTTCTCCAATTGTATGTCTTATTCCTATGTAATTCTTTAATGGATTATTATATTGATTCCTTATAATTCAAGTCTTATAAACTACCAATCCTTATTCCAAGATTCATGTTTATGTTCATTGATATGATGGGTATGATATTATAATGTTCGGATCACGTTCCCATACCCTTCTTCTCATGATTATGCTTTGATATATCCCTTGTTTTCCCTTATTGAGAATCTGGCAAAACCCTTTTTCAATTTCTTTTTCCTAGGTTAAGAAGATGTGTATTACATATGATTTTCTAAGAAGATTTATAGTCCTAAAAAATCTAGTTGTACAAAATGTAGATCACTTGTGTACCAATAGTTATATTCCCATGTTTCTAAAGGCACTAAATTAATAAATTATTTGGGAATATATTTTTTTAATGTATTAAGTATTCCACAAAAATGATGTTTTTTATATGTATGAAAAGAGAGGTTTTCTATGTTAGAACTTTTATTAAAATATAAATATCTCATAACTTTTATGGCTATGATGGAACGATGTTTATTTCATATTGTCAAAGAATGATGTTTCGAGAAAATATGTTGAAGACATAGATGTAAAACCTTATTGATGAGATATTGAGATAAATGGGTTATATTACATAGTGAGAATTCAAATGTGGTTTTATAAATATAACATTAATTTCTTTCTCTTTGTTTCTTGACTCTTTACTAAATACTAATATTTTATTTTAGGAAATCCCACCTAATTGCAACAAGAAAATATCCGAGTGAGTCACACAATATGTGTTTTTATTTAACTCAATTGAATTATCTTGGAATTTAATTATTGGGATAAATATTATTCTCAAGAAAAATGAAAATTTTATTCAAGTTTTACTGATCTCTAATATTCACGATGTAATAAATAATAATTTATTAATTAGTAAATCATAATTTTTATTCTGTAAATTCATATAATAAATATTTATTAAATGGTTTATGAATTATATATTTATTTTATTTATTGAATACTTAATAAACAATTTTTTTAATAAAATATTTAGTTGTGTAAATAAAACAATTTTATTCCGATATTCAATAAATATGAAGGATTTTGAATAAACCAAGATTGCATTAGTTGATGAAACATTATTTGAATATTAGAAAATAATATTCATCACTCCGCAAGTTAGTGAACAATATAAATTTATATTATTATTATTATTATTATTATTATTATTATTGAATGAGTTTTATAATTGACATTATATTATTTAAGGATGATATGAAAATAAGTAATATTTTAACATATTATCTAACACAATAAATTGATGATTGTGTCTATTGTGTAGGGTTAATAGAAAAGTTTATAATAGAGAATCATTTCGCTCAAAGTACCTCTATCTCTAGAATTCCCCATATCCCTCTCTCTTCCTCTCAAGAATAAATATTTCAAGGGGGTTTCCTTCAAGACTGATGGATGATCAATCAATATGACTGATGCAACAAACGTGATTCATAGTGCTAACACCTAGAGGATAATCGTAATTTCTTAAATATCAAAGGAGAACATGTGGATCACCATTAGAGGAATTATAACCTTGGATCCTTACATCACAATGAAGGAAATATGAAAAGGTTTCATCAGGATATCAATAACAAATTCAAAGAAAGGATCCTAAGAAAAGGTATTTTTTCTTAGGATTTAAATAAATTTATAATAAATTAAATGTGATGGAACCTATATTTGGGTTTTTTGAAATTTAAATATTCAAAAAAAACACCCACAAATCAGTGTTAACGGTCCACCCAAAAACAATAATTGGTATTCGAATAATCACATTTTAAATTTATAATCATTTATTTGGTTGTTGATCTATAGAAAATCATAGTTAATGATTCATTTCATTTTATTTTTTATTTAATATGGTTTTAATTAACATGTTATAAATATATTAATTATGTTCATTCAGGGTTTCAGTTTCTTAAATTTATATGAATATATGAAGAATGACTGGTGATTCTATCATGAAGTGTCAAATATTTTGGCTGCTAATATTGGGTTACATGATGTGTTGTTGGAGTACACGTCGTGTATCCATGTGCACTGAACCATAATGTTTCATAGTATAGATTACATGAAAATTAGTTAATTATATATGGATCATTTATTTCATATTCAATGTTGATCAGGCCCACCTAAACATGAAATGTTGGATTACACGATGTGGACATACTGTACATGTTCTGTAGTCTACATGGGTTAGCTCTATAAATCACATAATCCATGTTGTCATTAGACATGGTAAAACTATGTGAGACTGATTTCCTAGAAATTTTAGGAAATAAAATACATGTATGGGGGTTACATTTTATATAGTTTATCATTTCTTGTATATGAAATAAATATTTATCCATTCAGAGAGAATAGAAGACACAAGAAATAAAGGATTCCCCATGCGTAGATGAGCGATACAAACCATATATTCCAACATAGATGCATGATTATGCCTAAAATTGTATCCAAATAAAATGAAAATAGGATAAATTACATGTAGCTTCTTTGTAAATGGTCTGTATTCCTTCTAATTTAATACAATGAAGTCCCAAGTGTATAACCTTGATTCATGGAAACCAAGGTACATGACATGTAGCTGGATATTACAAGACGTGTAGCCTATAAATAATGGAAATAAATAAATTACATTAAATTGATTTTTTTTAATTTAACCTTTTTTATTTTATTGGAAATTTTCATGTTTTAAAATTTAATAAAGGTTGTAAAATATTTTAAATGTTCACATAATTTATTATAATTATCTATAATAATTTGATCTTGCAATTATTTTCCACGAATTTCATAATGATGGGTATCCATAAATTAATTTAAATGGTCTTTATGATTAAAGGGAATTAATTATTAAATTAATAAAGTGTGTTTGTTTTAACAATAAAAAAATAATATGAAATGAATGTTTGTCAGTTATTTTTTTTATTTTCATTTACTGTTTGATTAATCATTAGCTTAACCCAGAATTATGTATGTGTTGGAATTATTTATTTTATTTAATTTAATGTAAGGGTTTTCAATTATTAATTATTAAATTAAATTGATGGAATATGATTCATCCCTCCTTCCATTATTATGTAGGACCTGCATATCCAATGTTATTTATGTAATTAGCATTACCCAATCCTTTGGTTACCCTCACAAGAGTGTAAATAATAAATAATTGTAATAAATAGAGTATCTCAAGGAATGTACAAAAGTGGATAGGTGGAATACTAAAACTCATGATATGGTTGAAAAAGAAGTTATTACCCTTGTTCAAATGGCGATTTATTGAAAACTTAATAAATTAACCATTATATTAACTCATGATTTGTTCATTTATTATTTATTTATTATTGTCTTAAATTTTTTTTAGTATACAGATGTAAGAATGTTATAAAAAGAATAATTGAATTAATTTACAGTGACAAAATTTAAATAAATTTATTGTGTAAATATTTTATAAATTTGTATAATTAATTGAGTAAAATCCATTTAATATTACAAATTTATATAAAGGAAAAAATATATAATTTTTCCCATAATTAATTTAAATTCCTTAAATATATATTAAATCAAACTTGTACTTCCATTAATCTATTTGTATTGAAATCCTTAATAGTTGGTATTTTACCAGACCTCGTCGAGGCACTTACTTTTAGAGTGAAGTTATTATTATGGTTGGGGGTTGAATTAACCATCATATATCAAGAGATGTAACCCTCCATAGACATGATGTAACATGGATGTAGGGGTTGAGGAAATTTATGCTGAGATTTCAAGATTTTATAGTATAATCAATGGTTCAAGGAGTTGAAATCCAGAAGTTAAAAAAGAAACACCTACCAAAATGCCATTAAGTAGTTTGACCAACAGTCATTGGAGTTAGGCAAAGGTATATATGAATCCTTGCCACTAGAATTTCATTGAAACTAGACATTCCAAGATTAATAGTGAGATCTATTGGGAGATGATAAAATATTGGGAGACTTAATAAAATTAATATTATTATTATGTCTCACATAATTTTTAATCACGTGAAGTACTAATCATCTATTTTAGTTATTATAGAAAAATGAAAAGAAAAAACACAAAATCGGTGAAATCATTCCTTAAGTTGTCGTATTTACTTATTAATAAAAATTTACAAATAAATTAAAATCATTTATATAATGAATTATTATTATAAAATTATATTATGTGTTGAAATTCCCTATTCATATTCTTTCATTATAGTGAGTGAGTGAGGCTACAAGGATTCCTACTTAAGATACGTGGATGATTCTTCAAATGTCTGTTGTATCTGGTTATCAACTATGATTATAACGATTATGATACACTATAAAGAAATTGAACCTTACGCCATAATATAGAATCATATTTATCATTATAAATATAATGAATGATCTAAAATAAATAAGATTTTCAGTGCACTATATATAGATAAACACAAATAATGAAATCTTCCTATTAATCATTCTTTAAAAATGTTGGGGTATATTGATAATTTATAAAATATGGGATTCATCCTGGATAAGAAATTATTCCATAATCATATCTTATTATCCATAAAATTAATATTATCCTAAATTTTCCATGCCCAAATAAACCAAATGGATAAGTCCCTCACGAAACATTCGTTCATACATCACTATGAGGATAAAAAAGGATTGAAAAAAATTTATCTACAGACTATGGTGATTTTTTTAAATAAATGTATCAATATCCCATGCATAATCTAAATATAAAATATCATTTATGTTTTTCATAAAAGAGAGAAGAAACTCCAAGTTAGAATAAGGAAAATAGTATTTTTTATTCTAATTTGAAATCAGTAGAAACTTGAAAATAAATTGAAATAAATTGATGTAACAAGTAGGTTTATCCACTTCAAGTATACTGTATAAGTTTTTATTAACCTCTTGTGTATTAAATACAATATTATAATGACATACATTTATTTCATCCCATGAAAATATCATGAATAAAATGTTTATAGTGTGAACTAAAAAGGATCTTAGAAGGGGTGATTCTAATTTCAGCCAAGGGGAGATTACTATTTCTCATCGCTAAATGGAATAATTCAAGTTTGTAAAATGTTTTACAAAAAAAAATTCGTAGTTTCTGGCTAGAAACAATAATATATTATTTCATTTTGGAATGATTTTTTTATGTTATAGAAATAATAAACTAACGATTCAAAAACTCTGGAATCACACATTTCCACTATAATTAATGATCAATATAAAATATCTGACTCTTACATGATCATGGAAGTATAATTATTTTTAAATAAAACTAAAAAAAGTGGAAAAATTTATTTTAATTAATTTTTTTTCAATTAAGATATGATATTGGATATACCAAACAACCAACTTATCATGTTTTATATTAAGAAAAATATAAAATAATTTTATTTTTTAAAAGTTTTAGAGTTAGTTTAACCTTTCCATGTTGACTTTTCTAATGATAAATTAAACATCATATACCTCATGATAAATTTTAGAATTGCTCAGTGAAGTAAATGATTGAATTCTGTAAAATTAATCTCTGATATGGAATTTTAGATTATATCTTATCCACGTAATCATTGATTATATTTTTGTATTAATGGTTATCACTGACTCACATTTCTTTATAAACATAAATGTTATGGTGATAGTAAAAAAACTACTAGTTATGTGACTTATATATGTTGAAAATATTCCATTATCCCTTTTCAAGTCATATTTTATAAATTAATGTAGATAAACTAAACATATGATAACAATACCATCTATCAGATATCATATCAAATGTGATATAACAAGAATTAATTAGAAAAATACCTCTATTATTTCCTTAAAACAATTTTTTAAAAGTTATACCTAGAAATAAATGAACATCAAAACACTAAGGTGAATCAAATTTCATGATCCTAAAACCACTATGAATATTATAATCTAGTAAAAAGCAGCTATTTTTATATAAAGGATTCCAATATATTTAAATATAGTGGGAGAAATATAAATTATAGGGATAAGTATATGGATATAGATGATTTGAAATGGGAATACTAGAATCCAATGAGATTAGTTTGATGATTAGTTTAAAAGACACATAATGCATAAGAATTTGTAACCAAAGAGGTAGTATTTTTTCAACGTAGTGTGTGATACATGTATTATTCTATAGTAATATTTATTCTAATAAATAATTTGTAAATGGTATTATTATACAGAAGAAATTATATATAAATTCATATAATGTATTCCATGTGCCAAAATTCAGGAATCTGTATATTAAATGTTTATAAGACTAGGTACTACTGTTAATTATTCAATAGAAACTAGACATGTACGGTAGAATGAGGTGATAATAAATCATGATTCATTATTGAATATTTAGTATATGATAAAAATTTATTCACCTATCCTAATTAATAAATTCATTTTTTTATTATACTTTTTAAATTATACATTGATGATCATCAAATTAGGCTATTTATTGTCAACACCACCTCATTTAGAGGAATCATTAGGATATTTGTTTATATAATGTAACCAAAATGAGACACTATGGTATATGTCTATTAAGAATAATTAATAGTTTTAGTAACATCAATAAATTTTAATAAGATATCAAAATTACATAAAATAATTTGTAAATAAATCATGGACATTGGTCATAAAATATTCATTTAAAAATGAATGAGTGACTTGTGTCTCTATCCTGCAAGTGTGAGTTCTCTAAATTTTAAATTTATCTGCTTTGTTAACATATGGAAAATGTATGTTGTGTCTTATTAGTTTATTAAGACAAATGAATGAAAATCTCTCCAAATATGACTTGAAGAAGAAACTGTGTTGTAGGGAACAACATATATAAGATAGATCCATGTGTTTTATTGATTTAGTCATAGTACATATATTAACTACGTATTGAAAAAATACAAGTTGAAAAAAATTCAATGATGGATTTTTGTTGGCATATAATTCATTTAGTAGATTATACATTTACATATGAAGTGATTGAAGAGATTAAAATAATTTCAAAAGATTAATTGAGAGAAATTCATCTCATGGTCCATGATATGCACTAACACTAGATATTATATATGCATAATACATAATATGTGAATATTATATTAAACTATAATTATTACATAGTCATGAATTTATAACAATTTAATAGTACTTCAAAAAGTAAAATTGGATGAATTCCTAGTGCTTGAAGAAGGTAGAATACTATTTTTATAAAGAATTAAACACTTGTATTTATTTAGTTCAGTTTGATCTAGTATCCCTGATAATGATATAGAAATATTCAATAAGGACACATTAAAACCATTGGTTTCTGATTCTAAAATATCAGAGTATGTTGTGGCTTCCAACAGAGTTTATGAATCAGTTTATAAATATCTTCTTCCAATTTTGGGTAATACTAGAATAAAAAGATTTATCATTTCATGATAATCCTTGACTATGGATTTATTCATGATATTATGATTCAAACACGAGAACAAGTGGTGGATGCTCAGTAATATCACTACTTGGGGGATTTTTTCAGCATAGTAATTTTTTAATAAACAGATTTTCTATAAAGACATGTTAAATTTACAACCCTACTAATAAAAACCTGATAGGACTAGAAACTATATCCATACTCAATATAAGAATGATTTTACATGTGATATCATACCATTCATTAGGATTTTGATCTAGTACAAGTTTGATTTTGTTGTATTTTGTACCCTACAAAAAAATACTTTGAACATTAGATTAGATGTATATTGAAATAAGTGAATATTAATTTAAATATCATACCACATATTCATTGTTCTACAACATATCATTTATGTAATAATTCCCTAGGTTATCTGTGTCATTAATAAGGCCATAGAAGTTCCCCAATACATTGATAACCATGAAGTTCAATGATTATATTATTAAAATATATCATTACATTTGGAGACCATAATATGAGAGAGAAAATTATATATATAATGTTAGGTGTGAGTACTCCTAAAATTATGATACTTCATCTCAGGAAGTTCTAACGTTGTTTTCAAAATGTTGGGATGTTATGAGAACAAACCTTCCAGTAATAATTTGGTATGTTTTTTGTTTCATCTGATATTCCTATATCTAAGTGTGTGTAATGGTCCTTAGACATTAGTATTATGATTAATGCATTTCATGAAACACACACTTGGTTTTGATGATGAAAACTGTGATGAAATATATTTATGGTGGTATATTTGGTATATCTTGATGAATGTGGTATTAATGGATTAGTTGAGGAAGGATTTTTCATTTACAACATTATGGAAGTTAAAATATTATCCCTTTTTTTGAAATATTATATTTTAATAAATTCAATATCGATTGTGTCACGACATTTATTTTATATAGTAAAAGAAATAAATATCGAGAAAATATATTGATGTCACATATGTGAAACCTTATTGATGCGATTTTGAGACAAAGTGATTATATTACAGAATGCAAATTCATATGCCCTTTTAATCTTTGCATCATTAATTATTTCTCTTGGGATCTGTGACCCATTCCTAGATAGTAATATAGGACAATAGGTAAGCTTGCATATTGAAATCGAGAAATGATCCTATATGGTCTCACACTATGTGTAACTATTGATCTCAATTAAATTCAATTGGAATTTAATTATTGGAATAAATATTATTCTTAATATCAAGGAATAATTTTATTTATGTTTTACTAATCTTCAATACTCATAAGTAAAAAATTAATTACATATTTTTTAATAAATAATTTACTTGATTACATAATTATATATAATAAAAATTTATTAGTTGGTTACTGAATAAAATATCCATTTTTATTGAATATTTAATAAATATTTATCTGATGATTTTTGAATAAAATAATTATTTAATTGAATAAAATAACTTTTTCATGTATTCAATAAATGTAGAAGAGTTTGAATAGACCAAGAAAAAATATGATGATTAATATTTATATGTAATATGGTAAATAATAATCATCTTTATGAAAGTTAGCGCACATCATAAAATAACAATATAATTGTAATTATTTAATGGAATGGGGTTTTATAATGGTTATTATATTATATAAGAGTATGTATTCAATTACAGAATATTTGTCCTAAAATTTAACTCTAAAAATAGATTTTTATGTCTATTGTTTAGGGTTAATTAAAAATTTGATAATAGAGAATCATTACACACAATAGGTATCTCCCTCTCTCCCTCTACCTTTATCTTCCTCTCTTGAATTCCTCCACATTCTATCATCCTCTCAAGAATGATAAATGAAAGAGATATTTCTTCAAAATCAAAGGACAAGTGATCATCATGAATGACGCATGACAATTCAGTCATCGTGCTGGCACCCAAAAGTCAATTAATGTTTCTCAGAGATTGAAGGTGCATGTGTGGATCACCTTGAGAGGGATTCTACCTTTGGATACATGAATCACAAAATATTATATTTAAAAAGAGACTCTCATAAGATCAATAATTTCCTAAAATAAAAGATCATAAAACAATGTATTTATTTTCATTAAATCTAAATAGATTTATTATAAATTTAATACGAAGTATCCTCACTTAGGATATTGAGAAAATAAATATTAACATAAATTATAATATAATTCCCACCAGTTGGCACATATGTTCTACCCATAACCAACAAAAAACTGAAGGAATTGTGACTACAAATGATACCAATAAGGAATGAAAATTAAATTGATACATTTTTGGATTTAATATACCAACTAGGTTATAGAACATTCAGTTTTATGAATGCATAACATAATTGGTTTTCATAAAGAATGAATGTGGGAATTCTGTCTATATGCAATTTAATAGGACTATAGTAATTTTATTATCAGATTATATCGATGACATAAAACTTATTGGTTTTGATATTACAATATTAAAGTCTATTAAATTCTAGTTAAACACATGATTCTACATGAAATACTTTTCTAAAGTTTCATTTTTTTGAGATAATCATCAATCGTGATAGATCCAAGAGATTGCATGGACTATGTTAGCATATATATATTAACAAGATACTGAAGAGATTCAGTATAAAAAAATCCAAGAGGGGATTATTGGAAATGCCACATTGAATTCACCTTTCTAAAAAAATTTGTCATCGAGAACTTTACATAGACATGGGATGGTAAGGACTCCAAAAGTATCAGTTATTGTGTTAGTCATGAATAATTATCTATATACTTGTCTGGATATCTCTAATACCGTATATTTGGTAGGAAGGTATCAAGGTAACTCAGGTGACCACCATAGGATTCAATTCAAGTCTATAATTATTTATCTGAGGAAAACTAATGATATGATCCCAGTCTATAAAGGATATGAAGAACTAGTCATTAGAGGATATGTAGATACAAATATCCCAAGAGATCAAGATAATATGAAATTGTAAATGGGATACATATTCAAACTTAGTGGAAGTTATATGAGTTATAAGAGTAGAAATAAATTTATTTTCATATATTATAGAGTAGAGTCTCGGAATATTTTGGAATATTAAGTCGCTAAATATGTAGTTTTGATATGAAACTTCATCCAACATCTTGATTTGGTACCTAGCATTAAAGATCCTATCAAAGTTTGTTATGATAGTATTGGAGGATGGCCCTTGAAAAAGAGAAAAATTCATATGAGAAGACAAAGAACATACCACAAAATTAACATATCTTGAGGTATTTTCTGCAAATATGTGATCCTGTAGTGAGAGTAATATCCATATAATATAGCATGGTAAACCTCTGGACTGAATCCCCAACTCAGAAAAACCATTATCATCATGTGAGACCTAGCATAATAAACTTCTATGTTAGTTTGATCTTGTCTAACTGGGAGTCTATTGGTGTTGGTTTTCTATAACCAACTATTATTAATTTGTATTACATATATATGGAAAGATATGAATATTAATAATAAAATATAATTACATATTTTTCCTTTTTCTACATTAATTTAATGTAATAATGTCCTTAACTATTTGGCACATTGATAAGGACATATGAGTTATGCTCTATTATAAAAACCTTGTAATTAAATGAAGATATTCTTAAATACATTCCATCCATCAGTTAACATACTATTATGAGACAAACAAAATGTTTATTATCATGTGGAAGTACTTGTAAGTAGATAATACTTCTTATAATGTATGCACTTGGTAATCCCAGACATGGGAGATTATGAGAATAGAACCACCTGTAGGAATTCTGTATGTTTACCTGTCATCAGATATTTTTATCTACGGGCATGTGTAATGGTACTTAAACATTAATATTATTATTAATTCTTAAATTACTTGTGTACAATTATGTGTGGACCAAAACTATGATTCCATATGTTCATGGGTAGTAGGACTTGTTCAGTGTATCACAAATTACAAGTTATTAATTAATATATTGAAGAAGTAATTTCCCATTCATTATTAATAGAATTTGATATATAGGCTCTTTTATTCAAATGGAATAGTCACATTAAATTCCACGGTAATGATTTAGTTGTTAATTTATTTTGAATAGTCAGGGAAATACATATCAGTAACATAGGTTGGTAACACGAATGTGAAATATGGTTTATGATATACAGTCACAATGGTATTGAATTCAACAATATGTTTTAATTTCTGGTTGTTAATGTTGGGAAATTGAATCTTTCTCTAGGGTTACATGAACCATTGAGAAATAGTAAAGTTGGAATTTTGGAAATCCAAACTAATACTAATGAGAAAGAATCTATGTGGGTAACACACTATGGGTCCTAATTAATCACAATTAAATTCCATATGAATTTAATTATTGGACTAAATAATATTATTAAACCTCAGTAATAATGTCATTCAAGACTTATTGGTCGAAAACATTCTCAAGGAAGTAAAAAATTATTTATAAGTTAATAAATGATCTATTTAATTACATGAATAATTAATAAATATTTATTCTTAATAATGTGAATATATTATATATTATATTTATTGAATTTTCAATAAATATTTATTTGGGTATATGATTAATGTTGAGGAGGATGATCAGTCTAAGATCATGTTTGGTTATAAATATTATTTTGAAATATGTTAAAATAATATTTACCATTATTCCAGATAGTGCATTCCATAAAATAAAAATAATACTATTATTATATGACATGGGGTTTTATGAGGATTATTATATTATTTAAGGGTTTCTTTGAAATTAAATAATTTTTTAACCCAAACCCTAACTCTATAAGTATATTATTATGTCATCTATGTAGGGTTAATCCGGAATTGAGAATCATTATTCCCAACACATTTCTCTCTAGATTTCTTCTTCTATCAACCTCTAAAGAAAGAGAATAACAAGATACAATCCATCAATAATTGAGGTAATTTTTGTAATCAAGAAACATAAAACAAGATGATTCATCTATTACTATAGAACCCGACATTCCATTAGTGTTGGTCGATGACCAAAGGTTCATGTGTACATCACTTCTAGATGGGATCTAGTTTGGGACCTCCTAGAGAAACAACAATAACCATAAAATGGTTTTATACAGTCAACATCATCATCAAAGAAAGACTCCAACATGGGGTAATATTTCTATTGGTGTAATTTAAATTATTTATAATTATAATATTGTAAATATCTTCTACTAGTTCTAGGCTATGAATGTTCATATTATATATGACAATTTCATGGGTCATGACATTTGTGTCTTCGACAATTAGAAAATGATCCATTGTATATGAAAAAACATTTATGTTTGTTATCCTAGATGTAACTTCTACTAAATCTAGAAAATTTAGTCTCTATCATGTATTTATTTAGAATGTCTTTCAGGATTTATGGTGGATTTTTTTGAGGTGGTTGGTTGACCCATTACAATTAATTACATTTAGAATATGCAATATAAAAATACCTTTGGAAGAAATTTTTAAAGACTATTAGAAATTGGTTTTGATTCAAATGACATAAACAATCCCTCATTGATATTTTATAATCCATTGGTATTTATTGTCATCATTTAGTAATGGATCATGTCCGGATGTTCCATCACGTCTATTTCGAGTTTCTAACAAACTCTAGCTTATGGGGTCACTTTCTCTCTTAATTAACAGTTTGAAAGGTCCTTATCTAAGTACAGTGTTGGCCCAAATTTTATAAGGATTCTTAGTAATTTTATATTCCATGGTCATGATTTAGATTTATAGGGAATATCTCTAAAAAGAATGAACTTCCATAACAACCCATTTTAATTTTTAATATATTTTATGCATAGCAGGAGGACTTCTTGGGTGCTTTCTAATATTCATTTATCTTTCTATACATCCTATTGGTTATTGGTTACGTCTCTAAATGGGTGGATGAAAATGAAAAAAATACTGATGTATCTCAAGTGGTTGTTGATTGTGTGGGATCAAAAATTTTTAGTCGGTTCCATTTGCTAATGTAGATCATCAGTGATTAGGCATTTCATTTTTATAATTGAAACATAAAAACTATTCATTTTATCTATGTGGTTCCTTATAAAGCCTCATACGCAAATTAATTCAAAAGATAAAATTTAAAACCTTTTAGTTATGAAAAATTTGGAAAATAGTACATCCCAACAATAATGATTAGAGTTTGAACATAGATGATAAATTTTAGGAATACCATAATTCTTCTAAAATCCCATAATAATTTCTCCTTATATGACTGTATTTGGTATGTTTTTTCACATTCCCATGGTTTTAGATCATTATTCATATCTAGTTATCAAAAAACGTAATATAAATATCTTAAATATATTCGAGTATAAGAAATTATATATCTAGGAGATGAAATAAATTTTTTATTATGCAAATGAGACCACCATGATCTAAAATTTGATAAAGATCAATATTTATGACATTTTGAATAATTTCTGGAGGTTATACATTGGTGATAAGGTGATTATAAACAATTATAGTCTAATTAATTCCTATATTAATAATTTTCATAAATAGATCATTTGTTATGTTATTATTATTGATTGTCTTTTGTGAAAATATAGGTTTTTAATGAGACAGAAAGATGGAAGTTTTCCATAAATGGTAAGAAAAGTATACACAATTATGATAATTTTCCCAAGCATCATCTGGAGGTATTCTAGCCCCCAAGGATTCCATCTATCTCATTACTTAGCAGGTCATCCCTTATACCTAACTTTATCTAATTATCTACTTATTTTAAGTTTTTTAAAATTGTTGGAAACTAAATTTTTTTCTATAATGTATGAAACATAATTTAGTCATGATTAGAGTTTTCAAAAAAAATGATAAAACAAAAAAACAAAATTTCCCCCCTTGCTCATTATATTCAATAAATTTATTGAAAATACATGTTTCATTATTCAAATATCATTGGTAGTATGTGATTTATGAGAAATATTTTTCATTAATGGGTGATTTTATAAATAATAGACGTTTTTTACTGATATGAGTTAATGTATCTTTATAAAAAAAATCTATAATATTTTGAAAAACTTATTTATAATAGTTTTATCGGAAAATATATCACTTTATATCTCTACCGAACTTCACAAACAATAATTACTTGTCATTTTTTTCTACTGAACTAAAAGAGTAATCGTGTTATATAAGTTTTTGTTATTTTACAATATAATCTTGTCCATTTAATTGTTTCTTAATAAATAAATTTCTTAATTTTATCCGAATGAATAGTGTGTGTATGTGTGTTTCCAATCCAACTATTGTATACTCTGAAAATAAATTCAAAAAAACATAAATAATATATACATATATATAAGTGATGAAATATTTAACATACAGGGATATCATGCTTTGGAAAATATGGTTTGTCTATTGGGAATGATTATGTAAGTGGGTTTTGAAATTTGATTGAAAAGGGTAAGAAAAAATTCTGCGTAAAGGAGTAATGTATGAAAAAAAATTCATGACTTGGATATGTTCAATAAAATTTGTAATATAATCTTAAAATGGTTATCATATACACACATAAAAAATTAAAGGAATATTAAAATGATAACTTGTTTTTACCAAATTTGGGACATAAATATCATTAAATTTTATTTTGATCTAATTTATATGAAATTTACATCCAAAATTATTTATATTCACTCCTTAGTGTGATTCCCTATTTTCTTATATTTCTGTCATGAATAGAAAAATATCATTATTCTTATCTTGTTACAATGCTGTAGAATTGATGAAATTTCACATTACCTAGGAGTGAAAAACTTTAGGTCGTGGGATGTGATCATGTAGTGACTTATTATATATTTCGAACCCTAAATTTATTATTTTATAGGGAGAAGAATCCTATATTTTAATCCCTTATCATTAAGTTGAATTTTTTATTCATTATTTTAAAACACAATAAAAGGATAAAATTCAATATTCATGTTTCTTTCATAGAAGGAGATAGGTTTCATATGCAGATTAAAACATCCCCAAACTAAATACAAATTGAAAAATTACTTTTTAAGTATTTTAGTGTCATTGGGTTATAATTTCTTCAAATGGGACATGATTAGGAAATGACCATAAGATTCCCAATGAAGGAACATAAAGAGAATGAATTATGGGGGAGAGGGATTGGATATACCTTTAATTAATGGGACAAAACATTGGATATGATAATAAAATTTGGATTATTATAACTTCCTTTAAAAATTAAAATAGAATTATAAGATACCCAAAAATATTTGGTGAATATTTTATAAGAAATGTGGTCGTTCATGCAAATGGATTCCAAGGAATGGATTAAAAAAAGTACTACTCACCTACCTCACAATATCATTGATTTCATTTTTACATATCATGTATGTAATGTTAATAAAATTCCTCATGTACAACATAGTTATATGATTATTGACTAGAGTGAGAGAGTAGAGTGCTTCAGATGTCTATTTACACATATTTATTCTTCTTTCCCCTTTCATAGATTTATAATATCCATTCGATCACCCATGGAATAACTCGAAGAATATATCAAGATTCTATATTATATTTATTCAATTTGGTTTATGATTTTAGGTTTTTAAATTAATTTTCATTATTATATATTCTTATTTCATTGATTTGTATACTGTTATATGAAGTTGACAAACAAATGATCATGATTTGGGTTCCCCATTCATGTGATTTTTTATGCATAGTTTTCCATTTCATCTTCCTCTTTTAAAGAGTTTTGATTATGTGGATATTAGTAGTATATTGAAATCATGTGAAAAAAATAACCCAAATGTATCATTATATACTTTAAAAATGAAATCATAATATCCTAAACAATAGATACACTTCTCCATGTGTTTCCTGGGGGTGATTTGGTTATAAAGTCAGTCATAAGTCACTCGCTCATTATCTATAGTTGATGAATCATTATTTGTATCTAAGTGAACCCTATGTGGTATACATGTATAATATTTGAGTTATAATGTTATATAGTTATATAAATCACGGGTAAAAAAGAAATAATACACTTCCCTTGAAGAAATCAAGGATGCATATCAAGGGATTTCCCTAAGTTGATCATATTTAATAATAACTATCAAAATCTACTTCATTTTCTCAATTTTCATGTGAATACATACTATATAATCAAAAATTGAACCTATTTATATAATCACTTATTTATAATTAATTTATTTTTTCTTGTAAATTAATTTTGTAAATATGTTTCATGGTGTGACCATGGGTTCCTTCTGTACTATATAAAATCATGAAAAAACAAACAAATCATTTGAAACGTCATGAAAACCCCATTAAATTAACCCAAGATTCATAAAAGGGTGTTTCTTTTTGACATATCTGTGCACAACTAATAAATTTTTTAACTCTCCACATGGATCTATAACACTTCGAGATCTATTACACACTTCTTTCTCAGTTGTCCATTATTCAAGTCTCATAATATTTTTCTTTTTCTCTCCATTATTTCAGGAGACATAAGTCTTCTAAATTAAAATTATTTACTTTTATAGTTTTAAAACCACATAAATAAAGTATTATATCTCATACATTAAGGTAACATATTCCCTATTTATTAATTTATTAACCATTTTTGACATTCATACTAGGTATGTTCTCAATACTTCATGTCATTTATTATGGGCCATATGTATTATAATACCATGAGAAACATGGATTAATATTCATTCATATTATCCCATAATTCATATTTTCCAAGATGTGGAAGTGTTAGGGGTGATAAATTGAATTTTGAATAAAACATAAACTTTTCCTTCACACAAGATAATTTATATTCAAGAAGTTATAAATTTTTCACCAATCAAAGTAACAACAAATGAAAAACATAGTATAAATTAAATGATATAAAAATAATGAAAAATATATTTTAAATAAACCAATCAGAATAAAAAAAATATTAACAAATTCAAAAAAATTTCAAAACATTTTGTAATGTATTTTAAAATAATATTGTAAATTATATTTCAAGTTCCAAGAAAATTAACACTCACATTTAATCCAAATTTAAAGGATGATAAATAGCTATATCCAAGGTATATAATCTCTGATACCTAAGAACTTCATCAATAAAATTGAATAAAATATATAATTCCAAGACTATATATGTTTTTCAGATGTTGATAACAAGAAGATCTACCCTAAGCTCCTCTTTGATCATCATAATCGGTTTATTGTTTTTCCCATAGACTTTGTAGAATTGGATGTTCATAAAAACAAATATTATAATCATATAAATCTCATTGATAACATAGGATTGAATTTAAACTTTTACAGTAAAAATATTACAGATTTCAATTTAAAATCTACACATATATACTGTATAAAAATTAAAATGAAAATAAAACTAATGTGATATATCAAAGAAATGAGATAATGGAATGATAAAAATAAAATTCATATGAATTTGTAATTAATTTATAATATTTTATCATTTATTATTTAAAAAATACTCTAAATTTACATTCATTACTATAATAAACTCTGAAAGGTAAAATTTATGTTTTCTAAGAATAATAACAATTAGAGAAGCTTCAGCCAATTATTTATTACCTCTAGTTCTGATACCATCACAATTTTCAATAAATCACATGATTTAGTATTATCTCATTGGGACATGTGAATCAAAAGCCTTGTTATCACAAAAAAAACATAACTACAAAACATTAAATGCATGTTTAAATATGTGTTTTCTTTGATTTTTCAAAAAAAAAATCGATCTAAAATAATTCATTTTTAAAATATGGCTCAATAGTATCCCAATTTTTGATAGTCATAAAATATGAAATATAGGGGAAATTAAAATGGAATAAAGAAAAGATGATTACTCCTTATATTTAGATGAAATTTACTCCCCTTTGTATATGTAAACAATATACATATAATGTCCCCCTTACTTTATTCCTCTTAGCTTTTCTAAACATTCTCACCCAATGTAATTCTTCAAAATTCTCCTCTTTAACACCCATATAACATCCCCCCATATGGGATTATCCAATAGATATATTGAGAAAAAATAACAACTAAACTAATAATAAGGTTAAACACTTCTATGGAATAATTAATTTCTATGAAAAATAAAAAATACATATTTAGGTGTTTCATATTTAATAATATATTCAATAGTAAAATAATGTTTAAGTAAGAGTAAAACCCAAATTAAATGGAATACATAAGTGAATATCAAACCATATAGAGGGGGACTTTGGGAATAAATAGATAAGATAAAACACATCCAGTAAAAATGTAACTTTTTGAAGATAACTTTTGGTATGTACGTCAAATAAAACACTTTCATCATGATTAGTTTTTTAATATAATCAAAATACATCATATAGATTCCATTTAATGATATTATAGAAAATAGGATGTACTTTTATATATAATTGGAACTATTTTATTGAAACAAATAATGTCATATTTTCTTGTTGAGGGGGTTTTCAATGTTAGGGTAATGGAAAACATGAAGCATAAAATGATCACTTAATAATAGTAAAATGATTTTTTGTTTGATGTATTCGAATATTTTAGAATGTAATGTATTAGTAAATATTGTTGTTAGATGATATTCATTTCCTATTAATTCAATAAAAATATCCCATTTTAGTGAAAAAAAATCATTAAAGATGATGTATATGAAAGATAGGAAAAATTGGAAGATATTACTAGAATTTCATCATTATGTAAATTCATTCCTTCAAGATCACACGCAAAAAAAATACAACCAATATTTAACTAATATATATTTATTGTAAATTATAATTTAATACTCTATGGACTATACTTTGAAAGAGTTAGTTATCATAAATAAATAAATTCTTAAAAATAAGTATTATTTAGAGATTTGTCACAATACCTATAATTCCTTCATATAAAATAACTAAAAAAATATAGTATCCAAACCATCTTAGGTTTGTAAATTTTTGAAAAAAAATATTCCAATCCAATATTTTCTAACCCTGTAGAGTCTTATAGCTATGAGTTCTATTGAAATTTATTCTCTCAAAATTATGTAAGATTGAACCTTATTCAAGGAGAAACAACCCTTCAAGTGACACCCCCATTGAAAATTAGTACAATAGGGTGAACTATTTTAAAATAATAGTTTGATTGAAAATGTATCTTTTTGAAAGATTTATTATCAAGTATTGAATATGTTCTAGTTTATTTAAATTATCATAAAATTTTATCAAATATCTCCCTTATAGAATTATATATATAAGAAGTATCTTTTCAAGACTTTAAACTTAAAACATATGTTTTAAAAAAAAGTTCGAATTATTAAAAGTTGAAATAGGAAAGGATATAACATCTAACTCAGAAGTAAGTTTAAAAATTATATCATCACCCATAGAGATATATACCATAAACTTATCATAGAAGTTCATCATCTTTATATATATATATATATATATATATTCTATAGTCCAGTCACATATTTGTCCATTTATTCAAATTATGGGGTATCATGTCCATCATTCAATATATTCGAGTATATGGTGTCTAAATATAACATAAAAAATCAGAAGATACCTTATCTTTGAATAATTATTCATCTTGAGGATCTTTTTCAAATAAACTTGTTATCCTATGGATATCATCACATTCCATATCACTATTATAAGAAGGTAGATATTCACTATCACTCCGAATATCAATAGTAGCTCTCAAAACATTCCCCCATTTTTATTTTAAGGATCTCCATTAAATTATATTCTTTTTATTTCCCTATGGAAAATGATATCTAATATTTCCTTGATTCTTACATTCGTAGAAAATAACATCTGAATAATCCTTATTCTTATCTCTCTTCCTAGATTTATCCTTTTCATCTCCTCATTCATTTCGATAATCATTTCGAAAATTATTAATTCTATTAATACAATTACTATTCCTTAAAAGTTGATAAAATTCACATTTAAGAAGTTATAAACTACTACCATTCAAAAAATTCATAAAAACACTCTTTGAAGTAAATAGATTCAAATTTTAACACAAGAAGTAGTGGAAGAAAATAAAAAACCACCATTCTTCCAATTCAACTTCATAGAATCCAATTTCATCATATTCCTGTAAAACAAATTATCTTTCGATAAGATAATCAAGGCTAAACATAGTAATTTGTTTCAAATTTTTTATCATATCCCTCTTATATTCTCCTATTATATATATATATTATTCTCTACAAGATTCTTATACTTAATCTTCCACTAACAAAGTGATGGAAAAATATGATTAGTGGTCATAAAATATTGATGCATGTATCCAACTGATTATCCCATAATTAAATTAAAATATTGATAATACAAACATAGTGTATCGCTTTTATTATCCATGAATTTAGAAGCTATATATTGTGTAACCACGATTTTTATAGAATTACTATTCCCAATCTCACATATAGATATCTTAATATAAATATTATGTGTCATTTAAAAAATGAAAATTGTTCCAGACCTTTTAGATCAAATGATATTCCAACCACTACTCATGAATAAAATTATAAATTTCTCTCTTTGGAATCCTATAGTTCATAACTATCATCTAATTATGAAATGGACTTGTTTTAATCACAACTATTTTTATTTTATCTCTCCAATACTCATTATATAGACGCTAAAAAATAAATGGATGAGTCAAAGTCATGGTCTCCAAATTTTTAACATGTAAACCTTCCATATAAAAAGTATCTTTTATTAAATAAACATTAGTCTATGGGAAAAGAAAATCATTCAAAAACCAAAATCTATGAGATATTATCTGAATGTAGTGAAAGGATGTTATGCCAAATGCTTTCTGAGAAATTTCCACATCCAGAGTGATTGAATTTAATTTTAAAGAAAGCATATAATTTTCCCCCACTCAATAAAATATATATTTTGGAAGGTATAAATTCTAAACTAATCTAATAATAAAAAAGATTAACATAGTTGAAAATAAATGAATCATAAGTTATAAACAACATGAGGTATATAATTTAAAAATAATAATAAAATAAAGATAAAAACAATGAATATTCTTCTAAATGACAATACATTAACATTATTAAAATAATATTATAATTGTTTTAACTAGTTCTGATCAAAAGAATTATTTTATCTTATTCTCAAGTTGTATGAGTATTAGTACTCTGATCCAAGGGATATAAGTTTTCATACCCTCAATCATCATTAGTCAAATATATTAGAAGGTAAAAGTCTAAACTCAGGCTCCTCTTATAGATATCAATAGTAACAACCTCTATTCTTGATTTCCTCTTCATTTACCCTGGTCTTTCGTAACTCATTTCCCTATAATTCATCAAAGAATAAGTTCAAATACACATTGATTATTAATGCTTAGAATCACTTTTATAATGAAATATTGTAGGTACATGATAATAATTGAAATCTTATAATTTTTAAAATAAAATATTTTCATATGTAATCTCTATAAAAAAAATTAGTAAATAATTTAAATAGAAACTATAAATTCACCAATATAATAAAAATATATCAATTCAAAGTATATTTTTCCATAATTCCTTCAACTCAGCTTTTAATTTTTTATATTAAAGGTTGATCTAAATTTATAGGTGTTTGTGTAACATTATCCCAATGGTAAAATCTATGTTCATTAAAACACATAACAAACACCAAATCATAAACCTATCTTATGTTTCATGTTGTTAAACTATCTTCATGGTGATCTAGAAATTAATTGTTTTAAAATTTTCTCACAAAAATCAGTGAATCATAATTTATGACTTCACAGAAAATATAACTAACAAAACATCATGTAAAAATATGAAAAACATGGGGAGTGTATTGATTAATAAAAAAATAGATCCATAAGAAGTCATTTTTGGAAAATGACTCAATAATTACTAGATTATTTAATAAAATAAATATTTATATGATGAATTTTGACAAGATTTTATCTATTTGTCTATTCTAGTTGAGGATTTACAGTGAATTATTTTATTTTCAATAATTGTTTCATTTTCAATAAATCATTAATTTTTTATAGGAGATATGATAATGAAACTATTCTATAAAAAAGGGATATGTGGTAGTCTGATGGTTGTCCAATGGAATAATTAATGATGGTTGAATTTATTGAGACAAGATTTTTCATCAACACTGGTAACTAGTCCCTATTTGGGGTACCTTTATGGTAATTGAATATATCATGGTTTTATAATTAGTGACCTAATCTTGTCCAGTGATATCAAAATATGGAATGATTCTAATATTTTAATGGATAGTGAAAATTCTACGACTCTCTCTATAATGTATCCCTTATATTTATGTATGTTCCTTAATAGGAATTTATTTAAGGTATCAACATTAGTATCACCCCGTCGGTTCTATTAATATGACTTAACTATTCTACCAAATCCATTGTTAGTATTTCTTTGGCCTATATATCACAAAATCCCCCTTATTTCATAGCCTTTTCAAAATAAATCAATTCACTCTATATTTCCCTCTGATGATTCCATGGTTACTTAATGGGTGGATCTTGGCCACATGTTGTGGCTGATTTGGTTAAAAATGGGATAATTGAACATTTAAACATTATGAAAAACTCATCTTTACTATACTGTAGACTATGGGCCTGAAATTGTTTATTCACTATTGACTCAATAGAATTTAGAGTTAACTCAAATATTATACAAGGTATACTATATTTTTCGACATGTTACACCATACTATGAAAAATATAAGTATCCACTACAACTTCAAAATGATATATATAGTCGACCATATAGATTATTTTTATTGAAATTTCATTTCATTCAAAACATCAACTACAAACATAAAAAAGAGAGAAATACGTTTTTACCATTTCAATAACAATATTAGATTATAATTAATATGTCCAAATACAAAATTAAAAAAAATCAGTTTATCCTCAATTAAATTAAATTATATTAAATTTGAAAAATTATTATTTCTATATGAATTATGTGGAATCTTGATACATTGAACTACATAATTAAATATACACAAGTTTAACTATATAATAATCATATAATACAGTATATGGAATTAAATTTACCAATAAATATTCTAAATACTTCTACATATGATAGTTTTATAAAAAATACTAAATGTGATGTTTCTTAACTAAAAATGTAAATCGGATTAATATTCCTAATATGGAACAAGATAAATAAAGGGTTTGATTAAAAAAACATTATGAAAAATAATTTTTGGAAAGAATGTTTTCATGATTCCCTAAAAAAATCTATGTTATGTGACTGTAGGAATCATTGATATATAAAGCATTAATTTTTATAGATGTTACTAATGTATAACACTATATTAAATAAGGCTAGGAAAATATATAAATTACCATATACAAGGAGTGATAGTGATTAATAATCTTCAAAAAATAAATCTAACATTGATAACATAATATAATACTTTTTTATTATTTTAAATATTAACCTCATTTTTGTTAAGTGAGATCCATAGAGACTAATTACCATAAATCATGCCAATAGAGCATCACAAACACACAACCACTAGAGAAGAGCCCAATAATAATTGTATCATCTCTTACACAAAACTTGTAGCATTATACCAACCAACCATTATTAACTAATTGATCACAATTGTTATTTAATATATTACCATTTTCAATCAATACTAATGTAACACCCCAAGATTCTACGATACGCTTCTCTTTGAATAATGTGATAGCGTTTGTTGTACGCAACATCGAGTTCTAACACACCACAGCCAATCAAACAAGTCATTATGAATAGTAATACCTACTTTTTGAAATTTTATAAATTTTATCTCTCAAAATGGACTTCATTTTTGGATTTGGAATATTGAATTTAGCCTTGGGTAAAATTTTGGAACTTTTTGGATAACATTTATATTTTGATGAATAGTGAAAATTATTAAATTTTAATTAAAAACAACTTTTTTAATCGATATAATTTATATTGATAAATTATGAATTTGAGTGGTTTTAAAGTATATTTAAAATATATTTATACCATTTAATATAATTTTGGTTATTTTACATAATTTTACAATTAAACCGGACATAAACAAGTGTCAATATTTTGATAGTTATTATCTCTTAAAAACACGCTTTTTGTTTTAACAACGGGAATTAATTCTAAATTAATTTTTCCACTTATGTGTTTTGAATTTGGAAAAATGGATTCCCTATTTGGAATCAGTATGTTCATATTGTGTAAATAGGTAACTTTTATTTTTAGACATTTTGAATAATTATTTCGGTAAATATTTTATTTTACCATGGTTAAAGGTAAATCCGGTAAATAAGGGTTAAAAAAATATTATAATAATAAAAAATTCCCCTAAAATGTGTCCTAACCTTATTGGTTGATACATTTCCGACCATGTTCTTATTTGGGTCGATTTTTGGACCCCATTGATCCACTTGTAAGTGATAATGACACTTTATTTTAATTAAGTTAAAATAAATACAAAAATGACAAAAGCATATATCTTTTATCAAAATAATTTTTACAAAGGGTTATATATGTTGGATTTTCAACTATAAATATTCATTAGAAATATAAAATGATTTCCTACATAATAATTGTTTATTTATTTTTTTACACATTAAATAATGTAATTTATTTATGACACAATGATGATGCAGTAATTACCTAATTAATGAAAAATTAGAATAATTGATATTATAAATACCCAAATAAATATAATTTGAGACTTTTAATGACATACACTAATATTATAGGTTAATATTACATGTTAGTATTGACCTAATTAACTTATTTAGAAGTAATCATTCTGTTATGAGTTCTTACAAAAATTAATTATTGAATAGTGTCAAAATTGACAGAAAAGAGGTTTTAAAACAAATATTATATTATTAATTTATATTCAATTCTTAAAAATCTAAGGATCAACCAAGAGGCTTATATAATTATATATGTGTGATTAATGGACCACTTGGGGGTCTCTTGGATGTATATAGTGACTTTATTAACCATATAATATAAAAATACAAAGAGTCATTGTAAAAGTGAAACTAATTAACTAAGAATTAATACTTAAAGACAAGGTTAATATAATAACCCAAACCTGTATAAATACTATTGTATGAGTGGTTTTAGACCTATCCCTACCTTAACCATTAAATAATCCACTTTGGAGCCATTGTAAACCAATATGAATTTATTATAAAATAATATTTCTAGCTTTTCCAAAGGTGCCCCTCACCCCTCTTATAAAAGGTCACTCTTCCTTCTCATTAACTCAGTCCTTCAAAGCCTTTTGGTTCAGCCATAATCTTCCCAAATACTCTCTCAAATTCCCTCAATTCATCCTAGAGGCCTTCCTTTAGTCATAAAGTCATCCTATGGAGCCATTTTGATCAAATCAAAAGGAAGAACCCGAAGAAAATGTAAATATTTCAACACCCTTTTTCAAGTTCCTTTCTTATTCCACTTTTCATTATTTGTTATTACCATTCTAAAATAATAACTCCAGTATATTATATATACATTTATGTTATTATAAACATTTTACAACCATATTTTTGTATTCTATCCATCCTTTGAATAACATGTCACCATATGTGTGTACGTACGGCTTACCGTCTCCACGTCGTGGTGTAATTGTTATTCAATAAATTATTATTTGGATGGGTTTAATAATGTTTTGTAATTCATGTAAATAATAAAAATAACATGATAATTATTCTGTATATATGATATACCATCCAATTATATATTATTTTAATATCAAAAGAATGATATTGTCGCTCGTGCGTATGTATGGACTACCGTCTCCTTGAACGCGATGAGATTCATTCTAAATCTTATCCATTCAAGTATAATTATCATTTGATGATTTAAAAATAATTTTTAAGGACTTGATAACATTCTGGATATGAATAATATAAAACCTATCCATGACAAACATGGCTTACGTAACAAAACATATAAAATAAAACGAGTCAGTTGACCCTCAAACAACGATAATACAAAGATATTATTAACAAATAAATGTTAAAAGATCATATATGATATCATATTAATGTATATGATTATTTTATAATTTAATAACAATTATTTCACAATTATACAGTAGGTTAACCTACACTCAACCAAGGAAAAGTACAAGGTAAGGGTTTATTTCGCAATCTCTTCATTATCCGAGGTTGTTTATACGTAATAATCTACTGGGATCTCTTTATCATCCACATCCATGTTTCTTAAAAATGTATTTCAAAACATTCTTACTATTTTACATAATATTGGTTTAAGTCATTTATACCCTTGTTTGACTTTTTATAAGAGGTTTATAAAGGAATCTTTCCGTCGTTTTCCAAACAATGTGGTTTTTAACCATTTCGACAGAATTAAGGTAAGAATGTTTTTTTAACTTATACGGTGGGTGCGGCTATTTTCCGACGTTATAAAATCATCGAATCTTCCCTTAAAATCTTATAAGAATATTTTCTTAGCAAATTTTTTATTTTATAAATATATGACTCTTAAATTATTTCCAAATAGAAAGAGATATTTCTCTAAAAAGAGTTTTCATTTCATCTATGTCAACATCCTTTGATGGATTTTACGCTTATTTGAATTCGATTTACTATGATACAAAACTTCTATATTGTATTGAATGTTTTTTGATATGTTTTACTGTAGATGTGTTATTTTTATACCATTCATGGTTTATGGATGAATTATTTACATTGTGTATTCTAGTTTTAATACGAATGTTTATGTTATGTTTAAACGTTTTCATATGGGAATGCATTGGACTTAATACGTGGCGGGTGGAGCCCGCTATAGCTCCTTAATGCATCGGTAGGTACCATGCGACAAACTAGTGTCTTGGCACAAGGCCTTGAGAAATTATTATTTGTAGTCTTGGAACGAGGCCTTGGCTATGTGGTAATGATATTCTAGCATTATGCATTCCATCGTTATGAAAGTGGTTATTGATATTGCATGTGATTATTCGATTAGTAAAATAACCATGTGAATAATTAAATGGAATTATTTCATTTTATTTTTTCCATACTATGATGAAGTTCAAGTTTAAAAGGCGTTTTATTTAGTTATACATTTCCTTAAATGTTTATTCTTATTTATGAAAGTTTCCACTATATTGTTATCCTTACTGGGAATTTGATCTCACCCCTTTTCTATGTTTTATTCTTCCCAGGATGTGAAGAAGTAATTTATGAATGACCTGCTTGGATAGTATGAGGGGATAAGATTGTGGACTACGGAGACTATGTTGTTTTAGTTTTCATTTTTATGATGTAATGTTAAACTTTATTAATGTATCTAGTCATTCCAAGGCTACTAAACTAATCGGTCTTTCGAGACTTGATCTTTCTTGTCATCGTGCCAATGTTATGTAATAATGCACCGACTCTAGGTAACTGGGGTCGGGGTGTTACAGTTTGTATCAGAAGAAGTTTAGTACAAACTGTGGAAGCTAGATTTAGATAAACTCTGATTAGAGCACATAGATCTAAGATGGACTTTGAGGATTAGTATAGAAGAACTTCCTAGAATTTTGGTATTGTAGAGATTTTGTGAGTTTTCCGAGCAATACATCCCTGTCTGGATACGAGCAGGTAGAGGCGGCTCTGGCACAAATGTACCTAGGTGTAAAACCCGAAAACACCACTTTGAACTAGACTCGAACGGGAACTGGTGCACGACAACGGGCCTTGCTGCACTCTTGGTTACGACACTCCCGGGGGATAGGCTTAGGATAACTCTCATTTTCCTTACAAATCATTATGAAGGGTTTATGAGTATATACTTCCTTAAAGAAAACATTTTTATGATTATGGATTATATCCATAAATAGTTCAATTTATGTTAACTGTTTTATAAGTATGAAATTATGTATTTTGATTCATAAACTGATCTAGTTTATGCCATTGTTTATAAATGACACCTAATGGAAGAAATGGAAACTGTATCAATTCACACACTCCATGTAGGGATTTCCCTTCTGCTCAAGATAATTATAGTGGAGATGGTGATGCAACTGGTTCTGATCAGCTAATCACCATACTAGGACAACTCACTCAGGTTATGAATAACAACCTTACCCGTATGGAGCACCCTGATCCATAGTGTGGAGGATCAATGTTATATCGCTTCATGAGGCAATAACAACCAACATTCATTGGGAGTACAAATCTATTGGTAGCTGAGCAATAAATAATTTCCCTAGAGAAAATATTTTAGGCTTTGGGAAGTAGTGAAAAGGAAAAAGTTATCATGGTAGTTTACCGCCTCACTAGAGATGCTGATCAATGGTGGTCATTGATTCAAAACATGAATGAAGATGATGATGTATCAAATATAGAATGGAGGGAGTTCAAAGATCTTTTTTTAGAAAAATACTTTCCTCGTGACCATCGAGCAGATATGGAAAGGCAATTTCTGAGTCTGAGACAAAAGGAGGATGAGAATGCCGCAAAGTATGAGGCTAAATTTTCTAGGTTAACAAGGTATGCTAGAGATTATATACGTACCCAAAGAAGTAAGATTTATTTTTTCTTTGATGGGTTAAAACCATTTATCCATCAAGAATTAGTCTCACAATCATTCTAATCATACGAAGACATTGTCACATGTGCTATCAAGACAGAAATGGAATTCCCTAAGTCCTATGACTTTAATAAAAAGCAAGAGAAGAAGAGATCTGCTGATCAATCTAGGAATGGAAATAAGGGGAAGAAGGGAAAGGTTGAATATCCAAACTGTGGTAAATGCGGGAAGAAACACCCCGGTACTTGCTTAAAGGGAATGAGTGTCTGTTACAAGTGTGGTGAAAACGGCCACCATGCTCGTGATTTCATAGGGAAGAAGGAAGCTACCAATGTTTAGTGCTACAATTGCATGGAGATGTAACATTATGAAAATGAATGTCCTAAGCGTCAAGGAACTTACATCAAAAAAGGCCAGGGGATCAAGGCCAAGCTTATGATATCACTACTGCTGAGGTAGAAGCTCCGAAAGACGTGGTGGCAGGTAATTTAATGGTTTCCTCAAGTTTAGCAAATGCATTATTTGTTTCTTGATCATTGCATTGTATCATATCTTCCCAGTTTGAAAAGATAATTAGATATTTCAAATTTGATTTAACAAGGGAGTTGTCGGTTAAAACTCATAAAGTAATTATCATTGCAACAATGTTTTGTGAATCAGTCCCCATTAGAGAACATAAATGTTCTTTATCTGCTGATCTCATCGTCATACCTATGATTGAGTTTGATATAATCCTCAGCATGGATTGGCTTTCAGACCATGATGCGATGATTTATTGTAAGAAGAAATAGGTTACGATTTTTGATGATGATGATAACGAACACCATATCATTAGAGTAGAATCGTCACCACCTAATTCTTATCTAGATCCACCCCCAGTAGCTCAACTAAATTCAATTATTAGGGAGGAAGAGGATGAAATTACAGTGGGTGAGGAAAGGAATGTTCAAATAGAGGATGTACCTATTGTAAATGAATATGTAGATGTGTTTCCAGAAGATTTAACTGTACATCCTCCAGAATGAGAAGTTGAGTTTTCCATTGATTTAATTCCTCGATCAAGGACTATATCGAAGACCCCTTATAGAATGGCCACTGTAGAATTAGTTGAAATAAAGAAACAACTAGAGGAACTGAGTAATAAAGGATTTATTCTCCCTACTTCTTCTCCATGTGGAGCCCCTGTTCTTTTTGTTAAAAGGAAAGATGGATCTATGAGGTTATGTATCGACTACAGGGAGATCAATGCTATAACAAAAAAGAACATGTATCCCCTACATCGCATTGATGATTTATTTGACCAAATGCATGGAGCTCAATAATTTTCAAATATTGAACTTCGAGCTGGATACCATAAGTTGTGTGTGAAGAAGGAATACATTCTGAAGGCAGCATTTCGAACAAGTTACGGTAATTACAAGTTTACAGTAATGCCTTTTGGATTGACTAATTCACCCTCTGTATTCATGGATCTGATAAATAGAGTTTTCAAGGAATATCTCTATGAATTTTTGGTGGTATTTATTGATGATATCATGCTATACTCCAAAAGCTGCGAGGATCATGAAAATCACTTGTGCATTATCCTGAAGACTCTAAGAAGACATGAATTATATGGGAAGTTTAGCAAATGTGAATTCTGGCATCATGAGATTTCTTTTCTTGGCCACATTATCACTAAAGATAGAATCTCTATTGATCCTTCTAAGACCAAGGTAATCCAAGAATGTCCAGCACCGATGAGTATAACTGAGTTACGTAGTTTTGTTGGTTTAGCATGTTATTATCGTTGTTTCATCCAGAATTTTGCCCGGTTGGCTAACCCATTTACAAAGCTCACACGTAAAGGGGATAAATTTGTTTGGAAAAAAGAGTGTGAATAATGTTTCGAAGAACTGAAGAGAAGATTAGTCAATGCTCCTATATTGACTCTACCATCAGGGAATGATGGGTTTGTTATTTATAGTGATGTATCGAAGAAAGGACTTGGTTGTGTCCTTGTGCAGAATGATAGGGTTATTGCCTATGCATCACGACAGTTGGAAATTCATGAACAAAACTATACTACTCATGATCTCGAGTTAGCAGTTGTGATCTTTGCTTTGAAGATATAGAGGAACTACCTCTATGGTGAAAAATGTGAGATTTATACTGATCACAAGAGTTTGAAGTATGTTTTCGCACAAAAACAACTCGACATGAGGCAAAAGAGATGGCTTGAATTACTCAAGGAATATGATTGCATGATACACTACCTCCCAGGGAAGGAAAACAAGGTGGAAGATGCTTTGAGAAGAAAATACCATGGAGTTTTGAAAAATATGAGAATTGAAAGGGATCCAATTTTCATGGATCTAGTGAAGATGGACATGGGAATAACCAGGGAAGGTGAAACATCAATGATTTTTCAAATGGTTTCCAAAACATCTTTAGTAGAAATGATTAAGAGTTCTCAGACCGATGATGAATAATTTCAACAGATTATTAAAGATCTGAATGATGGGAGATTGAGAGACTTTGTGTATGAAGAAGGAATTTTGAAATTCGGGAAGAGACTTTGTGTTCCAGATATACCTGATCTAAAAAGAGAATTGCTGGATGATGCTCATAGTTCCAATTTCTCTATACACCCTGGGAGAAAAAATATATATAGAGATTGAAGGAACATTTTTGGTGAGACAAAATGAAGAGGGAGATTGCGTATTTTGTGTCAAGATGTATGGTTTGTCAACAAGTGAAAGCTGGAAGGCAACTGCCTGGTGGAGTATTGAAACCTCTTCCCATACCTGAGTGGAAATGGGATAATATTGCGATGGACTTTGTCATGGGACTACCAAAGACTCCTAGAAGGAACAATGCAATATGGTTTATTGTTGATCATATTACCAAGTCAGCACATTTTCTTGCTACAAGAGAACATCTACCACTGGAACGTCTAGCAAGACTATATATTAATGAAGTTTTGAGACTTCATGGAGTACCCCTATTGATTGTTTTGGATCGTGATCCCCATTTTACTTCAAGATTCTGGAAAATTCTTTAGAAATGCTTGGACACTGAACTTCATTTGAGCACTGCCCACCACCCTCAAATAGATGGACAATCAGAACAAACTATTCAAACCTTGGAAGACATGTTGAGATCTTTCTCACTTGACTTTCTGGGTATGTGGGATCAAAATTTACCTTTGGTATAATTTTCCTATAACAATAGCTTCCATTCGAGTATTCAGATGGCACCATATGAAGCGTTATATGAAAAGAGATGTTGCACAACAACCTATTGGGATAACGTTGGTGAAAGAAAACTTGTAGGTCCAGAACTAGTAAAGGAAACAATGGAAAAGGTGAAGGTAGTCCAAAATCACATCAAAGCATCTCAAAGTAGGCAGAAGAGCTATGCTGATAATCGAAGGAAGGATTTGGAATTTCAAGTCGTTGATCATGTTTTCCTAAAGGTATCTCCATGGAAGGGAGTCATACATTTTCGTAAGAAAGGTAAATATATTCCCAGGTACATCGGACCTTTCAAAATTCTAGAATGAATTGGGGTTTTAGCTTACCGATTGGCAATGCCGGCAAGTCTCTCCAAAGTTCACGATGTCTTCCACGTATCTCTGTTGAGGAAATACATGCCTGACCCAAAGCATGTACTCACCTATGAAGAAATAGAACTGGAACCCGATATGTCTTATTGTGAAGAGCCAGTCGGGATTCTTGATATGAGAGAACAGGTACTAAGAAACCGGACGACTCGTCTGGTAAAAGTATTGTGGAGAAACCATAAGCTGGAAGAGGCAACGTGGGAACCCGAGGAACTTATGATGAAGAACCACCCGAGTATTTTCATGCGGTATTATTCTATAAATTTCAAGGAAGAAATTTTTTTAAGATGAGGAGAATGTAACACCCCAAGCTTCTATGGTACGCTTCTCTTTAAATAATGCGATATCATGTGTTGTACGTAACATCGAGTTCTAACACACCACAACCAATCAAACTAACCGTTATGAACAGTAATACCTACTTTTTGAAATTTTATAAATTTTATCTCTCAAAATGGACTTCATTTTTTGATTCGGAATATCAAATTTAGCCTAGGGTGAAATTTTGGATCTTTTGGCATAACATTTATATTTTGATGAATAGTGAAAATTACTAAATTTTAATTAAAAACAACTTTTTTAATCGAAATAATTTATATTGATAAACTATGAATTTTAGTGGTTTTAAAGTATATTTTTAATATATTTTTACCATTTAATACAATTTTGGTCATTGTACAAAATTTTACAGTTAAACCGGATATAAACAAGTGTAAATCTTTTGATAGTTATTATCTCTTAAAAAAAGCTTTTTGTTTTAACAATGGAAATTAATTTTAAATTAATTAATGCCACTTCTGTGTTTTGAATTTCGAAATTTTTTTTCCATATTTGGAATCAGGATGTTCATATTGTGTAAATAAGTAGATTTTATTTTTAGACATTTTGAATAATTACTTCGGTAAATATTTAATTTTCCATGATTAAGGGTAAATCCAGTAAATAAGGGTTAAAAAAATATTATAATAATAAAAAATAACCATAAAATCTGTCCTAACCTTATTAGTTGATACATTTTTGACCATGGGTATATTTGGGTCGATTTTGGGATTCCATGGAGCCACTTGTAAGTGATAATGACACTTTATTTTAATTAAGTTAAAATAAATACAAAAATGACAAAAGCATATATCTTTTAGAACAAAATTTTTTAAAAAGGGTTATATATGTTGTATTTTATACTAAAAATATTCATTAGAAAGGTAAAACTATTTCCTAAATAATTATATTTTATCTATAATTTTTAGACATTAGATAATTTAATTTATTTATGACACAATGATGATGCAGTAATTACCTAATTAATGAAAAATTAGAATAATTGATATTATAAATACCCAAATAAATATAATTTTAGACATTTTATGAATTAAAATAATTTTATAGGTTAATATGAAATGTTAGGATTTATTTAATTACATTTTTTAGAAGTAATCATTCTGTTATGATTTTTTAAAAAAATCAATTATTGAGTAGTGTCAAAATTGACATAAAAGAGTTTTTAAAACAAATATTATATTATAAATTGATATTCAATTCCTAAAAATCTAAGGATCGTCCAAGAGACTTATATCATGATAGGTGTATCATTAATGGACCACATGGGGTCTCTTGGATGTATATAGTAAGTTTAGTAACCATCTATTATTAAAATACAATGAGACATTGTAAAAGTGAAACTAATTAACTAAGAGTTAATACTTAAAGATAAGGTTAATATAGTAACCCAAAATTTATAAATCCTATTGGTTGAGTGGTTTTCGACATATCCCCACCTTAACCTTTAAATAATCTAGTTTGGAGCCATTATAAACTGAATATGAATTTATTATAAAATAATATTTCTGGCATTTCCAAAGGTGCCCCTCACCCCTCTTATAAAAGGGCACTCTTCCTTCTCATTAACTCACACCTTCAAAGCATTTTGGATCGAAAAAACTCTGACCAAATACTCTCTAAACTTCCCTCAATTCATCATAGAGGCCTTCTTTTAGTCATAAATCCATCCTATGGAGGACTTTTGATCAAATCAATAGGAATAACCCGAAGAAGAGGTAATGATTTCACCACCCTTTTTCAAGTTCCTTTCTTCTTCAACTTCTTCTTTCTTTGTTATTACCATTCTAAAATAATAACTCCTGTAAATTATATATACTTTGATGTTATTATAAACATTTTACAACCATATTTCAGTATTCTATCCATCCTTTGAATAACATGTCAGCATACGTGTGTACGTACGGCTTACCGTCTCCACGTCATGGTGTAATTGTTATTCAATAAATTATTATTTGGATGGGTATAATAATGATGTGTAATTCATGTAAATAATAAATATAAAATGATAATGATTCTGTATATACGATATATCATCCAATTATATATTATTTTAATATTAAAAAAATGATATTGTCGCTCTTGCGTACGTACGGACTACCGTCTCCTTGAATGTGATGAGATTCATTCTCCATCGTATCCATTCAAGTATAATTATCATTTGATGATTTAAAAATAATGTTTAAGGACTTGATATCATTATGGATATGAATAAGATACAACCTATCCATGAAAATCATGGCTTACGTAACAAAACATATAAAATAAAATGAGTAAGTTGACACCCGAAACAACAATAATACTAAGATATTATTAACAAATCAATGTTAAAAGATCATATATGATATCATATTAATGTATATGATTCTTGTATAATTTAATAACAGTTCTTTAAACATTATATATGAGGTTAAACTACCCTCAACCAAGGAAAAGTACAAGGTAAGAGTTTATTTCGCAATCTCTTCATTATCCGAGTTTGTTGATACGTAAAAATATACTGGGATCTCTTTATCATCCACATCCATGTTTCTTAAAAATGTATTTCAAAACATTCTTAATATTTTACAGAATATGGGTTAAATTCATTTATACCCTTGTTTGATTTTTTATAAGAGGTTTATAAAGGAATCTTTCTGTCGTTTTCCAAACAAGGTTCTTTTTAACCTTTTCGACAGAATTAAGGTAAGAATGATTTTTTAACTTATACGGCGGGTGCAGATATTTTCCGCCATTATAAAGTAGTCTAATATTCCCTTAAAAGCTTATAAGAATATATTAGAAGAAGATGTTTTATTTTACAAATATATGACTCTTAAATGATTTTAAAATAGAAAGAGATATTTCTATAAAAAGAGTTTTCATTTCATCTATGTCAACGTCCTTTGATGGATTTTACGCTTATTTGAAGTTGATTTACTGTGATACAAAACTTCTATATTGTAATGAAGATTTTGTGATATTTTTGACTATGGATGTGTTATTTTTATACCATACATGGTTTATGGATGAGAAATTTACATATAGTATCCTATTTTTAATATGAATGTTTATGTTATGTTTAAACCTTTTCATATGGGAATGCATTGGACAAAATATGTGACTAGTGGAGCCCGCTATAGCACCTCGATGCATCATTAGGTCTCATGAGACAAACTAGTGTGTTGGCATAAGGCCTTGACAAAATCTTATTTGTAGTCTTGGCATGAGGCCTTTGTTATGTAGTTATGATAGTCTGGAATTATGCATTCCATTATTATGAAGTGGTTATTGATATTGCATGTGATTATTCGATTAGTAGAATATCCATGTGAATAAGTAAATGGAATTATTTCATTTTATTTTTTCCATACTATGATGAAGTTCATGTTTAAAAGGATTTTGTTTTAGTTATACATTGCCATAAATGTTTATTCTTATTTATGAAAGTTTCCGGTATATTGTTATCATTACTGGGAATTTGATCTCACCCCTTTTCTATGTTTTATTTTTCCCAAGATTTGAAGAAGTAATATATGAATGACCTGCAGGGATAGTATGAGGGGATAAGAGTATGGACTACAGAGACTAGGTTGTTATAGTTTTCATTTTTATGATGTAATTTTGAACTTTATTAATGTATCTAGTTATTCCAAAGCTACTAAACTAATCGGTCTTTCAAGACGTGATCATTTTTGTGATCATTCCAATGTTATGTAATAATGCACTGACTCTGGGTAACTGGGGTCGGGGCATTGCAACTAATCCATTGCATAAATACCATTCATAGATCCACCTAACTATTACATTGTCCAACTCACCCCAATACCATCCAAAAATCAACCATGTTGTAATGCCTTGCATGGATATTAAAATATAATATATTTTTTCATCTCTATAAATTAACATGTACATTATAATCGATATCAATTCATAGATTCTAATATATATTTAAAAATAAATGCTATATAGTGTATAAAAATACCTTTATGATCACCAAAAAATATAAAATATTAAATACACCATTTCGTCGAATTACAACCATGATAAGACTGACGAAATAGAACTATCCTTGACATTCAAATAAAAAATATTATTTTAATTAATTAGCACCTCAAAGTGTTAAGTGTGAACCCTCATAGAATAACCACATAAATCAAAAATAAACAAACCACCATTAAGGATCCCACCTAATGAAGGCATCAGTGAATGGATGGCCCTATGGGAATGGACCACTACTTCCAAAATAAATACTTATTATCACAATTAGGCTATCATTGGATATATCCATATATATTACAATCAGTAAAAACTATTAACTCAAGATAATTCTCAATTTCAAATTATGGAAGTCCTAACCCCTCAAATGAGATATTTTTTTACGTGATCCACTCCTCTTTATCATATTTAAGATCATTTGAGACTCTATTTTTCCCAAGTCTAACCCACTCTTCAACAAAATCATAATCAAGACTCTTTTACTATCCAATTTTCTCTTCAATTACCTTTTTAAAATTTCTATAATATATTATCAACGTTCCTTTGATATTTTTTTATGAGGAAAAGAAACCACTGTCTTATAAGGGATCACATAAATCTTTTGGTTTATAGACCATAGGGGTATCTAGGAGATCTCCCATGATAATTTGACTATATTCATTACCTCCCTCTGATCTCTAATCTATATTTATCTTGAGAGAACATATATTCCCTACTAATATAGTCATCACGGTATTTGGATGATAACAGTAATCTTTCTAACATATGAATTTCCTCTTATTTGGGAAGGAGTGATCCTTGTAATTGTTTTACTTCCTTTTAGCCTCTATTACTATCTAACTATAAGTATGAATCAACAATAATAACCTCCAAAATGTCTTATAAAGTAATTTAATATTGAATTTCTCCTATTGTATCTATATGGGTATCATCTACAATCAACATCTCGTTCTAATTTTTCTCCACATATCCTACCTACACTAACCAAACATGTTTATTTCTATTCTTAGATACAATTGAATACTAACCATTTTTATTATATATGTTTATTGAATTCTTTTCAAATATCCTAAACTGGTTCTAAATCAAAACCACTTTAGGGATTCCAACCCTAGAAAGTTAATTCAGGTATAATTATTTATTCCCCAACACCATGTTATTTTTCAACGTAAGAACAATCCCAAAATACCATTATCCTAACCACATTCATGAGGTATCTCATCATCTTTCCATGAAATGCAACCATCCTGTTACCATCCTCTCCCGTATACTTTCCTAGATTCCTTTTTAATTCCAAAATAATTTCTTTTAAATATATCAAAAACACTAAGATATTTTTAATGAATAATATAGTGAATTAGAATATTTTATTAATATATTTAAAGGAATGTATTTTCAATGAAAATATTTTAACTATGGTCAATGATAAGACTCCAAAACATAACATTGAACACCCTCTTGACCATCTC
Organism: Viscum album; assembly: GCA_963277665.1. Lineage (NCBI taxonomy): Eukaryota > Viridiplantae > Streptophyta > Magnoliopsida > Santalales > Viscaceae > Viscum > Viscum album. Next base: position 630,861,772 of record OY728134.1, on the reverse strand, counting down.
ACACTAAACCCTGTATTAAACCCAATGAGGGGGTGTAACAACAATATAATAATATTAGTCTCTAAAAAGGATGTATCCAAATATAAAAAAATAAAATAATAATATAAAAATATTTTCATTATTTAAATTCCATCTCATTATAATAATTAAATTTGATATATGATACCATTAAGACAACATATCAATAACAATCGACATAATCTAGTGAGATAACAGTCTCAATGACATATTTTGAAACCTTTCAAAATTTTATAGAACATTAAGAAATAATTATAGGTATTATTAAATGAAAAAACAGTAGTCCTCTAGAATAAAGAATCCATATATTTATATGGGGCAAGATTCTCTCCAACATCAGAGGTTTAAGAAAGTATAGCTTATACATATTTTATTAGATAACCTAATATAGGTTGAATAATAAAAAGTTTCTAAATTAATTATTTTCATATTCTTAAAAATTAAATAATTATTACTATAAAAATAACTTTTCAAAAATGGATTTTGACATTAAACAAAACATGATAGAAAATTTATATTACTTCTATAAAATTATTATAGTGTCATATGGACGTCTAAAATTGGGTTAAAATAAAAGTGTTTTGTAGTTTTTCTATATGATCTATTTATCTAGGGTAAATATTTTATTTAAAATGTTTTGAATTATAAATACATAAAAAATGGACACAAAGACACAATTAAATTAATTTATTAATGATACTCAATAAGTAAGGGGAATGTTAAATGTACCATATAACACCCTGAGATTTTATAAGATTTATTATTTTTAATTTATTTCATGTCTTGTGTGGTATGATAAACCAATATTATCTTTCACTATACGCAACACCGTATTAGCTTGAAGTATACGCAACACTATTCTTGGATCGTGTTACACAAAATTTCCGGTTTTTTTGATAGAAGTTATTCTACGCAACATAAAGTGTATAAATATATATATATATATATATATATATTCAATGTACAAATAAAATATGATTGGATTCTCTTATACATAACAATAAAGGAATCTTTCCCTACATGCAACCCTGAGTTGGCATGCATTACACGCAATCGCGACCTTTCTTGATAGCGTGTGTTGTACGCAATACCAAGTTTCACTAAAAAATGATATGTTATTAAAATATTATATAAACTAGCCGTTATAAATATTAATACCCACTTTTTACAATTTTATAAATTTTATCTTTAAAAATGGACTTCATTTTTGGATTCGGAATATCTAAATTATCCTAGGGTGAATTTATGGTATTTTTCTGAAAACTTTCAATTTTTGATGAATAGTGAAAACACTAGGTTACTATTTAAAAGCCGACTTATTATTTAAATAAGTATTTATTTTATTTCAATTTATTTTATGTCAAAATTAATACATAATACTTATATAAGTTCAATTTAATTCATTGGAGTCATTTTATAATAATTTTAGATATATAAAAATTTTATTGAACTTTTCACCGTCTTTTACCCACCTCCTAGGAGAGTTTGAAAATGTATATAAACCTTAATTTTACCACTTATGTGCATGGAATTTGAAAAATCCGAGAGAAATGGTTAATATCAAGGAGTAAAATTTGGTTCAATAAGAAAAAAATAATTTTGGGTGAATAGTAACTTGTTTACTTTTATTTACCACGGTTAAAAGTAAATAGGGTAATTAAGGGTAAAAATGATATTATTTTTACCCTAACACAAGTCCTAATTCTATTGGATAAGTATAATTCGACCAAAAAAATTTAAGAATTTTATATTATCATTTAGGTTCACTTCGATTAGATTAGGACACTTATTATTATTTTAGTTAAAGAAGAGTTAAAATAGTTAAAATCAATGTTTAATAACTAAGTCATTTTTAATATAGAGTCATAAATAAGATAAAATTGACTATAAATATTTATTAGGAAGATAAAAATATTTCCTACCTAATGGTATTTTATTTGTAATTTTTAGACCTTAAATAAGGTAATTTAATTCTGACATAATGATGATGCAGTAATTACCTTATTAATTTAATATTAACATAATTGATGTTATAAATACACAAATAAATGTAATTTTGGACTTTTAATGAATTACAATAATAGTTTAGGTTAATATGGCTTGTTAGTATTGATTCGATTAACTTTTTTCTAACTAAGCATACTGTTATGATTTTCACAAAAATCAAGTACCAAATAGTGTCAAAATTTGACATAAAATAGTTTTTAAAAAAAATATTATATTATTAATTGGTATTTTTTTCCTAAAAATATATATGTTGTCCAAATGACTTATATAAGATTATATATATTAATAATTAACCACTTTGGGTTATTTTGGCTTGTTATAGTAAGTTTATTAACCATATAGTGTATGAAAACAAGAAGACACGGTAAAAGGTAAATTATTAAACTTAGAGTTAAATCTAAAGGATAAGGATAAAATATTAACATAAACATTTCTAAAACCTATTGGTTGAAATTATTTCGACCCTTACCCACCTTATATTCTAAATAAATCAATTTTTATCTATTAAAAACCGTATATGACTTTATAATAAAATAATATTTTAAGTTTTTCCAAGTGTGCCAGTGTCCTCCCTTATAAAAATGGCACCCCTCCCCTCTTCTCTTCACACCCTTTTGAGCCTTGAATCTTGGCCAAACACTGCCCATTTCTCTTCTACCCTTCCCTATAAACATTCTGGAGGTTCGGGTCTTCTCAAAAGTCCAACTCTACTTCCGTAATATAAGCTTAAAGGAGGTGCATCGAAGAAGAGGTAATATCTTCTTCTGATTCTCTCGAGTTTCTTTCTTCTTCTAATTCTTCTTCTTTAGTTGTCTCATTATAATATAATAACATCAGTATTACTTATATACTGATATGTTATTATAAATATAAAATAACCCTATTTCACCTTCTATCCATCCAATGGAAAATGAAATCACCACGCGTGCGTACGTACGGAATACCGTCTCCACGCCATGGTGTAATCTATTTTCGACCACCACCTTAGTTGGATGGGTATAATGGTGTAAATAAATAACTATATTTGATTATTGTAAATTTATATTGATTATGAAATATTATTCATACACTTAAATACAATTCCACTATCATGGGAATGATATCATCACTCGTGCATACGTATGGACTACCGTCTCCACGACGCGATGAGATTCATTCTCCATGTTAACCATTCATGAATGATTATAAAGTATATATAATGAATAATAATTAAATATATGACATAATAATGATACTAGATTTATGTATATATATATATATGTATGTCATCTACTTAATTCCATTTAATTCAATAAGGAAATGAAAACAACGTTAATGCGTACGTACGACCTACCATCTCCCTGAACGGTGTATTTCATTCTATTTATCGATCTATCATATATATATATATATATATATGTATATACTGAATATATATGATATATAAATAATTATGTACATTCTTTAAGTATGTAAATCATGATATAAGTAATAATATTAAGAACAACAAGTCGAAACACATATAATAAATGAATCAATTTTACCCAAATTGCTGCTTTTACAATGAATTTAAAAAAGAACGGGTAATATAAAGTCATAAGTAAACTATATATGATATCATAACAATGAATATGATTCTGTAATAAGTCATTGAAAATATTTAAATCATTATACCTGAGGTTTGGATATATACGAATAATATCAGACATTAGGTAATGGATAATTATTCCAATCTCATTCTTATCCGAGATTGTTTATTTGTAATTATTTACTAGGATTATATTTTTCATCCAAGTCCATATAATGTTTTTTATAAAGTTTTTAATATCCATTCATGTATGTTTAAAGTCCTGTTTACCCTTCTTTGACTTTTACTTTGTGTTATGGATGGAATCATTCTTTTGTTTACCAAACATGGTATTTTTTGACTTTTTCAGCAAAAGTATGAGGAGACTGTTTTTTTAACTTATAAGGCATGAAAGGATTTTTAAGATTTTATAATTCCTTATTTAAATAAATCTTAATATATAATATTTCATGACTATTTTCAACAAAATAATTTTCTTTTAAAATTGCGTGCAATTTTTTTAAAAGAAAATAATTTTGAAGAACAAAGGACATTTTCCTCAAGAATTCATTTCAAGTGTTTTAACAAAACCATTTTCCATCTAAGATGAAATTATTTAATATGTCTATATTTAAAGTATAATTCTTCTATGATTAACATGGTTTCACTTTTCTTATGATGAAATGCTGACAATTTTTTATATAGATTATGTTATGATGGGATGATGTTTATGAAATTCATTTTATTCTTTGGGTACTGATGAATGATTTATGTTCATGTTGTGGCACACGTAAGAATTATTTCATTATGAAATGGGTAGGACCTATATCTCCCTCCAATGCACTGGGTAATGATTTATATCTCATGAGATAGACATGGCTGGAATAGAAAGTTAATCTGGTTCAGTGATACCGGACTGGAACAATGAGTGAACTCGATTCAGAAAGGGACATTGTCCACTCAAATGGTCTTGGAAGCAATGCCTTGGCTGCTGTGGAAATCATATTATGTTCTTAATGGTTTCCAATATTACATTTTTTATTCCCATTCTATTTTATCATGATTGATGTTCCTTTGTGATATATGCCTTATGTACTTCCAAGATTTATGTCATTACCCAAGATTTTGATGTTTAAATATTATATTCATGTTTTGAAGTTCAAATGTATATGGTTTGTTTTATTTTCTCCATGCTTACCCTTACTAAGAATTTGAGCTCACACTTTATATGTTTTCTTTTCTCCAAGATATAATGAAATGTTTTAGGAAAGAAAAAAAAGATCTTTATGGGAGATGTGGTTGATCTTTCACCAATATTAGGAGATTATATTCCGAGTTCCCAAAGACACTAAACTATTACGATCCGTGAGTGTCTATTTTTGTTATGTATTAAGTATTATGAAAAAGTAATATAATTTCCATGTATGTCAAGATTTGGGTCTCTATAGTTGGTATCAGAGGAAAGTATTAGTTAACCTTTGGAAACTAGGATGCGAAAACATTAGTGAGATCCCTATAGATATTTCTAAGGTATGAATAGGGATGTCTCTAAGGTTAAGTATAAGTACAGGTTATAGTCCAAGAATTACGGTAACGATATTAAAATTAAACCTAAGATGTTAGATATTGAAGTTACTCCCCCTTGATTATGATTTTTTCCTCTCACACTATTCTTTTTGGGTTTTAGAAAATGGATGGAAACATGATGATTCACGATAATTGGGGATATGATGGACAATGGAATGATATTATTCATGATCAACCAAATGAAATTGGATCTGGAAGTCCACATACTGTTATTATTCCTAATCAGAAATCTCATAATATGATTAGTAATATCAACTTTGGTATGTTTCCTGACTCATATAATAAGAGAAACATGGAGTTTCATGATGATCATAGATGAATGAAATTCCAATTTCCATCATGTAAATCATGTGGTAAAAGGCATCAGAGAGAATTTTTCAAGTTTACTGGAAGATGTTTTGGGTGTGGAAAATAAGGAAAGAATGCCCGTAATTGTAAATTTAAAGGTTCAGTTAACACCATGGACCAGGATAATGGTATTTCTAAGACATCAAAAATGGTTAAATGTTTTAAATGCGGAATGTACGAGCATTATGCAAACCAATGCTATAAGGGAAAATTTAATGAAGAGAATCAGCATGGTCGTATGGTTAGTATTTTTATTGATGGTGATGAAGAGACTGCAAATTATATATGATATGAAAGTAATGATGAATCTCAGTTAGTGGTTTAAGAAGGTAGTGGAATGATTTGATGTTTATTAAGAATAATGTATGGTACTATGGAATAAAGAAAAATCTAAGGATTATTACACTGTTGTCTTTCCTTGAGTTTTTGAATGTATATGAAGAATGGTACCAGTAACCATGAAAGGTTATTCAAATATTTTTGGAAGGTAGATGATATGTTCATAATGAAAGGATAAGGCGATAATGAGATGTTTGATAGTTTTAATGAGGTCATGACTGGTATAAGGACAATGTGATATCATGGTTTGAGTATACATATTTTTTGGAATTTGATATGTAGAAAGAGTTAACTTTTGACAACATTCATGTTTTCACTAAGTTTCAATGGGTATTCAGTTTCCAAGAGAATACAAGATTAAGGTATTCACATGTTTGGAATGCGATCAACAAGATACATCTTGTGATATATTGGGGATAAATGATGGTATTCATGTGTCTGTTATGTGACCTTTCAAGTAATTGTTTTCTTTAGACTATGATATTGGACATATTTATTTTGGATAATCCTACAGATTATAATGGATTATGTTGGACATCAGATAGTATTGTTTAAGGATAGAACTTTTTTTCAATATTATTTCTGGAATGTTATAATAGTGTATTTTTAGAAAAAGGGACAACCTGCAGGACGTGCGACAACCCGTCACGTCGGAAATGGTTGCAGGAATCGAACCCACAACCGAAGTGCCACATGCCTTTATCACCTACCATGGGCCTACAAGAAGTCCATGGATAGTAGAAACTAGTTTTATTATAATTAGTATGATAGATGAAGTATAAGTCCATTTTTGGAATCATATATGATTAACCTCACCATAGATGGACTTATGTATATTTGATAACTTTTTCTAACCTTATGTCTGAGACAGATAGAATGGCCTATCATTCTATCGCATGATCTTCTAACACTACACAGAAGGAAAATTCAACTTTATTTCTTTAAGAGATGAAGTGGAAATTGTTCAAGGCATGAACAATGGTGATATTATACCGAAATAAAGTAAGAATTTCTTCTTATTCAAATTCTTTAACTTTAGGGAAATGATCTTGAAAACAAAAAATGTTGTCATACTGCCCTTATATCTGATTAATCAGATGGTAGCTTAGATCATCACGAATTTATGGCCTTTTTATTGTTGGATTTTTCATAGCAATGTTCTCTACCACTCTCCATCATAACGTGATGGTTAGATTTCACTTTCATATCCATATTTTCACTTATGTTCTCTTATGTGGAAACCCAGTGATTAGTTAATTTGGGTGACCATTACATTTCATAATTTAGTTTTTAATGTTATGTTTTGGTATTCATTTTTACAATGTGGGTTTCTATGAAAGAAACTCTCATGTAATAAACCATTTATAACCCCGGCGAATTTCGAGGGTGAAATTCATTTTAAGGGGGGTAGAATGTAACACCCCGAGATTTAATAAGATATATTTTTTTTAATTTTTTTCATGTCTTTTGTGTTATGATAAACCAATAATATCTTGTGCTATACGAAACATCATATTTTCTTGCAGTATACGCAAAACTATTCTTGGATTGTGTTACACAAAATTTCAAGTTGGTTTGATATAAGTTATTCTATGCAACATAGAGTGTATATATATATATATATATTAAATTTACAAATGAAATATGGTTGGATTTTCTTATACATAACAAAAAAAGAATCTTTTCCTACAATCAACCCTGACTTGGATTGCATTACACACAATCAAGGCCTTCCTCGATAGCGTGTGTTGTACGCAATACCGAGTTTCACTAAACAATGATATGTTATTAAAATATTATATAAACTAGCCGTTATGAAAGGTAATACCCACTTTTTGAAATTTTATAAATATTATCTTCCAAAATGGACTTCATTTTTGGATTTTTAATATCCAAATTATCCTATGTTGAATTTTTCGTATTTTTCTGAAAACATTCAATTATTGATGAATAGTGAAAACACTGGGTTACTATATAAAAATTGACTCTTTATTTAAATAAGTATTTAATTTATTTAAATTTATTTTATGTCAAAATTGATACATAATACCTATATAAGTTCAACTTAATTCATTGGAGTCATTTTATAATAATTTTAGATATATAAAAATTTCATTTAACTTTTCACCGTCTTTTACGCACCTCCTAGGAGAGTTTGAAAATTTACATAAAAAATAATTTTACCACTTTTGTGAGTGGAATTTCGAAAATTAGAGAGACACGGTTAATATCAAGAAGTAAAATTTGGTTCAATAAGATAAAAATAATTTTTGGTGCATTGTAACTTTTTACTTTTATTTACCACAGTTAAAAGTAAATAGGGTAATTAAGGGTAAAAATGATATTATTATTACCCTAAAACATGTCCTAATTCTATTGGATAAGTATAATTCGACCAAAAACAACCTTATGAATATAATATTATCATTTAGGTCCACTTGTATTAGATTAGGACACTAATTATTATTTTATTTAAAGAAGAGTGAAAATAGTTAAAATCAATGTTAAATAACTAAAATATTTTTAATATAGGGTTATAAATAAGATAAAATAGACTATAAATATTCATTATAAAGATAAAAATATCTCCTACCTAATGGTATTTTATTTTTAATTTTTAGATATTAAATATGTTAATTTATTTATGACACAATGATGATTCAGTAATTACCTTATTAATAAAATATTAACATAATTGATGTTATAAATACACAAATAAATGTAATTTTAGACTATTAATTAATTAAAATAATTTTTTCGGTTAATATGACTTGTTAGTAGTGATTCAATTCACTTTTTTCGAACTAATCATGCTGTTATGATTTTCACAAAAAGCATGTACCAAATAGTGTCAAAATTGACATAAAATAGTTTTTAAAACAATTATTATATTATTAATTGTTATTTTATTCCTAAAAATCTTTGGATTGGCAAAATAACTTATATAAGGTTATATTTATTAAAAATGAACCGCTTGGGGTTCGTTTGTCTTTTTATAGTTAGTTTATTTACCATATAGTGTAAGAAAAAAGAAGACACGGTAAAAGATAAATTATTTAACTTAGAGTTAAATAAAAAAGATGAGGTTAAAATAGTAACCTAAACATTTCTAAAACCTATTGGTTGAAAGGATTATGACCCATACCCACCTTATATTCGAAATAAATCAATTTTGAGCTATTAAAATTCGAATATTACTTTATAAAAAAATAATATTTTGAGTTTTTCCAAGGGTGCATGTATCCTCCTTTATAAAAATGGCACCCCTTCCGTCTTATCTTCACACCCTTTTGAGCCTTGAAGCTCGGCCAACCCCTATCTATTTCACTTATCCACTTCCCGAGAAATATTCTAGAGGTTATGGGCTTCTAAAAAGACCAACTCTACTTCCGTAAGAGAAATATTAATGGAGGTTCGTCGAAGAAGAGGTAATCTCTTCTTCCGATTCTCTCGAGTTTCTTTCTTCTTCTACTTATTCTTCTTTAGTATTCTCATTATAATGTAAAAACATCAGTATTAATTATATAATTATATGTTATTATAAATATAAAACAACCATATTTCACCTTCTATCCATCCTATGGATAACAAAATCAACGTGCGTGCGTACGTAGGTAATACTGTCTCTACGTCGTGGTGTAATCTGTTTTCAACCACCACCTTACTAGGATCGGTATAATGGTGTAAATAAATAACAATACATGATTATGGTAAAGTGATATTGATCTGGAATATTATAAATATACTAAAATACAATTCCACAATCATGGTAATAATATCATCGCTCGTACGTACGTACGGACTACCATCTCCACGACGCGATGCGATTCATTCTCCTGGTTAACCATTCATGAATGATTATAAAGTATATATAATGAATAATAATGAAATATATGACATATAAATGATACTGGATTTATGTATATATATATATGTATGTCATCTACTTAATTCCATTCAATTCAATAAGGAAACGAAAATAGCGTTCATGCGTATGTACGGTCTACCATCTCCATGAACGGTGTATTTCATTCCATATAACGATCTATCATATATATATGTATATACTGAATATACATGATATATAAATAATTATTTACATTCTGGAAGTAATTAAATCATGATATAAGTAATAATATCAAGAACAACAATTCAAAACACGTATAATAAATGAAACGATTTTACCCAAATCGCTGCTTTTACATCGAATTTACAAAAGAACGGGTAATATAAAGTCATAAGTAAACTATATATGATATCATAACAAGGAATATGATTCTATAATAAGTCAATGACATTATTTAAATCATTATACATGAGGTTCGGATACATACAAATCATATCGGACATAAGGTAAGGGATAATTATTCCAATATCATTCTTATCCGAGATTGTTTATTCATAATTATTTACTGGGGTTATATTTTTCATCCATGTCCATATAATGGTTTTAATAGAGTGTTTAATATTTTTCCATGTATTTTTAAAGTCATGTTTACCATTCTTTGACTTTTACTTTGTGTCATGGATGGAATCTTTCTTTTGTTTACCATACGTGGTACTTTTTGTGTTTTCCGGAAAAAGTACAAGGAGAATGTTTTTTAACTTATATGGTGTGAAAGGATTTTTACGATTTCATAACGCCTTATTTACATAAATCTTTGTCTAGAATTGTTCATTAATATTTTCAAAAAAATAATTTTCTTTTAAAATTTCATGGCATTTTGTGAAAAGAAAATGATTTTTAAGAAGAAAGGATATTTTCCTTAAGGATTCATTTCATGTGTTTTATCAAAACCATTTTCCATCTAAGATGACATTATTTAACATGATTATATTTCAATTATAATATATCTATTATTTACATGGTTTCACTTTTCATATGATGAAATTATATCCATTTTTTATGGATTATGTTATGATTGGATGATGTTTATGAAACCCATTTTATTCTTTGGGTAATGATGAATGATTTTTTTTCATGTTGTGGCACACGTAAGAATGATTTCATTAGGAGATGGGTGGGACATATATCTCCCTCTAATAAATTGGGTAATGATTTATATCTCTTGAGATAGACATGGCTAGAACGAAAAGTTAATCTGGTTCAGTGATACAGGACTGGAACGATTATTGAACTCGATTCAGAAAGGGACTTTGTCCACTAAGATATTCTTGGCAGCAATGCCTTGGCTACTATGGAAATCATATCATGTGATTAATGGTTGCCACAATTACCTGTTTTATTCCTATTCTATTTTATCATGATTGATGTTCCTTTATGATATATTCCTTACATACTTCCAAGATTTTTTTCATTGCTCATGATTTTGATGTTTAAATATTATGTTCATGTTTTGAAGTTCAAATGTATATTGTTTGTTTTATTTTCTTCATGCTTACCCTTACTGAGAATTTGAGCTCACCCTTTTTATGTTTTCCATTCCCCAGGATATAAAAAATGTTTTAGGTAAGAAAAAAAGAAGATATTTATGGGAGATGTTGAAGATATTTCACCAATATTAGAAGATTATATTCCAGGTTTCCCAAGACACCAAACTGTTACGATCCTTGAGTGTCTTTTTTTGTTATGTATTAAATATTCCACAAAAGTAATGTAATGTCCATGTACGTCAAGATTTGGGTCTCTAAATACCATAAAAATTCACAAAGAGTACTAATGTTATCTATTGATAGAAATACTAATTTATATACCACTTATTTAGAGGATGGTTCATGCTTTAACATTTCATGTATAATTGCAATGTAAAATGATATTTTACTATACAATAGGAAGGTAGTACATCATAATTATTGATGTTTGAGACAAATCTATTGAAAATAACTAGAGAATTACTTATCAAATTTTATTTTAATACATATTAATTTTTTCTTCCCAACCAATACAAAACACCATAAAAATGCATTTGAACTGATAAATATGTTAAAAAAATATAAATATATTCATATATACCGATGTTGTTAGTATCATAAGAAAAAAGTATTTGTTTATTAAAAATATCGATTAGTCCCACTTTACAAGGGTTTTAATTCTTTGTCTAACACTAATAATTTGATGGTTATAAAAAGAAATTTATTTTTCTAAAAGAAGAATAAAAATATATTATCTCATTATAAAAGGTTTATGTGATTAAGTTTAAAAATAAATATCTTGTAGAGTATTATTACAATAATACCTATAAACCCATATTTTGAACTCCAATAACACCCCAAAAAACTTATAAATATGACGATAGATATTATTAAACATGATTTAACTCTTTAAATTTTTAACGAATACTAATTAAAAACTATGTAATTGTATGGAACAAAAAATTAGATACATTCATCTTTATGGATGATATTATTTCATATTGAAACACAAAAATTAACATGTAATATTGTTTATTATATTCTTTAAAAGAATATTTATTGGATACTCTACATCCAATATAGTTTATTAAAACTTTACTAAAATTATAACGATTATAAGATAAATATATATGTAAAAATATAATATTTTGTTCCACAAGACAAGACTTTTTATAAAACTACAACTACAATGAGTATGTAATATATATATCTTAAATTGAACCTGAAATAAAATATGAATAATTGAATGAAAAAAAGGATATTATCTATTAAATATTAGTAAAATCATTTTTATTGGAAAAAATTATCTTTGATTAATCTTTCAAATGACTCTTTGATTATAGGAAATAATAAGGTATCTATAATAATAATAATGAAAGAAATAAAATATTATCTAGAATAAAGCTAGACAGTCTTCCAAATGATATGTCAATACGAAGGAAAATTACACATGGAAAATCATTAACTAGTATCTGGGATTGAATATATCTAAATCATTATTTTTTTAATAACACATATATGAATGTCACTTTATCATGTGGATTCTAAAACAGTTTTTACAAAAGTATCTATTTATAAGGATGATTATATTAAAAACCCATCATGTTTAAAATAATAAACATATCAAACTGCTTCATTAAAAATACTAATAAATTATTAAGACTAATGAATTATTTAAGATTGTGTTGTAATTGTTAATGTTGTTTCCAACTTCTAAATTATTTTATGATGTAAAATAACATTTAAATGTTTTTTAAATTGGGTTTTTGGAAAAGTTTACTATTTATATCTATGTAAATGATATTTTTATTAGTTTCGAAATAAATCCATTTTCTAAATACTAAAAATGTTATAAAATCCAACATTGAATTATATTTATGGGTGAACTAAATTTCATTCTTATTTAATAAAAAATATTATATAATAAAGTAAACAACATAAATTGAAACAAATATTTATGATAAAACATATTGATATATAATTATTCTAATTATTATTACTCTATTAAATAGTTCTTTTAAGATTTATTTTTATGACATTGGGAAATTGATTTATTAAAATCTTTATAGATGCATGATTTATAGTTCACATTACAATATTGAAATATCTTGAGATATAGGGTTTCTAGCATGCCACTGTGCCCATTTTAATCCAAATATAAAGGAACCACATTTTGTGTCTATAAAAGAGATTTTATGATATTTAAAAATAATTTCAAAAAAATTTATCATTCTAGTTTTACTTTTTAACTATTAATATTTTATAATCTAAAATATAATATGTAACAACCTGAATAATTATGAGTAAAATTACCTTTCTTTTAATTAAATGTATTATATATATAGAAAAAACATGCAATCTTATGTTTTATTATATTCAATTTGATTTATATAACCATTAAGCATCAATATCATTGATAATTTATTTTTTTGAATAGTGATCACGTGACTAGTATAAATATAGAGCTTTAAAAAATACATTTGACAAATACAAAGGATGTGAGGGACTCAACCATAAGGATCGTACCCTGTAACGCCCATTTATTAGAGATTATGTGGGAGATATCATTTTTGAGATTTTCCATAGACCAAGACATAACAGATATCGAACATCTTTAGCATTAGAGAAACTGTTTATGGAAGAAGTTCAAGCTCATCATGATCACGACCCAAACCATGTTCACTGAATGAACCCATGAAATCCACAACATCGCACACCTTACACTTAGATAGTATTCTAGTGTAATAAAGGGATATTTATCAATACCCTAGAATTTTGATTATGTGCATTATTTTTTTATAATATAATTAATATAATTTCATTCTATTATTGTTACTTTGTAAATGATTTTTGAAGAACAAACAGTATTTTTAGTTAATATTAAAAATCAATTATGAAATCAATTTTGATTAATAAATGGATTTTTGAATTAAATAATATTTTCTTATTATTATAAAATCACGTTTATTATATATTAATGACCATTAAATTTTTAGGAATTCAAATGTAATTTTTTTATGGTTTTGGGAAATATTTTTATCAAAACCCAAAAATATTCAATAAATGTAAAATTTTATTTTAAAAGGTAAGATTCAAATATTTAAAAAATAATTTAGATAAATGTAATATTATTTTTGGAATCAGGACGTTGAAATTTTCCAACAGTTAATTTTTCATAATTTTCTACGACAGTCAAATTTTAGGGAAACAATTAATTATCTTATAAATATATAATCTGTTCTATGAATTCATAGGGACTCAATTATGATTTAGTAAAATAAAATAAAACTTATATTTTAAAAAATAAGTGTTTTTTAAAATTATTTAATTTTATGTTTATTTTATAAATTTTATAAAGCCTTAGTGAATCCGCCAAGACATATAAAATATTTTATGATTTTAAAATTATTTACTTGAATGTTTGATTAACCCCCAGATAATAAATGGAAATATTTTAATATCTTAATACCTTATACTTATAAAATAATATATATTTTCCCCATTTCTAGAAACTATGGGAAATCCATGGGATGATTTGTGGTTTTCAATATCTTTGTGAGTAGTCTCATAAAGAAAAATAATAAACAATCCCCCCACAGTTCCTATATAAAACCACAAAAAAAGAATTTGTCTTCACTCATGTTTTTTTAATATTTAACACCCTCTTCCCCCTACCCCCTAGAGTCCTCCCTAGTAACCCTCTATATCCCATGAAGCCTCTCCCTAGTCATTGGTACCACACATCCATGTTAGGTAATCTCACTTTCCTCTCATCCTTTCAATTAAAGAACCATGATTGAAATTTGTATATTTAATTTAAATATGTTATATTTTCATCCTTTTATAATAAATAAAAACTTTACATTTTTTGTTATTTAAATTAGTGATCATTTTTTCACCCCCATTTTGAACCTTACCTAAGCTGTTATTATGCCGAAATTCATAATGGTTCCTTCATTTCTAAATTTTTTTTCCAAGTTTACTTATATTGTTACATACATTTATTTTCAATTTAAAATGATGGGGTATGTTATCAAACCTCCACCATACTTACATTAGTTTTTTCATGATGAGATACATATTTATCTCTCATTAATCCCACCCATGTGCCCTCGTTACCTAGCCAAAATTCTCTAAGGGATTTCACTTTTCCCATTTCCAATCAATAATTTCTTTTATATTATGCATCTAAATTCCATTTAATATGTTGGAATATTATTTAACACGATCCCATTATAGCCCATATTATGTATAAATTCCGATATTATCCTTTCTCTATCAACAAAAATTTTTATGAATTTCTATTTCATGTGGTTATACTACTGGAATTGCAGTATGATTTTCCATGCCAAAATCATCATGTAGTGATTAACATACCCATTTATCTATCAATGGTGTTCAAATTTATGCTCACAAACATATTTATTTTGGGATTACATGTATTTATTCCACATTCCTTGTCTATTGAATAAATTATGATGTTTAATGAATAAATTATATATGATCTATGAGGCACATATATAGTTGAAAATAAATTAACTATGAAGGGAGCACCCTAATAGTGCTCCAATGCATTCAGTAATGTTTAGTATAATGATATTCAATGTGAAATAAGGGATTACTCATTATAATTCATGTGCAATTAGGGTTTAATCAAGCTAATTATTTTTCAATGAGGGTTTATACATGATAATCTATTTTAAATGAGCCTTGGATCATGCTAATATCATGGTGTTTATTGTTTGAACATTTAAATGTTATGATTATCATGCTATATCTTTCCTTTTTCTATATGTTTCTTTTGTAAATCATTGATATTCCAATTTAATAACATGTATTTTCTTCCTCATGTAATTCCATTTTAATTCCCTTATTGTTCTTTATGAATCACCCTTTTTCATATGCATGTCCTCAGGTTATCCCATGTATCGCTAAGTAAGAAGGAAGGTTGTAGTCATGTTAAAGATATTCTCAATAAAGATGTGTACATGATGTTTTATGTTGTTATGTATTGTTACTGATCCCCAAAGACTATATACATCTTGATATTCTAAATTTTAATACTTTAAAGACAATGTCATTAATCATGTTTAAATGTGTAATAAATACAAGAGTTTTTATAGTTTCTATCAGAGGATATGTTTATTTTTTTTTTGGGATTAGAATTAGAAAACTCTAGTAAAAGACTTTTAGATAAGACTAAGTATAATAAAAGAATCCCTAAATGTTTTTAAGTATAGGGTAAGTGTTTTATCAATAAAATACATCCATGTCTGGATACCAACAAGTATAGGTTTTTCTAGAAGATATGTATCTAGGGGTAAACTCGAATACACTGCTTTGAGATAGAATAGAATGGGAACTAACGCGCAACAGTGGGCCTTGTTTCATTCTTGTATCGATACTCCTGGGGGATATGATTTGGTAAATTAATAATCATAGTATGAACCATTATTAAGGGAACAAAAAAATACCATAAGAATATATGATATGAAGTAGATAATGGATAACTTAGATCGAAGCACAGAAATTAATATGTTAAGGAGATAAATGTAATTTATAAGCTATCAATTTAACTTAAATAGATTTACCTTTATTTGATTATCTATTTAAGATATTAATCCATAATTTTCATTTTATTCTAGCTAATGGCCAATAATAAGAAGAATCAGACTAACACCCAATGTGGAGATCAATGTGACGACTTCACTAATGAGATCCCAAATCAAATGGGAGTAGGAATAGAAAACTATTTCA
Source organism: Viscum album (assembly GCA_963277665.1). Classification (NCBI taxonomy): domain Eukaryota; kingdom Viridiplantae; phylum Streptophyta; class Magnoliopsida; order Santalales; family Viscaceae; genus Viscum; species Viscum album. The sequence goes on along the minus strand of OY728134.1, from coordinate 630,844,797 downwards.
TGATACTATCATAGTTAAATAATGTTTTCAATAAAATACTGGTTTAATAGAAATTTCCAAACCCCTTAAGAAAGAAGATGTTGCAATTGAGAGCTTCATTAGATAACGGCCTTTTATTTTAAATGGGTCATATGATCACTCAATCATCGAACAATAGATCAACTCCATTGAGAAGATCATATCCATTCATAAATTCTATAAAAAGAGGAGTTTATTATATTTCCGTATCATATTGAGGGTTAAATAGATCAATTGTGGACAATGATAAAAAATACTAATCTTGAGCAAGAGATCAATGTGATTGAATGAAAGGATTTACGGAAAATGTTTTACTATAAATATATTCCATACACCCTATGACTTAAAAATGAAGGGGAATTCCTTTCCATCAATAGAAAGGAAGATGAATCCATCAGAGTGTATGAGGAAAAAATCAAAAGAGTTACATGGTATGCCCCCGGTTTGGTCATCATCCCCAAATACAAAGTTGACCACTTCTTTGGTGGGATAAAACCTACCATATGGAAATATTTGGAATCCACGAATTTGATTGTTATAAAGAGACTGTATGATGTTCCGTCAATGTTGAGATGGAGATTGAAGAATCTCAGGGGTATCATGGAGGTAAGAAGAGTAAAGTGAACATTAATTCTAGATTTCTGATGGAAAAATCGAATGGTTTTATGAAATAATATCATTGCGCTTGTCAAAAGTGTTGAAGAAATAACCCTTAAAATTAATTAAAGGGGCCAAGGACATGCAATAGATTTGGAAGAGAAGGGTTCCTGGATAATAATTTATAATAAGAGAAACCCCTCAATGTGATAGAGGAAATAAATTCTATGGTTAACACTATGTGCTTTTTTCATTCCTACAACTGCAAATAAATAGGGAACTTCACGAACCAGTGCTCTAAGCTAAGGGTACTTGGAGGTAATCAATAACCACCAAGGTAGAAAGGGGGAATTGTTTCCATCACTACCACCAAAGTGAATATAGACAACGAAGTGGTGACAGGTCTTCTAGTTATTCATTCAAGAATGGAAAATTTACTTTTTTATTATGGTTATACACATTATTTTTTATCCCGAAAGATTAGTATTATAATCAAAACATCAAAAAATTACATGGAAGTAGATATTTTGGTGAAAACAGAAAATGGGTAAATTTTCGCATCCAATGTATATAACTCCTCCTATTAAAATGTTTGGATTGAACTTCTTGGTGGACCTCATCATAATCCCTCTTGTATAATTTGATGCAATTCTTATCATGGATTGGATTCCCCTAAATAGAGCCATTATAAATTTTCACAAGAGGGAAATCACTCTCTATATGGTGAATCAACCCTCAATTTTATACAAGTGAAAAGATGAGGGTGAATCTTATTTAGCACCATCATCTCAAGCATTGATATTACTGCCTTATGATCACGAATATCTTTCATAGATGACTGATTCTAAAGAATGAAACATCCTTGAAGAGATTCTTATTGTGAGGGAATTCATAGATGTGTTTCATGATGAACATTCTGGTCTTCCTTCTAGAAGATAGGTTGAGTTATAAATTGATCTTATACATGGGGAGTTTCAAATATCCAAGACTCTCTATTGAATGGTTTTTTACTACCTTGATTAACTAAAGAAAAAATAAGAGGAGAATTTGAATAAACGTTTTATATGCCCAAGTACTTCCACATAGAGTGCCCCAGTACTATTTTTCAAGATGAATGAGGGGTCAATGCAACATTTCATTGATTAACATGATCTCAACATAATCCTGATAAAGAAAAGGTATCATTTTCCATGAATTAATGACATTTTCGATCAATTATATGGGGCTCAATACTTCTAAAAGGTAGATCTGTGGTCGGGATATCACCAAGTTAATTTTAAGATGGAGGATATCCTCAAGACAATTTTTTACATTTTATGTGAATTATGAGTTCATAGTGATACCATTTAGACTCGGTAATGCTCTGGAAATATTCATGGACTTGATGAATAGAGTCTTTATAGATTACCTTGACAAATTTTTGGTATTCATTATTGATGATATTTTAATATAATCTAAAACCAAGGAGAGGCATCTGAGCACTATGCAAGAGATCTTTGGAAAGAACAATATCTATCAAAAGTATTGAAATTGTGAGTTTTCATTAATGTAAGTCTCATTCATAGGGACTATCATCATAATAAATGAGATATCTGTGGATCCTGGCAAGAAAAAATAAATTGAGGGATGGATGATGTCGACATCTGTGAAGGATATCTATAGCATCCTGGGGTTATCTAGATATTATAACTTATTTGTGAGAAATTTCTCACAATTATCAAAACATCATATCAAGCTAACTTGAAATGGATTCTTGTTTTCTTGGAATTATGAATATGAATAAAGCTTCATGGAGTTGAAGAATAGGGTTATCACTACCCATGTGCTCACACTACCCATAAGTGGGGATCTTTTTATAATTTTCAACGATCCATTGAAGAATGGGAAGGGATGTGTGTTGATGTAGAATCAAAAATTCAATTCCTATGTCTCAAGGAAGTTGAAAATTTAGGATAAAAACTATCTCATGCAAGATATAGAGTTTGTAGCTGTGATATTTTCATTGAAAATGTGGTATCATTATCTCTCTTGGGAAAGTGTGAAATATATACAGATCACAAATGTCTCAAATATATATTCACATTTACCAAGTTGAATATGTGCCAAAAAAATATGGTGACTACTCATTCCATTACCACTGCAGGGAAGCAAACAAGGTGCGGGATTATCTATATAGAAAGGACCCAACAATTCTATCATTAATGAGAATTGAAAAGTATCCAATCCTTTGAGATTTCATGAATATTGAAATGGTAATCATAAAGGAGATAACATTATCAATCCATTCACAAATTATTCCTCAACGACCTTGTATGAAACGGTTAAAGGATGCTCAAAAAGATTATGTAGAAATTTAGAAGAAAGTGGAAACTATAAGAAATGGGAAATCTTTAGTGTATAATGTTAATGAAGAAGTAATTATGAGATTTTGGTCAAGAATGTGTGTTTCATAAAATCTTGAGTTAAAATAATAAAATTTTGGATGATGCACGTAGTTCAAATTTTGACATTCAACCAGGAAACCCAAAGATGTATCGGGATCCCCAAGATAACTATTTGTGGGATAACATGAATATGGAGATCACTAAATATACATAAATTTTCCAAGTATGTCCACAAGATAATAATGTGGGAAAGAAGTCTAATGGGATGATACAACCATTACCCATACCAACATGAAAATGGGAAAACATCACCACAGACTTTATTACTAGAATTCCAAAGACATCCAATAGAAAAAATTATATCTAGGTTATTGTGGATCATCTTAAATTGACTTCACACTTCATTTCAATATGAGATGATTTCTCATTAGATAAATTGGCACAAATATGCATCAAAGAATTATTAAGCCTAAATGGAGTAGCAATATCAATTTTTCTTATCAAGATCCAAGATTCACCTCAATGTTCTATTAGATTCTACAATATGATTTGAACACTGAGATGAACTTTAACATGAACTATCATCCTCAAATAGATGATCAATCTGATCCAACAATCTTGACACATAAGGACATGCTTAGAGATTTCTCAATAGACATAAAATGTTGATAGGAATAACATATTCCTTTATTGGAATTCTCTTATAGTGACAGTTTCTACTCAAGCATCCAAATGGCTCCTTACGAAGCCCTTTATGGAAAGAGGTGCATAAAAATAACATATTGAGAAGAAGTTGGGTAACAAGAACATATTGGTCTATAAATGGTCAAAGAAATAGTGTAGAAGGTTAAATCAATCTACCATCACATCAAAACTTCTCAGAGATGAAAAAAGAGTTATGCCAACAATCGTCGATGAGACATAGATTTTGATATTGAAGACATGGTATTCCTCTGTATATCTCCATGGAAGAGTGTTATAATATTTGGGAAGAAGGGAAATATTAGACCAAGGTACATTCACACATTTGAGATCCTTGATCATATCAGGATAGTGGCATATTGGCTAGCACTCCTATAGAACCTGTTTCAAGTGCAAGATGTATTCCATTTCACTTTTGAGTAAGTACATACCTACCCTAGCACATTTACTCAATCTATAGGTGCTACCATTGGATAATTACCTTTCCTATGAAGAGAATCTGATGGAGATAATAGATTATAGAGAGAAATTTCTACAAAATAATATAATTCTCCTCATCGAAGTGTGGTGGTTAAACCACAAGTTTGAATTGGAAATGTGGGAACTAGAATAAGTGATGATTCAAAGTTACCTTCATATATTTTAGTGTGGGAAAAAGAAATTTTGAGGGTGAAATTTCTTAAGGGGGAAGGTTGTAATGATGTGAACATTTATGAATAAAATTCCATTTATTTTATTTAAATGTCTTCTGGATATAAAAAACCCATGAACTCCTATTGTTTTATTTTATCCAACTGTATTCAAATTACCATTAATTATAATTACTATAGATAATATATTCCTTTTACATTGAATACATGACATTTATAAATATAGGGTTTTAACAAATCTTTTTGGCACGGACCAAGGAAGTGATGGCCTCAACCAGTAGGACCGTACCCTAAAAAGCCCATTTATCATAGCTTATGAGGGATATATTCATTCTGGGATTTTCCCTAGACCAATTCCAATCAAATATCCACCAACAAAAGCATTATAGAGACCATTTACGGGAAAAGTTAATGCTCATTGAGATCACAACCCAAACCATACCCACTGAATGGCCCCATAAAATCCCCACTATCACACACCTTGCACTTAGGGTGTAAAAAGGTGTAATAAGGGGATATGTAACAAGAACCTATAATTATTATTATTTATAATATTTTTTATATAAGAATTAATATACATTAATTCGATTTTTATTACTTTGTACTATCTTTTTGATGCACAAGTATACTTGTCGGTTAATATTCAAATTCATTTTAAAAAATATAGTTTGAATAATAAATGGATTTTTGAATTAAATAATATTTTAAAAATATGATTTCATTAATTTTACTAAATATAAATGATCATATTATTTTTGGGAAGTTGGGTGTAATTTTTATTAAGGATTGGAAACTGTTTTGTTGAAAACCCGTCAATTTTCAATAAATGTCAGTTCTTATTAGAAAAAAAAATTCACATATTTCGAAAATTATTTAGATAAAATGAATATTATTTTTGGAATCATGATATTGAAATTATCAAATGGTGAATTTTTCATAATTTTATGAGATAATCTAATTTTTGGGTAAAAATTAAATACTATGTAAATATATATTGTGTTTTATGACATCATAATGAACCAATAGTTATGTAATAAAATACTATAAAAGGTATATTCATCCAAATATAAGTTTTTATTTTAAAATAATTTAATTCTAGGAATATTTATTTATTTTATAAAGCCTTAGTGATTCCTCAAAGGCATATTCAATATTTTAAAATTTTAAAATCAATTCCTTGAAAGTGTGACTCACCTCCACATAAGAAAGAGAAATATTTTAAAATAATAGGACCATTTACTTATAAAATAAGGTATAAAACTACTGTAAAGATCAATAAAATTCAAGGAAATTTTTTTATTAATTTTCTTTGGGATTTTACAAGAACGCAGTTTCTGACGGCACTTGATTCTGAGGCCCGGTGTGCCCGTAATTACTAACCGTGTTTTTCTCGGGTACGTTCAGTGAACGAACGAGCGAGAATTTCTAACTTTTGAACCGGTGCTCGGAATCTAAATCTGAAGGCACCGATGGAACCGCAACACCGGTAATTGTTTAGAAACACCTTTTCTGAAGTTGCGTTTTCACGGGAGAGGTTGATAAAAATTGTGGAAGTTAAAATAAAAATATAACTACAATTTTTATTTTCACTAAGTGGATTTAAGATTTGGGTGGAAGTTGGGTAACTACCCAACTTCCCATGGGAGGTTATGAGGGTGGTGGGGCCCACACGAACCCCACCCCTTCACATTCTTTAACTCCCTCAACTCACAATTAAAATTGATAACTTAAGTTTTAATAACTAATGATATTAATGAAGTGAGTTTAATGTGAGTATTTGAAATTAAAACTCATGTCAAGTTAATAAAATAAGTGTGGGTGTTTCGGTGCGGATGTGCGTCGGGTTACGCTGTTCCGCCAGGACGCGTTCACGCGTGCACCCGTCAACCCGAGGGGATGGGCGCGCGGCTTGTGGTCCCGCAGTCCCGCTTTCCAAGGGCGGGCGGCGTCCGTCCCTTATTCAGGGGCGTCTGCTCCTTGATCGAAACCGGGATGATGGGATGTCGGCTCCTCCTTCCTTGGACGTCTCCTCGGAACTCGTCGCCTAATCCGGGTCTCCCTCATAGACTTAAGAATGTTCGTGAATCTCGTTCCCGGCGCCATATCTTCATGGACACCGGTTAATTACGCTGCTTCCGCCCGGACGTTCCAAGGAGTCTGGGCGGGGCAGCAACCTGCGGTGAGAAGGCCGGGTGGCTCTGGGTGCTGGGGGCGTGTCGTAACACTGCGGCTCTGCACATCTGTCTTCCGTCCCTAATAGGGCTTCTCGAAGGCATGACGGCCTGAGGCATCCCGTACTAGGTGCGGGGAACTGTGTCACCTGAGGTTTTCCTCAGCTTCCCATGTTTGACACGGGGTATGCCGCGAGTTTAACGTCCAGCGGGGACGGCATCGGACCGATCAACACGAAAAGTGGATCAGATGACAGAACCCCTTGCGGGGAACCTCCGACGCTGGGGCCAGCACATGGGCGGCTTCCCAAGTAACGTGGAGTGGAGTGAAGTGGCATGACCCCACCGGGATGTGGCGGCCCGGGTAAGGATCAGGATGGATGATGAAGTGAAGAGCTTGGACCCCAGAGGGGCTTCCTACGTACCGCGCGTTAACACGGATCAAAGTCAACGTAGTTCGGGCATACAGTTTAACGTCATGCTGGACGTCGGCAAGCCGACTCACGAAGTGGTCGAGGCCGCCGGGCGGAGGATTGAACCGAACCACCTCGCACAGAGGGGGATGGAACGGCCGGGTGGATCACAGTTTCACGTCATGCTGGACGATAAAAGGGGAAATGGAAAAAGGGGGGCCGTGGGGAGGCACCGTGGAGATACACACGGGCAGTCTCCCACAGGGGCGGATTCATAGGTGAATCGACGCAAGCGTGAACCCTGGAGGGGTCCACTGATGGACGAACCGACGTAAATACGACCGGGACGACCAGGTGGTGGGCTTGAACCTCGGGGAGGCTTCCTACGTACCCTGTATAGGAGACAGGGATCAAAGTCCACGTAGTTCATTCTGTCAGGACTTACGCACTTGGGGCAGCCCGGATGCTGCAAAACTCAGTTGGAAGGGACTTGGACCGAAAGCAGAAGACACCTCGATCCCAGTCAGACCCTCTACTGGCTTCGGCAGTGGGGAGGCGCAATGGAGATACACATGTGCAGCCTCCCACGAGAAATTAGGGGTTTGTAATACCCTGCCCCCGTAGGGAAAAGCCACTCCCATTAAATCGTCCCTAAAGAGGGGCAATCCCGACATCCCTGCAGAGACGAGCGGGTGGGGGCCACATCCAAACCGGGGGGACCCTGCGTGCAGAGCACGGGATCAGGTTGCGGACGGTTTAGCGTCTTGCCAGACGAAGTACAGTTTAACGTCGTGTGTTGAGGACGAAGCGGACGGTTTAACGTCTTGCCGGACGAAGTACAGTTTAACGTCATGTGTTGAGGACGAAGCACTTGGCAGTTTAACGTCTTGCAGCGCGGACGATGGGGGCTAGGCAGTTTAACGTCGTGCAGCTTGGACGGATGTGCAGTTTAACGTCATGCTGGACGAATATGCAGTTTAACGTCATGCTGGACGTATGCGCAGTTTAACGTCATGTGGGACGAAGGCGCAGTTTAACGTCATGCGGGACGAAGGCGCAGTTTAACGTCATGCGGGGCATAGGTTGCCGGACGAAGCACTTGGCAGTTTAACGTCTTGCAGCGCGGACGATGGGGGCTAGGCAGTTTAACGTCGTGCAGCTTGGACGGATGTGCAGTTTAACGTCATGCTGGACGAATATGCAGTTTAACGTCATGCTGGACGTATGCGCAGTTTAACGTCATGCGGGACGAAGGCGCAGTTTAACGTCATGCGGGACGAAGGCGCAGTTTAACGTCATGCGGGGCATAGGTTGCCGGACGAAGCACTTGGCAGTTTAACGTCTTGCTGCGCGGACGATGGGTGCATGTCACTTCGCACGAACCTGGAGGGCCGCACGGGAAGACAACGCACGGTGCGGGCACCCGGGATGAGAATCATCGGGTGCCACGCAGGCAGGTGCCCTCAGGGGGTCAACAGGGACGACCCTGGCAGATTGCGCGCAAAAAGGAAGCTTCGCGCGCAATACTGCGGGCCGGCGCGCAATCGGGGCGGCTGGCGCGCAATTGGGCCAGCGCCTTGCGCGCGGATGCTTGAGATTGCGCACTCCGGGCTTCGGATAGCGCGCGGGGGCAACGGCTCATTCTCTAATGAATGGCCACTTGAAATAAGGGGGGGTGCGCGCAATCGGGCCGGATTGCGCGCACCCCGGGGGCGATTGCGCGCAAGCGGGTTCTTTTGCGCGCAACGGCCTTAGGGTGAGTTTTTATTCAAATGAAAGGAGCCAGCGGGGATTGCGCGCGAAGGCGGACCCCGAGGCTTTCTTGCGCGAAAGAAAGGAGGTTACCTGAAGTTCGTCATTGCGCGCGGAAGGGGTTGAATTGCGCGCACGAGAGACGTTTCGACTTCCAGCAACCTTTGAAACGTTGGGGGTGGCCTTGTATTTATAGGCAACCCCGGGCGCGGAATCCAGGGTGCGAGCGCGAAATTCTCCTCGCGGGCGCGGAATCGGGCACGGCGCGCCAGGGAGGCGCGCGGACCCGCGGCGCGCAAAATTGCGCGCCGGGCCGGCGCATTGCGCGCATCCCGGGGGGTTTGCGCGCGGAACATCCTTTTTGCGCGCGGGCCTCTGAAATTCCGCGCAAGGCCTCCGGGCCCTCCGAAACGTTCTTCCGACTCCAAATATCACTTCGCTTTCCGCATCCGGAGCTTCGTTTGGGAACAACGGACTTTTCCGGCGTCTACAAAAGCCCCCCCTCGGAATCTGATCGGCGAGAGGTCGCAACGATCGGGTTCCGAGGGAGACGCCGGAATGCCGAAGTCCCGGGCGGCGCGGGACTTAGGCGCGCAAAAAGGGGCGCCGGTCGCGAAATTCGCCGCTGCGGTCGCGCAAAGCGCTTTCCGCGCAGCGCGGACCCGGCCTCGCCTATAAATAGGGGCGCTGGGTCCCGCGTTCCGTACTCTGGCCTTCCGCGCGATAAGCTCCAAATCTCTCGTGCGCGAAATTGCCTCTTCCGGCCGCGAAATTCGCCCGATCGGCGCGCAAAACCGTCCGGATTTCGCCTGTTTTTGCGCGAAAACCCGGAACTTTGCGCGACAGTCTTCCCAATTGCGCGCCGTCCACTTGGATTGCGCGCCAACCTTCAAACTTTTCCCCCAGCCTCGTCCGATCCCGCACGCTTCATCCCTTAACCCGCACGACTCCCGAATCTTCCGAGAGGGCCGCGCACAGAGGAAATGAAGGGGATGCCGCCACTCGCAGAGCCGAGATGGCGACGAACGAGGAGGTTTACGGAGCCAAGGAGATTGTTTCTAACAATCAATCCTTGTTCGACTTACTAACGCCGGCCCAGAAGACATATCCACTGTCGGACAACCTGCCGCTCTGGAACTTCGGCATCCTGGATGAGGTTCCAGTGCCAGGGTTCGAGGTTGATGCGCCGCAAACCTGGGTGACTCGGGAGGACGAGCTTCACCGCTATAACATCACCAACAATGGGCATCCTGCCAGGGAAACCAGGCACTTGGATGTCTACGTCCTGAACCCGAGGACGCGAACCATCGATGGGGGTGAGCCTACAGCGGAGAATTCTCCAGCCCTCTACTCGAGCACATACCGTCAGAGTGTCACTGACGACACCAAGGGCTGGCTGAAGGACTGGGACTTGCGGTCTGGGGGCAACTTTACCAGTGAATGGGCCTGGGCGTTCTGGGTACGCCACACTTGCGATCACTTCGCAGAGGAGCTGCGGTACATCGGCCTGTTCGAGGCGGTGTGGACGTCGCAGTTCCACTTCTACCAGCAGTCTGAGCTCGGGCCGGAGCTGTTCACTCGCTGGTCCTCGGATACCAACACCTTCCATCTTCACCATGGGGAGGTCGGCATCGGTCTCTGGGACATCCACTGCATCGGAGGTATCCCGCTGGAGGGCTACCAATACGATGAGTTCCTGCCACCGAAGAACATCTGGGAGGACAGGTCACGGACTCCCATCCTGACCTGGCATCTGCTTGACCTGGCTACGCAGCGGCTCGGGATCAAAGACTTCCAGAAGGACATAGCCTACAAGGAATGGTTCGGCCAGTTCTTGGAGCATGACCCGGCGGTCAAGATGCCAGGCAGGGGGAAGCGGTGCCCGACCGCAGCTCAGAGGAGCCGGAACGGGTCGTACTGGCGGGTCCTGGAGACGGGCGACTACCGCTCATGGGGGTACCGCGTCATCGAGGCCCGGGACCCGAACGTCCGGTACGCGGCGTTCCTGGCCGCCTTTCTGAGCGGGTGGCTCCTGCCAGTGCGGGATGCGAGGATGGGCGTCCGCCCGGCGACGCTGGCGATGGCGGGCGCCATGGCTGCCAATAAGAGGTACAACCTCGGGGTCCCAGTGCTGGCGAGGCTGTATGCCATCCTGGGACGCATCTCACGAGGGGGGTCGCCACGAAGGATCTGTGGGCCCTTTCAGTTCTTCCACGGCTGGGTGGCTGCTCACCTTGGTGGGTATACGTTCCCAAATGCCATCAGTCCTCCGGGCAACGGCCTGCGACCCTCCCTGCTGAACATTGCGGGGGTCGCTCCGATGACCCTCAGTGAGGAGGGCGTGAGGGTTCGGATTGGCAATCATGCCAATTTCAACTTCAGCCCGTTCCCCACTCCCGTCGGCCAGATGATCGACAACGGACAGGGCCCGCTGGAGCAGCATGAATACTTCCTGAACATGCGGGGCGGGGTGCTCGTGACTCGGATCGACGGGAAGGTGATCTGCGAGCCTTACGTGCCGACCCGGTTCGCCAGGCAGTTCGGGTGCCTTCAGCGGATGCCGAAGAGGGTATTCACTGCTGTCCGGGAGGAGACGAACCCTTGCGTCCTTCGCCAGATGTGGCTGATGTTCGTCGCCTTCGGCTCTGGCGACGTCATCACTCTCCCTCCTACCGGGATCGACGCAGGCTTGGCAACCGAGTACGCCGAACACTGGGCCATCGCGTACCCTGAGGGGCTCTTGCGGAAGCTAGTTCGGCGGCTCGAGGCTACCCGTGCGGAGACCGGGCGTCAAGGGAGGAGGCGAGGCGCCGCCACACGGGGGAGAACGGAGGCGCGCCAAGCAGCGGAGCCGGCGCGGGCAGGGACTTCGGCGGCGGGCGCATCGCAGGCTGCCGCCACGACCTCGGCGCCCAGAGAGGGGGCGCATGCGTCGGTCGAGGAGCGGCCCGGGAAGCAGGTGAGGCGTCTGCTCGAACCCTCCCACGATGCAGTCTTCCCGGCGCTGTGGTCGGCCTGGATGACCCTGCGGCAGTCACTGGGGACCGACGTCATCTGGCGAATGATACTCAGAGAAGGAATCTATCTGCCAGAGGTCGGGCGCCTCCAGATCACCGACAGGGTGGACTTCAACCGGCAATATGCATATCTGACGGCCATGGACGAGTACGCGCGCCAACGTGGTCAGCGTGCGGAGCCATCCCTTCTGGTGAAGGTGATGCTCGGTCTCGAGCCCGCTCCAGAACAGATGCCGCCGGGAGAAGATGACAGTAGCGACTCAGAGGAGGAGGAGGAGACGGGGGAGGATGAAGGCTCCGAGGGAAGGTCCCATCGGGGGAGCCCACGGGAGAGCGGCGAGGTGGCCGGCTCTGACAATGTTGATGTCACTGAGCTCCTCGAGGTCCGCTTCTGTCCCTACTCAACCTGTTTCATCCATTCTCTTATGCAGCTTCTAACCCGTTTCTCCATCCTTCTCAGGAGCACACGGATGTCGGTCAGGTGTCCTCAACAGGAGTAGGAGAGGCGCCAGCAGGACAAGGCGGGGGCCAGGCACCCATTATCGAACTGACAAGCGCTAAGGGGTCCCCTGCTGCAACTGTTCCTGCGGCGACCGGGGTAGCGGAAGATGACGCTCCGAACTCCCGTGAGTCTCCCTACTTTACTGCTGGTGTTTGCCATTGACGATCCGTGACTAACCATGGCATGCCCCGCGCAGTGATCTCAACATTGGAGGCTCGTCGGGTTGCCGAACCCGGGCCATCTACGAGTGGACCAGTGGTGGACATGCCGCCTGCTCCGGAACAGACCTTCCAAACCGAGCCGGCCCCAACAACTGCTGATCAAGGGGCTCCGGACATCGGCGGTGCTGACATCGGAGAGAGGTTGGGGGCTGACGAGGGTGTCAGCGCCGCTGGGGAGAGAGAAGAAGGTTGCCCGGATGTTGGGGAACCTATCCCTCATGAGGACATCCCAGGGGCGGACCCTGCAGCAGACCTGCTGGCTGCCTTCCCTGCTTACCGGCCTGCCGACCCCGAGGAGATGGATGACTCGGACGCGGAGGCGGTCGAGGATAGCCGGGTAACGCGACGCAGGGGGTGGAAGTGCATCCAGCGCTTCCTCAAGCGAGACCCATCGGAATGGCTGGGGCGCATGGGATCACTTCAGACCTGGCTGCGCTTCCTGTGTGCCGGGGGAGCTGATGCTCAACGCCTCCATCTGACGGTCCGTGATTTCATGGCCGAGAAGATGCGCGAGAGCCGCCGGCGTGCCGACGTCGCACAAAGTCGGGACATGTCGGAGAGCACGCAGGCGCTCATCGCGGCAGAGCAGGAAGTCCGGCGCCTCGAAGGGCAGGCGGCAGAGAAGGAGGCCTTCGTCGCAGCATGTACCGAGCTTGTGGAGCAACTATCGGCGCAACTGATCGACGCTCAGGTACAGCTGACGGAGGCGGGCCAACAGATGGTCACACTCCAAGTCGAGCGGGAGCGTGCACAGGCCAGGATCGACGAACTGCGTGCTGCGACCGCCGACGAAGAGAGAGCACGCAGAGAGCGAGAAGCAGCTCTGGAGGCCACCAGCCAAAGGGTAGCGGCATTAGAAAGACTCATTCAGCACGCTAATCCCTAAGGGCTGTTTTTTGCCATTCCCAGAACATTTGCTTCCGCTACTTAATATTTTGATCCACTTGTATGAATCGCCATATTTATCTGCGTCTTTCGGTTTAATATGCTCAACCACAATTCGTTGTCTTGCGGGAGTGTTAACCAAGCATCAGGCATCCATAATTGGGCCTGGGTTTCTGGAGAAAAGAGGGAGGTCATTCCTAGGAAAGGAGACCTCAGACCTAACCAATGTATCATCCCCCAACTTGTTCCAACACACGAGCGGGACAACGCTAGGGGCGTTGAGATTTTATCCGAACATAGGGAAATGAGAAAGGGTGAATCGCGTGTCCCGAATCCAGACATCCACAACGGTCGGCCTTCCAGGAAATGCCCAAGACGGTAGGCGGACAGTGGATCGACCATAACAACTGCAATAGACGGACCGAAAAAGGCCATCATTCATATTGCAGGAGGCGGACCACATGTCATCATGAATACCGCTTTGGGGTTCCTTCAGACACAAGGGTGGAAAATCCAGATCAATAGGGCATGCGAAGCGTGGGGCGAAGTGACGATTTGTTCGGACAGAATCCAACGCTCTCAAAATTGCGCCACCGTGGGGGAAGCGTATTAGGCGGATGCACTAATCTGGCCGTGAGTCACCTCAATTATCAGACAGCACCTCTCTGACGAGGAAACCGTCAGTTCCCATCCTTGCGATGGGGCATCCCGAGCTGAATCGGGGAGAATATTACGACTGCACCACTCTACCCGATGTCAGGCCAGACGGCCGACGGCGAGGAGGGGCGGGACTTAACGATCCCTGAGGCTGGACCCGAGTCGAAATGCCCGGGCGTTCCTACGTACTCCATCAGGCTGGAGATCAAGCCACACTTAGTTCTGTGAGTGCAGTTTAACGTCATGCAGGACGTAGGACCCCATTTGGGGTAGATCTTAGTTTAAGGTCTTAGAGCTCGGACCATAAGGGCTGGATCTTAGTTTAAGGTCTTAGAGCTCGGACCATAAAGGTGGAGGATCTTAGTTTAAGGTCTTAGAGCTCGGACCATAGGGCTAGAGGATCTTAGTTTAAGGTCTTAGAGCTCGGACCATAAGGGCTAGATCTTAGTTTAAGGTCTTAGAGCTCGGACCATAAGGAGAGATCTTAGTTTAAGGTCTTAGAGCTCGGACCATAAGGAGAGAGATCTTAGTTTACGGTCTTAGAGCTCGGACCATAAGGGGGGATCTTAGTTTAAGGTCTTAGAGCTCGGACCATAAGGGGGGATCTTAGTTTAAGGTCTTAGAGCTCGGACCATAAGGGGAGATCTTAGTTTAAGGTCTTAGAGCTCGGACCATAAGGGGAGATCTTAGTTTAAGGTCTTAGAGCTCGGACCATAAGGGGAGATCTTAGTTTAAGGTCTTAGAGCTCGGACCATAAGGGGAGATCTTAGTTTAAGGTCTTAGAGCTCGGACCATAAGGGGAGATCTTAGTTTAAGGTCTTAGAGCTCGGACCATAAGGGGAGATCTTAGTTTAAGGTCTTAGAGCTCGGACCATAAGGCTCAAAGCATGCCACATCGTGGTCATATCCCCTGGATATGCGAAGATGCACTGAGGGATAGTGTCAAGAGTGTCGAGGTTTCGCCTGGTCAGAATGGGAGGTGGAAAATGTGAATCATGCGGCCATTCACTCAAGGACTGGGAGCACCGGTGTAACGATATGGGAGTACTGCCGACCGTGGCGGAAAAGCAGCATCAATATCGCACTAACCGTTGGTGGAATGAGGCAGCAAACGAGCATCGACCGCTCAATCGCAGGATTCATATCGATTTGCTGCCCGAGGCCATTGGGGGTACCGGCCCGAGTCGGTGGGAGAGCACTGAGGCATTGTGTCCGAACCGTTCACGGGGGCTCCACCCAGGGCGTAGACGATGGGTCCGAATGAAAGGGAGCACGAAGCCTGAAAAGTGGAGGAAACCTGACCAAGCGGATCCTGACCCTCCTGGCAATAAACCAGAGTACTCTTGACACCGGCGGACCACGGCAAGGGGTCGGGGAACACGCCTTGAGGGTGACCTGAAGGCGGCGGATTCCCCAGAGAAGGGGGAATCTCTAAGAGGTGGGGGGCTGGACCCGAAGTTTCAAACATCCGGGCGTTCCTACGTATCCCATAAGGATGGGAATCAAGCCGCACGTAGTTCTTGAAGCGCGGTGCAACACAATCGGGCACCAGCGCGGGGAAGAGTGCGGGTCTGACCCTCGCACACAAAAGGAGCGGCATTTGATATTTCTTGTTTGTCCTTAAAGATGAATGATTTTTCTTTGTGCGGCGACATGCCCGTGATTGAGAAATCTCTGGCGTCGCCACAATAATCAAGCCACGGAAGGCATTGATGAATGGCGTGGTTATTAACCAGCGCCCAACGTGAGTGTCCCCTGAGGGGAACATCACGATGCAGTGCCGTTTTCTCGTCGGGCGGCCAAGACGATCACAGTTTACGGTCGTGTGGTAGGACCAGACAACACAGTTTAAGGTCGTGTGGTTCGGACCATGGAGGAATCCGCTTACCGCGGTACGGCGGACACGGCGGAGGTGGGAGCATACCCAGCCCTGCGGTCACGCACGATTCCAGGAGAAGAGTCTTGGGATGGGGGTCTGCGTATGTCCATCACCCGAGGGGCAGAGATGCTAGCCTCCAGATATACTGGGCCCAGAACGCAATTGTTCGGGCGACTCCCTCCTCCTTATGGGGACGAGGGTCCAGCTACGCATGGCCCTTAGGGAGGATATCTGCATATATCCTTGGTGCTCAGATCATGGGAGCCTCGAACGACATCATTACCCTGGTTGGTCTGCCTAACGTGTAGAGGCGTACCGGAGGTCAGTATGAAGAGAGTGTCAAGATCCCACTACAACGCACAAAGGCGGAGTGTGATGAGGACTGCGCAACCAATGTTCAGAGCCTGAGAGAGCTGACATGGCGATCAAGGACGTTGCTGACGCATTCGCAACACAACATCCGATCGCGTCAGCCTAAGACGGGGCAAGCAAAACGAGCATCAACCGCTCAATCGCAGGATTCATATCGAATTGCGGCCCAAAACCCGCCGGTAAATCGACCCGGAGCGGTGGGAGAGCACTGAGGCATCGTACCCAAACCGCTAACGAGGATCCCTTTGAGTGAAGGCTCGAACAAGAGGAAGCGCGGGGCCTGACAAGCAACACAGGACTTGTCGGGATTGAATCTGACACTACGAGTCATAGACCGAAGCACCCAAAACATGTTAACAGATCTCCGGAAAGGGTCGGAGGACTCACCCTGAGAGCAACCGAAGGGGGGCAGATCCCCGTGATCAACCAAGAGACGGGGCTGGACCTGAGACACAAGCGTCCAGGCGGTCCTACGTATCCCATAAGGATGGGAATCAAGCCATACGTAGTTCTGGAAAGGCAGTTTAACGTCATGCAGGACGATGAGGGGTGTGAGGTAGTCCCACACACGGGGGAGGCGTACGGCGCGGCCAGTAGACCGACGTGAATGAGGACGTAATCCCCCGCTCACGCGATACGCCTCGCACAAAAAGGAGGGGAACTGGGGCCAGAGGCCCAACGCGGGATGGAGATTCCCGGGAAATGGGGCTGGGCCTGAAACATGAATGTCCAGGCGGTCCTACGTATCCCATAAGGATGGGAATCAAGCCATACGTAGTTCTTGAAGTGCAGTTTAACGTCATGCAGGACGATGAGGAAAAAAGAAGGGGGAAGCAGAAGGCATCCCCAAACGTGGGGGGGCGTACAGCGTGACGAGCAAACCGACGTGAATGAGGGAATAGCCCCGCACTCACACCATACGCCGCACACCCGGGGGCAACTGGGCCAAGGGCCCGAGATGGGATGGAAATTCCCGAAGGATGGGGCTGGGCCTGAAACATGAATGTTCAGGCGGTCCTACGTATCCCATAAGGATGGGAATCAAGCCGCACGTAGTTCTTGAGGGGCAGTTTTACGTCATGCAGGACGAATGCTGAACAGTTTAACGTCTTGTAGCTCGGACGTAGTGCAGTTTAGCGTCATTCGGGACGAAGCACTTGGCAGTTTAACATCTTGCAGCGCGGACGAAGTGCAGTTTAGCGTCATGCAGGACGAAGCGCAGTTTAGCGTCATGCAGGACGAACGGACACTCAGGCAAAGTATTGCTTGAGGAACCTAGCGTTGGTGGGAGGAGTGACACGCTCACCATCCATAGTCGCTAGGGAGTACGCGCCATTGGGATAGACCTTATGGACAACAAAAGGTCCCTCCCACTTGGGCTCCAACTTGGGCGGCTTCCTGCCGGGGATCATCGGTGCTCTTAGGGCTAGCACTAGATCACCCTGCAGGAAGGAGCGGAGGCGAACCTTCTTATTGAAAGCTCGAGCCATTCTGCTTTGATGCCTCTCCAAGTTGTGCAAAGCGCGAAGTCTATTCTCATCCAGTGCTTCCAACTCGACTAGACGGGCTTCAGCAACTCTGTCCGGCGCTTGCTGGTCGTAGACCGCAGTGCGCAAGGACGGTAACTGGATCTCGATGGGCAGGACGGCCTCAGCTCCATACACCAGGGAATAAGGGGTCATCTGGGTGGAATTGCGAGTCGTCGTCCGATAAGCCCAGAGGGCGTTGGGGAGCTTGTCCGGCCAACTCTTCTTGTTCTGACCAACCATCTTTTGCAGAATGTTAGAGAGGGTTTTGTTAAACGCCTCGATCTGTCCATTCGCCTGCGCATGATAGCGAGATGTATGGTTCGAGCGGATGTTATACTTGGCGTACAACTTCTTCAACTCGGCTGCTCGGAAATTGGTTCCGTTATCCGTGAGGATAGCGTGAGGCACTCCAAATCGATAGATGATGTTGGAGGTCACGAAGTCAGCGATCGAACAGGATTTGACCTCTCTGAGCGGAATCGCTTCTGCCCATTTGGAGAAGAAGTCCGTGGCGGTCAGAATGAACCGGCACTGGCGAGCTGTCGCCGGCGGGTAAGGTCCCACAACGTCCAGTCCCCAGACTGCAAAGGGCCAGGAATACCTTGTGGTATGGAGAGGCTCCAGCGGCCGATGCACAAAGTTCGCATGAACCTGGCACGCATGGCACCTCCTGGCGTACTCGATGCAGTCATGGATCATAGAGGGCCAGAAGTATCCCAACCTCCGAATCTGGTGGGACAGCTTCGGCCCAGTCTGGTGGGCGCCGCATGAACCAGCATGAACCTCTTGCATGACTCGTGGGATCTCAACTCCCTGAAGGCAACGGAGGAGAACACCATCAAATCCGCGTTTGTAGAGGATCTGCTCCAGGCCGGGACTGCTCTGGAGGACGAACTGCGATGCGCGGCGTCGAACTCGCTCGCGCTCGGCCCGATCTGACGGAAGAATGCCATGTTGGAGGTACTCAACCAAAGGCGCCCTCCAATCACGGGCTGATTCGACTGCTATATCTGGGGTACTCGGGGCTCCGGGCATAGGGGCAACCGTGGTGAGGTTACTTACCAACGGGCCGCGATCTTCTTCCGGGATAACGGGAGCGATGAGCCTGCGGCGCGTCACGCGGACGATCAGGTTGTCCTGCTCAGGTTCCGCAAGTGACGCAGCCAGGCTGGCCAAAGCATCTGCTCGACCGTTCTGCGACCGGGGAACATGGACAATTTCCGGCCGAGAAGGGAACCGGGCCATCAGAAGAAGGGTGCACTCCAACAATGGCACAAGTTCCGGCTTCCTGACAACGTAGTCGCCATTGATCTGCTTAACGACCAGCTCGGAGTCCCCTTTCACGCACAGACGGGGCACGTCGATCTCGAGAGCCAACTCGAGGCCGGTGATGAGGGCATGGTATTCCGCCTCATTGTTGGTACAGCCCTCTGACAACAGGAAAGAGTATGGCAGCACGGCTCGCTCCGGGGTAATGAAGACGATGCCCAAGCCCACTCTATTGAGCTTAGGATTATCGAGTCTTCTACCGGTGGGGCTCCGGGAGGCACCGTCAAAGTGCATCTGCCAGCATGGATCGGCTCGATCAACCGAGAGAATGGTCTCATCAGGAAAGCCTAGATCCAGCGGCTGATCCGCGGAGGTCGGGTGAGCGGCCAGAAAGTCTGCCAACGCTTGCCCTTTGATGGCCTTTTGAGACACATACCTGATGTCAAACTGCTGGAGAATCACAGCCCACCGCGCTAGATGGCCAGTCAACATAGGTCGGCTCAGGATATATTTCAACGGGTCTACCCGAGAAACCAACTGTACCTCATGGTGCTGCAAGTAGTGCCGTAATTTCTGTACGGCAAATACGAGCGCCAGACAGCTCTTCTCGATGGGGGAATACCTAACCTCCGCATCGAGGAGCATGCGACTGAGGTAATAGAGGCTATTCTCTGTTCCCTCGTTGTTCTTCTGGGCGAGAAGGGCACCCAGGGACCGTTCCAGGGCTGTCACATAAAGGACCAGCGGCTTTCCGGATACGGGCGGCATCAGGACCGGAGGTTGAAGCAGGTACTGCTTGATTTCCTCGAAAGCGGTCTGACACTCTTTATCCCATACATAGGTGGCACCTTTCTTCATAAGCCGAGAAAAGGGCTTACACTTGCCGGCCAGATTCGCAATGAATCGGCGTATATAGGCTAAGTGGCCTTGGAACCCTTGCAGTTCCCGGACGGTACCCGGGGGAGGCATCTGGCTAATCGCCCTGATTTTCTCTGGGTCGATCTCAATACCCCGGTATCTTACCACAAATCCAAGGAACTTTCCGGAGGTGACCCCAAAGGCACACTTCAACGGGTTCATCTTCAGGCAGCGAGACCGGAGGAAGCTGAACACTTTCTCAAGATCTTTGAGATGGTCCTGACGCTGGCGCGATTTGACAACCAAGTCGTCGACGTAGCATTCCACCAGTGTGCCGAGGATTGGCTTGAATATGCGGTGCATCGCCCGTTGATAGGTGGCACCTGCATTCTTCAGGCCGAAGGGCATGACCCGGTAGCAAAAGGTACCTTGGGGGGCCCTGAAGGCAGTGAACTCCTCATCCTCAGGGGCCATCCGAATTTGGTTGTATCCGGAGTATCCATCCATGAAGGAGAGGGCTTGGAACCCTGCCATGGCATCAATCAACAGCTCTGTCACTGGAAGGGGAAAATCATCCTTCGGACAGTGGCGGTTGAGATCGCGGAAGTCGATGCAGACTCTAATCTGCCCGTTCTTCTTCCTGACCGGCACAATGTTGGCCAGCCATTTGGGGTACTGAACTTCCCTCACGAAGTTGGCTTTGATAAGCTTGTCAACTTCGGCCTCAACCATGGCACCATGGGATGGGTGCATCTTCCTGGGAGGCTGCTTGAACCCGCGATGGTTCGCCGGGAGACCAAGGCGGTGGACGGCTACCTGAGGATCTAGCCCCGGCATCTCGTCATAGCCCCAAGCGAATACATCACGGTGCTGCCTGAGAAAGTCCACGTACTGCTGCCGCTCCTCAGAGGGCATGGCGGCACTGACCAACGTGGGTCTTGGATCGGCTTCGGTTCCAAGGTTCACCTGTATTAACTCATCGACCGTGGCGGGGACGCCCTCCTCAAAGGCTGGGGGTGCATCTTCCACGTCCTCTCCACTCGGGGAGGGATCGTCCACGGGAGAGACTGCGTTGGCAACTGCATTGGGGCTACCAGGTCCTGCTGGGCCACTGGTGCTGGCGCGGGCGGTCGCGGCCATCTCATCAGGAGACTCGCGGACCGTCAAGACCATGGCGACGTCCAACCGGTGAATCGGGAGGACGTAAGCGTCATCCAGACCTGCCCAGGGATCGCTCGCAACAACGACAGGCTCAACCTCACCTGCCAGGATCTGCTTATCCTTGCTCTTGTAATAGTCCGCGTCCAGATAACGGGCTTCACATGAGGCAAAAGGAGAGGCATCTCCTTGGAGCACGCCTACTCGACCATTAAGGGAGTATTTGAGGCATTGGTGGTATGACGAGGGAACCGCCGCGTGAAGGTGAAGCCATGGCCTGCCCATCAATGCGTTATACGCAGTGTCCTGAGAGACTACCATGAATTCGGTGTTGGCAACCAAGTCACCGAACTGGGTCTTCAAACGTATCTTGCCGACCGGGGTTTGCTCGGTGCGGTCGTACCCCTGGATCCTGAGGTCGGAGGGAATCAAGTCATCCTCAGACAACCCCAATCTCCGGAGCGTCCGAGTTGGAATCAGGTTAATCCCGGACCCCGTGTCGACAAGACAACGCCGGACTTCAAGGCCATTGAACTGGCCAGTGACATACAGCGGACGAATGTGTCCCTGTATAGGAGGGTCTTCATCCTTACCAGAGAACGAGATAACTGCCTGACATTCGGCGTCCTCGATCGTTTCGGCATGAAAGGCCTCTGCAGCCGCAACCTCTGTCTCAAACTGGAGGGGGCTCTTCAGGGCTTCAGCGAGTGCCTCGCGCATCTCAGATGACATGCGCAGAGCCTCAAGGATGGAGAGTCTTGCTGGGATGTCGGCCAAGTGCTTCAGGACATCATACTTTTTGGCCAAGCGCGAGCTCCTGGTTGCAGGAGGTTGCTCTGCGGTTGGTGGCATGACGGGCCTTACCGGTTGGATCGGCGGCCGACTGGTACTTGGCGCATCTCGCTGTTCACTGGTCGCAGTCCGGGAAATGGTCACCGTACTGGATTCAGGAGGCCGGGATGGACTTGTGGCAGGGCGGAGCTGGTCGCGACGCGGCTGAGGCGGTTCTGCCTGGTCCCACACCACAAACAGTGGCGGAGGCGAATCCGTCATCCCCGAATGGGGGGCCTGCGCACGCTGAGCTCGATCTTGAGCCTGCTGCCTAGTCTCAGTGGCGTGCACGGCCTTGCCGGAGGTACCGACGGCTGTGCCCCGGCGACTCCTGCTGCTGCGGTTCTTCCGACGGTGGCGACGACCGGGGACACTAGGGAGGTCCACCTGGTGTTCTTCAACGTCGGGAACCGAAAAGGGATTTACCAGCTCGACGGTATTAACCGAAGCGTACCCAATACTTTCATCGGACGAATCATCCACCACCGGGCGGATCCGAGGAGGGACCCCCATCTCCGGGGGCATGAAATCGCCGAGAGTACGGGATAGTGGCGGAACTGGCGGGGCGCGCTCTTCCTTCTTGCGCTGCCGCCGTTTGCTCCTCTTGGAAGAGGCAGGCTGGGACGACGATGCCGAAGCAGCACCCGCGGGTTCTGGGGGCTCAGGCTGATTCAAGCGTGCACGGATGATTCCATGGGCGCGAATGGTCGTCTTGCGGGCCATCCAGTTATTATACTTCTGGGATCCGCGGTTGGAGACCAGCTGCCATTCGTCCTCGTTGCCACTATCGTCATCTGATCCCACGAACACGCCCGCCACTTGCGCTGGAGCTGGGCCCAACCTGATTACATTGTTGTTAATCTGGTCTTGGAGCCAGTCCTTAAACACATAGCACCGCT
Organism: Viscum album; assembly: GCA_963277665.1. Taxonomy (NCBI): domain Eukaryota; kingdom Viridiplantae; phylum Streptophyta; class Magnoliopsida; order Santalales; family Viscaceae; genus Viscum; species Viscum album. The sequence goes on along the minus strand of OY728134.1, from coordinate 630,822,033 downwards.
GGATGGTGTGCCCCAGGGCTCGATGGTAAGGGCAGTAGCGGGGGTTATCTGTGAGATGTGCCTCCTCTGGCTTCCAACACTCAGGCAGTCGCACAATCCTCTGCTCCAGGGCGCTCCGGAAATAACCGGGGACCTGATCCTCATGGAATGAGTACGTCAGGTGTCGCGGGCCCCTGGGAGCGCGGTCTTGACGAGGGGCTGGAGGGGCCTGCCGAGGAGGTGGACCCTGATTATCTCGCCTCGGTTGTGGCGGTACATTACGCGGAGGGGCCGGCCGGTTCTGAGGCTGCCGTTGCTGGGCCGGGAACTGAGCCCGTGGAGGCGGATTCCTGTGAGGCTGCGGAGCTGGCCTCACCGGCAGCAGCTCCAACGGCCTGGGAGCCTCTATCTGGGCCACAGCAGCGGGCTCAGCCCTGCTGGCTCTCCTTGCAGGAATCATAGGAGGCAGCGGGTGTGCCTGGATGGCCTGTTGCAGGGCTTCCTCAAGACGTTGAGCTTTGTCTGAGAAGTCCCTGAACCCTCCGGGGTAATTTTGAGTGATCAGGGAAGGGACCAGCTCGGTCTTGACGTTCCCGACGCACATTGTCAGCAACTGCTCCTGAGTCAATGGCATGTCAAGGGAATACGTGAGACCCTTCCATCGGGCGACGAAGTCCGCGACTCGCTCATCAGGCCTCTGCTTGCACTTGAAGAGGTCTGCGATACTCGTCTTCCGGGTCGTGGAACTGAACTGGTAGAGGAACTGTCTACGGAGGTCCTCCCAGCTGGTTACCGACCCGACGGGAAGCTGGCTGTACCAGACAAATGTTGGCCCTTCCAGTGTCTGGACAAAGCAGCGAAGCTTAGCGGCCTCTTGCTGCGCCGGAGTCCCCAACATAGGCCCGCACCTCGAGTTGAAATGGGCCAAATGCTGTGGCGGATCTCCGGTCCCGTTGAAGGGGGCGAAAGTGGGATTCCCGAATCCCGGAGGCGCCGGCATGTCATCCACCCATGCTGGGTAGGGCTTGCCGTCCGGTGGGATCGCCACCTGCCGAGTCTCCAAGGCTTCCAAGCGGGCAATGAGCGCCGCCATCGGATCGTCCGGACATGGGTTCCAGTCCTGGCGAGGATCTCTAACCACGAGCGCATTGCATGGCCCTTCAATCGGGTCGTCGACCGGGTCGTCGAACTCGGCAGCTCGTGGGATGGCGGGCGGAGCGGCCCTTGGGGCAGCGGGAGGAATCCGAGCGGGGTCCCTCAAGTAGTCCCGCCGCTCGGGAGGGTGTGGCGAAACATACCGCGCCCTCTTGCCATAGGCAATGGCCTCTCTCCTGTCGGCGAACACGGCGTAATCACGGTTGCCCGGGAGAGTCTCATCAAGGAGCGGTTGTTCCGGTCCCTGCTGTCCTGGCCTAGGATCACCATAGTCAGGCCGCCGTTCTGCAGCGCGCTCGGCGAGGAGCTGGTCAACCAACCTCTTCTGTTCGGCGAGCTGCTGACGTAGCGTAGCCTTCTCGGGATCCTCCTCTGCCCTCTGCATGGAGGCAGATGGGTCGGCGGGCTTTATAGCCTCGCTGTGCTCTTTTCCTTTGCTGACGTTTCGGCTTAACGTCAGTGCTTCAGTGGGTGCGGGGAGCCCCAGGAGGTTTCTCTGATGACGAGTAACTCTCACTGATGGATCTGACGACGGCTTGTCTTCGGGGGGGAAGCCCCCGTCGAGAAGTTCCAAGTCGTTCCCCTCTCCCGACAGGTCAACCATATTGACCGTTCCTGTCCCTGGGGATATACCCTCAGGGCCACCCAGCGAATCGGGCTGTCGGCGGATCACACTGAAGCGTAGGGCAGCGTACTGCCCCCATCCACGGATATACACGTGGGGAGTGGCTTCCTCGATAACTTTGCGGAGTACTTGAAAACACTCAACGCATCGTTGTTGGAGGGCCTCGTGGTGCCCAAATGACCCGGGGTGCCGAACCGCGGGGAGCATGGCCAGGTCAATTTGACGGCACTGCTCACCAATATCCTCCAGGTGTGCTTGACTCCCAGGGTATGGCATTTGTAGGCGGTGAAGACAGGAGCGAGTCTCCCGGAGAGTTCGGCGGAAGCATTCGAACTCATCCGGGGTGAGCGATTCGGGTGCATCAAAGCCCGGTCCTGCGACTGGCCAAAACTTCTCAGGGAAGTGGCCCTCTGCAAGGACGGTCCAGAAGCTCCACGACTCAAACTCGGGACCCAGATCTCCTTGGTCCTCTTCCATGGCTGGGAACGGACGGGGAACTGGTAGTGGTGCCGAGGCGGGCCGTCGGGCCGACGGGCCGGCCGGCGGTGAATACGGCGAGCAGGCCGATTGGCCTCCATATCCCGGGCCTCCCCCTGAGGGTGGCGGTGCCCCAGCTACCACATCACGATAGGACGGGCCGGCGAGCGAACATCCTGCCGTAGCATTGGTGCTCGCCGAGGGTGCACTAGATCGTGGTTCGACCGTCGGTCCCCAGAAAAAGTCTCCGGCTTCTCTGATCGAGACGGAAGGCACTTCCGGAGGGGCCGGTACCAACCGCAAGTTTGATCCTTGGGGGTCTACCAGGCCCTCGTTACTCCGGATATACCTTCGGAGAGACGCGGGGATCACATCGATCTCGCTCTCGGGGAGCACGAGGCTGACGTGCCGCATTCCTACCCCTGCCCTTGACTGGCGGGATTGGGGAGAGGGCTCTGTCGCCGAATCGTACTCCGCCTCTGAGTCAGAGAAGCAAACCGGTCGGATCTCTGTCCGGAATTCCGCAACATTCTTCCCTCGGCATCGACGCCTTGCCTTCCTGCCCCTGGGTGGTTCTTCGGGGCAGGGCTGATCTCTGTCCTGGCGTCCTCCGGCCGCACTGGTGCTGGGGCCAAGAGGACTGGGAACCAAGGTGCGAGGGGCACCGGGACAGATATCGAAGGGGACGCGGGGAGAGATGATTCCGGGCAGGACTCCGGGCCGGGATCGGAAGGTGGGATGACCCATGCCTCCTGGATCGGCCACACAGAGTAGATCCTGCCGGTGAATAGCGCTACCGCGAGGTGGTCCGCGGTGGCTACTGCCAGTGCCAGCAACCGGGAGAGTCGACCCAACCTGCCTTTGGGGCGGTCGGGGCCTCGATCCAGGTCGGGCAAAGGAGTTCCCCTGCTCAGGATGCGCAGAGGCCTGGCGACTGGAGCCAGTAGTGGCTTGGGCCAATGCGGCCGCTGTTGCTAGAGCCCCAAGGTGGGCATCCTCTTCCGCTCGTGCCCAACGTTGGCGTCGAGACAGACGAGTCGGGATGAGCGGCGCGGGCAGGTGGAGAGCCTGTTCCTCGACTTGAGGGGCCTGGCGGCGATGTCGCCGTGGCCTGGCGGGAGTCCTTACCGAAGACCCCTGGAGCGAATCCCGGATAGGGTGATCCCGGGCCTCTTCCACCTCATCCGCGTAGGGAAGGGAACTGTCAGAGCGCTCTGGGGATAAGCTCCCGAAGCGGTTGGACGTTGAGGTAGGCAGTGGTGCCTCCCTGCGCGGCCCTCGGGGGCGGCGGTGGTGGCGAGGCGCAGCCTCCTCAAGGTCTAGGCGAGCCATTTCCCTAGTGGGGATGACTCCCTCTTCCTCGTATCTCCGCACCAGGGTGTTGATCACCCTTCTCTGGATGACCTCCGAGGGGGAGAGAGGGCGTGGTCGTCCCGCAATTGCGGCTGCTGGGACGACTGTGGAACGGGCGGGACCGCGCGGAGTAGCCGCGTCGGTGTTTCCCCTGTCCCTGCGCCAGTGGGCGGGTGGCGATCGGGCACTGGGTCGGGCGACCTGATTTTTGAAAGCAGGGAGAAAGACCCATTAACACTGACAGGAAAAAGGAATCGACAACCAACCATTAGCGCCACGACGCCTTCCGTGGGGGGAACCCAGGCCCTCGACGTTGCGAGACGGAGTGCCCGATTTCACTTCCCCAGCCCCTGGCGGGTAAGACTGAATGCTTGGCCGGGCAACACGCCGGTCTTCCAACACCTCTGAAAGCCATCGGTCTTCGTATCGAGGAGAAGAGATTCACGTCGGGTTCACCATTTTTCTGTTTCGGTGCGGATGTGCGTCGGGTTACGCTGTTCCGCCAGGACGCGTTCGCGCGTGCACCCGTCAACCCGAGGGGATGGGCGCGCGGCTTGTGGTCCCGCAGTCCCGCTTTCCAAGGGCGGGCGGCGTCCGTCCCTTATTCAGGGGCGTCTGCTCCTTGATCGAAACCGGGATGATGGGATGTCGGCTCCTCCTTCCTTGGACGTCTCCTCGGAACTCGTCGCCTAATCCGGGTCTCCCTCATAGACTTAAGAATGTTCGTGAATCTCGTTCCCGGCGCCATATCTTCATGGACACCGGTTAATTACGCTGCTTCCGCCCGGACGTTCCAAGGAGTCTGGGCGGGGCAGCAACCTGCGGTGAGAAGGCCGGGTGGCTCTGGGTGCTGGGGGCGTGTCGTAACACTGCGGCTCTGCACATCTGTCATCCGTCCCTAATAGGGCTTCTCGAAGGCATGACGGCCTGAGGCATCCCGTACTAGGTGCGGGGAACTGTGTCACCTGAGGTTTTCCTTAGCTTCCCATGTTTGACACGGGGTATGCCGCGAGATTAACGTCCAGCGGGGACGGCATCGGACCGATCAACACGAAAAGTGGATCAGATGACAGAACCCCTTGCGGGGAACCTCCGACACTGGGGCCAGCACATGGGCGGCTTCCCAAGTAACGTGGAGTGGAGTGAAGTGGCATGACCCCACCGGGATGTGGCGGCCCGGGTAAGGATCAGGATGGATGATGAAGTGAAGAGCTTGGACCCCAGAGGGGCTTCCTACGTACCGCGCGTTAACACGGATCAAAGTCAACGTAGTTCGGGCATACAGTTTAACGTCATGCTGGACGTCGGCAAGCCGACTCACGAAGAGGTCGAGGTCGCCGGGCGGAGGATTGAACCGAACCACCTCGCACAGAGGGGGATGGAACGGCCGGGTGGATCACAGTTTCACGTCATGCTGGACGATAAAAGGGGAAATGGAAAAAGGGGGGCCGTGGGGAGGCACCGTGGAGATACACACGGGCAGTCTCCCACAGGGGCGGATTCATAGGTGAATCGACGCAAGCGTGAACCCTGGAGGGGTCCACTGATGGACGAACCGACGTAAATACGACCGGGACGACCAGGTGGTGGGCTTGAACCTCGGGGAGGCTTCCTACGTACCCTGTATAGGAGACAGGGATCAAAGTCCACGTAGTTCATTCTGTCAGGACTTACGCACTTGGGGCAGCCCGGATGCTGCAAAACTCAGTTGGAAGGGACTTGGACCGAAAGCAGAAGACACCTCGATCCCAGTCAGACCCTCTACTGGCTTCGGCAGTGGGGAGGCGCAATGGAGATACACATGTGCAGCCTCCCACGAGAAATTAGGGGTTTGTAATACCCTGCCCCCGTAGGGAAAAGCCACTCCCATTAAATCGTCCCTAAAGAGGGGCAATCCCGACATCCCTGCAGAGACGAGCGGGTGGGGGCCACATCCAAACCGGGGGGACCCTGCGTGCAGAGCACGGGATCAGGTTGCGGACGGTTTAGCGTCTTGCCAGACGAAGTACAGTTTAACGTCGTGTGTTGAGGACGAAGCGGACGGTTTAACGTCTTGCCGGACGAAGTACAGTTTAACGTCATGTGTTGAGGACGAAGCACTTGGCAGTTTAACGTCTTGCAGCGCGGACGATGGGGGCTAGGCAGTTTAACGTCGTGCAGCTTGGACGGATGTGCAGTTTAACGTCATGCTGGACGAATATGCAGTTTAACGTCATGCTGGACGTATGCGCAGTTTAACGTCATGCGGGACGAAGGCGCAGTTTAACGTCATGCGGGACGAAGGCGCAGTTTAACGTCATGCGGGGCATAGGTTGCCGGACGAAGCACTTGGCAGTTTAACGTCTTGCAGCGCGGACGATGGGGGCTAGGCAGTTTAACGTCGTGCAGCTTGGACGGATGTGCAGTTTAACGTCATGCTGGACGAATATGCAGTTTAACGTCATGCTGGACGTATGCGCAGTTTAACGTCATGCGGGACGAAGGCGCAGTTTAACGTCATGCGGGACGAAGGCGCAGTTTAACGTCATGCGGGGCATAGGTTGCCGGACGAAGCACTTGGCAGTTTAACGTCTTGCAGCGCGGACGATGGGTGCATGTCACTTCGCACGAACCTGGAGGGCCGCACGGGAAGACAACGCACGGTGCGGGCACCCGGGATGAGAATCATCGGGTGCCACGCAGGCAGGTGCCCTCAGGGGGTCAACAGGGACGACCCTGGCAGATTGCGCGCAAAAAGGAAGCTTCGCGCGCAATACTGCGGGCCGGCGCGCAATCGGGGCGGCTGGCGCGCAATTGGGCCAGCGCCTTGCGCGCGGATGCTTGAGATTGCGCACTCCGGGCTTCGGATAGCGCGCGGGGGCAACGACTCATTCTCTAATGAATGGCCACTTGAAATAAGGGGGGGTGCGCGCAATCGGGCCGGATTGCGCGCACCCCGGGGGCGATTGCGCGCAAGCGGGTTCTTTTCCGCGCAACGGCCTTAGGGTGAGTTTTTATTCAAATGAAAGGAGCCAGCGGGGATTGCGCGTGAAGGCGGACCCCGAGGCTTTCTTGCGCGAAAGAAAGGAGGTTACCTGAAGTTCGTCATTGCGCGCGGAAGGGGTTGAATTGCGCGCACGAGAGACGTTTCGACTTCCAGCAACCTTTGAAACGTTGGGGGTGGCCTTGTATTTATAGGCAACCCCGGGCGCGGAATCCAGGGTGCGAGCGCGAAATTCTCCTCGCGGGCGCGGAATCGGGCACGGCGCGCCAGGGAGGAGCGCGGACCCGCGGCGCGCAAAATTGCGCGCCGGGCCGGCGCATTGCGCGCATCCCGGGGGGTTTGCGCGCGGAACATCCTTTTTGCGCGCGGGCCTCTGAAATTCCGCGCAAGGCCTCCGGGCCCTCCGAAACGTTCTTCCGACTCCAAATATCACTTCGCTTTCCGCATCCGGAGCTTCGTTTGGGAACAACGGACTTTTCCGGCGTCTACAGTGGGATTATTTTATTAAGGGTTGGATTTCTTGTTGGGAGTTTTTGGGAGAAAAGGCTGAGGAAGTTGAGGAACCTCTTCATCTTCAACGAAGAACGCGAAGAACGCATAGATCTCTGATGAAGAACGTCGAGTCCTCGGAAACCGACTAAGTGATTCTGTATACCACAACGCTGACGACGTCTTCTTCCGCGACGTCTCTTACCGCAACGGATATTCTGTGACGAATCCTCATTCGACGAACCTCCGTTCAAGCTACGCTCGAGGTAGGGGTTATTTTATTTTTGTTCGTGATTTCTACCTTGACGTTCTTCGTGAATTATGACATTTTGCTATAGATTAAAGAGAGGGGGTTAGACCGCACAAACACGGCTGACCCTCCTCCCTTATCTATGTTATTGATTCTAATTTTGGATTGAAATGGGAATGGTGCGGTGATGTCGCACCGCGCGGGATCATAAGGCAAGAAATGCGTGGCGCCGTCGTGTCGCGCCGTGAAACCGAACAAGGTCGCGACACCGTCGCGCCATGTCGGAGAAACCGAAGACACCACGGCCAGAGCGGGGCCGCGGCGAAGGGGCGCGGCGCCGACGCGCCACGCCGGACGAAACAAGGTCGCGGCCGGTTCCGGGCCGCGGCGGAGCAGGGAGAAAAGCGGCCGGTTCCGGGCAACCGGTGTGAGAGCAGGGGGGACCGGCCGTCACCTGTCCCATGGCGGTGGAAGCTGACCAACCAAGCGGGCCGGCCGGACAAGGGAATGTCGGGGGTTACATACCCCAGGCGGCCAGCTCGAGCGCCCCCCCCCCCCCCTAATGGGGCAATAGTTTCAAAGCTAGGGGGCAGGCGCCCCCCCCCCCCCTCAACGGCTCGGCCGTTTAGCCGAGCGCCTGGCCAGCGAGCCCAGGTCGGGCCGGGCCGGGCCGTGCCCAAGCGGGCCGGACCCGGACCCGGACCCGGGTAGGGCCGACCCTGGGGGTATCGGGCCGGGTCGGACCGGGCCCGAACCCCTTATTACTGAATCTCTTCTGGTCAGACGCCCATAACATGTGCTACAAGCCTCTGAACGACCCACCATCAGTTGTGATGCGATCCTTGGATCGAGACGGTCGTTTCGGTATATCATACTCAAGGTTTCAGAATACTTTGGGTTCAAACGAGTTGGTTCGTACACAAAACCAACCGGGCCCTCGAAGCGGAAACGCTCATAACTTGAGCTCCGGATGTCCGATTGACGTGAAGTCGCCTTTGGTGGATTCCTCTAAGTGATACGGAACTTTTTTGCTTACTCCGCCCGAGGTTTGGATGCAGGTGGAGTACGGTCGAGTTCGTTTTGACTTAAAAACCGTCTGGGCCCCTGGGATGAAAAGGCCAATAACTATCATTCAGGCGTCCTATTGACGCGCCGTCTGTAAAGCTGAGTTCATGTTGACGATACAGAACTTTTGAATACATCAACTCTGGACATTGTGTCGATTGATGTATCAGCCTCTCGGCTCATGGAGCGGACCCTCCCGAATGAGCTTGCTGTGTGCGGGTACCCTAGAGCTGGCTGCATTTACGACTGTGACGACAACGACGACCGTATAGATATCCTCAATTGATTCGACGACGACGACTACAAAACTCAACAATCCTACGTGGATCAGTGCTACCGATCATGTGTGGGTCCAATCCTATGTGGGTCAGCGCTCAGCGGTTCTGTGTGAGCCAGCGCCTACAGATCATGTGTGGGTCTGATCCTGTGTGGGTCATTGCGGAGGTTAGTTACCTCTCGATACTTTGTGGGTCATTGAGGGGGTTAGTACCTATCGATCCTTTGTGGGTCCGACAGCTTAGATGAATCAGTGTCTACATCTGATCATCTCTACCGTCATACGAAGAAGTATACCTGTGTGAGCTGAATCTTGTTTGGATTTCCTTTGTGAATTGTGATGTGCTATCCGGTGTGGATTAAGTTTTTCTTTCCTATGTGGATTGGGTTGTGTTTTCCTGTGTGGACTGTGTTGTACTTGGGCTCGGAGGTTGGAGCGTACTGGAATTGGTGACATAGTTATATGTATGGGCATATACCTAAGTAGTGTCGAATGTTACTTTGTGACTGTATCTTTCCTTTGTGGATTATACTTTGTAGATTTTGGGAGACCTTGGGGTTCTCGGGGTCCCTACTGAGTAGCTTATACTAACCCCTGCATGGGATATGCCCGCACTATGTTGGGTTGGTTTCAGACTACGAACAGCACTGATCGTGGTAGTGGCTTGTGGAGCAGGACGGTACCTGGAGGTGGACCACTGGGCGGAATGTACTCGGAGCAGTCAACTAGACCCGAGGAGTAGTGGAGGCTATCTGTACCCACGCTTCAGGTGGGATTTAAAGTGGATAGCTCGACATTGCGGCTTTACATTACAGTTTTTTTTCCCTTTCCAGTTGTACTTTACTTTCAGTTTGGGTTTGTATACTGGCCCACTTACTTTTCTGCACTCACTGTCGTACTCAGTTTTTACTTAGTGTTTACTTCGTCTTCTTGCTTGCTCTGTGGTGTTTGTTTACTTTACAAAGGCAATGCCTTCCCTTTTTACCAGTATTTACGCCTTGGTTCTAGTCTCCAGCCCCAGGCCTATGGAAGGCAGGCTTTGGGTAGTCACGGCACGGGCCTTGAGGACGGGTCGTGATAAATTGGTATCAGAGGAGTTCGGTTATACCACAGAACATTGGACTCTGATTTTTTTTCTATGTGAAGCAATAATGTTAAGCATATTGAGTGTGGTTATCATTCCAGGGAGTCCAGTGTTGCTACGGCGGCCAACGTATCCGTACACCAGGACCCTAACTTCTGATTTCCGACATAATGCACGAAAACATTGATTGCATGTGTGTTTCAAGTTTTCTTTGTGATTACTATATGTCAGCACACCAGGTATACTGTTTGACCATGGCACACCTATTTCATTTCAGGATGTCCCCACGATGGCAGCCCGCTAGGGTTCTGAGAGTTTTGCATAATGACAGCCCACCGAGCGATGAGGCTTCGGTTCAGGGCCCTTTTACAGCAGAGGCACCAGCGGTAGCTCTACCCGCTGAGCCACTGATGCTTCCAGCCCCAGCCGCTGACAATGCACGTCGCCTTAGTGCACTGCATGAGTTCTAGCACCAGTGACCACCCAGGTTCTGTGGGGAGACGGACCCCCAGGCAGCCGAGGACTGGCTGGGGGTAGTGGTGAGAGTTTTCAGGTTAGTGAGGACACCAGAAGACCTCATGGTGATCCTCGCAGCGAGCCTACTGCACACAGTAGCAGGCAGATGGTGGATCTTGATGCTCCATGTGCATGATGAGGCATCTCTCCTCTGGACGGACATTGAGAGCCTCTTTCGCTCGGAGTTCGTCCCAACCACCCTCCGTGCGGTGCACATCCAGGAGCTTCTTCAGCTGCGGCAGGGCAGCTTGACAGTCGCCCAGTACTCGGCGAGATTTACCGATCTCTCGTGCTACTCGACAGACATGGTACGAGACCCATTCTTCCGGGCCTGGACCATTGGGCTGGGATTGAGGCATGAGATCAGGGGATCGCTAATCTCCCTCAGCATTTCGACCCATGTAGGAGTACTGGAGTGATCCCTTTTGATCGAGAGCCTTCTTACTGAGCCTTCTTCAGCAGCGAGACCTACCACGGGGTGGCACGTAGCAGAGTCTTCTACAGCAGGCAGTCAACGGATGACTCATGGGTCCAGGCAGACCAGACCCTCAGGCAGACAACTTCAGGACACTGGCTCCGTAGTACGGGGCACACAGCGCGGAGCCAGTCTTTCGAGAGGCAGGCAGTGCTACTCATGCGGCGGGCATGGCCACATGGCTCGTGACTACCAGACCCGTTGTGCCAAGGAGTAGCAGACGGTTGAGGGACCACCCAGGAAGAGGCAGAGGGTCGACCGTGGCAGTCCGAAGGGAGTAGGAGGACGAGGCCGAGGAGCTGGCCAAGCAGGAGGTGGTGGGTGACGCTTTGAGGCTCTACCACCACCACCACCAGGAGGTCCACCCCGACCATAGGGAGCTGGCGGGCAGAGACAAGCACAGCTCCAGGAAGCAGAGGCCTATGACCATGGCGTGCCCGATATGATTCGAGGTACTATCTGTGTCTATTCCACCCTTTCTGAAATTCTTATAGACACAGAAGAGAGTCACTCTTTCATAGCCGATGCCCTTGTTCGGAGCTCGGAGATTCTGACCAAGCCGTTGGCTCGATCCTTGCAGCTAAAGACTCCTACGGGAGCAGACTCGACGATTATGCACTGGTGTCAGCAGTGTGAGCTTACTCTAGGAGGCGTGAGATTCGGCGGGGATTTTCTTGTAGTGGTGTCAAGGCCTTACAACGTCATCTTGGGCATGTATTGGTTATCTACAGTCCATGCTCAGATCGACTGTATTAGGCACAAGGTGCGATGTGTACGCACCGACGGGAGCAGGTTCACCTTCACCGGTGAGAAGGGAGACTTTGTAGCACAGGATGGACTCCCGAAGAGGAGAGGACATCCCATCACTCATCAGTGGGCTAGCCTCATCCTAGGAGCAGTTGACGTGCGAAGTCCTGGTCTTCCTATATTGTTGGATCAGTATGCGGACGTTTTCCCTGACCACGTCCCAGGGCTACCTCCTCGTAGATAGGTAGAATTTTATATTGATCTGTACCCCAGGATTTCCCTGATATCCACTCCAGCATATCGGATGGCCCCTGCTGAGCTTCAAGAGATACGGGTACAGTTGGAGGACTTACAGGGAAAGGGTTTCATTAGATCCAGTGTTTCACCCCGGGCTTCCCCGATTTTGTTCGCCAAGAAGGCGGACGGGAGCTTGTGACTTTGTGTCGAATATCGTCACCTGAACTAGGTGATAGTGAGGAACAAGTATACGCTACCGAGTATTGATAACCTCTTCGAACAAATCAAGGGAGCACGGTGGTTCTCAAATATAGATTTCAGGTCAGGCTATCATCAGCTCAGTGTTCGGGACGAGGACATGCAGAAGACGGCCTTGAGGTGTCGGTATGGCCACTATGAGTTCTTGGTTATTCCATTCTGCGTAACCAATGCTCTAGCAGTGTTCATGGCCCTCATGAACAGGATCTTTCAGCCATACCTCGATCGATTTGTTGTGGACTTCATCGACGACATTTTTATTTACTCGACCACTAAGGAGGAGCAAGCCTACCACTTTTCGGTTGTACTAGACACACTCTGAGAGAACCATATTTATGGAATGCTATCGAAGTTTCAGTTATGGATACGCATGGTCAACTTCTTGGGGCACTTCATCTCTGAGTCAGGAGTTGTAGTGGATCCTGCGAAGATCGAGGCAGTGCTAGCTTGGGAGCCACCCAGGAGCGTTATGGAGGTGCGGAGTTTCTTGGGACTAGCTGGATACTACCAGAGATTTGTACCAGACTTCTCCAGAGTTTTGGCACCAGTCTCATCTCTTACGTAGAAGGGGAAACCCTTTGTGTGGTCAGACAGATGTCAGTAGAGCTTCCAAGAGCTGAGATAGAGATTAACTAGTGCCCCTATCTTGAGGTTTCCGGATGAGGGAGTAGGGTACGTAGTCTACTACAATGCATCAGGGACTAGACTCAGATGTGTCCTGATGCAGAAGCAGGCATCGATCACCAATGGATCATGTCAGTTGAGGCCGCATGAGAAGAACTACGCTACCCATGACCTGGAGTTAGCAGCAGTGGTCTTCGCTCTGAAAATGTGGCGACGTTATCTGACGGGTGAGCGATTTACAGTCTATTTTGACCATCAGAGTCTCAAGTACATCTTCTCTCAGAAGGACCTAAAACTAAGACATCGGTGATGGCTCGAGTTACTCTAGGACTATGACTTTGAGATAGTCTATACTCATTGTAAGGGGAACGTGGTATCCGATGCTCTCAGAAGGAGGATGGGAATTCAGCTACTTAGGGAGGCAACAGAGTAGCTAGCCTTTTTACAGATATGCTTCGTGGATAGAGATGGAGTAGCCTTCCTTCAGTCACTCACAGTCACTCCTCCACTACTGCAGCGGGTTAGAGAGGCACAGCGTGGGGACGCAGACTGTGAGATGCGGCATGCGTAGATATCCTCAGGACAGTCGCCTGATGGTTTCTCCTTTGGAGTAGAGCATGACATCATTTTTAGTGGTTGTACCTTAGTACCAGTTGCATTACGGGAGGAGGTGATGCGAGAGTTTCACACTTCTCTGTTGGCGGTACCTCCTGGAGTGGCGAAGATGTACCAGGATCGTAGATGACAGCACTGGTGGCTGGGCATGAAGAAGGTTATGGCAGAGTTCGTTTCTCAATGCCTCACCTGCCATCAGGTGAAGGCAGAGCATCAGGTACCAGCAGGCTTGGTATAGCCCATAAAGGTCCCGGAGTGGAAGTGGGATGACAAATCTATGGACTTCGTGACTGGACATCCACGCACTTCCAGAGGTCACAACTCCATTTGGGTGATTGTCGACCGACACACCAAGTCGGCACACTTCTTACCCATCAGAGTGCAGGGCTCGGTGAAGAGCTTGGGATGACTTTACATTCAGGGGATTGTACGACGTCATGGTGTGCCATCATCTATCGTCTCCGATCGAGATGCTCATTTTACTTCCTGGCTTTGGAAGGGATTGCAGGAGGCGTTCGGGACACAACTATGTTTGAGCGCCGCCTTTCTCCCTCAGACAGATGGTCAGACGGAGAGGACCATTCAGACTCTCGAGGACATGCTCCGTGCTTGGGTCCTTGACTTTGGTCGTAGCTGGGAGGACCACCTACCCTTGGTGGAGTTTGCGTACAACAACATCTACCACTCCACCATCGGGATGGCACCATACGAGGCATTGTACAGCCGACCTTGAAGATCTCCTTTTTGTTGGACAGACCCTGGGGAGTCAGCACTTGTGGGACCGAAGATGGTCCAGGCCACGACAGAGAAGGTCCAGGTCATCCAGGAGCGGATTATGACAGCTCAGAGCCGGCAGAAGTCTTATGCGGACAAGATGCGGAGGCCATTGGATTTTGAGGATGGCGAGCACGTCTTCTTGCGAGTCTCACCTCGACGTGGTATACAAAGATTTGGCCGAGGAGGAAGGTTGTCTCTATGCTTTATCGGACCATTCCAGGTTCTCAGTAGGATTGGTGAGGTAGCTTATCACCTGGCTCTACCACCTCAGTTACACCGGGTGCACGACATCTTCCACGTATCTCACCTGAGGAGATACGTGAACGACCCGACTCATATCATTGACCATGGGGAGTTAAAATTTGATGATGGGGTGACTTTTACGGAGATCCCAGTGGAGATCGAGGATCGATATGAGCGAGTCCTACGTGGATGGTTGATTCCTCTAGTGCGCATCATATGGTATCACGAGAATCTCCAGGAGAGCACTTGGGAGCGGGAGGCTCAGATGCGTGATCAGTACCCACATTGTTTTCCCTAGTTATGATGTATCTTTACGGGGACATAAATCCCTAAGGTGAGAGTAATGTAATGATCCGTAAAATTCAAGGAAATTTTTTTCTTAATTTTCTTTGGGATTTTACAAGAACGTAGTTTCTGACGACACTTGATTCTGAGGACCGGTGTGCCCGGAATTACTAACCGAGTTTTGCTCGGGTACGTTCAGTGAACAAACGAGCAGGAATTTCTAAATTTTTAACTGGTGCTTGGAATCAAATTCCGAGGGAACCTATGGAACCGCAGCGTAGGTAATTTCTTAGAAACACCATTTTTGAAGTTGCATTTTCATGAGAGAGGTTGATAAAAATTTTGGATGTTAAAATAAAAATTTAACTACAATTTTTATTTTATCTAAGTGGATTTAAGCATTGGGTGGAAGTTGGGTAACTACCCAACTTCCCATTGGAGGTTATGAGGGTGGTGGGTCCCACACGAACCCCACCCCTTCACATTCCTTAACTCCCTCAACTCACAATGGTAATTGATAACTTATGTTTTAATAACATATGATATTAATAAAGTGAGTTTAATGTGAGTATTTTAAATTCAAACTCATGTTAAGTTAATAAAATAAGTGTGTGCTTATTTTATTAAGGGTTGGATTTCTTGTTGTGGAGTTTTTTGGAGAAAAGGCTATGGAACATGAGGAACTTCTTCGTCTTTGACGAAGAACGTGAAAACGCATCGATCTCCGATGAAGAATGCTGAGTCCTCGGAAACTGACTACGCGACGCCGTATACCGTGACGCCGATGACGTCTTCTTCCGCGACGTCTCTTACTGCAATGGATATTCCGTGACGAATCCTCGTTCGACGAACCTCCGTTAAAGCTAATATCGAGGTAGGGGTTATTTTATTTTTGTTCATGATTTCTACCTTGGCATTCTTCATGAATTATGAACTTTTTCTCTTGATTAATGAGAGGGGGCCGGACTGCACAAACACGGCTGACCCTCCTCCCTTATCTATGTTGTTGATTCTATTTTTCAATTGAAACGGGAATGGTGCGGTGTTGTCGCACCGCGCGGGATCATATGGCAAGGAATGCGTGGCGTCGTTGCACCGCGCCATGAAACCGAACAAGGTCACGACGCCTTCGCGCCGTGTCAGAGAAACCCGAAGACACCGCGACCGGAGTGGGGCTGCGGGGAAGGGGCGCGGCGCCAACACGCCGTGTCGGACGAACCAAGTCCACGTTCGGTTCCGGGACACAGCGATGTAGGGAGACCAGCGGCCGGTTCCGGGCCACCGGTGTCAGAGCAGGGGGGACCGGCCGTCGCCGGTCCCGTGGCGGTGGAAGTCGGCCGGCCAAGCGGGCCGGCCGGACAAGTGAAGGCTAGGGGTTACAAACCCCCGGCGGCCAGCTCAAGTGGCCCCCCCTTAATAGGGGCCACAGTTTCAAAGCCAGGGGGCAGCCCCCCCCCCCCCCCCTCAACGACTCAGACGCTTGGCCGAGCGCCAAGCCAGCGCACCCGGAGCGCCGCGCCCCGCGCGCGGTACCCTAGCGGGCCGGACCCGGACTCGGTTCGGGCTGACCCTGGGGGTATCGGGCCGGGTCAGACCGGGCCCGAACCCCTTAATACCGAATCTCTTCCGGTCGGACGCCCATAACTTATGTTACAGGACTCCGAACGACCCCCCGTCAGTTGCGATTTGATCCGTCGATCGAGGCGGTCATTTTGGAATATCACACTCATGGTTAGGGAATACTTTGGGTTCGCCCGAGTTGGTTCGTACACGAAACCAACCGGGCCCTCGAAGCGGAAACGCTCATAACTTGAGCTTAGGACTTCTGATTGACGTGCCGTT
This sequence comes from Viscum album, assembly GCA_963277665.1. Classification (NCBI taxonomy): domain Eukaryota; kingdom Viridiplantae; phylum Streptophyta; class Magnoliopsida; order Santalales; family Viscaceae; genus Viscum; species Viscum album. Next base: position 630,805,677 of record OY728134.1, on the reverse strand, counting down.
GACTTTGGTGGATTCCTCTATGTGAGACAAAACTTTTGGCTTACTCTCCCTATGGTTTGGATGCAGGTAGAGTATGCTCGGGTTGGTTTTGACTTAAAAACCAACCGGGCCCTGGGATGAAAAAGCCAATAACTCTCAAACCGGGCGTCCGATTGACGCCCCGTCTGTAACGCTGAGTTCCTGTTGACAATACGGAACTTTTGGATACATCAACTCTGGAAATTGTGTCTATTGATGTATCAGCCTCTCGGCTCGTGGAGTGGACCCTCCCGAACGAGCTTGCTGTGTGCGGGAACCCTAGAGCTGGCTGCGTTTGCGACTGTGACGACGACAATGACTGTACAGATATCCTTATTGGATTCGACGGCGATGACTAAATCACTCATCGATCCTACGTGGATCAGTGCTACCGATCCTTTGTGGGTCTGATCCTGTGTGGGTCAGCGCTCAGTGGTTCTGTGTGAGCCAGCACCTACAGATTTTGTGTGGGTCCGATACTGTGTGGGTCTTTGCAAGGGTTAGTTACCTATCAATCTTTTGGGGGTCATTGCGGGGGTTAGTACCTATCGATCCTTTGTGGGTCTGACAGCTTAGATGAATTAGTGCCTACATCTGATCATCTCTACCATCATACGAAGAAGTATACCTGTGTGAGCTGAATCATGTTTTTCTTTCCTTTGAGGATTGTGATGTGCTATCCTGTGTGGATTACGTTTTTCGTTCCTATGTGGATTGGGTTGTGTTTTCATGTTTTGACTGGGTTGTACTTGGGCTCGAAGGTTGCAGCGTACTGTAATAGGTGACTTATATATATGTATGGGAATATAGCTAAGCAGTGTCGAATGTTACTTCGTGATTGTATCTTTCCTTTGTGGATTATCCTTTGTGGATTTTGGGAGACCTTAGGGGGTCTCGGGGTCCCTACTGAGTAGCTTATACTCACCCCTGCATGGGCTATGCCTGCACTACATTGTGTTGGTTGCAGATGACGGACAGCACTGATCGTGGTAGTGGTTTGCGGAGCAGGACGGTACCTGGAGGTGGACCACTGGGTGGAACGTATTCGGAGCGGTCGGCTGGACCCGAGGAGTAGTGGAGGCTATCTGTACCCACCCTTCAGGTGGGATTTCCAGTTGATAGCTCGACATTGCGGCTTTACTTTACAGTTGCTGTTTTCCCTTTCCAGTTGAACATTACTTTTAGTTTGGGTTTTTATAATGGCCCACTTAATTTTCCACACTCACTGTCATACTCAGTTTTTACTTAGTGTTTACTTTTTTTGCTTGCTTGCTCTATGGTGTTTGTTTACTTTACAAAGGAAATGCCTTCCCTTTTTACAGGTATTTACGCCTTGGTGCTAGTCGCCAGCCCCTGGCCTGTGGAAGGCATGCTTGGGGTTGTCACGGCACATGCCCTGAGTACGGGTCGTGACAACTACCCTTTACCAGAAACCATTTTCAAAAATCAATGGATAGTTTTTGGTTTTGAATATTTTAATGTGAAGTGTCCAAAACAAAAATAATAAATAATTCCCCCACCTTTCCTATATAAACACACCCAAAAACCCATTTCACTACACTAAATATCTTTAATGTTCGACCAACCCTTTCCCCCTACTCCCTATAGTCATTCCATGGATCCCAAATCTCTCAAGAAGCCTCTCCCAAGCCTTTGGGATCACACATCTATGTAAGTGATTCACACCTTCTTCCCCTTCTTTCAATTCAAGAACAATGTTTGAAACTTTCCTTTTTAATTTCAATTGGTTATATTTTAATCCTTTTATAATAAATTTCTTTATTTCTGTTCGATGTTATTTCAATTTGGTTTCCTTTATCCTCATTAATGTTTACCCTTATCCAAGCTGTTACTATGCGGAAATTCCGTAAGGGTTCCCTCCATTCTCAATTTTTGTCTAAGTTTATTTATAGTGTTACATCCCATTTTCTATTAAAAATGATGTGGTATGTTTTCAAACCTCCCACATAATACCCTTATTATTTTTTTAATTATGAGATACCCCTTTCTATCTCACTAATCCATCCTATGTACACACATTACCATGCCAAAATTTTGTAAGGGGTTTCTCTTTTCACATTTCAATTCAAGAATTTCTATTATATTATGCATCTAAATTTCATTTAATATGATGGGATTTTATGTACCATGTTCCAATTTATTTCCATTTCACGTATACATTATGATAGAACCATTTATATCTCATAAACCCATTTTATGCATTTCAATTTGACTTCGTTATGCTGCCAAAATTACAACACAATTTCCCATTCCAAAATCATCTTATAGTGAATACCATAACAATTTATCTATAAAGATTATTTAACATTATGATCATGTAATTATTGATTTTCCACTTACATATATGTATTCCACATTCCTTGTTCTTGGAATAAATTATTATTTTTAATGAATCGGGGAAGTGTGATTTATGTGGAACACTTATACATGAAAATGATATGATTATGAATGTTGCACCTTGATAGCACTCCAATGCATTGGGTAATGTTTAATATCATGATACTCCATGTTTAATGAGGTATTAATAATGCTAATTTAGGTTCATTGATCATTTACTCTTCTAATTCATATGTAATAAGAGTTTACTCGTGATAATTCATGTGTAATGAGCCTTGGCTCAGGCTAATATCATGTTGTATATTATTTCCACATTTTCATGTTATTATTTACATGCTATATCATGCCTTTATGTTCATGATTATTTTTCACTCTGTTGATATTCCCACTTACTAAAATTTTATTATTCCTCATTTTATTCCATGTTTATTCACTTACTAGGCATTATATCTCACCCTTTTTTATGTATGTCCTCATGTTACCCATGCATTGCTATGTACGAAGGAATGTTGTGGTCATGTAAAATATGTTTTAATTAAATATATTTGCATCACATTTTATGTATTTATATAATTTTCTTATTCTCCAAATACACTTGAAGTCTATATATTATGAGTTTTATTAAGTGTAATTTTATCCAATAAATCACAGTCAAATGTGTACTAAACACCACAGTTTTTATATAATCTTTATAGATTTGATAAAAATAAGATATTTGGAGTGTGTCAATTATTAGAAACCTTTTTAAGTCTCACGATTTAAAATAATTATTTAACAATAGTCCTCTCTTCTAATATAGTGTAATATATGAAAAGTTTCATTAAATAAAATTTTTGTGAATAATTTATTAACTCTTTGGTAATAATATTAGGTATAAATAGGTTATTATCTTGTATGATAAAACAAGTTATATTTCACTATATAGAAATTAATCATGTCACAAGTGATCATGGAGAATTAATATAAAACATAATTTCATTATCACTATAAAATAAAATTAGATATATATCTTGAGTTTATCGCAATATAAAGTTAACTTTTTAAGGTATTTATAAATCTGAAAAACTCATAGAGGATTCAATTTATCAAAATTATGTTTAAATATTTTGAATATTCATATTAATCGTTATTCCAAGTTAATAGTTTGAAATTTAATATTAAATAATATCTTTTTAAAGGGGTTGTGTATTTTGACGTTGGATATAAAAATCTCCATTTCCTATTTTCTTCATACTAGTGATTTTTATCAAATATATATAGTGATTTCTATTTCTTCCAAACAACAACCACTATTTTTATATTTCATAAATATTTATTTATTTAGATATGAATACAAAATTTATGATCCCAAACATTAGAATTGGTAAAAAATTTAGTTCATATTAGTATAAATACTATATCATTATTCGGTAGATTGTAATTTCATACTAGGGATTGAAACATGTGGAATTTAAAATGAAGGGTTGAATCCAATAAAATTAATATTTAGTGAAGTTATTTCATGGAAATTTTTATTTTGAGGAACAGTAAATTCAGATTGTGTTTCTCCTAAATAATAATGGAAAACACTTATATCTCTAAAGATAAATTATAACTAAATATTTATATGTGACTCTATTAAGTAAGAGTCATTTATCTTCTAAAAAAATATATAATGAATTGGGAAACATTTTTTGGGATTTGACTATGATAATATTATTTTATAAAATATAACATATCATGCAAACTTAATATTTGAAATATAAATTATTTTATAGTATTCAATGATATGAAATATTTATTACCCTATTAAATGTAAAAAAAATTTAACTAAGCTGCACGATATTTATATTCACGATTTTCTATATTATGATATATTTCAATGCATATAAATTTATTTTGGAAAACATGAAATAAATTAGGAAAATAGTGATTTTTTAAACAAAATTAAACTATATTAGTGTATTCTTTAACATGGTCAATAATTTTTTGATTTTAAAACGCATAATTGTTCTTAGAATTTGATAGTTATCATTGAATAAATTATCAATATAAATATGACAATTAAAATAAATCTAATATGTAAAAAATATTTCTAATTATTGATTTATAAAGATACATAAAAATGATAAATATATATTTCTATAACTTTTGATGGATTTTTGGAATGAATAATTGAATTTATTAAAAATTCAACTCATGATATACTTATGAGTGATTAAGAGAATGAATTTCTATTTATGTTTCATCTCAAATGTCACAACCTCAATCTCTGTAAGGAAAACCTCAAAAATATTATAAAAACATTACCTCTAATAGAAGAAAAAAGTAGAGTATCAATATCCATTTTGTTACGAACCAAATCTATACACTTCAAATAGATAGTTAAGGAAGTGGAAGAAGTTAATTCATCCTAAAATAATAATCCACCTTCTCAACAATATCCTCTATAAAAAGAATGATAATTATAATATGAATAAGAATAAGAATAAGAAGAACAATAAGGTCATATATTGTAGTAGTAAATGATATAATTCAACCATGTTCAATTGATTATTTATAAAAAACAAAAATAAAACCTTTTTATGAAATATACTTCGATAAAAAATTTCGATATATTTTAGTTATACAGGAAGACATCATGCATCAACCAACCCTTCATCATTTTATTCTTTCATTTTTTTTGTTATCCTACCATTATCTCTAAACCTTTGAATACTAATCATCATCTCTCACCTATAAGGTAAAATAAAATTAACATATCACCCTTACCATTAACCAGGGAAACATAAATGGGTCAATATAATGGACCTCTAGGTATAGAAATTTATATATATGTTATTTCTACTAAATAACTAGGAGCCTATTTTCACCATAACAATAGTCCTCAACCCATTAACCAATATCTTGAACTTATAAACAAATATACTCAACAATATTCTAAAAAAAATCTAATGTTATTCGTAATTCAATCCTAACATATAAAATGAAAAATAAAATCCTTAACATACTATGTTTAGTGTTTGTTAGTATAAGTGAAATATGTACCAAATTATAGGTTGATACACTAGAAAAATTGGGGTTTCATAGTGTTATCGGTTTAAAATAACATAAATGAAGTAAAATGGATGGGAATGAATGTGTCAGAGATATAATAGGAAGAAAAGTTTTAATTCACATAAACTAAATCTGATCACCATAGGAACCACCACAACTTATAGTGGTAACACTTGAATGGGAAGAAGAAACAAAAAAAACAATCCTAATATGTGGACATGTCTTTAAAGAGATTATAGAAAGCATCATTGGATATCATTATATACTCTCTTAATATACTTAAATATGTTTATAATTTATGTAATGGACCTTGTAATGTTTAATAATAAGATTAATCAAATAGCTTGAAGTGTAAACACTTTTTGATATTGGTTGTTTCCCCTGGGAAAAGAGAATGAGTTCAATGGGTGGGATGCCAATCCTTTTATGTGGGGGTTATCAATCCACATTATTCCCACTTGAGTTAAAGATCTCATGCCATTATTATTTAATGTGATGTTTAACCATTTTTTTTCAACCATAAACAAGAATCCTTTAGCCATGGTTATTATGGGTAAATAATTAACAAAAAAAAGAATTAGAGACATTAATATTAGAAAATTAAAAACAAGTAAAATTAATCAAAAAAATATCCCATTCATTAATAAATATGAACATTCTAACACACTTCTTAAATAAAATAATCTTTGAAAACATGGAAGGTAATTTATAAAATCTAATAAATAAATCTATCACTCATCCTCATGATTGAGGTTGTTCTTATCCAAGTGTATGTTCATCCCCTAAAACACTCATATAGGTTATAAAATAATACAAAACTCATCCCATGTTCCTTCATCCCCCAACTGACATAACTACATTCTTAATTTTATTTATCCCCTATTTAGATATGATTTCCAATTTCATTTGGTACTCATTACTATGATCTATAAATGTTTCGATAAAATATTATATCACTTCCATATGGTATACTCAATTCATTACTCTTTACATGTTATTATTTATACCTAGAACTCTATCTATAATCTTTATCCACGTGGACTTCTAGTTAATTCCTTGCCTTATTTAGTTAATATGTTATGTATAGGGAATATTTTTTGGTCTCATGGGGTTTTTATGTACCCCATGTAGAATGTCCTTTTCATCTATGATGAATATTTTTTATACTCCTATTCTTGGTCTCCCTGTTATCGAGTTATTTCATCACTTTAAAATTATCATTTATGATTTAACAAGTTTTGTGATTTTATCTAGTTTTTAGGGATTATTTCTATATATTTTAATTTTTGTATAGTAAATTTGTTAAAATTGTAACCATAGATATAATTCACAAGGTCCATATATTGAATTTTTTTAATTATACTACATTTATTTTGACAATGTGTGTGTTACAGGTTGCGAGGTGTGGGCGTACTGAAGAATCTAACATTACCCTCTAAGAATTTATTGTAATTCTTATACAATGTCACTAGGATGTTCAAAATGACATTAAATTGAAGTATCAGAACATTCAATAAGTATGGGAGGCTTAATTTCTTGAATCGAGGATACGTATATAATTAGTTGTAAGACACTATTTTATGGTTTATTGAATGGGAGTATTGGACATGACTCCAAAGGGGATGGCACAAGTTATTTTGGATTTCTATTTCATCTTAACGTCCAATGAAGAAATTGTTCGAATGATAATTTCTTTTAAATTTCACATAGATTTCTATATAATCATATAAGCCATGCAGGATTCTAAAACTATTCTTTTATATATATATGTACCTATATAAATCATATTTTGAAATTCGTTCCATATCATATGATTCTCAGATACTCTTATATAAGTTCCATTTATTCATAAGTTTCCTTCAAAATTTCACATTTAATATTATATAGCTTGATGATATTACAATTTATATGGGAAATTATGAATTCCATATAATACATTTGTATTAATTGAGTTGCACATACGAAGTCGCTGTATATATAAGGTAAATCTTAAAAAGGTCATAGTTATTATTCCATATCCAAACCAAAGTCCATGTTAATCATATATGTCTGGTTGATTACTCACTCCTACATATCATGAATTTAATATTACACAAGTCAATAAATTTCCCATTTAATCATATATAACTACTTGAAAATATGAGTTACTCTTACATAACTCAAAAATCCATCAAATTCATTTTATTTATCCTCGTAGAAGTAATCTTCTTAAATATAAACTGGATAATTTTTATAAGTAAATAAAAACTAAATATTAAATAAATATGAATCTATTTAATATATAAATGGTTAGACATACGAAATATATTTTAAAAATAATTAAATAAAAAATTAAATGTAAAATAATATATATATATATATATATATATATGAAACTATAAATGTATTAATGTATGAAAATTATGGTTTAGAGATGATGTGTAAATTTTGGAAAAAAATAATCCAATATTAATATTGTTGTTCAAATTAAATGATGTGTTTACGTAAAATTCCAAATGTGTAAAGTCAAAAAAATACATGGGTGTTTATCATTAAATCGCATAAAATATAATAAAAATGATTGGAAAACAAAAATATTTTTTCCAAATAATGCCCCCATAAATAAATTATGTTTATCCTCAGAAAACAATATCAAAATTATAACAAATAATTTCACCCTCTAATAATTTAAATCCTCATATTTTTTGACAAATCGATTCATGATTTTTTTATTATTTATTAAGATTTACAATATGAATATTATTAATCCACCACTACTTAAATAAAGTCGATAAAATTTAATACAAGCTTATATATTTTAAATTCCCACATTAAATGATTAATTGATATTGAAAATTGGATTCATTATATATTAAATACATATCATCATCTTACATTCTCTACTATAGTTGGGCACACATGCGACACTCCTTTTTTAATCCATTTTTTACAATGAACATTTGTAAGCGTGAATTACAAATGTTTATAAATTAACAATTACAATCAATAGAAATACTATATGGTCAAATTAAATAACTAGGTTGTGGAAGTTGTACATTATAAATTTATTGAAGGAGGTGTGGCTTGAAACCTTATAAATATATATAGATTGGAGACTCAAACAAAATAGGTCTAACTATACATGAAAGTGGTATTATGTAACATAAAAAAATTAATTTTCACATCATGAACCTGTCGTATGATATATAGGAACACTTTAAAGGAACTATATGTTGATTAAAAGTCCCTTAGATAGCTTTATTGGGTAACCATTAGTCTTCAATGGGGGTAACTCAACGATCAGGCCGGATTGGTTGGTAAGTTTATGTTATTTTTTTAATTTCTGCATCCCCTAAAAATGATTGCAATATATTTTGAGGAATGTATTTGTACATCACTTCTAGCTTAGTTGAATTTTAAACTATCTAAATATTTTATCTAGTAAACTTAAACTATTTATGTTCAATATTCTCTCATATAAAAAACCACTAAAAATCATATATTACAATAATTTTCCTATAGATAAGACTCATATAATCATAATAATTATGTTGTGTTGCCTTTTTGAACGTATAGGGGAATGTTTCTACAAATATTCTAGATATATAACTTTTTAGTTCCACTAAACAGTGATCCTACATTATTATAGAGTTTTGCATTAATTTAAATTGGAATTTCATTGTACATTTACATGAATATTTCCTTCTTCCTTTTAATAAATTCCTCTCAATTATGACTTAAGAATTTAGACATTTTGGATTAATCAATGGGAATAATGTTGTAATTCACTGAATTGGTTGATAAGTATCAATAATGTATTGAAATACATATGATCATAGTATTATTGAAGTGGAGTAGATAAATTATTAAATAGTGGGTGTGTAATGATTATTTTCTATGACAACCAACATCTTTAATATACATTAATTAATGATTTATAACATAAAGATACACATTATACAATCCCAAAATATCATTAATCCAAGTGTATTTTTTAAATAAGGATCATAGTATTACAGATTTAATCAAAAATACAACGACATTATTTAAAACATCTTGAACATGATACAAAGATTCCATTGTTTTTCTAAAACTGCATTGGATAACCTAGGGACATATGTAAAAAAGGGGGGAGCTAAAAAGTCCATTAAAATAATAAAAAAAGGATATAATTGGTTAATGAAGTAAATGTGATCTAAGAGTAATATCAAGGTAACACAAGAGGGTTGATAATTATAATTTTAATAATGAAGCATGATATAAAATGAAAACATAAAGAAAACCTGAGAATATTGACAATATAAATCATGGAATAAACATAAGTTAAGGATAACTTCCAAGAAAAAATCAAATTGTTGAAATAATATCTTAATGGATTAGGTTTACCCCATTTTCCCACACATTACATATCATGATACTAAGACATTACCCAATACATTAGAGTGTTATCCGGGTGCATGCATATTAATATATACATGCTCATGTGTCTAATAAAGATAATTCAACAAAAAGAAGTATTCCATAACATATAATCACAATATCAAGTAGTGTGGGAAAAATAAGTGTAATTATATAACAAATTAAGGATAAGTTAATATTTGTTAATAACTTTTAGTGTAAATGGAAATGGGTATTCACAATATAAAAGTATGGCATATAGAAATCATAGGATATTTTTGGCAGCATAATAGTGGTAAATAATAATTTATGGGAGGGTTTATTGAGAGATATAAGGGTATATAATCACTTGGAGATAATAAGTTAAGTAAGAGGGATATATTAGAACATATACTAACATGAAATAATTAAAAAATGACATAACAAATAAGATGTTCTTGAATAAAGAGGAGAAGTATAGGGTCCATTACCATGAGAGGGTGATTCTAAAAGATTGTGAAGATATTATTAAGAGTTGTTGGGAACCTTTATAAGGATATAAAGAGTGAAGGGTAGAGTAATTTCATTATCTATTTTCTTTTAATAATAATAAATGAGAGTTTGGGTGGGTTTATATAGGAATAGAGAGGGGTGTTATTTATTATTTTCTAAACATAAATTTTGGACTCTAAAGGATAATGTAATAAAAAACACAAATGATATCACATTTTTTCCCATAGTTTCTTCCAAAGTGGAATGGTTTTAATTATTTTACATATTTAATCACTGATATAATTAAAATAATACCCTTGGTGATGGAGAAGTGGGTCATATTTATAAATAATTAAATTTAATAACTAAAAATATAATATATATTTTAGAGGATCCTTTATGTATTTAACAATTCAACCACATAACCTCATAAAATTATTATTTTAAAGGTAAAATATATATTTTATTTAAAATATTACATCACTTTTTGGTCATTTAAGGTCATAATACGCATCATATATTAATACTGTATTTTATAAGGTGTGCGATGTTAGGATTTTCATGAGGTGATTTAGAAAACATGGTTTGGGTCATGATCTAGATGAGATTGAAGTTCTTTAAAAAGTAGTTCATCATGTGATTTATTTGTTGAATATTTTCTTATTCTTAGTAAAGGTAAAACACTAGTGATGTTATATCCCTCATATGCTCCAATGAATTAGCTTTATGAGCTACGATTCTACTATTTAAGGTCATCACTTCTTCCATATATATTAGTTTGTATTAATTATAACCCTTAATATAATAATATTAATAGTCACTATAAAATGGAAATATTAAGAATGGATATAATTCGTAATGCTAATTTAAATTTATAGACCATGTAATAGTCCAAAATAACCAAAGTAGTGCATGTGTTTTCTATAACTTCATTTCATAATATGATATTTAATTATATAAAAATTGAATTAAATTTATAAACCATTGGGTCATTACATTATTCCCCTATTCATAAATTTCTCCCTCATAATTTCCATTTCATATTATAAAACAAATGAGAGTAATTTTTTTGCATCGACTGTTCTAATTCCCATGTCACTTCCTTAAACATATGGTACTTCCATAGCACTTTGACATAGTTATGTTGTTTCATTAAACCTTGTATCTATGATATAAAATATTCACCGTCTACTCCTTATATAAAATACAATTTTTCTTAATGGTACCACCTCTAAATTCAGTATATGTGAGGGATTTATTATTTAATTCCTCAGTAAATATCCATTAAAACATATTGTATTTTAGAGAGGTTAGGTGGGAATGACAGTTGATAGGACACCACTCTAATTTGATCATGTATATCAAATTAAATAATTTATCTTGGTTTTATCTTTCAATTAATATCAAACATCATGAAATTATTACATAGAGATTTATAAATTAACACTTTATCTCTAAAATTAAACACTATTTATTATCGATGATTATTTTCATGTATTTTCTATCATTTTTTTGGATTTCATGTGTCACTGAATAGTTTAAACCTCCTCTGTCATCTCTTGGATATGATTTGGACTAATGAGCTTACACTCTCCAAACATCGTCCCAACATGTTGGAGTCCAACACATATTCCAATACATAACCTCATAAGGTTCCGTTTGAATTCATGAATAGATAGTTTTGTTATTTGTGAACTCCACTATGGGAATATATTTATATCAATATCCTTGGGAATACAGTAAACATGATCTCATCATATCTTTCATAGATTTGATTTTTTTTGACTAACTATCTATCTTTCGGAGATAAAAATTTTTGAAGCTAGTTTTTATATTAAACAATTGTAGAAGTCTTTTAGAAAACATCTAGGTCTTCCCCAAATATTGATAAGTAACAAAAGAGAGTGTAATTCCATGTAATCATACCACTTTCAATACATATATTTTTTTGATTTGCATAAAATAGAAATCTTCCCTGATTGAAATGAAAATAACTGAATTTTTATGGTGATTGAATACCACCTAGGTGGTATTGTTTCCTTTAGATATCATGGGGAGTGCTATGAAAAAAACCTTGGTTAGGGTTTCCCATTTCCATACCAGTATGGGATATGGTTTCACCATCCCCTCATACTTTTATTTTTCATCCTTGAATTTATTGGCATACCAAGCATCGATATATGAATTATAAAATCTCTCTCTTAATGTTACCCCACTATAAATTTTGATTCAAATCTCTATACATAGTAATTACTAATTCTTGGATAAATAGAAAAGTATATGCGATGCATATTATCTAGAAGTTAACTCTTCAATTCTGGTTTTTATAGGACAAATATCATTATTTCAAACGTTATAAAATCATAAATAGTAATGTTGAACACCATATTATTCATGACCATATTTATTAAAAACTAATAAACTTTCTGGGATTACTTGATTAACTCAATAATGTTTGGTTGGGTAGCTATTCTAGTAGGGTAGTATAAAGATACTCTTGTTATTTCTATGTCCATTATTTTAATTCCCAAGGAGATTGAAACCCCTTGAATCATTATCGTGGATATATTTGAGGGATTATTTCTACACATAACATCCTACACTTTTTTTTCTTTCAGAGGATTGTAATGTATTGAAAACTCATAATCAATTCTCAGATTTAACAAGCTTCACTGATGTACGTTAAACCCTGTTTGTGTGAATATATTATTGATGATTTTATGATCCGTATATATGTCACACTTTTCATCATAAAGATAATGTACACAAATTTTCAATGAAAATATCACCACATACAATTATAGATCACGAGTAAGGTATTTATATTCATGGATATTTTTTAGTAGGAGGCATAAGAAATAACATTTTCATCATTTCTGAGTACACATCCAAGTACATTTTTTGGTGAATTGCTATCGATCATAAATCCATCCCCAGTAGTGGGTTATGTGAGTAACGTGTAGTGATTATAATTTTCGTAAAATCATTCAAACATCACTTAGATATTTTATTCCATAAACAAATTACCCCCTTAAGAGTTCTATTGTATAATGGTATTGACAATTATGAAAATATTCTCAGAAATATACGATAGTACCTAGGTAATACAAGAAATCTACAGATATTCATCAGAGATGTTGGTTTGGTATATCCTTCATTTGCCTCTCTTTTTTAAAGGGTCCACAGATATCCCATTTTATGGGTATAACATGCCTCAGGTATGTTACTTTATCCAACAATAATTTTCATTTTCTATACTTTTCTTACATATTTTCATTCTATAAGGTATTCAATACATTATTCAAACTCTTCTGATGTTCCTCCATTATTTTATACTATATAAGAATATCAGAGATAAATAATACTAATTACATTTCAAGGTAATATATAAATAATATATTTATCAAGTCAATAAATATTGTTGGATAATTTTTGAGTCCAAATGGAATCACTATGAACTTATATTGAATGTTTCTTTGTTCAAAAATTAGTCTTGGTGATATCCTCCTTCACCACCTTTAATTGATTGTATCTCAATCAAAGATTCACCTTAGAGGAGAACTAAGCTCAATGTAGCTAATTGAACATGTATTAAATCCATTGAATATGATACTTATTCTTTATCATGATTTTGATAATCTCATGGTAATATATTCGAAGGAAATTGACCCATCCTTCTTCTCGTTGAAGAGGACTAATACACCCCAAAGTTGAGAACATGGGTATATGAACCCTTTATCTCTATATTCTTGTAGTTACCTCTTTAGATCCTCAAATTAGGCAATAGAAATTCTAAATATAGTCTTGGATATTGTTAAATCTCTCGGTATATTCTCTATTGAAAACTAAACCTCTCCATTAGGAGAGTGACAATGAAATTATTTGGGAAACACATCACCAAATTCCCTTACAATGGACATGTAATAAAGGATTATGTTTTCTTTAGACTCAACATTTAAAGGTAGATATAATTGCACAAAAAGAAATAATATCCATTATTATGATAAATATACCAAAGGATATTCAACCTTCTCATTTCACATGCATAAAATCATATGATGATTCATAATATGAAGAGTGGTTTCCTTCTCTCGAAAAATTATCTTTTCTCTGTATAAGGAAATCACATCCCTACCTAGAATAAAATCAAATTATGCTAATAATAGTATCACTTGGTTTTTTGGGAAATTAATCCCAAAAATTTGGACAAGGTATGAGTTATATGCTTAGGATTTTTTTTTCATTTTTCATCTTCACTAATAACCCAACATCTATGTTTTGAGGTTGTTTTTGAATTATTCAACCAAACTTGTGCGATATGATGTAATGTGTAGAAACATTGATCATAATTACACCGTTAATTATTTTATTCTATTTCTAATAATTTACATCATCCAAAATATGAATAAGGATAAAAAATTTTAAACTATTAAACACATAAATGGGAAACCATGATCTTTAATGGGATAACTAATAAATATCATATATTCCTTAACCATTGGATTTTTATGTTGAAATATATATAATATATGATCTATTTCCTAATATAAAATATTATATGATTTTCTAATTATTGATGGTTCATAAGTTGATTTTTAATTTAACAAAGCTTATCCTTTTGGATTGTCATAACCATGTGTGAATCAGAGCCTCTTAGTATACACCAGGTTATTATTGAGTCCATCCAAACACATCATCTTTATTGTTATTACCCCTGGGTGCCTTTTTTGTAGATCCACATCCACTTGTATTATCGACATAGATATTTCAATCCTATAAACCCCCTTAACCTACACATTACCAAAATTTTGAGATGTCTTCTTATGATTTGTAATATCCCTAATTATTTCACTGTAGTTTTATAATACTAATCCCAAAAAATAAATATTCAGTTCTCTAATACCAATTTTGATAACCCATATTTCTAATAGACTTAATTTCATGATTTATTACATAATGGTTAAAATTTTACAATTATAAAATATTTTAAAGCCTATTCTCTTTTGAAAATTATGTACATATCATAAAAATGAAATACAAATACAATAGAATTATACAAAACATCCTCAGCATGCTTCCAAAATTCAATCATTTTTCTAAAACTGCATGACATAACCTGTGGATGTATATAATAAATGGTTGAGCTATAAATCCTAGTAAGCTAAAAAAACATCTATATAAAAATGTAGAGAAATACATGTTATCCAAGAGGCATATCAAGGTAACTTAATAGGGGTGAGAATCGTAATCTTGATTAATGAAGCACAATATAACATGATATCGTAGAGGAAACATGGGAATGTGGACACAACATAAATCATGTCATAAACATAAGTCAAGGATTACTACCAAGACTAAATAATATTGTGGAAAGAGTACCAAGGTGGATTAGGTTTACTCCATAATCCCATACATTATGTATCATGATACTAAAACATTACCCAAGTCATTGGAGATCTATTTTGGTGAACCCATTATAATATGTACATGCTCATGTGTACCATATAAGTCATTCAAAATCAGAACATATTTAATCCAATTTAATCCCAAGAACAAGTATTATGGGTTAAATACATGTAATTACCTTATAAATTATGTATAAGTAAATTTAGGTTAATACCCTTGAGTGGAATGGGTGATGGGGATTCACAATACAAACTTTTTTCATGGAAAATTCATAAGATAATTTCAGTAAAATAACACAGGTACATAATGATTCGTGGGAAAGTTAGTTAAATAAAATAGGATATATCATCAATTAGACATCATAATGGTATAAATATGGATCTATGATAACATATATCAATATAAAAAATATAAAAAAGCATCACATAAATGAGTTTCATGAATAAAGACTAGAAGGATAGGATCTCATACCCTGAGAGGGCATGTCTAAAAGCTTGGGAGGAGCCTATTAAGAGATTGGGGGAACCTTGGGTGGTATATATAGAGGTAAGGGTAGCTTAATGTAATGATACAAGTTTTTTAGTGATGATAAATGGGATAGTGGGAATGTTTATATATTAAAAGAGAGGGTATCTTTATTATTTTCTAAACATAGGTTTTGGACTCTACATGATAATGTAAACCAAAAAACAAACCATTCCTTGGTTTTCTCACTTGGTTTCTACAAATTTTGAGTGTTTTTAATTATTTTTAGATTTTTAAGAACCTATGTCATTAAAATAATATCATTTTTATATGGAAGTTAGTAATTTTTATAAGTAATTTATTTTAAAACTTTAAAATAAAAAATAGATTTTGGACGATTCATTAAGGATTAAAAAAATACAGAAAATATCTTCAAAAAATTATTTTTAAGTTTAAATATAAATTTCTTCATATATACCTTTTATGGAATATATTACATCACTTTTGAGTCATTATTATGTCATAATTTACAGCATATATTTATTCCATATTAATTTTTTTTCCAAAAATTATATTGTCTATAGTTAAGAAAAAATCACCATTAGATAATTTCAATGTGATGATTTTAAAAATAATATAAATTTTATATAAAGTAATTAGATAAATATTATAATTAACTCTTTTAAATAAAAATTCCGCATTTATTTAAAAAAATAGTTTTTTTATAAAATTTGTTTTTAGACCATTATAAAAAAAAATTCACATCATAAAATAATTTTTTAATTTATATATAATAAATATTTTTTAATAATAATAATGTATCAAAATATAATTTATAAAAAAAATTATAATTCTTTAAAAATATTATCTTGATTAAATATATATATTTCCCATAAATACAGTTTGTGTTTCATCACATTGAAATTCAATTTTATGAAAGTTTTTATTTAATCATTATAATTTAATAATAAATGGATAAATTAAAGAATAATTTTATTATTAAAAAATAAAAAACATACTATTTGTGTGTATATACATGAACATTTATTACACTATAAAATTTTCTAAGGGTAAGGTGTGTGATGGTGATATATTTAGGGTTGGTTTAGTTAACATGGTTTGGGACATGATTTTTATGAGCTTGAACTTCTCCCATAACTGGTTTCTCTCATTGTATAATTTTTTAATATATTCTTGGTATTGGTGAAGGTAAAATCCTTGTGATCTTAACTCCCTCATAAGATCTAATAAATGGGATTCATTGGATATGATCCTACTTTTCAATGTCATCCCTTCATTCTTTTATGATAGTTAGAATTTATCATTAAATTTTAATGTATTAATATTAATGGTCTTTTTAAAATGACTATATTATCAATGGTTATGATGGTTAAAATTCTTCTAAATTGTAAGAACATGAAAGTTCCCAAAATAACCAAATTATTTCATCCATCTTCTATAAAATTATTTCTGAATAAGGAATTTATTAATTTAAAAAGGAATTTCAATTATAAAAAATTGGTTCTTCACATTTTCATTGTTTTATATTGTATGAACATTACTTCACCAATTATTTACAATTACAACCACGTAAGCCTCTATATGATCCTTCAAAACACCATACAACTCCTAAAATAGTACTCTATATCTCTATAATGTTTCCTTTTCTAATTATGATACGGAAATGTCAATTTTCATCCAATGACCAAAATATTACTTATCCTCATCGGAGACTATCCTTTTCTGATAACTAATTCCCCCCTCTACTATAAAGGATATATTTCCACTTTCAAATCCTAGAACAAGCCTCTCAAATAACACATTATATGATTAGTCTAGTTAATATTTAAGAATAATATAGTAATATATAATAGATTTATTCATTCAAACTTTGATTGTTATCCACAAAAAAATCACACAAAACACCCTATATTACTTCTACATCATTATTAAATAATGGAAAAAAAAATCCCGATTATATATTATGATCATCATGTTCATATCTCTCTAATCAGTTCCACTTTTAATGGTTATCACCTCTATAACAATGAGTGAACTAGAATTGTTGACCAATTTCCTAGGAATAGATTATTTATATTTATATTATTTCTTCCCTTTCTCTGATATGTCCATATATGAAAAAAAATGTGATCACTCCATGTGCACTACTCATATAATGTAACTTCACCTGAATCTATCATGATCATATACACTTTCTCATATGGATCCTCTTCTCACTCCATTGGATTTTTTTCATATATAAATCTCATTATTACATTACCTATTTCAGTTAGATATGAATGTATTGGGATACCATTATCCCCAAAAAGTTATACATGTCTTCCATGGTTCTAAAAAATTCATCAAAATATCCCCATTTTTATCCATACATCTATCTATATTAATAAATTTATATTCTTTTCAAATGTTTATGGTTTGTAGATACTCAAATAACAAAAATTTGTATTGAAGTGGTTAAACTAAAATAATATATAAATTTTATCTGTAATCCTCCATTTCTCTCAATGTGAACATAATTTCATGTGTATAGTGTGTTAGAGGGGTGAAGTTGTGTTGATATCACCAATATATTTAGCGGTGGAGTGTTGATTTTTTTCCCAAAATTTCAACAAAGATGGAATTCATCCATCAACAACCATAAGGTGCAATACTTTTGTGTTGGTTGGGTTTTGTTATCTCCAGTTACTAAATTTTCATGTTGGGCATACAAAGATTATTGAGACACTTTTTGTATAATAATGTAAACATTTGGTTAAGATTAAGATAATTTTATTTTGATTTGAGAAAATCTTCCCAATAAGAAATGTATATCATGTTGGAGTTGGATTTCTCTTGTTTGTTTATCTATGCGATAGTGAGGCTGATTTTATCCCATAAATTTGACATAGGATATGTTTATAAATTTATACACTCTTGATATAATTATATCCATATAATTTTGATGTGCTAAGATGGTAATAGAATTTTATTTATAGTTATTTTTGGAATTAACACTCCTAACTCGGTGGACACATGATATGATGGATTTGTGAGGCAGCCTCAATCTTGGAAATGCACAAGATTGATCATCCATCAATTATTCTTTGAAATATCATTCAATAATATTTTAATAAATATTTCATTGGTTTATCCTTTTTCTATTATATATCATTTAAATAATATTATATAGATTCTTGTAATTTTCATGTTATTTATATGAAGATATAGTTCATTCCTTCATGGAAAAAAATTACTCTAATAAATCCTAAACATATCTCTTGATTATAGTTGATATCCCATTTCATTTTATTTTTTCATATCTAAATATAAAAATTCAATTGATATACCACCAATAGGGAGCTTAAATCAATGCTATAGTTTTTTATAATTTCTTTTTAAAATAAAACCCTATGACTTTTAAAGGTCTTGATCCTCTCAACTTCATTCTCTTCCTTATTCATATTCAACTACAATGAAAATTAATGGAACATGATAATTTTTTCCAATATTCATCTCTTATTGTAATTAAGTATTTAGTGATTCCATGTTCTTGAAAACTTAACAATTTTTTGGGTGGGTTTCATCCACTTCCCCAGAATAGGTAAAATTCAATTCTAAATTGAAACTAGGCATTGTTTATAATATAACCAAATTTATTTACTATGTTATTCATATATTTTGATTGGACATGAAATTCGATGCACTTTAGGATAACTCTTCAAATGATAATAAGATCTGCTTCTCAATATTATTCTTCAAATACTAGAATGTTTTAAGAAACATTTATTAAATGTTGCCATTCAACCTATAATGTAAATGATTTTTTTACTATGGAAACAAAAACCATAAAACCACAAAAACCAGGGCCAAGATAGTCCTATGGGGGCCTAAAGTAATGAAGGCCCAAGGAATCTCTCAAAATAAGATTGACCCCCTCTAGTGACATGCTATTTGAATTATTATGTAACATTGGAGAAGACATGTGAACTATATTAGATGCATGGTGGTCAGCAACCAAGTTTCCCTCATGCCAGGAATGAAAAACATTGGTGTTTTTTCCAAGAAGGTTCCGACACTTTTGGAAGATGTAGTAGATCGACCATTGAGTTAATCAAATCCCATGAAAGGCATTATGGAGAAGCATTGGATATATTTCTACCTCTGACTGCTCAAACCTCTTATTCTGGAATAACCCGAGGCCATGAATCATCAGCTTGGCCTCTGCTTGATGGGATGAACTGAGACACATTTTCCCAAAAAATCTATGAATAATGATCCAATAGAATCACAAATGAGCCCACATCCGTGAAGAACCCCCATAACATAGGATCCATCCATATTGAGCTTTAGACCCTTGGAAGGGGGGACCAGGTGACCCAGTGGCCATTGTTATATCTGTTACTAGGGAGGGTACATGAGTATGGAACTTGATGTTTTTGAATGGTGGTCTCTTCACACCATTTGGATAAGAGGTTGACCATATTGAGGAGTAGGATAATTGTTCTGAAAATAATAGATCTACTAGAGGCATGACCTTCTTCATGCTTGAACTTGTTCTTCACCTACCAAATACACCAGCTGCTTGTGTGCAAGACTATTGTGCGGGCCAGACTCTCCATACCCTTCTCACCTTCCCCATGAAACCACCTCTCCATGAAATCCATATCAGCCATCCTCTGAGCTAGAAGATCAGTGAAGTTTCCAATGTACTCCCACACAGCACTTTCACATTCACCTAAGAAGAATTTGTGAGTCGTTGTCTCCTCCATGTGTTGTCTATAGCATGGGAATCTCGAGGCTTGAGGGATACAACAACATTTAAAATTTTCATCAATTGGGATATATTTATTTCTAATCCTCCATGTGAGGAATTTTTACTTCATATGGATTCCTTGTGGAAAAAGGGTCTCATTCAAACGATCCATATGGTCATGTAGCACCTGGGAATGTTGGTAATATTTGGCTATGAAATCCACCAAGGAGGAGGGAGTAAAGACACGTTTCTTTGGCTTTGAATAAAGATCAACGATATTTTAGGTGTCCAATTGATCCACATCAAAGACATCCTTGATAAAAAGATGGTAGTGGCTAGCCTCCCTGAAGGAAATAGAGTTGACAGGGAATCTCAAGAAGCCAAGGGGAAGCCCAGTACAGTTGTGATACCATAAGGATATGTCACCCTTCTCTATTATCCACTGAGCATGGGGTTGGAGAGCTGTTATCAGAGGGAATATCACATACTAGAGAAAGAAATCTTGGACCTCAGGCTGGGTTGAAATTCCAAAATGGTATTTTTCCATGGTGATCCCCCAGAGTGTGTGTTGTTCAAGAACATCCCATGTGATCTTTCCATACAAGCATGAATGTGTATCATTGTGGTTTCAACCGTTGATTCCACCTTCCCCCACCAACCTTGTCACCATATACTAGGATGTCTAGTGAAACCTCCCTTCCATAGTAGGGTCCCATATAAATCTAGCCAGGAGCTTCCCAATAAAGTTAATAGTTCTTTCGGGAATTTGATGGATTAAAGAGAATGAAGAGGGGTGGATAGAATGGCATTGTTAATTAGCATGATCCATCCCCCAATGGATAAGTATTTGTTCTTCCTATTGAGGATCTAGTCTATGGTTATGCTGATTATGAAATAAAAGTCCCTTATCAAAATATGGCATGAGGAAATAGGGGCCTCTAAATACTTCCTATAGAAGGACCCTTTTTCCATATAAAGGATCTGCTGTTTAGTGGAGATATAACCAGGAAAAAATATATTGGATATGAATAAATTGCATTTAGCCTTGTTGATTTCCTGACCACTCTAGTGTCAATACCCTTCCATCTAATTTTTGAAGGCTCTGATAGATCTTTTTCTGGAATTCATGAAGATGAAACTATCATATATGAATAATAAAGTGATATATTGAGGGATACCTATGACATCTATGGAAAGGCGGGATCAATCCATTGATGACGAACTTATGTAAGTGGAATCAATGGACATCATGGGCAATGATACAAATACTCATACAGATGGGTTCCTATTTCCTTAGGCCATGAGTGGCCTTGAAGAAACTGTAGGTCTTACCCAAGAAGGTGATCTTCAACCATGAAGAGCTGAAGTATATAAAAAAGATATAAATGTTCCATGAGGAGAATCCCATGCCTGACAACACCTTATTAATGAATCTCCACTGGACACTGTCATAAGATTTGTTCAGGTGTATCTTTATGGCTTTGTTAGAGCCATGAGTCTTGATGTTAATATCATGGATCGTTTCTTGTGCCATTGAAGTGGTTCCCTAGATTGAGTTCTCTGTCATAAAATTGTGCTTCTGCAAGGAAATTCATTGAGATAGTTGAAGGGATAAGCTATTGTTGATTAATCTGGCTAGAATCTTGTAAGGGATATTTCAATGAATCATAGTTCGATAGTGTGAGAGGGAGGAAGGGTTATTTGTTTTGGTAAAGAGAACTATGGTAGTGGAACATGCAACCCGAGGTAGGCCACTCCTCAGAAGAATTCAAAGATGGATGAGATGATATCATCATTCACCACTTTCCATGAGGATCTATAGGAGTAGCCAGAGGGAATTCCACCTCAAGCTTTCAAAATGAAAAAAAATGATCATGAGAGAACTCATACACACCTTCGTCTACTTCTACATAAAAAGAAGATCTCTAGAAGAATTGAAACACAATAACATTCTTAACATAATTTATCAAAGTAGATGAATGGAAATTGGATATTTTTTATTCTCTATTTGATATAGAAGTGCTTCGATCTTTCATAGAAACGAGTTCTCAATTATCGAATCTACATTCATTTGGTTTTATTTTTTTTTTTATTGAAAAAAAAATTTGAAAAATATTTTATTATTTAAAATTTAGAATCTCTTAAAATTTTTGAAAATAACATCATATATGATCAATATATTCTAAAAATATATCTATCTTGACCATTATAAGGAATTTTAAACATTTCAATTTTATATTCCAAAAAATATTTTTCAATGATATTCTCATATAATTCCCCATAACTCTCAGGTTGAATAATAAATTAAACCAATAGACGATGATATTTTCAGATTTGATGTCTTTCTAAGAATGATATGACTAATCCTAAAAAATTATATTCCAAAATTCCAAATTTAGAACTTTCTTAAACTATTGGACTCCTACAGTATCAACATAAGTTATATGTATCGTAATGGGTCTTTTTTCATTTTTCTATTTTTTCAGTTACCTTATAATATTCTATAAGACATAGTAAGTCCTATGAACTCTCTAATAATTTATTATAATATGAAAATAGAAGTCTTAAATTTATTAAAATAAATTATTACGTGATTAAAGTTTTATATTATTTTATATAAATTCTTACTTTATTCTCAAAATTCATAAAAAATCCTTAATAAAATATTATGACAACATAAAATTAAAATAAAATATAAAAATATATCTATAAATCTACAATTCATGTGTAATATGAAAATAGTATTATGGTATGGTAGAATTATTTTGAATCGTTTAATTTCATACAAAAAAAACCTATAACATTTATATATATATAACTACACAACAAAAAATCTATAAGTTTAATGAAATATTAAATTTCTAACAAAAGATATTTGGCTTATCGATATTTCCAACTTCAGCACTGAAATTCCAAAATTATTACACCAAGATCAGAAATTACAATAATTATCTTAAAATCATGACAACAATGTTGAGGATAAATCAAAAATATAAAAAACATCTTACATCAATGAACTATCATATTTGATAACAAATAAAACATTCCCCAAAAATTCCAATGAGTTCTTTAATCTCTCAATTAGAATTTTTTTCAACCTCAACAACTTACACAAAAAACCTCAAAATCATATCCTTTCTCAAAAACAATTATCACGATACCAAAACACTATATGAATGAATATTTTTTAAATAACTAAATCTCTTAGTGACATTTATTATTTTCTAATGTGACCTAATTTCTTTCATCCCCAATCAAAAAAAAGTATTCAATTTTTACCACCATTTTTTCATTAATAGTACCTTTGTATTCAATAAATAAAAAAAGATTTTGTGTTCTTTTTATACCCATTTGATAATAAAATACAAGAAAAGTGGGGGTTTCCCCCAAACTACCATGACTAAGAGGGTAGGTATGAACCATAATTTTCAACTTCCATGTTATAAATCAGTCCATGGGTAGTGCCTTTTAAAAGATATACACAAGATGATATCTTTTTGGAATTAATTATAGTTTAATATCACCATTGGATTCATTGTCATTCATGAAGTTAAATCTAATATCAATTTTATTATCATGAGGTTATTGTGACTGCATTTTAGAGATCTCGACTAAAATTTTATTTTTATATGAAAATTTCAATTGCTTCTCAATATTTACCCTCAATTCATTAATATTTTATTTCTTCTATATCATATGAGTATAGGCACATATATAAGATAAATATTTGGAATCTATTTTTTATAATGTAACTAAAATTTATTTCTTATAGTTTCATCTAACATAGATTCCTCATGTATACTTCATATCTTTTTAATCTCCTTCCTAGTAAGCATGAGTAAATCCAGAAATATTTTGGTGGTCACATATTTTTTACATCAACCTCAAATCTATGGTTCCATTAACATACAAAACTACCCTTTTAGATTAAATTAAATTTGATTCCTTAAGATCAATATGAAACCTATCACAGGGTTACTTCAAATACAATATCATGTATCAATGTAGTGAGATAATATAAGTTTAGAATTAGTCTTCAAAACACTTTTTGATTCAAACTCTCTATTTTATAATACTTATTATGATTTATGTCTACATGTATAGGTGTGGATACTTGTTTAGATTATTCTATTTGAAATATATTTAATAAATCCCTTGTATTGTTTTATTTGTAATGAAAAATAAACTCCTATTTTTACAACTAATGTAATCCTAATAAATATATATTCTCTACAGGGATAGACATGAAACATTGATTATACATTTGTCTTGAATATTATTTAAATTAACTCTATTTATCAGATGTAAAAATATTATAATCAATATAATCAATTACTATAAGAGTGTTATCTACCACCTACTTTACAAAATGGTTATTTTAAACCGTGACTTTAAGGAATTTTGTCTCTATCAAGTAGTTATCCACATTTGTGTTCCGAACTCTAGGGGAATATTTTAACCAAAAGATATCCTTATTTAGATTTTAAGTAATTCTATATAATTTTCAGTTCTAAATTCATTAGGATTATCAAATTATACTTATTCTTCCATCTCTCCATTCAATAAGGAAAACATTACATCCATTTAATATATATTTTTAGGTTATGTGATCTACTACTACTTGGAACATTCTCGTGGCTTCTTATAATGAAATAGTTGAAAATTTATGTTATCGGTAAACTCCATTAACCAATTAATATCCCATTTACATAATCTTTTCCTAGTCCCTTGATATTTATTCTTTATTATTTAGTTTTTTGTATTCAAAATACCAACTATGTTCCAATCACACATTTTTATTTTAGTCTATGAAAAATGTTCCTTATAGAATTTCACTAAATTTGATCTACTTCACAATTCATAAAATTAACCTGTTATTTATGTTTTAAAACCTCATAAACTATTTGTGTAAACAAATATGAGATAATAAGGGTTTTATTGTTAATCCTTGATCTACTTTTGTTCTGAATTGGATCATTTTGATTAGCCATTGTCTTATTTACACCCAAAAGTAACTTAATCTTCTAATACATATATTTTTCAATTCTAGTAACCTCTTAATCATCATTGGTCTTATCAATTTCATTATCACTCACATGTGTTTCATCACATGTTTTTTCTTCAATTACTTTTTAAGGAATCTACTCATTCTCTTCATTAAATGAATCACAAATTATTTCATCTAGAATATTATGATTGGATTTATTTTCAATAATATTCACATAATAACTTCTAAATAATTTATTAACCTTCTTATATACTCATTTATTTCCATTTTAATTATAAATTTATCTGAGAAAAATAACTTTTTTCTATTTTTCAAAAAACATACCAATAATATTTTTTATCTAATATAGACTCATTCAGAAATTTAGTTACTCAAAATTGGGTTTCATTTTCTTCCACATTTCATAAGAATTAATTTTATGATTAGTTCTAAGTAAACACCTTTTTTGGATATGCACACATGTTCACAAATCTTCCCTATAAAAATCCTTGAACTATTTAACTATGGAAGTAGAGTTATTTTTATTTTCACTAGAATTATATTCATTCTCTCTGCAAAAAATCTTTTATAAATTGTTTGTATTATTATTTTAATGATTGAACCAATTTCTAGAAATAGATTATTCAAAATAATTATCATTAAAATCCATTTCATTGTATGTTTTTTATTTTTTAATAGAACTCTCTAGCAATTTCTATGCTTTCCTTATGAAAATTTAAAAATATCTCTGCTACCTATTATTTTCATTTTATAAATATCACATCAGTAATTCTTATAAAATAATAAATAAATTTTGTGCAGTATAAGTCACCTCTAGTTTAATTTTACATAATTAGTTCACATAAATAATTTTATATTAAATTAGGTGTGAAAATTGATTAGATTTATAATCTGTTTTATCGTCCTTGTATCATATTCTCATTTTAAAAAGCTTCACACATACAATTATTTCCACTTATTAATTAGTGTTGATCACTCATACCACTTCTCTTAATATTTTTCATGAAATACTCTTACAACTATGGCTAAGCATCTTGTGCCAGAAATTGTTTTCTTATACCGCACTAAGGTATCAAGAATTTCATAGACCACCAATCTGAAATAGATTGCTATATGTTCTTTCACATTTTGTAATGATGCTTCCATATTTTACACACTAGATAAAGAAAAAATTTATTTTTTTATAAAACTAATTTCTTTTTCAAAATATATTTTAGTCACACTCCTCATGTTTTGTTTGAGACCATCAATAAATAATGCATCTTCATATTTGATCTTTTGAGGTTCAATTTCAATTTAACCAATTCTTATGATATACATAGATATTTCATTTCCAAAATTTATTGAACCACCATTTTTTCAATATTATAATAGTTATATGTGACCTCAATAAAATCTTAATAATCATTGTATTTATCATCTGTTTTTAGATCCACTTAAATAAGAAGTTAATTTTATATTACTTTTTATTCTCGAATCTTATAATTTTTGACATCTTATTGACTTTTTCAAAGAGGAAAAGTCATGGATTATTCATAAAAGTGACCATTTTTATCACACCATTTATAGACCTCCATGAAATATTGAAAAAATAGGATTTTCAAATAAGATGAATTTTTGTCTACCACATGCCTCATCATTGATTTTCAACTCTTGTTTTATGGATATGTTCCCATTGAATATTTTTCTATATAACTCTATATGGAGCCATAATGTACTAGAAGATATAATATTTATATCCAAAAACTACAAAAATCCAAAATTATACTTCAAAATAAAACTTCCTTAATATTATTTAGTCTCCCTAAGAAATCAAAATTTCAATCTTGGAACATTTCTAGCCTCCACATGCTTTGATTTTGGGAAATTTTTTCATATCAAGCTTCTTTTAAATTTCTTAGATATAGAAGTGATCTTATCGTAGTTAATCTCAACATAATCATTAAAGAATTATAGTTTAGAACCTTTACTATAGAAGAAATATATTTATAATTTGTTTAAAATACATGTGTGAGCTTTACCTGAGATTGTACATCACATTTTCATCATTCTATGATGAATCATCCTTTATTCCAACAGCATTATCATAGTCAACACTGATTTGTTCTATTATTTTCTCTATATTTTGATGCCTATATTTTTTCATTTTTATTTCTTCATCCTTAATATAAATTATCTTCTTGCACTCTTTGATCATTTTATCTCTTATAGTAAATTTTAACTTTATATGATTTATTTCCTCAATATAATCATTTTCTCTCTTGTGGAATTAATATTTCTATTTGATCAACTTCATAATAGATTTATTTGGGTATTTAGTTTCCATCTTATGTTTTTAATCCATTAGCAACACATAAATATTATATTTTAACATGTTTCCGATATATGTTTCATCTCTTTCTTCCTCAATATATGATACTTAATCATGTTTTCATCATGATCTATGGAATTACTAAGTATTCCAATACAATCCACATAAAAATGACTACATGAAGTCGATTATTCATCCTATTCCTTAATATATATACTTCTTCTTATTATTTTTCATAATTTTCTATATTCTCACCAAAATTCATAGTCTCTTTAGAGATTCTTCCACGTTTATTTCTCTAGGACCATTCTTTATCCTCTTTATCATTGTACTCAAAACTTTTATTTCATGGGAAATCATATGAAAAGTATCCAATTTTACCATATCTAAATCTCTAAAGTGTAATTTTTTATACGTACCATTTCCCTTTTTATGTTCTTATATATAGGGGTCATTATCCACATGTGTTCTTCATTACTTTCCTCATAATCTTTTTATTCATTAGATAACTCACCTTAATCCACTTTGATATTGAGTTTGTTCATATATTTGAAATAAATTTCAACATAATCATTTTTCAATAGGATCTTTCATTATTTCATAATTAAAGAGTTTATTATAAAACTCCTCAAGAGGAAATTCTTCTCCTTCATCTAGGGAAACAATAATTCAGTCAAACCCATCTCAAACATTTCTCATTAACTTCTTAACTATGGCTACATCTTCTAAATTATCTCTAAATCCCCTAGTGTGACTCACTATATCATTCACCCTTGTAAAATATTTGTTATGTTTTCCATCATTATTCATTCTTTCGTCGTTAAATTTATCTCTCCAAAATTGTTGTTTAGATTCTTTAATTTTAGTATTCAACTATTATAATATCTCAAGATGTTTCCAAATTTCCTTGGTTGTTTGGAACCAAATTACTTACATTTATACTTTATGAAACAATTATGATAGAGTTAATTTAATGGAATTTTCATCATCTTTTAAATTTCAAATGTGAAAAACATTCATGGTTGAATCTCTCACATTGGGTGAAAACCCCTCTATTTTTTCATTATTAACACCAATGCCATATAAAAAAATATTGGTTGGAATCATATATGTCTAACTATGAATGTTATTTCCATAAAATATTGGAAGACCTATTTTTTTCAAATAATTCATATTCTTTAAACATTACCTTTGATAATGTAGGATCTCAGAGGTAACTGGGTTTTCTCTGATACCACTTAATGAGGTTGGGTCAATTTATATACCAAGGATAGGTAGTTACTCAGTGGTATAGGTTTTAACAATTTAGTGTACAAGTAATACATTATAAAATTTTATGATTGTGATCCCCTATTATTTAATATATTCTTTACCTATACCTAATTGTAATGAAAATTACAATCACATGGGTTTTTCTCATGGTTAAAATTCAACACAACAATTTATTATGTAGATTATTATAATAAACTTTTGAGAAAAGTGGGAACCATACAAATAAATCCCAACAGTTCATAAACCCATCCACATGATACTCATTCAGAAAAAAAGATTACATCATTCAATTTTCAAAACCAAATTTCAGAAACTTGCCAAAAGCATTGTCAAACAACAAGCTACACAGCTCAATTGGAATCTTGGGAGACCTCTAACCACACCACACCACCATCATCATGTCGTCATCATAACACCTCATCCATAACCTCCATAAATAAGGAAACATACTACTTGTTGTGTTTAGTTGGTTACCAAGATAAATATTATATCACAATTTAAATTTTCATTGAGTAAAAGTTTATAAAAATCACACAAAATGGTTTGGGAAGGTATCATATACTTCCCTATATAAGGGATCATCATTTTGTGAATTACAATAGAGAATTATCTATAATAAAACAACCAGTTGTTAAAATTTTCTTATGGTCTTCAATGTGAAAATGACCTTTAGATTACTTTAGAATATCATTGTATCTAAGAGTATTATATTCTTCCTCAGTATTGGTGTTTGATTTGTAGAATAATTTCAACAACGTTTCTTGCATGTCATCCATCCTCTTTAAGATTCCAAAATGATTGATGATTGGATGAGAGCACGAACATGAACCTTAGTTAACTTCCTTGTCCTAATAAAGTCTCTAAATAACTAGAAAAAAAATTCCTCAACATAACTGATCAAAAAATATTTAGCACTTTTCAATATGTTATACTCTTTTTTTTGATAAAATAGTTCTTCAGTCATTCATGGTATTGGGTTCTCAATTACCAAATGAAAATTCCTTTTTTTTACATTTAATATATTCAAATAATTATATGAAAAATGTTTCCATATTCGAAATAGATACACTCTATTTATTATTGATAATAGAATTATCACCGATTAATAGATTCATAAAATCTCTATATTTTGATCATAATGATTAATTTATAATATTTTCAATTAATGTTATCAAAAATATTTATCCATTATTTCAAATTTAATCCCACAAAATTAATGAGTTGAATCAAATATTTGAAAAATATCATGTGATATTTTAAGATTTTAAGTGAATCTAACCATCATCAAACTAAACATTCATAAGCATATTATAAAATTATAACTAAATAAATTTCTCAAACTATTTCACTCCTATGATATTAGCATAATTCATATGAATGAAAGTTATTCCTTTTGTCTTTTTGAAATATCCAATCACTAACAAATATTCTCTAATAGTTATTATGTTTTATGAATTTTCTAATCCATTCTCTCAGAATTCTATGAAAATTTATACATGTTTTTTGAAAAATTATTTCATTATCTCAAAGTCAATAAAAATATAAATAAAGTCTTACATGATTCTCAAATTCATAAAATATATTTAATAATTTCTCATCAAAACCTAAAATAATTAGTAAATCACACAAAAGTACTACAAATTTAAAAGTATTACCAAATCTTAATAAAGTATTATGAACTTCCATATGTCCTAATAAGTCTTAAGAGTTTTATGAAAACATCAGGTAATGTCCGTATTATCAATTCTAAAAAAGAAATTCTATAAGAATTAATAAAAATTCCTAGTCTTAGGAAATCACCAGGACTTAACTATACTTCCAAATCTATCATATAAATTTCATACTTATTCCAGAAACCACATAACATCCTCTAATAAACTAATAAATATACCACTTAAGGTAAACCCAACTCAAAAATATACAAACACAACTTCCAATAATTCACTCTAAATGATGAAATAAATAAAACATTCATCAATAATTCCAATTTGTTATTCAATAAAAATTTCTAGTGAATTATTTAAAAAATAAAGGCCTAAAAATAAATTTTGAATGAATGAAAATATTTTCATAAATTATTCATATTTATCATCTTTTTCCAAAACTATGAAAATTCTATATACTATTGTTTAACTACATATTTTGAGAGAAAATACACACAAATAAAATCATTAAAATAAGTCAAAAACTTTAATTATCACTTTTAGGATGACCACACTAAGATGCATGGTTGAATCAGTTATGGATGTATTTTAATCACTTTAAAAATGTATCACATTATTTCTATATATTACTTATTCCACAAATGGATTTCTACTTGTCTTTACATTTAATGGAAAAAACATGATCATAAAATAGTAAATCATGTATAATAGTAATATTTCTATTGAGGTTCACCTACAATGTGGACGAATATTTCATCAATGTATGGTGGTTATTATCACACTCACACACTGCTTCTCTTTTATAATCAATGTAATCATGAACAAGGGAATTTCATTGAAATCATTTTACTAGAACCAATTGAGTAAAATAAATTATTATTTTTTGAAGCATAAGATGAAGTATGTAGGCTTTCCCTTATAAAGTGATTATCCTTGAAGAAAATGTATTCTTTGATAGAAAATAATTACTTTTATTGACATCATCTAAATATAGTAATCAAGTGTATATATATATTACACTCAAATCAATGAATTATCTTATATTTAGAAATCAATGTGTTGAGAAAATTATACAACAATATATAAGTCTTCATGTTCTTCTTCATTAATCACAAATATATGAAAATGATAAAATAACGATATTCATAAATTCTTGAATTATCATATTGGTTTATTAAAAAAATCAAGCATAAATCATGATTCATGTGTGTTATGAATAAAAATTGGCATATATATAAATTATTATTATTATTTCATGTCTTTTTATAATCTTTTTCACTACAACTTTGGTAGATCCCATATTTGGTTTTCTTCGAATGGTTCAGGTATGTAAAAATCAATCACCTTCATATATCTCTTATGAATATTCATTCATGAGATTTCTAAATTCATTAATTTGTCTCACTTTCACAAGTTATAGAAATTTTATCACAAAATTTTATCTCAACTAATTCATGTAAGTGATAAGTTTGTGACTGCATCTTCCTCTATGCAAGCCATATGGTATTTATGAAAATCAATGATGAAATACTACACTGTACTATATAATTATTCTTCATGTGACCCTTGTGTGTTCATTGAATATTTTATGGAACTTAGAATATTCAAAATTCAATATGTGCATGGAACCTTCCTTGTGAATTATAATGGCTCGTGGGATCTTCCCTCACAAACTCAATAGTGTTCACGGAACTCTCTTTCATGCGACTATGTCATGTGCCCAAAAATATACAAAGTTTATATTTTTAGAGAGATCTCAAAAATTACAGTACGTGTCCTATACTTGGGGTAATTCAATTTTTAAAAGAGTTTCTCTAACTCTTCCCATATGGAAAGCATCCCATGTATAATATATTCATCATGATAATGATGGTTCAAATTCCTCCAAAAAATATTTTGATTCATGATATTATTAAATCTTTCAGTCTTTTAATATTCACATGGATTTCGTTCTTCACCATACCCATATGACAAAGATAAAGGTAGCGTCTTCACATAATATTATTCTTCAATTTTAAGAGATTTATAACATGTATTACTTGATCAACTTAATGTTAGTTTTATCTCAATAGTATCATTTTTTTTAATAAATTAATGCATGAATGACGATGACTGCATGCATGGATTCTGGTGATCGATTATATCATATTTACTTCTGTAAAATCAATAAGGATGGATAGGATCATGAATATCAGTGTTAGTTAGATGCTGGTTATCTCGAATAGTGGTGTGGAATTCATCCGAAGGAAACATTCCCAAAGTTGAAGATAACGTCATAATAAAATCTTATGGACCAGATCATTTGATTTGGTTTACATTCTTATATTTTTTAATTTTAATGATAAAGAAATAGTGTCGTGCTTAAAAAATCAAACATTGATCTTGAATTCATCTGGACTCTGGTTGATAATCATTCCTAGTCCATCACCATCTCAAGCAAGTAGTGAGAATTGTCACCCACTATACTAACAGAAACCACCACATGGGTCATGATACACCCTTTAATGGTCCATAAGAACCCCTATTGGAATTATATGGCTTCACAGTTAATATTCTCAATGTTCTCCTAACAAGGTTCCATTCCCACCACTTCTATTTCCATATTAGTAATCTTCACTATCTCTCAGGCATGGTTGATAATTTCTCCCACAAGAACATGGTTGAGTTGGCATATATTGTTATCTTGGTTCATCCAATTTTTTAATAAATTCATACATATATACATACAAGTAACTATGATTTATATTTCTATCTTAATAATTCCTTCAACATATTATTCATGTAATATTATAAATGAATTGATATTTTTTTTACTATCCATCAAAATTCATCCACATTTAAATAAATAATTTCTTAGTCTTCATATAACTACACATTCATTAAGGTAATATTTCATGGTTTTATTTCATTCTTATTCTTCATTGTATTTGAAAATATTATTACATAAAAATCAATTATCACAATTCATTTAAAATTAAGAACTATTCATCAATTATCATTTTTTCAGGGAGAATTATTCAATCATGAAATCTAATGATATTAATTGAATCCATAATTACTCTATAAGCACCCCCAATTCATCTCAAAATATTATCTTATATCTAAAATGGAATTCAACCTTCAATAATCATGGTTGGTAACACTGATTATATTCCAAATTTCTCTTTTTCTTCAAGACATATTCAAAAACTCATTGACAACAAATATAACAAAAATAAAAACTATGATCTTAAAAAAATTAAGATATTTTCAAAAATCACCAACATCCCAACCATATTCAAAACCTTCCATTAAAACATTCTCTAAACTAATAATAAAGGATTATAAGGTACCCAAGTATTTATGACATATAAAAGATGAATATTATTGTACCTATCAAAATATGGTGAAATATACCCTTAATGAAATAAAATTTTATTCCAAATCCCTCCATCCTCACCTCTTTAGCATTAAATAATCTCCTTAATAAAATACCCACATGGTAATATTGATATCATATACCAAACTTCTAGTCTAGAAACAAAAATATACATAATGAATTTCCTATAATAAACTATTTATGGATAAAAATAAAAAAGCATCATAAAATTAAAGAGAATTAGTCAATGAGGTGTAAGCATTTAAGGATGATTGAAATAATTTGTTTTAATATATTATTTAAATATTTTTATGAGGTGAATTTTTTATAGTATACTCAAATGAATGATACTTGGTTTCTTAATGATTTTATCGACGTACAATTTAATCTTTGGTTTTTTGAAAATATAACTTCCTTTATTTTATATTATATTTTTCATTCATTTATTAATTTGTAATAATTAAAATAATTTAATTTGATAATAACATGTATAAAAATTCAGGGAATGAATTTTCTAAATTGAAAAATATCCTAAAAATGTAATTAAGAGAGAAATTTTAATGAAAGATAATGTTAAATTTAATAGATATAAGTATTTGATGCACTCTTTCAATGTAACATTTGAAACAAAATTTATATAGTTATCTAACTCACCAACCATTCAATATAATAATATAAATACTTGAAATAAAACATTAATGTTCATAATATATAATAAAAATCTAACCATGTTGTATATATATTCTAAAATAAATATTTAATAATTGTAACGATAGAATTTAATACATATGTTTTGATAAATTTTAATCTAAATTTATTTCTATGATACATATTAAATTATTCATAAGGTATTTTTATTTTATATGTTGAAATTAGTAATTCCCTATTAATATAATATATAATCTCTATAAATATTTTGAGAAATAGTTTAATATGATGTGATGTATGTTTTAAGTTACCATGTATTATGATTTTTAAAAATGGAAGGTCATCGAGTAATTTTTTGGGATATACTCTTTTGGATCCCCTAGTATCAATATTCCCAGCTCACATAAAATATTATTAATATTTTAATTCTGTGTTTTTCTATAAAATTTACAATTATTGAAAATTTAGTATTGTTTCGCGATGAATCAGATGTAGTGGAAAAACGCGCCCAACTGTCGATATCACGGAGGGATGAACTCCGCTCAATCACTATAGTCGGGTATATCAGTCTTCGTTTTGAAATTCTCAACTGTTCCATATCCAACAACACGTGGACCAACTTTCCAATGGCAAGCATTTGTCGGTTGATTTGTCCAGCGATGCTTAAGAACATACATTGGTCGATGGGATGGGAAGTCAGTCTCATCGAACCCTTTAGGGGAAAATTATTTCATCTTCTAAGACTCTCTTATTGATTTAAGACATGTTCATATGTTCGCGAATCATTGTTTTATACCCAATCATAGTATCCACGTATTACTCCCGGTTGGAAATGGTCAGCTGAACGTAGGGATTCAGAATCATTTAGGCCCGAGGTTTACCATCCCTCATTGGGTGAATGACTCTGAGGACTTTGGACTCATAGAGACGACGCTGGTTTGAAGCCTCATAATTGGGAGCTCTAGAGTTTATTGTCATCCAGGGGGGACAGATAACTACTTGAGCGTTCGGATCGAACCCCAAATACGGGCTTCCTACATATCCTCCTGGGAGGAATCAGAACCCTCGTATTTCGGTTTGGGATAGAGATTAAACTCTGAGGATGCCCAAGATGTGGGTAAAATGACATAAAGGGGGTCGGGATGACCGATTGTTGGGCTTGAACCTCGGAGAGGCTTCCTACGTACCCGCCTAGGAGATGGGGATCAAAGTCCATGTAGTTCGGGAGTACAGTTTAACGTCTTGCGGGACGAAGGATGAACCTATGTGGAGGTGGTCAGAATGGCCGATATTTGGGCTCGAACCTCATAGAGCATTCCTTTGTACCCCACCTAGGAGACAGGGATCAAATTCCATGTAGTTCGGGAGCACAGTTTAACGTCATGCAGGATGAAGGATGAACCGACGTCAAGGTGGATCGGGGTCCCATGGGTGATGGTCTTGGACCTCATGGAGGCTTCCTACGTACCATGCCTTGACATGGATCATATTATTAGTAGTTCACATGAGGTTGGTGTCAGGTTCTATGCTTACTCTAATCCCACGTGAGTCATGCTCGGTGTTAGAAACAAGAGGCATTAGACACCTGACGATCACGTCACGAAAGGTGCGTCTGTGGGAAGTGAAGTGGGGCTTACGCATTGGGAATCCCAGAGAAATGGAGATTGGGACTGACTCCAGGATGGAGGCCTGATAGTGACAAAGCCAATAGGGATAGGGAATGGGTACCCCTGTGTACATCTCCTATCTTGGTTCTTGGCACTGGAGAAGTAAGGAGGTGCATGGGTGCTATCTCCCGCAAGAAAGGATAGGGGCTTACACCAAAGAGGATTACATGTTCAATCCCAGAAGAGGAGAGAAGTTATCACCACTACAGTTTAATTTAAATGTATGCAGGTTCATCCAATCTGGCGAGTGGAGCGGCATAAAGGTGACTCTGTGCTCGGACCATGCATTACCATGGGAATGTGAACCTAGGAACGCTTCAGGAATCTGGTCAAGGGCCGGAAAAACCTCTTTACCCTCGCTTACTGTGGGTATGTGAACTCAAGGAGGCGCACTGATGCACCTGAAGGTTGCATCATATGGGTCTGGTGGCTTCGGTGGAGGCCTTAGCTCGGAGCCGATGAATAGGCCAATGAGGGGTTGTGAAGGATCAGACCGAATTGTAGTGATTTTCGCTGACTCGTAGAATGGGAACACCGAAGGATTTGGCAGGACACATGGGTCTATGAGGGGTGGATCCCTTCGTGTAGGGTGGTGCTACGCGGCCGAAGAGGCCATCCGTGTACCAGGGTGGTACGCAGACTGAGAGGCATCCCACATACCAGGGTGGTACGCGGCTTCAGGTTCATCCCACATACCAGGTTGGTACGCGGTGGAGTCTGCGCGAGCGGTGGCACCCAGGGGTGATGTCGGTTAGGGGTTCTTTACTCAAGTCTTCTCCCAAGTATGCGGGTGCTACGAGGTACGTCGAATCGAAAAAGGGGAATAAAAACCCTGGTCCAAGGGGAGTGCATCCACATAGGGGCCATGGCTTGTGGTCTTCTCTTTTTTGTTATTTTATATTCGCAGTTCACAAAATTGTTATGCGTTTTCATTTCCTTATTAATTCGTTTCCAGCTTCGTACCTTTTCTGGTTCACGAATTGGAACTTCACTGTTTGCTAAATCTTAAGCTCTTTCCTCTGAAATCCTTCCACCCATCTCTGATCGATCTCTCTCTTATCCCACTCGATATCCTTTTATAGAGTGGGGAAAGAGATGTATATGTGGTCATGCAGCACTTTTTTAGGATGCCCATTACCGAAAACCCGATTTACGGATGACTTGGTCAATCTGCAACTCGTGGGGGGCATTGAACACACCTTCCTTGCAAAAAAAATCTATTTCGGGGAGTGCTTCGTGGCCGCGCAAGGTTCTGCCTCTATTCCGTGAATGACAGCGTATGCAGCATGGGATGGCTGGCGCGGTTCACTATTAGGGTGGTTCGTGTCGGTGCACCGGCCTAGAGACTGTCTTGCTTCGCACTCACGGAGGGTCCCCGCCTCTATTCCGCAAATGACCACAGTCCACGGAGGGGTGCACTTCACGTAACCAGCCGTATACCATTAATATTGGACCGGTACGCGGACCGGCCCATCTTGTTCCAAATTCTACACATTGTTTTGCAATCTGTTGAGGGAAATTGGGTAGAATCCTATCTTGAATTAAAGGGGATCCTCATTCTCCTTTGTGTATTTTTCAGGACCCTACAAATGCCCCCCATCGGAATGGGGTCCGATCAGAATGAAGAGGAGGATATTCCAATATAGAGTGGTCCTGAATCATAGTGAGTGATTGGACAATGATCTAAATTTTTCTTGAGCCAAGGGGCTCAGCGAGCACTGTTTGACTTTTACTAGGGTTTTATATAAAATCCCTATAGAAATTTTGTCTTTTTCTTTAATACCCTAATTCTTTGTTGTGCCCATTTCGTGTGG
Source organism: Viscum album (assembly GCA_963277665.1). Lineage (NCBI taxonomy): Eukaryota > Viridiplantae > Streptophyta > Magnoliopsida > Santalales > Viscaceae > Viscum > Viscum album. The sequence goes on along the minus strand of OY728134.1, from coordinate 630,767,051 downwards.
ACCCAGCGGGTACGGGTCAGCTTTTTCATAGGTCTCCCTTTTCGGGTTTTCGGCCAAACGAGCTTTGCACCTCTTTTTGTGAGCGATTTAAAGTGCCACCGACAAGACTATCATTACTGATGTTTTAGGTCGAACAGCATTGACAAAATATGGTGGGGCGAGGGCCCTGATGAGGTTTGGTTGATTAAAAGATGTCTCAATACCATTAAAATGCTCGTGGGGGGAAACATGTTTATATTTGAACGACATGCAGGGCATGTCTCAAGGCATGGGAGCCATATCGGCATGCAGAGGTAAGAAAAGCATCACCTAAGGAAGTCTTTCCTTTCTTAGAAGGACCAGGGGCGATCAATATGTAGATCCGCTGAGGGCATGGTATGCATAGTCGTGCAAAGGTGTCTTTAAGTCAATGTTTGTCCATTTCTGATGGCCTGAGGACTTCATGGAATTCCAGCTTATGGAAACCACCATGGGTGGCTTGGAGAATTATGAAAACCTCTAGGGTGGTTCGTAAAGGGTGTATGACGTCTGAAAGGGTTTGGGAACATCTGTACTAATCAGGAGTGTGGTCAAGAGGCCATGTTCTACGCATTTATCTAGCATGAAGGATGGTTGGAGCTTGGATCAGTTTAAAGTAATGCAGCTGGGACATTCTTCGAAATAAAATGGCTTCTCCTAGTTATCGGAAATCTCGTCAGAGAAGTTCCACCATATTTAGTTTGGGATGTGAAAGAGATTTAAAAACTATAACTCAGAGGGTTTCTGAATCCTGGAATGGACATGGGGGCTTAGAGGCCAAGAGGCGTATAAAGAGAACTATTGCCTAAGGAAATCATTCCTTTTTTATGCGGGCCAGGGATGATCAATATGCAAAGACACTAAGGGAATGGAATGAATAGTCATGTAATGGTTTCCTCAGGTCAATGATTGTATTCTCCCGGTAGCCGAGCAATATTCAGGGAAGTTGAAATTCAGGACCACCAGGGGTGGCTTACGAGTGTTCGGATTTTTTTGAGTACAGAGTATGGTTTATGATGGGAGGGTTCTTGGATACAGGAGAAGAATCTAGGCTAAACATCCCGGTAATAGGTGAATTCAACCTTCTCAAGATGGTGTTAGACGGTGGTTATTGTAGGCCTAGGTCGTGCACTGAGGGAAAGAGGAAAGCCTGCATTCGTGATGAAGCCCAAGACAGGTTCGATCATTCAGTTTAACGTCATGCGGTAAGGACGAAGTCATTTTAAATTACGTGTAGTTTAACGTCAAGCAGTAAACACGGGGAGCATTATTAATGATACTATGCATTTTAACATCATGCAGCGAGGACAGGGGGCATTTTTAAATCTATGAAAATGCTTGAAATTGGAGGCATTTTGTATGGATGCTTAATTCTTGGTCCTTGCATCTTCACTCCAAGCCAAAAAGATATGCTCTGTGCAGTTTTAATCATCATACGGTAAGGACGTCGTTTTAAAGGCCACTCTTGATTATAATGTAACTGGGCTTGAACGTATCGGCATGTCCAAGACGTGTAGAGGGGTTGATGGTGTAAACCATGGTTTCAGGGCTTCTTGGATCAGGAGAGATGATATGGAGGCTCCGAAGCCGGTAAGCATACAGAGCTAGGAAGAGTATCACCTGAGGAAATCGTTCCATTTGTAGATAGGTCAGGGGCTATCAATATGTAGAGTTGTTGTGGTCATGGTATTCAAGGTCACGAAATGGTGTCCACAAGTCGATAACTTTCCACTTTCGATGGCCATGAATGATTATGAGGATATCCAAATGACCGGTCCATGAATTCTATCAATTGGTAAGGAAATATCTGGACATGTCAGGGATGTTCGTCCCTGGTTGCTGTTAAAACTTGAAAATTTTACCGCGCTGATTTTTCTTATGCCTGGGTTATACCTTTAATCCATGTAGTTTAACATCGTACGGTAAGGACGAAGTACTCTTAGTCCAACGGTCATAGATTTCGGACCATTGGGTGACTATTACTACAATTACCCGAAAGGCAATTGAGTTACGATTCTCTGGTATACTTTGAAAATGTGTGAGCGAATGAGGGTGTAAACTGTAACTCTGGGATTTCCCGGATCAGGAAGTATGGCATGGGGGTTTTTAGGCTAGTAAGCATATGGGGAAAGGAAGAGTACCATCTGAGGAAATCTTGACATTGGTAGATGGGCCAAGGGCTATCAATATGTAGAGCAACCTAGGGTATGGTATAAATATTCATTCAAAGGTGTCCATGGGTCGATAACATACCACTTCTGATGGCCAAGGATGATTATGAAGATCTGAGATTGCTCACAGTATAGAGTTCAGCATATGGGGATAATGGTGTCCAAGAATAAAAGAAATATCTTCACCATAATTTCCGGTCGAGTTAATGTATCCTAGCCCTGAATTGATGTTTGTAAATGCAGATCGTCATGTGAACCACGGGTGGATACATAGGCTAACCAGGTAGGGATACCCTGGAAACATTTGGATGTGAGAGTGGAATGAACTTTTATACCACTGCTCTATAAATTTTTGGATCGGGAGATATGATATGGGGGCCCTGAAGCTGATAAGCATACAGAGTTTGGAAGAGTATCACCTGAGGAAATCATGACTTTGGTAGACGGGCCAAGGGATATCAATATGAAAACCCGCTGAAGGCATGGTATGCATATTCATGCAAATGTGTCCGCAGGTCGATAACTTTCCACTTCTGATGGCGATGAATGGTTATGACGATTCGCAATTATTTGGGTCATGGAGTCTGATGTATGGAGAGGATGCATCCAAATGCACAAGGAGTATTCCCATCTCGTTTCTCCATATATCATGGGTGGGTCAAGATGAAGTCTGTGCAGTTTTAATGTCATGCGGTAAGGACGACGTCCATGCAGTTTAACATCATGCGGTGAGGACGAAGTCTGTGCAGTTTAACGTCATGCGGTGAGGACAAGAGGTATATATACCTGTGTTTTCTTTTCTCAGTTTCTGGGCTAGGAGACAACATCCTGGCATCGCTACGTATCCTACGAGGGGAGGTATCAAGCCACACATTGTTCTTTTTGAAGTACACCACATGTAATTCTAGTCCATACACAGGGGAAAGGGGGCATATTTATTTTTCTTATCCGTCCAATTTAACGTCGTGTGGCAAGGATGAGGAATACACCCTGTGTAGGTTGGGTCTGTACACAGGGGAAAAGGGAATTTTTAGCATTATTTGGGGATTTCTGGGCCAGGATGGGGGATCCTGGCGTCACTACGTATCCTGCGAGGGAAGGAATCAAGTCGTACGCAGTTCTTTAGAAGATAATACACCTCGTGCAGGGTTGGTCCGTACATAGGGGAAAGGGCATATGTACCTTTATTTGGGGATGGATGGGCCTGGATGGGGGATCTTGGAATCACTACGTATCCAACGAGGGTAGAAATCAAGCCATATTTAGTTCTTTAGAAGATAATACACCCCGTGCTAGGTTGGTCCATACACGGGGGAAAATGGCATTTTAACATTATTTGGGGATGGCTGGGCCAAGATGGGGGGTCCTGGCATCACTATGAATCCTGCAAAGGCAGGAATCAACCCATACGTAGTTCTCTGAAATCTGTGCAGTTTAACGTTGTGAAGTGAGGATGAAAAATACACCCCGTGCAGGTCTGGTCCGTACACGGGGAAAAATGGAATTTTTAAATCTATTTATTCGGGGATGGCTGGGCCAGGATGGGGGACCCTGGCATTGCTACGTATCTTGCAAAGGCAGTAATCAAGCCATACACAGTTCTCTGATGTCCATGCAGTATAACTCCGTGCGGTGAGGACGAGGAATACACCCCATGCAGGTCTGGTCTGTACACGGGGGAAGAGAGCATTTTTAACTTTTTTTATTCGGGGGTGGCAGGTCCAAGATGGGGGGACCCTAGCATCACTATGCATCCTAAAAAGGTAGGAATCAAGCTGTACACAGTTCTTTAGAAGATAATACACCCCGTGTAGGGTTGGTCCGTACCCGGGGGAAAAGGGAATTTTAAAATCATCATTCAGGGGTAGCTGGGCCACGATGGGGGATCCTTGCATCACTACGTATCCTTCAAGGGAAGGAATCAAGCCGTACATAGTTATCTAAAATGGGTACACCTCGTGCAGGGTTGGTCAGTACACAGGGGGGAGACGACATTTTTATTCCTTCTTATCCATTCAGTTTAACGTCGTGCGGTTAGGACGAGGAATACATCAATTGCAGGGATGGTCCGTACACGGGGTGAAAGGACATTTTTAACTTTATTTGAGGATGGATGGGCCAGGATGGGGGATCCTGGTGTCACTACATATCCTGCAAAGGTAAGAATCATGTTTTACACAGTTCTCTGAAATTCGTGCAATTTAACATTTTGCAGTGAGGATGAGGAATACACCCCGTGGAGGTCTGGTCCGTACACGGGAGAAGAGTGCAATTTTAGCTTTTTTTTATTTGGGGATGGCTGGGCTAGGATGGGGGACCCTAGCATCGCTACGTATGCTGCAAAGGCAGGAATCAAGCTATACATAGTTCTCTGAAGTCCGTGCAATTTATCGGCCTTCGGTGAGGACGAGGAATACACCCCATGTTGGTTTGGTCCATACAAGGGGGAAGAGAGAATTTTTAGATTCTTTTATTCAGGGGTGGCAGGTCCAGGATGGGGGACCTTACAGTCACTACGTATCATGCAAAGGAAGGAATCAATCCATATGTAGTTCTCTGAAGTCCATGCAGTTTAACATCGTGCAGTGAGAATGGGGTACTCTTAGTTTAGGGTCATTAAGTGTGGACCGTTGAGGCTTGGTAGCTTAACGTCCTACAGCTTGGACGAAAGGCGCTTGGCAGTTTAACGTCTTGCAGGTCGGACAAAAACTACTTTTTGTTATGCGAAATACTTCTTCAGAAATCTCACATTCATGGGAGTGGTAGTGAACTACCCGTCCATGGAGATCATGTCATATTCTCTGTTGGAGTAGACATTTTGTATAACATATGGTCCTTCCCACTTGGATTTCATCTTTGGATGTTTCTTCCAGTATCATTGGGGTCTGTAGGACCAACACCAATTCTCCTTATAAGGAAGACCAAAGAAGAACCTTTTTATTGATGTCTCGTGTGATTCGATTATGTTACACTTCTAGATGGTGCAATGTGCACAATCGCTTCTCATCTAGCTGTTCTAATTCACCTATCAATTTTTCTGGTTGCTCATTATTAGATAATTGATCACAAATTGATACATGGAGAGAGAGAGATTGGAGCTCAATGGGTAGGACCGCTTCTGTTCCGTATACTAATGAGTACGGAGTAGCCCGAGTAGAGGTGCAGATTATGGTTCTATAAGCCCACAATGCATGAATAAGTTTATCTGGCCATGATTTCTTGTCTTTGTCCACCATTTTCTGGAGAATTTTGGACAAGGTCTTGTTGAGAGCCTCTATCAATCTATTGGATGCTGCATGGTAGCAGGATGCGTGGTTAGTCTTGATACCATTTTCATGGTATAGTTTCTCCAGTTCATCAGAGCAGAAATTTGTGCCGTTATCAGTCAGTATGGTATGAGGGATGCCAAATCTGGTGATGATATTGGCTTTCACAAAGCTGACAATGTTTCTTTCTTTGACTTCCTTAAGGGTTACATCATCTGCCCATTTGGAAAATAAGTTAGTTGCTATGAGGATATACTTTAGTTGTTTGGCCTTGGTGGGAGAATATGGTCCTACAACGTCCCTTCCTCAGATGGAAAATGGCCAGGAGTACTTAGCCTGATTAAGTAACTCCGAGGGTTGGTGGTTGTAGTTGGCATTAATTTGGCAGGAGTGACATTTTGTGGTAAAGTTATTGCAATCGTGCACCACTGTGGGCCAATAGTACTCAAGCCTTTGAACCTGATTGGAAAGCTTAAGCCTCGGCTGATTTGCTTCACATACTCCGGTGTTCACTTCATTCATTATGGTAGAGGTTTCTTCTCCATCAATGCATCGGAGGAGGACTCCATCGAGGCCTCTTTTGTAAAGGACCTCAAGCTGACCTGTGCTACCACATAAGAAAATTTTGATTTCTCTACTCCTTATTTTCTCTCGTTCAGCCCTCTCTGATGGGAGTTCTCCCCTTTGAAGGTAGTTTTCAATAGGGGTCATCAAACCGGTGGTAGGAGAGTATGGCTCGGGGATAGGACTGACTTCATTGATTTCTGCCGTCTTAGTATGAAAAAATGGTAGGACCATTCAATGATGAGAAATACTGATATTTGTTTCATCCTGGTCTGGGTCAGCTAGGGTTGTGGCCGCATTAGCTAATGCATCGGCCTGGGCATTCTGAGTCCAAGGAATATAGGTCAATGTTGGTTCTATGGGGATTTCCACCATTAACCCATGGGCATGGTCAAATAGGGGAATCCACTCCTCCTTTTTGATATCATAGTCACCATTGACTTTCTTGATGACCAGTTTTGAGTCACTTTCTACCTTGAGGAGCTGTAATTGTGCCTGGAGTGTGAGCTCCATGCCTGTAATGAGGGCTTCATACTCTGACTCATTGTTCGTACATCCTTCTGACAGATGAAGGAATAAGGAAAAACTTCTTTTTCTGGGGACACGAATATGATTCCCAAACCCACCTTGTTAAATTTGGGATCCTCCATCCTCATCCCTATCGGGCTTCGGGATGCGCTGTAGAAGTACATTTCCTATGTTGGGAATTCCTCCTGAACTGATAAGATGTATTCATCAGGTAACTCGACCTTTGGTATGGTGGTCCCTATCGAGGGGTGCTCTACCAGAAAATATGCTAATTCCTAACCTTTGATGTATTTATGAGGCACAAACCGGATGTCGAACTATTGCAGGATGACTGCCCATTGGGATAGGCGCCCAGTCAGCATTGGGCGGCTATGGATGTACTTGTGCAGGTTACTACGCGAGACCAAATGGACATCATGATGCTGCAGATAATGTAACAATTTTGGAACTGTGAATACCAAGGCCAAACAACTCTTCTAGATGTTTCAGTATCGAGATTAAGCATTGATCATGGTCAGACTGAGGTAATAGAGACTGTTTTCACTACCGGCGTCATTGTTCTGCGTGGGGAAGGCTCCCAGTGACTGATCTAGGGCCATCACTTAATATATGATAGGTCTTCCTTCAACCGGGGGCATGATCCATGGCGGTCTCAAGAGGTACTTCTTTAGGATGTCAAACACCTCTTGGAAATCATCTTTCCATTGGTACGTAACCCCATGTTTCATTAACCTCATAACAGGTAGAAATTTTCCCACCAGGTTGGCTATGAACCTCCTAATGTAGGACAGGTGTCCTTAGAGTCATCTCAATTCAGTGAGATTGATGGGAGGTGTAAGGACAAGGATAGCCTTTGTCTATTCAGTGTCAACTTCAATGCCACGATGGCATACGACGAAGCCAAGGAATTTCCCTAAGGTAACCCCGATGGTGAATTTCAAGGGATTCATCTTCAAGCTATGTTGACGAAGTTTGTTGAAGACGGTTTCATGGTCTGACAGGTGATCTGAGCGTTGTCTTTATTTGACCCCCAATTCATCCACGTAGCATTCGACGAATCTCCCCAAGAATAGTTTAAAGATACGATGCATGGCATGTTGATATGTGGCGTTAGCATTCTAAAGACCAAAGGGCATGACCCTGTAACAGAATATTCCTTGAGGGGCTCTGATGGCAGTGGCCTCTTTGTCTTCTCAGTCCATCCGGATCTGATTATACCCAAAATAACCATCCTTGAAGGATAGAGCATCATACCCAGCCGTTGCGTCGATTAATAACTCAGTAATCAGGATCGGGAAATAATGTTTTGGACAATACTGATTGAGATCTCTGAAATCAATGCATACACGGATTTTTCCATTCATTTTATTGATGGGGACAATGTTGGCCAACCATATGGGGTACTGGACCTCCCGAATGAAGTCTACATTAAAAAGATTATCGACTTCAGCCTCTATTTGGGTAGCATGTGAGGGGTGCATTCTTCTGGAAGCTTGTTTATAGCCCCGGTGGTCTTTCAGAAGACCTAAGTGGTGGGTCGCCACTTCGGGATCGAGTCCTGGAATTTCCATGTAATTCCAGGAAAAAGCATCCATTTGTTGCTTCAGGAAGGAGGTATATACCTCGTTCTATTTGGGAGACATGGTTGTACTAATGAGAGTGGGCCTCTGGTCTTCCTCATTACCCAGGTTTATTTCCCTGAGCTCATCCATAGTGGTGGAGATACCTTCGCTCAATGCGGGAGGTGAATCCCTAAGATCTTCCTCCTCCTCTTCCGAGACATTCTCACCATCTTGATCTGATGGGGGGAGAGTTATCGGCACGAGCTCTTGGGATTCTAGGGTGAGGCATTGTTGGTGTCCTCTCTCAAGTATACGCCCCCAAATTGAGGATCAACGGTCGTTTCTGCATTGTCACGCTCAACCATTATATCTGAAGTCATGAGGAAAGCTGAGTGTGTGTCCGGGCTTGAACCCCTGATCTGAACATGGTTGATGGGTAGTACATAGTCTCTGCCTAACTGCATGAGGGGGTCATCAAGAACCATTTACACACTATTTGGAGCAGGGATCCAGTCAATACCATCGAGAAAAGGCTTCTTTTTTTTTGCTCAGAAAACCCGGCGTCAATGTAGTGTGACTCGGAGAGCTCGAAAGGGTCCTTATCAGCGTACAATGTACCACTTTTTCAATTGACTCAATACTTGATACACTAGTGGTAGGATAAAGTAATGACCATGTGCTTATGGATCCATGACCTTCCAAGTAGGGCATTGAATGCTGTGTTCTTCCAGACCACCAGGAATTCCCAGTAGCCCCCAAGGTCACAAAAATGGATTTTTAGCTTCATTTTTCCTATTTTCTTCTGTTCACTCTTGTCGTAACCCAACAGAGTTGTGGCTGAGGGGATTAGGTCGTCCTCATTGTATCCTAAATTGTGGAGTGTTTGTAGGGGAAGGTGGTTAACTCCAGAGCCATTGTCAATAATGACTTTGTGGATCTCAAAATCATTTAGTGTGCGATACACATATAGTGGTTTGATATATCCTTGCATGATGGCCTCTTCATCCTGATCAGTGAAGGAAATCACTACATTGCATTCAGCTGGTCTAGTATCCATCCTGTAAATCTTGGTGGCATCTCTCTCAGCATGAAACTCCTAGGGGCTGATCAAGGCTTCAATAATCACCTCCCAGAGATCTACTGACAATCTCAGGGCATCCAGGAATGACAACTTGGTTGGTACTGACACCAGCTGCTTAAGGATATCATACTTCTGCTCCAATGGCCGATGTTTCTCTGCTGGCGAGAGTGTTTTAGTAGGCATATTGGGAGCTAGAGTATGTGACGAGGGAGGACCAACTGCAGGGTTAGAGGTTGATGGTGTTCCGATGTTCTGGGGACTCGGCCAGCCAGTCTGTTTGTGCACACCAGGAGGCTAGACACTTGTTCTTCCTCTGACGGGTACCGCAAAATGACAAGGATAGAGTGGCCACTTTTGGAGGTGGAGGGATATTTATTCACCCGTTGAGTCTATTGAAGGACTCTCCCATGGGTTTCCGTAATATTAACGGTTTGGGCCGTGGTAAAACCATAGGGTTGGTTTAGGCCGCGACTGTGTCTCCCCTAGTATCCCATGCTTCTGTGATTCCACCTCCTGGTCCCTTGTGTCAGGAACTCAGGTTCGTAACCATACCCTTCATCAGGGAACGATTCCTTTAGATGGATGACTTTGATGGAACCACAGATTAGCTCCTCAACCCGTGACAGGTCAACATGGTCGGTTGTCCCTGATTGTGTCGTTTGGTGGGTCGGTGCCCATGGGGCCATGTTTGGGGGAATAAAATCCAACAGTTTCGAGGCTAACTTCGGCCTTGTTGTGGAAAGTTCCCCTTGCGATTGTCTCCTCCCTTTTCTATTACACCTGAATGAAAGGCTCAAGGAGGGTTGTGAAGCCAATATTTCAAGTTGTGCAGCATTAGGGGATGTTGGCAGCAACACCGGATGCTGTAATTGAACTCAGAGTATTCCCTGAGATCGGTTGACAGTCGTCTGAGTCATCCAGTCATCAAATTTCTACCCCCTCTTGCTGGTGACTTCTTGCCACTCCTACCCTTTGTCGGAGTCGGTGGAAGAAATATACGTCACAAGTGTTGGGGGTGGTCCCAGTTTGAATTGTCCAGAGTCTACCATCTTTTGTAGGAGGTCTTTGAAGAAGAAGCATTCCTGGATACTGTTCCCTTACATTCGATGGTAGGGACAGTAATCTGACCTGTAATCACGGACAACTTTTTCGGGCTTCCTTGGCACTGGGAGGCGTAGCAAGTTGCAATTCATGGCGGCGATGAAATAGCTGCGGACTTGGTCCTCTCGGGAAAATTATACTGTGTGTCTCAATTCCTCAAACTGGTTCCGCTTCGATCCTCTATGATCTTCCTGCTTAGGTGGAGGCGGCCGCTAATATATAGGTCCCCCTTGATGATTTGGTGGAGACCTCAGTAGTAGAGAAGGTGTAGGGGCTGGCTTGAGCGTGACAGAGGACGCTTCAGCTCTAGATGCTCTCTTTGCAGGTGCCTGTGAGGCTATTCAGGAATTCAGATTGCTCCGCTGCAGGGAGTCCTCAATTATCTGGTCTATGGACAAGAGATGGCGGAAGCCAGTTGTACACTCCACTGGTATGAGCGGTGTTCGCAGCTAATCTCGAAGGTTATCGATTCATATGGCCAACATCTCATCTTGGGGCATTAGCATGTTCAGAGAGTAGGTCAGACCCTTCCATCTGGCGATGAAATCCGAGACCCTCTCATTCTTCCTCTATTTTCAATTCATGAGGTCACTGACGATTGTTTTATGCAATGTCGAGGTGAAGTGGAACATGAACTACTACTGAAGGTCTTCCCAGCTTTTTATTGACTGGGATATCAGACTCGTATACAAGACGAAGGTAGATCCATGCAAGGTCCATACGAATCATCTGAGTTTTACCACTTCTTGTTGTTCCGGAGTTCCCATAATATGGTCGCAATAAGATTCATAGTACATCAAATGCTATTCCGGATCACCTGTTCCATTGAAAATAGGGAATGAAGGGCTCCCAAAATTTGGTGGAGGTGCCGTGTTGCTCACCCAATCCAGGTAGGGATTTCGATCTGGAAGTATCGGTGTGCGTCAACCTTCCATTGCATCCAATCGAGCTTTTAGTTTCTCAATGGTGTGGGCGAGACCCTCGTTTATATCTTGAAGGGCCTTGTCTTGGGTGGGTGTAGCCCGAGGCATTTCATGAGAATCTGTCTTGGCTGGCACCAAGGGTGCATATGCCGTTTGTGACACCTTCGGAGTGTTCAGACGTACTCACTCTAGTTGCATCCTGAGTGGAGGGAAGTCTTATTATGCACCAGAATCCATGTTCAGGTAGTTGGACGGATCGGGAACCACATTAGGCGGGGGGCCTGACTGTGCATCGTATTCCAGGGCAGACTTTGGCCCTTGAGGTGCACTTGCTGGGAGCAGAAGGTGTGGCACTTCTTGGGAAGCGCTTTCAATTAGATGGTTCCTTCGGAGTAGCCTGGCTTTAAGCCACCTCAATTATTTTATTTCCTCCTCTTGTCCAGCAAATCTCTCTTTGAGCATAAGTGGCACTATTTTATCATGAGAAGGAGGCGGGTTAAGGGTAACTGGTCCTTCGTTCTTATCCTTTTTGGGTGCTCGCAGGGTAAGTGGGGGAGGGTTAGCTGGAAGGTCAGTCATATTTACGGTGTCCCTTTGGTTCCAAGTGTGCACACATGATTGTTTATTGTGAGTCACAGCCTTTCTGGAACCATCGTCTCCCAATCGATCTGGATTTGCATCATCTTTGGTATCACCCATGGGGTTAGCCTCTATGGTGTTGATTGATGCATATCGTGGGGTGGATGATATGTCATCTTCCAAATAGGAATAGGATCTCTATCTCCCTTTACTGGTCCTCCCCTTCTTGTCCCTAGATTGCTTTCAGACTCCTTGACGAAGGGTGACGCTAAGAGTTCCTTGATGCGACCTTATGTTATGCCTCCCTCTTGATGGGGATGGTGATTCAAAAGACATGATATGACAGGAACCCCCTCTTCTGATTTTCCTCCCAAGACGAGAAAATACAGATTCTCGTGGGGGAGTTTGTTGTTGAGGGAGGTAAAAATTCCCCCATCCATGAGGGTTGGGGCTAGCTCCGTTCCCTGGACATTGAGTATTTTCCCATTTTTATAGGTCTTATGTGGGAATTTGATGTTAAAAATGCCCCCAGCCCTGCAGGCTGGGGTTGACCCAGGATTGCGGCAGCGGCTGCTGCTATCGCAACTTGCCTAATCTTGTGTGCCCCCATTCATGGGTGAACTAGATCTGATGCCAAGTTCATTTGTTAATCAATCACCTCTGGAGAGGCAAGAAATGATTTCTTATTGGCCTCTTTCAGGCAAGAGTCCTATTGTATGCTTTTGGTGGCCTTATTCAGGAGTTCGTGAATGGCTTGTTCCTGTCGGGCCTGAAGCTTCTGGGACTTACTCATGGCCTGTCTCTGCTAGGTGTGTCGCATTTACCAAATAGGGAGACCACACAATTGTTGACTTGACGTGATGACATTGCAAGATACTATGCCGAATGGGTTCTTCTGGGTGGGGATCGGAGTGATATGCATAGATCCATGTTCTCCCCATCCTCTGATATGGACTCCCATCAGAGCATCGCCAATGAGGTGGCGTAGCTGGTGCAGTGCATGGAGGTAGGCTAATTCCATGTTTCCTTTACGCCTCTCAGGTCGCGGTTGCCGCACCGGAGGAAGAGCTTCTAGGTCGATGTGACACATGAGGTCTCTTATTGTCTTTACATGATCTACATACCCATTATAGGGTAAGAATCTTGATTTCAGCCGACGGAGGGTTGTCCAAATATTGGAGCGAATGTTGTGCACACATTATTCTGATAACTTTCTGGGTATGTCGAATTGAGAGGTGGTCGTGGGCCAAAACATAACTGGGATATCATCTCTGGACAGTCGTTTCCTCATGTGAAAAATGTCGGCATACTCCTCTGCTAGCGATTCCTCTACCTGGTTGGCCCAACTGAGGTGCTCACTGATAGTGTGCATGGAGTCAGTGGGGCTGGAGGTGTTGAATTATCATGTGGGAGATACTGAGGTGGTGCAGAATATGAATGTGGCCTAGGACCGTCTCTTTATTGAAGAATGGAGTCGTTGGTGACTAGTTGGGAATCTGACATGCTTGATCCAATCCTTCTGAGTGCCTCACTATATGAGGTCATTTCTGTTCTTGATTCGGTAGTGGTAGGACCTTCCTATCGATATTATATGTCACTTCTGGGAGGAACTCTACAATGGCAGCCGAAATGGCGAGGACTACCATTATAGCTGCCGCAGGGAGAGAACATGCAGGGTAAACCCTGGGGAGGTCCTTTAGAATGTACCGTAATGTGTGGAGGGCCTTCTTTTTGATCGGCATCTCGGTGGGGAGGGCTTCTTCTATCCGTGTCATAATGGAGAGGGCTGCCATTACAGCTGGACGCCTCACTGCATAGAGGACTTTTGCAGTGTATTCCCCGGGGAGGACCTCCAATGCGTATCGTAGTGAGGGGAGGACCTTCAGGCTGCGTAGCATTGTTAAGGGGAGGGCCTTCGCAACAACTGCCATATTGGTGAGGATGACCATCATGTTTTGAAGTTCTATGTGTATCCTGGGGAGGACCTTCAAGACACACTGCGATAAGCGAAGGACATTTTTTTTGCTTGGGGCCATCATGGGGAGGACCTTCGCAATGGAGGTCATGGTGGAAAGGACTACCATCACAGCTGCCGCAATGGCAAGGACAACCATCACAGCTACTGCAGGGAGAATGTCTGCAAGGTACACTCTGGGGAGGTCCTTCAGAATATACCGTGATGAGGGGAGGTCCTTCTCGTTTCTTGACGTCTATACAGGGAGGACCTCCGTTATCTGAGTGGAGAGGACTACCACCGTGATCTGATGCCTGGATGCACGATGTTTCATTGCAACGTAACCCATTTAGAGGACCTTCAGGGCAGGCCACGACAAGGGGAGGGCCTTCTTGTCGTGATGAGACGTCACTGTGGGGAGGTCCTCCACAGTTGTGACTACGATAGCAAGGACTACTATCATAATCTACGGTCCCACTGCACAGGGCGTGTTTGCAGCGTATAACCCGGGGAGGACCTTCAGGGTGGACCGCAGCAAGTGGATGGCCTTCTTACTGCTTGATCTTTTGGTCATGCTGAGGGATACCATGACTCGCATCAAAAGAGAAGCTCTTGTGATTGATCGTTATATTCCCATAGGGGAGGCCCCCATGGGTTCTCTGGGGAGGACCTCCAGAGCTGTTGGTATCAACATTGCGAGGAGGACCTTTTCAATTGCTACTGCCACTCCCATAATATGGTAATGGGTGGGCCTGGTTCTGAGCCTTCGATATATGCTTAGCAGTATTGGGAACCCCAGCTTCCAGCAGATCAGAGTCATGAACCTGCTCTTTATTTTCTGGATGCCTTCGGTGAGTTGGAGGCGCTTTCTTGTGGGCAGTGGGGACAGTTTGCTGTTGATAACGACCTTCACCTTTGGGTCCTATTCTAATTGGGTTCTGTGATGCTGTCGGGATATTCCAATTAACATCTTGACTTTTAGCAGTGATATATGATTTCTCTGGAGTATCCACTGTGATGGACAGGTGTCCCCTAGTTGGAACGAGTGAAGCTGCTCACTCCTGTTTCCCTTGCATTGCAGAATATGGCCGACAACCCTCCTGGGAAGAAGCCAGGATGCAGATATGCTTCGCGACAGCTATCTCGCCTCTTAGATGAGTCTCCACAATTGGGGAGATGGGCTCACGGGACGACATCCTTGCTGTTGCCACCGATGCAATTACATTCTGGCAAGTCATCGAGATATGGTCAGGGATCGATATCTGTGCCTCCATCATTTCCCGGATATGCAGAGAGACATCTATGGCTGGAATGGGTATGAAGGCCCATTCCAGTATCAGAGTAGGAATATCTTGCTCTGGTCCTCCAGTTGTCAGTGGGTACTAAAAAATCTCCTATGTCGGGGTAGGTGAACCAATCATCTCCTATGCTGGGATATGCAGGTTTATCTCTCTGTTTGCCGCCACATCGGGAGGGCGGACTTTACTTGCATTCACAGGGAGCTCACCCTGCATATGTTAGTTACCCACCATATCGAGTTTGTGGCCTTTTATGGCAAGGAGATGTGACCGCCTATTAATTTCTACCACATCTGTAGGGAGGGATTTGTTGATCGCCACCATATCGGGATGGTAGGAGTCAAGAGAATCTTCTAGGAGCTGGTCCTGCAGGCACTGGGTCACCACCATGTTTGGTTGGTGGACTTCAGGACACTGGTAAGGGAAAGGTTCATGGCGTGTAAGTGTCATCCTTTGTGAGTGAAGGTCTTGATGGATCTTGGAGGGGATGCACTCCTACTCGTATGATGACTCCATGTCTCGATGGAGGGTTTTTAAAGAGAGGACAGGTGTATGTGCCTGCTCACAATATGTCTCCATGATTGGGCAGCGGAGCTCCTCCTCGGGGAAAAGGGTGATGACTGGTCTCTGGTTGTATGTTTTCCACCCTCTTCGGGTGATCCGAGGGGCCGGAGGTAGGGGAGTGTGGGCCTGGATCCTCGAGGTGAAATCTCCTTAGCGTGAGGATGTTGAGTCGCGGCGTGACCGCGACAATGTCTTTCGGTGGGGACCTTAGAATAGAACCCCCGTTCTGTGGGGATAAAGTCCTCAGTGTTGACCACATCCGCCTCCCTAAGGTAGGGGAGGTACACATTGTCTCGTTCTGGGGATAGGCTTCCAAAACGGTTTGAGACGGCAATGAGAGCTGTCTGGATCTGCTTTCGCTGCTGCTGATGGGAAGGCGACCAGTGGGTCTTGGCAAATTGGAGGGCGTGCAAGGCCGCCACCACCATCGGGAGAGTACCGTTTAAGTGGTACTCTCAGATCAACGCATTTGAGACCCAGCGTTGAAGATTCTGGGTAGGTGACGGGGTCCTCTGTTGGTGAGGATGATTGGTCATTGCATTGTTCAAAGTACGTGTCTGTGAGTTCCTCCATGATGCCATTAGATCGAAAGGAGTTCTGATTGGTACCTGTAAAATATTTGAACAAATAAAAACATCAAGCCCATCAAAGTTGCATCTCATGATCCCATGCATAATTAATGACCTTTCATGGACCTTCATGTGAGTATAAGGGGGTACAGAGTTATATTAGGTTAAATCTATCATGCTTGGATAAAGATTCATGTCGGGTTTACCATTTTTTGATTCACGACGAATCGGATGGAGGGGACCAATGCGCCCGACTATCAATCTCATGGAGAGATGAACTCTGCTCAATCGCTAAGGTTAGGTATAACTGTCTTTGTTTTGAAACTCCAAATGGTTTCATATCCCACAACACGTGGACCTGCTTTCCAAAGGAAGGTGTTTTCTGGTTGATTAGCCAGCGATGCTTAAGAACCCACATTGGTTGAGAGGATGGGAAGTCAGTCTCATCGCACCATTTAGTGGGAGAATCATTTCCTGTTATGGGACTCTCTTATTGATTTAAGACATGTTTATATGTTCGTGAATCTTTGGTTTATAGCCATGAATTGTATCCACAGATTACTCCTGGTTGGAAATGGTCACCTGAACGCACGGATTCGGAATCTTGTAGGCCCAAGGATTACCATCCCTAAATGGGTTAAGGACTCCGAGGACTTTGGACTCACTATGACGGCAGTAGTTTGAAGCCTCATAACTGGGCACTCTAGAGTTTATTGTCGTCATTGGGGGACAGATAATGACTTGAGCGTTCGGATCTAACCCGTAATGAGAGCTTCCTACGTATCCTCGTGGGAGGAATCAGAATCATCGTAGTTCGGTTAGGGATGGGGCTTACACTCTAAGGTGGCCCGCAATGTAGTTAAACCAACATAAAAGGGGTCGGAATGACCGAATATAGGGCTTGAACCTCAGAGAGGCTTCCTACATACCCTGCCTAGGAGATAGCGATCAAAGTCCATGTAGTTTGGGAGTATATTATAACGTCAGGTGGGACGAAGGATGAACCGACATGAAGGGGGTTAGAAAGGCCGATTTTTATTCGTGAACTTTAGAGAGGATTCATACGTAACCCACCTAGGAGATAGGGATCAAAGTCCATTTAGTTAGAGAGCACAGTTTAGCGTCATACAGGACGAAGGATGAACCGACGTGAAGGTGGACCGGGGGTCCAATGGATGATGGACTTGGAACTCGTGGAGGCTTCCTCCGTACCATGCCTTGACATGGATCAAAGTCCTCGTAGTTCACTGGAGGTTGGGGTCAGGGACGATGCTTAATCTAATCCCACGTGAGTCATGCTCTGTGTGAGAAACAAGAGGTAGTAGTGACCTGACGATCACATCGTGAAAGGTGCGTCTATGGGAAGCGAAGTGGGGCTAACGCATAGGGCATCCTAGAGAAATGGGGATTGGGACTTACTCTATAATGGAGACCTGATGGGGAAAAATCCCAGAGGGAGTGGTAAATGGTACCCCTGTGTCCATCTCCTATCTTGGTTCTTGCCACCGGGGATGTACAGAGGTGCAAGGGTGCTACCTCTCGCAAGAAAGGATAGGGGCTTACACCAATGAGGCTTCCCTTTTCACTCCCAGATGAGGGGGGAAGTGCTCACCGCCAGAGTTGAAGGGAAATGGATGTGGGTTACCCAAATCTGGCGAGTGGAGAGACAGAAAGGGGACTCTAGGCTCAGACCCTACATTACTATGGGAATGTGAACCCAATAACGCTTCAGGAATCTGCTCAAGGGTCGGAGAAACCACATTGCCCTCGCTTACTGTGGGTATTTCAACTCAAGGCAGCCCGCTGATGCACTTGAAGGTTGCATCAGACGGGTCTGGTGGCTTCAGTGGAGGCCTTGGCTTGGGGCTGATGAATAGGCCAATGAGGGGGTTTCGAAGGATCAGGCCGGATTGGAAGGATTTTCTCTGACTCGGATAATGGGAACACCGAAGGAGTTGGTGGGCCACATTGGTGTATGAGGAGTGGAATGCTTCACGTAGATGGGTGCTATACAGCCGGAGAGGCCATCTACATACCCGGGTGGTACACTGACTCAGAGGCATCCCACGTACTAGGGTGGTATGCGGCTTTGGGTTTGGCCCACGTACCAGGTTGGTACGTGGTGGAGTCCGCGCAGGCGGCGACGACCAGGGGAAATGCCAGTTGGGGGTTCGTCGGTCAGGGCTTCGCCCGTGTAGGAGGGTGCTTCGTGGTACGTCGGATTGAAAAATGGGCATAACCTCCCTGGTCCGCGGGGAGTGAATCCACAGAGGGGTCATGGTTCACGGTATTCCCTTTTTTGTTATTTTATGTTCGCGGTTCACCAAATTGTTATGAATTTTCGGTTCCTTATTAATTATTTTCTAACTTCATACATGTTCTCGTTTGAGAATAGTAACTTCGCTGTTTGTGAAATCCTAAGCTCCTTCCTCCGAAATCCTTCCACCCGTCTCTAATCGTTCTCTCTCTTATCCCACTCGATCTCTTTTTATAGAGTGGGGAAAGAGATGTATCTATGGTCATGCGGCACTTTTTGCAGAGTCCCATGAGGGTAAACCTGGTTTACAAATTACATGGTCAATCCGAAACTCTCAGCGGCATTGAACACACCTTCCTCACGAACCAAACATGTTCGAGGAGTGCATCGCAGCCATGCAGGATTCTGCCTCTATTCCACATACGACAGAATATGCGGCATTGGCCGGATGGCATGGTTCGCGATTGGGGTTGTTCATGTCAGTGGACCGGCCTGGAGACCATATTGCTTTGTGCCCGCAGAGGGTCCCCGCCTCTATTTCGCGAACGACAGCATTCCGCGGAGGGGGCGCTTCATGGAACCGACCGTGTACCATTAAGATTGGACTAGTCCATGGACCGGTTCGTCTTGGGCCAACTACTGCACATTTTTGCCCAATCCCTTGAGGGAAATTGGGTATAATCCTCTCTTTAATTAAAGTGGATCCTCATTCTCCTTTGCAGATTTTCAGGACCCTACAAGTATCAGTTCTAAGAGTTTCATTGAACTATACATCATGTATACCAAAATGAAATGCTAAATTAATATATAAAATAATCGTATATAATATGGATTATTTTAAAAATCATAGATAAAAAGAAAAAAAATCATTTAAAATGGTCAATGGTATAGGAAAAAATGTTATTGAATTATAGGAAAAATTACATAGAAACATTAAAGTAATATATTCTAAATTCTTAATTTAAAACTCTCTAACACATACATCATCTATGATAGAAACATTTTCATTCTAAAATTGGATAGATCAACTTTGGAACCTCTAAATCTCTCCACAGTATTATTTAAATATATATATATTAGCTCATAATTAAAACAATGATAGCTATATTTAAACAAATTTAAGTACTCTTAATTTTTTGAAGTTATTTTATAAATATAAGAACTATATTTCTACTTATTAATTCTATTATATTTTATATAAATAATTCAATCACATAAATATTTGATTGTTGAATAAAAAATGACCCCCATGATCATTTAAAATTCATTGAGATGAGGGTAAATTAGTAAATTCAATTCATTTTATGTTTCTTTTTGAAATAACCTTGAACACCTATGAAATTGATCATTATATATATGTTACATGCTATAATGAACACGCATAGTGGATATAACATATTTAAAAGGATTACTAATCAAAATGAGTATGTATACCTTGGAATTATTTGGAGCCATCGGAGATCGTGTTTTCCAATAGTTTCTAATTGAGGTTTGTATTAAAGAAGGTAGACCCTTAAACTCTTGTTAAACAATTGTCTCTTGAATGTATAAAGTAATCTCACACTAACAAAAATACATAGAAATTTATTTCAACAAAAACTTACACTTTAATCAAATACGTCTTCCATGATGTTTTATTTTTTATCCTTATTGTACTTTTTCTTCTTCTACATTCACAGTAACAAGTCCCCTCTTCTTCATAATTTCTCTCTACTAAAAAATCTATATATTTGTTATTTTTAGTGAATAATTATAAACTCACAAAGTAGTAGTAACTATATTTCCTTCATACAACATTAGTGATATTAAAATCATATTTGAATTTAATATATGAATATTCATAAAAATAGTTACCTTTATACACTCTTAAAATATTAATTATTTTGTCCATATTTTTCTTCATTAATAGTTATTTTTTTGGTCATCATGGAACCATTACATGAATTATAAACTCGTAATGAAATTTTAATAAACTAAATAAACCGTTAATGCATGGGATCCTTCTTTACAAAACAAAACTTCTTTTCTTTATAGAATAACCTAAACATTAAATCCCAATGATTCTCATCATAGAGAAAAAAATATTCTTTATTTCCCTAATCCTTCAAGATCATGGAACAATAATATCACCACAAAATGAACAATCTTCCTCTCAATTCAAGTATTCAAAATTTTATTTATAATATATTATTTCATGAATAACTTTTGTATAATCATATTGGAAATAATTATTACTATTTATTCATAATTTATGGGAATAAGACTTCTAAAAATACCTATGATAATTTTTTAAAATTCCTTATAAACTTTCAAAAATCCATATTTTTTTCACAAACTTTTCGGCTTTCGTAAAACACACAGAATATTATATAGAACATTTTCCTTAGATCATGAATTTTTTTAACAAAGTAAGACATATTTTTAATCCTCAAAAAAATTATATAATCCCAAATAGTATATGTATCATGCGGTACTCATAAAATATTATGCACCACCACTTCTGTATAGGAATTTTTGAATCCTATTCTCCCACATAATAACTAATTAATATAAAAATTATCTTATGAAAATAAATATATTTTCTCCCCTATCCAAATTTCTAGTGAGTCTTAGAAAAATATATTAAATATTATTATAAAACCTTACATACCATTAAAAATGTTTCATATTACCCTTTGGATCAATACTTTTCTAATTTATTGAATGGTAAGAAAAATATAACTCATCGTAAAAAAATATATTTTATATTAGAGTAAAATAGTCACCATTTTGAATACTTGAAATATTCTAATTAGAAAATTATTGAGCAAAAGGGTAATACGTAAAGAAAAATATTACTCATCGTAACAAATATATTTTATATTAGAGTAAAATAGTCACTATTTTGAATACTTGACATATTCTAATTAAAAACCTTATGCATTAACTGATTTTCTGCCTTTATTCATTTTCAACCCATCTGAATACAAAAATCTAATGCATATGAGTAGTTTATTAACTTTTTGTAAGTTTTTAGGACTTATGTATAAAAATATTACACATATTAGTATGAAAAAACATACACATTTCATAATTTTTAAAATATTAGGCTTCATTTTTCATTAACCCAAAATCTCCAAAATAACTCAAAATAGATATAAAACTCTTTCAAACTCCTTAAATATTTTCAACAACCTTCACCTAATAAAATAAAATTAATTTTATGTGAGATTAAATTTTATATATGTATTGATTAAAAAATTTCAAACAATAAAATTATTCAATACATTTTCGTCTCCAGATATTCTTCCATGGACAAACACAAAAAATCTAGGGGATAATTCATAAATTCCATATCTCAACAAGAACTTATTGGGTCTCAACAATCTCATCGAGGTCACAATAACTTATTCATCCCACCTTTATCTTTATTGGATAATAAATATCACCCTTAAAATTTTTTGGGAACCATTGATCCTAAATCACTTTAAAAATTATCACACATAGTAATTTATAATTATGGAATAATTCTAATAGCGGTTGAGAAAATATGATTTAGAAAATAAATTTTTTTAATAATACAATATTTTTTTCCAAAAATAATGGATTACCTCTATTATTTTATAGTTTTCGAAAACTTTTGATATCAAATAAGTATAAAATTTTTCTTCCACATGAAAAAATTGTTCTTTGATCCGGTTAATTACAATTTCTTAGAAAACATGCTCACCAAACATGTTAGAAGAGTTCACAAATAAAAAACATGTACATTCACATTATTACCTCATATATTAACCCTTCTAAAACCACTCTCTTAATGCATTGTCCCTCTAAAAAAGATATCTATCCCCTATAAGGTTAAATATATCTCTTTGGATTCTCCCCATATTTAGTTTTTACCCATTTTCAACTGTATTAAAGAATTAAGAATTAAGAGGTTTATGTCATATTTATTCATGATTGAAAATAATATCCATATAATAAGAGATATCTATGATGGATTCACCATACCTTATCTTTTAAAAGAATGATTATAAACTCCCATCATCAAATCCAATCTATGAAATTTATCCTTAGAAAATTATTTAGTGAAAACATATACTATTTTTTTCATTTATTTGAAAAATTTATAGCATCATCATTTTTTACTCCATAATATCTTTTATAAAATGATATTTTAGATCAATGTGATCTCATTAAAAATAATGAACTGGATTTCTGGATAGATTTATATCACTTTTGTTATCACATCCCATAATAGTGGCAACTTCACTTCCACCTTGATCTCTTCCAATTGAGTCTCCATCCACATAAATCAGGTTGTGGATTATGGTTTAGCCACATAATTTGATTCATCGGTAATAAATTTCATCGAGATTTGTTAATTTTTATTCCAATATACACAATATTTTAGAAAAAATAATACAACATCAGATTTTGATCTTTGATCATATACATTTCATTCCTAATAAATATCACTATATTTTAGTAGATAAATATTTACAATGATTTTATATTTCTATTCATATTCTTTTTGGAAATTAATATTCCTAAGAATTATCTTTCAATAAATGAAATGAAACATATTTGGCGCAATTTTATACCTAGAAAAATATTAAGGGAATATATAATGTTTGTTCTTGAAGCTTCCAAGTATATAAAACAATCACTTAGCTTGTAAAATTATATTAATCCATATATTTTTTCCATTCTCATCCTTATATAGTTTTGTTATCATTGAATTTTTCATAGATACTAACTTAAAATCCTCTATAAAAAACTTATTCAGGAGTTCCCAAGCATATTTCTCTTGAGAAAGATAAATGTGATCTTCATCCTAATAACATTGTAAGACTATAAATTATATCATTTATCTAGGAATAAATAATTTAATGAAATTTTTCATCTATAAATAAAAAAAATCACATATACCTTCTTCAATTCAATAAAAAAGTTATATCATCTAGATAGACAATAATAATAAGGGATGCCTCTTATTCATCATTAATATATAGTTTGTTTTCAATTATTCCTTTGTTAAACATAATCCACTTAAAGAGTGTACCTCATTTTTATAACATTCTCTTTGGGATTTTTTATCCCATTTAGATTATTATTTAAACTAAAACTGTTCTTCCTCACTAAGAAAGAAACCATTGGATTTCTCGATGTAAAATTAATCTTCTTAATCACTATTTATAAATGAATACTTGACATCCATTTAGAATAAACTATATTTTATTTTTGTTTTATTGTTATGAAATATCCACATAGTCTTTATACTACAACAAATGAAAATTTAATAAATTCATTTAACATGCGAGTACCTTTTGCACACAATTCTTCCCATTTCTCTTAAATCTTATCCTCTGTTATTTAGTTTGTTTCAAAACACCAACTTTGTTCTAATAAAAAACATTCTGTTTGCCTGGGTAACAACTCCCATGTTTTGTTATTTTTGATATAATATAATTTTTAATCTAATATATCAATCCACTTTTGATTATTCAAATCTCCATTCATATCTAATGGTTCATGTTGAAAAAATAGTTAGGTATATGTTAATATCCACAAAATTATTCTAATGTAAACTATATTTCTTTATTCTACCATGACATTTTAGACCTCCACCTACTTTATTATCCTTGTATTAGATGATAGTGGTTTATATTCATCACTAATAATTATTTAATCATCATCTTCATCATGTTCTTATTGTGAACTCGCATTTTTTATAAAAATCACCCTATAATTCAATAAAAAAATATTCATTCTTTATTATAGAAAATTCTTCTTGATGTGTGTTTACTTTTATTTCAGTGTTTCAGCACCATTATATTAGCAGTTTAAACAATATCCTATATCTCTTTATTATTAATATGGTATCCTCTTTGATTTTGAGGATGACATAGAAAGATACCATTAACTCATCTATGATAAATTTTGAAAATAATTTCACCTTTCACTTTGATAATATAGGGGCTATAAAACACCCTTAAATATTTCGAACATGTAAAATTATTATAAAAAATATCATATGGTGGAATATCTAAATTTTTCTTGTACAAAAAAATGGTTTTTACTGAAATCCACTGTGCTAGTTTTTTTTCTCTATAAATACAACAAAGTGTCAAGATAAATCAACTAGCTATGAGCCATATCTACCGAAATTTTATTATTTAATTTTGTAATAACATTTATTATCTTATGTACGGTGCACTATTATCGTGGTTAATAATATTATTCTTAATATACTCTTCAAATGTGGAACTAATACTTTTTTCACCATAGTGTGTCTGGATGTTTTTTAAGGATAAAGCACACTCCATCTCAACAGTTCTTCTGAATCACCTAGGCATTTTTATGGACTCTAAATTCTGCTTCATAAACAAAACACATGTGATCAGAGTAATATCATCAATAAAATAATGAAATATTTTAATCTAATTATTTATTACTTACTCATAAAACCAAAAATATTTGAATGAATAATTTTCAATGGATAAGATGTTTGAATATTTACTTTCATTCCAGGAGAGCTAACAAATATTCCCTTTTAACATGTGGAGAACATATAATTTCACTATCTCTTTAACATAGGTACATCATGAAAATCATATTCTTGGGTAATATTACTCATGTTATATTTTCTAATATAACCATGATTTTGAAGCCATAATTCATTTCCATTCTTCCAGCATGAGTAGCATGAGTTTTCAACATCACCAACCTAAAAAAAGTTTCTCCTTATTAATTATACTCATTTCAATTTATGGTTATATTTTAAAATCTTCTATAAGAACCTATAATTATAAAAATCCATTTCATTACCTTTATCACATAACTTACAAACACTTAATATATTTTTTAAACCAATCAATGTATAATGTGTTCTTGGATTTCATCTTCTCCTTCTAAATAAATAATAATTTGACTCTTTTAATTTTAAGTAACCGATCATTTATAAAGGTCACTAACCTTCCTTTAACTTTTCACAATACTTTAAAATATTTATAACTCTTATCATCTGTAAATAACATAAATTATCTAGAATATACGGAAATTCAATTTTATATTCTTTATGTGAAACTTCAACAATAAAACACAATTCCTTTCCTTTTCCCTTAATCATTTGAGAACATTACGTATATAAATTAATACTCAAGTGGAATTGTACGATGGTTATAAAATTTTCAGTATTGTGACCTAGATTGTAAAATCTTCCAAAAACCAATTAAAATTGTTGAAATTTATTCTCAACCTTTATTTGAGAATTTCCTGTTTTCCTCGATAATTTTTTTGGTAGGTTGACAGCCCCCCAAATATTTCCTTTCAAACCTTCTAGAATGATAATAATTTTGGTAATTAAACCATAAATTTATTTAAATGGGATAAAACATTCCACAGTTCAAATAGTATCTATGAAATTCATATTTTCTTTTATAAACCATTTTTTTTCCAAATTATGACACCTGCTTTTGTTCTCTCCTTTATTTATCAACTATGTCTCCTTTTATAAACAAAGATTGTTTTTAAATACCTAATACTTTTTACTTAATCTAGTATTATTTCCATAATTTTTAAATTCCCCATTTTTAATTCAATTTACCTTTATGTTATTGTTCCCATAGTTTTAATATCTTAGAAAATCATCTTGTTTTACCACATGAATGGAATTATTCACAATTTAATTTATCTCCTAACTTTTATCAACTCTCTGAAGATATTTTTTATACTTTGAGTGAGATAATTTCGAATAAACTAGGACATAATAATTCTATTAATGTAAAAAATCATTCTTAATAATAATATTTAATATTTCACCAACATCAGGAATAGAAATCTAATAGTTTAATTTTTCTTATCAAATTTATTTTTAGAATAGAATAAATTTAACTGGATAATCTCAAGATACTTACCCTAAATTTGAATACTTTCTTCATAATTAATATATATATTTTTTCAAAAATAACCTTAGTCAAATTATTAATATAATTCATTATCATTTACTCTTTATCATCATAGAAAAATCTTGTTTTCTTGAAGATTGATTGAATATTTTAATTTTTATTCTTTTTCTCTAATTTTATGACTGTTGAATGAAATTTATTTAGTTTTATCCTCAATAGAAAATCTATTTATATTTCTTAATCGCTCCTAGAATCATTAAATCTATAACTTGTTAATTATTACTCTTTTACATTAGTAAGAATTAGTTTTTCATCAACATTACTACTTTCATCATTATTAACCATTATTATAAATTTATAATATTGTATTTAAAAAAATCATTAACCTTAGCTTTTGAATAATGATTTGATTTTACTAATTTTATTGATTTATTCATAGAGGATCTCCATGTCCTCTCATATTCAATTTTACTAACTTCATATTTTAACTTTGGATAGTTTACTTAAAATTTTTGAATCGCTCCATACATAAAGCATTTCAATGGTATATTTCCCAAAAATATTCCACATATGTATTCTCAAACGTCTAGATATGTGTGACATTATTTTCATAAAATTATATTTTATTTATTATTCTTCATTATAATCATTTTCATCTAAAAAATATTATACCTTACGCTTATCTTGTTTTGTGTCATTAAAATAAATTTAATTTTCATTCTTATTATTATTTTTGAATACATGTATCATCTATATATCACATAAATCTATAATCCTAAGTGAAAAATATAAAGTACTTATTATTAGATTATGGTATTCAATTATTGATTCTTTTTCATGAAACTTTTCTAGAAGAATTAGTGGTATCTTCTCAACAACATTTGAATTCTTCAACTGTTCACCAAAAGCCATTATTTTTCTCCCTTTTTATTTCACTCTATTGAATAATTAATCCACAAATATCAATATCATGTATCATATATATTTTTAATTAAAACTCTAAAACTATATTTGGGTTGATTCACCATTTTATTGAATATATAGATATATTTAGACTTATCCCATATTTAATTTGATTTATTAATCTATTTTATCTGGAGAAGATCCTTCCTAAAAAGAGATTATAGAATGGTATTCTGAGAATAATTATAAATCTCCAAGTTAATTCTATCACCTAATCGTAGAGAAACAACATTATCGTGAGGTATAAAACCATATATTGAAGCCTCATAAAAATCCAAACAGATTAATCATAATTGCAGAAGCCTCTCGTATTTTAATATAAAATATTTTTCCAAAGAAAGTGGGAATCCTATTTTGGATAATTAAATTAAGATATCATGTATTCACAAAAAATAATCAATGACCAAATATCCAAACATAGAGGAAAAATTAATATTAAAACACCAAATAGTTGACCATATTTTATGTAAGATTGGATTCTTTTATACGACTTAAAAAAGGACCCTTCATATCAGTGGGAATTCATTAGGAGGGGTCGGTGAGTTTGTGAGTTTCTTTTGGAAAAATCTTAATCACCTACAAAAGTGACTATTAGATCACTATAACAAACCACAATGATCACACACATATTAGGAACATCAATTTTATAATTTTCACTACTTAAAACAAATATCTAGTACTTGGATTGATATAGATTCATCCAAAATGATACATTCCAATAGTTTCATCATGTGGATTGCAGATGCATTATATTTATCTATAGACTCATGATACATAATTATCTCATAGCGATGTAAAATTCTATTATACTAATATAAATATATATAAATTAATTTCAAAACCAATGGAATATTTAATTAAATAAACTTTCATCGAGTTGTATATGTGTTTCTAATTCATTGCATTCTAATACTACATGAAATATAGTTAGTACCCTATTTTTATTACTTTCCATCTACTGGATAATCGATATATGTATCTATTTTTTAGTGTAAATATATATTTACATAGTATAAAAAATATATTTTCTTCATACATTAGTAGTAATATTTATTTTTAAATTCGTATCTCAAATTCAAATATTCCTAAAAATAACAACATTCAACCATTATTAACTTGTTCTTCAAATTTTCCAACCTCTTCAAAAGACAAATAAATTTTCTAAATCTTCATAGGGATACAACTAACATGGGATCATAGAAAAATAGTTTTGTAAAATTGAATATACCTTCATGGTATAGAATCCTTTTTTACAAAAATAACCTTATTTCTTGCTTAGAACAACCTGAATCATAAATCTCAGAGGTACTTACTATAGTGAAAATCTCCAATTTATTTATCCAGGTCTACATGATCATGGAAATATAGTATCCTTATGATGTAATCCATATTAATTATACTTTTATTATTATGAAATTAATTCATGATATTTATAAAATCACAAAAATTACGCATCATCATATTTAAAATTATTCTTATAAATAATTATTAATTTCAAAAATTAAATCCTCTATTAAATCATTTGGTAATTTTTAAAAATTTCTTGTAGACTTTTATATATCTAAATTTTTTCTAACTGTAAATTCTTACATAAGAAATAAAAAATCATACATACTAACTTTGTGTCATAGAATCACAAATAATTTTTTTGATAAATTAATAAATATTATTCATCTTTATCAAAAACAAACATATTACAAAATATATCACATATCATGTAATATTTATAAAATATTACACATCACTCTATGTGTTAGTAAATTTATCAATTCTCTGTCTATAGAAAAAAGACATATGTATCAACCAAAAAAACTAACCCAAATGAAAATATACTACACATATCAATAGTTCATTTACCTTTTTTTAATTCTTTTAAGACCTAGGAAAATATATTATGTTTACTAATAAAATATTGTATAACATTAAGAACATTGTGAATTACCTTATGTATTTATACTTTTCAAAAAATTTAACTCAAAAAAATATAACACATCCCTATAAATATCTTATATATCATAGTAAGATACTTTCCATCATCAATTTATCTCCTCTTCAAATTGATATCCTTCCACATTCAATAATATTGGTTTCTTCGAGGATTTTCATCTATTTTAAATAAAAAACCCATATAAAAAGGAGTATGTTATAATGTTTAAAAATGTTTTAGTTATTTTTCATAAAAAATATGCATATTATTTTGAAAAATTATACACATATAATACTTTTTAAAATTTTAAACCTGATTTTTCATAAATGAAAAAACTAGTAGAACATCTCGAAAAAGAGATGACAAATTTTCAAACTCCTTCAAAATAATAAATAGCCTTCATCTCACATAATAATTATATTTTCCTTTGTAATATTATTTATGTATTATCATTAAATTACAACATAATAAACATATCCACTCCATTGTTTCTTTCCAATTTTTCTTCTATGGAGAAGCATGAGATAAGAAATCATGTTTTAAGGGTGATTAATCCTCAAAAAATTCGTTTCATTGAGAGTATGAATCAATTTTTGAATATCATGTCTCTAAAAATGCACATAGAGTAGGGTCTCCAATAAATTTATTGGAATTATGTTCTACATAGATTGGTGTATATGACTAATAGAGATTTTCAATGTCATAATAAAGAGATGATCCCTTATTTAGTATGATACCAATCCAATAATTAAATACTTTTTACGTTTTGAATGTAAATTTTTGATAATAAACAATTTGAAGAACCAAATGTTTGAACCTAAAATGTATAAAGGTATATTTCGTAGTGATTCGTCTAAAATCAAATTGAGAAAATGTTATAATTAATTTATTTCTACAATTTATATTATCTAATATGTAATGATTATGGAATATTAGAATATTTTAAAATCCACAATGTATATTTTACAAAAACAAAATAATGTGAAAATTTTATAAGAAATTGATAATTAAGGGAAAGGCCTAGGGGTCGCAAAGATCTGTGGAAGACTCGAATGAAGACACTGATGATATGAAAAATAAGGCTGGATTAGATATTGTTAAAATATTATGTAATAGGGATAAAATCACTGAGAAATGCATTATTGGTGCATGTAAATCCCTATTTAAAACATGGAGTATGAAAAATATACAAAAAACACACTTTATTTCAAAGTAGATCCCAAATATTTTGAAGAGGCTACCAATTACATAGAATGGGTAATAATATGCTTGAAGTGCTTGACGAAATTGAGAATAATGTGACTTGGGATATTGTCTCAACATTGGAATATAATAATTTCAATAGAACCATGTGGGTGTTCCATAAAAAACTAAATAAATATGGAAAAGTGGTCTGAAACACATAATGAATAGTGAATAATAGGTATTCTCAAATTATAGACATTGATTTTGATTAGTAATTTTTCATCATAGTTTGGTTCAGAACTATTTAGGTATTATTGGATATATCGACTCAAACAAGTTCCATGCTGTATAAAATGGAAGTTAAATTAAAATTCCTTAATATGTTTCTTAAGGAAGTGGTGTACATTTAGAAACATAATGGTTTATTTTTAATGAAAATGTTAGAAATGTATGTCCATTGAAGAAGTAATTATATGTTCTAAATCAATCGTCGAGGGCCTTGTACTCTATTCTTGATCAATAAATGAGATGTCAGGATTTTAATAGAAGAGGAGTTGGTCACAACCTATGTATAATGAAGAATATTGTTCAAAGGATGTGTTTCCCTTATATGCGGATGAAATACTTTTATTGGATTGGAAAAATAATAATGAATATTGTTTGCGGAACAAATGAGGTATGAGATCAAGTTGTAAATGATTATTGGGTTGACATTTTTCCTTATTTTACCACTAAATCAAGAAATATTGTCATATTCATTTATCAATTAAAATATTCCAAATAGGTGCTTAAGATATTTATAATTGAAGATTCCAAGCCAATCTCAACACCATCTGCTACCTGGATTAATTTTTAATGGACGGTGATGGATATGAGGTCGATGTAATAGAATATAAGCAAGTCATTATGAGCCTATTATATATAATAATGACATGACCAAACTTTTTCATTTTCTACATTTCAATCCTCATGTTTCCAATAAAATTTTCTGAGTAAAGTGGAAACTAGTCATACCAATGACCAATGATGGTTTTTTGGTTAGATTTAAGTGTTAATTCATTAGAACATGATGAACAATCATCATGTCTAATGAATATAATCAAAGAAACCGAATGAAATAATTCCTAAAACAAAAAAAAAGAATATTACACATCAAAAATATAATAAATTAAATAAAATAAATTATGTTAGTGCTGAGATTATTTCTTCAAAGAAGATTCTCATAGTTCAAAACCCTTATTCAAGTTGTACAATCGTTGAGCTAAGATAATCCAAAGTAGAATCCCTCTTCTATTGATTCACATATTCTACTTGATATTCAAAAAATAATGGTGGATCATAGGGTGATATCATGGATAATCCAAATGTCTTGTGTGACACAAATTGATTTGAACACAATCCTTTGGTCTTGATGAATTGTTTTTATTATTATATTAATATTTATAGGGAGTATTTACAAGAATTATTGGAATATTTATAGGAACCCTTGAGATGTTATTTGTTTAGAGAATTATCTAGGGAGTGTATGTATTGTGCACAATCATTTATACCACTCATGTAAATTAATATTGAAGATAAGGTTGTCTTTATTGAGTATTGTTTATTGAGATACCGATGAAAATTATATTTTTCTATAACAAATAAAATTAAATTTATTTATTTATCTTGACTAATAAAATATTTTATATGAAATAATATTAATTATTTTATTACTCTCCCACTATTTTAGTATCTCTCTATATCTCATCGCATGAGACTCTGAATTTCATGGTGGGTAGATATTTTAGTTGCAAGGATCTATATTTACCTTCTCATAAACTAGACTATGGTCATGAAAACCCTAAGAAGGTATATAGATATGTGAAATTTACAACCTCTAGCTTACAGATCAATAATCCATTGAGTAGAATCCCTAATCCTGAAATCTTCACACGGATTTCTGAAACACTTAATTCCAAATATATATTGAATAGACTATGGAAATTACAGTTAAAACAAGTTTGGATAGGTCAACACATCATCCATGTTTTTTACTCCATGATAATCGATCGTTCCCCCATCAATGGCCTAGAAAACACATCAACAATAGATCCATATTATCATGGATAATGGAAGTATTTTGACATAATATATAATTGTTGTATTTTTTTTATTATGTTTAGATTTATTTATTCCATATTTTACATTCCAGGTTAATTTCATGTGTATTTTACATTATCAATTACCATATTGTGGAAAAATAATTTATGCATAATCTATTTATTTTAGTTTATATCAAATGTATTGTCATCTTATTTAGTATATGTGACTGAATTTAACATCATATAAATATTCATTTCATATAACTAATCACCATGAACATTGATAAAATAAAACAAATAAATAGAATGGATCATGGTCTTTCTAAAGGTTGATTAATAAAGTAAATGATAAATAAAATTATGAACTAAAGTGAAAAAATCATCAATATATGTATAGATCATGTTGTAACATTACACAATTGATCTATATCTCTTCTTGGTGTGATTAACCCCTATTTGGGTTCATAATTTCCACATCATATTTATGTTACATTCTATAATCATGTTATACTCAAACACATATGATGGGAACTTAGGGTATGGAATATATAAAATAAATAATGGACATGCAATTCATGCATAATAAAGTTTGGATGGATGAATCATAGGCCACCTAGGATAACCCAGGTAATCTAAAAAATAAAACAATATTATTATTTATAATTGTTCAATTTATTTATTTATATTCACCATAGTGTTTTAAATAGTTTTATATAATGTTTCAGTTAAAAAATGAAACATTTTATTTAACAAAATTATTTTTCATGGAATTAAATCTCATTATTTAAAATATAAATATATATAAATTAGAAATTAAATTTTATAAAAAAATAATTTATCTTCTGAATCATAATACAAATATTTTTTATAATGAATTTTTTGGATTTTTCTGAAAACATATATATTTAAGAGAATAGTGAAAATACCAATCTATTCAGAAGAGTGTTTCTTTATTTAAAACTAGTAACTTATAATTTTATTTATATGTTATATTTGGTTTTAAAATAATATGAGATCGATTTTATTAAGAATAATATCAATAATTCTATAGGAATCAATATTATATTTGATTCTCATATAAGTGCATTTTTAATCTTAAAAACACAATATTCTAAACAACTCTTATTTTATTCCATTTTTCGCACTTATATTAAACGTAATTTTTACCAATTATAAAAATTGAAACATTTAGAAATGGATTCTATATTTGGAATTAGGAAGTTTATATTTAGGAATTAGGATAATTTCATTTTTTGGTCATTATTAAGAGTAATGATCATAAAAATTATTCACTATTGTAAATGATAAATTTGATTAGTTAAGATAAAACATTAGTGAAAAATTAAAAAAATTATTAAATTAATTCTTATTGAATGATGTTTTTTAAAATATTATCACCATATATTTTTAATTTTATATCTTTTATTCCAATTTACCTTGATTAATACATTATAATATTGAAATGTTTGAAAACATTTCAAGTGTGCCACTCTCCTCATTTATAAAATAGAACCACCTATCATACTTTCCTAAAAGAATTTGTAACTCTAGATCAACCAATAACTACCATATAATCAACCCAACATATCTTTCCATGTAATTCAGGTATTTTTCTTCTGAAAATACCAATCCTTGAAGGTTTAATGTGTAATCCAAAGGAAGATATCTGAGGGAATGTTATAAGCCCTACCTGACTAATTTAGAGTTTATTTACTCTTCTAACTCCTTAAAATATTCTTCATCCATGCTTAAATAAAATTATTATTATATTAAATATACTTATATTTTATTATGATTATGATATAACCCATTTTTATCTCATTTTTTATCTTTTGTGAAATGAAAACATCGCTTCTGTGTATGTGTATACTACCACCTCCATGAAGAGATGTGTTTCATTTTTCATCCCTACATGATATACATAGTTAAAATGATTGTAAAACTGAATATATATGGAATTTATGAAATATTTATTATATTATAAAACTAATATATTACATAAATTCATATTCTTTTCATCCATTGTAAATTTATAGTGCCTCTAATTCGTATGTGTGGAATACTACCTTTACGATGCGATGAGATTCATTATTCATTTTCACATTATAAGGAAAATAATAAGGATAGAAATAATGAATAAATATGAAATTTATAGCATGTTTATGATTTGATAAAATAAAAATATTTTTTACTTTATTTTATATCCACCTATAAGAAAAATGAAATCATTGATCATACATATGTACAGACTACTATCGCCATAAAATAACATGGTTCATTATTTTTGAATGACTTGCATGGTAGGTTTTAAAAGTATATATAATGTATAAATTATATAAATGGAACATTTTTGGATTTTTGAGATAATCAAACAATAACCCCTTTGAACATGGTCAATGTACTGAAGTGGTTTTGAGGTTACAAACCAAATGAACACAAAACGTCCAATGTGAACATAACCACTTCAGAAACTAAATAAAATATGGTAATAAATGAAATAAAAGGAATAATGATAATAAAATGAAAATTAAAAAGGTTATTAAGTGAATAAAAAAATATTATTTTATTATTTAGGATATAGAGAATATATGAAGCCAGAGGGGGCTTAAATAGAGGGTTTTTCTTTTAAAAAAATAAAATAATTATTTTAAATTCTTACTCTACCATATCGATGATTATTATAATTTCTTAAATAATATTGTTATTTATTTTTACATGGTTTCTAAAAGAAATTTTTTACTATATTTTTCATTATTTATTATGTTTTAAGAAAGAATATTTTTTGACATATTCTGGATGGGTTAATTCGAATTTTTTTTACAAGAATCACAAAAAGAATATTTTTACCATATGCAAATGGTTACCTTTTACC
The DNA here is from genome assembly GCA_963277665.1 of Viscum album. Classification (NCBI taxonomy): domain Eukaryota; kingdom Viridiplantae; phylum Streptophyta; class Magnoliopsida; order Santalales; family Viscaceae; genus Viscum; species Viscum album. The sequence continues at coordinate 630,731,699 of OY728134.1, read as the reverse complement.
ACATTTACAACCATTATTATTTATAATAATTCCTATAAAATTTTCCTTTTTTAATATCAATGAATTTTTTTCTCAATATTCCAAAAATTTTATGTTTTAAAAAGTTTTTATGAGGAAATAAAAACAAATTCTCATCTTTGGAAGATATCTGAAATTCTTTTTCTAATGGGTTAAAATGAGGTTTTATGTGGTTTTATGATTAAAGGGTGAAATATTAAATTTTTTTGTTCATGATATAGTACATGATAATTATAGATGATTATGGGTGAGCCTGATATATCCTATGATAACAAAGGAACCCTATATAGCTCTTAAATGCATTTAGTAATGATTTGGTTTTTGACGGAAAAAATGTGTGTGATAATTTGGTAGGTTAATCAAATAGAATTAATTGAGATATCATTATTATGAAATTGTTAATTAATTAGTGAAAATGGTTTTGGAATATTTTTCTCCAGGTTACATATATTAGGATTGAAATAAATAGTATTTTAAGGAACTGTTGTGATTTCATGGGGTAAGGAATGTTTATAAACATATGATGGGGAAAGGTTTACTTTCCAATGAAATTTATTTATATGTTTTTTGGTAACATAGGATTCTTATGAATTCTAATGGGTTTTAAGGGTTTTATTTTGGAAAATACTAATTTTAAACAGTAGAAATTGTTTATTTATGTGCCCAATTTTTTTTGTGAAAATGGTTTAATCCTCATGAAAGATAGAAAATTAAATTTTTATTATTGACACAATTTTATGGAAAAAAGTGAGAAACATCACGAGTCAATATAAATTAATCCATCATAAAAACAAGTCACAAGATCATTAAAAGAATTTTTGAGTTTACATGAAGAGTTATCCCTATATAAACTCCATTTGAGAGTATAAACTTTCATATCAGTGTCTTATTTTAGGAGAACTTTAAAATAGCAGGATATCTTGTCCCAAACATGAAGGTTATCCACAAAATTTATCTTCTTTTCATTGAAACCATGTATCAAGTTAAGATCTTGCTTTTTGATCCACCCACATTGCTCATGATATTCTATAACATGATGTATTCTACCATACATCTTATTCTCATCCTCTTGTGAGGTGTTATTATAGAGATACTCCTCTAACATTTCTTCCTCAGAGTGTATGATATGTTCCCATAACATAACACTATTTAGTTTATCCTCTCCCGTTACACAATTCATGAAAATGAGCTCCTCCTTAGTGGGAACCATCACATCAATTTTGGAGCAGTGGGGGTTTGGCTTCAACCATCATGCACATCCGCAACCTAGTAATTATGAATGTGAACGCCATCCCAATCTTCATCCCTTAACATCTTGGCTGACCTAGTCTCCATCAGTTTGGGTAGGTGTGAGTAATCATTATGTCATTTTGAGTTTTCCCTTAATAACACTATAATTACTCGAATCTCTATTACCATTCTACCATATCTTTCTCTTGGGTTTATGGAGACCTCATTCAAGTAATCCCTCACATTCAGCTGAGGATAATCTAGAGCTCTCATCTCTAGACTTAGTCTCCCAAGTTTCTTACCCTTCATCATAATTATCCATAGGTTATAGTAATTAGATTCCCATCACTACCAGAATTGACCCTTGATGGTGCTGGACTGGAGCTTCCACTTCCAATAATTAAATACAGTTTCTAAATATAATAGTTGGGTTGGACATTCTAGAACTCTGCCCATTATTCACCTTCAATCATTCCCTGTCCCCAGCTAACATGCTCTGCTCTGGGTCTCCAAGATCATTACATCCAGTTGAATGTTCTTATATTTCCATATTCACTTAGACCAAACCATCACATACATTAACATCCTCAACATAGGATCTAAGAATTGGTAAAATGTTACATTAGTTCGACGGGCTGTTGGATTTCCCATCCATATCCCCTAGTACTAATCGAGCATGCTTATTTTTCTTTCCCCCTTTAACCTCATAGGACACATTTATTCCAGAGCACACTTGATTAGTGTAGTATGTTACCCTTGAGATGAAACTATATGGTTCCAGGGAACCAAAAACACTCACCTCTTCTTGACCCCCCTGTACCTTATAACAATTCTGGAAGGAAAACCTACCCTGTAGAACCAGAAATTAGTTTCAAACCATTGTTAGTAGATTCTAGATGGATAAACTCTGCCAGAAAAATACCCTCCTATTGTCTATTTCTAGTCTTCTCAACCATTCCTAGGGTCACCCAATTACAAAGAGAGATCTCACGGACCTTCTCAATAGGAGGAGCACCAAATGAAGAGATCTAGTCTTTACCAATGCAAATTTCTTCTATCCCTAACACCATAAAACTATAAACCTATTTCTAACCTAGGTCATGCTTCATGTATGAGAAAACGTCCACCGCCTTTTTTTAGTAGCCAAAATCCTATTACTTCCAAAAATGATGGCAGAATCAGTCGCCAAAAGGAACTCTAATGTCTAATTGATATCCAACGGCATGATTCCATGAAATTATTCCTTAGGATATCTTGGCCGAATAACCCTACAAATAGAACAATTAAAAACCCTCTCCTTTCACATCACGTGACTAAACATACACTCGTGAAGACACACCAAGGCTAGGTTCCCAATCCATCCATAGGAGACACAATAGATAGTCCACGAATCGTAGAAAAATTTCTACTTCCACTAAAATTACTCTCCAACAGAAATCCAAACCCAATCCAGTGGTGCCTTTAAAACATCAATATTTACACAAATACGAGGGAAAACAATATGGCCAACATATCAGTTCTTCTATTTGAGCATAAGAATCTACCAAAAATATTCCCAAGAGCCTTAATGTTAGAGGGATTTTGACATGGAAGAGAGAGTTTTAGGAGTCTTACCCAAATCGATGCGGTTAGGGGATCCTGCTTCATGTGGAAATCTAAATACCACCTGAAGAGGAAGAATAAACAACTATTTCACTATCGATGTGCACTAGAACATGGGGAAACTAGATCTGCCTCAATAGTGATCTTAATAATGAAGCAGGGTTTATCTAGGATCTCAATTGTAGTATGATACTTTAAACTCAATGTTTCAAAGGCAAACTGATCAAAATCATCAATTAAAGGTATTTGTTGACAAAAATTAGCCACTAGATTTAGGTTGAAGATATTTGAAGAATATGAGAACTCTGAAAATGATAATGGATGTTGAGGTGGTCCTTCGTGAAAATATAGAACCTTTGGTCTGAGTGGGATCTCTGGACATTTCTAGAGAGAGTCCGGGGGAGTGAAAGGAAGTAAATGAGGCTGATGAGAAGAGGAGGACATGGGGAGATAGTCTCCCCCCTCCAATGAGGAGGGGGGAACTAGGTGTTCCGCCATCAATTCAGCATAGTAACATTATTATTGATAGTGGTAAACATCCTCACAGGTTTTCATATTTTTCAGTAGACTAATGGGATTAATTTATTTTTATATCCCTTAAAGAGTCTTGTTTCACACATTCTATGTTTTTAACCTTTTATCATATGATCTAAGGATGAGTAATATTTTTATAAATGTCATAGTTTATTCCATAGTGACTCTTCTTAAATAAATAAAACATGTATTTAATGAAACATGGGTGTAAATTTAATAATATATTTTTGTGAAGAAAATTATTATGTGGAATTTTCTATTTATTATGTAATGATTTTACCTAATTCTATAAAAATATAACCTAAAAATATATTGTGATGAAATAAGGTTAAACCCTTTTTATAAATCTTGTAATTATGGGTTAAATAAGGAAGGGTCTCTATAGTTTCAATTTGAGAGATGTTTTTGATACCTTTAGGGATTTTTATACTATTAAAATACACTTAAATAGATTATTATTTATGGTTATCTTATCTTGAGATAGATTTTGAATATTTTCATGCGTATTTTTCTAATCCATATATGTTCAGAATGGTTTTCCATATATAAAATATATTATCTAATGTTGGAAGGCATCAAGTTATAATAACCTCCCAAATATAAAACCTAGAATGGTTTTAATAATGAAGTTTGTGTAAATGCTGACTTAGCTGATTCAGGATATAAATGGCGGAACCCATGAAAGGGTGAATCCAAATTATCGATATAAGAATATGTCTATAGTAGACCCTTTCCTAAAACAATGTCTTCTAGAATTTATTGTATCTTCAGATCCAAGGAAAGATAAATGATGGATCAATTCTATTGAAAATATATTTGATGTTTTGGGATTTATTGAACATAAAATTGTAACTCTTTTTATTTATTTATTTGATGGTGAAGTAGATCGATGGAGTAATATGATTATAAATACTAAAGAAAAATAACGAGATTAGTTTCATGGAGTGTAAAAACATTAAATATCATTTCATAACAATTGTTTTCAAAAATATATTCAACATAGAATGGAAATACAATTTTTGGATTTGAGGAAAAAGGAATAATACTTAATAGAAACTTATAAGGTATATTTTAACAAACAATACAGTTATGTGATGAATTTGTTTTTCTAAACCTTGAGAGTAAAATTGATAGCTTTTATGTAGTTCTAAAACCAAGTTTATAATGATCATTATTTTATCATGAATTCAAAATTTATGGAAAAGTTTTTCACAATTCTAATAAATTTTATATGGATTTTTCTTACACTTATAAACTTCGTGATGATAAAAATAAGAGTTGATGAAGTTGGAAATTAATAGATAATAAATCAACCAATAAATATAGAGGCAATCCCCCCATAAATTTTCCAAATTTGGTAAAATAAATTTAAAATAGTGTTTGAATGGATTAATAAATCCTTACAGATACGGTAATCATGGTTAATTAGCTCCTGACTTCAAAGAAAACAGTTCTAATCAAATTAGTTAGGGGAAAAAAGATGGTTAGCTAATAGTGGGCGTTTTAGTTGTAAAAATTTGGTTAATTATTCCAATGCTTGTCCAATTTTAATTTCAAAAGGTTCAAAAAATAGTTAATGAAATAAAAAAGGTGTGTAAAGTCATTTTCTACTACTATGGTAGTTAATAGACTATAAAATGAAGTGGGGTCAAGTATATTACTTATTCAATCAAATTTTGTATATGTATTTTTTGATTCAATATCCTTGAATTATTTTATTTATGGGAAATTTTCATGTAAAATGGAAATACCATCTCAAGAAATAAAGTTATAAATTTTGGAAAAAACATGGGGGTAGTATAAAGAAAAAAGAATTTATAGAAATCTTCATGTTATAATCAATGGAATGGTTTTTACTAAAATATTTTTGTATTTACCAATATATTGTTTTATATAATTATAGGTATGGATTAGATTTTGCTTTATCATTATAAGATAGAATACATAAATAAAAAATTCATCTTAAATTTTTAGATTGAGTTTCTATCCACATATAAGAATGTGTTCATACCTTTGATAACATTTCAATAAGATAAGTTATTAAATATAGGATTGAAATTTATCTTTCACATATTCATGAAAAGAAAAGAATTTTCCAAAATGGTGATGTGATAATAAATAATGGATATCTGGATATATTTCATGATTATTTTATTTTGGTGTTATTCCAATTTGAATGCTTATGTTTACTATTGAATTAGTGTTTGATACGTTTTCAATTTCAATACCTCCTCATCAAATCGATTTAGTTTAGTTTTCAGAACAATAAAATTTATAAAAGAGTTATGCGATAAGGATTTAATCCACCATGTCACTTTTACTTGGTCTTCTATTTTTCTATTTGTTAAAAATTGGGATGGTTTTACAAGGAATTTAATTGATTATAGAGAACTCAATAACGTTACTATTATGAAAAATTATTTGTTGCCTAATATTGAAGGAATATTTTGATCAGGTCTAGGGGGTATTTTATTTTTAAAATAATTATCTCAATTCCAAGTATCACTAGTTGAAGGTGAAGGAGGAAGGAATTTTGATTACACCTTTTAGAACATGGTGTGATCATTATGAGTTTCTGGATATATATGTTTTGTTAACAAATTCACCCACTGTATTAATGGATTTAATGAATAGTGTTTTCTATGAGTGCTTGGATAAATTTTAGGGGTGTTTTCTATGATAGTATTTCTTTACCAAAATGTCTATAATGATCGTGAGAAACAACTAAGGATTGTTTTTTAGATTATAAAATAAAATATGTGGTATGGAAATTTTAGAAAATATGAATTTTGACTATAATTGATTTATTTTATTGAGAGTATTATTTATATATATGGAATACCAATCATTACTAGTATAAATAAAGTGTTTAAGAGTGGAAAATATCTATAAATTATATATAAATTTAGTATTTTCTTGGATTATTCTGTTATTACATTTGATTTGTTGAAAAAATTTATTGTAAATAAATCCCACTATGTTAAGATGTAAAGGATTTCAACTCATCTAAAAAATTTTGTGTTGACTTCTTTCAATAATCTAAATGAATGTTTATTAATGATCCTATATTATCCATTCCATCAATAAATGGAGAATTTTTTGATATTAACACTTCTTTGAAATTAATTGTTTTCATCATCATATATGGTGGTAAGGTAATTGTATTTTCTTCACATCAATCGAAAAACCATGAAAATAAATACCTTAGACATGATATTTTTATTGCAGTAGTAAATTTTAATTTAAAATTTTGGTTTCATATTTTATATATGGTAACATGTAAAATAAATACTCCAAATAAAAGTTTCAAGTGTATATTTTCTCCAAAAGAGTTGAACCTGAGGTAGAGAATAAGATTAGAAATTATAAAGATTACAATTACACAATTCACATTCATACAGTTAATGAAAACAAGGTAACTAATGAATTGATCTGGAAGGATAATGAATCATTAAATATGTTTTGTTCGGAACATGATACTTGGTTAATGATTTATTGAATGCTTTACTAGACATTTTGTATACAGAAACATATTATGTTTTGGTTCAAACATTAATAAAATCATCCTTGACGTTGAGAATTAATAATTCTCATATGGAAGATCATGATATTTATGAAATAATATAATCACTCAACAAGGGTAAGATTATTTTGTTTAATAATTATAAATAATCTGTTATCATATTTGAAATTAGGTTATGTGATCCATGTGATCCTCAATTAAAGATGCAATTTTTAGGTCAATCACAAAGCACTATATTTTTCATTCATCCTAGTAGTATTAATATGTATAGTCATATTCAATAATATAATCTCTAAGAAGGTATGAAGAACTATATTTATGATTTTAATAGGAAATGACTTGTTTTTGAATAGGTTAAAGCTGAGAGACAACAAACAAAGGGGGTTCTTCATCCACTTCCAGTTCCACAATGGAAATGAAATAATATATCCACATATTTCATTATATTATTACCAAATACATATCTAGGTAATAATTTTATTTGGGTTATTGTTGATCATTTGACTAAATTTTTATATATCATGCCTATTTTAGACACGATTTCATTGGATCTCCTATGTATGATTTATTATAAATAGATCATAACTTTACATGGATTCCCTATCTCTATTTTATCGAATTAGGATTTTAGATTTACCTCAACTTTCTAAAAAGGGATTCAAAAGTTGACACGTTCTAAATAAAATTTCAATAAATTATTTCATCGTCAATCTGATGGAACGTAAGAATGAATAATTCAAACATTGGAAGACTTCCATAAATATTCCTATTTAGATTATCTGGTAATATTGAATCATCAACTTTAATTGGTGAAATTATTTTATAATAACATTTTCTATTCTAGTATACAAATTTAACATTTTGAGAAATTGTATGGAAGCAGGTGTAAAACTCTATATTGGGATGAATTTTATGAAAATAAATTTTTCGGATCAAAGTTGGTGTAAGAAATGGTATATAAAGTAAAGATGATTTAGTATCACTTGAAGATAGCTCATATTAGGAAAGAGTGTTATAAAAACTATATTTATAAAATATCTCATTTTAGGTATGTAGTAATTTTGTTCTTAATGTGATTCTATGGAAAAGTTTTATGCATTTTTGTAAAAATGGACATTTAGGTCCATGTTTCATTGGACCCTATAACATTTTGGGTAATGTGGGCTAAGAATACTATAAATTATCTTTACCTCTGAGTTTTTCGTAGTTACATTATTTGTTTCATGTCTTATTATTAAGGAAATATATACCTAATGTGTCTCATGTTCTGAGCCCTAAGGTGGTATAGTTAGAAGAGAATATTTCTTATAAAGAAAATCTAGTGTGGATTTTTTATCATAGTGAGTAGATACTATGATGTATGTTGATTCACTAAGTAATGTTTTTATACAATAATATTATTATTTAGGAAGTAACATGGGTGTAAAAAAATACTATGATGGAAAAATACTTTCACTTGTTTAAGTAATGACTAAAATTGTTAGGATATAATTTCCTTAGGGAAGAATGTGAACATCATGGTAATACTTGAAATAAATAAACCATATAATTTATAATTATCCATTTTATTTAATTATAACCATCATAGTTTTATATATAATTTTATCATACATATTTATTAAAAAAGTTATAATTTTATTGAACTAAATTGTTTTTTCATAAATTATATGTTCGTATTTTAAACATAAATATATTTACCTTCTAAATTTAATTTAACAAAAAATGAATTATTTTTTTAATCAAAATATAAATTATATCTAAATATTAACTTTTGGGATTTTTCTGGAAAGATAAAATTTTGAGTGAATAGTGAAAAATATATTTTTGGTAAAATAGTTTTTTCTTTAAATGAAGAAATTTAAAAGTACCATTATATTTTGGATTTGGTTTAAAATTAAAATATGATACATTTTATTAACAATTATCTAAATTATTATATATAAATAAATATTATATATTTACTTTGTATAATTTCATTTTAATGCTTAAAAACATAATTTCATAAAAAGTCATTTTTTTTGTTAAATTTTATGAAATTATATTAAAAGTAATTCCTTCCGATTATACAAATTTATTTTGGAAAAATATATTTCGTATTTTTAATTAGGTTGTTCAAATTTATTAATGAGTTCAATTTTACTTTTTGGAACCCAAAAATAAAAACCATGGTAAAAATTTGTTTTTATGGTAAAGGGTAAATTGGGATAATTAAGATAAAAACTATGTGATAAGGCCAAAAATTATTACCATAATTCTTATTCTATAATTTTATTTCGAACTGTATCACCTTTTATTCAAAATTTTAATTTTTATGAGTCACTTTCTCTAGATTAATATTTTATAATAAATAAATGTCTAGAGATAATACATGTGTGTCACTCCCCTCACTTATAAAATGGTGCCTCTTTTATTCCCTTACTCACATATTTAGAGCACTCTAGTTCATCCATTTTGTACCAAAACCTCTCCCCAATATCTCTCCACACATTCTAGATCTCATGTTCTTCGCAAAAGACCAATCCTAGAAGGCGTAAGGTGTATGATAAAGAGAGATATCTGAATAAGAGGTATAAGTCCTAACCCACCTTTTTCATGTTTATTTATTATGATACATCCTTCATATATTTTTCTTTCATGATGAAATAAAAAAATAGTATATTATACATACATAAATTTTGTTTTGTTTATTTCACAACTCTTTTTCATCTTCTTTTCCATTCTATGAGAAAACAAACATCACATGTATGTACCTCTGGACTACCACCTTTATTAAGCGATGTGTTTTGGTTTTTATCACCAAATATTATGGATAGTTAAAATGACATAAAATTTTTATATATATGATATTTATGATATAATTTTGATAATTAAAATTTAATATATTTCTTACCTTTTCCCAATTTTTGTCTGTTGGAAATTAATAACATTTCTCTTGTGTATGTGTGGAATATAACCTCCATGAAGTAATGTAATTAATTTGGCTTTTTCACCATAAAATGATGTTTATAAGAATATAAATAATGATCAATATTACATGTATAAAATTTTTAGGATTATATAAAAGTTAAATAATATCTACATTATTTTTTTCTTATTTTTAGAAAAATAAAAACGTTGTTCTTGAATACATACAGATAACCAGCTCCATGAAATGATATGGTTCATTTTTTGTGACTATCTATAATGGTTAGTTTTAAAGGAGAATATGATGTTTAAATATGATAAATATTAAAATTTTAATAACGAGTAAATAATGGAACCATAAACCTTTTGATCATGGTTAATGTACCAATGTGGTTTAGGGGTTATAAACCGAACAACCCCAAAACATCTAACGAGCACATAAATATTTTTGTAGCAAAATAAAACATGTTAATAAATGAAAATAAAGAAATAATTATAATGGAATGAATATGAAAAAATTTCTTAATAAAGTATAAAAATAATGTAATTTTATTATTCAGGAATTATATAAAGTATAAAGTTAGATGGGACTTAAAGTGAGGTATTTTATTTTAAAACATTTTTATGAATATCTTTAACTCTTATTCTTACATATCCATAATTATATTAATTTTTCAATGTTGTTATTTTCTATTTTTCAATGGTTTTTGAAGGAAATTTGTAACTATATTTTACATTTTCTACAAGGGTTTAATAAGAAATATTTTTAGCATTTTTCATGTGGAATAATTTTAAATTTCATAGAATAGTGAAAAAATAATGATTCTTTTTAACATATATAACTTTACCACCTTTTCCCACCATAATATGAATTATTAATTAACAATAATTATTTATACATTACCTTGGTAATTTTTACAGAACAATTTTTTCAATATTAGTGAATAAATAATTATTAAAAATATATTTAAGGAAACAAGAAAATATCTTCTGTATGAGATAACAAAAATATGTTTTTATGGGTTTAAATGGGGTTTTAGAGGGTTTTATGATGAAATAGAGAATGAATAGAAATATTTTTTAATCATATTGAAATTATTCATTATAGATTATTATAGGTTATCTTAGTATACCTTATTATTATGGTTGACCTCCAAGTAGCTCTCAAATATATTAGGTAATGACTTAATCTTTAAAGTTGAAAGTCTAGGGAGATAACAGGTTTGGTTAATCATATGGAATTTATAAGGATTCAGTTATTCTAGAATGGATTAAAAATATGTGAGCATGGGTTATGAATATGATTCTCCAAGTTACCTATATTATTCATGTAAAAGGGGTTTTTAAAAAATATTTAGGCTTCATGATGAACGGAAAGGTTATAAACATATAATAGTGAAAGGATTTTTTCTCAATGAAATGATTTCATGATCTCCCACATTCCTCATGATGCCTACAAATTCTAATGGATTTTATGGATTTTATATACGAAAATATTCATTTTCACTTTTGGAATTGTTTTATTTATGTGTTCAATGTTTTATTACGAAAAATGTAAAAATCCTCATGGGTTTTAATTTTTTCACTATACAAACAAGATTTCTTTGTTTTTATACCAATTAATAAGAATTATTTTAATCCCACATTTTCAAAAAATTAATAGGATCTATGGATGAGTATAAATCATAGAAATTCTATGATTTTATCTATATTGGTTCTTTTTAAATGAATCAAAACTCTTTAGAATTAAATTGGTGTGTAAAGTTAAATATCAGTATTTATGGAAAAAATATATAATGTGTTAAAGTGTCTACTTTATTATGTAATGTATTTACCTAATTATTTATGACTCAAAACCGAATTTTTTTTTAAAATGTACTAATGTGAAAACATTGTTATAAATAATGTAATTATGGGTTGAATAAGGCATGAATCGTTATACAATCATATTTAATTTAATAAAAATATATCACGTAAAAAACATATGAGAAAATATTAAATTAAACGGAAACTCAATGAATATATTTCTCAATTAAGCTAATGAATACTCACTTTTGAAACCACAAGGATTTGAATTGTATTTAGTAACAGTATTTGATGAGTGATTTTTAAGTAGTTATTTACAATATGAAATTATTGGATTTTATTATGAGATTGGGGGATTTTTATATATTCATTAAAACCATAATCATGAAGAATAAGGTTACAAGATGTTGGAGATATATCAACCTAGAACAAAGAATCCATATCTTAATATATTTGGTAAACTATTGAATATGTTTGGTGAAATATATTCTCTTTTTCAGATTGAGGATATTCACACTGAAACACTTCTAGCTACTCAGTCAAGGAGAATTCATCATAGTTTTGTGATAAATGAATATTAAATATAAGAAAATATGGTTCATCATAACTATGGATAAACTTGGGAGTGTTTATAACTAGTGTTGGTTGGCATTAGTGTATTTAAAGTCCATGGAATATGGTCTAGCTATGGTGAAGTATATCATGAGTGGGGTGGCATGTGACCTACCAAGATAGATAGGGAACTGAGGTATTTCACGAGTGATCCTTGGTGAAACCTTATTTATATTTTGGTGATATTTTAGAATCAATTATAATGTGAGGAAACAATTGGTTTAGAACCTTACGTAATAAAAGATATTATTCCATATAATATAGAACATTAAATTCACATGTAATGGATTTTGTACTTTTTGTTGAATAATAGATCATGTTGTGGGGTGACTACCCAGCTTTTGTTGTTTCTGGAGCTTCAGAGACTCATTCATCATGGATAAGGGTTGCGACATAGTCATAGTGTATCTAGATATGTCAATTCTACCTTAAAGTATTGCACCATAGAGGTTTATTTGAAAAACTGATAATGATTTGATATCTTTTAAAGTTTATAGGATATCATGTCATTGAGAAAATTTCAACATCATATCTAGTTTGGTGAAGGAATATGTTTTTTGGATATTGTGTCAAGATCCCGAGAGAAAAAAACTATGAGTGGTTGTATGGATTTTTATATGCCTTAGTATATGATTATAAACCAAAATCATTTATGGTGAACTTATAATACACTATATTGTATATAGATATATTATAGGGAATATGGGGAGAAATAATATTGTGTTGTAGACTATAAATCCATGTCATTGTATGCTAATAAGTTGTGAAAAAATATATCATATTTCACTATTGTCATAGGGAGTTAAGAGTGAGTTGTGCACCTGATATTTCTAGATATATTAATCTTGAAGAACTAGTATTGTAGTAAACAATACCATGACACAATATTTTTGATGTTAAGAAGTTAATTTGATAAATATGTGTAACACACCATAGAGACATGGGGATTCAAGATGTTTTGTTTGTGAAGGTGACACTAACATAGAGAAGGAACCTTTTCCATGATTTATTCCGAATATAGTAAAAACATTAATGATGTATTTAAGGATTTCTAATTTAGGTTATAATTTAGTTTATTGTTTCCAAAAATGGCCACACAAAATGTGTGGTACACCTAGAGAAATATATAGGAGAGAGAAAGAAATATGATTAATCCAACCCACTAGATTAAGTATTGCTGGCTTATTAAACTACCTAGAGTGGTTATGAAAAAAAACTACAGATTAGGGAAGATATTTTCATTTCATACTTGAATTATTGAAGTATATTGAATTATTGTTGTGAATTAAAGAAGAAATAAATATAAGGGGGTTTTCACCAATTGAATTTTTCTATAAACATAAAGAAGAAGGTGATTATATGACATGTTATGAAAAGATAATGTTTCCCATAGTGATTTTGACAATAGGTATGTAAAGGATCATTTAGAGTTGAATAGAACCAATATCTATATTTCTAACGTTGAAAAATAATAAATCATATTTATTCGGAATGTGTGCCAAAACAAATTCCCTTTAGTGGAGTGAGAAAAGAATGGAAGTGTGAGGGAAGAGATCCTAAGGAGGTAGTGAACCATCCTCAATCCTTTTAAAGGGGAGTGCACCTAGATAAGTGTGACTTATCATACAATCCCACAAATAATTATTTTAGTGATTTAGTTAATTGAAACATTAGTGATTGCAAACACCTTCTATTATTTATAGTAGTGAACCAAGTAAAAATCATTATTTCTATGTACATGATTGTTATTATTTTTTTCATGAAATAAATTGGGATAATAAACCATAAATAACATTCATTAATTGGATATTCAAGTGAATAAGTAATTTAATAAATCAATTAATAATATAAAGATATGTTCTTCTTAGAGTTAAGTGTTCAATATTATTATGGTATTCAGAGATTAATTGAAAAGGGTAGAAATTGAAATATGTTGACATTCCCTATTTCACCATCACCACCCCCACTGAAAGGCATGTCTCACCTAAAATACTTGAGTGACCTAAAAATTAGTATTTTATAAAGGTTTATTTTTATTTTATTTTTGTTTCTAAACTTTATCTGGTTGGATTTCGGAAATAATGTTTCATAGTGCACATGAAATCCTTTTGTTACATAGAATAAGGAATTATTTTTATTTTGTGGTATTTTTAAATTAATTCTATATTGTGTAATTTTCTATAAAAATATTTAGATTCTAATAAAATAATTTTTCAATCTATAAAAGGAAGGTATGGATGATTCATAATGATAAAATATTTATACATATAATGATTCTATATGAATGGTCAAGGAACCTGATATTGTGAGAGTATATGGATCCACGAATGATGAAGAGATTATATTGAGGGAAAAAGTTGATGTTGTCGAAGATATTATAATATTTGGATCAGGAGTTAAAAGAAGTCAACTATATTCTAAGATAATAGAACAAGTCTCATGAGATATGTATCAATGTTTTGGAAAAAATCTAATACATGTTCATATATCTAAAAACAAGTTGTATTGAAGTAGATACAAACAATGGGGATAAACTAAATCCCATGATAATGAGTTAGAAGTGATGTTTACAAAAGTAAAAAACTCAAAAGCTGGTGTTATGGGAAATAATTTGAACTAAAATATGTTGAAAACTTTAATACCAAAACAGATGTGATTATCTCACACATGACAGAACTAGATGAGGAAAATCAATGTTTTGAACATTAAAAGGCTTGCCTCCATGAATCCATTACTCAAATAAATACTAAAAGTAATAAAAATTGACAATTTATAAAAACTCTTTCAAGAATTAGAGGATGATATGTCTTTTGGGAAAGAACTAAATTCATATTTAAATTCCCTTCTTAAGACAATAAGAAATAATATCCAACAATTATAAGAGAAATTCATCTCTTCTTAATATAACATAGAAAAAGTATATTTTTTGGATAATACTAAAATTAAATATGCTTTACATTAATTGTTTGATTACCCTATTGTGAGTGATTATGAAACAAAGGAGTAGTATTTCATCTCAGAAAGGAATGTTGAAAATATTACCATGTAAAATAGTTTATAATCCTTGGTAAAAGATGGTTATGTATCTTATAAAAATACTCCAAATAAAAAAATGAAGAAACATATAGAAATTTTTATGAATATTGAAAATCTTGTAGATGATAGAAAAAAATTAAGGGTGATCGTAGAATAGATAATGGTGATCCAACGAGATATGAAATAACATATGAAAATTGGTGATATTTGTATGGGATGAATGTATACCTTTCACTTTTTTTCTCTAAAGCATCAAAATACATTAATTTCTATGAATCTGGTGGGATATTTTAAAGACTAAGTCACAAAGAATATTTGAAAATGTATGGTTATCATTTCAATATTTATTAGCATACTAACAATGTCTCAGTGAAAATTTATGAATAATTTTATATAAGATTAAATATAGGAATCACCCTCAATTATATGGAAAAAATATTCCCCTTAAAAATGTTTTGAAGGGTAATATAAATTATCCTACGTTAAAATTAATGTGAAAATAATCTCCATGATATTTTCTAATGAAAACTCATCCATGAAAAAGATAGAAAAGGTGCTAGAAATATTAAAAGAATTCACATGATCCTAAAACTAAATTTTCATATGAATTATATGTGCCAAATTATGGTAAAATTTTAAAATATATATAGGGATAGTCAAAGAAGAAAGATGGTTTACAGAAATAAAATTCAAACTATTGTGGAAAGGAAAATACATTGTGTAAAATGTTTTTAAGGAAAAACGGGTCCTGTGTTTGGTTATATAAAAGAGAAATAACACACAAAAAAGTAAAGATGATATTAGATTACATTAAATATAATTTATATTTTAATATGGAGTCCAATATGAAGTACAATGGGAAAATAGTAGTCCATGGTGACTCAAAATCCCCCTAAACATGAGGTAAATGAAATAGACCCCCTCTCACAATGTGTTAATTATTTATGAAAATTTCTTAAAGTGGTGTGGTACTTAATTAATATATATGGTCCATGGGGTTCATGTGATGAAACAACACATTAGTATGTGATGAAGAAATGTCCATTAAATATGGAAAATATATACATCATGTGGTTTCTAGTTTTTTTCATCAATGATGAATATAGAAGCTTCATGGGAAAGTGAAGTTTCCAGGATTAAAATTACATGAAAAAATTGTGGGAGTCGTGAGAATAAAAGGAGTAAAAGTATTCCTAAACCAATAAATAGTATCTTGAAAAATATATTATTTAACATTGGGTATGAGGATATATTTTATATGTAGTCACGTCACATAATAGAATAAGGATAGTTTGAAATAATTGAAAAATTCTTGAAAAGAATATCGTGTTAATTTTTTAATGTTTTCTAACTATTGGTATTATCTAATTACTTTTAGGATATTATATATATTTTTTAGGATATCTACTCTGAATAAGTGAAATCCTAATAATATAATGTATCTAAATAATTTTTTAAGAGTTGATGTTTCTTTTAAAGGGGAATATATGATGATTTTTCAAAAGTTGTTTAGGATTATCTATAAATGAATAATCCTTTCAGGTATTATAGGTTGTAGAGTATGAGTGATATCACTAGTGTTGTTTTAATAGGTGGTGTAAATTGATCCTTCATGAATTATTTATCATGATATTGTGATTTAAATATTTATTTACTAATAGTTTTGTGAGTCTGATGGAAACCACTAACTGTTTTTTGGAAAGTTAAAAGATTAAAATGCTACGGTGTTTTTATTATTAAATGGGTGGCAAGGAAACCATTCAAGAGATTAGTATAGACTACTTGTTTCCTACACGAATCTCTGGTTCAATCGAGTTAGTTTATTTATTGATAGCAGATATGTTATGTGGAAATTTAACTCACTATTTCTCCTTGAGTTTATGAAGTTATCATGAATGTTTCCATAGAGAAGTATATTGGAGTTGAACAGTCTAACATGAAATTGTAAAAATTTTGTATAAAGGGAATTTTGATAATAACCGGGTGTTTGAATCCAATGTATGAATTTGTTCTAATAAACCAAGACATTTTAAAATGTAATATTCAAAGGGGTGTTAAATCCATGTTAAAAAACCCTCTTATATTTTCTTGAGGGATAAAAATCTGGTGCAAATATATTATTTCTAAAGGTGGACTCTAGTCTTTTGTGAAGAACTTTTTTATTATCCAAAAAAATGGGGAGTAAGAAGAAAGTTTACCCTCCTATTTTTTATTATAAAAATGTTATATTTTAAGAAAAATCTCATTATGTAATACAAAAATAAATAAGAAGTAATTTTAAATATTAATATCCTAAATTTGAAGTGGAATTTGGATTGACTCTTACTAATACATTGAAAATAATGGTAGGGGATAAGACACCATAAATCCATAAATGTTTGTCTAGAATATGATTTTGATTTAGTGGAGATTATATATAATTATATTTAAGGGGATATTTTCAAATAAATCTAAATAGGGGGATTATTAAACCCATAATGGGTTTTAATGGATTTGTTGAAAATATGCAATGATTTATTATTATTAAATTGTATAAAATATATTTTTTTTTGATTTTATGTCGATTCTTTATTAATTATTATGGATTTATTGAAAACATTATATTTTTACATGAAGGATAGAACATTCTGGAGAGAAATATTTCTACATTACAGACACTATGTTGCAATACCTTTGGTTGACATAGGATATGTTTGGTGAAGTATATTCTCTATCAATGTTTGTATTGAGGAAAAATTAAATAGTTTTGTACCATAAAATAATATTATAGATAATAAAATATTGTCATCCATAGCTTGGGAAACATTTGTGAGATGTTAGTACTAGCACAGTTAATAATTAGGGCATATTGAGGTCTTGGAGTATGGAAGTGATGGGGAGGATTATAGCACATCCATGGTGGAATGTGACCTAAAAAATAGTTCGGTTCCTATTGGATTAAAATTTTGTTATTTACAAGGTCTTTGTTGATAAAGAAGTATAATTTTAAAGGAATGTCTAATATATGGAAACAAAAAGTTTATACCATTTGATAATATAGGATACTGCACTACAGAATGAAAAACATTAAATTCACATGGAATGGGTGTGGAACTCACTATATCATAACGGATCACTATATGGGGTGGTCACAAGACATTCAGTGTCACTGGATTTTTGAGGACATATTCATCATGGATAAGGGTATTTTCAGAGTAATGGTTCAACTAAATATTCCCCCATTTCATTAATTGGTTTCACCATAGAGGGTTATTTTTTATTAGTGAAGATCATTTTATATTTTTCTAAGTCTTCAAGATAATATTTTATAGAGTAAGGTTCCATTCCATTGCTAGTTCAATGATAACATAAGTTGAGTAGATTATTCTGAGATCATGGGATCATTAAACTAGGGAAAAATTTTGTATATTGGGTCATGTCGTAGTATGGTCTTATATGTCATAATCATAGTTGGTGTACTCATACTATGTTGTAGTAGAGAGAGTTATGTCCTATTGAATCTATAGTGAATGATAATGGTAACACATACTAAAAGCTAACACCAAAGTATAAAAACATTTGTGAATATTCAATGAAAATTTCATTATAGATATAAGTAGTAATAGAGAGTTTTGCACCCAATATTTTTGGATCTTATCATATAAATATCTCATACAATAGTGATGTAAACCACACCACAAGATGTGTATAAGTAAAGAAGACTATTCCGTAAAGTGGAGTACCATTCCACATGAATATAGGGGGTTAAGAAGTTCATGTTGTGAAGGTATGGTTTCAAGTTATTATTCCAGATAATGTAAAAACTCTTTTGAGGGATTTATGGCTCGTGATTTAAATTACTTACTTTTTTATGGAACAAAATATAAAAACTATAATTTTAGTATTCCTAGAGTGATATATATGATATATCAAGAAAGAGTATTAATCTAAACAATAGAATTAAGAATTGTACAAAATTATGTAGAATGGTTTTGAAAAAGGAGTGATTTGATATTGGAGAAGAGAGGTGCATTGTATATATATATCTCAAAGAGAAAATATAATCACTATTATGATGAAGATAACAAATAAATAGAAGTATTTTTGGTATCCATTAAATGTTTTCAAGATTTTTATAAGAATAATGTGATTCCATGAAATCTCATGGAAAAATGATGCAACTAATGGTGACATTCACAGAAGATCTATGAAAGATAATTAGAATATATATGGAACAAACCTCTAAATTTTAGGTATCAAAAAATAATAGTTGGTATAGTTTTGGAATTTGTTCTATCTTTTTTCCCATTAGAGTAGTGATAAAATGAGTGACATTAAGGGAAGTGATTTTGAAGTGGTAGTGAACCCAACTCAAGCCTTCATAAGGGGTGTGGCCCTAAACAAGAGTGACTTAGCCTAAAGTCTCACAAATAGTGTTTTTTGTTTTTTGGTGAACAAACACATTATCTATTGTATTATCCATGTATAATTCAGTAGAGGTGGACCAATTAAAAATTATTCTGTGTATATGAATTCTTGTTTACACTTCTGTAAGAGAGAAATTCTGGTGAGAAAATATTAATAATATTCAGTAATTTTATGGTCAAGTGAAAGGGTATTCGGATTAATTATTCAAAATGGTAAAAAGAGGTGAACCACATATTTAAGAAGTTATGATCTTTAGGAAAGTGATATTTTAAAGGAAAAGTGATGAAATTATAATATGTTTTCATACCCTAATTCACCCCCAATGGTGTCTCTCACTAATGCCCCTTGAGGGACCTAACAGTCACATACAAGCAAAAAAAATCTTTTATGCATGATAACATTAATTTCAAATCGCTATATTAATTGAGATATATTTATCTTGAATAAATAATTAATAGAATTTTTAATTAATTAATTAATTATATTAATTATTTATTAATGCATTCCTTGAGATATAAGAGATTATAATCCTAAATAATTTTAAATAAATTAAATTAATTATTTTTTATCATAATTAATCAGGTATACATTATGTACTCAGAAAAGACACAGTGTCTACCATCCAAAATAACCTGCTTTATTGATCAATCCTTGTCATGTAATATGCATACACATAACATGTATCATACATGGTGTGTCATGTAATTACACATCATGTAGTTTAGCGTGTCAAGATGATGAGTCAACTCACTATTTATAACACAGGGTACATAAAAATCTAATTTTCATGGACTGTCATAAATACTCATATAAATTACATAGTTTGTAAAAAGGGTTATTCATAGATTTCATGTAGGAAATAATTTATAAATTAATTATGAATTTAATTCCTATAAAACCCTATCCTAATGAAAGTATGATAGCTACATGACATGTAGTTTGGTTTCAATGTTGTAATTAATTTCAATATATATAATTAATTTATGTATTTTATAACCTCGATTATAATATACACTATGTAAATGTGTATGCATTACATGCCTTGTAAATTATGTAACATGGAATGTACTGATTTCCATATCCATCAAAGATAAAAAAAATTAGGGACTCAGTGTGCAATACATATAGAATAATGCCATATTACATGGAATGTATACTAGACACACACTGTGTAACCATAATAAGCCTATATCACTTAGTTGGATGTTAACATGTGGTGTGTGTATTAATTATATTTCATGTTTGATGACCACATGACCATTGAATCTGGTGGAATTGCCCAAATTTTACATCAGTTACAGACCACATAACCCAAGAAACCATATTCCACCCTAAAATTCAATAAAATGTATAATTATAAATCGCATAATTAACCCCAACATACCAATCCATGATTGGCGTAACCACAAAGGTGTGTGTTTGAACAAGATTACATAGTGAGAAATTATGTTACATGATGTTTAATCAGGTCATGTAGCTTGGATCTTTGACACCTCTATATATAGGCATTTAAAAATTTCTCAACCTGAAACTAATTATGTGGGGCCTTACCTATTATTTCTCGGGAAGCATGCACTATTTATACCGGGTCAGGTTGGCCCGTACAGTGCCACCGCTCTACCTAGGTCCAACACGATTGTTTTTATTTTTTACTAATAATAATTAAAAAATTAATTTTTGTGAGATATGTATCAAATTATAGATGTTATGTCATTATAATAGGTGAAATATTTGGACTGGTTGGTCTAGGCATAGCCATAAACCCTAAATATAGGGGGTTCAATTATCCCTTACTATGGGCTTACTCTATTTTTTATTTTTCAAGTTAGTTCATGATTTCGATCTAGGATCGAGCAAAAATATTACGTCTCTAGCACAGCTCAACCACCCCTTGACCTATTCCTAGATTTACCTGTGTGGGGCTGTCATGACTTCCCCCACCAGGAGCCCCCCCCCCAGATGGCTGTAATCCAATTCTGGAAACTCCATGCCTACCCCCAATAGTCTAGGGGCCATAGATAAGTTCCAAATAACAGTAATACTAAAACTGAAGGCCTTATCCTAAGGTATATGTATTCACACACACATCCAACACTCCAAAATAGTGTATAGGTATAATAAAATACAGAACATATAGAGTTTAAAAAATTCATGCACTAACCACTTGGAAATACAAATCAAAGTACAACAGTGTAATAAAAATGTTATAAAGTTAAAAAAACATGATCAATGGAAATATAGGGGGAAAACAGACTAAAAAATACTATAAAGAGTAGAGTGTTGGATATAACAACTTTAAATCCTAAAGTATGACCACTGAACATAGTTAGCGCCACCACATATTGATAAACTCCACTGATACTAGATCCACCATTGTCCCTGTTGATCTATATGTTGCTTTCAAAAGTCACAATATGCACATCCAAATACCACGTAGGGGTGATTGTATACATACCTAGTTCGACTCCCTAAAATAACCAAATGCACGTAATAAATAGATATTTGTCAATTCATCACAAGAAAGGAATTTCAATTAGGATATGATACAACATCAATAATTATAATAACTTAGATATACTCAACAATAATAAAAAATGAAGAGTGACAGGGGATCTCTACCTCTAAATATCATCTAAGAATGATGAGCCGGCCTGTAGTTCCAAATTTCCATCTCCAATGCCTAGTATCATATGTAACTGCAAAGAATCTATGTAGAGGGGAAAACACCTCACCACTATTATCCACAATCAAGGGAGACACAAAACCAGTCAAGCATCTTGAAAAACCTCACCTGAATATATGTGGAGGTTCTTTCTCTTTATCACTACACACAACAACTAAGGGAGCCATGCTTTGCGGATGAGGTGTATCCCTTTAGAACATGAATATGTGGTTTTACCACTCTGTAGATAGAGGGCTCGTGTACTGTATAGGATTGGGGAGTACCAACTCTACCTTTGTAACAAGTATGGGGTGTTATTACCATAGTGTGTCTGGGGGGTTGAAAACCGTGATAATACTATTAATATCACACTCAATCATTTTTATCAGGGTAATGATTATTTGGGGCCCATGACCTAGTGTCCCGTGTGAATTCCAACCCCGTAATCACCTATGATTTATCCCAACCACTCAAATTTTGATTGTTTCAATAAATATATAATCATATAACATCATTTAATATCTATTCTAATAAAATTAATTCCACCATTACATTCAATATGCAAAACTACTCAGGATAGGATGCCCACAAGCGAAAATTCAAGTCTTACAAAATCCAAACATGCACATGAAGCTCATCATCATTCGGATATTCTATAACATGAATCGACTAAAATATCAGTAAAAATGGACTTAAATGGCCAAATTAATCACACTATTGTACTCCTAAATGAAAAAATATTTATAATCTATTTACATGCACAAAATGGGCACCCGGTAAAAAATATTTTTTCATATCATGCATGAACAATGCTTCCTGGGACTAAGAAAAAATTCAGAATTAAATACCCAAAAATGGTTTGAAAACATCCACCATAATATTAAGTATTATATGATGTATATTTACCACCAATATAAAATTATACGGACAAGTAATGTCCAAATCCATGTTCAATAATAATAATAATAATAATAATATTGTTGTTGTTGTTATTATTATTATAAATAATAATAATTTACCCCTCCACTATTCCTAATCCACTAAAATGAGCATAGAGGGGTTCTCATGCCACAACCATGCAGGGAGGGTATAACACCTCCAAGAGTAGGTCATTGCTTATAGGCCACCTCCACCAGGGGCCACCCCGTCTTTTCCACCATTTTCCATTATAGGGGAAGAGGGGGATTTCATTACCACTAGATTTTATTAATTGGGGGAGGTCACATCATATAAAACAATTTTTTCCACCATCAATCACACTGAGTATCCAAAATCTATGGCTGGTTAGTCCTAGCTTTAATTGCTCACTGGATTCTGACCCCCAATCAACACGAAAATTGAATATTATTATGTTTTGTTGTCATCACACACCAAATCACAACTGGGAATATCCAAATATTCAACTGATCATTATCATTTAATTATTCTCCATAATATTATTCTATATTACCATATTAATATTTTTTGTAATGTTCCACTACACCAAATATTGATTTCCCAATGATCGCTCACAAGGTATTTGTTGAATCGTCGGAAAAATCGAATACCGATGATTAACACACCATGAACGGTGTATGAAAATTACAAAACAAAACAAATAGGAATGAAAATAAACCATTTTTTGTTTTGGACTCGATGCATTATCGTTAAAATTAAGAACACAGATCCATAATCAACGATCAACAATTTATTCTCAATTGTAGATTCAAACATTTACCCACGAATTAATCTGTTAAGGATTAAATTCAAATTTGATTCAGGATAATCAACAAAGTGGATTAATACATAAATTAACTACTCTAACTCAATTATCGATCATTCATCATGGAAGGTCATGTTTTCTAATGATAAAGTAGGTCTGATGTGTGCACTTCCTACCTCTTGATTCAACTAAGTCCAATCATCATCACCATTCAATCCATATCTTCCAATGAATAATGTTCCTCCTATAAAACCCTTATAAACATATTTGAATAGACCTATAAATTATCTATAAGAGGGTATTTATAAGGAGTTATTAGTTTTATGGTTATTAATAGAATAAATTGATTTCATTTATTTATTTTTTCAGCAAACTAACCAAAGGTTTTCCTCTACCAAACGCTCAATTCAAACAAATTTTTTGTTCCATCTAGGGTAAACCATATGATATGGATTCAATAGAGGTTTTTAATTTAATATTGTATACTATTCATGAGTAATTCAATTATTCATAAGAATATATAATTTAGGATATAATAAATTTAATAGTTTTAATATATCAATATTGAAGATATTTGGGCCACGAAATCTCACACCAACCCAGCGTAGTGCTCTGAAAATATTAATATAAATATTAATACGTTTTACGTGGAAGAAAATATATAGTTGTCAAAATATCCTCAACTTAAAATATTTTCATCAAGAAAAGAACAAACATACTAAGACAGTTGGGGATACATAACTACAAACTATGTTTCCCACTCCCATGAGCTCTCCTAAAGGTTATTGTACTATCAAAAAACACACACCCATGGGTAACACTTACCCATAGAGGGTCTTCACCTATCAGTTCTCAAATGAAACATGGATCCTTGAAAGGTAACATCGCATTCAACATCCATCTCATTATGCTTGAAATCATGAAATGATTCATGCTAATGTCTCCTCATCTGCGACACATGGAAAACATCGAGCATCCAATCTCATAGAAATCACAGGGTCAAGTGATACACCACATCACTAACCCATCATAGTAATTTGGAAGCATGACTATGATCCCCGAAGATAATTTTTCATCTAGGTCCAATCCTTGTGATCCATGGTGAGGAAAAATATCATTGAACACATGATTTCATTTCCATACTCCAAATTGCACTTTAATTGGTTTTCAAGGGACTCTATACATTTCATGGAAGTCCTCTTCCACCAATGGATGATCTGATACTTTCAAAACCATCTCTAACACCCAATATTTTCCAAAAAAATGAAATGTCCCACTACATATGACCTGTGCAATGGTGGCCTACAATTTTCACCAATATTTGGCCACAAATGAGGATGCACTGATGGTGGAGTGGTATATTTCATGATATGAAAACTCCAACAATGGTATATGATACTCCTAGATATGGCCCAAAAACAACATGCAAACCTAAGCATATTAACCATAACAAAAAAATCCTCCTAACCTGACCATTTTTTGGGGGGTAAGAACATACTGCCCAACTAGACCCAAGTCCCAAATTCCTTGTTCATCCTCCCTATAATATTGATGTGAATAAATCATTATGTCTGAACTAATCATCAAGAAAATCATATGATGGTGGGCCACCTCTTGCACACACGGGTATCCCAAACACTCCTCAATTTTTTTCCCTCAGATGGTTAGGAAGTGGACCATGTCTATGATTCAATATATGATCATTCATACAAGCTCTTGACCTCTCAATGATCACGGAAAATAAATCTCTAAAACCAAAATGAAATAATACAACTTTCACTTATTAAGATCTAAACTCAGAAACATGGTACCAAATCCATATCCACCAACCATGAGGCCAAGAGATATTTGATACATCCTCACCTTCACTTGGATACACGGTTAATGGAAAAAAAATATCCCCAAAACTTCCTCTCACTACATGACTGCTGTCATCATACATACTGTAAAAATAATAACATGAACCATTCCTTCATAAAATACATGAAAATTGTGTTCTATGAATCTATGGTCACACATGATCTTACTTTCAGTATCTCCAAGATAATCCTCCCTCTAACACTCTGAAGAAGCGGTGGGGTAACTACCATCAACTAGAGATATGTTTCACCATCCTCACCCACAAAGGCCAACTTTAAAGAGTTCAACTAATCTATCACCTCACCCCAAAATAATAGATTGAAAAATTTATTGTGATCAACTGTCACCATAACCATGCCTTTAGTGGCTCTAAATACAGCACTTCCTCGGCATTTTATGGTTCCACTATCACTATCATGATAGAGAAGACAAATCCCAAAAATTGGACCTCCCAAATTCAAAACGTCCATTACAAGAGATCCCCATAAATCTTGTAATCTCAAAGAATGTACTGAACCATCATTTTGTGTATTGTATGATCATACTTTGACATTGTGTATAGAATGATCTCACTAAATAATACAACCCTGAACTAATCCACTAAGTGTAAAAGAACCAGTTCATAAGTGTCATAAACTCTGCTGGGGTGCTCAACATGCCAAAGGGTAACACCAAGAACTCAAATAAACCAAATAGGCATTAGGAATTAATTCTCTATTTATCCTCCTCTAAAACTAGATTCTAGTGATAATATAAAATGAATGCCAACTCTGAGTACCACATTACCCCTAACCACTGGTAAAAGAATTCATCAATTCTCTGGGGCGGATAATTCTCCCTTACAGTCACCTAGATCAGGTGACATCAATCCCAAACTAGGATCAATCTCTAATCCACATCCTTGGTGAACAATACTAGGCTACCCAGAAGAAAACATGGTGTATTATGAATCCCTATATCTATAAATTCTACAAATACACCGTTAACTCTCACATCTCTGTGGGATCATCTGATATGTTGATGAAAATATTATGCCACCCCGTGATTCAATTCTATGCAAGAAACATACATCTGATGGGATAGTAATCATGGAACATCATCAAGTAAGGTTCCGACATTCTCCTCTAACACCATATGAAATTGAAAGCTTATATAATCCACTACTCCAAGGGACAAACTAATCAACTTAAAATAAACCTATTGTATCCCTTGTAAAAGAGTTCATCATACTCTATCAGGGAATCCTTATCACTGATGAAGTAAAACTCTATCTATTTAACACAAGAGAACCAAAATTCACTGTTAACATTCATATAGGAAAGGACAGAAGAAATATGGTCCATTCTAAGGAAAATATCATAGGGCTCCACCTCCTCTATCGAACGATTCCTCGTCAGACCCTCTCCTCCAAAATTCAGGTCACATATTTAGTAAAAGTGTGTGATCAATGGTCATATCTAAAGGAAATTGCGAATAAAAGTGTAATATAAAATTCCCCTATTTTATAACCAAGACTTCAATAGGGGATATGTCCAAGGAAAAGTTGTTTGAGATCATGTACCAAAACATCAACTAGAGTTGAGAATACACATTACATAACTCAACTCGATGTATTTAGGTTAGTTCCATCTTATCTTCTAAATTTATTCATTCCATTCTCATATTTTCACAACAAATAGGGATCTCTATGACACTTTATCACAACAAAATTACCACAAACTAACAAGTCAAAGTAAATCATCTACCCTAACTCAAAAACTATCCACTCTAGGTGGAAATTACTCACACACATTGTTTAATTTCATGTCATAAGGAAACATCTTTCTATGGAAAGTGTCCCTCAAACTTTCATTCTTGAATATATATTAAATGTGACAAACACAAAGCCACACCGACACCCCATGTCACTGTGGAGAATTCTCAACTCCGAAACAACCATCAAGAGGCCTTATATCAAACTGAAACATTAGAACTACAACCTCGTACCAGTCCTCTACCACCTATGAATGGGGATATAGATCACCATGTGACCTATGTGATCTCAATCTTTTCAACTCGCTATGAAAATTCATCAATGGTGTTTCATTTATTGATACCACCAGAACCAAATGCTGCTCCATGGAGAAAAGGTGTTGTAAGAACAACCATCTGATCAGTTGGGGTTCACAAAAGATGGAAAACCTAGACCACCAAATCCAACCAATCCATCAATACCTGATGGTCTAGATCACTGCAAAACCATAGTGGTCATCATCTATAGAACACGCTTAAAACACTAAGCCTACATGTACCACCATCATGTCTTGCAAGATCCATATTCTTCTCCAAATAGGGACAATAATTCACTTGGATTATTGGAGGTGGGTTCGTGTACTTCTAGACAAGGGGATACACTACTCAGTGACTTCCTAGATGTGACACCTCATGAAAGGGTCCCTAAAATATGACTTAATCATTTAACATGTTATCTTCATGACTGTAACAACCCAAAATTTTATTAATGAAAATTTCCATTGATCTAATTAAATATATTATTATATAAAATTGTTATACAAAACTTATTAACTTTCATGGTTTTATGTTTTTATATTTTAAAATAACATTATGAATTGTTATCGTTGCTAATATAGCTATTGAATAGTGATCACATGATTAGTGTAAATATAAGTCTAACAAATTTGATTTACTCTGACAATGGAATAGATGACAACATCAAGTAGAATTGATCCATAAGAAGCCCATTATTCAGAGCTGGGAAAGGAGTTGGCGTCACTAGGCTTCGTTCCTAAAAAATCCCAAGTCGAGATTCAACACGTTAACCTTGAACAGGATCGCATACAGGAGAAGTGGAAGATAACAGAAATTACCACTCGAGCTATGTTATCCAGGCCACCCCAAAATAATGTCACTATACCACACCATACGCTTAGGTCTTATGTGGGTTTCATAAGGGGTTTTGTAACAAGACCGTATCAATCTGATTATGTGCATTATTTTTTACAAAATAATGAATATACAATCATTTTATTATTGTTACTTTTTAAATTTTTTTTAAAGAACAAATATTATTTCTAGTTAATATTTAACATCAATTAAGAAATCTATTTTGGTGACTTAATGGAATTTTGAATTAAATAATATTAAAAAAAATATTATTCAATATAAATGATAGTAAAATTTTTAAGAATACAATTGTAATTTTTATTAAGGATTGAATGTTTTTTTGTTAAAACCCATGAATTTTCAATAAATTTAGGTTTTTATTGTAAAAGTGAAAATTTACATATTTATAAAATTATTTAGATACAATTAATATTATTTTTCTAATCAGGACATCAAAATTATCTAATTGTTAATTTTTCATAATTTTCAGATATAATTGATGTTTTTTGGTAAAAATTAAATATTTTTTAAATATATAATGTGTTTTATGACATCATAACAACAAAATAGTGATGTAATAAAATACTATAAAATTTATATTCGACCAATATAAGTTTTAAATTTAAAATAACATGATCTTGGATTTGTTTTGTTAATTTTATTATGCCTTATTGGACCTCCAAGACTTATAAACCAATTTAAAATTTTAAAATGATTTCTTTGAGAGTGTGACTCACCTATAAATAATCCAGCGTAATATTTTAATAATATAAGAAGTTGGCCTTATAAATTCATGTTTCCCACTCCCCTATGGAAAAAAAGGGAAAAAACTATGGGTTGGTTAGTGGTTATGATTACTATAGCTTGTACTGTCCAAAACAGAAATAATAAACAGTTCCCTCTCCTTTCTTAGATAAACCCACTAGATCTCCCATTCCTATTCACTCAAACCATTATGAGCTCGGACAAACTCTTTCTTCCTCTCTCTAGAATCCTCCCAAGGAACCCAAGCTCCCTAGAGGCCTCTCTCAAGCCTCTCCCAATCCTATGGGATCACAATTCCTAGTAAGGGATTTCTTCCTTTCTCATTTTGTCCAAGCTTCTTTATGTTTTTATTCCCTTTTATTTTAAATTTAAAATGCTAGGGTTTGATTTATAACCTATCCCACAATTCCCTTCTTATTTTTTAATTATTATATACTTCTTTATATTTCATTAACCCCTCCCATGTACACCTGTTACAATGTTGAAACTTCATAAGGATTTTCTCTCTCCTCATTTACATTTAAGAAATTATTTTATGTTATGCATCTAAATTCCATTAAATATTTTATGATATTATGTTTCATGACCCCTTACATTCCATTTCATGTATTAATGATGAGAGACATCTTTATCTCTTATAAAAAATTTTACAATTTCTATTTGACGTCGTTATGCTGTCAAAGATACACCAAAATTTCCCATGCCAAAATCATCGTGTAAGTGAATACCATACCTGTTTCTCTATCAAGTGTATTCCCATTTATGAAAATTTACATGTTGATTGAGCACTTGAATTTATTTATTCTACATCTCTTATTCATGGAATAAATAATAACGTTTAATGAATCCATCTTGAATGATATATGTGCCACACTTATGTATGAAATGAAATGATTCAGAATGATGTGCCCTGATAGTGCTCCAATGCATTGGGTAATTATTAATATCATGATACATAAACAGAAATGAGGTTTTACTCATTCTAATTAATGTAAAATCAGGGTTTAATCATGCTCTATTTGTAATTAGACTTGGATCTTTTTAATAACATGTTAAATGTGGTTGCAAAATTTCCATTTTATGATAATTATGTTATATCATGCCTTTATGTTAATGTTTCAATTATTCTCCATGATATAAATATTTCCTAACATGTATTATATTCTTTATGTTATTCCTTTTTACTCCATTAATATGATTTATATCTCACCCTTTTCTTATGTATGTCCTCAGGTTATCCTATGCAATGTTATGTATGAAGGAATGTTGTGGTCATTTAAAAAAAGTTTCCAATAAAGATATATATTTCATGTTTTATGTTGTTATGTAATGTTCCAAAGACACAAAGGCACTAGACCTAGAGATCTTCTATTTTGTATCAGGTGAAGATTTTATGTAATAAATAAAGGTTATGTGTGAAAAAAAGAGTAGGGTTGTTTTAGTTAGTATCAAAGGATAGGTTTAGCTATTTTTGGGATTAGGATTGTAAACCCCTAGTAAAAGCCTTAGGGATAAGAATAAGTATAAAAAACATAGATATATTTTGGTGAGTATTGAGCAACTAGTTTATAAATAAAATACATCCCTACATGGGTACGAAAAAGTAGAGGTGGATCTGAAAAAGATGAATCTATTGGTAAAACCCGAAAATAGTGCTTTATGCTAGACACGAATGGGAACTGGTGAAAGATAGTGGGCTTTGTTGCACTCTTGGTTATGACACTCCCAAGTGATATGATTTGGTAAATTCATAAGCTTAGTATGAACCATTATTAATGGAAAACAAATCCCCTAAGAATGTATGTTTGTTACTAGAATCGGGCCATATGAAGCTCATTTTTCAAATCTCAAAATGAATATAGCATCACTGGGAATCACTATTGACCAAGCCCAATCCTATATTCAACAAGCTATTCTTGAATAGAATCACCTATAGGAGAAGTTCAAGTTAATAGAGATTAACGCTAGGGTGATGTTATTCATGTTTCCCCAAGAGTTTATCTCTATCACACAACTTACCCTTCAGTATTAGGCAGGTGTGATAAGGGGTTATGTAATAAGGTATTATTTACTTATTTTGTAATCCCTTTTTATAAATAAATATCTTATTCCACAATTCCCTTATGATAATAGTCTTTCTTAAAAAAATTATGACTTTGATAACATTACTCTTTGGTTAAATATTGTACTTTTGATAAATATATTTTTTATTAAAAAATGGATTTCATTAAAAATATTATAAAAATAATTCTTATAAAATATACGTATATCAGTTCATTTTCTATAAATGAATAGGTAACCAGTTTGATAAGAGTTAAATTTTTAACCAATAAAACAGAAAATGTATTTTTGAAGAATTTATTTTAAGTAATTAGTAATTTTTTTTAAATAATTAATATTTTAATTAAATATTATTATCGAATTTATTTTATGAACAATAGATTAGTATATATCATTTATGATGTCAAATATAATTTTTATCAATGTTTGAATATTGTTTTTGTCAAAACCCGTGAATTTTCAATAAATATCAGTTTTCAGTTTAAAAGTGACAATTGAAATATTTAGAAAATTATTCAGATAAAATTAATATTATTTTTGGAATCAGGATGTCAAAAATATCCCATGGTGAATTTTTCATAATGTTTTGAGATAGTATAATTTTTTGGTAAAAATTATACACTGTATAAATAAAATATGTGTTTTATGACAACATAAAGATCCCAAAATGTTGTAATAAACAATATAATTGGTTTTCTAGTAAAAATAAATTATTTTACATTAATATAATTTTATTTTATATTTTTTAACTTATTTTATAAAGCCGTAGTGACTCCTCTATAGTGTATATCATACTTTATGTTTTTAAATTCATTTCATTAATAATGTGACTGACCTCCACATAAGAAAGGATAATATATTAATATTTTCATACCATGGCCTTATAAAATTATTAATTCCACTCCACTTTGGAAAAAATCATGGGGAAAAACCATGGTAATGTTTATGGTTATGAATATTTAATTATATAGATTCCAAAATATACGATTGGGAAATATTAATGAATTCCCCTCTCATTTCTGATATAAATCCAAAACAAGATCAAACTTATCTTCAATAAGAATCCTTCTATCACGTTCCCACTCTTCTCCCCTCTCTATATAATCCTCCCAAGGTTCCCCAATCTCTAAAGAGACCCCTCCTCAAGCTCCTGAAGTCACACACTCATGTGAGGGATTCCTTATTTTTTTATTGTTTTCCATGTTTCTTCATTTTGTGATACCGTTATATTTTCAATTAAAAATTTTGGGATATTATTTCTCACCTCTCCCACACTTAACGCCTTATATTTTAATGATGAGATACAAATTTCTCTCTCATTAATGACTTTCTTGTACACCTGTTACCATGCCAAAATTCCCTAAGGGATTTCTCTCTTCTTATTTTCATTTAAGTAATTCTCCCATATTATGCATCTAATTTCCATTTCATATATTGGGATATTAATTTACATGACCCCCATACAGTATATTTCATGAATAAATGATTATATATCCCTTTACCTCTCATCAAACCATCTTATTATTTTCTATAAGACGACGTTATGCGTCCAAAATTGCACCACGATATTCCAAGCCAAAATCATTGTGTAGTGAATACCATAAATTTATCTATCAAGGGTATTCAACTTTATGCACATATACTTATTTAATATAACATACATGTATTTAATACAAATTCATTAATATTTTAAAAACATATGATGTTGAGTTATTCCAGGTTAAATAATCAATTTGGCACACTATTGCATGAAATGAAATGATTATGAAGCATGCACCGTAATAATGCTCCAACACATTAGATAATGTTTAGTATCATGATATTTCATGTGAAATGTGGGTTCACTTATGATAATTCATTTGTAATGGGGGTTTAATCAAGTTAATTCATGTTTACTGAGGGTTTACTCATGCTAATCCATGTGAAATGATCCTTAGCAAATGTTAATATCATGTTGTATGTTATTGCCACATTTCCTTGTTATGATAATCAGGATATATCATGACTTTATGTTCATGTGTCTCTTATGATCCATTGATATTCCTATTTACTGAAATGTATTTTATTCTTAATTTAATTCCTTGTTTTCTCCCTTACTAGGCTTTATAGCTCATCCCTTTCTTATTAATGTCTTCAGGTTATCCCATGCACTATTGAGTATGAAGGAATGAGTTTGTAATGTAAATGATTTTTTCAATAAAGTTGTTGTATTTTATGTTTTAGGTTGTTATGTAACATTCCAAATTTCCTAATACACTATACCTTTAGATCCTCAAATATGTCTTAATTGTAATTTTATGTAATAAATCATGTCTAGGTGTGTAATAAAGTTCCACATTATTATATTTCTTATCAAAGTGTCCCTTTAGTTATTTTTGGGATTAGGATAAGTAAACCCTAGGAAAATTAATAAGGATAATACTATATATAAGAAAAGAATTAATAAATTTT
The DNA here is from genome assembly GCA_963277665.1 of Viscum album. Classification (NCBI taxonomy): domain Eukaryota; kingdom Viridiplantae; phylum Streptophyta; class Magnoliopsida; order Santalales; family Viscaceae; genus Viscum; species Viscum album. The sequence goes on along the minus strand of OY728134.1, from coordinate 630,697,643 downwards.
GTTGAGTATAGATTAATTTTTTTATCAATCAAATACACCCAATCATATGAACAAGTAGAGGTTTCTCTGGCATAGTTGTTTCTTGGGGTTACACCAAAAAACACTACTTTGAGCTAGACTCAAAAGGATACTAGTGCACGACAACAGATATTTCTGAACTCTTGGTTTGATAATCCCGGTAGATATGATTTGGTAAATTCAAAATCTTATTATGAACTATTTTAAGGGAATAAATAAATGACTCTAATAATATATGTTGTATGTAGATCATGTATAACCTAGATTGAAGCCTATAAATTTATAAGTTAAGATAATCAAGGTAATTTATAAGTTGTCCCTTTTTGTCCCTGGATTACGCTTATGTGATTAATGGTTTAAAATAAATACCCCCAATTTTCCTTTTCTTCTAGTTAATAGATTGTTATAGGAGGACATGGGCAAAAAACTGATGTTAATAACAATTGGTTGACTGTTCTAATGAGATACCCAATCTGATGGTAGTGGGAATCATGAACCTTGTCACTATACTCTCTTAGTTAAGTCATGTTTTGAATAGAAACATGGTTCAAGAGGAACATTAAACCCCCCTATGAAAGAACATGGTGCAATCGAAATCTTCATGAGACAATGGCCTCCTACTTTTAATGGATCATATGATCCATCAATCTCCGAACAATGGATCAACTCCATTTAAAAGATCTTTTTCATCCTTCAATGTTCTGAACAATAGAAGGTTATTTTATATTTTTATTATATGGAGGTTGAAGCTACTCAAAGGTGAACATTGATGAAAATTATGAAGCCTAAGTATTTGATTTAGGCAATGGTATGAAAGGATTTCTAGAAAATGTTTTTTGATAAATATTTTTTGTGCACCCTGTAACTTAAAATAAAAAGGACTTACTTTACCTCAAGACAAAAGATGATAAATACATTAGAGCCTACGCGAAAAACATAAAAAGTCTTGCATGATACACCTATCTCTTTTTCATTGCCCCCAAATGCAAGGTTGACCACTTCTTTTATGGGATGAAATCTTGCCTACAAAAATACCTAGAGATATGTGACTTTGATAGGTATGAGGAAATTTTCTGATGTTCCCTCAAAGTCGAAATATAGATCACTGAATCTAAGGGGTTTCTTGTGGATAAAAAGCCAAAAGTTAACTATAGTTATGGCGGTCTGATGAATAAATCCTGCGGTGCTAAGAAAATCCAGCACCCCACTTTCCAAAGGTGTGGAAAAAATCACCCAGAAAATTTCCTGAAGATGAAGAGGAAATGCTTTAGATGTGGAAGATAAGAACAGTTGGACATTGACATCCAACAAGAAAAACATCCTACTATAAAATTGGTGAGGATTAATTTGTTTCACACTCAACTCATTGTTCATTACGTCAACTGTAATGAACCGGGGCACTTTCCAAACCAGTGCCCTAAGCCAAGGGTCTTCGGAGGTAACCAACAACCTTCAAGGAAAAAAGGTAGAACTTTTTCGATCACATCCATCAAATAAAACCCAAAAATGAAGTTTTGATTGGTACCTTAGATATTCATTCAAGAATAGTGAACTTAATTTTTGATTCTGGTTCTACACATTCATTTATATCTCGAATGTCTAGTAGAACAATCCCAACACCACCACAAATCATGGAAGTAAAGACATCGGTGAGAATAGTAATTGGGTAAATCATCACATCCCATGAATATAACTCCTCCCCTATTATAATTTGTGGACTGAAAATCCTTTAAAGCATATTCATACTCCCTCTGGTGGAATTTGGTGAAATTATTGGCATGGATTGGATTTCATTAAATAGAGAAAATATAAATTCTACTGAGAGGGAAATCACTTTCCGTATAGAGATTTGACCCCAGTTTTGTACAAGTTCAAGGATCAGGGTGACTCTTCTTTTGAACCATCATCTCAAGTTTGGATATTTATGACCTATGAGAACACATATCATTCTCATATGATTGATTCTAAGGAAGAAACCATTGTTGAATACATGCCTATTATGATAGAATTTTATAAAGTGTTTCCTGAGGAATTGTTTGGTCTTCCTCCTAGAAGAGATATTGAATTCTTGATTGATCTTATACATGAGGATTTTCTAATATCTATGGCCTTATATAGAATGGATTTTTTGGATCTTGAGGAGCTACAGAAATAACTACATGAGAATATGGCTAAAGGGATTATACTCCGAGGTGCTCCACCATATGGTGCAGTAGTCCTCTTCATTAAGAAGAAGGATAGGTCAATGCACCTTTGCATTGATTGTCGTGAGTTCAATAAAATCAATATAAAGAAAATGTATCATATTCCCCAAATTGATGAATTTTTTTATTAAATACATGGAGCACAATACTTCTCTAAGTTGGATTTGCGGTCAGGATATTACCAAGTAATGGTGAGGAGGGAGGATATCCCCAAGACTACTTCTTGTACAAGGTATGAGAACTATGAATTCATAGTAATGCCTTTTGGAGTCACTAATGATTCAAAAATCTTAATGGTCTTAATGAATAATGTATTTAGAGATTACATAAAAAAATTTGGTAGTCTTTATAGAGGATATTCTAATATACCCCAAAACCAGGAGGAGCATGAGGACTATCTAAGCAGTGTACTAGAGACCTTAAAAAAAAGAATATCTGTGAAAATTAATGGAAGTGTGAGTTATGGTCAAAGGAGGTCTCATTATTGGGTCATATCATTACAAGAAATGGGCTATATATGGATCCCTCCAAGATAGCTGCAATTGAGGGATGGTCGAGGCTAACTTTGGTGATGGAGGTTCATAGCTTTCTAGGGATAGCTGAATATTATCGATGATTTCTGAAAAACTTATCACGATTTTCAAGCCCTCTTACCAGGATAACTCTAAAGGGAGTAATGTTTTCTTGGAGTGATGAATGTGAATATAGCTTTAAGTAATTGAAAAAGAGTCTTATCACAATGCTCGTGCTCACACAACCCACAGGTGGGGAACATTTTGTGGTATTTATTGATGCTTTGAAGAATAGAATAGGGTATGTGTTGATGATAAATGACAAATTAATTACTTATGATTCAAGAAAATTGAATGTTCATGAGAAAAAAAATCCAAAACGTGATATGGAGTTGACTACAGTAATATTTTCATTAAAAATTTGGTGACATTACCTCTTTGAAGAGAAGATTGAAATATATACAGATCAAAACATCCTTGAGTATATATGCACACTGAAATAGTTAAACATGTGCCAATGAATATGGTTAGAGCTAATCAAAGACTATGACCCTTCAATCCATTACCTCCTTGGGAAAGTGAACAAGGTGGTAGATTCTCTACATATAAAGCACCAAGTGATTCTATAATTGATGCGAATTAAAAAGGATCCACTCATCATAGATTTGATAAAGATATACATGGTAATCATAAATAAGGGAACATCATCAATCCTTTCACAAATTATTTCTCAACCTTCTCTTTTGGAAAGGATAAAGGATGCTAAAAAGTATTATATGGGAATTTATAAGAATGTGGAAACTATCAAAAAAGGAAAATCCTCGGATTTAAATGTTATTGAAGAAGGAATTGTGAGATTTTTATCAAGATAATGTGTTCCATCAAATCCATATTTAAAGAAAGAACTTTTGGATGATGCACATAGTTCAAATTTCACTATTCATCCAGGAAACACAATGATATATCGAGATCTCCAAGAGAATTATTGTTGGGATGATGTGAAGAAGGATATCACTAAGTATAAATAAAAGTTCCAGGTATATCAGCATGTGAAGGACGAGATGCATAAGTCTAAGGGGATGATGAAACCATTACCAATAACAAAATAGAAATGGGAGAAAATCTCCAAGGAACTTGTCACGAAACTTCTGAAGATGTCCAAAGGAAACAATGCTATCAGGGTTGTTGTGGATCATCATATAAAGACTGCACACTTCATTTCAATTAGAGAAGATTTCTCATTGGATCAACTAGCATGAATATACATAAGAGAAGCAGTAAAGTTACACACAATACCACTATCTATTGTATCTGGTGAAGACCCAAGATTCAACTATATTCTTGATGAGTCTCCAACATGCTCTGAATACTGAGTTGAACATCAACACAACTTATCACCATCAAACTGATGACCAATATTAGTAGATAATCAAAAAAACATGAGGAAATGATGAGATCATTCTCAATACACTTCAAAGGGGGGTGGGAACAACATCTTCTTATGGTTTAGTTCTCTTACAATAACAGTTTCCACTCAAGCACCCAAATGGATTTATGTGAATCCCTTTCAGGGAAGAGGTTTTGAACACAAGAATTTTGGGATAATGTTGGGGAGAAAAAACTCCTAGATCCAGAAATTGTTTAAGAAATGTTGGAGAATGTTAAGACCATCTAGAAGCTCATTAACACTACAAAGAGTCAACAAAATAGCTATGATGATAATTGTTGATGAGACCTATAGTTTGATGTTAGAGACAAGGTATTCCTTTGCATATCATTGTGGAAGAGGGCTATGATATTTTGGATGAAAGGAAATCATAGTCCATGGTAAATCATCCCATTTGAGATCCTTGGTCACATTTGTGTAGTGGCTTGTCAACTAGAACTCCCACCGAACTCGTATCAAGTACATGATGTATTCTGTTTATAACTCTTGAGGAGGTATATACTTAACCTATCGCATGCAATCATTCCAGAAGTGGTACCATTGTAGAATGACCTCTACTATTAAGGTAATCTGTTGATGATATTAGATCGTAAGAAAAAAAAGATATAAAAAATAAGACAATCCCCTCATAAAGGTATTATGGCAGAACCACAAGTTTAAATAACAATCATGGGAATCGAAAGAAGTGATTAAGTAGAGTTTCCTTCATTGGTTTTAGTTTGGAAAAAGGAAAATCCAACGATGAAATTTCTTAAGGGGGGAAGACTGTAATGAACCAAACTTTTGTTAATCAAAATTTCTCTTGATCTAATTAAATGTCTTATTATGTAAAATGGTTATATAAAACATATGATCATCTTTGGTTTTATGTTTTTGTATTTAAAAATAGTGTTATGAATTGTTACAATTGTTAATATAGTTTTTAATAGTGATCACATGATTAGTATAAATATTGGACTTTAACCAATCCAATTTACGGAGAAAAATGATGTGATGGCCTCATCCTATAGAATTTCTCCATATGAAGTCCATTTGTCAGAGCTTGGAAAATAAGTGGTTTCAATGGGCTTCACTCCTGACCAAGCCCAAGCTAAGATTCAACACGTTAAGCTTGAACAGAATCTCCTACGGGAGAAGTGGAAGTTAATAGAGATTAACACTCTAACGATGTTATCTGAGCTTCCCTAAGAGTCTGTCACTATTGTACACCTTACCATTATGTCTTATGCAGGTGTTATAAGGGGTTATGAAAGAAGACCGTTGGACTAAGATTATGTGCATTATTTTTGTATATAATAATGAATATACACTCATTTTATTTTTCCTACTTTGTAAATGGGTTTTAATGCACAAATAGTATTTCTAGTTAATATTTAAATTCAATTGAGAAATTATTTACATGAATTAATGGATTTTTGAATTAAATAATATTTTAATAAAATATTTCTAAATATAAATGATCATATAATTTTTTGGAATAAAATTTAAATTTTTATTGAGGATTGAAATATATTATTTTTCAAGCACATAAATTTTCAATAAATTTAGGTTTTTACATTAAAAGTGTAAATTCAAATATTTAGGAAATTATTTTAGATAAATTTAATATTATTTTTCGATTCAGACATAAAAATTAACCAATGGTGATATTTTCATAATTTTTGGAGACATTAAAATTGATGGTTAAAAATTAAATACCGTATAAATATATAGTGTGTTTTATAACATCATAATGACACAATAGTGATGTAATAAAATTCTATAAAAAGAGTTATTAAGCCAACATATGTTTTAATTTTAAAATAATGTGATTTTAGATCTATTTTATTACTTTTATACTGTCATGGTGGACCCTCCAAGACTTAAAAAACATTGTATCATTTTAAAATGATTTCATTAAGATTGTGACTCACCTCCACATAAGTAAGACTAATATTTTAATTTTTCCATCCACTGGCCTTATAAAATAATGTTTTCCACTCCCCTTTTTCAAAAACTGTGGGCAGGAACTAGGAGTTGGTTTGTAGTTTTGATTAGTTTAATGTGTAGTTTCCAAAACATAAATAATAAAGAATTCCTACTCCATTGCTATATAAACCCACCCAAACTCCCATTCCTCTTCAATAAAACCATTTGGATCTCAACCAACCTCTTCCTTAATCTCTCAGTAATCCTCCCAAGGTTTCCAAATCTCCCTAGAAGCCTCTCTCAATCCAATTCAAAGACATTGGGATCACACTTCCAAGTAAGGGATTTATTCATTTCTCATTTTTGTCCATATATCTTTATGTTGGTATTCATTTTTATTTTTAATTACAAATGTTGGGGTATGATTTATAACCTCCCCTATACATCCCTCTATATGTTTCAATGATGAGATACCTATTTATCCCTCATTAACCCCTATCTTGTTCACTAGTTGCCAGGCTGAAATTCAGTAAGGAGTTTCTCTCTCCTAATTTACAGTCAAGCAATTATTTTACATTATGCATTTAAATTCAATTACATTTGTTTGGATATTATGATCCATGACCACCCTTATTGTCCATTTCAATTATAAATGATGAGAGATCCATTTCACTCTCATAAACCCATTTTATTATTTCTATTTGATGTCATTGTGCTGCCGAAGATACCCCAATATTTTCCCGGCCAAAATCATCATGTAAGTAAATACAATACCCATTTCTCTATCCAGGGTATTCACCATTATGTGCTTTTTCATTTTGATTGAGTACATAAATTTATTTATTCCACATCTCTTATACATGTAATAAATTATCACATTTAATGAATCTATGTTGTATGATCTCTGTCACACACTTATGCATTAAATGAAATGATTAGGAAGGGTGTACCCTGATAGTGCTTCAATGCATTGGGTAAAGATTTGTATCTTGATACTTCAAATGTAATTAGGGTTTAATCATGATAAATAATGTTAAATGAGGTTTTACTCATGATCCATGTCTAATGATCTTTTTCTCATGCTAATATCATGTTAAATGTTGTTTCCTCATTTCCATGTTGTGATAGTCATACTATGTCATGCATTTTGTTCTTGTTTCTCTTATTCTCCATTTATATGCCTATTTCCAAACATGTATTTTATTTTTCAGGTTATGACTTGTTTAATCCCTTACTGGGCTCTATATCTCACCGTTTTCTTATTTATGTCCTCATGTTATCCCATGAAATGCTATGTATTGAGGAATATTGTGGTCACGTAAAAGAATTTTTCAATAAAGATGTGTATTTTATTTTTTATGTTATTATGTAATGTTCTGAAGCCCCAAAGACACTATACCTATTGATATTTTATGTTGTATTAAGTGAATATTTTATGTTATAATTTTTTTAAGTGTTCAATAAAGAGAAAGGTTGTTATAATGAGACTTTCTTGAAGTTCTAGCTGGTTGTCATCACAGAATCATATTTAATGTCATCATGACGTAACATGATCAAAGAGAATATCATCGGACGTATCCCAAGGATAGTCAAATGACATAATCCTATATAATGTATCTACCATTTTTTCCATATAACTAATGTCTTAGTATGATGAGTCAAAATAACATTAGTTAGAGACCCAGTGTATGGATATGTCAATATCTACAACAACACAGGGTTCCCTTACATGAAAAATGAACTAAAGACACTATAAGTAAATTTCCTTAATTTCCCAGAAAATCCTAACCATGAGTCTGTCTCTACAGTAACCTAAGGATGAACCACCTTTAATACCACTCTATCATGACCTGACCCACCGGGGCCTTCCTAGAAGGTCGTAAGCTAAGAATGACAACCTCAAGTATACCTTCAATATGCCATCAGATGGTGACAAGAACTGAGTAGGGATAATACTAAATAAGGAATCCTTAACCTAATGTACATGTTTTTACACACACAACTAAACTCCATGAAATAGTACAATGGTATTACAAAATAATGAACAAATAGAGTGTAAAAATTTCTTGTGATAACATTTAAGAAATACATATTAGAGTACACAAGAATAATACAAATTATATAAAGGGAGAAAATATAACCTAACAAAAAATAAATTGGGGAAACACAAACTAAAAATAAAAACTGTAACGAATATAGAAGGGAAGATCCCGACTCAAAATCCCAGAGTCTGCCCACCAAACACGATCAGATTCACCACATGCTACCAATCTCTGTTAATAATTCGTCTACCATGGGCAATACTAATCAATAATTTTTCTTTATAAGACACCATACATGTAGGCAGATTCCATGCATGGGTGAGTATATACATACCTATAAGGAAACCCTGAAATCATAAATCAAAAAACATTAAGAGATAGTAGTCAGTTCATCACGACAAAAGAATGTTCGTCAAGAAATAAGACAACAACAATAAAAATAATAACAGAGATATTCTCAAAAAGAATCCTAAATAAAAAGATAATGGGGATCTCCATATCCAAGACTTAGTTAAATAATATGAGTTATCATGCCCACCAATGGTCTATTTCTGATTCCGATCATCATACACAACCGAACAATAATTCATGTGGAAAGGCTCTCACCTCGCCACTATGATCTATAGTCAAGGTAGCCAAAACCCCAGTCAATAACAGTAAGAAACCTTTCCTGAATATACGTAGAGGGTACTACATATTTCCAATACACTCCATAGTATATGGAGATACACTTTGTGGAGTAATTTTACTTGAAAAAAGCTTGAAGATATGAGAGTACCACTTCTTTAGATAGAGGAATCTCACCCCATATAGTATAGGGGAGTACTGACTCTACCTTTATAACAAGTATGAAGGACCCATTCCCTAGTGACACATGGGGTGTTTCCAACCATGGTAACACTAATAATATCACACTCTATCCTTGATACAAGTGTAGAGAGTATTAGGGACCCATGCCCTAGTGCGATATGGGAGTACCAGTCCTAAAATCTCTAGTGTTCCCACCCAACCACTGTCATCATCCAAACGTCTCTGAATAATTTTTCACTCTCGTATCACCTCACGTAATATATATACTATCAAAACTGATTACACCATCATGTTTTATGTGGAAACCTACTCATGATAGCCTGATTTCATGCCAAAATTCATGTCTGGAAAACTCCCAACGTACACATGAGTCTCTTCACCAGTACAACCTGTGAAAACGTGTGTCCATCAATATTTCATGAAAATATTCTTGAATGGCCCAAGGGGGGCATGATTTTCAAATCCCCATGAAAAAACAATCGGGATATACTATTTACTTTCCCAAATGGAAAAAACAATGAAAAAATGTATTTCATCCTATTGCACGGGAATAGCACTTCATGGACCCAATCCATGAGTCAGAATTAAACACCCAACAGTGGTATTGAAATATATTCCTAAATATTAGGTTTTTTATTTCACAGATGGCTTTCCAATATAATTTTATATATAGAAGATACATCGGATTCAAGGTTTAATAATAATAAAATTATTATTAATACTAAAAATAATAATTTCTCCCTCCCCCTTCCTTCTCCAAGAAACCATGTACAGAGGGGGATCTCACACCGTTGTTGCAAATGGTGGGGGGTCATGTTGTAATTTGTAGGTTTCCATTACTATGGGCCACTGCTGCTTATAGGGAACCCCCACAATTTCTATCTCGCCATCACCACCATATGAATCACAAGGGATGAGGGAATTTATGAAGCTATTGGAATCCATACAAAAGGGGAGTTTTCACACCAGAGACAATAGTTGATTTCTCCACCCATTATATTGTAGATCGTGGATCTATGGGAGACTGGGACATGCTACATCTTATCACCATATTCTGACCATTGATCCACATGTAAATAAACTCCCATAAATTTGTCTCATTATCTAATTCAAAAAATGAATGGGGGTCTCAAAATTTTCACTCAATAATTCATGTGTTTTTACACACCACTATCATGTTGTTGATCTTTATATACATCCCATAGTAATGATATGTTTCATCAATGATAAATTCTATAGAGATAATATTTTGGGTATTTGTCGAAACACCATCCAAACATAATGCTAATTATGAACGAACCAATAACAATGTTAGAAATGTAAAAATTACAAATACGAGGAATAGATGCCCACCAGTGATCATTTTTGGCCCATATATGTGGCCATTAAAAAAAATAATGAAGATAAATAACCAAGGATCAACAATTTATTGTAAATTACCAGTCAAAACATAAGCTTGGAAATTATTCTACTAAGGATTTAGTTTTGATTCGATTAAGAAATACCCAATAAGGGTATTAATCTATAAAATGAATTCCATACCTCAATTATCAGTCATTCATTGGTGAAGTGAGTGTTATCCATTGATGAGGAAGATATGTTGTGTTTCCTGACAGCCTCTTGCTTAACCATAGACTCATTTTCGTCAAACTCCAATCCAGATTCACCAAAAAAGATCAATCCTCTCCTAAAATAATTCCATGTTTATATGGATATCCTTCAAAAAATATTATAAGAGGGTATTTATAAGGATTTAGTCGAGTTAAGGTTTTTAAATAAATTTATTTATTTATTCTTTCATTATATCCACCAATGGATTCCTTCAATCAAACACCTGATTTTGAATATCATTATATCATGTATAGGGTAAACCTGTCATTATGGATTCAACGGTGGTCATGTATTTTTGTTCTGAAACATCATTTATGAGTTATTCAGTTATTTCTAAAAAATCGATCACTTTTAATATAATAAATTTAAAGTTTTTAATATAGAAATATTAAGGCATTCCAGGACATGGGATCATTATATGACTGCATGCATGAATATGAAAATATTCATAGAAATATTCCAAAGTATTACATGAAAATAAAACAGAGTCCTTACATAGTTTATTCTAGGTCAGTCCTGATTGTGCTTGGGGTTAGGACAATCAGGCTTTCAGTATATCAGGCCAGATTTACATCCTTATCTAGATTGTATCATCATGTAATCTTTACCTTTTCGTGGACTATTATTTTACCAATGATAGTGAAAAAATTGTTATTTCATCCTAATGGATTAATAAAGAAAAAGAAATGAAAATATAGAAAAAGAATCATGATATTGATCAATAAATTTAATATAATAAATATAAGTGTGACTTCTCTAATACCAATTTAAGATTCTAGGCATAGTAGAATCCATTAAGGCCCATTCCTAATGATGGATTATAATTATATATTAACAAATAATCAATATTAATATGGAAAATAAAAACAATTAATGAATATATCAGAATAAATTACAAAAAAGTATTCTCAGAACATATAGAGGATCTTTCACTTTAAATTTAATATTGATTAATAGTATAAATTACCTCAGTCTTGAGATTCTTTCTTCAATGAAGATATTGATCATTAAAATCACTTTTTCATGATTTATATTCATTTTCCTGAGAGGATCAAATGTTGAATCCCCTTCATAGTAATACAAACACGCTTATTGATCTATTAATTATGATAATTGAACATTGGGTGATAGTATATATTCTCTATGTATCTTGTGTTTCACTTCATGATCACAACACAATCCTTCAAGCATTAAAAAGTTTTTTTATTATTATCTTGATATAGAGAAGGGGACGGATGTGGATTAATTCTCAGAATCATGAGAAAAACCCAAGAGATGTTCTTAATTAATATATTTCCTTGGGCAGAGGATTACCCATACACAACATAAATTATTTAACTTTTTATCTGTAATGATACAAGTTGGTATGTGTAGTGATATGGTCTTAAATTGATAATTACACAAAAGAATTTAATCAAATGACAAAAATAATAGTTTCCCCAATCAAAAAAATTATTATTATTATATATTGGAAGTATAAGTGCTTCGTACATATTTATTATCTCATTAATTAAATAACTCCATATTTTTTATAATGATAATTAATAGTTATATCCTTTCCATTACTAGGTATATAAAATTACCCATTCGTATACCTTGTGTTTTATATAACATAAAATAATAAATAAATATAATTTATTTGATAAATAAATAAATATTATATTCAAGGTCTTGTGACTAAATATTTATTTCAAATTGAATTAAAATAAATAAGGTGATGGAATATTTATGATCAATAAATCCTAGATAAATTTTACTTCTTAGTTCTAAGAATAAAATTTATTCCAATTATTAAATTCAAATATAATTTAACATATATAAATGGATACATTATGTGTGATGTACTCTAGGGATCTTCCACGATGACATTAGGCATGATTTCCTAAATTCCAATATCAACATCTATCGGCACAAAATATCACTCAGAGAGGAATAATTTAATGTTGTAATAATAAAAACTACATATTAAGGATAATAGTATAAAATATTCTCTTTTTATAAATATCTATAATCAAGAAGGTTACAAAATCATTTCATAAACTTATAAATTTGATATATATTTCATTGACTTTCTAAAATTATCCCTTTAATCACCCAGGCCATTGGATTTTAGTTCAATAGTTTCGTTCCAATCAAAGGAATTAAGATATCATCTTTCTCAAATTGGATGGGAAAATCATAAATAGAATTATTCATTAATTAAATTTAACTTCTAATACATACAATGATTCCTACTTCACCACAAATAAAAGTCATATAGTTTGGGAAAATAAATAAAATTACATAAATCAAGATAATAAATAATAATAATATTAGTTCTAAGGGTCATTACATACATTTTCATATAGAAATATTCTATGAAATGTAATCACATTAACTTCCTACCCATTAGTTGATCCTCATAATCACCCATATTGAAGATTCAAATGTAAGAACTTCATATGATGAAGTCTCATCCTCTTATGAGTATCAAGAATGTGATAGTGAAATATACTATGTGTCTCATCATAGAATGTTATCCAAAACATATGAAATAACATTAAGAATAATATCATAACACTTCTAGGTTTTCATCATAGTGGTAATCTATTGTGTCCATTAAATTTAATAGATACAATAGAAATTATCTCTTTAATGTCTTTCAGAAAAAAAATCAATATGAAATTAAAGATTAGTTAATATTCAGATAATTTAATATATAGTTAATCTAACATACAATGTAGGTGGTTCTAGGGAACCAACTCCAACACCAACTGTTTCTCCAGAAACGTCGTATGGTAGTGGTGAAGATGATAATTTTATGCATCACCAATAAACATGATTTTTGGTTGTTTTATTCGAATTAATCTTACCAAGAGTTGTTGGGATTTATGGATATGGATTGTATAGATTCAATGGAACATCACAAGTTGAAATTGGGCGACGGTTTTTGTCTTATATATTACTTCATTTCTTTTTTTAGAAAGAAGAATGACTATATATCACTTAGAACTATGGAGGATAAATAAATTATATCTAATAAATAATTTACTCATCTATTATACATAAAGAAACAACATGAAGATTTTGGAGTGGATATGAAATATACTATTGTAATTATAAGTGATGAACCATGTTCCTTAAATATAATAATGAATATTTTACATCACTCTTGAAAAAATAATATTGAGATATATTATCATTTCATTAAAGAGAAGGTTCAACATGGGATGGTTCAATTGTATAATTTCATAATAAAGTATCATATTATAGGTATCCTCACAATGGCACTACCTAACTCTTGTTTTTCAAAGCATCACTTGGCTCCTGGAGTCCGACTATATCCATAGAACTATAATTTTTAGAGAAGTAATGCCCTATTGGTCATACATTATGGTAAAATGGAAAGAGGGGTTTTTTTTTTGAAATTGAAGGGATAAAAGGAAACAAGAATATCAGAATAAAATGATTTTGATATGATGATGTGATTAAATATATTAATCACAATAGAAATATGATTAATCAAATTTATGAAATTTATGTGTATCATGATTACAATGATGAAATTAATAAATAAAAATAGGAAAGTTAATATTGAATTAATTTTGGTATGGAAGTTCATAAATTTCCCTAAAATAACCCCTATGTATACCACCTCAGTTTTTCAAGGATTTAATGTACTAGTTCCTAATCTTTAATATTAGTCAATATACCAAAACTCCCTTACATTTTAGGTTGTAACAAGAAACCATAAATACAATTGACACTATATTTTTATGGGTATAGCTAGAAACCTAAAATAGAATAGTCCCTTACCTATTAATGGTGATGGTATAAAAACTTGAGTTGCTCATTTTAATGGAAGTGAGTACCAATAATAAAATATAGAGGATGAAAATTGGATGGCTGATAAGAAATCACATTTTCTAATCTTTATTATCTCAATAGAATATAAAGACAAGCTAGTATAAAATTATACGTAAGATAATAGTTTGGTGATATTATAACAATTATAAACTATGAATTATAGAAATAAAATTATTGAAAAAGAGTTGAATTCTTTTGAGATTTGGAAATTAATAAAAGACCTTGTGACGATGGCTTGTAGAAAGCTGTATATTTATAATAAATTCGATTTGAAGAGATGATGAACTTCTTCCTTATATAGATCCATGAACCTAAGGCCTCATTTTATAGACTCCAAAAAATTAGGAACCTTATATAATTATCGGTTTCTATTAAAATGAAGAGAAATTTTTTTTTACCACATTTAATTTCACCATTGACTAGATACTTTGATGCCAATAGATACTTATAGTCACCACTGAGTTGCCAGTGGCTTACCAACAGATCATTTTATACTACGTTATTCTACTGGTTGGCCAGTACACCTATACTAGTAGACTAGTGTACTTATAGAGTATAAGGGGAACTCTATCCATGAAAAACGCATTTACATATTCTATAAACGTAGAAAAACTTCCCAGAATGAAAAGTTGAAAATCAATTTTAAGTAATATTTCCAAAATAAAATTATCTATGAAATACTTGTTCATATAATTTAATTAATAAAGTATTTACTTATAATAATAATAATGGATTTGATATTATCCAATTAATTCTTAAATATATCAATACATTAAAATATTAAAACATAAATTTTGCATGTATTTTCAAAATATTAAATTTAAATTTTAAATATGGTTTCTTGAATTTATATTCTTCTGATAATTAATATTTAAATTTACAAAAAATAGAACCATGTTTTATATCTTCGTCACAACACTAGGTCCATTCTAATATTAATAACTATTTTTATCCCTTTTTCCACATGATTTTTTTGGATAATTTCGTTTCCTATAAAATTCATCAAAAATCATCTCAATGTAAATTTTTTAGCTCAATATATCTCTAAAAATGATATAAAATTTAATATAAAACATATAGTAAAATGGTGTTCAAACATCATATTTAAATGAAAATATAGAAATTACTGAATTAGAAGTTTATGCAGTTAAATGAAATATAGATAACATTCATTGATATTAATCACAAAATGAATATATCAATTATGATTTCTTTATCTTGTATTATTATAAAATTACTAACAACTAATAAAATTGGAAAAAAATTTATTCAAACTTTACAGAAAATAATGATAATAATAAATCAATTAAATTCAACATTAGTCCCCCTTAGAAATAATATTTAATAAAAATAATTAAGAAAATAATATTAAATAAAAATAAAATTTTTAATTACAAATACTTAAATAAAAAAATAAATAATGAGATACTCCTACAATTTCCAAATTTTTAATAATTAAAACCCAAAATAGCAATTATAAAATCTTAAAATCACTCTCCCTTATATCAATGTCTCACTCTCTATTTGTATCCATCCTTAAAGAGAGATAAAAGATCATCTTTCTAAAAGATTCATGCTAAGAAAATATGTCTTTTCTCAAACCTCATTGTACTTTTGTTCTTCTTTTTTCATTAAAATCAAGGAATATTTTATTCTTGGGACTCTGTTAAAACCAAGGAATGTTTGGATATTTGGTCTACATTAAATCAAAGGGAATTGGTTCTTGGGATTTTTTAGAAACCAAGGAAAAATATTTATAATAAATATCTCTCTAATTGAGAGGTGGAGACATGGGAGATCTTCTAGAACTATTGTAGAATACCTTATCAAATCGTGTTTTTATTCTCTTTACATTTTCCACATTTCTAAATTTATTATTTATTTTCATTCCTGAATAAATTTGATTTGATCTTGTTTTCATTAACATTCATAATAACTTTTTAACTTAGATCAAACTTTACAACTATTTCTCAATCTATTTACCTCTTTATTTATTTAATTGTATCAAAATAATTTTATTTTAAATTTTATGTTTACCCTCTACTTCATTTTATAAATTTACATTAACCACCCCCCCCACCCCCACCACATCTATCTCCACCAATAATTATTATTAAATGTTTCATTCTTATATCAAATTTTTTTTAATTTTTTAATTTTTTTATTATTTTCAAAAACCATTTTTGAAAATATCTTTTACATGATACCAATAATTAGTATCTATGGTTTCTTTTATTATCAAAAATTTATTTGTTTTCAAATGTATGATTATTTTCAAAATCTATTTTTTAAAATATTTTTCCCCCAATATAAACAATTCTTATCAAATGATGTGTTTTTTTATTTCAAAAATATTTATATTTATCTTGAAGATTTTTTAGTTTCAAAAATTGTTTATAAATTTCAAAATCCTAAACTATTAAAAAGTATGATATTGAAAATGTAATCTAAATATTTTTCACATGCTCAGGTATTTAATTTTACTGATTATGGTTATTAGAAATTATGAATGTTTATTTTTCTTGGTATTATTAGTTTTCTTTATTATATAATCATTATACTTATATTTAATGTTTCAAATGAATTGTAAGACAAGTGGATTCATGATTATATATCCCTTTTTAATCCTAATTTCAAAGCTATAAATTTTTTTATATATTTATATAAATAGAAATGAATATAATCATGTTTTTCCTGGCAAAACAGCTCATGATATTTGGGAACATCTACAAGTAACCTATGAGGGTACAAGAAATGTAAAGGAGGATATGGAATCCATGTAACAAAAAAAGAACATTATATTCAATGAAATTAGTAAAAATTATTCTTAAATTTATTTCATTTAATAACCCAATTATTCTTTCCAAAAAAATAAAGATCAAATTTAACTTCCAAAAGATAATTTCATCAATCACATTGATCCAGATTATCCCTTGAACAGAAATTATAAAGACAAGAAGAATGGTAATAAGGATCTAAAAATTTTATCATAGAGTGAAATATATGATTCTTACACACCATTTGTATCAGGATAATAAACTCATGAATGTCACATGGATCATCTCTATGTAGGTCGAGATGTGATTTTTTATTCTCATTCTTATTCCTCTTCTAACAACTCTTCATCTTATTCATGCTCCCTAAGCTATTAAAACCTACTTTAAACTCTTTATAAACTCTAATATGGTTTTCATAAACATAATTATTTATATAATGAAGATTAAAATAAATAAAAACAAGTTTTAAATAAAAAAGATCTAATTTTAGAGGGAAAATATGATTTGGATTAAAATTTTAAAAATAACACAAATGTTAAAATTTTCAAATCTAAAACCATGGATCTCAAAATCTCACTTCCATAATTCACCCAATAAAAAAATCATAACAAGAACTTTCTTTCTAAATATATTAAAATAAAAATTAAAGTGTTTGTATTTCAAATAACGAAATAACTTCAAAAAACACCAACTTTTGTAAAAGGTATTTCCCAATATAAGTTTTTCAATTATTATCATTAATTCAGGGATCTTATATATGAATGTAATTGAAATATATATATATATATATAATATATAACCCTATCCATATTTATTCTAAAATTATTTAAATTTCTAAAAAAAATCTATCTTCTTATATCATCATTATCTAATATTAGTGTACCCAAAATTATGTCTTCATCTCAAGTTTATTAGTTCAAATTTTGGACCATTAAGGCTACACAAAGACCCTAATAATTATGATTTTTTATGAATTCTTCACTAAACTTCATTAATTTATCAAGTGGTTTATTATCTCTAAAATATAGTGTTATATACCTATGAAATGATTGATCAACTCTTATATCTTGAGATCCTTGTAAAACTATCCAATTAAGGTGGAGCCTAGCTCTTTCCTTTCCATAAAATTTTTGGACATCATTATTGAGCTACACTGAAAGTAGAATATTCTGTTATCTATTGAATATTATCTCAAAATCTCTATTTTATATAATGATTCTATTCTCCTAAAGGGAGAGAATAGTTTTTTCAAAATTTCTTTTATTTTATTTTTTTAAAAAAAAATTCATATTATTTTGAATTTATTTTTAGAAATTTTTAGTCCTTAAAATCAAGACACTCACCAGTATTTTTATTTGAGATGACGTGATGCCCAATTTTTTGTCTCTATTTCATCTAAAATTATTTACTTATTTCAGTCTTGTTATATGATCTATTTTTTATATTAGGGTGTTTTTTTAATGATCTATTCTCTTTTGATCCCTTATCTAAGAATTATCATAATGTTTTATTCTTTTATACATCTATTATCTTGAGAATCATTTCTAAGAAGAATTTTTTAATATTTTATCTCATGGAAGGATACTCCTTCCCCCTTTTTTATTTTTAATGATCATAAAGATGGTTAAGAGTTAGGTTATTTTTTTAAATGTTTTATGTGTTTTAGTTTTCGTAGTATGAGATGTTTTTTGAAATTATTTAATAGATCAGTTTTGGAAGATTTTGGCATATTTCGTGTTCTTTTTTATTTCTCGTTTATTTTATGAGTTTTTTTGTATCTCATTTAACTCTTCATCAAGTTTAATATCCTCTATCTCTACTTTTTTTATATTGATTTTAATTTTATATATCTATTTATATTAAGTGTTTCTGTTCATAAAAAAGGTGTTTATTGGTGTACCTCTCTCTCAAATTGTGTTTTTATAATCAAAAACATTAAATTTTTCATCTAATGGTTCCATTAAGAATTTCTCATTTAAGACTTATTGAAATCTAAGTAAAATTGTTAGAGAAGTAAACGATGGAATCATGAGGATCATGGGTTTTCCAAGTGATTATTTTGAATCATTATTAAATAACATTGAAGAGTCTTAATGGATGTGTTAATGGATTTGAAGGAGACTAGAAGACACATTGGGGAACATGGAAGGAAGTGGAAGATATTATTTTTTAAGAAAGGTGTAGTGAGAAGCTCTAACTACCTAGTGTCATGAGTTAGTATATACTTTTCTCTATAAGACCCATCAGCCAGCAAGTAAGAGTAAAAAATGGAAATATTCCTCTAGGTAGTCTAGGGGCTACCTGGTAGAGGTTATTAGGTAAAAGGTGGAATCATAGAATACCCTATGAGGAAGCATTTACTATGGTCATTAAAGATCTTTATCAGCTATTTAGTGCCCCAGATCTACCTAAAGGCATCCAAAATATTCTTGGTAGTATTACAAGAAATTAATTGAGGATCAAAGTGGCTTTTATCATAATAATTTCTACAATTTTATTGTCCAGCATGTCCTTGCTTCAATCAAGAGGTCAATGTTCAATATTTCTCTAATACCTCCTCTCAATGATCCAACCATCCATTTTCAGACCTTAATGGCTCCCACTCATGTATCTATATATATATATATATCTCCCTCAATTTACAAACATACTAAAATAGTTAAATAATACCCAATTTCTAATGTATTTACACAAATAAAATATATATTTTCTCAAACAACCTTCTACCTTTGATTCTTGGGATTCTATTAAAAATAAGGAAATGTTCGTTCATGGGTCCTTGTTAAAAAAAGGAATGTTTGGTTCTTGTGTCTCCATTAAAACCCATGGATGTGGTTATTGGGTTCAATTAAAACCATGGTAAGTGGTTCTTGGAGGCATATATCTCTAACTGAGCGGTGGAGAAATAGAATCTCTTATAGAGCTATTTTTGAACTCCATATCAAATCATTTATGTCTTGTATTTTCTTTTTTTGTATTAAATAATTTATAATTGATGCACATAACTGTATAAATTTGATTCAATTTTTTCTACTCTTAACATTGAGATTAACTTTTTATCTCGAAATTAATTTATCAATAATCACCCAATCTATATATCTCTTTATTTATTTCATTTTATCATAATTTTTTTATCTTTAAATTGCCTTGTACCTTCGACATTAATGTTTTAAAATAAAATTCAACCACTTTTTGAGTGGATAATTTCCATTATCATATTATTTTGGAATTTATAATTACATAAACTCATCATTCATGGTTTTATAATTAATTTATTTAAGAGTTTTTGATTTATTATGTAATGGTATTTTTTACATCTAAAGAAATAGAGATCATATTATTGTGGAGTTTTTTACATTGTAAAAATAATATTATTATATTAAATTGAATTTTTTATGTATAAATCAAACTCAGTTGTTTTAATGGTTAAAAAATTCAACAAATATCTTACATGTTCTTCAACTGACATTGCGGTTTTAGCTAGAAGATTCCGATTAATTAGGATGATATAAAAAGTTGATGTGAATGGATTTTCATGAACATTATTAAATTTTTTTATAATATATTTATCTCTAAATAATTAGTTTTGAGGATGAATAAAAATAATTTATTGGTTCTCTTAAAAACAATTAATTTTTTGAATCAGTTTTGGAACTCTAAAGTCTGTACATTTGGAAAGATACTATATTTGAGTTATGTCAATTGGTACTGAAATCATAATTTCTCTAAAACTGGTGTGATGGAAATATAATAATTTTATATTGATTCATTTATTTTACATCAAATTCAAAATAGGTGTTTTGGATAGTTAATAAATTATCATAAGTTCTATAATGATTTTACATAACAACTGTTATTTCATATTGAAATTTATTCATGTTTTTTGATGTTATCTAGAGCTATAGATTTCAGATTGAGTTTCTTATTCATATTCCATAAATGTATCAAAATTTCATAAATGTTTGTATTTTTTGATGGAGGATTAATATGATGTTAATATCAAATAAAAATCCTTGAATTTATTTATAGTAAGTTGTTCAGTTTTTTTATAGGTTTATTTGAAAAATATATTTGGATGAAAAATGATCCCTACAATCAGAACAACGAAACCATGCATTTGTTCAAAACTATGGTTCATATTACCTATGATGCAATATAATTAACCATACATTGATAATAAACCATATGTTTCAATAAAATAATGTTTTGGAAAACCATGTGGTATATTTGTAAGTAAGGACAATGAAACATATGTATTTGATGATGTTAAACCACATGTTTGGTAAAAAATAATATCCCTCACCATTGGGAAGTGGATTTTATACCTAATATGTATTTCCAAAATTTCAATGAAAAAACTCTTCATGCTTCTCTTACAACCAAAGTAGAATGTGTAGTTGGTATTCAAGCTATGTTGAAACATATATCAATGAAATCTCAAAGCTATAGGAGATGTTTTTTCATGCCTGGAACAAGATGAAATGATTCAACTTATATAAGAATGACGAGACAAACACTAATAGGATGGTTCAAAATAAACCTTTTGATTACTAATTTTTACATGGCATCAATTGCTTAAACTAGAAAACAAAACTCTCATATGTTTTTTTGATGTTTCATATTTCGTTATTACTGGAATGTAATTTGTTTCGTGATAAATCAGAGTATAATTGTTTGAATATTGAAAAAATATTAATTTCTAAACAACATATTCCTCTCATGTGTAGACGATTATATGGTGGAATAGTGATATGTTATGTGCTAAAAAAATATATATTTAAATATATTTATATAGATTCAATGAATATACAGTATCATCATGCATGATATATAAATATTTATATTGATGCAACCTCTCAAGAACACAATTTTTGGTCCACTATATGAAATAAAACATGAAGAATATGAATAGTTTCTCATACCTATAAATTGAACTGTGTAGAAACATGGAATAAGAGAGGTTTTAGAACTCTTTTATATGATACTTGTTGTAGGAGAACCTATTGAACAAGAACAAAAAGTATTGTACACTACTGTATTTTTCTTCATGTGAATGCATCATCTTTTCTTATGTGCATCATATATTGAATTATAACTAGAAACTCAACATGGTAAGTTCTAAAATATTCAGATCATTATGAAAGTGATTTCTATTTATTACTTAATCTTGGATAAATCTTACAATGTGGATATAAGAAGATGATTAGATTATTAGTTTATTAAAAATATAGGAATATCCATTATTCTAAATATTTCTAATGAAGGCTACATGATGCTAAGGGACTCAATGGTATTTAAATTAAAATATTTTAATTATCTTTCAGATTCTACTGCTACTTTTCAAGATTTATTTCAATGATTTTAAAATAGTTTTTTTTGGACATAAAAGAGGGATGTATTTAGCATTACTATAATTATGGAGATTTTGTTGGAATATTTATTAAGATTATTTTGAATGGTTGTTTTATAGATTTATTATATAAGAAAATCCAATAATGATATGTTATTATTAGGGATATTTGTAAAGGTTATTGACTCAATTTATTATGATTATCCAAAGGAAGATATGTGTTGTAATTTCTTATTATTTATTCTTTATATATATATATATATATATCTTTCAGATAAAGAAATAAATAAGTGTGGAGTTGTGAATACACTATTAAAAATAATATGATAAAAATATTCATATTGAATATCAACACTATTGAAGAGAGAATTAAAATTCTTTGTGAATCTTTATTTACTCATGGTTTAAATTAAAAGGATGCCTAGAAAACATTGTCTAATATACTTGATGTTTTTTGAAGAAGAATTAGAATTTTTCATGACATGAAAAATTATTTTTCTACTGTTATACAGTATTAAACATCTAATACAATTTTCAGTTGGTGATATAACTATAAGTGAAAACTTTTTTCTCAAACAAATCAATCCCTATTAACTTATTTGAGTATTGGTTACTTGGGATAAGACTTTATTGAGTGTTAGATTCTTATACTGTGATTTTTATATTTTGGTTCCCTATAAAATACCCAAAAGTCCATATAAAATCCTTGTAAGGTTTCAATTTCTTGTATTCAATTATAGAGGTCACTGGATAAGAGGACATGCGAGTGAAAATCACCAAACACAGGGAGTATTTAATTGATGGAGAGTAGTATGGGATTTTTATGCCCTAAACCACAATATACATTGTAATTTTCTTTTTGTTTTTTATTTCCACAACTCAATCATCTTTAAGAGAGAATCAATGGATTTATTCATTTCATGAGGAATGTTTTTGGAAAAATGTGTTTTTGAAAAGGACACAATTCACCCCCAATTGTGTCTTTATCACATCTATTCTGACACAACATGCCCACATTCATGTTCTTATATACAAAAACCCCCACTCCCAGAGGTATTTTCTATTTATATAATGGAAATTATAACTTTATATCAATAATTAAATTTCTAACCCTTTATTTTGAACATTCAAAAATGTAATCATTTGGCTTGGTAA
This sequence comes from Viscum album, assembly GCA_963277665.1. Classification (NCBI taxonomy): domain Eukaryota; kingdom Viridiplantae; phylum Streptophyta; class Magnoliopsida; order Santalales; family Viscaceae; genus Viscum; species Viscum album. The sequence goes on along the minus strand of OY728134.1, from coordinate 630,673,963 downwards.
CAAGGGGGGGTTCATATTTTAAGAGGGAGATGATGACCAGAAATTACCTTGGATTGAAATTTTACATGGTAAATGATGAAAGAGGTTGAGAGTGTTATTTCCTATTGAAAAATGTGTAAAATCCTATACTTCTGTTTTAATATAGGGGTATTTTGAATTAGTATTTTTTTCCCACAACTCTTAATTCTCATAAAGAAATTAACTCAAGTAGGCTAATATATTTTTATTAGAGAATCTTTGATGCACTCTCTTGTAGAAATAGGATTCAGACTAAGATGATAGATATGAAATTTCCAATTGAAGAAATTTTGAATATGTTTTTTAAAGGGGATATGGGTTCTAAATATACCCAAAGGAGAATATTTTTTAGAATAAACAATTGAGGTGGTTTTGTGGGATTTTATTTAAATTATAAAGAAACATTCTATATTTTTTTTCAAAGACATGGAAAAATGATATATATGTTTTGGAGGAATTTGAAAAAATATCTATCTTAAATTGAGAAACCACACATAAACACCTATAGTTACACCATGAAGAGAGATTGGATGGATTTCTGAGGAAATTACAAATTCGAGTGGACAATATTAAAGTATTAGTCAATATTTTATCAATATTAGTAAAAAAAATTACATATCAAAATATGAGTACTATACCGTAGAGAAATATCAGATGAATTTCAATAGTTTTGATGATTTTTAGGTTCCTATATTATAGAAGAAGTTCCACATAATAAAAATCTCAATTAAAAAATATTAATGAGGACCACACTATGAGATAATGATCACACTAAGAAGTAATTGTAATCATATTTCAAAATATTTTTTTATTTTACACCTCCACATTGTGTTATTAGGGTTTCCTTGTAACCAATTTGAAGAAAAAAGAATATTGTAGAATCATACTATGATATTCATGGATTTAAAAATAAGATATTAAAAGGATTTCATGGATATAGTTCTTGACATAGCATTATTACTCATATTGGGAGACCATGAAAAAACTTTCGTTGATCTATTTATTGACAGAGAACCATGTAGTATTTAAAGTGTTTAAATGACTTAATTAGCACATTATGACCACATTAAAACATGTGGTACACTAATAATGATCTCAGTGCTATTATGAGAGATGAATTAATATCATCTATTAGATTTAGGGATAGATTTTTGTAATCTTATAAAGGATATATTTAGTAGTTCTAAAAATGGTGTGTATAAAAATTTAGTTTTAGAAAAAATAGAGTATTAGAACGGAGTTCCAAGACAAATGTGAGAAATATAGAGAAAATGTAGTTCCCTGATATCAACTCACTATATTTATTTTGATGTTCATTAATTGGATGAATTTGATGTTTATAAATATGTTGTCCTTGTTATAACATATATTTTTTGTTCATTGATGGAAAAACATTGCTCTTAGAGGAGCAGTGATTTTCCTAAGTATGTGAGAGTATTGAGATATATATCTTGTGAGGGTTTTAAATATAGAGGGTTTATAGTTATTCTATGCATTGAAAAAAACAGTGTTCTTATTGTTTAAGCACATTGAGAAATTGCCAGTTTATGCTCCCTAAACTGTCCCAGTTTGGATAATACAAGTAAAATAATCTTTTCACTTTTTTTTTGGTTTTCTCGATTAATATTTATCAGTATGGGAGATAATGTTCCTAATAACCATATAAAAATATCATTGGAGATGATTGAAATAAAATAACTATATACCTCGATTCATCCCCTATTGAGGGTATTTCCATTTCATGGGAATATCATACGATATGTTCATTGGAATAAAAGTTAAACAAAGTGATAATAAGAACTTTTGATTAACGAGTGAAAATTTATTTGAAAACATAAAATATTGTATAAATAAATTAATAAGGTTCATATCATTTCAGATAGATCATTTTCCTAAATAATTCTAATTAAAAAAAATTACATTAGATAAGGAGATCATTTTATATAATTGCCCATGTTTTAGTATAATATTCCTACATAAATAAATATTTTCTTCAACAGATTTCTCTATATGAAATATAAAAAAAATAAACAAATATAGACCATTTAAAGATGGTCATATTGTTAGGTATAAACCATGTTAATAAAATTATGAAATATATATATTTATATACATATATAACAAATTAATGGAAACTTTAAATATTGAAAAAACTATAAAAACATAGAAACTAAAAAGAGTATTCTAAAATATAATTTTGTCAATTATATAATATTTTATTATTAATAATGAATTAACAATTGTTTAATTAGTAATTTTTAGGAAATAGCCAAAAATAGTTAATATAACAAAATTTGTTTTCCTATAAAAAATATTTGTTTGTTATATTTTAAGTTTTAATTAAAAATATAAATCCAAAATTTTTAGATGTGAATTTGAAAAAATGAGCTTCATTTTTGGATTTATCAATGAAATATCGTCTTAATATGAATTTTTTAAATTTTTCTTAAAAATTTTTTAGGTAAATAATGAGATACACTTTTTTTAAAATTATTGCTCTGTTTATTGAATTATTAGTTTATAAGAATGATTTATAAATTTATAAAACCTTTTTATAGAAAAAATATTCATTTTTTGAGTCGTATTATAAATTTTTTGAAGAATATTCTAATTTTAAAATATATATTTCATTTTTTACAACTTCCGTCATATTATTCTCAATAATTTTTCTAATATATAATTTAATTATTTATTAAAAAATTTATCAGTTTTATTAATTTAATAAAATTAAATGAATTAAAAATTGAGAATCATTAGGTAAAAATTATATAATAGTTACTATTGTATCTATTAATCATAAAGGATATGTTGGTTATGTAAAACGTGTTGTTGCGGTAAAATATAAAATAGTAAAAGTAAAAAACTATGAGTAAATAAACAAAAACATCTGTGGGGATGTGTATTTGAGTCCAAGAATAACCTTAAAAATTCCCCACTCCATTATTTCCTAATTTTTTATCCATTTTTTATTGTGATTTACTTCCCATTATTAAAAAATTTATGGATGTTTACAAAAATGTCATCACTTTTCACTTATAAAAGGGGATCTCTTATCCTCACTTCATCTAACATGAAAACCCTATAAGTTCATCCCAACATCTACAAAACCCTCACCTCAATACTCCTACCCACTGAAAATATGTTCTGTTCTTCTCAAAATATCACCGCTCAATGGTTTAACCCCCATTTCAAGGGAAATAATCTTTGTACTGAGATATAAAATTCTTACCACTACTTTATATATTATATTTATATATTTTCACTTATTCATACCCAAATTACAATACACCATATTAAAATGATAAAATTTTTATACACATTATACTGATATTTTACTATAATGAAGTTAAAAACCTTAACCTCATTTTCCCTTTTCTATTTAATAAAAACCAAAAATGTGTATCGTGTGTGTGTGTGGACTACCACCACCATGAATAAACGTGTTTAGATTTCCTTAAACTCTAAACATAGATAGTATAAAATGGTAATTTAATAAATAATTATGATACATATGACATGTTTAGGAGTCTAAAATAATAAACTATATTTATCTTTTCCCTTGTTCATCAAAAAATTAAATTATCCACCACACGTTTGTATGAGCTAGAGCTTCCATGAAAAATTGATATTACATTATTTTCTACCACAATTATTGATGATTTAGTTTATAATTTATGAATATATATGATATATATGGGTATTATATTTCATTAATGCGTCTATTTATGAAAAAAAGATTAAATAATTATCAACGTATGGTATTTATAGATACCGATAAATAACCCAAAACCTGTTTTTCATCAATTTCGATTTCAAAAAACACAAAAACAACACACGTGTAAAATAATTCTAACATCATAATAAATTATATAAAATTAATTAAAGTATATTTAATGGCTTTTTAATGATTAAATTTCATAAAATAATAAATTATGACACCTTTATTACAAAATTAGTACAAACGATCACCCTTCATTAATAAAAATAAAATACATGAAGTGAATTATTAGAAAATAAGGGTATGAATATAAATATAAAGTAATAATGTCATTAAATATGTAATTAAAATGTTTATATTTATTATATATAATTTTTAATCACTTCTGTGGGAATCATGAGTAAATATAATTGACTTCGGTTACTCAAATTTCTTTCATTGAGTTATGAAGTTTCTTTTAAACTTAAAAAATAAATATCCTGAATATTAAATGATATAATTTTATATATTTTGTAAAATTTTATCAATAAAGGTAAAATTATTTCTTAATTTAAATCCCCTTCAATTAATTATTTTCTTTTCTATAAAATTTAAAATGTTTTTAATAATTCACATCCTCCTAAGTGTCGATTTATCTTATATGGATATTTCCTTCAAATCTATGTTTTCACTTTCCAATGTTATCCTATATTATTTTTAAATAAAGTTATTTATCAATTCATATGATATATATTATTTACATTTAATGATAAAATTTTTTACACATGTTTATGATTCATATTTTTTCCCTCATTATCTCAAAAAGGATCGATTTTTCATGATGTTATGTTCTATATGTCATCTTATAAATGATTTTATAATGTTCCAATCATAATTTATTGAATTTGGTATCAATTGATCTAGATTATTTTATTATTTTGGTGATATATTTTAAAATGTAATGGGAAACCCATTCGTATGCCTAGGTTTTAATTGTGTGATGGTTAGATGTTTTCTTATGGAAAAAATTTTAATGGTTAATCTTTAACTGGTTGTTGGGCCCTGTATATCCCTATAATGAAATGGGTAATGTTTCAAATCTCATTAGATAATTTTAAAATGGGTGTTGATGCAATATCCAAAATGGTAAATGGTTTGTGATGTCTGATTCTGCATGGAAAATGAGTTGTGATGTCTGATCCTCTATCAGAAATATGTTGTTATATATGATCCACTATAGGAAACAACTGTTGATTCCCGATCCATAATATTTTCTCTCTCTGATCTTGTTAGTTCCACACTCATTTCATATAAATCTATAATCTTCTTCCTAGTTTATAATTTTTATCTCATGTTTTTACAGTATTCATTCACTATAATATATTTGATCATATGGGATTATTGGTTATCCAATCATTCTATATGAACTATTTTTATGGTTTCATGTTCTTTTAATCATAGAATTCATTCCTAATTATATTTTCTCACATGTTTATGATACCACCCTGACTGACATGTTGATTCATTTATTTATCCCTTACTAGGTGTCTAAACTCACCCCTTTACTATGTTTTTATTTCCCAAGGTATGAGGTTGAGTTTAACTTGGGAGATGTTTAGAAAAAGACATAGTATGATGAAATTATAGGGAAACGTTCACATGCATTTTAAAGTAATTTTCTTATGTGTCTAGTCTCCAAATACAAAAAACCTGATGATTCTTGGTATGTTGAGTTTATTTTGTAATATATGTTATTATTATGAAAATCATGTAAAATATAAAAAATTTTAGCTTGGGTAACATCATTTTATCTATCAGGGCACAAAATATATTATTCTAGAATAGAATATATGATTATAAACATAAAATATTTGATATTTGAAATATATTTATAAAGAATTATATCATATAAAATTTAACATGGATTGATTTTTTTATAGAAAATATTTTGAGTTATTGGGAGTGTGTATAAAACCTGTTTTATATTCATCATTGATTATTAAACTATGTAGAACACATGTATATGATTTGTGTAATTTTATAATATATATTAAAAAAATTAATCCTATAGAACATAATGTAATATGATATAATAGATGTGGATAATCATAAAATATCTGATATGTGACAGGATATTTTTAAGGAAGATTCATAGAAAATTTATAAGGTATACAAAATTTTCAGAAAGAATAATGTAAAGGGAAAGGCGTATATATAATATATATTTTAGGTTGAATTATTTTTATGGTACAACAATCACATGATTTTATTTTTTTATTCAATTTTTGTCATTCATAAAACATTTTGAACACAAAATATTCATTAACAGAACATATTGACCAAAAACAGTTTTAATCAAAAAGTACAAAATAATTTAAAATTTGATAAATAAAAACATGTTTATTTATTATAATTTTATACTTAATTTTTGTGAGTTTATCAAAAATACTTTTTCGAAGAAAAAATAATTTTTTTATTTATTCAAAGTGTTTTGAATAACTAATTTTAGTACTTGTATAATGAGTTTTTCTCAATAAAATGAGAAGAAAAAGAGAACACATCATTGTTATTAAATACTAAACTTTATCTCAAATGTAAAAATAAAAATGTTATAATAGTTATGATACTGTTCTGTTTAATGTTTGTGATCATTTAATATTGAACTTGTTACATTATGTTAACTGTAATCTATTTTGACTAATAATTATTTGAGAAAATATATTGTTTCATACAATGTGGTTATTTATGAACTATTATGTTGAAAATTGAGTTTTATAAATTCAATTACATGATAAAGGGATATCATAAAACTAGTACAATGATTAAGTGAATTCGATGAATATTGCGGGATATATAAAAGGAAAAGTAATAACAATAAAGAATATTGAGGGAGATAATTGATATGTCAATTTCATATTAATTCTATTGTCATGTGGATCAATAAAGAAAAGTGAATAAATGGGCGTAGATTAAAAATGAGATTATAATATACTATTTGAAAGAGTGAGAGGAGTGAATTTAAGACAAATTTTAAACTAAGTATTTCTATGATAGAGTTTTTTAATTATATAATAGTATTACTCATGGAAAAAAATTTATAAACTCAATACATTAGAACAAGATCAAATATATTAATGAAATGAAGACTAGAATAGTATTTTTATTCTTATTTATTCTATTTTTATATTATTTTTATTCATATGGGATCCATGTTCATGCTTTTTATAACTATAGTTTCTTAGGTATGATGCCTTTATAATAATCTTTGTAATCTATTTTTATTATATTTGTGAATTATGTATGACTTGGATGATACCAATCACAATAAGGATCTAGTCACTCATATAAGGGGTGGAAATTTTAAAACATGTGTATTAATGTGTTCTATTTTATATTATTTCATATGTGAGAATGAGAGAATTTTAGAACTGTAAACATTTAATATGAATAGTAACTTAGGTTCTTTATATGATAATAAATATTTATTATCACAAATTTACCCCTTTTTAGTAGACTATTATATTTCTCAAAAATATCAATTATATGAGACCATTTTTATTTCATCTATCAGATTTAAAAGGTTTTATTGAAATAACAATGAAAAAAATGATGTAAAAATATATAAAACTAATTCTATATGGTCCAGTATGGTAGGTTTATAATATTTATAAATAATAATATATAAAATTTATTTTATTAATAAAATTAATCCTTTTTATTTGTGGATGAAGAAGATAACATGGTGAATGGAAATGAATTTTCACCTCCAAATGTTACCCCTAGAAGTATTAATCTCAAATAACTCATTATAAGATTTATCATTCACTCTAAAACCTATTTGAAATATTGTTTAAAATATAGGAAAAAAATGAATAACTTCAGTTATAGATTCTAAATATAAAATTATCTATTATATTTTACCACTAGTTTTAACATCCATTATATAATAATACATTAGAAACTCCATGGGTTGAATGAGTAATATCTACACCTCAATATATTTTTAAAATACACTATATTTAATCAATAAATTGAAAATAAATATTTAATTCCAAATAGGAATTTTTATCCCATAAATACCATCAAATAATGTTTTCCAGATGTTTGATATTGTTTAAAATAGAATAATCGAGATTCAATACATGTTATCAAATATATCATTAATAAAACAAAAAAATGTTTTACATAAATCCCTACTAATAATAAAAGATATAACCATATCATAGATTGGAACATTATTACACAAAAACCCTTAATATTTCTCTATTTACCCCCTGATAGAACCATATTATATGACCATGCTATATTATATATAGGGTTATAACTATATAACACTGCATGTTTCTACATTACAGTTTACAATATCCTTTAATTTCCAATATGCACTAAATTTTCCTCAACATTATAAACATTTCACAGTATGTATCCTTATACATAACAATTTGTGAAATAATACCCTAAAATATTTTTGGATATCATTTTAAACTTCTAGTGAATATTTTATCCCATAATCCTCATAGTTTTATAAAAATAATATAACAAAAAATCCCAATTCCCATTAAAATTTACTATCAATAATTCATTTATATATTTTATAATTATTATTTATTATTTAATTCTAATGTTAATCAAAGAGATACTTGTAACAGGGCATTAGATTTACTCAAATTAAAAAGTGATCTGGCATGATCTTCATTAAAACATATATCTCTTCAAATTGTTCTGGATTTTTTAGTCTCATATATCATATGTATATATATAATCATATAATCCATATATCTAATAAATTTAGTACAAATAAGTAACATATAACATACAATTATTGTATAAGTTCATAAATTTTGAATTATGTTTTATGAAATCTAATTATTATATCAAATTTCATCTATCTAGATAAATATAGGTCATCTAACTCAAAAAAAAAGATCCACCTGTCACATTTTACTTGACTAGGTTAGGTAATACTAATTTTTTTCTTATCATCAATGGTATAGATTTCATACCCGTTATTAAGGAGGTAAAACCCCATCCTTATTAAGAAAAACTATTACATGATTATCAATACATCTAAGTTCCCTTGATTACTTAAACATTATAGATGAAAAAACAAAGCAATCAATGTATAAAGTTATTTATGTTAGGTAATGATATAATTAAAGTAAAGGGGATTATTATGATACACGTACCCCTGAAATTCTAATGACCTAATATATGAAATTACATATAGGACACCTAGTGGTATATATAAAAAATAAAAAAATAAGAAATATCTCGTGAGTAAACTCTATATCTTCATATGATCCCTTGATCATGATGATATTAACATGATATTACAACCCATTCCTTTTCACAATGATAATTGAAAAAGTTTAACTAAAAGAGTTATATATACGGTATTATTTATCATTACATTTTCATGATATGCATAGTAATAATGAATTAATGATAAATCAAATATTCCTTTGTATAACATGAACCATTTTTAAAGAATTATGTCATGGTTAAGAAAGTACTAATAAAAACATATAAATATTTATCAGTCCCACTACATCTCAATATGTATAGATTTAATAGGACCTTATGCTTTACTTCATGCATTGGATACATCAAAACACATTACATATAACTATAAAACACAGGTTACATCAACATGTAATACCAATTTAAAAACTAAATATCCTCTTATAAATTAACACTATCATTAAACTATTTTAGTTATATTTTATCCCTAGTGAAATAATATTTAGATCATGGTGACATTATGATTCAAGATCCTCATGTTCAATATTTCAAAAAATTATTCGAAAAATATATATATCAAAATATAACATTATAGATAAAACCCATATTATTTTAAAAAATCCAAATAATTATAACTCTTAATAATTATATAAACACTCTTTGATATGAGTATTAAGTTACAACTATTTGACCTTTTACATTAATCTCTATATTTTTTCAATAATAATCCATATTTTTCTTTGAATAATATCTTTTGTGACATTAACATTGATTTAAATTATTTCTTAGAAACTAATGTTTTTTTAATATTTGTTTTTTCAATTAAATCTTTTCCCATCTCACTATTCACTCTCAATTTTTTATTAGAACATATATTTATTCAATTATATTATATCTATATTAAATATTTTCTTATGAAAAATAATATTTTATTTGAATTCATTTATGGAATAATAAAAAAATTTAAAAACAAATCTCATAACTTTATTATAATACATTTAATTTTTTAAATACAATAATCTGAAAAAAGAAAACAAATATGATTTATTTTCACATTTAATTATTTATATAATGTATGTAATTTTAATCTTATTAAACTAATTTTCATTTAAATGTTGTTACTCATGAAAAGTTATATACATGATATTATAATATTTACCCTGATTTTATCAAAAAAATTATTTGATACAAAAACAATCACACATAGAATATTTCTCCAGTCATACATTAAATAAATAAATAAAACAACACCTTGATTAAATTATATTATATGATAATTCAAATTATTCTTCATTTAAAGAATGAAATTTTTCTTGCTTCTATGATTTTAAAAATTTTCTTCCATCATTAACCATTGATAAATTTTAATAATTTATAAAATTATACAATAATTATATAATCAATAATTGGTATCATATATCTATGAAGATAAAAGAATTTATTTTTATAATAATAATAATTTTCAGGAAGTATTCATGGTGTTTCTTACATCCATTTAACAATTTGATAACTTTTATCCCCAATGTACATATTTCTAATAATGAAAGCATTTATCTCCCTTAGCTTCACCAACTTTTGGTTAAAAATAAACATGTTTGAAATATCAAACACCAATTATATTATACCATTGGAAAAAAACATTTATCCTCCATTTATATACCATAATTATGGAACTTGATCATGACCAATAAAGTCCTACTCATCCACCCTCAATACATAATAGGATAACCATTAAATGTTGATGAATAATTTTTAGTGGTTGAGTAAGTTATCAAAATTAATTACATCAATGACTATATTTTTAGATGACATAAAGTTTTACCAAAATAAATAATTTTTTTGATGGTTATTAACATCAAGTTAAATAAATACCAATATAAAATTTGATGATTTTTTAAATAAATGGTGTTCTGAACATATTGTGATGTTCTTATTTATTTTTATAGAATAAGTTTTCATGACCATAATTTACAGTAATTATAAAATAACATGTAAAAAACTCAAAATTTTTCTTTAAATATTATTTTATCATTACAATTAACCATTGAATAATTATCTTCAAATAAAAAACTAGTTATTGTCTTCTAGATTAAATTAAAATGACATCATAATTAGTCAAAATAGAAGTGATAAATATCCCAATTTATCACATATGATTTTCAATAATATATATATATGTGTAACATTTTATCAATATGTTTATAATAGTTTTTGTTTGTGGGTTGCTAAAAAAGTAAAAAAAATGTGGTTTATTTAATGAAATAAGCTAATTTTTACCACTATTAGTACAACTATTGCAACAAAATAGGGTTTTATTACTAATAAATTTCACATTTGGAAATTGAAAAAAATTGGTTTACACTTATAATGTGTGATTTATCAGTTTCTATTTATGGATAAATAATAAATAGAAAATATTTGTATTAATTTTAAGGTGAATATAGAGATGTAAATCCTTCGATCTCTTTTTTCCATCAAACAAAAAATGATGTGTGAATCAAACATGACTAGTGATTTACATTCATAATAATAATTATCTTATCTTTTCTATCATTATATATACTTTCTATATTTCTCTCATGGTTTTTCTAGTTCCAGTTCATTATTTTGAAAGTGTGGTTTGGGATAAATTATATCAAAATCATTTTTAGGTACAAATTTTTTTTACATTATAAATATTTTTTTTGTTATTTTTTGCATATATGTTTTCACAATAACATATATACAAGTAATTTTTATTAATTATTATGATATATTATAGTTATATTTATAATTAAACAACAATATATTATATATAATAGTATGTTATAGATAAAAAATAAACATAAAATGATTCTTCTTAAAAACCAAGTATAATAAATTACTAATAAAATATTCTACTTATATAATCTTTTTAGGATGTAATGAAATTTTATCATTACATTATTAAATATTATAATCCAGTTTTTGAAAAATATTTTATTTTTTATATACTATATTTTGTTTAACAATTATACAACATAAAATATTTAAAATTTTAAATATTTATAATTATTTAATAAAGTGTAATATATATATAATATTACAAAAAATAATAAAAAATAAATTAAAATATATGATATTATAATAATTAAAAATATATATTTTAATATATCCCTTTTCATATAATAATAATAATTTGACAATAATATAATTAATATAATTGATGAAATATAAATTTACAGTAATATAAAAATTAAAAAAATAAATATGAATAAAGAAATTTTATAGATTATTATTCATTATTAAATATTAATATTAATAATATTAATTGATAATTGATGTAGATAAATTTTAGAAATAAAATGTGATTGATTTTTTTGGGATAACATCAATAATGAAGAAAAAAATTTGACTGAAAGGGTGAATATGATCAATTAATAATACATTTGATAGGTTTTTTTTATTTAGTAAAGCATTCCCACCCTGATAGTTTGTTTTGTTATCTTTTGCTATATTGTGGGCATGTAATTCTTTAAAGAAGCATATAGATGGTATTAAAGACATCTAGGTGAAGAAATTGAGTATTTTAAATTATAATAATTTTGGAATGTATGATGAAAAATTTGAAATGGATAGTGGTGTGGGATATATCTATGCACACTGAATATTTAATATAGTTTCAAGGGATTTAATATGGTCATGTCAAGTAATGTGAACTGAATTTTAACAATGTGTTATCCATGATTGTGAAATTTTATGATTTTTTCTTTTAAATAGAATATTATATGAGACAATAATGCCTAGATGATGAAATGGAAAATGCTAATAAATGTCATTGAATGCATCTTTTTAATTTCCTTAATTTTTTTTGAGTCAATAAGGAATGTTGTTATAAGATAGCATTACCCTCAGAAAATGTAATAGAATTTTTTTAAATATAATAAGTGTCACTACTATAATTTTATTCACAAAATTTAGCACATTACTATATTATAGGAAGTGTTGAGGGGATCACATTTTCAATGTTATGATATTAAATAAATTTTCTTTTATTGTTTTTGAAAAAAACAAAGTGAGGTAGAATGTCCATTACCAAATTTAAATGAATTTAGAATATATAAAAAATTAGAGAGAATTTATCTTTTTCTAAAGTTGATATATCTCATGATAAATGTTTTAATTATTCATCTATTTATGAAATATTCATTTTATATTCATTTATATATTTTATTAATATGATGGGTATTAGTATGATTTAATTTAAAATGATTAAATTACTTTTTATAAATTTTACACCCTATATCTAAAGAGTTCATGAAATGTATAATATATTTTTTAGTTTTATTTAACCAATTATTTGGTTTATTTTTTTGTGAATTAAATAATAAAGGTTGATTATTTATTTATTCACATTAGTTGTTAGGATTGTATTATAATTTATATCTTTCTTGAGTATTAATCTTTGGATAGTGGGTCTTTGGGCCCGGAAACACAATCCTAGGGACTAAATATATATCAAAGTGGTGATTAGGAGTCTTTCTATGTCTTTATATATACTTTTGAGTAATATTTTTTTCCTATTATTATATAAATTTAACTGAAAATGTTTCATGTGACTTATACGTAAGATGAATTTATATATATATATATAATTAGTTTAATTTTGAGTAAGAAAATGAAATAAGTAGCTCTATAATATGATATAAATAAATATATTAGGAATATATTAACATATTAAAGTAATGTTATATTCCTTCAAAAATAAACACATATCAATAAACTGATCATTAAAATTATATCATCATGCGAGATCTCGATTGTAACATCCCTGACCCAATACTCTCTCACATGGACCAAACATGTTTTTTATTGGACTTCAAGCATGCCTCCCTGTATGACAAAGGATTCCAACTAGTAGTGAGGGTATAGAGAACATAGTGGGGTGGTTATACCTCTTGTAATATAGTAACAATATTGTAGAAGTAAAAAAATATTATAGTAATGGTGATAGGAAAAATAGTGCAACAAGGCAGATAAACCAAACACTAATGGTCAACTGAACAATCCATTAATAATTAAATGATAATGTATGGTCATGATAGAATTTTTCTAAATGTAAAACTGAATGTAATATAGAGTGGAGAAAAATATTACTTAAATATACTCAAATTAAACCAATATTAAAACCTGAATCAGTCACATTTATTTGTTTCAACCCATCCAGCAAACAATATTAAAAAACAAGGTCATTTTCTATATCCAAAATTAAATTAATGTAATATTATCAAGTACTAAATGGAAGCCCATATAGGGTGCGAGTAAAACTCAGAAATCAGTACCACCATCTCTTAAAAATGGACTAATAATAAGTTCATGAAATAAATAAATAATCAATACTATTAATTAATTAATTACTATGTTGCAAAAAAAATCAACCTATTTTGACACAATGTCGGAATACCTCTGAGCATGTATATTAACCATGAAAAACATAATCATAAGTCTATGGAATAATCTCAAAATTTAATCAATCCCTATAAATAATACTGCATTACTTGGTCAATAAATTTATATAAGCATTTCTTCATAATCGTGAAAATCCCTATATATAGGATTTTCAACATTATCTAGAAAATCCGATTATATAATCATTTCATCATAATGAGGAAAATTCATTTATATAATCACATTAGAATAACTGAAAAAATTATTTTGTATTGGAATTTTCACATCATTGTTAAAATCCCTTTATGTAATAATTTTATCATCACTAGGAAAATTATTTTATATAACCATTTCAGTATCACTGAAAAAATCCCTTTATATAATATTTTTTTCACCACCTGGAAAATCCCATTATATTGTAATTTTAGTATAAATCACAACACAAGTCATAATGAAAATAATACCAAAACTAACATCATAATACACAATGTTCAATTTATCCAATTACCATCTTTCATTCAATTACCCATTCATTCAATAATTGAATAATCCATTTTATAGGGTATATCTATCACAAGAAATTACCTATTCTCTCTTATCATGCTAAGTCATGTTTTAATCCATTATGAATTTCATTGTTGTTCTAGGGTAGGATCACATTATGGGTGGTTTTAAGTCAGGTCAGAATACTATTGGATCTAAAAAGATTCAAGGGTAGTCTAAACACATGATTTTTATCACCCATTATTCTATTAGATAACATGAATGTTGTGTTAGTGTGATTGAATAATATTTAATATTTTTTAAAAAATAGAAACAAACCAAAGAGGTTTTTTATAGACGGCCTTCTTTTATTTGGTAATCAAAGACACACTTTCAAGAAGTAATTACAACAAAGAATAAAGTTGATGGTGATCACAAGGAAAACCACATATTAAAAACTTTAACGAGACATTTGGAAGGGACTAAAATGAAACCAAATTCACAAGGAGTCTCCCTAGGTTTTAAGAGAGGAGGCTTCATGGTGGATGAAATAAATTGATATGAACAACAGGGTTTAAAATTACTGATACTAGGAAAATCATTATCTAAATCCCTTTCATGGGTTGAATTTATCAATTTAGGTGATATGCTAAAAAATGGGTCAATACGGGTTAAAATAACTCTAATCAACTATTTGACATCAGGAATCATCATTATAACAAGTAACTTTTTCACACTATGAACCATCTCATGATGTTGTCCTTAAATAGGTTCATGTCTTCTAACATTTTTTATGTGAATGTTTCTAGTAGACTTCTCTCATACCAGCTTCAATAGAAAAAACCCAAACAACCTCTGAAGCCTTCCAAACTCATCAAGTATCCTCGAAATCCATTAACACATTTGTACCATGAATCCATTAGTTAAAAAAACATGAATGGCAAAACATTAGGTAATTATCCCTTGTGAAATCTCTCCATCCAAAAAAGATACTCAAACACCATGATTTAAAGGAAAAGTAAAACCCAAAATATAAATAGGTTCATCCAAATATCAGTGGGGGAATACTTGAAAAAAAGATGGGATCATACAACCACCACAACATATAATATCCCATCTCCAAGATAATATAATAATAAATATGAGCTCTTGATGAACATGTTTGGCCACTATACTTGCATTTTAGATTCCCTCTCCCACGTCGCCTCTTAAACACACCCATTTTTCCAATGAACAAAAACTACAGTTATAGTCTTTCCCTAGATATTGTTCTAACTATGTTCCACAATTGATATTGGATTTTCTTCAATGGATGGATTTACACAAATCTATAATTCATTAATTTCTGCCACATTAGATGGTTTTGATTATATCTATAAAGATGTAACATTTGAAACATGTCATGAATGAAATATTATTACTACGGAAGGGGAAATTGATATGCCACTAGACTGACCCTTTCCGCTATTTCAAATTGACTGACAAACATGGGTGCTAACTTTCCATGATTCCTAATACATATTTCCTCTAACCTAGGAAACAACAGAAGGAAAACATTAGGACCAACCTCAAACATCAATGTTCATGTCTACTAGTCATCGTAAGATTTCTACTTTATCTGAATGTTAACCAAGCACCTTCTAATCTTATAAACTTTCTCAGAAGTCACTTATAGAAGACTAGTTACAACCAGAGCTGGGTCACCTTCCACTAAAAAATAAATAGAAAAAGTGCATGGTCTTCTATAAAAAGACTCAAAGGGTTCCATTTGATCTATTCATGATAGATATAATTATAAGACAATTCTAATAGTGATAAATTATAATCCCATGAACCATAGAAATATGAAATGTAGACTCGTAACATATCCTCCAAAAATCTGAATAGCATGTTCATATTGGTCATTGGTCTAAGGATGAATGGTTTTAATCAGAAGAATGGGTGTTCCAAGAGCCATATGATGACCCTACCAAAACTGAGATGTTAAGTGATTATATCTATTACAAAAAATATTTTATAGAACATCATGTAGTCATACTATCTTCCCCACATAAACACTAACCATATCATCAACAGTGAAGGTCACCTTGATGGGAAATAAGTGGTCCACATCAGATAGTTGATCTATGATCACTAATACTACATCATTCTTATGAGTTTTCTTGGGTAATACTATCACAAAATCCATAATCAAATTTTCCCATTTGTATTTTGGAATGGGAAGAGAATTCAATAACCTAGTAGGACTCTAATTGTCAACCTTCACCAATTAATAGGTGAAACATATTACCATGAAGCTCACTACCTCTTTCTTCATCTTGGATCACTAGTAATTTCTATAGATATCACGATACAGCTTCTTCATCCCTGGATATACCACCCATCTTGTAGCATGAGACTCTCTCATCGTCTCATCATGAAATCTTATAGGAACCCATACTTGGCCATTGAAATGAAGATGATTACCACTGTTAAGATACCATTTTGTAGGTGGCTCCTCACTATATAATTTTTTACTTTGAGTTAATCACTATACATCATATACATGCTCAGTATTGATCTAGTTAAAAATCATGGGTATAACATATGTAAAATTTAGGGCTACTTATCCATATGAATCTTGTATTTATAGATTCATATCTACAAAGAGATCCATTATCTTCAACTTGTTAAGAAGACTCTTGTTCAGACTCCATCTGTATCTTCTAGCTCATGAAATCAGATATTATATTTCCCTTTACTAGTGTATAATCCATCTCAAATTCAAAAGACTAAAGATACTCAACCTACCTCCTTGGGAAAAGGTTCAGGTCTCACTGTGAGAATACTTTTCTATGGATCTTATGGTCCATGTTAACAAAAAAACCTCTCACCCAATAGATAATGTCTCCAAAATCTCAGGTCTTGTACCACTGTAGATAACTCCAAATTGTTATTAGGATAATTCCTCTCATACAATATCCACTATATGGATCCCTAATCAACCACTCAGTCTTTATGCATCATAACTACTCTGATTCCAACTTTGAATGAATCATATTACATGATATATGACTTACCCATCATGTGTAAGATGGGGACTGATGATGAGGTCATCTTGATCTTCAGATCCTAAAAATGTATCACATAACCATTCATTCAGAAAACATTTACCCCTTTATTGGTCAACCCAAACATTAGTTCTTCTAGGTGGGATATTTCCAAGATAAAATGTAAATAATGACCTTCTAAACCCCGATGTATTTTAATCATATAAGTCATTATTATGCCTCTCCTAATATGACATTATTATAACCTTCTTTTCTTCCACTAACACAATATACTTTGAGATGAAATAACCAAATAGGTGAGCTTTATCGATCCAAAATTTAAATTTGGTTATCTTGGTGTAAATTCAATGCTCTCTCAATGTAATGAATAAGATATAATTATGTTGGGAATGATCATCCATATATATGGAATAAACAAATATTTCATCGATGAAGACCAAAACAAAATATTCAATAAAAGGATGAATGATATTATTCATAAAGGATATGAATATCACGGGTGCATCTTTTATACCGAAAAGCATCACCATGAACTTTTATAAGTTATACGTTCTCTTAAAAGTAGTCTGAGGTATTTATGATGATCAAAATCTCAAAATACGATACCCTGATCTCAAGTAAATCTTATAGAAAATTTGGGACCTATTAGAATATCAAAGAGATCAAAAATTCATGGAATGGTTTAACCATTCTTGATAATCATATGGGTCAATATATGATAGTACACAGATAAGAAAAATGTATCATCGTATTTATTGGCGAAAATCATGGGAGAACACCAAGGTTACGTACTAGGTCGTATGAAAACCTTTTCTTCTAGATTTTCCAACTAAATATTCAATTTAGGAATCTATAATGTTGTCATCCTGTATGTCAGAATAAGAACTAGATTAGATCAAAACACTAACTCGATAATGATGTAAATGTCTTGTTTGGGTGCTAATCCATATAACACATCTAAAAAAAATCCTAAAAATTGTGTATCACTGAAGGAAAAGTATCATGCTATATTCAACCATCATCTAGATAAAGACCCATTATATAATACATGATACAATACAATCAACATTAAATTGGTAATTCACAACTAGCCTGAAGATCCCACTCACACAATTGAAAATAACTAACTCCTTCTATGAATAGAAAGGTGAATTTACTATGATAACATTTTATAGAAGCTTAGTATATAAATATCCAATCTATACCCAGAATCTAATCAAAAAATTTTCTTTCTATAATAAATGGTTCCCAAAATAAATGGTGGAAACCAATTTCTATAGAACATGCCTTTCTTTGTTTTATATTCTCCTACCGCTCTCCGAACAGTGTTTTGATGGTCAAGATTCCATCCAAGCTTTACAAAACCAATCTCAACCCATTTTTGAAGAGAGAAAATTTAATGGAAGGTGATTCTCTTACATCAAACAAAATATAAGAAAGGGTAGATGATACATTAATAATACCTCTAACGGTAGAAGTCATTTCATCAAATCAAGTCAGAGTACAATGAATAAAAAGTAGCTATAATGTCTCTCTTCACTAATCTAACTCACATAGGTTATTCCCTCTACCTTGCCCTACTGATCGTGTATTGGGGTACCATTTCCCATACCTCGACCTAAACAAAAAGTGTAACTCCAACAACTACTCTGTTGAGGGGAAGTTCATTCCTTCATAGACTCTAGTGTTAGTATCAATCCAATTCTAGTACTCTACTCTTATATCCCCTTACAAAATCATTGCAGGTGAACCAACATACCACAAGAACATCATTCCAAAGTAGGATAAAAACATTGAGGCTCCTTGTAACCAAATTTTCCACGCTGATAGAATGGTAATGGTATAAAGTCATGCGATGGATCCCCCCTTCCCTAGATTCTCTTCCTGTTGTTTCTTGTGTAGTAACTATCATAGGGGTTCTTCTTGACACTAGAAAAAGAGCTCCCAATTCTCCCTATAGAAATATCTTGACCACTGCTTAGTGCCTTTATCATATTCCCTTCCATGATTAGATCCTAATTCATTACTTATGAAATATTACTCGAGAAAAAAATGTTAACATATGACCCAATATCATATGAAAGCCCATCCTAGAAATACCTCACCCTGTAAATCTCATCAACTACTAAATACGGTGTAAAGCACTTCCTCTTGATGAAATGTCTAGCATAATCCATCATCGACAATCCCTCCTACATCAGGTGCTTGGACTCATGATCCTTCTCAAACCTCAACATATTGGGGTTGAAGTGGCTCAAAAGTTAACCTTAAATTCCTTCCAAGATAAATCCTATCTCATCAGTTCATAAATCAATGTAACAGTGTGAATAGTCACCCTTTAAATCAATCTCATAACCCTAAATAATTTTTCAAGAAGGTTAACATCCTCTTGATACTCAAGAGCTATAGGAATCTCTGGTTCAGCTATGTGATGAGGGTTTTGATGACCTCTATCCTAATAGAAAATTCAATGATCCCAAGGAGGAACATTCTCTACAAGAAAAAGATATTGCTTAGAACACTATATAACATTTTGTTCAACCTCAATAGGTGAAAAAATATTGAATTACTGATTCATGGCCACTCTAAAATGGAATAACAAACTAATTAGCATGAAATTTCTGTTCATTCATTTTCATTTATCAGATATAATAATTATCATATTTCATAGTTCATACATGAAAATATATCACCTATAGTTAATATTCCATTATCATGAACAATGCATGTTAATGTATATCCCTATGTTCCTATCATGATGCATGCATACTAATCTCACATTATATGAGGCCATGAGTAGAAATATAAAGATTCAATAACAACAAACCACATGTGAATTACCCATGGTAAAATAACATCAAACCATAATAATCGAACAACATGAACAGAAATCACATTCCATGGTACCCAAATTTTCCCCTATACATGGGTAAGCTACTCCCATGAAAAAGATTATTACTAGGTCCCAACACATCTAAGCCTCCTTTATACCTTTCCCAAATATCAAAGAAATAAAAAATAAAAAACCTCACGATCATATTCAACATTGTAATGTCCCCCAACTAATCACTCACCCAAATAGACGAAGAATGTTGGTTTATGTAAATCCAGTGGGCCTCCATGCATTCTAGAGGCTACCTACTTGTATAAGGGATGTATAGAACGAAGTGGGAGATACTATACTACTTGGTATATAGTTTCAATATAGCATATATAAATAAATATTAGAGTAACAGAAAACCTAGAAACAATATAACACAGTGGATAAACCAAACTAATTCCAATTAAAGAATCTATTAATAATGAAACCATAATGTAATTTTATAATTTAATTTATCTAAATTTCAAAATAAAAGTAATATTGATAAAAGTCCAGGATAATAAAAATAAACTCAAAATCCCCTAGTCTTGAACCGCATGGCAGTCATATTTCTAACCTCCAACCCATCCAACAAGAATCAATAAAAAACAAGTTTCTTTTACTTATACAAACCCTCTTCTTTGTAATTTTCTCATGTACCAAATGGTGTTCTTAATATTGTGTGAGTAAAAATTATTAGGTCAAGACCGCCATGTCTAAGAAAAAAATCTGCTAACACATACATAGGATGACGAGATAATTGAGTGTATTAATTAATCAGTTAATATGATACATTAATCTACATGCATTGGCACCATGTCAAAATATCTCAAACCACATAGAATAACTAGGCCAACCTTTTCCAAAAATCCAAGTAATAATCACACAACTGATTCAATCCCAATAATCACTATAGTATAATCGGGCCACGCCCTTTATATAAGCATTTTACTATAGCCAAGAAATTCCCTTTATATAATAATTTCAGAAAAACCGGAAAAATACCTTCATATAATCATTTCCTCATGACTGAGAAATTCCCTTTATATAATAAATTTGTCATCACCATGAAACTTCATTTATATAATCATTTTATCATCACTATAAAAAACCCATTTATATAATAATTACAGTATAAATAACAACACAATTCATAATAAAAAGAAGACCACAACATGAAATAAAAATCCAAAATGGTTAATTTAGATAATTACCATTTTTATTTCAATTACCCATTAATTCAATAATCAGCTAATAAATAGTACAAGGGGAATCTTTTACGTGAAATCAATTTAGGTCTCATGTCATGTTAAATCATATTTTAATCCATTAGATAGTTCATTATTGATTAAGGGTAGTCTCACCCTATTGTAGCCTCAAGTGAGGTTGCAACACTATTGTATCCAAATATATCCAAGATTTTCCCAAACAAATTATATTCATCTCCCATTATTCTGTTAGTTAACATGAATTTTGTGTTAGTGAAATAGCATAACATTTCACATTCTTAAAAAAATAGAAATAGAGAAAATGGGTTGGTTACATAACACCAATCGTTATTTGGAAATAAAAGTAATTTTTTAAATTGAAAACACCAATTAGGAACAAAGTCAATCGTGATCACAAGAAAAATTAGATATTAAATGCTTGATCAATACATCTAGAAGGGAAGAAAATTCTCCAAAATCAAATGGAGTTTCCATAATGGTTGATAGATGAGGCTTCATGGGAGATGAAATAAAAAATATATTTTTAGTATGGTTTAATACTATTGACCCTAAGAGATTCATGACATGAAAACCTTTCAGGATGTGGATTTCTCAATTTACAAGATATGCTAATGAACAGGTCGCCTAGGGTTAAAAATATCCATGATAGATTGTTTCACATATTGAAATACATTCACAACATGTCACCATTTCATGTTATAAACTATTTCGTTTAATATTCATAAAATTAATTTCACATTGTGTTATATTCTCAAGATGAGAAAGTGTCATATAGATAGCTCTGAGCCTATCTTCTATAGAAAGAACGGAGACAACCTCAGAAGAATTCCAAACTCGTAGAGAAACCCTAAAATCCGTTGAAACATTTACACCCAATCATAATTAATTAAAAAATTACTTTAAATTTAGTTTAATTTTTCAAGAAATCTCTCTCTAAACCAAAAAGAAACACAACCACTATATTTTAATAATGAAGGAAAACCCAAAATTAAAGGAGTTTTAACCAAAGCTCAAAGTGGGAAGTGCCTAGAAAAAAGTGGTATTTTACATCAGTGCCCATAGATTATATTTTTTTAGGAATGTTCGTTGTGTGTAACATCCTAATATTTAATGATATATTTCTCTTAAAATAATATTTATTTAGTTGATATATTTATTTACACAAAACACCGAATTTAAATGAACTATGATATATTGTTAAAATATTATTATTCAATCTGATAGTTATCCCTTAATCATTGGATTGGTGGTTATTAATAGGGATAAATAAATTATGAAACAATGTTATTTACAAATGTATAAAACAAATTAATTGGTTATAAAATGGATAGAACTAAAAATAAATGTGTTATAAGGTAAAGAGAGATGTTTTTCTAAAAAAAATGTTTTTATGCACACAATATTTTTTTCATTTAAATAAATTAGACTAATCACTCTTGATGAATTATTTTAATGAAATTGAAATAAAATGTATTTTTTTTTCAAAAAATTAATATTTATCTAAAAGTAATTAAAGGAAAATAATAAGAATAAATCAATTTTTATGTTAAAATATTCATTTTTATAAAAATGGTTTTGTTACATTTTGTGCGCTTATTGTAAAATAAATTTATTCCACTTATAAGAATTTAATATTAAAAAATAGACCGCATAATTGTGATCAACATTTTCAAATTTTTTAAATAGTTAAATTTTATATTTGGTCATTATTAATAGTAACCTTGGTAAATTTTTTTCACCTAAATAAGGGTAAAATTGTTAAAATATGGATAAAAGTTTGGGATAATGCTTTAAAATATCTCCAAAACATTCTTTTATCCTTTTTTATGATTTTATTTGGACCATTATCATCCATTTATTGAATATATGGCCACTTTTTTACATTTTAATTCTTATTAGGATGTTTATATTATTTTTTGAAAATGATAAATATAAAATGTCACTCTCTTGACTATAATAACTCTAAATTATTATTTTAAGGATAAAAGGAATATAATATTTGTTATAAATGTTTATTTAAAATAAGATTTAATTTTTTTAATCTTTTTAATTTTTTTATAATATTTTGTTATTAAATAATTACATTGAATTCTTTCCCAACAATGATAAATTATTTATTCAATTAACAGAAATGTAAAATAAATGATTTTAAAAATATATAAAGTAATAAAATATGGGTGATTTATTTTGTTAAATGTATTTTTTAAATAAAAATAACATATTTGTTATGTGTGAAAGTTTTATATTATAATTCCAAGACTATATTTATGGATTTAAAGTCAATGTAAATGAATACTATGGAAAATGACATTAATGATATTTCATGGAAAATAATATTTTATTAAATTATTTAATAGTCATAAAAAAATTAATGATGATAAATTATGGTGATAAAGGTCTAATATTTCATCTATTTTCCATTTATAAGACAATTGTTAACTAATAAGTAAAATCATAACACTTTAAAATTAAAAAAGTCATTACTGCAGTTAAGGTAAAAATTGGTTAATCAATGGTTTGAAACAAAAGATAAGGATTAAAATGAAACCAAAACCGATATAAATTACATTTTATAATGATATTTATACCATATACTATATTTAATTGATTTTATGGTTATCTATAATCATTATACATGAGATAGATATTATTTATTATTTAATATTGTTTAAAAATTCACAGTGTGATTTTTCTCTACCTTATAAGAGGACACCCATGACCTATTTTCATTAAACCTACATGAGATATATATCTCAAAAAACACTACCTAATTATCTTATAAACACACCTAAACATTAATTATAGGTTTTGTATTCTTAAAATACAATTCCACATGTCATTAAAAAGGATATAAATGAGGCTGACAGAAGAAGAGATAATCATTCTACATGGCCTCTTATAATTTATTTCTTCATCTACATCTTCAAAGTATCAAAAATTGATTATAAACTAATAAAATTATTATCCAGAATATAATAAAAAAAATTATGATTATGTAATCACTATTATTCACCATATTTCTAACAAATGGGAAGTGAATGTTTTTCTCATGCTTATGTGGGGACGACCGCATCCCCGTAGTGTTATACTTCATTTTCCTTCCTCATATTTCATTGATGCTTATTATGATGGGTTTAAGGATTTTAAATTAAATTTATTTAAAATATTATTTTTTAATTACAATATCATATCTACTTTCTTACCTTCCCATCCGTCGAAAAAGGATAATGTCTCTCGGGCGTATGTGTGGACAACCACATCCACAAAGTGATGTGATTCGTTTTATATTTACACATTTCGTGGATGGTATTAAGAAAATATATAATGAATATATATGATATATATAATATAATAATTATTCCACAATGTGAATTTTTTACCTTTCTCTCTTTCCATCGTTTGAAAACATAAAACAACGATCATGTGTATGTACGGTTGACCGTCTCCATAAAATGTGAAATTAATTTTTCTATCTCTATCCTTT
Source organism: Viscum album (assembly GCA_963277665.1). NCBI lineage: Eukaryota > Viridiplantae > Streptophyta > Magnoliopsida > Santalales > Viscaceae > Viscum > Viscum album. The sequence goes on along the minus strand of OY728134.1, from coordinate 630,648,495 downwards.
ATAAATGAATATAAATATATATAATTAATATATAAGATATTTATATCATTATTAAAAAAATTATATGATGTAACCACGATCAAATTACATTGACCAGAACAATCGAAGTGAAATTATCATGAAAAAGAAAATAGTTAACACCCAGAATGGTTTGAGAAGTTTTACTAAAAATTTACTAAGTGTGAATTTTAGCTATAAAAAGTTTCATTTTTTGTTCATATATTTCCAAGAGAGGGAATATAATTGAAACCATCAATGATAATTATTATTGAATTTTCTCCAATACCAACTATAATGACAGACATCTGTAGTTTTCTGTTTTGGTTTAGCATGAAATTGTTAATGATTTATAGATAATTGATCATGATTATCTAAACAACTCAATTAGTTAAAACAAAAGGGATTCATAAACCTTTGGTTAGATGAATTTGGGGTTATTTTCAAGGAACTTTAGAGAATATTAGTTTGTGTACCTATACATACAGTACGATGTAGTATTGAAGGGTCGGTGATCTATAGTGATGCATCAAAGAAGGGAATGATTTGTTTCCTTATACAAAATGTTATGGTGATAGCATATGTCTCATGATAATTAAAAATTCATGATAAATATTACTAAAATCAAGATTTTGAGTTGGAATTATAGTTTTTTTCATAAAATATTGGGATTCATTATCTTTACTGTGAAATGTCTGACATATATAAATTTCCTAAAATCATGTATTATGTATTCACAAAGAAATTGTTGAATATACACTCATGAATATCGTAGTAATTGATTAATTATTAATAATTCTTAGTACATTACCACCCATGGATGGGAAATAAGGTGGTTGGGGATCTATGTCAAAGAGACCATTCTAGTTTTTCAATGATAAGGATAAAAATAGATATAATAATTATTGATTTTCAGAAAATGGAACATGAAATCCTAAGGAAAAGGGAAAGATCCTATATTTATCTTATGAATGTTACATCATCTATCCATGTGAGTATTAAATAGATTCAAAAGGAAGATGTGTAACCGAAAAATAATGTGTGAAATTTTATTTAAATATCCCTTTATTTTAATGGAGTGATATGTTTAAGAAAATTTATGTGTCACATCCATACCAAACATAAAGTATTTACCGAATTAATCTCATTGTTCACATTTTCTATTCTTTATTAAATTATGATGGTGTATGGAGATATAAATGTGTATTCCAGTGGGACAACATGAAGATAAATATAGCTGATTATGTATCTCGGTGCTTCGTATCCCATCAAGTTAAGGCTGACAGGCAGAAGTTTAAGGGAATTTTATAAGCATTACCCATTGTAGAATGGAAATGGGAAAACATCACTATGCATTTATCCATCTGGATCCCCAAAAACATCTAAAGGGACCAATGTTATTTGGGTTTTAGTTGAATTCCTTGCAAAGTAATCATGATTCATCCACATTATAGAATATTTCTCTCAAGATCGTCATTTGAGGATATAAATAACGTAAGTGATGATAATTCATAGTGTACCGCTCTTAATTTTTTCTGGTTTTGATTGGAGGATTACCTTGAAGTTCTAGTTAAATCTTCAACAAGATATGGATTTATAGTTGTGTTTTATTAAGAAATATCCACTTCAAATAGATGTTTATTATAAGATATTAATTCAAACCCTAGATGAAATGCTGAGATATTATTCCATTGATATAAAAGAATTTTGGGATCAAACCTTCCTCTAGTCTAGTTTTCTCACAAAACTATCTTTCACTCTATCATTAAATTGGCCCCTTAGGAATCCCTCTGTGTAAATAATTGTATAACTCTACTATATTGGAATAAATCTATATAAATAAATCTATTTAGACCTTATCTATATAGGTAATTGTTAGAGAAAGTCATAACCACTCATTATCACATCATGTTATTTTTTAGTTGATTAAAATTTTATGTAGTCATTTTACAGTGAAATATGGAATTCATGGTTGGTGAGAAGGTATTTCTATGTGTTTATCCAATGAACAGGGTTTTGAGATTTATAACTAAGGGAAATATTATCTATAGGTATATTTTCCTATTTGATAATATTGATTGAGTGTGGATGATATCTTATCATATGGATATTCTATTGAACTGCTCTCATGTTCACAATGCATTGTATGTATCTCTCTTAAGGAAGTACATACCTAACAATTCACATCTACGAAACTCAGAGGATGTATCACTATGGAAATATATTTTATATGTATAATATCTAGTATAAATCTTTGAACATATAAATAAATTTTCATATAAAAATAATACTCATCGGGTATAAGTTTTTTAGAAGAATCAGTTATTCAATGAAGCTACATGGGAACCCGAGGATGTGATGAAACAGATATATCATCATTTTTATATCAAAATAAAATAATGTTTCGGTAGAAATTTAATTTTATGGGGGTTATAATGTAAAACCCTTATATTTTATGATATATTTATCTTTAAATTAATTTTATTTATTTGATAATTTTCATTACACGCAACACCAAATTTAAACAAACCACGATATACTATAGAAATATTATTATTTAAGGATAAAATTATCTCCAAGATATTAGATTAGATTGTATGAATGGGTCTAAATAAATTATTGAAAAAATATTTTTTTTAATATGTATAAAATAAATTAATTATTATCAAATGGTTAGAAATGAAAATAAAATTATTTAATGATAAATATTGAATTTTTCTAAAAATTAGTGTTTATACACCAAATATGTGTTTATATAAATAAATTAGATTTACATTTATTGAACACTCATTTTAATTAAATGAAAAAATAATATATTAAATAAGGTGTTTTAATATTCATCTGATGGTTTATACTAATAATTTAATAAGAATAAATACTGTTTTATGTTAAAATATGTATTATTCTAAAAATGGTTACGTGATTATTATAAAATTAATTTATAAAACATATAAGAATTTAATCATGAAAACATAAGTCCCATATATTGTAATAAAGAGTTTCAAATTTGGTAAATATATAACTTTTATTTTTGTACATTATAAATAGTAACCTTGGTAAAAAAAATCAACATGTAAGGGTAAAATGAGTAATACAATGTTAAAACACTCAGATAAGGCACTAAAATTTTTATAAAACCTGCCTTTATCATATTGTATATGTCTATTTGGAATATTCTAATACAATTCTCTAATATATATCAATTTTTTCCTTCTTCTATTATTTTAACCTTTATATTATTTAATGTAATCAATTAATACAAAATGTAACTCTCTTGACTTTAATGAACATAAATTTTAATTAAAAGGATAAAAATTGGTTACGTTCAATTCAAAATGATTATTTAAAATTTTAATTATTATTTTTAGCATTTTATTTTTTTATAAGTTTTACTGTTTAAATAATTACCTTAAATATTTATAAAGCAGAGACATAATATTTATACATATAATATAAAAATAAAATTAATGATTTTAAAAATATTAAAAATAATGAAATTTCGTTGAATATTTGTGTTACATGAACCTATATGATAAAAATATCATATTAGGGACTTCTGAAAGTTTTATATTTTAATTCCATATCTATATTGATGACTTTAAATTCAAATTAAATGAATAGTGTTAAAAATCACAATAAAGATATTTTATAAAAAATAAAATTTTATTAAATTATTAAAAAATCATAAAAATCATGAAAGTATAAAATTATGATTATAAAAAGTTTAAAATTTCATAAATTGGCCATTTATGATCCAATTTATACCTTATATGTATAATTATAACCTTTTTTGATTAATAATTGTTTTAGCAGAGTTAATCATAAAATTGTTTAATTAAGGGGTTACACAAAATGATGAGGTTTAAAATGAAACCAAAACCCATAAAAATTTCATTTACCAATGATATTTTGAAAATGGATTCTTTTTAAATTAATGTATATTTTTATGTATTATACTTTACCCATATATAAGTAATATTTAAATATTTTGTGAAATATCAATTGTATCCCTTCCCTCCCTTATAAAAGGACACCCCATATATCTTTTATTTACACCCCCATGAGTCATGTGTAACTAAAAAATAATCAAAACAATACACTTTGAACTTATTTATATATTAATTATATGTTCTTTTAATCATAAAATTCCATTATAAGGGTCTTTAAGAAAGGATCTAAAGGAGGCCAATCAAAGAACAGATAATTATCCTACCAAACTTCGTTCAATTTATTTCTTCTTTAACCTCCTATAAATCTATGATGTACATCATAAAATAATATGTTATGTATCATAAATACACTCAATTTTTTTTATGATTTTGTAACCAACAGTAGTCACCCTCTTTTCCATCAAATGGTATGTGAAAGTATCACTCATGTGTACATGTGGACTACCTCCTCCACATAGAGATACAATTAATATTCTATCACCATATTTCATGGAGTGTTATAATGATGGGATTATTTTTTATAAATGATATTTATGATGTAATTATTCTTCTAAAATTATAATATAATATTTACCTTCTTACCTTCTCATCCGTTAAAAATGATAATGTGGCCCATTCATACGTGTGGAATACAACCTCCACAAAGTGATGTGATTAATTTTTCATTCATGCTTTACATGGTTGGTAATAATGAAATTTTTAATGAATATATATAATAAGTTTTATATTATAATTATTCTGGAATGGATAATTTTTATTAACCTTCTAATCAATCTATATTTTTAAAAGTGAATGCGGCATTCATGTGTACATACGACCAACCTTTTCCCAGAATGATGTAATTATTTTCTCAATCTATATAGTTTATTAATGAATATATATATATATATAATTAATATTAATGATATTTATTTCATTATTAAAAAAATTTAGATTATGTAATTGTGATCAATGTATAATTACTGGAACTACTGAACCAAAATTCTCATGAAAAATGAAACATAAAACACCCTGAAACAACAGTTTTAATAAACAATTTAAATAAATAGATATTAAAATGATATAAGTTGTTAATATATGATACTATAAGTATTTAAGTTACTTTATTATATAATTATAATAAATTTAAATTAATTATATAGGTTTTCAGAGTGATTTATAACAAATTCTAACTCAAGGTAAGTGGATTTCTCGCTATAATTTTATTTCTATGAGACATACATAATATTGACCACTTGTTGATTTTTTATGGTGTATATACTACCCATGAATGTATTTTATTATTATTATAATTAATATTATGGTATTTCAAGATACATATAATTTTCTCTATTTCAATATGTTACGATTCAATAGTTACTAAAGCGTTAATGGATTTATGTTACAATCTCATTGTTAATCGGAATTGTTTTTTATTAAGTTTTCAATGATATAATTTTATGACCAATATCTCAATAGGGCCATTAAATTTATTATCCTATAGTAATTTATGAATATTACATGATTTAATTTAATTTTTTATCTTTATTTATTCAAGATATTGATATTTTTTATTTAATTAAAACTATCTTTATTTCTCTCTTTAGTCAAAAATTATTTTTCATCCATATCCATGTTTTATAAAAATGATTTCAAGTAATTTTTTAATATTATCCTATATTTTTTAAAATCTTTTTTAACAATTATTTATTTTTTAAAATAAAATTTATATTCATTCCATTTTCTGAATGAGGTCCTTTTGTCTTTTTTTTACCAAAAATGACAAAAAAATATTTATTTTAACAGATACAATAGGAATGAAATTTCATACCATCATAAACACTCACTGATTTGTAGCATCATTTAAATTTCTCAATGATCCTTTCAAAAAAATCCATTAATATTTTCAAAAAATTATATTTTAAATATGTTATTTCCAATTAGATATGATATTTTCCTCAAGAAACATTCCATGTGAACATTTAATGTAATTTTCATCTAAGCTGACATATTTTGATGTTACATAAGATTTACTTGGGATATGATCCAATGAAAAAATTATTATTATTTATCTCTGTGGTTTATGATTTTGATGATAATATTTTTATGAAGCTATTTTTTTCCTATTGGTTATGCGATGATGAAATGATGAAATGTTGAAATTTTTCTAAAACCAGATCAGATAGGGACTCTCTCCACTGAAATGTTTACATAAAATTTGTATGAATTGGGGGGTGAAACTAGTTGAGTTAGGGACTATATACACTATTATATCCATAGGAGTAAACCTTGACTAGGTATAAGATGTAATGGCGAGTGAAACCAATACAATATTAAAGTTATAGAACTAAGACCCTACTATGGAAATGATTTTATATATTTATGTGTATTCCAAAAACATCAGTCTCATGAAAATTTTATTCTCTCATGGCTCATGATTATGGATTAATTTCTAATTCATTTATTTTATATGAACATGATTTATGCCATGATTTAGTATTATGATCTACGATATGTGGGGAATGGTTTTAAAATTTTAGTATCATGTTGTCATAACCTTATGTTCATGTTATCATTCTGTTAACATTGGTGTCTCCATTGTTTATCCTTACTGTGCATCTGATATCATCATTTATAATGTTTCCCTAACCTATAATATGAATAAAAATTTTATTTAAGATATATCTTTGTAGGGTGCTAGTTTTTAATAATTTTGGTTGAGATGATGTAGATCTGCAATGAACCTGTTTTTTGTGTATAAAATTTTTAAAGGAAACTAAACCTATATGATTCTGGCAGGGATCAAAATGGTATATATTGACTATTAATCCAAAAATATGTAATATTTATGTATGAAAATTATGTTTCGCTAAATTATGGGTACCTATAATAGAATTAATAACTCATGTTTAATTATAATATTTGGTTTAAATTAGTTTGGTGGAATTAAAAAGATAATTTTTTAGAACAACGGTCATCAATAACTATTTTTGTTGGATTAAGAAATATTATGTTGGTTGTAATTTATTTTATAAGTTTTTTGTATTTTCTTTGTTTGAATTGAACGAGTATTTGAATTTCCTTTGTGAAAATTTGAATTGTTAGATAAGGCTTCTAGAAATTTAGTGAAATTGAGTTTCTCACTCCATTATTATAGGTTATGACAGATTAATCAACAAGTGCATATTAAAATACTAAAAATGTATAAAATAAATTTGGAGGATAAAACAATTACATAATATTTAATTAATGTTATGGTGTATATATTTCACTCTGGAGAAGGTAACTATCCCATAATTTTTCTTCCTAAGAATAACCTCAAAAATATTCATGTTTTGTAAGAATAAGTCTATAGAATTTGATATTGTGCTAAATCGTAAATCTAATAACCATTTTTTGTAGAATATATGGATTATTAAAAGGAATTGATAAGTTGGGGCTATAGGATGGATCCACATCATAGTAAGAAGCTAGGTTAAATATGCGGATGCTTGGAATATGATGTATTGGAGATTCATGTTGCAATGGGAAGATCACACTACAACATGTTGTATATAGAGAATGACTACACCGTGAAATTGTTTTTGTAATGTAAAGAGGTTGTCTTATGAAGAATAATTGAAAGATATAATTATCTAAGAAACAAGGTATCATTCTACAATGTGAAGGATCCCATCCTAAAATTCTTATAACCATATGAGAATAGCTAATATCATGGAATATTTTTGTAGGGACTATTAAATTATATTAATCTAGATTTTTTGGATCTGGTTATCAATAAAGGATCACACAAGAATGTAATATAACATGCTAAAACTAGGAGGATGTATATGGAATCACTCTATATAAAGGAAGGCCAAACTGAATTACATCAGGTTTCAAAAAGTATTTTAAATTTTAATTCATTATAAATTCAATGAGATCATTATTTCTTTGGAAAAATGTATAAGTTATTAATAGTTTGTTTGATTACCCAAATAGTGGGATATTAGTGGATAATTCATGAGGAAAAATTTGAGTGTTTTGAACCCTTGATATTGGGGGGGTCAATGAAAAAGAGAGAGAGAGAGGAGAGAATTTCAATATCAATAAATTTGAGAGAATGGATCCTATTGTGATAAACACCATTGAATATTGACATTTTTTTTGAAGGACTGGGATAATAAAAACAAAACCCTTGTTGATTCCCATTTTATCTTTCGTGAATAATCATTTTATGTGATCATTGTGTTTCATATTTTTATATTACATTTCTCAAAGAAAAGTAATGAGATATAAGATATGTGAGTCAATGTTGTATAGATAGTGTATCATTCCTAAGACTTTTTAATATCTATATTGAGTAGTGTTATCATGTGGTATGTTAACACACTATTGATATATGTTCCGTAGGTTTTCTATTTTTATTGAACTTAGTAAAACCTCTATTTCTTTGTGTTTAATTATATCATTGGGATATTATTTTTGCATAAGGCTTGGATAGTTCTAATTTAACATTCTAATATAATAATAATATTTAGTTGAAGAAGAGGAGAATTGAACACTCTAATTTACCCATAGCTAATATATAATCCACAAGGTTCTATCTTGATGAATCTATCATTGATGTTTTTTTGTGTATAATGTGGTCAATGAAATATGATATACTTTGTTTATAGGAATAAATTATCAAATATGGATGAATTGAATGGGATTGAATCTCCCTAATAATTGTAGGATCACTAAGAGGGGAATATATTTAATCAATGATCACTTTGTTATTTTAATTCTTCTTATGAACTCAACTTTTGAATATTTTTATAGTTATGATCCACTCTAATATATATCTCAACCAATCTTCATATACAATAATATAATGTGGGATATAAAAACAATATCATTATACATATTGGTATAAATAATTACTTATTTCCATGTTGGTTATCCCCCATAACATGTATTCTTTTGCAAACTTTTTTCATGAATAATATGGCACATGTAGAAACTAGTTCTACACCCCAGTAATTGTTTCTCCAGATAACCATAGCTCTACCCCCTCCGTGATAAACTCTTCTCAATAAATTGGTCATACCCCCAACATTAATTCTTGTAGACACTTTATTGACAACTAATTATATTCCCTGGTAATAATAATTTTCAGCAACTAGTTCTATACCCCATCTACAAGCTCTTCCTTTTTATTTTCTAATCCTCTATAAAAAGATATGTTATTCATCTATAAGAAATTTTTATCACCTTCACTAATGTACAATATTCAAGTTATTTAAAAACCCTCTCAAGAGTTTTTTCCGTTAAAAACATTATCTTGATCTTAGGAATTTGATGATATTCCCAATATCAACTTTCTTAGAACTTTTATGGAAACAATTCTTTTAATGAATCCATCTGATTGAATTTTGTATAGTATTCCCACCATCATATGGGACTCCATATAATGGAAATCCATTTTATTTTCCTCAACTCACTACACTTCAATCTCACATGCTCTATTTGATACACCTCTATAAAATTTTCCTAATACAATGCATTTATATCTTATTAAAGAAATATTAGTCTGATTAATTTTCTTTAACCTAGGAGGAAATCTAATAAAAAAATATCACCCTAATTCCTATTCTTATATTGATTCACAGTTTGATGAAACATATTATTAATTTTATAAAACACGATCTGATGGAACACTTCTTCAACTAGGTTGGAACCTTGTTTGTATCATCATAGAATAAATCCTTTATCACTTCAACTCATCTACATTTATATTTTGTGTGGTAATATAATACAATTTCCACCCATTTTTCGGAGATCTTCTTAGATGGAAAGGTGGAAACAAAAAAATTATTTTCCTACTCAAACAAATTGAAACTTTTATAGGTTCACTCATTTTAATTTTTTCATATGGTTTTAAAATCTTTTGGACTATTCTAGAAACTTATTGATACGTCTTAAAACATTTGATGTGTTAAAAACCTTTCTCAAACTTTTTTAACTCAATCTTAAGAAACATTTTCAAAACATATAATCCTTGGAAAGAAAATAATCATTATATTAATATATTAGCATAGTTATTATTATGGAATTTAAAAATATTATGTAAATATACTTATATATTTATTAGGTATGCTTGTTTGATTCAATTTTCAAGAAATATTATGTATGATATTCCATATTAAATATTCTACATCAAATGAAACTCAAAAGAAAAATCTATATCTAATAATCCTTCTCATTATTATACTATTTTAGGAATCCCCTATTCAATGGGTTCAACATATCTCTATTCAATATAAATCAACTTCATCTTGAACATTAAAATCCCTTCTCTACAAGGATCTCCCCCGTTTGGTGGAATCAAAATTATCTCTTTATTTTCATCATAAAATTACACATTCTTTATATTTTTAGTGTATTTAAGATGGACCTTCATCCAATGAAATATTATATATTCGTCTATACAATTATATGCTATTATTATCTTTGTATGATATCATAGAAATTCTATTGCTCATCTAGTATATCATTCAACTATTTATTGTACAAACACTATCTTAATATTTGTATAATTTTTGTCTTTATATTGTAACTCAACTTCACATAGCTCCATATGAGGGATTTTGTACAGGTTTCTTCCATAAAATATCAATGAAAATCTATCCTTGTTCTGATGAATTTGTACAGCTGTAACTTCATAAATCACTCTCCACACAGCCGTAAATCAACCTTTTCCCCATAGACCTCCATATGATAATAACTTCTCTAAACCATTATCAAATAATAACTTCTCTAAATCCTCTATATGATCATTTTGAATATGGTCTCTTGAAGATAATCCTTTGTGTACCAGCATCTTAGATCTTAATTAGTTGGAATACATACATATCCATCCAATCACATTGGGTTTGTCTATCTGATAACATTTTATACCCTAAACATTATACATCATTTGAATTTTCCAACTATATAATTCTCCCACATTTCACTTATTTCACTTTTCCTTAATTTTGATGAACTTATTGATGTTAGGTACTTAATGATCGGAACAGCATCATCTGACTTAGTAATGAAATGTTTGTAACCTTCATAATAATAACTTTGTAACCTTCATAAGAAATGTTTCTTTCATCTATTTTTTAAAACCTTTTAATCACTCTAAATTAACATTCTCTACAAACATATAATGATATACTGAATAAAAATGAAACAAAAATCACTATGGAACATAAATATTCCCCCTTTCTGTTAGTTTTCAATATCCACAAAAAACATTAAATATCTTCAATGTCAATATGTGTGCTTAATAAATTCTCACCATATGATATTTTTGTCTTATTTATCCCCTTATATTATTTATCCCACTTATTAATAATTAAATTAAAAGGGTAACATAAGGATCATCTCATATAATCTTCCTTTATCCCATAAATTTGAGAACATTTCTTAAGGGGAAAATAATCATATGATTTGCTTAACAAAGAACCTTTAAAAAAACATATATAAGTATATATGGGTGAACATGATATAGAAAAAAAGTGTTTATAATCCATAGGATAGATTTTTTCCATTATATATCTATCATTTAGTACTTTCATCATGATCATGCAAATAAGTTTATATCTAGGGAAATCACAGTAAGTTTTTTAAGATATATCCTCATATTCGGCTTTCTCTCCCTCAAAGGTATCCCTCCATTTCTCACAATGGATGAAAAATGTTACATAATGGATGAATATTCTTGATATAAATCTTTTAAAATATATATCTATATTTTCTACAACATATCCATAAATTTCTTGCATGTTACTACAAATAAGAAAGTATATTGGGAATAAATAGGAACCTTAATATTCTATCGAAATTACATATATATTGAGAGTCTTATCCCAATATATAATTATTCTTATTCTTATTAGAATTATCCGGTGATGAACATTATTATTTATTGTCATCCTTCAATGATTTTGTAATGGATTTATTTTCATATGTAGAATCTTCGGATAACGTTTTCATATTGTTATCAACTTTTATAACATGTATTTTACTTTTTTTCTTATAATATCTTCATTATAATTTATTATTTTAATTTTAATAGTGTTATAAAACATTTAATAACATTACCATCTTACTCACATCTATTCATTTATTCTGAATCTTTAAACCACCATCTTTAGGCCACTATTATCAAGTTTTTTTCTCATCTTCTGAAGCCTATTTATTACCTTTTTATTCAATATAATTTTGTGTTTCCTATATATTTCTAAACATGGAAACTTTATCTGTACAAATAACTAAGCACTCTTTTTAACCTTTCAATACATTCTTAAAATTTTCACATGTTTTTTTTTAGACATTAATATTCATCATCTTCTGAACATTCTGTTTTTGACATTAGAAACATTATAGAAAATAAAATTATTCTCTAATCACTATATCTCCCCCTTGATTCATATTTTATCCTTGTATTGAAAAATTATACCAGAATGATTATACTAACAGCGTAAAAAATAATAAACCAGAACTGATCTTTGAATTAGGATCTTTCATACTAATAGTAGAATATCTCTGAATTTTGTTATTTTTTTGTTTTTTCAAAGTATGTGTAACTTTGATAAGGGATATACATTCTTAATGAGTACCTTTATTTCTTAGTAGATATGATTTCTAAAAAATATTAACTTTTAAAAATTTATTTCTAGTACAAGTAGATGTGCATTGAGATTATTTGGGAATATAAAGAAAATATATATATTAAACTAAATATTCCCCATATTTAGAAGATTCACCTTTAACCTAAATTATTTAAGGGATGTCTTCTCTCATATTTCATAACTCACATTGTGTTGTAAAAAAATTAGTGTGTTTTTACAAACTCTTATCCTTTATCATTCAAACATTATTTAATATAATTTACCATATTTTTAAAATCATCCTACTTTTACCTATTCTCCATAAAATCCTCACCAAGTGTTGTTTATTCCTTCTTAAAATTCTCCTTTACAACTGATGGTTCTTCAGAAACACTAAATATCCTTTCAAGATCAACTAATTTTATTTTATAAGATCGTATCACATTATGAATTATGTGCTCTTCATTTTTCTCACCTTTATCAAAAATTATCTCCTTAACATAGTACTTCCACTTCTTACATTCCTTATTCAGTTGTGAAATTTGTTTATGAGAATATTTTATATTTTATTTTATAATCCACTTAATTTTAGTTCTAAATTATCTATCATGATCATTATTTGATTAATAAATTAATATTATAATATGAGCAATGAAGTTACCATGAAAATTAAATTCATTACTCGATGAAGAATAATCATTCTCCCTTCTGCTCAACAAAATTGTCATATTATTCCTCGGAAAATTTTCATTTTTTCATTATTTTATATTTCTAAAAGTTATTATATTTTTTTCTAAATCAAGATATTCATTATTCTTATTAGGAAAATGTATAATAAAATGGCCTTTATCATTATAATTCCAACATTTATGATAAATTTATCCTTTCCCTTTTAATTTTACCATTTTTTATTTTTTGGGAGAATAAAAATGATTTTGTTGATGACTTATTATTCTGTCTCTTCCTCTATATCACCTGATTCTTCATTATATTCCTTATCTATGAACTACCTTTTTAACAAATCTTAAAAATTTATTTCTTTCTTGGTATATATATTAAAGACTGTATCACTTCTCATTTCACATTTCCAGACAATATTATAAAGTTCAACTAGAGATAAATATTCTCGATCTGCTAAAGTAAAAACATTGACTTCAAATGTATCAATCATATTTCTTATGAGTTTCTTAACGTTAAAAGAATATTCCAAATTCTCATCAAAACTACTGATATTTCTAACAATCTCAAAAAATATTATAAATTATTTATCAATGTATTATTCAACAAACATATTAATATATTCAAATCAACTCCTTTGTATTTATTTATTAGCTTCCTAAAATTTATCATTTCTTTCATAGATCCTTCCAAATATATCTCACATTTTTTATCCATTTCAAACCTCATAATATTTGTATAAACATTCCCTTTGAGTTCCATAAACCAAGAATACTTATTTTTTCCATAGACTACCAAATTTTTCTCATGGGAAGCTGTCATCGAAACATTATTAATGGGAGAAAATATCACAGTTGCTACATATCTAACTTCAAGGACTAGAGATAGAAGATGAGGTAACATAAAATTCCACCAACTATGAAAGTTTTTCCATCAAATACAAAAACACCCATGTTTTTTACAAAACTTATATTCTCCATCCTATATTTATAGTGGGATATTTCAAATGGAACATGGTACTCATAGGAATTAAGGTTTCCTAATTGATGTAGGATCACTAAGAGGGGGATGCATAAATTAGGGACACTTTGTTTTATAAATTATTCATCCACAATCAACATCTAAAACCTGTTAGAGTAATGATAAACTAAAATATATCTCCCAACCTCACTCTGTATGTAGTAATATAAAGTGAGAGACCAATATGTGATATTTACAAGGTACAGTACAAAGACATACTCATTTCCATGTTGGTTATCCCCCCAAAGATGGATTAATTTTCTAAATTATTTTAAGAATATTAATACATGGGCACCAATCAGTTATAATCCACAAGAATAGTTCAACTACCTCACCAGTTTTCTAGCCTCAAAAAGTAACTCTTCATCCATAGTTGGTTATTCCCCCAGCAATCCCTCTAAAATCATTTTTATTTATACCCAGTTAACCCCCTAGAAACATGTCTTTAAGTAACTGGTTATACACCCTAGATATAAGATATTCCTTCCTATTTTATGATCCAATATAGAATGATATTCTCTTTCTCTATAACAATTTTGGATCACATTCACCTGTGTACAATCATTAAGATCTTCAAAAACTCTCTCAAGAGTTTGTTGGAGGTGATACTTCCTCATAATCTTAGTAAGACCTAGGTATTACTAATATCAACTTTCATAGATTTTTTTTGAAAACATATGTAGTATCATTCATTCTATTGACCTATATATGGTATGACCTTCATCTAATGGGACCCCTTCTAATAGATCTTTGTCATTTTCTCCTCAATTCATTACACTTCCGTCTGTCATGGTCTATTAAATGAATAACAATCTGATTTTTATATCCAATTAATCTCCATCTAATAAATCAATATTAGTCCAATAAACCTTTTTTAACTAGGTAAGAAAATTGATGTAAAACTCAAACATTATTCCTCTTATTCCCATGATTGTTCGTCTGATGAAACATCTGCTCTATCCTTTTAAAATTGGATTGATGGAACTCTTCAACCAGGTGGGAACCTTAGTCAGATTCTCATAGAAAAAATCCTATATAAAATCATCTCCTCTATGTGTATATTCAGTGTTGTACACTGGTTCTATTTCACCTCTATTTTATATGTGCTCTTCTTATGAGAATAGGTAGGAATCCAAAAGTATTTTCCTGCTTATCCAAATTCCAAATTTAAATTTTTTTTGCTCATTTTAATTTCATTGGATACTTCTCAATAATTGTATAATCTTCGTGAGACTTCTTAGAACATTTTAGGTGTGAAAAACATCCTTAACTCAGTGTTAAGTACCTTATTCAATCTTCCTTAGTCTTGGAAAGACAAAAATCATTGAATTAATATCTTATAATTATAATTGTTAAAGAATTTACAACATTTATGTAAATATACTTAGATCTTTATTTGGTATGTCTATCTAATGTAATTTTCATTAAATCCTTTTTCTGATGGTACATCTTCACATTATTATGTCTAATGAAACTCATAAGTTAAATATCTATCTGTTATGTCTCTTCCTGCTTCAACTCTATTAGAAACCTTCTATCCATTTTTCCCAACATATCTCTATCACATACAACTAAAAGTCATATCAAAATTTATAATACATTCTATGTTTGGTAAACCTCCATACAATGGTATTGTAATTCCCCATTTTATGTCATCATGAAACTATATATGTAATATATTTCTCATTTTTTTATGGACCTTCATCCAATGAAACCTCATATTTCTATTCACCTCATGATATGAACTAATTATATTTTTTTTGATAGAATATGCATGATATCATCCCTATGGTACATATTTTAACTATTTCATGTATTTTATTCTTCTTGATATTTTTAGATTAGTCTATGTGAATTATAACGTAGCTTTACATGTATCCATCTGATGGGTCTTATTGGACAAAAATCCCTCAACGTATCATCACAACATTTTTAGGTTGCTTGTGTTTGTTGACAATGCAAGTTTCCATGGTGAATTGTAAAGTTCTATAGATTTTGTTGACAATCCAAGTTGAAAAAGCACCATGAATAAGTAATGGACAATATGGAGGTGGTACAAATGAATAGATACAAGGTAGCATCATTTTCTAATGTACCAAATTTTTGGGGTCCAAAATTTTGAGTTTGGTGAGCATCACGAAAAGTGGATATCCTTGATGATATTATCAAAATATTGCAAAGGCAAGAATTTTGCGAAGATAGGCTTCATGGATTAGATTTGGAGATGACATGAAAAATGTTAATGGTGATTCCTCACGATTACGATGAGCTTCGCAAACAGAATTGTGGATGAGCATTGCAGTGGCGAAGGAAATTATGAGTGGAGCTTCGCGGTTAAGGCATGAAGGTATTGATGGAATGATCCATGATTATGATGAGATATGAAATCTGAGAATTGTCATGGGGCTTCGTGATATTGAGAGAATATTGGATGTAGTTTCAGAGCTACATGATTTAAGATGACGTAGCGCTAACATCACACGGTTAGTTCGAGGGATGGTGGAATTGCCTATAAATAGGCCTCAAACACCTTGATAGAAGTAGAGTGTTTTATAAGAGAATATTTTTCTGTCGAATCAGAATGGTGGTTCATGATGGCTCTGTGCTTCTTGAAAGGAATGAGCTTCTCAGCGGCTAATCTATCTCTGCGAAATAGGCGTGCTCCATGTTAACTCAGTGAGCTTCACGAAGGAAGTCACTCTGCGATGACTTCATCTCCATAACTGCCTAACATCTGCGAAGGTGTGAGGTTCACAAAAAGGGAGACGCTTTTCTAAGTCTTGTTTAAGATTCATGAAATTGGGAGCTTCGCAAAGTATAGTTCTTTTTGAAGGTACTTCCCAAAGGTTACTGCCTAGTGGTTATGGGGAAAGGGGTATTCATCAGTGGAAGAATTTTTTTTCTTCAATAGAGCATCAATATATAGTGGAGTATGCATTAACTAGTGGTAATGATGATACCTTCAGGTCTATAAACTATGAGTGGATCTTTTGTAGAAGTTGTGAGCTCACTTCAGTTGAGAGAGCAGTGAGTTCTTAAATTGTGAGTGGTTGCAAACTTGGAGGGACAGTGACTCCGCTTCGAACATGTAAATAGGAATGCGCTTATAGTGGAATTGGTACATCGGCACACGGCTGGTGTATGCTCCTTGGACTTATCATAGTGGGGGTAAAACAAGTAAAAATAGACATGTTTAGTGCATTCTTTAAAGTTTATTCATACTATACAAAAGGGAAGGGGAGAGAAAAGGGTTTTGTCTAACCGTAAAACAAGATCAAATGGGACAGTGTTTTTAATTTGTCAAACCCTGATTCACCCCCCCCCCCCAGGGTATCTAGACTAGTAAACCTAACTATTGGTATCAAAGTTAGGTTGATGTAAGTGTCTCTCTATAGAATTGGGGTCACTAATCACAAAGGGATTTTGATCTTCAACTAGAACAATTTCCATCTAGGGAAGTATAGGATGCAACACCACTTTCGTTCATTGGGAATTGATGTGTTCACAGTAGAGATGCATGGCATAACATCCGGTGTTAATAGTGGTGCATTATCAGAAGCTAAGCATAGAAAATTGGATGATGTTTCCCATGGAATTAATGACTTAGGGGAGCCCTATCAAATTTTAATTATATGAAGGTAATGTCATGAAAAACATCACATTCCATGTGGTAAAAGCTATTGAATATATTTGAAGGAGATAAAAAGGACATAGAGGAAAAGCTGCATGTTTTTTGGAACAAGTATGAAGATATGATAATGAAACCGAATGAGTCTGTGGATGCATTCTTCGATAGGTTAAATGTTGTAGTGGATGACATGTGAGGTCTTGGAGAAGTTATTAAAGATGTAAAAATTGTAAAGCACATCTTGAGGAAACTTCCACCTTGGTTCAATCTGAATGTTTCATTTTTGAAAGATAAAGACCCGAAAGAGCTGACATTGGATAACCTTCATATCACCCTTGTTACATATGAAATGAGAAATGATGATAAAAATATTTTGTAAAAAGGGAAATCCAAAGAGGTTGCATTTAAGGTCATAAAAACCTCACGATTAAAGATTCTCAGGAAGAAGAAGAGACAGATGAGGTGATGTCATTCCTCTCCTTGAACATTCAATGAGAAAAAGGAAATTTTAAACGGAAGCATCCATATTCTTTTTTCGATGTTGAATGTTTGGACATCTTGCAGCAAGGTGCCCCAAAAAGTTCCAAGAGGATGATATGTCGATGAAATAAAAATTCCCAACAAGAAGCCTCCAGCCTATGGGAAAGGCATGAAATAGCTCAAGAGAAATTTATTTAAGAATAATAACTTTATTTCAATATAATGTGACCGTTCAGACGAGTCTAAGATTGGGGAGGTTGAAGAGATAGAGAATTGTTGAGATCATAGTGAAAATTCTAGGGTGGCATTTGTTTGTAGATCTCATAAGAAGAATGAAACTGAAGCTGAAGAAAAAGAAGAATTTGAGGGAAGAGTTTATATGAAAGCTACGTTAGAGGCTTCTCTTGAGGATATAGATGTTTAGAGAACCAAAACAAAGAGAGCCAAAAAAGGTTCACGTGATTCCAAACTCTATATGTAGAAGCAGGAAGAAGAGAAGTCTGAGCTGATTGAAGAAATTGAGAAAATTAAGTCATCAGCACCAGAGGACTCAGAATCAGTTAGTGAGTATAAAATAATGATTTTGGAACAGAAAAGGGAGATTGATAGCTTGAATAACACAAGTAAAGATCAAATCAATCCTATTGAATAACTTGAAAGATAATTTGTTGGTTTGAGAAAACAGGTTAAGGATCAAGAAAAACTATGGACTCCTGCTAGGACATCAGGAAGGAAGATCACTCAGAAAACTAAGAAGCTGAAAGTGGATAATAGTGGTTGAGTAGAAAGGAAGCATCAATTATGTTCAAAAGTGAAGGTTGATGGGGGAATCGATTGAAAACAAAAGCTGTGAAAATTGAAGTCACACTTCAAACACCCATTCTTAGGTTGAAGGAAAAGTTTGGGTCAAACAAGAATTAGAATTTTCTTAGCTCCCAAAGGGAAACTAGTAGTGTAGAAGTGACGGGAAGGAATGCACCTTATCTCACCTGTTATTGTAGTGGAATGATGGGACATTCAGAGTATGTTTGTTCCATAGCCAAGAGATATTGAAGGGCACAAGAACAAAGGTGGCATCCAAATAGAGAATGGTTCTCTAGAACATATTTCGAAGGACACTGTTTTTGGTGTAGAGGATTTTAGCACATGTCTAGGTATTGTAATTCAACAATATAGAGGAATTTTCCAAAGGAGAATCAAAAAGTTCTCAAGAAGCAGAACAATGAACCAATAGGTGAGTTGAAAATGCAAAATAGATTTTCATCTTTGAAAGAAGAAGTTAGTCCTTCATACTTTAAGAAATATCATAAGTCTCAATACATGCTGAGTGTGAATGCAAAAATATGGACCAAGAAGGAAAAGGATGAGATGGTAGTGGTGGAAAAAGTTTCCCTTAAAGAATTAGATCGCTCTGGTGTGTATATCCTTGACAGCGGTTGCACATCTCACATGATAGGTTACAAGGATCTTGTTGTAGCCATAAAATATGACAAATAAGGAATTGTTATGTTTGGAAATTATGAATTCCTAAAGATTATTGGATTAGGAAAGTCCATGTTTGGGGGCAAAGAGATGAGACATGCTGATGTCTTGGTATTATAAGGCCTCAATCACAATTTTCTCAGTGTTAGTCAACTATGTGACATCGGGAATTCTATAAGGTTTAATAAGAAGATGTGTATCATCAAAATAAGAGATAGGTATGTATTCCTACAAGGAAAAATGACAAAGGGGAATCTGTACTTGGTAAGTGAAGAAGAAGATATGTGCTTTCTGTCCAGAGAGAAAGAAAACGAGTTGTGGCATAAATGACTTGTTCATCTATGACAATCATACCAGGACGATTTGTTAAACGGTGATGCAGCAAGAGACCTCCCTAAGTAATCACGTGATTGTACTCACATGTGTGATGCATGACAATAAGGGAATCTCATTAGAAATACGTATAATGAAAAGGAAAATAATTCAATGAGAGTGCTCGAATTAGTGCCTGCTGATGTTTGTGGGCCTATCACACTAAGAGAAATTGAAGGAAAGAGGTACTATGTTCTTTTCATTGATTACTATAGCAGAATGGAATGGGTATTTGTTATTTCTGATAAGTCTGGTGTGTAAAAATTCTTAAAACAGTACCGGAGGGAGTGCAAAAGTATTTTTGGACAGAAAATTTGGATGTTTCATACTGATAATAGTACATAATTCTTAAACATTTAGGTGGAATACTATCTCAAGAAACCCAACAAAAGGCATCAAGTTTCCTCAATGAAAACAACCTAAAAATGGAGTGTTTGGAAGGATAAATAAGATCATCAACAACATGGACAGAGTGATGCTCATATAAAATGACCTAATAGAGAAATTTTGGGAGGAAGTAGTTTTGACATTGGCCTACGTTTCTAACATTGCTTTGTTGTGTCCAAAGGAAGGAAAGACATTGTATGATATGTGGTATAGAAATAATCCAATCATGAAATACTTTCGAATATTTGGAAGTAAGTGCTTTATCCTCAATAAGGAAAAACATAATAAATATGAGTCACAAGGAGATGAGAGGATATTCCTTGGCTACTCAGGAAAAAGAAAAGCATAAAAAAATCATTATCAAAAGGCTGGGTAAAGTAATTTAGAGCAATGATGTAACTATAGTGAAGAAGGAGGAGAACATTCAATAGCACAGTGAACAATTTCTTAATGATATTTTTGAGGAGGAATGCAACTTAGGGGGATTAGAAGTGGCTAATGTTGATTTAGAATAAGATATTGATGATGATCATGAGGAAGTAAAATCTATTTCTACACAAAATCCAAAGAGTCGAGCTAAAATTGACAAGAAGAATATCATTGGTGATCAGTCAGCTCCAGTTCGTACAAGGAAAATGAAATAACTACAACATGAATCATTCCTATCTCAGGCTGAGCCAAAGTGCTTCACTGATGTAGCTGAAGAAGAAAAATTTCTTCATGAAACAAATGAAGAGAATGATCAGATTGAGAAAAATAAGATGAGAGATATTGTTTCGAAGCCAGAAAATAAGAAGGTCATCGGGACTAAATGGGTCTATCGCAACAAGATAAATGAATTTGGCACAGTGATTCATAACAAAGAACGACTAGTATGTAAAGATACTCCCAGATAGAGGGAATATATGTTGATGAGACATTTACACCAGTTTTGAGACTAGAGGCAACAATATTATTCCTAGCCATTGCAGTGCAACGGAAGTTCAATGTTTTCTATATCGACGTCAAATCTACATTTTTTAATGGGGTTCTGGAGGAATAGGTTTATATCGAGCAACTAGATGGTTTTCTCATTCATAAGGAGGATAAAAAGGTTTTTAGACTGAATAAGGTGTTGTATGGGCAGAAACCAGCACTAAGAGCATGGTACTCTAGGAATGATCAGTACTTAAAGAAGCTTGGTTTCCTGTGTGGGGAGTTGATTACAATATCTATTTCAACAACAATAGTAATAAAAGGATGATGGTCCTAGTTTATTTCAATGACATAATATTTTGTGGATCAGATGAAGCTCAGTGCAAATAGTTATCTTAATTCATGAAAAGTGAGTTTGAAATGTCAATGATTGGAGAGATAACATTTTTCCTTGGTCTACCGGTGACAAAAGGAATGAATGTAACATTTATATCACAAACCAAATATGCCAAGGAGGTTTTGAGAATATTGTTAATGGATATTTACAAGGAGATGAATACTTCGGTTACTACCCAAAGATGTGAATTGCAAGGCAGTTAATATCACAGAATATAGGTAAATCATAGGAAGTTTTCTATACTTGAATGGGACAAGGCATGAAATTGTATTCACCACATGCCAAGCAGAAAGATATCACAGTAATCCTAAGGATATCCACATGATTTCATTGAAAAGAATACTTCGTTATATCAAGGGAACGGTGGATTTTGTCTTTATATATAGTGACAAATTTCAGTCAGAATTACTAGGATGTACTGATGCAGATTGAGTCAGTTCAGCGGATGAAAGGAAATCACCATTAGGAGGTTCTTTCTATATTGGAGGATTGTCTATTTCATAGCTAAGTCAGAAGAAAGATTGCATTTCATTGAGCACCGCAGTAGCTGAGTATATTGCTACCACTCAAGCTTGTGCACAGTTATTGTGGATGAAGCAGCAGCTTGATTGTATGGGCATTGAAGTGAAGTCTCCAATCATAATCTAGTGTGATAACTCAAGTGCAATAAATCTCAAAAAAAATCCTTTATATCACTCAAAGACAAATCACATTGAGATAAAGTGTCATTATATCAATGAGAAGGTTGAGCAGGGAATTCTGAAGTTGGAGTATGTGCCTACAGAACTACAGGCTGTAGACACTCTGACAAAGGCCTTACCCAAGAATGATTTTGAGAGGCATCGACTGGCACTGGGAGTTCAGTCGACTACCCATTCTTGAACAAGTGTGGATGTGGTACACCCCCCCCACTCCCTGAGGTATGGTATGATTTTTCTCAAATGAGCTAATATATGTTCTTTACAATGTTGTCGACCGCAACAGGGTAACCTTTGGGTTCATTGAAAAAGGGAGATAAATAGTGACTCCTATAGTGGGAGAAACTTGTGTTAAGGAAGGGATAAAATTTCTTAGTCAAAG
Source organism: Viscum album (assembly GCA_963277665.1). Classification (NCBI taxonomy): domain Eukaryota; kingdom Viridiplantae; phylum Streptophyta; class Magnoliopsida; order Santalales; family Viscaceae; genus Viscum; species Viscum album. The sequence goes on along the minus strand of OY728134.1, from coordinate 630,625,509 downwards.
AAACGGGGATAAGCTGACAGGTGGAGAAATGAGACAGGGGAGAGTAATGAGATAGGGGGAAGATTTTTAAAATATGACGATCCTTGAAGTGATGGATCATAGAATAGATATCACGACAGCTGAGGATTGTGATAAAAAAAGAATTGTGATGTTGTAATAGAGAGATAAGTTTCTATATGTCAAAAATTGGTATTATTTGGGTGTCAACAGTTTCTGTTTGACATAAATTGATTCATTGACGAACGTTTCATACTAATCTTGTTTCTCACACCGAGCATTGCCCATGTGGGCTTAGAGTATGTGGTGAGTGAATCTATGGTCTCTATTTGAATTGAAAGAGGCAAAGGTTGGGTGATGATGGAAGGAGATTTAGAGAGGTATCAAAGTGTAGAGAATCATTATGAGAAGAGTTGTCAACAAAACCAAAGGGGGGGGATTGTTAAAAAAAATCCCTCACGGTATCATTGTAGAATTTTTTTTTTCTTGTGTTTGTTGACAATGCAGGTTTCCATGGCGAATTGTCAAGTTCTAGAGATTTTTTTAACCCTCCACATTGAAAAAGAACCATGAAAAACTAATGGACGATCAGGAGGTGTTACAAAAGAACAGATACAAGGTGGCATCATTTTCTAGTGTTTTCCAAAATTTTGGTGTCCAAAATTTGGAGTTTGGTGAGAATCTCAAAAAGTGGATATCTGTGAAGATATCATCAAAATATGGTAATGGCATGAATTTCACGAAGATAGGATTCATGGATTAGATTTCACAAAGGCATAAAAAAATGTTGACGGCAATTCTTCGCGATTATGATGAGATTAGAAAATGGAAGCATTAAAGAGAATTACAGTGGTGAAGGGCATTATGAGTGGATATTTGAAGAGAATGTGTGATGATATTGATGGAATTCTCCACGATTACGGTGAGCTCTGCGATCCGAAAACAGTCAGGGTGGTTCACGATATTGAGAGAATATCGCAGGAATTTTGGAGCTTCGCGATTTGAGATGACATGGCACTGACATCATGCGGTTGGATTGAGGTTCAGTGGAATCACCTATAAATAGTCCTCAACCCCCTATAGATAAGTAGAGGTTTTTATAAGAATATCATTTTCTCTCGAATCGTAAAGGTGGTTTGCGAAGGAAATGTGCTTCACGAAAGGAATGAGCTCTGCGGCAGCTAATCTAGCTCCGCGAAACAAGAATGCTCCACGTTATCTCAGGGAGCTTCATGACGGAAGTTTCTCTACGATGACTTGAGCTCTGCGACCACATGAGATATGCGAATTTTTGAGCTTCGTGAAAGGAGAGAAGCCTTGCTAAGGCTTGTTTGTGCTTCATGAAATTGGGATCTTCGCGAAGTAGGGTTCTTTGAGAAGGTACTTCTCAAAGGTTATTTCCCTATGGTCAGGGGAGAAGGGGTATTCATTAGTGGATGAAATTTGGACTTCAATACTACATATACCTAAAGTGGAGGATGCATTCATTAGTGGTAATGAAGAGACCTAAAGGTCTAGAAACTGTGATTGGATCTTTTGAAGAAGAAGTGAGCTCACATCAGTTGAGAGAGCAGTGAGTTCTCAAATTGTGAGTGGTTGTAAACTAGGAGGGATAGTGAGTACGCTTCAAAATTGTAAAGAGTATTGCACATACAATGGAATTGGTACATTAGCACACTGTCATTGTTTTCTCCTTGGACGTAGCCTAATGAGGGTGAACCAAGTAAAAATTGGTGTGTCCTAGGCATGCTTTAAGTTTTATTAATAATCTAAAAATGGGAACGAGATAGAATAGGGTTTTATTTAATAGTAAAACTATATCCGAAGAGGTAGTTGTTTCAATCTGTCATACCCTAATTCACCCCCCCCCCCCCTCTCAGGGTATCAAGCCTAGTGGACCTAATAGTTCTCTATCGTGTATGCTTGATGGAATGTCAAATATTTCAAATTCATAGACATCTCCATCTTGAGATATATATGGGTTTCCTCCATCCAAAATAATTGAAAACATGTCCTCTATACAATGAATTCATATAGCCACATCTTTATATATCACTAGCCACACATCTGCAACCCAAAACATATAACTATGACCTCTATTAAAGAACTTATCTTACATCTTCATCTGATAAAAACATCTCTGACTCCTCCATATGATCTTTCTGAATTTGGTCTCTCAAATATTAACCTTTGTATAGCCCCATATTATATATTTTTAAGTTTTAATACATAAATCCTCATCAAATAACATTGTATCATTTCATATGATAACATTGTAGACCCTCAACTTTGTACAACCTATGCCTTCTCCAACTATGTACATATCTAACTTTTCACTTCTTTCACATTTTACAAATCATAAAAATATTCGTGATGTAAGGAACTTGAATAATTCCCCAACATCATTTACTTGGTAATTAGATATTCGTATCCTTTATAAGTAAAATTTCAAAACCTTCATAAGGAAAGATTCTAACATCTCTTTTGCAACCCAAAACTTATAACTATGACCTCTATTAAAGAACTTATCTTACTTCTTCATCTGATAAAAACATCTCTGACTCCTCCATATGATCTTTCTGAATTTGTTCTCTCAAATATTAACCGTTGTATAGCCCCATATTATATATTTTTATGTTTTAATACATACATCTTCATCAAATAACATTGTATCATTTCATATGATAACATTGTAGACCCTCAACTTTGTACAAACTATGCCTTCTTCAACTATGTACATATCTAACTTTTATCTTCTTTCACATTTCACAAATCATAAAAATATTTGTGATTTAAGGAACTTGAATAATTCCCCAACATAATTTACTTGGTAATTAGATATTAATATCCTTTATAAGTAAAATTTCAAAACCTTCATAAGGAAAGTTTCTAACATCTCTTTTCTCAAACTTCGTCAACTTTCTTATGTACCCTTCTCTACAAACAAATAATGATATATTGAAAAAAATGAAACTAAAATCAATTTTGAACACTATATATAACATTTATGATAACTAGGTATTGAATTTTACATGACTATGATTCATGGGATGCACATGGGTGATATTATGGGGTTATCTACAGTGTAAGTGGATTAGAAACCATTCAATGCTAATACAATGGTAAAAAACTAGTTATACATAGATATCAAAAACAATATATATATATAGGTGATGAGTTTCACTTCAATGAAAGTGATTTTGGGTAAATTGGTAAATAGTTACAAAGGTGATAGAAATTTAAAGGTTGAAAATTTATAAAATATTTATATAGTTTTTTATTTAATGATAAGTCGAATGAGAATATTATTGGCTTATTCATCCATCCAATTGAAGTCATCGAATATGTCTATAAACATGGTGATGAGTTGAAAGATGATGAAATTATGGAGAAAGTTATAAATTTATTTTCACCATTATATAATGCTAAGGATCTAGTTATTATTGAAAAACATCTCATGGAATTATCTCTTGATGATCTATATAGAAAGCTAGTGGATTATCAAATTCATATAAAATTGGAAATCACATCTATTCAATCATCAAAGGAGATTGAATTCAAATCCATGGAGAAAATTAAGTTATATAATACTAAGAATGTATAAAAATATATTTATAATGAGTTTTAAACACATTTAATAAGAAAAACAAAGCACGGAAAAGGGAGTTTTAGAGGAAAGATTCCACTAGCATGCTTTAATTTTGGAATATTTTATGTATATTTTAGTGAGATATCAATGTAAGTTTAATAGTGGAGATGAGGATGATGTTGTACAAACATAGTAGTGAACAAATACCTTATGGTGAAACTTTAGATAAAAAATATAACTATAAAAAGGTTTTAGTGATAATTATATTGATTAAATAAAAATATTATAGTGAAAGGTGTATTAAAGATAATAACGTCATATTTATTCCATATATCTGGGATGCTATTATAGAAATTGTAAACAAAGGTAAACAAAAAATTAAGTTGGAAAAAATAAAAAAGTTATTTTCAATTTATTGGTAGAACCAAAAGGGCATATTGAGAATCTTAATCTATAATAAAATAATAATAATTAACTCAATCGGCTATGAAAGATTCCATGAGAGTACATTGACCAACTCAAACTAAAATCACTCAATAAAAAACTATTTGGAAGTATAAAAATATGAAATAGTTAAAACCAATGAAATGGTTGATTTCGGTCTGATAATTGAAATAAAATCTAAGCGAATTGATGAACATAAGGATTGTATCAAGGAATTATGTAAAATTTTTAAACCCCTTGAAAAATAATTCATGTTCATACAAAATAAGATTGAGGCTTGTGAAAAATAATTTGCTGAAAAAAATAAGATGTAATTTAGAAATATTAATAATAAGAATTTATATAAAGAGAATGAAGTTCTAAAAAGACTATTGAGATAATCATAAGTAAACAAAGGCCAATGAAAGTAGAATAAATGGTCCTCATTATAAAGAACATACATAAAAGAAATGTTAAATTCTGACAAAATAAATAATCAATGAAAGAAAGGTGATATAACTCAATTATTAAGAAATGGTGAAACTATAAATCTATTTGAATTTTGGAAATATGTGGAGAGGGAGTAATGATAAAACCTTTCTGTTTATGAAGTGCCAATTTTGTGTATTCCTTTTCCATACATTAACTTATTGCATATAGGTGGAAAGGTAATTGAGAGTAGAAGCACATTATTGAAAACAGAAAATGATGAGAACATATCTTACCCCAAAAAGATGAAATTATTTCTATTGATATTATTACTTTTTCTCTATCTTTTAACACCAACCTATAAATTATCGGTAATGAAGAAATCAGCGTCGCACTTATAGAAATAAAATGAAGATAGATACTAAATAGTTTATTATTATCGATATATATTGGTATAAATCCATTAGATAAAGATGAGTACGATCTTACAAAATATGGTGAAGAAAAAGAGGAGTGACAACCTTATGTATCATATCATTTGGGACTTTCATGGAAGGTAAAGTAGAATAAAGAGATGGAGGTATTGGTTGAAATTAATCATAAACAACAGTGTAGCTTTGATCCTTGGCAGTGGGTGCTCATCTATTATGATCAAAAACATTAATTTTTAATAATGGGAAGGTATTTATTGGTGGTTCATTTAGATTTGGTAATGATAGATCTTAAAAAATCAAGTTAAATGAAAAAATAATTATGGAAGAGGATGACATTAAAATCACATAAGTTCCTTATGTGGATGTATTTTAGCATAATCACCTGAGTGTGATCCAATTGTGTTAATCGGGTTTGGTAGTGAATATAAATCAAAAGGATTCAATTATAAAAATAAATTTTGGAAACTTTTTGATCAATGGATATAGGAAAATAGAAATTTATATTTTATGGGAAAGGGGGAGAACATTTATCTATTCATGGTGGAATAAGAAAAAAATATTTCACATCAAATTATTGCGAATATCAATTAATAAATCCAAGAAAATATTTCAAAATTGAATGTTGTAGTTGATATTATTAATTTAAGAAATGGTTGAGAAGATATTTTTTATGATTTCTTGATAAGAAAGAAGGTGATAAATCCATACATCTTGAATGATAAAAGGGATTTAAATTTCTTGGACCTAAGTTACACTGATGTAAGTGGTCCACTGATGGTCTTAAAAATATATAGTGAGAAATATTTTATCTTTTGTGTAGATGATTATAGTATAGTTTTTTGTATCATCTTAATGTTGGAAATTATGAAATCGGTTAAATGTATTATATAGAATTTGGGGAGAACTAAAATTGAATCCATAAGAATTATCAATATCTTTTGATCAAAATATTTCATGGAGTACACCTATCATGGGGATGGAATATACTCATCGAAATAAAAAATTAATAATTAAGACTCATACATGAGAAATGTGCAACAAATCGGTGTCATAAAAATATATAGTTAAATGTTAAATAATATAGAAAATACATTTCTTGTCAAAATTGGTATCTCTCACCACTATTGGAATGAATCCATAGAAGTAGAAATGTATAAAAAAAGATGGATTTTTGACCCCTAGATAGAAGAAAACACTATTAAAATGTGACATGAAATAAGGCCAACATTGAATCACTTTAAGGTATCTCGATATAAATACTACATACAAAAAAAACAAAGAAGATAGGGAACATATAAATATTCAATGGATGAAGGTATATTTTTTTTCTACTCATTCAATAATAAAGACTATAACTACCTTAAGAAAGGTTGCAAAATATTTTGGAATGAAATTATGTAAAGTTATTTGGAAAAAATTTATAAAAAAAGATGAAGTTTCATATATAAGTGAAGATTTTAATGAATAGTGGAAGTGTAATCTAGTTCTAGTATCATACAATTATGTAATGTGAAGAAGACTCGAAGGAATAATTAGTGGAATAATAATTTAATAAAGATAGTTTATTTTAGAATCAATAGAGTAATAAGAAATATAATGTTAATGAATTAAACATAAATAGTGAAAAAATAGCTCCAATATAGACATGAGGGATGAGAAATGTAGATCATTCAATTATATTATCTCAAGTAGATCCATTAGAATTTTAAAACGTATAAAAAATATGAATCAAGAGTAAAGTGATTAAATTAATAATTAAATAAAATTGAAAAAATAATACTTGGGAGTTAGTGAATAGCCCAACAGATCTTAATGTCATCAAAATAAAATCGGCCTTTAAGAAAAATATATAATCTATAAGGAAATTTGATTTGAAAAAAATGAAAGATTGCAATGAAAAGTCTATACACAAGATAATGTATTTGACGTAGAAGTTATATTCCCATTATTGTCTAGACATGAGTCAATTAGAATCTTATTCTCTATGAAAAAATATTATATTTTTATAACATGAAAAATTTTCTATTTTCACTCATTAATTTCCATGGTTTATTAAATTCATCGCTATAGGTTTTCTTGTACCATATATTATTTAAAAATATGGAAATACAGTATATTTCACCACCCTCTACCCAGTCCCCATGTGATGGAGAACACCTCTACAGATACTCCCACCCAACGCTTCCCAACCTATGAAGATCTGCTCCCGATGACCCTCTTACTTTGATGTGGCTCTGATGTATCAATCCAACCTTTCTACCGACATAGATCTAATGTGTCCTCCCCATATCCCCATCAATGTAGCTTCAACATACCCTCCCCTCTGCACATGATCCTCCGATGATGATGAGGATTCTTTGTGGCTTTGACACAGCTCTGATGCGCCTTTCACTTGACCATCCCACCTCCCCTAAACTGCAACATCTCCTCAATCAAAATTCTGATCTACCAATTCAAATAGGGTTTTGTGTACCTCTCATCTCCATTGTATTACTATAAAATTTATATTAGAGTATCTCATCTTCTTAAAATTGATTCCAGAACCTTCTCCGAGCATCAAAACTTCTACATGAAGTTTAATTTGTTGTATATTTTTTAATCACTCACCTATTACTTTAAAATTTCTAAATTAAATTCAAGTCATGGTATGTTTTTGAATATATCTCCTATTCCATCAAAATTTCCCTAAAAAATTGGGTCTATGTGTCAGAATATATTACATTTCATCATATTGAAATTTAATATACAATATACCTAGATTATCAACATGAAAAATATAGATAGCTGTGTGTAAAACAATCATTTTGAAATTCATATATAATTAATTTGTGAAATTAAATCAGGTTTTATATATTAATGATATTATCTTTTTCTTGAATATATATTTATTTCTAGATTTCGATGATGAAGATTCACTACAAGTTACTCATCAGAGTAATCTATTTTTAGCATTTCAACTATGTTCTTCATATTCTGTTAGGTATATTACATGCATAGAATAATATATTTATCACAAATATTAATATTTATTTTACTATTATTAAAAATTGGATCTATTCAGCATGGAATCTTATTAATAAATTAAATTTTCTCAATTCAAAATGTACACCTACAAAAAAAACAATGATATATTTACATTTACTCATATGATTTTCTAAAGTTTATAAAAACAAAATCATTCCCTAAACTCTTAATCATTGTTGAAATTTATTCCTTTGGAATTTATGGAATATTTTTTAATTTTGTATTTAATTGACACTAGTTCTCTTATTTACATCTATAATTTGGCCTCATGTATATCCACTAAAAGTATGTATCGTTTCTCTTCTATATAGACTCTTTTTATTTTAACATCATCCTCATGCAACTAGAACTAAAAAAATTATAAACACTATGTTTTTGTATGTGCTCTCACTTCATACAGGAAATAATGTTTTATGAACCGTGTATTATTTACCTCTTGATAGGAATGATTCTTCTCCTTATCTTATGCTTTCTTGTGTTTCATTTTCCCAAGTATTCACAACTATTTAGGACACTTTTTTTCATTAAATGTTCATATAAATACAGTGCATGCTCCTTGATATAATTTTAAGATCAATTGATGTATATGAACAAGGGTCTAATGTGTTACATCTCATTCCTAATATTTCCACCTCATTCTAACCACATATTCCTTTTTATAAGATTTTAATGCTTCCTAAAATTAAATTTCATATTATAACTTTAGTTATATAATTTCAAATCCCCTTTATTCATATTATTCTCCAAGATACATTAGTTCCCAATGTGTAAATTTAGTATTCATTTCCTTATTTCATCTTCAATGAATGCTTTTATATTTTTTATTATTCCATCCATTATAAAAATTAAAATTAATAGAGATTTTTTTCAGGTTTCTTTTTGTTTTTCAGGTTCCATTTTGTGATGATTTAATTTCTCCATATTTTTATTTTTTTTATTTTTTATAAACCAGTATTCATGTTCTTATTCTATAGTTTCTGTAGGGATGAATGATCCAAACATTATATCCATTTCAATTAAAAAAACATTCGCATTTTTTAATTACATTATCTTGTACATGTATTTATTTTAGAAAAATTGTTTAATTTTTATTTTTATACAAAATAAATATGAAAGTGGTATTTTTCATAGTTATTTTCATATAATTTAGAGTAGGTGGCTATATAAACCTCAAGGTATTTTTTTATCTTTTGGGTTGATATCGATTCATGAGGGTTTTTATGTTACCAACTATTATGTGGATGTATTGTTTCCTTTTTTGTGTCAGAAAAAAAAATTCAAAGGTGATTTTATTCTATATTTAGATAATAACACACTAGTGAAATACCTTAACTAATTATTTCTTTAAACGTTTTAGATTTCAATCGAAATGAATTTTTTTCAAAAATTCTATGTAATGCATTTTCTAATAAAATACTATAGTTTATAAAACTCTCCTAGAAACATATTCACCTGTAATATTTAGAAACACCACCACTATATCATGATGAAGTATATTGATATATGCTTCATGTGGAAATAGTTATCCATTAACTATTCCAAATTTTTCATTCGTACCAATATTGTATTTCTACCTCAATTTTCTTGATGATTTTTCACTACTAGTTTTCACATAAGATACTAAAACACTCACCTGTTGAAAAGATAATATAGATCACCCACAATAGTATTTTTAAGTGGATTTGGTAATATTTCAACTACTGACATATTTCAAGTAGCTATGGAAACACACATCAATTTTTAAAGTTGTAGTAATGCACTGTGAAAGGCCTTTAGTCCAAGAAAGTGTGTGTTTGGTGTTTCAGATTTCTTAGTAGATTCAAATGTTAACCAAGTGTCTAAGAATGTGTAGTGTTTATTTAGGTTTCCTAAAAAAATTTCAATTCAAAGTTATCCATTAGTTCCAGATCCATAATTCATAAAAGTAATATGTATTTATCAGAATCTACAGCTTCTGATTCTTCGTTGTAACCTTATTAAAAAATCCTTGTCACTAAATAAATACAATGTGTATGTGGTTATTGATATAGGGAATATATATATATATATATATATATACATAAATTTCTAACATCAGTCATGGTTTTCAGGACTAGATTAATTGATTTTGGTATTTTTTGATGTTTTATAATGAAGAAGATAGAAAAATGTTTCGATCTAGGTGTATGATACAGAATTCCTTTTTATTGTGGTCAAGAAAATTGGTGTCAATTATTTTTTCTTATATTTCAACATGAATATAGTAAATAATTAATAGGATAACCTTGTTAATCATGAAAATTTATATTTACAATAGTTTTTTGCAATAATGTAGTTGTAAAATCTTATATTTATTCTTTTATAAGACTAGTAATTGTTTTATCATCCACTCTATTTTTACATTGCTTTTTATTAAAATGTCTATTTAAATTTTGGATTACTACATAGAACTTGATATATTAATTGTTCTAATGTGTTTTACATTAAATATCATGTATTTATATAAATTATGTGTAAATTATAAATTTTCACCATAACATATTTTTAAATTTTATAAATTGATTTGACATGATGAAAACTGGAATAGGAAAATGATTACAATAACTTATCATCATATTTTTCATCAACTGCAAATAATTTTCATATTTTCTTGAAAAAATATCATCTGGATTATTCTATTATTATATATTCCCCATAAATGAATTCACTCTAATATCTCTTCATCTTGGATAGTTTTTTTCAAACAAAACTCCAACCATATTCTCATATCACTTGACCTGACAATTTAAAAAGTTATTTATGAAAACACTTTTTATAGAAAGTGAAAACCCAAAAATATTACATGTAGTACCATGAATCAAAAAACATAGTAAATTACCAATCTATAATAAAAAATATTTAACATATTCTAATTAATCACTCTATATAAGCTTAATCTGATAGAGGTAACCTACATGTCTTGATCCTCTTTGATGAGATCCTCAAAATGGTAGAACAATTTTTCCCATGTCTAAATATATTTTAACTAATTTATTTTCCCTTACTTTTTCTAGGAGAAATTATTTGGACTTGTTTAATGATCCAATAAACATGTTCATCATTATGATTCACTTGAATTAACCTCTTATAAGTTCTATTAGCATATTCTTCTAAAATGATGATGTCAAAATATTTCTCTAAAATATCTTCCTTAGAATGTATGAGAAGATTCAAGTCAGCTTCCCCCATCTTTTTTTCATTTAGACCTCATCAACCTCGACATCCAACAACATATTAGGACCTTATAACCTAACCAAATTAGGATACTTATCATTATCCCTAGATACCTCCACATCATCACCATGAGATATTGTTGGCATCTCATGAATACATTTATGCACCACTATAGTGTCCAACCATAACATGCATCTTCAGTTTTTTCCAACCTTACCTCTCCCTACTTAGTGAAATATTTTTCTATCTTCCTATATTTATTAACTTTTCTGACTAATCAAGTTCTCATAGGTTATGGAAGGTACAAATAATCCTTAGGTGCCTTAGTCTTCCTCAATACATTTACTTGATAGTCACCAACATTGTTTCTATTTTTTATCCCTTTCAATATATCGTTTTGAATGAAAATTGGGTGATTCTCATTATCCTCATATTTTGAAATAAAATGGGTTCCCTAAACTATAATTACCATAATTTTTTAGGATTGCTTCACTATGGATGGACTCATCTTCTTGGACTTCTGATCATTGATCATTGTCCATCCCAAAGGTTCTTCTATGATATACACTCCATCATCAAAATTTTAATTGTTATTATATTTTTGGACATCTATTATATCCTTTAGAGGAAGATAATTCATTTTTCCTTGTACCCTAAAAATCTAGGTTCCTGGATAGCTGATGTTCTAGGAATCTTGACACCTAAATCAACACTCATAGCCCCCTCCATACCTTCTAATTTTGAAATTCTATTTACACCATCAATATTAGATAGACTTGGTCATTCTCATGAGGGAAGAGATATTAAAACTGCATAATATCTCGTACTCTCTTTACAAGCTCCCTAAAAGTCATGAATCGAGATCGTAGAATCAAATCCCTGTCTAACAGCAACATGCCTATATGATTGTAAAAAATTACCGAGACGATAGTTGGAGTTGTATAAATCCATCCTAAATTCCAAAAATACACCTTGTCTTATCTATTATTAATTATCAATCTCAATCACCCCAAAATAAACCTATGGTTTAAAACAAATCTATTTCCATGTAGATGCATGGAGAAATTGAGTAGAAAAGGGATGGAGATGTATTTTCAAAACAAAAGAACCTACTTACCAGATTTTTGAGCATCAAGATAACTGAGGGGTTTTGAAACAGAAGTTGGAGGCTCTGAAAACATACCTAGATTACTATTTTTGGGGGATCACTCTTCAAATGGATGTTAAAAGACCATCCTAAGAGGGAGAACTGAGAACTATTGAAGAGTCCTTTGTTTCTAATCCATGCAGTGATAAGATTATCCCTAGTCTCAAATTAGATGAAAATTTTAACATGTTTACAATATCCCAACAATAGTGTTATGATTAAAACCCCTAAATCGGAGATAAAGAGGATAAAGCCACTGAAGGATGGTAAATTCCAACCCAAACCAGCCACCAGTGAGCGCTTATACAGGTATGATTCCTTAGTGAACTATCTAATGAATAAAAATATCTTAAGGAAGACCTAGACAAAATAAAAGACATTATGGTCATGCTCGATTGAAGTTAAGGGAGGAATATTATCCAGATCTATAAGCAGAGAGAATCAAAGGGGTCAATCCTAGTCCGAGCGACCTCTCTTACTCACAAGAGGGGGAGGGGAAAAGGCAGAGGCCATGTCTATTTGGTCATAGAAGACCTAGTTGAGGGCGGAGTGAGTTCTCCAATCTCTTTTTATATCAGTTGATATTTTTTAAGGATTGATTATATACTCCATGATGGATAACAATAATTTTTTTATTATGATTATAGTATTTATCCAATTACTCAATATGATTAATGAACTATAATTCATAGAACAAAAATAAAAATAAATAGATTTTTGAATAAGGTAATTTAATACTTTACCTACTAATGAGATAAATAAGGTTGATAAAATCATCTCAACCAAAAAACATTTTGTTATAAAGCTCTAAATTCTTTAAAACTCTTTATACTAGATTTTTCCATGACATTATAGAATTAAACCATCGTGGGAAGAATGTTTTTCCTTTTTTACACTACAATAATAGATAAAATAGTCACTCAAACTTTAGAAAGTAGGTTACTTTTGTAATTTTTCCCCTAACTTTTGAGAAAATTGTAATTGGATTGGAAAAATATTCACCTATGTTATTTTCTAGTTGCCTTCATGTTATCCTCTTAAAGAAACTTCACTATGTTTTCATTAGGAATATATTCAATTAAACCAATCCTTTTATTTATCTTTTTGATTTATTCTTTAATTTATTACAAATTATTACCAATGACACAAAAAATTATGGACAATTTTCGGTGGTATTTTTTGTATGTGTTCTTCCATAGTAAAATCATGTCCACTTGCACATTATATTTTTTTTTCTTCTTGGGTGTAATTTTCTCACCAATACTTTTTTTATTGAATTTAAAGGAATAAATCTATATATATAGTCTTATTATTTTGAGATATTATAGTTCATAATTATAATATTTATATTATCATTCCTCAATAATTTGATACCTATTTTATTATCCTCATATAAATTCTCATGAAATTTAAATTGGTTCTATCTCAATAGATTCCTCTTTTTATATGATATAATACCATGATAGTCTAAAATTTTATTGTTGTAAATGAAGGTGGGAAAGTAAATTCCCCCCACCATATAAAATGATACAGTGAACTTGTAAAATGAGTCTCACCCAAAAAAATGTATTTTCAGTTTTAAAGGAAATAAAATCAAGATAGTGTGAAATTTTGTATTTTAAAATTGTAGTGTGTGGGTGTAAATGGTACTATGAAATGAATATTCAACCATTGTCCTGAAAAATATATATTCCCTTATAATAATGTGGGAGCTTAATTGTGACATTATTTTTTTATTGTATGATCAATGCATTATTTGTTAATGCATGTGACTGAACATCCATTTTCCACATCGAAGGTGTATCTTGGTTGAATGGGAGTGAAAGATATCTCGCTTATCCCTTAAAATGAACATGAGGGGTGGGTAAAAATATTTTTGTAGATGATTTTTGTTTTTCCTCTTCTTATAATTTTTTATGTAAAAATGTAGGTTGAGTTTGGTTTTTTAAAAAATATGTTTTAATTTTTCAAATTTGAAAAAAAAATAAAAACATTTTGGAATAAAGAATAAAAATTACTTATCCAAATATGTTTTTTTCTAAAATTGATTATTATTATTTAATTTTTAAATTTTTTTTATTTACATTTTCTAATGGAGTTTTAGTACAAATTTGAATAATGAAACCTAGAAAATTTTTTCAAAATGAAACTCAGTGATAATGATAGATAATTTTTAAGACATGTAAACCTCAACTAATGTGGCCTAAAGAATGAAACAAATGAGGTGGTGGGTAGAATTTATAAGTGGATTTATTTTTCTATAAATTGAGTTGTTTTTAATGATAATTCAATGTAAAAATAAAAGTTTTTCCTTCACTAGTGAATGACATAAGATATTTCGGGTAATGGTTTCACATACATTTAATTATGATTGATAATTTTTTTAAAAAAATTAAATTGAAAATCATTAAAATACAAAATTTATAATATTTAAAGGAAAATATGATTCATACATCGGTATGATCCACAATTTATACTCAATTAAGTGTTTCATTAAATTTAGAAAAATTCGTTATAAGTTATTTTTACTAGGGATCTTAATTACCCCATGTCAGTTTCTATCTTATTCACATATTGTTAAACCATTAAAAATATTTAGTTAATTTATGGATATGAAACATTTTGATGGATATAAGGATTTATACATAATTATGGGTCTCAAAGGGATTGTATTATAGGGACAAATTATATTGGAATTGATTTTGGGCAGAAATTTTCACTCATCCACCCATTGAATTTCACAATTACACGATTTATTTTTGGTTGGGTAACTAGACATTTTCTTTATATTGGAATTTTTCTAGTTGAATTTTATACTATATTTATAAAGTATATTATATAAAAATCATAAAATATTGTATTATGGAAAAATATTGTTACCATTTGTGTTTTAAATTATCTAATTAACGAAATGATTGTGTAGGTTGGTGAAAATGACTTCTATTAAAAAAGAAAAACTTTAACTTAGATTAGACCAATATAATAGATGTCCAATGGTATGTATTATATCTACCAAAACAAATTTAAATTATTGATAAAATCCACAAAATTAGATCCAATGATGGTTTTTACAAAATCAGTGGAGGATTTTATCAAGATAGGTACATCTATTATAATTCCCCAACATTAACTAGAATATAAAACCTAAACCCAAATTCAAGATAGAATGTTACATGAACATAGGTATATCCCTCTATCACTCAAGGCATGGAAACATGGTCAAGGGTTACACTAATACCATGAGGGTAAGTTTTACCCCTATTAATCAAATGACATTGAATTAAATATATTGAAAACCATGAAAGTAATAATTATATGTGTAACACCCAAAGGATTTACAAATAAATTTAATATTGATTGAATTTAACACTGTCTCTTCACAAAAACAAACACATTTTTATTTATAATATCTAACAATAAACTAGTTGTTAGACATAATTTTTCCACTTCTATGTTTTGAATTTCAAAAAATAGACATACATGATTGTAATTAGTATGATATTTAGAGTCCGATAAGATAAACTAACATTTTTGTGAATAGTAACATGACCCTTAAGAATAGTATTGTACCCTTAGGAATAGTAATATGATCCTTATAAATAGTAAACTCACCCATGTAATTATAAATAAAATTTAGGAACAATATAATTGAATGTATGATATAATGGTATAAATAAGTGAATGTGTTAAAATAATTAAGTGTTAGTATTTTTGTGAGTAATAAATATTTAATTACAAATTTATAATAAAAAATAATTTAAATACAATTAATTTTCTTATAATGTATTCAGAAATAATTATTTTTTTCTCCTATGATTTTAGGATAATTTAATAAGACATTAGTTAATTTTTTAGGGTGTTATAAAATCAGTTTTAATCTAGAAAAATGTATTTTTTGAGTAAATGATGTTATTAATAAAAAAAATTAAATTTATCATAATTAGAAAATTATTTTCATAAAATATAGTCCATTTTTGGATTCTACATGTTGAAAAATGGTTATTTTTAATTTTTTTTATTTTTCTTTAATACTTGAATTCTTAGTGACTAGTAAAATGTGACAATTTATTGTATAAATACATTATAATATAGATACACTATTACCTGCATCATGCATGATGTAAGAACACTTTTTTCTAACTCACATTAACTTATTACTATAACTTTTCACAAGAATTAACACTTTTTGTTGTCATGAGAAAAATAATAAAATAATGATTATGATATTCAAAAATCACTCCTCTCATCCACTACAAAATCCACCCCTCACTCCCTCTTATCTTCACTCTTATAAGACTTTAATCCTGTCAATTTTCTGATCAAATAATATGTCCTGGTCCCTTACCATGTCTTGGGTCACTTGGTCTTTCCAAAATACAAAAACCACTTCCCTTAAGGAGGTTCTCAATGAGGTTGATTCAAGAGGTAAATCATCTTCCTTTTCTTTTAATTTCATTTAAATTTATTTTATTTTATTATTCTATTCTCACCTGCTGTGTAAAAAGTATAATGATAACTCTAGTATAATTTATATAGTGTAATTATATCAAGTCATTGGAAAACCCATCATCAGTCTCTTCACTCTCTCTTTATTTTATTTTATAAATGAAATCATCATCCGGGAGGTGCCAATTTACAACTATTATGGGCGACGAAGTTTCATTCTTGAAATTATTCTTCAAAGTTATTCATGAAATATTTTTAATGGTTGATACATAATTTAAAATTTATAATATAACGCTTTTATCTTTTTTAAGTAACCTATTTAAATAATACTATATGATAAAATAAAATGAATTCATTATGATCAATAATTTTTGTAATAATCTAAACGATTATCACTAAATATATTATCTAATGATTCATTATCATAATATATAACCCAATTATATAACCATTCTCACGTATTTATTCTCATTAATAACATTCAATATAAATTCTAGATAATTAAACCAATTTTAAATGAACTTCATTACTTACAATCAGGCGAACCGATCATGAAATCAAGGATTCGAACACTCAAGAACGACAAAATTCGATCATATAACATAACAATAAGGAAAAAAATAAACATAATAAAACAATAAAAAATATATATATATAGATAATTTTATGAATTAATTAATTACTCATTTTCATTTCAATATCTTGGAATTTTAGGTCAAGTGTAAAACACATTCAGACATAAGTTAAGGGTTTTCTACTCGAACCTCCATTTTCTTTCGGGTTACTCTTATTCCCTAATTAGCTTGATTAAATTATTAATTATTCTTATATAATACTCATGTATTCGGTTTTACTGTTCTATATATTTTTACCAATCATAATCCCTCTTTCTTTTATGGGGTGTTACATATTTTAGAAGGATCTTTCAAAAATTATTCCCAATAAACAAGCTTATTTCGAAAGAACATCTTTAATTCGTACCTATTTTTAAATGAAATTTATAATATGTTTTAGCCTACATTATTTTTATTAAAAAATAATTTTATTATGAAAAATATACATTAATTCGCTTTTTTTTCTCTGAAAATATTTTTCCAAAAGTACTCTTCTTTTAAATGTAAAAGAGTATTTATCTTAAGAATTACTCTATGTTTTTATAAGAGTATTTTCATATATTTCTATACTATTGATAATTATTATATTTAATTGGGATTAATATTTCATGATATAATCTACAGTAATTTATTTAATGTTTTATTATTACTTTGATAATTGATATAGTATCTTGATACAATTCAATATATTTGATTGAATAGTTAGTGTTTATATTTAATGATTGGGGAAAGTTATTTACTTTTCATATGTCTATTTCAATATGAATGTATATGTTGTTTAGATTTATACCCATATGAAGAATGAATTGAACTTATTATATGATGGGTCGGGTCTGCTATAGCCTCTTGATGTATTGGTAGGTCTCATGAGACAAACTAGTTTTGGTTTTTACATATTTATTTCTGGTTTTGGCATAGGGACCTGATAAAATGATTATGATGTTTATAGTTATGAATTACCTCAATATATATCTAGATATTTATTATCCATGTGATTATTCAACTAATATAATATCCACGGTTATGTTTTATTGAATTAATTAATCAGATTTTATTCCAGCCATATTATGCTCAAGATTACTTTTAAAGGCATGTGTTTTTAGTTATTCATCATTCCTAGTGTTTATATTTATAATTACTTTCACTGTATTATTTACCCTTATTGAGCATCTGATCTCACCATTTATTATGTCTTATATTTCCCCATGATGCGAAGAAGTTATTTATAAATTACTTTCAGGGATAATTTGGGATTTATGGGAGTTAATAATGGATCTATTGTGTTGTATTTCATTTAATGTTTTAATTTTGAACTTATTTATGTATCTGGGCTTCCAAAACTACTAAACTATTAAGTGGGAATTGACTTTCTTGTAATCATGATAATGTAATAAAATAATTCACTGGATTTGGGAAACTACGGTTGGGGATTTATAATATTACATACCACTACATATATATATATATAATGATACAAAACCAATAATATATATATACAACACACTAGTTAATTGGTTCATAATTGAAGCATAACATCAATACAAACAAATAAGAATAATTGAATCATCCTCCACATCAATTCTCAATCATCCAGGGTAAATTAATTATCCTAGAAACCATTCTTAAACCCAACAAGCGTATAACTTAAAATCAATAAAAACAAAAAAAAACATTTATGTGTACTAATATTCACATATAAAGGATATTATAGAACCCAATAATATTTCATAAAAATAACCCAATGTTATACCATGTCCATATAAAATTTTTAATAATGTGAAATTGTTATTGAAATGTATGAACCCATATAAAAAGGGGTTATCAAACATAAATTATTTTAATCAATAAAACTCCCCTCAAAAGTTAAAGCTCGCAAACACCAATCCATTTATAAAAAATTTCAAACCAATATATTGATCTCCAATTGCTTCATACATGGAAATAAATCATTTACAAAACCAAAAAAATTCACCCATACTAATAGTTTCAAAAGGTTAATATAATTCATCAATGATATTTTTTTACAAAAACAATGTAATTCATCCAATCCAATATTTTCCAAAACTAACTCAATTCACCTATAGAAAAAAATTCTAAAATAGAGGCCCTTCTATGGGTTGTGTTTTTATCACATATTTTCTACAAAATATAATATATATGAGAACTGAGGGCCTTGAGTTTTTAGTATATGTTTTGTTTATAATTTAAAATTTTCTATAGTATATTTACATTTTTTTCATTCAACTATAATATTAATTTATTATCTAAGGATAACATTGAAAGATGGGAATCCATGGCCTTTATGTTAACCTCTATTCTTAGTTGTTTAAATGATTAATTTTTTTAATTTTTGTAATTTGTTTGTTGAGTGGAAATAGAGTTGTATAATACTACTATAAAAAACCCACATCCCCTTCGTATCATGTTCTTGGTGTGAGAAGGCATCCATTGTTGACCATGTTTCATATCGTCTATGAATGTTAATGATATCTGAGGGATTTTTCTATTAGTATAAATATATATCATTTTTTATTGATCTCATTATATCTATAAATATTTATTATTCATGTTTAATATTTTTTTCTGTTACAATATTGAGTGTTGGTAGATGAAAATCTGAGACCTGTAAGGCATCCCTCCCCTCTTCACTGTTTGGTAGCAGTTTAAAATATATTCACTTTTTAATTTTTTATGGAGATGCAATGATATTTTATGCTTCTTCTGGTGATAATGGTCTTATTCTTATATTTCATGGGTTTGAAAAGTCGCTTTTATAATTTTATAATGAAATGGGTTGGTATAAAATTGGTTTTTAAGTTATTTATATTTTTAACATTGAACACCTGAATGTTCATAGATCCTTATATTGGTTAATATATTTAATAGAAGATGATAAATTTTACTTGGGCTTTTACATAGACATACAAGACCAATATTTATTATATGTCCATGTTTCATTTCAATTCATCCACTTTGTGGTGATATATGATGAGATGTGTCTAAAAAGGATTCCATAAGTGAGTTCTTAAGGCTTTTAAATCCACTACTCGAGTTACATTTAACTATGTAAATTTTGGTTATTAACATATTTGTCTATTAAATAATTGAAGTTAATAAGGGCACTCATCAATGAAATAGTGATAATAATTATAACTATGAGTAGAATTGATATGATAAGGTATTCTATAAAAAAAGTTATTGATGTTTTTAATTTGATTAATCTAGTTGCTTTGAACTATATTAATTTTTTTATTAAACTATGTATCAATAATATTCTGGAAGTGAACAAATTCACTCATCAAATAATGGTAGATGAAGTGTATCATATCTATTCCACTTTAATCTAAGGAGGATTCACCAAACCCCTATGTTTCATTATGTTCAAACCCTTGAAATAGTTCACCAAATTTATTAATGACCAAGAATTTTTCCTAGGATTCCTTATGTAATTTAACTGATCAATTTCATCAAGATCCTAGACTTAAGAGTTTATCTTCTATAAGACCATTTTTATATATATCTATTAAAGAAATTATTCAATTTTCCATATGTGTGTTCATTACGTGGTCCTATACCACTTTGGTAATGAAAATCTACAAAAGCTCTTCTCATACTGTTCTTTCTCTTTCATGGGTACTCAAAGTAAGGTTAATTGTATACCCTCATTTTTCTTTATGAACCCATATAATTCATATTTATTCTAAATTTTATCATGGTTGTTGAGATAGTTTTTTTTATTTCTATATTTCATTCTCAAAGTAATCAATACACATCGACTCAACTTCTATAGGTGATCATTTAGGGGATAATAATTTGTAATCCCATTTTGTAAGATTTCAAGACTACTTTCATAGTAGAAATCCAAAAATTGTCTGATCACCATGTTTTCTTATTTTAGGCTCCTCATACATAAGTCTTATAATCATGTCACAACATGGATCTAGTTACACTCAATTAAATTTTTTACTTTATTTATATTTAATAAGTTTCATTCATGTTTTATATTATTTATTTTTTTGATTATCTACTAAAATGGTAACACCCTTTTATAGTATTATATTCATGCTCAAGCGGTGAAGAAACAAGACACATTTGAACCAAATGATTATTTATATAAGGTCATAGGTGATGAGGGTGAAGAAACAATGGTTGGATGTTTATCAAGTATATATTAAATTTATGAGGATGTGGATAATCTTTGTGGAGAGAATGATGATGATGGATTGGATGTTGGTAGTGTTTATACACAAGTCAACAATGTTGATATTACTGCCAACGATGATAAGAAATCAGATGACACTGTTGAGTGAAATTATTGATAGTTTTTGGATTTATATATTTATCATTTTTTATATAATAATAATGTTATATGTATTATTATTTTTCTATAATTATTTGTATATGGGTAGAGGTCGATTTTTGTATGTGTTGTATTTGGTATGATTCCGGGGGTGTTTTTCTTGAAATTTGGGGGTTTAATCCAGGGAATTAAGTTGTAATAGCCACTATTTTATCGTGGTTATATTTATCTATTAACAGAACTTAAACCATGGAAATAGAGATCATACTACCATAGTTTAAACCATGTAATTTGGTTTTAATATTCATGGTTTAAATGTGGTTATATCAGGCTATATCCAATGTTTAAACTGTGGAAATAGATTTCTTACTTCCACGATTTTAACTATAGACATATCTATCTATTTTCATGGTTTGACCATGGATATATTTATTTATTTTTATGGTTTTACTATGGAAATATATCTCTATTTCTATAGTTTAAACCATGGAAAAATATAGATATTTCCATGGTTTAAATTGTGGCCATAGTGGGCCTTATTACGAAGGGAGTAACAGAAATTGTTTTTTGGCCTATTTCCAAGTTTTCAAACCATAAAAATAGCCTAATTTTCTATTTGGGTTAAAAATTTATCAAATTTATAATAATATGACTTTGTTGAATATAGTAATCAAATAGTATAACTATATCAAAAAATCAGTGCGATTTCTAATTCTTAATGATCAATCCAGGATAAGAAGATTTAAAAAGGCCATTAATGTATTGGGATAAGTACCATTAGGCCCAGTATAATCATTTAGCCACATTCTGGAAGAATATATAATTTAAAATAAGTATATTCATTCAAAACATTTATGTGAAATCGAATAAGGAAGATTATTTTGTGGTGCTCATTTACATTTACTATAATAGATTTTATATGAGAAAGATAAATTTATTAGTGGAATTTTTGTAGTTAATGAGATTGAAGTTTTAGATATCAATTATCAGAGAACTCACATATTTTCATGGGCTTCAAGTGAGTAAAAATAAGAGTAACACATTTTTTTGGCAATAAAAATTTATAAGGGAATAACGATGGTCATTTTGAAAAAATTAGAGTAGTTTCCAAAAATATATAAGAGAAGTTTTAAATGAAAAATTGCAAACTAATATTTACACTGATTATAGTAAGAATCGAGCTTAGAAAAAATGAATAAGGAAATGTTAATGATCCCAATCTATAAAGAAGAATTATTAGAAGATTTTTTTATCACAAAAAATAATACACAAAATATTATTTTTGCAACACTCTTGGTTGATCAATTCTAGAGGAGTATAAAATAAGAAAAGATGCAATATATAAAACAAATTATGAGGTAAATTCCAGTAATACTTGAATATGGATTAGTTTACTGAAAATATAATAGTAAAAAATATATATAAATACTCTGATTGATGATGGTATAAATACATTTTGGATAGAAAATTAATGATTGGAGGAGCCTTCATTATTAGAATAAAAGTCATTATATATCTTAGGAAAAATAAATAAATAACTCCTCTCATTACATCTTATGTATATTATATTTCATAAAAAATTATATATATATTGTCTATTTAAATAAAATAGAAACTATATAATCTTATAAAAAAATGTGAAGATACCTAGGGTAGTCCATTGTGACAACTAAATAGAAAATTGGTAGATTAAACTCTATTATATCACTCATGAATGAAACCAATTGAGATATGGTACCATTTTTAAGGAAAATATAGAGCAATTCATTACCAAGAGAGAGTATAAAGATACAAATAAACAAGTGGGGACATATTCCTAAAACTATTGACCACATCATTATTTGAGACGCATCAATTGAACCTTAGTTCTAAACCACCTCCCTAACCATGATAATGTTTTTAAAACCCCTCTCATCAGATTCATCTAGTGGGTAAATTGGTTTCATTAGTTTTAGAAGACATTGACAATTTGGAAAAGGGGTATAAGTGTTTTGAAAGTGAAATTTGTTGAAAAAATATACTCTCAAGGTGCAGTTTAACTTTATAGGGGAGAATTCATTTTAAATATAGGGGTATATACAATCTATTAGAAAGATTCTTAATGTGGGTTAGTGTTTTCATTTTAGGTTTTACTAAAAAAACTATTGAGAATAAGAGAAAATGACGTTATTTCTCTATTCATATCTTTTTTTCTAAATTTAACTTTACTCATGTATACATAGAGTGATATAATAATTAAATTAACTACTACCAATAATTACTAGAGTTTGGTAATATTGAATTTCACTATAGATATCTTTGAATTTCTAATAAACCCAATGGGGAATAAAATGGAAAGTAAGGTCATTAGTGGTTGTGTTTGTTGGATTCAGGAATAGTATATTGGTTTGATATTTTTTGATTAGTTTTTTAGATTTAATTAACTATTTTTCAAAACATGGTCTGTGGATTTCTCTTGGTGAAACTTGGAAGAATTACAAGAATATTTCACCAATCAGAAAAGTTTCATAATATAATTGTGTTTTTCACACTGTGATAAGAGGTTATGTCATATTAATCGTCTTGTGTAAAAAAATAAACTTGGTCTTTTAAATTTAATTTCTAGGATCAAAACTCATTTAAAATAATTGAATGTGATTTATGAGATATTAATTCAAAATTAAATGAATGTGATTGATGATATATTACACCATGGATAAGGTAACTACACAAAAATTTATATTGTGTAAAAATAAACTATAAATATTTTAACTTTATAAGAATATGTATGAAGAAATGGTATTTTTTATGTTATAAATTGAATAACGAAACCACAATTGAAGCTATAAAATATTAAAATTAATGTGTAAGTTGATACTATGCGATAAATCCATGTTGTTTTGAGAAACTATGAGAAATATTTATCGACCTGGAATATGATGGATTGAATGTTCAAGAATTAGTTGGAAAATCATCCCTTAATGGTTTGAATACGGAGAAGTACATAATCATGAAAATGTTTTTGGAAAATAAATATTTTATTCTATTTGAATACATGTACTCTTTTAAAATATATGAAGTATGACCTCACATTTCAATAAAAACGATAACACTTGAAAAGGCTCGGATACTTAGGATAATTGAGATAATCAAAAAATGGTTTTATAGGGAGTATTAAATAATATTCACTCAGATTTTTCAGATCTAGTTGTTATCTAGGGAACACACTATAATTCAGTACATGAAAAAGAAACCAGGAAGATACATGGGAACGTTCACCACAAGAATGAATAATATGTAACAATGTATAGGGTTCCAAGATTTTTTCAAAATTTGAATTCATTCTAAATTCAATGGGATCATGGTTTGCTTGTATTAAATAATTAGTGATTACTAGGTGATTTAAAGACCCTATCAATGGGTTCAAATTCGTTAATTTTTTAAACAAAATTTGAAAATTATAATCCCTTGGTACATATGAGATCAAATAAAATTGTTACAGATAAGATACAATTCCCATATCTAGAGAATTCAGAGAGGGGAGTCTATTGTGAATAATTTATTTGAATATCGTGATTAAAAAAGGAATGTCAGAACAATAACAACACCCTTGTTGATTTTATTTTAATATTATCTTAAGAATCATTATAATTAATCATCTTGTAACATATTCTTGTATTATTTGTCTCAAATAATCCCATAGAGATATAATATGAGGGAGTATCCCTAGGATTGACCATTTATCCTTTCTATACATTTTCAATATCTAATGAGAATAATGTTATCCCATTATACTTTGACACACCATCGGTGTATAGTCCTTTGATTATCCCTTTTCAGTGAACCAATTAAAATCACGTGAAAAATGATTTAAGAGTTCAAAGTGTTATTGCTAACAAGAGAACAAAATTTAGTGGAAGATGAAAAAAATTTAACACCACAATTCACCCCTCTACATATTATGGCGTATTTGTATTTTGTTCTCAATAATTTACCCCTAATAATGAATTTAGGATTATTTTTATGATGAATTGGTAAAGGATTTTTTCATTAAACTCTACAAGAGACATATAAGATATTTTTAATATGATATTCTACCTAAATAAATAAATTTTGAGAGAAATTCTAATATGGATAAATATTTAGTTAAATATAGATCCTGGTCCACAATAGACATGATATATGGGGTCATCATTTTATTGGAATTTTGTTGAAAAAAATAATTATTGAACTAATATTAAACAAGTTACTTATTGAAAAAATATATATTTTTATTATGATATGAATCATAAACACAATTTTTATATATGATATTGGTTGGACCTAGAGATTAATATATTATCTAATAAACCAGGTAATTTTAGAATAAATAATTTCCATATATCATTAATATTTATTAATTATATTTCATATAGTTATAATAATATTAGGAAATTATTCATTCAAAAGGATGATACATTATATTTAACCAAATTTCATTTTCATGTATTATATGGTTTATTGGAAATATTGATTTCAAAAAAATAGAATATTAATTTTAAAAATGAAATTATTTTTTGAATTTATCTGTTCTATATTTTGTTAGGATAAAATTTAGGGATATTTTTAAACTGTATTATTTTTCAGTGAAAAATTAAAATATTGATTTTTATTGAAAAATCAATTTTAAATAAATTAATTTACGAAGATCCATTTTGTTTTAAAATTTTATTTTTATGAAAAAAAAAGTTTACTTTTCATTTTATGAGTTTATTTTTAATTTAAATTCTGACACTTTTTAAAATTGAATTTAATAAATTGGATTTAAAATTTGGAATTATAATAATTAATATTAGGTAAAAATTATCACTTAATTTTTTGTCATAGTGAATACTAAAAATATTAACAATATATTACCATGTTTAGTGTCAAAACCAGTTTATTGGGGGTTAAACTAATCAGATAAGGATTAAAATAGACTAAAAACATGTCAATATTATATTTAATGAACATATTTTGACCAAATATAATATAATATTTTAAAATGGTCTATTTTTGACCATTTGGAATGAGTAATACATTAACAAATATTATTATTTATATGAAAATCCATGTGTGTCCTCTCCCCAACATATAAAAGGATTCTGTATATCCTATGATCTCAACACACCAACTACTTTTTGGTATAGCTATTTCACACCAAATTCATACCTTATATTCCTCCCCGTGACCTAGAGTCCTTGGTTTAATCAAAAAACCATCCTGGGAAGGATTTTTTTTAAACATAATTTTATTATCCAATGAAGATATCTTGTTCTCAACTATGAATTTTCATTTTAATCTTTATTCCACATCATTAAAATATTATGAAAATATGATGAAATAATAAAACAAGTTTCATCCATATAATAATATGGTATTATGTTAATTTCATTACATATTTTACCTCCTCTTCCATCAAATTGGTAAAAATACTATACACACAAGCGACATTATCATATTCCCTTCAAAATGGAATGTAAAAAAATTAATATATAATATAATTAATAAAGATTTATAATTATGTCATAAATATCATCTATATATATACTTTATATACTTCATTATAACCAACCATGAAAGGTGGTAATGTAAAAAAATGAATGTCATTAGTTCGCAAGGCGGGGGTCTTCCGTTCACCGGAAGGATGATTTCATAAATCATATTAAGTAAGTGAAGATGGTTTTTGGTAATTAACATAACATAGAAAATAAATCATAATGCTCATTAAATTGTATTACCTGTTTTTTAGGTAACCTCCATGGGTCTGCTCCAAGTGCCTTCATTGGATTGATTTATGAAAAAAAATAAGTCTTATATAATGAGATATGTAATATTTTTAAGTGTTTTGGTCAATTATTTTCTGAGCAATAATGGTTTTAAGGTTTTATGAGGATAGAATAGGGGTGTCCTTTTATAAGTGAGGTGAGTGGAAGAATTGTAATTTTCTATAAAAAAGGTGAACCTATTTTTTCACATGAAACAAGATTAAAAAATGGAATATTATTGAACATTGGATATGATATAGACAAAATACGGCTATAAATTAGATTTTATATAGGGTTTTCGGTCATTTATCCTTTATCTTGTTAGTTTAATAACCCGATAAACCTATTTTTACCTAAACTATGGTAAATAATTATACGTATTTCTACTATTAATTAAGGTAAAAAAATTGACCTTATTATATAATATAAAGAACTATGATTCCAAATATTAAATCCATTTTTCTAAATTCAATTAACATATGGGGTAAAATTTAATTTAAAATTAATCCAACATTCATGATGGAAAAGCGGGTTTTTGAAGAGAAAATGTTCAAAAATTTACAAGATTTTATTATCAAAATTCAATATGAATGTAATATCCTAGAAATTTTATGTAATTAGAAAATGGATTATAGTTTTAAAACATAATGTTATCATATATATTGTTATTTTATTAAATCCAAACCAAATATGGTTATTTTTATTTATTATTCCAAGACATAGTTTTTTAATACATGATTAATAAAGATTAATTTCCCTTATATATATATATATATTTAAAATCTTGTTAAATAAATTATCACAAGACTTAAATTAAAATTAATATTTTGAAATTATAATTACTTATTTTTATTAATATGTGATATTATTTCAATTAAATAATACTTTATTATAAAGTATTAATTTGTGTATTTATATAAAAATCATATTAATTTGTAAAAAAATTAATTATTTTAATTAAATTAAAATTAATGTCAGATACTTTATATATATGAATGATTAATAAATAATAACAATAATAGAAGAAGTTTTATATTTTTACTTTTGGGATTTTGAATAATTTATTTGTAGTAATTATTAATTTATTTTAATAGACAATCTTTAAAAATAATAATAATAATAATATGAATTTATAGATTTATATATATAATTTATATGTTTTTATTAATATATAAAAAATATATATATCTATATATGATACACAATTCATTAAAAAAATTGATTTCATTATGTTTAAAAAATATAATTATAAATTGTAATGATTACTTTGACAAAACAATTGGTGTGACATGAGGTGAGTGAAAAAAATCAAAAAAACCAAAAGTTTAAAAAAAATGAAAACTACATCATATAAAAACATGATTTTAGTTATTATTATTAAAAAAGAAATATATATATATATATATATTTAATTTACATGTTTTGTTTAGTATATATATATTTTTTATAATATAAAATAAAACCTAATATATATTTTTATATATACACATATTAGATACACGACTTGTTTAAAAAAATGATTTTAATATGTTAAAATTTTAATAAATTAATTATTTATACAAAATCTAATTATATAAAACATTTTTATAAAAGAAATAAAACGTTAAATCAAAGATTTAAAAAACTGAAAAGTCCAAAAATGGAAAGATGATTTGATAATATCTAGTCATGACTTGTAAGGAGAGAGAGAATCTTGGGAAATAAATAAAAAAAGAAAGTGTGATGAACAATGATGCTAATATAATGACAAAACAATTTATAAAAAAGAAATCATGATAAAAACGATATAAAAGAAGTTATATTATAATGAATGGTGGACTGTCAAAAATGGAGGAAGAGACATGTGTAATACAATAAAGTAAATTGATAAAATAATATAAATTGATAACATAAAATAATAACAAAGGTAATATTGTTGATGGAAAATGAGTCATGTTTTTGTCTCTTTTGAAACAAAACCGCATATTAACCAAACTAGATATTTTCAATTTTATCTTTCTCAACAAGCCTCTAATTATTATATATGTAATAATCATTATATATACCCTGTGTAACCTGTTTTTTCATCTGCACCTTTCCTACTTTTCTCTTTGTATGTCCGAGCATTGTTAGTGGATATGCATTTAAGGTAAACGAATTTTATTATTTTCATTTGTTTTTTAAAACATTTATGTATATACAAGATATATATATATGTATATATTTGTGAAAAACTATATCTTCCTAGTCTGAATTAAACATATAATAAGTCTTCTTGATTTAAATAATTTTCCCCTCAAATCATATGGTTCCAAGGGTTTAATGTTTTCAAAATATATACATACATGTGTGTATGTATATTTATGTATGTATATATATATATACATATATATTTACACATATACATTTATACAAATATGAAAAAATTATGTGCTACCAAACTAGTGTTTAAATATTTATGTATGAATAATTTCAAATATTCACCTTGTTTATATAATTGCATGTGATAATTGTTATTATTTTAAGTGTAATTATGGGTCAAGTAATTATTTCATGTGTGAACTCGCATCTTCATCTCTTATAATGTCATGCATGAATATGTATGGCCGTCATCTAGCTCATGTGAGGCATTTCAATCATTATGCAATCTTGCACACACATAAACCCATGCTTCATGAAATTATGGTTTTCAAATAAAAGTGTGTTTGTTCATGTATGGGATTCTCCCTAATATGATTTTAAAACCTTTTGAGGAAATGGTGATGACATGAGGAATATTTTTTTTTCAAAGAAAATAATATTATGTAAGTATTTTGGAAATTATATTGGGTATGAAATAAGAAAGGCAGGTCCATAGGAATTGTTTTCCAAAATTGGCACTGGTGGGTTTCGTGACATTATGGTGAGTGAACCCATAAGTCTTAGTGAAGACTGGGGCCCATATGTATGTATTTTAAAAATGGTCTACCAAGTATTATTAACTACCCACAGAAACATAATAATTTCAAAGGATAATCCCCAACAACTTCCAAATATAATTATTTTGTGAAATACCGTTTTCCTATATATATTCAAGTATTTATGAAAACCTGTTTTAAATATTTATATTTATTTCAAGGAATGCTTTACAAAATTTATCGATTATTTTGAAACCCATTACTGGGAATTTTATGCTCACCCTATGAATTATAAACACTTTTCTGGTTTAGCATACTTTCTGCGTTGACACTTTGTTATGGAAGCAAAACGGTGAAGAATCGTTATTTTCAATTTGTATATTTTTTTTGTAATGTAATTTATGTATCTAATTTTCCAGAACCTAGACCAAAAAAGTTCCTCTGTTGTAATTAATTCTATCTATTTAATCATGTTTCTTTTTTAAAAAACATTACACACAATTTGTAAGGGCTGAAACCTGGTTTCATGTTTGGGACCTTATAATTAGTATCAGAGGCACGGTTTAGATAATTTTGAAAAATTAGAACAAGTTGAAAAAAAATATATGTCTCTTCTGTAACATTCTTTTCTCTATGTGTACGATTGAAATGTAGGGACACAATTCAATTAAGGGGGATAATTTAACATCTTACAAAGTTTACATCATTAATAAATGGATTATAGTTTTAAAAAAATAATGTTATGAAATATATTGTGCTTTTCTTTATTGCAAACCAAATTTTTTTATTTTGATTTATTATTCCAAGACATAGTTTTTTAATACATGATTAATAAAGATTAATTTCACTTATATATATATATATATTTAAAATCTTGTTAAATAAATTATTATAAGACTTATATTCTAATTAATATATTAAAATTATAATTAATGCATTTTTTTAATATGTGATATTATTTTTGTTAAATAATACGTTATTATAATGTATTAATTTGTGTTCTTATACAAAAATCATATTAATTTGTAAAAAAAATTAATTATTATTTTTAAATTAAAATTAATGTAGGTTACTTTATATATATGAATGATTCATAAATAATAATATATGAAGACGTTTTATATTTTTACTTTTTGGGATTTTGAATAATTTATTTGTAGTACTTATTAATATATTTTAATAATACAATCATTAAAAAACAAAATTTTAATAATAATAATAACAATAAAACGAATTTATAGATTTATATATTTAATTTATTTGTTTTTATTAATATATAATTAATATATATATATATATATGATACATGATTTATTAAAAAAAATATGATTTCATTATGTTAAAAAAATATAATAATAAAGTGTAATGATTACTTTGACAAAAAAAATTGGTGTGACGTGAGGTTAGTGAAAAAAAAAGAAAAAACGATAAGATTAAAAAAATTCAAACCACATCCTATAAAAATGTGAATTTAATTATAATTGTTAAAAAACGAATATAAATATATATATATATATATAATTTACATGTTTTGTTTAGTATATATATATATTTTAATTTATATAAAATATAAAATAATATATATATATATATATATACATTTTATATACATGATTTGTTTAAAAAACAATTACTTTAATATGTTCAAAAATTATGAATTTAATTATTTATACAAAAACTAATTATATAAAACCTTTTCCTAAAAAATTGTTAAATCAAAGATTAAAAAAAAGTGAAAATTCCAGACATGGAAAGGTGATTTGATAATATCTAATAATGACTTGTAATGGGAGAGATAATCTTGAAAATAAATAAAAAAAAGAAAATGTGATGAACAAAGATGCTAATATAATGATAATCAAATTTATAAAAAAACAATCATGTTAAAACAAAGATATAAAATAAAATATATTATAATGAATGGTGGTGTGTCAAGAAATGGAGTAGAGACCTATGTAATACAATAAAGTGTCTTTACAAAATAATATAAATTGATGATATAAAATAATAACAGTGGTAGTATAATTGAGGGAACAATGAGTCGTGTTTTTGACTCTTTTGAAACAACATTGCATATGAACCGAACCAAATATTTCTAATTTCAGTTTTCTCAAAAAGCCTCGAATTAATATATAAATATATATATAACTCTTTATACATACCCTGCATAACTTGTTTTTTCATCTACACATTTCATTAATTTCTCTTGGTATGCTCGAGCATTGTTAGTGGATCTGCATTTAAGGTTAGGGAATTTTAATATTTTCATTTGTTTTTGAAATCATTTATGTCTATACAAGCTATATATATATATATATGTATATATTTTTGTAAAACTATATCTTCCTAGTCCAAATTACACATATAATAAGGCTTCTTGGGTCACGACCTGTCCCCCGGGGCCCGTGTCGTGACTACCCCAAACCCGCATTCCATAGGCCAAGGGCTGGTGACTAGCACCGAAGGGGTAATTCCCTATAACTAGGAAGGAATTGGCTTTATAACTTGTAAACACAAACACAAGCAAGCACACAGCTGGACGAAACACCAAGTAAATTGTATAACCAAAGAGAGTTGAATGTAAAAGGGACTAGAATACAATCCCAACTGAAAAGTAAGAGTAAAACAGTGATACAATACATTTGAAAGATAAAGGAAGACAGCTACAGAATCGTCCTTTGGGGTTCCTTCCTGAAGGGTAGGTATAGATCGCCTCCTCAGCACTCTACCTCCGACGATATCCTCTATGTACTGACTCGCCGTATAGTCCACCTCTAGGTATCGTCCAGTCTAGGTACTCTCATCCTCAGTCAGCAATGTCTATCGTCTCTATCCAACACACCAAGGTGAGGGCATATCCCGTGCAGGGGTGACTATAACGATACTCAGTAGGGACCCCGAGACCCTCAAGTTCTAAAGTAATCCACCAAGGATAACCCAAAAATAATTAAATCAACAGATAACCCTCCTTAGGTATATTCTCATACATATACCTAAGTTATCAAATGATCCATCTCAATAATGAGGAAAACACCGAAAAACTAACTCAGCCCAACCATGATTTTATTCTAGGGGGTAGTATCAAGTAACATCCCCAGTCACATTTTCAAAACCTCGACAGCTGCAGAAAACCTCCTCTATCGAGTACAGTGGGCCTGTTGCGACACCAAGTGTGCTTCCCACAAACATTGGACTGCTACGGTATTCCTCCTATCGAGTACCATGGATCTGTCATGTCACCAAGCACGCTCCCCACTGTGGGTCTACCATGTCACCAAGCATGCTCCCCCTCGTATCCTACTGAGGTACTCCTCTTTTCGAGTACCGTGGGTCTTCCGCGACACCAAGGAGCTCTCCACTGTCATTATTCCGTGACACCAAGGTGCTCCCCACTGGACTAGTTGAGTCACTCTAAGTTGAAACGGTCAGCAGTCATCAAGTCTCACCCAACTACTAGGTCTCTGCACTATGCTCGTTCGTCTCCAAGAGGATTCGCTCCATGAGATACTGGTCGAAACTCCAACTGTCATGAATTCCCATGAATAATTATCTTAAAGGACTACCACGTCATAGGGGTCTCAACGCAATAAACGGTGTATCAAATGGATTCCTAGAATGTGAGTAATTAGTTCTATTAGTATCGGGGACCGGTTGGATTTGTGCTCGATCCAACCTGACCATTTATCATCTCAATCCGAAACTCCAGTGGAGTATACTCAAGCGACCGTCTCACTCCAAGATTTCTTGTTCCACTAATAGTTCGTAAAAAGGACGTATGGTGCCAAATTTAGGACCAAAATAGATTAAAGGGTTGTAGTGGACCAGGGTCCGGTCCAACCGAGTCAGACCGACCCTGCTCGACCTGGCTTGACCCATTGGACCAGGCCCGGCCCGAGATGCAGCCCAATCTACTGGGAGGTCCTGTAGGCCGCGAGGGGCCGCGAGGGGCCGTAGAACCCACGAGATCCATGGGTCGTCTCGGCTGCGGGCGTGCTGTGAGGGTGTAGTGCTAGTTTGGTCAAGGCATCGCGAGGGGCCCAGGAGGGTTTGGTCAGGGCATCGTGAGGGGAGGGGACTGGTTCGCACGGGGCACCATGAAGGGAATGGTCCAGATCGGTCGGGGCGCTGTGAGGGGTGTGGGCCAGTTATGTCAGGGTGCCATGAGGGGCATGGGCCGGTGCGGTCGGGGTGCCACGTGGGGCACAGGCCGGTTTGACGACGGTGCCGCGAGGGGCGCAGGCTGGTCCGGCTGGGGCGCCGCGAGGGGTGCGGGTCGGTTATGCCGGGGTGCCGCGAGCGGCACGGGCCAGTTCTTTTGGGGCACCGCGAGTGGTGCGGGCCGGTTCTGTTGGGGAACCGCGAGGGGCGCTAGACGGTTCGTCCGAGGCACCGCGAGGGGCGCCGTCCGGTTCGGCCTAGGCACAATGAGGGGCGCCGGCCGGTTCAGCCGGGAAGGTGGAGAGCCGCAGGGGTGGTGCGGGTTGCGGTGGTCGCGGGTGGTGTTTTCGTTGCCTTTGTCGCCTTCTTCATCTTCGTCACCTTCCTCCATTTCGATGAGTACAATAAATAAGAACGACAGAGGTGTCGGGCCATGTTGGTTTTGCCCGCACCCTCCGTGTTAAGGGTGGTAGCATTTGGATCAACAAGAAAGAAGAACGATGAACTTCAAATTTAACAACCTCCACAAGAATTATTTCCCAAACCACAAAAGAAAATAAGGAAAGTATTATAACGCAAATAAACCCCCAACCTCGGGTTGATACATCGATAGATTCATGGTGAAGAAGAAAAATCATTTGGAAATGACGGATGTCAGTTCGTCATTGTCGAAGATGTCCTACGTTGGAGGAAGTCTCGAGGAAGAATGTCGAAGTTGGGGTCGGCGTTCTTCTTTGGTGTTCCACATTTGAAGAAGGCGTTCTTTGTTCGTAGAAGTAGTTCTTCATTAGAGATATTTTCTCTCAAGGCACCACCAAAATTAAAAGTGTGCCCAAATAATAGATTAAGCAATTAGTTATTTTATAGGCAGAATTCAAAAAGTTTCATTAATTTTGGTGGGTGGCATAATTAAAGCATGAAGGTTGGCACAATTAAAGGTATGTTTGTTGGCACAATTAATGTGGAGGAAGTCAATAGGATCCTCCACATTAATGAGGGGGGTTGAGAGTTTCTCTCAATTAATGGGGGTTTATTCTCAGGTGGTCCCCACCACCATAACCTCTCAAGGGAGGTTATGGTTTGGGTGGTCCCCACCACCATAACCTCTCATGAGAGTTTATGGTTTGGAGGTCCCCACACCTCAACTTCCACATGGAGGTTTAGTTTTGATGGACCCCACCTCCTAACACCCACATGGGTATTGCAATATAAATAAAAATTTCATACACTTTTATTTTTATTTTATTCTTACATGAAAAACCCAAAAACTAACATCCACCCTCGACCAACTATCGTTGAGGTGAAAGCCTTATTAAGTGAATACTGGCACTGTGAGTTCAACAATTCCCTCAGATTTCAATTTCGAGAACCAGTTCAAATTTTAGAAAAACTCACTCGAACATTAACTAAACGTACCCATAATAATGTTCACAAATTCATTCTGGACACTCCGGGCCTTGGAATCATCCACCGTCAATTTTCACGGACTCGTAAATTTCCCATTTATTTAAAAAAAACATTCACATGGAAATTATGTGTCTTTACATTCTCCCCACCTCAGGGATCTATGTCCCAGTAAGCCGCAACTCAAACTAGGAAAACAAATGGGGGTACTGAGCACACATCTGAGCCTCCCGATCCCTAGTGCTCTCTTAGAGTTTCTTGTTCTTCCAGTGAACAAACAATAGAGGTATCGACCATCCACTAAAGACCCACTCCTAGAGATCCTTAATCTCTTCTGGAACCTCCATAAAATTTGCCCCATCATCGACATCCAGCTTTCCATGGTCGATGATGATAGAAGGGTCATGCATGTATCCCCTCAGCTGGGATACGTGGAAGACGTCATGCACTTGGTGCTGTTGAGGTGGTATAACTAATGGGTATGCCACCTCTCCAACTCTACTGAGGAGCTGAAAAGGTCCGATGAACCTCGTATATAACTTTCTTCCTTGTCCAAATATCTGTAAGCCTTTTCGGGGTGAGACCCATAGAAAAATGTGGGCGCCATCCTCGAACTCCAGAGGCCTCCGTCTCTTGGCAGCATACGACTTATTCCATCTCTGTGCACTCTTAATAGCTCTTGGATGATCTGCACCTTATCTCTGGTAGCCCAAACCATCTCTGGTCCCACGAGTGCTTACTCCCCTTGTTCAGTCCAACACAAGGGTGATCTACAATGTCTCCCATATAACACCTCAAAAGGTGTTATCACAATGGTGGAGTGATAGCTATTGTTGTACGCAAACTCCACCAAAGGCCAGCTACAGCTGAAGTCGAGGACACAATCATGAATCATGTCCTTAAGGGTATGAATGGTACGCTCAGTCTGACCATTTGTTTGAGGATGGTAGGTGGTGCTCAAACGAAGTTGCATCCCAAGAGCCTCCTGCAACCCCTTCCATTGCCAGGAAGTAAAATGTGTATCATGATTGGATAAAATTTTCATCAGTACTCCATGTAGCCGCACATTCTTCTGCACATATAGGTGTCCTAAGCTCTCTACAAAACCCTGATCTCTGATTGGTAGGAAGTGGGCCAACATGGGGAGTCGATAGACAATAACCCAAATCGAGTCATGTCCCCTAGATGTATATGGAAGACTCGTCATGAAGTATATGTATATCCCATACCGCTTCCACTCTGAGACCCCTAAAGGCTGAACCAAGCCTTTGGTACATGATGCTCTACCATCACTTGCTGACAAGTGAGGCATCTAGAGACAAACTTGGAAACTTCTTTCTTCATTCCCGGCCACCAGTGCTGTCGTTAGA
Organism: Viscum album; assembly: GCA_963277665.1. Lineage (NCBI taxonomy): Eukaryota > Viridiplantae > Streptophyta > Magnoliopsida > Santalales > Viscaceae > Viscum > Viscum album. Next base: position 630,588,341 of record OY728134.1, on the reverse strand, counting down.
GATCCTGGTACATCTTCACCATTCTTGGATGTACCGCTAGATGAGATGTGTGGAACTCCTGCAACACTTCCTTTTAACGTGACACCAGTACCGTGGTATGTACTCTGAAGATAATGATGTGCTCCCCACCTTGAGAAAATCCATCGGGTGCTCGTCCTATGGATATCTGAGCACATCGTGTCTTGCAGTCAGAGTCCCCATGTTGTGCCTCCCTGACTTGCTGGAGAATTGGGGGAGTGATTGTAAGATACAATATAAAACCTTATCTATCTCTGTCCACAAAGTATATTTTCAAAGCGTACAGCTGTTATGTCACCTCACATAGCAGATGTATACAAGATATCCTACTGAGTGCATTTGCAACAACGTTCCCCTTCCTAGGAGTATAGACTATCTTGAAGTCATAGTCATGGAGGAACTCAAGCCAGCATTGTTGTCTCAGGTTCCGGTCCATCTGGGAGAATATATACCTAAGACTCTTGTGCTTAGTGTACATGGTAACATGCTCGCCCATAATATAGTGTCACCACATATTCAAGGCAAAGACCACTGCTGATAACTCTATATCATGGGTAGCATAGTTTTTATCATGTTGTCTCATACATCGAGAGACATATGTTATCATTGCTCTCTTCTTCATTATGACACATCTCAGTCTGGTCCCTGATGTATTTCAGTAGACTATGTACCACCACACCTTCCTCTAAAAGCCTAAAGATGGGGGGGCACTAGTTAGCATCTTCCTCATCTCTTGAAAGCTCCACTGGAATATCTCTGACCACACAAAGGATTGTCCCTTCTTCATCAAGGTTGATAGTGGTGCTGCTACTCTGGAGAAATCTGGCACAAATCTCTGGTATTATCCTGCCAAACCCAGTAAACTTCATACCTAATTCACACTCACGGGTGGCTCCCAAGAAAGTACTGCCTCAATATTTGTTGGATCTATTGAAACTATAGCCTTTGAGATGACATGTCACAGAAATTGAACCTCTCGGATCCAGAACTGGCACTTCTAGAGATTACCAAAAAGATTGTGCTCCCGAAGTGTGTCCCATACTACCTGCAAATGGTAGGCATGCTCCTCCTCAGTAGTTCAGTATATCATAATTTCATCAATGAATACTATGACAAAGTTATCAAGGTATGGCTGAAAGATACTATTCATGATTCCCATGAACACTGTTGGAGAATTGTTTATGCCAAATGGCATAACCAAGAACTCATAATGGTCATACCGACACTTGAAGGCTGTCTTTTGCACATCCTCATCTCGTACTCTGAGCTGGTGATAGCCTAATCGGAGGTCTATCTTCATGAATCATCGTGCTCTCTTCAGCTGATCCAAGAGGTCATCAATCCTCAGGAGTGGGTACTTGTTCTTCATGGTCACCTGCTTCTGGCACTAATAGTCAAAACAAAACCTCAAACTCTCATCCTCCTTCTAGGAGAACAGAATCGTGGCTATCCTAGGAGAAAAACTGGGCTGAATGAATCCCTTCCCCTGAAAGTCCTCCATCTGTACCCGTAGCACACAATGCTCCAAGGGAGCCATCTAATTTTCTAGAGTAGATATTAGTGTCATCTCAGGATAAAAGTTAATGTAAAATTCCACCTCTGCGAGGACGTAGACCTGGGACATCATCAGGGAAAACATATGTATACTATTCTACCACTACAGGATAACTCGAACTCTTCACATCAACAGCTCTGAGGGTAAGGCTAGCCAACTGATGAGTGATCAGCTACACTCTCCTCCGATCAAGTCCATCCGGTGCTGAAAAGGCTCCCTTCTCACCGGTGAAGGTAAAATTGGTCCCATCCATGCAGACAAACCGCACTTTGTGCCTAATATAGTCAATCTGAGCTTCAAATGTAGATAACTATTCTATACCCAAGATGACATTGTAAGGCCTCGACACTGCTTCTAGGAGATCCCAGCCGAAGCTCTAACCTCATAGAGTAAGCTAACTTTGCCGGCACTAGTGCGTAATCGTCAAATCTACTCTCGTAAGAGTCTCTAGCAATGAGGATCGATCCAAGGGCTCTATCGAAATCACTGAGCTCCGAACAAGGGTTGTGGAAATAAAAGAATGAATGACACTTGTGTCTATAATTACTGTAGCTAAGGTGGAATATACATAGATCGTACCTCATATCATCTCTGGAGCAGCGTAGTCATAGGCCTCAGCTACCTAGAGTTGAGCTCTCCCATGTCCACCTGCTCCCTACTGTCGGGGTGGAACTCCTAGTGGTGGTGGTGATAATATCTCGAATCGTCTCCCACTTCCAATTGCACGACCATCTCCTCTACCACGTCTGCTTTCTCCATGCATACCACCTCGATCAAATATTTGTCTCTACCTGGGGGGGTCCTTCGACTGTCTGATGATCGTCTGAATGGTGGGTCATACAGTCACGAGCCAGGTGACCCTTCCCGCCACATGTGAAACACAACCCTCTCTTGGAATGTCTGTATCCACTTCGGGTGCCCCGCACAACCGATCTTGGGTCATGCGGTCATCCACCTATAGGTTTGGTCCTCTTGGACCTCTGTGACGTCTGTCTGCTCCCTGCTGTAGAATACTCCTCTACGTGATGACTGGAAGTGGGTCTCGTTGCTGGTGTCTGCACAGCAAAGAAACTCCCCACCAAGAGGGCTCTCTCTAAAAGCCCTGCCAGCGTCGGGATGCTAAGTGAGATCACTGAAGCCCTGATCTCCCGCCTGAGTCCCTTCTCGAAGGTATGGGCCCTGAAGAATGGGTCACACACCATATCTGTGTAGTAGCATGAGAGGTTAGTGAACCTCGCTGCGTTTTGAGCTACAATCATGTTGTCCTGCTAAAGAAGAAGTAGCTCCTGTATGCGCACTGCACGAAGAGTTGCTGGGAAAAACTCTGCCCGAAATAGGCTCTCAAAGTTTCCCATTGAAGCGTCACCTCATCATGGAACTGGAGAATCAAGCTCCACCATCTTCCTACTACATCCTGTAGAAGGCAGGTGGTAAAGATCACCATGAGATCAGCTGCTGTCCCTATGTGTCGGAAGACTCTCACCAAAGCCACCATCCAATCCTCAGCTTCCTGTGGGTCTGTCTATCCCCCGATCTTGGGTGGCCTCTGGCACTCTAACTCATGAAACACCCTCCCGCGGCGTGCACCATCTACTGTTGGGGTTGGTGGCATCGGTTGCCTGATGGGGAAAGGTACCACTGGTTCCTCTACTGATGCCTCTACTGGAAGAGGTCCCATAACCGAGGCCTCGTCACTCGGTGTGATATCATTGTGTACAACTCTTGGAACTCTTGTCAGCTCTCTGTGTGGAGACATCCTAAAAAGAAATAGCTTCTCTATCGTTAAGATTTATTCCTTATCAGCTGACCTGGTGAGCTGACTTAAAAAAAATTTATAATACACACACACAATCAGTGTTTTCGTGTGCTGGGATGGAAATCAGATGTCAGGGTCCTAATGTATGGATACGTTGGTCGCTACACCAAAACTGGACTCGCTGAACTGAAAATCACCCTCACTACACTTAAAAATATTTCTTCACAGAAAAGATCATAATCCTAAGTTCTGTGATAGAACTGGATCCTCTGATACCAATTTGTCACAAACCGTCCCCCGGGGCCCCTACTGTGACTACCCCAAGCATGTCATTAATAGTATAGAGGTTGGTGACTAGCACCAAAGGCGTAATTCCATAAAATTGGGAATGCATTGCCTTTATAACCTGTCAAAACACACATAAGATGGCACACAGCTGGACGAAAAACCAAGTAAACTGTATATCAAAAGAGTGCTAAAAGTAAAAGGGTCCAGAATACATGCCCAACTGGAAAGTACAAGTACAAGAGTGATACAATACACCTGAAAGATAATGGAAGATAGCTACTGGATCTTCCTTCAGAGTTCCTACCTAATGGGTAGGTACAGATCGCCTACTCAGCACTACACGTCTGACCGTCTCCTCCATGTACCGACTCGATGTATGGTCCACCTCTAGGTACCGTCCATTCCTTGTACTCTTAGCATCATTCATCATTGTTTGTCGTCTGCATCCAACACAACAAGGTGTGGTCATAGCCCATGTAGGGGTGACTATAACGATACTCAGTAGGGACCCCGAGACTCTCAAGGTCTCAAAAAATCCACCAAGGATAAACCAAAAACAATGAAATCAATAGATAAGCCTACATAGGTATATGCCAATATATATACCTAAGTTATCATGTGATCCATCTCAATTGCGAGGAATACAGATAAAAACTGACTCATCTCAACCAAGATTTTATTCTAGGGGGTGGTATCAAGTAACATCCCTTGTCACATTGTCAAAACCTCAGCTACTGGAGAACTCCTCCTCTATCGAGTATGGTGGGACCGCCGCGACACCAAGCATGCTTCCCACTAACCTTGTATTTCTGAGGTACTCCTCCTGTTGAGTATCATGGATCTTCCGCATCCCCAAGCACACTCCCTACCGTGGGAATGCCATGTCACCAAGCGCACTCCCCCTCTTAGCATCCTGAGGTACTCCTCATGTCAAGTACCATCGACATACCACGACACCAAGGTGCTCCCCACTATGGGTCCGCTGTGACACCAAGGCTCTCCCCACTGGACTAGTCGAGTCACTCCGAGTCGAAATGGTCAGCAGTCGTCAAGTCTTATCCAGCTACTAGGTCTTCGCACTATGATCGCTCGTCTCCATGAGGATCCGCTCCACGAGCTACTGGTTGATACTCCAACTTCCACGAAGTCCCATGAAAAAGTATCTCAAATGTCAGCCACGATATTGGGGTCACAAAGAAAAAGACGGCTTGTCAAACGGGTGCACGGTCTGTGAGTTATTAGGCTTTCTGACCCAGGGGCCTGGTTGGATTTATGCTCGATCCAACATGACTATTTCCCATCTCAATCCAAAACTCTAGTGGAGTATATTCAAAGTGATTGTCTCACTCAATGATTTCCAGTGCCACTGATGGTTTTTCAAACGGACGTCTGGTGCCAATGATATGACCAAAAGAGTGTAAATGGACATAGTGGGTCCGGGTCCGGTCCGACCTGGTCGGACCGACCCGGCCCGACCTGGAATGGGTCGATCCAGCATGACCCAATGGGTCAAGCCTAACCCATGATGCGGGACGGTCCACTGGGATTTCCGGCAGGCCGTGAGGGCCGCGACGGCTGGGTGTGCCGTAAGGGCACAGGGCCTGTTCGGCCGGGGTGTCGTGAGGGGCCGGGGCGGGTTCGGCTGGGGCACCATGAGGGGCGTGGGCCCATTCGGTCAAGGTGCCACGGGGGCACCGGCTTGTTCGGCAGGGGCGTCGCGGGGGCGTGGTCCCGTTCAGCCGGGGCGCCGCGGGGGCACGGGCCAGTTCGGCATGGGCAACGCGGGAGCGCGGGCCTGTTCGGCCAGTGCACCATGGGGGCGTGGGCCAATTCGGCTGGGGCGCCCCAAGGAGCGCGGGCTAGTTCAGCCAGTGCACCGCGATGGGCGCGGGCCGGTTCGGCGGGGGCTCCACGGGGGCACGGGACGATTCGTCTGGGGCGCCTCTAGGGGCACCGACCAATTCGGTCGGGGCGCATTCCGTTTCAGATGAGAAGGCATAGCACCATGGGGGCGGTGATGGTCGCAGTGCCCACGAGTGGTGGCTCTGTTGTCTTCATCGCCTTCGTCATCTTCATCTCCTTCCTCCATTTCAAAAAGTACACCAAAGAAGAATGGTGGAGGGGTCGAGCAAATTTGGTTTGGTCGGCACCCTCGGTATTTATGGTGATATCATTTGTCTTAACAAGTAAGAATAACGATGAACTTCAAATTTTACAACCTCCACAATGATTCTTTCCCAAACCGCAAAAGAAAACAAGGAAAGTATTATCATGCAAATAAACCCCCTTCCTCGGGTTGATACATCGACGGAGTCGTGGGGAAGAAGACGAATCATTGGGAAAATACAGACGTCTGTTTATCATAGTCGAAGGCGTCCTACATCGGAAGAATTCCTGAGGAAGAAGGTCGAAGTCGGGTTCGGCGTTCCTCATTGGCATTCTTCGTTGGAGGAACGCGTTCTTTGTTCGGAGAAGTAGTTCTTCGTTGGGGATCTTTTCTCCCAAGGATCCAGCAAAATGAAATGTGTGCCAAAATAATAGATTATGAAATCTATTATTTTGTTGGTTTAATTTAAAAAAATTCATTAATTATAGGGGGTGGAATAATTAAATCTTGAGGGTTGGCACAATTAATGGTATGTACATTGGCATAATTAATGTTTTGGAAGTCAAGAGGCTCCTCCACATTAATGGGGGGTTGAGAGTTTCTCTCAATTAAAGGGGGGTTTAGTACGAAGTGGTCCTCACCACCATAACCTCTCATGGGAGGTTATGTTTTGGGTGGTCCCCACTACCATAACCTCTCATGGTGGTCCCCACACCTCAACCCCCACATGGAGGTTTAGTTTCGGTGGACCCCACCTCCCAACACCCACATGGGTGTTTCAATAAAAATAAAAATGTCATACACTTTTATTTTTATTTTATTCTTACAAAAAAAAACACAAAAACTAACTTTCACCCTCGACCAACGCTCATTAAGGTGAAAGTCTTCTTAAGCGAATACAGGTGCTTCGAGTTCAACGGTGCCCTCAAAATTCAATTCTGAGCACCATTTCTAATGTTTAAAAACCCCACTCACACGTTTACTGAACGTACCCAAAATAACGTTCAGAAATTCATTCCGGACACTTCGTCCTTAGAATCACACACCATCAATTTTCACAGACTCATAAAAGTTTCATTTATTTCAAAAACAATTACATGGAAATTCCGGGTCTTTACAACTTGTTTTAAATAATTATCCCCTCAAATCTTATGGTTGTAAGGGTTTAATGTTTTCAAACTACATACATACATGATTGTATGTATATGTGTTTATGTATATATATATACATATATATGTACACATATACATGAATATAAATATGAACACATTATGTGCTACCAAACTAGTGTTTAATGATTTATGTATTAATAATTTCCTATATTCATCTTGTTTACACAATTGCATGTGATAATTGTTATTATATTAAGTGTAGTTATGGTTCAAGTTATTATTTCTTTTGTGGAATCACATATGCATCTCTAAGAATGTAATTCATGAATAGCTATGGCCACCATCAAGCTCATGTGTGGAATTTCCAGCATGACTCAATCTTGCACGCACTTAAACCCATTTTTCATGAAATTACAGTTTTCAAATAAAATTGTGTGATTCTCCCTAAAATGATTTTAAAACCTTTTGAGGGAATAGTGTTGAAATTATGATGATTGTTTTCTTTCGAAGAAAATAATATTATGTAAGTATTTTAGAAATGATTTTGGGTAAGAAATAAGAAAGGTCGGTCCATAGGAAAATGTTTTCAAAATTGGCAGTGGTGGGTTTCATGGAATTATGGGGAGTGAACCCATAAGTCTTAGTGAATACTAGTGGTCGTATGTATGGATTTTAAAAATGTTCTGCCAAGTATTATTAACAACCCACAGAAACATAATAATTTCAAAGGAGAATTCCCAAGAGCTTTCAAACATAATTATACTGTGAAATACCATTTACATATATATATATTCATGTTCTGTGAAAATATGTTTTAAATATTTATATTTAATTCAAGGGATGATTTAAGAAATATATCAATTGATTTGAACCCCTTACTGGGCATTTTATACTCACCCTATGATTTATAAACACTTTATAGGTTTTCCATTCTTGCTGCGTTGAAACTCTGTTATGGAAGCAACACGTTGAAGAATAATTGTTTACAATTTGTATTTTTTTTGTTGTAACGTAATGTATGTCTCTAATTTCTAAAACCTAGACTAGAAAATGTCCTCTTTTGAAATTAATTATGTGTATTTAATCATGTATCTTTTTTAAAAAAAATACACAACATTTGTAAGGGTTGAAACCTGGTTTTGGGTTTGTTACCTTATAATGGAAATGGTTACAATGACCTAAATTGGATAAATAGATATATAATATACATAATTTTTATTTGAACACAATTTTAAATATAATTAAATTTTTTTAATAATTTAAATGAAAAGGAAATTTTCAATTAAAATTCATTATTTTTCACTAATCTTAAAAAAACTAATATTTTCAAAAAATTCTAAACAATTCTCATTAATATAATTTTACAATTATAATTTCAAAAATGAATTTTATTTTTTAAAATTAATTTTTCAATTTTTTTATAAAAATAATTATAAATTATGTTCAAAAAATGAGATAAAACTTATTTTTAGAAATATATCGTTTTTAAGTATAAAATTTGATTTATTTTTATCTATTTTCTGGAAAACACATAAGATTCATGTTAAAAATTTTGATTAAATATATAATATATACATTCCATTAGAATTATTTAACAAAAAAATTATTTAATTTATTGGGGTTAGATGTATTTTTTTTATAATGATTGTTTTCTAGAAAAATATTTCATTTATTTTAAAATACTTAAAATTTAATTTATAATTAATTGTTCTCCAAATAATTCATTTTGTTTACATTTGTAAATAAAATATTTTCATAATTTAGTTCATCTTATCTATACCCATCATTATAACATCTAGAAGATAACTATAATTTTGAATAATTATATTTTAAAAATACCTCATGTTTCGTTTAAACTCAGTTTTGTTTTAATGAAAGAAAAACATAGTGTTGCATGAGATAAAAAATATGTAAAAGATTAAGTTTATTTGAAATAATATATTTCAAAAAATCTTAGAGTGTTATATTCTACCACCTTAAAATGAATATCACCAAAAAAAATTATAACTTTGGTACCAAAAACTGATGATGTTTATGCCTCATTATATTCTTAAGTTCCCACATATATTCCCCAATATAGTGGTTTTTTCAAAAAAACATTGATGAGGTAAGTGATAATGTTTCATAAAACCTCTACTATTAGATCCAAAATCTTTAATGGTTGTTCCTCATATTGAATATCATCATCCATTGGTATGTATTCTGAGATCCATACATGGAATGGAACATGTATGTACTTCATTGGGAGAGATAAATGGAACACATCATTAACCTGATAGTGGTTTGGTGGTAATTCCAATAAATAGGATACCATCATGATATTATCAATATTTCTGAAGGGAATAATATACTTGGGGATTAGGTTTGGTTTTTATCGTAAGAACAATTTTATCCGGTGGTTTTGCTTCAATGAATTTCTACATCATCTCTTACCCTACGAAATGAAAATTATTTTTTATTTTTCCTGAATCATTAATTGTTAAAAAGATCAATAATATAATGATAAGTATTTCCTTTTATCTCTTTTTAATAAATATTATCACTGGTTATATAGTATGGATAAATCTTTTTAAGGTGATTTCATATGTTAATCTTTAGATCCTCATTAAATATTCAACTAATACCATTAAGTAAATGGTTAAAGTTATAACCCTTAAAATTAGAAATTTATAAATAATGTCACTAAATTTATTAAAATAAAATTAACACTAATCGCCCATATATCATAAAGTATCTCTTGATTGTCACATTTGAAACATGTGAATACCTTTATCATGTATTCTCTTGAACATGGTAATAACCTAACATACTATAAAACCTTATTGAATATATACATGCTTTTTCATTATTTAACTAAAACACATATTAATGGATATATTCCATAAACTCAAAAATTTTGCAAACTTCATAAATGATAGCATAAAAAACCTTTTCAATAATCCATTAATCTATTCTAAGGTAATTAGTAATATCTACTTTACTTTATCCATGTCAATCGTCTCTTCATCCCAACTAAGCACTATTTTTCAACATCTCTAACATATTAAGGGTTATGTTTAATAATCATGTGTTTTACATAATTTATATCCTTTCTGTTAAATCATTTTTTGATGTCATCGACACCAATCAATATATTTTTGAAAATCCTTAATGAAATACTTCTACAAACAAACCTTATATATATTCATATAATATATTTTTGGAATTTTAATACATAAACACTTCAATTATTTCACTTCATTCTTAATCCATTAACAAGGAATCATCATCTAATTCCTTAATACCTAATTCCTTTTATATCTCATTCATAGTATCTTCAACACCAATAACAAAATAGCTACTCATACAACATTTCTGATTCTCTTCATGATCATTCCCCTTAGGACATCGATTTTCATAATACCCATATATTCCACATTTAAAACATTCAATAGTCAATGATACCTGATTATCCTCTAAATGAGGCTAATATTAATTGTTAATAAATATAATATTAATGTGCTTTATTATTCATAAACACCATTTTAGAGCATTTTACACTTTGAATATCATTTCACATTATGATTGTAATTCTTTCTTAAAATGCACTACTATGTGGTACATTTTTTAACATCATTTAAAGTACACAATGATTCATCTAATTTAAAGAATATAATTATACATATTATAATTTTATATTTTTGGTACTTTTATGTACACTTCAATATGAACATGTTTGATTTAGGCATCAATGGATAATTCATGGAAGAAGAAGAGGATATTCTTTTATGAAAGAAAACAATTCTGGAGAAGTCAGATTGGACATCAGCCCACTGATTAGAATTTGAGGCCCAACATACAGGCCCAATTAATCCCATATTTCTTGGAATTCTATAAGACATGTATGGGAAGAAATCACTTTTTAGGATCCAATGCTAATTCGGCCTCCATTGTGGTCATTTAGCCTGCCCAAATTAGAGATAAAATTCTGGGCCAGATTCTGCCACCTAGAAACAAATCCTACCAATATTATCATATCAAGGAATACACAACTCCAAATGGGCCCAACGTTTACAGTAGTTTAAAAGACATATGTCTCTCAATTTTCTTCTTCTATGGCCCACTCTTATTCGGCTATCTATATGGTTTTCCAAGAGCATCGGTTTGGTGGATGAAAGCTGGCTGCCACCTCGGGTCAAATGTGGAAAAGTCCAAGTTCCACAAGCTTTCCACCAACCTAGGCCTACCATAATCAAGTGAGATGCTTTGTACTATTGGAATCTCGACCCAAGGCTTCCAAAATGCCTATTTAAGGCAGTGGTGGTGGAGTATTTTATCATATTTTGTGCTTTGTTCAATTGTAATGTTATGCTGTAATTTTGTTGTCTCAAGTTTGTGCTTCATATGTAAGTTGTTCAATTCACTTTAGTTTCTTAGTAAAAGATCTTCTTTTCCTCTTATTCTATATTTATTAGTATCAATTTTATACCGATGGTTCAAGGTGTGACTTTATTCACACCAAACCTTGTGAAATTATTCACACAATGGTGGAGTGATCATTTTATTTTTATTTTTTTCTTTACTTCTTCAATTCTTCCCTCATGAGTCTACTTTCCACTTCCATTGAAACCATAGCATTAATGGAGGGATAACCCACCTATGGATTGATCCAAGGGAGTAGAAAGGGGATGGATTGGATGTTATTTATCACCCCATTAATGTCTAATCACTTCTTTAATTTAGATTTTTATTTGATGATTTTTAAACTCCATCATCCTTGTTGAATTTAAGGCCACACACTTCAAGTGCTAATACGAACCATTACCTTGAAGTGCTCAAAACATTGATCCTTCAATTGTATAGGTGATTAGTATTAAAGGTATTAGGTATTAAACCTGTAAGTGATGATGTTTTTTTATCTTCTTAAATGAACCCATCTCAAATATAAGAAATTGAAATCATTGAAAAGGAAATACGTCAAATCCACCCCAAGTGATAACCTAGGATCAACTCACTATTTTAAATTGAATTAACTTAAGTCTCATAGATTCCATTTAAAACCATCTTAAATCAACCAAATTTGGCTACTTAATATCCAAAAACAATCCATATAATGTACGTGTCTGTAGGATACTTCTTAGGTCTCTGAGGATTCGATAACCCAAGCTAAACTACAAGGACCGTTCTACCTTCATCTCTTGGGTAAATTTGAGCTAGAATCAAATTTTGGTGCCATTTCCAGGGACCCAAGTAATTCATCTAAACACCCATACTATTCTTCCCCATTTCTTCTTTTCTCATATAATTTCTCTTATCTTGGCCCTTTCTCATTTTTTTTTCTTTTGGTGCATGTCTGCCTACACCTGCGATCAATCAAACCGTCTTGTTAGGGTGGATATTCCTGGGATTGGGGAGTCGAGTACTCCAATGGAACTCTTTCCATTAGATCCTAATATTCCTAATACTCCAGAGTCAAAAATTTATCTCATTTCAATATAAGTTCTTCAAATAAACCAACTCATAATCCCAGGTGGAAACCAAAATGGAAACCCAAATGAGGCAGCCCCAAACATGGGGAATGCAACTGATAAAACCATGAATGACTACCTCGCACCTTCGTGGACCAATTACCCCTCATGAATTAGACACAATTACCTAGGAGATGCCAACTACATATTTAAACCCCATTCCATAAACCACCTTCCCACATTCCATGGAATGGAGTCCGAGATTCTCTACCTTCACATCAAGGAGTTCAATGTCATTGTAGAAACCATGTGTCCCCCACATCAACTTGAATCAGCTAATATGAGTTTATTTCCTTTTTATTTAAAGGATCGAGCTAAATAATGGATAAACAATTTGAGACCATCATCCATAAACTCTTCGGACCAACTATAACGATAATTCTTTAAAAAATACTTCCCCCACAACAAAACAATTTCACTCAAAAAGAGTATCCAAAACTTTTTTGAAAAAGACGGAGATTCATTCAATGAAACATGGAAGAGGTTCAAAGACACACTAAACATGGTTCCATATCGTGTTTTTTCTATTCCTGAACATGTGATAATTTTTTATGAAGGGTTGGGTCTGGTGAACAAAGAATTCATTGACATGATGTGTAATGGAACCTTTTAAAACAAAGCCCAAAATGATGATTATGAGTATCTAGAAAGCATTTTTGAACAAAACCAAACTTGGAGAACTTCACCTTATTCTGAAAAGCCACAAAGAACTTCTGTAATTCATACACTTAGAGAATAGGAAAGCCTTAGGGCTAAACTCGCAGCACTCTCTAGGAAGGTTGAAGAAATAGACCTTAGGAAAGTCCCTGAAATCCAAACTATAGTCCTTGTTTGCACAATTTGTGACAACATGACCATAAGACAGACAACTGCCAAACAATTCCATACATCAAGGATGTTCTTTTAGGAGGACCCCCAGTATAAGTAAATGCATTGAACATTCAAAATCCTCAATACCAAAATAACTTTAATCCAAGGTATAATGACCACCCAGGCTTTCGCTGGAAAGATAACCAACAACCTAGTCAACCAAAGGGAAAAATTCATTACCCCCATCAGAACTACCATTCCCATAACTAGTTCCAAACCCAGCCTATCCAATAAAAATAGCCACCAGTCCATTTTCAACAAACCATACCACCTCCAAAATATCCCCCTGGGATAAACAAATCTTCTCATGAACCAACCCAAACTGTTCCACAAATCCTACTAGAACAATTGTGCAAACTAATGGAGGGGATGAACTCGAAAGTCTCTTCCCTTAAAAAAGAACTTCAAACCATCAAAAATGGAAAGGCACTCATGCCTACTCAGGCAGTTCCATCCTCAACTTCAAGGGGGGAGTCAAGTTTTACTCAAACAACTCATGAACAACTAAAGGTTATGACTGTTTTAAGAAGTGGGAAATCAATTGAGAAACCTGAACAACTAATTTGGAACCCACCTGAAGATTCAAGCTTGGATGAAAATTCAAATGAACCAAATAATCAAACTGAAAAACATGATAACATTGTCAAAGAAACAACTCTTCAAAAAACAACCCCACAACCTGCACCATTTCCTCAACACATGAGGGGGAAACCAAGCCTGAATTGAGTGAAACATTGAGGGAAATCTTTTCACAAGTCAAGTTGAACATTCCCCTTCTAGATTCCATCCAAACCATACATGCCTAATCAAGGTACCTTACGGACTTTTTCACTTTTAAAAGAAAATTTTCACATAAAAACAAAGTCCATTTGGATACTAATGTGAGTACCACCATTCAAGGGACCATTCTTCCTATGTTTAAATACCTGGGTTTCTTTTAAATAAATGTTGATCTAGGAGAGAGAAAAGTTGTCACGGCCTTTTGTGACCTAGGTGATAGTGTCAATATCATCCCATATGTTGTGTACTGTCAGTTAGGCCTAAGAGATCTCCAACCCACATATTTCACACTTCAACTTGCTGATTGTAGCATTAGGGTTCCAAAGGGTATTTTAAAGGATGTTCTGGTAAAGGTTGAAAACTTCATATACCCTGCTGACTTCATTGCCCTTGAAAACCATACAAACATTGGAAATAAGGAACAAACCCCAATCATCCTTGGTCATCCTTTCCTTGCAATAATAAACACTGTTATCCGAGTCTGAAATGGGAACATGACCATCACCTTTGGAAACATGATTCTAGAATTGAACATCTATAATTCAAGCTAACAAATAGGGAATGACGAGGAAATTCATGAATAAAACATGATAGGAAGCATTGATAATAATCCATAGAACATCAAGGAATATTTGATGGATGTTTAAGTCAGAATGATATTGATTTACTTTGTTCACATGAAGGAAGTTTATCTCCTTGGCTTGAATCATTTTCAAATTTCTCTTATGATGATGTCTTAGGTCCAAAAATCAGTGAAACCATTCATCAAACTGCATTCATGGATACCAATCAAACTTCCTTCCCTAAATCTGATCAAACCAATCTTGTACCTGGAACTTCTATATGTGGGGAATCAATCCTATCTAAAAATTTTGGAAATAAAATTGATCTTGATCCAATGTCCCAATCTTCTGCTGAAATTCTGCACCATCCTAATATTGAATTGAAGGAACTTCGTGCTGCACAAATGTATGCCTTCCTAGGGGACAATCAAACAAATCCTATTGTCATTTCTTCTTCTCTTGAAGCCAATCATGAGAGGATGCTTCTAGATGTCCTTAAAAAAATAACAAAGCCATTGGTTGGACCCTGTCTGATATTCCCAAGATTAACCCACTTGTTGCGACTCATAGGATTGTTCTAGAATCTAATTCAAAGCCATGTCATCATCCTAAATGACAAATAAATCCTAACCTCATGGAGGTAGTAATAAAATAACTTATGAAATTTTTAAAAGATGGTATCATATATCTCCTATCTGAGAGTGAATGGGTGATCCCAATCCTTGTTGTTCCAAAAAAGGATGGAATCACAGTGATATCCAATAAGGATGGAGAGATTCTTCCAATAAGGGTGTGTAGTGGATAGAGGGTCTGCATTGACTATAGGAAGCTAAACTCATTAACCAAAAGGACCATTTCCCCTTACCATTCATTGACCATGTCCTTGAGAGAGTGGCAGGTCATTCCTTCTACTATTTCATAGATGGGTACTTGGGGTATAATCAAATTGAGGTCTCCCTATAGGATCAATGGAATACTACATTCACCTGTCCATTCGGCACCTTTGACTTCAAACACATGCCGTTTGGTTTATGAAATGCTCCTGGAACCTTCCAGCGGTGCATGATGGGAATATTCTTAGACATGGTAGGGGATTTTCTAGAGGTCTTCATGGATGACTTCTCTGTGTTTGGGGATACATTTGAGGGATGTCTGCAGAATGTGGAGAGAGCCTTGTCAAGATGTGAAGAAAATAATCTAGTCGTAAACTGGGAAAATTGCCAATTCATTGTTAAAGAGGGACTAGTTCTAGGACATCTGGTCTCAGCTAGGGGGATTGAAGTTGATAAAGCCAAGTTTGACATCATTTATCACCTTCTATCACCCAAAACTGTCAAGGAAGTGAGGTCTTTCTTAGGACATGATGGTTTCTATAAAATATTCATCAAGGACTTTAGTTCAATCTCCCATCCCCTTTGTGCACTACTAGTAAAGGATGCTCAATTTGCTTGGACGGAAAGCTATGAGGGTTCATTATCAACCCTAAAATCATATCTCACCTCTCCTCCCATTATGAAATCTCCAAATTGGAACCTTCCTTTTGATGTTATGTGTGATGCCAGTGACTTTTCTGTTGGATCTGTGTTAGGACAACATTGTGACAAAACTCCTTATGTCATTTATTATGCAAGAAAATACTTAAATAATGCCCAAATAAACTACACCACTACTGAAAAGGAGTTACTTGATATAGTGTTTTCCTTAGAGAAGTTTAGGTCCAACCTCTTAGGATCCCTCATTACTGTGTTCACTAATCATTCTGCACTAAAATACCTCTTCCAAAAATAATATTTGAAGGCTAGACTGATTAGGTTGGTCCATCTCTTACAATAATTTGACTTCACAATCAAGGATAAAAGGGCGTTGAATATTTTTTAGCTTATCACCTCTCTTGGATGGAATTGAAAGACAACCCAAATAATCTTTCTGTGGCTGATTCATTCCCTGATGAACACCTATACTCTATGAGTGACTGCCCTTGGTATGCCGACATAACCAATTTCATAGTTGTAGGAGTCATCCCAAAATTCATAGGGACTCAAGCTCGAAGTAAATTCCTTTCTGATCTTAGGCACTATGTGTTTGATGATCCATACCTCAATAAGATATTCCCGGACAAAGTCATTAAGAGGTGTGTCCCATAATCTGAACAAGAGTCCATCCTTAAATTCTGTCATAGTGAGGCATGTGGAGGTCACTTTTCCTCTAAAAAACATCTGCTAAGATTCTTCAGTGTGGTCTCTTCTGGCCCACTCTCTCAAGGGACTAATATACATTTTTTTAAAGATGTCCTAGGTTCCAACAAGTAGGGTCCATCACAAAAAGAAATCAAATGCCACTCACTCCAATCTTAATGATTGAAATCTTTGACTGGTGGGGAATTGATTTCATGGGTCTTTTCCAAAACTCTAGGGGATACCTCTACATTCTCTTAACTGTTTATTTTTTCTCAAAATGGGTTGAGGCCATTCATACAAAATCCAATGATCATCAAACTGTAATTAAATTCCTAAAAGAAAACATATTCTCTAGATTTGGAAGTCCTAAAGCTATCATTAGTGATCGTGGAACTCATTTTTTCAATCGTCCATTCTAATCACTCATGGAAAAATATGTAATTTCTCACAAAGTGTCCACTACTTACCACCCACAAACCAATGGTGAATATGAGTTAGAAAATATAGAGATTAAGAATATTCTTAAAAAAATTGTCAATCCTTCTAGGAAAGATTGGTCTGAGAAACTCTTGGATACTCTTTGGGTATATCGTACAGCATACAAAACCATCCTAGGAATGTCACCATATAGGTTGGTTTATGGAAAATCATGCCATTTACCTGTTGAAATTGAGAATAACGCATTTTTGGGAAATTAAGAAAATGGATTATGACCTCACATTGTCCAGAACAAAAAGGAAATTAGATCTCAATGAATTGTGGGAACTAAGTATGGAGGCTTATAAACATGTTTACAAATTAAGAGATAAAAGGCATATCTCCCTTTAAACACCAAGTAATAACTTAAAATTTAATATTTCTATATGAAAACAATTCTAGTATTATCATAGACCTTGTTTAAGAATTAATAACGATAACATCTACAAGATTTTTGAAATACATGAAAGGTGTTTGAAATCCTCACCTCATTTTAAAATCACACTATGTGTTGTTAAAATTATTAAACAATTGTCCTTTTAAATTTCATAATAAGAGGTTTTATTATAATTTCAATTCATAACATAAATATTTAAGAAACCAAAATTATACCTAGATTTTTTAGTTAATCTCCCAAATGGCCAACGACTATAATTATAACCCTTAGAACTCAACAGTAACATAAGGAAATGATCTAATTAAGACTCTTATAAGACCATTCATTAAGATGTTTCCAAAAAAAAAATTGACGATGATGGTGCACATAATCCCATCAATACTCAGTGTTTTTGCAGTCGATATAGCCATTCTAATGTTCGTTGTGATGGATCCAAAAGACCAACATTATCTTCATGGGATTCTAAATGTTTTTTGTGGTCTCCCTGTAATTCTAATAAGTCTTTTAATATTTATTTTTGGTTAGTATGGTTTTCCTATGACCATGTAGTAATGTAAACACTTTAGTGTTTTATTTAAATGCAATGGTAGGTATTTAGTTCGCAAATTTGTTTTGATAATACCATGATATTACTATTAAATTGGATATTAGTTTTGGGGAGTCACAAAAGGGATAGTGTGTTATTAGTATTAAAACACAATGGTATAAATACATATAAATATATTCCAATTCGGGTAGAGGGGCACAAACACAGCATTCATTGTGAGGTTTGAGGTTCGAATCTAGGGAGTCAATTTTTTGGGTGAACCTCTCACATAAGATCCACTCACCTTGACAGGTAACCCGGTTTCTGACTTGGTGGAAAAAATAAGGTACAACCCACCTATGTTGATGTACTACTTTGTCGAACCATTATCTCTTGGTTCATCCCCCACTGGGACACTCATCCATATTGGTTGGTAACGACTCCTTTGTTTGGGCTCTCTCTAGAGTGAACTCTTAGTGGGGAGGGGGTTTCCTGGTGTGGAGGGTTTAAAAATACCACACCTGGGGATTCCCTTATGGAAATATAATGTATATATATATATATCCATGTAATTATATTTCAATTTCAGGGTCCAGGTTCCTTAAACCCCTTGTTTGAAACTTCATGTGATATAGTCATGAGATTTTAATGAGACAAAAGTTTGAAACCATTAAAATGTTTAAAGTTCAAAACTGTGTATAAAATAAATTTGGTAATTGTTTTTATATATTTATATCATCTTTTGGTGTTGAATACTTAATCTTAGTTTTTAATTATCATTAGATAGACTGGGTAATATTTTCATGACTCAGTCCTCATGAAACACTACAATGGAATTGTGTATGTGATTCCCCCAAACTACACTTCCAATTTTTCTATAGTACATGCATACTATACATAACATAGTATGAAAATTTATGACATCATCCATTCTCAAAATCATAAATTTAGTGTCTTTGGGAACTTGTTATATATTAAAACATAAAATTATATAATATCGTAACAATATTATTTAACCCTCTATGGAATACCTCCTATAGATAGATCATACCCTTCTTAATATGTTTGATCTGAAGGGGAATACATCAATGAAAGGGTGATATGAGATCCAGATAAGGGGAATCAAATACAAATATTAAGAACATAAAAAAATATATCATGTGATCATAAAAAAATATATTATATCATATAATAAAAGAATAAAAAATATAAAAACTAAAATCATGAAATAATAAAAAATGAGGAACATGATAAAAATCATAGGAACAATAGAAAGGTATTTGAGTATTCTAGAGACCTATAATTCCTTAAAATATTTAATAGAATCATTGCAAAACAACAAAAGGGTAATATGATATTTTTTAAATAAAAATAAAAAACAATGTTAAAATGATAAGAATATGTCACATGAAAAATAATTAAACATTATGAAGATAATTCATGGATTAATTCCAAGAAATCATAACATAATAGAAAATATAGTTTTATTATTTCCATGAAGAACTTTTTATAAAAATATAATTATATCTTGTATAAGAATAAAATTCTAAACAAAGCTAAGCACATCGTATCCATGCATAATGATCTCATGGGATATTAATCTTTACCCAATGAATTGAAGTTCTCTATAATTATAGGTCTCCCCGTAACATTTTTGTATGTTCAATATCATGTGTTCCATATATAAATAAATTAATGTAATGATCATAGAAAACTAAATAAGTATAAAATGTAAAACCCTTGATAAAAAAGTGATGGGTTTCCCAGAAATCCTATATATCAAATAAAAGTATCAATCATAAAATAAGTGTTATAATGAATCGTAATTCCAAGTAAATTTGGGGGAATATACATGAGGTACATTCAAGATAAATAATAAAATATAATTTGAGCTAATAATTTCCAGCAGTAAATCATAAATAAATAATTGTATTCAAAAGTGTAATTGAAAATAGTTTTTGAAAAAGTTTCCTTTATATTCTCATGGTATAAATTTTTTAATATAAAATTTTTATACAAACTATAAAAAAATATCCACAAAAATTCCAGATAAGAAAATAAACAAAAACATTTAAAGAATATATTAAAAATAAAGAGTTTTGTAGGCAATAAAGAATAATATTCTATATAATATTTTAAACAATGAAATAGAATAATGAAAATTATATAATATCCCAAATGTACGAAAAAATATGGAATTAAAATTTATTGGATTAAATATATGTTATAAAATATTAATGATGAAGTTAAGATAGGTTAATCAAAAATAAGATATAATTTAGATAAGAAATCCCATTGTTAACTTTGGTGAGGTTATAAGTATACACCAATCAAAGAGATAATCTATAAATCCCTATAAAAACAAATAAAAATTTAATACAAGGTTATAATCGGATATATTATTTAAATCATATTAATTTTTTTATTAGGAATATGTAACATGATAAATTTAAATGGTATTGAGAGAAGAATTCCAAAAGGATATAGGTTATGTGATACCTCCAAAAATTAGATCTCATTTTATTTATTAATGATTTCAAATATTATATAATAAAATTATGTTTATTAAAAAAAGTAATCCATAAATATATTTCACTCATTTATGTTATACTATATCAATTATAATCACTAGATTTATTTATTAACATTTCACTGAATATAAAATAGTTTGACTTTGGAGTTTCATCCCCCTCTCATAATATGGTTTCTATACATTAGTGATTTTGATGGTGGAGGAGTGTTCACTTACAATCTATAAACAATTCCCCTATAATCCTTCTTCGCCAACTATTTACTTCTTTTGATGGCCCCGTGATTTTTTTCTCTCATTGTTTCATGGGTTCTCTAACTTTAATGGTGTTTTTTCTATTTGGGTTGGGTTTTATACCATTGGGATGGTGTTATTTATAGATGTATATTTTGGTAACCCATCTTATCATTTCTTCATTCCCATCATGCATGGAACCATCAATATTTGGGCATGATAGTTATTTTTATGGATTGATATAGAGATAGATTTTTAGTGGTTAGTATGTTGGGTCTTTTAATAGATTTTATTCATGGATGCATCTTTTTTTAAGCTGTAATTATTTATTCATATGCTATTAACATTTTTTATTCATTCTAAAATCACATATTTTTATCATTAATGTTACTCAATATATTATGGGATTTTTTATAAGGTTAAATTTTTTACCCAAGTGGTGAAACCTATGGTGGTTTTAGTTTGCAAGGTGGCTGTTCTGAATGAAATGGTTATAGTCCGGATAAAGATCATTGATCCTTATTGAGGACCTAATATTCTTAAAATTATACTCAAATTCATGTTTCATAAATCCTATAATGTTTGGTATGTTGTGATGGTTCTCTAAGAGTATTTTGGATGTGTTTTTCTAGAATTTGATGATGTTTCGTGAGGTATGACTAGTTTGTTTCCTACGGTGGTTGACGACGCATGAAGGTGAGGATTGTCCAGGATCCAGTTCATGTGATGATTAAATTTCGGTACTGATGATCTTTGATATGTGTTTTTTTGTTGTAGTTTGATGGTGGACATGGTTTTTTATCTTTTATTTTTCTTGGATTGATATTTTCTTGTGTGGTTATTCGATAAAATGCTTTGGATTTTTATCGATTATGAAGGTTTTTGGATTTTGGTGTCTCAGGTTCTTCTATAAAGTTGTGTTTCCAGAAGCGATTGAATGTGGGGGTCATATGTCAGGTATGACAAATAATGGGATATGGTGGATTTTCAAATCAAGGAATAACATCTAACATGATGTATACATTTCCTTCTATCCCACCCACACACTATCTAGTTTGAATTATAAATTTTTAAATTTTGAATATTTGTTTGTAGAATTTTTTATTGTTATTTTTTTGGATTGGATTCTCTATGAGGTTTTTATTCTATGGTGTGGCTCTATTATTATATTTATAAAAACAATGTTTTGTTGGTTGGTGAGATGCACAGGAAAAGAGATTGATTCTAGGTTTTCTCTTTGGGTTTTACCAAAGGCTTCCATCTATTATGGATATTTTGAAATTTATATTAGTTTTTGGATGGTGTGCAGGTATACATCACATGGTATTCAAATTCATAAAGTTTTTCCTTTTCTTAATTATGTTTTGTAGTTTATTAGAAGATTATTGGATTTACTATTTTGGATGTAGTTTTTGTGAGGGTTCACAATTAATATCAAAAGGTGTTTTTCGTGAATTATTCTATTCTTGTTTTGTTTTCATAATTTTAATTAATTTTTTTATAAATAATTAAAATAAATAATCATAAAAATATATAAAATTTCATATTTATTTATTATTTATTTGTTATACTAAAAATCTATGTAGGAAATCATAATTAAATATTTGAAAATGGTCTCATGGGTGATTAAACAAAGCATTAACATGAATTCTCAAAAGAGGAAGAGAAATATGTACATGTTATAAATAGTTTATATTAATTATATAAAGTTATAATAAAATTTATATATTATTATATAATATATATTGACCAATCATAAATTTAGTGATAAATAAATAATTGACAACATCCTAGAAGGTGTTAAATCGACCGTCAACATGTAATTTCAACAGAAGGGAAGAGAATATGTATATTGTTTTTAATAATTACACCTTAGAATAATAAGATTAATAAATTTTATACTTGTTAATTAATTATTTGGGTAATTTTAAATAGTGAAAAGAAAATGGGAGTGAAGATGGAAAAAAATTAAATGAAGAGGATGGGGTTACCAATTCATTAATGCTCAGTCCTTTTCTATAAGAGTAATTACTTTAGGGGTTATACTGATATGAGACAAAAAATTCTATAATGCTCAATGAAGTCTCAAGAGAAGAAAAATGATCAAATCTTGGGAAATGAGAATAATTTGGGAAGTGATTTTCAATGGGGATGTTGAGGGGTATTTATACTCTAAAGGTAGGGGTTTTGTGTTAGAAAATAATAAATAAAAAATCATTTCAAGACTAAGACTTTCCATAGTGGTATTATTTGTAAAAATAAATTATATTTAATTTAAAAATAGCTCTTGAAAAATTATTTGTTTACTATACACCTAAAAATTCAGGTTTTTTAAAAACAAATCCAAAGTCACTCTTGGATAATTCCAATGTGATGATTCCAAAAATGAAATTCATTTTCTCAAAATAAGTTTCAAATTTTAATAATTTTATTAATTAAACATTAATATAGAAATTATGATCTTTTAAAAAATAAGCTACATAAACTATTTAAAATATACACTTATATTTTATTTGAGTTACAAAAAACAAAATATTTATGTTATGGTTTTATAATATTTTATATTTTCATATTTTATTCATAGCAATGGTTATTTTCAAGTAATTTTTTAATTTTAATGATCAATTTACTATTAAATTATCATATTGGATTTATATTTCCTATAAATGTCTCTTATTTATTTTATTATTCTTTAGTTAATATTCTATCCCAATTTTCACTACATCTTTTATAAAATTCCAATCATGTTTTTAATATATATTTTTTTCTTTTTACAGAGTTTTTCACGAGTCAGAGATTTCCGAGAGGCCACAAAACTATTAATTCCAATATTATATTCATATTTTTTACATGTTTTGAATGAATCATTGAAAAAAATTTAATTTTATGAATTTTTTTATACATTATTTGTAATATTATTGGAAGATAAAATAAAAAATATATAATTTAATTATGTGTTTTATACAATTTATTTTTGGTTAACTTGTATACTTTAATTCATTTATTGAAAAAAAGCTTTATTTAATCGAGGTATGGAAATAATTGTTTGATAAATCTAGATATATATATCTATATTATAGTTTCATATCATCTAAAAAAATAAAATTAATGTATTCATTTTTTAAAGAAAATAAAATATATATTTTAAAAATTTAGGATTTTACATTCCTTCCCTCTTAAATGATTTGTATCCTAAAAATTTTCATTTATTAGTAAAAATATGTATCAATGTTTTATAAATATATCTCAATATATTTTTCCTTAAATTTATCATATGTTTGTTAAATGACTCATTATAAATAAGGTTAAAATTTTAACCTTATATTTTCATACTTTTTATACTAAAGCTATTTTTCTACATCTAAAGGTTTTCTACCAAACCCATTATCCCAAAATATTTTTCTATTCTAATACACAAAAATAACTGAACTATACTATCATACCCATTCAGACACACACTATTGTATTTTCTGAAAAACATTTATATGTTACATAACATTACATGGACAATTATTACATCAACCATGTCAAAATATTTAAGTTTAGTGTCTTTGGGAACTAAGTATATGATAAAAATAAAATTATATTGCATTATGATTGGGCCATGCATGGTTATGTTCACTAAGTGGGTGGGATTAATCAATGAATAATATCCCATTTTTCATATTTATGATTTCTTAGGAAATCAATCTTTCTCACATGTTAGAATGGGAGATCTCACTTCTTTACTCACAGACATAGAGGAATGAAAACACACTAGGTCACTCGATGTATAAGGATCACTACTCAAAAAATTAATTAATCCTTTGAATGAACTTAAATCGAATAATATCATATTTTTACTATAATAACCATTTTCTATTACAAATAATTCAATAACCTTTACCTATAACAAAATAATTTAACAACAATGTCTCCAAAAAAGTCCCCCAACAAATTGCATTGTTATCTTCTACTTTTCTATAGTAGAGATTATCCTTATCCTTTAATGATTGTATCCCAAAAATATTATTGTTCTCCCAGACTTATTCAATGTATAAAATATGTGTTAATTTCTGATTCTTCACCACGAAACATTGTTGTGGTGATTACACACATACCAATGTGCTCTTTTTCATATACATCTTCTTCTTTCACTACTATAAGTATTCTCTTCTTATTCTATGTACAGAAGAATTAAAAACTATGTAACTCAGTCAATCTCTCTCTCATTATCCTCTTTATTATTCTACACTTTTTCATTGCATAATTCATGATAAATCACTAGTCATTTTATCATATATAGTAGCATAATCTTCTTCATGTTAGAATTTGAATTTTTAAATCAAATTTAAACTAACAGCTTCATTAAATAGATTTAAACTTATCTCACTTAATTTTCTTAAATTAGATCATTCATGAACTCTTATTCACTATTAATGTGGTTATAGATGTTATAGGTATAATATGGGTATCCCTTTAGGTCATTAACTGAACCATGTCATCAAATCCACTCAAAATATGGAAACTCTTCTCACTATGGATTGATCATTCTTCACTAAAACATTTTATACACCATTTCAATAACCATGGAATAAAACATGGAATATCTTATTTCATTTATATATTTTTTCAGTAGCCATATAAATCACTAAGATGGTTTGTACACCATATGAGTTCAATAACATAGAATTTATTTGATACCACACTCATCACACCATATACTATGACCTGTTTTCCAATTTTCATTTCGAAAAGGAAACCTTTCCTCATATCATGGATTCTTACATGGTGTGGGGAATCCTATTATGATTCTCATAAAATTTATAATATGTTTCACTCACTAGAAACATTCATCCTTGATATTTCATGGTCTTCAAATAACATCCACCATTTTTGTACCATGATGTGGTCACCCCCATTTTTTATTCCTAGAAAATCACTCTATTTTTTGAAAAATTTAATGAACCTTACATATTAGATATATAATCATACATGTCAACCCTTATATTATTAATTATCTAATATTAAAAAAATTACAAGTTAAAAAATATGTCTTTGACAACAACATGTACACACCTCATCATTTTACATATGAAAACATCTAAACTAAAACAACTTCTAAAAAACATGTTTTAAAGACCATGTACTTGAATAATTAATATGTAATATTATCTACTTCACAATTTCATATGAAAATCGCCTTCTTAAAATAATTTCTTACCAAAATACATAATTTTATAGATTACATGTTGTTTTCTCTTCCCATGCCATCTTTATACTCATTTCATATACGGTAATGGTGTTGTGGTGTTACTAATACATTAAACAAAAATAAAACAACACACCTCATCCTCAAAATATTTATTTCTTCCAATATTTACTATACCATGTAATCAAATTAACCTAAAATTATGCATTATGAAACAAATATTTTTGGAAATTATTTATCTGTTGATAATTGAAGTTAAAAAAAATTATATTCACTTATTAATCATTAATTATCACGGGCTCAACAATATCCTAAAAAATATATTGTTCATAATAATATCCCCCTTTGGATTTGGTTATCAATAAAGGAACATAAAAAAATTAAACTCATCACACTTATCAATGATCATTCGTCGATAATTATAATCTTGTATGATTAAAATTAATTTAGTAAATAATAATATACAAAAATAATAGTATGTTACACATAAAAATAACTTATATCCACTTGATGATAGTTATTTATACATCATGATACCAACTAATATTAAATATTATTACACTTCTCTAAAAAATTTCCCTTGAACCTATGGATAACTAGTTCCTACATAAATTCTTAATAAACGTGTTAGAATATCTCACAACACACACAACTCACACACCCAAATTTTTACCTCATAGCTTACCCCTTTTAAAAACACCCTCTAATTATTTGATCCTCCTAAATAAGAAATTCCCCCCATTATGTAAAATTTATATTTTTGGATTATCCCCAATATTATTTTTCTCCCACTTTTTAAGAACATCATCTAATAAATATAAAGATTATTTTTATTTTATTTCAACCGCTTTTATAATAATAATCCAAAAAACAAGTGAGATAGGGGGTGGATTCATCATACCTTATCCTTTGATGAATGATGGTTGATAAATATTATTCAACCTCCATGTATTGGAATTTAAATTCCCCTTTGACCAAAAAACATTGATCAAGAATGTTACTATTCAACACCCATTTTGGATTGTGGGAACCCATCTTCGTTTTCATTGTATTAGTATAACATTCCAAAGTCTATTTCTTCTTATTTCTCATTACATTCACCTATTTTCAGAATATTTAAATTGTTTCCTTGAAATATAATCACCTTTATCTTCTTTAATTATCTAAACTATTCTTCTTTATATCTTTCTTTAAAACATATTTTTGTGTAGAAACTTTTTAATCTTTCTTTCGATTCAAAAATATATATATTCTTCTTAACATCTTCTCTATTATTCTTACAATGAATCTTCATCTTTTCTGCATCCCCAACCTGAAATAAGTTACCTTGAGTATGAATTACTCTAATAATAACACATCAATATTTCAACTTATGTAAAAATCATTAATATTTGGGAAATAAAAATTATAGGTCTTCAACACAATGTTGAAAAACAGTTATTAAATTATGTTTCAATGCATAAATAAATTATTTGATCTTTAAATTAAGTTTTTCTTATCCAATAATTATTGAAAAAATATGATAATTTTGAGTGACCTAACATTCTCAAATATTATAAATATTTTATTATTCTTCTGGAAATCCTTTATGAGTTTCAAAAATCATTTCATATTAATCTACTTTCCAATATTATGGGATATTTTATTTTGGCTGTTTTTTTGAAACTACAATAATACATGCCATTGAATTTATATTCTCTTACTTATTTTGAGAATATTTTGTATTATATTTTATACTATGTTGGGTAGGTGTAATATTAAGATAGTCTTAATGACACATCTAATCACATCTTCTTCAAACCTCTTTCAATTGATGAAATTTATTTTTAACATTCAGTTTATAAATTTCAAATTTCATTTAAAATTTTATCCTTTGAATGGGATGAAACTCCATAAATATTTGTCTACCATAATCTATACACTTATAATTTTGGTAATTAAACCGACATATTCTTTAAATGTTATAAAATCCCCCAAAGTTCTAATAATATTAATACAATGGATAATTTCCACTAAAAACATATTCTTTTAAAAATGTTGAGAGATTCCATTCTTCATTTTATTGGAAATGAAATTTCTATTTATTTTATAAAAATTATTGATATCCTCATGACACATTTATCTTCACACTATAATTATTTTTCTCTCCTTTCAAGTCAACATTTTTAATATTTTTTACTTTTAAATCAGTGTTTATTGAATTTATAATTTTTTTAGAATTATCTTTTTTTAATGTAAACATTCATTTATATACTTGTATCATTAAATTATAATTTTCACTTATATTTAAAATTTATTTATAAACCATTACATATAATAATTTTGGACCTAATTTAACCTCAAATTAGTGTAGATTTAAACTTCTTTCATAATTTTCTTCATTGAGTTTTCTCCAACTTCTTAAATAAATTATAAAATATGGATTTTTTCTTATTGAATTTATTCTCAACATTAATAAATTTATTTTGGAAAATATAAATCTCTATATCATTTTCAATGAAATTTATTTTCAAACTAATGCTCAGCTACTTCTCATCATAACGAATCTTCTTCAACTCGTTAATCCCATTTTCCAAACAATACTCTTTGCCATCATGTAAGCTGAATTTGTTGATAAATAATTGAAAATAATTATTCAAACCCTTATTCTCATTTTCTAATTATGATATATTTAATATAGCCTCTTTGATTTGATTATTTAGCATTAATTCATTTTATTTATCTTTCTTACTTTAAATATTATTGCTTTCATCACTCGTGAGTTATTTTTCATCCTACATTTCAATAAATATCCTTTCACCATTTTAATTTGATGTATCTACTTAAACATGATAACTTTTATTATCATATTTAATATTATATAAGAAACTATTATTCTTAAATTTATATAAATTCATACCATTCCCATTTGAAAAATATTTTTATTATTTCTTCATCAAGAAACAACTTATCTTATCATATATATCTACACTCTTTTCAACTTCTTTTAACCTTGGATAGTAGTGAAACAAAATTTAAAATAGCTCCACACTAAAAATATATAAGTGGGATATTGCCTATAATCTTTCATGTGCCTATTATTATACTTCTTCAAATGAATGGAATAAGTTTTTCAAATTTAATGTCAGCATATTTATCATAACCTTCCTCATCTTCATCAACTATTTTACTTATCTTATATTTCTTTAAGGATTTTAAAAATATTTCTCTATCATCCATCTTTTTATTCATTAATAAACTTACCATTATAATTTTATAAGTAATAAAAATGTGATGAAAATCATTCAATATATGTTTACTTGGATAATGAACATGGTTTTCTAAACCATTGTATTCAATCTCTCTAGAATAATATATAATATTTTTTGGGAAACACTTAATCCTAAATCTTCACACCAAAACCTGTAATGATATTCATAACATCATTAACTCTAGATAATAATTCATCCACAATTTCATCATCATATATCTTTAGATCATCATAATTCAATCTCCAAACATATAGCTTGGCTTGTTTCACTTTCACATTTCCTTCATAATTTTTTTTAATTTATCCCAAATGATTTTTTCTATATTCATCCCTTTAACATTGAGAAACTCTTTCTCTGAAATATATGTCAAGATGGAATTTTAAGCATGAACCTAATTTTATAATTATTTCCTACCTATTTTAATCATATAAATAACTTTGGTATGATGAATAAACCCATCATCTGTTGCATCTAATACATTTAGAATGATATAAAAAATATATTACAACATTCTATAATTGAATATATAATAATAATCTTCATTGAAAGTGGGAATACCCATGTTTTTCATTGAATTAATTTTATCCATATATATGATAGAAATTAAAAGTCCAAATCTGTAATAATATATAGTGTATTTATTGAAGGAAATAAAAAACTAAGAATGTTCAAACACCTCCACAACAGTAAACTCACAGCTTTAGGATCTTTTGAAGAAACCTAGACTACTCTGATACTAATTATGATGGGCCTAGTCGCAGTGAGGTTCGCTAAGAGGGGATTAACCAATGAATATGATTTTATTTTCCTCCATTATAATTTCTTGTAAATATATATTTGTCACTTGTTAGAGTGAGTGATCTCATTTATTTATTCAAACTCATTGATAAAATGAAATCCACAAGGATACTCAATGTAAAAGGTTCACACATCCAAATGAGTAGTTAATCCCTTGCATGACCCAGACTCATATAAGATCATATAATCCATAGGAATAACCATTTTTTATTAAAATGAGTAGGGAATATCCTTTATTCATAATACAATAATATAAATGTTTTGTATCCTAATATCTTCTCCCAAAAAATTATCTTTTTGTCTTCTTATTTGTTGAGTATGGACTGTCACTCACATATCATGATTATCTCTTGATAATATTATGATTCTCCAATGCTTATTAATTATATAAAATATGTGTGGCATTATTCTTTTTCACCATATGACACCATTATGATCATTACACACAAACCCATGTGCTCTTTCAATTTTACATATTATACTAGCACAGTTATATGTATTTTCTACCTCCTCTGTGTTC
The DNA here is from genome assembly GCA_963277665.1 of Viscum album. NCBI lineage: Eukaryota > Viridiplantae > Streptophyta > Magnoliopsida > Santalales > Viscaceae > Viscum > Viscum album. Next base: position 630,557,683 of record OY728134.1, on the reverse strand, counting down.
ACAAAACTACAGACACTCTTTCACTAACTATCTAAAATAATCTTCTTTGTAATTCTATAATTTTTTCTTACCTAATACATGTAACATTCATTCTAATTTTATCTTCCACGAAAATATCAGCTTCTTCAGTTTATATTTGAATTTCAAATTCAAATTCAAACTAACAGCTTCATTTGACTAATTTAATCATATCTCAATTCCTTTAGCTACTTTGTATCATTTAACACCTATTATTAACCATTTATGTGGTTATAAATGTTATATATAAAATATGGGTATCCCTATAATCATCAACTAATCTATATCATCACATCCACTCAAAAAATCAAAGAACTTCTGACCACGACTTGATCATTCTTCACCATAGTGTATTGTACACCATTTCATTAAAAACAAACTTCAACAACATGTATATTACTTTTTTTAGTGTTTTTCACTTCAAATGACTTACTAGTGGTATTTTGTACTCCATTTCATTTCAATTATTCTAAACTACTTTGATACTACTCTTAACACACCTTCTACCATGACGAGTTATTTCATTCATGTTTCAAACAAGAAGCCTTTTCTTATAGCATGGATTGTTATAAGGAATGGGGTATCCCATTATGATCCTCAAAAAATATCTAATCTACTTCACTTCATGGGAATAATATTTTTTCATATTTCAATGATTTTGATAAATAGACACCATTGATGTTGCATGGCATGGTCACCACTATTTTGAATCCTAGAAAAATAGTATTCTTTTTTAAAATTTAATCTTACATAGTATATTTAAACACTTATATATCCACCCTTGAATGAATATTTTTTTTAATTTTCCAAAAATATCATGTCATAGAAAACAATTTTTACCATGGTTTTTATGATTATCACCATTTCTCATAAGAAAACTTATCAAGTAAAACAAAATTTATAACAACCATTGTTGAGAACATCTCTATGATTCTTTATTATAGCATGTTCTCTATTACACTGTGTCATAAATAAATCACCTTAATAAAACCATGGATTACCAAAATTCCAAAGTTTTAATAATCCATGTTTTTTTATCTTCCCAAACCATCTTCACACCCATTACAAGTACGGACACAGTGTGGTGATGTCACTAGTACATTATACAACTTCAAAAACCACTCTTCAACCACAAAAAAAATTATTTGTTCTCTTAATCACCCCAAAATGATGGAATGGAATTCACCTCGATTGATACATTACGAAACACCTAGTTTTGAACATGATTAATGTGTTGACAACAAAAGATGTCATGGAGATCATATCCACTTATTATTTTTTAATTTTCATGGGTTGGATAATCTCCTCAAGAAATATATTACTTCAATCAAACATAATAACAATATAATCAAATATTGCATCATATACCTCCAATAAATTGATCAAATCCTTATTAATAAGTCTAATCACTTGGGTATATACATAAAAGAAAGGGTGAGTTGAAAATTCCTAGTATGGGTAATTAAATGTAAATATGAAAGATATAAAAAATAATACATCGTGATATTATCAAGTAATAAGTGAGGTCATATCAAAGGATATTCATTGAGATCAATATTTACAATATGAAACTGTATAAAATGGGGAATATGTGAAAAATCATAGAAACCATAAAAAGGGATATGAATACCACCAGGATATAGGGTACCATGAAATATTGTATATCATAATTATATTCTAACAAAGGATTAACATTAGGTGAATCAAATTAAAATAGAACATCTATGTGAAAATGATTGTAATGTGGAATATTAATAATAATGAAACATTATAAACATAATTCAAGGATTACTTCCAAGATATCGTAATATTATGGATAAATAAAACCAAATATTTTCTATCTATAACATTGTAAACAATGATAACCATATCATTCATACATGCAATATTGTGATCAAAGATAACTGCATCATGTACATGCATTATGATATCATTAGATAAAATATTTATCCTTTTAATTTGAGGGGTAAATAATTTTGGGCCCACGTGGCACATCATAATATGTTAAAATCATGAGTTCCACATGTAAGTAAAAGAATACAATGATCATAGATAATTTCTTAAGAATAACACGAAAAACCCATGAAAAAAATTAAGAAATGGGTTTCATATAAATCCCATACATCATGTAATATCATCAATCAGGAAATAAGTAGTATTATTAAAGGTAATACAAAATTAAATTTAGGTAATATACATAAGTAATATTCAATAAAATACAAAAATGAAATTTGAACCAATATCTAGAATTGGTAAATAATTAATAAATAATTGGATTCAAAAGTAGACTTGAAAATATTTTTCAAATAGTCTCATTAAGTATAATCAAGTGAGTAATTTAGAAATATTAAAGGTATTTAAAATGGGAATAAAATATCAATATAATGTCAATATAAAAATATATACAAGATGTTGAATGAATATTTAAAAAAATTGATTCCTATAGAAAAGGAATAAGATTATATACAATGTCGTGGAACGAAAAATGGAATATTTATAATGATATAATATTCCAAATTTACTAAAAATGATGTAACAATATATATCATATTATATGATCTAGTTGTGAATAGTGAATCAAAAAGGAGAAAAATATGGATGAGAAATCGCATTATGGGTTTTAGTAAGGTACGAAGTATGCACCAAATGAGGATAGAGTAAATGAATCATGAGAAATCAATAAAATAATATAAGGCCATTATAGGATATATTATTAAAAACATATAATATTTTCAAAATTATGGGGAAAATTATTAAAATAAAAGAGACCATGTGAAGAATCCCAAAAAGAGATAGGTTGAGGGAGATCCCCATACATTAGGTAATATTTTGGTCCACCATAATTATACATCATATTTAATCAACTTATATTTATTAAAACCATAATATATATGTATATTACATTAATTTATGTTATTATTGATCAATTATAGTAATTAGAATTTATTTATCGATATTTTATTGAAGATAAAGTTGAAAGACAATTTTATAGTTTTTATTCATTATTATTAATCCATTATTTAAATTATATCCAAAAGTATAAAAATACCTAAATTTATATAATTATATATTATATATTACTTATTATTATTATCCTTGAATGATGTTATAATTAAAGGATTGAAAATGTCATCGTGGGAGGCTAAATCAACCATTAATTGGACATATTGAAAAAGGAAGAGACATATATACAAGTTATAAATAGTATTTAATAATTCTTTTGCGTTATCATAACATTTAGTTATAAATTTCCAATATACACTTTCCATCAGTAAAGGTGGTTAATGATGTTATAGTATGATTATGTAGGTGTTCTATTTATTGTAAAATCTATTTGGAAAAATTTTTTTGTATTGGTTTTTCAATGTTTGAAAAAATAATTAACTAGGTTTGGAGACATTAATAAGTTCATCATATGATAAGGGTTGAATTTAACTATGTTATTTTGATAGAATATCATCATAGAATGTGGTTAAAAGTATTTTTGACAAGATTTTTGTGAAGACATGAAGGGTTTGGTGTTTTACTGTATAGTGATCTAGAAGTTTTGTGAGATGATGATTCAATGTATTTTTATGGAAATAATATCAATCTAGTAGAAGAAAAATATTTATTCAATATTATTTGGTATGATATTAGGTTAACAAGAACAATAGTATATATAGGGGCTCCAAATGTAGAGAGTAAAGGTGGTATTTAATTCCACTGAAAGATAGATAAATATTATTCAAGAGGATGAGATGATCATAAATGCATGTTGCAAACCAAATCTTGATTAAGAGTAAGTGAAATTTATTTAGATCACCAGAAGCACTAGTTTCTGTTATAGCTATTCGAGGTATCAATGGTTATAGATTTTTGACTTAAGCGGAGAAAATGAAGAAGTGTAAGTTTCAAAAAGTGAACTCTAAGGAATTACACTAACTATAATATGTTTAATGAATATACATAAATCCTGTGAAGTCACAACCATTATGGTTATACTTAAAATTATGGTCAAAGTTTCAATATTCACATAAAAACTTCACGATTCATTCCAAGATCTATGGAAAAATAGAAGACTATTAATAGTGATTTTGGTAGAGGATCTGATGAAGTTAAAAATTGATAACTTCAAAATATATTTAGTATTATTGGTTGAAGACTTGAAGTTAGTGATAGTTTCAAATAATATCCCATGATTTCCCTATTATTATTAGTGAAATTTTGGTTTAAAAACTTTGGAACGTTGGTCATGTTGTAGTTGTTTTTATGATGATGATATTTTTGAGTGAAGAAGCATATTGAGAACCCAACCTATATTGACCAGGAGATATTCTTGGTAGAAAGATAGTATCATAGATTTTATGGGGTTAAATTATACATATTTTGGAGTTATAAGTTATTGATGCCTAACGTTTTGAATATTAAAGAGTTGTGAGCATAATATGTTTTAAAATTTAGAATGCTTGAAAAAATATTTATAATGAAATGAACCCATATTATCATCTTATTGGGAGACATAAGTGTGGGATTATATTTTTAGGAAATGTATAATACCTTTCCAACCCATTATAATTGATAATTTATTATAGTGTAAATTCTATGACTCAGACATCCTGATCAAAATAATTATTATATACCCACAGTGGAGTAAAACATTGTAAAAACCATGTTTTTTGATATATTTTTTACATTATTGGATTTTGAGGGAGTGGTATTTATTAAAAATTTAGATCAAGACCTTAACAAGTTATATAGTTTTACATAAATTTAAATTAATTTGTAAAATATAATACCTGATTCAGACCTCCTTCTTATTGGTTCACCAATTCTTAGGTCTCACAAGTAGTATCCGAGTGAAGTTCCCTTTTCTGAATCCATGTTTAAAAGATATATAACATAAATTCCTTTTAATGTCAAATAATCCCTACATTTTATGCAAAACAAATTCGTGGATAGAAGAATAATATTATATCTTATCTCATGTCTCTTGGATTAGAAATGGTGGATGCAAGTAAAATCAGTTTTCCATGTACATAAATTAATTCAGTAATGAATTTTTTAAAAAAATAGAACTTGATTATAAGGATCAAAATAAAATTATCATTTCTTTATAAAATACATTTTACACTAATATTATTGGAATTCAATAATCTATGAAAAATTAAGATAAGAGGGAAATTATCATTGGAGGTAATGACAAATAAATGGAACAAAAACATCACATATAGAGAAGTTATTTTGAATACATGAAGATGGATAATTATTTAATAATGGATGATAATTTCAAAATTGTCAAAAAAAAATAATTAGTCGTATCCAGGGATTTGGAGACACTCTTATAGAATCGGTTATTGTGAAAAAAAATAATGTGAAAGTTACCAAATATATTTGTTCCTTAAATCTGATTTTTAGAATATAGAGATTATTTCTCTCTAGATGAAATTAAAAATATATTATTATCATTTTAAATGAGTAAGGATGAAAATATTAATAAAATACCTAAGGATGAAATTTCCTTTGATGTTATTAAAGAACTCAAATTCAAATTTCTAGAAGAGAAACCACTTGATAACTCAAAAGATATCGATGAGATGGATATAAATCATTATAGTAAAATGTAACTTGTATATTGTATTTTTAGAAAAGTAAAATGGAATCAAAAAGTCATTATTATATTTAGATCTTATTAGTGAGATGGATTTTCTAATTTTTCCATTAATTTCCCTAATAATAAAGGTAATAAAGATAAAGTAGATGATCCTGATGAAAATTATCAAAAGAAGAAGTGGAATAAAACAATCAAGGTAAAAATAAAATTAATTAATGGTAAATTTAAGCTTACATAGATTATGAAATTGATTTTTTTAGAAAATATGTAGAAAATTATTAATTGTAATATGCATCAAACGATGAAGAAATTATAGAGAGATTCATAAACTTCATGGCTCATATGAAACATGATGAATCCATAATTGATGAAGGAGAAGATTAAGGTGAAGTAGCTTACTTATAAAACATTATAAAGTCAAGAGTTGAAGTCTTCCTTGAAAAAAATTTAAAACTCAATAAGGAACATTTCTTATTGAAAAATAAAATAGATTATAATATCTAAAGTGAAGATATTTTCTAAAAAATGAGAATTCATTCATTGAAAATATTAATAATTTCAAGTTGAAGGTGGATGACTTGGAAAACATCTTAGAGGATAATGATGATAACCTAGTTTTAATGGAAGATTTACTGGGAAATACGTTTTCTAAGTGTATGCAACAATGAATAATTTTACAGATTATTTCAACAAGGCAATATAAGTTAAAAATGAATCTTCACAAGTTTTATAAGAAATTAGTTTAAAAAACATGTAAGCATCTTCCCTATTAAATATGAATATATATCAACTTATACTAATAATTCTTATTTCTCAACTAAAAATGAGAAAGTATATATTGATAATAAAATTTGAAGTGATCTAGTTAAACCAACAGAAGTTAGCTATAATGTTGAAAAGAAATATCCTCTTTGTTATAGGTTAATTGAAGTCATAACTACCAATGAACCACCATTATCGTTCTACAAACTAAACTTATATCAATCAGGAATTTTTCATTTCAATATTTATTACTAGGGTTGTAGAAACTATAGGCACAATGCATAAAATTTCTAATAAAACGTGTCATTGTTAGGAAGAAAGAACAGTTGAGGGGGGAAACACTCGAAGAAAAGAAAACACAAATCAGAATATAAGAATTGATATCTCATGGAAGGATGAATTAGAATTCAACATGACTTAAAAAAACATTTTAATAACCTAAATGAAACCTATGCTGGATGTGAGAAGATTGTTCATTGTGTAGAATAATTCATGAAAAGACTACCTATACAAGCTTCATACACTACAAGAGAAAATGATAAGGTAAAATAAATTAGAGATGATAATTATATTATAGTTGAAGTCACCTTAAAATCTATATGGAAGGAAAATTTATGGAATATTTATAGAAAAATATCCTCACTTATGATATGTGGGGGTGATATTCTGAGAATGTTTTAATAACACGATATATGATCAATTCCTTTTATAAATGATAGTTCATTGAAAACTAAAAGAAGTTGTATGGATACCACATATGAGAATGTAAAGTTCAATGAGGTTCTATTTTTTTATTGACTTATAAAAAACCTACTAAGGGTAAGTCAACTATTTTATGATCGAAAATAATTGACCTTATAGAAAAATTATTATATCATCTAGTGCTTGAAGAATGGAGGAATGATTACATAAGGAGTAATAAATGAAGGAAATCAATTCTAGATTTGAGATAAGAGTAACTCACTCGACCTAAGTGTGAAAGACGAAAATTATTTATGGAATATGAAACTTGTGTATCTTATATGATATAATATGAGAAAAATATAAAAGAAAGATTCTATGAGAGATTAATCTATACTAAAAATTTATCAGACCATTGTTTGTGAAGCTTGTCAGAAATAAAATATGGTTGAAGGAAAACATAAAAGGGTAGATATTTAGTCCACCAAACCTATTTAACTTATAAATTTATATTTATTTGAACCAATGATGTGTCAATAAATAATGGTTGATTTAAAAGTTTTCACATTTATCAATGAAATCACTCAGATGATGAGTGATTCATTTATAAAACAAAAATTTTAAGTTCTGGTAATTCTCAAGTTCTATATAAGGGATCAAAAAAAGTAAATTGGTTCCCATATCCATAAGATTAAAATAATAATGAGATTGTTTGTAAATATTTTGAGTCTTATATTTTAAATCTTAGAATTAAACATCAGAATAGTGCTTCATACACCCCTCATAAAAATGGGATAATTGAAAGGAAAAATAGATCTTTGGTTGAGATAGGAAGGACCATTATATTTGGGTATAAACACTACAAATTATTCTTGAGGTAAGATATATATATGGAGCTATATGTTCGTAAATTATTTCTAAATACACTAGAAGTAGAAATTACCCCCTATGGTAAATATATGGTATAAGAATAAACCAAGGGAAATATATTTTAAAGTGTTTATAAGTCCTTTCTTGGGGAAGATTAAAAATATTCATAGGTAATTAGTATGTCATTTACTTAACATTATAAAAAACATAGGTAAATAGTGTGTGGGTAAAATTAAAGTATTTTACCATATTTATAAAGATTGATAATTTTGTGATGTTTATAAAAATGTATAATTTATAAATTTTTATTAGAATAGCTAAATTGGAGAAATTTGTAGACATGGATAATTACAAATGTTTATAAATGTGGCTAAATTATAAACGTTTATAAGTGTAGATAATTTAGTGATGCAATATTTCCCATAATTTTGTAGAAACACCAGTAAATTTATTATCTGTTTTTATAAATTTAAGTAAATACAAAACCAAAACATGACTAAATTAATTTTTTCCAATAGTTTATGGAATAATAATAATACAATGGTGAAATATTTAAAATTATTTTGAAGTCCTTTCCTGATGAAGATTAAGAAACCAAATTTAATAAAATTTAACAAAAAATTGAAAAAGGAATTTTCCCTAATTACCCAACCAATAAATAAACAAGTTTTAGAATAAGGGATTACAAAAATTAGTGGAATCAAGTGATTTTAAATTTGTTGAAAATATGATCAATCGATGTGATGAAGAGAAAGGTGATTTTAATGAATCAATGGAATATGTCATGATATTTTCCTAGAATAACTTTTAAGAAGAAGTAATCCATGATTTTAATAATCAAAAAACATGTTCTCATGAATCAAGTTATGAAGAAGGTTCTACGAGAAAAAAAATCATAATATTTTCGATATTATAGAAGTATTTTAAATCAATTAATATCATTAGAAGTTGGGGATATCTTGTTTATAGTATGAAAAATATTAAAATATAGAAGGAAATGGATCTTATCTTTATGTATGAACCTCAATCAGTATCTAAAGTATCTCAACACATGGAATAGTTAAAGGATATGAATGATAAATTCGATTAGATTGGGAAAAATGGCACATGTGAACTTGTTCCAAGACCAAAATGAAATAATTTTACAGAACTAAATTGTAGTTTTATAACATTCTCAATAAAAAGTGATAATTTTAATTAAATAAAGAATGGTTGGTTTAAAAGGTATATCCACTAGTGGAAGATGTTTATTTTACATAAATTTTTTCCCCTATTGTAAGACTTGAGACCATAAGAATATAATTTATTTTGTTCTGATTAGAAATACATTTTTTATCAAATGGATGTAAATTCAACATTATTGAATAGAAAAGTTGAATATTATGTTTATATTGAATAACTATAATGGTTATTACATGACAAGTATGGAAGTATAGTTTTTAACCATAACATTTCACTATAAGGTTTGAACAGGTACCCTATGGCTTGGTACTATAAAATTTATAGTTTCTTAAATATACTGAGTTGATAGAAACATTTATTTTAACGATTCAAGTTCCAGAACTCTTATTTTCATTTTCTATATTGGTGATATAATTTTGTTTGGTGATAAAGATCATGTATGTAAGGATTTCTTGGAACAAAGGAAAAAGTAATTTTAAATTTCAATGCTTGTGAAAACAAATTACATTATCTGGATACACATTTTTAAAATCGAAGTTATATCTTCCATTAATAATAAAAATTCCAAGGAGTTGTTGTGGAAATTTTACATGGAAGATTTAAAGGAAGTTCATACTCCAATATTTTTAGAGTTAAGATAAGAAAATATGAATTATATAACATTACTAATCAAAGATAGTTCCAAATGTTTATGAAGTTTAATATATCTTAATATACATTAACCAAATATTGTATATAATGTCACTTTTTGTGTTAGATGTCAAAGTGATCTAATGGATTAACACTTGATGGCTACTAAGATAATTTTAAGATATGTTAAAGTAACATCAAACATTGTCTTGATGTATCAAATAAGTAGAAAAATGGATATACTAGGATTCATGGATGCTGATTGGACAAGTGATTTGGATGAATAAAAGTAAATATTCGTAGGAACATTATTTTAGGGAGAATGTTGTGTATATTGACATAGGAAGAAACCAAACTCAATAACTCTGAGTATAGTGGAATTAGAATATGTTATTTTAACCTATGTTTTCACTCAAATTATTTGGATGAATGTTAAAAAATAATACTTTAAATTAAATATTGAATGTACGTTGAATGTTCTCTATGACAATAAAAGTGTACTTGTTATTTAAACGAACCTAGCCCAATACTCTAAATCAAATTATATAGACATCCTGTTTCATTTCATTAATTAGAAAGTTGGTTATAAATAAATAAAATTGTATCATATTTTAAAAAATTATAAAATACTGATATTTTCCATAATAAAATTCCAACAGATTTATTTGAAGAATTATGGCTAAAACATAATATTCACCCTTCCCATTTCACTGAACCGATGTTATGGAAATTTTCACCACATTGAATTGGATTATGTTATCAAAAGGGTAGAGTGGTGAAACTCTTTTTCAAAATGAGGAGTAAAACTTTTTATACTATAAAATTATCTAATGTTTTATTTCTTATAAAGAATGGGAAAAGGTAAAGTTAATGAATTTGGGAGAGTTCATCAAATAACTTGGCCAAAATTGCCTGTCCCTAAGAGATATAATCCTCTAAAAACAATTTTTATTATAAAAGTGCAGTTTCAGGACATTTATCTTAAATAAAAGATATTATTTAGTGTAAAATAAAAATATTTATTATTGTAAAAGATAAGTGTTTCCAAAAAAATCAAAGGGTGGGGTTAATATTCCCTAGGTATTATAAAGGGGTTTTTATTATTGTCAACTTTTTTTAGAGTAAATTTTTTGAGTTAAGATGAAATGGTTTTAAATCCAGATAGCTATGTCAAAACAATTATGTATATTCATTAAATGATAAGGTTAAAATTAAATGTGAGGTAAATTTAATATTATCATAGAATAATACTAGAATTTTGGTTGAGTGGATGTTTGTGAAGGCATGAAGAGTTTTTTGGTTTACCCGAGGGGGCCTGGAATGTTTTCAGAGATTTTATTTCACTTTTCATTCATGGTAATTATATTGATTTGGTAGAGTACCAATGGTGATTAAAGATTGTTTGGTTAGATGTTTTGTAAAATAGAATAATGGTCAATGTTAGTGCTCCAAAGGAAGCGAGGAAAGGAGATATGTAATTCCACCCAATTATGGAGTAATGTATGTCCATGGGATAAAGTAATCATAAGTGGATACTAAAAAATGAAGTTCGAAAATAAGGAAATGGAAAATTAATTAGACCCCCATAAGCATTGGTTTTTATTTGATTGTTTGATTTATAAAAGGTTATAAAACTTTTAGTGAAAATGAAGAAAAGTTAGGACCAAAAGTTATATAGAATGAATTATATGGAATTGAACTCACTAAAAGATACTAAGTAACTTCACGTTAACATTTTAAAGTTTTATCCAACATGATTATGCTTATATGGAAACTCAATGTTTCAACATTCATGTAGTATGCTTCTTGATTGAATAAAATATCTACACAAGAGTTGATAATATTGATAGTCTTTTTTGTAGAGGATTTGATGAAGTTAAAATTCGATATCATCTGATGTTATTGACGGTTGTTAACCAAAAACCTAAAGTGAGTGGGATTTGTAAAATCAAATCCTACATGATTTCTACTTTAATCTATGAATGGTTCATTATATAAAGTGGGGAAATCATTTATTTTTTGAAGCTATTATTATCATGTTGAGAATTTTTACTGAATATTCATATTAATAACATAGACTACATTCAGCAAAATATATACTAGTTTGAAGGATAAGATAACTAAATTAAGTTGGATGGATGATATATAGATTGGAGATACAAGTTTTATACAAATTAAGTCCCTTACATAGAAGAGTTGTGAGAAGAAGTTTCTTTTATTCGGAAGGATCGAAGGAATGTTCCTATTATAATGGGAGGGAACCAATATAATCATCTTATCAGTAGACATAATTATGGGATGTACTTTTGGGTAATTTTTGATCCCACATAAATCCATTATAATTAAAAATTAATTATAATGGAAAAATTATGACTCATAAAACCCAAGAACATCAAGAAGTAGGTTCCCTCATTAGGATCGAACCTTATAAATTTCTATATGCTTTTCTTTCTTGCTTTACAATATACAGTGATAGAGTGTTTTCCTATATGTTAGGATTGAGACATTAAAGTATTATGGAGGTTAATTTAATGTTAAAAGAAGTTGAAAAAAGGAACCAATGACTCCCCATCCCTATCCTTGTGGTACACCCTTTTCGGTGTATGATAGTAATAAATAAAAAATTAACAACATCCTCATAGTTGGAAAACAGACCATTAGTGGTACATGTCAATAGAGGGGGGATAGATATATTATAATTATACCTTAGTTTAATAGCATTAATATCTTACATACATGTTAGTTAATTAGAATATGAAGGTTGAAAAATGAAAAGCTGATAGGAGAGTAGGAGGTGAAAATAAAATAAAGTGGATGATAGAGTGACCTCATTATAGATGATTACTCCTTTGTTACAAGACTAAGGTCATGAGGAATTTGAGAGAGATGAGGATAGAATGTATCCATGTATCAAAAGAGGATGAAGAGAATGGGATGAGGAATTACATTGCAATGGGAATACATTTTGAAATTACTTCTCATTTGGATGAGAGGGAGTAACTATATCTGAAGGGGGAGGGTATTTGGGTTTAAATAATGAATAAAATATTATTTCAAGACTAAGACATGCAATATTGGTCTTATTTGGAACTATGAAATTTATAAAATTTAAAATATAAGTTTTCTAAATTTTAAACCATTAAAACATTGAATTTATTTGTTTATTCAAAAGAAATGAAGAAAAGATAAAAGTAAGTTTTCAATGGAAAGATTTATATTATTAGACATTTGAAATTTATTTTTTTATTTTTAAATTAAATTTAATAATGTTTAATACTTTATTTATCTTATTAAAATTATTTTCAGTCGATAAATAATTCTATAATTTATTAGTTCATTATTACATCCATATTATACTATAAAACAAGTCATTTTTGAATAATTTGGTTTTTATTATTCATCCAAAAAATATATATTTTCAAAAAAAATACAAAAATATCACTATAAAAGAATTTAGAAATGTTTATTCAAATAATAACAATAATTTTTAGAAAAAATTTCTAAACTATGTTATTTTATTTTTAAAATATTAAATTAAAAAATTAGGTTTTTACTATGTAAGTTAAAATATTATTTATTAAAAATATACACTTATATATTATCGGAATTAGTTAGTTTAAATATTTATCTTATGGTATTTTAATATTTATATTCTCTTATTTATATTCATATTAAATATAAATTGAAAATCAATTAATTATTCAAATGTTCAGGTTACTATTCTAATGGTTAGGTTACTATTCTAATGGCCAGGTTACTATTCGAACAGTCATATTGGCTTAATACTTCTTATAAATACCTCTTATTACCTATATTAATTATTATATTTTATTTAATCTTGATTTTCACTATACGTTATACATAATTTAAATAATATTTATAATGTCTTATATTCTTTATACAGTGTTGATCATGGGTGTAATATTTTTATGTTACCATGGCCCAATAGATTTCCAAACTCCAATCATTTTGGTTACTAATTTTTTTTGTCTTCTTATAATTTTTTAAAATAATATGGATTTTATATTTCCTTCATAAGTAATAACTATAATAAAGTGACCATTTGTAAGATGGTTTTTTGTCATTTAAAGGCGGTTTAAAATACAGCTAAATCATTTCGCGGTAGTTTTTCGAAACTATCGTGTAATGAGATGTTATGAAAAAAATTTCAATGGTTTTTAGAAATACAACAGAACGTTTATTAGATGTTTTTAATTTTGTAAATTTTTTATATTTTTATTTAATTATTTAATTTATTGTTTATTTGTTATATATTTATTATTATATATTTGTTATTTATTATTTATTTTATAATTTATTTTTTATTATTTCTTATTTATTATTGATCAGTTATATTTATTATTTATTTACTATTTATTATTTCTTTATTATTTATTATTTATTTAATTATTTATTTATTTATCCTATCATGCATGCATATGCAATGGAGAAATTCAGCAAATATATTTGTTGGGTGAGATTTGAACCACTAACCTATTTTTTATTCTATAAATACTACCACTCCAACAAAATATTCATGTGGTGAGTAAACAAAAATTTAATATACATATATATGTTGATAAATGTACACAAATTAATATACATAAATAAAAATATAAATAAATTATAAATAATGAAAAATAAATAATAATAATAAAAATACATAAAATTAGAGGATTGCTGGTTTAATAAATATAAGGGGGGTTCCTCCTTATCATTAAAAATATACAAATACAAATAAATTTACGTAAATGTAAATAAATTCAATCATGGAGACACACACACCAACCAACAGAATACATACAAATATATAAATCGACATCGTATATATAAATATACATTAAGGTATACAAATATATATACATGGATATAAATATCTATAAATATGAATACATAAAAGGAAATTTACATAAATATATATAAACATACATTTAAATTACAGAAATATATATAAATGCAGACATATAGATAATTGTTTATTAATATAAATATATATATAAAGACAAGTAAATATAAATATATAAATACATAAACACCCACATGATATATAAAACTATATAAACATAAATATGCATAAATATTTATAAATTTATATAATCATATAAAAATATGTATAAATACGTATAAATACCTACGCATAGATACAATTATATTTAATTTTAAATAAATATTAATAAAAATATATAAAAAAAATAAAAAAAATATACATAAATGTATATAAATAAATATAGATATATATATATATATATAATAGATAAAAAATCACCAAAATAGGGAAAACTATAACAATTGTCACCCCATCAAATCAATCGGAATGGAAATCCATGGAATTAAATCATATACAACCCAAAAACTATATGAAGACACTATTAAACGAAGCTAAAGTCACAAAAAATGTTCAATGATCATGGTATCTGAACAAAAAACTCATTTTTGGAGGACTTCATGGCATTTTTTACCTTAATAATAATGTCTAAAGTTCATAGTTCATGATGGCATAGATCTTTTCACAATTGATATTGAATTTATTTCATGAATTTTTTAACATTGATGTTGTTATTTTTAATATATATTTAATTATAAAATTTGTATTTAAATGATTAATTAAGGTGTTGAGATTTATTTGTTGTTAGTTAGTGAATTGTTTTATTATTATATAAAAATTATATAAATAAATATGTGAATAATGAGTGTCCAAAGTTTTTTAATTTTTTTTCTCTGATTTTATTTTAAATTATTAGGTTTAGGTTCCATTATTTATTCCTTATGATTAATTAATTTAATTGATTATTTTTTTAAAAAAATAATTTTTTAATGTTCTTTATTTTACTTAAATATATAATTTTAATGTATTTTTTTATTTTCTTTATTTTGATTTATAATGTTGATATAATTTTACTTATTTATTTTGTTTGTAAAAAAATCTATGTAAAATAATGTGTGGTATACCTTAGCTAATAATGATAAATTTCCACCACCCACCTAATATAATTGAGGAAGATAGTGCATAAGAGAATCCACATTGGATAATTGGGGCAGTCATCATAAGATAATTTCTAGAATTTGGTAAGATAAATTCCATAATTGCATAAGAGAAATTTTGATGTGTAAGGGAATTCATTATTTAGGTTCTATTTAAGATAAAATCTAGGAAAATGTAAGAGAAATCTATTTTATGTAACCCATGATAATCAGGTGACCCAGCACATCTTCATTCTCAATTAATGTAAAGAGGATTCTGTTTCATAGATTTTGTGGTACTTGATTCCTGTATGGGTACCATGAGATGGATCTGTGGAAACCTAAGAAAAATTTTGGAACACCAATCAAATATGTGCCCAAGGATGACTGATTAAAGAAGAAAAAGTCACCCTATCCGAGTTGTTGTAGAAGCCACTGATTAAGTTCAATGCCTCCCAAGTTCAACTACCCTGAACTCCATCATTTCTTAGATTAACCAAAGCCTAAAAACCTATCACTACCTAATCATTCAAGGTATGTTTTTTAGATTGAGGTTTCATCATGTGATTTTGACTAAGAAATGGATATGAAAAAAAAACTGGAAATTGGAAAAGTGAGAGGTCCTTATCGAACTCCATCTTTGTGGGTTGAAACTGATGAAGAGTACCTATAACCAGATATAAAAAACCCAAACATAGAACGATGAATCTTTTCAATCTGATTCATTTCTAGGAGATTATTCTTGAATACATTGAACGATTTTTACTAAGATCGAAGGGGGAATTCAATAATGTGCTGGGCTCAATAAACATGTTTGAAATTGAGAAATATTGAGAATGAATATGATAACAACACCAACTAACTAGTCTGATTTTAGTTGAAGAATTTTATTTACTAGGGGTTTTATTTTCATTGATCCAAGGATATGGATTCAATAATATTTTATAAGATAATAATAGTATTTATATTCTCATCTTCCATTAATCAACTGATGATTATGAGTTCTATGAGATTCATTCCACACTATAATAGATACGAGTTGGGTCCCATGATAATATTTGGATTGAAGAAGTATGAACTTATCTTGGGTTAGATTGTGGTTCAATAGGATTTTTTAATTTTTCAAGAATTTTTAAACCATTGATGCATTGTATAGGAGAAAATAGGAAGAAGGTGGTTTATGGGTTTTGAGGTTCTTGAACTAATTTTCCTAGATTAAAAAGAATAAGATGATTTGGTTTATTTTAGAAATTGTTGAGAAGATATTATTTAATGTAGGTCTGCAGTGGGATGTGATTCATTCAATGATTTATTCTGTGATTTTTTTATCATTGGTTTACTTTTTTGTTGGTTATTATTTATAATAGAGATGATGAGGACTCATTCAGTGAATCAGTTGTGATATTTTATTTGGACGCATAATAGGTTATTTAATTGATTCATAAACTAGTATCAAGCCAGTGCTTCAAGTTTAATTTTTTTAGAGGGCTAATTGTTGCAACTAGAGGATAAATCTAGAAATTCAATTTAATTGTTATGATATAATCACATCAAAATTATCAACACTTTTGGATATAAAAAATGCATGTGGGTATACAGTATTTGTTAGGAGTTTTTTATTTGAATCATGTGTGGGTGATAAAATAAAGTGACTAATTCCACATGGATAGTGATTAATTGAATATTGAGCTAGGTCTGTGGGGGACTGCATCTGGAAGATGAATAAAATTATAAAAAATAAATTCATCAATATATAGAGGATAGGGATAGATTCCAACAATATCTGGAGATGGGATTTTTTTTGGATACCTCTAGATTAGATCTGTGTAGAAGGTTATCCTGAGTAGAAGATCAAGGGAAGGATCTAAATATTCTTCTTCTTCCTACATATTTTATTTTCATGCTCTAATATTTTTAATGATTTGATAACAATTATTGGAAAAAAAATTGGGGAGTTTTATTTCTTCATTTCATCTATACACTACTTCATGCAAATATTTCAAATTTATTTCAATTAAATTAGAATCATTCAGAATAATTGATTCATATTGTAATATTGTTTTTTCTTCTTATAATTTTTTTTCCAAATGTTATAAAATTTCACAGAGACTTTTTTTATCATAATTTACTCTAACTTTACATGGTTGGAAGTTTTTTATCAGGGAAGAGATACAGTAATCATTCATATGTATGTTATTCTATTATAAATGGTAGTTAACAAAAATTAATTTGGTGGACATGCATGCAATTATGTTTCTACGAAATGAGAATATATTTAAAACTAAGTAGTTCAAATTACCCCTGCATTTATCACTTTATCATTCTATTCTCATCAATTTCAATTCATATTTTATTTCTTTTATCTCATTGAAAACCCATATTTTTTCTCAAAATCATCATTTTTTTCCTTTTATGTACGTGTTGTTTGTTTTTTGTTTTATTTTCTTTTTTGTACTGTGCTCACTTTTGTCTTCTATATGGATTTGATACCTTTATTAATAATATCTAACAATTTATAGGTTTATAATTTTAGATAATAATTAAAATATACATAAAATTTTTGGAATCATTTTCATGGAATCCTTCATGCATCGAATGAAAAGAATATATAAAAAATAAAAAATAAATAAAAATAAAAATCTGTTTATAAAAAATAATTTCAAAACTCAATAAAAGAATTTATTCGAAAAACTAAAACTGAATTTGATGTGTTTTGTTATAAATTTCAGTTAATTTCTACAATTCATCCTCACAAGATCTAATTATTTTGATTGGGAGCCTCTATATCAAAAAATTTAAAAATAGATGAGATCTCTTAGAAATGAAAAAGAAATGAAATTGAAAATCTCATAGAAATAAATATTCCTTAAATGAAAAGAATTGTAATTCAATAATCATCCAAGAAAACCTTGTAAGGACTAGGATGAGGGATTTTAGACTCCCTTAGTTGTTTAATAATCCTTCATCCATTAGATTGACACATGGTTCCTAAAATTATGAGATTAAATAATAACATATGTCAATTTTCCATGCATTTAATGTTTTATCAAACTAATACTCATTGAACATCATTTGATATTTTTATAACACTATGAAATAGTTTTCTCTATAGGGGATCACTTAAATGAACATAGAATAATAGTTTTTTCACCTTTTTATTAAAGGGAAAGCTCGAAATTGGTTTTGGGTTCTAGATGAGTACTTATTTGAAAACTAGTAATAAGTTTACAACTCATTTCTCATGAAATAATATCCTCAAATAACTAAGGGAGAGCTTAAAACTAAAATCATAGTTTTTTATCAAGAGTATGTGTAATCCTTTTTATGAGGCTTAGGATAAATTTTGGGACCTTCTTATGTAGTTTTCTCATCACCAACACCTATATCATTTTCCCATAGATGCAATTAATGAAGGATTATCCACCTTAATATAGAATTTAGTAGACCAATATTATAGAAGAAATTATAATAATAAAATTGATGAGGATTTGTGATAAATTTTAAACAATATTTCTTTGAATTGTCAACACAAAATTCTTGGAGGAAAAGAGTGTATATATGAGGAAACAGCATTGGACCTAATATAGAAATGAACTCTCGATTTGGTAAAATAAATAAACAAATTCAATCTATAATGAACTAGAATGAAAAACCAATTGTAAACCATTTAGGATATAAAAATCAAAACTAATATCTTATATAGTACTGTACACAATGTGGGATGTTCATATATACTAATATATTTTTTCCAAACATTGGTATTCCTTAAAAAAACATAATAAGATATTAATTTTGTGGGATATATTCCTATAATACATAATACAGATAATACCTTATCATGAAATTATAATCCAATTCATAATAACCATCCTAATATATCTTTAAAAGAATAAGTAATTCTTAGAGAGGTTTTTTCCCAAGGTTATAATAATCATCCTTGACAACAAATTCAAAATCAAAAAAGGGATGAATCTTCCCATACAGAAACGGAGTTTTAGGGAAAAAATATTACTAGGATGGATCATATATTAATAATATTTGACTCAATATATGTGAAATTTGAATCTCAAAAGGAGTAATGTGATTCTGATAAACCTAAATTAAAAGCAAAAATACATAACAAATAACAGAAAATGAGTCAATTAGAAAGTGATATGACATATAGAGATAAATGGAAAATTAATATCACAATATAAATGATCCCAAGGTAACAAGTCAATAATTTGGTAACTATTAGTTTTTAAAAAACTCAATAGTATGTTAGAGATGAACTTGGACGTGTTAAAACTAAAAATCTATGTGAATCTAGATATTAAAATCTAGGTAAAACTGAAACTAGAAATGTGTACAACACAACTAAAAATCTAGTAAATATATTTATTCCACCTGAAAATTATGATTTAGGTATCTAAAATAAAAAATAAAAATGGAAATAAATTATTGTTAATGAAAATGGGGAAATGAATCCTATTCATAGAAATTTTCCCCATCCATCACTTTCCCACAAAGATTACAATAAAAAAACAAACCTGAATTTCTTTAATTCATTGGGATTTTCATCAAGATTTGTATGAATATTCCTTTCATACAATATTTAATTTAGATTCATTAATAGGTTAAATATCTAATGAAAATTTTAAATCATAAGAAAACTTTTGAATAGTTTGAAACATATATTCTATCTAAAGTGTGTAGTGTGGTTCTGCAAAATAAAATCCCACCAAATCATAAAGATAAAATTAGTTTTATCCTTCCCAGTACCGTCAGGAAAAGTGGTCATTTGAACTACCTTTGTGACCTTTTAGGAAGCACAAATTTACATTTATTATCACTATTTTAAAATTTGGTATTAGGATAATTTCAAACCACCACTTTCGTCTAACAACTGGTTGACTGATATTTTACACAACCCATAAGAAGTGTTGATGACCTACTTGTAGAAGTTGGTAAGCTATTCCTACCTTCAAACTTTTTTTCTATAAATGAAGTGTGACCAATTATTTCCAATAATTCTTATTAGACCCTTCTTAACCATCAGATGAGATATTATCAATGTGTTAAAGGTTTGTGTATTTTTTATGTTTTGTGATCAAGAAGAATATTTTCATGCATTTAAGAATGTTAATGAACCGACACTTGGGGAAAATTATTCAAGTGTTGAGATTATACAAGTTGAGGAATCATTAAATCGTAAATAGAAATATGAGAAACAATATTCAGATAAATAAAATAATGTTGATGATGAGAATAAATAATTCCATTAATCTAAAGGTGTTAAAAGGGAATATTTTGGTAAGCTTCATGATCTTGGAGACATTGTTTTTTCATCTTTTGAGAGTTTTCAAGAGGATAATCTTTTTTCTAGAGATAATAAAATATCTAGAAGATATTAAGGTTAACATTCCAACATTGAATTTTTTTTATGATATTTGAATTCTAATGAGAGAGATATTTGGAAGTACTCTAATATATTTTCTTAGGAGAACATTTTAAAATTAAATCAAGACACATAGTGAAATGACATATCGAATTTGTACGTAGTAATGAAAAGTATGTTTATGGACATAAAATTGAGATTATTTCAAATTTTCACACACATATTCTGAAACATGTGAAAGATCCTCCACATCCAAGGC
The DNA here is from genome assembly GCA_963277665.1 of Viscum album. Taxonomy (NCBI): domain Eukaryota; kingdom Viridiplantae; phylum Streptophyta; class Magnoliopsida; order Santalales; family Viscaceae; genus Viscum; species Viscum album. Next base: position 630,536,350 of record OY728134.1, on the reverse strand, counting down.
CCAAGAGTTGAAAATCTTGTCAAAAGGAACCACAACATGAGCATAAAACTTTTTCATCACACCGAAAATATTCATTTCTTAGTGTCAATTCTTGATTTCAAGACATCATTTATAATAAACCTAAAGAAACTAGAGTAAAAGTTGTTAGATTTGTTGAGTAAGTAGAATAAATCAATAGGTTGGACCATAACATACATTAAAGGGACTAGTACTTCATTTTGTATATATAGGTTCCCAATTAAACCTAATAATAAACTAAGATTTGAGTACCAATAAAGGATAATTTTGAACATGAAAGGGGTTTTGGGAGAGGAGGTTATCAAGATTCTTAATTCTATAATTATATACCGCATTTATGATATTACTTGGGTCATTTTGGTTTATGTAGTTCCCAATAATGGAGGGTTTTTCATTATTAAAACCAAGAAGTGTGAACAAATTCATGTTACAAAATCTACCAAGTAGAGAGTTTATATCGATTACAGAAAGCTGAATTTTTAAACTATAGATGAGAATTTTACAACTATATTTTTAGATAAAATTATTATGATACTAGAAATAAATTAATTTTTCTATTTTTTATGGTTATTCCTGGTACAACCAAATTCCTATAGTTCAAGAAGATCTAGAGAAGGCCACATTCACATTCCACTATAGGCAATTTAACAACTAATGTATTCTCTATAGATTATGTAGTTCACTGGCTACATTTCAAAGATAAATGGTGGTACTATTTTTAGATATTATTGAGAGAATCATTGAGGTTTTCTTCGATGACTTTTCTATTGTTCGATGTATCTTTAAGATCTATTTGAAAAATTTGTAACATGATTTAGAGAGATTCCAAGTGACCAATATTGTTCTTAATTGGGAGAAATTTAAATTCATGGTTACTGATGGAATTGTTCTTGGTCATAAGGTCTCCAAGAGGGGTATAGTGGAATAAAATTCTAATATACAGTTCATTATAAAGCTTCCCATAATTTTAATGTCAAGGGTACTATAATTTTCCGTGGAAATGTTGTTTTTTATTGAATATTCAAAAAATATTTTTCTAAAATAATTCGGCCACTTTTCTCACTATTTGATAAATATACTCCTTTTTTATTTGATGAAAAATGTATTTAATTTTTTAATCTTCTTAAGGGGAAACTCATCTCTTCACCCATTATCACTACACCTAATTATATGTTTCCATTTATACTTTTGTGTGATTCTAGTGATGTGGTTGTTGGAGCATTTTTATTTTAAAGAAAATATAAAATATTTCATGTGGTGAAATATTATAACTTACTACTATATAATTATAAAATAAATTATAAATCAACTAAGAAGAAGTTCTTGGATGTTGTGTTTTCTCTATAAAATTATAGGCTACAAGTACTAGGTTATAATGTCATAGTTTTCATAGATAGAAATCTTAGTAAAATGAATTTACAAATTTCATGGATTCTAAATTAATTCCTAAATATTTCACACATAACCAAAATAATTAATTCACTATAGAGGTAAAATAATGTTTGTAGGATGAAACCTTTATTTTTAAAATGTATGTTGATGGAATTTTTAGGGGGATTCTGTATAAGGAATACATGATACACATTTTAGAGGTGAAGGAATAGCCAAAAAATATTTTCAAGTAGTTTTGATTAGGCCCTAACCTTTCAAAAATTATAGAATATTTTTATATGTGGTAAGAATCAAATATTAGATAAATTTAGTTAAATTAAAGATTTCCCTAATAAAATAATTTTAGAAGTTGTAATTTTTTATGTTTAGGGATTGGAATTTAGGGGAATATTTCAATCTTCTTATGGAAATAAAGATAATTTTGATGGATATAAATAATATTTTAAAGTGGGATGAAGTAATAGAACATAAGAAAAATAAGTCATGTAGTTTAATAAAAATCATTAAAAAATATTACCACGGTTTAGAGTTCCAAAGTCATTCATTACTGAAAATGGAACCCATTATAAAAAATTCAAATTTAAATCATTGATGGAGTAGTATAGAACTTCCCAGAGAAAAAAACTAATTACCATTTAAAATCCATTGAATATGTATAAATTTCAAATAGGTAGATTAAAAATATTTTATGGAAAATTGTCTCCAATTCGGTGAGGGATTGGTCCCGAAAACTAGATAAATCATTATAATATTAAAAACTAATTTAAAATCCCAAATAGATATGTATCCTTACAGGATTTTGTTTATAAAATATTTTCATTTACCTATGCAACATCAACACAAGTCATAATGTTTTTTTAATGCTTTGAACTTTGATTTTATGACTTCTGTATAGAGAGTAATATTTGAGCATATTGAGCGACATGAAATTAGGAAATAGTCTTATGAAAACTCCTGGATCTATAAAGAAATGACCAAGGTTTTTCAAGATTATACTATTCTAAATATAAAATTCACAGTTATAAAAAAGGTTATTATTTTTAATCCCATACATAATAACATTCCTAGAAAATTGAAATCTGAGGTGTTTGGACCTTTCACTTTTCTTAAAGTGACAAAAAATGGAGCGGTATTAATTGTTGGATAAAAAATATACCAATACTAATAAAATTTTAGAGGATTACATATTATTTTTAATATTATCAACATTTATTTTCCACAAACATTGTGATTTAAAACTCAGTTTTCACTAAATTCTAAATGAAGAATTTAACTTCAATGATTTATGGGAGTTAACCCATAGATTTTATGTGTGTTTCCCGATATTTTCATAAGAATAGAGTGATGATGTGGTCTATAGGTCACTTTTTATTCTATTGGATTTAATTCTTTATCTCTTTTAATCTTCTTAAGGAAGGATATTGCTAAGGTGTCAAAATAAGATAAAAATACCATTTTTTTCTTTAGTTAAGAATATGTTTAATGATGGAACTTTATTGGAGATCAACTTCCTTAAAATAAACTTATGGTTTTTCATTACATATGATCTTAATCTATTGATTTATAATGTTAATCTATTTCAAAATATAGGAATTTAATGTTTAAAAACTAGATAATTTTAGTCAAGGATAAAGGGGAAGAGATCTTTTGGACAAACTCAAAGGAAAAATATTCTGAAATAAGGGGAATATTTGTTTTAATTAAAAGATTTTTATTCTTATTTTCTTTATTGTTGATATGTTATTTATAGAAATTGAGATTCATTAGTTTAAAAAAAATTCCCCATTTTAAATTAATTATGGTGGAGTTATGCCCCTTTATATTTTTATTTAAGTGATCTTCATCCCATTGTTGGGTGATTGACATGAAATTTTATATAGGATTGAAAATATAATTGAAACAAATATTCAAACTTATTGACACCCTTTTACCATGTACTTAATGAATATTATTATACTATTGAAATTTATTGATATTTTTTGGGTTTCTGCCTTAAATATAATGAATTTTCCATTTTAACCATTTTTTATAAAAAATATGGAAAACATGATTATTGGCATTGTCTAGTGAACCTTGGGAGTAAATTTTAACATTTAATTTTGAATCTTTTTAATCTTGAAAAGTCTAATTATTTCCTTCCCTTTGGAAATCATCATTAATGAAAACATTTTTTTAATAATAGGGGATTGGTTCTTATTAAATGATATTAACTATTCTATAATGTAAACCCATTAATATCCCCTTAAAAATTTTCAAATTGTGAGTTTTTCAAACTGGTCTCACCGAAATTTACCCTATTTTTTAGCGTTAAGTGGTCACTTTTAGTGTAGCTTGGGTTGTCAAATCCTTAGAGACCATAGAATAAATATATAGACACATAAATTATATGGACTATTTTTGGATATGAAGTGTCTAAGATTGGTTTGATGTTATATGGGTTTAAGTTAACACTAAAATAATTTAGTGAATTTAAATTGAGAAAATGATTTGATACTAGGTTATCATTTGGGGTGGATTGGACGAATTCCTTTTTAAACTATTTCAATTTCATAAATTTTACAACCATAATAACTTACTAATTTAATACCTACACACCCTAATACTAGCTGCATATTCATTTGGAGGATCATATTTACTATCACTCCAAGGTAAAGGTAGTTTTTATCCCTTGAAGTGTGTGGCCTTAAAATTCAACAATAAAAAAGAAGTATTAAGGTCATCAAATGGAATTCTCAAGTAAAAGAAGAAATTATTCATTAATATAGTGATAACAAACATCAAATATAGCCCCTTTCTACTCCATTGTTTTAAATCATAAAATATTTATCCCTCCATTGATTCTATGATCTCAATGTATGTGTGAATTAGACTCATTAGGATGGAATTGAATAAGTTAAAACAACAAAATATCGAACAGTACACCATTTTGTGAAGAAATTATCTCTTCACTATGTGAATAAATTCATACCATAAGGAAACGATATCAAAGTGTTAATAAAAATAATATAAGGTGAGAAGAATAATAAGTTCTATTAAGAGACTAAGGTGATTCAAACAACATAATATTTGAAGAAATTCAATTACAACATCAAATTGGTAGCATAAAATTAAAATTAAAACAATAAACCAAGATGCTTGAATCCTCCAACACCACTAATTTAAATAGAAATTTTTGAAGACATTGGTTGATTTCCAAATAGTCTAAGCCTACCTGATTTATTTTGGTAGGCCTAACTGAGTGGAAATTTAAGGGAGAGTGGACTTTTACACCCTTGAAAAAAAAAATATGAGCCAACTTGCTTCAACCAAATAGATTCAAAGAATTTTACTTTTTTATGGCCGAATTGGAGTGGAACATAGAAGAAGAAAATTAATCAAAATATATTCCTTAATTTTTTGAAAACATCAACCTAAATGAGTGTCTAGTTTTTTAGATATGATTTAAATGGATAGATGTTTTTCTAGGCGATAGAATCTATCCCATATTTACATCATCAACTTGGGCCACCAAGAACTCCATTAAAAATTCATAATTAGATTTGTTCACTATTAAATTCAATGTTCCACATGATATCTTATATCTCTAGTTAAATTTTGAGACTCATTAGGCTTGGAACATGGCCATTATAAAACTTTTATTGGGATGTTGTCTACTTTACTTCGTCCAGAATGTTCTTGGTTCAAGGACCATTTTGGTGGTCTTCCAATGGTAATCTTCAAGTGCTCAAAAATAATGATTGTTCCTTATAAGATGGGGGACCTAAAAATAAAATAAACACTCTTTTATATTTTATGAGGTGTCCAAAAATGTACAATGAAATTGCTCATTATAATATGGAATTACAATCATAATTTGAATTAATTTTCAAGTTTTAAAATGCACTAAAAATAGTTTTTATGAATAATGAATCACATGAATATTATAATATAAAAAATGAATTTTAGAATCTTTCATTGCATTATCACAAGACTTATCTTTCTAATTAATTGGGTTAATTTTTTTAAAATGTTTATTTCTATCCTTCTAATTTGACGAGGTCATCTTTTTACGATTTCCCATGTATTTAATAAGTTCTATCAATTCCTTTCTATCTAGAAAATTTTGGTTTTTAGTTAAATTCTCAGAGTATAATATAAAATCATCATTGGTTTTTAATCTTTTGATCCAGTTTAAAAATTTTATGCTATGTATTTACATAATCTACAAAATTAAAATCATAATCTAGTTCGTAATTTTAAATTCAATTCTTTCAGTCATTCATTTTTTAATTCTTTAAGCTATTGGATGAGTTATTTATCTTGCTTTCAATTATTAAAAATGTTCATCCAATAAAAGTGTCTATTTATTATTCCTTTTATTTATGTGTGTCTATTCACGTTGAGGTAATATATGTTTGGAAGCCTTATTTAAATCTAAAGTGATGATTATTTAATCTTTTAAAAAAATCAGTCTCAATCATTTTTAAAAAACCATAACAGACTATTGATCAATCTTCTTGTTTATAAAAGAAGAAATCCATTTCTTTTCCTGAAAAAGTACAATAAGAAGATTTTTTAAAACTGATTCTTAGTGTAAATCCACTTATTTAGTTTGGAAACTTTTTTTCTTACAATAAATTTATTAAATGAATTTCTTGAGGAAAATCAATGCTTCAGTGTGGGGGGATTTCATGTGGAATTTATTGCATGCATTTTTTCACATCAAATTTATTTTTTAAATTTATATTTAATTCTAAAAGAATTATTTATATAGTTAATTATAGTGTAGATATTTAATTGTTGTTAATTATTTAATTATTTTGTTTTTGTATTGAGTTTTTTAAAATAAATTTTTGAATAGTTAGTGTGTCATGTCTGGAATTTTAATTTATATCATTATCTAATGTTCTTTTAAAATATTAAGTTTAATTTTCATACTTTATTCTTTAAAATTGATGCATTTTATTATTTATTTTTGTTAAAATTAAAATTTTTAATGTTATGATTTTTATTTTAATCTATATTTTTTTAACATTTTTGTCCTGAAATTATGATTTTTAGTGTTAATATAATTTTTTATTTATTTTATTTGGTATAAAATATTCATAGAAGAATTTTTGGTATCCCTTAGTAATGTTTGATTATTTACCACCACCCACATAATATAATTATGTAAGATACTATTTAAGAGAATCCATGTCGGATAATTAGGGAAGTTAGTATAAGATAAATTCAATAATTTCTTAAGATAAATTTCATAATTTTCTAAGAGACATTGTCATGTATAAGAGAATTATTTGTTTTTGTTTTCGTAAGATTAAAGACATCCAACATAATAGAAATGTATTATGGTGGATCCCCATAAGATTATTTCAGCCTGTATAAGATAAATTTCCTAAGAAAATTATCTTATAAATCCCATGATAATCAAGTGACCCAAGGAAACTACTTTCTCAATTAAAGTTATGAGTATTTGGATTCATGGATTTCGAGGTATTGGATTTTGGGATAGGTACCTTCAGTTGAAGCTTTTGAATCCTAAGACATATCTAGGAACACCAGTCAAACCTGAGACAGAGGATGTCAAATTAATGAAGAAGAAGAATCATTACAATATAATCAGTCATAGAATCCACTAATGATGTTTTCTGCCTCTCATGTTCCTATTCCCTGAGCTCAATCATTTCTCCAATAAACCAAATAAAGAAACAACTTACTAATATTGAAACGTATGTTTACTATATAGAGGTTTCTTTATGCGATGTTTATCTATAAATAGTGAACATGACTAAACAATATAAAGTAAATGATTCATAGATATCATATTGTTCCTTTATGGGAAATAACTGATGAATAGTAATTGAAAATAGGTCTGATAAAGCCCAAATATAGAAAGAATAATATGTTCATATTGATTCAGGCTAAAGAGATGAATCATGAAGACCTAAAAAAATGTTGAATTTCATTATAAGCTCCTCGAATATGTTTGAAACTGAGCATTATCAAGGTTTAATATGACAATGAAACTGATGAACTAGTTTGATTGAAGTTAAGTATTTTTCATTTCTAGGGGTTTCATTTTCATTGACTAAAATTGATGGGTTAGATAAAATTTTGGAAGATCAAATAAGTCTAAATATTTGGATCTTCTATTTATCAAAGATAATTATGTGTTATAGAAGCTTCAGTCCATACTGTAATAAATTTTATTAAGGTTACAAGCTCATATTTTATTCGAAGAAGGAATAACATAGCCTATGTTTTATTCTGGGTCAATGTGATTTTGGAATTTTTAATGGTTTATGAAATAATTGACCCAGTTTTAAGTAGAAAATAAAAAGATGATGATTTTTGTAGTTTTTAAAGGGATTGAAATTATCTATCTAGATTCAAAAGTAAAATATGATTTTGTTTATTTTGGATATTTTTAGATAGATTGTAGTTTGTGCAGTGCTGGAATGGGATATGATATATTGAATTTGATGGTCCGAGATTTTTTTGTTCATTGGAATTCATTTATTTTTAGGTTTTTGTTATTGATGATGATGATGTGGCATCATTCAGTTTCATTACATTAGTTTTGATATTTTATTTGGGTTCAAACCATGTGGATTAATTAATTGAACAAATAGTGTCAAGAGAATACTTATAGTTCAAATTTTTTCTAGAGTACCATTTATTTCAGACAGAGGTTGAAACAGAAAATACAAGTGAAGCTATATGCTGGAATCATGTCCAAATTATCCACACTTAGAGATCTAACAAATGGATTTGGGTCAAACATTATTTTTAGGAGGGATTTATATGATTCATGTGCAGGTGATTAAATAAATTGGCTAATGCCACATCAATAATGATAAATTGAAGACCTTGATAAGTTAGTGGCATTAATCTATCAACTAATAAAAATTGGAAAATAGAATAAACTCGGAAATCAGTATAAGATAGGGATTGATTATGATGACATCCGGAGATGGAAAAAAAATTGGAGACTTCAGGAATGTAGCAGTGTAGAATTTCATCAAGAGTAGAAGATTAAGGGAAGGATCCTTATATTATTCTCATTCTGTCATTTTTTATGTGCCTTCACAATAATTTTTCTTCATTTTATAATTATTATTATATAAACACATTTCATTCATATTTTAATTATTTTTTCATCTTTAAACCACTTCATACTACTATTTTTCAAATAAATGTTGACATAGATTGTAATATTTTCCTCGCCTCTTGTGATAATTTTTCAAAACATCATAATATTTTTTCTATAATTTTCAGATTATATTTTCTTCAAACATTATATAGATGAATGTTTCTTTTAATTAGAGTACTTAAAGAATCTCTATTTTCATGTTAATCTCTTGGAAAAGGTTGTTGACCTATATAATTTTGTTGGCATGCTTGAAATTAACTTTATATGAAAGAAGAAATATATTTTACACCAAGTAGTTGAAATTTACCTTGTATTTTATACTTTTTTATTCTCTACTCATCTATTTCCAACCAACTATTATCACTTTTATCTCACACAAAACTCATTGTGCTTCTTTAAATTTTCAAAGATGTTGACTCTTTGTGTTATTGTTTTAGGTTTGTTTGTAGATTTCTTCTTTACAATACACTCAAATTTATCTTCCATATAGATTAGATACCATAATTTTTAAATAAAATAGTTTATAGCTTTAAAATTTGAGATAATCAACGACTTATCCATCATCAATATTCTGTTTTACATCTTACATATCCCAAATGAACTCTCAAATAAAGGTTTATGGTCATTTACAGTTGAAGTTTGATTTTAAAATTCAATTTAAATAGTAATAAATTTTATTCTATTAATTATTATAAAATTATAATCTAATTTCTTTATATTCCATTTCAGTATATTCTATTTGACTAGTTGTTTAGCTAGAATGGACACCTGAATCAAAAGTTATGGTCATTAGACGCTAAAGCTAGACTTTCAACATATCCTATAATTAATTTAACTCACAAGTAATTACTAACCAATTATTATAAATAATTAATAATAAACACATAATAATAATTTAAAATTTTAAATAATAAATAATAAATTTTATAAATAATTTATATCAATTATTAATAATAATTAATAAATATTTATTTAAAAAATAATTATTATTTATTTAATAAATAATCTTTCTTGTATTAATTTAGTAGAAATTATCAGGAAACAACTGCTAATTCTTGTTGGTTTTTAAAAAACTACCAAAAATAAATAAAAAATAGTATTTATATGGGTTTTCTCAAATATTTCAAAAAAATAAATTAAACAAATACAAAAAAAATCTAACAGTAGTTTCTAAAAAACCACCCCTTTAAAAATTTTGAAAGTATTAAGTGGAAATTTTGAAAACTATTGTGAAATTAAATTTGTCTTGTAGATAATATTAAATTATTATGAAAAAAATATTATTTTGTTATGTGTTGAATACAACATATCTCTAATTTACATTTATACTTGAATACATGTTTTGTTTGTAATATTTTTATTTAATCAAGGCATAGAAATATTAATTGAATAAAGATATATATATAAATAATAGTCTTATCTCATCTAGAAATAATATAATAAATGAATTTAATTTTTTATCATATGAAATTATATGTTTGAAATAAATAAGTTGTCATGGTGTGTCTAAGAGGTGTAATTATACAATTATGGATGTGGTTCGATTAATAATGAGTCTATAAAATCTTATTATATCATTCTAGAGATATGATCTTAAATAATTTATATCTCTAATGAACTTAATTTAACACATCCATAAATACACTATATAAGATATAAATGAGGAAGCATATAAAATTTTATTTTGTGAATTTTTAGGGTTGTGAATAATATGTATATTTTTTAGTTGAAAAAAATATCCCTAAAAAAATTCATTATTTGGTAATCTCAAGGAAAATAAGGAAAATTTTCAATGACCTTATTAAATACAGTGTTTATGGATCGTATTGGTTTTTTCCTTGAAAATGAATATATTTCTCAAGGAGTTAGTGAGAGGAAAATTAAACATTTAGAAGTAAAAAACAATAAGAATGAATGATTCTTGAGATAGAAAATGGGTTATATTTATAGGAGGCTAAGGAAAATTAATTGACTCATGTTATAAATAGACTTCAATAGTCTAGTAGGATTTATCAAAAGTTTGAAAAATATATATTTCTTAAAGAAAATGATAATTAAGAAACATTTATACAAGATAAACCCACTACTTACTGGAAGGTTATAGATATTTTGGTTCAAATTATTGGTTAGTGGCTATGAGGTTTGAAATAAACTCTATTCACTTGAAATAATTTTTATTCATGGTGGATGAACTATAAGGTGTGATACCCATAAGTCACAAATGTGTTTTACATAAGAAAACTAACATGAATGGTTGAGTGTCAGCCTATAATGTTATCCTAGTGTAAAAATGAGTACAAAAAATTATCATATTGAATTTTAAGAAAAAAATTTACTAGTGGTGAAGATAATGTCCATTCATAAGTTTATTATTATGTTTTCTCATTATGATATTGATACATTTTAAATGGATATAAACACCTCATTCCTTAATGATAATTTATACTAGAACATATATATCGAAATAGTGATGTTTGAATATAGAAGTTATAATAATCTATTATAGAAATAATAAAACTTATTAGGGTTGGAATATTTGGTTTAATGATAAAATAAAATATTTCAGTTTCATTAAGAATTTGTATGCGTCTTTTAATTATTTATGGATTATTGGGAGTTTTTTTTTGTATTTATGGTTTTTTAGGTATGGAATGTTTCTTAATAGAAATGATATCTCAATTTTTCATTCTATAATTGCATTATTGTGAAAATGTTTCTCAATTAAATAATTGGGTGAATTATCCTATATATAAGGTATGACATTATATAAATATTTAACAAATATTTTCTTTGGTATGAGTAAAAATCATATATTGAAAGGGGGTTAAAGTGATTAAACATGGAAACTAGAAGAATGGGTTTCTTCCAATGTTATATGGTGTGATTATTTTAAATGATCAGTTTTATTATAATTTGTTTGAAAAGAGACACATGAATGAGATTACATATGCTTTGGTAATATTTTTTATCATATATTTCATGTTGTGAACTTTAAACAATGTATGCTACGCTTTGAGAATTTCTAATAGATTCTAATCTAATCCTGCTGAAGGAAATATTTTTGTAGTAAAGATAATCTCTATGTACATTAAAATAAATAAGAATATATTCATGGTCTCTAGAGGTTTGGGAGGTTCAAATTATAAGGGGTTATACTAATGATTGACTCCAAACATACATAGATGATTTATGATTTAAATATGGTAATGTATTTTTCTATAATGGTGGTGATATTAACAGAAAGATTTTTAAACAACACATCATGGTATACTCAAAAAATAGAGGTAGAATACATTATTGTATTAGATTTAGTAAAGTAAAATGTTTGAATCGAGAATTTAATCACTGAACCTTATGTTATTCCAATAATATTAATAGAAATAAATATCAGTCGTGACAGTAGTGGAGATAAAAATCATCCTAAGGAAACCTAGTCTCACTGAATAATAAACTAATCCTTTTTATGGGACACCTTGTATAGAAGTTTCCCATAATTATATAATTTTAATAAAATATTTCATTACATGAAATCCAATGATGTTTTTGGTTTAGAGATTTATAAAATTAGGATGCATCATTAACTAATATTTTCCATTAATTTTTCATCAAATGTATATTTTTTCAACTCTCTTAGGAACTACAAGTTCTATAATAATTATTTATCATATCCCAAAAATTCTTGACACATTATACTCTTCTATATATATCATATATAATAATTTTCTTCATAAACTCAGGAAACTGAATCATAAAAATAGTGATTTCAACCGCTCATTAAGGGAATGTGTATACCAAAATATATCAAAGAATATATGATGCAAGAATAATATGTAAGGAAGTAAATAATAATCCAATATTTATATATAACTGATCACATGAGAGGGAAATAAATCAATTATTAATAATATAACTAAATACAAGGAAATAATAATTGAATTCATGGTTATGTAATGCATAATATCAAACTTGTCATGGACTTGTACTAAGACATTACATAACATCAAGGTCTTATTACACAAAATCTACTTACTTTCAATACTTCATCCAATACATCTAAATATCCGGGAAGTCATACACCAAATACAGAGGTTATTTTGTCTCACGATACCTACTGATGCCTCAAGGGGATATTTTAGGTTTGAGTCATCATTAATTAATTCTAATACATTCATCTTATAAACAAATGAATAAAATACATAAAACACATAAAACAATTTCCTAGTAATCAATAATCATATTCATTATAATTAGAAGTATACTAATTTTCAAAATTTAATTAGTCAATAAAAGGAATATCCCTTCGTGTAAGCATCCCTCAAACTAATGTTGAATAGAAAAATTGGTATACAATTAAGTGAACAATTTCCAAAATAAATAAATGGAATTATATTATTATAATTCATCTATTGAAATAATTTGGATTTTAATATTATGTTATATCCCAATATTAACACAATAAGTATGAATAATTTTGATATAAATGAAAACACATTACTAATAAGAAAACTCCAAATGGAATCAAAAAATAAAGGATCAATAATTGAATCGGTTGATACCTAAAATTAAATTACCCAAAGGAATATATTAAAAGGGTATTTAGATGGTGATTAATAAAATGAAATAAAAACCACATAAAAATAATGATTAATTTCAATATAATATAATCATATGGTGTAGAATACCAAACATATGTGAATAAAAATCAATAAGAAGAGTCATAACTCAAGGAATGAAAATTAAGTTAACATTAACACTTAAAAAATTTCTATAGTTAGAATTGAAATCCCATGAAGGGTAAAAATGATATGTATTTTTAAATACATTATAATTTATAAAAACTAATGATAAAATAAATCCATGGACAATATATACACCATAAAAAAGGAAACAAGTGCGTCATATTGCAATGTAGCAATATTGAGATGTAAAAAACCATTACCTTAAGTCCTGATTCACTATGTGCATATGCATAACTTTTTAAACAATAAACATAAGTTTATTAGATACTTTATTAAGAATATTTTTCTTATATATTTAAATTTCTAATATCTATTTATTATCAGGTGTTATTCATTTATTAAATAGTCTTCACATATGTGGGTTAGTTTAGGTGGTTCAGTCTATTTCTATAAAACTTCCTTGATATATTGATCATGGTCAAAAGTATTATGAAATAGATTCAAAAACGACATTATTTATTATATGTGTATATTTTATTATTACATTAACATAAAATTTACACAATTTCTTTGTTTTTTTCAAAACTAGACTCAAATTAAGAAAGGCACCTTGATATGTTCATTTATGGCGGTTAAGTTTACTACGATTATTAATTTTTAAAATTTCTTATATAGTGTTAAATATTATATTTCAAAAAAATTAATAAATATAATTATTATACATTAAATAAATTTTTAAATTCATCCATGTTTGGAAGTAATGGAAAACAAGACATGTCGTTCCATACAGGCGCTAGTCGCACAAACACACAAACGATGCTCTTAATTTTAATAGAATAAGAGGGAGGAAGAAAATAGCCTAATTTATTATTTCATAATATTAATAACGTTATAAATAATATATTTATTCATTAAATAACTCTTTTTAACCATCCATGTAAGTATGATATGAAGAATAGAACACAATGTTCATGTAGGCGGTAGTTCGTACTTACGCATGATGAGGTCTTCATTTTTCAAATGGTTTTGGAGGATGGTGGGAAATTGATATTAAATTATTATAATAAAATTTTAAAATATTAATAATAATAATTTTATCATAATTTCATGAATATATTAGGTTTTATGGGGAATAAGAAGGAAATAATTAAGAGAGCTCAGTTAAGAACATTACATTTCTCTTTGGATGTTCCCCCTTGGGTAACACCTTAAGGATCATAGCTTGGTGTTTAAAAAATAGGAAGGATTCTAGGAAATGAGTAGAGAGTTGATTGAGTATTTGGTTAGAGATTTAATTTTGATAATTATTTATAATGAGTGTAGAAATGGGGTTTAAGTGAGCTCCTTTTCTAAATGAAGCGTGTGGAATCTTTTATAAATACCCATTATTTTTCAATGATGGAATGACACAGTCCAAGGGTCAATGGATCCAAAAGTTTGGAATAATTCTTTTATCATGATATATGTTTGATAAATCATCTTCCATTCATTTTAACAAATTTTTTAAACATTTCTTAAGTATTTCAGCACTATATATTTATATTTTACCATTTGGTCCTTTACCTTTGTAAATACAATTTACCCAAATTATTTATATCTTATTAAAATATAAGGTAAACCCTATTATTAAATTTTTATTTTAGGAAACAAAATTTAATATCTATAAAATATAATTCTCTTTCTAAATAATAAAAAATCAACTTTTAAATTAATACACTTAATATATTGAAAACACTATTTTCTTGAAAAAGTTATTTTAAGAAATAAGTGTTCATAATTTTATTTAGTATTGATTTAAAATTGAATGAGTGTTAATATATTCATATATAGTTTTAAAATTATATCATTTTATTTTTTTTTTGAGTTATTATTTTTTTTAGATTAAAAATATGCAATATTATTAAAAACTTATTTTAAAATAACAGCTTTACCAATATTATAGTAATTAAGTTTAATCATAGTAATCTTATTTTTATTCATAAAAATGAAATAGAATTTTTTATATGATTTTATCATAATTATTTAAAAAATAAAATAATTTTTTTAAAATAAAATTTCTAGGTGTCAGAAAAATTAATTTTAACATAGGTGCATGTAACACATAAAACCCCATTATTAGAAAAAGTGTATTTCTAAACATGAATGTTATGTGTAGGAAATAATTATAAATTTTTTTGATTTTTATAAAATTAATAGGTTTATTATTAACCCAAGGATATTTATTTAACATTAAAATATATCTGAAATCCAATTTTGACTAGTGAAAACTTTATTAAAATAAATATACTAAAATTATTTTATATTAAAAATTTATTGGTTAATTTTCAAAATATTAAACTTGGGTTTTTTAAATCCAACATATTATTATTAAATTCATAAATTAAGTCCCAAAAAACCAGTCATAAAAAGGTTTTATATGTTCTTAGGTTATAATTTCTTCTTTATATGGTCATAAATGCAACGGTTTTAGTAAAACATATATTTCCAATATTCAAAAAAAATATATTATTCAATAATAATAGAAAAAATTACTATGAAATTAATATTGAAATTATAAATATAAAAATGAATTAAATTTTTCTGAATTTAAATTCTAAAATATTGGAATTTAGCTTTTAAATAAAATATAAAACTATAATGAAAAATGTTTTTATTGGAATGTAAATTTTTAAATTATTCACTATTCTTATTCTTATTCCTTATAAATTACTAATCATATTGTATTTTAAATATTATTAATATGAAAAATGTATTTTATCCATACCATATTTCGTTTATTATAAAAAATTACAAAAAATCCAATTATTTGAAAGGTTACCTTTTAAACCATAAATCAATCTTATTAGTTATTTAGAAATATTAATTGAATTTATCTATACCTTAGTATTGATAATGACTTTTATTTTTGTATATACATATATTTTATGATTTTGTTGGCTGAATTTTTACCCAGAAATTTTATGGTAACATGTTAGTTATTATATAATTTTATGAAATTAAATTTTGTGTGGTCTTGTATCTAAAACAAGTTTTTTAACACATTTGGTTTTAAAGAAAATATATCGGGGTGTTAGATTCTCCCCCCAAACCTAAATAAATTTCATCCTATAAATTTTAATCATTACATAAGGGTATCTAAATGATATACATAACTCGATATATAATTTCAAATGAGGTCTCTACCTTAATATGTTAGGTGTGACTAGGAAACACATCTTTTCCATTCATCATGTTAACCGAAATCCTCATTTTTTACCACAATTAGTTTCAATTTTTCCTAATTTCGTAGAATAACCTAGAATTTATTAGTAACAACTTTTTCCTAGATAAATGATTGCTTTATTATATATTATTATACACATATAACATATTGAAAAACCAATAATGCTTTATTTCACTAATAGAGATTGTTACATTCGTTATCAACTAAATCCATGAAAATAAAAAAATATTAAAAAGGAAAAAAAATATTATATAGAAAAAGTAGAATGGGAGAACTTTGATCAGTCCAATCCACAAGAATTGTCCCCCTCCTAAACAATACTATATAAATGAAGCAGAATATTTGTAACCCAATTGATATCTTAGAAAATGAAAATATTAAACCTTGTGATGAATAATAGTGAATAATGTTTGAAGGAATTAATAATTATTTATAAGATTTAATATGAATGTCAGAATATTAATTTTACCATTGGAATAGTAAAGGGATAGTTTCATTAGTAACCTGACCATTCTAAATAGTAACCTAACCATTGAGAGTAGTAACGTGATGGTTAGAACCGTAATTTGACCTCAAAAATAAAATGTTATGTAAATAATATATATCATGAGTAATTTAAGAAAATATAAATATTATAATTCCATAAATTAAATATCATGATTAAAAACTCCAAGAAACTATAAGCACATTTTTAATAAACTTTATTTTAATGTATTTCATATAAATCATATTTTTTATATTAAAAATAAAAATTACCTATTTTAAAAAAAATTATTTTGATAAAATTAATGTAATTTTTAAAATTAGGTCATCAAAATAGTCTAAGGGCTATATTTATTTAATTTTATGAAATACTTTAATTTTTAGGGGAGTAGTAAAAATAAAGTTTTTTCATAATTGATGTATTTTGAATTACATCATTCATGATGTAATAATGACATAATCAATTATATAAATTTTGGATAAATCGTAAACATATTCATTTTGAGAAATGATTCATTTAAATTCACTAATCACACATTCTAAACCTAAAAATTATTTTCCAATGTCTAAAGTCAAAAGTATTCAATTAAAATAATAGTTTTACATCTTTTCCACTTTCCTTTTTAATAAACTAGTGGTTCACTTTATAGCTGAATTTAAAGTTATAAAACCATTTTATTTTATATATATACAATTCATAATGTTAAAAATATTACTATTACAATGTTTACCTAGGATATTGTATTTTATTTAATAATTTAACTCAAAAATACCCCTCTCCTAAAGTATAAATTACATCTCACACCTCCCTTGGAGTTCCACTCCCCCATTTCTTAAAAAATCAAAACCAATACCAAAATACCCACTCTTAATCCCCTTATAATCTTTAGGGATATTTTGGTAGTTATCGAACACCAATCGTTCCAAATGATAAGGGTCGTAGAAAAGAAACAACTTCAAGAAAGACTTAATATAATTTTATCCTTTTATTTCATTTTACTTTTATAATTTCGTTTTATCATTTTAATTTATAATAAAAACATTATTACAGAAATTAAAAACTAGTTTAAAATAATTCTAATAATTTTAATTTCCTATAAAAATGATTTTTTTAATATAACCATAATATATATCTCGCACCTCGTCTTTGGGAAATGTCACGTTAATGGTCAGTTAACTGCAAATAAGGACGTTATAAATTATTTTTTTATCACCGACATTATATATGACTATAATAAATTATAAATAAATAAAAATATGTAATTAAATTTTTTCAAATCTCCTGTAATTAATTTTACTTATGTATAAATGACCTTGAAAAAAGATAGTGGAATAGAAAAAAGATGGAATATTTTAAAGAAAATATGATGTCCAAATGTTTCACCATTAAAAAAGGAATAAAGGAATATAATCCAATTATTATAATTTATCGAGAGTGAAAAAATATACATAATTCACATCTAGTGTAATTGTTTATTAAACCATAGGTTAGTATCGAGGAGGTAGAAATGTGATGAAATAAAGTTCGATTTAATGTAAGGGGTTTCTTGAACCCAACTCCATCTCTTTTTTGTTATGGAATCTTTCACATATTTTCATTATATATATTAATATAATATACATAAAATGTTCCTTAAATATTATTACCTTTTATTTCTTGGTCTGCACATGTTTCATCATTTTGAAAAGTGTTTCCCAGACAAATAAAAATATTTATCAAAACACATTAATTTTCCAAAACACATATTTTACTCCTCTTGAGTTTTTTATTCTTCAAAGATCCAAGATATTTTATTCCAATGTATGATGTCTATTAATAGTTTGGAAAAACACTAAATTTTATTACATAAATTATGATATGTGGAATCTTTTATCAACCCCATTTCTTACCATGGGTTTATTTCAGGACTCTGATTGTTTTATATTCTCTTTCCATGTAGCTTGCATGATTATAATCATTTAATGATGTAAAATATGGGAATTGAATTATATATTCCTCCAATTAATTGGGTAACATGATATATCTCAAGATATTTTATTTATTATATGTGAACATGATGTTATCATTTTTTATAATCATGATGTTACTATTTATGTACATTTGTTATGTGTGCAAATAATGCTAGATTTTTTCACAACTATGTGTGGTATTTGACCACTATGTTATGATCTTTCATTATTATTCATATGACACATTACATACCTTTACTAAATGTTTCCATAATTATTATGATGATGATCATATGCTTATTATATGATATTGATTATGCTCACTCATATATTATTGATTCATATATCTTATTCCTTCCATGGTATCCCTCACCATAGTATGATTTTATATCACCCCTTTATTTTACGTATACCCTCAGGTTATTACAAGTACTAAGGATAATGATAGATCTTTAGGAGTAAAAATAAGAATAATTTTTATAACATTTGTGTTTTATTATTTATAAGTGACGTATGAGCTTAATTTTTCCAAGATATAGAGCATTTGGATCCAAGATTGTATCTCTATTATGTTTTTTATATTAAAAATTATATAAAAGATAACCCAATTGGATATTTATTTGACATAAATATACCTAGGGGTAATAAACCTGAAAATGGTGGATTGATCAAGATCGTTGCCTGGTGCATTGAAAATATTCCCTGTTACGCACCTTGTTTGAAACTTCTAGGGTATAAGCATTGGTTAATCAAAAACATTATACTAACCATTATGAGGGTTATATAGTTTATGTAATTTTTTATTTTAATATTAGAATATAATTAAATTATATGATCTAAGAAGCATCGTTTGATAAAAATATTAAACATAGGGATCCCATAAGATATGATATTAGAATTAATTTTCACATATTGATAAATTATTTACTCATTTTTTGTTGACTTATGTTTATCCAATCCATTCCTAGTTTATAAAATGGTGGCAATTAGGAGAAACCCAACCAACAACTTCTATGAGGGGTAATGAAATGATTTTCTAAATTATATTCCCAATGTAATAAGAGGTTAATTTAAAAACATTATAGTGATGCTAAACTAGTTATCTTAGGTTTTATAAAATAAACTAAATCATGTGGAATCTCTAACTTCCCCCAAGAATGAGAAACTATTCATAGAGTTTTTATGAGGCAATGACTACTAATGTTTATCAAATCATTTGATCCACTTATCCTGGAATAGTGGGTTAACTCAATAGAGAAGATATTTTGTGTGCTTCGAAGTTCTGTGAATGATAAATTTTCCTTGTTTATCTATCATTTGAATTGAAAGGTAGATCAATGGTGATTGTTGATAAATAATACCAATTCAAATGATGAAATTGAAAAAATAGAGTGGGATGATTTTAAGATGTTATTTCTTAACAAGTATCTTCCTCAAACTCTAACACAATACAAATAGAAATTTTTTTATCTTATGAAAAAGATGGTTGAATCTAACAAAGATTATAAGGAAACCATTAAAAATCATAAAAATACAACTTATGTTTTGTTATCAACAATGATAGAAAAATAGATATATTATTTAGTGGTTTAATCCCACACCTTCTAGAGGATCTATCAATCTGAGACTTTGGGAGTTCGGAATAAGTAGTTCAATTTTTGTTAAAATATATTTCTTTTTGGAGAATGAACCCATTAACCTGGAGAAAAGAGAATAATGTAATTTTAAGGTTCTTGTATAAAATTATAAAGGAGGAATGAAGATACAACCAACCGTATATAAAATTTTTTGTAATAACCATCATGGGGATTTCCTAAAAGGGATACAAAAAATTTTTATATAAAATACAGTTGGCCACCAAACTCATGAATCTATAAGAGACATGGAGAATTCATCCAGTATGAAGGATTTAGGTAATAAACCTCCCAATACACTACCCATGGTTCAATGCTTAAACTATATGGAGAAAGATCATTATGTAAGTCTGTGTACTAAACTACATGCCATCGAGGGTAATCCACATCAGAAATCACCAAAGCCTAAGGAGAAAGGAAAATATAATTCCTACACTACCATTGATATGGGAAATTAAAATTAAGTCATAAAAAGTACACTTCTTATTAACTCAATAATATAAAAAAATTATTCTGGTTCTATAGATTCTATTATGCCCTAAAAGTTTTCTAGAACTGTTGAATCACAACCTCAATACCTTTAATTATAGATATCTATAAAATCAAATAGTGGTGAAATCATTACAACCCAATTATTGGAATCTTGTTGTGTTAGAATTTTTGTTAGTATTATTCCATAAAATATCATAATACTTACCCTGGTGGAATTTGACGATATACTATAAATAGAATGGTTCTCATTATATAGAGCTCACATTAATTATACAGGAAGGGGAAAATGTTTCTATATTCCAAATCATCCCATTCTCCAATAAAAATGTATGGAAGATCCTGAATCCCTTTTGGAAAATCCATCAATGGGGTGGGTGTCGATACCTAGTGAATATGCATACCTTTCCCAAATGGTTGAGTCAAAGGACAGTATTAACCTTGAGGAAATTACTATTATAAAGGAATATGGTAACGTATTTCCTGAAGAGTTACCCAAACATCTCCTAGATCATGAGGTATAGTTCTCAATAGATCTTATATCTAATCCACTCTTATCTCCAAATGAACATATAGGATAACCCTAATCGAACTAGATTAGTTAAATAATTAGTTGCAAGATCATTTGGAAAAAGGGCTCAAACACCCTAATTTATCTCCTTGGGGTGTCTTGATGCTCCTTTCAAGTAAAAATGTTAGATCAATGTAGTTGTGTAACAATTTTTAGAATCTCAAGAAGATCACGATAAATAAAAAGTTTCCCCTTCCAAGGATGGATTATTTTTTTATCAACTATGAGATGCTCAGTACTACTAAAATGTGGGTATTCATTATATATATCCTAATATGAAGTTAAATGTGGAATATATTTAGAATACATCCTTTTGTACAAGTTATGGACCCTTTGAGTTTTTATTTATTCCTTTAGGACTTACTAATGCCACAGAAATATTCATGGATTTGATGAATATATTACTGAGAAACTATATTGACAAAAAAAATTTATCCTATGTTAATGATATTCTCATTTAATCCAAGAGAAATGGAAACATGAATAATATATAAGGATTCTTATAGTGACATTATTAAATGATAGAATTTAAACTATGTTCATCAAGTGTGAATTTTAGATGTTTAATGTCACATTATTAATGTATATTATTAGAAGTTGAGTAATTTATTTGGACTATTCAAAGAAAAATGGAATTTAGTAATAGGCCAGTTCCTTAAGTATCTTGGAAATCTATAGTATTATTGGCTTAGTTTGGTACTACTCATGTTTGTGAGAAATTTCTCACAGTTTTCTTATCTACTTATTAAGTTAACATGAAAAGGGGTAATTCTTGTCTTGATGAAATAATATGAGAAAATGATTAAGGATCTCAAGAAGAGGCTAATCTTTACATTTTTCCTCACACTAATGCCAAGTAAATATGTTTTTTGGATGTATAGTGACTATTTTAAAAAAGGTATTTTGTTTCGTACTCATGTAGTATGATAAAGTGATGGGATATGCTTCACGATGGTTGAATATATATTAGAATAACTACTTAATACATGATATAGAGTTATTAGCTGTGACCTTTATCTTGAATATTTTTTTGCACTACCTCTAGGGATAGAAGTGTGACATATATATATATATATATATAACAAGAGTCTACATTATATATTCTCTTAGAAAGAGTTGAACATGCATTAAAAAAGGTGTATATATTTGACAAAAGAGTATGATTTCTCTGTTCACCACCTTCCTAAAAAATCAAATGAGTTAACAGACGCTATGATAAAAACGAACTTTCTAATATATCTATGATATAAATTTAGAAAGACCATATCTTCATGGATATGCTAGGAATAGATCTAGAAATCATACTGAAAGGAAATAAATCAGACATTTCCAAATTATTTACCAACTATATACCAAATATAAGATCATGGAGGAGTAAATGGATTATATATATCTTCAAAATAATGAGGAAGAGGTAATGTATGGTAATATTTTTGAATTATACATCAATGAGAATGGATTCATTTAGTTTGGAACTATATTTTTTGATCCATAATCACATGATAGAAATAAATTTATATTAAATAATGATTAAGTATGATATATTTCCATCCATCTAAAAAGTAATAAATTATATAATGTGATATTTGAAAGATGTTGAAGTGGGAAAAATGATGAATGAGATCATAGAGTACACCTCAAATTGCTTGGTATGTCAGCTTGCTAATGTAGAGAAATATAATTCCAAGGGGATGATGAAATCATTTCCCATATACCCATATATAAATGGGATAACATCACCATGTACTTTATCAATGATCTCCTAAATACATCCAAAGGAAGAAATTAGATATGGATTGTGGTTGACCAACTCACCAAGACTACCCATTTTATCGCTATTTGGGAAGAATTATCATATTAACAACTTACTAGGATATACATAAAAGATGTGGTGATCCTACATAGAGAGCCAATTTCTATAATTTTTGATCATGATCAAATGTTCACTTATAAATTCTATATAAGGCATCAAAATTCAAGGAATATTGGATTGAATCTTAGTGTTAATTATCACCCCTAAACTGATCCCCAATATTAAAGGACCATTCAAACACTATAGGACATAATAAGATCTTTATCTATATAATTTATTGAAGGATGGTACCAATATCTCCTTGTAGCTAATTTCTCATATAACAACATCTTCTACTCGAATATTAAAATGGATCTATATCAATCTATGTATGGGATGTGTTGTATAACTTATATTTTTTGGGATTAAGGTGGTGATTAAAATATACTTGTGTTCAAATTCTATATCATATGGATCCATATCATATGATAATATTTAATTATAAATAAAAAATAGTATTCATTTTTTTGTTCAAATTCTATAATTTTTTTAATTTAAATTTTAAATAGAAACCTAAAAATTTAATGAAAATTATATTAATAGAAAAATAACTTTTTTAAAATATTAACTATTCTTGCTATTATTTCCTATAAATTACTAAAAAAAATTGGATATATTATTCATATAAAAAATATATATTTTATCCATAAAAGTTTGGGTTTATTGAAATAAAACACATGAAAATTTATTTTTTAAAGCTTATATTTTAAAAAATAAATAAATCTTATTAGTTATTTTGATACATTAATTTAATTTCTTAATGACTTGGTATTAATAATGACCTTTATTTTTATTTATATATAAATTTTATAATTTCGTTACTTTTATTTGTACCCTATAATTTTATGGTTTCATTTTAACGATTATATATTGTTCTATAGTTCATTTTGGTTTGCATTTTCTTGTAAAAAAAGTTAATTAACACATTGGGTATTAAATAAAATATAGTTGAAAATCCCAGGGCGTTAAATTGAAAATTACATCTTATTTATGAAATCTTTAAGATTGTTCATCAAAGTATCTATTAGGATTATAAATATTAAAATGTTTCAAATCCATTTAAAAATCAATTAACATAGTAAACAATTGAGTCATGATAAGTCTCCTTGTATTATTTTCATGAGTGACTGGAAGCAGTGATTTTTTCAATATTAATGTATCATGATTTAATGAAGGTAATATTTATTTATCATTCATTTATGTAATTTATATATTTATTTAAGAGTATAATGATAAAAACCTCTTATATTAAGTATCTAATTTGTCTCTATTTTATGATCAACATGAAATATTATTGGTTGTAATTACATCTTTAGATTATAATGAGTATGATATTGGATAGAGAAAAAAATTACACTCATGATATAATAAGTTTCATTTATTATATCAGATTACTTATGGACAAATATCAATTTAAATTTCATACATATAAACATTTATATAATTATGGTTATATGGTTATATTATTCTCTATTACTTGAGGTAATTAGGTTAACTCACGTGTAAAACATTTGCATTGATACCTTTCTTATTCCATTATTATTGTAGAGATAATCATGGTTAGTTATGTTTATAAATAATCATATGGTGGAAATATGTTTACCAATATGGGATTTGTCCACATATAGGAAAATTGTGACATTTGGGGCCCCAACAAAATTAAACTGAAAAAATTAGGTCATTGATTTTTAGAGTGATATGATATGTGGTCATCTATTTGGATGAATGATATGTTATGTATTCATTCTATTAGGTTAATCTGACTTGTATAATCAATAATGTTTATGTTATTCTATACCATATTGACATATTCCACATATTGTGGTTAAAATTGATGTCTTATAATAAGTGATTAAATGAGTATTCATACAATGTATAGGGATAAATATAGTATAAATTTTAATATGATAATATGAGTGTATTTTATGGATATCATTTCAAATCATGTTGATTTTTACTAATAAAAAAATTAATTAGATGAAACTATTGTTTTATTATTATGAATTAAGAAATTCAAAAAAAATTAAAACCCCAAAAAGACCCATATGGTCACATAGATGGGCCATATGATTAGAATTTATTTTTATTCATTATTTTTTCCTAAAGAAGATAGTTTATATAATAATCATATTCATAGGTTTTTGGATTTATTTATAAGTGTTGTGATTTTTTTCATAAAGTCTATGAGGATGTTTTTTAAAGTGTAAAATTGTTTGATATATGAGTAAGGAATCATAAAGTGGATAATGAAGTGATGATTTAACTAGGAAAGTTATAATCTATAATGTGGAAAAAATTATAAGGAGTTTTTTATTTATGTTGTTCTTATGATATATTATATCATTAATTTCGGAAAATTTCTTTCTTTCACGTTTCCTTTTATATCATTGGGGATTGTAACATATCATGTGATGATGAATTTATTTTAAATTGGTTATTGAAGAATTCAATGATCAAATATTTAATTTAGGTTGAGTGTTATAAGACTTATAAATCATAGAAAATATAAAATAAGCAAAAAAATAATGTGAATTTTAAGTTTCTTCGTTAATTGAAGAAAAACATTAAAAGGAATTTTTACTTGACTCATTTTTATATAATTTAATTTTATAGAACAAGTTAAAGATTTGTTACTTTATCATTAATTCTTTAAATCTAGGGTGTTGTTATCACAACATTGGAATTGGGTGAGGTTATATGAAAATTAGTTCTTGTGATTACATGGGTTAGTGATGGAAACATGATTTTATTATTTTAAACTAAGGGATTTTTATCAACTTAGTTAGTTTAACATCGATGAATATGAGTAGTGAATAATTTATTCACAATTTTATTAAATATATCATTTTCATCCTATGATATACATGGAATTTTGAGTTTTCGTTTATATTTTAGGCATGAATATGCCCTATAAAATCCATCATGGTGTTTTTTGGGAGAGGTTTAAAAAACTACCGCAAGCCATTATTTTTCAGAAATTTTAGAATGATTTTTAAATTATTGAAAAATTCATATATACATGAAATAATATGTTGATTTCATGATGATTAAATCCATCACTAATTAATTCCTATATTTTTACCAATTATATTGGTGGATTGAACTTCTATTAAATAATTCATACTTTTTCCCATATGAATTTGTAGTTTCAACCACCAAGAAACTAGTTGTGGTTGTTTATTAATATATAGTGTAAGTTTCCCTTTTAATCTCAACATATTAAGTCTCCATCAAAGAATTGGTAGTGATTTTTTGAATTTTATATTGGTTCAAATCACCATTATTTTTGAAATTAAAAAAACATAATTAATATAATTTACCATACCATCTATATATAAAAATTTATATATATTCACTAATAAATACTAATAATAATTTTTTAAAATAAAATTACTAAAAAAAATCGATAACAAATATAAAATAATAATGTTATATCATAATAATCTAGTAATGTGAATAAATTCTTAAAGTAAAATTTTATTTATATAGTATGCCATGTCACTCCTCTTATACACATACTCACAAGAAAATTCAATGTATGTGTAGGGGATACATAACTAACTACACTATGGTTCATTTCCATGATTTAACCTAAAAAATTATGTGTCATACTTTTCTTATCTGGTTCAAAACATTATTACCTATATTAAAATTAATTTAGAAGATAAATACAGGTTTATTAATCACAATATAGATAAAAGTAATTTAAATTATTGTTCATGATAACCTAAATTAATTTTATTAAAATAAATTAAAATAATAATTATCAGTTGAATATATCATATTATTGATTAAATATATGTAATAATTTTCTTTACATACATGGAAATAAAGTATTTAATGCATTCCAAATTGTTATTAACTACTCATCCTAAGTTATCATGTGTGACTCCTTCACATGTAGTGTGTTCTCCAACCACTTAATTTTATATTATTATTATGGATCACGAACATGACATAGACCTATAGTAGAAATAATCATATTAAATGAAGTTATGGGAATATAAAACACTCATGATATAGATGGAATGAATCTATCCCTTACATATGAATAGGGTGATATTTTCCAAAAACATGGGACATAGTATCACCACGGGAGAGTGATGATGACCGGGATGGATTTACATTATATTCTTCCATTATTTTAAGCTAAAATTGTAAAAAAAACATTATATGATAATGTCGTTCAAAAAAATAAAATTAAAAAACAGCTGCTTTTATAAGGTTTATATATGTTACTTCCATTATATTTCATGTTGAAATAAAAACACATCTATGTTTTTCCAAGTTCATGACCATTATATTTCTCCTACATCAATAAAGTATATAATTAATATTTATTTAAGATAAATTGTTTAATAATTACCACATACATATTTTTAAAACACTTAAAAGGATAAAATGCTTGATTTTATCTAAGAGACAATCCTTAAAAAATTGTGTGTGGAATTTATTTGACCATATCTACATGATGTGATTTTCCAAAAAAAATGTTAATAATCCATATTAATAAAAAAAATATTAAAAAAATATTAAAAAATATAATATCCCTTCATTAGATGCCTTATGTGAATCATTATGATACATATCCACAAGTGACTTCACTGATCTTGATACAACCCTTCAGGTTCCTTTCATACTTCAATCAAAGGTTTAGATATGTTTCTCTAAACTCAATCCATAACTTATACTTAAAATACCTTTATTTTTTCCCAAACAATAAAATTTACGTGAATCCACCACCACATCAAATGCCTCAAAATAGAAAAACATCTATAAATTGAATTAATAAAATATTATCAAAAAAAATTATTTCATGTGATGTAAATTAAATTAATTACCTATTATAATGTGTTCGTTTTAACATTTATATACTTATCAAATATATTATTCTTTTAAATAATTGTAAT
Organism: Viscum album; assembly: GCA_963277665.1. NCBI lineage: Eukaryota > Viridiplantae > Streptophyta > Magnoliopsida > Santalales > Viscaceae > Viscum > Viscum album. The sequence goes on along the minus strand of OY728134.1, from coordinate 630,508,017 downwards.
ATTTGTTTATTCATAATATTTGGTGAGTAGGGACACCACCTCACATGATAGTTCCTCTAATATCTGCTTGTATATTCCACCTATATCATTTATAAGAACCTAATAAAGGATATCATAAGTATTCATGTGCATTTATCTTCTATTATTAGTTGTAGTTTCTCAATAAATATTTTCAATAAATGTTATAAATATATGATAAATTACCTTTTCACAATGGAATACATCCCAACAATATGAACTTGCTAATACCCTCATGTTGGAAAGGGAGGATTTATATTCTTAGATAATTCCTTCATGTCAATTAGAAAACCCAATTTCCCAATTTCCACATCCAAAAGAACCCCTAAAGTAAGAGATAACATATCTACTAAATATGGTAGTGAACATAATGTTTTAACACCCCAATATTCCACGGTACACTTCTCTTTGAATAATACAATAGTGTGTGTTGTACGCAACACTGAGTTCAAGTACACCACGACTTACCAAACTAGCCGTTTAAAAGAGGTTATGAATAGTATTAACTGAATTTTAAATATTATATTATACTTATAATTTTAATCCATATTATGAGTTTCTAAGACATGATTTATGAACAAATTCATTTTTTCAGATAAAAGAAGTATTTTTCTAAAAATGAAATTTTACCGCCTTTTAATGGAGAAGACTTTTTAAAACCAATATTTGAAACTTTTATATATTCAATTTGACAAAATTAAATTATTCTTTAGAATTGGTACATAAGAATTTAGTATTAATAATGTTTTGGTGTCTTTCTGATAACTTTCGTATTTGGGTAAATAGTGAAAAATTACTAAATTTTAACTTAAAACAACTTTTTCAATCAAAATAATTTATATTGTTAAATTATACATTTTAATGATTTAGAAGTATAAATAGATTATATTTTTACTATTTAATCCAATGATGGTCATTTTAAGTAATTTCACCTTGAAATTGGACATAAACAAGTGTCAAACTTTAATAGTTATTATTTCTTAAAAATACGCCTTTTGGTTTCGAAAGCAGGAATAAATTTTAAATTAATAAATGCAACTTTTATGTTTTGAATTTGATAAAAAAGACTTCATTTTTGGATTCAGAATAACGAAATTAGCCTCGAGTGAAATTTTGGTACTTTTTGGATAACTTTTATATTTTGATGAATAGTAAAAAATTACAAAATTTTAATTAAAAACAACTTTTTTAATTGAAATAATTAATAGTGATAATTTATTAATTTGAGTGGTTTTAAATTATATCTAAAATATATTATTACCATGTAATACAATGTGGGTCATTGAACATAATTTTGCATTTAAACCAGACATAAAAAAGTGTCAATCTTTTGATAGTTATTATCTCTTAAACATACGCTTTATGTTCTAACAATGGGAATTCATTTTAAATTAATTTATTCCACTTTTTTTTTTGAATTTGGAAAAATGTATTCCATATTTGGAATCAGGATGTTCAAATTGTGTGAATAGGTAACTTTTATTTTTTGACATTAGGGATAATTACTTCGGTAAATATTTTATTTACCATGGTTAAAAGGTAAATGCGGTAAACAAGAGTTAAAAAAATATTATAATAATACTAAATTACCATAAAACGTGTCTTAACCCTATTGGTTGATACATGGTCGACCATGGGCATCTTTGGGTAGATTTTGGGACCCCATGGATACACTTGTAAGTGATAGGGACACTTTATTTTAATTAAGTTAAATTGAATACAAAAATGACACAAGCATATATCGTTTAGAAAAACAATTGTTACATATGGTAATATATGTTTTATTTTAGACTATAAATATTAATTATAAATCTAAAAAGACTTATTACATAATAATATTTTATTTATAATTTTTAGACATTAAATAATTTAATTTATGTATGACACAATGGTGATGCAGTAATTACAATAATAGTGAAAAATTAGAATAATTGATATTATAAATACCCAAATAAATATAATTTGAGACTTTTATTGAATTAAACTAATTTTATATGTTAATATGACATATTAGGATTTATTTAAGTAACTTTGTTCGAAGTAATCATTATGTTATGAGTCTCAAAAAAATCAACTATTGAATAGTGTCAAAATTGACATAAAAGAGTTTTTAAAACAAATATTATATTATTAATTAATATTAAATTCCTAAAAACTTACGGTTAGGCCAAGAGACTTATATAATGATAGGTGTATCATTAATGGACCACTTGGGGGTCTCTTGGATTTATATGGTATGTTTATTAACCATATAATATAAAAATACAATGTGACATGGTAAATGTCAAACTAATTAACTAAGAGTTAAAAATAAAAGATAAGGTTAATATAGTAACCCAAACCTGTCTAAATTCTATTGGTTGATTGGTTTTATACCTATAACCACCTTAAAATTTTAATAATCAACTTTTTAGCCATTAGAAACTGAATATGAATTTATTATAAATTAATATTTCTAGCTTTTCCAAAGGTGCCCCTCACCCCTCTTATAAAAGGGCATTGCTCCTTCTCTTTTCTTCACACTGTAAAAGCCTTTTGGTTCGGAAACCCCTGCCCAAATACTCTCTCAACTTCCCTCACTACAATCTAGAGACATTATTTTGATCAGAAAGCCATCCTAAGGATCCCTTTTGATCAAATCAAAAGGAAGAACCCGAAGAAGAGGTAATGTTTTCACCACCCCTTTTCAAGTTCCTTTCTTCTTCCACTTCTTCTTTCTTTGTTATTACAATTACAAAATAATAATTCCAGTATAATATATATGTTGTGATGTTTTTATAAATATGGTATAACCATATTCATTATTCTATCCACCCTTTGAATAACATGTCACCGTACATCCGTACGTACGGCTTACCGTCTCCACGTCGTGATGTAATTGTTATTCAATATATTATTATTTGGATTGGTATAATAATTATGTGTAACTCATGTAAATAATAAGTATAACATGATAATTATTCTTTATATATGATATACCATCAAATTATATATTATTTTAATATCAAAAGAATGATATTGTCGCTCAGGCGTACGTACGGACTACCGTCTCCACGAACACGATGAGATTCATTCTCCATCGTATCCACTCAAGTATAATTCTCATTTGATGATTAAAAATAATATTTAAGGACTTGATATAATTCTGTATATGAATAATATAAATCCCATTAATAACAAATATGGCTCACATAATAAATAATATAATGTAAAATGAACCCGTTAACACCCGAAATGACGATAATTCTAAGATATTATTAACAAATCAATGTTAAAAGATCATAGTGATATCATATTAATGAATATTATTATTTTATAATAAATAATAATTATTTCACCATTATACAGGAGGTTAACCTACCATCAACCAAGTAAAAAGTACAAAGTAAGGGGTTTCTTATCTCACTTTTAATTCCGTGAGAATTCCATTATTCACCACTTATTTATTACATGTGGTGTGTGTACTGCCCATGTTTGTATTGATTTTGTAATATACTTTAATTCATGTATATTTACATCATCATTATATGATCGTTCTTTCATGGGTGTATTTTTTGTATGTTACCAAATCAATAAGGGAATTTAAAATTTCAATTTCCATTTATTCTGCTTTACGCAAACTTCATTGATTATTTTACTCCGAGATTATGTGTGGAATAACTATTCATTTGCTTATGTAATAATTTCCAATCCCCTTTTCTGTGGATATACTTTTGATACACATAATCACTCCATTGATAATTTCTCAAGTCATCGATATGAATTTGATAAGAGTAATTTTAACTCATTCTCCATTTGTTGAGTTAAACATCCAATTCATTGGTGTTGTTTTTACAAGATTATGTGTGAATATACTTTAATTGTTTTACACTAAATATCCAATCATATTTAGTGTATTTATATTTTTAACACATAACTATGTCGTTGATATCTCCTTAACCTAATGATACGTCCTTTATGAGAGATTTTATCTCAAATTAAATTCCATTGAGACTTCTTTGTTGTTATACACCAAATCACTTTTATGTGGTGTATATAATGTAATTTGACATAGTATATCATGAATCCCTTTATTCTCATGATATTACAAAGTTTTTATTACCTCAATTATTTGTATTCAAATGCCTCTCTTTTGGTTAGAATAACTAACTAAAATACCTTTTTTAAATGTTTTAAAGACTTATTCATCTAAATCGTTCTCATTAATGTCCATGTTTTAAAAATGGTTTTAAGGATTCATTTAAATGGACATTAAAGTTTTAAAATTAAAACACCTTTTAAAAGTTTCAAAGTGGTATGGGACACTTTGATTCAAAAATATATTTCTAATAGGCTTCTTTACAAATATTGTGACTTTTAAATGTTTTCAAGAAAAAAGGGGATATTTCTCTCAAATAGTTTTGATGATTATTTTCATCTATGTCAATATCCTTCATTATTATTGATTGAGGTTAATGTGATACAATACAATCTTCCATATTTTATCAAATGAGTTATGTTTTACTGTGGATGTGCTATTTTTATACCATTCATGGTTTGTGGTTAAAGTATTGACATTTCGTATGCTAGTTTTAATACGAATGTTTATGTTATGTTTAAACCTGTTCATATGAGGAATGCATTGGACTTAATAAGTGACGGGTGGAGCCCGCTATAGCTCCTCGATGCATCAGTAGGTATCATGAGACAAACTAGTGTCTTGGCACAAGGCCTTCGAAAAATCTTATTTGTAGTCTTGGCACGAGGCATTGGCTATGTGGTTATGATAGTCTGGCATTATGCATTCCATTATTATGAAAGTTGTTATTGATATTGCATGTGATTGTTCGACTAGTAGAATATCCATGTGAATAATTAAATGGAATTATTTTATTTTATCTTTTCTATATTATGCTGAAGTTCAAGTTTAAAAGGATTTTGTTTTAATTATAAATTGTCTTAAGTGTTTATGCTTATCTATGAAAGATTCTTCTATAATGTTATCCTTACTGAGCATTTGAGATCACCCCTTTCAATGTTTTATTTTTCCCAGGATTATGAAGAAATAATTTATGAATGACCCGCAGGGATAGTATGAAGGGATATGAAGACAATATGTTTTTTTATGATGTAATGTAAAACTTTATGATTGTATCTAGTGTTCTCAAGGATACTAAACTAATCGGTCTTTCGAGAATTGATCTTTCTTGTGATCATGCAAATGTTATGTAATAATGCACCGACTCTGGGTAACTGGGGTCAGGGCATTACAGTTGGTATCAGAGGAAGTTTAGTACAAACCTTGGAAGCAAGATTTAGATAAACTCTGATTAGAGCACGTAGACCTAAGATGAACTTTGAGGATTAGTATAGAATAACTTCCTATAATTTTGATATTGTAGAGATTTTGTGAGTTTTCCGAGCAATACATCCCTGTCTGGATACGAGCAGGTAGAGGTGGCTCTGGAACAGATGCACCTAGGGGTAAAACCCGAAAACACCGCTTTGAGCTAGACTCGAACGGGAACTGCTGCATGACAACGGGCCTTGCGGAACTCTTGGTTACGACACTCCCGGGGGATATGCTTAGGATAATTCAAATTTTCTTTACAAACCGATTTAAATTAATATATATATATAATGAGAGTAAATGACCTTGGTTAATCCTAATGTGTTTCAAATTGAGAATATGGTGACATGTTAATCTCTAAATGATTTTATGACTACTGTTACTCACACAATGCTTTCTGTTTTTAGTCAATGGCTGGATTCCAAGGAAGTCATAGTGACTTTGAGAATGATGTACATGGTGGGAATGGTGGTGGCAATGAGCAACAAAATGGAATGTTGATAGGAGTAAAAGATATCGTCTTTATTCCAAATCAGTTTTCCAAAAATATGATCAACAACATATATATTAACCAACTCCCAGACTCAACAAGGATGAGAAAGGTGATAAATGATAAGAGCTCCAGTAGTAGAGACCATGGAGAAAGGAATCCTCAATTTCCATTATGCAGGAAATGTGGAAGGAGACACCCAGGAAAGTGCCTCAATGGAACAAAGAAATGCTTTACATGCGGGAAGGAAGGACATAAAGTGAAGAATTGCCAAAGAAAAATGAAGAGTACTATGAAAGAAGATAAAAATAGTCCCAAGAGTCCATTTACAGTCATTTGTCGTAAATGTAGGGGACCTGGCCATTACCCGAGTGAATTCCCTATTCTATAGGATATTTTCATGGTCAAAGAAGAAGCTATGTGGAAATAAATTGTTAGAGAAATGTTTAAAAAGTATTAGTGCTCCTTGTTGATGGGTTTACTTTGGAATAGTTTTCTCTTGTATTTGTAACACCGCAGTTTGCCATGTGAGAATGATATTTGAGGAAGAATTATCACTTCTCTTGTGGATATAGTTATAAATAGTCATTTGGTTTTATATGATCATTGGGGTTTGAGAGAGTTATAAGTTATTATAATTTGGGATGAAAATGCAAGGTATGATATAAGATTTGTGGTTAAATTATGTTATGGTTATTTTGAGGAATTTATCTCATTTTGGTAATGTTATAGAACATAGATTTTGAAAAGGACAACACGCAGACTGCATGACAACCCGTCGCGTCGGACAAAGATGTGGGAATCGAACCCAAAACCAAAGTGCGATTGGGATTTATCACCTACCACTAGACTACGTGAATTCCCTAGAGAGTGTGACTAATTATTTTTAGTTAAATGATTTTATTGATCAATAATAAGTTGATTTGGGTTATTATGTCTTATCAAATGAATACCCTTGGTATAGGAAAATGATTTGGTGTTAAGTGATAAATGTTATTTTGGAAGATTTTTGCTTTGTTGGGAACACTATATGCCCAAGGAAAATAGAATACTATGGGGTATCATTTGTGAAGTAATGGTAGATTTTTATCTATGTTTTTATTATGTATTTATAGTGATTTGGGTTATTTATGGAAATGATTAATCTATAATAGAGAATATGTGATGAGGTTAATTACTTTTAAGTATCTGACTTTAAGAGTATTTGATGTCATTTGGAGATACAATTTAACTTGGGAGACTACATAATCAAATTCTTCTATGTTTTGGGTTTCAATATTAGTTTGGATTATATTGAAGGATTTTAAGGACAATTGATTATTGAATGGTATTTATTTAACTTTGGGGTATTTTTTGTTTAATTTTAGAAATTAAGATTAGTGTTTATTTCCCTCAAGGAATATTCTTTTGGGGGATCATTAGATCTTGTACTAACAATTATGGTTTTGATTAATCTCTAAAGACAATGTAATTATATAGTTTATCCTGCATGGATCATGTGATTCTATTGAAGTTTATTCTAGCTCTTCCAGTGTGACCAAGTCTTCTTGAATACTCATCATTTAAAAAAAATGAGTTAGTGGTGGAAATTTAATAAATAATGAAACTCTACTTAAAAAGTAAGTATATATCTTTATATCCTTAGTCAATATCATAAATGAATTCCTCATCATTATGTAATGTAACTTAAAACAAAAAATGTTGTCCGTTTAATTTTCCTACTAGGAGATTAATGATCGTTTGTCCCAACACAAGTTTGTGGTTTTCTTATTGTTAACTTTATCCTAATCATGATTTCTATCCCTCTCCATCAGAACTTGACACTTATTTTATCATCTATATCCATGTTTTCCTACCTGGAATCCTAGTATGGGTTATCTTGGGTGACCTTTATACCTCTCTTTCTTTCTTTTAAAGTGATAGTTTTATTGACTCTTTTTCCGATGTGGGACATTCCATTATATTCTCAGGCCCAATTTTTTAAAATTTCAAGGACACAATTTATTGAAGGAGGGGTGAATGTAACACCCCAATCTTCAACGGTACACTTCCCTTTGAATAATACAATAGCGTGTGTTGTATGCATCACTGAGTTCAAGTACACCACGACTTACCAAACTAGCAGTTTAAAAGAGGTTATGAATAGTATTAACTTAATTTTAAATATTATATTATCCTTATAATTTTAATCCATATTATGAGTTTCTAAGACATGATTTATGAACAAATTCATTTTTTTTAGATAAAAGAAGTATTTTTTTAAAAATAAAATTTTACCGCCTTTTAATGGAGCAGCCTTTTTAAAACCCATATTTGAAACTTTTATATATTAAATTTGACAAAATTAAATTCTTATTTAGAATCAGGAAATAATAATTTAGTATCAACAATGTTTTGGTGTCTTTCTGATAACTTTCATATTTCAGTGAATAGTGAAAAATTACTAAATTTTAACTGAAAACAACATTTTTAATAAAAATAATTCATATTGTTAAATTATACATTTTAATGGTTTGTAAGTATAAATAGATTATATTTTTACTATTTAATCAAATGATGGTCATTTTAAGTAATTTCACCTTGAAATTGGACATAAACAAGTGTCAAACTTTTGATAGTTATTATTTCTTAAAAATACACCTTTTGGTTTCGAAAGCAGGAATCAATTTTAAATTCATAAATGAAACTATTATGTTTTGAATTTGATAAAATAGGCTTCATTTTTAGATTCGGAATAATGAAATTAGACTAGGGTAAAATTTTGGTACTTTTCTGATATCTTTTATATTTTGATGAATAGTAAAAAAAATTACTAAATTTTAATTAAAAACAACTTTTTTAATCAAAATAATTAATATTGATAAATTATGAATTTGAGTGTTTTTAAATTATATTTAAAATATATTTTTACCATGTAATACAATGTGGGTCATTGAAAATAATTTCACATTTAAACCAGACATAAACAAGTGTCAATCTTTTGATAGTTATTATCTCGTAAAAACACGCTTTTTGTTTTAACAATGGGAATTAATTTTAAATTAATTTCTGCCACTTCTGTGTTTTGAATTTGGAAAAATGGATTCCATATTTGGAATCCGGATGTTCAAATTGTGTAAATATGTAACTTTTATATTTATACATTTTGGATAATTACTTCGGTAAATATTTTATTTACCATGGTTAAAGGGTAAATCCGGTAAACAAGGGTTAAACAAATAATATTATAATAATACTAAATTACACTAAAACGTGTCTTAACCTTATGGGTTGATACATGGTCGACCATGGGCGTCTTTGGGCCGATTTTGGGACCCCATGGATCCACTTGTAAGTGATAGGGACACTTTATTTTAATTAAGTTAAAATGAATACAAAAATGACACAAGCATATATCTTTTAGAAAAAAAATTATTAAATATGGTTATATATGTTTTATTTTAGACTATAAATATTAATTATAAAGCTAAAAATATTTCCTACATTATTATATTTTATTTATAATTTTTAGACATTAAATAAATTAATTTATTTATGACACAATGGTGATGCAGTAATTACCATAATAGTGAAAAATTAGAATAGTTGATATTATAAATACCAAAATAAATATAATTTAAGACTTTTATTGAATTACACTAATTTTATAGGTTCATATGACATATTAGAATTGATATAATTAACTTTTTTAGAAGTAATCATTCTGTTATGAGTTTAAAAAAAATCAACTATTGAATAGTGTCAAAATTGACATAATTGAGTTTTTAAAACAAATATTATATTATTAATTGATATTAAATTCCTAAAAATCTAAGTCTCTTCCAAGAGACTTATATAATGATAGGTGTATCATTAATGGAACACTTGGGGGTTTCTTGGATGTATATGGTAAGTTTATTAACCATATAATATAAAAATAAAAAGTGATATGCTAAATGTCAAACTAATTAACTAAGAGTCCAAAATAAATGATAAGGTTAATATAGTAACCCAAACCTGTCTAAATTCTATTGATTGATTGGTTTTCGACATATAACCACCTTAACCTTTGAATAATCAACTTTGGAGCCATTAGAAACCGAATATTAATTTATTATAAATTAATATTTCTAGCTTTTCCAAAGGTGCCCCTCACCCCTCTTATAAAAGGGCACTCCTCCTTCTCTTTTCTTCACACCTTCAAAGCCTTTTGTTTCGGCCAAAACATGACCATATACTCTCTAAACTTCCCTCACTACAACCTAGAGACATTATTTTGATCATAAATCCATCCTATGGTGCCCTTTTGATCAAATCAAAAGGAAGAACCCAAAGAAGAGGTAATGTTTTCACAACCCCTTTTCAAGTTCCATTCTTCTTCCACTTCTTCATTATTTTTTATTACCATTATAAAATAAAAAATCCAGTTTCATATATATTTTGTGATGTTATTATAAATATGGTACAATCATATTCAGTATTCTATCCACCCTTTGAATAACACCTCACCATACGTACATACGTACGGCTTACCGTCTCCACGTCGTGGTGTAATTGTTATTCAATATATTATTATTTGGATGGGTATACTAATGATGTGTCACTCATGAAAATAATAAATATATAATGATAAAGATTCTGTATATATTATATACCATCCAGATATATATTATTTTAATATCAAAAGAATGATATTTTTCTCGTGCGTACATACGGACTACCGTCTCCACGAACGTGATGACATTCATTCTCCATCGTATCCATTAAAGTATAATTCTCATTTGATGATTAAAACTAATATTTAAGGACTTGATATCATTTTGGATATGGATAATATACATCCCATTAATAACAAATATGGCTCACATAATAAAGAATATAAAGTAAAATGAACCCATTAACACCCGAAATGATGATAATTCTAAGATATTATTAACAATTAAATGTTAAAAGGTCATATAAGATATCATATTATTGCATATAATTCTTGTATAATTAATTAACAATTATTTTACCATTATAAAGGAGGTTAAACTACCATCGACCAAGTAAAAAAGTAAAAAGTAAGGGGTTTCTTATCTCACTTTTAATTCCGTGAGAATTCCATTGTTCACCAATTATTTATTACATGTTGTGTGTGTACTGCCCATGTTTGTATTCATTGTGTAATATACTTTAATTAATCTATATTTCCATCATCATTGTATGATCCTTCTTTCATGGGTGTATGTTTTTTATATTACCAAATCAATAAGGGAATTTAAAATTTCAATTTCCATTTATTCGGCTTTACGCAAACTTCATTGATTATTTTACTCCGAGATTATGTGTGGAATAACTATTCATTTGCTTATGTCATAATTTCCGATCCCATTTTCTGTGGATATACTTTTGATACACATAATCACTCCATTGATAATTTCTCATGTCATCAATATGAATTTGATAAGAGTAATTTTAACTCATTCTCCATTTGTTGAGTTAAACATCCAATTCATTGGTGTTGTTTTTACAAGATTATGTGTGAATATCCTTTGATTTTTTTACACTGAATATCCAATCATATTTAGTGTATTTATATTTTTCACACATAACTATGTCGTTTATGTCTCCTTAACCTAAGGATACAGCCTTTATGAGAGATCTTATCTTAAATTAAATTTCATTGAGACTTATTTGTTGTTATACACCAAATCTCTTTTATGTGGTGTATATAATGTACTTTGACATATTATATCATGAATCCCTTTATTCTCATGATATTACAAAGTTTTTATTACCTCAATTATTTTTATTCAAGTGTCTCTCTTTTGGTTAGAATCTCTAACTAAAATACCCTTTTAAATGTTTTAAAGACTTATTCATCTAAATCTTGTTCATTAATGTCCTTGTGTTAAAAATGGTTTTAAGGATTTATTTAAATAGACATTAAAGTTTTAAAATTAAAACTCCTTTTAAAAGGATCAAAGTGGTATGTGACACTTTGATTCAAAAATATATTTTTAAATGGATTCTTTAAAAATAGTGTGACTTTTAAATGTTTTCAAGAAAAAGGGGGATATTTCTCTCTAATAGTTTTGATGATTATTTTCATCTATGTCAATATCCTTCATTATTCTTGATTGAGGTTAATGTGATACAATAAAATCTTCCATATTGTATCGAATGAGTTATGTTTGACTGTGGATGTGCTATTTTTATACCATTCATGGTTTGTGGTTAAAGTATTGACATTTCGTAGGCTAGTTTTAACACGAATGTTTATGTTATGTTTAAACCTGTTCATATGAGGAATTCATTGGACTTAATAAGTAACGGTTGGAGCCCGCTATAGCTTCTCGATGCATCGATAGGTCTCATGAGACAAACTAGTGTCTTGTCACAAGGCCTTGGCAAAATCTTATTTGTAGTCTTGGCAAGAGGCCTTGGCTCTGTGGTTATGATAGTCTGGCATTATGCATTCCATCATTATGAAAGTTTTTATTGATATTGCATGTGATTGTTAGACTAGTAGAATATCCGTGTGAATAAGTAAATGGCATTATTTAATTTTATCTTTGCCATATTATGCTGAAGTTCAAGTATAAAAGGCTTTTGTTTTAATTATAAATTGTCTTAAGTGTTTATGCTTATCTATGAAAGCTTATGCTATAATGTTATCCTTACTGAGCATCTGATCTCACCCCTTTCAATGTTTTATTTTTCCTAGGATTATGAAGAAATAATTTATGAATAACTCGTAGCGATAGTATGAGGGGATATGAAGACAAGATGTTTTTTTATGATGTAATGTAAAACTTTATGATTGTATCTACTGTTTCTAAGGATATTAAACTAGTCGGTCCTTCGAGACATGAACTTTCTTGTGATCATGCCAATGTTATGTAACAATGCACCGACTCTGGGTAACTGGGGTCAGGGCATTACAAAATTTTTAAGGATTATAACATTTTTTTCATAACTAACTAAGTAGGAGAGTATTTTTACTATGTTTTATATCTTGTAGATTGGGTAGTATCTCAAATTATTTTTTCCTCAAAATTCCATCATTAAAAAAATATAATATTTGAAATATGATATAGGAAAACTATAAAATATAATAATAAAAACATAGATAACTCTAATAATTTAAAATTATTTAAAATATAAATCAAATGAAACAGTACTCACAATAAATAATTCAATAGATAAGTTATAGGAGCACTGAACATACAATTATTTCATTCATAAATGACTATAATTTTATTATCCTCTACTTTTACATGATTTTTTTATCTTCATCATCTCTTGTAAGGAACAATGTTTAACAATATTCTAAGATAAACAAATCAATGTCTCATTATTTATGGGGTTTAATATGACAAATCACATTTCCAATTTCATTATGTATATCATAAATGTATTTTGATCTTCCGACTCACCAGTATTGATCAACTGAGATAAGTATGCTAGAGTATATTTTTCACAAACATTTTTTTATAGACCAACTAATATCAACCCACTTGTCACGAACCAGGCCAGGTCTCCATCCGACCCGACACCCAACCTGATTCGTGACATGGCCCAAAGAGCATTCCGGATCTCCACGGGTTGGCACAAGTGCACGGGTCTCAAATAAAACAAGACGGAACGATTTACCCAATTTAGAACAATAAAAAGAACCAATATTGACAAAAAACCAGATCTAAAAATTTTATCCAATCACCTTTAATAAATTCCAAGATATAATTTTTCAACTAAACAATTTTCAAAAAGGAAAATGACCCCATGGAAACCAATAAAACACCACAAACCTCTATGAAACAAGAGGATCAATATCCTCAATATGCTACTGCCAAGATCCCAAAACCAACCCATAAAAATGAACTACCAACCTGACACATCATGCCTTAACCTGAAACACAGAGACAATAGAGTCTCAATACACCCAAAGGTGTATGCAGGGTGTGAGCTAAAGGCCCACTAAGATACCACCTAATAAAAGGTTACATGCCACAACATAAAAAGATAATTTAACATGATTATTTAAAACCATAATTTTAAAACACTTTTAAGGAAAAAAATTAAGAGCTGAAAGTGAAAAGAAAAGTGTACTACAAGAAAAAACTATTTCACAAATTCTACTTTAAAGTGGATGAGAAAATACATAAATAACACACACATACTGAAGTTGTACTCCATATGCCAATGGAAGGAACCACGTCATGAATAGTATAACACTGTGGGTAAATCCCCTAAGGTGGATAGTATGCGTGGGGTGCTGGAGACATAGTACCTCGCTGTAAACATGGCATAGGAACCACAATAATCAACGCTCTCGTGCACGAGCCACTAGTAGGGAAACACATCCATAACCAAGTGGTCTCCAATAATAATAAAAGTTTCGTTAGTGTTGTAACATCAATCTTGCAAGATGAAACCGAGACGAACCACTTACGTAACATCTAGCGTACTAGTCCTAATCCGCCCAACTAGGTACCTGGGGTTTTCCCATGTGCTCAAACAAGATCCACATTCACATAGTATATCACCTTCACATGTCACAAACTAAAAATAACATTACACAAAAAAAATCACTACTTGAACACCAGATCACCACTTCAAAGACACACGTAAAACAAGGACATGTCTCATTTTATATAAATACCCACATTAAAAATGAGTGTGTGTTAAAATCTTTAAAAATACCATTTTTGTGCCATATAAATGTATAAAGAAACCATTTTAGCTATTAATAAAATAATTTCAAGAAGAACCAAAAATACTTTATGCCAAAAACCACTTGATTCCATATAGAGGTGTCACTTTAAAACTAGATACACGAGGTAACCATATCAGAACAAGTCATCCATTATTCAAACAATGTTTTATTTCAATTTCAAAAGTACACAACAAGGAAAACACACCAAAAGTGATATATTTTATTTTTTTAAAATGTCTATTTAAATACACAAACACCTAAAGTTACTTGAAAACACCTTTCACACCAACCAAACAACCCCCATAAACCTTTCAACCATGTTTCGCATTCCAAAAACCACTTAAATAAAGAATTCTTCAATTTATAAACATGTCGCATGCAAAAGAAGCCATTATAAAATCAATTTCACAATTCAACCCTTCTAAAACCGTATTGGCACTCCACAATAAATTTATTAAACACTTCAAGAATTTACCACAATAAGGTTCAAATGAAAACAAAACATGACATTTTCTAAAATAAAGTTCAATTTTCATCACGCATGCATGTCACAATATTTATAAAGTGTATTTTTTACAACCTATAATGTACTTCCAAATGACGCAATGAGTTTTTTTAAAAAAACATGCCATACTTCATGTAAACATGATTCTTAAAAAAATTAGTGCACATTATAAACTTTCAAAAATAGAATTCACATAACAAACACAATATAGAAAAATATTTACACAATTTAAAAACATGGTCGACGTGCCCAAAAATGATTCGCTACTCATTGAAAATCCACACTGAAACCTCCACACTTCAAATACCCTTGAAAACATAGTTCGCACCACCAAAACAATCCCCAAAACCCATTTTGAAAACAATGAATCAAAGAAACACCAAACATTGTAACTTTATTAATCAAATTTTCACTTATAACCAACAAGCACACAAACCATCTTTAAAAAAAACATTCGCACCACAAAACAAAACTAAATAACACACTTATAAACTCAAATAAGCATAAAAAATTTACCAAATGATGATATGGCATGGAACCACCTACCATTGACATCGAACGTCTCACAAAATGGTGTGAAACTCCAGTCGCACAACGAACGCACCACAATGAATCCAAACTGAACCCTAAATCTAACAAATGATCCAAAACATCAAGAATTAACCCAAAATTGGACACCCTTCCCACTGAAAATATAAATCCCCCAAAAGTGCACGGATCGACACCCTAAGGAAGGAGGGGAAAGGGGATTACCGAAGGAGATACACACATGGAAGGGGATCAGAAATGATGGCGGAAGGAGGAATGTGTGTCGCGAGTCCGACTGGCCAGGAGGGTAAGGGTGAGGGAGCGAGCAGCTGGCCGGGGAGGGTGATGACTGACGTAGCAGGCTGAGGGGGGGGGGGGGGGTGCACCAGCAGTCTGAGTTTCTGGCACCTCACAAAGAAGATGGGGAGAAAGTGAAGTGAGGAGGCCGGTGGGTTCGAGGATTAGGCTGACCGGGAGGGCGACGGCATGGCGGCTGGCTCGGAGGGCGACAGCACGATGGATGGCTGGGAGGGCGACGGTGCGGTGGTTTCTAAGAAGAAGGGTGAGTCACAATTTGCAGAAGGGGGGGAATGGGGGTATCACCTCACGATGGGGAGGAAAAAAGGAATTGATTTCTTTTTATTTACCACTCATTAACACAAAATAATAATAGTAATTGCATAATAAAAGGTACATCCTTAAAATAATAAAATTATTGATTTAAATATTTACAATTGTAATGATAATAGTAAATAATGAAAATATTATTAATTAAAATATTAACAATTCTAATGATAATAATTAATGATTATAATAATGATAATTTAATAAAATCCATATTATTAAAACTATTACAAATAATCATAATAATAATAATAAAACCAATTAATAATAATACTATTATTATTTGTCAAATTACTAAAAAATATTTCTAATTCTATATTATTATTATTATTATTGTTTTTTCATCCACACATTTAAATTCTTTTCATTATCATTAATTCTTTTTCTTGGTTAATTGAATGACGAGCGGGTCACACGGCGGCACAGGTAGAGTCGCACGGCTTCGCAATTATGTTTCGCCCCTGCGTCGCACGCTGTCAAGCCCCAATGAGCTGGGCGAGGTCATGTGTCAAAGAAAAAACATGTATTTCTTTAAATAATAACTCAAAAGTTTTTAGTCATCTTCAACCTGAACTACCTGATTCCTAGAAAATTAATAAAATAATTTATTTAATAATGACGGGAGTGACAATTCTCCCCACCATAAATATTTCTGTCCTTGGAAATCCACAACTAAGGCTAAGACCCAATGTAGAAACGGCACCCCCTTAGGGTTCAGAAAGGATCCCTATGAAAAGCATGTGAATCGAGGAAAACACATCATGCTCAGAGAAAGTGACTCAAAGAAAACTTCAAGAAACTCATGAAAAGACTTTCAGATATATGTCGCCCGCCCCAAAAAAAAGCTAGAACACCTCTAGTTGACTGATCAAGGAAAGGAACTATCGCACCCACAGAAACCAACATCACAAATGGAAACACCTCAATCACTATTAAATGTAAACCAAACCATTTGGTTAGAATAAACAAACAAGTTCAAACCACATCCAGGAAACACTTTTATCACTTATCACCAAACCATCTTTAGAAACAGAACCAAAAGAGAATCATGGGAACCCCAAGGGGCTCCCCACCATTAAGAACATACTAACGCCCAAGACAAGACTAGAAAACCGACACTGAGAGGTTCAAGCGGACTCCCCACCATTAAAGAAAATTCCAGCACCAATTCATTCGAGAGACATTTATGCGAGACGCAATGTGGTGCTCCCCACCATTAGAACTAACGGAAGGTATAGAACTTTGGAAATTTATCGATGGTGACCAAACACCCAACCACAAGGGGTGGGGAGGGGGGTACCCGACTATCAGGGTGTTAAAAGCATGACCCATGACAAACCAGCATTTCCACATTCCTGGATGAGAATTATTCAAATTTTATACGGATTTACCCAACAGACTCCCATAAGGACCACTAATGTGATTACACCCAGTGGGATGCTACCCCCCAAGACTTTAATGCAACAAGACGAACACGCCTCCACATGATCACGAAAACCTTATGTAACCAGACGGTTCTTTCGGACCAATACAACCATAGAAACAATTTAAACTACCTCTACTTTAAACACTGATGACAGGAATAAATTTGCGGTCCCATACACTCTTAGGGTTCCTGACCACTCGCTAGTTTCACTCTGAGTCCTACAGCTAGAGCCCTGATGTTTGAAGCATCTTCTTCCTTGAAGTCAGGTATTGAAGACTCCTAAATGGATCTTCTCCTTTTGGTGTCACACGCAACTACACTTCAATCGAGGAAACAACAGCAAACACAACACATTACGACATCCAACTGATCATACACAGAACATTCACCAACACAAGAGCTGAAATGGTGCATACACATCACCCTTTTTCACACTGAATGAGAACATGACACCACAAATTGTCATCTGAACATGACCATTGCTGTAGAGAGGAACATTATATGGAGAGGGACTTCAAAATGAGTCTTAAATAACACGCGATTCTTTCAATTGACCGTAGCATCCCCATGTAATTGGGTCTACCACACAAGTGGCCTAACGTAGAACCTTTCTTAAACAAAACCAACGAAGGACCAAAGTTCATTTAGAATAGTGGTCAGCACCAACCACTCCAAGCTGCTTCCACCTTTCCCCCATTGGAATATCTTTCACCATTTTAAAATAGAACTTCCAAATTAATGAGGTCAAACTTAACCCTTGACTATCAAAGAGAACTCACACTATAAGATGTCACCAAACATGAACCTTGCAGCCGATGAAAATACTACAAATCACTTCAAGACACTAGTCAACACTGATAATTCTGAACCACCTTCACCCTTACCCACTGGAATTCCTTTCTCCGTTTCTAGGGGAACCTTCAAACGCGACAGTGTCAAACTTCATACCCGATGAGTCAGACACTCAAAAGACCAAAACTCCCTTCAACTCCTCTCATGCCTGCCATCCTTCTGCGAGAGGATCTACTTAGTTGTAGAAAGGGGAGGTGGGTTCAATTCTAGAATCCATGAAGATATTCCTATGATCAACTGGAGGGTCGGCCAATGGCGAATTGCCTATGGCCACACTTCAATCACATGTCAACGCTTTATGGGGGGAATACACTAGTCAAGAAAGAAAACCATGTACCCAACCAAACTGGTCCAATGGTCAAGACATACCACAAGAAAACACTAAGCGTGCAGGGGGAACCACTACAAGGGCTTCCCGGATAACTTTTTAGAAGAACCCATTAACCACACGCTTGCACTCCAACTCACAAATAAGAATTCAAACTCATGACACAAATTACTCAGAAGGGATCCTCTGCTCAAAATTCCTCACATCTGACAATTCCAAAACAGAAGAACACAACACACAAACACCAATTATTAACACACCAAATTATCATTTAACAACACTTTTTTTGAAAATAAGTAAAGCTAGTTGGTTACGCAAACATCAATGGTGTCCCATGGTCCTCACACATGCATGTTCTTGTGCCACACCAGCACCCACCTCACATCCATCTAGGAACTCATCCACTCATGAAATTAACCCTTTCTCTTTCCATATACACTCTTGCATGTGGTTTCCCACAAGAACACCAAGCATCCAAACCAAACATTTCCATTTTTCAAAACCAAAACATTCAACCCAAAATTTTCAAACCTTTCACATCATTTTATTTTTAAAGTGATTCATTTAAAAACATATTTTTCACGACCAAATCAGTTTTACTTAAAAACCAGATTTCCATGAATCCAAAACCAAGAGATGAGGAATGATTAAATACGGAACTAGTGACAGTGGGTGATTGGGACATATGGTTGGTATCCATACGCCAAATCATGCCACCACTACAGAGGGTATTCTAGGACAGCGTCCCCAGCTCCACATGGCTTTCCAGACCCTGCGATCTCACTGGGACTTCTGACCCTACTACCTTTTCATTTCCCCTATACAAGATTAACCGTAAGGACCAAAGACTCAGACAGACCTCAACTTACATTGGTAACTCAAATCCCTCCACGAGGTGTGTTGGCCAGGCACCTTTCTCGTAGCTAGAACATTGAGTTCCAACCACTTTAAATCCATTTTACCATGACTCTTTCCCAAAAGAACACACCCCAAGAGAGAAAACCTTCTCCTCTGATACCATTTTATCACAAAACCAGGCCGGGTCAGCATCCAACCCGATTCGCGACATGGTCCGAAGAGCGTTCCCGGTCTCCACGGGCTGGCACAACTACCCGGGTCTCAAATAAAACAAGAGGGAACGATTTACCCAATTTAGAACAATAAAAAAATCCAATATTGAACCAAAAACAAGATCTGAAAATTTTATCCAAACACCTTTAATAAATTCCAAGATTTATATTTTTCAACTAAACAATTGTCAAAAAGGACAACGACCCCAAGGAAACAAAGAAAACACCAAAAACCTCCGTCCAACAAGAGGATCAACGTCCTCAAGCCGCAGTTGCGAAGATCCCAAAACCAAGCCATAAAAAACGAACTGCCAACCAGACACATCATACCTTAACCTGAAACACAGAAACAATAGAGTCTGCATACACCCAAAGGTGTATGCGGGGTGTGAGCTAAAGGCCCGGTAAGATACCACCAAATAAAAGGTTCCATGCCACAACATCAAAAGATAATTTAACATTCTTATTTAAAACCATACTTTAACACTGCTTTTATGGAAGACATTTTAGTTCTAAAAGTGAAAAGAAAAGTGTAATGGAAGAAAAAAACTATTTCACGAATGCTACCTTAAAATGGATGAAAAAATATATAATGAACACACACATACTCAAGTGGTCCTCCATATGCCATCGGAAGGCATCACGTCATGAATAGTAGAGCACTGTGGGTAAATCCCTTAAGGAGACTAGTAAGTGTGGTGCGCTAGAGACATCGTACCTCGGTGTAAACATGGAATAGGAACCACAATAATCAACGCTCTCATGCACAATCCACTAGTAGGGAAATAAATCCATAACCTAGTGGTCTCCAATAATCACAAAAGTTTAGTTAGTGTTGTAACGTCAATCTTTCTAGATTAAACAGGGATGAACCACTTCCGTAACATCTAGCGTACTAGTCCTAATCCACCCACCAATGTACCAGGGGTTCCCCTTGTGGTCAAACAAGTTCCACATTCACATAGTATCTCACATTTACATGTCACAAACCAAAAATAACCTTACACAAAAAAATCACTACTTGCACACCAAATCACCACTTCAAATACACTCGCACACCAAGGACATGTCTCATTTTATAAAATACCCACTTTAAGAATGAGAGCATGTTCAACTCTTTCAAAATACCATTTTCGTGCCATATAAATGAATCAATAAACCATTTTAGATATTAATAAAATCATTTCAAGAAGAACCAAGAATAATTTACACCAAAAACCACTAGAATCCATATAGAGGCGTCACTTTAAAACTAGATACATGAGGTAACCATATCAAAACAAGCCTTCCATTATTCAAACCATTTTGTATTTCAATTTCAAAAGTACACAACAAGGCCACACACCAAAAGTGATATATTTTATTTTATTTTTTGAAAATTTCTATTTAATTACACAAACACCTAAAAATACTTGAAAACACCTTTCGTACCTATAAAACAACCCCCAAGAAACCTTTCAACCATGTTTCACATTCTAAAGACCACTTAAGTAAACAATTCAACAATTTATGAACATATCGCATGAAAAAGAAACCATTATAAAATCAATTTCAAAATTCGACCCTTCTAAAACCATATTGGCACTCTATAAGAAATTTATTAAACACATAAAGAATTTACCACAATAAGGTCTAAATGAATAAAGACATGACAATTTCTAAAATAATGTGCAATTTTCATCACGCACGCATGTCACAACATTTTAAAAGTGTATTTTTTAAAACCTATAAAGTACTACCAAATGACGCAGTGAGAGTTTTAAAAAAAACATTCCATACTTCATGTAAACATGGTTCTTAAAAAAAATTAATGAACATTATAAACATTCAAAAATATAATTTTCATAACAAACACAATATAGAAAATAATTTACACAATTGAAAACATGGCCGACGTGCCCAAAAATGATTTTCTACTCATTGAATATCCACACTGAAACCTACACACTTCAAATACCCTTGAAAACGTAGTTCTCACCACCCAAACAATCCCCAAAACCCATTTTGAAAAAAATGCATCAAAGAAACACCATACATTGTCACTTTCTTAATCAACTTTTAACATAAACATACAAGAACACCAACAATATTTAAAAAAACATTCTCACCACAAAACGAAACTAAAGAACACACTTATATACTCAAATAAGCATAATAAATTTACTAAATGATGATATGGCACGAAACCACCTACCTTTGACATCGAACATCCCACAAAATGGTGCGAAACTCCACTCGCACAACGAACACACCACAATGAATCCAAATTGGACCCTAAATCAAACAATAGAACCAAAACATCAATAATTATCCCAAAATTGGACACCCTTCTCGCTGAAAATCTAAAACCCCCAAAAGTGCATGGATCGACACCCTAAGGAAGGAAGGTAAAGGGGATTACCAGAGAAGATACACACACCGAAGGGGATCAGAAACACTGTCCGGAAAGAGGAAAGTGTGTCGTGAGTCCAATTGGCCGGGAGGGTAAGGGTGATGGAGCGAGCAGCTGGCCGAGGAGGGGGATGACCGACGTAGCAAGCTGAGGGGGGTGCACTGGCAGTCCGAGTTTCTAGCACCTCACGATGACGTTGGGGAGAAAATGAAGTGAAGAGGCTGTTGGGTTCGAGGAGCAAGCTGACCGGGAGGGCGACAGCACGGCGGATGCCTCGGAGGGCGACGGAACGGCAGCTGGCTGGGAGGGTGACGATGCGGTGGTTTCTAAGGAGAAGGTTAAGTCATGATTTGCAGAAGGGTGGGGGAAAAGGGGGGTAGTTCCTCGTGGTGGGGAGGAAAAAAAGGAATTGATTTCTTTTTTTTTACCACTATTTATCACATAATAATAATATTAATTGCATAATAAAAGGTACATCCTTAAAATAATAACATATTTGATTAAAATATTAACAATTGCAATGATAATAATAAATTATGATAATATTATTAATTAAAATATTAATGATTCTAATGATAATAATTAATGATTATAATAATGATAATTAATAAAATCTATATTCTTAACACTATTACTAATAATGATAATAATAATAATAATAACACCAATTAATAATAATACTATTATTATTTTTAAAATTACTAACAAATATTTATAATTAGATATTATTATTATTATTATTATTTATTCATCCACGCATTTAAAATATTTTCATTATCATTAATTCATTTTTTTGGTTAATTGAACAATGGGAGGGTCACACGGCGGTGCTGGCAGAGTCTCACGGCTTCGCAATTATGTTTCGCCCATGCGTCGCACGCTGTCAAGCCCTGATGAGCTAGGAAATGTCGCGTGTCAAAGCCAAAATGTGTATTTCTTTAAATAAGAACTCAAATTTTTTAATTCGTCTTCAACCTGAACTACCTGATTCCTAGAAAATTAATAAAATAATTTATATAAAGATGACAGGTGTGACACCACTTGTATTTGAATAATAAAACTAAAAATTATCCACAATAGTTCAATTCAATAATTATATCAAACATTCTATAGTATCCCATCTCTGTGAGTTTTTTGAAGATGAAACAATTTTGTGTTTTCAATACTTATTTCAATAAAATTAGTGAAACTTTAATCTATTCATATTATATTCATTGAATTTTTTTAGGATAACTTAAAGGTATTAGGGCCTAATGTTTCCATTAATTTGACATTTTATCTCAATTATCGTTATTCTTAGTCTATAATAATTTTTTTAAAATATTACAATTTATATTTTATAATTATTAAAAAAATGTAAAAGTGATTATTAACTTATATGATCAAAAAAGAGTCAAAAATATATTTTTAATAGTTTTAGTTATATATTTATTATTTTGAGTTTAATACTATGATATATATTTATTTTTGTCTTCAGTTATTCAATTAAAGTATTTAAAATATCACTATTGAGAAACACATATCTATGTGCTCGAAGTAACTCTAATTATGTTATTAAAATTAGGATATTTTTATAACATGGTGATATAATGATATAAATATTGATTATTTAATATTTAACTTCTAATGATTTAATTGGTCATCAACACACCATATTGAATTATTTAGGTATCGATTACATCCAAATAACTCAAAAAAATGTGAGACTCCCTTTGATTAGGTATCCTTCTGTAATAAATCCATTTGGTCAACATTTATTTTTTACATAAGGATTTTAAAAGACAAGGTACTTAATAAAAATGTAATGGAACATAATAATCTTTATATATAATTATATAGATTATTAACTTTCAATAATGATAAAACATTAAGATGAAATTACCACTCTATGGGATACATCTATCGAAAATGTACACGCATTGAAAATTTAGCTTCCTTAGCCAAATTCATAGTAATATAAATATTAAAATTAAAAAATAATGGGGGAAATATCATCTCTAAATAAAAAAGTAACCTTTAAATTATTTTCTGAATATTTATATTCTCATCTAGGTCTAAATATTTCCCACAAAGTGTTTTGAATAATTTATAAAACATGATTAAAACTGTATTTATTTTTTTAGGTACCACTTTATGAAATTCCAATTGTAAAAATTTCAACATAAATATATGTGAGTCATGAAATATTTATCCAGGTAAATTATGATTCTTTAATTAAACATATCTTTAAAATTTCACATGAATATATAGTAGGTACATTCCAATTCTTTGAACATCAAAGGAAGTCAAATGTTTTCTGATTTTTCAATGAAAAAATTGACAGGAGATGCTTATAATTATTAGTTATCTATAGATAATGATATATAATAATTGGTTATATTTACTAATTGGAAATAAAATGATCCTTTAATTCCCCCTTATCATTAATTAATGAAAAAACAACATTTCCATACTTGTTTTACTCATTGTTATTAACATAAATAATATAATGTAGAAAATAATACTCCTAATAAAGAATTTTGAAAATTTTACTTCATGTCATCCATTATTGTGTTCAAATTTTATTTTATAATGCATGAACCCTTTTTCCCATATGCATCTGATTGATGGAATTTCAAAAATTATATATTTATATTTCTAAATTGTTTCACAAATTCTAATATTAATAATAACCTTAGTGGTTACCTAAAATCATTTTTCCATTTAATCATTCATTTTAATCCAAAATCATTCATATGAATCAATAAATATATTTTGAAACCTGGAACATCTCTTTTCTATAAGTCAGTCTTTGTGACTCAGAATCAATGATGCAAACTTGATAATCCAAGTTATTATGAGTGTTATAAAAACACATTTCCATGTCCGATAAAGTCTTTAATTTTATATATGAGAGAAATATATTTTTTGAATATTTTAGTAATGAATACATCATATATTTTCTATACCATTATTCTAAATCTCATAAAATTCATGTATAATAGGTTGAAGATATACATAAATTTATTTTTCATAATTTCTAAAACATTAATGGGATAAATATATTTTTTTCATGCATATCCATAGAGGTAGATTGTACGATATCAAGTTAGCTACTCATAGGATATAATTAATACTTAAAGTCTCAAATGGGTTAAATATATCAGTATTCAATCCTAATTTCAAACTACAAGGATAGAAATAGACATATATATGTAATAAATCGAAGGAATTTTTGTTTTTAAATATCTTGGATTTTACATACAAAGAAAAAACCTTAACCTAAATTATCGTTGTATACTTATTAATAGTATCATATTGATTCATAATTTTATCATTATTCATTGTCTTCCATATACAAGTATGACATCACTTATACTCTTCTATATCCAAATCTTCTACCCAACATAGCATGTTTTTATTGATACATGCATGGGTCATTGTATAAATGATTCGAATCTTGTTAATAACTTTATTTATTTCATTAGATTATTTTGAAAACATAGTTTCAAACAATACATCATTCAATAATTCCAATATCATGGACATTGTTTTAATTGTATCACTACACAGGCACATGATATGGTAAAAATTTAATAGAAAATAAAATTTTGAATATTTTGAATACCCTTAATAAATATTGATTTACATCTTCAACTAATTCATAAAACTCATTTGATTGTTTAGTTATTCTCTAACTTACATTAATCTTCACAACACCATCAAAAGATAGACTTATATGTGAAAATATTGATCACGTTGTCCTAATATACTAAAAAAAATCATTTATCAATTTCAGAATTTATAAATTGGACGCGAAATTATTATTATTCCATAAATGGAAAGATTTTAAATTAAAAAATCTAAAAATATCTTTAAACCATTAAAATACTAAGGTGTTTTATGCAGTAAGGTAACTCAAATTTTATCTATATGAAACCAATTAGTCACAATTTATGATAAAAAAATATAGTTTTTGATATTTACCTGTATGAATAATATAATAAATTTTAGTTAAATGCATTATTCTCTCAATTTGATAATCATAAAATAAATTATAATAAAAACTCATCTGATACACTAACCGATAAATGTATTAATAAATAAACTAAATTAATGTAAATATAAGAGTGTGAAGAGCGAAGATTAAAGAGTTCAAAATTATGGTTTCTATATTCATAGGTATTTTATATAAGAAATGTTAACGAGTATTAAAAATAGGTATGAGTATTATTTAGTTTTTAGAGATGATAATTTTTCTAAACTTTAAGTTTATTGACAAAAAATTAGCTACAATCATAGGATGGTTCAATTAAATTCCAAAAATTAGTTAAGTGGGTTCTCAAATTGTAGAAGAATTTTATTTGTTGTGAAATACTTAATAACTCCTATTTCAATAATAGATGAAATATTTTCAAAATCATTTAAATATAAAAAAATTAATCAGTCATCATGAGTGAAACTCCATGAACTACACATTATTATTGGGAAACTCATATTACCCACTATCATAAATATTATAATCAATAATTCACAACTAACAAATAGAAAAAGTAATGAACTTAAAAAATATAGCACATAATTTACTATCATAATATAGATCTAAATACTGATTAACAAAAATTTATATCATCATAAAATCACTGATGAAGGAAAATATAAACATTATTTTAATAACATAGATTCAAATTATAATTAAAAAAGTTCCAAAATCATGTAATCCTTAATAAGATTACAATATAAAAAAATAAAAACTCCAAGACTTAAAAAAATGATTAATTTTTAAAAACATATACTCTATAATATAACTACCCATATAAATCATAAAAAATATGTATAATATATATTAAAATATCATTTAACATAAAATGATCTATCAATGAAGGGTTCGGTGATAGTGGGAGGGTGGTTGGTTAGGGGAAGAAATATAGGGGTAGGGGAGAGTGAGGGAAGAAGATAGATAGGGTCCTTTGGGGTTGTAATTCAGTGATAAATTATGGAATTTTGTCGATGACAGTTGGATGCATACTAGTCAATGGAGAGACTATTTAAGGTTGAACATTATGGGGAAAATATATAGATGAGTCTAGGGGAGAAGTTTACAATGGGGAGGATAGGTTTTAAATAATTTTTATAATAATTAAATTTTTTATCTAATAATCATCAAAAAATATATATTTTAATACATTTCAAAAAATAAGCATCATGAAATTTCTAATTTGGTGATGGATATTGTTCACACTATAATGATTTTAAAAAAAATGTGATAACACTTAAATTTAAATATAAATAGATGATTATATGTATAAATAATGAAAACCCCACCTATAATTGTTAATTTTCTTTTAGTCAACATACATGTATCATGAATGTAAAAGTAAAAATATTATTAATTAATTAGAGTAACAATGAAGGAATTTAAAGCATATATATTCACTATAAATTGAAAATGATATCCTCAATGAAATTTGTTATGTAAAACATGAGATATGGAAATGGAAAACCCCATATATATTTAATTAAATAAATACAAGTTCCACGCCTAACAAAATACTAGACACTACATGAATAACAATATCCATATCTTCTCTAATATAAATCTTAATAATTAAATGTCTAGGAAAGAGTAACCCACCACTGAGAGGTGGTGAATTATTGGCATTCAAAAACACCAACTACCTTTCGCTCTTTTTCTTATCACTGGTTAGTGAGATATAGATCTATATGGTGATGATTTGATTATAAGATATGGAACGAGTAATAATACACATTTATATAGAGGTTTTTATATGTTTCTCTCATCCCTATTAAAGGTTATTAATCCATAGTGTCCAGCAGTTGTGATCCCACTACCAATGTTTCAATTTATTATGAATGGAATGAGGAAAGAAGTAAGATTTTTATATTAAACTCTAAATTAAATTATTAGAAATTATATACAACAATTTGAATTATATTTTATCGTATACCTCAAGTGAATCAGAAATTTGTACTTGTTATGGACCCCTTTTCTTCTCCTCAATAGCCTATCGAATCCTCCTTTAAATGCAAGTTATTACTCTCAAGGTCTCCAATTTTTTTCACACCAAATATTCTCTATAAAATACTAAATCAAAAATATATTAGAGTATCTTTTAATATATTTAACTAGATATTTGGCATGATGAGTATTGGTTGTAGAATTTAATTTTTCGAGAACTAACAACCCATTGATCACAAAAAACTTCACCCTTTAGAGTATGAAACATGTATTATAGTGTGGGGCACTTTGAATCTCCAGAACTGATAAATAATTAAATAATTCACCCCAAATCATAGTATCCAATAAATTCTACAATGGAATAGATCTTCTTTTGTATCATGTACTTCTTCACTTCACCAATCATTATGCTGAAAAGCAATGCTTCATTGCATAATACCACTTGATTCCCAAAAATAGTGTGGCACCAATATCACCCAGAATGGTCTTCATGGAAAAAATAAACTCCTTAAAAATACTTTTGTCTTTTATCATGGAATAAACAATATGAATATGGTGTGGTACTTCCTGTTTAATATTAACTCTTATCTTTCATTAGATTAACCCTATGGAATAAGCTTCTCATGTCAAATTAACTCATTCCTTCATTAGCTTCATCATGGCATGACTGGAACCATTGTATCGGAATTATTTCTTATGATAGATTAATTCAATTTCATAGAAGTTTAATTAAAACTACTGTATGATATATTCCACATCACATAAGATATATTTCTTCTCACATAATATATATAAACATTTTTATGAGACTAAATCAAGAATTCTACAAATTGATCACTATCCTTCTTATCATGGATTTTTCATATTCATAAAAACATTTCTCCTTTAATTCATGTGAATATCCACTAAAATCCCAATTTCTTTAAACTCATCCATGAGCATTTTGATAATGAATAAAACATGAAAAAATATCAAACTCCTGACTGAATTTTATCAGGAAACAAATCATAACACACCCCCAACTATAGGGTCATACAAACACCACATTATATGATATAATGGTGAAAGTGAGGTAAATACATCCCTAAATATAATATAAATTTCATATTTATCATTTATAAATTAGTATCAACTCAACTACCCTTTTATAAACAACTTCATGAGGGTTATTCAGTTTCTAATCACTAAATGGGATCTTCAATCTCCTCCTTTATATGTGTCAATAATATTAATATCAGTAAATGAGATCATTTCCAAACCCCATCTACCAACATCTTAAGATACCCCTAATTTGAAAAACATATTAACTTCTCTCTCCCTTTATGATCACCTATAAGAGAAACTACAATCTCTCCCCTTTTTAAGAAGAACTCATATTTAATTCTCCCACTTTTTCTAAAATATGAAAGGAATAAAATAGGGAAAATAAATAAAAAAACATCCATGGATTTTGGGAAATAGTGCACTTTCAAAAACACTCTTAAGTGATATAATCCATACAAATAATGAATATTTTCCAATATATTCATTACATTATATTTAGTTGAAACTTATTCCAATTCACATTCACCATGATCTACCTTATGCATGATTAATTGGTAGATGATGTTAATATTTTTTAACTATGAATGTTGAACTAGATTCTTTGACAAGTTGATAATATTCATATTGTCTCACCTAATAACCAAAGGGTATGCAACATATAATCTATTGTATACAATCAATGAATTCTACCATATCATTTGAGTTATTGGTTTGGTTCCACAATATACTCATCATCTGTTGAGCTAAGAGTGATGGAATATTTCTTCTTAGAGTTTCATGTAAAACATATTCCTCTAATAAAAAAATAACCTCAAAAAGATGAATTTATATATCCAATTTCTTCTAAACTATATAAAATAATATAACCATAAATCTATAATAATATGGTTTTACCATAGACAAGTACAAGATCAGGATTTTACTTGATGTAGCAAATGATATGTTTTACTGACATAATATAAAACTCATTTGGGTAACCATATAATTGTTTACAAAGTATAAATGCAAACAAAATGTCTATTATTGAAAGTATAAAATATATTAGGCTACTAGTGGGCCTCATAATCTCCATTTGATTCAGAATCCATCCTTATTCATCTGAGGAAAACATTGTACCAAGTGTTTTAGGAGTGGAAACTTCTCTTGATTCCTCTATAGAAAACTTATTAAGTAACTCATGATCATAATTTTCTTGTTATAGAAAGGTAAAATATATTTCATAAAAACAAAAGAAAATTTCCATCACACTAGTCATGGACATTTTGAATTGATTATTTATTTGGGTATAAAAGTTTTCAAAATTTTCATCATTATTTATAGAAAACAAATATGTCATAAACATACACAATAACAATGACTGAGTTTTTGGAATGTATCCTAACCTAAATATTTGAATCCACTTTTTATTTCTTGAACTTGATGATCTTCAAGCTATTTTTGATCTTCATATACCATGGTTGATGAACTTTTTCAATACCATATACTATATTCTTTATCCTTCATAGTCGAGTAATATAATCATTAAGGATAAGTCCTTTTAATTATTCAATGTGGACTTCTTCCTCAATTTCAACATTAAGGTACATTGGATTCACACCCATTTGTAAAACCTTATAGTTACATTGAGAATAAATATCAAGAAATAACCAGATCATTTCAAGTCTTGTGACTATAGAAAAATTCTCATCAAAATAAATACCCCCGATTTGAGAATATCCTTTACAAATAAGAGGATCATTATTTTGTGATACTTCCCATTTATCATTGAAATTATTATGAAAATTAACTTTTTCCTAATCACATTTTTGTTTTTGGGAGATGATATTAATTACCATGTATCGTTCTTCGCAATTTTGTTAATCTCTTCTTCTATTATTGAAACCCAATGCTCTTTTGGTAAGGATTCATAAAGACTCATTAACAAAACTTCGGAATGAATGATTATATGATAAAAAATACATAGGCTTATACTCATTTTTTTCTAACTCTACGAAAATTCTAGTTGAGAAAAGTTTCCCTATTATTTGAAACTTAGAACCTTATCGCATAGAGATTTATTACTAGAATTTATAGAATCGACATGATATATTTGAAAATGTAACCATGAATCTAGAATAATTTATAATTTATCAGATTTATCTCTTCTAGTGTTATCATCAAAGGGATAATTATTATGGAGAAGTATTTATTTCCCAATTAAATCACATTAAATTTTTTCAATAATATTCTTTAGATTCCTATGGTAGCACCAGTAACTTTTTCAAGTGAGTGTATACCTAAGAAATATACCTTGTATGACTCTCTTGTAAAAGATTCTTAAGTGTTTGTATTAAATATTCATAAAGCACAGTTTGTTTTAATCCTTAAAACTCTTCTAGTATGGTTTGTTTTTTTAACCATAATTCACATGGTGTTTTGAATAGACTTGGTTAGAGTAGAAAACTATTCATAATATAGATATCCATGGTTATGGATTGTCTCCAAAAAAATTGAACTATCATGCTCTATTTGTATTATTCGTCCAATTTCCACTAATATTTTATTTTTCCTATTAGAAACTCCATTTTTTGATGTGTGTATTTAATTCTATATTCAGGTATAATCTTTTAATTATCAACATATTCCTAAAACTCATTATTCTTGTATTCAGATCTATTATTACATTGGAATCCTTGGATGAAATACGCTATTGGATTCTCATTAATACTTTGAAATTATTTAAATCTTATAGGATCTTGTGATGTACATGATAGAAAATATAAAAAATTCAAATGAGTAAAATAATTAAAAATTCATAAAATGTTGATCTCTACTGGGTAACTTCAATATCATCGATCTTTACACATTTGGTTGTACTAACTTTTGATGGTTCTTCATTTTAATTTCCTTTCACTTGTGACTCATGTTTACCAATTTTACCAAGTGTCATTTAAGACATGTATTGAGACCCTGGCCGTTTTGGGATAGAATGTGGGCATCAGCATCCAATTCTGGGACACACATCACCAAACAATACATGTAGTGGAAAAAATTAGTTCTTTCAAAAAGGTTCCCATGATTTAGTGTGATGAAATATAGGAAGATTTACACACTACTCACCACAAAATATAAAACCTCACACAAAAATTAAGAAAACTAACATCCTCAAAACAAGTCAAGTGTAAAAACATTAAATGAGAGAATATTAAAAACTAAATGGTTCAGATATGGTGTCCAACATCTATGGAAGAATCAATGTTGCTTTCATTACTATTGGATGTTATATGTATGTACACTTAAACTACAAACAATAGTTAATAAGGATTAATTACAGAGATTATGATTTTGTAATTCCTTGATCTCTTTATTAAATCATATCACTAGGCATATAGATCTCATATTCCGTTTCTATAACTTTCATTCAATCATCCCAATTGAATTGACCTCCTACATTTTTAGAGATACCACCATTTAGAATGGTGACTTCGAATATCTTGTAACCTTATGAAACATGACTTCCAGTCTTGGTGAACATTGAAGGATATACACAACTAGTAACATACATTCACCATAATATTTAGACTATCACCTATGAATAATTAAATTAAGAAGTTCATCCATTTAATCCTTCTACCATATGCTGAATAATTTAATTTTTTTGTTTAAGTCTCATGGATGATAGCATCATCTGACCCTGTAATTCCCGGTTGATTGGGCCCCCTGAACTAAAACTGACTTCACATTCCAAAAATCACCCACTTAAATACTAATTCATAGAACCTTTTTAAATTCTATAACACTTCTGAAAAATACAAACTCCTTCTTCTAACCATATAAATCAATGTTCTCAATTCTAAGTTAGTTCTCACATGTTTGAATAAAAAAATATTGACTCAAATTTTCTTAGACAAAAATTTTTGTTAATATATCCACTAGATTTTTGGTAAATTTTTATATTTGATAGATTCAAAACCTTATCCTCCAAAAAGTCTCAGATAAAATGGTATTTTTTGTTAATATGATTCATTCTTGTAGGGAACAACAGATTCGGATCCAGTTGAATCTCACTCTTATTATCACAAAATAGACCTCTACCTTTATGAATTCATCCAATCTCCATTGACAACTACATTAACCAAGCTATCTCTTTACTTGGTTCTATTTCAATGACACACTCAAATTTTATTATACATGGAGTAACTATACATTGTATTTATAACATCCTCCTGACCATCGTCCCTGTATAGGTAAACACAAATATTTTTTTCACTATGGGGTGTCTGAATAACCAGTTAAGTCTGAATCACAATATTTTCTAAAAGGATCATCTATTCCAAAGAAAAAGGTTTTATATTCCATTACTTTTGGGTACTATATGATTTATTTTAGAGCCTATTAGTGTTTCTTTCCTAAAAATGACCTGAATCGGTTTACAACTCCCATTGAAAATTCAATTTTCATCGATTTAAAAATCACCACATACATCAAACTTCTAATAATTGATTCAAACCAAAACGTTTTCATGTATGTGGCAATGTAATTTATTTTTTGTATCTTATCCTAAAAATTTTTGATGTTTTTATCTAATGGACTCGATATTGATTTACATCCAACCATTATAAAATTTTCAATGACCTTATGTATTAATTCACTCTAATATAGAACCATTGTGTCAAATTTTCTTATCTATCTTGATCATTAAGTCAAAAAAATTCTTGAATTTCCTAATATCCTTTTCTTCAAATATTACCATAAATTCATTCCTCAGCTTCCAAAGCCTATTAGTGTTTATTCAAAAATGAAACATATCATTTAAATAGATTTTAATTACTATATAATCCCCATTTTATGACTCCTGATAAAAAATGATCCATATTTAACAATCTGAACACTTCATCCACCATAAACACATTGAATTTTTTATTCCATTTTCATTGTGCTTTCATCAATCCATAATGACTTTTCTTCAACTAGATAACTAATTTATAGTTCCTATCAATCATGAAACTCATAGACTACTTCAGTTAAATACATTCTTATAAATATATATAATTGAAGGTCATCATTACATGCTTTTGATCTCTGTATTGATTGCATGATTCAATTTACTCACTATTATCCTATTGTTTCATGATTAACTACTGGTTTAGAAATATTCAAGAAATAAAATCCTTCATTTTATTGAAACCAATTCACTATCACTAATGAATTGAAACAATTTTTCCATCAAAATCTTATTTCAAATGGAAAACTCAATTATTTTCATGTTCCATTTCCCCTGGGGTAATGTATTCGGTTACTAAGTTTAATTGGACTGCAATGAAGTTATCCCTTTAATAATTGTTGATTTCCACAGAACAGATTCATTGAGTGTGACCACCTCATCCAAGAACTCTATCTCTCTACTCTCTATTAGTAGAATAAAGTTTATTTCATATCAAAACTATTGAACTAAATTTGATTCCCTATTGTATCTTCTTTATAGATCCCTTTTTTATGATTTTTTCACTTAGCATTGTTCAATGATCTCTATACTAGATTGCTAAATTTAGATTCTCTCACTCTAGGTTCAATAGTGCTTGAAATTTAAGGAATATCTTTTTTTGGTCTCACTCCAATCATCTAGTTCGTTAATATAATTTTTTTGGAAAATGTATCAATCTGGAATCTTTATTAAGATAACTTTGACTTCAATAATTCATTATTTACATTAAAATTCTTTCTCCAAAATATTCTAGTCCATCCATAGAACCTTGACATTAAAGAGAACATATCATATGTGGATGACACATCACCCATCATCATCCCATAATGAGAATAAAAAAAATTCATCCCTATACCCCTAAAATCCTCTAGAAGTTCATTCCCTACCACATATGTTGGAATTATATTGAAATTTGTTTATGCTCACTACTTCTCCATAAATCCCATTACGAATTTTATACTACAACTTCATGCTTAGAACCTTCATAATCAATGTATGATTCACCCATGTAGTTTTAATGTTTTTTAAGGTATTTTGGATATCGTCTTCTTTATCATTGTAACCTTTTTCAAATATATGTTTTAAAAGTTTTGGGTCACCTTATTTATGGTTTTTCATTGAATTGAAATATGAAAAACATTATCCTTAGGATTAATAAGTTATACACATAGTTTAATCATAGAATCACTAATAAAGTTCCTAATGTAAAGTAACCCACCATGAGACGATACGGGGGGTGGGTCCTAAAATGTATAAATAAAATAGTTCCAACTTATAGTATAAAGACTTTCATCTACTTAAGTTTAATGAAACACTTATTTGTTTCCCCAGTACCCAAATTTCACACCATATGATGTCATTTTGATCATGGATTGAACATGTGTTTAGCCATTAGTACCTTCAAATTCTTCTTATTGAGATGTATGAGTCTGAAATTACACAACTTCAGAATATTGGAAATTTTTTATCTGGAAAATAAAACTTCTTCTAATCATCCATTAAAATGTAGGATCCCATACTTTAATCTTCATGGAACCACCAAGAAATCTTAGGAAAACATCCAAACTCCATTGATGAATCCATTCCCATAACCTTCCTCATCAAGTGGTCATATAGATATTAAGCTCTTCCATAGCCCTTGGATATGTCTAACATTTTACATCTTCAATACACTTTTATTCTCCATTTTAACATTAAAATCTCATTTCCCTAAGTCAATCAGTCATGCATCCTTAATCTTCCATTAAATGGAATGATTCTCCTAATTCAATCACTATGGAAACAACTAGAACATTAACACTAATAAATAAATTGATATTCTCCTATGATTTATTCAAGGTATTTGAACTTCAAAAAGTTAATTATATTTTAGAGTTCTCTTTTAGACTCTTTCATTACTTCTTACAGTTTCCTTTCTTCCAAAAACTCCATCATATAAGACCCGGAATATCCGATTTACCCACATAAATTACTCATTTTCATTACCATAATGTCCCAAAAATCTAGTTATGATGTAAATTATAGGTTTTCCCCTACATCATTCATAAATTTTACCTTAACTAATTTGATCTTCCTTAAACTAATATTGAATTCATTCACAAGATCTACGACCAGTTTTCCTTCTGATTACCTTAGGTTGAATAACCTTTTCATCATGAACACTTTTTATGTTTCATAGGTTTCTCATACATATCCTCCAAAAGATTTATGAGATTAAACATGGTCTTCAGTGAAACATTCTAAGATAGGGACATACAGACTAACCAAAGTGTATTCTTATCTAATCACTCATAGTCTATATTTTCCATTTTCTCTAGATTAACTCTAGTTAGTCGAACATTTAGGTCCGTTTGAATTAGTTGATCCTCCATTATCATTATCCAAAATCAAAAAAAAATTCAATCAACCAAATCAACTTAGACCTTAACGTTATCTGATTTCATACCTTCCAATGATATAAAAATCTCACTAAAAATGAAATAACATTAAATTAAAGAGTGATTTAAAAAACATAATATTACTCTAGGTTTATTTATAATTGATTATTGAACCACAAGTTTATAATATCTCCAGAATAGTAACCTATTATTTTGGGCCACTTGTTAGAGAGAGGATCCCAACCCCAATATCTAATTACTGAATTAAATTCATTAGAAAACACACACAATGGAATAACACAAGTCATCCAGATAGATTCCTCTAACTGGGTGTACTATAAGATACAAATCCTCACTCCCAAATTGCCACAGAAATTCAATCCACACAGAGAACTCAATTGAACACATGAACTCATAATAATTAAATCAGAAATAACAATAAATGTTATAAAAATAAAAATTATGTGGTTATAATAGGGTTTCCTACATCCATGGGTGAAACACTAATATTTTCATTACTATCAAACATTATGAGGAATTTTACTTTAACTAATAATAATAATTATTAAGGATCAATTATAAAGATTATGGTTATTTAATTCCTCGATCACTTGATTACATCAAATCATTATGTACATAGGTACCCTCTCCCTTTTATAAAAGTTTAATTTTCCCATCTATATTATACTGACCTCATACATTTGTGGAGATCCCAAAATATAGAAGGGTGACTAGTGAACTCCATTAGCCTTATAAAAATTGAACTCTTACCCTGGTGAACATCCTAAGACACACTCAGTCAATAAATTTTGTTCACTATAATTTTTATACCATCACTTATGCACAATTTCATTAGACAGTGGAATCATCTGATTCTTCTTCCATTTGTTGAAGATTTAGTGTCAGCAATTTGAGTCTCGTGGAAGATAACATCATTTGTCACTATAATTTCCACAAAACTTTGTATATTTTTCTAAAACTAGAATTTCATCCCAATAATCATTACTTTGGTAGATTTATCATAGCTTAATTCATGATAATCCTAGTAAAATTCTTTTATCCTAAATGGTAAAGTCTTCTTTGAAAAAAAATCTCATCCGTTATTTTCATGAAACATGAATTTTGATATTCAGAAATATGGAATAATTTTTCATTTGTTCACTTCACCTCTATTTTAATTAGCCAAACCTTTTATATCATTATGAAAAAATCATTTTTCTTAAATATCATATAATTCCCATTATCAAAAAATTGAGAAAGACTAATGATATTATGTCTCATCCCATCGATGAAGAGAACTTCATTGGATTTATTCATACTAATCTTGGTATATAAAACTACTTGAACATTGAGAAATAAAACTTTTTTTAAAGTGAAGGTTCTTTTATTATACTGTTTCATATCATTCAATATATTTTTTTAATAATCAGTGATGAGAAACCACTATCAAGGATCAACATCTTATATCTTTTATATCTCTATACTACACCAATAATACAGTTGTATTCTCTTAATTTTTCATCTTATTAATATATTTAGAACCATATTTATGGTTCACCTTCTCCAATGGAATATGATTACATTTATTGATGGTGTGTTTGGGTTGATCAAACCTTAACAAAATTTACTTAAAAAAGTGGAAGAATTTTACAATCATACATTCTCTTTTTAATGTTATCTTGGCTAGTATTTTAGAATTTCATATCTAAACCCCCATGATTCAAAACCTATATTATGTTTAGGGAGTGAGATATTATAACAATACTTCTAATTTTTGTTCCAATATATTCCTCAACACCAAAATCTTCATTCGTAGATATATATCCTCAGATAGAAAATAGGTTTTTCAAAATCCGGTCACCAGGTTTCCTTCAAATTTTATATACTCTACTATTTTTCAAAATTATCATTCTTATAAGACTTTTATTTTACCTTTACCTCACTCGTATTCTTGGATTTTATTTTATTTCCATTTAAAACCTCTTTTCATTTGTAATTTCCAACATCCTCGTATAACATGGTAGTCGGTGTGTCTTCCTTTTTGGGTGATATAATCACATTCCTCATTCGTTTATCTCTACTTTCACCACTAGAATTATAATCTCAAGTCTCCAAAAAATTATTATAAACATGAAACATACATAGGACTACCTATTATCAATAGAAACGTTTTATATAGTTTTTTATCATTCAACAACCTCATTCACTATAATTTTGAACTCGATAGCTTTGGTTTTCCTCAATGAATTTTTAATTTATATTGTCTTTTTATCAATATCCTTCACCTTCATATTCTTGGGAATAATACTTGTAGTGTTTATATAAATAATTTTATATCTGAAGTCAGTAATTAAATTGAGGTATCTTAAATTCTTTTGAACTAAGTCATCATAACTTCAATATCTTACAATTTCTACTCATTATGGAATTTACTTAATGAATCATTATAACTATTTGATGATTTATTTTCTCATTTTAGTTTTCTACATTATTTTAATCATTCCATGAGTTATAAAATATGTTGAAAATATTTGGGTGTCTCTTAATCAATGTTTTATTATTTAGTTGTCACTTCTTCTTCTCCACTTAAGGAATCTTTGGGGAGTTCTGGTTTTTCCATGAAATTTTTTTCCCTTTATCTCGTAGGATTCCTTATTCTATTTCACTGTTACTATAAAAATATGTGGAATCATAAAGTGGGAAATGATTTTTCTAATTTGTTTAATTATATTTCCCTTTTCCTTTAAATAATCATTCTCCATTTCATCTTCTCTCCATCTTACTCTTCCTAGGTGATCTTTTTATTTCATCATCCTTATTCTCTTCATCTTTCATGTTAGGGAAGCATAATAAAATTTTTCCAATATTTCAATAATTAAAGTGTTTAAGTTGTATATCTAAGTTATATATACCTTTTTCTCACTATATTCCATTAATAATAAATAAATAAACTTTTTTGAAGTTCATTGAATCATCCTCATCATCAGTCTCTTCATCATGAGAATTTTTTGACTCAACATGATTCGAGCATTTTAAATCATTGGATTCAATATCATTACTTATTTTTCCTTTTCTCCTTAATGTTGACCCTCTTCTTATCTCACGTGTAATTAAGTAATTATTTATTTTTTGATTGTTTACTCATAAAAGTCTTGATCCACAAGGGATTAAATATTCACATTGAATTTATCCAGGAGGATTCTCATTATATTATTCATGATTGTAAAACCATCAAGAATTTCACTATAGCTTCAAATGGAGAATAATTTTTTTCACTTGAACAAAAAAATATTTAACTAATTCATCTTCTCTTATTCATATATCTTCAAACTAAACTTGGTGTGTTTGTAACCAACACTCTTTTACATTCTTATCACTTCCAAAGATATCAATGAGTTTTTTAATATTTTGTTTATTGTTTTCATTCCCATGACTTGTGTAAACCATTTCTCTAAGAATTATAAGAGTAATGAATTATGTGAACTCCCATCATCTTTAATGTAATTATTATTTGGTAAAGAATAGGTTATTCACGTTTTAAAGAGATTAACTCAATTCTCAGTGATTTGAAGAATGTCCATGA
This sequence comes from Viscum album, assembly GCA_963277665.1. Lineage (NCBI taxonomy): Eukaryota > Viridiplantae > Streptophyta > Magnoliopsida > Santalales > Viscaceae > Viscum > Viscum album. Next base: position 630,467,848 of record OY728134.1, on the reverse strand, counting down.
TGAGTGATAAGAGATATAGTACCATACTATACCTCCATATAAGGAATATCTTTCCATAAAACATAAGGAATACCTTATTTTCAGTGGTATTAATTGACTCCATGGAACTCATTGATCAAATATATAATCCATTTAAAGGAAACTCAAATCCTCAAGAAAGTACATGGAATTTATACTCAATAATTTTTTAATGCATTATGAAAGGTAAAATGTCATAAAAGAGTTGATTTTTTTTTCAACAACAATTTATCTAATCGAACTTTAAATTCTATGGAGTGAGTAACCCGCCACTGGAAGGTGTGGGAATCAGTGGTGGTCAAAAATACTAACTCTTTATCTCAATTTTTCATGTCATCGGTTAGTTTTAACTGGATATAATAATGAATATTTGATGAAGAGATATATAGGGAGTAATAACACACATTGTAGTGGGGGGTTTTATAATCTTCGATCACCTTTATTATCAGGTGTCTAATCCCTAATGTGAAGTGGTTGTGATCCAACTACCCATGTTTCAATTTATTATCAAGGAAACACGGAATAGAGCAGGAGGATTGGTTTTAACTCCCAATTACAAGATGAATAATGATAATTAAAAATTTTAACAATCTTCTCTTCTTATAACTCAAGTGCCTCTAGAATTTGGACTTGTTTTGTACACTTGTTATTATTCTTAATAGCCTATCAAATCAATATGGTGTGATGCTTCTGAATGTCATGTGATCCCCATATTCAAAAGATATGGAAGACTATATCCAAAATATCTCAAAGTAACTCATAATATCTTTGAAGGTATTTTTATTGTAACATGTAGTTTTTATTGTGGCATATTTTATTTTTCAAGAACCACGAATCCCCCAATCTCTTTTAGCCAAACTTATTACAATATGGATCATTTATTGTATTCCAGTGCATCTTGAATCTTCAGAACCTAAAAATCCTCAAAACATTTATGCTTGGGTTGTAGTGTATTGTTTCTTCTTTTACATTGTGGAATTGTTCACTTCACCACACATTATGTTGTGAACCATTTCTTCATGGATCAAGAAAACATAATTCCTAAAATAGTGTGATGCCAATATTTCTTAGTTCATTCTTCAATGTGCAATCGACTCCTCAGTTATCATAAGGTGACATATCACTGCACAACCCAAAATATTGTAGTTTTATTCTTCTTACATTGGATTAACTCTTCCCTCACATCATAATAACCCCACGAAACAATATTCTAATTCCATATTAACTCATTACTCCATAAACATCATCACAGAGTAACCTAAACTACTTTGGAGTGATTCCTTCTTATACCAGATTAATTAATTTATGTGGAAGATAAATAAAAACTCATATAAGATATATTCTATAAAATGTAATATATATTCCATGTCAGGTAATATATATAAACGTTTTCTTGATAATAACTCAATATTTTTACTGGGTCATCATTATCCTTCACATATTGACTTTATCAAAAACATAAAAACATTACTCCTTTCATTCTTGTGCATCACCGCTCAACTAAAAATAGCTTCTAACTCATCCATGAGCATGTTTTCAATGAATACAACATGAAAACATCTCAAACTCATGAATGAATTTTATCAACAAACAAGTCATACCACACCTTAAATATGAAGATAATTAAAACACATCATCATAGGATAAAATCGTGATTGTAAGATAAATTTATACTTCAAAGTAAATATCAGTTTCATATTGACCATTTCTTAGTTTATATTAAGTTAAATCTTCTTTTTTCAACCACTTCATGTGGTATTTTCAATTTCCAATCACTAAACTGGCTCTTTAAATAAGAAAATGACAGTGAATTGTGATTATTTTTGTAATAGAGCGAGTATGATCTTAAAAACAATACTAATTTACTATGTGTTCTTTTTACTAAATTTCTTAAAAACATGAATAACATTATCCATATATTTAAATAAAAATAATATTAAAATAAAACACAAACAAAACATAACTTATAAATAATAATTAAAAACAATTATAATTTTAAAAGTGGTGGTTTTTAATTAATATCATTTTATAAAAACTATTTTTTAATATATTTTTTCAAAACATACCTTTTCAATAAAAATTATTAATTGTGAGAGTGAGATAGAGATACCATGATTAATTAGTAAGAGGGTAAGCCATATAATGAGACTCTATAAAATATATTAATAAATACCGATATGCAACAATGTAACACACCATCCTTAATAACCATATGAAAACATATAAATACTAAATCATAACAACTCAGGTAATAATAATATATGATATTTCTTAGGAACCCACACACCAACATTCCACAATTAATAACTCGTAAATACGATTAATTCACCAAAATTATGGGAAAAAATGAATAATTATAATGAAACTTCACCTAAAGTCCCATTGAAAGGGAAGAGTAGCACTCTTTATTGTAGAAATCAATAGTAGGGGTAAATTGAAGAGGAAAACAAAATGAATTATAATTATCAAAATACAATTTATTTAATTTTATAAAAAAATACACAAATATTTTTTTCTTATTATCCAAAACTGTCATTATTAAAAACAAAAACCATAAATATTAACAAAAAAAATTATGGAAACAAATAAAATTTTATGAAATAATAAAGAAAATGTTTGGGGAAATATTCATTCTTCTAACACCATTTCAGAATATTTGAAACTAAGGAAAACACCGAATTTTTTCAATTCACACAATCAAAACATTAATTAGGGATATTAAATTTTTGTTTTAAAAACCTACCATAAAATCATATTTTAATAAAAATGACATAAAAATCATAATATAAGAAGTTATAATTAATAACAAGATTTATAACCATATTTCAATCAATTCATGAAAATAGCCTAAATTTATATAACCACTTATCACTATAAAAAATATTCTAGAATTATTTTTAAATATAACCTTACGGTGAATATAATTAATAAATTGTATTTTAGAAAAATAAATAATAATTGTTCTCATTCCTAAAAAAACAACATAAAATTATTTTAAACATCAAAATGAGTTAAAAAATAAATAAATTTCTTATATAACATTTAAATGTGCGATAAAATAATATTTTAAAATATATATTAAAACATAGCCCGTGAATGACTATCATCTCCCAAAAACAACAATTTGAATAGGTCAAATTTTATTTGGCCATAATTTTCCATGATAGTGATCCAACCAAAACACTTTATATAAAATTAATATTTACCTTGAAAATAATATGACACCAAACCATGAATTTAGGTTCTGGGATGCATTGAAAGCCCAATGGGAGTTTTCCTAACATGGATTTTTATCATATTCTATAATTATTCTCGGATATACATATCATATAATGTCATGATCAATGGAATTAATTCAAGTATTCATTGATGAAATAAACCTGAAACCAAAATGCATGATCATCACATAATGATTTATAATTAATTTAAAAAGTTAAATAATTACCTTTAAATGAATTAATTCTTAATTGATGAATATAATGTCTCTCTATTATACAATAATTGTGTCATCAGAATCAAGTAAAAATTCCTTCCAACAATAATCCACACATGCACCATGTATCTTTGAGTGCCATAATATGAATATTTGAGTGATAGCATAGAAGATCATAATGCTTATTTAATTCATCTTTGATTTCCATGAGAATCACATTAAATAAGGACTCTCATTATTCCCTCTAGAATTGAGAAGGCCGGTGGAGGAGGATCACTCTCTGTTCTTAAGAGAATTCTTGGGGAGGAGCACTCTAGGGCTTGAGAGGATTATCTAGATGACATTATGCAGAACCAAAAAATGGATAGCATTAGGGTTCTATATAATATAATTTTCTTCAAATATTCCTAGGGTTATAAAATAATAATTTCACATTGGACATTATTATTTTCCTAATCACCAGCAAACCATGTCTTGAAATAATAATAATATTATTATTATTCTTGACATGCACAAAACATACATATTAATTAAATATTATTTATTGAATAAATTGTCCAAAATTTTAGTCAAATAAATTTAAGAAGTATTATTTCTCCCAAAACATATTAAACATGATCCTTCATTCCTCCATAATATTTATTGGTCCTTAAGTGAATATTATTTATTTAACAAATAAATATCACTACATTATTCATCAATAAATAAATAAATATTATATTTACTAAATATCAAATAAATTTCTATAAATACTATTATCAAAAATATTATCTTGAATAACTATTGATTGAATATATACAATCCCTCAAAAATAAAAATTATTAAACAATATACTTTAATAATATTTATTCATCATGTTACGTAATAATGATATTTTATTATGGTTCTAGACATATATTTTTTGTGACCATCAAATCCTCTTACTCTGGGGTATTAGGAAAAGCCACTCAAAGTACAAGGTTATAATATTGAAATATGAAAACACATCCATAGATAATGAAGTTAATTTCACACAAACAAATATCCTTGTAAAAATTATTACTATATAATATAATCTCATTATCATGATATCTCTAATCAAGTAGGTTTTTTACTAGTGGAATCAACTTATATGCTCGATGTCTCATTCTTTGACATTCTGAGAGTGATCTTTCCTCCAAAACACCATGTCCATGGATTTATTTAGGTTGTTCCATTCCCATTAAATTACTTGTGATTACAATTTTTGTTAAAAAAACATAATGGAAAAATCATTTCTCACATTATTCATTAATTCAACATCACTCATGATACACCCAACATATCCTACTTCACTATAAACATATGTCATTATGGTTTTCATCGTTTCATAAAAGTACATAATTAAACATATCTATTAAAAATAATTATAAATTCTAAGGATAAATACAAACATATTTAGATAGGAACATCTAAGGACACATATAAATGTGGATTTTTCTACTGGTGATTTTTGTTCTCATAATCTCCTCTACTGAAAATTACTAAAGTTGTACACCATGAGAAAGTGTCTCAAAGTCCTATGATTCTCAACCCCCTATATTCTGTATAATTTTTATCTTATCAAATGATATGATACAACTATAAGACATATATTTTAAAAATACTATTATGGTAAATTTATGTTCTCATCATTATGGGAAAATGTTAAGAACTTTTAGTGAGACAGTTACTTTAGGAAATTTATCATATACAATGCCACACTAAATAATAATCAACATACTATAAGAAGTTAATTAATTTTTAAAAAATGAAAATGGTAATAATAAATTATATATAAGTTGGTTCTATGACACCAACTCCCACATACACTCACTTTCCTTGGAGCCAATTGATAACAACCTCTAATTCACTATCTCTCAGATGATACTCATGATTCTACTAATATAATTATTTAGTAAAGGAAACTACCAAGTTATATTATATGGAATATTTTCTCATTGAAACTTCACCCCTTTAATAAAAGTCCATTTAGATTTGATACTTATTGAGTATGTACTTTGTGTGTTGGTGTGACCTTGGATCCTTTGCGAGAGCCACTATTGTAGTATAATCATAACATAATGTGATATGATATTCAATACTAGAAACCACAACAAGATCTTAAACAAATAATTATATCCAAAAATCATCTTTGGATACCTTAGAAGTGACTATATACTCATAATTTTTAGTATAATCAGTGAAAACATGCTGCGTTTAACTCTTCTAGATCACATATACTCCATTGAGATTGAAAAAAAAAAATATACACTAAAACTCCATATAATTTTAATATGTTTGAAATATAGAATAAGTATAACCCCTAATGACTATATCCTCATATCCTCTATAAATGGGGAACATATCCTTATAATACCATATATACTTAAGGGTAGTCTTAAAAACAGACCAATATTGTTCACCTGGATCAGCTTGATATCTTCTTATCATACTATAGGCACAAGAAAAATCAAGATTATTACATAACATTAAATTCATAATTAATCCTATAATTGAATTGTATGGTATATAACTCATTCTATCTCTTTCTTATTGTGTTTGAGGAAACATTTTCATGGAAAGATATATACCGCGTGACACTGGAACAAATCCTAGATTTGATTGTTCCATACTAAATCTCTTTAGTATCTAGTCAATGTATGTACCTTGAGTTATTCCACCTAGAATCATGTATCTATCACAAATGATCTTGATCCCTATAATATATGTTGATTCACCTAATTCCTTTATGGAGAATAAGTTTTTTTACAAGTCCTTAACTAGCAATAAGATTCTTATTTCATTTCCAATAAGTAATATTACATTAACATATAATACTATGATATTGACTTAACTATCCCTAAAATAAATGTAAATAAATGGATTACATTTTTTTCAAAATGAAACTGAATTCATTTATATCTTCATCAAACACAATGTTCCATGACATGGTTTATTTATACAATCCATAAATGGATATCATTGACTTGCATAAATTTTAAGTATTACCTAGATTCACAAACCCTCCTCGTTGTTTCATATAGATATCTTCCTGAAGGTTCATTTTAACAAACGATATTGTGACATCACATCTACCAAATATCATAGTCATTGAATGATATTATAAAAAATATAATTATGATGGATTTAATCATTGATACTGAAGAAAAGGTTTCATCATATTCAATGACTTGATGTTATTTCAACCAATTATATAATATTCATTAATTATATGTATTATATTCACCTTCCATGTCTAGTTTCCTATTGATTTATCATTTACACCCAATGGGTTTTACATCAACTAATGAATCAACTAGAACCTGAACATGGTTCAAATACATGGAATTCATCTCAAAATTCATGGATTCCTTCCATATTTAAGATTATAATACCTCTATCACCTTCTTGTATGAAATAGGATCATCATTGTCAATCAATAATTAGTCATTATAATTGTTGACTAGAAAACAATATCTCTCTGGTTCTCTAACCTCTCTAGTGCTCCTATATAGTTCTTTTGTTTCATAAAAAACTTATTCCATGGGGACCTATAGAATTTGTTTCTTTTTTAACTAATTTTTATCTTGAATATAAATATAATCCAAGTCAATCTCACTCCCACTAAACACCTTGATAATGTACTCCCTCTCAAAAAAATGGATTCTATTGCAATGGCCACCATCTTTTATGAGGATATTTATAGATAATACCCCATTATTTCATTATGATATCCTATAAAGATACCCTTTTATGCCTCTAGGTTATAATTTTTTTTCTGATTGGGCCTTAATAAATATGGAACATCCCCATGCATGAGTATGTGAAAAAATAGGATTCTTTCCACTACATAACTCAAAGGGAATTATTTTTTTCTATTTTTTGTACTCTTTTAGAATATATGTTTCATTTTCTAGGTAATATACCCAAAATGATAATGAAATATCTATGTGAATCATCATTATACTCAACATTTATAGTAACCTACAGTTCCTACTTTCACTAAAACCATTTTATTATGGTTTATATTAGGGAGTGAGTTGATATATAATCTCATACTCCCATAAAAGTTTGATAAACACTTGGTTATATATTCACCACCTCTATTATATCAAAACTTCATTTTCTTTTACCAAGTTTATTCTATACATTATTATTTAATTATTTTAATTTCTTGAAGGACTCAGACTGACACTTCATCAAGTAGAAAGTCATTTATAATCAAGTCATCTGTAAAAGTTATGATGTATTAATATCCATCTAGAGATTCTTCCAAGAAAGGTAAACACACATCAATTTGTATCAATCCTAAAACCCTCATGGGTCTTCCACCCTATCCATTGAATAATGGTTTGGTCATTTTATCTTGTAAAAAATGAAGACATATTTCAAGTGTTCTTAACTCAAAAGAGTTTAAATAACCATCCTGATATTTCTTTCTTATATACTTCTCATTTATATGGACAATATGGTGATACCATAGTTTGGTGTTATATGATTCATTAAAACAACATTATTTGTCTTTTTTCAATACTTTTTCATCATAATTGAATATATAAAGACTATTATTTATTTTCACCATGTCATAAAATATGTTTTCTTGTTAAAATAGGCATGCTTTATTCCAAAATTTGAAAATAATTCCATCTATAACAAGGTTATAAATATAGATAATTCACTTAGTAACACATGGAACTAAATAATAGTTCATTAAAACCCAAATAATTATAATTGTAAATAGAAGGTGGAAGTATCTTATAGACAACGTAGGAATTAATGCTCCATTGAATGCTTTAAGATCCACTTATCCTCTTGATATCGTTCATAATCTTCTTGGTTTCAAAATTTGGATACTCATTTAAGCACCACAAGATATCTCTAATACCCAATGTGTATATTTAGAAAGATTCCACCCAATATTGAATTCACCTTTAGATTATTATTGCCTATAGGTGATGTTCTTATTCCAGTGGCCTTGCATGTAATATGAAAAACATGTTGTGTTTGGTTCATTTATCAACCTTTCAATCTTCTTATTCTTGGAATAATGATGTTGTGTAGCCTTATACTTGGGATGGGTCTTGGGCCCATTTTCCTTGTTCTTACTAAATTTTTTTACTATAAGTACCATAGTTTCTTCATTCCTTATGCCCTTATAAACTTGAAAAATAATATTAATAAATTATGAAAGAGTCTTCTCACAATTACACATTTTGTAATTCATAATGAAATAGTAGAATTATTTAGGTAGTGAGGAAAGGATGATATATACGTGAAAATAATCATATATTTTAAATCCCAAGATTACTAATCACTCTGTGTAGTTAATCATATTAAATACAAGACGCCCATCTGGCACTAAATCTCTGAGATTTCACATGAATAGTGCATTATAGATATCATATCTATTTTTTATCTCCATGTATCTCATTATCTTAATAAATACCATGAATTTGAGACATGATGTTATACACATTAATATATTCATGTCGATTCCAAAGATCATTATACATGGATAATAGCATAAATCATCAGCAATTTGTCACATCATCAATATGTTTCATGTAAAGAGATAGTCATTCCCCACTATCCAATTTGTTTGGTTCTTTGTTACTGGGGTTTTCAAGAACATATAATTTCCATTCATGGTATAGAATAATTTGCAAGTTCCTTTTCTATTATTGTTAATTCTTGTTGGGTAAAAGATTATCCTTTTATAATATGGATCAAAGTGATTTAGTCAAAGTCATGTGGGTATCAATTTATTTAATTTAGAAGACCATAATATTATTACTTTATTTGATTTATAAAATTTAGACAACAAATGTTAAATTTACTAATCTCCCACTATTTTATCAAAGCATAATATCCCTCACCATTGGTTTTGTAATATAAAATTTAATAGATATTATAGTACCAAGGATCAACATTCCTCTTCTATGAACCCAGACTTGGGTCTGAAAAGATATTTGAATAGTTTTCAGAATACATAAAATGTAACTGCATTAAATCACAACTCCTTGATCTGTTTAGTGGACTCTCTGATCCTGAAATACTGAATAACGATTTCCTCAACTCTAGTTACCTAGTTACATAAATTTCCTCTTGGTAATTCAAATCATGATGTGAACTAAGTTTAATTAAAACCAAAACTCAAGTTAAAATTCCCCAATTATTGAAATCACCCGGACATAGTTCGAACAAGTAATTTTAACTATTTTTCAATTTGCATTTGTTTAGTGGAAATCTATACCGAATTAGTTTATATTGATAAAGGATTTTTATATTTATCCATAAATTTATCATTCTTATCTTTATTACATGCATGTAAATATTAATTAGATTTACTTAAGTGAGTATCCATATATTAGATAAATTTTATGTGTGATATAGTTTATTTTCTTTCTAACTTGAATGCCTATTAATTCATTAATTTATGTAGTCATGATAAAAAATTTATAATGAAATTAATCATGAAAATTAACATAAATAAAATAATAATAAGGGGTGTAATCTTAAGTCATTCCAAATGATTAGTTTATCTAGTGGATGATAAACTAACCCTTTACCAAAAGGAAAAAATAAATTGAACCATGATATAGTTCATGTTGTAGTTTTCCATCTTTCCTCACATGTATCTCTCAGGTTGGATTTTACTAGACTACAAACTTGAACCACATCCATTCACCTTGGAGCTTAATCTATTACATAATATTTACTCACACACGGGTGATGATATCCAAATTAGAGGTTAAAATGGATAAGTATATATAAGGAAGCTATGGTCATGTAATCCCTTAAATAATGTATGTAGGGATTAAGCGTATTTAAAATTTTAATTTAAAAATAATCATAAATTAAAATAACCAAACTACATAAACAGGTCTGATCTATGTTCATCATCATCCACATACATGCCATGAAATATGAATTTAAAAAACCAAAATTCATTCCTGATCATTCTAATTTATGATAAATCACGATGGAATCAGTTATTTGTTTTCATTAATTATTCAATTATTGTATATTAATTATATTCCAAATTTTATTGAGATTATCATCCATAATTATTTTAAAAAATAAATAATTTATTTTAAATTGACTCAGTAAAAAATATGTACCTTTTAGGTAACATGGGTAGTACCTATTTGAACCACCAAGTGTGTATAATAGAAATATACTATTTATTCATATGGAATATAGCATACATTTCTTATCACATAATTTCATGGAATTTACTATCAAATAAATTGCACATAAACACATGTTATTTATGTCTCATGTTATAATTTTAATTCACACACAGTGATTGGTGTATTTTGAATTATACATGTTATATATTTTTAAATATCATGCAGAAATTAATTAAAAATTATATATATATATATATATATATAACTTATCACATGGAATATATGAGTCAAATAAATGAAACAGATAACACATGTTGATAAGTTTTAAATAGTATAATAAATTAATTTTAAATTCTTCATAATTAGGTAATGTATAAGATGTGTACTATCGATCAACACATCGTGTATAGTTCCTCATAGACTATGTGTGGAATACATCTAAGGATATGGTGTTTTATCCTATCATGGAAATTAATGGAGTGCACAATGTATTGTTAGGTTACATATCTTCTAGTCTCTAAGTTACACAGTTACCAATCACACGTGTCATGTAATAAATACACAGCTCATATTTGGCTAATAGACTACACATTACACAAGTAACATGCAATTTTGTCCATTTGACTTTGTTCCATGTTGGACCAATCAACATGTTTTGAATATTAATTACACATTGCATGAAATGAATCCAAAATGATCTGAAAGAATTCATGAGTCATCCTAGTGCACTAAACACCAGTACATAGTATGTACATACGGGATTCACACTGTGTATTCTCGTGTTATCTGGACATAATATTTGGCACCTTTGAATGAATTATTAAAATGTTATTCATTCGTGATTTATCTATTTTTTATTATATTTTTTATAATTAATAGGAAGAATATTGGATCTCATGATTCATATTTAATGAATGATTAAACCCAAATTGATAACATATAAAAAATGCATTAATAAATAAATGATATTTGAATAATTATAAATTATTATAAAACCCTTGTCATACCAATTGCAGATTATGGGGTATAGTGGAAGCATTGTGGGACCATGCCCAACTCATAGTTTTTTCATAATCGATGAATATTTAGAGATTTACATGATGTAGAACATAATGACCAACAGAATTAATTCAAGGATTAATTGATGTAAGAACTTTGGAACCAAAATTCTTGATCATCACATAAGGATTCATAATTAATTTAAGTCGTTAAATAATTATCTTGCAATGAATTCTTTCTTTGTTGATGAATTTGACAATATCTCAGCATCGTATCATTGTTGCATCACAAGAATCAAGGGTAGATTATCTTAATCAGTGATCCACAAAAGTACTATGAACCTCCAAGCAACACCATAGGAATATCTAAGTGTAATCGGGGAAAATCTTAACACTTTCACTATTAATTTTTGATCATCATGAGAATCTCTTTAAATGACACTACTTTTTCCCTCTAAAATTAAAAGGGGTTGTGCAGGAGGATCACTTTTCTTTCTTGAGATTTTTCTAAGAGAGGAGATATCTTGGGAATCATAGGATTCTAGGGATATCATGCACAACCAAACAAATAGGTAATATTATGGTTATAAATATTATAATTGGGTTTAAATAGGGATAGGGTTATAAAATAAAATTTTCACACAGGACCTTATTATTTTATTAATCCCCAAAAAATCCCATTTCTGAGTAATAATTCTATTATTATTTTTATAGACATTTAAAAAACTCATGGATTAATTAAATATTATTTCTGGAATAAATTATTTAAAAATTTATTCAAATAATATTTAATATATATTACTTCTCCTTGAACCTATTAAATTCATCTTTTCATTCCTCTACAATATTTATTAGCCCTTGAATAATGACAATTTATTTAGTAAATAAATTTCACTATATTATTTTCCAATATATAAAAAAATATTCTATTTACAAAATAGAAAATAAATATTTTTTAATTATTCTACTCACAAATAATATCTCAAATAACTAGTAATTGAATATATGAAATAAAAATATGAATAATTATAAAACCTATGTATAGAAATCTTATTTATTAATCTTGTTAAATGATAATATTATTTAATTGAGGTTCTAGATACACTTATTTTGTGTCCCTATACACATATTTCTCAGTGGCATTAAGTTAGCCACCTAAAGCTCAAGGATATCATTTATCAACACGTTTAGGAACTCATAGAGAAATAACTTAATGATGAAATCGTATACAACATCATATGATTGATTACTTTATAATATACTATCTATATCATGATAGCTCTAATTAATAAGTTTTCATGCTGGTGTCATTATCTTATATTTTCAATGTATCTTTCTTCAACTTTTAGTAAATGAACTTACCCTCATAACCCCATGTTCATGGATTCATTTAGGATATTTAATTCCTATAAAAGTTCCTAATATATAAAATTCTATTATATAACATAAGGGGAAAATCCTTTCTCTCATTATTCATAAATGAAAAATCACTCATGGCACACCCAATATATCCTACTTCACTACGAACAACTTTCATCATTGTTTCCATCACTACATTAAAGTACATGATTAATGACATCCATAGATAATTATTTAAACTTATAATGATTAGTATGAACATTAATATATAGGAACATTCAATGACACATATAAATGTGCATCTTCTACTGGTGTATTATGTTCTCATATTCTCCTGTACTAGAAATTACCAAGAGATTACATCATGAGAAAGTGTATCAAATTCCTATGAGTCTCCACCATTTATATCTTGTATCATTTCCATCCCATAAAATTATATCATCTAGATATAGAACATATATTTTAAGAATACAATCATGGCATGATATAATAATATTTTTTATACTTATTTTAATATTAAATAATTTACTTTCATACATTAATTGATTAATCTTGATGGTATTTAATCTTTTTTGTAATTTATGGTAAATTAAAAAATGATCAAAAATAAGAGAACGGGTGATGAATTCCACATGTAAATGATGTATCATGTATGATCCCATGTTTTGGATCAAGTTGGAAATTATAATGGAATTTTAATTTTCATTTGGTGGGTGGGATAAATTGAAAAATAATCATCATAATGTAATTACAAGAGATGTAACTCTTTTAATTATTTTCTTTAGTGAAATTTATGGCCTATGTTGTGTATTGAGATCCCAGATGAGTATCAAGAGCTTCATTCATTGAAGACTCGGCTTCGGGAGCGGTAGATTTGGGTGCATGGTTTGTACTAATCATGTAGCCAAACTGTGCAACCTGTTTTGTATAAGGAAATGGTTTTTTAATTTTAAAATGTTTTCAAGATAGTTGTAAAACCCTATGGAATTTATTACAAGTGTATTTCACAATTAGCGCATGGTTTCTACTAACTGTATGTATAACTATGTGAGGGTTTCATCACTTAGGAAGTTGCTTCGTACAGGATATACATGTTTTTTCAAATCTTATTCTAATTAATGCGAGGCCAAGTTCCATTTGGATGGTGTTGGAACTCATTTATTGTGCGGTTTTTCTAACCGTGCGGCCAAGCTATACACCCCATTAAAAAAACTGAATTTCTAATTTTAGGAATGATTTATTTTTACCCTAAATCCTCCTTTATTCCCATGTTTTTCGCATCACCCTCTTCCACATGTAGAGAGATCCTTCTTCCCTCAATCTATGATTTAAGCTCACCTCATTGTCTAATCTCTAAATAAAATATTTTAGGCTACGTTGGATCACCTATAGTTAGTCTCTCAATCCTCTTATTTCTTTTCTCTATTTTTCTCACCATAGTGGGTTTTATTTCTATGTGAGCCCATATGCTCTATTTCTAGGGAATTTTTACATAATTCCATTTTCTTTTGTTTTTGTTCAAATAAAAGGCTGATGGTGGATGAGTGAAGATCATAATAATTAAATATATGTTCTATTTATTTTCCCTAATGTCTCTTGTGTTTAAAACGTGTTTTCATCATACTGTACGTTGGGCTTCCCACACATTGCTCCTAAAATGTGAAATTCCTTAAACTAAATACATAAACCATGACTATGATGTTCTTTAAACCCAATTAACATGGTGGGAGGATAATGAACTCAATCAAAACCTCAATTTAAAGTGAGTTAAATTAAATTATTAATGGTCATTATTTTACTATTCTATAAAACGTCATATGGGTGTGTTAAACTGTTCAGTTATTAGTGGGATCCCTTAAATGAATTAAATAAAGGGTAAGTTTTATGGATACACAACTTCACCCTAATCAATTCTACATGACTGATTGAATGTAATAAGCTAAATAATTAAATGATTTTTTAAATTACATGTTTCCTTACATGGTCGTTCTTATACCTCTCAAATGATTTCAATAATAAATTGAATCTTAGTGAATTTTGAAATGGCATGAATGTTTTTAATATCTTTTTTTCTTATTTATAAATTTAATAGATTAATTCTATATAGTGAATAAATATGGTTTTCCAATTCTAGAGATGTTTCCCATGTCTTATAATAAATTAGTAAGTTAAAACTACATTTTTAATATAGTTTTACTTGATTGATTCTTGGGTTTTGATATGAGATACCAAGAATGAGATCATAAGTCATGTTAAATTGTATTAATTATGAATGGCTAAGAGTCCTTAGACATGGAGCTCCTAATTTATTTTATTAAGATTAATGGACATGGCATTCATCATTATTTTTTGAAGCTAAGATATGATGTTCCCTATTATTTATTAAATTTGTGTACATTGAATTCCCTGTTATTTATTTAAATAGTGGGAATAACATGCCTGATTATTAGACATGGTGTTCTTTGTTATTAATTTTATACATTATTAGACATGTTGTTCCATGTCTTTATTTATAGAAATGGTTGAGATTGGTGTTTCTTATATTTTATTTATAGAAATGGTTGGACATGACATTCAACATCCCTGTGAGTTAGATGCACAGGCTAATTACCCCTTTAAAATTTAGAACATGTAGTGTTTATAATTATATATGGACACCTTGGTTGTATAAAATTGGTCCTAGGTATTTATATAAAATGTAAAATAATCAGATACATTCCATCTTAGGCCAAAGCTGGTATAGTCATCTATGTGATCTGTGAGGAACTGGAACTCTACTAGGTTATTTATATATATTTTCTTTACAATATTTATTTATTATAACTACACACTATTACATTTTATATTCATAAAATAGATTTTCATTAAATTCCATTGGTGGTGGCCTACTAATCTTTACTTAAATCCTCTGTGTTTGTCTATTTGGTACCCATACAAATCTTTTGACTATAGGTTAGTTCTTGGCATGTGCATGTTTATTGTTTTTTTACTGTGGGATATGACTTGATTCAGATATGGGGGTCAAGAGTATACAAAATATTACAAAAATAGTTGTGTATTTTAATTATTTATTCTTTTGGAAGTCTATACCTATCATCTGTATTATTTTATGAATGATGAATGCCTTATATTTATGTCATATAATGTTCATGTGTGCTTGGATTATTTGGAATTGGTCTGAAATGTTAATTATTAATCAAAATTAATTATTATCTTCCACTATTTTCATTTTTTTATGCTTTAAATACATTTATTACTGATCCCGAGGGTATATTCTTCCTATTGTACCACCTTTAGACCCTCTCTTCTAGTTGGCAGCCTCTGGTGTATAGGGAGTCACACTTGAAGTGTTGTTGCAAACCGGTATAGTGACTATTTATAGAGTGAATTAGGTCAGGATGTGAAAAATTCGTATTAGAGATTTATTTTATATTGTCTTACAACATTGGTATGATACAAAAGATACTAGGAATGTATCAGCACTTGGTAAATGGCTCATGTTAGGGAATACACATCCCACGCATAGGGGAATATCAAGTTGTCAGGGATGGGACTATTCTTTATATGGTTCCTTATTATAGTTAATTATTATTTCATCTTGAGTTGTTGAAGTATTTATAATAGTTAATGATTTATTATATTTTACCTATTGTATGGGTATGGAAATAGACCAAGTGTGTTTATACATCAATTCAAGCACATAGGATTCATGTGTAATTTACATGCTTACATGCACATCATTCTTATGTGATTTCAAGCCATGTATACATATATTCCTTACTGATTTGATAGTTTCCATGTTATGGTGATGATGTAAGGTTAGTTAAATAATGTGTCTAAATCAACCTAAAGGGTGTTTTCCCACATAGCTTGATGATGACACTCAATCTAAATAAACTGTGATTGATTAAATAAATGAAATTATATTAAAATTTAATCTTGTAAATGGAAAGGAATTGGTTAAATTTTAAATAAATTCAAGTTATTTATTATGGATTCTAGTTAAATGTCATGCCAATTAAAATATATAAAGTATTATATGTTTACAAATTTTGGAATGATGACCTTTATAATAAAATCCTTATATGCTTCACTCAACCCTTGTAGGTGATTTTTAGCATTATATGACTATGAGATAACCCTCCTGAGGGTGTTTTAAAATTAGGAGGAATTGAATATCATTGGGTTTCACTTTA
This sequence comes from Viscum album, assembly GCA_963277665.1. NCBI lineage: Eukaryota > Viridiplantae > Streptophyta > Magnoliopsida > Santalales > Viscaceae > Viscum > Viscum album. The sequence continues at coordinate 630,450,711 of OY728134.1, read as the reverse complement.
ATGGGATTTCAATTTTAATTTTTATATTGTGGACTCTATAATAAATGAAAATACTCGTGGATCCATCTTTATTCTTAATGAATATAATAGGGGCTTCTAAAGGTGAAATACAAGGGTGTATAAATCCATTATCACCCAACACCCATAGTTGTTTCTTCAACTACACTAACTCCATAGTGTTCATTCTATAGGGGGTCTTTGATATTGTTCTTGCATCTAGGAAAAAATAAATGGAAAACTAGACTTCTTACTCTGGTGGATTTCTAGGCTTTTCAATATTAAATACATCAATGTATTCCTATGAAATAGGTACATACTCAATTTAAATATTAAATTATCCATCCCCATATTTTGTTTTCTCTTATTATCCAAGAATCCCATTTAGAAGAGCTAATGGAGTTGGATTAGAACATGACTTAGATGATAAAGTATCTACTCTAAGATAAATAATTCCACATCTTCATCATGAACCATACATTCCTTCTCCTTGTATTAAATTTGTGCACCATATTTTGAAATACTTTTTATACCATGTATTATATCAATTTTAATCAATTTAATAATAAAAAAGTCCAAAAATAGGGAACATTTATGTGTCATGATGAGGATTTACTAATACATACTTGTTGTAATGAGACTTCCCCAAGGATTTTTCACTAACAAATCCCTTCTTAAATTAAAATGAAAATTTCAAATTTTCATGGAAATTTTGGTAGATAAAAAAGAGTGTGAGGATATATGATCAAATATATCATTAGCTAGATTTTATGTTATGATTAAAGTATCCAACTCCAATGGCCGGAAGGCCTTCAATTTTTTATTGATTTTGATAATCCACCTTTCAAGGGTTAAGGTTGATCTTTTATAAGGCTCGTAGGCGTAAGTACTACATGGCCCATAGGCCTTAGAGGAATTCATTGCCCTTAGGCTTCAAACATTAAATACAACCCAGACTAACTACTTGGAACTGCTCCACCCCAGCATCTTCATCACGAAATTAGCTCTCCACCTTCGCATGGTTGTTCGGCTAGGCCTTCCCGTGCATGCACAGGCTTGTCCCGATGGCAGGTGTCATACCCTCTCATTCTTGCAATCCATTTTATCTTCTGCTATAGTGAAAGTTTCTTGCTCCTCCTTCTGATGTTTTTTCCTTATTGGTTGTCTAGTTTGCATCTGCACTAAAGGTGGCCCGAAGGCCTTGAGGTGGCTCGAAGGCCGTACTGACTTGAAGGCCTAGGTGGCCTGAAGACCTTAAAGGACTTGCGGACCAAATTGGTGGCCCGAAGGTTCTAACAGGGCAATATTCTTGGCTAATACAGTTCCAAAGAGTGTCTGCTACAATACCCGCTATAGTACCAGCTACAGTTCTTGCACAGTGTCTGCTACAGTACTGCTATAGTACCCGAAAATTATCCTCCACCTGGAATTGATCCCAGGTCTCTTAGATGCACTTAAGGAGTCCTCACCAACTTGGCTAAGTCTCATGTTCATTAAAGTATCCACCACTACATAATTTGTAACTTCAACCATAGTTATAGTGACCATGTAACTTTGGACTTATCCCCTTATCCTTTTCTATGGAATATTCCCTTGATTCTTGGGACATTGGTGTAAATAATTAACCATTTTTTTACAACAATGTATTTGGACATCATTGATTTGTTTCTTTACCTTGAATTCATGGTCTTGATGGCCCTTATTTCTATACATATAACAAACATCTGTGACCTGCAAGACATTCCTAGGCTGATTATTTCCACAGTTTTCACAAGGTAGACTCTAAATCAAAAACACTTTCTTATTTATTTTTCATTCACACAAGGAACCTTATCTTCATTTTAGTTAAATTATCATCAGAGAAATATTTATTGAAGAATTTAACGATAAAATATTTAAATTCCATGACTTCTATTTCCTCTTCGTCTATAGTATTTTGGATTAACAACCACAATTTATTAGCATTAACTTTGATAAAATACACTGAAAGTGTATCCTTTTCATTTTCATCACATCCCAATGATATAAATATCTTTCCCAGACACTTAATTCATTATTAAACTACCATTGGATTTGTATTACCCCTAAATGAGGAAGAATTATTTCTCATAAAGTGATCCAACATATGAGAATCACACTGTTGAACAATAAGATTCTCCATTCATGCACTTTTATTTGTTATAACCTAACTAGGTTTTCTGTAATATATATACATGATCTAATATATTCTAATATCAGCTATATTGTCTTGCTCAGTAGTGTAATCACTACAATATCCCTGAATATTGATACCCTTCTATCTTCCAGAAACAATTTCAAAAAACCTTCATATACTGAATTAATTCATAACATTATAACTTTAAATCATAATATATAATTATAAATCATGTCATAACAATTAATGCAAATTGAAAATTTGTGTATCATTAATCTTGGAGTCTTAAACTTGGTTTCTTTGGGAATATTTTTAAATTATAATAATCCCTTAAAATCCTTCATAATTGTTTGTAAAGATAATGTGAAATATCCTAAGAATATCTCCTAGGAATTTAAAACTATGTTTATAGTAAGGCCTATTTTCAAGTACTAGTTAATGCTCAATCAATCCTAACATTCCTTTTTCAGAGTTATTACACCTAGGTACATTTTCTCTAGAACCATTTCCACTTGTAGTATCCATATAGGGATGTATTTATAGGAAAAACTATATAATCTCTAACTTAAAAAATCATTAGGATGTTATTATATACTTATCCACAAAGTGTATCATAGGGTTATGTTCCATATTCTAGGTTTTCCTTATCTCATTCCCAAGGTTTCTAATAAACATTATTTGATACCAACTATAATAACCCCGACTCCAGTAACCAAGATATGATACCTATTTTATTACATTAGCATAGATACAAGGGGTAAAATCTAAAAGGAACAATCAGTTTATTAGTTTTGGTGAACCAGGTATATACATGATACTCATTTTACATCAGGAATAGATGAATGAAACATAATACATAACAAAAAAATTATCTTCATCCTCGAAAACTCATCAAATATTTTTTCTTCATATCCTGGGGAAAGGAAACAAGATAAGGGTGTGATAAAATCCTTACTAACTGTTATGTACAACGGATTCTACCTTGAATCAATAAATAATAGTCCATATTTCTAGGTAAATAACTAAACACACATTATGATCAATAAATAACTTGGTTATCATAATTAAATGAAGCATAATAAATATTTCAAGTTAAATAACTAAACACACATGTTATTTAATAAATAAATTGAGAATAAAATGAATCAATAGATAATATAATTATGAAAATAATATATATAATAATAATAAATGATTTATTATTGAACTGAATGAATAATTACTAGAATTCATGACATTATTAATCATGATACCACTATCATCAATACCTTTCACAAGATGGTGTACAACTATAGGTAGAAACCTATTTAATTTGGATAACTACTTTGTCTCATGAGACTTGTCGATGTATCGAGGGATATATAATTTCAGGTGCCACCTATTAATTCATGTGTAAAAAATCCATATATATCAAATAATATTTTTAATTCATGAATCAATATTCCTTAACAATAAATATTTATATTAAGTAAATGATATGAATTTATCAATATTCCCCCAGTTAATCATATAACATTTAAAGTAAACATTGTATGTAAAAATGGTATTTTTTAATGAAATAATCATCTCCATGATACAAGTATTATGGATAAAAAATTGTTTAATCATATGAAGGATAAATGATATGATTCCTCAATAAGAATAATATCAATCCCAAAAGAAGGCGATATTGTCAAATAAATTCTTACCTCTTTGGTAACTTTAAAATTAAATCCCCTTGAAAGAAAATAATGGAATTGAGACATTAAAAATAATTAATAAATAGTTATTCATGTCAAATACATAAAATGTGTTATATATACACTATATAAAATTCAATAGGTTCATATTAACAAATATTTCTCAATGAAATGGAAATGTAGACAAAATCACTTACCACTTGGTAACTTTCATGTAAATCCATATTAGATGAAATAATTAAATTTTAAACATAAAACACCATTAATAATGAATTATTAATGATATTAAATGTAAAAGGGTTAGTATATACATCATATAAAATATTTAATGGGAATAACATTAAAATATTCCCCACTAAAGGGAATTGAGAAGAGGTCTCGTACCTCATACTTTCCTTTAATTTAACATGTTTTAAACTCTATAATATTGGTTTTAATCATGTTTCTAATTTATAAAATAACCATATTCATATTTATAATATCATATGTTATCCCTTTATTACATTTTACCACCCATTTGTTAATAATATTTCATTATTTTCATTATTTTGGGTGTTAGTTGCCTTGCTTTGTCATACGCATTTTGTTATGAAAGTTCCAGTTCTTGTGAATAATATATATATATATATATATATAATACATAATTATATTAATGTTATAAATATCAAATTTTCTCATTATACACATTTTTATAACCATTTATGAAATTTGAACATGGAAAATGAATCACATCGCTTCGTGGAAACGGTAGGTCGTACATATGCACGAGCGACGATATCATTCCCATAATGAGTGAAAGGGTAAGGAATTTATTGATATATTAATTTTATAGAATCAAATTAATCTCATATATATCACATATATTCATTATTTCTATCCTTATTACATTCCATGTAAAGCGTAAAAGAAAAACAGATCGCATTGCTTTGCAAGTTGGTAGTTTTCCATACACACGAATGACGTTATCGTATTTTAAAGGGAATGGAACATAAAAATGTATATGTGATATTAAAAATTAAAAAGTATAAAAATATAATTAATATAACTTACACAGGTTAAATCCATTAATATATCCATCCTTGAAAACTAGTGATGGAAAACTAATTAATTCGGTTTGTAAGATGGTACTTCACCGTATACAAGATCGACAATTTTATTTCCCATTGGATTGAAGTAGAGATGGAAATAGGTCATGAAATTAACATAACAGAATATATTTATATTTTAAATAATATTTTTATTATATTATCAATATTTAATAATAATTTATGGAGTTTTATAAAGAATAAAAAAAATGATTGTTTTGGAACGTTACCTCTTTTTCAGGCGACCTCCTTAGGTATACCACAAAATCCTTCATAGGATAGATTTATAATAAACCCAAAGATTATAGTATGATTTAAGGGAATAAGATATATTTTTTGGATATTTATGTTCTCATAAAAATATTTTTGGGAGTGTGTACAGGTGAAGATAGTGCTGGCCTTTTAAAAATGGGAAAGAGGACACACATGGAAGTTTTTAAAAGAAACAATTAAACCCACTTTTTTATTTTTAAAAAAGCCTCAAAAATACTTCATAATAGAAACATAAAGGTTCTAAGGTTTAAATATTTCATATAATTGGTTTTTTAAAATTTGGTAAGTCTTTTTAACCATTATATTCTTAGTTTAACAGCTTGGTAAAACATTTTTTACTCTAACGGCAGTAATTAAATATTACTGATTTTACTATTCATAAGGGTCAAAAATTAAGTTATACTTATTAGATAATATAAATTATTATTATTAAAAATATGGAATCCATTTTTTCAAATTCATTTCATAGAATTGGATGAATAATATTTAAAATTATACATGTAGATGTGACGAAAATGTGGGTTTCCAAAAAGAAAAATCTTATTAGTATGGAAAATTTTATAATGAAATTAAAAATAAAATTGATCCAAATGACCTAAATTAGTTAAATTTTCATATAATAGGCGTAATTTTACATTAAAATTTTTAATTTTAATTTAACTTTATAAATAATTTAAACGAAAGAACATTTACCATTAAAAGATCATATTTTTAACTATTTATCAATAAATGTAACTATTTAGAACAATCCCAAAAAATTACCCTAAGATAGATTTTTTGTTTAAAAAATTAATTTAATTTTATCAAATAAATTATCTAAAATTTTGAAAAAATTATTCAATCATAAATACTCAAAAATCATTGAAACCGTTTTCTTTGAAAAAATATAATTTTTCAAAAAAACATTTGTTTTACTTTGAAATGATTGTTATTTTTATTTATAATAAATAGATAAAACATGAATGGTTGTAAGGTATATAAATATTTTTTTTTATTTTTTTTTCACTAATCATACCCTCTAATTTTATGAGTAGGTTATAATGGTTGTGTTTAAAAAATATTTTAATGTATTATCATGATTTGTTTAAAATCAGTGTTGTGTGAATCACAATCTGCCGAAGAAATTTAATTTATTTAAAAGGAATTAAATCATAATGTCTTTGGGTGTTACACTAAATGAATTGTTTAATGAATTGAATTTGGGTGAATTATGAAATGGAATGGAGGTTTCCCATGGCCTTCTTACTTGTTTATAAATGAAATCGATTAATGGTATATAGAAAATCATGATTACTGTAAATTATCATTGATGTTTCGCATGGCCTATGTTAAACTATTAAATTAAAATTGAATGTTTATAATAGTGTGTCTTGAGCGATAATTTGGTTTCAATATGGGATACCTTGTATAGGCTTATAAGGGATGTTAAATTGTATGAATTATGAATAGTTAATCAGTGTTGGATATAGAACTCCTAGTCCGTTTTATTATGATTAATGGACATGGAATGCCTCGTTATTTACTGAAGCATGGACATATCATTAATTATTATTTATTAAAAATTGCGGACAAGAAATTCCCTATTATTTATTAAAATCACAGACAATATGTTCCAAATTGTTGTACATAGTGTTCCTTATCAATATTTATATAACATATTGGAGATGGTAGTCCTTATCTTTGTTTATAGAAATTTTTCTACATGGTGATTTATATATTTTATTTATAGAAATGGTTAGACATTACATTCCACATCCTTATGAGTTATATTCTCATGATGATTCCCAATTTTAATTATGAAACCCCTCATGATTATCATTGTACCTGTACACCTTATTTTTATACCATGAGTCCCAAGTCTTTATATAAAATGTAAAATTCTAAGATACATTTTGGGTTAGGTTGAAGCAGGTATTGTTATTCAGGTGTCCCATGAGGAACCTGTACTAAACTTAGTTATTTATACCTCTTTGTTTTACTAATTTTATTTTTTATACTGGCACACTATTACAATTTATATTCATTGACTGGATATGAATTAGATACCATTGGTGGTTCCTTACTGAGTTTTAATCACACAATGTTTGGGTCGTTGTATGGTACTCAGAAATATGTTCTGACTATAGATTAGGGCTTAGAGTGTACTTCTTTATTATTGATTTAATGTTGTAAGAATCTGGATCTTCTTTTCAGGTAAGTTTTTCCTTTTCTGGTTGTTTTTTAGAAAAACGAAAATTCTAGAAATTTTCTAAGTACATATCGTGTACTTTATGAGTACACACCATGTACTTCTTTGCCACAGGAGGCCGTGTGCAGGCCGTGTAGTAGCCACACACACGGCCGTGTGGGAGTGACTTGGAGGTCGCTTCGAGAGGAGTACGGAAAAGAAGATTACACGTCGTGTACTTCAAAAGTACACACCGTGAACTTTCTTTTTTTCATTAAATGCACCGAGGTCACATCTAGTCGACAGAAACACCCCCTTCTTCATTCTTCTCCTCTAGGATCATAGTACGACTGCAAATCTTAGAAGAACCTCTGATCGTGCTTCCATCCTCCGAATTGTACATCGCTGGTTGTGTTGGAATCGCATCAGTGATTTCTCTCTTCTCCTAGAGCATCATCTTCTACTTTCTCCTCTCTTGTGAGATATCATGGAATGAACGTTTTAAATATTTTTGTAGATCTTCAACGTTTTATGGAGTTTCAGGATTCTTGGTTCACATATAGCGATCTCCTAACCCCGAGGTATGTGGTTTGTGCCTTTCCATTCAAAGTATTTGAGTATTATGTGAAAATTCCACCAATACCCTTGAACATGGTATTACATGTTTACAGTTTTACCCCTATTGATTTACTTCCATACTTGTATGGTTTTGTAGAGGGTAAATTGATGTGAATAGGGTTGATTTTATAGGCTTTGGATGTATTTCCATTTCATGTTTTGTTTACGACTGTTTGGTCCTCTTTAGCCAGTTTGGCTGTTTTTCCTGTTTTCCATGCCTGTTGTAGTAGGATGGAGATTTTGTATTATGACATGCTTGTTATGTAGTAAACTATTTAGCCAAGTATTTCGGTAAGTTTACTTAGACATATGACACTTATATTCTCATTTACCTATACAGGGTCGTGAGAACATGGTGTAGTAGACTATAAGGGGAATTGATTGAGTGAGCTTCCTCAAAGAGTCTTTGAGAACATTAGGCTATAAGGGGGGTTGACCTAGTGAGATTACTCAGAGATCCTAAGACCACTTAGGGCTATAAGGGGAATTGACCAAGCGATCTTCCTCAGAGAGTCCTTGTATGCTTTAGACTATAAGGGGAATTGACCGAGTGAGCTTCCTTAGAGTCTTTGATTTTATTCCTGAACTGTTTAGACTATAAGGGGAATTGACGATGAGTGCTTCCCCAGAGAGTATATGAATGACCTGGCCTTTATGGGAAATTGACCGAGTGATCTTCCTCAGAGAGTCCTTGACCTTGGCGCTATAAGGGGAATTGACCATGTGAGCTTCCTCAGAGAGTTCCTGACTACCTTAGACTATAAGGGGAATTGACTATGAGTGCTTCCTCAGAGAGTCTTTATATACTGAACCACCAGGGTTAGGCGAGTGTACTTTACAAAGGGTGTCTTTTAATTGTTAGGTAGGACCCGAGTGGATGGTTGTGAGTACCTTCCAGAAGGTTACCTATTTGTGCTTATCTGTTTGATTAGTTGTTTCTTGATGTTGAAATTATGGATTGTTTACTACTGAGTACTTCTTGTTTAGTACTTTATGTACTTTACCTTGTATATATTCAATGACTGTTAGGCATAGATCTTTGGGTGGTTGCCTACTGGTATTTAGTCTCACACCTTGTTTGGGCCATGCTTTAGGCCCAAACAGATTATATTGTTGTAGGTATAGATAAGGGAAAGCACCCTTCTACTTCATGTACTTGAATTGCTATGGAGCCGGAGAGCATGGGACCAAGCTTATTCTTGTGATGCTGAGGATATATTTATCTATTTCTTTTGTAATTTGGTTTAGTAGTGTTTGTATTCCAATATTGTGGCTTGTTTGGATACTTTCCTAGACATATGTATCATGCATCATTTATATATTTTCTCCAGTTGTTTATTCTTTTAGTCTTCCTCTGTTTACTCTTGTATGGATGTTTACGGCTTCCGATTTTGTTTTTGTTTTTCTTCTACTGTGTACTCTTCCAATGAGGGAATAGTTTCTCCACTATCACTCCCAAGGCCCTCACTGCTAGTCGGCAGCCTCTGGCATTTGGGGAAATGCGCTTGAGGCCATGTGACCAACCGGGTAAGGGGCGCCTCTGGGTGGCTTCCAGAACTGGGACATTACTAAGTTGTATTAGAGGGATTATTTTATCTTGAATTACTATTTGGAGACTATAGTCAGGGATAGGATGGAATAGGTACTTGGTAAGAAGTTGTTCCTGGGAGTAGCTAACCCGTGTACACGGAAAAGCCAATCAACCTCATTAATACAATTTCCTAGTTTTTCAGGTTTATGGTTGCCTTTATTTTCATCGTTATGTGACTCACATGTTTTGTGCTGTTTATTATTTATGCTATTGAGGTTCTATTTCTGTCGCAACCTGATGAAATGAGGGTATTTCATCTCATGCACCATATAGGCACTTACTAAATATCACTTTTCATGCATTCTTTCCAATCCATCTAGGGTGCATTTTCAATTGCATGTTGTTGTGATAAATGTTGTGTAGAATATTCATGTTGTTGTGATATATGCCTTTATAAAATAACTACTATTTGATAGGGTATTGTTTGTGTAATTTTTTGTCTGAATGAACTCCAAACTTTGGTTATTGAGGTGTTATGGGCCCTCATGGACCAGAACTTGCTGGTTCATTGACTTGTTTACCTTTTTATAACATGTAAAAGATGCCAAACTTTGATTCGCAGGGAGTATGGGCCCTCACGGATCGGAATTTGGAACATTCTTTGTTCGTTTTAGTATTTTATGGGTTTTCTAGTAGTTTCTATGGCTTACTATCCATAAAAACCCAGAATACACATGGTATAGTGTTAAGTGCACACCATGTGTTCTTCTATTTGGGAAGAAAATGTTTTTCTTAAGTAAAAGTTGTGTACTTTATGTACACGTCGTGTAGTCTCTAACCGTGTCATAGGCTGTGTGGGAAGAGACATGGGGTGAGGGAAAGTCTAGCGGGAACACTCCGTGTATCGGTCAAACACGCTTTGTAGTGTTGACCCTGTGTCCGCCCATGTAACTAACAACACGGACGGATAAAACCTTAAGCTATACACGTCATGCCAGTATTGAACACACCGAGTTGTCGGACCTAGGTACCTAGTCATGTCATGAACAACACGAGTTGGTGTTGTCCCTTCACGTACACGGCGTGTCTATCTGGAACATCTTGTGTAGTGTGACCCATGTGTCAAGACGTGTCACTAACAACATTGGGCCAGGTGAATCTTGTCTAGTATATGTCGTGTCTACTATGAACACGCCGTGTATTCTTGTCTAGGGAGAGCTGTGTGGCTTAACCGTATAGAAATACTCGGGCAGGGGAAGAGGATTCAAGTACACACCAAGTGTTAAGACAACACGCCATGGGTTTGGGGTGTTACATGACTAGTTTAGGCAATAGTACATGCCCATGTAAATGACTTATGGTAACACGCTGTGTAGGAAATGTACACGCCGTTTAGTCATGTTTTCTAAAACTTGAATGCTTTAATGTTCCCTTCTGACACACCTTATTATCAGTCCTTGATAACCTTGATCTAAGGTGTGTGCTTGACCTTGTAGATTCATGCCACTGATATGTCTTCCGGTTGTGCGCCATTTTACAAATGGCGATCAGACACTGGACATGGATGATTAGGGAGTACCTGCAGATCCTCCAGTTGTTCCAGCCTTGGCACCAGCCGTTGTACCTGACATAGGTGCATATGCACATTTCAGGGAGGGATTTCTGAGAATGATGCTGACCTTTCAGGGAGATCTTCCTCCTGCCCCATCGATGGTTGATTTGACATGGGTCTTCCAGCAGCAGTATCCTCCTACTTTCCCAAAGGATGGAGGACCTCAGGCTGTGATTCATGGATAGAAGCCACACTGATGATTTATGAGAATTTGGAGATACCTCAAGAAAAGAGGCTGAAGCTCACTACCTACATGCTCCGAGACTCCGCCAAGAGCTGGTGGGATGTGATCTCATAGGTGGTCCACCAGCAGAATATGGCTTGGGAATAGTTTCAGCACATCTTCTATGATTACTTCTATCTGGAGACCTTGAGGGCCGATCAAGCCCGAGAGTTCATGAGTCTGTAGAAGTGTAATCTAACTATTATGGATTATTCCTCTCACTTCACAGATCTGCAACGTTTCATGCCTATTCTAGGAGGTGATGATTTGTTCCTTGTGTGAAAGTTTGAGGATGGTCTGAGGCACAATATCTGATCTTAGGGGAATATCTTCAGGTTGACTTCGATATCTTCTACCATCAACCAGACACTGATCATAGAGCGCAATCTGAGGGATTCTGGAGCTATAAGACAGGGCAGTTCGACATCCAAAGTTAGTGCTCTCCAAAATGATAGCAGGAAGCGCCACAAGGAGGCTGCACAAGGAGATAAGAGTAAGCGGGATGCATCTCCCAGTAGCCAGGTGGTGTGATACCAATGTAGGAGAAAAAGGCATACAAGGGCATGTTTCCTGAGAGACCTAGTGGAGTGCAGATATTGTAGAAAGATGGTCCATCTGCAGTGCTTTTGTCAGTTCTTCTCACCAGTAGCTAGTAACAGGGGTTCTTATATGACACCGCATTCAGGATCAGTGCCACCAGTTTCTCACTAGTATGGGAACTTGAGTTCTTTTTCCAACTCAGGCCGATGTGGAGGTCGTGGTCATGGTAGTCAGTCCCCGGTTCTTCAGTGACATCAGGGTGGAATATCTCAGAGCAGTCAAGTAGGGTCACAGGGTAATGGCATAGGCCAAACTTTTGCAGTGGAGCAGATCCAGCTAGAGTAGGATCCCGGACCCTCCACAGTTTGAGGTACGCTCTTAGCAGCCTCAGTTTTATCTTCAGCTTTTTTCGACACCGGGGATTCCCATAGCGTTATATTTGTTTCTTTTGTGGAGAGCCTCGGGATCTGCATCTTTTCTTCTGCTTATATCTAGACGCTAGACACTCTATTGGGGACTATAATGAAACGTGTATATCAGTGCAATTAGTGCCCTCTTGAGGTTGGTGGGTGTCACTTTCTATGGGACCTCTATGTCCTAGAGATGACAAGCTATGATTTCATTCTTTGAATGGACTGGCTAGTTCCATTCCAGGCAGTCGTCAATTTTTATCATTGTAGGGTGAGTATCGCATCACCAGAGGGTGGATCCTTTCTTCATAAGGGTGAATGGGATGTCCAGGCGATCAGAGCGGGTCCAAAGCATCATGGGTTGGAAGGAGTTACAGTCCAGATTACTAGTCTATATCTGGATGACTAGGGTACTTCACAGATAGAATTTAATCTAGTGGTGGATCATTTTAGAGATGTCTTTCCAAAGGACATTTCAGGTTTTCCTCCAGAGCACGAGGTAGACTTTTCTATTCATCTCATGCCAGGAGTGGCACCAGTATCCACTCCTCCTTATAGGATGGCTACACTAGAGTTGCAGGAGCTCAAGAAACAGTCGGAGGAGTTGCAGGCCAGGGATTTCATCTGACTCAGTACTTCTCCTTGGGGTTCACTTATCATGATTGTGAAGAAGTCAGACTGTACCCTTCGCCTTTGTGTGGATTATCAGAAGTTGAACTAGTTGACATTCAAGAACCTATATCCCCTTCCTAGGATTGATGATATCATTTAACAGCTTAGAGGAGCTCAAGTGTTCTAGAAGATTGACTGAGGTCTGGATATCATCAGTTTTGTGTTATACCATCTGATATACCTCTTACAACCTTACGGAACAGGTATGGTGTATATGAGTATATTGTTATTCTATTCAGTCTCACAAACGCACCTGCAGTTTTCATGGAACTGATGGATCGAGTGTTCCATCCATACATGGATTCCATCGTGGTTGTTTTTGTGGATGATATCTTGGTTTACTATCACACTCGACACGACCATGATACCCATCTTGAGATCATTTTGAGTACCCTGAGGGAGCATCAGTTATATGTTAAGCTATCAAAGTGCCACTTTTGGATAGATCAGATTCACTTCCTAGGTCATATTATATGAGAGGCAGGAGTATCAGTGGACCCAGATAAAGTGAGAGTTGTTGTTTTCTAGGATAAGTCGAAGAACTTCTTTCAGTTTCAGAGTTATCTATTGTTGGAAGGATACTACAAACGTTTCATACAGGACTTTTCACGCTTTCTAGAACCATTGACAGGTCTGACTAAGAAGGGTGTGATGTTATTATGGTCATATTCTTGTTAGTCAACCTTTCATGAGTTGAAAGGGAGGTTGACTTTAGCACTGATACTTGTCTTTCCAGAGCCAAGAAAGAGCGATAATGTTTACTGTGATGTGTCAGGTATTAGGATAAGAGTTGTGCTTATGGAGTGAGATGGAGTCGTGATTATGGGTCTCGGAAGTTGAGGCCACATGAGAGGAATTACCTGATACACAATCTGGAGTTGGCTGTTGTTGTTCATTCCCTACACTGCTGGATATATTATCTTCTAGGAGATCACTTTTTGGTTTTCTCAGACCACAAGAGTCTCAAGTACATATTCACTCAATATGATCTGAATTTTATACAGCGGAGGTGGGTCGAGTACCTACAGTCCTTTGACTTTGAGCTTTCCAAAACACCTGGGAAGGGCAACGTGGTGGTTGATGCATTGAGCAGGAGGATGTAGATAAAGGCAGTTCAGGAGACCAGCAGTGAGTGGAAGATCATGGAACTATTCATTAAGATGAATTTGGATGTGCAAAACAGACAGGGGTAGACTTTTCTATCTTCTGTATCTGTTACCTTTACTCTTCCTGATCAAGTTATGATAAGGCAGCTATCAGATCTTGAAGGCCTGGTCCTAAGGGAAAGTGTGTCAGAAGAGGACCATATTCCTGGATGAAATATAGGTGAGGATGAGATCTTGCATTTCCAGGGGTGCGTTTGGGTACCAGCAGACATATGCGAGGAGATGACGAGGGATTTTCATTCCCCAGTTTGGGCAGTTCATCTAGGCGTCACCAAGATGTATCGTGATCTACCCCATCAGTATTGGTGGCCATGTATGAAGAGGTACATTGATGGTTTCATCATGAGATGTTTCACTTGTCAGTAGGTGAAGGTGGAGCAGCAGCAACCAGCAAGGCTTTTACTGTAGTTACCCATTCCCAAGTGGAAGTGGAATAACGTCGCAATGAACTTAATGACCAGTTTTCTGAGGTGGCCTCGGGGGAATGATTTTATTTGGGTTTTCATTGACAGACCCACGAAGGTTTCTCACTTCTTTCCAATCAAGGAGACTTTCAATGTTGATGAGTTGAGACGATTTTACATCTGAGAGATCATATGTCTTCATGGACTTCCACACTCCATTGTTTTGGAAAAGGATGGATGTTTCACTTCTCAGGTCTGGAAGGGGCTTCCGAAGGCTTTGGGTACATAGGTAATTTTGAGTACATCTTACTACCCCTAGACAGATGGCCAGTCCGAGCGTACGATTCAAGTTCTTGAGGATATCCTCCAAGCATGCATTATGGATTTTGTAGATTTTTGGGAGAAGCATATACCTCTAGTGTAGTTTTCCAACAACAATAATTTTCATGAAACTATTCTGATGGCACCTTATGAGTCTTTGTATGGTAGGTCATGCTGATCACCCTTATGTTGGCTAAAGGTAGGAGAGGAAACTTTCCTAGGACCTCATCTTGTTCAGGAGACCACAGAGAAGATAGAGTAGATTCAGAAGAGGATGACTACTGTGTAGTCTTAACAGAAGTCTTATGCTGATTCGAGGAGATGACCTCTGGAGTTCGAGGTCGGGGATCAGTTTTTCCTGTGTGTCACACCGTGGTTGGGACATAGGAGGATTAGGAGACAGGGTAATATTTTTCTGAGGTACGTCGGGCCGTTTGAGGTGTTATAAAGAGTTGGGCTGGTTTTTTATCAGTTGAAGTTACCTCAGAGGTACCGAGCTATGCACGATGTCTTCTGTGTTTCTTAGCTTCGACGTTACTTCTTAGACTCGTCTCTCGTCTTCCAACCCAAGGAGGTTGAGTTAGAAGTGGATGCATTCTTTGAGGAGCATACTATCCAGATCGTTGATCATAGTGCGAAGGTTCTCTGTGGCCAGTTTGTTCCTCTTGTATGGGTGCTTTGGCACATCGGCGAGTACATAACAAGACTTGTGAGAGGGAGGTAGACGTGCGATCACAGTGGTTAGAGCTGTTCGTGGTTTTGTCTTCTATACCGCACTAGGGAAATTTGAGGAAGAATTTCTTTTATGGGGTGGTTTGTAAGAACCCGAATCTTCTTTTAAGGTATGTTTTTCCTTTTCTGGTCGTTTTTTAGGAAAAAGGAAATTCTGGAAATTTTCTAAGTACACGCCATGTACTTATTTGTCGTAGGAGGCCATGTGTAGGTCGTGTAATAGCCACACACATGGCTATGTGGGAGTGACTTGGAGGCCACCTAAAGTGGAGTATAGAAAAGGAAAGTACATGTTTTGTACTTCAAAATTACATGTCGTGTACTTTCTTTTTTTTCATTAAATTCACCGGGGTCACGTCTAATCGACAGAAACACCCCCTCCTTCATTCGTCTCATCTAGGAGCATCGTACGACCGTGGATCTTTGACGAACCTCTAATATTGAGTTTTTCCTCTGAATCGAACACTATTGGTTGTGTTGGAATCTCATTGGTGAGTTCTCTCTTCTACTAGAGCATCACCATCTAATTTCTCCTCTCTCGTGAGATATCGTGGGTTAAACATTTTAAAAGTTTTTGTAGATCTTCAACGTTATAAGGAATTCAATCTTCGAGGTTCACATATAGAAATATCTCAACCTCGAGGTAGGTGGTTTGTGCCTTTTTGTTCAAAGTCTTTGAGTATTATGTGCAAATTCCACCAATACCCTTGAACGGGGTATTAGTTGTTTACCATTTTACCCCTGTTGATTGTCTACCATACTTGTATGATTATGTAGAGTTTAAATGGATGTTAATAGGGTTGATTTTATAGGCTTTGGATTTATTTCCATTGCATGTTCTGTTTACAACCGTTGGTCCTGTTTAGCCAGTTTGGATGCTTTGCTTGTTTTCCATGCCTATTGATATAGGATGGAGAGTTTGTATTCTGACATGCATGTTATGTTCTAGACAATTTATCCAACTATTTATGTAGGTTTACTTATCCATATTACACTTCTATGATCATTGACCTACACAGGGTCGTGAGAACATGGTGTAGTAGACTATAAGGGGAATTGACCGAGTGATCTTCCACAGATAGTCTTTGATCACTTTAGGCCATTAGGGGGATTGACCGAGTGAGCTTCCTGAAAGAGCCTAAGACCAATTGGGTCTATAAGGGGAATTGACCAAGCAAGCTTTATCAGAGAGTCCTTGTCTGCTTTAGACTATAAGGGTAATTTACTGAGTGAGCTTCATCAGAGAGTCTTTGATTTTATTCCTAAACTGTTTAGACTATTAGAGAAATTGATGGTGAGTGCTTCCTCAAAGAGTCTATGAACAACCTGGTCTATAAGGGGAATTTTCTGAGTGAGCTTCCTCAAAGAGTCCTTGACCTTGAGGATACAAATATGGCTTTTATCAGTGCTAAAAATGGCCATTAACAGCGCTAGAAAAAGCGCTATTAATGCTGGCGAAGATAAAGGGGGGGTCCCCTTTATCAGCGCTCTAAAAAGCGCTGATAAAGACCCCTTTTATCAGTGCTAAAAAATCACTGATAAAAGGGGTCTTTTATCAGCGCTAAAATGAAGTGCTGATAAAAGGGTCTTTTATCAGTGCTTTATTTTTAGTGCTGATAAACGACCACTTTTATCAGCGCTTTTTTTAGCACTGATAAAAATAAAAAATATTAAAAAATATTAAAAAAATACTGCCAATCTCGGGGGGATTTTTACAGCGCTTGATCCCCCCTTTATAAGCGCTTTTCTGCACCTCCAGCGCCCACCCGCACTGCCTACACCCTTTATCAGTGCTAGCCCTTTAAATCACCCTTGCGCGCGCACCCATGCCTCCACCCAGATTTGATCTCGAGACCTCCCCCATGTGCACCTAAATCCTTTGCCACTACCCTATATTGATTTGTTCTCTTATTCATGATATATCTATTTATTTATATATATATTTAGTTATATTTATTCGTATAGTAATATATATTTATATTAATATATATAGTTATATTAATATAAATATATATAGTTATATTAATATATATATATAGTTATATTAATATATACATATAGTTATATTAATATATAGATATAGTTATATTAATATATGTATAGTTATATTAATATATAGTGGTTATATAAATATTCATATATTGTTATTTTTAATAAAATGGATATTAGTTATTATTTAGATAAAGCTAATATATTTTTTATGTAAATATGTTTAATTATTTATTTAAAAAATTTAATTTTTAGCTGTGAATATATAAAAAATATGTACATATAGTTATATATTTGATTATAAATAGTAGTGCATTATAAAAAAAGGATGAAATATCAAAGACATAATATCAATATGAATGTAATACCTTGTAATAAATTCAGTCCCCACAAAAAAAAACCAATAATACCCCCTTAAACGAGGCTGAAAATACACAAAATGTTAAACAATCATGGTACCCCGACTAAAAACACAGTTTTTGAGGCCTTCTAGGTGTTTTTTGGCCTTGAAAAACGCTTGACCAGTGTTCCCTCGATTAGAGTTATGTAGAGCTCATCAGAGGCTTCGATTTGATATGTGGTAGAGCTCAAACGGACACCCGGATCAAAAGTTATGGTTGTTTGAAGTTCGAGTTGTGTTTTCAACATATTTTGGATTTTTTTAATTTTTTTAATTTTTTTAGTCTTCATGTTGTTATTAAATTACTATTACTCCATAATAATTAGCAAATTATTAATTAAAAATATTTTTTAAATTTTTTAAGAATCCATTTTCACTAAATATCTTATATATTAAGTATAATAAGTGTAAATGTACATTTATACTTATGTAAAATATATTTTAAAATTATATATTATATTTATATCAATATAACTATATACCTATATTTTTATATTAAAAAAATTTAAATTTTTTTTGAAGTCGACCCTAAATCAGCGCTACTAAACAAGCGCTGATAAAGGGGTAATTTTATCAGCGCTTTTTTTAGCGCTGATAAAGGCCCCTATCTTTATCAGCGCTTTTTCGTTAGCACTGATAAATGGGTGGTGCTGGCCTTGCCTAGTTTTGTGGTAGTATCAAGTTCCTGACTACCTTAGACTATAAATGGAATTGACTATGAGTGTTTCTTCAGAGAGTCTTTATATATTGAACTACAGGGGTTAGGCCGAGTGTACTTCCCAGAGGGTGGATTTTACATGTTAGGTAGGACAAGAGGGGATGGATGTGAGTACCTTCTAGAGGGTTACAAGTTTGTTCTTAGCTTTTTGATTAGTTGTTGCTTGATGTTGAAACTGTGGATTGTTTACTGCTGGGTACTTATTATTTTCTACTTTCTGTAATTTACCTTCCATATATTCACTGACTGTTAGGCACAGATCTTTGGGTAATTTCTTACTAGTATTTAGTCTCACACCCGGTTTTGGACATTCTTTGGGCCCAAACAAATTATATTGTTGCAGTTATAGATAAGTGCAAGAGCCCTTCTACTTCATGAACTTTAATTGTTGTGGAACCGGAGATCATGGTAAAAGGTTATGCTTGCAATGATGAGGAGCTGTTTATATTTTTATTTTGTACATTGTTATAGTACTGTTCATATTCCAGTACTATGACTTGTTTGGCTGCTTTCTTGTACATATGTATCATGCATCATTTAAATATGTGCTCCAGTTGTTTATACTTTCAATCTTCCAATGTTTACTCTTGTATAGATTCTTACTGCTTCCGCTTTTGTTTTTTTTATTCCGCTCTGTACTCTGCCAATGAGTTCATAGTTTCCCCACTATCACACTCAAGGCCCTCACTGCTAGTCGGCAGCCTCTGGCATTCGGGGAAATGTGCTTGCGGTCATGTGACAAAATGGGTATGGGGCGCCTCTGGGTGGCTTCTGAAACCGGGACATTACCAATGTGTACTAGGACATAACCTTGAGACAGGGCCTAGAATATACTCTAGATACCTACAAGAGTTGGTTTTGTTGTTAATTTATTCTTTTTACAATTATCAATATTGTTTGTATTATTTGTTCTATGATAACATCTTTTTATTTATGTCATATCATGTTCATGAATGGTTGGATCATTTGGCATCATCTTGGTCTATTTATTTTTAATCAATTTTTTTATTATTTTATGTTATGTTTCATTTATTTATGCTTCTATTATGTATATTACAAATATATAGGGTATATTCTCCCTAATTTACCACCATCATACCTTTTATGCTAGTCTAAAACCCCTATTGTATGGGAAGGCATGCTTGAGACCTTGTTTCCAACTGGTCCGGTTAATATTTATAGTATGAACTGGGTTGGGATGTGACATGTTATGATGAAGGAAATGTAAGGGATTGAGTATAGAGGTCATATTTAATTAATCATGAGGAAATGGAGCTAAAAATTATGAAAATTCATCATTTATAGTTTATATTACTCATTCAGGATGTGATGTTCCTATAAAATGAGAAAGGATCAAGGAATAAGGAAAAACTATTTCAAGAGCATGAAATCATGTGTCATGGTGTGACACATATTATCACACTATGAAATGAAAAAAAATATCCAAAAATTATTTCCTAGCATGAAACAATACTTGTAAATTCATTACATGAAAGCACTATTCATGGTGTGACAGGCTTCGACATGACCTATAAATTGTTGATTTTGACAGAATTAATTATGGTCCACTCTATTCACACCCCATTATGAGTGAGGAATATCATTACATACTAATTGGGAAGTTTATTATGGCCTTTATCTACTTTTTAGTCCTATAAAAATTGTTTAATGGGAGTGGAATGAGATTAGAAAATCTAGGGAATAAGTCATTGTGTTAAAGAATTGGATTGTTACTTCTTAGGTTTTCTATTTTAGTTTTAATTTCCTTTTCAATGTAATTTGAAATCTATATATGTTATTAATGTTTTTCTTCTTCCTATATCAATTAATATATATATATATATATATCTTCCTTATTTCCATTCTGATCACTTATACTCATTATAGTGAGTAACTGGCCTAAGGCTTTCCCTTAGGGGAGGTTTTGTGGCATTCCCAAATTCCTTCACTTTAAATTCATAAATGTTTTAATTTAATTTATAGTGAATGGGAGGTATTTTTATAGGTGCAGTGATCATCCACCATGACTAGACTTTTGAATTCATCCCATTGTTATACCAAATCATCTAACCCACCCTTCTCTGAGGTAAAATCTTTACACGATGAATTTTGTGCTGCTTGAGGGATTAAAAAAACAAATGATATAGTCAGGTATTTGAGGGAATTACATTCAAGATCATGGTTTTTATCATGCAATCGATATTGGAAGAGGTGAAATTTGGTTTTCTGAATAACTTTCAAAGGAATTATAAAAAACACACTCGATATAGGGAATATAAATACATATACAATGGGATGGATTTTAAAATTCACTAAAAATTAAAATAAATTATAATAAAAGAACCTGAGTAACCAAATCCTAATACCATGAACTTTATTCTCTAAATTAATTTCTGTTTGAATCTGTATGTTAGGATAGTTTTATATTTACATTAAAATTTCCCTTTTCAAAAAACAAATTTTATTGTTTTTATAAATAATAAAAACAAAATATATAAAAACTATATATTTTAATAGTGTTTGATCTAATTTAAATCTCTTCAAGTGAGATGACCCAAGTTAGAAACTATATTACACTTGTTAAATAATTTATAGCTTTTACACAACCCTAAGAAAATCATTTCAAAACATGGCATCATTTTCAGTGTTCATATACACTGATATGACTTTTTAATTCATCATTATTTTCTACCAAATCTTCAATACCTACCTTTTCTATGGTAAACTATTTATATAATGTATTAAAAGGGGCTCACGGGATGAAAAGGTATATGATGGAGTCCGGTATTGGAAGGTATTACATTCTAGATTAATGTGTTAATATGACCTTCTCTATTAGAGGAGGTGAAATTGTTTTCCCAAAAAGATTTCCTAAACATGATAGAAATCACACTCAAGGTAAGGAATAATAATCCATGTATAATTAGATGGATTTTAAAATTGAATTTAAATAAAAATAAAAAAGTAATGAATTAACCCAAGTAACCAAACCCTAGGACCAAGTCCTCTATTTTATAACTTCATTATATTTTTTATATACATGTTAGGATAGATTTATATTTTCATTTTAATTATCTTTTTCCAAAATAAAATTTCATTGATTTCATAAATAATAATAAAAAGTATAAAAAGTGATTTAGTAATATAGTTTGATTGAATTCAAGGATCCTCAAGTGAGATGACCTTATATAGACACTGTGATTCACTAGGAAAACAATTGTATCTTTCTAACCACCATACGATAGGTGTTTCATGGAACTTCTAGATTTACATCATAGTGAGAAACGTATATGATCTTTGAGTTTGATAGTTACTCTTATGACATTATAACTTATTTTGTCATGAATAAGAATAGTTATGATGTGATTATAAGTATATTAATATTCAAAACCATACATATAAGTAATCACAAAAGTCATAGAAGTTTTTTCTTGGACAAAAAATTAAAAAATATATGTAATAATTCATTATAATATATATTTAAAACCACCATGTTCATCAATATTTATTATTGAAAATTTATAAATACACAATGTAATTTCATGACCATATATATAATATATATTAAAAATAATAAAATGATTTTAAATTAATGCTTTGAAACATATATCATGTGTTGAATATACCAAATCATATTAGACACTATAAATCTCTATGTAATCTTGATAATTCAACTAATAAATCACTAAATTTACAAATCATTTTTGTTTCATGAAATGGATAAGATTATATCATCATGAAATTATCATTTTTTACACTAAAAGGAATCTATTACCCTATATATATGAACCAATTTATAAAACCAACATAGTCATCAGTTTAAAGAAACTTATTTTTCGAATTCTATTTATAAAATTAAAAAGATGTTCTATAAAAAATCACAAAAATATGAATGAAAGGTGTAAACCATACAATCAAGATACAAACTACCAATGTTATTCATGAATATCGAGGTGAATGAAAAAATGTAATAGGGAATCAAGGAAATGATAAATTGATTTTAGGCACCCATTTGAATAAAATTATTTTACCACTTCCATATTGTCATTACTAATAAGCTATTAAACATTTCATGAAACATCAAACATTGCTTCAATATATCAAAATAATCCATGATATAACATTACTGAGTTATGCCATTAATTATCAGTTTTTCATCCATGGTGGACCTTAACTAGAATTATTATGAGTTTAATAATTTTCTTCTTCATCAAAAAATATTGAAGTTATCTTTCTATCCATCTATGTTAACCATGATCATTGCAAACAACCTACAGTGAATGTTACCATCATATGTGCTTAGTAGATTGTATTTTAACATCATTTTCTTATCCTTTGTAAAAGGATTAAATTAATAATAAGTTAAAATATATTTCAACCTAGAAAGAGTGAAAAAGGTGAAAATATGATAATGAATTAGAAGATAAAGATGAATATTAGTGGGAATCATTCATGTTGTGTTAAGATTAAACCCCTAATGAATCTGTACTCTGTAAAATAAAATGGTGGGGATGGATCATGAAAACTAAAAAAAGAGGGAGAAATAATAGTCGGGTGCTAGATTCAAGAATTTCATATTAGTAATCGAGTGTTTTCAGATATTATTAACAACTTGTAAATTAGAATGCATTATAGAAAAATAGAAATAGGGATAGTAGTAGAAAAAAGAGGAAGGAGAGGAAGAGGAAGGGTGCAAATATAATATTTTTGGGTTGGTTCAATAGAATATGAAATACTCAAAGTGCTTTTTTAAATAAAAAATGCACGATTATAGTGTGATGGTTTAGGATGGGGGGATGATCGTGGGAGGGGTTCTGAGGAACCAGCATAGTGATGACAGCACTGCAAGGGGGGGTTCCATGGGCACCAGTAAAATATAGGATTTTTTTATGGTTTCTCAAAAAGAATGATATTAACATTGGGTATAAGTAATTCATTATTTTTAAAATAGAGCATAAATGCATTGAATCCCTCAACCCCTTTTGGAAAAACCCAAAAGGTATTGATCTCATATCAATGACATGAGAAAATTATTGATTCCCTTAACACCTTTCATGTTTTATTACATGAAATGCATTAAGGGCATTGATGCCTTTTTCCTCCACGACTATAAAGGCACCCCCCCCCCATCTCCAAATCTAAATACACACTCTCTCTCTCTCAAAAGTCTCTCCCGAATTCAGTGACTCTCTTTGTATCTTCCAATGAGTAAAAAATTTGTAAAACATTATTTAGGGGTGTTTTTTCTAATTTACATAGTGTTTAGATTCTAGTTTATTTTAATAATTGTATTTAATTTGTTTATTATTTAATTATATGTAATTTTAAAATATTATTAAATACTATTGTGTAATGAATTAGTATTTAATGACTTCTACTTAATAATTATTTAATAATTAGCCATATTTTGTAAATTAATCATTGTTATAAATTTGTTATTATTTAATATCGCTTATTAGTATATAATAATTATTAACTAAAATAAAATTAAATAACCAATCATTATTGACTAATCATTAAATAATTTATTTATTAACTAATAAACAATTACTAATTAATTAACGGTAAATTATTAAGTAATAAATAATTTAATTTATTAACCACTAATTCATTAGTAAATAACTAATAATTAATTTACTATTAATTAAATAATAATTACATAATAATTATTAATTACTAATTCGTAATAAATATTTACTAACAATTAAATAATTATTAATGAATGATTAACTATTCAATAACTATTAATTAACTAATAATTAAATAGTATTCAAATTGTAATTAACTAGTAATTAAATTGTAATTAATTATTAATTAATAAAAATAAAAAAATAATTAACTATTATTTAACTATTAACACACTTCTTCCACTTTCAACCCTATATTGTTATTCCCCACATTGAATAATATTTATCAATCAATTAATAAAGTAAATATTGAGTGGTTATATGAGAAAAAACATCCATTTCTAGATCCAAACAAGTTAATGCAGACTCTA
The DNA here is from genome assembly GCA_963277665.1 of Viscum album. Taxonomy (NCBI): domain Eukaryota; kingdom Viridiplantae; phylum Streptophyta; class Magnoliopsida; order Santalales; family Viscaceae; genus Viscum; species Viscum album. Next base: position 630,426,021 of record OY728134.1, on the reverse strand, counting down.
GCATATATTCACCTAAGGTTAATAACCTTGAAAGGGGCATATTGGGTATGAAATCAATATTTACTCAGTGCACGACAATGTGACCCAGCTACACACTTAGTTTGAAATTCCTGGGAGATTTTATTTAGTTAATTAACATTCCGTTTTCTCCACCAACATCACACTAATTAATATATTTTGACACGTAGAGGGATATTAAAATTAAAAATACAAAAAGTAGTTGAAACCATAGGGGTAATTATAAACGTAAGAAAACATTATAAAATTTTGGTTAAGTATAAATTTTGTGGTTTTTTGGGAAATGAAATTCCTATCTGGATACTAAAAGTGGATACCAACTCGGGCAGAAATGCGCCTAGAGGTAATAACTCTGAAAGGGGTGTTTTGGGTACTAACTCAATTATCACTTGGTGCATGAAAAATATTCCAAACTAGAAACTATGTATGATACTTTTAGGGGATATACTTTAGTTAATTCAAATGCTCATTACAAACTATTAAACATCTTTTTATATCTTTGTACCATTAAATAACATTACATAATTTTTCTACTATCAATAGTACATGATTATTATCCATAGTGGATAATTTTTACTCTTTTGGAATCATGATCAAAATCATATTTTATATAGGAAATCATGTATGTCTATCTCTACTACTAGAAGGAAGTTATCCAAGATAATCAAAGAGATTTATATAGTATAAAACCAAAATGAATTGTAATCATAAATGATTCTGTTTCACTAGGAGAATATCTAGAAACATTCATGGATAGTTTAATTTGAGACCTAATCAAAAGATAAAGTCTATTAGCTATAGACATTTTAAATTCCTTGATATGCTACGGTATCTAGCTTATCCATTTTTATGGTGAGGACTAGTTATAAGTAAAAACATTATTTAACCAATTATATAATAATGCTTTGATTGAGTCATGCGTGGAGGTTTCTACTATCCAACAACAACATGCTACTGTATTATAACAGAGCAATACAAGAGTCATCAAATAAAGTACATCAAGATATTATGAGACTATTCCATATCATGAAAAACAAGAAAAGAAAACAGATAACTTGGATATGATTCAAGATCAATTTGATGCTGAAGAAGTGTCTTATGATGGAAAAAATGTTAAAATAGTGATAATGGGGATGAAGATGAAGAATTTGGGTAAGAAATTTCTAGAAATTCAATCTGTGTATACCAAAATAAACGCAATATAAATCTTCCACCACTATTCAAATTATGGTCAGAATCTATGATATATTTTCTTACATTTGACTAGAATCATATCACCCATGTAGCTCAGTTTCATGGATTTATAGAGGATATGTTTGGTTCAATGTAAAAATAATTATATGTTGGAACATATTTTATATGAAAATATTACTTGAAATGTATATTTAAAAAATTTCATATAGAGATACATTGTACATATTTACTTAATGGGTAAAAATAAAAATAAAAATACATTATATGGTTTGATAAATATAATGATGATTGTAGAATTCACTTAAGGGTGATTCCTGGCATCTCTCTAAGAGGGTAAAGGATTTCAAAGATGGAGGAATCATATAATTTAATGCAATATAACCTATCACTAGATAATACATCATTGGATGTTGAATTTATATCTTTAATTATTTTTTAGATGATCAGGATGTGAAAATATGTTCTTGTATTCCATATACAGAAGAGGATATAACAAATTTTTTACTACAATATTTTTTATTGAAATGAACAGACTGTTAAAAAAATGAAATTAATAAAGTCTAAAATTATTGGGAGTTTTCATATTTGGTTTTTCCATAATTTCTATTAATATTGAGTAAAAACCACCAACTTTTCTTCCACCTAGACACAAATGAACATGTGACTCCAAATAACAAGTTGATCTAACTCATGTTATGTTTCATCGATTTTTTTTGGGAATTCATTATGTATATTATTTCATTTCATTTATGAAAATAGTTTATATAAATTTATTGAACATTTTTATATGGAAATTGCACTGGTGTATTGCTGATTTCAGAAACCCAAGATGGAAACTATAAATATATGTCCCTTTCATTTTCCATAGTAGGGAATGAAAATTATGAATATTTGAGTTGTTGTTTTGGCATTTATTAGCAACCATTTCAACCAAATATGGGTGTATTCTTGATATATGATCATCACAAGGTGATCAATGGATAAATCAATGAAAATCATGTTATTTGGACATCCCCAATTGCACATTATCAAAACTGTATTAGACACATTTTCAATAATGAGATAAATGAATTTCATGTGGAAGCTATGAAGAAGACTATCATGAATATTAATATGAAATCTATTTATTATTTTTTATTCTTTCGGCATAATGATAATAATAATTTATATGTAATATGATAACTGTCATGTAGTATATGAGTCGGATCGGTGAAGGTTTAAGTAGAAATTGGAAACAAACTATAGGGATAATCAAGAAGTGTATGACTACATGATATAGATTTCAAATATGAAATTAAAATCAGAATATAATGGGGGGTAACGTTATAGACACATGACCACAAACATTGTCTAGTTCACAAATTTTTTCTTAAATGGGATTCATAGCTTAAAAATAATCATTCCACTTCAGGAAAAATATTATCAATGTGTATAGTAATTTGTAGAAAGAAAAAGATAGACTGCTTGTGAGATTTATCATGGGATATGGAAAACACTTGTAGTGAGGTACTGATAGGAACATTGATGAAGTTTACACTTTTCTAGTGTGATTATTCAATTGATAAGTAAATAAATTCAAAGTAACATAGTGTTAGGGGCCCATCACAGGTAGCAATGGTTGAGTGTTAGTGGCCTTATTGGACTAGAGGCATTTTGATTGTAGAAAACTTTCATAAATTTTAATTCCCATGTACACACACCATTTCAACATATTACTCTATGAAAATATCATGGGAGCGATATGTTGATCGAGGGTATCATATCAATACTATTTTCACCTACTATTGTCCATGGTGGATGCTTATTGGGGAGTTTCAACATTTCATAATGCCCAAATATCAACCCATATTGATACCTGAAATCAATAGGTTGTGAACATGAGGCATACCAAGTCTATAAGAATTTAATTTAGAATCCCAAAAATTCCAATAGTGATTTTATTTTAATTATTTATTTTTATTTTAAAGAAATATATTTAATGAAATCTTTTATAAACTAATGTATTTTTATGTAATAAAAATATATTTTTTTCTTATTTATAAAATATTACCTTGTATTTTAAGAGTTAATAATTTTATATCTTAAATGAAAACAAACTAATATATTATTTAAATAAATATATTTTTACAAATAATTCATAATTATTTATTTACAATTATGTTTTAATACTAAATGTTTCGGATATATAAATATTTTTTACGAAAATTTTTATATAAAGTATATTATGTTTATAAATTCCCTTTTATTAAAAATTATAGGTATAAGTAGATAATATTTTTAATTTTATTTAATTCTTAAAATTTTAATATCAGAAATAATATTAACATGAAATATTATTACTTTTTGTTAAATTATTTTCAATAAATAATTAATTTTCTCTCATTTCTTTTATTACTTGGTATGTTATAAATTTTTTATTTTAATAAATTATTAAATTTATATTTTTAGATAACCTCTATTTTAATAAATAAATTATATGAATTTTTATTTAAATAAAATAATTATTTATGATTATAAATGATTAAATTTGAAATATTAATATTATGAGATTAAAAGTAATTAAAATAATAATAATTATTATTAAGGTTAAAAAATATTTTTAAGAAAACTATTATTTTTATTTTTAAGATAATATATTGTATTATATTTTTGTTTTCTATACTTTTTAAATTAAAATTTTATATAATTATATTAATATAAAAAATGAAAATCATATATATTTTTCAAAAAATATTACCTATTTTGAAAAAATAAAACACTAAGATGTTTAAAAAGGTGATATGTTTTTTTAAAACATTGAAATAATTAATAAAAATGAAAAAATACAATGGTGGAGAAATTTTAAAAAGGGAAAAATAAACATGAAATGATAATATGATGATATAAAATAAGAATATTATTGACTTGCAAAAAAGTGAGATAATAATTAAAAAAGATAAAAATGTAAGTAAAAAATAGAGAGAGAAAATGTGAGGAATGAAAACACTGACAAAGAAAAGAATAAAAAATGGAAAACTATAACAAAAAATTACAACACAAAAATGGTTGATAAGATAAAAAAATAAAATGAATAAAAAATATAATAAGAAAAATTTAATTTTGAGATTCATGTGGGTTGTTAAAAAAGGTTGGAGTTCCTATTTATCGAATTATTCTAAGGCCAAGATATAAGAATTATAATATATATTTCATATATAAATAAAATATTTATGTGTTGTATAAGAGTCAATAATTTTGTCGAACTTGATTGAACTTGCTCTACAATCCTTATTTATGCATCGTTAATAGAATAGACCATGATATTAATTATATGTGTGTGTGTGCAGTATATATATACTTTCAAATTTCATGATATAAGGATGTTAGTATTTCATAATTTTTAACAAGTCTATATTTTGTTTTAAAATTTTAATTTGAATTATAACTCTTCCATGAAATCCAATAATATATTTATTTTCAAATAACTCTATATGTATACATGTGTATATTTATTTATATACATGTATGTATATATATATATATTAGAAAATTTATATTATAATGAATTATTTCATGATTTTAAATAAACTATTTTAAAACAATAACAAAACATTATTTTGTTATTATTACCATTAAATTTGTTCTTTTTCAAATAAAATGATAAAATTTATTATTTTTGGTATAAACTATCATTTTATATGTATTATTTATTTACAAATGATATATTTAATCATTTTATGCGAACTATTCACTTTGAAGCAAGTTGTAAATGATAAAGGTGATCATTTTATGTGATAATTATTTTTATATGTTTGTATACATTATTTATAGCATTAAATATGGAAATCATATAAGTTATCATTGAAATATCATACATTTATATTCAGGTTTTCATTCAAATGACTTACCATTTATATTAATCTCATTTAAGAAGAAAAAATCCTCTTAAGTATGGATTTATCCAAAAAAATATATATTATTTTAAAATATGATTGTGCCAAGTAAATAAATTGTTTATATTATTTTATTATTTGAAAATAATTTTTGTGTGATTTTGAAATGATTTTTGGATTAAGAGTGAAAAGGTAGGACTATTAAAATGTTTTCTAAAAATTGGAACTTGAGTATCGAATGATAATTAAAAGTATGGGAGTAAACCCATGAACTCAAGGTAATGTTGTCCTACATGTGATATAGCAAAGTGGCCCTATGGTTTTCTTATGGCCCGTTTAGTGTCATAATTAATCGTTAAAAAATATTATTTTCAAATGGAGAGATCCAATTAATTATTTAAAAATTTTATTAATTTGGAATTTAATGGTTTTCAAAATAATATAAACATATTATATTTCAAATTATAAAAAAATATATGTATTTATATTTTCAAATTTAATATTTTAAAAGTTTATATAAATGGTTCTAAAACCCCTTATTAGGAAAATTAAATGCTCTCCATATGTTTAAAATTTATTTTCCATTGGTTTAGTTGAAATGTTTCAAAGGCGTTCACTTCGCATACGGAGTTAGTAAACACAAGGAAACTTATTTATTTTATTTTATTTTTTGATATTTCTTTGTTAAATTGTAATTTATATGTCTAATTCTATAAGACACAGATTGGAAAAGTTCTTGGTATGTAAAATACTCTGTATATTTTTCAGTATTCCTTTATATAAAAAAATGTTCCCAAAATTTTTATGTGATGAAACCGTAAACGTGGGTTCAGGGCTTTATAGTTGGTATTAGAGTAATCGTCTTGAAAAGTATGTATATTAGATCTTCACGGTAGAGTATATAAGTTTAGAAGTTCTAGTTTTTCAAATTCTAAAGATGAAAATTTTATAATTTTCTAGAGTCTGATAAATGAATTTAGAGGGCACAAATCATTAAGGGGGTAATAATGTAACATTATAATAAATTTAAATGGTGAATTATTTTAATTAAGTATTTATTTTTTAAAAGATATATTTTTAATAAAAACTTTTATGAATCTAATGTATTTTATTTAATAAAAATTTATTTTTATCTCAATTATAAAATATTACTTTGTATTTTAAGAGATAATATTTTTATATATTAAATGAAAATAAAAATATATATATTTCATAAATAAATGTATTTTATAAAATAATTATAAATTATTTAATTAAAATTATGTTTTAATATTAAATTTTTTGGATATATAAATATTTTTCAGGAAATTTTTTTAATGTAATGTATATTATGTTTATAAATTCTATTTTATTTGGAACTATTGGTATTATTAGATAATTTTATTAATTTTATTTTCATTCTAAAATGTTAATATTAGAAATGATATTAGCATGAAATATTATTTCTTCAAGTTAAATTGTTTTTAAAAAATAATTTATTTTATTAGTTAATTTTATTACTTAATATGTTTTAATATAATTGTTTTTTATAAATTATAAAATATTTTTTTATATAACCTTTGTTTTAATAAATAAATCATAGGAATTTTTATTTAAATAAAATAATGATTTATTATTATAAATATTTAAATTTAGATAAATTAATTTTATGAAATTAAAGGTAATAATAATAATAATAGTTATAATACATAAGGGTAAAACATATATATAAAAAATATTATTATTATTATTATTATTAAGATAATATGTTTTTTTTGTTTTTTTGTTTTATAAATTTTAAAATTATAAATATATTTAATTATATTAAAAAAACAAATATCATATATATGTTTAAAAAATGGTTGCATGTTTTAAAAAAATTATAAAATGTTTGAAAAATTGATATGTTTTGTTTTAAATAAAATTGAAAAAATTAATAAAAAAACAAAACTAAATTTGGAGAAAATGTCAAAAGAGAAAAAATGAATTTCAACATAAACGGATAATATAATAATATAATCTAATAATACTGTTGACTTGAAAAAAATTTAGATAAGAAACCAAAGGAGAGAAAACCATGAATAAAAATGAGAGAGAAAAAATGCAAGGAAATAAAAAAATGACCAATAAAAGAATAAAAATATGGTAAAACAATAATAAAAATTATTAAAATAAAAAGGGTAGAAAAGAAAAACAAATATATTGGATAAAAAAATAAAATAAAGAAAAATTAAATTGGAGATTCATGTTGGATGTGAAAGAAATTGGAGTTACCCTTTATTGAATTATTCTAATGCCTCGATATAAGAATTATAATATATATATAATATATAAATAAAATATGTGTGTGCTGTCTAACGTTCAATAATTCGAGAAAACATGATTGAGATTTCTCAGAAATCCTTATTTATGCACCATTCACATAACAAACTATGATACAAACTATATGTGTGTGTGTAGTAGTATAATTAGCTATATATAAGGGCCTTATTTAGGTGTTTAGTAAATAATAGTACATAGATTTTGATGTGTGATAGTGTGTGAAGCACTGCAAAAGTTAGTTTTCTGAGTTTTCTGTAGACCAAGTAAGTGTTTTAATTTCATAGTTTATAAATTTAATTATTTATAATTTTAATTATGTTAATCTGTTTTTAGAAAACCCTTATTAAGGGATCATTTTTATTTTTATCAAAAGAAAATTTAAATATAAATTTATTCTACTTTATGGGATATATATGAATATAAAAATTTATTTATATGTCTATATCTATATGAAAATACATTCAAATTCTATGATAGAAGGATGTTCATATATCAAAAATTTTCTCATGTCTATATTTTCATCTAGATTTTAATTTACACTATAACCCTTCCATGAAGTCCAATCTTCTATTTATTTTTATAGAAATTCATATATATATATATAAATATTGCTGAAAATATATGTTATAAATAATTATTTCATGATTTTAAATAAACTATTTTAAAACAATAACAAAACTTGGTTTTATTGTTGTTGTCATTAAATTTTATTTTTTACTAATAAAATAAAAAAAAATCATTTTATGTATAGAATATCATTTTATGTGTATCATTTGTTTGAAAATGATAAATGTTATCATTTTATGTGTAATATTCATTTTGAAGCAAGTTGTAAATGATAAAATCTAATTAATTACTTCAATATATTATTACTCTGGAATTTAATGGTTATCAAAAGAAAATAAACTTATTATATTTCAATGTTTTGAAGAACTTTTTCTAGTTATTTATGTTATTAAGTGAAATATTTTTAAAGTATTTATAAATAATCATAAAACCACTTACTCGTAAAATTAAATGTGAGATCTTTGTTTAAAATTTATTTTCCATGGGTTTCTTAGAATTTTTTTCAAGGCTTTCGATTTTCTTAAGGAGTTACCGCACAAAAAGAAATTTAATAATTTAATTTAATTTTTTTGTAAATTATTATGAAATTTTAATCTATGTGTATAATTCTCTAAAACCTAGATCAAAAAAGTTCCTCCTACGTAAAATTCTCTTTGTATTTTTCAGTAGTCTTTTATATAAAAAAATACATAGCATTTTTATGTGCTAAACCCGGAAGCACGAATTCAGGGATTCACATTTATAAAGAGATAGACTAGCCTCATGAACAAAGCCAATAGCTGATATATAGTATATATCTTAGTCATGGGAAGAAGAAGAAGTGTTTCCCAAGATTTTCTATAATGAGTTCTCATTTTTAGCCATGATGATTTTTTTCATAAAAAATATATAATATTCTGAGTATTTAAAATTTTAATTATGTTCAATATTCGAGTCATCATTTTGGGTCATTTTTTAAAAGTTTTGGTGATTAAAAATAAACTTTCTAAAAATATATTTCATATACATTTGAAAATAAACCTTATGAAAATAATCAATCAACTCGAGTGATTGTCCAAGTTTATTATACATGTTTCTTCCAACTATTGTAGTGATTTTTCAAAATCATCTAGTTATGAGAGAATTTGAGATCAAAGTAAATATTCAAAGTGTTTAAAATGAATCATTATGAAAAATAATCATGAGAAGAATCATAAGAAAATATTTAAAAGAAAAGTAAATTATTAGTATGATATTAAGTGTTTTCAATATAGAAAAAAAACAGCATATAAAATATGATTGTATATAGTTAGAAATGATAAACATGGAAAGAAGGAAAATAAAATAATAATAAGATGGATTTTACTTATACTTATAGTTACATAAGAGATTCTAACTCAGGTTAAGAATATATAAATGAAAATTAAATTGGTAATCCTACATTAATGAATAAATTTTGTAATGTTGGTGGTTTTTTTGAGCTATATATGGCTCATTATATAGTTTGGGATTAATTTGTGAAATCCAAATATGGGTTGTTTCCAAAAATAAAGATTATGAATATAAATAAATCATATAATGCAAGAGTAATTACTTAAGGATTGAAAACATCATAGAGACATAAAAGTGTTCATGATTAAATCCTTAGATATTAATAGAAGGAAATAATCTTATCTAAGTAGAAAAATAATGGAAAATGTTGTAACCAAATTTTCAAGAATAATGAAAATATAATTATGTGAAATAATTTCTATGATACATAAATATTAATCCATGTTATCATCTTCAGAAAGAGTAAAAGGTGTTAGTATAACTATTATATTCTACAATCTACAAAGCGTGAAAATCTACTTAACAAAACATTATATTTACATTTCATACATTATTAATAGTTATTTAATTTTTATTCTTGGAGATAAGGGATACTTCTACACTCATTAAACATTATAAACATGTTTCTCATGACATGCTTGTGGGTCATGATATTCAATGGGTCGAGGTGTGTCTGGCACACCATTATCATCACATTTCACCTCCAGACACTATTATACCATACCTATGACATGATGGTTTTTATGGTGTTACTATATCATATTTTATATTTTTTATCGTCATATCATTTCTTCTCTCAATGAGATATGGATACTTGAGACTCAGATTTTCCAGTTACCTAAGTGGGATATTAAAATCACCTTATAGGATATGGTTGTTATGCTTGGTCTTCCTATAAATGGTTATACAATTATAGTACCCACCCATAGGTACTATTATGAGAATATAGAGTAATTTATAGGCCTAGAAATTATGGGAGATAATAGTTTTATATATGGAATATCCCTATCTATAATATTAATTGACATGCACTTCACACATTTACTTGCTGGAACTGATGAGTAAACTATCATGTTCATTGCTTATGCATATATCGTATGGATCATTAGAAAGATCGTGTGTGATTATCACTATATTATGCATGTTTATATGATTTATTTGGGGTTACTAAGGACTTTAATTAGGTTGGGAGATATTGTCAAGAATCTTCTTACTTGGAATTCACATATAAATCCATATACACTGCATGAAGATCAGATCACATTGATATTGAGGGATATTTCATCTTCTTACAAATGTGGGAATGGGATCAAATCCCTCCCCTGGCCCTTATTGTTATCATTATGGATATTCCCATGGATTTTCTACATGATGCTCTGCATGGATGCTAGTATAATCACTCGCCTTTATTGTTTTCCAATGTTAATATGAGTTTTTGTACTTAATTATTTATTATTATAACTTTCTATGATTTACATTATAGATGGGGTTAGAAAAACTGTTTCATTAGGATATTGAGGCATAATTTGGTTGTTTACCATTACATTTTGGATAGTTTATTACCTACTAATGTAAGTATATACATTTTTCTATTGATTAATTAATTTCAAAATATTATAGTTCTTGGAAATTAATAAAAAAATATTTTAACAGATGTCACCTATCATTTAAAACATCATGATAGCCATATTAAAGTACATCTGACCAGATTCATGCATATTAAGCTATTGGTTTTAATGATGTCAAGATTTTAGTGTCTCTCAGACACTTTCATATTGTTGAGTGACGCCAACCTAATAGAGATATGCATCAATTTGGATGTGTTCAATGCATTCCATTGGAAAACAGAAATATGTCATCAATTCATTCCCCTGGGATGTAGGATTTTCACCAGAGACAACAACATGTAAATTATTTAAACATATTCGATGCATGGGTATCATTTAGTATTGAGGTAATTTATATGATGTGAAGCTTTTAGTCACTGTAGATGCACCAAGGTTGGAGGATAACCATTAGGGTTTTTTCTATCTAATGGATAATTTTCAATATTATACATGACGTGAACGTCATGTCCAGTGAAATTTTTCCACATGATATTGAAATAAATTAAATCACAGAACCCATAAAGGATCTTTTCATGTTAAATTAATAATTTATTTATTTATGTCAATAGAAATAATTCCTAGATATAGGATATTTCTTTTGATCAGGTTTGCGATCTTCTAAAACCATTTTTAGATTACCTTCATTACATTTGGAGGATCCACGTATAAAATCCCTCAAGTGGTGACTCATGCATCCTCCTTTAATTTCAAATGATGTTCGTGGATTTTCATATTCTAGTAAGAAAAATAAATCATCTTTAATTATTCATCTTGATCACATTAATATCCTTAATTCATGAAGGAGTTCTTCTTGTTATTGAGAAGATGAGAGGATGAGGAATTCGAGAGAGAAATATATTGTTCACAATGATTCTCAATTTTTGATTAACCCTACACAATATACATAATCATAAATTTTTATATCTAGGGTTTGGATTAAAATATTATTTAATTGTGTACAAGACCTTCAAAAATATTATAATCCTAAAATAACTCCATACCATAAAATATTAATATTATTATTTTATAGTATACACTGACTCACATAAATGATAAAATTATTTAACATCTTGTAAATTAATGTCTATCACCATGCATGATCTTGGACTACTCTAATTACTGGATATTCATTGAATGCCCAAATAAATATTTTATTATATATTATATTCATAAATAAATATTTTATTCGCAACCCAGAGAATAAATATTTATTAAATATTCAATAAAACAATATTTTATCGACAATTGAGTGAATAAATATTTATTAAATATTCATATAATAAAATAAATTATTTATTATAGAATAAATAATTATTTGTTACCATGTGAATATCAGGTATCAATATCACTTGAATAAATTTATTCCTGAGTCTTGAGAGTAATATTTATTCCATCAATTATTTTTAAATAAAATTTATTCAAGATCAATGGAGAAACATGGCGTGTAACACCTATAGGTTTCTTTCTCAGGAGAATTAGGTGGGATCTCCTAATTTCTAATATTACTATCTATTAATTGGTTTAGTTAAACAATAGAAATAACTTAATTTTTCATTGTTGAGAACCACATATGAATGCTCACTGTTTAATATAATCCCTTCGTCTCAATATCTCATTGATAAATTTTCACATCTGTGTCATCAACCCATATTATCAATGCATCTTTCTTTAATTATCTGAAATAAACATGTCATCTCACCATGGATATATAATTTAATGTGATGGTTCCATTCTAATCAAAGGATAAGATATCAACTTCCACAAATATGGAAGGGACAAATCCTTTATCAACTTATTCATTAATAACACATAACTTGTGACACATATTTCATATCTAACATCACCATGAACTACATCATCATGGTTTATGAAATAAATCTATGTGTTTGAGTCATAATTTTCATTAATATTAATCTTAAATTTTGTGTTCCATTACACACACTCGAAGATAAGAATATCAGATGACACCAAAACATGTGTAATTCATACTGCTGTGTATGTTCTCGTAATCTTTATTCTTGGGGATTACCAATTGAGAGATTCATGAAAATATTTCTCATCCAATTACAAGTACTCAAACCTGATAGTCTATATACTATGTGTCCCATCATAGTATGTTATCTGACCAAAGATCTATACTTAGAAATATGAATCTAGCATTTCAAGGTTATCATAATAGGAGGGAACTACTTTGACTTTATCAATATGGCATATACTCTAGGATTTTATTACATTAAATTCATGTAGTACAATGAAAAATATATAATAAAATATTTTATTAATATTAAAATAGTTAAATATATATGTAACATAACGTAAAAATTACTTGTTCTCAGACACCAACTCCAACTCCAATTTGGACCAGAGCCAACTGCCTGTGATATTTTTGTCTGGTAGACCTCGCATGATGATCATGTTTCTGTTGAGTCAAATATTTAGTAAAGGGGTCCACCATATTTCCATCTATGGATATTCTTTTCATTCTGACTTCACCTCTTTGATAAAAATATATCAGAATATGATACTTATGAAGTATATGTTTCATTCCCTGGTGTGGCTATGACTCCTTTTCAAGTGGCACCACTACAACATGATCATAATAGGGTGTGATAGGATATTTACTAATAGGTACCATGTCAATATATAGGATGAATTTTCATATCCAAAATAGTTCTCTGGCTGCCTTAGAATCTATAATATACTCATACGCTTGGAATATATGACCACAATCTTCATTGATTTATTCCATCTTAGAACACATCCATTGAGAGTGAAGGTATATCTCATCAGAAACTTCGGATCATATAATATATTTTGAAACTAGAATCATTATATCCACTAAATAATAGTTTCATATATCCTCTATATACCAGAAACATATACTTAGTATGCCTCGGATACTTAGAGATAGTATTCACTACCATAAAATGGTGGTCACCTAAATCAGCTTGATATTTTCCCACGATAATTAAGATGTAGGTGATATCTATCCATTCACATGGAATGAATATAAATTATTTTCCCAATTACAGATGCATATAGAATCTTTTACATTCTTTTCCTTTTATCATGTGTCATCTGACACATTTTATTGTAAAGATGGATGTCATGTGATATTTGCACCAATCCCCTCTTAAATTGTTCCATACTAAATCTCTTCATTATCTTGTTAATATATTTACCTTGACATAGGCCAATAAATCTCTTGGAACCATCATGATGGATCTTTATCCTAAGAATATATTTTTCTTTACCTAAGCCCGTGAGGGAGAGTCATTTATCCAACCAGGATTTAAAAGAATATAAGACTAGTATTTCATTTCTAATAAGTAATATGTCATCAAAGTATACTATTAAGAAAAAATATGCCCCACTAAACAACTTATAGGCACAAGGATCACATTCATTCTTTATTAAACCAAATTCCATTATAGATTCATGAGGTCGAATGTTACATAAACTAGATGCTTTATTTAAACCATAAATGGAGTTTTACAATTTGAAAAACATATTAGAATATTTGGGAATCATAAGCCCTTCAGGTTGTGTCATATAGATATCTTCCAGAAGGTTTCATTAAATAATGATGTTTTACCACCATATTCCAAATCTCATAGTCATGGAAGGATTCAAAAGAATGTTGAATTATTATAGACTTTAGCATTCCAATTGGTGAAAAGGTTTTGTTGTAGTCAAATCCTTGACACTCTTTAAACCCTTTTGGTACTAGTTATACCTTATAGGTACTGAATTCCCCATACTTGTCATGTTTTTCCTTAAATACCCATTTATAACCAATGTTATTTACACCTAGTGGATGATCTACCAAAATATAGACTTGGTTTTGGAACATGGAATCCATTTCAAAATTCATGAATTATTTTAGTTTGGAAGCATATATGCCACATACTGCTTCATTATAGGTTAGAGGATCATTATTATCAACAAATAGTGGGTCATCATCCTTTATGACTAGAAAATCATATAGTTATAGATATCTAACCACACTTTTACTTCTACACAATAATTTTATATCTAGAATATCCTCTTCCATGGGGTTTTGTAGATTCTGTTCTTATGCCAGCATCTACATGTCTAGAGCCTAGATTTAATAAAATCTTATCTCACACCCAATATCGCTTTTAAAGATATTATTCTTCTCAAGGAATATGATACATCTTTCAATCACCGCATTTTTATCTTAAGGAGTGTATATGTAGAATCCCCTTGTTTCCTTTGGGATATCCTATAAAGATAAACTTTACGCCTCGGGGTGTATGTTTGTTACCTAAAGGGGCCTTAAAAACACTTAACATCCACACAAATTTATGCATGACAACAAGAATTTCATTCCACACCACAATAGGTATGGAATACTGTATTCTGCTTTGCTTATCACTCAGTTTAGTATCTATACTGTTTTTTATAACATGTAAACCCAAAATTATAATGAAGAGTCACATAAATCATCAATGATCTCACTATATATAACAAGGTATGGTTCATCCTTTCACATACACCATTCCAATGTGATGTATAAAGATGGTTGAGTTGAGATAGAATCTCAAAATCCTGTAAATAAAAATTGAATCATTGATTAATATATTCTCCACCTTAGTCTAAGTGGAGTTTCTTGATCTTCTTACCAAGATGGTTCTCAGCTTAATTCTCATATTTATTGAATTTATCAAAGCAATCGGACTCATTTCCCATCAATTATAAATATCTATATCTACTAAAATCATCAGTAAATGTCATGAAGTATGAGTAACCACAACGTTCTTTACTAAAAAATGGTGCACACATGACAGTATGAACTAATTCAAGAATCTCTTTATCCCATTCACCTTTTCCACTAAATGAGGATTTTATCATTTTATCTTATAAACATGTGTAACATATACCAAGTGTTTTTAGTTTAAAAGAATCAAAATATCAATATTTATGTAATTTATTAAAATGTTTTTCATTTACATGAATTATACTATGATACCAAAGTTGGGTCAATTTTCATTACATGGTTCATGTAATCCAATGCATAAGTACCATTTTTAAAAAATTTCTTACTATAAAAAGTGTTATATTTATATAAGAAGCATAATTTATTTATGAATTTAAAATAAATCCATATATATCAAGTCTAGATATATAAATAAAGTTTTTGGTAATAGATGAAACATAATAACAATATTTCAAAACCAATATCATTACAATAGGAAATATGAGGTGGTAGTCCCTGATAGATGTATTGGTAAGACTATCTCTATTGGATTCTCATATATCTTCCTCCCATTGATAAATATCTTTGAATATACTTGTTTCCAATATTTTAATACAAATGTGAGAAACAAAAGATGTATCTAATAACTAATTTGTTGAAATAGATAAGTTAAACTCAATAACAAATGCACCTAAAGTTTCCCCTTGATTCTTTGGATGGGTGTAGTTTTTCTTCTAGTGTCCCTTCCTAACACATGTGAAACAAATAACATCTTTATCCCTTTATTTCCCCTTGATATTTCCCTTCTTTGAAGGTTGTTGCAAATAATCATTGGTTTTAGACCTCATTTTCCTTTCTTTTTTTACACGATAAGGACCAAATTATTTTTGTGCTTATTCTTCGTATCTACTTGTAGAAAAAGTGTAATAAGGTCTAGGAGAGACTTCTCAATTTTATTTATATTAAAATTAAGAAAACAATATAGATAATTTATGGAGTTATTTAAGAATTAGGTTGGTTCATAGTTCATCTAGGAGTTTAAACCCTAGAATCTCTTTAAGCACAATATTTCTAATGAGTTTGACTATGTGAGGTCTAATTGGTGCACCCTCCCCATGTTTACTCTAAAAGAGTTCCTTGAATATCTAAAATTATTTCTTCCATAATCCCTCCTAGTATAAAGCATGAAGATACTCAAGCATGTTTTAAACATCCATGTTTTTGTGAGACTTCATGAGTTCACTAGACCTAGAAGAAATAATTAAACATTGAACATCAAACATGTTGTTCAAATGATTGTAATAGATAGAGAACTCTTCATCACTCACCTTCTTAGAAGGTGGATCAAGTAATAAAGATTATATAATGTAATATATTCTTTCATGTTTCAAAATAACTCAAATATTTCTAAACAATTTCTATAAGTTACTTTTAGTGATAAGATGGAATTTCTCTGATATTGATCATAGGGATACTGTGGATTATGAACTTGTCATTTATTAAACAATTTAAAAGAGATTATTTTTGAAATATCATATTTTTTAAATAAATTATTTTTAGTACTTCACTTTATTATGTCTCTCTCTATTTTATCAAGTATAGATGACCCTTTCCATGAAACTAAAAATGTCCCATCACCCAAGACATTCTAGTGGTAAGAATCCATATTTTCTTTCTTTTAATCTAAAAATAGGCCATGAAAATTATAAGATTGTATTTAGGTAGTAGTTCATTCCAAATGCGGTCTCAAAACACCATGATCCATTGAGTGGAATCCCCAATCCAGAAACCCTTACTCAGATTTACTCAACACTTAACTCTAGAATTTTATTGGACAAACATAATCTATTAAACCCAATACAAGTTTAGTTAATTCAACCCATTATCTTAGTTAATGCTCCCTGATAATTAAAATTTCCCCGATTTTGGCCAAACCAACACTTTAATTATGGGTTCATCTTAATTCAGACAATGGAAGGCTTAATGACCAAATATCAACTTGAGGTATTTTATTTTATTATGTGTAAAAAATATATTATTTTATATTTCATATATATTATTAATATTAAGTGTATTTTACTTAATTAATTAACCATATTGGATAAAACATTTATAAATAATATATTATTTATATTCTATCATTGAACATTAATTTACTTATTTATGTGATTCGTGATCTTTCTTCTATAAAATAAAAAATGTTTAATACAAAAATAAATAACTGAATTAAACATGATCTTATCTAATGGTTGATTAATTGAGAAGATAATAAATATACTTTTGACCTAGGGGAAATAACTCGTAGTGTTGGTATTCACATGAGTTACAGTATTCCACCTGTCCACTTGTGTATTTCCTATGTTGGCATCATCTCAACACCATCTTGAACTACCACCATGATCCTTGGGATAATTTATTTATTACATGTATTTATAACTCACATGTAGTTGAGTGGAACCAATGGATTGGTTAAGGGGAATTACATAAATAACCTTGTACACAAAGATCCTAAAAAATAATTGAAGGAGGGATAACTCATAGGCCATCATATTTAATTTAATAATTAATAATTTCAAAACTCATATACTAAATTAAATTAAAAAAACCTCATTAACATTCATACACATTAAATGAATACGCAAATGTAAAATTGATTAACATTCATTTCTATTCATTATTTATTATTTTTATGAACATGCTTACGTTAATTAATTAATTAACTAATTCTCCATTATCATAATTCTCATATGAATTATCTTGGACATTCCCTTCACAAATTAATTCATGGTAAATATATGAAAGAACACGTAATTATAGATAATTATGATAAATTAATTGAGGGTTTAATAATTCATCAAAACCATTATTAAATTTTCAAGCACAACAGGTTCTAATAAATATATTAATATTTTAATACTGAAATTAGAAATTTAATGAAATTTAATTCCATCCATAATTGGGAGTCTACATGGTGTGTACTTATAAGTTACACGTCATATAACTCAATTTTTTTGTAAGTGGGATACATGTTTGGGGCTTCGACGTGTACTTTGGATGGAATATATGACGTGTAATAGTTAGCTACACGCCATGTGTTCTACTTACAGTATACCTGGGATAAATGTCTTGGGATTTAGTGTGTATCTCGTCTGAATTACAAGACATGTACTAACAAACTACACACCATGTGATATGAATGTCATGTGTCCATGAAACCCACTAAAGGACTTGACATGTTCATTGGAAAAGGGACTACGCAACATGTACAATCTAGCTACACACCTTGTATCTCACATTCCATGTGTCCATATAACTCTCCAAAGAACTCAGTGTTTGTTTCTGATGTGGGAATTAATTATTAGATTTGGTGTCCTAGGATCAACTATTTTTACTTTGATTACATTCATAAATGATTATTTGAATACAAATAAAATATATTATTATATATTCTTCATTTTTCTACATGAATTTAATGTAATAATTTCCTAGAGTATCTTCCATATTGATAAGGTCATTGTAGTTCCCTGCTATGATGAGAACCTTGAAATTTCATTATCATATTCCTAAATATAGTTCTATGGTTGAATAACATTCTATTATGGAACATGTAGCATGTGAAGTTCATGTTCGATTGATCATAAGAGGATGAGGATTCTTATCATGAATTTTTCACTTAGTAATCTTCAAGGCATGAAATTATGAGAAAATACCCACCAGTATGAATTTTGTAAAGTTTTTTTTCATCATATATTCTTATCTATGACCATATCTAATGGTTCTTAGACTTTATGATTATAATTTATGCTTATCATGGCTCACACTCTTATATTTACTAACCAAAACCATAACACCATATGTTGGTGGGAAGTATATTGCGTAGGGTACATCATTAATGATATGTTGTTAATGGATAAGTCAAAGAAGTATTTATCCCTTCCATATTTATGGGATTTTATAACTAAAACCTCTAATTAGAATAGGACTGTCACCTTAAATTCCATGGGCATTGTGTAATGACATGTTTACTTCAGATAGTATAAGAAAGACATATCGATCATATAGGTTAGAGAAATAGATTTGCATCCTAATTTATGAGATATTAGTACAAAGGGGTTATATTACATATTGAGTTTTTTTATGTAGATGTCATTATTGTGACATTAATTTCATTCTCTTGGATGAATTGACCCATTTCTATATATTAATACTGGACTTTAGGTGAACCCACCTAATTCCATTTAGAAATATTCCAAAGGGTCACAAACTAAGTGTTTCCATTGATCTACATTAATATAATATATGAAAATAATTAATGGAATAAATGTTATTCTCAAGACCAAATAATAATTTTATTCATGTCATATCGATCACAAATATTTATTTATGAATAATATATGGTATTAAATATTTATTTTAGTATTCAATAAATTTTGATGATTTTGAATGGACCATGATCGCATCTATTAATAAATATTACTTTACAAGCTGGTAAAATAATATTTATTATCATGAAAATTATAAAACACTCTATAAAATAATATTATTATTATTATTATTTTGGAATGGGGTTTATTAAATATTTTTATATTATTTAATGTTTGGTACACAATTAAATAATATTTTTACTTCAACACTATCTCTATAAATAGATGGTTATGTTTATTTTATAGGATTAATAAAAAATTGAGAATATAGAATCATTGCATACGACAGAATTCTCTCTCTCTCTCACACACTAACTCCTCCTATCTCCCTCTCAAGAACAAGAAGAAATCCTTAAATCTTTAAGGATCATTTAGTGATAAAGACAAACAATGCCGGACATTTGATTCACTATGATAGAACCCATAAATCAATCGGTGTTGCTCAGAGATCAACAGAACACATGTGGATCACCCCTAGAGAGATTCTACACTTGAATAATTACAGTGAAATAAAGGTAATATTAAAGGGTTTTATAAGATCAATAATGTCATCAAATAATGTTTCCTAAGACGAGGTAATAATTTCTTTAAATATAATTAAATTCATTATAAATTTAACATGAAATATTCGTTGTTTGGGTTACAAGAAACTCTATATTAAAATAAATTTAAATTTAATTCCCACCAAAGGAACTTCCAATATGTACATAACCTTCAAGTGGTATCAAAGGGGTCACGTTTTAAATTTATAATTATTCATTTGACAGTTTATCAATATGTGTTATCATGGTTTAAAGTTTTATTTTATATTATTCTTTCTTTACCCTAGTTTTAATCAAATTTTTCTCTACATTTTAATTTATTCATTAAATATTAAAAATTTATAACTCTAAGATTAGATAATGAGTGATTGAATATTTCATTGGGTTGTTCTGAGGAATATGGATAGATAGCATGGGATTACACAGCATGTAATCGAAGTACATAATGTGTACCCAAGTGAACTGTACCTGGGTGTGTCGTGGGCTACACGACACAATGATAAGTAATTACATGTGGTGTATTTCTTACAAAAATCATATAGACTAGGAAAACCTAGAACATATCATGACGTAATACATTTTGTATGACTAGAATAAGCATCGTGTAGTATAAATGCATCAGTGGAGAAATTCACGCAACCCTTGTTGCCATTATAAATAGTCAAATCCACATGAGATTAACTGCCTTTTCCATTAATCACCACATCCAAAATACACATTGATCAATTCAGTGAGAAAATTATACACATAGAATGTAATATACATAGTGTGTAGCTGTTTTGTACACTTCATGTAGTACCATATTTGATGAACATTCCAAGCCCTTTGGCAGGTTTCATAGACACACGAAAAGTGGAACACAAAAAATGTAGTTGGTAGTACACACCATGTAGTCTGGCCGATTTAAATGTCAAAGCCTCAGACAGGTAACCCAGGTACATAGATACTGAGATACATGGTGTGTAACTCATAAGTAAACACTGTGTCTTCTCCCAATTAATATAGAGTTAAATTAAATTGAATTGATAATATTAGCATTAAAACCTGATTTTATTCATTGGAACATTTGCGTTACAATTTAATAATGGTTTTAATGTATTTTTAAAATTATTAATATATTTTTTATAATAATCCATAATAATTTTTTATTCCATTTATTTGTCATGAATTTCATTAATATGGGTTTCTCCAAGAGAATTCATATGGTCAACAAGATAAAAGGGAATTCATTAATTAATTAATGTAGGTGTGTTTATCTTAATAATAAAGAATGAATATAAATGAATGTCAACCGATTTAATTTTTAATATAAATTTCATGTATGAAAATTCATGAGTTTTTTCAAGACCTGTGTATGTGTTGGATGTTTTAATTTAATTTATTACATGGTCTTACAATTATTTAATATTAAATTATATTTGATGGTCTACAGGTCATCCCTCCCTCCGTTATTATGTACTACATGAGTTTCCATGGTTATTTATGTTATCCCCATTAACTAATATTTTTTCTCCCCTCACCTATATGTGAGTTATAAATGCATGTAATTAATAGAGTATCTCAAGCAGTTTGAAGGAGGCTCAAGACATAACCCTATTAATGTAAACCCACATGATACACTGGTGTATATGTGGAATGTTGTAACTTATGCCAAGACTGGCATAAGGAATTTTCCCAGAGGTCAAAGGTTGATTTATTTCCCACTCAATAAGTCAACAATTATATAATATCATGATCAGGTCATTTATTATATATTTATTTCTATATTCTGTGTTATTTATTTTCTGGATGCAAGACCGTTATCACATTAATAAATTAATTAGCGCTTAAATATGGAATTTAAATAAATGGATTGTGAATCATTATTTTATCCAATATGGTTAATTAATTAAGTGAAATATACTTAATATTAACATGTTTTGAAAAGGATAAAATAATATAAAATATATGAATAATAATTTAAAATATTTAAATATATATATTAAGTTGGACTTTTTCTTTCATTACTTGATTTGGAATGAAATCCTTATTATTGTATGGTTTACAAAACCTTTTTGGGACACTTACTTTTAATTTGTAGTTTTTATAAAGGTTATGGGTTAACCGAAACATCTAGTATCAAGAGAATTATCCACTTATAGACTTAGTGATTCTTGGAGGAAAATTTTGAGGAAATCTAAGTGAGGATTTCAGGATTGGGGAGTCCACTCAATAGATTACGGAGTTGCAAGCCTGCGGTTGGAAAATTCATGCCTACCAAAATACCATCAAGTAGCTTGACCAACCCTCATTGTGGTTATAAAAAGGGGTATATGGATACTTTCCACTATAATTTCCTAGAAACAACACATTCCAAGTTCAATGGTGAGGGATGTTGAGACTTCGTAAAATAGTTGGAGATTTAATAAAATTAATTGTAATTATTTCTCACATAATTTATAATCAAGAAAAGAACTAATAATATTATCTTTTATAGTTGTATAAAATTGAAATTTCATCATCCACACTAACTCTATGATCTATATTGAAGAAATACCATCTCCTCACTAGTAGTAACTTCCAAGAGTGGTTTAGATTTCTTTAGGTTGTATTCATCCACAATCAAAAATCATACATGCTAGAATCTTCTATGCCTAATCCACCTTCCAAGGAGATTTTTAATGAAGATTTATTTTCCTATGAAAAACATAAAAACAATGTTTTTGACGTCTAATGTTGTATTTTATCATCAATTTCTACTGAACTTATAAATTCTAATGAAAAAATGGATGCTTATAACATGCTCGAGAATTTATATGGTATATACCAGGAGGGATCTAGATAAGTTTTTTTTGAGATATCTAATGATATTTTTAAGATAAATATTATATAGGGTTCCTCAAATGGACCCAATGTAATCAATATCATTGTCTAAATTGAGCGTCTATCAGCTCTAGGGTTTAAACTCCCTAAAAAATTGGGTATTTTTCTCATTATTACATCACTTCCTCAGAACATCTCTAAATTTAAGATTTATATTAATATGAACTAAATTTATAAGCTCTAATAGATATTCTTACTCTTAGTTTCCAAGAATATTAGGAGACAAATCATGAAAATCATTCTGTCCTTATGGTGGAAAAATAGAAAGTCCAAGAAAATAGTTATAATCCCAAAACTTATTCACATCACCCTTACAACAAGAGGAATATCATGGGATATCTAAGGATTAGGATGTTGTTTTTCTAATATGTAGCAAGAAGGGACACTGGAAGAGAAACTACACCTAGCCAAAAAAGTATTTGGGGGCTTCAAGTGAATTTTTTATCAAGTAAAATTTATTTGTTTCTACAAATTGAGTATTAGATACAACTTGTGGAACTCATATATATATTCAAATAAAAGAACCAAGTATATTAAGAAATATTTACAGAGGGGGTTATATCTATCAGCATCCAATAGAGATAAACTTGTTGTTGTAGCTAATAGTGTCTACCATATCATGTTTCCAACTAAAATTATCCTAGTTTTAAAAGAGTGTTATTATGTGACAATTGTTACCAAAATAATTATTTCTATTTACAGACTAGATACAAATGGTTTTATTTTTAAATTTGGGAATAAATTTTGATTATTTCATTAGGATATCATTTTTATGTTAATTATAATTAAAATAATTGTCTTTATGTGTTTAATTATGCAAAAAAAATAATGGTAATCAATAACTAAATCACATTACATGACTCATACCACACCCAACTTTGGAATCACCAGCTAAGACATGTAAATGATAATTGTTTGAATAAAATTCATGAATATGAATATTTATATTTTTTGAAAACTTTTTGTATGTAACACGTGTTTACAAGACAAAATGACCAAATATCCATTTAGTGTAAAATCTCAAAGGGAAAAAGGTTGTCTTTAATTAGTTTATATCGATGTGTGTGGACCATTTCCTGTTTATGTAAAGGGTTGGTACTCATACTTCATAAATTTTACTAATTATTAAATTATATATGGATATTTCAATTTGATGAGGTATAAGTTATATTCCATTGATAGATTATAGTAATACAAGAATGAATTTTAGAGAAAAATGGTAATAAAATTAAGAAACACAACTTTGACCATAGTGGATAATATCATAATCAAGAAATTGTTGATTCTTTTGGAGATTTTTTTATTCTATATCAACTCACTCCTCCCTATACACCTCAGTGGAATGATTTAAGTGAATGGAGGAACTTCACCTTGTTGGATATGGTGAGATCAATAAAGAGTCATGTGATTCTTTTGTTATCCTTTTGGGGATACATGTTACAAACATTGGGAAAAATACTAAACCAAGTAATAAATAAGGTAGAAGATGGTATACCATAACAATTTTGTAATGGAAATAAATCCATGTATTCATACTTACATGTGTTGGGTTGTGATGTTTTTGTTAATGCCTATTTAAGTAACAAACTTTTTCCCTGAGGTACAAAGTGTACCTTTATAGGATACCCCAAAGAAACAAGGGGTTATTACCCTTATGACCCATTAGAAAGAGGTAATAGTATAAAGAAAAACCATATTTCTTGAGATGGTTCAAATATCTAAAGGATGTATTGGGAGAGAAATATACTTCAATGAAGTTATGGCTCAAGGTGAACAAGAGTTTGAATAGGAAGATTCCACAAATCCCTATGGAAGAATAAGCTATTCTAGATACTCAAGTACTACGTAGGAGTACAAGAGAGGTTGGAGAATTAGAATAGAATGGTTATATAGTCAATGAGGATGGTGAGTCTCTATTATTTGACAATAATGATCATTTGACCTATAAAAAGGCAACAATTGGAACAAATGTTTCCAAGTGGAAAGAATCTATAAATTATCAAATGGATTCCATTTACCAAAACCAAGTATATATTTTGGTAGATACTATAATGGATGTAAATCCCATTGGTTATAAATGGGAATTCAATAAGAAAATAGACATAGAAGGACATTTCAATACCTATAATGCATGAATGGATTTTAAAGGTTTTAAATAGTTTCAAGTCATTGATTATGAAAAAACATTTTCATGAGTTGAAATACTGAAATCCATCCAAATTATACCTACATTGTGGCCTTACGTGACTATGATATTTGGAAAATGGATTTTAAAATAGCCTTCCATAATGGTAACCTTCAAGAATATATCTATATAACACAAATCGGAGGGTTTTTTACTCTAAATATTCCGAAAAATATATAAAAACTGAAAAAGCCCATTTATGTACTAAATCCAGAATTTAGGTCATATAACATTTGATTTGATGAATCCATAATGTAATTTGGTTTCATAAATAAAAAATGAAGTCCTTTATCTATAATAAGTTTAGTGGGAGCTATGTCAATTTCATTATAGTATATATGGATGGAATATTACTTACTGGAAACGATATACCAAACATACAATTTGTTAAGACTTGGTTGAATAAATGATTATCCATGAAGTACATATGTGAGGCATCATATATTATTGGGATCAAGATCCATCATGATAGATCCCATAGGATACTTGGCATAATTCAAAGAATATATTTTGACAAGAAAGTGAAGTGGTTTATTATAGAACAATCCACAAGGAGATTTTTTTCATTATAACTTGGTATTCATATTTCTAGGAACAGTTTTCCTTATACACATAAAGAAATAAAAATAGTGGAAAATATTTCATACGCATCAGAAATTTGGTCATTTTGGTATGTTTTTATATGTATTATACTACATATTTCTTATGAATTAAGTGTAGTGGCATGATATCATGCAGCCACGGGTGACTGCCATTGGATTGAAGTAAAAAATATCTTTAAGTGCCTAAGGTGTACAAAGGATATGTTCTTTGTATATGGACTATATGAGGAAAAATTCATTAAAGGATATGAATATTCTAGTTTCCAAGTAGATTAGGACGATATAAAATCACAAACGAGATACATTTTCACTTTTAATAGAGGTGTTATGAGATAGAAGAGATCAAAGAAGGATATGGTTGTAGATTTTATAGTAAATTACAAGTATATTACAACTTTTGAGGTAGCTAAAGAAGAATTATAGATATAAAACTTCATCCAATATATTTATGTGGTACCTAGTAGTAAATATTATATCACACTCAATTTTTAAAATACTATAGTGGTGGCCCTTGCTGAGGACCAAAGGTCACATCAGTAGATGAAGACCATACATTGGATGTATCATATCTTCACAGATTTTTCCTAATAGTTGAGGTTTTATTGAGTAGTATTTACATGGAATACAATGTGGTGGACCATGAGACTAAAGCTTTGATTCATCAGAAACATGATTATCATGTGAGGTCCAGCGGACTGAAATTCATAGTTAGTTTTATCTTTTCCAAATGGGAGTTTGTTGGAGTTGGTGTCATAAGTCCAACTATTTTTAATTTGATTACATGTATAGTCAGTGATTTGAATATTAATAAAATATATTATAACATATTTTTCATTATTCTACATGACATTAATGTAATAATTTCATAGATTATTTGTCATTTTGATAAGGTCGTAGTTGCTCCTTATTATAATAAGAACCTTGAAATGTCCTGAAGATATTCTTAAATATACTTCTATGGTTGGATATATTTCTACAATTGGACACATAGATTGTGTATTTCGGGTGTGATTAATCATAATCCGATGATAATTCTTATCGTAAATTTCACACTTGTTAATATCCAAAGCAATATATTATATGAACATACCCGCCAGTATAAATCTACATGTTTTGGTGTCATCAGATATTTCTATATATCTACATGTGTATTATTGCTTACAATCTAATATTAACATTGACGCATGTTATGGCTTGTGCACTTATATTTACAAACCAAAACCATCACACCATATATTGGCATCAAGGAGGGTATTTTGGGTGCACTAAGAATGACATATTATTAATGGATATGTCAAGGCTGGATTTTTCCCTTCCATATTTATAGAAGTTTATATCTTAGCCCATTGATTAGAATATAAAATTCACGTTAAATTCCATGTTCATAGTGTAATGGTGTGTTTATTTCATATATTCAAGGAAAGATATATTATTTATATAGGTTGGTGACATGAATATACAACCTCTTTGATGATATATTGAGTGAAAGGTATTATATTACATAGTGAGTGTTCATATGGGGTTGTATTTTTTGTAACATTAATTTATTTATCTCAGGTTCCTTGACCCATTGTAACATAGTAATATTGGAATTTAGATGATCTTTACAAATTCCAAATATAAATTCTCCTAGAGAGTCACAAACTACGTGTTTCTATTGATCTTTATTTAATTATATTTTAATTTAATTAATAGAATAAATATTATTCTCAAGACCAAGGAGAAATTTTATTCATGTTATATCGATTGAAAACATTTATTGATGAATGAAATATTTTATTAAATATTTATTTCAATATTCAATAAATTATAAGGAGTTAAAATAGACCAAGTTCATCTCTGATGATAAATAATAATTTACAATCCATACTGCAGGAAACAGGGGAAATACCAACTATTTTGAACCATTGGTATAAGCAGGAAAACCATTGGTATAACCTATACCAATGATTATAAAAAACATTAAGAGTTTGGATATAGGTATAAGCCTATAACAATGGTTTTCTATAAATCATTGGTATATGACACATTTATGTACATTATTCCAATAGTTTAAATAAACTGTTGGTATACACGTATACCAATTGTTTAGAAAACATTGGTATATTCAATCTCCCTTTAAATAAAACAAATAGTTTAGAAACCATTGGTATATGTCATCTCCCATTAAAAAATACCAATAGTTTAAAAACAATTGGAAGAAATTCCTCTAAAATTCATAACCATTTACACCCCCATGTTTCAGTACCCCCTCGCTCAAAATACCATCACCTGCAAAAAAAAACACTACACCATCACCTATAAAAACACTACCAAATAGAACCTGCAAAAACATTACCAAAAAATATGCATTATTCAATAAACAAATTAATGCACTCAACCAGTGATAGCACACATTTAAAACATAACATATTTACATTCATATCCAATCATCATACATCATGTGTCGTTAATATTCGTCAAAATGTAAAGGATCAATCTCTCTCCCATCACTTCCAATATCATCACCATCACCATCATCATCGTCATCGTCATCATCATAGTTATCATCATTGTCACCATCCTCACCATCATCCTCACCATCTCCATCACCAGGAATGGCATCATCCCATCCACCAATAGGACTACCATCTGGTTCACCATAAAACATATTCTTCCTCGACATATATATATCTCAATATATAGAGGAATCTGGTTAAAGTTATAGACATAAGGCATCCATAAATTTTTTAAATTCATTGTTGGGATTTTAATTCCATTCATGATCCTACATGACCGTTTTTTCCCTCTTCTACCTTAGTATGAGCCTATGTTTCCTCTTCATAAGAAGTTTATAACTCAGTGCTACTAGAGATGACAACTAAAGTGGAAAATATCAAGTGGGGGAAATACTTTCCTTGGTTGACAATATAATATCAAATAGTGATCATCTCCTATTACCTTATGCAAATGATCATTTGGCTCAATTTTTTTAGCTTCTTCGTCATCAAGGGACACAAAATCACACTGTTACAAAAAAATGAACTCTTTAATTACAACATAGATATTAAAAATTGAAATAAAAAAAGTAAAACTTGCAATATGTTGTTGTGTCTATTAGTTTACTATGATTCCACCTTTCTTTTTTCTACTCGATAAAAACAATTTTTCTCAAGGCACACATACTTTAATATTATATATCTCCCTCTATAATGACATAGGGCAGTGTTTATCAATATATAAAATATATCATAGTCTAATAACAAATACTAACCAATGATTGAACAATAAAATGAAATACAGAACCATCAAGTAACAGAATGAAATATATTTGAAAATTTCTCCCCCACTCAATTTTCATCAGCAATTAGGTGATTTTAATATAAATTAAAACCCAATTTTGAAGGGAGAATGCATCAGTTTTAAAGATATAAAATCCAAAATATAATTAGGGGAAAAAGATATATCTCTCTAGTAGATGCTTATGTCCTTTGGTTTTCCATTCATTTATATGTGGATATATGATTTACATGACTATGATTTTCTTATAACATGGTATATGGTTTTATTCAAGGATTCCTTTCATATAAAATTTCACTATTCTTTAATTTATTAATATTTTTAAATGTATTTTATTGTTATTTATTTTTATATTTTTGTTGATATTACTAAGGTTTTCATCTCCCCAAATGGGTTGTAAGTACTGAGGTAATTAAGGCTAGAATTATTGTAGTGAGAGTCATTTACCATATTCTAATGGGTGTTGTAGGAAATGGGTTATTAGACATGTATGATCATATTTTTGATGGTATAATGATAACATTCAATTTATCATCATCATAATTTTTCATTAGGAAATATCCAGTGTGATATCGATGTATTGTTCATGGACTAAGAGGCCTTTATGTCGATAGGATCCTAATAACAATCATAATTGTTTCCCTATTCTTAATTTTCAGTGGTTTTTAAATGTATTATTATGGAAAATTTCTTGAACCATATATACCCTTTGGGAAGATCCCCATGATCAACCTATAGATCCTAATCCTAATAATGTGGATCTAGGATAAAGTAAATACACAACCTGAAAATCTAATGGTCAGAAGAACAATTTTTATAATACATCATTTAAAGGAATGGATTGATGATATAAATTCTTTAGAAAATATTAAAACCAAAGACTAGTGGTTTTATAATCAATGACTTATGTGTTATATTATTCATATATAACAATAAATCATTATCCAACTTCGAAGTAGTAAATAGAAAATAAGATAAAAATAGGTAGTGGACATAAATGGAGAAATGGATTCAATGTATCATAAACATTTTTATATTATGGGAGTATTTCTGAATAATTTAGAAGTCAAAATGTCTAAATGGGTATTCAAGAAAAGTTAGACATGGATTATAATGAAACTATATATAAAAAAGGTTTTTAAAGTTTTAAGAATGGAAATGGTGTTTCTTTTTTGAAAAAAAATATCTCTAATAGAGATGTTTAAAACATTTTGAAATGAAAATTAAATATTAGATATACATGAATAATATAAAAAAGTTAAACATATTGTTTTTTATCAAAGAAAGCCTTAAATCATGTGATATTTGTTGAAATGCTTCTACTTTTGAACTCATTGAGGATTATGTTTTATTTATTACCAATACATCGGAATTGTAATATGATATGTCTGAAATGTTCTTTTTTGATGTTTTGATATTTATAGAGATTAATTTTCTAGGTTCTTGGAGTTTTAGGATACTGATGAATTGAAAATGTATTCTATATGTAAGTGTTATATTAAATCTATAATATCTATAAAAGTGTCACTTTGAAATTACTATATATAAGTAAGAGTTAGCTTAACTCTAAATAATATGTAAGAGTAACTCTATGACTTTTAAGGACATGTTATCATAAAAAAAATCTATGTTTTATTTATCAACTACCATGGGATTCCTCATGATTCATAAGCATGAATCTAATACTATTAATTTTGCATAAGAGTTGATATAAGGTAAAAAAGTTAATTTTTCATTCATAATAGACCTATAAAATATTTATTCCAAATTTCCTAGGGGTATGGATGATTACATTTAGAAGAAATAGTTGATTTAAGATAAGCTGATCTAAAGATAGATTTCAGATGAAACTATATCTATAAGAAAATAAAATGTTATTTCATTGAGGTGGGTATGAATATTCCTGATAAGTCCATAGAAATGAAAAAAAATGGTTTTAGTAATATATACCTATCCAAAAAACATGAAATTTCTTTAGATTATTCCAAAGAATTTAAAGTCTATTTCAAAATTAGTATAATCCTATCGAGAATTTATATAGGTATTTCCCAAAGAATAATTGAAATGAAAAAAAAGTAAGTTGATGCTTGTATTTTTATTTACTGATTGAAATATATATATTACTGTTATAATAATGAATAAATTAATATATTTTAGTGATAATTATTGTTGAAGTAGAAGTTATGCACCATGATTGAAGAATATTGCCACAATGGTCTTATTACATGTGTTAAAACACATGTGGAATAATGAAAATATAGAGTTTTTTAGAATTAAAAATAAATGGATGATTTTTAGAGTTCTATGGAAGACCATGAGGACAAGGATAGATGATGATTTATGGGATGTCAAATATGGAAGTTTTAAATATTGTTAAAAAATAAACTTTTAATCGGTTATTTATGAATCAAAATATCATAGAAGATATCATGAACATAAAATATATGGTCATTAACAAGTTTTATATTTTTAGAAATTGATCGTGTAGTTGATGTGGGATTAAAAAAATAGGAGGACGAATATTTTCTTAATTATGTGGTGTGAGAATACAAAAAAGGGTTATAGTGAACTGAATCTGACCAAATTTAATAAAATAGAAATGATGATAACCAAAATGATCCAAACCACAAAAAACTAATATAAAAGTAATAAAACTAAAATAAACTAAATTAAAATGAACTAACTCAAATAGAAAAAAAAATAAATGATTTTAAATAAAACTAACCTATCCCAAATAGAACTAAAAAAACATTTACACTAAATATAAAAAAATTGAATTGAGATGGACTAAATAGATCAAAACTAAATTGAATATTATGAAACATAATTAAATAAAACTAAATTAAATTGAACTATTATAAGTAGTATCAATTCAAACAAGGATAAATTTAATAAAATCATATCCAATTGTCTTGAACCAACCTAACCAAAACCCCACCATATAGAAAAAAAAATATAAAACAAAATAACCCAAATTAATGTAAAATAAATCAATAACAAAGTTATTTAAATGGAATAGAAAAGAATAAAACTGACCCAAATAGAATCAACATGAACATTTTTTAATCAAGCCATGTTATATTAAACCATAGTTAATATAAAATAATTTAACTAGGATAAACAAAGTGAAACTTATCCAAAATGAATTAAACTAAGTTGAACATGAATAAAATAAACCCAAACATCCCAAAATGAGATAAATAGACTAGATATGACTTGATTCAAAATGATTCAAACCAAATTTAATCAACTGAAATAAATATAAATCAAACTAAACAAACTAAAATCAAAATATATTATGCTGAATAAAATTAAGTCAACTCACCCCGACATAACCCAAAATGAAATGAACAAAACCAAACTAAATCAAACATAAGAAAATCGAATATACTTAAATCAATATGAATGGAATCTATCTTAATACACCTATATATAAAAAAATAGAACCAAATAAATCTAAATTTAACCAAACCAAACTAAATCATAATGAATATAAATGGACCGAGTTAAAGAGAACAAAACATTACTAAATTAAATTATAATAAATAGAATTTTACTAACCAAAATTGACATAACATAGCTTGAAAAGTACTATGATCAAAATAATTTATATTTATAAGGATGAATTAAAATCCAATCTCATATAAAAAATGACTCAAATTTACTCTCATAATTAAATCATTATTTAGTGTATTTGTTTTCCACATTTATTAACCACTTTTTCATTGATTTAATAAAAATAAAATATGACATTTATTATAATAATATTAATAGATAAAATAATTAATTTAAAACTAAAATAAATTTTATAACTAAGTATGAATCCTTATACTCTAAATTTTATTACCCTTTATTATAATTAACAACTTATTATTAATGAAATTGAATAAACTATGTATCACTATTATTATGTGGAATTGAATGTATGGGTAAAGTGATGGTGAAAACAATAAGTAAGAAAATATAAGAAAATATTACGTTATTGAAATTATAATTAAAAACCTCCATTATGAAATTCTTGTTTCCAAAATCATTCAATGATATTTTAATTTATACAAAAATCTATCTAGAGATAAAAACTAAAATATTTAAATAGTTATGGATTTCCACAGCATGGTGTTAGTCACCACAAAAATATTCACATATCTCTCTATCCTGAGATATACTTCTGAAAATCATATTTTTTTCATAATTTATGTTATCAAAAATCCATGTGTAATCCTCAGTACACCCATAATCACCATCAAGTCACGCTTATTTTTTATACAAAACAATATTTTGAATGGGAGGAAATAAATGTGTGTTAAATGTAAAACAAGGTCCAAATAACCATAACTATTAAATATATAATTTTCTTATATTGGCCATGATATTTTTAAGCTCAAAAAATCATGGTGATATTTTTCAATATATCCTTTTCGACATGAAATTGTTCATAATTTGATCCATAGATTGGTTTCTCCATATAATCTAAAACATTAACTCTTATATATTAACAACATAGTGGTAATAGAAAAACCCTCATGATTTTTGTCCCATGACTTCATTTTCATTCAAAGTCATCTAAATAAACAATTAAACTTATTTTTTCCCATAAATTATTAAAAACATCAATAGTTATATGGTAAAAAAATATTTTTCATAAAACTTGGGGAAAATATTTTGAGAAATTATGTTGTTAGAACCAAGTCGAATCTAATTAAACTTATCTAAAAACCACCAAATAACATTAAAATTAACTAAATTAGGACATAATGACTAGATTTTATTTCTATAATTTATTTAAATAGAAAAATAATAAATTGGTGTCGAATAAAAATGCCTATTTACTCCCAGGATCGAGCATCGTAGTACCCTAAAAAGTGTGGAGGTATTTCATAGTATCCTTTTCTTATTTCATTATGAAACTTCATAAAAAGGAATTTTTAATAATAAAAAACAGATTATTAATATAAATCATTTTTATTTTCATTAAAAAAAATAAAATTTGAATAGTACATTAAAATTTATAATCTTACAATAATAAATAATTTCCCAATAATGTGATATTGGACAATCATTCATGATAGGTATGGCCACTAAATCTATTCTAAATCTATAAACATAGCCACTATACAACTCGTGCTTATATTCTCTCTACAGCTCTCTTAATTCTATGAGTTTTTCATTCCTCACAGGCTCACAATTAGTAAAATTATAATGAAGTTGGTGCCAAAATATTAATTCATGTAAATATAATAACAATTTAACATTAAATCTAAAAATAATTTACCCATATTTCCACCCAAAAGTTATCATTTACTTCCTTTTGAAGGTGTCTTTAGAATATTGGTTTAGTATTAATGATTTTAGGGTATTTGAAAATTGCCTCCATAAAATTCATACTTTCTTGACCTATTTTTCAAATCATTTTGGCTGGTGGATCCTGATTAAAAGTTAGAAAGAAAAATAATCACAAGATATTATATTTTATTGATATATATCTTTGAAATAAAATACTCACAATAAGAACAAAAGATGGAATGCCCATCTATCCCATGTGGCGATTATTGTTTTACATCATTTTCCTTTGTACCTCTTTAATTTTTTATATTTCATACATTTGAAAACAAATATGAATTTAATTTTAGATGCATAACTAATGTGTATGAAAAATAATAAATAATATGTGACATGACTTAATTAAGTAATAAAAATTTTCAAACTAAATGAGGATATTTAGTGACATAAAAAATCATATTATATTTATTAATAAGAATATAAGAACACAAGAGACATGCCATGGAAAATAAACATGTTCAAATTACAATGTTTAGAATAGGTATGATATAGTTTTTTCCTTCTGTTTTCAATCCGGTTTTTTAGGTTATTTAGGTCATTTTGGTCGATTGACTAGGTCATTTATCCACTTTTGGGTAAGGTAATTTTATTCATATTTTAGGTTAGTTGATTTTGTAATTTTTTGGTCAGATCATTCTTTTCATTGGTTTTGATTTTCATTCTAATTAGTTTAATAAGTTTTAGTTAAATTCATCTTGTATTTTTTTTTAATTGAATTCTTCTAGTTTTTAATCTTATAATACAGTTTAATTAAATATTTTAAAATACAACACAAAGAAAATGTAAAACAATATATATTGAAAAGTCACATGAAGTTCAAGTTGGATACAAAATATTTTTAATCAATAGTAAACCAATTTGAATAGTACCATCCTGAACAAAATAATTCAGTCTAAACCAAAATAACTGAGAACAGAAATAGATGATTCAATATATTTCCCACCACAAAATTAGGTTCAAAATAAAACCTGAAAATTTAAATATTTAAGTTATAACAATTAATAAATTTATTGGGACAAATAGGGGTGGTGATAGTGTCAATTTCATCATCACCATCATCAAAAATATGTCTTGGGATTACTTTAATAATTAAACCAAATTTAGGTCATGGGTGATCTTTCACGTGAAAACTTATTCCTACAATGATGCTAATATATATATGGATCATCCATAGTAATATTGTGAGTCATGTTAATAAATATAAATCCACAATCATCAATAAATGTGACATGTATCATCATCGAATCAAACCACTTTCATTTCATCATAATGACTCGACCATGAGAGTAATAATACAATATTAGTATTTTCTCAATGAATCCATAATAAAATACATTTTCAAATTGAGGAATAATATCTGATGTAAGTGAATAACAATATATTATGGTATTTACAATATCATTGTAATGTTATGTACTCGTGTTCATTTCTGATTCAGTGATAATAAATTTGTACCCATTTATTACAATTGATTTTCATTCACGAACCAGAAAATTAGGACCAAAATACAAAGATATTATTTTTTAAGAGATAGATACAATAAGAAAATTAAATACTTGAAATATAAATGAATATTAAAATTAAAAAAATATTAATTTTATAAATTTATTTCATTAATATTTCTACCTTCATTTTCAACCAAACAGAAAACTCTTTTCTATGAAAAGTATATCTCCTAAAATATAATGAATGATGAATTCTAATTATAATTTTTTGATGTTTCCTTTTAAAAAATAAGAATTGTTTAATAGATATACACAATTATATGAGATGATATAATATACACATGTTTAATTTACTTTTTTTATGTAGTCATCAAAAAATCCCATTTAAGAAAAACTATGTGATGTGACATCTCCCACCCTTCAAGTATTAATATAGTCAGTGTATATGATCCTAGAACTACCCCTATTTGGGAAAGTGATGGAAAACTAGGTTCAGTTTTCTCATACTTCTCTTTATCATTTCTAATAGGTTTTTTCTATCTCATAGTAATATCATAAAAATGCTTTGAACAAGAATCCATACATTCTTGAGCCATGTATCCTTTCATGATAAAACCTTTGGGATGATTCACGTTCCAAAAATAATAATTCATTGAGTATATATTTATTCTAGTTGGATACACCCAATGAATAGAAACTGGTCCTATAATAATTATTTTGGTTTGAATATAGACAGTTAGATGCAACATGCATGTGAAACATAATTGAAGAAAAAATTTCTTCAAATCACATAAAATTAATGGTTCCTATGATAGAATTTTTTTCAAGAAATAATTGGACAAATTACTAGTAAAAAGATCTATTTAAAATGGAAAATTCAAATAAATACCATCCTTACATTATTGGATAGTAGATGATAGATTTCTATTGGAATCAACTTATGCAGAAGGATATGATAATCATGACTATTTAAATATTTCAACTTTAACTATCTTTTGTTGACCCATTTTGATATGTTTCTTGAATATCCATTAGATACTTTGATAGACTCTAGTACTTCTCAAAATTGATTTTTTTTCTACAGGTGTCATCATATAATAAGTACACAAAACTTTCAATTTATTTTTAATGATACACACAAGATGCAATTATGGTTTGATAGCCTAATCCATGAAGTCATGTTGAGATCATAAATCCTCTTTTTTCCATTGAAATTTATAAATATTGAATGAAAAA
The DNA here is from genome assembly GCA_963277665.1 of Viscum album. Classification (NCBI taxonomy): domain Eukaryota; kingdom Viridiplantae; phylum Streptophyta; class Magnoliopsida; order Santalales; family Viscaceae; genus Viscum; species Viscum album. The sequence continues at coordinate 630,388,516 of OY728134.1, read as the reverse complement.
TTTAAAATATATTTTTTCAATGTGCATTATGTATAAGAAATGACATAACAAATTGTTTGACCAATAAGGAAACTCAAAGAAGATACTTTTATTCTTCCAATTGTAATTGGATTCAGAGGAAACATTTTCCCTCTTTCTAGATTTTATCTAACCCTTCCAAAATAAAAAAATTTCATCTTATATTTGATTAAGAAAATTAATTCCAAACATACACTAAGGTATATTTTCGGTCTCCATGGTATTATCAAACCATTGATGATTATTCCTATATGGATGATTTATTTGAAATAATCATCAATGTCCCATAAATCTGAAAATGTGATGATATTTTTGTCTTATGGATAATGTATTATTCATAAAAATAGGGCATGAAGGTTTTCCCTTCACGCTCCAGCTAGATATCATTAAATAAGATGAAAAATCATTAATCATCTATATAAGCATATCACGCATCTGAAATATATCTTTCGAACAAGCATTGTATGTGTAAACACTTTAATTCCAAATCTTCTTCAACTCTTTTATTAAAGGTTGTATGTATACATATGTATCATTTCATGGATTAGAACGTGTATATATGACTATACTCATGAAATTTAAAGGTTTTTTCATACACATAAATGGAGGAAAGTTAGAAATTTGTATGAAAATTGGTCATGATATATGTAAAGTAATCATCTTCCAAAATGGATTAAAATCATCACATGCTAGACCCAAATTCCCATTACATGCGTCATTTGAACAATTGGGATATCGAGCAAAAAATGTCTGCCATGATAATCCATCTATAGGATGAACAAACTCATCATTATCCTTCTTTATCTCAATATCATGCCATCACATATTTATTTCTATTTCATTAGAAATGAAAATATTTTAGAGTCTAGAAATCAATTTAGAGTGTCACATTACTTTATGTGGAATGTGAGATAGTGTTCTATCATTATTTGGCTTTCATCAGGATGCGCCACATTTTATAAAATCATTTCATTTAGTATTTTCCTCCAAGAATAAGTTGTAATCTTTCAAGAAAGAATGAATTTTTTCTTAGAAAATCAATGTTTTTCTAACATATTCCATTACATATAATGTTTTGAGGCAATATATACATCGACTTGAAGTAATTACTCTAAAAATGTAAGAATATAATTGATGGATGTATTATAAATCTTATTCATGGTTTTCTTATGAAACTGTCAGATTAAGAATTCCAGATTTTTTATTTTACCACATTATCGATATACTCGAGTCATTGAATCCTCAAAAAAAATTACCCTTTCAACATCATCATTTTCATTACATGAATCATGTGTGCTCATATTTAAGTATTCCTGGTTCAGAATCCTCTCTTTATCATGATGATGAATAAACATAAACTTGTCATCTAATAATTTCTCTAATCCAGTCCTCTCTTTCAGATCCTGAAAATTTTGAGATTGCATTTTCTCCCCATTATGATACCTGATATAATAGTTTATTTTAGATCATATTTTATTATATGGTAGCTAACTTCTTAATGACATAACCAAGGTCTTTCAACACAATTATAATATAGGAAGTGTATAAGAACTCCATCTGAAGCATTGTTAAATATAAAATCTAAAAATACTCCAACCTATTTTGAAAACTACTTTAGATATGATTAGTTTCATACATCCAAATTCTTTCCGTTTTCTAAAAAAATAATATCTCTTGTCATAAAATAAATGAAATTATATTTAAATTAAATCAAGAATATATTTAATGAAATTATAATTTTTGATTTTATATAAAACCATAACTGACACACTAGTTTGTATGATAATTATAATATAAAATAAAGAAAATACTATATATATAAAAAATACTATATAAATAAAATCATGATATTTAATTCCATTATATCAATTATTAATGAATATAAATAATACTACATTAAATTGTGTTTGTAAATTTTTTTATTTTTTCTCTTATTCTATTCACTTTTGAATTTATGTTATTATTATTCTATAAACATATATATTAAAATTATTTCTAGGTAAGAATATTTTATAGCACACATAAATTATGAAGTTAGGTTGAATAAATCCATAATTAGTTTTTTCTCATATTGAGGAATGCTATAGTGACTATATCGAAAATTTACTAATCATCCCCCATGACTGTAGTTTTCTTGTATCTAAAATTTTGTATAGAACCCCTTTATGTTAAATTTACTAGCCTTTTTCCTGCTTTACAATGGTTATATAGTATTTTTAACATCCAATTTATGTGCAAAATAATTTTTCATATATATTATTTTGGAATATTTCATTAACACTACTATGTTGTTTTAATATGTTTTTTCAATATGATTTCTTTATTATAGTATGGAATAATTAGGCTTTTTAATGTTTTTTAATATACTTATATTTAACTATAATGTTTTATCATGAAATAGTTCATGCTTCTATATAACATACATTGAAATATTACAAGTGGAAGTGGGATTCAGTATAAGTATGGTGACGCAAAATATTGGTGGAAGTTTGTGTGATGATGAGTGAAAGTGTGATAGAAGTGATAAAATATATGAAAAGTAAAAAAAATTGAAAAACTAAATAATAATTTTGTGTGACGCAAAGTATGGGAAGAAATGGGAATGTGTGAACAATAGGTGTATGAGATAAAATACAGAGAAATTGAAAGTAGTAATGATAAAATTATTTCAATCAATGAAATTATTCTATGGGGGGATACATTTGATTTGGGTTTCTTAAAATGTTTTTCTAGATATAATTTTATATTATAGGACAAACAAGCCTCTTATAAATTGTTAGGGATCTCCATTGTGAGTTTTCAACTAATCATAAACTAGCTGAGATGTTTTCTAAAAAAATAATACCAACTGGAAATAAGAATGTAATTGATTTGAAAAGTACAACACAATTATATATTGTCACATGAAATTATTATAGTTCGATTCACTAGTGCACTATTGGTCATAATTATAATTTTTTACCCAAGAAAATAACATTTATATTATTTAAAAGATTGATATTATCATACTTCACATGTAAGTGAAAATTTTGAAAATAAAAAATGATGAGGGAAAAAACTATTTGAGATAGTCAAATTACATTCCACATATCAAAAATTTGGGGATGATAATTAGAGTGAGAATCCCATCACGAATTAAGTCCCATAGAGATTTTGTGATAAGAAAATAATCCATTAACAATATAAAATTATGTAGATAATAGTAGTGGATATAGAAAATAAGAGAAATAAATAATGAACAACCAAAAAATTAACAAATTATACTTCAATATAAGTATGGACAAACATTATTTCAATAGTACATAAGAATATTTAGTCATATCAAAATAATATAAATGAAAACTAAATAACAATCTTTGGTGGTGTTTTAGAACTAGAATAAAAATGAAATTGATGTTTGATATAAGTAATGAATGATTTGAAAGTCACAAATTTAATGTTGAAGAATAATGGAATAAAAACATGAACTAAGGAGAGATATTCATGGTTGGGTAAGGAAATGAATGTCTAATGTGGCTAGGGTATTCCAGATCTAAATGAGATGGGAGGAGGGGAGCCCCTGTTTTCTGGGTAGATGAAGAAAGGTTATCCCAAAGGTTTTGTAAAACTGTTGGTATAGAGATATCTATCCCAATAGTTTTTTAAAACTGTTTGGATATCCTAGAGATAAATTTCCAATTCCAACAGTTATGTTGAACTCTTTGAATAGGACCACCTATAGCAATGGTTTTTCAAATCCATTGGTATAGGTCTATGGGTATAGACCACTTTTCCACTAGTACTAGTAAAATAATATTTATTATTATTCAACTTAACATGCATGCCATAAAATAATATTATTATTATTGTTGTTATTTTGTAATTTTGTTTTTTAAGGATTATTATATTATTTAAGGACCATTAGTCAATTAAATAATATTTTAACCCAAACCCTAGATTTATAAATAGATTGTTATATCTATTATGTATGTTTAATCAAAAATTGAGAAAAGTTAATCATTGCACAAAATGGACTTCTCTATCTATGTCAAACTCATCCTCTCTATCTCTCAATAATTAGAATAAATCCTTCAAGCTTTAAGGATCTTGAAGCGATCAAGATGAACAACATAAGACAACTGATTCCTTGCACTAGCACTCAGAAATCAATTGGTGTTGCTCACTGATCAAAGTAGCATGTATAGATCACCATAAGAAGGATTCTACACGTGAGTCATTACAAACCAATGAAGATAATCTGAAATGTTTTTTGGAAGATAAATAACTTCATTGAAGAGATTATCCTAGGATGAGGTAATAACTTCTTCATATATAATTAAATTAATTAGAAATTTAACATGTTAGATACACTATTGAGGTTTCGAGGAACTCCAAATTAAAATATATTTTAATTTAATGCCTACCACAGATGTTTTTTTATTCTAAAAACAATAATTAATGAACTAAACACTATTTATTCAAGAAACACATCATGTGCTTCATTAATTGTTTAAACTGTCAGTCTCATGCAGTTCTGAACATGTATTTGACCACACGGTTTGCGTGAATTTTTTCTATATACAATGTAGACTGCACGTTGTGTACACCAACTACACAATGTGTAATCTCAAATGTTTTGTGTCAGACTATCCCAGTTTACACACGATATTCAATGAATTCACCACATGTATTTTTTTGGTGTGTCTTTTATACTGTGACACAACCAGATGGAGTACACATGGGTACACGACGTGTACTCTGGATACACACCGTGTAACCCTGTCTTACATGCCAAAAATATTTGACACTTCATGATAGAATCTATGGTTATTCTTTATCTATTATTAGTCCTATAAGAAAATTAAACACTAAATAATGATAATTAAAATGTCAATAATGTGTTAGTTAAAAAACAACTGAAAGAAAAAATATTCCGGAAATGAAATATCTAACCATTATTGCACATATAGATCAATAATAAAAAAAATAATTATAAATTTTAAATGTGACTCATTTGATACCACTTGATGGTTTTGGGTTCATCAAAATAATCATAGTGAGAGGATATCCAAAAAAAATTTGGTCAATCTAATGGATTATTCAAATTATTGTTCATTATGTGAACACCATGACCAACGAAATTTTTCCACCAAATATTGACATAAAGGAAAACCTGGAACCTAAATATGATCTTTTCATGATAAATTTATAATTAATTTACTTATGGTCGCTAGAAATAATACCTAGATAGAGGATATTTATTTGATGAAGGTATTTATCTTCTAAAACCCTTTTCGAATTAACTTCATTGTATTTGGAGGATCTAAGTGTAGAATCCCTCAAGTGGTGATCCACATGTGCTCCTTTGACCTAAATCTACACCAATTTATTTTTGTCTGATAGTGAAACAAATCAATAATCTTGAATTATTCATCTTTATCACTTCATGATGCTTCCGGATTAAAGGATTTCTCCTCATTCTTGAGAATATGAGAGGTGGAAGAATTTGAGAGAAAAAATCGTTTTGTCCAATGATTCTCAATTCTTGACTTACCCTACAAAATACACATAATCATATGTTTATAGAGTTTGGGTTTAGATTGAAATGTTATTTAAGTACGTACCAGACCTTAAAAATATTATAATCATTAATAAACCATGTGACACATAATAATAATATTATTATTTTATGACATGTGCCTACTCGATCAAATGATAAAAATATTTTACCACCTTTTAAATTAATATTTATAACCAGACATAATCTTAATCTACTCAAGTTATTTGGCATCCATTAAATATCCAAATACGTATTTAAATAAATATTTTATTCATAAATAAATATTTTATTCACAGCTCAACAAATAAATCTTTATTAAATATTTAAAAAATAAAATTAATATTTTATCCACAATCCAGTGTATATATATATATATATTAAATATTCACATATTAAAATAAAGTTTTTATTAAATAATAAATATTTATTTATTACCTTGAGAATATTAAAGATCAATCCAAATTGAAAAAATTATTCCTCTGTTTTGTGAATAATATATATTCCAATAATTAAATTCAAATATAATTTAATCATGATCAATGGAAACACTTAGTGTGTGACCCTATGTGATTATTTCTCATCGACATTAGTTGATCCTACCTAATTTCTAATATTACTATCTAGAAATATATCAAGGCATCCAAGATAAAGAACTTAATATCAAAACATTGACAATCACATAAGAATGTTCACTGTTTAATAGAATCTCTTTATCTCAATATCTCATCAAGCAGGTTGCTCATCTTCATCATCAATGTATATGATCAATACTTATTTCATTAATAATTTTAAATAAACACATCATTACATCATGACCATAGAATTTAATGTGATGGTTCCATTTCAATTAAAATCTCAAGATATCAAATTCCATAATGATGGAAAAGACAAATCCTTCCTTGACTTATTCATTAATAAAACATCACTCATGACACACCCAATATATCTAACTTTTCCAGGAAATGAATTACCATTGTTTACAAAATAAATCAATGTTTTAAATTTATAATATGCATTAATAATAATCTTAAAATATAAGTTCCATTACACATGCTCGCATATATGAATATCTGTCGATGACAAAACATGCGGAATTTCTACTGATGAGTATGTTATCATAATCTATAATCATGGAGATTACCATGTATAAACTATATGAGAGGAATTCTCACATTATTACGGGTACTCGTACTTGAAAATCTATATATTCTGTGTCTAATCACAATATTTTATTCATTCATATAACTGTATTTAAATATATGATCATGAAATTTCAATGTTCTCATCATTACGGGAAACAGTTATGTCCCTATCAATGTGACAGATACTGTAGGAAATTATTACATTAAACTCATGTTGGATAGTGAACAATATATAATAATATATTTTATTAATATTCAAATAGTATAATATACATGTAATCTAAGGTATAAATAGTTGGTTATATGAAATTAACTCCAACATGATGCAAGTTCATATATCATAACATCTTGAGTATGTGTCATGGTATGGACAAAACTCTATATTTTATGTTACACCATGTGGTAGAGGGATCTAGGATCTAGTAAGAAAATAAATTTACAATAGTTTTTTTGTTACACATTTTTTTAGGTAATTTTGAATCTCTTTACTACATACTCAACAAGATATTATTATCAGTATATTTGATCTTGAGGAGGAAGAAGTGTTTAGTCAAGTAGAATACCATACTATAGCACAACACATGATGTCATTGTATCATGTTCTATGTGATAATATATTATAACATACACCTCAAGGAGATGAGGTTTCTGATCATGAACCTCCTTTAGTAGCTATTGATATCGATGATCCACAATAACATTTTAAACCATATTGGACTGCACGTTAGGCCTCACATGTTCCAAAGGAATATGTGACATGTCTAGTAAACAAGCCTTGTCTGATTTTCAATGTGTATCCTTATCCATGATATCCATTTATGTTTTTAGTATTTCCATGTTTTTTCCACGATATAGTACATCTGAGCTTGTATCAGGACTCATTTCGTATGTATTCATCTTTTTGGACTGAGCCTTCAAACCATGTGACTCCCTCGTGAGCTATCTGGTATATTCCATATAAGCAGTGGGAGAAGGATAATGATTATATCTCAACATCCCAATGACACCATATCCTAATGATTCACATGCAATGAAATATACAATTGATGTTTTTGTATCTAATTAAGATCAACCTTCATCTCATCAGACTTCGCCACATCACTGAGGTTGATGATCTTGATACTGGCATCTCATTTTCACTTAGGACTATTGGACAAAACATCATCATAGAAATTAATGAAAAATTATTGTTCTCATTGATTTTATATGTTTTCTATGACTTATATTATTGGATATTAAATTTAGTGCACTATATTTTTGAAAATCTTGAAATTATTATACAAACATCAGTCAACTATTTAATTTAATAAATATTTTTTTAATGCACTTCCATAGAATATTGAAATTCTAATTAATAGTATTAATTTTTATGTATATAATTTCCTTATTACTATAAATTCTCATTTGGACCATTTATTTATAAATAATGTGGAATACATGTGAATAAAATTATTTTGTTTTATAATCATAATAATTTTTTAAAGATAGGCTATTTATAAAATAATTCAAAGGTAATGATTATTAATTAATAATATTTAAGAATGATTGGTAATTAATTAATTATAAATAATTGTAATAAGCCAATCATTAATAATTAGTAGGTAAATAAAAAAATCAATAATGACATCAACAACAATATTTATTCTGTATTTATAATAATTATTAATGACATATTTATTTAGTAATAATAGATAAAAATAATTAAACATCTAATAATATTTATTTATAAATAGAATATATTTAATTTATAATTAACAAACAATATATTAATTAGTTATTAAGTAATAATTAATAATAATAATCACTAATTAACCATTTATAATTAATGGTAAAATGTTACAAATAATTATTAATATTCAAAATTACAATTAATATATATTAAATTTTAAAATTTAATATTTATTACTATGATTATTAAAATACTCACTATGTGTGTGTCCAGATATATAACTCAAAAATAAATAAAAATCAATAATTATTTAATAATAATTAGTTCTAAATGATGATCATTAATTACTAATAATTATTTTTAAATATTAATTTATAAAAAATAGAATTATTTTTTTTATTTTGTTTCTAATGGAAGGTGAGAGTCTTTTTAAAAAAGATAAACTAAATATTTGTATATATAACACCTTGAAACACTGACATGTGTACTCCACCCTGTCTCAACCCCTTTTATTGATCAAAACATCATGCATGCATTGTATATCAAAATTTCAAAAAATTATGTAAACAAAATAAAATCAAAATATTTGGTTCCTTTGTAAAATTCTATCTATAATTTTTCCCAAAAAAATATTATAAAAATAAAAAATATAATATATTTAACTGATTATGGTTCTACATAGATATTTGGTTTGTTAAGAATTAATATTTTAATAAAATAAAAAACTTTATTTATTAAGAATCATTTTTTAAATAAATTATTCTTTAAAATTTTAATAAAACAACTCTTAAATGTTTTTAATAAAATAGATGGTAACATTTTAAATAAAATAAAAATATTTATTTATTAAGAATTAAAATTTAAATAAAATTATTGGTATTATTTATTAATAATTAACTATTTAAATAAAATACCCATTAAAAATCATAATAAAATAAATTGAGTGTCTATGTGACATGGTGTCCTATGTAGTGTCCCACCCCAGATGCCTCTTAATAGTGCTCCGAGATGGTGGCTATATGACCTCAAGCGTGCCTCCCCAAACACCAGAGGCTACCGACTAGCAGCAAGGGCCTAGGTTGTGTCTATGGGGATATTATGCCCTCATAGATCAATGGTTGCACAATGTTATAAAAAGAATAATAAATAGTGGAAACATAAGATATAATAAGAAGTAGTAGAAATATAGTGTGAAACCATGCAAGAGAAATTATTAAATGGTGAAAGATAAATAACCAATAATAGATACCAAAATAATGATGTTCATGATGCTTTACAAAAATGTGAGTTCTTAGGTCCAGAGGATACAAATCATATAATACATGCTATCAAAACATACAAAAGTCCAAATAGTACTACAACAATATCTTAAGAAAAGGCTCACTATTCTGCCTCCATCATCCATTATAAGGTAGTAAATCAATCAAGCATCAGAAGAAACTCTCTTCCCATTACCCATACCTATAATCATATAGTCTACTTAGGTAACAAACAATTCCTAAGCAGGGTGTGAAATATAAATATTAGTAATATGGTACCCACAATTTCTAGTTCAATCCATTTTGTGCTAAAAATAAATAATTTGTGTTCCAAAATTATAAAACCAGAGAAATAAATAATTAAAACATAACCACCTTGGTTCGGGTTCTCGAATGGACACCCATCCCAAACCACCTACTTCTCCCTACTCCAGATGTTTGAAAAGGTGTACATGTGAAAAGCATAATATGTATATGAGGTTCAATGTAAACAAGGAAACTATGGAAGACAAACCCCCAAACTTTTGTTTTAGCTTGGGGACTCATTATCTTGTCATCACATAATCATTCTATAATATAAATAAGAAGCAAAAAGTATAACACAAGTAATCAATCTATCAAATCCAGTGTTAGAGTCCCGAGACCATCCAAGGTGATCTAAATAGAATCCCAATGGTTGATACGGGTCTCTCTAAATAACACAATACATCTAAGACCATCCAATGTGACCTATATGGTGTCCCCTGTATCACTTGAAGGAAGGTGACTCTAAGCCCGTACCAAGTATCTCACATAGGGGACCAGGTATCACCCTTGGTATGTTGTAGCTGGCATGCCAATAGATCCATCCTCGGTTTCCCCCTAGGGAACCAGTGTCACTCATGAGTATAATAAACCCCCTGGGGAGTCTGTACCTAGAAATCCAAAGAATTACTTTCAGCGCATCGAGTAGTAACCAACCGAGCATGGTGATACCAACCATGGAATCCATAATTCAGGACCCATGTTATCTCCGAGGCCATATAAAGTGTGCAATATGAACCAAGGCACATCAAAAGGCAACGAATTCATAATATATCATGTCATTTTATAAATATATCATGTCTTTAAGGGATGGTAAGAACCCATGCTACCAAGCTATCCCAAATATACAATTCAATCCATCAATAAGAAATAAGGCATTTAGAACAAACTCATAATCAAGACTCTAAGGTAGGATCACTAGGAAATAAACAATGAACTTGAGGAGTAGAATAAAACCATAAGAACATGGAATTAAGGAATTTCAAAACACAGTTCGCCCATGAAATTTAAACAAATCAAGATAAAAATTAATCCAAGACAATAAAAATTCTCAAGGAATAAGCATTGAACAATGAGAGGCATATGTAATACCAGTAATTTAAGGAATGACATATGGTGTAAGTATAGGAATCTAACCAATAAGTATAAACTATTAAGCATAAGAAATTAAATTACAATGCACGAGGCACCAAGCTTACGACCATATTTACGGTTCATTATTTATATTATTCCATTTTTTTAAGATTAAGGATTTAATACAAGGACCGCAATCAATGATATCCATTTATCATAATTCCAATGATAATCTAATGAATTTAATCAAGATGAAACACACACCCAAATTTTTTATCAACTCCAAGCATGTTCATATAGGACATTTAAGATGGGAACACCCAAAGGGGTGTCCAAAGACAATGTGAACACCCCATGTATGCGTTTAGCTATAAGATAAGGTCACTACGAACATGGAAAACTGCTTCAGATAATTTATTTGACAAGAATAAATCATTTCTGGAAGGTTTCATCAAGTGGCACAGTGACATGAAATTTTAAATGCAATGAAATTAAGGTAAAGAGCATATACCCCATACCTCGACATCACAACCCTCTACTCTTCCATTTTAGAACCTTGATTCTATATAAAATGGAAGAAATCAAATGATTTAACAAATCCATGAAAATTAGGAAAAATTACATCACACCAAAATAGAACAATGAATAATGAAGGAACCTATAAATAAAGGAGTGAGTATGGTAGAGTTTTGCTGAGAAGTTTATTTAGCTTCTGATGGTGAAGGAATCAGTAGAAAATTACATAATAAATGTCACATATCCATAGAGTGGGAAGAGGACCATCACACATGAAGGTTGGAGGAACCCTTTGGAAAAGGGTGAGGAAATATGAAGGGTGTTAAAAATCATTTAAGAGGGTAAAACTCATCATTTCACCCACTTTTTCACTGTGTAGGGTTTGGCTGCACGGTTTGGTCAAACTCTACACCAACCATGCACATGGTTTGGCTTCACTGGGGAACATTGCATGGTTAGGTGCACAGTTTGAATAACCATGTGAATACTTTGAAAAATATAATTATCCACGAACCTACATCACTTGTATGACCATACACCATGGGTTGCATGGTTTCAGAAAAATCATGTGGCCCAGTTTGTTTCCCCCTTTTTCGGTGTTATGGGATTCAAATGAGCCCTAGATGCATGTAAGACCTTCTTTAACCTATTAAACATTACTACTATTTATGTTTTAAGTAATTAAACCCAAAATTAATTTTTTTTTACCTTTTTATAATTTTGGAACGTTATAACTTCCCCTCTTTAAAACAACTCGTCCCTGAGTTTCCCTTTTTTCGGTGGTAGAATGTTTTCTAAGAAATACTATATACACTACCCATGTACATTGGAATCCCTCTCCCATGTCTTATTCAATACACATCTATGCTACCATAGCACCCTAACTAAAGGAACGGACCTACCTCAAAAAACCTTAATGTTATGGTCAACTATACATATCAAATGCTCTTCGAAAGAAACATCCACCTCCAGCTCAATATTATTGGGGTCAAATTAATGAAATGGGTTTGGATGATACCCTCTAAGCTAAGATACATGGAAGATATTGTGCATGGAATGGTCTCTCTATGGTAATATCAACTGATAGACTACCGGCCCAACTTTCCCTACTATCTCGAAGGGCCCAACAAATCTCGGTGATAACCTTCCCTATCTCCTGATTCTTCTCTAACCCAATCTTGGAAATACATGTATAAATACATGTTGTCCCACCTTGAACTCCAGAGGTCAATGATGATGATTGGTATAAGACTTATATCTTGAATGACCTATATCCATACATTTCTAAATCATTTGAACTTGCTCTGATGTCTCCTAAACGATACTAGGACCCAATTAAGATGCCTCGCCTGGATTAAGCTAGAATAAAGGTGAACAACATAGCCTACCATAGAGGTCCTCATACAAATTAATCTGAATTATTTCCTAAAAACTATTATTAATGGAAGACTCAACCATATAAATATGACATCATTTTCAGGAACCTCTAAAATGAAGGATACAATCCCATATCATATACTCTACTACTTGAATTTTCTTTCTCGAACTACCCATCATCCTAAGAGAGATATACAGTACTCAAGAGAACCTATGAATCTAGTGCCTCTTACAACATTTTTCAGAATTGTGATGTTAAGTGGGAATCTCATTCCAAAATGATATAATGAGGTATGCCCTAAAATCCCACTATCTCCTAGATGTAAATCCTTACTAGCTCATCAATAGATATGGTTTCCAAGATAGATAGGAACTAAGAGAAATTGTTCAAATTATCAAAGATCACCCATACCACATCACTTCCTTAAGGGGATCTCAAAAAGACTATCATTAAATCAATGGTGATTTCATTCCACTTCCACTGAGGAATGGATAGATGTTGTAAAAGTCTAGCAGGTCAATGGCTCTACTTTCACCTACTGAAAATTGGATCGTCAAGTGAAGAAACATGTTATCCCCCTCTTCATACCTGGATACAAAAATTAATGATGCACATATCTGTACATCTTGATGAGACTAGGATTAACTTCCCAAACATAGTTATGTGATTCCATCATCATATCTTATTATATATCAAAAGGAACTCAAGCACACCCATAGTAGATCAAGGTCTCACTACCATCACTAACCCACCTAGGTGGTGGATTCTCTCATGTGGCAATTTTCCTCAAAATGAGTCCCTCTAAATCGAAAAACTATCGCATTATGACCTACTCCAAAAGAGAGTAAATCACTTCCCAAGATGCTAAAACAGGTTGTTTGTGTTGTATATGAACCTAAATATGAAACTACTAAAATAAGGCCATCATCATCCATTCACTATTGGATGCCTTGATGGCTTGCATCTTCATTTTATGGAACAATTCATCAACTTTGACATTACCATTTCTAGGTGTGTAATTCGGATCAAAGTTGAACAACTACAATTATTCGACCCTCCTACACTACCTCAGATTCAAGTCCTTCTATATAGAGATATATGTTATGATTTTATAATATGCATAAACAACAAATCACTCACCCAATAGATAGTGTCTCCAACAGTGCAAATAATAAACCACGAATTGATAACTCAAGATCTTGTGTCTGGTAATTCTACTCATGAGCCCTCAGCTGGTGGGACTCATATGCCATGAATCGATCACACTACATCAAAACTGCACACATTCAAATTCTCAAAGTGTCATTGTAAACCATTTAACTTCTACTCATCTTAGGAATAATCAAGATTGGATATAACGTCAGTCTTCCCTTTAGTTCTTGAAAATATTTATCTCAAGCCTCAAACCATAGGAACTACACACCGTTCTTAGTCAAGGTCCTAATAGGTGCTTCTAAGTGGTATAAGTCCTATATGAATCCCTTCTAATAGTTAGATATCCCTAATAAGTTGTGTATGTCAAACACATTCTTAGTATGATCCTAGGAAACCATGGTTCTCACCTTATTTGAGTCAATAGATATGTCTTCCAATGATGATATATGACCCGAGAAGTGAAACTTATTGATCCAAAAGTGGAATTTATTAAGATTTGAATATAGATGGTTCTCTATCAGTGTAATAATAATGATCTCAATATGGGTTTCATGGCCATGTTAGATAGATGATTTCACAAAATTTTCATCTATGAAGACTAGCACAAACGAATCAAGATACGGGTGAAAACCCAAATTTATAAAATATATAAATACATCTGATGTGTTCGTCATACTAAATGGTATAACAAAATATTCATATAAACTGTACCTACTCTAGAATGTTTTAGAAGGTATATTCGAGGGTCTCACAGGCACCTGATGATAGCCCGACCTTGAATCATTCTTGTAGAAAAATGTTGCTCCTTGGAGCTGGTCGAAGAGGTCATTGATACGAGACAAAGGATGACGGTTCTTCATTGTAATCTGGTTCAAATGTCTATAATTCAAGCACAATATAAGGGTATAGTCCAACTTCTTGGATAAAAGTACTAGATAATTCCATGTAGATGGTTTGGGTTCAAGAAAATTCTTAGCCTAAAGGTCTTCATGCTACTTTTTTAGTTCCTAGATCTCTATAGGCTTCATCTTATGAGGAAGAATAGACACTGTTGTCGCACCAGGAGCTAGTTCTATAGTGAACTCAAATTCTCTCTCACGAGCCAATATAAATAAATCATCATGGAATAAGTCCCTAAAATGATCTACAATATGATTGAATTCTACTAACTTCATTCCTTGATCACTAATAAAGAGACTCACTAGCGGAGTTGTCACTCTACCAAGAACAACCCACTTGGGTCCATCTCCATCTGCCTGGATATCCCATTCAACCTTGTGTAAATATCTAATTCCCTTAGGTGATGGGAAAGACACATATCAGTGATAGAAATATACTTAGGAATCTTAAGGAAAAAATCCATTCTATACTTAGAATGACGTCGAAGTCGGTCATCTTGAGGATGAAGAAACTCCAGAAGAAATGAAACCCACCTATTTCCAAGGGGAACTCCTTAAAATGGGGTATACCCTCTATTAGGACCCCTAACAACATGTAAAGACACATGAAACCATAGAAGTACTTAATTACCATACCAAGACTCTCCACACATGCATCAGATATGAATGAGTGTGATGCACCTGTATCGAGATGGGTAGAAACTAAATTACAGGCTAATGGGATAGGACATCTAACTATAGATTGCCCCAGACTCTTCTCTTATGGCACTAGATATACTATATACAAATGGAATGCACTGCAGCCCTGAGATTCTGCCTAACTAGCATGAGCGAATCCACTCTTCTATCACTGAATATTTGGGACCTGACTACCTCTACCATGACCACCACTACCTCAGGGCTGATCGGTCAGTGGAAGACCAACTCCCAGCCTAACCTGGAATTACAGATCCCTTTCCTTGTTAGAGTTCTATTCTTAGGACTATCTATTTGTACTTTGATTACACAAATATTCGATTTATTTACTATTAATAAAATTTCTTATTGAATATTTTTTTTGTTCATCATTAATCTAATGTAATAATTTCCTACAGTTTACATCGCATTGATAAGGTCATAGTAGTTCCCTGCTATGATGAGAACTTTGATGTGCTATGATGATATTCTTAAATAAAGTTCGATGTTTGTATTATGTACAATGATGAGACACAAAGTACATAGATTTTCAGGTGTGAGTACTCATAAGAAGATGAACCTTATTCTCATTAAGTTATCACTTGGTAATCTCCAAGATGGGAGATTATGATAATAGACCCACTAGTAGGAATTCCACGTGTTTTGGTGTCATCAGATATTCCAATCATTGAGATTGTGTAATGGTATTTAAACTTTATGATTATTATTCATGCATGTTACAACTCATGTAATTAGATGTATTTCATAAACCATGATGATAATAGTTCATGGTGAAGTTAGATATGTTTTGTGTGTCATGAGTGACATTTCATTAATGAATAAGTTGAGGAAGAATTTTCCCCTTCCGTCTTTATGGAAGTTTATATATCATACCTTTAATTGGAATAAAACTATCGCATTAAATTTTATTTCCATGGTGAAAAGACATTTTAAGTTTAGATAGTAAAATAAATACATATCATGTATATAGGTAGGTGCATTGATGTGAAACATACTTGATGGGTTATTGTGAAAAGGGGATTGTATTGCACAGTGAGTGTTTGTTTGTGGTTGTTGATCTTGTGGAATTAATTTCTTTCCCTTGGGTGACTTGATCCACTTCTAGACAAAAATCTTGGACTTTAGGAAAGCCCACCTAATGCCAATCAGAAAGAATCCTAGAGAGTCACACACTAAGTGTTTTCATTGATCTGGATTAAATTCTATTTGAGTTTGATTAGTGAAATAAATATTAATCTCAATTCCACGGAATAATTTTATTTTAATCACATAAATTAAATAAATATTTATTCACATGAATGTGAATAAAATATTGTTTTTATTTATTTAATGTTTTAAAAAATATTTATTCACAAGACTGTGAATAAAATATTTTTTCAATTGTTCAATATATTATAGAGGAGTTCGAATAGACCAAGACTGATTCTGTTGACAAATACTAATTAACAAGACCATTATAAAATATTTGTTATTACACAAGTTGTAACGCACTAAAAAATAATAATTATATAATTATTATTATGTGGCATGGGATTTATTGAAGGTAATAAAGGTTATTTAATGGTCAGTGTGTATTTAAATAATATTTTAACTCAAATCCCAACTCTACAAATAGGAAAATGTGCCTATTTTGTAGAGCATCCAAAATTGAGAACAGATAATTTTTGCACACAACGAATTCTCTCTCAACTCCTCCATATCATTCCCTCTCATGAACGATAATTCCAAGTGATATTTCTTCATGATCAAAGAACCTATGATAAAAAAAGAACAATGCAAGCCATTCGACTCACCGTACTAGCACTCGAAGATCGAGTGGTGTTGCGAGGATATCATAGGAGCACATGTGGATCACCACTAGAGGGATTCTATCCTTGTATCCATGTAGTGAAATGAAGGTTCTCCGAAAGGGACTTTTTTTATGATCAACATTCACCAATGAAAAAAGTTCCTAAGCCTGGTTATTTATTTCTTCATATATTAAATTAATTAATTATAAATTTGATGTGAAAGATAATCGATCTTGGTTTTGGGAAATTATTATTAAAAGAAATATTAATATATCACCCACTGAAATTCACAGCCTATTTTCACCTATCGACCAGTCAAAGATCCTATCCTCTGCTAATGTGTATAGCAGCACTTGGGTCGAATCATCGGTGACGATACTTTTCTTAATAGTCAATTGTTTTTACTTGATTGTTTTTTTTATTGGGGGGTTTGTTTTCAGAGCTTATGAAATAATTTTATGAATGATGTTTGATTTAACAAATTGATAAATATTGGGTTTAGTTCATTATTATGGAGTTAATCTTGTGATATCCTTGAAATTTTGTTTATATTGCATTTAAAGTAACACCCACTTCACAAGATAAGGTTGATTGGAATTCCTAAGTGTTAAAGCATTAATCCAAGCCTTAACGTAACTTAGGGTTATAATCATTACCATTACTTGTTTATGGTAGTGTATTTATGGTTTCAATAATCCATGGAAACTACATGTTAAACAAAACATGTCATTAATCCATGACATGTTAAGTCCGACATACACAATGTTAAATTAACGAATACTCATCGAGCAAATACTCTCAATCACTTAACATCCCTTAATTTTGACTCACCCCAATGTGAGATTTACTCATCCATTTGGGTTTTTAATAATCTTTTTATAATAATTATGATGATAAATTAAGAATAGAAGAAAAATAAAGGGATAAGAAAAGAGTGGTGCGTCGAACACACACACACAAACAATGATGAGAATTAAAAAACAGACTTTAGATTGAATGAGGAAGAAAAATAAGGGAAGGGGATTCCACTGTATTTAAACTATTTTAAGAAAATTAATATTAAACTACAGAAGGTGTATGAGAATAAGAAATATTTAAGAAGAAACTTTCATTAAAACATAATTACAAAACACAAACTTACAAGATTGCAAACGAAGAACAGCACAAAAGTGAAAAGACACAAAGATAGGAGTAAGGGTACCTCAAATGAAAACATGAGTATGGAAGGTCCTCCTAATACTTTTTCAAGGCTTTGATCGTACCAATTTATTCTCCTCTCTTATGAAATTCCAACCCCTTTGAAGGAGATGAGGGGGATGTATTTATAGCCCAAGGAAGTGGACTATTTGAATTCTCAATCTATCCCTCCACTTGGCTCAACAATTTGGACATACAGACAGCATAATATCGAGATATCTCCTTATTCAAAGTTTTATAAAGTAGAGTTGTCCAACTACTCGCAAAATAAGGAGGCATGTGGACCTACAGATCCAAAGTTATGGTCGGTTGATTAAACAATTTTAATCTGTCCATTTCAATCCAGTCTTTTTGAAGTCCAAAATGTGAAAGGGTTTTTGAATAGAAAGATTCCTTCAAAACTGAATGATTTATTCCACAACATCATTATCCTATATCTCCTATTTCACACTGAAAAATCATAGCTCTATTTTATGATTACATCATGATAAATGTCAACATTAGTGTCCGGATTATAATTCTCGGACAGAATGGTGTGCTGGACTTCAAGGAATTAGTTGGGGCCCTTTTTCTTGTAGTTGGACCTTAAAAGTATTATCCATGATTCCTTTGGATAATCTAGAACATATTCTAGAGTTTCATAAAATTTGGGCTTCGGGATTTAGACCAATAACTCAATCATCATTGACAATCCAGTTTCATCACAAATTCTCTAGGTCGTCTTATGTCGACCATATGAGCCTTCAAATGGCAGCATTTGTCTAGAATGCCTTCTAATGATATGTGATAGATTTAATAAGTAATCCTACAAAAGAAGAACCACATAGGTTTAATCATTATGTTGAGAGTTATAAATAAAATAGTAAACTGACTCAATTGGGATACTTCTAAAAATGCTCAAATATTATACTTAGTATTAAAAAATTAATATTTCACAAAAATTATGCACATTTCATATAAAATAAGTAAAGGGAGTATATAATAAGTCATGAAAATATTAATAACATCAAATCCCCCAAACATAGTCTTGTGCGTGTTGTCATGTGCAACAAATATAAAAACATAACAAAAACATTTTCACTCACCAACAAATAGTAAGAAAAAAATCTCCAATCAGGGGAGGTTTAGACTATTTCACTCATCCCTTTTGAATTCCACCAAAAGTTGTTATAGAAACAATGTTCTAAAACTAATTCATTTTTTCATGATCAACTTTAAAAATGGAAAATGTGGACACTCAAAACTCACACCTCTCAAGGTGATAAAATTCATTTGTGGAGGTTAAATCTTTCACCAACCAAAAGTGAAAATCTTAGAGTTTGAAAGAGCTCTAAAATTCCAATACCAATCAAAAGTTCACAAGAATCAAGAGGTCTTTTTAAGGGGGTTTTTTGTGGCTATAAAATGGTATGACTATAATGTCAAAGAGGGAGAAGAAGTGGGGTAAAACACCAACATAGAACAAGCAATGTACATTTTTTTGAAATAAAACATGGAAGGAAATAAAAACACATATTTACAAGGTAATGATTGTGTCAAGAAATACACAATAGAGGATGAAATATTGAAGAGGATGAAAAGATGAAATATTTAAAAACCACAAAACTTCTCCCAGTGACATAAGAATATAATTCAAGTGTTCTTTTTTTATTTTTTTTAAAGTTCAACTTGGAAAAGATCTCACACTCATATCCCAACCCATGATTAATCTCAAAACGACACAAAATATAATAGTTATAACAAGATCAAAGGTTGAGAAAGAGTTATTTTTGACCTAGAAAAAAACCCCCTTTTTTATTTTTTTCATTTTTTTTGAACACTTGTCGATAACATTTACAAAATTACATAAATTAAAGTAAATTACATTCCCCAAAACACACTGAATGAAAACCTCTCCCCCACACTAAAATGTATGCTTGCCCTCAAGCATATTAAAACATGGTGAAATCAACAAAGGGTACCCAAAATTAAATCCATCCCCCCACACTTAAATTTCAAAAAAAAATATGCAATGAAAATCCATGTTGATATTTGGTGGGAAAGGGTATTGGGCTTGTAATGTGGCTATCAAAGAAAAGGTTTTTATAGGCTTGAAGGGGCTTTCAAAAGAAGGATTAATGTATGGGAAATGGGAGGCTATTTGGCTATTGTGATTCTCATGTGGTTAAGAAAATTCCTCTATCATATAAATGCATGCTAATGTGGGAAATTCAGCTCGAAGGTCCGCAAACTCAAGACTCACAAAAGGGGGTGAAAACACACATTTTTAAAAGATGGCCATAGGTCGCCCTGGCATGAAATCCAATATTGGTTCTCACGGTTGGGGAAAAGCATTTTCTATGTCCATAAATGAGCATTAAAATTGTATTATTCTTGACACAAAATTCTTTATCAGAATATATGATCAAAACACAAAAAAAAAGATGAAACCATGTCTTTTGACACCCCAAAATGGTTGGACAAAATTTGAAAATTGAAGGTGAGTAAGTATGACTCTTTTGGTTTTTTATTTACATTTTTTTATTTTTTTAGTTTTTTTAGTGTTCTTTAAAATACACACCCACACAAAAGAGAAAGAGAAAAATAAAGGTTTTGATGAAGAAAGAGGTAAAAATTAAATAGAGAGGAAAAAGAAGAAAAAGTGAGAGAGAGGAAGATATAGAGAGAGTTAAAGGGAAAGAGGTGCCCCCTGGTTTGGATTTGGTGGGTCGCCATCGCCATCTTGTGGTGGGTTGACTACAGAAGTTGGGGATCCAGTGGAAGTCGATGTTGATCTAGGATTGTGTGTCCTCTCATGGAGATGCTTTAACCGATGTCAATTAACCATGAATGTCTTTTTGGAAGAGGGGTCTTGGAATTGCACTGCACCAAATGGGTAAACATTAGTAATAACAAAAGAACCTTCCCAACAAGAATTAAGCTTACATGGGTGAAGCCGAAATCGAGAATTGAAGAGAATTACCTTTTCAACTTCATGAAATACCTTTCTCAGTATGTGTTTATCATAGAGTTCCTTGGATTTTTCTTTTTAGAGATTATAATTTTCATAAGAATCAAGTCAAAGCTCCTCCAGTTTACCCAATTTCAACAATCTTTCTTCACCGGATTTTTCAAGATCAAAATTTCATGTTTTCACTGCCCAAAATGACTTATTTTGGATTTCAACTGGAAAACGACATGCTTTACCAAAAACTAGCCAAAAAGTAGAAATATCAATGGGTGTTTTATAGGAAGTTCGATAAGCCCAAAGTGTTTACCCAATTCTATCAGGCCAGTCTTTTCTGGTGGGTTTTACAATTCTCTCAAGAACTCTTTTCACTTTTCTATTAGAAAGTTCAGCCATTGAATTTGTTTGGGAGTGATATTCAGTTGAATTTTTATGTACAACCCCAGTCTTTTTCAAAAGATATTCCATGGTTCTATTACAAAAATGGGTTCCGAAGTCACCGATCAAGGCACGAGGTGTTCCAAATTTGTGGAAGATGTGTGTCTTTAGGAACTCACTAACATTATGTGAATCATCATTTCTAGTGGGTCTAGCCTCGACCCACATAGAAACATAATCAACTGCAAGAAGAATGTATGAGAATCCATTGGAAGGTGGGAATGGTCCCATGAAATCGATACCCCAAACATCGAAGACCTCACAGAAAATTGAATACTTTTTGGGAATTTCATTTCTATTAGAAATTGTGCCAAACTTTTGGAAAGTGGGACATGATTGACAGAACTCATGTGAGTCCTTGAAGAGTGAAGGCCATAAGAATCCAAAGTCTAGGACCTTTCGAGAGGTCCTTTATGGTCCAAAGTGGCCACAACCAGGCATTGAGTGACAGAATTATAATATGGACAAATGTTCATTTTCATCGACACATCTTTTTTTTTACCATGTCAGCCCTAGTTTTCCGAAGTTTATTTTCTTCCAAAAAATAGTATTTTGAATCACTTTCCAACTTCATTTTTTGTTCTTTTGAAAAAAAATTAGGAAAAACACCAGAAACCAAGTAATTTACAATGGGGTCATACCATGTAATTTTGGAGTGAGAGATGAAAGGTACTCAGTGGGGAATTCAGGATCTATGATTTCAGAATGAGAAGAATTATAAATTCTACTCAAGTAATCAGCCACAGGGTTTTCTTTTCTAGGTCTATCTTTGATTTCAAGGTTAAAATCTTAGAGAATTAGGATCCATCTTATTAGCCTTGGTTTTGCATCACTTTTCTTGAGTAAGAACTTTATAGCATAATGGTCTGTGAAGATGATGATTTTGTAACCTAAGAGATAGGTCCAGAATTTATCTAAGGAAAAAACCATAGCTAAAAGTTCCTTTTTAGAGATAGTGTAGTGAGATTGAGTTTCATCCAATGTTTTTGAGGCATAATATATGACATGAATAATCTTTTCCCTTATTTGACCAAGAATAGACCCAACATCTCTATCAGAAGCATCACAAATAAACTCAAAGGGTAAAGACCAATCTGGGGGTTGGATTATTGGGGCAGATGTAAGAGCAGTTTTGAGTACAACAAAGGCACTCTTGCAAACCACATCGAAATGGAAAGGGACGTCATTTTGGAGAAACCGAGTGAGTGGGAGGGAAATTATACTGATGCTGTGGATGAATCTCCATAGAAACCAGCATGACCGAGGAATGAACGGATGTCTCGAACAGATTTGGGTTCAATAAGTGATTGGATCACTTCAATTTTGGTAGGATCAACTTCAATACCATATTTTGAAACTATGTTCCCTAGAACAATCCCATTTGCAACCATGAAGTGACATTTTTCAAAATTTAACACAAGGTTACACTTGACACACTTTTGAAGGACTAGAGAGAGTGAATTCAAACAATATTCAAATGACTCGCCATAAATGGTGAAGTCATCCATGAAGACTTCCATGCATAGTTCAATGAATTCTGAAAAGATACTCATCATACACCTCTGTAATGTTGCATGAGCATTGAAAAGGCCAAAAGTCATTCTTCTATATTCATATGTTCCAAAGGGGCATGTGAAAGTAGTCTTTTCTTGGTCGTGAGGTGTGATTGGGATTTGGAAGTATCTGGTGTATACATCAAGAAAGAAATAGTGTGACTTTCCGGCTAATTGTTCCATCATTTGATCAAGGAATGGAAGAGGGTAGTGATCTTTTCTTGTTTCAACATTCAATTTCCTATAGTCGATGCACACATTCCATTTGTTCTTCACTAAAGTTGTGACTACCTTTCCATGTTCATTTGTGACAATAGTTATCCCACCCTTCGTAGGTACAACATGAATTTGACTAACCCATTCACTATCAGAAATTGGGTAGATAATACCATCTTGAAGAAGCTTGGTGATCTATTCCCTAACTACCTCAAGTTTGAGTGGATTGATTCTTCTTTGTGGTTGTCTAATTGGTTTGGATGACTCCTCAAGATGGATGTGATGCATGCAATGGGCAGGGTTGATTCATGTTATGTCATCTAGGGTCCACCCTAAGGCATTTTGTTTACTCTAACACTTGAACAAGTTTGGAATCCTCAATTTCGGTAAGTGAATAAAAGATAATGACAGGATAAGAGTGATCATGGAAAAGGAATGCATATTTTAGGTGTTCAGGAAGAGGTTTTAGATTAGTCTCATTTTTCATTTGTGGGTTAGAAAACTCAAGAATGGAGGAAGGGACTTCAGTTGCTTCAGATTAATTTTCTTTAATATTATCTAAGATGGAGGAGTATAGATCAGAGTTGATGTGGGATTCAAGAGAGTTTTGAAGTTCCTCTAGATTGATGGAGTCTATGAATGAGAGGTCCACATCAACTTCACCATTTATAACTTGGTTAATCATGGTGCAGATTTCACAAGATCCTTTCGTATTAGAACAAAATGAACATGATGGAATGGGGTTCGATTGACTCTTAGAAGTGTCCTCAAGATCATGGATTGAGAATGCAGAGTGATCCTCCTATGGGTATCGCATGGCTTGGAAAATGTTTAACTTGACCAGTTGGTCACCGAATTCCATGGATAAGATGCATAAATGGACATAAATATTGGTTCTCGCAGTCATGAGGAATGGTCTTCCTAGAATTAGGGGAGATTTAGAAGAGTTCATCTCACCTTCCATGTCAAGGACATAGAAATCAGTAGGTAAGATAACATCATTAACTCGGAAAAGGACATCCTCAATTATTCCCTCAGGACTGGTTGTGCTTCAATTGGACAATTGAATGACAACACCTGTTAGATGTAATGGGCCTAGAAAAAGGTTGGAGAATATGGATTTGTTCATGAAATTAATTGAGGCTCTTAGGACTATCAATGTGTCATCAAAGTTGAAACTTAAAATTTGGCATGGAACCATAAAGGTCTCTGGATCTTTATACTTAATGGGTATGGAATCTTTGGTTGAAACATTTTAGAAGGTCCTAAGTTTCCTCTTGTGGGTACACAACTCCTTGAGAAACTTAGCATACTTAGGAATTTTTTTATGGAATATAAGAGGATAATGTTGACTTCAAAACATCAAAACATGTCGACCATTTCAGGATCGGGTTCAAAGGACTTATTTGGCTTAGAAATGGCTTGAGGAAAAGGAATTGGGTTTCTATGTGGAATAGAAGGAGGTGAGGGAATGGTTTCAGGTTCCTTTTCAAGTTTCTTTTTCTTTTCATTTTCTAGGTCAACATTTAAAGGTGGTTTATATGACTTAACTTGAGGTATAACAATTTTTTTCCCTAATCTAAGTGCAATTGAACATACATTACCCTTGGGGTTGGGTAATGGTTGGGCTTGGAGTTGGGAAGAATTGGATGGTTGCTGATGACTAAGGTGGGATAAAAGTTAACCAATTTGGGTTCCAATGTTCTTGAGGCTGGAACGGGTGAAGGAGGTGAGATCCTCCACTACACTTTCCCATAGTTTCTTGGAAGAAGAGGCCTGTACTAAATTGGTGTTACCGAGATTTTGGTTCTTGGGAAAGCGATTGTATTGGTTTTGGAATTAGGAAGGCTCACTTGGATAATGGAATCACGTAAAAGGATTGTTCCTTTGAGGTTAAGGAATAAAAGGATAAGGTTTTTAGTAGTTACCAACACCTTGACCATATTGAAAATGGTTTGGGTTTTGAGTAGGGAATTGAGGGGGATGAGATATGGGATTACCATACCTAAGGCCTTGGTTATAAGAAGAAGAGAAGGGCTTAGAGTTAGGTTGGTTGAAGTTTCTAACAAACTGACCTGATAGTTGAGGGTTTTTTGTCTGTTGAGAATATGATGCATTGAGCTCCATTGGTCCAGATGAATCATATTGATCCTATTGAAGTTATAGACATGTGTCTGTTGGATGAGGTGAAAAGTTTCAGATTCCACAGTTGTTGACAGGTCCAGGAAATATTGATTGCGGAGAAGATGAGGTTGGGGATTTGGTAGCCATGGTTAGTTGTCACACAAGACCTTTGAGTTCACACATCCACTTGGTCATCTTGTTCGGAATAATTGATTTATTATCATGGGATTGTTTTACATGAGAATGTTCTCTAGTATGGAATTGTTGTGTGTTCGTAGCCATTTTTCTTATGATATCTCTTGCAGCTGCATGAGTTTTGTCAACAAGAGCACTGCCACTTACGGCATCAATGAGAGTTATCTCCATACCCAATATCCCCTCATATAAGTATTTGATCAAGATTTGATCAGGGATTTGGTGGTGTGGGCTGGTTGAAACAGTCTTTTTGAACCTCTACAGGTACTCATGGAGTGATTCACTTGGGAACTGACAGATACCACTTATTTCCTTTCCAATAGAAGCAGCACAAGAAGCAGAAAAGAATTTCTCTAAGAAGAGTCACTTCATGTAATTCCATGTGGTTATAGAACCAGGAGGAAGGTAGTCGAGCCATGACTTAGCTGTGTTATCTAGGGAAAAATGGAATGCTCAGAGTTTGATTTGTTCCTCAGAAACCCTTTGAGGCTTCATGGTAGAGCGCACCACTTGGAACTCTTTAAGGTGGAGATGTGGATCCTCGCCGGCTAGCCTGTGGAAATGAGGGAGAAGATGAATCAAACCCAAATTGAGATCAAAGTTAGCCTCTATGTATGGATATTTAATACCAAGAGGTTGGTAATTCATATCAAGGGTAGCAAGTTCTTTAAGTTTTTGTTCCTTATGATTGGCCATATCTAATTCAACTGGTTGGACAAGGACTAGTTCTTGAATTATTTGATTATCTCTTATATTCCTCCTTATTTGGTGAAGTGTTTGCTCAATTTCAGGGTCAAAAAAATCCAAGGGATTGTTTGGGAGGCTAAGGGGCATTCAAAAATATGTTGGAAGAAAAAGGAAGATGGGTTTTTTTTTCCGTTTATGATTTTTATGAGGAAGGCAGGTTTTTATATTTGTTTTTTTTTTCAATTTTTTTAAACATTGTTTTTTTTTTGTTTTTTTACAATAACCAGAAACTAATGACTATATAAATCACCATCCCTATAAATGGATCTATTTGAAATGTGCAGCCGATTGTCACCTATCGACCGGTCAAAGATCTGATGCTCTGCTAATTTGTATAGCAGCACTCAGGTTGAATCCTCGGTGATGATACTTTTGTTAATAGTCGATAGTTTTTAGTTGACTGTTTTTTTGATTGGCGGTTTGTTTGCAGAGATTATGAAATAATTTATGGATGATGTTTGATTTAACAAATTTATAAATATTGAGGTGAGTTCATTATTAGGGAGTTAATATTGTGATATCCTTGAGCTTTGCTTTATATTGCATTTAAATTAACTCCCACTTCACAAGAAAACGTTGATTGGAATTCCTAAGTGTTAAGGCTTTAATCCAAGACTTAACTTAACTTAGGGTTATAATCATTACCATTACTTGTTTATGGTAGTGTATTTGTGGTTCCAATAACCCATGGAAGCCATATGTTAAACAAAACATGTCATTAATCCATGACATGTTAAGTCCAACATACACAATGTTAAATTAACAAATACTCATCGAGCAAATACTCTCAATCACTTAACGTCCATAAATTTTGACTCACCCCAATGATAGATTTACTCATCCATTTGGGTTTTTAATAATACATTTATAATAATTATGATGATAAATTAAGAATAGATTAAAAATAAAGGGATAAGAAAAGAGTGGTCCGTCAAACACACACACACGAACAATGATGAGAATTAAAAAATGGACTTTCGATTGAATGAGGAAGTAAAAGAATAGAGGGGGATTAATCTGTATTTAAACTAATATAAGAACATTAATATTAAACTATGGAAGGTGGATGAGAACAAGAGATATTGAAGAAGAAACTTTCATTAAAACATAATTACAAAACACAAACATACAAGATTGCAAACGAAGAACAACACAAAAGTGAAAAGAAACAAAAAGATGATAAAGGGTATATAAAGTGAAAAAAATGAGTATTTCAGGTCCTAACAAGACTTTTTCAAGTCTTTGTTCGTGTCAATTGATGCTCCTCTCTTCTGAAATGCAAACCCCTTTGAAGGAGATGAGGGGGGTGTATTTATAGCCCAAGGAAGTGGACTGTTTTCATTCCCAATATGTCCCTCCACTTGGCTCGATGATTTGGACATTTAGAAAGAATAATCTCAAGATATCTCATTATTCAAAGTTTTGTATAATAATTCTTTCCTACTAATATTAAATTTGGAGGCAGTTTGACATATGGATCCAATGTTATGGTCGGTAGATTAAACAATTTTAATCTGTCCATTTCAATCCAGCCTTTTTGAAGTCCAAAATGTGAAAGGGTTTTTGAATAGGAATATGCATTCAAAACTGAATGATTTTGTCAACAAATTCGGCCACCTATACGTTCTCTTTAACACTGAAAAATATCAGCTCTCTTTTATGATTACATCATGAGATATTTCGTGAATAGTGTCCGGATTTTAATTCCCATCCAGAATGGTAGGCTGGACTTCAAGGGATTAGTTGGTCCCCTTGTTCTTGTAGTTGGACCTTAAGATTTTTATCCATGATTCCTTCAGATAATCTAGAACATATGGTGTAGTTTCATAAAATTTTCAGTTGGGGATTTAGACCAATAACTCAATCATCATTGATGGTCCAGTTTCATCACAAATTCCTTGGGTCTTCTTGTGTTGACCATATGAGCCTTCAAATGGCGGAATTGGCCTAGGATTCCTTCTAATGATATGTGAAAATTTTAATAAGGAATTTTAAAAAACCAGAACCATAAAATTTTAATCCATAGGGTGATATTTATAAACAAAATAGTAAACTGACTCAATTAGACTACTTCTAAAAATGCTCAAAAATTATACTTAGTATTAAAATATTAATATTTCACACAAATTATGAAAATTTCATATAAAATAAGTAAATGGGGTATATAATAAATCATGAAAATATTAATAACATCACCCACCTAAACATTCTTCCACTACACCTGAAATCAACAAGTGGTATCAAATTGGCCGCTTTTAAATTTATAATTATTTATTTGATTGTTGATCTATAGAAATTATGGATAGATTTTAATTTCAGGTTACTCATTCTTTAATCATATTTTAATTAACATGTTATTGGAATATTAAACATGTTCATTCAATTTTTCATTTTCTTAAATGTTTATAAATAAATGAAGAATGACTAGAGATTCCATCAGAAAGTTCCAAATCATTGGCCAGTAAAACTGGGTTACACGGCATGTGGTTGGAGCACATGTTGTATACCTATGAACATTGTATCTAGATGCATTGAGAAATTAATTAGATGTGGTGATTGTATAGAACACCACTTGTTGACCAGACCAACCTAGAATGATGCAAGAGGTTGCAGGGTGTTTATCTGGCATGTACACACCATGTAGTCTATTCGAGTTAACATGCTGATGACCTGGGCATGTGACTTGGATATACAAAAAACATATTTACATGGAATTTACCTTCATATACACATCATGTAGCCTCCCATTAATATAAAAAATTAAAATTATATTAAATTTTAAAATTTCAGTATTAAAATATGATTTTATTGATTGGCACACCATTGTGTGTTTGATAATTTAATAATGGTTTTAAAGAATTTTAAAGTCATGATTAATTTACTGTAATTAATATGTCATTATTGTTTATTCCATTTATTTTCCATGAATTCCATTAATGATGGGTATCTCAAAAAAACATTGGCTGATCATTAACATTAAAGGGAATTAAATTATTAAATTATTAATTAGTTAATGAAAGTTTTTTTATCTTAAATAATAAAATAATGAATAAAGAAATGAATTATAGCCATTTACTATTGAGTACTTGTTGCATGTATGACCATTCATAATCTTGATCAAGACATGTTTTTGTGTTCGGTGTTTTAATTTAATTTATTGCACGAGTTTCCAATTATTAAATATTAAATTAAATGATGGAGTATGAGTTATTCCTCCCTCCATTATTATGTAGGACTCATCTGTCCTATGATATTTGTGTAACTTCATTTAACTAATCATTTGGTTCCCCTTACCTGTGTGTGAGTAATAAAAAATCTTAATTAATGGAGCATCATAAGGAGCATATAGTTGGTTCAAGAAAAAACCATAATTACGCAAATATAGGTGATACACAGGTGGGAAAATGTAATGTTTCAACTCGTACCAAGAACAACAATAGGAGTTATTTACCCTAGGTCAAACATTGAATTTATGTACACTTATTAAATAAACCATTAGATAAATCTCATGAACATATCATTTAATTATTTATATATTTTTGTCTATGAAATTATTTATTTTATGGATCTAAGGTTGTGATCACATAAATAAATTAATTAATGTTAAAATATGGAAATTAAATAAATTAATTAGGCATAAATGTTTTATCCACAATGGTTAATTAATTAAGTAACATCCACTTAATATTAACAATATATGTAATGGATAAAACAAAATAAAATTTGTGCATAATAAATTAAAATTACTCAATTAAATATTAAATAATACTAAGACTTCAATTACTTTATTAGTAATGAAACCATATAACTAAGTATAGTACATGACCAAAGCCTGGACACTTACTTTTATCAAGGAGTTATCATTAGATTTTTTATTTGAATTACCAAAATTTTATTGAGATTAACAACCAAATTTTTTTCAATGAGAATTTGGAGGTAAGTGTTGAAAAAATACATGTTAGGATTTTAAATTGGGGAATCCGCACAACAAATCAAGGAACTACAAGTCTGTAGTTGGAAAGGCCGCCTACCTAATTACATTATTATCATTTTCATGGACAAAGAATGGATCATTAATAAAAGTAATGGGTATCCTATCCACTATAGTGTTAAAGTAACTAGATATTCTAAGTTCAATGGTGAGGGATATTAACACTTGATAAAATAGTGTTATATTTAATAAATAAATGAAAACATTTAATTTATTATATCTCACTTATTTTTTAATAAAGAAAAGTATTAGTTATATTCTCTTTTTAATTGTATCATAAAATTAAAAGTTCATCATCAACACTATCCCTGTGATAAATAGTTATAAAGATAACATAATAACTGGTTTTAACTTACAAGAGTGGTTTAGGTGCCTTTAGGTTGTACTACACCATGAATAAAAATATTATGTTCTAGAATCCTCAATGCCTGATCTTCCTAATAATGAGGTGAGTGATGAAGAGTTCCTTATCTATGAAAAATATTTGAGTGATGTGTTCAAAATTCAATTTTTAATTATTTCATTAATGTCTAGTGAATTAATGAAGTCTCATGAAAACATAGATGTTTATATAATTCTTGAGCACTTATATAGTCTTTACGAGGAGGGGGATAGACAAGAACGCATTGAGATTTAAAAGGTGATATTTCAATGGAATCATGGATAAGGTGACCCAGCTAGGCCACATGTAGTCAAGATCATTGGCTACATTGAGAACTTATAGGTTCTATGGTTTAAACTCCCTGAAGAAATGGGAATCGACCACATTTTGGAAACACTCCCTCAGAGCCTCTCCATCATTTTTTAGAATTTTAACATGAAAAACATTGAGAAGTAACTTTCATATCTTCTAACTCTTACTCTCCAAATGGATAATGATATGAAGCATAAAAAACCTTCCATCATTATGGTAAAAAAATGAAAAGGGAAGGTGAATATATTTAATCCCAATGATTCTTCACACCCTTCCAAGAAGAAGAAGATCTTGGAGAAAGAAACGGAATATGGTTATTTTTGTTTCTCATGTGGTAAGAAGTGTCAATGGAAGAAAATTTTCATCCAGAAAAAGAAGCAAGGGGAATCTTCATGAGAATTTGTTATCGAGTGAAATTTATCTATTTATACAAATTGGGAATTAGATATAGATTATGGTGGTCACATATGTATTCAAATAAAAAACCATATAGATTCATAAATATTGACCAAGGATAGGTAGATCTTCGAGCATCCAATAGTGCTAATATTTTTTTTAACTATCGGGTACTACCACATCATGTTTCCAATCAAAATGATCTTCATTTTAAACGATAGTTATTATGTTCCTTCAGTAACCAAAAACAGTATTTTTGTATCCAGACATGATACAGATGAATTTATTTTCAAATTTTTGAATAAATTTTTCTTCTTTTATAAAGATAGCATTTGTTATGGTATGACTAATTTAAATAACGGTCATTATTTTCTTGATTACATGAACCAAATAATGGAAATTGATAACAAAGTAACTTCACATGACTCATAACATGCCCATATTTTGTATCCGTGGCTAGATCATGTAAATAAAAATTTCTTGAGTAAATTACATCAAGATAGATGTTTAGATTCTATTGAACTAAAACCACTTGGTTTATGTCATTCATGTTTATAAGGAAAAATGAGAAAATCCCCATTTAGTGGGAATGGTGAAAGGGATAATGAAATTCTTTAATTAGGTCATATCGATGTGTGTAGACCATTTCCAATTGAAGCAAGGGGTATCTACTCATACTTCATAACTTTTAATAATGATTATCGTAGATATAGATATGTCTATGTAGTGAGGTATAAGTTAGTTTCTTTTGAAAAAATCATGGAATAAAAGAATGAAGATGAAATCCTTATTTGTAAGAAGATTAAAAAAATTCACTCAGACTATGTTGGATAATATCTTAATCAAGACTCCATTAATTATCGATGGGAGTTTGGGATTTTATCTCAACTCACTTTTCCTTAAATTCCTTAGTGGAATGGTGTAAGTGAAAGGAGGAACCACACCTTGTTGTACATGGTGAGATCAATGATGAGCCATGAAATACTTCCACTATCCTTTTGGGGAAATGAATTACAAATAGTAGCATGAGTACTAAACTATGTTCCAACTAAAGCAATAGAAAGTATACCATTCTGATTATAGAATGGAAATAAAACTATATCATATTACTTACATATGTGGAGTTTTGAATCTCTTATTATTTCCTCTTTAGGTAAAATGTTTTCACCTCAAGACACAAACTGTTTCTTTATATGATATCCCAAATAAAAAAAGAGATAATACCTATACAATACTTTCAAAAAATGGAAGTGGTTGAAATACATCCCACATCTATTGAGGAGGATCTTATTACTAAAAGAGAAAGTGGGAGAAACATAGAATTTGATGAAGATTAGGATCAAGATACGCAAGATTTGGCACCGAAAAACATTCCACAAAGCCCCATGGAAGAAGAAATTTTTCCAGAGAAAAAATTACTATGTATGAGTAATAGAGGGGTTAGATAACCATAATTGTATGGTTTTCTAGTCACCAAGGATATTGGCTCATTATTAGTTGATAATAATGATCCTTTAACCTATGAGGAAGTAGTAAGTGTTACAAATGTTTCCAAGTGGCAAGAATCCATGAATTTTGAAATGGATTCCATGTTCCAAAACCAGGTCTATATTTTTGAATACCCTCTAGTAGATGTAAATCCCATTGGTTGTAAATTGGTATTCATAAAGAAACTAGACATGGAAGAAACATTCAGAACCTACAAGGCATGACTGGTTTAAAAGGGTTTAAAAAACGTTAAGCCATTGACTATAAAGAAACATTTTCACTATTTTCAATGTTGAAATCTATCAGAATTAGACTTTCCATTATGGATTTACTTGATAATGAGATTTAGAAAATGGATGTCAAAACATCCATCTTTAATGAGAACCTTTAGAAAGATGTCTATATGACACAACCTGAAGGTTTTGTGACTCTAAAAGATGTCAACATGGTATGTAAGTTGAAAGGATCATTTTATGTTTTAAAGAAGTATCCATGTCATGGAATATTCATTTTGATGAGTATATAAGGGAATTTGGTTTCATTAATAATGAATGTGAGTCATGTGTATATAAATGGTTTAGTGGGAGTGGATTATTTTTCTTAATAGTATACATTGATGACATATTACTCATTAGAAATGAAATAAATGTCTTACAGTATATTAAGGCATTGTTTAATAAATTCTTATCTATGAAGGACCAGGGTGAGTTAGCATATATTCTTGGGATCAATATCCATCGTGATAGATCCAAGATTTTTCTCATCCTATGTCAAAGTACATATATTGACAATATAATGAATTGATTTACTACAGAACAATCCAAGAGGGGATTGTTTCCAGTTTCACATGGAATTCATATTTTTAGGAAAATGTGTCCTTAGACACATAAAGAAATAAATAGAATGAAAAAAAGTTCATACACATTTGAGATTGGGTAGTCATGTTTTCCATGTTATGTACTTGAATAGATGTCACTTATTTATTAAGTGTTGTAGGAAGATATAAAAATAATCTGGGTTACCACCATTGGATGGTACCCAAGACTATCATTTTGTATTTTAGGTGTACTAAGGATATGTTCCTAGTTTATGGAGAATAAAAGTAACTATTCATCAAAGGATATGAAAATTCTAGTTTCCAAACTAATCAAGATGACATGAAGTCACAAATGAGATATATATTCACATTTAAAGAAGGTGTTGTGAGCTAGAAGAGATCAAAGAAAGTTGTGGTTATAGATTCTCCATTAGAGTTTGAGTATATTTTGGATTCTAAGGTAGCTAAAGAAGCAGAATGGATGTGAAACTTTTTCCAAGAACTTGAAGTGGTACAGAGTAGTAAAGATCTTATCACACTCTATTATGATAATAATTCAATTGTGTCTCTTGAAAAATATCCAAGGTCATATCAATGGAAAAAATACATACTTAGGAAGTATCATATCATGAGGGATTATTCTTAGAGAGGTAAAGTTGTAGTGAGCAGTATTTCTATGGAATACAACGTGGAAGACCCCATTACTAAACCCTTAAATTGGTAAAAACCTGAATATCATGTGAGTTCTAGCAGACTGAAAGTTGTACGAAGTTCTCCCTAGTCCAAGTGGGAGTTTTTTGGAGTTGGTGTCCTAGGAACAATTGTATATACTTATATTACATAAATATTAAATGTATTATATATTCATAAAACTTCTTATAACATATTGTTTTTTATTTTCAATAACTATATTATAATAATGGAATAGAGTATACATCGCATTGATAATCCCATAACAGTTCTCTACTATGATGAGAACCTGGATGTGCTATGATGATATTCTCAAATAATCTTCTATGGTTGGATAACATACTATGTTGGGACACATAGTACGTAGATTGGCAGGTGAGAGTAATCATAAGAATATGAGGCTTCTTATCATGAAGTTCGCAATTAGTAATCTCCTAGATGGGGGATTATGAGAATAGACCCACCAGTAGGAATTCCGCATGGTTTGGGGTCATTGGATATTACTATCTAGGAGTGAGTGTTATGGTCCTTATACATTAATATTATTATTAATGCGTGTTAAAATTCATGTAATTATATTTATTCTGTAAACCATAATGATAAATGTTCATGTCGAAGTTGGATACATTGGGTACATCACAAGTGACATGTCACTGATGAATAAGTCGAGGAAAAATTTGTCCCTTCCATGTTTATGGAAGCTGATATAGAATCCCTTTGATTAGAATAGAACGGTCACATCAAGTTCCATGTTCATGGTGTAACGATGTATTTATTTTAGACAGTCAAAAAAGACATACCGAGAAAATAGGATGGTGGCACAGATGTGCGACCAAATTGATGGGTATTGTGAAAAGGGGATTATATTGCATAGTGATTGTCTGTATTTGGTTTTTGAAGTTGAGACATTAAGTTCTTTCTCTTGGGTGTCTTGACCCATTGCTAGATAGTAATCTTGGACTTTAGGAAAACCTTCCTAATTCTAAGGAAAATAATACTATAGGGTCACACATTAAGTGTTTCCATTGATCTCAATTAAATTCTATTTGAGTTTAATTAATGAAATAAATATTATTCTCGAGTTTGAGGAATACTTATATTTTGATCACATAAATTAAATAAATTTTTATTCACTATCATCTGAAAAAAATGTATATTTTTTTTATTTAATATTTTTAATAATTATTCGTTTCTCTAGATTGTGAATAAAATATTTATTTATGAATAAAATATTTATTAGATTGTTCAATAAATTAAAGAGTTATTCGAATGGACCAAGACCGAGTCTGTTGACAAATATTAATTAACAATACCATTATATAATATTTATTATTATGCAAGTTGGTGTGTTCCACAAAATAATAATTATATATTTATTATTTTTTGGTATGGGATTTATTGAAGGTAGTAAAAGTTATTTAATGGCCTATATGCAATTAAATAATATTTTAACTTAAATCCCAACTCTATAAATAGGAGGTTATGTCTATTATGTATAGAATAAAAAATTGATAAATTAGAATTGTTGTGCACAAAAAATTATATCTCAACACCTCCTTATCTCTCCTTTTGAAGAATGAGAAGTGAAAGATATATTTCTTCAAGACTGAAGAACGAGTGATCAATAACAAACAATGAGAGACATTCAACTTGTCACGCTAGCACCCAGAGTTCAAGTGGTGTTTCTCAAAGATCATAAGCACGTGTGTGGATCCCCACTAGAATAATTCTATCCTTGGATCCTCACAGCACAGTGAATGTAATACAAAAGGGAATTTTTAGATGACCAACATTCACTAATGAAGAAATTTCCTAATCCCAGTTATTTATTTCTTCAGATATTAAATAAATTAATTATAAATTTTATGTGACATATTATCTATCTTGGTTTTCATAAATGATTATTAAATGAAATTTTAATATATCACCCACCTCTACATGCTTCTGCTATGCATGAAACCAAAATTTATAACATAGGTGCTGGTGGACAACCCTTTCCACTCAATGCCAGAGGAAAATAATGACAAAATCATTGATGGTGACCCATTCTTCTGCAATCCCGACAATCAATTAGATTCCTCATGCACTGACGCTTCTTATGGCCTAGAATACTAAATTGGTGACATACTATAAAGTTTTCAATTCATTTTACCTAGATCACACCTCCCCCATGCACACCCATGAATTGGTGCTTCCTACTTCCTAGAGAACCATCACCCTGTCTCAGAACTAATCTACCATGCCTCACATAACCAACCTCTCTGAGATTCCTTTCTATAATTAAGTCTTTTTTTAGTATCTACATAACGGTCCTCAACCAAAATACATTCAACTATGAGAAGACAACATTTCTAAGACTGTCCTCAAAATTCCTTGAAGTTGTCAATTCATCATTGGTTATAGAAGAAGAAAAACACTAATGTTTGGTGAAAATTGTATTATAATCACGCATTATCATAGTGCCCTTCTAAATATGAATGAACTCTCTATAATGATCTGCTCTCAGTGTCAAAGGAAATAATTGATCAATGAAATCCTTCTATAATTCAACCCAGATCATACCTCCTTAATGCTCGGACTAAGAAACGACATCCCACCAACGCTTGGTAGATTCATGCAAAATGTAGGTAGTGAGATCTACCCTCCACTATGGAGGTGTCTCAAGATAGTAAAATATTGATACTATATATTATAACCATGAATCTGAAGCATGGGGGCATCCATCCCCTGAGAAGGTGGGAGGATGATGATGTTGAACATCCTAAGTTATCTCTACCATAGTCAGGGAAAGTTGGGGAGCACCCTAAATAGATTGCATGAACCTAAGAAATCTCTCATAGAACTGAGCATCATAACCCAGTGGAAGATCAGCGAGGGGTGCCTCAAGTGGTAGTATAAGAGGTATAATGGGTAGATCAAGGCCCTCCTCATTTGAAGTGTTCTCCTCACCACTCTCTTGATGTATATCACAATGATGTCATGATGGAATAACTCTAAAATATCCAAGTACACTCCTCATACAAGTTTTATAGAATATAGAAAACACTAGGTAAGGAATATGATAAAGGATGGGAAGGTGTAAGACCACCTTAAAACATAACATAACCTAAATCATACTCATAGATCCTTCTCTATATGATATAAAAACAATTGGGAAACACTAAACACATAGCCTACTTCTCGTTTCTATGGGTAAGAAATAGTCAAGGTCTCACATTCCCATTTATAATTCCATTTAATTTTATAGGTGGTATTCAATTTCATTTATTTATGTATTAAATGAATTTTTTAACAGATTTAATTAGGTGGATCACCATTCCAATTTATAATATCGCATACACATTATAAATTGAAATTGAATGTCCACTTAATATAATTAAAATCATTATCCTAGAAGGTAAATTGGAACACTTTTATAAGTCTAACGAATTATTCCCTACAAGGTTTAACAAAAAAAAGAACAAAAAAAATCATAAGAAAACAGGAAAATGCACTCTAAAATTAGATACTTCATGAAAATATTTATGTCAATTAATTCTCTATAGTTCCTAGTATGATTCATGTAATGAAGAACCCTTATTTCATTGGTCTGAAGTAAAAGAAATCGTTATCTCAATATCACTAATGATAATAACATCACAAAACATATTTTGCAGGCAACAGTGAAGTTATATCAAAATTAAAAAGCATAACCAATAACACAATTACCAATGCTAGACAATTTCGGTTTCCCCTATACATGGGTTAGCTACATCCAAGAACAAGGTCAATTCCAAATCCCTATGTCCAAGTCTATTGTCTAATACCAAACACTAATAAAAAGGGAAAATATGATTTTCTACCACTTTGTAGTGTCCCACCCTAGATGCCTCTCAATAGTTCCCTAATACAATGGCTACCAGACCTCAACCGTGCCTCCCCGAACACCAGAGGAAACTGACTAGCAGCAATGGCCTAGGGTGTATCCATGAGGAGACTATTCCATCATAGATCAATGGTTACACATTGGTAAACATATAATTATACGTATCAAAAACATAAGATATAACAATAAGTAGTAGAAATATAGTTCTAAACCATTCAAGAGAAATTAATAAATGGAATAAGCTGAGTAACCAATAATAAATATGAAAATAATGATGTCCATGCTACTTTATAATAATGAGATTGTTTGGGATCATGGGACAAAAAGAATATACTACATGCTATCAAAATATAAAAAAATTCCAAAAAAATCTACAACAACATCTCTAGAATAGGTTATATCCTCTTCCCCCAACCTCCATCCTAAGGAAGAAAATCAATTAGGCATCAAAATCAACTCGCTTCGCATTATCTATACATTTGATCATAAAGTTCACTCACCTATGAAATGGTTCCCAAGTACGGTGTGAGATATAAATCTAAATAGGCCAACACTCGTGGTGTCTAGGCCGATACATTTCATGATATATATAAATAAGTTGTTTTCCAAAATCATAAAATCAATGAAATAAATAATTAAAACATAACCAACTTGGTATGGGTTCCCGAATAGACACCCATTCAATACCACCTGGTTCAGCCTAAGCTGGATATCTGGAAGGGTATACCAGTGCAAGGAATAATATGTATACAAGGGACAAAGTAAACAAGTCAACTACGAGAGTAAAACCCCCAAAAACATGTTATATCTTGGGGACTCATTATCATGTCATCACATAGTCATGATCTAATATAAATAATAAGAAACAAGTATAACATAAGAAACCAACCTATAAAATCCAGTGGTGGAGTCCTGATCCTGTCTAATGTGATATAAATAGAATCCCAAGGGTCGGTATGGGTGTCTCCAAATAACCCAATACCTCCATGCCCATCCAAGGCGACCCATACATCATCCCTTGTATAGCTCGAAGGATGGTGACTATGATTCCATACCATGTAGCTCACATAGGGGACTGGGTAACACCCCTAGCATGGTGTAGCCATATTTACAATGGTACACTCATCAGTTTCTCTCCTAGGTAATTGGTTCCACTCATGAGTATAAGAAACCATCCAGAGAGCCCATACTTGGAAATCCAAAGCATCAATTTTGGCACATCGAGTGGTAACCAACTGAGCATGACGAGTCCATCCATGGAATTCTTAATTTGTGACACACGTTCTCTCTCAGACCATTCAAAATGTGCCATATAACCAAGACACATCAAAAGGCATAGTATTCATAATATTTCATTCCATTACATAAACATATCACATCATCAAGGTAATGGTAATAACCCATGCTACCAAGCTAGTTAAAAGATAGAATTGAAGCCATCAATATGGCATAAGGCTTTTAGCATAAAAGAAATCTCAAAACTCTAAGGCAGGATCACTAGGAAATAATCTATGAACATGATTAATGGATTAAAAATTTAATCACATGGAATTAAGGCATTTATAAACACATGTAACCCATGAAATTTATACAAACCAAGCTAACAATAAATACAATCCAATAAAAATGATCAATAAATAATCAATAAATAAGGTAAGGCACATAGAATATCATGAATGTAATCAATGACATATAGAGTAATCATGGGCATCCAACCAATGAGAATAAACTACTAATAATAAGAAATTAAATTATAAATAATGAGGCACCAAACATAAGAACAAATATATGGTTCACTATTTATCTTATACCATTTCATATGTTTAAGTAATTAATCCAAATTTCATACTCATGGATAGCTATTTATCATAGTTCAAATGATAAGCTAAGTCATTTAATAAAGATGAAACACACACCAAAAGTGTTTATCAACTCCAACCTGTTGCATATAGGGCATTTAGGATGGTAACACCCAATGGTGTTGTGGTCGATGGGTGATACAAATAAAACCAAGAAACCAAAAAACTATGAGGACCAGATCTAGAACACTATATTTTGATAATGAAAACATCAGAACCAAATACCAGAATAAAATAAATGAAGAAATCGGTAAATGAAATGAGTATTTAACATCCTTCGGTCCCATAAGGGACCTACGTGCATGGAAATAACACCACAGACTTTTGCCTTTTATTAAGACTCAAAATGAAATAAGAAATGATATAAATGATGTAGTCCAGAAAGAAGGAGAAAATATAGGAACTGAGAAAACAAGATTACATGTTTCAAAAAAGATATGAAACTAAAAAATTATACTTACAGCACTAGACAATAATTTTTTCAGTGGTCTTGATATATTCAAGAGGGTACGGGATCTTAGTTCTCCTAGATCTAGTGGTGGAGTTCTAAAGGATCGATAACAACTGAGATGGGGGGTGAATTAGTTATTCACTTTTTATGATTTTGAAAACATTTATAAACTTAACCCATGAAACATATTAAGATTTATATCCTTATCTACTTTTATTAAATATGTATGCATGAAATAATATGAAATAAAGTAAATAACATGCAATATTTTCAAGGTTCAGCCTCACTGTGAGGACCATTATCCTTTCTATAGACACTCTTGTGGGTCTATAGAAATTCACTACTATGAATAAGTGAATACAACTTGTGATACCTCTCATTAGACACCTTCTATCTCCTGATAGGAATTATTATATTGTCTCCTATTATTTTACAATGTTTGATTACAAAAAATTGATCAAAATAAAAGAATAAATACTTTGTTGAAGACGATCCACAATTGCTCAGTCCAAATCCTCATCCTGATTTGGTTGGATCCTGTTTTCTCAGTCCAATGATATTGGATCTGATTCAATTAATACAATGATACTGGATCTAATGAAATAAGTATAATGAATTCATTCTCAATCTACATTACTCAGATTCTTCTCAAGTTCTCAATATGATGGAATAAATATGAAGAACTCTTTCTTAATTTGAAAAACCCAAACATTGCTCAAATCATCAATA
The DNA here is from genome assembly GCA_963277665.1 of Viscum album. NCBI lineage: Eukaryota > Viridiplantae > Streptophyta > Magnoliopsida > Santalales > Viscaceae > Viscum > Viscum album. Next base: position 630,346,681 of record OY728134.1, on the reverse strand, counting down.
TGATCTTCTTCAATCCAATTGAATCAAATTGATCATCTCATTACAATCTTGCTCAATTTGGTAAAAAAACATTCAGTTTTCTGATTCTCCTCATGAGATCTATAATCGGAAATTACATTCACTTGATTTCTTCAGTGTTCCACCTTTTCCTCGTGTATGAAAAATTAACAATAAATTAATAATATATGTATTGATAGGTGACTTAGAAAAGAAAAGTATGAAACTTGAAAACTTTTCATACTTCCTCAAATTTAAAAACTCTTAAAATATATCGTATTTAAACTTTAATTTTGAATTTGTTAATCCTCCTATGATTTCTTCAAGACTTACTCAAAATTTAATTTCATGTTTGAAATCTTTAACTATTTATACAACTTTTTTAATTTTATTTTTGAGCCTTCTTCATAATTAGATTGTTATGAATCTATTTCTTTCTTAGATAATTACAAATAGGTTTCCTTATCAACTCATTAAAAATTATGTTTCTCTACCATCTAATTACAAATTTGGCTTCTTTCTAAGATTATTATGAATTATGCTTCCTTCTCATCTCATTATGAATTTTTTTCCTCTTAATATCATTAATATTTGTATTTATTTACCATCTCATTATGATATATATTTCTTTCTCAGCTCATTATGATTTATGTTTCTTTCTTGACTCATTATGATCTGTCTGTATATTTATCCAGGTGGAACCCTCACAATGATGGAATTATCATTAAGATGGATTTTACCATTATTATGGAAATCCCATTATGATGAAATTCCCATTATTATGTAATCTCCACACATAAACCTTGAAATTATTCAAACCTCTCAACTATATACTCAAAAGATTTTATCATGATATTTTTCATGATTTATGAGAACATCATGATCAGAAAAACACCATATAATGTGGTTTAAAAGTATATAAACTTTCTAACTCTTGGAATCACGATCCTCTTTCAAAAATTCTCATCAAAAATTTGAATTATTCACTCAACAACTTATTTCATTATATGATTACAACAAAATAAAACATATATCAAAAAATAATATTTGCCTCTGATTCTTTTGGATCTGATTATCTGAATCTATTGCATATGCATATGATTATTTAATAAAAATTCAACATTATTATAAATCTAATTACAATGGAATGTATATTATTCCTAAAAAACAAATACATTCTTATACCAAAAGTTTATTTTTCCAAAAATACAAAAAAAAACTTTGTTAAAATAATATATCACAATGTTTCTTCAATCTTTCCCTTTGATTTGTTGAAAACTCTCATTAACAACCTTTCAACTCTCAAAAAATTATCACAATTAAAATTTTGTAAATAACTCAATTTTTTTACTTTTATCAAAACATATCCTTTCTCAAAAGAGAGTTATGTGATATCAAACTACACGATAAATTAATTTTTTTACGGAATTATATCCCTTGGTGAAAAGAAAATATTATGTCCATGTAAAGATAAAATCCACCTAATTTTTATCTTTTCCTCCCACTTTTATTTTTCCCTCACCCATTTTATGATAACCATAGATTCAGATTTATGTTAGAAAGATAAGAAAAAAACTTCTTATAAAGTATAAAGATGTTAATTTCTCCACCCCTTGTCAACATAATCCAAGGAACAGTGGGGGTACTTTCTTAGGATGTTTAGGAAGTCAAGGGAGGAGGCTAAATATGAAGTTTCAGGCTCAATTCCACAAACCTTTCATTCTATATTACTTTTGTAAAGATATCAACAATCTGATACTTTATTGAAATGTATTTGAGAAAAACATCTCTTATAGAAACTTTTAATTTTATAAATAGAAAATTTATATCAATGGGTTTTGATCTTGAATGTTGGAAGGATTTTTAGAAAGATCAGTTGAACATTGATTATAACTAAGTATCTTTAATGGTTAACAAACTTTTACATTCAAATAATCCATTTAAACTTTCATCCACATCATTTGAGTACAAACCTAAGTAGCTACAACATATTCAGATTTTAGTTGTGCTCAAAGGTACTCAACATTATTTCTTACTATTCCAAATCACACAACATTATCCCAATAAAAATTTTCTTCTTAAAGATGATTTTCTATCATTAAAATCTCCAACCTAATCGGAATCTGTAAATCCATGAAACATCATCTCACTATTTATTTTATAAAACAACCCATGTGAAATTGTTCATTTTCTATATCTCAGAATTATCTTTGCTGCCAACAATTGTGATTCTTTCGGATTACTTTGGTACCTGGAACACAAAGTCACAACATAAAAAATATCTGGCCTTGAGGGTGTAAGGTAAAGAATACATAAAATCAGTTTTTGAAAGTCCTTCTGATTCATAACTATTCCATATTTATCTTTACTTAACTTTGTGCTCACTGAAATAAGAGTACAAACTTCTTTGGGTTTTTTCATCCCAAACTTCATTAATGATTCCCTAACATACTTTTATTGAGATAAAAAAATGTATTTTTAATTTTTTTGAAATTTTAATCCAAATAATAAAGTTAATTACACCAATATTTACATTTTAAAATTCTTTTTCATTTCATCAGAAAACTCTTTAAAAACATTTTCTTCATCCTCAACAAAAAAATATATCATCCATATAAACAATTAAAATTAGATTTATTGACTCATCATCTTTTACATAAAAGTTACTATCAAATTTTCCTTTATAAAAAATCAACTTTCTCAAATACTTGTAATGTTTTGAGTACCAACCACATGGAGATTGTTTTAGCCCATACAAATCTTTATTCAGTTTACAAACTTTTTTTCATCCTCACCAAGTAGAAACCCACAAGGTTTTTCAATGGAAACTTCTCCCTCATTATCACCAATTATGAAAGTTGACATTATATCCATCTGAAAAAATTTGTAATTCTGATGTGTGGCCATTAAAATAAACAATCTAATAGTTTCTAATCTTATAAATGGGGAAAATTTTCTTTAAAATCCATGCATTCAACCTTTTCATATACTTTAAAAAAAATCATGTCTTTGTTTCATGAAACTTATCTATGTTAATTTAACTTGTTTTTATAAACCCACTTGGTTCCAATAACATTTTTATTTGGTGATCATGAAACAGTTTCTCGTGTTTCATTATTCTCAATATGATTCAACTCTTAATTCATGGAATCCATCCATTCTTTTTGTTGAATAGCTTCTGAAACTAATTTAGGTTTAGATTTTGAGATAATTGATGTCTATTTTTATAATATCAACTTTCTTATGGATTAAACTAGATCCTTCTGATTCCCAAAAACGTTTTTAGATTAAACATGTCTTCGTAAGGTAGGGAATTTCAAAGTTTCTTTTCCAACTGAACTTTCCTCAGTACATGAATTTTCTGAATCCTGATAAGGATCTTTTTACTTACTTTCACTATTGTATGAAATCTCTAATTTATCCTCTTTAGCATTATCAACAACTTTTGTTGATGAATTTTTATTTTCAATTACTTTGAAATCATGTTAATCCACCAAATTTTGTAATTTTTTTCAAACATTTGTACCTTCTTCCATTTGGTTAATAACCCATAAAAGTTCTTTCCTCTTCCTTCTTATCCAACATTCCCAAATCCAGATTTTTTATTTTGAGAAAACATGAACTTCCAAAAACGTTGAAGTATTTCAATGATGGTTTTCTGTTATACCACATTTCATAATGTATTATATTGGTTTTCGGTCTCAAAATACAAATATATTGAACATGTACAGAAGTACTAATAGATTTTCTCCAATAGAAATTTGAAATTCTATATTCTACTAACAAACATCTTCACATTTTCAACAAAATTCTATTATTAATTTCTGTTACTCCATTTTTTGTGAAGTATAGGGATAAATATACTGATTTTTTATACCATGTTTTCTCATATAAGATTAAAATTTATTTATTATGAATTTGGTACCATTATTTGTTCTTATCTTTTTTATGGAATCCCCTATTTATTTATCAACATTTTTTAATGAATTTGAACATTTCAATAGCCTTTGACTTGTACTTCATAGACATAATTTTTTTCATCTGATTGAAATCATCAATAAAAGTGAAGAAGTATAAATATATTTTTATTGATTGATGTATCATAATCCCACATAAATTGGAATGAATAATCTCAAGTGGTATTATAGATTGAATATCAAGTCTCTTATGAATTGTTTTAGTCATCTTCCCTTTTTGACAAGTTACCAAAATAGATTGTTCTCTTATTTTATATTATAGAAAATTTCAACTGATATACAATTTATAAATTTTATTCGTGATTTTATACCCAAGGTGATAAAGTATTCATTTCCACATTTGTATTTTCATATTGAGCACTCAAGTAACATGAGTTGGTGAATTCTCCTATTTGTAATAAATTCAAACTGGTTCTTTCTTATTTTGTAATAACTTTTCCATCTTTCATTTTGTTGATGATACAAAAATATTTCCTAAAAATAACATCTTTTACATCATCAAAAAGTTGATATACAAAAAGAATGTTATGTTTTCTCTCATCCATAAATAAATCTTCATTATATTTTAACTTGTCCACTTAAATCGTAGTTATTCAGATTCCACCAATTTTTTAGGAACTATACGTACCAAACATAACTCCTCCTCCCTCATGACTTTAAACATGTTTCAATATTTTTATATCACATGTCATATGTTTAGAACAAGAACTATCAAGTATCTAGAGTTTTTTTAATTTCTTTCAAAGAAATCTCAACAAAAAATGATATTTCTTCAATTTGATTCTTTTTGGATTCTTTTTCTTTTCTATCATAAAAACATATTCCCGAAAGAGTGTCAAACATATTTCATCATTATGACCTGCCTAATGGAATATTATACAAACTTCTTCCAAACATTCAAATTTAATTTTTTTTTGAAAGTTTGTAACATCTGTAGAATTCACCTTTTCAAATTTTAGTAAGTTATGAAATATACTCTTTATACTTTCACTATTTATTACACTTTTATAAAACCTTTTTCTGAGAAGAGATAAGTAGTTCTATAAATTATAAGATATGTTCCATAGATTACAAAACACCATAAACAACCATCAAATCATGATTATATATTCAATAAATATATTTCAATATGAAAACTTTGTTGAGTTTGATAACATCTATATAATCTATAATAATAAGGATGTAGACTATATTTACTTCAGAGTCGATATTAAGATTTTGTAGATGTGATTGGCTTCTCACATACTTTTTCCAACCAATATTTCCCACTACCTTTTAAGAAACCTAAAATGTTATATAAATCATATGAACCATTTTTTTGGTGAATATTTCACCTGATTCTTATTTTGATCCTTCCTAGAATATTTAGAAGTCTTAGATTTTACATCCGAGGCATTGTTGATGTTTTCATTCATCTTATTCAGGGAATTTTTGGACTCAATAAGATTTTATTGAAACATTATAAATTTTTCTTCCTTAGATTCTAGCTTCTTAATGAGATATTCAATAATATTTCCCTATTTAGAAATTATTTGTTTTTAACTTAAGTTCACCTAAATTTATTCATCTTGTTGCTTGATAACGTATCTTATTCCATTAGAAACATATTCACTATATTTCTTCATTAATTAATTTCTTTAGTAAGAGTTTTGTTTTTTCTCAAGACATGCAATAAGTTATATTCTGATTTGATACTCTCTAAAGATTCTTCACCACCTTCTTCACTATCAGATGAATCTTTTATTTTCTCATCTTTTTCAATAAAGGTTCTGAATTTTTCTGAATATTCATCTTCAAAATAAATATTATCAGTTGAGTATGATTCGAATTTCATACTCAACATACTTATTTTATTCCTAGTGTTCATATTTTTTTTGTTGGATGAATTTTCTTCTTTATTATGTTCCCCTTCATCCGTCGATGTTTTTCATCAGAATTATCTCATTATTCACCAACTTTCTTCTTGGGGAAATTCATAGAAATGTTTCTTGATTCCACCACACTCAAAAAATTTGATATAAATTTTAACAACATACATTTATCTTCCTCTTAGATAGTTCTTATATATAACATAAATGATGTTATCATTTAACTCATCATCCACTTTACCTTTAGATTCAAAAGGATCAACATCTTCAACATCTTGAATTTTCAAATTTCTCATAGCTTCAAAATCTATTTCATCTTTCATCTTCTTTTTAATCATTGGAACTTTTATAATTTCATAACAAAAAAAGAAAGTTATTAAATTCATTAAGAGATAAATCATCCTTGTCTTATAAATATGATATTTTAGAATCAAACCTATCTGGGAATATTTTAATAAGTTTCATCACAATTATTGAATATTCTAGGACATATTTGAATCCTCTAATTTGGGAAAAATTCTATTTTACTCTATTAAAGTATTAATCAATAGTTTCTTTATCTCTCATTCTAATGTGTTCATACTTAATATGCCATATTTGGAGCTTTTATTCTTTTCATTTAGTATTCCCTTCGAAAATATCTTACAGCTTATCCCACATACTTTTTAAAGTAATAATATCCATCACATTTTGATAAACATTCTTTAATAAGGACATGATGATTTCATTTATAGCCTTTCCAATAATTTATATATTTCCCTTATTAGAAAACACCATAGGATAATATTTCTCAATAGGTGGAAAAGAAATAGTATTAGCATAAATAACTTCCATACATAGAGATAGGAGATAAGGAATCATCCTATTTTTCTATCCATAATACTTTTTTCCTACAAATGTAAAAATTCCACTACTATTGACAGAATTAATATTATCCATGATAAGGATTCAACAAGGAAACCTTGCCTATAATACTAATTGAAATTCCTAATAATAAATTGACAACTGAGAAGGGGGGTTGAATCAGTTGTTCACTTTTTATGAGTATAAAAACATTTAGAAACTTAATCCCTACAACATATAAAGATTCATTTAAATATCAACATTTAGTAAATACTCATGAACGAAATAGTAGTAAATAATATAAATCCCACAAGAATTAATAGTTTAGGACTTAGTGTGAGAACCTACATCCTTTCTATACCCACTCCTATGGGTATATAGAAATTCACTATTAGGAATAAGTGAACAAAACTTGTTCCAACTCCAATTAGAAACCTTATATCTCCAAATATAAAATATTATACTTACTCCCATTAGTTGACAATGTTTTGTTATAAAAAATGATCCAAAAAATAATAAAGACTTTGTTGAAACTCCTCCACAATTACTCAGTCTAATATGGCTATATCCAATTTTTTCAATCCAAGGATGCTAGATCTGATTCACTCAATAAGATAATTTTGGATATGATGAAATAAGTTCAATGAATTCATTATCAATGTACATTACTCAAACACTTCTCAAATACTAAATATGATGGACTCAAAAGTATGAACCCATTCTTAATATGAAAAACTCAAAGTCTGCTCAAATGATCAATATGATCTTCTTCAATCTGATTAAATCAATAAGATATTCTCCATATGATCTTGATCAATCAGATAAAAAACATTCCGTTTTTTGAACCTCCTCATTAGATCACTAGCCAGAAATTTCTTTCACTAGATTTCTTTAGCACTCCTCCATTTTTTCTTGTGTGAAAAATTAACAATGAACAAATGATATGAGTAACTATTTATTGGAGATTCAGAAGAAAAAATAGGAAAACTTGAAAACATTCCTCACTTCCTCAAATTTCAAAACTCTGAAAATGTATCATATTTAAACTTCATCTATGGCTTCTTCAATCCTCATGATATTTCCATGATAATTGATCAAAATTTAATTTCATGTTTTACAACATAAACTCTTCATAAAACATTTTTAATTTTATTTTTTAGTATTATTGATAATAATATCATTATGAATATGTTTCCTTCTCATCTCATTACAAATATATTTCATTCATAGTTCATTAAGAATATATTTCTCTTCTCAGATCATTAAAAAAAATTCATTCTTAGCTAATTATGAATTATTTTTCCTTCTCATCTCATTACAAATTTTGTTTCTTTATCAGATCATTAAAAATTATATTTCCTTCTTAGCTGATTATGAATTTTTTTTCCTCTTAATCTCATTGTAATTTCTATTTATTTCTTATCTCATTGCAATTTTTGTTTCTTTCTCAGCTCATTGTGATTTCTATTTCTTTCTCAGCTCATTACTATTTATATTTTTTGTCAACTTATTATGATTTAAGTTTCTTTCTCATCTCATTATGATCTATCATTATCTTATTCCCAATTTCATAATTATGTTATTATCATTACAATGGATTTTCCTATTATGACAGAAATCCCTTTACGATGAAATTACCATTAAAATTTAATCTTTATACTTCAAATTTAAAATTCTTCAAAATTCTCCAACATTCCTTCAAAATATGTTTTCATGAGATTTTTCATGATTCATTATAACTTCATGATCAGAAAATCATCATATGATTTAGGTTAAAAAGAATGTAAACTTTATAACTCCTGACTTAAAAATATTTTTTAAAAACTATTCAGAAACAATTCAACTTTTTCACATAAAAAATTCTATCTTTATCTGATTACAAAAAAGTAAAACATCAACCAAAAACAATCTCTACCTTTGATTATTTTTGATCTGGAGATCTGAATATGATGCATATGGATTTGATTCTTTCAACAAATTTCAACATTCTTACAAAGATTATTACGATGGATTGGATCTGATTCCTAAAAAACAAAACTATTTTTACAAAAAAAGGTTAGCTGTCAAAAAATATAAAAAAATTGTTAAAAAAATTTATCAAAAATGTTCTTCAGGTGAAACATCCATGAAATCCTCCTTCCTCATTCATGTATCATCAAGAAAATGGCCACACTTCTTCCTAAAATGAAGGATGTCACCTCCACCATCCACGAGCTTAAGCTGGGGGAGCACAACATGCCAAGAAGAATCTACAAAGAGGAAGCAGATCGAGAGAGTGGGTGCTAGGGTTTCTTCTGTGAAACTGAGATCCAAACATGAAGGGGAGCCTAATAATCATGCGTCAAAGAGTCTTTGTGCATGGGTGATGAAATTATCTAACACCAAATGATTCTGAGGAACCGAATTCCTAGTCCATGGGTTACACAAAGTAGGGTGTAACAGCACATGTAAAAAGACCACCCACCACTCAAACAAGTCAAGAACTCAATGTAAGACTGGATGAAAAAGGGGGATAGTGTCAATCGATGGTGTAAAAAAGGGTATCCAATAGACATGGATTTCAATCATGTGAAGTGGGGAAATAAAAAAAGGTCCACAAATAGATGGTCCAATACAAGCCCAGTGAAAAAAATAAATCCAACTATAATTAAACCAAATGACCAAATAAAAAATGACTTAAATAATAATGGAAGCATTATTTAAAACCAAATTTAATATGAAAAAAATAATTGGGAAGGCTTCATTCACAAATATCCACCATTTCAAATTTAATTTTCTGATGTTATTGAACCTATGTTCATAAAACCAGAATCGAGTTTAACCTATCTATAAAAAATTTAAACATAGAAATAACCACGGCTTTAGTTAGACTATCAGTTGGGTTTATGTCAGTGTGTATCTTATTGATACACACGATTCCTAATTCTACAACATCTCTAATAAAATTTAAACTCATATATATGTATTTAGACTAACCAAGGAATAATAAATTTTTATTTAAATGAATTATAGACTAACCATTGGAATATACATTGATAATATAACTGTAAATGAAAATCTCAGAAAAAATGCCTTTGATACAAAAAGCATCTTTAATTACCTTAGTTAAAGAAATGTATTTAGATTATTTAGTTTAAAGTGCAACAAGAGAGTACATATTTCACTTAAATAAATGGAACCTCCAAAATAAGTAAGTACATGACCAGTTAAGGATTTAGAAGTTTCAATATTTTCAATGTAGTCAATATCCAAAAAAGAGGAAATAAGTTCAGTAGTATCCAAATTTCTAACATAACACAAAGAAATATTATAAGTACATGAAAGATACCTAATGAGACACATAAGAGAATTATAATATAGATTCCCTAGAGTGTCCATAAACCTATTTAATGTTTAGATATCTTATTAAATATCAGGTCTAGTCAAAATCATAGAATACTTTATGCTACCAAAAATGTTATCATAAGTAATTTTAGACATAAATTCAATATCATCTTCAGAAGTTGGTGCTTGTGTCAAAGAAAATTTAAAATGTTTTGTAAGAGGTAAATTAACAAGATTGAGATATTCAAACATATGACTCTTTATAAGTTTTAAAATTCAAGCATGCATGTATAGATAGAGTAGTTTATTTTTTATATCTCTAATGATTTAAAAAAATATTATCTTGTTATATTCACCTAATTTCTTTATTTAAAACTTGATTATAAATTTGTATTTAATAGTAGAGATCATATTTATATATTTTCAAATGATGATCATGTCATCAATATATAATAGTAAATAAATGATGTAGATTTTGGTTTATTTAAAAGAAAAACATGCATCATATTGACTCCTAATGAAATTTTCACCTAGAATGAATGAATCAAAATTCAAGTACCACTACCTAGAAGCTTTTTTCAGGACATAAAAAGATTTAGTTGAAAGGAATATTTGATTTGGTTTTAGTTCGGAAGAATAGCCATCAGAAGTTTTTATATAAATATTTTCGTTTAAATCACCATACAGGAAAGTAGTTTTAATATATAACTACTCTAAATGAAAATCATTATAAGTTGAAAATTCTAGAAAACCAAATAGAATAATCCTTAACAATAGGGGAAAATATTTTACATTAATTAATTCCATCTATATGAAGTAATCCCTTGGAAACTAGACTAGAGTTATACTTGATTTTACTTCCCTTAGTGTTATCTTCCTTTTTTTTAAAGATCCATTTAGAACCAATTACTTCACTTATAGTTTGTTTGTTTACAAAATCCAAATTATGGTTATTCCTTAAGGATTTAATTTCTTAATTCATGGAAATGAGACACTTCTTTGAGTATTTTTATGTTATTTTCTGTCTATAAGATTGATAATCATCATTAATAAGATTTTGGGGAACATGAAAGGCATATGAACCCACATCATACTGGATGAACCAAGGAGGAGGTCTATGGACTCTCCTTTCCCAATCACAGGTCAATTAATAATCCTCATGAGTTATAGAATATTCAAAATCTAAATATGAACTAAAAATAGACTCAGAATCAGCCACATCAGTGGGATGAGGATGAGTTGGAGTGGGCCACCATTAGCCTCAAAATGAGTCGAGGTCTCATCTTTATTATCCTTGTTAAGGACTGGATTATTACTTCTAGATGTGGCATCCTTGGTCTTAGGAGAATATGACTCAAGAAAAACAACATCACTGCTTATGATTCATTTCTGGAATCCTGGTTTATCAACCTAGAGTTTTTGTCCCTTAATTACTTTGGGATAACTAATGAATATCCATTTGAGTGCAATTGGTTCTAATTTTTTATTCTTTTCATGAGAATAGTCTGTATAACTGAAGACTCTTAAGTATAAGCAATAAGGGGTCTTACCAGTCCACATATCTTCAGATGTTTTTAATTTATTTGTAGATGATGGACATCTATTGGTAAGGTAAACTATAATGCTAGTGGAATCAGCCCCAAAAGATTTGGGGAGTCCTGAGCATGAAAGAATGCTCTGAAATCTTTCTATAATAGTATTATTCATCCTCTCTACAGGTAAATTATATTGGGGAGTTTCTCTAAAATTTTTGTGCCACTTAATCCCTTTAGACTCATAAAAATGAAAGAAATATATAGATAGATATTCTAGACCATTGTTTGTTCTCATCGACTTAATTTTCTTTCAAGTTGTATTTTCAACTGAATATTTCCATGTTTTAATGGTTTGGAATACGTCATATTTATTTGTTAAGATTTAAATCCAAACATTATTGGATAATTCATCAATGAAGGTAACAAAATAGGATCCTCCACCATGACATGTGGTCCTAGCTGGCCCCCACTAATCCAAATGGATGTATTCAAGGGGGTTAGAATCTTTGGAGGATGACCTATTGAAACTCACCCTCTTGGATTTACCCATCACACAATCTTCACAGAATGGAAGATTATCAAGTGTAATGTCACTCAACAATTCATTCTTGTTGATTTCATCTAATCCATTAAACCTACCATGCCCCAATATTTTATACCATGGAATAATATTTTCAGTGTTTGTTTGTTAGACTCCACCCAATTTCCTTCAATGGGTCTCAAAATTCAAAACATATATCCCATTGATGAGAGATCCTTTTATCATCATTACTGATCCTTTAGAGGTCTTGAGACAACCCAATTCAAATCTAAAGGTGAAACCCTTTTCATTTAAGACCCATAAAAAGATTAAATTTCGTTATAGGTAGGGAACCAACTTACATAAAGTAAGGTGATGGTGGATTGATAATTAATATGTATAACAATAGGTCATTTTCCCTCATCCTTTCACCTCTTATTGTTTCCTAAGAGGACATCCCCTTCCACCACCTTTTCAACCATCTCTAGAAATGAATCTATATATAAACATGTAAAAAATAATATCTATATTCAAGAACCAAATATTGATTTATTTTATGGATGGAAACATTCAAGACTTCAGTAGTGTCATAGCTTTGGTCAAGTAAAATTGACTAGTTAATGGGTCGTTTGGATTCTAACTCATGCTTTAGTTTCCTACACTCGAGATTAATGTGCCTAGGTTTACCATAGTGAAAATATGTAACTTTTATATCCTTAAAATTATTCCTAGCTTTGGGTTTATTATTACTCTTAATTTTTCCTATACTGATTTTTTTCTTCTAACATTTAGTTTGAGGCCTTCCCCATATAGGTTCCGGGTGTAGTGGAAACATGCCATGGGTGGTTCCCAACTTTTCTTTTTTCCATAATCGATGGTCAATCTAATATTTATACGATGTTTAATCATCATGATCAATGGAATTGAATCAAATATAGATAAAATTAATCATGTCGGAACCATAGATAGGAGATCAACATATATTTTTTATAATTAATTTAATTTAATTAAGAATTACCCCTAAGGAATTATTTCTTCATTGATGAATCTAGCGTAAGATCTATGGTGCACCCTCATTCCATTGTAGAAACCAAATTTTGATTTCCAATAGAAGTGATCTACACAAGTTCCAGGAATCTCCAAACATCTCAAAATAAATCTTTGGGTGCTAGCATGGAAGATCCTTACGCTTGCATCATCTTCCTTGATCTTCTCAAGAATCGCTTCCAAATCATTCTCCTTGATTCGGTGGAGGAGTATTTCTCACCATTCTTGGGATCCATAATGGAGAAGGGATCTCTCAAGTCTTGAGAGGATTCTCAAATATTTTTGTACACAACTGAATTAGATAATTAGAAAATAACATAATTGAGTATCTGTATTGCAAGGGTTAAAATAAAATAATTGCATAAGTTCCCTTATTATTTATTTAATCCTATAAAAACCCCATATTAAATAATAATAGTAAGATTATTATTTCTTGATATGCACTAAACTTTCGAATTTTAATTAAATATTATTAAATTAAATAATATTCAATACTGTTTATTTATCACTGAACCATTAAACTTGATCCACTATTCCTCTATAATATTTAACGACCCTTGAATAATGTATATTTATTTATTAAATAAATTTCACTGCATCATTCACAAAAAATAAATAAATATTATATTCACTGAAGAGTAAAGGAATATTTATTAATTATTCCTCTCACAATATATTCTCTCAAATAAATAGTGACTTAATAAAAAAATTTGGCATACATGAATAATTATTAAACCATTACCAGGAATAATATTTATTCAAATTATTAAATAATAAACAATATATTATTTAACTATGATTCTGGACACACATAGTGTGTGACACTCTAGGCCTCTTTCTCAATGGCATTAGGTGAAGTAGCCTAAACTCAAAGATTAGCATCTAGAAACACGCCAAGGAACCCATAGAGAAAGTAGTTAATGCCACAATGACATGTCACCTCATATAGCTTACTATATAATATAATGAATTTATCACAATATCTTCAATCAGGTTGGTTGCATGCTAGTTCCATCAACCAATATTCTCAAAATATCTTTCTTTGATTTTTCATAAATATAAGTTGCCTATAGAACACTATGGCCATGTATTTATTTAGGATATATCATTTCCATCAAAGGGACTGAGATATTAACTTTTTTTAATGATCGTAATTGATAAATAGTTTCTCACATTATTCATTAATGCAATATTACTTGTGATGCACCCAACATTTCCTAATTCACCTTGAACATTTTTTATCATGGTTTTAGTAAATAAATCTAAGTGCATGACTCATAATACTCATTAATAATAATATTAAATTCTAAGTACCAATACAAACATCCTCATACAGAAACATCTAATTACACATAGAAATATGTATTTTCTATCGATAGTTCTTGTTCTCATAATATCCTTACTGGATATTACCAGGTGTGTACACTATCAGAAGGTTTCTCAAAGTTCTATGAGTCTCTATCCAAGATAGAATGTGTTATTTGTGTCCCTCAATTGATATCATCTGGATATAGAACAAATATTCAATAATAGTGTCATAGCACCTCTGGGTTCTCATAATAGTGGGGAACTTCTATGACCTTTTAGGGTGATAACTACTCTAAGGATATTATCACATAATATGTTATGTAGAAATACAATCATGATATGATAAAGATTTTATTAATATTCAAAACCATTAATAAAATATTATAATAAAGTAAAAAGAGTTTGGTTCTAGGGAACCAAATCCAATATACTCCCACCTGTACTATTTTCAACTTCTAACAACTTTCATTCCTATATCTCTCACATGATACTCGTGCTTCTGCTGGGATAGGCCTTTAGTCAAGGGGTCTACCAAATTCTCTTCCATAGGTACTCTTCTTACTGAAACTTCACCCCTCTGATATAAATCCCTTAAGAGGTGATACTTTTGGAGTATATTCTTTGTCCATTGGTGTGACCTTGGATCTTTTACAAGATCCACCACTACAATATTATAAAAATACAATGTGAGAGGGTATTTACTACCAGGTAACACATCAATCTCCTAGAATTTTTTTTAATCCAAATGGATTCCTTGTCTACATCAAAAGCCACTATATACTCAGACTCAACTATAGAATTAGTGAAAATTGGCTTCTTTAAACTCTTTCATCTCATAGATCCTCTATTGAGATAGAAAACATATCTTGACTGTGACATCAGATCATTTTGATCTATATAAAAACCAGTATCAGAATAACCCATGATGGCCAGCTCCTCATCTCCTCCATACACTAAGAACATATTCTTAGTTCTTCTCAGATACATAATAATATCCCCAATAGCAGTCCAATGTTGTTATCTTGGATCCTCTTCATATCTTCCTAACATGCTTAGTGCATGGGAAACATCAATTCTAATACATAACATAGCATACATGATTGATCTTATCACTGATGTGTATGGGATATTACTCATTCTCTCTTTCCCCTGTTGTGTCTAGGGACACATTTTCGTAGAAAGATGTAAACCATGTGACACTAGAACCAATCCTCTATTATATTATTCCGTAATAAATATCTTTACGATATGGTCAATATATGTACTTTGACTTAGTCCAAGCAACCTATTGGATCTATTATGAATGATCTTGATCTCTAGAATGTAGCAGCTTCGCCTAAGTCTATTATGGAGAAACACTTGTTTAACCAGTACTTAACAAATTTTAATACCGGTATGTCATTTCAAATAAGTAATATGACATCAATGTATACGACTAGGATAATTATTTCATTCCCATTAAACATTTTTGTAAACATATGGCTCACATTCATTCTTAATGAAACCAAATTATTTTGTGGCTTAATATAATTGAATATTCCATGACCTGGATTATTGCTTCAATCCATAAATGGATCTTTGTAACATGAAAATCCTTTTGGAATCACCTAGAGTCACAAACCCTTCTATTTGTGTGATATATACATCTTATTAAAGGTCACTGTTAAGGAATGCAGTTTTGAGAACCATCTTCCAAATATCATGGTCATGAAAAGATATTTTAGAAAGTATAATTTTTATGGATTTAAACATGGAAAATGGTGAAAATTTTAATCATAGTTAATTCCATAATGTTTTCTAAAACCTTTAGCTACTCAAATTTCTTTCTAGGTACTTACTTTACCTTCCATTTCCAGTTTCTTCTTGAATAACCATTTATATACAATGGGATTTACATCAACTGGAACATCGACCCGAACCCAAACGTGGTTCTAATACATGGAATCCATCTTAGAATTCATAGATTCTATCCATCATGATGCTTTTTAGATCTCTAATGCCTCCTTGTATGATAGAGTTTTATCATTATCAACCAATAATGAGTCACCATCCTCATTGATCGAAAAAACATATCTCTCTGGTTCTATTACCTCTCTTTGGCTCCTATGCGGTACTTGTGTTTTAGGAACTGCTTCTTCCACAGGGACCTGTGGAATCTGTTACTATACCAACTCTTGTTTATCTTGATCATCAACATCATTGAATTCGATATTTCTCTCACTATCATTTTTGAGTATGTGCTCCCTCGCAATAAATACATCATGTATAGTGAATGTAACTTTCTTGTCTGAGTTCTTGTCTGAGGGGTTTTATAGGTAATATCCCTTTGTTTCCATGGGATACCCTATAAAGATAAACTTTATGTAGTGGGGTTATATTTTGTTTCTTAGTAAATCACTAAAATTCTCCTCGCAACCCCATACACTTGTATGTGAAAAAATGTGTTTCTTTCCAATCCATAAATTTAAGGGAATTACATTTTCCTCTTTTGTTGGTACTTGGTTTAATGTGTATGTCACATTTTGTAATTCATATCCCTAAAAGGATAATATAAGATCTGCATGACTCATCATCAACCATACCATGTCTAAAAAGGTATGGTTCCTCCTTTAACTAACCCCATTTCACTATTGTGTATAAGGTGGAGTAAGTTGAGATAGAATCCCAAACTCCTATAGAAACTCAATGAATTATTGGTTAATATATTCACCACCTCACTCTGATTGAAGATTTTTTATCTTCTTATCAATCTAATTCCCTACATAATTTTTTAATTCATTAAATTTATCAAAGTACTCGAACTTATATCTCATCAGGTAGATATATCCATATCACTAAACTAATCAATAAAAGTTATGATTTATGAATATTAACCTCTATCTTCTACTGGAAATGGTCCACACCTATCATTTTGTATCAATCCTAGAAGTTTTTTGGTCCTTTCACCCTATCTATTAAATGGTGATTTGGTCATTTTTCCTTGTAAACAAGCATGACATCTATCAAGTGGTTTTATCTTAGAAGAGTCTAAATAACCATCATGATAGATCTTTGTCAAATGTATCTCGTTTACATGACTATGATGGTGATTCCATAGCTGGGTGTTATATGATTCATGTAAACATGATTCTTTATCGATTTCCAACACTTCATTTTCATAATTTACTACATAAAGACCATTATTTAAATGTGTCATACCATAAAAAAAATTTCCTTATAAAAGAAACAACTTTTATTTCAAAATATGAAAATAAACCCATCTATATCAAAATGTGACATTGAAATTATCTTCTTGGTAATTGTAGGTACATAATAACAATATCTTAAAACCAAAATCATTCCTATTAAAAATAAAAGGTGGTAGTCACCAATGGCTAGGGATACCATCCTTATTCCATTTCCAAATCTCAGATCCACCTGTCCTATAGAAATCATTCAAAATCTACTTGGTTCCTGCGTTTGGATAAAAATTTGAGAACCAAAATCTGTATCTAATACACAATGTGTAGAAATGTAAAGATTGAACTTGATAACAAACACACCTTTAACTTCCCCTTACTTCTAGGTGTGGTTCCTCTTCCGTTGGCCTGGCTTGTCACATGAAAAACATAATTCTTACTTTTCCTTTCACTACCTCTGGATCTTCTTCTTCATGGAAGGATAGTTCTTGGGAGCTTTAGATTTTTTATAATTCTTGGGACCCTTTTCATGGTCCTTAAATTTCTTTTTCACCATAAGTAATGCAATTTTATCACACCACATGTCCTTATCCACTTATAAAATCAAGGTTATAAGTTCCAAAAAGACTCTTCTCATTATTGCTCATATTATAATTCACAATAAATCTGGATAAGGTCTTAGGCGGTGATAAATGTATGAGATATGTATGAAACTTATCTGATAATTTAATCCCTAATATGTCTAGAAATTCAATATAGCAAATAATTTTGATAATAAGAGGCCCAGCTGGCCAATAATCTCCAAGATTAGTTATGAACAATGTATTGGAGTTCTCATACCTCTCTTGTCTCACCATATCTTCATAGAAATCCCAAAGCTGAGACATGATGCTATAGGCTTCAATATCCTCATGTTTCTTTAAAATATCATTGCGCATAGATGGTATCACAAAGAACTAAACATATATATCACCATTAAGATGTTTCTCATTGAGATATATCTCTTCACCACTTGCCTCATTTCCAAGTGCAACTGGTAAAGGTTATTCCAACACATACAATTTTCTTTCATGGAGAAGGATGACCCATAGGATCATTTTCCACTCCTTGAAATTGGTTCATATGAGAAGGTTTTCCTTATCAAGTATGGATCACAGAGATATTTTTGATGTCATTTTATTGTTGTTTCTAAAAAATAAGATAAGAATAATTTTAGTACTTTATCTGATAAATTTTAAACAAATAAATTAATTTTTTATTTATTAATCACCCACTATTTTATCGAAACCCAATAGCCCTCACCCTTGGCTTCAGAATATCAAATTTCTTGGACATTTAAGTGGCAAGGATACATATTCCCCTTATCCTTACCCAAACATTGGTTTTTAGAGCAACATGAATGGTTTTATGTAGGAATTCCAAATGCCAACTGTATTAACTCATAGTTATTTGATCTACTAAGTGTACTCCCCAATACTAAAATCATTAATTTTTATTTCTTCAACCTTTACTCTCAATTACATCAAGTCCTTCTTTGGTAGTCAACCCTTATGTGAACCAAGTTTAGTCAACCCAAAAAATCATGTTAGAATTCCCATATAACTGAAAGAATGCCAACTTTGGCTGGTCAATCACTTTGAACTATGATTTGATTCTAACCTAAGTAATGGAAGGATCTGCCAACTTAATATTTTATTGATGTATTTTATCCTTTATGAAAAAATTTACATTTATTATAATTCATTCATGATTTTTAATATTAAGTAGGATTACTTAAGTGATTAACCATGTCTTAGATAAAATTTACACATAACCCGGTTTATTTTAGTTTCATATTGAATTCCGGTTAATTCATTAATTATTTGATCATGACAAGACAACCATAACGAAATGACTATGAAACTGATAGAAATAAAATAAAGGGTATGATCAAGCGCTTATACTAATGGTTATTTTATCTAGCGGTTGATAAACTAACTATTTACCTAGTGGAGAAACACCTTGAACCAATTGAGGTTGGTATTTGTTGTTTTCCACCTATCCACCATTGTATCTACTTGGATTGGTTTTGCCTCAGCTCCTAACTTGAACCGCCTCCACTAGCTGGGGAGCTCCATCCATTAAATATGCTTGTTACTTACACACAAATAAGGGGGGAAAGGGGTTTACATAAAAGAAACCACTAGCATGAAGACCCTACATAATAATGAGGAGAGAAGGAATGCAGGCCAAACAATTAATTTAATAATAAATTAAATGAGGCCAATAATATAAAAAATTTCTAATCCAACTCATGATTATCCACATGCATGCGATGAATTATGCATTTAATAAAACTAGCATTAAATTCTTTAATCATTCTTATTTATGATAAATCACACTCTAATTGATTAACTATTAACATTAATTAATCAATACTTTTATCTTAATTCTTATATGAATTTCCTTGATATTTTTATCCATTATAATTTTAAAAAAATTAAATAAATTCAATTTAAATTAAATATGTACATAACTTGTACCTTTGAGGTAACATTGTGAATACCCATATGATTCTACCCAATATGTATTATACTCCTGTGATTTTTTACTCTTGTGACATATGGCATACACGAATTATAAATTACTTTCAAAATGTGTACTTGTTAACACCATATAATTTGTTTCATGAACGTTTCCATAGAATTAGTGGTTGTATTTACATTTTCTAAGAGACTTGTCTATAATGAGGGATAAGAGGAATGACCCCACTCTACAATAGTAGGAATTGGATTACCAAGATCGATGGAAAAAAAATTTTGATGCATAAAAATTCAATTTACTAGTTTCATCCAAGAAGACATGGTGTATTCACTATCTAAAGAATTGTAGGTATCATTGGGAGCTTCAATTTCACTCGTTGCAGAGCCCAAATAGACTTACGGGTCAAAAGTTATAGAACTTGAAAGATGGATAAATTTTATAAAATGATTTTCTTCAACTCCCCTAAGGACCTGGACTAAGGACCTCCCCTAATGTCCTAGACTAAGGACCTCCCCTAAGGACCTGGCCTAAGGACCTACCCTAAGGACATGGCCTAAGGACCTCCCCTATGTAAATGGCCTAAGGACCTCCCCCAAGGACCTCTCCTAAGGACATGCGTGGAGGACCTGGCCAAAGGACCTGTGTGGAGGAACTGGCCTAAGGACCTGTGTGGATGACCTATCCTAAGGACCTACATGGAGGACCTATGTGGAGGACCTACATAGAGTAACTACTCTGCCCAGGGTGCCCTATTTTCTTATAAATAGGACCCTTTGGATCTACATTTCATAGGTTGAAAATTAGGGAGCATCAACTGAGCTCTCATTGTATAGACCCCACTACACTGAGGTCCTCAAAAACTCTCAAGTAACTCTTTCAAACATGAGTGAAGAGATAATTAAAGGGGAAAAGTTGGATCATAGTCCTATTAGGGTCAAGAATATGACACCTAGCCTAAGGACCTACATGAAAGACCTGGCCTAAGGACCTAAGCTGAGGACCTGGCCTAAGGACCAATGCTGAGGACCTATGCGGAGGACCTAGCCTAAGGACCTGCACTGAGGACCTGGCCTATGGACCTTCCCGGAGGAACTGGCCTAAGGACCTACCCTATGGACTTGGCCTAAGGACCTTACCTATGGACTTGTCTTAATGAGCTAGCCTAAGGACCTACCATAAGAACATGGTCCCAATAGTCCTCCTCCTTATGATTAAGCCCCAACCAAACCTCAAATGGAATCATTTTTAGTATTAATCCCCAAGAAAACATCAAATGGTCATCCTCTTTATGAGTAAGCCCCAACCAATCCTCTAATGGATATCCACATTAGGAATAATCCCCATCCAAAACTCAATGGGCATTCTCCTTAGAAGTAAGCCCCTACCAAACCTCAATGGGAATCCTTCTTAGTAATAAGCCCCAATAAAACCTCAATGAGAATAATCCTTAGGAATATGCACCAACCAAACCTCAATGGGAATTATCCTTAGCAGTAAGCCCCTACCAAACCAAAAAATAGCACCCATCCTGGTGTAAGCCCCTAAACTTTCAAGTATAAGGTTGTATTCTTTCTCCTCTATAATTCCTTCACCTTAACTTCATTCATTCATTGGACCCTTGTCCAATGTAAAGAGAATAGAGGGAAGGCTGGTCACCTCACCCTCTTCCCCAATCACCTTGCCCTCATCCAATGTTGCCATCGTAAGCGCATCCTCTTCCACCAACAGAGGAGGAAAAGTTTTGTTTTGTTTGTCGAGTCTTTCCCATTCTATTGTTTCTCACACCAAGCATGAATCACATGGGCTTGGAGATTCATGATGATTACAACATTTTCACAAACACCCATGGTGAATGAACTACGAGAACTCTGATTCCCACCATAATTAGGATATGTAAGAAGCCTTCTTAGGGACCAAGCTCATTGGATATCCTATTAAGGAGTCCAACCCTAATTCCCTTAATCTGGGCATCCTCCTTAAGAATAATCCCCAAATTTAACCCCCAAATCACCAAGGCATCCTTTTTAGGAAGTAATCTTAAAAACATTTTTCTCAAAGGACTATACTCTCCTACGAGACTCATTGAACTATTTGGGATTCAATTCCCATACAAATGGTATAAATAGGAATCCTCCTTGAGGTTTAAACACAAAACTTCAAATCAACCCTTCTCTCCATGGTCCATATTCCCAATTGGGTCTAATCTTACTTGGAAACCCATATTCTTTCCAATTCCCTTTGGTTGCTTATGTATAAGTCCTGCACCAAACCTTCCCTAAGAACCTTTCACTTAGAGTTACATATCACATGACCTTAAAAGGATTGATGTTTCCCATTTAGAGACACTAAACTATGAGTGTTTAGATTATTTTCCTAATGATACGTAGGTAGTCCATTTTATTGGTATGATCCCAACATCAAAACAAAGCATTGTCTTCCTAGACGACAACAAATTGCAAAGTGCCCCACTGAGTGGCTTGAAAACTAGTATCATCATAATTATGATTAAAAGAATATGGAAATATTATTTGAGAGGATAACATTTTTGGAGAACCTTGAATACATAAGGATGTCTCCATTAATGAATAACCTTGAATACATACGTGTAATTGTAAATTTCACACATGCTAATAATTGGTTGAAAATTACAATGGAAACCTATGTTATACATCATGAATTAATAAGGATTCATGAAAATATATTAAATATATAAAGAGAGTCCTAGAGTAGAAAATAATTCCCTCCAAAAGGGTGTGATGAGTCTGACCTCCCATCCTCTTGACCAATGCAGATTCTTAAGTATCGTAAGTTCAAACTTAATGAATGCATACCTTTAGAAAGTAGGTCCCTTTTGGATGAATAATTGTTCATTGTTTCTGTTTTCATGAATTAATCCAATGGAAACTGCCTATAAGTAGAGATTCTTAAACTAGAACACACGTTTCAGGGAACTACGAAACAAAAATGGTGTACCTGATGTGAATCCTTAACCAAGTTAATATCGTTACCCACCTATCAGGCCCCTGTCAATTGATAAAGGATAGACAATAGAATAAATAATGCATATATCCATATAAAATATGTATATTTAATGGTTTTTATTATTGTTTTCGCATTTTGTCAGAACTCCCTTCACTCCAAATGGATTCCTTCAAGATTGCACCTGTGAATGCCTCATCTGCTACTCAAGTTGGATCTTCATCTGCTGGAAGGACGTCATCACTAACTCAACATCATCAACACTGGGTTTAAAATGTACTGGTAAGTGAATACCATTAACATGGTACTATACCAACCTTGGATTCTTCTCAACAGGCTCTCCAAATTAACAACAACCCTCGATCTTTGGGTCAGCAACGACTGATGGTTAAGAAGTAGACGGTGGAAACCACTCTTCAATAGTTTTGGGTCCTTATCCCTGGAATTCAACAACCATTACCTATAATACTATAGGTATGTGGATCAATAGTTCACTCATATCCATAATTCAAAGATGCAGGGGTCATTTACGAGGACTCCCACCAATAATCTCTACCAGCATAATCGCGCAGCAGTGAACCCCCTACATGATGGGGGTGCTGCCTTCGGTTGTTCATCCCAGGTCCCTCAAACCCAAGTGCGTATAGAGAACCATTTGGGACAAGGTATGTCCAACACATATATGTTTCTTACCTTTTCCCTCTATGTGGATGTCCATCAACCTAACTTTACGGAAAAAAACGAGCAGGAACATACACCCATCTGTCCTAATTCCGCTTCCAAGCAAACTCATCTGGTAGAGACCCACCAATCCCACTAGGTAAATCCAATGGAGTATTGTTAGCAAGAACATACACCTATTAAAAATTATTATCTAGTAATAAGGATTATATAACTTAATTTAAGGAATATCACCAATCAAATGTGATGTCAACTGGTAAACAGGCACATACACCTGCTTACACTCACCAATTCTACCAGCATTCTCATCTACCAGTATTTAAATAATTCTTTTCACCATGATTGAAGAAAAACAACCAGTAGTCACATACACCTACCATCATTCATCAAGCCTTCCAATAGTCTCATTTGGAAGTACATAGATAAGTCATTCAGAAATCTCTGACGACAAATCTGGGGAAGACTCAACTCTCTGCCCCCATACATAAGTACTATCAGTGTCCACTGATAGGAAAAGGAGGGTAGGAGAAGGCACATAAACCTACTCCAAATATATAATGGAAATATATTCTTGTTCTGGCTACTAAAGTCACCAAACACATCTTATCAAATGTGAATGGGCATACACAAATTCATTCCCATATTCTCGAAGCATTCCATAATATCAAAACAAAAACTTCGGCAATACCATGGGAATCGACCCATAACTCTATCCCCATACTAGAGATGACACATTGGAATGCCATCCCGGATCAGATATATACCTCTATTACATCCAAGGAGGGTTATGGGGCATACTCCCCCATATCATACGGACAATCAGATAGGGAACATACACCCGTTCTAATTAGAGGTAATCAGTGAATTCTGATGATCCCTACAAGGAAAGCACATACACCTTCCCATGATAACCACTTCTCCCAGAAATTGTCCCCAAATAAGTGTAAGAGAGAATCCAATAAAAATACTCTCCAAACATAGTTGGAAATTCAAGAACCAATCTGTGATTTGGCTCCTCTCAATGTTGGTGTTCTTGAAGCCCTCAGACATTTATCTGTTTCATCTCAAGATCATACTCTTTAATTACCAAATTATGGGATTAGTAACAGTATTTATAAAATTCTCCATCTGACACTTCATCATGAAGGCTTACATAATGGAAATTTGGTCAATCTAGAGATCCTATCTTTGGATGATATTCACAACAACCCTCCATGTGGCCAAAATACTAAGGAGTAAGAGGATTTATCCCTTGCTTTAATCCACCATGGTGGTCCTCCCCATGATGTCATTAACTATGAAATTTCTCTCTGTAGTATTGTTTTTCATTGTCAGAATATTTCCCTAATTGACAAGGTAGTGATGAGAAAGCCCTCTTATATCAAGGCACATGCCAACATAAGGCCAGTCATGTCTGATGCCTTATCATTAACGAGTGAAATACTTTATCAACTAGAAAATATCCTAGGGACATGGTCATTCTCTGAACCTCCCTTAGGTCATTTTCCTTCTAATATAGAAGAGGAAAAGGCAATATCTTCCATTATTTGTAATAAAATAATTGAGAATCACCCACTCTTATCGGAAAAAGTGGGGAAACCACTAGAAAAATATGATGAAGACATGTTGAACATAAAAAATTAATTGGCCAAAGGGTAAATACCATTCATGTTTTTTCATTTGGAAAACACTCAATACAATATTCCGAAATTGATGACAGAAGATTGTATTCATGACTTCTACCTCAACTTATGGAAAACTCTTTGTCAGTTGAAAACCAAAGTATTATCATATGATGAATATCAAAATCATGTAAAGGTAATAGAAGGGTCGCAAAATCGAATTGAATTGGAATCTCTATCAGTTTCCAACATCCAAAGGTTGAGAATAAATAAGAAACCCTTCAGTGTGCATTCCTCGATGCACTTAATAGGCTATGTCAATTAATTTTTGATACCTTACCTAGTGTTTGTATCATAAGATGGGGTGCACATGAAGTGTTTCTTTTCACTGCACTCCAAAATCAGAAAATCCCACAAAAAGTGGCTTCATGAAATTTTATTTCCCACGGCCTGCTACAATCAATATATTTTGTGTGTAATCAAGTATACTCTCAAGAACAGGACTCAACTAGCTCTCATTAGAGTCAGGTGAAAAGAACGCAAGATATTGATATTCTTTTTCATCAAGCATATGAGAATCTTAAGTAGTCCTCCCACTTAGAGGATCTCAGCCATCATGTGACAAAAATGTTAGAAATGGTATAGTGGTCTTCTGAGACAGGTGATTTGAATGGTTTTTAGATAATTCACCCAGCCAATGTCCGAACCAAAATTCTCAAAATCAGAAGAGCAGCTGCGTGAATTTCAGCGATAGTGTTTTAAGAGCCACCCCATCCAGTAGAGATGGTGGCTTGTTTAATTCAATCTTAGAATTCAATAAAAATGTTTAATGTTTTTAAGAAGAAGAAGAACAAGAACAACCCTAGCCTGTAAGGATAGAGGATTTTTCACATCTATAATCCCCCATCAAGGGAAGTCAGTTTTTTCCTGATTGTGGAAGAAACTACAAAGAGAATGAACAAATAAACGATACAAGGATTCCAATTGGGTAACATTTTGTCAAACAGTTCCTGGGAATTCAATATGTATGGGAACATAGTCTCATGGAAGATACAGATGGAGACGATATTAAAAATATACTGACAGAATACCATCAATTCATTATGCATAAGTAAATGTCATTAACACCATTGCAGAATATCCTCCAGAGAATGAGTTTAGTTCAAGGGAGTCCGAAGATGAAGTTCTTATCCATAACATGGTAAACACTGAATAAAATTAAAGAGGTGTGAATACCTGAAATCAAAGGCTTACCCAGAATATATGTACTCCCTCAAGTAACCAAATCCCACCCCTTAGAAAGGCTTCTAACAAGGGGAATGGAAAAATTCAAATCATATCTCACTTTCCCACTAGAGAAGGTCAATATTTTTCACTTGAAGAAAGGTTTTATTTATAAGAAGAGGATATGAAAGAGTTGAAAAGAATCAATACATAGTTACTTCGAAGAAACATTTCTACCAGACAAACTCCCCAAGAAGATCCTCAACTTGAAAATCATGTAGGAACTCCTCAACAAATAGGATTTGTTGTAAGTACAGATGTAAATAATAAATTCCCTCCATTGGGTACATATCCATGATAGGATCAAACACGTCCTTATAGGCCTATCCCCATGGGTTATCCAAGACAAATACCAGCAACAGAAGCACCAGTGGTTTTTCTAGTCGTTGCACTAATTCACGCTCCAACTGCTATACGTATGCAGGTCCCAACTCATCTATATATTCCCCAAGATCTTATGAATACAATTGAGGAATTAACAACTCGATTTGAAGATATGGAATAACGGTGTGCGCTAGTTCATCAAAAAAAAGAGCTTACCCTTAATGGGTGGATCCGATCCATCCCCCACCAAATTTTGTGAATACTACATTCCCAAACTTTAATGGTTAGGGAGATCCAAAGAAACCCTTAACACATTTAATTTCTCATTTTGATCCCATGATGGGGACTCCTCAACAACAATAAGCAGTGAAGCTTATATTCATTGATCATTTATTATAGGGACTAGATTTTGTCTGGTATACAAGTTTGAAATCTCGATCAATTGCTGGATGGGAAGATCTCCATCAGAAATTCCTTCTTGAATTATACTCAATGCTGCCAAAGACAACAGTTTTTTATCTTATAAATTGAAAAAAAAAGTAAAATTAAAGAGTTTTAGATTTCATTGCTCCAGGGAAGGTATAAACATATTCCTTAAATCTGGAACTCCATCAATAATAGTTTCTTCCAATTTTTTCTGAAAATATGCATGATGTGTTATGAACACCACTAATCCCTATGAAATATATATAAAGGTTTTGAGACCTTTCTTAAATTTCCCAACATGTGGAGGATTTCATTATGGAAACTAAATATAAATCTTGTATAATTCCATCAACTTTGGGAAGGAGAACAGGGAATGCAGAGGCTGCCATAATCACACTCAAGAAAGCACATGTACCTGCTTCAAGTTCAAAACCTTCATCATATCGAAGGGTTCCACCTCTTGAGCATCAGCAGTAATGACAAACTCATCAAGATGATCAAAAAGAACAAAGGTGGTGACAATTTTAGGAGTTAAAGAACAAAGTTTATTATTTTCAAAATGAATAGGTTCCTGGTTACATCTCAGCTCTGGAAAACAATTTGGTTCAATTTCCATGGTAGAAGAAACCAAACAAAGAAGGAGATTAAGATCTTCTGAATTATTGACCCTTTCGCCAAATTTTGGGGCATCCCGTTATAGAATGTTTTTTAAAGGCCATATTAAAAAATGGTGGAATTTAGAAAATTTAAAAGGAAAATTTCATCATCTCAAGTATCATGTGTTACTGTTACTGATCCTAAAGAAAAGGTGAATGGAAGGAAGTAAAAAAGGTAAACATGTATAGAAATATAATGATTAGATGATTAGAAAACTGACCAAATGTACTCATTACATTCTATGAACACATTTGAAATAACCAATTGTGTCTTCTCCCACTTTTTCCATAGCAAAACCACCTTTATCAAAAGATCATTCCTTTAAAGGTCAATCCTAAAAGAAGTGACGTGATTTGAAGGACAAATACTAGTCAAAAGAACATGATCTCATGTCAAGGACAATGTTTTCCTTGAATCTGATAGATTTCATGTCATCTATTTCAAAGGCACTTGCACCACCTCACCAAACAGAACAACCAGAACCGACCTGTCAATCCGAATCTTCATCAGATGAAGAATTGATCTTTGGTTCTGTCAACAATATCCACTTAATGGAGACCTATACCAATGTTGATTCTAGATACTATGGGCCTAATTTTCCTATACCTTTTAACTAGGGAACTAGAGGAAGAAACCATGATTGAGGATATAGGAGAAAAATTGAGTATGCTAGAAGCCACTATTTTAACTCTACCCATGCTTAAACTGTATATGCGGCGGAAACTCCTAGGATATCCCTTCAGCAAGGCCAACTATAACAAGAATATTCTCCCACATATGATAGGATTGGACTTGACATGATTATTTTGGAGGACTGATTAGAGGTTAAACCATATTTCTCTCAACAAGTAGATATACCTAATCAGTATAATCTATACAAACTAGCAGTATTTTCAGCTTCTTCCCCAATATAGGGTACATCCACGTTAGGAGAATCAACTTCAAAGGAACCTGCAAAACCACATTTCCATTATGTAAGATGCATAACTTTGGACCAAAAGTACATTGTTTTGAAACATCTATCCCAAGTAATGTACACTTCATTGATTTTTGATGCATTTAATCTATCAAAAGATCTTTGAGAAGCACTTATTTAGGATTTTTCATGTCTTCAATTGTTTTAAACAGAAGTTTCAATTGTTGAGGTTTACCGTATAGAGAATGACCCTATAGAATGTCATGTATTTATATATTTTATAAATGAAGATGAAGATGATGTTTTACATGGAAACATTAGTCCATTGTATCTATCTAGTAGGTTCAATGCTATAGACTTTCGATGATCCTTCAATGATAATGGATCAGGAGTAAACCCCATTCCTATTAATACACTTCATTGATTGGGCCTCACTAAATACGACTTATCAAATTCTAATTTAATGTTTCATGGTTATAAAAAGAATTAGAAAGAACCTCTGGGAAAGATTACACATAAGAATCAGTTTGGAGATCTTGCTTCTAATTCAGATTTTATGATTGTCCATTAGGATACAACCTTTAACATTATACATGGGAGGCCTTAGCTACATCAACATGCATCCATTCCATCATCATACCACCAATGTATCAAGTACTACATCAAGGGTCAAATTTATAGATTTTATGGTGATATGGCTCCATTCAAAATGATTGAATCTCAGTATATTGAGTAATAATTTTATCACATGAAGGGAATGAGGTCTGGGAAAAAGGAGGCTACCAGAATCAGTGCTCTGAATGTCCTAGAAAAGATCCCAATAAACCCATTAAAATATTTGAATATTGATTGTGTGTTACCTGTAAATAAAATATAATGGATATACCCAAATACAAGCACTCATCCAATGACTTCCATAATGTCTATTGTGGAAATCAATCCTAGCAACATGGGAGAAATTGTCGATTTACCAAGAAGCGGTGAAAGCTTAAATGAAGATGCCTTCATTTCATCCATCAAAATTTAGAAAGTCTGTGCTTCACCAATCAGACTAGAATAAGTTGTTGTAATACTAGAGTAAGACAAGGATTTTTATTCCTAACCCATAATATTCTCTTTACTACTCCAAGAAGACCCTTCATCATCAGTAGGGTTTGAGATAGTGGCCTCTTGTTTAGGATGTTCAAATACTGACTCCTCCCCTATCTTTGAAAGTTTTTCATCATCACCTACTAAGAAATAAGAAATAGTAGAAGTGAAACATAAAGAATATGAATAATAAGGTCTTAGGGATTCTCATCCATCATTTCTGGAAGTTTTATCCACCATTGTGGATGAGCTCAGAGATATAAATCTTAGTACCTAAGAATATCCACACCCCACTCTAATTAGTGAATCTATGACTTCTGAAGCGCAATAGACGTATAATTCATTTCTAAAGAATCATTGAGATATCTTTTCTTGGAATTATACAGAAATTTCAGGCATTAGTCTTGATGTAGCCACTCATCATTTAGGTTTTCCAGAAGATCATTGAGTATTCACGTTGGAAGAAAGAAGAACACACCCAACTCATGCCACTAAAATTAAATCTTAAGTCGATAAGATTATCAAGGATATCTTTATCAAGAAGGTTCAATATCCCAAGTGGTTGGCCAACATATTCCTAGTGAAAAGGAAGATTGGGAAAATCATAGTTTTCATTGATTTCAAAGATCTTAACTGGCATTATCTTAAAGATGATTTTTTAGTTCTGATCACATAGCTTTTAATTGATGAAATAGCCAGTTATGAAGCTCTCTCTTTCATGGATAGCTATTTTGGGTTCAATCAAATCTACATGTCCCTAGAGGATGAAGAGTCTATATCCTTTAGAGCCCCTCGAGGTGTGTTTTTCTATCAGGTAATTCTCTTTGTCTTAAAGAATACAAGTGAAATGTATCAATGTTCCATGCACTATATCTTCAAACCCTTCTTAGGAAAATTTTTCAAAATTTATTTGGATGATATGGTGGTTAAATACAGACAATGATATGATCACCTAACTGATTTGGAGATTATATTCAATAAACATCAACAAAATAGTTTGAATATGAATCACTTGAAATGTGATTTTGGGATAACCCTAGGAAAATTACTCGATTTCTTTCTATGCCATCATGGCATCAAAGTTGATACTAATATAATGAAGTAAATCCTTGGAATTTTACCTCCTAAAAATTTGAAAAAAATAAGAGGACTTCAAGGAAACATGGCCTATATTTTCCGCTTTATTTCCAATTTGGAAAGAAAGTGTTTACCCTTATCTAGATTAATGAAGAAGGGATTCACCTATCAATGGATTGAAGACTGTCAAGAGGAATTTAATACCCTCATTAAATATCTCTTGATTCCACTGGTATTAATTCCACCTTTTTCAGGAAGTCCACTTATTCTCTATGTGATAGCTTTAGAGAAATCACAGGGTGCCTTACCCAAAAGAATGATGTTGGGAATGCAAATAGCCTTTATTATCTCAATCGAAATATGATTGACACAGAGACTCGATATTCAAGTATCAAGATGTGCTGCCTGGAATTGATCTTTACAGTATATAAATTGAGGCACTACCTATAACATCACGGCATCCAATTGGTGTCTCATAATATCCCACTCAAATTTATCCTCATTCGTCATATTCTTACAGGGCATTTGGAACAATGGGTAATTATTTTGAAATAATTTGAAATCTATCTTATACCTTAGAAGGAAATTAAAGGCCATGATTTGGAATATTTCTTTGCTGAACATCAATCTGTAGAAGATACATCACTGAATATTGATCTTCCTGATGAAGAGGTCTTCTCTATTAAAGATAATCCACAAACATGGGAAATGTACTTTGATGGTGCCTCCATAAGTCCAACAAAGAATATAATGGAAACCCATAAACTCAAAAAAAAATTGGGTTATGAATTGTACTTATCTCCCTAGAAAAGGTAGTGTTTCCATATTCCTTTCTGTTGTCAAAATGTGGAACCAACAATGAGGAAGAATATCAAGCTCTCATCGCATGCCTAGAATTAGCAATCTAGGTAAAAGTGATCCACCTGAAAGTGAAATGTTATTCATATTTGGTAATCAAACATATCAATGGGAATTATGCTATTAAAAAAGAAGAGTTAATCCCTTTGTGTGATTATTTCAGATGGTTAATGGTTGAATTTCCCTCAGAGCCAACATTGTCTTATGTCCCACGATCACAAAATACCCAAGATGATACACTGGCTAATACAGCCATAGCCCTAAAATATCAAAATTAGCATGATACAATCATAGATATTTCCCATTTTCATATAGTTTCACTTTTCATTCAAACTAGATTGGAGGAAATTAATGAAATTATCCCTATTTCTGATCCATATTTTCATACCACAAGATCGATGACACCCATCATAAAATACCGTTAAAATGGAGTATTTCCACCAGATTGAGATGAAAAAGAACAGATCTAATGAAGAGTGGCCAATTTTACTCTTTATTATAGTACAGATCACTAAAAGATTCTCTACAAATAAGACTTTGATGGAATCCTCTTCAGGTGTATTGACGAAGATGAAAATGCAACTGTCATGAATGAAGTACATGCCAGAGCTTGTGGTGCTGACTAGTCTGGGCATATAATTTCTAATCAAATATGAGGGCTTAGATACTTCTGGCCTTCAATGATGCAGGATTTCATAGATTTGACCATTAAATTTCATCCCTACCAAGTGCATTTCAACTTCATTCATCAACACCCTGAGTTTCTAGAAATAGATATATACTCCTCGACATTTTCTATATGGGGAATGGATGTAGTAGGACCTTATCCTCTAGCTACGGCTAAGCAGTTCAAGTATATTCTCACTGCTATAGATTTCTTATCCAAATGGGATGAGAAAAAACCTCTCAACGAATTCAAATCCAAAATCATTGGTAGTTTTTTCAAAACTAACATCATCACTATATTTGGTGTCCCTCATACTATATTGACATACAACAGCACCAATTTCAGTTATGTTGAAGTAAAAAAGTTATATCAAGAGCGCAATATCAAATCCTACCATTCATCTCACTAGAATGCAATGTCCAATGGATAGATAGAGGTTTTCAACAAGACCCTATCAAATATACTCCATAAGATAGTGGACAAAGATAATAAATCAAGGCCTGATAATCTTTTGCATGCTTTATGGGATTATTTGACTACTAACTGTACTGCCACTCAGGAAACTCCATACACATTAGTGTAAGGTACGGAGGTAGTTTTTCCAATTGAAATTAAATTTCCTTCACTCCAAATCGCAATATGTGATCAGTTATCTAAGGATGAAAATTATTAGAAGTGATATGATGAGCTGGAATAATTAGACAAAAATATATTTCATACTTCGCATCATTTAAAAGTCTATCAGAATAGAATAACATGAAATTTTAACAAGAAAGTTCACCTCAGTTCATTTCTTCATGGAGAATTGGTATTGGTCCTCGGGAATCCAATGATACCGAGAAAGAAACCTCCAATGTGTGAGCCAATGTGGGAATAACCTTACTCCATACGTACGTTCTACTCAAATGGAGCTTATTACCTAATCTCAATAGATGGAGATCTTATTACAACTCCCAAAAATGTGATATTCTTGGAGAAATTCGTTGTGTAACTGCACACAATGTCCTCACTTCAAGACTCTAAACTACACAACCCAAAGTCCAAGTTGAAAGAAATTAAACTGCATAACAACCAAAAATGTCCATATTGCATGATGATAAAATGCATAAAATCATTTATCCTCATTACATGACATTAAACTATATGGTTAATGTCTTCTCTATTTGACATTAAGTGCTTCCATATACAAGCATCATTGTTATCATTGCTACTCCTTAGTGGCATATGAGTTCTATTTCTCCCTATGTCTTAATCAGATCTGCATAGGGGCCTCATTTCAAGAACTAAGTGTGGCTTAATTCTTATTTTCAATAAGACACATAGAGACACCTGGATATCCAATATTGGGCCCAGCCAAAACCAAAAAAAAATTAGTTTCCTTTTATTCTCTTGTATACGAACCATATCTATATAGAGTTCTCTTTTAAGATACATGGTTTGATATTCATACCATTTTGTGTCTTATGTTTAACCGTTCTTCCAGAATGTGTTAAAAGCCCATGTCTCCCACAACAAAATTGAATAGTGTGGTAAATGATTATTTCAAGAACTACGCCTAGCATGATTCTCATTTTTAATGGGATACGTAGAGATGTCTGGATCTCTAATATTGGGCCCAACCACCACCATAATAAAAAACCCATTTATTCCCTGAGAATGAATCAAACCTATATTGGGAATGTTCAATGAACTACATATGGATTGATTCTCATCTATATAAGATATGTAGTGAAATCTAGGACTTAGTTCCTAGTCCCATCCATTGAATAATTTCTTTTTTAACTCTCTCCCACATATAATTAACAATATTTTTAGGAGTCTTCATTTTAGGTTCTCTCTATGGAGATCCCACCAAGGAAACAAGAAGGTCCCCATTTTTCATATGTGTCAAATCTATGTAATGACTCCAAACTCTTGGCCAATATTGATACAAATATTTCTCCTATGAATTGAACATTACCCACATTCATATTTCACACACTTAATCTTGTATATTATCATATCTTTATAATCTTTCTTGTAGTTTTCGGTGATATATTTTATGATATCTGAGAACTATTTTTCCTGACTATGCAGTATGTTTCCCTTGGTGGCCTTGAATACGTTGCCTACATAACGGGACTATTAATCAAAAGATACCACTATTTGGCTATATAGAATATGCCCTAATTGGACCTGCATAATACGGACCAATAACGGTTTTTTCAAATAACGGTAATTTTACTCTTGGTTAAAGTTTATTTTATCCCCTTCAGGCTTTGATAACAATATACAAGAATTTGTACTTGAAATAATTCATTCATGTATATTTTTTTGATTATCTTTCTCTCAATCTGAAAGTCTTCAAGACCATGGTTTACACATTTCCCTCTCCATGAGTTCAAAGCAATATGAAATAACCTTCGATCACTTGACCACATATCATATACGGTTTCCATTTTTGGTCCTATTAGTATGACCTAAAACTGCAAACACCATACTCCCTACATTTGGGTCAGACCTTCGTAGAAATATTATTCCTCTGATTATTTGAAAATCATGATTAGAAATACACTCTCCGTATTCAAGTAACCTTATTCATAAACCAAACTCTATTCTTTGGAAAATATAAATCTCCATAAACTTTATTCGACTTTTACCAGTAGATAGTCAAATTTTGAGAGTTCGTTTTCTTGAATATGAGGTATGTGCTCGTAGGTGGCCTTACATAAGTTGCCTATATAATAGACCTATCAGTCAAAGGATGCCAATATTTGGCTATGTAGTATATTCATTAGTTGGACCTGAAAAATACAACCCCCATAATAGGTTCATAAAATAATGGTAACTTCGTTCTTAGGAAATACTTCCTCTAATTCCTTTTAGCCCTTTTTCCCATATCATTCTTTCAGATCCAGAAATTCCCAAATCAAAGTTTACAATTCTTCCCTTATATACTTGAACATTATATTATGTTTCCAAACAAATTGTTATGAAATTAGATAATCTAAAACCTTTGTTAAAAGCTAAAGACGTTAAATTAAATCCACCCAATATCCTCCATGCATGACTCAAAACTACATAGTACAATGTCCTCACTGCATGCCTTAAAACTGCATAGTACAATGTCCTCACTGCATGACTTAAAACTGCACAGTACAATGTCCTCACTGCATGACTTAAAACTGTAGAGTACAATGTCCAAACTTAATTATTTAAAACTACACAATACAATTTCCCCACAGCAGGACTTAAAAAAGCATATCATGATATTAGAAATTCCCCTTTCTGAAAAATTTTAACCATTCATCATACACCAAATTTCTGTAGAAGTGGTTTTCCTATTCATGACATATGTCGGCATAGATAACTCATTATTCTTAAAATCCCTTTCTTTGTAAAAAACACCCACTGTGATCTTGAGTCACCCAAATCTTATTTTCCCTTGTCTATCAATAGTAAAATGGTAAATTCCTAATATCTCTTTTTCTTGACTATGAAGTACATGCTCCCAGAGGCCTTGCATAAAATTTTCCTACATAACGGGCATGTCAGTTAAGAGATACCATGGTTTGGCAATGTAGCATATGCCCTAGTCGACCCTGCATAATACAACCCCATAATAGGTTTGTCAAATAATGGAATTCTTGTTCTTAGAATCGACCCTCCTTATGTTTTATACATGTTTTCTATTTGGTGGCCATTAAAATCATGACTCAAGATTCCCCTTGGAATCATTTAAAGAATATTAGATCAATTCCTAACCATTGATCCCTGTTTGGGATCTAATTTAAAAATTTATGGTCCAAGCTATTCAACCTTAAAAGACTATCCTTTTTAGTCCAAAATGCATGACTCTAAACTTCTACTAATAAGAGACGTGATACTTACCAGATTGGAGACCCACAATGGGAATCCTGGATAGACGTTGAGTCTCAACTCAATAAATGTACATTTATGTATGGTTTTGGTAATATTGAAGAATAAAAAATCAAAAGATACAAAGTTTGTAGGGTTTTTCTATATAACCCTAGTAAAAAATCAAACTTTTCATGCTAGGTCCCATGGATTATGAAAAAATTAGAGCATCCTTCCAAGGATGACGTAGCTCCAAATCTAACCAAATGATGTTGGAATGCATCAAAGTTTCCTACTATGACCATAGAACAAGATTCTTTTCATTCCCAAAAAACTTAATTCTAAGGGGGGGATTTTTTTGACACCATATAATGTATTTCATGCACTTTTATATAGAATTAATGGTTGGATTTCCATTTTCTAAGAGACTTGTCTATAATGGTGGATAAGTGGAATGGCCCCTCTCTATAGGAGTAGGCATTGGATATCCAAGATTGATAATAAAAAGATGTAGATGCATAAAAATTCAATTTCCTAGTTTCATCCAAGAATATGTGGTGTATTAAACATCTCACAAAGTGTAGATATTTTTGAGATATTCGATTTGACTTGTCGTAGAGCCCAAATGGACTTACGGGTCAAAATTTATGGAACTCAGAAGATTGATAAATTTTATAAAAGGATTTTCCTCACCTACCTTAAGGACATGGCCTAAGGACGTCCCCTAAGGACCTAGCCTAAGGACCTCCCCTATGGACTTGGCCTAAGGACCTCGCCTAAGGACCACCCCTAAGGACCTGGACTAAAGGCTTCCCCTAAGGACCTGGCCTAAGGACCTCCCTTAAGGACCTGGCCTAAGGACCTCCCCTAAGGACCTAGCCTAAGGACCTGGCCTAAGGACCTATGCAGAGGACCAATCCTAAGGACCTATGTGGTGGACCTGTCCTAAGGACCTACGTAGAGGACCTGGCCTAAGGACTTGTGTGGAGGACCTACATAGAGGACCTATGTGGAGGACCTACGCGGAATAACTCCCCTGCCCAAGGGTACTTA
This sequence comes from Viscum album, assembly GCA_963277665.1. Classification (NCBI taxonomy): domain Eukaryota; kingdom Viridiplantae; phylum Streptophyta; class Magnoliopsida; order Santalales; family Viscaceae; genus Viscum; species Viscum album. The sequence continues at coordinate 630,309,090 of OY728134.1, read as the reverse complement.
TTTTCCTATAAATATGACCCTAGGCTCCCCATTTCACATGTTGAAAATTCAGAAATAGCCTCGGATCTCTCATTGTGTAACCCCCACATCACTGAGGTCCACAGAAACTCTCAAGTAACTCTTCAAAACATGAGTGAATAGATAATTAAAGGTGAAAAAGTTGGATCATTGTCCCATCATGGTCTAGAAAATGACACCTAGCCTAAGGACCTATGCGGAGGACCTAGCCTAAGGACCTGTGCTTTGGACCTGACCTAATGACCTGCACTGAGGACCTATCATAAGGGATTGTGTAGAGGAACTAGACTAAGTACATGTGTTAAGGACCTAGTTGACGGACCTGCGTGGAGGACCTAGCCGAAGGACCTCCCCTAAGGACCTGGCCTAAGGTCCTCGCCTAAGTTCCTCATCTAAGGACCTAGCCTAAGGACCTAGCCTAAGGATCTAACCTAAGGACATACCATTAGAACATGGGCCCAATGGGTATCCACCTTAGGAGTAATCCCCAACCAAACTACAATGGGTATCCTCCTTATGAGTAAGACCCACCCAAACCTCAAATGGGCATCATCCTTAGGAGTAATCCCCAACCAATCCTCTAATGGGAATTCTCTTTAGGAATAATCCCCATCTAAAGGTCAATGGGAAAACTCTTTATGAGTAAGCCCCGAACAAACCACAATGGGAATCCTCCTTTTGAATAAGCCCCAATCAAACCTCAATCGTCATCCTCTTTAGGAATAAGCCCCATCCAAACCTCAATGGGAATCCTCCTTAAGAGTATTCCCTAACCAAACCTCAAAAGAGAATCCATCCTAGTGTAAGCCCATAACATTTCAAGTAAAAGGTTGTAGTTTTTCTCCTCTCTACTTTTCCTTTAATCTTTCCTTTAATTGGACCCTTTTCCAATGTAAAGAGAACAGAACGAAGGCTCGGCGCCTTTCCTGTTTCCCTGGTTGCCTCTCCCTCGTCTACCATCGCCACTGTAAGTGTGTCCTCTTCCACCAGTAATGGAGGAAATGTGTTGGTGCATTTTTAGAATCTTTCATATTCTATAGTTTCTCACACCGAGAATTACTCACATGGTCTCAGAGATTTGTGATGATTGGAACATTTTCAAAAACACCCACACTGAATGAACTATGAGAACTTTGATTACCACCATAATTTTGATACGAAGGAATCCTTCTTAGGGCTTGAGCTCATTGGATATCCTCTTCATGTGTCTAACCCTAATTACCTTAATCTAGGCATCCTCCTTAGGAACAAGCCTCAAATTGAGCCCCCAAATCACCAAGGAATCCTTTTCAGAAAGTAATCCCAAACACATTTTTTACAAAGGACTATACTCTCTTATGAGACACATCAAACTATGTGGGATTTGATTCCCATCCAAATGGGATACGTAGGAATCCTCTTTGATGTTCAAACGCAATACTTAAAATCAGCCCTTTTCTCCTATGTCCATATTCCCTATAGGGTCTAATCTTACTTAGAAAATCATATTATTTCTGAGTCCCTTGGGCTGCTTATGCATAAGTCCCACACCAAACCTTGACTAAAAAAATTTCGCTTTTAGGTCCTTATCAAAAGACCTTAAAAGGTATGATATGTCCCCTTAAGAAGAACAGAACCATGAGGGTTATTATTCCTTTTACAAGGATACGTAGGTAGCCCATTTTATTATTACGATCCCAACATCAAAACAAACCTTCATCTTCAGGGACAACAATAAATTTCAGAGTGCCCTACTGAGGGACTTAAAAACCAATATCATCATAATTATGATTAAAAGAATCTATAAATAGTATATGAGAGGATACAATTGATGGAGAACCTCGAATACATATGGATGTCTCCATTAATGAAGAACCTTGAATACATACAAATGATTCTAAATTTCACCCATGGTAATAATGGGTTGAAAATTCATAGGAAAACCTATGTTATCCTTGTTTAATTAATAAGGATTCATGAAAATATCTTAAATATATAAATAGAGTCCTTCAGTAGAAAATAATTCCCCCCAAAAGGTTGTGATGAGTCTGACCTCCCATCGTCTCAACCAATTTATGTTCATAAGTATCGTAAGTTCAAATTTAATGAACGCTTGACTTTGGAAAGTAAGTACCTTTTGGATAAAGAACTGTTGGGTGTTTCTAGTTCCATGGATAAATCCAATGGAAACCACCTGGAAGTAGTGATTCATAAACTAAAACACATGTTACAAGGAACTACAAAATAGTACTCCGTGGATGATTATACGAATTATATGATTTTTCGATCACGTGTTAGGATTTAATGCATACAGAGTAATAACTTATAATATGAATCATACATGATATGTAGATATAATAATTACTTAGATATTAATTAAACATTTAAATATTTATTTATATTAAAACCTATCACATTGAATTTCTTATCATTATGACCACACGCAAGAACATGTCTCAAGGTTTACATAGTAAAATGAATAAATTTGAAATATGTGTGACTTCGTATAAGTACACAGCATGTAGATCTTATCTACACGGCATGTACACCCTTCACCATCTATTAAAGACACAAGTCTATGGACTCGGCAGGTAGTTTGTGCCTCGAAAAATTTGAGTACACAGTGTGTCCAATGGGCAACACATCATGTTAACTTTGTGTTACACGGTCACTAGTCGGGTAGGCCATGTATTGAATACACATCCTGTTTCAAACCTAAAGGGACTACATGTCGTGTCCAATGGGCCACACATCGTAGATTATGGCTGACCACATGGTTTTCTTTCCTAGTCAACATGTAGTGTAATAATTAACTACACTGTGTGTCATTAATGCACATGGATTTTGTAATTTCAGAATTAACTCCTAGTGCATTAAACACAACTATACAACATATAAATCTGGTTACATGATGTGTACTGTTGTTTTATATATGCATAATCCTTGGTACCACCAGATGAGTTCTTAGATTTTATTTTAGTCATAAAATTAAATTTCTCAATTAGATATACGGGAAACAAAAGATAAAGAAACATATTTCACAATTCATATTAAAAGAATGATTTGAATTGAATTCAAAAACTAATTTTTTATATATAAATCCCTAAAAAAAATAATCAATTATAATCAATTATGGGCCCCCTCTAATACCACTTATAGGTTCTTGGTGTGGCGGAATCATGCAATGTGTGGTGCCCAACTTTACTTTTCTCTATAATTGATGATCAATCCAAGATCTATACGATGTTTGATCACCATGATCAATGGAATTGAATCAACGATATACATTATTAATCACACCAGAAACAAAGAGAGGATATCAACAAATATTTTTTATAATTAATTTAATTAGATTAAAATTTACCTCTAAGGAATTATTTCTTCATTGATAAATCTGGTGACAGATCTGTGGTGCACTGTTGTTGCGTTGTAAAAACCAATTATAGATTTCATGTAGTAGTGATCCACACATGTTCCAGGAATCTCCATACATCTCTGAAGGAACATTTGAGTACTATCATGGAAGATCCTTGTGCTTTCATTGTCCACCTTGATCACCTCAAGAATCTCTTACAAAACATTATCCTGGATCTGGTGGAGGAGGATTGCTCAGTATTCATGGGAGGGTTCTTGGATAAGGGAGCTCTCTAGGCTTGATAGGATTCTCCATGATTGTTGCGTACAACCGAATAGGCTAATGATAAAATAACATAATTGGGTATTTATATTTCTAGGGTTAAAATAAATTAATTGCACAAGTGCCCTTATTATTTATTTAATCCTAGAAAACCCTCAAGTCAATTAATAATAGTAATAATATTATTTCTTAATATGTGATGAACTTGAAAATTATTATTAAATATTATCTAATTAAATAAAATTAAATATTTATTATTTCTCAGAAAACCATTAAACTCTATAAGCTATTCCACCACAATATTTATCAGGCCTTGAATAATGTCTATTTATTTATTAAAGAAATACCACTGCATTATTCTCTAATAAATAAATAAATATTAAATTCCCTAAATATTAAATAAATATTTATTAAATATTCCACTCATAATATAATCTCTCAAATAAATAGTGAAGAAATAAATAAAATCATACATACATGATTAATTATTAAACCATTATCAAGAATGATATTTATTCAGCTTGTTAAATAATAAACAATATATTATTTAACTGAAATTATGGACACACTTATTGTGTAACCCTCTAGGCCTCTTTTTAAGTGGAATTAGGAGAAGTAGACTAAATTATAAGGTTAGCACCTAAAAAATTCTAAGGAACCCATATAGATATTATTTAATGATGTAATGGAATTTCTCCTCATACTGCTTACTATGTAATATAATCCATTTGTCACAATATCTCCAATTGAGCAGGTTGCATGCTTATGCCACCAACCAATGTGATCGATATATCTTTCTTTGACTTTCTAGAAATATAAATTTCCTATATAATACCATGGACAATGATTTATTTAGGTTATATCATTTCCATAAAAGGGCCTAAGATATTAATTTATTTGAATGAATATAATGGATAAATCCTTTCATGCATCATTCATTAATTCAATATTACTCGTGACACAACCAACATGTCCAAGTTCGTCATGAATATCTATCATCATGGTTTTTATCAATAAATCTAAAAGAACCACTCATAATATTCATTAATAATAGTATTAAAGTCTAAGTACCAATACACATTTCTTTATATAGGAACATCCAATGAAACATAGAAATGTGGATTTCCTACTAGTAGGTCTCATTCTCATAATATCTTTACTAGATATTACCAAGGGTGTACACCATGAGAAGGTTCCTCAAATTCCTATGAATATCCACCTCTGATAGTGTGTATCATTTTTGTCCCTCAAATTATACCGCTTGGATATAGAACATGTATTCAAGAATAGTTTCATAGCACTTATGGGTTCTCATCATAGCGGGGAACTCGTATGACATTTAAGTGTGACAACTACTCTTATTACATTATCACATACAATGTTATGTAGAAGAACAATCATGATGTGATAAGAAGTTTTTTAATATACAAAACCATGAATACAAGTTTATAATAAATTATAAAAAAATTGGTTTTAGGGCACCAACTCCAACACCCCTGGTGAACAAATTCTTGGCCTCACCTTTTATCATAGGTTTGGAATGAAATTCCTTAGACAAAAGGGATGATTTAACTTCTTCTAAAGTTATAGAGTCTCGACCATACATCATGGTCTCAATAAGTGTGTTGTAGATATTGTCAAGAGAGATTAAGAGGATCATTTTTTAATCCTAATTATCTACATACACATTAATATTGGATAAATATAACATGACTTATTAAACTCATATAAATGGATTTTTATAGAACTACCAAGATTTGTTTTGAATGTAAACAACTGGTGTTTCTTGTAACTTCTTTCGACTAATGAATTTGTCATGTTTATTTTTTCAAGTTTAAGCCAAATTCTAGCAGTGGTAGACACATAAACAACTTATCTAATAACTTTATCACCTAAGGAAAGTAAAAGGGAGCTATGTGCCTTAGAAAAAACATTAGGGGTAATTTCTAGTATTCAACAATGGTCTGTCCAGTTTCATTAACAGCCGTCATAGTTTTCTTGGGCCCATATAGGGAATCAATTAACCCTTAATGTATGAGAAAGGCTATAAATTTAATTCTTCATAGATTGAAATCATTTTCTCCGTCAAATTTCTCAACTGTGCAACTCATTATATACATGTTTTCCAAGTGAGTATATGTTGAGTGGTTGGGGACAATGCTAGGCACACGCTCCCAATTACCGACCAATCTCACTAGGTATACACATACAATGATATGCAGAAAGTAGATATATTCAAATGGATGCAAGGGTTTCAATAACAACCAGTAATTAATTAAATAGGCTTGAGTAAAGCAGAGATAAATGTGGAAAATAAGAAAGAAACCAGAATTAAGAAAATATAAGAAGTCGTCCAAATCAAATCCCAAATTAAAGAATAAATTCTTTCATACCACTTGTTATGGTTGATGGGTGATGAAAATAGAACCAAGCAACCAAACAACTACAATGACTGAATCTATAACTATAGAGTTTGATAACGAAAACACCCGAATCGAATAACAGAATGAAATAAATGAAGAAAGTAGTAAATTACATGAGTATTTAACTTTATGCAGTCCCTTAGGGGACCTACATGCACGAAAAGAACACCTTATACTCATGAATTTTATTAATACTCAAAAGGAAACCCAAAAAAATATACAAATGAAGCAGCCTTACAAGAAGGAGAAAATGTAGGAATAAAGAAAACAAGTTTCAGATTTTCAAATTGAAAATGAAACTACAAATTTATAATAACAACATTAGAAAATAATTTGTCTTATGGTCCAGATCTCTTCAAGTTGGGACTCGGTCAGAGTTATCCTGGATCTGGTGGATCATCCACGAACTCCTCCTTCCCCCATTCATGGATAATCGATCAAAGTTACACAATTCTTTTTATAGGTAAGGACATCGCCTCCACAATACACCATCCATGAGATGAAGTCGAGGGGGAGAAACAGGAAAAGATGAATCTCCAGAGAAGAAGCATAACAAGGGAGTGGGGTGATAGGGTTTCTCCTGAGAAACTGAGATCTAAACGTGAAGGAGATATGAATGTTCATGAACATGTGAATAACCATGTAGGGATGATGAAATCCCCAATTACCAACTAATCCCTCCGAACAGAACACTTAATCCATGGGTGACACGAAGTAGGGCGTAAAAGCACATCCAAACAAGCCACTCACTACTCAAACTAACTGAGCACTCAACAAACGGACAGATGTCATAGGGAAGTAGTGGAAATTGATAGTGTGAAAAATAGTAGCCAATAGACCTATATTTCAAGCATGTCAAGCGAGACAGTAAACAAAAGGACACAAATAGATGGCCCAATACCATCCCACTTCAAAAAAATCCTGTAATAATTAAACCAAATAAACAAATAAATAATGAGTTAAAGAATAATGGAAGAATTAATTAAAACCAAATTTAATATGAAAACAATAATTGGAAGGCTTAATTAAAAAAAGGGTTGGCCAAAGACAAGTCGAACACCCCATGTATGTGTTTTTTTATAAGCTAAGGTCACTACAGACATGGAAAAACACTTCAAATAATTTATTTAACAAGAATATAGCCCCATCATAAGGTTATAGAAATAAGTACAAGGGTGAGAAATTGTATGTGTGGTAAAATGAGGTAAAATTTAATAGACCCCCTATATATATATTTCAATGTTCCACTTGTCTGTTTTCAATCCTTGATTTGACCAAAAATAGATGCAATCGAATGTTTTAACAAACCACGAAAATAATGAAAAACGTATGTCAGGAAAAATTAGTGCAACAGATAAGGTAGGACCCTATAAATAAATGAGTGTGGAAGGTAAAGCCTATCGATACGTGTCTGTAACTTCTTGTGGTGAAAGAATCGGTGGAGAAACAAGGGAGCAGTGTCAAAACCCCAAGGAGAGGGAGGAGGAGCACCACACATGAAGGGGGGAGGAGGAACCTATGTTAAAATGGAGAGGGAATAGTAAGGGTGTTTAAAATAATTTAAAATGGTAAAAATTTACATTTCACCTCTTTTTCCACTGTACATAGTTTGGTCGCATAGTTTGGCCAAACTTTGTGCACTGTTATACTTCACTGGGGCACATTTCACGGTTAGGCACATGGTTTGATTAAACGTGTACAAACCGTGCCAAATATCATTGAACCCAAACCTATAATAGTTGTATGATTGTGTGCCATGGGTATCATGATTTTATTTGAACTATGTGGCCCTGTCTATTACCTCCTTTTTGGTGCTCTAGGCCTCAAACAATCCTCGAACACACTTGTGACCTCCTATAACTTCTAAGGCATTACTACTAGGATTGTTTTAAGGAATTAAACAAAAAATTAAATGGTTTATACCATTTAATAAGGATGTTATGTTACATCATATATAAAAACCATTCAATGAATTTCCCTAATCCTATAGCTATCATGTGTATTGATATTTTCCTTATTTATTCAAAAATAAATATTTTTTCCACAACTCACCGAATAAATATTTATTAAATATTCAATAAGTAAAAAAAATATTTTATGCACAATAAAGAATAAATATATAATTATTAAATATTCACATAATAAAAGAAATTATTTATTAAACAATAAATAATTATTTATTACATTGTGAATATCAACAATCAATAAAACATGAATACAATTATTCCTCAGTCTTGATTATAATGTTAATTCCATTAATTAAATTCAAATATGATTTAATCAAGATCAATGTAAACACTTAAAATTTAATCTTCTCTAATGTCTAAGATTATTGTCTATAAATATATCAAAGAATCCAAGAGAATAAACTTAATATCGCAACATTGACAACCACGTATGAATGCTCATTGTGTAATATAATCTTTTTGTCTTAATATCTCATCAAGATGGTTGCACATCGGTGCCATCAACCTATATGTTTGATACCTATTTCTTTGACTGTATAAAATAAACTTGTTATTAATCTATGACCATAGCATTCAATACGATGGTTCCACTCCAATCAAAGGGTTGAGATATCAACTTCCATAAAAATGGAAGGGACAAATCCTTCTTCAACTTATTCATTAATAACACATCCCTCATGATGCACCCAAGGTATCTAACTTTTCCATGAACATTATTTTAATGGTTTGCAAAATACATCTAAGTGTGCAAGTCATAATATGCATTAATAATAATCCTAAAGTCTTAGTACCATTACACATGCTCACATATAGGAATATATAATGACATCAAAATATGAAAAATTCATACTGGCAGGTTTTTTTTTTCATAATCTTCGATTTCTAATTATTACCAAGTTTTAAATATATGAGAATATGGCTCATCCTCTTATGATTACTCATACCATACATTATATATAATATATGTCTCATCATAGTATGTTATCCAACCATATAACTATATTTAAAAATATCATCATGAAATTTCAAGGTTCTCATCATAGCGGAAAATTGTTGTGAACTTATCAATGTGACTGATAATGTAAGACATTATTACATTAAATTAATGTATAATATTGAAAAATATGTAATAAGATATTTTATTAATAATCAAATAGATGAATATACATGTAATATGGAGTACAAATAGTTAGTTCTAGATCATCAATTCTAACATGATGTGACTTCATCAATCATAACGGCTCGAGTATGGGTCATAATATTAACTGAAGTATATATTGTATCTTACACAATATAGTAGACGGATCCAAGATCTAGTAAATCAATAACTTTACATTAGTTTTTTTGTTTCACATTTTTTAGTTCGATTTGAATCATTTTACTGCACACTCGACTGGAGCATATTATCCAAATTTATGATTTTGAGGAGGATGAAGTATTTAGTCAAGTAGCATATCATGTTATATCAGGAGACATGATGTCATTATATCATGTTTTATTTGAAAATATATTTGATTCCCCATGTTGGGGAGAGAAGTTTTATGCTTAAAAACCACCTCTGGTAGCTATTGTTGCTGATTAGCGACAACAACGTCTTAGACCACCTTTTACAGAATGTTAGGCCTTACCTGTTCTATGGGAAGAGGTGACTTGTCCAGTAGAAAAGCCTCATCTGATTTTTGATGTGTATAAGTAGCCATTATTTCCATTTATTCTTCCACTATATCCACAGTTTTCACCTGGTATAACATATCTAATCTGGTATCATGATTCATTTCTTAGGGCTTCATACTTTATGACTAAGCTTTCACAACCCATACGACTCCCTCATGAATTGTCAAATCCTTTCCACTTACACACTAAGAGAAGGATCATGGGCAAATCTTGACATTCCCGATGAAACATCCTTCTAATGATTTGTATAAAAAGTAGTAGATAATTTTGGTTTCTATACTTGAGGAAGATCCTCCGTCAACTTATCTAACTTTACCACATCACATAGGTCAATGATCGTCTCATTTTCACTTTAGATTGTGGGATGAGACTTCATCATAAGAATTGATAAAAAAAATATTCTGCTCATTGAATTTATATTTTTTCTATAATTTAAATTAATTGATGTTACATTTATTGCTCTATATTATTGATAATATTCAAATTATTACACAAAAATTATTCAACAACTTAAATGCCATAAATATTTTTTTAAAAGGCACTTCTATAGAATATTAAAATTAAAATTAATCGTATTGATTTTTTTATATACTTTCCTTTTTACTATAAATTTTCATTTAAAACATTAATTTTTAAAAAAGGTGTATATATGTGAATAAAATTATTTAGTTTTATAGTTACTATAATTATTTTATAGTAAAATTTTGTTTAAATAATTCATAAGTAATATTTATTAATTAATAACAAATAATAATGATTAGTAATTAATTAATTGTAAATAATTGTAATAAGATAGTCATTAATAATTAGTAAGTAAATAATAAATAATTAATAATTCCAATAACATTTCTATTAAGAATTTATAGTAATTATTAATTACTCAATTATTTAATAATAATAATTAAATATTATTAAATATCTAATAATATTTATTTATCAATAGAAATTATTTAATTAATAATTAACAAACAATTTATTAATTATTTATTAAGTAATAATTCTTAAAATTTATTATAAATAATTAATAATTAATAATTAATCAATTATAATTAAAGGTAATAAGTTAAAAATAATTATTAGTATTTAAAATTAATATTAATATATATATATATTAATTTTTAAAAATTAATATTTATTACTATTATTATTAAAATACCACCTTCGTGTAATTTAAAATCAATAAAAACAATAATTATTTACTGATAATTAATTCTAAATCATAATTATTAATTTCTAATAATTATTTTTAATAATTAATTTATAAAAATTCAAATTATTATTATTTATTTTGTTTCAAATAGAAGGTGTGAGGGGTCTCCTGAATTTTTCAAAAAAAATAAATTAAGGTGTTGAAGTGTAGAGACCCATAGCCTGACGTACATGGACATTACATTACCTTTTCAGAATACTTAATACATAACAAAAACAGACACACAAGGACCGTAATAGTTTAGTGTCTTTAGAAACTTGGAATATAATCTTCTAATCGTGGTGAAAGATCTCCAACATCTCCCATAAAGATATTCCACTTTTGTTTTCTTGCCTAAAACCTTTCATTAAATCCCGGGGAAAAGAAAACATACAAAAAAGGGTGAGCTCAAATTCTCAGTAACGGTAAACATAGAGAACGTAAAACAATCCATAAACATTTGAATGCAAAAACTTGAACATAAAATATAAACATCAAAATCTTGAGCAAGGACATAAATCATTGAAGTACGTAAGGCATATATCCCAAAGGAACATCAATCATGATAAAATTGCAAGAGAATAAAACATTTAATTGTGTAAAACCATTAAGAACATGATATGATTTCCATAGTAGCCAAGACATTACTGCCAAGACCATCTTAGTGGACAAAGTCTCTTTCTGAACCGAGTTCACTCCTCGTTCCAGTCCTATAACACTGAACCAGATTAACTTACCATTCCAGCCATGTCTATCTCATGAGATATAAATCTTTACCCAATGCATTGGAGGGAGATATAGTTCCCACCCATCTCATAATGAAATCATTATTACGTGTGCCACAACATAAACATAAATCATTCATCATAACCCAAATAATAAAATGGGTTTCATAAACATCATCCCATCATAACATAATCCATATAAAACAATGGATATCATTTCATCATAAGATAAGTTAAACCATGTAAATCATAGATACATTATAATTGAAACATACACATATGAAATAATGTCATCTTAGATGGAAAATGGTTTTGAAAAAACAATTTAAATAAATTCTTGAGGAAAATATCCTTTCTTATTCAAAATCATTTTTTTTTACAAAATGCCATGCAATTTTAAAAGAAGAGGATTTTGTTGAAAATAGTCATGAAATCTTGTAGAGTAAGATTCATGAAAATAAGGTGTTATGAAACCATAAAAATTTGTTCATTCTGTATAAGTTAAAAAAACATTCTTCTAGTACTTTGGCCAGAAAAGTCAAAAAGTATCTCGTACTGAAAATGACAAAAGATTCCTTTCATATCTTTTAATAAAAATTCACCAATAGGTAAAATTTGATTTAAACAATTGTAGGAGGATAGAAATAATATTACATATTGAGTAAACATGGGTTTTTATGATAGATAAGCCCCAGTAAATTCGGAAGTATAAACAACCTCGGATAAAAATGAGATTGTGAGATTTTCCCTTACCTTAGGTCCGATATGCTTCGTACGTATCAAAAAATCTGGTATAATGATTAAAATAATGTCATTTACTTATTATAGAATCATATTCATTGTTATGATATCATATATGGTTCACTTATGACTTCATATTACCTATTTTTTGTAAATTCCATGTTAAAGCAGTGTTTTGGGTAAAATCGTTTTATTTATTCAACGTGTTTGGACTTGTTGTTATTGATATTATTATTACTTATATCATGATTTAATTACTTCCATAATTCAAATCATGATTTATATATCATATACATTCAGTATATATATATAATATATAGATAAATGAAATGAAATACACCGTTCATGGAGATGGTAGGCCGTATGAACGCATTAACGTTGTTTTCCTTTCCTTATAGACTTGAATGGAAGTAAGTAGATGACATATATATATATACATAAATACAGTAGCCCTATCATGTCATATATTTCATTATTATTAATTATATATACTTTATAATAATTCTTGAGTGGTTAACATGGAGAATGTATCACATCGCGTCGTGGAGACGGTAATCCGTACGTACGTATGAGTGATGATATCATTCCCATAATTATTGAATTTAATTGGAATGGATGATATAATATCTCATTATCATTATGATGTTATAATAACTATATATATTTATTAATTACCCCATTATACCCATCCAAGTAAGGTCTTGGTGGAAAAACAGATTACACCACGGCGTGGAGACAGTATTCCGTACGTACGCACCCACGGTGATTTCGTTTTTTGTAGGATGGATAGAAGGTGAAATAGGGTTATTTAATATTTATAATAACATATAAGTATATTAGTGATACTGATGTTATTAATTTATGATGAAAAAACTAAATAATAAGATGTTGAAGAAGAAAGAAACTTGAAAGAATCGGTAGAAGAGATTACCTCTTCTTCGACGCACCTCTTTTAAGCTTCCTCTTAAGACACTATAGTTGGTATTTTAAGGAGACCAGAACCTCTATAATGTTTCTAGGAAAGTTTATAATGGAAATGGTCAGGGTTTTTTCGAGCTTGAATGCTCAAAATTTTGTAAATAGAAGGGAGAGGAGGTTCCTTTTTATAAGGGAGGAGAGGGGCACCTTAGGAAAAACTTAAAATAATATTTTATAATAAAGTCATATTCAGTTTTTAATATCTCCATATTAAAATATTTAAAATATAAATTTGTAATGGGTTGAAATACTCTCAACCAATAGGTGTTATACAAGTTTAGGTTACTATTTTAACCTTATCATTTATATTTAACTATAAATTAAATAATTTAACTTTTACCGTGTCTTCTTGTTTTCTTACACTATATGGTTAATAAACATACTATAACAAGCCAAAATCACCCCAGGTGGTTCATTATTAATATATATAACCTTATATTAGTCATTTGGATGAACCTTAGATTTTTAGGAATATAATAACACTTAATAATATAATATATTTTTTAAAAACTATTTTATGTCAATTTTGACACTATTTGGTAATTGATTTTTTTGAAAATCATAATAGCATGATTAGTTCGAAAAGAGTTAATTAAATCAATAATAACATATCATATTAACCTGAAAAATTATTATAATTTATAAAAAATCACAAATTACATTTCCTTGGGTATTTATAACATCAATTATGTTAATATTTCATTAATAAGGTAATTATTACATTATCATTTTGTCATAAATAAATTAAATTAATTAAAGTCTAAAAATTATAAATAAAATACCATTATGTAGGAAATAGTATTATATTTCCAAGGAATATTTATTGTCTCATTTATCTTATGTATAACCCTATATTAAAAATGTTTTAGTTATTGAACATTGATTTTAACTCTTTTAACCCTTCTTTGAATTAAATAATAATAAATGTCCTAATCTAATCCAAGTGGACCTAAATGATAATATTATATTCCTAAGTTTGTTTTTGGTCGAATTATACTTATCCAATAGAATTATTACATGTGTTAGGGTAATAATAATATCATTTTTACCCTTAATTACCCTATTTACTTTTAACCGTGGTAAATAAAAGTAAAAAGTTACTATTCACCAAAAATTATTTTTATCTTATTGAACCACATTTTACTCCTTGATATTAATAGTTTGTCTCGGATTTTCAAAATTCAACTCACAGAAGCGGTAAAATTAAGTTTTATGTACAATTGCAAATGCTCCTAGGAGGTGGGTAAAAGACAGTGAAAAGTTCAATAAAATTTTTATATATCTAAAATTATTATAAAATGACTCCAATGAATTACATTGAAATTATATATGTATTATGTATCTATTTTGACCTAAAATAAATTTAAATAAAATAAATTATTATTTAAATAAAAATTCGGTTTTAACTAATAACTCAGTGTTTTCACTGTTCATCAAAAATTTAATGTTTTCAGAAAAATACAAAAAAACCACCCCAGGATAATTTTGATATTCCAAATCCAAAAATAAAGTCCATTTTAAATAATAAAATTAACAAAATTTCAAAAAGTGGGTATTACTATTCATAAAGGCTAGTTCATAATAATATTATAATAATATATCATTTAGTGAAACTCAGCATTGCGTACTACACGCGCTATCGAGGAAGGTCTTGATTTCCTGTAATGCAAGAAAAGTCAAGGATGCGTGTAGTGAAAGATCCGTTTGGTGTTGCGTATAACATAATCAAAACTTATTTCATTTATACATTAAAAAAATTTATACTTAATGTTGCATAGACTAATTTCCACAAAAATAATTTGAAATTGTGTGTAACACGAGCGAAGAATTGTGTTGTGTATACTGCAAGCTAATACGGTGTTGCATATAGTACAAGCTAATCTTTATATAGTGTATAATAGAAGATATCAAAGAAATTAAAAATAATATATCTCATAAAATCTCGAGGTGTAACATTCTACCCCCCTTAAAATGAATTTCGCCCTCGAAATTCATCGGGGTTATAAATGGTTTTCTACTTGAAAGTTACTTTCATAGAAACTCACATCGTAAAAAGGAATACTAACACTAAATTTTAAAAAATGAAGTATGAAATGTAACGGTTACCCAAATTAACTCATCACTGGGTTTCCACATAGGAGAACATAGGTGAAAATATGGATACGGAAGAGAAATCTAACCATCAAATTCTGATGGAGAGTGGTAGAGAACATGGCTATAAAAAATCCAACAATCACAAAGCCATAAATTTTTGATGATCTAAGGTACCATATGATTCATCAGATATAAGAGCACTTGGAAAACATTTTTGGTTTTCAATATCATTTCCCTAAAGTTGAAAATTTTGAATTAGAAGAAATACTTACTTGATTTTGGTACAATTTCAATGTTTTTTGTGCCTTGAACAATTTCCACTTCATCTCTTAAAGAAATTAAGTTGAATTTTTATTTCGTGTAGTGTTAGCAGATCATGTGATAGAATGATAGGTCATTCCATCTGTCTCAAACATAAGGTTAGCAAAAGTTATATACATAAGTCCATCTTTGGTGAGATTAATCATATATGGTTCCTAAAATGGACGTATACTTTTTATATCATACAACATAATAAATTGAAACTAATTTATACTAACCAGGGACTTCCTGTAGGCCAATGGTAGGTGATAAAGGCTTGTCGCACTTCGGTTGTGGGTTCGATTCCTGCATCCTTGTCTGGCGCAACGGGTTGTCGCCCATCCTATGGGTTGTCCTTTTTCTAAAATTATACTAATATAACATTCCAAAAATAATATCAAAATTTTATAGCATTAAACAATACTATCTGAGGTCTAACTTAATCTATTCCAATATTTAGGCTTACCCAAAATCACAGTATAAAGAAAACGATTTATAGAGAGGTCATCTACCAAGCATGTAAATACCTTCATTTATCCCCATATATCATAAGATATGTCTTATTGTTCACATTCCAAACATTTGAATGCCTTAATCATGTATTATTTTTAAAAATGAATACCCATTGAACATTAGTGAAAACATTAATGTAGTTAAAAGTTAACACTTTCCACATACCAAAATCCAAAAAATTATATATACTCAAACCATGATATCACTTAGTCCTTATATCAATCATGAGCTCATGAATACTATCAAACATATTATTTTCTCCTTATCCATTCATTATGCGCATATCATCTTCCTTCCAAAAATATCTTAATCACTTTCCATGGTTATCGATACCATACAATTATTGAAAAACACAATATACTAACACATAAATATTCCAATATTCCACAATACTATATACAACATTATTTTGGAATCCCATTACATAAACACTTAATCATTCCACCACATCATTTTCATATTCAACATCACCAATAGTGATCGCAAGTGAATTCCCTTTGTCCTTTGCCTTAAGTGGTTGATCATGTCGATCAACATTAACCCTTGGATTAGGGCATTGATTAGCATAATGCCCCATTTCCTTGCACTTGAAGCATTGAAGTGTTGGTGGAGCGTTCTCTGTAGTCTTTTCTCCATTCACATCACTAGCTACCTTTTTCCCATTACTTCGACACTCAACTGCTCGATGACCTTATTTTCCACATTTAAAACATTTTCTAGTAACTTTTAGGAAATCTCCACCATTCTTCTTTCCACACTTTGATCATAAATAAACATTCATCTTCTTTTCACCATTGTTCAGAGATTTCTCTTTGAACCCCATATTTCGTTTCTTGTCAAAACCATGAGATGGATATGTAACCCCAACTTTCATTTATACCTTGATAGCACAACATACAATTTCTTCATAGCTACTGAAGTCTCTTATAGCTAATTCCCTTTCAAATACTTGGTTTTAAGCCACTAAAGAATCGATAAACTTTACTTTCAGGTTGGATGATAAAGCCAGGTGCATACCTCACAAGCCTTGTAAAATTTGCTTCGTATATACCAACAAATTCATCATCCTTTTGCTTAAGCTCAAGGAACTCCTTCTCCATTTTTGTTCGAAGAATATGAGGGAGGTTCTTATTGAAAAATAAGTTCTTTAACTCATTCCATTCCATGGATTCAATTTCAACTTGGGTCCTTGTATTCTTAATTAGAGTCCACCACTGGTCTACTTCACCTTCTAAATGGTAAATAGCTAAAATGACTTTTTCATCTTATAAATAGCATAGTATGGAAAATATCTTTTCAATGATACTGATCCACTGTTCAGCAACAAGTGGATTAGAAGACCCATTGAAAGAAGGTGGTCTTTGCCTCATGAAGGACTCTATAGAATATTGTTCCCTAATCTTCTCATTCGGAAGTCCAGAATGATTCATATCTTGTGTAAGTATAGAAATAATATTTATCACTCCATCTCCCATAACATTTTTTTGTTCAAGAGGACAATAACTACATTTCCCATTACATTGATCAACACGGTTCTTTCGGGTTCCAACCATCGTCTAAACCCAAAAAGAATAGTGTAAGAGGAGAAAATCATTCTAGGAAAATAAAATAATAAAGGGGGAGTACATTCGATCTCTAACATCATAGGTTTAATCCTAGGTTATTCATGATTGTTACCATAATTCTACGACTGTAACCTATACTTATACCTAACCTTAGAGAAATCCCTACAAATACCTTAGAAATATCTCTAGAGATCTCACTAAAGTTCTTGCATCCTAGTTTCCAAAGGTTTACTAAACCTTTCCTCTGATACCAACTATAGAGACCCATATTCTGACATACATGGACATTAAATTACTTTTGCGGAATACTTAATACATAAAAAAATAGACACACAAGGACTGTAATAGTTTAGTGTCTTTAGAAACTCAGAATATAATCTTCTAATCATGGTGAAAGATCTTCAACATCTCCCATAAAGATCTTCCCCTTTTGTTTTCTTACCTAAAACCTTTCTTTAAATCCTAGGGAAAAGAAAAAATACAAAAAAGGGTGAGCTCAAATGCTCATTAAGGGTAAACATAGAGAACATAAAACAATCCATAAACATTTGAATGCAAAAAATTGAACATAAAATCTAAACATCAAAATCTTGAGCAAAGACATAAATCTTGGAAGTATGTAAGGCATATATCACAAAGGAACATCAATCATGATAAAATTGCATGATAATGAAACATGTAATTGTGGAAAACCATTAATAACATGATATGATTTCCATAGTAGCCAAGGCATTGTTTCCAAGACCATCTCAGTGGACAAAGTCCCTTTCTGAACCAAGTTCACTCCTCGTTCTAGTCCTGTAACATTGAACCGGATTAACTTACCATTATAGCCATGTATATCTCATGAGATATAAATATTTACCCAATGCATTGTAGGGATATATAGGTACCACCTATCTCATAATGAAATCATTCTTATGTGTGCCACAACATAAACATAAATCATTCATCATAACCCAAAGAATAAAATGGGTTTCATAAACATCATCACATCATAACATAATCCATATAAAACAAATGGATATCATTTCACCATAAGAGAAGTGAAACCATGTAAATCATAGATACATTATACTTGAAACATACACATATGAAATAATGTCATCTTAGATGGAAAATGGTTTTGATAAAACACTTGAAATAAATTATTGAGGAAAATATCCTTTCTTATTCAAAATAATTTTCTTTTCACAAAATTCCATGCAATTTTAAAAGAAGAGTATTTTTTTGGAAATAGTCATGAAATATTTTTTAGTAAGCTTCATGAAAATAAGTTTTTATGAAACCGTAAAAATCCATTCTTTCCGTATAAGTTATAAAACATTCTTCTTGTACTTTGGACGGAAAAGTCAAAAAGTATCTCGTACTGAAAATGAAAAAAGATTCCTTTAATATCTTTTAATAAAAATTCAACAATAGGTAAAATTGGATTTAAAAAATTTTAGGAGGATAGAAATAATATTACATATTGAGGAAGCATGGGTTTGGATGATAAATATGCCCCAGAAAATTCTGAAGTATAAACAATCTCGAACAAAAATGAGATTGTGAGATTTTCTCTTACATTAGATTTGATATGCTTGGTACGTATTCGAACCTCATGTATAATGATTTAAATAATGTCATTTACTTATTAAAGAATCATATTCATTGTTATGATATCATATATGGTTCACTTATGACTTTATATTACCTGTTTTGTTTAAATTCCATGTTAAAGCAGCGTTTTGGGTAAAATCGTTTTATTTATCGTACGTGTTTGGACTTGTTGTTCTTGATATTATTATTACTTATATCATGATTTAATTACTTCCAGAATGAAAATCATGATTTATATATCATATATATTCAGTATATATATAATAGATAGATAAATGAAATGAAATACATCGTTCATGGAGACGGTAGGCCGTACGAACGCATGAACGTTGTTTTCCTTTCCTTATAGACTTTAATGGAAGTAAGTAGATGACATATATATATATATATATATATATATATATAAATACAGTAGATTTATCATGTCATATATTTCATTATTATTCATAATATATACTTTATAATAATTCTTGAGTGGTTAACAAGGAGAATGAATCTCATCGTGTCGTGGAGACGGTAATCCGAACGTACGCACGAGCGATGATATCGTTCCCATAATTATTGAATTGTATTGGAGTGGATAATATAATTTCTCAGAATAAGTATGATGTTATAATAACTATATATAGTTATTCATTACACCATTATACCCATCCAAGTAAGGTCGTGGTGGAAAAACAGATTACACCACTGCGTGGAGACGGTATTCCGTACATACGCACAGGCGGTGATTTCGTTTTTCGTAGGATGTATAGAAGGTGAAATAGGGTTGTTTAATATTTATAATAACATATAAGTATATTATTGATACTGATGTTATTAAATTATGATAAAAAACTAAAGAATAAGAAGTTGAATAAGAAAGAAACTTGAAAGAATCGGTAGAAGAGATTACCTCTTCTTCGACGCACCTCTTTTAAGATTCCTATTAAGTCACTAGAGTTGATCTTTTGAGGAGACCAGAACCTCAATAATGTTTCTAGGGATTTTGAGAAGGTAAATGGGAAGGTTTTGGCCGATCATGAAAGATCAAAATTGTATGAAGAGAAGATAGAGGAGGTTCCCTTTTATAAGGGAGAGGGGCACCTTATGATAAACATAAAATATTATTTTATAATAAAGTCATATTCGGTATATAATAGCTTATAATTGATTTATTTCGAAGCTAAAGTGGGGATGGGTCGAAATCCTCTCAACCAATAGGTTTTAGACAAGTTTAGGTTAATATTTTAACCTTATCATTTAGATTTAACTCTAAGTTAAATAATTAAACTTTTACCGTGTCTTCTTGTTTTCTTACACTATATGGTTAATAAACTTACTATAACAAGACAAACTAACCCCAAGTGGTTAATTATTAATATATATAACCTTATATAAGTCATTTTTCCTAACCATATATTTTTAGGAATAGAATAACAATTAATAATATAATATTTCTTTTAAAAACTATTTTATGTCAATTTAGAAACTATTTGGTAATTGATTTTTGTGAAATTTATAACAAAATAATTAGTTCGAAAAACATTAATTCAATAAATACTAACATGTAATATTAACCTAAAAATTTATTTTAATTTATAAAAAGTCTCAAATTACATTTATTTCGGTATTTATAACACCCATTATGTTAATATTTCATTAATAAGGTAATTACTGTATCATAATTGTGTCATAAATAAATTTAACTAATTAAAGTATAAAAAGTATAAATAAAATACCATCATGTAGGAAATCGTTTTATCTTTCTAATTAATTATTATTTTAGAATTTATCTTATTTATAACCCTATATTAAAAATGTTTTAGTTATTAAACTTTGATTTTAACTCTTTTAAATCTTTTTTGAATTAAATAATAATAAATGTCCTAATCTAATCCAAGTGGACCTAAATGATAATATTATATTCCTAAGGTTGTTTTTTGTCTAAGTATACTTATCCAATAGAATTTGGAAATGTTTTAGGGTAATAATAATATCATTTTTACCCTTAATTACCCTATTTACTTTTAACCGTGGTAAATAAAAGTAAAAAGTCCATATTCACCAAAAATTATATTTATCTTATTAAACCACATTTTACTCCTTGATATTAACTGTGTCTCTCGGATCTTCAAAATTCAACTCATAGAAGTGGTAAAATTAAGTTTTACGTACAATTGAAAATGCTCCTATGAGGTGGGTAAAAGACGGTGAAAAGTTCAATAAAATTTTTGTATATCTAAAATTATTATAAAATGACTCCAATGAATTACATTGAACTTATATAAGTATTATGTATCTATTTTGACCTAAAATAAATTTAAATAAAATAAATGATTATTTAAATAAAAATTCGGTTTTAACCAACAACTCAGTGTTTTCACTAATCGTCAAATATTGAATGTTTTCAGAGAAATACCAAAAATTCACCCTAGGATAATTTCGATATTCCGAATCCAAAAATGAAGTCCATTTTGAAAGATAAAATTTATAAAATTTCAAAACATGGGTATTAATATTCATAACGGCTAGCTCATAATAATATTAGAATAATATCTCGTTTAGTGAAAATCAGTATTGCGTACTACACACGCTATCGAGGAACGTCTTGATTGTGTGTAATGCAAGCCAAGTCAAGGATGTGTGTAGTGAAATATCCATTTGTTGTTGTGTATAACATAATCAAAACTTATTTCATTTATGCATTAAATAAAATCTATACTTAATGTTGCATAGAATAATTTCCACAAAATGAATTTGAAATTGTGTGTAACACGAGCCAAGAATTGTGTTGCATATACTGAAAGCTAATATGGTGTTGCGTATAGTACAAGCTAATCTTGATGTAGTGTATAATAGAAGAAATCAAAGAAATTAAAAATAATATATCTCATAAAATCTTGGGGTGTTACATGAAGCCACTTATTATTTTCACCAAAACCAAAAGAGGCCAAAACTGAAAGGGAATCAATGCTTTTAAGACTTAGTTCTAAGAAACTATACCTATTTGTAATCTATTTTTGTTAAAAACACCCCCAAAGAAATACACTAAAATATATGTTTATATAAAAAACATAATTAAAATGGTTTCATTCAACAAAAATATATTAAAAATACGTATAATCTTTTTAAAATAGTTTCATTATATGGTTTTTTGAAATTGTTATTTTTTGGTTAAGTGGTCAATGAACCAACTCCTTTTTTAAGTGGATGACACACCTTCTCCTTTAATTTCATCTCCTTTTCTAGATCAAAACCTCATTCCATAATTTATATTTAAACACCAACCTCTCCCTGCATTATATATAATGATTTCAAAAAATTATTTTTATAAAATAATATACAAATATTTAGTATTTTTATAAAATTATTTTGACTGTTTTTCACAAAAAAATATTATAAAATTTAGAAAAAAGATTTTGGTGATACTTAGATATTCTATTTGTTATCCAAATTCAGTTTCAAGTGTTTATTTTTAATGTTATATAGGTTCTAGTTCAGTTTTAAATTTATTAACAAGATTCAGAATTAGCTACATCAATTTTCATAGGTACCGATCTAGATTAACATCGTCTCAGGTTCGGCACCTAAACCAAACCCTAAGGTTGGCCGATGAATGCCTGTCATGTCATTCGGTTGGATCTGTATGGTTAAAAATATATTATTACAAAATAATTAAAATACAGACTCATTTATTTCCCGCTAAAAGAAGTGTGATAGTAATCTTCATCCATCAGGGTGGATATACTGGTCTAGCTAACTTCGTGATTCTTCGTCAAGGGTAGCTACCCTAGTGCGATGAATGGGGAACTTCATTATTTCAATCGCGAAGGATAACCCTGAGACTCCGTGTTTGAATGGTCCCTTTGCAGTGTGCATTTACAGGACGCTTCAGCACAGGTCATTTTGAATTTGTGTTCATAGGGGAATTTTGAGGTAGGGTTTAGAGAAGGAATCTTCAGGAAGAATTTCCTAGAATGTAGACATTTTCAGGAGGCATTTACATGAAGGTTTTTTATTCTAGAAGTCCCATTATCTATTATAAAACACATCATGAAATCACAGTTGAAATTACGCGTTGAAATTTTTAACTGTTTCAAAAAAAGTGGATTAAAATTTGGAAATGATTTCAAATGGAAATATCTTCTGCTATATGCATATTAAAGTCTCAAATAGAAATAAAATCAAAATTTTCACTTATCGTTTCCATTGGGAATTTCTACTATAAGTTCTCAATATCAATTCCAAATGATATTTCCCTTATAGTGGACATTTATAATTGATTTCAAAAACAACCTGTACAACATTTCATTGTCACATTTCACTGCAAATTCCACTAAAACTGTCTCTAATTAAATCCCTGATGATGTATATACTAAATAATGTCACTACGAATTCACAATTTAAATTCTCGTTTCCAATTTTGAAAAGATTCAGAAGAATAGAAATCATATTTATAATTGATTTGAACTGAAAATATCATATTATTTGTTAATGACATAAAATAAAATTGAAAGTAAGTTGAACATTCCACTTGGAATTTCTATTCAAGAAAATTAGTGAAAATTTCAATGGGAATTTCCAATGGTAATTTTCAATGGGAATTTTCAGTGGGAAGTTCTAATAGAACTTACAATGAGAATTTAGAGTGGGAATTTCCAATGGTAATTTCCAAGAAAATTTCCAAAGGGAATTTTCAGTGGGGATTTTATAGTGGGGATTTCTAATGGGAATTTTCACAAGGAATTTCTAATGGGAATTTCCAATAGTAATTTTAAATGGATTCCAAATAAAGAACCCCACCAAAAAATTACAAACAAATGTGATTTGACACTTTGTGAAGAAAAATTTTATAGCTTGGAATGGAAGGGAGTGACTTGAATCTCGATACTCTACATGTTGCAGAAGCCAATATTTCATTTGATTTATATACTGTCCAAAATTCATCTGATTTTTACATGAGGGAGCATAACAGTGATGACATTAAAAACTCAAAGAGTAGTGAAAAATATAGCATAGATAGAGTTGAATTCCCAATTTCAGAAGAAATAACCCCATGGGAAAACATTTCAAAACAAATAAATACATGAAAACCAAGCAATAAGATGGTTTTGAAATCAGATTCTAGAGCCTATTAATTTTATGTTTTGTACAGAGGCATTTTTGGTTTCACTGTATGGAAGCGGTATGTTAACAAAAATAAGGAAAAAACCATAGTAACATCAACATTGTAAACATGTAGCAAAGAATCATACTTAAGATTAGAAAAACATGAGGACAATGTCAAAGAGTCACATACAAAGAAGAGGACTAATTTTCTAGCATGCATGGGAGTTGTCTATATGTCCAATAACTAGTATAAGTGTAGATAATTTTTTGAGGTGAAAAACTACGATTTTGCATTCTTTTGAAACCATGAATTTCATGAGGTTACAAATATTCATCAGTGATGCACAAGTTGTTGAGTTGGATGTTAATGATAAAGCTGGTCTGAAGCCTGGTGATTCATTTTCACTTGTAATAGTTATTACAGGTAGCCCTACGAGTCTTGGATATACACGAGTGGACCAACTAAATTATCTACAATCTAAAAGATAAAGGGAATTGAATCTACGTGATGCTAATGGTATGTTAAAATACCTAGAGAAGAAATCATGATAGAACACATCATTCTTATACTCAATGAAACTGTAAATGTGCAGTCAAATTAGTAACATGTTTTGGGTTGATCTAATAATGAATGTAGATTATGATCATTTTGGAGATGTCGCCATGTTTGAAAGTACCCTTAACACAAACAAGGAATAAAGTCCATTGGGAGTGTTTATAGGTGTAAAACATCATAATGAAATTGTAATATTTGGGGTAACATTGTTATATGATGATATTATAGTCTCATTTAGTCAGTTGTTTAGAATATTTTTTGATTTCCATGTGGGGAAATTCATGAGACAATTTTCACAGATCAAGATGCAGTAATGTCTAAAGACATTGTTTTGACACTACATAAAACAATACACGGCCTATACACTTAGAAATTAATGAAAAATGGCATGAAACACTTGGTAAATGTAATTAAATATGACTCTATAATGTTGGAAAATTAAAAAAATGCATGTATGGGGTTTTAGGGATTTAAAAATTTGAAACAATATGGAAAAAATCCAACTCAATTATCATGAGACAAATTCTATATGGATAGAAGATCTGTAAAAAGTCAAATAAAAATGGGATCATTGTTTTATGAAGAATTAATTGACATTAGGAATTTGAATCCCATAGTTAAGTGAGAGTTTCAATGATGTTTTAAAGGATTACATGAATCATAAACTCAATGTCTTGGAATTCTTCCAACAATTTGAGAGTGTGTTGGGGAAGAATATGTATTGAGAAACGAAATATGAATTTTATGGAAGGGAAAATATATCAGGAAATAATTTTCCATATGATCCAATCATGTTTCAAGCAAGTCATTTGTACACTCAAAAAATATTTGATCATTTTCAGCATGAACACAAACTATGTGGTTCTTGTTTCATTAAGTCTTGTAATAAGACTATTTCCCCAAAAAGGTATGTTGTCACAATGAAAGGTTTCCCGAATGAGTTTTAATTTTAAGTATACCAATATTCACCTATGACAATAGGCTTTACATTTCTGGAATTTGATAGTTATGGCTATTTATGTTGGAATGCACTCAAAATATTATGAAGGTTGGATGTGCAGTGCCTGCTGAAGTTTTATATTCATAAGAGATGGAAAAGACATACATGTGACATCCACTTAGAATACATCACATTTAATCATGTAAAAGATTATTTGGTCCCATTAAAAGATAAATGTTACCAAAAATTGACATGAATATAAATAAATCTTATAATGGAATCGTGTGAGTTTGAACAAAGATATATAATTGAACTTTCAAATCTGAACAACTATGCCAGGGAATTTAAAGAAACTAAAAATAATGTACCCTCAAAATTCATTCAACCAAAATCTAACATACAATGTCAACAAAAAACTAAAAAAAATCATTCAAGAAGAAAGATAAAAGTAAATGTGGTGAAAGGATTAAATTTTGTCTAGAGCAAGCAATAAAATGCATGAAAAACAGGCACAATATCATAAATCAAAAGACTATAAAAGTTGTACTACATTGTTATTATTTTCTCCTCTTATTGAACTAATGAAGTTTGTGTTGTTGTGAATAAATAATGTTATAATATTATTCTAGGGAAGAGATAATGAACCATCTAATAGTGACTGCAATGGAGATCCCATCACATATCTCAATGTATGTAAACACTGTAGAGTAGGTTGATAATCTTGATATTAAAATCCAATTCATAGAATTATTTACAATGTGATATTTAAAACTTTATGAAATAGTTATGATAATACATTATTATGTTATTAAACTAATAAATTCAATGATATCATAAATAAATAATGTTATAATATTGTTGTAGGGAAATGATAAATAATTGTTGAATGTTTTCTTATATGTGGATCCTATAATAAATCTAAATGTATGTACATATTGTAGAGTATGTTCAAAACATAAAAATTAGAACACACTTCATAAAATTTGATATGTTGTCATATTTGGTATCTTATAAAACAAATATATTATTTATCTTTTTAATTATTAATATATAATTATTGATGCAATTAAGAGGCACTAAAGAGAAATATTCCTCCATTGACACTAAAAAATTCAGCAACTGCTACAAACGGGAATGACAACATAAATATGAGGAAAATAACTCATTGGAAGAATTTTCAAATTCCGATGATACATAGATTCAACTACAGATGTCATCACAATATGGAACAACTTTTGAAAATCAGTTTTTATAATTAAATTTGTGGCTACATGTAGGGAAATTTCAATTGGAATTTACATAGAATCAAAGTATAAATTTCCCCTCCCAGTTTATAGTGGAAATGTCCAAAGGAAAGTTTTAATGTGAATTCAAAGTTTTCATTTATATGCATATAAAGTTACAATCCATTGAACTAACAATAGAGAATACAAATAGAAATTATTGTGTTGTGGTTATCATTATATCATATAAAAAAAATATCATCTTCATCAAAATGTTCATCCACATTGGAATATAATCAATGCCACCCACAATGCACCAACCAGACAATTAATGTAAACCAAAGTGAATATTTTCAGTGAGTTTACCATCTGGGTTTCCACCATAAATTTCCAATGGGAATTCAGAGCTATAATTTCTATACACAGTAGGTTTCCATTCAAAGAAGTTGATAGTGGAGAGTAAAAATATAAATTAAAATGTAAAAACTATTATAACATGCCAAAATATAACAATATCACCTTTATAAAAATTTACATCCAGACTGGTAACCAAATTTTTCCACCCCCTATGTATGACCCACTAAATTCATGTAATCTAAATAGGAAATTCCACTATGTATTTAAAATGGGAATTTCCAGTCGAAATTTTCAAAGGAAATTCCCAGTTGGAATTTCTATGCATAGTAGGTTTCCAAAGGATTAAAAAATAGTGAAAACTACAAACAAAAAGTACAGTTTAATAGCTACATAAAGTCAGAGTAGTTAGGTTTGTAAAACAACAACCAAATATCTATTTCAATGAATAACTAACCCCCAAATCCATCACCCACCCAAATCTAATGCCCACCCAAACCATAACAGTAGGTGATAGTGGTTAATTTTGAAATAAAACAACCAAATATCTATTTCACTGAATAACTCATTTAAATCACTCCAAATGTACCTAGAAGCAACCATATACTCTCTACTCTCAGTATAAACCTCTAACATTTTCTTTCAAGGATCATTTAAGACATAATAAACCATAAAAACCACTGGTTTGCAGCTTCCTTTTCTGTCAAACTCTCCTCCACTACAACTCTTGTATCCAAACACTCCATGACATAACAAATAATGACATCAAAATCCAAAATAGAATCACCATGTTGTAGGGTCTTCTCGGTTATCATTTCTCATTTCCTTTACTTCAAATTTTCAGCATAAACTCCTGAGAATATATCTTCCAAATATGATTTCTGCAAAAAATATCAATGATTGGACAATATTTAAATGTATTCCAAAATATTCATGAATATTCTATAATATCTTACCATACTAACTGCATCTTTTATAAATGGACCACTTACCTGGTTTCTCTAATAGGTTTCATGGAGTTGTAATATCTAAAAAGATGATTTTTCAAATCCATGAATAACAATGTCTGATTAATGTTATCTGAGTTTATTGGAAAGAATAAAAAATT
The DNA here is from genome assembly GCA_963277665.1 of Viscum album. Lineage (NCBI taxonomy): Eukaryota > Viridiplantae > Streptophyta > Magnoliopsida > Santalales > Viscaceae > Viscum > Viscum album. Next base: position 630,280,413 of record OY728134.1, on the reverse strand, counting down.
TGATTTCGACATATTTTCAACTCATACCTACATAAAAAACTCTTCATTAGGTTCTCATTTGATAAATGAAGAACTCCCTAGATGATAATAACAAAAAAAATATAATAACGTACTCATAGTTTACATGAAACATGAAATGAAGAAAAAGAAAAGGTGGAAAAATAATACCAAAAATTTTTCAAAAACAAGAAAAAATATTACAGTAAAGGTATTTCATGTAAATGAACAACTTATCAAATCTCTAATGCCATCCATAATGCAATGGTGTCATTTTTCTTGAATAATCATCAAATATGAATCAATGACCTATTTCCAAAAAAAGAACTCAATAAAATATAAAACAAATGTGATTAAAACAAGTGATATAAGACATACTATACTAGAAGTGCACCTCTTATTTAACAAATCATAAATATTTTCACATTGATATGGTGCAATTTTTCAACTGATTCATAGACTAAACCACTGTTTTCATGGAAATTCATTTATATTTTTATTAAATAGTCAAATATAAGAAAATATACTCTAAATATAGTAATTCAATAATAGTACCTCTCCCCATCAGTATCAAGGATAATTTTCATGAGCCTTATATCATATGCTCTCATGATATTATGATGCTTCAACCACTGAGTAATTACCTAGGAGAGAATGGGGGTCATTGGAGGCCTCTTCTTGGAAGTCACCTGGGGATATATATAAGGTGAATCATTCTGCAATTTCCTTTCCCTCCTTTTCACACCTATAACCAATGAGGTCTAAATATTTGATGTAAAAAACATTGTAGTGGACTGCAAAACATATTTTTGTTCATTTATATGTAATTCTTCATTTTAATACTCCTCTTCCTCAATTACATCTACATTTCATTCTTACTTCATCTCGTCTATAGAAATTTCCACTATGATTCCATCAATAGAAGTAGCTGTAGATGTATTTTTTTAACTTAAATCTCTTGAATCTGAATATTCTCTAAAATAATTCATTTCCTTTCACCAATAACTAATCTCATCTCCTCCTACTTTTTATTTATCCTTTCTCTTAAAACAATAATCTATATATTCTTCATTTTTAATTACGCCTCAAGTTATTTAACCTTCCCGTTAAGATTTACATTCTCTATATAAAATTCTAGACCCTCCATATTTAAAGAATTGGTCACTTCTGCTTTCATACTTAAATGAACATTTTTTTCCTTCAACAACATATTGAACATGTTGTTTGGCCTCACAAGGGAATGACTGCAACCAGAAGCTCTTTATTGGGGCGTTTGGGATTGATAATGTTTAGTTAAAACATAAATATAGATGTTATAAATTAATATGAATATTGAGTACTACTCAGAAATATAATTTACAAATAGTGCCTTGGTACTTTCTTGTAGATCAACAACAACATCTTACAAACTCTACCATATAAATAATGGTGAACCCTCTCAATTTCGAAAACATTTATAGATTACTTAGAATACCAATTATGTAATATTTAATATTATTAGTAATTAATTGACCAACTTGAAAAAAAGTTGTCAAATAATGTTGAAGACCTTACCAATAAACTGAAAACACAACTAATAAATTATAATGGTGTTGTGTTATTTTTTAAGAGATGTAATAAGATACTCATGAATACCATCATCCCAAGCATTACTATTCACTTTTGATACATCATCAAAATATTTCACAAAATTCCAATCAAAATAAGAACTAGAAGTACGGAAAAATAACATCATCCATGTAAAAATAAAAAGCATACATGTCATATCAGATAAGTTATGCTACTCACTAAATTCAACTATATCAAGAATATATCTCTTTAAAATACACTGGGACAATAGTCATACAACATTAGAAACCTCCTCCTCAAAAGTGGTGAACAATTTGGCCATATTTTATATGCAACTGACAATGGTAAGTCTCTATCCTCAATCCCAAAAATATTGGAAATTTCATACACTCATAACTTGTTCATCCTACCAACTATTTCAAAACATTTAACTCAATATTATACCTCTGAAGTAAAACTAATAGGGAACCATCCATTTTCTTACAATCATATAATGGTAGTAGGTTATCAATAAACACATTAAAAGTTTCCAAAATAGAATCCTTTGAATATATTTCATGTGATTCTCATTAATATTAGTCTTAATGTCATTAAAAAATTTCTATAAACCAGTCGTCAAAGACCATTAGTGTATGCTAACTGATATAGAGGCTTCTTTTGCATTAAAAAAATAATATCCCTAAAAAATAGCATTAAGAATATTTGAATGTTAACATAAATCATAAGAGTGAAAACATAAAGATTCCAGTAAAAATTACAACTATAGAAATACAACATGAATTTTAATCACTACGTTCAAATTATTGGACCAATCAGAAATCACTTTTTAAATCCCAATGAATGTCCCAATGGAAAATCCCACCGGTAATTCCCAATATAAATCCCCCTATAAATTTCTAGTGAAATTCTCTATGGAAACAGTGATAATTCTCGATGTACAATTTCAAATCATTTTTGGAAATAATAATGAATCATAGAATGAATTTACACATTTATTTGGAATTTCTAGTGAGAAGTTACACTAGTAATTTTCAGTGATAATTTCTATTCATAATTTCCAGTGACAATTTCTAGTAGAAATTTCTAGTGAAAATTCCTACAAGTAATTACTAGTGGGAGTTTCAATTGTAAATCCCATGTGTGAATTACTAGGTGCAACTTTTGGTGGGAATTTACAAGGAATAATTTAGAAATATGGGAGTACAATTTCAACACATTCTATAAATTGTTATATACTTTAAAATTATAATTTCAAAGGAATCTGAATTTCCTGTTGGAATTGGAAGTAGGAATTACCAGTGGGAATTACCAGTGGAAAATTATTGTGGTAATTTCCATTGGAAATTGCCTGGAATAATTTTCAGTGGGAATTGAAAGTGGTAATTTCTTCTTTAGAATGCCTGTTGGAATTTTAAATGGAAATTTCCAATAAAGAAGTCAAAATTCTAGCTGTATAATTTCATCACATTCTATAAATTGTTCTGTAGTTCCAAATTATAATTACATATGAATTTAAAATAGGAAAATCCATTGGTAATTACTAGTGGGAATTGCTAGGAGGAATTTCCAGTGGAAATTTTCAGTGGTAAATGATTATTGTAATTTATAGTATAATTTTACAAGGAAGAATTCATAACTCTAGCTGTACAATTTCACCAGATTCTATAAATTGTTCTGTACTTCCAAATTGTAATTTCATAATAATTTATAGTGGGATATTCTTGTGGGAAATTTTAATGGCCAGTGGTAATTCCCAGTGGGAATTCCTAATGGTAATTTCATGTGGAAATTCTCAGTTTGAATTCCCGTTTATAAAATCCAGTGGTAATTTCCAAGATAAAATTCATAATTCTATCTACAAAACATTCTATAAATTTTTCTGTAGTTTGGAATTATAATTTCATAGGGATTTACAGGGGAAAATTAAAGTGGAAATTACCAATAGGAATTACCAATGGGAAATTCCAAAGGTAATTCTTAGTGGGAATTTCTAGTGGCATTCCCAATGGGAATTTCTAGTGGGAATACCCCGTGGTAATCCCCATTGGGGATTTCTAATGATGATTTCTAGTTGGAATACCCAATAGGAATTTCCAAGGAATAAGTAAGAACTCTAGATATACATTTTCAACATATTCTATAGTTCCACATTATAATTTCTTATGAATTTTCAGTGGGAAATTCTAGTTTCCAGTAGGAAATCCCAGTGGTAATTTCAAGTGAAAATTCATGGTGAGAATTCCCAGTTGTAATATCCAGTGGGAATTTACATGGCAGAAGTCAGAATGCTAGCTATAAAATTTTGAAACATTTTTTAAATTTTTCTATACTTACAAATTATAATTTCATGGGAATTCGAATGTCCATTTTGAAATTCTAATGGGAATTTACAGTAGTAATTACCAATGGGAATTTCCATTTGAACATTCTAGTGGGAATTGTCACTGGGAGTTACAAGTGGGAATTTTCAGTGTAAATTTTCAGTTATAATTTCTATTGGGAAATTCAAGTGGGAATTCATCACCAAATAACTGGGAATTTTTTCTCAAATATTATGAGTGACATAATTACAAATTTTTCAATAGTAAAAAAATGAAATTTTTTTTGCCTAGGAATTTCTAGTGGATAAAGATAGTGAAAATTTCAAGTGGGAATTACCAATGAAAATCTTCTACTAAGAAATTAAAAAAATAATTCAGCACCAAATCAGTGGTAATTTTCTCTTGAAACTTACTAGTGATACAATTATAAATTGTTCAGTAATTAAAAAAGTTAATTTACTTTTGGTGTGAATTTCTATTGGAGTCTCAAATCATACAATTTCAATTACAACTAGAATTTTCAAATGTGAAATTCTATTAGAACTTTTAACTAGGAATTTACCATGGGATACATCAACAGAAACATTCAATTGATTTCATATAAATGTTTACTAGTTGGAATTTATAAATGAATTTTACTATAAAATTCAGTTATAAATTTTCACTGGAACTTTCCACTCAAATTTCCACTATGAAAAGATAGTAGAACTAAAAATGAAAAATTCCAACTAGATAACCCCTATAATAATTCCCACTGTTAATTCCTAATACCAATTCACAAATAAAAATCCTAAATTCCAATTCTTAAAATAAATTCGATAAAATTAGTGTTAAATACTAATCGAAAATTACAACTAAAAAATGAATTTTTCAATATGCAATCACAATACAAAATAAAAACCATATTTCAAACTACAAATTAATTAAATTATTGTGAAAATTATCACTACCAATTCCCAACATAAATCAATTGGAAATTCCCCTAAAATCTCCCATTCTTTCAATTACTAGAAATCAAATTAAGCTTCAACTGAAATATTAGAACTCGAACATCACATAATAAAGAAACCAAAACATCACATTTATATTATTATAATAACACACACAAAGAAAGGAAAACTGATTAAATATTAATATATATATCTCCTTATGTATAGAAGATTTAAAAACAACCAAATATTAATATATACCAATCATTGTAATAAATAAAAAAGTATCCAACACACAAAAATTGAATAAACCACCTACCATCTTCTGTCATTTTCGGTAGAAAACTACAGTTGGATGAGATATTTGTTGATGGGTTCCCCAAAATATTCGCCATATATTATTCAAGGGATGCATGAAGGATTTCACCGAGGGGTTCACCAATCCTTCAACTGAGGGGTTCACTGATTCGTCGGTGATGGATCTTCCAATTCATTCACTAAGGTTTTCCACCAATCGTGTCATCGATGATTTCCTTTGGGTTTTTCCGACATTTTTGCTGATATATACAACCAAAAATTTCATTGAGGCTTTTGATGTTTGAGGGTTTTGACATCCAGTTTCATATAGGATTTTGACCAATTAGTATTTTTGAATCTCGATTGAATGCCCCCCCCCCCCCCCCCGTGATTTTCAAAACCCATTACTAATCGAAGGTCCCTTGAAATATCTTGACATGTGGCAGGCATCTAATGACTCACCTAAGGGTCATGTAGAACATCGAACCTGAGATGATAATTTTCCTAACGATCTAATGCAATTAATTATTTTAAAACTGAACCATATTAAATAACCATTAAAAATTTTTAATGAAATAAACTGATTTATTTATTAAGAATTAAATTTTTCAATAAAATACTCAATAAATTTTTTCATAAAATACCTGTTAAAAATTTTAATAAAATAAACTGGTTTATTTATTATGAATTTAAATTTTAAATAAAATACTCATTAAAATATTTAATAAAATAAACTGATTTATTAATAAAGAATTAAAATTTTAAAAACATAAACTTCCTTATTTATTAATAATTAATTATTTTATAAAGTATCCATTATTTTCTTAATAAAATACCCATTAAATTATTTAATTAAATAACTACTAACATTTTTAATAAAATAAAATGATTTATTCATTAATAATTAAAATTTTAATAAAATAATCAGCTTTATTTTTTAAGAATTAATTTTTATAATAAAATACCCATTAAAAATCATAATAAAATAAACCAAGTGTATGTGTGTCATGGTGTCCCATATTATAACCCTTCAATGAATTCCCCTAAACCCTGACCAATCTTTGTATTGATATTTTCTTTATTTATTCATAAATAAATAATTTATCCACAACCTAGTGAATAAATATTTATTAAATATTCAAAATATAAAATAAATATTTTACCCATAATCCAACACATATATATTTATTAAATATTAACATAATAAAATTAATTATTTATTAAAGAATATATAATTATTTATAACCTTATGAATATCACCGATCAATAACACTTGAATAAAATTATTAATCAGTCTTAAGAATAATATGTATTACATTAATTAAATTCAAAGAGAATTTAATCGAGATCAATAGAAATACTTAGTGTGTGTCCATTTAGGATTCTTTCTCATTGTAATTAGAAAGATTATCATAATTTCCAAAATTACTATCTTGCAACGGATCAAGATGTCCAAGAGAATGAACTTAATATTGCAACGTTTACAACCACATACGAACGCTTGCTATGCAATATAATATATTTGTATAAATGTCTCATCAAGTATCTTGCACATATATTCCATCAACATATATGTTTGATGCATCTTTCTTTGACTATCATAAATAAGCATGCCATTACGCCATGATTGTAGAATTTAATGCAACGGTTCCACTCCAATCAAAGGGATGAGATATCAACTACCATAAAAATGAAAGAGACAAATCCTTACTCAAATTATTTATTAATAACACATCACTCACTTGCACCCAAGGTATATAACTTTTCCATGAATTATATCATCATAGTTTACAAAATACATCTATGTGCATAAGTCATAATATGCATTAATAATAATATTAAAGTCTAAGAACCGTTACACTTTCTCTCATATAGGAATATCTGATGACATTAAAACATGCAGAATTCCTAATGATAGATATTTTCTCATGATCTTCCATATTGGATATTACCAACTGTGAACTATATGAGAAGAATCTTTATCCACTTACAAGTGCATGTATCTTACAGTCTATATACTATGATTCTCATCATTGTACGTTATCTAATCGTTGAACTATATTTAGAAATATTGTCACTGAATTTCAAGGTCTTCATCGTATCAGAAAAATGATATAACCTTATCAATGTAATGGATACTATAGGATATTATTACATTAAAGTCAAGAATAACAATGAATAATATGTAATAAGATATTTTATTAATATTCAAACTGTCAAATATACATGTAATCCAAAGTAAAAATAGTTGCCTCTTGAATATCAACTTCAACATGTTGTGATTTGATCTATCACAATAGATTGAGTATGTGCCATAGTTGTAACATCCTGACCTGGGATCCACTAAACAGTGCCCCAATCTAATAGTTCACATGGCTCCAAGCACCCCCCCCCCCCACCCATATGTCAGAAGCTACTGACTATCAACGAGATCCTAGGGTGTCTTTATGGGGGGGACAATATATGTCCTCATGTTAGAGTGTATCACAATGGTAATAAACATAACAGAAAATAACAGAAGCAGATAAATAACTGAACAGACAGGAGATAAAATCCAAGGCCATAATACATAAACAATGATAAAGGTAATGTTATATAAAAAATTATATGTCATGTATCTAAAAAGTAGTAAAATAGGTATACAAGCATCTTGTACAATACATGAACCAAAATTATAGAAAGACCAAATGATCGATTTTGAGATAGCATCACGAGCAAGGCTCGGTCATGTGCTTCTCTGTTTCTAGAAAATGAAAAAATAAAGAATTGTATAGTGGGTGCTTACCCCGGTCCCTACCTACATCTATGAAGTATGTCTAGGTACCTAACAACATTATGAATAGGGTGTGAGATAACACTCATTTGGCCACCACCAATGATGTCTATAACAAATTCATTCTATGTAATATAAACAAAAGTAGTGTTCAACATATCACAGGTATAACAGTAATGAAAGTAAAGTGTGATCCTTTCCATCCAAACATGGCTCCCTATAAACAATAGTTAATCTTCCATAAACAAGGGAAGTTATAAAGTAGAAATAAATAGGATTGATTTGTCTAGTCCCACCACTGAAATTAGACACCCATACCAGGGCTATCTGTAAACACAGAAGAATATCCACCACTGCCACACAGTATAGCCAAGCATCAATATCCACAATGTCTACATTGTATAATCTAGTATAATACAACAAAGGACCGGATCCAAGGTATAGAAGACCAAGTAATACTCATCATGTCCCAAGAGAATCTCGATGGAAACTAGATAAAGTTGTGGGTTGAGTCTAAGGAGCATGTCAACAGAGCATGTCCAATTTGAGTCCAAGAAAGCTAGATCCAAGTGTTAGAAAGACCCTTAGAATATTATAGAATCTAGATACAAGGAGTAAATAGGTCCAAGGCATCCACTACTATAATCAAGTCCCATGGAGTCAAAATGTCCATGTCATCCTATGGAATCAGGATCCAAGGATCTCATAAAAAGAATCCACTACAATAATTAATTCATCATCACATTTCATTAATAATTTAACAACCCTTCGTATTCTATGATTTCATCCAAATAATTTCCAAAATTTATATAAAATACATATAAATAATCAACCAAATAAACATCATGTAATCTCATGGAAAGGAGGAATAACCTTCTCTTAATCAATCATTCAAGTCACATTCAATTTATCAAGGCTCCCAAAACATGTGGCGAGATCTCACTCACCCAGTGGGGTGGTATAAAATAAGTAAGATACAAAGACACACCCCATGGTTGGCCCAGGTTGGGGAAAAAACCTCCAACATATGAAAGGGTACTAGTGAGGAACCTAAAAAGGTTCTGATTCATTCAGTTCAAAGATTCAATTAATTTTAGGGGCATCACTGAAAAGTCTGTCATGTGGAAAAATTGAAACATGTCATATAAAACACCAATCCTTAAGTTATAGGTATATAACACCTGTCATATACACATGGTAGAGAACTCATACAATATCAATCATTTATTCAGTCCAAGTTGATAGAAAAATAAAGAAAGGATGAAAATCCTGGAAATAGAGAATATTATCTTGCACCTAGATAACCTTTTCGATAAAAATACAATAATGACACAAGATAAATAATGAATTTATCATTGAAGATCTAATAAGACAAATAGTGTTTGAATTTGAGTATGGACTGAGATTTGGTACTAAATCCTAAGAGATCGCTTTAAACAGGAGAAGAAGTTGCCCTCTATCTGGTGAAATGAAAAGAGAAATAAGGGGTTTCAAAAAAAATATAAGTCATTAAGGGAGAAATAGTAATTTCCTATATTTTAACTAGGTCGAACGGTTGGTCAAACCATTTTCCGACCGTGTGCCCTACTCTACCTCAAGGGGGACCTCTCACAGTTTCATGCACATGGTTTGGGAAACTATGCTACACTCCTTTGTTAAAGACTACAGAGTCCTTACACAGGCTTGCTCCCCTAGTGGAATAGTTTTCTCAAACTATGTGGTCTCATGGTTTCCTCTATCTATCCTCATATGATTTACTAAGACTGTGAAACACGGTTCGTGTGGTTTCTACTAACCGTGTGGCCCAATTTCCCTTTCCAAAAACTGAGCCTCTAGGCTTTAGACAAGCCTTAGGCACCCCTGAAACACCCATGACCTCATTATCCATTCAAATTAGGTCAAACAAATTAGTTAAATGGACATTTAAAATATTCGCACCTCATAGAAAAACTCGGGATCTTACAGTAGTACAGACTAGAGTCTATATTGTATCTTACACTGCATGATAGAGGTATCCAATATTCAATAAGTCAATTCATGATTCTGAGTGTAGATGAAGCATGTGATGGGTCATTCCCAACTTTTCTTTTTTTTTTCATGATTGATGATCAATCCTATATTTAAACAATAATCAATGTGGTGATCAATATAATTGAATGAAAGAGAAACAGACAAGGGACAAAACACCAGAACCAAGCGTAGGATCATCGCATGTTATTTATAATTAATTTGATTAATTAATAATTTTCTAGTGAGAATTATTTCTTTGTTGATGGTTCTAAAAATACATCTACATTTTATCATCATTTCATTGAAGTAATCAATATCATATTCCCTCTAGCAATGATTGACATGTGTTCCGCAAATCTATGAATGTCTCTGTAAGAATCTCTGAGTGCAAGCATGAAAGATCCTATCACTTGTGTTTTTTCCTTTTATCACCATGAGAATAACTTACAAATTGTTCTTCTTGATCACTCTAGACTCAAGAATGCGAGGTGTAGGATGATCGCTCACCGTTCTTGGAAGCACTCTTGGTGGAGGGATCTCTCAGGGGATTCGAGATGATTCTCCATATTCATTGTGCACAAAAATATGAATTTTCTATTATTGAAAATACTATAATTTGGATTCTATATCACTAGGGTTAGAAATAAATAATTTCATAGGTTCACTTTATTATTTATTTAATCCCTTACAGTACCCCATGTATATAATATTATTATTATTATTTCTCTACATTTTCTTAACTTGTGAATTAAAATTGAACAATATTTATCCAATCAATATTCAATATATATTATTTCTCACAAGAAAATTAAGCTCAATGTGTCATTCCTCCAAAATATTTATCGATCCTTGAATAATGTATATTTATTTTTTAAATAAATATCACTTCATAATTCGCTAATAAATTAATAAATATTTATTAAATATTCTTATCACATAATATTCTCTCGAATAACTAATGATGAAATATATATGATAAAAAACATGGATAATTATTAAACCATGATAATTAATAATATTTATTCAACCTGTTAAATAATAAATAATAATATATTATTTAACTATGATTCTAGATACACTTCGTGTGTGACCCTCTAGTCCTCTTTCTCACTGGCATTTGGCGAAGCAGCCTAAAGTTAAAGGTTAGCATCTAGAAACACATCAAGAAACCCATAGAGAAAGAAGTTAATGTTGTAATGACATAATACGTCATACAGATGCTCACTGTGTAATATAATCCCTTTATAATGATATATCTAATCAAGTAGGTTGCATGTTGGTGCCATCAACTTATGTGCTCGATGTCTCTTTCTTTGTATTTTTAGAAATTGAACTAGCCTATAGAACACCAAGACCATGGATTTATTTATGCTATATCAATTCTATCAAATTTCATAATCAATCAACTTCCATTAAAGAATACAATGGAAAATAGTTTCTTGTATTATTTACTAATTCAATATTACTCATGAAGAACCCAATGTATCCTACCTCACTGTGAACATATGTCATCAAGGTTTTTATCAATACATTAAATTACATGAATCATAATACTCATTAATAATAATATTAAATTCTAAGTATCAATACACATGCCCACAAATAAGAACAACTAAAGACATATATAAATTTGGATTTCCTACTGGCGAGTCTTGTTCTCATAATATCATACACTGTATAATACTAAGGGTGCACGCCAGGAGAAGGTGACTCAAAGTCCTATGAGTATCCACCCATGATATCCTATATCATTTGTGTCCATAAAATGATATCATCCATCCATATAAAATATATTTAAGAATACTCTAGTGGCACTTCTAAATTCTCATCATAACAGGGAACTACTATGACATTTTAGTGTAAAGGCTACTCTTAGGACATTATCACAGATTATGTCAGGAAGAAGAACACTCATTATGTGATAAGGTGTTCATTAATATTAAAAACTATTAATATAGGTAATAATAAAGTATAAAAAATTTGTTTCTAGGACACCAACTCAAACAGACTTCCACTTGAACTAGAGCTAACTGCTAACAACCTTCTGTCTTTTAGCTCTCTCACGTGATACTCATGCTTCTGCTGAGATATGCCTTTAGTAAAGGGGTCTTCCACATTCTCTTATGTGGGTACTGTGCTTACTATAATTTCACCAATTTGACAAAAATTCCTCAAGAAGTGATACTTTTAATGTATATGATTTTTCTGTTGGTGTGACCTTGGATCTTTTGCAAGAGTCGCTGCTACAGAATTATCACAATACAATATGATTGGGTCTGTACTACTCGGTACCACATCAAACTCCTTGATGAAGTTTTAAATCCAAAAATATTCCTTAGTTTCATCATAAGACACTATATACTTGAACTACACTGTATAATAAACAACAACTGGCTACTTTGAACTCTTCCTTCTCACTACTCCTTCATTGAGATAGAAAATATATCATGGATGTGACTTCAGTTCATTTTCATATATTCAAAAACTATAATTAGTATAACCCCTGATGATCATATCCTCATCTCCTCCATACACAAAGAAAATATCATTATTTCTTCATAGATATGTGATGATAGCCTTAACAACAGACAAATGTTGTTGTCCTAGATCTGCTTGATATATGTCTAACATGATAAATACATAGGAAAAATCATGTCTAGTACATAACATGACATACATTATTGATCCTATTTATGAATAATATAAGGTTTTAATCATTCTCACTTTCTCATGTTGTGTCTGAGGACACATTTTCTTACAAACATGTATACCATGTGACACTTGAACCAATCCCCTCTTGGATTGTTCCATACTAAATCCCTTTATTATTTGGAAAATGAATGTACTGTTACTCAGTCCAAATAGCCCCTTGGATCTATCGTGAATGATCTTGATCCCTAGAATATATGATGCTTCACCTAAGTCCTTCAGGAAGAAATATTTTTTTAACCAGTTCTTACCAGATTTTAAGACTGGTCTATCATTTCCAATAAGTAATATTTCATCAACATATAATACTAGGATAATCACTAGATTTTCACTAAACCACTTGTAAAAACATGTCTCGCATTCATTCTTAATGAAACGATATTATTTTATAGCTTCTTCGAATCGAATGTTACATGACCTAGATGCTTACATCAATCTATAAATGGATCTCTACAACTTGAAAATCTTTTTGGAATCACCTGGAGTCACAAAGCCTTCTGGTTGTGTCATGTAGACATCTTCTCTGAAGGTTTCCATTTAGGAATTGTTTTTGAAATCCATCTATCAAATTTCACATTCATGGTAAGCTACTATATCAAGTATAAGTTTGATGCATTTAAACATGACAACTGGGGAACAGGTTTCATCTTAGTTAATTAATATATGTTGTTTAAAACCTTTATCCACTAGCCTTACATTATATATATTTACTTTACCTTCCATGTCCATTTTTCTCTTGAATACTCTTTTGAACCATACTGGCTTTTCATACAAAAATGCATCGACTAGAACCCAAACTTAGCTCTTGTACATGGAATCCATTTCAGAATTCATGGATTATTTACATCTTATAGATTTTGGTCTCTCTTCTACCTATTTATAGTAGATAGGTTCAACATTGTCAACCAATAATGAGTCACCATATTTGGTGAATATAAAACCATATCTCTTTAGTTATCTTACCTCTCTTGTTATCCTACACAAAACTTGTGTTTTAGGAACTACTTATTCCATAAGGACATGTGGAATATTTTCATGTACCAACTCTTGTATATCTTGAGAATCAACTTAATAAAATTCAATATTTATCCCACTATCCTTTTTGAGGATGTGCTCCATTTCAAGAAATATACACTTTGTACCCTGGGGTTCTATTTTATTTCCTGAGAAGGCCTTAACCAATGTCTCATGACCCCATACACATGTATGAAAGAAGAAAAAGTTTATTTCCACTCCATAACTCAAAGTGAATTTATTTTTTCACTTTTGTTGGTACTCAATTTAGTGTGTATGCTGAAGTTTGTAATGTATATCCCCAAAATAATAATAGAATATCTTCATGACTCATCATCGACCTTAACAGGTTTAATAAGGTACAGTTCTTCCTTTCAGTTACTCCATTCCACTGTGGTGCTTAAGGTGGAGTGAGTTGGGATAGAATTCAAAACTACCATAGAAAGTCGATGAAATCTAGGTTAATATATTCATCACCTAGATTCAATCAAAACATATTTATCTTATTTCCAAGTTTATTTTCTACTTCATTCATGAATTATTTGAATTTATAAATGGACTCGTACTTATACCTCATCAAGTAGACATAAGAATTTTTACTCAAGTCATCAGTAAAAGTTATGAAGTAATAATACGCACTTCTAGCTTCTACTATAAATGGTCATCACACATAATTGTATACCAATACTAGAAGTTTTTTTTCTATTCTCCCTATCCATAAAATTTTGGTTTGGTCATTTTTTCTTGTAAATAGGCAAGACATATTTCAAGTATTTTTAGCGCAAAAGATTCTAAATAACCATCTTGACAAAGCTTTTTCAAATTATTCTCATTTACATGACCAAGATTGTGATTCCATTATTGGTTTTCATATGATTTTTATAAACATGATTCATTATCAATTTCCAATACTTGGTTTTCATAATTTAATACATAAATTATATTATTTAAATGTGTCATACCATAACATATGTTGTCTTTATAAAAGAAACAACTTTTATTTCAAAACTTGAAAATAAACACATCTGTATCTAGTCATGATACATAAATTACATTTTTGGTAATATTTGGAACATAATAACAATCTTTTAAAACCAAAATCAATCCCATTGTTAATGAAATGTGGTAGTCACTAATGGCTTTAGCAGCCATCCTTTCACCATTAACATTTCTCAAATCCACCTCTACTTTTTAAATCCTTCATAATATACTTGGTTAATGCATTTGGATATAGATGTGAGTACGAAAAGTTGTATATAATACCAAATGTGTATTTATTGAAATATTACACTTGAAAACGAATGCACCATTATTTTCCCATTGCTTCTAGGTTCTATTCTTCTTCTAGTGGTCTTAGTTTCCACATACAAAACATACAGCCTCGTTTAACTTGCCCTACCTATATATCTTTCACATCTTGGAAGGATAGTACATTAGTGATTTAGACTTTTTGTAAGTCTTGATCCCATTTTCCTTGTTCTTCATTTTCATATTCACTATAAGGACGATGATTTTGTCAAACCACATGTCCTTATCCACTTGCAGAATTAGAGTAATAAGTTACATAAGACACTTTTCATTATTTATCATATTATAATTAATAATAAAACTAGATAAGTAATTTGATAGTGATGAAATTATGAGATATGTGTGCAAATCATATGATAATTTAATCCCAGATATGTCTAAGAGTTCAATGTAGCCAATAATCATGACTACATAAGGCCCATATGGCCCAGAATCTCCAAGATTAGTTATAAACAATGAATTGGAGATATTGTATCTCTCACTTCTTTCCTTCTCTTGGTATAGATCCTGAATGTGAGACATCATGATATATGTATCCATGTCCTCATGTTGCATCAAAATATCATTAGTCATGGATGATAACATAAAACACTGAACATCTATGGAATTTTTCAAATGATTTTCATAGATAGTTAACTCTTCATCACTAGCCTAATTTCTAGGCACATTATGAATAGGTTCTTATAGAATATATAATTTCCTTTCATGGTGTAGGATAACGTGTAAGTGCCTTTTACACTCTTGGAAATTTATGCTGGTGAAAAGGTTACCCTTATCAAGTATGGATCATAGTGAAATGTTTGAAGTAATTTCATTATTGTTTATATAAATAAGATGATCATACTTTTAGTACTTTATATAATAAAATTTTTCAAATAAATAAATGTTATATTTATTAATCTACCACAATTTTATTAAATCTCAATAGTCATTACCATTGGATTTGGAATATGTTGTTTCTTGGATATTATAGTGTTAATGATTCATATTCCCTTTCTCATTACCCCAACATTGGTTGGTCAAGAATCTTGAATGGTTTTAGGTAGGAATTCCAAATTCCATCTACATTAACTCACAGTTACTTGATCTGTATAGTGGACTCCCCAAACCTAAAATCCTTTAATTGGATTTCCTCAACTCTTCAGTTGCACCAATTCCTGATAGGATCGGAACAAAAAACGGGAATTGATGGCAAGAGGGGGGGTGAATTGCCTTTTAAAAAAATGATTAACAAATAAAAATCAAAGTTGAAATGCAGTGGAAATAAAAGAGGCAATCACACAAGAAATTGTTAACGGAGTTCGGCCAAAACCCGGCCTACGTCTCCGCTCCCAACTCAACCGTTGAGAGATTCCTACCGCTTGCTTTTCAATGGTTTTAGCAAGAAACCCACTAGGCTTTGAGGTAGCACTAGGACCTATTACAGCTTGCTTTTGGTGGTTAAGCAAGAACCCACTTGCTTTTAATGGTTTAGAAAGAACCCACTATCCTTCTTACAGGTGAAGGATAGCTCACCTATGTCTCAAGCTATTTAAAGGAAAGCTTGACAACCTCTTCACACCTTAATGGTGATGTGAAACCCAAAAGAAAGGGGGATGAGAAAAGGTTTGGGGTTTGTAGGCACAAACCCAATTTTAAGCTCAAAATAAATAAACAAGAAAAACCGTATTGGAGGAAGACTTGGGCGCCAATTGGATGATGGAGTTGATGTAGCGTGCTCTCCCAAGCTTCTTGAGGTGCTCCTTGGATTGGAAATTGGTTGGAGCACTTGAGGATCCTTGAAGGTGGAGCGC
Source organism: Viscum album (assembly GCA_963277665.1). Lineage (NCBI taxonomy): Eukaryota > Viridiplantae > Streptophyta > Magnoliopsida > Santalales > Viscaceae > Viscum > Viscum album. The sequence goes on along the minus strand of OY728134.1, from coordinate 630,263,693 downwards.
CGGAGGTTCGCCAAATGTGCAACAATATGTCCGAGCGCTTGGTATATGATCCGGTTGGTGTCCGGGGCTTCCTCAGCCTTTATTTATAGGCATGGAACCCATTGGGGGCCTTCGGAGCCGTTGGAGAAGTCTTCGGAGCCGTTGGAGGCCAAAAGAGGGTTGACTGGTCAAAGCCAACGGCTAGTTTGACTGGGCTACCGGCTGGCCGGTACAGCTCCACCGGCTGGCCGGTGCCTTGAATGTTGAGAAGTGCTTCTGCCCAGGAGCCACCGGCTGGCCGGTGAGAAGTCCACCGGCTGGCCGGTGGCAAGACAGTAGCAAACACTGTTGAAACAGGTTGCCACCGGCTGGCCGGTGACAGAGCCACCGGCTGACCGGTGGAACCTGGCAGTGGGCAATGCCTCTGCCAGGTCCACCGGCTGGCCGGTTCCATCACACCGGTTGGCCGGTGGACTGAAATTCAGTCCATTTGCCAGCTTTCTTGGGCCAATCCTTTGGCAATCTTGTGCCTATCATCCACAACACTTAAAAACAAGGTTAGACAAATAATAAAGTGATTGTGATCATGAAAATCAAACAACGAGGGGAACGAGATGTACAACAATCTCCCCCTATTTTGATGATCACAATCACCAAAACAATTAATGTAAAAACATGAATTTGAAAGGAAATGCAAAGCATGATGGAAAGGATTCTCCCCCAATCAATCAAGAAATTTCTCCCCCTTTGTGATTATCAAAATAGCGTGGGGCATAAAAATTAGATTGAGGGAAAAAGAGATTTGAAAAACAAGTTGATATTTGAAAATCAATTGAAATGAAAATTGTAAATACAAATTGAATTGAAAGTTTTGAATCAAAAACCAATTGAGATTTGAAATTTGAAACCAAATGAAATTTTTGAAATTGAGATTTTTGAATCAAAAATGAATTGAAAATTTGATACCAAGAGTTGAAATTGAAGGTTTGAATTGAAAATTTTGAAATTGAAATCAAAAGGGCTTAAACGATCCTAACTCCCCCTAAATAAAAACAATAAATCACCGGGGAAAGGAAATAAATTTTGGCCCGGAGAGACTCGCAAGAAGGGATTTTTCAATCCAAACTTGTCTCATAGCGGGTCTTATCCTATAGAACTTATCAGAATAGAAAATAGACTTGGGTTGGCCATACCGGGCATTTTTGCAATCACACTCATAGATTAGGTGCCCGGGTTTCTTACAATAATTACAAAATTTAAAACAAGAGCTCCCCCTTACAAAAATAGTGGGTGCATAGGAGGAGGAGGCTTGGTCGGTATAGCCAAGCCCTTGGGTGGTTCTAAATATTCGTTGGGAACCTAGGAGATTGTTCAAATTTTGTTCCCCTTGGGTGAACATAGCTAGGGTCTCCCTTAGGTCTTTGATGGTTGATTCCATGGAATCAACATTTGGAAAATTTTGGATTTTAAGGGACAACTCTTCCTTCTCTTTGAGAAGTTTTTCTTTTTCGGAAGAGAGTTTTTTGAAATTCTTTTTCAAAGAAACAAATTTTGAAGAAAGCTCATGAAAACCATTTTCTAATTGATCTCTAGCATTTGGAGTTCTTCATATGATAAATGATTAAAAGAATTAGAAGAACTAGAAGACGAGGAAGAAGATTCGGAAGATGATACCTCATTACATGCCATTAGGCATTTTGTACCTTGGTCGCTTGAGGAGGAGGAGGAGGATGATGATTAGGAGGTGTCACTCCATGTCGCCTTGAGGACCTTTTTCTTTCCTTTTTCCTTTTGCGTGGCCCGTTTTTTGTTGAGTGGGCAATCGGGCTTGTAATGGCCCTTTTCGCCGCACCCGTAGCATTTTACCTTGGGCTCGGATCTTGCGGTGGGTTCTTGCTTTCGCGCCTTGCGAGATTTCTTCTTCTTCTTGTGCTTCTTCATAAATTTGTGCATTTGGCGGGCGAGATTCTCCATTTCCGAGTCGCCGCTTGAAGATGAAGAAGATGAAGATGATGATGAGGAGGAGGAGCTTACTTCTTTCTGTACCTTGAGGGCGATGTTCTTTGGGGTCTTGATTGGTGTGCCCTCCTTTTGAGCTTGCCTCCTCATCGTGATCTCATAAGTCATGAGAGATCCGATGAGCTCCTCTACCGGCATATTTTTTACGTCCTTAGCCTCTTGGATCGCCGTCACCTTTGGTGCCCATGAGCTCAGAAGGACCCATAAGATCTTCTTGACCATCGTCTCGGCTGAAACATCATCACCAAGAGATTTCCTTCCATTGCAAATGTCAGTGAAGCGTGTAAACATATCGGTAATAGATTCGGAAGGATGCATGGAAAAGCTTTCAAAATCTTGCCTATACATGTCTAACCGAGTATCCTTAACATTGTTAGTGCCCTCATGGGTCACTTCCAATAGTTTCCAAATTTCATGAGATGAGGTGCAAGTGGAAACTCGGTTGAACTCATTTCGGTCAAGGCCACAATGTAGAGCATTCATGGCTTTTCCATCAAGCTCAAAGTTTCTAATATCGGCGGGGGTCCATTTGGATTCGTCGGGGGTAGACAAAGTATAACCTTGCATGACAATTTTATATATGGGATATCCTATGCTTCTTAAAAAAGTGGTCATGCGGGTTTTCCAATAATTATAGTCGGTCCCATCAAAAAATGGAGCCCGACCCAATGAGTAGCCCTCGGGGGCGAAAGAGGTGGATGCCATCACAATGGATCTTTGAATTTGAAACCTTTTAAGGTATTACTCAAATTATCCCTCTGATACCAATTGATAAGATCGGAACAAAAAACGGGAATTGATGGCAAGAGGGGGGGTGAATTGCCTTTTAAAAAAATGATTAACAAATAAAAATCAAAGTTGAAATGCAGCAGAAATAAAAGAGGCAATCACACAAGAAATTGTTAACGGAGTTCGGCCAAAACCCAGCCTATGTCTCCGCTCCCAACTCAACCGTTGAGAGATTCCTACCGCTTTCTTTTCAATGGTTTTAGCAAGAAACCCACTAGTCTTTGAGGTAGCACTAGGACCTATTACAGCTTGCTTTTGGTGGTTAAGCAAGAACCCACTTGCTTTTAATGGTTTAGCAAGAACCCACTATCCTTCTTACAGGTGAAGGATAGCTCACCTATGTCTCAATCTATTCAAAGGAAAGCTTGACAACCTCTTCACACCTTAATGGTGATGTGAAACCCAAAAGAAAGGGGGATGAGAAAAGGTTTGGGGTTTGTAGGCACAAACCCAATTTTAAGCTCAAAATAAATAAACAAGAAAAACCGTATTGGAGGAAGACTTGGGCGCCAATAGGATGATGGAGTTGATGTAGCGTGCTCTCCCAAGCTTCTTGAGGTGCTCCTTGGATTGGAAATTGGTTGGAGCACTTGAGGATCCTTGAAGGTGGAGTGCCGGAGGTTCGCCAAATGTGCAACAATATGTCCGAGCGCTTGGTATATGATCCGGTTGGTGTCTGGGGCTTCCTCAGCCTTTATTTATAGGCATGGAACCCATTGGGGGCCTTCGGAGCCGTTGGAGAAGTCTTCGGAGCCGTTGGAGGCCAAAAGAGGGTTGACTGGTCAAAGCCAACGGCTAGTTTGACTGGGCTACCGGCTGGCTGGTACAGCTCCACCGGCTGGCCGGTGCCTTGAATGTTGAGAAGTGCTTCTGCCCAGGAGCCACCGGCTGGCCGGTGAGAAGTCCACCGGCTGGCCGGTGGCAAGACAGTAGCAAACACTGTTGAAACAGGTTGCCACCGGCTGGCCGGTGACAGAGCCACCGGCTGACCGGTGGAACCTGGCAGTGGGCAATGCCTCTGCCAGGTCCACCGGCTGGCCGGTGCCATCACACCGGTTGGCCGGTGGACTGAAATTCAGTCCATTTGCCAGCTTTCTTGGGCCAATCCTTTGGCAATCTTGTGCCTATCATCCACAACACTTAAAAACAAGGTTAGACAAATAATAAAGTGATTGTGATCATGAAATCAAACAACGAGGGGAACGAGATGTACAACAATTCCTTCTTTGGAAGTCAACCCTTGATGTGAAATAAGTTAAGTCAACCCAAAACTTCATGTTAGAATTCCCCGATAATTTAAAGAACCCTGAATTTGGCTGGTCAAGCACTTTGAACTATGGTCTAATTTTAACTAATTGATTATAAGCTTATACCGACTTAATATATATTATTAAGAAATTTTATCATTTTATGCATAAATTTCAACATATTTTCTTTATTACATGATTTTTAATATAAAGTATATTTACTTAATTGATTAACCATGCCTTAGATAATATTTACGCATAAGACAACTCATTTTACTTCTATCTTGTAACCTTTATACTTTAATTAATTCATACGATCTTGAAAATATATCCATAATGAAAGAACTAATAAACTTAACAGAAATAAAATAATAAATTGGTAAAATCATGAGCTTTTTTTATGGTTAGTTTATCTAGTAGATGATGAACTAACCGTCCTACTAGGGGAGAAACACCTTGAACCAATTAAGGTTCATCTTACAACTTTCCACCTATCTAATTATGTATCTATCTTGGATTGGTTTTTCCTCGACACCAAACATGAACCACCACCACTAGCTTAAGAGCTCTATCCATTAAATATTCTTTTACTCACAGAAAAGTGAGGGGAAAAGGGTTTACATAAAATAAACCATTGGAATGAAGGACCTTACATAATGAGATGATACATAAAATGCAGATCCACAATTTAACTTAATAATAAATTAAATGATACTCATCACATAAAGAGGTCTCTTCTATGCTCATGATTATCCACATGAAAGAAATTAATTACACTATTAAAAAAATAAAATTCAATTATTAATCATTCGTAATTAAGTTAAATTTTATTTTAATCAATTAATTATCTTCTTTAATTAATCAATTATTTTATCTTAATTTTCATTTGAATTTTCTTGATATTATCATCCATAATAATTTTAATTAAATTAAATAAATTTATTTAAAATTAATTGTGTACAAAAATGTACCTTGGAGGAAACATGGTGAATACTCATCCAAATCTACCCAACATGTATCATACTCATATATTGTTTACTCTTGCAAAATGTGGCAAACACAACTTATCACATACATTTATGACGTGTACTATTAATTTAATGATTTCACGGATTACATGATTTTTTATCACATGTTATGATTCAATTAACATAGAGTAATAACTGTAGTATGACTCATACATGATATAAAGATATGAACATTATAAATAAATTAATTAAACATATGTATATATATATTAAAAATCCATCATACGGTTTGTCCTATCAACTTAATGACCACACTCAAGGAAATATTAATAATGTTTACATAGTATCATAAATTAATTTTAATTCTGTGTAATTTATTATAAGTACATGACATGTACAATCCAGCTACAAGTTGTGTACCTTTCTCACCATCTATATGTGACACACGCCTAGGTACTTGGCATGTAAATCATTCCATGGAAAATATTGGAGTACATGGAATGTATATGGGATTCATGGAATGTGTTCTTCAAGTTACGCATTCACTAGTCTAGTAGGTTGTGTAAAAAGATACATAGCCCATCTATGACTACAGGGCTACATGTCATGTACATGTGCTATATGGTGTTTACTTCGGTTGACCGTGCACCAAGATGGATCGGTCAACACACGGTGTATAATTAATTTCACCTTGTGTATTAAATGAACACAATTTGAATTAATTGTAAATTAATTCTTGGTTTATTGAAAACTAGTACGTAGCATGTACCTCCAGGTACACACTGTATAGTCTTGTTTTATCCATCCAGAATCCTCGGCAACTCCAGATTAGATATTTTACTTTATTTCACTCATAAAATTATTCGATTTGATTATATCTAAGAGAAATTAAAGTGGATGAAGAATATATAAAAATTATATTTAAAGAAATATTAATCTTGAATTTAAAACTAAATGAAAAATGTGTAAATCAATCAATGATCATTAAATAATTATAAATAATCATGTGGCCGCTCTGATACCACTTTATGGTTCTGAGCGTAGTGGAAGTGTGCAATGGTTCATGCCCAACTTTTCTTTTTTTCATGATCAATGATCAAATTGAGATTTACACAATGATAAACATGTTGAACAAATAAATTAAATCAAATAAATATAGATAAAGGAAATAATTTCAGAACTGAGTGTTGGATCATCATATATTATTTACAATTAATTTGATTAATTAAGAATTACCTTATGATAATTCTTTCTTCGTTGATGGATATGATGATAGATCTATATTTCATCATAGTTTTATTGAAGGGATTAAGAGAAAATTCCCTCTAGTGGCAATCCACATGTGTTCCACAAATCTCTGATGTCATCGTAGGAATCTTTGGGTGTTAGCAATGGAGATCCTATCACTTGCTTCATTTGCCTTTCATCACCATTAGAATCACTTAAAAATAATTATACTTGATCTCTCTATATTAATTAGTGGGGTTGTGGGAGATCACTCACAATTCTTAGGAGAGTTCTTCGATGAGGGACCTCTCGAGGGATTCAAGGGGATTCTCCTGATTCATTGTGCAAAACAAAGTGAATTTTTTCTTATTGAAAAAAATATAATTGAGTTTATATATCTCTAGGGTTAGAAATAAATAATTTCAAAAGTGACCTTTATTATTTATTTAATCCCTTATAGAACCCCATGTATATAATAATATTATTATTATTATTTATCGACATTCATTTAACTTGGGAAATAAAATTAAAAATATTTATTCAAATAATATTTAATATGTATTATTTTTTCATTAGAGCATTAAACTCATACCATCATTCCTCCATAGTATTTATCAGGCCATGAATAATGACTATTTATTTTTAAAATAAATATCACTACATTATTCTTTATCAAATTAAAAAATATTATATTCACTAAATAAAAAATATATATTTATTAAATATTCCACTCACATGATATTTTCTTGAATAATTGGTGAAGAATATATTTAATCAATAAAACATTAATACTTATTAAATTATGAGTGGTAATAATATTTATTCAAATTTTTAAATAATAAATAATAATATATTATTTAACTGAGATTTTGGATATATTTAGTTTGTGACCTTATAGGTCTTTTTCTTAGTGGCATTAGACGAAGTAGCCTAAAGTCCATGGTTAGAATCTAGCAATACGCCAAGGAACCCACATAGAAATAATTTAATATCACAATTAAGTAATACCTCATATGGATTCTTACTATGTAATATAATCTCTTTATCACAATATCTATAATTAAGCAGGTTTCATGCTGGTGTTATCAACCAATGTTCTCAATGTCTCTTTCTTTGAATTTATGAAAATAAAATTGCTTATAGAACACCATGGTAATGAGTTTATTTAGGCTATATCATTTTCATCAATGTTTTTAAGACATCAATTTCTTTTAAAGAATAGAATGGACAAATCCTTTCTCGCGTTATTCATTAATGCAATATTATTCGTGATGCACCCAACGTATTGTACCTTACCACGAACATGTTTTTTCATAGTTTTCATCAGTACGCCAATGCATACGACTCATAATAATCATTAATAATAATCTTAAAGTCTATGTATCAAAATACATATATGTATATAAGAACATGTAATGAAACATATAAAAGTGGATTTCCAAATGGAAAGTCTCGTTCTCATAATATCCTACACAAGATAATACCAAGGGTGTACACCATGAGAAGGTGCTTCAAAGTCCTATGAGCCTCCACCCATTATAGGTTGTGTCATCTGTGCCCCTTAGATGATATCATCTAGATATAGAATATATATCTTAGAATATAGTCATGGAACCTTGGTTCTCATCATAGCAGGGAACTACTATGACCTTTTAGTGTGAAAACTACTCTTAGGAAATTATCACATACTATGTCTCAACGAATAATAATCACAATGTGATAAGGTGTTTATTAATATTCAAAAATATTAATACAATTAATCATAAAGTACATAGAGGTTTGTTCTAGGGAATGAACTCCAACATCAGTAACATTATATTAGTTTTTTTGTTGCACACTTTTTTAGTTCGGTTTGAATCTCTCTACTTCATACTCAACTAAAGAATATTATCAATATGTCTGATCTTAAGGGGGGAGAAGTATTTTTTTAGGTAGTATACAATGTTTCAGCATGAGACATGAAGTCATCGTATCATGTTTCATGCGATAATATATTTGATTTTCCACCTCAGAGAGAGGATGTTTCTTATCATGAACCTCCTTTGGTAGTTTTTTATGTTGATAAGCCACAAAGACATATTAGACTATGTTGGACTACATGTTAGGCCTCACGTGTTCTATAGGAATAGGTGACGTATCCAAAACGTGATCCACATATGATTCTCAATGTGTATCAATAGCCCTGATATCCATTTATGTTATCAGTATATCTATAGTTTTTTCCTAGTATTGCAGATCTAACTCATATCATGAATCATTTCTTAAGTCTCCATCTTTTTTGATTGAGCCTTAATAAGACATTTGAATCCCTCGTGTGCTATCAGGTCCTTTCCACTTATGTAGTGGGAGAATGATTGGGGACACATCTTGACATCCCAATGACACCTCCTCATGATGATTCACATACAAAGCAATAGACAATTTGAGAATTCTTTACCTAAGGAAGATCCATCTTTAGCTCATTTGACTTCACCACATCACAGAGGTCGACTGCCATCTCATTTTTACTTTAGACTATGGGATGAGACTTAATCATAGACATTGATTAAAAATTATTGTGCTCGTTGATTTTATATTTCTCTATGACATAATTTATTCAATATTACATTTAGTGATATATATTATTGACATTCTTTAAATTGTTATATAAACATTATCCAACTACTTAAATTCCATAAATATATATAAAACAATTCACTTCCATAGAATACTGAAATTCTAATTAGTAGTATTAATTTTTATATATATACTTTCCGTATTACTATAGATTTTCATTTAAACCATTATTTTATAAAAAAACAAACATATATGTAAATAAAAATATATTTTTTTATAATTACTATAATTATTTTGATGTTATATTTTTTAAAATTAATTCATAAGTAATATTTATTAATTAATAAAAATTAAGAAGGATTAGTAATTAATTAATTTTAAATAGTTGTAATAACTCGATCATTAATAATAAGTAAGTAAATAAAAAATCAATAAAAACATCAATAACAATTTTATTATGTATTTTTAAAAATTGTTAATGACTTGATTATTTAATAATAATAAATAAAAATTATTAAATATATAATAATATTAATTTATAAATATAAATCATTTAATTTATTATTAATAAACAATTTATTTATTATTTATTATGTAAAATTTATTAATAATAATTATAAATAATTACTAATTAATCATTTATAATTAATGGTACTAAGTTAAAAATAATTATTAATATTTGAAATTACTATTAATATATATTACTTTTTAAAATTTAATATTTATTACTATGATTATTAAAATACCATCTCTGTGTGTGTGTTTGTGTGTGTGTGTAAGTAAAAAATCAATAAAAAACCATAATTATTTACAAATATTATTCTTTAATAGCGCCTTTTTGAAAGTCCTGATAAAAACCTTACATATTCTTATAAAAAAATCCTAACAGATCGCCATCTTCCTAGCACCTTCAAGATTTCATGGAACCATAGTTTTTTCATTACAACTTCACCTTCATCTTCACCGACGGTCACCTACATTGTCACTCACCTTCACCGTCGTTGACCTTTGACTTTGATGCTCCTGTCATTACTCTTCATCACTACTCACCTTCACTACTCGACTTCACCATGTCTGTCACCACTCACCTTCACCATCACCACATTCCTTCACATTTTCTATCATTATAGCTCCCTATCTCCATCACTCTCAACTGATCCTAAGCTTCTCTTCATCAAATAATCATCACCTCTTTATGTTATGAGATTATTGGTTCTCTATTTTTTATATTTATGAATTTTTGTAGTCTTATAATTTTAGGTTTTGGGGTATTTGGAAATGTTATAGTTGGATATTTTATTATCCATGTGTATTAGGACTCAATCAAGGTGTTATGGGTTCCATTGTAGGATAGAAATTTAGTCTCAAAAGTTTCTGGGTTTTGAGGCTTATTTTACTAAAATGTGTCAGTAGTTGGCATGTTTATAAAAAGTGTGTATGTAGTGAAATGGTTTTGGAAATTTTTTGGGGCGAATTTGGTCATATTTTTACGATTTAGTAGTTTTCTGTAAATTTTGATTAGTCTAAAACCTTACATATATAAAATTATAATACATATGTGGTCTGAATGTTATAATTTTCAAACTTTTTATTTGTGTGAAAACATTTTTCCAATTAATTGTTGGAACTAAAAGAAGAAAAGAATTCATAATTTATATTTTGATTAAGGATGATGATGATGGAGTGGCTCATCCAATGCCCATATGTAAGGATCCCATGTATAAGGGGTCTTATACAAAAGGTTCCAATTGTTTTCTAAAATTTTATCTTGAAAGGTTTTATTTTAATTTTCAATGGATAAAATGTTTACAAGAAATATAAAGTGGTTTTAAGACTTTTTTGTCCAGAATATAGTTATCATTCCTTAAAGTGTTCTCCCATTCCTATTTTTATCTCCAATTGATATATCAATAAAATATTGTTAGATCCTCATGTCATTTATTTCTAGTAGAAACCATGGGAAAGGCCAGCATTCATTGAGAATCTATTCCATGGTTTCTCTCATTTTTTTAGATTTAGGAAATTTAAACCAATTTGTGAATATTTTAATGGTTTTCTCTATTTATCTTGATTTTTTTCATGTGTGATCAAATCAACCAAAACTATTCAATTAGAAGCAACCAACATGAATAAAGTACGTGGTACCTAAGGTATTCTTCAAGGCTACTCTCATTCTATGTGAGTATTATGTGTGTTCATGTCTACCTAATGTGTCATATACATAACAATTAAATAAATGATATATATATTATTTTCGTGTGGAAATTTTTTATTTAGGTCATGAGGACCCACTAATAAAATTAAATCTTAGATCATTGGACACTATGAAAGGAATTCCTTAGACTAATGAGAAAGAAATTATAAGAGGAAATCCTAAGGGTGACATAAGTGAATCCATTACCATGTAATCCAAAAATAGATTCCCTATGGTAATCTATAAGATGAGAACATGTGGTACAATTACTAATAAATGTGATAACCCTTGTTGGATATAGATATAGAACTTTGGTTGGGAAAGATCCAACCTCTTGAATTAAATATTTATATTTTAATCTATGATGGAATTTTGGCCTATTTATAACTTGGCTATATTTAATTTTTAAATATGATTGAGATCTTAACCCATATTATGATTTCTTGACATCTTATTTTGGGGAATTTTATATTGGGAACTAATTTACAGTGATATTTTGAGGATGGTTCTAGGGTGAGGTTTTATTCCCTATGGTTGATATGAATATTCCATATTATGATGGTTCTAGGGTAGGGATCTCCTCCCCTAAAGGGTGATGATATTATATTATTCAGGAGTGGGGGTCTCTAATCCAATTGGTTTTTAAAAAGTACCTTTTCACACTATGGTTTTTCATAAAAATTCTATTCGCTGTAATTTTTAATAAAGTGAACCCATTTAAAATTCTCATTTTATATCCCAAAATTTCAAAAATAAAATATTTCCCTTGATTTTTTCAAAACATTAAAATTTAAATTTTACTCCCTAAAAGGTTTAGAGAAGTATTTATATCCATTTAAAATTCCACATCAAAACCCCTTATTAAATTTAAAATTCTAGTTCACACACAACATTTCAAATATAGTCACTTTCTCTATTTTAAAAAAACATTTACTCACATCACTATATTAAATACATTGGGTCTCATATAACAAACCATATTTTCTCAAAGGTATAGATTGTTGTTTTAAAAAATATAGTAATTTCTTTTTTTTTTGTTAACCCATTATTATTTTCAATATCAGTATTTTCTATTATAAAAATGTTTTTAAATTAATATAGCATTTCTTTTTCCCCTATCATTACACTCAATAGATGTATTTATAAATTTCCTTCAATAAGTATTTTTGTTTGATCATGTGGTACGATAAACCATTTTTCAATATTTCCATTATCTTTCAATAAATTCATGAGATCCATCTTCAATTGAACATATTTTGTTTATTTATTTTGTTAAATATTAATATTATCATATAAAATAGGGTGGATATGAAAAAATAATGGATGGATACCAATCGCATGAAAAAAAAAGAGTATGATGATGGAGAGAAATATTTCATCAAGTTTGAAAAAGATCATGTATATGACCCTTCTAAAATCATTTTTCCATGTTTATGTTGTTTTTATTTAAGACTAATTAGTCCAAAGGAGTTGGAAGAAAACTAGATTTGTCACAGAATTGATCGATGTTATAAATGTTGGAATAGAAATGGGAAAAAGTGAATGTAGATAGTGAGTGGAATAGAATTTCATTTTATGGATCATCTAATATGATTACAATTGTAGAAAATGAAGAAGATTGTATCAAGGATGTGATTACAGGTGTGAATGGTGATGAAGATCCTATTGAGTAAATAAAAAAGGACAGTTGAGGATAAACTTCATGATTATCCAAAATTGATTGATAAGTTAAAGAGTTGTGAAAAGAAGCCATTATATACTAATTGCCCATAATATAAAGCATTTTCATCCATACTAAATCTGTATAATTTGGAAGTAGGAAATAGATGGAGTGATACCAATTTTACTAAACTACTTGTTATCTTTAATGAGATGTGCCCAGAAGATAATAAGTCCCCTAGCTAAACAAAAAATACCAAAAAATTCTATGTTCTATGGGTAAGATCTATGAAAGAATTCATGCTTTCCCAAATGACTGTGTACTGTTTATTAGGGATCAAAAATCACTTAAGGAATACCCAAAGTGTTGTGCTTCTTAATACAAGAAATATGAATTAAGTCCTATGAAAGTTGTATGGTACTTTCTAATCATTCCATGGTTTATGTACCTTTATAAATGTGAGGATACTATAAGGAAATTTATGTGGAATGAGATAATAAATATGGGTTTCTTTGTCACCCGATAGAATTTCTTCAGTGGAAAAAAATTGATCATGAGGATCCTGTATTTGGAAATGATCTGAGAAACCATTTTCTTGTGTTATGTATAAATAGAGTAAATCTATTTAGTTTTCAAAGTAAAACTCATAGTACATGGCTGGTTATGTTGTTAAATTATGAATTCCCACCTTGGTTATGCATGAAATAAAAATACATCATGTTATATATACTTATATCGTGACCAAAACAACTAAGTAATTATACAAATGTTTATTTGGATCCATTGATCAAGGATTTGAAATTATTATATGATTTAGGTGTTACTTTGTATGATGCTTACAAAAATGAATATTTCACATTGAGATCCATGTTGTATGGGATTATAAATGACTTTTCTACTTACGGAAATTTTTTAGGATATAGTATTAATAGAACTCAAGGGTTTCCCATTTGTTAACAAAGTACATAATCAATTAAGTTGAAATATTCATCAAAGACTGTGTTTCTAGGATATCATAGATTTCTACCCTAATGACATAAGTACTAATCTTGGAAAAAATAATCCAATGACTGTTCAGAAGAATATACAACACCATCTATACTAACTGGTTATCAACTATTAGAGAAAGTAAAATATGTGGACACTGCTTTTGGTAAATATTTTTCAAAAAACACTTATAAAAAACTATTGGAAAAAGATATCAGTTCTTTTGAATTACCATAATAGAATTTCATGTACGTCATAAATTTTCTTGATGTTATGAATGTTGGAAAAAATTATGTGATAGTTTCATTGTTAAGTTACTAAATGAAACTAGAAAAAAAGGACGAAATTTAGGCTAGGTTAGAAATGGTTTACATGGGAATATGGGAATATTTGTAGCTAATGTAGGGTGAAAAATGAATTTTTCTTTCTCCAACTACTTACAACCATTCTAGGAAGGAGATATTTCAATTTTTCAACTTCTTGAATGACGTAAAGGTTCTATAGGAATATTTGTTGAATATATATAATATCATGTTAATTACTAATTTAAATTTCATTGGTCTGAAATCACATGACTTTCATGTGTTGATACAAGACATAATTATTGTAACATTACATTTAATTTTTCTAAGAATGTTCATCATACATTAACCAAGATCTATTTCTTTTTCAAATATATTTTCAGAAAAGTAATAGTCCTGGTGAAATTTATGACTATAGAGATTGAAATTTACATCATATTATGTGAATTAGAAATGTTATTCCCACTATTATTATTTGATATGATTGTTCACTTAATGGTTCACTTGGTGATATAGATTCAACTACATGGTCCTATACATTATAGATAGATTTGCCCCATTGAACGATATATGAATATTTTGGGAGGGTATGTCAAAAAAAAAATTCGGCCAAAGTGTTGTGTTTCAGAGTGATATAATATTAAGGAATTTGTTGGATTCTTTACTGACTACCTGTCTAGTGTGGAAAAAAAATTTCTAAAAAATTCTTGTTACACTGGGTGGCTTGTGGGTGAAGGAAGTTTTGGAAGATATATTTTCATAGTCAATATTACAGATCAAGAGTAGGCCCACCTTTATGTTTTGAATAATAGTTTAGAGGTTTCCCCATATGTTGAAACCCACAAATAAATTATTAGGAATTCGAACCCATAAAGGGAAGAAATATTCATATCAAATAAAAATAACCAATAGTTTGTAGGTTGGTTTCCAGATCATATTTTTATAGAGTCAAATTAAAATTCAGATTCAATTTCAGAATGACATCGACAGCTAGCTAGAGGACCATGTGTGTATGTATTATCTTATAATCGATATTCAATTAATTATTATATGTTTTATACAAATGAACATGATGGAGGTAGTACTATGAAAAATAGTGTAGTTACACTTATGACTAAAGTGATGCATGTTTCTAGTGCTAAGGACGAAAATCTATATTACATGAATATTTTATACTTTGGAATCATCAAACAAATATGGGGGTTGAATTACACAACATTCCAAGTGCCTATTTATCAATTCTAGTGGTTTGATAAAATATGTGGTTTTAAAATAGATTAATTGAGATTTGTGAAAGTGGATTATAGTAAGATAGGGTACAAATATGAACCGTTTATAATGGAATCACTGGTAGTAAACATATTTTATATTCTAAATCCTACAAACTAAAAGTGGTTAAACTTTCAATTATCGAATCGATCCAATAAAGGGTCAAGTGAAAATTTAACAAAGTAAGACCCTTTCATTAGGGATTTGTAATCATTTCACAGGGGTCCCAATGTAGGTAGGATTTTTTATATCATATGATAACACAAGGAAAGTATTTGGATACTAGATAGAGGGGTCAAATATCTTCAATATTTAAAAAAGAGTTCAGTAGTCATGATTTTTTAGTAATATACACTGTGCTGCCTCATGTTATTATTTGTCCACATATGAATTTATGTAATATAAATTAAATTTTAAACCAATTCTGTAGATAGTGACTTCTACACATGTCGGTAATCTCAATCCTGAGGAACAACAGGATTCTCAACCTGTTGCTACTCCCAGTGCAGAGGAAGAACGACCTTCTTCATGTGTTGCTTCTCCCAATCATGAGGAACAACAGGATTCTCAACCTATTGTTTATCCCGGTATAGAGTAAAAATGAACTTATACACAATTTGATTCTACCAATACATAGGAACAACATATTCATGATGTTGGATTCAAGGAAATGATAGATAATGAAGAAAAGATTATGCAGAAAAAACATGAGCATCCTAGTGTGATGGAGTTAGAGAAAATTACTAGGGAAAAAATAAAAGGTATCAAATTTGAGGTCAGGTGGAATGTGTGGGCTAGGATGTTAACCCCAACAAGACAATGTTTAGTAGTTACATTAGGATCATCACTCAGTAATTCATGGAGATTGATGTAGATTTGTTGTACCGTGTTTTGATCACACTTAATACGCTCATTTGGGAAGAAATTATGGTAAAATTATGATATCGTTCCTTTATTTTACTAAAAACAAAAATAATGGAACATTGACGTACTCTTCATCATCCCTTGCAGAGTGTATTTATAATAGATGAATCCCATAAGAAATTTGTATTAATTCTTACTGGAAGGATTCACAAATGATTTTGTACCATTCTAAAGAGATTTCATCTTGAATCTACTAAAGGGAAAATAAACTCGCACCCACAGCTTATGTATGCACACCAGATAACCTAAGAAGAGTGGGATGGATTTACTGGTCATCTTACAGAGATATCTTTTCAGGTACATTTTAACTGGTAATACATTATTTGACAATATGTTTTTTCATCACTTTGATCGAGAATTTTATATTTATGAAATAGTAACTGAGTGTGAAAAATAAGGAATGGGTAAAAAAAATAATGTACCACTACTATAAAGAAAGTATGAGGTACTCTTAACTTGAAAAAAAATTAGTATGTATTTTAAATCTACTATAATACTTTTATGTGACATTAAACAACAACATAATTATGTTTCTCTATTTATATGCAGATTAATGAATCCAAATACACTTCCATCCCACACCATGTGTTATGGAATGAGGAATGTGTAAATAAATATGGGATAATAATAGATGAAGACACACAAAAAAAGTGTTGGAAAAATTAGTAAGTATGACATAATAAAAAATATTTAAATCACTATTGTATAATAATTATTACTTATTTTCTTATATTTTATATCGTACTTAGTCACATGAATCATCAACACTTGTGTCAGATGAACACCAACTATTGGTGGCCTTGAACCAGTCAGGATAGTATGGCCATGTCATAGGTGTGGGTTTTGGGGTGACACACCAAACATATTTTGAGAAAAAAACAACAATAGGAGGATAATGATAAAGAAATAAAAGAGATGAAAGAAAAATTAGATGCTATTGAAGAAACATTTCAGTGGAATAATGAGTTGATATAAACTATTATGGGGGGAATCAAAGAGAAGAAACAATTCAAAAACAACGATTTCATGAAGATCTTTCCATGCCCCCACCATCTTTTAGGCATACCATTACCCTCAAAGAGATATCTTAGTTAAGCTAATCAATATTCTAATAAATTTTTCTATGAAATTTGAATCAAATGGACATTGATACCTTTTCTGTACTAATATTATATAGGTTGAAAACGAATGTGATTTATATCTGTCAACACCCACCCATTACCATATACCAAGGGATACGATGTTCAATATCCATGAAAACTATCTATGCAACATACCTCTTCTAATAGGTCATGTGAGACTGGTGATTAGCATAGATCATAGACAAGCATAGAGCTACCTCTTCCACATGACGAAGAATATATTCATATGGTAGACCAAGCTATTGGAACATCCATCACATGGTTGTAAGATCTTGTAAAGACACATGTCGATAAGAAGCTATTCATTTCCAATTTATTTTTCTTGATAAACCTTTAACAATTAATGAAAAAAGTTTAAATCCAATGAATGTTATTACATATGGAAAAAGGGAAGGGGTGAAATGAAAGGTCAAATCAAAACCATCCAAAGGATCAACCAACTAATTTAAAATATCTTCTTAAAGAACCTTTACCCTACCCATTCAATATCTTCATTTACTAGAAATGAAGGTTCATATGGATACAAAGTTACAAAATGGTAGTATTCACATAGTTGATTTTGAATAAAAAAATTATGGAGGGGAAGTTATAGAATATATTTCTCTTGAGAATGTAAATGAAATACTCATATATGAATAACTCATAGGCTCACTTGTAAATGTATACATGAGGTGTGTTTTTATAATTTCTTTTCCATAAACTAATATACAATGTTAATTATGACTAAAAACATTTCATATCTTTTATAGATGTATATATCATTACCAATTGAAGGGATTACCCCATAAACATAAATTTGGACTCATTAGTCCTCATTAAACTTCTACATAAAAAATACAAATAGATTCAAAAAAATGAATCAAATAGTGAAAAAACATGGCCAAATTTTTTGAAAGAAATCTTTAGGACAACAGACTCTTTTTAAAACCAACATTAAGGGGGTAAAACTCTAATATTTAATCATATAAAATATATTTATATTTATTTAATTGATTATTCCTTTTTTTAGGAAATATTGGACGCTCATTTTGGTCAATTTGGATACTCAGAAGATTTATTTCCTAGATTCATTGCATCGATACCCAATTAAACAACCACGCATGATAATATTTTTACAATTTTTTATACAATACATCCAACATTTTAGAACTAAAATTCAAGTTATATATTTTTTTTATTATATTTTGATGAGAATTTTATTATGATAGGGAAGTGTATAAATATTGTGAAAATCATGGAATGAGGATATGCATTAAGCATAAGAATCCTGAAAAGTTCTACAGTTAGAAAAGTATCAGGGTATATCTAATAATATTTCTCTATCAAATAAAATATAAAAACAAATTACTTATTTTTATCAATGTTTCTACAATGTCAGAAATAGAAAAATGGAAAAGATTATGGGTATTATTTTTATAAATTTTTAAGGAGATCATACTTCATCAATAAACTAGTATCCCTAAAGAGGTATTTTAAAAGATAATTATTAATTCATTTAAAATATTTACTAATAATTTGTGTATTTATATTTTTTATTAATATTATGGCTTCCAAAAAAATGTATTCACATAATGATATAGATTTTTTTTATAAATAAATAGACAACATACATGATGGAAGAATGTACACAAATAACATGAAGATGTGAATTCCATATAAGTAATGGATTATTTAATATTTATGATTAATTAATTTAATTTTAGTACTACTCTTTTAATAATTGTTTTATTATACTTGTGTATTCCTTTTTTCAGTTTTGGTGCTTTGTTTGAGGTTGTTTATGCTCGTGAGAGATTGAAATTTGAGGTCTCAACTCAGTGTTCAATGAGAAGGTAAGTTTTTTTAAATATATTATGTTTATCCTCAAAATATTATTTGTTCTCTACTGCATTAAAATAATCTAAATTAAATGTTTGAATACTAATTCAGACAATGTCTTATGCCTCAAAACCTTTTCCCCCATATAGTGTTGTACTTATCACTTTCCTTCAAAGGAAGTTGAGGGAACTTGAAGGAAAGTGATAAATTTAAACACTGTAAGTGGATTATTTTGTTCATGTAGGGGTGGTTTGTTCAAACCTTATCATGCTCATTCACGAATTCAATTGAGATAATAACTACAAAATTGGTCGATTATATATACAACCATCATGAAAATGTGAGTTCCTACTACTTATTTAATTAATTTTGTCATCATTTTATCTAATATTGGTAAATTAATTTCCATATCATTTTTATTTAATACTTATTTAGTTATTTTAATAGATCTCTTGAGATGTCATATTTTTCTTTCAACTATCTTCAATAAGTCATAAAAGAGATAGCATGTTCCTTTCTTCCAATGTTACCACACCTTCCACTACTTTTGTTTGGTGAGCTTCCAAAATTTCATAATGAGACAATGGTCTTAGCCAAAAAACATTTCTCATTGTCGAAAACCAGAATAGTATAGGAATATTTTTTTGCAAAGAACATCAACTCAATATGTAGTGTTGGTAGTTAGAAAAAGAAATTAAATGGAAATTGTGGAAACATTGGCGTTTCATATTATTTTTATATTCAAATACGGTGATCTAGAAGTCATTTTGGATGTGTAGGCATTAGTGGCACCTCAATCTGACAAATTGTGTGACCGGTATGACTCTAGGTGCATCTTTTTTTAAATTTACATTATTTTTTTTAATATGACTTACATACTCAAAACCAATCAAAAGCATTAATATTATATCAATAAGTTAAGAAAATAATCATAAGTAATTTTTGAACTGTAGTAATTAGCCACACCTTAATCCAAAACATGTTGTGAAAAGTATGACTCCAAGTATTTCTTTTTATTTAAAATTGACATTAATTTTAGTAAAAAAGACAACTAAAATACTCAAAAACAATAAAATGCATATGTATTGTTTTGATACTTTAGGAAAACAATACATAACTAATTTGTGACATGTATAAATCAATCACACCTAAATCAAATAAATGATGTGCCTGGTATGATTCAATGTTCCCATTATCAGTTTAAAATTTATATTTTATTCCAAAAAGTGTCACTTACTAAAAACTGACAAAATGTGCTCATATATTCTTTATAATTTAGGAAAACAATTAATAATTCAATTTTAACATTTAGGAATCATTGTCACATCAAACCGACACACGATGTGAATAGTATGACTCAATGTGCATGTTTCCAGTTTAAAATTATATTTTAGTAAAAAAGATAGTGACATACTCAAAACCAAGAAAATTAATTCACACTGTTTTCATACATTATGAAAATGAACCATAAGTCATTTGGGACATATAGGAATAATCTTCACCTCACTCTAACACATGATGTGACCAGTATGACTCTAAGTGCATCTTTTTATTTAAAATTGAAATTAATTTTAGTAAAAATGTCAACAAACATACTCAAAGCTAAGAAAAATAATTTTTATTGTTTTTATAGTTTATTAAAACAATACATAAGTATTTTTTGATGCATTGGAATTATCCACACCTCAATATGATACATGATGTTCCCAATATGACTTAAAGTTTTCGTCATCAGTTTAAAATTGACATTTTAGTTCAAAAAGCATCACTTAGTGAAAACCTATAAAACACATTTGGATTGTATTTATAATTTAGGAAAATGATTCTTAGGTTATTTTTGACATGTATAAATTATTATCATGTCAAACAAACACATGATTTTATAGGTATTACTCAAAGTGCATGTTTGTAATTTCTAATAACATTTTAATAAAAAATGACATACTAAAAATTGAGAAAATGAATTCAGATTGTTTTGATACTTTTTTAAAATGATCCATAAGTAATTTTTGATGTATAGTAATTAGCTTCATCTAAATATGATGCATTTTGTGGCTAATATAATTCCAAGTGTGTCTATTTATTTAAAATTGAAGTTATTTTTATTAAAAAGAACAAGTGAAAAACTGAAAACTTGAATAACGCATTTGGATTATTTTTATAATTTAGGATAATGATAAATAAGTGATTTTTTATGTCTATGAATCAACAAAACCTCAATATAATGCACAGTGTGATAGTTATGACTCCATGTTTTCCTTTTTATTTAAAATTGACATTAATCTTAGTATAAAGAACAAGTGAAATACTAGAAACTGAGCAAACACATTTGAATTATTTTGATACTTTAGAAAAACAATCCATAAGTAATTTTTGATGTTTTAAAATCATCCAAAGATAAATATTATGCACATTGTGACTGATATGACTCTAATTGTGTCTTTTTAAATTAAATTGACATTAATTTTAGCAAAAATAACATGCGATGTACTAAAAACAAGGAAAAAACATTCATATTGTTTTGATACTTTAGAAAAATGACCCATGAGTCCTTTATGACGTGTAGGAATCACTCTAACCTCAATCGGACACAAATTGTGACCAACATGACTCAAGGTGTCTATTATCAGTTTAAAATTGAAATTTTAGTTCAAAACAGGTGTCACTCACTGAAAACCAAGAAAATTCACTCTGATTGTCTTGATAATTTATGAGAGTTATTCATAAGCCATTTTTTATGTGTATGAACTAGTATCATGTCAAACCAACACACAATGTGACCGATATGACTCAATGTGCATATTTTGAGTTTGAAATGACATTTTAGTAAAAAAAACACAAACGACAGGCTAAAAACCAAAAACAACATTTCTAGATTGTTTTGATATATTAGGAAAACAATCCATAAGTAATTTTTGACATGTATTAATCATGAGAACCTCAATACTAGGTACAATGTGACCGATATAACTTCAAGTGTGTATTTATTTAAAATTAACATTTATTTCATTAAAAATAACAATTAACATACTCAAAACTGATAAAATGCAATCAAATTATTTTCATACTTTAGTACAATGATCCATAACTCATTTTAATGTGTTGGAATCAACTACACCTTAATGTGACACACGGTGTGAACGGTATAGCTCCAAGTGTTTATTTTTATTTAAATTTGACATTTTATTAGTGTATTTTTTCATATTAATGTTTAAATTATTTCTTTATAATATTACTAACATAATATTTTTTTATTATATAGGTTGATTCTCAGGTTGAGGTGATTTTTATGGAAACTGATACCATGGGAATACTTTTTTGAGAGGGTATCATGGGTGCCAAAGATAGTAAAGCATTAAGTGTTTAAATGTTTGTGGATAATATTTGTAAATATAATTATGAAAAAAAATGTTTAAAATGTACAGAGTAGTGTTTTTTTTGTATTCATGATGTAAAATTTATTTCAATTAATTTATATATATTTTTGTATAGGTTATGTAAATCCCCGACCCTAGATACCCAGAGTCGATTCATTATTACATAACATTGGCATGATCACAAGAAATATTGAGTCCTGAAAGACCGGTTAGTTTAGTAGCCTTGGAAACACTAGATATATTCATAAGTCTTACATTACATCATATGGTAAAAAAACTACAACAACATCTTTTCTTCATATCCCCTCATATTATCCCTGCAGGTCATTCATAAATTACTTCTTCACATCCTGGGAAAAATAAAACATTGAAAGAGGTGAGCTCAGATGCTCAGTAAGGATAACAATATAGCAGAGCTTTCATAGATAAGCATAAACACTTAAGGCAATGTATGACTAAAACAAAAGCCTTTTAAACTTGAACTTCATAATAATATGGCAATGATAAAATTAAATAATGCCATTTACTTACTCACATGGATATTCTACTAGTCGAATAATCACATGCAATATCAATAACCACTTTCATAAATATGGAATGCATAATTTCAGACTATCATAACCACGTAGCCAAGGCCTCGTGCCAAGACTACAAATAAGATTTTGTCAAGGCCTCGTGACAAGACACTAGTTTGTCTCATGAGACCTACTGATGCATCGAGGAGCTATAGCGGGCTCCACCCGTCACATACTAACTCCAATGCATTCTTCATATGAAAAGTTTTAAATATGACATAATCATTCGTATTAAACTAGCATAAGAAATGTCAATACTTAATCGATAAACCATGAATGGTATAAAAATAGCACATCCACAGTCAAACATAACTCATTTAATACAATATGGAAGATTTTATTGTATCATATTAACCTCAATCGAGAATGATGACGGATATTGACATAGATGAAAATAATCATCAAAACAATTAGAGTGAAATATCCCCCTTTTTCTTGAAATCATTTAAAAGTCACACTATTTGTCAAGAATACATTTAAAATAGATTTTAGAATCAAAGTGTCCCATACCACTTTGAAGATTTTAAAAGGAGTTTTAATTTTAAAACATTAATGTCCATATAAATAATTCCTTAAAACCATTTTTAAAACATGGACATTAATGAGAAAGATTTAGAAGAATAAGTCTTTAAAACATTTTAAAATTGTATTTTAGTTAGAGTTTCTAACCAAAATAGAAACACTTGAATACAAATAATTAAGGTAATCAAAACTTTGTAATATCATGAGAATAAAGGGATTCATGATATACTATGTCAAAGTACATTATATACACCACATAAAAGTGATTTGGTGGATAACAACAAAGAAGTCTCAATGGAATGTAAATTGAGATGAAATCTCTCATAAAGGTCGTATCCTTAGGTTAAGGATAAATCAATGGCATAATTATGTGTGAAAAATAAAAATACACTAAATATGATTGGATATTCATTGTAAAACAATCAAAGGACATTCACACATATTCTTGTAAAAACAACACCAATGAATTGGATGTTTATCTCAACAAATCGAGATTGAGTAAAAATTACTCTTATCAAGTTCATACCAATGACTTGAGAATTCATCAATGGAGTTATTATGTGTATAAAAAGTATATCCAAAAAAGGGGGAGTGGAAATTATGACATAATAAAATGAATAGTGAAATCCACACATAATCTCGGAGTAATATAATCAATGAAGTATGCGTAAAGCCGAATGAGTGGAAATTGAAATTTCAAATTCCCTTATCGATTAGGTAACATAAGAAACATACAACCATGAAAGAAGGATCATAAAATTATGATTTAAATACCCATAAATTAAGTTATATTACACAATGAATACAATCATGGGCAGTACACATACACCACATGCAATAAATAAGTGGTGAACAGTGGAATTCTCACGAAATTAAGAGTGAGATAAGAAACCCCTCAACTTGTACTTTTCCTTGGTTGGGGGTAGGTTAACCTCCTTTATAATGGTTAAATAATTGTTATTAAATTATAAAATAATCATATACATTAATATGATATCATATATGATCTTTTAACATTGCTTTGGTAATAATATCTTAATATTATTGTCGTGTCGAGTGTTAACTTACTCATTTTATTTTATATGTTTTGTTATGTAAGCCATGTTTTTTATGGATAGATTGTATCTTATTCATATCAAGAATGATATTTAGTCCTTAAATATTATTATTAATCTTTAAATGAGAATTATACTTGAATGGATACGATGGAGAATGAATATCATCGCGTTCGTGGAGACGGTAGTCCGTACGTACGCACGAGCGATAATATCATTATTTTGATGTTAAAATAATATATAATTGGATGTTATATCATAAATACAGAATAATTATAATGTTTTATTTATTATTTAAATTAATTACACATCATTATTATACCCATCCAAATAATAATTTATTGAATGACAATTACACCACGACGTGGAGATGGTAAGCCATACGTATGCACGTATGGTGACATGCCATTCAAAATATGGATAGAATAATGTATATGGTTGTACCATATTTATAATAATATCACAGTATATAGAAGATAATAGAGTTATTATTTTAGAATAGAAATAACAAATAAAGAATAAGTTGAAGAAGAAAGGAACTTGAAAGAGGGTGGTGAAAACATTACCTCTTCTTCAGGTTCTTCCTTTTGATTTGATCAAAAGGGCTCCTTAGGTTGGATTTCTGATCAAACTATGGCCTTTAGGTTGTATTAAGGGAAGTTGAGAGAGTATTTGGGCAGTTTTTGTCCGAGCCAAAATGCTTTTAATGTGTGAAGTAGTGAGAATAGGGAGTTCCCTTTTATAAGAGGGGTGAGTGGCACCTTTGGAAAAGCTAAAAATATTATTTTATAATAAATTCATATTCGGTTTCTAATGGCTCCAAAGTAAATAATTTAAAGTTTAAGGTGGGTATGGGTATAAAACCACTCAACCAATAGAATTTAGACAGGTTTGGGTCTTTATATTAACCTTATCTTTAAGTATTAACTCTTAGTTAATTAGTTTCACTTTTACAATGTCTCTTTGTATTTTTATATTATATCGTTAATAAACTTACTATATACATCAAAGAGACCCCCTAGTGGTCCATTAATGATAAACCTATCATGATATAAGTCTCTTGGCCGAACCTTAGATTTTTAGGAATTTAATATAAATTAATAATATAATATATTTTTTAAAAACTCTTTTATGTCAATTTTGACACTATTGGGTATTTTGTTTTTGATAAATTTATAACAGCATTATTACTACGAAAAAAATTTATATAATCATTACTAATATGTTATATTAAACTAGAAAATTATTGGAATTCATAAAAAGTCTAAAATTACATTTATTTTGATATTTATAATATCAATTATTTTAATACTTCATTAATTAGGTAATTACTGCATCACCATTGTGTCATAAATAAATTAAATTATTTAATCTATAAAAATTATAAATAAAATACCATTATGTATGAAATCTTTTCATATTTCTAATGAATAGTTACAATTTAATTTATCTTATGTATAACCCTATATTAAAAATGTTTTAGTAAATAAACTTTGATTTTAACTCTTTTAACTCTTCTTTGAATTAAATAATAATAAATGTCCTAGTCTAATACAAGTGGACCTAAATGATAATATTTTACTCCTAAGGTATTTTTTGGTCGAGATACACTAGTCCAATAGAATTAGGACATATGTTAGGATAATATTAATATCCTTTTTACCCTTAATTACCCTATTTACTTTTAACCGTGGTAAATAAAAGTAAAACGTTACTATTCACCAAAAATTATTTTCATCTCATTGAACCACATTTTACTCCTTTATATTAATCATGTCTTTTAGATTTTCGAAATTCCACTCACAGAAGCAGTAAAATTAAGTTTTATGAAAAATTCGGTTTTTTTTAACTACCACTTAGTGGTTTCACTATTCATCAAAAAAATGAAAGTTTCCAGAAAAATACCAAAAATTAGGCCTAAGATATATTTGATATTATGAATTCAAAAATGATGTATATTTTACCAAATTAAAAGAATATCAGTTGCATTAATTAATTTAAAAATTAATTCCTGTCGTCAAAACAAATGGCGTGTTTTTAAGAGATAATAACTATCAAAAGATTGGCACTTGTTTATATCTGGTTTAAATGTGAAATTACATCCAATGACTAACATTGTATTAAATGGTAAAAATATATTCTAAATATACTTTAAAACCACTCAAATTAATAATTTATCACTATTAATTATTTCGATTAAAAAAGTTTTTTTTAATTAAAATTTAGTAATTTTCACTATTCATCAAAATATGAAAGTTATCCGAAAAGTACCAAAATTTTACCCTAAGATAATTTCAATATTACGAATCCAAAAATGAAGTCCATTTAGAAAGATAAAATTTATAAAATTTCAAAAAGTAGGTATTACTATTCATAACTGCTTGTTTGATTGGTTGTGGTGTGTTAGAATCTCGAAGTTGCGTACAGTGCACGCCATTGAATTATTCAAAGGGAAACGTACCATGGAAGCATGGGGTGTTACATTCTCCCCTCCTTCAATAAATTGTTTCCTCACAATTTTTTTAAAATTGGGCTTGAGAATATAATGTAAAGTCCCACATCGGAAAAAGAGTCAATAAAACTATCACTTTAAAAGAAAGGAAGAGAGGTATAAAGGTCACCCAAGATAACCCATACTAGGATTCCATATAGGAAAACATGGATATGGACGATAAACTAAGTGTTAAGTTTTGATGAAGAGGGATAGAAAACATGATCAGGAGAAAGTTAACAATAAGAAAATCACAAACTTGTGTTGGGACAAACGGTCATTAGTCTCCCAGTAGGAAAAGTAAACAGACAACATTTTTTGTTTTAAGTTACATTACATAAGGAAGAGGAATTAATTTATGATATTGACTAAGAACATAAAGAGATATACTAACTTTTTAAGTAGAGTTTCATTCTTTAATAAATTTTTACCACTCACTCTTTTTTTTTGAACAATCTGTATTCAAGAAGACTTGGTCACAATGGAAGAGCTAGAATAAACTTCTATAGAAATACATGATCCACGTAGGATAAAATATATATTTACCTTATCTTTAGAGATTAATAAAAACCAAAAAGTTTAGTATAATATATGATGATCCCCCAAATGGATATTTCATTAGAGAAAAAAAAATACTAATCTTAATTTCTAAAATTAAACCAACAATACCCTAAAGTTAAATAAATACCATTCAATAATCAATTGTCCTTAAAATACTTCAATATAATCCAAACTAATATTGAAACCCAAAACGTATAATAATGTACACTTCCACGTTAAATTGTATCTCCAAATGACATTAATTACTCTTAATGTCACATACTTAAAAGTAATTAACCTAATTATTTCTATAAATAACCCAAATCACTATAAATCCACAATAAAAACATAGATAAAAATCCATCATTACTCCTCAATTGAAATCTCATACTATGCAATTTTCCTTGGGAATATAGTGTTCACAAAAAATCGAACAACTTCCAAAATAACATTTATCACTTAATCACCAAATCATTTCCCTATACTAAGGTTATTCATTTGATAAGACATAAGATCCCTAATCAAATTATTATTGATCAATAAAACCATTTAACTAAAAATAATAGTCACACTAACCAGGG
The DNA here is from genome assembly GCA_963277665.1 of Viscum album. Taxonomy (NCBI): domain Eukaryota; kingdom Viridiplantae; phylum Streptophyta; class Magnoliopsida; order Santalales; family Viscaceae; genus Viscum; species Viscum album. The sequence continues at coordinate 630,235,471 of OY728134.1, read as the reverse complement.
ACTTCACGTAGTCCAGTGGTAGGTGATAAATCCTGATCGCACTTTGGTTGTGGGTTCAATTCCCACAGCTTTGTCCGACGCGACGGGTTGTCACACAGTCTATGTGTTTTCCTTTTTCGAAAACTATATTTTATAACATTACCAAAATGAGATAAATTCCTCAAAATAACCATAACATTATTTAACCACAAATCCTATCTCATACCTTTCATTTTCATCCCAAATTATGATAACTTATAATTGCTTCAAACCCAACGATCATATAAATCCAAATGGTTATTTATAACTATATCCACAAGAGAAAAGATAATTCTTCCTCAAATATCATTCTCACATGGAAAACTACCGGGTTAGAAATATAAGAGAACATTATTCCAAAGTAAACCCATCAAAAAGGAGCACTAATACTTTTTAAAAAAATTTCCAACTATTTATTTCCACATAGCTTCTTCTTTGACCAAGAAAACATCCTATAGAATAGGGCATTCACTCGGGTAATGACCAGGTCCCCTATATTTACGGAAAATGACTGTAAATGGATTCTTGGGACCATTTTTATCTTCTACCATAGTACTCTTCATTTTTCTACGGAAATTCTTCACTTTATGTCCTTCCTTCCCACACGTAAAGCATTTCTTTGTCCCATTGAGACACTCTCCTGGGTGTCTCCTTCCACATTTCCTTCATGATGGAAATTGAGGATTCCTTTCTCCATGGTCTCCACTACTGGAGCTCTTATCATTAATCGCCTTTCCCTTCTTTGTTGAGTCTGGGAATTGGTTAATATATATATTGTTGATCATATTTTTGGAAAATTTATTTGGAATAAAGACGATATATTTTACGCCTATCAAAATTACATTTTATTTCTCATTTCCACCACTGTTCCCACCTTGTACATAATTCTCAAAGTCACTATGACTTCCTTGGAATCCATCCATTGACTAAAACCAGAAAGCATTGTGTGAGTAACAGTAGTCATAAAATCATTTAGAGATTAACATGTCACCATATTCTCAATTTGAAACACATTAGGATTAACCAAGGTCATTTACTCTCATCTTATATATATAATACTTCAAATCGGTTTGTAAAGAAAATGTAAATTATCCTAAGCATATCCCTCGGGAGTGTCGTAACCAAGACTGCAGCAAGGCCCGTTGTCATGCACAAGTTCCCATTCGAGTCTATCTCAAAGCGGTGTTTTCGGGTTTCCCCCTAGGTAAATTTGTGCCAGATCCGCCTCTACCTGCTCGTATCTAGACCGGGATGTATCGCTCAGAAAACTCACAAAATCTCCACAATACCAATATTCTAGGAAGTTCTTCTATACTAATCCTCAAAGTTCATCTTAGGTCTATGTGCTCTAATTAGAGTTTATCTAAATCTAGCTTCCAAGGTTTGTATTAAACTTCCTCTGATACCAACTGTAACGTCCAGACCCTAGATACCCAGAGTCGGTGCATTATTACATAACATTGGTATGATCATAAGAAAGATCAAGTCTCGAAAGACCGATTAGTTTAGTAGCCTTGGAAACACTAGATATATTCATAAGTCTTACATTACATCATAAGGTAAAAAATCTACAACAACATCATTTCTTCATATCCCCTCATACTATCACTGCAGGTCATTCATAAATTACTTTTTCACATCCTGGGAAAAATAAAACATTGAAAGTGGTGAGATCAGATGCTCAGTAAGGATAACAATCTAGCAGAAGCATTCATAGATAAGCATAAACACTTAAGGAAATGTATGACTAAAACAAAAGCCTTTTAAACTTGAACATCAGAATAATATGGCAATGATGAAATCAAATAATTCCATTTGCTTACTCAAATATATATTCTACTAGTCTAATAATCACATGAAATATCAATAACCACTTTCATAAAGATGGAATGCATAATGCCAGACTATCATAACCACGTAGCCAAGGCCTCGTGCCAAGACTACAAATAAGATTTTGTCAAGGCATCGTGCCAAGACACTAGTTTGTCTCATGAGACCTACCGATGCATCTAGGAGCTATAGCGGGCTCCACCCGTCACTTACTAAGTCCAATGCATTCCTCATATGAAAAGTTTTAAATATGACATAAACATTCGTATTAAACTGGCATACGAAATGTCAATACTTAATCGACAAACCATGAATGGTATAAAAATAGCACATCCACAGTCAAACATAACTCATTCGATACAATATGGAAGATTGTATTGTATCATATTAACCTCAATCGAGAAAGATGAAGGATATTGACATAGATGAAAATAATCATCAAAACAATTATAGGGAAATATCCCCATTTTTCTTGAAATCATTTAAAAGTCACACTATTTGTCAAGAATCCATTTAAAATAGATTTTAGAATCAAATTGTCTCGTACCACATTGAAACTCTTAAAAGGAGTTTTAATTTTAAAACTTTAATGTCCATATAAATAAATCCTTAAAACCATTTTTAAAACATGGACATTAATGAGAAATATTTAGAAGAATAAGTCTTCAAAACATTTAAAAATGGTATTTTAGTTAGAGTTTATAACCAAAAGAGATACACTTGAATACAAATAATTTAGGTAATAAAAACTTTTTAATATCATTAAATAAAGGGATTCATGATATACTATGTCAAAGTACATTATATACACCACATAAAAGTGATTTGGGGTATAACAACAAAGAAGTCTCAATGGAATGTAAATTGAGATGAAATCCCTCATAAAGGCCGTATCCTTAGGTTAAGGATAAATCAATGACATAATTATGTGTGAAAAATATAAATACACTAAATATTATTGGATATTCAGTGTAAAACAATCAAAGGACATTCACACATATTCTTGTAAAAACAACACCAATGAATTGGATGTTTATCTCAACAAATCGAGATTGAGTAAAAATTACTCTTATCAAGTTCATACTGAAGACTTGATAATTCATAAATGGAGTGATTATGTGTATAAAAAGTATATCCACAGAACGGGGAGTGTAAATTATGACATAATCAAATGAATAGTGATTCCACACATAATCTTGGAGTAATATAATCAATGAAGTATGCGTAAAGCCGAATGACTGGAAATTGAAATTTAAAATTCCCTTATTGATTAGGTAACATAACAAACATACAACCATGAAAGAAGGATCATAAAATGATGATGGAAATACCCATAAATTAAAGTATATTACACAATTAATAAAATCATGGTCAATACACATACACCACATGCAATAAATAAGTGGTGAACAATGGAATTCACACGAAATTAAGAGTGAGATAAGAAACCCTTTACCTTGTACTTTTCCTTGGTTGGGGGTAGTTTAACCTCCTGTATAATGGTGAAATAATTGTTATTAAATTATACAAGAATGATATACATTAATATGATATCATATATTATCTTTTAACATTGGTTCGTTAAAAATATCTTAATATTATTGTCGTTTCGGGTGTTAACTTACTCATTTTCTTCTATATGTTTTGTTATGTAAGCCATGTTTGTTATGTATAGGTTGTATCTTATTCATATCCAGAATGATATTAATTCCTTAAACATTATTATTAATCTTTAAATAAGAATTGTTCTTGAATGGATACGATGGAGAATGAATGGCATCGCGTTCGTGTAGACGGTAGTCTGTACGTACGCACGAGCGACAATATCATTCATTTGATGTTAAAATAATATATAATTGGATGTTATATCATATATAAAGAATAATTATCATGTTATATTAATTATTTACATGAATTACACATCATTATTATACCCATCCAAATAATAATTTATTGAATGACAATTACACCACAACGTGGAGACGGTAAGTCGTACGTACGCACATATGGTGACATGCCATTCAAAGGATGGATAGAATATTGAATATGGTTGTACCATATTTATAATAACATAAAAGTATATATAAGATACTGGAGTTATTATATTATAATATAAATAACAAAGAAATAAGAAGTTGAAGAAAAAAGGAACTTGAAAGAGGGTGGTGAAAACATTACCTCTTCTTCGGGTTCTTCCTTTTTATTTGATCAAAAGGGCTCCATAGGTTGGATTTATGATCAAACTAAGGCATATAGGTTGTATTAAGGGAATTTGAGAGAGTATTTGGGCAGGTTTTGTCCAAGCCAAAAGGCTTTGAATGTGTGAATTAGTGAGAAGGGGGAGTGCCCTTTTATAAGAGGGGTGAGGGGCACCTTTGGAAAAGCTAAAAATATTATTTTATAATAAATTAATATTCGGTTTATAATGGCTCCAAAGTAGATCCTTTAAATTTTAAGGTGGGTATGGATCGAAAACCACTCAAACAATAGAATTTAGACAGGTTTGGGTCATTATATTAACCTTATCTTTAAGTATTAACTCTTAGTTAATTAGTTTCACTTTTACAATGTCTCTTTGTATTTTTATATTATATGGTTATTAAACTTACTATATACATCCAAAAGACCCTCAAGTGGTCCATTAATGATACACCTATCATTATATAAGTCTCTTGGCAGAACCTTATATTTTTATGAATTGAATATAATTTAATAATATAATATTTGTTTTAAAAACTCTTTTATGTCAATTTTGACACTATTTGGTATTTTGTTTTTTATAAATTCATAAAAGCATTATTACTTCAAAAAAAAATTATATAATCAATCCTAATATGTCCTATTAACCTACAAAATTATTTGAATTCATAAAAAGACTCAAATTACATTTATTGTTATATTTATAATATCAATTATTTTAATATTTCATTAATTAGGTAATTACTGCATCACCATTGTGTCATAAATAAATTAAATTATTTAATGTATAAAAATTATAAATAAAATACCATTATGTAGTAAATCCGTTTGTCTTTCTAATGAATAATTACAATCTAATTTATCTTATGTATAACCCTATATTAAAAATGTTTTAGTAAATAAACTTTGATTTTAACTCTTTTAACTCTTCTTTGAATTAAATAATAATAAATGTCCTAATCTAATAAAAGTGGACCTAAATGATAATATTTTACTCCTATGGTTGTTTTTGGTCGAGATACACTTTTCCAATAGAATTATGACATGTGTTAGGGTAATATTAATAACATTTTTACCCTTAATTACCCTATTTACTTTTAACCGTGGTAAATAAAAGTAAAAAGTTACTACTCACCAAAAATTATTTTCATATCATTGAACCACATTTTACTCCTTGACATCAACCGTGTCTCTCGTATTTTCAAAATTCCACTCACAGAAGCGGTAAAATTAAGTTTTATGAAAAATTCGGTTTTTTTTAACTACCACTTAGTGGTTTCACTATTCATCAAAAAAATGAAAGTTTCCAGAAAAATACCAAAAATTAGGCCCAAGATATATTTGATATTATGGATTCAAAAATTATGTCTATTTTACCAAATTCAAAACATATTATTTGCATTAATTAATTTAAAAATTAATTCCAGTCATCAAAACAAATAGCGTGTTTTTAAGAGATAATAACTATCAAAAGATTAACACTTGTTTATGTCTGGTTTAAATGTGAAATTACATCCAATGACCAAAATTGTATTAAATGGTAAAAATTTATTCTAAATATACTTTAAAACCACTCAAATTAATAATTTATCACTATTAATTATTTCGATTAAAAAAGTTGTTTTTAATTAAAATTTAGTAATTTTCACTATTCATCAAAATATGAAAGTTATCCAAAAAGTACCAAAATTTTACCCTAAGCTAATTTCGATATTACGAATCCAAAAATGAAGTCCATTTTGAAAGATAAAATTTATAAAATTTCAAAAAGTAGGTTTTAATATTCATAACGGCTCGTTTGATTGGTTGTGGTGTGTTAGAATCTCAAAGTTGCGTACAATGCACGCCATTGAATTATTCAAATGGAAACGTACCGTGGAAGCTTGGGGTGTTACAAGTTACAGGTTGCAATAGTGTGTTGTCATACAAACAAAACACTACATCAGGTAGAGCCTTTATCAGTGCTAAACTAGCACTGATAAAGGGGACCCCCCCCCCCCTTAATAGAGATGATGATAACAATGCCTTTTTAGCACTTTTAAAATTATTTTTCATGCTATTAAATAGAATATCTATAGTATTGAACTTCTATAAAAATGGAATGGAAAAATCTATCCATGACTTATTCATTAATAACACATCACACGTGATGCACCCAAGGTATCTAACTTTTCCATGAACTATATCATCATGGTTTATGAAATGCATCTAAGTGCACAAGTTGTAAAATTCATTAATAATAATATTAAAATCCAAAGGACTATTCCACATGATCACATATAGGAATATCTAATGACATCAAAACATGCAGAATTTCTACTAGCAGGTTTGTTCTCATAACCTTCCATCTCTGAGATTACTAAGTTTTAACTATATGATAAGAACCCTCTTCTCCTTATGAGTACTCGGGCCTTATATTCTATAAAATATTTTTCGAATCATAATATGTTATCTGAACATATAAATATATTTAGAAATATCGTCATGATATTTCAAGGTTCTCATCATAGTAGGAAACTACTATGACCTTATCAATATGAATGATATAATAAGACATTGTTACATTAAAGTCATGTAGAACAATGAAAAATATGTAATAATATATTTTATTAATATTAAAATAGTCAAATATACATGAAAACAAAAGTATAAACATTTAGTTATAGAACATCATTTCCAACATGATGATAGTTCATCTATCATAGTAGCTTGAGTATAAGTCATAATATAGACTGAATTTCATATTGTATCTCACACCATATGGTAGAGGGCTCTAGGATCTGGCAAGACAATAACTTTATATTAGTTTGTTTTTGCACATTTTTCATTCAGTTTGACTATTTTTCTGTCTACTCAACTGGAGCTAATTATCCATATGTCTGATCTTGAGGATGATGAAATATTTAGTCAAGTAGTATACCATATTGCAGCACAGGAAATGTTGTCATCATATCATATTCTATGTGAAAATATATTTGACCATCCTCCTCAGGGGGAGGATTTTTCTTCTTATGAACCTCCTCTAGTAGTTGTTGATGTTTATGAGCTACAATGACATCTTATACCTTGTTGGATTTCATGTTAGGCCTCATATGTTCTATAGGAAGAGGCGACATGTCCAGCAGACGAGCCTTAGTAAATTATCGATGTGTATCAGTATCCATGATATCCATTTATGCTATTATAATATCCATTGATTTCTCCTAGTATAGCATATCTAAGCTCATATCATGAGTCATTTATTAAGACTTCATCTTTTATGATCGATCTTTCACATGCCATATGAATACTTCATGAGATGTTGGGTCTTTTCCACTAACGTAGTGGGAGAAGGATCAGGGGTACATCTAGACATCCCGATGACACCTCCTTTCGATGATTCACATAAAAAATAGTAAACAATTGAGGTTTTTATACCTTAGGAAGATCCCCCTTCACCTCATATGACTTTACCGCATCACAGAGGTTGATGATCATCTCATTTTCACTTCAGACCATGGGATGAGACTTCATCATAGACATTGATAAAAAAATATTATGCTCATTGATTTTATATGGATAACATGACTTAAATAATTTGAGATTACATTTAGTGATCTATATTTTTTATAATCTTCAGATTATTATATAAACATTAGTCAACTACATAAATTCCATAAATATATTTTTTCAAAATATGCACTTCCCTAGAATAGTAAAATTCTATTTAATAGTATTAATTTTTTTGTATATAATTTCCTTATAACAATAAATTTTCATTTGAACCATTTATTTATAAAAAAATGTCGAATACATTCAAATAAAATTATTTTTGTTTTATTAATAATGTAATTATTTTGAAGTCGGATTTTTCTAAAATAATTCATATGTAATATTTATTAATTCATAATAATTAATAATGATTAGTAATTAATTAATTATAAATAATTGTAATAAGTTAGTCATTAAAAATTATCAATTAATTAATAATAATAATAACAGCAATAACATTTTTTATTAAGTATTTATAGTAATTATTAATGACTTGATTATTTAATAATCATAAATAAAAATTATTAAATATCTAATAATATTTATTTATAAATAAAAATTAATTAATTTATAATTAAGAAACAATTTATATTAATTTATTAAGTAACAATTATTAATAATAATTAAAAACAATTATTAATTAATCAATTATAATTAATTGTAATAAGTTCCAAATAATTATTAATATTTAAAATTAATATTAATATATATTACTTTTTTAAAATTTAATATTTATTGTTATAATCATTAAAATATTATCTATGCGTGTAACTGAAAAATAAATAAAAACAATATTTATTTACTAATTATTAATTCTAAATTATACTTATTAATTACTAATAATTATTTCTAAATAATTAATTTATAAAAAGTAAAATTATTATTTTTTATTTTTTTTCAAACATAATTTGTGAGAGGGACTTTCTTTCCTTTTTAAAAAAAATAAATTAAGAATTTGTTGAAGCCCTTATGCTTTTGGTTGAAACCAAAGGAAAGAAAAAGGGTCAATGGATTCAACACCCTTAAAACCTAGATTTTTTTTAAATGAAACATATACCTATTTGAAATATATATTTTTTAAAATCCATTAAAAACACACTAAAATATCCATGTTTATATAAAAACACAATTAAAAAGGTTTCTTTATATGGGGTTTTTGAAAAATAAATATCAAAAATGAGTTTAGATTTTAATTTTTTTAATTTTAATCTCAAAGTATTTTAAATAATTAATGACATTGTTTTGGCCAAAGGGATGTGGGAATCAACGTATTTGTATTTTGTTAAGGTTTTCGGGAATCAATATATTATAATCTCAATGGCGATTAAAATTTCTATTATTTTTTTAGATTTGAAATTTTTATTTTTAAAAAAATTGAAAAAACTATTTTGAAGGGTTTGTATATCTGACACCCTAGCACACTAACACACCTGCTCCTTTTATTTCATCTCCATTGTTCGATCAATACCTCATGCCATAATCTATTTTCAATCACCATCCTCACACTGCATTATTGGTAGATATAATATTTTCCTTATTTTTAATATTTATTTCAATTATTTAAACCCTTCAAATTTATCAATTTCTGCTTATTTTCGCCACTTTTTGAATTATTGTGTGTTTTGGGATAAAATGTAAAAAATGTTTATTTTTTAAATTTTGACATATTTTAATGACTTTTTTTAGTAAATTTTAAAATATTATTCCAATTTGAGTGATTATTTTTTTACTATTACTTTATTTATTGGCTCAAAATTGTTCTTTTGAACTACGGGCTGATTCAAGTATATGGAGGCCTTAAAAATTCCATCATGTTAAACACCTTTCAAGAAGATAAAGTGGACCCCACCTCCAGAAATAAGGCATAAATTGGGCTACACACATCCAATTGAGGTCATTCTATTTGTATTTTAAATAGGATTCATACAATAGTCTCTATATTAATTTTGGAGGAGCTTTTTTACTCATTAAGGTGGCCATTGTATGCTCAACATTTATAGATGATTCATGATGCATTCAGAGGGAATAAAATCATGGAGTAATCTGGATATAAAATCTTTTATATGTCTAGGATTAAGCTTAAATTTAGTGGTATAATGAAAAACATATTTTATAAAAACTTTTAATTAGAATTCATTTGATGATCCTTCCAAAAAAATGGGTTACCATGCACAATCTTTTGAAGAAACATTCTAGAGTCAAATTTTCAACCGTAGATAACCCATTATGACCTAAAACTCACTAGAATGGTCTCTTATGACACCGTGAGGCCACTTAAATGCCTCTAAATAAGAGGATATTGGTGTATTAAAGATAATATATATTATAGAGGGAATATTGGGATGATGTTTGATGCTTTATAATTTATCTTTTCTTTACTTTTTATTTTAGTTTTCTCTTCCCATGTAACACATGCTAATTTTTTATTAACATGTTTCAAATTTCTTATTCTACCTCTATTTCTATTCTAACACTAATATCATTGTTTCTCCCTTCCATCTTTCATTGTGATCTATATTCACATTGCAATTTCAAGTAACTAACTTGAGGCTTGTCTTGTAGTGTTCTTTGTTATTTCACTTCAATTCAACATGTTTTTATTCTATTTATAGCGGATGAGAGAGTATTTCATGGGTTTGGAGGTTGTCCACCATATAATTATTTAAAATTCTATTTATTTTCTTCAATTCATGACTTTTTCCTACATTCTCTTAGGAAAACCCTTTATAAGGTGATTTTGGGGTTTCCTTAATGGATGAGACGACATATGGTGGAGTCAGGTATTTTAGGAATACTATCCTTGGTTGAGGTGTTATATTATTTGATTATTGGAGGAGATGGGATTTGGTTCCCCAATGTAATGCTAAATCAAACAATAATTAAATCAAATAAAAGTAATTCATTAATGAGTATCCATAAAATAAATTTTCAAATTGAATTTAAACAAAAAATAAATAATGAATGAACCCGCAATATCAAACCCTTGACCAAGACTTTTCTTTCTAATCTGTATTCTGTCTTCATTTTCATTTAGATTTCAATTATTCATTTCATTATTTTAATTCCACATTTTAAAAAACCAAAACCATTGTTTTCAGTAAATAATAAAAAAATCAAAAAGAATTAGATTTAGTGAATTAGACATTAGTGATTGAACTGACTGCAATGCTCCTCAAGTGAGATGACCCTAGTTAGCCTCTATGTTGCATTAGAAAAATTAAATTGCTTTTCCCATTCCCAATGATAGTTTTTCATCAAAACTGGAGCTATTGTCGGGGATCTAAACAGTTATTTTGATCACATTATCTAAATTCAAATTTTTATAAATATTTTTAATTTTTTCATTATTAAAATATATATATATATAAACATAAAAAAATATTTTTTACATGATATATCTAAATTAAAATTATTTTTCATGATAAGATTACTCACATGTGAAATATCAATAATAAGAAGTTGATTATAGTTATCTAAATGGTCGGGTGCAATATATGAGTGATACTCTGGATGACTTTGGGAGGAAAATGGAAAGAGAATTTGACTATGTTCGTGCATTAATGGAGAAACTAAACCATGTTCCAGAGCAAGAACCTAAGGTAGTGGTGGAATAAATTTTACCACTCATCATTGAAATTGAAAAACCTGAGGATGTAATACTGGAGGTACCTAAAGATTCATTTTTCCTCTATTAACTATTTCAAGGAGATATAGATGAAAAGGACTTTCCTGATGAGTTATATGTGGAATATCAACATGAACTAGATAAATTTTAGTATTAATGTGACGAACTACATGATCTCCCCAAAACATACAAAGAAAAAGAGACACCACCATTTCATATCTCTATAGATATAGAAGAAGAACCTACTTAATTAGAGGAATTTGAAGAATGTATAGAGGAGACCAACTACCTACCTCCATCCAGCGATGATCGGCTCCAAGAGGAACTTTCCATTGAAGAAGAGATTCAAACCAAATCAACTTAAGGGAATGTTAAATTCTTGAACTCAAATTCATTTAATTTTATTGAAACTAATTTGATTATTACTCCAAACTATTTTTGAATTTTCATAATCAGATGATTCATATTATTCCTTGGAGGATGAAGAGGAAAAAGAAACTATAGTTATTGAGGAACACCTAGATCTCCCTAAAGAAATTGAATATTTACTAGAGGGAGTACAATAAGTGATCCACATATATTTTCCTTAAGAACAAGAGACACAAGTTTCCTACATTTAAATGGAAGATTTCGAAATTAATAATTTAAATTTAAATTTTGAATCTCCCTTTGATTATTCTTTTAATTAAAAAAATATAGAGAAACCACTGGATTATGAAGATGAGGTTCCACAAGTAGAAACTAAATAGGAGGAGGTTCTCTCTATATCATACCCCCGCAGTTAAATTTGTACCACATTTCAAGGGGGATTTTGTGTACTCTATCCATGGAGTCCTCCTCAATAGAGAATAAGAATTATAAGATCGAAAGAACCACATATGGTTGTTCAAATATAAGAAAATACACCCAAAAAAAAGATTATAGATAACACCTGGTACTTCCCTTGTGGAGGTAGTAAAAATTTCAAGCCCACTTGGGGTCATCATGCCATGAGTTGTCTTTACATTATTTATAGTAATTGAGATTTAAATTTATTTTTTTTTTGGATTAATCTAGCATACAACCTACTCCCTGTTATATTTTTTATATTAAATGACATGATCCTTGAAATTAATTGAGTAATTATCTTCTTTAGGATCATTATGGCACAAGGAAGACCCAAAAAATGGAGGAGGAGAACCAAATCATTAGTTCAAAATGGAGTTCACTTTTATTCTTTATCATTTAAAACTCTTAACATTTTTTTGAGATTCTGATTTGAGATTTAAACTAAAATTACATATCCACATTTAAACTTATTATTTACTTGAGTTATCTAGAATACATTATTTTTTAGTAATCTTATTATGCCATGTTTTATATTTCAAATATGATGAGTTATAATGAGTAAAATTTAGAATTTAATTATTATAGTTAATCATGGATATTCAAATAAGGACTCATTATTTAAATAAATTAATGGATTCTTGAATATGAAATTTGCCTATCATTTTTCATGCTTTGAATTTATGAAATTCCTATTAACTTTTTATTATTATTAATCATGCCTTTAGAGATTTTATAATTTTATAATTTATATTCCCGAGAGTATTTCTAGATTAAGTATTTTCTATTTTGTTCTTGAGCATATTTTTTCAGTGATATTGGGAAATGTCACCGACCAGAGCTTGCATTTGAAATTTTCAAATCTATAACTATGAAAAACACATTTAAAATGGTTGAGGTATCTTTTAAAAAAACACTTATACTTAAAATACAAACTTACATAAATCCTTATTTACCCTTTAGATATCATGAATTACCTTTATAGAAATGAGTTGTGTTTCAAGCTATTTTTATCCATTCCTACCCGACTCTTAGTATTTTCATGATATTTTAAAATTGAATTGTGGGGTTGATGGGAATCATAGTGGAACAGATGATTTACATTGTAAAGAAAAGGTTTGGGGTGATAATTGTGGTTTCTAAGAAAGGTTTTCTATTTATTCAATTTACGTAATTATTTTCCCTTCATGAAAAAAATTAAAAATAGAATGGGTTGTGACTTAGAAGAATAAAAATCACCATTACTACACTGATTATTTTTTTAGTATGTGATTAGATTGTGTATTTAAGTTTTATTAAAATTATAAGTTTCAAAAAATAAAAAAAACTACTTTGAGAAAAATAAAAAAAGTATAAATGTAGTGAAAATTTTCAAAAGGTTCACATCATTCATTACGCTTTCATTTTTCAGGACCTTTTATTTGAAAGTATGGGGTAAGTAGGAGTTTATACTTTCAAGGGGAGAATTTAATTACACTTTTATTTTTGATATCATTCATTTCACTTAATATATAAACCTTCCCCTTATAACTTAATTTTCAAGCGTCATTTCCTACTAACCTTAAGCCTCAAAGTCATTTTAACCTTTAATGAAATCCCTCCTAATTTTATATGACTTTTGTTTTTCATAAAGTGGAAAAGGTTGTTCTATTACAAGATTATGGATAAGGATCATGTTCTCGTGATATGAACATAAATACACCTAAATTTTATCATGATAGATGATATAAAATATTCAAGTGATGAAAATCATGACTTGGCCAGTTAAATAATAATGAGTTGAGGAACTTGAATGAATGAAAGTGGAAGATACATAATTTTTCAAATGGGAAAAGTAAAATAAATGAGTTGATTGTTTATTTAAATTGATAAATTTAATTTATATTTTAGGTGTATTTTTCATATTTTATTTTAAATTGAATATTGTATGATTTTATTTCAAGGGAATTTGAATATTGGTAACATTATAGCCCTCTAAAATCAATGTTGAGATTTTATACTTGAGGATAATCATGGTTTGAGTGTGGGGGAGTTGATAGATAATATTTCCCTCATTTTTCATTTTTATTTAAATTATATAAACCCTCTATATTTATCAATTTGATCTCATATACATCACTTTTTGAATTATGGTGTTTTTTGGGCTAAAATGTAAAAAATTTCTTATTTTTGGAATTTTAATATATTTTAATCACTTTTTTATTTTGGGTATAACTTTTAAAATATTATTTAAATTTGAGTGATTATTGTTTCTTGGTATTCCTTGACTTATTTTCTCCAAATTTTTCTTTTTTACTAATAGATGATTCAAGAATATGGAGGCCCAAAAAAATAAATTTAGTTAAACAACTTTTGGGAGGATAGAGTGAACCCCACCTCAAGAAATAAGATATAAATCATGCTACACACCTCCAATTGATCTAATTCTAGCTATATTTTAAATAGTACTCATATACTCGTTTCTCTATTAAGTTTGGAGGAGTTTTTCATGCATTAAAGTTCCCATTGGATGCTCAACAATTAAGGACGATTCAAGAAGCATTTACAAATGATAAAAGCATGGAGTAATTTGGCTATAACATCTTCTACACATGGAAGACTAATCTGAAATTTGGAGGTCAGATGAAAAAAAATTAAAACATTTTAGAATACTAAGTTTCATAATCAGAAAAAACAAGGGGTATCATGCCTAATATTTGGAAGAAGCATTCTAGAGTTAAACTTTAAATTGTTGAAGACCCGTTATGAACTAAAACTCATTATAATGGATTTTCATGACACCCCAAGGCCACTTACATGTATATAAATAATATTATAGGTGTGGATTGAAGATAATACTAATTAAAGATAGAATCTGTGGGTGATGGATAATGATTTAGTATTTCTCTTTTCTTTATTTTTTATTTTAGTTTTCTTTTAATATATAACACATGCATATTTTTTATTAAATTAGTTCACATTTATTCTTTAACCTCCCTTTCTCTTCCAACCATAATATAATTCTTTGTCTCTTACATGTTCTTCTTTGATATCTATTCACTTTTCAATGGAAATTAACTAACATGAGACTTGGCCTTGGGGGAGGTTTTGCAGCGTTCTTAGTTATTACGCTTCAATTCAACATGTTTTTATTCTATTTGTGGTGGATGCGAGAGTATTTCAAAGGTATGGAATTTTCCACCATGGAATTATTTAAAATTATATTTATTTTCTTCAATTCGTTACTTTTAACTCTATTATCTTATGAAAACCCTTCATACAGTGGAGTTGGGGTTGCCTTAAAGGATGAAACGATATACGGTGATGCCAGGTCTTTTAGGAATAGAATTCTCAGTTGAGGTGTTACCTTATTTGATTACTAGATGAGGTGGGGTTTAGTGAATTTATGAAATTATAAAATCGAACAATAATTACATCGAACAAAATTAATTCATTAATGAGGTTTCATAAAATGAATTATCAAATTAAATTTAAACAACAAATAAATAACTTATGAACCCGTAATATCAAACCATATACCAAGACCTTTCATTCTAAATTGCATTCTATCTGAATTTTAATTTAGATTTCAATTTTTTATTTCATTATTTTAATTCCAAATTTTAATAGACCAAAACTATTATTTTCAACAAACAATAAAAAAATAGATTGATTGAATTTTAAATTAGTGATTGAACTGACTTCAATGATTCTCAAGTGAGACGACCCTAGTGAGCCTATGTACTAAAATAGAAAAATTAAATTTCTTTTTCCATGTTGTGTGATAGGTATTATTCTACATTATATACAAAAATTTCAAAAAAACATTTAAATAAAATAATATCCAAATATTTGGTAGTTTTATAAAAAAAATTAGATGATTCTGCACTTGAATTATTATAAAAATTAAAAAATAAAAAATTAAAAGTATTCTAGTTATACATAGATATTTTATTTTTTATATGGATTTGGCTTCAAGTATTTATTTTTAATTTTATTTGGGTTTGAGTTCTATTTAAATTTATTAACAATATTCGGAGTTGGGTAAGCCAATTTTCACAAGTACCTAATCCCATGGCATACCTAGTTTTTGACTCAAAAATAATTAATGTCTTGACACCATATATTGTATACACAGAGTGCATTGTGTGGGAGAAAAAAATGGTTAATAGCGTCACACCACATCACGATCCCAAAATTAAGTTTACTAAAACTATCTTCGCACCTCATCATAAATAACTTTCATCAGATAATAAGGCATGTGTTTGTTTATGCATGTCTGTTTGTTGCAATTCATGTTAAAAATCAGGCCCAATAAAGAATACCTTTTATCTTAAAGGAACTAAATCAAAAAAAATAGTTTTCTTTATCCCTATATGATACAATTATGTTGATCACTCATCTCACTAGATCCATTATGCCTAGTGACAGATTCTCACAAGGAGGATCACACACCTCTAAGGGTACTGTTGGTAAGAGGTGTAACGTCCCAGACCCAGGTGCCACGCAATGGGTGCCCCGAGCCCGGTTCACCACGTGACCTCAAGCACATTTCCTCAAATGCCAGAGGCTGCCAACTAGCAGCGAGGGACCAGATCTGATAGTGGGGAAACTATGCCCTCATTTGTCAAAGTGTAGCGCAGCTACAAAATAAACATACAATGACAGCGGAAGCAGTAAACATACACAACTGAAATAAACTACAACAGTGGATATAACCAATAGTATATAAATGATGATGCTAAAAGTTTCAACTTCGAAGAAAACAGCCAGAACATGTTATACATCAATACAGTACAACAAAATACAGAGTACAGCAAACAAGAAAAACAGCTGGAAGCAGCATCGCGAGCCTAGGCTCAGTCCCATGCCCTCCTACTCCTCAGCAATAGTCAAGTACCTATATAGGGAATCTTTCCCCTATCTACACCTGCAGCAATGTAATCTGTTTGGGCTGAAAAGAGTGACCCAAATAGGGTGTGAGAAATATATCTCAGTAGGCACCCACCAAAGGCCTATGCCCAACTGTGTGCTAACATTCAACAATAGTGTGTAGTGGTAAAATGCAATAAAGTAAGCAGTACTCAAAAGTAACAACTACCAGTTATATTGCAATTTTTAATATTCATTTAATCCATTTAATATACGAAATCACCACAGTGCATTTCTAAGTAAACAACTAGTCTCCTCAGACACGTAAACTCCGACCCTCGAGTAATGAGTATCCAACACAAGAATATGACCTCAGGCATAACAGAGTTTGCCCTCAGGAGTAGGTAGTGTTGCCCACAGGCACAGAATCAGCTGCCCATAGGCACGAAAGAAGTTTCCCTCAGGCCGAAATAACTAATGCCCACAGGCTAAATAGTGCAGTGCCCACAGGCTAATCACAACAACGCCCTCAGGATAAACAGGTAATCGGGCCATGCCCAACATGTAACAAAGCAGTAAATAAGAAATTCCTCTCGAGGAAATTCTACAATTACTACTTTAAAGGCAAACCCTTGGATATACTGGCCAAATGGCTAAACAGGGAAACACACCCCCGGGGTGGTTCCGGATCCAAGAAACGATCCCAACCAGCATTTTATTATCACAATTTAATCACCTATGCAATTCTAGGAATTAAATATAGCAACGAACTCATACACACAACACCCCAACATGGGTTCATGGCACAAAAACGCAAAAAAATGCATGACAGTTGGAAATTTACACCAATCCACCTACCTTATACGCCAACGAACGTTATACCTGAACATCGACTCCAGAAACGCCTGAGAATGGAGTAGATCTGACGTAGAAAAAAACCCATTAAAATGTAAATAACATCCATTAGGGGAAGAATTGGTAAGAACCATACCAGGAGAGGAGAGGTCTTACCCGTGCGGTTCCAACGAGATCGTCTGAAACCGAATCGGATTCCAGACGAACACCTGGCAGATCTTCAAAGGTTCGGTCGTCCTCCTTGGCTCCAAAACGGCTCAAATTCCTCCTCTGCCAAATGAGGAGGCTACTACCTGTTTTAATCCAAAAAAAAAAGTACACGGCGTGTACTTATGACTACACGGCGTGTACTTCCTTCATTTAATTGTTCCTCTGGTGGCACCGCCACACTGTTCATCCGTCAACATGAGTACACGGCATGTACTCCTGAGTACATGGCGTGTACTGTTGCCCAGATAGTGGCGACTCCACTACCTTACTGTTTAGGCTTGCCGACTGACTAAATGGCGTGTAAGGTACCACTACACGACATGTAGTCAGTTCCTACACCCCTCGTTGCCGACATGGCTGCACGCCCCGTGTACCCATCCCACATGGCCAAAAGTACACGGCGTGTGGAAAAAGTACACAGTGTGTAGTTCCAAAATTTAGGATTTTTCCCCATTTCCCATATTTTCTCAAAAACACTTAAGGAAAAGGAAAAAGAAGAAGCTCGTACCTCAAAAATAAGAACCGGTTTCTTACAAAATTCCCCCCTTATATAAATTCATCCCCGAATTGCCCTTCCCAGGGTGGAGAAGATAAAGCTCAGAACAGCTCTGGCCACTGAGCACGTACATCGGCCTCCCGCTCCCTCGTCGCGTCCTGCACTCGGCCATGCTGCCATAGCACCCATACAAGAGGAACTAAACAGCCTCAGAGAACCTTCGTTCTCCTGTCAATGATATGAATCAGATGCTCCTCAAAGGACACATCAGCCTCCAGCTCAACCTCCTCAGGATGAAAGATGTTAGACGGGTCTGAATGATAGCGACGCAACTGAGACACGTGGAAGACGTCGTGCGTGGCTCGATACCGCTGCGGTAACTGCAACCGATAGGCAACCAGCCCGAATCTCTCCAGAATATCAAATGGATTCACATACCTCGGTGAAAGCTTACCATGTCTCCTGATTCGCTTGTGTCCCAGCCTCGGTGAAACACGCAAGAAAACCTGATCCCCGACCACGAACTTCAAAGTTCATCTACAGCGATCAGCATAAGACTTCTAATGAGACTGCACGATAGCCATCAGCTTCTGAATCAACTGGACCTGCTCAGATGTCTCTTGCATGAGCTGTGGTCCCAGTAAAGCTGCCTCACCTGTCTCTAACCAGCACAAAGGTGAACGTCATGGCCTACCATATAAATCCTCATATAGTGTCCTCTCAATAGTCGCCTGAAAACTATTGTTATAGGAAAACTCGACTAAGGGTATATGCTTCTCCCAAGAGCCCCCAAAGTCTAGGACGCATGTGCATAGCATTTCCTCTAGCACCTGTATCGTACGCTCTAACTTGTCATCGGTCTAAGGGTGGTATGTTGTGCTCAGAAGCACCTGTGTATCCAGCGCCCTCTGAAAACTCTGCCAGAAACGAGACTTAAAGCGGGAGTCCCTATCTGAAACGATAGAATGAGGGACCCCATGAAGACGTACGATATCTCAGATATACAGCCTTCTGAGCATGTTCACACCGAAGGTCTCCTTGATTGGAAAGAAGTGAGATACATTCATGAGTCTTTCCACAACAACCCACACGGAGTCATTGCCTCGAGGTGACCTCGGCAATCCTCTCACTAAATCCATCATGACATCATCCCATTTCCACTCTGGAATGGGTAACTGCTGTAACAGCCCAGCTGGCCTCTGGTGCTCTGCCTTCACCTGCTGACAGGTTGAACATCTCGTAACCAAACCAGCTATCTCTCTCTTCATACCCGGCCACCAGTACTGACGTCTCAAGTCACGGTACATCTTGGTAACCCCAGGATGAACTACCCAAACTCAAGCATGAAACTCCTGCATCATCTCCTCGTGTATATCCCATGGAACCCATACTCGTCCATGGAAATTCAAAACCTCATCATCGCCTATCATCCAACCGAGAGGATGGTCCTCACTTTCCACCAACTCCCGTAGAACTAGGCCTTCTGAATCTGATAGTTGTCTCATCCTCACTCTGTCCAGGAGGGTGGAAGTCACAGCTAAAGAAGGAAGTTATGTCTTCCCCTGACTGTCATGCACCTCTAGATGCATCTTAGAGAACAAATTCATAAGCTCCCACACACCACTGGCCTCTTGCACTTCCTGCATCTGAGTCTTTCTGCTCAGTGAATCAGCTACTGCATTACCTTTACCAGGTGTGTAGGCAAGCTCAAAATCGAAGGACTGTAGGTACTCAACCCACCTTCTCTTCCTCAAATTCAGGTCATGCTGAGTAAAGATATACCTGAGGCTTTCGTGGTCGGTGAAATCCACAAAATGCTCTTCCAACAGATAATGTCTCCAACAGCACAACGCATGAAAAACTGCAGCCAACTCGAGATCATGCGTCGGGTAATTCCTCTCATGTGGCATCAACTGCCGAGACCCGTACGCAACAACTCGTTCGCCCTACATCAAATCGACTCCCAGCCCAATACCTGATGCATCACATTAAACTGTATAGCTCTTCCCCTGCTCTGGGAGTATCAGGATCGGTGTTGATGTCAACCTTCCCTTCAGGTCCTGAAAAGTTGTCTCGCAAGATTCTAACCAAATGAACTTCACACCCTTCTTAGTCAGACCCTTCTATGGTGCTTCTAAGTGGGAGAAGTCTTGTTTGAAGTGTCTGTAGTAATCATCCAGCCCTAATAAACTCCATATCTCAAACACGTTCTTAGGCTGCTCCCAGGAAACTACTGCTCTCACCTTCTCTGGGTCTACTGCAACTCTTGCCTCTGAGATGATATGACCCAGGAAGTGAATCTGGTCCATCCAAAAGTGGCACTTAAAGAGCTTAGCATATATTTGATGCTCTCTCAGTGTACTCAATACGTTCTCAAGATGGGTGGCATGGTCGTGTCGAGTGTGAGAGTACACCAAGATGTCTTCCACAAATACTACAACAAAAGAATCAAGATACGGATGGAACACACGATTCATCAGAGCCATGAAAATTGCTGGCGCGTTCGTGAGTCCGAACGGCATAACCAAGTACTCATACAGACCATATTTGCTCCGAAAAGCTGTAAGCGGTATATCTGATGGTATCACGCGTAGCTGATGATATCCAGATCTCAAGCCAATCTTTGAGAACACTCGTGCTCCACGAAGATGATCAAACAGATCATCAATCCTTGGAAAGGGATACTGATTCTTAACCGTCAACTGGTTCAGCTTCCGATAATCCACGCAAATTCTAAGGGTATCATCCGCCTTCTTCGCAAAAAGGACCGGAGAACCCCAAGGAGAAGTACTGGGTTGGATAAAGCCCTTTGCCTGTAACTCCTCTAACTGCCTCTTAAGCTCTTGCAGCTCAGGTGTAGCCATCCTATAAGGAATAATAGACACCGGTGCTACTCTTGGAACAAGCTCGATAGAGAAATCCACCTCTCGCACTGGAGGTAGACCCAAAAATTCATCCAGGAAGACATCCCTAAAACGATCAAAAACTGGAGGGAAATCCATCTGAAAAGTCCCCTCATCATCCAGATATAAGCTCGCTATCTGGGCTGTGACTCCACCTCGTCCATGATGCTCTAGTCCAGCTCGACTCGCCTGAACATCCCATTCACCCTTGTATAGAAACTTTTCATCCTCTGGTGATGTGAAACGCACCCTGTGACGATAGTAGTCTATAAAGGCTCAAAAGAGAACCAACCAGTCCATCCCGGGAATGACATCATAGCTCGTCATCTCCAAGACATAGAGGTCCCAAAGGAAGTGACACCCTTCAACATCAAGGGGGCACTCCTTACACTGACGCACACCAGCTGTCTCAGTCCCCAACGGAGTGTCTAGCATTATGATATTAGAAGAATAAGAAACACCGAGCCCAAGGCTCTCTACAATGGTTACAGATATGAAACTATGTGTAGCACCCGTATCAAAAAGAACTGAAGATTAGACAGAAGCTACTAGAATAGTACCTCTGACTGTAGAAGGTCTGGGATCCTGCTCCTGTTGGGTCTGTTGCACTGCATATGCCCGCCCAGTGCCGTGGCCCTACGACATAGCCTAACTACCCTGAGTTGTCCCACCCTATTTCTTCTGAGATCCTGGCGTCTGGCTACCATGGCCACGACCACCATCTCTTCCTGCACTCCCTGACGCATTCCAGTTCCCTGACTGGTAAGAATCCACTGGTCCTGCTCCCGCACGCGGAGTCTTCACAGAACCCCTCTCACTATCCACTGGTGGAAACTCCCTGCAATAGCGTTGTAGATGACCCATCTTGCCACAAGATTGGCACTCCACTGGGTCTTGTGGAAACTGCGGCCTCTTGTGCCCCTCTCTACCACACTGGTAGCACATAACCTGGCCACCTGAAGCATTCTCTTGACTGGTACTGCCACCCTGAGAGAAGTCCATCTGTCTCTTCCTCTTGCCAACCAAAATTGTACCAGTGACTGGTGCTGAACCGCCCTGGCCCACACCACTCGATTCCCGTAGGTTCCTCTCTGTAATCAACGCCTGGTTCACAATCGCATATATAGTAGGAAACCTGAAAACATTTACCATCACTCGGATGTCATACTGAAGAACATCCTCAAAACGTCTAGCTATCAACATCTCATCACCCACTAGCACGGGTGAAAAGCGCTGAAGCTCCGTAAAATGAGCAGAATAGTCCATCACCGACATAGTGCCCTGCTGCAGATTCCTAAACTCTCGAGCTCTATCTACCCTCATCATATTGGGAAAGAAGAAGTCATAGAAGATTGCCTGAAAATATTCCCATGATATGTCTCTGTGATGCTCTGTTTGGGTTGTAACATCCCACCACCTCTTGGCGGAATCACGCAGCATGTAAGTCGCGAGCTTGACCCTCTGCCCTGGAGGCTTCTCAAGATGCTCGAAAATAGTCTGCATTGATCCTATCCAAGACTTCGCAGCTTGTTGTCCACCATCCCTTAAAAATGTAGGCGGATGCTGCTGCTGAAAGATACGTGTCATCCCAGCCATAGATGTAGCAGCCTGCGGTGGTCCCTGAAAGGTATGCATGAACCGCATAAAGCCCTCACGGAACTGCGCCTTCGCGCCTGTGTCTGGTATAGAACTGGCGCCGCATCTGGCTCTGCTGTAGGATCAACTGGTAGCCCATGGTCCACCATCTCCGGAGTATAATCGTCACCACTCCCCTGGAGAACAACTCACGGTTCTATAGGCGGCATGCAACTACAAGGTCAAAGGCACGCCTTAGATTCAAGATTATCAAGACTAAAATCGAAGGAACCATAAAGGGAACAAGAGGAAAAGGCATTTCAAAAATTGAAAAACAAGACTACACGGCGTGTACACTAACTACACGGCGTGTACTTGACTTCTCTTCCCATGCCCGAGTCCTTCTACACAGCTAAGCCACATGGCTTCCGTTGAAAAAAACTGCACGGCGTGTATAATATCTACACGGTGTGTACTGTGTTATTTTCCAACTACTCGTGTTGTCTGTGACACGGCCGACTACTGGGCTTGACACTACATGGCGTGTTACACCCGCACACGGTGTGTACACCACCCCGTTTCCCAACCACACGGCTAACTCCACACGGTCTGTCCTCGGACAGGACTACACAGCGTGTCCCATAGATACACGGCGTATTTAGGGAGAGGTGACACCGGCCCGTGTTGTTATTTACACGGCCGATTCCCCAGGTCACACTACACGGCGTGTCCATAATTGACACGGTGTGTTCTGTCAAGGAGGTCACCGACCCGTGTTTTTAGTTACACGGTCGGACTCTAGGTCAACACAACATGGTGTGTACATTAGGTACACGGCGTGTTTTTCCCAAGCCTTTCCCTACCCCGTGTCGCAGCCCACATGGTTTGTGACACGGGTTGAGACTACACGGCATGTACTCAAAAATTTTATTTTTCTTCTCGAACAGAAGAACATACACGGCATGTATAAAAATACTACATGGCGTGTATACTGGGTTTCTGGACAGTATGCCTCAGAAACTTCCCCGAAACCCATAAAATACCGAAAAACAACACCTAAGTGTCAAATTCTGACCCGTGGGGGCCCATACTCCCCATGAATCAAATTTTGACATCTCATATGTGTTATAACCAATAAGAAGTCAATGATCTACAAAATTCCGGTCAATGGGGGCCTATACTCCCCAAAAATCAATGTTTGGCATCCATTCTATAAACAGGCTCACATAAAATTACCCTATCAAATAGCAGGTATTTTATCAGAGCAGCTATCACAACAGCATGCTTTATTAGCACAACAACTATCACAACAACGTGCAATTTCTTATGCACCTACATGGCATGGAAACTATGCATGGCATGTGATTTCTAGCATGTGCCTATATGATGCATGAGACGGCATTCCCTCATCTCATCAGGTTGCAACTAAATAGAACCCATAGATAAATTATAAACAGCACAATCTCAAAGTGCATCACCCAATGGTGAAATCAAATCAACTATAAAATTTGCAAAGTCAAAAGAATTTAAAAATACGAGGTTGACTGGATTTTCCCTGTACACAGGTTAGCTATGCCTGGGCACATCTTATTACCAACTACCGTTCCGTCCTATCCCTTACTACGGCTCCAAATAGTAAGTTAAATAAAAGAACCCCTCTGATACCACTTTGTAACGTTCCGAACCCGAGTGCCATGCAACGGGTGCCCCAAGCCCAGTTTGCCACGTGACCTCAAGCGCATTTCTCCAAACGCCAGAGGCTATCGACTAGCAGCAAGGGCCCAGGTCTGATAGTGGGGAAACTATGCCCTTATTTGTCAAAGTGTAGCGCAGCGGAATACAAAATAAATATACAATGACAGTGGAAGAAGTAAACATACACAACTGAAATAAACTAAAGCAGTGGATATAACCAACAGTATATAAATGATGATGTTACATGTTTCAAGTTCTAAGAAAACTGCCAGAACATGTTATACATCAATACAGTACAACAAAATACAGAGTACAGAAAAAAAGAAAAACAGCTGGCAGTGGCATCACGAGCCTAGGCTTGGTCCCATGCCCTCCTACTCCTCATCAATAGTCAAGTACCTGTATAGGGACTCTTGCCCATATCTACACCTGCAGCAACGTAATCTGTTTGGGCCGAAAAGCGTGACCCAAATAGGGTGTGAGAAATATATCTCAGTAGGCACCCACCAAAGGCTCGTGCTCAACTGTGTGCTAACATGCAACAATAGTGTGCAGTGGTAAAATGCAATAAAGTAAGCAGTACTCAAAAGTAACAACTACCAGTTATATTGCCATTTTTAATATTCATTTAATCCATTTAATATAAGAAATCACCACAGTGCATTTCTAAGTAAACAACTAGTGTCCTAAGACACCAAAACTCCTACCCTCGGGTAATGAGTATCCAACACAAGAATATTCACTCAATCATAATAGATTTTTTCCTCAGGCATAGGTAGTGTCGCCCACAGGCACAGAATCAGCTTCCCGCAGGCACGGAAGAAGTTTCCCTCAGGCCGAAATAACTACTGCCCACAGGCTAAATAGTGTAGTGCCCACAGGCTAATCACAACAATGCCCTAAGGCTAAATAGGTAACCGGGCCATTCCCAACATGTAACAAAGTAGTAAACAAGCAATTCCTCTTGAGGAAATTCTATAATTACTACTTTAAAGGCATACCCTCGGGTATCCTGGCCAAACGGCTAAACAGTGAAACACACCCCCAGGGTGGTTCCGGATCCAAGCAACGATCCCAACCAGCATTTTATTATCACAATTTAATCACCTATTCAATTCTAGGAATTAAATATAGAAACTACCTCAGCCACATGACACCCCAATATGGGTTTGTAACACGAAAATGCACAAAAACGCACAATAGTTGGAAATTTACACCAAGACACCTACCTTATACGCTAACGAACGTTATACCCGAACGCCGACTCCAGAAATGCCTGAGAATGGCGTAGATATGACGAAGAAAAAAACCCATTCAAATGTAAATAACTTCTGTTAGGAGAAGAATTGGTAAGAACCATACCAAGAGAAGAGAGGGATTGCCCGTGTGGTTCCAACGAGATCGTCTGAAGCCAAATCGGATTCCAAACGAACACTCGGCGGATCTTCAAAGGTTCGGTCATCCTCCTTGGATCCAAAACGGCTCAAATGCTTCCTCTACCAAATGAGGAGCCTACTGCCTATTTTAAGCTAAAAAACAAAGTACACGGCGTGTACTTCTGAGTAAACAGCATGTACTTCCTTCATTTAACTGTTCCTCTGGAGGAACCGCCACACTGTTCATCCATCGACATGAGTACACGGTCTATACTCTTGAGTACACAGCATGTACTGTCTCCCAGCTGGCAGCGACTCCACCGCCTTACTGTTTACTCCTGCCGACTGACTACACGGCATGTAAGGTACCACTACACGGCGTGTAGTCGGTTCCTACACCCCTCGTCGCCGACATGGCTACTCGCCCCGTGTACCCATCCCACATGGCCAAAAGTACACAGTGTGTGGAAAAAGTACACGGTGTGAGTTCCAAAATTTAGGATTTTTCCCCAGTTTGCATATTTTCTCAAAAACACTTAAGGAAAAGGAAAAAGAAGAAGCCCGTACCTCAAAAATAAGAACTTGGTTCTTACAAGAGGGATACCATAATCTATTCATCAACTCATTCAACTCTTCACCACCATAAAATTATTTTCCCGTGATATGTCCAATCTAATAAAAATCTCAGGGTGGTTTCATCAATTATAATAATAAGATGATTATATTGGTTAGAGTCTCAAGGTGTTCATTTCAGTCAGGGTCTTGAATAATTACATCAATCAATATCTCGAGTCAGTCATGTTGTAACATCCTCAACCTAGTTTTCTTGAATAATAACTGAACTGAGTTTACCACATGACTTCAGACACAGATCCTTGTATGCTATATGGTGTTGACTATCATTGAGAGTCTGATAAACCATGTGAGGAGACAATATTCTCTTGTATCATCACAAACAATAATAACTGATACTAATATCTCCATAACCAAAATCACATTATAGTAAAAAATATAGAATTATAGTGGAAAGAAAACCATAATAATGACACATGCAGGTCAAACAATCACATGTCATAAAAGGATCACTGAATGGGCCGAACACACACACTACATGAATAAAGTGAAATAAATTAAAAGCCTTTTAACATTTTCCTATGAATCACCTCAAACTTGTCTCTATGATCTCACTGAGGTCCCCCATCTCATCTTCCTGTATTAGGTCTATAAATTGAACCTGTGAGTTAGCCATTAGATATAAAATACTAGTGGAGAATGAGAAACAAGAGAATGACCATGTAAGTGATCTCCACATGGAACCCTAGTCATTCGCTCACCCTTCAGGCAATGGTGATAGTCATCCCACTTGCCTCCAACCCTCATTCGATGTTCTCCCCTTTCACTGATCCATCCTCACTACCAGATTTTACCCAAGTCCTCCTTACCTCGAAAGTACCTGCCTCTCACTATGGTTCTCGTTCACTTCTGATCTCTCTCCATGAGTTCTCAGAGGCTTCATCGCTCAATGGGTTGTCTCTTTTCACCCTCTTTGGTTGTCTACGACCATTGCTCGACCACTTTGATAGGTTTTTCAACAATGTGTGACCCTTGAAGAACCGCACCATGGTTGGGCTTCTGGATTCTCACCACTTTCTCCTTCGATTCAAATGCGCTGATGATCTAGCTTCCACACGGTCCAAAGGTACACAATCTTGATATGGCTCTCACTTCTTCATGTACAGATGGAATTATGATTTATACAAGAAATGTGACTCCCCACTCACGTTGATTTGGGTAAGCTTCTCGTATCTCCCTCTTCCTTTTCAAATTCCCTCCATTCTATAGATGTTGGAAAACCTCATCCGGAGGTTACTAGACTTTGATAAGCACTCTCTCTCTCTCTCTTTCACCTAATTTCTCCCCGTATCTGTGTGGTAGTGGATATTTCAAAACCTCTGGTGGACATTTTTTGGATTTATTTTGTTGAATAACTATGTTATAAACAATCAGTGGTCCTTGAAAATTGGTTCGATTTTGGTAGTTTGTGTTTTTGTCTCGGTCACCTTCATTCCAGTTGTCATTCTCCTTGTAGCTCGGCTAAGTCAATTAGTTTTGTACCCCTTCTATTGAATTCCCGACCTTCTAGATCGCAAGGGGATACAGACACGATGGAGCGGGTTTGTTTCTCCTCTACTTCTACTGGTGGGAAACAGGATGTTGATGCTCCTGTTATTGATGGTCGGGTTGGTGTGAATGCAGGCTTTGTCTCAGCCTTGTTAAAGGGTGTTCAACGTGATCCTCCAAGGATTAATCCCTTATTTTATAATGTCTTAAATTTATTGAGGGATTATTTGGGTGCTCTCCCATCAGTTGGGAATGGTTTGGTGGGACATGATGAACATGGTGCGGCAAAGGATGTTGCTGCTGTTAATAACCAGGAGTGGCGATTAGAAGGTCAACGGAGGAAGGTGAATGTCCTAAGATTTCATCTTATGTGGAGTCTGTATGTACAGGTATAGATGACACTATATGGGAGGGCCCCTATATTTATCCAACTCCTATAAACATTTCAAGACTGAGAAGAGTGGTTCCAACTATGGAATTAAGTAATCGTTTTGAGAGTCTGGAGAACAAATTGCCTTCTCAAGAGGCAGACCAGGAGGAAACCATCAATAAGGAGTAGGTTATTACTTGGGAAGATTCTGGGGATGAATTATCTAGTAATTTTTCATGGGTTAGTGTTCAATAATTTCAAGGAAGTGATGCCTATAGTTTGAGGAGGAAGGGACGAAAAGGTGGAAAGAAATCACAAAAGGACTACTCTTATATGCCTTCTATAATGAAGACTTGATCTACCATGAATTTGAAGACCTAAGTGATTGATGGTACTACCAAATCTAATGGTAATGTTTTAGGTGTAGAGGTTGTGGTTTCTGAGGCTAATCTTGGTAGTATTTTCTTACAATATCCAGGCAGCGCAGATGTACAACCAGTGGAGCTGCTTCTACATTACGGAGAAGTTATGGAGGAGGAATCCCATGTGCTTAATGCTACAAAAGTTGATGGTGATAAGATGATGCTGAGGTCCATTCAGGTGGACACCAATAGAGATCATAGGGATTAGATATCAAAGCAAGATCTAATCATAATTAGAGGTTTTAATGTGGGGAAAATAAACTAGAGGATTTCATGCAAGCGTGGGATATACTGGCATGCCGCTTTGAAGACCTTATTCAGGATGATCCAGAAACACTGATAACACATCTCTAATGGAATCTCCTTAAGGATAAGCATGAAAAAAGTCTTAATTTGTCCATCAATAACTTTCTTTTATCCTGGGGTTTCTCACTTTTACCTTAAAAGTGTCTTTTGGTTAATAAAAAAATTTGACATTGGATGGATGAGTTAGCCATAAGATCTCAATCACAGAGTTATCCCCTCAAGCGATACTTGACCACAATCACCCAAGACCTTCAATAACCAAATCGACCATCAACTATACACATGAGGTATGGTTGACATATCCTTATCGAAATTCATGCAACCCATGTGTTCATTATACATTGTCAAAACCACGTGAGACCGACTTCCTGTTGCATTAATGGAGTACATGACATGTATACAACATATACGATGTGTGAATCATTAATTACCACATAAAAATTACATGTCAGGCCATTTAGAAATAAAAGAGGACACACAACATGTGATATACACATCATATAGTTGTCTTATACAGATCGCGCAGAACTGTGTTCGATGAACACGTCAAATCCATCGGTGGGTTGCAAAGACACACAACAAGTGGAACACACGGGTTGTAGATAAGTGTACACACTGTGTAGTTTGACTAATTTACATTCCAAATCCCCAGAGATGTAATTAGAATACTCAACAACTGAAATACAGGTTTGTAACTAGTATTTAAACGCTTTGTAGTATCCCAATTAAGGATAAAATTAAATTACATTAAATAAATTACAGTATAATTAAAAACTTATTTTATTGATTATCACATTTTTTTTGATAATTTAATAATGGTTTTAAAGTGTTTTCAAAATGATCAATTAATTTATTATAATAATTTATAATAATTGGTTCTTCCATTATTTTTCATAGATTCTATTAAGATGGTTATCTCAAAGAGAATTCAGATGGTCATTACGATAAAAGTGAATTAATTAATTAATTAATGCATGTTTATATTAAAAATAAAGAATGAATATAAATGAATGTTAACCAATTTAATTGTTCATATATGTTTCATATATGACCATTCATGATTTTTACCAAGATTTGGGTATATTTTTGATGTTTTAATTTAATTTATTTGATGGGATTAAAATTTTTTAATATTAAATTAAATGTTATGGTATGTGTGTCATCCCTCCCTCAATTATTATGTAATAATTGTCTGACCATGGTTCTTTATGAAATATCCATTAACCAGACCTTTTATTCCCCTCACCTACATGTTATAAATACTTGTAATTAAAAAAGTATCTCAAGGTGTGTGGAGTTGGTTCAAGACGGAACCATTATGATGCTAACCTAGGAAATACACTGGTGTACGTGTGGAATATTGCAACTCATGTGAAGACCAACATAAGGAATTTTCAACTATCACTAATACAAAACATGCATTTAACCTTCCTAAAATTGGCCTTAATCAGTGCTAGAAAAGCGTTAACTATCAGATCCTGATTAAAATTATTAGGTATTTATCAGTTCTTTTAGAAGAACTAATGAAATGATATTTTATCATCACTTTTAGAAGCGTCGGTAAATAGAGATTTTATCAACACTTTTAGAAGAATTGATAAAGGATGTCTTTATCAGTTCAAATAATATCATAGATAAAGGGTCATATTATAGTGTGTTGTAATAGCACACTGTAACACCAGTGTTATATGCTTTGATATCACACTGCACCATTAGAAAAGAAACCAAAAATCAAAACAACAAGTATAAGTATAGAATTTGAATGAAATAAAACTTACAAAACAAATAATGGAAAAAACACTATATTATATACATTTAAGACATTGGTTTATACAATTACAAGAGTAAGTACAAATTATTACATACATTAAATACAATAAATGTTCCTTTTTCTTTTTCCCCGGGCCTTGACTTATGTTATTTCCAAACAAACCACCCCTGCTCGAGAAAACTAATGCACCAGTATAAGAAAAAAATTCTTATGTTAGTAATAATATAAATAAATAAATTAAACTAAAGTCTTAATTTTAAACTAAACTTTGAGTCATACCAGAAAAACTATGTATCGGATTGAGTTTTGGTTGATTATTTCATGTCACACCATTACTTATTCATCTTCAAGCATTATATTTTTGGAAATTAACTAAATAAGTATAAGATAAAAATGATAAAAAATTTAATTAATTATATCATATTGAATGATGAGAAAACAATTTAGGCTTGTTTTCTTTTTTTTGGAATTGTGATGCATGTTTTAAACTAAAATGACAGTTATCTATTAAAAAGATGCACATGGAGTCATATTAGTCACACCGCGCATCAGATTGAGGTACATATGACTCCTAAAAATAAAAAATGATTTATGGATCGTTTTTTATAAAGTATCAAAATAATGTGAATGTATTTTCTTAGTTTTGAGTGTCTCAGTTTTCTTTTTTAGTAAAATTTATGTCAAGTTTAAATAAAAATTGGCACTTTGAGTCATACCAGTCACACCATGAGTTCTATTGTGGTGAGGATAATTTTTAAATGTTTCAAATGACTTATTGATAATTTTCTGAAAATATCAAAATAATCTAAATGTGTTTCCCCAATTTTTAGTACGTCACTTTTCTTTTTTATTAAAATGTCATTTAAAATTGGAAACACGTTCTTTGAGTTATACCAGTAACATCACGTGTTACTATGAAATGAGACTTATTACAACACACCAAAAATAAATTATGAATCATTTTCCCAGAATTATCAATAAAATATTAATGTGTTTTCTTAGATTTCAGTGAGTGACACTTTTTGAAATAAAATGTAAATTTTAAATTAATAATGAACAGTTTGAGTCATATTGGACACATCTTGAATTGTATTAAGGTGTAGTTGATTGTTACATTTTACAAATGACATATGAATAGTGTTAATAAAGTATCAAAACAATCCGAATGTGTTTTCTCAATTTTTAGTATGTCAATTTTATTTTTTATTAAAATTAATTTCAATTTTAAATAAAAAGACGCATTAGGAGTTATAACAGTCACACCATTCATTATATTGAGGTTCAAATGATTTATACACATTCCAAATGACTCATGTATCATTTTCTTAAAGTATAAAAACAATACGAATGTGTTTTCTTGGTTTTGAGTACGTCACTTGTATTTTTTACTATATTTTCATTTTAAACTGGAAACATGCACTTTGAGTCATAACAGTCACATTGTGTGTCAATTTGATATGAGAATAATTCCTACAAATCAAAAATTACTTTTGAATTGTTTTCTCAAATTATCAAGACAATGAAATAACATTTTCTTATTTTTTTAGTGAGTAGCACTTTTTGAACTAAAATGTCAATTTTAAATTGATAACATACACTTTGAGTCATATTGGGCACATAGTGTATAATATTGGGGAAAAAATGATTCGTACATGTCACAAATGACTTATGTATCATTTTACTAAAGTATCAGAACAATATGAATGTGTTTTCCTAGATTTGTGTATGTCAATTGTGTTTTTTACAAAAAATAATTTCAATATTAAATAAAAAGATGCACTTGGAGTCATATCAGTCACATCGTGCATCAGATTGAGGTGAAACTAATTCCTAAATATAACAAATTACTTATAGATATTTTTATTAAAGTATAAAAACAATTTTAATTTGTTTTATTGGTTTTAATTGTGTCACTTTTTTTACTAAAATTCCTTTTTAAAATGGAAACACGCACTTTGAGTCATAACGATCACATCATGTATTGGTTCAACATGAGAATGATTCCTACAGACTACAAATGACTTATAAATCATTGTAATAAATTATCATGAAAATCCAAGAATGTTTTCTCAATTTTAATTGAGGGACACTTTTTGAACTAAAATGTCAATTTTAAACTGATAATGGACACTTAAATTCATATTAGGAACAACGTATATTGGGTTACGGTGAGACAGATTTCTACATATTAAAAATGAATTTTTGATCATTATCATAAAGTATAAAAATATCAATACTAGAAATTCAGGCTATATCCATGGTTTAAAATTGTGGATATAGGTTCTGAAACTGTGGCTATAGGTAATAGCCAAGATTTAGGGAACTGTGGATCCTATTTGCATGGAAATAGTGCCATGATTATAGACACGATTTCCTCTGGGGTAGTACACCTATAGCTATGGTTTTAAAATGTAGCAATAGGTAATTCCGTTGAAATATATATCCATGATTTAAAACCATGGATATAGACCTATGGACACAGTTTCCATCGTGTTAGTAGATCTATATCCATATTTTGAAACCATGGCTATATATAATTCCATAAAAATATATTACCATGGTTTAAAAATATGGTGTTAGGCTAATGCCCATGGTTTAAACCATAGAAATAGGTCTAATTCCACATTTTTAAATTATGTCTATATCATAGACTTTACATAAAACTTATCAACTCTACTACCATGATTTAAAACCATGGATATATCTTAGTTTCCAGAAGAAGAAGAAATGTCGGTCTACTACAAACTTCTACACCCTGTACCCTTCATTGCACCTAGCACCAAACTAAAACTAATAGAAGAATAAAAACAAGTAATAAAACACATAAAAAACCATAGATAATTTTTAGTTTTTTTGTGAAAATGATTTTTTAAGTATTCTTAATAAAATATACATAATTTTTGCAGTAAGAAGAAAGTAATTTGAGGAAGTTATGCCCCCTAGAAAAGTACCATTTTGTATTGTTATTTTATATGAAATTATTAAGGTTTTATGTGAAGTGAAAGTAAAAAATTACTATATATTTAAGGTATTTGTAGTTCATATGTGTTATTTTGAATATGTGAAAGTAATACTAGTGAACTGGTATAACAATACATGTAATAGAGAACTATGATATGGTGGTTGAAAAACATGGATTACTTTTTACTTGAAATAATACCTATTTATAATGATTACTAGAGACATGTAAAATTTGGAATCTATGGTTGAAGTCAATGGTATTGATTTAAAGAATGGAATAGGTAGAAATCTTCATAGTATAAACAATATATTTTATACAATTGAAAAAATGATAATTTCCTCAATGTAATTATTTTATTTTAGAATATCAGTTAAAAAAAATAAATGGAATGAAAATGGTGGTGGATGCTATAATTAATTTTCATAACCCCTATTTGAAATTGGAAGGCTTGTAATAGGTGTTCATATTGTGGTGTGGTGCACATGAAAGATTATCTAAAGTATGATTATAGAGTGCCCTTGAGTCATAGTAAAAGATATAGAGAGTATTGGGGATCTAAAGATGAAATTCTTATAGGAAATGTAATCTTGGTTTTGGGTATTCTGAAGGAATTTTTTGTGGAGATGAATTATTCCATGATTATCCCTATGTCATGTCATGGTGTGCAGGTAAAATGATTATTATGAAGTTATTTCCCTGAAATTTTAATGGGTTCATGTGAAATATATATGGTACACTCTATAGTGGTAATGTCCATTCTATAGAGAAATAAAGCTATAAGACTCATAGGTTTCAATTTTCTATCATTCAAGAGGAATACCCTAGAGTCAAATGAATAATTTAGACTGATAATAAAAGGGGTTTAAGAATGAATTTTTTATATATAAAAGAGGTTTATTTTGGATCTATCTATAGGGAATCATGTTTATTATCTAATTATATGGGAGATATCATATATTTAAATAGGAGGTTAAATTATTTTTGAAAATATATATAGATAAATGTTGAATAGGGGAGTTCCAAACATTTCCTCAAAAGTCAATAGAAGGAAATACATGAGGTATTCTCACTATATGTCCATAAAGTTCAATAGTGTATGAAATTGAAGTAGAATTGATACACCCATATTGGTGTAAACTCTATCTTGGTTTATAAAGATCAAGACAATAACACTCATGGATGTAGTGTGAAATTCAAATGATTAAGAGTAGAGATTTCATTATTTCTCTGGTGGTTGTAAACCTGGAGGGCCAATGGGGTCGTTCATAATTTTATTGAAGAATAAATTTTCTTAGTGTTTCTGGTGCATGATGTAATTCCCTGGCCCTATTTACCCAGAGCTGGTGCATTATTTTAATACATTATCATGACTACAAAGAAACAAGTCATAAAGGACCGATCAGTTTAGTAGTTTTGGAAAATAGATTACATACATGAACCTTACATTACACTTTATAACATAAAACATGTCATAAATAATCCTTTTATAATTCCATTATTCCCCTAGATTAACCCTGCATATTAATCATGATACACTTCTTGGAATCCTGGGAAAATAAAACATAAGAATGGGGTGAGATCAGATTCTCTGTAAGGGTATATAATTCAGTGGAAGCTATTAACTTTTTAGGAAAGATGAATAATAGAAAAACAGCCTTTTAAACATAAACATGAACATAATATAGAAAAAATAAATTAAACATTACCATATAAACATCTACATGGATATTCTACTAATCAAATAGTCACATTTAATAACTAATTTCATAACAAGGGAACGCGTAATGCCAAAAATAATAACTACTACGTCAAGGCATTGTGCCAATACTATTTACAAATATTCTGTGCGGTCCTTGTGCCAAGACACTAGTTCATCTCATGAGACCTACTGATACATCGAGGGGATATAACAGGCCCCACCCATCACTTACTATATCCAGTGAATTCCTCATATGAAAAGGGTGAAACATAATATAATCATTCAAATTAAAACTAGCATACGAAATGTGAATACTTTAACCATAAACCATGAATGATATAGAAATAGCACATCCACAGTGAAACATATCATAACTCATTCAATACAAAATATAATATTGTATTAAAATAAATCAACCTCAATCAAGAATAATATCTAGTAAAGGATGTTGACATAGTTGAAAATGAACAGTAAAACTCTTTGATAGAAATATCCTTTTTTGTGAAATCATTTAAAAGATACACAATTTATAAAGGAATAAATTTAAAATATATTTTTGAATAAAAATTTTACATACCACTTTGAAACTATTTAAATGACTTAATATTTTAAAACAATCATGTCTATATAAATAAATCCTTAAAATCATTTGAAAATATGGACATTAATTATATAGATTTAGAAAAATAAATAGTTAAAACATTTAAAATTATGATCTATTTAAGGATTAACTTCTATAAAACCTTAAAATATTCCTTTGGAAAAAAAAATTTATTAAACAGGGAAATGGATGATAAATATGTCCCAGTAAATACTTACCCATAAACAATCTCATGTAATAATGAGATTGATGAATTAACCCTTACATTAAGTCTAATACTTTCCATATGACTTCAAAACACCTGTATAATATGTTTAAAAATATTACTAACTTATATCAGAATCATAAAAATATTTATAATATCATATATGATTATTTTATGACTTTATATTACCCTTTTATTAACAATTCCAAGTTAATGCAATATTTCGGGTAATATCGCTTTGTTTATCCTACGTGTTTTGACTTTTTATTCTTGATCATGTTACTTAGATCATGATTTAATTACTTCCAGAATATATAATATGATTTATATATAATATATATTAATAATATAAATATATGTAGTAGATAGATATATAAAATTGAATACACTGTTCATAGATATGGTAGGTCGTACGTACGCATGAATATTGTTTTCGTTTTCTTATCGTATTGAATGGATGTAAGTGAATGACATATATGTACATATATATATATATATATCATTCCAGTGGATGTATTATGTCATGTATTTCATAATTTGGAATAATATATTTTTTATAATCTTTCTTGGATGGTTAAAGCGGAGAATGAATCTCATCGCGTCGTGGAGATGGTAGGACGTACGTACGCACGAGCAATGATATAATTCCTTTAATGATTAGATGGTATGGAATTGGATGGAATATGAATTTTACAGAGTAAATATCATATTATATTTATTATTTAAATCCATTATATGAACTTTTATACATATATAAATAAATTGCACATGAAAAAACAATTTACACCACGGCGTGGAGACGGTAAGTCGAACATACACACGCATGGTGGTATTGTTTTTCATAGGATGGGTAAAAAGAGGAATATGGTTTTTCCATAATATTAAAAAAATCTCATCATATATTATATTATGAATTTATTATTTTAGTATGGTAACAACTTATTAAAAGGAAGTATATTAATAAATGAACTTTGAAAGAAGGGATAAAATGATTACCTCTTCTTCAGGTGTCTCCTTTTGATTTTCAAAAAATGACTACTTAAGATTTATTTATGCCCAATGGTTTGCCTCTAAGATGAATTTAGGGAATTTTAGAAGAGATTTGGGCAGTTTTTGGCTGAGAAAAATGGATTTGGAGGTGTTAATTAATGATAAAGGGAGGTGCGCTTTTATAAGAGAGGTGAATGGCACTTTAGGAAAATCTTGAAATATTAATTTACTATAAAATTATTTTCGGATTATAATAGATCCAAAATGATTTATTTCGAGGAAAATATGTGTATGGGTGGAAATACCCTCAACCAATAGGTTTTATACAAGTTTATGTTTCCATATTAACCTTATCTTTTAGATTTAACTCTTAGTTAAATAGTTTAACTTTTACCATGTCTTCTTGTATTTTTATACTACATGGTTAATATAGTTACTATAAATTTCCAGGAGAAACTAAAGTTGTTCAATAATGACGTATCTAACATTATATAATCCTTTTGGAAGAATATTATTTTTTTATAAATATTATATCATTTAATAAAATAGTATTTGTTCTAAAAACTAATTTATGTCAATTTTGACACTATTTAGTATTTGGTTTTTGTGAACTTTATAACAACTTGATTACTTCTAAAAATGAATTAAATCAACACTAAAATTTCATATTCACCTAGAAAATTCATGTATGGAATAAAAAGTTTCAATTTATATTTATTTTAATATTTGTAATATCAATGATTTTAATCTTTCATTAATAAGGTAATTATTGCATTTTCATTTTGTCATAAATAAATTTCATTATATAATGTCTCCAATTATAAATAAACTACCATAATGTAGGAAATCTTTTTTTTCTTTATAATTAATATTTATATTCTAATATATCAATTATATACCACCATATAGAATTTTTTTTAGTGAAAGATGCCTATTTGTGTTATATTTTTCTATACTTTTAATTAATTCTCATAAAATGTCATTCTTGCATGCAAGTGGCGCCATGGGGTCCCCAAATATACCCAAGGAACCCCATGGTCGAAAATATATCATCCAATAAAATTTTTACATGTTTTAGGGTAGTTTAATATTATTATAATATTATTTTTTACCCTTATTTACCATATTTACCCTTTAACCATGGTAAATAGAATAATTACTGAATTTTCTATTCATAATATTAAAAAATAAAAGATACCTATTTATAAAATTTGGAACGTATAATTATAAATATGGAATCCATTTTTCTAAATTCAAAACATATAGTTGGAAGAAATTAATTTAAAATTAATTCCCGTATTTAAAACCTAAAAGAGGGTTTTTAAGAAGTAAAACCTATCAAAAGATTTGTTATGTTTTTATGTCCAATTTAAATTTAAAAAAAATTATAATGACCTAAATTATATTAAATTATAAAAATATAATCTAACTATACTTTAAAACAACTCATATTTATAATTTAACACTATAAATTATTTTGATTAAAAAGTTGTTTTCAATTAAAATTTTTCATTTTTCATTATTCATCAAAATATGAAAGTTATCAAAAAAGTACCTAAAGTTTATCCAAAATAAATTTTTATTCCCCTCTTATTAATTAGAATTTAATTTCATCAAATTTAATATATAAAAATGTCAAATATTTTATTTAAAAAGGTTTATCTATAAAAAGGCGTAAAAACAACATTTTTTGAAAAATAATTCTTTTATCTGAAAAATTAAATTTGTCCTTATATTATGTCTAAAAAATACAAAATATTAATGTTAAAATTATATGGGATATATATAAAAAATTAAAAATGTGGTTAATACTATTCATAACTACTTTTAAATGGGTTGTTTGATAGGTCGTCGTGCGCTTGAACTCAGTGTTGTGTACATCGCACACTATTGATTTATTAAGAAGAAGCATTGCATGGAAGATTGGGGTGTTACATTATCCTCTACTTCAATAAATTTCATCCTCAAAATTTAAACTCAATATTGAAAACTAGGGGTTTGACATTTCAAAATATCTTAGTTTAAATCCCACATCGTAAAATGGATTAATGAGACCTCTATTTTAAAATAAAGAAAGGTTCCTATGAAGGTTATCAGAAATAACACATAATAGGGTTTTATGTTGGAAAACATGGATATTTAAGATAAAGAAAACCATCAAATTATGATGGATAGTGATAGAGAATATTATTAAGAGAAAGTTAAAAATAAGAAAGCTATAAATTTATGATGATCTGAGGGACTATTTGATTCATCATAAAATAGAAGTACTAGGAAAACATTTTTGGTTTTTTGATCCTTTACCTAGTGTTGTAGAGTTAATTTAATTCATAGAATAAGAACACAAGTAAGAATACTTAATTTACATGTATAGTTTCATCCTTTAACAAATTTATACCACAAAATCATCTTTCTCTTCAAAAGATAAAACTCAATAAAATATTCTATTTATCTCAATATTATAAGATTCAAAATATAATCATATTCCATTTAAATGTAGAAAACTATTTTATAATAACTAGGGACTTCTTGTAGGCTGGTGTTATGTGATAAATCCTTGTCACACTTCAGTTGTGGGTTTGATTCCCGCACCTTTGTCTGACGTGACGGGTTTTTACCCGACCTGCAGGTTGTCCTTTTTCTAAAACTATAGTATTATAACATTCCAAAAATAATCATAAACAATACTATACAATGATCCACTTAATCCATCCAAACCTTTAGAGTTATCCAAAATACTTTTGTCCAACCTCAGTCTAAAATGTCTCTAAATTTCCAAAATCAATTGTAACATAAGATTCCCCTAACAATGTAATGTTGCTGTTATTGTCACATAATGAATATATTATTAACTTCATCATATTAAATCCTTAATGAAAACAAAAAATAATTTAGTACAATCCTTATATATATCACAATATTCTTATAACCGGAATATATTTCTTGAATCCTAAAACACAAATACATTACTTATTCCACTTCAACTGTAGTAACAACATAAGCTTGACCTTGATCCATTTGATTTTTCTGAGATATATTTCCTTGAATCTTTGTAAAATTATTTTCATAATGTCACATACCTTTACAATTATATCATTGCACAGCTTCTTCCTATCCATTACAATAATGATCCTGGTGACATTTTTCTCCAAATGTGTAACAAACTCTAATTCCTTTTAGGAAAGTACCAAGGTGTTTCTTCACACAATTATCACATAAGGGAAAAATACTTATTTCCCTTTTTCTCTTTATCTTCCACTTGCTCCACTATTCTCTTCTTATCTTGCTTTACTTTAATGTCAGAAGACTTAGAGAATTCCTTTTCTGCCTTGATACCACACGAGACTATATCTTCGTAAGATGATAAAGTTTTTGAGACCAATGCCTGTCATAGGAAAGGTTTTAACCCAAAAAAGAATAGATTAATATTACTTCTTGGGTTATGTATTTAGTCTTTAGAATGCCTCTCTAACCTTGTGAATTTATCCTCATAGTTTGCAACATTCTCATCCTTATTTTTATTTGGTCTCTGAAATTGTCTTTCCATATCATCTCGATGTTCACGAGGAAAGTATTTATCAAGAAAAAGTTCTTTAAACTCCCTCTATTCCATAATTTCCACTTCTTCATCACACATTGTGTTTTGAATT
Source organism: Viscum album (assembly GCA_963277665.1). Lineage (NCBI taxonomy): Eukaryota > Viridiplantae > Streptophyta > Magnoliopsida > Santalales > Viscaceae > Viscum > Viscum album. Next base: position 630,194,385 of record OY728134.1, on the reverse strand, counting down.
AATGACTATAATTGATCCACATCTCTTAAGAGATAATAAAATTACATGATAACCTTTTCCCATTCGTTACTTCCCAAAGAAAGAAATATTTTCTCTAAGTAACTTATCCATTGATCAGATATAAAAGGATTTGTAGTCTCATTGAATATTGGAGGATGTTGTCTCATGAAGAAGTATAACATTGATCATCCACATTGTGGATCAGGATCCTCCATATGGGTAAGGTAATTATTCATAACCTGAGTTAGTTATCCAAGTACAGTTATAAGTTGTTGAGTACTTGTTTTGTCATTAGATCCACTATCATTATCTTGAATTGGAGGGAAATCCCTACATGGATTATGTGCATGTATATTATTTCCCTTTCTTCCATTAGGCACCATTTCTAAATAATGGAATACACAACTTTAGGTTATAAATCATAATGAATAATTCCAAACTAGTAAAATACTTAACATAAATTGAAAATTTTATGCATATCTAATCCATAATCATAAATATGGTTTCTTTGAAGACATATTTAATCATAAATCCTTTATAATGGTTTGTAAATAAAATATTAATTGTCCTAAGAATATCCCCTAGAAGTGTCAAAACAGGTGTGCAGTAAGGCCCGTTATCGTATACCAAGTTACCCCGAGTCAATCTTGGAACACCTTGTCAGAGTTTCCACCCCTAGGTACATATGTACCAGAACTACATCCACTTATAGTATCTAGATATGGATGTATTGCTTGGAAAACTCACATAATCTCTACATTACCAAAAAAAATTGTTTTTTTTTCTATATTAATCCTCAAAGTCTATCTTAGGGTAATGTTCTCTAATCAGTGTTTTTTAAATCTAGTTTCTAAGTTTTGTACTAAACTTCCTTTGACACCAACTGTAATTCCACAACCCTAGTTACCCAAAGATGGTGCTTTATTTTAATATATTAGAAGTATTACAAAGAATAAAGTCCTAAAGGACCGATCGATTTAGCAGTTTTAGAAAAAAGATTACATACATGAATCTTGCATTACACTTTCTATCATAAAACACAACATAAATAATCCTTTAAGAAGGCCATTATTTACCTAGATTAACCCTACATATTATTCATGACACACTTCTTGGAATCTTGGGAAAATAAAACATAAGAAAGTGGTGAGATCAGATTCTCTGTAGGGGTAAATAGTTCAGCAGAAGCTATAAACTTTTAAGGAAATATGTATAATAAAAACAACAGCCTTTTAAACATAAAATTGAACATAATATGGAAAATATAAATTAAAAATTACCATATAGACATACACATGGATATTCTACTTTTTGAATAGTCACATGTAATAACTAATTTCATAATGAGGGAATGGATAATGCCAGAAATAATAACTACTACCTTAAGGCCTTATGCCCAGAACATTCACAAATATTATGTATAGGTATTGTTCCAAGATACTAGTTTGTAAAATGAGACCTACCAATGCATCGAGAGGCTATAGTAGGCCCCACTCATCACTTACTAAGTTCAGTTCATTCCTCATATGAAAAGGGTGAAACATAACATAATCATTCGTATAAAAACTAGCATACGAAATTTCAATACTTTAACAATAAACAATGAATGGTATAGAAATAGCACATCCACAGTCAAACATATCATAACTCATTCAATACAATATGGAAGATTTTATTATAATAAATCAACCTCAGTCAAGAATAATATCTATTAATAGATGTTGACATAGTTGAAAAGGATCAGTAAAACTCTATGAGAGAAATATCCCTTTTTCATGAAATCATTTAAAGGTCACACAATTTATAAAAAATCATTTTAAATATATTTTTAACCAAATTTTCTCATACAAATTTTAAACTTATTAAATTAATTAACATTTTATAACAATCATATCCATATATATAAATTCTTAAAATCATTTAAAAATATGGGCATTAATTAAAAAAAATTAGAAAAATAAATCGTTAAAACATTTAAAATGATGATCTAGTTAAACATTAAATTCCATGAATAATTAAAATTTTCCTTTTGAAAAAAAAATTATGAAACATGTACTTGGATGGTAAATATGCCCCCAATAAATACTTACACATAAACAATCTCAGATAATAATGAGATTGGGGAGTTAACCCTTACCTTAAGTTTGATACTCTCCATACGACTCTGAAACTTCTGTATAATGTTTTTATACATATTATTAACTTATATTAAAATCATAATAATATTTATGATATCATATGTTATTATTTTATGACTTTATATTACCCATTTATTAAAAATTCCAAGTTAATGCAATATTTCGGGTAATGTGGCTTTGTTTATCGTACGTGTTTTGACTTATTATTCTTGATCATGTTACTTAGATCATGATTTATTTACATAAAAAATGTATAATATGATTTATATATCATATATATTCATAATATAAATATATGTAATAGATAGTTATATGAAATGGAATACACCGTTCATGGAGATGGTAGGTCATACGTACGCATGAACGTTGTTTCCTTTTTCTTATCGTATTGAATGGAAGTAAGTGAATGACATATATGTACAAATATATATATATATATATATATATCATTCTAGTATACTAATTATGTCACTTATTTCATTATTATTAATAATATATTTTTATAATCATTCTTGGATAGTTAAAGTAGAGAATGAATCTCATTGTGTCATGGATACTATAGGTTGTACGTACGCACAAGGAAGGATATCGTTCCTTTAATGATTAAATGGTTTGTAATTGGATGTAATATGAAATTTACATAAGAAATATCATGTTTTATTTATTATTTACATCTATTATATTCATTGTTATACCTATATAAATAAATTGCACATGAAAAACAATTTACACCGTGACGTGGTGATGGTAAGACTTACGTACGCACGAATGGTGTGATTGTTTTTCATAGGATGGGACAAAAGAGGAATATTGTTATACTATAATGTAAAAAAATATTATAATATATTATATTCTGTATTTATTATTTTATTATGGTAACAACTTAGTTAGAGGAAGTAGGAGAAGAAATGAACTTTGAAAGAGGGGATAAAATGATTTCCTCCTCTCCGGGTGTCTCCTTTTGATTTTCACAAAAGTACTTATTAAGATTTCTTTATAACCAAAATTTTTCCTCTAAAGTTAAGTGAGAGAAGTTGGGAGTATATTTGTAAAGGTTTTGTCTGATCCAAATGGATTTGGAGGTGTGAATTGAAGATAAAGGTAGGTTCCCTTTCATAAGAGAGGTGAGGGGAAATTTTGGAAAAGCTTGAAATATTAATATATTATAAAATTATTTTTGGATTATAATAGCTCAAAAATGATTTATATATATTATAATATGTGTATGGGTGGAATAAAATCAAAAAATTGGTTTTATAAAAGTTTAGGTCACCATATTAACTTTATCTTTTTTATTTAAATCTTAATTAAATAGTTTAACTTTTACCATGTCTTATTGTATTTTTACACTACATGGTTAATATAGTTACTATAAAATTCAAATAGATACTAAAGTGGTTCATTAATTATATATATAAAATTTTCTAAGTCCTTTTTCTGAATCTTATATTTTTTGGGAATATTGTATCCTTTAATAAAATAGTATCTATTTTAAAAACTCATTAATGTCAATTTTGACACTATTTAGTATTTGGTTTTTGTGAAAGTCATAAAAACTTTATTACTTCAAAAAAATGAATTAAATCAACCCTAAAATTTCATATTAACCTATAAAATTATTTTATGGATGAAAAAGTTTCAATTTACATTTATTTTAATATTTATAATATCAATTATTTTAATCTTTCATTAATACGGTAATTACTGCTTCGTCATTGTGTCATAAATAAATTTAATTATTTAACGTATAAAAATTATAAATAAAATACCATGATGTATGAAATATTTTCTTATTTCTAATAAATATTTATAGTCAAATATATTAATTATATAACCTCATATATAAATTTTTTTAGTGAAAGATACATGTTAATATTATTTTTCTATACTTTTAATTAATTCTTATAAAATGTCATTTTCACATCCAAGTGGATCCATGGGGTCCCTAAATCGATGCAAGGAAGCCCATGGTCAGAAATATCTCATACAATAAGATTATGACATGTGTTAGGGTAGTTTAATATAATTATATTATTATTTTTTACCCTTATTTACCATATTTACCATTTAACCATGGTAAATAAAATAATTATTGAAGTTACTATTCATAATGTCAAAAAATAAGAGGTACCTATTTAAAAAATTTGGACCTTATTATTCCAAATATATAATCCATTTTTCCAAATTCAAAACACATAGTTGGCAGAAATTAATTTAAAATTAATTCCTGTTGTCAAAACCAAAAAACGGGGTTTTAATAAGTTAAAACTATTAAAAGACTGATATGTGTTTATGCCAAATTTAAATGTAAAAATATTTATAATTACCTAAATTATACTATATTATAAAACTATAGTCTAATTTTACTTTAAAACCACTCAGAATTATAATTTTACGCTATAAATTATTTTGATTAAAAAGTTGTTTTCAATTAAAATTTAGTATTTTTCACTATTCATCAAAATATGAAAGTTATTAGAAAATTACAAAAAGTTTATGAAAACTAAATTTTTATGTCTTGATTATAAATAAGAATTTAATTTCATAAAATTAAATATATAAAAGTGTCAAATATTGGATTTAAAAACGGTTCACCATTAAAAGGGGAAAAATTATTTTTTGAAAAATACTTCTTTTATCTGAAAAATTGAATTTGCCCTTATATTATTATATATGAAATATGAAATATGAATGTTAAAATTATATGTGATATGTATATATATAATTAAAAATGTTTTTAATAATATCCATAACCACTTTTAAATGGCTAGTTTGATAGTTCATTGTGCGCTTGAACTCGGTGTTGCGTACATCGCATGCTATTGAATTATTAAGAAGAAGCATAACATGGAAGCTTGGGTTGTTATACATGAAATTTTTTTGTTTCGTGTACTTATTATTATCCTGATTAGGGGGAAATAATAAAATTGGTTTTTTCCATTATTTACTAATTTTACACTTCATATTAGGTATGATAGATTTTATTTTTTTCTATTAATCATAGAACACGATCATTAGTGAATGTTCATTTAAAAAAGATTATGATACCCTAATTGACACCCCCTTTTATGATAAAAAATATTAACAATATAAAATATAAATATCAATATCATCATAATAAAACAAAACTATATGATAAAATTTAATATATAAACCAAGAATAAAATTTACATCTGAAATGTACCTCAATATTAGTATCACCAGAACCATCACATCCCATAGAAATAGGTGCAGTTTCAATCAATGTAATCCCATGAATTCACATTGAAGATCCTAAATGACATGAAAATAATTTCAAAAGAAATCATAGATCTCATTAAGCATGCATTGCAATTAAAATATAATTTTAGAAGATATAAAAAGAATTTCCAAACCGACTGTCCTAGGACAATTCTCTCATAACAAGATAGCATGAACACATATCATATCATAACCTATATATTATGAATATACCAACCTATAAGGGTATTTATGTTTTTTTAGTTAATTAAACATTTTAGTGTTGGATTTTGTGTCATAGGACCAACTGTTTGTACTTTGATTACATGTATTTTTTATGTGTTGAAATTTAATAAAACTTCTTATTACATATTTTTTATTGTTCTCTATGACTCTAAATTAATAATAACCTAGAGTATAAATCACATTGAAAAGTCATAATAGTTCCCCATTATGATGAGAATCTTTATGTGATATGGTGATATTCTCATATAATTTCAAATTTTTAGATATACTAATATTAGGGGACACATGGTATATATATTATCAGGTGTGAGTACTCATAAGAAGATGATAATGATTCTCATGAAGTTCACACTTGGTAATATCCAATATGGGAGATTAGGAGAATAGACCCACCAGTAGAAATTCTTTATGTGTTGGTGTCATCAGATATTCCTATCTATGAGTGTGTGTGATGGTCCTTATAGTTTAAGATTATTATTAATGCATGTTAGTACTCACCTCCTTAGATGTATTTCATAAACCATGATGATAACAGTTCAAAGTGAAGTTGGATACGCTGGGTGCATCATGGGTGACATGTAATTAATGAATAATCTGAGGAATTATTTTTCCCTTCCATCTTTATGGAAGTTGATATCTTGGCCCTTTGATTGGAAAATAATCTTCGCATTAAATTCCATGGCCACGGTGTAACAACATGTTTATTTTAGATATCCAAAGAAAGACATAACAAACATATTGGTTGGTAACATGGTTTTCAAACCTTCTTGATGAGATATTGTAAAAAAGGATTATATTACAAAATGAGCATTCATATGTGGTTGTCGACATTTTTCTTGGGTTCCTTGACTTGTTTCTAGGGAGTAATCTTAGACTTTAGGCAAGCCTGCCTAATTCCAATAAGAAAGGATCCTAAAGGGTCACACCATAAGTGTTTATAATAATTCCAATTAAATTATAGTTGTGTTTAATTAATGGAATAAATATTATTATAAAATCTGAGGAATAATTTTATTCAAGTTATATTAATCACATAAATTAAATAAATATTTATTCACCTACTTGTGAATAAAATATTTTTTTATTTATTGAATATTTTAGTAAATATTTATTCTCTAGATTTTGAATAAAATTTTATTCTGATTTTCAATAAATGATAGATGAGTTTGAAAGGACAAATACCAATTCTAGGGACAAATATTAATTATCAAGATTATTATATAATATTTTTTATTTCACAAGTTGGTGTGCGCCACAAAATAATGATAACATAATTATTATTATGTGGCATGAGGTTTATTAAATAAAATAAATTTTATTTAATGGATGATATGAAATAAAATAATATTTTAACATAAATCGTAGCTTTATAAATAGAGGGCTATGTCTACTGTGTAGAGAATCCAAAAACTGAGAATACTAAATTATTACACACAATGAATTCTCTATCAAATCCTCCTCTCACTACTACAAAACTGGCCTTTAACAGTGCTATTATTTATCAGTGCTAGAAGAAACCACTGATAAATGCGATATTTATCAGTGCTAAAGAAAACATTGATACATTTAAACTTTTTTCAGTGCATTTATTTTAGCGCTGATAAAGGAAACCATTATCATCACTTTATCTTTAGCGATGATAATCGGTATCCTTTATCAGTACTTTATTTTTAACACTGATAAAGGGTGTCTTTTATTAGCACTTAAGTTTTAGCCATGATAAAGGGTACACTTATTCAGCACTTTATGCATAAAGTTGATAAATATTTCTTTCATAAAATCATTTTTAACGCTGATAAAATGAAATAATTAAATAAATTTAAAATAAAAAATTGTTTATTACAAATTTTATTAATTAAATTATTGATAAAAATGAATTTATTGATTATACAATATTAAATATTAAACATTTTATTAATTAGATAATTATGATAATTAATGTTATTAAATTGTATATATTAAATATATAGATATATATTAAAGTATATAAATATGATTTATATATTACAAAATATTTATGTACTTTACATTAAATAGCCATATATTTATTAAGTATTGGTATATAATTAAAAATTAATATGAATTAAAAATATTGACTAATTCCATAGTGCTCGACATACAATTGAATATCATTTGATTTTTCAATTTAATATAGATCAAATGTGTGTTATATTGATTTCACATATATGTAATTAATGAAATTTTATATACAATATGCATACACATAGAACTTATCCATTTTTTTCAATATTGTTAAAGTGTACCTATATTATTAATTTATTCAATTTCACTCATTTATAACATATATGCATGTACTCAAAATTAGATATTCATTAATAATGTTAAAAATATATTTGTAAATAATATTTCTAAATAAATTTTTTTACAAATATATAGTCACTACTTTTATAGAATTATATTTTTATAATTACAAATAAGTAAATATTTTCTTAAGTATATATATAATTATAAATAAATAATTGTGTATATTTAAATAAATATAAAATTTATAATAAATTTATGTAAATAATAAATATATTTACTATATTTTTATTTATATATATTTATTAAATATATATGTATAATTATATAAAAATATATAATGATATAAATAGTATTTTTTAAAAAAAATATATAATTAGAAATAAATAATTATAAAATTATAATAAATATATTTAAAAAGGAATATATTTACTATATTGATATTTATATATATATATATTAATTATTTATAAATTTTTACAATTTTTTATTTAGATTTATAATTATAAATCCTTTAACAGTGCTTCAGTAATAAGCACTGATAAAAAGAATTTTTTTCAGTACTTTTTCTCCAATGATAAAGATGAGGACTTATCAATGCTAAATAAAGCACTAATAAAATGAACATTTATCAGTGCTCTAATTTTAGTGCTGATAAATATTGTTTTTATCAGCACTTTTTTAGCACTGATAAAGATTGGTCTTTGTCAATGCTAAAAAAGCCCTGATAAATAGTCCTTTTATCAACGCTTATGTTATAAGCACTGATAAAAGGTCTATTTATCAGTGCCTATTTGTAAGTGCTGATAAAATGTTCCTAATCTATTTTAAAAACCCTAACCATTTGCAAACCCATCATGATATAGATCTTTCAGTGACCAGTACTCCTCCTTAGTGAATCGAATGTCGAATCACACCACTCGACTGCCTTCGAACATCTCATTTGACATTAAAAGAGGGTATCTGATTTTCTTCAACCTAGTGAGGTAGGTATATGATTTTATTTATGTATTTTTTGTTTCATTTTTTATTTATTCTTCTATGATTTGTTTATGATCCATTATTTATGATCTGTTGTTTATGTTTTTTTGTGATATGTTGTTTAGTAAACAATTTTTGGTCTTTTGTATCTATTGACTACCGATGTATGATTGGTTTTTTATACCAACTCATCAATTGGATCTTGATGAAAAATAATACATTACCTTTTTTATTATGATGCATATTTCTTCACTCATGCACAAGAAATTTTAGATATATCAAGACATCTCATTCACTACTTTCAATTAGTGTGATCCTTTCAGCAAATCAGATGGAGGGCTTAATATATTTTTCCACATCATGGGGGCCACTAGTTGTTTTATTCGTTTTCATTGTTCTAATGATACATGTATCCAATGATAATTCTCATTTATTGATCAGGGCATAGGACAGATAAAAAGAACTTTTTCTCTGTGCACCCACTATTGATCTTCTGTATACATCTACAGGATGGTAAGGATCAAGCTTTGCAACATCTTTCATTTTTAGCATGATGAATTGTTCTCCTCTTTTGATGCTTCCCGCACTTTTGATATTCTCATGTTTTTTCTTTAAACTCATTGTCGGTGCAAGAAAATTTCACCTTGTGCATCCTCTTTGTATTATTATTTAATAATTTTAGGGGGTGTGGGTTTAGAAACTAACTCATGCTCAATCTTTCTCAAAACAAATTACTACTTTCAATTATCATTTATATCATTATAGTATTTCTTAACAATAATTTCAATATTTTAATTTAATTTTCAACTTGTGGACCTCTTCTTGAAACATATTTCAGCCTAGTGATCATCTCTAACAATCCCATGAAATATATTTCTTAAATTAATATACTTTTCATTGATTTCAAATTGGTTCTTGGCTTCTATTCTAGTTAAATATCACCTTATACATCAACTAGATACATGGTTAACATAGAAATAATTATTTTAATAACATCCATAACTTCATTAGTATAATTGGTAATTTTATTTTATAAATATTCCTTTAACTTAAAAATATTTAACATATTCCAAATAAGTATTGGAAAACTAGAAAAATACCCCTACAATCCAAAATAAAATCACAGGTATTTTTACCTTCTGGTATAGCTTATCTGGTTGTCCTTACTTTTTATACGGGTCATCTTGAGTGTATTTAAAAAATATCCTCTATTTTATCTTTTACTAAAAACATAAAAATTTATGAGCCCAAGAGGATGTATATGAACCAAAAATGGATGCACACTAATTGTTTGATAAATGAATATGAATATGGATTTAAGGAGTTCGCCATGTTTTCAAAAGAGCATGTAGATGACCCTTATAAAATCATATGTCCATGTTTACATTGTTGTTATTCAAGAAAAATTATTCTAGAAGAGTTGGAAGAACATTTGATTTGTCACAGAATACATCAATGCTATAAATATTAGACTAAACACAAGGAAAAACTAAATGTGGACATCGATTGGGGTGATACTACTGCTTAAGAATCATTTGATCTGAATACCTTTGTAAAAGGTGATGTAGATTGCATGGAAGAAATGATAATGGAAATTGAACATGACCTTATTGATTGTCCAATGTTTTTTGAGGAGTTAAATAGGTGTTCCAAGAAACCATTATATATTGGTTGTACTAAATACAGAATATTTTCAGTTGTGTTGAAGTTTATAATGTGAAATATGGCAATGGATGGAGTGACACCATATTTATAGAACTACTTAGTCATCTAAAAGATATGATACTCGAATAAAATGAACTACCATGCCAAACATATGATGATAAAAAAATGTTAAATTCAATGGGAATGATCTCTAAAAAATACTTTCTTGTTCAAATTATTGTATATTGTTTCTCAAAGACCATTAATCACTCATGAAATTCCCTAAGTGTGGCACAGATCGATAAAAAAATGAATCAAGTCCTTAGAAATATGTATGTACTTTCATATCATTCCATGGTTTAGAAGACTATATGGATGTCAGGAAATCACATGATAATTAACATTTCATGCAGATACAATATTTAAATATGGGAAGCTACATCATTTAGTAGATTCTACTTAGTAGAAGAAAATTGATTATGAGTTTTCTAAATTTGTATATGAGTTGATAAACTTCCATCCTGCATTATCCACATATATAATATATATTTTATTTATATATATTAGTACTCACAGTACATATAATGTCATGTTGGTAAATTATAACTCACTGCCTTGTTTTTTCAGGAAGTGCAAATACATTATGTTGTCTCTACTTATATCCTGACCAAAGAAACCCAGTAATGATATTTATGTCTATTTGAATCCATTGATCGAAGATCTGAAATTTATGTGGGATACAAGTGTTATAATGTATGATTCTCATAGAATTGAAGAATTCATATTGAGGGTTATATTGTACAGAATGGTAAATGACTTCCCCTCTTATGGAAATTTATCATTATATATCATTAAAGGCATGTTGGGGTGTCCCATTTGTGAAAAATGCATATACTCAGTTCGGTTGAAACATTCCTCAAAGACAGTGCTTTAGAAAATCAAAAATGTTTACCGCAACAACATAAATACTGATCCTGGATGACATCATTTGATAAGAATATCAAACAAGTTACATCACCATCTCTAGTAATGGGTAATAAATTGTACAAAAATTTATAAAATATTGGCACTATTTTTGGTAAAACATTTTCAAAAAACCATACAAATCAGGATGGAAGAAACAGTCAATTTTCTTGGAATTACCGTATTAGAAATTTTTGTATGTCATACATTATCTTGATGTCATACATGTAGAAAAAAAATGTATTTGATAGCGTTATTAGTAGGTTACTAAATGTTCCTGAAAAAAAGAAATATGGAATCAAGGCTAGGTTGAACTTGATTGAAATGGGGATAAGGGAAGAGTTGGCACCAGTGAAGGGTAAAAGGTGGAATTTTCTTCCTCGAGTAGCTTACACTCTATCCAGATAAGAAAATTTTCAATTTTTCATTTTCCTTACGAGTGTAAAATTTCAATAGGGGTATTCATCAAATATCAAGAATGTCATGTTTATGAATAATTTGAAGTTATAAGGACTAAAATCACACGGTTCTCATGTTTTGAAAAAAGATTTTATTCATATTGCATTCTACCTTAAATTTTATGACATATATTAACCAAACTCTACTTATTTTTCAATTCCATATGTAGTAAATTTGTAGACCTGACGAAGTTTCCCATCATGAATAAAGAGATTTAAATCATATTATGTAAATTAGAAATGTTCTTCCCACCATCATTCTTTGATATAATGGTTTACCCGATGATTCACTTGGTTATAGAGTTTCAACTATGTAGTCATATTCATTACATATGGATGTACCTCATTGAATAGTATATGATGATTTTGAAAGGGTATGTCATGAATCGAAGTTGTATAGAATGTCGTATTGCAGAAAGATATATTTTTGAATAAGTTATTGAATTTTGTACTAATTACCTATCAGATGTTGAAAGCATCGGTCTCCCAATGTCTCATCACAGTGAATGCCTTATGGGCGAAGGGATTTTTGGAAGATATGTTGTTACAATTACCTTGAAAAAGCGGGAGAAAAAACATCTTTACATATTATATAATAGTGAAGATGTTGATCCACAAATTGAATCCATCAAGATCTAAAATATAGATATTAGATACACATAATCAATAATTTATAGTATGGTCCAGTGATCAAATTTATAAAGTGTTATCTAAAAATATGAATTCAATTGCCGAATGAATTCAATGGATAGCTAGAGGACTGAATGAAAATGTTATATCTTACACTGGGTTTGTAGTCAATGGTTATTCATTCTATACAAAAGAACATGATCACTTCAGTACGATGCAAAACTGTGGTGTCATGCTTGTGGATGAAGCGATGCACATAACTGATTCTAAGGATAGAAATCCAATTTATAAAAATATGTCATATTTTAACATTATTGAACAGATATACAAGTTGGATTATACAACATTTCAAGTGCATCTTTTCTATTTCAAATTTGTTAACAATATCAATTGAGCGAAAGTTTATAAAATGGGATTTGTGAAGGTGAATTTCAATGTAGAAGGGGGGAAATAGGATCCATTCATAATGTAATCATAATAAGTTCAAGTATTTTATGTCACTGATCCAAAAAATAATAATTTATTGGTTGTACTGCTGGTGAATAAAACAAATGTTGAGTTAGATGAAAATTCAATCTAGGATGACCCTTTCATTGGGACATCACAATCAGTTCTTGTTGATCCTAATGTATATAATTTCTTGTACATTATAGGGGAACACAAAGTTGGGATTTGGATTCTTGAAAGAGGAACCAAATCCTTAAAATTTATAAAAATAAAGAGAGTTCAATGATAAGGTAAGTGTTTTTAATATATTATATTTTTTCTCGTAATATTATATATTCTATACTACATTAATATAATCTAAATTAAATGTTTGACTACTCATGAAGATAGTGTCTTATGCACATGATGATGTTACCAATCCCTCATAAGAACGAACTATAATGAAGGAAACCATTCGGAAATATGTAAAGGTAATGGTAGGATATACTTTCTCTATTTTACCAAAAAATTATATAATGGAACGTTAATTTCATTTTCATTATTCCTTGTAAAGTTCATTTATATTATTACTAACATAATTATAGTTTTCTTATATAGGTGTGTTTTTTTTTCTTGAGTAGGGAGTGGTTTGTTCGACAATAGCTTGAGTCAGGTCAGGATTAAAATAGAAAGGAACATTGATTTTTTTGAATGTATGTAATAATTTTTATTTATGTAATTCGGTAAACCAATGTTTAAAATGTCTATAATATATTGTCTTTTTCTGTTATTTGTGTTGTAAAATTCATTTCATTTAAATTTAGTATTGTGACTTGTTTTTGAGTATATTATATGTGGTTTTGGTGTGCTTATGGTGTTATGGTGTGCTGTAAAAGCATACTGTAGTGGTGTTGTAGTGTGTTATTACAACACACTGCAGTATGTCCCTTTATCAGTGATTTTATACATGATGATAATGATAAACGTATACTTTATCAGTGCTTATATTAATGCTGATAAAAGGCCTTTATAAATGCTTTTATAAGCACTAATAAATGAATCCTTTAGTGGTACTAAATTAAAGTTCTGATAAATGGACCCTTTATTAGTGTTTTTTTAGTGCTTGTAAAAGTCATGGGATTTTAAAGTCGCTCAAGTTATTAGTTCTCTTCTAGTGGTGATAAATGCCATTTCTATCACTGTTAAAGGATAGTTTAGTATTATTTTATCTCTCTATTAATAATGATAATTAAAATAGATATTTCTTGAATACTGAAGAATGAACAATCAATAATGAACAATGCAAGACATTTGACTCATCAGGCTAGCACCCTTAGATCAAGTGGTGTTTCTCAGAGATCATAGGATCATGTGTGGATCACTACTAGATGGATTCTATCCTTATATACTCACTTATTAATAAAGGTAATCCTAAAGGGTCTTTTTAGATGATCAACATTCACCAACAAAGAATGTTCTTGAGCTTGGGTATTTATTTATTCAAATATTAAATAAATTAATTATAAATTTTGTGTTATATATCACCTCTATTGGTTTTCAGAAATGATTATTAAAATAAATTTTAATATATCTCCCACCTCTACATGCTTCCACTATGATTAGAATAATCAAGTTGTATCAGAGTGTTCACGTTTTAATTTATAATTATTTATTTGATTCTTTATTTATACACAATTGTTGTTATATTTCCATTTCATCTTATTCATTCTTAAATATGATTTGTATTAACATGCTATCAACATATTAATCATTTTCATTATATATTTCATTTTCTTAATGGTTTAAGAAAAAAATAAAGATAAATCAAAGATTCCATTGAGAAGTTCCAAAAATTTGGCCGATAAAACTGGGTAACATGACATGCATCTAGATCACACGTCGTATACCCATGCGTATTGTATCTAGATTTGGCATGTAATTAATTACATATGGTGATTTTTATTGCACAATGTGTATCGACCGGGAGAACCTGACACACAGCTAGTGGATACAGGGTGTGTACCTGGCATGCACATGCCATGTAGTCCAGATGAATTAACATGCCAAAGCCCCAGGTTTGTGACTTAGATATATGGAAACCGAGGTACATGGATTGTATCTGGATGTACATTCCATTTAGTTTTCCATTAATAAAAATTTTAAAATTACATTAAATTTTAAAATTTCATCATTAAAACCTTAATTTATTTATTGGAAAACCGTTATGTGTTTGACAGTTTAATAATGGTTTTTGATAATTTTAAATTCTCAATTAATTTATTATAATTAAAATTTCATTATTGGTTGTGCCCTTTATTTTCCATGAATACCATTAATGATGGGTATCTCATAATAATATCAGATAATCATTAAGATGAAATATAATTAATTAATTAATTAATTAATTCAAGTGTGTTTATCTTAAATAATAAAAAAACAAACAAATAAATGAATGTTAGCCCTTTAATTTTGTGTATTAGTTTCATGTATGATTGTTCATGGGCTTGACCAAGACTTGTTTATGTGTTGGATTTTTTAATTTAACTTATTTCATGAGTTTTCAATTATTTAATATTAAATTCAATGATGGCTTATGAGTCAACCCTCCCTCCATTATTTTGTAGGATCTGAGTGTCCAAGGATATTTATGTAATCCCCTTTAACTAATCCTTTGGTCCCCCTCACTTGCATGTGATTAATAAATATTTTTATTTAATGGATCATCTCAAGGAATGTTTAAAAGGTTCAAGACAAAACCATAATGATGCCAACCTAGGTGATATATAGGTATATAGTTGGCATGTTGTAACTCATTCCCTGATCAAAAATAAGAGTTATCTCCCCTACGTTGAAGGTTTATTTAATTTCTAATCATTAAATCAATCATTAGATCAATATCATGAATGGTTTATTTGATCAATTAATTATTTATGTCTTTCCAATTACTTGTTTTATGGATGCAAGACTACGATCACATAAATAAATGAATTAATGTGAAAAGATAGAAATTAAATAAATGAATTATGTATAAATGTTTTATCCAACATGGTTGATTAATTAAGTATCATCCACTTAATATTAAAAATATGTGTAAAGAATGAAACAAGATAAAATTTATGCATAATAAATTAAAATAACTTAATTAAATATTAATTTAGACTAATTATTCCATTAAATGATTGGGAATGAAACCATAGAACTAAGTGTAGTGCATGGCCAAAGTATGGACATTTAATTTTATCAGGGAGTTCTCATGAGGTTTTTGGGTGGACATAACTGAGATTGTATTGAGTTTAATATCCAAAGTCTATTAAATACAAATTTGGGGACAAGTGTTGAGGAAATACAAGTTAGGATTTTAGGACATGGGAATCCACTCAATGGATCAAGGAGATACAAGTTCGCAATTGGAAAGACCACCTAACTAATTACTTTATTATGGTTTTCATAGCCAAAGTCTGGATCATTAAGAAAATAAATAGGGATCCTTACCACTATAATTTTAAAGGAACTCATCATTCTGAGTTCAATGGTGAAAGATATTGGGACTTTATAAAATAGAGATAGATTTAATATATAAATAACATTTAATTTATTATATCTCACTTATTTTGTAATCAATAAAATTACTAATTATCTTCTCTTTTTAATTTTATAATAAAATGACAAGTTCATCATCCTCAATATCCCTACAACTAATATTGTATAAAAATAACCTCCTAACAAGCTGTAACTTCAAGGACTAGTTTAAATGTCTTCGAGTTGTGCTATTCCATGAATGGAAATATTACATGCTAGAATCCCCAATACCTAATTCGCTTATAAAAGAGACAAGTAATGAAGAGTTCCTTTCCTATGAAAACATTTGAGAGATCTAGTATACATTCAATGTTTGATATTGTCATCGATGTCTATTGAACCAATTAAGTCTCTTGAAAACATAGATGCATATAGCATGCTTGAGAACCTCTGTGGTCTTTACTAGGAGAGAACTAGACATGAACTATTTGAGATTTACAAGGTTCTATTTCATAGAAGTAATGGAGAGGGTTCCCCATCTAGGCCTCATGTAGTCATGCTCATTGGCTAAACTGAGCGCTTAAAGGTTTTAGGGTTTAATATCCCCAAATAACTAGGCATTTATCTCATTCTAACACCACTCCCTCAGATATTCTCTAGCATTGTTGTGAATTTTAATATGAACAACATTGAGGAGTCTCTGCCATATCTTCTTACTCTTCTTCTCAAAGTAGATAAGGATAAAGTGTAAAAAACCTTTCATCATTATGGTAAATGAATAGAAATGGAATGTGAAGAGATTTAAGCCTAAACCTTCTTCACACCCTTCCAATAAGATGAATATTAAGGATAATTCAAGTGAAAATGATTTTTTTCTATTTCACATGTTGTAAGATGATCCACTGAAAGAAAAATTCCACCCAACCAAAGAAGCAAGGGGAAGCTTCAGGTTCATTTGTTATTGAGTATAATTTATATGTTTTTTAAAATTGGGGGTTAGATACAGCTTGTGGTGCTCACATATCTATTAAAATTCAAGATCCATGTAGATATAGAAATATTGATTGAGGAGAGGTAGATCTTCATGTATTCAATAGAGATAAACTCGTTGTTATAGCTATTAGGGACTACCACCTAAAATTTTTGATTGGAATGATCTTAGTTTTAAAGGGTTGTTATTATGTGCCTTCAATTACCAAAAACATTATTCCTATATAAATACTTGATACAAATGGATTTATTTATAAATTTGGGAATAAATGATGCTTCTTTTATAAATATAGAATTTTTTATTCTAGGTAACATTTAAATGATGATATTTTTGTGTTGGATTGCATGGACCAATAAACGGAAATTGATAAAGAAGTTACTTCACATGAATCATACCACTCCCAACTTTGGAATCATTGTCTAGGTGATGTAAATGAAAAGTGCTTGAATAAATTACATCAAGATGAATATTTAAATTATTTTGAACTAAAACCACTTGGTGTACATTAAACATGTTTACAAGGAAAAATGACCAAATCCTCATTTTGTGGGAAAGGTGAAAGGGCTAAATAGCTTCTTGAATTAGTTTATACCAATGTCTGTGCACCATTTTCTATTGATTCAAGGGGTGTGTACTCATAATTCATAACTTTTAATGATGATTTCTTTAGATATGGATATGTATACTTAATGAGGTTTAAGATGGATTCTTTTGAAAAAATAAAGGAATACAAGAATGAAGTTGTGAACCAGCTTGGTAAGAATATTAAAAAATTCACTCAAAATGGGGAGGATAGTATCTTAATCAAGACTTAATTGATTATTTATAGGAGTTTTGGATTTTATCTCAAATCACTCTTCCTTATACGCCTCAGTGGAATGGTGTGAGATAAATGAGGAATCGTTCCTTGTTGGACATGGTGAGATCAATGATGAGTCATGTGAGTCTTCCAATATCTTTTTGGGGGTATGAATTATAAATGGCATCATACATACTAAACTGAGTTCCAATTAAATAAACAAAGTTTATACCATAAAAATTATGGAATGGAAAGAAACTTTTGTTGTCTTACTTGCAAGTGTGGGGTTTCGAAGCATGTTTTAAGGCCTCTTCAGGTAACAAGCTTGCACCCTGAGGTACAAAGTGTATCTTTATTAGATGTCCCAAAGAAGCAAAGTGATACTATCTATATAATCCTTTAGAAAAAAAATTTTGTTTGAAATAAATCCTACATATCATGAGGTGGATATTATCTCTAAAAGAGACCGTGGGAGGAAGATATACTTCGATGAAGTATAGGCTCAACATATATATGAGTTAGCATAGGAACAAATTCTACAAAGCCCTCTGGAAGAGGAAATTGTTTTATAGACACAATTACTACATAGGATAACTAGAGAGGTTAGAGAACTATAATGGTATGGTTTTCTATCACCGAGGATGATGACTCTTTATTAGTTGATAATAATGATCCTTTAACCTATAAGGAAGAAGTAAGTGGAACAGATGTTTCCAAGTGGAAAGAATCCATTAATTATGAAATGGATTCCATGTAACAAAACCAATTTTTTATTTTAGTAGACCCTCCATAATATTTAAATACCATTGGTTGAAAATGGGTATTCAAGAAGAATCAGGACATAGAAGGAAAATGAGGTACCTATAAGGAACGACTAGTTTCAAAAGGGTTTAACAAACTCAAGGAATTGACTATGATGAAAGATTTTCACTAATTAAAATGCTGAAATAAATCTTAATTCTTCTGTCCATTATAACTTTCCATGATTAGGTGATTTGGAAAATGGATGTAAAAATAGACTTCCTTAACGGGAACCTTTAGGAAGATGTCTATATGACACAACTCGAAGGGTTTTTTACTCTAATGGATGCCAACAAGGTATGAAAGTTTCAAATATCCATTTATGGATTAAATTAAGCATCCAGGTCATAGAAATTTTTTTTTATGATTCCAGAATGGAATTTTTTTCATAAAGAATGAATGTGAGCTATGTGTCTATAAATGGTTTAGTGAGAGTGCAGTCCTTGTCTTAGTGGTATATATTGAGGAAATATCACTCTGTGGAAATGAAATACTAGTCTTACAGTCTGTTATGGTGTGGTTGAATAAATTATTCTCTATGAAGGGCTTGGGTGAGGCATCATATATTCTTGGGATCAAGATCCATTGTGATAGATCCAAGATGTTTTTAAGCCTAATTCAAAGTACATACATTGAAAAGATACTAAATAGATTCATTATGGAACAATAAAAGTGGGGATTATTTCCAGAATCACATGGAAATTATATTTCTAGGAAAATGTGTCCTCAGACACATGAGGTAATAAATAGAATGACAAGGATTTCATAGGTATTAGTGATTGAGTCATCCATGTATGCTATGTTAGGTACTAGGCTAGATGTCACCTACGCATTAAGTATGGTAGGAAGATATCAATATGATCCAGGTAACCACCATTGGATGGCGTTCAAGACTATCCTTAATTATCTGAGTCCTACTAAGGATATGTTTTTGATTTATGGAGGAGATGAGGAACTAGTCATCAGAGGATATGAAAATTCTATTCCCAAATTTATCAAGATCATATGAAGTCACAAATAGGACACATCTTCACTTTTAATTGAGGTGTTTTGAGATGGAAGATCTCAAAGAAGGTTGTGGTTTCAGATTCTACATCAAATTCCATGTATATTGTGGCTTTTAAGGTAGATAAAGAATAAACATGGATGAGAAACTTCATCCAGGATCTTGATGTGGTATCTAGTAGTAAAGATCATATCACACTCTATTTTGAAAACACTATAGCGGTGGATCTTGAAAAAAATCCAAGGTCAGTTTAGCAGATGAAGCACATACTATAGAAGTTTCATCCCTTGAGGGATTTTTATCAGAAATTTAAAGTTTCAATGAGAATTACTTCCACAGAAGACAATGTGGTGGACCCCCTGACTAAAGCCTTAACTTAGAAGAAACATGGCTATCATGTGAGGTTTAGTAGACTGAAGGTTGGTGTAAGTTGTCTCTAATGCAAGTCAAAGTTTTTTGGATTTGGTGTCTAAGGACTAACTTTTTTTACTTTTTTTACAAGTATATTTGATGTTTTTAATATTAATACAACTTATTATTACATTTTTTTTGTTCTTCATGTCTCTAATGTAATAATGTCCAAGATTATATGTCACATTGATAAGGTCATAGAATTTCCCCACTATGATAAGAAGCTTGATGTGCTATGATTATATTCTAAAATAATGTTCTATAGTTGGATAGCGTACTATGATGGGACACATAGTACATAGACTGTCAGATGCGAGTACTTGTAAGCATATGAGGATTTTTCTCCGGAAGTTCACACTTGGAAATCTCCAAGATAAGAGATTATGAGAACAGACTAGCCTGTAGGAATTCCTCATGTTATAATTTCATGTGATATTCCTATCTATGAGCATGTGTGATTGTCCTTATACTTTAATAGTCTTATTAATGCATGTTACAAATTGCATAATTATATGTATTTCATAAACCATGATGATGATAGTTCATAGAGAAGTGGATACATTGGGTGTTTCATGAGTGACATGTCATTAATGAATAAGTCAAGAAGGATTTTTCCCTTCCATATTTATGGAAACTAATATATCATCCATTTTATTGGAATAGAACCATCACATTAAATTCCATGTACATAGTGTAATGATGAGTTTATTACAGATATTCAAAGAAAAACATATCAAGCATGTAGGCTGGTGAAAGTTTTTTCAACTTGATTGATGGGATATTGTGACAAAGAAATTATATTAAATAATTCTCATTTGTATGTGTTTTTTGATGTTGTGACATTAAGTTATTTCTCTTGGGTTCCACGACCTTTTTCCAGACAGTAATATTTTACTTTTGGAAAGCTTGACTAATTCAAAGGAGAATTAATCCTAGAGGGTCACACACTAAGCGTTTCTATTGATCTTGATTAAATTCCATTTTAGTTTTATTAGTGGAAAAAATATTATTCTCAAGTATGAGGGTAAATTTTATTAAAGTTATATTGATCGCATAAATAAAATAAATTTTTATTCATAGGCTTATGAGTAAAATATTTATTTTATTTAGTGAATATTTTAATAAATATTTTTTCACTAGATTATGAATAAAATATTTATTTAGTTGTTCAATAAATACTAGAGGATTTATAAAGGACCAAGACTGACTTCAGTGACAAATATTAATTAAAAATACTGTTACATAATATTTTTTATTGCACAAGTTGGTATGCACCACAAAATAATAATAATATAATTATTATTATATGGCATGAGGTTTATTAAATGTGTGACGCCTCGAACCCAGATTTCACTTAGTAGGTGCCCTGAGCCCAGTGGACCACATGGCTTCAAGTGCATCTCACTGAATTCCAATGGCTACTGACAAGTAGTGAGGGCCTAGGATATGTTTGTGGGAGACTATGTCCTCATTACCAGAGTGTGTCACAACTAATAAGTTATCACACACAGGTTGATAGAGAAAAAAATATAAGTAATCAGATGATTTTGGAAGGATACAAGAATAAAAATAAATTACACAACTTCAATAACTGATATAAAAATAAAAAAGTCGATGATAATATGACATGTATTTAGAAATATAGAAATAGGTATACACGTAGAAGAAAATCATGCAATACAAAAGTTGGAAAATAATCAAAAACTTTCTCTATTATCCTAAGCTTCAGCTCGGTCATCTATTACCAGATCCATCCCAATACAGAAAGTAATCAAGTGTCTGAAACCATACGCTTACCTTTATTGATACTTGTATAGATATAGTCTATCCAGGTACCAGAGGTACCCCGATAGGTTGTGAGATAAATATCAGTAAGCCACCACCAATGGTGTCTATAACATCCAATCCATGTAATATAAAATAAAATAGTGTTCAAGCTTGAATATATAAAAGTAAAGTAGTCTAGTAATATAAATACCCAAGCACTTGCTTCATCACTTGGCTAGTTTCTAAATATGTAACTAGTTTATTAATTAATTAAGTTCCAATTTATATATTTTTCTCATGTGAGGCCAAGACAGCACTAAAATCACCTCATGATAGTAATAGTAAAGGTTCCAATATGTAACAAGGAAACCAATAGTGATATTTATAATAAAAGGTTCAAAGGTAATAAAAAAGGAAACCTATACTTCAAGGGTTACCAAATTATTAATAAGTAAAACCTACCTAAGGATAAGAGTGAGATCCAAGGATGGTGTTTCAATGAATTCCATAATAGTAGGATCTAACCAAGTCTAAGGAATACATCCAAGGTAAAATGGGAATAAGTTATGACTAGGCCCAAGGATGTAATAGAGGCACCTCATGTTCATAGAATCCCTTACGGATACAAGGAGAGTAATCAAGGCATCCTGTAATATTAAAGGATGGATCATAAGATGTCATACCAGGCATCCACTGATAGACAAGGATTGGGTTCCAAGGTGGGTCTCAACCAAGGAAACCAGCATCCTTGAATCGGAATGGCGTCCATGAGTGATCAAGGAATTCCATTAGGAATCCAAGAACTAACTCGATTATAACCACCCCTATAAATGTTTCAAGGTTCATATGTATATATTAATGGAATATTTCATTTTATTCATTTATTTAATCAATCCAAGTGATAGTCATATCATTTAATAAAATGAAATGGTTTAATCCTTGCCTTTCATTAGTGTGATATGGCCTAGGGAATGAAACCATTTAATTCATTTGATATTAAATTACTTGGTTTTCTCCTTTACCATTCACAACGTGACAAGGCTATTCTATGGATGATCAACCACATGATTTTAATTTTATATAAACTAGGACAAGTAAAATACATAGGATATACTTTCCATTTCATTTAACATCTATTAATCAAATTTAATAATATACCTTATGAGGTTTAGGTGGAAAGAAACCATGGTAATTTCTATGATCAATTCACAATTCAATATCCGTTTATCATGGAATTTCTTACCATCAGAATGGTCAAGCTCAAGAACACCCGAACGATTGCCCAAAGGTGTTAAGACACTAAAAACCTAAATATAGCACATCACCCTACATAGGGTGGTTGAATTTTTGGATGAAACCGCCGACAATGAATAACATATATGGAAACAGTCTTAGAAAACGATCCTAAAAACTACAAGAAAGACATGAATTAAAAAATTACACCCGATGAAATCTATGCGACAATACGAAAATTTATAAAATGAATAAAATTGAGGAATGAGTTATTGACCACCTACCTCATACTCGTATAACTCTCTTCATCTAGTATCATCTTCTAGTTCATCTTGTATTGGAGTACATCTAAAGAATGTATCAATGACCAAAAATTGGGGTATATGATCCTACATCTAAATAGAATCTTTGATGGGAAGAATAATAATGAAATATTAAATAGTAATTGACAACGTACCAGTGAGAATCCAATAAGATGAACGACGATCAATTCAAAATCTGAATAAATGCTCGATCTCATATCCTAGTTTTGGCTTGAAAAGGCTCAAAAGAGGAGAAAGGGAGGCCTCTTTCTACTAGAAAACCAAAAGGAAATATGGATGAGGTTTAAAACATGACTTAAGAAAAAAACCATCCTTTTATCAAAAATTATCCTTCACATAGTTTGGCCACGCCGTTTGGAAAAACCATGCATAGGCATCTGTAGAGAGGGTCACCGGCATGGTTAGGTAATGTAATTAGGGAAACCAGGTTCCAACCTTGTGAAAAAACTCTGTTAAAATCTATAGACTTCTTTCTTAGTTGTGCGGCCCAACTCGCAAGGTTAGATCAAACTGTGTACCCTATACCGTCCCACTTTCCATCCTCACATGGTTAAAACTAATCATGTGGCCTTCCTATCACAGGTTAAAATAACTGTATGATAGGCCTTTTCTACAAAAATATAGGTTCCTGACTTTTAACAAGCCCTGAACACACCCGAGACCTTAACTAAATCATTAGTCAACCACATTAGGTCCATAATAAATAATTAGACCAAAATTTAAAGGATCCATAATTGAGTGAAAAACCATGTTCTTACAGTATTCCCCCCTTAAAGGAACTCATCACCAAGATCACATTCCATGGGTTGTGAAACAAAGTCTGATAATAACTATGGACATTGGGAATGTACGACAACCTCCCACTACCAAGTCTCATCATGTACACAGTTGTGCTACCATACCACCAACACTAGAGGGATAGACCAGCCTCAGATATCCTTCTTAATCTGGTCAATTATGTGTATAGGATATTCCAAAAAGTTAACATTGAAATATATCTCAAATTCCTTATGATCAGAAGTGTGAGATGGGTTGGAATGATAATGGTGAAGCTGTGAAATGTGGAAGACATCATGCATGGAATGATACTTTGAGGTAGTAATAACTGATAGGCTGCCGACCTGACTCTCTAAATAATATCAAACATCCATAAAAAAAAGTATGCTGATAGCTTCCCTTGCCTATGTATATATCTAATAACTAACCTGAGTGGTACCCATAGGAAAGAAGATATCTAGCCTCGAACTCTAGAGGTCATCAACAGCAATTGACCTACGATTTATATCCAGACTGAGCAGTAGACATGCGCTTACTAATCATCTCAACCTACTCTGAAATATTATATACAATACGAGGACCTTTTAGGGATACCTCACCTACCTCTATCTAGAACAAGGGTGAATTCCATGACCTACCATAAAATGCCTCAAAAGAATCTATTTGAATCATTTCCTGAAACCTGTTATTATAGGAGAACTAGAAAACTGGTATATGCTTCTCCCAAGAACCACTGAAATCAATGATTCATTTCTAGAGTATTTCCTCTAGAACCTATATTTTCTCTTCCGAAAGTACATCATTCTGAGGGTGAATAGATGTTCTCAAAAGCACCTGTATGTCCAAATCATTCTACAACCCTTCTAAAACTATGATGTGAAATGAGAATCCCTATTAGAAATGACAGTATGAGTGACCCAATGTAGTTATATGATCTCATATACATATAGTATTCCTACCTCATCAAATAATAAATTCTCTCATATATGAATGAATTGGGCTACATTCGTTAGTTGGTCAAAGACTTCCCATACAGTGTTGCTACCTCTCTACAATATAAGTAAGCCAACTAAAAAATCCATAACAACATCTTCCCATTTCTATTCTAGGAATGGAAGCATCTATAATAATCTTTTAGTTCTTTGGTGCCCTGTCTCCACTTATTGATAGGTGGAATTCCTAGTGATAAATCATGTTATCTATCATTTCATCCCAGTCCACCAATAATGGTGTCTCATGTCTCAATACATTTTGAAGTTGCCTTGATAAACTACCCATCAAGAAGCGTAGGACTTTTGCATCAAATCCTATCTCATATAGATGGGAACCCTAAAATGTCCATGTATACACAAGATGTTGTCTCTATTCATAGACCAATCTAATGGTGGGTTATCTCTTAAAATACTCTCCTGGGGAACCAAGCTCTTAGGATCTGAAAATTACCTTATCTTCACCTTCTCAAGGAGGGAAGAGGTAATTGTCAAGGTTGAGAGATAAGACTTATCCTGATTGTCATAAACCTCTAGATGTATCTTATAAAAGATTTCCATAAATTTACATTCATCACTAGATTCCCATACAGCTTGTTCCTGAGTTTTACAACTCAGTGAATTAGCTACTGAATTTACCTTTCCAATCATATAGGCAATCTCAAAATCAAAGGACTGTAGGCATTCGTCCCATATTCACTATCTGAGATTCCAGTAATGTTTTATAAATAAATATTTGAGGCTCTTGTGGTTCATATACACCATTAAGGGATAACCCATTAGATATTGTCTCCAACATGGTATGGCATGGACCACTAATGCCAATTAGAGGTTATGAATCAGATAATTTCTCTCATGAGGCCTCAACTACCGATATGTGTATGAATTTACTTTATCCTCTGGAATCAGAACTTATCTCAATATAATGCTTAATTCATCCCAAAACACTATATAATCTCTCATTGGCTCTATCAGAATCAAAATAGGTCTTGAGACAAACCTCCCTTTTAGCTTCAAAAAGGCATTATCACACAAATTTGACCACAGGAACTTAATACCCTTCCTTGTAAGACAAGTAATATGTGAAGAAAGGCATGATAAGTCATGTATGAAGCACCAGTAGTAACTATCCAACCACAAAAAACATCATATATCAAACATATTCTTGGGATACTCCCAGGAAACCACAACACTCACCTTCTATAAGTCAATACATATTCCTAGTTCTGAGATAATATGACCCAATAAGTTAAATTTTTTTATCCATAAGTGGAACTTAGAAATCTTGGAATAAATCTGATGCTCTCTCAATGTACTCAAAATGATCTCGAGATTATTATCATGGTCTCTTCAAGTATGAGAATACACCAAGATGTCGTCCACAAATACTACAAAAAATAGAATCCAGATAGGGATAGAACACCCTATTCATCAGAGCCATGAAAATAGAAAGCATATTCTTAAGACTAAAAAACATAACAAGGTACTCATATAGACTATACCTGCTATAGAAAGTTGTACAATGTATGTATGATGTCTTGAATTGAACCTGATGATATCCCAATCTCAATTTGATCTTAGAAAACACCCTAACTCCTTGAATCTAGTCAAAGAGATCATTTATTCAAGGTAGTGGATATTGTTTCTTGACCATAATCTGATGAAACCATCTGTAATACATGAATAGACAAAGGTACCCATCTGAATTCTTAGAAAAAAACATGGGAAAACCCCAAGAGTAAGTGATGGGTCATATAAAACATTTGGCATCTACATCCTCATTCTGTTGCTTGAGCTCCTGGAGCTATATAGGTACCATCCTGTATGGAGGAATGCACACTAAAGATACTCCTGAAATGAGCTCAACCATAAACTCTATATCTCTCTTAGGTGGTAATCTAAAAAATATATTCAACAAAGATGTCCCTCAAATGATTTACTACTAATGGGAACTCATCCCAGTTTAAACTCTGATCCTCCATGAAGAGATTGGAAATTCGGGTAGTCATTCCACCTATCCCATGATGCTCTACTCTTTATCTGCCATCCTGGACATCCTACTCACCCTTATGCAGATGACTGCTTCCCTATAGTGATGTAAAAGATACCCTTTGGTGATAAAAGTATAAAAAGGAATGATATGGAACCAAGAAATCCATCCCAAGAATGACATCGAATCCCATCATCTTAAGAAAAAAAGAGGTTCCATAAGAAAGGGTAATTTCCTACCTCAAGGGGGCGGTCTCTACATTGGCGTATTCCCTCTAAATGTGCTCCTAACATTGTATCTAGGGTCATTACTCCATAGTAATACTGTATTTCTTGTCTGATACTTTCTACAATAGATAAAGAGATAAAATATTATAAATAACCTATATAAAATAAACTAGATACTATATTGGAGGCTAATATAATAATACCTTATACTATAGATTGTCATGTAGCTTGATCCTCAAGTATCAGTTATAGTGCATGCAACTGACCTATTCTAAGTCCATGTGCAATAGATGGACTACCAGGATCAAAATTTCTCTACTAGTGATGCTAGTGATAAGGTGTTTTGCTACTACAACCACAACCTCCTCATTAACCAGTCCTACCAGTGCTACCCCCACTCCCCACTTGATGCGGTGTAAAAGAATCTCCCCTTGAAGGTGGAGATGGTGCAGATCCTCTTCCACTAGAAACTGATGGAAAGGTCCGACAAAAAGACTGAAGATACCCCATATGGATGAAATCCTAACACTATAGATGGTCTCTATCACATTGAGGATTAATATTCCCCTATCACACACACTTTTTATATACCATAGAGTGGCTATCATAGGTACTTTAGCTTCCAATACCCCTATAATGAACCTTGAGGGAATATTTCCTACTGATAGAAGAACTATTGGCATGTTGTGGCACGGGTCCTCCATACATGATATTATGATCATCCCTTAAGTTGCGCTCAGTGATAAAATCCTTATTTACAATATCTGAGAAATTTGGGAGGCTAAAAACATTCACATGAGTATGGATGACAAACACGATCCCATCCTTGAAGCGTCTAGCATGAAAAATCTCATCACCACCTAGAAGTAGTGAAAAGGGATGTAACTCAGTGAAACATGCTGAATATTCAATAATAGACATAGAACCCTGTTTGAGATGAATGAAATCTCTATCTCTATCATCTCTCAGCATCTGAGGAAAGAACTAATCATAAAAGGAAGTCTGGAAATCATCCCATACCATTCCCTGATGGTGACCAGTCTTTTCAACTACATCCCACCAATGCTTGGAAAATCAAAAAACATGTATGCAGTAAACTTGACCCTACACTTTGGAGGTGTCTCCAGATTCTCAAAGATAGAAAAGGTGTCCATAAGACAAGACTCAGCAGCCTGTGAACCACCATACCTAGAGAAAGTAAGGGGATTTTTCTTCTGGAACTCATGAGTTAGGATAGCCATCATAAGTGTAGGCCATGGAGCACCATGAATAGACTGTATTAAATATAAGAAACTATCCTGAACATGGGAATCATTTCCTAGATCATGTACAATAGTTGGATCCTCAAGTGTAAATCTTAGTGGTAAGACTAGCAGTTTAACGCCCACTATGTCCAGAGAATGGTCATCCCCACTGTCCTGGTGCATGACATGAGTATTTCTTGGTGGAATTGGTCTACAAATTCCAAGCACATTCCTCAAAACAAGCTTTAAGTGGATATGTAGCAACACTAACAGAAGATGAACGAACAGAAATGGCTCACTACCCATGGTATACTACCCCAAATACCTGCTTAGAAGACCAAGTGTTAGTAAGTGTTCAAGTATATATATGTTTCAGGGGTTCCAATAGATAAAGTGTTAATTATCACTTTCCTCATCATTTACTGGAAACCAATTCATTCTATTTTATATTTAATTACTGGGTTCACTCCTTCACCTTTCATAAACATGACATGGAAGGATAAATACATGAATCCATTTATCTTTATGAATATAGTTTCACTTTCATTCAATTTTAATTTTCTTATTTCTTATATCAAGGTTCATATAAAATGAGTCATTAGTCCAAGTGAATCAGGACCCATAATCCTTATCACTAAAAATGAAACTCATTTGATTTTTAATTAAATGATTGATTCAGAAAATTACTCATCCTAACCCATGAGGGCCCATAGAAACTCATTAATTGAAATATAAAATCACTCAATCACAATCCTAAAGCAGCATAAGTATATTATAAAAACAAGGTTCACTCAACAATCATAGGCATATCAAAAAATGTAATTAGTGAAATGGACCTATATAGCATGGAAATATGCATGACATGTGAATTATTAGTGCCTATGATGATTCATTTAACAGTGAAGCTTTCCCTCATATCATTAGGCCAAGGATGAAATGAAATCTCAATCGAAATAATAATAAAAAACAACACAAATCAAGTGCATCACCCAACACTAAAATGATATAAACTGTAATAGGAAAAAACATAATAACACTTATAATTTTGGTAGCTCAGCGTTAACCACAAACATGGGTTCACGATGCCCAATCATGTCTTATAAATTAGTTACAGTCATTCATAATATCTAATAAACTATCTCAAAATAGTAAATCAAGAAAGGAATGGGTCTGATACAACTTTGTGAAATCCTGTACCCATATTCCATTAGGAGGTGCCCCGAGCTCGGTGGGCCACATGGCCTTGAGCGTATCTCCCAAAATGTTAAAGGCTTCCGACTAGTAGAGAGGGCCTAGGGTGTGTGTGTGTGGAGAATAATCCCTCATTACCAAAGTTTATCACAATAGATAAGTTATAAAACACAGGTAAATAGTGGAAGAAATATAAGTAATCAGAAGACAGTGGAAGGAGACAAGAATAAAAATAACTAAAACAATTGGAATAACTAATATACAAATCTAAAATTAGATGATGATATGACATGTATCTAGAAAGCTGTAAATAGGTATACAAGAGTCATATAATCATGATATAAAAAGGTAGAAAAAAGGAAATCAAAAACTATCTCCACCATCCTGAGCTTCAACTTAGTCATCTACTACCTGCTCCATGCTAATACGGCAATCAATCAAGTGTCTGAAGCTAGACGCATCCCTTTGTCGATAACTACATATTTATAGTCTACCTAGGTACCATAGGCTCCCAGATAGGGTGTGAGATAATTCTCAGTAGGCCACCACCAATGATTCCAATAACATACAATCCATGTAATATAAATAGAAATAGTCACTACCACAAAACTGGGTTTCCACAGCGTCATCCTTTAACAGTTCTAAAAAAAGCACTGATAAAGGGGGTGCCTTTATCAGCACTTTTTTTGCAATGATAAAGGCACCCCCATTATCAGTACTTTTTTTAGTGCTGTTAAAGGGGCCCCCTTTATCAGATCTTTTTTTAGTAGTGCTGATAAAGGGGGGCTTCATCAGGGCTTTTTCCAAGCACAGATAAAGTGAATATTTCAAAAAAATAATTTTTCATAAAAAATAATATATTGATATATAATTATATTTATATTTATATAAATATAATATATATATTTTAAATTTGTTTTAGATAAGTATATATAAACATTTTCCTATAATATGTAAGATATGTAGTGAAAATGGATTATAAAATATATTAAAATTTTATTAATTAATAATTTTCTAATTATCATCAACTAATAATCATTTAATAACAATTTGAAGACAATAAAAATAAAAAAAATACTAAAAGATAAAAAATAAGTTGAAAATGCAACTCAAACTTCAAATGGTCATAACTTTTGATCTGGGTGTATGTTTGAACTCTACAGCATATAAAATCAAATCATGTGATGATCTCTACACGCTAGTGACCCAAAGGAACCTTCTGTCACATTTTTTGAGGCCAAAAAGGCCCATAAGGCCACTGAAACTGAGTTTTTAATCGGGATACCGCGATTTTTTAGGCTAATAAATATACGGACAAAAAAATATAACTTAATATATATATTAATATATGAATAAATATATATATATATTAATATATGAATATATATATATATAACTAAATATATCTATATTAATATACGAATAAATATTAATATATGAATTAATATAACTATATATGTATATTAATATACGGATATATGTATATATTAATATAACTATATATATATATATTAATATAAATATATATATATATATATATTAATATAAATAAATATATATAATTAATATAACTACATATATATATATATTAAAATAACTAAAAATATATTAATATAATTATATATATATATATTAATATAACTATATATATATATTAATATAACTGTATATATATATATTAATATAACTAAATACATACATATTAATATAAATATATATATGTTAATATAAATATATATTAATATATGAGTAAATATAACTATATATATATATATAAATGGATATATTAATACATGAAAAGAAAAGAAATATGGTCCAGTGGTAAAGGCTTATGCACGTAGGCAACAGGTCCCGAGTTCGAATCTGAGGGGAGGCAGGTTGCGCGTGTAGGTGGGGAATTGTTGCAAGCGTTGTTAAAGGGGTTAGGGCATTGTTAAAGGCTTTGGGGGTCACTAGGGCGTGTGGGATGGGGTGGGATGGCAGGGCGCTGTTAAAGTGGGCTTCAAGCGCTGTTGAAGCCCCTACCTAAATTGTAGAAATATATTTTTATTTTTTTAATATTTTATTAACTTTTATTAATGATTTTCTAAAAGCATTGATAAAAGACCCATTTATCAGCACTTTTGTTTATCATTGATAAAAGACCCCTTTTATGAGCGCTTTTTTAGCGCTGATAAAAGAGATCTTTTTCAATGCTTTTTTTAGCGTTGTTATTGGGGACCCCCCCCCCCATCTTCACCTCAATTAACAGCATTTTTTTAGTTCTATTAATTCCTTTTTCTAGCGCTGATAAAGGCCATATTTTCAGTAGTGAGTGTGAAAACATGAATATATAAAAGTAAAGCAATACAATAATGTAAATACCCATGTACCTACTTGAACCCTTAGATAGTGTCTGAACATTTAACCAGTTTATTAATTAATTAAGTTACAGTTTATATATTTTAGTCACGTGAGACCAAGCCAACATTGACATCACCTCATGATACTAATAGTAAAGGTTCCAACATGTAACAAGGAAACCTATAATGATATTTTTAATGAAAATTTCCAAGGTAATAACCAAGTAAACCTGGACCTCAGGGGTCACCAAATCTATAGTAACTGTAGACTGGCTAAGGATAAGAGTGTAATACAAGGAGAATCATCCAAGGCATTCCACAGTAGTTTGATCAAACTGATTCCAAGGAATATATCCATGGTAAAATGGGGATAATCTATGGCTCGGCCCGAGGATGTTACTAAGGTACCTCATGTCCATAGAATCCGTACTGGATCTAAGGAGTGTATCCAAGGAATCCAATAATAGTAAAGGAGGTATCCTGAGGTGTTATACCTAGAATCCACTAATATATGAGGATCAGGTTCCAAGGGGGGTCTCAACTAAGGCAACTGATATCCTGGAATCATAATGGCATTTATGACTTCTTAAGGAATTCCCTTATAAATCCAATAACTAACTTAATTTGGACCACCCATATAAATTTTTCAGGGTCTATATGTATATATAATTAGGCACCTTACATTTCATTCATTTATTTAATCAATCCAAGTGATAGTAATATCATTTAACAAAATTATATGGTTCAAGCCTTGCCTTTCATTAGTGTTATAAGGCCAAGGGAAAACAACCATTAAAGTAATTTGATATTAAATTAATTGGTTCTATCATTTACCTTTCACAATGTGACAGGGAAATGATAAGGAAGATAAACCATGTTCTTTTCATTTTATATAAACTAGGCCAAGTCATATACATCTGATATACTTTCCATTTCAATTAACATCGAATAATCAAATTTGAGGACTTACCTTAACTGATTCAAGTGGAAGGAAAACATGGTAATTGACAAGATCAATTCAAATTTATTTAGCTATTTATCATAGAACGTCTTACCATTATAATTTTCAAGCTCAAGAACACCCGAACGGTGGCCTAAAGGTGTCAAAAACACTAAAAACCCAAATATGGCACATCACCCTGCATTGGGTGGTTGAATTTTTGGATGCAACCACAAACAATGAGTAATTTATATGGAATGGTTTTTAGAAAAATGTCCTAAAAACTACAAGAAAGACATATTAATTCAACATATGGTTCTTGATGAAATTGACGTGACGGTATGACAATTTATGAAACAATAGAAATTGAGGAATGAGTTATAGACCACCTACATTATACTTGTATGACTCTCCTCATCAAATATCAGCCTCTAGTTTGGCTTGGATCATAGTATATCTAAAAAATGGGTAAATGATCTGAAATAGGGGCATATGATCCTACATTTAAATAGTTTCATTGATATAAATAAGAATAAAGAATGATTAAAAATTAATTAAGAACGTACTGGTGCAGATCCAATGAGATGAATGATGATCGATTCAGACTCCAGGAGAACGCCCGATCTCAATTACTAGTGTATCCTTGAAAAGTATCAAAAAAAGAAAGGAAGGCCTTTGTCTACTAGAAAACCAAAAAAAAAGAGGGGTGAGGTTCAAGAACATGACTTAAGGTAAAAACCCTAATTTTTCCCAAAATTATCCTTTGTACTGATAGTAACTTCCATCAGTGGTCCAGATGCCTTCGAGTTGTGATGTGCCATGAATAGAAATATTACATTCTAGAATTCTCAATACCTTATCCACCTTCCAAGAATTCGAGTGGTGAATTGTTCCTTTTTCATGAAAAATATATGAATGATTTGGTCAACATTAAATGTTTGATATTTTCATCTATGTCTAGTTAACTTATGAAGTCTCATGAAAACATGTATGCTTATAGAATGCTCAAGCATCTTTGTGGTTTATACCCGGAGAGAGATAGATTATAATATTTTGATATCTCCAATTCTCTTTTTCAGAGAAAGCTTAGAGTGTGTTCTCTCGATGGGCCTCACATAGTCACTCTCATTAGCAACAATGGGCATCTATAGGTTCTAGGGTTTAAACTCCCTATAAAAATAGACAACGATATCATTCTTGCATCACTCACTTAGATCTTCTCCAAATTTATTATTAATTTTAATATGAAAAACATTGATTAGACTCTCCCTGGTCTACTTACTCTTATTTTCTATGTAGATAAGGTTACAAAGCATAAAAATTATATCATTCTTATGGTGAACAAATAGAAATTCCAAGAAAATAACTCTAATCCCAAAACATCTTCACAACACCTTTCCAATAAGAGGAATGCCAAGGGGAGAGCTAGGGAGTATGCTTTCATTTGTTTTACATGTGGAAATAAGATCTAGGGGAAGAAAAACATCACCCATCCAAAGAAGAAATCATAAGAATTATGTGATTTTGTTATCGAGTACAATTTATTTTTTTCTACAAATTGGATATTAGATCGAGCTTATGAAACTCACATATGTATTAAAATATAGGACGCAAGTAGATTCAAAATTATTTACTAAGGGGTGGTAGATATATGACTATAAAACAGATCTAAACTTCCTATTTTAGATATAAATAACTACTACCTCACATTAACAAATGGAATGATTTTTGTTTTAAAATATTGTTATTATGTGTCATCCGTTACCAAAAGCATTATTTTTGTATCCAGACTATATATGGATGGTTTTATTTTCTATTTTGGGAATAAATGTTTCATATTTTATAAGGATGGAATTATTTATTGTAAGAAGCATTTAAATAAAAGTCTTTATGTGTTGAATTATGCAAACCAAGTAATGGAAATCGATAATGAACCCACATTAAATGAATCATACCACACCCAACTTTGGAATCATCGGATAGGTCATGTAAATGAAAAGTATTTGACTAAATTATATAATGATGGATATTTATATTATTTTGAACTGAAACCATTTGGTGTATTCCATGCATGTTTACAAGGAAAAATGAACAAATCCTTGTTTATTTGAAAAGGTGAAAGGGCCAAAGAGCTTCATGAATTAGTTCATATTGATGTGTGTGGACCATTTCCTAGGGTGGGTACTCATACTTCATAACTTTTACTGATGAATTTAGTATATGTGGATATTTCAATTTGATGAGTTATAAGTCAGATTCCTTTTATAGATTCAAGGAATATAATAATTAATTAGAGAAAAAACAAGGTAAGAAGATTAAGAAATTCTACTTAGACCATAGTGAAGAATATCTTAATCAAAACATTATTGATTATTTATGAGAGTTTGGATTCTACCTCAACTCACTCTTCCTTATACACCTTCGTGGAATTATTTAAGTGAAAGGAGGAACCAAAAATTGTTGTACATGGTGAGATAAATGATGAGACATGTGAGTCTTCCATTATCCTTTTGGGGATATCTGCTAAAAACAACAACATACATATTAAATCGAGTGCCAACTAAGGTGGAGGATGGTCTACCATAATAATTGTGGAATGGAAAGAAACACATGTTGTCTGACCTACATGTGTGGGGTTGTCAAGCATTTGTTAATGGCACTTTAGGTGGAAAACTTTCACCCCAAGTTAAAAAGTGTACCCTTATAGGATACCCCAAAGAAACAAGGGGTTATTACCTCTATGAACCCTCATAAAAAAGGTAATAGTGGAAAGAAATTTTATATTACTTGAGAGGGATAAGATCACTAAAAGAGATAGTGGGTCTGAGATAGACTTAGATGAGGTCTAGGCTCATGTTACATAATATTTTTCATAGGGACGGATTTCACAAAGCCCCGTTGAATAATAAGTTTTTCAAAAGTCTCAAGTATTGTATAGGAGTATATGATAGAATAGAGAATCGGAATGGTATGGTTTTATAGTCACTAAGGATGGTGAATCATTATTAATTAACAATAATTATTCTTTAACCTACAAGGAAGTAGTAAGTGGAACAATTTTTTCCAAGTGGAAAGAATCTATGAATTTTGAAATGGATTCCATGTACCAAAGTCTGGTATTGATTATGGTTGATCCTTTAGTGGATGTAAATCCCATTGGCTATAAATGGGTAATGAAAAATAAATTGTACATGTAAGGACAAGTGAGTACCTATAAGGCATGACTGGTTTCAAAATGGATTAAATAGTGTCAATTCATTGACTATGAAAAAACCTTTTCAATAGTTTCAATTCTAAAATACATTACAATTATACCTTCCATTGTATCCTTACATGACTATGATATTTCTAAAATGGATTTCAAAATATCCTTCCTTAAAGGGAACCTTTAGGAAGATTTCTATATGACACAAACTAATGTTTTTGCGACTCCAAATATTCCAACAAGATATGTAAATTTCAAAAATCCATTTATGGATTAAATCAAGAATTTAGGTCATTAGACATTTGATTTGATGAATCCCTAATGAAAATTGGTTTCATAAAGAATAAATGTGATCCTTGTGTCTATAATTGGTTTAGTGGGTGTGTTTTCATTTTCTTAATAGTATATGTCAATGATATATTACTTATTAGAAATGAGATATCAATCTTACAGTCTTTTATATCCTAGTTGAATAAATGATTCTATATTAATAACTTTGGTGAGGAAACATATATTCTTGTGATCAAGATCCATCATGATAGAACCAAGAGGTTGCTTTACCTAATTCAAAGTACCTATATTGACATGATATTGAAGAGGTTTGGTATGGATCAATTTGAGAGGGGATTGATTCTAGTGTCACATGACATTCAAATTTTCAAGAAAATGTATCCTTAGACACTGATAAAAGACAAAGAATGTAAATAATTTTCTATAAATTGGTTATAGGATCAGTTATGTTTGTATTCTATATACTATACTAGATATTTCTTACACATTAAGTATAGTAGTAAGATATCAAGTATACCCGGGTGATCATCATTAAATGGTATTCAAGACTATCTTTAAATACCTATGTCATACTAAGGATATGTTCTTAGTGTATAAGGGATATTAGGAATTATTCATTAGATGATGTGAAAATTATAGTTTCCAAATATATCAAGATGATATGAAATCATAAACAAGATGCATATTCCCTTTGAATGGAGTTGTTATGAGATGGAAGAGCTCAAAGTAGGTTGTGGTTGTAGATTATATAGTATAGTCTAAGTATATTTTGGAATCTGAGGTAGCTAAAGAATAAGTATGGATTCACAATTTTTTCTAATATCTTGATGTGGTACCGAGCAGTAAAGATCATATCACACTCTATTTTGATAATACTGTAGTGGTGACCCTTTTCAAGGAGCCAAGGCCACATTAGTGGACAAAGTGAATGACTCATAAGTATCATCTCTTGAGATATTTTTTACAGGTATATGAGGTTGTGATGAGTAGTATTTACAAAAAATACAACATGGAAGACCCCTTGACTAATGCCTTGACTCAAGAGAAACATGATTATCATGTGAGGTCTAGCAGACTGCAAGTTTTAGGTAGTTGACTCTAGTCTAAGTGGGGGTTTGTTGGAGTTGGTATCCAAATACTAACTATTTTTACTTTGATTACATGTATATTATATGATTTAAATATTAATAAAATATATTATTACATATTTTTCATTTTTCTAAACGACTCTAATGTAATAAAATTCTTGATTATTTGTTACATTGATAAGGTCATAGAAGTTACCCATTATGATGAGAACCTTGAAATTTCATGTTGATATTCTTAAATATAGTTCTACAGTTGGATAAAATTCTATAATGGGACACATATAATATGAATTTCAAGTGTGAGTACTCGTAATCAGATGATGATTCTTCACATGAAGTTCATACTTGATAATCTTAAAGATGGAAGATTTTGAGAATAGACCCACCAGTAGGAATTCCATGTGTTTTTGTGTCATCAGATATTTCTATTTTTAAGTATGTGTAAGGTTCCTTATACTTTAAGATTATAATCAATGCATTTCCTAGGTAGTGCACTTAGATTTACTAACCAAAATTTTCACACCACATATTGGTGGGGAGTAGGGTATGTTGGGTGTGTCACGAATGACATGTTATTAATGGATAAGTCAAGGAGGGATTTTTCCCTTCTATCTTTATGGAATTTTATATCTTGTCCCTTTTATTGGAATAGAACCATCACATTAAATTTTATGGTCCTGTTATAATGACGTGTTTATTTTAGATAGTCAATGAAATTCATATTGAGCATATAGATTGGTGACAAGAATGTGCAACTTTCTTGATGAAATATTGATACAAAGGGATTATATTACTCGCTGAGCATTCTTATGTGGTTTTCATCATTAAAACTTTAAGTTCCTTTTCTTAGGTTTATTGACCCATTTCTAGATAGTAATATTGGACTTTAGGTGATACCGCCTAATACCAACCAAGCAGAATCCTAGATGTTCACTTACTAAGTGTTTCTATTGATCTAGATTAAAATATATTTGAATTTAATTAATATAATAAATATTATTCTCAAGATCAGAAAATAATTTTATTCATGTTATATTGATCATAAATATTTATTTATGAATGAAGTATTTTATTAAATATTTATTTGGGTATTCAAAAAATGTCAAGGATTTTCAATGGACCAAGAACGCGTTGAGTTATAAATATTAATTTTCAAGATGATAGAATTATATTTATTATTATGAAAGTATGCGTGCAAGACATAAAATAATATTTTTATTTTTATTATTTTTGCATGAGGTTTATTAAGGATTAATATATTATTTTAGGTTTAGTACTCAATTAAATAATAATTTAAAATAAACACTAGATCTATAAATGTATTATTATGTCTGTTGTGTAGGGTTAATCAAAAAAGAAGAATAGATAATTGATGTACACAACAGACTTATCTCACTCTCTCTCTCAAACTCCTTCTCTCTTCCACTCAAGAAATAGAATAACACTTTCAGTCCCGAAGGATGTTGAAGTGGTAAAGATGAACAATATAAGAAATTTGATTCACCAGGATAGCATCCAAAAATCAATTGGTATTGCTCAAAGATCAAAGGATCACATATGGATTTCCTCTAGAAGGATTATACACATGAATATTTATAGTTCAATGAAGTAATCTGAAAGGGTTTTTGAAAGATCAACAACATCGTCAAATAAAGGATACTGAGGTGAGGTAATCATTTCGTCATATATAATTAAATTAATTATAAATTTAATGTTTAATATCCTCTATTGGAGTTTCAGAAAACACTAAATTAAAATATATTTTAATTTAACACCCACCAAATATGATTCTGTTATGCGGATAACCTTTATTAATGAACAAAATGACATGCATGTTTACAACACGTCGTTTACTTCATTAATGATCCAAACTATCAGTATCATGTGGTTTTGACTGTGTATTTGACTATGAGGTTTTCTTGAATTTTTCCTCTATACTATGTAGAATACACGATGTGTACACTATCTACACATTGTGTAATCTAACATGTCATGTGCTATATTTTTCGGGTCTACGTGTGGTATGCAATAAATGCATAACATGTAATTTTTTTTGGCGTTTCTTCTACTCCAACACATGGCCAAATTTAGTGTACATGGGTACATAGTGTGTACTCTGGCTACATATTTTATAACCCTATTTTACCCACTAAAAATCCTTGTCACTTATCGATGAAATCTCTATTCATTCTTCATCTATTCTTACTCCATTAAGAAAATGAAACCCTGAACAATGATAATTAAAATTTCTATAACATGTTAATTAAAAATAGATTAAAGAATAAATATTCCTGAAGTGAAATATCTAACCACCATTGCACATATATATCAATAATCAAATAAATAATTATAAATTTTAAATTTGACCCCTCTAATACCACTTGATGGTTTCAGGTGCAGTGGAATCATTGTGGTGAGTGGATAGGAATAAAGTTTTTTATCAATCCAAAGGATCATTTTCAATATTGTACATGACATGAACACTAAGTCTAATAAAAGTTTTCCCTAGGATATTGATATAAAGGAAAACCCAAAACTAGAAGAGGATATTTTCACGTTGAATTTATAATTAATTTATTTATAATGGATAGAAAGAATACCTAGATAAATGACCTTTCATTGATGAAGTTGTTGATATTATGCAACCCTTTTCGGATTAATTTTTTGTGTTTAGAGGATCCAAGTGTAGAATACCTCAAGAAGTGATCTACACGTGATCCATTGATCTTCAAATGATGTTAATTAATTTCTAATTGCTAGTGTGGAAATCAATTGTATTATTTTATTCATCTTGATGAAGTTCTTATTTTTCTTGAGAATATGAGAGGAGGAATAATTTGAGAGTTAAATTTATTGTTTGCAATAATTCTCAATTCTCGATTAACCCTGTATAATATACATAACAATCTATTTATAGTGTTGGAGTTTGTGTTCTTGGAGAAACTGTTTTTTACTTTGATTACATATATATTTAATTTTATTAAATATTAATAAAACTAATTATTACATATTGTTCATTACTCTATATTACTCTAATTTAATAATGTCCTAGAGTATATTTCGCATTGATATGGTCATAGTTGTTCCCCACTGTGATGATAGAATTAATGTTCTATGATGATATTATTAAATAATGTTGTGTATTTGGATAATGTACTATGATGAGACACATAGTACATAGACTATTAAGGGTTAATAATCATAGATGAGTTTTCCTCTCATGAATTTCTCACTTGGTAATCTCAAAGATGGGAGATTATGAGAATAGACCTACCATTCACATGTTTTGGTGTCATTGGATATTTCTATCTGAAAGTGTGTGTGACAATCCTTAGACATTAATATTATTATTAAAGCATGTTACGGCTTGCATAATAAGATGTATCTCATAAACCATGATGATAATAGTTCGTAGAGAAGTCATACGCATTGAACGTGTCATGAGTGACATGTTATTAATGTATAAATTGAGAAGGGATGTGTTCCTTCCATCTTTATGGAAACTGGTATCTCAACCCTTTGATTAGAATAAAACCGCCATCCTAAATTACATGGTCAGGGTGCAATGATTTATTTATTTCATATAGTAAAAGAAATATGTATTGAGCATATAGGTTGGCGACACGGATATAAAACCTACTTGATGAGATATTGATAATAAATAATTATATTACATAGTGAGTGTTCATATGTGGTTTTCATCATTATGACATTAAGTTCTTTCTCTTGGGTGCCTTAACCCGTTGCTAGACCATAATCTTGGACTTCAGGCATGCTTGCCTAATTCCAATGAGAAAAAATCTTAGAGGCTCACAAACTAAGTTTTTCTGTTGATCTTGATTAAATTAAATTTGAATTTAATTAATGGAATAAATATTATTCTCAAGACGATGGAATAATTTTATTAAAGTTTTATTGATCGCATTAATTAAATTAATATTTATTCATTGGAATGTGAATAAAAATAAATTTATTTATTTTATTTAGTATTTAATAAATATTTATTCTCATGTATATTAATGAAACTTTTATTTATGAATAAAATATTTATTTAGTTATTCAATAAATACCGAGTTCAAATAGAATAAGTCCACATTTGTTGATAAAATTATTATTTACAAGCAAGTAAATATTATTTATAAATTTTCGCAAGTTGACACACCAAAAAATAATATTATTATTGTTATCATGTGGAATGAAGTTTATTAAAGGTTTTAAATGTTATTTAATGGATGACATGCAATTAAATAATATTTTAACCTAAATATTAACACTATAAATATATTTTTATGTCTATTTTGTATGGAATCCAAAATTTTAGAATATATAATTTTTGTGCACAATGATTTCTCTCTAGACTTCTCCTTCTCTGTCCTTCTGCCTGAATGGCCCAAAGGCCTTCATTTTTTATTGATTTTTTGACACCCCCACCCCCCCCCCCTTTCAAGGGATGATGGGGAACCCTTACAAGGCCTGTAGGCTCAGAGATTAAATGGCCCATAAGATTAGGAGATTACATGACCCGAAGGTCTTAAGGAATTCAACCAGACTATCTACAAGGAACTGCCCCTCCCCAGCATCTGTATCCTGATAGTAGCTCTCCACCTTTGCATGACCGTCTAGCTAGGATTCCCATGCAAGCACAGGCTGGTACCGATGTCATAGCCATGCCCTCGCATTCTGACAATCCATTTGGCTCTGCTCTGGTGAGTGCACATGCTCTGAATCCTCTTCTGGGACTGTTCCTTTTTTGTAGTGTGTCTGGGGCCTGCATTCATGTGGCCCGAAGGCCTTGGGGTTCCCCTAAGGCCATAAGGTGGACCGAAGGCCTTGATAATCAACTGGCCCTAAGGCCTTGGGTGGCCCGAAAGCCTTGCAAGACCCGAGGACCAAACCGGTGGCCCGAAGGCCCAGATGGATGAATAGTTCCAGCTGCTACAATACCAACTAGTGCCTTCTAAAGTACTGCTATAGTAGCCATGAAATATGCCTCCACTCGGATTTGATCTCGGGTCTCTTGGATACACCTAGAGAGTCCTCACCAACTGGGCTGAGGCTCATTTTCTCTCTATCCTTCTCAAGAACGAGATACACAAGAGGGATTTTTTCAAGATTAAATAATGATCGATTGATAATGAACAACAAGAGACATTTGATTCATCGTGATATCACCTAGATATCGAGCGGTGTTGTTCAAAGATCATTGGAGCATATGTGGATCACCGCTAGAGGGATTATATCCTTCTATCCTTACAGCGCAATGAATTTGATCCTAAAGGGTTTTTCAAACGATCTAAATTAATCAATGAATAATGTTCCTAAGACTATGTATTTATTTCTTCATATATTAAATAAATAAATTAAAATTTAACATGAAAGATCCTCGCTCTTGGTTTCAGTAATTAAAATATTAAAATAAATTTTAATATATCACCGATCACCACATGATTCTTCTACACCTAGAACCATCAAGTGGTATCATAGAGGTCACGTTTAAATTTATAATTATTTATTTGATTCTTGACCCATATTTAATCATGGTTTAGTTTCCATTTCTTATTATTCATTCATTAATATGTTTTAAATTAAAATTCTTTGATATATTAATCAAATTTTTTCAGTGTTTCATTTTCTTAAAGGTTTAAGAATAGATTAATAGTAGTTGCAGATTCTATTGGGAAGTGCCAAATCTTCGGCTAGTAAAACTGGGATACACAGCATATATCTGGAGTATATGTTGTGTACCCAAAAGAATTATATCATAAGCACCAAGTAGTTAATTATACACAGTTCATTTATTGCACAATTCATGTTGATCGGGCTAACCTAGAACACCGCAAGTGGATACATGGAGTCTAGTTGGCTTGTACACGTCATGTAGTCCATCCAAGTTAACATGCCGAAGCCCAAGGTGTGTGACTCGAATACACCAAAACTAAGGTACAAAACGTGTAGCTAGACTATAGATGCCATGTAGTCTCCCATTAAAGGATTTAATTAAAAATTAAATTAAATTAAAATATATATATATATATATATATAATTAAAACCTTTTTTAATGATTGTAACACCAATTTATGTTTTAAAATTTAATAAAGGTTTTAAAAAATATTAAATTATCAATTAATTTATTGTAACTAATATTTCATTATTAGTTCTTCTATTTATTCTCCATAAATTCCATAAATTAAGGGTATCTTTAATTAAGATAATATGATCAATAATATGAAAGGGAATTAATTAATTAATTAATTAATTAATGTAGATGTTTTTATCTTAATAATAAAGAGTGGATAAAGAAATGAATTTTATATGGTCAATTGTGCATATTTGTTGCATGTATTAGCAATCATGATCTTGATAAAGACATATGTATGTGTTAGAATTTATTTTATTTTATTTGTTATAGGAGTTTTAAATTATTTAATATTAAATTGAAAGATAGTCTATGTGTCATCTCTCCCTATATTATTACGTAGGACCCGTGTGTCTAAGGATATTACGTAATCCCCTTTACCCAATCCTTTGGTTCCCCTCACT
This sequence comes from Viscum album, assembly GCA_963277665.1. Classification (NCBI taxonomy): domain Eukaryota; kingdom Viridiplantae; phylum Streptophyta; class Magnoliopsida; order Santalales; family Viscaceae; genus Viscum; species Viscum album. Next base: position 630,149,744 of record OY728134.1, on the reverse strand, counting down.
TGTGCATGAGTAATAAATAATTGTAATAAATGGAGCATCTAATTGCGCATAGAGGCATTTCAAGACAAAACCATGATGATCCCAATTCTATGATACATAGATATATAGATGGAATATTATAACTCATGCCATGGACAACAAATGGAGTTTTTCCCCTAGTTTATAGGTTGATTTAATGTCCACTCATTAAATCAACCACTAGATATGATCATGATCAAGTCATTTACTTTATTTATTTATTTCTGTCTATGCATTATTTAGTTTATGTATGAAATATTGTAGTCACACAAATGAATAAATTAATATGAAAAGACAAAAAATAAATAAATGAATTATGCATAAATATTTTATCTAACATGGTCAATTAATTAAGTAACATCCACTTAATGTTAACAAGACATGTGAAGGATAAAACAAGATAAAATTTATGCATATATTGATTAAAATCCCTTAACCTAATATTAAGCCAGACTAAGCCTTCCATTACTTGATTGGGAATGAAACCATATAACTAAGTGTAGTACATGTCCAATGTCTGGACACTAAATTTTATCAAGAAGATCTCATGAGAGTTTTGGGTTGACTTAATAGAAATTTTATTGAATTTAATGGATAGAGTATGTACAATACAAATTTAGAGTCATGTTTTGAAGAAGTACAAGTTAGGATCTCATGATAGAGGAATCAACTCAACAAATCAAGGAGTTATAAGCCTACAGTTGTAAATACCACCTATCTAATTACATTCTTATTATTTTCATGTCCAAAGTCTATATCATTAAGAAAATAAATGGAGATCTTTTCCACTATAATTTCTTAAAAAATATACATTCTGATTTCAATAGTGAGGTCAATTGGGACTTGATAAAATAGTGGTAGATTTAATAAAAACATTTAATTTATAATATCTCACCTTATTTGTAATCAATCAATGCAATAATAATCTGATGATTTTAATTATATTATAAAATTATAATTTCATCATCCACACTATTCCTATCATCAATATTGGATAAATACAACATCTTAACTAGCAGTAACTTCTATTAGTGGTTTCGATGCCTTCGGCTTAAGATACACCATGAAACGAAATATTTCGTTCTATAATCTTCACTATTTGATCCACCTACTAAGGAGTAATGTGATGAATATTTCCTTGACAATGAAATTTTTTTGATCTATTTGGTTTTTTTTTCAATGTTTGATGAATTCATATATTTCTAGTGAACTCGTTAATTCTCATGAAAACATGGATGTGTAAACCATGCTTGAGAATGTCTATGGTCTTTAGTAAGATAAAGCTATATAGGAATGGATTTTGATATCTAAGGTGATATTCTAGAGAAATATTGGAGAGAGTTCTCTAGGAAGGCCTCATGTAGTCAAGTTCATTGGGTACATTGAGTGCCTAGAGGTTCTAGGGTTTAAACTCCCCAGAGAATGGGGCACCAATCTCATTCTAGAATCACTCCCTCATAGGTTCTCTAGATTTATTGTAAATTTGAATATGAAAAACATTGATAAGTATCTATCATATATTCTTAATCTCACTAACCAAGTAGATAAGTACATGAAGCGTGGAAATCCTTCTATACTTATAGTGAAAAAATGTTAATAGAAAACGAAGAGATTTAAAAACAAAATATTCTTCATACCCTTACAAGAAGTGAAAAATAAATGGGAATGAATGGGAATAGAATGTTTTTTGTTTAACATGTGTAAATAAGGGAAATGGAATAAAAAATGAACCTATCCAAATAATAAATGGTAATATTTAGGTGTGTTAGTTATCAAGTGAAATTTATTTGTTTCTACAAATTAGGTATTTGATAAATCTTGTGGTTATCACATATGTGTTCAAATATAAGAACCAAGTAGATTTAGAAATATTGACTAAGGTGAAGTAGATCTATGAGAAACCAATGAAGATAAACTTATTATTGTATCTATTGGGGACTACCACCTCATGTTGTCAACCAGAATGATCTTGGTTTTAAAGGGCTGTTATTATGTGACTTTAGTTACCAAGAATATTATTTATGTATCTAGACTATATATGGATGGATTTATTTTTAAATTTTTTAATAAACGTTTCTAATATATAAAGATGGAATTTTTATTATAAGACACATTTAAATAACAATATTTTTGTGTTGTGTTACATGAACCAAGTAATGACAATCGATAACAAAGTTACTTCACATGACTCATATCATACCCAACTTTTGCATCAACAACTAGGTCATGTAAATGAAAAACTCTTGATTAAATTATATCAATATGGATATTTATATTATTTTAAACTAAACCCACTTGGTGTATGTCACACATGTTTACAAAGAAAAAATGACCAGAGCCCTATTTAGTGGGAAATGTGAAAGGTATAAAAAGCTTGTTGAATTGGTTTATACCAATTTGTGTGGACCATTTCATGGTGAGGTAATGGGTGGGTAATCATACTTTATAACTTTTAATAGTTATTTTAATAGGTATAGATATGTCTTTTTAATGAAATATAAGTCATATTATTTTTATAAATTCAAGGAATATAAGAATGAAGTTGAGAACCAACTTGGTAGAAGATTAAGAAACTACACACAGAACATAGTAAGGAATATCTTGATCAATACTTAATTGATTATTTATGGGAGTTAAGGATATTATCTCAACTCACTCCTCTTTATATGCCTTAGTGTAATAGTGTAAGAAAAAGGAAGAATTGCACCTTATTGGACATAGTGAGAACAATGATGATTCATTCGAGTATTCCATTATCCTTTTGAGAATATGTGTTACAAATAAAAGCATACATACTAAACTGAGTGCCAAAAATAGTAAAAAATGGTATGTCATACCAATTATGGAATGGAAAGAAACCTTTCTTTTCTTACATACATGTATGGGGTTGTGAGGCATTTGTTAAGGCCTCTTTAGGTTACAAGATTTCACCCCAAGGAATAAATTGTATATTTATTGGATATCCCAAAGAAAAAAAGGGATACTACTTATAAAATACTTCAAATAAAAAGTTTGTGGTTGAAATATGTCTCACATTTCTTAGAAAGGATTTTATCTCTAAAAGAGATAGTAGAAGTGAGATACACTTATATGAAGTCTAGTCTCAAGATATACAAGAGTTGGTATGGGAAAAAATTCCCCAAAGCCTCCTAGAAGAAGAAATTGTTCCAGAGAAAAAATTATTGTGTAGGATCACTAGAGAGGTTAGAGAACTAGAATAGTGTGGTTTTCTAGTAACTGATGATGGTTAGTCATTATTAGTTGATAAAAATGAAACTATATTCTATAAGGAAGAATTAAGTGGCATAGATTTTGTAACAGCCCGAGATTTTATGAAAAATATTCTTTCTTATTTTACTAATGTCTTGTGTTATACGCTACACCAAAAGGAGCTTGCACAACACGCATCCTTGACTTGACTTGCATTACACGCAATCGCGACCTTCCTCGATAGCGTGTGTAGTACGCAATACCGAGTTTCACTAAACAACGATATGCTATAAAAATATTATTAAAACTAGCCGTTATGAATAGTAATAACCACTTTTTGAAATCCAGTAAATCTTATTTTTCAAAATGAACTTTATTTTTGGATTCGGAGTATCGAATTTAGCCTAAGGTGACATTTTGGTACTTTTCGGATAACTTTCATATTCTGATGAATAGTGAAAATTACTAAATTATAATTAAAAACAACTTTTTTAATCGAAATAATTAATAGTGATAAATCATTAATTTGAGGGGTTTTAAAGTATATTTAGAATATATTTTTACAATTTAATACAATGTTGGTCATTGGATGTAGTTTCACATTTAAACTAGACATAAACAAGTGTCAATCTTTTGATAGATATTGTTTCTTAAAAACACGCTATTTGTTTTAACAGCGGGATTTAATTATAAAATTAATTAATGCAACTTTTATGTTATGAATTTGGTAAAATAGACTTCATTTTTGAATTCGGAATATGAAATATAGCTTGGGATGAAATTTTGGCATTGTTCTGAAAAACATCAATTTTTGATGAATAGTGAAACTACTAAGTGGTAGGTTAAAAACTGAATTTTGCATAAAACTTAATTTTACCGCTTCTGTGAATGTAATTTCGAAAATCCGAGAGACACGGTTAATATCAAGGACTAAAATGTGGTTCAATGAGATGAAAATAATTTTTTGGTGAATAGTAACTTTTTACTTTTTTTACCACGGTTAATAGTAAATAAGGTAACTAAGGGTAAATATGATATTAATATTACCCTAACACATGTCCTAATTCTATTGGACAAGTGTAATTCGACCAAAAACAAACTTAGGAATAAAATATGACCATTTAGGCCCACTTGGATTAGATTAGGACATTTATTATTAATTTATTTAAAGAAGGGTTAAAATAGTTAAAATCAAAGTTTAATAAGTAAATAATTTTTAATATGGGGTTATACATAAGATAAATTCGACTATAAATATTCATTAGAAATCTAAAAAGATTTCCTACATGATGGTATTTTATTTGTAATATTTAGACATCAAATAATATAATTTATATATGACACAAAAATGATGCAGTAATTATCTTATTAATGAAATATTGACATAATTGATAATATAAATACCAAAATAAATGTAATTTAAGACTTTTTATGAATTCCACTAATTTTATAGGTTACTATGATATATTAGTGTTGATTTAATCAACTTGGTTCGAACATATAATTCTGTTATGACTTTCACAAAAATCATATATGAAATAGTGTCAAAATTGACACAAAATAGTTTTTAAATCAAATATTATATTATTAATTGTTATTTTATTCCTAAAAATCTAAGGTTCGGCCAAATGACTTAGATAAAGATATATGTATTAATAATATACAATTTGGGGTTCGTTTGGCATGTTATAGTAAGTGTATTAACCATATAGTGAAAGAAAACAAAAAGACATGGTAAAAGTTAAATTATTTAACTTAGAGTTAAATCTAATTGATAAGGTTAAAATAATATCCTAAACTTGTCTAAATTCTATTGGTTGATAGGATTTCGACCCATCCTTACTTTAGCTTCGAAATAAGACCCTTTGGAACCATTATAAACCGATTTTGACTTTAATATAAAATAATATTTTGAGATATTCCTAAGGTGCCCCTCTCCTCCCCTATAAAAGGACACCTCCTCCCCCTCCTCCTCACACCAATTTGAGCACTCAAGCTCGGCCAACCCCTGACAATTTCTCCTCTCCACTTCCCTAGCAACATCCTAGAGGTTCTGGTCTTCCTCAAAGACCAATTTTAGTGCCCTAAGAGGAGGTCTCAAAGAGGCACTTCAAAGAAGAGGTAATTACCGTTACCAATTCTTTCATCTTTATTTCTTCTTCCACTTCTTCTTCTTAGGTTGTTTCATTATGAAGTAATAACATCAGTATCACTCATATACTGATATGTTATTATAAGTATGAAACAACCCTATTTCACCATCTATCCATCCTACGGAAAAAGAAATCACCGCGCGTGCGTACGTACGGAATACCGTCTCCACGCCGTGGTGTAATCTATTTTCCACCACCACCTTACATGGATGGGTATAATGGTGTAAAGAATAACTATACATAGTTATTACAACATCATATTGATTCTGATATATTGTATAATCCACTCCAATTCAATTCAATATTTATAGAAATGATATCATCGCTCGTGCGTACGTACGGACTACCGTCTCCACGACGCGATGAGATTCATTCTCCATGTTAACCATTTAAGAATGATTATAATGTATATATAAGAAATAATAATGAAATATATGACATTATAAAGCTACTGGATTTATGTATATATATACATATGTATGTAATCTACTTACTTCCATTTCAAGACAATAAGGAAAGGAAAACAGTGTTCATGCGTACGTACGGACTACCGTCTCCATGAACGGTGTTTTTCATTTTATTTATCTACCTATTATATATATATATATACTGAATATATATGATATATAAATCATATTTTATATTCTGGAAGTAAGTAAATCATGATATAAGTAATAATGATGTCAAGAACAACAAGTCAAAACACCTACGATAAATGAAACGATTTTACCCAAAACGCTTCTTTAACATGGAGTTTACAAAAGAACGGGTAATATAATGTCATAAGTGAACCATATATGATATCATAACAATTAATATGATTCTGTAATAAGTCAATAACATGATTTAAATCATTATACAGGAGGTTCGGACACTTACAAAGCAAGTCGGACCTAAGGTAAGGGAAATATCACAATCTCATTTTTATCCGAGATTGTTTATTCGTAAGTATTTACTGGGGTTTATTTTATCATCCACATCCATGTTTCCTCAATATATAATATTATTTCCATCCAACTACAATGGTTTAAATCCAATTTTACCCTTTGGTTAGTTTTTAGTAAAAGATATGAAAGGAATCTTTTGTCGTTTATCGTACGAGGTACATTTTGACTTTTTCGACAAAAGTACAAAGAATGTTTTTTTTAACTTATACGGCACGAACGGATTTCTACTGTTTTATAAAGCCTTATTTTCATGAAGCTTACTCTAAAAGATTTCATGACTATTTTCAATAAAATCTCTTTCTTTTAAAATTGCATGATGTTTTGTGAAAAGAAATTTATTTTGAAGAAGAAAGGATATTTTCCTCAAGAATTCAATTCAAGTGTTTTATCAAAATTATTTTCCATCTAAGATAATAAAGAGTTCTGTTTCTATCCATATTTTTACATTGATTTGACTATGTAGAGATGGAATTATGTTTATGAATTCCTTTATCTTATATGAATTGATTTGTGATGTCATGATGTTTCAAGAATCCCATTTTTATTACATGGGTTATGCGATGATGTATGATTTATGATTTTGTGGCACACATAAGAAAGGATTCATTAAGAGATGGGTGGGACCTATATCTCCCTCCAATGCATTGGGTAAAGATTTTATATCTCATGAGATAGACATGGCTGGAATGGTAGGTTATACCGGTTCAGTGAAACAGGACTGAAACGAGGATTACTCGATTCAGAAAGGGACTTTGTCCACTAAGATAGTCTTGGCAATGAGTCTTGACTAACACGAAATGATTCTCTATGATTATGTGTGTATGCCACAATGAGTAATGTTTTAAGTTATGATTTCATTTCACTACTATTATTTATTCCATGTTATGAAATTATGCTCTCTTTTGCAGGTTAAGATTTCCAAAAATGTTATGCTCTTATGAAAATTATGTGATTGATATTTCTTTTGTTTACCCTTACTGAGCATTTGAGCTCACCCTTTTATGTTTTCTTTTCCCCAGGATATAAAGAAAGGTTTTAGGTAAAAAAAAGGGATGACCTTTATGGGAGGTATTGAAGAACTTTCACCACGATTAGAAGATTACGTTCCGAGTTTCCAAAGACACTAAACTATTACGATCCTTTAGTGTCTGTTTTTGTTATGTACTAAGTATTCCGCAAATGTAATGTAATGTCCATGTACATCAGGATACGGGTCTCTACAGTTGGTATCAGAGTAAAGGTTTAGTCAACCTTTGGAAACTAGGATGCGAAAACGTTAGTGAGATCCCTAGAGATATTTCTAAGGTATGTCTAGGGATGTCTCTAAGGTTAAGTATACGTATAGGTTATAGTAATAGAATTACGCTAACGATCATATAATTAAACCTAAGATGTTGGATATTGAAGGTACTCCCCCTTTATTATGTTGTTTTCCCTAGCATGATTTTTGCCTCTCACACTATTCTTTATGGGTTTTAGACGATGGCTGGAACCCGAAGGAACCGTGTTGATCAATGCAATGGACAATGCAATGATTGCCCTCCTGAACAAACAAATGTTATGGGAGATGGAGTGAAAAATCTTATTGCTATACTTACACAAGCTATGAATCATTCTGGACTTCCAAATGAGCAGAGAAGGGAACAATATTCTATTGAGTCCTTCATGAGGCAACGTCCACCTTCTTTCAGTGGGTCTACTGATCCATTAGTTGCTGAACAATGGATTAGTACTACTGAAAAGATATTTTCAGTTCTTCAATGTTCTGAACATGATAAAGTCATCTTAGCAGTATATCGTTTGGAAGGTGAAGCTGATCAATGGTGGAATCTTATCAAGAATACGAGGCCAAGAGATGAAATTGATTCCATGGAATGGGACGAGTTCAAGAACTTGTTTTTCAGTAAGTACTTCCCTCGTATTCTTCGAACAAAGATGGAGAAAGAGTTTCTTGAACTAAAGCAAAGGGATGATGAATCTGTTGGTACCTATGAAGCAAATTTTACAAGACTTGCAAGGTATGCTTCTGGAATTATCATCCAACCTGAAAGTAAAGTTGATCGATTTTTCAGTGGCTTAAAACCAAGTCTTCGAAGGGCATTAGCTATAAGAGACTTCAGTAGCTATGAAGAAATTGTGCGTTGTGCTATCAAGGTAGAAATGGAAGTGGGTGTTACATATCCATCTCATGGTTTTGACAAGAAACGAAAGATGGAGTTCAAGGAGAAATCTCAGAATAATGGTGAAAAGAAGATGAATGTTTCCTTATGCACAAAGTGTGGAAAGAAGCATGGTGGAGATTGTCTAAAAGGGACTAGAAAATGTTTTAAGTGTGGAAAAGAAGGTCATCGAGCAGCTAAGTGTCGAAGTAATGGAAAAAGGGTTTCTAATGATGTGAATAAAGAAAACACTGCAGAGAACGCACCGCCAACACTTCAATGCTTCAAGTGCAAGGAAATGGGGCATTATGCTAATAATTGCCCTAATCCAAGGGTTAGTGATGATCAACATGAGCAACCACTGAAGGCAAAGGACAAAGGGAAATCACATGCGATCACTATTGAAAATGTTGAATATGACAACGATGTGGTGGAATGATTAAGTGTTTATGTAATGGGATTCCAAAATAATGTTGTATCATTGAGTATTGCAATATTTATTGATGTGGTATTCAAAGTGATTGAGATATTTTTTGGAAATAAGATGATATGCGCATAATGAAGACGAGAAAATGAAATGTTTAATAGTATTCATGAGCTCATGATTGATATAAGGACTAAGTGATATCATGGTTTGAGTATATAGAATTTTGAGGATTTTGGTATGTGGAAAGTGTTAACTTTTAACTGCACTCATGTTTTCACTAAGGTATTCAAGAGAATACACGATTAAGGACTTTGAATGTTTGGAATGTGACCAATAAGACATATCTTATGATATGTGGGGATCAACGACAGTATTAAATCTCTGGTAATCGTTGTCACTATATTATGAGAGTGGACTGCAGTATTATGTATAAGCCTAAAGATTAGACTGGATTATGTTGGACATAAGTTAGTATTGTTTAAGGATAGAAGATTTTCGATATTATTGATGGGATGTTATAGTAACGTAGTTTTAGAAAAAGGGACAACCTGCAGGACGGGCGACAGCCCATCGCTTCGGACAAGGCTGTAGGAATCGAACCCACAACCGAAGTGCGACTGGCCTTTATCGCCTACCACTGGCCTACAGGAAGTCCCTGTTTAGTAGAAACTAGTTTTATTATATTAATCAGCATGATATATGAAGTATAAGTCCATTTTAGGAACCATATATGATTAATCTCACTATATAATGACTTATGTATATTTAATAACTTTTGCTAACCTTTTGTTTGAGACAGATGGAATGAACAGTCATTCTATCACATGATCTTCAAACACTTCTCAAATAACAAATTCAACTTCATTTATTTAAGAGATGAAGTAGAAATTGTTCAAGGCACGAACAAAAGTGAGATTGTACCAAAATAAAGTAAGTATTTATTCTAATTCAAATTTTCAACTTTAGGGAAATGATCTTGAAAACCAAAAATGTTGTCTTAGTGATCTTATACCTGATGAATCAGATGGTACCTTATATCATCACAAATCTATGGATTTGTGATTACTGGCTTTTCCATAGCCATGTTCTCTACCACTCTCCATCAGAACATGATGGTTAGATTTCTCTTCCATATCCATATTTTCACCTATGTGGAAACCCAGTGATTAGTTTATTTGGGTAATCGTTACATTTCATACTTTAGTTTTTAAAGCCAAGTTTTGGTATTCCCTTTTACGATGTGGGTTTCTATTAAAGAAACTTTCGAATAGTAAACCATTTATAACCCCGACGAATTTCGAGGGCGAAATTCATTTTAAGGGGGGTAGAATGTAACAGCCCGAGATTTTATGAAAAATATTCTTTCTTATTTTACTAATGTCTTGTGTTATACGCTACACCAAAAGGAGCTTGCACAACACGCATCCTTGACTTGACTTTCATTACACGCAATCGCGACCTTCCTCGATAGCGTGTGTAGTACGCAATACCGAGTTTCACTAAACAACGATATGCTATAAAAATATTATTAAAACTAGCCGTTATGAATAGTAATAACCACTTTTTGAAATCCAGTAAATCTTATTTTTCAAAATGAACTTTATTTTTGGATTCGGAGTATCGAATTTAGCCTAAGGTGACATTTTGGTACTTTTCGGATAACTTTCATATTCTGATGAATAGTGAAAATTACTAAATTATAATTAAAAACAACTTTTTTAATCGAAATAATTAATAGTGATAAATCATTAATTTGAGGGGTTTTAAAGTATATTTAGAATATATTTTTACAATTTAATACAATGTTGGTCATTGGATGTAGTTTCACATTTTAACTAGACATAAACAAGTGTCAATCTTTTGATAGATATTGTTTCTTAAAAACACGCTATTTGTTTTAACAGCAGGATTTAATTATAAAATTAATTAATGCAACTTTTATGTTATGAATTTGGTAAAATAGACTTCATTTTTGAATTCGGAATATGAAATATAGCTTGGGATGAAATTTTGGCATTGTTCTGAAAAACATCAATTTTTGATGAATAGTGAAACTACTAAGTGGTAGGTTAAAAACTGAATTTTGCATAAAACTTAATTTTACCGCTTCTGTGAATGGAATTTCGAAAATCCGAGAGACACGGTTAATATCAAGGACTAAAATGTGGTTCAATGAGATGAAAATAATTTTTTGGTGAATAGTAACTTTTTACTTTTTTTACCACGGTTAATAGTAAATAAGGTAACTAAGGGTAAATATGATATTAATATTACCCTAACACGTGTCCTAATTCTATTGGACAAGTTTAATTCGACCAAAAACAAACTTAGGAATAAAATATGACCATTTAGGCCCACTTGGATTAGATTAGGACATTTATTATTAATTTATTTAAAGAAGGGTTAAAATAGTTAAAATCAAAGTTTAATAAGTAAATAATTTTTAATATGGGGTTATACATAAGATAAATTCGACTATAAATATTCATTAGAAAGCTAAAAATATTTCCTACATGATGGTATTTTATTTGTAATTTTTAGACATCAAATAATATAATTTATTTATGACACAAAAATGATGCAGTAATTATCTTATTAATGAAATATTGACATAATTGATAATATAAATACCAAAATAAATGTAATTTAAGACTTTTTATGAATTCCACTAATTTTATAGGTTACTATGATATATTAGTGTTGATTTAATCAACTTGGTTCGAACATATAATTCTGTTATGACTTTCACAAAAATCATATATCAAATAGTGTCAAAATTGACACAAAATAGTTTTTAAATCAAATATTATATTATTAATTGTTATTTTATTCCTAAAAATCTAAGGTTCGGCCAAATGACTTAGATAAGGATATATGTATTAATAATATACAATTTTGGGTTCGTTTGGCATGTTATAGTAAGTGTATTAACCATATAGTGAAAGAAAACAAAAAGACATGGTAAAAGTTAAATTATTTAACTTAGAGTTAAATCTAATTGATAAGGTTAAAATAATATCCTAAACTTGTCTAAATTCTATTGGTTGATAGGATTTCGACCCATCCTTACTTTAGCTTCGAAATAAGACCCTTTGGAACCATTATAAACCGATTTTGACTTTAATATAAAATAATATTTTGAGATATTCCTAAGGTGCCCCTCTCCTCCCCTATAAAAGGACACCTCCTCCCCCTCCTCCTCACACCAATTTGAGCACTCAAGCTCGGCCAAACCCTGCCAATTTATCCTCTCCACTTCCCTAGAAACATCCTAGAGGTTCTGGTCTTCCTCAAAGACCAATTTTAGTGCCCTAAGAGGAGGTCTCAAAGAGGCACTTCAAAGAAGAGGTAATTACCGTTACCAATTCTTTCATCTTTATTTCTTCTTCCACTTCTTCTTCTTAGGTTGTTTCATTATGAAGTAATAACATCAGTATCACTCATATACTGATATGTTATTATAAGTATGAAACAACCCTATTTCACCATCTATCCATCCTACGGAAAAAGAAATCACCGCGCGTGCGTACGTACGGAATACCGTCTCCACGCCGTGGTGTAATCTATTTTCCACCACCACCTTACATGGATGGGTATAGTGGTGTAAAGAATAACTATACATAGTTATTACAACATCATATTGATTCTGATATATTGTATAATCCACTCCAATTCAATTCAATATTTATAGAAATGATATCATCGCTCGTGCGTACGTACGGACTACCGTCTCCACGACGCGATGAGATTCATTCTCCATGTTAACCATTTAAGAATGATTATAATGTATATATAAGAAATAATAATGAAATATATGACATTATAAAGCTACTGGATTTATGTATATATATACATATGTATGTAATCTACTTACTTCCATTTCAAGACAATAAGGAAAGGAAAACAGCGTTCATGCGTACGTACGGACTACCGTCTCCATGAACGGTGTTTTTCATTTTATTTATCTACCTATTATATATATATATATATACTGAATATATATGATATATAAATCATATTTTATATTCTGGAAGTAAGTAAATCATGATATAAGTAATAATGATGTCAAGAACAACAAGTCAAAACACCTACGATAAATGAAACGATTTTACCCAAAACGCTTCTTTAACATGGAGTTTACAAAAGAACGGGTAATATAATGTCATAAGTGAACCATATATGATATCATAACAATGAATATGATTCTGTAATAAGTCAATAACATGATTTAAATCATTATACAGGAGGTTCGGACACTTACAAAGCAAGTCGGACCTAAGGTAATTGAAATATCACAATCTCATTTTTATCCGAGATTGTTTATTCGTAAGTATTTACTGGGGTTTATTTTATCATCCACATCCATGTTTCATCAATATGTAATATTATTTCCATCCAACTACAATGGTTTAAATCCAATTTTACCCTTTGGTTAGTTTTTAGTAAAAGATATGAAAGGAATCTTTTGTCGTTTATCGTACGAGGTACATTTTGACTTTTTCGACAAAAGTACAAAGAATGTTTTTTTTAACTTATACGGCACGAACGGATTTCTAATGTTTTATAAAGCCTTATTTTCATGAAGCTTCCTCTAAAAGATTTCATGACTATTTTCAATAAAATCTCTTTCTTTTAAAATTGCATGATGTTTTGTGAAAAGAAATTGATTTTGAAGAAGAAAGGATATTTTCCTCAAGAATTCAATTCAAGTGTTTTATCAAAATTATTTTCCATCTAAGATAATAAAGAGTTCTGTTTCTATCCATATTTTTACATTGATTTGACTATGTTGAGATGGAATTATGTTTATGAATTCCTTTATCTTATATGAATTGATTTATGATGTCATGATGTTTCAAGAATCCCATTTTTATTACATGGGTTATGCGATGATGTATGATTTATGATTTTGTGGCACACATAAGAAAGGATTCATTAAGAGATGGGTGGGACCTATATCTCCCTCCAATGAATTGGGTAAAGATTTTATATCTCATGAGATAGACATGGCTGGAATGGTAGGTTATACCGGTTCAGTGAAACAGGACTGAAACGAGGATTACTCGATTCAGAAAGGGACTTTGTCCACTAAGATAGTCTTGGCAATGAGTCTTGACTAACAAGAAATGATTCTCTATGATTATGTGTGTATGCCACAATGAGTAATGTTTTATGTTATGATTTCATTTCACTACTATGATTTATTCCATGTTATGAAATTATGCTCTCTTTTGCAGGTTAAGATTTCCAAAAATGTTATGCTCTTATGAAAATTATGTGATTGATATTTCTTTTGTTTACCATTACTGAGCATTTGAGCTCACCCTTTTATGTTTTCTTTTCCCCAGGATATAAAGAAAGGTTTTAGGTAAAAAAAAGGGATGACCTTTATGGGAGATATTGAAGAACTTTCACCACGATTAGAAGATTACGTTCCGAGTTTCCAAAGACACTAAACTATTACGATCCTTTAGTGTCTGTTTTTGTTATGTACTAAGTATTCCGCAAATGTAATGTAATGTCCATGTACATCAGGATACGGGTCTCTACAGATTTTTCCAAGAGGCAAGAAGCCATGAATTCTAAAATGGATTCCATGTACTAAAACCAAGTATGGATTTTGGTAGACTATCCAATAGATGTAAATATCATTGGTTGTAAATATTTATTCAAGAAAAAACTAGATATAGAAGGACAAGTATGCACCTATAAGGAATGACTGGTTGCAAAAGGGTTTAAACAAAATCAATGTATTGACTATGATGAAACCTTTTCAGCAGTTGTAATTCTGAAATCCATTATAATTCTACTTTACATTGTGACCTTCAATGATTATGAGATTTGGTAAATGGATTTTGAAACAAACTTACTTAACGGGAACCTTCAAAAATATGTCTATATGAGACAACATGACATTTTTTTTACTCCAAAGGATTCCAAAAAGGTATAAAAGTCGCAAAGATCAATTTATGTATTAAAGAAAGCATCTAGTTATTTGACCATTCATTTTGATGAAGTCATAACAGAATTTAGTTTCATAAATAATGAATGCAATTTGTGTGTTTATAAACAGTTTAGTGGGATCAAAATTGTTTTCTTAGTAATGTATGTTGAAGACATATTACTCATTAGAAACCAAATAGTAGTCCTATAGTGTATTAAGGCATGGTTGAAAAAATTATTTTATTATGAAGGACTTAGGAGAGGTAGCATATATTCATGGGATCAAGATCCATCGTGATAGATCCAATAGGTTTATTAGACTAAGTAAAACTACATACATTGAAAAGATACTAAGTATATTTAGTAGAGAAATATCCAAGATGGTATTGTTATAGATTTAGTATAGAAATATCCATGATGGGATTGTTTTCAGTCTTACATGGCATTGATATTTCAATGAAAATGTGTCCTCAAACACATGAGAAAAGAAACAAAATAGAAATGATTCCATATACGCCAGCGATTTGGTAAGTTATCTATGTTATTCTATGTACTAATATAGATATTTTCTACACATTGAGTATGGTATACAGATATCAAACTAATCTTGGTGACTTCCATTGGATGGAATTCAAGAGTATACTTAAGTATATCAGGTGTAATAAGGATATGTTTTTGTTCTATGGAAGTGATGAGGAACTAGTCATAATAGGATATGAAGATGATTGTTTTGAAACTCATAAATATGACAGGAAGTCACAAATGGGATAAATTTTCACTTTGAATAGAGGTATTGTGAGCTGGAAGAGCTCAAAGTAGGTTGTAGTCGCAAATTCTATAGTAGAGTTTTAGTATATTATAGCTTATGAGTTAGCTAAAGAAGAAGTATAGATGCTTAACTTCATCCAAGAGCTTGACATTGTATCTAGAAAAAATGATCCTATCACACTCTATTGTGATAATACTACATTAGTGGCTCTTGAAAAAGAGTGAAAGTCACATTAGCAAGGGAATCACATAATTCAAATGTATCATCTCTTAAGGGATTTTCCCTAAAGAGGTGAAGTTGCAGTGGGCAGTTTTTTCAAGGAAGAAAACATGGGGGACCCCTTGACTAAAACCTTAACTCAGCAGAAAAATGACTATCATGTGAGGTCTACCAGAATGAAGGTTGTAGGAAGTAGGCTCTAGTACAAGTGGGAGTTTGTTGGAGTTTATGTCCTAGGAACAATTGTTTTTACTTTGATTACATGTATATTTCATGTATTGAATATTAATAAAACTACATAATAAATATTGTTCATTATTTTTCATGAATATAATATAATAATGTCCTAGAGTATATGTTGCATTGATAAGGTCATAATGGTTCTCTTCTATGATGAGAACCTTGATGTGCTATGATGATTTTCTTAAATAACTTTCTACAGTTGGATAATGTACTATGATGGGAAACATAGTACAGACTGTCTGGTATGAGCACTCGTAATCAGATGATCCTTCTTCTCATGAATTTTTCACCTCGTAATCTCCAAGATGGGAGATTATGAGAACAGACCCGCCAGTATTAATTCTACATGTTTTGGTGTCATCGAGTATACCTATCTATGAGTGTGTGTGATGTTCCTTAGACTATAATATTATTGTTAATGCATGTTACAAATAACCTACTTAGATGTATTTCATATACCAAGATTATAAAGTTCATGGTGAATTTGGATACGTTGGGTTCATCATTAGTGACATGTCATTAATGGATAAGACAATGAAGGATTTTTCCCTTCCATCTTTATGGAAGCCGATATATCAACCCTTTTATTGGAATAGAACCATCACCCAAAATTATATGGCCATGGTGTAACGGCATGTTTATTTTAGATAGTCAAAGAAATACATATCAAGTATATAGGTTGGTGATACATATGTGCATCCTACTTGATGAGATATTGAGACAAAATAATTATATTACACAATAAAAAATTGTATGTGGTTGTCAGTGTTGCACCATTAGGTTCTTTATCTTGGGTTCCTTGACCTGTTATTAGATAGTAATCTTGTACTTTAGGTAAGCCCACTGAACGTCAATGATAAATAATCCTAGAGATTCACACACTAAGTATTTTTATTTATCTCTATTAAATTGTATTTTCACTTAATTAATGGAATAAATATTATTCTCAAGGACAAGAAATAATTTTATTCAAATTTTATTTATCGCATAAATTAAATAGATATTTATTCACCGACATGTGAATAAAAATATATTTATTTATTTTATTAAATATTTAATAAATATTTATTCTCTTGTATGTGAATTAAATATTTATTTATGAATAAAATAATTTTTTGGGTATTAAATAAATATCGAGTATTTCAAATAGAGCAAGACCACGCCTGTTAATAAAATAATTATTTACAAGATAGTAAATATTATTTATCAATTTTCACAAGTTGGCGCACCAAAAAATAATAATATTACAATTATGTGGCATGGGTTTTATTAAATGTTTTAAATGTTATTTAATGGATGACATACAATTAAATAATATTTTAATCTAAAGACTAACACTACAAATAGACGGTTATATCTATTGTGTACGATATCCAAAAATTGAGAATAGATATTTGTTGCACATAATGACTTATCTCTCAATTCCTCATTCTCTCACATTCTAAAGAATGAGAAACACAAGAGATGTTTCTTTAAGGCCCCAGAATAAGTGATCAAGGATGAACAATGAAAGACATTGGATTCTCTATGCTATTGCTTGGAGATCGATTGATGTTGTTCGGAGGTCATTGGAGCATGTGTGGATCATCATTAGAGGGATTCTATCTTTGGATCCTCACAGCACAACAAAGGAAATCTGAAAGGATCTTTTCGAATGATCAACATTCATCAACGAAGAAATTTCTTATGCCCAGGTATTTATTTCTTCAGATATTAAATAAATTAATTATAAATTTGACATGCAAGATCCTCTCTCTTAGTTTCATGAATTGAAACATTTAAATAATTTTTAATACATCACACACCCACATGCTTCTATTGCATCCAGAACCAACATATAGATCTAGGGTTTAGATTAAAATATTGTCTAATTTTGTATCGGTCCTTAAAAAATATTATAATCCTTAACAAACCTCATTCCATATAATATTATTATTATTATTTTATGGCATGAACTAGCTTGTGAAAATGATAAAATTGTTTTACCGGTTTATAAATTAATATTTATCACCGAAAACAGTCTTGGTCCACTCCAATTTCTCAAAATTTATTGAATACCCAAGTAAATATTTAATTAAATATTTTATTCATAAATAAATATTTTAAATGAAACCCAATGAAGAAATTTTTATTAAATATACAATAACTAAAATAAATATTTTATCCATAATCCATTTTATATATATTTATTAAATATTCACATGATAAAATAAATTATTTATTAAAGAATAAATACTTATTTATTATCTTGCGAATATCAGAAATCAATAAAACTTGAATAAAATTATTCCTAAATCTTGAGAATAATATGTATTCCATTAAGTAAATTCAAATTGAATTTAATCGAGATAATTGGAAACACTTAGTGTGTGTCCCTCTAGGATTCTTTTTTGTTGGCATTAAGCGAGCATGCCTAATGTCCGAGATTACTATCAAAAACATATTAAGACATCCAAGAGAAAGAACTTAATATTTAAACATCAACAACCACATATGAATTCTCATTTGGTAATATAATCACTTTGTCTCAATATCTCATCAAGTAAGTTGTGCATATGTGTCCTTAACTTATTTATTCAATGTGTATTTATTTGTATATCTAAAATAATCACATCATTACACCATGGTCATAAAATTTAATATGAAGGTTTCATTTCAATCAAAGTTTTGAAATATTAATTTCAATAAATATGGATGGAAAAAATATTTCCTCAACTTATTCATTAATAACACATCACTCGTGACACACCCAAATCATTTAACTTTTCCATGAATTGTATCGTCATGTTTTACGAAATACATCTAAGTGTGTGAGTTATAATATGCATTAATAATAATCTTAAAATATAAATATCATTACACATGATCACATATAGTTATATCAGATGACACCAAAACATACAAAATTCTTACTGACAGATATGTTCTCATAATATCTAATATTGAAGATTACCGAGTGTGAACTATATGATAATATTCTCATCCACCTACAAGTACTCTCACATGATAGTCTTTATACTATATGTCTCATCATATTATGTTATCTAAATTTATAATTGTATTTAAAAATATCATCCTAGAATTTCAATGTTCTCATCATTGTGGGAAACTATTATGAACTTATCAATTTGACAAATATTATAGGACATTATTACATTAAATTCATGCTAAAAAATGAACAATATGTAATAAGATATTTTTATTAATATTCAAATAGTTGAATATAAATTTAATCCAAAGTACAAATATTTGGTTCTAGAACATCATCCTCAATATGATGTGAGTTATTTGATTATATAAACTTGATTATGTGTTACAGTATAGACTAAATTCTATATTATATATTAACCACATGGTATAAGGTTTTAGGATCTAGTAAGTCAATAACTTTACATTATTTTGTTTTTTACACATTTTTTTAGTTTCGTTTGAATCAATTTACTATGTACATGACTATAGTTTATTATCCATATAACTAATCTTAAGGAGGATATAGTATTTGGTCGGGAAACATACTGTGTTGAAACATAGGACATGATGTCATCATATAATGTTCTATGTGATATTATATTTGATCTTACACCTTAGATATAGATTGTTTATGCTCATTAACCTCCTTTGGTAGTTGTTGATGTTGATGAGCCATGACTGTAGGTTCAATGTGCAGCAAAATCATGCGATGGGTCTTGCCCAACTTTTCTTTTTTCCATGATCAGTGATTAATTCAAGATTTTACACAATGTTTGAATGTCGTGATCAATAGAATTAAATCAAATAATATAGAAAAGGTATAAAACACTGGAACCAGAGATAGGATCATCACAAATTATTTATAATTAATTTAATAAATTAAATAATTACTATGAGGGAATTATTTATTCATTGATGGATCTGAAAATAGATATGCATTGTAAAATCATTGTATTTTATAAATTAAAGTATATTCCCTCTTGCAGTGATCTACACATGTTCCAAAAATCTCTGAACATCGCTGTAGGAATCTCTGGGTGCTAGCAAGACATATCCTATCACTTGTGTCATCTTCCTTTAATGTCCATGAGAATCACTTCCAAATCATTTTCCATGATCTCTCTAGATTGAGAGTGGGAGGTGGAGGAAGATTCATCTCAGTTCTTTATATCTTTCTTGGAGAAGGGATCTCTCTATGTATTTATAGGATTCTCCAAATCCAGTGTGCACAACCAAACAAATAAATTAGATCATTGAGAAAATAATATAATTGGGTTTATATATCTCTGGGGATAGAAATAAATAATTGCACAAGTTACCCTTATTATTTATTTAATCCTTGTAGAACCCCATGTCAAATAATAATAACATTATTATTATTTCTCTACGTTCTCTTAACTTGAGAATTAAATTAAATATTATTTAATTAAATAATATTTATTATTTATTATTTATCATCAGACCAATGAAATTGGTCCTTAGTTCCTCAACAATATTTATCATTCCTTAAATAATACTATTTATTTATTAAATAAATATCACTACATTATTCTCCAATAAATAAGTAAATATTATATTCACTAAATAGAAAATAAATATTTATTAAATATTATTATCATGTTATATTCTCTCGAATAAATGGGTACATAATATATGTGATCAAGAAAACATGAATAATTATTAAAACACATGTGGAAATAATATTTATTCAACTTGTTAAATAATAAATAATAATATATAATTTAACTTGAATTCTAGATACAGTTAGTGTGTGACCCTCTAGGCCTTTTTCGCAATGGAATTATGAGAAGCATCCTAAATTTCATGATTAGCATCTATAAACATGCTAAGTAACCTATAAAAATAATTTAACATCATAATAACATAATACCTCATACATATCTTTATTATATAATATAATCCCTTTATCATGGTATCTCTAATCAAGAAGGTTTCATTCTGGTACTATCAACCTATGTGATTGATGTCTCTTTCTTTGAATTCTTGAAAATTGAAATTTCCTATAAAACACCATGTTAATGGATTTATTTAGCCTATATCATTTCTATAAAAGGGACTCACATATCAACTTTTGTTAAAGAATATATGGGAAAAATACATTCTCACATTATTCACTAATAAAATATTACTTTTGATGCACCCAATGTATCCTACCTCTCCATGAACATCAGTTTTCATGCTTTACATCAATACATCAACGTAAATGACTAATAATACTCGTTAATAATAATCTTAAAGTATAAGGATCGATACATACATCCGCAAATAGGAACATCCAATGACACATATAAATATAGATTTCCTTCTGGTGGGTGTTGTTCACATAATATCCTATACTAGATATTATCAAGGGCGTACACCATGACAAGGTGCCTCAAATTCTTATGAGTATCCACCCTAGATATACAATATCATTTGTATCCTTACAATGACATAATTTGTCTATATAACATATATCTAATAATATTTTCGTAACACTTTTGGGTTTTCATCATAACAGGGAATCATTGTGACCTTTTAGTTCGACAGCTACTCTAAGGACATTATCACATATTTTGTTATGTAGAAAAACAATAATTTTATTATAAAAAGTTTATTAATATTCAAAAATATGAATATAAGTTATCATAAATTACACAAAAGTTGGTTCTAGGGCACCAACTCCTACAGACTTCCACTTGCACTAGATCCAACTGCTAACAACCTTCAGTCCGCTATCTCTCACATGATACTCATGATTCTGCTAAGATATACCTTTACTCAATGGGTCTACTTCATTCTCTTCCATGGGTACTATTCTTACTATAAATTTACCCCTCTAATATAAATCCATCAAGAGGTGATACTCTTGGAGTATATGGTTTGTCTGTTGGTGTGACCTTTGATATTTTTCAAAAACTACTGATGCTGTATTTTCACAATACAAAGTGATAAGGTCTTTATTTCTAGGTACCACATCAAGCTACTGGAAAAATTTATAAATCCAAACTAATTTCTTGAATTCATCATAAGCTCCTATATACTTGGACTCCACTATAGAATCACTAACAACTGGCTACTTTTAACTCTTCCAACTCACAGCTCCTCAGTTGAAATAAAAAACATATCCTGAATGTGACTTCATTTCATTCTGATCTATCTGAAAACTAGCATCAGTATAACCCCTGATGACCAACTGCTCATCTCCACCATACAATAATAACATATCCTTAGTTATTCTCATATACTTAATGATAGACTTAATAGAAAAACAATGTTGTTATCCTAGATCTTATTGATATATTCCTACCATTTTCAATGCATGTGAAACATAAAGTCTAGTACATATCATGACATACATGATTGATCCTATCACTAAAGAATATGTGATCTTACTCATTCTCTCTTTATCCTATTATTTCTAAGGGAACATTTTCTTAGAAAGATGTAATCCATGTGACACTGGACTCAATCCTCTATTGGATTGTTCTATACTATATCTCTTTAGTATCTTTTCAACATATGTACTTTGACATGGTCCAATAATCCTCTTGGATCAACCACAAATGATATTTATCCCTAGAATATAGGATATTCACCTAAGTTCATTATGGAGAAACATTTGTTTAACCATCCCTTAATAGACTGTAAGACCGATATATCATTTCCAATAAGTAATATGTCATCAATATATACTACTAAGATGATGACCATATTCCCACTAAACCTCTTATAAACACATGTCACACATTCATTCGTAATGAAAATGAATTCTTTTATGGATTCATGAAATCAAATGATCCATGTCATTCATGCATGCTTCAATCCATAAATGGATCTCTTTAACTTTCAAATCCTTTTGGAATCACCTAGAGTCACAAACCCTTCTGGTTATGTAATATAGACATCTTGCTGACGGTTCTCGTTAAGGAATACAGTTTTGACATCCATCTTTCAAATCTCATAGTCATGTTAATCTATTACTGCACATAGAAATATGATGGATCAAAACATAGAAACTAGTGAAAAGGTTCCATTGTAGTCAATTCCTTGATGTTGTTTAAACCCTTTAGCCACTAGACTTGATTTATACGTATTCACATTACCTTCCATGCCTAGTTTCCTCTTGAATATCCATTTTCATCCAACGGTATTTACATCAACTAGTACATTGACCAGAACCCAAACTTGGTTCTGATACATGGAATCCATTTCAGAATTCATGGATTCCTTCCATCTTACAACTTATGATCTCTTTACTTCCTCTTTTTTTGAGAGAGTTTCATCATTTTCAACCAATAATGAGTTACCATATTCGGTGGCTAGAAAATTATATCTCTCTAGTTCTCTTACCTCTCATACATTCCTACATAGTACTTTTGTTTTAGGAAATACTTCTTCCATAAGGACTTGTGGAATCTATTCTTTTACCAACTCTTGTATACCTTGATCATCAACTTCATCAAAGTAAATATTTCTCCCACTATACTTTTTGAGTATGTTATCCCTCTCAATAAATATTACTTGTCTAGAGATAGTCACTTTCTTTTCTAACGGGTTTTATAGGTAGTATCCCTTTATTACCTTGGTATACCCTCTAAATATACACTTTGTGCCTCTGGGTGCTAGATTGTTTCTTGAGAAGGCATTAACAAATGCCTCACAACCCCATACACGTGAATGTGACGAAACAGGTTTCTTTTAGCTACATAACCTGAAGGGAATTCTATTTTCTGCTTTATTTGGTACTCGGTTTAATATGTATGCCACAGTTTTTAATGAATATCCCCAAAAGGATAATGGAAGATCTGCATGACTCATTTTAAACTTTACCATATCTAACAATTTATGGTTTCTCCTTTAACTAACACCATTCCACTATGGTGTATAAGGTGGAGTGAGTTGATATAGAATCTGAAAATCTCATAAGAAGTTGATAAACACTTGGTTAATATATTCACTACATCGATCTAGTTCAAGTTTCTTTATCTTTTTTCTAATTTTATTCTCGACTTCATAATTGAATTCCTTGAATTTCTAAAATGACTTTTACTCATACCCCATCAAGTATAAATAACCATATATACTCAAGTAATCAGTAAAAATTATGAATTAATATAATACAACACTAGATTCTATTGGAAATGGTCCACACACATCAGTGTGTACCAATCCTAGAAGCTTTTTGGCCCTTTCACCATGTCCATTGAATGGTGGGTTGGTCATTTTCCTTGTAAAAAACATGACATATTTCATGTGGTTTTAGTTCAGATGAGTCTAAATAGCCATCTTAATAAATATTTTCCAAATGATTTTTGTATACAAGACCAAGATGATGATGTTACAGTTGGGTGTTATATGATTCGTGTGAACATGATTCATTATCAATTTTTAATACTTGGTTTTCATAATTTAATACATAAAGACTATTATTTAAATGTGTCATACCATAAAATATGTTGTATTTGTAAAATAAACCACTTTTATTTCCAAACTTGGAAATAAACTGATCTGTATCCGGGCATGATACAGAAATTATTTTCTTGGTAGTTATTGCTACATAGTAAAAATATTTTAAGACCAAAATCATTCACATTTGAAAATAAAGGTGATAGTCAAAAATGGATATGGAAACCATACTTGCACCATTAACAGCTCTCAGATCTACCTATCCTCTAGTAATATTTCAAAATCTACTTGGTTCCTACATTTGGATACATATGTGAGCACTGAAAGTTGTATCGAATACCCAATGTGTAGATATTGAAAGATTACACTCAATAAAGAATGCACCTTTAGATTCCCCTTGATTATGGGTACATTTCCTCTTTTAGTGTCTGGGCTTTCCACATGAAAAACATACTTCCTCTATTTTCTTTCCTTGCCTATAGATATTATTATTTTTGGAAGGATAGTGCTCGGGAGCATTAGACTTATTATGAGTCTTAGACACATTTTCCCTATTCTTCCTTTTTGTTTTCACCATAAGGAATATGGGTTTATCATACCCCATGTCTTTATCCACTTGGTGAATCAAAGTAAGAATTTATAAATGGCTCTTATCATTATCTATCTCAGTGTAATTAATAATAAAACTAGATAAGGTTTTGGGTAGTGATGAAATTATGAGATCAATACGTAACACATCCAATAATTTAATCCCAAATATTTCTAGGTGTTCAATATAGCTAATAATCTTGGATAAATTATGCTCGACTAGTGAAAACTTTCAACGATTAGTTGTAAACAAAGCATTGGAGATCTCATTCCTCTCTTTTCTTCCCTTCTCTTGATAGATATTTGGATGGTGAGACATCATTCTATACACATTCATGTCCTCATGTTGCTTAAAAATATCCTTGGACATGGATGATAGTATGAAACATTAAACATATGTGGAATCATTTAAATGGTTCTCATAGAGTGATAACTCTTCATCACTTACCTCATTACTAGGCACATTAGGATTAGGTTCTTCCATCACAAACAATTTTGTTTCATAGCGAAGAATAACTCATAAGCATCTTTTCCACTCTTGGAAATTTGTACCAGTGAGAAGGTTATCCTTCTCAAGTATGAATCATAGTGATATGTTTTATTTCATTTTAATGTTTTTTCTAAAAAATAAGATGAGTAGAATTTTAGTACTTTATCTGAAAAAATTAGGCAAATAAATAGATAATATATTTTTTAGTCTCCCACTATTTAATCAAAACCCAATATCCCTCGCCATTGGCTTTGGAACATCCGGTTTATTGGACATTTTAGGAGTAATAATTCATATTCCCCTTCCCACTACCCCAAATTTGGTTGGTTAAACAACTTTAATGGTTTTAGGTAGGCATTTTTAATGTCATCTGCATTAACACACATTTCCTTAATCTATTGAGTGGACTCCCCAATCCTAAAATCCTTAAATTTTATTTCCTAAACTCTTTCCTCTCAATTACACCAAGTCCTACATTGGCAGTCAACCCTTGATGTGAACTATGCTAAGTCAAACCAAAACTTCAAGTTATAATTCCCTGATAATTGAAATCACCCCAACATTGGCTGGTCAAGCACTTTGAACTATGGTTAGATTTTAACTGAAGTAGTGGAAGACTATATCAGCTTAATGTATATAATTGAGGGATTTTATTCTTTTATGCGTAAAGTGTCAATTATTATCTTTATCACATTTTTTTAATATTAAGTACATTTACTTATGTGATTAACCAGGTATTAGATAATATTTATTCATAATATAATTAATTTTAGTTTTATCTTGCATGCTAGTTAATTTCATTAATTCATGTGATCCCAAAAAAACATAATGAAATAACCATGCAACTTGGCAGAAATAAAATAATAATGTGGTATGATCATGAGATTTTACTAATGGTTAGTTTATCTAGACGTTGATAAACTAACCATTGATCTAGGAGAAAACACCTTGTGCCAATTAACATTCATGTTACAGATTTCCACCTATCCACCTATGTATCTCTCTTGGATTGGTTTCGCCTCGGTTCCAAACCTGAACTGCCTCCACTAGCATGGGAGATCCATCCATTACATATGATTTTACTCACATTCAGGTGAGGGGGAAATGGTTTACATAAAATAAATCATGGGAATTTAGGCTCATACATAATAAGAGAGAAGGCACCCAAGACAATTATTTAATTTAATAATAAATTAAATGAAACCAATCACATACAAAGGTATGGTCTATGCTCATGATCATCCACATGAATGCAGCGAATTAGGCATTTAATAAAACTAGCCTTCAATTATTAATTGTTCTTATTTAAGATAAATCGTGCTTGAGTCAATTAATTACCATATTTAATTAATCAATTATTTTATCTAAATTGTCATCGAAATTTCCTTGAGATTTTCATACATTATAATTTTCAACATATTAAATAAATTTATTTAAAATTAACTCTATACATAAATATACCTTTTAGGAAACCTGGTGAATACCCATTTAAATCTAACCAACATGTATTATACTTGTATATTTTTTACTCTTGTGAAATATGGCATACATTAATTATCATGTATAGTCATGATGTGTACTATCAACTTAATTATTACACAAATTACAAGATTTTTCGGTCACAGGTTATACTTCACTGGCTGTAGAGTAACAACTCTAATATGACTCATTCATGATATGCATATTTGAACATTATGTAGATATTAATTAAACATTTATATATATATATTAAAATTTTATCACATGGTGTGTCTTATCAACTTAATGACCACATGCAAACACATATTGATAAGGTTTACATAGTATAATAAATAAATTTTAAATCTTCATAATTTGGTATACGTATATGGAGTGTAAAGGAAATCTACAATACATGTACATATCTCACCATGTATCTGAGGCACACTCTTAGGGACTTGATGTGTAAAATGTGCCTTAGAAAAAATGGAGTACATGGCATGTATAGTGGGCTACACAACGTGTGGTCTCTGAGTTACATGGTCACCAGTATGGTAAGCCATGTATGGTAATACATGGACCGTATGTGACTCAAAGTGACTACATTAAATGTAAATAGGCTACAAGGTGTGTACTCTAGTTGAAAGTGTGCCCAGATTTCCCGGTAAACATGCAGTGTATGAAATAAATACATCATGAGTCATCATTTCACATAGTTTGAATTAATTTACGAATTAATTCATGATGCATTAAAAACAAGTACACGATGTGTAACTTCAGTTACATGCCATGTACTTCTATGTTATCCATCCAGAATCATTAGCACCTCTGGATCATATCATTGATTTTATTTCATTCATAAAATTAATCATATTGATTAGATCTACGAGAAACGAATGAGGAAGGAGAAGATATCACAATTCAGATTAAAAGATGGATTAAACCTGAATTAAAAACTAAATCACAAATTGATAAATCAATCAATAATATTTAAATAATTATAAATAATTATGTGACCACTCTAATACAACTTTTAGGTTCTGGGTGTAGTGGAAGCATGCGATGGTTTGGGCCCAACTTTTCTTTTTTCAATGATCGGTGATTAATCCAAGATTTTACACAACATTTGAACATCATTATCAATGAAATTAAATAAAATAATATAGACAAGGGATAAAACACTATAACTAGAGAGGGTATTATGACATATTATTTATAATTAATTTAATCAATTAAATAATTACCTTTATGGAATTCTTTCTTCATTGATGGATTTGAAAACAGATATGTGTTGTGCCATCGCTTTGTTGTAGGAAGCAAAGCATATTCCCTTTAGTGGTGTTCCACATGTGTTCCACAAATCTATGAATATCTTCATAGGAATCTCATGGTGCCACCACGATAGATCCTATCGTTTGCATCATCTGCCTTTGATTTCCATGATAATCACTTCCAAAGAGTTCTCCTTGATCTCTTTAGATTGAGAATGGGAGGTGGAAGAAGATATCTCTCCATTCTTGGTAGTGTTCTTAGATAAGGGATCTCTTTAGGGCTTCAAAGGATTCTCCAAATATGTTGTGCACAACCAAACAAATAAATTGGATCATTGAGAAAATAATATAATTGGATTTATATATAGCTAGGGTTAGAAACAAATAATTTCACAAGTGCCCCTTATTATTTATTTAATCCCTATGGAACCCCATGTGAAATAATATTATTATTATTATTTCTCGACATGCACTTAATTTGAAAATTAAATTAAATATTATTTAATCAAATAATATTAATTATTTATTATTTCTCACCAGACCAATAAACTCGGTTTCTCATTCCTCGAAAATATTTATTAGGCCCTGAATAATGAATATTTATTTATTAAATAAATATCACTTCATTATTATCCAATAAATAAATAAATATTATATTCACTAAATAGTAAAAAATTATTAAATATTTTTCTCACATTATATTCTCTTGAATAACTAGTGATGGAATATATGCGATCAAAAAACATGGATGATTTTTAAACCGCGTGTAGGAATAATATTTATTCAACTTGTTAAATAATAAATAATAATATATTATTTAACTGAGATTCTGGATACACTTTGTGTGTGACCCTCTAGGCCTATTTCTCAGTGGAATAAGGTGAATCGGCCTAAAGTCCAAGTTTAGCATCTAGTAACACACCAAGGCACCCATAGATAAAGAATTTAATTCCATAACAAAATAATATCGTATACAGATTCTTACTATGTAATATAATCTCTTTATCATGATATCTCTAATCAAGAAGGTTGCATCCTGGTGCCATCAACCTATGTGTTCGATGTCTCTTTATTTTAATTCTTATAAATTGAACTTGCCTATAGAACACCATAACCATGGATTTGTTTAAGATATATCATTTCCGTAAAAGGGTCTAAGATATCAACTTTCCTTAAAGAATGAAAGGTAAAAATATGTTCTCACATTATTCATTCATGAAATATTACTCATGATGCACTCAATGTATCCTACCTCATCGCACACATATATCATAATGGTTTTCATAAATATTTCAAACTATGCGACTCATAATACTCTTAATAATAATCCTAAAGTCTATGGATAAATACACACATCCTCAAATAGGAACATCCAATGACACATATAAATGTGGATTTCCTACTGGAGAGTCTTGTTCTCATAATATCCTACAATATATATTAATAAGGGCGTACACCATGATAAGGTGTCTTAAAGTCCAATGAGTCTCCACCCCTAATATACTGTATCATTTGTGTCCTTCAAATGATATCATTTGGCTATATAACATATATTTAAGAATAGTGTCGTAGCACTTCTAGGTTCTTATCATATCCTAGAATTGCTATGACCTTTTAGTGTGACAGCTACTCTTAGAAAATTATCATATACTATGTTATGAAAAAGAACAATCATAATGTGATAAAGATTATTAATATTAAAAAATATGAATACAAGTTATCATAATGTACATAGAAGTTGGTTCTAGGACACCAACTCCAAAAATAATGATGTCTTAGACCACATTGGACTGCACCTTAGGGCTCACATGTTTTGTAGGAAGAGGCAGCATGTCTAATATACAAACATCACCTAATTGTAAATATGTACTAGAATACATGATATCCATTTATAGTATCAATATATCTACAGTTTTCACCATGTATAATAGATATGATCTTATATCAAGAGTCATTTCTTTTGTCATTATCTTTTATAATTGATCCTTTATACGCCATATGACTCCCTTATGAGTTCCCAGGTCCTTTCCACTTATGTAGTGAGAGAAGGATCAAAGGCACATATTGACCTCTCGATGACACCTCCTCCTGATGATGTACATACAAATCAGCATATATTTTAGTTCTATAAACCTGAGGAAGATACCCATTTAGCTCATCTGACTTCACAACATCACAAAGGTCAATAGTATTTATACTTGCATCTCATTTACACTTCAAATTGTGGGACAAGACTTCATCAGAAACATTGATGAAAAATTATTATTCGCATTGATTTTATATGTTTTATATGACTTAAATTATTTGAGATTACATTTAGTGATCTAATTATTGATAATCTTCAAATTATTATACAAACATTATTCAACTAATTAAATGTCATAAATATATTTAAAAAAATTCACTTCCATATAATATAAAAATTATAATTAATAGTATTAATTTTTATGTATATAATTTTCTTATTACGATAATTTTTCATTTGAAGCATTTATTTATAAAATAAGTCACATGCATGTGAATAAATTTATTTTTTTGTACAATTACTATAATTATTTTGAATTTAGTTTTTTTTAATAATTATTAAGTAATATTTATTAAATAAAAACAATTAAGAATGATTATTAAGTAATTAATTATAAATAATTTTCATAAGTCAATAATTAATAATTAATAAGTAAATAAAAAAACCATAATATTTTCAATAACAATTTTTATTATGTATTTATAATAATTATTAATGGCTTATTTATTTAATAATAATAATTAAAAAATATTAAATAACTAATAATATTTATTTATAAATATAAATTATTTAATTTATAATTAACAAAAAATTTATTAAGTAATAATTCTTAACAATAATTATAAATAATTACTAATTAATAAATTATAATTAATGGTAATAAGTTACAAATAATTATTAATATTTAAAATTACTATTAATATATATTATTTTTAAAATTTAATATTTATGACTATGATTAGTAAAATACTATTTATTTGTAATATATTTTTATTAAAAACCCCATAAAAATCCTAAAATATCTATGTTTATATAAAAAATATAACACCCCACAATTTACACACATTGATATTACATTAAAGTTTAAGAATATTCATTAAAAATATAAAAAATCCATTATATTACCATATAGGTATAGTAGTGTCTTAAGAAACTTGGAAACATAAACAAATTAGTTCATAAGACATCTTCATTATCTCCCACTTATTTTGTCATAACTTGACCCCTTTTTGACATATATTACTTAATACCCTTCTTCATGACCTAGGGAAAAGAAACATATGAAAGGGAGAGCTCAAATTCTCATTAAGGGTAAACAAGGGAGATACCAATAATATCATAATCATAAGATATAATAACATAATATTTGAAAATATTATCCTGTATATGAAAGATTGTGATATCATTCCATGGGATAAATCAAGAAAGTTCATAAAAATCAATGAATGTAATCCCAAAATTCATAATATAAGAAATTAAGTTTTGTGGCATATACATAATCATATAAAATCATTTTATATTAATCAATACTCATTTCTAAGACCATCATAACAGACATAGTCCATTACTAAACTGACTTCACTCGTTTCAACCTTGTATTACCAAACAGAGATCATTTCCCATTCTAGCCATGTCTATCTCATGAGATATAAATCTTTACCCAATAAATTGTAGAGATATATAGGTCCCACCCATCTTATAATGAGATAATTCTTATGTGTGCCACAATAACATAAATCATTCATCATAACCCAAGGAATAAAATGGCTTTCTTTAAACACCATTCCACCATAACATAATCTTTGTAAAAAAATGGATTTCATAAATAGAATTCCATCATAAAAACAATAAAATCATAGGAACAATAAGGATATTATACTTAAAACATAACCCTATTAAATAATTCCATCCAAGATGTAAAATAATTTTAATATAACACTTGAAATTAATTCTGGAGGAAAATATCCTTTCTTCTTCAAAAACATTTTTTTCTCAAAAAAGTCATGAAATTTTAAAAGAAAATAATTTATTTGAAAATTAAATTTAAATAATGTAGATTAAGATTCATGTAAATAAGGTGTTATGAATACATAAAAATATATTCATGTAGTATAATTTAAAAAAAACATTCTCTGTGTACTTTTTCTAGAAAATTCAAAGAGTGCTTTGTATCGAATAATGACAAAGATTCATTTCATATGGTTTAATAAAAATTCAAAAATGGGTAGAATTTAATTCAAAAAACTATAGAATAATATAAATAATATTACATATTTAGGAAACATGGATGTGGATAATAAATATACCCCAATAAATACTTACATATAAACAATCTCGGATAATAATGAGATTGTGAAAGTATCCCTTACCTTAGGTCTGATTTCCTTTGTATATATCCAAAACTCATTTATAATGATTTAAGTAGTTTTATTTAATTATTTAAAAATAATATTAATTTTTATTATATCATATATGATCATATTATCATCTGTTTGTTAATAACATTTAATTATTACTTGTTATTCAGGTTTTAGCACCTACATTTTCTTATGCATGTTTTGTCAAATAAGTTCTGGTAATCCTTCATAGGTCATAGTTATATCATTAAAAAATGATATTTACATTATATATATCATATTTATTCATTAAATAAATTTTCATAATCATGATTTAATTAATATCATGTAGAATGAATCACACCGCATCGTGGAGACGGTAGGTCGTATATACGCACGAGCGACGATATACCCATAATTGTTGAATGGTATTGAATTGAATGGTGTATTATATTTCAGAATCAGTATAATGTTATAATAATCATATATAGTTATTATTTCCATCATTATACCCATTTAAGTAAGGTGGTGGTGAAAACCCGATGACCCCACGGCATGGAGATGATTTGTACGTACGCACGTGTGGTGATTTCATTTTTCATAGGATGGATAAAAAGTGGAATATTGTTGTTCCATAATCATAATAAAATCTCATTAGATAATTTATTCTGGATTTAATACTTTATTATGAAACAATGCATGAATAGGAAGTAGAATAAAGAAGTAGTTTGAAAGAATTGGAAGAGGAGATTACCTTTTCTTCAACGTGCTTCCTCTAAATCTCGTCTTAGATCACTAGAGTTGGTGTTTGAAGAATACCAGAATCTCTATAATGTAAATAATTAATTTGAGAAGGTAAAATGGTAGAGGATTTCCAATATTGAATGCTCAAAGTGAAGTGAATAAGTGATGGAGGAGGTTCCCTTTTATAATTTAGGTGAGGCCCACTTTTGGTATCTCCAAAAAAATATTAATTTATAATAAAATTAAAACCCATAAAAAACTTCCAAATGTACCAATTTATAATATGAGATTATATAGGGTTGTAATATCATAAAATAGTAGATTTTAGAGAAGTTTTTCTAACAATTTAAACCTTATCATTTTAATTAATAGTTAGTTATTCTATTTAATTTTTAACAAGGGTAACAAATATTTCAATATTAAAAGGGTAAAATATTTACTTATTTGATGTCAATTAGACCATAAATAAATAAATTATAACATTTTAGACCATATAATAATTATTATATATTTTTTAAAAAATGATTTATGATTTTTAAATAATTTAATAATACATTATTTTGATAAACAATCAAGGCTTTCAATTTTGACACTAATCAACTAATTGATTTTTAAAAAATTTAATATAACAAGTTGACTTATAAAAAACTATTTTATTATATTTATAATAGTTAAATTAAATCTATAAAATTAATTACACATATTAATTATCCAAAATTATAATTATGTTAATATTTTTAATAATATTTATTTATTATCTCTATTAATAAAATAATTACTACATCAATTTTGTGTAATTATTTAATATACTTATTTTTTAATAAAAAATAAAAATAAAATACGATTATGAAGATAAATATATTTTATTTCATAAAAATATTTTTAGTAGAATTTATATCCTATAAAATATAACATTTGAAATGTTATACTTATTAAATTGTGAATGTGACAACTTTAACATCACTTTAAATAAAATAATATAAGTGTCACATCTCTTCTATAAGGCTCCAAATGGTCACTAACTCTAACCTTGGATGGTTATGGTTAAGATATAATCTACCAATAATATTTAGTCAAGTTTTTGGGTCTTTTATGGTTATTAGTATTTTAATAAAAATTGTTAATTGATTTCCCATCAATTAATTAATTTTTACATCCTCAAAGTATAAGTCCTTAAGGGAATTATTTATTCCCTAAAAATTAAAAATAAATTATCATGATAAATAAAAACATTTTATAATTAAAATTATTATTTATGATATAATTTATCTTCGGTATAACCTTATATAAAAATGATATAGTTATTAAAACTTGAGTATAACATGTTTAATTTTTCTTTAAACAAAATAAATTAAATGTCCCAATCTCATCCAAGTGGCTTCCAAAGGATACCATTTCGACCCAAGGATTATTTAGGTTGAAAAAAACTCATCTAATGATATTAATAAAATTGTTATGGTAACTTTATAATAGTATTATTACCCTTAATTACCTAATTTACCCTTTTACTGTATTCATAAAAATTACCGAAGTTTCTATTAATAATTCCCAAAAATAAAATAAATATATTTAC
Source organism: Viscum album (assembly GCA_963277665.1). Lineage (NCBI taxonomy): Eukaryota > Viridiplantae > Streptophyta > Magnoliopsida > Santalales > Viscaceae > Viscum > Viscum album. The sequence continues at coordinate 630,114,791 of OY728134.1, read as the reverse complement.
ATAATTTGGACCTAATGATTAAAAATATTTAATACATTTTTAAAAATTCAAAACACATAATTTTCAATAATAAATTTAAACTTAATCTCGTTGTCAGAAAGAGAGAACAGGTTTTAAAAGTTAAAACACTACAAAAGATTGAAATGTTTTTACATCAAAAATCAATATAAAATTAATGTTAATGATTTACATTATATTTAATGATGAAAATATATTACATTTATACTTTAAAACCATTAGATATTATAATTTAACCATATAAATTATTTTGGTGAAAAAAATTCAATTAAAATTTAGTGTATTTTTACTATTCATCAAAATTTGAAAGTTATCAGAAAAATATTAAAAAATCATCAAAGTAAATTTATATATACCATTTTTAAATAAATTTTTTACGTTTTCATATAAAAATTATTAATGTTTCAAAATCTTAATTTAAAATCGGTTCTCCATTAAAAGGTGGAAAATAACCCTTTTGAAAAATATAGGTTTTTATACATCAAATTGGGTTTATTCATACCCTATGACAAAAATATCAATTGGATGAATATAAAATATATTGTATTAGGTATATAAAATATATATTTCATTAATTTCATTTAATAATAGTAATTCGCTCAATTTATTAAAAAAATAAAAATAAATAATTGATTTATATTTTTCATAAATAATTGGTAGTGAATGACTTCACCATAAATTTTCATAAGTTAGTTACATTTATTCCCAATAACCTAATATCTAGGTTAAAATGGTCATTTTATACTAGGGGAATCTCATGGTTTTTTTAAACTCATGATTTCATGCAATTCAAGCTATTGAATAATTAAAATTACTTAGATAAAATATTTCATAAAAACATTCAGGTGTAAAATTCTACCCCACTTAAATTGATTTTCACCCTCGAAATTTGTCACTTGGAAACAAATAGGTTATTATATCTCTCCCTTGTCATATCCTAAAGTTCCCATGTAGCTTCCTCAAATTGATGGTTCCTCCAAAAAACTTTAACCAAGTGAGTGGTCTTGTTTCATAGAACTTTTTCACTACGATCTAGAATCTCTATCAGTTGTTCTTCATGAGAAAGATCTTTCTCCAGCGATATGAATTATGATTTTAGTACATGTGAAGGATTCAGTATATAATTTCTCAAGATAGATTTATGGAACACATCATGAACATGAGATAGATTCGGTGGAAGCACCAATCAGTAAGTTACCTTCCAAACAAGATCTAGAATTTCAAAAGGACTGATATACCTAGGACTCAGCTTGCCCTTATTTCCAAATCTCATCACTCTCTTATAGGGAGATATTCATAAAAATACCTTGTCAAAAAATTTAAAGCCTAGTTTTTTTTTCTTCGGTTGTCAACATTAATTTTTTGTACAAACTGAGCTTCTCTTATGTGATGTTGATAGATCTGACCTTTTCTCTCATTTCATCAACAAGATCAGGTCCTAATAGCTTTCTTTCCATAGAGGACTTCATAAGGATCCATCTAAATACTGTATTGAAATCTATTATTGTAAGAATATTCCACCAAAGGTATATGTTGATACCAACAACATTTTAAATCCATAGTGCAAGTTCTCAACATGACTTATAGAGTTTTAATTGTACTATCAGACTGACCGTCTATCTGAGGATGATAAGTAGTGCTGAAACTTAACTCTATATCTAGAGCCCACAAAAAACTTTTCCATAACCTCTAGGTAAACCCCATATCCTAATTATATATAACGTAAAGTGGTAATCCATTCAATCTTACCAGTTACTTTACATATATCTTCGAAAGCTGGTCAAGATAGAAATCCTCTCTAATAGAAATAAAGTGTGCCGAATTCATAAGGCAATCAAATATAACCCATGTATCATTATGGCCTTTAGATATTTTAGTAATTATGATGACAAAGTCCATAGTGATGGTTTCCCATTTTCATTCAAGAAGGGGTAATGTTTGTGACATCCCATTAGACTTATGTCACTCAGCCATAACTTGATGACAACCCAAGCACCGATAGAGGTATTCGGCAACATCTCTTTTCATTCCATCCCACCAAAAATACACTTTTAGGTACATGTACATCATTATTATTCCAGGGTGAATAGAGAATGAAGAACTATGTTCCTCATCCAATAGATCCTTCTATAATTATAGTATTGGAGGAATAAAAACCTGATTCATGAACTATATTATTCCATCACGATCAATGTTGAATTCATGAACATTTTTCACCTTCTTTTGTAGCTCTAAATCGTCCTTATGTTCCTCCTTAATCTTCCCTTGTATAGAAAGTTGAACATTCACTTGAGGAAGATAATATTTCTCCCCTTAATTTAAAATTTCAATATCCATAATTTGAAAATCCATAAATATTGGGTCTTTTTTTTATCCTCATCATGGATATGCTAGCATGGTCCTTTTGACTCAAAGCATCTTCCACCTTATTCTCTTTCCCATGGTAGTAATTTACTGAGTAGTCGTAATCTTTAATCAAATACAACCATATTGTTTGGTGCATACTCAAATACTTTTGTGTGAAAAATATACTTTAAACTTTTATGATTAGTATAAATATCACACATTTCACCATAAAATAATGCCTACATATCTTTAATGAAAATATTACTGTAGCTAACTCTAAATCATGAGTTTGGTAATTTTTCTCATGGATTTTCAATTATTTTGAGGCATAAGATTTCACCATATCATTTTTCAAGAAAAAACATCTTAACCCCTTTTTGGATGCATCATTGTAGATCACAAACATTTCTCCACTACAAGGAAGTGTGAGCATAAGGTAGTGGCTAACCTTTTTTGAGCACTTTGAAATTCTCTTCACATTCCTCCATCCAAATGAACCTAACTCCTTTATGATTAAACTTGGTTAGTGGATTATATAATCATGAAAAATATTTCAGAAAACATCAATAATATCCATCCAAACAATGAAAACTTCTAATCTCAGTTACCATTGTTGGTCTCATCCAACTTTCAATAAATTTTTTTCTTGATGGATCCATAGATATCCCCTCTCTGGAGATTATGTGACAAAAAAATGAAACCTTATGAAGCCAAAATTCACACATGGTAAATTTTTCATAAATATTATCCTTTATTAGGGTCTTCAAAATAACTCTAAAGTGATCTTCATGTTCTTCCTTACGCATCGAGTAAAAAATAATTTCATCTATAAAGACTGCAAAAAAATGATCAAAATAGTCTCTAAAGACTCTAGGAATTAGATCCATGAAGATAGAAGGGGAATTAGTAAGACCAAAATGAATCACTATAAATTCATAGTGTCCATACCATGTACGGAATGTCGTATTTGGTATATCCTCCTTCTTTATCCTTAATTAATGGTATACTGAACAAATATCAATCTTGGAAAAGTATTGAACTTCATGTAGTTGTTCAAATAATTCATCAATGCGGGGAAGGGGATATTTTTTCTTGATAGTGATCTTGTTAAGTACTCGATAATCAATGCAGAGTATTGTTGATCCATATTTATTCTTAACAAATAGAACAAGTGCATCCCAAGGTGACACACTAGGGTGTATGAATCCCTTGTCAAGATTCTCTGAGATTTTCTTCTTTAATTCCTGCAACTCAATTGGGGCCATTCTATAAGACTTCTCTAAAATAGGCATAGCACCCAGTATGAGTTCTATTTAAAAATTAACCCCCCGATTCGATGGAAGACCTTGAAATTATTCTAGAAATACATCACCAAACTCTTGTACACTGGCTGTATTCTTAATTGTGATTTCCTCCCCAACCATTTGAGGTAAATATCCTTCATTTATAAGGATAAATACCCATAAGATCGAATAAATTTTCACTGGAAGTTCATACTCATACTTGAATTGATATATGATCATAGATTGATTTGGAATAAGAAATGTGACTTCCCTTCCTTGGAAATTGATATAAGGTCCATATTTAGAAAGACAACATATTCCAAGAATCACATCAAATTTCACTATTGAAAGGATCATAAGATTTGCAGGAAGTACATTCCCAAAAACTTAAACCAGATAAAAATTATAAACTTTTGATGTGATAATTAGGACATTATGAGTTTTCATAACTAACTAAACATTTAATTATTGAGGTAATACGGTGATACCCTTATAAAATTCTTTATAGATAAAATAGTGGGTGGATCCAGAATCAAATAAAACATTTTCTACTTTAGAGTGGATGGTAAGTTTACCATTCACTACTTTATTATCATACTCCACATCACTGATAGTGATCACATATGACTTGACTTTTTATTTATCCTTAAGAGTTTACTAATTTTGATCATCATCAATAACCCTTGGAGTGGGGAATTGATTGGAATAATACACCATTTCCTTTCACTTGTAACATTGTAGTGTAGTATGTGAATTATGGGTAGCCTTTTCCCTATTCATATCATTAGACATATTTTTCCATAACTTTGGCATTCAAATTCCCAAGGACCTTATTTTCCACACATAAAACATTTACGAGTCTCATTAATACAATTTCCTCTCTATTTTTTTCCAAACATTGAGCATAAGGGAAAAATCATCTTATGTATTGTGTGGTCTGTATATTTTCCCTTGAATTCCGTTTTTCTCTTCTTATCAAACCCATAGGACTAATGGGTTACTTCAATATCCATATCAAACTTGGGATCACATCGAACTATTTCTTCGTAGCTATTGAAGTCCATTATAGATAATTCCCTTCAGAGAATTGGTTTTAAGACACTAAAGAATCGATCAGTTTTACTCTCATTTTGGATAATAATTCCATAAGTGTTCCTTGAAAGTCTTGTAAAATTGGATTTATAGGTACCAATGGATTCATCGTCCTTTTTCTAAATTTCAAGGAACTCATTCTCCATATTTGTTCGAAAATATACTAAGAAATTTCTTATTGAAAAATAAGTTGTTGAACTCATCGCATTCCATGGATTAAATTTCTCCTCTTTGCCTCATATTATTGATAAGGTTCCACCATTGATCAGCTTCACATTCCAAACAATAGACTGATAAGATGACTTTATCATGTTCTGAACATTAGAGAACTGAAAATATATTTTCAATGGTACTAATCCTTTATTCCACCACTGATGCATTAGAAGACCCACTAAAAGATGGTGGATGCTGCCTCATGAAGGAATCAATAGAATTTTTTTCCCTCTTTTTCTTGTTTTGAAGTCCTTCATGATTCATAGCTTGAGAAAGTTTTATGATCATAGATATAATATTTTTCATTCCATCTCCCATAACCTTTGCTTTTTCATGAGTAAAATCATTTCATTTCCCATCACATTCAGTATTAATGAGGTTCCTTCATGTTCTAGTCATTGACTAAAACCAATAATCATAGTGTGAGAAACTCTAATAATAATGGGAAACCCACATAATCAATAACAAAAATACAATTTTTGGAAACTTCAGGTTTTATCCTAGGTTATTCATTATCATTTCTAAAATACTAGGATTCACTACTACAGATCATGCTTTTATCAGCACTAGAAACTGATTTTAACAGCGCTAGAAAAGCATTGTTAATATCAGTGAAGATAAAGGGGGTCCCCTTTAATAGTGCTAAAAGGCATTGATAAAGGGTGTCCTTTATCCACGCTAAAAAAGGAATGCTAAAGGCCCCCCTTTATCAGTGCTATTTTAGTGTGGATAAAGGATGGTTTTTATCAGCACTATTTGTAGCATTGATAAAGGGGGCATTTATCAGTGCTCAAAATAGCACTAGTAAAGGCCTAGCTTCTTGTGATGTTTTGTTTATATTACAGCACACCCACCAGCACCACCAACACATATAAACAGCACACCCACCAGCATCACCTACATAGAACACATACACCACCTACACAAAATAGCACTGGCACAATGCACACAAGAAAAAATCATCATACACAACAGCGCACACAAGAACAAAGCAGTGCACACAAGGGTTTGACAAAAAATTCTATATAAATTTCAAACAATGTTTTATAGAATTACATTTACAATTATCCAACAAACAGTTAAAAACATTAATGTTTCATCCTTTGAAATTCGTGATCCCATCTCAAAAAACATTTCCCAGGGTATTAGTTGCTGAAAAAATCATCCCAACTCAATAAAAAGGTTCCACCAATATAAGAAAACAAATATTATGTTAGTAATAGTATAAAAAAATAAATTAAACATTAATATGAAAGAATACATTAATAAATGTCAATATCTAATAAAAATACATATTTGGAGTTATATAGGGCACATTGTTCATCGTGTTGAGGTGGGGTTGAGTCCTACATGTTACAAATGAGTTATCGATTGTTTCCCTAAAATATCAAAATAATCTGAATGGGATTTCTTAGTTTTGAGTATATCCCTTGTTTTTTTACAAAAATTAATTTCAAATTTAAATGACATATTTGGATTTATACCAGTCACATAATTCATTAGATTGAGGTTTATTTGATTTATAAATGTCACAAATGACTCATGGATCATTGTTCTAAAGTATCAAAACAATCTGAATGGGTTTGCTCAGTTTTTAATATGATAGTTATGTTTTTTTACTAAAATGTCATTTCAAACTGGAAACAACCATTTTGAGTCATACTGGTCGCATCATGTGTTGGTTTGAGGTGAGACTACTTCATAAACATCAAAAATGAATTATGAATCTCTCCACTAAATTATAAAGGCAATCAAAGGGTGTTTCCTTGGTTTTCAGTGAGTGAAATGTTTTGAGATAAAATGTCAATTTTAAACTGATAACAGAAACTTTTAGTCATACTGGTCACACCATGCATTAGATTGAGGTGTGGTTGATTATTAAACATCAAAAATGACTCATGAATAATTTTCTTAAAGTATTAAAATAATCTTAATGTGTTTTCTTGGTTTTTAGTACGTCACTTGTTCTTTTTACATAAATTAATTTCAATTTTAAATAAAAACACATTTGGATTTATACTAGTCGCATCATTCATCGGATTGAGTTTCGGTTGATTACTAGACATCAAAAAAGACTCATTAATTTTTGTTCTAAGGTATCAAAACAATCCAAATGTGTTTACTCGGTTTTTATTATGTCAGTTTTGTTTTTTTACTAAAATATCATTTCAAATCGGAAACATGATTTTTGAGTCATACTAGTCACATCGTGCACCAATTTGATGTGAGACTACTTCATACATGTCAAAAATGAATTAATTATCAATTTTCTAAATTATTAATACAAACGGAAATCATTTTCTTGGTTTTTAGTGAGTGACACGGTGTTTAGCTAAAATGTGAATTTTAAACTGATAAGAGACACTTTTTGTCATTCTTGTCACACCATTCATCGAATTGATGTGCAGTTAATTCCTGCACATCACAAATGACTTATGGATCATTTTCTTAAAGTATCAAAACAATATGATTGTATTTTCTTGGTTTTTAGTATGTTAGTTGTTCTTTTTTACTTAAATTAATGTCAATTTAAATTAAAAAGACACATTTGGATTTATAATGGTCACATCGTGTGGTGTATTGAGGTGGGGTTGATTCCAACACATAAAAAATGATTCATGGATCGTTTTAATAAATTATCAAAACAATTTTAATGCATTTTCTTTGTTTTCAGTATGCCAGTTGTGTTTTTTTATTGAAATTAATGTCAAATTTAAATAAAAAGAGACACTTTGAGTCATATCGGTTGCACTGTGCATCGTATTGAGGTGTGATTGATTCCTAAACATGAAAATTGACTTATAGGTAATTTTTCTAAAGTATCAAAACAATCCAAATGTTTTTGCTTAGTTTTTAGTATGTCGGTTGTGTTTTTTTACTAAAATATCATTTCAAACTAGAAACACACATTTTGAGTCATACTAATCGCATGGTGCATCATTTTAACATGAGAATACTTCATACATGTCAAAAGAACTTATGTATAATTTTACTAAATTATAAAGACAATTGGAGTGAGTTTTATTGATTTTCTATGTGTTATACATTTTGAGCTAAAATGTCAATTTTAAACTAATAATGGACACTTTTAGTCATATCGGTAACACCATTCATCGGATTGAGATGTGTTTGATTCATACATGTCACAAATGGAATATGGATCATTTTCCTAAGGTATCAATAAAATATGAATGTCTTTTCCTAGTTTTCAGTATGTCACTAATTATTTTTGCTAAATTTATTGTTAATTTAATATAAAAATAGACACTTAAAATCATAACGGTCGTGCCATGCATCGGATTTAGGTTTTCTTGATTCCTACATGTCACAAATGACTTATGGATCTTTTTCCTAAAGTATCAAAACAATACTAAAGTATTTTCTCTATTTTTATTAAGTCACTTGTTCTGTTTATTAAAAATACTGATAGTGTTAAATAAAAATAGACACTTCAAGTCATACAGGTCACATATTCAAGCTATTTGTGTAGATTCTTCCATGAGGTATGATTCCCATTCATTTCTAAACAAATATATCTCATCTAATGAATGGGATTTTTTTCAAAAATCATGGTAGTACTAAAAAATATAAATACACAAAGGATTAATTAATATTTTAAATAAAACAGTAATTATATTTGAAAATACCTCTTCGGGGATGCTGTTTTGTGCATGGAATGTGATCTCTTTCATAATTTTACAAACATAATAACCACAGTCTTTATCGTTTTCTTATTTTAAACACTGCAGAAACATTGGGAAAATAATTAATTTTTTTATATGTGTTTGGATAATGAAATCTTATTATATATACCTTGATTTGTATCCAGTCACAGTACTTATGAAGTTCCTTGTCCTTTTCTCCCAACTTCATTCCATTATGTAGATAATATTCACGCACCACCCTATCATAGAAGAATCCTCATTAAAATATAATATAAATTATATAACTAGTTTTTTAGTTCTACAATTTTGTATGTAGTGTATTACAAATTGACAAACACCATTATGTGTGGTTGGTTTGTTGGATATCCATGCATTGAATCTAGTAAATAAATATTTTTAGTATCCAAATTGACCGCAATGAGCATCTAATACTGCCTAAGAACCAAAAAAATATTATGTAATGAAATAAATTAAAATATATTTGATATGATTAAATTGTAGAGTTTTACACCTGCATAGTTGGTATTGAGAAGATTATGTCATCTTTAATTTTGTTGTTAATTTATTTGAGAAAGCATGTCACTATTTTACCCTCTTTCTCGGATTCTATTTCTTTTTATTCTATAGAGGTAACATGAGGGATAATGAGTCCAATTTTTTGTTCATGGGGAAATCCCATCAATTATTTTTCATATATATGACTGTGAAAAATATTAAATGCATTTAGTCATAAGTATCACAGTATATCAACTTTTGGAAAATAAAATCAGGAAAAAATACCTCATGCATATATTTATAACTGAGTCACTTGGCCAATCATACTCCAATATTTCACTAACATTATCAACCCTAAAGAAATTTGGATCTTCCCCTTTGTACATATTTTCATCAAAAAGAATTGTGTGAACCCCACCATCTTTCAACATCATATTCACATGAGCCTATAATGAAAATAAATTTGAATATAGAATGGGACACTTTTGGAAATTTAGGCTACAGCCACAGTTCCAAACCATGACTATAAGCCCAAAAACTGTGGCTATAGGTTATAGCCACAGTTCAATGGTTCATGGATGGTATTATCATGGCTATAGGGAAATACATATAGCCACATTTTTAAACTACAGCTAAAGGAGTATAACCATGGTTCAAACCGTGGATAAAGGGCTATAGACATGGTTCAAAAAAAATTATAACCCTTTATCCATGGTTTGAAACCATCATAGAACATTAAGCCACACAGGCCCTATTGCCATGGTTCAAAACTGTGGCTATATAGATTTATCCACAGTTTAAAACTGTGGAAATATGCCTATATCCACAGTTTAAAACCATGGCTCTAGGAATTCCCATTTCATAAAAAACACCCCCACAACCCCCCTTGAACATGCATCCTTCACCCCCATGCCACCTTAGACAGCCCCCTTACACCCCCCCCCCCCCCCGAACACCCCCTACACCCCATGCCAACCCCCCGACCCCTCACCCCCTAGACATCCCCCTCCCCCCCCCCCTTGAAAACACCCAAGCACCCCCCCCCCCCCCCCGTAATAGGCCACCCCCTAGATAGCCACCTTGCCCCCCCCCCCATGTAGTAGCCCACCCCCTAGATAGCCCCTTTCCCCCCCACCCCTGCAGTAGCACACCCAACTACAAAGCCCCCCCCCCCAGACAGCCCCCGACCCCCCCTGAACACCCCCCCTCCTAGATAGTCCCCTCTTCTACACCCACCACCCCCCCCCCCCGCACCCCCTGGATAGCCCCTTTCACACCCCTATAGTAGCCCGCCCCCTGGATAGCCCCCCTTTACCCCCCCCCCCTCCTGGACACCCCCTCCCTCCTGGACAATCCCCCCCCCACTCCCTCCTGGACACCCCCCCTATCGGACACCCCCTCCCTTTCTGGACAACCCATTGGACATCCCCTTTGCACCCCCTTGAACACCCCCCCCCCCAAAGTAGCCTACCCCCCCCCCCCGGACATCCCCCTTTCACCCCTTTGAACACGCCTTTGCACCCCCCCCCCCCCCTGAAAAGCCCCTGACCCCCCCCCCCCTCCTAGACACCCCCCCTTCTGGACACCCCCCTCCCACCTAGACACCCCCCCCCCTTCTGGAAAGACCCCCCCCCCCCCACCTGGACAGCCCCGCCCCATGCACCCCCCTGGACAGCCCCCTTGAACACCCCCCTGCATGTTACAAACCTAACCTATATCTTTGTATAAATTATATAAAATAACTATTATTTTTTCATAGGTTTACAAATAATGGTTTGAAAATAGGATTCCTTGTGGGGTTTTATGGATTGGATCTCAAAGTCATCTCACTTCATACCTATTCATGAATCCAATATGGTGGAACACTTATCAAACTGTTTGGCGCAATTATGTGGGTACTGGGTTGATATCTAGTGTCATTCCATCTAATTAAACTTTAGAAAGAAGGTATAACTATAACATAATTCGCTACATGAGGCATTACCTCTCATGTTTCAAGTTAACCATGTTCGGTTCCATTTAACTCATTCAATTCATTAATTTAACCTTGCACCCCCTGGACACCCCCCTTGAACACCCCATGCACACCCATTCCCCCTTTCACCCCTACCCCTTTCCCCCTACCCCCTACACCCTTTGTACCCCCCCCCCCACTTCCCCCTCCCCCCAGCACACACTCCTGCACCATACCCCCCCCCCCCCCCCGACCCCTTGCAAAAGATCCCAGCACCCCCCCTCCCCTACACACACCCCTTCACACCCCTTGCAACCCCCTACACCCCTCCCCCATGCACCCCCCTCCCCCAGCACACCCCGCCTGCCACCTCACCCTTCACACCCCCTTCCCCAGAACACCCCCTCCCCACTCCACCCCCGCCCCCACCCCGCACATACCCCCTTCCCATCCCCCCCACCCCCCTCGGCACACTACACCCCCCCCCCATGAAAACCCCCTAATGACCACCCCCTTCACCCTACCCTACCCATTGCAAAAAAAACCATCACACCCCCCTACACACCCCTTGGACCCCCCCCCCCCACCCTGCACACCCCCCTACCCACCCTACCCCCCTGCACACTGCACACCCCTCCCCCCAAGAAAACCCCCCATTCCCACCACTTTCACCCTACCCAACCCCTTGTAAAAAACCCAGCACACCCCTTGTACCCTACACCCTCCCACTTCCCCCAGCACACCTCCTACCCACCCCATGCACCACCTATACATTGCAACAAAACCCATAACCCCCACCCCCCCCCCCAATAGCCTATGTTTCTTGTCCTTGACATGGGTATTTTCAGTGAGGTTTGCTAATATGACCGATTTGGATCAGCGGTTGAGTAGTGGTGTATGGACAGCCATAGGAACAATGTATGGGAAACCATGGGGTGGGGAGCGCACTATTGATTATCATTTGTTGACATGGATGATCTATGGTGGTCAAAGATTTTGTGGTAATGGATATTTCATATTGGAATTTAGGGATAAGCGGGTCGACCACATTTTGTCACTACATTTATCGATGGATAAAACAGGGGCTACAGAGACCAGGTGTTTGGTTTGTAAGGTCAAGGTTAATTGTACTCCTATGGTGGGGAAAATCATATTAGTTGTAGGTGACTAAAACTCATGCCATATGGGTTTTTTTTGTAGTGGGGATGATCATTGAACTATTGAGGTGAAAAACGTGATGCTAGTGTGTGTGAAAATCCTATCTTTTCTGCTTCCTTCTGTAATACTATATTTTAAGTTCAAATGAGGTGTTGAGTGGAGTTAGTGAATTGGAATCGGGTTCAGGATGGTTTTTGAGTGATCTGTGGGTGAATCACATCAGATGTGAGTCAATACTTAGAGGTGGAACATGATAGAGGAAGAAAATAGTTGGTGACCTAAACATGAAATTACACTGGGAATCATGGATCAGACTTAGGTGTAGGAATTATATGATCTCATGATGCCCCAAGAGGTTAATTTATCTTGATTGAGAAATGTGATAGCACACCAGTGGGTGAAACCCAGAAATTATAGTAAAATTCATCCAAAGGAGAATGGACTGGTGTTTTTAGTGGGGTTGGATGTGGTGAGTTGAAAACCGCATTGAGATCATTTTTTAAAATCCAGTTACTAGGTCGATAGACTATTGGAATATCGTTCTCAGTTGTAAATTCATACGGTTAGGATCCCAATGATGTTTATTCAACCTTCAAGAGATGATTAGTATGGTAGGGATGACCATTATATTTAGGATGAATCATTTGAAGACATCAAGGAGTTTCCATATATATGGGTGTAGTGGGATCCTTCATGGTGTTAGCATTTTTAGTGAGTGAGTGGCTTGACTTCTGGTGCAAAGTGTGCCTTGATGTTTGGATTTGTGTAACAGAAACATGTTTAGAATTTATAGATGGAGAATAGTGATTTCTTAGGGAATTAACAATCGTAGTTGTTTGTGAGACATTTTTTTATGAATACCATGGCTTCTCGGGGGTGGTAAGTGTTAATTTGGGGAGTTTGTAACACCCCAAAGGTTTATGATTCATTATTTTTTAAGGAAATTTGTGTTTTTAATATAAATCCTGGGTTGTTTCTTAAATTGGAATATTGATCATAAATATGAACATTAGATGTTCCTAAATGTTATTTTTGGATTTGGTTTTAGTCCCCTGTTGGAACCTCTGAGGTTTGGGTGGAAGTTGGTGGAGGTTCAGGGTGAAAAATAACTGAAATTTAAGTTACCGTATCTTTCCATTATGTGACCCATCGGGTTTATGCCTTGAATGGGGTTTTTTGAGGGGTGAACCCCGTATCTCGAATATTTTCAGCTATGAACCTCAGTTAAAGCCATGAAATTGAAAGGGGTATGGATTCATGGTGTGAAACCCCTTCTCACACCGTGAATCATACCTAGGTGGATATATTTTAATAGGTTAAATTCTGTCTTTTTCTGGGTGAAGTGTTTCCAAGTGATGTTACTAAAGAAAGTGTCAAGTTTTCAAATATGGTTGTTTATGTTTGATGAAATGAAAACAAATATTTTATTTAGTTTTAGATTTTTAGGTGAATTCTCGGTTCATGTTTTCTCAAAATGAGGGAAATTTCATCTCTAAAGTGAAGGAATTTACATTTTCTACTATTGAGTTGGCAAAAACATTCTACTAGTCCATGTTGAAGGCTTAGGGAAATCATTTAAAGCATGTGAAATTTTCATTTCAAAGAGCCACAACCAATTTTCATAGAATATAAAAATTATATAATAATGAAAAAAAGTTTTTAAAATACTCAAGAAATTATAGAATACAAATCAAATAGTTAGGAAGAGGGAACTTACCTCAACCTCAAGGCGCACTGCTTTTGACGACAACAACTCGAATATTTCTTTTTTCACTTGCACGCATGTGCAACTTTACATATATATAAGAAAACCAAGCCCCTATGTACATATTTTCATGTCCAAATATGCATAAGGGGGGCCTTAGATATATGTTTATACTTGCATATACTCCATTACACTTACACATGTATGCATTTTTCATATCTATATATAATCCCACCTAGACCCAATATATATATTCATACTACCATGAGTGAATATATATATATAAAGGGGGAACTTATATATGTATATGCCTACCAATTCATACACATGTAAGCCTTCATCAATGGCAACTCGAATCCACCTCAACGACATCCAGAAATCACTACAAAAAAATATAAAGAACCTAAAAATCACAAAATACCTAATGAAAATTTTTTCAAATAATAAAAAAGGAATAAATATTACCAAAATCTGATATTGAACTCACTATCATAAATGGTGGTGGATAGAACTGGCCTTGTCATAATAAATCACCTATAAGGAAATAGTGTGAAAAGAAATGAGATATAAAAACTTCTTATATATATGTGATCAGTGATGATAAATGATACATGAATCCATTACCATTATAGATTCTATAATTCCATTATATTATTACCAAAATATCATCATTTAGTCACTCCCATTATATTGATAATTTATGGTGGTCATGTCAACACAAAACAGCCACAAACACACACATTTTTTATCATAATATCAATAATCAATGCATCAGTACATGCATAAACAACAGAAATAACACATCCATGAAGCATACCCCATTCTTAAATAGTATCATTTCAATTCCATATTCATTTATTAGAATTTCTTTCTAATATATATCTCAATTACCATATGAAATAATATAAAACATGTTCTGCATGTTCATTATATAATCATAAAATAGAATATAAAGGAACTCATATTCATCTTCTATTTCTCATTAACTTCCATTTTCCATATTCTATTCATTTCCAAAACACTTCCCAAATTTGATTTATAGCCCCCCTGCACCACCCACCATCCCCTGGGCCCCTAACCCCCATCCACCCCCCCACCTACACCCCCACAACCTCCAACCCCCAGCACCCCCCAACACAAGTTCCCCCTACACTAACCCCCCCCCCACCCACCCACGCACACACACACACCACTTCCCCTAGCACCCCACCCCCTAGACCCTCCCCCCAGCCCCCTACCTGCACCCCCAGCCACACCCCAGCCCCCCCCCCCCCGATTCCCCCCCCTACACACCCCCTCTACCCTCTTCCCCAATACCACCACCACCCCCTGAATACTAGTAAAAACACCCCCCCCCCCACCCTGCACACCCCCCCCCCCACCCCGCACCCCCCCCCCCCTCACCTATACACACCCATGCCATCTTCCCCAGTACCAACCCCCCTTGCACACACCTCTGCCCTCTTCCCCAGAACCCCCCCCCCCCCTTGTACACCCCCTACCCCCCTGGACGGCCCCCCTACTCCCCCTAGACATCCCCTCTCTCTTAAGAGTTCATTCTAGTTGTCTATATCAGTAAATCATTTCAATTATAATGGAAACTAACCTTAAATTCCCCCCGCTCTCTACAAAAAATCTAGTTGTCTATATCAGTGAATCATTTAAATTATAATTCTAACCTTAAGGTATATGATTTGAATCATATACCCACAAATAACATTTAATGATTAATAAAACCTATAACATGTTTGCAACAGCCTTGAGGTATCTAATTTTAATCATATATCAACAACTAACATTTAATGAGTAATAAAACCAAGCAAGCATGTTCCGAACAGATCTTTAAAAACATGCATGTCATGGATAAACATCTGCCTCATTCAATATAATTTAAATGAGACCAAATTTTTTGAATCCGATCAACAAAATAAATAACTTATACATTCTTGAAAGTATGTATTTCAAGCACTCTAATTACATAATTAAAATACTATCTCAAGTATATTTTCATGTTTTTTAAAAAAATCACCAACTATAAAACTAAAAAGTTACTAATCAGAATAATTACATGTAAAGAAACCCAAATTTATCGGCAACAAGGACAATACCATTATCCAAGTTAATATCCAAACCATATAGAAACTTCCAACTGATTAGGCCCTACAAAAAAGGCATCTATAAGTCACAATTGAAGATTTATATGATCATAACCCCTGATGGCCGATTAAGAGGTTGTATCAAACCATATAATGAATTGGAAGTTACTAATAAGTTATACAATGGAACATAATTTTTGACCCTTTGGAAAACACTACCTATCATCCATTGGGGTTAAGGTCCATGAAAGATGTCCCCATTCCAGTTTCCATGTCAGTGAAAAAAACAGTTCCATCTGAGTATGTGCTATATACTGATCCATCATTTGTCCAATTAAACCTATCACAAATTGTGAAACCAGTTTTTAAGTAGCACATACACAGTTGTGGTGGGGGGAATATCATTAAGGCTCTATTTGAAATCACTACTTATAGCACTTATCAAGGATCACTTTTAATACAGTCTTAAAAAATATGTGGTTTATTTTTCAGTAAAAAAACATACCATCAGAGGTGTTCTGGAATGGATTATTCTTGAAAATTAAATTTAAAAGATAGAAAAATAAGGGGGAGAAACTAATGATAGAAAGAGAAAATAATCACAAAAAAATGGAAAATTGAACTACATATTTTCAGAGGTGCACCGAAGGAGATAGAGGGGCCACCTCAGAGTAGATTCGGTGAGGAGGTACGATGGTCGCATTAGAGGAGATAGAGCCCCCCCCCCCCCGCACCCCCTGCACACTCCCCCCAGCCCCCTTACCCCCCCCCCCCCCCCCCGAACACCCCTCCCCCTGGAAACCCCCCTCCTAGACACCCCCTCCCCCTGCACATTTCCCCCTACCCCCTTCACCCCAACTGCCCCCCAACATTCACACCCCCCACTCTTCTCCACCACCTGCACCACCACTGCCCCCCTCCCCCCACACACACGCGCATTCACCCCCACTTCCCCCCTCCCCCCACCTCCCTTTCCCCCTGCACACTACCCCCCTTCCCCTTCATCCACACTACCCCCTACAGACTCCCCCCCCCCCTTCACCCCAACTACCCCCAAACCTTCACCCCCCCTCCCCCACATCCCCTCCCCACCTACCCCCACCTTCATACATGATGATGTCTAACTAAAGATATTCTGAGTAGTAGACCACACAATTGTATTTTAGACACTGTAATTTTTCTAATATTTAACCTTCACCCCTCGATTGAATTTCATAAATTATTTATCTATAATCATGCAGTTTTATATCAAAAATCTGATATTTATTGACTCCACTATTAATAATGAAGGTGGATTGTCAGTTAATCCAAAATTCATAATCAACTTTTTCAAATATGGGTGGTTAACTATGATTTTCGTTCTTCAATTTTTTTTATTGGTGTATTTCCTTCAATTGAAAAATGATTCTTCTAATTATATTTTAATATATAGAAGATATTACTAAATATAAATGTATATAGATAAAAAAATATAAATATATACTCTATGAAAAAATTTATTATCAAGGTAAAGACAAGAATGTATATGAAATTTTTTCCTAATATTTCATATTAAAGAGGGGGGTTGAATTGATGTTTTTACAAACAGATAAAATATTTTCTCCCTTCAAAATATATAGATAAAAAGATAAAAGTTCCTAAAATGGTAGATTATTAATTAAATGTAATATTATTCTAATGTGAAGGATTAAAAATATGAATAATATATAAATAAAGTAATTTTAATGAAAGAAACAAAATATAAATAATAATATAGAATATAAAATGGTACAATGGAGTTAGAGATAAAAATTTATAAACACATAGACAATCTATAATAAATGGTTTAATGGTTCATATCACCAAAACTCTTTAATTTTTATCTAAATTAGTTGGATGATCAACAAAAATATATAATGGTATTATGTTTTGAATTATAACCTTTTAGATCAAATTATTAGAATAATAATATCTTACCCATGATATTCTTAGATAGATTTAATAATAAGTCATTTCCCTAGAAAATATCTAAATAGATGATCTGTAGTACAAAATAAAATCCATGGAACTTCTTTGATCTAAAAATATAAAAGGATAAAGTTCTTATCTTTAAATAATATTTGAAAAAGGTCAACAATAATTCATTTACCAAGAAATTTTTTTATTTGACAATCAACATCGTAAGTTTGTATCCATGAATCTTCTTTAATGAGAATATTAAAAGAAAAAAATCTATATACCTGGACATGTTTCATCCTATAAGATCATAATTTGAATTATTACAACATATAGACTATTTTCTTTTACAATGAAACCTCACAAATACATAACTACTTAAATCGATATAGAAACTAAAACTAATAGAAACTCTCAATGATATCAAATATGATAATGGTGGATTAGTTATGTTTTCCAGTGATGAATAAATCATGAACTTTTGGTCTAAAAAGGCCAAATTTAGTGTAATAGATCTTTGGAAGACAAGAGTATCATTGAAATCATGATCGTTTAGCCTATAGTAATCTATTGTGACAACAAGAGTGTGATTGAAATCATAAATAAACCCATAAAATACTGTGGATGGTGACGTTTATTGGAAGCATTGGGGAGGAAGGTTCCGCGGTGATAGAGGTCATCGGGGAGGAGGGTGCTGCAGTGAGAAAGGTGTTTGGGGAGGAGGGTGCAGCGGTGACAAAGGTCATCGGGGAGGAGGGCACCGCTGTGAGAGAGGTCTTTGAGGAGGAGAGTGTTGTGGTGAAAGAGGTTGTTAGGGAGGAGGTTTTTGGGGTGAGAGAGGTCATTGGGTAGGAGAGGTTGTCGAGGAGGAGTGCAATGAGCGGTGATAGGGTTGAAGATCGGGGGAGGAGGAGCCCGATATAGATCAGTAAAAAAATGACAGTCGCAAGATACAAAGGGATATAGCGACGTAGGTTTAATTAAACTTTGGTAAAAAAAATTATATCCATATACCTATAAAACTATGGCTACAGTTCTATGGCTATAGCCTAAATATCTAGTAGTGGGTAGGTTTAAGGTTCTTTTGGTAGATCATTTTGATCGGTTGGTTGATCCATGAGATAGTTTTGAGTTATTTTTTATTTTTACCCCCTTCCCTCTATCTGTCTGTAATAACATTCATCGGTTTAGAATTTTTCATTAAATGTTGAAGATTTATCTTGAAAAATAAATTGGAAATGAATATCCCATTATCGACATGTTTTTTTACAAGCTGTTACAGCCACGAGATGAATGTTCCAAGATCTTGTTTGACCTTATGAATATCTTCAGCATTAATTGGAACATGTATCTCAACGCTCGGCCCATGGGATAAGGTAATCAACACTTTGGAATGACCTGTTGGAAGTGGTCTGTTGTGTAGAATGGCGTTCTAGATATTGAATACCATGTCCCTCGCTACAAGGTAATGGGTGGGTGTTGATAGATATAAATAATAGTCATTTTCACCCTATACAATTTCATTACCGGAAAGGTATCAGTGTCTATCTAATTCACAATTCATAGAAACAATTATTATAACATTTATTCTTTCATCTAAGATAAGTTTTTTAGGGGAATGGCTCGCCTCAAATCTAGTGGGGGTGGGGATGGATCTTTACGCATTGGTTGTCTTTGAGTTTTTTATTCTGTTTATGCATCCACCATCAAATTTTCCATGAACTCTCTCTACAATTTCATATGTTCCTAAAGGTTATATATTCTTTCTCTCATAATTTTTATTTCTTCACATTGATCCTACTCTTGTTTTTTTTCTAAAAAAAAATTCGGTGTGTCACCCCAAAACCCGCACCTATGATGCTGCCATACTTTTCTGGCTGCTTCAAGTCCACCGAAAGTATGTTTGCATCTAGTTTGGGTGTTACTGATTCCTGTGACTATGTCAGATAGAAAATATATAAAAATATGTAATCATTGTTATGTAATATCAATTTAAAGCAAAAAAATATTTATTATGTCATAATTACACATGTTTCCCACACTTTTTGTGTGTTTTCATCTATTATTATCCCATATTTATTTACATGTGCCTCTTTCCATGGTACGTGGAATGGGATGGAAGTGACTTTGGATTTCGATTCATCAATCTATATATAAATAGAGGAACATAGTTATGATTTTGTTTTATGTCACAAAAAAGTATTACGGTAGATTTAAAATATGTACCAATTTTTTTTCAAGTGAAGCATACCCCATTCTTGTTTTACAGTAGGGGTACACTAGTTTTTCTACTTGTTCCATATTTTCTGCACTCAGTTGCTACTTCATAAATAAAAAAAATTTCACTAAAGTAATGAATACTTGTATCATCAAACAACGTATTACAAAACATAATGTACCTAAAAAATTTCTCTTTATGATGGCTAGTAAATGCATACCATGCTCCTTAGGTTATCAGGTGTGCATAAATAGAAGGTGGGTGTGGGTTTATTTTCCCTTCATCATCTTTAAGATAACATTTCGTTAAAATTGTGTGAAATCCTCTATGAATCCTTTCAGAAACCCTTAATACATAGTCCTTGTGAAATTCATCCACTATAAATTCACTCTACAAGGGATGATGAAGAGTAAGTCAATGTTTCATTATTTTATTTTTTATTGAATTAAATAAATGATATCATAATTTTATCATAATATCTCCCCGCATGAGTGTCTTAATCCCGGTGACAACATTCTACCACGACTGTACATCAATCGGCATGTGTTTTCAAGTGAAGAATATAATGTAACTACTGAACATGGACTTGTTGGGGTTAACATGATATCCCCTCTTATTCTATCTAACCTCATATTTGATGCCTTTCGCTTTTCCTTAAGGATTTTTTCTAACACCATCAAACTATAGTGCTCCTATTTTTTCTATGCTACCAATGTTTCATTGCCTACCATTTCCTCAATTTCAATATCATCAACATGTTCCTCTAAAGCACTAGCATCATCATGTGCAAATTGTCATTGTACCTCTGAACTGGGAGAAGCAGCAGCAACAGGTTGAGAAACCTCTTGGTCCTCTAAACTACGAGAAGCAGTTGGTTGAGAGACTTATTGTGCCTTGGGATTGGGATCATCATCATGTGAAAAAGTAATTACCTATAGAAGTGGTTTAACATTTAATTTAGATTACATAAAATCAGTAGCGAATAGATAATAACATAAGGTAACATGTTTTATATTACAAAAAAATATAAAAGGATTATTGAACTCTTTTTTTAAGGATGAAGGGATTTGAACCCTCTATAGACTATCCAAATCCCTTCATTGTGGTATCCTATGACATAAAAAACATCATCTACATTAGGACCACTGTGAAATGATTGCAACATCCCAATGAAAGGGTTATCCTATGTTGAATTTTCATCTAACCCTTCAGTGGTTTTGGTCAATAATAGAAAAATTGACAATTTTTTGTTTGTGGGATCTGGAACATAAAATAATTGTAATGACTATGATTCCATTATAAAGGGTTCATATTTTTACCCTTATTTACTGAAATCAACTTTTACAAATCCCAACTCATCAATTTTAATATCACTCCCATTATCAACTCACTTGCATTGAAAAATTTCCACTTGGAAGTTCATATAATCCAACTCCCATATTTGTTTGATGATTCCAAAGTATGACATATTCGCATAAATTGGATTTATTTCCTTAGCACTGGAAACATTCATCACTTCAGCCACAAGTGTAACTCCACTATTCTTCATGGTACTGTCTTCACCATGTCTATTAGTATAGAATTTATAACCATTAATTACATAATAATTATAAGATAATATAGACACACTTGGTCCTCCGACTAGCCATCAAAGTCATTTTGAAATTGAGTCTGTATTATTATATGACTCCTTAAATATATGGTCTTGAATCCATCATATAAACTATCAATTATGTGTATTTGATATCCATTTTACATCCCTAGATGGATTCAAATTCCTAAGAATTTATTTTTGGGTCTTGACATATGGTTCAACCTCCAAACAGTTATGAAAAATATAAATTTGGGCCTTCTCTTGGTCTGTAATATTGATTTTGACAACTTTTCATCCAGAAATTCCTTGACCCTCAAGCCGCCCAGTGTGACAAGGTTTTGGTATACCAATGTTTTCCACACTGGACAGGTATTCGGTATAGAATTAAATGTCTTCCTCAAAAATATATCATTCTAAAATACAACCCTCTATCCGACTTCAATTTTTGACATACCCTTTCAAAATATTCATATATTTTTCAACGAGGTACATCTATATATATTGTACAAGACCACATAGTTGAATCTCTCTCACCAAGTGAACCATTAAATGAACCATCATATCAAACAATGTCAGTGGGAAGAACATTTACAATTCACATAATATGACGGAAATTTCTCATTCCACACTCATAAATTTCATCAGGTCTATAACTTTTCTCCATATAGATTTGTATAATAAATAGAGCTTCAATAATGTATAATGAACATTCTTGGGAAAAATTCAACATAAAACTATAGAAATTAGATCTTTCATCAAAATTTTCCATTCATATAATTTTAGAACCTTTAACTTAAAATCAATCATTGAAACAATGTTCTTGATATTCTATAAATACCCCTCAAGAACCTTTACATCATTCAAGAAGTTGGAAAATTGATATCTCTCCTACCTGGAAATATTTTAAGTAGATGGAGGAAGAAAATATCATTTTTCATCCTTCACTAGAACCAAATCTTCTCATATTCCCATGTCAACCATGTCCAACCTAGCCTTAATTCTCTCCTTGGTTTTTCCGAGTGCATTTAGCAACATTCCTATGACACTATCACATACATTTTTTTCAAAATTCATAACATTAAGAAAGTGTCTGACATACATACAATTCAAGTATATTGATTCAAAAAAAAACTTATCTATTCTTCCAACTGGTTTTTGTAAGGTTTTTTGAAAAATGTTTACCAAAATCAGTGTCCACATCTTTTACTTTCTCAAAAATTTGATCACCTATTAGTAGAGATAGTGTTGTACATTCTTCTGAACATCCATCGAATGATTTCATCTAAGATTGGTACTTATGTTGTCAGGGTAGAAATATGAGATGTCCTCGAAAGATAGTTTTTGATTAATGTTTCAACCTAATTGACTGTGTACCTTGTTCGTAGATGAGACACCCATGACTTCCTTTAATGATATATCCTAACAAATTTCCATAAATAGGAAAGTCATTCATCGTCCCATACAACATAGCTCTCAATTTGAAATATTCATTTCTATAAGAATTATAAAAAGTAACACTTGAATTCCATAATAATTTCAATTACTCAATCAATGGATCCAAATAAACATCAATATAATTACTCAGTTGTTTCGGTCCTCATATAAGCATAGATAGAATGATTTGTTTTTGTTTCATGCATAACCACGGTGGAAATTTATAATTTACTAACATAACTGGCCATGTACTGTGAGTGTAGATTTGAAAACCAAAAGGATTCACTCCATCTGTATATAACATATGACAGAGGTTTCTCAACTCGTTTCCAAAATCAGGATAGTCATGATCGATTCTCTTCCACTAAGGAGATTCTATCGGGTGAAGTAGTTTCCCATATATATTTCTTATATCTGTGTGCCACATCAATTTCCATGTGGTCTCCTCACTTCTATATAACATCCTAAACCTTGGAATGATTAAAAAGTACCATAAAACGTTCATAAAACTGGGTTCATCATTCTTGTATCGAGAATCACCACACTTGGAGCATTCTCTAAGTGATTTGTGGTCCTTGTGAAATAGTATACAATCATTTAGGAATGTGTGTATTCATTCAGAGATCATACCCTTCGAATTTAGCAATAATTTGGAATTGTACTTTCATCTCAGGGGATCATTATCTTATAGTATCATGTCATTCAAGAGAGTAAGTAATTCTGTAAAACTAACACCACTCCATTTGTTGCCTAATTTCAAAGTATACAGCTTCAAAATGGATGATAATGCTATATATTTAGTGCAACCACCATAAAAAGGCATATTTTCACAAATCTTTAACTATTCAAACAATTTTTTTCAATCATGAAGTTCATCATCAAATGTCCTTGACATTTCCTCAATACTATCTTCTTCATAATTCCCATTTTTAGTCACTTCATCGATACAGTCTTCTTTATTTTCCACACATGTAATCATATCAGATGATCCATAAAATGAACCATTATCCCATCCAAATGTGACATTCTCTTTTCCCCCATGTTTATTCCAACATTTATAACTTTGATCTATTCCATGACCTATCAAGTGTTCTTCCAACTCCTCTAGACTAAATTTCCTTGAATACAAACAACGTAAACACAGACAAAGTATTTGATAAGGTTCATAAGCCTGATCTTTTTCAAACTTGATGAACTCTTTCACTCCATCTTTGTAATCTCTTTTCAAATGATTGGCATCTATCCATTATTTATTCATATCCATTGTATTTGATTTAGTGAAATTATTATTTCACAAAATAAAAACACAAAAAATTGATATAATGTAATGGTTTTTCTAATTCTATAAAAATATAAAGTTAAAAGATTATGAAAAAACTATAGTTAAAATTTCCATTGAAAACTATTTAAAAATCACACTTGAAATCCCATTAAAAAAACAACCATTTACACAAATTCCTTATTAAAATGAAATTCCGTTTTTAAAATAAATTAATCGGTTCCAAACACTCTTTCACAAAACCACACTTCCTTTTTCTAAAACATTTAGGAAAACTTCATGACCTAAAAATCTTAATCATTTAAAATGAACCACATCCTTCTAAGAAACATTTCAAAACACTTGAATCATTTTAAAATATCCACTTAGGAATTTTCACAAATACATAGATCCCAATAGAGACACTTTATAAAAGTTACATAAAAAACACCTTGATTCATCCCAAATCAATCATTGTTGTATGATTCCATCACATTATTCCAAAGGTAGGTATAATAAAAATGATTTATATAAGAATCTTATATTGTGATCCCCACCATTGTATATCCATTATCCAAGCTTCCATTATCTAGTTATATTAATTATCCTTCACCACAACACCAAAGTCCCAATGGATATGTTCCATATTTAGTGACCACACTCAAAACAATGAAACCCTCATGTTCTAGTTTACTACAAACATTAAATTATCCCATTGATCCTTGGCTCACACCAAATTAATTGGTTGTATTCCCCATGAACAATGTATATGTCTCTCACATGAAGTATTATTGGTTATTTCCTTTAAAAATATACTTAATAAAATCTATAATAATGAACCCATTACATAATCAAAAATTTCTAAAGTGTCATTCCTTTCACACAAAGAATTTCCCTATGCTACTCATCACTAGAAGAAACTATGTTTCTTTCCTGATCCTTTTAAGTACATCGTGTCTCAATTCAAAATAAGAAAATCACTATGGTACTAAACTAAGATATGGTATGATTTTCTATATTCTATTTTATAAATTCTTCAAAAAGACTTTATAAATGACATTAAAAAAACTATTCATTCTAAAATTATTAACTAAACTCATATATGTAACCTCTAAAATCAAAGTGATGCGTGTATCATTATAAGTCTCAAGAGAAATATTACCTCTCTAAAACTCATTCATGAGGTTAAAAACATCAGGTCACAAAATAGTATAGAAACTTTTAAATAAATTTTCAAAAAGAAAATCTATCTTTGGTACCTTTGATGGATTCATCAACCAAAATGTCATGAACACTTCATAACATTGAATATCAATAGTTAATAATTCATTCATATAATTTGTTAAAGTTATAATAAAATCATAATTTAGATATTTAGATATAAAATTATGCTAAGAATAAAATATGATTTGATAATCACTTGAATTATATCATATGTACCTTTGAGGGGATTCATCATAAAGTGTTTGTGGGTGGAAGGATTCATTATATGTGTTGTTATGGTTATTTGACTAGGGTTTCCAGAAAGTGTCTCATGTAGATTTGGATAGGTAGGGATAAAAAAAGATATGTTACCCTTATAACTCAATTTATCCCTTAATAAAAATATCAATGTATTCTCCTATGAATTATGATTGTCATCCAAACAACATAAATTTCTTGTGGTGTACTTGTTATATTTATTTCATGTGTTTATCCTTTATTTCTCATTTTCCTTTGGGGGAGGTATTTTCAAAACCATGAGGTTACTGGAACTAGAAGGTAGAGATCTGATGTAGTGACCTAATTGTAGATTTACTTTTATGTTATGGTATATCAGGTTTGGGTATTTGTTTCAATTCAGGTATGTTTTGAAATTTCGTCCACTAGCTTCATGTTTTGGGGGTTTAATTTATGTTTTGGGGGTTTAACATTAGTATTGTTGATTTGTACCAAATCCAACTAATGGTATCAGCTCTTTTTCTTATTCTACTATCAGTTACCAAAAAAATGTATTAAATCTTGGTTACATAACATAGGGTGATTATTTTATCTAGACTTGGTAGAAAGTCTTGGTTTCAAGACTACGGGGTTTCCTATAGTGAAGTGGTTTTCTATGATTTTGTGGAATTGCACTAGTAATAAAGTGGTGGTGCCATTGAAATGGGAAAGTTCTGGATTGATATTCAATGGTTGAGGATTCAGACATAGGGTGAAAATGTCGCTCCTACTCCTGGAGATTTCAAAAGTTACATTGATTTTGAATTAGTTAGAAGCGAGGTGTTCAGTAGAATGGGAAACCATAAGATGAAAGCATTAGAAATTTTTTTAAAATGTTTTTCCAAGATAATCTGGATCCAAGAGGGAAGAAATAAATGCATCAATGATATTGATCATTAAATGTGGATGTGTAGTAGAGGGAGGTATCAAGGAGTATGATTGGTTGAGGTTTTGGTGAAATAGTGGTTCTTGAAAAGAATGTATCAATGGCTAGAAATTGAATCATTTTGATCTATATCTAGGGAGAGCATATTGATTCCTAGTAAGTGTGCGGATTTAATCCAATCTTAAGGATATCAGGTCAATGTTTAGAAAGTACATGTCCTAGGTCCCACCTAATTAACAGAGGTTCCCATGATAAATGAAATAGAGGAGATCAAAATTAATCATGAAGTTAATCACATAAAATCTGAATTACAAAAAAAACTATTCATCTCACCTCTAAAAACCCATCACTAAAACAACCCCTTTTTACTCATGTATAACACATTCTGAAAAAAATTCAACCCACTTTATATAACCATCAAAATCTAAATATAATATAGCAAAAATATTCCCAAATCAAAAACTCTTTTTATAAAGTTCCAACTAGGCCTTTGAGAATTCATTGATAACCAAAACATGAAATTATTTTTAATAATTTTCCAAATAGTCCTTAAATATTTCACCCAACTTGAACACGTAAAATCCTTTTTTGAAGACCAAACAAGATTCAAAACTTAATGGAAAACTCCTTTAAATAATAAATTAATTAAATTCAAACATAAATATATCAAACATACATAATAGAGTGTCCAAAAATCATATAAGATATCATTACATATTACTAAATAAAATTAATATATAAGATTCATAAAATGATAACAAAATAACCCCAAAGTTCAATAACAATCAAATACCCTTCAAAAACAAACCAACATGAAATTCATTTAGTGTGAAAATAAGGGCCACCAATTTCTTTTCAAAAACCAACCAACATGCAACTCATTTAGTTTACAAACAAGGACCACCAGCAGCCATGATTTTCATCAGGGTGTTTAGCCCATATAATTCACAACATCACCATCAAACAAAGAGAAAGAGGAGAAAACTCACTATGGAGGTGTCATTCAGTGCATGGAGGAGGTGTGTTCATGGTGGAGGAGAGGCACGCAGTGGAGGATTCCTCTGGTGGAGGAGAGGCACCCGACAGAGGAGAGGCGCATGGTGGAGGAGAGGCGTGCAACAAAGGAGAGGTGCACGGCGGAGGTATGGTGCATGGTGAAGGTGTGGCTCGTGGTGAAGGTGTGGCACGCGGTGGAGGAGAGATGCATGGTGGTATGGTTCGTAGTAGAGGATAGGTGCATGGTGGAGGTGTGGTTCATGGTAGAGGAGAGGCAGTGGGAGAGGAGAAGGAGGAGGAGGCATAACGGTAGTGATCGGCTTCTACAAGAGCTTGAGGGGTGCGAGGAAGGAGGATGAAGTTAGGGTTTTTTTATAAAACCCTGTGAACCTTTTATCAGCGCTAGCTAAAAAGCGTTGATAAAGGTATATTTTATCAGCGCTAAAATAGAAAGTGCCGATAAAACATGCCTTTATCAGTGCTTTTTTAGTGCTGATAAAGATAATCCTTTATCAGTGCTAAAAAGTGCTCATAAAGATATAATGTTAACAATTTATTTATATTATTATATATATTTATAAAATTATATACATGATAAATATATATATATATATATATATTTATTTATTTATTTATTTATTTATTTATTTATTAAAGTATAATTTAAATAATTATTAAATCATAATAAGTATACTTATTATATTTATAATCTTAGAAATATATATAATAAATATATTAATTATATATATTTATAATATTATAGATGTATATAACTATATTTATTCTAATTTTATAATTATTTATATGAATATATATATTTATAATTATAATTATAAATGAATATATATTTTTTATTTAAATAATTGTAAAATTATAACAAATTAATATTTGTAATATTTATAATTTTAATAATATTTATATTTAATATATTTTTATAATTTTATAATTATTTAAATATATCTTTATTTATTTATAACTATAAATATAAATATTTGTATTTATTTCTCAATATTTCTATATATTTATTTAATTATATATAACATTATATATGAAAATAATAAATATATTTTTATGAATTAATAATTATTTAAATATATATATATATATAGATATTTATATTTAAAACCAATAAATATATATATTTATAATAAATAAATTATTTATAGTTATAATTATATATATATATATATATCAAATATATTTATAATTTTATAAATATATATAATAAATATATTTATTATAATTTTTTAATTATTTAAATATATTTATATTTATTTAGAATTATATTTATAACTATTTGTATTTATTTATAGATATTTTTCTATAAATATATATAATTAATATATTTATTATAATTTTTTAATTATTTAAATATATCTACACTTATTTAGGAATTATAATTATAAATATTTTTATTTATTTATAAATTATTTTATATAGATATATTTATTTAATTATATATTTATAACTTTATAAGTAGATAATAAATATATTTATTATAATTTTATAACTTTTTACATATATATATTTATTTATTTATTTATTTATATTTATCATTATAAATATAAATAAATATATTTATAAATTTTTGTATTCATTTATAAATACAGTTTTACATATATATATTTACAAAATTATAATATATGTATTTATTATAATTTTATAATTATTTAAATATATATATATAGTTATAATTATAATTACAAATAAATATATTTAAAATTTATTTATATATATTTAAAATTTAATAATTATAAATATAATAAATATATTTATTATTTAAATATATTTAATGTAATTTTATAAGTATTGAGAACATAATATAGTATGTGGGTAACATTAATTAATCATATACACCTAGTAAAATATACATAATAAAAAACGATCCATCAATGGACAACAAGAACAATAATAAGAGTGTAGTGTATAAATGAACATTCATGATGATACATAACATATATTCATGCATGATCAATATATTAATTGACCAAATTCATTGGAAACACATATATATTAATTATAATCTTATACTTTGTTTAAAACATTATATATATATTTTTGAATTATCAGAAAATATATATTAACTATAAACATGCATTTTTTATTTAATATATACAAATAAACATTATTTTTGAATATAAATATTATAATTGTATATAAATTATTATTAAAAACTTTTATCAGTGCTTTTAGCAAGCACTGATAAAGCCCCCCTATCAGCGCTTTATGCTTAGTACTGATAAAATGACATGCTTCCCTTTCCCCGTTTTTTTGTAGTGTTTGTGACCTATACTTTGACATATCCTTCAGGTTCTTACTAAGGTTTTCTCATCCTAGTTTCCAAAGGTTAACTATATCTTTCCTCTGATACCAATTATAACGCCCCATACATTACATACATTGATATTACTTCAAAGTTGAAGAATATTCATTACAAAATATAAAAAAACTATGAAAGGGCTGTATAGGTGTAGTTTCTTTAAAAACTGGGAAACATAAACAAATGGTCCATAAGACATCATCATTGTCTCCCACTTATTTTATCATAAATGGACCCATTTTTGACATATCTTATTTAATACCCTTCTTCATGGCCTGGGGAAAAGAAACATATGAAAGGATGATCTCATATTCTCAGTAAGGGTAAACAAGGGAGATATCAATTATATCATAATCATAAGACCTAAGAACATAGCTTTTGAATATCTTATCCGGCATATGCAGTATCATGATATCATGCCATGGGATAAATCATGAAAGTTCATAAAAATAAATAAACATAATCCCAAAAGTAATAACATAAGACATGAAGTTTTGTGTCATACACATAATCATATAAAATCATTTAATATTAGTCAATAATCACTTCCAATACAATCATAGTGGATAGATTCCATTACGGAACTGAGTTCACTCCTCATTCCAGCCCTCTATTACTAAACCATTATCATTTCCTATTCAATCCATGTTTATATCATGAGATATAAATCTTTACCCAATTCATTGGGGGAGAAATAGGTCCCTCCCATCTCATAATTAAATTATTCTTACATGTTCCATAATAACATAAATCATTCATCATAAACCAAGGAATAAAATGGGTTTCTTTAAACATCATTCCACTATAACATAATCCATGTGAAATAAATGGATTTTATAAATATCATTCCATCATAAATACAATAAAATAATATGAACAATAAGGATACTATACTTGAAACATAACCCTATTAAATAATTCCATCTTATATGGAAAATAATTTTAATATAACACATGAAATTAATTTTTGAGGAAAATATCTTTTCTTCTTCAAAAACGTTTTCTTTTCTCAAAATTCCATGCATTTTTAAAAGAAAAATAATTTATTTGAAAATACAATTGAAACATTGTCGAGTATTATTTATGGAAATAAGTTTTTATGAAGACGTAAAAATCTGTTCAAGTTGTATAAGTTAAAAAAACATTATCCTTGTACTCTTGTCATAAAATTAAAAAAGTACTTTCTATAAAATAATGACAAAAGGTTCCATTCGTACCATTTAATATAAAATCTCCAATGGGAAAAATTGACTTTAAAAAATTTTAGAAGAATATAAATAATATTACATATTTAGTAAACATGGATGTGGATGATAAATATACCCCAGTAAATATTTATGTATAAATAATCTCAAATAATAATGATATTGTGAAATTATCACTTACCTTAGGCCTGGTTTCATTTGTATGTATCTGAAACTCCTATATAATGATTTAAATAATTTCATTGACTTATTTTAGAATCATATTCATTTTTATTATATCATATATGATCATATTATCATCTGTTTGTTAATAACATTTCATTATTACTTGTTATTCGAGTATTAACTGCTTCATTCGCTTATGCATGTTTTATCAAATAAGTTAGAGTTCTCCAATATAGGTAATAGTTATATATTTCCAAAATTATATTAAAAATATATATATCATATTTATTCATTCTATATATTTATATAATCATTATTTAATGAATATCATGTAGAATGAATCGCATCGCATCGTAGAGACGGTAGGTCGTATGTACGCATGGGCAACGATATCATTCCCATAATTTTTGAATGGTATTGAAGTGAATGGTGTATAATATTTCATAAATATCATGTTATAATCATCAAATATATTTATTATTTCCATCATTATACCCATCCAAGTAGGGTGGTGGTGAAAAACGGATTACACCATAGCGTGGAGACGGTAAGTCGTACGTACACACATGTGGTGATTTTTTTTCATAGGATGGATAAAAAGTAGAATATTATTTTTTTATAATCATAATAACATCTCAGTATATAATTGATACTGGATTTATTACTTTATAATAAAAAAACTCATGAAAAGTTAAGAAGAAAGAAGTTTGAATGGATCGGTATAGAAGATTACCTCTTCTTTAACAGGCTTCCTCTAAATCTCCTTTTAGAGCACTAGAGTTGGTCTTTGAAGAAGATCATAACCTGTAAAATGTATCTAGGGAAGTTGATAAGTGAAAATTTTAGGGTATGTCTGATATTGAAGGCTCAAAGTCAAGTGAAGAGTTTAGGGAGGAGGTTCCCATTTATAATTGAGGTGAGGGGCACTTTTGGGATCTCCAAAAATATTAATTTATAATAAAATAAAACCCCATCCAAAAACCTCAAAAATGTCCCAATTTATAATATTATATGATATATGATTTTAATATAATCAACCAATATATTTTACACGAGTTTTTCTGTCAATTTAAACCTTGTCATTTTAATTAACACTTATTTATTCAATTTAATTTTCTACTAGGGTGACAAATATTTCAATATTAAAAGGGTAAAATATTTACTTATTTGATTTCAGTTAGGCCATAAATAAATATATTAAAAAAAAATTAGACCATATAATAATTATTATATATTTTTTAGAAATTTTTTATGATCTTTAAATAATTTAATAAAACATTATTTTGATAAACAGCCAATGGTGTCAATTTTAACACTAATCAATTCATTGATTTTTAAAAATATTAATATAACAATTTAACTTAGAAAAAACATTTTTATTATATTATTAATAGATCAAGGTCATCTATAAAATTCATTATACATATTAATTATCCAAAATTATATTTATTTTAATATTTTTAATAACATTTATTTTTTATCTCTATTAATAAAATAATTACTACATCAATTTTTTGTAATTATTTAATATACTTGTTTTTTAATAAAAATAAAAAATAAAATACTATGATGAAGATAAATCTACTATATTTCATAATAATATTTTTATTCGAATTTATATTCTATTAAATACAACATTTAAATGTTATACTTATTAAATTATGAATTTGACAAATTTAGCATCACTTTAAATAAAATAATATAAGTGTCACAATCACTACTATAAGGCTCCCAATGGTTACTGACTCGACCCTTGGATGGTTATGGTCTAGATATATGCGAACAATAAGATTTAGTCAAGTTTTTGAGTATTTTTATGGTTATTAGTATTTTAATAAAAAAAAATTTATTGACTTCTCATCAATTAATTAATTTTTCCATCATCAAAGTATAAGTCTTTAAGGTAATTATTTATTTCTTGAAAATTAAAAATAAATTATCATGATAAATAAAAACATTTTATATTTAAAATTATAATATATAATCAAATTTATATTCTATATAACCTTATATAAAAATTATATAGTTATTAAAATTTGAGAAAGGAATATTTAATTTTTCTTTAAATAAAATAAATTAAATGTTCTAATATCATCCAAGTGGCTTCTAAAGGATACCATTTTGAACCAAGGATTATTTAGGTTTAAAAAAACTCATCCAATGATATTAAAAAAATTGGGGTTAATTTATAATTGTATTATTACACTTAATTACCTAATTTACCCTTTTACCGTATTAATAAAAATTACCAAAGTTACTATTCATAATGCCCAAAAATAAAATAAATCTATTTACATTATTTATACCTACGGATTCCAATTATGGAATCTATTTTTAAAAATTAAAAATAATAAATATTCAATAATTAATTTAAAATTAATCCCATTTTCAGAAAGAGAGAACGAGTTTTCAAAGTTAGAACATTGCAACAGATTGAAATGTTTTTACATCTGAATTCAATATAAAATTAATTCTAATGAAATAAATTATATTGAATGATAAAAAAAAATATTTTATTTATACTTTAAAACCATTCAATATTGTAATTTATCTATATTAATTATTTTTATGAAAAAAATTGTTTTCAATTAAAATTTAGTGTATTTTTACTATTTATCAAAATTTGAAAGTTATCAAAAAAATATTTAAAATTCATCCAAAGTAAATTTTTATATCCCAATTAAAAACAACATGTTTATGTTGTCATATAAAAATTATTAATGTTTCAAAATATTAATTTAAAAGGGGTTCACGCTTAAAAGGTAGAAAATTACTCGTTTGAAAAATATAGGTTTTTATACATCAAATAGTGTTTATTCTTACCCTATGGAAAAAATATCTATTGGATGAATATAAAAAATATTTTCTTAATTATATAAAATATATATTTCATGAATTTCATGAATTTCATTTACTAATATTAATTCATTAAATTTATTAAAAAAATACAATTATATAATTGATTTATATTTTTCATAAATAATTGGTAGTGAATGACTTCCCCATACATTTTCATAAGTTAGTTATATTTATTCCTGCTAACCCAAAGCTAGGTTAAATGGTCATTTTATACTAAGGGAATCATGTGGTTCATTTAAAATCATGAATGTGTTCAATGAAAGCTATTGAAGAATTAAAATTATTTAGAGAAAATATTTCATAAAATCATTCAGGTGTTAAAAAACATAATTAAATATGGTTGATTTCTATGGTTTTTTTAAAAAAATATATATTACCCCTGGTTTGAGGTATGTGGCCCTTTTTTATGCATTTTTATATATTTAAGGTGCATGGGATGAGCTGGGAAGAGTTTGGGAGAGTATGGAATGATTTTGGATGAGTTGGAAGGCTTTTCTATGGGTGCACGGTTTGAGCACGACTAAGGGAAACCGTACGGGTGATCTAGAAAACTATGCAGGGGGAGGCAGTAGGCTTCTCATGGCCTATGCACAGTTTGAAAACATGTGTGATGCAACCATGTAGACCCTTTCTCTCGAGGCAGTAGCATGCGCATGGTTAGCGCACGGTTTTCCAAACCGTGCAGGATAACCGTGCAGCCACATAAAGAATAGGGTTTAAGTTCTGGGATCCCTCAGGATTAACCTATTTCACTCCAATCTTCCTCCCACTCAATACTCACTCAGTTTTATGGGTTCTCAGGGGTTTAGGGTTCTCTTCCACATGTTTTGGAAGCGATTCGAAGGGGTTTGAAGGTGGTTTATCCCGGGTAAGTCTCTCCTCTTGGTTTTCTTGTGGTTTCCTCTAGATCCACATCTCCCTCTTTCTTGGTTTTCTATATCTTGACTTGTTGTGTGTATATCTTGTGTTTTGGTTTCCTTATATGATGTTTTTAAGGATTTTGAATGTTATGTAAGGGGATCTAGAGAGGTTTCGGTGGTGCGTTCGCCGGATTGGAGGTGCGGTTGCTTGTGGGTCAATTTCTTGGGAACCCTAAGGGTAGGTGGCTTCTCTCTCGACTCCACTTGGTTAGAGCTAGTGGTTTTTGGATAAAATTAATTTGGTTGGCATGAAATTAATTTTGTTTTGATGTGTGAAGTTGTTTGTAAACCCATTTGGGAATTTTGGGGGAAAAAGGGGGTTTATGGTGAAATGCTATTGTTGTGGATTTTAAAATGAGATTTTAAAATGGGATGCTATGGTTGATTTGTGAAAATGATTGTTGGAAATGGTTTTCAATAAATAGGTTGTTTTATTGAAATGTGGTTTGGCATGGAAAATGATTTTCAATAAATGGGTGATTTATTGAATTGGAATGATATGCAATGGAATTGGTTGATTTTATGTTGTTGTGACATTGGTGGGTTATATGATTGCTTGTGATTGAGTGGAATGTTGTGTGGAAGTGGCGAGAAGTAACACTATAAAAATGGGATGGATAGTGGACGGAAGGGCCACCATCAAAGGATAAGTGGATGAGAAGTACCACTAGTTCTGAATGGGTGAACAGGTTGGATGGAAGTTCCACTATTGGGTTGTGGTCGGGAAGTACCACTAGGTGTGAATGAGTGAACGGGCGGGACGGAAGCTCCACCGTTTGGTTGTTTTGGTTATTTTTTGTGCATTGCTTTGCAATTTGGAAATTTTTGTGCTAGTGTTTGAATGATGAAATGGATTGTGGAATGTTTGTTGGCTTTCCCTTGGGTTCTTGGTTTGGGTATGATGGCTTGGTAAGGGTGTGTTTGGCTTATGGAAATGGTTACACTTGTGATTATTTTATATAAATTGTTTTGTATAAATGTGCTAATGGTTTTATCCTAGTGGCATGTGTAGGGAAGTCATTTGGGGAAATCCTACTGAGTATTAGTACTCACCCCCTGATTTGGTATGTTGGTGTCTTTGCAGATGTTGTGTACCGTGACGTGGGTAAAGGTAAGGCATCACCCTCCTTTAGTGGTGCATTGTAATGTCTTGGTGGAGCTTAGAGATTGGAGCTTGGTGTAGAGCTGTGGCGGTATCATGGCATGTGGTTCTTTATTTTTTGTTCTTCTTCATAGTACTCTGATATTGTGTTGTTTTTTTGGATTTGGGTTGTATGGTGGAATAATTTGGTTGTCTCTTGGAGATTCATGTTGGAATGTTTTATTGACATTCATCATGTAGTGGTGGTTAATGTATGGTTTGGTTGGTTTTGTCTTAAGGGAAAATCGTTCCCCAATTTGATCTTGAAGCCCTAAGCATTTATTGCTAGCCTTTGGCATCTTGGGAACGTCGCTTAAGGCCAAGTAGCCCTCACCGCCTCCTCAATCCATTGAGGTAGGGGCGGGGTGTTACAAAAAATATTAGAAATGAGTTTAGATTTTAAATTTATTAAAATCTAAATCTCAAAGGAATTTAAATAATTAATTACTTTAGGTTCGACCAATGGGTTGTAGGAATCAATGTATTTGGATTTTGTTAAGTGGGAAAGTCATTGGACCCTCATAATATATATATATATATATTATTTGAAATTTTTATTCTCAAAAAATTTAAAAAAATCTATTTTGAATGGTTTGTATATCTGAAACCCTGACACACTGATTCACCTGATCCTTTTATTTCATCTCCTTTTCTCAATCAAAACCTCATGCCATAATCTATTTTCAAACACCAACCTCACACCATAATCTATATTCCTTGTTCAATGTCCGGTAAAACCACCCAACACATTTTTTCCAAACACTATATCATACATGAACAAATATTGTGTGCACACAATTCATCATATGAGAGAAATAAATGGTTAATGTCATAACAACACATCATTATCCAACAATTATGTTTTCAAAAACCATATTCTCCATTCAACACAAACAACTCTCATCAAATAACAAGGTTTTTGTATGTTTGTGCATGTGTATTTTTAATAATTCATGTTAAGGACACTTTAGTCAAAAGCTCGGGGTGGTTGCATCAATTATAATAATGAGATGATTATGTTGGTTGAAGTCTCATGGTATTCTTTTCAATCACAATATTGAGAGAATTACATCAATAAATTTTTCTAGTTAGTCCCATTTTAACCTCCACAACTTGATTTACTTAAAAAATAATCGAACCGAGTTTTCCACGTGACTTTAGACGCACCTCCTCACATGCTAGAGGCTACCAACTAGTAGTGAGAGTGTAAAATCCTATGTTTTGGACTAGATAAACTTTCCAAGGGGAATTTGAAATTTCAAATTGGTGGATGGACCAATCCTTAAACTAAAATTTATAATATAAATACAAGTGTTGTAACACTTAAAGTTGTTGTTTTTTGATGAGTTTTAAGTCTCTGGAGGTTTTTTGGGAATTCAGTTGAGCCTCAAAGGCATCAGGCTCAAAAAGATCTTTTTTTTGAAAGGTAGCCTGAGACACATGGTTAATTTAACCATGTAGGTCAACCGTACAACACCATTTATTGAGGATCATGTATTATATAAATTGTGGAGGGACTAGGAGTCTATGTGGATAGATGTTGGTATGAATAGGGTGACTCACACAGGTTGCACATGGTTTTCCCAAACTATGCACCTATCCTACACCCATAGTGTCACCTGACTAGTATATATTCATGGTTGAGCACATGGTTTATCAAACCGTGCAACCCAACTATGGAACCATTTTAAAATGAGTATGGATTTGGGTAGTAAATCCCTCATGGTTGGTGCATGGTTAGAAAAATTATGTGACCAAACTATATGGCTCTTAAAATTGGTAAAAATGATGATTTTTACAATGCCCACTATTTCATTCCTCCCTCCTTTATTATCCTCACTCATGAACAATATCCCCTCTATCCATGAGAGCTCCTCCCCTCCTATCCTAGGCATGGATTTATCTCCCTCATCCAATATCAAAATCACATTCCTTTTGTCTCATTATATGTGTACTAATAATCTCTTTGTTCCTCTTGATCCTTTCATCGTTTATCTTTCCATCTTTGACATTATCTTCATGCGAGATAATTCATCCTATTTTCAAGGTGTTTGTTGATTTCTTTGATTTCTCTCTAATTAGATCAAATTAAAACTCAATATTAGATGAGTGTACCATCATGAGTACAAGGTAGGTGGTCTATGACTTTTCCCTTAAAGACTTCTTAATTTATAAATTACGTTGTTGTGTCGTATGCTAGATTCTTTGTGTGGTTCCCTTAAAATGTGAAATTAATTAATCAGGACTTAATGCATTAAATTATATTGCCATTATCATTTAATTTAAATCGTTGGAGGTTGTTCACCTCAACTAGAACCACCCCCTTGGGGTGAGTTATTTTTAAGCCTTGACCATTATGCTTGTTTACGTAATATAACCACCCTCCTTAGGTTTTGTTTTAAATGATTATAATTATAATGTCTTTTCCATTAATATATCACCTCTCGTGGTATGTTGAGTTTCACTCATGTAAGGGATGAATACTTGAATTTAATAAATTGGAATGAAAACTATGCCCTATTTTGTAATAAAACTAGATATGAGGTGAGTTGTCTTAATTAATAAAAAGGGGAAACCAAGTAGAGTTATTGTAATAATAAATGGGTGTAGCCCTCTTTAAGTATACTTAACTAGTTATGATGCACGCTCATATATATGTCCCCTCAATTAATCTTACATGAATATGTGATATGGAATGCTTATAAACATGGCCATTCTTTTTTGTTAATTTTAAAGGATTTGATGAATTGTATTACGCCTTGAGAAATACTTGGGTTCCTATTTATATAATTTCTTGGATAGGCTCATAGGTTATTGAGATTACATATATCTTGAGGGATTATTGGGTTCCTTATGCAGAATGCCTTAGACGGTCTCATAGGTTACTCATATTATGTTACATCTTGAGAAATACTTGGGTTTCCATTTTATGAAACTTCTTGGATGTGATAATAGGAGAAATGACTTTCCACATGATCTGAATGATACTTGGGTCTACATTTTATGGAATTCCATGGACAGACTCATAGTGAAATTGGATGTTTCAAGTTATACTTGGGTTTCCTCTTTATGTAACACCAAGGATGAGCTCATGAATTAATGAAATTATGTGACTCCTTGGTTGATAATTGGGTCCTTCATTATGGGACGCCTTTGATGGTATCATAAGATATACAGATTCTAGTATGTATTTTTTGTTTTTTACATGTGATTAGTGGTATCTCTTTATGATATTTTTTATGCTCGGATTCCTTGGTTGTGTACCATGGGTCCTTGATCAGCTATGGGTATTATTTTTAGATGCATGTGACTACCCAAAATTCCTCTTTGTTTTAGAGGCTACCTTTTATAGACACTCGACTTAAGTCTCACGTCCTGGCTTATACTACTGATCTATACAAATGTGTGTGTGTGTGTGTGTCTATATATGTTATGATGTACATAGTACATATATATATACATGTATACTTATAAAGATATATGTGTATATGTATATGTATATGCCTATATTTACATGGTGACTTCTATCTAGAGATATCCTGGCTTAGGCCAAAGTAGGTATGGTAGGCTAGGTGTCCTTAAGGAACATGACCCCAACTTGTTTACATTATTTATTTATTTATTACTTTTTTATACCTACACATTTTTTGAATTTTATACACGCGGACTAGATTATTCTTTAAAAACTATTGGCAGTGTCCTGATGAGTATATCTCACACCTTATATGGGCTGCCATTTCCCTAGGGTACCCAAACAGACTGCATTTTTATAGGTTTAGGTTTATGGATTATGCTTGTGTTGTTCATTTTTACTTAGGAGATAGGAGCACAAGACTGAGTTAAATATCATGATTCTCATGGATAGTTTTATAAATGTACTATATTGTATCACATGTTTTATGTTTACTACTTTAGTTTATGTAGTATTATCCGAACATGCATGTATAGTTGTATATTTGGGGTTGTCCATCTTATCATTTATAATTATATTCCACTACTCTATCAATTATTTATACTACTTTCATTGTTCATTATTTTATTATCTCTTATACTGTTGTGATACTTTGATTATGAGGGTAGAGTATTCTCATCATACCATCATTGGGCCATCACTGCTAGTAAGAAGCCTATGGCGTATGGGGAGGCACATTTGAGGCCCAGTGGCAGACTAACTCGGGGCACCATTATAATTGGATCCTAGGTTGGGACGCTGCAAGTGGAATCATAGGTTGTTTTCTTTTATTTTTCTATTTTGAGCCGGTAGACAAGAGACTAAGAATGTGTCAGTATTTGGTAAATATTTGTGTCTGGGAGTGATCAACCCACACATTGAGAAAAGTCTAAGTGGCCAAGGATGGGATTGTTTTTCATGTTGTTCGTTGTTATAGTTGATTATAATTTCACCTTGAGTGAATGGTGCAATTTCGTTAGTTATTGATTTATGATATTTAATGTATTGTACCCTTGTCCATGTACGGTATGTAACTAGAATTACAAGCATCATTATAGGCACATAGAGATTCACATTCCACGCAAATTCCATGCCATGTAGGTTGCATTCTTAGACTTTTTGACATAGAAATATGTGCCTTGAGTGTTATACTATGTTTAGGTGATTATTTAGCATGTTTTGACTATATACCATGATTATGTAGTTTATTTCTTATGTATTGGCTTATGATTAGATAATTATTTTCCATGTTACATATATTTATTTCTTGTGATAGCATTACTAGTTATAATTTTGATATACAATTGGTTATTAAAGTGTCTACATTAATCTAAATGGTGTTTCCCATATATCTTGATGGTGGAACCTTAACTAACCAATCATGAAATGTTTGTTTCATGAACCATTGGTTGTAGGGGCTGAAACATACTGGTTGAGATTAAATGGGAACCAATTTTCAATCTATAAAGTGTATGGGTGCTTTATAAATTGGTAAATGTAAACCCATATAATCGAACCATCTCATATAAGCTTAATATACCTTGAGATCATTATA
Organism: Viscum album; assembly: GCA_963277665.1. Taxonomy (NCBI): domain Eukaryota; kingdom Viridiplantae; phylum Streptophyta; class Magnoliopsida; order Santalales; family Viscaceae; genus Viscum; species Viscum album. Next base: position 630,073,350 of record OY728134.1, on the reverse strand, counting down.
CGAATATAAAAGATGTTAAATTTTGGTTTTAAATGAATTGGTTTCTTATGGACCTTTTACATGACTAGGCCCAAGTAGGTCAGTCTAGACCTATTATAGTTATGAGATAAACCTGAATCAACCCAAGTAGGTTGGTTATGGTTCTATATTCTTACCAGATGAACCCAATAAGTGTGTTTTAGGATTTTAATGTTTATAATGTTTTGGGTTTCATTTAGATGAACCTAGAATAGATCAGCATGACCCTCATAGGTCACCTGTATTTTGATATTCCTTAGTATTTAACCCCATGGGGGTATGTTCATGCTATATAGGGATGGTTATTTAAAGTGTTTGCAACTGCTTATATGGATTAAAATATAGATGTATAGTGGAATATTACTTGACCAGCCCCATCTTTAATTTATAAAAAACCTATTATCTTCTTGTTAGTTGTACTTATATGAGGCATTAGTTAATTAAAATTTCAATTATAACCTATAGGGTGTTTTCCTATGGAGATTGGAATTGAATTTTTTTTTAACTAAGAAAAATATGAAAGATTTTGAATAATTAAATTATGTTAGAAATGGAGTTTATAAGATAAAATACATAAATATTATAGGATGTCAGTAAAATGAATAAATCTTGAAAGGACGTTTTATAAAACTTGCATGTGGGCTTTGTGGCATTAGATAAATTAATTTTGTAAGTACAGTTTTCCTTAAAAATGGTACTTGATGTTTAAAAAGAGCCTTTAAAATGTTTAAAGATCAAATATGAATAAATTAATCAACTCAAAAAAAACCTTAAAATGGGTTTTTATCTTAAAACCTCTTGTAAGTGTAGATTAAATTTTTCTCTGAACTTTCTTTGGAATGGTAACATGATCATTTACCATAGAACTTTTCTTTTACCGCTTGAACCAAAATGTTATGAAGTAGATCCTAGTGACCTCTTCAGCATGAACCAAATATAAGGTCAGACCTTTCTAATTTTCTAAGGGGATATTTGAGGTAGTTATATCCCTTATAACTTTAAAACCTTGCTAAATTCTTGTAAACCATTTCAGACGTGCGGTTTCATTCGAGTGTTGTTTGTATCGAGTATGAATCTTAGTTCCAAAACGACACCCAAGTTGGATGAGTGGTTTTGTGATAATTTAACCCTTGTTATGGGAATGATCATCACGTAATGCTCAGTTTAAGTTGGTTATACATGCCTAGGGAATGGTTGATCTCTTGTTAAGTCATGTGGCCCTTATTCCTCTTCAGTGTTGGATGACTCAGGAGTTCGTCATCCAGATATGCAGTAATATGGGATAATATGACTCTAAGATAGTTATTTTTTATGGTCTATTAGATACCAAATGCATTGGGATAATAATATAATGGATAGTTTCAAGGATGTGTTATTGGGTTAATGAAATATTGGGGTAGTGCATGTTGATACATGTGATACATGTTGAGCTGATGAAATGGTGCAACGAACTGTATGAGTTCAGAGGAAATAATTTAATTCTTTAGTGGCATGCTTCAATCACAGGTCATCTCTGAGGTAGAGTGACATGAGAATTAAAATAAATCTGACTTGTTTCCATGATCAGGATGATTTTTTAAAAGGATTAGGTGTTGTAACAGTACTGATTAGTTTGGATTGGATTTTAAGCCTTGTGTTATGTTGTGCATGGATGTAACTCGAGAAGAGTGTCACACGTATGTCTGAAGTTGAATTTGATCTAGCACACTTTTAATAAAAATTTTTCCTTCTCTTTTCATTCTAGCGCTTTGTAAAAGTGTGTTGTCCATGTCCAAGGCCCTCAATCAGTGGTCAATGTAACATGTGTTGGGGGACGAGTTCCCATTATCAATAAACGATAACTAGGCCACTCCTAAGGTGGGGAACATCATGTAAAAGAGGTTTTAGAATATCCTTAAAAGTAAAGGAAATTAAATAGTATAAGACTGGTGGGAAATTGTTAGGGCTGCTTTTGAATTCCCAGAGTTGGTATGTTAGGAAAAATGTGAAGGTGCTTGTGTGGCAGTGTGATAATGATATGGTTGGATGTGTACGAAATGTATGTGGAAATTATGATTTGAAGTGAACTACGGTGGTTATTATTGAATGGTCATGATATTCCTTAGTGGTAAAGGAATCATGGTCAAGTTGTGGTGATGCATCGACGACTACAACCAAGATTTTCAAAGAAATTATTCTAGAGGTGATTCAATTATTTTAATAGTTAGATATTTGGTTGGAAACCGTACCGAGCACTTTGTATTGGATATGATGGTAGTGTCTCATGTATTATTGGAAATTCTTGATATCCTATTAGTGTACTCTTATATTAATTATTATCATGTACCCTATCTTGATATCATCTAGGATACACTAAGAGAGTGTCACTTATACATTGTGCTAAATTAAATGCCACTGGTCTTGATAAATGAACTCCATGGGAGTTACACTTAAATAGTGGGGTAAGTTTAGAGGCATGTTTAGTCCTAATTTATACATGGGTTTCTGAGTAGGAACATCTTAGACAGACTCACATACATGATCTGATTATTTTAATTGACTATCATTGGGCTTAGTCAGTATGCTAATGGATAGAAGTCTTGGATATGTACCAACATTTCACTTGAAAATGATGGAGTATATACTACCTTCAATGAGCTCTTTGGACTCCAATAGATGAATTTGAGGTTACCCCAGACTTTTAGTTGGGATTGGTTGATTTTAATTAGAGTGTGTCGATCCAAGTGTGTTGGATGAGGTACACCCATGTCTGTGATGGGGAATAACAACATAAATAAACATTCCATCCAGGAGATATCATCGGTAGTTGGGTATAGGATTTGAAGGACATGCTAGAGGTAAACATGAGGTTCCTTATGAGAAGGTGACATATTTTGGGTTTTCATACACCAGTCATCTAAGACTAGTGTTTTTTAGAATGGTCGGTCAAATGTGGATCGATATACTTCATCTTGTTTCATTAAATACAGTTGGAAAGGAACTATTTCCTAGCATGTCATCAGAATGAGGAGAGTGTAATGTGAGCCAGTCAGGGTTTTTCATAGAAAATCCAGCTTGAACTGGCTAATTGAGGTCAATTATGATTTAAATGTGTGGTCAAACTAAGTATCAGGCTAAGAATGCTGTTAAAACTCTATGGGAATTTTAAAATAGGAAATTTTGGTGGTAGAGATACCATGACTCGAAATTGAACTTTAGATTCTAGAAGTTATATTGGGAAGAATTATAGGACATATGATTAAAGATACTTCAATGTGACTGTGTATTGAAGTTGATATAATCGAGTAAGCACTATCTTGATATTTCAGTTTAGAATACACGTGTTGGATCAAGTTTCTATGACTTATGTACCATATAATTAAAGTGATTTTTGGAGGTGAATTGGCCATTTGGAAACACAACAGAACTGTTTAAAAAAACTTCACAACCTGAGTTCATTTGGTGTTTTTTTTTCTTTGTTTTCCCAAGACTTTTTAGGGATGATATGTTTTAAGGTGGGCATATTGTAACGTCCCCTATTTTGGATCAGGTAAAACTTCCAACATAAATTTCAAATTTCAAATTGGTGGATCGTCTAATACTTATACTAATATTTAGAGCATAAATCTAAGTGTTGGAACACTTAAAGGTGTTTTTTAAGGGTTTTAATCCTTGGGAGGTTTCCTGGGAGTTCGGTTGAGTTTCGGAGGTGTCAGGATCTGAAATATCCAGTTTTTGAAAAGGGAGCATGAGGCACACTGTTGAAGAATTATTAGTTTAACCATATGGTTCAACTGTATAGCCCTATATCTTGAAGAGAATATCTTGTCTAAATCATGCAAGGTTCCTAGGAGGTTGTGTGACTTGGTACAGGTATGAATGAGGTGACCTGTATAGGTTGCATGTGGTTTTACCAAACTCTGTGCCTAGACCATGCCCTTAGGTCCACTTAACAAGTAGCCATATAAAGTTAGGTGCATGGTTCTTCAAAACGTGTAGCCCAACCATGCACTCCTTTTGAAATGGGTATGGATTTTGGTATTGAATCCCACATGGTTGGCGCGACAGTTGGTGCAATGTTAGCCAAACCATGCAGCCAGACCGTGCGACTCTTAAAAGATGTCCAAATGATGATTTCATCCTACCCTCTATTTTTCCCTCCCTCCTTTATTCTCCTCACTCACACACAACACCCACTCTAGCTGTGGGAGCTCCTCCTCTCTTCTCTTTGGAATTAAACTATCTGCCTCATCAGATATCGTAATCACATATCATCTATCTCATTGGATGTGTACTTGTAACCTATTCTTTCCTATTTCTCCTTTCATAATTTGTCTCACCATCTTTGGATCTATATTTATGTGAACTAATTCAAATTATGTTTAGGGTTTTTGTTTATTTGTTCAATTTCTCTCAAACTGGATCAAAAAAATCTTGATATTGGATGAGGGGACCATCCTCAGTACAAGGTAGGTGGTCTTTGTATTTTCCCTTAAAGTATTGTTAGTTTATAAACTACACCATTGTGTTGCATGCCATATTCTCCATGTTTTTTCATTAGAATGTGAAATTAATTATGCAGGGCCTAATGCCTTAAATTATATCATTTTTATCCTTTAATTTAAACCGTTGGAGGTTGTTCTCCTCAACTCAAACCACCCCCTTAGAATGATTTGTTTATACACCTTGACCTTTATGATTGTTTATATAATTAAACCACCCTCATTAGGTGTTGTTTAAAATTATTATAATTATAATGTATTTTATATTAATTGATCACCACTCATGGTGTGTTGAGTTTACCTTATATAAGGGATGACTACTTGAATTTAATAAATTAGAATGACAACTACAACTCAGTTTTTAATAAAACAACCTATGAGGTGCACTATCTTAATCAATAAAAAGAGAGAGAAAATTATATTAATTGAAATGATAAATAGAAATGTCCCTTTTTAAGTATACTTGAATTGTGGTGAGTCATGCTCATAGACATGGACAATTGATTAGTCTTACATGCATATGTGATATTGCATGCTTATAAACATGGCCATTCATTGTTGTTAATTTTAAAGGATTAAATGAATTGTATTACACCTTTAGCGATACTTGGGGTCCCCTTTACAGAACTCCTTAAATAGGCTCATAGGCTATTGAGATTATATATACCCTGAGCTATAATCAGTTTCCTTATGTGGAATGCCTTAGATGTCCTCATAGGTTAATTTTATTATACTATGCCTTGAGTGATACCTAGTTATCCATTTTATGGAATTCCTTGAATGGACTCATAGGCTAGATGACTTTCCATATGTTCCAAGTGATACTTGGGTTTCCTTTTTACAGAATTTAATGGATGGATACATAGGTTAGTTGGATGTTACAAGTGATACTTGGGTTTCTTCTTTATATAGTTCCAAGTATGGGATCTTGAATTAATGATATTATGTGACTCCTTGGGAGAAACTTGGGTCCCTCATTATAGGATTCCTTGGATGGCCACATAGGATGTATGAATTCTATCATGCATGTTTATTTTTTTTTACATATGATTAGTGGTATCTCTTTGTGATAGTTGTTATTCTCGGACACCTTGGATATGTAACTTGGGTCCTTGACCAGCTAAGGGTCTTTTGTTCATATAAATGTGACTACCCAGAATTGCATGTGGTTTTATAGACTCCCTTTCATAGATGCTTGAGTTACATATTAGGTCTAGGATAGTGCTACTTATATATATATATATATATATATATATATTTTGTGTGTGTGTGTTATGATGTACATAGTACATATATATACATATACATGTATAATTATACAGAAATATATATATACATATGCCTATATTCACATGGTGACTTCTGTTCAGAGATATCTCATCTTAAGCTGAAGGAGATATGGTCGGCTAGGTGTCCTTAAATAACTTGATCCTAACTTGTTTACTTTTATTTATTTATTTATTTATTTTGATTATACCAATGAATTTTTTGAATTTTATACACATAGAATAGATTGTTATTTAGACATTTTTGGTGGTGACCTAATGAGTATGTCTCACACCTTGTTTGGTTCTTCATTTCACTTGGGTACCCGAACAGACCTCATGTTTGGAGGTTCGAGTTTATGGATTATGCTTGTGATATTCATTTTTACCTAGGAGATATGAAAACTCTTTGTGTAATATAACCCCTTTTTTCAATATCTCATCAAGCAGGTTACACGTCTGTTTCATCAACTTATATGCTTGATACATATTTCTTTGACTATTTGAAATAAACATTCCATTACACCATGACCATAGAATTTAATGTTACGGTTTCATTCCAATTAAAGGGTCAAGAAATTAACTTCCATAAATATAGAAGGGAAAGATACTTCATTGAATTTTTCATTAATAACACATCACTCTTGATGCACCCAAGGTATCTAACTTTTCTATGAACTATATCATCATTGTTTACCAAATACATTTAAGTGTGAAAGTCATAATATGCATTAATAATAATCTTAAAGTTTAAGTACCATTACACATTCTCTCATATAACAATATATGATGACATAAAAACATGTGGAATTTCTTCTGGTGGGTTTGTTCTCATGATCTTCCATATTGGAGAGTACCAAGTGCAGAATATATGAGAAGAAGTCCCATCTGCTTATGAGTACTCACACCTTGTGGTCTATATAATATGTGTCTCATCATAGTATATTATCTGACCATATAAATATATTTAGAAATATCTTAATGGAATTTCAAGGTTCTCATCATAGCAGAAAATAGATGTTTCCTTATCAATGTGACATATACTATAGGACATTATTACATTAAAGTCATGAAAAATAATGAACAATGTGTAATAATATATTTTAATAATATTCAAATAGTATAATATACATGTAATTAAAAGTAAACATAGTTGGTTCTAGAACATCAATTCTAACATGTTGTGAGTTCATCTAGAAGCATGAGTATTGGTCATAGTATAGACTGAAGTCTATATATTATCTTACACCACATGGTAGAGGGCTCCAAGATCCGTTAAGTTGATAACTATACATTAGTTTGTTTTTCGTAATTTTTTTAGTTTGATTTTAATATTTTTATTACATACTCGACTGGATCTTATTATCCATATGTATAATATTTAGGGGGGTGAATTATTTAGTTAGGTAGCATACCATGATGTAGCACAAGACATGATTTCATCATATCATTTTCTATGTGATAATATATTTGATCATCTAACTTAGGGAGATGAGGTTTCTGATCATGAACCTCCCCTGGTAATTGTTGATATTGATGAGCCACAATGACATCTTAGGCCACATTGAACTATACTTTTGGCCTCACCTATTCTATAAGAAGAGGAAAAAATTCCAGTTGATGAGCCTTAGTCAATTGTGGATGTGTATAATTAGGCATTATATCCATTTATGTTATCTTAATATCCAAATGTTTTGCCCGATATAGCATATATAAGCTCATATCATGAGCCATTTCTTTTGTCTCCGCCATTTATGAATGATTATTCACAAGTCATATGACTCCCTCATGAGTTTTTATGTATTTTCCACTTGTGAAGTGGGAGAAGGATCAGGTTAATGTCTTAACATCTTGATGACACCTCCTCCTGATGATTTATATACAAATAAGTAGACAGTTTAGGTTTCTATACCTGAGGAAGATCCCCCTTTAGCTCATTTTACTTCACCACATCACTGAGTTCAATAATCATATCATTTTCACATTAGACTGTGGGATGAGATTGATGGTTTTGGGTTCAACAAAATCATGTATATTTGGTAAATACATTAAATTTTCTTTGAATAATATTTTCCTAAAACCAAGAGATAGGATCGTGAACATCAAAATTATAATTACTTTTTTTAATATTTGAAGAAATAAATATCTAGGCATAGGAACTTTATTCATTGTTGAATCTTGATCATCTGAAAATACCCATTCAAATTACCTTCATTTCATTATGGGGATCCAAGGATATAATCCCTCTAGAGTTTATCCATACGTACTCCTATGATCTCTGAGAAATAGCACTTAATCTTTGGGTGCTAGCATGGTGAGTCAAATTTCTTGAGTTTTTTGTTCTTGATCAATCATTATTTGGTATTGAAGAAACCTCTCTTTCACTTCTCATTATTAAGAGGGAGATAGAAGGAGGAGTTGAGAGATAATTCATTATTTGTAACAAATCTCTAGTCATAATTTTTGGATGCTCTACACAATAGACATAGCCATCTATTTATATAGTTAGTATTTAAGTTAAAATATTATTTAATTTCATACTGACTATTACATAAAATTTATTACCTTTAATAAACTCCATTTCATATAATAATAATTATATTATTATTATTTTGTAGTGTGTTCCAACTTGAGCAGTAAAAAATATTATGTAATGTACTTGTTAATTAATATTTGTCACTGGACTCGGTCTTGGCCATTCAAAATCCAATAACATTTATTCAACAAGTGAATAAATATTTCCTTCATAAATAAATATTTTATTCACAATCAAGTAAATAAATATTTTTTAAAATATTTAATAAATAAAATAAATATTTTATTCACAAGTCAGTGAATAAATATTTATTTAATTTATACGATCAATATAACTTGAATAAAATTATTCCTCAAATTTGAGAGTAAAATTTATTCTATTAATTAAACTAAAATATAATTTAATCAAGATCAATAGAAACACTCAGGGTGTGATCCTCTAGGATTATTACTCATTGGAATTAGCTGAGATTGCCTAAATTCTAAGATTATTTTCTAGCAATGGGTCAAGGAACCCAAGAGAAATAACTTAATTTCACAACATTGAAAACCGTATATGAATGCTCACTTTGTAATATACACCCTTTGTCACAATATCTCATCAATCAGGATACACATCTATGTCACCAACCTATATGCTCGATATGTTTATTTAAAATAAAAATTTCATTAAACCATGGGCATGGAATTTAATGCAACAATTATATTCCAACTAAAGGGTTGAGATATCAGCTTCTATAAAAAAGGAAGAGACTAATCCTTCCTCTACTTATTTATTAATGACATTTCACTAATTATTCACCCACTATATCCAACTTTTCCATGAAATGTTATCATCATGGTTTACAAAAAACTTCTAATTGTGTGATTTGTAACAAGAATTAAAAATAATCTTAAAGTCTAAGGACCATCACACACACTCATAGATAGAAATATCTAATGACACCAAAACATGCGGAATTCATACTGGTGGTTCTGTTATCATAATATCCTATCTGGGAGATTATAAAGTGAAAAATTCAAAAGAATAAGCCCCATTTACTTATGAGTACCCACACCTAATAGTTTATGTACTATGTGTCCCATCATAGTATGTCATCCAACTACAAAACATTATTTGAGAATATCATCATAGAACATCAAGGTTATTATCATAGTAGGGAAATAGTACGACCTTATCAATGATACATATACTCTAGAACATTATTACATTATATTCATACATAATAACAAAAAAATATGTAATAAGTATAACGACCTTGACCCCAATAGCCCAAAGATGGTGCCTTAATTTATTAAATTGACATAAATACAATACTATGATCCCAAAGGATCGACCAGTTTAGCTATCTTGGAAGCTATAATACATACATGAACCTTAAATTACAATTAAAAACATAAAAAACAACATAGATAATCCTTTAAGAATTCCATTATTCTCTTAACTTAACCCTGCATATCAGTCATAATACACATCTTCAAATTCTATGGAAAATAAAACATAAGAAAGGGGTGAGCTCAGATTCTCGGTAAGGGTAAGTGTACAATGAAAACTATGAGTAAATATGTCATAAACAATATAGAAAGGTAAATAAATAACACATATTCTATTTAAAAAATCACATGAACTAGGAAACTTAACCATAAATATTCTATTAGTTGAATAAACACATTGAATATCAATAACTAATCTTACAATAATGGAAAGCATAATTATAGACATCTAAAACATATCATTGAGGCATCATCCAAGACATCTGAAAATAAATAGTTAATACCTCGACCAAATCCTTATATAAAAATAAATTGGCAAGGTCTCAGCCAAGTCTATATTTAGTTTGTATCATGTGACCTACCAATGCATAGAGGGACTATAGTGGGCCTGAAACATCACTTACTAAGTCCAATACATTCCTCGTATGAAATCATAAAAAACATAAACATTCATGTTGAATAACTATCATAAGAAAATATTAATATATATATATATATTAAATGTTAATACGTTAACCATAAACCAATAATGGAACCAAAATAGCACATACACAGTCAAAATGATCATAAAACCTTCAAAAAAATAATTTAGAATGTATCATAAGATATCAAACTTAATCAAACATAAGATTCAATAAAGGATGTTTACATAGAGGAAAATACTCTAATAAAATCATTATAAATACCTTGATAAAAATACCCTTTTACATTGAAGTCATTTATTTAAAATTCATGAATTTATAAAAGAAAACATTTTGTTTAAAAATAAATTTTTAAAATTAAAAAGAAATATTCAAAATATCAAGGAATCATGACATTGTTAAAATCTGATCATTCTTTATAAGTTAAAAATAAATATTCTTTCTATATTTTTTTTTGAAAAATTTATAAAGTACCTCATTTAGAAAATGAAAAAAAATATTCCTATAAACCCATTTTAAAAAAAAATAAAACATGGGTAAAAAGACATTAATAATTTGTAAAATAATGTTAAAAATATTTTGGAAGATATTTTTAAGAAACATGGACATGGATGATAAATATTTCCCAGTGAATACTTACATATAAACAATCTGAAATGGTAATGAGATTGTGAAATTAACCATTAGCTTGTACTTTTCTTTAGTAGAGGGTGTGTTAAAATCATTTATAATGGTTAGAGCATGTTATTAAATTATTCCAAAACTATATATGTATTTATGATATCATATATGACCCTCTTATATCGTTTTTTAATAATATTTCATCATTACCATTGTTTCGGGTGTTAAGTGCTTCATTTTCTTATGTTTTTTTGTCATGTAAGTCTTGTTTCTTATGAATAGGATATATTTTCATAATATATAGAAAGATATTAAGTCCATAAATATTATATTCACTCATCATATAAATTTTTATAATCATTCTTTAATGGTTAATGGGGAGACTGAATTTCATCGCGTTGTGGAGATGGTGGGTCGTACGTACGCACGAGCAACGATATCATTCCCCTAATTGTAAAGTGGTAAACAATTGGATGATATATTAATTATAAATAATCAATATCATTTCATATTTATTATTTATATCCATTATATTTATTATTATCCCCATCTAAATAAAGTGGTGATGAAAAAAAATTACATCATAGTGTGGAGATGGTAAGTCGTACGTATGCATGCATGGTGATATTTTTTTTCATAGGATGGATAAAAGGAGTAATATGGTTATACCATAATCATAATAAAATATCATCATATATATAATAATAGAGTTATTATTTTATAATGTAAACAACATGTGAAGAGGAAGTGGAAGAAGAAATAATTTTGAAAGATTCGGTAAAGATGATTACCTCTTCTTTAGCAAACCTACATTGGATCTCCTCTTAGGGACACTAGGGTTGGTCTATTGATTGTAAAGACCTTTAAAATTCAAGGGAAATTTTTTCTTAATTTTCTTTGGGATTTTAAAAGAACTCAGTTTCTGACGACACCTAATTCTGAGGCCCTGTGTGCCCAGAATCAATTTCCGAAGTTTAGCTCAGGTACGTTCAGTGAACGAGTGAGCGGGTTTTTTCTAACTTTTGAACCGGTGCTCAGAATCAAAATCTGAGGGCACCGATGAAACCGTTGCGCTGGTAATTGCCTAGGAACACCTTTTCCGGAGTTGCGTTGGCTTGGGTGATGTTATTAATTAATTGGGTTAACTAAATAATAAAAATAAAATATTGTGGTACAATTTTATTTTTATTCTAAGTAATGACAACCTAGGCATGGTGGTTAGAGTGGGACCCACTAATACCCAAACTCCTAGGTAGGATATTAGTGAGGTGGGTCCCACATGAGCCCCACCCCCTTAATTCCCTTGTTACCTCCCACATGCATTTAATTTTGAAACTCACCCGCACCCCTTTTAAATGCCAAGTCAACTCTCGCGTTTAATTGGATTATTAAATGCCTCATTAATTGGTCAATGCTCGATAATTAAATCGTGATTTAATTTTGAATTTCAAAGGATGGAATGAGTAATAAAATAAGGCAAAGCCTTATTTTATTATTGTTGTTGTGTTTTGTGAGAAGATTTGGGGAGAAATTACTCCAGTCTTGAAGAACGTCCTTCCTCATTGAAGAACGCAAAGAACGACGAAGAACGTCAGCCTCTGACGAAAGACAACGAAGAACACAAGTTCCTCAGAGATCGATGACGTGACGCCGTGTACCGTGATGTCAACGATCCTATTCCTCTCAATGCTGTGTACCGCGATGCCGACGATCCTCTTCCCCATAAAGCCGTGTACCACGACGCCCACGATCCTCTTCCGCAACGCCGTCTTCCGCGACGTCCCTTTCATGCGACAAAACTCGTTCGACGACTTCATCGAGGTAGGGGGTTTGGTTTAATTTATTTTATGTTGATTAAATCCTTGACATGTGATTAAATTGTTGAAAGTCATTTGAACCACTAACGCAGTGGGTGCAGACTAACGAACAAGTCCAAACCCACCGATTCTCTATTCTTGATGCGCGGAACGTTGGGCGATGATGAAACAGGACCGTTGAGAGATTGGAGGCCATCGCAGTAATCTATGGGTCCCGAGATGAACCCAAGCGCAGACGAGAGCAAGAACGGACCACCGAAGAGGCTTCGGTGGCCTGCAGTATTCACCGGCGGTGCGGGTCGCCGGCGGCCGGCACCGGCCGGCCGCCCGGAGGCAGCAGCATCCCGGCGCGCCGCCAGGAGGGACCATCGCGGCTTCAGCCGCGGCGGCAAGTGACCAGTCCCGCGGGACCCAGAGGAGACGCGGCGCCCAGCACTACGTCGGCTGCCAGAATGGAGCGGCCCCCAACATGGGGCCGCAGTTCAAATGAAGGGGGGAAGCCCCCCCCCCCTTTGCTCAAGCTCGGTGTTGGCCGAGCTGGCCACACGGGTCGCGCGCGCGCGGTAGGCCAACCGTCCCCCAGGCCAGGCCGGGCCGCCCAAGCCGAGCCGGGCCGTGATGACTGGGCCAGGACGCGCTTTAATGGGCCGGACCCGGACCCAGTTCAGGTCTATCCGGTTCGGTCCGACCCAGGGGGGGTCTCGGGCCGGGTCGGTTCGGGCCCAAAACCCCCTAAAATCGGACAGGTTCGTTCTTTTGCCCATATCTTGGGCTACGCACCTCCAAACGACACACCGTCAGTTGCAGTGCGATACTTGGATTGAGACGGTCATTTCAGTATGTTATACCAAAGGTTTCGGAGAACTTTGGGTACGTCCGGGTTGGTTCGAACACGAAACCAACTGGGCCCTCGGAGCGGAAACGCTTATAACTTGAGCTCCGGACATCCGATTGACATGCCGTCGACTTTGTTGGATTCATCATAGTGAGACGGACCTTTTGGATTACTCTTCTCGAGGTTTGGATGCAGTTGGAGTGCAGTCGGGTTGGTTTTGACTTAAAAACCAACCGGGCCCCTCAAAAGAAAAAGCCAATAACTCTCGGATCGGGCGTCCGATTGACGCGTCGTCTATCACGTTGAGTTCTTTTTGTTGAGACGGAACTTTGGGATACATCAACTCCGGACTACGTGTCATTTTATGTATCGACCCTCCTTGGTCTTGTGGAGCGGACCCTCCCGGAAATGAGCATGCTGTGTGCGGGAACCCTAGAGCTGGCTGCGACTGCGACTGTGAAGACCGTACTGAAATCCTCTGTGGGTTCGACGGCGATAAAGACTGCACTGAAATCCTATGTGGGTTCAACAACGATGAAGACCGTACTGAAATCCTCCGTGGGTTCGACGGAGATGAAGACTGCACTGAAATCTTATGTGGGTTCGGCAGTGATGAAGACCGTACTGAAATCCTCCGTGGGTTCGACGGTGATGAAGACTGCACTGAAATCCTCCGTGGGTTCGGCAGCGATGAAGACCGTACTGAAATCCTCTGTGGCTTCGACAGCAATGACAATTGTTCTTGTATCCTATGTGGGTCCGGCAGTGTATGAATCTGTTCTTGCTATCCTACATGGGTCTGTCAGAGTAGCTGGTTTGTATCCTATGTGGGTCCGACAACTTAGTTGGATTAGTATCCTACGTGGGTCCTAGATTAGATGAATCAGTGGCTATATCTGATCATCTCTATCACCTTACGAAGAATTATACCTGTGTGAGATGAGTCTTGACTTTCAATCATTATCTTCGATATGATTGACTTGCTTTCCTATGTGGATTTGGTTGTGCTTTCCTATATGGATTGGTTTTTGTTCTCCTATGTGGACGTGATTGAACTTGGGCTCGGATGTTGGAGCCGAATGGGAATTGATTACTTAGGTATATGTATGGGAATATACCTAAGTAGTGTTTGTTATTACTTTGTGATTGTATCTTTCCTTTGTGGATTATCCTTTGTGGATTCTGTGAGACCTTTGGGGGTCTCGGGGTCCCTACTGAGTAGCATATACTCACCCCTGTACGGGTTATGCCCACACTACGTTGTGTTGGATACAGAAGACAGACAGTGTTGATCGTGGTTGAGGCCTATGGAGCAGTTGGTACCTGGAGGTGGACCACTGGGCGGGACGTGCACGGAGCAGACGGCTGGACCCGAGGAGCTGAGGAGGCTATCTGTACCCACCCTTCAGGTGGGACTTCCAGTGGACGGCTCGATGTTGCTGCTTTACTTTCAGTTGTTGTACTTTCTTTCCAGTTATACCTACTTTCAGTTTGGGTTTGTATTCTGGCCCATTTACTTTTCTGCACTACTATTGTACCTAGTTTTACTTAGTGTTTACTTCTACTTGATTACTCTGTGGTGTTTGTTTACTTTATAAAGGCAATGCCTTCCCCTTTTTTGGGATTTACACCTTGGTGCTAGTCGCCAGCCCCTGGCCTATGGGAGGCAGGCTTGGGGTAGTCACGGTATGGGTCCCGAGGACGGGTCGTGACAAATTGGTATCAAAGGAGTTCGGTTCTATCGCAGAACTCTGGACTCTGATCTTTCTTCTATGTGAAGTAATAGTGTTAAGGGTATTGAGCGTGGTTATCAATCCAGGGAGTCCAGTGTTGGTGCGGTGGCCAACGTATCCGTACATCAGGACCCTGACTTCTGATTTCCGACTCAATGCATAAAAACATTGATTGCATGTGTGTTTCAAAAGTTTTCTTTGTGATTACTTTGTGTCAGCTCACCAGGTATACTATTTTGACTGTGGCGCACCTGTTTCTTTTCAGGATGGCCCCACGACGGCAGCCAGGTAGGGTTCCGAGCTTTGAGCGAGATGATAGCCCACCGAGTGACGAGGCCTCGGTGTAGGGCCCTTTGACAGCGGAGTCATCGACAGTACCTTTACCCGCTGAGCCACTGATACTACCAGCCCCAGCCGCTGATAGTGCACGTTGCCTTAGTGCACTGCATGAGTTTCAGCAACAGAGACCACCAAGGTTCTATGGGGAGATGGACCCTCAGGCAGCCGAGGATTGGATGGAGGCGGTTGTGTGAGTTTTCATGTTGGTGGGGACACCAGCTGACCTCATGGTCATCCTCGCAGCGAGCCTCCTGCACGCGGCAGCAGGAAGATGGTGGAGCCTGATGATCCAGGTGCACGACGAGGCATCACTCCTCTGGACGTACTTTGAGAGCCTCTTCCACTCTGAGTTCGTCCCAGCCACCCTCCATGCGGTGCGCATCCAGAAGATTCTACAGCTGCGGCAGGGAAACATGACGGTCGCCCAGTACTCGGCGAGATTTACCGACCTCTCGCGCTATTCGATGGACATGGTATGGGACTCATTCTTCTAGGCTTGGACCTTCGAGCAGGGAATGAGGCATGAGATCAGGGCGTAAATGATCTCCCTTAGCATTCTGACACAGGCAAGAGTACTAGAGTGATCTCTTCTCATAGAGAGCTTTCTTGCTGAGCCTATGCCAGTAGCGAGACCTGCTGCAGGGCGGCACATAACAGAGCCGTCTACAGCTGGTAGTCGACAGATGTCACAGGGGTCCAGGCGGACCGGACCATCAGGAAGATGACCTCAGGACACTGGCTCAGAGGTGCGGGGCACACGGCGTAGAGCCAGCCTTCCGAGGAGCAAACAGTGCTATGCATGCGGCGGGTAGGGCCACATGGATCGTGACTGCCCGACCCGCCGTGCAGAGGAGCAGTAGATGGTTGAAGGTCCACCTAGGCATAGGAAGAGGGTCGACCGTGGCGGTTCGTTGAGAGCAGGTGGACAAGGCAGTGGATCTGTCTGAGAAGCAGGTGGTGGGTGATGCTTTGAGGCTTTACCACCACCGCCACCAGGAGGCCCACCCCGACCACAAGGAGCTGGTGGGAAGAGACATGATTAGCTTCAGGCAGCGGAGGCCTATGACCACGGCACGCCAGAGATGATTCGAGGTACTATCTGTGTCTACTCCACCCTTGTTGCAGTTCTTATAGACACAGGATCGAGTAATTATTTTATTTCTGCTTCCCTTGTTCAGAGCTCGGAGATTCTGACAGAGCCGTTGGCTCGATCCTTACGGCTAGAGACTCCTACGGGTGTAGACTCGACGATTACGAACTGGTGTCGGTAGTGTGAGTTTACTCTAGGAGGTGGGAGCTTCAGCTGGGATCTTCTTGTAGAGGTTTCGAGGCCTTACGACATCATATTAGGCATGGATTGGTTATCTACAGTCCATGCTCAGATCGACTGTATTAGGCGCAAGGTGCGGTGTGTTCGCACTGATGGGAGCAGGTTCACCTTCACCGGTGAGAAGGGAGCCTTTGCAGCATAGGATGGACTCATGCAGAGGAGAGGGTAGCCCATCACTAATCAGTTGGCTCGCCTCATCCTAAGAGCAGTTGACGTGCAGAGTCCTAGTTTTCCTGTAGTGGTGGATCAGTATGCGGACGTTTTCCCTAACGACGTTCCAGGACTACCTCCTCGAAGAAAGGTAGACTTTTATATTGACCGGTACCCCGGGATAGCCCCGATATCCACTCCAGCATATTGGATGGCCCTCACCAAGCTTCGAGAGCTACGGGTACAGTTGGAGGACTTGTAGGACAAGGGATTCATCCGACCCAGTGTTTCACCCTGGGATTCCCTGATATTGTTTCACCAAGAAGGGATATGGGAGCTTGCAACTGTGTGTCGACTATCATCACATGAACCAGGTGACCGTGAGGAACAAGTATCCGCTACCAAGGATTGACGACCTCTTCGATCAGATCAAGGGAGCATGGTGGTTCTCAAAGATAGACCTTAGACCAGGCTATCATCAGCTCAGAGTTCGAGATGAGGACGTGCAGAAGACGGCCTTCAGATGTCGGTATGGCCACTTTGAGTTCTTGGTTATTCCTTTCGGCATAAAAAACGCTCCAGAAGTGTTCATGGGTCTCATGAACAGGATCTTTCAGCCATACCTTGATCGATTTGTCATGGTCTTCAACGACGACATATTGATATACTCGACTACTGAGGAGGAGCATGCCTACCACTTACGGGTTGTACTAGACACACTCTGAGAGCACCAACTTTATGGAAAGCTCTTGAAGTGTCAGTTCTGGTTACGTGAGGTACAATTCTTGGGACACATCATCTATGAGGCGGGATTTGTGGTGGATCCTGCGAAAATCGAGGCAGTTCTAGCTTGGGAGCCACCCAGGAGCGTGACAGAGGTGCAGAGTTTCTTGGGGCTAGCTGGGTACTACCGTCGATTTCTTCTAGACTTTTCCAGAGTTTTGGCACCACTATCAGCTTTGACGAAGAAGGGGAAACCCTTATTGTGGTCAGACAGATGTCAGCAGAGCTTCCAGGAGCAGATACAGAGATTGGCCAGCACGCCTATCTTGAGGCTACCGGAGGAGGGAGTTGGGTACGTAGTCTACTGCGATGCGTCAAGGACCGGACTCGAATGTGTCCTGATGCAATAGCAGGCCGTGATCGCCTATGGATCACGTTATTTGAGGCAAAATGAGAAGAACTATTCTACCCATGACCTATAGTTAGTAGTAGTGGTCTTCGCACTGAAGATGTGGTGACACTATCTGATGGGCGATTGCTTTACATTCTACTCTAACAACCAGAGTCTCAGGTACATCTTCTCGTAGAAAGACCTGAATCTGATATAGCGGTGATGGATCGAGTTCCTCCAGGACTATGACTTTGAGATAGTCTATACTCCTAAAAAGTGGAACGTAGTAGCTGCTGCTCTCAGCAGGAGGTCAGGCATTCAGCTACTTGAGAAGGCGACGGAGCAGCTAGCTGCTTTGCAGATATCCTTCGTGGATAGAGATGGTGCAACCTTTCTTTAGTCACTCAAAATCACTCCTACACTACTGCAGCAGGTCAGAGAGGCACAGTGTGGGGATGTTGACTGTGAGACGCGGCGTGCGCAGATATCCTCAGTACAGGCACCTGATGGATTCTCGGTAGGAGGAGAGCACATCATCCTTTTCAGAGGACGTACCATGGTACCAGTTTATTTACAGGAGGAGGTGTTGAGAGAGTTTCACCCTTCCCCTCTAGCGGCACATCCAAGAGTGGAAAATATGTACCAGGATCTCATACGATAGCACTGGTGGCCGGGTATGAAGAAGGTTGTGGTAAAGTTCGTTTCTCGATGCCTCACTTGCTAGTAGGTGAAGGCAGAGCACTCGGTACTAGCAGGCTTGGTACAGCCCTTGGAGGTCCCGGAGTGGAAGTGGGATGGGATATCTATGGATTTCGTGACTGGACTTCCATGTACTTCTAGAGGTCACAACTCCATTTGGATGATTGTCGACCGACTCACCAAGTTGGATCACTTATTACCCATCAGAGAGAAGGGCTCAGTAGAGAGCTTGGGGCGCCTCTACGTTCAGGAGATCGTACGGCTTCATGGTGTACCATCATCTATCGTCTCCGATCGTGATGCTCGCTTTACTTCTCGGCTTTGGAAGGGGTTGTAGGAGGAATTCGAGACGCAGCTACGTCTGAGCACCACCTTTCACCCTCAGACGGATGGTCAGATGGAGAGGACCATTCAAACTCTCGAGGACATGCTCAGTGCATGTGTCCTCGACTTTGGTTTCAGCTGGGAGGACCACCTACCCTTGGTGGAGTTCACATGCAACAACAGTTACCACTCCACCATCAGGATGGCACCATATGAGGCATTGTACAGCCAACTTTGCAGATCACCTATGTGTTGGACAGACCCTAGGGAGTCAGCACTTGTGAGACCGGAGATGGTCCAGGCCACGATAGAGAAGGTCGAGGTCATCCAGGAGCGGATGAGGACAGCTCAGAGCCGGCAGAAGTCTTATGCTGACAGTAGGTGGAGACCACTGGAGTTCGAGGATGGAGACCACGTCTTCTTGTGGGTCTCACCACGATATGGATTACGGAGATTTGGCCGAGGTGGCAAGTTATCTCCGCACTTCATCGGACCATTCCAGGTCCTCAGTAGGATAGGCGAGGTGGCTTATCGCCTGGCTCTGCCACCTCAGTTGCACCGGGTGCACGACGTCTTCCACGTATCCCAGCTGAGGAGATATGTCAATGACCCAACGCATATCATCGACCATGGGGAGTTAGACATTGACGATAGGGCGACTTTTGCGGAGGTCCCGGTGGAGATCAAGGATCAAAAAGAGAAGGTCCTACATGTACGGTCGATACCTCTAGTGCGCATCAGATGGCAGCATAGGAACCTCTAGGAGACCACTTGGGAGCATGAGGCTTAGATGCGTTCACAGTACCCACATTTGTTCCCCTAGTTTATGATGTATCTTTACGGGGACATAAAGACCTGAGGTGGGAGTAATGTAAAGACCCATAAAATTCAAGGGAAATTTTTTTCTTAATTTTCAATGGGATTTTACAAGAACGCAGTTTCTGACGGTACCTGATTCCGTGACCCGGTGTGCCCGGAATCAACTTTCGAAGTTTAGCTCGGGTACGTTCAGTGAACGAGCGAGCGGGTTTTTTATAACTTTTTAACCAGTGCTCGGAATCAAAATCCGAGGGTACCGATGAAACCGCAGCGCCGGTAATTTCTTAGGAACACCTTTTCCAGAGTTGAGTTTGGTCGGGTGAGGTTATTAATTAATAGGGTTAACTAAAGAATAAAAATAAAATATTGTGCTACAATTTTTTTTTATTCTAAGTAATGAAAACCTAGGCATGGGGGTTGGAGTGGGACCCACTAATACCCTAACTCCTAGGTAGTATATTAGTGAGGTGGGTCCCACACGAGCCCCACCCCCTTAATTCCCTTTTTACCTCCCACGTGCATTTAAATTTGTAACTCACCCCCACCCCTTTTAAATGCCAAGTCAAGTCTCGTGTTTAATTGGATTACTAAACGGCTCATTAATTGGTCAATGCTCGATAATTAAATCGTGATTTAATTTTGAATTTCAAAGGACGACATGAGTAATAAAATAAGGAAAATCCTTATTTTATTATTGTTTTTGTGTTGTGAGAGAAGATTTGAGTAGAAATTACTCCAGTCTTGAAGAACGTCCTTCCTCATTGAAGAATGCGAAGAACGACAAAGAACGCCGGCCTCTGACGAAAGACGACGAAGAATGCGCAAGTACCTCAGAGATCGACGACGCGACGCCATGTACTGTGACATCGACGATCCTCTTCCTCATGACCCTGTGTACCGTGACGCCGACGATCCTCTTCCCCGAGAAGCCGTGTACCGAGACGCCCACGATCCTCTTCCACGACACCGTCTTTCGTGACATCCCTTTCCCGCGACAAACCTCGTTCGATGACTTCATCTAGGTAGGGGGTTTGCTTTAATTTATTTTATGTGGATTAAATTCTTGACATGTGTTTAAATTGTTGAAAGTTGTTTGAACCACTAACGCGGTGGTTGTGGACTAACGAACAAGTCTGAACCCACCGATTCTTTGTTCTTGATGCACGGAACGTTGGGCGATGATAAAATGGGACCGTTGAGCAATTGGAGGCCATCGTAGTAATCTACGGGTCCCGAGACGACTCCAGGCGCAGACGGGAGCAAGAACGGACCACCGGAGCGGCTCTGGTGGCCCATGGTATTCACCGGCGGCGCGGGTCGCCGGCGGCCGGAGGCAGTGGCTGACACCGGCCGGCCGCCCAGAGGGGGCGGCATCTCGGTGATCCGCCAAGAGAAACCGCCACGGCTGAAGCCGCCGCGGCATGCGACCGGTCCCGCGGCTGCGTGGGACCCGGGGGAGACACGGCGCCCAGTGTCGTGTCCGCTGCCAGAAGGGAGCGGCTCCCCACGTGGGGTCGCGGTTCCAATCAAGGAGGGCAGCCACCCCCCTCCCCCCCCCCCTTTCCGCTCAAGCTCGGCACTGGCCGAGCTGGCAACGCGGGCCACGCTCGTGCGCTAGGCCAACCGGCCCCCAGGCCGGGCCTGGCCGCGTTGATCGGGTCGGGCCGTGCTCTAATGGGATGGACCTAGACCCGGTTCGGGTCAACCTGGTTTGGGTCGACCCAGTTCGGGCCGACCCAGGGGGGTCTCGGGCCGGGTCGGTCCGGGCCCAAAACCCCCCTAAAACCGGACAGGTTTGTTCTTTTGCTCATATATTGGGTTATGGACCTCCAAACGACGCACCATCAGTTGCAGTGTGATCCTTGGATCGAGACGATAATTTCAGTATATTACACTCAAGGTTTCTGAGAACTTTGGATATGGCCAAGTTGGTTCGAACACGAAACCAACCGGGCCCTCGGAGCGGAAACTTTTATAACTTGAGCTCCAGACGTCCGATTGACGTGTCGTCGACTTTGTTGGATTTATCTTAGTGAGACGGACCTTTTGGCTTACTCAACTCAAGGTTTAGACATATTTGGAGTGCGTTCGGGTTGGTTTTGACTTAAAAACCAACCGGGCCCCTAGAACGAAAAGGTTAATAACTCTCAGACCGGGCGTCTGATTGACGCGCCGTCTGTCGCGTTGAGTTCCTTTTGTTGAGACGGAACTTTGGGATACATCAACTCCGGACTACGTGTCAATTGATGTATCGACCCCCCTTGGGCTCGTGGAGTGGACCCTCCTGTAAATGAGCATGCTGTGTGCAGGAACCCTAGAGCTGGATGTGACTGCGACTATGAAGACCGTACTGAAATCCTCTGTGGGTTCGACGGCGATGAAGACTGCACTGAAATCCTATGTGGGTTCGGCAGCGATGAAGACCATACTGAAATCCTCTATGGGTTCGACGGAGATGAAGACTACACTGAAATCCTATGTGGGTTCGGAAGTGATGAAGACTGTACTGAAATCCTTCGTGGGTTCGACGGAGATGAAGACTGCACTGAAATCCTCCGTGGGTTCGGCCTTAATGAAGACCGTACCGAGATCCTCTGTGGGTTCGATGGCAATGACAACTGTTCTTGTATCCTACATGGGTCTGGAAGTGTCTGACTCTATTCTTGCTATCCTACGTGGGTCTGGCAGAGTAGCTGGTCTGTATCCTATGTGGGTCCGACAACTTAGCTGGTTTAGTATCCTACGTGTGTCCCAGCTTAGATGAATCAGTGGCTATATCTGATCATCTCTATCACCTTACGAAGAAGTATACCTGTGTGAGCTGAGTCTTGACTTTAAATCATTATCTTCGATATGATTGACTTGATTTCCTATGTGGATTGGTTTGTGCTTTCCTATATGGATTGGTTTGTTCTCTCCTGTGTGGACGTGATCGAACTTGGGCTCGGATGTTGGAGCCGAATGGGAATTGATGACTTAGGTATATGTATGGGCATATACCTAGGTAGTGTTGGTTGTTATTTCATGATTGTATCTTTCATTTTTGGATTATCCTTTGTGGATTCTAGGAGACCTTCGGGGGTCTCAGGGTCCCTACTGAGTAGCGTATACTCACCCCTACACAGGTTGTGCCCGCACTACGTTGTGTTGGATGTAGACGACGGACAGCGCTGATCGTGGTTGAGACCTGTGGAGCAGTCGGTACCTGGAGGTGGACCACTGGGCGGGACGTGCATAGATCGGACGGCTGGACCCGAGGAGCTGAGGAGGCTATCTATACCCACCCTTCAGGTGGGAATTCCAGTGGACGGCTCGACGTTTCTGCTTTACTTTCAGTTGCTGTACTTTCTTTCCAGTTGTACCTACTTTCAGTTTGGGTTTGTATTCTGGCCCATTTACTTTTCCACACTACTATTGTACCTAGTTTTACTTAGTGTTTAGTTCTTATTGATTACTCTGTGGTGTTTGTTTACTTTATAAAGGCAATTCCTTCCCCTTTTTTTGGATTTACGCCTTGGTGCTAGTCGCCAGCCCCTGGCCTATGGGAGGTGGGCTTGGGGTAGTCACGGCACGGGTCCCGAGGATGGGTCATGACATTGATAATAAAAGAACCTCTAGGATGTGGATAGGGAAGTTTATAAGGAATATTTTTTGGGTTTTTTCAATCAAGAAGGCACAAAGTAGTGTGAGGAATTGAGGGAGGAGGTGCCTTTTTATAACAGAGAAGAAGGGAACTCTTGGAATCCTTTAAAATATTAAATTAATATAAATTTATTTTCGAATTAAAATAGATCCAAAGTGAGGTATTTTGAATCTAAGATGTGTATGGTTTAAAATAATCTCAACCAATTATTATTATACAAGTTTAGGTCATGATATTAACCTTATATCTTGGCTTCAACCCTTAGTTAAATCCTTTAACTCTTACGTGACAACTCGTATTTCTACTCGTTAGGGTTAATATAGTTACTATAAAATTCCAAACAAACCCCAAATGGATTATTGATAAAATATTTAACCTTATTCTATTTATTTGGACAAATTTGATATTTTTATGAATTTTATATCATTTAAAAAAAATATTATTTATTTTAAAGTATCATTTAGGTCAGTTTGGATACTATTCATTATTTTTCTTTTTAAAAATATCATAAAAATATGATAACTTCGAACCAAAACTTATAATATATCAATAAAATGTATGTTTTATCTATAAAATTCGTATATTTCATTAATTATGTCAAATTATATTTATTTGAACATTTTTAATATCATTTATTTGATATTTCCATTAATTAAACAATTACTGCATCATTATTATGAAATCCTTTAATTAAATTATTTATTATATAAAAATTAAAAATAAATTATCATGTTGAAGATAAATTTATCATATTTTAAATGACTATTTATAGTAAAATTTATCTTTTTTATAACCCTATATTATAAATGATTTATTTATTAAAATTGATTTAGTTATTAAAATATGAGTATAACTATTTTAACTTATCTTTAAATAAAATATAATAAATGTCATATTCTCTCCCAGGTATATTAAAAAGGTTGAAATCTGGGACCAATAATTATTTAGGTGAAAACCCACTCATTCAATGAAATTTTGAAAAGTTTTTTCATGATTTTTTAATATTTATATCATTATTTTTACACTTCATTACTTGATTTACCTTTTATCATGTTAATAAAAAAAATTACTAAAGTTACTGTTCATAATGTCCAAAAATAAAATAAAAAACTTATTTACATAATTTTAACACATTGATTCAATAAATTGAATCAATTTTTAAAAATTAAAAACACAGAAGTTTTAGTAATTAATTTAAAATTAGTCCCATTGATTGGGTGACAAAACGGGTTATTAAAGTTTAAACATGCAAAAGATTGAAATATTTTTATATCTAAATTCAGTGTAAAATTTAAGTCAATTACCTACATTGGATTAAATTTTAAAAAAATAATCTATTTATACTTTAAAACCAATCAAAAATATAATTTAACACTCTAAATTATTTCGATGAAAAAAATTGTTTTCAATTAAAAATTGGTATGTTTTACTATTCATAAAAACGTGAAACTTATCAAGAAAATGCAAAAAATTAAACCAAATTAAATTTTTATACTATGATTTAAAATAATATGTTTATGTTTTAAATTATAATATATAAAAGTGTCAAAATTGGATTTAAAATGGGTTCTCCGTTAAAAGGAAAAAAAACTACCTTTAAAAAATATAGGATTTTCTGCATAAAATTGGGTTTGTTCATATCTTATGTTTATAAAATATATTGAATGAATATTAAAATATTTGATTAAATATATAATATATATATTTCATTTAAATCATTTACTAATTATAATTAATTTAATTTATTAATACAAAACACATTTGGGAGCATAAAAAATATTTCCATTGTATTCAATTGGTTTATATTATCATTTATAATTAATTATTAGGAAATAAATTAATATTATATTTATATATTTTTATAATTTAGTTAATACTATTCATAATATCTAATTTAATGGCTAGTTTATATCTTGTTATATTAAATAATTATATAATGTGTTCGATAAAACTCGTTCTTGCGTAAGTTATCGAAGAAAGTTTCTATTATGTGTAAAACAAGCTAACTCGGTGTATCTTGTATTACAAGCTGTAAAATATATTAAATTTATTTAAAAATAAAAATATTTTAAATTATTGGTGTTTTATAATAAAAAAATTTATTAATATTCAATACATCAAATACACATTTAATCAAAGTATAAATAGTTGGTCCTAAGACGCCAACTCCAATAAACTCCCACTCGGACTAGAGCCAACTACTTATAACCTTAATTATTCTAGACCTCACATGATATTCATGTTTCTACTAAGTTAATTATTTATTCAAGGGGTCTGTCATGTTGACTTTTGTGTAAATACTGATCACTGAAACTTTACCTATCTGAGAAAAATCTCTCAATATATGATACATCTGAATTATGTGCTTCACCCACTAATGTGACCATGTATCTTTTGAAAGAGACACCATTGTAGTATTATCACAATAAATTGTGATAGGATCTTTACTGTTAGATACCACATCAAGATACTGGATGAAGTTGCGCATATATATTGTTTCTTTAGCTGCCTTAGAAGACACAATATGCTCAGAATCTGCTATCGAATCTACAACCACAGCTTGCTTTAAGCTCTTCTAGCTCATTGTATATCCATTCAAAGTGAATATGTATCCATTTTGTGACTTAATATCATTTTTATTAGTTTTGAAACTATAATTTTAATATCATTTAATGACTAGTTCTTCATATACTCCATAAACTATGAACATTTCCTTATAATAACTCAAATATTTAAGGGTAGTCTTGACTACCATTCAATGGCGGTCTCCTGGATCAGTTTGATATCTTCCCACCACATTTAATGTATAGGTGAAATATATCCTAGTACATATCATATCACACATGACTGACCCTATCACTGATTTTTATGGAATCCTTATCATTCTTTTTCTTTCCTCATGTGTCTGAGGACATATTTTCTTGGAAAGATGAATGCCATATGACGCTTGAAATGTTCCCCTCTTATATTTTTCCATACTGAATATCTTCAGTATCTTGTTAATGTATGTACTTTGACTTAGGCTGAGAAACCTCTTAGATCTATCATGATGGATCTTGATCCCAAAAATATATGTCTCCTCACCCAATTATTTCATAGAGAAGCATTTATTCAACCACTCCTTAATAGACTTTAAGACTACTATTTTGTTTCCAATGATTAATATTTCATCAACATATACTATTAAGAAAATGACTACACTCTCACTAAACCATTTATAGACACATGGATCACATTCATTCTTTATGAAACCAAATCTCATTATGGTATCATCAAAATAAATGTTCCATGACCTAGATTCTTGCTTTAATCCATAAATGGATCTCTACAACTAACATGCCTTGTTGGAATCCTTTGGAGTCACAAACCCTTCAGTTTGTGTCATATAGACATATTCCTAAAGGTTCCCATTAAGTAAGGATATTTTGACATCCATTTTACAAATATCATAATCATGTAAAGATGAAATGGAAGGTAGAATTTTTATGGATTTTAGTATTGAAACTGGTGAAAAGGTTTCATCGTAGTAGTCAATGCATTGATGTTGTTTAAACCATATTGCAACTAGTAACACCTTATAGATACTGAATTGTCCTTCCATGTCTAGTTTCTTCTTGAATACCCATTTTCAACCAATGTTATTTTCATCTACTATAGGGTCTATCAAAATCAAGACTTGTTTATGGTATATTGAATCAATTTCAGAATTCATGGATTCTTGCCACTTGGAAACATCTGTACCACTTACTACTTCCTTATTAGTTAGAAAATCATTATTATCAACTAATAATTAGTCACCATCCTCAGTGATTATAAAACCATACCATTATAATTATCTAACATCTCTAATACTCTTACGCATTAATTGTGTCTCTGGAACAATTTCTACTTCCATGGGTCTTTGTGGACTTTGTTCCTCTTCCAAATATTGTGTATCTTGAGTTTGGACTTCATCAAAGTCTTTCTTGTTCTCACTATCTATTTTAAAGATAATATCTTCCTTAATAAATACGGGACGCCTATCAACCACAATGTTTTTTTAAAGGATCGTATAAGTAGTTTCATGCTCTTTCTTTGGGATATCCTATAAAGATACACTTTGTACCTTGGGGTGAAATCTTGTTACCTGGATAGGCCTTAACAAATTATTTGAAATCCCACACATGTAAGTAAGACAACACGGGTTTCATTCCATTACATAATTGGTATGGTAGACCATCTTTTTCTTTAGTTGGTAGTCAGTTTAGTATATATACTTCTATTTGTAACGTGTATCCCCAAAAGGATAATGGAAGACTCACATGACTCATCATTGATCTCACCAAGTCCAACAGGGTGTGGTTCCTTTTTTTAACCATTTCAATAAGGCTTATAAGGAGGAGTGAGTTGAGATAAATTCCTAAACTCTTATAAATAATCAATACTATCTTGATTAAGATATTCTCTACCATGATCTGAGTGAAGTTTCTTAATCTTCTTACCAGGACTGTTCTCAACTTAATTTCTATATTCCTTGAATTTATCAAAATAATATGACTTATACCTCATTAATTATTCATATCCATATCTACTAAAATCATCAATAAAAATTATTAAGTATGAGTATCCACCCTTTCTTCAATAGGAAATGGTCACACACATCGGTATAAACTAATTCAAGAAATAATTTAACCCTTCAACCTTTCCCACTAAATGGGGATTTGGTAATTTTTTATTATAAACATATGTGACATACATCAAGTGGTTTAATTTCAAAATAGAATAAATATTCATCTTGATATAATTTAGTTAAGAGATTTTCATTTACATGACCTAGTCGGTGATGGCAAAGTTTTGTGTGGTATGAGTCATGTGAAGTAACTTCGTTATCTATTTCCATTATTTGGTTCATGTAATCCAACACATAAATAATTTTATTTAAATTTTCCTTACCATAATAAATTCTATCTTTATAAAATAAGAAAAATTTATTCACAAATTTGAAAATGAATCCAACCATATCAATTCTAGATATAAAAATAATGTTTTCGATAAGTGAAGGTGTTAGAGTTGATGCCCTAGAACTAACTTCTGTGTACTTTATGATAACCAATATTTATGTTTTTGAATATTATTAAACTTCTTATCACATCCTGATTATTATTTTATGTAACATTGTATGTGATAATGTCCTAAGAGTAGATGTCAAACTAAAAGGTCATAGTAGTTCCCCACTATGATGAGAACCCAGAAGTGTTATGAAAATATTATTAAATATATGTTCTATAGCCATATGATATCAATTAAGGGGAATAAATGATATAGGATATCATGGATGCAGACTCATATAACTTTGAGTCACCTTCTCATGTTGTACGCCCTTAGTAATATCCAGTGTAGGATATTATGAGAACGAGACCCGCCATTAGAAAATCCACATTTATATGTGTCATTGTATGTTCCTATCTGTGGATTTTTGTATCAATCCTTAGACTTTAATATTTTTATTAATGAGTATTATGAGTCATTTACTTTGATGTATTGATGAAAATCATAATAACAAATGTTTATGGTGAGGTAGGATACGTTGGGTGCGTCATGAGTAATATTACGTTAATGAATAATACAAGAAAGTATTTTTCCCTTATGTTCTTTAATAGAAGTTTATATCTCAGTCCCATTGATGAAAATGATATATACTAAATAAATTCATGTACATGGTGTTCTATAGGAAAGTAAAATTTCCAAGAATTCAATTAAAGAGACATCAAGCACATAGGTTTATGGCATCATCATGCAACCTTATTGATTAGAGATATCTTGATAAATGGATTATATTACACAGTAAGTGTCAGTAAGTATTATTTCATTATGAAATTAACTTATTTATCTATGGGTGCCTTGGCATGTTGTTAAATGTTAACCTTGGACTTTACACTCCTTTTCCTAATTCCACTGAGAAAGAGTTCTAGAGGGTGTCACACTAAGTGTATCCAGAATCTCAGTTAAATAATATTATTATTATTTATTATTTAACAAGTTGAATAAATATTTATCCCAAATATTGTTTAATAATTATTCATGTTTTCTTGATCACATATATTTCATCACCAGTATTTGAGTGAATATAATGTGATAAGAATATTTAATAAATATTTATTTTATATTTAGTGAATATAAAATTAATTTAATTAAAAAGTTAATCACATGTCAAGGAATTATTATTATTATTATTATTTAATCCATTGGGTTCCACAAGGGATTAAATAAATAATAATGGGAACTTGTGAAATTATTTATTTCTAACCCTAGTGATATATAAACTCATTTATATTATTTTCAAAGTTATCCAATTCATTTTTTTGGTTGTGCAAAAAAAAATTGGAGAATCCTATCAAGTCCTAGAGAGATCCATTTTCCAAGAAATCTCCCAAGAATGAAGAGTGATCTCCCTCCACCTCCCACTCTCAAGTCAAGAGAGATCTAGGAGAACACATGAGAAGAGATTCTCAGGGCGATCAAAGGTGAATGACACAAGCGATATGATCTACCGTGCTGACACCCATAGATTCCTATAGTGACATTGGGATAATTTTTGAACTCATGTGGATCACCGCTAGAGGGAATATAATCTTGATTCCTACAACACAATAATGTTACAATGTATATCTGTTTAAAAATCCTTCAATGAAGAAATAATTAACGCAATGTGATTATTTAATTAAATAAATTAATTATAAATAATATATAATGATCTTGTGATTTGTTCCATCATTATATCTCTTGTTTAGTTTTCTTTAATTCAATTTCAATGATTTGGATGTTTATCAATGTTTAAATCTCATATTGATCATCGATCCTGACTAAAGAAAATTTGGGAACGACCCATCACATGCTTCCGCTACACCCGGAACCTACAAGTGGTATCAGTGTGGTTAGATAATTATTTATAATTATTATAATATATTTGGTTAATTTATATATTTTTAATTTAGTTTTAAATTCAAGTTTAATTGTTATTTTAATCTTAATTTCAAGATATTATTCTTCCTCATTTGTTTCTCATAGATCTAATAAAAAATAATAATTTTATGAGTGAAATAAAATCAAAGAACTCATCCGGAGGTGCTTAGGATTCTGGAAGGGTAACACAGGATTACGCATTGTGTAACCAGGGTTACACATTGTGTACTTGTGTTCAATGCACTAGGAATTAAGTCGGAATTAATTCAAACTTTTTTTTCATTGATTACACACAGTTAATTTAATATCTTACACCATGTGTTGACTGGGCCATCTTGGCACATGATCAGCTGGAGTACGCATCGTATAGCCCATGTACAGGGTGTGTAATCCTCTTAATTCATAGAAAGGCCATGCAATACCATACATAGCCTACCCAACTGGTAACCATGTAACTTGGAGTCCGCATGACATGTAGCTCTTTGTACACGGTGTGTACCCTAATTTTTCTGAGGCATAGTTTACACGTCGAGCCCCAAGGTGTATGCCTCAGATAGACAGTGAGAGACGTACACATCGTGTAACTCATCTATACACTTAGTGTACTTATACCAAATTACACATAATTAAAATTAATTTATTATATTGTGTAAACCTTATCGACATGTACTTGTGTGTGGTCATTAAGTTGATAGGACACACCATGTGATGGGTTTTAATATATATATATGTGTGTGTCTGTGTGTTTAATTAATTTCTACATAATGTTCATATTTTCATATAATGTATGAGTCATGTGATAGATATTACTCTACGTAAATTGAATCATAACACCTTATATTAAAATCATGTAATTCATGTAATCATTAAGTTGATAGTACACATCATGAAAGTACGTGATAAGTCACGGATTCCATATGTCACAAGAGTAAATTGTATATGATCACAATACATGTTGGGTAGATTTAGATGGGTATTCGTTGTGTTTCCTCCAAGGTACATTTATGTACACAGTTAATTTTAAATAAATTTCTTTATTTTCTTTAAAATTATGATGAATGGGAATCTCAAGGAAATTTAGATGATAATTAAGATAAAATAATTAATTAATTAAAGTAGATAATTAATTCATTTGAGCATGATTTATCTTAAATAAGAATGATTAATAATTTAATGATAGTTTTGTTAAATGTGTAATTTTTTACATGTACATGGATGATATTGAGAATAGACCAGGCCTTTGTATGTGACTAGTTTCATTTAATTTATTACTAAATTAAATTATTTTCATGTGTGCATTCTCTCCTCTTATTATGTAAGAGATTTCATGACCATGATTTCCTTTATAGAAACCATTTTCCCCTCACCTCTATGTGAGTAAAATCATATGTAATAAATGGATCTCCCAATCTAATGGAGGCGGTTCAAGTTTGGATTTGAGGTGAAACCAATCCAAGAGAGATACATAGTTGGATAGGTGGAAAGATATAACACGAACCTTAATTGGTTCAAGGTGTTTTCCCCCTAGGTTAATGGTTGGTTTATCATCTTCTAGATAAACTAAACATTAGTATAAGCTCATGATCATACCACTTTATTATTTTATTTCTTTCAAGTTTCATAGTTATTTCATTATGTTTTTTTGTCATGATGAAATGAATTAAAGAAATTAACGAGTAAGAAATATAGAACTAAAATAAATTGTCTTATGCCTAAATATTATCTAAGACATGGTTAATCACATAATTAAATCCACTTAATATTAACAAGCATGTGATAAAGATAATAATTTGTAATTTAGGCATAAAAGGATAAAATCCATCAATAATATATATTATGTTGGTATAGACTTATACTACCTTATTTACAATCAATCCATAGTTCAAAGTGCTTGACCAACCAAAGTTGTGGTGCTTTCAATTATTGGGTAATTTTAACTTGATGATTTGGTTTGACTTAACTTAATTTACATCAATGGTTGACTTCCAAAGCATGAATTGGTGTAACTGACGGGAAAGAGTTAATGAAATATAATTTTAAGATTTTAAGATTGGGGATTCTAATCAAGATATCAAGGAACTTTGAGTTAATACAATTGACATTTGGAATGTCTACCTAAAACCTTTCGAGTTTCTTGACTAACCAAAGTAAGGGTAATGATAAGGGAAATATAGATCATTTCTACTATAATGTCCAATAAATAGGATATTATGAATCCAATGGTGATGGATATTGGGTTTTGATAAAATTTTTGGATATTAATAAATATAATATTTATTTATTTGTCTAAATTTTATCCAATAAAGTACTAAAAATTTTCTCATCTTATTTTGTAGAAATAAAATTTAAATGAATTCAAACATATCACTATGATCCATACTTGAGAAGGATAATATTATCACTGGAACAAATTCCCAAGAGTGGAAAAGTCACTTATGTGTTTTCCTTCACCATTAAAGTAAATTATATGTGTTGGAAAAACCTATTCCTGATGCACCTGGTAATGAAGAAAGTAATTAAGAGTTATCACTCTATGAGAAACATTTGAATGATTCCACAGATGTTCAATGTTTCATGCTATCATCCATGTCCAATGATATTTTTAGGAAGCATGAGGACATGGATGTGTATAGAATTATGTCTCACCTTTGGGGTCTCTAACAAGATAAGGTGGGACAAGAGAGGTACGAGATCTCCAATGCTTTATTTAAAACTAAACTTGGAGATTTTACACTAGTTGGGCCTCAAGAAGTCAAGATTTTTTAATACATTGAATGCTTAGACATCATATGGATTGAATTCATGAATGAGTTTCATACAGATCTAATACATTCATCACTTCCCAAGACCTTCTCCAGTTTTATTATTAATTAAAATATGAGAAATAATGATAAGATCCTGTCAAAACTTCTTAATTTGATTCACTAAGTAGATAAGGAAATGGGTCATGATAAACCTGTGGTCCTTACGGTGATATGAAAAGGAAGACAACGAGCCCCTACCCAAGTGGTAAGGTCTCCTGCTTGGCATCCAAGAGACCCAGGTTCAAAACCAGGTGGAGGTGAATTTTCAGGTACTGTAGTAGTACTGTAGCAGTTACTATTTGGTATTGTAGAAACCAGAACTATTCACCCAATTTTGTCCTTTGGGCTACCAGTTTGGGCCTGTAGGTCTCAAGGGCCTTCGAGTCATCAAAGGCCTTCGGGCCATAGGGACTTCAGGCCACAAAGACCGTGGAGTAGCCCAGTTCACAGAGAAAAGGCCCTAGAAGAGGATCAGAGCAACAAGATTAGCAGCCACGAGAAGCAGAACTAACCGGATTAAAAGAATGAGAGGGTATAGCAGCCGCCATTGGGACTAGGCACTATGCAGCTTTTTATAGGGAAATGCTAACCAATCAACAATGCAAGGTGGGGAGCTAGGTGATCAATGATGCATAATATGGGGAGGGGCAGTTCTAGTGGTTTGGGCATACAGGTCATGTTATGGGCATGGTATTCCTATGGTCCTTTAGGTCATGTATTGCGGGTCAGTCAGGCCTTGTGCCTTGGGCCTACGGGTCATGTATGGGTTCCCCTTCAACCCTTAAAATGTGTATTGTCCATAATAAAATAAAAATAAGGCCTTCGGTCCATTCGGATACGAAAAGGAAGAACAATGCAAAGGGGACCAAGACTCACAAAAAGTCTAAAGCTCCCAAACACCATCTTTCTAAGAAGAAGAAGATCCAGAAATAGGACAAGGAATATGAGGTAGTATGTTTTTCGTGTGGAAATCCAGGTCACTATAAGAGGAACTACACCCAGAATCAAGGGGAATCTAAATCATCATTCATTATAGGGTGTTATCTTTTAATATCTACATATTGGATATTAGATACAGCTTATGGTTCTCACATATGTATCCAAAATGTATGAACCAAGTATATTCCAAATGATTACTAGTGGAGAGGTGGATCTGAGAGATCATAATGGTGCATGGATAGATTCTCTATCCATTGGTGACTACCACCTTTCCTTATCAATAGGAATGATTTTGGTTTTAAAATATTGTGATTATGTACCAACTGTTACCAAGAACATAGTTTTTGTATCATGCCTAGATATAAATTGGTTTATTTTCATGTTTTGAAATAAAAGTTTTTTCTTTTATAAAGACAACATAAGTTATGGTGTGACATATTTAAATAATAGTATTTATATATTAAATTAAAAAAACCAAGTATTGTCAATTGATAACGAATCATGTTTACATGAATCATATAACAACAATCTATGGTAGCGCCGTCTTGGTGATGTAAATGAGAAGTGTTTGAAAAATATATACCAATATGGTTATTTAGACTCATCTGATCTAAAACCACTTGAAATATTTCTTTCTTGTTTATAAGTAAAAATTACTAAATTTTCATTTGGTGGACAGGGTGAAAGTGCCACAGAGCTTCAAGGATTAGTACACACTGATGTGTGTGGACCATTTTTAGTAGAAGATAGTGGTTGGTATTATTACTTTGTAACTTTTACTGATGTCTTGAGTAGATATGGTTATATCTACTTGATGAGGTATAAGTTTTAGTCCTTTAATAAAATAAAGTAAATAAAGAATGAAGTAGAGAATCAACTTGGAAATAAGATGAAGAAACATCGATTAGATCGAGGTGGTGAATATCTTAACTAAGATTTTATCGACTTTCTACAAGATTTTGGGATTCTATATCAACTCACTCCTCCTTACACACCACAGTGGAATGGTGTTAGTTAAAGGAGGAACTGCACCTTGTTAGATAATCTCTGAGAGAGTGATTCCAGAATGAAGTCAGTACCCAGTTCTTCACGGAGTTTAAACCCTATAACCTCTAAGCACTCATTGTGGCCAATGATCTTGACTAAGTGAAGCCCAAATAGGGTACCCACTCCAATATTACTCTTAAATAGAACCTTGTAAATCACAAAATGTTCATATCTATCTCTCTCCTAGTAATGACCACAGAGGTTCTAAGTCATGCTATACACATCCATTTTTTCAGGAGACATCATTAGTTCACAAAAAATTGATAAAAGAATCACACATTGAACATCGACTACATCGCTAAAAAGTTTTTTATAGACAATCAATTCTTAAACACTCATATCTTTAGCAGTCATATTAGGCATTGATGATTCTACCATGTAAGATTTATGTTCATGGAATAACACAGCCTGAAGGCATCTAAACCACTCCTAGAAGTTACTTCTAGTTTGGAGGTTATCTTTCTCCAATATTGATCATAAGGATTGTGTGGATGATAAACCTGTCATTTTATTCTACAATTGAAAATATCATATTATTAGTACTTTGATTGATTACAAAATAAGTGAGATCTAATAAATTAAATATTTTATTTATTTATTTTTTAAATCTACCACTATTATATTAAGTCACAATAGACCCCACCATTGAACTTGGAATGTCTAGTTTCTTTAACATTCTACTATCAAGGATCCCCATTACTTTTCTTAATGATCCAGATATGAAAAATGTAATAATTTTATTAAGTAGTAGTCTTTACAACTATAGACTTGAAACTCCTTAATCCATTGAGTGTATTCCCCTATTCTGAAATCTTGACTTTGATTTCATTAACACTTTCCACAAAATTTGTATTGAATGTACTCTGGCTGTTAACATCAATACAATTTCAATTAAGTCAGACCAAAATTCTCATGAAAACTACCCAATAAAAGTAAGTTTCCAGACTTTTTCCATGTACTACACATAGTTATATGGTTTCATTCCCAATAAAGTAATGGAAGGATTAGTTTTACATAATATTTAATTGAGTTATTTTAATTTATTATGAATAATTTTAAACTATTTATCCTTTACACATATTTTTAATATTAAGTGAATGTTACTTAATTAATTAACCATGTTGGATGAAACATTTATGCATAATTCATTTATTTAATTTCTGTCTTTGCACATTAATTCATTTATTTATGTGATCGTGACATTTCAACCATAAAATAAATAATTGCATAGACAGGAATTTATAATTAATTAAATGAACTATTCATAATCTTTATCTAAAAGATTATTTAATGAGAAGACATTAAATCTATAAGTTCTAGGCGCAATGGAAGTGTGGTTGGGCCGGAACTCAACTTTAAATTTTACCATGAGCAAGGATTATTTTGGGATCAATACGAGGATGAATTATAGTATCCACAGAATAATATAAAAGATTTAGATAAAGAAAAAAAGAGTCTCAAAACCTTGAGATAGGATCGCCATATTTTTTAACATTAATTTAATTAAATTAAAGAAATACCTCTAAGGTTTTCTTACTTCGTTGATGTGTCTAACCACAGATCTACTGTGAGACTTTCATTTCTTTGTTGAGATAGAGTATATCTTCTCTAGCTATAATCCACATGTGCTCCGTGAATCTCTGGACATCTCTAAAGGATTATCCGGGTGCAAGCACAGAAGTTCCTTGCTCTTGCATCATCCACCCTCGATCACCCTGAGAGCTTCTTGCAAAGTGTTATCTGATCCAGTGGAGGATGGCCACTCTCATTCTTGAGATCATTCTTGGATAAAAAAGAAGCTCTCGAGGATTGAGATATTTTTATCCAAAATGTTGTGCACAACCAGAATTGGCTCTATATCCTATGGGTTTCCCCCTTCGCTAATAAGAGAATAATATGTAACCAGGAATTTAATTCACTGGGTAATAATAAATAATTAGCACAAGTTCCATTACTTATTTTATTATTCCATGTGAAACCCCCATATCAAAAAATAACTGTAATACCATTATTTTCATGACATGTGCTTATCTGGAAAGTTACAATTAAGTATTATTTTAATAAAATAATACTTAATATTATTTTATCACTGGACTCTTTAACTCAGTCCGCCCATCCTCCAAAATATTTATCAGACCTTGATAATGACTATTTATTTATTAAATAAATAAATAAATGTAACTACATTATTCGCCAATAAATAAATAAAATGATATCAGACATACCTAAACAATTATTAAACCACAACTAGGAATAATATTTATTCAACTTGTTAAATAATAAATTATTTAACTGAGATTCCAGATACACTTAGTGTGTGAACCTCTAGGCCTATTTCTTAGTGGCATTAGGCGAGCCTGCCTAAAGTTCAAGGTTAGAATCTAGAAAGATGCCAAGATACCCATAGAGAAATAATTTAATGTTGCAACAACATGTCACTTAATATGAATACTTACTATGTAATATAATCCCTTTATCAAAATATCTCCAATCAAGCAGGTTTCATGCCAGTTTCATCAACCTATGTGCTCGATAACGCGTTCTTTGAAATTCCAGAAATAAAACTTGCCTAGAGAACACCATGGCCATGGGTTTATTTAGGCTATATCATTTCCATAAAATGTAATGAGATATTTAATTTTGTTAATGAATATAAGGGATAAATCCTTTCTCACATTACTCATTAATGCAATATTACTCATGACGCACCCTACATATCCTACCTCACCGCAAGCATATGTCATCACGGTTTTCTCCAATACATCATAGTGAATGAATCATAATATCCATTAATAATAATCTTAAATTCTAAGGATCATTACACACATCTATAGATAGGAACATCAAATGACACTTATAATGTGTATTTCCTACCATCGGGTCTCATTCTCATAATATTATACTAGATATTACTAAGGGCGTACACCATGAGAAGGTGCATTAAATTCCTATTAGTCTACGCCCATGATAGCCTATATCATTTGTGTCCCTTAAAATGATATCATTTGGCTATAGATCATTTATTCACAAATAGTTTCATGACACTTCTAAGTTCTTGTCATAGCGGGAAACTACTATGAACTTTTAGTGTGACAGCTACTCTTGGGACATTATCACATGTTATGTTACGCAGAAGAACAATTGTGATGTGATGAGGAATTTATTAATATTCAAAACCATTAATATAAGTTTATCATAAAGTATAAAGAAGTTGGTTCTATGGAACTAACTCCAAGAGACTCTCACTTGCACTAGACCCAACTAAAAACAACCTTCATTCTACTAGCTCTCACATGATATTCATGCTTCTACTGAGATAGGAATTTATTCAAGGGGTATACCACGTTCTCCTCCATAAAACCTATAATCACTGAAACATCACCCCTATGATGAAAATACCTCAAGATTTGATACTTGAAGAGTATGTTCTTTGTCTATTGATGTGACCATGGCTCCTTCGGAAGAGCGACCGCTGGAGTATTATCATAATACAATGTGATAGGGTCTCTACTACTAAGAATTACATCAAGTTTCCGAAAAAAGTTATGAATCCAAATAGCTTCCTTGGCTACATCAGAAGCCTATATATATTCATACTTCACTATAGAATCATCTACAACTGGTTTCTTTGAAATCTTCCAACTCACAGCTCCTCCATTGATACAAAAAAACATATCTTGATTGCGACTTTAGATTATTTTGGCATATCTAAAAACCATAATCAGCAAACCCTCTGTTGAAAATCTTCTTATCTCCTTCATACACCAAGAACATATCCTTAGTTTTCTCATATACTTAAGTATATCTTTAACAGCAGTCCAATATTGTTCTCCTGGATCATATTGATATCTACCTACAATGCTTAGTACATAGGTAATATCAAGTCTATTAAATATCATGGCATACAAGATTGATCCTATCACCAAATCATATGGGATCTTACTCATTCTAT
This sequence comes from Viscum album, assembly GCA_963277665.1. NCBI lineage: Eukaryota > Viridiplantae > Streptophyta > Magnoliopsida > Santalales > Viscaceae > Viscum > Viscum album. The sequence continues at coordinate 630,034,027 of OY728134.1, read as the reverse complement.
CTTTCTCATGTTGTGTCTAGGGACACATTTTCTTAGAAATATGTATTCTATGTGACACTAGAACCAATCCTCTCTTTGATTGTTCCATACAAAATCTATTTAGTATATAGTCAATGTTTGTAATCTCACATAGCCCAAATAGCCTCTTGGATCTATCACGAATGATCTTAATCCATAGAATGTAGACCGCTTCACCTAATTCTTTCATGTAGAAGCACCTGTTCAACCAGTCCTTAACTGACTGTAATATTGGTATTTCATTTCTAATAAGTAATATGTCATCAACATATACTTCTAAGATAACAACTAAAATCCCATTAAACCTTTTGTAAATACAAGGCTCACATTCATTCTTAATGAAACCAAATTTCTTTATGGCTTCATCGAATCAAATATTCCATGACTTGGATGCATGCTTCAATACATAAATGGATCTCTGTAACTTTAAACCCTTTTGGAATCACCCGGTGTCACAAACCCTTCAGGTTGTATCATATAGACATCTTCTATAAGGTTCTTGTTAAGGAACGCAGTTTTTAAATCCACCTTCCAAATCTCCTAGTCATGGTATGTTGCTATATAAAGTATGATTCTGATGGATTTAAACATGGAAACTGGCGAAAAATATTCATCATAGTCAATTCCTTGATTATGTTTAAAACCTTTAGCCACTATCTTTAATTTATAGGTACTTACTTTACCTTCCATGCCCAGTTTCCTCTTGAATACCCATTTACATACAACAAGATTTACATTAATGGGAACATCGACCAGAACCCAAAATTGGTTCTGATACATGGAATCCATCTTAGAATTCATATATTCTAGCCATCTTGAAGATTTTAATCTCTCTAATACCTCCTTGTAGGATATAGGTTCATCATTTTCCACCAATAATGAGTCACTATCCTCAGTGATAAGAAAATCATATCTATCTGGTTCCCTTACCTCTCTTACACTCTTATGCAGTACTTTTGTTTTAGAAACTACTTCTTCCATGAGGACCTATGGAAATTTTTCTTGTACCAACTCCTATATATCTTGAGCATCAACTTCATCAAAGTCAATCTTTCTCCCACTATCCTTTTTGAGGATGTGCACCCTCTCAAGAAAGACATCCTATCTGGAAATAATCACTTTCTTATCTGAGGGGTTTTATAGATAGTATCCCTTTTTTTCCTTGGGATACCCTATAAAGATACACCTTATACCTAGGGGTGCTAGTTTGTTTCCTGATAAAGCCTTAACAAACTCCTCACATCCCCATACACGTGTATACGGAAAAACGGGTTTCTTTCCACTCCATAACTCAAAATGGATTCTATTTGTCTCCTTAGTTGGTACTCGGTTTAATTTTTATGCCACAATTTGTAATTCATATCCCCAAAAGGATAATGGAATATTTTTATGACTCATTATCGACCTCACCATGTCCAACAATGTATGATTCATCCTTTCACTAGAACCATTCCACTGTGGTGTATAAGGTGGAGTGAGTTGAGATAGAATCCCATACGCCCATAAAAGTTTGATGAACTCTTGGTTAATATATTCTTCACATCAATCTAATCAAAGATTCTTTATATTCTTACCAAGATTATTCTCTACTTCATTCTTGAAATACTTGAATTTCTTAAAGGACTTGAACTTATACCTCATTAAGTAGACATAGCCATATCTACTCAAGTCGTCATTAAAAGTAATAAAGTAAGGATATCCACCTCTAGATTATACTAGAAATGGTCTACACATATTAGTGTATACCAATCTTAGAAGCTCCATGGTCCTTTGACCTTGCCCACCAAATGGTGCTTTGAACATTTTCCCTTGTAAACAATCATGACATCTATCAAGTGGTTTTATCTTAGAAGAGTCTAAATAACCATCATGACAGAGCTTTTTTAGGCACTTCTCATTTACATAACCAAGACTATGGTTCCACAACTGGGTGTTATATGATTCATGTGAACTTGATTTGTTATCGATTGCTAACATTTATTTTTAATAATTTAATACATACAAACTGTTATTTAAATATTCCATACTATAACATATGTTGTCCTTATAAGAGAAACAATTTTTATTTATGAACTTGAAAATAAATCCATCTGTATCTAAACTTTATACAGAAATTATATTCTTGGTAACACTTGGTACATAATAATAGTCTTGTTAAGCCAAAATCATCCTAATTGATAATGAAAGGTGATAGTCAGCAATGGAAAGAGAAGTTAGTCTCAAACCATTGGCAGCTCACATATCCACCTCTCCTCTAAAAATTTTCATAAATCTACTTGGTTCTTGAATTTGAATATAGATGTGAGCACCAGAAGCTGTATCTATTACCCAATGAGTAGAAATGGAAATATTTAACTTGATAATGAATGTACCTTTGGATTCCCCTTTCCTATGGGTGCAGATCCTCTTCCAGTGGCCAGACTTGCCAACTACAAATCATATTTCCTCCTTTTCCATGCCCTGCCTTTGGATATTCTTCTTCTTAGTCAGAAAGTTATTATGATTTTTATACTATTTATAAATATTAGGCCCCTTTCCCTTGTCCTTCCTCTCTCTATTCACTATAAGGACTGTGGGTTTTTCATTCCTCATGTCATTATCTACTTGGAGAATCAGGGTCATAAGTTTGGATAAGCTCTTCTCATTATTTCTCATATTATAATTCACTATAAAACTAGAGAAGACCATGGAAAGTGATGATAGTATGATATTTGTATGCAAATCATCTAGGAATTTAATCCCTAAGATATCCAGATTCTCGGTGTATCCATTAAGCTTAACTACATGTGGTCCAGCTGGAGCAGACTCTCCAAGATTATTAGTGAACAAAGTGTTAGATATTTCATTCATCTCTTGTCTCGCCTTTTATTGATAGAGATCTCGAAGGTGATAAGTCATGATATAAGCATCCATTTCCTCATGTTTCTTAAAGATCTCATTGGTTATGGATGATAGAATGAGGAACTAAACATCTGTAGCATCATTCAGATGTTTCTCGTACATAGAGAGATCCTCATCACTTGCCTCATTCCTAGGTGCAACTGGTAAAGGTTCTTCCAGCACATATAGTTTCCATTCATGGTGAAGGATGACCTGAAGTCACCTTTGCCACTCCTAGAAATTAGTGTTGGTGAGAAGGTTTTCCTTATCGATTATGGATTGCAATGATATGTTTGATGTCATTTTTAATGTCATTTCTACAAATAAGATGAACATAGTTTTATTACTTTATCTGATAAAATTAAGAAAAATAAATAAATAAATATTCATTATCCTCCCACTATTTTATTAAAACCCAATATCTTTTACCATTGGATTCAGAATATCCTTTTTCTTAGATGTTCTAATGGAAATGATCAATATTCTATTCTCATCACCCCAACTTTGGATGGTCAAGAAACTTGAATTTTTTTAAGTAGGAATTCCAAATTCCAACAACATTAACTCGTAGCACCTTGATCCATTGAGTGGACTCCCCAATCCTAAAATTGTTATATTAGATTTCCTCAACCCTTTCCTCTTTGTTACACCAAGTCCTTCTTTGGTAGTCAACCCTTGATGTAAACCAAGTTAAGTCAACCCAAAACCTGAAATTAGATTTCTAGGATAATTGAAAGCACCCCAACTTTGGCTAGTCAAGCACTTTGATCTATTGGTTTGATTCTAACAAAATTAATGGAAGGCTATACTAACTTAATATTTTATTGAGGTATTTTATCCTTTATGTGTAAATTTCTTCTTATTATCTTTTCATATGCTTGTTATAATTAAGTAGGATATAATTAAGTGATTAACCATGTCTTGATAATATTCACACATATTACATTCTATTTTAGTTCCATATTTCATGCTTTTTTAATTCATTAATTATGTGATCATGACAATACATCTATAATGAATAACCATGCAACTGATAGAAATAAAATAAAGGTTATGACCATGAGATTTTATAATGGTTAGTTTATATAGAAGTTGATAAACTAACCTTAACCTAGGGGGAAAACACCTTGAACCTTTTAAGGTTCATGTTTATAGCTTTCCACCTGTCCACCTTTGTATCTCCTTGGATTGGTTTCACTTCAACTCCTAACTTGAACAGCCTCCACTATCTTGGGAGCTCCATCCATTAAATATGATTTTAACTCACACGTGGGTAAGGGATAAAAGGGGGTTTACATAAAAGAAACCATGGGCACACAGTCCCTACATGTTAGTGAGGAGAAGGCATGCAAACCAACAATTTTAATTTAACAAATAAATTAAAAGGAAAACAATCACATAAAAAGATCTGGTCTATCTCATGATCATCCAAAAACATGCAACGAATTATGAATTTAATAAAACTATCATCCAGTTATTTAATCTTTATTATTAATATAAATCACTCTCGAATCGATTAATTGTTATCTTTAATTAATCAATCCTTTTATCTTAATTATTTTTATGAATTTACTTGATATTCTAATCCATTATAATTTTAAACAAATTAATAAAATCGTGTAAAATTAACTATGTAAATAACTTTTACCTTGGAGGTAAACCAGTGAATACCCGTCCAAAACTACCCATCATGTATTACACTTGTATACACTTTATTCTTTTTGACATGTAGAATTAATGTATAATTACAATTGTAATACAACTTATACATGATGTGCATATCTTTGAACATTACACAAATGTTGATTAAAAATTTATATATATATATATATATATATATATTTATATTTATATCAAACACATATAACATGTTGTTTTTTCAACTTTGCACCCACATTAAGGTACATGTCTCAAGGGTTACATAATATAATAATAAATTTTCAAATCTGCGTAATATGGAAAAAGTACACGATGTGTAGATCTGAATACATGGCATGTACCCTCCTCACTGTCCATTTGAAGTATGTACCTAGGGAAATGGTGTGTGAGCTGTACTTTGAAAATATTTAGAGTACTAGGTGTGTCCAGTGGGCTACACACCATGTAGACTCTGCATTACACGGTCACCAACTAGGTAAGCCAAGTATGGGATACACAACTTTACCCTGACCAAAAGGGACTACAAGTCGTGTCTAGTGAACCACATAGAATATAGTCTGGTGGACCGTGAGCCAGTCTATCTTGTTAAACATGTGGTGTAATAATTAACTACACCGTGTGTCATTAATACACATGTCTAGAGTAATTCCAAATTACTCCTAATACGCTGAACACAAATACACGGTGTGTGATCCAGATTACACGTCATGTATGGTAGATTACACAGCGTGTAACTCCAAATACACGGATTGTACTATCATGTTACCTAGATAGAATCATCAAAGCCTCCGGATGAGATCCTTGATTTAATTTTAATTATAAAATTATTCGTTTCTGTTAGACCTACGAGAAATGAAATTGGAAGAACATATCTCAAAATTCAAATTATAAGAACGATTAAACATGAATTAAAAAACTAAATTATTAAAATGTAAATCATCAAAAAATTATTTAAATAATTATAAACAAAAATATGACCACTCTGATACCACTTTTAGGTTCTAGGAATAGCGGAAGCGTGGTTGGGCTGGTGCCCAAGATTAATTTTTACCATGATCAATGATTATTCTAGGATCAATACGATGATGAATGCCAGTATCCACAGAATAAAATCAAAGCTTTAGATAAAGTATAAAGAGGCTATAAACCTTGAGATTGGATAAAAATATTTTGTTTATAATTAATTAAAATAAATTAAATAAATACCTCCAAGGTTTTCTTTCTTCATTGATGTGTCTGACCACAGATCTGCAGTGATCCTTTTGTTTCTTTGTATAGATAAAGGGTAGATATCCTCTAGAGGTAATCCATACGTGCTCCTCGAATATCTAGATGTCACTAAAAGAGTCTTTGGGTGCTATCATGGAAGGTCCTTGTGCTGGCGTCGTCTGCCCTCAATCACCTTGAGAGCCGCTTCCAAAGAGTTCTCTAATTCGGTGGATGATGGTCGATCTCATTCTTGAGAGCATTCTAGGAGGAAAAAAAAGCTCTCAAGGCTTGAGAGAATTTTCTCTAAAATATTGTGCACAAAAAAAATTGTCTCTATAGCCTGTGGGTTTCCCCCTTGGATAATAAGATAATAATATATAATCGGGAATTTAATTTACTAGGTAATAATAAATAATTAGTACAAGTGTCTTTACTTATTTTATTATTCCATGTGAAACCCCCATATCAAATAATAATGGAAATACAATTATTTCTATGACATGTTCTTAGATTGAAAGTTACAATTAAGTATTATTTTAATCAAATAATATTTAATATTATTTCCTCACTAGACCCTTTAACTCGGTCCCCCCATCCTCCGAAATATTTATCAGACCTTGAATAACGAAAATTTATTTATTAAATAAATTAATAAATCTGACTGCATTATTCACCAGTAAATAAATAAAATGAGATCAGGCATACCTGAACAATTATTAAACCAAAACAGGGATTAATATTTATTCATCTTGTTAAATGATAAATTATTTAACTGAGATTCCAGATACACTTAGTGTGTGACCCTCTAGGCCTTTTTCTCAATGGCATTAGGTGAGCCTGCCTAAATTCCAAGGTTAGCGTCTAGAAACATACCAAGACACCCATATAGAAATAATTTAATTCCACAATAAAATATCACCTCGTACAAAATCTTACCTTTTAATATAATTCCTTTATCATAATATATCCAATCGAGAAGTTTTCATTCCAGTGACATCAACCTATATGCTCGATAACTCGTTCTTGACTTTCTAGAAATAGAACTTGCCTAGAGAACACCATGGTCATTTGTTTATTTTAGCTATATCATTTCCATAAAAGGTCCTAAGATATTTAATTCTGTTAATGAACAGAAGGGATAAACCCTTTCTCACATTATTCATTAATGAAGTATTACTCATGATGCACGCAACGCATCCTACCTCACCAAGATAATATGTCGTCATGGTTTTTTCCAATACATCAAAGTGTGTGACACATAATATCCATTAATAATAATCTTAAAGTCTAAGGACCATTACACACATCTGCAGATAGGAACATCTAATGATAATTATAATGTATATTTCCTACAGTCGGGTCTCGTTCTCATAATATCCTACTAGATATTACTAGGGGCGTACACCATGAATAGGTGCCTCAAAGTCCAATGAGTCTCCACCCTTGATAGGATGTATCATTTTTTCCCTTCAAATGATATCATCCAGCCATAGAACATTTATTCAATAATAGTTTCATGGAAATTTCGGGTTCTCATCATAGTAGGGAACTACAATGACCTTTTACTGTGATAGCTACTCTTGGGACATTATCACATGCTATCTTATGTAGAATAATAATCATGATTTGATAAAGAATTTATTAATATTCAAAACCATGAATATAAGTTTATCATAAAGTATAAAGATGTTGGTTCTAGGGCACAAACTCCAAAAAATAAACCTTTGACCTAATGGAAATAATTGATATTAGCGGTCCTCTCATGAGATAAAACATTCCACATGTCCACCTTTGTATCACTTGGGTTGGCATCATTATGGTTCCATCTAGAACCACCTCCATCTGTAATTGGATGCTCCATTAATTACAAATATTTATTACTCACATGTAGGTGAGTGTAACCAAAGGATTGCTTAAGGGGGGTTATATAAATATCCTTGGACACAAAGGTCCTACATAATAATGGAGGGAGTGAGGACTCAGAGGCTATAATTTAATTTAATATTAAATAATTTAAAACTCATGAAATAAATTAAATTAAAACAGTCAAAATATACACAAGTCTTGGTTAATATCATTAACGGTCACACATGAAACAAATATTCAAAAGTAAATGGATATCATTCATTTATTTATTTGTTATTATATTATTTATGATAAACTCTCTTGCATTGATTAATTAATTAATTCTCTTTCATATTAATGATCATCCAATCTTATTTGGAGATACCCATAATTAATGGAATTCATGGAAAATAAATGATAGAACCAATAATGGCATATTAATTATGATCAATTAATTAATCATTATAAATTATTTAGAACCATTATTAAATTTTCAAAAACAAAATGGAGTTTCAATCAATAAAATAAGGTTTTAATGTTGAAATTTTTAAAATTAATGTAATTTTAATTTTATCCATTAATGTTAGATTACATGGTGTATACATCTATCTATACACCATGTAACCTGGTTGTTGTATATCCAAGTCACACGTCTGGGGATTCGGTGTGTTAACTCTTCCAGACTACATGGCATGTAAATGATATCTAAACACCATGTATTTGCTTGTCGTGTTCTAGGTTAGCCTAGTCAACATGCGGTGTGAAATAAAAGCACCGCATGTAATTAATTGTTTGATTAATTTGGATAAAATGTGCATTGGTATACGGTGTGTTCTCCGGCTGCATGTGTGTAACCCAGTTTTACCAGCCAAAGATATGGCACTTCATGATCACATCTCTGATCATTATTCATTTATTCTTATACCTTTAAGAAAATTAAACACTGAACTAACATGATTAATATGTCGATGACATGTTAATTCAAATCTAATTAAAGAACAAATGATATGTAATAAAAATCTAACCATAATTGTACATAGATCAATAATCAAATAATTAATTATAAATTTAAGTGAAAACATTTTGATACCACTTGATGGTTCTGGGTACAGTGGAAGCATGCAGAGTTGAGTGATATAATAAAATTTCTTTTAGTAATCTTTTCCCAATACCAAGAGTGATGATCTTGCACGTCAAATTTATAACTAATTTATTTAATATTTGAAGAAATAAATATATAGGCTTAGTAAAAAAATTGGGTGAATATTGATCGTCCAAAAAGACCCTTTCATATTACCTTTCTTGCGCTATGAGGATTCAAGGATAAAATTCCTCTAGTGGTGATCCACACATGATTATATGATCTCCGATCAACACCACTCAATATTTGTGTGTGACATGGTGAGTCAAATGTCTTCTGTTTTTTGTTCTTGATCACTTGTTTTTTGATCTTGAAGAAATAACTCTTACACTTTTGGTTCTTGAGAGGGAGAGAGAATGGGGAGTTGAGATATAGTTTATTGTGCACAACAATTCTCTATTTTCAATTTGTTGATTCTCTACACAATATACATAACTTTCTATTTATAGAGTTAATATTTAAGTTAAAATATTATTTAATTGCATACCGGCCATTAAACAACATTTTTATCTTTAATAAATGTCATTCTGCATAATAATAATTATATTATTATAATTTTTTGGTGTGCACAAACTTTCTCAATAAAAAATATTATGTAATTGTATTATTAATTAATATTTGTCACCAAACTTGGTCTTGGTCCGTTCAAAATCCTCTAGTATTTATGGAATAAATGAATAAATATTTTATTCATAAATAAATAATTCATTCACAAGCCGATGAATAAATATTTATTTATTTATGTGATGAGTATAAATTGAATTAAATTATTCCTTGAATTAGAGCAAAATATTTATTCCATCAATTAAATTCAAATAGAAATTGATCAAGATTGAAAAAAACACTTAGTGTGTGGACCTCTAGGATTATTTTTCAATGCCATTAGGTGGGGTTTCCAAAATTCCAAGATTACTGTCTAGTAATGGGTCAAGGAACCCAAGATAAAGAACTTAATATTTCAACGTTGAAAACTATGCACGAATGCTCAATGTGTAATATAATATCTTTGTCACAATATCACATCAAGCAGGTTTCATATCCATGTCAATAACCTATATGATCGATATTTCTTTCTTGACTATCTAAAATAAAGAAGTTGTTACACTATGACCATGAAATTTAATGTGAAGGTTATACTCCAATCAAAGGGCTAAGATATCATCTTCCATAAATATGGAATGGAAAAATCTTTCATCTACTTATTCATTAATGACATGTCCCTCATGATGCACCCAACATATCCAACTTCACTTTGAATTATTATCATCATGGTTTATGAAATAAATATAAGTATGTGAGTTGTAACATTCATTAATAATAATCTTAATGTCTAAGGATCATCACAAATGATGGTAGATAAGAATATCTTGTGACACCAAAACATGAAGAATTCCTACCAACGATTCAATTCTCATAATCTCTCATATTGGAGATTACTAAGTGTGAACTTCATGAGAAGAAGACTCATTTTCTTATGAGTACTCACACATGAACATTTATGTATTATGTGTCCCATTATAGTACGTTATCTAACCATAGAAAATTATTTGATAATATGTTTTCATCATATAGGGGAACTCTTATGACCTTATCAATATGATGTATACTCTAGGACATTATTACATTACAGTCCTGAAAAACAACAAACAATATTTAATGACAAGTTTTATTAATATTCAATACATCAAATATACATGTAATCAAAGTACAAAGAGTTGGTCCTAATACACCAACTCCAAAAGAGACTTCATCATATACATTGATAAAAATTTATTTTTCTCATTGATTTTATATGTTTTCTGTGACTTAAATTATTCAAGATTACATTTAGTGCTCTATATTATTTAGAACCTTCAATTTATTATAAAAACAATATTCAACTACTTAAATGCCATAAATATATTTTAAAAAAAATAACTTCCATAGAATATTTAAATTATAATTAATGGTATTATATATATATATATATACTTTCCTTATTACTATAGATTTTCATTTGAACCATAAATTTATAAAAAAAGTGTACATGTGAATAAAATTATTTTTTTTATAATTTCTCTAATTATTTTGAAGTTAGATTTTTTTAAATAATTCATAAGTAATATTTATTAATTAATAAAAATTAATAATGATTAATAATTAATTAATTATAAATAATTAAATTAAGTTAGTCATTAATAATTAATAAGTAAATAAAAAAATCAATAATAACGTTAATAAAAAAATTATTAAGTATTTAAATTAATTATTAATGAATTAATTATTTAATAATAATAATAAATAAAAATTATTAAATATCTAATAATATATACTTATAAATATAAATTATTTAATTTATAATTAAAAAACAATTTATTAATTATTAATTAATTAATAATTCTTGATAATGATTATTTATATGTGTCATTGGATGTTCCTATCTGCAGTTGTTTTTATTGATCATTATACTTTAAGATTATTATTAATAAGTATTATGAGTCATGTACTTTGATGTATTGATTAAAACTATTATGGCATATGTTCGCAGTGAGGTAGGATACATTATATGCATCACGTGTAATATTAATTTAATTAATAATCAAAGTATTTTTCTCTTTTGTTCTTTAATTGAAGTTGATATCTTATACCCTTTGATGGAAATGATATAGCCTAAATAAATCCATGGACATGGTGTCCTATAGGAAAGTTAAATTTCCGGGAAGTCAAAGAAAGAGACATCGAGCACATAGGTTGATGGCATCAGCAAGAAACCTGCTTGATTAGAGATATCATGATAAAGAGATTATATTACACAGTAAGCATCAATATGAGGTATTATGTTATGTCGGAATTAACGTTTTTCTCTATGGATCCCTTTTCATGTTGTTAGATGCTAACCTTGGACTTAAGACTACTTTGCCTAATTCCACTGAGAAAGAGGCCTAAAGGGTCATGCACTAAGTGTATCCAGAATCTCAGTTAAATAATATTATTATTATTTATTATTATACAATTTGAATAAATATTTATCCAACATGTGGCTTAATAATTATTCATTGTTACTTGATCGCATACATTCTGTCACCAGTTATTCGAGAGAATATAATGTGAATGGAATAATTAATAAATATTTATTTTCAATTTAGGGAATATAATATTTATTTATTGGTGAATAATACAGTGATATTTATTTAATAAATAAATAGTCATTATTCAAGGCCCGATAAATACTGTGGAGAAATGGAAGACTAAGTTTAATGGTCTGGTGAGAAATAATATATATTTAATATTATTTAAATAAATAATATTTAATTTAATTCACAAGTTAAGTGCATCTCAAGGAAATAATATTATTATTATTATTATTTATTCCATGGGGTTCTGCAAGGGATTAAATAAGTAATAAGGGGTACTTGTGAAATTATTTATTTTTAACCCTAGTGATATATAAACCCAATTATATTATTTTCATAGTGATCCAATCCATTTTTTCGGTTGTTCACAACCAATTTGGAGAATCCTCTCAAGACCTAGAGAGCTCCCTTCTCCAAGAACGCTCCCATGAACGGAGATTGATCTCCCTACACCTCCCACTCTCAAGTCAGGAGAGATCAAGGAGAACACTTTTGAAGTGATTCTCGTGGTGATCAAAGGTGAATGACGTAAGTGATAGGATCTACTATGCTAGAACCATGATATTCCTACGGTGACATTCATAGATTTTTGGAACTCGTGTGGATCACCGCTAGGGGGAATCTGATATTTTCTCCTAAAACTCAAAAATAGTAAAATGAAGATCTGTTTACCAATCTATCAACAAATAAATAATTAAAGAAAGTTAATTATTTAATTAAATTAATTAATTATAAATAATATGTTATGATCCTACGCTTGGTTCTGAAGTTCTATCTCTTTTCTAGTTTTATTTGAATCAATTCCATTGATTGTGATGTTTTTCGGTGTATAAATATCATATTGATCATCAATCATGAAAAAAAAGCAATGTTATGCATGACCCATCACACTCTTCCACTACACCTAGAACCTACAAGTGGTATCTGAGTGCTCATATAATTATTTATAATTATTTATAATTATTTAAAGACCATTGGTTGATTTACTCATTTTTCATTTAGTTTTCAATTCATGTTTAATCATTATTTTAATATTAATTTCAAGATATGATTCTTACTCTTTATTTTCTCGTAGATCTAATCAAAATGATTAATTTTATAAATGAAATAAAATATAAGAACTTGTCTGAAGGTGCCAAGGATTCTAGCTGTGTAACGCCCCGACCCCAGTTACCCAGAGTCGGTGCATTATTCCATAACATTGGCATGATCACAAAAGATCAAGTCTCGAAAGACCGATTAGTTTAATAGCCTTGGAAACACTAGATACATTCATAAATGTTACATTACATCATAAAGTGAAAACCCACAATAACATAGTCTCCATTTTCCACACTCATATCCCCATCAGACTATCCCTGTAGGTCATTCCTAAAATACTTCTTCACATCTTGGAAAAATTAAAACATTGAAAGGGGTGAGCTCAGATTCTCAGTAAGGATAACAATATAGCAGAAGCTTTCATAAATAAACATTAACATTTAAGGAAATGTATAACTAAAACAAAATCCTTTTTAAACTTTAACTTCAGAATAATATAGCAAAAATAAAATTAAATAATGCCATTTACTTACTCACATGGATATTATACTAGTAGAATAATCACATGCAATATCAATAACCACTTTCATAATGATGGAATACATAATGCTGGACTATCATAACCACGTAGCCAAGGCCTCATGCCAAGTCTACAATAAGATTTTTTCAAGGCCTCGTGCCAAGACACTAGTTTGTCTCATGAGACCTACCGATGCATCAAGGAGCTATAGCGGGCTCCACCCGTCACTTATTAAGTCCAATGCATTCCTCATATGAAAAGGTTTAAACATATCATAAACCATAACATAATCGTATCACATAAAACATGCATAAAGGAAACATAACATTTCCACATTTCAATCACAAGATATCAATACAACAAATTGATATAATAAAAAACTTATCAAAACCATTTTCAATACCAAAATAAAAGAAAATTAAGACTTGGTATTTATTTTTCATTTAAAAAAAGTTATGGCTTGTAGAGGAAGCCGAAACTCAAATAATGGTCACGGCGGCAGAGAAGTCGTTGTCGCCGCATACGTACGACAAGAAAAACATTCCTTTTTTGTCGTTTAGTAAAATGCTTCGTATTAAAATATTCCTTTTGAATAAACGTAAAATTCAAAGGGGTTTATACATCGTATAAAATAAATTTGTGTATAAAACAAAATATGCCTCAATGAATGGTGATTGAGACGAAGTCCCTTAAAAAGATCATTTTTTTAAATAAAATAGATCTATTATGTGTATTCACTATAAGTACACATAAAGAAAGTTAAAATACAAGATAGGACATAATAATATCTTGACATAATTTTAAAGTAGGAGATTAACCCAAAGAATGGAAATTGGGTTAAAAAGTTCCCTTACAAAGAACATTTTTTTAAATAAAATAAATCTATTATGTGTATTCACTATAAGTACACATAAAGAAAGTACAAATACAAGATAGAACATAATAATATCATGAAATAATTTGAAAGTATGAGATTAACCCAAATAATGGAAATTGGGTTAATAAGTTACCTTACCTCGTGTCCGACTTGACTCGATCGTTCTTTAATCTCTTTAAAATCGGGTAACTCTTTTTTATTTGAGCCAAAGGATTCCTTGGGAAGAGTTATGCCCAAAGTGAGGCTTCTAGGAGTAATAAATCGAAGTTGGGAGAGTATTTGGGTAGAGTTTGGCCAAGCCAAATGGCTTGAAGGTGTGAATAAGGTGGTAGAGGTGGGGGCCTTTTATAAGAGGAGAGGAGGGGCACTCTTGGAAAGATTGAAATGTTACTTTATTAAGAAATTATTTTCGGATTATAAAGGTCCCACAATGATATATTTCGAGGATAAGGTGATAAGGGTTCTCAATCTACTCATGCAATAGGTTTTTGACAAGTGTAAGCCTTAGATTTTACATTATCTTTTCATTTTATTTAAATCGTTAATTAATGAGGTAACTGTTGCATCATCATTGTGTCATAAAAATTTTAATTTATTTAATGTCTAAAAATTATAAAAAAAGTATCTTGATGTAGGAAATATTTTTATCTTTCTAATTAATATTTATAGTAAAAAATATGACTTTTATAACCCCATTTAAAAATTGTTTTAGTAAAACAACTCATGTTTGTGACATTTTTATTTTAACATTAAATAAAAAGTTTTTAATGTCATTTTCCTACCAAAGTGGATCCATGGGGTCCCCAAGTTGACCCATGGATTGTCTTTGTCAGCCATGTCTCATCAAATAGGGTTAGGACAAGTGTAAATGTATTTTCATATTTTTTTTAATATCATTTTTACCTTAAATTTCACTAATTACCTTTAATTGTGATTAATTAAACTTAAAAGTTACTATTCACCAAAAAATTATTTTAATCCCATTTAACCACATTTTACTTCCTAATGACAACCATGTATGTTGGATTTTTTAAAATCAAATCACAGAAGTGGTAATGTTTCATTTAAACGAAAAATCAGTTTTTTAACTTCCACTTAGTGGTTTCACTATTCATCAAAAATTGATGTTTTTCAGAACAATGCCAAAATTTCACCCTAAGATATAATTGAAATTCCGAATTCAAAATTGATGTCTATTTTAAAAAGTTCTAAACATATAAGTTGCATTAATTAATTTTATAATTAATTCTCGTTGTCACAACAAATAGCGTGTTCTTAAGAAATAATATATGTCAAAAGATTGGCAATTGTTTATGTCCAATTTCAAAGTGAAATTAATTATAATGAACACCATTGGATAAAATGGTAAAAATATATTCTAATTATACTTTAAAACCACTCAATAGTATAATTTATCACTATAAATTATTTTTATTAAAAAAGTTGTTTTAAGTATTTTTCACTATTCATAAATAATGGAAGTTCTCAGAAAATTACAAAAAATTCAACTTAGGGTAATTTCGATATTAAGAATACAAAAATAAAGTCCATTTTGAAATATAAAATATATATAATTTTAAAAGGTGGGTATTACTATTCATAATGGCTATTTTGATTGGTCGTGGTGTGTTAGAATCTCGAACTTGCGTACAATGCAAGTTATTACATTATTGAAACAGAAGCGTATCGTGGAAGCTCGGGGTGTTACAAGCTGGATAACACAAGATTACACACCGTGTAACCGGATTTACACATCCTGTACTTGTGTTGAATGCACCAGGAATTAATTATAAATTAATTTAAATTGTGTGAATTGATTACACATGATTCATTTAATATCTTACACCATGTGTTTATCGGGCCATCCTGATGCACAGTCAGCTGGAGTACAAGCCGTGTAGACCACATACACAATGTGTAGTCTTTTTAAGTCATAGACAGGCCATGCAATTCCATACACAGCCAACCTGACTGGTGACTGTGTAACATGGAGTCCACAAGTCGTATATCCCTTTGTACATGATGTGTACTGCAAATTTTTGGAGCCATGGTTTATACGCTGAGTCCCAAGGTGTGTGCCTCATATAGACGGTGAGAGAAGTACACACCGTATATCTCATCTATACATGTTGTTCCCTTATATCAAATTACATAGAATTAAAATTAATTTATTATACTATGGAAACCATATCAACATGTACTTGTGTGTGGTCATTAAGTTGATAGGACATGCCATGTGATGGGATTTAATATATATCTCTATGTGTGTGTGTGTGTTGAATTAACTTATGCATAATGTTTAGATCCACAAATCATGTATGAGTCATATGACAGATATTACTCTATGGGCATTGAAACATAACACATTACTATAAAAATCATATAAGTCGTGTAATTATTAATTTGATAGTACACATCATGAAAGTTCATGACAACTCGTGGATTTTATATGGCACAAGATTAAATTGAGTGCAAGTATAATGCATATTGGGTAGATTCGGACAGGTATTCACCATGTTACATCAAAGTTAAATTTATGTACATAGTTAATTTTAAATAAATTTATTTAATTTTTTTAAAATTATGATGGATGATAATCTAAATGAAATTCAGATGATAATTAAGATAAAATAATTTATTAATTAAAGAAGATAATTAGTTGATTTGAGCGTGATTTATCTTAAATAAAAATGATTGTGAAATGAATGATAGTTTTATTAAATACATAATTTATTGCATTAATGTTTATGATATTGAGCATAGACCAGACCTTTTTATATGATTGGTTTCATTTAATTTATTATTAAATCAAATTATGGGTCTGTGTGTCTTATCTACTCTTTTTATGTAAGGGCTTGGGTGTCCATGGTTTCTTTTATGTAAACTTGTTTCCCCTCACCTACATGTGAGTAAAAGTATATATAATAGATAGAGCTCCCAAGCTAGTGGAGGTGGTTCAAGTTTGGAGTCAAAGTAAAAAAAATCAAAGAGATATGCATAGGTGGATAGGTGGGAATATGTAACACAAACCTTAATTGGTTCAAGGTGTTTTTTCCCTAGGTCGATGCTTAGTTTATCATATTCTATATAAATTAACCACTATTATAAGCTCATGATCATAACACATTATTATTTTATTTCTATCAAGTTTCATGTTTATTTCATTATGGATTTTTTTCATGATCACATGAATTAATGAAATTAACGTGCATGTAAGATAGAACTAAAATAAATTGGCTTATCCCTAAATATTATCTAAGGCATGGTTAATCACTTAATTAAATCCACTTAGTGTAAAAATTCATTTGATAAAGATAATAATTGGTAATTTATGAAAAAAAGGATAAAATCCATCAATAATATATATTAAGCCGGTATAGCCTTCCACTACCTCATTTTTAATCGAACCATAGTTCAAAGTGCTTGACCAACCAAAGTTGGGGTGATTTCAATTATCAGGGAATTATAAGTTGAATGTTGGGGTTGACATAACTTAGTTCACATCAATGGTTTACTACCAAAGCATAACTTGGTGTAAATGAGAGGCAAGAGTTGAGAAAATCCAATTTCAGGATTTTAGGATTGGGGAGCCTACTCAACAGATCAAGGAACTATGAGTTAATGCAGTTGGAATTTGGAATGCCTCCCTAAAACCTTTTGAGTTGCTTGACCAACCAATGTTGGGGTAATGAGAAGGGGAATATGGATACTTTCCTCCATAATGTCCAAGAAATTGGAAATTCTAAATCCAATGGTGAGGGATATTGGGTTTTGATAAAATAGTGTGAGTTTAATAACTATAAGATTTATTTATTTTTATAGATTTTATAAGATAAAGTAATAAAAATTTTCTCATCTTATTTTTTAGATACAACATTAAAATGACTCCAAAAATATCATTATCATCCATACTTGTGAAGGATAACCTTATCACCAGCACAAATTTCCAAGAGTGGAAAAGGCGCTTATGTGTTATCCTTCACCATGAAAGGAGTTTTTATGTGTCGGAATAACCTATTACTAATGCACCTCGTAATGAGGCAAGTGATGAAGAGTTATCACTCTATGAGAAACATTTGAACAATTCCACATATGTTCAATGTTTCATGAAATCAACCATATCCAATGAGATTTTGAGGAAATATAAGGACATGGATGCATATAGCATGATGTATCAGCTTTGGGATCTCTATCAAGATAAGGTGAGATAAGAGAGGTATGAAATCTCCAATTCTTTGTTTACAAATAAACTTGGAGATTAGTCATGAGTTGGGCCTCAAGTATTCAAGCTTATTGGATACATTGAATGCTTAGACATCATAGGTATTAAATTCATGAATTAGTTTCATACTGATATGATACTTTCATCCCTTCCCAAGACCTTCTCTGGTTTCATTATTAATTAAAATATAATAAATAATGAGAAGATCCAATAAAAACTTCTTACTTTGATTCACCAAGTGGATAATATACGGACCCAACCATATTACATTACATAATATTAAATTTAGTCAATAATTCACTTCCTTTTAAAATGAGGATCTTTTCAAGTTTATATCTTTATAGAATTGGTACATAATACATTCATAACATTACACATTGTTACAGAGTGGATACCACAAAAACAGTTTCCATTTTTTTCAAAATATAAAACATTAAAACTTAAAACATAATTTCTTTGAATAATATTAAAACAATTAAATTGGATTCCTTTTTTGTATTAATCATCCTTATAACCTATAAAAATCATTTAAAAACTTGGGATGAGCACAAAATCTCAGTAAGGGATATAAAAGAAAGAAAGAACACATTAGTCCATGAACACTTGTAATGTATGAAATCATTTTCGAAAGACATACTTGTCGTCCATAGATAATTACTTTGTAAAACATGATATTTAAACATGATACACACAAAACAAAAGAACATAAATATAATCATAAAGTTATCTTGGTACATTACTTACATAATCTTTTAACCCTCTTAGCTACATTATAATTTGTAACCCTCACGGCTACCTTACAATTTGTGTAACCATCGTAGTTACACTTGGAGTAACCATACAGCCGACCTCCAACTTACACATACCCAATGAATTAAAGGGAAATATAGGTCCCATACTTCATCATAAACAATTCTCAATATCCATTACATAATCATACAACATGAATAATATCATAGAAACATTACTTTTGCATTTTGTAAAAGAGAATTTTAAAAGAAGATTTTAAAAGAAAAGTCCTTTATAAATATCACATAATTGAAGTGTGACCTAATAGAGTGGATTTAATATGTATATAATCTCTAAATACACATAATTAAACATAATATAATCATAATTAAACACACAAACAATTTTAATTCCACATAAATAATGTAGTATAAGTTTGACCCAAAGGATGGAAATCATGTTAAGAATTCCCTTACATTAGGCTTATCTTACTTAAAACTTGTTTAAACCTCCTGTATAATGGTTAAAAGGGTGTTATTAATATCTTACATAAACATATCCATATTTATAATATCTTATATGATCATTTCATTACATCATTTTACCCTTTAATTTTTAGTATTTTGTTCCATGCATTGTTTTTGGGTGAGTTCTTTACATGATTTCCATGATTGGTTCATAATGGATTGTTCTTGTCGATTGGAAGTGAAACTCAAGGATTTTAATGGAAATGTATTTACATATTTAAAGTACCATAATTTATACCATTTGTAATTTTTATTTTAGGATTATTCATAAGTTAAAACATTAAGGATGTTCGTTTAGAATATTTTAGTGGTTCTTTGATAATAACGACTTCATTTTGTTTTATAAATTAAAACCATGTTTAAAAATGAATTCCAGAAACATTAATGAGAAATAATACATATATTATAACCTGTTTAAACCATAAAAATTGTTTCATGACCCATCTGGAAGGAAGTAAAATAATTTGAAATCACATCGTCCACGATGTCGGTAAATCGACACATCACGAACGATGTTTTAATTCCTTGAATAAGTGGGAGAGGGGAAGAAGAATGATGATGAATTTTCCATGAACATGAGAAAATCTAGGATATAAATTTTCTATAGATCTTTAATTCCTCTTGGTTAATAGGATTTTAGGAAATAAAAAAAAAAGCAACTCAAAATAAAAGAATAGTTGAGAAATCCCTTACAAAAATTCGAAAGCCTAACAGCTATGAAACATGGTTTTAGAAAAAATTAAAAAGAAAAAGGACAAGGGTAACCCATACAGAAATGAATAATAAAAAATAATATATAAAAAATAATATGAAAGGAATAACATGGTATGGATTCTTGAATTCTATACCACATAAAAGATAACTTGAATGGAAAAAAGAAAGAAGTTGAGAATATTCTTACCTTGTAGAGTAACTCCTAGAACTTGAATGTTGGGACCTTGGGGTCTTGAGGAAACCTTGGGAGGACTAATAGGGAGGTAAGGAGGACATATATTAGTTGAGGAAGAATTTGGAATGAATTTAATAAAGGAATGGGTTGGTATTTATAGCAAAAGTGAGAGAATATTTTAATAATTTCCAAGGGATACCTCATTAGTGGTATTTGCAAAACCATGGGCTTTCCCATGGTATTTTCCCAAGGTATTAGCCACTTGGGACACCTCACATCTTAGTTTAATGTACACAATTTGACCAGATTTATTACATCATTAATGATGTCATTAACACACCAAAACTCAAAACTGTATTTTTTACTATTCACTGAAAAATCAATTGTTTCATAAAAATCCTAAAAATTCACTCTAACCATTTTTCAACGTGTAGAATTAAAAAATGAACTCCATTTTTTGAAAATAATTTTCTAAATATTGTTAATTTAATTTTTAAATAAAATAAAACTTAATTTAAAAATTAAAAATTTTAATTAAATAACTTCTTTTATATCACATTGAAAAATTAACCAATATGTCATTATCTTAAAGCCTTAAGAAAATAAAATAATAATACAATTTAATATTAATTAGGGTCATATTACAATTCATAAGGGTATGTTACTATTCACCAAAAAATAAGTTGGTTCCAATAGACTCCAAATAACATACTGAACAGAATTTTAGATGTGTATTTTTCGAAATAAAAACATAGAAGTAGTAAAATTATGTTTAAAGTATAGTTATAATTATCTACATAAAAACAAAGTTTCATGCATTTCAACTTATTTTTTGAAAACCTTGGGGTGTTACATTCTCGCCGCCTTCTGGAAATTGTGCCCTCACAATTTTATTTACTTATTAAACAAGTGAGGGTACCTTTCTCTCATAGAATTTTCAGACTCCCATGTTGCTTCTTATACCATGTGGTTTCTCCAAAAAACATTTACCTAGTGGATTACCTTATTTTGAAATACATGTTCTCATCAATAAAGAATCTAAACTGGTTTCTCTTTATAAGAAAGGTTCTCTTCCAGCTGAACTGCTTCTGGGATCAAGACATGTGATGAATCTGGCACATACTTCCTCAACATCGAAACATGAAAAACAATGTGTACCTAAGACAAACTCGGAGGCAAATCTACTCAGTAAGAAACTAGTACAACTTTCTCCAAGATTTCAAAAGGACCAATGATCCATGGACTTAGCTTCCCTTTCTTACTGAAATGCATCACACTTTTCCAAGGAGAGATTTTAAGGAAAATATGGTCACCTACCTCGAAAGAGAATTATTTCCTTCTGTTATCTGCATAACTTTTCTGCCTGCTCTAAGCTGTCCTCATGTGCTGCTAGATCATCTTAACTTTCTCAGCCACTTCCTCTTCTAATTTTGGCCCCATCAACTTTATTTCATCAACTTCATCCTAAAAATCTGGAGTCTGACACTACTTTCCATTCAATGCCTCAAAATATGCCATATGTATACTGGAATGAAAAATATTATTATAAGAAAACTCAACTAAAGAAAGATGTTGATCCCAACTTCCCTGATAGTCCATTGAACAAGATTTAAGCATATCTTCCAAAGTCTGAATCATTCATTCTGAATGCCCATCTGATTGAGGATGAAAAGTTGTACTGAAATTTAACTTTGTGCCCAATGACTTCTGAAGTCCCTTCCAAAAGTTATAATTGAACCTAGGATCTCGGTCAGATACAATGGAAAGAGGAACTCCATGTAACCTGAAAATATTTCTGAGGTACAGTTGATAAAACTGATCTAAAGACATTGTATCTCGAATAGAAAGAAAATGTGTAGATTTTTTCAGTCGATCAATAATAACCCAAATCGCATTGTTACCTCGAGAAGTATTTGTTTGTCCCACCAGAAATTACATGGATACATTCTCTCATTTCCACTCTTGCACTGGAAAAGGATAAATAATCCCCTTCTGTAACTACCGCTTTGCTTTAACCTATTGTCATGTCAATCATTTCACAGTAAAATCAGCAATATCTCTTTTAATTCTATCCCACCAATAATACTCTTGAAGGTCTCTGTACATCTTAGTACTTTCAGGATGAACTGAAAATGGAGAACTATGATCTTTACACAAAAAATCTTTCTTCAACTAAGAATCAAAATGCACATGCAACCTTTTTCCAAATCTTAAAACACATTCTTTATCAAGTTTAAATTCTGGAAACTTACCCATTTTAACCAATTCTACCTTTTTTGTAGCTCATGGTCTTCCTTCTGAACTTGCTTAATTTTTTCTAATAACAACGATTATGCTGAAACCTGAGACAAAACAAAGTTATTTCCTGCACCAACAAATTCTAAGACAAAATTCATCAAATCATTAATCAAGGGATCATGTTCCAAATGTAAAATGGTTAATGATGCATGATGTTTCTGACTCAAGGCATCCACCACTTTGTTTTTTCAGGATGGTAATTAATCATACAATCATAATCCTTTATCAGTTCAATCCATCTTCTCTACATCATGTTTAATTCCTTCTAAGTGAATATATACTTTAAACTTTTATAGTCTATATATATTTGACATTTGGATCCATATAAATGATGCCTCCAAATTTTCAAAGAAAAAACCACATCTTCTAATTCCAAATTATGTGTGGGATAATTTAACTAATGAGGTTTTAGTTGTCTTGAAGCATAAGAAATTACCTGATCATTCTGCATTAAAACAAAACCAAGTACCTTCAAAGAAGCATCAGTGTAGATGAAAAACTCACTATTTCAGGATGGCAATTCCTAAACTGGAGCATTTACAAATCTCTTCTTTAGTTCCTGAAAATATACATCACATTCTTCTGTCCAAACAAATTTAACCCCTTTTCATGTTAACATAATTATCAGGCTAGATAATCATGCAATGTTCTTAACAAAACGTCAGCAATAACCTGCTAATCCAAGAAAACTATGAATCTCTGTAACATTTTTGGCTCTTGTCTAATCATCAACCACACTTATTTTGGTAGTATCAACTATTATTCCATACTTATTTACAATGTTCCCAACAAAGGAAATATTTTGTAACCAAAATCACACTTTCTGAATTTTCCATACAATTTCTTTTCCTTTATGGTTTGTAAAACAACCCTTAGATGTTTTTCATGCTCTTCTTTACTCTTATAAAATACCAGAATTCCATCAATAAACACAACAACTAATTTATCCAAGAACTCATGAAATATTCTATTCATAAGATTCGTGAATATAGTAGGTGAATTAGTTAATCAAAATAGAATAACAAAAAATTCATAATGCCCATATCTAGTACAAAAGGCTGTTTTTGAGATGTCATCCTCCTTCACCTTCATCTGACGGTATTCTGATCTCAAGTAAATCTTGGAAAAGAACTGAGCTCCCTAGAGCTGATCAAACAAGTCATCGATGTGAGGCGAAGGATAATTGTTTTTAATAGTGATGGTATTCAAAGCTCTATAATCAATGAAAAGTCTCTTTGAACCATATTTCTTTTTAACGAACAAAATAGGAGCACCCCATGGTGAAGTGATAGAATGAATGAAGCCTTTATCAAGCAAATCCTATAATTGATTTTTTAATTCAAGAAGTTCTATTTGAGCCATACAATATGGGGGTTTTGAAATTAACATATCATCAGGAACTAAGTTAATTGTGAATTCGACTTCTTGATCAGGTTTGACACTGGGTAACTCATTAGGAAAATTATAAAGGTATTCATTTACCACTCGCACATCATTAATCTGAATAGTTCCCTTGTTTTAAACAATATGAGCGAGATAACTTTCATTTCCATCTTTCAATAGTTTATCATCTTCCTGATATTTTATCAATTGTATTGGTTAATTCTTGTATAAAAACTGAAAATATTTTTGAAAAACAACTTCTTTAGATCTACATTCAATCTTAGCGTCATAAACAGAAATCCAATCCATTCCCATAATAACATCAAACTCGAATAAGGGTAAAACAACAAGGTTTTTAGGTAAATTCTTTCCACAGAACATAATAAAAAAGATTCTTATAATTCCCCTTTGCTATAATATTTCCCCCTAGTGTTTTAACAACAAGTTCTGGTCTCATTTGTTGAGGTGATATTTCCAATTTACCAGAAAATTTCTCAGAGATGAAGGAATGTGTAGACCCCGTATCAAACAAAACTTTAACAAAATCCGAGTAAACAAAAAAAGTACCTAATACAACTTCATTGGATAGCCCTACATATGCTGACATAGTCTCAAAGGATCTCACTACACCTTTCTTCTTATAGTTTGGATTCTTTGCATCATTCAGGTCTCTCTTTAGGTAGACAGTGACCCATCTCACCACATTCAAAACACTTAACAGTTTTCTTATCAAGATTAGTATTAGGATCATTTTCATTACAATCTCAGGTCATATTTCCAAACTTACCACATTTAAAACACTTCCTAGTTTTTCTAAGACATTCCCCAAGGTGCTTCTATCCACACTTTTCACAAAATGGAAACTAGATTTTCTTACCATCAATTTTTTTTATTCTTACCCATCACTTTCCATCTGGACCTCTTCTTCTCCTTGTTTCCAAAATACACGTGATAATTAGAAAACTCCATCTCTACCCTCTTAGCACATCATACAAGTTTCTCATAACTTTTGAATTCATGGGAGTCCAATTCCCTTCGATACCTTGGTTTTAGTCCTAAGTAAAAGCTAATGATTTTGTTATCAAAATCCTGAATAAGATTTGGAACATACCTCACCAGTCGGGTGAAGTTTTCTTCATACACAGCCACTGAATCTTCCTCCTTTTGCTTCAATTCAATGAATTTATTCTCTATCCTAAGTCTAACCACCTTAGGAAAATATTTTTCAAGGAAAAGACTTTGAAATTTATCCCACTCTAAGGCATCAATATCCTCTCTATCCATGATATTCTTTACCATTGACCACCATTGATAAGATTCACCTTCAAAATGATAAATGGAAAGACATACCTTTTGATTATCTGAACAAACCATTACATCAAATATCTTTTCAAGGGATTTAATCTATCCTTCAGCCGCTACAGGGTCAGAATATCCATTGAAGGCATGAGGGTGTTATCTCATGAAATGTTCCAAAATTTTCATGTTCCATTGTGGTACCTCTGTTTGTTCTCTTGAATGGATTCCACCACCATTTATTGCTTGTGTTAGCTGATCCATTACTATCACAAACTGCTCGGTTCCAATCCCTACCATTATTGGCTACAGATTCAGAAGGATGTCGTTCTGTCGGTGCCTCTCCTCTTCAGATTCCTGGTTTCTTCTACGGACAACCATTCTAAACAAACATATCTTAGATGAAGAAACATGGTAATATTTAAATTATATAACATTTAAAATTAATCATAGAGTAAGAAATCATTTATGGTATTCTTTTAACATCATCCTAACCCCTAAAGTTATTTAAACCATCCTTTGATACCAACTATAAGGACCTGGACTTATTACATTACATAATCTTGAATTTAGTCAAGAATTAACTTCCTTTTACAATGAGGGTCTTTTCAAGTTTAGGGCTTTAGTGAATTGGGACACAATATATTCATAACATTACACATTGTTACACAGTGGATACCATAAAAACAGTTTCCATTTTTTTTCAAAATATAAAACATTAAAACTTAAAACATAATTTCTTTGACTAATCTTAAAACAATTAACTTGGATTCATTATTTATCTTACTCATTCTTATAACCTATGAAAATCATTTAAAAACTTGGGACGATAACAAAAGCTCAGTAAGGGATATAAAATAAATAAAGAACACATTAGTCCATGAACACTTGTAATGCATGAAACCATTTTCAAAACACATACTTGTCACCCATATATACTTACTTTGTGAAACATGAGATTTAAACATGATCCCCACAAAACAAAAGAACATAAATAGAATTATGAAGTTATATTGTGACATTACTTACATAATCATGTAACCCTCTCGGCTACCTTGTAATTTGTAACCCTCACGGCTACCTTACAATTTGTGTAACCATCACAGTTACACTTGGAGTATTCGTACGAATGACCTCCAACTTACACATACCCAATGCATTAGAGGGAAATATAGGACCCAAAATTCATCATAAACAATTCCCAATATCTATAACATAATCACACAACATTAAAAAAGCATAGAAACATTACTTTTTAATTTTTTTAAAAAAAATTAAAAGAAGATTTTAAAAGAAAAGTCCCTTATAAATATCACATAATTGAAGTGTGACTTAATAGAGTGGATTTAATTTATTTAAAATCTATAAATACACATAATTAAACATAATATAATAATAATTTAACACAAAAACAATTTAAATTCCACGTAAATAATGTAGTATAAGGTTAACCCAAAGGATGGAAATCGGGTTAAAAATTCATTTACCTCGGGCTAATCTTACTTAAAACTTATTTAAAACTCCTGTATAATGGTTAAAAGAGTTTTATTAATATCTTACAGAAACATATAAATCTTTATAATACTTTATATGATCATTTAATTACATCATTTCACCCATTTAGGGTTAGTATTTGGTTCCTTGCACTGTTTTTTGGTGAGTTCTTTACATGACTTCCATGATTGGTTCATGATGGATTGGTCTTGTTGATTGGAAGTGAAAATATAGAATTAGAATGTAAAGGTATTTAAATATTTTCAGTACCATAATTTATACCATTTATCATTTTGATATGAGGATTATTCCTAAGTTAAAACATTAATGATGTTGGTTTAGATCATTTTAGTGGTTCTTTGATAATAACGACCTCATTTTGTTTTATAAATTAAAACCATGTGTAAAAAATAATTCCAGAACCATGAATGAGACATAATAAATATATTATAACCTGGTTCAACCATAAAAATTGTTTCATGACCATTATTGAAGTAATTAAAATAATTTTAAATCACATCATCCACGATGTCGGTAAATCGACACATCACGGACGGTGTTTTAATTCCTTGAATAAGTGGGAGAGGGGAAGAATAATGATGATGAATTTTACATAAAAATTAGAAAACCTAGGATATACATGTTTTATGGAGCTTTCATACCTCTTGGGTAAGAGGATTTGAGGAAAGAAAATAAAGGAACTCAAAATAAAAGAATAGTTGAGAAATCCCTTACAAAAATTCGGCAGCCTAATGACTATGCAACATGGTTTTAGAAAATATTAAAAAGAGAGAGGACAATGGTAAACCATACAGAAATGAATCATAAAACATAATAGATAAATTATAAGATGAAATTAATAACATGGTACGGATTCTTGAATTCTATACCACATAAAAGAGAACTTGAATGGAAAAAAGAAAGAAGTTGAGAATTATCTTACCTTGTAGAGTAACTCCTAGAACTTGATGGTTGGGACCTTGGGGGCTTGAGAAAACCTTGGGAGGACTACTAGGGAGGTAATGAGTCTAGAGATTCATTTAGGAATAATTGGTAATGAATTTAATTAAGGAATGGGTTGGTATTTATAGCAAAAGTGAGGGAATATTTCAATAATATCCAAGGGACACCTCATTAGTGGTATTTACAAAACCATGGGCTTG
This sequence comes from Viscum album, assembly GCA_963277665.1. Taxonomy (NCBI): domain Eukaryota; kingdom Viridiplantae; phylum Streptophyta; class Magnoliopsida; order Santalales; family Viscaceae; genus Viscum; species Viscum album. The sequence continues at coordinate 630,005,723 of OY728134.1, read as the reverse complement.
CCCATGGTATTTGCCCAAGGTATTAAAAACTTGGGAAACCTCACATCTTAGTTTACTGTAAACAAGTCTACCAGATTTATTACTTCATTATTATATCATTAATGATGTCATTAACACACCGAAACTCAAAACTGTATTTTTCACTATTCATCAAAAAATCAATTATTTCAAAAAAAATCCCAAAAATTTAATCTAACCATTTTTTGACATATAGAATTCAAAAATGAACTCCATTTTGGGAAAATAATTTTCTAAATATTATTAATTTAATGTTTAAATAAAATTATACTTAATTCAAAAATTAACAATTTTAATTCTATAACTGCTTTTTTATCACATTGAAAAATTAACCAATATGTCATTATCTTAAAGTCTTAAGAAAATAAAATAATAATACAATTTACTATTCATTAGGGTCATATTACTATTCATATTTCTATTCATAAGGTTATGTTACTATTCACCAAAGAACAAGTCGGTTCCAATAGACTCCAAATAACATACTGAACACAATTGTAGATGACCATTTTTTGAAATTCAAAACATAGAATTAGTAAAATTATGTTTAAATTCTAGTTAAAATTATCTACTTAAAACAACATTTCATGCATTTCAATTTATTTTTAGAAAACCTTGGGTTGTTACAGATAAGGACATGGATTATGATAAACATGTGGTCCTTATAGTGATATGAAAAGGAAGAATAATGAAAAGGGGCCCAAGACTCACAAAAAGTCTAAAGCTCTCAAACGCTATCCTTCTAAGAAGAAAAAGATCCAGAGACAGGGTAAGGAAAATGAGATAGTATGTTTTTCATGTGAAAATCCAGTTCACTGGAAGAAGAACTTCACCTAGAAGCAAGGGCAAAATAAAGTTGAATTCATTATCAGGTGTTATATTTCAATATCTACATATTGGGTATTAGATACAGCTTTTGGTTCTCACATCTGTATCCAAAATTAAGGAAGCAAGTAGAATCCAAATGATTTCTAGTGAATAGGTGGATCTTATAGATGCTAATGGTTCATGGATGGCTGATCTAGCCATTGGTGACTACCACCTTTCATTACCAATATGAATGATTTTAGTTTTTAAAGATTGTTATTATGTATCAACGGTTACCAAGAATGTTATTTTTGTATCATTCCTAGATACAGATTGGTTTATTTTCAAGTTTGGAAACAAAATTTTTTTATTTTATAAAGACAACATACATTATGGTGTGACATATTAAAATAACAGTAATTATATATTAAATTATAAAAACCAAGTATTGTCAATTGATAACAAATCATGTTCACATGACTCATATAACAATAAGCTATGGAAGCACAGTCTTGGTCATGTAAATGAGAAGAGTTTGAAAAATCTCTATCAATATGGTTATTTAGACTCATCTAATCTAAAATCACTTGAAATATTTCATTCTTGTTTATAAGTAAAATTTACTAAACTGTCATTCGGTGGATAGGGTTAAAGGGCCACAGAGCTTCAAGGATTAGTACACACTGATGTGTGTGGGCCATTTCCAGTAGAAGATAGTGGTGGGTATTCTTACTTAATAAATTTTATTAATGGATTGAGTAGATATGGTTATATCTACTTTATGAGGTATAATTCTAAGTCCTTTAATAAAATCAAAGAATTCAGGAATGAAGTAGAGAATCAACGTGGAAATAAGATGAAGAAATGTTAATCATATCGAGGTGGGTAATATCTTAACTAAGAGTTTATTGAATTTCTATGAGAGTTTGGGATCCTATATAAACTCACTCTACCTTAAACATCATAGTGTAATGGTGTTAGTGAAAGGAGTAACCATACATTGTTAGAGAAGCTCTGATGGAGTGATACCAGAATGAGGTCAGTACCCAGTTATTTGAGGATTTTAAACCCTATAACCTATAAGCACTCATTGTAGATAATGAGCATGACTAAGTGAGTCCCAACTAGGGAGCCCACTCCAAGATTACTCTAAAATATCACCTTGGAAATCCCAAAATGTTCATGTTTATCTCTCTCCTGGTAAATACCACAGAGGTGCTCAAGCATGCTATACACATCCATTTTTTTAGGAGACTTCATTTTTTCACAAAACATTTATGAAAGAATTAAACATTTAAAATAAATTACATTGCTAAAATGTTTTTCATAGAAAATAAATTATTCAACACTCACATATTTTTCAGCCAGATCAGACATTGATGATTCTAGCATTTAATATTTATTTTCATGGCATAACACAGACCTAAGGCATCTAAACCACTCCTAGAAGTTACTGCTAGTTCGGAGTTTATCTTTATCCAATATTGATCATAAGGATTGTGTGGATGATAAACCTGTCATTTATTATACAATTAAAAAGATCATATTATTAGTACTTTGGTTGATTACAAAATAAGTGAGATATAATAAATACAATATTTATTCATTTATATTTTAAATCTCCCACTATTTTATTAAGTCACAATAGACCCCCACCATTAAACTTGGAATGTCTAGATTCTTTAACATTCTAGTGGCAAGGATCCTTATTAATATTATTAATGATCTATACTTTGTCTATGAAAACCGTAATAATGTTATTAAGTATGCAGTCTTTCCAACTACAGACTTGTAACTCCTTGATCCAATGAGTGGATTCATCTATCCTGAAATCTTGACTTTGATTTCATTAACACTTGCCTCCAAATATTTATTAAATGTACTTTGACTGTTAAATTCAATACAATTTCAGTTAATTTATCCAAAAACTCTCATGAAAGCTACCTAATAAAAGTAAGTTTCTAGACTTTGGCCATGTACAAAACTTAGTTCTATGGTTTCATTCCCAATCAAGTCATGGAAGGATTAGTCTAACTTAATTTTTAATTAAGTGATATTAATTTATTATGAATAAATTATATATTTTTTTATCCTTTACACATCTTTTTAATATTAAGTGGATGTTACTTAATTAATTAACCATGTTGGATAAAAAATTTACGCATAATTTATTTATTTAATTTCCATCTTTTCACATTAATTCATTTATTTATGTGATTGTGACATTTCAACCATAAAATAAATAATTGCATAGATAGAAATATATAATTAATTAAATTACATATTCATGATCTTTATCTAAATGTTGATTTAATGAGTAGACATTAAATCTATAGGTTCTGGGTGCAACGGAAGTGTGGTTGGGCCAGAACACAACTTTAAATTTTACCATGATCAATGATTATTCTGGGATCAATACGATAATTAATGATAGTATCCACAGAATAAAATCATATATTTAGGTAAAGAATAAAGAGGCTCAGAACCTTGAGAGAGGATAGACATATTTTGTTTATAATTAATTTAATTAAATTAAAAAAAATACCTCCAAGGTTTTCTTTCTTCATTTATGTATCTGACCACAGATCTGTGGTGATCCTTTTGTTGCTTTGTAGATATCATGAGTAGATATCCTCTATCAGTAATCCACACATGCTCCATGATTCTCTAGAAGTCTCTAAAGGAGTCTCTGAGTGAAATCAAAGAAGTTCCTTGCACTTGCGTCAACCACCCTCGATCACCCTAAGAGCCTCTTCCAAATCATTCTCTGATCCAGTGGAGGATGGACGCTCTCGTTCTTGAGAGCATTCTTGGAGAAAAAAAGAGATCTCGAGGCTTGAGTTATTTTTATCCAAAATGTTGGCTACAACTAGAATTAGATCTATAGCCTTTGGTTTTCCCCCTTGGATAATAAGAGAATAATATGTAACTGGGAATTTAATTCACTAGGTAATAATAAATAATTAGCACAAGTATCATTACTTATTTTATTATTCCCTCTGAAACCCCCATATAAAATAATAACGATAATACCATTATTTCCATGACATTTTCTTTGATTGAATGTTACAATTAAGTATTATTTTAATCAAATAATATTTAATATTATTTTCTCACTAGACCCTTTAAATCGATCGGCTCATCCTCCGAAACATTTATCAGACCTTGAATAAAGACTATTTATTTATTAAATAAATAAATAAATCTAACTTCATTATTAACTAATAAATAAATAAAATGATATCAGGCATACCTAAATGATTATTAAACCACAACTGGGAATAATATTTATTCAACTTGTTAAATAAAAAAATTATTTAACTGAGATTCTAGATACACTCCGTGTGTGACCCTCTAGGCCTCTTTCTTAGTGGCATTAGACAACCCTTCATAAAGTTCAAGGTTATCATCTAGAAAGATTCCAAGATGCCCATAGAGAAAGAATTTAATGTTGCAATGACATGTCACCTCATACAAATTCTTTCCATGTAATATAATCCCTTTATCAAAATATATCCAATTGAGCAGGTTGTATGCCAGTGTCATCAACCTATATGCTTGATAACTCGTTATTTGAAATTCCAGAAATAGAACTTTCATAGATAACACCATGGCCATGGATTTATTTATTATATATCATTTCCATAAAATCTCATGAGATATTTACTTCCGTTGATGAACGGAAAGGATAAAGCCTTTCACGCATTATTCATTAATACAATATTACACATGATAAACCCTATGTATCATACCTCCCCGTAAGAATATGTCATCATGGTTTTCTCTAATACATCAAAGTGCACAACTCATAATATCTATTAATAATAATCTTAAATTCTAAGGACCATTACACACATCTATAGATAGAAACATCAATGACACTTATAATGTGGATTTCCTACTTTTGGATCTCATTCTCATAATATTCTACTGGATATTACCATGGGTGTAACCATGAGAAGGTGCCTCAAATTCCTATGAGTATCCACCCTTGATAGACTATATCATTTTTGTCCCTTCAAATGATATCATCTGGCCATAGATCATCTATTCAAGAATAGTTTCATGGCACTTCGAGGTTCTCATCATAGTGGGGAAATGCTATGACCTTTTAGTGCGACAGCTACTCTTGGGACATTATCACATGCTATGTTACGCAGACAAACAATCATGATGTGATGAGGAATTTATTAATATTAAAAACCATTAATATAAGTTTATAATAAAGTACAAAGAATTTGGTTCTAGGGAACCAACTCCAAGAGACTTCCACATGAACTAGAGCCAACTACTAACAACCTTCAGTCTGCTAGCTCTCACATGACATTCATGCTTCTATTGAGATATGAATTTATTCAAGGGGTTATCCAAGTTATCCTACATGGATTCTCTTCTCACTGCAAATTCACCCATATAATGAAAATACCTCAATATTTTATACTTCTAGAGTATGTGTTTTGTCTGTTGATGTGACCTTGTCTCCTTTATAAGAGCCACCGTTAGAGTATTATCTCAATACAATGTGATAGGGTCTCTACTGTTAGGAACTACATCAAGTTCCTAGACAAAGTTCTGAATCTAGATGGATTTCTTGGCTACATCATAATCCACTATATATTTATACTTTGCTGTAGAATCAGCAACAATTTGCTGCTTTGAACTCTTCCAGATCACCGCTCCTCTATTGAGACAAAAAAATATCCTGATTGTAACTTTAGATCATTCTATTCTGTCTAAAAACCAGCCTCAACATACCCTCAGATGACAAGATCCTCATCTCCTCCATACACCAGGAACATATTCTTAGTTTTCTCAAATACTTAAGGATATAATTAACAGTAATCCAATTTTGTTCTCCTGTATCTTCTTGATATCTTCCTATCATGCTCAGTACATAGGTAACATAAATTCTATTACATATCATGGCATACATGACAGGTCATATCACAGAAGGATATGGGATCTTTCTCATTCTATCATTCTCATGTTGTGTCTGTGGACACATCTTCATAGAAAAATGTATGTCATATGGCACTGGAACCAATCCCCTCTTGGATTGTTCCATACTAAATTTCTTTAGTATATGGTCAATGTATGTACTATGACATAGCCCAAGCAGTCTCTTTGATCTATCACTAATGATCTTGATCCCTAGAATGTCGGTCACTTCACCTAAGTCTTTCATGTATAATCACTTGTTCAACTAGTCCTTAACTGACTGTAAGACTGGTATGTCATTTCCAATAAGTAATAGGTCATCAACATATACTACAAGGATAATGACTGCAATCCCATTAAACCTTTGGTAAACATGTGGATCACATTCCTTCTTAATGAAACCAAATTTCCTTATAGCTTTATCGAATTGAATATTCCATGACCTGGATGCTTTCCTCAATCCATAAATGGATCTCTTCAACTTTCAAACCCTTTTGGAATCACCCAGTGTCACAAACCCTTCTGGTTGTATCATGTAGAAATCTTGCGTAAGGTTCCTGTTAAGGAACACAATTTTGAAATCCATCTTCCAAATATCATAGTCATGGTAAGCTGCTATGTAAAGTACGATTTGGATGGATTTAAACATGGAAACTGGTGAAAAAAATTTATTATAGTCAGTTGATTTATTTTGTTTAAAACCTTTATCCACTAGCCTTATTCTATAGGTACTTAATTTACCTTCCATGTCCAGTTTCCTATTGAATACCCATTTACATATAACAAGATTTACATTAACGGGTGCATTGACCAGAACCCAAACTTGGTTTTGTACATGGAATTCATCTCATAATTCATATCTTCTAGCCATCTTGTAGCTTATAATCTCTCTACTACCTTCTTTTAGGAGAGAGGTTCATCGTTGTCCTCTAATAATGAGTCACCATTCTCAAAGAAACAAAAATCATATCTATTTGGTTCCCTTACCTCTCTTACACTCTTATGAAATACTTTTGTTTCAGGAACTACTTCTTCCACGGAGACCTGTGGAACTTGTTCCTGTAACAACTTTTGTGTATCTTTATCATCAACTTCTTAAAAATCAATCTTTATCCCACTATCCTTTTTGAGGATATAAACCCTCTCAAGAAATAAATCCTATTGGGAAACAATCACTTTCTTGTATGAGGTGTTGTATAGGTAGTATCCCTTTGTTTCCTTGGGATACCCTTTAAAGATACACCTTGTAACCTGGGGAGTTAGTTTATTTCCAAATAAAGCCTTAACAAATGCCTTGCATCCCCATACACGTGTAAGCAACAAAATGGGTTTCTTTTGACTACATAACTCGAAAGGGATTCTGTTTGTCTCCTTAGTTGGTAATCGGTTTAATGTTTATGACACATTTTGCAATGCATATCCCCAAAAGGATAATGGAAGATTTTTATGAATCATAGTCAATCTTACCATGTCCAAAAACGTATGGTTCCTCCTTTCACAAGAACCATTCCACTGTGGTGTATAATGTAGAGTGAGTTGAGATAGAATCACAAACTCCCATAAAAGGTGGATGAACTCTTGGTTAAGATATTCTCCACCTCAATCTGATCGAAGCTTCTTTATCTTATTACCAAGATGACTCTCTACTTCATTATTTAACTCCTTGAATTTCTGAAAGGACTTGAACTTATACCTAATTAAGTAGACATAGCCATATCTACTCAATTCATCAGTAAAAGTAATGAAGTAAGGATATCTACCTCTAGCTTATACTAGAAATGGTTCACACACATTAGTGTGTACCAATCCTAGAAGCCTTTTGGTCCTTTGACCTTGCCCACTGAATGGTGGTTTGGCCATTTTCCCTTATAAACAAGCATGACATCTATGAATTGGTTTTATTTTGGAAGAGTCTAAATAACCATCTTGATAGAGCTTTCTCAGGCACTTCTCATTTACATGACCAAGACGGTGATTCCACAACTGGGTGTTATATGAGACATGTGAACTTAATTAATTATCAATTTCTAAAATTTATTTTTCATAATTTTATTCATACAGACTGTTATTTAAATATTCCATACCATAACATATGTTGTCCTTATAAAAGAAATAATATTTATTTCTGAACATGAAAATAAATCCATTTTTATCTAAACTAGATACAATAAATTATGTTATTGGTAACACTTGTTATATAATAATAGACTTGTAAATCCAAAATCATCCTAGTTGACAATGAAAGGTGGTAGTCACCAATGGAAAGAGCAGCCAGCCTCAAACCATTGAAAGCTCGCATATCCACCATGTCTCTGGGAATTTTTTGAAATCTACTTGTTTATTTCATTTGAAAATAGATGTGAGAACCAAAAATTATATCTAATACTCAATGTGTATAAATAGAAATATCTCACTCGATAATGAATGCACCTTTGGATTCCCCTCGCCTCTGGGTGCAGTTCCTCTTCCAGTGGCCAAACTTGGCACATGCAAAGCATAATGCCTCCTTTTCCATGCCCTTCCTTTGGATCTTATAATTCTTGGTCGAACAGTACTCATGATCTTTAGACTATTTGTAAATATTAGGCCCATTTTCCTTGTCCTTCCTCGTCCTATTCACCATAAGGATTGTGGGTTTTTCATGCCCCATGTCCTTATCTTCTTAGAGAATCAGGGTCATATGTTTTGATAATATCTTCTCATTATTTCTCATATTATAATTCACAATAAAACTAGATAAGGCCTTGGAAAGTGATGATAGTATGATATCTATATGCAACTCATCCGAGAATTTAATCCCTAAGATATCTAGATGCTAAGTGTAGCCAATAAACTTGACTACATGTGGTCCAGTTGGAGAAAACTCTCCAAGCTTAGTTGTGAACAAAGTAATGGAGATTTCATACCTCCCTTGTCTCATTTTTTATTAATAGAGAACTAAAAGGTGATACATTATGCTATAATCATCCATTTCCTCATGTTTATTCAAGATCTCATTGGTTATGGATTATAGGATGAGGAGCCAAACATCCATAGCATCATTCAAATTTTTCTTGTACACAGAGAGCTCCTCATCACTCGCCTGATTCCTAGGTGCAACTGGTAAAGGTTATTCCAACACATATAGTTTTCTTTCATGGTTAAGGATGACTCGAAGGCACCTTTTCCACTCTTGGAATAGTGTTGGTGAGAAGGTTTTTCTTCTCAAGTATGGATCACAATGATATGTTTGATGTCATTTTTAATGTTATTTCTACAAATAAAAAGAATAGAGTTTTAGTACTTTATCAGATAAAATTACGACAAATAAATAAATAAATATTCATTAGTCTCCCACTATTTTATTGAAACCCAATATCTCTTACCATTAGCTTCGAAATATCCTATTGCTTAGATATTATAGTGGAAATGATCCATATTCCATTCTCATCACCCCAACTTTGGATGGTCAAACAACTTTAATGGTTTTAAGTAGGAATTCCAAATTCCAACTACATTAACTCATATCTCCCTGATCCATTGAGTGTACCCCCCCCCCAATCCTAAAATAATTATTCTACATTTCCTCAACCCTTTCCTCTTAGTTACACCAAGTCCTTCTTTGGCAGTCAACCCTTGATGTAAACCAAGTTAATTCAACTCAAAACCTAAAATCAGAATTCCCTAATAATTGAAAGCACCCCAAATTTGGCTAGTTAAGCACTCTGATCTATTGGTTAGATTCTAACCGAAGTAATGGAAAGCTATACTGACTCATTATTTTATTGAGGGATTTTATCGTTTATGTGTAAATTTCCTCTTATTATGTTTTCACATTCTTTTTAATATTAAGTGGGATATAATTAAGTGATTAACCATGTCTTGATAATATTTGTGAATAATCCATTTTATTTTCGATCCATATCTCATGCTTTATTAATTCATTAATTATGTGATCATGACAATACATCCATAATCAATAACCATGAAACTGACATAAATAAAATAAAGGGTATGTTCATGATATTTTCTAATGGTTAGTTTATATATCAGTTGATAAACTAACCCTGGCCTAGGGGACAAACACCATGAACCTTTTGTAGTTCATGTTTACATCTTTCCACTTATCCACCTTTGTATCTCCTTATGTTTTGTTTGCTTTAACTCCTAACTTGAATGGCCTCCACTATCTTAGGACCTCTATCCATTACATATGATTTTAACTCAAACACAGGTGAGGGGTAAAAGGGGGTTTACATAAAAGAAACCATGGGCACTCAGTCCCTATATATTAATGAGGAGAAAGCACGCAGACCAACAATTTTAATTTAACAAATAAATTAATAGAAACCCAATCACATACAAAGGGTTGGTCTAGATCATGATTATCCACAAACATGAAATTAATTACAAATTTAATAAAACTATCATTCAATTATTTAATTGTTCTTATTAAGATAAATCACACTTGAGTTGATTAATTATTATATTTGATTAATAAATCATTTTATATTAATCCTTTTTATGAATTTCCTTAAGATTCTCATCCATTATAATTTTAAACAAATTAATAAATTCATGTAAAATTAACTGGGTACATAACTTGTACCTTAGAGGTAACTCGGTGAATACCCATCCAAAACTACCCAACATGTATTATAATTGTATAAACTTTATTCTTTATGACATATAGCATGAACATAGAATTATAATTGTAATAAAACTTATATATGATGTGCAGATCTTTGAACATTACACATATGTTGATTAAACATTTATATATATATATATAACACCTATCACCTATTGTGTCCCAGATTTACACCCACGTGAAGGTACATGTCTCAAGGGTTACATAATATATTAATAAATGTTCAAATTTGCATAATCTGTAAAAGGTACACGGCATGTAGATCTGAATACATGCCATGTACCATCCTCACCGTCCATCCAAAGTACATTCCTAGGGAAACAGCGTGTGATATGTACTTTGAGAATTTTTGGATTACAAGGTGTGTCCAGTGGACCACATACCATTTAGACTCTACTCTACACATTCACCAACTGGGAAAGCCATGTATGGGATACACAACTTGACCCTGATCTAAAGGGACTACAAAATATGTCTAGTGGTCCACATGGAATATAGTTTGGCTAACCGTGTGCCAGCCTGTCTTGGTCAACATGTGGTGTAATAATTAACTACACCGTGTGTCATTAATGCACATGGCTTGAGTAATTTTTGAGTTACTCCTAATGTGTTGAACACAACTACACGGTGTGTGATCCATATTACACGTCATGTATGGAAGATTAAACATCGTGTAACTTCGAATACATGGCTTGTACTATCGTGTTACCTAGATGGAATCATCGATGCCTCATGATGAGATATTTGATTTAATTTTAATCATAAAATTATTTGTTTCTGTTAGATCCGTGAGAAATGAAATAGGAAGAACATATCTCAAAATTCATATTACAAGAATAAATAAACATGAATTGAAAAACTAAATTATTAAAAAATAAATCATCAACGAATTATTTAAAAATTATACACAAAAATATGACCGCTCTGATACTAATTGTTGGTTCTAGGCGCAGCGGAAGAGTGGTTGGGTTGGTGCCCAAATTTAAATTTTACCATGATCAATGATTATTCTAGGATCAATACGACGATGAACACCAGTATCCATGGAATAAAATCAAATATTTAGATAAATAAGAAATATCATCGAAACCTTGAGAGAGGATCAACATATTTTGGTTATAATTAATTAAATTAAATTAAAGAAATACCTATAAGGTTTTATTTCTTAATTTATGTGTTTGACCATAGATCTGCAGTGATCCTTTTATTTTTTTGTAGATATCAAGAGTAGATCTCCTCTAGCGGTAGTCCACACGTGCTCTACGAATCTATCGATTTCGTTGAAGGAGTCTATGGGTGATAGCACGGAAGGACCTTGCACTTGCATCGTCCACCCTCGATCACCTTGAGAGCCACTTCCAAAGAGTTCTCTAATCCGGTGGAGGATGGTTGCTCTCATTCTTGAGAGTGTTCTTGGAGAAAAAAGGATCTCTTGAGGCTTGAGATATTTTTCTCCAAAATGTTGTGCACAACCAAAATTGTCTTTATAGCTTGTGGTTTTCCCCCTTTTCTAATAAGAGAATAATATGTAATAGGGAATTTAATTTACTAAGTAATAATAAATAATTAGAAAAACTGTCGTGACTTATTTTATTATTCCATGTGAAACCCCTATATCAAATAATAACAGTAATACCATTATTTCCATGACATATGCTTAGCTTGAAAGTTACAATTAAGTATTATTTTAATCAAATAATATTTAATATTATTTTCTCACTAGACCCTTTAACTCGGTCCTCCCATCCTTCGAAATATTTATCAGACCTTGAATATAAACTATTTATTTATTAAATAAATAAATAAATCTAACTACATTATTCACCGATAAATAAATAAAAAGATATCAGGCATACCTGAACAATTATTTAACCACAACCGAGAATAATATTAATTTATCTTGTTAAATAACAAATTATTTAACTGAGATTTTGGATACACTTAGTGTGTGACCCTCTAGGCCTCTTTCTCAGTGGAGTTAGGCGAGCCTTCCTAAATTCCAAGGTTAGCATCAAGCAACATACCAAGACACCCATAGAGAAAGAAGTTAATTCCATAATGACATGTCACCTCGTACAAATGCTTACCATTTAATATAATCCCTTTATCACAATATCTCTAATCGAGAAGGTTTCATGCCAGTGTGATCAACCTATATTCTCGATTACACATTCTTTGACTTTCCTTAAATAAAACTTTCCTAGTGAACACCATGGACATGGATTTATTTAGGCTATATCATTTCCATCAAAGGGCCTGAGATATTTACTTCCATTAATGAATATAAGGGGTAAATATTTTCTCTCATTATTCATTAATGCAATATTACTCGTGACGCACCTAACTTTTCTTACCTCACCGCGAGCATATATCATCACAGTTTTCACCAATACATAAAAGTGTGTGACTTATAATATCTATTAATAATAATCTTAAAGTCTAAGGATCGTTATATACATCCATAGATAGGAACATCCAACGACACTTATAATGTGGATTTCCTACCATCAGGTCTCATTCACATAATATCTTATTGGATATTACCATGGGTGTACACCATGATAAGGTGCCTCAAAGTCCTATGAGTCTCCACCCTTGATAGACTGAATCATTTTTTTCTTTAAATGATATCATCCAGTCATAGAACATTTATTCAAGAATAGTGTCATGGCACTTCTGGGTTCTCATTATAGCGGGGAAATTCTATGACCTTTTAGTGTGAGAGCTACTCTTAGGACATTATCACATGTTATGTTACATAGAAGAACAATAATGATGTGATAAAGAATTTATTAATATTTAAAACCATGAATATAATTTTATCATAATCTATAGGGAAGTTGGTTCTAGGGCACCAACTCCAACAAAATCAACCTTTGACCTAAGAGAAATAACTTATATTATTGGTCTTGGCAGGAGCTAAAACATTCCACATGTACAAATATGTATCACCTGGGTTGGAATCATTATGGTTCCATCTATAACTGCCTCCATCCGCCTTGGGATGCTCCATTAATTACAAATATTTATTACTCACATGCAGGTGAGAGGAACCAAATGATTGGTTAAGGGGGATTATATAAATATCCTTGGACATAGAAGTCCTACATAATAATGGAGGGAGTGATAACTCAGAGTCCATCATTTAATTTAATATTAAATAATTAAAAACTTGTGAAATAAATTAAATTAAAACATTTTATATATACATAAGTCTCGTTCAATCTCATTAACGGTCATACATGAAACAAATATGAAAAATTAAATGTATAGAATTCATTTATTTATTTATTATTTTATTATTTATGATAAACTTTATTGAATTAATTAATTAATTAATTAATTAATTAATTAATTAATCCCCTTTCATCTTAATGATCATCCGATCTTATTTAGAGACACCCATCATTAATGGTATTCATAGAAAATAAACTATAGAACCAATAGTGTCATATTAATTACAATAAATTAATTAATCCTTTAAAATTCTTTATAACCATTATTAAATTTTCAAAAACACAATGGTGTGTCAATCAATAAAATAAGGTTTTAATGCTGCAATTTTCAAATTTAATTTGATTTTAATTTTATCCATTAATGGGAGATTACACGGTGTATACATCCATCTATACACCATGTAACTCGATTCTTGTATATCTAAGTCACATGTTTGGGGCTTCTGTGTGTTAACTCGGCCGGACTACATGGAATGTACATGCTATCTACACACCATGTATTTATTTTTCGTGTGCCCAGTTATCCTAGTAAACATGCGGTGTTCAATAAAAGCACCACGTGTAATTAATTGTTCGATTAATATGGATACAATGTGGATGGGTATACGGCATGTTCTCTGGCTACACGTGTGTAACCCAGTTTTACCGGCCAAAGATATAGCAGTTCCTGATGACATCTCCAAACATTCTTCATTTATTCTTAAACCTTTAAGAAAATGAAACCCTGAAAGAACATGATTAATATGTTGATTACATGTTAATTCAAATATAATTAAATAATGAATAACATGTAATGAAAATCTAACCATAATTTCACATAGATCAATATTCAAATAATTATTTATAAATTTAAGTGAAACCACTCTGAAACCACTTGATGGTTCTGGGAGCAGTGAAATCATGTAGAGGTAGGTGATATATTAAAATTTATTTTAGTAATCATTTTTCAAAACCATGAGCGAGGATATTTCATTTCAAATTTATAACTAATATATTTAATATTTTAAGAAATAAATATATTGGCTTAGTAAATTTTTTTGTTGGTGAATGTTGATCGATCGAAAAGACCCTTTCATATTAACTTTTTTGCGCTATGAGGATCCAAGGACAAAATCCCTCTAGCGTTGATCCACATGTGATCATATGATCTCTGATAAACACCACTCTATGTATAGGTGTGGCATGGTGAGTCAAATGTCTTGTGTTGTTCATTCTTAATCACTTGTTTTTTGATCTTGAATAAATCACTCTTGCACTTCTGTTTCTTGAGAGGGGGAGAGAAGGAGGACTTGAGAGATAGTCTTTTGTTCACAACAATTCTCTATTCTTAATTTTTGGATTCTCTATACAATATACATAAATGTCTATTTATAGAGTTAGGTTTTAAGTTAAAATATTAGTTAATTTCATACCAGTCATTAAATAACATTTTTTATCTTTAATAAATGTCATTTCACATAATAATAATTATATTATTATTATTTTTTGGTGCGCGCCAACTTCTGCAATAACAAATATTATGCAACGGTCATGTTAATTAATATTTGTCACCAGACTCGGTCTTGGTCCATTAAAACTCCTCTAGAATTTATTTAACAACCAATTAAATATTTTATTCATAAATAAATAATTCATTCACAAGAAGATGAATAAATATTTATTTATTTATGTGATCAATATAAATTGAATAAAATTATTCCTTGAAGTTGAGAAAATATTTATTCCATCAATTAAATTTGAATAGAATTTAATTTAGATCAACAAAAACACTTAGTGTGTGGACCTCTAGGATTATTTCTCATTGGCATAAGGTGGGTTTACCTAAAGCCCAAGATTACTTTCTAGAAATGAGTCAAGGCACCCAAGATAAATAACTTAATATCACAACGTCTAAAACCATGCATGAATACTCACTATGTAATATAATCTCTTTATCACAATATCTCATCAAGCAGGTTTCATATTTGTGTCACCAACCTATATGCTCAATATGTCTTTCTTTGACTATCTGAAATAAAGAAGTTGTTACACCATGAACATGAAATTTAATGTGAAGGTTATATTCCAATAAAAGGGATAAGATATCATCTTTTATAAATATGGAATGGAAAAATCCTTTATCAACTTATTCATTAATGACGTGTCGCTCATGATGCACCCAAGATATCCAACTTCACCGTGAATTATTATCATCATGGTTTATGAGATAAATCTAAGTATGTGAGTTGTAACATTCATTAATAATAATCTTAATGTCTAAGGACCATCACACACGCTGGTAGATAAGAATATACGGTGACACCAAAACATGAAAAATTTCTACCAACAAGTTAGTTATCAAAATCTCTCATATTAGATATTACCAAGTGTAAACTTCATGAGATGAAGACTCATTTGCTTATGAGTACTCGCACCTTACAATTTATGTATTATGTGTCCCATCATAGTACATTATCTAACCGCGGAAAATTATTTTAGAATATGTTCTCATCATAGTGGGGAACTATTGTGACCTTATCAATATAATGTGTACTATAGGACATTATTACATTAGAGTCATGCAAAACAAAAAACAATATGTAATAAAAAGTTTTATTAATATTTAATACATCCAATATACATGTAATCAAAGTACTAACAGTTGGCCCTAAGAAACATACTCCAATAGAGGCTTCATCATAGACATTGATAAAAAATTATTTTTCTCATTGATATTATATGTTTTCCATGACTTAAATTATTTGATATTACATTTATTTCTCTATATTATTTATAATCTTCAAATTATAATACAAACATTATTCAACTAATTAAATTCCATAAATATATTTTAAAAAAAATTCTTCCATAGAATATTTGAATTATAATTAATGGTATTATATATATATACTTTCTTTATTACTATATATTTTAATTTGACCCATAAATTTATAAAAAAAAGTTGCATACATGTGAATAAAATTATTTTGTTTTATAATTACTCTAATTATTTTGAAGTTAGATTTTTTTTAAATAATTCAGAAGTAATATTTATTAATTAATAACAATTATGAATTATTAGTAATTAATTAATTATAAATAATTGAATTAAGTTATTCATTAATAATTATAAAGTTAATAAAAAATGAATAATAATGTTAATAACATTTTTTATTAAGTATTTGTAGTAATTATTAATGAATTAATTATTTGATAATAATGAATAAAAATTATTAAATATATAATAATATTTATTTATACATATAAATTATTTAATTTATAATTAAAAAAATTATTAATTATTTATTAAGTAATAATTATTAATAATTATTATTTATATGTGTCATTAGATGTTCCTATCTATGGATGTTTTTATTGATCTTTATACTTTAAGATTATTATTAATGAGTATTATGAGTCATTTACTTTGATGTATTGATGAAAACCATGATGACATATGTTTACAGTGAGGTACGATACGTTAAGTGCATCACGTGTAATATTACATTAATGAATAATGTGAGAAAGTATTTTTCCCTTCTGATCTTTAATTGAAGTTTATATCTCAGGCTCTTTGATGGAAATGATATAGCCTAAATAAATCCATAAAAATCATGTCCTATAGGAAAGTAAAATTTCATGGAAGTCAAAGAAAGAGACATCAAGTACACAGGTTGATGGCACCAGCATGAAATCTACTTGATTAGAGATATCATGATAAAGGGATTATATTACACAGTAAGCATCAGTATGAGGTATTATGTTGTGGCATCATTAACTTCTTTCTCTATGGATTCCTTGTCATGTTATTAGATTTTGACCTTGGACTTTAGGATGGTTTTCCTAATTCCACTAAGAAAGAGGCCTAGAGGGTCACACACTAAGTGTAACTAGAATCTTAGTTAAATAATAATATTATTATTTATTATTTAAAATTTTGAATAAATATTTATCTGACATGTGTCTTAATAATTATTCATGGTTTCTTGATTTCATACATTATATCACCAGTTATTTGAGAGAATATAATGTGAGCATAATAATTAATAAATATTTATTTTTTATTTGGTGAATATAATATTTATTTATTGGAAAATAATGAAGTGATATTTATTTAATAAATAAATAGTCATTATTCAAGGCCCGATAAATGTTGTGGAGAAATGGAATACTGAGTTTAATGGTCTGGTGATAAATAATATATATTTAATATTATTTGATTAAATAATATTTAATTTAATTTACAAGTTAAGTGAATTTCAACAAAATATTATTATTATTATTATTTAATCCATGGGGTTCAGCAAGGGATTTAATAATTAATAATGGGTACTTGTGAAATTATTTATTTCTGACCCCAGTGAGATATGAATCTAATTATATTATTTTTATAGTGATCCAATTCATTTGTTTAGTTTTTCATAACAAATTTGGAGAATCCTATCAAGACATAGAGAGATCCCTTCTCCAAGAACTCTCCCAAGAATGGAGAGTGATCTCCCTCCACCACCCACTCTCAAGTCAAGAGAGATTAACGAGAACACTTTAGAAGTGATTCTCATGGTGATCAAAGTTGAACGGTGCAAGCGATAGGATCTACCGTGCTTGTACTAGGATATTCCTACAGTGACGTTCATAGATTTTTGGAACTTGTGTGGATCACCGATAGAGGGAATATTATCTTGACTCCTACAACATTGTTTCATCCCCAAGGTGGCATGTTTCGGGTGATGATGAAATGGTCCGACAAGAATCATCACCCGTTTTTTTCTTAGAGATGGTTTCTTATCAAATTCACCATTTCTTTTATTTCGACTCATTCTGCATCATTATCCCTTAAATGAAGTTTGGATTAACCCTATGGGGATTGGGTAATTTACCCCTTCTATATTGTGAAAGAGATTCTATAGTTAGGTGGTCCTAGTGGGTGATTTCATGGGGTCATGTACTTATGCAATCGGTCCTCCTAAGATATAACTTCCTCAGATGGTCTCCAAAAAGTTTATTTGTGGATCCAAAAACACCCAACAACCCTAGTATACATGATTTATGGATCTTCTTTACAAAGGCAGGTGCTCATTGAACAAAGATTTGGACGATGATACTTAAGGACTCTATTGGTCAAGAGGATGGGAATTCGGGCTCACCACGCCCCTTTTGGGGGGGGTTATTACCTATTTTGAGACTCTCTTATAGATTTAAGTCATGTTTATATGTTTGTGAATCCTTGGTTCATTCCCAAAGAGTGTGTCCATAGTTTACCCCTAGTTTGTCAGATCATCATAGGCATACATGGATTTGATTCTACGGAGGTAATACTGACTTGAGCTATACAATAAGGCACTCTAGAGTTTATAGTCATCCAGGGAGGATAGAAGGTGACTTTAGGTTGGGATAATACCCATAATATGGGTTTCCTACATATCCTCGAGAGAGGAATCAGAACCCACGTAGTTTGGAATTATTGGGGCTTACATATAGAAGCTGACCATTTAGGGGGACATGATTGGGTGAACCCCTTTTGGAAGGGCACCCTTTTGATCTCGGGCCATTGAGAAGGCATCCTATGTATCATGGTTTGATTAGGAATTAGAGTTCATGTAGTTCATAATTTTTGGGGCTTATGTATAAAAGCTGCTCATTTGAGGGGACATAATTGGGTGAACCTTTTGGAAGGGCACCCTTTTGAGCTCAGGCCTTTGAACAGGCGTCCTACGTATCCTAGTTTGATCAGGAATTAAAGTTATTGTAGTTTATAATAGTGTGGATGTTGCGATCATGACAAACCTCTAATCCCATGATTCATGCTTGGTGTGAGAAACAAGAGGATGTGAGAGATCCAACCAACTATATGCTTCCTATACTACTGGTGGGAGAAAGAAAGCCTGCGGAGGAAGAGGCTAGGGAGACAGTGGGTGAGGTTGCGGAGAAATTAACCCTTTAATGTGAGATAAAATTAAAGTTTTTTCAGCTCGGCCTATGAAATATTGGAGACTTACCTCAGTGGGAGTTCCCCAGAATGCGTTCTGGGAAGGGTAGGAGTGTCGTCCTCATCACAATGGGAAGCGAACATAACCCCTTTGACTGATCACCATTCCTCATTGAATGGAAAAGAAAGTGATCACCCCTAATACCTAGAATGGGGAGGTTCATGTTAGCATACCAAGGTTGGACTCTGGGTTACCTTGGGAATGTAGACCCACATATATCCTCAGAGCCCAAACCGTTGTGGGTAGAGCCTTCGTGACTCCACTTACCATGGATATGTAGACTCAAAGGGGTACGCTGGTGCACCCAATGTTCTAATCATATGGGTCTGGTGGATTTGGAGGAGGCTTTGTCTTGATGTTGAGGGACTGGTTTGCGGAGGTACTATGGAGGGTTGGACGGTAATGGAGGGGTGAGATTGGAAGTTGAGGAAAGAATACTCGAAAACACCCCATTCCATGTACTGTTTTCTTATGTAGTATGGGGGAGGCTCCGAATACAATAGTTGTATGTGGGAAGAGGGGTCATCCTTGTACCGAAGCGGTATGCGGTCATGGGTATGGACCGCCCCACACAATAGTTGTATGCAGTCCTGAATACGGTTTGTCAGGCTGCTTTGGGTTCCATCCGCGTATTGATGCAGTACACGACGCCGAGTTAAATCTGCATAGTGATACACTACGTAGAACACCATATTGAAGGAGGGTCTGAGGGACTATCGTTCACGGGGAGTTTATCAGTGAGAAATATGTGGTTTGTGGTTTCACCAATCAGGATCGCGATTCTATTATTATTATTAAGTTCCCCCATTTTATGGTTCGCGGCTAGATATACCTTCAGAGAGCGTGGTTCACAATTCAGGCTTCTCCAATGATTCAATACTAAAGCTAGAATCTTCCCTGAGTTATTTCATCCAACCTCTAGGGTCCCCTTTGAGATTTCTTCATCTATCCTCTCTCAATTCCTTTTTTGCTAATTTTATAAAGTATTGGGGGGAATCATATCTATGGGTATGAAGCACCATTTTCAGAGGCCCATGAAGAGATATATTGATCCATAGAAGACCTGATCAACCGGGGTTTGCGGAGGCTGCGATTCACGATCATGATTTGCGGAGCCCTACCAGTTTGCCTCGTCCGCGAACTACTACGTTCATGAGATGACATGAGGATGGTCCTTGCATGCATGATTCCTTTAGAGACATGGTTCATAGTCTACTGGGTTCACTGGACATCGCTCCATGGTCCAATGCCTTGTAGTTCATTCCGCATACATGTGGTTCATGATCCAAGAGGTCTGTAAACCCTTCCCGGTGATGGTACATGGGCCACATAAAAATACTTTGAAAACTTGAATTCCTTCAAGTTTCTGCCAAAGTTTGTAGCTCAATTTTTGTCCATTCACCTTGTTAGACTTGTATAAATACATTATTCCTTCTTCAAATTGATTGAGAGAGTATTTTATTCCCTTGGATAAATTTTAAGGACCCTAAAAATGCCCCCAATTGGAATGGGGTCTATTCAGAACAAAAATGGGGCTATTATAATGTAAAAGCAGTCTTGAACTGAAATGATTCATGGTAGAAAAGATAGAACCAGTAGGAGGGAATCACCACTATATATAGAGGCCTATATCATTTGTCTTTTATTGTTTCTCATGGTGAAAAGTGCTCTTGACTCCCCCGACTTCCTCTTCATTTTTGTATTGTTCCTATTGCACAAATTATGTTCGTTAACCGCTTCGTACGTGCCATGAAAGGAACTTTTTTCCATTTATCTGCCCATGAACGAAATTTTTGATTTCACGAACAGTATTGTGGAATTTTAAAACTAAAATCCAGATTCCGCATAGAAGAACGCTACGCTGCTTGTGTATCTGCATACCGAGCTTGAACCGGTGAACTAAACTTTAAGACTTAATAATCTGAACTTAAAATTTTAATCTTAAATCTTTGAAAATGAACTTGATGGGGCCCTAATTCATTGTATCCTCCTTTCGAAAACCCTTTTTTTTCTCCGGACAACATTCCATTGGCCAGCACCTCATAGTTTCTTCACATACCATGGTTTTACGAGGTGTAACGCTTTTGTGTGCCATAGAAATATGTGGCGGCTGCTTTCGCACATCACGCAGTACCAGGGATATGCCTACCTCATACTATTTTTGGGAAATGTACATGGAGCCCTATTTAGACATATTTTTAAGCCCTTTGTACATTCTTCTGTAGCCTTTATCCAACAAATTTCATTGTACTACCTTTTATTGACTTTTGTATTTTCATGTGCAAACCACAATGGCTCTTTCACTGGTTGTGATTAACGCCATAGATTCTTCTGAGGCTACTACTACTACCCTCTTTATGATGCTGATGAAATATCAAATAACATGGAGTCTTTGGTCGATGAAAAAATTCTGGACATTCTGTTACACCAGACTCTGAAGAAACTTCTTACGGTGAGTCAAAGTAAGTACCTAACTTCAGATAGGCTTCCTTCTTATGGGTTTGGTTTATTGTACGATACAAAAATATCAGCGCCCAATCTGATTGATCAGCCTACTTCCTGAATAATTAACACCTCAATTCTGAAGGCATTGATTTCTTCCAAGGGGTGGTTCCTTCAAAGTGATATTGTCTCTAGGTCCTTAGTGAACTATGCACCTTGAAATTTAGAGGAAGTTCAGTGGAAGCCCGACCTAATGACCCACTGCTACTAGAGAATTGTGCGGAAAGCTATAGTGAATGATTAGCATGGTTGGTCCTTCTAGAGGGATCTCTTCTCTGGAGGCTTGTTTGGATTAGACTAGGGGTGGCCTTTTGGGTTCTCCTAAGCTGCGAATAATTTCAAACCGATCTGTAGACTGTGGGACTATATGTGGCTATTTGGGTTTCTCATACATACACTCACTATCCCACTGTCTTTATCTCACATCTCCTAAGAAGGTGGATCTCAAACACCAATACATTCAATTTAACCCATGGGGAGTTCGGCATCAGTCTTTGGGATATCTGGATAATTTCAGGAGTCCCTATAATTGGGGACATGTATGATGAATTACTACCTCCCTCCTCTGTTTGGTATAACGAGGAAAGAACCTCTACTTTGTCCAGGAAACTCATCATTCAAGCGAAGACACTTTTTAAGGAAATCGATCTTTTTTCGAAGTAGGACGTTCCTTTTGATGAGTGGTTTGGCACTTTTGTTAAGCATACCGGTCTAGAGCCCAATCCACGAAGACCCAGGGATTATCCTACCAAAACCACCTAGAGGCGAGCAGGTACTTACTAGCCCACCCTAGAAGAGAGGAATTTTCATAAGTGTGGATGGGGGCTCATCCCTAACTTCAATCAATTATTTTGACTAGCGGCTTTCTTGGCCATGTTTCTGAGTGGGTGGTTCTTACCAGTGCGGAAATCTGGTGGTGTAAGAGCCTCAAATTTTATCATGGCTACTCAGTTGGCCACATAAAGATGTATCAATTTATCTATCCTAGTGTTGGCCAAGATTTACCTCCTAATGGGTCGAATCATAAAGGGGTTCCACCTTACCAGATGACTGGGCCCTTCCAAATTCATTGGGGCTAGATGGGATCCCACATAAAATGTTATTCCTTCATCAATTCCTTACTAATTCTGCATTCCACCCTCCAACCACATCTTCAGAGCACTAGTGGGTTCATTCCAGTGTCTTGGACTTCACAGGATAAGCAAGAGGAGAAAACTAAAAAGAACGAGAAAGAGTTAATGGATTATCTCTACTTTTACGAATGTTTCTCTTATCACCCTTATAATTCCCCTACTGGTACTATTACAAATAATTCATCTGAATACTTTGTCAACTGAGGTTACTTCTTTTCTTTGATATAAGGTGTCTTGGTTGCTTGTATCAGAGGGGATATTATTTATGAGGGATATGTGCCCTATAGATTTATTCATCAATTTAACTGTGTCCAAAAGTTGTGTCCTCGTGCTCTAAATAGTGCTCGTTAGGAGAAGCATCTGATGATAGCCCTTCAACTATGGATAATGTTCACCTAAGAGGACACCTAGTGTTAGGCCAGGCTTATGGATCCCAAGGATCCCATGCCCTTCCTTACCAAAAACTATACTGAATCCTGGGTTAAATCATATCCTGATGGCCAATTATCCAACCTGGTTCCTATCATGACAACTTCCAAGGAATCTAGGAAAAATGAAAATGAGAAGAAAAAGGGAGTTACTGAACACTCTTGATTGGGGAAAGTCCTCTGAAGGCATCTTGGATCCCCCCTATAAAAATTGTGAAATATGGGGTTGTGACCTCACGGGTGGCCGAACTAGCTTCCAAAGTTGTAATTGGGAGTCCATCATCCATTCCCCCCAAGGCCAATTTTCTTCTGGACAGGAGGCAATGAGACCTTTTGAAAGGCCATCCATCTACTTATGACCGGTCCCCTCATGATTTATGGTTACTCCTCCAAACTAGGGAATTTTATCTTACTGGCATTGGCTATGTGTCATCATCCACTGACGTTTCTTTTGATGAGGATCCAAAGAGGGTGGTTTGTTACCTTGAGGACCTCAAGATCCTCATCCATTCTCGATGTGGTCATTTCTAGTACTCACATCGGGTACTTTCCATACTGCGACTAGAGACCATTGATGAGGATGATGACGTCACTAGCTCACCTATTGCAGTTTCCGCGAAAAAAATAATCTTACTTGCTCCCAATTTCTCATAAACATTCATCTTCTAGTGGTATTAAGTTTATAGGGACACTTGAGAAACATTTGTGATTGTCGAAACCTGCTCCGCTCCCCTGCACCATCCTTCCAGCGTTGGCCATCCCAGTTACGGTTGCATTTCCAGATGCCTGGAGAGTCTAGGATGAACTGAGGGAGAATGCTTCAAATGAAGACATATGGAGGCATCGTCAAGGGTTAATTTTTGACCTTCTAGGTTTTGGGGGATCTATTTCTCCTACCAGTATTTCAGCCGACAAAAAGCCTGATGAGGTTGATACCTACTTGAACGAAATGGACAAGTGTCTTCACACTCCTGCAAATAAGCATTACTGGTCAGACCGCTTAGCATCGATGGAAGTACTCCCAAGGCTGGTGGGAGAGGTTTTATCTACAACCTATGATATTAAATTGTTTTAATGTGAAGATTCTAAAGGTCTCCCCTCCCTACCCTTTTTATTTTACAGGGGCCTGCAGGGTCTCAGGAGACGGATCTTTCCCAATTTATTCTCTTGGAGGTATTGCAGCTAGGGAGTGCACCCTATCAATGGTAGGGGGTACTACGGAAGGATCCCATAGATCCCAAGAACACATGGAAGCAGTCATTGCAGACCCTTCTAGGGAATTTACCCCTCTATCTCCTCTTCGTTCTCTTATTCAAAATCCATCCCCCCGAAAATCAAAGAAGTTCAAGAAATCCTCCCAACTATCAAAGCATACTCAAAAGGGAATCACAAGTAATTTTCTGTTCACCTAGTGATTTAACCATGTACCCTTATCTTGTCAGCTCACTGGTACTTGTATGTACTTTGACACAAGGACTATCGGTAACTAGATGACGACTGCTCAGGCATCTACATCTCATGTCCCCTTTAGGGTAGAGTAAGGGTCACCATCTTTTGTGGCTGACCGAAATAGGGAAACAGGTCCATCTAAAGATATAGGGGGTACTGTTGAACCCTCAGGTGTTCCTGATCCCACTCAAACAATCTCTATCATAATGATGGAAGGACCTCTATAATTTGAGGTCTCACTTGACCGTGTTGAACCAACTCTCATATAGAGGGACAGGGTGGTCGAAATAGCAGGGGTCGAGTCTAGTGGCAAGCCCGAAATCCAACTAGATTTTGGAGGGCCTTCAAATCACAAGGATCCAATCAATCTTGATTGAACATCCTTTGCTCTTATAGAGGTATTCACTTCATAGGTTGATATTTTGCCTTCTTATGGTGGCTCTAGAGAAGCCACAATCTAGGAGGTTGATGTTCTGACCCCTGGAAATTTAGAGAGGGCTATCATGACCTTTTTTCCAGTTCTGAGAGAATTTGTGTTTTCTACCCCCAGGATATCAAGACCAGTACCCTTATCTAGACTGACTATCCCTACAGGACTTATTTAAATTAGAATCCTTTTGAGGGACACATTGAGGGATATTTTTTCATTCGATCATGTCCCTAGGTCTTTAGTACTCCCGAGTAACCATGGGGTGCAACTAATGATTGAATATGTAACTCCACCTATTTTAGATGGTGGTATTGTTGCGGGGGTGGGAGGTACTGAATTTATATCCTCACTATTCTCAAAATCGAAACTACATGCCTTAGCAATAGTGGCAGATGCCCCCATTCTATCCTCCATTACAATTACCAAAGATGAGGTTGTTGCAGTGTCGAGCCATGCTATAGCCATTGAATCAAGTCCCTATCTTGTGAAGTTCATTCCTGGATATATTTTGTCATCAGGGAGTGACTTTGAGACTAATCCAGGAGTCTTGGTTGATCTTCATCCCATCCGAAAAAAGTCATGGAAGAACATTTGGAGATTAATTTCTCAGACCCCATTGGCTGAGATGCCAATGAAATTCCCAAAGTTACACCACCAGTTTTTGGTCCTATGTTTTGTTGGATTTGATTATTATGGTATTCATGATATAGTAAGGTAGAAAGTCATTGCTCAGGAAGCAACTGGTATGCTTGAATATCAACTTTTTACGATAGATTCGACAGCTTATCTTGCTACTACACGGAAAATTCTCATTGATGAAGCTACCAATCATGATAGAGTAGTTGCAAGGTTAAAAATCGAACTCATGAAGCAAGATTCCTTGATAGAAAAACTTGACTAATAAGTGGATCAATAGATCCATAAACTAGAGTATCTTAAACGGGATTGGGCTCGGTCCACGGTTGCCATTGAGGAGGGGCGATGGAAAATGAAATAAGGAGAAAGGACTGACCTCCAAGCCATGTGGTACATGGAGGCACTACTGACGAGTGCTGAGGCTGAGAATAAAAATTTATTAAAGCTTCTACAATGCATTTAGGAGTCACATCAATCATTGATGCAACTCTGTGACTCTATCAAACGTCTCTTGTAAAGATCATGTCTTGCTTACAAGGAGAGGCTCCATGCTATGGATGCCCACCATATATTTTATGAAATATCATAGAACCAATTTTACTTTAAATGGTTCTTATTTGTATTTTATTTTCATGTAAACTGATTACAATCAATCATATAGATATAATTTTGATCAGGTATTAATTTTAAACTGTGATTCAAAACTAGTAAATTGAAATAATCGAAATGAGATCTAATTTTTGCCTCATCTACGGGGCTCAGAGATCATAGTTTGACTATTTCTAAGGTTTTATGGAACACCTCATAAACTTTTGTGTCTTTTTTCATTATTACCAGAATTTTTTTCTAATCCTTATTGACACGGGCATAGCGGTCATAACTTGACTTTTTCTTAGGCTTCCCTTTGTGGGTTTTCGACCTAACAAGTTTCATGTCTCTTTTAATAGATTGAAAATAATTTTTTTATTTCTCAAACTAGAAATGGTGTAGGTTTAACAAACTATTACTTGACTTTTATCCAGAGGTCCCCTTTGTAGACTTACACTCTGGAAAGTATGGTGTATTTTTTTTGCTGGTATTTCACAGTCTTACCAATCAAACTTATTACTGGTGTTTTAAGTCGAACATCTTTAACCAAACTTAATAGGGTAGGGGCCCCAATTCAGTATTTGTCAGTCGAGAATGTTCTAATATCCTTTATACATGGATTAGGGATTTTTATTGACCCTAAATTTGTAAATTTTGGACATGCATGAGGCTCAGGATCCATTTTAGGCATACGAAAGTAGGATAAGACTCTCCTGGGGACGAATTTTCCCTTGATTGATGGTTGTTGTGTAGGAGACATATGCAGAGCCACTAGGGCATGATGTGAAAATCCAAACAAAGGTGTTTGTAGAAAACTGGCCTTCCATATCTGATGGACTAGTAGGGTTTTCAACACTTTGAATTTATTTTGATGTTGAGAGCCAAAGTGGGTGGCCTATCTAAGTGATGGTGTCTGAAAATATTGGGAACATTCATATAGGTTTTTAGCAGGCAACTGTTCCCACACGGTTCTTACTTGCGTAAGGGAGATCTGTTGAATGGTCAATTTAGTTAGAGATACTATCTCTTTTTTTATTAGGGGAATTTGTAAAGAGGAAGGTATGTAATCCATCATCCAGGGGTTTTCCAAATCTGAGGGTGTGATAGGACATGAATTTCATCTGATCATATAAAAACTGGAAAGGACTATCCTGAGAATGAATTTTCCTTTGATTGACTTCCATTTTGTAGGTGGTATATACAGAGCCTCTGGGGCATGATATGCATAGCCGAACAAAGGTGTATGTTGGACACTGTCCTTTTATCTCCAATGGCTATGAAGGATTGTTGATATGGGACCTTTTGGAATAGGGTATATGATCTTTGACAAGGGATTCACCTAATCATGAAAATGGACATTTCTTTTAACAGAACTTCTATGGGAAACCTATAAATGAGTGGGGGAATATTTCTTTTGTATGCAGATCAACTTCATGCATACATATGGGGTATCTTTATTTTATGGAAACCTCAAAAGAGACCAGAGATGAATCGGGCCAACATGTTCAAATATATCTAGGACGTGGGTGGGAAAGAGAATGTAAACCATGAATTTGAGGTCCCTTGAATCAAGAGGGATGTTACAGGGTTTGGAAGCCATTGGGCATGCTGATATAGGATAGGGATCTCCTAGGGACGAATTTTCCTTTGATTTATGGTCATTTTGTAGGCGACATATGCAGAGCCACCAGGGAATGATGTGCATAGTCAAAAAAAGGTGTCTACAAGACACTAACCTTCTGTCTCAGATGTCCATGGAAGATTATGGAGATTCAAGATCACTCATAACATGAAGTTTGAGGTATGGCAGGAATGTATCCAGATGTATTAGAGACATTCAAGCTGTGACTCACTCATGGAATTAGGTATCCCTTACGTATATCTGACTCACACGAAGGGTGAGGCATTCATCCCATCTTTGGGGTACCATATTATTTAACATTATTTGTCCAGGAAGTGGGGTTCTTTACAGGGAAGGGAACAGTGACATGCCTTTTAAGGTCATGTTGTTAGGACCAAATTCTTGGACTGTTTTTCCATCATGTGATGGTATATCTCTTGCTAAGATCCCTAAGCTCACATGAGCTATGATTGGTGTGAGAAACAAGCAATTACGAGGGTTCCAGGTCAACACTTAAGAATAGAAAAATCAATATCAGGGAGCACTTTAGGTTTAAACAAATGCTATGAAGTTTAACATCATATAACAAGGATGATTTTGGCCTTGCAGTTTAATGTCATGTGGTGAGGACATTATGTTTTATAGTTTAGAGTCATACAGTAAGGACGATTACGTTGTAATAAATATCATTAATAGCTTTTATTTAATCGCAATCAGGATGTTCTAGTGTTCCTTATACGTGATTGATTATAGAAGGTGTAAACCATAGTCTTGAGGGCAACTTGAATTAGGAGGGATGACATGGGTCTTAGAAGCCATCGGGTATACCAATATAGGAAAGATCTCTAGTGGGAAATAATTTTCATTTGGTTGACAGTTTTTTTGTAAGAGACATATGTAGAGCCATCGGGGCATGATGTACATAGTCAAATAAAGGTGTCCACAAAACATTGGCCTTCCATCTCAGATGACAATGAATGTTTATGGGGATCTAAGTTTTCTCAGAGTATGGAGTTTGACAAATGGGAAAGATGTGTCTGGGAATGTAAGTGATACCCAGACCATTATTAAATATGAACTAAAGAAGATTATATATAGATTTAACTCATATGTATTAAGGGAAGTAAGATATTTTGAATTATTATGAGTGGGGGGCATGTGTGGGATCTCGTAACATTTGATAATCGTGTGATACATGACTCTTGGATAATCTCATAGTTTATTGTCATGCAGTCAGGACCTTTCATGGAATCCCTACACAAGTCTAGATTACACACAATAGAGGGTCATTTCCTCTTTTTTAACGATGAATGTGCTGAGATTCTAGATATAGGTGTCACTACATATCCTGCATGGGCAGGAATCAGGCCGTACATAGTTATGAACGCTCCCTACAAATATTTGGTCCATGCGTAGGGACACGTGAGGGAATTTTTTTTCAATGGTTGGGTCAGGATGCCAAATCCAAGCATCACTACGTATACTACAAGGGAAAGACTCAAGATAAACATTGTTCTGAACGTTCCCTGTACCAATCTGGCTCAGACATGGGAGTAGGAACATTTTTGTTTCATTCACTACGGGTGTTGGGTCTACCATATTTCTCTTTATTTTCTTGTGCACAGGAATCCATACCACTGATCCTAAGCTCACATGAGTTATACTCTATGTGAGAAACATGGATTGAAAAGGGTTTCCCTATCTAGTGTGGGGAGATATAGGATATAATAGAGGCATATTTTTTGTGGGGGTTGTGACAAGATCAAGGATCAACACATCTCTACGTTTCCCACAAGGGAAGGAATCAATCCATACGTAGTTCTCTGATGGATCATGCAGTTTATTTTCATGAGATTAGGACACTTTGTTCTATGTAGTTTAATTTATTTCAACGAGGACAAAAGTCACAGTTTAATGTCATGTTTCAGGGATGATTTTCTTACAGTTTAACATCATGTGTATATGACTATGACTCATAGTTTAGGGTCATAGAGTTTGGACCATGGAATTACAATACCACAACTCATAGTTTAGGGTCATAGAGTTTGGACCATGGAATTAAAATACCAAACTCATAGTTTAGGGTCATAGATTTTAGACCATGATAGTACAATACCACAACTCATATTTTAGGGTCATAGAGTTTGGACCATGGAATTACAGTACCACAACTCATAGTTTAGGGTCATAGAGTTTGGACCATGGAATTATAGTACCAAAACTCATAGTTTAGGGTCATAGAGTTTGGACCATGGAATTATAGTACCACAACTCATAGTTTAGGGTCATAGAGTTTGGATCATGGAATTACAATACCAAAACTCATAATTTAGGGTCATAGAGTTTTTACCATGGAATTACAATACCAAAACTCATAGTTTTGGGTCATAGAGTTTGGAATATGGCATTACAGTACCCCAACTCATAGTTTAGGGTCATAGAGTTTGGACCATGGTATTACAATACCACAACTCATAGATTAGGGTCATAGAATTTAGACCATGTAATTACAGTACCACAACTCATAGTTTAGGGTCATAGAGTTTGGACCATGGCATCACAGTACCACAACTCATAGTTTTGTGTCATAGAGTTTGGACCATGGATGGGCGTTTCTATTATATGAAATACTTCTTCAGAAACTTTGCATTTGTGGGAGCCGTAATGAGCTGTTTGTCTATTGATATCATGGAATATGATCCATTAGAATAGACCCTATGTATGACATATGGTCCCCCCCCCCATTTTGGTTCAAGATTTTGGGGCTTCTTCCTAAGTATCATCGGGGTTCGGAGGACTAACATCATTTCTACTTTGAGGAAAGATTGAAGGTGAACCTTTTGTTGAAGGATCATGTGATCCAATTTTCATATATTCTTATATGGTGTAAAGTGTGTAGCCTTTTCTCATCTAGCTAATCCAACTCATAAAACTACTAATGGGATTGTTCATCCATGGATAGTTGATCACAAATGGCCACATGAAGTGATGGAACTTGAATTTCGATTGGAAAAACCACCTCTTCCCCATACACTAGTGAGCACAGGGTCGCCTGGGTGGAAGTGTGGGTCGTGGTCTAGTAAGCCCACAAAGCATTAAAGAGGTTTTCTGGCCATGATTTCTTATCCTTATCTACCATCTTTTGGAGTAGGTTAGGTAGAGTCTTGTTAAAAGACTATATTTTTCCATTGGCTTCTGTGTGGTAGCAGAATGAGTGGATGGCTTTGATTCCATACTCCTGGTATAATTTTTCCAACTTAGCAAAGTAGAAGTTGGTGCTATATTCTATGAATATTGTATGAGGGACACCAAATCTGGTAATGATTTTAGATTTCAAAAGTCTAATGATTCTTTTCACCCCAACTTCTTTAAGGGGTATGGCTTCGACCCATTTGGAAAAGAAGTTGATTTCTATGAGTATGAACTTGAATTTTCTGGATGTGGTGGGTGGGATATGGTCCCACAACATCCATCCCCCAAGTAGCAAATTTCTAGGAGTACTTAGCTGTAAGAAGTAACTCTGGGGGTTGGTGAATAAAATTTTCAAGAACTTGGATGGAATGTCACTTCTTGGTGAAAATGGCACAATCCTATATCATAGTGGGCTAGTAATACCTAAGCCTTCATATTTGATGAGAGAACTTGGTTGCTGATTGGTGCACTCCACAAGCTCTAGCGTGCACTTCTTTCAGGATGGCAGCACTCTCTTCTCCATCAATGAACCTGAGAAGGACTCCATAAAGGCTTTGTTTGTAGAGAATCGTTTTTTGGTTTAACCCATTGTACAAGACAAAGTTGACCACCTGTCTTCGGATCTGTTCCCTTCCAACCCTATCTGGTAGGAGTTCCCCCTTCCAAAGGCAATTTGTAATGGATATCATCCAGCCGGTGGTGTGACAATAAGGATCAGAAATGGGGATAATTTCATTAATATCCTCTGTATTTTTCTATATAAATGGTAATACCATCCGATGATGGGAAATTCTAATGATCGTTTCATCTAGGTCTAGATCATCCAAGTTCATGGTTGCATTTTACAAAGCATCGGCTTGTGCATTTTGTGACTGGGGGACATAGGTCAGCATTGGTTCTAATGGGAATTATTCCATCATTTCTCAAACATGGTTCATCAATAGTGATAATACCTATTTATTAATAGCATAGTCACTATTGACCTATTTGATGACTATATTTAAATCACCTTTTATCTTTAGATGTTTGTGTTGTGCGTGGAGTTCCAGTTCCAGGCCCGCAATGAGGGCCTAATGTTTTGCTTCATTATTTGTACACCTTTCCAAAAGTAGGAAAGAATAAGGCAGGATGGTCTTTTCTAGGGATACGAGTATAACTCCTAGCCCCACTTTTTTGATCTTAGGATCCTCTATTTTTTTCCTTGTTGGGTTTTTAGAAGCACCATCGAAGTACATTTCCCAGGTCAGGGGGTCCTCCTGGATGGAGAATAATTCTTCATCTAGAAGTTCTGCATTCAATGGTGTTGTTTCTTTCGGGGGGTGCTCTACCAGTAAGTATGATAATGTTTGGAGTTTGATAACCATTTGGGGTATATACCATATGTAAAACTAGTGTAGGATGACCGACCATCATGATAGGTGTCTAATTAACATAGGATGGTTGAGGATATATTTGAGTGGGTTGCAGTGGGAGACTAGGTGGACCTCATGGTGCTTCTGGTAATGCTTGATTTTCTAAACCGTGAAGATTGGGTCTAGGTATTTCTTTTCAATTTTTGAATACTAAGTTTCATCATCAATCATTGTTCAGCTAAGGTAATAGAGGCTTTTCTCACTGTCGGTGTCATTCTTCTACGTGAGGTAGGAACCTAATGACCATTCTAGGTCATTTGCGTACAAAATGATTTTGGATTATAAAACGCTTATTGGAAATCATTGTCCTTCTCATATGTAACCCCTTTCTTCATTAACCTAGTGAAAGGAAAACATTTACCCACCAGGTTGGCCATGAAACTCCAGATTTAGGCCAGGTTCCCTTAGATACCTCTCAACTTATTGTGGTTGTGAGGCGAGGAGATTCCAAGGATAGATTCTTACTTCTTATGGTCAACTCTAATGCTACGATGGTGTACAATGAAGCCAAGGAATTTCCCAGAGGTAATGCCAAAGGAGCACTTTAAGGGATTCATCTTTAAACTGTGTTGTCACGGTTTGTTAAAGATAGTTTTAAGATCTTCTAGGTGGTTTGATCACTGTCATGATTTAACCACTAGATCTTCGAAATAACACTTGACAAATTTTCCCAAGAAGGTCTTGAAGATATGATGCATGGCGCACTGATATGTGGCGTTGGCATTTTTTAGACCGAAGGGAATCACCTTATAATATAACACTCTCTGAGGGGCCCTAAAATTAGTATATTCTTTATATCCTTAGAACATCTGGATCTAGTTGTATCCAGAATATCCATCCATGAAAGAAAGGGCCTCATATCTGGCGGTTTCATCGATCAACAATTCTATGATCGGGACTAGTAAATCGTCTTTCGAGAAATATCGGTTGAGGTCCCTGAAGTCGATGCAGATTCTAATCTGTTCATTATTCTTTTTGATAGGGACTATGTTTTATAGAAAGATCAGATATTGTACTTCCTGTATAAATTTGTCTTTGATTATCTTGTCAACTTCAGCCTCAATTTTAGCAGCATGCGTCGGCCGGGTCCTTCTGGATACCTACTTATATCCCCAGTGTTCTTATGGTAAACCAAGATGATGAGTCGAAACCTCAGAATTAAGGCCTAGAATTTCTATGTAGTTCCTGGAAAACACATCTCAATTTTTCTTTAGGAGGTAGGTATATGTCTTTTGTTCCTCAACATGCATAGCCACACTGATCAGGGTGGGTTGTGGGTCATCTTTGGTGCCCAGTTTTATCTCCTTAATTTCATCGATTGTGGTGGAGACACCTTCTCTAAATGAAGGAGGGGAATATTTTAGGTATTCTTATTCTTGTTCCTCTTCTTCTTCTTCATCTTCTTACTCTTGTGATGGAGAGAGGATTCTCGAGATGAACTCTCCAATGTTGGGAGATAAATCATCTTTTTCCATAGTGATTAAGGCAAGGGAATTTTGGGGTCCCAAGGACGGGTCAGGAATATCTCAGTTAGGTATTTTCCTGTCATCATGGGAGTTAGCCTGCTCTTCCATGTCTTTAGACTTGGTGGGTGTAATGGAGATCATGCAGACAATTGATTCTGTATCTAGACTTTCACTTATGCATTCAACTTGTTTGATGGGTAATACATACTCTTCCCCAAGTTGTTGTAGGGGGTTGGTGGGAGCCATTTCCAATCCATTTGGGGTAGTAATCCAATCAATTTCGTCTACTGAAGGATGTTTTTATTCTGATACATAGAACCCTGCATCGATATAATGTAACTAAAAGGACTCAAATGGGGATTTATTGGTGTGAAATGTTCTGTTTTTTCCATTAGTGTAATATTTGATGCACTGATGGTATGCTGGTAGAATTGCAGTGTGCAGATGCAGCCAAGGCCTCCCTAATAGGATGTTGAAGGCCATACTTTGCTGCACTACCAGGAACTCAGAATCTGACATGAGGTCTCCAAGACAAGTTTAAATCTTGATTCATTCCAATGTATTTTGTTCAATTTTATCATATCCCAGCAGATTTGTGGTGTAGGGTGTCAATATATCTTCATCATAGCCCAGCTGATGAAGCATTCTCAATGGTAGGAGGTTGACCCTGAAGCCATTGTCGATGAAAATTTTCCAGACATCAATTCCATTTATCTTTCTGGACATATATAAAGGTTTTATGTGCCCTTGGATGATGGAATCTTCATCCCTATCTGTGAATGAGATGACGACATGAAATTCTTCAGGACTGGTCTCCATCCGATAGACTTCTACCGCTGCTACTTCGGCCTCAATTTCTTGGGGACTTAGTAAGGCTTTGATGAGTTACTCTCTAATATCTATGAACAGAGTTAACACGTCTAGGATTGACAGCTTTTCTAGTACTGAAGAAAACTTCTTTATAATGTCATATTTCTACTCTAAATGTCGGATCTTCTCATCTCGGGGTTTCTCTTTCACAGAAAATTTAATTTCTTGAGATTTGGATGTTGATGGTTTGGCATTTGTGATAGGATATGGTGGCACTCTGATCCCTTCCGTGTTTGGCCAAACTAGTCCACCCATATGCCTTGGGCGATCTGGTATTTGTTATTTCTTCGATGGATACTCCAAGATAAATGGGCTTGGATTTCCTCTCGTGGGTCAAAGGATCATTTCAGTTCCTATTGTGTCTGTCGAATGGTCCTTCTGTGAGTTTCCATGATATTAATGGTTTGAGTTATGGCATGGCTGGGAATTTGACTCCTACCATTATCGTACCTTCTAGGAAACCTCCAGCCTATGCGGCCTCTTCCCCCAGCTATCCAGTTGGGTGCAGGGAATTCAGGTTTTTGGCCACAGTATCCATCATAAAAGGGTTCCATCAAGTGAATGAAATTAATGGAGTCAAAGGTAAGTTCATTATCTAACAATGATTCTATCTGTATGTCTCCTTATGATGGTTCCATTTGATGGGGTGGTTCCCATTGTACCGTTTGGAGGGGTGGTGCCCATTTTACCAATTTTGTTGGTATGAAGTCCAAAAGTTTCAATAATTACTTCAACTTTGGTGTCATACCATCTCCTTGCTTTTGCTTTCTTCCCTTCTCGCACTTAAAGGACTGCGAGGCTGAGGAGGAAAGATGTATTGTATTAGAAACATTTGTGGGCACAGTTGGTTGTTTTAACTATTCCTGGAGGCTTCCATGTACTCGGTTGACTATTTTCCGAGTCATCCAACTACCTAATTTTTTCTCCTTCTTGCTAGTGACTGTTTTCCATTCCTTTTCCTCTCTTTAGTCTTAAATGGAAACATACGCCACTTGTGCTGGCGGCGGGCCCAACTTGACTTTCCAAGAATCCACCATATTTTATCGTATATCCTTGAAAATGAATAATTACTAGATGGTGTGTCCCAGTATCCAGTGATAGGGACAATAATTTGAACATTATTCGAGACCCACTTCATCGGCTCACTTTGGATCTAGTAGCCGAAGCAAGTTACAATTCATGGCGGCTATGAAATAGCTGTGGATCTTTTCATCTCGTAATGAGTAGAATTTATTTCTTTGTTCTTTATACTAATTTATTTTAGCACCCCATCACTCCTCTTTCCAATATGGGGGTGGTTTTTATTATCCAATGGGTCTTGCATAGTTTGGTGGAGGCCTTGCAAATGGAGCTGGTTTCTGGAGTGTCTTAATCATGATAGAATTCACTTCATCTTTTCTTGCTCTTTTTCCTAGGGCTGATAAAGCCACTCAGGACTTGATATTGGTCAGTTGCAAGTAGTCATCTATTCTTTGGGAAATTTCATAGAAATCTCAGATTCCACTTCCGTACTTCACTGGGATGATCGGTTTTATCAATTCATCACAAATATTGTCGATGCACATAGAGAGCATTTCATCCTAGGGGAGCGGACGGTT
Source organism: Viscum album (assembly GCA_963277665.1). Lineage (NCBI taxonomy): Eukaryota > Viridiplantae > Streptophyta > Magnoliopsida > Santalales > Viscaceae > Viscum > Viscum album. Next base: position 629,968,800 of record OY728134.1, on the reverse strand, counting down.
CAGATAATAAGTTAGTCCTTTCCATATGGCAATGAATTCTGAGACTCTTTCATTCTCTCACTACTTGAAATTCATGATTTCACTGGCCATTTTCTTAGGCAGTGTTGAACTGAACTGGAAGAAAAACTATCACTGGAGGTCCTCCCAACCTATGATTGAGTTAGCTGGCATGCTAGTATACCATACAATGTTCGAGCCCTATAGGGTTTGCATGAAAAACCTGAGTTTTACTACTTCTTACTACTCTGGAGTGCCCATCATGGGGTCTTAGTAAGAGGTATAGTTCATTAAATTTTTTTCTGGGTCCCCCGAGCCATTTAATACTAGGAATATGGGGTTCCCGAAGTTTCACGGTGGCGGAACGTTGCTCACCCAATCGGGGTGGGGTTTGTGTTCTGGTTGTATAGTATTATGCCACCCCTCCATGGCTTCTAGTTGAGTTGTTAGTTTCTCGACGGTATTCAAGGTCCCTTAATGCATATCCTATCGAGCTTGATCTTGGGCTGGTGTAGTAGTGGCCAAAGTTGGGTGTGCCGGTGGTGCTGGAATTTGGGGTGGATACCCAACCAAGGGTGTCTTTTGTGGGTTTACCAGAATGTATTCTGGATACCTTACCAGTGGGGAGAATTCTTGATGCCCTTCTGGGGTCAGGTTTAAGTAGGTTTATGGTACCAATGCCAGATTGGGTAGGCCTCCAAGCTTGGCTTCATTCATCGGGATGAGTTCTTGTGGCAAGGGAACCTCTTATAGGAACACTTGTTCATGTTCTGCAAGGGGGGAAATCCAACAAGGAAACTCCCTCAACGCTTCTCAACATTAATTTTCCTAATCTCTTTCATTTCTTCCTCCTTCTTGGAGAACCTTTCCTAGAGAGTGAGGGACACATTATCAAGGGTAAGAGGAGGTGGGTCGTAGAGGACCTTGGATTTATTCTTCTCCTTGTTGGGGTTTCGTGAGGGAGGTAGTGATGGATTAACTTAGGGGGATCCCAAATATAGGACCTCTCTCTGGTTTCAGGTATGCACACCATCAGGCTTGGTGTGGGATGCTTCTAGGAGGGAACAATATTCCCTTATATCCTCTCCCTCTGTGTCATTTCTTGTGAGATCTGTGGGGTTGATGCTTACCACATTCACTGATTCATACCGCATTGGGGGTAGTGTTCCCGGTACTAAAATGTAGGAAGGATTTCTGCGTCCTTTGTTGGATTTTCTCCTTCCATTCTGTGGTATTCTTTGGGTTTATTGATGAAGATTTACCTGAAGGGAGCTCTGATCTAACCTTGTAATGTGCCCTTGTCTCGTAGGGTGCGAACCACAAGAAGGGGTGGAACGGGTGACTCATCTGCCCATCGTTCTTCCTAGAGGGGAGAAGACATACGTCTGTTTTATGGGGACTTGAGGTAAAAATGCCCCCAACCCTATGATATGGGGTTGTTCCTGTTCTTTGGTTGATGTGCTAAATCCTGGGTTTTTTGTCTTATGGGGGCATTTTTATTTAAAAATTCCCCCAGCCCTATGAGCTGGGGTTGTTCTCACATCACGGCGGAAGCCGCTACTATTTCAGCCCTTTCTATTTCAGACACTCTCACACAGGTGTGAGATGAGTATGGAATTAGTCTAGCACATATTCTATGGTCTTTTGAAGACATTATCACTGATTTCTGGCTGGTTTCCCTTAAGTAGGAAGCATACTGGATGTTCTTGGTTTCCTGACTTATAAGATTTTTGATGGCTTGATCCCTTTGGTCCTGACACTTTTGAGACTTACTTCGGACCAATTTTTTGTTGAGTGTCACATCTTTCCTAAGCAGGGGTTTCATTTGATTAGTGCATTTGGGTAATAATGTTGCAGGATTTCATTTCTAATAAGGTTTTCAAGATGGGGCGTGAGGTGAAGTGTAGAGCTCTATGTTCGCCCCATAATCGAATATAAACTCTAGTAAGGGCATTTCCAATGAGGTGACGCAACTTGTGCAGTGCATGAAGGCAAGATAGTTCAAGGTTTTTTTTGTCTTTCTGATCGTGGATGTCATGTAGGAAGGAGGTCTTCAAGGTCGATTAGACGGAAAATCTCCCCTAACATGTTGACATGGTCTCCATACCCTTTGTATGGAAAGAATTTTTCTTTTAACTGGAGAAGGGTTGTCTATATATTGAGGTGAATTTCATGCATACATTCCCCAGAAAAATCTCAGAGTATGTCGAAGTGAGAAATGGTTATAGGCCAATACATCACTGGTATATTATCCTTAGATATTTTTCTTTTCACAAGCAACATATCTTATTATTTTTCATACGGGGGATCCCCTACTTGATATGCCTAGATCAACATCTTCTTAATAATTTCATTCCAAGAAACTAGACTGGTGGGAGCCTCATTGATATGAGAATAGTGCGGTGTGGCACAGAAGATGAGTGTGGCCCTAGACCATCCTCTGGTTGAGAAAGGATATCACTTGTCATAGATGGAGTGCCTGATATGTCTGACTCCTTCTTCCCAAGCACCTCATCATAGAAGGGCTTTCTCATCTTTGTTCTGGGAAGGGTAGGTCCTTCTCGCTGGTATGAATTTTGGTTTCAGGGAGGACCTTTAAAATTGGTGTTTTGATAGAGAGGGATACTATTGAAACTTGATGTTCGGCCGTAGGAAATTTCTTTACAGAGTATACCCTGGGGATGACCTTCAGGGTGGGTTGTAGCAAGGGGAGGACCTTCTCGATGATTGCTATGATGGCGAGGACTAATATCACATCTTGATACCTGGCTACAGGGGGAATTTCTACAATTTAAATCTTGGGGAGGGCCTTCATGATGTACTGAAATGAGGGGAGGACCTTCTCATCTCTTGATGTTACTATAGGGAGGACCTTCATAGTAACCGCCATTGCGGGGAGGGCCTTCGCAATGACTGTCATCATGGAAAGGACTACCATCATGACTTGACACCTGGCTGTAAGGAGAATTTTTGTAGTGTACATCTTGAGGAGGGCCTTCAGGATGTACTCTAATGAGGGGAGGACCTTCTCATTGCTTGATGTTACTATGTGGAGGACCTTCATATCAACCCCCATTTTGGGGATGGCCTTTGAAATGAATGTCATCATAGAGAGGAATACCATCATGACTTGATGTTTGACTGTAGGGAGAAGCACATCTCCAGCGTATACCCTAGAGATGACCATCAAGGTGGATGATAGAAAGGGGAGGACCTTATTACTATATTATATTTTGGTCGAGGGGAGGGCTACTCCGATGTGCATCAAGATATAGTCTCTCATGATCAATCATTCCTGCCCCATGGAGTGAGCCCTCGTGGGTGATTTGGGAAGGACCCTCAGAGCTACTGGTAGCGAAATTGCGAGTAGGGCCTTAGAAACTGCTACTTCCACTTCCATAATTTGGTAATGGACTGACATGGTATTGATTATTTATTGATATATGTTTTAGGGTTTCAAGAACCCCAGCTTCCAAAAGATAAGAATTATGTACGTGATCTTATATTCCAATTACCTTGGGTGCATTTTATTTTTGAGCACTCTCTTGTGGATAACCAGGAATGCCTGGTATTGGTAATGGACTTCATATACGGGTCCCTATTTTGTTGGGTCGCGTGATGTCGATGGGATACGCTGACGGACATCTTGAATTTTGGTAGGAATATATGCCTGCCCTGGAGTGACCACCACGTTGGACTAGAGTCCACCAACTGGAATGGGTATTTGTTCTCGATCCAGTTATCTGTGTATCATAGGATATTTTCATTGACCCTCCTAGACTGGAGTAGGGATGCATAATTGCTCTGTAGTGACTGACCCATTTTACGAGTAAGTCATTCTGTTCGAGGAAACTGGGTTGTGGGTCTAGTTTCTTTCCTTTTCCATCGATGCAATAATGTCTCGGCTTGTTTGGATGATATGGTCTGGGATCGATATCCGAGCTTCCATCATTTCCAGGATGTTCTGAGATACATATTTGGCTAGAATGGATATGAAGGCCCATTACGATATCATAGCATGAGTTTGTGCCTACTCCGGTCCTCTGTGAGTTTCCAGTAGATACTGGCAGTTCTCCTATTCCAGGACAGAGGAACGAGTCTGCCGATAGTTGTCTTCTCCAGTTTCCACCATATTTGACTAATGATCTTCATATTCATGTGCATGGATTTTCATCTACTCACTTGTTGTTGTATTTTTCTCACTATTTTTTTATGCATCCACCGGAATATGACTCTTCTCATATTTTCTTGCCACCCTATTTGGGTGCTAGTCTTGATATGCATCAGCAGGTATTTGTGCCTACGTATAGCTAGTTTCCATCCTATTTGGATAAAGAGATTCATATGAATCAGCAGGTATTTGTGCCTACATATAGCTAGTGTCTATCCTATTTAGATGATGGGCTTTGTATGCATCCGTAGTAATTTGACTCTTCTCATATTTTATTGTCTCCCTATTTATATGGCGAGCTTGATATGCATCAGTAGGTATTTGTGCAAGAGTATAGATGGATTTCGTCCTATTTTGATGATGGGCTTCTTGTGCATCTTAAGATATATGCATTTTCCTGTAGTTTTCCACTTTGTCTGCCCGGTCGGACCGGCAAGCACTTGCAGGAACATGCACGTGCTCGTATTGTTTCACCCTATTTATGTTGTGGGCTTGAGTGGAGGGGGTAGAGTTGTATGTCTTCCCGTTTAATGTCACCACATTATTATGAAGGAGTTGTTTCTTAGGAACCAGGTTGATGGTGTGTTCATGATTATATATTTTTCTCCCTTGGCCAGTATCCCGAGGGGCATGGGTCTCCTGGACTTTAGAAGGTGCCCTCGACAAAAGGTCCTCTTTAGCATGAGGAGGCCTAGTCATCTGGTATCAGTGGCGACACTCTCTAGAAGGGTCATGTGAGTAAGACCCATGTGTAGTTATGATGAAGTTTTCATCATTGACTTCATCTGCCTCCCTAATATAAGGGAGGTACTTATTGTCGCATTTCGGGGACAGGCTCCCAAAATGGTTTGAGATGACCACTAGGGTTGCCTTGTGCTGGGGCGCCAGCCATGGCTAAGGAGGAAACTGGTGAGCCTTCGCAGGATGGAGGGATTGTCTTGTGGACTCCACTATGGGGAGATTACTATTTCAGTGGTAATCTTTGATCAGCGTATTGGATACCTAGTGTTGAAGATGCTGGGTAGGTGGGGGGGTCCTGCTCTTTGTTGGCGCCCCGGCTGCCTGTGGGATCGCTAATGCGTGTGTCTGCATCTGTCATTGGGATGTCATTTGGATTGAAGGTTGTTCTACAAGAACTTTCAATACACATATATGACATAAATATCACAAAGCCCTATCAAAGTACCATTCTTTTGAACATATTCATATTTGACGATTCATATTGGCCTCCTCCCCCATTTTTTATTTTTTATTTGTTCGAAGAAGGGGCTTGAGTGGGGTAAAACCATCACTTTGGTTAAGGATTCACGTCGGGTTCACCATTTTTGTTTCATCCCCAAGCTGGCGTGTTTCATGGGTATAGGGGTGAAAAAAAATTTCCAACATGCAATATCCTTTCGTCTATTATCATTGGGGTAGAATTGCCACCTTGGTTAAGGATTCACATTGGGATCACCATTTTTGTTTCATCCCTAAGGTGGTGCATTTCAGGAATAAAAGGGTGAAAAAAATAGTCTGACTTGCAATATCCTTTTTTCTATTATCATTGGGTAAAAATCACTACTACAAAAATAGGCATTAACAGCGCTAAAAACGGGCTTTAACAGCGCTATAAAGCTCGACGCTGATAAAGGGGGTACCCCTTTATCAGCACTAAACAAGCGCTTATTTAGCGCTGATAAATGATTGTTTTATCAGCGCTCCTTTAGCGCTGATAAACTTATCTTTTATCAGCGCTTCTTTAGCACTGATAAAGGTGTAGTTTATGAGTGCTTTTTTAGCGCTGATAAAAGCACGATTTATCAGTGCTAAAAGAGCGCTGCTAAATTCCCTCTCTGATGCTCCGATAAATCTGCAGCAGCACACCCGAACACCTGCAAAAAAAAACAGCATCTCAATAAGCCAATTAAAGCAAGTATACCCATAAAAAATTAACTCATAAATCATAAGAAAATTAGACCAAGTATACCCATACAACAATTATAATCGTACACCATTAACACATAATTTATAAGTTAATCAAGTACTTAAAGAAATCAATTCAGAATTCAGGGGGTTTGGGGCTGTTTAAGGGTTTGGGGTGGCTGTCCAAGGGGGGGTAGGGGTGTCCAGGGGGCTTTCCAGTTCAATCCTAAGGCTCCACATGGGTTTGTTTTATCAATACATAAATCTTTGGACTTTTCTCTATCCACTATGCATCATGTTCTCAGCCTCAAAGAAGTTATAAGGTTTGTACACACACTGAGGTGCACATACTTGGGGGGGGATGAATCTCATTAATAAACCCCCAATATTAAACCTGCAATAGGATATGGTAAGTGCATGATCAGGCAATATGCACAACCTAGTTGAGAAAGAACTGGAAGAAAACTAATAAAAATTCATCATTGATCCTCAAATCCATGACCATGATTAAACCCAAATTAATTTTCCAAGTGCTGAAATTTTACCAAGCATTTCACAAGGATCGTGTCGACATTATAAAAATATATTTTGAACAAGTCCTACCCCATCTACATCAAGACACATTGATTCTCAAGTATTAAATCTTGATCAACCATACCTACTTCATCCAATGTTAGGGTTTCTCTGAGTACATCATAGGAACTACACAAAACATATAATATACCATGGTCTCCCCATTATATACATAATTATCATTGACCTACAATATGTGAGTTTTATTTATACTTCATCATGGAAATCCACTTATGGGAGTTTTCTCATCTAGGGAATTCCCTCAACAGTATCTCAGACCACCCATATGTGTTCTTCCAATTTCGAGGCATAAGACCTACAAGGATCTCATCCCTATACTATGGGAGTACCCTTATTTAGGGAATAATACTAAGAAGCATATATTCTTTACCATATGGGAGTATTATCATCCAAATAATAATCCCTAGAAGGATATAAACCCTCCAATATGGGTGTATTCTCATTTGAGGCATAATCTATATAATCATCTCAGCCCTCCCCTATAGGATTATTTTCATTTAGTGAATATTCTCGATAAGAATCTCATCCCACTCCTATGGTTGTATTCTCATTTGGGGAATAATACCTATATACATCTCATCCCTCCCCTATGAGAGTATTCTCATTTAAGGAATAAGACCCATAAGCATATCCACCCTCCCAAACGGGAGTATTTCCATCCAGATATAAGCTCATAAGTATCATAGACCCAAACACATGATCACCCTAGTATACCAGGCCAACCATGACTTGATATATATGAGGCCCCTAATAGATCACATTCCATGACCCCCCCATTTAAAAGATCAATGCAATCTGAATGCTTTTGGTCGGATTTCCGTAGGTCAGTTGTTGTTTTCACTTAAAATCTTGCCCATTTTAAACAAAATAGAGACCCTTTGAGTGATAGTGGCCACACCGTGCCTCTTATTGAGGTAGGTTTGACTCTTACACGTCACCAAGGACCCTTGGATTGTTATTATAAAATATCAATGCAATCCGAATGCGTTTGGTCGGAATTCTGTAGGTCAGTTGTTGTTTTCACTTAAAATCTTGTCCATTTTAAACAAAATAGAGACCCTTTGAGTCCTAGCGGCCACACCGTGCCTCGGATTGATCCGAGGTTGACTCGTACATGTCACCAAGGACCCTTGTATCGTTCTTATAAAAGATCAATGCAATCTGAATGTGTTTGGTTGGATTTCTGTAGGTCAGTTGTTGTTTTCACTTAAAATCTTGTCCATTTTAAGCAAAATAGAGACCCTTTGAGTGGTAGAGGCCACACCATGCCTCGGATTGAGGCGGGGTTGAATCTTACACGTCACCAAGGACCATTGGATCTTTCTTATAAAATATCAATGCAATCCTAATGCATTTGGTCAGATTTCCATAGGTCAGTTGTTGTTTTCACTTAAAATCTTTTCCATTTAAAAAACAATAGATACCCTTTGAGTGCTAGCGGCCACACCATGCCTCGGATTGAGGCGGGGTTGACTCGTACACATCACCAAGGACCCTTGCATCGTTCTTATAAAAGATAAATGCAATCCTAATGCGTTTGGTCTGATTTCCGTAGGTCAGTTGTTGTTTTCACTAAAAATCTTGTCCATTTTAAACAAAATAGAGACCCTTTGAGTGATAGAGGCCACACCGTGCCTTGGATTGAGGCGGGGTTGACTCGTACACATAACCAATGACCCTCGGATCGTTCTTATAAAATATAAATGCAATCTGAATACGTTTGGTTGGATTTCCTTAGGTCAGTTGTTGTTTTCAATTAAAATCGTGTCCACTTTAAACAAAATAGAGACCCTTTGAGTGACAGCGGTCACACCATGCCTCGGATTGAGACGGGGTTAACTCTTACATGTCACTAAGGACCCTTGGATGGTTCTTATAAAATATCAATGCAATACGAATGCGTTTGGCCAGATTTCCATAGGTCAGTTGTTGTTTTCACTTAAAATCTTGTACATTTTAAACAAAATAGATACCCTTTGAGTGATAGTGGCCACACCATGCCTCGGATTGAGGAAAGGCTGACTCGTAAACATCACCAAGGACCCTTGTATATTTCTTATAAAAGATAAATTCAATCCTAATGCGTTTGGTCGGATTTCCGTAGGTCAGTTGTTGTTTTCACTTAAAATCTTGTCAATTTTAAACAAAATAGAGACCCTTAGAGTGTTAGCGGCCACACCGTGCCTCAGATTGAGGCAGGGTTGACTCTTACATGTCACCAAGGACCCTTGGATCGTTCTTATAAAATATAAATGAAATCCGAATGCGTTTGGTTGGATTTCCGTAGGTCAGTTGTTGTTTTCACTTAAAATCTTGTCCATTTTAAACATAATAGAGACCCTTTGAGTGCTAGCGGCCACACCATGACTCATATTGAGGTAGGGTTGACTCTTAAACGTCACCAAGTACCCTTTTATTGTTATTATAAAATATCAATGCAATCCAAATGTGTTTGGTCAGATTTTCGTAGGTCAGTTGTTGTTTTCACTTAAAATCTTGTCCATTTTAAACAAAATAGAGACTCTTTGAGTGATAGCAGCCACAACGTGCCTCTTATTGAGGAAGGGTTGAATCATACATGTCACCAAGTACCCTTGTATCATTATTATAAAATATTAATGCAATCTGAATGCGTTTGGTTGGATTTCTGTAGGTCATTTGTTGTTTTCAATTAAAATCAGGTCCACTTTAAACAAAATAGAGACCCTTTGAGTGATAGCGGTCACACCGTGCCTCGGATTGAGGCGGGGTTGACTCATACATGTCACCAAGGATCCTTGGATCGTTATTATAAAAGATAATTGCAATCCTAATGCTTTTGGTTGGATTTCCGTAGGTCAGTTGTGGTTTTCACTTAAAATCTTGTCCATTTTAAACAAAATAGAGACCCTTTGAGTGCTAGCATCCACACCGTGCCTCAGATTGAGTCAAGGTTGACTTTTACACATCACCAAGGACCCTTGGATCGTTCTTATAAATGATCAATTCAATCCGAATGCATTTGGTCAGATTTCCGTAGGTCAGTTGTTGTTTTCACTTAAAATCTTGTCCATTTTAAACAAAATAGAGACCCTTTGAGTGCTAGCGGTCACACCGTGCCTCAGATTGAGGCGGGGTTGACTCGTACACGTCACCAAGGACCCTTGTATAGTTATTATAAAATATCAATGCAATCCTAATGCGTTTGGTCGGATTTCCATAGGTTAGTTGTTGTTTTCACTTAAAATCTTGTCCATTTTAAACAAAATAGAGACCCTTTGAGTGCTAGCGGCCACACTGTGCCTCGGATTGAGGCAGGGTTGAATCTTACACTTCACAAAGGAACATTGGATCATTCTTATAAAATATAAATGCAATCTGAATGCGTTTGGTCAGATTTCTGTAGGTTAGTTGTTGTTTTCAATTAAAATTGTGTCCACTTTAAACAAAATAGAGACCCTTTGAGTGATAGCGGCCACAACGTGCCTCTGATTGAGGCGGGGATGACTCGTACACATCACCAAGGAATGTTGGATCGTTATTATAAAATATCAATGCAATCCAAATGCGTTTGGTTGGATTTCCGTAGGTCAGTTGTTGTTTTCACTTAAAATCTTGTCCATTTTAAACAAAATTGAGACCCTTTGAGTGGTTCAGCATTCTTGCATGTTGCTGGTGCATATCATATGTTAAAATGGGAAAATGACTCATTGGAGAAATTATTTTTTATTTAATAACAATTACAATTTTCCTACGAACATGTACATACAACAATGTTTCATCTTTTGATCCCCTTAACCCCTCTCAAAAATGACCACAAATTGTACATGTCCCCAAGTCAGATCTTCATTGTATTTGTGTAAAATCTTTCATCAGGTATGCAGCCCACTCATTTCTAAACAAATCTATATCGTCTTGTGAGTATGAGTCTTTTCGGAAGTCATATTAGTACTGCAAAATAAAAAAATAAAGAATTAATAAATAACTTAAACGAACTAGTAGTTGTTTTTAAAAATACATCTTTAGGGATGCTAGTTTGCTGATGAAAAACGATCTCTTTCATAAATTTACAAACATAATAACCGCAATCATTATCGTTTGTTTGTTTTGTACACTGCAAAAAAATTGATCATTAGGAGAATAAGTAACTTGTGTTGAGATGTGTTTGGATAGTGAAATTTTATTATATATACCCTGATATTTGTTCAGACGTAGTACTTTCTCACCTCCTTATGCTTAGCCCCTGGCCTTATTCCTTTTTTTAGATGATAATGATACACCGCCCTATCAGTAAAAGATAATATAAATTATATTACTTGATGTTTAGACCTAAAACATAAGATGTAGTGTCTTACAGATTCACAAACTCCATCATGTGTGGTCGGTTTGATGGATATCCTTGCTTTGAATCCAGAAAATAAATCTTCAGAGTATCCAAGTTCACCGCAATTAGCAAACAATGTTTCCTAAAAACACAAAAATGAATAAGTACTAAAATAAGTGAAAATATAATTGATATTATTTAATCGTAGATTATTACCCCTGCATGGTTGGTATTAGGAAAAGTCCGTTATCTATAATCTTGCGTTCAAATGTTTTCAGCAAGTTGTTCACTATTTCATCCCTTTTTGATGGCTCTATTTTTGTTAGGTGTGTTGATGTGATATGAGGACTAACCAGTCCAAATCTTGGCTCATGGGAAAATTCCTTCAATTGTTTTTCATAAATGCGTCTGTCAATAATATAAAATGTATTTAGTCATAATTTTCACGCTAGATCAGCTTTTGGAAAATCAATTCATGGAAACATACCTCATATATACATTTACAACTGTGATGCCTATCCAATTGTTTTCAATTACATTTTCAGTAGCAACAAAATCTTGACTTTCCTCTCCATATATATTCTCTTCGAAAACCACTATATGACTATTACCATCTTTTATCTTCGTATCCACATGAGTCTTCAATTATAGTAAATGTGGAAAGAGAACAGGTGGTGTTATTGTACTTTTAGTAGCTCCTTGGGATCGGTTGGTCGATCCTTTAGATGTTTTTGAGCCGACGTTTGTCACCCCCTTCCCTTTCTCCGTCTATAACAACAATCATTGGTTCAAACAATTTTTTCATTAATTGTTAAGGGTTTAGATTGAAAAGAAAAGGAAATAAATACCTCTTTGTCTGCATGTACTCTTACAATTTGTGATGGCCATGAAATGAATGTCCCAATAGCCTTTTCGATCGTATGAATATCATCGTCATCAAGTGGAATAGGTAGCTCTGATTTTGGATCATGTGCTACAGTAATCGTCACTTTCAGATGATCTTTTGGAAGTGGTCTATTATGAAGTGTGGCATCTGGGATATTGAACACTATAGACCTCGCTACAAGGTGATAGGTGGGTGTTGACATGTATAAATCACAATCATTATCACCCTGTAGAAGATGAGTATAGAAAAATTATCAGTGTTTTTCTGATTCATATTTCATGGGAACAATTATTAGAATATTGATTACCACGGCTAAGACAGTTCTTTGAGGTGAATGGCTCGCCTCAAAGCTGGTGGGGGTAGGTCGGGATGTTCATGCGGTGGTTGTTCTTGAGTTGTGGATTCCCTTTGCTTCCTACCCATAAAAGTTGCTAGCAACTCTCCCTGCCATTGCAATTGTTCTTCAAGGGTTGCTATTTTTTGCTCATTTGTTCCAATTTTTCATTTGTATCATCCATTTTTTTCTTATTCTCAAAATATACTCAGGGTGTCACCCCAATCCCTGCACCTCTGACACGACCGTATTTTTCTGGCTGCTTCAAAGCTGTCGATAATAGGTCTGTATCAGCTACAGGAGTAGCTGATTCCTGTGACTATCGAATATAGGAAAATAACTAATTATTTTTATGTAATGGCAATTTTAAACAAATTATTTTATCGTCATGTCATACTTACACATATTTCCCACACTTTCTGTGTGTTCTCATCTACTAACTTCCCATCTTTGTTCACATGTGCCTCCTTCCATAGCACATGACGTGGGATAGAAGTGCATTTGGTTTTAGACTCATTAATCTACATATAAACATAGAAAAATAATTATGATTTTTTTATTGGAACCTAACAATATTATTGTAAATTTAAAATACGTACCATTTTCTTTTCTAATGAAGCATACCCCATCCTTGCTTTACGATAGGGGTATGTTGGTTTTGAAGCATGTTCCTTATTTTCAGTACAGAGTTTCTATTTCATAAATGAAATATTGATAATCAAAGTGATAAATACAGGTATCCTCAAACAACGTATTATCACTCACAATTTACCTGAAACTTCTCATCCCCACGATGGCCAATAAATGCATCCCATGCTTTTTGGGATATCAGGTGAGCGTAGAAAATGGGTGGGTGCGGATTTATTTTACCTTTAGAATATTTGAGGTGTCATCTTGTTAAAATAGTACGAAAACCTCGATGAATCTTTCCTGTAAGCCTTAGTACATAATCCTTGTGTGAATCATCTACTGTAAGTGTACTCTACAAGAGATTTAGAAGAGTAAGACATTGTTTCATTATTTTATTTTCTAGTATATTAAAGAAAAAAATTCATAATTTTACCGTAATTTCTTCCTAGATCACAGTCTTCAACCCGGACACAACATGGTGCCATGAATCTATTTCAATTGGCATGCATTTCCGAGTGACAACTCCAATGTAGCTGCTAAACATAGCCTTGTTGGGATTCACATGTTGGCCTCGTGCATTCCATCCGACTTCAAATTTAATGCCTTTTCTTTTCGCCTTAAGAATTTTGGCTAACACCGTCAAACTACGACGCACTTGTGATTTCTGCGATGCTGGTCCTTCATTCTTGACCATTTAATCGATATCAGAATCATCTATATATTCATATAGAATGGTATCAATGACATGTGTTGATGGGTGTTGGACCTCAACACTAAGAGCAGTAGGAGCCGCAGTAGTAGGAGCAGTAGGAGGAGCAGCAGGAGGAGAAGTAGCAGGAGGAGTCGTAGCAGGAGGAGCAGCAGGAGCAACTGGAGCCGCAGCAGGAGCAACAGCAGCAGCAGCATGAGCTGTAGGAGCAGCTGGAGCAGCAACAGGAGCAACAGCAGCAGCAGCATGAGCTGCAGGAGCAGCAGCAGCCACAGCAGCAGCTTCTTGAGAGACTTGTTCAGCCTCAAGGTTAGGAGCATCAGAATGTGCAGAAGTCATTATCTGCAAAAGTGATTGAACAGTTAATTCAGATTACATAAATTCAGTAATGATAAGATAATAACATGAGATAACAAGATCTATATTAAAAACAAAATATAATCTCTTTACTGAAATCTATTTCTTTTTTTCAAAGGTTGAAGGGATTTGACACCTCTATCTACTATCCAAATCCCTTCATTGTGGTCTCCTCTAACATACAAAACATCATCTGTATTGGGATCGCTCTGAAATGATTGCGACGTACCACTAAAAGGATCGTCCTCATCTGAATTCTCATCAGAACCTTTAGTAGTTTTGGACGATAACAAAACAATCGACCACTTTCGGTTTGCAGGATCTAGAACATAAAAAACTTGTACCGCTTGTGATGCCATTATAAATTATTCATATTTGTACCCTTCTTTACTAAAATCAACTTTCACAAATCCCCATTCATCTATTTTAACACCACTGTTGTTATCAATCCATCTGTATTGAAAAATCAGAAATTGGAATGTCGTATAATCCAACTCCCATATTAGTTTGATAATGCCAAAGTATGAAATATTTTCATAAATTGGATTTCTGTCTCTACTACCAGAAACATGAATCGCTTCATCCACTAGTGTAACTCCACTATTTTTCATGGTACTATCTTCATCATGTTCATCTGTACAGAATGTATAACCATTAATTACATAACCACTGTAAGATAATACATATACACTTGGTTCAGCGGCTAGCCATCGAAGACGTTCTGAAATTGAATTCGGATTTTTATCCAACTGCTTAAAAATATTGTCCTGAAACCATCCTATAAACTGGTGATTATGTATATCTGATAACCATTTTTCAGCCCTCGATGGATTCAACTGCCTAAGAATTTCTTTGTGAGTTTCAATATATGGAGAAACCTCCCAACTTTTATGTAAAACATAAAGATGAGCCTGCTCCCGATCTTTAATACTGATTGTCACAACTTCTCTTCCAGAAATTCCCTCACCCTCAATGCGTCCAGTGTGATGATATTTCGGGAGACCAATGCTTTCCACATCAAATAGGTATTCAGTACAAAATTCAATGGCTTCCTCAACAATATATCGCTCCACTATACAACCCTCTGGCCGACTTTGATTTTTGACATACCCTTTCAAAATTTTCATATACCATTCAACAGAATACATCCATCTATAGTGCACAGGACAACAAAGTCGAATCTCTCTCACCAAGTGAATCATAAAATGAACCATCATATCAAAGAATGTTGGCGGGAAGAACATTTCTAATTCACATAATATGATGAAAATTTCTTTTTCCATAGCTGGAAATTTCCCCGGGTCTGAAACTTTGCTACATATAGCTTTGAAAAAGAAACAAAGTTTGGTTAATGTATGATGAACATTCTTGGGAAAAATGCAACGTAAAGCTATAGGAATTAGATCTTGCATCAAAACATGGAAATAATGTGATTTAAAACCATTTAACTTCAAATCATTCATTGACACAATGTTCTTGATATTTGATGAGTAACCCTCTGGAACCTTTACATCATTGAAGAAGTTGCAAAACTGATATATCTCCGCCCTAGAAAGAGTATAAGCAGTTGGAGGAAGAAACATTCGATTTTCACCCTTCACTGGAGCCAACTCTTCTCGTATTCCCATTTCAACCATGTCCAAACTTTCCTTAATTCCATCTTTTTTTTTTCAGGGGCATTTAGCAATGTTTCGATAACACTGTCACATACATTTTTTTCCACATGCATCACATCAAGAAAATTTCTGACGTACAAACAATTCCAGTATGGTAATTCAAAAAAAACTGATCTCTTTTTCCAACCGATTTTCATAAGGTTTTTTGAAAATGGTTTACCAAAAATAGTGTTCAGATCTTTTACTTTCTCAAAAAACTGATCACCTATTAGTGGAGACGGTGTTGGACGTTTTTCTGAACTTCCATTGAATGATGTCTTCCAAGATCGGTACTTATACCGACGAGGTAGAAATCTACGATGTCCTAGAAACACAGATTTCGATGAATGTTTCAACCTAATTGATTCTGTATCTTATTCTCACACATGACACCCCTGACTTCCTTTAATGCTATAGCCTGAAAAATTTTCATAGGCAGGGAAATCATTTATTGTCCCTTACAACATCGCTCTCAACGTGAAGTATTCACTTTTATAAGCATCATACAACATTACACCTGAGTCCCACAATAACTTCAAATCCTCGATCAAAGGAGCCAGATAAACATCAATATCATTACCTGGTTGTTTTGGTCCTGATATAAGCAGAGATAACATGATGAATTTTCTCTTCATGCATAAACAGGGTTTCAAGTTATAATTTACCAACATAACAGGCCATGTACTATGAGGGATGGTTTGAAAACCAAAAGGATTCACTCCATCTGTAGATAATGCAAGACGAAGGTTTCTTGGCTCTTTTCCAAATTCAGGATACTCATGATCAATTTTCTTCCATTGAGGAGAGTCAGTCGGATGACGTAATAACCCATCTTTATTTCGTTTATCTATATGCCACGACAATTGTCTTGCAGTTTCTTCACTTCCATATAGATACCTAAACCTTGGAATGATTGGAAAGTACCATACAACTTTCGTAGGATTGGATTTATCTTTCTTGTATAGAAAAGCACCACACTTTGGGCATTCTTTAAGTGATTTGTTCTCTTTGCGAAACAATATACAGTCTTTTGAGCAGGCATTTATTCTTTCATAAATCATTCCCATCGAGCGTAGCATTCGTCTAGCTTAATATGTCCGGCTTGGGAGCTCATTATCTTCTGGGAGCATGTCATTCAAGAGAGAAAGTAGTTCCGTAAAACTGACATCACTCCATCCGTTTCCTGCTTTCAATTTATACAACTTCAGCACAGCTGACAATGTTGTATACCTAGTGCAAGCAGCATACAATGATGTCTTTGCACAACTCTTTAACTTCTCAAACAATTTTGGGCAATCACGGAGTTCATCTTGAATTGTCTTTGTCATTTCCTCAATACTATCTTCATCATCATTGACATATGTAATCACATCCTCCATACGGTCTTCTTCATTATCCATATTTGTATTCATATCTGACGATCCATAAAACACAGTTTTATCCCAACCAGTAGCTACATTCACTTTTTCTCCATGTTTATTCCAACATTTATAACTCCGATCTATTCTATGACATATCAAATGTTCTTCTAACTCCTCTGGAGTAAGTAGTCTAGAATAAAAACAACGTAAACACGGACAAAGGATTTGAGAAGGATCCTTTGCGTGATCCTTTGCAAACTTGATGAACTCTTTCACTCCGTTCTCGTACTCTATTTTTAAATGATTAGCATCCATCCAATATTTATTCATCTCCATCCTATTAGAATATCAAATATTTGTATTTATGGTTCAAGTACACAAAACAAGAATTCCAAATACAGTATAAGAGAACCACTTCCTTATAAAAATGGAGATTAATAGAGCCTAACCATTAGTATTTATTCATCATGCCTAAATACTCACTGCTGGTGGAAGTGAAACCGTTCCTGATGATCATGCCAAGAAGAAATGGGAACCAAAAGGGGGGATTGAATCAAAATACCCAAAACAAGATGGAAAAACATGGTATTTGAGAATAGGTTATTGGCTTTCATGTTGGTTAGACACCTATGCAATAGAATCCACAAGCGGTGATGGCCCCTACAGTTGTTGCACCATGTGAAACTGTCACCTGAGAAGCTGAGATCAATGAGGCCCTTCCCAGCCATGAACTGAACAAACTCCATGATGGCCTTCCTCTGTAATGGGATTCTACCTTTACTTTCCTTTGGGTTGGAAATGTCATTAAATTCACCCCCAACAAACAATGGATGGTGGTTGGGATCGAAGGTATTTTGTTCAAAAGGACAATCAATCCCCCTCAATTTTTTAAAATACTAATACCATAAACTATTTAAAAACAAGAAATTTTAATTTATTTTGGAAATCATTCCCAAAAAAATCAATAAACAAACACATGCCAAACCATTTGGAATTTTATTTAAAGAATCAACTTATCTTTATTTTAAACCATGATTTTCATTTATAATATCAAATCCACCAATGGTAGAAGGAAACCTAATTTATTTCAATGAAAAAGGTTAATTCACAACAAGATACCATCCATTCCATATATTATTTTCTTTAATAGGGTTATTTTGTGCTTCAAAATGATCGAAACATGTCTAACCAACTTCAAATGGATAAAATATGAATTCATGAAACACATGAATCCCAAAAAGAAGATATAGTATAGAAACACCCACTTGGAATCTGAATGAGTCTGCTCAAATGAAGAACATCATACATCTCCAACTACATTGATGCTTTCTCATATACAATGACACCACTAGCTAGATAGTGGCCCTCACCAAGAACATCATACATCTCTAAATAAGAGACTAAAACCACTAACCATGAAGAACATAATAAGATAGAAATATACTAAGAACACATCCCTTCACCCAAATAAGAGACTACAACCACTAACCATGAAGAAACACTAAGATAATAATTTGAAACCTAAGGAAAGGTACACCCAAAACATACCAATGAATTCAAATGAAATACTTTCTAAACCAAACCATTGAAATCCTCAAATGTTCCTAACATAAAACCCCATCATATCTCCTAATAAAATTCTTTGATAACACTATTTCATGGCCTATACCCATTTAGAACCCTCTATTGGTTAGTAGATTATAGTCTAGTGATCCCCTAAAACCATCCTTCAACATGTCATGGGTTAGTGAATGCACCGAGGGTATTTATCACAACCATGTGCAATGTACTTATAATAATAAATAATTGATATAGTTTAACATCAAGTTGTATAGATGATTTTTTGAATGATACCAAGTGAATGTTAGTATGGTAAATATGTGTGATAAGACATTTTTGGTCTAACTAAAAGGGGATATAGCCTAATGAGTGTATTTTGGATTCACAAAAAATATGACTCTATGTGGTATAGGGTTTTTTCAACTAGTAGGAGTATGGACCACTAAGTGAATATGGTCCTCTATGTGTGGGAATGTTTTCATTTAGAGTATGGCCTAATATGTATGGTTCCCATAGAATAAGGCCCATTTGAATTGGATATTTGGGCTCATTACACAAGGTGGATCACATTTTTCATGTGAGGAATCTACACCAATTTTGTTCATAAAATATATTCATAGCACATAAGGATTTCTATATTCATCAACTAATGAATCATGTTCTTATCACACTAGGTAAGAACATAAGATCATCTACTAAGGGAATTGTTTATAGATCGTATGCTCATCAAATAGGGGATTCTTTGGCACATCGCCTAAGGAATATCATGCTCCTCATGTGAGGTATAATCCTAAGATCATTACCTAGGAGATGAATAAGAGATCTTATGATCATCACTTAGGGGATTCTTAGTCATATCCCCTAATGAATCTATTTATAATCTCATGAGGTATAATCAAGGGAACATTATTTGGGAGATAAAGAAGATCTCATATTCCCATAACATAGGGACTTCATATTCTCGCCACCTAAGCCAACCTAGGATTATCACCTAGAGTTGTATGTTTCCTGAATTAAGAGTGGTCATAGGTTTATATCTCGGTAAAGGAACTCACATATTTGAATTTTAGAAGAGGGAACCACCCGATACACTCATCGCGTAGGGGGTGAGCATAGTTTTATAGCCACCATTTCATTTTTATCCATGAAGTTATTCAATTCCCACCAAACCCTTTTCAATTTCATCATTAACAACTATATTCTATGTCACTGGGAAACTAAAAGGAAAACCCATATCAACTAACGATGTCATCTCCCACAATAACCCACTCATTACATCTTTTTAACAATGGAAAGGTTGATGCTTCCCCACTGCACGATTTACCACCTCAACCATCTCACATTTTCCCCCAATGGAATCTATTACAACCAAACTAATAAAAAACTTCTCAAACAACCCCACCAAAAAACAATGTTTATTTTCAACAATAAAAGTAAACAAGAACCATGTTCTTGAGAAATATAATGAAAATTAGTAAACACATGTGAATCATCCCCTTTACATCATTTTCCACCAAGTGTGGTCCATTTTCTTCAATCGGTCAATCCATAATAATCACCCATAGAATAAAAAATCATGTTAAAAAAATGATATAAAAATGGGAGAAGATAAAAATATTGAAAAAAGATTTGGAAAACATGCCTTAAAGGAGGTCTAGAAAACCGAAGCTTGAAAGCGTTGCGGGCGTCGGAGGTCCGGAAAACTAAAGCTCGAGGGCGGCGGATTTCCGACAATGAGAACTCAGCGGGCGGTGGAGGTCCAGAAACGAGAAGTGAGGGCGGTGTAGGTCCGGCAATGTGATCTCAATGGGTGGTAAAGGGGAGTCGCAGGGTTCCAATACCGCAAGAGCTTTAGGTCATGATAAAATGACGGCACTGTGCGACCGACTTTATAAAAAAATGCACTAAGGTATTATCAGCACTAAAAAAGTGCTGATAAAGACTACCTTTATCAGTGCTAACATTTTAGCGCTGATAAAGGTGTCCTTTATGAGTGATTTTTTAGCGCTAATAATAGTACCCTTTATCAGTACTGCAAAAGCGCTGATAAATCCTTACTGTATCAGCACTCAAATTTTAGCGCTGATATAGGGAGTCTTTATCAGCGCTTTTCTAGCACTGATAAAGGGTCTTTTTATCAGCGCTATTTTAATGCTGATAAAGGTTACCCTGTATCAGCGCTAAAATTTTAGCACTGATAAAGCAGTTCTTTATCAGCGCTTTTCTAGCGCTGATATATGGCCTCTTTATCAGCACTAGAAAAGCGCTAATAAAGACTCCCTGTATCAGCACTAAAATTGTAGCACTGATAAAGATCTCCTTTATCAGTGCTAAAATTTTAGCGCTGATACAGGGTAACCTTTATCAGCGGTTTTTCTTAGCATTGATATAAGGGGGTGCTTCCCTTGCCCATTTTTTTAGTAGTGAATGCCACCTTGGTTAAGGATTCATGTCAGGTTCACCATTTTTGTTTCATCCCTGGGGTGGTTTGTTTTGGGTGATGATGAAATGGTCCTATGAGAATCATCACCCATCTCTTTTTCCTAGAGACGGTTTCTTGTCAAATTCACCATTTATTTTATTTCAACCCATTTTTCATCATTATCCCTTGAAGGAACATTGAATTAACCCTACAGGTACTGGTTAATTTACCCATTCTATATTGGGAAGGATATTCCATAATCAGGTGGTCCCAACAGGTGATTTCATGGGGTCATGTACTTGTGAAATCGGTCCTCCTAGGATATTACTTCCTCGGATGGTCTCCAACGGGTTTATTTGTAGATACAAAAACACCCAACGGCCCTAGTATCCATGATTCATGGACCTTCTTTCCAAAGGCAGGCACTAGTTGAACAATTATTTGTCCAATGAAACTTAAGGACTCCATTGGTCGAGAGGATGGGAAGTCGGGCTCACAATACACCTTTTGGGTGGGGGGAATTATTTCCTATTTTGGGACTCTCTTATATATTTAAGTCGTGTTCATATGTTCATGAATCCTTGGTTAATTCCGGAAGAGTGTGTCCATGGTTTACCCTTAGTTTTCCGAATCATCATAGGTATACATGGATTTGATGCTATGGAGGTAATACTGACTTGAACCATACAATAAGAAACTCTGAAGTTTATCATTATCTAGGGGGTCGAAGGTGACTTGAGGTTGTGATTGGACCCAAAATATGGGTTTCCTATGTATCCTCGGGAGAGGAATCAGAACCCATGTAGTTTGGAATTTTTGGAGCTTATGCATAGAAGCTTCCCATTTTGGGGGACATTGTTGGGTGAGCCCCTTTTGGAAGGGCACCCTTTTGATCTCTGGCCTTTGAGAAGATATACTGTGTATCCTGGTTTGATTAGGAATCAGAGTTCTCATAGTTCATAATTGTTGGGGATTATGCATATAAGTTTCACATTTGAGGGGACCTGATTGGGTGAACCCTTTTGGAAGGGCACCCTTTTGAGTTCGGGCCTTCGAGCAGGTGTCCTACGTATCCTGGTTTGATCAGGAATTAGAGTTCTTTTAGTTCAAAATTGTGTGGATGTTGCAATCATCACAAACCTCTAATCCCACGTGATTCATGCTCGTTGTGAGAAACAAGAGGATGTGAGAGATCCAACCAACCACATGTTTCCTCTTCTGCTGGTGGGAGAGGGTGAGCCTATGGAAAAAGAGGTAGCGGTGATGGTGGGAGAGGGTGTGGAGAAACAAATCCTTTAATGTGAGATGAAATTAAAGTTTATGCAGGTCAGCATTTGGAATATTGGAGAATTACCTCAGTGGGAGTTCCCCAGAACTCATTTTGGGAAGGGGAGGAGTGTCATTCTCATCACAAGGGGAAGCAAACATAACCCCTTTGACTGATTAACATTCCTCATTGAATGGAAAGGCAAGTGATCACCCTTAATCCCTAGATTTGTGAGGTTCACATCAGTATCCCAAGTTTGGAATCCACGTTACCATGGGAATTTAGACCCATAGATATCCCTAGAGATCAAACCGTTGTGGGGAGATCCTTCATGACCCCTCTTACCATGGGTATGTAGACTCAAAGGGTCACGTTGGTGCAGCAAATGGTCTGATCATACGGGTCTGGTGGCTTTGTAGGAGGCTTTGGTCTAATGTTGAGGGACTGGATTGCGGAGGGACTATGGAGGACTGGATGGTAATGGAGGGGCGAGATTGGAAGTAGAGGAAATAATTCATGAAAACACCACATTCCACATATTGTTTTCTTATGTGATATAGGGGAGGCTCCACATACCATAGTGTTATGTGGGCAGAGCGGTCATCTGCATATCGAATAAGTATTCAGGCATGGGTACGGACCACTGTGCACCATAGTGGTACGCAGCTCTGAATATGGTTTATCAAGCCGCTTTGGGTTCCATCCGCATACTGATACAGTACACAGAACTGAGTTAAATCCGCGTAGTGATACACTACGCAGAACACCATATTGATTGAGGGTTCAGGGGACTATCGTTCACGGGGATTTCATCCGTGAGAAATTAGTGGTTTTTGGTTTCACCAATCAGGTTTATTTTTCTATCATTATTATTATGTTCCTCTGTTTTATGGTCCGTGGCTGGTTGCACCTACAGAGAGTGTGGTTCACAATTCAGGCTTCACTGATGATTCAAGACTGAAGCCAAAATCTTCCCTGAGTTCTTTCTTCCAACCTATAAGGTCCCCTTTAAGCTTTCATCGTCCATCCTCTATCAATTCCTTTTGTTCTCTTTTTATAGAGTATTGGGGGAAATCTTATATATGGGAATGCATCACCATTTAAGGAGGCCCATGAAGAGATATCTCGACCCACGGAAGACTTAGTCAACTGGGGTATGTGGAGGTTGTGGTTTGCGATCATGGTTCTTAAATCCCTATCAGTATGCTTCGTCCGCGAACTACTGAGTTCACAAGACGGAATGCGGAAGGCCCTCGCGTGTATGATTCCTTCAGCGATGTAGTTCGTGGTATACTGGGTTCACTGGCCATCGCTTTGCGAGCTAGTGCCTCGAAGGTCATTCTGCATACCGGTGGTTCGCAATCTAGGCAGTCTTCAAACCCTTCCCAGTGATGTTACATGGGCCACTTAAAAATCCTTTGAAAACTTGAATTCTTTCAATTTTTTGTCGATGTTTGTAGCTCAATTTGATTCCATTCGTTTTTTATACTTGTAGGAATACTTTCTTCCTTCTTCAAAGTGATTGTGGGAGTATTTTCTTCCCTTGGAAAAATTTTCATGACCCTAAAAACTCAAAAATAGTACAATGAATATCTATTTACCAATCTATCAACAAAGAAATAATTAAAACAAGGGAGATCTTGGAGTATCGGTTCCATCAACCTCAAGCTAGGTACACATAGACTTCATGAATGGAAATTGAACTTCAATTTTCTTGATTTTAAGGATACTTGTGCGCAAGTATGGATAAAAATACATGGCCTCAATTGGGTTCTATGTCATTCTGAGATTTTGTTCGATATTGAATTTGCTATTGGGATTCCGATTATAATGGATCAAGTTACAGAATCAGTAAGTTATGGTCACTTTGCTCGGGTCCTAGTAGATGTTGAACTTAGTAATACATTAATAGATAAGGTGATTTTATCTACTCAACAAGATGATATTTTTCTTTGAATTGAATATGAAAATACTCCTCCTTCTTGTTCTCCATGTCAAGTTATTGGGCATGAAGAATCTGCATGTAGAAGAAATATTATTTGTGACAACTGCCAACTTAAAGGGAATGACCTACAATACTGTAGGAAGCCACCTAAAAAAGGTATGGTGCAAAGCACTGAGCAGAATAAGAAAGTTGTTGTAATTGGTTTTGACCTTCTAAAGGATTCTGATAGAAAGAATATTGAATCTACTAAAAAATATCAAAGGTCTCTTGATGAAGAACCTAATGCCAAAAAGGGATGTTCTGAAGAGCCTATCAAGAATAGTTCTTTTACACACAAAAAAATAAGAGAGTTCTCTTATCCTGGGAAGATCTTGGTGATGATACTCATTTATCTATAAATGATAGTTCTATTTTGGATGATATAAATGGAGCCACATTCAAAGATATATTGACTATGTGACTCAAAGATGATGATGATATTGAATCATTTGACAACCTTGATGTTATAGAAACTACTGCTCAAGAATATGTAGACTCCTGTCTAAGGAAAGAATATATTTTGTTCAATGCCAAAAGCATAAGAGGCAAGGAAAAGATGGATATTTTTATCTTAAAGAAATCTAAATATAGGAAAGAGGTGACCAATGTTTGTAACTATACATCGGAAAAGGAAAATAAAAAGGTACAACCCCTAGCCTTAAATGTCAAAGATGGTGTTTTGTTTATATCAGATATATAATCCTATGTTTCTACAGCTCTCAATGACACTAATATGGAGGTCTCCCCTCTGGAAGGTAATCCTAGAGCCCATGTTAAATCCAGTTTATTTTGTGGTCTTCCAACTAAGGTTAGTGCTAGAAATACTTCACTATTTCATGCTAAGGACTGTAGGGATACAGTCATTCCTGTTCCAGCCTATTCCTCTCTTAAAGATACTAATGCACAAGATTCTATGAACACACAAAGCTTGTGAAATAAACCCTCTCTCACTAGGCAGCATGAGTAGACAAGTCCCTTGAAGGAATCTGTCCAAGCCTCCTCTCCTGAATTGCATGCGGACTCTCCCAGATTGGAGGGAATAACAATTTCCAAAGTTGTTGGATCACCCCATCCTCCACCAAGATGTGGGACCCCTCAATCACAAATTTAGAAAGTTATGAAAAAGGTGAGTACCAATAATTTGTTTTAATTTCTTGCATCTTCCAGTAGTGATGAATATGGAAAAAAACAGAAGATTGGGATGGAGTTAAGTGTGTGAACATTGATTTAACCTCTGAGATCTCGGATGATTGTGGAGGTCCCTAGATGTAGGAAAATGTCCGACAGAGGGGGAGACATCCACATGGTGGGGATGCTCAAATATCTCATCATATTATGAACACTCTCTCGCGAGTGCGCTGATATCATTTTTATGGACCTTCAGTGTTGTGTTTGCTCCTCTGTCTTTACTTTTTGTATAACTTCTTTTCTTTTTAATAATAGGGGCCTTTGTACCTCAAACGTATTCAAAAAAATAATTATAACAAGTTAATTATTTAATTAAATAAATTAATTATAAATAATATGTGATGATCTTGTGCTTGGTTCTAAAGTTCTATCTCTTGTCTAGTTTTATTTGATTCAATTACATTGATTGTGATGTTTATCGGTGTATAAATCTCAGATTGATCATCAATAATAGAAAAAAATAATGTTAGGAATGACCCATCACACACTTCCACTGTGCCCAGAACCTACAAGTGGTATCAGAGCACTCAGATAATTATTTATAATTATTTAAATATCATTGGTTGATTTACGCATTTTTCATTTAGTTTTCAATTCATGTTTAATCATTATTTTAATCTTAATTTCAAGATATGATTCTTCCTCCTTCTTTTCTCGTAGATATAATCAAAATGATTAATTTTATGAACAAAATAAAATCAAATAACTTGTTTGAAGGTGACATGGATTATAGCTGGATAACACATGAGTACACATTATGTAACTAGAGTTACAATCATGTACTTGTGTTCAATGCACCAGGAATTAATTAGAAATTAATTCAAACTATGCGAATTGATAACACATGATGCATTTCATATCTTACACCGTGTGTTTATCGGGACATACTGGCACATGGTCAGTTGGAGTACACGCCGGGTATCCCACATACACAGTGTGTAGTCCTTTTAAGTCACAGACAGATCGTACAATTCCATACACAACCTATCTGGCTGGTGACTGTATAACATGGAGTCCACACGCCATATAGCCACTTGTACACAACATGTAATCCAATTTTTCTAAGTCATGGTTTACACGTTGAGTCCTAAAGTGTGTGTCTCATATAGATGGTGAGAGATGTACACACCATGTATCTCACTTGTACATGTCGTACACTTATACCAAATTACACAGAATTAAAATTAATTTATTATACTATGTAAACCATATCAACATGTACTTGTGTGTGGTAATTAAGTTGATAATACAATCCATGTTATGGGTTTTAATATATATATATATATATATTTGGGTGTGTGTGTGTGTTTAATTAATTTCTGCATAATGTTCAGATCTGTATATCATATATGAGTCATATGACATATATTACTCTATGTGCATTGAAACATAACACATTACTAAAAAATCATGTAATTTGTGTTATTATTAAGTTGATAGTAAACATCATGAAAGTACATGATAACTCATGGATTACATATGTCACAAGATTAAATTTTATTCTAGAATAATATATATTGGGTAGATTCGAACAGGTATTCAAAATGTTGAATCCAATGTAGATTTATATACATAGATAATTTTACATAAATTTATTTAATTTTCTTGAAATTATGATTAATTAGAATCTCAAGGAAATTCAGATGAGAATTAAAATAAAAGAATTGATTAATTAAAGAAGATAATTAGTCTATTTGAGCATGATTTATCTTAAATAAGAATGATTGTAAGTTGAATGCCAGTTTTATTAAATACATAATTTATTGCATACATGTGGTTGATCTTGAGCATAGACCAGACCTTTTCATATGATTGGTTTCATTTAATTTATTATTAAATTAAATTATTGGTATGTGTGTCTTCACTCCTCTTATTATGCAATGGATTTCATTTCCATGGGTTCTTTTATGTAAACCCTTTTCCCCCCACCTATGTGTGAGTAAAAGTATATGTAATGGATAGAGCTCCCAAACTAGTGGAGGCAGTTCAAGTTTGGAGTTAGAGTGAAAAAAAAATCCAAGAGAGATACATAGGTGGACAAGTGGGAATATATAACACGAACCTTAATTGGTTAAAGTTGTTTTTCTCCTAGGTTGATTCTTAGTTTATCATCTACTATATAAATTAACCATTAGTATAATCTCATGATCATACAAAATTATTATTTTATTTCTATCAAGTTTAATGGTTATTTCATTATGTATTTTTTTCATGATCACATGAATTAATGAAATTAATGAGCATGCAAGATAGAACTAAAATAAATTGGCTTATGCCTAAATATTATCTAATACATGGTTAATCACATAAGTAAATCCACTTTATGTTAAAAATCATGTGATAAAGATAATAATTGGTAATTTACACATAAAAGGATAAAATACATCAATAATATATATTATGTCGGTATAGCCTTCTACTACCTCAATTATAATCGAAACATAGTTCAAAGTTCTTGACCAACCAAAGTTGGGGTGATTTTAATTATCCAGTATTTCTAACTTGAAATTTTGGGTTGACTTAACTTATTTCACATAAATGGTTGACTACCAAAGAAGGAATTTGTGTAACTGAGAGGCAAGAGTTGAGTAAATCCAATTTAAGGATTTTAGGATTGGGGATTCTACTCAAAAAATCAAGGAACTGTGAGTTAATGTAATTTGAATTTGGAATGCCTACCTAAAACCTTTAGAGTTGCTTGACTAACCAAAATTGGGGTAATAATAGGGGTAATATGGATCCTTTCTACTAGAATGTCCAAGAAATAGGATATTCTAAATCCAATGGTGAGGGATATTGGGTTTTGATAAAATAGTGTGAGATTAATAAATATAATATTTATTTGTTTTTTTAATTTTATTAGATAAAGTAATAAAAAATTTCTCATCTTATTTTTTAGATACAACATTAAAATTACTCTAAACATATCACTGTGATCCATACTTGAGAAGGATAACCTTCTCACTGGCACAAATTTATAAGAGTGGAAAAGGCGATTATGTGTTATCCTTCACCATGAAAGAAGTTTGTATGTGTTGGAAGAACCTATTCCTGATGCACTTGGTAATGAGGCAAGTGATGAAGAGTTATCAATCTATGAGAATCATTTGAATGATTCCATATATGTTCAATGTTTCATGTAATCATTCATGTCCAATGAGATTTTGAGGAAACATGAGGACATGTATGCGTATAGACTGATGTCTCACCTTTTGGATCTCTATCAAGATAAGATGAGATAAGAGAGGTACGAGATATCCAATGATTTGTTTACAAATAAACTTGGAGAGTCTATGTCAGTTGGTCCAAAAGTAGTAAATATTATTGGATATATTGAATGCTTAGACATCTTAGGTATTAAATTCTTGGATGAGTTTCATACAGATCTTATACTTTCATCACTTCCCAATACCTGCTCTAGTTTTATTATTAATTGCAATATGAGAATAATGAGAAGAACCTATCAAAACATCTTACTTTAATTTCACCAAGTGGATAAGTACATGGGGCATGATAAAAATATGGTCCTTATGGTGAATAAGAAAATTAAGAACAAGGAAAAGATGACCAAGAATCATAATAAGTCTAAATATCCTAAGCACCATCCTTCTAAGAAGAAGAATATCCAAAGGTAGGGAAAGGAAAATGAGGCAGTATGTTTTTCATGTGGAAATCTAGGCCATTGGAAGAGAAACTACACCCAGAAGTAAGGGGAAGCTAAATGTTCATTAGTTATCAAGTGTAATCTTTTAATATCTATATATTTGGTATTAGATACAACTTGTGGTGCTCACATCTGTATCCAAAATGTAGGAACCAAGTAGATTCTAAAATATTTCTAGTGGAGAGGTGTATCTAAGAGATACTAAGGGTGCATGGATGGCTTCTCTATCCATTGGTGACTACCACCTTTCATTTCCAATGAGAATTATTTTGGTTTTAAAAGATTTTTATTATGTACCAATAGTTACCAAGAACATAATTTTTGTATCATTCCTAGATACATATGGGTTTATTTTCATGTTTGTAAATAAAAGTTGTTTCTTTTATAAATAAGACATATGTTATTGTATGACACATTTAAATAATATCCTTTATATAATAAATTATGAAAACCAATTATTGTAAAATTATAATGAATCATGTTCACATGACTCATATAACACCCAACTATGGACTCATCGTCTTGGTCATTTAAATGAGAAGCGTTTGAAAAAGATCTATCAAGATGGTTATTTAGACTCATATGATCTAAAACCACTTAAAATATTTAATGATTATTTATAAGGAAAAATGGCCAAACTTTCATTCAGTGGATAGGGTGAAAGGGCCACAAAGCTTCTAGGATTAGTACACACTGATGTGTGTGGACCATTTCTAGAAGAAGCTAGAGGTGGGTATTCTTACTTAATAAATTTTACTGATGACTTGATTAAATATGGTTATATCTACTTGATGAGGTATAAGTTTTAAGTCCTTTAATAAATTAAAGAAATTATAGAATGAAGTAGAGAATCAACTGGGAAATAAGATAAAGAAACTTTGATTAGATAGGGATGATGAATATATTAAATAAGATTTTATTGACTTTCTATGAGAGTTTGGGATCCTATATCAAATAACTCCACCTTACACACCATAGTGGAATGGTTTTAGTGAAATTAATAACCATACCTTGTTAGACATAGAAAGGAAGATGATGAGTCATGCAGACCTTCCATTACACTTTTGGGGATATTCATTACAAACTATGACATACACATTAAAATAAGTACCAATTAAAGTGGAAATGGAATTCCATTAGAGTTATGGAGTGGAAAGAAACCTATTTTTTCACATACATGTGTATGGGGTTGTTAGGTATTTGTTAAAGCCTTCTCAAGTATAAAAATAGAACCCTGGAGAACAAAGTGTATCTTTATAGGGAAACCCAAGGAAACAAAGGGATACTACCTATACAACCCCTTAGACAAAAAATTGATTATCACCAAAATATCCATCTTTCTTGAGAGGATTAACATCTTCAAAAAGGATAGTGGCAGTAAGATTGACTTCGATGAAGTTGATGATCAAGATACACAAGAGTTAGTTGAGTATAAGATTCCTTAGGTCTCTATGGAAGAAGTAGAACCTAAAACACAAGTACTATGTAGGAGCATAAGAGAGGTAAGAGAACCAGAGAGATATGGTTTTCTAGTCACTGAATATGGTGACTCTTTATTAGTTGACAATGATGAAAATATCTCCTAAAAAAAGGATTTATAGAGCTTAAAAGCTGCAAGATGGAAAGAATCCATGAATTATGAAATGGATTCCATGTATCAAAACCAATTTCAGGTTCTGTTCATTATTCCAATTGATGTAAATACCATTGGGTGAAAATGGGTATTCAATAGAAAACTATACATGGAAGTTAAAGTAAATACCTGTAAATCAATTATAGTGGCTAAAAGGTTTAAACAACATCAAGGAATTGACTATTATGAAACATTTTCACCAGTTTCCATGTTTAAGTCCATCAAAATTCTACTTGATATAGCAGCTTAACATGACTATGTGATTTGGCATATGGATGTAAAAACTACATTCATTAATGGGAACCTTCAGTAATGTGTCTATATGAAATAACCAGAAGGGTTTTTGACTCCAATTAATGCTAAAAGGATTTGAAAGTTATAGAGATCAAATTATTGACTGAATAAAGAATCTGGGTCATGGAACATTCAATTCGATGAAGCTATAAAAGTATTTGGTTTCATTAAGAATGAATGTGAGCCAAGCATTTACAATAGGTTTAGTGGAAATGTAGTCATTATCCCGGTAGTGTGTGTTGATGCCATATTACTTATTAAAAATGATGTACCAGTCTTTTAGTCTATTAAGTACTGGTTAAACAAGTGTTTTTTCATGAAGAAATTAGGTGAAGTATCCTATATTCTAAGTATAAAGATCATTTGTGATATATCCAGGAGGATACTTGGACTAATTCAAAGTACATATGTTGACTAGATACTAAATAGATTTAGTATGGAACAATACAAGAGGGGATTGATTCTTGTTCCATATGGTTTACATATTTCTAAAAAAATGTGTTCCCATACACAACATGAGAAAGAGATAATGAGTAAGATACCATACACTTCAGCAATAAGATTAATTGTGTATGTCATGTTATGTACTATACTTGATGTTTCCTATACATTGAGCATGGTAGGAAGATATCAAGATGATCCAGGAGAACAACATTGGTATATTATTAAGGTTATCCTTACATATCTAATAAGAACCAAGGATATGTTCCTGGTGTATAGAGGAGATGAGGATTTGGTTATCAGGGGTTATAATGATGCTAATTTGAAAACATATCAGAATGATCTGAAGTCACAGTTAGAATATGTTTTCTGTCTCAATGAAGGAGCTATGAGTTGGAAGAGTTCAAAGCAGCAAGTTATCACTACTTCTACAGTGGATTCCAAGTATATAGAATCTTTTGATGCATCTAAGGAAGACATTCAGATACAAAACTTTTTCTAGGTTCTTGATGTGGTATCTTTAAGTAAATACCTTATCACGTTGTATTGTGATAATACTACAATAGTGGATATTTCAAAAGAGTAAAGGTCACACCAACGGACAAAGCATATACTCCAGAAGTATCACCACTTGAGGTATTTTTATAAAAGGTATGAAGTTGTAGTTATCATAGTACCCACATAAGATAACATGGTTGACCCCTTGACTAAAGGCTTATATTATCAAAATCATGGGTATCATGTGAGAGCTACCGGACTAAAGGTTTTTAGCAGTTGTCTCTAGTGCAGGTGGGAGTCTATTTGAGTTGGTACCCTAGAACCAAATTCTATATTCTTTATGATAAACTGTATTCATGGTTTTTAATATTAATAAACTTCTTATCACGTCATTATTGTTCTTCTACATAAAATATCCTGTGATAATGTCCCAATAGTATATGTCACACAAAAAGTTCATAACAGTGCCCCATTATGATAAGAACCCAGAAGTGCTACGACACTATTCTTAAATATATGTTCTATATCTAGATGATATCATTTGAGGGACATAAATGACACAGGATATCATGGGTGGAGACTCATAGGACTTTGAGGCACCTTCACATGGTGCCCTCCCTTGGTAATATCCAGTGTAGTATATTATGAGAATGAGACCCGCTAGTAGGAAATCCACATTTATATGTGTCATTGGATGTTCTTATCTGTGGACATGTGTATTGATCCTTATAATTTAATATTATTATTAATGAGTATTATGAGTCGTATACTTTTATGTATTGATGAAAATCGTTGCAACATATGTGCGCGGTGAGGTAGGTTATGTTGGGTGCATCATGATTAATATTAGATTAATGAATAATGAGAGAAAGGATTTTTACCTTTTGTTCATTAATGAAATTAGATATCTCAGTACCTTTTATGAAAATTATATAGCCTAAATAAATCCATGTTCATGGTGTTCTATAGGGAAGTTCAATTTCTGGGAATTCGAAGAAAGAGGCCTCGAGCTCATAGGTTGATAGCACCCACATGATACTTGCTTGATTAGAGATATCATGGTAAAGGGATTATATTACATAGTAATCATCTGTATGAGGTGTTATATTAATTCAAAATTAACTTTTCTCTCTATGGGTTCCATGGCATGTTTCTAGATGCTAACCTTGGACTATAGACTATTTTGCCTAATGCCATTGAGAAATAGGCCTAGAGGGTCACACACTAAGTGTATTCAGAATCTCAGATAAATAATAATATTATTATTTATTATTTAATAAGTTGAATAAATATTAATCTTTCATATGGTTTAATAATTATTCATGTTTTCTCGAATGCATATATTATATCATCATTTATTTGGGAGAATATAATGTGAGTAGAATAATTAATAAATATTTATTTTTTATTTAGTGAATATAATATTTATTTATTTATTAGTGAATAATGAAATGATATTTATTTAATAAATAAATATTCATTATTCAAGGCCCAATAAATATTATGAAGTAATGACTGACCGAGTTTAATGGTCCATTGAGAAATAATATATATACAATATTATTTGATTAAATGATATTTAATTTAATTCTCAAGTTAAGCGCATGTTAAGGAAATAATATCATTATTATTATTTAAGACATGGGGTTCTGCAAAGGACTAAATAAATAATAAGGGCAACTTGTGAAAGTATTTATTTATAAATCTAGCGATACATAATCCCAATTATATTATTTTCAAAGTGAGCTAATTGATTTGTAGGTTCTGCACTAAAAAATTGGAGAATCCTCTCAAACCCTATAGAGCTCCCTTTTCCAAGAACTATCCCAAGAATGAAGAGTGATATTTCTCCACCTCCCACTCTCAATTCAAGACATATCAAGTATAACACTTTGGAAGTCATTCTCATGGTGATCAAAGTTTAATGATTAAAGTGATATGATCCTTCATGTTAGCACCCAGAGATTCCTATAGTGATAATTGGATATTTTTGGAACACATGTAGATCACTACTGGAGGGAATCTGATCTTAATTACCACAATGCAATAATAATAAAATGAAGATCTATTTACAGATCAATCAATGAAGAAATAATTAATTCAAGGTAATTCTTTAATTAAATAAATTAATTATAAATAATATGTGATGATCTTGTACTTGTTTTTGGAGTTCTATCCCTTTTCTAGTTTTCTTTAATTCAATTATGTTAATCATGCCGTTTATCATTTTTTAAATCTTGGATTAATCATTGATCATGACAAAAATAAAAGTTGGTAATGACCCATCACACACTTCTGCTACACCAAGAACCTATATAAGGAACATAATAGTAACCCTTTAAAACCAAGATCATTCTAGTCAGAAATGTGATGTGGTAGTCCCTGATAGATACAACAACAATTTTAGCTCTATTGGTTACTCAAATATCTACCTCTCTTCATTCAATATTTCTAAATCTACTTGGTTCTTGTATTTGAATACATATGTGAGCACCACAAGTTGTATCTAATAACCATTTTCTAAAAATAGATAAATTTTAATCAATAAAAAACATACCTGAAGATTCCCCTTACTTATTTTATTGGGTGAAATTTTTATTCTAGTGGCCTTTCTTTCCACATGAAAATAATACAACATCATATTCCCTTAATTTCCCCTTGATCTCCCTCTTCTTGGAAGGGCGTGAATAAGCTTTGGGCTTAAAAATCCTCATTTTCCCTTTCCATTTTTCACCATAAGGATGGAAGGTTTTCCATGCTTTGTATCCTTATCTATTTGGTGGAGAATATTAACAAGATCCAACATAGTCTTCTCAATTTTATTCGTATTAAAATTCATAACAAAGTTGGAGAATCTTTGAGGGAGTGATGCCAGAATGAGGTCGATACCCAGTTTTTTGAGGATTTTAAACCCTATAACCTCTAAATTGTCAATGTATCCAATGAGCTTGACTTTGTGAGGTCCAACTGGGGAACCCTATATAATCTTTATTTGAAAGATCACCTTGGAAATATCAAACTATTCATGTATATCTCTCTCCTAATAAAGACCACATAGGTTCTCAAGCATGCTATACACATCCATGTTTTTATGAGACTTCATTAGTTGAATAGACATCGATGAAAGTATCAAACATTGAACATAAACTGTGTCACTCAAATATTTTTCATGGACAAGGAATTCTTCAACACTCTTCTCTTTAGCAGGTGGATCTGGCATTGTGGATTCTAGCATGTAATATTTCTGTTCATGGCATAACACAACCCGAATGCGTCTAAAACACTCCTAGAATTTACTGCTAGTTAAGAGGTTATCTTTATCCAATATTGATCATAAGTATAGTCTGGATTATGAACTTTTCATTTTATTATACAATTAAAAAGAGTAAATTATTAGTACTTTGATTAACTAAAAAATAAGTGAGATATAATAAATTAAATGTTTTATTTATTTATTAAACCTCCCACTATTTTATTAAATCTCAATATACCCCACCATTGAACTCAAATTGTCTAGTTACTTTAATATTATAGTGGTAGGGATCCCTGTTAATTTTCTTAATGATCTAAACATTTTCCATTAAAACTATAATAATGTAATTAGATAGGCAGCCTTGCCAACTGCAGACTTGAAGCTCTGTTGTCCATTAAGTGGATTCCCTAATCCTAAAATCCGAACTTGGATTTCCTCAAAACTTTCCTCCAAATTTGTATTGAATATATTTGGCTATTAAAATTGATAAAATTTCGATTAAGCTGGCCCAAAGCTCTCATGAGATATCCTCTATAAAATTAAGTGTCTAGACTTTGGACATGTACTACACTTAGTTCTATGGGTTCATTCCCAATAAAGTAATGGATGTTTTAGTGTGTCTTAATATTTAATTGAGGTATTTTATTTTATTATTCAAAAATTTCATCTTTTTTTATCCTTTACACCCCTTTTAATATTAAGTGGATGTTACTTAATTAATTAACCATGATAGACAAAACATTTATGCATAATTAATTTATTTAATTTCCATATTTTCGCATTAATTCATTTATTTATGTGATCATGACATTGAACCCATAAAATAAATAATTTCATAGATATAATTAATTAATTAGTTCAAAGATATGTTCATTATATTTATCTAAATGTTGATTAAATGAGTGGACATTAAATCAACTTTTGATCTAATGGAAATAACTACTATTTCCAGTCTTGGAATGAGTTTCAACATTCCACCTATCCACCCGTGTATCACCCGAGTTGGAATCATTATGGTTCCATCTAGAATCACCTTATTACCCCTTGGGATGCTCCATTAATTACAAATATTTATTACTCACGTACAAGTGAGAGGAACCAAAGGATTGGTTAAAGGGTATTATATAAATATCCTTCGACACACAGGTCCTATGTAATAATGGAGGGAGGATGAATCAAAGGCCATTATTTAATTTAATATTAAATAATTGAAAACTCATGAAATAAATTAAATTAAAACATTCAACACATACACAAGTCTTGGTCAATCTCATGAATGGTCATACATGAAACAAATACGTAAAAGTAAATGGCTTGCATTCATTTATTTATTCATTCTATTATTATTTATGATAAACATGTTTGTATTTATTAATTAATTAATTAATTCCATTTCATCTTAATGAGAATCTGATCTTATTTGGAGACACTCACAATTAATGGAATTCATGGAAAATAAACAATAGAATCAATAATGACATATTAATTATAATAAATAAATTGAGTATTTAAAATTCTTTAAAACCATCATTAAATTTTCAAAAACACAACGGTGTGTCAATCAATAAAATAAGGTTTTAATGCTATAATTTTCAAAATTAATTTAATTTTAATTTTATCCATTAATGGTAGATTACACGGTGTATACATCCAGCTACATGGCATGTACCTTGGTTGTCGTATATCCAAGTCACACACCTAGGGCTTTGGTGTGTTAACTCGGCCGGACTACATGACATGTATATTCCAGCTACACATCATGTATTCATTTCTCATGTGCCAGGTTGGACCAATCAACATGTGGTGTGAAATAAAAGCACCATATGTAATTAATTTCTCAACGCATCTAGATACAATGCACATGGGTATACGGCGTGTGCTCCAGCTACATGCTGTGTAACCCGGTTTTATCGGCCAAAGATATGGAACTTCCCAGTGACATATCTGATCGTTATTCATTTATTCTTAAACCTTTAAGAAAATGTAACACTAAACGAACATGATTAATATTTAGATGACATGTTAAATCAAATATAATTAAATAACAAATAACATGAAATGAAAATCCAACCAAAATTTCACAAAGACCAATAATAAAATAATTAATTATAAATTTAAATGTGATCGCTATGATACCACTTGATGGTTTTGGGTGCAACAGAAGAATGTGAAGGTGATTGATATATTAAAATTTCTTTTAGTAATACTTTCCCAAAACCAAGAATGAGTATCTTGCACATTAAATTTATAATTAGTTTATTTAATATTTAAAGAAATAAATACCTAGTACTAGTAACTTTATTTGTTAGTGAAATTTGATCATCCGAAAAGACCATTTCATATTAACTTCGTTGCACTGTAGGGATCAAAGGATATAATCCCTCTAGCGGTGATCCACATATGATCCTATGATTTCCGATCAACACCAACCGATCTCCTGGTGCTAGCATGGTGAGTCAAATGTCTCTCATTGTTCTTTCTTGATCGCTCGTTCTTTGATCTCAAATAAATATATCTTGCACTTCTTATTCTTGAGAGGGAGAGAGAAGGAGGAGTTGAGAGAGAAACTATTGTGCACAAAAATTTTCTATTCTCAATTTTTGGATGCTCTACACAATAGACATAACCCTCTGTTTATAGAGTTAGGATTTGATTTAAAATATTATTTAATTACATACTAGCCATTAAGTAACATTTATTATTTTTAATAAACATCATGACACATAATAATAATTATATTATTATTATTTTGTGTTGTGTTCCAACTTGCGCAATAACAAATATTATGTAACGGTCTTGATAATTAATATTTTTCATCGAACTCGGTCTTGGTCCGTTCGAACTCTAGAATTTATTGAAAAATCGAATAAATATTTTATTCATAAATAAATATTTTATTCACAATCTAGTGAATAAATATTTATTAAAATTTTCATTAAATAAAATAAATATTTTATTCACAAGATGGAGAATAAATATTTATTTAATTTATGCAATCAATATAACTTGAATAAAATATTCCTAGAATTTGAGAAAGATATTTATTCTGTCAATTAAATTCAAATAGAATTTAGTTGATATCAACAAAAACACTTAGTGTGTGACCCTCTAGTATTTTTTCTCATTGGCATTTGGTGAGCTTTCATAAAGTCCAAGATTGTTGTCTAGAAATAGGTCAAGGCACCTGAGATAAAGAACTTAATGTAATAACATTGACAACCACATACGAACACTCACTGTGTAATATAATCTCTTTGTCACAATATATCATCAATATGGTTGCATATCCATGTCACCATCATATATGCTTGATATGTCTTTTTTTGACTATCTGAAATAAATACTTTGTTACACCATAACCATGAAATTTAATGCGACAGTTATATTCTAGTGAAAGGGCTGAGATATCAGCTTCTATAAAGATGTAATGGAAAAATCCATCATTAATTTATTCATTAATGACATGTCACTCATGATGCATCCAACATATCCAACTTCACAATGAATTATTATCATCATGGTTTATGAAATATATCTAATTACATGAGTTGTAACATGCATTAATAATAATAATAAAGTCTAAGGACCATCATATACACTCGTAGATAAGAATATCTAGTGATAACTAACCATGTGGAATTTCTACTGGCGAGTCGGTTCTCATAATCTCTCATATTGGATATTACTAAGTGCGAACTTCATGTGAAGAAACCTTATTTTCTTATGAGTACTCACACCTGACAGTTTATGTACTATGTGTCCCATCATAGTGCATTATCCAATAGCAGAACATTATTTGAGAATATCATCATAGCACATCAAGGTTCTCATCATAGCGGGGAACTACTATGACATTATAAATGCGATGTATACTCTAGGACATTATTACATCAGAGTCATATATAACAACAAATAAAATGTAATAAGAAGTTTTATTAATATTCGATACATCGAATATACATTTAATCAAAGTACAAATAGTTGGTCCTAAGACACCAACTCCAACAGAGACTTCATTATATAAATTGATAAAAAATTATTGTGCTCGTTGATTTTATATGTTTTCCATGACTTAAATTATTCGAGATTACATTTAGCGCTCTATATTATTGATAATATTCAAATTATCATACAATCATTAATCAACTACTTAAATTTCATAAATATATATATTTTTTAAATTCACTTTCATAGAATATTGAAATTAAAATTAATGGTATTATTATATATATATATATATTCATTATTACTATAAATTTTCATTTCAACCATAAATTTATAAAAAAAGTCGCATACATGCGAATAAAATTATATTGTTTTATAATTACTCTAATTATTTTGAAGTTATATTTTTTAAAAAATAACTCATAAGTAATATTTATTAATTAATAAAAATTAATAATGATTAGTAATTAATTAATTATAAATAATTGTATTAATTTAGTCATTAATAATTATTAACTAAATAAAAAAATCAATAATAACAACAATAACATTTTTTATTAAGTATTTATAGTAATTATTAATGACTTAATTATTTAATAATAATTAATAAAAATTATTATTTATCTAATGATATTTATTTATAAATAAAAATTATTTAATTTATAATTAATAAAAAAATTATTAATTATTTATTAAGTAATAATTATTATTAATAATTATAAATAATTAATAATTAATTAATTTTAATTAATCCTAATAAGTTACAAATAATTATTAATATTTAAAATTACTTTTAATATATATTAATTTTTAAAATTTAATATTTATTACTATGATTAGTAAAATATTATATGTGTGTGTAACTAAAAAATCAATAAAAAACAACAATAATTTACTAATAATTAATTCTAAATCATAATTACTAATTACTAATAATAATTTCTAAATAATTAATTTATAAAAAATAAAATTTTTTTATTTTGTTTCAAATAGAAGGTGTGAGGGGCTTTCGTGTATTTTTCAAAATAAATAAATTAAAAAGGTGTTGAAGCCCCTGATGTAGTTGGCCGAAACCAAATGAGAGAAAAAGTGTCAAGAGTTTCAATGCCTTTCAACCCTAGATTTAAAAAAATAGAAACTTATACCTATTGGTAATATATTTTTGTTGAAAACCCCATAAAAACACCTTAAAATATCCATGTTTATATAAAATCACAATTAAAATGGTTTCTTTATATGTTCTTTTTGAAAAAATAATTATCTAAAATGAGTTTAGATTTTGATTTTTTTAAAATCTATATATCAAAGGCGTTTAAGTAATTAACGAATTTAGGTTCAGATATATATATATATAACCCTGACCCGCCAACACACATGGATTATATAATGATTTCAAAAAATATATTTAATTAAAATAATATCCAAATATTTGGATGTTTTATAAAAGTATTTCGAAGAACTTGCAAAAACAATTATTATAAAAAAATTAAAAAGATTCTGGTTCTACTTAGATATTCTATTTGTTATATGGATTCTATTTCAGGTATTTATTTTTAATGTTATTATGGTTTGAGTTCAGTTTTAAATTTATTAACAAGATTATGATTTGGGTAAGTCAATTTTCACAGGTACTCAATCCCATGTCATCCCTATTTTTAAACTTGAACCTAGTTAAATACCCATGAATCCCTACAATGCTTTTTAAGCCCATATTTAAAAAAAATAAAATTTAAACTTATTTACAATGTTTTTTTTGAGATAAATCATATAAAAAACCCGATTAAAAATCATTTTTAATTAAAAAAATTATACATCATAGTCAAAATATATGTAACCTCATTATTTTAAAATGTGATTAAAAATATTTCATTGATTCATTTTTGTTTTTATAAAATAGAACTAAAAAAATTATCCATGTTATTAAAAAAACATGGTTAAAAAACTCCACTAATTACTTTTTAATACTACAAGAACAAGACTAAAAACTAACACCAGATAAGGTCAATGTTTCAAAGCTAACCCAAGATTCCCTGTTCAAAGTCCCATAAAACCACCCAACACATTTGTCTCAAACACTATATTTATATTTCTATTTACAATGGTCTGAGTAGGGGGAATAAATACAAAAACTTCTTACACTGCCAACATCAAAGTACTCATCGAGACTCGAACTCAAGACCTCACTAAGACCCCATAGGTGCTACTACCACTGGGTTTCACCCTATGGGAAAATGTGTTATTGGGTAATGAGGTATAGTTGGGGGCCACACCATGACTGTCCTAGGACCAAACCACCACCTATGTGCCACATGCCCCTAGTGAAATTCAAGGGTGGAGGGACTCGAACATCCATTAGTTCTGTTGTCAGGGAGTGACTACCTTACATAGTACCACTTTACCAATACTAGGTTAAAAAAACATATTATTGGGTAGCTAGGTATAGGTGGGCACAACACCACTCTCGTCCTGGGCCCAACCCACAACCTATGCGCTACAGGTCCCCAGCTAAATTCTAGTGTGGTATGACTCAAACCTACACCAATTCCATTTCTTGGGAGTGACTGCCTTACACAGTACCACTTAACTAACCCTAGGTTGGAAAATGTGTTATTGGGTAACGAGGTATAGGTGGGTGACACACCATTTCTATACTGGGCCCAACCCACCACCCGTGTGCTGCACATCCCCAACTAAATTCGAGTGTGGCGTGACTTGAACCTGCACCAGTTCCATTTCCAGGGAGTGACCAACTTACACGGTACCTCTTAACCAACCCTCGGTTAGCAAACATGTTATTATGTAACAAGGTATAGGATAACACCACACCATACCTATCTTGGGCCCAACTCACCAAATGTGCATCGCACACCCCCAACTAAATTTGAGTGTGGTGGGACTCGAACCTATGCTAGTTCCATTACCAGGGAATAACTACATTACATGGTACCACTTATCCAACCAATGGTCAGCATTTTTTCCAAACACTATATCATATATGAACAAATATTATCTACACACAATGTATCATGTGAGAGAAAACAATTTTTAATGTCATCACACCGCATCATGATCCAATTATTAAGTTTACCAAAACTATCTTCGCACCTCCACACAAACAACCCTCATCAAATAACAAGGTGTGTGTATGTTTATTCATGTGTGTTTGTAACAATTCATGTTAAAAACATGCCCCAATAAAGTATACATTTTGTTATGAAGAAACTAACATAATAAAAAATATTGTTCCTCATCCCAAGGGTATACAACTATGTTGATCACT
The DNA here is from genome assembly GCA_963277665.1 of Viscum album. NCBI lineage: Eukaryota > Viridiplantae > Streptophyta > Magnoliopsida > Santalales > Viscaceae > Viscum > Viscum album. Next base: position 629,926,469 of record OY728134.1, on the reverse strand, counting down.
CATATCACTAGATCCATTATGTCCAGTGAGAGATACTCACAAGGGGGATCACACACCATCCAGGGTAGTGTTGGTAAGAGGGACACCAGAATGCATTCATTAACTCATTTAACTCTTGACCACAATGAAATTATCTTCCAGTGTTAAGGACACTTTAATCAAAATCTATGTGTGGTTGCATCAATTGGAATAATGAGATGATTATGTAGGTTAGAGTCTCAAGGTGTTCATGTCAGTCGTAATATTGATGGAATTTATATTGATCAATATCATGAGGCAGTCCTGTTGTATTTTCCTTGACCTGGTTTACTTGAACAATAACTGAACTAAGTTTTCAAGGTGACTTCCGATGCGCCTCCCCATACGCTTGAGGTTTTCAACTAGTAGTGAGAGTCTGATAAACTACACGAGGAGACTATATCCTCTAGTATCATCACAAACAATAACAACCAATACTCAGACATACATACTAAGAATCACATAAAAGTGAAAAATATGGAATTGTAATGGAAATCTAACCATAATAATGACACATGCATGCTAAAACAAAATGCACATGTAGGTCATACAGCCACACACTATTAAAAAACTGGCATTTAAAATCACTATAAAAATCCTTTATCAGTGCTAAAAAAATTTATCTAAGAATCATTAAAAATGGGACACTTTTATTAGCGCTAATAAAGGGTTCCCTTTATGAGCACTTATTTTAGCACTGATAAAGGTTTTACTACTACATTGTGTTGTTAAAATTACAGAACACTACGGCAAGGAATACATCTGTATTTGGAAAATTTATAATTTAATTTAAATAAAAATCACATAAAAATACAATAAAAATTTATATTATAGACATTTCAAACATTGTTCTATACAATTACATTAGCAAGTCCCATCACAAACATTCAAAACTTTCAATTGTTTCATTGTCTTTGGCACCCCAACCCCCTCTTAAAAAATCCCAACCATGGTATCAGTTCCCAAACATACCACCCTAGCTTGAGAAAAATAACCATTATTATGTTAGTAATACTATAAATAAATAAGTTAAACATAAATATGAAACAATACATTAGTAAAATATCAATTTTAAATAAAATAACACACTTGGAGTCATACCGGTCACACCGTGCATCAGATTGACATTTGTATGCTTCCTACATGTCATAAATGACTTAAGAATCATTATCCCAAAGTATCTAGACAATCCAGATTTTTTTTCATGGTTTTGAGTATGTCATGTGTCTTTTTAACTAAAATGTCAATTTAAACTGAAAACATGTACTTTGAGTCATACTAGTCACATCGTGTATCAGTTTGATGTGATACGGATTCCTACATGTCGCAAATGAAATGAATTGTTTTCATAAATTATCAATACAATTTGAGTGTGTTTGCTCATTTTTCAGTGAATAACATGCATTTTGAACTAAATTGCCAATTTTAAACTAATAACGAACACTTTGAGTCATACCGGGCACACCGTGTATCATATTGAGGTGTGGAATATTCCTACACATCAAAAATTAATTGTGGTTCATTTTCCTAAAGTATAAAAATAATCCAAATGTGTTTGATCAGTTTTGAGTATGTGATGTGTTTTTGAACTAAAATATCAATTTTAAATAAAAAGACACACTTGGAGTCATACAAGTAACACCATGAATTAGATTGATATTTGGTTGATTTATACATGTCCCAAATGAATTATGGATCATTTTCCTAAAGTATCAAGATAATATAAATGTGTTTTCTTAGTTTTGAGTATTTCATGTGTCTTTCTTTACTAAAATGTCAATTTAAATCAAAAACACGCACTTTAAGTCATAACAGTCACGTTGTTTTTCATATTGACATGATTCTAATTCCTAGACATCAAAAATGACTTAGTAATAATTATCATGAAGTATCAATATAATCAAAGTGTGTTTCTCCATCTTTCAGTGAGTGACATGCATTTTGAAATAAATTGTCGATTTTAAACCGATAACGAACACTTTGAGTCATACCAGACACACCATATATCGAATTGAGGTACGATTGATTCCTACACATCACAAATGACTTATGGATCATTTTCATAAAGTATTAAAAAAATATAAATGAATTTTATTAGTTTTGAGTTTTGACGATTTTTTTGAACTAAAATGTCAATTTTAAATAAAAAACACCCTTTGAGTCATATCAATCATGTTGTGAATTGAATTGATGTGTTTATAATTCATATATTTCACAAATAAATTAAGGGTCGCTTTCCTAAAGTATCAAGACAATTAAAATTCATTTTCTCAGTTTTGGGTATGTCATGTGTCTTTTTACTAAAATGTTAATTTAAACTAAAAACACACACTTTGAGTTATACCAGTAACCTTGTGTGTTGATTTTATGTGAGGATGATCCCTACACATTAAAATTTAATTATGAATCATTTTACTAAAGTATAAAAACAATAATAGTGTGTTTGATCAATTTTCAATGATAGACACATGTTTTGAAAAAAATTGTTAATTTTAAACTGATAACAAACACTTTGAGTCATATCGGGCACACCATGAATCATATTGAGGTGAGGTTGATTGCTACACATCACAAATGACATATGGATAGTTTTCATAAAGTATCAAATTATCCCAAATTCTTTTTCTTGGTTTTGATTATGAGACGTGTGTTTTGAACTAAAATGTCAATTTAAAAAAAATACACATTTGGAGCCATAACGGTTATATCGTGCATCCAATTGATGTGAATATAATTCCTAAATTTCAAAAATGACTTTTGGATCATTTTAATAAATTATAAAGACAATATGAATGTGTTTCTTGATTTTGAGTATGTCGCGTGTCTTTTTTACTAAAATGTCAATTTATACTAAAAACACGCACTTTAAGTCATACCAGTCATATCCTTTACAATTTGAAATGAGACTAATAATGATACATCTAAAATGACTTGTGAATATTTTTTCTAAATAATCTAGACAATCTGAGAGTTTTTTCTCATTTTTCATTGAGTTACATGCATTTTGAACTTAATCATCAATTTTAAATTGATAATAGACACTTTGAGTCTTACCAGGAACACCATGTATCAAATTAAAGTGTGGATGATTCCTAAATTTCAAAAATGACTTGTGGATAATTTTATTAAATTATAAAAACTATAATAATGTGTTTGATACATTTTGAGTATGTGATGTTTGTTTTGAACTAAAATGTCAATTTTAAATAAAAAGACACACTTGGAGTCATACCGGTCACACTATGTGTTGGATTAACATGTGGTAAATTCATATACGTAAAAAATGACTTATGGATTGTTTTCCTCAAGAAAATATGAATGTGTTTTCTTGGTTTTGAGTATGCCACATATCTTTTTACTAAAATGTCAATTTAAATTGAAAATGCACACTTTGAGTCATACTGATCACATTGTGTATCAGTTTGACATGAGATTAGTTCGTATACATCAAAAATTACTTATGAATCATTTTACTAAATTATTAAGAAAATATGAGCATGTTTTTTAGGTTTTCAATGAATGACACGTGTTTTGAACTAAATTGTCGATGTTAAACTGATAATAGACACTTTGAGTCATAATGGGCGCACCATGTATCAAATTAAGGTGAAACTAATTCCTACAAATAAAAAATGACATATGGGACATTTTATTAAAGTTTAAAAAAAGTAAAATGTTTTTTCTCGGTTTTGAGTATGTGACATGTGTTTTGAACTAAAATGTCAATTTTGAATAAAAACACACTTGGGGTCATATCAGTCACATCATGCGTCGAATTGACATGTGGATAATTCTTATATGTCAAAAATGACTTATGGATAATTTTTATAATGTATCAAAAAAATATTAATATGTTTTATCGATTTTGAGTATGTCAAGTGTATTTTTTACTAAAATGTCAATTTAAATTGAAAACATCCACTTTGAGTCATACCAGCCATATCATGTGTTGATTTGACATGAGAGTAATTCATGTAACATCCCAAGTAAGTAATGAATAATAGATATTTTTATCTATGTCTATTAATGATTAAGATAGTGTTATAGCGGCTTAAAATGAAAATAAATACAATCTTATGCATGGAATAAACTAATATTCTTAAAAGATTGTTTTACTGCCTTTTGATGGCAAACCATTTTTGAATCTATATTTTGACAATTTTATAAACTATGTTTGTCAAAATAAACTTATTCTTTATTATTGGGACATCAAAATTTACCTTGTGTGAATTTTTGGTATTTTTCTGACAATGTTCATTTTTTAATGAATAGTGAAAAATACTGCATTTTACATCAAAACTACTTTTTAATCTAATTTATTTATATGATTATATTATGTTTTGAATTGGTTTTGAAGTGAAATTAGAATATATTTTTACCATTTTATCCAATGGTGGTCATTGGAATCAATTTCACTTTGAAATTAGACATAAACTGGTGTCAATCTTTTGATACTTATTGTTTTGTAAAAACACGCTATTTGCTCTGGCAGCGGGAATTAATTATTAAATTAATTAATGTGACTTATATGATTTGAATTTTGTAAAATAGACTTCATTTTTGAATTAAGAATATCAAGTATAGCTTAGGGTGAATTTTTGGTAATTTTCTGAAAAACTTCAATTTTTGATGAATAGTGAAACCACTAAGTGATAATCAAGCAAACTGATTTTTCAATTAAATGAAAGTTTACCACTAATGTGTATTGAATTTTGAAAATCTGACATACATGGTTGTCATTAAGAAGTAAAATTTGGTTCAATGAGATTATAATAATTTTTTGGTGAATAGTAACTTATTAAGTTCTTAATCACGATTAGTGGTAATTAGGGTAGTTTAAGGTATAAATAATACTTTAATAAAATGAAATGACCTAGACACATGTCCCAACCTCATTGTTTGTGTCATGGCCGACCATGAAATTCCATGGGTCAACTTGGGGACCCCATGGATCCACTTTTGTTGGGAAATTACATAAATTACTTTTTATTTAATGTTAAAGTGAAAATGACACAAACATAATATGTTTTACGAAAACAATTTTTAAGTGGGGTTATACAAGTCCAAAATTTGATTATAAATAGTCATTGGAAAGCTAAAAAGATTTCCTATATCATAGTATTTGTTTTATAATTTTTATACATTAAATAAATTTAATTATTTATGACATAATAATGATGCAGCGATGACATCATTATTTGACGATTTAAATAAAATAGAAAGATAATGTAAAATCTATGAACTACACATGTCCAAAACCAATTGGATGAGTGGATTTCGAACCCTTATCACCTTATCCACGAATTATATCAATGTGGGACCTTTTAAAACCGAAACACATTTTCAAATAATGTAATATTTCTTTACTTTCCAAAAGTGCCCCTCCTCTCCTCTTATAAAAGGCCCCCACCTCTACCTCATTTCACACACTCTTCAAGCCTTTGGCTCGGCCAACCCCTGCACATTTTCTCTCTCCACATACCTCTCCTCGTCCTAGAGGATTCCCTTTGGGAAGAATCCTTTCAAAGGAAGCCTTTAGGCTCAACTCAAAAGGAGTTACACTTTTAAAGGTAATTCATTCTCTCATGTTCATTTGTTTTATTTTGCTTCTCCAACCCCCTAAACTCTTTTTATTTACTTCTTTTGTAACAACACCAGTATCATAAATATACTAGGATGTTGTTATAAGATTTATTTGAGCTAAACTCTCACACAACTACATCAAATGGTTAAATAACATACGGTTTCTGTGGATGGTGAAATTCTGCCTCCCGAAACGATGATTGTTCAACACTCATTTAACACCTTCAAAGGTGGCCATTATGATGTAACTATTTTTATATATGATATATAATATGTTTATGTTTTCCTTAAGCTTCTGTTTTTTTCATTTTGGGCATACCTTTATGGTTTCCATTATGGGTAAACACGATATCTTCATTTTAGGAAGTGCGGACTACCGCCCCCTCAAAGTGATTTGATTCGTTAAATACCATATGTGGGACATGTAAAGGATGGAACTATGATATTATATATGATATTATACTGGAATTATAATATAACTTTATATAATTATGATTCCATTCTATAAAATACGAAATAGAAATGAAAGTAGCGTTCATGCGTACGTACGGCTTACCGTCTCCATGAACGGTGCATTTCATTTATTACCTCTAAATGATTATGTAATATTATAAATGCATGTATGTACTGGATATATATGACATATATGATATCTACATCATGAATACCATTCTAGATATAATGAACCTTTGACCAAATTAACAACATGTAAGTGTAAGAAGTCTATTTTTGACTTAAGAACCAAATACCGACAAAATGAACATTGTTAACTTAACAGATTACATGATGTTCATAACATGGTATAAAAGGAATAATGAACTTGAAAAAGGTTCTTAAGCAAGTAGAGATTAACTCAAGTTTATTATTCAGGAGATTAAAGAACGGTCGGGTCAAGTCGGATACGAGGTATGGGACTTCGTCTCAATCTCCTTTCATTGAGGCATATTTTATTTTATACACAACTTTCTTTTATACGGTGTATAAACCCCTTTGACTTTTACGTTTATTCAAAAGGAATATTTTTTATACGAAGCATTTACTAAACGACAAAAGGGAATGTTTTTGTCATACGTATGCGGCGACAACGACTTCTCCGCCGTCATAACCGTTATTTGAGTTTCGGCTTCCTCTACAATCCATACCTTCTTTTTTTTAAAAGAAAAATAAAAACCATGTTTTACTTTGGTATTGAAAATGGTTTTCATAATGTTTTTATTATATCAATGTGTTGTATTGATATCTCGTGATTGAAATGTGGACATGTTATGTTTCCTTTATGCATGTTTTATGTGATATGATTATGTTATGGTTCTTGGGCATTATTATGAAGACGGGTGGTTCCGTGATAAACTAAGGGCGGGTGAGCCCGTTATAGCTCTCCAATGCATTGGGTAACGCGAAGGAGTGAAACGTTAAGGTTTCTCCGAAGAGATTTTAGGGAATATACTGTGATGGGTATTCCAAACGTAACCAAGAGGGTTACTCCCTACGTAAGAATGTTATGAATGCCTCAAGTTACCTTTATGTCTTATGATTTCTATGATTTATTCATGATTTTATGAGGTATGTTAAAGTGCCTATGTTTTATGGGTAAAGTATGATTTCATTCTTATGTATATATGAACTCATGTTTCCTTTCCATGTTTTTTTTTATAACCCATACTGATTTTTTATGCTCATCCCAAGTTTTTGAAATGTTTTTCACAGGTCAAGGGAAAGGTACATGATAAGATGATAGAGTCAAGGATGTGTCAAGAAATAATCCATGTTTTATTTTAAATGTGTTTCCATTGATGGGAATGAAGAATCCTATCTTTATGTAACCAATTTGTTTATATGTGGAATGTAATGCAAGTTTTATGATCTAATTCTCTAAAACTCTAAACCCGAAAAGATCCTCAATGTGTAATCTTGTAATAACTCAAGATTAAGTAAGGTTTAAGGCTAGGGCCTTATAGTTGGTATCAGAGGTCGGTTTAGATAACTTTAGGAGTTAGAATTCTATTAAATGATTATCCAAAAATATATTTTTTTTCGAAATGATATAGCATTTAAAGATTACCATGTTGCTTCATCTAATACATGTTTGTTCAGAATGGTTTTCCGCAGAGGAAACAGGGAAGCAGTGCTAGGAAGGCATACAGAAGGAAATAACCTTCTGAATCAGCATCCAGAAATGGTCGGAATTGGAACTGAACAGTTTGTTGCAGTAATGGAACAGTTGACTCAAGCGATAAATGGCGGTGGTATCCATGCACAAGATCAGCCAGACCAACCGCAGAGGAACATGTCAGTGGTGGAACATTTCATGAGGCAACATCCACCATCATTCAGAGGATCATCTGACCCTGTGCTAGCTGAATGGTGGATTAAAGCACTGGAGAAGATTTTTGATGTCATGGGGTGTTCAGACAATCAAAAGGTTAGTCTTGCTATTTACCGTTTGGAGGGTGAAGCAGATCAGTGGTGGTCTATGGTTAAAAATATCCGGGGCGCCGATGAGATTGATGCTCTTGAATGGGATGAATTCAAAGGTATGTTTCTTGAGAAGTATTTTCCTAAGGCTGTTCGACTTAGGATGGAAAAGCAATTCTTGGAATTTAGGCAAGAGGAAGACTCAGTGGCTGCCTATGAAGAAAGGTTCACTCGATTGGCAAGGTATGCTCCAAATTTTATCCGGGTCCTTGATAGTAAAATAAATCGTTTTTACTCAGGATTAAAGCCAAAATATCGAAGGGAATTAGCTTCTCGTGAGTTTAAAAGTTATGAAAAGCTTGTTCGATGTGCTTAGAAGGTGGAAATGGAGTTTGCCGATGACCAAGTTTTCTATAACAACCAGCAGAAGAAGAGACTGAGGTGGCAGGAGAAAGGTAAGAATTCTTCAAAAAAGTCTGATGGTAAGAAAACTAAGTTTCCAGTTTGTGATAAATGTGGAAAAAGGCATGCTGGGGAATGTCTTCTGAATTCTGGAAAGTGCTACCGATGTGGTAACATGGGACATAAGGCTCGTGATTGCACTGAAAAGGATCAAGTTGAAGGTAAGAACAAATTTGATTTACAGTTAGTGAAGTGTTATAAGTGCAATGAGATGGGTCACTATGAAAACGAGTGTCCGACAAGGAGCTTGAGTGATGGGAAGCAGTTAGACTACAAGCAGAAAGGGGTGGTGAAATCCTTTGCAACTACTTCAGCAGATGTCGGGCCATCAAATGAAGTTGTATCAGGTACTTTGTTTGTTTTTTCAGATTATGCCAGTGTGTTGTTTGATTCGGGGTCTACACATTCTTTCATCTCTGAAACCTTTTCTAGTAAAATGGGAATACCATCTCAAGAAATGACTCCTGAACTTTTGGTAAAAACACCTGGGGGAATTGTTGAGGAAAAAAGAATTTATAAGAATCTTCCTATCCTTATCTGTGGAAAGAACCTACTTGCAAACCTTATTGTTCTACCTCTAGTAGAGTTTGATGTTATCCTGGGTATGGATTGGCTCTCTATTTACCATGCTAAGATTGACTGTAGAGCTAAAGAAGTTTCTTTTCAGAAAGACTTTCAGTTTGTTTACAATAATGAACCCTTACTTTTGATAACATATCAAGAGGCCGAGAAACTTGTAAAAGATGGAAATGAATGTTACCTTGCACACGTCGTTGAAAATAAAGGAGCTGTTCAGATTAATGATGTGCCAGTGGTAAATGAGTATCCTGATGTTTTTCCTGATGAGTTTCCTGGAATAATACCAGATCGGGAAGTTGAGTTTACTGTTGACTTAGTTCCTGATGCTAAGCCAATTTCAAAACCCCCTTATCGAATGGCACAAATTGAACTTTTAGAGTTGAAGGAGCAATTGCAAGATTTATTAGAGAAAGGTTTCATTAGACCTAGCACATCACCATGGGGTGCTCCTGTTTTATTTGTTAAAAAGAAAGATGGTTCTATGAGACTTTGCATTGATTATAGAGCCTTGAATAATATCACTGTTAAGAACAAATATCCTTTGCCTCATATCGATGATTTGTTTGATTAGCTCCAGGGAGCTCAGTTTTTTTCAAAGATTGACTTGAGATCGGGGTACCATCAGCTGAAGGTTAAGGAGTCAGATATTCCGAAGACCACGTTCCGTACGAGATATGGCCATTATGAATTTGTAGTAATGCCTTTTGGGCTAACCAATGCACCTCCTGTATTCATGGACTTAATGAATAGAATTTTCCATGAGTTCTTGGATAAGTTTGTGGTGGTTTTCATTGATGATATTTCGGTGTTTTCTAAAAGTAAAGAGGAGCATGAAAAACATTTAAGGTTTATCTTGAAAACCTTAAAAGAAAAGAAATTGTATGGGAAATTCAGCAAGTGTGAGTTTTGGTTACAACAAATTTCTTTCCTTGGTCACATTGTTTCTAAAGATGGAATAACTGTTGATCCTGCAAAAACAAAAGTTGTGGAAGAATGGCCAAGACCCACAAATGTAACCGAGATTCGTAGCTCCCTTGGTTTGGCGGGCTATTACTGAAGGTTTGTTAGAAATTTTTCACGGTTATCTAGTCCAATGACTAAGATAACTCGTAAGGGTGTTAAGTTTATCTGGAAAAAAGAATGTGATGATTGTTTTCAGGAATTAAAAAGAAGATTGGTGAATGCTCCAGTTTTGGCACTACCTTCCAGGAATGGTGAGTTTGTTATATACAGTGATGCTTCATTAAAAGGACTTGGTTGCGTCCTAATGCAGAATGATCAGGTAATTTCTTATGCTTCACGATAGTTGAAAACTCATGAGGTAAATTACCCTACACATGATTTGGAACTATCTGCTGTTGTTTTTGCTTTAAAAATTTGGAGGCATCATTTGTATGGAGTAAAGTGTGAAATATATACCGATCACAAAATTTTAAAGTATATATTCACTCAGAAAGAGTTAAACATGAGACAAAGGAGATGGCTGGAATTAATCAAGGATTATGATTGTACAATTCATTACCATCTGGGAAAAGCAAATAAAGTGGCTGATGCTTTGAGTCGAAAAAGTAATGCTTCATTAACAATGTTTCGTTTGGAACGTGATCCTTTGGTTAAGGATTTGATGAACTTTGGCATAGAAGTTGTTGGTGCAGGAAGTCCTTCTTTTTTGTTTCAGGTATCAGTGAGATCATCTCTATCAGATAGAATCAAGCAAGCACAGAAGCAAGACAGTGAGTTGCAGAAAAAGGTAGAGCTGGTTCAGAAAGGTAAGTTGCCTGAATTCAACATTGATAATGATTGCGTTTTGAGATTTGGGAAGAGATTGTGTGTTCCTTGTGATTCACAGTTGAAGAGAGATTTGTTATGTGAAGCTCATAGTTCTCCGTTTTCAGTTCATCCGGGCAGTACTAAGATGTATAGAGATCTGCGGGAGTATTACTGGTGGGATGGAATGAAAAGAGATATTGCTGATTTTACTGTGAAGTGTTTGACTTTTCAGTAGGTTAAAGCAGAGAGGCAGTTACCGAAAGGGATGCTTCAGCCTTTACCAGTGCCAGAGTGGAAATGGGAGAATATATCCATGGACTTTGTTGTTGGATTACCGAAGACATCTCGAGGTAATAATGAAATCTGGGTTATTGTTGATCGCTTGACCAAATCTGCTCATTTCCTTGCTATATGAGATACTTTCTCTCTTGATCAACTTTCCCATTTGTATCTTAAAGAGATAGTCAGGTTACATGGAGTTCCTCTCTCCATTGTATCGGATCGTGATCCCAGGTTTACTTCTAACTTTTGGAAAGGCCTTCAGAAGTCGTTGGGTACTGAATTAAATTTTAGTACAGCTTTTCATCCTCAATCAGATGGGCAGTCAGAACGAACAATTCAGACATTGGAGGATATGATACGATCTTGTTCTATGGATTATCAGGGAAGTTGGGACCAACATCTTTCTTTGGTTGAATTTTCATATAATAACAGTTTCCATTCTAGTATACAGATGGCACCATTTCAGGCATTATATGGGAAGCAGTGTCGAACTCCAGCTTTCTGGGATGAAGTGGGTGAAAGGAAGTTGATGGGAACAGAATTGGTAGAAGAGATGGCAGAAAAAGTTCATCTGATTCAGAAACACATGAGAACAGCTCAGAGCAGGCAGAAGAGTTATGCAGATAACCGGAGGAAGGATCTATCTTTCGAGGTAGGTGATCATGTTTTTCTCAAGGTTTCTCCTTGGAAAAGCGTGATGAGATTTGGTAAGAAAGGAAAGTTGAGTCCAAGGTTTGTTGGACCATACGAAATTCTGGAGAGAGTTGGATCAGTTGCATACCGAGTGGCTTTACCTCCGAGTTTATCTTAGGTACACAATGTTTTTCACGTTTCGATGTTGAGAAAGTATATGCCAGATCCATCTCATGTTTTGAGCCCAGAGGTAGTTCAGCTGGAAGAGAACCTATCTTATGAGGAACAACCAGTCCAGATTCTTGACCACAGGGAGCAAGTGTTACGGAATAAGGTGATTCATCAGGTAAAGGTTTTGTGGAAAAACCACATGATTGAAGAGGCAACATGGGAATCTGAAAATGCAATGAGGGATAAGTACCCCCATTTATTCGATAAGTAAATAAATTGCGGGGACGCAATTTTCTAAAGGGGGGAAGGATGTAACATCCCAAGTAAGTAATGAATAATAGATATTTTTATCTATGTCTATTAATGATTAAGATAGTGTTATAGCGGCTTAAAATGAAAATAAATACAATCTTATGCATGGAATACACTAATATTCTTAAAAGATTGTTTTACTGCCTTTTGATGGAAAACCATTTTTGAATCTATATTTTGACAATTTTATAAACTATGTTTGTCAAAATAAACTTATTCTTTATGATTGGGACATCAAAATTTACCTTGTGTGAATTTTTGGTATTTTTCTGACAATGTTCATTTTTTAATGAATAGTGAAAAATGCTGCATTTTACATCAAAACTACTTTTTAATCTAATTTATTTATATTATTAGATTATGTTTTGAATTGGTTTTGAAGTGAAATTAGAATATATTTTTACCATTTTATCCAATGGTGGTCATTGGAATCAATTTCACTTTGAAATTAGACTTAAACTGGTGTCAATCTTTTGATACTTATTGTTTTGTAAAAACACGCTATTTGCTCTGGCAACGGGAATTAATTATTAAATTAATTAATGTGACTTATATGATTTGAATTTTTTAAAATAGACTTCATTTTTGAATTCAGAATATCAAGTATAGCTTAGGGTGAATTTTTGGTAATTTTCTGAAAAACTTCAATTTTTGATGAATAGTGAAACCACTAAGTGATAATCAAGCAAACTGATTTTTCAGTTAAATGAAAGTTTCCCACTAATGTGTATTGAATTTTGAAAATCCGACATACATGGTTGTCATTAAGAAGTAAAATTTGGTTCAATGAGATTATAATAATTTTTTGGTGAATAGTAACTTATTAAGTTCTTAATCACGATTAGTGGTAATTAGGGTAGTTTAAGGTATAAATAATACTTTAATAAAATGAAATGACCTAGACACATGTCCCAAACTCATTGGTTGTGTCATGGCCGACCATGACATTCCATGGGTAAACTTGGGGACCCCATGGATCCACTTTTGTTGGGAAATGACATAAATTACTTTTTATTTAATGTTAAAGTTAAAATGACACAAACATAATATGTTTTACGAAAACAATTTTTAAGTGGGGTTATACAAGTCCACAATTTGATTATAAATATTCATTGGAAAGCGAAAAAAAATTCCTATATCATAGTATTTTTTTTATAATTTTTAGACATTAAATAAATTTAATTATTTATGACATAATAATGATGCAGCGATGACATCATTATTTGACGATTTAAATAAAATAGAAAGATAATGTAAAATCTATGAACTACACATATCCAAAACCAATTGGATGAGTGGATTTAGAACCCTTATCACCTTATCCACGAATTATATCAATGTGGGACCTTTTAAAACCGAAACACATTTTCAAATAATGTAATATTTCTTTACTTTCCAAAAGTGCCCCTCCTCTCCTCTTATAAAAGGCCCCCACCTCTACCTCATTTCACACACTCTTCAAGCCTTTGGCTCGTCCAACCCCTTCCCATTTGCTCTCTCCACATCCCTATACTCATCCTAGAGGATTCCCTTTGGGCATAATCCTTTCAAAGGAAGCCTTTAGGCTCAACTCAAAAGGAGTTACACTTTTAAAGGTAATTCATTCTCTCATGTTCATTTGTTTTATTTTGCTTCTCCAACCCCCTAAACTCTTTTTATTTACTTCTTTTGTAACAACAACAGTATAATAAATATACTAGGATGTTTTTATAAGATTTATTTGAGCTACACTCTCACACAACTACATCAAATGGTTAAAGAACATACGGTTTCCGTGGATGGTGAAATTCTGCCTCCCGAAACGATGATTGTTCAACACTCATTTAACACCTTCGAAGGTGGCCATTATGATGTCACTATTTTTATATATGATATATAATATGTTTATGTTTTCCTTAAGCTTCTGTTTTTTTCATTTTGGGCATACCTTTATGGTTTCCATTATGGGTAAACATGATATCTTCATTTTAGGAAGTGCGGACTACCGCCCCCTCAAAGTGATTTGATTCGTTAAATACCATATGTGAGACATGTAAAGGATGGAACTATGATATTATATATGATACTATACTGGAATTATAATATAACTTTATATAATTATGATTCCATTCTATAAAATACGAAATAGAAATGAAAGTAGCGTTCATGCGTACGTACGGCTTACCGTCTCCATGAACGGTGCATTTCATTTCTTACCTCTAAATGATTATGTAATATTATAAATGAATGTATGTACTGGATATATATGACATATATTATATCTACATCATGAATACCATTCTGGATATAATGAACCTTTGACCAAATTAACAACATGTAAGTGTAAGAAGTCTATTTTTGACTTAAGAACCAAATACCGACAAAATGAACATTGTTAACTTAACAGATTACATGATGTTCATAACATGGTATAAAAGGAATAATGAACTTGAAAAAGGTTCTTAAGCAAGTAGAGATTAACTCAAGTTTATTATTCAGGAGATTAAAGAACGGTCGGGTCAAGTCGGATACGAGGTATGGGACTTCGTCTCAATCTCCTTTCATTGAGGCATATTTTATTTTATACACAACTTTCTTTTATACGGTGTATAAACCCCTTTGACTTTTACGTTTATTCAAAAGGAATCTTTTTTATACGAAGCGTTTACTAAATGAAAAAAGGGAATGTTTTTGTCGTACGTATGCGGCGACAACGAATTCTCCGCCGTCATAACCGTTATTTGAGTTTCGGCTTCCTCTACAAGCCATACCTTCTTTTTTTTAAAAGAAAAATAAATACCATGTTTTACTTTGGTATTGAAAATGGTTTTCATAATGTTTTTATTATATCAATGTTTTGTATTGATATCTCGTGATTGAAATGTGGACATGTTATGTTTCCTTTATGCATGTTTTATGTGATATGATTATGTTATGGTTCTTGGGCATTATTATGAAGACGGGTGGTTCCGTGATAAACTAAGGGCGGGTGAGCCCGTTATAGCTCTCCAATGCATTGGGTAACGCGAAGGAGTGAAACGTTAAGGTTTCTCCGAAGAGATTTTAGGGAATATACTGTGATGGGTATTCCAAACGTAACCAAGAGGGTTACTCCCTACGTAAGAATGTTATGAATGCCTCAAGTTACCTTTATGTCTTATGATTTCTATGATTTATTCATGATTTTATGAGGTATGTTAAAGTGCCTATGTTTTATGGGTAAAGTATGATTTCATTCTTATGTATATATGAACTCATGTTTCCTTTCCATGTTTTTTTTATAACCCATACTGAGTTTTTATGCTCATCCCAAGTTTTTGAAATGTTTTTCACAGGTCAAGGGAAAGGTACATGATAAGATGATAGAGTCAAGGATGTGTCAAGAAATAATCCATGTTTTATTTTAAATGTGTTTCCATTGATGGGAATGAAGAATACTATCTTTATGTAACCACTTTGTTTATATGTGTAATGTAATGCAAGTTTTATGATCTAATTCTCTAAAACTCTAAACCCGAAAAGATCCTCAATGTGTAATCTTGTAATAACTCAAGATTAAGTAAGGTTTAAGGCTGGGGACTTATAATTCATATATGTATAAAATGATTTATTAATTGTTTTAATAAATTATCATGACAATCCGATCATGTTTTCTCATTTTTAGTGGGTGACAGACATTTTGAACTAAATCGTCAATTTTAAACTGATAATGGACACTTTGAGTCATACCGGGAACACTGTGTATCAGATTGAGGTGCGGATAATTCCTCAAAGTAAAAAATTAATTATGTATAATTTTACTAAATCATCAAAATAATATGAATGTGTTTGATTGGTTTTGAGTATGTGATGTTTTTTAACAAAAATGTCAATTTTAAATAAAAAGACACACTTAGAGTCATACTGGTCACACCGTTCATCAGATTGATGTGCGGCTAATTTATACACATAAAATATGACTTATGGATTGTTTTAATAAATTATCAAGACAACATGAATGATTTTTCTCAGTTTTGATTATGTCATGTGTCTTTTTACTTAAATTAAAATTTAAACTAAAAAATGAACTTTGAGTCATACAGGTCACATCATGTATCAGTTTAAAATTAGAATGATTCTTATACATTGAAAATGAATTATGAATCATTTTCATAAATTATCAATAGAATATAATAACATTTTCTATGTTTTCAATGGGTGAAATGTGTTTTGAACTAAATTATCAATTTTAAACCAATAACATACACTTTGAGTCATACTGGGAAAATTGTGTATCATAATGAGGTGTAGATGGTTCCTACGTGTCAAAAATTACTTGTGGATATTTTTCATAAAGTATAAAAAAAATTGAATGTGTTTAATTGTTTTTGAGTATGTGACATGTGTTTTGAACTAAAATGTCAATTTTCAATAAAAGTACACACTTTGATTCATACTAGTCACACCACGCATTAGATTGACATGTGTATGATTCATACACATCAAAAATGACTTATGTAATGTTTAACTAAAATATAAAAAACAATCCAAATGTGTTTGGTCAGTTTTGAGCACATCACATGTCTTTTTTACTAAAATATCAATTTAAACTGAAAACATGAACTTTGAGTCATACCAATCACATCGTATGTCATTTTGATGTGAGACTGATTCATATACATCAAAAATGATTTTTGAATTATATTTCTGAAGTATCAAGACAATACGAGTGTATTTTCTTAGTTTTTAGTGAGTGACATAAGTTTTGAACTAAATTTTCAATTTTAAACTAATAATAGACACTTTTGAGTCATACTGAGAACACCATGTATCAGATTGAGTTTTAGCTAATTTCTACACATCAAAAATGATTTATAGATCATTTTTCTAAAGTATTAACATAATCCAATTTTTTTTTAGATTTGGGTATGTGATGTGTTATTAGAACTAAAATAACAACTTTAAACTAAAAACACACACTTTGATCCATACTAGACACACTTTGTATTAGATTGATGTGTGGTTGATTCCTACATGTCACAAATTACTAATAGATCTTTTTTTTATGTATCAAAAAAAATTGAATGTTTTTTATCGATTTTGAGTGTGTGATGTGTGTTTTGAACTAAAATTTAAATTATAAATTAGAAACAATCACTTTGATTCATACCAAGAACATTGTGTATCGGATTGAGGTGCAGTTGATTGAGGTGTGGTTGATTCCTATATGAGCACGAATAGCTTCGAACATGTTACTAGATCTTTCATACCAGGAACACCGTGTATTGGATTGAGGTGAGAATTATTCCTACGTGTCAAAAATGACTTATGAATCGTTTTCCTAAAGTATCAAAATAATCTGAATGTATTTTCTTTATTTTGAGTATGTAATATGTGTTTTAAACTAAAATTTCAATTTTAAAATAATAATATAGACTTTGAGTCATATTGGGCATACTGTGAATCATATTGAGTTGCGATTGATTCCTACACATAACGCCTTATATTTTTATTCTTAAATGAATTCAACATTAAGGGTTATCTAACAATATTATTGCTTGATAACCCAGAATGTTGAATGCATTTTAGAATAAAAATAAAAGTGTGTCATCATGAGTACATCATCCTCAATGAGTGCATAATCATAGTACATGAGTACATTATGAGTGTATCATTATTATTCATGAAATATATGAAAATTAACAAAATGAGTATTAGATAAAAATGATAAGGAAATTAACTAAAAAAATAGATAAAATAATGAGATAATTCACTAAATAAGCAGTATGAAGTCACCTCTTCCTGATGTCTGTACACGATCTGACATCGTGTATTCTACCCATTCATTTCTAAACAAATATATTTCCTATTTTTAATATTAGGACTATTGATAATTTTGGTAGTACTAGAAAAATATAAATAAATAAAGGGTTAATAAATATTTCAAATGAAATTGTAATTATCCTCAGAAATACCTCTTCAGGGATGCTAGTTTTTTGATAGAGTATGGTATCTTTCATAAATTTTCAAAAATAATAACTACAATATTTACCATTCGTTTTCTTTAGGAACTACAAAAACATTGAGAAAAATAAGTATTTTTTTATATTTTTTTATAGTGTAATTTTATTATATATACCCTCATACTTATCTATTTTTATAAGTTGATAATATTTTTATGATCATGGACTATACTCATGCCATGATTTTGAGGATATTTAAATACCACATTATCATAACATAATTTTCATTAAAAAATAATATAAAATATATAACTTGAAGTTTATTTGTAAAATATTTCATGCAGTGTATTAGAAATTGATAAAAATCATCATGTGTGGTTGGTTTGTTGGGTATCCATGCATTGAATCCGAAAAATAAATATTTGGAGTATTCAAATTGAATGCAGTGGGTAACCAATGATTCCTAAAAATAGAATAAGTAATGAAATTAATGAAAATATATTTGATATTATTAAATTGTAGAGTTTTACCCTTGTGTTGTGGGTATTAAGAAGACTCCACTGTCGGTAAGCTTGATTTCAAACATTTTGGCCAGTTTTTCCACTATTACTTCAATTTTCTTTGTTTCCAATGATAATAGTTGTGTATAAGTGATGTGAGGACTAATGAGTCTAAATTTTCATTCATAGGGATTTAAATTCAAATAATATTGATATATACATTTGAAAAAAATATATAAATTATATTTAGTCATAATTAATATAGTATACCATCCATTGGACAAAAAACATGAAAACACACCTCATGCATACATTTACAATTGATACTCCTATCTATTCATACTGAGAATTTCATTTACATTATCAAGACCAATATATTCTGTAATGGACTCTATGTACATTAGTTATTCAAAATCAATTATGGTCATGTCACCACTTTCTAACGTTGTACCTACATGTACCTTTAATGTCAGTAAATATAGAATTTGAATGGGAAGTGTAATGGTACTTTGTGAAGATATTTTTTATTGGTCGGTTGATCCTTTAGAACATTTTTATTTGACCTTCCATTTCACCCCCTTCCCTTTATCTATCTATAATAACATTCATAGATCCAATCCTTTTTTCATTAATTGTTAATTATTTTGTATAAAAAATAAATTAGAAATAAATACCACCTCATTGAAATGTATTTTTATAAGATATAATGGTAATTATATGAAAGTTACAATAGCTTACTTGATCATATGAATATCTGTATCATCAAGCGAAATAGGTAGCTCGACATTATACTCATGAGATATGTAAATCCAAACTCTCATGTGACCTATTAGAAGTTGTTTATTGTTTAGAATATCTCCATGGATATTGTACATGGTACCCCTCACAAATAAGGTGATGTGTGAGTGTTTATAGATATAAATCACAATCATTTTTACCCTATATAATATCAGTATAGGAAAGGTATCAATGTCATATTGATTCACATTTCAAAGAAAAAAATATGATAATATTAATTTTCACTTCTAATACAGCTCTTTGAGGGGAGTGTCTCACCTCAAAGCTGGTGGGGTGGGGGGTCTTCATGTAGTGTTTGTTATTATGTTTTTTATTCTCTTTGATTCCTTACCATAAAATTTTCTAATAACTCTATTTTCCAATTAAGTTTCTCTTATAGAGAAAATAATTGTTCCTATAACTCTTCCATTTTCTTATCTTTATCCCCCTATTCATTTCTTTTCTCAAAATATGTTCAGGATGATACCCCAAAACCCACACCTCGGACACAACCATATTGTTCTAGGTACTTCAAGGCCACTGATAGTAGTTGTTCATCAGGTACAAATGATGATGATTCTTGTATCGAACTCAAATTAAAAATATATGAAAATAGGTAATCATTATTATGTAACACTAAA
Organism: Viscum album; assembly: GCA_963277665.1. Taxonomy (NCBI): domain Eukaryota; kingdom Viridiplantae; phylum Streptophyta; class Magnoliopsida; order Santalales; family Viscaceae; genus Viscum; species Viscum album. Next base: position 629,906,405 of record OY728134.1, on the reverse strand, counting down.
TTAAATCAAAACAAAAAATTTATTATTTCATACTAACACATTATTCCCACACCTTTTGTGTGTTTTCATCTATTAGTATCCCTTGTTTATTTACATGTGCCTCCTTCCATAACACATGATGTGGGATGGAATTGGATCTGGATTTCAATCCATCAATCTTCATATAAACAAATGAACATAATTATGTTTTTGTTTCATGTCACAAAAAAATTATTACGGTAGATTTAAAATACATACACTACTGGAATTTGAGGTATTTGTGACGAGTTATTTGCAATGGGATCCATGTCATGATTCGTCCCCCAGGGCCTATGTTGTGACTACCCCAATCTTGCCTTCCATGGGCCAGGGGTTGGAAACTAGCACCGGAAAGGTATTTCCCTAAAACGGGAATTCATTTCCTTTGAACCTGTAAACACACAGACCAAGAACACGAAAAGATGCAAACCATGTAGTAAAAGTATAGTAGTAAAAGTGTGTACTGAAAGTAAAGAGGCTGGAATACAAGCCCAACTGAAAAGATATGACTACAATAGAAAATAGCTCCTGATATTTTCCACCAGGGATACTACCTAAAGGGTAGGTACATCTCATCTCCATAGCTCTCCACGTCAACTAGTCACCTCTGTGTACCACCTGGTCCTGGATCCTAAAGTATCAGCCAAGTTGCTCTTCATCTGCAAAAGACACAACAAGGTGCGGGCAAAGCCCATGTAGGGATGAGTATAAAATTACCCAGTAGAGACCCAGATACCCCAGAAGGTCTCTCAGAATTCCACAAATAAAAACCATAAGACATGATCTCAATCACAAATCACAAAGAAAAAGACTCAACTCAAACAAGGTATACAACTCTGAGATCAGGAATAAAGATGATTAGTCTTATGCTACATCATTTTATTCCGTTATGAAGTTTCCACAACTGAACTATAAAGAATTTGTTCCATTGTCAATCCACATAAGGTCGAATGTTTTTGATCCATGACGGGCCGCTCTAAGGCTGGTCCTCATCGGGTTGCGCACTACTAATCCTCACAGGGTCACTAGGATGATGATCCACACAGGGTCTCTATGATTTTGATCCACACGGGGTTGCTATGATTTTGATCCACACAGGGTCTCTATGATACTGATCCACATAGGTTCTTTATGATTTTGATCCACACAGGGTTTCTATGATGTCAATCCACACAGGCTCGCTCTTCAATTGATAGCTAGCCATAGGATTCCCCACACTCGGTGCGCTTGAGTTCTGTAGAATCTGCTCCTCAAGATATCGGTCATTCCCTAACTACCACGAAGTTCCACAAAGGAATAACCCAAATTATCGCCATGTCGTAAGGGTTCCAACGCAATAGACGGTGCATCAAACGGATGCCCGGTTTGTGAGTTATAAGAGTTTTAGCACCGAGGGACCGGTTGGATTCGAGTTCGATCCAACCCAGTCGTATTCCAACTTTCTCCAAAAATCAGGTGGAGTATCTCAAAAGAACCTTCTTGTTCCTAGGATTCCAGTGCTGCAGATGGTTTTTCAAATGGACATCTGGTTTGTGAGATACAACATTTTAAGCGTATCTGGGCCGAAAAGGGGTCTCGGTCCGGTCTGACCCAGTCGGACTGACCCGACCCACCCTGATATGGGCCGACCTGACCTGGCTCGGGTCAACCAGACCTGGATCGATTCAAACTGACTCGACTTGGTCTGACCCGGCCAGGCCCGAACCAGCTGGGCCATCCCGAGTGGCCTAGGCCGCAGCGGGCTCGGCCCGCTAGGTCGCGGACTAGCCCGACCCTCTAATTGGTGTAGCCTCTAGCTGGGTGGCCCACGCAAAGGTTGCTCACCCTTCCTGAACAGCTGAAATCCGTTCGGTTTTACAACGGTGGCGTCTCCTCCTGAACAGATGAAAGTCGTTTGACGGACTATTTGCGACGGGATATATTCACGTCGCAAAAGGTCGTTTTTCCATAGTGATACCATTTTTTTAAAGTGAAGCATACCCCATCCTTTCTTTACGGTAGTTTTACATTGGTTTTGCTGCAATTTTCTTATTTTCATCACTCAGTTATTATTTCATAAATTAACAATTCTTAATCAAAGTGATTAATACACATATTTTCAAGAAACGTATTAATAGTCACAATGTATCTTAAAAGATGTATCCTCATGATGACCAATAAACACATCCCATGCTTGTTGGTTTATTAGGTGTGCATGCATCTATAGTGGGTGGGAGTTTATTTTCCCTTCAATATATTTGAGATGATACTTGGTAAGAATTGTCTAAAAACCTCTATGATCCTTTCTAGAAAGCATTAATACAAATTTCATTTGGGATTCATCAACTATAAATTTACACTACAAGGGATAATGTAGAGTAATTCAACATTTTGTTATTTTGTTTTTTAGTAAAATAAAAAAATTATATCATAATGTTACCCTAATCTCTTTCCAATTTAGTGTCTTAAATGCACACACAACATTGTGACTTGAATCTATATCAATTGTAATTAACATTAAAATGGTAAGGCCAGTGTAACTACCAAACATGGCCTTTTTGGATTAACAGGCTAGCCACGTGCATTCTATCCAACCTCTAATTTGATGCCTTTTTTTTTCACCTTAATAATTTTTGCAAACATTGTCACGCTACAACACTCTTATTTTTTTTTGAGACATAGGTTATTCGTCATCTAAAATTTATTCAAATTTAGCATCATCAATTTTTCATTTCTCTGGATTTGTAGCATAGGTATGTGTAGAAGGTTGTTGTTCCTCTACATTGGATACACCTTCATGTTGAGAAATCCATTTTTTTCTCAATATTGGGAGAATCAGCATATGTAGAAGTCATTATCTAAAGAAGTGGTTGAAAATTTAATTTAGATTACATAAATGCGGCAATGAACAATTAATAATATGAGGTAACATACTTTATATTATAAAAAAATGTATAACCTGATTACTGAACTCTCTTTTTTTAAAGGCTGAATATATTTGATCACTCTATCGAGTATCCAAATCCCATCATTTTGGTCTACTATAACATAAAAGACCATGTCTCATTGGGACCATAGAAAAATTATTGTGATTTCCTAATGAATGATTCATCCTTAGTTGATTTGAGATATGACCCTTTAGTGGTTTTGGTCGATAACAAAATAATTTTCTACTTTCAATTTGAAAATTTTGGAATATAAAATACTTGTATTGCCTATGATTCCATTATAAACAGTTCTTATTTATACCCTTACTTATAAAAATCCACTTTAAAAAATCCAAATTCATCTATTTTAACTGCACTCATGTTATCAACCCACTTTCATTGAAAAATCATAACTTAAAATGTTGTATAATCCAACTCCCATATTTTTTTGATGATGCCAAAGTATGACCTATTCACATAAATTTGATTTCTATCCTTGGTACCATATACATGAATCTCTTCAACAAAATTTTAACTCCATTGTTTTTCATGGTGCTACATTCATCATGTTCATTTTTATAGAACTTATAATCATTATTTACATAACCATTATAAGATAATACAGACACACTTAGTCTTATGGCTATCCATGAATATCATTCTGAAATTGAATATAGATTTTTAGTTGACTCCTTAAAAATATGGTCTCAAAACCATCCTATAAAGTATTGATTATGTGTATTTTATATCCATATTTCAGTCCTTGATGGATTTAAATTCCTAATAATTACTTTATGGGTTTCAATATATGGCGCAACCTCTAAACTATTATAAAAATGTAAAGATGGGACCACTTCTTTTCTATAATAATAATTGTGAAAATATCTATTCTAGAAATTCTTTCACTCAAAATCCATCCTGTATGTTGAGATTTTAGTAGACCAATGATTTCCACATCGAACATGTAGTCGGTAGAGAATTAAACAGCTTCCTCAACAACATATCGTTTCACAATACAACCTTCTGGCCGAATTTGATTTTTGATATACCCTTTCAAAATATTTATATAACATTCAATGGGATATATCCACCTATAATGTATAGGACCACATAGTCTAATCTCTCTTAATAATTATACCATCACATCAAAGAATATTGGTGGGAAGAACATCTCCAATTCACATAATTTGACAGTAATTTCCTTTTCCATAGTTGGAAATTTCACCAATTTTATAACTTTTTTGCATATAGATTTGAAAAATAAATATATTTTGGTCAATTTATGATGTAAATTCTTGGGAAAAATTAAATTTAAAGCTATAGACATTATATCTTACATAAAAACATGAAATTCATGTGATTTTATACCCATTAACATTATATCAATAATTGACATGATATTCTTGATATTTGATGAATGCCCCTCTAGAACCTTTACATCATTCAATAAGTTGAAAAAATGATATCTATATTCCATAGAAAGAGTGTAAGTAGTAGGAGGAAGAAAATTTTGTTTTCAATCTTCATTAGCTCCAACTCTTTACGTATTCTCATGTCAATCATGTCTAACCTAGCCTTAATTCCATCCTTTTTATTACAAGGTGCAGTTAGTAATGTGCCAATGACTCTATCAAAAACATTTTTTTCAACATGCATAACATCAAGAAAATTTTTTACATACAAATATTTTCAATATGGTAATTCAAAAAAATTGATCTCTTTTTTAAACCTATTTTTTAAGGTTTTTCAAAAAAGTTTTACTAAAAGTAGTGTCCATATCTTTTACTATCTCAAACAATTGATCACCTATTAGAGGATACAGTGTTGTGTGATATTTTGAGCTCCCATCGAATAATTTTGTTCGAGATTATGTTGTTGGGGTATAAATATGTGATTTCCTAGAAACACAGTGTTTAATAAATGTTTCAACCAAATTGACTATGTAACTTATTCACAAATGGTACATACTTGTGTTCCTTTAATTCTATATCCTAACAAATTTCCATAAGAATAAAATTAATTTATCAACCTATAAAAAATGGATCTCAACATGAAATCTTCATTTCTGTAAGCATCGTATAATGTAACACATAAATCCCACAATAATTTCACATCTTTGATCAATAGAGCTAAATAAACATCAATATCATTACTCGATTGTTTTTCTCCGGATATAAGCAGAAATAACCTAATGTATTTTCATTTCATGCATAAATACAATGAAAATTTATAATATACCAACATAATCATCCATGTACTATGATTACTGCTTTGGAAACCAAAATGATTCACTCCATCTTTAGATAGCGCAAGACGAAGGATTCTCAGCTTGTTTCCAAATTCAGAATACTCATGATCAATTCTCTTCCACCGGAGAGAGTCTGCCAGGTGATGATGTTTCCCATATTTATTTCTTCTATCAGCATGTCATGTCAATTGTCTTTCATTATCTTCACTTACATGCCAGTTCTTAAACCTTATAATGAATATAAGGTACTATACAAATTTTGTAGGACCTAATTATTCTTTCTTATATCAAGAAGCACCACAATTTGATCATTTTTTAAGTGATTTTTGTTCCTTCAAAAATATTATACAATCAATTGGATATACATTTATTCTATTAGAGATCATACCCATTAAAAATATCATTTTTTTAGTTTCACATTTTCAGTATGGAATCTCATTATCTTTTGGGATCATATCATTTAATAGAGAAAGTAGTTCAGTAAAACTGGTGTCACTCCATCCTTTTCCAGCTTTTAAATTATATAGCTTCAGTATGGATAACAATGTTGTATATTTAGCACAACCAACATACAATGATGTACTTGAAAAACTCTTCAACTTCTCAAAAAAAATTAGATAATCATGAAGTTCATTTTCAACTATCATTATTATTTCCTCAATACAATCTTCATCATCGTTCACACCTTTAATCAAATCCTCGATATGGTCTTCATCATTGTCTACACTTTTAATCATATCAGATGATCCATAAAATGCAGCCTCATCCCAATAACTAGCTATATTTAGTTTTTCCCCATGTTTAGTCCAACATTTATAACTTCAAACTATTCTGTGAAAGATCAAGTGTTCTTCCAACTCCTCAATACTAATTAATCTTGAATAACAACAATGTAAACTTGAACAAAGGATTTGATAAGGGTCGTATGCATGATCTTTTGAAAACTTGATGAAAGTTTTCACCACATATTCATTCCCTTTTGTAATATGATTGAAATATATCCATTTTTTATTCATATTCATCATATTTGATGTAGTATTATTAATATTTAACAAAATAAATAAATACACAAAAAGTATGAGCTTGGAACCCATAAAAGGTCATTCTTAAAGAATAATTTAATCTATATGAAGTCATTGTTCTAAGATAATAATAATCATATGATGGGTATTCATATTGTTTTGTAGTGTTGTAAATCATTAAAGGAAAGGAATGTGTGATATCTATAAAGATTACAAGAATCTAATTAAATTTTAATCTACTGAAAAACACAAAGATATCATATAGGATTAATTTTATGATATCTCATATGATTAAATGGACATAAAATATCCATAAAAAGCAGTGAGAAATTGAAATCAACAAGGGGGGGGAGTTGGTGTTTGTTTATTTATTCACTTGGTACATGGTGGGCTAGGTGTTTTTTGCAGTGACAAGATTCTTAGGATCCAAAGTTAATCTTTTTTCATAGTATGAAAACATTTATAGGTCCCAATCACATAGTTTTGATAACCTATTGTTTGAATAAACTCTTGAATTTAAATCAAATGAACCAGAAGTCTCGAGTTGGCGTACCCATGTTCCATTAAAATTTCAGATAGTTCTCATTTTATCAAATGTTCCTTTCAATGACCCATGTCAAGCAATTCAATTCATTTAACACTATATTCCACTTTAAAACATTACATTTCTTAAATCAAAGTAAAAATTTTTAAACAACCCAAGAGGCATAAAAAACATCAATATCATCATAACAAGGATTTAAACAATTAAATCACATTTTATAAACATGAGGAATGAAAGTAAAACAAGCTAATCGGGGAATTTTAATTTGAAAGGACAACCAAGTTATGAAAATTCCATTTGGAGAATCCCATTTTTAATAAAAACATTTAAAAACCAAGTTCAAGATATATATTTTAAGTTCCTGAACCACCCTTTTTCATTACACATGTATGCATATATAAATATAGATACCACTCATCCCATTGCACATATTCACACATCATTGTGTGAAGATATGCAATAACGTATCTATGTTTATATGTATGTATTCTTCATTTAATTCCTTGATTAACAAGCAGTGTAAAAAGAAGAAACTTTTCTTCATTAGCTTGGTAAAGCACTGTATAAATCAACTATCATTTTAATGAACTAAAAAAATCCTTTAATCCAATATCAAGAACCTTTAAATGAATTCAAGTACCATTAATTGTTAGAGAATCAAGAATAATATCAAGAAGATAAACCAGTTCTAAATACTCAGCATGTAGTATAGCAGGTTGGAGTTCAAGAACAGTGGAGTAATGACATATCTTGTGTCAAAATAGTCATGCTCCATCGGTGGTAATGTGAGATAAGTTGGGTAGTGATATAATATAAACTTATGATGACATGTAAGTAATTGACCCAACCATGTTCCGGTAAAATCGCAATGTCAAGTTCTTTCATACATGATACTTCATTTTGCATCCATAATCTATGTTTGTAACCCATGTGTTCATGCCATATTACATGTGTAAAATATATAACAAATAGATATCCATAATATATATATATAATAACAATAATTTTAAAAATATATTAAACATATTAAAAAAACATAAAAACTTATTAATTTCATAACAAAATATTATTATTAAGAAAAAACTTTAAAAAATAAAGCATTTAAATATGGAGTATGTGTATGAGTATCAAAAGTATCATGAAATAATTTTTATCAAGAACTATAAATATAAAAAATTGTAAAAAATCATACAAACTAAATTAAACCCATTTCATAATTCTAATAAAGACTATAAACAAATCATGAGATATTAAAAATTTTAGGGTTCTTCTACCTGGTAATGGATGTAAATGGGAATAATTGTTTGATTTTAATCCATGGGAGTAGGAGAGATACTTGAAAGTTTGAGTTGATTACCATCTGTGCACTGTAAAAACTCTTCCTACTTATCATTTATAGTCACCGCCTAACATGATAAGTGCTCAAGGTTTTCGTGTGGTCCACAACTAGGAGCTCCATGAAACTAGTGTGAGAAATAATGATGAATAAGTGAAAATTAATGTGAATACGAGGTAGAGGATAAACCAACAATAGGTCGAGGTAAGAGAAATTGTGTGGAGAATCAGTGAGATAGATCGAGCAGAAATAAGATTTTTTCTTGCGCTGTTTAAACCGGTTGGAAAAGTAAAAAAACAAACAAAGACGTTCAGGAGGGGTGATGGATCACAGGTGATCACATACCTTAGATTTTGAAGGTGTTGATTTGTCCAAAATGATCGAGGGAGAGCAAGGATAGTGATTTGGTTCTGTGAGATCTTGAATGGAGCGAGCGAGAAGAACTCGGTTAGGGTTCTATTTAAAATACCGGGAAGACTTTTATCAGGTCTTTCAAAAAAGCGCTGATAAAATAGATCTTCATCAGTTATTTCTTAGCACTGATAAAGACCCAATTTTAATAATATAATTAATATAATTAAAATTTTTAATTGTATATAATTATAAATAAATATAAATGTATATAATTATAATAAATATTTAAAGAATTGTAAAAATGTATTTATAAATATAATTATATATATTTATTTATTTATTTATCATTATAAGAAAATAATTGTTTATATTTTTCTAATAGGTAAGGGGGAATCCCCCCTTTTTTATGAACTAAACAAACCCTATTATTATTCTGGGTAGATGGAACCCATTACATGACCCACAGGTCCAGTGGGTATGAACCCCATGAAAACAACCGACCCAAAGGCCCTAACCCTTAGGTCATCCATTCACCACCACGCACCCCATCTACTGTGATCGTCCTCAACTGCACCTACATATTCCCACCACCAACTGAAACACACACCCATCAACGCAAATCCGGTATTATAACGCACCACTGATGCAGACTGTTACTCACTGAGGCCCGATTCTGTCATCAACAGCCACTAGCTCCACCATCATCGCAGTGACTGATTCACATCATAGACATTACTCCCTGAGGCTTGAATCTAGTGTCACGCACCACTGCGAACATCGATACCTTCATCTCATTGTTCAGTGTTATTTGCTGAAACGTCACTTCCATATCCCTCCAACTGGCACACACACCCTACTCCTCGTCATTTTTCATTCCTTTGATGTAGATATCTTGTTTTTCCCTTGTAATTCTTTTAAATATTTCTACATATAATTCTAGAGTTGGGAGCTAAGACGATGTGCAATTCCATGGCCTGATGTGCTCGAAATTAATTTTATAAAAATGTTATATATTTTTTATATTGCACACACACAGCTTCTTAAATAAAATGAGATAATTCTTAAAAGGAAGCTCACATTAGAAATCTGAGATCACTGTTGAGTTTTAAAGGAGGTTTTTACCCTAACCGCAATATAAAATGGGTCAGCATGGGGCGTTCGAACACCTCGCTCATTGGCGGTACGTTCAGTGAAATAAATAAATAAATATTAAATTTCAACACAATGTAATGTTCTATAAGAATACTTCCATGGATAATTCTCTAGGGTTAGCTACATAAACCCTGGGAGAATTCCAGAGCTCCTCCTTCCTCCTTCGTTGGAGAATCACCTCAGACGACGATGAAACACCAGATCAGAGTAGATCGGAGCGCAGAAAATGAAAAGACTTCCTTAAATCATTAGCGAGCATGTTCTTCAATGAAGAACGATCCAATCTATAGGCCAGACTCATCAATTTTTGGTTTACTCCATCTTTTAATAAATATATTGAGTAGATCTATCCATTTTCTTGGATCACCACCAATTGTGGCCAATTAAATGCACTCGTGTACATAAAAAAATTATCTTCAATTGTTTTCTAACCCCGAATGCCCGTTCTTGATTGTTGGCCAAGAACTCTTGTCCAAAGAGTCTTAAACCTTTTTTTTGTGCTTTTATCTCTCATTTTATTTGCATTCTTCACTGATAGGACCCCGAAGTCCCGATTCGACATTATCAGGCAGTACTGAGCCCGATCAGAACCCCATAATTGCAATGGAATAACGTGTGAGGTACGAATCGATGAAATAAGGCCAGATATGGATTTCATGGTACGATGTGAAATGTTCCAATCATGTTCCATGCTTCGAACATTTCACATCCTATCACAAAATACACAACTGAGGGAACCATCACGATGAAAATAGTGAACAAGAAGAATCACCATAAGCTTCTTCCCAGTGGAACCCCCTATTGGATAGGGTGTAGGTCCTAGATGACTAGAGTGGAACCCCCTATCAGCATGACCATGATTACTCTATAGCTACCTCCTGATTGGAACCCCCCTGACGTACTAGGGCGTGATTCCTCTATAACTAGAGTGCCCCCCCCCCCCCCCGTGGTATCGGGGTGCGGGTCTTCGATTTTTGAGTGGAACACCCTATCAGATAGGGCGTAGGTCCTCAATAACTAGAGTGGAACCCCTCATCAGCATGGGCATGGGTCCTCTACAGCTACCTTCGAAGTGGAACCCCCTAACATACTAGGGTGCGGGTCCTCGATGACTATAGTGGAACCCCCTGTGGTACCAGGGTGTGGTTCCTTGACTTTCGAGTGAAACCCCCTATCGGACAAGGTGTAGGTCCTTGATGACTATAGTGGAACCCCCTGTCACACTAGTGCGTGGGTCCTCAACCTATAGAGTGGAACCCCCATCAGCTTCGGGGTGGGTCCTCTACTTACTGAGTGGAACCCCCCTATCAGCATAGGGCACAGGTCCTCGTGACACTAGAGTGGAACCCCCCATCAGTATAGGTGCAGGTCCTCTATGGATAGTTATAGAGTGGAACCCCCCTAATGTACTAGGGAATGGGTCCTCTACTTCGAGTTTTTGGCCACTCAACTGTGCGACACAATGAAGAGGGGCGACTTGACTTGAAAATTTACTTCTGGGAAGATGCGTGAGATGTTGGGCATCAATAATGGACTTTTGGAACTATTGGAGACTCTTTTTCCCAGGCTAGACTATGAGATGGAGATCCCCTTACTCTCTCATTTTGGTTTCTTTTGATTGTGCATATATATTCCTTTGTATCCACACCTTGGATTTGGTTACTCTCTTTCCATGATAGACAAAGAAACGTGGGGTATGCCACATGCTTTTCATGTTTAGATTCTCAATGTTGGATGAGTCTACTCTCTTACTATAGGTGGGAAAGACTCGATCTGCAGTTCATCTACTCACCATGTCAATCCCCTTTGTGTTTGGACAATGTTACTTCTACTCTTGGTTTGGGTTGAGCTATTTTCTTTGACTGTATATTTCATCTACTATCTTTATATTACTATTGTATCTCTTACTTCCCACCATTTATCTTTTGGGGTATCCTAATGGGTATGTATGTACTCACCCCTACATGAGATTTTCCCTCACGTGTCATGTCTTATGCAGATGACGGAGAGGTCGGTGGTGAATTCAGAGGAGCTAATGGATGCCTGGTACTTTGGACCGTGTATGGTGTTCGCAGCTTGGGATTCAGTTGTTGGGCTCTCCCAATAGTTTACTTTTCCTTTTTTCAGTTTGGGACATATTTTTGGTTGAGCGTGTATTTTTTCCCTTTACTTTTCAATTTTCATTGTGATACTCTTGTACACCCTAGAGGTTGTGCATGCTTGATTTACTTTCTTGTTGTGTTTCATCTTTTACTCTTTCCATCTTCACTTTTTTCATCGATATGGCAGTGTGTGTGCATACAAGTACTTATAAAAAGGTCTCCCCGTGTTAGATATGACTTCAACACTAATCACCACCCCCTGGCATATGGAGGCGATCTTGGGTTAGTTGAGGCCTAAGCCTCAGCTCGGGTCGGGTCATGAAAGATTGGTATCAAAGTAAGTTCATTCATTGGGATGTTTTTTGGACTAGTCCCCTTAAGAGTATTTGGTTGGGATTTAGGAAAATAGTGTCAAAGTATCTTGAGTGCAGCTCTCACGATAAGGAATCTAGTGATGGTACGGGCAGCTGACATATCCAATGGCCCGAAGGCCTTCATTTTTTATTGATTTTCTGATAATACATCTTTCAAGGGGTGAGGTGGAACCCATATAAGGCTCATAGTCGTAAGTATTACATGGGACATAGGCCTTAAAGTAATTCATTGTCTGTAGGCTTCAAACATTACATATAATCCAGACTAACTACTTGGAACTGCTCCACCCCAGCATCTTCATCGTGAAATCAGCTCTCCACCTTCGCATGGCTATTTGGCTAGGCTTTCCCGTGCATGCATAGGCTTTTCCCGATGGCAGGGGTCATACCCTCTCATTCTTGCAATATGTTTATCTTCTGCTATAGTGAAAGCCCTTTGCTCATCCTCCTTCTGGAGATTGTTCCTTGTAGGTTGTCTGGTTTGCATTTGCACTTAAGGTGGCCCGAAGTCCATGAGGTGGCCCGAAGGCCTTACTGACCCGAAGGCCTAGGTTGCCCAAAGGCCTTAAAGTACTCGGGGACCAAATCGGTGGCCCGAAGGCCCAAATGGGGGAATAGTCTCGGCTGCTACAGTGCCAAATAGTGTCTGCTACAGCTCCTGCTACAGTACTACATAGTCCCCACTACAGTCCCTGTTGCAGTACTACTACAGTACCTAGAAATATGCCTCTGCCTAGATTTGATCTCGGGTCATCTGGATGCACTTACGGATTCCTCATCAACTGGGCTGATGCTCATGTGCGGGCAGCTGACATATCCATTCACCAAGACCTTGACTACATGCTTTTTGAATCAGCATACCGAGACATTGGTTGCAAGGTTTAATGGTACATGCATCATATAGGATTGAGTCATTGACTATACTTCTTGAGTCAGTTCCCCATCATTGTTATATATATATATATATATATATATATATTCTTATCTGATTGCAGTACATCTTGATAACTTTTAGGATTCCTCTGTGATGATATTCATCTAAGATACCAGTTCCAGATTGTGATGAAGATTCGATGAGTGATGAAGCCTTAGTTCAGGGTCCATCTCAAGACCCCCTTCATCCAGGTGAGTAAGTAGTAGTAACTACACCTATTGAGCAACAGATTATCCTAGCAAAGCAGTATGAGGATGCACATAGTCTTAGCACGCTCCACGAGTTCCATCGCCAAAGGTCACTGAGGTTTCACGGTGAGCCAAATCCTCAAGAAATGGAGTACTTGCTAGAGTTGGTTGTTCGTATCTTTAGGCTTGTTCATACCCTGGTAGATCAGGTGGTTGCACTGGCATCTATCGTTTTCCACAGAGCAGCTGGGCACTAGTGGAGCCTTGTTATGCAGATAATGATGAGTCGACACTCTCATGGCCTTACTTCTAGCATCTGTTTTGTGAGGAGTACTACCCATCATGCTTGTGCTCAGTCTAGATTTATGAGCTTACAGAGCTACAGTAGGGGGATGATGGTGTTCGAGTATATAGATAGATTCACAGACCTTACTCGATACTCCCTTAACATGATCTAAGATGGATACTTCTGAACATAAAAGTTTTAGCAAGGACTCTATAGAGAGATCCATGAAAATGTGGTATCTTTGTGCATCCCCACCTTTGTTGGGGTACTGGAGTAGAAACTAGTGACAAAGTTATTTCTGTTAGAGGGACACCAGATAGTTGGAGCTGGTAGTAGGCATCAGAGTCATCAGTAGTAACTAGGAGACGTCGGGCGCTATGATCTTGACTTAGGAAACCTACTTGTGATCAGACTCAAGCATGTGGTCAGGGGCATTGTAGAGTCCCAAGGCAGCCCAAAGAGGGGAAGTTCTTTACTTGTGACGAGAGAGGTCACATAGCATGATACTTCCCAACCATACGTGCTGAACAATGTAGGGAAATAGCTTACATACTGTCACGGCAGAGGTAGTGACTTGATCTGGGATCTCCTTGGCATGGAAAGGGTGGTCCCTTGGGTAGTCGAGATGGTAGAGGAGCAGGAGGAGATATGAGTGGTCTACTATGTTATTATAACCTTCCACCACCTCCACCAGGAGGCCCACATCAAGCTCAGGGATCTGGTGGTTGGGGCTGCGGACAACTATAAGCTCTAGAAGTTTATGACTCTACTGTGCACGAGATGATCATAGGTACAATCTGCATTTATTTTAATCTCGCTTCAGTATTAGTAGACACATGTTCCGGTCATTCCTTCGTCTCCATGCTCTTGGTTCAAGAGCTGGATGTCCCTGTTGAGGAGTTATCCCAATAGCTTCATCTTGAAGTTCCTATAGGGAATGCTTCTTCTGTATCTTTTATCTACTGGTAGTGTGATCTATCTCTTGGTGGAGATTGGTTTATGTGGGACCCTTTTTTCATCACGATGAAACCCTATGAATTCATATTGGGCATGGATTGGTTGTGCATGGTCCGAGACCTAATTGACTGTCACCACAAACAAGTCAGATGCCTACACACTGATGGGATGAGATTCTCATTTTTTTGGTGAGAGAAAGCTCATGGTGAGATAAGTGTATTCTATAAATAGGAGGCTACAAGCCATCACCCATTAGTTAGAAATTTTATCCCTTGGTGGAGTAGGCTCTTCAGGCATCTGGGTTCCTTCAATTGTGAAGGATTATATGGATGTCTTCCTCGAGGATGTTCTGGGACTACCTCTGATGTAGGAGATGGAGTTTTGCATCGAATTTCATCCCAAAACCACTCTAATGTCTTTTTGGCATATTGGATATCCCTTTTCAATCTTCGAGAGCTATGGTTACAGTTGGAGGACCTTCAAGAGAAGGGTATCATCAGGCTCAGTGTATCCCCCTGGGCATCCCTAATGTTCTTCATAAAAAATGTGGATGAGATCTTATGACTTTTCATGGATTATCATTGCCTGAACTAGGCCACGATAAAGAACAAGTACCCATTTCTGAGGATTGATGGCCTCTTTGACCAGTTGTGAGGTGAGAGATGGTTCTCAAAGATTGATCTATTGTTTCGCTACCACCAGTTGAAGGTTTACAAGGCTGATATTCCAAAATTGGAATTCTGATGTCTCTATAGACACTATGAGTTTCTAATGATGCTCTTTGGTGTGATTAATGCCTCAGTCGTGTTTATAGATTTGATGAACCAGGTTTTCCACCCATACTTGGACTAGTTTTTGGTCATCTTCATCGATGACATACTCATCTACTATGCTTAAGATGAGGAGCATGCAGAGCACTTGAGGATGGTCCTAGATTTTCTTTGAGAGCACAAACTTTATGAGAAGATCTTGAAGTGCTAGTTCTGGGTACATGAGGTTCAATTTCTAGGGAATTTCATTCCTGAGCATGGTTTAGCTGTGGACCTAGCAAATATTGACGCGGTGCTTACTTGGGATCCACCCAAGAGCGTGTCATATGTGTAGAGCTTTCTTGGTTTGGTGGGGTGCTGCATGAGGTTTGTGGAAGAATTCTCTATAATTGGATCCCCTTTGATCACCCTTATGTGGAAAGGGTATCCATTTACTTGGTCTGAGAAATTCCAAAGGGCCTTTGAGGAGTTAAGGATGAGGCTGATGAGTGCTCCAGTGTTGAGACTACCAGAGGATGGCATGGATTTTATAGTGTATTTTGATGACTTAGGAACTGGGATCAATTGTGTGTTGATGTAGTGGTAGGAAGTTATCACATACTGGTTGAGGTAGTTGAGACCCCACAAGCAGAACTATGTGGCTCACGACCAAGATCTGGAAGCGATAGTCTTTTCTTTGAGTGTGTGGAGGCACTGCCTTCTTGGGGAGTGATTTTCGGTTTACTGAGACCATCAGAGCCTCAGGTACATCTTCACATAGAGGGACTTGAACCTGATACAACAGTGATGGTTAGAGTTCCTATGAGACTATGCCTTCGAGATAGTCTATACTCCAGGTAAAGGAAATTTCATAGCAGATTCCCCTAGTAGGAAGTCCCGGGTTCTCTTGGTACAGGAGGCTTAAGAGCAGTTGACCTCCCTACAGCTGAACATCGTGGAGCAGGAGGGTAAAAATTTTCTATAATCGATGGTGTTGACTCCTTCGCTTCTCGAGCATGTGAGAGATTCCCAGCTAGAAGACATCAACTGTGGGGTCTTACATGACCAGATATCCATGGGGGAGTCACCAGATGTATATTCTGAAGGAGGAAATCATGCCATCTTGCTCCAGGGATGGACAATGGTTCCATTCATGATACAGGAGGAGGTGATTTGAGAGTTCCACACTTCTCCCCTACCTATACATACTAGTGTGGGGAAGACGTACAGAGACCTTTAGTAGTGGTTTTTGTGGTCTAGCATGAGATGAAGCATAGCTGAGTTCATCTCTTGGTTCCTCCCCTGTCAGAGAGTGAAGTTTGAGTACCAAGTTCCAGCAGGTTTGTTGTAGCCCCTTAAGATCCCAGAGTGGAAGTGGGGTGAAAAATCCATGGACTTCGTGACAGGGATTCCATGCACAACAAAGGGCCATGATTCCATATGGGTGATAGTTGACCAACTCAAAAAGTTGGAACACTTCATTGCTATCAGGGAGCAGTGTTCTGTGGAGATTTTAGGGCAGTTGTACATATGGGATATTGTTCGCCTTAATGGGGTTCCTTCAATGATTCTCTCTGATTGTGATGCACGGTTTACATCACGATTGTGAAGAGTCTTGGGGGAGGCATTCAAGACCCAAATGAGATGAATACATCCTTTCACACCTAGATTGATTGGCATATTAAGCGCACTATCTAGGTGTTGGAGGATATGCTGAGAGCTTGTGTGTTAGACATCGGCCAGAGCTAGGAGGATCACTTGCCTTTGGAAGAGTTTGTGTACAACAATAGATACCACTCTAGAATCGGAATGACACCATTTGAGGCCCTGTATGGGAGACCTTGAAAGTCACCCTTGTGTTGGATAGAGATCGATGAGACATCTCTTTTGGGCCTAGAGAGGGTTCTGGTGACAATGGAGAAAATTAAGGTCATTAGTGAGCAGATGAAGATGGGCCAGAGAAGGCAAAAATATGATGTAGATTATCATCATAGTCCCATGGAGTTCGATCTATGAGATCACATTTTCTTAAGAGTTAGACAATGATTGTGGAGGTTAGGACAGGGAGAAAAGTTATCTCTGAGGTTCATCAGTCCATTTGAGATCATGTAGAGGGTTGGCGACATTGCTTACGTCCTCGAACTACCCCGATTGCTGGAGCGCATGCACGACATCTTCCATGTGTTGCATTTGATGAGATACATTCATGACCCCTTGCATGTCATCGACTGGGGCGAGCTGGACATCGAGGATGAAGCTACCTTTGCGGAGCATCCGGTGGTAATTTTGGATTGATAAGAGAGGACCCTATGTGGATGGACCATCCCCTTGGTTCGCGGGTTGTGGCAACATGGGAACGTGTAGGATAGTTCCTAGGAGTGGGGGAGCCAAGTGTAGACTCAGTATCCTGAGTTGTTTGTTTAATTTTTCTTTTTGGGAATGAAAATCTTGATGGAGAGAATGATCTAGAGACCCATTTTGTTCCCTTATAAGGCTTTTAAATATTTCTATATATATTTACAGATCTATTCACTAAGATGGTGTGCGATTATGAGGACTGGTGTGCCCAGAATTAATTTTATAAAAATATTATATATTTGTTATATTATGTGTGGAACTTCTTAAAGAAAATGGGATAAATCTTAAATGAAAGCTCATATCAGAAATCCAAGACCACAAATGAGTTCGGGATGGGGTTTTTACACTACGCACAACATAAAATGGGTCGGTGTGGGGTGTTCGGACTCCTCGCTCATTGGCGATACGTTTAGTAAAATAATTAATTATTTCATTTTAACGTAGTGAAATATTCTATTAGAATACTACCACAGCGAATTCTCCAGGGTTAGCCACATAAATCATGGGAGAATTCTAGAGCTCCTCCTTCCTCCTTCATAGGTGAATCACTTCATACGATGATGAAACGCTAGATTAGAGCAGATTGGAGCGCAACGAATGCAACGATGTCCTTCAATCATTGGTGAACACATTATTTGATGAAGAATGATCCAATATTCAGGTAGGACTCTTTAATTTGTGGTTTACGCCCTCTTTTATTAAATAGATTGAGTAGATTGATCCTTGTTCTTGGATCTGTGCCAATTGTGGCCAATTGCATGCACCCATGTACAAAAACTTAATTATCTTCAATTGTTTTCTAACCTCGAATGTCTGTTCTTGATCACTGGCCAAGAGTGCTTGGCCAAAGATGCTTAAAACTTTTGTTTTGTGCTTTCCTCTCTCGTTTTCTTTGCTCTCTTCACCATTAAGACCATGCGGTCCCAGTTCGACTTTGTTGGGCGGTACTGATCCCGATCGGACCCCCAAAATTGAGATGAAATAGCATATGAGGAACGAATCAAAAAGATGAGGCCGGATATGGGATCTTTGTGAGTCATAAAGGATCGTTTTAGTGATTTGATGTCAAGGAATCAAAGGTGGATGGTTTGGAGGGGTGTGAGATGAACAAAGAAACCCCCGAGAACCACCAAAATCCATTTGTCTAGTGAATGGTAGCTAGAAATGATACATCCAATCCACATACACTATTCCCAATTGAAATTGAAGCCAAATTCAAAGTGGAAAGGCTGGAATCAAGGTGTGGAAATCATATCTAAAGTTTTGTGAAAAACCTGACTACATGCCGTGTACAAGGATGAACACACGATATGTAGCCCCTCAGTAGTGGTGGCTAGGGTTTTGGGAAAATTTAAGGATGGAACGACGTGTATCCCAACTACACACCGTGTACCCCTTCCCTAGATGGGAAACCCATGTGGTAGATCACACAGGTAAGATCTCGTGTGGAAGTACACGGTCAGGTACACAATCGTGTACCCAATTACATGGATAGAGCTAGATCACATGGGGGCACCACGTGTGAAGAAAAATTCCATGTTCCAAAGTACACAAACACAACCCGGTCCCGGGTAGCTTGGATATGCCATGTAGTCCACCTGCATGACATGTAATCTTACACGGTCGAAAGTCATGTGTTTTCTAGGGAAACAGTTAGGCAGTGGAGTGGGACCACATGTTGTGTCGGTCCCCTCACACACCGTGTACCCCTTGTTTCCTTTTTAGAAAACTTCAAGGTTCCATATCTCCTTCTTTTGGACTCAGATTTTGGACATGAGTAACTTATCCTGAGTTTTTTTCTATGTAGTATGTGATGGTTCCCTCATTTATGGATTTTGATATACGATGTGAAATATTCCAGGAACGAGGCTTACTGAGATGATGCCTGATGATGACAGTGATCAAGTAGAATCACCAGAGGCTTCTTTCGAGTGGAACATCCCTATCGGATAGGGTGCATGTCCTCGATGACTAGAGGGGAACCCTCATCAGCAAGGGTGCGGGTCCTCTACAGCTACCTCCCGAGTGGAACCCCCTAATGTACTAGGGCGCATGTCCTTGATGACTAGAGTGGAACCCCCTGTGGTACTAGGGCGTGAGTCCTCAACTTTCAAGTGGAACCCCCTATTGGATAGGGCACATGTCCTCAATGATTAGAGTGGAACCCCCATCAGTATGGGCGTGAGTCCTCTATAGCTGCCTCCTGAGTGGAACCCCCCTAACATACAAGGGTGCGGTTCCTCGATGACTAGAGTTAAACCCCCCTATGGTACCAGAGCATGGTTCCTTGATTTCTGAGTGTCCCCCCCCCCCTGTCCTATCAGATAGGGAATGGGGGTCATCGATGACTAGAGTGGAACCCCCTTCTCATACGAGGGCATGGGTCCTCGGCCTATAGAGTAGAACCCCCCCCCCCCACACACACACACCACCCCATCTATTTGGGCATGGGTCCTAAACCTACCGAGTGGAACCCCCTATTAGCATAGTACGTTAGTCCTCATGAAACTATAGTGGAACCCCCCATCGGCATGGGAACGAGCCCTCTATAGATACTTATAGAGTGAAACCCCCTGATGTACTAGGGTGCGAGTCCTCTACTTCGATTTTGTGCCCACTCGACTGCGTGGCACGGTGATGAGGCATGGCTTGACTTTTATAGTTACTTCTGGGTAGAGATGCGAGATGTTGGGCATCGATGATAGAATTTTGGAATTGTTGGGAACACTTCTTCTTAGGCTAGAATGTGAGATGGAGATCTCATTACTCTCCCATTTGGGCTTCTTTTGACTGAGCATATATATTCCTCTATATCCAAACCTTGAATTTGGTTACTCTCTTTCTACGAGAGGTGAAGACATGTGTGGTATGCCATGTGTTTTTTGTGTTTATCTTATCATGGTTGGATGAGACTAATCTCCTACTATGGGTGGAAAAGACTCGATGTGCAGTTTATCTACTCACTGTGTAGAGACCCTTGTGTTTGGATGAGGTTACTTCTACTCTTGGTTTGGGTTGAGTTATTCTCTTTGACTGTATCTTCCATCTTATGTCTTTCTATTCCTATTGTATCTCTTACTGCTCCCCCTTCAACTTTCATGGCGTTCTACTGGGTATGGATATACTCACCTTTTCATGGGATTTCCCCACACATGTCGTTTCTTATGTAGATGACGGATAGGTCGACAGTGACATCAGAGGAGCTTAGGGATACTCGGTACTTTGGACCACATACAGTGGTCACAGCTTGGGATTCAGGAGCCGGTATCTCTCAATAGTTTACTTTTCTGGTTTTGTTAGGTTGGTACATCTTTCTAGTTGGGTGTTTATTTTTCCCCTTTACTTTTCAGTTTGAACTTTCGTACTCTTATACACCCTAGAGGTTATGTATGCTTGGTTTACTTTCTAGTTGTATTGCATCTTTTACTCTTTCCATGTGCACTTCTTTGTTGAGATGGTTGTGTGTGTGCGTATAGGTACTTAGGAAAAGGCCTACCCATGTTAAATATGTCTTCGATGCTGGTCGTCACCCCCTGGCCTATGAAGGCGGGCTTGGGGTAGTTGCGGCTCAAGCCCCGGTGGGACTTTGGGTCATAATTATGGTCATATTGGTCATGTAATGGGCTTTCATGCCCACTGGGCCTACAGTTCATGTAATGGTCTTCATGTCGACTGGTCTTACGAGCCATGTATTGAATAAAATAAGGGTTTATGGGTGGGTTATCTCTTTGGGAGGGGGCTATGGTCTGCCTTTCCATCCTGTGTGTGAGGTGTGTGTTTTTTTAATTATAATTGTACCCCCAAGAACCTAATATATATATATCATTATAAATATATATATAACATTATAAATATATATATTTGTAATTATATATATATATATTTATATATTTATAATTACAATTATAAATAAATATATTTTTATAATTGTATATATTTGTATAATTATATAGTCAAAGAGGCCCGAGTGTGCGTGTGCGTGTGGGTGTGGGTGTGGGTATGGGTGCGCGTGCGCGTGCGCGTGCGCATGTGTGTGTGTGGGCGTGCGGGCACGTGCGCGTGCGCGTGGGCGTGCGTGTGGGTGTGTGCGTGTGTGTGTGTGTGTGTGCGGGTGTGGGTGTGTGCGTGCGCGTGCGCGTGCGCGTGTGTGCGTGTGCGCGCGCGTCCGGGCGCGTGCGTGTGTGCGCGCGTACGGGCGCGTGCGTGTGCGCGTGCACGTGGGCGTGGCTGGGTGTGTGTGTGTGTGTGTGTGTGTGTGTGTGTGTGTATTAGGTGCTTGGGGGTTCAATTATATTCAAACACACACGCAGGCCGAAAAGGCAGGTCATAACCCCTTTAAGGGGATAACCCACCTATCAAGCCTTGTTTATTTAACACATGACTCATGAGTCCAATAGGTATTAAACCCATGACAACCCAAATAGACTCGTCTGTGACGTAGCCCAGACAACTCATCATCCACGAGTCGTCATCCATCCTTCACGCCACCACTCCTCTTCATCCCATCGCCCGTCAGTCGCGCAGGGGGCCATCGTCACCATCGACACCTGCACCAACCTTGGCCCTTTGTCGACCCTTCTGTCACCCTAGCTCACACCCTTCGACATAGATGCCGCATGAATATGTCAGTCTAGCACAAGCAGAGGTCACCGACTGCCCGGAGTATCACCGTCGCCAGTCTACCCTGCTTGTCTTCTCCGTTATCAACCGTCGCTCGGTCCGTTGCTCCACCCAACACCAGAGGTCTCTCACCCAAATTGCCATCGTCGACGATTGTTGCCTCCTGAAGAAAACTTTTTTGCTTCAGACTGTCACAGCTCAGCTCGTATCCCGCCTGCACAACAAGAGACCCTCCCCCAAATTTGGGGGTAAATGTGCCGCAAGCAGGGGTCAAACACATTACCCCTAGCCCCTGAGATGCCACTGATGGGTGTAGGTTACCAACTGACCACACCCCGTTGGCTATATATTTGTACAACTATATATATTTATATAATTATATATTAATATTAATATATAAATATATATAATTATAAATATGATAAATATATTTATTATTTAAATATATTTATTATAATTTTATAAATATCTAAATAAATTTATTTATTTATTTATTTATAATTATAATTTTAAATAAACATATTTATAAATATTTTTATATAATTATATATATATATATATATATTATTATACGAAAATATATATAATTATAAATATAATAAATATATTTAGAATTTAAATATATTTATAATAATTTTATAATTATTTAAGTATATATATATTTATTTATAATTATAATTATAAATAAATACATTTAAAAATATTTATATATAATTATAAATATATTTATATAATTATATATATTTATATACCAAGACAGCGCGAACCATAGATTTTGACTTAGGTGAAAGGACGGAAGAGATAGCTTTCCTGTGGGTGACCATCTGAAATCTGTTGTCATCAATGAGGACATTCTTTCCCTTATTACCTTTGGTGATTGACCTATCCTCTGTTGGCATGTAAGAACCAGTCTCCATGGATTTGTTTGCGACAACTGCCGTTATCTTGTTCTTTACTTTTCTTGTGGCCATGGGTTAGGAGCGCTCACGATGCAATTCCTTATCCACTTGTTCATACACATCATTCTCAAATTCAAATTAACCATCGGAAAAATCAAGAGTTTCATATACCAATACAGTGTTTCTACTCAAGCCACTGGTAAAGTTAACATTAGACGACAACTGCTCAATTTCCACTTCAGCTGCAATATCCGCCCCTGATTTCTTTCTACATGATGTCTGCTTCTCCCAATATGCACCTGTTAGCTGGCTAACCTCCTTGCTAGCCAAATTGAAATCCTCTAGAAGCATCAAAGGATCCAGATTAGAGGGATCAATATCCACATGACTTACAATAGTCCTTGCCGCTTCAGCTTTAGAAGAGGGTCGAATGGTATCCATTTGGCCTTGAAGGACCTTCTGTGTGTGAGGGAATTCATACCCAGCAGAGGCAGTGTTGACTGCAGTATCTCTATGGCACACAGGCCCCTTGTCTTACCCTACACAGCAAACTGAAAATTAGAAACAACAATCTTCCTAGATTTCTTAAAACACTTACTTTCAGTATGACCTATAGTAGAGCAGAATGAACAAAATACAGTCCCCTCCCCAATACGGTCATCAGCAATTGAAATGTAGGTAGGCCCATCCCCAAAAAAGATATGTTGACTACATTCCCAACCTCTACCTAGGTTCACAGCCAGTACTATGTGCCAACGTGATCACTGGATTTGGCACTCCTTCCGGAAGTTGAGAATTTTGAGTGTTAAGACTTCTTAAAGCAGGTTTTTCCCCATGTCCTTGAAAAGAGAAGCAAGCACAGATAAGAGATCACCTATAATTCAAAATATCATGCTTGATTACCCTGAAATCCTTGAAAAACCAATGAAATTTCTCATATTCAATGCGCAGTTCAATATCATCATCATCTAACGAAAGAAGAACACCATCTACTTAAGTAGAGCACATATCAATTTCCAGAAAGAAACATGTGTAATGGCCGAATCTGGAGGACTCAGTTTCCCTGTCCAATTTTATTAGAATCCTAATTTCCAATGTGATGCCATATAGGATCTTCAGGTGCCAAAGAACCCAATTCAACTTGTAAAACCTGACCCGCAACTGTACAGAGGTGTTAGTCACCTCCAATGGATTGAAATTTCGATCCCATTCCCTTATGTGTAGAATCCTAGGCTTGAGATTAATCGATCTAAAACCCGAAGCCCTTGCCTTCAGATCTTCCGAGGGAGAGATAATTTGAGAAAAAAACTCATCCCAAGGAGACACACTTTCAATTCGTGAAACCCCAGATTGCCGAAAGTCTCACAACCAGCTCCCTGAATTTCCTCGATTTTGATCCCTTTGACAAAAAAATATGTGAAACACTGGAGTGCTTACCAATTTCGATACGTTCCGAGGTAGCATCTGCGTCGACCTTAACATGAGTCACATTTCCTTTCCGCCGAAGTCCTTCAATGACAGATCCCTTGTAAGGCAAGAAAGACCGACTAAGGCAACCCCAAAAGATCGACCACGAACTGATTTCCACATTTCCAATCTCACACCAGCAGCACTGTGGGAGTCCAATCGGCCCTTAGTGAGGAAAGATTCAGCCAGGGTGAAGTGAGTTTAAGCCACCGTGAGAAGAAATCCTTAATCGCCATTGAGGATTAGAGAGAGAAGCACTCACTGATCCTCATCCTCTTGCTTTATATATTTATATATATAATTTTATATATTGATATAATTATATACATTTATCAATATATAAATATACATGGTATAATTTTATTATATCCGAGGGTGGGGATACAAAGAAAAGAAAGTTGCAAACACAAAGGTTCGAAACCAGGACCTCCTCTAACTCACCGCCACGAGTACAACATGGGTGTAATTTTACAATTATATATATTTATTAATATATAAATATATATTCAAAAATATTTGAATATAATTATAAATATATATAATTCTAAATATAATAAATATATTTATTATATTTTTTTAATTATTAAAATATTTATTTATTAATATTTATAAATAATTATATTTATAAATATTTTTATATAATTATAAATATATTTATATAATTATATAATTAAATAAAAGTCATAATGGGGTGGGTTATCACTAGGGGCTATTACATGTCCCTTCAGCCAGTTACATATTTCGTTGTGGTGGGCCGACGCAGTGGATGAGCGGCGCATGCTTCTTGTCGGTGGAGTAGGCGATGACTAAAAAGCAAGGGAAGGTGTCATTGGTGATGATGGAAGAGAGCCACGACACAGGCACATGTGGGGTAGAATGGTGAACCCAGCTCGATGGCGGGGTGGTGGTTTGACGGATGCAGGTGGTGGGGAAGGTCTTCACGGTGACTGGTATTTTGAAGGAGGGGGTTTGTTGAATATGCCCCTGCATGTATTATAGTTGCAATGAAATGAATTCATTTTTATAGTTTGGTTTATTGAACACAATTCGTTTTATTGGTTTTATTACCCTGCATGGTTGCATGGCACCTTACGTGCGCCTTCTCCCATTTCCGGCTCTATCCTATTTTATATGGCGGTTTTATTTCTGGAACCCGGTTCATTATTTTTCTTATAATGATTCGCGACATGTTTCTGGACCATCGATTGGGTGTGATCCGACGGTCCATCTTGGCTCCTGGTGTGTTTCTTTGATCGGCTTCGATCCGCTTACAACGTCGTCCCGCCTATCCTGTTGCACCACACGGGTTATGCGTCGTCTTAGGTGTGGTTATGTGAACTGTCGTGACGATCTGAGTTGTCCACGCGGCTGTCATCCCTTGCCTCCGCCTGACTTTTCTGACGCTTCCTCTGGCGCTCATTCATTGTGCTCCCCCCGCTGTTCTTCCTCGGTGAAGTTTTGGTTTTCTCTTTGGTTCACTGGAGAGACTCGATGGGCGAGGTTCTGCTCTGGCTCCGTGTAGAAGAAAGGCAGCCATCCGGGAGATACCGACCACCCGCATTCCCCTCTGCCGTTGTACATGCCACCGCCTGCAGCCGGAGTACTTCTCCTGTGGAGACTCAGTGGGGATCGTCTTGGTTCTGGGTATTCAGACGACTACGCCTCAAGTGGTAACAGTTTTGATAATTTTTTCTTCGTAACCAATATATGGTTTTTAGTTCTTAGATCTGTAGCGACTTACCTTTTCTTCGTCATGTATGTTGTTGTATCCTGCTTGTGTGTGTGTGTGAGTCCATCCAGAAGTGGACGGGGCTGACTCTACGTGACAGGGTTGACCACTGCCACCTAGTTCAACAAGCTCAGCCTCCTCGGATAGTTTCTGTGGTCCTTTTAATTTCTGCATTCAAGTCTGTATCTGTTCTTGCTTTCCTTTCTTGCATCTTAATAAACATCTTGCCCTGGTGGTGTTCTTGTTGTGCACGTAGGTCCCCTTGGGGCCGAAGCACGTTACATCTGCTGTCCTCTTTATATTCTTGCACTGGTTGTTTATCTTGTTCCAATATCTTGATTGAGTTTACCATTCTTGATCCAATTCGATAATAACTAATCTGTTAATTAAACTTACCAATTTTTTCACCATTATACGAAACAGTGGTTCTTAGCTAATTTAGGGTTTAAGTAATTAACCCCAACAAGTGGTATCAGAGCCTACTGTTTTGTTGTTATGGGTTCAACTAAGCTTGCTCTTGATAAGTTTGATGGTGAGAACGATTTTAATATCTGAAGAATTAAGATGACAACCCTGTTAGATCATAATGACCCAAATGATTCCCTTGCTGGGTCTAGGAAGAAAGTCACCACTAATGCCCTTGATGGGAAGGCTGATATCTCCTCTATAGATGTACTTGAGGAGACCCTTAGGAAAGCCCATAGTCTAATACTTTTATCTTTAGGAGACAAAGTTTTAAGAGAAGTTGCATATGAGTCCTCTACTACTGGTATTTGGTCTAAATTGGAATCCCTCTATATGACAAAAACAATTGTTGGTGGACTATATAAGAAAGCAAGATTATATACATTAAAAATGTGCCCTGGAGCTGCAGTCAGGATACACATTGATGAATTTAATAAAGTCTTGTTAGATCTAGCCAACATTGACATTAAATTGGGTGATGAAGACCAAACCATTATATTGTTAACATCATTAGATGATTCATTTAAATTTGTTAAAGACTCTATGATGTATGTAAAAGACACATTAACTCTTGAAGAAGTAAAATATGATTTTCTCTCTAAAGACCTTCAAAGAAATTGTAGTGTGAAAACTGAGGTTGAGGGTTTAAATGTTAGGAACAGAGGTGAAACTAGAGGCCAAAGTGAATCAAGGGGTAGAAGAAAAGTTCAGTTTAAGAAATATAGAAGCAAGTCTAAAGGCAAGGTAATCAAATGTTTTCAATGTAAACAACCTGTACATATCAAGAGGGACCTTCCTAATAGGAAGGGTGATGAAAAAGATAGTAATAATGACAATTCCCTATTAGCGGAACAAGACTTTGACACTACTGATGTGTTAAATGTCACTGACATAGCCATCTTAGATGAGTGGATCCTAGATTCAGGATGCTCATTCCACATGTGTCCTAGGAAGGAGTTTTTTACTGAGTTAAGGAAAGTTAGGTCTGGTGAGGTCTTTCTAGGGAATAACTAGAGCTGCCACATTATGGTCATAGGCTTGATTTTTCTTGAGCTTCATGATGGGTCTATCAGGTCTCTTGAGGAAGTTAGGTGGGTACCCAGATCGAAAAGAAACCTAATATCCCTATGAATCCTTGACCAGAAAGGGTACAACTTTAAGTCTGGATCTGGAAGCCTTAGAGTAGCTTGAGGATCCCTCACAGTTATGAAAGGAACCCTTTGCAATGGATTGTATGTGTTAGATGGTAAAGTATTTAGAAATAAGTTGAATATGAGTTCAGAAATTGATTCCACAACTTTGTGGCATAGGAGACTAGGTCATGTTAGTGCCAAGGGTCTTAGTGAGCTTAAGAAATAGGGCCTTCTTAGTAACATCACTCCTAGCAGTCTTCCCTTTTGTGAAGACTATGTATATGGGAATTATAGGAGAGTCATTTTCAGTAGGTCTTTTTATAAGGCTAAAGAACCTCTTGAATGTGTACATTTTGATCTGTGGGGTCCTTCTAGGGTCACCTACCATGGTTGAGGCTTATACTTTGTGACTTTTATTTATGATTTCTCTAGGAGAGTATTTATTTATATACTCAAGCATAAGTATGATACCTTTCAGACTTTTAATAAATGGAAAGCTGCTGTAGAGAGTGAGCGTAATAAGAAACTTAAGGGCTTAATGGTTTAGAATATCTATCCAATGAATTCGTTGAATATTGTGAATACGAAGGAATTAAAAGATACCATACTGTTGTTGAAAGTTCACAAAAAAACGGGTTAGTAGAAAGAATGAATAGGACTATTCTTGAGAGGTTGAGGTGTATATTGTCCCACTCTAAGTTCTCCAGGTCCTTTTAGGTTGAGGATGCTTCAACAGTAGTGTACCTCATTAATCATTTCCCATCTTATGCCAAATCCTTCAAGACACTTGAAGAACTCTGAAAGGGCACACCCCTGAATCTTGCTCACCTTAGGATATTTGGATCCATAGCTTATGCACACTCATGTAATGATAAGCTAGATCCTAGGGCTATTAAGTGTATATTTGTGGGGTATATAGAGGGTGTTAAAGGGTATCATTTATGGGTAGATAAACCCGGTTACTAGAAATGCATCATTAGCCACGATATTGTCTTCCATGAGTCTGGTATGTCTGAAGACAAAGAACCTGAACCTGTTGCATCTTCTAAAGAAGATGCAGAATCCATAGGGGTCCTAACACCTTTAGGTGTTAAATTCCCTTTATGACCTAGTGACCAACCCCAGTCTAGTGTTGGTTCTACTCCTTTGGTTACCCAAGACCAACCTGAATCAGCTTCCAGTTTAGAATTAGAACCTCAGAGCCAAGAACCTGATGATCTAAGCAACTATCAGCTTACTCGAGACAGAGAGAGGAGAGTTATTAAACCTCTAGCCTGGTTTAACCAGTCAGATATTGATTCCCATTCTTTCAATGTAGCTCATGACTTGTTTAATGATGATCCCCAAACTTATAAGAAAGTTGTTAAGTCCAAAGAATCTAGTATTTGGCAGAGAGAAATGTAATAGGAAATTAATTATCTTATTAAGAACAATACTTGGGTTGTTGTTCCCAGACCCAATAACCAGAAAGTTATTGGTTCTAGATGGATTTATAAGAAGAAATAAAGTAATGTAGGAGAGACTAAAATCAATTTCAAAGCCCACATGGTAGCCAAAGGCTTCCTTCAACATAAAGGCATTGATTATAGTGAAATGTTCTCTCCTATTGTTAATCATTCATACATTAGAGTTATGCTTTCATTTAATGCCAAATTTGATCTTCATATTGAATAGATTAATGTAAAAACTGATTTTTTTCATGGTATCCTTGATGAAAAAATTTATATGTCTCCTCATAAAGGATTTCCAAAACTGTTTAAACATAGTAATGTTTTTCTTTTACAGAAGTCCTTGTATGGGATTAAGTAGTCTTTTAGAAAATGGTAGAAAAGGTTTTATTCCTTTATGATTGAGAATCAGTTTTCTAGAAGTAGATTTGATGCATGTGTGTATTTTAAGACTGTTAGACATGAGTCTGTTTATATCTTATTATATGTTGATGGAATATTGTTAATCTGCAAAAAACACGAGGACTATAAATTTTGTTAATCACCAGTTAAATTGTGCCTTTGAAATGAAAGATTTAGGCCATGAAAATCAAATACTTGGTATGGATATAATTAGGGATAGGAAGGCCATAACCCTATACTTATCCCAATTTTCATATGTTAGGAAGGTATTAAAGAGATACATGTTTGAGCATATTAAACTTGTAAATATTCCCTTAGGAAAATTTTTTAAATTGTCCTTGACTCAATCCCCTAGGAATAAAGATGAAACTGCCTTTATGAATAAGATTTCATATGAAAATGTTGTAGGAAGTCTTATGTATGCCATAGTCTATTCTAAGCCAGATATAGCCTTTGATGTTTATACATTGATCAAGTTTATGGGGAAAATCGGTAAGGCCCATTGGCATGATTTAAAATGGATATTAAGGTATGTTTCTATGTCTTCTAAACTATTAATTTGATATGGTTTGAATACTAATTTTTATGATGATATAGTTGGTTTTGTTGATTCTTACTATGCTGCAAATATTGACACCAAATATTCTATCACTGGTTTTGATTTTCTTGCATATGGAGGACTAGTCTCCTGGAAATGTAACATGAAATCAGTGGTTGAACTTTCCACTATTGAGGTAGAGTATATTTCCTTTACAAAAGCTATTAAGGAATCTATTTCACTTAGAGGTTTGCTTTTTGAGTTGTCATTATCTGCTGATAGTATAATAGTTCACTATGATAATCAATCTACCTTGTATCTATCTAAAAATTATGTATTCCATGGTAGATCGAAACACATATACATTAGGTTACATTTCATTAGGGGTATTATAGAATCTGGTAAAGTGAGTGTCACCAAGATACCCAGTAATGATAACCCGGATGATAGTTTGACTAAGGCTGTTATGTTATCTAAATTCATGCATTGTCTTAAGCTTATGAATTTAGTCCCGATTATATAATGTAGGTTGCAAGAACACCATCATTGAATTTATTTGATTACAAGGTGAATATTTGTTGAATATTCCCCTGCATGTATTATGGTTTCAATGAAATGAATTCATTTTTTTAGTTTGGTTTATTGAACACAATTCATTTTATTGGTTTTATTACCCTGCATGGTTTAATGGAACCTTATGTGTGACTTTTCCCATTTTTGGTTCTATCCTATTTTATATGCCGATTTTATTTTTGGAACCTGGTTCATTGTTTTCCGTATGATGATTTGTGGCATGTTTTTGGACCGTTGTTTGGACGTGATCCAACGGTCCAGCTTAGCTCCCGATGTGTTTCTTTGATCAACTCTGATCATCTTTCAATGCCATACCGCCTATCTTATTGCGCCATATAGGTTATGCATTTTCCTGAGCGTGGTTATGAAAACCTTCATGACGATCTGAGCCATCCACATGGCTTCCATCCCATGCCTCCACCTGACTTGTCTGAAGCTTCCTCTAGTGCTCATTCATTGTGATCCCCCACTGTTCTTCCTCGATGAAGTTTTGGTTTTCTCTTTAGTTCGTTGGAGAGACTCAGTGGGTGAGGTTATGCTCCAGATATGTGAAGAAGAAATGTGACCATCCATGAAATACTGGCCACCCGCACTCCCCTCTACCACTATACGTGCCACCTCCTGCAACCGGAGTACTTCTCTAATGGAGACTCAATGGGGATCATCTCAGTTCTGGGTATTCGGATGACTACGCCTCAAATGGTAACAATTTTGATATTCTTTTCATCATAACCAAGATATGGTTTGTAGTTCTTGGATCTTTAGTGACTTACCTTTTCTTTATCATGTATGTTGCTGTATCCTTCTTGTGTGTGTGTGTGAATCTATCCAGGAGTGGACGAGGCTAACTCTATGTGACAGGGTTGACCACTGCCACCTAGTTCATCAAACTCAGCCTCCTTAGATAGTTTCTATGGTCCTTTTAATTTCTGAATTCGAGTATGTATCTATTATTTCTTTCCTTTCTTGCATATTAATAAATGTCTTTCCCTGGTGGTGTTCTCTCCGTGCACATAGGTCCCCTTGGGGATGAAGCTTGTTACATCTCTTTTCCTCTTTATATTCTTGCACTGGCTATTTATCTTGTTCCAATATACTGACTGAGTTTACCATTCTTGATCCAATTCAATAATAACTAATCTGTTAATTAAACTTACCAATTTTTTCACCATTATACGAAACAATGGATATTGGATTATCTAGGGTTTAAGTAATTAACCCCAACAGGGTTTATTATAGTTTTCATGAGCCAACCTCGGCACTGCATGTTGTCGAGCGACGATGGGAGAGGGATGATAGCGTTGGTGCGGGGAAGTGCGGGGAACGTGTGATGTAGGGTGCCCAACCATCAAGGATGGAAGAAGATTCAGCCACCATGCTTGATGGAGATGATTTACTGGTAATGGCGATGCTTGGGTGTTGTGCATGTAGTGCATCGGAAGGTCTCTTATGAGGTGACAAAAAGGGGATACTTTGCATTGGTCATAGAACTGATGGTGTAATGAAGGTAGAAAAAACTTGTATAGGATTGGTGAACCCGCGCTCGATGAATGGGGTGGTGGTCTGGTGGTCGCCTATGGCACCACCACAACATTCCGGTGAGACGATGGAAGGAGAGGGGCCTCCATCATTGTATTACAGGGGGAGGTCCATCTAGCAGTGTTGTGGGGTTAATGAATGTAAATTGCAACAACGAGTTAGTGATGACAGCCTGAGTTAGGCCTCCTTTGGGTGATGGCTTGCTTCATGCCTATTTGGGTCACAGGCTAGTACTTTGTTGGGTGGCCCATGGGTTGTTCTGTTGGATGGTCTTGCTCTAGGCATGTACATTGTGCACTTTTGGACCATTTTTTTCTTTTATAGTTGGGATTTTTCTCTAGTTGTCTTGTGGGTGACTTTGGCCTTTCACCTTGTGTTTGGTGTCGTTTGTGCTGCATATATGTATTACTGTCTCTGCTTTATTTTTCTTAATAATTTTTTGGGACCGAGTACGATCGGATCCTAAACCTTCCTGGTAAATATATAAATATATATAATTTCAAATATAATAAATATATTTATTATAATTATATATATATATATATATTTATAATTATATATATATATGTTTATAATTATAATTATAAATAAATATATTTATAAATACTTGTATATAATTATAAATATATTTATATAATTATATATATTTATATATTTATTAATATATAAATATATTTAATTATAATTATAATAAATATATTTATTATTTAAATATATTTATTATAATTTTTTAATTATTTAAATATATATATACTTATAATTATAATTATAAATAAATATATTTAAAAATATTTATATATAATTTTAAATATAATATATATATATATATATATATATATATATTAATATAGTCAAGAATGGAGCGAACCATGGATTGAAATCCATGGTCCCAGAAAATTTGTTATTAAAAATGAAAGTACATAAACAAGAGATGCGGGGGGTTAAAATGTTAAAATGTGGCACCAACAACACCACCAAAGACAAAAAACCATTCAACAATCACCTTCTTTTATGTCTGTCGCCCCTTCCTCGGGAGCCACCCTGACCTCTCAGGTGTCCGCCTATCTTCCACTACTTAGGAGCCTGCCAATTGTCATCCGGATCATCCATGCCCAATTATTCATTCTCCTCATCATGAGGCTCAATGACTCTAGTGAAATCACTTTTTAGTATCAAATCAAAGACATTATCATTTGGATCAAAATTGCTCCTTTCCTTGACATGCCCAATGTCTGAGGATTGTCCTTCAAATCAAAAAGGTCCATGAACATTTTCAAATTCCTCATGTAAAATGTACCTACTATTAGATCTATTTAAAATATCAAGCATAGTAAATCTATTTATATTGGGACTATAATCCTATGAGATAGTGAAACCCTCGTC
Organism: Viscum album; assembly: GCA_963277665.1. Taxonomy (NCBI): domain Eukaryota; kingdom Viridiplantae; phylum Streptophyta; class Magnoliopsida; order Santalales; family Viscaceae; genus Viscum; species Viscum album. Next base: position 629,872,681 of record OY728134.1, on the reverse strand, counting down.
GCTTGTTGCCTTCCCTTTCGGTGTACCACTAGTAACTAGAACACCTGCTGCATCATCAATACCACCCTACTCCTATTCACATGTTTTAATAAGATGCTTATATGAGGCATGTCTAGGAATTGGTGGAGGCACCCTGGATTTCCTAGGAGTGACTAGCTGAAATACCTCCTTATCTTGAACATCCCTGTAGGCTGAACCCTTCGCCCGAGGTAGACCTTCCCGACACTGTGGGAATAGATTGGAGTCCCTTCTATCCAGAACCTACTACTATCTAAGCCCTCGGTACCTGCACATCCACAGAAGCCTTTATTGTTTCCTTTCACATGACAAGATGCGAACCATTCTTTCTCTTACTATTTCTAGATTTTAGGAAATCCTCTCCAATCAAATCTTCAGATTCAAGGTTATCATCTTTTTAGGATGATTCATCCTTCTCCAATCTCTCCACATACAGGGCTTTATCAGAGTGGCCAAATTTATCATCATTATGTTGTACAACCTTGTCTAGAGGCTCCACCACAAGAGTCCCAGCGGGATAAGAATCAATAGGCTTAACTCCTCCCATAACAGTTAAAGCGGAAGCTTGAACCATGTCCTTATAAGAACTACCTTGGTTCCTTTCTCATGACTAAGCCTTAGTACAAACAACTGGGCCTTTCCCAAAGACTTTATTTTCTTTGGGCTTGTGAGACAAAACTTTGTAGTCCTGATCATGACTCTTTCCAGGACCTGACTGAGAGGCCCCTTTCTCTAGATCAACAGGCAATTTAAATTTACAATTTTCCACCAGATGACCAACCTTCCCACAGTTGATGCATCTCATATACTAATGAAATCCTTCATTAGAATGACCAATGCAGTTTTAAAAATTACATAAATCAGGTAGGTGTTCAAATTCCATGGTGAGTTTAATATTAAACCCACAAAAAACTAAGAAGAAAAATTCAATAAGAGTGGAACAAAGGACCACCTTAATCAAAACTCTAGAAAAGTGACCATACTGAGCATGTTCAGTTTCTTTATCAATCTTAATGGGGTTCCCCACTGCAGATGCAATGTACCACATTATTTTCATGTTCTAAAAGAACAATTTTAATCCCTTTATATGAATCTAGGATTGGGAAACTGAATTTTTCACACAAGATGGATCAAAAAAGGGATCTCACTCTTGGATTTGAAGAAATACAAGTTTGAGGGAGATTGATCCAAAGATCCAGGCTTTCAATTTCAAATCATTAGAGGTAAAGATGATATAGAAAAAACCTTTACCAATCATAGTCATTCTCTACCCACTAAATACCAAAATTTGAAGTAACATTTTTCATATATCTTCAAGATTCCAGGGTTTCTTCACTTTCAAGGAGGATACCCGAACAATAATGGAGTGTTGGAACTCCCCTATGCAATCCTGAAGGATTTTGGGACCTGATTACACAAAGACCAAAGATCCATTCCTCATAATACAATTATGAATATAGAGGGAATCAACCAAGAAATCTAGTAAGAACCTATTGTTTGATGCATCATCCTCACTTAAAGACTGATTCAACCTTGAATCAAACTAGGACTTGAAATCGGTAGCATTTCCAGTAGAATTCAACCCATGATCTCCAAGAACTAGACCAAAATTAAAAGCCACCAGATCCCTCAAGGCCTCAGAACTCATAAAGACGAGCTTACACACCTGAGTTGAGGCATGGGAATCAACTGATTTTAGATTAGAAATAAGAACTTCCTTCAGATTAGAGAATAAATACTAATCATGTGTCATGAGATCAAATCCATATCCCCCATCATGTTCTAGAGAGAGAGAGAGTATCTTGCCACATGCATCCCCCATATATGCTTCTATATAATTATATATCAATTTCTTAATATATAAATATATAAAATTAAAATTATAATAAATATATTTATTATAATTTTATAATTATTTAAATATATCTATATATATATTTATTATTATAATTATAAATTTATTTATATAATTATATATAATTATATAATTATATATATTTATATAATTATATATATATTTATTTATAATTTTATAATTAACTATTTAAATTAAAAAACTATTAATGTGCAAGTTGTGAATGTGGATCTCCAAGTGGATTCAGCTGTTTAAGAGCCCTTGGTTGGGGATGCAACAACTCAAGACTTTCCTATGGAAAATATTGATACCTTGTCCTGAGTTGGTACCATAACACAAGATATGATTGATGATGTTCAAGACCATCAACCTATGATGTTGGGAAATGCTGAGGATGAAGGTCAAGCTATTTACCCTCATAGTGAGAAAGAGAACTCATCAGACATGGATGATCAATGTGATGCATGGAAAACTCCAAAATAATGGAGAAGAATTAGGCAACCAAGGGGTCGTGGAAGCTTATGAGGGAGGGGTGGTAGGCACAAAAAAAGATGATTTTGTAGGATTGCCTATTGTTTTGATGGTGACATATATGTCACGTTTTTTCTTGATACCCCATCTTCTCTATGTATGTATACTATCTTTTTAAATAAATTTCTCAAGGCCATGGGTTTCAATCCATCGTATGCATTGTTTCTAGTATTTAAATTAAAAAATTATTAAAAAAATAATTTAAATATATTAATTATATAAATTTAAAACATATTTTAAATGATAAAAATTAATAAAAAAATTAATAAATATTATTCATATAAATTGCTCAAGACGTCATAGTCCATGGATAAAATCCTTGACCCAAAAAAATTACTATAAAATAGAAATTATAAGAAAGGAAATCAGGGTTTATAATGCTCAAGAAACATCACCAAAATTTATTCCACATTCACCTCCTTTTAAGTCTACCAACCCTTCCATGGGATTAACCCCAACCCCTCAATTGTCTGCCTCTCTTCCTTTGTTTAGGATCCTGTCAATTGTCCTCTTGATCATTCTTGCTTGATGATTCATCTTCCTCATTATGTGGTTAAATTCCACTAGTTCCATGAACATTTCCAAACTTGTCATAAAATTATTACTTACTATTTGATCTATTTAAAATATCAAGTAATGAAAATTTATTCATATAGGGACCAGAGACCGATGGGACACCCTCCTCGGTCACCTTCCCTTTCAGAGTGCCATCGGTAGTTGGACCACCCATTGCATCATCAAGACCATCCTGGTCCTGATAATGTGATTCTAATTTCTACTCATCCAAAACCTTACTAAGAACAGGTGAAGGAGTCCTAAATTTCCTTGAAGTGACAAGCTAAAATCCATCTTTATCCATAATGTTGGACACCCCTTGAACTAAGGTGGCATCAACATTAGAAGAAGGTTGTTGAGAAGTCTTCCCATTCTTGGCCACCTAATCACCCTCCATGTCAACATTTCTATGTTGTACATCTACACTATATAGATAGCTCAAGTTATCTAAATCTGAAGGGATTGAAATCACATCACTTGCATCCTCCTTGGAGCTTTTTATCTCACTTGTGCATGGAAAACTAGAGTCATCCAACCCCTGCATTAGAAGTGGTTTCAAATGCCTCTCTAGTGAGGGATTACTCCCCAAAGTAGTAGCATGAGATCCTCTAACAATTAAAGATTTAATCACACTCACCTTAGGACCAACCTCACCAACCTGAGGCTCTTGAGTGATCTACTTAAATTTTGATGGAATTTCAACATCCATTCTCTTCTTTCCCATAAGAACCCTAATAAAAATTATTTTTTCCTCTATTAACTATTGATAAACTAACTCTTGGATATAATATTCATCAATTGATTGATTATCCACTACTTCCTCACCCAATCCATCACCAACCACCCGATGCTCCTCTAGAGTTTCACTAACCATACCTGTAGTCAAAGAGCTCCTAACCAGGGAGTCCTTAAAGGAAAGACCATCCTTCATAGTGGGTTTCACTCCATAAGGATGTTAAGCCCTATTAATTCTAGAAATACCTATAAAGTTATATATTTCCTATATAAAAGAATATAGACTAATTTTTTTTTGTATCTACACCATAGCTAACACAACATTCCTTGTCTCTGACAGAATTAAATTCTGTCTCAAAGAGCCTCTTCTTAGAAATAGTAGAAACAACTTGATTTTGTCTGGTTATGTCACGATTCGCCTTATCCAAGATGAAGGAAGGGATAGAAAATTTCCCTGCCCTTCCTTCCTCAAGGCGAATGAGAGATAATGACCCATGAGTCCCACTTTCAGTAGTCCTTGGAGTGGTGACTATCACCAAGGGTATAGAATCTCACACAATGGAAGGCATTACCATTTTTATAGAATAAGATAAAGAGATAAGATGGTAAATACCAGCAAAAACAAAGACTAAAATTAAAAGTAAATCCAAAAATCCATTCCCACATGCATGTTCAAAAGTAAAACTGATACAAAGTAAGACAAAACTCCCAAGTAATGTACCAAAGAAAAGAAACTAAACAACAACAAAAACTATCCCGACGCCTGATCTAGTAAGGTCCAACACTGTTATATAATTCCTTCTGGAAACCTAAACATAGTTTTTACATATGTAGGGTGAGAATACAAGTATACTTAGTAGGGAAACTAAAGCTACTCGTGCACAAGTGAGGGGACATACTAATTCCCCTGTGAGAAAACAATAGAACCTCAAGCACCTACTAAGTAATACTAACTAGCCCAACCTCACCAAGGAACACTCACCCAAGTAATGCAAGTCAAGTAAATTAATGATATGAGCACATAAATATTTGGGTACCCCACACACCACTTTCCCACTGGTTAGCAGCTCATTCCCAATGATCTGACGTCCTGATGCTGCCACTCTTCCCACACGTAGTCCCACTGCCACAACCTACAGAAACACACCTAGGCCTAAAACCGCACACAACCACACCCACAGACACTTGAGACACAACAACCACCACCATGCCCGAAGAAACCTGGGCCAGAAAAACCACCACCATGCCTGAAGAAACATGATCCTCATCTCAAAGATACTTGGGAAAACAAACCTGGCCCGCAGACACATAGTCCTCTCATCCAAAACAAACCCTTGCACAAATAATCTTGGACTATGGTAAGCCTCAAGCCATTATAGCCTACCCGGGTACGCTCGAGTGGCAAGATCCAAAAGAAGGTGCAAATAAGAAAAATTAGTAACCAACCATCCATCCTCCCACCGGGATGTTGGGAAAGACACCCTCCCCCATGAAATAGAGGTGTTCGACACATAGTGCTCAACATGGGTGAGGTATGTATAGAAAACATAAGGAACTATAATATGTGTGTGTGTTTGTGTGTGTGTGTGTGTGTGAACAAACACTCAGCCCCAACCTACAGGTTTCACACGAATAGACAATAAGGCCACACCAACTCCACTTTTGATGCTACTCTTACATGCACAACCACACAACAACCACTGTCAAAGCATAAACCCAACCCCCATTTTGTTCAATTTCCATCTATTTATTTAACAGGATTCAATTTAAATTATTCTGTCACTAATGGGAAACTAACAACCGTAACCACACCAAGCAACCAATAAAACCAAAATAAGTTCCACTATCCAACAACACAAAACAACAACACAAAACTAGACTTGCAGTCCCACTGCACAAAAAAACAAAACTAAACTTGAATTCCCACTGAAAATCCCCATCCAACCACTAACAATTATTTTTCTTCAAAGTGATACCACCCATTCCTTCTCTCACAACCTAGCCTTGTAACCCCGCTGCCCAAAAAAATCCCCAATATAGTACCATTTCATAACGAGTACATAACCACACCACAATCCCACTAATCGACATCACTTCATGACCACAACACAACATAGAGGTAGTTTAGCTGCCTAAAAGTTCATTCATTCCACAATCAATCAGTCTCTCAGACTGAGACACCAACACCCCCCTATACCACCCCACATACAAAGCCCACAGAACCCAGACCAGAACACACAACACATAACCACAACCATCAACCCAAGAATATTCAAAATTAACCAACATGGATTATTTAATTTCACTTTATTATAATCGAGGTGATCACAAAATAGGTTTGATCTTGGGGAATCCATTTATTTAACCAAATATACACGATTAAACAGTTTCCATGTTATTGTCGTTTTTCAAATCACCACAAGGAAGATAGAACATCACTGGTACACAAGCAAAGACCACCAATGATCATGATTTTCAGAAGGTATACGGACACAAAAATCCATAAAATAATCAAAGGTAACAAATAAAATAGGTGATCAGATTTCAAACCACTCCCCACCCATTATCTTATTTACACGAGTTATCTTTTGATCATATTAAATTATTGTTTAATTTTCTTTCAAGAAGAGTGTCCATCCATTCCTTACAAGGAATCATCAATATCCCCTCCTCACAGGATGCACAATTAAAGAGAATCAAAAGAAAATCCCTACTTGGACGATCAAAGATTGAAGTTCCTTCTTGCGCCAAGAACAAGGGATGGTGCAACTTGTAGGAAAAACTCCAAGGTTGAGCGGGAAGGGATCCCATCACGGGCACACTACTCATCTTAGGAGAAAGTATCCATGTGCACCAAGAGAAATGAAAAGGAAGAGAGAAGAGAGGATCTAGACTTTAGAAGAGGCCAGATCCTAAAATCAAGGAGACCATTTCGAAGTACTTAAAAGTCGGATCATGGATTGACCACTTAGCTTGTCAGTTTCACTTATTGGGATTAATTGAGATTTAATAATTACCCTTGGAAATGATGGAGATATACTAGTAGATGGTTGTGAGTTGATATATTAACTCTAAATGGAGAAAACACGTAATAGGGGAGAAACCGGAAAACTTGGAAAACTGGGCAAGGAGGTGTGACACCGTTTGGTGATACACTATAACAGTGCCACCATAAACGGTGCGATTGTAATAGTGCCAATTTAGAAGTGCCACCGTAACGATGCGACTATGACAGTTCGATCGTGACAGTGCGACCATGACTGGTTGACCGTGACAGTTCCACCATCATCGGTGCCACCGTTTCGGTGGAACTGTTTGGTGGAACTGAGTTTTTGGAAAACTCCCTCACTACGGAAAAAATGTGTTATTGCGACAGGTCATTTGCGATGGGATATATTCCCGTCGAAAATGGTCTGACTGAAGACACATTTGCGACGGGAATGCATTCCCGTCAAAAATAATTAGTTATTTGCGACGGTGAGAAATGCCCCGTCGCAATTGTTTTGGCGCGACTTTCGCGCCAGAATGCGGGAAGGATATTTATAACGGGACGTATCCTCCCCATCGCAAATACTAGGTGGCGGTAAATAATATTTGCGACGGGCTCGCTACCCGTTACAAAAAGTTCTGGCGGCAGGGGTATTTGCAACGGGTCCCGTCGCAAATACTTCTAATTGCGACGGTACACCCGTCGCAAATACTACCGTTGCAAATAATCTAACCTATATATACCCCCATCTGTTTTTTCCAGAACATCCAATTCTTCTCTATTTTCTCTCTACAATCTTCAGTTTTAATAGTTTTATTTTTTTTGAGTGGAATTCGAAGGCGTCAAAAAGTTCAGCATAAACTTTAAGGTATTTTTCTTTTATTTATTTTTATATTCATTTCATTTTTTTATATTAATTTTATTTTTTGTTAATTAGTTGTAATTTAGATAAATTTAATTTAATTTATTATTTACATTAAGTTTTATTAATAAAATGATTTTGTTAGTAATAATTAGGCATAATTAGTAGATAAATAATATAATTTGGTATAATTAGATTCTTTATCAATCAAGTAATCATTGTCTGGATACGAATAAGTAGAGGTGGCTCTGGCACAGATATACCTAGGGGTGAAAGTCCCGACAAGGAATTCCGGGCCTGACCTGTGGTATCCTGGTACACAACAACGGGCCTTGCTGCACTCTTAGTTCGACACTCCTGGATGATATTTGTTTGGTAATAATCTAATTTAATTAGATATTAACTAATAATTAAAATAATTAATAAATAATTTAAATAATTATCTAATAATTAGCTAGTAATTAGAATAATTACCAGATAATTAGAATAATTACCAGATAATTAGAATAATTACCAGATAATTAGAATAATTACCAGATAATTAGAATAATTACCAGATAATTAGAATAATTACCAGATAATTAGAATATTTTCACATTCTGTCTCCACATGTAATATTTGCATTCATTTTCAAAATTATCAACCTCCTCACCAACAGAGAGGTGAAAGTGAATGTAAATATTACATGTGCAGACAGAATGTCAAGTTTCAACACTGAAAAGAGAATTGTAACATAATATAAAAAATTATATTATTTTAATATTATTAATAATAAAATACTAATAATATGATAGTTATCAAATAATTAAAAAAATTAGAAAATAATTAAAACAATTAGCAAATAATTAGAACAATTAACGAATAAGCAGATCAATTAGCGAACAATTAGTGAATAAGCAGAACAATTAGCGAATAAGCAGATCAATTAGAAAACAATTAGCAAATAAGAAGAACAATTAGCAAATAATCAGAACAATTAGCGAACAATTAATGAACAATTAGAATAATTAACGAAGGTGATAGATAAACACGTTTGTTTTGGTTAACCAGTCTCTATGCATATCTTCTCATTACTAATTAGTAACATAATTGATAATATAATTAGTAACGTAATTTAATAATGTTATTAATTTTATGATTAATATTTATGAAAAAATAATATTAATATTATTAAAATAATAAATAAATTATAAATTATTAAATTTATCAATATTCGCAACAAGCTATTATTAACATGTTCAAATGTGAAACGATCGTCAATTTTTAGGTAATGCTCAATAAGAAGTTTGCATAAGTCATGTTCGATGTAAACTCTATAATTGTACTTGCTTGGTTGACCACCTTGCAAGTAGCGTTTCAATGACATGATCCAAGTCATGTCTTTCTCATCTATAAGAATGATATCACATGACCCTTTACATAGACCATTCTTCCTTAAAAATTTAAGGGATTAAATTTTTAAGGAAGAATGATCTATGTAAACGGTCATGTGAGATGATTCTTAGAGGTGGGAACGATATTAGTTAGGTCGTCATATTGCAACACTACTTGCGAGGTGATCAACCATGTAAGGATAATTATAGAGTTTAAATGGGACATGACTGACGCGAACTTTTTATTGGGCATGATTTAAAAATTAATGACCGTTTAAGATTTGAACATATTAAGAATAGTCTGTTGCGAATATTGATAATTTTAATATTTTATAATTTTTATTATTATTTTAATAATATTAATATTATTTTTTTATAAATATTAATCATATAATTAATAACATTATTATATTACGTTACTAATTATATTATCAATTATGTTACTAATTAGTAATAATTTCATTGAAAATTATGTCGCTCATAAGTAGTGGTAATTATTATAGTTTTCTATTTTAGAGATTTTTTTATTCTATAAAATTATTCAAAACCAGTAGTGCTTTTATATTTTATAGAAAAATATGGAACAACAAAGTCAACAACAGTCATTATTAGATGACCGCGTATGGATAAATCAATGTAGAAATCCAAACGGTTCTGGTTTAAATCCAGTATATATTGAGGGTGTGGAGACTTTCTTAGCATTTGCGGCATCAAATTCAGAATTTGTTTCAGAAGGAACAATAAAATGTCCTTGTAAAAAATGTGCACTGAGAACATTTGACACGTTTGAAAAAGTTGGGGGACATCTCTTTCATTTTTGTTTTCAATAAGATTATGTTTTTTGGTATCAACACGGTGAACACAGTTCCAGATAAGGTGATACTAACTTGATTCCGAATCTATCTCGGTTTCAAAATTTAGTACATGATGTTGCAGGTCCATCTGTTCAACATATAGAAACTCAGGATGATATTGATTCAACTCCTAAGTTTGCACCGTCTGAATTTTATGAGTTGTTGAGCTCTACTGAGGATGCATTATATCCAGGTTACAAGATAAGAAAATTAGAAGTAGTTACTAAATTTATGGCTATCAAATCAGATAATGGAATGTCAAACACTTGTTTTGATCAGATATTTACTTTGATTAAAACACTGTTACCCAAAGGAAATGTTTTGCCTGAAAATTATTATGAGAGTAAGAGGATGGTTCGGAATTTGGGACTTAGTTGTCAGAAGATTCATGAATGTTCAAATGATTTCATTTTATATTATGGGGAAAATGAGCCGTTGGATATTTGTCCCACATGTGGGAAACCGAGGTATAAAGAAGCGCAACATGGGAAGTCTGGCTTGATTCCTGTAAAACAGTTGATATATTTTCCACTTACATCCAGACTTCAGTGTTTATTCATGTCTAAGAATACATCAACAATGATGTCATGGCACAAAACAAATATTTCAACTGATAAAAGATTTAATCATCTAACCGATGGTGATTCATGGAAACATTTTGATAGAGCACATCCGTCATTTGCTTTAGAAGCCCGAAATATGCGACTGGGTCTTTCCACTGATGGTTTCTGTCCGTTCGGATCTTATAGTAGTCAGTACTCATGTTGGCCTATTTTTTTAACTCCGTACAATTTACCTCCATGGATGTTGATGAAAGAACCCTATATCTTTTTGACCTTACTAATCCCAGGACATCCGAATAATAATATTGATGTTTATTTGAAACCATTGATTGATGGATTAAATTTATTGTGGAGTACTGGTGTCAGTACATATGATGTTGCTGTAAAACAGAATTTCATACTAAGAGAAGCATTGATGTGGAAAATTAGAGACTTCTCGGCTTATGGCATGTTATCTGGATGGAGTAAACATGGTCTGAAATCATTTCCTTACTGTATGGGAGAGAATAAAGCATTTATGCTCATCCATGGAAAAAAACCTTGCTATTTTGACTGTCATCACAGATTTCTTCCAGCTGATCATCCTTTTCGCAGAAACAGATCTCATTTTAGAAAAGGCACAATTGAAAGGGATGGACCTCCAAAAATGCTATCAGGTACGGAGTTAAAATCATTTGTATTTTCATTACCTCCCATTACATTTGGACCCACAATAAACCAATAGAAAATTTCTGGTTTTTGGAAAGAGCACAATTGGATAAAACGTAGCATATTTTGGAATTTTCCATATTGGTCTGATTTGTTGGTCTGCCACATGTTGGATGTCATGCATATTGAGAAGAACTATTTTGATAATTTGTTTCATATAGTTTTGGATACACCATGAAAGAGAAAAGACAATGTAAATGCACGATTAGATCTTGCCCAAATTTGCAGGCGTCCAGAACTCGAATTGTTTGAGTATGTTAGAACAGAAAGGTTAATGAAACCAAAAGCAGTTTATACACCATCCAAAGAAAGTCGCTTATTATTTTGTCAGTGGATTGCAGATTTGAGACTTCCAGATGGCTGTGCTTCCAATTTGGGTATATGTGTAAAAAATGTTCATATTACCGGATTAAAAATTCATGATTGTCATGTTTTAATGGAAATAATTTTTCCCATTGGATTAAGAGGTCTATTTAATTCCATGATTTGGGATTCTATAACATACATATCATATTTTTTTCGAGACATTTGTGCGGTGACAATAGATTACGATGTTCTAAACAAACTTGAAGAAGTTGTTGTTGTAATTATATGTAAACTCGAAAAAATATTTCCGCCATCTTTCTTTGACTCAATGGAACATTTGATATTACATTTTCCATATGAAGCAAAATGTGGAGGTCTGGTACAGTTTCGATGGATGTATCCATTCGAAAGATGCATGCAGGAATTGAAAAATAAAGTACGTAACAAATCATCTGTTGAAGGATCTATTGTTGAAGCTTATTTTCAAGAAGAAATATCTTTTTTCTGCTCCCACTGTTTTGAATCTGAGTATCCCTCAAAACACAACCTAATGGGACATAATGAGAGGAATGTTGATGAAAGCGACAATCAATTATATATTTTTAACCAGCCATAGCTTGGTTTTGGTGGAGTTCATGAACGATGGATTTCGGATGATGAACATCACAGAGCTCATACGTATGTTCTGCTCAACTGTGAAGAGATGACATCATTTGTACTGTAAGTGTTTCTATCACTTATTCTATCATTTATGTTACAATAAATAACTTTGTTTTTTATAGGTTATATGATAATCATATCAAGAAACAACTTCCACAAATTACAACAGCTGCTCTCGAAGAACGCCGACTAAAAAAAATTTCTCAGTGGTTTAAAAAACTGGTAACATAAATTCTTAATGTTTTAACATATCATTCAATTTATATTTTAGTATATTGATAATTATTTCACAAATTTTCAGGTGTCTCGATATGCTGATAAAATTGACAAACAGTTGTGTATATTGAGTAACCCACCACCCAAAATGGTTAAATAATATAATGCATATGTGGTGAATGGTTTTTGATTTCATACACAAGCATATGAGGAATCAAAAAATACAATGAACAATGGAGTTTGCTTGAGAGGATCTCATCATAGAGAAAATGAAGTTGACTTTTATGGCATGCTTGATGAAATTATTGAACTCTGTTATCTAGGACAACATTACATAACGATGTTCAAATGTTGGTGGTTGGATACTGAGAGAGGAGTGCGTGTTCATCCGACTCATGGAATCATGAATATTAAATATAAAAGTGTTCTTGCAGTAAATGAACCATTCTTACTGGCTCAACAGGCACATCAAGTTTATTACACAAAGTACTGTGCTACGTCAAGAGACTTGACTGATTGGTGGAGCATAATAAAAATAAAAATTCAAGACAATCAATTTAGGCAGAGTGAATGTGCTCTCATTGAAGTACAAGGAATTGAAGTTTTTCAAGAGAGTACTCAAAATCAATATTTTTTACAAAGAGACATGAGTATCGATGATGACACCCTACAATTAAGAGTCGGTGATGACGATGATGTTAATGATGTAACAAATGAATGTGAAATGGTAAGAGATGAAGAAAATGGAAGTCAAATGGATATCGATGATATTGAGGAGGAATATGAAGATGGCATTGTAAGATATGAAGATGACGATGAAGGTGAACATTGATACAATTCAATGATAGTTATATATAATCATAACTAATATATATGTATATATAATAATAATTTTCAATTATTTGCTAACAATATTTATTTTCTGTTTCAGATGGATTCAGACATAATTTGTGAGTTGTTGGAGGCTGATCTAGATTTCGATGAGGGAGATTTGGTGGCATCTAACCATCGGCCTAAAGGAGCTTCAGGAGGTACGCGGAGGGGGCGCGGTCTTGCCCGACTGATGATTCCTGACCCCATCCCTGAGCGACGTCCACGTCTTGGGTTTGATGCACGCACATAGAGGTATGATAACCTGTGCATTTTACTATGATTTCATTAATATATTTACATAATAAATGTTTTTATTGTTTTTACAGTTTTACACATATAGCAGTCGGACAGGGCAACGCTATCTTGCGCAACTATTTTTCTCAGTCATGGACCACATGGGAGCAGATTCCTGTTGATGTGCAGCAGGCCATGTTCGACCATTGGTTGGTACGTATGTAAATAAATAATTTTTATTTTAAAAGTTATTTCATTTATAACTTGATATTTTGAATTATTTGTAGGGTTTATGGTATCCGATCGAGGATACCATGCGTGACCCCATCCACGAGGCATGGAAGGTGGCCATGCGTGATCACTTTTGTCAGTTTTTGCACAACTTAAGAAGGGATACCATGAATAAAGCAGGAGTGTCAGTGTTTGATGACTCCTGTAGAGAGTACCGACCAGAGTACATTTCATCCCACGTATGGGATGGATTATGTTCACATTGGTTGAGTGGTGGATTTCAGAGGAGATCATCGATGGGGAGACAGAATCGAGGGAGACAGGAGGTGACTCATCGAGCTGGGAGTCGTACATTCAGTACTCATAGACAGCATCTGGTACATACATTTTTTATAAATATTTTATATAACTTTAAATATTAACAATTTATTTTATATTCTTATAGGCTGTCGAGCAGCCTGATATTACGGAGTACGACGTATATCGGAGGATGTATACTGATCCAGCTACCGGGGAGATTAGAGGTGATCGCCAGCGAAAGATTGTGGTCAGTATTATTTTTTTTTCAATTTGAAAATTAACTACATATAATATATTCATAATTTTAATTTTAAATTGCAATTACATGAGTCATATGAGGCCGTAGCGTCACAGACTCAGGTTGAGAGTCAGGCCGAGACAGCTGATCAGGCCAGTGGCCATCAGTTTGATGAGGCAACCTGGATGCAGGCGACCCAGTATAGATTCGAGAAGGGCCGAGTAGTTGGTATCAGCAGTCGACTGACTCCCGAAGATTATTATGGCACTACTGCGATGTCGGCGTCCAGCTCGAGAGGAGATCGTGTATCATCTTCCACTTCACAGTATGAGGATCAGTTGCGATCTCAGACTGAGTTTATAGAGAGTCTCCGTAAGAAGCAGGAGGAGATGCGTCTGCAGCAGAAGTAGTATGAGTAGGAGCGTCGACGACAACAACAGGTGTACAAGGAGCAGATGAGTCTGTGGAAGTAGCAGCAGCATGAGAAGATGGAGTACATGTGTAGACTTACTCGTGCATTAGGGATGGAGTTTCCTCCACCAGCTCCTGCAGATCCTCCCCCCCTCCTCTTTCAGATCAGTGATTTTTTTTGATGTTATAAAGTTTGTGAATTCAAAATAAATAATATTTTCTATTCAGAGTTTCTGTCTCTCTTATATATTGCATTATTTAGTTTCTATTTATTTTTAGTATTTTATTATTTATTTTATTAATAATAATATTATACTTAGTATTTTAATTTTTTGTTTATATTTTTTTTGCAAATTTTGATAATTTTCATACTTTTATTTTCTAATTATTTTAATAATATTATATTCAATATTTTTTATACATAAAAAGTTTCAAATATTTTAAGTAAAATTATAATTTTTTAATTATTTATAATAATATGGATTCTTTATATTATTATTATTATTATATAATATTATAATATTAATATGCTTAATAATATTATTCATATTTTATAATAGTTAATATTTTTATATATATTAAAATTTTCAAATATCTTAATTTAATTATAATATTTTTAATATGAATAATAATAATAAAAATATTATTATAATATTAATATTTTATTTTTTTTATTTTTTATAATATTTTAATTATTTATAATAATATGAATTCTTTATATTATTATTATTATTATATAATATTATAATATTAATATAATTAATAATATGATTAATATTTTATAATATTTATTATTTTTATATATATTAAAATTTTCAAATATTTTAATTTAATTATAATATTTTTTAATATGAATTATAATAATAATAATATTTTTTATTTTTTTATTTTTTATACTTATTTTCGACGGGATGACGACCCCGTCGCAAAAGGTAATTGCGACGGGCCCATCGCAAATACTTTTTAATATATTTTTTGAATATTTTTTTAATACTTATTTGCGACGGTATGAGTATCCCGACGCAAATAACATTTGCGACGGTCCCGTCGCAAATGCTTATTTAAAGATTTTGTTAAATACATCGACTAGTATTAGCGACATGAATTCTTCCCGTCGCTAATAATATTTTTAGCGACGGTTCTGTCACAAATAGATTTATCTGCAACGCCATTTTCCACAACGGGCCATTTGCGACGGACCCCCGTTGCAAATGACCCGTCGCAAATAAGCCTATTTCCAGTAGTGCCTGAGCAAGAAAATTCGATCCCCGCGAACAATACGACCACTATATTTTCAAAAAGTAAAGGCCTAGGGAAAAATCTGGGTTATTACATCAGATACTTCTCAAACTATTCTCATCCTTGATAATTTAAAACTGACCCAGAAGAAAAGAGCTCCAAACAACCATCCCTTAAGACACCTCTCAGGAGTAATCCACTGTTTGTTGAAAACTGGAGGGGAAACCTCAACATCCAAGAACACCTCTCTCATATATCTCCTAAAAAACTATAGAAACACTGAGTAACCACACAAACACCAAAAGTCACACCATCTAGACACATGTATTAGAGAGCTCCTTCGTCCATGTCAAGATACTACCCGCTTTGGGCAGCACTGACTCACCCACACAGGTTCAATCACATCCAAATTAATGAATCTTGATTAGAGATCAGGTTATCCTCTCTCTATAGTCCTGAATTTTCACACAAAAAATAGAGAACAATGAAACAACTTATCATACAACAAGTACGGTCAAATGTTACCTCATAATAAAGGCATAAAGAAAACACAAGATCAAAACTTAGAACAACTGTAACACCCCGAGATTTTATGAAAAATATTCTTTTAATTTCATTGATGTCTTGTGTTGTAAGCTACAACAAAATTACCTTGCGCTATACGCAAAACCGTATGAGTTTGCAGTATACACAACACTATTCTTGGATCATGTTACACACAATTTTGATAGTAGTTATTCTATGAAACATTGAGTGTATATATATATATATATATTCAATGTATAAATGAAATATGGTTGGATTCTGTTATACGAAACAACTTAGGAGTCTTGCGCAACAGGCAACCCTGACTTGGCTTGCATTACATGCAATCGTGACCTTCCTTGATAGCGTGTGTTGTACGCAATACCAGGTTTCACTAAACAACGATATATGGTTATAATATTATTATGGACTAGCCGTTATGAATAGTATCAACTAAATTTTGAATTTTATAACATTATTATTCATCTTACACATTTTCTAGAACATGGTATCAGAACAAAATCAATTTTTCGAGTAAAATAAGTATTTTTCAAAAAATGTAGTTTTGCCGCCTTTTGATGGCGCACCCACTTTAAATATTGTTTTTGACATGTCTATAAGTTCAATTTGAAAAAATAAAATTCTTCTTTGGAATCATGATATAAAAATTTACTTTGGATAAAATTTTCATATTATTCTGATAACTTTCATATTTTAATGAATAGTAAAAACACGCTATATTTTAATTAAAAACAACTTTTTTCATCGCAATAATTTATATGGTTATATTATATTTTTAATTGAGTTTAAAGTGTAATTAGAATATATTTTTACCATTTAATCCAATGTTGGTCATTGGAATTAATTTCACTTTGAAATTGGATATAAACAAGTATCAATCTTTTGATAGTTATTGTTTCTTAAAAAACACGCTATTTGTTTTGATAATGGGAATTAATTTTAAAATTAATTAATTCCACTTCTATGTTTAGAATTTGGAAAAATATACATAAATTTTGAATTCGAAATATCAAATAATGCTTAGGCTGAATTTTTGGTATTTTTCTGAAAAACTGCAATTTTTTATGAATAGTGAAACCACTTAGTGGTAGTTAAAAAACTGACTTTTTCATTTAAATGAAAATTTACCACTTATGTGAATTGAATTTCAAAAATCCGAGAGTCACGGTTAATATCAAGGACTAAAATGTGGTTCAATGAGATGGAAATAATTTTTGGTGAATAATAACTTTTTACTTTTTTTACCACGGTTAAAAGTAAATAGGATAATTAAGGGTAAAAATGATATTATTATTACCATAACACATGTCCTAATTCTATTGGAAAAGTGTAATTCGACCAAAAACAACCTTATGAATAAAATATGACCATTTATGCCCACTTGGATTAGATTAGGACATTTATTATTAATTTATTTAAAGAATGGTTAAAATAGTTAAAATCAAAGTTTAATAAGTAAATCATTTTTAATATAGGGTTATAAATAAGATAAATTCGACTATAAATATTAATTAGAAATATAAAACGATATCCTACATAATGGTATTTTATTTGTAATTTTTAGACGTAAAATAATTTAATTTATGTATGACACAATGATGATGCAATAATTATATTATTAATGAAATATTGACGTAATTGATGTTATAAATACCCAAATAAATGTAATTTGAGACTTTTTATGAATTAAAATAATTTTATACATTAATATTACATATCATTACTGATTTAATTAATTTTTTTCGAAATAATATTTCTGTTATGATTTTCACAAAAATCAATTACCAAATAGTGTCAAAACTGACATAAAATAGTTTTTAGAACAAATATTATATTATTAATTTTTATTTTATTCATAAAAATCTAAGGTTCGACAAAATGACTTATATAAGGTTATATATAGTAATAATAAACAACTTGGAGTTCTTTTGTCTTGTTATAGTAATTTTATTAACCTTATAGTGTAAGAAAACAAGAAGACAAGGTAAAAGTTAAAATATCTAACTTAAAGTTAAATCTAAATGATAGGGTTAAAATAGAAACCTAAACTTGTCTAAATTATATTTGATGAGAGTATTTCGACCCATACCCACCTTAGCTTATAAATAAATCAATTTTGAGCTATTAAAAACTAAATATGACTTTATAATAAAATAATATTTTTAGTTTTTCTAAAGGTGCCCCTCTCCTCCCTTATAAAAGGGAACCTCCTCCCTCTCTTCCTCACACCACTTTTAGCCTTCAAGCTCGGCCCACCCCTACCAAATTATCTTCCTGAGTTCCCTAGAAACATCCTAGAGGTCCTGGTATTCTTCAAAGACCAATTTTAGTGCCCTAAGAGGAGGTCTCAAAGAGGCGCTTCAAAGAAGAGGTAATGTCCGTTACCGATTCTTTCAACTTTATTTCTTCTTCCACTTCTTCTTCTTTAGTTGCTTCATTATGAAGTAATAACTTCAGTATCACTCATATAATTATATGTTATTATAAGTATGAAACAAAACTATTTCACCATCTATCCATCCTACGGAAAACAAAATCACTGGGCGTGCGTACGTACGGAATACCGTCTCCACACCGTGGTGTAATCTATTTTCCACCACCACCTTACTTGGATGGGTATAATGGTGTAAATAATGACTATATATGATTTTTGTAAAGTTATATTGATTCTGAAATAGTATACATACACTCCAATACAATTTCATGATCATGGGAATGATATCATCGCTCGTGCGTACGTACGGACTACCGTCTCCACGAACGCGATGAGATTCATTTTCCATGATTAACCATTAAAGAATGATTATAAAGTATATATAATGAATAATAATGAAATATATGACATAATAATTCTACTGTATTTATGTATATATATATTTATGTCATCTATTTTATTTCATTCAATTCAACAAGGAAACAAAAACAACATTCATGCGTACGTACGACCTACCGTCTCCATGATCGGTGTATTTCATTCCTTTTATCGATCTATAATATATATGTATATTATGAATATATATTATATATAAATCATGTTTTACATTATGGAATTATGTAAATCAGGATATAAGTAATAATATCAAGAACGACAAGTCGAAACACATACGATAAATGAAATGATTTTACCCAAAATGCTGCTTTTACATGGAATTTACAAAAGAACAGGTAATATAAAGTCATAAGCGAAACATATATGATATAATAACAATTAATATGATTATGTAATAAGTCAATGACATTATTTAAATCATTATACAGGAGTTTTGGATCCATACAAAGCATATCGGACCTAAGATAAGGGATAAACTTTCCAATCTCGTTCTTATACGAGATTGTTTATTCGTAAGTATTTACTGGGGATATTGTTATCATCCAAGTCCATGTTTTATAAAAGTGTTTTCATGTATTTTTAAAGTCCCTTTTACCCATTTTTGACTTTTACTACATGGTATGTATGGAATCTTTGTTTTACGAGGTACTTTTAGACTTTTTCGACAAAAGTACGAGAAGAATGTTTTTTTAACTTATACGACACGAATGGATTTTTACAGTTTTATAAAGCCTTATTTTCATGAAGCCTCATTAAAAATATTTCATGAATATTTTTAACAAAATCCTTTTCTTTTAAAATTGCATGACATTTTTTGAAAAGAAAATTATTTTGAAGAAGAAATGATATTTTCCTCAAGAATTCATTTCAAGTGTTTTATCAAAACCATTTTTCATCTAAGATGAAATTATTTCATATGTATGTTTTAAGTATAATGTCTCTATGATTTACATGGTTTCACTTTTCTTATTATGAAATGATATCCATTTCTTGTATATGGATTATGTGATGATGGGATGATGTTTATGAAACCCATTTTATTCATTGGGTTATTATGAATGATGTATGTTTATTTTGTGGCACAAGTAAGAATGATTTCATTATGAGATGGGTGGGACATATATCTCCCTCCAATGCATTGGGTAAAGATTTGTATCTCATGGGATAGACATGACTATAACTCTAAGTTAATCCGGTTCAGTGTTACAGGACTAGAACGAGGAGTGAACTCGATTCAGAAAGGGACTTTGTCTACTAAGATGGTCTTGGCAGTAATGCCTTGGCTACTATGGAAATAATATCATGTGCTTAATGGTTTCCACAATTACATGTTTTATTCCCATGCTATTTTATCATGATTGATGTTCCTTTATGATCTATGCCTTACGTACTTCCATGTTTTATGTCATTGCTCAAGATTTTGATGTTTAAACATTATGTTCATGTTTTTAAGTTCAAATGTATATGATTTGTTTTATTTTATCCATGATTAGCCTTACTGAGCATTTGATATCACCCTTTTTATGTTTTATTTTCCCCAGGATATAAGGAAAGGTTTTAGGTAAGAAAAAAAGGGAAGATCTTTATGGGAGATGTTGATGATCTTTGACCAAGATTAGAAGATTATGTTTTAAGTTTCCAAAGGCACTAAACTATTACGGTCCTTTGGTATCTGTTTTTGTTATGTAATAAGTATTCTGAAAAAGTAATTTAATGTCCATGTACGTCAAGCTTCGGGTCTCTACATTTGGTATCAAAGGAAAGGTCTAGTCAAGCTTTGGAAACTAGGATGCGAAAATGTTAGTGAGATCTCTAGAGATATTTCTAAGGTATGTCTAGGGATGTCCCTAAGGAGAAGTATAAGTATAGGATATAGTCCTAGAACTACGGTAACAATATTAGAATTTAACCTAAGATGTTAGATATTGAGGGTACTCCACCTTTACTATGTTGTTTTCCCTAGCATTATTTTTTCCTCTCATACTATTCTTTTTGGGTTTTAGAAAATGGCTGGAAACATGAAGATTCACGATAATGGAGGATATGATGGAAAATGGAATGATATTTTTCATGAGAAACCAAATGAAACGGGATTTGGAATTCCAAACATCGTTATTATGCCTAATCATCAATCTCATAATATGATCAATAATATCAACTTTGGTAAGTATCTCGACTCATCTAATAAGAGAAAGATGGAGTTTCATGATGATTATAGAGGAAAGAAAGTTCAATTCCCCTCATGTAAATCATGTGGGAAGAGGCATCAAGGAGAATGTTTCAAAGGAACTGAAATATGCTTTGGGTGAGAAAAATAAGGACACAAATCCAGTAAGTGCAAAGGAAAAGGTTTAGTTAACACCATGTATGAGGATAATGGTATTGCTACGACATCAACAATGGTTAAGTGTTTTAAATGTGGAATGTACAGGCATTATGCAAACCAATTCCCTAAGGTAAAATCTCATAAAGAGAATAAGCATGGTCATATGGGTATTATTTATGTGGATGATGATGAAGAGACTACAAATGATATGTGAAGTGAAAGAATTGTTGAAGCTCGGTCAATGGTTTAAGAAGGTAGTGGAATGATTACATGTTTATCAAGTGTAATGTTGTATAAGTAATCTCATGGTACTATGGAATAAAGAGACATATAAGGATTGTTACACTGTTGTCTTTCCTTAAGTTTTGAAAGTATATGATGAATGGTACCAGTGACCATGAAAGGTTATTCAGATATTTTTGGAAAGTAGATGATATGCGCATAATGAAGGGATAAGGATAAAATTAAATGTTTGATAGTATTCATGAGCTCATGACTGATATAAGGAGAAGGTCATATCATGGTTTGAGTATATAGAATTTTTGGATTTTGGTATGTGGAAAGAGTTAACTTTTGAAAGCATTCATGTTTTCACTAAGTTTTAATGGGTATTCATTCTTCAAGAGAATACATGATTAAGGTATTCACATGTTTGTAATTTGACCAACAAGATATATCTTATGATATATTGGGGATAAATGATGGCATTCACATGATTGTTATGTGACATTTCAAGTAATCATTTTCATTATACTATGAGCATATACCGAAGTATTTTAGATAAGCCTAAATATTGGAATGGATTATGTTGGACATAAGTTAGTATTGTTTAAGGATAGAACTTTTTTTTCGATATTATTGATGGGATGTTATAGTAATGTAGTTTTAGAAAAAGGACAACCTGCAGGACGGGCGACAACCCATCGCGTCAGACAAGGTTGTGGGAATCGAACCCACAACCGAAGTGCGACTGGCCTTTATCTCATACCACTGGCCTACAGGAAGTCCCTGGTTAGTAGAAACTAGTTTTATTTTATTAAGCGGTATGATATATGAAGTATAAGTTCATTTTTGGAATCGTAAACGATTAACCTAACTATAGATGAACTTATGTATATTTGATAACTTTTTCTAAAATTTTGTTTGAAACAGATGGAATGACCCATAATTCTATCACATGATCTATTAACACTTCAAAAATAACAAATTCAACTTTATTTCTTTAAGATATGAAGTGGAAATTGTTCAAAGCACGAACAACAGTGAGATTGTACCAAAATCAAGAAAGTATTTCTTCTAATTCAAAATTTTCAACTTTATGGAAATGATATTTCAAACCAAAAATGTTTTCCTAGTGCTCTTATATCTGATGAATCAGATGGTACCTTAGATCATCACAAATTTATGGCTTTGTGATTGATGGCTTTTTCATAGCCATGTTCTTTACCACTCTCCATCAGAACTTGATGGTTAGATTTTTCTTCCATATCCATATTTTCACCTATGTTCTCCTATATGAAAACCCAGTGATGAGTTACTTTGGGAATCGTTACATTTCATACTTTAGTTTTTAAAATTAAGTTTTAGTACTCCTTTGTACGATGTGGGTTTCTATAAATAGTAAACAATTTATAACCCCGACGAATTTCGAGGGAGAAATTCATTTTAAGGGGGGTAGAATGTAACACCCCGAGATTTTATGAAAAATATTCTTTTAATTTCATTGATGTATTGTGTTGTAAGATACAACAAGATTACCTTGCGCTATACGTAACACCGTATGAGCTTGCAGTATACACAATACTATTCTTGGATCATGTTACACACAATTTTGATAGTAGTTATTCTACGAAACATTGAGTGTATATATATATATATATTCAATTTATAAATGAAATATGGTTGGATTCTGTAATACAAAACAACGGAGGAGTCTTGCACAACACGCAACCCTGACTTGGCTTGCATTACACGCAATTGCGACCTTCCTCGATAGTGTGTGTTGTACACAATACTAGGTTTCAATAAACAACGATATATGGTTATAATATTATTATGGACTAGCAGTTATGAATAATATCAACTAAATTTTGAATTTTATAACATTATTATTCATCTTACACATTTTCTAGAACATGGTATGAGAACAAAATCAATTTTTCGAGTAAAATAAGTATTTTTCAAAAAATGTAGTTTTGACACCTTTTGATGGCGCACCCACTTTAAATCTTGTTTTTGACATGTCTATAAGTTCAATTTGACAAAATAAAATTCTTATTTGGAATCAGGATATAAAAATTTACTTTGGATAAAAATTTCATATTATTCTGATAACTTTCATATTTTAATGAATAGTAAAAACACGCTATATTTTAATTAAAAACAACTTTTTTCATCACAATAATTTATATGGTTATATTATCTTTTTAATTGAGTTTAAAGTTTAATTAGAATATATTTTTACCATTTAATCCAATGTTGGTCATTGGAATTAATTTCACTTTGAAATTGGATATAAACAAGTATCAATCTTTTGATAGTTATTGTTTCTTAAAAAACACGCTATTTGTTTTGATAATGGGAATTAATTTTAAAATTAATTAATTCCACTTCTATGTTTTGAATTTGGAAAAATAGACATAAATTTTGAATTCAGAATATCAAATAATGCTAGGCTGAATTTTTGGTATTTTTCTGAAAAACTGCAATTTTCGATGAATAGTGAAACCACTTAGTGGTAGTTAAAAAACTGACTTTTTCATTTAAATGAAAATTTACCACTTCTGTGAATTGAATTTTAAAAATCCAAGAGACACGGTTAATATCAAGGACTAAAATGTGGTTCAATGAGATGAAAATAAATTTTGGTGAATAATAACTTTTTACTTTTTTTTACCACGGTTAAAAGTAAATAGGATAATTAAGGGTAAAAATGATATTATTATTACCGTAACACATGTCCTAATTCTATTGGATAAGTGTAATTCGACCAAAAAAAACCTTAGGAATAAAATATGACCATTTATGCCCACTTGGATTAGATTAGGACATTTATTATTATTTTATTTAAAGAAGGGTTAAAATAGATAAAATCAAAGTTTAATAAGTAAATCATTTTTAATATTGGGTTATAAATAAGATAAATTCTACTATAAATATTCATTATAAATATAAAAAGATTTTCTATATAATGGAATTTTATTTTTAATTTTTAGACATTAAATAATTTAATTTATATATGACACAATGATGGTGCAGTAATTATCTTATTAATGAAATATTGATATAATTGATGTAATAAATACCCAAATAAATGTAATTTGAGACTTTTTATGAATTCCAATAATTTTCTAGGTTAATATTACATATGTTTACTGATTTAATTAAATTTTTTCGAAATAATATTTTTTTTATGATTTTCACAAAAAATCAATTACCAAATAGTGTCAAAATTGACATAAAATAGTTTTAAAAAAAATATTATATTATTAATTGTTCTTTTATTACTAAAAATCTAAGTTTCATCCAAATGACTTATATAAGGTTATATATATAAATAAAAAATAACTTGGGGTTCGTTTGGCTTGTTATAGTAAGTTTATTAACCTTATAGTGTAAGAAAACAAGAAGACACGGTAAAAGTTAAATTATCTAACTTAAAGTTAAATGTAAATGATAAGGTTAAAATAGAAACCTAAACTTGTATAAATTCTATTGGATGAGATTATTTCGACCCATCCCCACCTTATCTTAGAAATAAATCAATTTGGAGCTATTAAAAACCGAATATGACTCTATAATAAAATAATATTTTTAGTTTTTCCAAAGGTGCCCCTCTCATACCTTATAAAAGGGTACCTCCTCCCTCTCTTCCTCACACCACTTTGAGCCTTCAATATCGGAGAACCCCTGCCAAATTCTCTTCTCCACTTCCCTAGAAACATCATAGAGGTCCTGGTCTTCTTCAAAGACCAATTTTAGTGCCCTAAGAGGAGGTCTCAAAGAGGCGCTTCAAAGAAGAGGTAATGTTCGTTACCGATTATTTCAACTTTATTTCTTCTTCCACTTCTTCTTCTTTAGTTGTTTCATTATGAAGTAGTAAAATTAGTATCACTCATATACGGATATGTTATTATAAGTATGAAACAACCCTATTTCACCATCTATCCATCCCACGGAAAATGAAATCACCGCGCGTGCGTACGTACAGAATACCGTCTCCATGCCGTGGTGTAATCTATTTTCCACCACCACCTTACTTGGATGGGTATAATGGTGTAAATAATGACTATATATGATTTTTGTAAAGTTATATTGATTTTGAAATAGTATACATACACTCCAATTCAATTCTATGATCATGGGAATGATATCATCGCTCGTGCATACGTACGGACTACCGTCTCCACGAACGGGATGAGATTCATTTTCCATGATTAACCATCAAGAATGATTATAAAGTATATATAATGAATAATAATGAAATATATTAAATAATAATTCTACTTTATTTATGTATATATATATGTATGTCATCTATTTAATTTCATTCAATTCAATAAGGAAACGAAAACAACGTTCATGCGTACGTACGGTCTACCGTCTCCATGATCGGTGTATTTCATTCCTTTTATCGATCTATAATATATATGTATATGATGAATATATATTATATATAAATATTGTTTTAAATTATGGAATTATGTAAATCAGGATATAAGTAATAATATCAAGAACGACAAGTCGAAACACATACGATAAATGAAATGATTTTACCCAAAACACTGCTTTTACATGGAATTTACAAAAGAATGGGTAATATAAAGTCATAATTGAAACATATATGATATCATAACAATTAATATGATTATGTAATAAGTCAATGACATTATTTAAATCATTATATAGGTGGTTCAGATCCATACGAATCATATCCGACCTAAGGTAAGGGATAACCTTTCCAATCTCGTTCTTATACGAGATTGTTTATTCGTAAGTATTTACTGGGGCTATTGTTATCATCCAAGTACATGTTTTCTAAAATTGTTTTCATGTATGTTTAAATTACTTTTTACCCATTTTTGACTTTTACTACATGGTATGTATGGAATCTTTGTTTTACGAGGTACTTTTTGACTATTTCGGCAAAAGTACGAGAAGAATGTTTTTTTAACTTATATGGCACGAACGGATTTTTATGGTTTTATAAAGCCTTATTTTATTGAATATTCCTTCAAAAGATTTCATGAATATTTTCAACAAAATCCTTTTCTTTTAAAATTTCATGACATTTTTTGAAAAAAAAATGATTTTGAAGAAGAAAGGATATTTTCCTTAAGAATTCATTTCAAGTGTTTTATCAAAACCATTTTTCATCTAAGATGACATTATTTCATATGTATGTTTCAAGTATAATGTCTCTATGATTTACATGGTTTCACTTTTCTTATTATGAAATGATATCAATTTCTTTTATATGGATTATATGATGATGGGATGATTTTTATGAAACCCATTTTATTCGTTGGGTTATTATGAATGATGTATGTTTATTTTGTGGCACAAGTAAGATTGATTTAATTATGAGATGGGTGGGACCTATATCTCCCTCCAATGCATTGGGTAAAGATTTGTATCTCATGAGATAGACATGGCTGGAACGGTAAGTTAATCCGGTTCAGTGTTATAGGACTGGAACGAGGAGTGAACTCGATTTAGAAAGGGAATTTGTCCACTAAGATGGTCTTCGCAGCAATGCCTTGGCTACTATGGAAATCATATCATGTGCTTAATGGTTTCCATAATTACATGTTTTATTACCATGCTATTTTATCATGATTGATGTTCCTTTATGATCTATGCCTTACGTACTTCCATGTTTTATGTCATTGCTCAAGCTTTTGATGTTTAAACATTATGTTCATGTTTTTAAGTTCAAATGTATATGATTTGTTTTATTTTATCCATGCTTACCCTTACTGAGCATTTGAGCTCACCCTTTTTATGTTTTCTTTTCCTCAGGATATATGGAAAGGTTTTAGGTCAGAAAAAAAGGGAAGATCTTTATGGGATATGTTGATGATCTTTCACCAAGATTAGAATATTATGTTCCAAGTTTCCAAAGGTAATAAACTATTACGATCCTTTGGTGTCTGTTTTTGTTATGTAATAAGTATTCCGCAAAAGTAATTTAATGTCCATGTACGTCAAGCTTCGGGTCTCTACAACAACTTTGGGTACTAGGCACACATCTATGCCTCCCATTCCCATGTACTCTCTTTGAGGCCACCATGAATCCATAGGACCCAAACCAAGGGAATGGTCTATCCACGAATCACCTTCTCCTTACGATCCTTGATTCTTAGTGACCGCTCCATGAATGTCACATCATACTCGATATCCAACTCTACCCAGTCTAGGACATGGGAGTCATCATGAAGATACCGACGGAGCTGAGAGACATGAAATATGTTGTAGATCCTCTCCAACTGCGGTGGTAACACCAGCTGATATTCCACCTCGCCGACTCATCCCAACACCTCGAAAGGTTTGATGAACCTGAGAGAAATCTTACTCCCCCTGCCAAACCTCTGTTATCCATGTAGAGGGGAGATCTTTAGGAACATATGGTCCCCAAACTATAACTGCAAGGGTATCCTCCTTTGATCGGAATATGACTTCTGCCGGTCCTGAGCTGCCTTCATCCTTTCACGCACAATCTGAACCTTCTCCGTCATGCTCTGCACCACCTCTGGGCCAAGAACACCTACCTCCCTAACCTCTGTCTAACACATGGGTGAACATAATGGTCTTTCGTACAAATCCTCAAACAGTGCCATGCCAATGGTAGAGTGATATATATTATTGTAGGAAAAGTCCACCAGGGTAAATTTTAATACCCATGATCCTCTAAAGTCCAAAACACATGTTCGTAGCATATCCTCCAATGTCTAGATGGTTCTCTATATCTGCCCATCCGTATGAGGGTGGAAAGTAGTTCTAAGGCATAGTTGGGTTCCAAAAGCATGCTATAATCCCTTCAATACATGTGAAGTAAATCATGTATCCCGATCCGACATGATGGACCTTGGAACTCCATGTAGATTTTCCACTTCACCTACGTACCTTTGTGCTAAGGAATCCATTGTGCTCGACTCTTTAATTGCTAATAAGTGAGATGATTTAATCAATTGGTCCACCACTACCTAGATGTCATCACATCCTCACTCATCCCTGGGTAGTCCTGTGATTAAATCCATCGAGACGTCATCCCACTTCCACTCAGGAACGTGTAAGGGATGCAACAGACCGTCGGGAACACAGTGTTCAACATTCACCCGCTGACACACTAGGAACCTTACCACAAACTCTACCACTATCCAGTTCACTTCGGGCCACCAAAACTGACCTCTAAAGCCCTGATACATCTTGTAGACTCCTGGATGTACCTCCAAGGGTGAGTTATGGAATTCACCAAGAACTCCCTCACGCATCACCACTGGGACAAACAACTTCCCATGGAATAAAATCTGATTCTAAATATCCTATGACCATCCCTCCAGAGCATCACCCTAGCTAACGTGATCCCATATCACTTCACCCTCTAAGTCTCCTCACCAAGTCTCCTCCACCTACCATACCAAGTAAGAATGTACTGTCATCTGAAATAGACAACCTATACCATCCTCCACTCTCATGCCTAAATGTAAAGCATCCAACACCTCCATTGCCTTCCAAGCATCTGCGGACTTCCAAAATACATCCTTCTATTAATTCCTGCTCAAGGCATAAACCACCATATTCCCCTTTCCTAAGGTATAGGATATCTTAAAGTTTTAGTCCTAAAGAAAATCCATCCACCTTCGCTGCAGCAAGTTCAGGTCTCGTTGGGAGAAGACACACCTCAGGATCTTGTGATTTGTGAAGACCACGAAGCATTCCCTAATGAGGTAATGCCGCTACAACTTCAGTGCGAACACAACCACTACAAGATCTAGGTCATGGGTGGCATAGTTACTTTCATGAGAATGTAACTGCCTAGACCCATAATAGATTACTCCTTGATGTTGCATCATCACACATCCCAAGCCTAGCCTGGAAGCATCATAGAATACCTCGAACATCACTCCTTATTATGGAAACCTCAGTACTGGGGAACTAACCAGCTTCCCCTTCAGATAACTAAAATTTGTTTAGAACTACTCACTCCATACGAAAGCTTGGTCCTTACTGGTCAAATCTGTCAACAGAGCCACGACCCAATAGAAGCTGGGTACAAACCTCCGGTAGTAACCTGCTAGACCCAAGAAAATATGAACCTCTTCCACATTATTAGGTGTTGTCCAAGAAACAACTGCTTTGACCTTTGATGGGTCCACTTCTATTCCCTACTGAGACACTACATGTCTAAGTAAGTACACATCTCGTATACAGAACATGAACTTGGACAACTTCTCGTAGAGCTGGTGGTGTCGGAGGACCTCCAAAACTGTCCTTAGATGCTCGACGTAATCCTCCCCCAACCTTGAGTAGATTAGGATATCGTCGATGAAAATGACCATGAACTAGTCTAGATACTCATTGAAAATAGAGTTCATGAGCCCCATAAAAACAACTGGTGCATTCGTAATGCTGAACGACATGACCATGAACTCAAAGTGACCATACCTATACCTGAAAGTAGTCTTTAGGATTTCACCCTCCTTAACCCTCAACTGGTGATATCCAGACCACAATTTGATCTTAGAGAACCAACATACTCCCTTCAACTGGTCAAAAAGGCCATCTATCCTCAGGAGGGGGTAAGGGTTCTTGAACATCACCTTATTCAGTCCTCAGTAGACTATGAAAAGCCTGAGACCACTATTTGACTTCTTTGAGAACAAGACTAGGGCACCCCATGGTGACACACTTGGTCAGATAAAATCCTTCTTCATCAGATCATAAACTTTAATCCTCAACTCCCACAACTCAGAAGGTGTCATCCGATAGGGAGCCATTGAAATCAGATGGGCACATATTTGTAAGTCTATCCCAAACTCAACATCACGTTGAGGGGGTAGAGTCACAACCTCTTTAGGGAAGACGTCCATGAACTCACTGACAATATCTGGAACTCCCAATATCTTTCAGTCTGCTAATTCCATTAAAATCTCAGCTAACAAGGAAAGAAGGGGCTCCACACATTGGCTTACCTCTTGGAAACTCCACTCACCTACGAAATCTACACACTGAATGCCCATATCTGAGAACATGAACCTTCTCTAGAATCATTAGATAACATCTTTCATGGAAAAAATCCAGTTTATGCCTATGATGACATCATATGGATTAATTTGTAGCAGAAGAAGATCCCCACTGGACTGATGCGACCCCAACATCAGCCAACATCCTCGACAAACATCAAACAGGATGTTATGACCTCTAATTGGAATAATCAACACTAGGGGCATGAAAAGTCTCCCTATATCTAGACCCAGGGTATGGGATAGACTAGGTAAAATAAAGGAGTGTGAATCTCCTGAATCAAACAAGGCATAGGCAAGAGTACTAAATAGACTGATCATACCTTGAATAACTTCTAGCCCTGCTGGAACTGCTGCCTCTATGGAATGAAACTGACCACACCCAACCCCTCTGAGGTCAGCCTCCTTTGGAACCATTTTCCCTTGGTGGAGCGGGAGGTCGCTGCCCCTACTCCTGGCTGGCAGTTACTGCTGCTGAGGTGGGTGCTGAACCTACCCACCCCCACTATACTAAACTCAGATAGGGAACTAATTCTAAAGATTACCATGGCTACCAAAGTTAAAATATCTCAGTCCCAGACCCATGGAGAAAGGGAGAGGATTATATAAATTGGTACTACTGAGGCCCACTCCTCGCCTGTCGAAACCTGGAAGGCCCTGATGCTAGAGACCTATTGTTGACGACCTTCCTTTTTAAAAAACTTGGCTGGATCCCATCTCATGGCACACTTCCCAGTGTTTTAATCCTCCCCAATACTTCATCCTTCTTCTAAACCTCAAAGTACATTGGTAGAGTGAAGGGAGTAACAACATACTGAAGAGAAGGTCAGAGTGCCTCCTCTAAAAATCTTGCTCGAGACTCCTCATCCAGAAAGAGATCCAGAGAAAAATGAAGGATATCATTGAACTTGAGCCCCAAATCCTTTACTGACATAATCCCTTACTGGAGGGAGAGAAACTCCTACCTCTTCTTGGACTTCATAGTGGAAGAAATGAATTCTGCCCAGAACTCCTCAAATTCATCCCATGAAAACCCCAGTTTCCTTTTTCTCCCCAAGGTACAATGTCCACCACTAACATGCCGCTCCTCTTATCTGGATCATATCCAGAGGAACCCATTACTCTTTTGGAGGTTGGATCAAGCTAAAAGTGATCACTAGCTCCTCGAGCCAGCTCCCCATATCCATGTTTGAGACGCTGACCTCGTACTTTCCCAAAGTCTGCCACTAGAAGGCATGAAAAATCTTCTTCCACTGGTCATCATCCTCCTCTCGATCATCCGTCCATTGGTCAACCAGATCAAATTGTTGGGCCTTGAATGCTCGCACCACCCGTGGACGACGTTCGGTTTCCATAACTGAAACGAGAAACAAATAATTCCTAAGCCCGAGTAGTGAAATTTAAATTTTGTTTGAAATATTTATTTATTTTAAATTCCCAAAACACCCAATACACACAAGAATACAAGTATTTATGATTCTCATACCTTTTACTAGGGTCTCTACCCTGTAATCAGTGTAGCCTCACCTGGTCATTCAGTAGGTCCATAGTCCTTACATCAGATCATGGGGGGTCCTGAAATACCATGTCATATCCGGTCTTCCCTGGCCTATTTCACACACCAAGATCGCCTAACATTGTTTCCCTATAGTCTCATGAAATCATCACTATGTATAACCATGGAATTCATCCTATCTATCAACCATCACCTTTGATACCATTCAGTCACAAACTACCTTCTCCAAGATGAGTGAAGGGATGAAAAATTTCCATGCCATTCCTTCCTCAAGGTGAAGGAGAGATAATAACCCCCCCGAGTCCCGCCTTTAGTAGGCCCTGAAGTGACAACTAGAACCAAGGGTATAGAGTCTCAAAAAATGGAAGGCATTAACCTTTTTATAGAATAAGATTGGGAGATAAGATGGTAAATACCAAAAACAACAAAGACTAAAGTAAAAGTAAATCCAAAAATCCATTCCCACATGCATCTTCAAAAGTAAAAATGATACAATGTAAGACAAAACTCCCAAGTAATGTACCAAATAAAAGAAAATAAACATCACCAGAAACTATCCTAACACCCAAGCTAGTAAGGTCTATCATGGTCCTTAAAGTCCTCCTAGAAACCTAAAAATAGTTTTACATATGTAGGGTGAGCATAAAAGTATACTCGGTAGGGAAACTAAAGATACTTATTCACAAGTGAGG
The DNA here is from genome assembly GCA_963277665.1 of Viscum album. Taxonomy (NCBI): domain Eukaryota; kingdom Viridiplantae; phylum Streptophyta; class Magnoliopsida; order Santalales; family Viscaceae; genus Viscum; species Viscum album. The sequence continues at coordinate 629,839,775 of OY728134.1, read as the reverse complement.
GGACATACTAATTCCCCTGTGAAAAAATAGTAGAACCACAAGCACCTACTAGGGAATACTAACCAGCCCAACCTCACCAAGGCACACTCACCCAAGTAACGTAGGTCAAGTAAAGTAATAATATGAGCACATTGATATTTGGGTACCCCTCACACCACTTTTACACTATTTAAGTACTCATTCACAATGATATAATGTCTTGACACTGCCACTCTTACCACACATAGTTCCACTTCCACAACCTACCCGCACATACCTGGTCCTCAAACCACACACAACCATGCCCGTAGACACCTGGGCCACAACAACCACTGCCACACCCAAAGACACATGGGCCAGAATAACTACTGCCACACCCTAAGACACCTGAGCCTCATCTCGAAGATACTTGGGAAAACAAACCTGGCCCGTAGACACTTGGGCCCCTCCTCTAAAACAAACCCTTGATTGAAGAATCTTGGAATATGGTAAGCCTCAAGCTATTACATCCTTCCCGGGTATTCCCAAGTGGAAAGTTCCAAAAGAGGGTGTGTGGAAGAAAAATCAGTAACCGGCCATCCATCCTCCCACTGGGATGTTGGGAAAGACACCCTCCCCCATGAAATAGAGGTGTTCAACACATAGTGCTCAACAAGGGTGGGGTGCATATAAAAAACACAAGTAACTAAAATATATATATATATATATATATATATATATATATATTTCTGTGTGTGTGTGTGAAAAAACACTCAGCCCTAACCTATGGGTTTCACATGAACAGACAACAAGCCCACACTAGCACCGCTTTTGCAGCTACTTTTACATACAAAAACACACAACAACCACTGCCAAAGCATAAACCAAACCCTATTTTTGTTCAATTGATATTTATTTATATAAGGGGATTCACTTTAAATTATTCTGTCACTACTGGGAAACTAACAATCATAACCACACCAAGAAACCAACAAAAACAAACTAAGTCCCGCTATATAACAACACAAAACAACAACACAAAACTAGACTTGCAGTCCCACTACACAACAACAAAAAACTAGAATTGCAGTCCCACTACACATCCCCATTCAACCACTATCAATTATCTTTCTTCAAAGTGATACCACCCATTCCTTCCCTCACAACCCATCCCTGCAGCCCTGCTGCCCAAACAAATCCCAAATGAAGTCCCACTGCATAATGAGTCCATAACCACACCACAATCCCACTGCTCGACGTCGGTTCATGACCAAAACACCATAAAGAGGCAGTTAAGCTATCTACAAGTTCATCCATTCCAAAATCAATCAGTATCTCATAATAAGACACCAACACATCCCCTATACCACCCCACATACCAAGGCCATATAACCCAAACTAGAACACACAACACATAACCACAACCATCAACCCATGCATATTCAAAATTAACAAATAGGGGTTATTTAATTTCACTTTAGTATAAATAGGTTGATCACACAATAGGTTTGATCCTAGGTCATCCATTTATTTAACCAAATATATGTGATTAAACAGTTTCCATGTTACTACCATTTTTCAAATCACCACAGGAAAGATAGAACATCACCGATATGCAAGAAAAGACCACCAATAGTTGTGATTTTTAGAAGGGATAAAACCACAATAATCTATAAAAGAATCAAATATAAAAAATAAAATAGGTGATAAAATTTCAAACCACTCCCCACCCGTTATCTTATTTACGCGAGTTATCTTTTAATAATATTAAATTATTGTTTAATTTTCTTTCAATAAGAGTGTCCAGTCGTTCCATACAAGGAATCATAAATATACTCACACATCATGATGAAAAATTAAATAGAATAAAAATAAAATCCCAAATTGGAGGATCAAAGATCAAAATTCATTCTTTCACCAAGAATAGGGGATGACGCGACTTTCAGGAAAAACTCCAAAGTTGAGCGGGAAGGGCTTCCAGCACGGGCGCGTGACTCGTCTTGAGAGGAATCCTCTAGGTGCACCAAGATAAATGAAAAGTAATAAATAAGATAGGATCTCTACTTAAGAAGAGGCAATATCCTAAAATTAGGGAGACCATTTTGAAGTACTTAAAAGTCACATTGTGGCTTGACCACGTGGCTTGGTTGTTTTACATGTTTGGATTAATTGAGATTTAATAATTCCCCTCAGAAATGGTGGAGATAGAATATAATACAGTTGTGAGTTGATATATTAACTCTAAATAGAGAAAAAACATAACATGGGAGAAACTAGAAAACTCAGAAAACTATTCAAGCAGGTGTGACACTGTTTGGTGAGACACTGTAATAGTGCCACCATAAATGGTGCGTCCGTGATGGTTCATCCATGATGGTGCAACCATAACGGTGCCACCATAGTGGTGCCTCCATAATGGTGCGACCATGATGTCATGATTGTGATAGGTCAACTATGACGGTGCCACCGTTTCGGTGGAACCGTTTGGTTGAACCGAGTTTTTGGAAAACTCCCTAAGCAAGTCACTTCGATCCCCAAAAACACTAAGACCACTAGATTTTCACAAAGGAAAGTCCTGGGAAAAAGTTTAGGTTATTACAGGTTATCTAGGGAACAACTAACTTTACCACTAGTCCCTACTCACATGAACCAACCCCAATATCACCATTGTCCTTGACCATAATATTTGGGCCACCTTTCAAACCCAGTACATCAGTATTTTCCTTCCGTTTCTTCCTAAAAACTGTAGCATTAGGACCATTTTTTAGGTAGAAAGAACAAACCATGTTCCTTTGGGAAGAGTCCAAATAATGACCTATTATCTTGAACTTGGAAAAGAATGTCATCAATTTATCATAAAAAAATTTCAAGGTCAATTCTTCAAATTTTGTTGATATAAACACCTTGTCAGTAAGAGTCAGGATGAGGTCCACCTCCACAAAAACTATAGAAAAATATCCATTCCTATCTTTCTTAGTTTCCTTTTCCATCTTGAAAGGAACACCAATTGAAGAGGCAATATCAAACAGGGTGTTTGGATGCCACAAAATCTAATTTAGTATGAATATCTTGACCCAGAGTTGCATAAAAGAGTTTTTTACTTTAATCGGTTTAAAGTTAAAACTATATTCATAAATTCTTAGGGATATAGGTTTCAACAAGACCATTATAAAGCCCCATGTTTTCCATTTCTATTCATCGTTCTGGATGATAATGTGAAATTATCCCCTTCCCAATGGGACACATTTTTAATCGGTAAAATCCTAGATTGATGAAATACTTCAAATCAGATCCGGGGTTTCCAAAAGTGATTATCCTTCAAGGGAATAATTTTAGAAATCATTGAATTCTAACAGAAATCGAGACAGTCCATAATCACTACCTTTCTTGCAAAGAAATGTATAACATTACCCTTTTTAACAAATCTACCAGTTACAGAACTCTGACTCAAGGAGAAGAGCCTCTGATTCAGATTTTTTACTTTCATTCATGACCTAAACCTGATGTGTTACATCTTATTATTAATGATCATTATAACTTATAGAAAAAAAGCACCCACAACCAAGAATATTCTTCATTTCAGTTACATCATCCCATAGGAAAGCCATGAGCGAGACCTAATTACCTCAATTGCCATTGAATTTTCGGAGAGAGAAGCTCTCGAGCACTAATCCCATCTTCCTGACATTACAAACATATTGAAAATATTATATATAGTAAATAAATATTTGTATAAATAAATATTAAAAAATGATTAAATTCCAACAAATATAAAAATAAATAAATAATAAAAATGAATAAATAATATTAAATGAAAGCAATATTAAAAAAGAATAAATAAAATTTAAACGACAAAACTATTTTAAAAAACGAATTCATTTAAGATTAAGTACATGAATTGTAAACATGTACAAAAATGAAGGAAATATTAAGTAAATTTAAATAAATAAATTATATATATATTTAAAAAATTATAAAAATATTACAACTTATTAAATAAAATTGAATAAATACTATTAAAAAATATTAAAAATAATACATAATAAAATATAAATATGTATTAAAAATGAATAAATTCAAAAAATATTATATCAAAAATGAATGAAATATAAATAAAATATGAAATAAGTACATTCCATACATACACATGTACACATATTATATATATATATACGTACATCACATATACAAGTGCACATATACATACACATACATACATCTGTACATGTAAAACATCTAGACACACACACACACAAAACACACACACACAACATAATTCATAAACATATATGCACATAGACATTGATATATATATATATATATATATATATATATATAATTTTAAATATCACATATTAAAAATCATTTATATTTACATAATTGTTTTAATTATTAAAAAATATATATTAATATATCATATTAATATTAATTATATACATTCATTTCATAATTAATGTATATAAATAAGCTTCAATTTGTAAATATAAATATGATAATTATATATATATATATATTAATAATATTTTTTATTAATTTTTTATCAACCCTAATAAAAGAACTGATAAATATAAACTTTTATCAATGATAAAAAATGAGCTGATAAAGGGTGCACTTTTATCATTTATTTTTTTAGTGCTAATAAAAGATGCCTTTATCAATGATTTTAGATAGCACTGATAAAGTTCACCCTTTTATCAGTGCTTATTTTTTAGCATTGATAAAAGCTAGTTCTATCTAAACCACAATATGTGGTAGTGACATGTCATAAGAGGATAAAACAATGGGTTAATCGCACACAATACATGAATAAAGTGAAATAAACAAAAGGAGACTTGACATTGTTCTCTGCATCGCCTTAGACCTGTCTCCAAAACTCTACTAAACTCCCTTAGCTTATCTTCCAATATTAAATCCATAGCCCAAACCTATGTGTTAGCCATAAGATCTAAATCATAGATTTATCCCCTCAAGTGACACTTGAATATCATCTACCAAGCCTTTAAAATACCATATCGATCATCAACCATCCACATGAGGTATGGGCAACATATCCTCATTGAAACCTCAAGCAACGAGGTGTGATCCTGACACTGTCCTGATTCCACAAAAATAAAACAACATGAAACCTCATGAATTATTTATTTACCTAATATATATATAACCTTTTCACACAAAATTTTCATCATAACAGGATGATTCCACTATTACTCAATGGAATCATCATAAAATAACTATATCTTACCTTATATCAATGAATAACCAAACTCTAAAATCCCTGAATCAAGGGAGAGTAAGGGGAGGAGAGGACCTCGACCTCCCCTGCATTTGATAACCACCAAATATATATTACCAAGTGGGTTCCTTATTTTAAATCCATATAATACCATATTCCCTCATTAAAAAAATAAGTTCTTGGCACTATTAGGCACCCGACACTCCTGTACCAGCCACTCGATAGCCCCATCCAAGGTATTTTTAGGCATGGTTATGTGAACAAATATTTTATAGATAAGTGTATGAAATAATTGGAATGAGTGAAATCATAATCAATATATGAAACTATATGGAGGAGGGATCATTAGAACCAAGGGTTTGAAAGTGACATAAACAACGAAAACTTGGTGGACCAGTTCAGAAGGGTGGATGGATGAGTTCTAGACATTGCATTGTTCACAGAAAGGATACAGTTAAGTCAGTACATTAGTAGGCACATGGAAGTTTCTTTGATCAAGAGATGAATGAACACAAATATCAGAAGGAAGTGGAAGTAATGGAATTATATGGTTAAGGTGGATCTCATCTATAAATAGATGGTCCCGAGTTACTTGCTCGATGCTTTTTTTGGAGAGTTCTATCATTGCTTTAGTTTGACCATAATGTTTTTTATGTTTCTCCCATGTAGTGATATTGATTTGGAACTTGTAACTTAGTAAATTCATTATCTTTTTATTCTTATCAATAATTTTTTAGTGTTTTCCATGGAGTAGGATCTTCTCTAAAATAGGTAATTCATAGTGTTTTTTATTGAATATTCTCTTTATATTTTTCATTGTTATACTTTGGGAGTGGATGAGGCTTTCTTGGTGGAAATTCAGTGTCTAGATGGGGTGAAAAAAAATTATTTAAAATACATTGGTCCAGACATCATTCATTTTTGGACCTTCCAAGATCTTTTTCTACATTTTATATTCAGAATCCAGTTTCAAAAATGAGGGGTTCTACACAATAAGTGGAATCAAAGCTTGTGGGAAGATTCAACCAAGTGAATTTTTGAGAAGCATGATTATTATTATTTATATTTTTCCATTCCAACGGCCCTTTCATTTCAGAAATATGGTTTTGGAAGAGGGAAAGGTTTGACTGAACAAGTTTGATGAATAAAATTTCATATTTTGGAGGATATAAGTAGTTTATTATCTATTCTTGAGAGATCTAGAATTTCCTTTAATGGGGTCATGTAAAAATAAATGGAAAAGGAGATCAGGAAGGCTCGAATAGAAGACACTTGGTGTGATTTGGATGATGCTAACCTTGAATATGGCCTTCAATATCATTGAGGTTAATACCACTACATATTCAATGATCATGCTAGCCAACATATATGAGAAGTTAACCACTATGAAGAAAGTTTTTCTGATGTGGAGTTTTTTTTCATGAAGATATTAAAAAGAATATTAGATATAGAACTTGTTAGTAACTTCAATTTGATTCAGAGTTATTTGGAATCAATAGGAATAAAGTTTTCTAGAGAATTGTGGGCATGGATCCTTCTATTATAACTTATAAAATCATGAGATGTGATGGTTACTGCATTTAGTGATTTTAACTATAATGATTACTTTATGTTTGAGGAAATCTAAGATATTATTCTGAATGAAGAGCTATAAAGAAAAAAAGTCTTAAGTGATTATGAAATTAAATTCAATGCATAAGACCAGGGATGATCACGTCGAAGGAAAATTCAAAATAAGGGTGTATGCATGAGAGAAGTTAGGTGAGGTAAATTTCTTAGCCTAGTTGATTCTGTGTGCTAGAATTTTAGAAAAAAGGTAATTTTTAGAAGGAACGTTAGGAGAGACGAGTCAATTTTGTAAATTATGCTTCCATTTCATCCAAAAACTCCATAATTAAGGAATATGACACTTTGATTCTAAGTGTTCTATGTTAATTGTATTCATAGATTCTTGACTCTGAGGCTTCATTTTACTCAATATCCCAGAAGGGGTGCATGTTTAATTATATAATTAAAAGCTTGGATAATGTTTAACTTAAGGATAGATAAACATCTTAGACTATTGGGAAAGGTGATGTGAACGTTGAAATAAAGAAAATGTGTATGCTCAAATTACATAAAATTCATGATGGTTCCACGGTGCAACGAAAGTGTTGGATCAGTGCCCAATTTTGGGCTTTTCATTAATATCAATAGATAAACCCAAAGAACTAGTTGAACACACTCTGGAATATCATAGATAAGATCATGAATTTTTTTTATAATTAATTTAAATATATAATTACCTCATCTGAGGTATTATTCCTGATCAATTTCATCACTAATCATGCTGTGTTGTCATTGTGATGAATAATCCAACCAAGGATTCCTCTAGATGCATCCAGACATGCACTATAAATATACAAATAATTTTCTTGAAATTCTAGGTGCTAGAAAAAAATAACTAATTGTTTCATATAATTAATCATTGATCACAACAATATTATCTTATTATTTATTTAGGTTCACAAGAGGATAGGGAGGGAGAGTTTCTCTCTAGGGCTTGAGAGAATTCTAGACCTTGTTTCCATTATGTCAATACATCATCTATGAAAAATGATATATTTTATATTAAATACATAATGTCAAATAAAGATAATTGTAGAGAGAATCTAATCGTATTATTTAATCTATGTAATACCACATGTAAACAACAACAACAACAACAACAAAAAACAACAATAACATAAAAAATATAAGGTTAATTACATCTTTCACCACTAAACACAATGAAATGAAAGAAATTATATGAAACATGTAATCCTAGTGATTTGACCCTGTGAAATTCCCTCACCCCCAAACCCTAACCAACCCACCACCAATGGTGGTGAAAATAATAATAATAATAATAATAATAATAATATATCCCATGACATGTGTTAAATATAATATCATTTCTTAAATAAATTAATAAATATTTATTTAAGTGATATTAAATATATTATTTCCATTAAATCATTAAACTTGACCCATATCCTACCAAAAATATTATATTCACTAAACATGTGAATAAATATTTTTTTTAACATTCACATAACTTGAATGAATATTTATTTTACTATATTCACTAAAATCATGAATAAATAAATATTATATTCACTACCTTGTGAATGATTAAACAAGTGATAAAATTCAACCCACATATTCTAAACTCAAATATCCCATGACTGAATTTATATGATAAACATTTACTTTATTAAATACTATATTGTAAACTAGGTAATACATTTATTCTTAAATTTATATTTAATAGAATTTAATGAGATTCTGGACACACTTAGCGTGTGACACTCTCGACCCTTTACTCAATGAAAATAAGTGGAACTTATCTAATGTCTAACATCAATTTCTTGTAACATGTCAAGGAACCCATATAAAAAGAAGTCAGGATAAAAACTACAGAAACATTCCTACAAAATCTATTGTGTAGTATAACCTATTTTTTTAACCAATATATCATCAATAAGGATGCATACTTGTGTATTTTACCTATATTATCAATTTACCCTTCTTTAACTTTTAAAAACAAACTCATCTATAAACTACCATGACCATGGATTTTTTCAGAAAGTTACTTTTCAATCAAAGGGATAGGGACATCTTCTTCCAATAATATGAAATGGAAAAATTCTTTCTTGACCATTCAATTAATTCCATATCACTTATGATGCACCTGACGTAAGATTCCTCACCACGAGAATATATTATCACGATTTTCATCCATACATAAAAGTATGTTATTTATGATATGAATTAATAATTAACTCAATTTTAAGGACCAAGATGCACATATTCAAATATGAATATCCTATAACACTTAAAACATTTAGAATTTCTATTCAAGTTGGTCCTCATGACCTCCCTTCTTAGAGATAACCAAGTGAAAACTTAATGAGAAGAAGTCTCAATACTTATGAGACCTCATAACCTAATATTCAGACATTATCTTTGTCCTGTCAGATTGATATTTCTATACTATAGGACAAATTTACTTAATAATATTATCATATCATTTACAGGTTCTCATTATATTGGGGAACTACTATAAACCTTCAATGTGATAAATATTTTAAGGAAATTATCACATTAATGTTACATAGAATAATAATCACTATATGATGAGAATAAGTATATTTATATTCTAGTAATTGAAATGATAATGTTATTTGGCTCTAGGGAACCAACTCCAACAGACTACGACTTTCACTAGAATTTGTATACCCCTATATAACTAGATCATATTCTCCTAAAAAAACCAGAATACATCCTTTTTACACCTTAGGTACTTCAAGATAGTCTTTAAAACCAACTAATGTGTCTCTCATGGGTCATCATGATATTTTCTTACCATACTCAAGGTATAGGTAACATAAAGTTTAGTACATAACATGATATACATGATAGATCTAATTTCTGAGGTATAAGGTATTTTATTCATTCATTCTTTCTCTTCTTATATTTGAGTACTTATTTTCAAAGAGAGTTGTATAACATGAAACACAGGAAAAAACCTCTCTTAGATTTCTATACATTGTATCTTTTAAATACTTTGACAATATATGTACCTTGACTTAATCTAATAAGCCTCTTAGATATATCTCAACAGATTATGATCCCTAGTATATAAGAAGCCCCACCTAAGTATTTTATGGAAAATTGTTCATTAAATTGTATCATAACTAACTATAAGACAAGTATCTCGTTTCCTATCAGTAATATATCATCAACATAAATCACTTATAAAACAATAACACTCCCACTAACCCTCTTACAGAAATAGGGCTAACATTTATTTTTAATAAAACCAAACTCTTTAATGGATTCATCATAATGAATATTTCACGAGATTGATGATTTCTTGAAACCATAAATAGATATCTATAAATTTCATACCTTATTGGAATCCTTTGGCGTCACAAACCCCTATAGTTGTATTATATATACATATTTCACAATATTTCCATTAAGTAAATAAGTCTTGAAAATCATTTTCCAAATTTCATAATCATGTAAATCCATTATAGAAAGTATAATTTTAATGAATTTTACCATGATGATTGCTGAAAAGGGTTTTTCATAGTCTATTACCAACAATTTATTAAAACATTTATAAACTAGTATTAACTTATAGATACTAACTTTATCATTATTTCTAGTTTTTTCTTGAATACCCATTTACATCCAATGGTTTTTACATCAACTGGAGGATTAACCAAGACCCAAACTTGATTTTGGTATAAGTAATTTGTATCAAAATTCATAACCTCGGTATAATTTTAAAATTTTGATCTTTTTACCACTTACATGTAGTATAGGGGTTCATTATTCTAAAAAATCAACATGTAACTTTCCTTAGTGATAACAAAACCATATCTCTGTGGTTCTCTAACCACTCCAATACTCCTATGTAGAAATTGTGTATCTAGAATAACTTCACGCACTAGTTCTCATGGAATTTTTTCTCTTGAAAACTCTTGTGTATCTTGAGCCTTGATTTCATCAAATTCTATCTTACTCCCACCATCTACATTGGAGATGTGACCCCTTACTAAAAACATGCAATGTATTTCCATGATTACTTTTTTATTTGAGGGATCGTATAGATAATATCCACTTGTATTTTTAGGATATCCAATAAAGAAACACTTTGTGTCTCAATATGTAAGTTTGATTTTAGAATAATACTTAACATATGATTCTCTTACCCACACATGTATATGTGACATAATTTATTTCTTCTCATACCATAACTCATAAGAGGTCCCACCTGCTGATTTGGTTGGTACTCTTTTTAGTTTGTATTATTCAGATTATAATGAATATCCCCAAAGGGACGATGGATCTCACTGTATCTAACAAGGTGTAGTTACTCCTTTCACTAAAACCATTATGCTATGTTATATAAGGAGGATTTATTTGAGATAATATCCCAAACTCTTTTATATAATTGATGAATCCTTGGTTAAGATATTCTTTACCTCTATTTGAGTGGAGTTTCTTTATCTTCTTACCAACTTGATTTTATACTTCATTATTATATTCCATAAATTTATTAATTGAATCAAACATATAATTTTTCAAGTAGATAAAACTATATTTACCAAATTCATTAGTAAAAGTAATTAATTATGAGTATCCACATCTATCTTCTACTAGAAAAGATCAACACGCATATTTGTGAATAGATTCAAGAAGCTCAATGGATCCATATACTTTTACACTAAAAGGAGATTTGGGAATTTTTCCTTGAAAAGAATAATACCATATTTATAAGGTTTTCAAAACAAAATAATCTAAATAAAATTATTTATATTATCTCATAAAATTATTTTGGTTTACATAACTAAATCGATGATGCCACACCTAGATGTAATACAAGACATGTGAACTTGATTTGTTATCAATTACCAAGACTCAATTTTCATATTGTGTTATATAAAGTGTCAGAAACCTATAGATGATAACACTATGGGAGGTGAATTAGGATATAAGTAATTCTTTCTTGGATGAGTATCTTGTTATCTTACCATGAGGAACAATTCAATTTCACTCTACTATTTCCCCCAATGAGTGATGAAGGTAGTAAACAACACAAAAAAATTACTTGGTTCATCCACATTGGGCTACAACCAAGGATCATGAATGATAATGTGCATGTGCAAAAAAATTACTAAAAGTTCACTAATTTACATTCATAATTTTGGTGTGGTCTTACTGACCCTCCTAGTTTACTACCATAAATAGTTGGAGAACTCGCTGCTCTCCTTTAACAAGGAACTGATTGATCCATCTGTTTAATTTGTATTCTTCACATAAGGATGATATAAATATATTTCCACATTGTGGTTTCTCTTTAGAATAATGATGTTGAATTATATTGAGAATAATAATACTTTGATAAATACTTATTCGACCTTCAAAACTTCTAGATAAAATCTTAGAACAATACATCTAGAAAATCTACTCCAAAAAACTCTATGTCTCCTTAGTTTTTCCCTATGTAACTCTCTATATTGCACACCAAATTATTTTCCTTATTTTTATATCAATCAAAGGTTTGTGATTGATTCTTATATCTCTAGGATTATATTAAGTTTCCCCTTAGTTTAATGGGATAATTATTCACTATAATATCTAAATTAATTATCGAGGGTTACTACTCATAACTCCCCTTGACTAAAATAGCTAGGAGACTAAAAATGGTTTGGCTGTGACATGGACATGGATTCCACATCATAGTTTCATATATTTTACATAGACTGTGACATGGAAATATTCATTTTAGCATAACTACTTACGCCTTGAACTTCATGTGGTGTGGTCAACAAGGATGTGGGGTGGAGACTCACATTCGATTAGATCCAATTTTCTCATGCATAAATCCTTCCATAACTCCCCCGCATGATTTTATACATGTTCTCCATATTAAAAAAAATTGGTTGTGGAATGGACAAAACTATTGAAGCCTAGCCTATTTTAGGAATGGATATCCCAAAACAAATTTCTTCTACCAATTCCAGATCGTACATGTTGCAAGGAATTGTTGTAGTGTACACTAATTCTTGTCTAATGGGGTTGCAGGTGTGGGAACCTCAAAAATTCAAGTGGCACCACAATCTTATGGAGCCCATTCTGGTTCATAGTGACTTTTAATGTGGTGTATCTTGAAAAAATGGAGTCTAATATGAGACTTGACTCTATAAATATTAAAACATACATGTTAAGTCATTCCATAGACTAGCTAGATGCATGTAACGAGGTCCTCTCCTAGTATCCTCTTTGGTGCCACCCTACACTGTGGACAACTTAATCTAAATTATTGATCCTATGTAATAAACCACTTCTCTATGTGTACACTGACCCCTATTCACACTTTCTTGTAATCCTAGTACCACTATGTCAAGATGGCCTGGTTAGTTCCCCTACGTGGTCGAGCTTGCTCTCATATATGTGAGGTTGAGCCAGCTTGGCTTCTTATCCATGGCTGGCCTTATTTTTGTGACACAAACAACTAGGATATAATTTATTACTGGTGACTATGACATGAACTTTGTCATAGAAATAGAATTCCTCATTATTCTTTACTTATTCAAAAAACTCCACACATAAAAACTTCCGAAATGGGTTTTAGCCAATAATCGCCCCCTTCGTATTTTTTGAGAATTCTCCAAACACTCCTACCACCTTCAAAAAATAAAACACTTTCAAAAAGTGTATCAAAGAGACACTAATCATCAATTGTAAGCCCACGTGAGCAATGATCTATGTGAGAAACATGAATTGAATGAAATTTTTTTCATGATCACCTTTGAATCATTTCAACCACATCAAAACTCCATAAAATCCCCCTAAGTATATGTTAAAAAATCCCATACCACTATACCTTTTTCTCCCCTATCAAACACACTTAGATATTTTCTCTCCCTTTGAAAATGAACCCAAAGAGTTCACCACTTTAAAAATTTCTGAATATGAAATTTGAAATGCAATAAATTGAATAAATAAAACATAACTTTATCATTAAAGAAACTATGGGGAGCGAGGGTCTATCTAAAAATAAATTAAGTGTAAAAATATTCTTGGACTTTTATAGACAACTTATGATTCTCAAACACTATTTTGGTTAATGGATTTTTCAATATTTCTTCAACTTGATCTTTCCTGGACACATAATCTAAAACAAAAACTTCTTATTCCACTTTATCCTTTAAGAAATGATATTTAATATCAATGTTTTGGGTTAGTGAATTTTGGATATATTTTTTTATAATATTGATCACACTTGTGTTTTCACATATAATTGGAATGTAAGAACTTACTTCAAAACTCACATCATCATATTTTTGTTTTATCCATAGTAATTGGGTGCATGTTTGAGTAGTCGTAATGTACCTTACCTCCACGGTGATCAAATAAATACAATCTTTCTTCTTAATTTTCCATGAAATACATGAACTACCAAGGTAAAAAATAACCATTAGAATTTGATTTTTTTATCATCTATTGAACCATCCAAATATTCATAAGTGAATCCCACTAAATTTTATTGTGAATTATTGCGATATAAAAACCCATAATATGTCATATGATGAATATATTGAAGAATTATTTTCATAACTTTCATGTGTATATCGTTGGGATAACTCTGAAAATAAGTGGCTTGAAAAGTAGAAAATAATATATCTAGTCAAGTGGCTATCAAATAGAGTAAAATTACAATAATTTAATGATAAATGGTCACATTGACATTGTTTCCTATCTCAACTTTTGATAATTTTAATTTGTATCAATTGGAGTTTGCATGAGACACAATTCCTCCATATGAAATCTTTTTATAAAATCATTTCCATATTTATTTTGTGAGATAAATATCCCCATCCACTCTTTGAACTAAATTCAAGATACGGAAAATGGACATTTCACTGATTAGAGACATCTTTAATTCACACCACATGAGTCCTGAAAACTAATTGCATTGGTTGTTATCTAAGACTAAAAAAATTATGTCATCAATATAAATGAGAACCATTACCTGTTGTTCATTATTATTCTTGATATATAGATTGTGATCAACTCCTCATCTATGAAAAATGATCTTCTTTAAACATTGGTCTAATTTTAAATACCATTCCCTTGGTTCTTTCTTGAGGCTATACAAGGACTTATTTAGATGAAACACTTTGTCTTCATTTTAATCAATGAGAAACTCATCTGGATTCTCAATATATACTTATTATTCAAGGAAACCATTCAAAGAGGAATATTTTACATCCATTTCATAAATTTTGAACCCCTTATGAATTTACATGTATAGACATAACTGTATAGTTTTAATCCATGCATCAGGTGAATATGTCACATACCTATGAATTCCTTCAAATTTGGAATATCCTTTGCACATAATAGGTGTTTTTTTTAAATCACTGATCTAATTTTATTTAGTTTTTTTCATAACACCCACTTGGTTCGAATGAAATTCTTATCACTTGTCTCAGAAAAAATTCCTTTGTATTACTCTTTTATATTTATTCAAGCTCCTCATTCACATCTATAACCCAAATCTCATCATTTTTTAGTCACTTTAAAATATTCTTGTTCTTTCAAAGGCAACAAAGAAATTTTTTGCTGAGACTTTGTCTTCTTTAGATTGTAGGACTTCTATAAAATCTTCCCTTTTTGATATGAATCACATATGTGAATGTGACCATCCATGAGATGGGGAAAATCATGATATCTGTTGTTCTTTACCAACCTTTCCAAATATGATTGGATCAAAGGGACATGCCATTTATGCAAAAACCTATTCTCCTCTTATTTGGAAAACATACATAAATTTTCCTTCCCAACAAGGTATAAATTTCCCTTAGCTCTTTTTCCCTAGAGAATAAGTGACCCATATTTAGATTTGATGGTACAAGAATTTTGATTAAAATCCACTGGATTCCCATGGTCACAAAATTATTTGACACCAAGAAGATTATGAATAATCTCATCAACCAAGAGAATATTAGTTTTCTTGAGATCTTTTCTTCTAATATCATATTTTAAAGAACCAACAATCTTAAGACCCTTATCATTCTTGAAAAGAAAAATTCCATATTTATTATGCATTAATCTCATAAGTAGGTATTTATTTCTGGTCATATGTGGTGTTAATAAACATTACACAATCCAAAGACTTTAATTTTCCATTGGCCTTAGGGAAATCTCAGTAACATTAACCTTCTCCAAACTCCCCTTTATTACCCATGTAGGATATGAGTGTTCATTCTTAGAAGTTATCTCTATGAGGTTTTCTTCTTTATGAAAAAATAAAAATATGTTTTTTGTTTTAATGTGATTGGGTGAAGGTTCCAATTTTTTCTTTCTTCCACTTTGAGGTATTATTGATTAAACTTGTTGCATTATGTAAGTGAAATAACTTGCCTTATTCCTGAAGCCTTCACAACAAAAACAATATCCATTAAAATAAAAAGAGTAATAAGAAATTCTTATTGCCTATTTAGATTCATGTTACTCCCATAAGGACCTTATAGAAATAGAGAAGACATAGTATGTGTGTCCCAAATTTCCTCTACAAAAACATTTAACTCTTGAAACATTGAAATTAATATTTTCCACATGGTTAGTTTCCTTTTTGGTGTTGGTAAGATCAATTTACTTTATAGGGGTTAGTGATTGAGGTTTTGAAATAATAAAAAATTTGTCTCTATATTTGAACCTCCTAACATGTGTAATATGAATATGTTCCTTTTCGTAAATTCTATTGGCTAGACCTGATGATGATGACTGTGCATTTCCTATCATTATTCTGAGTGTTAATAATAAGTATTGATCTTTACACTTTAAATGATAATTTATAACTTCTTTGTATATATCCTAAATTCTATTTAATACATAGCTAATAGTTTTATCCAAACCATAGATGATTTGGGTTTGTTCTTCAATTTTATGATTTAGTTCAACTTCCTTCTCTGAATTTTCTAAAGTTCTAGATTTGAGTTATTCTATTTCAAAATTCAGCTCTAATTTTTCCTCTTCTTGTTGTTGTATATCTTAAAATTGTGCACCAATATATTGGACTTCTTAGTTTTTTCTCTTTATATGTGAAGTTATTAAAGGGTCACCTCATGTTCTTCCTATAGATAAACCCTTCCAACAACTCCTTCATTCTCATCATCACTATCTTCATTTCTTGGATTATTTTCAATATAAATCAACAAACCTTCATCTTTATAGTTTTAAACTTCTTCCACCTTAATTTTTTCAGAACTACCTTCCTCTTTAAACAAAAGATTTATTCTTTTGAAGGACCTCTATTGATAATTATTTGAACTTTCTTTCACCATATTATTGTGAGATTTTTCTTCACCATCATCTCCTTGAAAGTTTCTGGGACATTTGGTGATAAGATGTCCTATATTTTCACACATGAAACAAGAAAGGTGAAGCTTAACCTTAAAAATACCTTTTCCTCTTTTTATATTAGAGGAAAAGAATCCCATCAACTCATAAACATCATCAATTTATGATTTTTTCATGACTAAGAGCTTATTTATGGAATTAAAAGCTACATCCTGAGTACTTTACTTTATTCTTGACTCATTGTCTTCATTTCTCATTTCATAATCCACCAAAGTGATATAAAAGCTACCAGGAGATATATTTTTTTTAGACATTTGTCTTATAGAACCAAAAAAAAATTCATTGAAATGAGGCAAGAGACTTCTCATGATTCACCTCAGGATCTTTTCATCTTTAAGATCCTCATAGAGACCTCGCATATCTTCAACAACAAAAAATTAGACGATCGAAAAAGGCATCAATCATATCACTTGAATCATTATAAAATGTTTATATTTATTATATGGAACCTACATATTGGCCTCCTGGACCTTTTAATATCCTTTATAAATATTCAAAATCATTTCCCACATAACATGAGATGGTTTACAGGACATTAACTTTATAAATATGTGATTGGAAAGAGCACTTCTTAAAGAGTTAATGGATTTGGAATCTTAATCTAATACTCAATGATCTATTTCCATCAAGGATACTCTTTAAATATTTGTAGTGATTCCATAGAGAGCGTTTGTGTAATAACCCATGCCCAAGGATCTAAAATAATATTTCATTTATATTTTACATGACTAGAAATTACTACTTTTAATGATAGGAATGCCTTTATGGTTGATAACCATTCTCATACTTTCGAGAGAGAAGAAGAATAAACCTTAACTTTGATACCAATTATTAGAAACCTATATATGATAACTCCATGAGAGGGGGTTAATTAGGGTATAAATAATTCTTTCTTGGATGAGGATCGTGTTCCCTTATCATAAGGAATACTTCAAATTCTCTCTACTTTTCACCTCAATGAGCGACGAAAGAAGTAAAAAACAGAAGGGATTTTACTTGGTTCTCTAGAATTGGAATACGTTCAAGAATAATTCATGATAATGTACTTTTGAACCAAATACAATAAAAGGAAACTTATTTATAGTTACATTTTTGGAGCGGTCTCACTGGCCCTCCGGGTTTACTAAAAAAATAGTTGGTGAACTCACTGCTCTCCTTTAATAAGGAATTCATCACTTAATTTGTTGAATCCTACTTATTAACATAAGGTTGATATGAAAATACACCCAAATTTAGGTTTATATTTAGTATAATGATGTCAACTTGAAGTGAGGATGAGACTCATATAATAAAACCTTCTTCAAACCTCAAAACATCCAGATAAAATATAGGAATAATAACTCTAGAAAATATTCTCCAAAAAAACTCTTTGTCTCCTTGGTTTTCCTAGTGTAATGATATATGTTGCACACAAACTTTTTCCCCTTATTTTGATATCAATCTAAGGGTTGTGATTGATTCTTATATCTCTAGGATTGTTCCAAGTGTCCCCTTTGTTTAATGGGGTCATTATGAACTATAAAATTTGAATTAATCATTTAGGGTTAATACTCATAAATCCCCATGACTAAAAAAGTTAGGAGACTAAAAAGGGTATTGTTTTGGTGTGTCCATGTATTATGAATTATAGTATCATTTATTTTTGATAAATTATGGCATGTTCATATTCACTGTGGCACAACCACTTCTGCCTTTAACTACCTATGGTGTGGTCAACAAGGTTGTGGCATGGAGACTCCCATTTAACCAAATCCACTTTTCTCCTGCATAATTCCTTCCATAAATCCCCCATATGAATTCATAAATGATCTCTATCTCACACTAAATTGGTTGTGGAATGGAAAACACTACTGTAATTTAGCCTATTGCAGGAAGGGATATCTATAAAAATATTTCTTTTTCCAATTTTGGACCCTCTACATCAAAAGGAAAGGATACACCATTGTACCCTTGTTATCCAACAAGAATGGAGTATATACCTTTGATCTATGACATGGGTACCCCAAAAATTTTATAGGCATTAAAATCCTTTGGATATTACTCTACATCGTGGTGACCTTGGCTATGGTGTATCTTGAAAGACTGGAGTCCCACATAAAACTTGACTCTGGAAATCTCACAACATATATGTTAATTCATTCCATAGATTGACTATATGAAATTAATGGGGTCTTCTCCCAGCCTCCTCCAAGGTGTCTCCCTATGTTGTAGACCACTTCCTCTACATTGCTGGTCCTACAATACAGACCACTTCTCCATGTGCATGCTGATCTGTGTGCGTGCTTATCTTCCACCCTGGTACCATCATGGCTATCATATCCTTGTTGGTTCCCCTACTTGGTTGAGCTTGATCCCATGTATACAATATTGATTCAGCTTATATTCTTAGCCATGGTTGGCCTTATTTTTGAGGCACAAGAAACTAGGTTGTGTCATAGTCCTAGTGACTATGGTGTCTCTTCTATCTTAGAAATATAATTCATCCTTATTCTTCACTTTATAAACAAACTCCACACTTAAAAACTTCCAAAAGGGGTTTTTAAAATAGAAATACTATTATTAAAATGTGTCATACTGATGTGGATACATTTTGATACATGTTTTACACATCATTTATTTTATATTTTAATGATTTTTTATTCTAAATGTTCTTTAATTGGTCATATATTGAATATTTATCATTTTATGTTGGAACTATAATTCCTTCAATTTTTTATTACAGATATATGTTTTTGATGCTTTATGGATTAATGATATATCCTTGATAAAATATTCATTGAAATATTATTTTTGGAAATGTTTTAATAGTTGTGGCCTTTGGGTCTAATTTTCATGTTTTCCATGTTTTTATCCTTTGTTGAACTTTTTTGGAATTTATTTTAATTCTTCTATTGAAGTTTGATTTTGAACTTAGAATTGATTAATTTGACTAATTGTTTTATTTTTTATCTTAAGAAACTACATAATTCTACCAATAGGCTTGTGTAAAGGTCATCAAGGATCTTACACCATGCATAAAGTTAGTTCAACACTTATCTAAGGGTCAAATTGAGGTTGAAGGGAGCTACTTAAAGGTCACTGCAACTCTAATAGAATTCATAAAGGTATCACCAAGATTAAAAATTATTCATATGGGTAGCCACACACCTCAAAAGCTATGTAAGAGTCGATAGTAGTGTTACATTAGGGTACCACCATGACTCTTAAAGGCAACATGAAAGTACCTTTTAAAAAATTTGGGTATAACCGCGAGAGTAGCACACACACAAGGAAGAAAATACATGTAAATTGCTGACCTAGGGACTTTACCCTGCGACCACGCCTGAATCCCCTCCCCACTTGTACCACATTGACCCCTTCTTAAGGTTAAACATTGCATTTTAGAGCTCACATCAGGGTAACCAAGTTGCATCAGGGTAACTTTAATGTGAATAAATTGTGTCAAGGTACCATTGAAATCCATCCAAGATGCATAAAGGTAACAACAACTGCATAAAGGTGTTGTGAGGGAAATTAAAACATAGAGATCCCTAAAGGTCTCAAATCATCTTCATTACAAAGAGTAGATCATGAGTTTGGGAAGATCAATGAGTGTAGTGACCGAGAATCTATTATAAAGTATCAAGATAGAGGTGAATCTAGGTACTAAATTCTTGAATCCAAAGCAAGAACCCACATGGTAGGATCATATTATATTAAACTACTGTCACTGTGAGGAAGACAATGAATAGTGACCTATGCCATGCGGTGAATAGGGATTCGACCACTATCACTGACTATGATCTTGAGCCTTGGAGTTGTGCGTGATTCCATTTTTAATGACTGGTCTTAGTAATTTAGAAGGTGAAAGAGGAGAAACACATTAGAGAATTTGAAGGCTAAGCGGGTGATCATATGTGCATTCACTAGAGAGGGGAAACACTCCTTCCAGACTGGTTAGTAGGAGTGGATATGGTAGAAGGGGCAGTGCTCGATAGATATGCCCTTTTCCCTTTCTATTTTATATTATCTATTTATTTAGATGTATTGTTTGAATATCTTTATTGTTGAAAACATAAGTAGCTAAATTTCTTAGGGAACTGATATAATATGAATTAATATATCTTTTTCTATTCTTTTGAAAGTTAATTAATATAATTTTCTTGTTTTTATTAGTTTTTGTTCACTATATTTTTTCCACTCTCTCTAATGAATTATTGAAAAATGAAGTTAGAGTTACATTTTTTGGTATTTGAAAATCAATTACTCTTCATTGAAATTAGAAAATAAAGGTGAAGTTTACTGGAAGTTACCAGTGTGATGTCTTCATCCAATGTTATCATTTTCAATTCCTCATGAGCATCTTTCCCACCATACTTCATGAACCAACTAGTGAAGAGTATGGGATCTATTTATTTTGCAACTTCAACCAAATTAATTCAATTGAAATAGGTTGAAGTCTATTTTATCTATAAAGAATCATATATTTATTGAGTTCATGATATATATATTATCCCTTAAGATAGTTTACAAGGAAGTTTTGATCACTAATCAACAACTAGGTGTTTTAACTCTCTTTATCACACAACTTTTAACACCCTATGTTTAAACTTGATATAACAATATAGTTACTTTTTCAATTTAGTTTTATCTAGTTTCCCAAAATGAATCATTATTTATACCCTTACCTCATTTTCTTTAGTATTGAACACTATTTTATAACACTTTTACCCAAAATTTTCACCATCACTCTATCACATTTATTGTTTCTATTTTTGTTAGTTTGTTTTGGAAGGTACACCATTATTGTTTTCTCTTGGGTTTGACCCTACTCATCACTAAATATTTAATTATGTATGATAAATTGTATTTTTAATGAGGTTCAATGACACTCAGTAAAAGTTTAGTGCCCTTTTTAGGAGGGTACGTGAGACCAACTAAAAAAATCAAAACAAAACATTAAATCAGTTAAAAAATAAAACACACACACACACAAATCCATTCAAAAAATATAAATATTCTTGTTTATTTTCTATTGTGTGCTGATTTTGAATTGGTATAACTTTAACCTACATGCACACAAGGAAATAATGTAAAAATGATCTTGAACCATCGATACCTAAATTCGAACAACATTGGTCTTCCCTTATAAACAAAAAGAAAACTGAGATGAAAAGTATGGAAATTTAGAGAGTTGAAAACTTGAATGAAAATATTAACCCACCACAGCCCATAAATCATGCAGTTAAGATACCTAGGTTTAGGGAGTTTCTAATTACCTTGGTTTCAAGTAATACTTCTTGCATCGGGCTTAATCATAGGTCTAGTAATTATGAAATCAAAGAGTCCCACATCTCTATGCTACGCTCTTTTGATGGCTATCCTAGTGAGGATTCTTTAAAGTACATCATAGGATTTTATAGTACTATCAAAAAATTGCCTTTACATGATCTTAGTGAGCAGGATCATAGGTTGAGGTTGTTACTATTTTTTTCTGAAGGTAAGGGCTAGAATCTAGTTCCTACACTTAGATGAAGATATTTTTGAAACTTGGGACCAGTTATTCAATTCTTTTGTGATGGAATTTTATTCTTGAAATATTTCCACCAAGGTATGTCACAAAATCACTAGATATTTTAAGATGAGTGAGATATTTTTCATAAAATATGAGAAAAATTTAGAGGAATTATTATATAGTTTCCCAACCACCATCTTCATCCACACCACTAAATGAAAATATTTTACAATGGTCTTACCCCATACCACCAAAATACAGTAGAGTAGTCATCAGGTGGTGATTTTTATGACATGACAACTAGTAAGTTTAAGAAAATATTTGATAAACTTACCCAAATTTCTCAACATAAAAGTTTTAGGAAAATATCTATTTATAAGGGAAAGTCCCATCATCAGGCTGCTAGTATTTTCATTGATAATTTACTCATAGAGTAATGAAACCATTGTAAAATGTTTGGGAATACAAAGAACTATTTTCCTAATTTTTATATACCCATTTAACAAGATAAAACTACCAATTTTATAGACTTTATGGTTATAACTTATGCTAGAAAAAACACGTTCTCAAATAACTATAACATTGGTTAACAAAACCACTCAAACCTGTCTTGGAGAGACTGAGGAGTGATGAAACAACTTGTTTCCCTTGGGTACTCAAATCAGCCTAGAAATCAATTTCAAAATACCATTGGACCTTTAATTATAATACTGTTTTGGAGGGTTTGGTTAGAAAACTGATCATTAAGGTAGATTCCCAACAATATAGCATTCATAATCTATAAACCCAAATAGCGAACTTGTAAGAGGCCTAGGTGGAAGAGAACAGGTAAAGTTTACAATCACAACTGAAATGAACCCAAAGGAAAATGTAATTTTTATCACCATAATATTAGGTTTGAGAATAAAAGAACATTTTAGGATACATCCTAAAGAAGATGAGATAGAATATCTAACTATTGTGGAATCAGTACAGGTTTACAAAAATCATTTGAAGTAAACGAAACAAATAATAATCGTTTTATTAACAATATCAAAAGAATAGAAAATGAAAATACTTGAAAGTAAACAGAACATGAGTATTTACATGGTTAGGGCCTTTTGGTCCTACTCCATAGTAAGAACACCACCATATTTTTCCTTGTTATTATGCAAAGAGAAAACATAGGACATGAAAATTGAGAAGAATAAAAGGCAGACCATGCACGTAGACTAGAGAAACTATCTAGGTATAAAGACCTAGTCACCCCAAGAGCCAATGGTGAAATTTGGAACAGAGATAGTAATGTTTTCCCTTGAAAAAGATAGACTCACGCACGCAACACCCAAAAACTAGACTAAAAAAAGAAAATAAAAACAAGATCATATAATGCTATAACCGAAATAGAAATCAAAAGGATTAAAAAAACAGAGGCTCGAAAGAGGTTTCAGCTTTTCCCAGGTCATACGATCTTGAACTCGAAGCGATCCACTAGAGTTCACAAGGCTTGAAATTTACACCAAGAAATTTCACCGGAGTAGGGGTAAAGAAGGTGTCGAGGTAGGGGTCCCTCAGAGGTTCCTCTCTCTAAGTTCTCTCAAATATCTCTGGAGTAGCTGAAAGAAATGAAGAACCACACACACAACAAATGAAAACCGACAAAGGGGTGAAATAATGGAAATAGAAGAAATGAAGGGATGCCCTAATAGGATTAATAAATGAAGAGCCATGTGGCATGTGGAAGGTGAGCCAAAAGATAGAGAATGCCGAGAGGTTGAAACAAATCTCACAGAAGCTGGGACATGTAGTAGACGAAAGACAAATAGGCAGCAGTGGATAAGCACACCGAGAAACTCAAATTAGCAAACCGGGACCACCGGATCAAAAATCATTAATGTCAAGGATGGGGTGAGATAGATGGATCATCATGGTGGAAACATGGAGGCAAGGCAAGCTAGTGGAGCAGATCAACTGATCAATCCAACAAACTAGTGGGCTATGGTCTAGGAACAAGCCCAACGATACAAAGAATCCCACATAGAGGCCCAACAAAAAAAGAAACCAAAAAAAAATATAATTTCATAATAATAATAGAAAAATACATGTAAAAGTTTTCATGGAATCAAAAAAATTTAATTTTAAAAAAACTCAAATTAACACTAACAGATTTTGAAAATCAAAATATGGAAAACACTAAGTCTCAAAAAGTGGAAAACAAGGTTTAAAATGATATTAATTATGAATAATTACATTAAAGAGATAAATAAAAAAGGAAAATAAAATAGGAAATGATTAAGGAAGTTAAAAACAATGTTGGGTTTGAGGAGGAGGAAAACCAACTAGTTTTGAGTCATTATGCCCCTCCCATTCCCTTTCCTCAAAGGATAAAAAAAATGATGAAACTAATTATCTAAAATTACTTGATATATTTTAATCAGTATGAAAATTCCCTTTTATTAGGACTTAGATAAAATCCCCTAATATTTTAAATTTATCAATAGAATTTTAGATAATAAAATGGACTTAGAAGAGACAGCCACTATTAGATTAACTAAGGAAAATAATGATTTCCTGTAAAAGAAGTTACCTCCTAAATTAGTGGACCTTATAAGCTTTACTATTCCATGAAAAATAATATAGGGTGAAGATTAGAATTTATTGTATGACTTGTGTTACATTATTAACCCGATTCCTTAGTCCTTATTTGAATAGTTGGGTCTATGGGAGCTAAAATCAACTTCTGAATCTCTTCAGCTGGTTGATAGGTCAATCAATCACCCCATTTGATGGGTGGATGGACTATTAGTCAATATAGGGATTCTTATATTGCCCAATGAGTTTCTAGTTCTTGAAATTAAGTGTTACACAAAGGTTTCAATCATTCTAAGAAGACCATTCTTGGCTACAGGTGGGACTATTATAGATGTTTCAAAGGGAAAACTTACCTTCTATTCTGGAGATGACCAAAATGAGTTCCATGTTTTTAAGGAATATAAACTTGAGGTTAGCTTAAATCAGAAAAATATTTCTAAATAAGTATTTCTATCTGAGATAAGGAGGGGTATGCATGATCATTTTTGAGGGATTAATTCAGGATTCAATGCATTAACATTTCAAGGTAAATTTTTTAAATCTAATTCCACATGATAACTCAAAAGAATAGGGAGACTTTAGAGAAGAATTAGGGAGCTTATTAATAAGGATAAAGAGGTGATTTATAATGACTAATTTTTTTAAATGATTTTTAGGCTATTCATAAATATTCACAACCCTCTTTTAGTGAGACAACCCCCTCTCTTATGCATGATTTCGATTCAGAACAAATTGTGAGCTATAAGACTTTTTCAGAAGTATTTCCAACTGAAGATAAGTGATTTGAGGGTGAGTAATAGTCTAAGGTGAGTGACTTACAATTAGAAGTTAAATATAAGTTTCCTCAACCTACTAAGAGTGTGAAAAATGATAATCTTGTTAGTTTTCTAAAAATGTAAAATAGTTTTGTTCCTACCATAACAAGATTTTTTAAAGATGAATTTAGTATCTATAATCTTAAAGAGTTTTTAAGAGATCTTGAGGATCCTTTATCTACTTAAAATAAGGAAGTTTACATTAAGAGTGATGCTTTGGATGATAGTGAGAATGTTTCAGTAGTCTTTGCACTTGAATTTGAGTGTTTGGATGATTCAAGTGTGGAGGAACCTAATGATTATGTTGTTGGTCATTTTAATGATTTTTTAGGATGATGTAATTAATTTTTGGTTCTATTTGTTATATTTTTGGATTTTAAATAGAATTGGACAACAACATCATCCCTTTATCCTTAGAGGAATTCAAGAGACTATTGATAGATTTAGGCATTCTAGAAATTTTTAGAGAACATGATGACATTTCCCTACAAATCAGTGAAGTGAAAAATATCAATAAATCATGCCCACTAAGTGATCATATATAAAAAATCAAGGGGAAAGTAATAATTAATATAGTAAATTTAGCACTACATGGGAGGAAACCCATGGTTTTTAAATTTTTACTTATTATTTTTTAATAAATATATCTTCTTCTGTTTTTTGTGTTTTCCCTTCAAATCTATTCATTCAATACATCTATGGACAGAGTTTCATTGTACATTCTCTCCCCATATATTCATTTCATAATTTGTTTTTCAATGATTTAAATTCATGTATGTTTAATTCTACTCTTTTAGGTACTTTATTGGAAAAAATTAAGTTGATCACTACTAGAAAAACAGGTATTTGCGACGGGATCCCGTCGCAAATAGCCATTTGCGACGGGGTCCCGTCGCAAATAGCCCGTTGCTGAAAACGCCGTCGCAACTACACTTATTTGCGACAGGCCCGTCGCTAAAGACTATTTTTGCGACGGGCATTCTCCCCGTCGCAAATAGTATTCCGTATTTTTGTAAAAAACTTTTAAAACAATTTTTGCGACGGGACCCGTCGC
The DNA here is from genome assembly GCA_963277665.1 of Viscum album. NCBI lineage: Eukaryota > Viridiplantae > Streptophyta > Magnoliopsida > Santalales > Viscaceae > Viscum > Viscum album. The sequence continues at coordinate 629,812,686 of OY728134.1, read as the reverse complement.
AAATACCTTTTGCGACGGGACCCGTCGCAAATACCTTTTGCGACGGGACCCGTCGCAAATAGCTTTAGCGACAGTTCCGTCGCAAAAACTCTTTTTTAAAAAAATAAAAAATTTAATAATACTAGTATTTGCGACGGGAGTCGGGACCCGTCGCAAATACTTTAAAAATAAAAAATAAAAAACTATTAATAATACTAGTATTTGCGACGGGCATAGTATCCCGTCGCAAATACTATAAAAAAATAAAAAAAATAAATTATTAATAAATTATTTTAATTAATATAATAATAGAATTATAATTTACAAATGAAAATAATAAATTATTTTAATTACTATAATAATAGTAGAATTATAATTCAAAAATAAAAATAATAGAATATTAATAAATAATTTAATTAATATAATAATATTACAATTATAATTCATAAATAAAAAAAATATTAATAAGTTATTTTAATTAATATAAAAATAATAGAATTATTTTACATTCAAATATTAAAATAATTCAAGTATTACAAAAAAAATAATTAAATTATAATATTATAAAATTTTAATATATATATAAAATTTTAATATATATATATAATTTTAATATATATATAAAATTTAATATTATAAAATATAAATAATATTATTATTCATATTAATATTGTTATTTAAAAATATAATATTATTAATATTTTATAATGAGACAGAAACTACGAATAGAAAAAAAATATATTTTGATTTCACAAATTTTATAACAGAAATACAAACTCTAATCTAAAGGAGGGGGGGGAGGGGGGGGAGGTGGGGGATCTGCAGATGGTGGTGGAGGAAACTCCATCCCTAAAGCATGAGTGAGTCGGCGCATGTACTCCATCAGCTCCTGATGCTGCTGCTGCCACCGACTCGTCTGCTCCTCGTACAGCTGCTGTTGGCGTCGACGCTCCTCCTCATGCTGCTGACGCATCTGCTCCTGCTCCTGTCGGAGACTCTCTATCTGTGCAGTCTGAGATCGCAACTGATCCTCATACTGTGTAGAAGAAGATGTACGAGCTCCTCTCGAGCTGGACGCCGACATCGCAACACTGCCATAATAATCTCCGGGAGTCAGTCGAGAGCCGATACCAACTACCCGGCCCTTCTCGAAGGCATACTGGGTGGCCTGCATCCATGCCGCCTCATCAAACTGACGGGCAGTGGTCTAATCTGATGACTCGGCCTGACTCTCAGGCCGGGCCTGTGCCGCTGCGGCCTCATATGACTCCTATAGTTGCAATTTAAAATTAAAATTGTGAATATATTATATGCAGTTAATTTTTAAACTTGAAAACAAATAATACTGACCACGATGTGATGCTGACGATCACCTCTGAGCTCCCCAGTAGCAGGATCACTGTACATCCTCCGATATACGTCGTACTCTGTAATATCGGGGTGCTCGACAGCCTATAAGAATAAAAAATAAACTGTTAATATTTATAGTTATATAAAATATTTATAAATAATGTACGTACCAGATGCTGTCTATGAGTACTGAAAGAACGACTCCCAGCTCGATGAGTCACCTCCTGTCTCCCCCGATTCTGCCTCCCCACCGATGATCTCCTCTGAAAGGCACCACTCAACCAGTGCGCACATAATCCATCCCATACATGTGATGAAATATACTCTGGTCGGTGTGCTCTACATGACTCCTCAAAATCTGACACTCCTGCTTTCTTCATCGCAGCTTTTCTTAAATTGTGCAAAAACTGACGAAGACGATCACGCATGGCCACCTCCCATGCCTCGTGGATGGCGTCACGCATGGTATCCTCGATCGGATACCATAAACCCTACAAATAAATCAAAATATCAAGTTAGAAATGAAATAATTTTCAAAATAAAAATTATTTATTTACGTACGTACCAACCAATGGCCGAACATGGCCTGCTGCACATCAATGGGAATCTGCTCCCATGTGGTCCACGGCTGAGAGAAATAGTTGCGCAAAATAGCGCTGCCCTGTCCGACTGCTATATGCGGAAAACTGAAAAAATAATAAACATTTATTATGTGAATAGATTAATGAAATCTTAGTCAAATCCACAGGTTATCACACAGGTTATCACACCTCCGGGTGCGCGGATCAAACCCAAGATGTGGACGTCGCTCGGGGACGGGGTCAGGAATCATCAATCGTGCAAGACCGCGCCCCCTCCGCGTACTCCCTGGAGTGCCTGCAGGCTGAGGGTCATCTGCCAGCAACTCATCCGCATCGAAAGGCAGGTCAGCCTCCGCCAACTCACGAAATGTGGCCTCGTCCATCTGAAACAGAAAATGTTAATGTTAGCAAATAATTGATAATTACTATTATATATACATATATACATATTATGATTGTATATAAATACCATGGAATTCTATAAGTGTTCATCTTCATCATCATCTTCATATATGTCAATGTCATCTTCATATTCCTCCTCAACATCATCGATATCCATTCGAGTTGCAGTTGCTTCATCTCTTACCATTTCAAATTCATGTGTGACATCATTAACATCATCGTCATCACCGACTCTTAAATGTGGGGTGTCGTCATCGATACTCATATCTCTTTGTAAAAAAGATTGATTTTGAGTACTCTCTTGAAAAACTTCAATTCTTTGCACATCAGTGAAAGCACATTCACTTTGACTAAACTGATTGTCTCGAATTTTGATTTTTATTACACTCCACCAATCAGTCAAGTCTCTTGATGTTGCACAGTACTTTGCATAATAAACTTGATATGCCTGTTGAGCCAATAAGAATGGTTCATTTACTGCGAGAACACTTTTACATTTAATATCGATGATTCCATGAGTCGGATGAACACGCACGCCTCTCTCTGTATCCAACCACCGACATTTGAACATGGTTATGTAATGTTGTCCAAGATAACAGAGTTCAATGATTTCATCAAGTATGCCATAAAAGTCAACTTCATTTTCTCGATGATGAGATCCTCTCAAGCTAACTCCACTGTTCATTGTTTTTTTCGATTCCCCATATGCATGTGTGTGGAATCGAAATCCATTCACCACATATGCATTATAAGTTTTAACAAGTTTGGAAGGTGGGTTACTCAATACACACAGCCGTTTGTCAATTTTATCAGCATGTCGAGACACCTGAAGATTTGTGAAATAATTATCAATATAGTAAACTATACATTGAATGAGTTGCTAAAAGATAAAGAATTTATGTTACCAGTTTTTGAAACCACTGAGAGAAATTTTTCAGTCGACGTTCTTCGAGAGCAGCTGCTGTAATTTGTGGAATTTGTTTCTTGATATGATTATCATACAACCTATAAAAACCAAAGTTATTTACTGTAACATAAATGATAGAATAAGTGATATAAACACTTACAGTACAACTGATGTCATCTCTTCACAGTTGAGCAGAACATACGTATGAGCTCTATGATGTTCATCATCTGAAAGCCAGCGTTCAGAAACTCCACCAAAACCAAGCTCTGACTGGTTGAAAACAGATAATTGATTGTTGATTTCATCAATATTCCTCTCATTCCGTCCCATTCGGTTGTGTTTTGAAGGATACTCAGATTCAAAATAATGGGAGCAGAAAAAAGATATTTCCTCTTGCAAATAAGCTTCTGCAATAGATCCTTCAACAGATGCTTTGTTGCGTACTTTTCTTTTCAATTTTTGCATGCATCTTTCAAATGGGTACATCCATCGAAACTGTACCGGACCTCCACATTTGGCTTCATATGGCAAATGTAACATCAAATGTTCCATTGAGTCGAAGAAAGACGGTGGAAATATTTTTTCAAGTTTACATATAATTACAACAACATCATTTTCAAGTTTGCCTAGAGCATCATAATCTGCCGTAGCCGCACAAATTTCCCGAAAAAAATGAGACATGTCTGTTATGGAATCCCAAATCACAGAATTCAACAGACCTCTTAATCCAATGGGTAGAAGTCTCTCCATTATAACATGACAATCATGACTTTTTAATCCAGTAATATGACCATTCTTTACACATCTACCCAAATTGGAAGCACAGCCATCTGGAAGTCTCAAATCTGCAATCCACTGACAAAATAATAAACGGTTTTCTTTAGACAGTGTATAAGCTGCTTTTGGTTTCAGTAACCTTTCTGTTCTGACATTCTCAAATAGTTCCAATTCTGGACGCCTGCAAATTTGGGCAAGATCTAAACGTGCATTTACATTGTCTTTGCTCTTTCCTGGCGTATCCAAAACTGTATGAAACAAATTATCAAAACAGTTCTTCTCAATATGCATGACATCTAACATGTGTCGGACCAACAAATCAGACCAATATGGAAAATCCCAAAATATGCTACGTTTAATCCAATTGTGTTCTTTCCCAAAACCAGAAATTTTCTGTTGGTTTATTGTGGGACCAAAAGTGATGGGAGGTAATGAAAATACAACTGATTTTAACTCCGAACCTGATAGCATTTTTGGAGGTCCATCCCTTTCAGCTGTTCCTTTTCTAAAATGAGATCTGTTTCTGCGAAAAGGATGATCAGCTGGAAGAAATCTGCGATGACAGTCAAAATAACACGGTTTCTTTCCATGAATGAGCATAAATGCTTTGTTCTCTCCCATACAGTAAGGACATGATTTCTGACCATGTGTACTCCAGCCAGATAACATCCCATAAGCCGGGAAGTCACTTATTGTCCACATCAATGCTGCTCTCAGTATGAAATTCTGTTTCGTTGCAACATCATATGTACTGACACCAGTACTCCACAATAAATTTAATTCATCAATCAATGGTTTCAAATAAACATCAATATTTTTCTTCGGATGTCCTGGAATTAGTAAAGTCAAAAAGATATATGGCTCCTTCATCAACATCCATGGAGGTAAATTATACGGAGTTAAAAAAACAGGACAACATGAATATTGACTACCATAAGATCCAAACGGGCAGAAACCATCAGTGGAAAGGCCCAGTCGAACATTTCTAGCTTCTAAAGCAAATGATGGATGCACTCTATCAAAATGTTTCCATGAATCACCATCGGCTGGATGATTCAAGCTTTTATCAGTTGAACTATTCTCTTTATGCCATGACATCATTGTCGCTGTATTCTTAGACATGAATAAACGTTGAAGTCTGGATGTAAGCGGAAAATATCTCAACTGTTTTACAGGAATCAAACCAGACTTCCCGTGTTGTCCTTCTTTATATCTCAGTTGCCCACATGTGGGACAACTATCCAACGACTCATTTTCCCCTGAATATAAAATGCAGTCATTTGAACATGCATGAATCTTCTGACAAGTAAGTCCCAAATTTCGAACCAACCTCTTACTTTCATAGTAATTTGCAGGTAAAACATTTCCTTCGGGTAACAGTGTTTTCAGCAAAGAAAATATCTGGTCAAAACTGGTGTTTGACATTCCGTTATCTGATTTGATAGCCATAAATTTTGCAACTGCTTCTAATTTGCTCATCTTGCAGCCAGGATATAATGCATCCTCAGCAGACTTCAACAACTCATAAAATTCAGACGGTCCCAACTCAGGATTTGAAGCTATATCATCCGGAGTTTCTGTATGTTGAACAGATGAACCTGCAACATCATGTACTAAATCTTGAAACTGGGATGGATCCGGAATCAAGTTGGTATCACCTGCTCTGGAACTGCGTTCACCGTGTTGATACCAAAAAACATAATCTGCTTGAAAACCAAAACGCAAGAGATGTTCCCCCTAATTATTGGTAATTAATACTAATTATTGGTAATTAATACTAATTATTGGTAATTAATACTAATTATTGGTAATTAATAATCATTATTACTAATTATTGGTAATTATTACTAATTATTCCTAATTAATACTAATTATTCCTAATTAATCCTAATTATTCCTAATTAATTCTAATTATTCCTAATTATTCCTAATTATTACTAATTATTGTTAATTATTACTAATTATTGTTAATTATTACTAATTATTACTAATTATTTCTAATTATTACTAATTATTTCTAATTATTACTAATTATTGCTAATTATTAGTAATTATTACTAATTATTACTAATTATTGCTAATTATTACTAATTATTGCTAATTATTATTAATTATTGATAATTATTAGTAATTATTGATAATTATTGGTAATTATTACTAATTATTGGTAATTATTGGCAATTATTGTTAATTATTACTAAATAGTGATAATTATTGGTAATTATTGGTAATTAATACTAATTATTGGTAATTAATACTAATTATTGGTAATTAATACTAATTATTGGTAATTAATACTAATTATTGGTAATTAATACTAATTATTGGTAATTAATACTAATTATTGGTAATTAATACTAATTATTGGTAATTAATACTAATTATTGGTAATTAATAATCATTATTACTAATTATTGGTAATTATTACTAATTATTCCTAATTAATACTAATTATTCCTAATTAATCCTAATTATTCCTAATTAATTCTAATTATTCCTAATTATTCCTAATTATTACTAATTATTGTTAATTATTACTAATTATTGTTAATTATTACTAATTATTACTAATTATTTCTAATTATTACTAATTATTTCTAATTATTACTAATTATTTCTAATTATTACTAATTATTGCTAATTATTAGTAATTATTACTAATTATTACTAATTATTGCTAATTATTATTAATTATTGATAATTATTAGTAATTATTGATAATTATTGTTAATTATTACTAATTATTGGTAATTATTGGCAATTATTGTTAATTATTACTAAATAGTGATAATTATTGGTAATTATTAATAATTAATACTAATTATTGGTAATTAATACTAATTATTGGTAATTAATACTAATTATTGGTAATGAATACTAATTATTGGTAATTAATACTAATTATTGGTAATTAATACTAATTATTGGTAATTAATACTAATTATTGGTAATTAATACTAATTATTGGTAATTAATACTAATTATTGGTAATTAATACTAATTATTGGTAATTATTACTAATTATTCCTAATTAATACTAATTATTCCTAATTATTACTAATTATTACTAATTATTGTTAATTATTCCTAATTATTACTAATTATTGGTAATTAATACTAATTATTGGTAATTAATACTAATTATAGGTAATTATTACTAATTATTGTTAATTATTGATAATTATTACTAATTATTGTTAATTATTCCTAATTATTACTAATTATTGGTAATTAATACTAATTATTGGTAATTAATACTAATTATAGGTAATTAATACTAATTATTGGTAATTATTACTAATTATTACTAATTATTCTTGATTATTGATAATTATTGATAATTGTTCCTAATTATTAGTAATTAAATGAATAATTATCAATAATTAGAAATAATTACCAATAATTACAAATAATAACATTATTAATATATTTTATTATTAATATTAAAATAATATAATTTTCTAATTTATATACAATTCTTCTTTGATCTGTGCGTTTTCTATCTCCACATACAAATAATACATGTGAAGACAGCAAACACACAGATCAAAAAAGAATTGTATATATATAAAAAATTATATTATTTTAATATTAATAATAAAATAAACTAATAAGGTAATAATGTTCTTATTCCTAATTATTGGTATTTATTACTAATTATTAATATTTATTCTTAATTATTAAAAATTATTACTAATTATTCCTAATTACCATTAACTATAAACAATACTAATAATTTAAATTTATTAAGTAATAAAACAATGTAAACATAATTAAATTACAACTAATTAATAATAATTGAAACTAATAAAAAATAAAAAATAAATAAAAAAATAAATTGAAGATAAATACCTTGAAAATTGATCTGTTCTGATCGTTCTTCAAAACTTTAATATCAGCTCCGGAGAAAAAAATTAAACTGGAGAAAAACTCAACTCTAGAAATATAATTTTGAGAGAAGGAGAAGATAAGGAATGAGAATGAAATGAAAAAAACGGATGGGGGTATTTATAGGTTAGATTATTTGCGACGGGATTCCCGTCGCAAATAGTATTATTTGCGACGGTACCCGTCGCAAATACCTTAGCCAACATTTATTACGGTCAACCGGTAAATAGTTATTTGCGACGGGTCCCGTCGCAAATAACCCCTGCCGACATAGTATTTGCGACGGGGGAATATTCCCGTCGCAACTACCTTTTACCGCCGCCGGTTATTTGCGACGGGAATATTCCCCCGTCGCAAATAAGTTTCCCGCGATTTGGCGCGCATCGCGGGAAAACTATTTGCGACGGGGAAATACCCCCGTCGCAAATAAGTTTTTAACATGACTATTTGCGACGGGATTTATTCCCGTCGCAAATAACCCGTCGCAATTGCTCATTTTTCCCGTAGTGGATCTTGTAGTGTTAAGGGATAGAAATTTCAAGCAAGAGAATTAAGAGAAAACCAAACGACATGGGGTAATTTTTTTAATGATATCATTCAGATTTTAATTTTTTATGTTTATTTAACTAATAAATTATTCCATGAAGAGTTTTTTTTAATTTTTTCTATGAATCTTGGTTTAAAATATGCTTTATGATTGTAATTAAGTGTGGTGGTAGGGTGTTTTCTTTGAAACTGAATGCAATGCTATATCTGTTTTGAAATTCACGGGGTGTTATGATTGATTAAATATATATAGATAAAAATCCATTTGAAATAGATGTAAAACCTTATATTAACACCTTTATTATTATTTGAGTTACTATAACTATTTGAAATGTGTTGTTTCATGCTAAAAATATTATGTAAATTATGTTGGTTGATGCCACTTTTCTATCTAATTATATGATGAGATTACTACCATTGCATGTTATTTATTTAAGGTATCTTTGAAAATTAAATTTGAATCTTCAAGTGTTAAGTTTCATTGTATTTTAAAACAATGTATATTTTCTAAAACTCTAATGCAGTAACTAGCTAGGGACTCATTTTTCATGTTGAGATTTTTTTTATTGAGTGCCAAATATGTTTTTAAGCTTTGTTTTAACCCCTTAAAATAATCTCTTGGAACCCGAATTTGAAAATATGTTTGACTTTAATTGTTTTAAATTTTTTCTCACTTTGAGATTCAATATTAGGGTCAATTTTGGATTTTAAGTGTAGGGAAGGGTTCTCTATTATGCTAAACTACAATTCAATACAGTTCACTTAAAAAATCTCTGATTTTTTTCAAAATTTATTATTTTCAAGATTAATTTATCATTTTTAGCATTTCAAATTTTTTCTAAAGTTTCCAATTTGAGTGGTTTAATATTTTATATTTCTAAATATATTTAACTAGGTAAATATTTTTATTTCTCTCTTAAATTTTTTTTTTCTAACATTTTGGGAGTAAGTTTTATGATTTTCATTGAATTTAATTTTTTTATCAAAATTAAAATCATAAGTTTTACATTCAAATAGATTATTAAATGAACTCAAAATCCTTAAAAACTTTTTATTCTTTAAGCTAATACCAATGGATTAATTATTTATGATTATCCACCAATTGTGTCTAATTATTATATATTAAATCATGTGAGTCTATTCACATGGAGAAAAAGAGAAGTTTGGAAGAACAATTGTTTGAAAATGAACTTTGTTTAAATTATTTCAAAATATTCAAATTAAATTACTTTTATAAAACATGAAACTAAATTTTCACCAAGTCATTTGTTTCAAGAGAGCAATCATATTTAAATTTGAGAGATTCTATGAGAGAAAATACATTTTAAATCCAACTCCTTATTGGAAATTCAGTTGTTCATTCTTATACTTTTCTTTCAATGAATATGTATAATTGGTTGCTTAAGGAAAAATAATATCTTAAATGTTGGAAAATTTGATGTGGCACATTTTGGTACATGTTTGAAACATCATTTCCATGTAAATTTAATGATTTTACATTAAAAATATGTTATAATTGGTTATATATTTAATATCGATAATTTTATATTGGAACTGTAATTATTTCATTGTTTTTTTTAAAAATGTGTGTTTTTGGTTCTTTATAGATTATTGTTTTGTTCTTTATGGAATATTTATTGAAATATTATTTTTGGAAATGATTTAATGGTTGGGATTTTGGGTTTAATTTTTATGTTTTCCATGTTTTTATCCATTGTTGATATTCTATGTAATTAATTTTAATTATTCTGCTAAAAACTAAAATTTATTAAAGTATAATTTTGTACTTAAAATTTATAAATTTCACTAATTGTTTGGTTTTTTTATCTTAAGAAACTATGTAAGGGAACAAATAGAGCTACGTAAATATCATCATGGAACTCACAACCTGTATAAAGGTAGTTCAGAACCAACATAAGGGTGAGCTCGAGGTTGAAGCGAGGTATATAAAGGTTATTTGGTTTCAATGTAAAGTTCAACCTATGGTTGAAGTAATACATAAAGGTCACTAAAACTATAATAGATAATGCAAAGGAATCACCGAGCATACAAAGTCTACATAAGGGTAGCTACATTCCTCATAATCTACATAAGGGTATATAGCAGTGCTATGTTCGGGTACCACCATGCCTCTCAAAAGATGTATAAAGGTAAGAAAAACTATGTAAAGGTGTTGTGATGGAAATTAAAACATGAAGAGCCCTAAAATTCTCAACTCATCTTCATTATAAATAATAGATCAACAAATTGTGAAGATCAATGAGTATACCACCTGAGAAGCTACAATAAAGTGAAGTGATGATTATTGAATCAACCCGGAGTTCCATCCAGGAACTAAATGCTTGAAACCAAAGAAAGAACCTATGTGAACCACACGAGTCATACATATTTAATCTTGATCCCCACTAGATATAGTTGTTTCAATACCAAACTTGAACCAGTGAAACTACCAAATATCTAAAAGGCCCATCACTTTATCTCAACCACACCTAACTATTCCCAAATCAACCCCCACTATGATCAATATGTGATATCATATAAAGATCCAACACTTCCATTCCCTTTCTCAATCAAGACAAGGTGTTTCAAACCTTTCCACCATCACAATATACCTAGTCACAACCTAAGTACGATCATTCACTGAAATTCCATTTGTATCCCATAGCCAATTTCTAATTAGTAGAGAAACTAAGGAGTCCTATTTTGGATTGGTGTAGCCCGACCTGGTTTGGATGATGTTTGGGCTGAATGCTTGTGGCTTGTACTGCGCACCAGGATACAACCTTTGTGGGTCGAGCTCCATGGTGAGATCGTTGGGGGCTGTGGGGGGCAACACTTCCCTACTCTAGGGGTCTGAGAGTCGAAGGCCCCTGACCCAAATTTTGGGAACTATAACATCTCTGACCACTATAGCAGACATGACCAACCAACACCGATAGAACACTATAGCATTGTGGATTTTGGAGTCAATAGTAATATATATCCTTGAAATTCTAACTACTGGATACTGTAGCACTTTTGACTTGGGTTTCCATCTTTCACTATAGTGATGCAGACTTGCAGCCATCTTTCACTGTTGAAAAACAGAATTTCTAATGGTTGGTGGAATAGTGATTCATTCTCCTTATTATCCCATTTAGTTTTGTATGTTAGAAACTCTGAGAAATCTCCCTATAATTTTTGATCCTAACATATAGTGAAATTATGCCTCTCTATGGATATAGGGATTATTCCCAAACCACATAAATATCGTTTTTCTTGTTCTTTTATTTTTTTCCCTTTTAATCTTCTATGAATCATTTATTTATGTCATTGCGACTCTTGACGTTTCCGTATCATCCTAGACCTCATTATAAAACACAAGAACTTATCATGGTCTTACAACCCATACAATCCTGAAGGTACTAGATATGCACCCCTCTTGGAATAACCCACACACTAGAAAACTTCACATGAAATCATCATGTATCAATAATGTCATTGTAACATAACACTAGTAGTCATGTGATTATGTACACACTCTCCCAAACCTGTAGAGTTTCCAAAACCCGACCATCAACATGTCTCACCTCCTCAAGGACATGCATAAACCATACAACATACATACCATGTATGTTGAGTAACATATCAATTTCTTACTCCCAATTATAGTGAGTATCCATAAAACCACTCATAATGGTGTATCACTTTCCCTTCCATCAGCAAAAAAACATAACCAAGAACGTGCACACCCTAGCACTACCATACCAAATAATTATACCCAAATCATCATGAGCCACAACCCATAAATCCTAGGATCACTTGCCTAATTAACTAATTGAACCTAACCTTAAATAGGTCAATTGACTTTGGCAACAAAACTATTCACACTTTCATTCCCAAAACACCAAATCATTCCTTATATGACTACACCACATACTTTATCACACTTATGAATCAATCAAACAATTAAAATCATGACCCACAATTCTGATAAAAAAAGGTATCCATGTGCTTGGGACAACCACTCCCTCTTGGTATACCCTCATATATCATAACCCAACATGATAAATAATATCCAATACCCCCTATTATTCCGCCAACATACCCTAACTTACCCAAAATCTCGATCCATACCTCATCATCACTATGATCTTCTCCATAGTCTATGGACCATACACCTATAGGTCATACCTCACAAAGTAACACCAATGCTTCTATCTTAGATATTATAAGGTAACTCACCTACCAATACATTCATCTCAGGACCTTGTCAATATTGGGTATCCCCGTACCCATACCAACTACCCAATCTAGGGTTCCAATTCTCACCTTGTACCCACACATTAGACTACCCCCTTGATGATCACTATCATATACATAAGCACATCAACGATGTTACTTATAAGAAATAAAACCCATCATTTCCATATAAAATATCAAAAGGAAGTAACAATCATTGCACCCCACTACCCCATACACAATTTGTGACATAAGGGTCTCATATCACTCAGGCATGGATCTATCCCAACCTACCCAATCTCAAGTCCAGGTAACCAATATACATAAATTCACATAACTAATAATCATATACAAAATAAGAACAATAACCATGCTCAATTTTCATAGAGTGGCACAAAAAACTTATATAGGAAGACATCATATAAGTTGTTTTTTACACATTAAACACTAAACTCATCTTAGAAACAAAATCATTGATCACCTGCTAGTATATGAATGTCATGTGAATACTATGGCACAAATATGATGTAAGGATGTACACCAATTTCCACTCTGGTCTAAGAGAAAACCCATAAATAAATTAACAAAAATATAATCCTTCGCAAAATAAACTCAACCATAATAATGGAAAACAAAAAAATCAATCCCAACTCCCTAGAAACTTGGACTTCAGCTCATGTAGTGTAACTACCCAAACATTAATTAATGAAAATTCCTCTTGATTTAATTAAAATTATTATTACGGATATATAAAACTTATGAACTTACTTGGTTTTATGTTTTTGTATTACTGTTAAGAATTGTGACCATTGTTAATATAGTCGTTAAAAAGTGATCACATGATTAGTATAAATATAGGGCTTTAACAAATCCAATTTACTCAGACAAAGGAAGCGACGATGTCATCCAGTAGAATTTCTCCATACGAAGCCCATTTTTCAGAGCTCAGAAAGGAGGTGGATTCATTGGGATTCACTCTTGACCAATCCTAATCCTAGCTTCAACACATTAAGATTGAGTGAAACCACCTATAGGAGAAGTAGAAGTTGATAGAGATTACCACTCGAGTGATGTTATCTGAGCCACCGAAAGAGTCTGTCACTATCACACACCTTACCCTTAAGTCTTATGCGGGTGTTATAAGGAGTTATGAAACAAGACCCTAGCACTATGATTATGTACATTATTTTTTTATATAGAATATACATTCATTTCATTATTTTCACTTTGTAAATATTTTTTAAAGCAAAAATGGAATTTTTAGTTAATATTCAATTAAGAAATCTATTTTGAAGAATTAATGGATTTATATAAATTAAATAATATTTTAATGAAATATTATTAATAAATTAATTTTTATTAAATATAAATGATCATATATTTTTTATTAATACAATTGAATTTTTTATTAAGGTTTGAAAGCTGTTTTTGTCAAGACCCATGAATTTTCAATAAATGCCAGTTTTTATTTTAAAAATAAAAATTCAAAATTTTAGAAAATTATTTAGATAAAATGAATATTATTTTTGGAATCAGGATGTCGAAATTATCCAATGGTGAATTTTTCATAATTTTCTGTGACAGTCAAATTTTTAGGTAAAAATTAAATACCATTTAAATATATAATGTGTTTAATAACATCATAATGACCTAATAGTGATGTAATAAAATACTATATACATTATGTTCAGTAAATATATCTTTTAACATTAAAATAATTTGATTTTAGGTTTGTTTCATTTATTTTACAAAGCTTTAGTGGACTCTCCAAGTCTTACAAAACATTTTAACTTTTTAAATTGATTTCCTTGAGAGTGTGACTCACCTCCACATAATAAAGCCTAATATTTTAATAATCTTGGAAATTTTAATTATAAAATAATGTTTTCCAATCCCCTTTGAAAAAAACTATGGACAAAAACCATGGTTTGGTTTGTGGTTTTGATTAGTTTAATGTGTAGTGTCCAAAACCTAAATAATAAATAATTCCCTCCATTTTACTATATAAATCCACCCATTATCCCACTTCCTCTTCACTAAAAGCCTTTTTAGCTCAAACAATATCTACCCTCATCTCTCTATAATCCTACCAGGTCTCCCCAAGCTCCCAGAAAGCCTCTCTCAAGCCTCTCCCAAGCCTTTGGGATCACACTTCCAAGTAAGGGATTCCATCATTTCTCATTTTATCCAAGTTTCTTAATATTGTTATGCCATTTTATGTTAAATTATAAATTTTGGGTATGATTTATAAACTCCCATATACTTCCCTTCTTATTTTACACTGATGATATACCGTTACCATGCCGAAATTCCGTAAGGGATTTCTTCCTTTCTCATTTTTGTCCAAATTTCATTAAGTTGTTGTAACCTTTTTATTTCAATTAGAAATGTTGGGGTATGATTTTTCACCCCCCATACTTCACTCATTATTTTTTAATGACTATATACCCCTTTATATCTCATTAATTCCTCCCATGTACACCCATTACTATGCTGAAATTCCGTAAGGAATTTCTCTCTTCTCATTTACATTCAAGAAATTCATTTGTATTATGAATATAAACTCCATTAAATATGTTAGGACATTTATATATGTGACCACTTACTATAAATTTTATGTAAATATGATGATACACCCCTTTATCTCTCATCAAACATTTTTATGAATTCTTATGTCACGCCGTTATGCTGTCGAAATTGCATCACAATTTTCTAAGCTAAAGTCATTGTGGAGTGAATAGCATGCCCATTTCTCTATCAAGGGTATTCACTTTTATGCACATTTACCTATTAATTATAGAGTTTCATGTATTAATTCCACATTACTTTATCATGGAATAAATTATGATACTTAGTGAATCCATGTTATAATATCCATGTGACACACTTATGCATGAAATGAAATGATTAAGAAGGGTGCACCCTCATAGCACTCCAATGAATTGGGTAAAGATTAGTATCATGATACATCAAGTTAAATTAGGGTTTAATCATTCTAATTATAGTGCAATAAGGTTTTAATCATTCTCCATGTGCAATGAGCCTTGGCTCATGCTAATACCATGTTATGTGTTGTTGCCAAATTTCCATGTTATGATAATCATGCTATATCATGCCTTTATGTTCTTGTTTCTTTTATACTCCATTTATATGCCTATTGAGTAACATGTATTCTATTATTCATGTTATTCCTTGTTTAATCCCTTAATTTGATTTATACTCTCCCTTTTCTTATGCATATCCTCAGGTTATCCCATGCAATGCTAAGTATGAGGGAATGTAGTGGCCATGTAAAGGATGTTTTCAATAAAGAGGTTGTGTTTCATGTTTTAAGTAATTATGTAATGTTACTAATCCACAAAGACACTATACCACTCGATCTTATATATTGCATCAAGTGAAGATTTTATGTAATAAACCATGTTTAAGTGTGTAATAAAAAGCAGGGTTGTCATAGTTGGTATCAAAGGATATGTTTAGTTATTTTTGGGATTAGGATTAGAAAACCCTAGTAAAAGCCTTAGGGATAAGAATAAGTATAATAAAAACATCCCTAAGTTTTGGTGAGTATTGAGTAAGTGTTTTATCAAGAAAATACATCCCTATCTAGATATGAGCATGTAGAGACGACTTTGGCACAAATGAACCTAGGAGTGAAAACTCCGACAAGGAGTTTCAGGCTTGACTCGGGGTATCCTAGTACACGAAAATGGGTCTTGCTACACTCTTGGTTAGGACACTACCAGGGGACGTGATTTGGTAAATTCACAAGCTTAGTATGAACCATTGTTAAGGGAATAAAAAATTCCCCTAAGAATAAATGTTGGGAAGTAGATCATGGATAACATAGATTAAAGACCATAGATTCATAAGGAAATAAAAGTTATTTATAAGTCATCTATTTTTGTCCTTGTATTACCCTTTATGTGTTACCCCTAACTTTCCTTTTATTCCAGCCAATGGCTAGTAATAGGAGGAATCAAGCTAACAATCGATGCGAAGATCAATGTGTTGACTATTCTAATGAGATTACAAATCCAATGGAATCGGGAATCATGAACTTTGTCACAATAATCTTTTAGTTAACTCAAGATTTGAATAGAAACATGGGTCAAGAGGAATGTCAAACCCCCCTAAGATAGAAAAATTCATAATTGAGAGCTTTATGAGACAAAGGCCTCATGCTTTTAATGGATCATCTAATCCCTCAATCGCCGAACAATGGATCAACTCCATTGAGAAGATCTTCTCCATCATTCAATGTTCCGAACAAGAGACGATTCTTCCGGCTGCTTATTGTATGGAAGGTGAACATGATCAATAGTGGACATTGATCAAAAATACAAAGCCTGAGGAGGAGATCGAGGCATTGGAATGGAATAATTTTGAGAAGATGTTTTTCGATAAATATTTTCCTTGCACCCTCTAACTTAACATGGAAAGGGACTTCCTTTCCCTCAATCAAAAAGATGACTAATCCATCAGAGCATATGAGGAAAACTTCACAAGGATTTCACGATATGCCTTTAGCTTTGTTTCTACCCCCGAATGCATGGTTGACCGTTTCTTTGGGGGGATAAAACCTAGCCTACAGAAAGCCCTGGCAATAGATGACTTCGATAGTGATGAGGAAATTTTCCGATGTGCCCTCAAAGTCGAAATAGATATTGGAGAATCTTATTGGTATCATGGGGATAAGAAGCATAAGGTGGAATTCAATTCTAGAGGCCTGATGGATAAATCCAACGGTGCTAAGAAAATATAGCACCCCACTTTCCAAAGGTGTAGAAAGGGGACAAGGAAATGCTTTAGGTGTGGAAGATAAGGTAACCAAGCCATTAATTGCCAACAAGAAAAACCCATGACTGTGATAGAGGAGATGAATGCTCTGTCTGACCCTCAATGCATTGTTTATTGCTTCAACTGCAAAGAACCATGGCACCTTTCAAATCAGTTCCCTAAGACAAGGGTTTTCGAAGGTAACCAACAACCTCCAAGGCAGCAAGGGAGATCTTTTTCCATCACTACTGCTGAAGTGAACCCCGACAATGAAGTGGTGACATGTACACTAGTTATTCATTCATGAATAAGAAACATTCCTTTTGATTATGGTTCTATGCATTCTTTTATATCTCAAACGTTTAGTATAAAAATCCCAATACCTCCTAAAATCATGTAAGTAATGATGTCAGTGAGAATGGAAAATGGGGAAATCATTGAATCCCATGAATATAACTTTTCCCTAGTCACAATCTATGGATTGAACTTCCTGAGGAACCTCATCATACTTGCTTTGGTGGAATTTGATGCAATTATTGGAATAGATTAGATTTCCTTATATAAATCCAACATAAATTTATGTGAGAGGGAAATAAATCTCCATATGGAGAATCGACCCCCAATTCTATACAAGTGCAAGGAGGAGGAAAAATCTTCTTTAGAACCATCATCTCAAGAGTGGATATTACTGCCCTATGATCATGTGTATCTGGCTCATATGATTGAGTCTAAGGAAGAAACCATCCTTGAAGACATGCTTATTGTGGGGGAATTTGCTGAAGTGTTTCCTAAAGAATTTCCTGGTCTTCCTCCTAGGAGAGATGTTGAATTCTCAATTGACCTTATACCTGGGGCATTGCCAATATCCAAGACTTTGTATAGAATGGATATTGTGGAGCTTGAGGAGCTAAAGAAACAAGTATAAGAGAATCTGTAAAAAAGGTTTATACATCTAAGTAATGCACTATGGTGTGCAACAGTCCTCTTCATCAAGAAGAAGGATGGGTCAATGCACCTTTTAATTGATTATCGCGAGCTCAACAAAATAACGATAAAGAACATGTATACTCTTCCACGAATTGATGACTTGTTTGATTAGCTACATGGAGCACAATACTTTTCCGAGTTGGATTTGTGGTCATGATATTACCAAGTAAGGGTGAAGAAGGAGGATATCCCCATGACTGCTTTTCTTACATGGTACGGGCACTATGAATTCATAGTAATGCCTTTAAGACTCACTAATTCTCTAACAATTTTCATGAAATTGATGAATAGATTCTTTAGATATTACCTCGAAAATTTGTGGTAGTATTTATAGAATATATTCTAATATACTCCAAAACCAAGGAGGATCATGAAGAGCATCTAATAACTATACTAGAGACCTTGAAAAAGGAGAATCTATATGAAAAGTATAGCAAGTGCGAATTATGGTTGGAGGAAGTCTCATTATTGGGTCATATCATCACAAATAATGAGATATATGTAGATCCCTCCAAGACAGATGCAATTAAGTGATAGATAATGACAACATCGGTAATAGATATTCATAGCTTCTTGGGGTTAGCTGGATATTATCGCCGATTTGTGAGAAATTTCTCACGATTTTCTAACCCTATTACCAAGATAACCCAAAAGGGAGTAAAGTTTGCTTGGAGTGATGAATGTGAAGAGAGCTTCAAGGAGTTGAAATAGAGGCTTATCACTGTGCCTGTTCTCACATTACCCACAAGTGGAGAAGTTTTTGTGATATTTAGTGATGCTTTGAAGAAGGTACTGGGTTTTGTGTTGATGAAAAATGAAAAATTCATTGCCTACGCTTCAAGGCAATTGAAATTTCATGAGAAAAAATATCCAATGCATGACCTGGAGTTGGATGCAGTGATCTTTGCTTTGAAAATTTGGCGGCATTACCTCTTTGGGGAGAAGTTTGAAATATACATGGATAACAAAAGCCTCAAGTATATATTCACACAAAAAGAGTTGAACATGCACCAATGAAGATGGTTAGATCCAATCAAAGACTATGACTGCTCAATCCATTACCACCCTGGGAAAGAGAACAAGGTGGAAGATGATCTAAGTAGAAAGGACCCAGTGATTCAATCATTGATGTAATTAAAAAGGATCCAATCTTATTAGATTTGAAGAAGATAGACATGATAATCATAAATAAGGGAACATCATCAATCCTTTAACAAATTATTTCTCAACCATCTCTTTTGAAAATGTTAAATAATGCACAAAAGGATGATGTGGGAATTAAGAAGATGGTGGAAACTATCATAAAAGGGAAATCCTTGGAGTTCAATGTTAATGAAGAAGGAATTGTGAGATTTGGGTTAAGACTATGTGTTCTATCAAATCTGGAGTTTAAAAAAAGAACTTTTGGATGATGCACATAGTTCTAATTTCTCCATTCACCCAGGGAATACAAAGATGTATCGAGATCTTAGAGAGTATTATTGGTGAGAAAACATGAAGAAGAAGATTACTGAGTATACATCAAAGTGTCTGGTATGTCATCAAGTGAAGGATGAGAGGTAGAAGTATAAGGGGATGATGCAACCATTACCCATACCAGCATGGAAATGGGAGAACATCACCATGGACTTGGTCACCGGACTTTCGAAGACATCCAAAAGAAACAATTCTATCTTGGTTTTTGTGAATCGTCTTACAAAGACTGCACACTTCATTTCAATTTGGGAGGATTTATCACTGGATCAACTAGCACAGATATACATCAAAGATGTGGTAAGGCTGCATGGAGTACCACTATCTATTATATCTGATCGAGATCCAAGATTCACCTCTATGTTTTGGAAGAGTCTTCAACATGATCTGAACACTGAGATGAAATTCAGTATGACCTATCATCCTCAAACTGATGTCCAATTTGAGAAGACTATCCAAATACTTGAGGACATGTTGAGATCATTCTCAATGGACTTAAAAGTAGGATGGTATCAACATCTCCCTCTAGTTTAGTTCTTTTAAAACAACAATTTCTACTCAAGAATCCAAATGGCTCCTTATGAAGTCCTATATGGGAAGAGGTATAGAACACCAACATGTTGGGATCAAGTTGGGGAGAGAAAAATCCTAGTTCTAGAAATGGTTGAAGAAATGGTGAAGAAGGTTAAGACCATCGAGCAGCACATTAAAACTACTTAGAGTCGATAAAAGATCTAAGTTGATAATCTTCGACGAGACCTAGAGTTTGATGTCAAAGACATGGTATTCCTCTGAATATCACCATGAAAGAGAGTTATGAGATTTGTGAAGAAGGGAAAGATTAGTCCAAGGTACATTAGCCCTTTTGAGATCCTTGATTGCATTGTAGAAATGACCTATCGACTAGCACTCCCACCGAACCTATCTCAAGTACATGATGCATTGGATGTATCACTCTTGAGGAAGTACATACCTGAACCATCGCATGTACTTAATCCAGATGTGGTACCATTGTAGAATGACCTATCCTATGAAGAGAATCCAGTAAAGATCTTAGATCGTAGGGAAAAATTTCTACAGAATAAGTCAATGCCCCTTGTCAAGGTGTTATGGAAAAACCAAAAGTTTGGAGAAGAAACATGGGAATTGGAGGAAGTGATGAAGCAGAGTTACTCGCATATGTTTTAGTATTGGAAAAGAAAATTTTGAGGGCAAAATTTCTTAATAGGGGAAGATTTCAATGACCCAAACATTCATTAATGAAAATTACTCTTGATTTAATTAAATTTCTCATTATGGATATATAAAACTTATGCACTTCCTTGGTTTTATGTTTTTGTATTACCATTAAAAATTGTGACTGTTTCTAATATAGCTGTTAAACAGTGATCACATGCTTAGTATAAATATAGGGCTTTAACAAATCCAATTTACTCAGAAAAAGGAAATTATGGACTCATTCAGTAGAATTTCTCCATACGAAGACCATTTGTCAAAGCTTAGATTGGAGGTTGTGTCATTGGTATTCTCTCTTGAACAAGCCGGAGCCAAGCTTTAACATGTTAATCTCGAGTGGAACAACATACAGGAGAAGTGGAAGTTGATAGAGATTACCACCCAAGCGATGTTATCCGAGCCACCCCAAGATCCTGTCACCATCACACACCTTACCCTTCAGTATTATGTGGGTGTTATAAGGATTTATGCAACAAGACCCTAGCACTATGATTATGTATATTATTTTTGTAAAGATAATATACATTCATTTTATTATTGTTACTTTGTAAATAGTTTTTTAAATAAAAAATATCATTTTTAGTTAATATTCAATTAAGAAATCTATTTTTTATGAATTAATGTATTTTTTATGTATTAAATAATATTTTGATGAAATATTATTACTAAATTAGTTTTTATTAAATATAAATTATCATATAATTTTTATGAATACAATTAAATTTTTTATTTAGGTTTGAAATCTATTTTTGTCAAAACCCATGAATTTTTGATAAATGTCAGTTTTTATTTTAAAAATAAAAATTCACATATTTAGAAAATTATTTAGATAAAATGAATATTATTTTTGGAATCAGGACATCGAAATTATCCAATGGTGAATTTTTCATAATTTTCTCAGACAATCAATTTTTTGGGTAAAAATTAAATACCGTTTAAATATATAATGTGTTTTATGACATCATAATGAACCAATAGTGATGTAATAAAATACTATAAACATTATTTTCAGAAAATATATGTTTTAAAATTAAAATAATGTGATTTTAGGTTTTATTTATTTATTTTACAAATCTTTAGTGGACCCTCCAAGACTTATAAAACATTTTAACTCTTTAAATTGATTTCCTTGAGAGTGTGACTCACCTCCACATAATCAAGACTAATATTTTAAGAAGTTAGGACATTAGAATTATAAAATAGTGTTTTCCACTCACCTTCAGAAAAAACCATGGGAAAAACCATGGGTTGGTTTGGGGTTTTGATTAGTTTAATGTGTAGTGTCCAAAACCTAAATAATAAAGAATTCCCTCCAATTTCCTATATAAACCCAACCAAGCTCCAACTTCCTCTTCACTCAAAACCTTTGGAGCTCGACAAAACTCTGAACTCATCTCTCTAGAATCCTCTCAAGGTTCCCCAAGCTTCTAAAAAGCCTCTCTGAAGCCTCTCCCAAGCCTTTGGGATCACACTTCCAAGTAAGGGATTCCATCCTTTCTCATTTTATCCAAGTTTATTAATATTGTTATGCCATTTTATTTTCAATTATAAATGTGGGGGTATGATTTAAAACCTCCCCTATACCTCCGTACTTATGTTCCAATGACGAGATACCCCTTTCTCTCTCATTAATTCCTCCCATGTACACCTGTTACCATGCCGAAATTCTGTAAGGGATTTCTTCCTTTCTCACATTTTTCCAAATTTCTTTAAGTTGTTATACCTTTTTATTTTAATTAAAAATATTTGGGTATGATTTATAACCTCCCCCATACTTCCCTCCTTATGTTTTAATGATGAGAGACCCCTTTATCTCTCCTTAATTCCACCCATGTACACCTGTTACTATGCCGAAATTCTGTAAGGAATTTCTCTCTTCTCATTTACATTCAAGAAATTCATTTTTATTATGAATATAAACTCCATTAAATATGTAGGAAAATGTATATATGTGACCCCCTTAATTTCCATTTCATGTAAATATGACATTAAACCCCTTTATCTCTCATCAACCATTTTTATGAATTCTTATGTCATGATATTATGTTGCCGAAATTGCACCACGATTTTCCAAGCCAAAGTCATTGTGTAGTGAATACCATGCCAATTTATTTATCAAGGGTATTCACCTTTATGCACATTTACTTATTGATTATATAGTTTCATGTATGAATTGAAAATTCCTTTATCATGGAATAAATGATTATGTTTAGTGAATCCATGTTATATGATCCATGTGGAACATTTATGCATGAAATGAAATGATTAAGAAGGGTGCACCCTGATAGAGCTTCAATGCATTGGGTAAAGATTAGTATCATGATACATAAAGTGTAATGAGGGTTTAATCATGATAATTCAAGTGCAATAATGTTTTACTCATGCTCCATGTGCAACGAGTCTTAGATCATTCTAATACCATGTTAAGTGTTGTTGCCACATTTCCATGTTATGATAATCATACAATATCATGCCTTTATGTTATTGTTTATTTTATGCTCCATTGATATGAATATTTCCTAAAATGTATTGTATTATTCATTTTATGCCTTGTTTACTCCCTTACTGGGCTTTATATCTCACCCTTTTCTTGTGCATCTCATCAGGTTATCCCATGCAATGCTAAGTATGAGGGAATGTAGTGGTCATGTAAAGAATGTTTTCAATAAAGATATTGTGTTTCGTGTTTTAACTCTTTTTTTAATGTTCCTAAACCCCAAATACACTATACCTCTCAATCTTCTATGTTGTATCAAGTGAGGATTTTTTGTAATAAATCATGTTTAAGTGTGTAATAAAAATCATGGTTATCATATGTATGTGTTGGAAAAGCACAAGCATGTCCCAAGTTCCAACCATTACTATCTATACTTACAATATCATAACTAGTAAGAAAAATAAAAACAATCCTCTAATTCCACTTTTTAACATTTTTTGTTGATTTCACTCAAACTATAACCGAATAGGGTGTTTCATGTGACTTTAGGGACACCTACTCATATGACAAAGGTTTCTAACTAGCAGTGAGGGTTTGATAAACCACATGGGAATACTATACCCTATAGTATCATTGTAATCATAAAAACTAATAATATATCATTCATATAAAGAATCACATCATAGTGAAAAATATATAATTACAATGTAAAGAGAACTATAATAACAACATAGTCATTATATAAAAAATGTACATATTGATCATATAGTCATAAATCATAATAGGATCACTGAATAGACTCATCATACACTATACAATAATAAAATTAAAAAAAGAGACCAGACATTGTCCTCAACATCACCTCAGGTATGTCTCTACATCTCTACTAATCTCCCCCAACTCACCTACCTATACTAAATACATATCCCAAAATTTCATATTTTCTATTAGATCTCAATCATAGAGTTATCCCCTCAAGTGAAACTCGATCACTATCACCCAAGGCCATTCAAACCCATACCAACCTTAAACCATCAACATGAGGTTTGGGTGAAATAACCTCAATGAAACTTTGAGGAAAGGGGTGTGATTCATTCCTATAAATCTCTTAAGTCCACGATAATAAAATTACATGAAACCTCTTATATTCATCCTCCACATTCTTACTCTACACTTCTCATACAAATTTCACACCATAATGGGATGATTCCACCATGCCTTGGTGGAATTATAATCAAATACCTAGATCCTACCTTAAATTGATAAATAACCAAGATCCGAACTCTATAGATCTTGGAAGAGAAAGGGTAGGAGGAGAGGGTATTAGCCTCCCCTGCATTTGACGACCACTAAATGTGGAACCTTGAGCATGTTCCTTATTTTTAAAACCACAAAATACCATTTTCACCATTTAAAATAATATTTCTCAGAACTACCAAGTACCCGGTGCTCCTACACCAACCACCTAATAGCCTTATGTAAAGGAGATCTGATAGACCCACTTCTACCGCCACTTGGAAAGTATATTCCAAAATGGGTAAAAGGGAACATGAACATGCTCCATAAGATTGTGGTGGTCCCCATCCACAACAACCTTCTCAAACATATTCAAGTGGACCCCAACCTTAACAAACTGCTCTAATAGCCTAGGTAGTCCCCAGGTAGTTTGCTAAAGATTCTCTCCAGCCTTAGTTATAAGTATGGGGCACGAGGGGAGGGGGAGTGTATGGAGCAATATTAGTTTCAGCCCGGGGCTTGGGACAAGAGATAAACTTATATTATTGTAAGTGTATTTCTTTTTTTTATTCTCAGTTACTTTCCTGTTAAAACTCTTGTTAAAGGAATCTTTAATATACTTTAGAATTTCCCTGGTGACCAATGCTCTACCATTTGGTCTGACCTTACCTCTAACTTTGATTCCTGCTACTACTTCCTTTAGTAATGGAGACCCACCATCAAGCTCTCATCAATGGAATCGAAAAACACATTGACAAACTGGACCTAAAACTTGATTTTTCTATTAAATCCCTCTCCGTAGTGATGGATAATCTCACCACCAATCAATAATCATGGTAGTAGGCTAGTCAGGCACAAGTGACTCAGGATTTCCATGAGTTTTCAGAATTTTAAAAAAATATCCCTAGCATGTTGCACTGGTATGACAAAGCTCAAACAAAGGACGTTGAACCTCAATCCTCTATCTCGGGGGGGGGGTCCACGCAGCGCACCCTATAGACCACTCTACCCCACCTTCAGTAGTGGGTTTGGAATTCTCTACTCCTCCCGATCACCCCTCAAATCTTCTGCCTCCACCTTAACATGTGTACTTACCTATATTTGAGGGTTCTAATCCTCAGGGCTATCTCACTTGCGCCAACCTTTTCTTCTACCTCCACCACACTATGGAGACCAAAAATGTTTCATTTTCCTAGTTCAACATGAAAGATGTCTCTATCCACTGGTTCACTATTTTGTTGGAGGTTCACCCTGATACAACTTGGTCTTCTTTTAAAGAAGAGATCATAGAACATTTTATCAGGTTGGATATCCAGATGACTTATGAATAACTAGATACTCTTCAGAGTAATTTTTGTATGGGTTTTACGAAAAAAAAATCTGGAAAGGGGATCAGGGTCACATTATTTTTCAAAATGGGTCTGGGATGTGTGAACGCCATTCACACATCCGAGCAGCGGCAGTGATGCGTGAACTCCATTCACACATCCTTCTCTGACCAGCTAAAGGATGCGTGAATGGCGTTCACACATCTGGCTGAGAAATTTTATAAAAGTAGGGGTCCCCCCCCTCAAAACCCATTATTCTCCTCTGGTTTTTGTTGAGAAGCCCTGCAGAAATTCTTTCTCAATAAATATTTTCTGCTTTGGTTAGACCAGCACTTCACACATTTACCATATGATGCTGATGATGTCACCGTGCTGTGATTTGCACGTGCATATATTTTGAGGCTGATCGGTGACACAATTTTTTTTGACCACTCTAAGACTTTTGTGCACCTGATGTATTTATCTTTTTTGGAGGATTTGGACCAGGCATGCCGGTATAGCTGGGGGTCTGCCTGCCTAGCATATACATACATGGACCTATGCAGCACATGTCGCATCGATAAGATGCAGATCACATGATGCATGGTTCTTCTGCAGATGTGGGTATGGGAGCACATCCCTCGTTTAGCTCCACATGCCCGTGCGCCATTACCCGTAGATATTGTAGCATAGGCTTCACGTGGACATTGGTATGTTATTAATTACTTATAATATCTAACTTAATTGTATAAGATTATTTTATGAAATGTAAAAATAAAAATGTTATCTATAGGTGGAGTCAGGAACATCGGCATTCAGATTCTCCCAGACATGATGTTCACGCCTACAGAATTATGTTAGACAGCATTCGACCAGACGCTGTAAGCGATTATTATTTATATTGTTAAATATTTATTCTTTACTATACATCTATTCATTTATTAATTGATTATTCATTTTTTATTTAAGATTACATAGATGTCATATACAGATGATATCCTTCAGAGTCTGCCCCCATACTGTATAGTGATGTTTGTTATCGGCTCCTACATGGTTCCACTAATTCATTTTCATATAGTCCAGTGGCATCAGACGGATAGGGTTATGAGGCAGTTTGGATTCCTTCAACCAGTTCCTGACCCACCCAGTTAGTTGGATTCATTGAATTCCCTAAAGATGCCAGGGAAGATGGATTTTGATTGGAGGATCTACCATGACAGATATGTTGCATAATGGGATAGATGACGGGAGTCCCAGTTGCGAGGGGTAGGGATAGTACATTTTCATTTGACGGATCAGATGGATTATGCAGGCTGGTACATCAGGTCCCCAGTCATATTTCTGACATGGCATGGACGAGGCTTCCATGACATGGTATGCATTCTTCCTTTCACTGTTCAACATATTTTTATTCATATTAGTTAACAACGGAATTTGTTTTTGCAATATACTAGTATTTATCATCTACTTAATATGTCTGATCCAGTGGAGAGAGCTTCCTTTGACCCAACATATTTTCACACCCTTGTGTGACAGATGCTACCATCGATGGATGTGATTTATCATGGAATTTTCTTTGATCCACCACCTTCTGCGGAGGCCACAGAGCCTGCTGAGCCTCACATAGATGTACCGGGTGGTGACGAACCTATTATGGATGCTGTTGTTCCACAAGAGGAGGCTGCTCAGCTTGCTCGGCCACATGATATTGTTTCACTGGAGGAGGGTGTTCAGCATGATCAGACAGATGCTCCTCCAGCTTCTCAGGCATAGCCACAGGTACTTACATACGATGACTGGATTGAGTTTGATGTTTTATTGTAGTCATCCGCAGTAGAGTAGCCATCTACTTTCTATGTTGGTGAGAGTTCCAGCCAGCTTCCACTATCCTTAGATGCGGGCCAGGGTATAGGCGGTGAGACTGTACATCCACTGCCTGTCACACAGGAGGATGTGAAGGTGGCTGTCGATGAGGATGCATAGGGTACACCAGAGCACAGACATAGACAGACACGACATGGATGCATCCAGTATACGCCTGGCTGTGGGATAGAGGAGCATCCACGCTAGAGGTGTAGATTAGGTTGACATTTGATTTATGATACATTTTTTATGTGTCTTACTGTTATCTAGACTTCTATTCTTTTTTTAATAAGTGTCTTACTATTATCAAATTATCTACCAATATATATATATATATATGTATAATAAATAATATGATTAAATTAAATAATAAATATTAATTATATTAATTATTTAGAAATCAAATAGATTTTGGATGAAAAGATGCATAAACTTGAAGAAATCTTGAAAAATATTATTGATCTCAATGATTTAAAATTAGATGTAAAATCCTAGAATATCATGGAACATGATTATTTGTTTACAAAAATTAAATTGCATGAAAAATAATTTGAATGAATAATGGATATTTGTGAAGAGTAGATGATTATTATTGAAGATCAGAATAACTATAATATGAATTAGAAGTTCATTTGGCCAATTTTGAGAAGATACATATTTAGACTTTATAAAAGGAAACAATTTCTACTGGTACGCAATATAAAGAGTGAGATTATTGAGTATTCATCTCAAAACTCAGTTTTACAATAAATAAAGGATGAATGAAAGAGGTAAAAGAGGATGATTAAACTATCACCCATTAAAATATAAAACATCACCATCTAATTCATCATAGGTATTATAAAGACCTACATTATAAATAATTACATTCAGTTTATAGTTGATCATCTTACAATGCTTT
Organism: Viscum album; assembly: GCA_963277665.1. Classification (NCBI taxonomy): domain Eukaryota; kingdom Viridiplantae; phylum Streptophyta; class Magnoliopsida; order Santalales; family Viscaceae; genus Viscum; species Viscum album. Next base: position 629,783,816 of record OY728134.1, on the reverse strand, counting down.
CTTACTTCATTACTATTTGAGAGTATTTCACACTCTATCAACATACCAATATATAAATAAAGAGGTAAGTTTACATGGATTAAATCTTTATATTATATCTAATAGAGACCCAAGGATCTCTATGATGTTTTTGGGAATTATTTAACAAACATTGGATACAAAAATGAGATTTGAACTACTAACCACACTTAAACTAATAGTAAGTCTAAAAGGACCATTCATAGGCTTGTAGATCAGCTAATATATTTCTTGATCCATTTCAAAAGATATTGTGATCGACAACATTTATTAGTGGAATTCATATATAATAACAGTTTCCACTTTAGAATACAAATGGAACAATATGAGGATATTTATATAAATAGATGTATGACTACAACATTTTGAGATGATGTGAGTGAGTGAAATATGCTAAGACTATATCTTTCTCAATATATGTTAGAGAATACTCAATCCATTCTATTAATAATCATTTAATTAATATCTATTATTCATGAATATTTATTAATAATTATTAACATTATTTAAATATTTTCTATTATTTAATTGATATTTATTAATATTTCTTAATTCTTACTTTAAGTGTATTAGTTTATAATTAATATTTATAAATATTGAGGAGCATTTGAGCTCTCTGTGAGATGCGTGAACCCTGTTCACGCATCCCAGACCCATTTTTAAAAATACCGGAACCCTAATCCCCTTTCCCGAATTATTTTTTTCGTAAAACCCATAAAAAAAATTACCCTAATCTTCATCATATTAGTTCTATCCAAGACTATATTGATAAATTTTAATATTTAGCCTCACTTTTACCTCACCAACTAGAGAAAAAATATGTTGTCTATTTTTTGTACAGACTATAGGAGGATATTCACAACTAGGTGCACATTCATAACCTCGAGATGTACCTTCAGGATATGTGCCTCTCTATCCATGTGGAGATTTCCATACATAAGGGATTCAGGATCCCCACTTGTAGCACTCCTCCCCCCTCACATACCTTCCATGATGATAATCCTTTCCATTATCCTAATTTCCACCAGCACCTTTCACCTCCATTCTGCCACTTAAAACACTCAGAACCTAGACTACCTGCCCCCCATCCACCACCCCTTTGTCAAGGCCTACCAATTGGCTGTGGCGTTCACCAATTATCTAACCAAGAATGGGAGTAACACCACAAAAAAGTGATTATGTTTTTTGGTGTGGCAACCCCTTTACCCCCATGCACAAATTCCCTGCTTCCAACATCTGTGTTCTCCTGCATGACGAAGATGAACCTTCACCTATTTTACTGAAATCCCCTCTCCCTGATGACTCACATTCTAATAACACACCCACTGAGTCGGCCGAATGTTAGGTGCTCCATCATAATTCCCACTACTACCCTTTCAAGACCCACCTAGGAGGATCTCTCTTCCGTAAAAGTTGAAGGGAAAATTAGTGACATTACTATAATGGTTCTCATTGATAGTGGATCAACACATAAATTTATTTTCCCCAAACTCACCTCTTTACTCAGACTTCTAGTCCTTTCCTCCCATAAGCAGTGTGTCAAAATGGGTGATGGTTATCACCTCTTCTCCCATGGACTCTATTCCCAATTACTCTTAGATATGGGTACTTATACTTGCTACCTTGACACTCATGTTCTAGATATTGGAAGCATAGATCTGATTTTAGGAGTTTCATGGTTATGAACCCTCATAGAGGTTAACATAAATGGGAAATCTATGGCTATGAAATTATGAGAAAACAACGAGTTCCACACCCTCCAAGGGGCTGCCCGCCCAGAGAACATCATCACCTCCCTACTGAAATTGAAAACTTATCACCTAGGTATGCCACCTTCTTCAGCAGCTCCAGCCATTTTTATGCCCCACCAACCCCTCCTCTGGATCCTTCATAGCACATGGATCTCCACTAGTTTTTTTCCCAGCAACCATTAATTTTTGAAGCCCCTTGATGCCTTCCCCCTCCTCGGTCACAAGACCATGTCTTTCACTTATTACCAATCCATGGCCTTGTTTCTGTTCGGCCCTACCATTATCCACACTCAAAAAAAAATGAAATTGAACACTAGGTTAGAGACATGCTTCATGATGGAACCATTCATCCAAGCACCAACCCATTTTCTAGCCCTATGTTACTAGTTAAAAAAAGATAGCACATGGAGAATGTGTGTCAACTATCGGGCCCTCAACAATTTCATAATACCAGATAAGTTCCTGATTCTTATTGTTGATGAATTATTAGATGAATTACATGGTTCCATGTATTTTTCCAAAAAAAGATATAAAATTTAGTTACCATCAAATTTTCATGTGGCCTAAAGATGTGCCCAAGATAGCCTCCTGAACTCACAATGGCCATTACGAATACTTGGTGATGACTTTCAGGATCACCAATGCCCCTTCCACATTCCAAGATGTTATGAATGATTTGTTTCAGTCTCTCCTCTGTCACTTTTTCCTCATATTTTTTGATGATATTATCATTTACATCCCTACTTGGTCCTCCCATATGTAGCATTTGGTAGCAGTTCTGCAAATTTTACATGACAACCATTTATTTTTTAATTAGAAGAAATTTTCCTTTGATTTTCAATAGATTGGGTATCTCAGCCATATAATTTATCTAGAAAGAGTTTCTATGGATCCAACTAAAATTTAAATTGTTCTTGATTGGCCTATACTAGTAACAGTTTGGGGTGTTCATGGTTTTCTGAACCTTACAGGCTATTACAGAAAATTCATCAAGGGTTATATTTTGATTTCCCAACCTCTCACTTAGATCACTCACAAGGTTAATTTTCAGTGGTCGGATGCAGCTCAAAATACTTTTGAAAACCTTAAAAAATCCCTCACCACTACCCCTATCCTCATACTCCTAGACTTCTCAAAACCATTTAAAGCTGAGTGTGATGTATTCAATCACAGGGTTGGTTCCATTCTAATGAAGGACCACAAACCCATTACCTTATTCAACAAGGCCCTTATTGCCCATACGATGTACAAATCAACATACGAAAAGGAAATTATGGCCTTGGTATTGGCTATACAAAATTGGAAGCCGTATTTATTGGGTAGGCCCTTCACAATTTTCTCGGACCATCACAACTTGCAACACCTCCTCCAACAATGCATAGTCACCCTGAATTAGTAATTTTTGGTGGCTAAATTACTCAGTTATCACTTAACAGTTAAATATCAACCCGACCATGACAATTCAGCAACATATTCCCTCTCCTAGTGGGTAATTTTTTTCAAACTCAACCATTTTACAACTTTTTCTATATGGTGTTACACCACAACCTTGATCAAAGAAGTTCAGGCCAATTTCCACCTCACCTGGATTGTCCAGAAACTACAACGTGGCACTTCAGCCACAAAATATTTTTCCCTCTCCCATGACACCCTCCTCTATAATGGTCATTTTGTACTCCTAACATACTCCCCTAGATTCCCAAACTCATAGAGGAATTTAATGCAAATCCTCCTGGGGGCCATTTCGGTTTTTATCGAACCTATCGTAAACTCGTAGCATCATTGTATTTGATAGGAATGAAAAGGTATAATTTACAATATGTTTAGAAATTCCAAATCTATCAAAGGTTTAAATACTCGACCCTCTCACCCACTGGGCTACTCTAACCTTTATCCATCCCATCGGCCATTTGGGAGGATCTTTCAACTGATTTTATTACCGGGCTCCCCAAATATAAAGGTTTTGATGTTATTTTTGTCATTATGGATCAACTCTCAAAATACATCAATTTTGTCGCCCTCAAACAACCCTTCATAGGTAAAGGGGTAGTAATGGTTTTCCTAGAGTAAATTGTTTGCCTCCATGGCATCCCCTGCTCCTTAGTGACTGATCGAGACCCCCTCTTTCTGAGTCTTTTATGGACTAAATTATTTCTCTTATAGGGAACCAGGATCTACATGAGTTCATCTTACCATATACAAAACGACGACCAAAAAGAGGTGGTCAATCATTGTATCGAAACTTATCTCAGGTTATTTATAGGGGGACAACCCAAATAATGGTATTTTTGGCTGTTGTGGGCAGAATTCTGCTATAACACAACTTGGAATAGCTCCATAAACTTCACACCTTTTGAGGTGGTCTATGGATTCCCACCTCCTACCATTTTTAGTTTCCTACCCAGTGAAGTATCCATGGAGGCTGTGGAAAACACCTTATTGGACCGTGATGAAGCTATCTGATAGCTTAAGCACTACTTGGCCTGAGCTCAGCAGTCAATGAAATGCCAAGTTGATCACCAATTCTGTGATCTCTCCTTCCAAGAGGGCGACCATGTCTTCCTGAAACTCCACCCCATCACCCGCACTATGTTAGTCAGTGCATTAATCAGAATCCTTCTGCCCAATTTTATGGCCCCTTCACCATCCTACAACATATTAACCCCATGTATTACAAGATAGATCCCCTCCCACACATCCTATGTTCATTCAGTCTTTCACATCGACCAACTCAAACATGCACTGGATACTCAACCATTATAGCCGATGCTTCCCAAAGATCTTACCGATGACACGACAACAAATCTAGAACCTAAGGCAGCTATCTACATGCACTGTATTCTACAAAATTCGGTCTGCCTTCCCTAATGGATCATCAAATGGAAGGGATACCCCCTCATAGAATCTACATGGGAGGATGAATTCATCATTCAAAATCAGTTACCTTCCCTCAGGCTTGAGGAAAATCCTTCAATTTTAGAAGGGGAAAATTATTGACCCACTCCTATCACCGCCAAGAAAGTATATTCTAGAAGGGGTAAAAGGGACCATGAACATGATCCAAAAGATTGTGTTGGTCCCCATCCACAACAACCTGCTCGTACAGATTCAAGTGGACCCCAGCCTTAACAAACTACTCTAACAACCCAGGTGGTCCCCAGGCAGTTTTCTAGAGATTCTATCTAGCCTAAGTTATAAGTATAGGGAACGAGGGGAGGGGGAGTGTGTGGACTAATATTATTTTCATCCTAGGGCTTCGGACAGGAGAGAAACTTCTATACCTGTAAGTGTATTTATTTTTTTATTCTCAGTTACTTTCCTGTTTTAACTCCTGTTAAATGAATCTTTGATATACTTTAGAATTTTATTGGTGACCTCTTCTCTAAGAATATCTCACATGGAACCCTCACTAGGTATCAGGTGGCACTGAACTAGGTACCTAGTGGCTCACTACGACCACAATATTGCAATTTTTAGACTCCCAAACCCTAGAAAATTAGTCTAAATCCATTCCACTATAGCCTCCACAATATAAACTTCCTTTTAAACATTTAAAACATGTATAATAGTTCCAATTATTGATCATAATCTAAAAATTAAAAATGGCCTCGGTTCTACTCTTATCGAAACCCGATATTTCTCCCACTCCACTGCCATATACTAGTGTGGTTGTTACACACACCAATAAAAATATCAATATAGCTATTATATGAAATTATCTTATTGAAATAAAAAATATACAAAACATTTTAATCACATCACCCCATCCTAAAGGGACCAACATATCTATGAGAAGAAAGAAATTTCCATAATTGATAAATAGACTTTATGTGCAACATCATCAAATATAATTTACTTTATTACCATATAATAAAATGTTACTAATCAAGGAAAAATTCATTATATATGATTGATAAAAGTAATATGGGATGATAAATATAATTAAATAACATGATTAGAAGTTGGAAGTTTAATGGTTACTGGTCCCCCATAAATACCATGGTTGAGAGAATCAATATATTATGTAAAAAAATATTAGTAATAAGAGAGGTATAATATATAAATATATAAAGCCTTGAGAGAAAATTTACGAAGTGAAAGGTATGGTTTTGGAGTATAATTTGGATGAATTTATATGAAGGAGTGGAGGTAAAATGATTTCCACATGGCTATTATAATAGGGTAAATTAAATTTTTAGGATATATCCATTAGAATAGTAGTGTGCTCATTATAATAATAATTCAAAAATTAGAATCATGGTTTAATTTTTATAAGTAACCATTTAAAATATTGAATTCCTTGTGTAAATAGAATTATATATATATATATTATATTTTAAACAACATTCTTGGTAGATGTTGTGATTTGAAAATCAATGAACAAGTAACATGTTTTACTTAAAATATTATTTTATAAAGTATCTATTATTTTTTATATAGTTTTTTTATTTCTCATACTTAGGGATATATTTTCATAAAATTTATTTCAAATTTGGAGTCAACGTATAAAAATTAGTCAATATTGAATTTTTATATTTTTCAAAAAAAAGTTAAATTTTAGGGTGAATAATAAAATAAAGTTGGTGAATACGATATGTTTTATGACATCACTTTTATACGAAAAAGAATTATAACTTTTATAATGTTTTTAACAACTCAAAATTTGTTTAATGAGTTAAATAATATATTTAAAATTAAAGAAAATCAATTTCTAAACCTATAAAGTAATTTCCAAAGTCTAAAACATATATTACTCTTTTAGAAATTATTCCTTTATGTCTAAATAGATTTTCGATGGTCAAAATAAAATAAAATTTGTAATTTTGGTGGTTTATGATTAAAATGTCAAAACCATTATTTTAATGCCGAATTCCATAAGCCAAAATAGTGTACAAATAATTTAAAATGAATTTTCTATGATCTTGTTTTCTAAGTCCTACACTCACAAATTATTGGACAATATCCCAACCTTTTCTATAAATACTCACATATACTCAAAATTTCTCTTTGATGACGAGATCTTAAGCACATCCCCTCCCTTTATCACACCCACAAACATATCTTTTCCAGAATGTTGCAACGTCTTGAGGATTTTTATCTTGTCTCTCTTTTCTATTGGCAACTCATTTTCAATATCCCTTTAAAATTAAGGTTCCTATTTAAACATTTTTATGTACATTTTAGTAATTTTTATTTCATAATATATATATATATATATATATAATTATTCTATGTTTTTTCATTAAATTTCATTCATAAGTCCATGCATATGCTACAACAATCCTAGTTAATTTTGGTAAAACTTTTCTTTATAAATCCATAGAATTTCATTTATTTATGGTATTGTGGATATATAATTTTTGAAAGGGGGACTATATCTATTTTGGGATAAGATATATCTGGTTCATACTTTATCATTTATTGAATAGAAATACCCCTTATATAAGAATAATTGAACCTTCACTATCAATGCTACAAATATTGGGATTTATTTCATGAAGGGTCTTTTATCACTAATGAAAATCAAACATATGGGTTATAACAGGAAGGTTCTGGATTTGAACATGTTCCGTATTAAAATTTATTGAGGAAAATAAAATATAAAAGAAAAGACGGTGACACAAGATGTGTGGTATAGAGACCACCACTAAACCATAACAAGGAAAAACAGTTCCACCTAAAAAGCAATTGATGAAGGCGATACCCTTGTCCACAAAACAACTATCCCATGACCCTTCCATAACAGTCTATAGAACCCACCAGAAAAGGCCCATAAAACCAAATATCCTATGGCCGTTGGGTCCCATAAATACTGTTTGACCTCAATCCCATCTCCGATGAGGCTCAAAGGCCCATACAAGGGTAGTCCAAAGACCATAGATGATCCAGGATCACATGCTAATCTTGCCTCCAGCTTGTAACATAGGTCACAAACCCATGTCTTGATGTCTCAGCCTCTCACTCTGAAGTCATCATCATCTCCCTTCACATCCCTGAGTTCTTCGTCTCCGCCTATGATTCATTATCACTAGAACCATAATTCCATATCCATTGTCAGGTCTTCGTCGCCAACACCACAAACTACACCACAAACCCACATCACCATCCTCTCTACCCTTGCAAACCATCATCACCTAATCAAAGAAAAACTCACCTATAAATTTATTTATGAAATCATTAATATCAATTAAAACTTTACAAATTCACGAGGCTTTCTTTTACCAACAAATCTTCAATGTGAATACTCTATACCCTACTATATGATTGAAGGATATTCACCAATATATTTATATCATTTTATTAAATAGGGATTCCCAAAAATTTTATCCACATACCTTACTCATTGGATAAATATAGTTTTCAATCTTATGTAATGAATGTTTTATTTGACCATGTATGTATTTCATATATTTTATTGAAATTTTAGAAAAGTTACATGAATGGATGAAATTATATATCTACCTAATTTATTAAGTAATGATTAATCTCTATAGATTATATGGCATGAATTATTGGTCGTTAAGCTTGAATATATGATATCTTGGTGATAACTCTCTGTAATATTTTTATAATACATTGGTTATAAGACTTGTTAATTTTTTAATGATTTCAGATTTATGTTTTACTTATGTATTTGGTTTATTTAATATCTTACTCATAATTTGTAATCAATTAATGATCTATATAATGTTATATGGAGTAATCCTTCTCAACATGATACTACGTTCTTACAAATACCTTTCTCAATATTTTAATTTCACCCCTTTTTAAATAAATCTCTAGGTAATGAAGAACTTTATGAGTAGTGGGAAGCTACATATAATTAAAGGAAAATATTATAAAAGTATTTAAATGTTTTTTTCAAATTAGTTAAAGTATTATGTACTTGATTTCTAAATACTCTGAATATATAATTCTATGAATTTCGTTATTATAATATTATATGAATGTAACGTATGATGATTTAATAACATATCTAATAGTGCTAGTCTAGGTAATTTCAATTTGTATTGAAGAAGGTTTTGGTTATTTATGGGGATTAGGATAATGAAACATTAACAGAGAAATATATGTGAAAAAAAACTAGTAAAACTTTAGGTTTAAGTTTATTTGAAACATATAGGTGTCCAAATATATCTTTTATAAGATATTTTTTTTATTATGATGATCAAGTATTTATTTTACAAAATATGGACAAAGGGAAAGGATATATAAATAATGTAGACAAAAAATGCAATGGGAATAGAAAATGCAAGGATTTCCTGAATTTGCAACCTAATATCAATCAATTTTAATAAATTCATGCATATTTTGTCTTAAAATGACCCAGGTAATGGATAATAACAAAAATCAGGCACAAAGTATAACTAGTAATATATGGATCATTTATGGTGAAAAAAATTCACGAGTTAGCGACCAACGTCATTCAATGGGTCCATGGACCCACTAGTTAGTGTTGGATCAATTCTTTATTAAATGTATTTTCATCATTGGAATGTTTTTATAATCACAATGGGTTGTCAACAGTTTATCAAATGGAAGAATAGATTTATTAGAGGTGGATATTAATCAATAATATAAATCTTTGGGAAGAAATTAAATCCTTGAAGTAGGAATATTTTGATAAACTATTTCTTGTAAAATATTACCCTACACACATTTAATTAATATAGAAAAATAGTTACTTGAACTTAAGAAGATGGAGGATGAGGCGATTGTGTTAAATGAGTCTAAATTCATTATTTTAGTCAGTTATACCATTACTTTTCTCATTAACACTGATATTAATATTCAAATATTTTCCAATAGTCTACCAATATACATGAAGAGGTATATGGGAAAAAATATTATAAATACATATGATTATGGATGAGAAGAGAATAAATCACAATCACCAACATATCAAATGTTTGGGAAGAAGCACAATAAAAACCAATTTCATGAAAGTGGAAGGTGATAAAAATGTTTCCAACAAGCCTGTACCTGAGTGGTAGAGGCTCCGGCTTGGCATCCAAGAGGACTAGGATCAAATCCGGATTGGGGTGAATTTTTGGGTTATTATAATAGTTACTGTAGAATTTACTATTCAGTATTGTAGCATTCAGAACTATTAATCCGTTTTATGCCTTCGGACCGCTAAAGACCTTTGGGTCACAGATCCTTCGAGCTGTAAGGGCCTTCGGGCCACAAGTGGCCTTTGGCCCATAGGGATTTAATGCCACAAAAAACCAAGAAGTAACTCGGGAAGACCACACATGAATAGATCCAAATGAGGATTCAATAGAAAAAAATAGAAACCACTAGAGTAGATCTAACTAGATTGGAAGAATTAGAGGGTATGGAAACTGCCATTGAGACCAGGCACTAGGAAGATCTGCACAGGGAAATGCTATCTGATCAGCCATATGAGGTGGGGAGCTAGGCACCTTCAAGATGCAAATGTTGGGGAGGAGTTGTTTCAAGTGTGTCAGGTCTTGGGCCTTTAAGGTCATGAATTGGGTTGTGTATGGATCTTGTGCCTTGGAACTACAGGTCTTATAAGGGTTACCCTTCAACCCTTAAAAGGGGGATTATCCAAAAATAATTAAAAAAAAGGCATTCGGGCCATTCAAGGGGGGGGGGGAGGTGATACAAATGTGGAAACGCAAGACACTTGGATCATGATTTTTGTGTGGATATACAACATTATATTTTTAAAATCAATATTTATAAAGGGAATATAGATAATGATCAATTCTTAGTGTTTTATTTCAATTATATAGATAAAATACATTTCACTAACTAGTCACCTATGAAAAGGATAAAAGTGGGGAACCAAAATCCATCACCAAAATGCCTAGAGAGAGGGACATGATTTTATAATCACAAAAAAAAATTTTGAATCACTAAATAGAATGGTGGTAGATAATCTTATAGTTAACTCAAATCTTGCTGATACATTCATTGATTTTGTATTTATATATTCCTTATATTTTATTCAATTTTTTAAAGAATATCAAAACAAATCTTGAATTTCTGGAAGTATAATTATTAGTTAAAAGAATGGGAAGATCTATAAATATAATAAGGGTATTTAAAATTCCTATATTTATTTCCATGGGTGTAATATTTTTTATAGAAAAAATCAAATCATATTTTTAGTGAAAATTTTATTAAACCCAAATACTTGAATTATCTTAACTTTTTTTAAATATAGTTGAGGATCTTATACAATTAGGGGTGGACTGAAGGTGTTATAATTGAGTGGGTGATCTCGAGACCTTAAATTTTATGGGTGATCCAAAGGCATTACATATTAAGGGATAGCCTATATAATTTATAAAATGAGGTGTGAGATCTTTTTGAATTCCAATTTTTAAAACCATATTATATTTTGACATAATATTAGGAATGGATTGACTCTCCAAATATAATGAAAATATCAATCATATATATAAATAAATATCATTTGTCTTGAGAGGTCAACATAAAATCATTTTTTAAAGATAAATATCCTCCACTTGATTCTTGTAAGGAACCACCCACCCCATGGAATGATTTATTAAAATTATTGCTGAAGAAAGTATAATAAGTGGGAATATTTTGACAACTTGTAATTTCACCATGTATTTTCCTTAAATAAATATCGTTTTAATACCATGTTCTACATGGAAAACCAAACTAAAATAAAACTATGATATGTTAAAATACAATTCGACCATTATAATTTACCTATTAAATTAGAGGGTATAAAAGGAAGTAACCATATTATGAAATCTAAAAAGAAAATGTAAATAAATGAAAACGAGTAGTGGAAGTATATCTTATGAAGCTCATTTGTTTAAGATTGGAAAAGTGGTATCTTTATAGGGTTTTAACCATAAAAATCCTAATAAAAATTCCAAAAAATATGATATGAGTGAAATTGAATGCAAGAGAAGTTCAAGGTCACCACCCTTGACTACCACCATAACTTACCTTATGCTTAGATATCACACGGAGATATTGAGGGGTTGCATGACTAGAAATTATGATGATATAAGAATGTAATTATTAAGGAAATAATTATTTTATCCCATTTTTTATACATTTAAAATTTTTACTTTTAAAGATACTGAAAGTTTATTTATTAATTCATTGATAAAATTATAATGATAAATTTACTCTTTAAAATGTATCTTTTTGTTCTATAACTATAATTTTAAGTGATTTATTTTAATAAAATAAATATATAATATATAATATATATTATTGATACAAATAATGTATTAATTTCAATTTAATTATTAATTGGTAGGAAATAAGAATAAAAATAGTTAAAAATTTAAAAATTTATATTCCTACAAAAAAAAATTTCATTATATTTCCATTTAAAAGTTAAATTCTAAAATTTTAGAATTTTTATTCAAAAAAATTATATTTATTTTTGGATTTAGAATAAAAATATTATATTAGGATACTTTTTTGATATTTTTATGAAAATATTTATTTTTAGGTGAATAGTGAAAAATAACGTTTTTACAAATACCATAACTTTTATGACATTATTAGTCTATAATTATAAATTGGAATTTTATGAAAAAAAAATTTAGATTTTTTTATAATATATATTTTAGATTTAAAAATATTTATTTTAGTTTACAAACCTATGTTTGATATTTTAAAAATTAAGTTACACTATTCTCTAAAACCCTTTTAAATACATTTTAAATTTATTATTTTAAAATAAATTTTATCAATTTTTGAAAGTGAATATAATAATATAGATTTCAAATTTATAATTTTAAGTTTAATATTATGAAATAAGGACCATTTAATTTTTAGTCATAAAAATGAATTACTTAGGTAAAAACTAATTACCGCGGTAAAAACCAAAAGGGTAAAATGTGTTAACCAAAGGGGTAAATTGACTAACATGTTAAAAAATGTTTATAATTGAGTGGTTAGGGTTTATATTGACCAATAATTATTCCCATTTCATTATTTTATATCTTTTATTCTTCTTGACATGTGAAACATGTGCTCTCTTTATATTAAGATGAAATCTTTATAAGAATGTCATTCTCACCACTTATAAAAGGGCCTCCCACTGCCCCTTAAAGACTACTACCAAGTTTTAGTATCCTTTAGAAACTCAACCATATTTCCTTCTCCTTGAATCCTATTTCAATTCCTTATTCTTCTAAACAAAATTTTTTGTCCTAATTCCACTCTTTCCATGGAATCCTCCAGGGGAAATTCAATGTTCTCAATTAAGTACTAACTTTTCCTTAACATTGTTTATTTTATATATTTCCATTTAAAATATATTTTTCTTAGTATTATCTAATTTATTCAGTATTTATAGTAAAATTAATGTTGTTATATTTTTTTAATATCCATTAACCACCTTTCTTATATTATATTATGGAAACCGAAAGCAACATTCATATGTATGCACAGACCACCGCCTCTACAAAGCATCTTGAATCACATTCCTTCACCAACATACATGGATATTCATAATGTAGAATTTAATAGATAATTATTATATTTATAACATGTTTTATATTTTTAAATAATAAACCATATTATATATTTCCCTTACTCTATGGACAATGAAATCATCATCCATGTGCACGTGTGGACTATCACATCAATAAAGTAGCATTTTTTGTTTTTCATCTTGATTTTAATTATTTATCATAACCATTTTAAATATGGTTCACCAACTTAATAAAATCTAAATAATATCATTTTTCTTTGTTTATAATGATATTAAACACCTCATTAACCACACCCACCCATCATGTTATAACATGTTCTTGTTTGGGTTGGTTTAAACACCGACATGAACGACGCTATAAAACTATATCATGGATGACTATGGGAACTTAAATAATAATATTATAATAATTTTGAAATGAAATAATTATTGGATTTATTTTCTAAAAATTTTATTGTATGTATTTATATTATTATAAAAATATCATTTCCAATCGCCAAAATTACAGAAATAAGAAAACACGTATTCCATTTTTATGAAACATAAATAAAACACTCATGGAATGAGATTAGAGGACTATAAATAAATATGAGTTATATATTTTAATACCATAAATAATATAGTAATTATGAAATTAATATCAAATAATGGATACTGAAATTGATATCATAGATAATTCATGAAACAATTAAAATTAATAACAACTGATGATAAAAATAAGCTATAAATAACTAATATATTCATAATAAATGATCATAAATGAATAATATAAAATTTAATTTATATTAATAAGTGTTTATAATTTAATATTAATATAGTTATTTTTTATAGGAGTTTAGATCACATTTTATTAAGCGAGGAAACTAGGTAAGTGTTTTTGCTAACTCAGTTTCCTTCCATTAAGTTACTAGATTTTTTATTGAACTCTATTATAAAAAGTTTGATTTATTTTACCTACTAAAAATTATATGATGCATTTTTTTATAATTTGTTTTATAATTATTCCATATAATCTCATTTTCAAAATATTCTTACCTCAATGAGTTTGTTACTTGTAAGGGTTTCTTGGTCTTAATTTCTCATTTCTGGAGACATGCTTCTTTTTATGAAAAAAGTTTCTTTTATGTGGTGTATATATTGCATATTTTTATATTATATCATGAATTGTATTTTATTAATTTTATTTTAAGTTTAAATACAATCTCTCTCTCCATAAGGGTTACTAAATCTGTAAGGTTTCTTTTTTCCAATGTCATCTTAAAATTTAGATCTCTCAAATGTGATAACCCATCTGAGGTATTTGTATATTCTTTTTTAAAACATAACAATAATTTTATTCTCCTCTATTTATGCTTGGTGGGATTTTTTCCTATTTATCTGATTTTAAATTGTAAATTCTATAAAAAAATTTAAGTGGTTTGGTTTTCAAAAAAAAACATTTTTAATAGAATACAAGGTAGATTATTTTTCACTCATGTTTTATCTTCGACTCCAAATTTTGTATATATCCCAATATTTATTTTAAAAATTAAAAAACATCATTTTCAACTAACTTGACATTCTTTTTAATGTTGGGAATGTATTTTTTTAGCAATACACTATGAATATTATTATTTTTATGCTCATAAATACCCTTGTTTATTTTACTAATGAAATTACTTTAAGTGTTTTTAGGATTATATTTATTGAGAAATTTATCTTGTTTTACGAGTTAATTTTTTCTTTCTAAATTGACCTGGATATGTTTAAGTAGTCTATAAACATTGTTCACACCCTATGTTTATAAGTGGAATGTATGATTCTCAAAAATTATGTTTGGAATGAACGTATAGATCAGATATCCTATGATGTTGTAAAAGTATGGATCATGAGCTGTACTTTTAAGAAGAAACCCTACATTTGAGAAACTAACA
This sequence comes from Viscum album, assembly GCA_963277665.1. Taxonomy (NCBI): domain Eukaryota; kingdom Viridiplantae; phylum Streptophyta; class Magnoliopsida; order Santalales; family Viscaceae; genus Viscum; species Viscum album. The sequence goes on along the minus strand of OY728134.1, from coordinate 629,768,670 downwards.
TATGGTTCAAAAAATCAATGTTTTGAGGTTAATCATATGTTTTCAGCCATAATTTTGGAGTCACCCTATGTTTGACTTGGTCAAGGATAGAATCTAAATTCAATATATTTTCCACATTTTCTACAATGGTCTCTACAGAATTAAATATATTTTTAGAAGTAATTAAAGATCGATTCAAAGGCTCGTGTTTAACAGATCAAATCGATATTTTTACTAAGGTATGTCAAGACATTATTTCAATGTTTTAAATTCAAATAACTTTTGTTTTTTAGGTGATATCCTTGGATCTATTCAATTGAAATAAAATCAAGTTTCTTTTGTTAAATACCATGAGTTATATCATTTACAGTTAAAGTACATTTTTGAATACAATGTACCTGATATTTTGAAGAGCTATAATTTGGGGAAATACATGTTTCAATATTGTGTTGTGTAATTATTGATATGTTATTATTACTGCTTTTTTTTTTGTTTTTGTATTTATTGAAGATAATTTTCAACCAATATCTCTTTGAAGTTGTTTTTTAAGGACTCGTATCTATGAATAATAAAATCTGTTATCTACCAATTATTGCTGCAAATATGATCTAAATCTGTTTTTCAATCAAATCAATTATTCTTTATTTCAAAGAGTATTGGTCGCTCATACTCAGTCATGGTGGAGTGTCATCTTTTCAAACTAAACAATGGATATTTTTGATTCCCTATAAAAGAACCATAAGGACTTTTAGAATCCTTATTGTAAAGGTGTCAACTGGTTGTACTCATTTTTTAAGATCTTTTTATAAGAGGATCTATCTAGTGAAAATCACCAAGATCACTAGAAGAGTGTTGGTGGAGTGTATTAGGGGATCTTTGTGCCTCGAACCACTATAAAAACTGTTGTATTATTATTCTTACGTTTTCCACTATATAACTTTAATTAAAGAAGAGAAGGATTCCCAAAGAAAGATAAAATTTGAATATGTGATGATTTTAAAAAGAACACAATTCATCCCCTATTTTGTATATTTGTATTATTCTAACATAACAATTGGTATATAAGGATTTATTTTTGAAGAAGTAGGATAAGCTCATGAAATTTTGAGTAAAAGTTAAATATGAATACAAATATCGATGACAAAACTAAAAGAAGGTATGTCAATAATTAATGATCTTTATTTTAATGGAAATAATTATAGAAGCTGGAAAGCTCATATTATTGTCTATGTGAAGAATCTTGGATTCAAATTTTATATGAATATTGTCAAATCTTATGAAATATCTAAAAAACCAGAAACATGGGATGCTGCTAAAGAAGTTGAGTATGATTTCAATTCAAGATCTATGAATGATATTATATGTAGAATTTGTCCAGATGATTTTAATAATGTATCTCAATGTACTAATACCCATGAGATATGAAAAAATACATTTGTTTCTTATTAAATAACTAACAATGTTGGGAATTTAAGATACAACACTATAAATCTAAAATTCAAAACATTTAGAATTTATGATAGTGAAAGCATAACCCAGGTGAATGGATGATTTAGCGAAATAGTCAATAATTTTGTTGGTTTGGGAGATCTAATCAAACAAGCAGATCAAGGTTTAAATGTCTTTAGAATATTTCCCTCTAAATGAAAAGGGATATCAAATACAATTAGACAATCTAATCTGGTCTCACAACTGATAATGAATGAATTGATTGGAACACTAATGATTTATGATGTAGAAATGAAAGATGAAACTGAAGATCATAAGATGGTAAAAAGGGAGAAAAATAAACTCAAAGTTACCACTCAAAAATATGAAAAGAAATAAAAATAGGATTTTTTACTCTCAAATGATTTAGAATGATCAGATTCTGAAATGGAACTGGATCATCTAGAGAGAAGATTCAATAAATTTTATAAGATGAAGAAAGGCTTCAAGAAGTACTACAAGAAAGATAGTTAGGGGGTTTTAGAAGTAAGATGTTATGAATGTAATAAAAATGGACATATCACGCCTGATTTACCATAGTTAAAATAAGAGAAAAGAAAAATGGAAGATAAAGGAAAGAAGTAACAGATGAGATCTGATTATGAGAACAAAGATAAAAAAGCTATGAAGTCTACATGTAGTGTCATTGAGGACTCCAACAGTGGTTCTAAAAGTGATTTAGAAAAATATCCAACCAATCTAAAATAAAATATGTGATTTATGACTAAATAATAAGAATAATTACAATTTTAATATTCTTTTATTCTGATTATAAAGGTTATTCTAATAGTAAATTAGCTTCTTACTATTCAATGCTAGAAGAAAAGTATGAATATTTAGTAAAAAGTCATAAATTAGTAAAAAATATTCACAATGTTGTTTTATAAGAAAATGATTCCATTTTAAAACAACACTTGGACTTAAAATAAAAATTACCTCAAACTACGCTATTCATAAAAATAGAATTAAAGAGTTATAGGTGGAAGTAGAGTCATTAAAAAGTGATTATAGTATATTAAATAAGGTAGAAAAATCTCTAAACCATATTCTTGGTAAAAATATTTGTAAAAATAAGAAATATGTAATAGAAAGAAATGGAGAAAAATAAAAAATTTATAGCAATTATTTTGTACCTAGTTCTAAAAATATTTCTTGTTTTTATTGGGAAATTAAAGGTCATTACTCTAATAACTATTTTAAAAGTGTGTTCCCTAGACACAAATTTATTAGTACTTTTGATTACCATATCATGTATACAGTTAAATATACATAATTTACACTTACCATTATAGTGTAGATATTTCTGCACCCACTATTTAATGGAAATGACCATAAATTATTTGTCATCTCAAAAGGTTGTAGCAGATCCCGGTCTATAATGAGAACCTCTTGATACTATGAAATTATTCTTAAATACATGTCATATGGTTTAGATACATCATTCTAACTAGACATGTATGGTGTCTGACTATCAGGTGTTGGGGGATCATAAGCATTGAGACTTCTTCTCATGAAGTTTTCACTTGGTTATCTCAAATAGTTGAGATTATGAAGATAGACCTTCCAATAGTAACACCACATGTTTTGGGTGTCATTGAATATTATAATATGTGAACATATATATTGGTCTCCTAACTTTAGATCATTGTCAATGTGTTTCATTTTATCACATGATTTGATGTAAGGAAAAAACCATGATAGTGAAATCATGTAGAGGTATCTTGTGTTGGGTGCATTATTGGTGGTATGATGTTGATTAAAGGATCAATATAAGATTATTTTCCTTAGGGTTGAGGAAATAATACCTCCAGCTGGGTTGATCAGGATGGTAGTGTCATTACTAAATCCATTTCCATGGTAGTCTAGGGTAAATCTATCTAGATAAATCAAGAAATAATAAAGAAATAAAGGATGATGAAACAAGTGTGTGTCCTGATTTATGAGATATCTTAGGATAAAGAGATTATATTACATGGTACATGTTCGTAGGTTGGTTTTTATTGCTATGAATATTATTTATCTCTTTAGGGGCCTTTATGGGTTGCTAGACTCCACTGTTGGTCAATGAATACTATTCACTACTATCAATATAATTTCCCAGAAGGTCATACAGAATAGCACATTTGAGAATCTAACCTATTCAGTTGAATATGAATGGGACATAGTGGGACCCACCATCAGGGTCCAGGATATGTATGGGGGTTTGTAATCATCCAAGGAATAAATAAATTCATATTATTTGAGTTTAGAATAATTGGAATTGAATTTATTTATTAAAAATTATTTACAAGTGTTTAAGTAAATATGAGGATTAATATTATATGAGCAAATATTATTTTAATATTCTAGGTTTGTTTAATATTTTTAAGAGTTATGATCCAAGTTTGACTTTAAGGATCAAAGGCTAGTGATTATGGTGATCATCACGACATTGAAGAGATTTTTGGAGGTCTGTGCTAGCACCCAGAATCCGATGAATAGTGCATGTGAAGATTTGAGAAGCACGTGTGAACGATCTAGAGGGGTTTGACATCGAATCCTTTCGAGAAACGATCACCAACGACTAGAGAAAGACGTTCACAATTTAAAATGGAATGAGGTACTCATTCCTTTTATTTTTCTATTTTCTAATTAAACCATGCGAGATCCTCAAACTATACCAGGGATCAAATCACCAGAGATGATAGGTTCCATCATTCTGTTGATAATTTTTAAAATCCCTAACCCACCAGATTTCGTTGTGCACTATAATACCTTCAATTGGTATCAGAGCAATCACATGATTTTTATGAGCCAAAAAAATTAAATTAGCCTTAAATTTATGTAGGGGTATTAAATTGTTCTCAATAGATCCGACCACACTTCGATTAGATCTCAAATGACAAAGTTATGGCAATCCAAAGAAATTTTTATGGATCAAAACATGTTTTTCGAATATTAAAATTTCAGTTTTTAAATTTGAAAAACCTATATACATATATCAATATATTTTATTTATTACCCTAAGGCAATGGGTGATGTAAATCTGACTAGGTTTCAGCCAGACACGGAACGCCGGAATAGTTTTTCTGGGCATGCTACAGTATCCACTGGTGATATGGATTTTTATAATAATAATAATGATAATTATTTTATAATAATAATAATAATTAATATTTTATTATAATAGTATTTTTTTTATTTTATCTAAATTCTACTTCAATAGCCTTAAGAAAATGTGAGGCAACAAAGTGTGGATTTATCAACAGAAGTCAACAATTGCAGCTTGATTTTTGTTTAACAAAAATAAACTTTTATTAAACAAATTAAAATGGGGGTTGAGGCTCTTCAGGTGCCCCCGGTCTCCATCCCAGTAACCTCCACCAAAATTCACTCCGGTTGAACTCCTCTGTTGGTTCCCCTTTGTTAGATTCCGCAACATCGCTTGTGACCAAACATAACCGTGGACACCCAAACCCTCTTGATTTGGCCACACCGGCAAGCCGTGGTCTGCCACCGCATGGATCTGGTTGGACCTCCATTATAGATCCGAATTGCAGACCCCTTAAAATCTATCCATCCTGAACCGCCAATGATGATCCCCTCCTATCTTCCCCAGTAACTATGGTGTGCATCTTCCGTCACCAACAGACTCTGCATCGACCGGAAGTTCAGATCCTACTAGGTTCCCATGTGCAGGATGCCCCAACAGAGAGGTAACCCACTACATAGCACTTGTTTTCCTTGAAAACATGATGGGGCTGGTCATCCTAACCCAGAACGGGTCTAGGTGGACCGACTAGGCCCAAAATGGTTCTACATGAGTTTTGCCTGGCCCGAAACGGTCTTGCGTGGGTTCGACCCGACCCGCATAGACCTTTCATAGGGTTTTGGGGCCTAAGTTAAATTTACATAATTAAAAATTAATTAATTTAATTTTAGTTTTATATTTAATTAATTAAAATTAATTTTTGTTTTGGAAAATTAATTTTATTTTAATATTCAGAAAATAAATTAATTTAATTTTACCTGTTAAAATTAAATTAAATTTATTTATTTATTTATTGGTCTTAATATTAAATTATTTGTTGGACTAAATAAAATTATAATATTTGAGTAAATTATTTTAATTTAATAATTAATTTATTTTATTTTAATTGTCTTTATACTTTAAATTTATAGCAATTTAATTTTTTAATTGCATGACGACTGATCTTGAGCACAAACTGACCAATGTATGTCTAGATTTTTATTTAATTAATTAATTATTTTTATTGTGTATGATGCATGTAATTAATTAAAAGACAGCTCGTGCATCATTAGTTTTTCACATTTAACATATATAAGGGTCAGCGTGTCTATGAATTCTGTTTTTATATGTATTACGCTGTCCCAAGACCCCCTCACCTATGTGAAAGTATGTATGTATTATAATGAAGACAAATTAAGATGTGGACCACTATGAGAAGAGGAAATATTCCAGACGAGATGATGAAACATTAGGCCAGTGTGTGAGTTCCAATACAAGTCAAGATCGACTCAAGTATTATATCCCTAGGTCATTATTGGTCCATTGAGTTTAAATGGATCAACCAATAATACATCCTCAAGATCAACTACGAAGTATATCTAATTTAGGAATTGTTTTTTATTTTATTGAATCTGCAAGTTTTCACAATCACATAAAATAAGAAACATAAAAATTCATAGATTAAATCAATTTATGATGTGATGAATTTTTTTCTATTTATTTCATAGTCAGTTGTGTGTGTGATCACATAGAACATGCATAACATGAAAGAAAATAATTTCATATGTTAATAAATAATTAAAAAAACCCTCATAGAAATATTAAGTCGCACCCACCTTCTTTCATTAAAATTTGAACAAAATAAAGAGTTTGGGGTGCTTTTCAGACAAAGTTGAGGGTGCATCCTACTACTGAGGAGTTCTTATGAGAGCGATGGGTTGAATTAACTGTAGTTGACAGCAAAGAAGTATCCAAATCTAGCTTACTAAAACTTTTGAGGCAAGTATTGAGTAAATCAATTTTCTGATTTTAGAAGCTAATACTTCACTCAACAGATCATGGAACTATGAGTTAATGTGGTTGTCCTGTCAAATTCCTACCTTGAAATCACCAAGTCGTGGAATAGCCAAAACTTGTAGACTATTAGGGGAGGTTCAAGGATATTTTCCACTAGAATACTCAAGCAACATAGTATTTTGATTCTAGTAAAAAGGGTTCCTATAATTCAATAAAATTTTGGGATACATTTAATGATTTAATACTCAATAATTTCCAAAATGGTAATCAAGATAAAAGTTTTAATCAACTAGATTTTATTTTTTGTAGGAAATGGAAAGTAACACCATAGATACTCTGTGTTCCATAATGGAAAAAGATCATGTATTCACTGGAACAAATTTCCAAGAATGGTACTAGACCTTGTGCACAGTACTACAATAAAAAAGGAAATTATATGTGCTGGAGTCCCCACCACCTTATCAGTCTCCATAGGGAGATAGTAAGGATGAGAAAGATGCTTATAGGAGGCTCATGGATGATGCATTTTATGTTTACATCATAATTCTAACATTAATGGTCAAATATTTGTAGGTGAAACATAAATACATTGATGTATATACCATGTTGCATAATCTCTAAGAAGTTTTTGAGGAGAAAGTGAAGTAAGTAATTAATGAGATAATGATCAAACTGATTATGTATCATTTGATAGATGGAACTCAAGATCCTCATCATGTACTCAGAATGATAAAGTACATTGAATGAATATAATAATTGGGTTTCAAGTCAAATCATGAACTTTTAGTCCATCTCATTCTCTCACCATTACCACCCAGTTTTTATATTTTTTTGGAAAATTATCAAATGAATAGTTTGTAATGAACTTTTTGATTTCTTTTGAGACAGGTTTACCAAGAAGATAAGAATTTAAATAAAGTAAAATATGCAATTGTTAAGGTGAACCAATAGATGGAGAAGGTGAATAGGATTAATGTCAGTATACTATTAAGGGAACCTTTACAAAGTCTTTTTATGAAACTAAAGATAAAAAATAGAGAGCATTGAACATGGGGCTATTTTCTTTTCATGTGGCAAGATAGCTCACTGGAAGAGGAACTATAATGAATTAAAGAAGATTCATGCATGAGATTCTACTTTGGGTATATTCATCATTAAAAGTAATATTTATTTTATGATCCTTGGGTATTATATGCAATATTTCCTTACATACTTATTTCTAAATACAGGAAGCAAGGAAGTCAAGAAACATTGCAAGAAATCAAGGTGTGTTCTCCAAGAAGCTGAGGAAGGGTGATGCCTACATCAATAGTGAGAAGCATACGATTTCATTTCCAAGTGGATGGTTATTGTAAAAATATAATTGTGTGATGGATTCTACCAAAAAATTTATTAATACATGTTGTTTATGGTATTTTATACACAACCAATAGTTATGTAATACACGAATCAAGGGCAATACATGATGAATATAAAATGTAATACTCATATACTTAGTTGTGGAAAGATAATTATTTGTCAAGAAAAACTAAGTTGTTGTTAAGTATATATCCAGTATAGTATTTAGAATCTTTAGAGTTAAATACCATAGGTATCATCCGTACACATATGTACTTAGTTTTGGACAAAGAAACCCTTATAAATAAATGTACACCACAAAGCTTTAGGAATTAGTTTGGCTAGAGAGAGTGAATTATTCCAAGGGTAAGATAGTGGTAAAAATACTTCATTGTATCCCATTAAGTTTTTAAGGAATGTGAAAATGATGTATGTTATGTTCATAGTCATAAGATATGGGATACTTTGGGATGGTCTGCCGAAGAATATCTTGACCAAGCATTCATCAATCGATATAATGTAGTGTGGAGTAATTCCTAAATGCACATTACCTTATCCACATCTGGTCTATGATTATAATAAGGCGGATCAATGATAATTCTTACATGTTAACATTGATCAACAAAATTTAGCATGGAGTAATTCTAAAACACACTTTTCCTTATATACATGAGAGTCATGATGTAAGTAAAGGGAGTATCAATGTTACAAATTATATCCATTGCAGAAACTTCCATTGTTTTCAAAAATATGCATTAAAAATAATGAAATTATCCCATAACCATATGCAAACTATAATGAAAAATGAATATCATATAGGTAAGTGTATAATGAAAATCCATTATGTCATAAGAACTTGTATTTAGATGTAAAGAGTTTGTTGAAGATATAAAAAAACTTGCATCAAGGAAAAACACATTGTGTATCTATAGTAAATATCCTAAAAGTTTCTTAGGATATTTTAAAAATCCCTATGATAGAAATATATAGTCAAGTTATATACTATATTTATATATAAGGGCACACATATCTATTTGATAGAGTGGGAGTTAGATTGACTTGGTTTTAGTCAATGCTAGAAGTACACAAGTAGTTAGCATAAGAATGACTTCCACAAGAGGTGTGAAAGAGGAATGTTTCAGAGACACATACTACGTAGAAAGGATAAAACCATGGTGATGGTTTTGTATTCACTATGGCTGGTGATCGATTATTCATTGAGAATAATAATTCCTACAAGTAATTAGTATATGGAAATTAGTTGATATTGGAACGATAAATTAACATTGAATAATAGATTCCTTATATCAAAGTACCGGGGGCTTATGATTTTGAATACTCCAGTGTCTAATCAAGTGATATTATACATGGATGGTATAAGCGTAGTACAAATAAGGCTCGATTGGTTATAATAAGGTGTTATTCCTAAATTCATTATAATTTTTCTCATTATAGATAATTTATATGATCATATTATTGAGAATTGGATGTCATGATCACCAATCATGGAAGGTGTTTGTATGACACAACCAAAAAGGGATGGTGACATCATAGAATGCTAAAAACGTTGAAAGTTACTGAAATTCGGTTCAAGATTAAAGTAAGAAACAAGATATTAGAACATCAATTTGGAATGAATATTTTCAATGTGTCTACTAGAGGTTAGTGGGAGATCCATGCTTTTATTAGTGAAATATGTTTGGAAATATATGGAAAACAACTATTGGTCTTATAGTTAGTTAAGACTAGAATGAAAGTAATTCTCTAATGATTGACTTAAAGTAGAAACCTAATTTGTTGGGAAAAGGATCTACTGAGTTAGATTTAACGGTTGCTTAGACCTAGTCAATTGCATATAATGACATTATATTGAAAAATACAAGATGGAACAATTCAGGCGAGAATTAATGCCAGAGTCACATGGCATAAATCTCTCCAAGAAGACATGCATATGAATAGGAGGAGATTAAATTAGTGAGTAGGTTTCTATATGCTTTTGTGATGGATCAATCACATATGGCATGATATGTAAAAGAAATTATATTTCCAACATATACATTATTATAGGAAAATATCAATTATATCTAGGAGAACTGCAAGGGAAGCAATTAGAACCATCCAATTTTACTTGAGCAAGTACAAAGGACATGTGACTGGTATGTGGAGAAGAAAGGATACTAGTTTTTAGGGACACAAAATATTCTTCCTTAGAACAATGTGATCTAATATCACAGTTAGGCTAAAGTGACGAGCGATAAAAGTTCATAAAAGCCAGTGGTAGCCATATGGTACAACCCGAATATTAATAAGTAATTTGTTTTATAATTTAAATAAATAAAATTTGATAATAAGAAAAATAATTAAATAAATAAATTTATTGTAAATAATGGTATATAAAAATATTTATCAAATATGCTTTCATGAATTTTTTATTATATTTAGATCTCATAATATTTTTAAATAAATCACTAATTCCAAAATAATATTTAAATTAATGCTGTTTTGTTTTTAAAAAATTTATTTTAATAAAAATATATTTATTTGATTATTCTTTTATAAAAATATAATACTTGAATAACTAAACATGAAAATTAAAATTACATTTTATAATATAATATATATATATATATATATATACATGTAATGAAATTCTTATATCTAATATAATAATTTTATTATTTTTTAATAATGAAAATTATGATTTATTTCAAAAAATAGTGATAATTGTCTAAAGTGAATTATTAATATTTAAATTTAATTAAAATGAAATAATTTGAAGTTAATAAATTTTGAATGTTCATATTATAATAATATAAAATATATGATATTTTTGAAATTTTAAATATATATAATATAAAACAACGAATTTATACATGTTTAAAAAAGTTACACTTTTTTTAATATATATATAATTATATTAATATAAAAAACAAATTTATAGAATAAAACAAAAAATGTGTTTTGTTTTATAAATATATATATGACTTGAAAATATAAATTATATGTTTTATAAATATATATAATAATTTTATATCAAAATGTGATTTAATATATATATATATATATAAGTATATGTTCATAAATATTTATAATTATTATTTTTTCTTATATATATATGTTTTATTATATGTTTCTAAATATATATAATTGTCATTTGTTTATCTATATGTGTTTTATTTTATTATTATAAACATGAGATTGAATAAAAAATAATAAGAAGAAGAGTGAATGACGACATTGATTTATAATATACTAAATAACAATGATGGTTGAAATGTGAAACAAAAAAAAAGGAAAAAATGATGAAACAAGACTCACACAAAAGATAGAAAAAAGTGAAAAGCTAGTAAAAGATAAAATATGAAATTGCTATAAAAAAGAATAAAAAAATATATTAAATAAAAAGATGATATATATGTTCATATTATTTGTTTATCCTCTCCCTGTACCAGTAGGTTAGCGATTAGAACCTTATCCTCTATCGAAGTCTCCCTTAGCCTCGGCCCCATCTCAGTTTCATTTTCCACAAACTCAGTGTGGATGGTATTATTTTAATATGATCATCATCGACTTCCCCTGCAAGTTTCAAACATATATATATATGTATATATTATTATAAAAAAAGACCACTGAATCTGATTTCTAATTTTACACAGTTTCCATTAGTTATTGATTAAATATGATATGTTATCCTATGTTATAAAACCCTCATATGCACATTTTGAAACACCTGACTCTTCTCTCCCAAGTTCCTCCTCCGATTTTCTTTGTGCCTGACATCAACCTTTCTCTTCTTCCTTACAAATAAAGGTAAGGGGTAGTTTTTTTATCTATTTTTAAAAGTTATATATATATATATGATTATAAATTTATATCTAACTATTTTCATAAATTATAAGAGATGTTTTTGAAATAAGTTTTATTTCTAAGCCTACGAATGTAAAGGTTTAATTTATTTTTATCAATCAATGTTTAAATTTTAAGGATATATACATATATATATGTATATATACAAATATGTATATCTATCTAACTAATATTAAATATTTTCATAATTTATAATGCAAGGAAATTATTTTGTTTTATTTATCAAATTATGTTCAGGTTTTTTCAAGGGGTTTATTTTGATTTCAAACTATAAATTTATGCATATAAATTATATATATACATGTATAAATACTTATTTTTATTTATATAATGTATTTAAAATTACTTATAAACCTATCATTTTATGTTAAGGTTTTGATTTAGTTTTTAATTTATCATCCTATGTTTACATTTAAATTATTTAAATTAAATTGTTAAATTTGAATTGATTAATTTTAAATGTTAAAGTTAAATTTATTAATTTAAACGGTTTCATTTTAAATAAAATTTCCATCAAAACATGCATCAATTTATGTGAATATTTTGTATGCAATTGTTAAATATTATCATTTTATGTGTCGATTTAAATAAAACCTATCATTTCATGTGTGCAATGTCTTTATACATATATGATTTTCATAATTTGTATAATATATGTTCATAATCTATAACACATGACATATCATGAATGCTTTAGTTTTTATTATTTATATATATGTGTGTGTGTGTTTGTGTGTGTGTGTGTGTATTGAATCATATTTACCTAGGAAATTATTTTTGAATTGATTTCATGTGATAATGTTGATAAAATTCTATGTATGTATAACATGTGGAGAAATCCAGTTAATCTAATTTATCAAAATCTTTCTTAATTAAGTTACAAGTGTAAATTTTATTTATTAGCATACGTTGTTACTGTTTTTAAAATAGAAAACTGAGTGAATAATGTATATATATTAAGAAATATTAAAATGTTTTCATAAAATCCAGCACTCAAATGTTGTAAATATGGTAGGGAATTAGGGAATGAACCCATCCCTCCCAAGTGGGTTGGATCAAGACAACTTTCAATGTTTCAATTGTACTCAGTGCTTTGTTTTCCAAATCTTGAATATAGTTTTCACAAAAATCACTAGAATATGTTTAAATCAATTTTTTATTATAATTAATTTTCAAAGCAATGTATTATTTTAAAGGCATAAGTAAATTCAATAATGTTTAAAAAAGGTATTTCTAAATGTATTTTTTTGAAATTATTTTTCAAAAGAAAATTTTAAAAGTATTTAGAAAAGAATTTAAAACCCCTTATTGGAAAAAAATAACTGCTCACCCTATATTTTTAATTTATTTTTCACTGGTTTAGTAGTTTACCTTGTGATATGTATTTTATTGAGGGAGAAATGTGCTCAAAGACTTTTATTAATTTCATTTTATTTTGTACAATTTTTGTAATTTGTATGGCATGTATCTAATTCTTCAAAACATAGATTGGTAAATGTTCCTAGTATGTATTAAATGTTGTGTATTTGTTTGCTTTATTTTATATATAAAAAAATACACAACATTTATATGGTATGAGTCTGGAAGTACGGGCATGGGTCTTTAGAGTTGGTATCAGAGAAACGGTCTAGATAACTTTGAAGATTAGATATTATTGTCTAAATGGTAGAATACAAGAGTCTACGAGTCCTAGTTTTTCTTAATTCTAAAGTTGGAAATTATAATTTTCTTGAGTCTGATGAATGAATTACGAGGATACAATTCTTTCAAGTGAGGGTGGGAATAATGTAACAACCCAAATATTAATAAGCAATTTGTTTTATAATTTAAATAAATAAAATTTTATAATAAATAAAATAATTAAATAAATACCTTTATTGTACATAATGGTATATAAAAATATTTATCAAATATTATTTCATGAAATTTTTCATTGTTGTCAAATATCATAATATTTTTAAATAAATCACTAATTCTTAAATAAGATTTAAATTAATGTTGTTTTTTTAAAAAAAATGTATTTTAATATAAATATATTTATTTTATTATTCTTTTATAAAAATATAATATTTGATTAACTAAAATTAAAAATTAAAATTACATTTTAGAATATAATATATATATATATATACATGTAATGAAATGCATATATCTAATATGCTAATTTTATCATTTTTTTAGTAATGACAATTATGATTTATTTAAAAAAATAATGATAATTGTCTAAAGTGAATTATTAATATTTAAATTGAATTAAAATGATATAATTTGAAATTAATAAATTTTGAATGTTCATATTACAGTGATATAAAATATATGATATTTTTTAAATTATAAATATATATAATATAAAAAGACGAATTTATACATGTATAAAAAAGTTAAACTTTTTGTTTTAATTACTATAATTATATTAATATAAAAAATAAATTTATAGAATAAAAAAATAAGAAAAATGTTATTTTTTTATAAATATATATATGAATTAAATATATAAATTATATTTTTATAAATAAATATAATTATTTTACACAAAAACATGATTTAATATATATATATATATATATATAAGTACATGTTTAGAAATATTTATAATTATTGTTTTTTATTATATATATATGTTTTATTATATGTTTCTAAATATATATAATTATCATTTTTTATCTATATGTATTTTATTATTATAAACATGAGATTAAATAAATAATAATAATAAAAAGAGTGAACAATGACATTGATTTATAATATAATAAATAAAAATAATGGTTCAAATGTGAAATTCAAACAAAAGGGAAACATTATGAAACATGAATCACACAAAAGACAAAAAAAAGTGAAAAGACAGAAATAGAGAAAATGTGAAATCGCTATAAAAATGAATAAAAAAACATATTAAATGAAAAGATGATATAAATATTCATCTTCTTCATTTATCCTATCCCCACACCAGTAGGTCAGCTGTTGGGACTTTCTCCTCCATCGAAGTCTCCCTCATCCTTGAACCCATCTTAGTTTCATTTTCCACAAACTCGATGTGGACCGTATTATTTTAAGTTGATCATCAACAGATTCCCCTGCAATTTTTTAATATATATATATATATATATATATATTATAATAAACAAAGACCACTAAATTTTTATTTCCAATTTTATACATTTTCTATCTATGATTGATTAAATAGGATATGTTATCTTATGTTATAAAATCCTCATATGCACATTTTGAAACACCTGAATCTTCTCTCCCAAGCTCCTCCTCTAATTTTATTTATGTCTGACATCATCATTTCTCTTCTTCCTTCCAAATCAAGGTAAGAGTTAGTTTTATTTTGTATCTATTTTAAAAATATATATACACATACAATTATATATTTATATCTAAATATTTTCATAAATTATAAGAGAAGGGTTTGAATTAAGTTTTATCTCTAAGCCTACGGATGTAAAGATTTAATTTATTTTTATCAATCTATGTTTAAATTTTGAGTATATATACATATATATGTATATATACATATATATGTATATATATATATGTATATTTATCTAACTAACCTTAAATATTTTCATAAATTATAATGAAAGGAAATTATTTAGTTTTATTTATCAAATTATGTTCATGTTTTTTGAATGTGGTTTATTTTAGTTTTAAATATTCAATTTATGCATATAAATTATATATATACATGTATACCTACTTGTTTTCATTTATATCAAGTATTTATAATTACTTCTAAACCTATCATTTTATGTGAAGGTTTGATTTGATTTTTAATTTATTATCCTATGTTTAAATTTAAATTATTTAATTTAAATTGTTAAATTTGAATTAATTAAATTGAAATGTTAACCTTGAATTTCTTAATTTAAATTATTTCATTTTAAATAAAATTTCCATGTAAGTAAGCATCAATTTATGTGAATATTTTGGTTGAAATTGTTAAATATTATCATTTTATATGTCGATTTAAATAAAACCTATCATTTCATGTGTGAAAAGTCTTTATACATACATGTTTTGTCATAATTTTTATAAGATATGGCCATAATCTATAACACATGACATATCATGCATGATTTAATTTTTATTAATTATATATATATATATATGTCTATTGAATCATATTTACCTAGGAAATTATTTGTGAATTGATTTCATGTGATAATGTTGATAAAATTATATGTATGTATGGAAAGTGGAGAAAGTTAGCTACTCAAATTTATCAAAAGCTTTATTAATTAAGTTATAAGTGTAAATTTTATTTATTAGCATATTTTGTCAATATTTTTAAAATAGAAAACCCATTGAATAATGCATATATATAAAGTGATATTAAAATGTTTTCATAAAATCCATAACTTTAACGTTATAAATATGGTAGGGAATTGGGGAGTGAACTCATTCCTCAGTAAGTGGGTTTAGCCAAGATAACCTCCAATGTTTCAAGTGGAATCTGTGTTTTGTTTTTCAAATCTTGCATACAATTTTCAGAAAAATCACTAGAATATTTTTAAATCAATTTTTTAGCATAATTAATTTTCAAAGAATTGAATTATTTTAAAGGTGTAATTAATTTAAATAATGTTTACAAAAGGTATTTCTAAATGTATTTTTTTCAAAAGTATTTTTCAAAATAATATTTTAAAAGTATTTATTAATGATTTTAGAACCCATTACTGAGAAAAATAGTTTCTCACCCTATGTTTTAAATTTATTTTTCATAGGTTTAGTGATTTAACTTATGATGTGTATTTTGATGAGGAATTAGTGCGCTCAAAGGATTTTATTCATTTCATTTTATTTTATACAGTTTTTTAGGTTGTATGTCATGTATTTGATTCTTCAAAACCAAGATGGTTAAAAGTTCCTGGTATGTATTAAATGTTTTGTATTTGTTCAGTTTATTTTTTATATAAAAAAATATAGAAAATTTATATTGGATGAGTCTAAAAATGCAGTCTCGGGTCTTTACACCATAAATACAAATACTGAGTATGTTGTAGCTTCTAAGGCAGCTAAGAAGTAGTGTATTACATGTAATGATCTGTTTCGGTTCTTGGAATCAAACCTAGTAAGTAAAGTTTTATCAAGATGATAATATTCTATAGGTATCATCCAAGATGTCAAGTTTTGATAATGAAAAAATGAGATATGCTCAAAGTTTACATGTCTTGAGAAGTTTTACTCAATGAGGTGAAGTCGCATGTTGCAGAATAGCCATACAATGATGACATGGCAGACCCAACAACTAAAGTCCTAACTCATAAGAAACATGATCTTAATCTTGTGAGAGATAACAAGAATGGTTAGAAAGTTAGCTATAGTGCAAGTGGGAGTGTTGTAAAAGTGGGTTCCCTAGACCCAACTTTATCAGTACTTTTTATTACCATATCATGTATGCAGTGAGATATACATGATTTACACTTATGATTACATTATATACATTTCTGCATCTACAATTTAATGGTAATGTCCATAAATTATTTATTATATCAAAAGGTTGTAGTAGATCCCATGCTATAATGAGAACCTCAAGATAATATGAAATTTTATTTAGATATATATTTTATGATCTAGATACATCATTTTGACTATACACAGATGATGTATGACTATCAGGTGCTGGGGAATCATAAGAATCGAGAATTCTTCTCATGAAGTTTTCACTTAGTGATCTATAATAGTTGAGATCTTAAGGACAAACCCCCCAATAGTAACACCACATGTTTTGGGTGTCATTGGATGTTCCTATCTATGAACAGTGTATTGGCCTCTATACATGAGATCATTGTCAATGTGTGTCATTTGATCGCATGCTTTTATACAAAGTAAAAACCATAATAATGAAATCATGGTGAGGTAGCTTGTGTTCGGTGTGTCATTAGTGATATGGACTTGGTTCAATGATCAATATATATATTTTTTGCTTCAGGGTTGAGGAAGTAATATCTATAGCTAGGTTGATCAGGATGGTATTACCATTACTAAATTCAAGACCATGGTAGTCGAGGGTAAATCCATCTAGATAGATCAAAAAATAATAAAGTGGTAAAGGATAATGAAATAAGGGTACATCCTTCTTTATGAGATATCAAAAGACAAAGAGATTATATTACAAAATATGTGTTCATAAGTTGGTTGTCGTTGCTATAGATATTTTTTTATCTCTTTAGAGGCCTTAATGGGTTTCTAAAATCTACTTTTGGTCTATGAATACTATTCACTGCTATCGAGATAAGATCCTATAAGGTGACACATAATAACACATTCTAAAATCTACCATATTCAATTGAATAGGAATATAGGACATGGTTGGAACCACCACTGGGGTCTAGGATATGTATGAGGGTTTAAAATCATCAAAGAAATAAAAAAATCATATTATTTGGATTTAAAATAATTGGAATTGAATTTATCTATTAAAAAGTATGTATAAGTGTTTAACTAAATATGTGGATTAATATTATAAAAGTGAATATTATTTTAATATTACAAGTTTGTTTAATATTATCGGGAGTTGAGAGTTGAATTAATGACTCAAATTTATCATGTAATATATTTAACATATATTCCAAGTATGTGATAAAAATATAAATATTATTTATAGTGTAGTTAGTTTGTCATAATTAATTATTTATATTATTTATTTAGTGGATGTTCAATTCACAGGGGTCAGGGATCCAAAATTGGGTTTGATGAAAATCCACTATATAAATGAAGAGAAGATTATTCCAACAAACTATTCATGATTCTATAATTGAGAAATTTTGTCTCCTTCTAAATCCTAGAGATAAAATCGCTCAATCTGAGAGAATGATCCAAGTTCGCCTTCAAGGATCGAAGGATGGTGATCCTGGTGATCATCACAGCATTTAAGAGATCATTGGAGGTCCACACCAGCACCCGAAATCCAATGAATGTTGCACATGAATATTCAAGAAGCATGTGCGGATGATCTGGATGGGTTTTATGTCAGATTCTTTTGCGTAATGATCGCTAATGACTAGTGAAAGGTGTGTGTGCTTTGAATTGGAATGAGATACTCATTTGTTTTATTTTTTTTATGCTCTTATTAAACCATGTGAAATCCTTGGACTGTATTGGGGATCGAATCACTAAAGATGAAAATTTCCATCATTCCTTTGATAATTTTTAAAACCCCCAGTTCATCGGCTTCCACTACATGCCTTGATTTATTAAATTGGTATCAGAGCTATCACATGATTTTTCTTTGCCATGAAAATTAAATTAGCTTTAAATTTAAGTATGGGGTATTAAATCAGTCCCAATAGATCTGATTGTGCTTTGATATTATTTCAAATGACCATGTTTTGATAATCAAAAAAAAATTTATGGATCTAAACATGTTTTTTGGATATTAAAATTTCAGGTTTTAAATTTTAAAAACATATATACAGATCAATATATATTATTTATTACCCAAAGGCAATCGGTGAAATAAATCCGACCAGGTTTCAGCCAGACACTAAACATCAGAAAAGTTTTTCCAGGCATGCTATAGTATATACTGATAATGTAGATTTTTATAATAATAAAAATAGTTATTATTTTATTATAATAATATTTTTTATTTTATCTAAAGGCTACTTCAATAGAATTCAGAAAATGGGAGGCAAAAAGGTGTGGATTATATACACAAGACAATTGTGTCTTGACTTTGGTTTAATAAAAAAACAAAAAAAATTATTAAAAAAATTAAAATGGGGGGCCGAGGGTCTTTGGGTGGCCCCCCTGGTATCCTTCCCATCCACCTACATCATAAGTCCCTCTGGTTGATCTCCTCCATAGGTTCCCCTTTGTCAGATCCCACATCACCCCTTACGACTGAGCATGACTATGGATGCCCAAACCCTCCAGATCTAGCCACACCGGAAAGCTGCGGGCCACCACCGCATGAATCTGGACAAACCTCCACTAGAGAGCTAAACTTCAGATCCCTTCAGAGCCAACCACCATGGACCAGCAACGATGAGCCCCAAGAGCCTTCTCTAGTCAATGTGGTGTGCCACTACCATCCCCAACGGACTCTGCATCAACTAGAAGTCCAGATCCAGCTAGGTTCCCATGTGCGAGATGCCCCAATAGAGAGCTAACCCAATGCGTAACACTATTTTTCCTTGAAAATAGGCCGGGGAAAGTCAGGCTGACCTAGAATGGGTCTGGGTGGATCGGCTCGGCCCAAAATGACCTTATATGGGCTTTGAACAACCTGAAATGGCCCTACGTGAGTTCATCCCAACCTGCACAGGCCCTTTACAGGGTTTTGGGGCCTGGGTTAAATTAACATAATCAAAAAGTAATTAATTTAATATTAGTTTTATATTGAATTAATTAAAATTGATTTTTGGTTTGAAAAAATAATTATATTTTAATATTATGAAAAGAAATTAATTTATTTTTATCTATTAAAATTAAATTAATAAATAAATAAATAAATTTTTCGGTATTAAATTAAATTATTTTTTAGACCAAATAAAATTATAATATTTGAATAAATTATTTTAATTTAAAAATTCATTTAATTTATTTGAATTACCCTTATACTTTTAATTTATAGCAATTTAATTTGTAAATTGCGAGATGACTGGTCTTGAGCATAGACCGACCAATGTATGTATGGTTTTTTATTTATTTAACTAGTTATTTTTATGGTGAGTAATGCATGAAATTAATCAATATATGGCCCATGCATCATTAGTTTTTATCATTTAATATATATATATATATAAGGGCTTGTGTGTCTATGATTGTTGTTTTGCTGTATATTATGCAGTCCCGAGACCCCCTCACCTACGTGTGAGTATGTATATATTATAACGAAGGTGAAGTAAGATGTGGACCACTCTAAGAAAATGCAGTATTCCATATGAGATGATGACACATTGGGTTGGTGTGCAAGCTGCAATACAAGTCAATCCTGACTCAGGTATTATACCCCTAGGTCATAATTGGTCCATTGAGTTTAAATAGAGATGCCAATAATAGATGCTCAAGATCATCCATGAAGTATATTTAATTTATGCATTGTTTTTTATTTTATTGAATCTATAATTTTTCACAATCACTTAAAATAATAAAAATAAAAATGAATAGATGAAATAAATTTATGGGGTGATGAGTGTTTTTCTATTTATTTCATAGTCATATGTGAGTGAGATCATAGATAATGTGCATATCAAGATAGAAAATGATTTCATATGTCAAAAATTAATTAAAAAAATTAAAAGAAATATTAAGTTGCACCCACCTTCTGTCATTCAAATTTGAACAAAACTAAGAGTTTAGGGTGCTTGTTAGTCAAAGTTGAGGGTGAATCCTACTACCAGAGAGTTCTTATGAGAGTTATGGGTTGACTTAACTGAAGTTGGCAGAAAATAAGTACCCAAATCTATATTACTAAAAATTTAGAGGCAAGCATTGGGTAAATCATGTTAAAGATTTTAGAGGCTCAGATTTGACTCAACAGATCATGGAACCATGATTTAATGCAGCTAGCTGGTCAAACGCCTATCTTGAACTCAATAAGTAGTGGCATAACCAAAACTTTTAGAATATGAGGGGAGGTTCATAGATCCTTTCCACTAGAATACTCAAGAGACATAGTATTATTATTTTAGTAAAAAGGGTTCCTATAATTCAATAAAATAGTGAGATACATTTTATGATTTAATAATCTATAATATCCAAAATGGTAATCAAGATAAAAGTACTTATCTGCTAGATTTTTTTTGCAGGAAATGGAAAGTAACACCAAAGATACACTATGATCCATAATGGACAAAGATATTTTATTCAACGACACAAATTTACAAGAATGGTATAGGAACTTGTGTATAGTAAAATAATACAAAAGGAAATTATATATGTTGGAGTCCCCACTACCTAATTAGTATCCATAGGGAGATAGTAAGTATGAGAAAGATGATTACAAGAGGCTCATAGATGATGCATTTGATGTTTACATAATAATGCTAAAATTAAATTCTAAATAGTTACAGGTGAAACATAAGGAAATGGATATATATACCATGTTTCATAATCTATGAGAAGTTTGTGAGGATAAATTTAATCAAGAAATTAATGAAATAATGATCAAACTGATTACTTATTGCTTGACATATGGAACTCAAGATGGTTATCATGTACTTAGAAGGATTAAGTACATTGAATGACTATAAGAATTAGGTTTAAAGTAAAATCATGAACTTTCATTCCATCTCATTCTCTCATCCTTACCACCCAGTTTTTCTATTTTCGTTGAGAATTATCAAATGAATAGTTTGTAAAAACCTCTTTGATATATTTTGAGATAGGTTCACCAAGAAGATAATAATTTAAAGAAAGTAAAATATTTAATTCTTGAGGTGAAATAATATAAATAAAAGGTGAATAGTCTGAATAACAGTATACTTTAAAGGGAACCTTCACAACCACTTTCTAAGAAACCAAATAGAAAAATGGAGAGAATTGAACATGGGGATATTTTCTTTGCATGTGGTGAGATAGGTCACTGGAAGAGGAACTACATTGATGTAGCATGGAGTAATTCATAAACGCACATTATCTTATCCACATATAGTCTATGATTGTAATAAGGAGGATCGATGATAATTCTTATATGTTAACATTTATCAATAAAATATAGTGTAGAGTAATTCCAAAACACACTTTTCCTTATTTACATCAGAGTCATGATGTAGCATGGAGTAATTTCTAAACGCACATTATCTTATCCACATCTGGTCTATGATTCTAATAAGGAGGATCGATGATAAGACTTACATGTTAACATTGATCAACAAAATTTAGCATGGAGTAATTCCAAAACACAATTTTCCTTATATATATATCAGAGTCACGATGTAAGTAAAAGGAGTATCAATATCATGACTTATATCCATTATAGAAACTTCAATTATTTTCAAAAATGTGCATCACAAATAAAAAAATTATACTATAACCATATAGGATTTGATAAAAGTTATAGTATTATGGAAATCCATTATGTCATAAGAACTTGTGTTAAGATTCAAAGAGTTTGTTGGGGATATAAACAAACTTGCATCAAGGAAAAACACATTGTACATCTATAGTAAATATCCTAAAAGTTTCTTAGGATGTTACAAAAATCCCTATGATGGAAAGATATAGTTAAGTTATAGACTATATTTCTATATAAGGATACACATATCTATTTGATATAGTTAGAGCTATATTGAATTGGGCTTAGTCAATGTTATAGGTTCACAAGTAGTTGGAATAGGAAGAAGTTCCACAAGAGGCATGAAAGAGGAATGTTTTAGAGACACATAGAATGTAGGAAAGATAAAACCATGGTGATGGTTTTGTAATCACCACGGCTGATGATCCTTTATTCATTGTGATTAATAATTCCTACAAGTAAGTATTATATGGAAATTAGCTGATATTAGAAAGATTAATTAAAATTCAATAATATATTCCATGTATCAAAGTGTATGGGCTTGTGATTTTGAATATTGCAATGTCTATTCAAGTGAGATTATACATGGATGGTATAAGCATAGTACCGATATGGATCAATTGGTTACACTACGACATTATTCCTAAATTCATTAGAATTTTACTTATCATAGCTAATTTATATGATCATATTATTGAGAATTAGATGTCATGATCACCAATCATGGAAGGTGTTTATATGATGCAACTAGAAAGGGATAATGACATCATAGAATTCCAATAATGTTTCAAGTTACTAAAATTCAATTCAGGATTAAAGTAAACAACATGATCTTAGAACATTCATTTGGAACAAATATTTTTCATGTTTATACTAGAGGTTAGTGGGAGTGTCATGGTTTTCCAAGTGAAATATGTTTGGTAACATATTGGAAAAAACTATTGGTCATATAGTCAGTTACGATCAAAATGAAAGTAATTATCTAATGATTGAATAAAAGTAGCAACCTATTTTCTAGGAAAAAGGATCTACTAAGTCAAATTTAATGGTTTATTAGACCTAGTCAATCGCATATATAATGAAATTGTATTAAAAATACCAGTTGGAAAAATTCAAGAGAGAATTGTTACCAGAGTCACATGGCATAAATATCTCAAATAAGACATGCATATTCATAGTAAGAGATTAAAGTAGTGAGTTGAGTTCCATACACTTTTTTGATGGATCAATCACATATGGCTTGATATGTACAAGAAATGATATTTCCAACATATACTTTCTTATAGAAAAATATCAATTATATCTTGGAGAAAAGCAAGGAAAGCAGACAGAACTTTCCAATTTTTCCTGAGAAAGTATAATAAACATATACCTAGTATGTGGAGAATAAATGATACTAGTTTTTAGGGACACAAACTAGTATTCCTTAGATAAATGTAATCTAATATCACAGTTAGGCTAAGGTTATGAGAGAGACAAGATCATAAAAGCTAGTAGTAGCCATACAAAAAATAATGGGTACATTGTAGCTTCTGAGGTAGCTAAGAAGTAGTTTATTACATGAAATGATATGTTATATTTCTTTGAATGACACTTAGTAAGTAAATTTTTATCAAGATGATAATCCTTTATAGGTATTATCCAAGATGTTAAGTTTTGATAATGAAAAAATAGAGATATACTCAGGGTTTGTATATCCTGAGAAGTTTTAATCAAGGAGGTGATTTCATATGTTGCAGAATAGCCACATAGTGGAGATGTGGAAGACCAAGAAACTTAAGTCATAACTGAGCAAAAAATTATCTTAATCATGTGAGACCTAACAAGAATGATTAGATTGTTGAATCTAGTGCAAGTGGGAGTGTTGTAAAAGTGGGTTCCCTAGACACAACTTTATCAGTACTTTTGATTACCATATCAGGTATAAAATGAGATATACATGATGTACACTTACCATTATAGTGTAAAAATTTATAGATCCACTATTTAAAGTTAATGTTTATAAATTACTTTTCATATCAAAAGGTTGTATTAGATCCCATGCTATAATGAAAACCTCAGGACACTATGACATTATTCTTAAATATATATTCTATTGTCTAGATACATCATTATGAATAGACATTGATGATATCTTACTATCATGTGTTGGGGGATCATAAGCATTGAGACTTAATCTTATGAAGTTTTCACTTGGTGACCACTAGTAGTTGAGATCATACAGATAGACCCACCAATAGTAACACCACATGTTTTGGGTTTCATTGGATGTTCCTATCCATAAACATGTGTATTGGTCTCCTGAATTGAGATCATTATCAATGTCTATCATTTGATCACATGCTTTGATGAAAGGAAAAATCCATGATAATGAAATTGTGGAGATGTAGCTTGTATTGGGTGTGTCATTGGTGGTATGGACTTGGTTGAATGATCAAGATAGAATTTTTCTCTTTCGTATTGAGTAAGTAATATCCCAGGCCAAGTTGATCAAGATGGTAGTACCTTTACTAAATCCATGTCCAGGGTAGTTGAGGGTAAATCCATCCAGATAGTTCAGCAAATGATAAAGTGAGAAATGATGATTACACAAGTGTGCATCCTTCTTTATGAGATATTGTAAGATAAATAGATTATATTACATAGAACATGTTCATAGGTTGGTTTTCATTGCTATAAATGTTCCTTATCTCTTTAGGGGCCTTTATTGGTTGATAGACTCTACTCTTAGATTGTGAATACTATTCACTACTATTGAGATAAGGGTCTAGAGGGTCACACACAATAGTGAAATCAAGAATCTACCCTATTTGGTTGAATAAGAATATAAGACATGGTGGGCCCCACAAATGGGGATTAGGATATGTCTAAGGGTTTACAATAACCAAAGGAATATATAAATTCATATTATTTTAGTTAAGAATAATTGGTATTAATTTTTTATATTAAAAGAATTTATAAGTGTTTAAGTGAATACAAGGATTAATATTCTATGAATGAATATTATTTTAATATTCCATGTTTTTTTAATATTACCAGGAGTTATGAGTCGATTTAATGACCCAGGTTTATCACATAATATATTTAATATATATTCCAGTAATGTGATAAAAATATAAATAATCTTTATAGCATGGCTAGTTCATCATAATTAATTATTTATGTTATTTATTTAGTGGATGTTCAATGCGAGGGGGCTGAGGAATTATAATTAGGTATAATGAACATACACTATATAAATGGAGAAAAACTCATTCCAAAGAAATATTCATGATTTTAGAATTGAGAGCTTCACTCTCCTCTTGAATACTAGATAGATAATTTCTCAATCTGAGTGAATGATCCAAGTTTGCCTTTAAGGATCAAAGGTTGGTGATATTGGTGATCATCACAACATCGAATAGATTTTCAGAGCTCTTCCCTAGCACCCAAAATATAAAGAACAATATGTGTGCATATTTAAGAAGTGTGTGTTGAAAATATAGATGGGTTTGACGTCATATCCTTTTGATCAACAGTCGCTAAAGACTAGCGATAGATGTGCACGCTTCAAATCGGAATGAGTTACTCATTCCTCTTATTTTTCTATGATCTGATTAAACCATGAAAGTTCCTTGGACCGTACTAGGGATCAAATTTATAGAGACAACATGTTCCATTAAACTATTAATATTTTTTAAAATCCATAGCCCATTGGCTTCCACTATGCACCCTGGTGATTTCAATAAATTTTATTTAAGAAATCCATAGATCAGTGGAATAAAAAGGGTTTTGTTTCTAGAAATATGATTTAGTAAATCTCTGTAAGTTTTCAAGAAATTTGGAAAATCGTGTTACCCAGATCTTTCCTTACTGATATAGTTAGACACCAAAAAATAAGGGTACCAAAAAAAGCATTTTTTTAAATGTTTTTTAGGAAAAAGGTCACAAGAACAAAAATGTAGTGTGATATATGGATAATGGATGATCAAAACACATGAGTGGAGACATCCAATTTTCATACATTATAAAAATTAGATGGAGGACTAGTTACCTTCAGTGTTAATGAAAAGGGAAAAAGGTTGGATTTGGATCAGTTGGAAATCCAAAATCAATTTTGATCAACAAAGTACTATATGTTCAATGGTTGAAGTATAATCTGATAAGTATCTATTAACTTTGTAGTGATGATTTTTATATTGATTTATCTAATAATGACTACTCTATTTTTAAATATAAATTACTTAAATCTAGAGTACCCAGTATTAAGAATATTTATACTTTGGATCATAATTCCTTATGTGAACAAAAATTCAATTGTTTAACTGTTGAGACAAATGAATCCTAGATTTGGAATAGGATACTTGGACACTATAATGTATTTAATTTATATAAATTATCTTAGAAATATTTAGTTTATAATTTTCCCAATATTTAATTTTATAAAGATAGATTTTGTGATGCATTCCATAAAGTCAAGCAATACAAGTCATCCTTCAAATATATTAATAAGGTCACTACATCCAAACCACTAGAACTTATTCACACAGATTTGTTTGGACTATCAAGAGTAGAAATATTAGCTGGTAGATCTTATGTTTTCATTTTAATTGATTATTTTTCAATATTTACTTGGGTTTATTTAATAAAACACAAAAGTGAGGTTTTATATATTTTTGTAAGCTTTAATAAAATTATTCAAAATGAAAAATATTTTATAACAATTTAATTAAGAAGGGATCATGGTGGAGATTTTGAGAATCAAGAATTTAATTATTTTTTCTTGGACTTGGGTATTAAAAACACCTTATATTCTCCAAGAACACCTTAATAAAATGTAATTATAGAAAGGATAAATTGGACTATTCAAGAAATGATAAGAACTATGTTGAATGAATATAGTCTTCCTACCTATTTTTGGGAAGAAGTTGTTAACATATCTTGTAATAACATGAATAGAGTTTTAATAATACCCTTTTTAAAAAACAAACCCTATGAACTATGGAATAACAAAAAACCTAAAGTTAGATACTTTAAAGTGTTTGAATGCAAGGTTTATATCTTAAATACTAAGGAAAATCTTGTAAAATTTTATCCAAAGGATAATGAAGGAATATTTCTAATAAATTCTTCCAATTTTAAAGCTTATAGAGTATATAATAAAAATTAAAATATAGTTTAAGAATCTCTTCAAGTGATGTTTGATGATAGTAATCCTTTTGGTCATAATAAAAATCAAACATATGAAGTTACAAATTCATTGGACAATGTGAGGCTTGAATCTATTAAAGATGATTTTGGAAAACCTGAATATGATGAAATTCAGTCTAGTACAGAAGAACATGTAACTTGTAAACCTAAAAGTGTATTACCTAGAAAATATTGAACCTCAAAGGATAATCTTTTAGAAACTATAATAGGAAATATAGAAATAGGAATTAGGAAAAGAAGGAATATAATAAATATACCAGAATTATCTAAATTTCCATCCTA
This sequence comes from Viscum album, assembly GCA_963277665.1. Taxonomy (NCBI): domain Eukaryota; kingdom Viridiplantae; phylum Streptophyta; class Magnoliopsida; order Santalales; family Viscaceae; genus Viscum; species Viscum album. The sequence continues at coordinate 629,740,534 of OY728134.1, read as the reverse complement.
ATTAGAACCTAAAACTATATAATAAGCATTAGAACATGAAATTCAGATAATATATATACAAGAAAAACTTAACCAGTTTAAAAGAAAAAACATTTGGGAATTGGTTGATAGGCTATCTAATCATCCAGTAATAGAAACCAAATGAATTTTTAGAAATAAACAAGATTACCAAGGAATAATTACTATAAATAAAGATAGACTGGTAGCTAAAGGATATATCTAATAATAAGTAATAGATTATGACGAAACCTTTTCACATATTGTTATATTAGAATCTATTAGAATCATTTTAAAAATTGGGTACAACCATGAAAATGGAACACACACAAGGAATAAAATACATGTAAATCGCTCACTTGAGGACTTGACCTTGCAACCATACCCCAATCCCCTTCCCATCTATACCACCCCAAATGAGCGGGGGGGGGGGGGAGAACCATATATTAATTATCCTTGATTATAATATATTAATTTTAAACTATATATGAGATGGATGTTAATTTATCCTTTATAAATGGATATTTAATGGAGGAAGTTTATATTGAACAACCACTAGGTTTTAAAAATCTTTATCTACCAAATTCATGTTTCAATATTACTAAAGCTCTTTATGGAATTATATAAGCACCAAGATCTTGGTATGAAAGATTAAGTTTTTTTTTCTAATGGAAAATTGTTTTTTCTGTAGGATTGGAAGCTCCTAATCTCTTTAAGAAAATAGTTTTTTCTAATATTTTATTATTATAGATTTTTGTAAATGATATTATTTTTTGTTTAAATAATAAAAAGATTTGTAATTATTTTTCAAAACTTATGAAAAGAGAATTTTAAATGAGTATGATGGGAGAATTAAATTTATTTTTGGTTTATAAATCTATCAAAAATATTATGGGAATATTTTAAATCAAATTGAATATATTATTGATTTATTTAAAAAGTTTGGACTTTAAAATAGTAAAACCTATACAAATTTCGTGTGTACCAATATGAAACTTTATTTGAATGATGTTGGTAAACCATTTGATAACAAGCTATATATAGGTATGATTGATAGTTTTCTATATCTTACTTCTATTATTTCAGACATTATGTTTTCTATACGTCTATGTGCTAGATTTTAACCAAATCCTAAATAACCTCATCTTAATATTGTTAAAATAATTTTTAGATATTTAAAAATAACTATTTTTAAATATTTATTTTACCCAAAAACAACTAATTTTAATTTAATATCATATTCATATGCTGATTTTAGAGGATCTAGGTTAGATAGAAAGATTAATTCAGGAACCTATCACTTTTTAGGTAAGTCCTTAGTTTCATGGTAAAGTAAGAAACAATATTTAATTGCTTTCTCAATAGCTAAGGTGGAATATATCTCTGCTGGTAGTTTCCATGTGCAAGTGTTGTGGATGAAACACACACTACAGGACTTTAGACTCAACTACAATAATATTCCTATTTTATGTGATAATACTAGTGAAATTAATATTTTAAAAAATATTTTAAGTCAATCAATAACTAGGAATACTAATATAACACATCATTTTCTAAGAGATCATGTTCTAAAAAAGGATATATATTTATAATTTGTTAATACTAAATATCAACGTGCTAATATTTTCACTAAACCACTTCCCACTGCATGTTTTGAATTTATTAAGGGGGAGTTAGGAATATTTAATTTTAAATAAAGTTTAATATTAATTATTTTCTTTAAATTAGTTTTAATACTTTTTATTAATTATGTTAACATATTATTTAATTAATTATTCCATAATAAATTATGAATTTATTACTATTTACAATAACACTTATTTTCAAAATTAAAATCTATAATGATTACTTTGAGAAATTGGCTCGAGAAACTGAACTGACATCACCAAAACTGTCGAACCCCTCTCTCCCTCTCACTTACCCTCAACCTCGAAGCCTCTCAACTTACAGAGAGCTTGTTTTCCCATAAAAACCCTAAAATCCAAACCTCAAACCTTCATATTTTCTAAAATAGTGAAGAAAAAGAGGATAGATAAAGGTGGTCCAAGAGAAGCTAAGTGTCAACACACTTTGGGAACCGTCAGATGAGTCATTTAAGAGAATTTAGTTGAATTTGAGTGGTTATTTCAGAATAATCTTCTTTTAAATTAAGAATTATATTTTCAAGGTCTATATTTTATTTTCAATGGAGAAAATAAAAAGTATGTTTTTGATTATTAAAAAAATTTGTACAAGACTCATTCAGTTTTGGAGACACAGAGAACATTGTCATTTACAAGGTAAATGATATGGAGTTTTCCATTTCCTCAGTAGAAATAGATAATATTTTTCAATTCCCCCATTAAGGGATTTTTCATTTCAATCTTCGGTCTTTTAGTGATGAGAAGCATAAATATGAGGATATTGTATGTTTTATTTTTGGATATAATTTAGTATGAAAGATGTTCATCAAGGATCTTGAGGCTGACCAAAAGGTGCTAGTCAAATTTATTCAGTCTATAATAATACCTAGGATTGTTGGGTAAGATAAAATTATCTTTCTAGATATGTATATAATTTTTTTGATGTTAAGTGACATAAAACTGAATTTTAGTAGATATATTATAAGGTATATATATCACTATTGTCAAAAAGAGGCAAAAATGTTGTTTTATCTATATGGAAGGCTTATTTATCTGATTTTGTACAAGAATACTAAGATTCATGATATTTATAAATCCATTATATTTCATAATAAAAATATTATTTCTGATGCAACCTTAAGAAAATTTGGTTTCTTTGGGTGCAAATCAAAAGGAAAGGTGATGTCAGTTGGTGTTGATAACCAACATAGATCTGGTGCTAATGCCTAGGGGGAGAAAGGTACTCAGAAATCAACTAGGTCAATACAATTTCATGCTAAATAATTTATAGAATCAAGAATATATAATGTTTTTTTAATAAATAAAGAGGATACTTTAGGTAGATTTTTTTCTACACCTATTGTAGGAGATGCTCATAATTATTTTGAAGAATAATCATAAGAATCAAACATTTAGGCTCTTTTCACAAGGCCTAGACAAATATAAGAACCTATGGTTCAAGTAAAAGAAGATGAATTTTCTATATTAGGGGAATTTATATATAATTTTTAAAGGATTAAAAACTACTATTGTATAAAAATCAACTGTGAATAAGCATGAAGCTCATGAAAAAGATCAGGTTGAGGAGAATGCTTAAGGTGTTGAGAAAGTGAAACCATATATAGTAGATAATACTAAAATCATTGAAAATCAAACATTTTTCACTACTTTAGAATATTTGGGCAAGGATTATTCTGAATCCAATTTAAATAAATAAGTTCTTGGTCCATTTGCATCATCTTCCAGTGAGAAGGATGATGGTATGTCTATAGCTTTTGTTGAAGTTGAAAAAACATATCAAATTTAGAAAGAAGAATATTTTGATTCTCTTAATAATCAGATTAAAGATTTTGTCTATAAATTTAATCAGATGAAATATTATAATACAACCTTGAAAAGTGAGTTGGAAGTTTATAATAAATATTTGAAGGATTTGAAAAACTCAACTATTCCACGTGGGGAATTGGAATCAGTTAAAGCTCACCTGCATACTCTTCAAGAAAATTATATTTCAACAAGATATTTTGATGAATTTCAAAGAGAGATGTCTGATCGTATTGGGAATATCAAGGTAATTTTATTAAATTCAAACTTTGGTGATTTATGGAAATATATAGGAAACCAATTTTAATTGATAAGAGTTAGTCAAAGTCAGGAAAGAGATTCTACTTCAAGTCATCACACATCTCCAGATCAGATAAGAAATTTTAGATCTATTACTGTCTCTATATATACCATAAATGATTTTATATATATTATTTAGTGTGATTATGATCCACTTCATGTATTATTGGAAAATCAGAAAGATATTATTGAGAAATTAACTTCGGATGATCCAAGTATAAGAAATATTATCAATTAGTTAAGGGAGATACCGAAGCAGTTTTTCCCTATTGAAGAAAACATCCAATTTGATATAAAATTTAAAAATGGGACATGACCCAAAGAAGTTGATGAAGTAGTGGTATGAAATTTTCAATCATAATTTTAAAGGGATGATAGGTAAGCTGAAATGTGTTTATCAAGTTGTTTGCAGTTCATCTAATCCTGAAATCTCATCTGAACCCACACCTTCTACTTCATATCATCCTACCTCTTAGTCCTTCTAGTCAAATAATATTTTTAATCATAGATTTTTTTATTGAAATTATTTTCTTCATTATACATATGTTTATTTATTTATTATTATCTATTAATCTCTAGAAAATGAACAAGAATAATTTGTGAATTATCATAACAAAACATTTACTACCATTTTTGTGATACATTAAATGTATTATAAACCTTTTTTGATACTAAATTTTTGATATCGAAAAAGGGGGAGAAAATTTGGGCAAAAAAACTTTTTTTAACTATAATTTATTAAACAAATAGAACAAAAGAAATTTAATTTTGAAATTTAAATATTTATTCTTTAATTATTTTTTTATTCAGTGTTTATAAAACTTAAAAATGAAATAAAATTTATATTAAAAAAATCTATTTTTTTGAGTTTATATTTTCTATAAGTTTTCGATATATTGGTTTTGCGATCATCAAAAAGGGGGAGATTTTTGGGCATGTACTGTTTCAACAATACTCTATGAATCTTGTTTATTTTGATGCTCACAAATATCCCTATTTATTTTACTATTGAAATTACATCAAGGTTTTTCAGGATTATATTTATTGAGAAATTTATCTTGTTTTATAGGTAAAATTTAATATTTTAAGTTTTTTGGATATGTTTAAGTAATCTGGAAACACTGTTCACACCATACATTTGTAAGTGGAATGTATGGTTATTAAACCCTAGTTTTGGAATAAATGTATGGATTAAATACCCTATGTTTTTATAAAATTATGGATCAAGAACCATAATTTTAAGAATCAACCCTACATTTGAGAATCTAATGTATGGTTGAACAACCCAACATTTTGGAGCTAACTATATGTTGTCAACCATACTTTTGGTGTTACCTTACGGTTTACTTGGTTAATGATGGAGTTTAAATTCAAGATATTTTCTATGTTTTATTCAATGGTATCACCAAAAATAAATATCTTTTCAAAGATAATTATAGACTAATTTAAAGGATCATGTTTTACAGATTAAATTTATCCTATTACTAAGAGAAGTTGTGACTTTATTTGATTGTTTTTAATTCAAATAAATCACGATTTATTAGGAGATATTCTTGGATCTATTCTGCTGAAAGAAAAAAATTTATATTGTTAAATACTAAGAGTCATATCATTTACAAATACATTACCTTTTTTAATACAACATCTCTAATATTATGAAGAGATATACTTTAGAGACATATGTTTCTCGATATTGTGTTGTGTGACTGTTGATCTTTTGTTTCTACAATTATTGTTTTGTTGCTGCATTTCTTGAAGATCATTTTCAACCACGATCTCTTCAAATATATTATTTCTTGAAGACTCACATCTATGATGAATAATATCTATTATCTTCTAGTTTCTTCTGTAACTATGAGCTAAATATGCTTTTTCAGTCAAATCAATTAATCTTAATTTCAAAAAGTATCAACTTCTCATACTTAGTCATGGTGGAGTGTTAGATTCTCAAACTGAGCTATGAATATTTTTGGTTCCCTATAAAATAACCATAAGTAATTGAAATATATTTATTATAAAGGTTTAAACTACCTTTACTTAGTTTTTAAGGTCTTATGATAAGAGGACAAGTCTATTGAAAATCACGAAGCTCACTGAGAGATCATTGACAGTGTAGACTAGGGGATCTTTGTTCCCTAAACCAAAAAAACTATAATGTTATTATTATTTATTTTTCTATTTCATAACTTTGCCTAAATAAGAGAAATATACACAAATAGGTAAAAAACATTAATCTATTAAGATTTTTAAAAGAAAAAAATTCACCCTTATTATGTATCTTCTTATTATTCTTAACTAACATGTAAATGTTTTAAAATAAAATTATTTTTATGTTTTATATTTGGGTCTTTAAAAAATAACAAATTTTATCATTTCCATATAAACTTATATTTCTATTACCTTTGTCATATTATATGTTTCTTTCTATATATATTTTCATAGATTATAAAATAAATCATTTTTGTCATTATTTTATAAAATAATTATTTTTAAATGAATTCAAAATATCAAGCATATTTATGATTTCCAAAGTGATTTTTATAAAATGTCTAAAAAGTGGTTTTTATATAAGTTATTTTCCTTTGACACATCTTATGCTTGATCATGGATATTCTTCAAATTATTCCATCCAAATTTTTTCTATGGATGTATTATGTAATGTTCTTTTCTATTAAAGAAATGAACTATCACTGTTATTTTCTTTCCACTATGGATAGACATTATTTTTCTTCACATGTATTTCCTATGTGAATACCCTCATTTTCATTCCTTGATTATGTGTGTTCAACTAGATTCCCAGACATCAACTCATTGGGAAAATTATTGACTAAACTATTTTCCATTTATTTATATGGTGTAAGTGTTATATGCTTCATTACCTCAATTGAGTGATATTTACCTAGAATGTTACTTGATTCCATTTGATACCCATTTATTTTTCTAGGGGGTTATCATGATATGATTATTGATGGGTTTATTAATGTTAACCTATATGAATCCATTTTTTTAAAGTATATGAAAGTAATTTTCTTTCCATGGGTTCTTTATGATATGAGGAATGATTGATTTCAAGTGTCACATGTAAGTATGGATGAATGACTCGTCAGTTCTTATATCACCCTCCAATGCATTAGTTAAGTATTTAAATCTCATGAGACATGTATACATGGGAGAAATTTGGTTTTCTCACAATGAATCACAGAGATGATGCTTCCTTATACCTATGGTTGTGGAATAATTCCCTAAGATGTCTTTTTTTAAGATATGTGAAATTTCCAAGATACATTCTTACATTATACAACATTTCTATGATGGATTTCTTTTCAAGCTATACTACATTTAAAGTTTATTCCTCACACTTATGCTTAGTCATATATCTTGTGATTTTTGGCATATGTTTTTATACTATTTTGAATCATATATTATGTTATACCAAGCTTTATGCCATGAATCATGATTTGTGATATTTTATTTGTTGGGTTTGATTTTGTTATATTATGTCCATACACCATGATTATACTCATATGAGTATGTTATAATCATTTAATATATTTAATTGTTATCGCTTGTTTTTACCCTTACCGAGCGTTTAAGCTAACCCCTATTCATATGTTTCAATTTCCTTGGGTTATGAAAATGAGTGTAATTTATTATAATTCTAGACGGGGTTCAAGTGTGGCTCAGTTATGGAGAAATTTTCACAAGTATCATTAAATAAATTGATTATGCAACTTATCCTCAAAAAACTACACCTTCCATTCTTAGGATTGTGTGATTATTGTGAGATGTAATCTTTAACCCATGATAATGTTTTAAAACAATGATATATTTAGCTTGGGAAATATCACTTAGTATCAAAGTTAGTTTTTAATGAAATTATTTTGATCACTGAACCTAGGAGTGTGGGAATGGGGCTCTACAATTCGTATAAGAGTAGGGTTTTGTTATTTGTGAGGATTAGTTTAGTTATTTTTGGAGATTAGGATGAGTGGACCATAGTGAAAACCCTATGGGATAGGTCTAATTATATGAAAATATCATAAAATTTTTGTAAAGTAAATATTATGTGGGTTTCCTTGAAATTGCATCCCTATCTATACACTAGAAAGTGGATACAACTCTAATTCATATGTACCTTATGTTAATCACCCTGAAAAAGGATGGTTGAGTGTCAAATCAATCTTAACTATAATGAACAATGAGTGGGTCTAAGACTATAAACCATAATAAAAACTCTCAGGGGATATTCTTTGGTCAATCATATTCACTTTATGGTCAACTATGAAGGATTTATTACATTAAGGAATTTGGTTAAGGATTATGATAAAATCTAACATAAAGAAACGTAGATTAAAAGCGAATGATTTAAGTTGAACTGAAAGATAATATGATGGTTTTAAAGAGTAATACATCTGAAGGTTGAGTTTTTTATAAGATAATTTATGATAATTTTCTTATATTTTTAATTATTCATCACAAATGTTAACCCCTTTTAGTTTTAGTAATGGATGAATCCTATAGGAACCATGTAAATAATTGATTCCATGGATAATAAAAAAAAATTCCCAATGAATAACCTAAAGAGATAAGAACTAGAGTGAGAAATCTTGTGTTTATGATAAATCATATATCATAAATTATGATTAACAAAATGAACTTATTTTAGTTTCCAAACACACTAAGGAATAGAAGGATGACATCTCCTAGAATTTCATGTGACAGAGATTATGAAAGAAAGAAGATTTAATTTCATTTGTGGCAAAACTATGGTAATAATAACCAAGGGGGATGTCCTAAAGTAATTGGGAGATGTTCTATGTATAAAAAATGAAGGCATAGATAAAATAATTAGTAAGTAAAATTGAAAATCCTAGTGGACATGGTGAAATGAAATAGAGTTCATCTAGAGGTACCACTAATAGTTCAATGTCGTAAATGTGATGAAATTTCACATTATCCAAGTTAATAACCTAATCCAAAAGCTAATAATGATGATAGGCACTAAAAACTTTCAAGATAAGGGTAATCCAATTTAACCACAACTATGGAAGTGGGTTTCGAAAATAATATGGAATGAGGAACACCGATCACCCACTCAAGAACCATGAGTGTTGTATTCATATCTTGTTCAACCTAGTCCTATATACATAAAATGGTTACTATAAAAATAAAATAACCACCCTGATGTCTATAGGTTGAATTATTAATAAAAACTTATAGTTGTTCATTTATTTTATCCTAAGTATATAACTCTTCTATAATAGATATTTATAGGAATCATCTTCTTATAAAATCATATTACCCATTAGTCAAATTTGATGTGATATTAGGAATGGATTGTCTCTCTTAACATAGAGACAATGATAATTTACAAGATAGGAAAATCACATATAAAAATAGACCCATGACCACCTATTAAGACTGACTATAAACTCCCTATGAAAAAATTACTCCCATTATATTGGGGTATTTAGCACAAATGCTTAAAGAAAAACTCAACAGTATTTATATTCATATCTTGAGGGAAAAGATGAGCTCACTAGTCATACCAAGGATATTGAGGATGAAACCCCATTATAAATTAAATCCAAATTCATGTCTATATTATGGTCACCCTTAAACATTATATTAGTTAGGAATAATTGAAATTGAACTAATGCAATTTATTTAAGGGGGAGAATGTAACGACCTGAAATTTCACATTGTATTTTTCTTAAATAAATATTCTGTTATTTGATTATTCTATATGAAACATGAAACTGAAATAAAACTATGATATATTAAAATAAAATTTTACCATTATAATATAACCATTAAATTAGTGGGTATAAAAGGAAGTAACTATATTATGAAATCTATAAATAAAAAGGAAATAAATAGAATCAGGTAGTAGGGGTCACCCTTATGAATCTAATTTTTATGAACATGTAAAGGTGGTAGATTCACTAAGGTTTTCCATAGATAAATACCAATACTAAATCCAAAAAATAATATATTATCAAAATCAAATGTTATGGAAGATCAAGCTTGTGGAAATTACCACAGGATCTAGTCTAGCGAAATGACCACCCTTGACTACCACTAAAGATTATCCTATGCTTAAATATTACATGGAGATCACGAGGGGTTACATAACTAGATATTAGTATGATATATAATCTAATTATTAAGGTAATAATTTATTTATCACGTGTATTTGATACATTTTTCATTTTTACTTTTAAAGAAAAAAGAAGTTTATTTACTAACACATTGATAAAATTAACAAGATCATTTTACTCTTAAAATTGCATTTTTTTCTAAAATTGGATTTTTGTATTATTTATTTTAATAAAATAAATATATAATAGATACAATATATTTTTTATTTGAATAATTTATTAACAATAATCTAATTATTAGTTGATAGGAAGTAATAATAAAAATAGTTTAAATTTTTAAAAGTTATTTTCCTATGAAAATGGTTTTCATTATATTTCTATTTGAAAGTTAAATTCTCAAATTCTATATATTTTATGTAAAAAAATTAACATAAAAATTTTAAAATATCAATATTTTATTAGTATATTTTTTTTTTAATTTTTCTAAAAGATTGATTTTTAGGTGAATATTTCAAAATTATGTTTTTACAAATACCGTGAATTTTATGAAATTATTAGTAAATAAGTATCAATTTGAAATTTATGAAACTATTTTATAAATAAAATATTTCTTTTATAATATATATTATAAATTTTATAATATTTATTTTATTTTACAATCCTATATTTTATATTTTAGAACTTAAGCTACACTATTCTCTAAAACTAATTTAAATACACTATACATTTATTATTTTAAAATTAGATTTCATCAATTCTAGAAATTTAATATAATAAAATTTATTTAAAATTTTGAATTATAAGGTTGATATTATATAATAAGGATAGTTTTATTTTTATGCATAAAAAATGAATTACTTAGGTAAAGACTATTTACCATAGTAAAAACCATAAGGGCCAAATGGGTTAACCAAAGGGGTAAATAAATCATCGTGTTAAAAACATGTTTATAATTGATTAGATGAGGTGTGTATTGAAAAAAACTTATCCTCAAACCTTTTTTTTCATTTTGAATTCGTATTGACACATGAAACATGTGCTCTATTTTTATTAAGATGAACTATTTATAAGAAATTCATTCTCACCACTTAAAAAAGGATCCTCTCACTAACCCTTCAAGACTAGTAAAAAATTTAATTTTACTATGAAAAATATGAAATTTTATTTCCCCTATAATCCCATGTCATTTCCTTAAGCTTATAGACACAATATTTTGGCTTAATCTCTATATTTCTAAGTAATCCTCCAAAGGAAGCTCAAAGTTCTCAACGTAAGTACTAACTTTTCCATGATATTATTTATTTTCTATATTTCCATTTATAATATATTTTTAAAAATATTATATAATTAATTAAGTATTTATAGTATACTTAATGTTTTTATATTGTGTGAATAACCATTAACCACTATTCCCCTTTTCCTTGAAGGAAAACGAAAATGATAATCGTACATATGTTTAGACTACCACAACCACAAAGCTTAATGCTTCATTATCTATCCCCAACATACATGGAAGATAAAAATATGGAATTTAATAAATAATTATTATATTTATTACATGTTTTATATAATGAAATAATAAACCATATTATACATTTCTCCTATTCTACAGAAAATAAAGTCATCATCGGTGCATATATACAGACTACCGCCTCCACAAAGTAATGTTTTTCTTTTATCATATTAATTTTGAATATTTATGCAAAAAAATTTGAAATATAATTAAAAAAATTCAAAAAATATTAATAATATCATTATGATTATTTAATAATGGTATTTTACACTTCTTTAAACATACACACCCATCGAGTTATGGTGTGTTCCTATTTGGGTCAGTTTAACCACCTACATGAACAATTCTATAAAAATATATCATGGATGATTATGGGACCTTTAATACTAATATTATTATAATTTAGTAAGAAAATAATTATTTATTTATAGTCTTTAAAAGATTATATTATGAATTTAACTTATTATTAACATATCATCTTTGATCATGAAAATTACCAAAATAGGTCGACACTGATTCCATTTTCATGCAACATAACTAAAAAACTTATGGAATGAGATAAGAGATTTATAAATTAATATAAGTTATATATTAATGTACCATGAATAATATAGAAATAATTAACTTTTTATCAAACAATGGATACTAAACTTTAAATCATAAATCATGAGCGTAACAATTAAAAATACTAACACCCGGTGGAAAGAATAATCTATAATTAACTAATATATTCAGAATAAATGATAATAAATGAAGCATATAAAAGGTAATTTATATGGATAATGTTATAAAATTTAATATTAATATAGTTATTTTTGTTTTACACCAGGCTAGACCACACTTTATTAAGTGGGGAAGCAAAGTAAGGGTTTTTACTAATTCAATTTCCATCCATTGAGTTGCAAGATTTATTATTAAACTCTATTATTTAAAGTTTGATTTATTCTAACTAATGAAAAATATATTATGTATTTACTACTTATTTTTCTTATTTTTAAATTATTTCTTATAATCTCATTTTTAAAATACTCTCACCTCAATTATTATGTTACTTTTAAGAGTTTCTTGGTCTTAATTATTATTTCTTGAGACATGATTATTTTTATGAAACCATTTAATTATATATGGTGTATATATTACCTATTTCTTATATTATATCATAAATTATATTTTATTCATTTTATTTTAAGTTAAATTAAAATTTATCTCTCCTTTAAGGGTTACTCAAGCCATAAGGTTTCTTTTCCCCAAATCATTTTAAAACCGAGATATCTCAATCATGATAACCCATCTGGGGTATTTGTGTAGTCTTTATTTACATAATAAAAATAATTTTATTATCATATAATTATCCTTAGAGGTATTTATTACATATTTATATTGTTTTAAATTTTAAGTTCTATATTCTTATTAAGTTATTTGGTTTTCAATAATGGTATTTTTAATACAATAAAATAGAGATTCTTTCTTACTCGTATTTTATAATAAAATACATATTTTGTGGATATCTCTATATTTATTTTGAAAATTTGAAAGGTTCATATTCAAATACCTTGACTTTCTTCATAAATGTTTTAAAATAATTTTTTTTTGTTTTCTATATGGGTTGTTTTTTATAAAAAGAATCTCTTTTAGCATTCCCATGTGAAAATATGTTTATGCTTACATTATCATATTTTATGAAAATTTATCTATATGTTTTCATAGATTATAAAAGAATTTATTTTTTTCTTAGTTTTATAAAATATATATTTTTAATTTTTTTAAAAGATTAATGATATTTCAAATTTCCAAAGTTATTTTTCTAAAACTCCTAAATATTATTTTCATCTAAGTCATTTTCCTTTAACATATCTTATGAATGATCAAGTATACTCTTCAAATGACACCATACAATTTTTTTCTTTAGATGGATTGTGTAATTTTATTTTCAGTTAAAGAAATGATTCATCACTACTATTGTCTTTCCACTATGTATATGCATGCTTTTTCTTCCAATGAATTTCATCTATAAATACCATATTTTCATTCCTTGATTATGAGTGTTCACCTAGATTTAAATACATTGATTGATTGGGAAAATTATTTAATAAAATATATTCCCTTTATCTATACGGTGTAAATACCATATACTACATTAGCTTGATTAAATTCCATTTACTTAGAATGTTAATTGATTCTATTGGATACCCATTTATTTTTTTATGAGTTTATCATGTTATTATTATTTATGAGTATATAAACATTATGTTATATAAATCAATTATTTTAAAGGATATGGAACCCATTTTCTTTCCATTGGTTCTTTATGATATGATGAACAATTTATTTTAAGTGTCATGTGTAAGTATGGATTAATGATGGGTGGGGTATTATATTTAACTCCAATGCATTGGTTAAGGATTTATATCTCATAAGAAATTTATACATGGGAAAAATTTATTTTACTCACAAGAATGGGTGAATGTGTGTGACTCATGAAGGTTATGTTTTCCTATACCTATAGTTATACCACAATTATCTACGATTTCTCGTTTTGATGATATATAACATTCCCATGATTTTTTTTGACAAGTGAAGGAGCTTATATTAATCACGAAGATCAATAGTAAAAAGATATAACATCCAAGAAGGGAAATAATCAATCCAAATATTATTTTCCTTAGGTTCACAATGAGAATCCATATGGTGATCTACTTTGTTTCCTTCCCTTTTGATAAATGCGAAAGAGAAAAATGTAAAGTTGCGACTAAGCACCTTGATTTTCCTAATAAGGAATCCATAAGATTGGAAGCTAAACTAATTTTTGTTGATGTAATTTATGGTACTGATATAGTTAGATTAAATATGTATAGCCTTTCATCCATAATCAATTGAAAAGGTTAGACCAGTAAGGACATCATGAGCTTCAACAACAGTGGGCTCCCAGAATGCATGGATCGAATCTTGTCTAGCTGCGATGATCTCGCCACTATAGTCTCAGACCATCAAACCAATTACAACAATTCCAATCTTGGGTAAGGAATCATCGACATTAATATTAAAGATCCCTTTCGGAGGGGGATTCAATCTAGCTTCAACTGATCAAGGATCAGAGAACATATTCTGGTCTGGGTCTCGATTCCACCCATCAATCCAGGAAGTTTCACATTCAATCCAAAAAACTATAGGGTTTTGAGGTGTTATTAAAGATGAAATCATTTCTTCTAACCCAACAAATACAATCCAAAAAATTCCCATGATATATTCATATATTATTTCACATTTTTATGATGAGTTTATTTTTAGGATATGATATATTTCCATGTTATGCCTCACTCTTATGCTTATTCTTATGGATCATGATTGTTGGCATATGTTTCCACACAATTTTCAATCATGTATTATTCTATTTCAAACCTTATTCCACAAATCAAGATTTTTTATCTACGCTTTTTTGGGTATGATTTTCTTATGTTATTTCTATGTATCTTGATTATACCCATATTCTCATTTTATGTTGATTTAATATATTTAATTATTTTCTCTTATGTTTACCCTTATTGAGAATTTTAGATTACCCCTTTTCTTATAATTATATTTCCCCAAGTTGTGAAGATGAGTGAAATTTATGAGAAGTCTATATGGGAGACTAATGTGGCTCAATTATGGAGAAATTGTTCACAAGTATCATTTAATAAGTTACTTATGTAACTGATCCTCAAAGACACTAAACCTTTTTTTCTTAAGATTTTGTGATTATAGTGATATGTAATATTTAAATAATGAGAATTCTTTAAAATAAAGATATATTCATTTTGGGAAATTTAACTTTGTATCAAAGATATTTTTTAAAGATATTTTTTTATCACCAAATCTAGGAGTATGGATATGGGGATTTACAAATATATGGATAAAATATTTCTACATTATTAAAGTATATATTAATGTATTCTTAGGTGACCTACATAGACCTTACATGTATCGATAGGTAGTGTTCTCAATTAAACTCATGAATAGATATACACCTATATTAAATACTCTACAAAGGATGGAAGTATTGAACCATGATCTAATTAAAATAATTAAGGTATTATTAAGGATTTTAAATTAGTAATTTAAAAGGTAAAAATATGGTCTTATTTAAATTTTTGGATTTAGATCTAAATTATGACCATTATAGGTGTTTTTAAGAATTCAAATTGAATAGTTGAAGCTATTAAGGTGATTGGAAAAATATATTGTTGATGGATTTAAAAATTTTAGAGTTGATATCAGAAGGAGTTGGTTGATGGTGGACACCAAGTTCCTGGTATCCTATCACCAAGTGCCCAATGATCAATCTAGTGGGAATGTATCCACTAGACTATCATCAAGATTCTAGTGGGACTCCCTTGGGTACCTGGTGTACCCCTAAATATTTTTTAAATAGGATTAAAATGGTTCTCTATCCCTATCTCATTTCTTATAATCCCTAAGGGATCTTCTTTGGCCTCTCATTCTTCTAGGATATCAATTTTAAGGGAGACTACATATCTCTAAACTCTTTTCTAATTCCTAAATATCACTTCAATTATTAATGTTACATGGTATTTTATCTCAACAAATCATGGTAACTTATTCCCATTATTGATTTAATACCTTTTCCTTGTTTTCTATTTACTGGGTTAGTGTTAATAACATATGATTCTATAGGCATATAGTTTAATAACTTTAATTGATAGGTAATCCTTATTTTATGGTTAGAAAAGGTTTTAGATGGTTTATTATTTTTTATGATTTTTTATGATAAGTATTTTTTTGGTGAAATAATTTAGGATTTTTTTTTGATTTTGGTAAAAATTAATGATTTTTTGGTTATAGGAATTTTGGTTATTGGTTGTTTGAGTGTCAAGAGTATTTTTGGTGTTCTTTATAGTTTTTATAGATTATTATTAGGGAAATACCATTCATATAATTTGATAAACCTTCTATAAGAATCTTGTTTGGGGTCTCCAAGCCATGATGAGCTTGTTGTGGGGACTTTAATGGTCAGTAGTCTCAACCCCCCTTGGGTATAATTGGGTTTTTTCTTGTGATGTGCCTCACAATTTATTTTTAAAACATTGAGAAAATATAATTTATGATTTTTAAATGTAACTAATATTTTTTATTGGTTGAAAACTATTATTAACTAATCCTTAATTATAGTATTATTTGTAATCATGTTTAACTAATTTAGTTTTTCCTATCTCATTCTATATCATTGTATTATTATCACTTGAATTTTTAGTTCATTGAAAAACAATTATTTTTATTATTTATATTTAGAAATTAAAGTAGAATTTTTATTTATTCATTACGATATAAAAGGAAGGTTGATTATGGAATTTTTTGGTTATATTATTTTTACAACTTAGTTATTTTTCTTAGTTGTAATATGATTTATCATTATTGTTTGAATTAAGTATTTTTAATTTATTCACTTGTGGGTGGTTTTTAAGAATTCTACCTTTAGTTATTATTTATAAACTAAAGGGTAAAAAATCTATTTCCATATATAACCTAAATTAATTAATAGAAAAAAATAATACATAAACTTTGGTTAAGTGATTTCATTGGTAGTGAGGTAATGAAATGGGTAAGAGGATTGGAAAGGGATAATTTATTTTCAAAATATTTAAATAATATTTCTTAAATTATTAAAAGTTTAAGTTAAAAGAATTTTACATACCAACCCTCTTTTTAATAGTGTGAGTTATTAAGGTAAAAACTTATACTAGGATATTTTTTTAAGAAGGTTATCCCATTGGAATAATTTGGATAAGAAATTGAATAATATACTTTTGAGGTTTGTATTTACATATTATTAAGTTTATTACTTATTTTTCTTCCTCTTATTATAATATTGTTTGATTTATTATGCATTGGGGTTATTTTTTTCACTATTCATTTGATTTATTATTAGAATGTTCTTTGTTTTTCTTTTTGTTTAACAAACCTGGATCTAGAAGCCTAAAATTAGCAGTTATACAAAGGATCACTTCTTCAAGGATTGATCAGTTTAGTAGTATTGAAAAACTAGATACATACATGGTACCCTTATTACATTGGTAATTAAAAATAGAACATAACACATGAAAGTGATATTCATCCCCGAACTCATTCAAAGGATTCTCTTTCATATCTCAGGGAAATGAAAAAAAATAAGGGTGATAAAAAATTCTCAGTAAGGGTTCCATACAACAAAGTTATCTTGAATCAATAATTTATAATCAATATGGTAAGGTAAATAACTGAACACACGTTTAATTTAATTAATAACTTGTCTAACATGAGAAAACAAGGGATAATCATTATGAAAAAGTGGATAATTGGAAAAAGATTCCATTTAATCAAAAACCTGTTCACAATTTGAATCTATAGATAATATCATAGTGAAAATCACATGGATAATAATAACTAAATTATTAATGAAGGGAATGATTATTATTGGACACCATGATCTTAAAAATTATGATATATATACTATAAATACATTTCAAAATAAAATTTAATAATAATGGGTAAAAACCCCATTTAATTTGTCCAATTGATTTGTATCATAAGACCTACCGATTCATCGAGTGACTATATAATTTTGGGCTCCACTCGTCACTATAGGTACAAAGAATTCCTCACATATCGAATGATAAATTTAATTCATGAATCACTATTTATTATTATAAAATATCCATATTTAGTCAAGGATATGGATTTATCAATATTTCCCTAGTTAATCAAATAAATTTCAAAGTAAAAACCATATGTAAAAAAATTATATGGTTTAGGAAATAATCATATCCACTATACACGAATATAGATATTTATGAGAAATGAAATATTAAATGATCATAAGTAAGTGAGTTCTTCAAATTATGGTATCATTAAAATATATACCCGATGGTTAATACGTAGAATAAAGTTTTGTTTTTATTGATTAATAAAAGTACTATAAAAATATCATTCAAAATATTTTTTCGAAAAATATCTTTTTCTCTTTGAAATCCACTTTTAAAAAGAAACTATGAAAAAAAGGAAAAAAATTTCTATAAAAATAACATTTTAAAATTTTAAAGGATGCTTCAAATAATTAAGGCACCATGGAGGTGGGAAAATATACTCATGATGTATAAGTTAAAAAAATTCCTTCTGCATTTTTTTCAGAAAAGTCACAAAGTACCTCATTTGGAAAAAAAGATTCCTTTAAAGTAATTTTATAAAAATTAAAACACAGATAAAAATGAATTAGTAGAATAGTAAAAACCTTTTTGAAAAAAAATTTATAAATATGGACATGGAATAAAAATATTCCCCATTAGGGACTTATATATAAACAATTCAAAATAATGAAGAGATTGTGAAATAAACCCTTACCGCCTTGGTAATATTCACATCATAAAATAAATAAAATAATAACTTGAAAATGAAATTTAAATATCATGAATATATTGATGTCCATGATATAACATTTCAAAGGTCATTATATACACCACATAAAATAAATGAGCTATGAATATGGAATAAGTCTCCAATAAATAAAAGTGAAACTAAAAATACCTTAACTCACTCTTACCTTTAGTAGAACATGCTTTAACCTCATGTATAATGATTTTTAACATTTTATTAATTTATAACAGAACTATATTCATATTTATAATATCATATATGATCCTCTTATATTATGTTATCACTCATTTTTTAATAATATTTCCTTATTACCCTTGTTTCTGGTGTTAACTACTTCATTTTACCATGCATGTTTTGTCATGTAAGTTCCAGTTCTTGTGAATTGGATAGAGTTATTCCATATATGGAATGATATTAAAGTTATATATATCATATTTATTAATTATGTACATTTTTATAATCATTCTTCAATTGTTTACAAATAAAATCAGCTGCATCACTTCATGGAAATGGTAAGTTATATGCACACATGAGTGACAATATCATTTATAAATGATTAAAAGGATAAGGAAGTGGATAATATAATAATTTTAAAGAATAAATATAATTTCATAATTATAATATATATACATATATCCATTGTTTCCATCATTATAACCATCAAAGTAAAGTGGTGATGAAAATAAAATTACACCGCAACGTGGAGACGATAAATCGTACGCACGCACGCACGATGCTTTCATTTTTAATAGGTTGGATAAAATGTGGAATATGGTAGTATCATAATCATAATAAAATATTACTATATATATGACACTTTTTTTTATTATTTAGGATATAAACTACAATTTAAGAGGAAGTATAATAAGAAATAAACATGAAAGAGTTGGTAAAGATGTTTACCTCTTCTTCGGTGAATTTCCTTTAGATATCTTCTTAAGGGATATAGGGTTGGTTTTTTGGAAGGACTAATACGTATAGAAATTGGATATGAATTTTTATATGAGTAATTTTCAGGTTTTAGTATATCTGTATGGATCAATGTGATGTAAATAAGCGATGAAGGATGTGTCCTTTTATAATTTAAGTGAGGGACACTTTTGGAATTTCTTAAAAGATTAAAGTATAACAAGACTATTCTAGATCTAAATGATTCCAAAATGGGATATAAATGAATATAGTATGAAACTTTATATTATTTATTATCCTATTTTTACTCATTTTTTTTAAATAATTTAATAAAATATCAATCCCATAAAATATCATTATTGTTAATTTTGATACTATTCATTACTTTGACTTTAAAAACATCAAGAAAACAAGTCAAATTAGAACCAAATATTTTATTATATCATAAAAATATTATTAAAACATATATAATTCATGTATCACGTTAAATATCTCAAATTATATTACTTACAATATTTTTAATATCATTTATTTGATTTTTCTATTAATTAAATTAATATTGTATTATCGTTGCACAAGAATATAAGGTAATTATATAACTTATAAAAATTATAAATAAATTTATATCATGAAAATAAGTTTATTATGATAAAAATATTCATTAAATATTTATTTTAACTCACATATATATCATGATAACATAATTAATGTGTTATTTTGACTTTTCTAGCCTTACACAAACACTGTACAAGAACTTGGATAATCAACTTTTTATATAACTATAAAATTTTGGTCTAAACATAAAAATCATCAATAATACTTAATATTTAATATACAAGTAGATCATGGACTTATATCATCCAAATTAGTATTTTTAGTATATAAAATTTGACTTTTCCAGTGCTGTGCAGGCCCTGTGTAAGCACTGAAAATGATTTTTATATTTAGTATGGAATAAATTATAATCTCTATGTTTTAAATTATTTTTGAATTATATTTAGAGTATTTTACCATAATTAATTCATTTCAAAGTTTCATAAATTTTTATATTATTTCTATGTCTTGGTGATATCATAAAATATATAATGTTTCATAAAAACAATATTTTTTTACTATTCACTACAATATTAACTTCTTTAGAAAAATGTAAAACACCACATACAAGGATAAATTTATATTTTTAAATAAAAAAAAATTATATTTAATTAAATTAAATTCCTATAAGTTATATAAATTAATTTTAAAATAATTTCACAAAACGCAATGAAAATCACTTTTTAGAAAAAATATTGTTTTTCTTAAAAATGCCTATTTTTGTATAAAAATTATTTTATACCAAATTAAATTATAAAATTTATTCCAATGAAACTAAATGAATTATTCATAATATAATATAAATATTTTTTATTTTAAACCATTTTAAAATAAAGTGTAACTTCGTAAATGGTTAAATAAAAATACAGTTATCAATAAAAATCGTTATTTTTATTATTCACTAGAAAATCGATCTTTTTTGAAAAATATGTAAATTTAATCCGATTTTTATTTTGGTATGATGATTTAAAATATGATATTATTTTTATTAAATTTTATTTATAGAAATTTCAATGATTATTTAAAATATTTCTCAAAAAAAGTAATAAAAATCATTTTTGAAGAAAACATATTTCTGAAGCATAAAACATCTTTACTAAAAATTGAGTACTTATTTCATAATAATTAATAAATTAATTTTTATTTATTAGGTCCTTTAAATATATTTTATGATTTTATTAATACTATTCATACCCTCTAATTTAATGGCTAGATTATAATGGTTAAATTAAAATAAAATATTTCACGATTCATTTAGCATTGTGTTCTTTTAAAATCCTAGGGTGTTACATCCCCCCCATGAATAAATTATATCCTTACAATTTGAACTTTTTTTCAATTTTTTTTATATTTTATTTTTTTGTATGGAAATATCACAACATAAAAAGGGTTAATAAAACTTTATCTTAAAAAGAGGGAACAGGAAATGCGAAGTTCACCACAAAACTAGGTTTCTAAATATGAGAACTTTAGTGGGAAGTGAAAACATGGATATGGAAGAAAAAAACTTCACCTTAGTACTGATATATATTGATAGATAACATTTTCATGAGAAATTTAACAACCAAAAAACCATAAATCTATGATGGGTTAAAAGGCCATTGATTTCTTGGTAATAAAAGTAAACAGATAACATTTTTTATATTTTGGGGTATTTTTCTAAATTCAGGGGATTATTTTACTATATATATATATAAAGTGAGAAAATAAAATTACTTGATCCTTTCCATGTAGTAAGTATAATCTTATCCTTTGGTTGTGATTTGATCTATTTCCACTTAATCTCCTACACCAAAAAATGGATATTCGAGATAAAATTTTCATGCTTGAAGCACTTTTAACGAATCAAAAGATCCATAAGTAATTCCTTCGACATGGAAATTTTTACAAAACCCAAAATGGTTATAACATGTTATCTAATGTAATAAATAATAATTTAACCACATATAATAATATTTAAAGCTAAACTTAATCCATTTCATAAGTACTCAATCTTAAGGTTCCTCTAAAACATGTCTGGAAAAATTTTCAAATAATCCATAACTTTAGGAATAAGGTCACAAAATTTTCAATGTTAAATTTTCATTAATCCCCCAAAAAAACATAATATATCTCTTAATGTCACATACCAAATAAGTGAATACCTTTATCACCTTAAAACAATAATGAAAATATGCATGCTTCTAAAAATAAAATATCAGGTTGTCAAATATATTCCTTAAATCCAAACATGTAGTAAACTACAACAAAGATAACATAGACCATTAAATCACTATCCAATTTTATGGTAACCAATACTATCCCATAAATATATCTTTATCATTATTATCTCAAAATTTATCATATATTAAGGGTTATCCTACCTCCATCAGGTGTTTTCCAAAAAGATTAACTTTCTACCAAATCAATTTTTTTGGTCATTGGTACTATTCAACACATTCTCTCAAATACTTAAAGAAATATTACTATAGTAAATTAATTATATTTTTTATAATTCTTATAACCATATTTTCATTGATAAAATACTTCTATAACATAATTATTGAATCCAAATACACAATAACATTAATCATTCCCCATTATTCTTAAATTATCAACTAGGATTCATCTTCTTATTCTTAAATACCTCGTTTCTTTAATATGTCATTTTTAGTCTCTTTATCATTAGAAATATAACCACTACTCATACAACTTTGATGATTATATTCCTAATATTTCCCCCTAGGACATCGATTTTTATAATTCCCATACTATCCACATTGTAAAACATTTAACCATTGATAATATCTTAGGGAGACCATTATTATTATCCATTAAGTTAACTAAACTATTAATTTTTCCTTGGAAATTAAATTATTTTCATCCTTAATTTACACACATAAAACATTTTTATATTCCTTTGAGACACCATCCTGGGTGTATCTTTCCATATTTCAGACATGAAGGAAATTGAGCCTCCTTTCCTCCATAGTCTCCACTATTAAAGATCTTAGTGGAATCCATCCTTCTCTTCTTTGGTGAGTCTAAGAGTTGGTAAGGATGATAGTTGTTAATCATATATCATGAAAACTAATAAGTAATAATCATTATATCCTTAACCCCAATAATCATCCCATTCAGTTTCTCATTGACACATTGTCTACCGCATTCAATGTTAACCCAATTAATTCTAGTTCTAACCATTGAATAAAACTAAAAAGATTAGCATCAGAAATAAAAATCATCATTTTAAACCACATGGTTCCTACCTTAACAAAATTATAGGATGCAATCCTATACTTGGATTTATCATCCAAGTTAGTCATTGGGTTATGTTTTTTAATATATGTTTTCCCAAATCTAGTTCCCAAGGTATCTAATAAATTTTCTTTGATACCAACTATAATAACCCTGAATATAAAATCACAAAATCAGTAGTTATTTCATTACATTGTCTTAAGATACAAGGGATCACATCATCAAAGATCGATCAAATTAGTAGTTTTGAAAAACAAGATACACACATGGTACCCTTATTACATTATTAATTAAACATATAATGTATCAAAGAAAAGTAATATTCATCCTTGAACTCATTTAAAGGATTATCCTTCATATCACGTTGAAATGAAAACAAAATAAGGGTGAGATCAAACTATAAGTAAGGTTTGCATACATCTGAAGCTATCTTGAGTTGATAAAGCATAATCAATATAGTAAGATAAATAAAAGAAAAAACTTTACATTTAATCAATAACTTTTCCATCATAAGAAAATAATGAATAATAATTATATAAATATAAATAATTCAAAATAAATTCCATTTAATCAATAACCTGGGCACAATCAGAATCCATGAATAATATCATAGTGAAAATATCAGGGATAATGATAAGTTAATTCTTGATGAAGGAAATGATTAATATTGGATGCCATGATCTCAAAAATCATGGTATCAATAATATAAATAACTTTCACAAGATAGATTAATCATTATGGGTAAAAAACCTATTTAATTTGGCCAACTGATTTGTCTTGTGAGACCTATTGATGCATCGAGGTTCTATATAATTCTAGGCCCTATATGTCATTGCAGTTCTAAAGCATTCCTCACATATCGAATTATTGATTTAATTCATGAATCAATATGCCTTATCATAAAATATACATATTAATTAAAGGATATAGATTTTTCAATATTTCCCCAGTTAATAAATAAAATTCAAAGTAAACACCGAATGTAAAAAAAGTATATGGTTTAAGAAATAATCATATCCATCATACGATAATATAGATGTTTAATATAAATACAATATTTAATAATAAGAATAAGTGAATAATTCAAATTATGGTATCATTAAATCATATATACAGTGGTTAATAAGTAAAATAATGTGTTGTTATCATTGATAAATCAAATTACTATAAAAATATCATTCAAAACATTTTTGAGAAAAATATCTTTTTTACATTAAAATTCACTTTTAAAAATAAATTTTCAAACACGATAGAAAAAAATTTATTTGAAATTTACCTGGTAAAATTGAAAAGGATTCTTTAAATAATTAATTCATCTTGATGGTGGAAAAATCTTCCCATGTTGTATATGTTTATAAAACATTCCTTCTATATTTTTGTCAGAAAAGTCACAAAATATCTCATTTGGAAAAAGAAAAGATTCCTTTCAAACCATTTAAAAAAATAAAACATGGTCAAAAATGAATTATGAGAATTTTAAAAACGTTTTTGAAAACACTTTTATAAAACATTTACATTGAAGAGAAATATTCCCCAGTGGGGACTTATAAATAAACAATCTCGAATAATGAAGAGATTGTGAAATAAACCCTTATCACTTTGGTAACATTCATATAATAAAAACCATGATAGAATAACTTAAAAACTAACTTAAAAAATAATAAAGATAATTAATTTCATGAAATAACTTGTAAAAGGTTATAATATACATCAAAAAAATAAATGAGTGGTTAGTATGACATAAGTCTCTCAAAAATAAAAGTGTGACTAAAAATCACTAACCTCATGCTTAATTTTTGTTTAAAATGATTTAACCTTCTATATAATGGTTTTAAATATTTTATTAATTTATAAAATAACTATATTCATATTTTTAATACCATATATAATCCTATTATATCATTTTATCACCCATTTTTAACAATATTTCCTTATTACCCTTGTTTCGGGCGTTAACTACTCCATTTTCCCATGCATGTTTTTCATGCATGTTATAGTTCTTGTGCATAGGATATAGTTACATAAGATCATGAATTATATTAAGGTTATATATTTAATATTTATCCATTATATACATTTTTAAAATCTTTCTTTAAAGGTGGCCATGAAAATGAGTCAAATCGCTTCATGGAGACAGTAAGCCATACGAATGTACGAGCGATGATATAATTTATAAATGATTGAGAGGGTAAGGAATTGGATGATATATTAATTTTAAAGAATAAATATAATGTAATAATTATCATATATATCCATTATTTCTATCATTATATCTATCCAAGTAAAGTGGTGACGAAAAACTAATTACACCGCTGTGTGGGATGATAAGTCGTACGTACAAATGTGCGATGCTTTCAATTTTCGTTGGATGGATAAAAGGTTTAATATGGTTGTATCATAATTATAATAACATCTAATTATATATATTATACTATATTTATTAATTTAGGGTTTTTACAACACATGAAGAGGAAGTAGAAGAAGAAATAAACTTGAAAGAGTTTTTAAATATGATTACCTTTACTTCAGTGGATTTCTTTTAGATCTCTACTTTAAGGGATCTAGGAATAGTATTTTTGAAGGAAAAATACCTATAGATATTGTATAAGTATGTTTATAAGAGTAATTATCCTAGTTTATTTGATTTATATGGCTCAAATTGATGTAAAAAAGTTAGGAAGGAGGTTCCCTTTTATAATTAGTGAGGGCCACTTTTGGAATTTCTCAAAAGATTAAAATATAATAAGACTACTATGGATCCAAATGATTCCAAATAGACTATAAATTAAATTAGGATGAAATTTTAGACCATATATTATACTATTTGTTCTTATTTAATAGTTTAATGATTTTTCAATAATTTAATAAAATATTAATCCCATAAAATATCATTATTGTCAATTTTGATATTATTCATTACTTTGACTTTAAAAACATTAAGAAAACAAGTAAAATTTTTACCAAATATTTTATTATATCCTAAACATGTCATTAAAAATATATAATTCATAGATCACCATAAATATCTCAAAATATATTACCTATAATATTTTAATGTCATTTATTTGATTTTTTTGTTAGTTAAATTAATACAGTATTAGTGTTGCACAAGTATATAAGGTAATTATATAATTTATAAAAATTATAAATAAATTTATATCATGAAAATAAGTTTATTATTATAAAAATATCCATTTATATTAGTTTAATATTTATTTTAACTCACATATATACCATGAAAACTCATTTAATGTATTATTTTCACTTTTATGGCCTTGTGCAAGCATTGCACAAGTATTTGGATATGCCACTCATTATATTACTCTAAAATTCATGAATAACCATAAAAATCATAAATAATAATTAATATTTAATATCCAATTATATAAAATAATTATATCTTCCAAATTATTATTTTTAGGATACCAATTTTGACTTTTCTAGTGTTGTGTAGGCTCTACGTCAACATTGAAAATGGCTTTCATATATATTATGGAATAAATTATAATATATATGTTTTAAATTTTTTGAATGATATTTATTTTATTTTATCACACATAACTAATTCCAAAAGTTTCTTAAATTTTTTATATTATGTCTATGTCTTGGTAATATCCTAAAAAATACCGTATTTCAAAAAAACAATTTTTTACTATTCACTACAAACTTAACTTCTTTGAAAAAATGTTAAAAAAATCATCCTAGGATAAATTTGGATTTTTGAGTCCAAAAAATATTCCATTTAATGAAATTAAATTCACTTAATTTATAGAACATAATTTTAAAATAAGTGCACAAAACATAATGAAAACTGCTTTTTAGAAAAAAAATATAATTTTTCTTAAAAATGCCCTTTCTATGTATAAAAATGATATTATTCCAAATTAAAAAATAAAATATATTCCAATTAACCTAATTAAATTATTAATAATATAATATAACTGATTTTTATTTGAAACCATTTTAAAATAAACTTGAACTTCTCAAATGGTTGAATTAAAAATATAGTTTTCAATAAAAATCAATATTTTTACTATTCATTGGAAAATAAATATTTTCAAAAAAATATGAAAATTAAATCCTAAGATAATTTTATAAGTTGATTTAAAAATTGATATTGTTTTTATAATATATATTTTATAGAAATTACAAAAAGTAATTATAATATTTTCTCACAAAAAGCAATAAAAAGCATTTTTGAAGAAAACCAATTTCTAAAGCATAAAATAACTTTACTAAAAATTGAGTACTTATTTCATAAGAATTAATCAATGAATTTTTATTGAGTATTTAATTTATATATATTTCATAATTTGGTTAATACTATTCATACCCTCTAATTTAACGGCTAGGTTATAACAGTTTTATTTTAATATATATATTTCATGATTCATTTAAGCATAATGTTATTTTAAAATCTTGGGGTGTTATAATTTGGGGGTATTTTCACCCATATTTATTTTCCTTTTATAATAGTTTGTGGTCAATGTTTTTTTTTCAAATTTTATAATGAGTATTAGTGATTTTACTTTGGTTAAAGGATTTGAGTTACTTGGGATTTTATCCTTTCTTATTCTTTGGTTTTATTTTAGGATTACTCAGAGTATTTACCTAAAACATTAGTTGTATTTAGGTGTGAGATGTGTATTGTGATGATTTTATTTATGGGGGGTGATTGTGCTGGTAATCTTGAGTAGTCTAGGTAGTGTGATAATTATGTGGTGATAGGAATTTAAGAAAGACCATAATGTTGTAATGGGTTATTTTATGTGCATGTATTTCTTATTTCTCATTATTGTTATTGGTTTTAAGTAAGGGTTAATTATTTGTGAGTGGCTTATTTAGTTTTTAGAGGTAGTTTTGGAAGTCGGTAGGGTTGATAAAGTGGGATGACAAGCATGATATTATAATAAAAAATGTATTTTATTAAACTATTATGGTATTTATATATTATTTCATCATGGGTCTTTGGGATGTTTCATGTTGTTATTAACAACCGTATTATATATGTGTTATCCTAGCACGTTAAAGAGATTGGTAACATACAAATATCCGTGTAAATTACTTATAAATGTATTCAGGACATTGATGATAGTTCATATGGGATTAGTTTTTATATATATGCCCTATTGTTAGTCTTAGTAGATATATATTTATATTTATAGTGTATTAAATAGGTTTATCAGATTTTATGAATAGGTACCTCAAGACAATGATGATTAATGGGATGGGTACAAAGGTTCCCCAACTCTTTTTTTATGGATTCCCATTTACCAGAGGATAAGAAAAAAATTTCTCCAAATCTCATGTATTCCCCTTTCCCTAAATGAATAAAAAACTTTGCCTCTATGTTTAACCAATGAGTATGTAGTCCTTCTTTCTAAATTCTTATCAATGATTAAAGAAGGTATGGATCCATTATTATTTGATGATATATGCCCATGGTGTTCTTTGTAATACTTTTTTATTATTATTTTTTATTTGTTAAATGATATATATACACATATTTAAATTTGAGATACATTTTACATACATTTACTTGATTAACCACAAGTGGGATTTGAGGTCTCTTAATAGTTCCTACTAAGTCTTGACACCCATACCCTATATGTGAACCTTAGTAGGCATGAAACTTTAATATTGGAATTTTATATATTAGAAACGAAATGGATAGTTGATTGGATCCTTATTATACTAGCTAGGCATTGATTTTGTATTATCAAGTCAGGTCTACTTGTGGTTATAGAGCAGGGGGGCCAACATTGGTAAGATATTTCATAGTATATCAATACATTTGTATATTTATATTATTAAGATTTTTTATATGTTGTATTGTTTATATCTTTAGAATGGATTTTTGATGTTATAGTTGGTTTTCATACATATATATTATTATTTATATTTTTATATAGGTACATAAGGAACTCCTTTTCATATAGGTTATTTCATTATTTTAGAAAACATTTGATATAAGGATAGTTCATGCAAGTTTTATAGAAAAATCAATAATTGACCTAGATTGTCATTGAAAGAGGGAAAATAATTCTATGGTGATCAAATATGAACCTAAACACTATCTGATAGAATCTAGTGATTTGGTAATGTTATTGGGGAATTATGTGGTCTTGTTTGAGGAAACAAAAGATTTATATTAGGTCATTATAGTGTAAATTATCGATTTAAAATAACTAAGGAATCGATTGAAATAATTCTTGGATATTGGTTGTATAAAACCATTTGTAACTCTTCATCGTCCACTTATCTTGTTTTTTAATAATATTTATGGATCTATAAGGTTATGAATCAAATATAGTGATATCAATTGAATCATCATCATGAACAAGTATCCTCTTACAATGATTGAAGATATTTTCATCTATCTTCATGATGCTCAATTCTTATCCAAATTTTGTCTTCTATATAGGTATTATAAGTTGAAGGTGAGTCTAGATTAAAATTTTAAGATATATTTTTCAAACACATTTTAGAAATTATGTGTTTTTTCATTACCTTTAGATTGAGAAATTACCCTTTGAAAATTATAGGTTTGATGAAAAATGTTTTTAGATACTAACTTAATAAATTTATTATGATCCTAACTGATGATATTATAATATATTCTAAAATTCACGAGGGGAATTCTTATTATCTAAGGGTTTTACTAAAAAAAATTAATAAAGAGTAGTTTTATAAGAATTTAGTAATTTTTATTTTTGTTTACAATAATTAAAATTCATGGGATATGTACAAAATAAATATGTAATATCTATTGATCAAAATAAGATAAAGGTTTTAGATGAGGGGTTTCATTCCAAAACACCATAAGATATACATATTTTTCTTGGTCTAGTTGAGTATTATTGATAGTTAGAGAAAACGATTCATGAATTTCCAACTCACTAACAAAGTTAAAATGAAAAAAATTATGTTTATTTTTAAAAAAGAGTGTGATAAATTATTTTAATATCTATTGAGAAGGTTGGTTAGTGTATCTGTGCAGACTAAACCTTAAAGAGTTAAAATATTTTTCATCTATAAAAATTATTCAAGGAAAGGACTCTAGTGTTTCCATGTAATTTCTAGTTTTTACATACAAATAAAAAAATGGTTTTGGTCAGTTCGAGGTGTTGAGAGACATTTAGGGATCTTGAGAAGTTTTAGGTGAAGTTAGAAGGTGAATCGAGCTAAAAAAATGGAAATAAAATGGAATAAATTTTCAGGTACAAAATCTAGGAGACCATGAAAAAGAACTGTGTATATGGTGTTTTTTAAATAGGGGTAAATACATGGTCCCTTTCATGGTTTGAGAGACCATGCAGTTAGATTGTGTATTCATTAAAAAGTGACCCCAAAATTAGTATCTTTGTCCAAATGCTACTCTTGCTCAATCATTTCAATATCCATTTTGTGGAACCCATCTTGGGTATTTTTTAGGGTTTATTTGTGATTTAATAACCTCTAATATTCATGGATAAAAGTGAAATACCTTCTCTATTATTCTCTTCTCCTTGTTCTTGATCTCATTTGATGTTTGTGATTAGATCTAGGTATTTGGGTGTGGGGAATTCACCAAGATAAAGAAAAAAACCTCTTGAAAGATAGTATATTTATACATAATGGAATGATAAGGTCTATATATAGATTCCACATATTTTTATAATGGGTATTAATGTGGATTTAAAGGTAGGTAAGTGTTTCTTTTGTTTTGTTCTTGTTTGGGTGGATTTTCTAGATATGTGACTTATAAAATCTAGTGGTTTTTTCTCAGATGTCATTATAAGGTATCTTTAATGCTTGGGATGTATAAAAATGAGTTCATATAAGTGATATGAGGTAGTTAACATCTCATTATCCATAATATGTTATTAATATAGAAGTATTTCATGTTATTTTTCTAAATTAATCTAAATAATGATTTTTTTAGAAAACAAATGTGATAAAGGATTCAATTATGATAGAAGAATGCCATATTACAATAGAACATTAAAATAATAAAAAATTATTATAAAAAAATAATTTAAATTCAATAAAAAAAATTCATTCTTTCTTATTAATGTTTTAAAATACAATTCTTAGTAGAAAACTCTATTGAAACTAATATAATGAAAAGGGATACAATTGTGACTCCCCTAATGTCACTTTTAGGTGGGGGTGTTTGATGGATGGATCTTACCCTTGAGTTTATGGAATTTCGGGATGAAAATTTTCAAATTTGGAGTCCTTTTTATAGGTTACATGGTTGGTGGATGGTTAAACTAACTATAAAATATAAGTGTGTATCCTATTATAGTGGTTATCTGCACGGTTACTGCAGGGTTTGTTTAACTGTGTGGGTAAACCATGCGACCCACTCTAATGGGGGTATTTTTGTCTTCTTTTCTTATTTTGAATTGGGATTTTCACCCCAA
Source organism: Viscum album (assembly GCA_963277665.1). Lineage (NCBI taxonomy): Eukaryota > Viridiplantae > Streptophyta > Magnoliopsida > Santalales > Viscaceae > Viscum > Viscum album. Next base: position 629,708,622 of record OY728134.1, on the reverse strand, counting down.
GCCTCCTCCATTCAGACCCCACAACCCGAATGCCTTCCAAGGGATTATCCCACATTCTTCAAGTTTCTATAAGTGGATTAGAGGTGGTTTCTTGGTGAATATTCACTTGGTTCAAGAGGTTAGGTATCTCATATCCATACACTTTAGTTTTATCATATTTTACCCTTATCATATAATCCTAGTTGTAATTCATAGAAAAAATTCTTGGTTAGGGTTATTGGGATTTGGTGTTTTTGGTTTGTAAAGGCGGTGATCCATCCTAGGAGTGCCTTTCTAGTGGATTTCATCGAAAGTGAAAAGGTTACACCACTTGTGGTAGGTGTTTCCATTTCATTTTATTTTATTTTAGAGTTCTATTAATGCTTAATTTTTATAAATTATTTTTTACCCTATACAATTTTGGTGTGGGTTATCTAGGTGTTATTTTTTAAAGTTTTAATTAACTTTTTTTGGTTTCTAAGTGGTAAATCATTTGAAGTTGATCTTTAAATTTACGGTTTAATGTGGAATGGTATTTTATACATTATAAATGTTTGATAAAATTATAAGTTTTTTTTTCAATGATGAAAACATTTGATTTGATTATTTTTAAACAAAAAGAGAATTTCAAAGTGGGTTTTCCTTCCAGTTGAAAATGGGTTTCCATTTTTGAAGGGGGATTTCATGTTTTAATGTATTCCTTGTTTTTGAAATGAAATGGTGATTCCCTTTTATAGTTTTTGATTGATTATTATTTATTTTGTATTTTTTTTGAATTACAAATCGTTTCAAAAATGGATTTCCAAATTTATATGATATAATTGTAGGCCTAGTTGGAGATTTTTCATTTAATATTGATTTTACCCTTTGTGATCCCCCTTATACTGTTGTTGATGTTGTTCTTATAGATTTGATGGATTCTTTATGATGTGATTCACGATGTTCTTATGTGTTTTTTATTATTTTAAGGGTAGTTTGGGAGGTGTAAAGGATGTGTTTATTGTGTTAGCCTTAGGGGAATGTTATTATCATGTGTTGATGTTGATTTTTCAAGGCCCGTCTTTGTTACTATTTCATGGGGAGATTGATTCTACTAATTAGGAATTAGTAGGTCATGGTTAGGCTAATTGAGCTTTATCACTGGGTAGTACCCCATTATTGTATGTATCACTTGTCTAGGGGGTTTTTAATTGAGGTGAATACTTAGAGTGATTCGGTTAGAGAATGTGTGACTATTAACCTCCCATTAGTCATTGTGGTGTTTCATCATGTTGTGTATTATACATTATGTATTAGCATGTTTATTTATTATTATCTAGATGGAATTATCTTTATACTTCGATTCTCTTATGGTTTATCCTTGTTTTTGGATAGTGTTATCTCGTCTATTTAGTTATCATGTTTCTTATTGATTATTTAACCTTATTTCCAATATTTCCTTTGATGTTAGGTGTATTATAAATTATAAATGAAAAAGGGGGAAGTTGTTTTTAATGTTCTAGTCTTTGGTAAAAATTCTATTGAATTGTTTTAAACTTTGGGGGGTTTGATTTAAAATTTGTACAATTTTTTAAGGAAAGGTGTCTTGGTTTCCTTTGAAATTATAATTGTTTTAGAAAGTACCATCTTGGTGAAAAGGTGTTTACAAATGGGATGCTTTTAGGAGGTTTGTGTTTCATACTTGTTTTATTCCCATGTTTTGGGTTGAAAATGAAAACCTAATTTACCATAACTTTTTTTTACATTTATATAATTTGTTTCTTTTATAAAATAAATGAAATGGAATCATGGTGGTATCCTACTATCTTTATCTCACACCCAAAATACTCATGATGGTGGGTATGTAGTCTTCATTTATTGTGTAGGTATCATCATCTTCGCTTGTGACCACTATCCATTGGAAAAAATGGTGTTGTTTGGGTGATGATGTTGACTGGAGAGTCACAAAAAGTTGGTGAACAATCCTTTGGTTTTTAGGAACCATATAGCTTGAGTTTATTTTGGATTATTTGGTTTTATGTTTTTTTCTTTCATCTTTTGTGGTAGTTGTGTATCTCTATTTTAAATGATTTCTTATATGAGATGTATCTTGGAATGTATCTTGTATCTTTATTTTTAGGTCATGTTAGGATGTTTCTATTTAGATTTTTAGGGTGAAACCATCCCCAATGGTTATTTTTTATACCCTTTACACTTTTTATTAGCGTGGGAGGATTGAGGATTCACCTCAGGTGTGTAGAAATCCGGATCAAATCTGGTGGATAGATTCCATAGGTTGGTTTATTACAAATTTGTATTAGAGCCTAGGTTCTAAAAAGGGTCCTGGGTACTTGAGAATCACCTTTTTTTTATTTGAGGTCTAGTGTTATAAATGATATAGGAACATTAAGACTTAGGTGGTAGGTTTGGGGAAGTGCTTTTCCTACTCTTCCTTGAGTCATATATCAAGTTTCCATGGGTGGTCTGAAGTATTATTTTGGATTTTTTAGGTTATAGTTACTTTTTTTATATATTTTGTAGTGTATTTATATCTCTCATGGTTTTAGAAAAACCCTAAGAGATATCTTGGTAAATTACTCATTTTGGAGTGAATTTGGAAGAAATACAGAGGGCACATAGTTAAGGTACATGGTCTGTCAAACTGTGCACAACCCATACAACCCGCTCTGGGAAACATCTAGTAGAACTCATATAATTGGCACACATCCTAACAAACCATACAACCAAACCATGAATAATGTAAAATCTTGGTAATTTTTACCTCATTTTTTGGTTTTAGACCTTCTTGATTTTATTATTCCTTTTGTAGATGTTTAAGTGGGGATTTATGGCCTTTTAAATTTATTTTAAAGAAATTTTTTATGGCTTGGTATTTGGAATTGTTTTGAAATACTTATTTTGGTTTCTTGAGTTTATTTGGAGTAAAAAACATTTAAACTCTAGAAAATGGTTATAGGTTGTGTTGGTTTTGAAAGAAATAATTTCATCAGTAATTAGGTGATGGAATCCCTAAGATGTTTTTGGGTGAGTTGTGGTATTTTTTTATAAAAAATTTTAAACTCAATTCAATTGATTTTAGAAAACGAATGTGATTTTGAGTTCTTGATTACATTATATGAAAATTTTAATGTTTTTTTAAATATTTTTGGATTGGTTTTCTTGTAGTTTTTCTCTTTATTTTGAATTTCAAAGTGTTTTGATTGTGTATTTTTTTTGTGATGTTTTAGAATTAGTACCCTAGGAAATAACCAACAAATCAAGAAGGGAATTCCCTAGTTAGTTGTCCTAGTGATCCATGAATTTTTCTTTCAATATATATCTCTTTCCAGACTCATGATAGAGTGGTAGTTACATGATCTTATGATCTCCTGAATCATGTACAATAGTTTCTGAATGGATATCCTCCAGTCTTCTATTGTGATTGGGGATCCCATGAGGTGATCAAGTGGCTAGCTAGGGTTGAAGAGATTTTCAACAAGCTAAAAACTCTAGAATCCTATAAGGTGAAGTTCACTATTCTTTTATTCAAAGGTTTAGGCTTTGAGTGGAAAAAGATCACCATTCATGCCCAACCATTTGAGGATTTATCTTGGGAATACTTCAAGGCCGCCTTAATTCAACAATTTTATCATGAAGAGGTGCGAGTTGAGAAGGAAATGAAGTTTCTTGGTATCCTTCGAGGTGATCAGTCAGTGAAGGACAATGTTTAACATTTCACTGGCTTGGTGAATTTCTCTCCAGAGTTGGCTGTTGATGATTCAAAGAATGCATAGTTCTTTGTTTGAGGCCTTGATCCAGAATTTCATTTGTCAGTACTTTAGTATGACCAGAAAACCTTTATGGTAGTGGTTTATAAGGCTATCATTTTTTAATGAAATATTTTCAGGTAAACCTACATCAGGTGTTGTTTTGATTACCACTAGATCTTATAAATATGGTTTGGATAGTGAAAAGGGGAAGTAGGAAGGTGATGAGGATGAGAATCCATCTTTACAACTCATTGTTCCCATTTTAGTTATACTTAATCCATTGGTGTGTTTTAAATGTGTAATGTCTAGGTATATTTTTCTTCTTTTCCATCAGCTACAAATACTTATCATTTATGTGATTATTCTAGTCACATTCATAGGTTTTGTGAGATTATCAAGTGTTAGAAGAAAAAGGCTCAGACCTAGCTTGAAACTGGCTAGTAGTTTGCATTGTTTCTTCTATGGGAGAGTTGGAAATCGAGTGTTGTTTTTTGGGGAAAATTGTATTTTATAATTCTAATTTCTATTAGGACTTATACCATATTTTTTGTACCTAGTTCTTTAATGTGTAATGGATGAAAGGGATTTTGACCCTATATTTTTAAATCTTGAAATGTTCATGCCTTATTTATTCCGGATGTTTGTTATCTTTTATGCATGGTGTGGACCATGTGTTGAGGTTTATTTAATGGATAACATGGGAATAACTTGGGTAAAATATTTAGTAGTGGGGATAAGCTAGTGGTTAATAGGTAGATTTTGAGATCTATTGAGATGATATTTATTTTTAGGAATTTATAGGGGGTATGTATTCATCATGTTGGAATAAATTTTTCTCCATGAAGGCGTATGAACTTAAGATTAGAACTAATCCATTCCATGTTAAGTTATATTCATGTTTAAGTGTTCATCACATTCTTTGGGGTACTTTTATTGGTGATGGGGTCTAGTGATATTTTTGGTTGTTCTCAAGGATGTTCTCTTATATGGTGATTTGAGTTTGTTATTTTGGTTAGTGTATCATTTATATTTGGGGATGATATATCATTTTGGAGTGATCATATCTAAATTTTAACCTTTTTAAATTAATTTTAAATGGTGGGGAGACCTTTTCCAGGTCTCTATTTGTTTTTAGCATTCTTGTGGAGTGATCCTTTTGGATGCTTTTGGTTTGGATGTGCTTTATTTTAGATCTAGTATCCGCAGATGTTATGAAGGTGGTTTTTGTTTTTTGTCATGTGATATGGTTTGAGATTATGGAGGATCTTAGGATAAGTGATGATAATATTTATGATCCCAACTTCAAAAAGATCCTAATAGTGACTATCCCAACACCATCATTTATTGTTCTGTTACTTTCATTCAATTAATCTTATGAATCTTACGAATCCTTGTGAATTTTATTTTGGTAAATTTTGAATCTCTCACTAGTTTTTATTCCAAGGATTGATTTTTTCATGTCTCATGTCCTCTATTTTGAGGTTTTGGAAGTTGGTTACAAATAAATCCATTATTATAGGGAAGGTAGTCTTGGAATTTCCACTTGTCCTAAGTTGTTGTGAACTTTATGGGGGGAGAAAGTGGCATAGTGGTGAGATTTTGACACACCTAGTGTCTCTTTTAGGTGGGAGTATTTTTACCAAATCCATATTTTTCCATTTTCTAAATAAACCAATTTTTGGTTTAGTGGGAACCTCACAAGCATAATTCATCTAAATGATAAACTCCAAAAAAAGGCAAACCAACATACCAAGCAATAAAATACACAACTCAACATCAAAAACATCACCGACCACACCACAAACCATCAAATAGGATTTTAAATTAAAAAGGAAAATTCAAACTGAACACTTCACTACCTTAATGTCGCCTTGATCCCCCACAAAACCGCCTCACCACAAACCTCTAATAAAGATTAAAAATTCAAATAAATTTAAAATCATGATCCATTAATATTCTTGGGTCATGCGAGTGACGCTCACCACCTCTTGCAAGACATAGAAACTTGATCACGATGCCTGCCATCGAGTCAACCTCATAAATAGAGCACCATCATCATCAACATTTAACATCATCAATAGCACCAGTGTCCACAACTGACACACCACCGGTGATCTATAAAACACCGGAGCATAAAGTCAGCATGAAAACAAACCCCTTCATCATTGACACCACCACTGTCAAACCCCAGAAAAAACCATTAAAATAATGAAAAATAAGTTCAAAAAAATCACCTACAAATAGAATCATATTTGACAAGGATCGCTGAAGAGAAATAGTCATCAACGAGGAAAAACAAAACCTTCACTCTCAATCATATAGAACCCAACTCCTAAAAACCAATGGTCACCAATAATACCACCCAAAACCACCTTACATATCAATGTACCAAAACAATAGGGAATGTGGAGTTGAACTAGGGTTCCAAGGAATATTTGAGTGGATGGTAGTTTAGTAGAGGACCAAAAATCACACACCATACAATGAATATTTGAAACAGAAAGCCTTTGGTGAGAACCACCATAGCTTGAATCAAAATCAAAGAAAGTGGTGCCTCCTGAAGCACTGAAAACCAAAAAATAAGAACCTACAAAAGCCTCTAGACACCATTGAAGTAGACCTACATGGAGGGTAATGGAAGAAACAGAATCCAGAGTATATATTTAAGGGTAATAGTCTCCACAGATAAGCGCAATGACACCCGAGACCACCAATCCAAACTACGAATCCCCCACTAGAAAATAACACACCAGAAAGAGACCAGGGAAGGAGAATAAAAAGGATAAAGTGAGAAGGGAAGAAGAAAGGAATGTAGGAAGGGAGAGATAAGCTAGAGAGTGATGCAGGCCTCCCCTTTCCATAACGCCGCTGAAGGAAACCATAGAATGGGAGAGCGGAGAGGGAGAGGCCACTCCAAGTTAAAATGTTTACCTTTAGGTGGGAGTATTTGATGGATGGATTTTACCCTCAAGTTAAAGGAATTTTTGGATGAAAATTTTCAAATTTGGTATTTTTTTCTAGGTCACTTATTTGGTACATGATTAAACTAATCGTGCATCCCAAGTGTGCATCCACTTAACATGGTGATCTGCACAGTCTTTTAACCATGCTACCCACTCGATAAGAGGTATTTTTACCTTATTTACTTATTTTTAATTGGGATTTTTCACCCCAAGCCTCCCCCATTTTAACCCCAAGACCCAAATACCTTCCAATTGTTTCTCCCACCTTATTCAAGATTCTAAAAAATGGATTTAGGGTGGTTTGTTGGTGAATCTTTACCCAGTTCAATAGGTTAGGGATTTCATATCCTTCCTCTTTGGGTTTATCTATTTTTACCCTTATCTTATAACCCTAGTGGTAATTATTGGGAAATTTTATTGGTTATGGTTATTTTTATTTTATTTTTATATTTTTAAATAGTGGTGAGACATCCTAGGAGTTCCTTTCCATTGGATTTCATTGAAGGTGAAAAGGTTCCACCACTTGAGTTAGGTGTTTCCATTTCATTTCATTTATTTAAGAGTTCCATTGATACTTGAGTTTTTTAAATTCTTTTTTACCCTTGATAATTGTGGTGTTCATTATATAGGTGTAATTTTTTAAAGTTTTCATTAACTTGTTTTTGTATTCAAGCAGAAAATTCTTTGAATTTCATGTTTAAACTTATTATTTGATGTGAAATGGTATTTTATGAATTATTAATGTTTGATAAAATGAAAAGGTTGGTTTTCAATTATGAAAAAATTGGATTATTTATTTTGAAAAAAAATATAATTTCAAAGGTGTTTTTTCCTTCCAGTTCAAAAATGGGATTCCATGTTTGAAAGGGTTTTTGTGTTTGAATATATGCCTTTTTTAAGAAATGAAATGGAAGTTCCCTTGTTTTCTTTATGATTGATTATGATTTATTTTGGAATTACGTTTAAATTTTAAATGGTTTCAAAAAGGAATTTTCAAATGTATATGATATTAGTGAGGGACTAATTGAAACTTTGTGAGGTGATATTGATTGTTCCCTTGTTGATCCTCTTTTGTTATTATTTATGTTGTTTTTATACATGTTATGGATGATTTATGATGTGATTCATGATGTGATTATGTGTTGGGGCTCCATTTAATGGTAGTGAGGGAGGTTGGAAGGAAATGATTGTGGAATTATCCCTTGGGGATTGTTATTTTCATGTAATGGTGTTGATTGTTCATGAAACACATCCATTATTATTCCATGGGGAGACCAAGTCTACTAAGTTGGAATAAGTGGGGCATGGTTAGGATGGTTTCAGTTTATCACTAGATAGCCCCCTTAGTTGTTTGTGTCGTCTATATAGGGGGTTTGTCACCAAGGATACTTCTTAGAGTGATTTGGTTGATGAATGTGTGACTATTAACCTATAAGTAGTAGGTCCACCTATACATGTCTTGTGCTATCCCATTATTCCTTATGGTGTTGCCTCATGTTTTATATTATATGTTATGATTTTCTTTTTATATGTATTAGAATGTATATTTCTTATTATCTAGATAGACTTGTTTTGATACTTTGATTATCATACGATTTAGCCTTGTTTTTGGCTAGTGTTATTCTATTAATTTATATAGCATGTTGCTTCTTGATTATTTACCCTTATTTCATTACTTTAATTTAGTGTTGGGTGTGTGATATCTTTTAAAGGAAAAAGGGGAAAGTGTTTTTCAAATTTCTAATCTTTGGTGAAAATGATTTTGAAATGTTTTAAACCTTGGTAGGGATTTTTTTCAAAATTGTGTGGTTTTTTAAGGAAATGTTTCTTGGTTTCCTTTGAAATTTGAATTATTTTATAAAATAATCATCTTGGTGAATAAGGGTTTACAAATGGGATGCTTTGAGGAAGTTAAATTTTCATACTAGTTTTATTTCCATGTTTTGGGTTGAAAATGAAAACCAAATTTACCATGCCTTTTTTAAATTATCATAATTGGTTTCTTTTATTAAAGAAATTAAATGGACTCATGGTGGTATCATACTCCATTTGGATCACACCCTACATACTCATAATGGTGGGTATGTAGTATTCATGTCTTGTGAGGGTATCATCAAGTTGGATTGTGACCAATATCTGTTGGGAATCAGGTGTTATTTGGGTGATGGTGGTGACTGGAGTGTCACATCGAGTTTTTGTTGATCCTTTGGTTTTAAGGAACTGGTAAGCACAAGTTTATTTTTATTTATTTGGTCTTCTATTTTGTTTATTTAATCTTTTTTTGTAGTTGTGTAGGTCTGTTTTAAATAATTTCTTATATGAGACGTATCTTGGAGTGTATCTTATATCTTTATTATTATACCATGTTTGGATTATTTTCATTTAGATTATGAGGGTGAAACTATCCCCAATGGTTATGTTTAATATCCTTGATACTTTTCATCAGCCTGGGGGGATCAAGGATTCTCCTAAGGTATGTAGCGGTCTATCTCAAGAATCTCATGGATAGATCTCCCAGGATGGTTCATTACAATAACAATTCATCACATATTCACATCATTTTCATTTCTCCCAAAAAATGGATTCAAAATTTTAAAATCTCTTAGGAGATATATTTACTAAAATATATTTTATAGATCTATCATGAACCACCCCCACTAGAAACCCCAGTTGGGATGATAGTGAAGGTTAGAGTGGCCCCTGAATCCCGTCTCCAATAGGCCAAGGGTTGGAGACTATCACCAAGGCTATAAAACACATAAATTGGACGAATTTTCCGCATAAAATCCTGATAATAGTAATGATTCAAGGTCACCAATCATCCAAAATGATTTTACATTCAATAAAAAATACCAAAACCCAAATGTCACACATGTAAGTTGCATAATATCCATAAAATTACATGAAAGTATGCTCTCTTAATACTTATAATTCACTCACCAAGTCTATCCAATATACTCGAGAAAAAGATCCAATCTCTCTCAAACTATACTGAATAACACTTTGAATAAATATGAAAGAGTAGTAAAGAGTGATAACAACTAAGAAAATCATGATCATAAAAATAATAAAAATATATATAAAAATAAAAGTCATCGAGCTCTACATTCTATCTTATTTACTATAATTTCCTCCATTCCCTACATTACCCTGAACCATTTCCCAAAAAAGGTTTAAAACCAAATCCCAGTCCAACCAAGGTATTATGTTACATAAACACCCAAGAAATTATAATTAATTCCAAATCCACAATCATCATCAAACATCCAATAAAAAAGGCTTGATAATTCTCCATTATTCTCACCTGTCAGTAGAACTATTCCACTACTAACCGATAGCGATCTAGAAATATGACCTCTCTGTATCTAACTAAGAACATGAGAATGAAACCATAACAAAAACACATAAATAAAATATATTAATTCCATAAGAAACCACTATTCCACATATCTAGTTACCACATCATCTTGGACATAGACACAATTCCACCACCACATACTACACTACAACATACTCATATATCAAACAAATATATCTACTTCCCAACCACACATCGATAGGGTAACGTAAACATGGAAACCAAACTTATGAACTAATCTACCCATGTACACACCAACTATAACCACATTTACACATCATGTTCATCATATTATGGTATCATGAACATGATAGATATAATCATCATTCCCCCATCCTTCTATACACAACCCCCACCATGTTACACACCTTCTATCGCATCATCATTCCATTATCATCAAATCATCTCCATAACCGTGTAATAATTTCAGCCAATATACTACATAATATTATTTAGTCTTTTATAGCATGTATACATATACCTACTGTGATCTATCATATCCTACATATTTACCCACCTTGATCCATCACACCCTATGTATCATAACCATGAGTTGTTATAGTCCATGAAGTTCCACCCATCATCCTCTCTTTTCACCCCATATTCCCCCAAAACCACTTTCACAATTCTTAGATAACAATACATACACTACACACCAAAGAACTATTTTATATAAAAAATCATAATCATCATCATAACCAAAACAATTAGAAAAAATGAATCCACAAAATTAACAACTTTACTTTTTTCTGTATCAGTCTAATCCCACTATTTACCATTTTCTAGACCCATTATGTTTCTTATGTCATTCATTAAATCCCATATCAACCCATTCATCAACTTAACTCATATTTTAAGCCATACATTAATCATTAATCACATTTATTTCAATTATTTTTTCATGTCAACCCATTCCCTTAATTTTATTTTATATCTCATAGCCATCAATTATTATATTAAAGAAGATTCATTTAGACCCATATTTCTTTAAAACCCATCATCACTATTCCAAGATTTATTTAACTCATCATGTTTATTAATAAAACTTAGTAATTTCACTTCAATCCCCATCCCCATTATCATATTTATCTCATAAACCAATTAATCAACATTTAGAAAAGACAAAATAACCAAAAATACATCAACACCGACTTTCAAACCACAATAAACTAGCCTAATGAAGTTAACCCCAACCATTAATAATATTAGGTAGAAATGAACACAACATAAAATTTAAACAATCAACAAAAATAATATCTCCTTGGATTCTAGGTTTCAGTAACCCCCTTTCTCATTACCATATTTAAGTGATTATCCAATTATGAGGGTGACAAGGTTATCAAATAAGACAATCAAAATAATGAATATTAGTCAATAAAAACCAATACATAGAAAATATCATGAAAACACATAAAGAACATGTTAATCTACATATCCATTTCAACTTTACCTCAGACAGTTTATTATCTTTATTTAATTAATTCTTCCTCAATAAGGTTTCCACAATTCCCCCCCTCCTTACAACCAATCACTCAAGAGGAAGAAACTAATCACACAAAAAAAGAATTTGAAACAATCCTTATAAGGTTTAATAGTAATATATTCAAGAATATTATTCCAAAAGATAAAATAAGAGTTTATAAATCCCCAGCCTCAAACAAATAATAAACAACCAATTGGAGTTAATTCCCTATAATTGACTTATTTAGTACTTTATTATGTGTTTTTATTATTAATGGAGTTTATTATCACATCATGATTGGTCCTTTGTAAGACATTTTCATGTGATAATTTCCAAAGAGTATTTGTTGCACTAAAATATCATAACAGTTCCCCACTATGATAATAACTATAAGGTTCCATGACATCATTCTTAAATATTTTTCTATAGATATATTATATTGTCTGAAGGGACATAGATGATATAGGCTATCAAGGGTATGAAGCTTATAATACATTGATACACCTTATCAAGGTGTTCTCCCTTGGTAATATCCAAGATAAGAGGTATGAGAATATTCTTATCAATAGGAAATCCATATTTCCATGTGTCATTGGATGTTCTTATCAGTAGATATGTGTATTGATCCTTAGACGTTAAGATTATCATTAAATGATTTCATGACTCGCATACTTTTATATATTGATGAAAACTGTGATGACATATTATTTCAGTGAGGTAGGATATGCTGGGTGTGTTGTGATTGATATTGCATGGATGTATAATATGAGAAATGATTTATCCCTTCTATCCCTTGGTGAAATTTGATATCTTATGCTATTTTACAGGAATATAACTACCTAAATAAATCAATGGTTGTGGTGTTCATTGGGTGATTTTATTTCTGGAAATTAAAATGAAGATAAATTAAGCATATAGTTTTATAGAACCAACATAAAACCTTATTTATTTGAGATATTATGATAAAGGGGTTATATTATATGGTAAGTGTTCATATGAGGTTGGATGTCATTGCGACATTAACTTATTTATCTATGGGATAATTGGTGTGTTTCTAGATGATAGCCTTGGAATTTTGGTGGTTATGTATAATTACACTAAGAAAGGGTTATGGAGGGTCACATAGTAAGTGTATCTATAACCTCAGTTAAATTCAAGTATTGAATTTTACAAGTTATAATCAATAATATTTATTTAGGTTTGATTAATTTCCATGATTTAATCATATTTTTTTCAAAAGGATATGTGAGTTAAATAATAATAAGTATTTATTTTAAAGGTTTGGATAATATAATATTTATTATATTTATCAATGAATAATTAAGTGATATTTATTTATTAAATAAATATCAATTATTCATGGATCAATAAATTTCGATGAAGGAAAGTAAACTGAGTTTAATGGTCTAATTGAAAATAGTATACAAGATATTTATTTATATTATTAAAGTGTTTCATATGTCAAGTAAATAATGATAATAATAATATTATTGTTTTATATGGGGTCAACTAATAATTTTTAAGTAGGTAAAGGGCTTGTGTGAAATTTTCCAACAATAAACCCACCATAATAAATATCTAATCATGAAACTTTCTATAATCACTCTTATTATTACCAATAGATATAGAGTGAATCTATCAATACCTAGATAGAGATATAGAGTTCTAAAATATACTCTCTATTCATCCTCTCTTGATCCATTGAGAGAACATCAAGAGTTTTCCCACTTTTGAGAAGAATTCTGCTACAATCATCCATGAAAATGTAAATGATTGGGATTAGTCGTGATAGCACCCAATGATTCTATGATGATGTTCAGAGATTTTGGTACATGTGTGGATCAGCACTAGATAGATTCTACACTTGGATCCTACATCACAACAACTGTATAATGAGATCTAGTCACCCGAATCATCAATGAAGAGAGAATCACAAGTTGAGGTAATTTTATTTATGGTCATAAATTAATTATAAATTACATGTGAAGATCCTCATATTCTAGTTTCGGAATTTTTATCTAGTTAATTAAATATATTATTTTTTTGGACATGTTTTTTTAATCATGTGTAGAACCGATTACACGTAAATTAAGACAAAAAATCCTAGTTAGCCATGCCACCAAGATTCTTTCGCTACGTTTACAACCTTTAAGTGGTACCATAGGGGTCACATGTTTAATTTATAATTATTTTTATTAATTTATTATTTTCATGTGCTTTTAATTATTTAATTACATAGATTTATTTTCATCTCTCACATCATTGTCTCTTTCCTTCTTCATTCTCACTAACATAACCAATAAATGGTTTTGATTCGAAAACAAATAAACATCCAAAAAACACCATCTAGAGGTGTTGAGGGTTCTACTAAGAAAAAACCAGAGTACATGGTGTGAACTTACCAAACACACACCATGTATTAGATTTTCTCTTTAGTATCTCACTCTATTAGATTAGATCTGATAAAATTGAATCTATGGTCCAAATAAAGTAGATTGGTGTGTAGATCCAAATATATTGTAACATGTCTTGAAGAACTACACACCGTTTAACCACCACACACAATGTTTAGTACTCTATTTTCTTGTGTATGAGAACATAGGATGTCCCAACATTCCATGTATTAGATACATGACAAGTGGGATGACATGCTGTAAAAACTATGAGGCCACATGCTGTGTAAGTTGATTACATGTCGAGTACCTAAAACTTATCAGTGACAGGAAACATAGACAATTTCAATGCATGTGCTGTAGGACACAAGAAAATGACAATACATGTCGTGTAACATAGTACATATCATTTAGTCTACTATATACAATGTGCCTAATTTTATGTGGAGAAAAATTAAATATATAATTAAACCTATTCACATATATTTAGTGTCCATTTATTTTATAGTACATTATATCTCATAGGATTTATGCTTATATATTAAATAAAGTTCCGTGTTAAAATTTTGGATAAGAAAAAACCATTTCCTCCAAGTACACTTGTTTACTTCATTAATTTTAAGTGAAATTAATTTAGTTTAAAATTATAGATTATTTTGATTTAAGTATTCTTAGATAATATTAAGATATATTTAATTAATTGGATTAATCGATGGTTCATTTTCTTAATTAAATAATGAATCCAAGAAATTTATAACTTATTGAAAATGAATGCTCATTGATTGATGCATGGATGATCATGAGATTAGACCAACCCTATTTATAGGATTGGTTTCTTTTATTTTTTATGGTTTAATTAAAATTTATGTTTTTTGTGACATCACATCCCCCTTATTATGTAAGGTCCTATGTGGCTATGATTTCTTTTATATAAACCCCCATTATCTAATCCATTGGATCCCCTCACTTGTGTTTAAGTTGAATGCTTATGTAAGGATGGGGCTCCGAGGTGAGAGGAGGAGATCCAAGTCCAAGATCTAAATGTAAACCTATTAAGGTGATACATGCGAGGCAATGAGGAATTCTACAATACAAACCAAGCAATGGTTCAATGTGTTTTCCCCATATGGTCAATGGTTATTTTATCATCCACTAAATAAACTAGCCATTGTAGAATCACATGATCATTCCATTTATATTTTATTTCTATAAGTTTCATATTTAATTATTTATGTTTTTAAATACTGAATGATTACCTAATAAATAAATTAATATGAATTAAATATAGAATAAAATATAACCTAATTATGTGTGAAAGTTTTATCATACCTGGTTAATCAATTAAGTAAAATACAATTGATATTAACAAGGCATGTGATAATATAAAATGGGCTTGAATGCATAAGAATGAAAATACATCAATAAAAATTTTAAGTTTTTATATACTTCCACTACTTAAGTTAAATCAACCTCATAGTTCAAAGTGAAATTGGGGTGCTTTCAATTATCATGGAACTTTTAGCTTGATGATTTGGGTTGTCTTAAACTGGTTCAAATCAAGGGTTGATTTCCCAAGTAGGACTTGGTGTAATTAATAGGAAAGGGTTAAAGAAATATTTATTCATAGTTTTAGGATTTTGGAGTCTACTCAATGTATCAAGGAACTAATAGTTATTGTAGTTGGAGAGTTACACCTACCTAAAACCCATAAAATAAATTTTTAGGCCTAGGTATAGGTTATGAGAAATGGAATATGGATCCTTGATAGTATAATATCTTAGAAACAATATATTAAAAAGCTAATGGTGAGGGATATTAGGTTTCAAGAAAATAGTGCGAGATTAATGGAATTTAATTTAAATTTATTTGTTTGTTTTTATAATCAATCAAGTACTAATTATATTTTCTTAATTTGTAGAAATAGAAAAGACTTTGAAAATATCACTACAATCTATACTAAATATGGATAACCTTCTCACAAGCGTGAATTTCTAGGAATGTTATTGGCACTTTTGTATTATACTATGCCACAAATAGAAATTATACATGTTGTAAACTCCACTTCTTGAGTCACTTTCCAAATAGGTTGTCGAGGAAGAAGTATATCTCTATTTGAATAATGTGGATAAAAAAATGGATGTCCAATGTTTCAAGATACCCCCATGTCCAATGATATTCTAAATAAATATGAGGATATATATGTTTATCCAATAATTTATAACCTTCAGGGTCACTATCAAGGGATGAAAAGATTATAGAGATATGAGATCTCCAATTCACTGTTCATGTGAGATATTGAAGAGTCGGTTCCATATGGGGCACATGTAGTCAATACGATTGACTACATTGAGTGCCTAGATATCTTGGGATTTAATATCCCTGATGAGTTGTTCACATATATCATTCTATCCTCACTACCCAAAAAATTCCCTTCTTTTATTATGAATTATAATATGAGAGATAGTGATAATACACTTTCAAAACTTCATGCTCTTATTTTCTAAGCTGATAAAGACATGGGGCATGAAAAACCCACAATTTTTATGGTGAATAAGAAGAGTGGGAACAAGGAAATTTTATTGGATAATCATTCCAAGTCTAAGTCTCTAAAACACCATCCTTCCAAGAAGACTAATATCTAGAGGCAATAAAAGGAACATGATGTAGTTTTTTTCATGTGGCAAGCAGGGCCACTGGAAGAGGAATTACACCCATACAAAGAAGCAAGTGGAAGATTCATGAAAATTCACTATTGAGTGTAATATTTCTATATCTAAAATTTGGTTATTAGAAACTATATGTGGTTCTAACATTTTTATCTAACTATAGGAACCAAGTGTATTTCAGAAAGTTTACATAGGTGAGGTGGATCTACAGGTTTCCAATAGAGCGAGGATGGTTTATCTAGTCATTAGAGACTACAATCTCATGTTTCCAACATGATTGATTTTAGTTTTAAAGAATTTTTATTATGTTCCTAGTGTTACTGAGAAAATCATTTACATTTCTTATTTATACATGGATGGACTTATATTTAGTTTTGGAAATAAGAGAAGCTAATTTTATAATGATATCATATATTATGGAATGGAATAGTTGAATAATATTCTTTATGTATTAAATTATAAAAACCAAATATTGGAAATTGATAATGAAACAAATAAATGTGACTAATTTGATACCCTATTTTGGTATCAACATCTTCGTCGCATCAACAAGAAGAGTTCAACAAATCTCTATCAAGATGGTCTCTAAGACTCTTTTGAGCTTAACCTAATTGAAATATGTTATGTTTTCTTACAAGTCAGGATGACCAAACCATCATTCGATGATCAAGGTGAAAGGGCTATAGAGATTCTAGAATTAGTGAAAACTGATGTGTATAGACCATTTCAAGTAGAATCTATATTTGGGCTCTCATACTTTATTACTTTTACTGATGAATTAACTAGTCATGGTTATACCTACTTGATGAGGTATAATTATAAATCTTTTGATAATTTCAAAGAATTCAATAATGAATTTGAGAATCATCTTGGTAAGAAGATAAAGAAATTTTGATGAAATTGAGGTGGTGAATATCTCAAACGTGACTTTATCCACTTTTTACAAGAGTAGTGGATTTTATCTAAACTCTCACCACCTTATACACTACATTGTAAAGGTGTTAGTGAAAGGAGGAACCATACACTAATGTACATAGTAAGGACAATGATGAGTCACACAAGTCTTCCATTATCCTTTTGGGGATATGCATTACACACAACATCATACTTACTAAAATCAGTATCAACTAAAATGATAAATGGTATTCCCTTTGATCCATGGAGTGGAAAGTAACAATTATTTTCATATGTTCATGCATGGAGTTGTGGAGAGTTTGATAAGGATAGATCAAGAAAAAAAATAGAACCCCAAGGCATGAATTTTATCTTTATAGGGTATCCCAAGAAAACAATTTGATACTATCTATACAACCCTTTTGATGATAAAGTAATTATCAGAAGACAATCCATATTTCTTGAGAAGGAGAATGGTATTGACCAAATTTACAAAAGTTTTAGGGTTAAAGCAGTCACTTGTAGTGTTGCTTGGGTTGTCGAATCCTCAGAGACTTAAGAAGAAACCTACATACACATAAATTCTATGTATTTTTTTTTGATATGAAGTGGCCAAATTTAGGGTTTAATTTATGTGGGTTAAAAAAATACTAAGAGACCTAAGTGAATTAAATTTATTAGAATGGGTTGATCCTTGGATATTTCAAAGCGTTGATTGAATGAATTTTGTTTTAAATTATTTTAAATTCATTAACCCAGGAAGGATTCGTTCAATTAATTCAAACTAACCTCATCACTTACTGGTTAAAATCCTCCAAAACATGTGATAATAACCTATACACTAGGAAAATAATTTTCATGAGCACTCAAAGGTAAATTATTTTATTAGAACATAAAAGTGGGGCGTTAAAATTCAATAAGGAAGAGGAAGAAGAAAATCATTGAATGAAAAACGCAAATAAAATAAATAATTAAACATTTATAGAGTGAGAAATAACATACAATACAAAAAATTAATACTCCCTTGGATAAATACATAATAGGTTTATCCATCTATTAATATCATGCTCTAACTGGAAGTAGGAAGTAGACTCATGTGGGAGGAATTAAAGAAGTAAAAATAACAAAATAACTAACACTCCACTATTGTGCGAAGAATTTATCTCTTTGTTGTGTGAATAAATTCACACCTTAATTAAATGGTATCAAAATGTAAATAAAAATAACATAAAACAAGAATAAGAAGTTTTATTAAGAGACTAAGGTTATTCGAATAACTTATAATTGAAATAAGAACTTTACAAAGACAAAGCATAAATATAAAATTACAATGAAAAAAACACAATAATCATAAAAATCCTTCACCACCACCACCTAAAATAGTAATTCAAGGAGGATTGGGATGATCCCACAACATTCCAAGTCTTCCCACTTGATTATGATAGGCCTAGGGTGGTGGAAAGTTTTTGGAATGTGGACTTTTCCACCCTTGACCCAAAATGGAATCCATCTTTCATACCTTTGACAGATGTGTCCAAAAATTCTTCTAGATGGATAAATTTGGGTGTTCCATATTGTAACAACCTAAGCATCCATTATATGTTTCCCTTTGAATAATATAATAACTTGTGTTGTATGCAACTTCATTTTCAAACACACCACAACCAATCATACTAGCCATTATGAATAGTAATACCCACTTTTTGAAATTTTATAAATTTTATCTTTAAAAATGGACTTCATTTTTGTATTGGGAATATCGAAATTAGCTTAGGGGTAATTTTTGGTATTTTTCTGAAGACTTCCAATTTTTGATGAATAGTGGAAAACACTGAGTTATTGTTTAAAATTGAATTTTTATTTAAATAATTATTTATTTTATTTAAATTTATTTTAGTTAAAAATATATACATAATACCTATATAAGTTCAATGTAATTAATTGGAGTCATTTTATAATAAGTTTAGATATATAAAAATTTTATCGAACTTTTTACCGTCTTTTACCCACATCCTATGAGCATTTGCAAATTTGCATAAAACTTAATTTTACCACTTCTGTGAGTTGAATTTTAAAAATATGAGAGACATGGTTAATATCAGTAAGTAAAATTTGGTTAAATAAGATGAAAATAATTTTTTTGAATAGTAACTTTTGACTTTTATTTACCACGATTATACGTAAATAGGGTAATTAAGGGTAAAAATGATATCATAATTACCCTAACACATGTCCTAATTCTATTTTATAAGTATAATTAGACCAAAAGAAACCTTAGGAATAAAATATGATCCTCTTTGGTCCACTTGGGTTAGATTAGGACATTTATTATTATTTTATTTAAAGAAGAGTTAAAAGAGTTAAATTCAAAGTTTAATAACTAAACCATTTTTAATATATGGTTACACACAATATAAATTCAACTATAAATATTAATTTTAAAGATAAAAATATTTCCTACATAATGGTATTTTATTTATAATTTTTAAACATTAAATAATTTAATTTATTTATGATACAATGATGATGCAGTAATTACCTTTTAATGAAATATTAAAATAATTGATATTATAAATATCCAAATAAATATAAATTGATACTTTTTATGAATTACAATAATTTTATACATTAATATGAAATTTTATTGTTGGTTAAATAAATTTTATTAGAAGTGATAAAGTGTTTATGGCTTTCAAAAAAATCAAATACTAAATAGTGTCAAAATTGACATAATTGAGTTTTTAAAACAAATACTATATTATTAATTGATATAATATTCCTAAAAATCAAAGGTTTGGAAAAAGGACTTATATAAAGTTATATATATTAATAATGAACCAAATTAGCTTCTCTTGGATTGTTATATTAAGTTTATTAACCATATAATATAAAAATACAAAGGGACATGGTAAATGTTAAACTATTTAACTAAGAGTTAAATCTAAAAGATACGGTTAATATGATGACCTAAACCTATATAAAACCTATTTGTTGAGAGTTTTTAGACCCATACCCACCTTATCCTCTAATTAATTCATTTTATACACATTATAAACTGAAAATTATTTTATTATAAAATAATATTTCAAGCTTTTCCTAAAGTGACCCTCACCTCTCTTATAAAAGGGAACTTCCCCTTCTTTTAATTTCACACCTCCAAAGCCATTTGTCTTGGCCAAACCCTACCCAAATATCCTTCCAACTTCCCTAAATTCAACCTAGAGGCCTTAATTTGATCATAAAGCCATCCTAAGGAGCCCTTTTGATCAACTCAAAAGGAAACACCCGAAGTAGAGGTAATAATTTCACTACCCTCTTTCAAGTTCTTTTCTTCTTCCACTTCCTCTTTATTTATTGTTTCTATAAAAAAATAATAAATCCAGTACCTTCTACATAATTTTATGTTATTATAAATATGGCACAACCATATTCATTATTCTATCCATCCTACAAATAACAAAGTCACCATACGTGTGTACGTATGACTTATCATCTCCACGTCGTGGTGTAGTTTGTTATTCAAACACTTAATTATTTGGATGGGTATAATAATGAGTATAAATAATGTAAATAATAAATATAAAATGTTAATAATTTTTTATATATGATATACTATCCAATTACATATGATTTCTCCATCAATATAATGATATTGTCACTCGTGCGTACGTACGGATTACCGTCTCCACGAACGCGATGAGATTCATTCCCCATCGTAATCATTCAAGATTAATTTTCATTTTATGATTAAAAATAATGTTTATGAACATAATATAATTATATATATGAATCAAATACATCCTATTCATAACAAACATGGCTTATATAACCAATTATATAAAGTAAAACGAATCAGTTAACACCCAAAATGATGATACTACTAAAATATTATTAACAAAGCAATATTAGAAGATCATATATGATATCATATTTACATATATTGTTCTTGTATAATTTAATAAAAATTATTTAACTATTTTACATGAGGTTAACATACCCTCAACCAAGGAAAAGTACAAGGTAAGGGTTAATTTCACAATCTCTTTATTATCTGAGGTTGTTTTTACGTAAGTATTTACTGAGACCTCTTTATAATCCACATCCATGTTTTCTTAAAAATGTATATCAAAACATTTTTACTATTTACTAGACAATGGGTTAAAGTCATTTATGCCCTTATTTTACCTTATATGTTTTGAAAGGAATATTTTCGTCATTTTCTAAACAAGGTACTTTATGACCTTTTCGACAAAATTAAGGTAAGAATGTTTTTTTAACTTATACGGCGGGTGAGGCTATTTTCCATCGTTATAACATCATCGAAGCTTAAATTACAAGATTATAAGAATATTTTCAAAATAAATGTTTTATTTTATAATTATATGACTTTTAAATGATTTCAAAATAGAAAGAGATACTTATCTAAAAAAAAGTTTTGATTTCATCTATGCCAAACATCCTTTTGATAGATTTTAAGCTTGTTTGAAGTTGATTTATTATTATACAAATCTTCCATATTGTATTGAAGGTTTTGTGATATGTTTGACTATGGATGTGTTATTTTTATACCATTCATGTTTTATGGATAAATTATTGACATTCCATATTCTAGTTTTAATAATAATGTTTATGTTATGTTTAAACCTTTTCATATGAGGAATGCATTGGACTTAGTAAGTGACGGGTGGAGCCCTCTATAGCTCCTCGATGCATCCATTGGTCTCATGAGACAAACTAGTGTCTTAGAACAAGGCCTTATAAAAATCTTATTTTTAGTCTTGGCACAAGGCCTTGACTATGTGGTTATGAAGTCTGACATTATGCATTCCATCATTATGAAATTGGATATTGAAATTTCATGTGATTATTTGACTAGAAGAATATCCATGTGAATAAGTAAATGGAATTATTTGATTTTATCTTTTCCATATTATGCTGATATTTAGGTTTAAAAGGATTTTATTTCAGTCTTATACATTTCCTTAAATGTTTATGCTTATTTATGAATGTTTCCGTTATATTGTTATTCTTACTCAGCATCTGAGCTCACCCCTTTCTATGTTTTATTTTTTCCAGGATGTGAAGAAGTATTTAATGGTTGACTTGCAGGGATAGGCTAAGGATGTATGTAACACCCCAGGTAAATAAAGAATATGAAATTTTTATATTTATCCATATTTGTGAATAAAATATTAATATTACTTTAAAGAGGATGCTATGCTCGATGGCGTACCCAATACGCAACAACGAGTTTCTTGGGAATCTTACGTTGCACTCTAATAATAAAATAATATTATTTTAAATGGTAGTTAACGCCTAGACGTTGTAATGGCGGGAATGAACAGAACTAACTAAAAAATGATTATATATGTTTGTCAAATATTTTTACTCCTTACAATAAATTTTAGAGGATTAAAAATGCGAATGAATCTAATTTTTAAGCATAAACATTCTAATATTCATTAAAAGGTCGATTAACCGCCTTTGGATGACGAACCTCTTTTAAATACACTTTTTAACAATTTTATGTGTTATATTTTATAAAATAAAATTCTTCTTTAGAATCGGGACATCAAAATTTACTTTGTGTAAATTTTTGGTATTTTTCCGAAAAAGTTCAATTTTTAATGAATAGTGGAAAATGTTGTATTTTAATTCAAAACCTCTTTTTAATCTAATTTATTTATATGATTAGGTTATCTTTTGAAATGGTTTTAAAGTTAAATTAGAATATATTTTTACCATTTAAACAAATAGTGGTCTTTGGAATTAATTTCACTTTGAATTTGGACTTAAACTAGTGTCAATCTTTTGATACTTATTGTTTCATAAAAACACGCTATTTGCTCTGACAGCGGGAACTAATTATTAAATTAATTAATAAAACTTATATGTTTTGAATTTTGTAAAATAGACATAATTTTTGAATTCGGAATATCAAATATAGCTTAGGGTGAATTTTTGGTAATTTTCTGAAAAACTTCAATTTTTGATGAATAGTGAAACCACTAAGTGGTACTTATAAAAACTGATTTTCCGTTTAAATGAAATTTTTCCATATTTGTGTTTTGAATTTCAAAAATCCGACATACATGGTTTTCATTAAGAAGTAAAATGTGGTTCAATGGGATTAAAATAATTTTTTGGTGAATAGTAACTTATTAAGTTTTTAATCGCGATTAGAGGTAATTAGTGTAGTTTAAGGTAAGAATAATGTTTTAATAAAATGAAATGACCTAGAAACATGTCCTAACCTCATTGGATGTGTCATGGCCGACCAAGACAATACATGGGTCAACTTGGGGACCCCATGGAGCCACTTTGGTTGGAAAATGACATAAATACCTTTTTATTTAATGTTAAAGTAAAAATGAGACAAACATGATATGTTTTATTAAAACAATTTTTACATGGGGTTATACAAGTTATAATTTTGAATATAATTATTCATTGGAAAGATAAAAAGATTTCCTATATCATAGTATTTTTTTTATAATTTTTATACATTAAATAAATTAAATTATTTATGACATCATGATGATGCATCGATGACCTCATTATTTAACGATTTAAATAAAATGGAAAGATAATGTAAAATATAAGACCTACACATGTCCAAAACCTATTGTATTAGTGGATTTAGAACCCTTATCACCTTATCCTCTAAAAAAATCAATGTGGGACCATTAAAATCTGAAACCCATTCTAAAATAAAGTAACATTTCTTTACTTTCTAAGAGTGCCCCTCCTCTCCTCTTATAAAAGGCCCCCACCTCTACCACCTTACCCACACCTCTCAAGCCTTTGGCTCGGACAAACCCTGCTCATTTTGTCTCTACACATCCCTCTATTACTCCTAGAAGTCTCACTTTGGGCAGAAGTCTTCCCAAGGAAGCCTTTGAGCTCAAATCAAAAAGAGTTACCCGATTTAAAGGTAGTGTCTTCTCTTGTGTTCTTTTGTTTTATTTTGCTTCTCCAACCCCATAAACTCTTTTTATTCATTTATTTTGTAACAAATCCAGTATCTAAAATACACTAGTATGTTGTTATAAGAATCATTAAAGCTACACTTACACACACCTACATCAAATGGTTAAAGAACGTACTGTTTCTGTGGTTGGCGAATTTCTGCCTCACGAAACGATGATTGTTCAACCTTCTTTTAAACACCTTTAATGGTGGCCATTAAGATGTCACTATATTTATATATGATATATAATATGTTTACGTTTTACTTAATCTTATGTATTTTTCTTTTGGGGAATACCTTTATGGTTTCCATTGTGGGTAAACACGATAATTTCATTTTAGGAAGTGCGGACTACCACCCCCTCAAAGTGAGTTGATTCGTTAATGCCATATGTGGTATGTATAAAGGATGTATTTAAAGTTATTATATATGATGTATGTTACATATAAATGATTAATATAATTCTGGAATTAAAATATACATACCTATCATTTAGTTTTAATTCCATTAATATGACATAGAAATGAAAGTAGCGTTCATGCGTACGTACGGCTTACCGTCTCCATGAACGGTGCATTTCATTTCTTACCTCTAAATGATTATGTAATATTATAAATACATGTATATTCTGGATATATATTATATATATGATATCCAAATCATGAATATCATTCTGGATATAATGAACCTCTGACCACACGAACAACATGTCATTGTAAGAAGTCCACTTTTGACTTAAGAACCAAATATCGACAAAACAAAAATTATTAACTTAAATGATTACATAATGTTTATAACATGGAAATAAGTGATATAAAAGGAATAATTAACTTGAAAAAGGTTCTTAAGAAAGTGGAAATTAACTCAAGTTTATTTTTCAGGATTTTAAAGAACGATCGAGTCAAGTCGGACCCGAGGTAAGGGATCCTACTCCTCTCTTTATTTTTAAGTACACTCTTTTATGTCATTCCTTTTAAGATCATATTTCTTGTTGTTGGGATGTTATTTTATATTAATCTTAATTTAATTTTTATTTTCATATGATGAGAGACCCTATTCTCTCTCATCAATCCATTTTGGTAGTTTTGAGTGTCGCCGTTAGGCTGCCGAATTTTTGTAAGAGATCTAACCTCTCTCTTTCTTTTTAAGTACTCTCATTTATGTCACTTCTTTTAAGCTCATATTTGTTATGATGGGGGATGTTCTTTTATATTCCTATTTCTGTACATTTTATTTTAATATGATGATAGACCCTATTTGATCTCATCAATCAATTTTTTGAAGTTTTAAGTGGCGCCGTTAGGCTGCCAAGTTTTCGTAAGGGATTTTTCATCTCACTTTTATTCCCGTGAGATTTATGCTACATTTGCCACAATTTCCTTTTAGTGGTGTATGTACTGCCCATTATTTTACTCATTGTGTAATATACTTTCATTTATGAGTATTTACATCAATGTTGTATTGTCCTTCTTTCACAGGGTGTATGTTTCAAAAGATACCCATGTCGGTAAGGGAACCTTTCACCCTCCTCTTTTTAAAAGACTTCTTTTGTTATGTCTTTTAATTCACATAAAATTATGTTGGGATATGTTCTTCTATATCATTAGTGATTTAAATTTTATTTCCAAGTGATGAGATACCCTTTTTATCTCTCATCAAGTCATTTTCTGAATTTTGTAGTGATGTCGTTAGGCTGTCAAATTTTTTCAAGGGAACTTCTTAACCCAATTTTGATTCTTTGGGATAAGCTTGTACTCCTTGAATATGTCGTTCTATGAATATGTGTGAATAACCTCTGATTTTTTTACACTTAATATCCACTTATATTTGGTGTATTAGTTTGTCACACATAATTATGTAATTGATTTATCCTTAATTGAAGGATACCATCTTTGTATGGGACTTCGTCTCAATCTCCTTTCATTGAGGCATATTTTGTTTTATACACAAACTTATTTTATACGGTGTATAAACCCCTTTGACTTTTACATTTATCCGAATGGAATATTTTTTTATACAAATCATTTTACTAAATGACAAAAGGGAATGTTTTTGTCATACGTATGTGGTGACAATGACTTCTCTGCCGCCGTGACCATTATTTGAGTTTCGGTTTCCTCTACAAGCCATACCTTTTTCTTCAAAGAAAAATAAATACCATGTTTTACTTTTCTTTTATTTTGGTATTGAAAATTGTTTTCATAATGTTTTTATATCAATGTGTTATATTGATATCTTGTGATTGAAAAGTGGAAATGTTATGTTTCCTTTATGCATGTTTTATGTGATACGATTATGTTATAGTTCTTGGGAATTATTATGAAGACGGTTGGTTCCGTGATAAACTAAGGGCGGGTGAGCCCGATATAGCTCTCCAATGCATTGGGTAACGCGAAGGAGTGAAACGTTAAGCTTTCTCTGAAGAGATTTTGGGAATATACTATGATGGGTATTCCAAACATAACCAAGAGGGTTACTCCCTACGTAAGAATGTCATGAATGCCTCAAGTTACCTTTATGTCTTATGATTTATATGATTTATTCATGATTTTATGAGGTATGTTAAAGTGCTTATGTTTTATGGGTAAAGTATGATTTCATTCTTATGTATACATGTACTCATGTTTTCTTTCCATATTTTTATATCCCTTACTGAGCTTTTTATGCTCATCCCAAGTTTTTTAAATGTTTTTCACAGGTCAAGGGAAGGGTACATGATATGATGATAGTATCAAGGAAGTTTCAAGAAAGAATCCATGTTTTATTTCAAATATGTTTCCGTTGATGGGAAAAATGAATACTATCTTTTATGTAACCACTTTGTTTAAATGTGGAATGTAATGTAAGTTTTATGATCTAATTCTCTAAAACTCTAAACCTGACAAGATCCTCAATGTGTAATCTTGTAATAACACAAGATTAATTAAGGTTTAAGGCTTGGGCCTTATAGTTGGTATCAGAGGTCGGTTTAGATAACTTTAGAGGTTAGGGTATTCTTTAAGCATAAGTAACATTACCATAATGGGTATAATTTCAGAAAGAGTCCTAGTTTTAGATAAAGTGAATGAGTAAGTATATCTTAGTGTTTATCTTACTCATTAGTACGTGATGGTTTTGTTGATATACTCACACTGACATTTCTGTTTTTAGTGAATGGATGGATCTAGCAGGCACCAAAGTGACAACAAGTTTGAAGGAAACTGTGGTGGTTCTCTGATTAAGATACTAGATAAAATGGGGGATTCAATGAGGAAACTCGTGGTTATTCTAAAAAAACTATCAAGGAGTCATGATCAACCACTTGAACCTTGGTATGATCTGTAATGCATCATGTACGAGATGAACAATCGATGTGGAAGTTCAGGTAATAATTATAAAGGTAACCATTAGAGTTTATATGATCCTTACTTTTGAGGTAATTATGGGTTATTATATTTTATGATGGAAAATGAAAGGCATGAGATAAACTTGAGGTTAAAATATGTTATGATCATTTTTGAAGATTTTATCTCGTTTTGGGGAATGTGTTAAGAATTATATAGTTTTGGAAAAAGGACAACACGCAGACCGTGTGACAACCCGTTGCGTCGGACAAAGCTGCGGGAATCGAACCCACAACTAAAGTGCGACTGGTATTTATCGCCTACCACTGGACTACGTGAAGTCCCTGGTTAGTTTGACTAGTTCTTTTTAGTTAGATGATTTTAGGAATCAAGAGTAAGTTTATTTTTGGGTTATATATGGAAATGATTAACCTATCATGGAGGATATGCGATTAGGTTAATTACTTTTAAATATGATAATTTAAGAGCGACTGATGTTATTTGGAGATAAAAGTTAATTTGTACCTTGGAAGACTATGTGATTAAATCCTTCAAATATTTGGGTTTCCATCTTAGTGTGGTTTACTTTGAAGAATTTTATGGACAATTGTTTATTGAATGGTCTTCGTTGAACTTTGGGTTTTTTTGGGACAAATTTTGGATATTAAGAATAGATTTTATTTTTTATAAAGGATTATACTTTTGTGGATTATCTGACCTCATACTATCAATTTTGGTTTTGTATTTTCTCTAAAGATATGGGAAATATATAGTTCTCTTTTTTGGATTAGTTGATTCTCTAAAAGTTGATTATAGTACTCTTAATGTGAACAAGTCTTCCTAAATACTCGTCTTTCGGAGAAAATATGAGTTTGATTAAGGAATCTAGTAAAAGTTGAAAGTATACGTGAAAAGTAAGTATGTTTCATTATGATTTAGTTAAGATCAAAAATAAATTCCTCAATGAAGAGTAATATAAAACAAAAATGTTGTTTATTAACTTTTCCTACTGGGGAATCAGATACCGTTTAACCCATCACAAGTTTGTGATTTTCTTATGGTTAACTTTCTCCTAGACATGTTTACTATCACTCTCCCTCAAAACATGACCCTTTGTTTTTCCCTCCATGTCCATACTTTCATACTTGGAATCCTAGTATGGGTTAACTTAGGTGACCTTTGTACTTATCTTTATTTATTTTAAAGTGATTGTTTTACTGACTCTTGTTCCGATGTGGGATTTTCAATGAAGTTTCCAAGCCCAATTTTAAAAATTGCGAGGACGCAATTCCCAAAAGGGGGGAAGGATGTAACACACCAGGTAAATAAAGAATATGAAATTTTTATATTTATCCATATTTGTGAATAAAATATTAATATTACTTTAAAGGGGATGCTATGCTCGATGGCGTACCCAATACGCAACAACGAGTTTCTTAGGAATCTTTCGTTGCACTCTAATAATAAAATAATATTATTTTAAATGGTAGTTAACGCCTAGCCGTTGTAATGGCGGGAATGAACAAAACTAACTAAAAATTTATTATATATGTTTGTAAAATATTTTTAATCCTTACAATAAATGTTAGAGGATTAAAAATGTGAATGAATCCAATTCTTAAGCATAAACATTCTAATATTCATTAAAAGGTAGATTAACCGCCTTTCGATGACAAACCTCTTTTAAATCCACTTTTTAACAATTTTATGTGTTATATTTGACAAAATAAAATTCTTCTTTACAATCGGGACATCAAAATTTACTTTGTGTAAATTTTTGGTATTTTTTCAAAAAAGTTCAATTTTTAATGAATAGTGGAAATGTTGTATTTTAATTCAAAACCTCTTTTTAATATAATTTATTTATATGATTAGATTATCTTTTGAATTGGTTTTAAAGTGAAATTGGAATATATTTTTACCATTTAAACCAATAGTGGTCCTTGGAATTAATTTCACATTGAAATTGGACTTAAACTAGTGTCAATCTTTTGATATTTATTGTTTCATAAAAACAAGCTATTTTCTCTGACATCGGGAATTAATTATTAAATTAATTAATAAAACTTATGTGTTTTCAAATTTTTAAAATAGAAATCATTTTTGAATTCGGAATATAAAATATATCTTAGGGTGAATTTTTGGTAATTTTCTGAAAAACTTCAATTTTTGATGAATAGTGAAACCACTAAGTGGTACTTATAAAAACTGATTTTTCGTTTAAATGAAATTTTGCCATCTTTGTGTTTTGAATTTTAAAAATACGACATACATGGTTGTCATTAAGTAGTAAAATTTGGTTCAATGGGATTAAAATAATTTTTTGGTGAATAGTAACTTATTATGTTTTTAATCGCGATTAGAGGTAATTAGTGTAGTTTAAGGTAAGAATAATGTTTTAATAAAATGAAATGACCTAGACACATGTCCTACCCTCATGGGATGTGTCATGGCCGACCAAGAAAATCCATGGGTCAACTTGGGGACCCCATGGAGCCACTTTGGTTGGAAAATGACATAAATATCTTTTTATTTAATGTTAAAGTAAAAATGAGACAAACATGAGATGTTTTACTAAAACAATTTTTACATGGGGTTATACAAGTCAGAATTTTGACTATAAATATTAATTGGAAATCTAAAAAGATTTCATACATCATAGTATTTTTTTTATAATTTTTAGACATTAAATAAATTAAATTATTTATGACATCATGATGATGCAGTGATGACCTCATTATTTAACGATTTAAATTAAATGGAAAGATAATGTAAAATATAAGACCTAAACATGTAAAAAACCTATTGGATGAGTGTATTTCGAAACCTTATCACCTTATCCTCGAAACACATCAATGTGGGACCATTAAAATCCGAAACTCATTCTAAAATAAAGTAACATTTCTTTACTTTCCTAGAGTGCCCCTCCTCTCCGCTTATAAAAGGCCCCCACCTCTACCACCTTACCCACACCTATAAAGCCTTTGGCTCGGACAAACCCTGCTCATTTTTTCTCTCCACATCCCTATATTACTTTTAGAAGCCTCACTTCGAGCAGAAGTCTTCCCAAGGAAGCCTTTGAGCTCAAATCAAAAAGAGTTACCTGATTTAAAGGTAGTGTCTTCTCTTGTGTTCTTTTGTTTTATTTTGCTTCTCCAACCCCCTAAACTCTTTTTATTCATTTATTTTGTAACAACTCCAGTATCGTAAATATAATAGGATGTTTTTATAAGAATAATTAGAGCTATAATTACACATACCTACATCAAATGGTTAAAGAACATATTGTTTCTGTGGTTGGCGAATTTCTGCCTCACGAAACGATGATTGTTCAATCTTCTTTTAAACACCTTTAATGGTGGCCATTAAGATGTCACTATATTTATATATGATATATAATATGTTTATGTTTTACTTAATCTTCTGTATTTTTCTTTTGTGGTATAACTTTATGGTTTTCATTGTGGGTAAACACGATAATTTCATTTTAGGAAGTGCGGACTACCGCCCCCTCAAAGTGAGTTGATTCGTTAATGCCATATGTGGGATGTATAAAGGATGTATTTAAAGTTATTATATATGATTTATGTTACATATAAATGATGAATATAATTCTGGAATTAAAATATACATACCTATCATTTAGTTTTAATTCCATTAATATGACATAGAAATGAAAGTAGCGGTCATGCATACGTACGGCTTACCGTCTCCATGAACGGTGCATTTCATTTCTTACCTATAAATGATTATGTAATATTATAAATACATGTATATTCTGGATATATATGATATATATGATATCCAAATCATGAATATCATTCTGGATATAATTAACCTTTGACCACACGAACAACATGTAATTGTAAGAAGTCCACTTTCGACTTAAGAACCAAATATCGACAAAACAAACATTATTAACTTAAATGATTACATAATGTTTATAACATGGAAATAAGTGATAAAAAAGGAATAATGAACTTGAAAAAGGTTCTTAATAAAGTAGAAATTAACTCAAGTTTATTATTCAGGATGTTAAAGAACGATCGAGTCAAGTCGGACTCGAGGTAAGGGATCCTACTCCTCTCTTTCTTTTTAAGTACACTCTTTTATGTCATTCCTTTTAAGATCATATTTCTTGTAGTTGAGATGTTCTTTTATATTAATCTTACTGTAATTTTTATGTTCATATGATTAGAGACCCTATTCTCTCTCATCAATCCATTTTGGAAGTTTTGAGTGGCGCCGTTAGGCTGCCGAATTTTCGTAAGAGATCTAACCTCTCTCTTTATTTTTAAGTACTCTCCTTTATGTCACTTCTTTTAAGATCCTATTTGTTATGATGGGGTATGTTCTTTTATATTCCTCTTTCTGTACATTTTATTTTAATATGATGAGAGACCCTATTTGATCTCATCAATCCATTTTTGGAAGTTTTAAGTGGCGCCGTTAGGCTGCCGAGTTTTCGTAAGGGATTTTTCATCTCACTTTTATTCCCGTGAGATTTATGCTACATTTGCCACAATTTCCTTTAAGTGGTGTATGTACTACCCATTATTTTACTCATTGTGTAATATACTTTCATTTATGAGTATTTACATCAATGTTGTATTGTCCTTCTTTCACGGGGTGTATGTTTCGAAAGATACCCATATCGGTAAGGGAACCTTTCACCCTCCTCTTTTTAAAAGATTTATTTTGTTATGTCTTTTAATTCACATAACATTATATTGAGATATGTTCTTCTATATACTTAGTGATTTAAATTTTATGTCCAAGTGATAAGATACCCTTTTTATCTCTCATCAACTCATTTTCTGAATATTGTAGTGATGCCGTTAGGCAGTCAAATTTTTGCAAGGGAACTTCTTAACCCAATTTTGATTCTTTGGGATAAGCTTGTACTCCTTGAATATGTCGTTCTATGAATATGTGTGAATAACCTCTGATTTGTTTACACTTAATATCCACTTATATTTGGTGTATTAGTTTTTCACACATAATTATGTAATTGATTTATCCTTAATCCAAGGATATCGTCTTTGTATGGGACTTCGTCTCAATCTCCTTTCATTGAGGCATATTTTGTTTTATACACAACCTTCTTTTATACGGTGTATAAACCCCTTTGACTTTTATGTCTATTAGAAAGGAATCTTTTTTTATACAAATCATTTTACTAAATGACAAAAGGGAATGTTTTTGTCGTATGTATGCGGTGACAACGACTTCTCCACCGCGGTGACCATTATTTGAGTTTCGGATTCCTCTACAAGCCATACCTTTTTCTTAAAAGAAAAATAAATACCATGTTTTACTTTTCTTTTATTTTGGTATTGAAAATGGTTTTCATAATGTTTTTATATCAATGTGTTATATTGATATCTTGTGATTGAAAAGTGGAAATGTTATGTTTCCTTTATGCATGTTTTATATGATACGATTATGTTATGGTTCTTGGGAATTATTATGAAGACGGATGGTTCTGTGATAAACTAAGGGTGGGTGAGCCCGATATAGCTCTCCAATGCATTGGGTAACGCGAAGGAGTGAAACGTTAAGGTTTCTCTGAAGAGATTTAGGGAATATACTGTGATGGGTATTCCAAACGTAACCAAGAGGGTTACTCCCTACATAAGAATGTTATGAATGCCTCAAGTTACCTTTATGTATTATGATTTCTATGATTTATTCATGATTTTATGAGGTATGTTAAAGTGATTATGTTTTATGGGTAAAGTATGATTTCATTCTTATGTATACATGTACTCATGTTTTCTTTCCATATTTTTATATCCCTTACTGAGCTTTTTATGCTCATCCCAAGTTTTTGAAATGTTTTTCACAGGTCAAGGGAAGGGTACATGATATGATGATAGTGTCAAGGAAGTGTCAATAAAGAATCCATGTTTTATTTTAAATATGTTTCCATTGATGGGAAAAATGAATACTATCTTTTATGTAACCACTTTGTTTAAATGTGGAATGTAATGCAAGTTTTATGATCTAATTCTCTAAAACTCTAAACCTGAAAAGATCATCAATGTGTAATATTGTAATAACACAAGATTAAGTAAGGTTTAAGGCTGGGGCCTTATAATGTAAGTGTGTTCAAAGTGGAAAAATGTTGTTGATGTTTTTATTTCATGATGTAATGTAAAACTTAGGAATGTATCTAGTACTTCCAAGGATACTAAACTAATCGGTCTTTCGGGACATGATTCCTTGTATCATGCCAATGTTATGTAATAATGAACCGACTCTAGGTAATTGGGGTTGGGGAATTACAGTAGGTATCAGATGAAGTTTAGTACAAACCTTGGAAACTAGATTTATAAAAACATCTGATTAGAGAACACTATCCTAAGATAGACTTTGAGGATTATTATAGAAGAACTTCCTAGAATTTTGGTACTGTAGAGATTTTGTGAGTTTTACAAGAAATATATACCTATCTGTATATGAGTAGGTAGAGGCGGCTCTGGCATAGATGTATCTAGGATTAAAACCCGAAAAAAACCACTTTAAACTAGACTTTAACGGGAACTGGTGCACGAAAATGGGCCTTACGACACTCTTGGTTATGACACTCTTGGGGGATATGCTTAGGATAATTCACATTTTCTTTATAAACCATTATGAAGGATTTATAAGTATATACTTCCTTAAAGAAAATATTTTTATGATTATGGATTATATCCATACACTGTTCAATTTATTTTAAGTGTTTTACAAGTTCAGAATTATGTATTGTGGTTCATAAACTAATCTACTGTATACTATTGTTTAGAAAATGAGACTAGTGGAAGTAATGGAAACTGTTTCAATGCACATAATCCATGAAGGGATTTTCCTTCTACTAAAGATAATTATAGTTGATCTGGGGATGCAACTGGTTATGATCACCTTATCACCATACTAGGACAACTCACACGGGTTATAAATAATAACCTTACCCGTATGGAGCACCCTGATCCACAATGTGGAGGATCAAATTTAGACCAATTCATGAGGCAAAAACCACCAACATTAAATAGGACTACAAATCCATTTGTAGCAGATCAATGGATAAGTTCCTTAGAGAAAATATTTCATGCTTTGGGGAGTAGCTAAAGGGAAAAAGTCGTCATGGTAGTTTATCGCCTCACGGGAGATGCAGATCAATGGTGGTCATTGATTCAAAACACAAAGGAATATGATGAAGTATAAAATATGGAATGGAGGGAGTTTAATGATATTTTCTTAGAAAAATATTTTCCTTGGGACAATCGAGCGGATATGGAAAGGCAATTTTTGAGTCTGTGATAAAAGGAGGATGAGAATATCACAAAATATGAGGCTAAGTTTACAGGTTTAGCAAGGTATGTTGCAGATTATATAAGTAACCCAAGGAGTAAGATTGATTGATTCTTTGATAGGTTAAAACCATTTCTCCAGAAATCATTAGTCTCACAATCCTTCTTATCATACAAAGATATTGTCTCATGTGCTATCAAGACAGAAAAAAGAATTCTCTAAGTCTTACGAATTTAAAGAAAAGTAGGAGAAGAAGAGATATGCGGAACACTCTAGAAATAGAAATAAGGGGAAGAAGGGAAAAGTTGAATATCTATCATGTGGTAAATATGGGAAGAAACACCCCAGTACTTGCTTGAAGGGAATTGGACTTTGTTACAAGTGTGGTGAAAAAGGCCACCAAAATTGTGATTGCAAGGAGAAGAAAGATTCTGTCAATGTTGAATGCTACAATTGTAGATAAATGGGGAATTATGAAAATGAATGTCCTAAGTGCCAAGGGAACTTACCTCAAAAAAGGCCAAGGGAGAAAGGCCAAGCTTATGTGATCACTACTGCTGAGGTTGAAGCTCCGAAAGATGTGGTGGAAGGTAATTTAATGGTTTCCTCAAGTTTAGACAATGCTTTATTTGATTTTGGATCATCACATTGTTTCATATATTCCCAATTTTCTATGAAAATGAGATATTTCCAATTTGATTTAACAAGGGAGTTCTTAGTCAAAACTCCTAAGGTAAGTATCATTGCAACAAAGTTTTGTGAATCAGTTCCCATTAGGGCATATAAATGTTCTTTATCTGCTGATCTTGTCATCGTACCCATGATTGAATTTGATATAATACTTGGTGTGGATTGGCTTTTGGACCATGATGCGAAAATTTATTGTAATAAGAATGAGATTGCAATTCTCAATGATGATAAGGAGTACCTTATCTTTAGAGAAGAAATGTCATCGCATGATTCTTATCTACATCCACCCCCAGTAGCTTAACTAAATTTAATTATTGGGGAGGAAGATAATGAAATAAATATGGGTGAGGAAAGGAATGTTCAAAAAGAGGATGTACCTATTGTGCAAGAATATGTTGATGTGTTTCCAGAGGATTTACTTAGACATCCTCCAGAACAAGAAATTGAGTTTTCCATTGATTTAATTCCTAGTTCAAGGCCCATATCAAATACCCCTTATAGAATGGCCATTTTAGAAATACTATAACTAAAGAAACAACTAGAGGAATTAAGTAATAAGGGATTTATTCTCCCTAGTGTTTCTCCATGGGGAGCCCATATTCTTTTTGTTAAGAAGAAAGATGGATCTATGAGGTTGTGCATTGACTATAGGGAGATAAATGTTATAACAATAAAGAATAAGTATCCCCTACCTCGCATTGATGATTTATTTGATCATATTTATGGAGCTCAATATTTTTCAAAGATTGAACTTAAATCTGGATATCACCAGTTATGTGTGAAGAAGGAAGACATTCCAAAAACAGCATTTTGAACCAGGTACAGGCATTACGAGTTTACAATAATGCCTTTTGGATTGACTGATGCACCCTTTGTATTCATGGATCTAATGAATATAGTTTTCAAGGAATATCTTTATGACTTTGTAGTAGTATTTATTGATGATATTTTGGTATACTCAAAAAGATATGAAGATCATAAAAATCACTTATGCATTATCCTAAAGACTCTTAGAAGAAATGAATTATATGGGAATTTTAGAAAGTGTGAATTCTAGCTTCAGGAGATTTCTTTCCTTGGCCCCATTGTCTCTAAGTGTGGAATATCTGTTGATCCTTCTAAGACAAAGGAAATCCAAGAATGGATAGCAATGACGAGTATAACCAAGGTATGCAGTTTTATTGGTTTAGCAGGTTATTATTGGTGTTTTTTCCAGAATTTTTCCCGATTGGAAAACCCATTAACCAAGCTCACATGTAAAAGGGTTAAATTTGTTTAGAAAAAAGAGTGTGAAGAATATTTTGAAGAACTGAAGAGAAGATTAGTCAATGCTCCTATATTTACTCTACCATCGGGGAATGATGGGTTTGTTATATATAGTGATGCTTCAAAGAAAGAAATTGGTTGTGTCTTTATGTAGAATGATAGAGTTATTTCTTATGCATCACTAAAACTAAAAATCATGAGAAAAACTATCCTACTCATGACCTTGAGTTAGCAGCTGTAATATTTGCTCTGAAAATATGGAGATACTATCTCTATGGTGAAAATTTTGAGATGTATACTGATCACAAGAGTTTGAAGTATATTTTCTCACATAAAGAACTCAACATGAGGAAAATATGATGGCTTGAACTACTCAAGGATTATTATTTCACTATACACTACCACCCGGGGAAGGAAAAGAAGGGGGAAGATGCTTTGAGTATAAAGGATCATGGAGTTTTGAACAAGATGAGAGTTGAAAGGGATTATATTTTCATGGATATAGTAAAGATGGATATGGGAATAACCATGGAAGGTGAAACATCAATACTTTTTCAAATGTTTTCCAAACCATCTTTACTAGCAAGGATAAAGAGTTCTCAGACTGGTGATGAGGAGTTTCAAAAGAAGATTATATTTTTGAATGGTGGGAGATTGAGTGACTTAATATATGAAGATAGAATTATGAAATTTGGAAAGAGACTTTGTGTTCCTAACATACCTGATCTAAAAATGGAATTGTTGGATGATGCTCATAGATCCAATTTCTCTATACACCCTAGGATCACCAAGATGTGTAGAGATTTGAAGGAACATTTTTGGTGGGACAAAATGAAGAGGGAGATTGCTGATTTTGTGTCAAGATGTATGGTCTTTAAACAAGTGAAATTTGGAAGTAAACAACCTAGAGGATTTATGCAACCTCTTCCCATACCTAAGTGGAAATGGGATAATATTACGATGGAATTTGTCTTGGGGATACTAAAGACTCATAGAAGGAATGATTCATTATGGGTCATTGTTGATCATCTTACCAAGTCAGCACATTTTCTTGCTATAAGAGAAGATTTACCACTTGAACGTCTGGAAAGACTATATATTAATAAAGTTGTAAGACTCCATGGTGTACCTCTATTGATTGTTTCTGATCGTGATCCCCATTTTACATCAAGATTTTGGATAAGTCTTCAAAAATACCTAGATACTGAACTTCGTTTGAGCACTGCCTACCACCCTCAAACTGATGGAAAATCAGAACGGACTATTCAAGCCTTAGAATACATGTTGAGATCTTTCTCACTTGACTTTCAAGGTCTATGGGATCAATATTTACCTCTGGTATAATTTTCCTATAACAATAACTTCCATTCAAGTATTCATATGGAACCATATGAAGCGTTATATGGAAAGAGATGTTGCACACCAACTTTTTGGGATGATGTTGGTGAAAGAAAACTTGTAGGCCCAGAACTTGTTGAGGAAATTATGGAAAAGGTGAATGTTATCTAAACCCACATCAAAGCAGCTCAAATTAGGCATAAGATCTATGTTGATAACCAAAGGAAGGATTTGAAATTTCAGGTAGGAGATTATGTTTTCTTGAAGTTATCTCCATGGAATGGAGTTATACGATTCGGTAAGAAGGTTAAATTAAGTCCCAGGTACATCAGACCTTTCGAAATTCTAGAACGAATTGGGGTTGTAGCTTACCATTTGGAAATGCTGCCAAGTATCTCCAAAGTTCATGATGTGTTCCATGTATCACTGTTGAGAAAATACATGCCCGACCCAACGCATGTACTCACCTATGAGAAAATTGAACTAGAACCAGATTTGTCTTATTGTGAAGATCCTGTCAAGATTCTTGATACAAGAGAACAAGTGCTGAGAAACCGGGTGACATGTCTGGTAAAAGTTCTATGGAGAAACCATAAGATGGAAGAGGCGACATGGGAACCTGAGGAACTTATGATGAAGAACCACCCTAATCTTTTTATGTAGTAATATTCTAGAAATTTTGAGGATGAAATTATTTTAAGGAGGGTATAATTAAACACACCAAGCTTCCACGGAACGTTTTCCTTTGAATAATACAATAACTTGTGTTGTACGCAACTTCGAGTCCAAACACCCCACAACCAATCAAACTAGCTGTTATGAATAGTAATACATTCTTTTTAAAATTTTATAAATTTCATCTTTTAAAATTGAGTTCATTTTTTGATTTGGAATATCAAAATTAGTTTAGGGTGATTTTTTGGTATTTTTCTGAAAACCTTCAATTTTGGATGAATAGTGAAAACGCTGAGTTATTGTTTAAAACCAACTTTTTATTTAAATAACTATTATTTTTATTTAAATTTATTTTAGGTCAAAATAGATACATAATACCTATATAACTTCAATTTAATTCATTCGATTCATTTTATAATAATTTTAGATATATAAAAATTTTATCAAACTTTTTACCGTGTTTTACCCACCTCCTAGGAGCATTTTCAAATTTGCATAAAACTTAATTTTACCGCTTCTGTGAGTTGAATTTCAAAAATCAAAGATACATGGTTAATATTAGTAAGTAAAATGTGGTTCAATAAGATGAAAGTAATTTTTGGATAATAGTAACTTTTGACTATTATTTACCACGATTAAAAGTAAATAGGGTAATTGAGGGTAAAAATGATATCATAATTACCCTAACACATGTCCTAATTCTATTGGATAAGTATAATTAGACCAAAAAACCTTATGAATAAGATATGATCCTCTCTGGCCCACTTGGATTAGATTAGGACATTTATTATTATTTTATTTAAAGAAGAGTAAAAAGAGTTAAATTCAAAGTTTAATAACTAAACCATTTTTAATATAGGGTTACACAAAATGTAAATTCGACTATAAATATTCATTATAAATATAAAAATATTTCCTACATAATGGTATTTTATTTATAATTTTTAGACATTAAATAATTTAATTTATTTATGACTCAAGGATGATGCTGTAATTACCTTGTTAATGAAATATTAAAATAATTTATATTATAAATATCCAAATAAATGTATATTGAGACTTATGATGAATTCAACTAATTTTATAGGTTAATATTACATGTTAGGGTTGGTTAAATAAATTTTATTCTAAGTGATAAAGTTTTTATGGCTTTCAAAAAAATAAAATACTAAATAGTGTTAAAATTGACATAATTTAGTTTTTAAAACAAATACTATATTATTAATTGATATAATATTTTTTTAAATATAAGGTTTGGAAAAAGGACTTAGATACAGTTATATATATTAATAATTAACCACATGGGGTTCTCTTGACTTGTTATAGTAAGTTTATTAACCATATAATATAAAAATAAAAAGAGATATGGTAAATGTCAAACTGTTTAACTAAGAGTTAAATCTAAAAGATAAGGTTAATATGATGATCTAAACCTATCTAAAACCTATTGGTTTGAGGTTTTAGACCCATCCCCACATTATCCTATAAATAATTCATTTTTGATCCATTAGAAACCGAAAATGATTTTATTATAAAATAATATTTCAAGTTTTTTTCAAAAGTGACCCTCGTCTCTCTTATAAAAGGGCACTTCCCCTTATCTTAATTTCAAACCTACAAAACCATTTTTCTAGGCCAAAACCTACACATATATCCTAAAAACTTCCCTAAATTCAACCTAGAGTCTTTACTTTGATCATAAATCCAACCTAAGGTGCCCTTTTGATTAACTCAAAAGGAAACACCCGAAGTAGATGTAATAATTTCAGCACCCTCTTTCAAGTTATTTTCTTCTTCCACTTCCTCTTTCTTTGTTGTTTCCATAAAAAAATATACAATACCTTCTACATACTGTGATGTTATTATAAATATGGTACAACCATATTCATTATTCTATCAATCCTACAAATGACAAATTCACCATGCATGCGTACGTACGGCTTACCGTCTCCACGTCATGGTGTAGTTTGTTATTCAAACACTTCATTATTTGGATGGGTATAATAATAATTATAACTGATGTAAATAATAAATATAACATTTTAATGATTCTGTATATATGATATACCATCCAATTACATACATTATACCTCGTGCGTATGTACAGATTATCATCTCCACAAACACGATGAGATTCATTCCCCATCGTAATCATTCAAAAATAATTTTCATTTTATGATTCAAAATAATTTTTATGAACATAATATAATTCTGTATATGAATAAAATACATCTTATTCATAAAAAACATGGCTTATATAACCAATCATATAAAATAAAATGAATCAATTAACACCCAAAACGATGATACTACTAAAATATTATTAACAAAGCAATATTATAAGATCATATATGATATCATATTTACGTACATGGTTCTTGTATAATTTAATAACAATGATTTAACAATTATACAGGAGGATAACATACCCTTTACCAAGGAAAAGTACAAGGTAAGGGTTAATTTCACAATCTCTTTATTCTCGGAGGTTTTTTTACATAAGTATCTACTGAGAACTCTTTATCATCCACATCTGTGTTTTCTTAAAAATGTATTTCAAAAAAAATTACTATTTACAAGACAATGGGTTAAATTAATTTATACCCTTATTTGACCTTATATGTTTTTAAATGAATATTTCCGTCATTTTCCAAACAAGGTACTTTATGAACATTTCGAAAAAATTAAGGTAAGAATGTTTTTTTATCTTATACGATGGGTTCGGCTATTTTCCACCATTATAACATCGTCGAAGCTTCCCTTAAAATATTATAAGAATATTTTTAAAATAAATGTTTTCTTTTATAATAATATGAATTTTAAATGGTTTCAAAATAGAATGAGATATTTCTTTAATTTTTTTTATTTCATCTATGTCAAACATCCTTTTGATTGATTTTATGTTTGTTTGAAGTTGATTAATTATGATACAAATATCCCATATTTTATTGAAGGTTTTGTGAATGTTTGACTGTGGATATTTTATTTTTCTACCATTCATGGTTTATGGATAAATTATTGACATTTCCTATGCTAGTTTTAATACGAATTTTTATGTTATGTTTAAACCTTTTCATATGATGAATGCATTGAACTTAGTAAGTAACGGGTGGAGCCTGCTATAGCTCCTCGATGCATCAGTAGGTCTCATGAGACAAACTAGTGTCTTGGAACAAGTCCTTGGAAAAATCTTATTTGTAGTCTTGGTACAAGGCCTTGACTATGTGGTTATGAAGTCTGGAATTATGCATTCCATCATTATGAAATTAGATATTGAAATTGCATGTGATTATTCAACTAGTAGAATATCCATCTGAATAAGTAAATGGAATTATTTGATTTTATCTTTTCCATATTATACTGAAGTTTAAGTTTAAAAATCTTTTGTTTTAGTCTTATAAATTTCCTTAAATGTTTATGCTTATTTATGACAGTTTCCGCTATATTGTTATCCTTACTAAGAATCTGAGCTCACCCCTTTCTATGTTTTATTTTTCCCAGGATGTGAAGAAGTGTTTAATGGTTGACTTGCATGGATTGGCTAAGTATATAAGTGTGTTCAAAGGGGACAAAATTTTGTTGGTGTTTTTATTTCACAGTGTAATGTAAAACTTATGCATGTATCTTGTACTTTCAAGGATACTAAAATAATTGGTCTTTCGGGACATGATTCATTGTATCATGACAATGTTATGTAATAATGCACCGACTCTGGGTAACTGGGGTTGGGGAGTTACTCATAGAATTATCATTTTAATCCTTTGATTCCCTATAATATTCTTTAAAATTTGATCTCAGTTGGATATTTGGTTTTCAAGATATGATCGAAATGGTGGGATGTTTTTCTGGGCCATAGAATCTAACCCAAAATTTCATCTTCAACTTGGGCCACTTGGAAATACATTAAAACATTAGAATTAACTCTTTACAATATTTAATTAAAATTTTCCCATGATTTAATCTATATTAAAATAAAAATTTAGCATCATTGGTCTTGTATCTTGGATGGTATAGTTATTTTATTAGGATGTTGTAAAGTTCACTTTTACCAGAATGTTTTTAGTTTAAGGCCCATTTTGGTCATCTTTATAA
Source organism: Viscum album (assembly GCA_963277665.1). Taxonomy (NCBI): domain Eukaryota; kingdom Viridiplantae; phylum Streptophyta; class Magnoliopsida; order Santalales; family Viscaceae; genus Viscum; species Viscum album. Next base: position 629,665,508 of record OY728134.1, on the reverse strand, counting down.
TTGATTATTTAGTAGCTTCATAAAGATATAATTTTACTCATAAAATGATAAAACTAAAAATAAAATATGAAAATAAAACCAATACCATTGGGTGTTTTATTATGTGTTTAAAAATTTACCATGTAATAGTTCATTTTAAGAAGGAATTACAATCATAAAGTAAAATAATGTTTAATTTGTAAAATTAACTAAAAATGGTGTTTATGAATAATGGATCACATGATATATATATATATATATATATATATTAATAATTAATACTATCCTATTTCTGTGGATAATCACACCCCAATTTGAGTTTTTTTAGTCCTGATCAAAAATTATCTCAGAAATATGAAAATTTAATTCCATTTTTCAAGAACATTCTAACATAAAATTATTATAATTTAAAATTCACATCATCAAACATATCAAAATAATTTAAAACAATATAGTTCAAAATTTATATCACAATCCCAATCCCATTCTTTTGTTCAAATTCATCATCACATTTCATTAAGTTTCAATTAAGAAAAATGATGTGATGTGTATCACAATAGACATGGGGGTTCATTTTTATTCAAGGAGAAAAATATGGAATTGATTAGTGGAATCACATTTTAATATTAAGGTTCATATTTTCTTTTTGAAAATTTTAAATGGTAATTGAAAATTTACTCAATCATGTTAACCCGTGTAGTGAGACTTTTCCGATGACTCTGAGGCTCAAAAAACTTAGGGCACCAAGTGAAGCTCACAAACTCAAGCATTATATCGAGTTAACTCAATAAAAAACAAGTTAAAATTACCACAAATAGAGATAAAATTCCAAAATATATTATATTAAACTATGTATTCATAATCCACAAATTCCAAAATCCACACATGAGGTCTATCCATTATTCTACATGAAAATTTATTGTTTTTTATTTACATTTTTTTATGATTTCTTTTTCTTTTTGTTTTTGATTACTCGTTATAAAATTAGAATGATAACCAAGACTTTTCTATTTATTGAGGGACTCTATAAACTCAAAATAATACCCTACAATATAAAGGACGTGAAAAGTGATATTTTGATTAAATATAATGATAATTTTAATGGTAAAAATTCACATAGGACAACCTAACATTCCAAAATATATGATTTTGAACTTAAACATACATTAAAATCAGAATAAAGGCATGTAAAATTATTTGATATTAATTTGTAATATTTGAAAAACATATTATCATGTAAATGGTTAAATAAATATAATTTTCCATTGATTCATAAGAAATTTCATTTCACACGTAATTTTTTTCTTTCTTTCTTTTCACTCCCCAACGTAGAATAACATTGTCCACAGTGTTTATAGAAAAAAAAATTTAGAAGGGTTAGAGGAAGATAATAGTAGTTATAAAATAAAATTGAAATTAAAAACATGAAATAATATCACCTTGTGGTTGAATTTGAAGTTCATGATGCTCATGATTACTCCTTTGTTCTCCATGTCACTCGGAGACACATTATCAATGACAAAAGATTGTGTTTGAAATCTTCAAAGAAATTTTATTTTCCTAAAAATATATCAACCTCGGCATCATATTAATATTACACAATAATACAATTATAACACAATTGAAACCCCTTTAGGATCCATTAAATTAATCGAAACAAATAAAAAAGAAAAGGGAAAATTTTTACCTTATTATTTTAACACACCAAAGATTGATACAAGGAACACATAAAAATAATAAAAATAAAATCAAGAATATATATATATTTTATCAAAGATAAGTGTATATATATATATATAAACAATTACGGAATCACTATAGGTTGTAGGTAAATAGAAGGTGCACTTCCCTGTCTCCCTTTGGTCATGGGTTTGAGTCCCACGACTTAGCCAAAGCAATAGGGTTGTCCTCATGACCTACGATGTGGCCTTTAGATCAAAAATATAAATATATAGTTTTTTTATATTTTTTTATTTCACCATTTTTTTAAATATATATATACACACAAAAATACAATCCCATAAAATAAAATATATATTATATAAAATAAAAAATATTGAAAATAAATAAAATAAAACAAGAAGAATTTTAAAAAAATATTTTTTTTGAAATTTATTTTTTATCAAGAAAATGAAATAAAAATAATAAAGAAAAATATAAAAAAAATCATGTTGGTGCTGGGTTTCCTTCCAGAAATCATTTAGTTTAATGGCATTATCATGACTTTTATCCCCCCAACATACCTAATACAAACTTTCAACTTTTTAAGGACCACATTTTTTTTCCACTTCTATGAGGTTGATATTGATTCATTGTTTAGAATTTATTTCATGTATAATCATATGTTCTATAATGAGTATAGAAAACCAAGGTATATCAGAAATGGTTGATCTAGTTTCTTCTATAGTCTTGCATAATACATCAAGGACCATTCCTCTTTTATATTATCAAGAGAATAAAAAATGAAAACAATAAGGTTTTGGATATTGCCAATGAATGAAAAATTGAGGGAGGATAAAAAGGAGATATGTTCAAGTTCAGGTAGGCTAAATTTGTTATACATAGGTTGGTACATTTAATTGAACTCAATTTCATTTTCAAAATTTCCCAATAGAATTCTTTCCTTTTTAACTGAATATTCAACCACCAAATTAAACGTATCAGTTCTGGGAATGGATATAGACACAAATTTTTTGATTTCTCCTAATGGTTCAATAATTAGTGTTTCTAAAAAACAATCAATAGATAAATTTTCAGGAACCTCAATACATGATATAAAATTATCCTCTTTTGAATATAGAAAATAAATTTCCTTTTCATTTAAACACTCATTAAGAGTCCCCTCATGTTCCTCGGGTTGACATTTAACATCACCTAACCAATTCATCTCATTATCCAGCTCTTATTTCTCAGATTATAATGTGGGTTATTCAATATTTTCCTTTGATTTTAATGCCTATAATTATTTGGGAAAAAATGGTTCATGTATTTCATTATTTGTCCATTTCTTTAAAATAGACACAATGAGGAGTTGTTCATGTGAATTTTGTGTGTAATAAGATTCTTCTATCAATGTTGACGAGGGGATAACCATAGTGGGCATGGGATCCCAAAACATTTCACTACTTTTTAGTTCTAATATTAATGATGAAACCCAATAATTCATTCTCTCCATTTTTTGAAATAGTTTCTCAAGTAATATTTGTGGATTAGGTTGGAATAGGGGTTTATCCAAATGTTATATTCTAGGAGAATAATTATATTGTTCTAATTTCACAAGAGGATGTTCAAATTGGCCTTTTTTGTAATTGGAACTCATCATAGGTTAAAATAATTTTCAGAGAATAAGATTTAATGAATTTTGGTTCATTGGGTTGTTGATTATCCCACCTGTATAATATTGGATGGTCATTTTACATCACACTTTGTTTGGGGTAGTTAAAGTAGGTAGAGGTTCCCTATGTTTGTATTTTTTTCAACATGGCCTTCAATTGGAGTGAAATTGAGGGTGAGAAGAGAGAAGTGGGGTGATAATAAGATGTGAGTGTCTAAGATAACTAACTGAGGAACCTGAAAACAGTGCTAAAATTTGGTCTCAACCAAATTTACCCAAGTTTTATTATTAAAGCAATCACTTGTATTGTATCTCGGTTTTTAGAATCCTTAGAGATCTAAGAAGAAACCTATAGAAACATACATTCTTTGAATTTTTTTGGATATGAAGTGTCCAAATTTGGGTTTTAATTGATGTCGGTTGCAAAAATACTAAGAGACATAAGTGAATTCAATTTATGAGAATGGGTTGATCCTAGGATATTTAAAAGGGTTTATTGAATGAATTTCATTTTAAATTATTTAAATTTCATTAACTCGAGAAGGACTAATTCAATTAATTCAAACTAGAATAATCACTTATTGGTTAAAAACCTTCCCAAACACTTTTTAATCACCTATTCACTTGGATGATCATTTTAATGAGCACTCTAAGGTAAATTATCTTATTAGCACTTAAAAGTGGGGTGATAAAATTCAATAAGGAATAGGAAGAAGAAAATCATTGAATGAGAAACCCAAATAAATGAAATGATTAAATATTTATAGATTGAGAAATAACATTCAATATAGCCCCTTTATACTCCCTTGGATCAAAACATAAGAGGGTTATCCATCCATTGATGTCATGATCTCAATGGAAGTAGAAATTAGACTCATGATGATGGAATTGAAGAAGTAAAAACAACAAAATAACTAACACTCCACAATTGTGTGAAGGATTTATCTCTTAGATATGTGAATAAATTAACACCTTAAGAAAATGGTATCAAAATGTTAATAAAAAACATAAAATGAGAATAATAATAATTTTTATTAAGAGAATAAGGTTATTCAAATAACTTACAATTGAAAGAGGAACATTACAAAGACAAAGCAACAACATAACATTATAATGAAAAAACAAAATAATCCTATAAATCCATCACCAAAAATGCATTAAATAGTATTTTCATGAGTCTTGGGTAAAGACCTAAATATTAAAAGTATTCCCACTTGATTATGGAAGCCCTAGGGTGGTAAAAAGTTTTTGTGATGTAGACTTTTCCACCCTTGACCCGAAATGGAAGCCAACTTGCATTCCTACGACATATTTGTACAAAAGATATTATAGATGGATGAATTTGTGTGGTACATAGAAGAATAATTTTAAGCCCCATATTTCCCCTAAGATTCTATATAATTTTATCTATATTAGATATTTTCTTCTAGATATGATCGAAATGGTGGGATGTTTTTCTAGACCATATAATCTGGCCCAAAATTTCATCTTCAAATTGGGGAAACTAGAACTCTATTCAGACATCTGAATTACCTATTTACACTATTTAATTAAATGTTCCCCATGATGACCTATATCTTCAGTTTCAATTTTATAATCATTGGACTTGGATGTTGGGATCTACAATAATTTTTTGAGTTTTTTGTCCAGTTTACTTCACCCAAAATGTTCTTGGTTCAAGGTCCACTTTGGTCATCTTCTTAATTGATTCTTCAGTTACTCCTGAAGGATAAAATGTTCCTCATAGCATGAGAGACCTTAAAATAAAATATTAAAATAAAATCAATAACATTGGTTGTTTTATTAGGTGTTTAATAATTTACCATGTAATAGTGTATTTTAAGAAGGAATTACAATCATAATGTGAAATAATGTTCAATTTTTAAAATACACTAAAAATAGTGTTTATGAATAATGAATCACATGAAAATTATATATTAACAATTAATATTATCCACTTTAAGTAACTAATCAAATAATATACTAAAAGTGTCTAGTGGGATCAACATTGAATTCAATGAAGTTAGTTCTCAAGATACACAATAGTTGGTATGAGAATATACTCCACATGTCCTTATGAAATAAGTTGTTCCTAAAAAAATTATTAGATAGGAGAACTAGAGAGGTAATAGAACTAGGGAGATATTTTTTTCTAGTCATCGATAATGGTGAATAATTATTGGTTGATAATAATGGTCCTATATCCAATAATAAGGTTGTATATATCTTAGAGGCTACAAGATGAAAAGAATCCATGAATTATAAGATGAATTCAATGTATCAAAACTAATTTTGGGTTTTGAATGATCCTCCAATTGATGTAAATCTTATTGGGTGTAAATGATTATTCAAGAGAAAACTAGAAATAGAATGTAAAGTAAATACCTATAAATCATGGCTAGTGGATAAAAGGTTTAGACAATGTATTTTCATTGAATATGAAAAAAAATCTATAGTTTTCATATTTATATGCATCAAAATATTTCTTGGCATAACATCTTACCATTACTTTGAGATTTAAAAAATGGATTTCAAAACTGCTTTCCATAATGGGAAACTTCAAGAGGATTTTCATATGATATAAAAAAGAAAGGTTTTAAACTCTATGAAATTCCAAAAAGGTGTATAAGTTACTAAGATATATTTATTTATTAAAGTAAGAATCTAGGTTATGAAATATTTGGTTTGATGAATCTTTTAAATAATTTGGGTCCATTAATAATAGATGTGATCCATGTATTTATAAGTGATTTAGTAGGAGTGTATTCATTTTCATAGTAGTATATTTTGAAGAAATATTACTAATTTGAAATGATATAACATCCATTCAAGATTTTAAGGTGTGGTTGAGAATTTTATTCTCATACATAATAGGAAAGAGAGAGAATCGGTAAGATATCATAGTCATCTATGATAAGATCTATCATGTATGGATTGTTATGTATTAGGCTTGATGTTTCCTATGCTTTAATAATGGTAAGAATATATCAAGTGAATCCAGGTGGAAAAAAATGGACTACTATTAATGACATCCTTAAGTATCTGAGGTGAACTGAGGATATGTTCTTAGTGTATAGAGGATATGAAGAGATTGTCATCAGGGGTTATGAAAATTCTAGATTTTGGACAAATCATAGCGATCTGGAAAAGTTTTTTCTCAACAAAAGAGTTTTGATCTGGAAGAGATCAAAATAGATAGTTTTGGTAGATTCTACAATGGATTACAAGTATATTAAAACTTTAAATGCATCAAAGGAAGTAGTTTTAATTCAAAAATTTGGCCAAGATCTTGATGTGGTACCTATAAGACAATACCCTACCATAGTTTACTGTGATAACACTATAGTGGTGGATCTCTCAAAATAGTTGAGGTTGCACTAAAAGAAAAAATACATACTTCATATGTTTCATATCTTAAGTGATTTTTATCAATGAGGTAAAATTATGGTGAACATAGTATGCATGGAGGAAAACATGGCGGACCCCTTGATGAAGGATCTATCTTAGCAGAGGAATGAGTATCATGTGAGAGCTAGTGGACTGAAATTTGTTCTCAGTTGGCTTAAGTTCAAGTGGGAACCTGTTAGATTTAGTGTCCAAGAACCGAATTATTAATTAGTTGACTAGGTATTTTCTTTATTAATGTATATTCATATCACATAATGATTAATAATTTTCATGAAATTTTTATGTGATAATGTCCTAAGAATATATTTCACACTGAAAGGTCAAAGAAGTTCCTTTCTATGATGAGAACTAGAAGGTGACACAACATCATTCTTGAATATTGTTCTATGTATGGATAAAATTATCTAACAAAACACATATTATACAAGATATCATGGGTAGTAGGCTTATAATACATTGATACAATTTCTCATGGCGTTTTACCTTCGAAATCTCCAAGATATAAGGTTATGAAAATAGATATGTCAATAGGAAATCTGTATTTCAATGTGTCCTTGAATGTATCAATTAGAATGAATGTGTATTGATCCTTAGAATTTAAGATTATCATTAATCTATATCATGATTAATTTTCATTGATGTATTGATGAAAACCATGATGAAATATTCTCATGGTGAGGTTGGATACGTTGGGTGTGTCATGAGTTATAAGTCCCCAGCCTTAAACCTTACTTAATCTTGAGTTATTACAAGATTACACATTGAGGATCTTTTCGGGTTTAGAGTTTTAGAGAATTAGATCATAAAACTTGCATTACATTCCACATATAAACAAAGTGGTTACATAAAGATAGTATTCTTCATTCCCATCAATGGAAACACATTTAAAATAAAACATGGATTATTTCTAGACACTTCCTTGACACTATCATCATATCATGTACCTTTCCCTTGACCTGTGAAAAACATTTCAAAAAAACTTGGGATGAGCATAAAAAGCTCAGTAAGGGATATAAAAATATGGAAAGGAAATATGGGTACATATATACATAAGAATGAAATCATACTTTACCCATAAAACATATGCACTTTAACATACCTCATCAAATCATGAATAAATCATAGAAATCATAAGACATAAAGGTAACTTGAGGCATTCATAACATCCTTACGTAGGGAGTAACCCTCTTGGTTACGTTTGGAATACCCATCACAGTATATTCCCTAAATCTCTTTGGAGAAACCTTAACATTTCACTCCTTCGCGTTACCCAATGAATTGGAGAGCTATATCGGGCTCACCCGCCCTTAGTTTATCACGGAACCACCCGTCCTCATAATAATGCCCAAGAACCTCAACATAATCGTATCACATAAAACATGCATAAAGGAAACATAACATTTCCACCTTTCAATCACAAGATATAAATACAAAACATTGATATAAAAACATCATGAAAACCATTTTCAATACCAAAATAAAAGAAAAGTAAAACATGGTATTTATTTTTCTTTTAAAAACAAGGTATGGCTTGTAGAGGAAGCTGAAACCCAAATAATGGTCACGGCGGTGGAGAAGTCGTTGTCACCGCATACGTACGACAAAAACATTCCTATTTGTCGTTTTGTAAAACGCTTCGTATAAAAAAGATTCCTTTTGGATAAATGTAAAATTCAAAGGGGTTTATACACCGTATAAAAGAAGGTTGTGTATAAAACAAAATATGCCTCAATGAAAGGAGATTGAGACGAAGTCCCATACCTCGGGTCCGACTTGACTCGATCGTTCTTTAATGTCCTGAATAATAAACTTGAGTTAATTTCTACTTGATTAAGAACCTTTTTCAAGTTCATTATTCCTTTTATATCACTTATTACCATGTCATGAACACTATGTAATTATTTAAGTTAATAACGGTCATTTTAACGATCATTGGTACTTGAGTAAAAAATAAACCCTTTATAATTACAAGTTGTTCATGTATCCATTATATCCAGAATGGTATTCATGATATAGATATCATATATGTCATATATATCCAGTACATGCATGCATTTATAATATTACATAATCATTTAGAGGTAAGAAATGAAATGCACCGTTCATGGAGACGGTAAGCCGTACGTACGCATGAACGCTACTTTCATTTCTATTTCGTATTTTATAGAATGGAATCATAATGATATAAAGGTATATTATAATTCCAGTATAATATCATATATAATATCATAGTTCCATCCTTTATACGTCCCACATATGGTATTTAACGAATCAAATCACTTTGAGGGGGCGGTAGTCCGCACTTCCTTAAATGAAGATATTGCGTTTACCCATAATGGAAACCATAAAGGTATGACCAAAATGAAAAATACAGAAGCTTAAGGAAAACAATAATCATATTATATATCATATATAAATATAGTGACATCTTAATGGCCACCTTTGAAGGTGTTAAAATAATTTTGAACAATCATCATTTCGGGAGGCATAAATTCACCATCCACGGAAACAGTATGTTCGTTAACCATTAGATGTAGGTGTTTGTAAGTGTATCTAGAATCCTTATTATAAAAACATCCTAGTATATTGAGGATACTGGAGTTGTTACAAAATAAAAGAATAAGAAGAGTTTAGGGGGTTGTAGAAGCAAAATAAAACAAAAGGACTCAAAAGAAGACATTACCTTAAAATCGGGTAACTCCCTTTGGTTTGAGCTCAAAGGCTTCCTTGGGAAGACTTATGCCCAAAGTGAGGCTTCAAGGAGTAAGATAGGGAAGTGTAGAGACAAAATGGTCAGGGTTTGGCCGAGCCAATGGCTTTGGGAGTGTGGGTAAGGAGGTAGAGGTGGGGGCCTTTTATAAGTGGAGAGGAGGGGCACTCTTGGAAAGTAAAGATAAGTTACTTTATTTTAAAATGAGTTTTGGATTAAAAAGGTCCCACATTGATATAATTTGAGGATACGGTGATAAGGGTTCCAAATCCACTCATCCAATTGGTTTTGTCCATGTGTAGGTTTTAGATTTTACATTAACTTTCCATTTTATTTAAATCGTTAAATAATGAGGTCATCGCTGCATCATCATGATGTCATAAATAATTTAATTTATTTAATGTCTAAAAATTATAAAACAAATACTATGATGTAGGAAATCGTTTTATCTTTCTAATGAATATTTATAGTAAAAAATCTGACTTGTATAACCCCATATAAAAATTGTTTTAGTAACATAACTCATGTTTGTGTCAGTTTTACTTTAACATTAAATAAAAAGATATTTATGTCATTTCCCAACCAAAGTGTCTCCATGGGGTCCCCAAGTTGACCCATGGCTTGTATTGGTCGGCCATGACACATCAAATGAGGGTAGGACATGTTTCAAGCTCATCTCATACTATTAAAACATTATTTTTACCTGAAACTACACTAATTACCACTAATCGCGATTAAGAACTTAATAAGTTACTATTCACCAAAAAATTATTTTAATCCCATTGAACCACATTTTACTTCTTAATGACAACCATGTATGTCGGATTTTTGAAATTCAAAACACAATGATGGCAAAATTTCATTTAAACAGAAAAATCAGTTTTTATAAGTACCACTAAGTGGTTTCACTATTCATCAAAAATTGAAGTTTTTCAGAAAATTACCAAAAATTCACCCTAAGATATATTTGATATTCCGAATTCAAAAATGAATTCTATTTTACAAAATTCAAAACATATAAGTCACATTAATTAATTTAATAATTAATTCCCACTGTCATGACAAATAACGTGTTTTTATGAAACAATAAGTATCAAAAGATTGACACCAGTTTAAGTTCAATTTCAAAGTGAAATTTATTCAAATGACCACCATTGGATTAAATGGTAAAAATATATTCTAATTTCACTTAAAAACAAATTCAAAAGATAATATAATCATATAAATAAATTAGATTAAAAAGCAGTTTTGATGTAAAATGCAGTATTTTTCACTATTCATTAAAAAATGAACATTGTCAGAAAAATACCAAACATTTATCCAATGTAAAATTAAATGTCCCAATCATAATTAATATGTTTATTTTGACAAATATAGATTATTAAATTGTCAAAATATTGATTTAAAAAGGGTTTTCCATCAAAAGGCAGTAAAACAATATTTTAAGAATATTAGTGTATTCCATGCTTAAGATTGGATTTATTTTCCTTTTAAGCCTCTAAAACACTATATAATTCATTAATATACATAGATAAAAATATCTATTATTCATTACTTACTTGGGATGTTACATCCTTCCCCCCTTTAGAAAATTGTGTCCCCGCAATTTATTTACTTATCAAATAAATGGGGGTACTTATCCCTTATTGCATTTTCAGATTCCCATGTTGCCTCTTCCATCATGTGGTTTTTCCACAAAACCTTTACCTGCTTAATCACCTTATTCTGTAACACTTTCTCCCTGTGGTCAAGAATCTAGACCGGTTGTTCCTCATAATATAGGTTCTCTTCCAGCTGAACTACCTCTGGACTCAAAACATGAGATAGATCTGGCATATACTTTCTCAACATCGAAACGTGAAAAACATTGTGTACCTGAGATAAACTCGGAGGTAAAGCCACCCGGTATGAAACTGATCCAACTCTCTCCAGAATTTCATATGGTCCAATAAACCTTGGACTCAGCTTTCCTTTCTTACCAAATCTCATCACACTTTTCCAAGGAGAAACATTGAAAAAAACATGATCACCTACCTCAAAAGAGAGATCCTTCCTCCTGTTGTCCGCATAACTCTTCTGCCTGCTCTAAGCTGTTCTAATGTGCTTCTGAATCATCTGAACTTTTTCTGCCATCTCTTCTACCAATTCTGGTCCCATCAACTTCCTTTCACCCACTTCATCCCAGAAACCTGGAGTTCGACACCGCTTCCCATATAACGCCTCAAATGGTGACATCTGTATACTGGAATGAAAACTGTTATTATATGAAAATTCAACCAAATAAAGATGTTGGTCCCAACTTCCCTGATAATCCATAGAGAAAGAACGTAGCATATCCTCCAATGTCTGAATTGTTCGTTCTGACTGCCCATCTGATTGAGGATGAAAAGCTGTACTAAAATTTAATTCAGTACCCAACGACTTCTGAAGGCCTTTCCAAAAGTTAGAAGTGAACCTGGGATCACGATCAGATACAATGGAGAGAGGAACTCCATGTAACCTGACTATCTCTTTAAGATACAAACGGGAAAGTTGATCTAGGGAAAAGGTATCTCGTATAGCAAGGAAATGAGCATATTTGGTCAAGCGATCAACAATAACCCAGATTGCATTATTACCTCGAGATGTCTTCGGTAATCCCACAACAAAGTCCATGTATATATTCTCCCATTTCCAATCTGGCACTGGTAAAGGCTGAAGCATCCCTTTCGATAACTGCCGCTCTGCTTTAACCTGCTGACAAGTCAAAGACTTCACAGTAAAATCAGCAATATCTCTTTTCATTCCATCCCACCAGTAATACTCCCGAAGATCTTTGTACATCTTAGTACTGCCAGGATGAACTGAAAACGGAGAACTATGAGATTCACATAACAACTCTCTCTTCAAATGTGAATCACAAGGCACACACAATCTCTTCCCAAATCTCAAAACACAATCATTATCAATGTTGAATTCAGGCAACTTACCTTTCTGAACCAGCTCTACCTTTTTCTGCAACTCACTGTCTTGCTTCTGTGCTTGCTTGATTCTATCTGATAGAGATGATCTCACTGATACCTGAAACAAAACAGAAGAACTTCCTGCACCAACAACTTCTATGCCAAAGTTCATCAAATCCTTAACCAAAGGATCACGTTCCAAATGCAACATTGCTAATGAAGCATTACTTTTTCGACTCAAAGCATCAGCCACTTTATTTGCTTTTCCCGGATGGTAATGAATTGTACAATCATAATCCTTGATTAATTCTAGCCACCTCCTTTGTCTCATGTTCAATTATTTCTGAGTGAATATATACTTTAAACTTTTGTGATCGGTATATATTTCACACTTTACTCCATACAAATGATGCCTCCAAATTTTTAAAGTAAAAACAACATCAGCTAATTCCAAATAATATGTAGGGTAATTTACCTCATGAGTTTTCAACTGTCGTAAAGATTAAGCAATTACCTGATCATTCTGCATTAGGACGCAACCAAGTCATTTCAATGAAGCATCACTATAGATAACAAACTCACCATTCCTGGAAGGTAGTGCCAAAACTGGAGCATTCACCAATCTTCTTTTCAATTCCTGAAAAAAATAATCACATTATTTTTTCCAGATAAACTTAACACCCTTCCGAGTTAGCTTAGTCATTGGACTAGATAACCGTGAAAAATTTCTAACAAACCTTCGGTAATATCCTGCCAAACCAAGGAATCTACGAATCTCAATTACATTTGTGGGTCTTGGCCAGTCTTCCACAACTTTTGTTTTTGTAGGATCAACAGTTATCCCATCTTTAGAAACAATGTGACCAAGGAAAGAAATTTTTTGCAACCAAAACTCACACTTTCTGAATTTACCATACAATTTCTTTTCTTTTAATGTTTTCAAGATAACCCTTAAATGTCTTTCATGCTCCACTTTACTTTTAGAAAACACCAAAATATCATCAATGAATACCACCACAAACTTATCCAAGAACTCATGGAAAATTCTGTTCATTAAGTCCATGAATACAGCAGGTGCATTGGTTAGCCCAAAAGGCATTACTACAAATTCATAGTGGCCATATCTTGTACGGAACGCGGTCTTCGGAACGTCTTCTTCCTTTACCTTCAGCTGATGGTACCCCGATCTCAAGTCAATCTTTGAAAAATACTGAGCTCCCTGGAGCTGATACAAATTCATTTGATGGCCCGACATCTTCTGAAGTAGTTGCAAAGGATTTCACCACCCCTTTCTGCTTGTAGTCTAACTGCTTTCCATCACTCAAGCTCTTTGTCGGACACTCGTTTGCATAGTGACCCATCTCATTGCACTTATAACATTTCACTAACTGTAAATCAAATTTGGTCTTACCTTCACCTTGATCCTTTTCAGTGCAATCATGAGCCTTATGTCTCATCTTACCACATCAGTAGCACTTTCCAGAATTCAAAAGACATTCCCCAGCATGCCTTTTTCCACATTTATCACAAACTGGAAACTTAGTTTTCTTACCATCAGACTTTTTTGAAGAATTCTTACCTTTCTCCTGCCACCTCGGTCTCTTCTTCTGTTGGTTGTTATAGAACACTTGATCATCGAAAAACTCTATTTCCACCTTCTCAGCACATCGAACAAGCTTTTCATAACTTTTAAACTCACGAGAAGCTAATGCCCTTCGATATTTTGGCTTTAATCCTGAGTAAAAACGATTGATTTTACTATCAAGGTCTTGGATAAAATTTGGAGCATACCTTGCCAATCTAGTGAACCTTTCTTCATAGGTAGCCACTGAGTCTTCCTCTTGCCTCAATTCCAAGAATTTATTTTCCATCCTAAGTCAAATAGCCTCAGGAAAATACTTCTCAAGGAACATACCTTTGAATTCATCCCAGTCAAGAGCATCAATCTCATCAGCGTCCCTGATATTTTTAACCATAGAAGACCACTGATCTGCCTCACCCTCCAAACGGTAAATAGCAAGAATAACCTTTTGATTGTCTGAACACCCCATGACATCAAAAATATTCTCCAGTGCTTTAATACACCCTTCAGCTAACACAGGGTCAGATGATCCTCTGAATGATGGGGGATGTTGCCTCATGAAATGTTCCACCACTGACATGTTCCTCTACGGTTGATCTGGCTGATTTCGTGTATGGATACCACTGCCATTTATCGCTTGAGTCAACTGCGCCATTACTGCAACAAACTGTTCAGTTCCAATTCCGACCATCTCAGGATGCTGATTCGGAAGGTTATTTCCTTCTGTATTCCTTCCTAGCACTACTTCCCTATTTCCTCTGAGGAAAACCATTCTGAACAAACATGTCTTAGATGAAGCAACATGGTAATCTTCAAATGCTATATCATTTCAAAAATATTTTTGGAAAATCATTTAATATAATTCTAACTCCTAAAGTTATCTAAACTGACCTTTGATACCAACTATAAGGCCCCAGCCTTAAACCTTATTAATCTTGAGTTATTACAAGATTACACATTGAGGATCTTTTCGGGTTTAGAGTTTTAGATAATTAGATCATAAAACTTGCATTACATTCCACATATAAACAAAGTGGTTACATAAAGATAGTATTCTTCATTCCCATCAATGGAAACACATTTAAAATAAAACATGGATTATTTCTTGACACTTCCTTGACACTATCATCATATCATGTACCTTTCCCTTGACCTGTGAAAAAAATTTCAAAAAAACTTGGGATGAGCCTAAAAAGCTCAGTAAGGGATATAAAAATATGGAAAGGAAACATGGGTACATATATACATAAGAATGAAATCATAATTTACCCATAAAACATATGCACTTTAACATACCTCATCAAATCATGAATAAATCATAGAAATCATAAGACATAAAGGTAACTTGAGGCATTCATAACATCCTTACGTAGGGAGTAACCCTCTTGGTTAGGTTTGGAATACCCATCACAGTATATTCCCTAAATATCTTCGGAGAAACCTTAAAGTTTCACTCCTTCGCGTTACCCAATGAATTAGAGAGATATATCGGGCTCACCCGCCCTTAGTTTATCACGGAACCACCCATCTTCATAATAATGCCCAAGAACCTCAACATAATCGTATCACATAAAACATGCATAAAGGAAACATAACATTTCCACATTTCAATCACAAGGTATCAATACAACACATTGATATAAAAACATCATGAAAACCATTTTCAATACCAAAATAAAAGAAAAGTAAAACATGGTATTTATTTTTCTTTTAAAAACAAGGTATGGCTTGTAGAGGAAGCCAAAACCCAAATAATGGTCACGGCGGCAGAGAAGTCGTTGTCGCCGCATACGTACAACAAAAACATTCCCTTTTGTCATTTTGTAAAACGCTTCGTATAAAAAATATTCCTTTTGGATAAATGTAAAAGTCAAAGGGGTTTATACACCATATAAAAGAAGGTTGTGTATAAAACAAAATATGCCTCAATGAAAGGAGATTGAGACGAAGTCCCATACCTCGGGTCCGACTTGACTCGATCGTTCTTTAATGTCCTAAATAATAAACTTGAGTTAATTTATACTTGCTTAAGAACCTTTTTCAAGTTCATTATTCCTTTTATATCACTTATTACCATGTCATGAACACTATGTAATTATTTAAGTTAATAACGGTCATTTTAACGACCATTGGTACTTGAGTAAAAAATAAACCCTTTATAATTACAAGTTGTTCATGTATACAGTATATCTAGAATGGTATTCATGATATAGATATAATATATGTCATATATATCCAATACATGCATGCATTTATAATATTACATAATCATTTAGAGGTAAGAAATGAAATGCACTGTTCATGGAGACGGTAAGGCGTACGTACGCATGAACGCTACTTTCATTTCTATTTCGTATTTTATAGAATGGAATCATAATGATATAAAGGTATATTATAATTCCAGTATAATATCATATATAATATCATAGTTCCATCCTTTATACGTCCCACATATGGTATTTAACGAGTCAAATCACTTTGAGGGGGTGGTAGTCCGCACTTCCTTAAAGGAAGATATCGCGTTTACCCATAATGGAAACCATAAAGGTATGCCCAAAATGAAAACTACAAAAGATTAAGGAAACAAATAAGCATATTATATATCATATATAAATATAGTGACATATTAATGGACACCTTTTAAGGTGTTAAAAGAATTTTTAACAATCATCGTTTCGGGAGGCATAAATTCACCATCCACGGAAACAGTATGTTCGTTAACCATTAGATGTAGGTGTGTGTAAGTGTAGCTCGAATCCTTATTATAAAAACATACTAGTATATTTAGGATACTGTAGTTGTTACAAAAGAAAAGAATAAGAAGAGTTTAGGGGGTTGGAGAAGCAAAATAAAACAAAAGGACTCAAAAGAAGACATTACCTTAAAATCGGGTAACTCCCTTTGGTTTGAGCTCAAAGGATTCCTTGGGAAGACTTCTGCCCAAAGTGAGGCGTCAAGGAGTAAGAGAGGGAAGTGGAGAGACAAACTGGTTAGGGTTTGGCCGAGCCAATGGTTTTGGGAGTGTGGGTAAGGAGGTAGATGTGGGGGCCTTTTATAAGTGGAGAGGAGGGGCACTCTTGGAAAGTAAAGATAAGTTACTTTATTTTAAAATGAGTTTCAGATTCAAAAGGTCCCACATTGATATAATTTGAGGATAAGGTGATAAGGGTTCGAAATTCACTCATCCAATTGGTTTTTTCCATGTGTAGGTTTTAGATTTTACATTAACTTTCCATTTTATTTAAATCATTAAATAATGAGGTCATCGCTGCATCATCATGATGTCATAAATAATTTAATTTATATAATGTCTAAAAATTATAAAAAAAATACTATTATGTAGGAAATCTTTTTATCTTTCTAATTAATATTTATAGTCAAAAATCGGAGTTGTATAACCCCATATAAAAAATTTTTTAGTAACATAACTCATGTTTGTGTCATTTTCACTTTAACATTAAATAAAAAGATATTTATGTCATTTCCCAACCAAAGTGGATCCATGGGGTCCCCAAGTTGACACATGGATTTTCTTGGTCGGACATGACACATCCAATGAGGGTAGGACATGTTTCAAGCTCATCTCATACTATTAAAACATTATTTTTATCTTAAACTACACTAATTACCACTAATCACGATTAAGAACTTAATAAGTTACTATTCACCAAAAAATTATTTTAATCCCATTGAACCACATTTTACTTCTTAATGACAACCATGTATGTCGGATTTTTGAAATTCAAAACACAATGATGGCAAAATTTCATTTAAACGGAAAAATCAGTTTTTATAAGTACCACTTAGTGGTTTCACTATTCATCAAAAATTGAAGTTTATCAGAAAATTACCAAAAATTCACCCTAAGCTATATTTGATATTTCGAATTCAAAAATGAAGTCTATTTTACAAAATTCAAAACATATAAGTCACATTAATTAATTTAATAATTAATTCCCGCTATCATGACAAATATCGTGTTTTTATGAAACAATAAGTATCAAAAGATGGACACCAGTTTAAGTCCAATTTCAAAGTGAAATTGATTCCAATGACCACCATTGGATTAAATGGTAAAAATATATTCTAATTTCACTTCAAAAACAATTCAAAAGATAATCTAATCATATAAATAAATTAGATTAAAAAGCAGTTTTGATGTAAAATGCAGTATTTTTCACTATTCATTAAAAAATGAACATTGTCAGAAAAATACCAAAAATTTATCCAATGTAAAATCCAATGTCCCAATAATACTGAATATATTTATTTTGACAAATATAGATTATAAAATTGACAAAATATTGATTTAAAAAGGGTTTGCCATCAAAAGGAAGTAAAACAATCTTTTAAGAATATTAGTGTATTCCATGCTTAAGATTGGATTTATTTTCATTTTAAGCCTCTAAAACACTATATAATTCATTAATAGACATAGATAAAAATATCTATTATTCATTACTTACTTGTTATGTTACATGAGTGATATTATATTAATAGATAATGTGATAAAGGATTTATCCCTTTTGTCCCTTGAAGAAAGTTGATATCTCAGGACATTTGATGTGAATAGAACTAATTGAATAAATATATGACCATGGTTTTTAGTGTGTGATTTAATTTTTGGAAAGTAAAATAAATATACCTGAAACCTATATGTTGATGGCACCAGCATGAAAGCTTCTTTATTTGAGATATCACAATAAAGGGATTATAATACATGTTAATCATTCATAGGAGGTTGTATTTTGTTGCGACATTAACTTCTTTCTATTTGGGATCCTTGGAGTGTTTCTAGATACTAACATTGGAATTTAGGCAGTTATGTATAATGACACTAATAAAGAGGCCTAGTGGGTCACACACTCAGTGTATCTACAATCTCAGTTAAATTAAAGTATTGAATTTAAAAAATTAGAATAAATAATATTTATTTAGTTTTGGTTGATTTACATGATTTAATCAAAAGTTATTAAAAAAGATATGTGATTTAAATAATAATAAATATTTATTTTCAAGGTTTGAAAATTATAATATTTATTATATTTATCAATGAATAATGTAGTGATATTTATTTATCAAATAAATAGTCATCATTCAAGGATTAGTAAATGTCGATGAGGGAAATAATACTGAGTTTAATGGTCCCTTTGAAAATTATATAAAAGATATGTATTTATATTCTTAAATTGTTTCATATTTCAAGTGATTATTATTATTATTATTACTGGACATGGTGTCAAAAAATAATTATTAAGGAAAGGTCTTGTGTTCAATTTTTCTACACTAAACTTTCCATAATAAATATCTAGTTATTACACTTTCTATAATACATATTGTTATGAAAAATGGATAATGAGTGACTCTTTAAATGCCAGAGATACATCTAGTGACTATGATCAGTCATGCTAGCACATAATGATTCTATGATTATGTTCAAAGATTTTGGGGCATGTGTGGATCACCACTAGAGGGATTCTATACTTGGATCTTGAAACATAATGACCATACAATGATATATTGTTAACTGAATCATTAATTCAAATAGAATTACAATTGGAAGTAATTCTATATCTTCTCACAAATTAATTATAAATTAAATTTGAAGATCCGCCTCTCCTAATTATGAAATTTTTATCTAGTTAAGTAATATAAAGTTTTCATTCGATAATATGTTTTTATCATGATCAACAAACATTTCCTATAAATAGTGATTAAAAATAAAAGTTGTTCATGCCACTAAGGCACTTCCAATATGCATAAAACCTTCATAAACACTATTCTAGAACCATACAAATGAATGATCATAAGGACAAGATAATTTGAGGAAAATATGGACAACCTAGATAACAATAATTCCCATAAATTACATGATCCAATGGTAAAAAACTAAAACCCACCTATTGTCAAAACCTCTCCAAATGGTAGTATATGAAGAAAATTCAAAAGGGGGTAAGAGAAAATCACCTCAGATCATAATTTGTGGATCTCTTGAATCAAATACCTACAAGCTCATGTTATGATTAAAAATTAGTAAAGGAAATATATAAGATAAATAATGAAAAAATATAAAACTAGGTCATCTCAAGATTCTCAACACTAAGGAGTAGCTAAAAGGAATTCAAGATGAAGTCCATATATGCTCAACCACTATAAGACTCGGGGATGATGAGAAATAATAGTAATTATAGATCATATCCTCAAAATCCACCATAAACGGGTTTATGGAAGTGATTGTAGCACTAAAGAGTCCAAAAAGCCTAAAGTCAATAACCAACCGCAATATCACATATCAAATTCAACCCCCAGGGTGACGAGGAACCATAATTATTATATAATCGAACATTAAACATGATTCTAATATCTATTAAACCTCCATAATCCAATATATGGGATTCCACTCAACCTTGAAGCTCACTCGCCCATCGACGTAGCACGTGCTGCCTGTGGGTATGGATAAACCCATATATGCTTAGAAATAATCTCCTATCTTAGAGTATAAATTCAAGTAACCTACATGGTCATTCCCTCAGATGATGTCAGAGGATAACTTACCCTAGACTAGGGTTAAAATAATTACTCTAGTAGTGGATCCCTATCTTATCCAGGCTCTATAGATGGGATAAATAAAACTCTATAGATAGAGGATCTTTGTCCTGTAATGTGGGTGAAATATTGACTCTATTTAATTCATCAATTAGAGGATCTTGGCCCCATGATTTCATGGGAGAAACACTAAATCCCTAAGAGGATCCCAATCCCAATGGGTGTAATACCTACTCTACATGAAAATGGTGAGGGGAAAATCCATGTCTGATCGAACCATTATGGCTAAGGGGAAGTGAATGACGTTTACTATGGTTACATAACATGTTATCCCAAGTTGGCCACCTATAAATGTTCCTTAATTACATATGAAATGTATTATAAAAACTACAAAACATGTATAGGTTTCACACAACGTGTCTTGTCTATAAGGGTACTCAGCATGTACCTTTCCAGCTTGATCTATGTTCCTCCAAGTGTACACAGGGTGTGGCCCATCACAGATGAAAACTGAGTTGGCTGGGTTTGTGTCACAAAAATGTGTTGATCGGTCGCACAATTGTGTGATATTTAACTCTATCCCAAAACCCTATCACCATAATAAATGGGATACACAACATGTTTTATTCCAAACTATATTATGTGTTGTAAAGAAATTTCCATAATACTAGATTAGTGATTCATTTTCCAATTTTTGTGACTCATCCTCCAAATAAACCATGAATATTGTCTTAAATCCTCTCAACCCATGTTTATTATCATAAAATCTCAACCATAATTTAGATTTTGGACACTTCTATAAAATCACAGTCATGGATTTAATTTAGGATGGTTAAATCCATGTTCATATCAAGAAATAAATAGGGATGAATCCAAAAATAAAAAATCCCTACCTTAATAGTGAATTTATAAGGTTTCAATCTAATTTCACAGCCATAGGTTCATTTTTCATCACCATAAAAATTCAACCATCAACATCACCATGGATTCAATCTCACTTCTCAATTTTTCATCATTGACAACGCAAATCTATGGTATATAAAACAATCCTCTCTAGTTTTTAATTCATTATAAATGGATAATACTAGAGAAAAAAATCATATTGGGGTAATTATAGAGGAGGTCTAGGGTTTTCTTTACAACTCAACAATTAATTAAATTATCAAATTATTTAATTAATCTTCTCATGACAACGAACACCTGAGAATATATATTTAAACCAAAATAGCATCGCACCTAGGGTAAAAAAACTTGTTATGGAGTCAAATAAGATAAAATTTTTCCCATATGAGTTACTATTCAAGAGATATTAGCACTTCATTAAAGATTCACATGATACCTGAAAATAATATAATATTTTTATTATATTATTTTCAAAGCTCTGTGACACTCACTTTTATACGCTGGATTTTACTAGGGGTAAACTGTATATTCTAGATCCAACAGAACCATCGTAATTTTTTTCCAAGATCATATTTTAGGTTTAAATTACCATTTTACCCCTAGTAAGGCCCCAAAACTTCAAAACTCAAAAATCAAGCTGAGACCCACTTGAGTAAAAACCTGGGTCACTACATCCTCCCTACCATATAAACATTCATCCTAAAAAAGAAAATCCATAGGGAATAAGAATAAAATATCTCAGGATTGAACTCATTTGAAAACTACACACTAATGCATGAAATATATTCAACTTTGAGATGTGATCTCTATGAAAATTCACTACCTCTTTGTTTATGATGGAGGAAACTGTTTTTATTCTATGAAGATAATTGCCTTTTTAAATCTCGAAGTAAGAAGAAACATGGGCATGAATCCACCCAATTCATGATTTTCTCAGCCTATACATTTTATTTGGTAGCCATCCTAGCTTATTGGATGTGATAAATCCCACAATTCTTTGACAATTTCCCCCAAATGATCACTGATAAGATCAACAATGGTGGGAGTGCCTTGATACCCACCTTTCAAAGAGAATTTCATGTGGTCTTTATAGATGGAAACCCTTATACACCATAAAACTAATCTATAAACTTAACCAATATTCCATTATGGAATTAAAAAAAATTCAAGGTTGTAACCATTTTAGGATTCACATCAACAACCTCTTCCAAAAATATTCAACAAGTCACGGGCCCCATCATCGGTATCTCATAACCTAGAGGGAAACACGATCCTTCCACTAAAACCTTGACATTGTCATTATTAAGGTTTCCCCCTTTCACACCATGATATATAACTAACTCGCATCCTCATTTGATGATATCCTCATAGAGTTGTTATCACTCATTTGCGAAAGCTATCAATGAACACATCAGTTACAATAACTACCTTAGTCGACTGGTCAACGCCACTCCACTACTTGTCAAGTGACCCAATCCACAACTATTCAAAGTGGATGGTCCTAAATATTCAGATAACCCTTCTCTTTTGACTAAATACCCAAGGAAATAACCTTCCTGAGTGAGAAACATTAATAAATCATTGAGGTAATCCCATCCACCTTACGAACTAGGATCACCATGGGATGGGTGTACCCAATCATAACCATTGGGTATGTCACACCAAGGACCACACTATACTAGAGTATTATCCATTCATGATTTCTACCATGATCCCCATCACATGCACCAAGGAAGAATCACTATCCTATTGAAAAATTGGATGATGTTCTTCACACCTTTAAGGAAAAACCTTATGGTTTTAAATATGAGAACAGCTATTCAAAAAATAGAGCTTTTCAACATCATTAACATATCATCCTTCACATAAATGAAAGGTGTGGTGACACTACTTTCAACCAAATGAGAGCAACATATCCCTATTTTTTCTCCAAAAGTCTACCAATATCCTAGAGAAAACTATCCACGTATTTCCACCAATCATTTTCTTAAGAAGTTCCAACCATCACAACATGACCTCTCTACTCTAATCTCTATAGCCTCTAAGGAATTAATTCAAGAAGGCCCAATCCACTCCATGAATCCAAGTTTCATAACACATGAATATGAAGGTCTGATAGGCTCCTCAATGACTCTTCTCGAGGAGATACTTGGTCCAATACATCAAAACTCCACAAAGTCGGTCATTTTTAATGATATGATGGTCAATAAATACATTTGTTTCATTCCAAAGGTCATCCATAGTCATCACTTTGAATCATTCACACATTCATATTCATGAATACATGCACAATAGCTAAGGAGAATCTAAATCAATATACAAATGGTTGGCTTCACTTTCCACACCTGAGGGGGTCTTCCACATTGCTATAGACAAAATACTCACTATTGCAGATAGAACCAAACTCATCCATACAATTAAAAATAACCAATGATGCCCATATGTAACGACCCGTCATCGGGGCCCGTGCTGTGACTACCCCAAGCCCGCCTCCCATAGGCCAGGGGCTGGTGACTAGCACCAAAGGCATAAATCCCGATAAAAGGGAAGTAATTGACTTTATAAGAGAACAAACACCACAGAGTACGCAAACTGATATAAAAACTAAGTAAAATGAAAACACAAGTAAGTGATGGAAAGTAAATGGGCCAGTATACAAACTCAACTGAAAGTGCAGTACAACTGAAAGTAAAGTACAACAACTGAAAGTCAAAACAGAAACCGCCAGGACGTCCTCTAGGAACTCCCACCTGAAGGGTGAGTACAGTTAGTCTCGTCGGCACCTCATGTCTGGACTTCCTCTCCATGTACGTCCCACCTGATAGACCACCTCTGGGTACCGTCCCGCTCCTCAAGCCTCAACCACGATCAGCGTTGTCCGTCGTCTGCAACCAACACAACATAGTGCGGGCATAGCCCGTGCAAGGGTGAGTATACGATACTCAGTAGGGACTCCGAGAATCCCGAAGGTCTCCTAGAATCCACGAAGGATAAACCACAAAGAAAAGATAGAATCACAAAGTGACAACCAACACTACTTAGGTATATTCCCATACATATACCTAAGTCATCAATTCCAGTTCGGCTCCAACATCCGAGACCAAGTTCGATCTAGTCCACACAGGAAAAGTACAACCCAATCCACACAGGAAAGAACAACCCAATCCACACAGGAAAGCAAGTCAATCATATCGAAGATAATGATTGAAAGTCAAGACTCAACTCACACAGGTATCCATTTACGATGATGGGTGGTGATGATTAGATATAGCCTCCGAATCATCTCCTTTTCCAAACCCACGTAGGATTCAAGTATAGTAGTCGTCGCTACCAAACCCAGGGAGGATCCAAGTAAAGTAGTCATCGTCGTCGAACCCACGGAGGATCCCAGTATGGTAGTCGTCCTCGTCGAACCCATGGAGGATCCCAGTACGGTAGTCATCCTCGTCGAACCCACAAAGGATCCCATTACGGTAGTCGTCCTCATCGAACCCATGGAGGATCCCAGTACGGTAGTCGTCCTCGTCGAACCCACAGAGGATCCCAGTACGGTAGTCATCCTCGTCGAACCCACGGAGGATCCTCGTACGGTAGTCGTCTTCATTGCAGCCAACTCTAGGGTTCTTGCATATAGCACGCTCGATTCCAGGAGGGTCTGCTCCATGAGACAAGTGTTCGATACATCAACTGTCACGAAATCCAAAGTTGATGTATCACAAAGTTCCATCTCGTCAATAGAAACTCAACGCAACAGACGGCGCGTCAATCAGATGCTCGTTCTGAGAGTTATTGGCTTTTTCGTCCCAGGGGCCCGGTTGGTTTTTAAGCTAAAACCAACCCGACCATACTCCAGCTACATCCAACATCGAGCAGAGTAAGCCAAAATAACTATCTCACTAAGAGGAATCCAACAAAGTCAATGGCACGTCCATCGGATGTCAGGAGCCCAAGTTATAAGTGCTTCCACTCCAAGGGCCCGGTTGGTTTCGTGTTCGATCCGACCAGCCTGAACCCAAAGTTCTCTTAAACCTTGAGTATAATATACCTAAACGACTGTCTCGATCTAAGGATCTGAACTCAACTGATATTACGTCGATCGGAGGCTCGTAGCCCATGTTATGGGCATTTGAACGGATCTGTCTGGAAACAGGGGGTTTGGGCCCGATCTGACCCGGCCCAATACCCCCTGGGTCGGCTCGAACCGGGTCGACCTATCCCAGGTCCGGGTCCGGCCCAGTTCGGCGCAGCCCGGCCCAGCGGGCGCCGCCGGGCCCGGCGCCGCCGGTCCGACCCTGTGCGGGTGCCTACGCGCTGAGCGGACGCAAAGGGGGGGGGGGGGGGTTGGGTCACAGCCCCCCTTGTTTTTGAAACGGCGACCCCCACTTGGAGGGGCCCACCCTTTGCCAGCCACCGGGGTTTACAACCCCCGGACTTCCCGGATTCGGCCGGCCGTAATGGTCGGCCGGTTGTGTCGCGTGGGAACTGCTAGTCCTGCCTCCTGAAGCGTCGGTGGATGGCGGATCTAGCCGCCCTCCTCTGCACCGCCGCGGCCTTAGGCTGAGGCCCTTGTCTGACTGGCGTGGCGCGACGGCGTTGCGCCCCTCCACCACGGCCCGCCCAGGCCGCGACCCTCCATGGTGCTCCGGCGCGGCGCGACGGCACCGTGCCCCTCTGTCGCGACCCACTCTTGTCTGCGGCTCTTCTGTTCCAGCGCGGTGCTACGACACTGTGCCGTCCCCGTTCCAAGCCAAGAATAAATTCAACAACAAAAGGGGAGGAGGTTCGGCCATGTTCGTGCGGTCCGACCTCCTCCCGTTATCTTGATAACAAGCGGCTAATTATTTAACAACAAAATTCTTTAAATAAAACTCGAACGATTAATAACCCCTACCTCAAAGAAGAATTTGTGGAAGCTTGCGTCATGCAAAACGGAGTCGCGGGGTGAGGCTCCGAATACATCGATAGAGGACCTCCAAGGAAGAAATGACGTCTCCCTTTCTTTGACGTGGAGAGAAGGTGGAACAGTGTGTTGGTGTTCTTCGCATTCTTCAAGGAGGAAGATGGAGTTCTTCAAAGTGTAGAACTATCCCTCTCTTAAATCTCCACACAACATATCAACCAAAATAAAATAAGGCTTTGCCTTATTTTATTTACACATGCCAACATTTTTAAAAATTCAAAATTGAATTCACCTCATTAATTAAATCCTATATTGTCATGTTTAATGGGTGTAAGTTGGCATCATTAAAAGTGGAAGTGGAGTTCGGGGAAAAGAAGGGGTGGGGATCGTGTGGGCCCCACCTCACTAATATCATATCAAGAGGATTTAGTTTCAAGTGGGTCCCACTCAACTCCCACACATGGGGTTAACCACTTGGATGTGAAATAAAAATTGTAACACAATTTTTATTTCACTTTAAACTTAATACATTATTTAACAACTCTTCCCAAGAAAACACAACTCCAGAAAAGGTCTTCCTAAACAATTACTGGCACTGTGGTTTCATTGGTGCCCTCAGATTTCGATTCCAAGCACCGGTTCAAAATTTAGAAAAACATGCTCGTTCGTTCACTGAACGTACCTAAGCTAAACTTCAGAAATTGAGTCTGGGCACACCGGACCTCAGAATCAGGTGCCACCAAAAACTGTGTACTCGTAAAATCCCAAATAATTTAAGAAAAAATATTCCTTGAGATTTACGGGTCTTTACATTACTCCCACCTCAGGGATTTACGTCCCCATAAAGATACAACATAAACTAGGGAAACAAATGAGGGTACTGAGCACGCATCGGAGCCTCCCGCTCCCATGTGCTCTCCTGGAGGTTCCCGTGCTTCCACCTGATGCGCACAAGAGGAATTGACCTCCCACATATGACCCGCTCCTGTCAATCCTCGATCTCCACTGGAACCTCCGCAAAAGTCTCCCTGTTATCGATGTCTAACTCTCCATGGTCGATGATAAGCGTTGGATCGTGTTTGTATCTCCTCATCTGAGATACGTGAAAGACGTCATGCACCCAGTGCAACTGAGGTGGAAGAGCCAAGCGATAATCCACCTCGCCTATCCTGATGAGAACTTTAAATGGTCCGATGAAGCACGGAGATAACTTGCCGCCCCGTACAAATCTCTGTAATCCACGCCGAGGTGATACCCATAAGAAAACGTGGTCACCATCCTTGAACTCTAGTGGTCTTCGCCTCCTGTTAGCATAGGACTTCTATCTGCTCTTTGTAGTCCTCATCCGCTCCAAGGTGATCTGCACCTTCTCCGATGTATCCTGAAACATCTCTGGTTCTACACGTACTCACTCCAACACTATCCACAAAGGATATCTGAAAACACGGCCAGCTGTTGTCTCTCCACTCCTAACAGCTGAATGCCCGATCTCCTACCAAGAGAATCTACTACAACATTCCCCTTCCCAGGAGTATAAACTGTCTCGATGTCATAGTCCTGGAGGAACTCAATCCACCGCCACTATCTCAGGTTCATGTCCTTCTGAGAAAATATACACCTGAGACTATTAAGTTGTTGAAAACCGTAAACTGTTCACTCTCCGAACAATGGGTTAGACTAACCATTTGTAAGAACTCAACTCCACCCTTCTTCTTCTACGATCTATATGAGCTGTTGAGATTCCTCTTCTTCTGAAAAAGAGAAATCTGGTCTCATCCCTTGGATGAACCACGTCCTTTTCCTAATACAGTCAATCCAGTCATGAATAGTACTATTTCATTCCATGGACAACGTCGTAAGGCCTCGACGCTACTACCAAGAGATCCAACCGTTACTCTCGCCTCCAAGGGTTGAGTCACACTGTCGGCAGCAGTGTGTGGTCACTAGGTCTCCTCTAGTAGGAATCTCGAAATTGAGGGTCAAGTCAACGGTTTTAACCGGAACCTCTCAGTATCCACTACATAAAAAGTATGGGTAAGAAAACGTCACAAGAACAAGTGTCTTTTATTACTTCAGCTCAAGGTACAAAGACACAAATCATCCACAAACAAAACATCAACAAAGTTAGAAGCAACATGAAAACAGTCTCTATGTCTGGAGCTAGTCCTGCTCCGGTCCATCTGCTCCTAGAGTTCCATGGTCGTAGGCCTCAACTACCTGAAGTAGAGCTCTCCCCTATCCACCCGTTCCCTGCGGTCGGGGTGGTCTTCCTAGTGGTGGTGGTGGTAGGGCCTCAAAGCGTCGCCCACCACCCACTGCTCGGCCAGCTCCTCTACCTCGTCTGCCTACTCCCTGTGGACCGCCATGGTCGAACCTCTGACTGGGAGGTCCCTCTACTGCCTACTGCTCATCTGCAGGGTGGGTCAGGCAGTCTCGAGCCATGTGACCTTGCCCGCCACATGCATAGCACTTTCTGCTTCTCATGCGGCTGGCTCTGATTCGTGTTCCCCACACAGCCGATCCTGTATCCTGAGATTGATCATCTGATGCTCTAGCCTGCTTGGTCCTCTGCGTCATCTATCTACTGACGGCGTCCTGCAGAGGGTCTCGCCACTGGTGAATGCTCAGAGAGAAAACTCTCCACTAGAAGGGCTCTCTCCAGCACCCCTGCCTGCATTGGGATATTGAGGGAGATCATCAAAGCCTTGATCTCATGCCTCAGCCCCTGCTCGAATGTCTGGGCCCTGAAGAACGGGTCCTTTACCATATCAGTGGAGTAGCGCGAGAGGTCGGTAAATCTCGCCGAGTACTGGTCTACAGTCATGTTGCCCTGCCGCAGTCGTAGTAGCTCCTGGATGCACACCGCAGGTAGGGTGGCTGGAACAAACTCTGAGTGGAAGAGGCTCTCAAAGTACGTCCAAAGAAGAGATGCCTCATCGTGCACCTGGAGCATCAGGTTACACCATCTACCTGATGTCGCATGCAGGAGACTCGCCGCAAGGATCACCATGAGGTCAGCTGGTGTCCCTACTAACCTGAATACTCAAACAACAGCCTCCAGCCAATCGTCGGCTGCCTGAGGGTCCATCTCCCCACGGAACCTGGGCAGTCTCTGATGCTGAAACTCTTGCAGTGAACTTAGGCGACGTGCAATCTCAGCTACTGGGGCTGGTGGCATCGGTGGCTCGGTGGGTAGAGGTACCGCCGGTGCCTCTGCTGTAATGGGGCCATGCACCGAGGCCTCGTCACTTAGTGGACTGCCGTCTCGCACAAAGCTCGGAACCCTAGCTGGCTGCCATCGTGGGGACATCCTGAAAAGAGATAGGTGCGCCACGGTCAATACGGTATACCTGGTGAGCTGACACAAGTAATCACAAAGAAAACTTGAAACACACATTCAATCAATGTTTTCGTGCACTGAGTCGGAAATCAGAAGTCAGGGTCCTGGTGTATGGATACGTCAGCCGCCGCACCAACACTAGACTCCCTGGACTGATAACCACAATCAATACCCTTAACACTATTGCTTCACATAGAAGAGATATCAGAGTCCTGGGTTCTGCAGTAGAACCGAACTCCTCTGATACCAATTTGTCAAGACTCATCCTCAGGGCCCATGTCGTGACTACCCCAAGCCCGCCTCCCATAGGATAGGGGCTGGCGACTAGCACCAAAGGTGTAAATCCCGATAAAAGGGAATGAATTGCCTTTATAAGACAACAAACACCACAGAGTATGCAAAATTAAGTAAACACTAAGTAAACTGAAAACACAAGTAAGTGTTGGAAAGTAAATGGTTTAGTATACAAACCCAACTGAAAGTGCAGTACAACTAAAAGTAATGTACAACAAGTGAAAGTCAAAACAGCAACTGCCAAGACGTCTTCTAGGAACTCCCACCTGAAGGGTGAGTACAGTCAGTCTCTTTGGCACGTCATGACCGGTCATCCTCTCCGTGTATGTACCATCTGATAGACCACCTCCTGGTACCATCCCGCTCCTCAAGCCTCAACCACGATCATCACTTTCCGTTGTCTACAACTAACACAATGTAGTGAGGGCATAGCCCATGCAGTGGTGAGTATACGATACTCAGTAGGGACCGCGAGACTCCCAAAGGTATCCCAGAATCCACGAACGATAATCCACAAAGGAAAGATAGAATCAAAAAGTGACAACCAACACTACTTAGGTATATTCCCATACATATACATAAGTCATCAATTCTAGTTCGGCTCCAACATCCGAGCCCAAGTTCGATCTAGTCCACAGAGGAAAAGTACAACCCAATCCACACAGGAAAGAACAACCCAATCCACACAGGAAATAAAGTCAATCATATCGAAGATAATGATTGAAAGTCAAGAATCAGCTCACACAGGTATACATTTACGAAGATGGGTGGTGATGATTAGATGTAGCCTCCGAATCATCTCCTCTGTCGAACCCACGTGGGATCCAAGTATAGTAGTCGTCGTTGCCGAACCCACGGAGGATCCAAGTAAAGTAGTCATCGTCGTCGAACCCACAAAGGATCCCAGTACGGTAGTCATCCTTGTCGAACCCATGGAGTATCCCACTATGGTAGTCATCCTCATCAAACCCACGAAGGATCCCAGTATTGTAGTTGTCCTCGTCGAACCCACAGAGGATCCTAGTACGGTAGTCGGCCTCGTCGAACCCATGGAGGATCCCAGTACAGTAGTCATCCTCATCGAACCCACAGAGGATCCCAGTATGGTAGTCGTCCATGTCAAACCCACAGAGGATCCCAGTACGGTAGTCGTCTTTGTCGATCTCATGGAGGATCCCAGTACGGTAGTCGTCTTCGTCGCAGCCAGCTCTAGGGTTCCTGCACACAGCACGCTCAATTCAAGGAGGGTCTGTTCCACGAGCCAAGGGGTCAATACATAAACTGTCACGAAGTCCAGAGTTGATGTATCACAAAGTTCTGTCTCATCAATAGGAACTCAACGCAATAGACATCACGTCAATCAGACGCCCGGTCAGAGAGTTATTGGCTTTTTCGTCCCAGGGCCCGGTTGGTTTTTAAGATAAAACCAACCCGGCCGTACTCCAGCTGCATCCAACCACAAGCGGAGTAATCCAAAAGCACCATCTCACTAAGAGGAATCCAACAAAGTCAATGTCACGTCCATCGGACGTCCGGAGCTCAAGTTATAAGCAATTCCGCTCCGAGGGCCCGGTTGGTTTCGTGTTCGAACCAACTCGGCCGAACCCAACGTTCTCATAAACCTTGAGTGTAATATACCAAAACTACCATCTTGATCCAAGGATCCCAATGAAACTGACGGTGCATTGATCGGTGGTCTGTAGCCCAAGTTATGGGTGTTTGAACGGATCTATCCGGAAACAGGGGGTTTGAGCCCTGTTCGACCCGACCTGAACCGGTTGGGCGTGGCCCGACCCGGCGCGGCCGGTCCGGCCCTGTGTAGGCGCCTGTGCGCTGAGCGGATGTGGAAGGGGGGGTGGGGGGCGCTACCCCCCATGTTTTTGAAACAGAGGCCCCCACGTGGAGGGGCCCGCCCTTTGCCAGCCGCCGGGGGTTACAACCCTCGAACTTCCTGGATCCGGCCTGCCATAATGGCTGGCCAGTTGTGCCGCGCGGGACCTACTGGTCCCACCTCCTGAAGCACCAGCGGCCGGAGGATCCTGCCGCCCTCCTCTGCACCGCCGCGGCCTTAGGTCGCGGCCCTTGTCCGACCGGCGCGGCGCGACGGCGCCGCAGCCCTCCGCCACGGCCCTCCATGGTGCTCTGGCGCCGTGCAACGGTGCCATGCGCCTCCGCTGCTGCCCGCTCTTGGCTGCGGCTCTTCTGTTCCCACGCAGTGCTACGGCACCGCGCCATCCCCGTTCCAAGCCACGAAGAAATTCAACAACAAAAGGGTAGGAGGTTCGGCTGTGTTCATGCAGTCTGACCTCCTCCCTTTATCTTGATAACGGGTGGCTAATTATTTAACAACAAAATTTGTTAAATAAAACTCGAACGATGAACAACCCCTACCTCAAATAAGAATTTGCGGAAGCTTGCATCACGGAAAATGGCGTCGCAGGGTGAGGCTCCGAATACATCGATGGAGGACCTCTGAGGAAGAAACGACGTCTCCCTTTCTTTGACGTGGAGAGAAGGTGGAACGGCGTGTCGGTGTTCTTCGCGTTCTTCAAGGAGGAAGATGAAGTTCTTCAAAGTGTATAACTCTCCCTCTCTCAAATCTCCACACAATACATCAACCAAAATAAAATAAGGCTTTTCCTTATTTTATTTACACATGCCAACATTTTTGAAAAATTCAAAATTGAATTCACCTCATTAATTAAATCATGTGTTGTCAAAATTAATGGGTGTAAGTTGGCATCATTAAAAGTGGAAGAGGAGTTAGGGGAAAAGAAGGAGTGGGGCTTGTGTGGGCCCCTCCTCACTAATATCCTATCAATAGGATTTAGGTTCAAGTGGGTCCCACTCAACTCCCACACATGGGGTTAACCACTTGGATGTGAAATAAAAATTGTAACACAATTTTTATTTCAATTTAAACTTAATCCATTATTTATCAACTCTTCCTGAGCAAACGCAACTCCAGAAAAGGTCTTCCTAAACAATTACCGGCACTACGGTTTCATCGGTGCCCTCAGATTTCGATTCCGAGCACCGGTTCAAAAGTTAGAAAAACTCGCTCGTTTGTTCACTGAACGTACCCAAGCTAAACTTCAGAAATTGATTCCGGCCACACCGGGCCTCAGAATCCGGTGTCGTTAGAAACTGCGTACTCATAAAATCCCAAATAATTTATGAAAAAAAATTCCTTGATATTTACGGGTCTTTAAAACATACCAGTAACCCAAACACGCCAAGGTGGGTGCCATAACACATCTTATCTGTTATAAGGGGATTTATAAAAATTAATCTTCCTCCACCATAAGTAAAGTCCCTCCACCCGAAGGATGAGTAGATAACACCCAACATCAATGGAAGCTTTCTGGATGACCAAGATCTAGCCCAAGATTCCACTAGAATATAAAACTCCCAAATATATGAAATTAGGTGAATAATTTGTTCCTACATAAAACAATACAATTGTTCATTTGTAAATAGGAAAAAATCATACTTTGGTTCACATTAGTTTTTTTTTCATGTATAGGAATCCATTTCACATTTCATTCCACAACTCAAATAGTTATCCCTCAACACTGATAAAAATCCAACAAAAGGTTGGTGATTAAGGGAAATAATTAATACATTTCCCTACACCAATTAATCTTTCACCACTGGTTTTATACTAACAAATTCATGAAAAAATCTGAGTATATAATAAAGATATACCCAGATCCACCATCCATGATGTAGAGAGTCCATCTACAACACCACTCTGGTTATCTTCAAAAAAAATCTGACCTACTCTTGCAGTTAGGGTGCACTTTCACCAAGATCTCAAATATATGAAGGCTCACTCAGGTGACTCCATCATAGATGGAATCACAATAAATCTTAAACATAGTACAAAGAATCTTCATTTGAAATCATATATCACCAATCTTAAAAAACTACTCCATAAAACATTCCTAAAAAACAGCTTGTAATTCGAACATGCTTTAATGTGTACTTAAATGTAGTTGTTACACCTTATGAAAGTTTCAACATCATATAATGAGAACTCCATCTCAGACAATATCTCAAACTCCAAACACATTTGAGTACTCCAATCATGAGATTGAGGAATACATCATCCACTAACATCTCACAGTTCCATATAATAAGTTCAATACATGAACCAACATCCTAAGTTTGAACCAAATGAATAATCAAGTCCCAAACTCTAGATGATCCACTGTCACACAAGGGTTAGGATCACCTCAAAAACTCACTAGGAATCTACTGTTAACCAAATTCAATGTAACTAATCTACTGGAAGTCTCATCTAACCCAAAAAAACTACTATTTTATCTATGATAAATATCTACATCAAGAACAATAGAAGATAGAAAGCCTAAAATCATAGGGTGAGAACACCTATCAACCAAGTCTTAAGAAATAATGTCTGATCAATCACTATTTGGTGGTGAGAGGACTGACCACAGACATGAGATCGTTACAACCCTTCCTCCACATACAAGTTGGATATCAATGGGTGACACCCTAAAATTAATAGTTTTCACCCATAATAATTGAGAATATCTATGTGAGATAACTCAATAAGGGCATGGAAGATCATAACTGATCACTATATAATGCATGTACTAACTTAATTTTACCCTAAAATTGATGACTTAGGGTTTTGGGTAATAGGTTATAAAATTCTTGAATAAAGGATATGTTTTCCATCACATCTACATTGGTTTACCAAGTCTATTAACTGCACACAAGACCCCCTTATCACTATTTCTATAAGTTTTCAATCTGAAACTCATATGACTAATAACTCTAATCATCATCCCTATGATAGAACCACTTTGATACCACTTTGACATGAATCGACCCACTAGGGGCCCACATAGACTGAAAATAAGCCGAGTGTACCACTAAAATCCCACCTTCAATGGGAAATAGGTTGGTTACTAACATTGATTAGGAATATCACACACATGGGAGGCCTTATCCTATCATAACTTGTAATAGATACATATCTCCAATGAAAAAAATATCATCAACAACAGTAGTATGCACATAAATGATCAAATTTACTTAATTTAACACATACATAAGACATGTAATGAAACCCACAAGGTAACTAGTGAAAATAATGTAATGTAAAAAAGGAAAAAATACAAACCCAAAAGTCCAAAAAGAAAAATTAACAACCAGCCAAGGAAAAAGACGCCCTCACTACAAGCTATATCTATTCATGAAAAACTTCTGCTACCATCATCTTGCGGTACTACCAAGCTTTGTCAACACTGCATCATCCAAATTGACCAGGAGTTATCTCTAAACAAGCTATAATAACTCCACGTCCAAAAAATCATCTCTAATATTTGCATCACCTACACCAACATAGTATGTGTGGGACCAAGGCCTGTGAAGGGGTGAGTATAAACTTACTCAGTAGGACACCCCAAAGCCCAAAAAGGGATAAATAAATAATAGTCAACTTGACTACTAGAACGGGGGTGACTAGGAGGACGTTAATAAGGAAAAATAAAAAACTAATTCATCTCAAGAGACTCTATATTAAAGAGTATACAAAAGTATGATAATAGGAAGTTTAGATATGATAAACCACTAGAGGACTTAGGAATAATGAGAAGTCACAGCCATCATAGCTCTAATACTTAAAATCCACCATGCACAAGTATCCGAAGGTGCTCAAAATATTGATGATTCCATGAAGCCTGAAGTAAATATCCATCCACAACATCACATATCGAAGGAAAACCTTAGGGTACTTAATAACTGTGAGTCTCATAGAATCTAGCATAGTATATGCTTCCAATAGCTGTAAAAAAAACTAGATGAAAAGAAAGGGGGTCTACTCAACCCATAAGATCACTCACCCACTAAGGTAGCTTGGACTACTTGAGTGAAAGGATAAACCTGTATACTCTAAAAAATATGCTTTATTCCCAGAGAACATCCTCAAGAAACCTACATGGAAATTACCTTAGATGAAGTTGGAGTATCTCTACCCCATGATGATGGGTGAATTAATGACTCCAATGGAGGATCCCTAACTTGTACGAGCTCTATATATGGGGGAAATACCAACTCTATAGATAAATGGTCCCTACCATGTAATGTGGGTGAAATATCAACTTTATCTAATTCTACAGGCAGTGGATCCTATCCCCATGATTACATGGGAGAAATATAGAATCCCTAAGAGGATACTAATCCTAATGGGTAGAATACCTACTCCATATGGAAATAGTGAGGGTAAAATCTATATCTAACTAAACTATTCATGACAAGGGGAAGAATACGACATGTCCTATGGTCACACGATGTGTTATCCAAATCCAACCAATAGTTGATGTTATTTTTTCCACATGTCATGTATTATTATAACCACATGATGTGTGGAGGTGTCACTTTATTCCTTTTTTCTATGTGGGTATTTAGTATGTACCTCTCCTGCTTGAGTTTTGTACCTCTAAGGGCACATGGGGTGTATCCTAGCTCACACAGCATGTGGATCCACATAGATCTCTAGGAATGTACTTATAGTACACACCAATCAATTTGGGTAGGTTTCACATGGTGTATGGATCAATCATGTAGATGTGTGATATTTAAATCTAGATTGAAACCTTACTTCCATAAAAAATTGGCTATATGACGTGTGTTCTTATAAACTACATGTTTTGTAGTCAGGAAATTTCTAGAATCCCAGCTTTGTGATGTGTTTTCTGATTCTAGTGCCTACTCTGCCAAATGTTTTTTGAATCATTCTTACTTTTAGAACTTTTTTACCATCATCAAAGCTTGTTCAAAATTAATATTTTGGTTTCCGCTCTTCGTAAAAATGAAGTCTCTTTGCCACCCATGTTGTCCGTTCACACCGAATCATAAAAACCATTATCACCTAATCCTTGTAAATCCTTCATCATCATCGATACCCCACCATAATCATCAACAATACTCAATTATTCCATGATCCATGAATCTAAATCTATAAGAAAAATTTAAATAATCAATGATTGATCACACAATGAATTGGGTCTATGGTAATGGTTGAACCACCAGAAAAATAAACAACATTGATGAATGAACGTCGAATGGAGGGAGAAATCCATAAAATACAAAATTTAGGATCCAATGATGGCCATGTTCATCTTTTCCATCATTTTTGGAAATCGAATAGACAATCTCAATAAACAAGTCCAAAAAATTCATAGCTTCATCGAAAATAGAAGGTGAGGAGGGCTTAAGGAAACTTACAGTCATGGATTTAATTTAGGTGGGTTAAATCCATGTACATGTAAAGAAATAAATATGGATGAATAAAAAATAAAAAATATCTATCTCAATGTGAAATTGATGATGTTTTTATCTGATTCTATATCCATATCATTGTTCATCGTTGCCATTGAAATCAATCCATCGACGCCGCCATAGATTTGAACTCACTCCTCAATATATCATCATCCCTAATGTTAATCCTCGGTCTCTAAACTACTCTTATTTTCTTGGTTTTAATTCATTTTTAATGGATAAACTTATAGATATCAGTGTTTTGTTAAAAACCCAAACCCACACATTAAAATAATATAATATTTTTATTATATTATTTTCAAAGGTCCGTGACAAATTATTTTTTATATTGAATTTACCCATGGGTAAAAAAAAATATTCTAAATATAATATAACCA
The DNA here is from genome assembly GCA_963277665.1 of Viscum album. Lineage (NCBI taxonomy): Eukaryota > Viridiplantae > Streptophyta > Magnoliopsida > Santalales > Viscaceae > Viscum > Viscum album. The sequence continues at coordinate 629,627,879 of OY728134.1, read as the reverse complement.
TCATAAAAATTTTCCAAGATCATTTTTTATGGTAAAATTACCACTTTACCCCTGGGAAGGTCTCGGGACTTCAAAACTCAAAATAAATTTGAGACCCATTCGAGTAAAAATCTGAGTCACTAAAAATATAAACCTTACATAACCATAAACCAAGAATTATTTTGACATTAATTTCTAATAACACCCATATTTAATTTTACAAATTCATCGTTGATATATATTTATTGCACTATTTATATAGGTGGTTAAACCGACCGAAACAAGAGAAACCTTTAATTTATGGGTGAGTAGGGTTAATAAAATGATTATTTTGTCATGAAATAATTATTATAGAAGCATAATGATATTATTTATATATATTTAAGGTTAAAAATAAAATTTAAAGATATTTTTATAGATAATAAAATAATAGGTGAAAACTAAAATAAGTCACTTTCATGGAGGCGATAGTCTGCACGTACGCACAGACGACGCGTTCGTCTACATAGAAAATGGGTAAGATATAGAATGATTTATAATTTCAGAATATTAATAATTTTATTCATATAATAATTATTCATTAAATACCTCTAGATAATCCATGCAAGGTAGTTATAAAAAAATGGATTATGTTGCTTATGGAGGCAGTAGTCTGCTTATAAGACAATCAACTTTTTTGTTTTTTGAAAAGTTGGGAGGAAGGTAGAAAATGGATATACCCTAAACATAATAAAATTTCAGTATAATTATAATAATAATTTAATTATTTCAAAATTTTTAGATTATATTTGGATGATTTATAAGATTAATGAAATGAAAATAAATGAAAAGGGAGTAATTAAAATTTTTACCTTACTCCTTGAAATATATCCTTTTAAAATTAGATTATGGCTTTGAGAGGTGGTATTTTGAGAATTCCATAACCTATAGAACATGAATAGTTGTGTTAGGTAGTTATTTGGGAATATTTTGTTTGAATATAATATACATGAGGTGTGAGGAGAAGTGGTGTGGTGATAGATCCTTTCGTAAGGGAGAGGAGTGACATTTTTGTAATAATATAAAAAGTAAAGTCACATTTTAAAGGTAAAATGGATTTAATAATGGAAAATATTAGAGAGGGTAAGGTTTAAGGTTGATAAATCCTTAACCAAAAATTTTTAGAAATTTTTAAGCATGTTTTTAAGTATTTTACTCTTATATTTTTTTATCCTTTTTATTTTTATCATGTAAATTGTTTTTTACCTAAGTAATTTACTTTTAATGCCTAAAAACTAAATATGAATTATTATATAATTTTTAACTAATGATTAAAAATATTAAATTCATTTTTTAAAATAAAATTTCTAAAGGTGATAAAAATTAATTTTAATATTAGTGCACATAACACAAAAAAATCATTTTTAGAAAGTGTATTTTTTTGCTTAAAAATTATGATTAAGATAAAATTATAAATTTTATTGATTTATATGACATTAATTAGTTTATAATTATAAAATAATTTTTATTTTGTGTAATATCCTCAATTTTAAATGATAACAAAACCCTATTTTTTTAATAATATATAAGTAATTTTTTTGCATGAAAAAAGTAATTTTTCAATACTTGAATTTATTATGGATTTACAAAATGATAAAATCCCTGTTAACACCTTCAAATATTCTATGGAATATTTTTTGAGTCATACACAAAGTTATCACAAAATTACAAGGCCATTAGAGCCTCAAAATTGTTTTAATAAAAATATTAAATATATTATATTACATGCACATGATTTTTCCAAAAAAATGAAATATCACCCAAACAGTGTCTCATATAAGAAATCTAACACCATTGTTAGGACTAAAATGTGAGTTTTATCCTAATCATGACATAACATTTGTTTTCATTAGGAATTTGGTTAAATCGCACATGGAGATAATTTATTTAATATTTTTATTGTTATTTTTCCAAAAATAATAGAATATCTTCTAAATGGTGTCTCATATGGGGAATATGAGACCACCATTAAATATGAAATGTGTGTTTTACCCTATGCATGACATAACCTTTGTGTTCATCAGTTGTTTGGTTAAATTGAATGTAAGATTAACACTTTTTACGTTTTCTTTGATTTAAGAAATTCATTTAAAATTATAGAATATATGTTTGCAAAGAACTTTATCAAATTATTTTCATTTGTTTGAATTGATAAAATTAATTGGCATTTGAATATTGGTTGGGAAGTTAAAAACAATAATTATTATTATATTATTATAATCATTATCATTATTATTTGTGTCATAGAAAAAGAATAGAATTATGTGTGTAATTAATAATTGTGCTAAATAAATGGTTTAGTGTGATTAATAAAATTTATTTACTATTATCAGGCTTTAATAGAAGTTAATGGTGGAAATGATATGAGATATTTAATAATAATAATAAATATTGTCGTTGTTGTTATTATTATTAATTTAGGAAAATAATATTGGTGTGTATATATATAATGTATATACATATGGGATATATATATACACACATGTGTGAGTATATATATGTATATACAGATGTGTGTGAATATATATAACATGTATATATATATATGGGTTAAATATATATGTAAATATATATACATGTGTTGGAGTATATATGTATATATGGGTGTGTGTGTGTGTCTAACGTTTATATATATGGGTTAAATATATATGTATATACATATATATGTGGACATGTGTGTGTATATATAATCCATATAAATATATATATATATATGGATGATTTTAAATATATATTTCATAATAATAAATGGTTTTAATAGGAGAAAAATAAATAATGGTAAATAAATGAAACAATTAATAGATATATAAAATGGGGCTTGAAGCACTACACCTGGAGAAAATTAGTGGAGAATTTTTTAAAGTGCTAGGAATGTAAGGAATTAAGAGGGAGAGGGGTGTATTAATTGTTGATTAAAAAATATTTATATATAGGTGGAAATGAGGAGGTGCCTAAGAAATTCTTCAAGCCTATATTATCACACTCACACATCTCTCACCATTCTCTCCCTCTCTCACATATTATTATTGTTATTATTATTTTATTTATTTATTTAAACTTCTCTCTTCAGTATCTCATGTGATGTTGATTAGATTGATGTGTCATCATTTCCATTGGGTTCATCTTAATGAGCATATTTTTAACCCTATTTTTGTTTTTTAAGGCGATGAGGATTCAGTAGTGCAATTAAACTCAATCATCAACCCTTGTACTCAATCATCATTGGGGATAAGGTAGGAAGTCCTTAACTTTTTTGCATTCCCTACATGGGTTATTGACATGTTTTTGGTGTTAATGTGTATATTCATAAATTCCTTGACATTATTTCATGATTTATATGGGTTCTTGGTATGGTTATTAGTGTTCGTATGTAGCAAATGTGAAACCAATGTGTAGTAAGTCCTTAACTTTTTGCATGTTCTATAAGGGTTATTAACATAATTTCTAGTGTGCATGTGTAGTTTTAGGAATCCCTTGATATTAATGCATGATTTATATGGGTTATTTTTGGTGTGCATGTGTGGCCCGGTGCGAAACCTATGAGTAGTAAGTCCTTAACTTGTGTCCATGTATTATTTGGGTTATTGACATGATTGTTGGAATGCATGTGTAGACATAGGAATTCGTTGCACCTTTTATACAATTTATTATCATGATTGTTTGACATATGTGCATATCTTGTGATACCTATGTTTGATACTTGGCCACACGAGGCATGTGTGTGTATCCTTTGACTTGTGATTGTATTGCATGCATATGGATTGTGATGACTATGATTATGAAACTTACTGATTTATGTGATATTGACCTATAATTTTCATTATATATCATATATGCTATATTCTTATATACTACAGTTGATCATGAAGGTTTAGACTATTTGGTTGACATGTGAGATGTGACACATGTACTAGTCGGCATTGGTTGACATGTGAGATATGACACATGATTGACAACATGTGATATTTGACACATGCTTGAGACTGTCCCCGAGAGGGATGTTCTAGGCTTGGGTCGACATGTACTTGGACTACTCTAGGTAGCGGGATGTGTCACATGCTTTTGGAAATCCACACAAAAGGTATGTGATAAAACTTTGGTCAACATGTGATAATTGATACATGTTTTGGCTACCCACTCGAGACTGATGTGATAAGACCATAGTGGTTAACATGTACTTGGATTATATCAATCAGAGGAATGTGTCTCATGCATGGGCCTATTTACTTGAAGAGGAAGTGTTAGGATCGTTACCGATGATTCCCTATGGAATTGTGCTGAAGCAGATATGTTTCTCCCAACATGGTGTTGAAGCAGTTAGATCTGGTCCCTGAGGACCCAATATATGTTTGGTACTTGTGTGGTATATTTTATTCATATCTATACCATATTTATGTCTATTACATACAATTTTATATTTTATACAATGATGTAAATGTTCATTGGTGGTGTCCTACTGAGTCTTGTACTTACAACCTACTTAGGAGTTTCAATGCACTTTTATACTTCAAGACCTGAGACTTAACAAAGGTAAAAGGCCATATATTGAACAGTTGAGCAGGTGGAGTGGGAGGATGTGGTCATTGTTGGATAGAGTTTGAGTAGGATGTATGTTTCTACCTTTATTTACTATATTTACATGTACTTGGGATCCTTTTTTTGTTTCGGTTATTATATCATGTATTTCATCTTTATTTTTCTCCATATAATCTGATTATTTATTTTATTTTTATATTTATTCTATTATTTATCAATCCCATGAAATGATATAGATGGTATAGTCTCCCCACTGGCTGATTTAGACCCTCACTGATAGTCAGAAGCCTCTTGCATATGGGGAGGCACACATGAGGTCATGTAGCATCCATCTTGGACCCAGTGGTTAGGGTTGGGATGTTACAAAATGGTATCAGAGGCATCAAGATTCATTAACATGTATTTTCTATTTGCATTTATTTGGGAAAGGATATACCAGAGATATGATGGTTGGGACACGAGTATGGAAACCATGTTAGTGTCTGATCAACACTATATAGTGGACCTTCAAGTTTTCATAAAATGTGGAAATTATGTTTTATTGCTACCATTGATTAAATTCACCTTAGGTGATGCACATTATGTTAATATGATGATTTATGGGATTTGGTGTGTGTTCATGCATCATGTTAGGTACGTAAGTTTACATTCCATATATAACCAATGTTTTAATCAGATATTTCTCAAATAATTATATTTATATTGAAATTATGATATGTGCCTTAGTGAATTATTTATAGAATTCCTTAATTGAGAATATTTTATTCTATTATTGAGTATATATATGTGCCTATGAATAATGTGAAAATAATGGTAATATGGACTTAATCCTTGAATAGGTGATAATTTTTGTGTGTTTTCCTTTCAATATGTTTGAATGGAATTAGAATGCATTGATTATAAACACCTATGGTGGAATTAAAAATGCTTTAATTTTAATATGGAAACTCCTATGGTGGAGAGTATTTGTTCTATAATCTTAAGTGCTTCTTGAGGATGAGAAGAATTATGGTGCGGAGAATTTTAATATCCTCAATTTGAAATGATAAAAACCCCTCTTTTATTAAAATATTACTAGTATTTTTTTTGGGTGTGAAAAAATTTGTTTTTCAATACTCACATTTATTATGGTTTTATGAAATAGTAAAATCCATGTTAATATGTTTGAATATTATATGGAATATTTTCAGAGTCAAGAAATGAGTTAGCATACAATTATAAGGCCATTAAATACTCAGTATTTTTTTAATAAAAAATTTTAAATATAGTATATTATGCTCGCACAATTTTTCCAAAAAAACAAAATATCTCACAAATGGTGCCCCATATGAGAAATTTGAGACCACCATTAGGTTTTTAATGTCAATTTTATCCTAAACAAGACATAACATTTGTGAACATCAAGTGTTTGGTCAAATCGCGCATGAAGATAATTTATTTTTTATTTTATTTATTATTTTTATGAAAATAATAGAGTATCTCCCAAACAGTGTCTCAGAATGGAAATCTGAGACTACCATTAAATATAAAATGTGATTTTACCCTAGGCATTATATAACTTTTGTGCGCATTGGTTGTTTAGTTAGATCACACATAAGGTTAATTATTTTTACTTTTTTCGATTTGAGAAATTTATTTAAAATGCTTGAATATATGTTTATGAAGAATTTTACCAAGTTATTTTAATTTTTTTTAAATTGATAAAATTAATCAGTATTATAATATATTTTGGAAAATTAAAAAATAATTATTATTATTAATAATATTTTTTTTCAAAGAAAAATAATGGAATTATGCGTGTAATTAATAATTGTGGTTATTAAATGGTTTAGTGTGATTAAAAAATGCATTTACTATTATCAGGCTTTAATGGATATTAATGGTGGAAATGATGTGAAATATTTAATAATAATAATAAAATATTATTATTTTTGTTATTATTATTCATTTGGAAAATTAATATTGGTGTGTATATATAATGCATATGGGTATGTAATAAATATATATTTATATATATATGTGTGTGTGGGTGTATATATGTATATACAGAAGTGTGTGTGTGTGTGTGTGTGTGTGTATAACATGTATATATATATGGGTTAAATATATATGTAAATATATATACATATGTATGAATATATATGTATATATAGATGTGTGTGTGTGTGTGTGTGTGTATAACATGTATATTTATATATAGGTTAAATATATATGTGTGTGTGTCTATATGTCAGGGTTTATATATATATATATATATATATATATATATATATGCATATGTGTGTGTATATAATGTGTATAAATATATATATATATATGGATGATTTTTAATATATATTTACTAAATAATAAACGAGTTTAAGAGGATAGAAATAAATAATGGTAAATAAATGAAATAATTAATTGATAGAGAAAATAGGGCTTGAGGCGCTAGACAAGGAGAAAATTGGTAGATATTTTTTTAAGTGCTAGGCCTGTAATTCATTAAGATAAAGGGGTGTGTAAAATGTTGATTAAAATAATATTTATATATAGGTGGAAATTAGGAGGCTCCTAAACAATTCCTCATGCATATATCATCACACTCATGCCTCCCTCACTATTCTCTCCCTCTCTCATATATTATTCATTTTATTTATTTTTATTATTTATCTAAACTTATCTCTTCAATATCTCATGTGATATTGATCATATCAGTGCACCATCGATGCCATTGGGTTCATCTCAATGAGTATATTTTTAAATATATTTTTGTTTCCAGAGGCAGTTAGGATTCATTGGTGCGATTAAACTTAGATGTCAACCATTTTCATCAATCACCATTATACCTATGTTAGGAAGTCATTAAATTTTTTTCATGTCCTATATGGGTTATTAACATGGGTTTTAGCATGTCTGTATAGCTGTAAGAATTCCTTTACATTAGTGCATGCTTTATATGGGTGATTGGCATGGTGATTGGCACGTGTGTGTATCCCAGTGTGGAACATATGTATAGGATGTCCTTAACTTTTGTGTATGTCCTATATAGGTTATTTACATGATTATTGGTGTGCGTGTATAGCTGTAGAAATTACTCTATATTAGTTAATTATTTATATGGTTTATTTACATGGTTGTTGGCATGTGTGTGTGTAACCTAGTGTGAAACCTATGTGTAGGAAGTCCTTAATTTTCGTGCAGGTCTTATATGGGTTATTGACAAGATTGTTGGCATGCATTTGTAGTCATATGAATTTCTTTTATCTTTTATACAAGTTATTGGAAAGATTGTTTGACATGTGTGTGTAGCCTATGAGACCTATGTTTGATGCTTGGACACATGAGACGCGTGTGTGTAGACTTTGACTTGTACTTGTATTTTTTTTCATGTGGATTACAATGACTGTGATTATGACACTTTCTTATTGATGTGATATTGACCTATCATTTTCATTGTGTATCGTATATGCTATATTCCCTATCTATTGTAGTTGAGCTTATATGTTTGTACTATTTGGTCTATATATGAGATGTGACACATGTACTAGTCGACATTGGACAACATGTGAGATATGGAACATGATTAATGACATGTGATATTTGATACATGTTCGAGATTATCCTCCGAGAGGGATGTGCTAGGCTTGGGTTGACATGTACTTGGACAATTATAGTCGATGAGATGTGTCAGGTGCTTTTAGATATCCACATAGGAGGGATGTGACAAGACTTTGGTTGGCATGAAATACTTGACACATGTTTTGAATATCCAATCATCACATATGTGATAAGACCATAGTGGTTGGCATGTACTTTGACTATCGTGACCGAAAAAATGTGCCACATGCTTAGGGATATCCACTCAAGGAGGATGGGCTAGGCTATATACTAATGATTCAATCCAGAATTGTGTTGAAGAATATATTCTTATCTTGTCATGGTGCTGAAGGAGGTAGATATGGACCCAGATGACCCGCCATGTTTTTAGAACTTGTGTGATATATGTTTTTATATATGTACCCTTTTATCTCCATGACATGAACTTGTAAATTTTATTTACTGATGTTAATTGTTGTTGATGGTGTCCTACTAAGCCTTGTACTCACACCCTACTCAGGAATTTTGGTGTGCTTATAGAAATCATTACCAGAGACCTAGAAAAGGGAAAATCCACTATGGTGAATGGTTGAGTAGGTGTAGCGGGAGGATGTGGTTATTGATGGATGGAGTTCAGGTGGGATTTTTTCTCCTACCTTTATTTATGATATTTACCTATACCTATGATCCCTATTTTGTTTAAGTTATTATATCATGTATTCTATCCTCAGTTTTTCACATGTACTCTAATTATTTATTTTATTTATATATTTATGTTATTGTTTATCAGTCTCATGACATGATATAGAGGGTATAGTCTCACCACTGATGGATTTAAAACTCCGCTGCTAGTCGATAGCCTCTTGTATATGGGGAGGCATGTAGGAGCTTGTGTATTATTAATCTCAGACCCAATGGTTCAGGTTAGGATGTTATATTTGGCTTTAAAAACAACCCATAACCAAATTCCACCTTTTGGATACACATTTAAAAGAAACAAACCAAAAATAGTTTTTATTAGAGAAAAATATTACTTAAGTTACCAAAATGTTAAACATGGGTTTTATAAACTCGATATTATATTTTTTAAATGATTTATTTTAATTTATAAATATATTATATATATATATACCTTTCATGCACTTTAAAATCATTATTGTTATGACAATGTCATAAAAGTGAGCATATTTGTAAAATCAATATTTTTCACTATTAAACCCAAATTAAACATTTTTATAAAAATATAAAATGTTCATCCTAGCTAATTTTGACATTATGCATTAAAAAATTAAGTTCATTTTATAAAATGTAGATTCTAAAATTTATAAATTTAGTTTTCAAATGAAAATAAAAAAGAAAAAGAAAAACGGTTTTCATTGAAAAATGAAAATTTTAAGTGTTCTTAATTTTAATTCATGTCAATTTATGATTTAATGAATTTAAATGTAACGCACCAAAACTCAAACCTCATGTATTGATATGTATACGTTTACATTTTGATTTAATTTCATAATAACTGAAAAAAACTTGTTTCTCATGAGAAAGTAATAATATGGTTTTAATTTATATTATAATGCAACCGAGTAAAACACACAAATGGACACAAGGCTTTTCATTTAAATAAAAACACTGTAGTGTTTACAATACACCAATCAAAAGAGAAATCATGCTAACCAAATATACCTATTAAAAACCCTATCAAAATTACAGGGAAACCACTTAAAACAACGAAAACCCCAAGAATGTAATATGGGTCCTTAGAATTTGACATAATGAACATAATAATGTCCAAATACACTGTGGCCACACTAAGCACCAATGGTATGATGTGAACCATCTTCTTCAATCGCCTTGAATTTAGGACACCCTAAGGCATGGTTATATATAAGGCAACGACTAGACCGTTTCCTTGGGTGACCATTGGATTCCAACGGCTATAATTATAGTTGTTGTCCTTGAGGTGAATTAACTAAAAATATTCGAGTACAACTTAGTTTTCCAAAATTTATGAATTGGAGATTATAAGATAACTCCTGGTTATGGTGAAATATTTTGAATTACACGATTTTTAAAAGTATTAAGGAATTAAAAATACTATGCAAATGTTCCAAGAATACAATGTAGTGATCTTCATCTCTTAAAAAAATGTTTTAAACTATGTTCAAGTTCTTTTAACCAAACTATGTTTTTTTATTAATTTAATTTTGACTACTATGATATTAATATAAAATATTTTATGTGGGTATACCAAAATTTCAATTTATAACCTTGAATGTTAAAGATTTAGTGTTTATAAATAACTTGAGTAATAATATATTTAGATAATGTATATTTAGGTATTCATTAAACTTTTTTTATATAAAGGTTATGTTTAAAAAGGATAATTTTTATATAATATTATTCCTTAAGACTGCATAATCTTTTTAGGTTAGTTTTTATAAAAATTGGACCCACTAAGTCCAGCCATTTATGGCTGGGCCAAGGGAGGTAGCTCATGCTAGGTAGCTGAGCCTAGCCCTCAGCCCAAGCCTGGGCCAGCCCGATCACGGGAATAGGTTTCCCGAAGTCCGCATGGGAGCATGAGCGCATGAGCACGCAGCACGGGTGCAAGGCTGCGATGTGGGTCAGGAGCCCGTGCGTGTGTTGTGTGTTTTCTAAACCTTGGAATGGAGGCTTAGGCTTATAAAGGGGGCGTAAATATTCCCCTGTTTCGATGTGGGATGCGTTTTCCCAGGAGAAATGAGATCTGGACTGTTGGATCTCGTAGCACGTGATCTGGGCCGTTGATCTCGACCCCGCACTCGATGCTCAGCAACTGTGTTTCTCTGCGGTTTTTTGTGACTATTCGAGGTTTAAAAAAACAACAATGCTTCAATATAGAGCCGTTCGATCATACTCAGATTTAATCCCAGTCGATCATTAGCTTTATAAACTGTGAATGCATCCAGACCCTTGAATCCAAGCCAAAACTGATCTGGGCCACCCAAGTTCCTCCTGGTTTTCTACTTGAAGCGTTGTTTTCTTCCCCGTGGCGTGCCATGCACCAGTACTCTACCTCCCATTTTGGACCATTTTTTCTTCACCCTTATATCCGTCAGAGCCTCCTCTCACACGGTTTCCACAAAGATCTATTTCCCTAGAATTTTTATAAGCTATGTCGGCCTCGAATGCCTTTCATCTTTCATTAAAATAACCATTATAGGTATAGTTTATAAAAAAACACACTAAGGCATCTGAAGAACCTCTCGGTTCCTTGCACACAAGCCTCCAGTGGGCCTTAGTGAGTCCTTTGAGTTTTTCAGCGTTTCTCGAGCCCCTCTTCCTCCTCAAGCTAAGGTAGGGGATTAATCTTTGTCTTGGTTGTTGGGTTTTAATTTATATGTATATATATACACACACTTGTAATATAAATATACATCATCTTATAGTTTGAGGTTAATTCATTCTTTTCTTGATTAAGATTTGCAAGATCTTGAGTTACAGGGTATTAATAAACCCTAAGTATGGACACCCCATTAAAATTTATTTTATGCCTTAAATACCTAATCGGTTATATATATATATGTATATGAAAATATATAAGTATAATATAAAAAGCTCTCATATTTTCATAAACTTTATATGCCAGATTAATGATTTCTAAGTTTGAGTTTCAAGTTAATGAAGAACTAAAATGTGTGGAGTCATTTTGCATAGGAAAAATTTTATACCTAATCATGAATGTTATTAAATAAGACTATACATTATATAAATGAAGTTTTTAAAAAAATCAACAATTGTACCCTACTGATTAAATCCATGCTTTTGATAAATTTACAAGTATGAGAACCTTGTGTATACTCATAATGTATAATCAAGTATGTGGGAACGTGTGTATAAATGCCGACTTTGATCCCCATTTGTATTTATAAATATCTAATATTTTCAAAGTACAAAATATGTGTATTCAAATGTTTTTGGCTTAACTAAACACTACTTCTTATGCACGCCCTGTTGAATTAATGCTTTACATAACATGAAACCCAAAGCATAGTTTTCCAAATGCTTACTTTTTATGTGCTTAGTTCATGAGTATAAATATTGGAGGCTTGAAACTTCATATTCATATGTATTAATTACTCTCCCCTCATTATATTTAATGATAATGTTTATGGTTGAGTTTTATACTTTCAGGTTTTAACATTTAATGAAGTAAACAAAAGCTTATTTATATCAAATGTTTGAGATAATGTGAGTTTATTACCCCACATGTAATGTTAAGTTTACCTCTTTATTTATTATGCACCTGGAAGAATTGAGAAATTCCATAAAGTAATTGATTAATATGGTTTTAAGATTTGTCATTTTATTTGATCAAGTTTGTATTTATTTTGCTTATTATTTTTCATCACAAGTACTCTTAACTTACATACCATTTAATAACTTCACCACATAGTTCATAGTCTTATGCCGGAATCACTACATATGCATAAATGTGAATGTTTGTAATTTAAAATTTTATGCCCTTTATTGGGATTATGGATTTAATTGTTGAAGGTGGTGTGGGACACCTTGAATAAAATTAAAATTGAAATAAGAAACCAAGTAATTTTTACACTTTGTATGATATGTAATAAGTAATTTAATAAATCAAAGTGGTATGTGTACTTTGATTTAGAGATACGAGGAATGCATTAGACCTAGTGTGTTCCGGGTTAGGGACCGGTAAAAGTAATCCCTCAGGGTTGGGGTCTAGTTACAACAGACCCTTTGGGTTGGAGTCTGGTTACTAGAGGCTCTTCGGGGTGGAGTCTAGTTACAGAGGCTCTCCGAGTTGGGATCTAGTTACAATTATCCCCTAGGTCTTGGAACAAGGCCTTGACACAGTCCGATATATGCACTTTCCTCATTATGACTATGTAAATTAATTAAGCAGAGGAATATTTGACTAGTAGAATATTCCTGGTTAAAGAGCCTATGATTATGAGAATCCTAATAAGTATAAGTATGACATATTATTTATGCAATATTCATAGATATTATGGCCAGTGTATGTTTCACAATAGTAAATGATGAAATTGAAGTTATTATTTTAAGCGCAACTCTGATCATGAATTACACTTAATTATTAATTTTGTTCTTTCATTTTAACATGAAATGTCTTTTACTTATTATTCTGAATGATCATTCCTATAATTAAATCATGATAATGTTAGTATGTTTTAAATTGTGCACTTATATCCCTTAGAAAATTTTCATGGTATGTTAAATGTGATACCACTCTTTTAAGAAAATGTCTTATGGAAATTTTAAAGAATGTTTTCAAAAGTTATTTTTGGTATAGTGTGTTATTTTTTTAAACCTCTTACTGGGAATTTGTATGCTCACACTACATTTTTGAAATAAATTTTTTAGGTATCATTTTCTAGCAGAAGCAAAATTTCAGAAGTAGCTGGTTTCCTAGAACCTGAACCGAATAAATCCTTTGTATAGCATCGGCTCTGGGTATTCGAGAGTTGGGGCATGATAGTTGGTATCAGAGGATTCAATTCAGATAACTCTGGAAAACCAAAACTGAAACAAAGAAAAATATATTTATGCATTACTAAATATGAAATTTTTATTTATTTACAAATGGAAAAATGAAAGTACTAGTATTCTGTATCATCCCAATGGGGCCCTAGAAACCATAATTTACAAATCCAGGCATGAAAATTTTATAAACTATGCCCATATCCGAATGACGTGTAAGAACCTCTATGACATATCCAACTCTCCCCGAGTACTTCAACTCCACCGAAGAGTGGGTCTGGATTACATCTTTATGATGCAAGACGAATTTCCATCTTATGTACGATGGGGAAAATACAATGAGGGGATTCTTAGATTCTTCACCACAGCGGAAGGAATCCAATCCCTCAGGGCCTTCCAAGAAGCTGCAACAATGAGATACCTTCATGTGGCATATATGTGTCAAGTCCTGTCCTATGGCCATTTTGGTCAGGTAATGGACTTTGACATCATTGAATACGAAGCCTCTCATTCTATGTATAGACAACAAGTACATACGGACGTCTCATAGTTTTACACCCCACATGTCAGAATCTGGAGACAACACAAGTGCACCCACAATATTGAACCAGATTTCTTGGGTTGCATATGGTTCAGGGAGATCGAAATTTTTGAACTAGTTTTGGGGATTCTTTTATTAGGGGACTGGGGAAACCATTAGCCTTTCTATTTTTATGAACAATTGGTGATATGAGAATGCAAATTTTTATACCTTATTTTGTTTTCTATCTTGTCTGTGTTTATGTTTTCAAATAGGTTTCACCAATTGATCCTTCATAATTAATTTTCAGATGGAAGGATAAACTCACATCTTATCTCTCCCTATTGAGATACTAGAGACCATCTTGGTCAAAACATGTGAAGAGGAGTACCTACCTTTCTCAAATTTTAAAAAAACGTGCAAGCAACTCTATGAAGTGTCAAACAACCCGAAAAATTCCATTCCTTTTAAGAAAATGCCTAAATATACCATAGAATAGCCATAGTACAGTTGGCCGAGTACAGGTGAAGAGGGAAATACCATGAAGGACTATTTCTATGCTTTACTCTAGGTCGTAACTTTGTGGCTAAAGAGAGATTTCAAGAGGCTGCATTGGAGGGAGACCTTTATACAGCTTACATATACCAACTCCTCAGTTTCAGTTTCTATAACAACACCTATGACTTAGATATTCTCAATTGAGAGTTAGTCCGGTGAATTCTTCGAGAGATGGTCTATTTGGACATCTCATAACTTTCCACCACTTGAGCATATCTCTGGAGGCCCGAATGCACTATGCAGAGGTTCAACCCCTTCTTCTCAAAATGTATATGGGCCAAAGAAGCTGAAGAGTTGAACATAGACTTTGGAATTCACATAGCCACACCAGAGGACCCTCCATGATGGAGGTTGTGGTGAAGATGATAAAAGAGTCTTTCTCTTATGTGTATGTAGAATGAATTGCGAGGACGCAATTCCTCATAGGGGGAATGACGTAACACCCCAAAAATCGAACCTCATGTATTGATATTTATACGTTTACATTTTGTTTGAATTTCATAATAACTGAATAAAACTTGTTTCTCATGAGAAAGTAATAATATGGTTTTAATTTATATTATAATTCAACCAAGTAAAACACACAAATGGGAAAAAGGCTTTTCATGTAAATAAAAACACCATAGTGTTTACAATACACCGATCAAAAGATTAATCATGATAACCAAATATACCTATTAAAAACCCTATCAGAATTACAGGGAGGCCACTTAAAACAACAAGAACCCCAAGAAGGTAATATAGGTCCTTAGAATCTGAAATAATGAACATAAGAATGGCTAATTCCACTGCGGGAACACTAAGAACCAATGGTATGACGTGAACCATCTTCCTCAATCGCCTTGAATTTAGGACACCCTAAGGCACGGTTATATATAAGGCAACAATTAGATCGTTGACTTGGGTGACCGTTGGATTCCAACGACTATAATTATATCCATTGGACTTGAGGTGAATTAACTAAAACTATTTGAGTACAACTTAGTTTTCAAAAATTTACAAATTGGAGATTATAAGATAATTCCTGGTTATGGTGAAATTTTTTGAATTACACGATTTCGAAAAGTATTAAGGAATTCAAAATACTATGAAAATTTTCCAAGAATACAATGTAATGATCTTCATATCTTAAAAAATGTTTTAAACTATGTTAAAGTTCTTTTAACCAATATATGTTTTTTTATTAACTTAATTTTGACTACTATACTATTAGTATAAAAGATTTTATTTGGGTATACCAAAATTTTAATTTATAACCTTGAATGTTAAACTTTAGTGTTTAAAAATAACTTGAGTAACAATATATTTAGATAATGTATATTTAGGTATTAATTAAACTTTTTTTATATAAAGGTTATGTTTAAAAAGGATAATTTTTATATAATATTATTCCTTAAGACTTCATACTCTTTTTAGGTTAGTTTTTATAAAAATTGGACCTGTTAGGGTCAGCCCTTTATGGATAGGCCATGGGAGGCAGCTCATGCTAGGTGGCTGAGTCTAGCCCTCTGCCCAAGCCTGGGCCAGCCCGAGCGCGGGCATAGGTTTCCCGAAGGTCGCATGGGAGCAGGAGTGCATGAGCATGCAACACAGGTGCAAGGCCGCGGTGGGGGGTGGGAGCCCGTGTGTAAGGCTTCTTGTGTGTGTGTTGTGTGTTTTATGAACCATGGACCGGAGGCTGATTCTTATAAAGGGGTGCAAATATTCCCTTGTTTCGATGTGGGATGCATTTTCCCAAGCGAAACGAGATATGGACCGTCGGATCTCGTAGCGCGTGATCTGGGCCGTTGATCTCAACCCCTAACTCGAAGCTCAGCAACTGCATGTCTCTACGGTTTTTGTGACTATTCAAGGTTTAAAAAAAAACAAAGCCACTTCAATCTCGGGCCGTCCGATCAGACTCGGATTTAATCTGAGCTGATCATTACCTTTATAAACCGTGAACTCATCCTGGCCCTTGAATCCAAGCCAGAACTGATCCAAGCCTCCCAAGTTCCTTCCAGTTTTCTACTCAAAGTGTTGTCTTCTTCCCCGCGACGTTCTATGAACCAGTACTCTACCTCTTTTTATGCACAATTTTTTCTTCACCCTTACAGCCGTCGGACCCTCCTCTCACATGGTTTCCATAGAGATATCTTTACCTAGAATTTGTATAATCTATGTTCGCCTCGGATCCCTTTCATCTTGCATTAAAATAACCATTATAGGTATAGTTTATAAAAAAACCACACTGAGGCATCTGAAGAACCTCTCTGTTCCTTGTACACAAGCCTCCAGCGTACCTCAACGAGCCCTCCGAGTTTTCCTGCATCTCCTGAGCCCCTCTTCCTCCTCAAGATAAGGTAGGGGATTAATCATTGTCTTGATTTTTGGGTTTTATGTTGTATGTATATTTATATACACTTTTAATATAAATATATATCATCTTAGGGTTTGAGGTTAATTCTTTAGTTTCTCGATTAAGAGTTGCAGGATCTTGAGTTACAGGGTATTAATAAAACCTAAGTATGGTCACCCCATGAAAATTTATTTTATGCCTTAAATACCCAATAGGTTATATATATATACATATGTATATGAAAATATATAAGTATAATATACACAAACCTCATATTTTCATAAACTTCATATGCCAGATTAAAGATTTCTAAGTTTGAGTTTCAAGTTAATGAATAACTAAAATGTGTGGAGTCATTTTGTGTAGGAAAACTTTTATACCTAATCATGAATCTTCTTAAATATGACTATACATTATATAAATGCGGTTTTTAAAAAAAACCTTTCTACAATTGTACCCTAGTGATTAAATCCATGCTTTTGATAAATTTACAAGTATGAGAACCTTGCGTATACTCATAATGTATAATCAGGTATGTGGGTACGTGTGTATAAATTCCGACTTTGATCCCCATTTGTATTTATAAATTTATAGGATTTGCGAAGTACAAAACATGTGTATTAAAATGTTTTTGGATTCAATAAACACTACTTCTTATGCATTCCCCATTGAATGAATGTTTTACATAACATGAAACCCAAAGCATAGTTTTCCAAATGCTTACTTTTTATGTGCTTAGTTCACGAGTATAAATATTGGAGGCCTGCAACTTCATATTCATATGTATTAATTACTCTCCACTCATTATATTAAATGATAATGTTTATGGTTGAGTTTCATACTTTTAAGTTTTAACATTTAATGAAGTAAACAAAATCTTATTTATATCAAATGTTTGCGATAATGTGAGTTTAGTACCCTACATGAAATGTTAAGTTTACCTCTTTATTTATTATGCACTCGAAAGAATTGAGAAATTACATTAGTTAATTGATTAATATGGTTTTAGGATTTGTCATTTTATGCAATCAAGTTTTTATTTATTTTGTTTATTAGTTGTCATCACAAGTACTCTTAACTTATGTACCATTTAATGACTTGACCACATAGTTCATAGTCTTGTGCCAGACTTAGTACATATGCATAAATGTGAATGTTTGTAATTTAAACTTTATGCCCTTTCTTGGGATTATGGATTTAATTGTTCAAGGTAGTGTGGGAAACCTTGAATAAAATGAAAAGTGAAATAAGAAACCAAGTAATTTGTACACTTTGTATGATATGTAATAAGTAATTCAATAAATAAAAGTGGTATGTGCACTTTGATTTAGAGATATGAGGAATACATTGGACCTAGTATGTTCGGGGTTGGGGACCGGTAAAAGTAAGCCCTCCGGGTTGGGGTCCGGTTATAGAAGACCCTCCAGGTTGGAGTCCGGTTATTAGAGGATCTCTGGGGTGGAGTCCGGTTACAGAGGCTCTCAGGGTTGGGGTCCGGTTACAATTATCCCCTAGGTCTTGGCACGAGTCCTTGACACATTCCGGTATATGTACTTTCCACATTATGACTATGTAAATTAATTAACCAGAGGAATATTCGACTAGTATAATATTCCTGGTTAAAGATCCTATGATTATGAGAATCATAAGAAGTATAAGTATGACATATTTATGCAATATTCATAGATTTTATGGTTACTGTATGTTTCACAATAGTAAAGGACAAAATTGAAGTTATTATTTTAAGCGCAACTCTGATCATGCATTGCACTTAATTATTAATTTTGTTCATGCATTTTAACATGAAATGTCTTTTACTTATTATTCTGAATGAGAATTCCCATAATTAAATCATGATAATGTTAGTATGTTTTAAATTGTGAACTTATATCCCTTAGACAATTGTCATGGTATGTTAAATGTGATACAGCTCTTTTAAGAAAATGTCTTATGGAAATTTTAAAGAATGTTTTAAAAAGTAATTTTGGGTATAGTCTATTATTTTTTTAAACCTATTACTGGGCATTTGTATGCTCACCCTACGTTTTTTAAATAAAATTTTCAGGTATCATTTTTTAGCAGAAGCAACATTTCAGAAGTAGCTGGTTTCCTAGAACCTGAACTGAATCGATCCTCTGTATGACACCGACTCTGGGTATTTGAGAGCTGGGGTGTGACAGTTGGTATTAGAGGATTCAGTTCAGATAACTCTAGAAAACCAGAATTTAAACAAAGAAAAATCTACTTATTCATTAATAAATATAAAAATTTTCTTGATTTACAGATGGAAAATCAAAGTACTAGTCTTCTGTCTCTTCCCAATGAGGCCCTGGAAACCATAATTTCCATAGCCAGCCATGAAAATTTTATAAACTATGCCCATATCTGAATGATGTGTAAGCACCTCTATGACATATCCAACTCTCCCCGAGTCCTTAAACTCCATCGAAGAGCGGGTCTGGATTATATCTTTATGATGAAAGCCCAATTTCCATCCTACGTATGATAGGGAAAATACTACGATGGGTTTTTTAGATGTTTCACCGTAGCAGAAGGCATATAATCCCTCACGGCCTTCCAAGAAGCTGTAGTAGCGTGAGACCTCCGTGTAGCATATATATTTCAAGTCTTGTCATTTGGCCATTTTGGTCAGGTAATGGACTTCGGCATCTTTGAATACAAAGCCTCCTGTTCTGTGTACAGACAACAAGTATATATAGATGTCTCATAGTTGTACACCCCACATGTCAGACTCTAGAGACAACACAAGTGCACCCATGATATTGATCCAGATTGCTCAGGTTGCATATGTTCCTGGGAGATCAAAAGTTTTAAACTAGTTTTGGGGATTCGTGTATTAGGGGACTGGGGAAACCATTAGCCTTTCTCTTTTTATGAACAAGTGGTAATATAAGAACACAATTTGTTAACCCTTATTTTTTATCTTGTCTATGTTTATGTTCCTGAGTAGGTTTCACGAATTGATCCTTTATAATTAATTTTCAGATGGAAGGATAGACTCACATCCTATCACTCCCTACTAAGATACTAGAGACCATCTTGGTCAAAACCTGTGAAGAGGAGTACCTACCTTTCGCAAATTTGTGAAAAACGTGAAAGAAACTCTACTAAGTGTCAAACAGCTCGAACATTCTTTGTTCCTTTCAGTATAATTCCTACATATACCATATAATAGACATGGTACAGTTGGCCAAGTATAGGAGAAGAGGGAAATACCATGAAGGACTATTTCTATGCTTTACTCTCAGCCGGAACTTTGTAGCTAGAGAGAGATTTCAAGAGGCTACATTGGAGGGAGACCTTTGTGCAGCTTACATGTACCAACTCCTCAGTTTCAATTTATATGACAATTCCTATGACTTAGACATTCTCAATTGAGAGTCAATCTGGTGAATTCTTCGAGATATGGTCTATTTGGACATCTTCGAACTTTCCACAGCATGAGAATATCTTTGGAGTCCCAAATGCACTATGCAGAGGTTCAACCCCTTCTGCTCAAAATGTATATGATCCAAAGAAGATAAAGAGTTGAACATAAACTTGGGAATTCACCTATCCACACCGGAGGACCCTCCATGATGGAGGTTTTGGTGAAGATGATAAAAGAGTATTTCTCTTATGCGTATGTAGAATGAATTGTGAGGAATCAATTCCTCGTAGGGGGGAATGATGTAACACCCCAAAACTCAAACCTCATGTATTGATATGTATACATTTACATTTTGTTTAAATTTCATAATAACTAAACAAAACGTGTTTCTCATGAGAAAGTAATAATATAGTTTTAATTTATATTATAATTCAACCGAGTAAAACACAAAAATGGACACAAGGATTTTCATTTAAATAAAAACATTGTAGTGTTTACAATACACTGATCAAAAAAGTAATCTTGCTAACCAAATATACATATTAAAAACCCTATCAGAATTATAGATAGACCACTTAAAGCAATGATAACCCCAATAAAGTAATATGAGTCCTTATAATTGAACATAATGAATATAAGAATGGCTAAATCCACTCTGGCCACACTAAGAACCAATGTTATGACGTGATCCATCTTCTTCAATCGCCTTGAATTTAGGACACCCTAAGGCATGGTTATATATAAGGCAAAAAGTAGACCTTTTCCTTGGGTGACCATTGGATTCGAACAGCTATAATTTTAGCCATTGTCCTTGAGGTGAATTAACTAAAAATATTTGAGTACAACTTAGTTTTAAAAATTTAAGAATTGGAGATTATAAGATAATTCCTGGTTATGGTGATTTTTTTTGAATTACACGATTTTGAAAAGTATTAATGAATTCAAAATACTATGAAAATGTTCCAAGAATACAATGTAATGATATTCATCTCTTAAAAAAATATTTTAAACTATGTTCAAGTTCTTTTAACCAAACTATGTTTTTTTATTAACTTAATTTTGTCTACTATACTATTAGTATAAAAGATTTTATGTGGGTATACCAAAATTTCAATTTATAACCTTGAATGTTAAAGATTTAGTGTTTATAAATAACTTGAGTAATAATATATTTAGATAATGTATATTTAGGTATTCATTAAACTTTTTTTATATAAAGGTTATGTTTAAAAAGGATAATTTTTATATAATATTATTCCTTAAGACTTAATATACTTTTTAGGTTAGTTTTTATAAAAATTAGACCTGCTAGGGCCAACCCTTTATGGCTAGGCCAAGGAAACCAGCTCACGCTAGGTGGCTGATCCTAGCCCTCAGCACAAGCCTAGGCCAGCCCGAGTGCGGGCATAGGTTTCCCGAAGGCCGCACAGGAGCAGGAGCGCATGACCGCACAGCGCGGGCGCAAGGCTGCGGTGGGGGGAGGGAGCCCATGTGTAAGGCTCCCTGTGTGTGTGATGTGTGTTTTTTTAACCATGGACTGAAGGATGAGGCTTATAAAGGGGGTGCAAATATTCCCCCATTTTGATGTGGGACACATTTTCTTGGGCGAAACAAGATGAGGACCGTTGGATCTCGTAGCATGTGATCTGGGCCATTGATCTCGACCTTGCACTCAAAGCTCAGCAACTGCATGTCTCTGTAGTTTTCGTGACTATTCGAGGTTTAAAAAACAACAATGCTTCAATCTCTATCCGTCCGATCATACTCGGATTTAATCTGAGCCGATCATTACCTTTATAAATCGCGAATGCATGCCATCCCTTGAATCCAAGCCAAAACTAATCTAGGATACCCAAGTTCCTCTAGGTTTTCTACTCAAAGCACTATCTTCTTCCCCGCAGCATTCCATGCACCAGTACTCTACCTCCCTTTTTTCACCATTTTTTCTTCACCCTTACAGTCGTCGGACCCTCCTCTAACATGGTTTCCCCAGATATCTCTTTCCCTAGAATTTTTATAAGCTATGTTGGCATCATATCCCTTTCATCTTGCATTAAAATAACCATTATAGGTATAGTTTATAAAAAATCCACACTGAGGAATCCGAAGAACCTCTCGGTTCCTTGCACACAAGCCTCCTGCAGACCTCAATGAGTCCTCCGAGTTTTCCAGCGTCTCCCGATCCCCTCTTCCTCCTCAAGCTAAGGTAGTGGATTAATCTTTGTATTGCTTATTGGGTTTTAAGTTGTATGTATATATATATATACACACTTTTAATATAAATATACATCATCTTTCGGTTTGAGTTTAATTCTTTCTTTTCTCGATTAAGAGTTGCAAGATCTTGAGTTACAGGGTATTAATAAACCCTAAGTATGGACACCCCATGTAAATTTATTGTATGCCTTAAATACCTAATCAGTTATATATATATAAATATATATATGAAAATATATAAGTATAATATACATATCCCTCAGATTTTCATAAACTTCATATGCCATATTAAATATTTCTAAGTTTGAGTTTCAAGTTAATGAAGAAATAAAATGCGTGGAGTCATTTTTTGAAGGAAAACTTTTATACCTAATAATGTATGTTCTTAAATAAGACTATACATAAATGCGGTTTAAAAAAACATTTCAATAATTGTACCCTAGTGATTAAATCCATGCTTTTGATAAATTTTCAAGTATGAGAACCTTGCGTATACACATCATGTATAATTGAGTATGTGGGTACATGTGTATAAATGACAACTTTGATCCCCATTTTAATTTATAAATTTCTAAGATTTGAAAAGGAAGTATAAAACATGTGTATTCAAATGTTTTGGTCTTGACTAAACACTACTTCTTATGCATGCCCCGTTGAACGAATGTTTTACACAACATGAAACCCTAAGCATAGTTTTCCAAATGCTTAATTTTTATGTGTTTAGTTCATGAGTATAAATATTGGAGGCTTGAAACTTCATATTCATATGTATTAATTACTCTCCACTCATTATATTAAATGATAATGTTTATGGTTGAGTTTTATACTTTCAAGTTTTAACATTTAATGAAGTAAACAAATGTTTATTTATAGCTAATTTTTGAGATAATGTGAGCTTAGTACCACACATGAAATGTTAAGTTTACCTCTTTATTTATTATTCACCCGAAGAATAGAAAAATTACATTAAGTAATTGATTAATATGGCTTTAGGATTTTTCATTTTATGTGATAAAGTTTTTATTTCTTTTGTTTATTAGTTTTCATCACAATTACTCTTAACTT
Organism: Viscum album; assembly: GCA_963277665.1. Lineage (NCBI taxonomy): Eukaryota > Viridiplantae > Streptophyta > Magnoliopsida > Santalales > Viscaceae > Viscum > Viscum album. The sequence goes on along the minus strand of OY728134.1, from coordinate 629,604,146 downwards.
ACGTACCATTTAATGACTTAACCACATAGTTCATAGTCTTGTTCCAGACTCACTACATATGCATAAATGTGAATGTTTGTAATTTAAACTTTTATTCCCTTTCCTGGGATTATGGATTTAATTTTTCAAGGTGGTGTGGGACACCTTGAATAAAATGAAAGGTGAAATAAGAAACCAAGTAATTTGTACACTTTGTATGATATGTAATAAGTAATTTAATAAATCAAAGTGGTATGTGCACTTTGATTTAGAGATATGAGGAATGCATTGGACCTAGTATGTTCTGGGTTGGGGACCGGTAAAAGTAAGCCCTTCGGGTTGGGGTTCAGTTATAGAAGACTCTCTGGGTTGGAGTCCAGTTACTAGAGGCTCTCTAGGGTGGAGTATGGTTACAGAGGATCTCTGGGTTGGGGTCCATTTACAATTATCCCCTAGGTCTTGGCATGAGGCCTTGACACAGTCCGGTATATGAACTTTCCTCATTATGACTATATAAATTAATTAACCAGAGAAATATTCAACTAGTAGAATATTCCTGGTTAAAGAGACTATGATTATGAGAATCATAATAACTATAAGTATGACATATTATTTAGGAAATATTCATAGATTTTATGGCCAGTGTATATTTCACAATAGTAAAGGGTGAAATTGAAGTTATTATTTTAAGCACAACTCTGATCATGCATTACACTTAATTATTAATTTTTTTCTTGAATTTTAACATGAAATTTCTTTTACTTATTATTCTAAATGAGCATTACCATAATTAAATCATAATAATGCTAGTATGTTTTAAATTGTGTACTTATATCCCTTAGACAATTGTCATGGTATGTTAAATGTGATACAGCTCTTTTAAGAAAATTTCTTATGGAAATTTTAAAGAATGTTTTCAAAAGTTATTTTGGGTATAGTATTTTATTTTTTTAAACCCCTTACTGGGCGTTCATATGCTCACCCTACATTTTTGAAATAAAATTTTTAGGTATCAGTTTTTAGCAGAAGCAACATTTCAGAAGTAGCTGGTATCCCAGAACCTGAACCGAATCAATCCTTTGTATGGAACTGACTCTGGGTATTTGAGAGTTGTGGCATGAAATTAAATATCTTATATATAATAATATTTCAAAATTGGGAAATTTTATTTATTAATATACAATATATAACACTTTAAAAATGCTTAATTGGATAATATATTGGAATTTTGGTAAAAAAATCTAGTATATTGTTTACCAAAATTCTAGTATATTATCCAATATGAAAGGATTAACCCTTGGGTTTTCTATAAATTTCTCTTTTCCTAATCCCAAAAATTAACCAAACTAATCCTAAAAAATAACTAAACCTTTTTTAATACCAACTGATGTGCCCCGAACCAACACTCCTTGATCAATTTCTTGAAAAACTTTCTTTACTCTTGAAATTTGAAACAAAATTTGGTGACCTAAGCTAAACATATCATTATTTCACATAATTTCCATAAGTTAAATAAAACCGAATATAATTTCCTATTATATGAGAGTTTTTTATGTCTTTTTATAATATTTTCTTAGTCTTCCTTTAAATCACAAATTTGATCTTTCAATAGAACTTATACCCAGTGCTAAACCTATTTCAAAGACTCTATATAGAATGACCCCTATTAATTTATAGGAATTGATGAAGTACTCCCTAGATAATCTTTTCAAGTGATTCATTTGGAAAAGTGTGTCACCTTGGGCGCTCCTATTATTTTTGTTAAGAATAAAGATAGAACAATCTGACTTTGAATTGATTATAAAAAGCTTAACAATATCACTATCAAGAACAAGTATCATGTACCCCATATTGATGACTTGTTATATCAACTACACAAAGCTCAATAATTTTCTAATATTGACCATAATTATAGATATCATCAATTGAGGTTCAAGAAGGAGGATATAACAAAGTCACCCTTCCATAAAAGGTATGGACCTATGAATTTACAGTGATTCCATTTGGTATTACTAATTCCATTGTTATCTATACGGATTAAATTAATAGTCTTTCAAAATTACCTTGACCAGTTAGTGGTAGTCTTTATAAAGGGTATTATTATATATTAAAATAGAATGTAAGAGCATGAATATCACTTGAGAATCATATCGAAGAACCTAAGTAAGAACAATTTGTATGAAAAATTTACCAAGTGTGCATTTTGGATACAAAAAGATTAATTTTGGGTTTATTTAATCTCTATAAAGGGTATATTTATGGATCCATCAAAGATAGAAGTTATTGAATATTGGACTAGACTAAACATGATGAATGGGATCCATATTTTTCTTGGTTTGAATGGATATTATCAATGTTTTGTGGAAAAGTTCCCATGAATATATAATTGACTCACTAGTTTAGCTCAAAAGGGAACCGAGTTCCTTTGGAAAGATGAATGTGAGGAAAATTTCATGTAACAGAAGAGAAGGTAAGCTGGCACACCCATGATTACACTACCCTATAGTAGGTAAGTTTTTTTAATTTATAGTGATGCATCAAAGAAGGAATGGGATGTTTCCTTTTATATAATTATATGATGATATCTTATGCCTCTTGAAAATTGAAGGTTTGTGAGAAAAATTACCCAACTCGTGATTTAGAGTTATCTGTGGTAATTTTTTCATAGAATATTTTGAGGAATTATCATTATTGAGAAATGTGTGGTATATATACTGATAATAAAAATTTTAAGTATATATTCACACTAAAAGAGATGAATATATTCCATAGTAGATGGTTGGAGTTGATTTAATATTATGAATAATCAATACATTACCACCATGGGAAGGCAGATAAGGTGGAAGATGCTATGATTCAAAGGGGTCATGTAAGATTATCTATTATGAGGATCACAAAAGATCTAATATTTATGTATTTTCAAAGTATAGATCTAGAAAACTTGAAATAAGGGAAGAAATATTATCTTTCTCAAATGAGTGTTCAACCATTTATTAATGTGAAGATTAATGAGGTGAAGAAGGAAGATGTGGAACTATAGAAGATGTTCAGAAATGTTCCCGAGTCCAACCGTGATTGCGATGGAATGATAAGGTTCATGAACCATGTATTTGTCCCATGAATACCATATTTAAGAAGTTTTTATTGTAATAATATCATAGTTCATCATTCTCTATTCAACCTGGAAGTACGAATATGTATAGAGATCCGAAAGAGTATTTTTTTGGTGGTACAACATGAAAAGATATATTAAAATGAATGTTTCAAAGTTCTTACGTGAATGGCCTGAAGACCTTATTTTTTATTTTATTATGGATAATCCTCCTTTTAAGGGTTGAAGGGAAACCCGTACATGACCCGTAGGCCTAAGGAACAAGGCCTGACTGGCCCGCAATACATGACCCGAAGGCCCAGAGGCATACCATGCCCAATACATGACCCATAGGCCCAGCCCAACTGTACTGCCCCTCCCCAGATTCGGCATCATTGGTCACCTAAGTTCTTGGTATGTCAGAAATTTAAGACTTGGAGAAAAAATTCTAATGGGATGTTACAACCATTTCCTATACCATAATGGAAATGGTAAAACATCACAATGTATTTTATCATTGGACTCCCCAAAACATAAAAATTACACAATGTTATTTGGGTTATAGTCGATCAATTTATGAAGTCATTACACTTCATTGCTATCATATAATATTTCCCTCTTGATAATATTTCCAAAATATACATTAAGTAAGTGTTAAGGTTGGATATAGTACCAAATTATATTGTATCTAATCGGAATCAGGTGTTTACCTTGATGTTCTAGTGATGTATTCAATAAAATCTTGATTCAGAGTTATGTTTCATTACTTATTATCAACCTTCAAAAGATGGTCAGTCTAAGAGAAACATTAAAACCCTATAGGATATGTTGAGATACTTTCTATAGATTTTAAAATTGTTTAGGATCAACACCTTCATTGGGTCAAGTTTTCTTACAAAATAGCTTTCACTCTATCATTTATATGGCTCCTTATCAAGTCCTATATGGAAAGAAGTGTAGAACTCTAATGTGATGGGATAAAGTTTGAGAAAGAAATATTTTGGGGAAAAAATTAGATGAGGAAATGGTAGTGAAAGTAAGATCTATTTAGAAACACATTAAGGCTACTCAAAGTCAACATAAAATTTATGATGACAATCATTAGCAAAATCTAGAATTCAAAGTTGGTGAAAAGGAATTCCTATGAATTTATCCATGGAAGTAGGTTATAAGATTCTGAAATATGTTAAATCTTATCACTATGTATATTGGACCCTTTGAGATTCTTTATCGATTAGGGATGGTATCTTATTACTTAGTGCTTCAACCAAACCTCTCTCATGTTCACTATGTGTTCCATGTATCTCTTCTAAGGAAGTACATACCCGATCCTTTACATGTACTGAACTCAAAGGTTCTAACACTGGAGAATAATCCTTCCTATGAATAAAAACCAATATAAATCTTTGCTTTTAGATATAAAGTTCTAGGGAAAATACAAATTTCCTGGTTAAAGTTTACTAGAGGAATTATAAATTCAAAAAAGCTACTTGTGAACCTGTGGATATAATGAAACAATGATATCCTTATTTATTTGTATCAGAGTGATGTAATTTCAAGTTAAAAATTAATTTTAAGAGGTTTATAATGTAACATATCTATATTTTATGGTATATTTATCTATAAATAAATTTTATTTATTTGATATCTTTCTTTACATGCAACGCTGAGTTTAAATAAACCGAGATATAATATTGATATATCCTTATTTAATGTGACAGTTATCACCTAGATGTTCATTTGGGAGGATGAATAGGACTAAAAATTATGAAAAATGTATGGATTACACATGAATAAAATGAATTTATTTTTTATAATTTTTTTAGAAATTAAAATAAAAATCATTTGAAAGTAAAAGATATGTTTTTCAAAAAAACCATTCTTATGCATGTAGTGTGTTTTTATCTTAATAAATTAAATTAATCACTATTGGGGAATGATTTTAATGAAATTTATATATTATATATTAAATAAAATGTTTTATCATTCATTTAATTTTTTTAGAAATTTGATATGAATAAATCTAGTTTTATTTTTAAAAATATACTTTTTTAAAAACTGTTTCCATCGTGTTTTACACACTTATTTTAGAATAAATTTATGAAAATTAAATAAATTTATTGCTGAAAAATAGATTCCATATTTTTAATAACAAGAATAAAATTTGGTAAATATATGTTTTTTGTTTTTTTATGAATAGTAACCTTGGTGAATATTTGTCACCTCAATAAGGGTAAAACGAGTAAAATGGGGTTAAAACTTTGGGATAAGCCTTTAAAATTTCTCTAAAACATTAATTTATCCTATTGGATGAGTATATTTAATAAATTTTCATATATGACTCATATATATGGCCACTTGGTTCCATTTTTCTTTTATTATGACATTTATGTTATCTTAAGAATATAATAAATACAAAATGTCACTCTCTTGACTATAATATCTCTAAAATTTTTACATAAGGATAAAAATTGGATAAGTTCAGTTATAAATGTTTATTTTAAATAATAATTAATTGTTTTTATCATTGTAATTTATTTTTAATTTTTCATTATCAAATAATTACCTTAAATTCTTATGCAATGCCGACACATTATTTGTTCAATTAGTAGAAAAATAGAATAAATGATTTTGTAAATATTAAAAGTAATATAATTTGGATGAATTATTGTGATAAATGGATTTTATAGATAAATATAACATATTAGATATGTTTTAAATGTTTATATTTTAATTACTTTGTTGTCATGATATTTTCAAAGTCAAAGTAAATGTATAGTTCCAAAAATGACATTAATGATATTTTATAATAAAAAATATTTTATCATTTGATTTAAAAATCATATCATAATCTAATTTAATGGTATTTGGTTGAAAATATATACATTGGTTCATTTATGATCCACTTTTTCTTTCATAGTGACATTTTTGACCCTTAAATAGAAAAAACATTGTCATCATGCTAATTGTCAAAAGGGTTAATAGGCGGTTAAAATAAAAAAATAAGGGTAAAAAAATAACCAAAAATTGTTCAAATTTTATTTAATGATATTATATAAACTAATAATAATATTATATTTTAATTATATCAATTTGGATATATTTTCCATGAAAATTAATTTATATTAATTTAATACTTTAAGTAATTCAAAGAGTACTCCTCCACTCACTTATAAAAGGGAACCTCTTCTCTTATCTTACTCACATATTTTTGGACTTAAATCATGGAAAGTATATATCATAATACCTTCCTAGATTACTTCACTATTTCCTGTATCTTACAGTATTATCAAAATACCATTCCTTAAAGTATTAAGGTGTAATCCAAAAGTGGATTCTCAACGAAGAGGTATAACTTTTAACCTATCATTTTCAATTTTACTAATCCTTATAATTCCTATAAATTAATGGTATCCATTATAAAATAACGAATTAAGTGTATTAAAAATTATTAATTTTTTTAATGAGAATGGAAAAACCACTATCCCCCTTCTCATCCATTAGAAAATGATAAGATTGCTCATGTATACACGTGGACTACCACCTCCACGAATTGATGTGATTTGTTTTTAACTTTTATTTTACTTTAATAATAAATAAGGATAAATTTAATGAATATGTATTATAAATATGATATAATATTAATTTTTTAAATGTTAATTATTATTTACCTTTATTTTTTTATATCCATCAAAAATTGAAAACAACATTCATGCATACTTATGACCTACCATCTACATGAATAGTGTAATTCATTTTTCTATCTCTATATTTTTTGGATGAAACTAAATATATATACTATAACTATATGTGATATTAATATTATGATTAAAATTTTGGATATTATGTAACCAAGATCAATGTACAAGGACCGGAACTACTGAACCGAAATTCTCAAGAAAAATGAAACACTTAACACCCAGAAATGACAATTTTAATAAAGAATTATTAATAAATGGGTTTTTAAGTGGATCATATATGATATTACTAGTTTGTAAATTAATCTTTTATATAATTATAATATATTTAAATTTATTATACAAGAGGCTAAAAATCTTTCAAAGAAAGTCAAACTCAAGGTAAGGGTTTATCATCTCAAATTGTATTCTTTGGTACATATGTTATGTTATGTACCTATATTAGTTTATAAGGTGTATATACGGCCATTTTTATAAGTTATATAATGAATATTATTATTATCATGATATTTAAAGTTTCATTTTATGTTATTATTTCACAGGGATTATGATTCAAAAGATACCAAAGTAGTAAGGGTTTTATGTTATATTCTCATTGTTTATCAGAATTGTTTATGATTAAGTTTCCAATAATAAAATTTAATGATATATCTCTCAATAATATATTAAATTTTATTCTAATCTGGTTATTTATTGATAATAAATGTTTTAATTTCATTTTAATCTCCTTCAATAACTCAAGAAACCAAAATAATTTTTTTTAAGTAGAATCATCTTTATTTCTCTCTTCTGTCAAAAATCTATTTTCTTCCAAGTCCACATGTTCTAAAAATGTTTTAAATAATGTTTTTAATATTATACTATTATTTTTTTATTCATTTGTAACCATTTTTTAATTTTTAAATTTTTTTTAAAAATAATCTTCTTTTCATTTTCAAAATGTGTTATTTTTGACTTTTTATCGAAAATGTGGAAGGAATCTTTATTTTAACATACATGGCATGAACAAAATTTCATGTCATCATGACCATTCAATGCTTTAAAGATTAATTTAATGTTTACAAGGTTCTTTTAAAATAATATTTTTTCCATAATATTTTTAAAATTTTTATTTTTAAAATAAGTGATTTCAAAGTAAAAAGGTTATTTTCCTCAATAAATATTTCAAGTGATATTTTAAAGGAATTTTCATCTAAGATGACATATTTTGATATTAAAAAGTCTCTACTGGGGATATAAATTAGTGATACCATCCTTATTCTTTATCTATATGGTTTATGATTATGATGATGAGATATTTATCAAACCCATTTATTTTTCACAAGTTATACTATGATGAAATGTTTAGGAAACCAATTTCCTTTTCACATGTTATGATATGATGAAATTATATTATGGAACACATATGTATGTTTTTCACTATGTGATAGGGAACTCATAATTATATATCCCTCCAATTAATTGGGTAAATATGGATATCTTATGAGATAATTAGGACTGGAATGAGGTGTGAACCTAGTTCAAAAAGGAAATTTGTCTACAATGTAATCTTTGGAGTGAACCTTGGTTAATGATATTATGGTTTGGGGAGTGAACTCGATCCTCTATGATAGTCTTTGAAGTGTGACTTGAATACTAATGAAGTTATTTTATATGATTTTTTGTATTCCCCAAACTCATGCCATATGCCAATGTTATGCACTCATGGATAATGTTCTTTGATTGATTTATGATTCATGTCTTATGAACTGTCAAGATTTATATAATTATTCAGGTTTATGAACTATTATATGATGGATATGGTTTTTAAATGTTAAGATCGTGTTATTATATCATAATTCTCATATTATACTTAATTGATCATTAATATCGCCATTTTTTACCCTTACTGGGTATCTAAGCTCACCATTTATTATATTTTCTTTCCATAAGATATAAAGTAATATTTTAAGTATAAAATGTCGAAGAAGGGGTCTATTTCTGAAGAACTAAGTGGGAGATGATGTAGATCTCTTTTGAACAATTTTTTTATATATCTATGTTTCCAAAGACACTAGACCTATAAAATTATGGCATAGATCATAATGTTATGTATTGAATGCTCAAAAAATTAAATATAATGTTTTTTATAGAAATTATGGGCTGCTACAAGAAAATTTCCACACTTTATATTATGTACAATAAGAATTTACAAGCTTTATGTTGTGAACAAAAAAATGATCATGCTTCATGTTGTAAAAAACGAAATACCCAGGCTTAACATAATGATCTCATGAGATATAAATCCTTAACCAATGAATTATAGGGTGATATTATACCCCACCTATCAATATTTCACACATATTTGTGCCACTTGAAATTAATCTTTCATTCTATCATAAAGAACCCATGGAAACAAAATGGGTTTTTTAACATTTTCAAACAGCATCACATAAAATGACTTTAATAACTAGATCGAATGATACCCAAAATTTAATCAACAAAAAGGATCATTTCATAAAATATTTTTAGATATTTATTCATAAAAAATAACTCTATATTAGTTATAACTTTTGGAGTTAATGAAGAAAATAAAACTGAAACCATAAAAGTGTTTTTAGAAAACATTTTTATCTTTGCTGTTAAAGATAAAATTATGGGTTGATTTTAAAAAGGTGAAGTGATTTTTTTTTAAAGGATTTACTTTAAAAAAATAATCTTCAATAATAGATCCTTGAAAATATGTAAAATTTATCTAGATGGAATATTAACAGGAAGATAAAACATTTAATGGAAAACCTTTTTAATATTTTGAAATACCTTTATTGAAAAACCACATCATAAAAAGTGTAATAAAATTTATTTTGAAAATTGTAAAAGGGAAAAGTTAATTTTACATGATATAGTATAAAATTAGGTTTCTAGATATAAAGTATAACGTTAGTAGGAAGAGAAAACCTAGAGTTGAAAGAAAAAGAGATTATTTAGAGAGTATGTGAATTATTCTAAACATAATCACTTTTTATTAATAAATAATCAAACAAAGTAATTCCCAAGAAAATAATGATGATGGTAATTATAATTTTATCATAGAAAAAAGTAAAAACATATTTTAAATCTGTATTCAAAAGGTTATGATTATGACTCAAGAAAAGAAGTTGAGTAAAGAAAACCCCCTTACAACTTCATTATCTTTCGAATTGTAAACCCAAGAAAGGTATAACATAAGATAGATTTTTAAATACCATTAATTTCATTAAAAACGTGTTAAAAATAAATGAATGGGTAGTTTATAAACTCTAAAAAATTAAACAAGTGGTGGATATGGCATGTTTCTCAAATAAAGAAAAATGAGATGACAAACTTGTGCCTTAATTTTTGAATTCCACAAAAGTGATTTAACCTCCTGTATAATAGAAATAAATATATTAATAAATTATTTTAGAACCTTATTCACATATATAAACATTTATAAATATTCATCTCAAATATATTAGTTAGTTATATTTTATTTTCATCATATGATGTTATTAGTTTTGATTTCTTGTTTAGTACTAGTTTCATAATGGTGGTGTTGATTCTTGTTTATAGATTAAAATTTCATAATTATGAGTTCATTATAATATAATAGATGTTTTATAATGTTCTATTTAAATTTCATAAGTATTTTAATTATGATTCATGAAAATAAAGTAGATGATGATCTTTTTCTGACAATTTTTAATGAACAAAAGAGTGGTGCATTGCACATGAGCCTCAGCCCAGTTGGTGAGGACTTGGTAGGTGCATCCAAGCGACCCAAGATCAAATCTGGGTGGAGGAGTATTTTTAGGTACTATAGCAGGTACAATTCGGTACTGTAGTAGCCAGAACTATTCATCGATTTGGGCATTTGGGCCATCGGTTTGGTCCTCGGGTCCCGTAAGGCTTTTGGGCCACCCAAAGCCTTCAGCCTAGTTGATTCTCAAGGCCTTAGGGCCACCTTAAGGCCATTGGACCACCCCATGGCCTTCAGGCCACATGAAATATAGATGTACCAGTCAGACTACAAGGGACAAGGCTTCAGAGGAGGATTCAGGGCAGGCACATTCACTAGAGTAGAGCTAGCCGGAATTGAAAGAATGAGAGGGTATGGCTTTTCCATTCGTACCGGGCCTGTCCAGCTTTGCCTAGGACAACTAGTCAACTAGCCCTACGATGGTGGAGTGCTGATATCATGACATATGATGGGGAGGAGAAGTTCCATGTTATCTTGTTTGGGTGATTCCCTCTAAGACCTATGGGTCATGTAATTGTCACTAAGCCTTCGGGCCTTTTAAGGGTTCCACCTCACCCCTTGAAAGGTGTATTATCAAAAATAATAAAAAATGAAGGCCTTCGGGCCATTCTGTAAAAATAGTGATGTATTAATAATAAGTTTAATATTAATATAAACTTTCCAAAACCATAAACAAAATATTATTTTCTCATAAAAGTATAATAAAATCATTAATTATGTTTTCATATTCATCCTTTATAACACACCAATACTTTACGGTATTCTACTTCTTAAATAAATTAAATTTATTCGTTAGTATATGTTTCACGCAACATTGAGCTTAGAAGAACCATGATATACTATTAAATAATATTATTTTAACACTATCATTATAAAACATCCATTAAAGTGGTGGTTTTTAATAGGATTAACTAAATTATGAAAATATTATTTAAACGTTTTTATAAAATGAATTTATTTATTACCAATTAATTGAAAATTAAAATAAAAACCAATTGAATATAAAGGTCTTGTTTTTATTAAAAAATTATTTTAATGCCCATAGTGGATTTTTATAATAATAAATTAAATTAATCACTATTAGTGAAATTTATTAATGAAATTTATATGTTATATATTCAATCAATTTTTTTAATTCATCAAATATGTTTTATAGTCTTAAGTAAGAATAAATTTGATTTTAAGCATAAAAAGATATATATTTCTAAAGGCAATCTTCCACCTTTTAATGGCGCACCTGTTTTAAAACTAAATTTTAAATTTTATATAAATTTTATTTTAAAAAATAAACTCAAATTTTGAAATTTAAATATCTAAATTATCTTATATTAAAATTTTAGTATTATTCTGAGAAGTTTCATTTTATTTTTGACAAATAGTGAAAATACTAAATTTTAATTAAAATTGATTTTTTACTAATTTAATTAGATAGTTAAATTATATTATAAATTGGTTATAAAGAATAATTATTTTTAATATACATCAACCAAAACAATTTATGGTGTTAGAATCAATTTTATATTGAAATTTGATATATATAAAATTTCAAACTTTTGAACTTTTCACTTTAAAAACATGTTTTTTCATTGTGCCTGTGGGATTGATTTTAAATATAATTTTTCTAATTATATGAAATAAATTTGGTAAAATTGATTCCAAATTTTTAATTATAAGTTAAAAATTAGTTTTTAAGGTCAATTTCATTTGTAGGAATAAAAATTTTATCATGGTAAAAAAATTATTTACCGCAGTATAGGTAATAAATGAAAGGTGTTAAAGTTAAAAAGGTAAAGGATTAAAATACCTAATAAATATAACATTTAATGGGTTTTGAGGTATTTTTAAACCCTAAACATTATATAAAATATTAATTTCTATCCAAAGTCATGGAAATTAATGCCACCTCAATGTGGTTGACTTTAAATTTAAAATAGCCATTATTTTAATCATTTAAACCCACCTCTCCTCAAGTATAAATACCACCCCATTTGGACCCAAAATCATTATAGATCCTAAATTATATACCAAAAACTCTCCTCCTCACTCTACCCACATCAAATTGATTTTGGTATCACCAAAATACCAAATCTAAGATCCTCAAGGGGTCCTCTAAGGATGTGATATTCAAGAGGTAATTTTCTCAAAACACCTCTCTTAATTTCTTTTATCCTTCTACTTTCTCCACATAAATTTCATAAATAATGTAATAATAGTTACATAATCATGTAAATACTGTAATTTTATGTTAATAATGTAATATTTTATATTAATACCTTTTATTACCTCCTATTATTCAAAGAAACAAAACTATTATCTAAATTATGGCGCTTAATCACCTCTGCAAATAATGCTTTTGTTATTTTTATACTACCACATTAATGGAATGTAATAAAACTATTTTTATGGTTAAATAAAATTTTAATAAGTATATTATAACCTAATCCATGTTCTGTAACTAATATATACTCATAGTAATAAATAAAATGAAACTAGTTCAGGGTGTTCGTAAAAACCGCCAAAATAAACAAAACATTTATCATTAACATTTTATCAAATAAATCATCCAAATACAAGAAATAAAAATGATATATGGGACCATTTATACTTTTTTAGTTTAATCCAATTTTACAATAACATCAATAATTTTACACAGACGAACCGATCATGAAACCATGAAACAAACGTAACCGAAACTATGAAATTAATGAAAAATTATCATTTAATGGGTTATTAAATATTATTAAATAATCACATAAGGTATGATAAATATTAATATATTTCTATAATTAGTTAATAACATTCTATAAATCATAATATATGAGGTTAAATAATGCTACACTAAAGGGAAGTGTGAGGTAAGGTTTTTCTCATCTCGCTTTTACTTCAATGAGATATATGCCATATTCACCACTTATTTCTTATGTGTGGTGTATTTATACTTAATTTTTATATATAATATCATGAATCTCATTATATTAATTTTATTAAATGTTTAATTTTATCATTATTACTTTTATGGGGCATACGATTCGACGGATTATAAGTGGCGATGTATTTCTTAACTTAATTTTCATTCATAGGGTTATACTTATATTTCATTAGTTATGTAATGATAAGGTTATTTAGGAAATTAATACTGATTATATCATGTTGCATTTCAAATTTTTTGGTGGATTTATAGTGAATATACATAATTATTCTATTTGATCAAAGAAATGATCTTTTTAAGGGACTTCGTCTCAATCTTATTTCATTGAGGCATATTTTGATGTTATACACCCACTTTTATGAGGTGTATGTGCAACACCTTTAAAATATCATATCATGAATTTATTTATTCTCATGTTATTTAACATTTTATAAAATGTTATCCCTTCACGGGTCTTATGATTAAAATGTTTCAAAGTGATATGGGACACTTTGATTTAATCAATTATCTGATATATAATTAATGATTTAGGCATGTAGGAACGGGTGGGACCTGGTTATAGATAGTCCCTTAATGAATTGGTAGTATCCTGATATGAAAATTTTGGCCAAATTAAATGGGTTTTTACCCATAATGATTAAACTGTATTGTGAAAGTTCTTGACAGTAGAGGCACCATGATGTCTGAGATCATGGCATCAAAATTATCAAGCATTGACTTCATTCAACATTCAGTTCGAAAGGATTTTCACTATGAAAAAAATATATGGATGAATTTTCATTCTCATTTTATCGATTACATGCCATGTGTTTTAAATTATTTACCTTTCCCTGAAAATTATAATTTATTTATTTATGATAGATTCTGCTGTATTGAACCCTTACTGAGCATTTGACCTTAACCCTTTATTATGTTTTAATTCCTCAGTTTACCAAGAAGTTTATTATTATTGATATATAGGGTTATTATAAGGGTAATAATGGTGTTCTCAAAGAAAATTATTTTGGAATTTTATATTCACAATGTAATTTTAATTTCAAATATATATCTAGTTTACCAAGTCTACTAAACAATTATATCCTTTGGAATGTAATTTATTGTATCTTATGCCAATGTAAAAAATTAAGGCATTATCTCTGTGCTACTGGGGTCGGGGTCATTACAGTTGGTATCAGAGCAGGTTTAGCATAAACCTTGGGAACTAGATATACAAAAACATAAATTAGGGAATTAACCCTATGTTTGAATTTGAGGATAAGTATAAGTATATGATATCATCCTGTATACTTTTTAATGATAATGGATAACATAGGTTAAACCAAAGGACTCATAGATTCAGAATGTGTCATGATATTCTTTTTTTTGTGTCTTCATATTGTTATTAAATGATTATATATTATTTTTTATTTTTTTTATTTTTTTTAACTTTTATCAGCGCTTTTATGAGCGCTGATAAAAGGGTCACCCTATCTTCTCCTCGATTAACAGTGCTTTTTTTAATATTGTTAATGCACTTTTCTAACGATGATAAAGGCCAAATTGGTATTAGTGATTATGTGATTTATCACTGTGATTAGTGTTTCTCAAACTATGCTATTGGTTTTAGTAAATGGATAGAACTAGAAGGAACTGGTTTAATGATGAATGTAATATACAATGTGTTGATCAGAAACCAAATGAGAAAAATGAATGGAAAGAATAATATTGTCATTATTCTTAACTAGTTAGCAACATATACAATTAACAACATGCACCTTAACCAACTTTCAGACTCACCAAAGAAGAGACGGATAGAGTTTGTTGATAGCTTGGATGGTGGAAACCATAGAGGAAATATGATTCTATTTTCTACATGTTGATAATGTGAGAATAAACACCCAATTTAATGTTTTATATGAGTATAAATATGTTTTGGTAGTGGAAAAAAGATATAAAGTAACTTATTATAAAAAATAAAAATTTTGAAATAATATTATCCATAAGGTATCATTGATCATTGAATGTTTTAAATGTGGAAATGATGAGAATTATGAAATATATTTCCTAGGGGTGTGGAAAATCATGAATAAAATCAGTAAGGTTATGCGATTAATAGTTATACTGCTTTTGATGATGAGACTATAAATGAAATATTAAAGGAATGAGTAATAAGATTATGAAGCGTAGTTAATGGCTAAAAATAAAGTGTAATGATAAAGTTATAGTGTATTTGGATTTAATAATTATGTTTTAAAATTATAAATGATATTATAGTTTTAAAAATCAATATATATAAAAGGATTTTACTATAGTACTTCTTCTTTAAGGATTTAGAAGCATGTGATAAATAGTTCCAATAACCAAGAGAAGTTATTCTATTGAAAGTTGATCTTTTTTAAAACACATGGTTTGGGGAAGATAAAATTAATATGTGTTTGATGCTGAGATAATAATTATAAATAAATTTTCATTATACAATATTAGTGAACATGAAAGTGGTTAGTGATTTGATGGATTATGTGGGGTTTACTACTTGTTTGGATTTAAGGAATATATTCAACAACCTGAGATCTTATTTTTGGAAGAATGATTGTTTTTATTAAGGTTTTAAAGGTAATCAAGGTATTAATATATTTTTCATGTGATAATAATATCTGCATTATATTGTTATGAAAATATAATGTTAAGTTTATTTTGGAAATCTAGTGACCTTCCTTTTAAATTTTTGGTCTTTGAATTTGGATAGACTTATTTTGGATGAGTCTTGAGATTAAATACTTATGGAATGGATCATGTTGAACTTTGGATATTATTTTTTATTGATAAAATATGCTAACCATTTTGTTTTAAATAGGTATTTAAAGGCTAAAGTAATGACTTTTGAATCTTATGATTAATTAAAGTGGTTCAGGTTAGAAAAAATCAACTCGAATATCCCTTTCCTAGCATAATATGTGAATTAAAGATAGATCGAATCACATCCAAAGAATAAGATTATGCTTATGACATGGAAATAAATCAAGTAATTTAATTTTATCATGTACTTATTTAGATATTAAAAGAATCCCTCAAATCTAGGAAAAGTATTTTGGGAAAAAAATTATCCATTTACTTTTCTTACTAAGAAATCAATGGAATTTTACCTGATCATGTGATTTATGGTTTTCTGATGGTTAACTTTATAATGATCATGTCCTCAATCATTCTCCATCAGAACTCAATGCTTATATTTGTATTCCATGTCCCATTTTTTAATTTCCACCAATTTTATCCTATTCAAAAGCCTCATTTTGTGGTGAACTTTGCATTTCCATTTACCTCTTATTATGAGGATGTTTTATTAACCCTATTTACGATGTAGGTTTCCCATAAAGGAATTTTCAAGTATCAACCCTTGATTTTAAAAGTGAAATTTCAAATTTTGATGATTCAATTTATTGAAGTAAGCGAGAATGTAACACCCCAATATTTTATGGTATGTATCTTCTTAAATAAATTAAATTTCATCGATAGTATGTAGCACACAACATAGAGCTTAGATGAACAATGATATTCTATTAAATATTATTATTTAAACACGGCTGCTATAAACTAACTATTAAGTTGGACATTGTTAATATTATTTACTAAATTATGAAAATATAGTTTACACATGTTTATAAAATGATTTTTTATTACCAATAAATTGAAAATCAAAATAAAAACCAATTGAATATAAATGATGTGTTTTTATTAAAAAAACTATTTTTATTCCCACAAGAATATTTTATCATAATAAATTAAATTAATCACTATTACTGAATGATATTAATTAAATTTAAATGTTATCTATTAAATAATTTTTTTAATTTATCCAATATGTTTTATAGGCTTAATATAAGAATAAATCCAATTTTAAGCATAAAAGCTATATATTTCTGAAGGTAGTTTTGCCGCCTTTTTATGTCGCACCTATTTTAAAACTAAATTTTGACACTTTTATAAATTTTATTTGAAAAAATAAACTTTATTTTCTAAATATTAATATCTAAATTATCTTAGATTAAAATTTTGGTGTTTTTCAGAAAAATTTCATTTTTTGACAAATAGTGAAAAATACTAAATTTTAATTAAAAACTGCTTTTCTGACTAATTTATTTATGTAGTTAAATTATATTTTTAATAGGTTTTAAAGTATAATTAGTTTTAATATATATAAATAAAACCAATTTCGGTCATTGGATTCAATTTCACATTGAAATTGGATATAAAAACATTTCAAACATTTGAACTTTTCATTTTAAAAAACCCTCTTTTCATTGTGTCTGCAGGGTTAATTTAAAATATAATTTTTCCAATTATATGAATTAAATTTAGTAAAATGGATTCCATATTTTGAATTTTAAGGTCCAAATTAGGTTTTAAGGTCAATTTAATTTTTATTCATAAAAAAGTTACCTTGGTAAAAAAATTATTTACTGTGGTATAGGTAAAAAATGAAACATGTTAAAGTTTAAACGGTAAAGGTTTAAAATACCTAAAAGATACAAAATTTGAAGCTTTTTTTAGGTATTTATCAACCCCAAACAGCCTATAAAATATTAATTTCCAGCCAAATTTTTGGAAATTAATGCCACCTCAATGTGGTTGACTTTAAATATAAAATAATCATTATCTTAATCACTTTAACTCACCTATCCTCAAGTATAAATATCACCCCTCACCACCCCATTTTGATAAAAAAATAATTTTATCTCCTAAAATATCTGAAAAAACCTCTCCTCCTCACTATCCCCATGTACAAGTGCTTATTTTATCACTAAAAGACCAAATCTAAGGCCCTCAAGGGAAGCTCTAAGGAAGTGATATTAAAGAGATAATTTTCTCAAAACACCTCTCTTATTTTCTTTTATTCTTATAATTTCCCCACATATATTTCATCCATAAAGGAATAATAATTCCAGATTAATTTAAATAATGTAATTTTATGTTAATAATATAATATATCATATACCTTCTTTTTATTACCTCGTCTTATTCAAATAAATGAAATTATTGTCCAAATTATGTCGCTTAATCACCTCCATGAATAATGTTTTTGTTATTTTTCCATTACCACCTTCATGGATGGTCATAAGACTATTATTATAGTTAATTAAGATTTTAATAGGTATATTATATCCTAATTAATGTTTTTAACTAACATATACTCATAATAGTAAATAAAATGAAACAAGTTCATGGTGTTCAGAAAAATAGCCAAAAAAACTAAACATTTATCATTAACATTTTATCAAATGAATCATCCTCATACAAGAAAAAAATTATATATAAGACCATTTATAATTATTTAATTTAATTAATACTATTTAATTTCACTTCTGGAGTTGTAATCCCTTTTTACAAGAACATCCATAATTTTACATAAATGAACCAATCCTGAAACCATGAAACGAACGCACCCAAAACAATGAAATTAATGAAATATTATTAATGAATGGGTCATAAGATATTATAAAATCATCACATAAGGTATTATAAATATTATTATAGTGATAGAATAAGTTAATAACAATATTTAAACCATTATAAAAGAGTTTAAAGAACTCTACACTAAAGGGAAGCATGAGGTAAATGTTTTGTCATCTCACTTTTACTTTGGTGAGATATATGCCTTATTAACCACTTATTTCTTTTGTGTGGTGTATATAAAATTAAATTTTATAAATCATATCATTAATATAATTATATTGATGGTATTAAATGTCTTATTTGATAATTATTACTTTTATGGGGCTTACAATTCGACTGATTACAAGTGGTAAGTGATTTCTTAACTAAATTTTCATTCATTAGATTAAACTTATATTTCATTGATTATGTCATGATAATTTTATTTCGTAAATTTATTTTTATTATATCATGTTTTATTTCCACTTGTTTTATGTGGATATATAATGAATACACATAATCGATCCATTTGATTAATTAAATGATCTTTGTAAGGGTCTTTGTCTCAATATCCTTTCATTGAGGCATATTTTGATGTTATACACCCACCTTCTTTTATGAGGTGTATATAAATACCATTTGATATATAATATCATGAATTTATTTATTATTGTTAATTAATTGAGTTATTTTATGACATCTCCATTCCTTTATTTTTTTTAAAATCACAAACACTTTTTCCTTAAATATTATTTTCTTTCTCTAAGGAAATTTATTTTCTTAACCCTTAAAATGATTTTCTATGTTATGCTTAAATTTACTTATCTAAGATTAAACATATTTCTCTTAAAAACTAATTTCCTTAAGAATAATTGGATCCTTATCTAAAATCTCAAAAAAATCTTTAAACACTAATTCCATCTGATTTTAGAATTTACTTCATCTTGATTTTTGACTCCAAGTTTCATAGAAATTATCACTCCAAATTATCAGAAATTATGTCTTCGAATTATCATAAATTATGACTCTGAATTATTAGAAATTTTGAATCTGAATTCTCAAAATGTATGACTCCTAATTCTTAGAAATTCTGACTTTGAATTCTCAGAAATTCTAACTCTGAATTCTCAGAAATCCTGACTTCGAATTCTTAGAAATTCTGACTCCGAATTCTCAGAAATTATAAGTCTATTTTCTTAGAAATATAAAATTAATTTCCTCCTAAATTCAGAAATAATTTCTACCTAAATTTATACTTTGTTTCTATCTAAAACCAGACTCTGAATTTTTATTTTTCCTAAATCCATTTGTATTCGTTTTTTAGAATTCATTTCCCACTATATTTAGAATCTGATTATACATACTTGTCAATTTTACTTATTTTTATTTAAGATATTATTCCAACATAATCAGATTCTAGTTTACATAAGTTTCTTAAAATTAAGAATGTTTTTCTTACATTGTATTATTTATTACACATGATTATTTTACAATTAAATGGTGTTGTACAATCTATTTTTATCTAACTGTTGGCTAAGTGACACATGTCCAAGTCCCTCCAAAATTCAAGGAAAAATATGACCGTTGGAGGAGGAGGAGACCACTATGATTTTTTCCTATAAATACCCCCATCTATTTGAAGAGTTCAACACATGTTGATAAGTGTTTTATGTTCTAAATTCTTGAGAGATAATTTTTTATATGAGATATTTTCTCAACCTGCCTTATGTGAATGCTGTGAACAACATGTTCAGCCTACCTAGTGTGAATATGATTGTTGCTGTGTAAAATAGAGGGATTCAGGGGATATGAAGATAGAGGTACCGATCACTTTATAGATCAAGGTCTTGTGGGGATAGAAAGATAATTTCTGATATTCTTATCAAGGGCTTACCCTAGTGTGGGTAAGACATACTTTTTTGAAAGTATAAATCATGGGACCTTTATCCAAGGTTGTTGGATACCCTTATCTTTGGGTTAAAAGATTTCCTGCCCATTTACTTATTTTTGTTACAAATTTTTATTCCACTGTGTTTTTTTAAAGAAAGAAAGTGTAACTTTCTTATACTTTTATAATCTGATATAAATAAAATTCAACACGCTTTAAGGTATAATATTTCCCTATATAAAATTTTCTTAAGTTTATTTATCGGATCCATCTTATCATATCCTAAGAAAGTTAGTTTCTTTATTAAGAACTATAAAAGGTTTTTCAAACCATTTTGTTTAACTTTGTTAAACATATATTTTCTTAAGGATAAAAATGAATGTTTTTAAACCTAAAATTCACCTCCCCCTTTTGTAATTGAGCAATCTATATATACTTTTTGATCCTACAATTGGTATTAGATGGGGAATCTGAAATACTTATACTTACATATAAGTTTTCTTGCTTAACTTTACTTTCTCATATTTACTTGTTAAAGTTTTTCTTAAATATTTTCTTGTTTATAACCTTTTACTACTATTCTTTTTTGTGGAAAAGAATTTATTTTATAGAATGGCTGGAATGAACATTGGTTATATAGACAATATAAATCCTACCATACCCCCAATATTTTATGTAAATTACTATGAATACCAGAGAGATCAAATGAAGACTTTTATTATCAATACTAGTGTGGAAAACTTTTTTATAGTTTCTGGAGACTACAAGATTCCTGAAAAGAAAATTAAGAAATTCAAAAATCTGTAAAAACAAGAATATCAACTTAATTACAAGGTACACAATACTTGTTTATATTCCATGACTAGGAATATCTAAAGTCAAATATCCTCATGTGAAGCTACCAATAGTATTTGGAAGAAAGTTGAAGTTACATACTTTGGAACTTCAAAAGTGATAGAAACAAGAAAATATATGCTTAGAGCTGAATATCTTGGTTTTATGTTTCCCTATAGAGAACCTGTATGAAAAGTGAAACAAAGGTTTATGACTATCATCAACAGTCTTAAATATATGGGTGATAAAGTACTTGATTATGAAATACTTATGGACAAGATAATTTATATCATGACCAATGAGTGGGAATAAAAAAGAACAGTAATTGATGAGAATAGGGAAGTATCTAACACCACTCTTGATGAGTTAATTGGGACTCTTCTTTAGCGTGAAACAATAATGAATAGAGATTCTGAGATCAATAAGAAAAATAATAGTAATGGTATAATTTATTTCATTACTACATCAAATCATATGAAAGCCAAGACTCCGAAAAGATTAACTAGATCAAAAGCCAACAAATCTATATTTATATATGAATCATGTGACAGTGATCATTCTGAGAATGAACTAGAAAATATTTCTCAAAGGATAAAATTATTGTGGGGAAAAAGGTTTTCAATACATATATAAAAATAAAGACATAAAGGGAAAGAAAGATTCAGAAGTAACTTATTATGAATGCAAAATAGCTGGTCATATCAGACTTGATTGTCCTATGATTAAAAGGAAAAAAAGAAAAGATATGAATTTAGAAAGAAATAAGAATAAGTACTAAAAATATAAGGCTAAGAAATTCCTAAAGGATAATGAAACCTGGAGTTCCAGTGGTGGGGAATCTTCAGATTAATCCTTGGAATATGAACCTTCTAGTTAAAAGAATATTTTTCTTATAACCAGATTACCTACTAAAAATCATTGTCTTATAGATAAGGTACACAATGCTGAATCCTTAACCAATATTTATTAAAATGAAAATTATTCGAATGGATAATATTATGAATCTTCAAATGAATAATATTCCTCATCAGAATATAATACCTGACATTTGTTTGAAGAAGTTTTTAGATTTTCTTAATTACTTGAGAATGAGAACTGTAAGATAAAAAAGAAGTTAGAGAAAGAAAATTCTAGAATTACTATTTAAAAATAAAAGTATCATATCATTCAAAATATCTTGATCAGAATACCCTTTATTTATAAAATATTTACAAAAACCTTAAGGAAGTAAATTTTGAAAAGGATTAACTTTCTAAGGATCTTGAAAATGTTATTTCTAAGAAAAACGTTTTAGAGACTAACTCAAACTTTAAGACAAATTACTATGAGGATAAGAATTTATAAATTAGACTGAAATATGATTTATTTTCCTTAAATAAACTTTTATCAAATTTCACTTCTGGAAGGAAATAATTTGACAAAATTTATTCACAACTTCATCCTATTAGGAATAGTTATGGATTTGGTTATTCTCATTCAAAATGTATTTTTAGCCCTAACTATTTTGTACCCCAAAGTAATCCTTTTTTAACTAAGTGTAAATATTGTGGACATTCGGAGAAAAAAATTTCATTAAACAAAACCCAATCCTTAGGTTTTCATAAATATTATTTTTCTAAGAAAATGTGGATACTTAAGATTTTACTTTCTAACAATTCTAGATCCAAGAAAGTTTTGATTAAAAAAGTATAACTATTTTATTTTAAAGAAAATAAAAAAAAGTACCAAAAAATACATGGTACATGGATAGTGGATATTCCTGGAACATGACTGGTAACAAAAACTTATTTTAAAATATTATCAAGACGAAAGGTGGAAAAGTAACTTTTGGAGAAAATGATCAAGGAGAAATTGTTAGTATATGTAATGTTGTTATTCTTATAAAATATTTAATTTAAAATGTTTTATTTGTTAAAGGTATTAAGCACAACCTTATAATAATAATTCAATTACGTGATTAATGTTACCTTGTGAATTTTAGTAATGATAAATGCTTAGTACACAATTCCAAGGAAGAGTTTATTCTCTCTGCCCATAGGCATGAGAATGTTTATACACTGAACTTAGAAGAACTTAAGAGCCAAGACCTACCTTACCTTAGTGCAATTGAAGATCAATATTGGTAATGGAATAGAATACTAGGACACTATAACCTTAGAAACCTATGAAAACTCTCAAAGAAAAGACTTGTTAAGGATCTACCGAAGATTATATTTTATTATTCAAAAGTTTGTGATCCTTGTAAAGATAAAAAGGAAAAATAATTCAATATTTAAATCAATTAATTAAGTCTCAACTTCTGATGAATTATAGCTAGTGCATAAGGATATTTTTTTTCAACACAAACTAGAAGTATTAGGGGAAAATACTACGTATTTTTTTTAGTTTATAATTGCACTACATTTACGTGGATCTATTTTCTAGCAAATAAATCTAAATCTTTTTCTTATTTTAAATATTTCTCAGCCAAATTTAAAAAAGATAAAAACCTTAGATTGATAACTATTTATATTTATCATGGGGTAGAATTTGAAAATTCATATTTTGAAACTTTTTTGTAGTAAGAAAGGCATTACTCATAACTTCTCAGCACCAAGAAATCCTAAAAAAATGGTGTTGTTGAAATAAAAAATCGAATTCTTAAAGAAATAACTAGAACCATGTTGAGTAAATATTCTATTTCTAAAAATTTTTGGGATAAATCTATATGTACTACTTTATATACTATAAATCTAGTTTTAATCAGACATTTTCTTAATAAAACACCTTATGAATTGTGGACTGGTTAAAAACCTAAAGTTTCTTACTTAAAATTATTTGGATGAAAATAATTCATCTTGAATACTAATGATAAATTACATAAATTCACACCCAAATCCTATGAAGAAATTTTTATAGGATATTCCACTACTTATATGGCTTATAGAGTTTTTAGCAAAAATTATTATTCTATTAAATAAACAGTGCCTGTTAAATTTGATGAATCTGATCCTTTTGTTTTTAAAAAACCCCAACCTACATATTTAGATATTTTTTCAAAAACTGATTATCAACTTTTGATGGAAGATTATTCTAATAAGGAAAATAATCAAGAAAATGTTTCTAAAGTATTTACCTTAGAATATTTTTTACCATATGTTGATGAACATGTTTTACAAAACCCAAATCAATTGTTTCTTAAGAATCATCCTAGTTGTAGTATCATTGGTGATGTAAATCAACCTATAAGGACTAGAAGTTATTTAATAAATGAATTAAATAATCTATAATTTATTTCCCAATTAGAACCTAAAATCACTAATGAATCTTTAGATGATTATTATTGGATTAAATCTATGCAAGATGAACTAAACAAATTCTAAAGGAATAAAGTCTGGACCTTGGTTGAAAGACCTAAAGAAACTTCTATAATTGGAGTAAAGTGAGTCTTCTGAAATAAATGTGATGAAAATGGAATAATTGTAAGAAATAAAGCAAGATTAGTTTCTAAAGACTATAATCAATAAGAAGGAATAGACTATGAAGAAACCTATACTCCAGTAGCTAGACTTGAATCTATTTGTATTCTACTAGCCATCGCATCATTCTTCAATTTCAAACTTTTTCAAATGGATGTGAAGTGTGATTTCCTTAATGGATATGTCCAAGAAGAAGTTTATGATAAACAACCTCCTGGTTTTTAAGACACAAAACATCCTAAACATGTTTACAAAGTTACCAAATATTTATATGGACTTAAAGAAGCCCCTAGAGCTAGGTATGTCATACTTACAGGATTCTTGTTTCCAAGAAATTATGTTAAGGGAACTTCTAATCCAACCCTTTTTATAAATAAAGATAAGAAAAATGTTTTTATTATTCAAATTTAGGTTGATGACATTATATTCAGATGAACTCATTAATCCTTAACTGATTTTTTTGCAAATATTTTGAAATATGAGTTTAAAATGAGTATGATGTGTGAGTTAACTTTTTTTCTTATTTTTAAAATTTCTCAAAAACTAGAAGGAACATATATATCTCAATATAATTATACTAAATATCTTTTTAAGAAGTATGGATTTGACAACATTAAAAGTGCAAGTACTGCAATAGGTACCTCAAACACTCTTGATCTTGATGAAGCTTAGAAACCAGTAGATCAAACATCTTTTAGAGGTATTATAGGAAGTTTATTATAATTAACATCTAGTCATCTATACTTAATTTTTTCAGTATTATTATGTGAAAGATATCAATATAATCCAAAGTAATATCATTTAAAAGCAATGAAAAGATTTTTTTTCTATTTAAAAGGAACCTTGGATTTAGGGCTTTTCTATTCTTTTGGAAATGATTTTATTTTAAAAATATTTTCGGATGTTGAC
The DNA here is from genome assembly GCA_963277665.1 of Viscum album. Taxonomy (NCBI): domain Eukaryota; kingdom Viridiplantae; phylum Streptophyta; class Magnoliopsida; order Santalales; family Viscaceae; genus Viscum; species Viscum album. The sequence continues at coordinate 629,578,194 of OY728134.1, read as the reverse complement.
TTTGGTGGTTGTAGAATGGATAGAAAAATTACATCTATAACTTGTCATTTATTAATAAATTCATTATTTTTTTAGTCATGCTAGAAGCAACACTTAGTAGCACTTTCCACTATTAAAGCTGAATATATAGCAGCTGAAAGTTATTGTGCTCAAGTGTTGTGGATGCAACACACCCTCAAAGACTATGGAATAAGTTTTACCAAACCACAAATAATGTGTGATAATACTAGTTTCATTTCCCTAAGAAAAAACCCTACACATCACTCTCGTGAAAATCACTTAGATATTAGGCATCACTTTCTTAGGGATCAAATAATGAAAAGAGATATCATTCATCAATTTATCGAAACGTAATACCAACTTTCCAATATATTTAAAAAATCATTACCCTCCGATAGATTTTAATACATTAAACAGATGTTAGGAATGATAAGTGTAAAGTAATCATCCATATTAACTTTTTGTTGAAAAAATCTCCAAACATTAAGATTCTCCTTTTCATAGGGGGTACATATGTTTACTCTTTTATATTTTCCTTAATAAAATTTTAAGAATCTAAAAAATAAATTTCCTTAATAAAATTTTTGGAATCTAAAAATTTTCTTTCACTAATAAACATTTATGTAACCCAAGTTCTTCAATAATAACCTTATCAATGTGGACAATTCTTTATAAGAAATCTAGAAGGTATGTTTTATTACTTAAATCATTGTAATAGTTTTTTTACTTGCATGTATTTATATCTTGTTTTAAGAAAACCTCCTTAGTTTCACTTTCCTTAAATCCAATTTTTCCTTAAAACCTCAAAAGATCAGAACCTATAAATATTTCTTTGGAATTAATATCAACCGTCATATTAGATCAAGGTAATATATTTCGTTGGATCTATCCATGAATTCTAACCATCGATGAAAATCCTATTTAAATGGACCCCATGTTCTCATTCCACATTGGTTCTATCAACCTTCTACATTGAAGCTCTACCACTCTTCAAATGTGTCATTCTATTTTCCTTATTTTCTTTGCATGTCACTTGATATTTCTACTCATACTCTGATGCAATCTCAGTCAAGAAAGGAACCCAAGGATTGGATTATGTTCAGGGAAAGGTTAATATATCTTAATTTATTCTCCAAGTATGATTATTTGATTTCAAAGATTATAAAATTAAATGGATGGGAAATCTTATGTGTTTCCAAGGATAAGAATCAAGACCTGGTGTAACCAGACCTTGTAGTGGAATTTTATGATTCGGTTCATTTCTATGAGAAAGGTGGAAAGGGATGTTCAAGTTTATAATCTATGAGAATTCATATTCTTTATCATTCAACAAGGCCGCTAGCATTATTCACATTCCATATGAAGGTGAGGCAATCCTCTGCTCACACTATTTTCCTGATAAGGAAGGATCCTTCAAGAAGGAAAAATCAATAGACTGAATTGGGCTAAAGAATGTTAAGAAACCCAAGATTTCTCATCTTTTGTCCAACTACAGGTTGGTTGATTTATGGATGTAAGGTTTCCTTATACCAGGGAAGTGTGATAAGGATTCACTTAAGATTTGTGTTATCTTTCTCTTGGATTTTATGGTGAACCTAAGAATGATAAATCTCATGAAGTACATCCTTATGAAAATCAGTAACATTAATAATGTCAATATCAAGACTCGTATTTTGATGTATCTAGAGATCATTTAAAATATTATATTCTTTTGTTTAGAATCTTTCAAAATCACCTACACTTCAAAGGCCATGATCTTTATGATTATGTTTCTTAGTGATGATGCTTTGATGATAATGAAGATCAGTTTCAATGGTGAATTAGGTGAGTTTGTGGATCTTCCTGATAAGTATGATCAAGTTAATAAAGTTAAAACTATAGAAATTTCAAGACCGTCATGAAAGAAAATAAAAGAACCAGAACCCCAATTACTTGAACATATTCCAGAACATTAATCAGCACCCCCAAAACCGAAGAAGCAAAAGAAGTTTTCTAATGAAGTAGTAGTTAAGGGGATATAGAAGAATAAAAAGAAGATGGAAGGATATGTTGTTTTTGGCTTAGATCCTATAGAGGCTAAGGCCTTAATGATTCAAGGAATTGAAGAACTAGATAAGAAATTAAAAGAGAAAAAGAAAAAAGAAAAAGAATTGCAAGATCAGGTTGTTAAATATTTATTAAAAGATGTTGATAAAGCTTCAAAACAAATACAGGTAATGGAAGCCTTCTTAAAGGATGCTTCACTTCTGGAACAGATTATTGAAGAAGAATAAATTCAACAACAAAGAAGAAGAATAAGAAGAGGAAAGTGAAGACTTGATTAGAATGGTTGAAGAGTATTATGAGAAGGAGTGTCCTTATGATAAACTTTCAATAAGAACTTCTCAAGAACCGTCCACCAAAATAGATTTAAAAATGCAGAAAGAAAAATATAAATAAGAGGAAGTTAGAAAAAGGCATTCCAATGAACAAAGCGAATATAATTATGACATTGTTAAGGAACGTGAATAGGAAGTTAATATTGGAGAATAAAAATTTGAAGTGGACAAATTTGTTGAAAATGTTGTTTCTAAAAGAAAGTTAGTCCTTCTTGATACACCTCAAAAAGATTTAGCTAGTACATCTAAGTTAAAGAATACAGAAGAAGTTAAATATACTCCTCTAGATAAAGATGATTCAGATTCCAAATTATCATCATCCATGGGACATGACTTTGTGGTTCATTCTTTGAAGAAAATTTTTGATTCAATACCATTCTTTCAAAACATTGAATCTCGATGTCATCTTATTCAGCTGACAGTCAACATGAAGTCAGATTCTACAAATTTTTTGATGGAAAATTTAATCAATCAAGAAACTTATTTCAAAACCTTCATGATAAACTATGAATCTTATATAAATTATTTCAAGAAGATTACAAATTGGTCTAAGTGAGTAGTATATTATCTTAATCTAGTTGGTGATTATAGGGATTTAGTCAAAGATGCCTTTAACAAGTCTGATGAAAAGTTCAAGAATCTTAATGAAAGGCTTAATCAATAGCAATCTTCCCAAATCCAAGAGGATAAATATCTCTATGGAAAGCTTAATTCAGTTGCTATTACCCAAAATAGAGAAAGATATACCACAGATCAGTAAGCAGAGAAAGTGAAATCACAAGAAGTTATCAAGTCACAAGAAGAAAGGATTCAATCACTTGATAAGAAGAACCAAGAGCAATAAGACTTACTCAAGAAGTACCAAGAAGATCATAAGGAGATAAAGAAGATAAAATACATCCTCAATAAGTTTATTCTAGAGAAGAATAAAGAAAATTTATTATCTTAGAACTCCAATATTTTTTTGTATTATAATATTTAGTTCAAACTTAATGAAATCTATTTTGTATACTTTGTTTTGTATGCATATTTATTTACAAACCTTTTAGGTACCAATTTTTTTCCTCCTTCATTCCTTTTTAAAAATCACAAAGGGCGAGAAAGGTTTAAAAATAATATCATATTAATGGGGATTTTACAAAAAAGAATAAATTTATTAAGAAAGGGGGAGCTTAATCTTAAAGAAAAATTTCTTAAGAAAAGGAAAGTCTATTTCAAGATAGTTTATTAAGATAAAGAATAAAATTCTAAAGGTGAAAAAACCTGGGGGTAGTCATATTCACTAAGCCACAAATATAAGGGAGATAATTTTTTATTTTATGTTTTCCAAACTTAATATTCTTTTTCGAAAAGTGGTTTGTGTATTCCAAAAGGGGGGATACTGTTAAGTTAATAACATATCTTATGACTTCTCCATTTATTTATGTTTTGAGAATCAGAAACACTTTTTCCTTAAATATTATTTTCTTTCTCTAAGGAAATTTATTTTCTTAACCCTTAACATGATTTTCTATGTTATACTTAAATTTCCTTATCTAAGATTAACCATATATTTCTTAAAAATGATTTTCCTTAAGAATAATCGTATCCTTATCTAAAATCTCAGAACCATAATTTTCTTTAAACACTTATTCCATCTAATTTTAGACTCCACTTCATCCTGATTTTTGACTCCGAGATTCACATAAATTATGACTCTGAATTCTTAGAGATTTTGACTCCGAATTCTCAGAAATTATGACTCTGAATTATTAGAAATTCTAACTCCAAATTCTTATAAATTTTGACTCCATTTTCTTGGAAATATGAACTCCATTTCCTCATAAATTCAGACACCTTTTATATCTAAATTTAGAATCGGTTTCTATCTAAAACCAAACTCTGAATTTGTATTTTTCCAGACTTCATTTGTATACATTTTTTAGACTCTGTTTCCCACTATATTTAGAATATAATTATACATAATTGTTAATGTTACTTATTTTTATTTAAGATATTGTTTCAACTAGATTGGATTCTATTTTACTTAAGTTCCTTAAACTTGATAATGTTTTTATTAAATGTTATTTTTTTACACATTATTATGTTACAATGAATCGATGTTGTACAATCTGTTTTTATCTAACCATTGGCTAAGTGAAACCTATCCAGGCCCCTGTGAAATTCAAGAAAAAACATGACCGTTGGAGGATGTGATGACTGTTGGGATTTTTACCTATAAATACCCTATCTATTTGAAGAATTGAACACATGTTGAGAAGTGTTGGATGTGAAAAATTCTAGAGAGAGAATTTTTGCTATGAGATCTTTGCTCAACCTTCCTTGTGTGAATGTTGAGAACAACTTGTTCAAGATATGAAAAAATTGTTCAGCCTTCCTAGTGAGACTTTGATTATAGCTATGTACAATTGAGGGATTCCAGGTATAGGATGATAGAGGTACCGATCACCTTTGAGATCAAGGGCTTGTGGGGATAGAAATACAGTTTCTAATATTCTTATTGAGGGATTACCCTGGTGTGGGTAAGACATACTTTCTTGAAAGTATAAATCAAGAGACGTTTATCCAAGTTTGTTGGATACCCTTCTCTTTGGGTTCAAATATTTCCTACTTGTTTACTTGTTGTTGTTACAAGTTTTTATTCCACTGCATTTTGTTAAATAAATAAAGTGTAACTTTATTATAATTTATTATACTTGTATACTCTGATATAAATAAGATTATATATGATTTAAGGTAGAATATTTCCCTAGGTATACTTTTCTTAAGTTTATTTATCAGATCTATCTTAACAGATCCTAAGAAAGGTAGTTTCTTTGCTAAGAACTAAAGAAGGTTTGTGAATCCATCTTGTTTAACTTTGTTAAACAAATATTTTCTTAAGGATAAAAAAAAAACTTTTAAACCTATAATTCACCCCCCCCCCCACCTCTTATAATTAATCAATATAAATATAATTTTATACCCTACAATTAACATGTTATTTAATGTTTTGTTAAATGTTATTCCTTTATGGGGGTTATGATTCAAGTGTATCAAAGTGGTATATAATAATTTGATTCAATATATTATTCAATATATAATAAATGATTTGGACGTAATGAAATGGGTGGGCCCATTTGTAGATATCCCCTAGATGCATCGATAGTCTCATGATACGACAATTTTGTCCAAATTAAATGGGTTTTAGCCCCAATGATTAAACTATCTTGTGAAAGATCTTGATAGCAGAGGTACCATGATGCCTGAGATCTTGGAATATAAATAATTAAACATTTGCTTCCTTAAGTATTTAGTTCTAGAGGATTTTCAATATGAAAAAATATATGTATTCATTTTTATTCTTAGTTTGTCAATTATAATGCATGAGTGTTAAATTATTTACCATGTCATGATGATTATCCTTTATTGATTTATGATAGATTTTCTTGTACTTAACCCTTACTAAGAATTTGAGCTCACCCCTTTCTTATGTTTTATTTTCCACAAGTTTCCAAGAAGTTTATTATGATTGATATGTAGGGTTATGCTAAGGGGAATAATGTTGTTCTCAAATAAAATACGTTTTGAATTTTACATTCAAAATGTAATTTAAATTTCAAATATGTATAGAGTTTACCTAGACTACAAAATCATTCCGTCATTTGAGATGTGATTTATTGTATATTATGACAATGTAATATATTAAGTCACTAACTCGAGTCTACTGGGTTCAATATCATTACATCCATGATAGATATTTATAGCATTGTTCATGTAAATGGTTAAACTGACCCAAAAAATAACAAGCCATAATTTATGGGTGAGTACGGTTAAGAAATTTATTCTCCTAGAATAATATCATTATTACATAATCATAATGATATTGTTTAGATGTTTTAAGGGGTTTAATCATATTTTAAGATATTTTTATAAAGAATAAAAAATTATATGAAAAATGAAATATGTCACTTTAGTGTAGGCGATAGTCGGCACGTATACATGGGTGACACATTCATTTACATATAATGGGTGGAAGATATGTTTATATTTTAAAAATATTAATGATGTGATAAATAAAATATTTATTCATTAAATTCCCCATTTAAACCATCCATGTAATATAGTTATGAAAAACATATCACACCGCTTATGTAGGTGGTTGCTCTCATGTAACACAAGCAGAGTTTTCATTTTTAGAATGGTTGGGAGGAAGGTAGAAAATGGTTATCCTCTAAACATAATAAAATTTATGTATAATTATGATACAAAAGTAATTATTTAAACATGTTTATAATATATTTATAGGAGGTAGAAGATGAAAGAAAGGAAAATAAATGAAAAGGGAGTAATTGATAATTTTACCCTACTCCTTGGAAGGGATCCTTTTCAAATTAGATTAAGGAACTGATAGGTGGTATTTTGATTAGACAAGAACCTATATAACATGGATAGTAGTTTTTAGGAGTTATTTAGGCATATTTTGGTCAAATTTAATAGGTTTGAGGTGTGAGGAGAAGTGGGGTGGTGATGACTACTTTTATAAGGAAGAGGAATATGACATTTTTGTAATAATATAAAAGGTAAGGTCACTATTCAAAAGTCAAGTGGATCCAATAATGAAAAATAATAGATTGGATAAGGGTTAAGGTCAATAAATTCTCAACGACATATTTTCACACATGTTTTTTAGTATTTTACTCTTATATTATTTCACTTTTACCATTTTTGGTTTTTACCATGCTAACTATTTTTTATCTAATTAATTTATATTTAATGCCTAAAATAATAGAAATTATTACATAATTTGGACATAATTATTCCAAATATTAAATAATTTTTTTAAAATAAAAATTTTAAGTGTGATGAAAATTAATTTGAATATTAGAGCACAAAACATGAAAAAACCATTCTTAAAAAATGTATTTTTTATTAAAAATTATGATTAAGATAAAATTATAAATTCCATTGATTTCTAAGACATTAATTTGTTTATTATTAATAAAATAAGTTTTCTATAACTTTCAAAACAATCCAAAACTAAATTACAAATTTTGGATACTTAGTTAAAATAAATAGACCAAAAATAGTTTTTATTAGAGAAAAATATTACTTAAGTTCCCGAAATGTTAAATATAGGTTTTATAAATCCAAAATTTTATTTTTAAATGATTTATTTTAATTTATAGTTATATATTTTTTATATAAAAATGTTTCATAAAATTTCAAATCATTCTTGTATTATGATAATGTTTTAAAAGTGACAGTATTTATAAAATCTGTATTTTCCATTATTCACCCCAAAATTCATCCTTTTTAGAAAAATCTCAAAAATTCACATTAATCTAATTTTGGCATAATGAATTCAAAAATGAAGTTTATTTTATAAAATTTAAATTATAAAATTTATAATTTTATAAACGTAAATACAAAATATAAAGAAAAAATATCTTTGTTGAAAAATGACATTTTAAGTGTTCTTAATATTATTTCATATCAATTTATAATTCAAAGAGTTTTAATATGTTATATATTATAATATTTGAAAAAAAAATAAATTTAATTTATTATGATAAAATATAAAAAACTTTTTAAAATAATAGTTATTTAAGAATGAACAATCCTTTTTAATATTAAACCATATTAATTATTTATCTTTTAAATATAAGAAATTTTAGTTGAGTAATATCTTTTCTTATTTCTAGAGGTTTTCTTATTATTTTTATTTTTATGATAATATTAATATAATATGTTTTGGATATTTTTAGTTTGATTTTGTTTGTGTGTCATGCTATAAAAAGTATTATATTTATTTAAAGGAAAGATATATAATAAAATCTTGGGGTGTTACAATACCCCATAATAGAACTTTGGCACTTCTTATCATTGAAAATTCAACAACACTCTATCCCAAAATTCATCTTCATCCTTCCCTTTCCTATAACCTAGATGATGATTCAATGAAATATCATTGGGAAATTCCCCAAGGAACCTTGATATGAGATGCGAATTCGAGTGTGACAAATTGAAACATTTTTCTTGTTTCTCTTTATATATCTTGTTCCCATGTGAATTGAAAATATATTCAACCAATATCAAATATTCCCTTTCACTCCACCTCAATGAACTATATGTGAATATTTTGGTAATTATTTCATGTAGGGACATAACATTTTTTACTTGGTTCACCACGATAGGGTACTCTAATGAGCATGCAGTCGATAGTGTGTTGATGCACCGATAAGTCACTAAGATCACTACTATTTGGTGGATACAAAGGTTGTGGTCACTCAATTCCTAGGATCACTAACTTAAAATATTTTTTAGGGTTAATATAAATTCTAAACCATGGCACACTATCCTTCCTCTTCCTTCAAATATTGGTCTGAGGTAGGATCACTTCCATAGTTTATAGACATGTAGGTCCCTTCATGTTGAAAAACATCTGGAATGAATGTAACATCATATATGTATAGATGAAATTTTAATAAACAAGAAAGTATCCTTAATAAATTTTTGTGAAACCTCATTAGAACAAAAACTTATCCTCTTGAAGAATAAATCTATAATTTTCACTTTCCATTATAAAGACCAAAATCCTATTCTTCATTGTACAATAGTGATTCCTCTATTTTATTCTATTTTTGAAATATGTTCAATCTGTTTAAAAACTTTTTTTGATTATTTACTGACCCTCATATATAATTACTATTCTTATTGAGATTTATATATACAGTTTATTCACTATTTTATCTATCTTCTCTCATACAACATGTCTTCTTCCTTTTATATTCCTGAAAAACTCCCACCATTTTGAGCTATAAGATTTTAATTTTGAACTCAAATGCAAACACATAACTACTTTGAATTTACAATAGTTCAATATCAAATATCATATAATATTCATGTCAATATTCACCATTTAAATCCATTTGGGTCATTAATACTCAAAAAATAACTACCAAGTAGTTGAAGAGACACCGAATAAGAAACACTACTCATAACCTTCAAAAATTCAAACCTTTACTCTGAAACGCTCATTAAAAAAACTTGATATTTGAAATAATGATGTTATATAGTGAATCTTTAGGAAAAACACTATTCGACATTATCAAAATCACAACCATTGTTCATTTTGACTTATGCCTCAGAAACCTAATATTCAATATGCCTAGTAAAATTGTTTAAAGCTTGAAAACTTGACATGTTAGGATATAGCAGATCCTCCAATTACTTTCCTTGACCAAGTACACCATGTCCTTAATTATGCTCATTTTGAGATCCCAATTTCTCATAGAAAATTTACAATTATAAATATTGAAATATTTTTTTTATACCTTTTCTACTTCCCATTTTGATTCCCTGAAATGATCCAATACCTTTACAGATGTGTGAGATAACCTTTACCCTGGTCACAAAATTTTTAGTTACCCTTACATAGATTATCTTCCAACTTTAAAATACCATCCACTATGGTGTGGTGAAAAATAATTTGATGTTTTGGCTTCACATAACCCTTATATGGTATTGAAATTACCAAGTGACCATTATGCATTAGTAGGTTTACCTTTACGTAGGCTGTCTGAACACAATGCAGCTACTACGACGGTATGGACCACTTTACCATTTTGTACAAGTGAATTTCCAAGTTAAAACACCAATGAAGAATCCCACTAAAACTTTATTCCATCCATTTACAAGTTCAAAATATCATGTCAAAAATCACTATGATATAATGTAATTCATGGTGAAGGTTTCATTCACAATAAACATTTTGTGTGAATAGAAAATTTCATTTTCTTATCACCCTATCTTTGGAGGCCCATGTCGTGTCCATAAAAATCCTCCAGGAATCAATTAATCCATATCCATTCCTATCATCAATAAATTTCTTTATAACTTTGGGTCATATCGAACTTATATTTTCAAAAAATATAATAACATCTCTTAGGGTTCCAACAATCCCCCCTTTGAATTTTATTGACAATTTTATTGAAAATGTAAACTATTCCCCCCTTTAAAATAGATAGGTATAATAATGAAAATATAAACTCTTCTCCCCCATTTTGTAATTAAATATAAAGGATTTACTTCATCCAACATCAACTTTTCTCCCCCTTAAAGTTTGATTTATATAGTAAGAAATCTCCATCTTAAACCAGGTGTATACTTCTTCATCATAATTTAAATACTAGATGGTTTCCTTTTAGCTCAGACTCCCCCTTCGAAAATAAAGACCTTGCACTATATTTTTCTCTCCCCATTTATATATATAAAATGGTATCCACGTCCAATTTGAGGGTATATTTTTTACATATCTCCCTTTTTCCAAACTTATTATCTTTTGGATTAATTTTTTTGGATTAACCAAATTCACTTTTTACCAGCTGATACTAATTGATAAAAACTTATAGTTGGATAATATAATTCTATAATATTCCTCTAAAACAATCTCGATGACAACTATATCAACTCAAATTTATCCAGTGAGTAAATTTACTAGTTATAATTTGGGATGTAAATGAATCCTCTAAGCCAACAATTCCTTATATCAGTGTATGAAACAAGATTCTACGTTATCCTATGTAAAGTTTTATATGTCACTTAAGAATAATAAAAACATTAGAGTAGCTTTGAACTTTTCATTTATCAATACAACTTGTGATATCTATCATATTCTCATAGAAAATTTTAGTATGGAAACATTAAACAAAAAGGTGTTATATATACCACTTTTAGTATCAAATGAAACCAATTGTAAAACATAACTTTACATGATTATTTATTCACATGTAATTCTTAACAACCTTTGAAAAATCATTATCAACTCCCATTAAGTCTACATAACTTGACATTAATAATACATACTCATTTTAAGTAAATTCCTTGTCTATAATAACCCCTTTTTAATAGAATAATTTAGTATCCTATAAAACCAACAACTGATACCAACTATTTGAAAACACAAATAAATAAATATGAAATTCATCCATGTAGCTGCTTATAAACTGACCTCTTACTTTAATGATATAATTACATTATCTCCTTGGAACAATATTTCTAATTTAATATCACGATTAAAAATAAAATTTAGTCTGATGCTAAATATAAAATAACATATTTTTCAAGATACCACTGATAGTTTCAGGTAGTCTTTGACACATTTTCTTTCATCATTCAAGCCCTTTTCCATTCATTTTTTAGTATTTTAAATTCTCCTCAACATTCACCTTTAGACTTGATATCAATATGAACTTTAATTACTTTAAACTCTTTTTACTACTTGCATTTTCCAACTTTAACATATTTTTTTCATTTCTACTTCATGTTCTTTTTAGCACAGTTACCCCATGGATTGAGTTTCCCCCTTATTTCTGCACCTCTTTAAATGAGATAGAAAAATTTAAAGTATATGGGGAGAGGGGTACCCTATATTTTCTCAAATTTAGAAATGAGGCTGGTCAGATTATACCAACCATTTATCATCCACTTTTAATTTTCTATTTTTCAAATTTAGGGAAAGGAATTCCATAAATTCTTTATGATATTCTTCATATTGAATGTATTTTGTAGTCAAATTATTCAACCTTTGTTAGTGGGTCTTATTTTTCTTAAACCACATACACACATTTCTTCTTGGATGAGTGTATTCTTTTCCTTCCTTATCTTGAGCTTTTCCACAATTGTGGAATATATTCAAATTGTGAAAGTCTCTTATTATGTTGAAAATTTAGTGTATCAATCATCCAAATTCCTTCTCCATTTGAGGAATCTTACACCAGTATTTATCTATTATATTAAAGTGGTTTTTGTGAGATCCCTTAGTCATGCATCTTCCTTTATGATCACGAGTGACATCTCAGAATGCTCTTTTCTTAGTGGATTTTTCTTCACATGCTCTTTTACCTTCCTCACAACTATGGAAACTTCTGTCTTCTTTTTCCATTCATGTTTTATTTCTTTTTTTGGAGGGTTTTTATGTGTAACCATATTTTGGAACATGATACACCCTTTTTTGAGTATCACATTGTTCTTCTAAAACTATAAACCTATTTTCCTTCTTAACATGTTTCTTAATCAGATAAAATATCTCATTGTATGTCATAAGAGTGGATTACCTCCTTGTAGAATCTTTTTCATTATGTGGATCCTTCCAATTGCAATATCTTTACATATGGTAATGTTAAGAACAAATAAAACATCTACCATAGTAATCATGCCTCATTAGGCCTTCCATTTATTATGATGTCATAAAAGAATATTTGGTTCTATATTTGAGAATCTGATATTTAAAACACATATTCATAGTATTCCCAAGACTTACACAATAATAATATTTTGTGGTTGCTTTATTTTGTGGATCATCTCTTCCTGATTTTTTATTGAACTTCTATTTTATCTTATATTTCATATCTATATTTTTTCTTTTGTATCCAGATTCCATATCTGGATTCGTTCTAGCTAAGAATGTTGGGGATGCCTTTGAGGGGATATCTATCTTCCCATTCAATTTTTTTATCCTCTCCTTAATTTATTTGATTTTCCCATATTTCTCCTTTATCTTGGAATTCATTTCTTTCATACTTGAGGTAGAATCCATCCCAAATTATCTTCTTTCATCAAGCTGTTTTTTGAGTTGAATGATTCTTACCTTTAATTCCTTCTACATAACCATTTGACTTATGATTTCTTAAGAAATTTCTTCTAGAAATTTACATTAATCTTTCTTTATTGTTCCTATATTATTTATTTAAAATTTAAAGGTCATTTCCTCTCTTTTTAGCCTCTCATTTTACAATGCTAAATCCTATACAAATGCAAGATACACTTCATGCATGAATCCCCCTTTATCCAACTCTTCTTATAGGGATAAAAAATCTTCTTAGTGGTTTTATGCACACTTCCTAGATTTTAAACTTGATGTGGTTTCCACTTAATTACTATAATCTCATATTATTTTAAGCTCTATGAGAGAGTCAAATATTTTTGGTACACATGTTTTTTTCATAACAAGGTTAGAATTAGATTAAAAAATAGGTTTAGAATTTATCATCTTAGTTTGAGAGCATTAATTATTAAGATTCCTCCATTGGTTTCTCATATTATTATATCCTTTATACATGAGGTATTTATCCAATAATTCTCCTATGTTTCTTTGATATGTTTCAAAAATAACTCTATTTTGGGTCAACAAATTAATCCCATTTTATATAACTTCTCAAGGGACTTATATAACTTATTCTATGTATTCTATGAACTCATTTTTCCTCTTTTGTAATTTTTATACTATTGTAAAATGATATCTTTATTATTTAATTCATTTATACAAGAACTTAAAAAATAAATACTTTGGTTAAACAATTAGCCAAATCATATTACTTTGATACTAATTGATAGGTCCCCAAGGTTCCCTAAGATGGGGGGGGGATAGGATGTGACCAATTTAAAACTTTTTCTTGTTTTTTTATGGATATTATTCCCACATGGGTAGGAACTATGTTAAACTAATCTCAATTATTCATTTATACTCTACCTCACCAAAAAATATGTGAATATGAATAAAAATAATGCATGTAGGGATATAATTATTTTTACTTGGTTTACTACTACAGGATACTCCATAGAGAATGAAATCAATAGAGTGTCATTTTACCAATAAGTCACTAAGATCACTATTATTTAATAGATACGAATTTTTTGGTCACTCCATGCCTAGAATCACTACCTTACAAGTTGTTTCAGGTCAATAGAAATTCTGACCCAAGGTGCGCTGCCCTTCCTCCTCCATCATGCACTACTTTATGGTAGGGTCACTTCCATGGTTTATGGACATGTAGGTAACTTCATTTTTAGAAACATATGGAATTAATTAAACCTCATATATATATATATATGTGTGTGTGTGTGTGTGTGTGATTTTTTAATCTCTATTCACTAATCCTTTAAAATTTGTTGTGAAACCTTCTTTAACCAATAATTTCTCCTCTTCTAAAATAAATATGTAACTTTATCTTTCTAGTATAAAGATTGTAATCATATCCTTCACTACAAAACAATGATTCCCATATTTTATTCTATCTTTTAAAGATATTAAATGAGTGAAAATACTTCTTCCACTTCATTCTAACCCCTCATCTTGAATTCTTATTCTTCTTGAGATTTAGATATACAATGAGTTCTCTCTCTTCTAGGTGTTCTCTAGTATAATAGGTCATATTCTATTTACATTTCAGAAAAACTCCCACCATTTTGAGTTATAATATTGAATTTTGAATTCAAAATCAAACACATAACTAACATGTATTTACACTACATTAATCTTATCTCTCGTATCATCTTCATGTTAATCTTCACCATATGAACCTTCACTCTGAAATACCCATAAAATATATTTCTCCTTCACACTAATACATAGTATGGTGAATCTATAGGTAAAACTTTTTTTAACATTCTCAACACCATGAATAATATCTATTTCAAATTCTACCTCATAAACTTGATATTCAAAACCCCTAGTAAAATGTTTTAAACCTTAACACCATGAAAAGTTAGGACATAGTAGTTCCTCAAATTACTTTCCCTAAACAATTTGTCCAAAATCTTTATTATTCTTGTTTTAAGCTCCTAATTTCTCATAGGTAAAATGTAAAGTTGAAAACTCCATGGTATGGAACACTTATTATAGCCATTTTTATACATTAACACAAGTCAATGACTTTATTCAGGTGTGATGTAACCTTTATATAGGTCATTGAATTTTGAGTTACCCTTATATAGATCATCTTACAACATGAAAAAACTATCCACTAATTCATGGTGAAAAATTACAGGCCTTTTTGGATCCACATGACCCTTACGCAACATTTAAATTATAAAGTGACCATTACACACCATTAATATTACCTTTATGCAGGTCATCAGAATGCAACACAGCTATTGTTATGGTGTTTCCCTCTTCACCATTTCTCATAGGTTAATTTAAAAGTTAAATCTCTAATGAAAATTCCCATTATAACTTTATCATATCCATTTAAAAGTTACAAAAGTCTTGTATAGAATCACCACAACATGGTATAAATTTTGGTTAAGGTTTCCTTCACCAAAACCATTTTATGTGAACAAAAAAAAATCAATTTTCATGTAACCATTTTTTGGTGGCCTAATATGACTATATAAAAATCCTTCAAGCATCACGTCGGCCATCTCTATTCTTATTTCCAATATATCACTTTATCACTTTGGGCTATTTTCTACTTATAATTTCAGAAAATCCAATTCCAAATCTCAAGGTTCCAACATCTTTCAATCGAATAATGATAAAGTTATCATAAACCACACAATTCAAAAAAGCATCATAGATGATAGCATCACTCAATAGAAAAAACACCAACCCACATACTAATTTTCATAACTAGATATTTCTCACAACACATCACATAACCACATCACCACTCCTCACATCATAGATCCACTATTTTGTTTCCATAAGAAAATTAAATCACAACATCAATCCCATTACACTAAGTACAAAATCACACCACACCTCAAAAATCATCCATAATACCTCATGTAAACAATGAAAACCAACCAAAATGGACAACACTCATCACTACTCAAACCATCCCCAAAATAGCCACAAAACCATTTTGTTCCCACACAACCAACCATACCACCACAATATTATCCATGAAATATACCATCCATGAAAACACCCCCAAAAACTATCCAAAACAACACCCAAATAATGATACAAATCACAGTGATACAAGCCAAGCATATTGGAATCAAATAACACCCAATTCCAATAATGGAACACTTAAATGGCCCACTTTTTAAAAAACACCACCATATTAATTCAGAATCTTTTACATGAGAAACATTATCTTAATTCCAGATTTCATATAACTAATTAATTTCCATATTTAAATGATTAACATTTTATGGAAGGTGATCTCGTCAATTCAGTCACAACAACAACTCATAATCAGAAAAAAAAACATCATAAAAAATTATCATTTAACATAAAATTTTAACAAAATAACTTAGAACTTCTAGGAATAAATTTCATTATGGGGAAACCTCATATTAAACAAAATTTAGATCATCACTTTATGGTTTCTTGAATGGTTTAGAAAAAAAACACATCAACACATTGATTAATGAATCTTCAGATAATAATTTTAAAACAATTCTTAAAATTACATTAAATTACATGGAAATCAACATGATTTTACTTTAATAACATCACTTAAACATGCTCTTGGATTGTGAATGAAACAAAACACATGTTTTTTCTTCTGAATCATGATTGAAATTACCAAAATAACATGCTTCAAAAATAATACCACCAAGGAAACATAATTTTACATTATATCAATGGTAACATACTTTTACTTCCATATTTAGGAACAACACACAAACATTATTTAGAAAATATAAAGTAGTACTTTTATAACAATTCAGGAAAATTTTATTTAACTCTTTAAATGTTTCTTACAATCATCAATCCAAATTTTACCCTTTTTTATTCCACATGTTAATTTCTAGTTTTTTTACCTTTACACATACACATATATATACCAAAAAACTAAACACGACATAGAATTTATAATTTTATGTGTGACATATAAATATTCCCACATTTGAAAACTTAAATCATTCTAAAAAGAATAAAAAAACAAGTTTATTCATGATTTTTTTTCTATATTCAATGATTTTTTACTAAGAACACTTTCCATATTCCAAAAACTATATAAATAGATGACTAAAATAAAATATTTCAATAAATTTTAATCACATTAATATAGTATATTCTAATTTAAAAGTAACACATGTTATAATAATTTATATGAAAATTTGAAAAAACTCCTAAAGAGTTGTTCTAAAATAAAACTTTCATCTTAGAATCATGTAGGTAATTTTGACTTCAAGATTTTTCCAAATATTTTTTATTATATACAATATGAATCCATAAACAATCTTTGATAATAATTCCAAACATTGGGGTGTATTAACTTGTTATGAATTTAAATAATGGTAATGAAAGAAAATTTAAAGGAAGGAATATTATAGCAAACATGATTGAAATGTACTAACCAGTAGACAAATATTTTTTTAAACCATACATTCTAGTTAATTAACACTTTAATTTTTACTTAAGATAATGAAATCATTTCAGAAGGATGAATAAAAATTATCAATGGATACAACATAGAATTATAATAATAAAAACAAAGTCACTTTCAGGACTGAAAATGATAATGTGGATAATAAAAACTATAAATGTACCTCTCTATGATTTATACCCTACAATGGTTACACTTGTAACCTAAACATTTTCAATAGGCTATAAAATTCATGATTTTAGATCATAGGGTCCCCTATAAATATGTGTCTTAATATGTATCCTTGGTCAACATCAGAGGTTTGGATTGAGTTTCACCATTTCCCTACTAATTTCATTCAATACTCATATGTACCTAACTCAAAAAACCACTCTAATTATCAAAAAAATATTTGATTCCACTTTTCCACAAACCACCCCATTGGGAACCCGTCTTAGGCTGGAAATAAAGGTGAAAGTGACCCTTAAATCCCACATCCAATAGGTCATGGGTTGGAGACTAGCATCTAGGGTATAAAACTCATAAATGAGAGGCGTTATCCTACTAAAATCTCAATAATGGTAATGAAGAAAATCCACCAATCAACTCTAAAAAAATAAAAT
Organism: Viscum album; assembly: GCA_963277665.1. NCBI lineage: Eukaryota > Viridiplantae > Streptophyta > Magnoliopsida > Santalales > Viscaceae > Viscum > Viscum album. The sequence goes on along the minus strand of OY728134.1, from coordinate 629,560,110 downwards.
TCAATAAATAACCCATAAAAAATGTTACATATGTTAGATAAATAATCACCATAAAATTACATTCAAGTAGGAGATACCAAGACATCCAAATAACTCAAAAACTTTATCCAATCTACCCAAATAGCAGCTCCAATCTTCCTAATACTATCTTGTAAAACACTTAACAAACTATAGATGGGTGTGCACTTGAGAATAATCAGTATTATCATCCTTATAAATAGACTAGGATCTATTTTAAATAAATATTCAAGAGTATAATAGTGTTATAACAACCAAGAAAAACATAATCATAAATATAAACAAGATAAGTATGAAAATACAAATCATCAAGTTATGCATTCAACCACATTTCCCATAATTTTCACTTTTTCCATATATCATCCCCAACCATTTTCCACCCAAGGTTGCAAACCAATTCCTATCCCATGTAATGACTTATATTCCACAATAAACCAATAAATTATAATTACTTCAAATTACACAATCATCATTAAACAACTAATAAAAATTCTAAGGAATTCACCGCTACTCTCACCTATCCGCTGATCTATTCCACCTCTAACTTGTAGAGATACAAAAGGATGACCTGTCTCTATCTTATTAAGAATTAGAGAATGAAACAACAACAAAAACACATCAATACAATCTCTTTACATCACAACCAACCACCATAACACATATCCACTTATTAAAACACCCAATCCATAACCACAATTCCACCACAAAATACCACACTACCACATACCCATATATCCATTTCCCAACCATATATTGGTAGGGTAATGTAAACATGAAAGGAATCAACCCCATTCCCTCCTATTTTTATATATTTCCCCCACCCATAATTATATTTCCACATCATCCTCATTATAGTAGGGTACAAAGAATATAAAATACATCAACTACATTCCATCCTCTTTCCATGCATGATCCTCACCATGTTACAAATCCTCTATCACGTCATTAAGCCATCATCATCACATCATTTTCATAACCATAGAATCATGTCAGTCACTGTACTACATACTATAAATTAATCCATTATATCCCTTATGTGTATACCCACCTTGATCCATCATATCTCACATATATATACATTCATTGAGATATCACATCCTACGCATCATAACCTTGAGCTATTATAAACCATTAAGTTCCACCCATCATCCTCCTTTACCACCACATATTCCCCCAAAACTAATTCCACAATATCAAGATAAAAATATGGAAATCACACACCAAAGCACCGCATTCTATAACAAATCATCATCAACAACATAACCAAACCCCTAAGAAAAAGAGAATTCTCACAGTTAAAAAGTTCACTTTTACATATCAATCCAATACCACCATTTATCATTAGCAATATGTTCATTATTCCATTCATTAAATCCCATATCAACCCAATAATCAACCCACTTACAATTTCAATCCATTAATTCTTTATTAATCACATTAATTCTAGACATATTTTTTCATATCGGGTTCTTCCCTTCATTTAATTTTAGTTCTACTAACTACCAATTATTAAATTAAAATAGATTCATTTATCCATGTATATCTTTTTAACACATCATCATTGTTTAAATATGTATTTAACTTATAATTTTTTTAATACCTATTGGGTTTCTAAGAGATTTATTAACACATAATCATAATAGAAAAATAAATTATAAACCAAAAAAACCAATATCACCATGCTAGATAATAGAAATTATGAATAAACATAGAAATGAATAACTTTGTAAATGTGTATGACTTTCACCAAAGAATCCATTACATCATCTACACTATTACCACATGCTATTAAGGGAGATCACTTGAGTTGCAGATGAAAGCCTCCCACTTCTAGATGTATCCATGGGCTGTGCCAAAATCTTCCATCATATGGATGTGACTTCTCTTCATTTTATGATGTGCTAACATCTCATAAGAAAAAATGGAAGAGATGAGATCTTAGAGTTTGGGAGTTGTGGCCAGACATAAACACCTACTTCCATCACATGGTAGTGGTTTATATATATCCATGAGGACACTCCTCGAATGATGCATGCATTAAATCATATTTTATAACTCATGTGTAAATGTCTCAGCCAGTTCATGCATCATATGTATAAACATATCTCTTCTCATACATTTCATATTATGAAATAGTTTGTTAAATGATAGATTTAGTGGAAGGCTTATTCAAATGATAACCATTTATCATTCAATTACCAAGGATCATAGACAACATCAATATCTCATTTATACTATAATCTCATCAAACATTCTTCCAATGTATTATCAATATAAACATCTCATGCATATCAAAATATGTTTTTTTCAATGCCCTCTTAATAATTTTCTTATGAAAACATTGGAAAAAATTATTCTCATGATTATGATTAATAATATATTAGCAAAAATTTATCCTCAGGCCTAGGATTTAGCTCATGTCATCTCATTTAATCTCCCACTTGCACTAATGCCTAAAAGGCTTTGTTCCATTCCACCTTATATTGTATCATATAAAATAACTTGTGAAATCATATCCAAAACCCCTTTTTGATGTCTTCAAAAGTACTTTTAGAAATCTATCATTAAATCTACCATGTATCACATAATATAAAATAATTTGTGAATACCCATCTAAAACATTTTTTCATTAACTCCAATACACTTTTAGAGAAAATATTTGATTCAAAATCAATCCTTATTCAGTCAACCAAAAAGTGTGACTTAACTGGCCTTTATAGAATTAACAACAAAAATGAATCTTCATATCCATTAATGTAAGTAAAGAGTGGCCTATAGAAAAGTGTTGATGCTACTCAAGATACAAAAGGATCTGGTGTGATCTCCATAAAACACATGTATCTCTATACCTATGTCTGTATGTCATGTCACATTATAACATACACTCTTATATATTTATTTTTTCTAAGACATCGAATGACTATGGGATATATAGTTTTTCAATCCAATATATCCAACTCATATATTCTCAATTCTCTGAGTATAGATTGACGAATTCAATTAATACATCACACATCCTTTATCTTTATGGGTGAGCACATCACATGTCCCTCATTATAATAGATAAGCACATTATATATACTATCTAGAAGTATTCTCACACTCCTTAATCTATCTTAATTGATGTCCAAATACCATACTCACCAGAGAAGAGGACAAGTCCCATCATGGTTGAGCTCTAACTGAAGTCATTATTAGTGACATACCCAACTGCCCCTTGATTAGCTAAGTCACTTTTGAATTATGTAATATAATAATGAAATTATAAAGGTTATCATGATAGGTATCTTTCCAACCTCAGGAATTAGGGACCAAATATGACCCATGCACCCATAGTATACTAAATACATAATGTGTGAAACTCTATGTGGTATACTTCATGGGCCATCCAGTGAACACAAAGATTTCTTTGTTTTTTATGCCTTATAAGAAAATAATGTATCTCTATATGAGAATCCTGCTCACTCTAACTTTAAAATTTCTTCATAATTTATAATACTCCATGATGAACATTGGTTAGGGATAACTCAAAGTCATACTTTGAGAGTTTAATCATAATTACACTTCATGAAATGTACATCTATATTTAAATTTATTTTTCTAATGTGAGAGAATGATAAAATGAAGATTACCTTTTATATTATGAATTTTTTATCTTAAAATATTTTAAGAATACTTAAAATCCCAACATAAGTGATAGTATATCATATCATATATGATAAACTATCATATTAGCCTTATGTATTCTATACTTTCTAGGATATTTTTAACTCATCACATCAATATGAAATTCATCCCACATCCTTATGTGACCATTAAATAAATATCCCAATAAACTCTTTTGTTGAATAACATATATGAAGAAATAAAGTTTAAATAAGGGTAATATTTAGGAATCATATTCCCAATAGTGCATCTTAAACACCTTTAAAATAAAGAGACATTCATTTTTTTACCAAAACTAAATGTAACTCTTTATATTGTTCTTTACCTACATACACTAAACACTTTCAATATACTATGTAAAATACACTTATCTATTACTGTTATAATTCTTTAAGAAATAGTGATATAAATTTTTCTCATAGTAACTAAATGTGACTCTTTATATTTTTCTTTACCTTCACTTATCTTATACTCTTTATAATATTAAGTGAAAATCCCTTTAATATTATACAGGTATAATCCAAAATTTTCTATCTTTGAACTTATTAAGCCTAAACATACTCCCACTTGCTTCTTAAACACAACATTTTAATGACCTAACATGCTATTTAAAGAAATATTGTTGTATTTTCTAACTAACTTTTCTTCCTCTAGTTTAAAATTTTACCCATTTGTACTATCTACACAACACCAGAACCTAGAGTGCATATGCCTAGTTTATTTACTCTCAGCATCTTAATAATATAAAGTGATTTTTTTAACTCATTCATATTGTTTAAACATTTACATGGATGACAATAGAATGAATTCCTTAACCAGAATAATCCTTATAAGAAAATTGATATATCCAATCACATTGAATATATGAGTGGAGACATCAATTCCCTATATAATTTTGAATCATATGACTTTGAAACCTTAATTGAATCATTCTATACTTCTCCTAATCATCTAGATTCACCTGTTGAATAATTTCAACACTTGGTTATTCTGGAAGAAATTTCATTAACTCATAGAATTTCTATTAACCCAAGTCATTTTATTATGTTACTATTATTAGGAGTTTATTACTCTAATATTATCCTTTTAATGATTAATTTCAAAATTAAGTTTGGTTATGAGGATGTTATTATATGAAGTAAAAGATTTTATCAGATGAGCATCATGTTTTATAATTACTTAATAAGGACTTTTATTAAACGATCCCCTGCTAAAACGATAGCCCCTTTTAAAAATAATCAATCCCATTAGTGGGTGAAGATCCATATTTCATCATGACTCACATCAGTTATCATGTAAACAAGACATGAATATATCTATTAGATAATTAATTTCAATCATATCATATATAAATCTCGGATATCTAATTGGGTAACTTTTTACCCAATCCATTATTTGGATAAACCCAACTTTATTCCTATGATATCCTAATCATCAGGATTTAATAGAAAAGTATAACCCAAAGAAAATTATAATAATGAGTCCCTAACCATTAGGGTAACATTATAACTATCTTTCCTTACACAGTATAATCCAGGGGAACCTATATTTGGCAAAAAACTATCCAATTGTATTATTGATGTCTTGACGAGTACTGCTCTAGAAGGAATATCACACTTAGTATTTGAAGTGGATTTAATCTCACAAACTTATCTCATGTTATTCCCTTTATGTATACATTCTTCTAGTGATTTAATTTGTAATCCTATTCCTTCTACTAAAATAATATGTTCAAACCATATTGATATACGACTCTTTATACAACTCAAAGTTTATGGAACTCACCCAAAAATAGAAGTCAAATATATTTTCGCATATCCAAATTAATCTCATGTATAATGTATATGAACTCTTAATATAAATATTTATAATTATATGAAATTGATAAACACCACATGAGTAAACCCAGAGCCATAAAGAGTTAACCCCCACTTTTTTAGAACAAGGCATAAGCCTCAAGACCAGTGGGAAGTCTAGCCCAATGTCCATATACCCAAGGATACTTTACTCATCAGAGAATCCAATTCATCATAAATCTACCACATAATATATATATATACTATATTCAACAACTAAATTCTATAGAATAAATATAATTAAAAATTAAATACAAGGTAGATAGAAACAAAATATTTTTGTCATACTGGGTATGTAACTACTTAGATACATATATGATAATCTCTAAAAGTAGCTTAACATTTAAAATAAATCATACACTATTTTATTAATAATTTATAACTATGAGTAAATAAGGGAATAGATTTTAAATAAATGAATAATTTAAATATTTAAATAAGAGGTAAATATTTATAAACAATTCATAAATAAAATCTATAAATAAACATTTTAAAAATAATCTAAACATTATAGACATTCCATAATCTTTATTATAAACACTTTATATTCATTAAATAAATGATTTTTTCATATCATTCATTAGATGAAATTTTACTCTAAATATATGATATTTTATTAATTATAAACATTTTATAATTAAATTTCTATTATGTAAACATTTTATATAATCTAAATATTATATACTTTACAAAATTTAAACCTTTATCATATTAATCATCAAAACCATTTTTATGTGGTCTAAATAATATCCAAATAAATCCTTTTAATTTTAACACTTCAAAATAAGCATTATGAACAATTCATCTCTGAATGACCTGAAGGCCTTATTTTTTATTTTTATTATAGATAATCCCCCTTTTAAGGGTTGAAGGGGAACTCGTACATGAACCATAGGCCCAAGGCACAAGGCCCAACATGACCCGTAATACATGAACCAAAGGCCCAGAGGCATACCATACCCATTACATGACCCATAGTCCCAACCCACTAGAACTGCCCCTCCCCAGCTTCTACATCATTGATCGCCTTTAGCTCCCCACCTACATTGCTGATCGGCTAGCATTGCCCTGTAAAAAGTTTCACAATGCCTGGTCCCGATGGTGGTTGTCATACCCTCTCATTCTTCCAATCCAGTTAGCTCTGCTTCTAGTGAATGCTATTGTTGCTCTGATCCTATTCCAGGGTCTGCTCTGTGTGAACTAGGATACTTCATGGTCTTTAATGGCCCAAAGGCCCTGTGGCCTGAAGGCATTTGATGGCCCGATGGCCCTTGAGACCCGTAGGCCCAAACGGGTGGCCCGAAAACCCAAATCGGGTGAATATTATGGATGTTATAGTACTGAACAGTACCTACTATAGTTCTGCTACAGTGTTGCTACAATACCCTTGGAAATTCACCTCCATCCGGTTTTGAACCTGGGTCTCTTGGATGCCAAGCAGGAGCCCTTACCACTCAGGTACGAGCTCATTGGCTTATGAAAAATTCATAATTTAAAATATAAACACTTTATATTTTGCTTTATTTTTTAATTTTTAAACTCTATAAATCACATTTACAATTTCTATATAAAAAAAATTATATGAAAATTATAAGTATAACCTATTATATTGAAAAAATTATCTAATATTAACTCATAATATTAGGGAATATTTATCAATAAATGTTTAAAAAACATTTAATTAATTAATTACAAACACATTATAATTAATTATCTTATACACATTTTATAATTAATAATATCCCAAAATACCATTTAATTATCATTTATAAACAATTTTTAAATTATAAGTAAAATTAACTGAATATAAAAAATTAGTTTTTTAAACTATTACTCAACATTACTTTGACATGTCAACATAGTGTAACAATATAAAGGTTTAGTGAAGGTTGTCACTGGTAGAAAGAGTGTGGGTGGTGCAAGGAGAGATCACCACCGTGCAGGGTGGCATTACGGTTGTGGTGGTACAATAATGTGGCTATATAGGAATTCAACGAAGAACCTTAACACTATCACGGTTATAAAAAATCATCCTTACCATGGTGAAATCTAATGTGGGATGCATCTTTAGGGAATTATTCATCATTTAAGCCTATATTTTCCATGTTACACTTGACATTATATTTTCACACAACATAATTTCAAGTCCACTCCCCATATTACATTGACACTCAATGCAATTCCAAAAACCCATAAATGATGCTCTATTTTTCTATAATAAGGATTCATGTTGTGTTATCTCAATAATGTAACATCATGCACCAGTGTAGTATACATCGTTTTATAATCATATCTTCATTTTTTTATTACGTTAACACTTAGCATTGTCTCAAAAAGGAGTGCCCCATGTTATGTTTTCACACAACGTAGCTTAAATTAAAGAAACTTACATTACGTTATTAAATAACAAGAAATAAAGATAATTTCAATGAATCAAAAAACATGGTTAATTTGATACCTATAACATCCCTCCCCTCACCCATTGACTTGGGAAGAGGCAGAGATGCTACTAGGCCTTAGATGACATCCCCAAGACACTTAAGGCCAGTAATAAATTAAAAGGAATTCATAAAAAATTGAGGTATGGTTTTCCATTTGAAAATAAAACAACCAAAACAAGATAACCATGAATAAAAAACCACTATATGATACATGAGTAAAACATAATACAACTCAAAAAGTAACCAAACCAACAAAAATATCAGATAACAAAGCAGAAACCAAATCAACCAAACTCAGATACTCTAAAGACATAACTCAACAGCTCCAAACATGATCCAATATCAAACTCAACAAGTCATTCCATAGAATTAATAAGTATCACTAAAGAACTATGATACCTTACCTTTACCTATGTCTTGAAATATCACATCAACAAAATCACCAAAGTTCCTAGGAAAGGGGTGAGTATAAAACTCAGTAGTTCTTCACCAATGACTAACCCAACTTACTCCAGTAGGATAGAACATGTTATCACATTTATATAAAATAGTTTAAATCTGTTTATATCAAATTCAAAATAATTTTCTAAATCATAAAGTTTTTATAAGGAAAGAAACCAACAAGTCCTTAAACCATTTCAAAAATTCATTTTTGGAATACCCATTAATTTCCAAAAATACACATAATCACACACATCCACACATGAATGTCAACCATGGAACTCCCAAAACACATGAGTGGTGATTCATCCTATCACCAAGCTATCACTTGGTGAACCATTTTGATAGGGGAAGCTCCATTCCCTTATCTGTATCATTCTTTTGATGGGGGAAACTTCATGCCCTTATCCATCCCAAATTCACATGAACAAAATCAAACCATATATTCCAAAACTCATGCCATTCCATTTCAATAAAACAATTATTTTATTTAAAACATTTCCAAAAACCTTTTCCATAAATTAAAACAAAATCATATTTTAAAATCATTATTTTAAAATCATGAAACAAAGCACTTTCCAAAAAAACAACCAATTTTCAACATTTCACAAAACCATCACTAAAGAGGTTTTCTATCAATAATAAAACATCAATTTCACAATAAATTTCAATTAATTAAATCAATTTGAAATAAAAACTTCAAGGACTAACTAAGAGGAGTTAAGAGTGATGTCACCTACCTCTCAAATATTGGTGAAACCAAATAACAACATAAAACTCCAAAAACCTAGATTCAAACTCTAAAAACCAGCCTTAGATATGTTTACCTATCATCAAAATAATAATATATCATCATTATTTTCATCACACATTTTGAATATATCCCCAATGAGTTAGATCCATGAATTCAAGAGAGGGAAGAAGAAGAAAACTAAGGAAAACAATGATGAAAAATCACTTACCAGCAAATCCAGCCTCCAAAGCACCTAGATTAACCTTAAAATCACTCTTGGATCAAGAGGAATGTTATCCATATCCTAGGTATGAAGTAGAATTTGGGTTTTCCCAATTTAGTGTAAAATGAGAGATTTAGAGGCTAAACCAAGTGAGATGCACAAAATTAGGATCTAATTTTTAACAGTGCATGTTTAAGAAAACCATGCACTAGACACTACCTCCAAACACCCCTAGCATGGTTGGATTTCATGTTTAGACAAACTTTTAACCAACAATTCTAAATCCCTATATACAACATTTCAGGGCTTCTTCTAGGTGGCCACACGGTTTGGCTAAACTGTGTGCCTAAACATGCCCCTACCTATTTCCCAGTGTTTTAATTACATGTTTTCCTAGGAGGTGTTTCATGGTTTCTAATTACCATGATCAAAATATTCACCTCCATAAAATCTCCAAAAACATTCCAAAACTCCTCTGAACCTCCTAAAATTTAACCCAATCACTTTATATACTTAAAATACATAAATAATAGGTCAAGTACCTAAAACCATGGGTGCTACATTCTCCCCACCATTAGCCTTTACATCCTTAGAAAGTAAAAAAACCACCATTGTCTTGGAAGGTTTTAGAAAAAAAATCAACCATTTCCTCCTCACACTCCCATGTTTCTTCCTAAATCCAACCATGTTTCCATAAAACTTGCACTAGACCGATGATTTTTACTTGAAATAATTTCTCTTCCCTATCCACAATCCCCACTAACACATAAAACAATGTAGTATCTAGATCTAGTTCTGTAACGTCCCAAACCCGAATACCACCCAACAGTTCTCTGTAAGAACCCGGAGCTTCGGTTTCAGGTACGGATCTCTTTTACGGGCTTTTTAAGGAAAAATGGAGAATCTGGAAATTTTAAGAGTACACGCCGTGTACTTTATGAGCACACGTCGTGTACTCCTCGGCCACTCTAAGTCGTGTGTTGGCCAAGACCGGGCCACACACACAGTGTGTATCTGGAAGTTTTCAGAGTACACGTCGTGTACTTTATGAGTACACGCCGTGTACTCCCCTACCACTCGAAGTTGTGTGATTGGTCGTGTCCGGGCCACACACACGGTGTTTAAGGCTGAGGTGGAGGCTGGTTATTTCGGGGTATGTAAAATTGAAGTACACGCTGTGTACTCAAGAAGTACATGTCGTGTACTTTCTTTTTATTTCATTAATCGGACCGGGGTCATGCCTAATGCTCGTAAACACCTTCTTCTCCGCCTAATTCTGTCTAGGGCGTCCGAGGAGGTCGATTCTTCTCCGCGCCACCAATCCATCACCGGTTGTCCGAATCGAACTTCGTTGATTGTAGAAGAATCGCAGCGGTGAGTTCTTGGTTCTTCTTTAGCCTCATTTCCTGATTCTTCCTCTCGCGTGAGTTATCTGAGGTTGAGCGTTTTAGACGTTTTTCCAGATCTACTCTATTCTAGGACGATTCACGGGTCGAGGTTCAAGTATATCGATCTCTGAGGATCGAGGTAGGTGGTTTGTTTCCCTACATTGAAGTTCTTTGAGTTTTGGTTGCAAAAGTGTCGGATACCCATGTATCGGGTATCCCGGGTTAGGGTTTTGATCCTGTTTATTTATCTGCCTTAGATTGGTTGTATGCTTGATGTTATTAGATGATTAATAATTTCTTGTTAGCATGTTTGAGGATCACCCCATGGGTGTTCTCTCTTGTTTTGGCTGTTGTTTTCCATTTGGAATGGTTTGCCTACGAGGCAACCCCTATTGCATTGTTAGTATGCCTGTTGACTTGATTGCATGTATTGCATGTTGTTTATATGATTGTGGATGCATTTTGTAGCTATTAGCCAAGTAGTTGTTTAACTTACTTAGGGCTGCTAAAAGTCAATTATGCACGACTGGGCTACTCAGGGCTGTGAGAACCTGGTGCGAGAGTCCAAAGAGGGAATAGACGAATAAGTGCTTCCCTAGAGGGTCTTTTGGTTTTAGTTTCATACGCAGGACCTACGGGGATCGGACTTTGTGCTTCTTAAGAGTGTTCCTAGTTTACCCACGCATCGAGACCACAGTAGGAATTAGACGTAAGTGCTTCCTCAAAGAGTCTGTAGCTGTTATTACAAGACCATAGAAAAATTGACGTAAGAGCTTGCCATAGTGTCTGTTCCTTGTTTGATTATTAGACTATAGGGGTCTTCTAGTTTAAGCCACCCAGAGAGTCAGTGTGAATTTTGATGGTTGGTTTTGACGAGTCCACCAAGCCAAAGAACAAGCTTGGGTTTTGTACTGCCTGTATTAGGTAGTCTTTTTAGATACCTGTTGTGTTACTTGTTATCTTGGAATAAGAAACTTTGCTAGTTTTCCTTGGTTGTGTAATTAAATGAATCTGAATGGTAATTGGTAGAATTTTTTACTGCATTTTTTACCTTTACTTTTGTTATATCACTCACTGATAGTAGGGCACAAATCTTGTGGTGGTTGCCTATTGGGATTAGTCTCACACCCTATTTGGGTCCTGCTTTTTGGCCCAAACAGATTATATGGTTGCAGGTTTAGGTAGGGATTGTGGCCCTTTCACCTCAGGTACTTGATTGCTGGTCGGAGATGGAGAGCATGGGACCGGGTCTTGGCCCGCGATGTTGCTGGAGTTGTTGTTTACTTTTAGTGCTTTGGTTTCAGTTGTATTTCAGCATGTTTTTTTGCTTACTACTTTCCATATACACATGTACCATCCTGCATCATTGTTACATCAGACCTTGATTTTACTTTAAGTTCAGTTGTTGCATGCTATTTACCGCTTCCGCTATTGTGTATATTTATTCTTCCGCTTCATACTTTACCAAATGAGGTCATAGTTTCCCCACTGACTCACCAAGGACCTCGTTGCTAGTCAGCAGCCTCTGGCATTTGGGGAAACGCGCTTGAGGTCATGTGGATAATCAGGTACAGGGTTCTAGTGGAAGGGCTCCAGATTAGGGTCATTACAAAGTGGTATCAGAGGAGTTTTCTTCCTTTATATTGCCTTACTGTTTTGCGACAATAGCCAGGGATAGGAAGAAATTGGTAGTTAGTACTTAACTGTGCCCGGGAGTAATTAACCCGTGTACAGGGAAAAGCTATGTTACCTCGTAATTGCAATTTTCAGTTTTTTCAAGTGTTACAGTTTATTATATTTCACCATTGGGTGATGCACATGTTTTGTGTTGTTACAGTTTATATGATTATGGTTCTATTTGGTTGAAACCCGATGAGATGAGGGTGTTCCATCTCATCCATCATGTAGGCACTGGGTAGGAAATCACTTGTCATGCATTTTACCATGCCATCTAGGGTGCATTAGAATTGCATGCTATTGTGATAGATGTCGTGATAGATTATGCATGTCGTTGTGGTAGTTGTTGTGATATAAATACTTATTTCACTGATAGAGTATTACTTCTTCTACAGTCTATTAATCAGGGGAACCAAGCTCTTGTCTTGGAGGTGTTATGGACCCTTGAGGATCGTAATTTGGTGGATCGTTGTTTGTTATGTTGTTTACTTGTTGTATGCATGATTATGATGCCAATATTTGATTTGCGGGGAGTATGGGACCCCACGGATCGGAATTTGTCACATAGATGTTGTTTTTTTGCAGTGTTTCTGGCGTTCGGAGCAGTTTCTGATCTACTTCCTAGAAAAACCCAGAATACACGGTGTGTACTTTATTCATACATGTCGTGTAGTTTTTAAACCGTGTTACTGTCTGTGTAAACAAAATCATGGGGTGTCGGAAAATCTTCGAGGACACGCCGTGTACCATAAGTACACGCTGTGTAGTAGGCAACCGTGTACCCAGCTGTGTCACTAACAACACGGGTCGGGGAAACTTGTGTAGTACACGCCGTGTGTTATAAGAACACGCCGTGTAGGTTTCTTCTGGGTACCCGACCATGTCACGAACAACACGGGTCGGTGTTATCCATCCGTATACATGCCGTGTTTGTTCGGAACATGCCATGTAGGGGTCAGCCGTGTAGCCGGCCGTGTAACCTACTACACGGGTTGCTGATCCTGTCTAGTACACGCTGTGTGTTATAAGAACACACCATGTAGTTTCTTCTAGGTACCCGGCCATGTCACGAACAACACGGGTTAGTGTTATCTTCTCTGATACATGCCGTGTTTGTTCAGAACACGCCGTGTAAGGGATTAGCTGTGTGGCCGGCCATGTAACCTGTTACACGGACCGCCGAAGCCCGGCTTGTACACGCCGTGTCCTCAGTGAACACGCCGTATAGTCTAGTTTTTGGAGGACCATGTAGGTTAGATGTGCAAAGAGACTCGGGCAGGGGAGTGGAGTCCAAGTACATGCCGTGTTTTGGGGACAACACGCCGTGTAGTCTAGAATGTTACACGACCAATGGTGGCAGAATTGCACGCCATGTAAATGGATTTAACAAAAACGCCGTGTAGTCTTGTTTTGAAAATTTAAGTGTTTCTCTCTCCTGTTCCCGTTTTTTATTCTTGTGTTTTATGTCCTTGTTGATCCTAAATATAGAGTGTAATTTTGACCTTTTAGGGTTATGTCACCAAGACGTCCTCCCGTTGCACGCCAGGAACCAGGCAGTGGCAGTATGCCTGATACGGAAGACCAGGGACTACCTGTAGTTCCGCTGATTGTTCCGTATATGGCACCTGCAGTGATTCCAGACACTGGTGCAGACACTTAGTTCAGAGAGGGTTTCATGAGGTTCATGAAGACCTTCCAGGGAGCTCAGCATCCTTCCCCGTCTATGGCAGATCTGACGCGAGTCTTCCAGCGCTGCATCCTCCCACTTTCACAGGGGATGGAGGAACTCAGGTTGTAGATTCATGGCTAGAAAGCATGCTTTCCATCTTCGATTATCTGGAGACACCCCCAGACAGACGGGTGAAGCTCGCTACTTACATGCTGCGAGATTCTACCAAGAGATGGTGGGATGTAGTCTCACAGGCAAGGCGCCAGCGGACTATGGCTTGGGACAAATTCCAGCGTACGTTTTATGACTACTTCTATCCAGCGACGCTGAGGTCCGACAGGGCCAGGGAGTTCATGAAACTGTAGAAAGGTACTCTTTCGGTTATGGAGTATTCCTTACACTTCACTGAGTTACAGCGTTTCACTCCCGTTCTAGGAAATGACGAGCTGTTTTTGGCGAGGAAGTCTGAGGAAGGCCTCAAACCAGAGATCAGATCATAGGTGAACGTTTTCCAGTTGACTTCTATTACTCTGATAGTCAACCAGGCGTTGATCACCGAAAGAAATATGAGGGAGACTGGAGCTGTTGACCAGGGCGGTTCGGCACCCAAGGCTGAGTCATTTCATACTGACAGCAGGAAGCGCCACCGAGGGTCTACTCGAGGTGACTCGAGGAAGCGGGGTATATCTTCTGGAGGATGGGATATTCCTTCTGGAAACCTGGTGATATGCTATCAGTGTGGAAAGAGCGGGCATAAGAAGCCTCAGTGCCCTAGAGATCCAGTGGAGTGCCGAGCTTGCGGCAAGATGGGTCATCTGCAGTGTTTTTGCAGGGTTCTTCTTCCAGCGGCTAGTGAAGGAGGATCTGTTTATACCCCTCATTCAGGAGCAGAATTACCAATCCCACAGCAGGCTGGGGGCTGGAGTTCTTCAGGTCATTCAGGCTAGGGTAAAGTTTGCGGACGTGGTGGTCAGGCTCAAGGGGGATCAGTTCAGGGATATCAGGCTGCTACCTAGGGCCGCGGTACTGGCCAGATGTTTGCAGTAGAGCAGATTCATCAGGAGCAGGATCCTGGACCTTCCACAGTTCGAGGTACAATCTTAGTAGCCTTGGTTTTATCTTCTGCACTTTTCGATACCGGATCTTCTCATAGCTTTATTTCTGTGAACACTGTGGAGATCCTTAGACTCATTGACCTTACTTCTGAGGAAACCTTGGCACTAGACACTCCTCTGGGACATAGAACTTCTAATGTGCGTCAGTGCAAGGAGTGCCCCCTTGAGGTTGGTGGGTGTCACTTCGTGTGGGATATTTATGTCATGGAGATGACAGGTTATGATGTCATTCTTGGAATGGACTGGCTAGTTCCTTTTTCAAGCCTTTATCGACTGTTATCGCCGCAGGGTGAGTTTCACGTCACCAGAGGGCAGGCCTTTTCTTCACAAGGGCGAATGGGATGTCCATGCAAGAAGAGCTGGACCAGGGCATCATGGGTTGGGTAGAGTTATGGCCCAGATTTCCATTTTATACCTGGATGATCAGGGGACCTCTCTGATGGATTTTCCTCCAGTGGTTGATCGCTTTCCAGATGTATTTCCAGAAGACTTCTCAGGATTTCCTCCAGAGCGTGAGGTAGACTTCTCGATTGAGCTTGTTCCAGGAGCCACACCGGTATCCATACCTCCTTATAGGATGGCTATGCCTGAGTTTCAAGAGTTTAAGAAGCAGTTGTAGGAGTTGCAGGCTAAGGGTTTCATTCGACCTAGAACTTCCCCTTGGGGTTCACCTGTGTTATTTGCAAAGAAGGGGGATGGTACCTTACGACTTTGCATGGATTATCGGAATTTGAACCAGTTGACAGTCAAGAACCGATATCCCTTGCCGAGGATTGATGATCTTTTTTATCATCTTATAGGATCTAGGGTGTTCTCTAAGGTTGACTTGAGATCCGGCTATCATCGGCTGCGTGTTAGGCCTTCAGATATACCCCTGACAGCCTTCAGGAGCAGGTATGGCCTCTACGAGTATACGGTTATGCCGTTCGGCCTTACGAATGCGGCAACAGTTTTCATTGCACCGATGAACCGAGTGTTCCATCCTTACTTGGATTCCTTCATCGTGGTCTTCGTGGATGATATCTTGGTGTACTCTCACACTCGACACGACCATGCAACCCATATTGAGATTGTTTTGACTACACTGATGGAGCATTAGCTTTATGCTAAACTCTCAAAGTGCCACTTTTGGATGGATGAGATTCACTTCCTGGGTCATGTCATCTCAGAGACAGGAGTATCAGTAGACCCAGAGAAGGTGAGAGCAGTAGTCACCTGGGAGAAGCCGAAGAATGTCTTTGAGGTACGTAGTTTCTTGGGGCTGGATGGTTACTACAGGCAGTTTATACAGGACTTCTCACACTTAGTAGTGTCGTTGATGGGCTTGACTAAGAAGGGGGTGAAGTTTGTTTAGTCAGAAGCCTGTGACTCAGCCTTCCAAGAGCTGAAGGGGAGATTGACTTCAGCACCGATTCTAGTTCTGCCAGAGCCGGGAAAGAGTTATACAGTTTTCTGTGATGAATCTGGCATCAGTCTTGGAGCAGTGCTTATGCAGGAAGACTATGTTGTCGTGTACGGATCTCAGCAGTTGAGACCACATGAGAAGAACTATCCTACGCACGATTTGGAGTTGGCTTTTTTTGTTCATTCTTTGCGTTGTTGGAGGCACTATCTCATGGGAGATCATTTCGTGGTATATACTGACCACAAGAGCCTCAAGTATATCTTCACACAGCATGACTTGAATCTGAGATAGTAGAGGTGGGTCGAGTACCTACAGTCTTTTGACTTCGAGCTTGCTTATATGCCTGGGAAGGGAAATGATGTGGTGGACGCACTGAGTAGGAGGAATCAGTTGTAGGCAGTTCAGGAAGCCAGCAGTGAGTGGCAGCTCATGGCTCTGTTCTCTGAGATGCATCTGGAGGTACATGATAGACAGGGTCAGACGGTTCTTTCTTTCGTAGCTGTTACCTCTACCCTTTTTGATCGAGTTTGAATGAGTCAGCTATCAGACCCTGAAGGCCTAGTCCTATGGGAGGGTGTGTCAGATGGAGACCCTACTTCGGGGTGGATAGTGGGCGATGACGAGGTACTACATTTTCATGGTCGTGTATGGGTTTTAGCAGACATACGTGAGGAGTTGATGCGGGAGTCTCATGCTTCAGCTTGGGCAGTTCATCCTGGTGTCACCAAAATGTACCGAGACTTGCACCACCAGTATTGGTGGCCAGGTATGAAGAAGGATGTGTCTGGTTTTGTTATGCGGTGTTCCACCTGTCAGCAGGTGAAGGCAGAGCATCAGTGACCAGCAGGGCTTTTTCAGCAGTTACCCATTCCTGAGTGGAAATGGAATGATGTCGCGATGGAATTCGTGACAGGTTTACCGAGATCGCCTTGAGGAAATGATGCGGTTTGGGTTGTAGTGGACATGCTCACGAAGGTTGCACACTTCTTTCCAATCAAGGAGACCTTCAGTGTTGACGAGATGGGATGGTTGTACATCCGAGAGATTGTATGTCTGCATGGAGTTCCACACTCCATTGTTTCAGATAGGGATGTGCGCTTTACTTCGCACTTCTGGCAGGGGATACAGAGGGCGTTGGGTACACAGGTACTTTTCAGTACAGCATACCATCCCCAGACTGATGGCCAGTCCGAGCGCACAATCCAGGTGCTTGAGGATATGCTCCGAGCTTGCATTCTAGACTTTGGTGGTTCTCGGGAGAATCATATTCCTCTGGTGTATTTTTCCTACAAAAATAGTTTTCAGGAGACTATTCAGATGGCACCTTACGATGCTTTGTACGGTAGGCCATGCCGATCACCTTTATGCTGACTAGAGGTAGGAGAGGCAGCTTGGTTGGGACCTCGTCTTGTTTAGGAGACCTCAGAACAGATAGAGTTGATTCAGAAGAGGATGGCGACAGCACAGTCTCGGCAGAACTCTTATGCAGATCAGCGGAGATGACCTCTAGAGTTCGAGGTCGGGGATCAGGTTTTCCTACGTGTCGCACCGAGGTTGGGACACAAGAGGATTTGGAGACAGGGTAATCTTTCACCAAGATACGTCAGGCCGTTTGAGGTTCTGGAGAGAGTCGGGCTGGTTGCTTACAGGTTGCAGTTACCTCAGAGATACTAGGCTATGCACGACGTCTTTCATGTTTCTCAGCTTCGGCGGTATTTCTCAGACCTGTCTCATGTTTTGCAACCCAAGGAGGTTGAGTTAGAGAAGGATGCATCTTTCGAGGAGCATCCTATCAGGATTGTTGATCGTAGTAAAAAAGTGCTCTATGGCCGGTCTGTTCCTCTGGTATGGGTGCTATGGAAGCACGACCATATACAGGATGAGACTTGGGAGAGGGAGGCTGACATGCGATCACAGTGTCCAGAGTTGTTCGAGGTTTCTTCTTCTACGCCTTGCTAGGGAAATTCGAGGATGAATTTCTTTAATGGGGGAAGTTTTTAAGAACCCGGAGATTTGGTTTCAGGTACGGATCTCTTTTACGGGATTTTTAAGGAAAAATGGAGAATCTGGAAATTTTCAGAGTACACGTCGTGTACTCCTCGGCCACTCTAAGTCGTGTGTTGGCCGAGACCGGGCCACACACACAGTGTGTATCTGGAAATTTTTAGAGTATAGGTCGTGTACTTTATGAGTAAACGCCATGTACTTCCCTACCACTTGAAGCCGTGTGATTGGCCGTGTCCGGGCCATAAACACGGTGTGTAAGGCTGAGGTGGAGGCCGGTTATTTCGGGGTACAAAAAATTGAAGTACATGCCGTGTAATTTCTTTTTATTTCATTAATCGGACCGGGGTCATGCCTAATGCTCGTAAACACCTTCTTATCCGCCTAATTCCGTCCAGGGCGTCCGAGGAGGCCAATTCTTCTCTGATCCACCGATCTGTCACCGGTTGTCTGAATCGAACTTTTTCGATTGCAGAAGAATCACAGCGGTGAGTTATTGGTTCTTCTTTAGCCTCATTTCCTGATTCTTCCTCTCACGTGAGTTATCTGAGGTTGAGAGTTTTAGACATTTTTACAGATCTACTCCGTTCTAGGCCGATTCACGGGGCGAGGTTTAAGTGTATCGATCTCCGAGGATTGAGGTAGGTGGTTTTTTGCCCTACTTTGAAGTTCTTTGAGTTTTGGTTGCAAAAGTGCCGGATACCCATGTATCGGGTATCCCGGGTTAGGGTTTTGATCCTGTTTATTTATCTGCCTTAGATTGCTTGTATGCTTGAGGTTATTCGATGATTAATAATTTCTTGTTAGCATGTTTGAGGATCACCCCATGGGTGTTCTCTCTTGTTTTGGCTGTTTTTTGCCATTTGGCATGGTTTGCCTATGAGGCAACCCTTATTGCATTGCTAGTATGCCTGTTGACTTGATTGCATGTATTGCCTGCTGTTTATATGCTTGTGGATGCATTTTGTAACTATTAGCCAAGTAGTTGTTTAACTTACTTAGGGCTGCTAATAGTCGATTACGCACGACTGGACTACTCAGCGCTGTGAGAACCTGGTGCGGGAGACCAAAGAGGGAATAGACGAATAAGTTCTTCCCTAGAGGGTCTGTTGGTTTTAGTTTCATACGTAGGACCTACGGGGATCAGACTTTGTGCTTCCCAAGAGTGTTCTTAGTTTACCCACGCATCGAGACCACAGAAGGAATTAGACGTAAGTGCTTCCTCAGAGAGTCTGTAGCTATTATTTCAAGACCATAGGGGAATTGATGTAAGAGCTTCCCAGAGTCTCTGTGCCTTGTTTGATTACTGGACTATAGGGGTCTGCTAGTTTAAGCCACCCAGAGAGTCAGTGTGAATTTTTATGGTTGTTTGTGACGAGTCCACCAAGCCAAAGAACAAGCTTGGGTTTTGTAATGCTTGTGTTAGGTAGTCTTTTTAGATACCTGTTGTGTTACTTGTTATCTTGGAATAAGAAACTTTTTTGGTTTTCCCTGGTTGTGTAATTAAATGAATGTGAATGGTAATTGGTAGAATTGTTTACTGCATTGTTTACCTTTACTTTTGCTATATCACTCACTGATAGTAGGGCACAAATCTTGTGGTGGTTTTCTACTGGGATTAGTCTCACACCCTGTTTGGGTCCTACTTTTCGGCCCAAACAGATTATATGGTTGTAGGTTTAGGTAGGGATTGTGGCCCTTCCACCTCAGGTACTTGATTACTGGTCGGAGCTGGAGAGCATGAGACCGGGTCATGGCCCGCGATGCTGCTGGAGTTTCTATTTACTTTTAGTAATTTGGTTTCAGTTGTATTTCAGCATGTTGTTTTTCTTACTTATTTCCATAGACACATGTACCATCCTACATCATTGTTACATCAGACCTTGCTTTTACTTTAAGTTTGGTTGTTGCATGCTATTTACCGCTTCCGCTATTGTGTATGTTTATTCTTCCGCTGCATACTTTACCAAATGAGGGCATAGTTTCCCCAATGACTCACAAAGTCCCTCGCTGCTAGTTGGCAGCCTCTGGAATTTGGGGAAACGCGCTTTAGGTCATGTGGCGAATCAGGTACGGGGTGCCAGTGGAAGTGCTCCGGATTCGGGTTGTTACATTCTCTGAGCCCGATTGGCCACATGACCTCAAGTGAATCTCCCCAAATACCAGAGGCTTTAGACTATTAATGAGGGACTATGTGTGATAATGGGGATACTATGCCCTCATTAGTATAGTATAACACAATGAAATAACTTATAACATGAGTAAACAACATAATACTAATATTATAAATATATAGAAGTCATATCATACAAAATATGATGCCACAAGTTACATGTTCTAGAAAATAGAAAAAAGAGTCACAAAGATATGAGATACAACATATAAGCCAAAGGTACAAAAGGAAGAAAATATCCTAATGGAATCACAAGCCTCAGCTTGGTCTCATGCTCTCCTACTCCTAAACAGCATATCATGTACTTGTAGAAGGGTGATTTCCCTTATCGACACCCACATTTATATAATCTGTTTGAGCCCAAACCAAGACCCAAATAGGGTGTGAGACTAAATATCAATAGGAAAAAAAAAGTTATGTGCCAATATGTCAGTGAATATATATAACAGCCACTGTATATAAGTGAAAGCAGTAATCTAGGAAGTATACAAAGTAAACAGTCATACAAGAACTATTTTCCATTTACATTCCATTTCCATTTAATTTACAATTCAATTACACTAATCTTTATAAGTCTCAAGATCCAACCTAGGCCTGACAATCCCCCGTAGAAAAGTAAGCACAATAGAGGACTCAGAAGTCCATCTGAGCAAGAATAAGTAACGATTGAATCTGATCTTGTGCTTTGTCTTGGAAGATGAGTCATGAACCATTGCAATATACAATATAACCCAAGCCTTTACTTGGAATTCCTAAGTTGGAATTCAAGTATCACTCTAGGTGTAAATCCACCAACACCCTACAAGATCAACCCGAAAAATCTTGTAGGATCCCGGTATCAATCTATTTGTGGTAAGTCCATGTCAACTGAGCTCGTCCTTTGAGGTCCTATAGGGAGCCCCAAGTATCACTCATGACATATAGTTCATGCATCTTGATCCCATCCATGGAATCCTTTAAGGATCCATGATTCACTATTCATTTAGTTCATATCCTCTAGTATCATATCCATGACATCCATGGTTCACTCACAACTTTAAAATTATAGAAAAACCCCATTGAGTCAGTCCAAGGAATTCCAAGGAATCCAAGGTTCACTCAAGGGACCCAGGTAAAATAGACATATAAGTTTGTCCATGGAATTCTAACCGAATCCATGATTCTACCAATTCTATTTACCATTTATCCATAATAGTTTCAAGTTAATAACTCATTAGACATGCTAGGGTCAACACTAAAAGCATCTAATATACATTTCACCACCAAGGGCATCTCAACTAGTACCAACCTCTAAGGCTTGGCCTAACATTACTCACATGGTCATAATTTATATAACAATCCTATCATGTAATCTAAACCATTATAAGGCCATAACATAACCTAACCCACATGTAAATCAACTTTAATTAACAAATCCAATTTAAACAACCCAAGAAAGGGAAACCAAGGCATACCTCATAGGTATCCTAAGCCAAACAGCCATAAAATGGTCAAAATGGGCACTCAACCATGGGTGGACCTTATTCCAAGTATTAAAACTATTACATGATTTGAATCGCCTATTTAATTACCTAAACAATGATAGGTAACAACAGACACGATTTACAAATCAAGGCGACACCCCAAAAATGGGCGTGTGAAACTCTGACATATATAAACAGCTTTACATTCAATGAAAAGCACATGACCACCTACCTTAGACTCATTCTAGATAGCTCGTCTAGTATCAATCTCTCATTCTCCCTAATTTGGGATAAATCTAAAGAACGGATGAAGAATGGGATATTAGGGAATATGAGCCTAAATATAAATAGTACAATTGATCACCATAAGAATTGAATATGTATAAAAAGGAATCGAGGCATTACTATTGAGGATCTATGGAGATGAACGACAGTCGAAACGGACAATGGATGGAGTGGTTAGCTCAAATCCTAGGTTAGGTGCCAAAGGAGAGATCCCAACATGAGGGGTTGTTGTATTATGGGAGGAGGAGAAAGAAAATTAAGTTAAAAAATTGATGGAAAATAGTCATTTTACCCTTCTAAACTGGGTCGCACGATTAAGCTGCACTATTTTTCTAACTGCGCATTGTTTCTCACAGTCATAAAAATAAGCCTAGGGGGTCGCACAGTCACAGCGCATGGTATGCCTAACCATGTGGTAACCGTGAGATACCCTCTGTCAAGTTATGAAACTTTAACATAACTTATGCACGGTCGTGTAGACACTACCGCATGGTTTCCCGAAACCCTATGGAAGCTACTGCCTCCTCTCACATGTTTAGATTAACTATGTAGTCTACCCTATATGGTTTCTCCTAACTGTGTCGCAGGCCCAAAACTCTCCAAGAGTTGGGTTCGAGGATTCCAATGATCCCCAAACACCCCCGATCATTCCATGATCTCAACAGGCACCCACATCAGGTCATATTTAAGAAATTAAACAAGGAATTGATGGAAAACTCATGATTCATAAATCAAAAAAGAACTGAGTTCTTACAAACTTCCCCCCTTAAAGTAATTTGTCCCCCAATATCCCTTCCAAGGGTGGTGTA
The DNA here is from genome assembly GCA_963277665.1 of Viscum album. NCBI lineage: Eukaryota > Viridiplantae > Streptophyta > Magnoliopsida > Santalales > Viscaceae > Viscum > Viscum album. The sequence goes on along the minus strand of OY728134.1, from coordinate 629,536,744 downwards.
GATGTATCTAAGAATAGTTCTAGCCACTGTAATCGAACATAGACCTCCCTATCCTAGTTATCATCCTATAACTGGCCATGCTACCATAACACCCATACTGAAGGAATGAACCGGCCATGGAGAACCTTTGTGATATGATCCAAAATGAATATAGGATGCTCCTTAAAGGACGCATCTTCCTATAACTAAACCTCTTTGGGCTGAAGAGCATGAGATGGGTCTAAATAGTAATGTTACAACTGAGAAACACTGAAGATGTCATGTATATCCTGGTACCTCTAAGGTTACTACAACCAACATGAAACCGGCCCGACCCTCTCCAGAATCTCAAACGGTCTGACGTATCTCAGTGAAATCTTACCCTGTCTCTTGATTCTTTTGTATCCTGACCTCAGTGCAATAGGTAGGAAAAAATAATCCCCAACCTCGATCTCTAGAGGTCATATGCAGTGATCAACATATGATTTCTAATGAGACGGTGTAGTAGTCATCCACTTCTGAATCAACTGAACATGTTATACGGTCTCCTGGACAAGACGAGATCCTAGCATAGCTGCCTCTCATGCATCTAGCCAACACAAGGGTGATCAGCATGGCCTATCATATAAATCCTCATATGAATCCATCTAAATAGTATCCTGAAATCTATTATTATAGGTGAACTCAAAAGGGGTTATGTGCCTCTCCCAAGAACCCCCCAAAATCTAGGACGCATGCCCGCATCATGTCCTTAAGAACCCAAATCATGCACTGTGACTGACCATCTATCTGAGAGTGGTAAGACGTGCTTATAATAACCTATGCACCCATATCCCTTTGTATCCCTTTATATAAATGATTAGTAAAATGATCATCCCTATTTGAAATGATAGAATACGGAACCCCGTGCAGTCGTACAATCTCAGGAATGTAAAATCTCCCAAAATCATCAACACTAAAGGTTTCCTTGATTGGAAGCAAATGTTAAACCTTCGTGAGCTTATCAATGACAACCCAAATGGCATCATTACCTCAAGGTGACCTTGGTAAACCCATCATGATATCTATCATTACATCATTCCATTTCCACTTAGGAATGGATAACTACTATAAAAGCCCAGCTGGTCATTGGTGTTCCACCTTCACCTACTGACAGGTAGAGCACCTCAAGACAAAACCAACTACATCCCTTTTCATACCTGTCCACCAATAATAATGATGTAAATCTTGATACATATTGGTGACACTAGGATGCACTGCCCCTACAGAGGCATGAAAGTCCCATATCATCTCCTCGCGCATATCTGCAGAAACCCATATGTGACCATGTAAATGAAGAACCTCATCCTCACCTATGGTTCAACCAGGAGGATGGTCCTCACCTACCACACTCTCCTATAGAACTAGACCTTCATAATCTGATAGTTTTCTCATCCTTACTCTATCAAGTAGGGTATAGGTAACAACCAAAGATGAGATAAACATCTACCCCTGACTATTGTGCACCTCTAAATGAATTTTAGAGAACAATGCCATCATCTTCCACTTGATAATGGAAAGTTCCACTACCTTCAAATGATTCCAACTACTTAAAGCATCGGCCACTGCATTGCATTTTCCAGGCATGTAGGCAAGTTCGAAGTCAAAATACTGAAGGTATTTGACCCACCTTCACTACCTTGGATTCTGATCACACTAAGTAAATATATACTTGAGGATTTTTTTTGGTTCATGTACATCACAAAACGCTCTCCTAATAAATAATATATCCAACAGTGCAAATCTTTAACAACCATATCTAACTCAAGACTGTGCATCGGGTAATTCCTCTCATGTGGCCACAACTGTCGAGAACCGTACGCAATGACTCATTCCCCCTACATAAGAACTACTCCTAGCCTGATACCTGATGCATTGTAATACATAGTGTAACTCCTGTTTGGATCTAGAAAAATCAGTATCATCACTAAAGTCAATCTTTCTTTTATCTTCTGAAAGGCCATCTCATAGGAATCTTTCCAAACATACTTTTCACCCTTTTTAGTCATGCCCATTAACGATGCTGCTAAATGTGAGAAGTCTTGTATGAAATTCCTATAGTAACCAACCATCCCTAAGAAACTACACACCTCAAATATATTTTTAGGATGCTCCCAGGAAACTATTTCTCTCACATTATATGGGTCCACTGATACTCCTATATCTGAGATGATGTGACCCAAGAAGTGAATCTAATCCATCCAGAAGTGGAACTTTGTGATATATCATATAACTGATACTATCTCAGTATAATAAATATGATCTCAAGATGTGTGTAAAGTTCATCTTGATTAGGATAATACACCAAGATATCATCCATGAAAAGCACAAAAAACGAGTCCAGATAAGGAAGGAACGCATGGTTCATCAACGCCATGAAAACCTCTAGCACGTTCCTAAGACAAAACATCATAAAAAGATACTCTTACAAACCATACATGCTATAAAATGTTGTGTGAGGTATGTTTGATGATCTAACACACACCTGATGATAACCGGATCTTAGGTCAGTATTTGAGAAAACATGAGCTCCATGGATCTAGTCGAAGAGATCATCTATTTATGGAAAAAGATTTTGGTCCCTAACCATCAAATGGTTAAATTTATGATAATCCATACAAAGTTTGAGGGTATCATCCACCTTTTTTGCAAAAAGGACTAGTGAACCCCATGGATAAGTACTAATTCGGATGAAAACCTTTGCCTCTTAATCCTATAACTACCCCTTGAACTCTTGTAACCCCATCATAGCTATCCTATAAGGAGGAATGAATACTAGTGCAGCTCCTAGAACTAGCTCAATAGAGAACTCAACCACTCTCGCCAAAGGTAAACCTAAGAATTCGTCTGGAAAAATGTCCCTAAAATGATCAACCACTAGATTAAAATCCATTTTTCGTATTCCCTATTCATCTATATATAAACTCATAATATGGGCTATCATCCATCCCAACCCATGATGCTCAGGTCCAGATCGACTTTCCTGGACATCCTATTCACCTTTATGTAGAAACGATCCACCCTTTAGTGATGTAAAACTCACCTTATGATAATAGTAATCAACAAAGGCTCAAAAGGGAACCAACCATTCCATCCTAAGCATGACTTCAAAGCTAGTCATCTCTAAGACATAGAGGTCCCATATGAAGTGACATCCACTAATATCAAGGGGGCACACCTTGCACTGATGCACACCTACCATTCTAATCCCTAATAGAGTTTCTAGCATCATAACGTTGTTAGAAGTAAAAACACATAGCCCAAGGCTCTCCAAAATGGGATCATATATAAAACTATGTGAATACCTTGTATTAAAAAAAGTCCAAAATCTAAAATAGATGCTACTAGAATAGTACCTATGACAATAGAAAGTAAAAGATCATTCTCCTGTTGGGTCTGTTGCACTGCATAAGTCTAGCCCATGTTGTGGCCCTAAGACACTTCCTGACTACCCTAAGCTAATACAACCTACTGTCTCTGAAAACCTATGGTCTGGATACCATGGCCATGACCACCACCTCATCCTGAACGGACCGATGATTTCCAGTTCCCTGACTGGTGAGAAGCTACAAACCCTGCTCCTAAACGTGGAGATGGTGTAGACCCTCTCTCACTAGCTACTGGTGCGAACACCCTGCAAAAATGATGAAGATGGCCCATCTTACCACAAGATCGGCACTCAAATGGGTCATTTGAAAATTGTAGCCTCATATTCACCATCCTACTACACTGGTAGCACCTCACCTAGCTACCTAAAGATACATTCTAATTACTCGTATCACCGTGAGAAATCCCCAGATGACAGTTCCTACTAGCGGTTGAGACAGTACCAGATCTAGGTGCTGAATTACCCTAGTTCGCACCTCCAAACTCCCTCAGGTTATGCTCTGTGATCAGTGATCGATTCACTATAGAAAAAGCAGTAGTAAACCTGAATACATTTACCTATGATTAGATTTCATATCTGAGACCATCCTCAAATCACCTAGATTTCAATATATCCTCACCCATTGGAATAGGTGTGAAGCACTGGAGATCAATGAAACGGTCTGAGTAGTCCATAACTAACAAAGAACCCTGCTCTAAATGCATAAACTCTTGGGATTTATTGTCCCTCTACATCTCAGGATATTAGTAATCATAAAAGACTGTCTGAAAATATCCCCATGCCATATCTCGATGATGCTCTACCTGAGTGATAACATCCCACCATCTCTTGGAAAAATCATACAACATGTATGTAGCAATCTATACCCTCTTCTTAGAAGGCGTCTCTAAATAATTTAATATCAAGAACATGGCCTCCATCCATGGATCCATATCATGTGTTCTTCTATCCCCCGATAATTTGGTTGGATGCTTCTGGAGAAACACCCATGTTAGCTCATCCATAGACGTCCTAGGATGTGGTTCTCCATGAAAGGTTTTCATAAATCTCGTAAATCCTTCACAAAACTATGCATTAACACCTACGTCCAGAAAAACAACCGGTTCTGTAACTAGAAAAACTAAAGGATCCATTGGTATCCTGTGTACTACCACCTCTAGGGTATGATTACCACCACCCTCCTGATGTAAATATGAATTTCATCATGGTGGAATGACTCTACAAGGTCAAACATACATCTTAATTTAAGTTCAGTCTCAAATTCACATCTCAAAAATGAAGAACAAACAGGATAGGTAAAAACCTTCCTCTAACTCTCACTCCTCTTCCTTCCCCATGGACTAGGTCTAGGTGTAAAACAGTGAGAGATACTTCCAAAAATCCCACTACTAAGGTTGGGTCGGGTAAAGTTATATACCAAATAAATTTCAATACCACTTACTTTTCACATTCATTTTAAATTTAACTGAGTTCCCATTCATATCCTGAATTGACACTCATCTAGAAGTTATCACATTCCCTTATCGAAGGGTATCCCAATGGTATACTGAATTTCGATCCATGGGGTTCCATACTCCCCGTGAATCAAATCTTGGTATCCAAGTATAACACATCATAACATAGTTCAATATAAGGATGAAACATGAACCACTAAATTCCAATCCAATAGGACCCATATAGCTCAGGAAAAAAACCTTGGCATTCATCCAATTGAACCATGAAATTTACCAATACACCTATCACAACATAAGGCATATCTATCACGATACCTATCACAATAGAATATAATCAGTAATGTTTCTAAATAGAATAGAAAGAATGCATGATATGTGATTATAACAAGTTATTATATGATGCATGATATGACATACCCTCATCTCATCAGGTTTCAACAGAATAGAACCACAATATTATCAATAATAACAACACAATACAAGTGTGTCACCCATTGGTGAAATGGAATAAACTATAATAAATCAAAATCCAAAATTCACAATTCAAGGCAATTTGGCTTTTCCTTGTACGTGGGGTAGCTACTCACGGGAAAAAATTATTACCAAATCTCAACTCCTTCTTATCCCATTCTATCAACACCAAACATTAAAGAAAACTATAAAGATTGTTATGATACCACTTTGTAACGTCCCGAACCTGGATGCTACCCAACAATGCTCTGAGCCCGATTGTCCACATGGCCTCAAGCGCATCTACCCAAAATCCAGAGGTTTTCGAATAGCAGCAAGGTCCTAGGTGTGATAGTGGGGATACTATGCCCTCATTAGAAGAGTGTAACATAACAAAATAACTTACAACAGGAGTAAAAATTAGAAGACCGGTAGTATAAATATCCAGAAGTCATGTCATACAAAAGATGATGCTACAAGTTACATGTTCTAGAAAACATCCAAACAAGTCACAAGGCTATTAGATACAATACATAAGCCAAAGGTACAAAAAGGAAAAAAGTATCCCAATAGCATCGCAAGCCTTGGCTTGGTCCCATGCTCTCCTGCTCCTAAATAGCATATCATGTACCTAAAAGAGGGTGCTTGCCCATATTGACACCTACATACATATAATATATTTGGGCCCAAAGAATGACCAAAACATGGTGTGATACTAAATCCCAGTAGGTAACCACCCAAGGTTTGTTCCAATATTTTAGTAAATATATATAACATTCAGTGTATGTAAGTGAAAGCAGTAAGTTTGGTAGTACCCAAAGTAAATAGTCCTACAATCATTGGTTTCCATTTTCATTAAATTTCCATTTAATTCACAATTCAATTAAATTAATTGTTATAATTATTAAGATCTGACCTAGGCATGATGATCCTCCATAGAGCAATAAGCACAATAGATGCCTCAACAGGCCATCTAAGCAAGAAGAAGTAATGACCAAATCTAAGCTTATGCTTTGTCTTGGTAGATGGGTCATGCACCATTTCAATATAAAATATAACCCAAGACAATCCTTGATATTCATAAGTTGTAATTCAAGTATCGCTCCAAGTGAAAATCCATCAACACCCTATAATCCCGCCACGACGAACCTCACAGGATCCTGGTATCACTCTAGGTGTAGTAAGTCTATGTCAACTAAGCTCATCCTTAGCGGTCCTATAGGGAGCACCAAGTATCACTCATGACATATAGTTCATGCCTCTTGATCCCATACATGGAATCTAATAAGGATCCATGATTCACCTTGAATTTAGTTCATAGCCTCTAGGAGCCCGTCCATGACATCCATGGTTCACTCACAGCTTTACAATTATAGACAAAACCCATTGAGCTCATCCAAGGCATTCCAAAGAATCTAAGGTTCACTAAAGGGACCCTAGTAAAATATAAATATAATACCATACATGGAATTCTAATATAATCCATGATTTACCCAATTCTATTTACCATTTAACCGTAATAGGTTCAAGTTACAAATCATTAGACATGCTAGGGTCAACACTGAAGAAATCCAATATACATTTCTCCAATAAGGGAATCTCAATTAGGACCAACCTCTAAGGCTTGGCCTAACATTAAACACGTTGTAATAATTCATATAACAAGAAAATCACATAATCTAAACCATCACAAAGACTTAACATAACCCAACTCACATGGTAAAGTTCATAGTTGGAACCAAACAGTCCAAATACCCTTAAAAAAGTAAAGTCATAACAAGGGTAAAAGGGGAAAATCACTAATCCCATACCATTAGCCAATTTTAATGCCATATAACAACATGTAAATACCCTTTAATTAACAAATCCAATTTAAACAACCCAAGAAATGGAAATCAAGGCATACCTCATAGGTATCCTAAGCCAAACATCTATAAAAGGGTTAAACATGGCACTCTCCCATGGGGTGGCCCTTATTCTAGGTATTAAACCTATTATATGATTTGAATCACCTATTTAATTTCCTAAACAATGATAGGTAATGAAATTCATGATTTACAAATCAAGGAGACACCAAAAAATTGGGCGTGCGGCACTCCAACATATATAAACAGCTTGACATTTAATGAAAAGAACATGACCACCTACCTTAGACTCGTGCTAGATAGATCATCCAGTATCAAGCTCTAATTCAGCCTAGTTTGGGAGAAATCTAAAGAATGGGAGAAGAATATGATATTAGTTCATATGAGACTAAATCAAAATAGTAAAATTGATGACCAGAAGAATCAAATATGGCTAACAATAAATTGAGGCATTACTGTTGCGGATCCACAGAGATAAACGACAGTCAAAACAAACAACGGATGGAGTAGGTAGCTCAAATACTAGGTTAGGCAGCAAAGGATATATCCCAACATGAGGGGATGATGTGATATTGGAGGATGAGAAATAAACTTAATTTAAAAACATTTAGATAGAAAAATGATCATTTTACCCTTCCAGACTGGGTCGCACAATTAAGGCGCATGGTTTTCCTAACTGTGTGCCATTTTTCATGGTCACTATAAGAATCCTGGGGGGCTCATTAGGTCACACTACATGGTATGCCTAACTGTGAAGTACCCTCTTCTAGGTTATTCAACTTTTGAATAACTTTTTCATGTCCATGCAGCCACTACCGCATGGTTTAAACCATGCAGAAGCTACTGGATTCTCTCGCATGGTTAGATTAGTCGTGTGGTCTGCCCCGCATGGTTTCTCATAACCATTCAGTAGGCCCAAAACTCTCAAAGAGTTGGGTTACAGGATTCCAATGAGCCCCAAACACCCCCTAGCCTTCCATGACCTCAACAAGAACCTATATCAGGTCATATTTAAGCAATTAAACAAGGAATTTACAAAAATATCATGATTTGTACCTCAAAGAAGAACTAGGTTCTTATAAGTTCAACATGATCCCATATAATTACATGGTCAGGATTATGTTGATACTTATTTAATTTAGATATATGAAACACATTATGCACTAAATATAACCTTGGTGGAAAATCCACCCAATATTCTACCTCACCAACCCGTTCAAGTATCTCAAAAGGGCCTATGTGTCAAGGATATTACTTTCCATGCTTCCTAAAAAGATGATTCCCAGACCTTGTAGAGATTCTAAAGAATAGATGATCACTCACATATAATGAAAATGACCATCAATGATGATCATGATATGATTTATGATGACTCTAAGCCATTTCCATTTTCTTCCTGATCAATTAAATATTCTACTCTATCTCATGCACAAGGCTTAGTCCAACCAGTGAAGTCTCACCCGTTTCCACCCAACAAAGTAGATAATGATAAGGATTCTCATACAATGATTCAAAATGATCCATATGTATCAAGGCCTAGTAACTATTTTTATACAATAAATCTACTAATAGTATGTGCTCCTCCCATGAGCCACTAAAATTCATTAGATAATCCCTAGCATTTCTTCCAATGTTTGTATCATAATTTTGGATTGTAAAACTTCTTGAGGATGATATGTTGTGATCATAGTCAACTAAGTCCCAAGGTATTTCTATAAGTATTTCCAAAAAAAGGAGACTTAAACCTCATATCTTGGTCTAATACAATTAAAATTGTTATTCCATGCCTCTACCACTTCTTAGATATATATTTTTTATATGTCTTCTACCATATGATATTCAAGAATAGGTATGAAATGGGATGAATTTGTGATATGATCCACTATCACTCATATAGAATTGTGTTTCCAAACCATCCTTGGTATACCTACTACAAAATCCATAACTATCCACTCCCATTTCCACATGAGAATCAGTAAAGACAACAGCATACATGTTGGTCGTTGGTGCTCTGCCTTAACCTAATGACAGGTGATGCATCTCATTAAAAACACATCCACCTTTCTTTTCATTCCTACGCAACAAAAAAATTCTTTCAATTCCTTGTAAATATTTTGTATTCTAGGATGAACAAACCATATCTAATGGTGGTAATAATGAATAATTTTTTCTTGAAAATCCATAGGTATGATCATCCGATCTCAAAAACACAACATGATCCTCTGTCAAGATTTCATCCTTCAATGGTCTTCCCACCATTGAGTTTTGACATCATAGAAATACATTATGAAACAAATGTCTGTTTCTCTTTAAACTTCTCAACCAAATATGGAAGAAAAGAAACTATAATGAAACATTAAACATGACCTAGGTCTTCAGAGTCCAAGTGCATGTTGGTTGTCACTAACATCAACTATTATTGATCTGAATCCTCTTTCAATAACTGACCATATGAATTTCTTCTTAATGCATCCAACACTGAATTTCCTTTACCCAATGTATACAATAAGTCAAAGTCAAAAATTTGGAGATACTCCATCCATATTCTTTGTCTTATATTCAAATATATTTGTGAGAAAATGTGTTTCAAGCTCTTATGATCTGTAAACACCTTAAATTTCCCACCAAAATGATAATGATGCCATGTATTCAAAGCATGAACTACAAGAGATAATTACAAATCATGTGTTGGGTAATTATTCTCATGAAACCGTAACTATTGTGAGCCATAAGAAACAACATGATCTCTCTATATGAGAATACAATCCAACCTAGATCTCAAAGCATCATAATACACCACATACCATTATCTTGATTCTGAAAAAATCAATATTTGTGCTTATGTAAGGTAAACTTGAATCTCCTGAAAAGACTTATGAAATTCATTATTCCATTTAAATGGAACATTTTTCCTTGTCAAATCTATCATTGGTGAAGCTAGTTGTGAAAAGTCATGAACAAAACATTGAAAATAACTGGATAGGCCAAGGAAACTACACATATCAAAGAAATTATTTGGTGTTTTCCAAGAGATCAAAACCTCTATAATTTCTAGATCTAAAAAACACCTTTTTCATAGATAACATGTCCAAGTAAATGTACCTAATGTATCAAAAAATCACACTTTTAATGTTTGTAATAAATATGATGGTAACTCAAGATACCCAACACTATTTTAAAGTGTTTCTCATGCTCAACCTTTGTCCTATAATACACCAGTATGTCATCCACAAACACCACCATAAAATAATCCATATATCTTTGAAATATCTGATTCATCAATTATATAAAGATATTTTTTGGATAAATAATACCAAAAGTCATAACCACATACTTTTAATTTTTATATTTACTCCTGAAATCTATCTTCGGAATATCCTCTTTTCGAACCTGCAGTTGGTGATATCCAGAACACAATTCAATTTTAGAGAACCATTGGGCTCCCCTAAATGGATAAAATAGATCATCAATGCATGAAAGAGGATACCAATTATTTATCGTAACTTGGTTAAGCTTATGATAATCCACACACAGCCAAATAGTTTCCTACACCTTTTTCACACACACAAAACTGGTACTGCCCATGGGGATGTGCTAGGCTGAATGGACCCTTTTCTTTACAACTCTTCCAACTGGACTTTCAATTACCTTAATTATTTGGTACTATCTGATAAGACAAAATTGAGATAGGAATAGTCCTTGGTAATAGGTCAATCATAAACTTTACTTCTCTTCTGTGTGGAAACCCTGATAAATTATCAATAAAAACATTAGGAAACTGATCAAAAATTGTTATAAAATCGCTATTTCTGATCTCATCTATAGATGCCATGGTCAAATATTTCAACTGGTAAGAGAGAGTTCCAATCGGTGGTTCCATAAATCCCATTACATGTACCTTTTCATTTTTACCTCTTCTAAAGATATTCTTGATTCCATAATCAGTTGTGATACCAACCCTTCAGGTATAACAGTCAATGTGAGCTTTGAACATTGTCAACCAATCCATACCAAGGATTATGTCATAGAAATCTATATTAAGCACATATAAATACCATATCAATTCATCATCATTAATATTTATTGAAAATTATTTTCAAAAAAAGGATCAATATTCTCTTTGGACAAGTGGAATTTGAAGTTTCAAAAAAGATGGTATCATCTCAACATGCAAACCTAGAAGATCAATAACACAAGCAGCGATAAGAAATGGGATTCACCCATATAAAATATATCTTTCATGAGGGTATAATTAAAAATAATTGTACCTCTCACCATTGAAGGTAAAAATTTATCATCCAAAATCATTTTCTTAGCTCCAAACAATTTCTTACTCATGACACTTTTCTCATCATTACCCTATTGAAATTAAACTAGTTGAGGAGGCATGGTATTCCTAGAATCACCATGGTTTCCTTGGTTCTATTGAAAATAATTATTCTATTGTTCTAATCCCATCAAATCATATGATGTCTATCAAACATGACATTTATACCAAGCACCTGACCTTGGAGAACTGAGACAATATCTTTGAAGATGTCTCATCTGGCTACAATTGTGACACACTCTAGGTAGTGTTTTACAATTTCTCTTCATGTGATCAAAAGAACGATATTGAAAACATCCATGATTTCTCTTTAGTTTAGGTGGAAGATTATTCAATCCCACCCTCTAATTATGAGTCATACCACTACCTTGGAAATAGGTGTCCCTCTTCTGCTTGTTCCTAGCATTATATTTCCCACCATTTCCCATAGGTATCAGCATGCTTCCTCCACCTGTATTACCTAATATGTCCCTTTCTTCCACCATATCTCTATTTACTATCTCTATATAATACGATATACAAATCACGACAATCTTTATGTTAATATTTGTTCACAACTTTTATTCAAAAATTTGTTCCTTCAAGGATGCACTTGCAGCAAATTTTGATACAAAGCGAACTAAATTAATAAATATTTCAACATACTCTATCCCTATGAGGTTATATTGCTTCAAAATGAAGAAATATAGTGTTATTTTAATTTTGAAAATTTGAGGATAGAATTGTTTGTTGAACAATTATTCAAAATCCTCACATGAAATTACTTGGTCTAATTTAGACCGAACTACTAAATCCCACCACTAGTGTGCAAGATTCTCCAATATATATGTTTCTAACTTGACTTTCAGCTCAGCTAGTGTGCCTAGGAAATCGAAGATTAGATTCATCCTATTCAACCACACTTCTTCTTTTTCCAACTCTGAATCACCCCAAAAGATGGGTGGATTATACTTTTGGAATTTAATGGAATGATATACTTTCCTTGGTTCATCATTTTTATTCTCTCTATCCATGACCTAAAATTCCTGTAAAATATTGTGAACCAACTATTGGTTCACCTATGGCTTAGGTGAAACCACATTCTCAGCAACCTCTTCTAGTTGGTTTCATCTACACCTAATCGGTGCCATTTTCTATAACCAAAAATAAAATTCAATTTAGTATCACTCTATAAATCTAAGACTTATAAGTTAAAATTTACCACATCACACATATCATAACAAGTATTTCCAAAATTCATCAATTTTTCTCTTTCAAACCATTTTTTGAAAATCTCACCATGCTCTTTGAACATCAAACCATTTCCAACTATTTTAAAAAATCAACACTTTTTCACAAAATCATAAATTATTACTCAAAATTAAATATTAACTCCTAGTGGAAAGTCATTTCTATCAATTCATGTCATACTCTTATCATCGGCTAAACCCATGACGATGAGGTTACAACTTCTAGAAGTGTCTCAAAACACTCATGTACCCAAGATCCCTGGTAACATAAATTTCATCATAAATAAGTTAGTTATGCCTCGTTATGATCAACATTTCAAGTTCTGATAATCCTACTCCTTGCTACAAACCCAACTATAGGATTAAACAAGAATGATTTTCCAACTCCAAGACTAAAAAAACTGATACCATTTGTAATATCCTACCCCTCACCCATTGGCTTAGGAAGAGGTGGTGGGTGTTACTATGACTTAGGTGACATCCCCAAGACACCAAAGGATGGAAATAAAGGCCAAGGGATTCATAAATAGTGGATGGATGATTTTCCCTTTAAAAATAAAAAAACCAAACAAAGATAAAAATTACCAAACAACAACTATATGATGCATGAGAACAACGTAATACAACTCAAAAAGTAACCAAACCAACAACAATATGAAATTACAAAGCAAGAACCAAATAAACAAAACTCAAAGACTTTGAAGACATAACTCAACATCTCCCAACATGATCCAAGCTCCAAATCAATAAGACATGCTATAGAATCATGAAGCATCACTAAAGTACTGCGATGCCTTACCTTTACCCATGTATCAATATATCACATCTACAAATGCACCAAAGTTCCCAGACAGGGGGTGAGTATAAAACTCATTAGGTTTTCCCCAATGACTTCCCAACTTACATCACTAGGATATAACATTTTATCACATTTATATAAAATAGTTTAAAACATTTTAAATCATTTTTTATCAAATACAAAATAGTTTTCCAAACCAAGTAGTTTTTTTAACGAAATCAACCAATAAGTCTTTAAACCATTTCCCAAATCCATTTTTGGAATACCCATTCATTTTCAAAAATCCACACAACCACACACATCCACACATTCATGTAAACCATGTACCTCCCTATACTCACAAGTTTTGAGTCATCCTTTCACAAATCAATCACTTGGTGAACCATTTTGATGGGGGAAACTACACACCCTTATTTGTCCCATTCTTTTTATGGGGGAAACTCCATGCCATTATCCATCCCAAATGCACATGAACACATGCCAACCATATATTCAAAAACCCATGCCAATAAATTTCAATCAAACAATCATTTTATTAAAAACATTTCCAAAAACCTTTTCCATGAATAAAAAAAACATATTTTAAAATCACCATTTTAAAATCATGAAACAAAGCACTTTCCACAAAACCAACCAGTTTTGACCATTTCAAAAAACCATCAATAAAGTGGGTTTACATCAAGAATAACACATAAATTTTACAATCAATTTCAATAAATTAAATAAATTTGAAATAAATCCTTCTAGTTATAACTAAGAGGAGTCAAGAGTGAAGTTATCTACCTCTCAAACTTTGGAAAAACCAAAAAACAGCCCAAAACTCCAAAAACATGGCTTGAAACTCCAGAAACTGGCCTTAGATCTTATTACATATCATAAAAAACAATCATATATCATAATTATTTTCACCAAAAAATGTGAATATATTATAAATATATTAGATACATTAATACAAGATAGATAATAAGAATAAAACTAAGGAAAATGACAAATAATGATTACTTACCAACAAATCTGGCCTCCAAAGCACCAAGAATTGCCTCAGAATCACTCCCAGATCAAGAGGAATGGTCTCCATGTCCTAGTAATGAAGAATAATTCTGGTTATTACCTTTTTAGGTGAAAAAAAAGAAGTTTATAGTCTAAAAAGAATGATATCCATAACATCTAGATCTAATTTTTGACGATGCATAGTTAGGTGGCACAGTTAGGCAAGTTGTGTGCTAATCATTCACTAGCCACTACCTCTAAAAACCCATCACATGGTTGGATTTAATGTTTATAAAAACAATGTTCCAACTGTGATAAACCCCTTTGTCCAAAATTTCACGGTTTCACCTTGGTGGTAACACAATTTGGCCAAACTATGCATCTAATCATGCACCTACCTAGTGCCCACTGTTTTAGTTGCATAGCTTATACTAACCATTATCAAACCATGTACCTCCATAAAAGCTATAAAAACATTCCAAAACTCCTTTGAACCTTTAAAAACATAACCTAATCACTTTATAAACTTAAAATACATAAATAAAGGGTCAAGTACCTGAAATCAAGGGTGTTAAAATACCACTATTAGGTTTCTATGGGGTTGATTAACACTTAATCATAGTAGAGAAAGTGATTAGAAACCATAAAAACAATATCACAATGATAAATTATATAAATAATTCATAGAAATAGAAATAAATAACTCTATAAATGTTCAACATTTCACTTCAGTATCCATTTCATCATCTCATATATTTTCTCATTGGATTAAGGGAATAACTAGAGTGGCAGATGAAATCCTCCCACATTTTGAGGTATACAATGGTTATTCCTGAATCATATATCACATGGATTATACTTATATTCCATTCATTATGTGATATAATATCATATGAAAAGAAATAAAAGATGATATCATAGGTTTTGGGAGTTTCATCCAAACATCTCCACCTAGTATCGTCGCATGGTAGTGGTTTATTTATTTCCATGATGACACTCATCAACTGATTCATGCATTAACTCATGCGTTATAATGCACGATTTAATGTATCATATAGATCTGTCATTGTATGAATGAATGAATCTCATAATATATGTTTCATCTTATGACATGGTTCATTAAATTATATCATAGCTAAAAGACTTATTTGAATGATAACCATTTATCATTTGACTACCAAGGATCATAGATAACAGTGGAAGATCATACATACCATAAACCCACTATATGTTGAGACAATATATTCTCAAGATAAACATATCATGAATATGAAAATACATTGATCTCAATGTACTCTTAATCCTTTTATAAGGAATAAATTGGCAACAACATATTCTCAAGCTTCTACTTAAGGACATGTTAGCAAAAATGTATCATCAAGCCTAAGATTTAGGGAATATTATCTCGTTCAATACCACCTCATAATATCACTTTAATCCTCATAAAAATTGTCATATTTATCTCATAAAAATATTTTTCAACATTTAGTAAAGACACAACAAACAATAACAGATCAACACCCCCTTTCTAACCACAAAAATCATCCTAACCAAGTTCACCCCAACCATTAACACAATTAGATAGTAGAGAGTTTAGTAAAAAACATAATAAATCAACAAAAATAATATATTCTCATATTATATATTTCAATCATCCTCTTTCTCTTTACTATATTTAAGTAATTATCCAATTTTCAGGGTGACAAGGTTCGCTAATGAGACAATCACTACAATGAATATTAGTCAATAAGAATTAACAAATAAAAAATGGAACGAAAAACCATTAACTATATAAGACTATCCACCCCCGCTTACAACTTCATATCATTTAGTTTATTATCTTTATTTAATCTATCCTTGCTAAAGAAGTTTTCCACAAGTTCCCCCTTCCTCAGAGCCAATTACTCAAGAGGCAATAACTAATCACATAATAAAATAAGATGAGAAGATTATTGGTATCACAGAAATCTAGTCAAACATATTTTCCCTTAAGATAAAAGAAGAGTTTACAAAATACCTTGACTCAACTAAAATTTAAATAACCATTATTCCAAAACCTCATCAACCTAAATCATAGTAATTCCCATAAAATCCATGAATCATGGACAACAGAATCATGAACAATCCATTCTCACAACCTCTCTAAAATAAAGGATAAGAATAAAACCTAAAAGGATATAATGGAAACTCACCTTGGATCACAATCCATTGTTCTCTTGAATCCAAGACCAAAATCCAATAAAAGGTCACTTATAGGTATCATAAGATGAACCTTTGAATCCCAAGGATCGAGGAAAATATAGGAATCTAGAGGGATTCATTTGGGATTTTGAATTTATAAAAAAACTAGAAATTTAAGGTGTCATGATGTGATAAAGTCATGGTCAATACATTTTGGGGATATCTCAAATTAATATTCCAAATACATTTTAGGATATACTACACTTTTATTTATTTAATACCCAGTAAATATTTTAATCTAATTTAACTAAGGAAGGGCCACACTGAGTCCAATGAGGTTATTGCGTGTACATTGAGTTTACCTAAGTATAACATATATAAATATTACATCATTTTAGATGAATATTAAATAAATTTTATAATAATGCATGCCCAAGGTCCCTAAATGTTTATTGCCTTTGGAGACTAGATATATAATCATCTTATTTCATGAAAGATATTTAGAATCTTCCATAAATATCTTCTCATATAGTACACTTCTTAGATATACCCAAATTAAAACCTTTATTCACAACCAGGGGAAAGAAAATATAAGAAAGGGTGAGTTCATATGATTAGTAAGGGTAAACATGGGAGATATCAATCAATGATCATAGGTGAGTATAAAATAACAATAAGGGTATAAGTGCATGATCATAACTTATTAAAATCAAAACTAATTATTCAAAGATAATTAATAATAAATCATGGAATAAGGCTTTTTCATAACAAAATAAATAAGTCATAAGTGTGTGTATTCATCAATAATCAATCAT
Source organism: Viscum album (assembly GCA_963277665.1). Taxonomy (NCBI): domain Eukaryota; kingdom Viridiplantae; phylum Streptophyta; class Magnoliopsida; order Santalales; family Viscaceae; genus Viscum; species Viscum album. The sequence goes on along the minus strand of OY728134.1, from coordinate 629,519,228 downwards.
GATCCATGAAAACATATCACAAACATAATAAATATGTTTTTTTCATACACATAAGCATAGAAAATGATTTTATTAGTCTTGGATCACTACCAAAGTTATCATAGTGGATTGTGTTCACTTGTAATTACACAATTTCCTTAGTCAAGGTTCACTCCCAAGATTATCTTATTAGATAGAGTCCCTTACTGAACTAGTTTCACTCACCATTCTAGTCCTTATTATATCATGTGATATATATCTTTACCCAATGCATTGGAAATCTATATAATTCTAGGACCATCCATCACATAATGAAACCCATATATATGTGAGACATAAGATTATAAAACATTAATCATATAATCATATCATAACACATGGAAAGGAAATGAGTTTCATAAACATTTTATCATTTCATCATAGCACAACCCATGGAAAAGAAATTAGTTTTATAAAGTTTTTATCATAACTTGATTAATCCATGGGAAATAAATGGGTTTCATAGAATCATCCTTAAATCATCATCATGATAAGCCATCTAGGGAAATAAAGTGGATGATATCATAAGATAATATCCCCAGTAAAGCATCCATGATGGATATTGATATTAATGAAAAATAACTTTAAAAGAACATTTTAACCATTCTTTGAAAAAATGAGAAAAATATCATTTTCTCTTGATAATAAATCTAGGTAAATAAAGTGGATGGTGTCATAAGATAATATCCCTAGTAAAGAATCCATGATGGATATTGATATTAATGAAAAATACCTTTAAAAGAACATTCTAATCTTTCTTTGAAAAAATGAGAAAAATATCCTTTTCTCTTGATAATATTTTAACTGAAAATTCCAAGAATATTTAGAATTTTTTTGAAAATAACCATGGAAATTTATAAACAAATATTTAAAGTAAATATCATTCATTATTATGGGAAAATTTGTTCATGTGAAATATGTTAAAAGAGAACATTATTTTCATACTTTTTCAAAAATTAAAAAATGACTAGTTTGGAAAATGTTTCTTTAAAAAGATTACTTTTAAACCTTTTTAAATAAAGTTAAAATTAATAAAAATTGAATTTTTAAAACATTTAAAGTATCAATAAAAACTATCATAAAACAATTTTAAATATCTTGGACATGGAAGGAAAAGTTCGTCGACCAAAAAGGAAATAAGGTTGAATTTTCTTTAAAAACACTTTCTTGATCATTTTAAGTAAAAAAGAGATAAAAATGGTACCCATACATAAAAATACTAGGAATAATAATAGGAGAATAAAATTTATGGGGTTTAAAGGATAAGATCCATATAATTTTACTCAATGAAAATTTATCATAGACAATCCTAAAATGAGAAGATATTATAACATAAATCACTTACTGCTTTGGTAAATTTTTAATCATAACCCCCATTAAAAAATTACTTCAAATAAAACTTTAAATAATATGAACATAAGTATATTCATGATAAAACTTATCAAAATGTAATTATACACACCTCATAAATGAAGATAACTATATAAAATAACATATGTCCCAAAGAAGGAAATTTAAGACGATAAACTCTTTCCTCAAGTCCTGCCCTGCTTCATACGCATTCAAAACTACTGTATTATAAATGTAGATTTATTATACATATATTATAGTACCATATTCATACATAAATTACTATATATAATTATTTTATAATTCCAATTATCCTTTTATTAACAATTTCATCATTAAAATGAACATTTTGGTGAAAATTGGTATTTTTTCCAAGCATGTTTCAGTTCGATGGTTCTGAATCTTACACCTTGGTCATGATTTCATAATATCCATAATCTTATTCATGAAATAAGTATAATATTTATTCATCATATACTCTTTTATAATCATTCATATAAAGTGGTGACGAAAAATGAATTACATCACTTCATGGAGATGGGAGTCCACACGCACGCACAAGTGATGTTTCCACTTTTTGATGAATGGAATGAAAGAAAGGTAAATAAAAATTCAGCTTTTAGAATTATTATTATATAATAAATATTATATATATATATATATATTCATTAAATATTTCCTAATTACTATCCTTGTATATCATATATGAGAAAAATCATGTCGCTTCGTGAAGGTGGGAGTTCGTACGTACGCATGAGAAACGTTATTGTTTTCCAATAGTTTGAAAGGTAAGAAGTTAGATAAGATATTATAATTTAAGAAAAATAATTATGTCATGAATATAATATATAAAATTTAATTCCATCATAATAAACAACCATGGATGATGGTAATGAAAAACAAAATACATCACTTCATGAGGCAGTAGTCTGCACGTATACACAAATGATGCTTTTATTTCCCATTTAACGGAGAAGGAGATGAATAATAGTTATTAAATAAATATAATAACATATAAGTATATTTATGATACTGTAGTAATCATGTTATTATTTATACAACAATTTTAGATAAGTTGTAATAAGAAGAAAAATTTAAAGTACTCGATTAAGAGTTATACCACTTCATTGAGAAACCTCTTTTGGATTACACCTTAAGCCTTGAAATCATGATATTCAGATCAAAAAAATAACTATAGGATTTGTTGAGGGGTTTTAGGAAAGTATTTGGGTAGGTATTGGAAGAGATATAAGGCTCATGAAGTGTAAGGAAGAGAGGAGAGGTGGTATCCTTTTATAAGGGAGGGAGATGACACACTTCCAATTTTTCAAAAGATTAAAATATATTAATCTCTTACTCAAACCAAATGGATCCAAATTGGATCAAGTTATAATATAGGTTGAGATAAAACCTAAATATATTCATTCAATAGGATTTATACAAGTTTTTCAATCATTTTAACTCTTATATCTTTAGTTTGACTCCTCATCGGCCTCTTTTAACTTTTACCATAGTAATGAATTTTTACCTCAGTTACTATTCATAATTTTCAAAAATTAATTTGAAGTTGTTATATAAAATTAATTATGATAATTAAAAATATGGAATCCATTTTATCAAATTCAATCTCTATAATTGGTAAAAAATAATTTTAAAATAAACCTTCAAAACACGATGAAAAACGGTTTTCCATAAAAAATCATTTTTAAGTATAAAAATGTTTTTATACCAAAATTTGGAATAATATTGATTCCAATGACATAAATTGGATTATTTTTAATAAAAATGAACAAATTAAAATTTAAAATCAATTCAAAACAAAATTTTACTTTTAAAATACTTGAATCAAAAAGACAGTTTTCTATAAAATTGGTATTTTTTCGCTATTCATTAAACAATTAATCTTGTCAGAAAAATCCCCAATTTTGAACTTAAGATTGTTTTTATATACTAATTTAAAATATTATAACCTTTTTATAAAATAAAATTTCTAAAATTGAAAGAAATTAATTATAATTTTTATGCACAAAATGAAATAAAAAATTATTTTCAAAGAAAACATATTTTTGAAGAATAAAATGACTTTACTGAAAGTTGAGTACTTATTTATTATGAATTAAACAAAATATATTTTTATTATATAAATATTTTATAAATATTTTTTATAATTTGGTTATTCTTATCCATATCTTGTCATGAACTAGCCCGAGTACCCTACTAACTAGATAACTGAGCTGGTCTTGACATAGCCCGAAGGGCGTTCCCGATCTCCACAGGTTGGTGACTACAACCTAGAATTATACAACATGAAAGTGGGAACGAATTTTCTAAAAAATGTAGCAGAAGCAAGACAAGAAAGTCAATATGCATACAAAATAAACTCCAGTGAGAGTAATTTACCAGAAATCAACAAGGCATTAAAGCCCAAAGTACTACAACTAAAGTCCCAACACAAAAGAAAACATCCCAAGTCTCTAAGGACACAACTCACCAAGTCCAAGTTTCAACAGTTGGATTCACCTCCAAGTGATCTTTTCCCCTTACTCGAACCTGGAAGGAGATAATCTATAACCACCCAATGGCACAAGTAAGGTGTGAGCTAAAAATACTAGTAGGGACTCACTATAGAGTCCATAACAGATTCTAATAATAGATTAACCAAAAGAATGCTTTCAATTTTAAAATAAATAGGTTTGAAATTTTAAAGCATATTTAAAAAATTCTTACTATACAGTTCAAATGATAGAAAATACTCTATGCAAAGGATTACAAGTGATGGAACATTTATAAAACAATGACTTAAATAAATCATTTTATATAAAAGAGATTATATAAATTCATAAGGCATTTAAAGTAGTTTAACAACATTTGAATACATTTATATCTCAAATATAAAGCAAGCGGGCAACATTGTCACCTTCCAAATAGGTATGAAAGTTCCAGGCTATAGGACTCCACACTCTCTAAGTGATCATGACAATATGTGCATACACACATCCCTCTGACACCCACCAAAGGAGACTCTTCACCATCTCATCAGGGATGTGACCTGCTACATTTATGTTTTAGAATGTCATATAATCCTAGAGTGTATACAAATAACTCATAAAATACCTAAGGCTTTCATATCATCTTATACAATCAATGATGGAAAATTTATTTTAAGACTGCTTAAAATAAAATTAAATCTCATTCCTCCATTTAAAATGCCAATTTTCCATTTAAAACCAAGATTGATTTTAATAAAAAGCATGCCTCTTTAGACAAGATAAAACCATTGGGTTACTATCAAAACTTTTTAAGCCATTTTCACAAGTTTAAAATCAATTCAAAACAAATTCCATCAATTTCACAATTCATTTACACAATTAAATCCAACAATTAAATTGAAATAGTTTCCATTAAATATAAAATTTAAATTAAACAATTTAAATCAACCAATTCCCATAAACACACCCTAATTCAATGGATTTGGGGGTTTTCCCAATTTTCATACCAAAAACAATTTCAAACCTCCCAATTCACTAGAATTTGGTTTTACTAAATAAATTGAAATAAATTTTGAGCAATTGAATTTAAATCAATAACTGAAATAAATCAAGCTATTAAAGATTAATCAATTTGGCCAAATGGGATGGAACCACCTACCTTTTTCCTGAAACTCACACTTGCAACGAAACCCTCCAATGAGAACGAAGGTGCAAAAGACCTCGAAACTCACCCAAGAAACGAGATCCAACATTATAGAGCATAGATCCATCAATTTTAGGATAATCTATTGAAATACTAAAGGAGGAGAAAGAGATCAGGATGAATAATAAGGGATAAATCTTACCCAGAAATCACACTACCAACACAATGATGATCGAACACCAAATGAAAGGATCTAGAAGGGTTGGAGTGCTCCAAGATCACCTGTATAAGGCTTTGGTTGAGAGAAGTGAAATTAGAGGGGATCCAAAAGGGATAGATCAGTCGTACTACTTGTTTTTAAAATAGTATTAGGGGTATTACATGATGTGTAACCCCTTTACATGTCGCGAAATAGTGAAGTTTCATAACCACTGAAAAACGTATCGCTTTTAATGAAAAACCATTCATTAAATAACTCACGACGTGTAAAGTCTCATCACGTCGTGTAACCTTTCACGGTGTGAAACTTATCATGGCATGAAACTTCTCATGGTATGCCCCCTGAAACCTTTACATGGCATGTAACTTAGTTACATGACGTGTAACCCTCCTACAACCTGCAGAACACCCGTCTAAGGCAGAGAGTCCAACAAATCTCTGACTTCACCACTGTAGGTATGCTCCCAATTCACTCTCAACCATACTGAGTCAATGAAAATGAAAACCCATTAAAAGTATAAATATGTACCTATCGGATCAGTATTGGGATGTTACAACCTCCCCACCATAAAAAAATTTTGTCCCCATAAAGCCTTTGAAGAATCTTCTATACCGAAGAGATGAGGAAACTACTCTCTCATTAGTGTCTTGCATTACCACATCTCATGATTATCATAACCATGCTACCATGGAACAAGAACCAAAGTTATTGAATTCCCATGAAGTACATTTTTCTCAAAATCAACTATCCTGACTGGCCGCTCAGTCAAAGATAAATCAGGTTCAATCTCAAGATCACTCCAGCTCAAAATGTGAGATGGATCAGAGATATACTTTTTCTACTATGATACATGGAACATGCTATGTATCAACATCTGCCGTGGTGGAAGTGCTAAATGGTATGAAACTTTCTCCACTTTCTCAACAACCTCGAACAATCCCACAAAATGAAGAGCAAGCTTCCCTTACCTCCCTAGCAGTCGATGACCCAACCGGGGTGAAACATTCAAGAATACCTAGTCACCAACTGAGAACTCCAAATATCTACAAAAATGATCAACATAATACTTATATCTGCTCTAGGATGTTAATAGTCTATGATGAATTAACTAAATCTTTTTTGTTGTCTCATACACCAAACTTGGTCCAAATAAGGAACTTTCACCAATCTATGACCAGCACAATAGATATTTACAAGGACAACTATACCTGACCTCAAAAGGATCCATTATGATTACAGAATATTAAGTATTGTTAAAAGAAAATTCCACCAGCTCCAATTGATCATCCCATGATCCACCAAAGTCGATAACACAAGTGAAAAGAATATACTCAAGAATCTATATAGCTCTCTCTATCTATCCATCTGACTGTGGATAGTAGACCGTTCTTAAAGGGACCTGACATCTCAGTGCCTCCTAAAGGCCTCTCCAAAAGTGAGAAGTGAACCGAGGATCCTTATCAGAGACTATAACAGATAGAACTCTGTGAAAATGAACAATCTATTTCATGTAAATTTTTCCCAACTAATCAAATTTGGTTGTATCATGAATGGGTATGAAGTGAGACAACCTGGTCAGCCTATCGATCACAACCAATATCACGTTTTTCCTTCTTTGGGTACGTGGAAACGCAACCAAAAAGTCTATAGAGATATCATCACACTTCCAAGTTGGGACTGGAAGTGGATAAAGAAAACTTGAAGGTTTATGGTGCTCAGCATTAACCTATTGGCATGTATAACAGCGGGAAACAAACTCAGCAATGCCCCATCTCATACATGGCCACCAGAACTTCCACCACATGTCATAGAACATCTTAGTGGTTCATAGGTGCACAACCAATTAAGAATTATGACAGTCCCCCATCACATCCTTCATTACCGCTAATGGCACAACAAAGTGATTTTGATAACATAGAACACCCGCTCTGGAGAATGACCACTGGGAAACTGTCTCCACACCATAAAGAGAGTCTCTAATTCTACGAAATTCATCATGAAGTTTTTGATCCTAAATAATCATATCGAGAAGAGAAGATGTCAACCGGATATTGTCTAATGAAACCTAAACCCCTAATTCCTAGACTCCAATATGCAATTGTGAAAATAGATCCCCACAAATTCCACTCTTCCAAAGATTCTTTCACTGTATGAGTTAGAAGTTTCATGCTCAACGCATCCGCAACGACATTCCCTTTACTTGAGATATTAGCAATGTAAAAGTCAAAAGATTATAGGTATTCCACCCAATGCCTCTGGTAGAGGTTCAAATGTTTTTAAGAGAAGATATAGATCAATCTTTTTTGGTCTGAATACATAGTAAACCTTTCTCTGGAAAGGTAATGTATCCAAATCTTAAGCATGTTCATCATAGCTGCAAGTTCAAGGTCATGTGTAGGATAATTCTTCTCGTGTAGCCTAAGCTAACAATAGCCATAGGCAACAACATGATTACCTTGGCATAAAGTCGGTGATTTTTTAGTAGACTCATAAATGTTCTTAGATGATTCACATGATCCTCCTCGAACATGGAATAAATGATGATTTCATCTATAAAGACTACCACAAATGGGAAATCATGTTCATCAAAGCCAAAAAGACTATAGGGGTATTTGTTAGACCAAAGGGCGTAACAAGGTACTCATAATGGTTATACCTGCTCTGAAAGGTGGTTTTATGAATGTCATATTCTTTTATCCCCAACTGATGGAAACTAGATCGATGGTATATCTTTGGGAACCACTTCACCCCTTATAACTGATCAAACAGATCATCAATCTGTGGCAACAGATATTTGTTCTTTATATTAACTTGATTGATCTTTCGGTAATCAAAACATAAGCGAAGAGAACCATCATCTTTCTTATCAAAGAGAACTGGCACCGCCCAAGGTGACACACCCAGGCGTATAAATCCCTACTCAAGAAGATCATCTAATTGGGACTTCAACTCCTTCATTTTAGATAGAACCATATGGTAATAGGGAATAGAAACTGGTTGATTACTATGCATTAATTCAATGGAAAACTTGGCCTCCCTTACCAGTGGAAACCTAGAGAAATCAGAAGGAAACACATCAGAAAACTCGACGACAACTGGAGGGAGAACACTACTTAAAGATTTCTGCTCCAAATAAAAATAAAACCCTGATATTACTTTCCCTAATAGTGGATAAGAAGGTCTGACCCTGCTAGACCTTGGATCATGTTTTCCTTGAAATACAAGAGACACACCACTAGGTGTAGTAAGGTAGACTCATTGAAGATAACAATCAATCTGGGATTTATTGGAAATGAGTATGTCCATCCCAAAAATTATTTCAACAAGTTTCATATCAAGGACCAGAAAATTACAAGCTAGCTCGACATCTAATAGAGGGAAGACACAAGTGGGACTATAGAGGCCATGTTGTCTCTTTATACCAAGAATTATAGTAATATCCCTTACACAAGATAAAAGATTCATAGAAATATTTAGTAGATTAACAATACAGGTTTAAGTAAACGAATGAGATGCACCAGTATCAAATAGATCAGTCACTAATGATGAAGCTATAGTAATGGTACCTCTCACAGTCACTGGACTCATATCTGTTTCCTCTGGAGACTCTTCCACTGCGTGAAGTAGCTTCATTCCGGATGCATATGGCTGAAACACTTTTATACATGAAGCATCTGATTGACCCATAGTTTTATGAAGATTTGATGATCTTGTTCAACTACGCATAGTGGAAAATATATGGAAGAATATCTGTAAGTGTCCTAAACATCTGCAGGAGCTAGAGTTATTGGGTGTCTTAGTGCAAAACCTCTTAGAGTTTCCTAGATTTCCACATAGATAGAAAGTCAAAGTACTTCCTCCTAGTATTGTAGGAGGTATGGAATGACCCTGATATTGAGAACTGCCATAAGAATAATCACGCCTCCGATTTCCCTTGAAGTAACTCATGCTTCCACTAGGAGAAAAAGGAACTCTCGTTAACCCTGAACTTCTAGCCAGGTCCATCTCAACCATCATCACCATATCAAACACATCAACATAAGTGGGCATCTTTAGAAATAAAACCTTAGAATTGATATCTGATCGAATTCACAACTCGAACCGCCAAGCCTTCATCTTCTCATTAGATACAATTTTTGGCGCCAACTATACTAGCTCAACAAAGCGATTTGAATACTTAGTCATGGTTCTGTCGGCCTCCTCAAGCTTGAAAAACTCCACAGCCTTGGTCAACACCATTGAATCTGGATAGAAATGGTTGGTGAAAAGAACATTAAAGTCTTTACACTCTAAGACCTCATGTTTTTTTGTCATCATCATCGTGTCCAATAATCTCCTGCTCAGTCCCTCCAGCATGAAGGTGGCACACTTCACCTTGATTACATCTGGTGTCTCCAAGAACTCAAATAGACATTCTATCTTACCGAACCATTCCTCATCATGTGGAGGATTAGTTGATCCTTTGAAGACTGGTCACTTCTGGTTAAGGAAATATTGAGAACTAACTTTGAGAGTATCCCTCTGAGGTTCCACCGCTGGAGCCTGAATGAGAATTTGATGCGGTGCGTGTCCCAGAGCATGGATAGTGCATACAATTACCTCAACTATATTTGGTTCCACTGAAGGGTTCACTCGTTGAGTTTTAGCAGCAGCCTCTTCCTGGATCTGATTCGTATGCATTCTCAGAGGAATGATGCTACACAACATCATCAGTCAACAAGGAAGACATCAAATAATTCTCAAACAAATCAATGAGGGAAACATAATCCCAACCAGTAGAACAAACAATATTTTTATTTCACTCTATCCAAATAAAAATATGGAAAATACTGGAACTAATCCACAAGACGTATTTCCCCATCTACCCCTAGCGACTTAAGGTTTATTGCAGTGAGAGTTGTTCTAGAAATCAATCGCAACAACCTCCTAATTCTCGACAAGATTTCACAATGCATACTGGCTTCAAGACAAGAATCTCAACAACAGGCTCCTCTGATACCACTTTGTCACAAACCATTCCAGGTACCCTGGTAACCCGATAACTGAGCCAGTCCCGACATAGCACGAAGGTCATTCTCAATACACATGGGTCGGTGACTAGCACCTGGCGTCATACAACATGCAAGTGGGAATGAATTTTCCACAAAACATAGTGGAAGCAAGACAAACAAGTCAATATTCATACAAAAGAAACTCCACTAGGATTAATTTACCAGAAGTCATCAATGCATTAAAGACCAAAATACTACAACCCAAGTAAAAAAATATAGGAAAACAACCCAAGTCCCTAAGGACACAACTCACCAACTCCAAGGTTCAATAGCTTGATCGACCTCCAAGAGATCATTCCCCCTTTCTCGAACCTGGAAGGAGATAATCTACAAACACCTGAAGGCACAAGTAGGGTGTGATCTAAAAAGACCAGTAGGGTATCACCATGAGTTCCATAATAGATTCTAATAATATATTAACCCAAGTAATGCTTTAAATTTTAAAATAAACAAGTTTGAAAATTTAAAAGCATATTTAAACAAATAATGTTATACAGTTCAAATGATTGAAAATACTCTAAGAAAATACTTACAAGTGATGTAACATTTCTAAAACAATGGTTTAAATAAATAATTTTATATAAAACAATTTATATAAATTTAGAAGTCTTGTAATATAGTTTAACAACATTAGCATACATTTATATCTCAAATATAAAGTAAGCGAACAACATGTTCATCTGTCAAATAGGTATGAAAGTTCTAGGATATAGGACTTATCACTCTCTAAGTGATCATGATAATATATGTATAAACACCTCTATTTGACACTGGAAAAAGGATAATTTTCACCATCTCATTGGGGATGTGACCTACTGCATTTATGTTTTAGAACATTGTATAATCGTAAATTGTGTTCAAATAACTCACAAACTACCTAAGCCTTGCATGTGATCTTACACAATCAATGATCAAAAATTTATTTTAAGACTGCTTAAAATACAATTAAATCTCATTCCTCTATTTCAAATGTCAATTTTACATTTAAAACAAAAATGGTTTTTAATCAAAAACATGCCTCTTTAAACAAGATAATACCATTGGGTTTCTATCAAAACTTTTTAATCCATTTTCACATGTTTGAAATCAATTCAAAACCAATCCCATAAATTTCACAATCCATTTCCACAATTAAATTCAACAATTTAATTGAAATAGTTTCCATCAAATCTAAAATTTAAATTAAACAATTTAAATCATCCAATTCCTATAAACACACCCCAATTCAATGGACTTGGGGGTTTTCCCGATTTTCATGCCGAAACCATTTCAAACCTCCCAATTCGCTAGAATTGGGTTTTACTAAATCAATTAAAAGAAAGTTTGAGCAATTGAATTTAAATAAAAACTTTAAATACATCGACCAATTAAAGGTTAATCAATTAGGAAAAATAGGATGGAACCACCTGCCTTTTTCCCAAAACTCACACTCACAACGAAACCCACCAATGAGAATGAAGGCATAGAAGACCTTGAAACTCACTCTATAAACAAGTGTTGGATTGGTGTAGCTCCTTGGACTTCCAGTCGGTAGCCACTGTAACACTTTTGACTTGGGTGGTCGTCTTTAACTATAGTAATGCAGACTTTTAGCTGTCTTTTACTATTGCAAGTGGACTTTTTGATGGTTGGTGTAATAGTGATTCAACCTCCTTATTAGCCCATTTTGGGCTAGGGATTTGAGTAGTGAGAAACTCTGATAAACTTCTATAAATTGTGCTCTTGTATTTTTTTTCACAGTGAAGTTATTCTACCTCTCTGTGGACATAGGGATTATTCCTGAACCATGTAAATCCTTATGCTCTTATTCTATTTTTTCCCTTTTACTCTTTTCAGGATCATTGTTTTGTCATTGCGACTCCCGACATTTCCACATCAATAATATCCAACATCATGGAGCATAGATCCATCAATTTTAGGATGATCGATTAAAATCATAAAGGAGGAGAAAGAAATCAAGATGATGAACAAGGGAGAAAGATTACTCGTGAATCACACCACCAACACAATAATGATCGAACACTGAACGAAAGGATCTTGAAGGGTTGGAGAGCTCCAAGATCACCTGGGGAAGGATTTTGGTTGGGAGAAGTGAAATTGGAGGGGACACAAATGAGAGAGATCTGTCATGATTGCTATTTTTAAAATAGAAGTTGGGGTATTACATAATGTGTAACCCCTTTACACATCATGAAATAGTTAAGTTTCATCACCACCAAAAAATGCATCCCTTTTAATAAAAAATTATTCATTAAATAAATCACGACGTGTAAAGTCTCGTCAAGTCATGTAACCTTTCAAGGTGTGAATCTCCCCATGACATGAACCTTCTCACAGTATGCCCCCAGCAACCTTTACATGTTGTGTTACCTAGTTACATGACGTGTAACCCTCCTGCAGCCTACAAAAAACTCGTCTAAGGATGAAAGTCCAACAAATCTCTGACTTCACCATTATAGGTATCCTCCCAATTCACTATCAACCATACCCAGTCAACGAAAACAAAAAATAAATAAAATTTTAAAGACGTACCTATCAGATCGGTAACGGGGTGTTATATATCTCTAATTTAAAATTTGTGTTATAATGGTCACAATTAAATAATAACAATTAAAGAGCATATCATGGTTCATTTAAACTCAGTATTTCATATAAATAAAGCTATCAAATAAATAAAATTTATTTAAAGATAACTATATCATAAAATATCAAGGTGTTACATTCTGCCCCATTTATAATAATTTATCCCTTGAAATGTCTTCACTCTGATATAAACAATGAAGGATAGTTCTGTCTCGTCACATATTCAGGTTCCCACATAGCTTCCTCAAATTTTTGATTACTCCATGGAACTTTAATCAGGTGAGTAGTCTTTTTCCATTGTACTTTATCTCTATGATGCAAGATCTCATCTGATTGTTCTTTGTAATAAAGATCATGCTCCATTGGTATGACCTCTAAGTTTAGTACATGTGAAGGATTAGTTATGTACCTCTACATGAGAGATACATGGAACATATCTTGAACTTGAGAGAGATTTGATGGAAGCGACAAGAATTAAGAAACCATCCCAATAAAATAAGGAATCTCAAAGGTTCCAATATATCTAGGGATCATATTTTCCTAATTTTAAAAATATAATGACCTTCTTCCATAAATAAATTCACAAGAATACCTTCTCACCAACTTTAAATTGCAGATATCACTGATTATTGTCAACATAACTCTTCTATAGACTTTTATATGCCCTAATATTTTGTTGAATGGGTATGACCTTATCTATCATTTTCTCAGCTAGATTAGGTCCCAATTTATTTCTTTTTATAACCTCATACCTACATGTTGGATTCCATCACTTCCTATCATTAAGGGATTTATAAGGATCCATTTGAATGCTCGAGTGAAATTTATTAATGTATGAAAACTCAACTAGAGAAAGGTGTTGATATGAACCACCTTTGAAATCCATAAAACATGACCTCAATATATATTCAAAGGTTTTAATGGTCCTCTTAGACTAACCATCTATATGAGGATGATATGTTGTACCAAAACTCAACAATATATCTAGAGCATGTTGAAGACTTCTCCAGAACATAGTGGTAAACCTCAGATACTGATCCAATATAATTGAGAGTGGTACTCCATGAAATCTCACCACTTAATTAATGTATATATAAGAAGTTTATAAAGAGAGAAATATTCCTAATAGTAATGATTTTTTAAAAATTAATTGACTATAACCCAAACAACTAGTGCCATTTAGATGTTTTTGGGAGTCTGATGATGAAACCCATGGAAATGTTTTCCTATTTTCATTATGGAATGGGTAATGGTTGTAATATTCCCTTAGACCTTTGTCTCTCACCTTTAACATGCTGACATATCAAGCATTGAGATAAATACTCTACAATATCAATTTTGATGTTTCCCACAAAAAATACTATTTTATATCTCTATCCATATTTGTAATTTTAGGATGAATAGATAATGATAAAATATGAGCTTCATCTAATAGATCCCTCTCCAAGTCTAGTATTGATGGGAAACATACTTGTTTCATAAACCTTATCATTACATCACAGTCATGGTTAAACTTAAGATCACAACTAGCCTTCTTCTACAGTTCCAAATCCTCCATATGTGCCTCTTTAATCCTCACATAGATTGATGGTTGAACATTAATCTGAGAAAGATATGATCTATCCCCTTTTCTCATGACTTCAACGTCCATATTCTACAAATCCATAAATATTGGATTCCTTTAAATCCTCATTATGGAAAAATTAGCTTGATCTTTCTGACTAAGAGAATCATCCACCTTGTTTACCATCCCAGGGTGGTATTTTATTGAGTAGTCATAATATTTAATCAATTCCAACCATACCCTTTGGTTTATATTTATCTCTTTCTCTATGAATATATAATTCAAATTTTTATAATCATTAAATATATCACATATTTTACCATACAGATAATGCCTTTATATTTTCAATGAAAAAAATACTACTACAAAGTCCAAATCATGAGTTGGGTAATTTTTCTCATGAAATTTCAATTGGTTCAAGGCATAATATATCACCATATCATTCTTTATGTGGATGAAAACTAGTCCCTTATTTGATGAATCACTAAAGATCATAAAACCCTTATCTATTGTAGGGTAGTGTAATCATAGGTTCACTGACCAACCTTCTTTTCAGCTCCTTGAAATTTTATTCACATTAACCTATCCAAATAAAATTGGCCCCCTTCAATGTCAACTTGGTTATTGGATTAGATAGCTGTGATAAATCCCTCACAAAGCATCGGTAGTATCTAACCAACCTAAAAAAACTACGGATCTGGGTTACCATAGTTAATCTAGGCCATTTCTCAATAAATTCCATCTTTGAAGGATCCACTGATATACACTCTCTTGAGATTATGTCCCAAAAATAAAAAATTTTGTAGATATAATTCACACTTACTGAATTTGGAACACAAATTTTCCTTCCTCGAGGTCTTTAGTAAAATCTCCAAAAAATATTTATACTCTTCCTTTATCGTAGAATATATAAGAATATCATCTATAAAGACTACCAAAAACTAATCAAGGTAATCTGTAAATACTATATTCATTAAATCCATAAAGATAGTGGGGGAATTAGTAAGTCCAAATGGAATCCCTATAAATTCATAATGGCCATACCTCATATGGAAAGGTTTCTTTGGTATATCCTCCTTCTTGAACCTCAATTAATGATATCCAAAACAAAGTCCAATATTGGAAAAGTATTTAGTACTACATAGTTGATCAAAAAAGATATCAATATAGGGTAGATGATGCTTATTCTTAGTAGTGATCTTGTTAAGTTATCGATAATTGATGCAAAGACACGTTGAACCATATTTCTTTTTAATAAAACAAACTAGTTCAACTCACGGTGATGCACTGGGTGTATGAATCCCTTATCAATATTCTCCAAGAGTTTGTTCTTCAATTCCTACAACTCAATTGAGGCCATTATATATGGAGTCTTTGAAATAGGTGTAGCACCAGGTATGAGTTTTGTTGAAAACATAACTTCACGATTCAAGAGAACACTAGGCCAGTCTTTAGAAAATACATCACCATAATCCTGAAAAATAGGTATATCTTAGATGTTGAGTTTCTCTCCATCCATTTAAGATAAATATCCCTCATGAATAGGCAGTAAGATCCATATAATGGAAGTAACTTCCCTCAGAATTTCATATTCATCCTTACATCAAAAGACGATCATATGTTGATTCAGAATATAAAACATGAATTCCCTTCCTTGAAAATTGATATGGGATATATATAGATAGAGTCAATCCATTCCCAAAATCACATCAAATTCAACTAGAGGATGAATCATGAGATTTGTAGGAAGCACATTCCAACAATTTTTTTTTCAGAAATGAGCTATAAACTTGTGATACATCCATTGTACCATTTGAAATTTTTACTGCTAACTCAGCATATAATCATTGAGGATATGAATGAACATCCCTATATACCTTTCATGATATAAAGGAATTCATATGACTAATATCAAATAAGATACTTCAATATTTGAGCATTCCTTTCACAACCTCAATTTCAATGTTCTGTCTTTATTCCCTTATTAAAACCAAAATGGTTAGCACGATCATCAAACATCATAATGAGAAATCATGTAATCATGAAAAATAATTCATAGGATGTGTAAATCATGACACCTTCTTTTTAATCTATGATGCCTTAGATTTAACCTAGTCCATTCATTGTCATCATCTATTCAAATCATTTATAGTGGTTTATAAAGAAAATGTGAATTAACCCAAGCATATCCCATAAGAGTGTCTAGATAGGTGTGTATTCTTAAGCCCATTCATTGTGCACCGATGATGATCAAGTCAATACCAAATCTACCCCTTTCAGAGTTATTACCACTAGGTGCATCTATGTCACAACAAAATCCACTTTCCAGTATCTAGACATGGATGCATTTTCTAGGAAAACCACAAAATGTTTACTTTATCATATCTTCAGGATATTATCCTATATTGAGTCTTATCCCTAGGGATTTCAACAATGTTATCTAATACTAATCTCCAAAAATAACTAAAACATTATATGATACCAACTGAGGTGACCTGGGTATTACATACGTAAATATTACATCATTTTAAATGAATATTCAATATACTCTATAATAATACACACCTGAGGACTATCAATGTTAGTGTATTTAGATACTAGATATATAATCATCTTATTTCATGAAATATATTCATCATATATCACAAATATATTCTCATACAGTACACTTCTTAAACATACCCTAATTAAAACCTTTCTTCATAACCCAGCAAAAGGAAATATAAGAAAGGATAAGCTCAGATTCTTAGTAAGAGTAAACATATGAGATATAAATCAATGATCATAAGTGACCGTAAGATAAGAATAAGGGTATAAGAACATAATCATAATTTAGGAAAATCAAACCCAATCAGTCAAAGATCATTAATCATTAATCATGGCATAAGGATTTTTCATAACAAAATACATAAGGCATAAGTCTATATAATCATCAACAATCAATCATGATCCGTGAAATTTATAATAAATATAAGACATAAGTTGTTTCCATACACGTAAGCATAGAAAATAATTTCCTTAATCAAGGCACGCTGCCAAGACTATTATAACCGATTGGGTTCACTCCTCATTCCATTATTTATTTAGTAAAGGTCCACTCTTAATACTATCTTTTTAGATTGAGTCCCTTGCTAAGTTGGGTTCACTCCTTGTTCTAGTTTAATTATCTCATGAGAAATTCATCTTTACCCAATGCATTGGAGGGATATATAATTCTGTGTCCACCCATGACATAATGAAAATCATACATATGTGAGCCACAAGATCATAAAACATTCATCATGTCATTGTATCATGTAAAGGAAATGAGTTTCACAGACATTTTATCACTTCATCATAATATAAACTGTGGAAAAGAAACAAGTTTCATAAAGGTTTCATTGAAACTCAATTAACTCATGGGAAAGAAATGAGTTTCATAGAATCATCCTTAAATCATCATTATTATAAGTCATCCAGAGAAAGAAAGTTGATGGTATCATAAGATCATATCCCCAGTGAATCATAAAAATCCTTAAAGTATGTTGAAATAGATGAAAAATATGTTTTTAAAGAACATTTGTGTCTTTCTTCTAAAACATTAAAAAATATCATTTTATTTTGATAACATTTTAATTGAAAAAATTCTAGAATATTGAGATAATTATTTTCTTTGAAAATAAACATAAAAATTGTAAATGAAGCTTCAAATCAAGGTGCAATCATGATGGTGGGAAAATCCATTCATGTCATATACATTAAAAGAGTACATTTTTTTGCAAAAAGTGAAAAAAAATGAATTGTTCAAAAAATGTTTCTTTAAATAGATTACTTTTAAAATTTTATAAATAAATTAAAAGGTAATAAAAATGAGATTTTTAAAACATTTTGATTATAGGTAAAAACTTCCATTAAACAATTTTAAAGGGAATGAACATGAAAGAAAAAATTCCATCAACTAAAAAATAAATAAGGTTAAATTTTATTTAAAAACATTTTATTGATCATTTTAAGTAGAAAAGAGAAGAAAATGGTACTAATACATAAAAATTATAGGAATGAACATATAAGAATAAAATGTATGGGGTTTAAAGGTTAATATTCATATAATTTCCCTCAATGGAAATTTATCACAGACCATCTCAAAAAAGAAATGAGATTGTAACATAAATCTCCAAACGCATTATGAACTTTTTAATCATAACCCCAATGAAATAGATTACATCAAATGAAACTTTAAATACCATGAACATAAATATATTCATGAAATAATGTATAAAAGTGAAATTAGATACACCTTATAAAAGAATATATGTGTATAACATAACATATTTCCCAAAGAAGACAATTTGAGATGATAAACCCTTACCTCAAGTCATGTCTTGCTTCGTATGCATTCAAACCTCCTATATAATAAATATAGATTTATTATTCATCTATTATAATACCATATTTATACATAAATTACTATGTATCATTCCTTTATAATTTCCAATTATACTTATATTAACAATTTCATCATTAAAATGAATATTCTGGTGAAAACAGGTACATTTTCCATGCATGTTTTGGTTTGATGGTTCTGATACTTGCACCTTAGTTATAGTTTCATCATATTCAGAATCTTAATCATGACATAAGTATCAAATTTATTCATAATGTACAATTTTATAATCATTCATATAAAGTGATGATAAAAAATGAATTGCATCGCTTCATGGAGATAGTAGTTCATACGTACACACGAGTAATGTTTCCACTTTTTGATGGATGGAATGAAAGAAAGGTAAATAATAATTCACCTTTATAGAATTATTATTATATGATAAATATCATATATATTGATTTAATCTATTGTGGGGTCTTATCATTTTCTAAGTATGATCCTCTTTAAGTTTTTAGTTAAACCTCTTTGAGTTTTGTTAAACCATTTAAATATTTGTAGTCGGGCTTATTAACCCAGTTAAATTGTTGTTTTAGAGGTGTTTGGGGGCTTAGAGAAGCTGAGTTAGATGAAAGATAGAGGTGGATTGCAATTTTGGAAACACTGTAGAAACATCGGCTAACTGGTGTAGTCCACCAGCCAGCTGGTGAGAAATGGATAGGTTGGGTCTCCTACAAGAGACCCACTAGCCACCAGGTGGGGTTCCCAATCGTGTAGTTTCACTGGAGGACACCACTGTCCAGTCGGTGGTGTCAGGCTGGGATGGGATTATAAGAGGTAGAATAATATTTATTCCCCCCAAACATCTTTTAAACACCTCTTAATCCCTAATTTGACACAAACTCAAGATTTACAAATTGTGAAGGAACACTAAGGCTCTTAAGGGTTCTCTGACACCTTTCCTAGGTTCTTTGATCCATTCTTTGATCCAGTGATCCAAAATCGGTAAGTCTCACTTGGTTTTGATGAAATCCTCTTGCTTCCTGTTTGGATCCTCTTCTTCCATCCTTGAAAGTGTGTGTAAATTGATATCTATATGGGATCATTGTGTTTTATGTTGATTTGGTGCTCAATCTTGGTTTTTCTTCTTCTTTTTTCTTAAGGTGGATGTTCTAAAACAACTCTCCAAAGCCTGTTTTGATTCCTCTAGTATGTGTAATGTGTGTGATCACTCTAACACGCCATGCACATGAGATATCCTAATTGGTAACCCAATGGAATTGATAAATCCATATGATTAGACCTACCTTGGATCTCGTTGGGTACACTGGCATTGAGATCAGGACTTACGACCACTTGAGAGGTGTGCCAACCCTTGACCCTAGGTTAGGATTCAGAGTGAATAAGCCAAGATCCCTATGAAGAATTGAAATTTTTTAATGAATTTTCTTAGCATAATGAATTGTCTTACCATGTGAATTTTAGTAGTTAGCTTGTAAATAGTCACTTGTCTTAAAGGTAGTTAAATGACATGTAATTGGAATTAGCATAATAAAATGATAGAATATGGATATAATGACTTTTAAAATAGTAATTGGAATATAATAAATGTGAAATGGAATTGTTACCATTATTTTGACAATTGGTAACTTGGAATATTGAAATTAAATGGTTGGTAATTTGTAATTTGGGTAAATTAACCAATATGGAATATGATCACGTGTTTGGCTGGTTTGATAAATTGGAAGGCATTGACCCTTGTTTGAATTTGTTGTGGACCTGTTAAATCAAATCTAGCATGGTAATTTTCAGAGTCTGATTTCCTTCCAGAATGTAAGTAGCCCTAACATGGGAATTCACACTTGGTATTGTGATAATTTTTCCCTTGGTATGGTATTGCGCCATGGTAACATGTAAGTGGCTCTAGCATGAGAATCCGTATACAGTCCAGTATGGAATAGTTACTTTTTTCCTTGGTATGTTATTGTTCCATGGGAACACATAAGCATCTCTAGCATGGGAATTCACAGAGTTCACTATGACATAGTTATGTTTTCCCTTGGCATGGTCTTATGTCCTGGGAACACATAAGAAGATCTCACATGGAAGTTCACATAGAGCCCAGTACTGATGCCTGAGGTCGAGATGGTTGGTTACTTAACATGATATGGGTGATTCAACTTTAGTAAGAGAATCCACCAGTGGTATGGAAGATTTATCCTAGGTAGGAGAATTGACCAATGGATAGAGATATCTAGAATCGTATCAAAGTAGGTTTGGCTAACCCTAGGTATCAACCTAGAGTTCAAGGAGTTGGAAAGTTTATTTTACATTCCACATTAATTTATAAATTAATGGACATGTTTATCATACCATTACAGAAACTATTTATTTAGACTTGATTGTTTAGACATTATGTGTGTCAGCCTACTGAGTTTTACTCACACCCTATTCGGTTCACCATTTGGTACCCAAAAATATTTCATGGAATAGGGTATAGATAAGGGAAATGGGACTTATACTTGATTAGTTTCTTTTCTAGATAGGATTGGAACATGGAGATGGGACTAGGTATGGATTTTGAGACTAGGTTTTATAGATTCTTTATTTTGGAGTTTTTTTAGTTGTTTTTCTTGTATGATCTTCAACATGACATTTAGTTTGGAATACATTATGGCATGACATGGATTACTATTATTATTTAGATTATTGTTATTTATCTATCATCTGTTGAGTTATATGTTGTGTTTGATTTATCTTATTTCTGATGTGATTTATATTATGTTTCAGAGGGTATGGTCTCCCTATTGTATTCCTTAGACCCTAGCTACTAGTTGATAGCCTCTGACATACAAAGAGGCACTCTTGAGGTTATATAAATACTTGTCTTAGTTACATGAGGGAGTATCAAGATGGGGATGTTACAAAGAGGTATCATAGATCATGTCTTTTATATTGATTTACTATGTGGGGAAGGTAGACAGAAGACTATGAAGTTTCATGGCTTGGTAGTGAGCTCATGCATGAGAGTAGCTAACTCATGTGTGGGGGTAAACCCAAGTTCTCAAGGATAGGATTGTTGTTATTAATGTTAGTTATTACAATATTGATTCTATTTTACCTTGGGTGATTCACTTGTTGTGTGATGTTACTATTTTATGAGGTTTTGCTCATGGGTTGGTATGAATGAGGTGAGTATTCATGCATCATGGCAGGCATGTAAGGAAATATGTTGATATGCATTGTTCATACTAGGGGCATATTTATTGCATGTGTTATATCTGCTTATCTAAAGTGTGAAATGAAATCCATTGATATATCAGATAAAAAATAATAAATCAAACTATTATGACATGTCAATTCACTTGTTAAGCCAAGTTTTGGAGTAACCTTGTGTTAGTGGCTCTCGGTTTTTTCTTGACCTCTTTAGTTGATCTTGTTGTGTATATTGTGATCTGAGGAGTGTGTTAACCCTTGTAAATAAAATGTCTATGTGTCATATTTGGGTTGAGTTCTAGGAGAGTAGTAATCAACACACACCTAACACAGCCGAACCTAAACTTCCCGCAGCTCCAGGAAACCATATGGATGATCATCTTCATGAAAGTTTCTTATGGGTCATGTGATCCATGGAGAGGGGAACTACTCATGTGGTATTCAATGTCTAATCTGGCCAAAGAGTTTTAGCTGCAGCACCTGCCCATGTTCACTTGGGAGGGAGTACCCTAGGCAGTTAAGTTCTGGATCGAGTCAATCGAGACAATCATCAATCACCTGGAGATATCCACAAATAGGAGGGTGAATCTTGCTGCTTATATGCTACGAGGACCAGTCAAACATTGGTTGGACATTGTAGATAAATCCAGACAATAAGAAGGGTTAACCTAAAAGGACTTCAAGTTGAAGTTATCGAGTCACTTTTATCTAGAGATTTTGAGGGATAAGATGGATCGAGAGTTCATGCACCTAACATGGGGAAGCATGTCAGTGGTAGACTATGTTGGACGTTCTACCAACCCATAGTGTTTTTCACTATCTTTGGCAGTATATGAGGTAGTCAGGGCAAAGTGCTTCCAAGATGGGCTTTGTTATGAGATCAAGTCTTAGGTGAATGTCTTTTACTTAAGAAACTTCTCCAATGTGATGAATGAATCCCTAATCATTGAAGGGAACCTGAATGAGTCCCTGAGTGGTGGGAAATAAGTTTAAAAGTATGATCGAGGAGCTCTTATTTTGGAAAAAAGAAGCATCGCTGTTAGAGTTACCACCAGGGAAGTGGTAGGCAGAGCAGCCAGGGGAGTGTATAGACGTCTCAGGACTGTACCTAGGGGATGTTATTTAAGTGTGATCGGGCTAGACATAGGTTCTTTTAGTTCCCTTTCCCTTTTTCGAAGTTCCATGCTTACGGTAGGATGGACCATCTATAGAGGTTATGTAGGAGCAGTCAGTAGTGAGCAGTGGCAGAGGATCGGGGTAGGCACCAAATTCTAGGAAGGACTCGGCTACCCCTTAGCAAATAGGTAGCTGGAGTTCCACTGATCACTCAGACCGGGGTAGGGGATGTGGTACCCCAACATAGGAGCAGAAGTATCAATCAGAAAGAAAATCTTAGGGAAGTCATACTAGAGCCCAGGGCAGAGGGGCGAGTCATATGCATGTCATACAGTCTACTCCTACCAGTCTCGATGGAAGACCTTACACTTCCATAGGTACTATTCTTGTGTCATCTACCCTTGTCTGCATTTTTTTTGATACATGAGCATCATATTACTTTATATCTTATAAATTTTCTAATTACTTGGGTTTGAATGTGAAGGGTTTGGATGGTTTCATGACCATCGACATGCTGTTAGGGGTGTGATTAGAGGGTATCAGATGCTACAAGGAGTGTTCTCTTGAAGTTGGTGGTTACCATTTATTTTGGGAGTTATTTGTACTGGAAATGGAAATATTTGATTTTATTCTAGTTATGAATTGGCTAGTTCTGTACTAGACTCACATAGAATGTTATTGGAGGAGAGTTACTTTTATATAACCAGAAGGGGAAAACTATTTTCATTAGGGTGAATGGAATCTTCGGGTTAGTTGTGCAAGACCAATTCATTGTAGATTGGATTATTTTTCATATCCTAGATAACACACCTTATTTTGGATGATGGGGAGTTGCATCATGGTAATTTTCCTTTAGCATTGGACCACTTTTAGGATGTATTTACTGAGGAGTTATTTGTATTACCACTCGAGTGGGAGATCAAGTTCACTATCGAGTTAGTGTTGAGATCCAAACCGATTTTTATTCCTCCTTACAGGGTTACACCCACATAGCTCCGAGAATTGAAAGTGTAATGGGAATATCTAGAAGATAAGGGATTCATGTGACCTAGTACTCCATTGTGGAGTTATCTTATTCTTTTCTCTCAAAAGGTTGATGAGACTTTTCATTTCTATGTGGATTACTGGAGACTGAACTAGATGATGGTCAAGAACCAGTATCCCCTTCCATGCATCGACGATCTCTTCATTTAGCTAATAGGTGCCCAGATTTTCTCCAAGATTGACTTGATGTCAAGGTACCATCAGTTGATGGTGAGATTATTTGATATACCCTGGGCTACTTTTAGGATTAGGTACGACTTGTATGAGTTTGTGGTGATGTCGTTTAGTCTAGAGAACACATCGGCAATATTCATGTAACATCCCGTTACTGTTTTAGGTATTCCTAAACTTTCATATGTAAAATTATTATTATGTTAATTGGGAAAAATGGTTTATCAGTAAAAAGTTGTGTTTTTGTTAAAACACATCGCAGAATGGTAAAACGCCCAATTAATGCTCCGGAATATTCAATTAAATATTTTTATAAGTTAAACACTGTGTAAGTATGAGTTTTGAGGTCTGCCAAGTCTTGAAGAGGATGGAATAAAAATATTAAATTTATTATTTTAAGCATGATAAATTTATTCAAAATAATTGAATAACATCAAAATGGTCTGTCATATGAGAGATCCGAGGCCACGGTTATGTCCGAAATATAGTTTTTACCCTAGGAGGGGTATAACATTCGAAGTCTCTATACTTTTAGAAGTCTCGCTCGTGAGATAAAGTTATTTAATATTATTTAATATATTATTTATTAAAGATAATTAAATATCTTCTAAACGGTGCGACGTATGGGAAATTTGAGAGCACCGATGAGTCCAGAATGGATGGTTTATCCTAAATAAGGTACAACGTTTGCTCGCATCAGGTGTTTGGATGTCTCGCTCACAAAAATAACACCTTTTATATTAATTAATTAATTATTCCAAGTTTTCATTAAAAAATCATTAATATCTCTCAAACCGTTCATCCTTTGAGAAATCTGAGACCACCATTGTGTCCGGAATGAGGTGTTTTATCTAGACAAGGTATAACTTTTATTCACATCGGACATTTGATGTTATTTAGTAATTATATTAAATAATTGACATTATTATTTTCATTTAATTATTAATTTAATTCCAGAAATCAGAATTCACTGTTCATTCATCTTCAACAAAGGTGTTAGCCCATTACAACGCATTAATATGATGAAATTAATCACTCCGTATAGAAAATATGGTGAAAATGTAAGGTAAACAGATGGTTTAATACAAGGTTTTAATTTTGCGGAATAAAGAAACACGGTGGATTTTGGGGGTTTTAAATAACCAGAAGATTTGCTTTTTAAGGGTCGATCCCACCATGTGTGAAGGACATGAGACTCTCGTGGGTGAGTTTGGGGTGGTTCCTCGGTTCTTCGATCGACACACCACTCACCACTTTGGTGCACTGCAAGATGCCTGTTCTTCCATTCCCTTAGTTTTTATTTTATTTTTTTATTAATCTTCCAATCTTCTAAAATCAATATCTTTTACGTTATTGATCGGATTTACACACCGTCAATTTTGTTGGTTTCATATCAACAATCAGGATCTAAATCATATTTTTTTTTAATTTGAAGGAACTAATGTTTTGGTCAATCTGATTTTTCGCATTTTAAATGGTTTATTTTAAAGAAATTATCAAAGGATGATTATCTGTTTTATCAAAATATAATTATTAAAATAATTTTAATAGGATAATCACATGGAATGATTATCAATATTATCAAAGGATAATTTTGAAGATCTAACGAATCATTAATTCTTATAATTATCAAAATGTAATTGCACAAAATTAACAAAAGATAATTTTTTGTTTTATGAAATGGTAATCACATGAGATTATCAATGTATTATTAAATGAAATTGAAAAATGACAATTTCAATGATTTATCGAAGGATGTTTTTTTCAAAATTATAAAAGGATATCTACATGAAACTTTATGGGGATAATTGCACAAGATTATTGGAAGGTGGTTATAAAGAAAATTATCAATTGATAATTTAATCAAATTATCAAAATATAATTATAAATAATTATCTAAGGATAATTTCATGAATTTATCAAGATAATTTAAGTCAAGTTTCTTAAGGATAATTATGAGATAATTATCACATGACAAGTTTATTAAAATCATCATGGGATAATCATGTGTTTTGTCGAAGGATACTTATAAAATGATAATTTGGAAATTATCTAAGAGAGATAAAATATTATCTCATGTAATATTTTAATCGATAATTTGTAATTATCCATGAGAGATAAAACATTATAACATGTACTTTTTTAATCGATAATTTCAAATTAAACATGATAGATAAAATATTATGGCATGTAATATTTTAATCGATAATTTTAAAATTATGCATGAGAGAGAACATATAATCGCATGTGTTATTTTATTTCCTTTTGAAATAAAATAATTGGTATTGGTTCTAGGAACCCTTGATGAACGTCGAACATTGGTGTCTCGACACAAATGATAATAATGCCACAATGAGGTGTGTTGAACCACATAGGGTGGTTTATCTTTGTCACTAACATAGACGACCTTGAGGTAGGTGGTTTCGTCCCGACTTTCCAAATTGATTATCCTTGTATTTCTTGATTTATTTCAATTGTTGATTTAAATTCAATTGCTCAAATATGATTTTCAATTAAATTGATAAAAAGTCGATTCTAGTGAATCGAGGTATTTGAAATGGTTTTGGCATGAAAATTTTGAAAAAACCCCCAATTCCATTGAATTGGGTGTGTTTATGGAAATTTGCTAATTTAAATTGTTTAATTTAAATTGTGGATTTGATGGAAATGATTTTAATTAAATTGTTGAATTTAATTGTGGAAATAAATTGTGTGATGATGGAATTAGTTTTGATTGGATTTCAAACTGGTGAAAATGGATTTAAATGATTTGATAGAAACCCATTGGTTTTATCTTGTGAAAAAGACATGTTTTTAAATAAAACCTATTTTGATTTTAAATGGAAAGAAATTGGAACATTTGCAATGGAAGAATGGAATTGATCGTATTTTTAAGTATTATTAAAATAGTTTTCCCATCATGTAAGAGCGCATACAAGGCTTAGGTGGTTAGTGAGTTATTTGGATACACTCTATGTTATGACAACATTCTAAAACATACTTGCGGCGGGTCACATCCCTGACGGGTTAGTGATGAGTCTCCTTTGGCCAGTGTCATAGGGACGTGTGTATACACATTTTGCTGAGTTCACATAGAGAGTGCGGAATCCTATAACTGTTTAATACTATCGTAACTTTTGGAAGATGACCATGTTGCTCGCTTGTTTATTTATATTTGAGATATAAATGTATGTCAATGCTTTTGAACTACTTTACATGCCTTCTGAATTTATATAAACTATTTTATATAAATTTTTTATTTAAGCCATTGTTTTAGAAATATTCTATCATTTGTAAAATCATTGCTTAAAATATTTACTTCCATCATTTGAAAATGTATATCATGTTTTGTTTAAATGTGATTTTGGATTTCCAAACCTATTTACTTTAAAATTGAAAGCTTTTCTTTGG
Source organism: Viscum album (assembly GCA_963277665.1). Classification (NCBI taxonomy): domain Eukaryota; kingdom Viridiplantae; phylum Streptophyta; class Magnoliopsida; order Santalales; family Viscaceae; genus Viscum; species Viscum album. The sequence goes on along the minus strand of OY728134.1, from coordinate 629,491,488 downwards.
ATAATCTATGTTCATAATCTATTATGGAATCTTTGGTGGTATCCTATTGGGCTTAGGCTCACAACCTGCTTTTGCCTTCGGGTGTTTGTAGACTTTCTTCTTCCAGGATCGAGTAAAGGGAAGGGATCTCTTGGAGGTGGATCTAGTTGTTGAGCTTTGGTCTTTGTGAGTTGTGTCCTTAGGGACCTTGGGGTTGTTTTTTCCATTTTAGTAGTACTTTGGGTTTTTGATGCCATGTTGTATTCTGGTACATCACTCCCAGTGGAGTTTCTTTTATTATGCATACTGCTTTGTTTTCTTTTGCTTCCACATTCTTGTGGCAAAATCGTTCTCACTTGTATGTTGTACGATGTCAGGTGCTAGTCATTGACCCATGGGGATCGGGAACGCCCTTTGATCTATGTCAATGTCAGCTCGGTTATCAGGTTACTAGGGTACCTGGGCTGGTTTGTGACAAAATGGTATCAGAGGGAGGTTAAGCATCTTGTCTTGATGACAGTATGCATTTGAGTATTCTTGTCGGGACTTAGGAGGTTGTTGTGATTGAGTGTCTGGTCAGCTATCACCGCAATGAACCTTAAGTCACCAGGGTTGCTTAGGAAAATACGACTTGTGGATTAGTTCTAGTATTTTCCCTATTTTGATTTGGATAGAGTGGAATCCAAATCTTGTTTATCCCTTCTATTAAGAATAGTTTTCCTTGTTACTAAGTTGGAGTGCTAATATAATGTCTTTTTATTTTATGATGTTGTGTAGCATCATGCCTCTGAGAAGATGTGGAAATCGGATCCAAAAAGAGGCTGCTACTGAATCTCAGCAAGCGAGTCCTATTGTGGATCTGAGTCTAGTTGAGGTGATTGTTTGCACTGTCCAAGCTCTAGGACAGGCCCCACCTCCAGTTCCTGTTCGGGATCCATCTATGGATCCTTATAGTGATATTCTCTGAAATCGTTCTCAAGAGTTCCTACCCCAGAAGCCACCAGTTTTCAAAGGCGACACTGACCCTCAACATACTGAGGAATGGTTGAGTAAGATTGAATGTCTGTTTGGGTTCTTGGAGACACCTGATTCGATCAAGGTGAAGTGTGCCACCTTCGTGTTGGAGGGACCAAGAAGGAGGTGGCGGGACACGATGGCGATGACTGGGAAACATGAGGGTTTGGAGTGGAAAGACTTCAAGGTTCTTTTCACAAACTAGTTCTATCTAGAATCAATGGTGTTGGTTAAGGCTGTGGAGTTTTTCAAGCTTGAGTAGGCCAAAAAAAATGTGACTGAGTACTCAAATCGTTGTGCTGAGTTGGTACAGTTTGCACCTAAGATTGTATCTAATGAGAAGATGAAGGCTCGACGATTTGAGTTGGAGCTTCGATCAGATATCTGTTCTCAGGTATTCTTACTAAAGCTTCTCACTTGTGCTGATGTGTTGGATATGGCGATGATGGTTGAGATGGACCTGGCAGTAAAGTCAGTTTTGAAGGGAGTTCCTTTTCCTCCTAGTGGAAGTATTGGTTCCTTTAAAGGAAAACAGAAGTGTGACGTTTCTCATGGTAGTTCTCGACAATAGAGTCATTCCAAACCTCTGGTAGCACCAGGAGGGGCTTCATTGACTTTATATTAGTGTGGAAAGCCAGGAAATTCTAAGAGGGTTTGCACTAAGGCACCCAAGAACTGTAGCTCTTGTGGATGTTTAGGGAACTTACATAGATGTTTTCATCACTTCTCTACTCCACGTAGTGGAACATGATCATCAGCACCTCCAAAAACTGAGGGGAAATCAAATGTTTCACATACAAAAGGGTTCCATCCACAGGCATCTGGAACGAAGCTTCTTCACGCAGTGGAAGAGTTTCCAAAGGTAGCAGACACAGGTCCTGCAACTGTGAGAGGTACCATTACTATAGCTTCATCTTTAGTGACCGCTCTATTTGATACTGGTGCATCTCAGTCATTTATTTCAACCCATATTGTTAATCTGCTTAATCTACCTATGGAGCTTTTATCTTGTGTGGTGGATAATACTACACCCCTTGGTACAAAGAGAGAGAAGGGTCTCCATAGTCCTGTTTGTGTCTTCTCTCTATCAGATGTCGAGCTTGCTTGGAGTTTTTTAGTTCTCGACATGAAATTTTTTTGATGTCATATTCAGGATGGATTGTCTCATTGCCAATAAAGCCCGGATTGGTTGTTATCTTCAGCGGGTCTACCTTATTACACCTAGTGGTGTGCCTCTTGTCTTTCAAGGAGAATGAGACTCAAGGTCAGGCAGAGCCGGACCCTCTTATCCAGAGTTGGGGAAAATTATATAAGTGTTTGCTTTTGATCTAGGGATGGATTCAATGTGTGGTCATCTTCCTTCAGTCATCGCTGAGTTTCCCGACGTGTTTCCTTCTGACTTCTCTGGTTTGCCACCAGTAAGGGAGGTTGATTTTTCTATTGAATTAATGCCCGGTACTCAACCGGTTTCTATTCCCTCTTACTGAATGGCTCTAGCTAAACTAAAAGAATTGAAGTCTCAGTTAGAAGATCTTCTTGAGAAAGGATTTATATGCTCGAGTGTGTCACCTTGGGCAGCGCCAGTTCTCTTCGCCAAGAAGGCTGATGGTTCTCTTTTCTTATGTGTTGATTATCAAAATCTCAATCGAGTTACGATAAAAGAAAAATACCCATTTACATGAATTGATGATTTTTTTGATCAATTGAAAGTGGAAAATTGGTTTTCAAAAATTGATCTTCGATCTGGTTACCATCAGTTGAGGATAAAAGAATCTGACATTCAGAAGACCGCTTTTCGGAGTATGTATGGGCATTATGAGTACCTTGTTATGCCCTTCGGCCTAACAAATGCTCCTACAGTTTTCATGGCTTTCAAGAACAAGGTTTTCCATGAGTATCTGGATACTTTTTTGGTAGTCTTTGTGGATGACATTCTTGTCTACTCCAAGTATGAGGAGGATCATGTGCATTATCTGAGAACAGTTCTGAGTCTACTAAGGAATCACCGACTTTATTCCAAGCTTTCAAAGTGCGATTTCATGATTCATGAAGTGAAATTCTTGGGACATGTGGTGTTAGAATAAGGAATATCAGTTGATCCAGAGAAGGTGAAGGTTGTTATGACTTGGGAACAACCACGAAATTTTTTCAAGATTCGGAGCTTCTTGGGCTTAGCAGGATATTATCATCGATTTGTTAAGGACTTCTCAAAGTTAGCTTCTCCAATGACTGTTCTGACTCGAAAGGGAGTGAAGTTTTCCTGGAATGATAAATGTCAGAGTTCTTTTGTTGAGCTAATGTGTCTTTTGACTACTGCACCATTGTTAACTCTTCCTAAGGCTGGGATAGGTTATGTGGTCTTCTGTGATGCATCGGGTTCAGGTTTGGGATGTGTTCTTATGCAAGGTAATCATGTTGTTGCCTATGGATCTCGTCAGCTTAAGCCTCATGAGAAGAACTATCCTACCCATGACCTTGAACTTGCAGTTGTAATGCATGCACTTAAGTGTTGGGGACATTACCTTTATGGAGAAATGTTTACGGTGTATTCAGACCACAAGAGCTTGAGTTATATCTTATCTAAAAAAGATTTGAATCTACACCAAAGGCATTGGGTGGAGTACCTGCAATCTTTCAACTTTTACATTGCCTATACCTGGGGAAAGGGAATGTCATTGCAGATGCGTTAAGCACAAAACTTCCAACTCAGGCTGTGAAAGAATCTTCAGAAGAGTGGAGTTTGATGGCTCTTTTTGCTCAGTTGCATATTGGAGTTCAGTGGAAGGGGGATGAAGTTTTTTAGCAAGTGTTCAGTTGACATCTGCTCTTCTTGAGTTGATTCATTAGGAACAACAGCTTGATGAAGAGTTCCAGAGCATTAGGGACTCTTTTTATGGTGGGGAGACCGATACACAGTGGTCGTTCTCCAAAGAGGGTGTTCTGTGTTATCGAAACTGTTACGTTGTGTCGTCAGCGGCAAGGAAGGATGTGATGGGGGTTTTCCATAACTCTCAGTGGTTTGTGCACCCAGGAACCACAATGATGTTTGAAGATATGTGGTGACAGTTCTGGTAGCCAGGTATGAGATGGGACATTGTTGAGTTTGTATCACGTTTCTATACATGCCAGCAAGTGAAAGCCGAGCACCGGAAACCTTCAGGTTTGCTTCAACCACTTCTAGTCCCTACATGGAAGTGGGATGAAATATCTATGGACTTTGTGGTTGGGTTACCTCAAACCCAGAGAAAGAAGAACGCGATATGGGTTGTGATCTACAGGCTAACCAAATCGGATCACTTTATACCTATACGAGATACAACCAAAGTTGTGGAGTTGGGGAATCTTTATGTGAAAGAAATTGTTCATTTGCACGAAGTTCCATCTGCTATAGTCTCTAATAGGGATCCTCATTTTACTTCTCGCTTTTAGAGAGGCCTTCAGGAGGCAATGGGATCTCAGGTCTGTTTGAGCACGGCCTACCATCCACAATCAGACGGCCAGACAGAGAGAGCTATACAGATCCTTGAGGATATGCTTCGTGCCTGTATTATCGACTTCGGTGGGTCTTGGGATGATCATCTGGGGCTAGTTGATTTTTCTTATAACAACGGTTATCAGTCTGTGATCCAAATGGATCCTTTTGAGGCATTGTATGGTCATCCTTGTAAATCTCCTTTATGTTGGTCAGAGATTGGTGAAAGTTCTTTGGTAAGACCAAGTTTGGTCCAAGAGATGACAGCTAAGATCCAGTTGATTCGTTAGAGAATGTTGACAGCACAGAGTTGGTACAAGTCTTATGTTGATCGTCGTTGTATACCTTTAGAGTTCTCAGTTGGTGACCAGGTGTTCTTGAAAGTTTCACCCCGATTAGGTGATCGACGGATTGGGAGGCAAGGGAAGCTTGCTCCTAATTTTGTGGGACCTTTTGAGGTTGTTGGTCAGGTAGGGAATGTTTCTTACCGTCTAGCTCTACCACCACAGCTAACATCGATACATAACGTGTTCCATGTATCGCAGCTGCGAAAGTATCTCTCTGATCCATCTCACATTTTGAGCCGGAGTGATCATGAGATTGAACCAGATCTATCTGTGACTGAGCGACCAGTCAGGGTTGTTGATTCTGAGACCAAGGTACTTTGTGGGAGGATGATACCTCTGGTCTGTGTTCTATGGCAACATGGTTTTGATTCTCATGAGACGTGAGAAAGAGAGGCACTGATGAGAGAGCAGTGGCCTCATCTTTTTGACGCGAAGGATTCTTCATAGGCTTTCTAGGGACAAAAAGTTCCTATGGTGGGGAGGTTGTAACATCTCGTTACTGTTTCAGGTATTCCTAAACTTTCTTATGTAAAATTATTATTATGTTAATTGGAAAAAAATGGTTTATCAGTAAAAAGTTGTGTTTTTGTTAAAACACGTTGCAAAATGGTAAAACGCCCAATTAATGCTTCAGAATATTCAATTAAATTTTTTTATAAGTTAAACACTATGTAAGTATGATTTTTTGAGGTCTGTAAAGTCTCGAAGAGGACGGAATAAAAATATTAAATTTATTATTTTAAACATGAGCAATTTATTCAAAATAATTGAATAACTTCAAAATGGTCCATCGTATGAGAAATTTGAGGCCACGGTTATGTCCGAAATATAGTTTTTACCCTAGGAGGGGTATAACATTCGAAGGCGCTGAACTTTTAGATGTCTCGCTGGTAAGATAAAGTTATTTAATAATATTTAATATATTATTTATTAAAGATAATTAAATATCTTCCAAACGGTGCGGCGTATGGGAAATCTAAGACCACTGATGGGTCCGAAATGGGGTGTTTATCCAAGACAAGGTATAACGTTTGTTCGCATCAGGTGTTTGGATGTCTCGCTCACAAAAATAACACTTTTTATATTAATTAATTAATTATTCCTAGTTTTCATTAAAAAAATCATTAATATTTCTCAAACCGTTCATCATTTGAGAAATTTGAGACCACCACTGGGTCCAGAATGAGGTGTTTTATCTAGACAGGGTATAACTTTTATTTGCATCGGACATTAGATGTTATTTAGTAATTATATTAAATAATTGACATTATTATTTCCATTTAATTATTAATTTAATTCCAAAAATCGGAATTCACTGTTCATTCATCTTCAACAATGGCGTTACCCCATTTTTGACGATTTAAGATTTCCAAATCATCCGTTTCTGGATCGTTTTGAACGGTTTCTGTTGCAACACATCAATATGATGAAATTAATCACTCCGTGTTGAAAATCTGGTGAAAACGTAAGGTAAACGGATGGTTTAATATAGGGTTTTAATTTTGCGGAATGAAGAAACACGGTGGATTTGGGGGCTTTAAATAACCCAAAGATCTGGTTTTTAAGGGTCGATCCCACCATGTGTGAAGGACATGAGACTCTCGTGGGTGCGTTTGGAGTTCCTCGGTTCTTCGATCGACACACCACTCACCACTTTGGTGCACTGCAAGATGTCGGTTCTTCTATTCCCTTAGTTTTTATTTTATTTTTTTATTAATCTTCAAATATTCTAAAATCAATATCTTTTACGTTATTGATCGGATTTACACACCGTCAGTTTCATTGGTTTCGTATCGACAAACATGATCTAAATCATATTTTTTAAATTTGAAGGAACTAATGTTTTAGTCAATCTGATTTTTCGCATTATAATGGTTTATTTTAAAGAAATTATCATAGGATGATTATGTGTTTTATCAAAATATAATTATTAAAATAATTGTAATTGGATAATCACATGGCATGATTATCAAAATTATCAAAAGATAATTTTGAAGATCTAGCGAATGATTAAATCTTATAATTATCAAAACGTAATTGCATAAAATTATCAAAAGAAAATTTTTGTTTTATGAAATGGTAATCACATGAGATTATCAAGGTATTATTCAATGAAATTGAAAAATGGAAATTTCAATGATTTATCGATGGATGATTTTTTCAAAATTATAAAATAATATCTACATGAAATTTTATGGTGATAATTGCACAAGATTATTGGAAGGTGATTATAAAGAAAAGTATCAATTGATAATTTCAGCAAATTATCGAAATATAATTATAAAGAATTATCTAAGGATAATTTCATGAATTTATCAAGATAATTTAAGTCAAGTTTTTTTAAGGTTAATTATGAGATAATTATCACGTGACAAGTTTATCAAAATCATCATGGGATAATCATGTGTTTTATCAAAGGATACTATTTATAATTATAAAATGATAATTTGTAAATTATCTAAGAGAGATAAAATATTATCACATGTAATATTTTAATCGATAATTTGTAATTATCCATGAGAGATAAAACATTATCACATGTACTATTTTTAATCGATAATTTCAAATTAACCATGATAGATAAAATATTATGGCATGTAATATTTTAATCGATAATTTTAAAATTATTCAGGAGAGAACGTATAATCGCATGTGTTATTTTATTTCCTTTTGAAATAAAATAATTGGTATTGGTTCTAGGAACCCTTGAAGAACGTCGACCATTGGTGTGTCGACGCAAATGATAATAAGGCCGTAAGGAGGTGTGTTGAACCACATAGGGTTGTTTATCTTTGCCGCTAACATCGACGACCTTGAGGTAGATGGTTCTGTCCCGACTTTCCAAATTGATTATCCTTGTATTTCTTGATTTATTTCAATTGTTGATTTAAATTCAATTGCTCAAATTTTCTTTCAATTAAATTGATAAAAAGTCGATTCCAGTGAATCGGGGTATTTGAAATGGTTTTGGCGTGAAAATTTGAAAAACCCCCCAATTCCATTGAATTGGGTGTGTTTATGGAAATTTTCTAATTTAAATTGTTTAACTTAAATTGTGGATTTGATGGAAATGATTTCAATTAAATTATTGAATTTAATTGTGGGAATAAATTGTGTGATGATGGAATTAGTTTTGATTGGATTTCAAACTGGTGAAAATGGTTTAAAATGATTTGATAGAAACCCATTGGTTTTATCTTGTGAAAAAGGCATGTTTTTGAATAAAACCTATTTTAGTTTTAAATGGAAAGAAATTGGAACATTTGAAATGGAAGAATGAGATTGATCATATTTTTATGCATTCTTAAAATAGTTCACTCATCATGTAAGAGAGCATGCAAGCCTTAGGTAGTTAGTGAGTTATTTGGATACACTCTACGCTACAACAACGTTCTAAAACATACTTGTGGCGGGTCACATCCTCAATGGGTTGGTGACGAGTCTCCTTTGGCCAGTGTCATAGGAACGTGTGTATACACATTTTGTTGAGTTCACATAGAGAGTGTGGGATCTTATAACTGGTTAACACTATCATACCTTTTGGCAGATGACCATGTTGCTCGCTTGTTTATTTATATTTGAGATATAAATATATGTCAATTATTTTGAACTGCTTTATATGCCGACTAAATTTATATAAACTTTTTTATATAAATGTTTTATTTAAGCCATTATTTTAGAAATATTCCATCATTTGTAAAATCATTGCTTAAAATATTTATTTCCACCATTTGAAAATGTATATCATGTTTTGTTTAAATATGATTTTGGATTTCCAAACCTGTTTACTTTAAAATTGAAAGCTTTTCTTTGAATAATCTATATTTGGAAACTATTATGGAATCTTTTGTGGTATCTTATTGGGCTTAGGCTCACACCCTACTTTTGCCTTCGGGTGTTTGTAGACTTTCTTCTTCCAGGTTCAAGAAAATGGAAGGGATCTCTTGAAGGTGGATCTAGTTGTTGAGCTTTGTTCTTTGTGAGTTGTGTCCTTAGGGACCTTGGGGTTGTTTTTTTTTCATTTTAGTACTTGGGTTGTAGTACTTTGGGCTTTCTATTCCATGTTGTATTCTGGTACATCACTCCCAGTGAAGTTTCTTTTGTTATGCATACTGCTTTGTTTTCTTTTGCTTCCGCACTCTTGTGGCAAAATCGTTTCCACTTGTATGTTGTACGATGTCAGGTGCTAGTCGTCGACCCATGGGGATCGAGAACGCTCTTCAGGCTATGTCAGGGTCGGCTCGGTTATCGGGTTACCAGGGTACCTGGGCTGGTTTGTGACAATTCATGGACTTGATGAATCAGATATTCCATCCGTTCTTATATCAGTTTGTGGTGGTTTTCATCGATGAAATCTTAGTGTACTCTCAGTCTAGAGACAATCATTCCCAACATATTGACATCGTCCTGAGTATGATGAGAGGGCACTGACTATTCTCCATCAAAATGTCACTTTTGGATTGATAAATTACACTTATTGGGTCATGTTATCTCAGAGGATGGAGTGTCAGTGGACCCAAAAAGGTGGCAGTCGTCGTATCATGGGAATAAATTAAGAATTTATTTGAGATTCAGAGCTTTTTGGGTCTAGCAGGCTATTACTAGCATTTCATCCAAGACTTCTCTCATCTAGTAGCACTGATGTCTGGGATGACCAAGAAAGTGGTGAAGTTTGTTAGGTCAGATTCTTGGGAGGAGGCTTTCTAGGAGTCAAAGTGTAGGTTGATCTCAACTCCAATCCTTACCTTACTTGAGCCAGATAAAGAGTATATCGTCTACTATGATGTGTCAGGATTTGGGATCAGAGCAGTTTTGATAATGTAGGATCAAATGGTTTTTTATGGCTCTAGAAAGTTGAGGTTGCATGAGTGGAATTACCACACTCACGGTCTAGAGTTAGATATAGTGGTATATGCCCTGAGATGTTGGTAGTGTTATCTTCTAGGTGAGAGGATTGTGGTGTACACAAACCACTAGAGCCTAAAGTACATTTTTTTCGCAGTGAGACCTAAACCTTCGGCAGAGGTGGGTCGAATATCTATAGTATTTTAACTTTGATTTGGCATGAACTCCAAGAAAGGGAAACACCATTTTTTATTCCTTTAGTATGAAGATGTAGACAGAGGTAGTGATGGAGTCTTGTGATAAGTTCCAGCTAATGACACTCTTTGTTGATATGCATCTGGATGTTCAGGAGTCCCAGGGGTGAGTAACTCTGACTTCAACATATGTTATCATCAGGCTTCTAGACTAGATCAAGAGAGCATAGTTATCTAATCTGGAGGGATTAGCTGTGAGGGTAAACATATATAGTGGGGAGCCACCATCAGGCTGGTCTCTTAGCAGCGACAAGGTTCTTCATGTCCATGGCCATATCTGGGTACCTTCAGGTTTCTGTGAGAAGTTGGTGAGGGAATTCCATGCATCTAAATGGGTGGTACATCCTAATTTTATGAAGATGTATTTTGATCTTAATAGGAAATACTGATGGTCAGGGATGAAGAAAGAGATAGCGGGCTTTGTCAAATGATGCTTCACTAGTCAGTGGGTGAAGGCCAAGAATTAGAGGCCTTCTAGGTTACTATATCCTTTTCCCATTCCATAATGGTAGTGAGATTATGTGACCATGGAATTTTTATGATATAATGAAACTCATTGTTGATATGCTTCTAGATTTTCAAGAGTCCCAAGGGCGAGTGACTCTGACTTCAACATCTTTTATTATCATGCTTCTAGCCCAGATCAAGAGAGGGTGGTTATCTGATATGAAGGGATTGGCTATGAGGGACAATATAAATGGTGGGGATCCACCGTCAAGTTGGTCTCTTGGAAGCGACGAGGTTCTTCGTGTTCATGTCCATATCTGGGTACCTATAGGTTTGTGTGAGGAGCTGGTGAGGGAATTCCATGCATCTAAATGAGTAGTACATACCAATCTGGTGAATATGTATCATGATCTTCATAGGTATTATTGATGGACAAGGATGAAGAAAGAGATAACGAGTTTTGTGGAACAATGCTTCACCAGTCAGTGGGTGAAGGCCAAGCATCAAAGGCCTTCTAGGTTACTGTATCCTTTTCCCATTCCATAGTGGTTGTGATATTATGTGACCATAGAATTTCATGATAGGATTACCTACGACACCTCAGAAAAATGATGCAATGTGGGTGATAATGGATCGAATGATGAAGGTATCCCACTTCTTGCCTATTAGGGAGACCTTCACCATTGATGATCTGGGTAATCTCTATGTGTGAGAGATAGTTCATTTGCACAGTGTTCTAAGAAGTGTTGTTTCTGATCAAGATCCACATTTTACATCATGGTTCTTGAAGGGATTTCAGAAGGTGCTTAGATCACAAGTTATTTTAAGCACAACCAAACATCCTCAGACTGATAGACAATTTGAGTGAGCGATTTAGATTCTAGATGATATGTTTTGAGCTTATGTTTTGGACATTGGTGGTTTTTAGGAGCATCATATGTTACTCATGGAGTTTTCTTATAATAATAGCTTCTAGGAATTGATTTAAATGGATCATTTGGAGGATTTATATGGAAGGTTGTGATGTTCTCTTTTGCACTGGTTAGAGGCGAGTGTGACGACTCTCATTAGACCTAGTCTCATGTAGGGGATGTCTAATCAGGTTCGAATGATCAAGAAGTGGTTGGTAACTGCATAGAGAAGGCATAAATTATACACTGACCACCAGAGATGACTTCTGGAGTTCTAGGTTGATCATTGGGTTTTTCTTCAGGTGTCACGCGGGTTGGGGCAATGCCGTTTTCGGAAGCCATGAAAGCAAGCACCGAGGTTCTTTAGGTTGTTTGAGATAGTGAAGAGGGTTGGTCTAGTGTCATGCTGATTAGACCTTCCATAGTGCTACAATGTCATGCATGACATGTTTCACATGTCACGACTTTAGAGATATCACCCTGAAACTTCTCACATGATAGATGTTGATGATGTTGAGCATGATGTCAATGCATCCTTTGATGAGCATCTGATCCATATCATGGGATGCAGTGAGAAGAATCTATGAGGGAATAATGTTCCTCTAGTGTGAGTGTAGTGGAAGCATGAGCAAGTTCAGGAGGAGGTCTGAGAGAGGGAGTTTTATATGCGGGCATAGTGGCTTGCCTTGTTCTCTAATACCCCCCATTGATGTTTGGGAGCACAGCTTGGGGACGAGCTGTTATATGGCGGAGAGATTGTACGGTCCTATCTTTTTCCAGATATGTTCCACTTTAAAATTTCATTTGAACCCCTTTGAGTTTTTTCAAACCATTTAAATACTTCTAATCTATCCATGTATCCCAGTTAAATTGTTGTTTCAGAGGTGCTCGAGAGCTCAGAGAAGCTGGGTTAGTAGAAAGCTATAGGTGGCTTGCAGTTTTGGAAACATTGCAGAGCCACTAGCCAGCCTATGGGCTATCTAGTAGCATGGTAAATCTACCAAAGTCCCACTGGTCAATCGGTGAGACCCACTAGTTATCCAGTGGGGTTCCAAGCCATATAGTGTCACTAGATGACACCACCAGCCAGTTGGTAGTGTTGGGTTGGGTGGGGATTATGAGGGGAAAATCACATGTATGCCCCCAAAACCTCTTTAAAACACCTCTTAACCTCTAATTTGACCCTAAATCAGGATTTAAAAATTGTGAAGAATCTCAAAGCTTCTCCAACACCTTTCCTTGGTTCTTCGATTCGTTCTTCGATCCAATGAACCAAAATCGGTAAGTATCTCTTAGTTTTGATGAAATCCTCTTATTTCCTCCTTAGATCCTCTTATTCCAACCTTTATGGTGTGTGTTAATTTCTATCCCTATGGGGTCATTATGTTTCACATTTGATCTGATGCCAGATCTTGGTTTCTCTTCTTCTTTGTTCTTGAGGTGGGTGGTCTAAAACAACTCCCAAAAGTCTATTCTGATTCCTCTAGTATATGCAATGTGTGTGATTGTGCGGGAACACCATGCACATGACCTATCCTAATTGGAAACCCATTGAAATAGATAGATCCATATGCTTAGACCTCCCTCGTATCTTGTTGGGTCGGTTGGCGTTGAGAAACAAACTTGCGGCCACCCGAGAGGTGTGTCAACCCCTGACCCTAGGTTGGGATTTAGATTGAATGAACCTAGAGCCCTATGATGAATTAGAAATTGCCAATGAATTGGCTTAGTTATGTGAATTGGATTAACATGTGAATTTTTGTAATTGGATTAATAAATAATCACTTAGATTGAAAGTGGTTAAATGACATGTAATTGGAATTGGCATAAAGGCGTGATAAAATATGGATATAATGATATGTGAAATGGTTATTGACATATATGGAATGTGAAATGGAATTGTTTCAATTATTGTGATAATTGGTAACTTGGAATATTTAAATTAAATGGTTGATAATTGGTAATTGGGGAAAATTAACCAATATAGAATATGATCAAATGTTTGGTATGTTTGATAAATTGGAATGCATTGGCCCTTGCTTGCATCTGTTGTTAACTTGTTAAATCAGCCCTAGCATGGGAATTCACAGAGTCTGATGTCCTTCCAGCATGTAAGTGTCCCTAGCATGGGAATTCACACTGGGTCTTGTGATACTTTTTCCCTTGGTAGGGTATTGCGCCATGAGAACACATAAGAGGCTCTAGCATGAGAATTCACACAGAGTCTAGTATGAAACAATTACTTTTTTCCAAGGTATGGTATTACACCATGGGAACACGTAAGAGACCCTAGCATGATAATTCACATAGTGTCTCATATGACATAGTTAAATTTTCCCTTGGTATGGTCTTGTGCCCTAGGAACATATAAGGGCTCAAGTAAGGGAATTCATATAGATCTCAGTATTGATGCATGAGGCAGAGATGATTGGTTACGTGCATGATGTGATTGATTCATTCTCGATAGGAGAATCCACCAATGGTATCGATGATTCATCCTAGGCAGTAGAATCTGCCAATGGACAGAGATATTTGGCATCATGTTGAAGCAGGTTTTTCTGACCTCAGGTGTCAACCTCGAGCTAAAGGGTTAGCGTGTTTATTTGATGTTTCGTGTTAATTTATGAATTAATGCCCTCATTTATCGTACCATTGCATGAACTATTTATTCAGACTGGATTGTTTAGACATCAGGGTGTTAGGTCGAAATATACAAAGTAGTGCGCAAGAGGGGGGTGAATTGTGTCTTTTCAAAAACTTCCACAATTCTGGCTTTCAAAACTCTCTATATTTTAAGCGGATATGCAGCATTTCTCTTTTATATGAAACTATGCAGTGGATAAACAGAAAGAAATAGAATTAATTTTTATAGTGGTTCGGGGCACAAAGATCCCCTGATCCACTCCACCAAATACTCTCTCTGTGAGCTTGTTGAATTCCACTAGTATGATCCTCTTATCACAAGACCAAGAATCCACAACTCAGTACAGATAGTTGACACCTTTACAAGACTAAATACAAATCCTTCTGGTTTTATAATAGAGAACCGATTATCTGCATATTAGATCGAGAAGCTGATACTCCACCACAACTGAGTACGAGCAGTTGAAACTCAAATAAATCAAAAGAAATTGATTTGTTGAAACTTGTTGAACTTCACAATTGCAGCAGCATCAATTGACATTAGATGAATCTTCTTCTTCAGAAAAGATGGACTTCAAGAAAGAATGAGTCTGAAGTGATCCTGGTTTCACATAAGATCTTCGATTTAAGAACATCAACAAAATAGAGCAGTCGCAAACTTACACTAAAACAAGATAGAACATGTATGTCTCCAAATTGTAGTCTCTTCTGATATGTTCAATTGTTGTAGCACTGTAGGTATTTTTACCAGAGTATGATTGAGTATATAAAAGAAAATATAAGTCCCTTGTAAATGATTCTATATCAAAAATGATACACCAATGGAATATATAAAGAACAAAATCCTGCTTCTGAATTCCAGATCCACAAAAGATGCCCGATGAAACATATATATTCAAATTTAAAATAAATCAGGGGAGTCATAACTTCCCTTAAAAAGAGGAGTGAAAATATCCATTGAATACAGTTCTTTGAATCAAATATAACGAGCTTTAAATAAGTTGAAAACGAGATTTAAAACAGCCTATAACTCTGTCAAGACCGTTGCAGAAATCATGCAAAATATCACAGATTTAAATCTTTCATGATGAAAAGTCAAATGTAGGGTTCCTTTACAAAGTGAAAAAATACCAAATGTAGGGTTCAACTATGTAACGTTCATTCTCCAAATGTAAGGTTGAAAACATAAGGTTGATCATAAAAGTAAGGTTGATGATCTATATGTTTCTCTCTAAAGCATAAGGTTCATTACTTACGTATTGTTCTTTAACCATACTTTTCTCACTTGACAAACGTAAGGTTCCTTTCAAACATAATGTTCCTTTAACCATACTTTTCTAAAAATGTATGGTTGATTAACCATACATACTATTTTGAACGTAGGGATGAGATACCATACGTTTTTCTTCCAACGTAAGGTTGAATACAAACGTAGGGATCATGATCCATACGCACTGTACAAAACGTAGGGTTTATTCCTTACGTTACGCTTATCCATGTAGGGTATGAATAGTATTTCCAGAATGCTTGAAAATCCATCCCGAACACTTTAATATATATACCTTGTGAATTAAAAGCTTGAAAATAATTTCAGAATAAATATAAAGAAAATATCAATTCCCTCAAATACACTTAAACAAAATCATTAGTAAAATAGACAAGGGTATTTGTGACCATCAAAATCGCAATAAATTATAGAGTATTGTTGAGACAATACACGCCCAACAATCTATCCCTTTTTGATGATCATAAAACCCATAAAATTATTAACACAATATAGAATTTTGTAAACATGCTTAAGGAAAATATTTATAACCTTAATTCGATTTCACAGTATTATTTCGATAAAATGAAATGTTGTGTTTATCTAATTTTCTCCCCATTTTTGTGATATCAAAAACAAAGTATTGAAAAAAAGATTAAAACACGTTTAATTTTGTACAGAACAGTAAGTAAATGTTATAATATACTGTTAATATAAATAAGACTGGGATTCTGGCAATTGAGATAAACATAAAAGACTAACAAATAAAGAACAAAAAATAAGAATAACAAAATTTTATTAATAAAATATGTACATATAGAATATATAGTTTTGGCTTAAGAAACAAGTTAGTCAACTGGTAGGGTTTGGTCAGGGTTTGGCTCTGGTTCTAGTTCTGAAGGGATCTGAGCAGTTTTAAACACTTCTTTCAGCTCTGTCATCTGTACCTGTAATCTTTCAGCAAGATTATCTCCCAACTTCCTTATCAAAACTCTGAAATCCTGATTCACATGCATACTTTCAAAATTCATGAAAACTTTCTTCCTACGACATAAACTTAGCCAACTTATCACTTAACTTATTGAGCATAAACTTGATACCTAGCTCACTTGCAGTAAATTGCTCAATAAGATATCTCAAATTGTCTAAAAAGACTGACAAAGGGGCACTATTGCACTGAAGGTTCTGCAATTTGTCATTCATATCAGCCATAACAGTTGTGATTACTTGAAATCTTCTTAATAAATCTGGTGAGGTTGAAGGGGAAGAGCTAGAAGTACTAACTTGAGTAACACTACACTTGAGGGACTCAAACTGGCTTCCAAAATACCACTTCAAATCTGCAAAATCTGTTTTGGGAATAGACTTGGACTTGATTTTTCCAATCTGATCTAGCATCTCCCTCTTAAAAGCATAAAAAATCCCTTTTTGACACAGAATTTTCTTTAATTTCCTGAAGTTGAGTCTGAAGAGACTCAAACTCCATCCTTGGGAATGGTGAATTCTACAAATCATTAAAATATTTCCTAGAGGCCTCCATCTCCAATCTAAGAATATAATTCTCTTCATGAACCTTTTTGAACTTAACCACAAGATCTTCAATTTGGTTCGTCAAAGAATCAAATGTCCCTTCATCTGGATTCTTTGATAGGGAAATAGGCACAATAGCTAAAGGATTAGAAGCAGACTTCTCTACTGACTTTTCAATTGATTTTTCACTAAATAAAGATAAATTATCAAGAACCTCTGTCTTATCTCCAGAAACAGATCCTGGTCTCTCTACCGACTGGTCAAAAGTTGAGATATCCTGATGCTCAACAAGATCTATAACCTCCGTTGCTGATCTTTGCACTTGATGTTCCTTTCGGGCATCCTCTTCCTGAACAAATTCAACTCGAACAACCTCAACTTGTTCCTAAGGAATATCCTAAAGATCTTGAATCTGATTTTCAACCTATTGATCTTCTTCTTGAACTGGTTCTTCCAAATGAATCGAACGGGTAACTTCTCTTGACCCTATCACTGGTTCTTCAGCTGGTGGTTCTTCTCTGTTCCTTGGTTTCATAATCAGCTCCTCTATAACTTCTTCTTCGTCTTCTTCTTCTTCTTCTGCATCATTAAATCTCAATTTTCTCTTAGCATATTTGGAAACTTCTTATGTCCTGGATTCTCCAATTCCTTCATTTCTTAAAGAACTTTTCTCCCCCTAATCAAATGATCATGGCTTTTGTTGGTCATCTGCACCAACTGGCATAAGCTTGTATTTCACAGTACTCCAGTAAAAACCAAACTTCCTAAGAGCACCGGCATTTAGAACATTACTATGATGACACTTAACTCTTGAGTTGAACAACCAAATCATATTTTTCCTGAACAGAATCAAGGAAATTATTCTTCCATAGGGATAAAAAGACATCTTAGTCTCTGCTTGACAACAATAATTCAAATATCTCAACATGTATCTAAGAAAATTGAACTTGATTTCACTTATGAACATCAACATAATATACATGTTTGGATATAAGATTTTCTCTATTTCAGCTACTCTTGGGGAAATTGAATTTTGAATAAACTTAACTATCACTTTCTGATCAGACTCAAGATCCTTAACAAACATCTTCCTTATATTTGTTGATCCAAACAGAAATGACATAATATCCACAGACTTATGATAATTATTTCCAATAGATCGAAGATCAAAATGAAATACACCTTCATGGGGACATTTCAAAATCTAATCTATTTCTACAGAAGAAATCAAAAATTCATTATCTTCTATTTTCACAGATACAGTATCTTCTGTTTCACCAAAATTGAATTGTACACTACTGAAGAAATGCTTCAGTTCTACCTCATAAACAAACTATGTATTCACCTCATTGAATAAAAATTCAAAACCTTGAAATGTCAGTGTTTGCTTAAGCAACATATTCGTCTCATACAGCCACACAAAATCTATAACTTTCCCTTGAAGAATATTCCTTGATGGAACTCGTTGACGCTTTGGGTCACTGGGTTCTCCCTCATCAGTTCGCTTGGTCTTCACCATTTTCGAGAATCGAAAGATCTGAGGTTTTCAGATTCTAGGGTTTCAAAGGTAGACAAAGGTTTGGCTAGACGAAATGGTTTGAGAAAAAAAAAGAGGTAAGGTAAATCAAAAGGTTTCTAACAGATAATGATGTAACCGTGTTTCCTGTGCCGATTATGTAGGGTAATTATTACAAATTTTGAAAACATGCGACTAAAAAATTAAAACTAATATATTTAAACAAATAAATGTCGAGAGTAAAATAAACAAATTTTAGCAGAAATAAATATTCTTTAAAAATGAAATTGCTTAACAATTATTCATTTAAAATTAAATAAACCTAACTCCCCATTAATAAAATCAAAACTAACAATGAGAAGTGGTTTAGTGAAAATGTCAGCTAATTGATATTCAGTATTAACAAATTCTAAGGATATATCCTTTTTACGAACATGATCTCTTAAAAAATGATGTATTATATTAATGTGTTTAGTCCTAGAATAACTTATAGGATTTTTTGAAATATCATTGCACTAGTATTATCACATAAAATATGAATACTATTAAAATTTAATCCAAAGTCTGATAGAGTGTTTTTCATCCACAATACTTGTGCACAACAACTTCCAGTAGATACATATTCTGCCTCGACGGTTGACAAAGAAACAGAGTGTTGTTTCTTATTAAACCATAAAACAAAGGATTTTCTTAAAAAATGACAGGTTCCTGAGGTACTTTTTCTATCTAATCTACAACCTTCAAAGTCATCATCTGAATATGAAATTAAATTAAAATCATAAGTTTTGGAGTAATGAAGAGATTGAAAAATAGTTTCTTTTAAATATCTAAAAATTCTTTTAACAGCAATAAGATAATATTCTTTTAGATTTGATTGAAATCTAGCACAAAGACATACAGAAAACATAATGTATGGTCTGCTAGCAGTAAGATATAACAAACTACCAATCATACCTCTATATAATTTACTATCTACTGATTTTTCAGCTTCATCCAAATCAAGTTTTATATTGGTAGACATAGGGGTTGTATATGTTTTGATGTTTTCAAGTCCAAACTTTTTCAATAAATCAACAATATATTTACTTTGATTTAAAACATTTCTAAAATCCTTTTGATAAATCTGAAATCCTAAAAAGAAATTCAGTTCTACCATCATACTCATTTCAAATTCTTTTTGCATTAATTTTGAAAATTCCTAACAAAGCTCCTTATTAGTTGAGCCAAAAATAACATCATCAACAAAAATTTGAACTAATAAAATATTAGAACAAACTTTTTTCTTAAAGAGTGTTGGATTTTCCAAACCAACAGTAAAACCATTTTTCAAAAGAAAAGAACTAAATATTTCATACCAAATTCTAGGTTCTTGTTTACGGCCATAGAGAGCTTTGGTGAGTTTAAAAACAATGTTTGGTTTTTGAGTATTTTCAAAACTAGGAGGTTGTTCAATATAAAATCCCCCCATTAAATAACCATTTAAAAGGGAAAACTTAACATCCATCTGATATAATTTGAAATTCATATGAGATGCATAAGCTAAAAGGATTCTAATGGCTTCTAATCTATCTATAGGGGAAAAGGTCTCATCATAATTTATTCCTTATTATTGATTATAACTCTTGGCTACTAATATAGCTTTTTCCTAGTAATGATCTCTTGATCATCCTATTTGTTTCTAAAGACTCACTTCATTCCTATAACTGGATAGTTGTTTGGTCTTGATTCTAATGGCTTCTAGTCTAGCTACAGGGGAAAAGGTCTCATCATAATTTATTCCTTATTATTGATTATAACTCTGGGCTACTAATCTAGCTTTTTCCTAGTAATGATCTCTTGATCATCCTATTGGTTTCTAAAGACTCACTTCATTCCTTAACTGGATAGTTGGTTGGTCTTTCTACTAGTTCCCAAATGTTATTTATTTTAAACCGGTTTAGCTCTTCTTGTATTACTAACATCCAACTTTCATCTTCTAAGGCTTCTTCAATAGTCTTAGGTTCTAACTGAGATAGAAAGGCAGATAATTCTGCTTGGTTTTCTACATTTCTTCTAGTTCTAATTCATGTTTCTAAGTCTCCTATAATAGTTTATAAAGGACGATTCTTTAGGGTTCTAGACTGTATGGGCAGAACACTTTCAGATTCTTCAGTTTCATGTTCTTCTAAACTGGATTGAGTGTTGTTAATATCATTTTTAAAATCATTTTTTGGGGTTTTAACCTCATGTTGTCAAAAGAGTCGGTAAATTCATCAGTTTGATCTTTCTCTTTAATGAAAAGGTTGGTTTCATCAAACTTCAATGAACTGATTCTTCAACAATCATTGACTTTTTATTAAACACTCTAAGGTTTAGAGGTAGCAAAATATCCTAAAAATATTCCTTCATCAGATTTTGGATCGAACTTGCCAAGATTATCCTTTAGATATATACCTTGCATCCAAACACTTTAAATTAATTTACTTTAAGTTTTATGTTATTCCAAATTTCATAAGGTGTCTTTTGGAAAATAGGCCAAATTAAAACTCTATTCATGATATAGCAGGTTGTGCTTACAACTTCTGCTCAAAAACAGGTATGAAGACTATTCATTTAACATAGTCCTAGTCATTTCTTGAATAGTTTGATTTCTCCTTTCAGTAATTCCATTTTGTTGAGGTGTTCTTCGTGCAAATAAGATGTGTTTAATACCCAAATTTAAATAAAAAGAATTAAATTCTTGATTCTCAAATTCTACACCATGATCACTTCTTAATGAAATTATTTTAAAACCTTTTTCATTTTGAACAATTTTACAAAAGATTTTAAAAACAGAAAAAATATCACTCTTAAGTTTTAAAAAATAATCCCAAATAAATCTAGAATAATAATCAACTAAAACATAAACATATAATTTACTAGCCAAACTTGTTATCATTGATGATCCAAACAAATCCATATAGGTAAGTTCTAAAGTTTAAGATGTAGAAATTTTGTTAATAGATTTGAAAGATTATTTGTGTTGCTTGCCAATTTGGCATGCATCACAGAATATGTCATTATCAAACTTAAGAATAGGCAAATAAGAAACTAATTGTTTCTTAGATAATTTATGTAAATCATAAATATTACAATGACCGAGTCTCCTATGCCAGATCCATGACTCATTTGCCTTTTCATTTAAATAATTCACTTTTTGTTTACACAAGGAATTTAAGTC
The DNA here is from genome assembly GCA_963277665.1 of Viscum album. Taxonomy (NCBI): domain Eukaryota; kingdom Viridiplantae; phylum Streptophyta; class Magnoliopsida; order Santalales; family Viscaceae; genus Viscum; species Viscum album. The sequence goes on along the minus strand of OY728134.1, from coordinate 629,470,067 downwards.
TAGTGTATAAACATTGTCAGCTTTTTGTGCTCTAAACATAATCAATTTATCTTTAAAAACATAGAAGGAATTGTTAAAAAAATCAACATAAAATTCATCATCACAAAGGTAAGAGATACTTATCAAATTTTGCTTCAGCCCTTTCACATAAAGTACTTGGTTGATAGATATGGTATTCAGATCTCCAACAGTTCCAACTCCAACTATTTTCTCTTTGGTATTATCACCAAAAGTGACATAACCTCCATCCATTTGAGTTAGTGTGAAAATTTGATGGATCTCCACTCATATGCCTCAAACAGCCACTGTCCATATACCATATAGCATTTCCGTTCTTGTGGCCTGTTACCTACAAAAGTATTTAAACAAATGTTTATTTTGGTACCCATACTTTCTTGGGTCCAGCAGTGTTAGCTAACAGAGATATGGGAATCCAGACCTGCTTTGTTTTTCCATAACTTTTATCATTAGATTCAGATAAACTCTTTGAAATAAAGGCTCTTTTAATACTGCTGATTTGAGGATTTCTCAAATAACAATTATATGTCACATGCCCTTTTATTCCACAAAATATCAAGTTTCATTTTTTTGAATTGGAGACAAAAATAATTCTTGTACAATTTAGATTTATCACCCTTACTTTCTATACCAAATATTTCCTTTTTAATCACATTCTTTCCAAGGATTTCATATAAGATATTTTCTCTTTTAGTAAAAACAAGAGAAACACTCTTATATGATTCCACTTCATCCTGCAAAGCATTGATCTTCTTTTCATTATCTGTATAGTTTGATGTAGATGAGTTAAATTTTTTAATTAACTCTTGATGTTGTTTTAACAAGGTATCTCTTTCACCTAAAATAGCATTATGAATGTTCTTTAAAGATTTGTGCTTTTTTAATAAAGATCATATTTTTCTTCTTACATAGAACAGTAGGCAGCTAAATTGTTGTTTGAGAAACTAGAAGAATCAGAATTAGATGAGTAATAGGTTTGTACCTCTTCCTTTTCATCCATGAAGCATGTATTGGCTTTCAAATTTGATTGTTCTTTTTCTGAATCAGATTTAGATGAACTGTTGGAGTCATCAGAAACACATCATATACCACAGATAATTACATTCATAGCTTTTGAATTCATATCATATTCAGCTTCAGTTGCAACATCTCATGTTTCTGGTTTCTCAGGAATCTTATAGGAAGTAGTGATTTTTGAGTAATCTCTTAATCCAATATTTTTAAGGTAGATAATCATCCTTGATTTCCAACACCCATAATTTTCACCATTGAAATATAGAGCACAAACCATGAACATCTCTTCTCTAAGATCAGCAATTGCCGTCTTTTTATAGGACTTTAACCTTTTAGCTTGCTATAGCTTTTATCCAAAAGCTCTCATTTGATACCAATTGTTAAGTTGGAATATACAAAGTAGTACACAAGAGGGAAGTGAATTGTGTCTTTTCAAAAACTTCCACAATTCTGGCTTTCAAAACCCTCTGTATTTTAATCGGATATACAACATTGTTCTTCTGTAGTAAACTATGCAGCGGATAAACAGAAAGAAAAAACACAACTTTTTATAGTTGTTCGGGACACAAAGATCACCCAGTCCACCCCACCAAATATTCTCTCTATGATCTTGGTGAATTCCACTAGTATGGTTCTCATATCACAAGACCAAGAATCTAGAACTGAGTGTAGGCAGTTGACACCTTTACAAGACTAAATACAAGGTTCTATAACAGAGAACTGATTATCCACAACTTAGATCGAGAAGTTGATATTCCACCACAACGGAGTACGATCAGTTGAAACTCAAATAAATCAAAAGAAATTGATTTATTGAAACTAGTTGAACTTCACAATTACAGCAGTAGCAATTGACAGTAGGTGGATCTTCTTCTTCAGAAAAGATAGTCTTCAAGAAAGAATGATTCTGAAGCGATCACAGTTGCACATAAGATCTCCCATTTAAGAACAACAACAAAACAGAGTAGTTGCAAACTTACAGTAGAACAAGATAGAACGTGTATGTCTCCAAAATGTAGTCTTTTCTGAGATTTCCAATCATTGTAGCAGTGTATAGATTTTTACAGGAGTATGATTGGGTATATGAAAGAAAATATAGGTCCCTTGCAAAAGATTTCGTATAAAAACGATACACAAATGGAATATATAAAGAACAAAATCCTGCTTCTGAATTCCATATCCACAAAAGACGTAATCAAATTCAAAATAAAGCATGGGAGTTGTAACTTACCTTAAGAACAAGGGTGAAAATCTATGTTGAATGCGGTTCTTAGAATCAAATATAACGAGCATTAAATAAGTTGAAAACGAGCTTTAAAACAGCCCGTAACTCTGTCAAGACCGTTGCAGAAATCACGCAAAATATCGCGGATTTAAATCTCTAACATTGAAAAGTCAAATGTAGGGTTCCTTCACAAAGCAACAAAATATCAAACGTAGGGTTCAACTATGTAGCATTCATTCTCCGAATGTAATGTTGAAAACATAAGGTTGATCAAAAAAGTAAGGTTGATGGTCCATATGTTTCTCTCTAAAGTGTAAGGTTCATTACTTACGTATTGTTCTTTACCATACTTTTCTCACTTGACAAACGTAAAGTTCATTTCAAACGTAAGGTTCGTTTAACCATACTTTTTTAATAATGTAGGGTTGATTAACCATACGTACTGTTTTGAACGTAGGGTTGAGATACCATACTTTCTTCTTCCAGCGTAAGGTTGAATACAAATGTAGGGATCATGATTTGATTCATACGCGCTGTACAAAATGTAGGGTTTATTCCTTACGTTGCGCTTATCCACGTAGGGTATGAACAATATTTTCAGAATGCTTGAAAATCCGTCCCGAACACTTTGATAAATATTCCATGCGAATTAAAAGCTTGAAAATAATTTTTGAATAAATATAAAGAAATATTAATTCCCTAAAATACACTTAAAGTAAAATCGTTAATAAAATAGACAAGATTATTTGTGAGCATCAAAATCATAATAAATTATAGAGTATTATTGAGACAATACATGCCCAACGCATGGGTGTTGACCTACTGAGTTTTACCCATGCCCTATTTGGGACACTATTTGGTACCCGATCAGATTTCATGGATAAAAGTCTGGAAAAGGGCAAGGGGCCCTACAATTGATTAGTTTCTTTGCTGGATGGGATTTGAGCATGGAGACGGAACCGAGCATGAGCTTTGGGACTGAGCATGGGGTTCAAAATCGGAGTTTATAGAGTCTTTATTTTGGAATTTGTTTTTAGTAGTTTTGCTTGTATGACCTTCAGTGTGACATTTAGTTTGACATACATTATGGCACGACATGGTTTATTATTATTATTTGGATTATTAGTATTTATATTTCATCTATTGAGTTGTATGCTGTGTTTGATTTATCTTATTTTCCGTTTTGATTGTTACTCTATTCCAAATGATATAGTCTCTCAACTATATTCCTTAGACCATCGCTGCTAGTCGTCAGTCTCTGACATACGGGGAGACACGTTTGAGGTCATGTAACTACCCGTCTCGGTCACGTGAGGGAGTACCGATCTAGGGATGTTGCATCTATCCTTATTACCAACCATGTAAAGTGGAAATAAAAAACAAATCACATCGCTTCGTGGAGGTGATAGTCCACACATACGCACGAGCGACATTATCGTTTTCCAATGAAAGAAATGTAAGACAGTATATAAGATCTTATAATTCCAAAAGCATAATTATGTCATAAATATCATATATAAGCAATAAATTCATAATAATAACCAACCATGAATAATGGTGATGAAAAATGAAATGCATCGCTTCACGAGACGGTAGTTCGCACGTACGCACAAACGATGCTTTCATTTCTCATTTGATGGAGAAGGAGATGAATAACAGTTGCATCGTCAACATAATAACATCTCGGTGTATTGATGATATTGGATTCATCATGTTATGATGGATACAACGGGTTTGGACAAGGTGAAAGAAGAAATAAAATTGGAAGTACTAGATTAAGAGTTATACCACTTCGTTGAGAAACCTCTTTTGGCTTACACATTAAGCTCTGAAAGGATGGTATTCAGATCAAACTAGAACCTCTAGGATATGAGGAGGGATGTTAGGAAAGAATTTGGATAGTGCTTGGCTAAGCTAGAAGGTTCATGAGGTGTGAGGAATAGAGGATATGAGGTATTTTTTTATAAGGGTGGGAGAAGACACATTTGAATTTTTCAAAAGATTAAAATATATTAATGTCTTAGTCAAGCCAAATGACTCCAAATTGGCTCAAGTTCGAAGATAAGATGAGGCGAAACTGAAATCTATTCAGCCAATAGGATTTAGACAAATTTTTAAATCATTCTCTTATATCTTTAGTTTAACCTCTAGTTAACCTCTTTTAACTTTTTTCATAGTAATGAATTTTTACCTTGATTACTATTCATAATGACCAAAAATTAAGTTGACGTTATTATATAATATTAATTATGTTGATTCTAAATATGGAATCCATTTTATCAAATTCAATATCTATAAGTGGCATGAATTCATTTTAAAATAAACCCACAAAACATGATGAAAAATGGTTTTTCAGAAAAATATATTTTTAAGAAAAAAATGTTTTTATACCAAAATTAAACATCATGTCGATTCGACTAACATCAATTGAATTATGTTTAATCAAAAGGAACCAATGACATTTTAAAATCAAAACAAAAATGGGATTTTGTATATACTTGAATGGAAAAGACATTTTTTTTATAAAATCGGTAATTTTCTCTATTCACTGAAAAATTAATCTTTTCAGAAAAATCCCAAAATTTCAACTTAAGCTAATTTTGATATGTTGATTTTAAATATGATATATTTTTTATAAAATATAATTTTTAAAAGTGATAGAAATTAATTATATACGTGCAAAAAATGTAATAAAAACCATTCTTGATGAAAATATATTTTTTAAGCATAAAATAATTTTACTGAAAATTGAGTACTAATTTATCATGCATTAATTAATACATTTGCATTATATAAAATCTTTATATATATTTTTCATAATGTTGTTATTTTTATTCATACCACCAATTTAATAACTGTGTTATAACAATCATATTTAAATAATAATAATTTAATAGTATATCACAGTTCGTTTAAACTCGATGTTTCGTGTAAAACAAGTTATCAAAAAAACAAATTTATTTAAAAAGAAATATATCATAAAATCCCAAGGTGTTACATACATGACCCTCTGAAACAAATCCATGGCACAACTAAATCTACGCGGCATGGTGACACCCCAAAAGGTAGAACTATTGAATCAGCCACCCAAGGATTCACGTTGTGACCTACACCCTCACACCGCAATCGAAAATTGGCAAAGGAAATGTGTAGGTGAAATAATTTCATACATAAGAGTCTCCCCCAATATTTAAGGGTTGCCCGTTTGCTAAAATCTTCCCCCCAAATATGTCACATTGTGACCGAGCTCAATCATGTCGTGACTAGACTTCCAACCCAAAAACGACACAATGCCTAACTCTCATAGCCTGCACCCCCCAAGTTGTGGCAACACCTGTCTTCCTCCAAACTCCTCTGACACACCCAACGTCCAAGAGACTCAAAGTAACGGGCCGGGAAAGTCCTAACCATTACAAGATTAGTAGAATTATGGATTCACAAGTGAACCTAAGTTACTTTTAAAAATGAATAGTCCCTCCACCTCTGATGAAGCCTCAACGCCATAATTAATTTTCAAAGCATCCTTAACTAATGATCTAGCAGTCACCATTCTCATAATACTTGAATAATCCTTGCACTTCTTGGCCTTCTTCATTTTGGTGAAAGAGAAAGCATATGTGCCAATAAGGGGCCTTCTCTCCTTTTGATTGCTTGATAATAAAAAAGCCTCTTCAAGAAGATCCTCCTAGGATAGAGAATGGAGAGAATGATCCTGATAACGAGTCTCCACCACCTTATCTAGAGACTCTTTCTCTGCCTGAAATGAATCGACCCCATCAACAAAAGAGGGTGACCCCATAGCAATTACAACTCCTATGCCAAAGGAAAGGAAACAAGCATGAAGGCCCCCCTTAGAGTTACAGAGTAATATTTTCATTGTCCGTGCTTCTTCTATGGTATGAGAGTGAAGTCAACCTCATCAATAATAGGATTCTCTCCTTTCGATTTCATCAAGAGAAGTGAAGGAGTCAAGAAGTGTTTCCGGGCATTAGGAACTAGAGATGTCACTATTGTTGAATAAGATGTAGCAACCAGTGGATAAATCTGATGAATCCCCATTTGAGGTGCGATCAATGCATCATACCTCCTTCAAGTGCAATAGAAACCTCTTCAGCCTACAAATCATCAGTCTTTGGAGAATCGTGAGCCTGTATAACAACCTTTTCTTCAAGGACAGTAGTAAAATGAGCTTGTGAAACCGTAAGGTCCTTTTGAGAAACAACAATGTCTAATGAATAAGATTTGGTACCACAGTAGATGCAAGCAAAGCATCAGAACACTTATTTAGAAAGAGTCTTCTGGAAAAACTTGTCTACGAATTCCAGAGCAATAACACAACTCAAGCCAAGAAACTCATTCATTTTATCATCTTTATTGGAAATCTGGATGATCGAATGCCCTACTAGACATGGGTCTCGGTATTTTTGAGCATTATTGAAATTTTCATTGGCACTTTTACTTTTCTTAAAGATTGAACACACCTCCTCCCTTGCAAGGGTGTCCGCAACAAAAGAAAACAGGTGTTCCTACCGAACAAAAGATGCAGACGCCTTGGTTGCTTCAGCCGGAGTCCCCTCTAAACTTGAAGTAATAACAAAACCCACTGCAGGAGTTTTAACAATCTGTTCTGAAGTGATTAAAATTTGAATAGAGATTCCAGAAATGAATGACATTTTAGGAACCCTAGCAGGGGCTGCCGGCCCTGCTGAAGCAGCGGTAGAAGAACAAGAATGGCCCAGGAACTTACACTTGACAAAAAGGCAAATTTTCATAGAAAATGGGTTAATAGAAACCCATCAGTCCAATATAGATCCATAACTATGAAGGCGCAGATAAAGAAACATCAACCTCAACACATACCCAAGTGACCGAAGGTCGAGAGAGCATTAACATAGTGGATTCGATCTCAATCAGAGAGTTGATGGCACAGGCAATGGTGCGTAATGCTTCTACATGGAACAGATAAACAGGAATCCCTACAAAACCAATCTAAAATGGAACCATCGGAGAATCAAAATCACCAAGGGTAGATAGGGACCACTTCTGGAAGACCATGTTAAACCCTTATTCCACGGACTACGCACCCATAATCTATAATACTCGTCTTCATCATCATAATGAATTAGAACCCAAGACTCCCCGAGCAGCCTAACCGAGATTCATATGAAACAAATATGCTCAATAAAACTTCTTAGATTACACAAACTTGGATGCCCAAAGTTGAATTTACCGATTAAAGAAAAACAGAACAAAGAAGCCATCATAAAAAACAACCTGGTCTGTGAAGGACGCTGCCGGAAAGGAGGATGGCATCGCTGGCTTGTCATCGGAGCTAAGGTTGTATTTAGGCCCCTGATCTTTCATCGATGGCTGTGCCTTCATTCAAATCTAGGTTTTTCAAAACTGTAAAATAATTTATAAATATGTTTTGATGCTAAGGGATAAACGGTTTTGGTAAGTGAATTTTAAGGGAATGAAATGTGTATTTTCTGTGTACAGTGTTTTTTCAGAAAATATGAAATTTCAGGGATTTGTTATTGTGATTCTGTAATATTATTGGAGTGATTTATGATGAGGTGTTGAGTTGCTGATTATTGAATATTTGATATGGATTTCTCTGTGAGGTAAGAGTGGTTAAGGAATCGTGCTTTATTTTGGGGGCTTCCCCTCAAGGCAAGAATAGGATTGGGTAAGAGTTTCCCAATGGTTGTGGAATAGACTTGGTCACTAGATTGAGGTGGGGATGTGTTTATGAGTTTTTTATTTATATGGAACTGATATTATGTCATATTTGCTTTGTTTTTTATGAAAAATTTATTTGGTGATTGTGATTGATACATGTTGCCCTGATAATATTTATCATCTTGGGCGAGGCTTGTTTTTATAAAACATATATGAGCTACATGGTTTTTACATGGATGAGGTGCATGGGAAGTTAATGAGGAAATTTTGCTTAGTTATTAAACTCACCCTCTTGCATGTGCAGATGATATTTGAATTGAGTTTCACGTTGTTGTATGTGTTTCTTTATTGAATTAGATGAAGTAGTGGACGTCTTCTACTGAAGACTAGTGGAAGTAATATCGTAAGTGGTGGCTTTGGTATTGTACAAGGTTGTCTTTAGACCATCTTACATCATTGTTTTTTATTGTATGTATTGTTGTATACATTTACATGGTTCTGTGGCATATTAATTATTTAGGTATGCAGTTTTTGTGTGTGTTGGGTGGATAAAACATTCCTCCGTGATTTTTTTTGGATATTATATTATTATTTATTAGCCTTTGGTGATTGAGGGACGACACCAACGGTCGAGTAACATTTTGGTTCGGCTCAAATCAAGTTTGAGTGGCTAGACCGAGTCAGGATGCTGTCAATTGTATCAATTTGATTCGGTCAAGTTCTGGTATGTGTGGATATAGGATGTATTAGGACTTAGAAGATATAATATAAAAATGCCCGATCAATATCTTTATAGTGAGACCCAAGTTAGAGAAGTCTAGGAATATGGGGTGTTAGGTGACTCAAAAAGAATTGGTATATTTTGTTTTCCCTAGGCGACTTGTTGTGGTTGCAATGGACTGAGACAGTCTTTGCATCTCATGCATCATTCAATACCATGATATGGATTTTATGGGATATTTATAAATACATGTGACTATTCATGCATTTGAGACAATAATGAACTTGAAACAGTGTAAAAGGAAAGGGTATTCCTTTATTGGTGAATTCTGACAAAGAAAGGCATTAATGTGCAATATTTACCATTGTTTGATGCGATAAAGGTGGAAAATGAATTTTTAGTATAAATACAAGGCTATGAAAGTGCACTTGGTATTTTAGGTATTAGTTACAGTTGTCGATGGAGAGTCTTCAACAATAGCCTTGATATGATTCAGGATTTCACTGTAGATTATCTTAATCGTTAGTGTTGAGTCTTAGTGATTGATGTTAGGATTCAATAAAATGGGAAGAATATCAAATCAATTAAAAAGTTACAAAAGGGCCACATAGCCGTGGATGAACATTTCATTTGGCTACAAACTTAGTGGTTCAATGTTGGAGGACCACTTTATGAGATCAATGCACTTTGTTTGGTGGATTGCCTTAAAAACACTTGTTAAGTTTTCAAGGCAATGTTGTAAAACTATTCATTGCTTTTAAAATATTTTCAATGAGGATTTTAAGTAAAATGGGTTTTTAGGGAAAAAAATTTTGGGCTACGTTTCTCTTTTGGTGGAAAATAGGAATTTGGTATTGAAATCATTTTTAGGAACTAGATTTGCATAATTAAATGATTTAAATATTTTCAAATGAGATTTAAATTTGGTTGCTCTTTTGGGCATGGAAGGGGTATTTCCATGAATGTTTTGTTGTTTAATATAGTTTTCTAAAGATGAAAAGGTGGTTTTGGAAAAATATTATTTTGTTTATGTTTATTTTCTACAACATTGGTATTTCATATAACCGAAAGGTGGTTTTCAATTTTTGGGCCTTTTTGGCCATTGTTGGGGAAAATGATTTTTTTTCCTTTTGAGATATACTTTAATTTGTTTCCCAAATAGTGGCAGAAACACATTTTATTTAAGAAAAAAAGACGTTTGTCTTGAATGAATTTTATTAGGTAAAATTATTTTTAAAAATTCAAAAAATATTTTATAAGGATTTTATAAATTTTATAGGGATACAAATTTTGAAATTGGAATTTTCATATTGAATGGGTTACAGTGAAGCTTATGGAAATACTTGGCATAAAATAGTTTTGAAAAAATTGTTTTGTTGGATGGGATATAGTTTACTAGTAGTTTTACTATGTTAAAATTGGTAGTCTTGTTGATACCCATGAAATGGGTTGGGTTTAACTTGTAATGTTTTCTCAATGATAAAATTTGTAAAATGGTGAATTCTAAACATCTAGAATTTAGCATGGTGATTTTATGATTTCAATTTTTAAGAATTTTGAAAAGATTTGAAAATGTTATGAAGATAGTTTTTGTGAAATTTATTGGGGTAAAAGGGTGGGAGTGAAATGTTTGTTTGCAAGCTTAGTTGTTATTAATGCATAAATGATAGAAATATGGTTCTGTGATAACGCCTTGATTGGAATAGTGATGTTGTTTGGTAATGGGTGGGTGACTGAGGAGGACTGAGGGTGTGTGTGTGTGTGTGGGGGGGGGGTGTTAAGTCTTGCACATGAACCACACACCTTTATATATTAGTTAATGTAAATTCATGTATATATAGACGATATAGACACCTAATTTTATCCTTTGTGATACATAACCTCATGGATAAATAAGGAAATAGGGTAATTGAATTTATTCTTTTGTAGATGTAACCCCATGGGTAGATGGGAGGGTCATGCGAGATGTGTACTAGGTGAAAAATCAGTGGATGGTAGTCATCACTCAAGTATCATGATCTATGAGTTTACCAAGGTTCAGGTTTAGTGTGTCTTCATACTCTTTGAGAATGGGATTAATTATGGAAATAAGAAAGAGTAACCTGATCCACTTTGTTAATATAGTGAATCCATGAGAGATAGATAGGAAAGGGAACCAACCTAACTACTTTATTATAGACACTCCATAGGAGATAAAAGAGTTTTTTTGGGATGTATTTGTGGGTGCAACCCGATCTTGGATTGTGCATAGTTTGGTGAAATATTTTGACTCATTATTTATAGAATTTGGTTGTTTGGGAAGTTCCAAAGGACCGAATAACAACTGGGGGGAGGTTAAATCATTTGTTTACTTTTTATGAGTTTCAATACTTTTAGAAACTTAACCAATACAACCCATTAATTTTTATATCCTTAAAAAATTTTAGTAAATAATCATGCATGAAAAACCAATAAAGTAAAGCACACGATATTTACAAGGTTCGACCTCAGTGTGAGAACCTACACCCTTGTCATAGCCACTCCCATGGGTCTATGAAAATTAACAACTATGAAGAAGTGAATAAAACTTGTTCCAATTACCATTAGACACATTATATCTCCCAATATTAATGATTATATGGACACCCATCAAATTAAAAGGTTTTCTTACAAACAATTGAGCCAAAACAAAAGAATAAAGATTTTTCCCAAACTGCTCCACAAATGCTCAGTCATGATCCTTAGTCTGATTTTTCTGGGCCCGATTCTCTCAGTCTAATGAGGTTGGGTCCGATGGACTCAGTCCGATGGACTCAGTATGATGAATTATGTCTAATGAACTCAGTATGATGAACCCATTCACAATATTTATTACTCAAACTCTACTAAAATACTCAGTCTGATCTTTCTCAGTTTGGTAAAAGAAAACATTCAGGTGCCTGACCTTCTTCTGAGATATCAGTCCGAAAAAGAAAAACTTGAAAAGAATTATGCAGTTCCCCGCTTTTTCTAAATATGTGAAAAAATTTCAAATCATGAATGCACTGTGATCTATTTATAGGAAAATTATAATTTAAAAGGTGGGAAACTAAAAAAAATCCTACCTACTCAAATTTAAAATATCTAAAAAACACTAACATTTAAACTCCAACTTTGACTACTTCAAACATTCTCAAGATTTGAATTTTCTTGGTTCTTCTTAGTAATCATCCTTATCAAAATTCCCAACTTTTCTTTAGTATGATAGAACTTCCTTAGCACATTATGATGTAACTTTCTTCCTCTACACATTACAATCTAACTTTTTTCCTCTGGTCATTACGATATGACTTTCTTCCTCCATTCATTATGATTTGAATTTCTTAAATAAACTTATTCTAATTCTAATTTCTTTCTCAGAGTCAGTCCAATTGACTTTCCTCCTTAGTGTTAGTCTGATTTCCTTTCCTCCTCAAAGTCAGTCTGATTGAATTTCCTCCTTAGACTCAGTTTGATGGAACTTCATTACGATGGAATTTACCATTATGATGGATTTAACGTTAATATAAAAATTATTCAATGGTGACTCTACCTAGAAACATTGAAATTATTCAAACATTATCAGCTACAACTCATTTATACTTCTAAAAACTTCTGTTCCTGATACTTCTGGATCTGATGAAAACTTTGTCTTGATCTCAAGAACCGATACAATCTTTACGATTCATTTATTTCTTCAAAAGATTTTATCTTTAGAATTTTTCATGATTTATGAAAACTCCATGACCAGAAAATCATCCTATTACATGAGTTTAGATATTTTAAGAACTTTCTAACTCTTGGCATTATTGTCTTCCTTCAATCTCTTCAGCATCATTATGACTTCCTCACTCCGGAACTTCTGAATTTATAACCAATGCTAAGTTTGATGAATCTTGAAAGTTATGCTAATAGATATGAGTTCTATGGTGTATCCAAAAAAAAATTACAAAACATCCATATTTCATCTTCCTTACACCTTCTGCGACTGGTACTACTCAGATAGAAAACTTGTGTTTGGAAAAAAACTTTCTCAAAGGCAAAAAAAATTCTCCCACTTTGTGTTTTGATTCAAACATTCATCAACTTTTATATTTCTTACAAAAACTATTTTCGATGGAATTATTCTGATCTTGAAGAAAAAAATACTTTATAAAAAGGTTATTTTTCAATAAATACAAAACATTGATAAAAAAATCAAAAAGGCTATTCAATATCTCCCTTTAGATTTGTTGACTACAATCTCATTAAAAACTTTTTTCATTTCTCATAAATTTTTCACAACTCAAGTTTTGTAAACAAATCAAGGTTTTAAAATTTTATCAAAACATATACTTTGTCAAAAGAGAGCTTCCTGAAATTGCACTACTGGATAATGTAATGTTTTTGAAGAAATTTCATCCCTTAGTAACTAGAAAGTTTTGCGGCCATGTAAAGATAATAATCCCCTCACTTTTATATTTCCCACTTTTTTTTCTTTTTTTTCTCCCCCTTGATTGTTATCTCCCCCATTATCGGATAACTACAACATTATATTCATAAACAAAAGATAAGTAAAAACTTCTTACAAAGTAAAAATTTGTTACTTTCTCTCTCCATTTTCAACATAATCCAAATCATGGTGGGGGTATTTATTATGATATTTAGGAAGTAATTGGAGAAGGATGAACTTTATGTTGCATCCTCAAATCAAGAAACATTTATTTTGGCATTTTCCTTGAGAAGATATCAGCAATTTGATACTTTGTTGAGATATATTTCAGTAAAACATCTCTATCAACAACTTTCTCTTTTATAAAATGAAACTTGATATAAATGTATTTTGATCTTTAATGTTGGAAATGATTTTTATAAAGAATAATTACACTATCATTATCACAAATTATCTTTAATGTTTAAGAAGATTTTACTTTTAAATATTCTAGATGAAATTTTATACACAACATCTGAGTACAAGCCTGATTAGCCATAACATATTTTGATTCTACTATGCTCAAAGTTACTGAAATTTATTTCTTACTATGTTAACATGCACAATATTTACCCAAGAAAAATGTTCCTCCTGATGCTTATTTTCTATCATTACAATCTCTAACCCAATCGACATCAATATAATCATGAAAATTTATCTCACAGATTATTTTGTATAACAACCCATGTGAAGTTTTTCCTTTAAAATATCTCAAAATTCTCTTTTCTTCCAACATATGTGATTCTTTCAGATTACTTTGATACCTGACACATAAAGTCACAACATAAACAATATCATACCTTGTGGCTGTAATGTAAAGTTGACTTCTTATAAGCTTTAAAAATTCTTTCTGATTCACACTTTTTCCAAACTCATCTTTACTCAACTTCATCCCCACTGAGATAAAAGTAGAAACTTATTTGGATTCTATCATACCAAACTTTTGTAATAATTCTATGACATACTTTTCTTGAGATAAGAAAATGTATTTTTCTTTTTTATTTAACTTTTAAAACAAGTAAGAATGTTAATTATAATAGCATTGACATCTCAAAGTTCCTTTTCATTTCTTAATAAAATGTTTTAAAAACATACTCTCTGTCCCAAAAAAAATTATATCATCCACATAAAAAATTAAAATTAGAGTTATAGAGTCAAAAACTTTCTGATATAAGTTTCTATCAACTTTTCCTTTAGAAAAATTCAACATTCTCAAACAAATTTCAAGCTTATAATACCATGAATGTGGAGTTTATTTCATCCCATAAAAAGCTTTCTTCAATCTATAAACTTTGTTTTCATCCTCATCAAGTAGAAACCCACAAGGTTATTCAATGTAAACTTCTTTAATTTCTCCATTAAGAAATGATGAATTTACATCCATTTGATATACATTGTAATTTCAATGAGTAGCCACTGCTGAAAACATTATAATATTTTATAACCTTGAAATGGGGGAAGGGTTTCATCAAAATACACACCTTCCACCTATACACAGCCTTTACAAACAAGCCTTACTTTTTTTCATGAAACTTCTTCATGTTCATTCAACATGTTTCTGTAAACCCATTTTGTTTCGATAACATTTTTACCTTTCAGACATGGAATAAGTTCCCATGTTTTATTTTTATCAAATTGATCTAACTCTTCATTCATATAACTCACCCATTCTTTGTATTTATTAGCTTATGAAACCAATTCTGGTTTAAATTTTGAGATGATTGAAGTATGATTTTCTAATCTCAAATTTCTTCTGGTATGAACTGGAGCCTTCTAATTCCCAATAATATTTTCAGTTTCAACATATTTTTGTAAGGTAGGAAATTTCAAAGTTACTTTACCAGCTAAACTTTACTCATCACATGATTGTTTTGAATCATGATATGTTTGTTTTGTATCATTATCACTTTCATTTGAAACATTCAGTTTATCCTCCTCAACATTTTCAAAAACTTTTGTTAAGGAATTTTTATTTTTAATAACTTTCACATCATACGAGTCAACCAAAATTTGTAAACATTTGTTCCAACATTTGTAACTTCTTCAATTGGGTGAGTAACCCATAAAAGTTCAATCTTCAGCTTCCTCGTCAAAATTTACAAGATTTAGATTTTTGATTTTTAGAAAATAGGGACTTCCAAAAACCTTGAAGTATTTAAATGAATATTTTTTGTCATATTGCATTTAATAGGTAGTAATGTTGGATTTCTATCTCAACAAACATCTCTTCTGAACATGTACAATGGTACTAACAAATTCTCTCCAATAGAACATTGAAATCTTGTATTCTACTAACATGATTCTTCCCATTTCCACCAAAATTCTATTCATCCTTTCTTACACTCAATTTTTTGTGGGGTATATCGAGCACTATATTGATTTTTTTATTCCATACATTCTCAGATAAATTTCAAAATTAGTGTATGTGAACTCTGTTCCATTATATGGTCTCATCATCTATATAAACCCCCATTTCTTTCTCAACATCTTTTTTGAAGAATCTAAAAATCTCAATAGCCTCTCACTTGTTCTTCATAAACATGATGTCGGTAATTTGAGTGAAATCATCAATAAAAATGATAAAGTAAAAATATTATTTTGTATTGATGTATCATCAAACCATATAAATGATAATGAATAAGTTCAACAGGTATTGTATAATGAATCTAAAATTTCTTATTTTATTAGTCATCATACCTTTCTAAAAAGTAACATAGACATTTTACTCTCTTATTTTCAATTCTGGAAAGTTTCATACACTATCAACTTTAGAAAGTTTTTTCATACTTTTCTAACCAAGATTACTAAGTATTCGATGTCACAACTTATTTTTTTTTCTTCAACACTTAGATAACATGAGATGTTAAGTTCTCGAGCTTGAAAAATATTTCCACTAGTTCTTTATCCTTTTGTGATAACATTTCCATCTTTAACACTTCTAATAATACATGAATATTTTCTAAAAAAAACTTCTTTTACATCATCACAAATTTGAATTACACTAAGTAAATTATGTTTTATCCCATCAACAAATAAAACTTCCTTAGATTGCAACTTTTCTTCTTCAATCTCAACTGTTCCAATTCCTTTGATTTTTAAGGAACTATCCTTCCCAAAGGAAACAATGCCTCACTCATGATTTTAAACATGTTTCAAGATTTTTAAATCATATTTAATGTATGAAGAATGAACACTATCAAGTATCCATGGTTTTTTCTTTTTTACTTGCTTTCAAGGCAGTATCAGCAACAAAAGCCCTTTTCTTGACTTTCTTCTTTCCAACTTCCTTTTCTTTTCTCCCATAAGAAACTTGTTCTTGAAGAAGTGTAATACATATTTGGGCATGATGACCATCATGATCACATATTCCAAAAACTTATTCTATACATTCAAATTTAATTTTTTGGAAATTTTCTCACATCTTGATATTTATCTTTTCTAACTTCCAGTGGGTTAGTAAAGTTACTTATTCTACTTTCACTATTTATTACACTCTATTCAAAACTTATTACCAAAAGTGATAAGTTATGCTAAAAATTATAATCCCATTGAACACAGATTTTATAACACTAATAGAAACCATAAAATCTTGATTTTATATTGAAGTACGATCTTTCTCTATAGTAACTTTTTTGAGGTTGATAACTTCTTTCTGCTCTAACATACTCTAGGCATATACCATCTTTCCTTCTAAGTGATTTGTCAACTTTTGTAGATGAAATAGGTTTCTA
Source organism: Viscum album (assembly GCA_963277665.1). Lineage (NCBI taxonomy): Eukaryota > Viridiplantae > Streptophyta > Magnoliopsida > Santalales > Viscaceae > Viscum > Viscum album. The sequence goes on along the minus strand of OY728134.1, from coordinate 629,453,208 downwards.
ACATCCTTTTTCTGCCCAATATTTCTCAACACTTTTTCTATAACCTGAAATGTTATAAAAATCAAATGAAACATTATTTTTGGCAGGTGACGATTTCACCCAATTCTTGATTTGAGATCTCTCAACAACTTTAGAATTATTATATTTTATTTATGAAGATTTGTTGAAGTTTTCATTCATATTTCTTAAGGTATTTTTGGACTCAATAATTTTATATTAAAACTAATTGAAATATTCTTCCTTATCTACCAATTTCTTAATGAGATATTTAACCATATTTCCCTGTTCAATAACTCTTAATTTGTAACTTAAGATCTCCTGAATGTATTCTTCCTCCTTTTTGATGACACATTTTTTTTCTTCAACAAATTCAGAACAATATTTCTTCATTAATATAACTTCTTTCTTGAGAGTTTTGTTTTTATTAAGATATGAAACATGTTCTATTTTGATTTGATACTCTCTATATGATTCTTCACCACCTTCTTCACTATTTAAAGAATCTTTTTTTTTCTTAACTTTTGAAATGAAGGTTCTAAAATTCTCTAAACTTTTATCTTATGAAGAATCGTTTTCAATTGAGTATGATTCAAATTTATTACTCACCATACTCCTTTTGTATCTTATTAACTTATTCTTATATTTTTTGGATGATTTTTTTCTTTATAACTTTTTCCACTTATTCCATTGAGGTTTTTCAGAAGAATAATCTTGATATTCTCTAACTTTTTATGAGGTAAATTCATAGTAAAGTGTCTGATTACACCACACTCAAAACATTTGAGAGGAATTTTATCTATATACTTTCATCTTCCTCTTAGATAGTCCTTAGATATAAGAGACATGTTTTTTTCATTCAACTCATCATTCTCTTTATATTTGGAATCAAAAGGATCAAAATCTTCAATATCTTGAATTTTCATCTTTCTCATGGCTTTAAAAGACATTTTATCTTTAATATTCTTATTTAACATTGGATATTTCCTCATTTCATAAGAAACTATAAGGTTATGAAATTCATCAAGAGATAAATAATCATTATCTTCTAAATAGAAAATTTTAGAATCAAACCTATCTAAAAAGTTTCTCATAAGTTTCTTTACAACTGTACAATATTTCAGGACATCTCTGAATCCCTTGATGTTGAAAAAAAATCATTTACTCTAGTGAAGTATTTATCAATAGTTTTTTTATCTATAATTATTATTTATTCATACTCACTACACCAGATTTTTTTATTTTATTCATTCACATTAGTATTCCCTTCAAAAATACATTCCAGTTTGTCCCGCATACACCTTGATGTTTTGAGAACCATCACCTTCATATAAACATTTTTTGATAAGGATATAAGGATATAATTTATATCATTTTCATCAACTTCAATATTTCTTTTATCATCAAAAGTCACTGGGGAATCCTTCTCAATAGGTAGAAACCCAATTGTAGTAGCATCAACAAATTCTAGTCCAAGAGATAGGAGATAGGGAGTTATCTTATTTTTTCATCCCTAATAATTTTTCCCATCAAATATATGAATCCCCTCGTGGTTTAATTTTCATGATCACAATCACTTTCTTATTTATCTAACATTGTTTTAAGTGTTTTTGTTTTATAGGCAAAAGATTGCCAAGGAAATGGGCCATGAAGCACATCAAGTGGACTGAAATTCAGTCCACCGGCCAACCGGTGTGATAGCACCGGCCAGCCGGTGGACCTGGCAGAGGCATTGCCCACTGCCAGGATCCACCGGTCGGCCGGTGGATTGACCACCGGCCAGCCGGTGGCATCCAGTCAAACAGTGGTAGCTACTGTCTGCCCACCGGCCAGCCGGTGGCTCTGGCACCGGTCAGCCGGTGGTGCCTGGAAAAGAAGAATCAGCTACTGCCAAGCCACCGGCCAACCGGTGGCCCATCCACCGGTCAGCCGGTGGAGCCAAGACTCGAAATCTCCCAAATTCCTCAAGCACCGGCCAGCCGGTGGGACTGTACCGGCCAGCCGGTGGAGCCAGTCAAACTAGCCGTTGCAGTTTGACCAGGCTGGCCCACTTGGCTCCCAACGGCTCTTTAAGCCTCTCCAACGGCTCCGAAGACTCGCAAAGGGTTCCTTGCCTATAAATAAAGGCCAAGGAAGCCCCGGACGCCAGCCGGAATATATACAAAGCCACCGTACACATTTTCCATCTTTGGCGTACCTCCGGCGGACTTCCTCAAAGGAACCCTCTTTGCTCCAACAACTTCCACATCCAAGGAGCTCCATCAAAGAAGCTTGGAAGCGGCCTTCAACATCTCCAATCAATCAAAGGCGCCCAAGGCTTCTCCCATTACGGTTTTTCTTGTTTATCTATTTTGAGCTTAATTTGGGTTTGTGTCTACAAACCACTCTATTTCTCATCCCCTCCTTTTTTTGGGTTTCACATCACCATTAAGGTGTGAAAAGGTTGTCAAGCTTTCCTTTAAATAGCTTGAGACATAGGTGAGCTATCCTTCACCTGTAAGAAGGATAGTGGGTTCTTGCTAAACCATTAAAAGCAAGTGGGTTCTTGCTCAACCATCAAAAACAAGCTGTAATAGGTCCTAGTGCTACCTCAAAGCCTAGTGAGTTTCTTGCTAAAACCATTGAAAAGCAAGCGGTAGGAATCTCTCAACGGTTGAGTTGGGAGCGGAGACGTAGGCCGGGTTTTTGGCCGAACTCCGTTATCAATTTTGTGTCTTGCCTCATTTATTTCCTCTGCACTTTCAATTTTGATTTTAAATTGTTAATTAATTTTTAAAAGGCAATTCACCCCCCCTCTTGCCATCACTCCTTTCTTTTTCTCCGTCTAACAATTGGTATCAGAGGGAAAATTTGTGTAATACCCTAACCGGTTACAAATTCAAAGATCCATTGTGATGGCCTCAACCTCTTTCGCCCCCGAAGGCTATTCTTTGGGTCGTGCTCCATTTTTTGATGGAACCGACTATAATTATTGGAAAACCCGCATGACCACTTTTTTAAGAAGCATAGGATATCCCATTTATAAAATTGTCATGCAAGGTTACACTCTCTCCTCCCCCGATGAATCCAAATGGACCCAAGCCGATATTAGAAATTTCGAGCTTGATGGAAAAGCCATGAATGCTCTACATTGCGGCCTTGACCGAAATGAATTTAATCGAGTGTCCACATGCACCTCATCTCATGAAATCTGGAAACTTTTGGAGGTTACCCATGAGGGGACCAACAAAGTAAAAGATACTCGATTAGATATGTTTCGACAATATTTTGAATCTTTCTCCATGCATCCAAATGAATCTATTTCTGAAATGTTTACACGCTTCACTGACGTTTGCAATGGTAGAAAATCTCTTGGTGATGATGTTTCAGCTGAAGCAATGGTCAAGAAGATTCTATGGGTCCTTCCGAGCTCATGGGCACCTAAGGTGACGGCTATCCAAGAAGCTAAGGATGTAAAGAACATGCCGGTCGAAGAGCTCATCGGATCCCTAATGACGTACGAGATCACGATGAGGAGGCAAGCTCAAAAGGAGGGCACACCAATCAAGACACCAAAGAACATCGCCCTCAAGGTACAAAAAGAAGTAAGCTCCTCCTCATCATCAACATCTTCATCTTCTTCATCATCAAGCGGCGACTCGGAAATGGAGAATCTCACCCGCCAAATGCACAAATTTATGACGAAGCACAAGAAGAAGAAGAAATCTCGCAAGGCGCGAAAGCAAGAACCCACCGCAAGATCCGAGCCCAAGGTAAAATGCTACGGGTGCGGCCAAAAAGGGCATTACAAGCTCGATTGCCCACTCAACAAAAAACGGGCCACGCAAAAGGAAAAAGGAAAGAAAAAGGTCCTCAAGGCGACATGGAGTGACACCTCATCATCCTCCTCCTCCTCCTCCTCCTCAAGCGACCAAGGTACAAAATGCCTAATGGCAAAACATGAGGTATCATCATCCTCTTCCTCTTCTTCCTCCTCTAGTTCTTCTAATTCTTTTAATCATTTATCATATGAAGAACTCCAACATGCTAGAGACCAATTAGAAAATGGTTTTCATGAACTTTCTTCTAAATTTGTTTCTTTGAAAAAGAATTTCAAAAAGCTTTCCTCCGAAAAAGACCAACTTCTCAAAGAGAAGGAGGAACTCTCCCTAAAAATCCAAAATTTCCCCAATGTTGATTCTTTGGAATCAACCATCAAGGACCTTAGAGAATCCCTAGCCAAGTTCACCCAAGGTGAACAAAATTTGTCCAAACTCTTAGGTTCTCAACAATTATCTAGAACCACCAATGGACTTGGCTACACCAATATAGCTTCCTCCTCCCATGCTCCAACTGTTTTTGTAAGGGGGAGCTCTAGTTTTAAATTTTGCAATTATTGTAAAAAACCCGGGCACCTAATTTATGAATGCGATTGCAAAAATGCCCGTTATGGTATGCCTAAATCTATTTACTTTTCAGACGAATTTTATAGGAGAAGACCCGCCATGAAACAAATTTGGATTGAAAAATATCTTTTGGCGAGTCTCTCCGGGCCAAAATTAGTTTCGGTTCCAAAACCCTTTCCCCGATGATTTTTGTTTTATTTAGGGGGAGAAAGTTTCTTTATTTGTTTTCAAACTTTCAATCTTTCAATTTCAAAACTTTCAATTCATTTTTCAATTTAAGCTTTCAATTCAAACTTTCAAATTTCTTCAATTTCAAATTCTCAATTTTATTCAAAACTTTCAATTCAAACTGTTTTTCAAATTTTTCAATTCAATTTTCAAAAATTCCAATTGATCTTGATTTTCAATTTTCCCTCAATCAAATTTTTATGCCCCACGCTATTTTGATAATCACAAAGGGGGAGAAATTTCTTGATTGATTAGGGGAGAATCTTTTCTATCATGCTTTGCTTTATTTTCAAATTATCCTTTAAGAATGTCTTTAATTTCAGTATTTTACTTTGATTGTTTCGGTGATTGTGATCATCAAAATAGGGGGAGATTGTTGTACCTCTCGTATCCCCTCGTGGTTTAATTTTCATGATCACAATCACTTTCTTATTTATCTAACATTGTTTTAAGTGTTTTTGTTTTATAGGCAAAAGATTGCCAAGGAAATGGGCTATGAAGCACATCAAGTGGACTGAAATTCAGTCCATCGGCCAACCGGTGTGATAGCACCGGCCAGCCGGTGGACCTGGCAGAGGCATTGCCCACTGCCAGGCTCCATCGGTCGGCCGGTGGATTGACCACCGGCCAGCCGGTGGCATCCAGTCAAACAGTGGTAGCTACTGTCTGCCCACCGGCCAGCCGGTGGCTCTGGCACCGGTCAGCCGGTGGTGCCTGGAAAAGAAGAATCAGCTACTGCCAAGCCACCGGCCAACCGGTGGCCCATCCACCGGTCAGCCGGTGGAGCCAAGACTCGAAATCTCCCAAATTCCTCAAGCACCGTCCGGCCGGTGGGACTGTACCGGCCAGCCGGTGGAGTCAGTCAAACTAGCCGTTGCAGTTTGACCAGGCTGGCCCACTTGGCTCCCAGCGGCTCTTTAAGCCTCTCCAACGGCTCCGAAGACTCCCAAAGGGTTCCTTGCCTATAAATAAAGGCCAAGGAAGCCCCGGACGCCAGCCGGAATATATACAAAGCTACCGTACACATTTTCTTCTTAGGGGAGAATCTTTTCTATCATGCTTTGCTTTATTTTCAAATTATCCTTTAAGAATGTCTTTAATTTCAGTATTTTACTTTGATTGTTTCGGTGATTGTGATCATCAAAATAGGGGGAGATTGTTGTACCTCTCGTATCCCCTCGTGGTTTAATTTTCATGATCACAATCACTTTCTTATTTATCTAACATTGTTTTAAGTGTTTTTGTTTTATAGGCAAAAGATTGCCAAGGAAATGGGCCATGAAGCACATCAAGTGGACTGAAATTCAGTCCACCGGCCAACCGGTGTGATAGCACCGGCCGGCCGGTGGACCTGGCAGAGGCATTGCCCACTGCCAGGATCCACCGGTCGGCCGGTGGATTGACCACCGGCCAGCCGGTGGCATCCAGTCAAACAGTGGTAGCTACTGTCTGCCCACCGGCCAGCCGGTGGCTCTGGCACCGGTCAGCCGGTGGTGCCTGGAAAAGAAGAATCAGCTACTGCCAAGCCACCGGCCAACCGGTGGCCCATCCACCGGTCAGCCGGTGGAGCCAAGACTCGAAATCTCCCAAATTCCTCAAGCACCGGCCAGCCGGTGGGACTGTACCGGCCAGCCGGTGGAGCCAGTCAAACTAGCCGTTGCAGTTTGACCAGGCTGGCCCACTTGGCTCCCAACGGCTCTTTAAGCCTCTCCAACGGCTCCGAAGACTCCCAAAGGGTTCCTTGCCTATAAATAAAGGCCAAGGAAGCCCCAGACGCCAGCCGGAATATATACAAAGCCACCGTACACATTTTCCATCTTTGGCGTACCTCCGGCGGACTTCCTCAAAGGAACCCTCTTTGCTCCAACAACTTCCACATCCAAGGAGCTCCATCAAAGAAGCTTGGAATAGGCCTTCAACATCTCCAATCAATCAAAGGCGCCCAAGGATTCTCCCATTACGGTTTTTCTTGTTTATCTATTTTGAGCTTAATTTGGGTTTGTGTCTACAAACCACTCTATTTCTCATCCCCTCCTTCTTTTGGGTTTCACATCACCATTAAGGTGTGAAAAGGTTGTCAAGCTTTCCTTTAAATAGCTTGAGACATAGGTGAGCTATCCTTCACCTGTAAGAAGGATAGTGGATTCTTGCTAAACCATTAAAAGCAAGTGGGTTCTTGCTCAACCATCAAAAGCAAGCTGTAATAGGTCCTAGTGCTACCTCAAATCCTAGTGGGTTTCTTGCTAAAACCATTGAAAAGCAAGCGGTAGGAATCTCTCAATGGTTGAGTTGGGAGCGGAGACGTAGGCTGGGTTTTTGGCCGAACTCCGTTATCAATTTTGTGTCTTGCCTCATTTATTTCCGCTGCACTTTCAACTTTGATTTTAAATTGTTAATTAATTTTTAAAAGGCAATTCACCCCCCCTCTTGCCATCACTCCTTTCTTTTTCTCCGTCTAACAGGCTCTGATACCAAATGAAGTTCCAAAGGATCAAATAAAAACTAAGAAGGTGGGAGGTATTGAATAAGTTTTTCACTTTTTATGATTTTCAAGAATTTTAGAAACATAACCCCTAAAACCTGTTAAATTTTTATCCTAATAATATTTTAGTAAATTATCATGCATTAAAAATTAGGGAATAAAGTAAATCACACAATATTTACAAGGTTCAACGTCAGTGTGAGAAACTACATTCTTGTCATAGACACTCCCATAGGTCTATGAAAATTAATTATTATGAATAAGTGAATACAAATTGTGATAACTCCCATTATATACCTTCAATATCCTGATAAAAAAGATTATACCGACTCTCGTAAGTTTTAAAAGTTTTCTTACAAACAATTGATCCAAAATAAAAGAATAAAATCTTTGTTCAAACTACTTCCAAAATGCTCAGTACAGATCCTCAGTCCGATTTGGATGGGTTTGATTCTCTAAGTCTGATGAGACTAGGTCTGATGGACTCATTCTGATGAATTTAGTATGATGGACTCAGTACGATGATCCCATTCACAATCTGTATTACTCAAACTCTGCTTAAATACTCGGTCTGATCTTCCTCAGTCTGGTAAATAAATCTTTTAGGTGTCTGACCTTCTTTTGAGATCTCATTCTAGAAATAAAAATAGAACATGAATTATGCAATACTACACCTTTTCCATATATGTGAAAAAGTTGCAAATCAAGAATTCACCGTGCTTCAATTTATATACAAATCAAAATAGAAAAGGTGGCAAATTGAAAAACTTTTCCCACTTACTAAAATTTAAAATTTAAAATAATCACTTTTAAAATATAACTTTGATTGCTTTAAGCCTTCTCAAGATTTGAATCATCTTGATTCTTCTTAGTAATAATCATTCTCAAACTTCCCAACTTTTATTCATTATGATAAAACTTTCTCATTTCATTAAGATGGGACTTTATTCCTTTGGTCATTATGACTTGACTTTCTTCCTCCGAATTTATTCCTCTGCTTATTACAATTTAAATTTCTACATGATTCAACTTTCCTCCATAGAATCAGTCGAATTGACTTTCCACCTCTGATTTAGTTCGATTAACTTTCCTCCTCAGAGTTAGTCTGATTGAATTTCCTCCTCAAACTCAGTCTAATGGAACTTCATTACAATGAAATTTTCTATTATGATGGAAAGTATTTAGTGGTGAATCCACTTAGAAAATTTCAAATTCTTCAAACCTTATAAACTAAAACTCATTTAGACTTATGAAAACTTTTGTTCCCGATACTTATATATTTGATGCAAGATTTTTCTTGATCTTTGAAATTGATACAATCTTTACAATTCATCCATTTCATAAAAATATTATATTATTAGAATGTTTCATGATTTATGAGAACTCCTTGACCACCAAAGCATTATCTGAATCAAGGTTAGAATGTGTAAGAAATTTCTAACTCTGGAAACCACTATCTTCCTTCAATATCTTTAGCATCATTCTAACTTCCTCACTCCACATCTTATGACTTTCTATCTAATACTGAGTTTGATGAATCTTGAACTTTATTCTGATGGATTTGAGTTTGATGGTGCATCTGATCAACAACTTTACAGAACTTCCATCTTCCATATTCCTTACACCTTCTGTGTCTGCTACTGCACAGAATGAAAAACTGTGTCTGGAAACCTGTGTCATAAAAACAAATTCCTTAAAGACAAAAAAAATTATCCCACTTTGTGTTTTGATTCAAACATTTAGCAACATTCATATTTCTTACAAAAACTCATTCTGATGGACTAAGTCTGATCCAGAAGAACAAAAACATTTTTTTACAAAAAGGATAATTTTCAACAAATAGAAAACTTTGTTAAAAATAAAACATCACAAAGGTTCTTAAATACCCCCTTTAGATTTGTTGACAAAACTCTCATTAAAAACTTTTTTCAATTCTCATAATTTTTTCACAACTCAAGTTCTGTAAACAACTCAAAGTTTTCAATTTTTATCAAAACATAGCCTTTCTCAAAAGAGAGTGTCCTGAAACCACACTACTGGATAAAGTAATATTTTTGAAGGAATTAAATCCCTTAGTGACATGTAAGTTTTGTAGAAATGTAAAGATAAATATCCCCTCACTTTTATCTTTTCTCACCTTTTTTTCTTTTTTTTCTCCCCCTTGATTTTTATCTTCTCCATTATCTGATAACCACAGCTTCAGATTCATGGATGAGAGAGAAGTAAGAACTTCTTATAAAGTAAAAATTTGTTAATTTCTCTCCCCATTTGTCAACATAATAAAAAGCATAGTGGGAGTCTTCCTTATGATATTTAGGAAGTCATTGGAGGAGTTTGAACATGAAGTTTTATCCTCAACTCAACAAACCATTCTTTTGGCATTGCTATTGTGAGGATATAATCGATTTGACACTTTGTTGAGATATATTCTAGAAAAACATCTCTAGTAGAAACTTTTTCTTTTATAAAGTGAAACTTTATATCAATATGTTTTTATCTTGAATATTGGATAGGATGTTTAGAAATATCAATTGCACTTTGATTATCACAAAGTATCTTCAATGGTTTAGAAACTTTTAATTTTAAATCTTTCAGCTGAAATTTCATCCACAACATCTGAGTACAAGATTTAGTAGCCGCAAAATATTTCGATTATACTATTCTCAAAGTTACTAAATTTTGTTTTTTACTATGTCAACTTACACAACATTCACCCAAGAAAAATACTCATCTTGAGGTTGATTTTCTATCATTACAATCTTCATCCCAATCAGCATCAATATAAACATGAAACTTCATATCACAATTTATTTTGTATAACAACCCATGTGAAGTTGTTCCTTTTAAATATCTCATAATTCTCTCTTCTTCCAATATATGTGACTCTTTCAAATTACTTTGACACCTGAAAAAAAAGTCACAACATAAACAATATCAGTCCTTGAGGCTGTAAGGTAAAGTGGACTTCCTATCAGCTTCCAAAAGTATTTATGATTCACAATTTTTTAGAATCATCTTTACTCAACTTTATCCCCACTAAGATAAGAGTAGAAACTTATTTGGATTCTACCATGCCAAACTTTTGTAACAATTCTCCGACATACTTTTCTTAAGTTAAGAAAGTGTATTTTTCTTTTTGTTGAACTTGTAAACCAAGGAAGACTGTTAATTCTCCTTACATTTACATCTCAAAGTTCCTTTTTATTTCTTCAAAAAATATTTTACAAATATCTTCTCTATCCCCAAGGAAAATTATATCAACCACATACACAATTATAATTAATTTTATCGAGTCAACATCTTTCACATATAAGTTGCTATAAACTTTTACTTTAGAAAAAATCAACATTATCAAAAAAAATTAAAGATTAGAATACCATTAATGTGGAGCTTGTTTCAACCCATACAAATAATTCTTCAATATATAAAATCTTTTTTTCATCCTCATGAAGTATAAACCCACAAGGTTGTTCCATGTAAACTTTTTATTCAATTTCCCCATTGAGAAATGATGACTTCACATCCATCTGATATACTTTGTAATTCCAATTAGTATCCACTACTTGAAACATTATAATAGTTTCTACCATTATAGAGGGGGGAAAGGATTCATCAAAATCCACACCTTAAACTTGTGCATAGACTTTACAAACAAGCATTTCTTTGTTTCCTGAAACTTCTCCATGTTCACTCAACTTATCTATGTAAACCCATTTTTTTCTAATAATTTTTTTTACCTTTTGGACATGGAAAATTTTCATATGTTTCATTTTCACAATTTTATCCAACTCCTCATTCATAGAATTCACCCATTATTTGTGTTGAATAGCTTCTAAAACCGATTCTGGTTCAACTTTTGAGATGAATAAAGTTTTATTTTCTAATATCAACTTTATTATGGTCTAAACTAGAGCTCTTTGATTCCCAAGAATATTTTTGATATCAATATGTTTTTTTAAGGTAGTAGATTTCAATGTTTATTTCCTAGATGAAATTTTCTCATAACGCGATTCTTCTAAATCTTGATAAGTTTGTTTTGTATCATTCTCACTATCATTTGAAACATTAAGTTTATCCTCCTTAACATTCTCAACAACTTTTGTTAAGGAATTTTGATTTTTAATAACTTTAACATCATATGAGTCATACAACTTTTGTAAAAGTCTATTAAAACATTTGTAACTTCTTCCATTGGATGAATAACACATCAAAGTACCTTCTTTATCTTTCTCATCAAACTTTCAAAGATCCAAAATTTTAATTTTTAGAAAAAAGGGACTTCCAAAAACCTTGAAGTTTTGAAATGAAGGTTTTTTGTTATACCGCATTTCATAGGAAGTCATGTTGGATTTTGATCTCAAAAAACATCTATTCTGAACATGTATAATAGTACTAACAACTTATCTCCAATAGAACTTTGAAAGTTTGTATTTTTATAACATGCTTCTTCCCATTTTCACCAAACTTTTATTCTTCCTTTCTTATACCCCATTTTGTTGTGGGTTATATAGAGCACTATACTAATTTTCTATTTTCTGCTTTCTTAGATAAGTTTCAAAAGTATTATATGTGAACTTTGTTCCATTATCTATTCTCAAATTATTTATATAAACCCCCATTTCTTTCTCAACATCTTTTCTAAAGAATCTGATCTTTTCAATAGCCTCTCACTTATGCTTCATAAACATGATGTTGGTTATCCAATTAGAATCATCAATAAAAGTGATAAAGTACAAATCTACTTTTGTTGATTGATGTCTCATCAACCCACATAAATCAAAATGAATATGTTCAAGAGGTCTTGTAGACTGAATCTCAACTTTCTTATGACTTTTATTAGTCATATTACCTTTCGGACAAGTAACATAGAAATTTTCCACTCTTATTTTCAATTCTAGAAATTTTATTATAGTATCAACGTTAAAAGGTTTTTCGTACCTTTCTTTTCAAGTTGACCAATTATTAGGTGCCATGATAACATGAGTTGTTAAGTTCTCCATCTTGAAAAAATTTTACACTAGTTCTTTCCCCCTTTGTGATAAATTTTAATTCTTTCATACTTATAATAATATATGAATATTTTATGAAAATCAATTATTTTCCATCATCACAAAGTTGACTTACACTAACTAAGTTTTGTTTTATCCCATCAACAAATAAAACTTCCTTAGATTTCAACTTTTCTGCTTCAATCTCAGCCATTCTGATTCCTGTGATTTTAAAGGAACTATCATTCCCAAAGTTAATAGAACCTCCATCATGATTTTCAATATGTTTCTATATTTTTAAATCACCTTTCATGTGTTAAGAACAACCACTATCAAGTGTATCACCCCTGGTTTCAAGTAAGGTACCCTTTACTTATGCCTTTTAAGTATATAAAGTATATGGGTGAAGTTTGAGAGCATTTTAAGGCCTTATAGAATATTTTTGGGTCTTTTATAAAGGTTTATGTTTGGTGCATAGTTATTGAAAACCATGAAAATCCTATAAGAAATCGTGTATAGTGAGACAAGGGCAATGGGTTGGCGCATGGTTAGGCACAAAGTTTGGCCAAACCATGTGAACTCCTGGTAGAACATGTATAAAATCATACAATGACATTTTTATAGTTGGCACAATTTTTCTCTAACCATGAAAGGTGTTCCTATAGGTAGATCTTGGCACATGGTTAATGCATGGTTTTCCTAACCATGTGACTAATCATGCACAATTTAAAAACTAGATCCTGAAATTGTGGATCTAGGTCAAGATTATATTTTAACCCCTCTTTTTTTCTCCAAAACGTCCCTAACTCGGAATTCCTTCCTCCCAATGATAGTAGAGTCTTCCCCCATCAATTTTGAAGCGATTAGATTTGGATTTTTTTATAACAGGGAAAGAGATCTAATATGGGTTTTTGGGAGATTCAACCCGGGTTTGTTGAAGATTTAGTATCGTTCTTCATTTTCACCATATTTTCTCAAGGAACTAGAAATGCAGAGGAGGGATGGGCTCTCATGAATGCTCTCTCCCAAAACCCTAACCTTCTGAATCGCGAAGGAGATTAGCGTTTCTCCCTTTATCTACTCTCCCCATGGCGACAATAGATCTCATATGGGAGCTCCACTCAAATGAATCAAATAAGCAGGAAACTATTGGGCCGACGTAAGTGCCAAATGCTAGAGGTAAGGGTATCTCTTTCATGGAAGCATTGACGGGGTCTGAGATTTCCAAACCGCCATCGATGAAATCAACCAAAATCAAGAAATTGGAGGATGGTGATTTCTGCGTGGAAGCTGACCCAACCGCGATCCAACAGAGATCTCAAATCTGTAAGTTTTCTGTTATGGGTCAAGTAGCGTACCTCAAAGGGGATAAGCCTTTGTCCATTACCGAGTTGAAAGTGAGGATAGGCTCTTGCTGGGGCTTCAATAACTGGAAACTGATTCCAATCGGTAAGGGTTACTTCCACATCTTATTTTCATCCCAATCTGATATGGACCATGTCTGGAAAATTGGTAATCTGAACCTGAATCCAGGCTTTCTTAGACTCTCAGAGTGGGATTTTTCCTTTAATCCCAATTTGCACAGAAATAAAACTGCACAAGTGTGGGTTAGAATTTTCAATCTTAATTGGTTTTTCTGGCACCCCCAAATCCTTAATGACATTGCGGTATGCATTGGTACTCCTCTCAAAATCGACCATAGAACCCTTAATGGAGACCTGGGATTGTATGCTAGAGTCCTTGTTGAGGTTAACCTGGAAACAAAGCCCCCCTGATCAATTAATTTCACTGCACAAGATTTCAAAACAGTGGTGAAATTAGAATATGAAAGGCTTCCACCATATTGTGAATACTGCAAACTTGTGGGACATTCTATTCACAATTGTTGGAAAGTCCATAAACAACCCCCTCATCCAAACAATTCTGGCTGGACTAAAATCAAAAGGAATAGAAAGGAGAAAGAGTTTAAATTAGAGAAACCTGAAATCTCTAAAAAAAGAGATGAAACATGGATTGTAAAATCAAATTCCTTTGGTCTTTTGGACTTTGAGAAAGGCAGGTCATGGGATGACCTGGTTGATGAGCAGGATAGGGAAACAATTGAACAGAATATTAAAAATGGGATTGAAGAACAAGTTATTGACATTTTGTCTCACCCTATTCCAGAATCTGGGTTAGCAGACCCTCCCTCTGAGGTCTCTGCTCCCCTACTCCCAATTCTGAAGCCCATTTCCCCAGGTTCATCTGATCTTACTGGGAGGAGCTACAGGTATCTTCTGTGATAACTGATACTACTTCCTCTGATAATCTGGCTTTCTCCCCCGGAATATCCCCACTGCATGCTCACAACCCGGATGATGACACAGTTGTACAGTTTTCTGCCAATGTCGTGGTTTCTCAGGGTGGCATGCACTACAAAGTTGCCCTTTTGTCCTCACCTTGCATCATGGATAAAAGGTAGGAAAGCAGTGACACAAGAAAATCTGAGGAGAAGAAATTGGCTTCCCCCCAGGTACATTGTTCTCACAATCTGGTTTCCCAAAGTGTTGATAGGCAGGAGGTTAACAGGGAGCAAAGAGCTTTGGATCCTCTTGTAGATTCAAACATCCAACCTGCTTTGGTGTCCAGCTTGAAAGGTAAGGTGTCCATTGATATTTCAGATGATTCTCACTCTTTGGGCCCGCATACCTCCTTACAGGATAAGCAAAATACTGCTGTAAAAGAGGCTAATACTAGAATGTTAACCAGGTCAAAGGCCTCGACTTCCAAAAAAAAGGGGGGACAACCCCAAAATAAAAAGGTATAAATGAATATTTTATATTGGAACTGTCAAGGGATTGCTAACCTTGACACGTTTAATGTTCTTAGGCGTTTTATTATTACTCATTCTCCCAAACTATTTGCTATTGCTGAGCCAAAAGTGAATTATGCCTCAAGATTCCAACATTCCCCCCCTTTTGGTTATTCTTTCATTGGGGCTTGCATTAATGGAACATCTTGTGAATCCTTATGGCTGTTTGATCATTCCTCTATTCAAAGTCTTAATATCTGCACTATTACCAATCAATCGATTAATTGTGACTACATATTTGAAAATGCTCGTGTCTACCCTACCTTTGTTTATGCCTACAATAGATACCAAGATAGAAGAGGCCTTTGGCATGATATCTCCCAACTGCGTAGCACAATTCATAGTCCTTGGTTTATAGTTGGGTATTTCAATGCTATTTTGTCTCCTAGTGAAAAAGTAGGTCCTTCTCATGACTCTATCTCCTCGAAAGAATTCAAAGCTTGTATTGAATTGAATAAATTTATAGATATTAACTTAATGGGAGCCAAATTCACCTGGTTTAGAAAACATTATAATAAGATCATGGCTAGAAAACTTGATAGAGTGTTTACTAATGACCATGCTCTTGATAAATGGGATAATATCTCCAGTATTACCCTTGCAAGGGTGGCCTCTGATCACCACCCCATTCTGGTTAGTTTTTCTCATAACCTTAGTAAACCTAGGGCCCCTTTCAGATTTAATGCTGCTTGGTCTTCATATCTGGACTGTAGGGACATCATTAATACTACTTGGACTAATATTCATGATCAAAAGGATGCTTTTTCTTGTCCGGGGAAACTAAAAATGTTGAAGCAAATCCTAAAAAACTGGTGCAAATCAAAATCCAATGAAATGGATAAGAATATCAACACTTTGGAAAAGGAACTTTCACAAATTCAAAATCATAATTCCTCTTCTAATTTTGAGTAGGATATTCAACACGAAATGAACATTTCCTCTACCCTTATCAATTTGCTTAACTTTAAGGATAATCTTCAAAAAAAACTTTTCAAAGCCAACTGGCTTAATGACGGGGATAGGAATACTAAATTTTATAATGCTCTTCATAGAGTCAGGAAATCCTATAGGCCATTTGCCTTTCTTAGAGACGGTGAACAGATTCTAGATTCGGAGGAAAGTATTGTCAATCACATTGTTTCCTACTTTCACAATATCTTTAATGGAGCTGATATAGACAAAGACCTTAGGCCATATGTCATTCCAACTCTGGTTACTAATGTGGATAATGTGTCTCTTAATAGCATCCATTTAGATCATGAAATTAAGGACATGGTCTTTAGCCTTAATGCGGACAGTGCTCTTAGACCAGATGGTTTTAATAACGGTTTTTACCAAAAACACTGGGATGTTATTCAAGAAGATGTATGTTGTATGGTGAAACATTTCTTTCACAAGGGCACTCTCCTGCACGACCTCAATTCCCAATTCCTTTTCCTTATCCCCAAAACTGATAATGCTGATGAAATACACCTTTTCAGGCCCATTGCTCTCATAAATTCCCTCTTTAAGATAATTACTAAATTGATTTCCAATAGAATTTCTCCGATTAGCAACAAAATTGTTTTTTGAAATCAATTTGGCTTCATCAAGGGAAGATCCATTCAAGAATGCATCTGTATTGCCTCGGAATCCACTAACCTTCTTAACAGGAAAAATAGAGGTGGGAATGTCGCTATTAAGTTAGACATTGTTAAGGCTTTTGATACCATTGACTATAACTTCATATATAAGGTCCTTAGGTAGTTTGGTTTCAATTAATCTTTCATCAATAAGATTAAAACATTATTCAATTCGGCACATATTTCTATTCTCATTAATGGCTCACCTAGAGGTTATTTTAAGTTCTCTAAGGGTGTTAGACAAGGTGATCCTCTCTCGGCTATTCTTTGCTCAATTTCTAAAGACTACCTCAGTAGGTTGCTCACTCAATCCATAGAAAATATAAAGATCAAACCTATCACAGCTGCAAGAAACCTGAATACCCCCCTCACACCTTATTTATGCTGATGACATAATAATCTTCATTCAGGGACACCAAAAAAACATCAATAATCTAAAAGACATTATCCTTCACTACCAGGAGGTTTCTGGCCAACATATCAACTGGAATAAATATTTCATATATTTTGGTAAAGACTTTCCCCCTGGTAGAAAAAACAACACTATAAACTCTCTAGGGGTCAAAGAATGATCTCGTCCCTTTACCTACCTTGGTGTTCCTATCTTCTAGGGTAGACCGAAATCGGATTACTTCTCTCCTATCATCGATCAAATGCTTAGACATCTTTCAACCTGGAAGGGTTCCAATCTCTCGATGGTAGGGAGAATCTGTTTAGTTAAATCCACGATTGTTTCCAAATTGGTTTACTCTATGATGATATACAAATGACCGAAAAGTAAGCTAAAGCGCCTCAATGTTTCCATTAAAAATTTTGTGTTGACTGGTAATACTTTGGAGAGAAAATTGGTCACTGTTCCCTGTGCTAACTACTGCAAACCAATTCCTAAAGGTGGGGTTGGAATTAAAAATCTCAATAAGTTTAATGAAGCACTGAAATCCAAGCTCACATGGAATCTAATCCATAATGATGCACCCGCTTCGAATTTTCTTAGAGCCAGATTTCTCAACAAACTTATTAATAACCAGTATCTGTTTCTTACTTCCTCTATTTGGCCTTCCATTAAAAACACCTTCAATTATATTATGGATAATTCCAGATGGATGGTTAACAAGGATTCAAATTTAAGATTTTGGTTTGACAACTAGACCGGAGCTCCCTTGTCCTCTTTGATGAGCAGCAACCACCCTCACTCTCTGAACAATGAATCCATAAAGAACGTTATGAGCATAACTAACCCTGACCTTCTGGAGGATATTAAACAAATTGTTGAGAACTACCCCTTCACTACCACGAAGGATCTGCTGATTTGGGAATCCTCGCACAATGGAATGCTCGATTCTAAAAATTATTACAATCATCTATTTATCAATGACAATAACTTATCCTGGATAAAAAACTTTAATAAAGCTATGATAAAACCTTCGATGTTTACTTTAGTTTGGCGAATTGCACAAAATAGAATCCCCACGGATGACTGTTTACAAACCTTTGGGTTCACCCTTTGTTCCAAATGCCGCATGTGTAATCAACATCATGAGGATATTAATCATCTTTTCCTTTCTTGTGATACGACAGCTGCTCTATGGCATTATATTTCTAACATCTTCGAATGAATATGGTTGCTAGATAGTTCCATTACTTTGCAGATAAAACAGTGCTAGGATACTTTTAACTCCCAAAAGATTAAAAATCTTCTTCTTGCAGCGGTCGTGGAGCTTCTCAATCTAATTTGGTATGGTAGAAATGATTTTATTTTTCGCAACAACTTATTCAATATTAATGCAGGTAAAATGCGAATTCTCATGGCCATCTATGAAGTGGCTTTAATTCAAAAGGATCAATGCAGCAACTCGGTTCATGATTTTGGGATCCTTCGTCGCATTGGAGTGGAGGGAAAGTATCCTCGTCCCAAATCTACTTTTAAAGTATTTTGGCGGCCACCTCCCGCCGGATGGATTAAAGTAAATGTAGATGGTGCCTCGAAAGGCAACCCTGGTCTAGCGGGTTGTGGTGCTATCTTTAGGAATCATTTAGATCAGACCCTTGGATGCTTTTATGGTTCCTATGGCTTTGCTTCCTTATTGGAAGCTGAGATGTTGAGTGTTATCCATGCCATCTATTTTGTCAAGCGTCAAAACTGAAACAACATCTGGATTGAGAGTGACTCCACTACTGTCATTCAGGCCATATGGAGCGGCACCATACATCTTGCCTGACCGCTCACTGCTCTTTGGATTTATTGTTTTAAATCGCTTTCCGAGATCAACTTCATCGCCACACATACCTACCGAGAAGCTAACAAGATTGCTGATGGGCTTGCCAATTTGGGTGTTTCTCATTCTTTGCTTTGGAGGGATGATCTCCCTCTTGTGTTACTCCGGCTCTATGTTAGGGATGTTAACAAAATTTCTTCTTTCAAACTTGTTTAAGTCATTCGCTTTTCAATAATATTTGGTGTTTTGGTCGTTGACCAGAACACTACCCCCCAAAAAACCATATTTTCTCAAGGTATGTGGATTCAATCTCAACTCATCTATTTATAAATTGAATTATTAGTTTCAAATTGATTTTTATGATTGAAATTGGTTGTGAAATTGTTGTGAATTTCTTGTTAGAAACCCTCTTTGGTGACGATTTATAGAATTGTGGAAATTGTGAATTTTTATGGAAAGTGGAATTGGTAACTTGATTCTAAAATAGAAAATTTAAAATGATTTTTTGGTTTTGATGCATGGAAAAGTGTTTTCAATAAAGGTCTGGTTTTATTGAAATGGATTGTTTGAAGGGTTTTTAATAAAAGTGCGGTTTTATTGAAATAGTTGAAATGTGTTGGTCGGAGTGAGTATCTTAAGAGGGGGTGAATTAAGTAACCAATAAAAATTTCTTTTCAAAATGGATTAAAATAGATTCCCCCAATTAATTTAAAATCATCCCAGTTAACCAAAATAATACATCGTTATAAATTCCAAACTTTAAAAATATTTATTAGAAGATTGATTAAGTCACAGATAAAATAATATACAATATTACTTAATCCTTTGAAATCAATTTACTTAATTGAAATCTTATAAAAAAACTAATTAAGGATAACTATTAAAGTGTTATTTTTTTATAGTTTAAAATAATTTTCAATTTTAAATAATTGATTCAAAATAAAACAAAATAAAACACACAATAGAATTTTGAATACAAGAGGTTCAGTCTTAAGCTAAGACTTAGTCCTCTCTATTCGGTGATCACCTACCACCAAGAAGTTTATATAAATAAATGGTTTGATCCACAACCTAGATTGGGTTTTACAACAGTATAGAACTAACCAGACCACTCATGGACTCTTTAACTGTTATCCATGGGAGTAACAAATATAACAAGTCGCACAAGACCTCTTCCATAGTTATTCATGGAAGAACATATGTAAAAATTGTTAAGAAGATATCTATGTATCTTCCAGTTATAGAAAGATACAATGTGTTGTGAAATAAATAGAGCAACACAAATTGCTCTTAGTGTAATAAAAAGATAAAAAAACCAAGCAAATAAGATGAGAAAAGGGATAGAAGTGATCAGTCTGTTATGTTGTGGAGCTCGTGACTCTTGAATTTGGTTTGAAATGCAGCTTGAGTCATATTTCCAAAAATTGGTTGTAAAGACCCATAAATTTCAAGGAAATTTTTTTCTTAAATACTTTGGAATTTTACAAATCTTTGGCTTCTGACGGCACTTGATTCCAATGCTTGGTGTGCCCGGAATCAATTTCCGAAGTTTTGTTCGGGTACGTTACGTACGTGTTTTTCTATCTTTTGAACCGGTGCTCAGAATTGAAATCTGAAGACACCGATGAACTCGCAGCGCCGATATTCGTTTAAGGGGACCTTTACCGCAGTTGCGTTTTATGCGGGTTGAAAGTTAATTTTTGGGGTTTAATAAAAAAAAATTAAATAAAATTTGTTGAGAACAATTTTATTTATCCTGGTAGTTTAATCTTACATGGGGAAGTTATTGGTGGGGCCCACGCCCACATAACTTCTCATGTGTGGATATTTGTGAGGTGGGTCCCACACGAGCCCCAACCTTTCATCTTCCCATAACCTCCCTTTAACCCCCATTTAACTCACCTTTATTTAATTATTTGACAACCCCCCCTAATTAAGAGATATCTTCACCTCCCTCCCTCTCTCTTTATTATTTTCCAACACATTTTAATTAATGAATTCAACCTCTTCAATTAATTAATTAAGTTGTTTGAATTTTGAATTACATGTGTGAATAAAAATAATAGCTTTAGCTATTATTTTATTTTGGGGCATTCGTTGTGTTGAGAGGATTGGTGAGAGAGATGTGGAGAAATAGAGAAGGGTGTTCTTCTCTCAACGAAGAACACTATCCTTCCAACGAAGAGCCGCTGAGGAATGTCAATCATCGCCTTCGATCTTCAGTCAAACCAAAGGAGAAGGAGCCACCCACGAGGAACGCCAACGACACGCCATCCTCGACCCTTCTTCCCCGACGTCAACGAGTTGATGCCGTCTCCCCGCGACGCTCGACTACCATGAACCTTATCTCAAGGTAGGGGTTTGTTCATTTGAAGTGATTATTTTGTACCTCGTTCTTCGTTGGAAATCATAGTTTATTTTCGGCCAACAGCTACCACCTAACGCGGAGGGCGTGGGCTGAACGTACATGGCCCGACGACCCTCCGTAGTCTCTTTGGTTTGTGATGGAAACCATGATAGGAAGGTGATGACGAACGGAAGCGGCAGCCGTGCGCCGACCGCATCGGAAGAACCGCGACCTGCGTCCACGGGCCGCTCGACTGGGGAAGAACCAGCCGGCTATAGCCGGCCGGGCCAAAGGGAGGAACCGCGGCGCCTCTCGGCGCCGCGCTGGACGAACCACGGCCTGCCCGTGCGGACCGCTTGCGCCGAGAAGGCCAGCCGGCTTCGGCCGACCGGTAAGGGAGGGCAGCGCCGCTTGGCACCACCGGTTCGGGTAGCCGAGGGCCCGTGCCCCCCTCGGACCGCTCCGCCCCCTCGGGCCGAGCCGCTCGGCCAGCCGACCAAGCCGCAGCTGGGCCACGCCCCTTCGGGCCGGGCCGCGCGTTTCATCGGGCCGGTCCGACCCCCTGCCGGGTCGGACCCGCCAAAATTGGGTTGACACGACCCGCCAGCCTACTGGGCTTAACGGGCCGAGCCCATATTCACTTAAGTGTGAATAAATTGAAGACCGCGCGTCCGATAGACGCGCCGTCTGCGGCACTGGGATCCTCATGACATGGCGGTCCTTTTGCGATACTCTAAGTGAGTTTTGGATAACTTTTGAAACTGGCCGGGTTTGGAACGAGCGTATTTCCAACCGGGCCCCCAGAGCAAAAATGCTAATAACTCTCAGACCGGACGTCCGATTAACACGCCGTCTATTGTGTTGGGTTTCTTTTGACGTGATGGAACGTCGGGATACATCAACTCTAGAATTCATGACAGTTGATGTATTGACCCCCTTGGCTCAAGGAGCGGACCCTCCCGGAATCGAGCGTGCTATGTGTGGAAACCCTAGAGTTGGCTGCAACTGCGACGACAACTGTACTGGAATCCTTCATTGGTTCGGCAGTAATGAGAAATGTACTGGAATCCTCCGTGGGTTCGGGAGCGACGAAAACTGTACTGGAATTCTCCGTGGGTTCGGCAGCGACGACAACTGTAATGGAATCCTCCGTGGGTTCAGTAGCAATGACAACTGTACTGGAATCCTCTGTGGGTTCGACAACGATGACAACTGTACTGGAATCCTCCGTGGGTTCGGCAACGACGACAACTGTACTGGAATCCTCTTTTGGTTCGGCAACAATGACAATTGTACTGGAATCCTCCGTGGGTTCGGCAGCGACGACAACTGTACTGGAATCCTCCGTGGGTTCGGCAGCGAAGACAACTATACTGGAATCCTCTGTGGGTTCGGTAACGAAGACAACTGTACTAGAATCCTCCGTGGGTTCGACAGCGATGATGAACCACTGACTACATCTGATCACCTCTAACTCTATTCGAAAGATGTGTACCTGTGTGAGTTGATTCTTGACTTTCAATCATTATCATTGATGTGATTGACTTCTTTTCTGTGTGGACTGGGTTGTGCTTGGGCTAGAGAGTTGGAGCCGAACTGTGATTGATAAGTTAGGTATATGTATGAGAATATACCTAAGTAGAGTTGGTTGATACTTCGTGATCGTATTATTATTCTGTGGTTTATCTTTCGTGGATTCTGGGAGACCTTCAGGGGTATCGGGGTCCCTACTGAGTATCGTTATACTCACCCCTGCACGGGCTATTCCCGCACCTCATTGTGTTGGATATAGGCGACAGATAGTGTTGACGGAGGCTGAGAGTGCCATGACTGGACGGTACCCGGAGGTGGACCTTGCGACGAGACGACGCACGGTGTAGAGCTGGGCGATACCCGAAGGTGGACCACTTGGCGAGACGTACACGGAGCAGACAGACAGACCTGAGGTGCTAAGGAGGCCATATGTACCCACCCTTCAGGTGGGATTCCCGGAGGACGACTCAGTGGTTGCTGTTTCACTTTACTGTAGTTGTACTAGCTTTTCAGTTGTACTGTACTTACTGTTGTACTTGTATTTCTGGCCCCTTTCTTTTCAGCACTTACTATTGTATTCAGTTTTGCTTAGTGCTTACTTCAGTTGCGTAATCTGTTGTGTTTGTTTACTTTTATAAAGGCAATGTATTCCCAGTATGGGGATTTATGCCTTTGGTGCTAGTTGCCAGCCCCTAGCCTATGGAAGACAGGCTTGGGGTAGTCACGACACGGGCCCCGAGGACGGGTCGTGACAAATTGGTATCAGAGCAGTCAGTTCTACCGCAGAACTCAGGACTCTGATCATTCTTCTCTATGAAGCAATAGTATTAAGAGTATTGAATGCGGTTTTCAGTACAGGGTGTCCAGTGTTGGTGCGGCGGCCGACGTATCCTTACACCAGGACCCTGACCTCTGATTTCCGACTCAGTGCACGAAAACACTGATTGCATGTGTGTTTCAAAAGTTTTCTTTATGATTACTTTGTGTCAGCTCACCATGTATACTGTTTAAACTATGGTGCACATGTTTCTTTTCAGGATGGCCCCACAAAGGCAGCCAGCTAGGGTTCCGAGTTACGTATGAGATGGTAGCCCATCGAGCGACGAGGCTTCGGTGCAAGGCCCCATCACAGCGGAGGCACCAGCGGTACCATTACCCGCTGGGCCACCGATACCACCGGCTCCAGCAACGGAGGGTGCACACCGCCTGAGTGCGTTACACGATTTTTAGCACTCGAGGCCGCTAAGGTTCCTAGGAGAGACGGATCCACGGGCAGATGAGGACTGGATGGAGGCTGTTGTGAGAGTTTTCAGATTGGTAGGGATACCAGACGACCTCATGATGATCCTTGCCACAAGTCTCCTGCATGCAGCAGCAGGTAGATGGTGGAGCCTGATGCTCTAGGTGTATGACGAGGCATCTTTACTCTGGACGTACTTCGAGAGTCTCTTCCACCCAGAGTTTGTCTCATCCACCTTTCGTGCGGTATGGATACAAGAGTTACTTTATCTGTAGCAGGGAAGCATGGCAGTAGCTCAGTACTCAGCAAGGTTCACCGACCTCCCACGGTACTCCACGAATATGGTACGAGACCCGTTCTTCAGGGTCCGGACCTTCGAGCAGGGACTCAGGCATGAGATCAGGTCTTTGATGATCTCCCTCAACATCCTAACGTAGGCGGGGGTGCTAGAGCGAGCCCTTCTTATGGAGAGTTTTCTTGCTGAGCATACGCTAGCAGCGAGACCCACCGCAGGGCGACGCGTAGCGGAGTATTCTATAACCGGCAGTAGACAGTTGACGCAGGGGTCCAAGCGGACCGGGCCATCAGGTGGGCAACCTCAGGATACAGGTTTGGTTGTGTGAGGCACACAGAACAGATCCAGTTATACGAGGAGCAGACAGTGTTATGCATGCGGCGAGCAGAGTGACATGGCTCGAGACTGCCCAAACCGCCCTGCAGATGAGCAGTAGTCAGTGGAAGGACCTCCCAGGAAGAGGGAGAGGTTCGACCGTGGTGGTTCGCAGGGAGCAGGCGGATGTGGCAGAGGTGCTGGCCGAGCAGCGGGTGGTGGACGACGTTTCGAGGCTCTACCACCACCACCACCAGGAGGTCCACCCCGACCGCAGGGAACGGGTGGACATGGGAGAGCTCAGCTTCAGGCAGTTGAGGCCTACAACCATGGTGCTCCGGGAGCGGGTGGACAGGAGCGGGACTAGCTCCAGGCATGGAGGCCTTTGTCCATAATGCTTTGAGCTTTGTTGATATCGTTGTTTGTGTTGCTTTGTGTCTTTGTACTTTGAGCTGTAGTAATAAAAGACACTTGCCCTAGTGATGTTTTCCTTCTTGTCTTCTATATGATAATACTAAGAGGTTCCGGTTAAAAATTGTTGACTTGACCCTCACATACGAGATTCCTACTGGAGGAGACCCAATGAACACACACTGATGCAGACGGTGTGACTCAACCCATGAAGGCGAGAGTAACGGTTGGATCTCTTGGTAGTAGCGTCGAGGCCTTACGACGTCATCCATGACATGAATTAGAACCGTTCATTTTAGGATTGAATATATTAGGCGAAGGACGTGGTTCATCCAGGGTATGAGACCAGATTTATCTTTTCGGAAAAGGAGAAATCTTAGCAGCTCTTATAGGACGTAGGCGAAGAAGGCTATAGCAGAGTTCGTTTTATGATGCCTCACTTGTCAGCAATTGAAGGCGAAACACTAGGTACCAGTAGGCTTGGTTCAGCCCTTAGAGGTCCCGGAGTGGAAGTAGGAAGGGATATCCATGGATTTCGTGATGGGGCTTCCACGTGCATCCAGAGGACACGACTCTATTTGGGTGGTCGTACACCGACTCACCAAGTCGGCCCACTTCCTACCGATCAGAGAGCAGGGCTTAGTAGAGTGCTTGGGACGCCTATACATTTAAGAGATCGTACGACTTCATGGTGTGCCATCGACTATCGTCTCCAATCGAGATACTCGTTTCACTTCCCGGCTATGAAAGGGGTTACAGGAGGATTTTGGGACGCAGCTTCGCTTGAGTACCGCTTTCCATCCTCAGACGGATGGTTAGAATGAGAGGACCATTCAGACTCTCGAGGACATGCCCCGTGCATGTGTCCTCGACTTTGGTCACAGTTGGGAGGATCAACTACCCTTGGTGGAGTTTGCGTACAACAACATTTACCACTCCACCATCGGGATGGCACCATACGAGGCACTGTACGACCAACCTTCCAGATCACCTCTCTGCTGGACTGACCCTAGGGAGTCAGCACTTGTAGGACCAGAGATGGTTCAGGCTATGACGGAGAAGGTGCAGATCATCCAGGAGCGGATGAAGACTGCACAGAGTAGACAAAAGTCCTATGCTAATAGGAGACGAAGATCACTGTAGTTTGAGGATGACGACCACGTTTTCCTACGGGTCTCACCTCGACGAGGTCTACGGAGATTTGGCTGGGGCGGAAAGTTATCTCCACGTTTCATTGGACCTTTCCAGGTCCTCTTTAGAGTAGGTGAGGTGGCTTACCACCTGGACCTTCCACCTCAGCTGCACCTGGTGCATGACGTCTTCCACGTATCTCAGCTGAGGAGATACGTGCACGACCCGACCCATATCATCGATCACGGGGAGCTGGACATCGATGACGGGGTGATGTTTGCAGAGGTCCTGGTGGAGATCGAGGATCGATAGGAGCGGGTCCTACATGGATGGTCGATACCTATGGTGTGCATTCGCTGGCAGCACGAGAACCTCCAGGAGAGCACTTGGGAGCAGGAGACTCAGATGCGAGCTCAGTACCCCCATTTGTTTTCCTAGTGTGTGTTATAGATTTATGGGGACGTAAAGCCCTGAGGTGAGAGTAATGTAAAGACCCAAAAATTTCAAGGAATTTTTTTTCTTAAATACTTTGGAATTTTACAAATCTGTGGCTTTTGAAGGTACTTGATTGTGAGGCCCGGTGTGCCCGGAATCAATTTCCGAAGTTTTGTCCGGGTACGTTTGGTAAACGTACGTGCAGGTTTTTCTATCTTTTGAATCGGTGCTCAGAATTGAAATCTGAATACACCAATGAACTCGCAGTGCCGGTATTCGCTTAAGGGGACCTTTAACGCAGTTGTGTTTTATGCGGGTTGAAAGTTAATTTTTGGGGTTTAATAAAAAAAAGTTAAATAAAATTTGTTGAGAACAATTTTATTTATCCTGGTAGTTTAATCCTACATGGGGAAGTTATTGGTGGGGCCCACACCCACATAACTTCCCATGTGTGGATATTTGTGAGGTGGAGCCTACACGATCCCCAACCTTTTATCTTCCCATAACCTCCCTTTAACCCCTATTTAACTCACCTTTATTTAATTCTTTGACAACCCCTCCTTAATTAAGAGATCTCTTCACCTCCCCCCATCTCTCTTTATTATTTGCCAACACATTTCAATTAATGAATTCAACCTCTTCAATTAAGTAATTAAGTTGTTTGAATTTTGAATTACATGTGTGAATAAAAATAATAGCTTTAGCTATTATTTTATTTTGGGGCATTCGTTGTGTTTAAAGGATTTGTGAGAGAGCATTGGAGAAATAGAGAAGGGTGTTCTTCTCTCAATGAAGAACACCATCCTTCCAACGAAGAACCACCAAGGAACATCAATCATCGCCTTTGATCTTCGGCCAAACCAAAGGAGAAGGAGCCACCCACGAGGAACGCCGACGACGCGCCATCCTCAGCCCTTCTTCCCCGACGTCAACGAGTTGACGCCGTTACCCCGCGACGCCGTCTTCCACGACGCTCGACTACCACGAACCTTATCTCAAGGTAGAGGTTTGTTCATTTGAAGTGATTATTTCGTACCCCGTTCTTCGTTGAAAATAATAGTTTATTTTCGGCTAACCGCTACCACCTAACGTGGAGGGCGCGGGCCGAACGCACATGGCCCGATGACCCTCTGTAGTCTCTTTGGTTTGCGATGGAAACCATGATAGGAAGGTGGCGATGAACGGAAGCGGTGGCCGTGCGCTAGCTGCAGCGGAAGAACAGCGGCCCGCGTCCGCGGGCCGCTTGACCAGGGAAGAACCGGCCTGCTATAGCTGGCCGGGTCGAAGGGAGGAACCGCGACACCCCTCGGCGCCGCACTGCGTAGAACCGCGGCCCGCACAGGGCGGGCCGCTTCGGCGGAAGAACCGACCGGATCGTCAGCCGGCCGGGCTGAGGAAGGTCGCGGCACCCAGGGTACCACGCTGGATGAACCGCAGCCCGCCCGTGCGAGCCGCTTGCGCCTAGAAGTCCGACGGGCTTTGGCTGGTCGGTTAGGGAGGGTGGCACCGTTTGGCGCCGCCGGTTCGGGCAGCCGGGGGGCCGCCCCCCCTCGGACCGCTCGTCCAGCCGGCCGAGCCGCGGCCGGGCCGGGCCGCGTGAATCACCGGGACACACGTTTCATCGACCCGGTCCGACCCCCTGCCTGGTCGGACCCACCAAAACCAGGTTGACCCGACCCGCCAGCCCATTGGGCTTAACGGGCCGAGCCCGTTTTCACTTAAGGGTGAATAACTTGAAGACCGCTCGTCCGATAGACGCTCCGTCTGCGGTCCTGGGACACTCATGAAGTGGAATTCCTTTTGCGATACTCTAAGTGAGTTTTGGATAACTTTGGAAAATGGCCAGGTTTGGAACGAGCGTATTTCCAACTGGGCCCCCAGAGTAAAAATGCTAATAACTCTCAGACTGGGCATCTGATTGATGCGTCGTCTGTCGCGTTGGGTTCCCTTTGACGTGACAGAACTTCGAGATACATCAACTCTGGACTTCGTGATAGTTGATGTATCGACCCCCTTGGCTTGAGGAGTGGACCCTCCCGGAATCGAGCGTGCTGTGTGCGGAAACCCAAGAGCTGACTGCGACTGCGACGACAACTGTACTGGAATCCTCCGTGGGTTCGGCAACAACGACAACTGTACTGGAATCCTCCGTGTGACGGGTTGTCACACGGTCTGCGTGTTGTCCTTTTTCAAAAACTATATTTTATAACATTACCAAAATGAGATAAATTCCTCAAAATAACCATTACATAATTTAACCACAAATCTTATCTCATACCTTGCATTTTCATCCCAAATTATAATAACTTATAATTGCTTCAAACCCAACGATCATATAAAACCAAATGGTTATTTATAACTATATCCACAAGAAAAAAGATAATTCTTCCTCAAATATCATTCTCACATGGAAAACTGCAGGGTTAAAAATACAATAGAAAATTATTCCAAAGTAAATCCATCAACAAGGAGCACTAATACTTTTTAAACATTTCTCCAACCATTTATTTACACATAGCTTCTTCTTTGACCAAGAAAATATCCTATAGAATTGAGAATTCACTCGGGTAATGGCCAGGTCCCCTACATTTACGGCAAAGGACTGTAAATGGACTCTTGGGACCATTTTAATCTTCTTCCATAGTACTCTTCATTTTTCTTCAGCAATTCTTCACTTTATGTCCTTCCTTCCCGCACGTAAAGCATTTCTTTGTCCCATTGAGACACTTTCCTGGGTGTCTCCTTCCACATTTTCTGCATGATGGAAATTGAGGATTCCTTTCTCCATGGTCTCCACTGCTGGATCTCTTATCATTCATCACTTTTCTCTTCTTTTTTGAGTCTGGGAATTGGTTAATATATATATTGTTGATCATATTTTTAGAAAATTGATTTGGCATAAAGATGATATCTTTTACACCTATCAACATTCCATTTTATTGCTCATTGCCACCACCGTTCCCACCTTGTACATCATTCTCAAAGTCACTATGACTTCCTTGGAATCCAACCATTGACTAAAACCAGAAAGCATTGTGTGAGTAACAATAGTCATAAAATCATTTAGAGATTAACATGTCACCATATTCTCAATTTGAAACACATTAGGATTAACCAAGGTCATTTACTCTCATATTATATATTTAATACTTTAAATCAGTTAGTAAAGAAAATGTAAATTATCCTAAGCATATCCCCTGGGGGTGTCGTAACCAAGAGTGCAGCAAGGCCCATTGTCGTGCACCAGTTCCCGTTCGAGTCAAGATCAAAGCAGTGTTTTCGGGTTTTACCCCTAGGTACATCTGTGCCAGAGCCGCCTCTACCTGCTCGTATCCAGACAGGGATGTATTGCTCGGAAAACTCACAAAATCTCTACAATACCAAAATTCTAGGAAGTTCTTATATACTAATCCTCAAAGTTCATCTTAGGTCTACGTGCTCTAATCAGAGTTTATCTAAATCTAGATTCCAAGGTTTGTACTAAACTTCCTCTGATACCAACTGTAACGCCCCGACCCCAGTTACCCAGAGTCGGTGCATTATTACATAACATTGGCATGATCACAAAAAATATCAAGTCTCGAAAGATCGATTAGTTTAGTAGCCTTAGAAACACTAGATATATTCATAAGTCTTACATTAAATCATAAGGTAAAAAAAACTACAACAACATCTTGTATTCATATCCCCTCATACTATCCCTACAGGTCATTCATAAATTACTTCTTCACATCCTGGGAAAAATAAAACATTGAAAGGGGTGAGCTCAGATGCTCAGTAAGGATAACAATATAGAAAAAGATTTCATAGATAAGCATAAACACTTAAGGCAATGTATGACTAAAACAAAAGCCTTTTAAACTCAAACTTCAGAATAATATGACAATGATAAAATGAAATAATGCCATTTACTTACTCACATGGATATTCTAATAGTCGAATAATCACATGCAATATCAATAACCACTTTCATAATGATGGAATGCATAATGCCAGACTATCATAACCACATAGCTAAGGCCTCGTGCCAAGACTACAAATAAGATTTTTCTAAGGCCTTGTGCCAAGACACTAGTTTGTCTCATGAGACCTACCGATGCATCGAGGAGCTATAGCGGGCTCCACCCGTCACTTACAAAGTCCAATGCATTCCTCATATGAAAATTTTTAAACATAACATAAACATTCGTATTAAAACTAGCATACGAAATGTCAATACTTTATCCACAAACCATGAATGATATAAAAATAGCACATCCACAGTCAAACATAACTCATTCGATACAATATGGAAGATTTTATTGTATCATAATAACCTCAATCGATAATGATGAAGGATATTGACATAGATGAAAATAATCATCAAAACAATTAGAGTGAAATATCCCCCTTTTTCTTGAAATTATTTAAAAGTCACACTATTTGTCAAGAATCCATTTAAAATAGATTTTAGAATCAAAGTGTCCCATACCACTTTGAAACTTTTACAAGGAATTTTGTTTTGAAAACTTTAATGTCCATATAAATAAATCCTTAAAACCATTTTTAAAACATGGACATTAATGAGAAATATTTATAATAATCAATCTTTAAAACATTTTAAAATGTCATTTTAGTTAGAGTTCCTAACCAAAAGAGAGAAACTTGAATAAAAATAATTTAGGAAATAAAAACATTGTAATATCATGAGAATAAAGGGATTCATGATATATTATGTCAAAGTACATTATATACACCATATAAAAGTGATTTGGTGTATAACAATAAATAAGTCTCAATGGAATGTAAATTGAGATGAAATCTATCATAAAGGCCGTATCCTTAGGTTAAGGATAAATCAACGACATAATTATGGGTGACAAATATAAATACACTCAATATGATTGGATATTCAGTGTAAAACAATCAAAGTACATTCACACATATTCTTATAAAAACAATACCGATGAATTGGATGTTTAACTCAACAAATCGAGATTGAGTAAAAATTACTCTTATCAAGTTCATACCGATGACTTGAGAATTTATCAATGGAGTGATTATGTGTATAAAAAGTATATCCACAGAAAGGGGAGTGGAAATTATGACATAATAAAATGAATAGTGATTCCACACATAATCTTGGAGTAAAATAATCAATGAAGTATGCGTAAAGCCGAATGAGTGGAAATTGATATTTCAAATTCCCTTATTGATTTGGTAACATAAAAAACATACACCCATGAAAGAAGGATCATACAATGATGATGTAAATATACATTAATTAAAGTATATTACACAATTAATACAAACATGGGTAGTACACACACCACATGTAATAAATAAGTGGTGAACAATGGAATTCTCACAGAATTAAAAGTGAGATAAGAAACCCCTTACTTTGTAATTTTTCCTTGGTCGATGGTAGGTTAACCTCATTTATAATGGTGAAATAATTGTTATTGAATTTTAAAAGAATCATATATTTCAATATGATATCATATATGATCTTATAACATTGCTTTGTTGATAATATTTTAGAATTATCGTCGTTTCGGTTGTCAACTTACTCGTTTTCTTTTATATGTTTTGTTATGTAAGCCGTGTTTTTAATTGATAGGTTGTCTCTTATTCATATACATAATTATATCAAGTCCTTAGATACTATTATTAATCATCAAATGAGAATTATACTTGAATGGATATGATGGAGAATGAATCTCATCGCGTTCGTGGAGACGGTAGTCCGTACGTACGCACGAACGACAATATCATTCTTTTGATGTTAAAATAATATATAATTGGATGGTATATCATATTGACAGAATAGTTATCATGTTATATTTATTATTTACATGAATTAAACATCATTATTATACCCATCCAAATAATAATTTATTGAATGACAATTACACCACGATGTGGAGATGGTAAGCCGTACGTACGCACGTATGGTGACATACCATTCAAAGGATAGATAGAATACTGAATACGGTTGTACCATATTTATAATAACATCACAGTATATATAAGATACTGTAGTTATTATTTTAGAATAGAAATAACAAAGAAAGAATAAGTGGAAGAAGAAAGGAACTTGAAAAAGGGTGGTGAAAACATTACCTCTTCTTCGGGTTCTTCCTTTTGATTTGACCAAAAGGGCTCCTTAGGTTGACTTTCTGATCAAAATAAGGCCTTTAGGTTGTATTTAGGGAAGTTGAGAGAGTATTTGGGCAGGGGTGGCCGAACCAAAAGGCTTTTAAGGTGTGAGTTAATGATTAGGGAGAGTGCCCTTTTATAAGAGGGGTGAGGGGCACCTTTGGAAAAGCTAGAAATATTATTTTATAATAAATTCATATTCGGTTTATAATGGATCCAAAGTGGATTATTTATAGGTTAAGGTAGGGATAGGTAGAAAAAAACTCAACCAATAGAATTTAGACAGGTTTGGGTCATTATATTAACCTTATATTTAAGTATTAACTCTTAGTTAATTAGTTTCACTTTTACAATGTCTCTTTGTATTTTTATATTATATGGTTAATAAAATTACTATATACATCTAAGAGACCCCCAAGTGGCCCATTAATGATACACATATCATGATATAAATCTCTTGGCCGAACCTTAGATTTTTAGGAATTTAATATCAATTAATAATATAATATTTGTTTTAAAAACTCTTTTATGTCAATTTTGACACTATTCAATAATTGATTTTTGTGAAACTCATATCAGAATGATTACTTCGAAAAAATTCAATTAAATCAATCCTAATATGTCATATTAACCTATAAAATTAGTGTAATTCAATAAAAGTCTCCAATTATATTTATTTGGGTATTTATTATATCAATTATTTTAATTTTTCACTATTATGGTAATTACTGCATCATCATTGTGTCATAAATAAATTAAATTATTTAATGTCTAAAAATTATAAATAAAATATCATTATGTAGGAAATCTTTTTAGATTTATAATTAATATTTATAATCTAATTTATCTTATGTTTAACCCTATATTAAAAATGTTTTAGTAAATAAACTTTGATTTTAACTCTTTTAACTCTTCTTTGAATTAAATAATAATAAATGTCCTAATCTAATCCAAGTGGACCTAAATGATAATATTTTATTCCTAAGGTTGTTTTTGGTCGAGATACACTTGTCCAATAGAATTAGTACATGTGTTAGGGTAATATTAATATCATTTTTACCCTTAATTACCCTATTTACTTTTAACCGTGGTAAATAAAAGTAAAAAGTTACTATTCACCAAAAAATATTTTCATCTCAATGAACCACATTTACTCCTTGATATTAACCGTGTATCTCATATTTTCGAAATTCCACTCACAGAAGCGGTAAAATTAAGTTTTATGAAAAATTCTGTTTTTTAACTACCACTTAGTGGTTTCACTATTCATCAAAAAATGAAATTTTCCAGAAAAATACCAAAAATTAGGCCTAAGATATATTTGATATTATGAATTAAAAAATGATGTCTATTTTACCAAATTCAAAACAAATCAATTGAATTAATTAATTTAAAAATTAATTCCCGTCGTCAAAACAAATAGCGTGTTTTTAAGAGATAATAACTATCAAAAGATTGACACTTGTTTATGTCTGGTTTAAATGTGAAATATCATCCAATGACCAAAATTGTATTAAATGGTAAAAATATATTCTAAATATAATTTAAAACAACTCAAATTAATAATTTATCACTATTAATTATTTTGATTAAAAAAGTTGTTTTTAATTAAAATTTAGTAATTTTCACTATTCATCAAAATATGAAAGTTATCTGAAAAGTACCAAAATTTCACCCTAAGCTAATTTTGATATTACAAATCCAACACTGAAGTCCATTTCGAAAGATAAAATTTATAAAATTTCAAAAAGTATGTATTACTATTCATAACGGCTAGTTTGATTGGTTGTGGTGTGTTAGAATCTCAAAGTTGCGTACAACGCAAGTCATTGCATTATTCAAAGGGAAACGTATCGTGGAAGCTTGGGGTGTTACAAACATGATGATGAAATTAAATATAATAAAAGTATTTATTTCATTTTAATGATAATAAAATTAACAATTTTAGATTTTATCTCAAAAT
Organism: Viscum album; assembly: GCA_963277665.1. Lineage (NCBI taxonomy): Eukaryota > Viridiplantae > Streptophyta > Magnoliopsida > Santalales > Viscaceae > Viscum > Viscum album. The sequence continues at coordinate 629,418,631 of OY728134.1, read as the reverse complement.
AAAAATAGTACAATTCTTAATAACCATAAAAAAATTAAATGACATAATAAATTAACATTTATTTATTCTTTTTAATTCTTCAAACTTAATAAGGAAACACAGTTGTCTGGGCGAAGCTGCACGACGTCATGCTCTGCCCGTGCGTCCTATGACGTCGAACCCAAAACACACACTTTTTAACAGACTCAAAATGTTCGTCAGACCCCAGTAAAAATTTATTTAAGGCAGAAAATAATTAAATAAATTAAATTCACAGGTCGGGTGTGACAGGGGTTCCAGGGGAGTGTCCAGGAGGGAGGGGGTGTGCAGGGTGAGGGGGGAGGGGGGAGGGGTGCAAGGGGCAGGGGGTGCTAAGTGGGGAGGGGGTTTGTTTGGGGCAGGTGGGGGTGAGGGGGGGGGGGGGGGTTCAGGGGCAGGGTGGGTGAAAGAGGTTCTTGATAAAAAATAAAAAAAAACATCATGAGTTTTTTAGAATAATATAGATGAAGTTGATTCGATGCTTGGGTTATTCATCATTTCTTAAATCATTGTGATTTGAGTTGAATGAGTGATGTTTGAAAAATAAAGAGCTTTATTAATGATCATGTTATTTAGTATTAGGATGTACATATCATTTTGAATATTATTTGTTCATTGTTGGTTATAGATTCATGTATCATTTATCATGTATAGTTGACACACTGATCACATATATATAAGAATTCATTATATCTCATTTCTTTTCCAACTATTTTCTTATAGGTGGATTCTTATGGTGAGGCCAGTTCTATCCACCACCATCGAAGACAGTGAGTTCAACATCGGATTTGGGTAAGGTTTATTCCCTTTTTATTCTTTGGCCCAATTTTAATTAGGGATTTTTTGATTTTTGGGTTCCTTATATTTTTGTAGTGCGTTTTGTATTTCGTTGAGGTGGATTCAAGTCGTCGTTGACAAAGGCTCACATGTGTATTCATAGGTAGGCATATACATATATAAGTTCCACCTTTATATATATTCACTAATGACAGTATGAATATATATATTGGGGATAGGTTTTCTTATATATAGATATGAAAAATGCATACATGTGTAAGTGTAAAGGGGTATATGAAAATATAATCATATATCTAAGGACCCCCTTGTGCATATTTGGCCATGAAAATATGTACATAGGGGATATGTTTCCTTATATATATGTGAAGTTTCATATGCATGCAAGTAGAAAAAAAGGAATATTCGATTTGTCGTCAAAATAAAACACGCCTTGAGGTTGAGGTAGGTTCCCTCTGCCTAAATCTTTAATTTGAATTCTATAATTACCTAATTGATTTGAAAACTTGTTTCCATAATTTCTTTATTATTTTAGAAAATGGATTTCTAATAACCACTAGCTTTTTCAAGGAAGAACATGAATATAGCCCTTGAAATTATTTATAGACCTTGTTTTTTTGATGAATTAAGAGTTTACTTCAACTAACAAAAATGATGGTATCATCCGTGAACATCAGTTGAGATTTTCTCGGTACAAGATTCTGGAACCGAAATGAAGCTACATTTTCTTCATGGATGTTCTTATTAATATTTATATAATGGTGATCTTAATATAGGATGAATAAGTTTAGGGATAGGGTATCTCCTTGCATAGTCCCCAAACATATTTGAATAATCTGAAGTTATTCCCCAAGAAATAAATGGACATCCATGGTAAACTAAAGAACCTAAAAAGAGTTTCAATAAATCCACTAGAAAAACCCATGCATGATAACACCTTGACGATGAAAGACCAATCTACCCGATCATAGTATTTTTCTATGTCCAACATAATGAAAATATTGGATCCAGTCTCCCTTTTTTTCAAATCACCAATCATCTCTTGTACAAACCAATAACACCCTGGATTGTCCTTCCATTCACAAACCCATGTTGTTCATCTAAAATTTATTGAGGTAGAAGCTGGGACAGATGTGTGTTAACCACACTAGCCAAAAATTTATAGGAAAAGTTACAAATGTTGATAGGTCTCTATTGACTCAAATAAGAAGGATCTATAAGTTTAGGGATATGAACCAGGGAGGTGGATCTGGCCATGCGCAGGATGCTTCCACCCCAGAAGATGTCATGCACCGCTGCCACTAGATTTTCCTTAACTAGTTCCCATGAGTCAACATAGAATAAACCATGATAACATTCGGGAAAGGGTGCGCTAGAATGGTAATGATAATGCACTAAATCATGTATCTCATTCTCCTCCGAAACTAAAACCAAGATGAAATTATCACTAATAGTCACTACTCTGGGCAAGGCTTCAAAGAGCTCTTCCTGACAACTCAGATATCCACTAACCAGGATTGGTCCTTGTAAGAAGAGACAAAAATTCTCATTGGCCATACCTATGAATTCTTCATGACCAATAGATGATGAAACAACCTCCCATAGAATATTGGTTGTGGTAATTATCTGCTTCTCTTTGAGGAAATCATTAAAAAATGTGGTGTTTTTGCCTCCTTTTTTAAGCTAGGTGACCCAGGATTGCTTGTGAGTTGAGAGTTCATGATCCAGGAGCCTTTCCACCAATATATTATTATTGTGAACCAGGTCATTAAAAATAAAATCATTCCATCATTTCTTGGTAGGGGGCTGGAAGGGGGGAGGGAAAACTGCTAAGGGGGTGGTATGTAGGGGGGTGGCCTGCAGGGCAGGGGGAGGGGGATGGGGGCAGGGGGAAGGGGGTAGGGGTAGGGAGCAGGTGGCAGGGGTGAGTGGGGGGGGGGGGGTCTGTAGGGAAGGGGGAGTGTGAGGGGGGGGGGGGGGTTGCTGGGCAGTGGGGAGGGTGCAGGTGTGGGACAAGGGGGGAGGGGGTGCAAGGGGGGTGGGGGTGCAAGGGGGATGGGGCAGGGGGTGTAGTTAATCTCTATAGGTTTCTTTAATCTTAGATAAGGTTAAATAACCATTACAATCCATCTCAAACTCCCCCATTTCTTCATGATTAGGTTTCTTCAAATATTCCCTCCTATTTACAACAGATTGCTTTCACTAAATCATGGCTTGATATCACTTGCAACAGATTGCTGTGCAGGGAGGTCTATCCAGGGGGGTGTCCAGGAGGGATGGGGGGCTATCCAGGGGGGTGTCCTGGTTAATAATCCACTAGATAATTGGGGGAAGTTTAGTTTATTCTAAATGGGGATTAAGAGATCATTAGAAAAATAAATGACGGGAAAATATGTAAATCACTACTATTAGTTATTCATATTGGGGTAAAATGTTAGGTTATTTGGTAAGGCATAGGGTGAACCAACAGTTTATGGAAACTTCCCTATTGAAAAACACACCTCACAATTACTTGGGGTGAAATTTTAGGACATTTGGTAAGGAATAGGGTGAGCCAACAGTTTACGGAAACCACCTTATTGAAAAACATGTCTCACAATTACCTAGTATGGGCCACACGATATTGGAAAACCACACTGAAACCATGTGATGCATCTGGAAAACTACCAAGAAAATCACATAGTTTCCTTGGTGAGAAACATGGTTTGAAAAATCATGATAAAACCATGAGAAACATCCTTGGTTCCTCATAGTGCAATACTGGATAGTTACTACATAATTATTACAAATCATCCAAACTTTCTATTTTCCTAAACTATTTCTCCCAAAAATTCGATATTTCATTCCTAATTTCTATAAAACCTATAGAATTATCCTATGGATCAACCAAGATCAAAAAAATATATAACTTTTTCCTAGATGGAATCAAAATTCTCCCAACAAAAAAGATTTATATCCCTATAAAGTGCTCAGTATTGTAGAGTCACAATTAGAGAAGACCACTACATCCTCATCGATGATTCACGCTCCCACATCCCATGGATATCCCATCTTCACTTCAACATTAAAAAAGCAATGGGAATTGTTTTACCATGCTGTACCATTTCATGGAGATCCATAATCTAAACTGGTCCAGTAATATTGGTGTTGGGGGGGGGGTCCAGAGGGTGGGGTCCAGGGGGGTTGTCCAGGGGGGTCCAGGGGGGGTGTCCAGTGGAGGGTGTCCAGTGGGGGTGTCCAGTGGGGATGTCTAGGGGGGAGGGGGTCTCCAAGGGGGGGTAGGGTTCCAGGGGGGTGTCTAGGGGGGTGTATTAGGTATGGTGTTTATGTAAAAAAATTTAATCATTATTATATTTTCCTTCGATTCATTCATGCTTTATTGTTGAACGCCAAAGAAATGTTTCTGGAATCTATATGCACTTATGTGTTTGCATATTCTATATGCACTTATTCTTTATACAGCTTTGAATTTATATTGAATGGTGATATTGACTCATGCCATATCAAGATTCAATCTTTATTCATCTATTTTTTTGATTCAATTTCATGTTGTCAGGTCTTATGAAGTAGTTGAAGGCTCTTCTCACCCTTGATTGGTCTATATTCATGCGATATTTAAAACCCACAACCCAACACTCTTGACATTGACTTAAGAAGGCAGACATTTGGATGATGGGGAAATGTCATTGTGTCCTAATCCTATAGATCAGGCTCAAGCTACTATAGCTTTGAAGTAAGTTCCACTCCTTCATTGATGTAACTCTAGTTTCCATTATAAAATTCTTGACATTTGTTTTCAGATGTAAACTCTAAATATCCTTTTTAACTGCCTTCATGAATTCATGTTGATGTTATTGGAAATAAAATGGATTATATATATATATATATATATAAGGTTTGAATGAATAGATAATAGTGGAATATTTATATGATTTCAAATAAAATTTAACTGTCCCATGCATTTGCACGGGCAGAGTACTAGTTTGATTTATTTTCAGAAATTTTAAGACTATTTGACATCTAGGGTCACCCAATCCCTTAATGTTTGTTTTACAGCCATTGGTCGTTGGGAGCTTGTTATCCAAACGTGTAACTAGAGTTGTATACTATCATGTAGAAAATAGGAATTTATCGATAGCTCGTCTTAGCATTTCATTCTATTGATATAGAAGTGTTCATTTATAGAGGGGGGTATCTGTCCGGGGGGGGGGAGGGGGCTATCCAGGATGGTGCAAGGGGGGGGTGTCCAGCAGGGGGGATGCTGTTCAGTGGGGTCCACCAGGGGGATGCTGTCCAGGGGGGTCCAACAGGGGGGGTTGCTATCTAGGGGGGTCTAGCAGGGGGGGCTGCTATCCAGGGGGTCCAGCAGGGGGGTTGCTGTCCAGGGGGTCTAGCAGGGGGGGGGGGGGGGTGTCCAAGGGGGTCTAGTAGCAGGGGGATGCAGTTCAGGGGGGGTCCAGCGGGGGGGGGGGGGGGGGGCTGTTCAGTAGGGGGGGATGCTGTCCAGGGGGGATGTTGTCCAGGGGGGTCCAACAGGGGGGGTGTCCAGTAGGGGTGGTGCAAGGGGGGTCCAGTATGGTGGCCAAGGGTGTGCAAGGGGACTGGGGGGTGAAAGGGATGTTGGGGGGGGGCTTCTGTCCAGGGGGTCTAACAGGGGGGCTGTCTAGGGGGGTCCAGCAGTGGGGCTACTATCCAGTAGGGTCGAACAGGGGGGGTTTCTAATAGGGGTGGTTCAAGGGGGGTCCAGCAGGGGGGCAAGGGGTGTGCAAGGGGACCTGGGGGGTGCAAGGTATGTGTGTGTGTGTGTGTGGGGGGGGGGTGTCTAGGGGTGCAGGGGGGTGTCCAGTAGAGATCAGGGGTGTTGTAAGGGGGGTCCATCAAGGGGGGTTGCTGTCCAGGGGGTGTGTGTGTGGGGGGGGTCCAATAGGGGTGGTGCAAGGGGGGTCCAACAGGGGGCAATGGGTGTGCAAGGGATATGAAAGGGGGTCTGTCCAGGGGTGCACGGGGGGTCTGTCTATGGGTACAGGGGGGTGTGTCTGGGGGGGGTGTCCAGGGGTTCAAGGGGGGTCTGTCCAAGGGTGCAAGGGGGTTCTGCATGGGTGCAAGGGGGTTTTGCAGGGGTGCATGGGGGTCTGTTCAGGGGTTCACGATGGGGGGATATATTTTTATGAAATGGGGAAGGATATAGCCACAATTTAAGATAAATCCCTATAGCCATAGTTTCAAACCACGACTATAGGGATATAGGTTTGGCCCTATAGCCACTCCCATACCAGCCAAAGTTCCATGAACTGTGACTATAACATATAGCCATGGTTTTTGGGCTTATATCCATGGTTCCAAACCATGGCTATAGCCTAAATTTCAGGTAGTGCTTCATCAGAAAACTTTTTTTACTTCATCAGTTTAGGGGGTGTTGATTGAGGTTCCAGAATGGGTTCAGGTAATTGAGGTTCTGATTATTTTTCTTTTATTTTCTTGGAAGGTTCAAAAATTTCATCCTTTTTAGCTTGATCATAATTATCAGGAAGATCTACAAACTCACCGAATTCACCATTAAAACAAATCTTTGTTCTGCTAAAAGTATCATTATTGAGAAGCATAATCTTAAAGATATTGGCCTTTGATGTACATGTGATTTTGAAAGATTCTAAATAAAAGACTATAATCTTTGAAATGACCATCGGATACATCAAAACTTGAGACTTGATATTTCTATTTTTGATGTTATTGATTGTCTGAAGGATGTACTTCACCAAATTTATCTTCCTTAGGTTTACCAAGAAATCTAAGAGAGAGATATCACAAATGTTAAGTGAACCCTCATCACACTTCCTTGGTATAAGGAAACCTTGCATCCACAAATAAACCAATCCTTGGTTTGATGAAAGATGGAAAATCTTGGGTTTCTTGACATTCTTCAGACCAAGCCACTCTATTACTTTTACATTCTCAAAGGAGCCTTCCTTATCAGGAAAATGGTGTGATCATAGGATTACCTCACCTTAATATAGAATGTAAAGAATGCTAGAGGCATTGTTGAAATATAAAGAATATGACTTCTCGTAGCTTCTAAACATAAACATCTCTTTTTCTCGTAGATCATAAAAATGAACGGAATCAAAAAATTAAACTACAAGGTCTAGGTACACTGGGTCTTGATTATTTTCCTTGGAAACACATAAACTTTACTATCCATTTAAATTAATAATCTTTTCAATCAAAGAATCATAGTTGGAGAAGAAATTATGATATATTAACCTTTCCCTGAATATAAGCCAATCCTTGGGTTCCTTGCTTGACTGAGACTGCATCGGATTCTGAGTGTAAATCTCAAGAGACATGAGGAATGTAAGGAAATGAGAAAAAATAGAACGTCGCACTTGTAGATTGACATAGCTTCAATGTAGAAGGCTGAGAGAACCGATGTGGTATAAAAACATGAGGTCCCTTTAAATAAGATTCGCAGCAAAAATTCAAATTCCTGAATCAATCCAACGGTTGATATTAACTTGATATGATCTGACAGTTTATATCAATGCCAAAGAAGGATTTTGAAGGTTCTGATATTTTGAGGTTTTAAGGAAAAATCATATTCAAGGAAAGTGAATCTGATAAAGTTTTATTAAAACAGGATATAAATACCAACAAGTAAAAAGTGAAATTACAAATATTTAAGTAAGGAAACATACCTTCTAGATTATTCAGAAAGAATTGTTAATTTTGATATTGTTCTTCTTATAAAACTTATGTTTTGGGAATTTTTATTAGGGAAAGGAAAAATTTTAGGTTCCCAAAATTTTAGGATCCAATTGTGTTTTGAAAAAATGAATTATATAATTGAATAAAAATATGTACTCCCCCTATGAAAATGAGTAACTTAATGGTAGAAGATAAGTTTCAAAAAACAATTAATATGGATGATTACCTTATGGTTATCAATCTTAACTTTTTTTTAATGTATTCAAATCTATCAGAGGGTAATGCTTTTTTAAATATGTCATCAAGTTGATCTTTCATTCTGATAAATTGAAGAATGATAACTCATTTAAGTGTGTGATCTCTAAGAAAGTGATGCCTAATATATATGTTCTTTGCACGAGAGTGATGCAAAGGGTTTTTTATTAGGTCAATGGAACTAGTATTATCACACATTATCTATGTTTTGGTAAAACTCATTCCATAGTTTGTGAGTGTGTGTTGCATCCACAATACTTGAGCACAACAACTTCTAGCTGCTACATATTCAACTTCAGTAGTGGAAAGTGCTAATGAGTGTTGCTTCTTTCATGACCAAGAAACTAATGAATCTCCTAATAAATGACAAGTTTCATATGTACTTTTCCTATCCATTCTAAATCCACAAAAATTAGTATTTGAAAAACTTTTTAAAACAAAATCATTTCCAGAAGAATAAAAAAGTCTTAAATCCATGGTTCCCTTTAAATAGTGAAAAATTATTTTCACTCCTTTTAAATTAGATTATTTTAGATTAGATTGATATCTTGCACATAATAATACTAGAAACATTAATTCTGGATGACTAGTTGTTAAGTACAATAAAATTCCTACCATACATCTAAAAGATGTTTGATCTATTATTTTCCCAGCTTCATCAAGACCAAGAGTGTTTGAGGTACCGATTAGAGTACTTATACTTTTAGTGTTATCATATCCATAATTATTAAGAATATATTTAATATACTTATGTTGGGATATATAAGTTCCTTATGGTTTTTGAGAAATTTGAAAACCAAGGAAAAATGTTAACTCACCCATCATACTCATTTCAAATTAAAATTTTATAAGATTTGAAAATTAATCAGTTAAAGATTGCTGAGTTGATTCGAATATAATGTCATCAACATAAATTTAAGCAATCAAAATATATTTTTTATCTTTATTTGTAAAAGGGTTTGATCATCAGTTCCCTTAACATAATTGTTTTTGTAACAAAAATCATGCAAGTCTATCATACCAGGCTCTAGGGGCTTGTTTAAGTTCATATAAAGATTTGAAAAGTATGTAAACATGTTTAGGATGTTTTGTGTCTTTAAATCCAGGATTTTTTTCAACATAAACTTCCTCTCAAACATATACTTTAAGGAAATCAAACTTCACATCCATTTGAAAAAGTTTGTAATTAAATAATTCTATAAAGGCTAAGAGAATACGAATAGATTCAAGTCAAGCTACTGAAGCATAAGTTTCTTCATAGTCCATTCCTTCTTGTTGATTATATCCTTTAGTAACTAATATTTATTTATTTCCTACAATGATTCCATTTTCATCACATTTATTTCTGAAGACCCATTTTACTCCAATTACAGAAGTTTCTTTAGGTCTTTCAACCAAAGTCCAGAATTTTTCCTTTCAAATTCATTTAATTCATCTTGCATAGATTTAATCCAATCATCATCTCCTAAATCTTAATCAATAATTTTACGTTCTAATTGGGAATTAAATGATAGGTGCTATACTTCATTTCTTAAATAACTTCTAGTCCTTCCAGGTTGATTTACATCACCAATGATACTATCACTTGGATGATTCTTAAGAAATAACTGATTTGGATTTTGTAAAACTTGTTCATCAACATAAGGTAAAAAATATTTTGGAGAAAATACTTCAAAAACATTTTCTCGAGTATTTTCTTTATTATAATAATCTTCCAACAAAAGTTGATAATTAGTTTTTGAAAACACATCCGAAGATGTAGGTTGGGGTTGTTTAAAAAAAGGATCAATTTCATCAAATTTAACATGTACCATTTCTTCAACAGTACAAGAATTTTGAAGTTCCCAGTCAGGATCCAAGTATCACTGAGAGGGGGAGGGGGTGAATCAGTGATATCTTTTTCTTTTTAAGTTTCCCCTTTTTGAAACAACCTTCGCCTCCTATTAAAGAGTTTCTTCCCTGCTGAACACACACAACCACAGGAACACAAGATTTACAAGGTTCACTACTCAAAAAGAGTAGCTACATCCTTGGTATGGTACAGAAACAATCCAGTACCACACAATCCACTATAAAACAATCCTTTGATGTGGAATACAATGAGTAGGATATACCCTTACACTCATGTAGCACTTTGAAAACAATCCAATAGTGCGTGTGCTCCCTCTTAGCACAAATAGGGAAACACAATGTTTCAGTGCTTCTTTACAATTGAACAGATGTATTCTCTGAAGTACAAATCTTCACTTTTTTTCCCAGAAGCCGGTAAGAACTCTCTTACGCACTACTGAATACGTGCGAAGAACCCAAATATTTCACGTAGACTTTAGGGTTCCTTACACGCAATTCAAATGGCTTGCGCGTAGAAATTCCCTTTTGGCGCGGAAAACATTTTCACGCAACTTCCCTTTTTCGCGCAAAGTTTCACTTTTCGCGCAGCTTCCCAATTTTTCATGCAACTTTCTTTATTTCGAAAAAACCTCTTTCTTTTCGCGCAACTCACTTAGCATAAGATTTTACGCGCACCATAGCTCGTAATTTCTTCTATGTGTCGAGCATTAACAAATGAGGAGGGTTAGCCTCATATTTATAGGCATTTTTGACCCCGCGTGAAAAACACTAATCCGCACGTAAAACCTCCTTTATGCGTGTAAAAAATCTTTTATGCAACTTCATATTTCGCGCCATGCTTCAATATTTCGCGCACCTCATGCCTTTTCCATTTTTCATCCTTCTAAGCATGAAGCACAAATTGCGCGCAAAATTCCACACCGCATTCCATATTGTGCGCAAACCCATCCTTTCCTGCGACATCGTATTTTGCGCAATGATCCAATTTTTCGCACAACTCATGCCTTTGAAAATTTTTGAGCTTCTGATCTCAAAACACATTTTGCGTGAAAAACATAATTCCTCTATTTCGTGCATCCCGCAGATTTTTCGCGCAACCCGCTACGATTTCGTGCACCACTTTATTTTTTCGCGCAACCTGCCTAAATTTCCACGCACTCCATGCCTTTGTAATTTTTTGATGTTATGACCTTGAATCATGCCTTGCATGAAAATATCTAAACCATATTCACTCTTGCATGATCCATCTATTCCCAAACACATTTCTTCATCTCCCGATTTTCAGGCCCTAAAATTTGGCAAACACTGGAAAATGGCACCACCTTAAACTGTACTTTTCTGCCATCCCCAGATTGTCCATTGCTTTGTCATTTTCTCTCTTCACTGCTTCCCATAACCATTATTCTACTCTTATCACGAATCCCACTATCGTGATATTTATCCTTTGATAGATCAGATTTAGAATCGACAGAGTTACAATGGGAACTGAAACTTCCCTATCCTCCAGCAGCATCATTCCTTCCAATCAAAACTTTATATGACTAGCATCATCATTTCTCCCCCTTCCCTTCATAAGGCTTTCATCACAAGTTCTCCTAACTCATGATATGTGTGAAATACATATCAGCAATGCATCTTCTGATTTGTGATCCTTCTACAAAGTGAATTGATTTATCTTCTTTGACAACAGAACACAACACTCTGTAAAGGATAACTCTTCAAACTTACTTCTCCATGCAACTTGGTCCCAAATTTTTTTTGTTAAAAACTCTATAAGCCTTATATGTAGTGGAATATCCTAACAAAATTACTTCATTGGATTTGGGTGTGAATTTATTTAAGTTATCTTTAGTATTCAAGATGAATACTTTGCATCCAAATACTTTGAATTAAGAAACTTTAGGTTTTCAACCAATACACAATTCATAAGGTGTTTTATTAAGAAAAGGTCTGATTAAATCTAAATTTATAGTATAACAAGAAGTACTAATAGATTCAGACAAAAAATGTTTAGAAATAGAATATTCACTCAACATGGTTCTAGTTATCTCTTGAAGAATTTAATTTCTTATTTCAATTACACCATTTTGTTGAGGAGTTCTAGGACATGAGAAGTTATGAGTAATTCCTTTCTTACTATAAAAAGTTTCAAAATATAAATTTTCAAATTCTCCCCCATGATCACTATGAATAGTTATCAATGGAAGTTTTTTATTATTTTTAACTTTGGATGAAAAGGATATAAAATAAGAAAAGTCTTTAGATTTCTTTTCTAGAAAATAGACCCATGAAAACCTAGTGTAATCATCAATTAAAAAAATACATAGTATTTTCCTCTAGTACTTCTAGTTTATATTGGACTGAAATGATCCATATTCACTAGTTTTAATGCATCATAAGTTGAGAATTTACTAATTGATTTAAATCTTGACTTATGTTTCTTTCCATATTGACAAGGATCACAATATTTTGAAGGATCAAATCTAAGCTCCAATAGATCCTTAACAAGTATTTTCTTTGAGAGTTTTCATAAGTTCCTAAGATTACAGTGTCATAGTCTTCTATTCCATAACCAAGATTAGTCTTCCATTACACTAAGGCAAGGTAGGTATTGGATATTAAGGTCTTCTAAGTTCAGTGTATAAACATTCTCATGCCTATGAGCGGAGAGAATAAACTCTTCCTTGGAATTGTGTACTAAGAATTTATCATTTCTAAAATTCACAAAGTGACCTTCATCACATAATTAGATTATGCTTATAAGGTTGTAATTAATACATTTAACAAATAAAACATTTGAAATTAAATCTTTTCCAAGAAGAACAATGTTACCCATACCAAAAAATTTTCCCTGAGCATTATCTCCAAAAGTTACTTTTCCTCCTTTTGTCTTTATAATCTTTTCAAAGAAGTTTTTTTTACCAGTCATGTGTTGGAAACATCCACTATCCATGTACCATGTTTTTTTGTAGGAAATTTCTTTGTTTTACTAAAAATAAAATAGTTATACTTTCAAAATCCAAACTTTATTAGATCCGGAATTGTTAGAAAGTAAAATATTAGATATCCAAATTTTCTTGGAAAAATAAGCTTTATGAAAATCTAAAGATTGGGTTTTATTTAAAGAGTAAATTTTCTCCCAATTTCCCCCACATTGACACCTAGTGCAAAAGGAGCACTTTGGGGAACAAAATAGTTATAACTAAAAAATAGGTTTTGAATGAGTATAGCCAAATCAATAACTATTCCTAAGAGGAAGAAGTTGTGAATATATTTTATCAAATTTTTTCCTTCTAAAAGTGAAATTTGATAAAAGTTTATTTAAGAAAAAAAATTTAGATTTTAGTCTGATGACGAAGCTATTATCCTCATTATCATTAGTCTTAGAGTTTGATTTATTCTCTAAAACATTTTTCTTAGAAATAACATTTTCAAGATCCTTAAAAAGTTTTTACTTCTTAGAATCAACTTCTTTAATATTTTTGGAAATATTTTCAAAATAAAAAGTTTTCTGATCAAGATTTTTTGAAAGATCTGATAATTCTTTTGTTAAAACAGAAATTATAGAATTTCATTTCTCTAACTTCTTTTTTATCTTAGTGTTTTCATTCTCAAGTAATTCATCAAATCTATAGACTTATTCAAATGAAGGTAAAGTATTATCTTATGATTAGGAATATTTTTCATTGGAATATTTATAATATTCCTTATTATGAAAATAAGGATTTAAAGAAATATTGGTTAAGGATTTAGTAGTATTACCTTAGCCATATGACAATGATTTTCAATAGGAATTATGGTTATAAGACCAATATTCTTCAGACTAGAAGATTCATATTCCAAGGATTCATCTAAAGAGTCACCACCACTGGCACTCTAGGTGTCATTAGCTTTCAAGAATTTATTAGCCTTTTATTTTTATTACTTATTTTTTTTCCTTTTAGAATGCCTATCATTTTTGTCTTTTCTCTTGAGCATAGGAAAATCAGATCTGATATGACAAGCCCTTTTTCATTCATAAAAATTTACTTCTAAATATTTCTTGTACTTTCTATCTTTCTTCTTATATCTGTAATGAAAATCTTTCTTTCCTGCAATCTTGTTCATCCTTCGAGAAAGAATGGATAGTTCATTTTAAAACTAATCACTATCACTTGATTCAGATATTATAACAGATTTATTATCTTTAGATCTAGTTACCCTTTCCATAGTCTTAGATTTAGATGTAGTAGTGAAAACAACACTTCCATTACCATTATTTTTCTTATTAATGTATTCATCTCTCTTCATTCTTGTTTCATTCTAAATAAGAGTTCCAAATAACTCATCAAGAGTAATGTTAGATACTTTTCTATTCTCATCAATATCTATCCTTTTAGATTCCCACTCATTGGGTATCATATCTATTATCTTTTCCACAATAACTTTATCATAAATTCCTTTTCTCCCATAGATTGAATACTTTTGATTTTGGTTATAAATATTTTTTTCACTTTACAAACTGGTTCTCTATAAAAAAACATAAATCCATGATATTCAACTCTAAGAATATCTCTTCTTGTTTCCATCACTTTTGAAGTCCCAAAGTGTGTAATTTAAAATTTCTTATAGATACTATTAGAATCTTCAAAATTGGATATTTTACTATAGATATTCCTCATTATAGAACATAAAATAGTATGGCATACCTTGTAGTTTAATTGATATTCTTGTTTTTCCTGATTTGTGAAGGTTCTGATTTCCTTATTAGGAATCTTATAGTAAAAAATGAGCATAAAAAAATTCTCCACTCCAGTGTTTATAAAAAAGGTCTTCATTATATCTCTCCAATACTCATAATCATTTCCATTAAATATTTGAGGTATGGTAGGATTTATATTACGTTCATTCCTTACATTCTATACAAAATTTCTTTTCCAAAAAAAGGATTAGTAACAAAAGTTTATAAACAAAGAAAATCTATAATAAAAACGTGAACAAGTAAAGTTAAGAAAGAAAATTAGAGAAAGAAAATTTATCTGTAAGTATAAGTATTTCAAATACATACTCTAATACCAATTATAGGATCAAAATAAGATATGAGATGCTCAATTACAAGAGGGGGTGGTTCGGTTGTAGGTTTAAACACTTTTGTTTTTATCCTTTATAAAATCTATGTTTAACAAAGTTAAACAAGGTGAATTCACAAAACCTCTTTGGTTCTTAAAAAAAAGTATAATTGGAAGGGCCCAAGTCCAATTATAAATAACCTAAACTTAAACAAGATTATCTTAAATAAACTTAAGAAAGTTTTCTTAGGGAAATATTCTACCTTAAATCGTATAGAATCTTATTTATATCAAAGTATAAAAGAATAAGAAAGTATAAGAAAGTTATACTTTCTTTATTTAACAAAAATACAGTGGAAATAAAACTTGTAACAACAAAAAGTAAACAAGTAAAGGAAATATTTTAACCCAAAGAGAAGGGTATCCAACAACCTTGCATAAAGGTCCCTTGATTTATACTTTCAAGAATGTCTGGCTTACCCACACCAGGGTAATCCCTCGATAAGAAAATTGGAATCTATCTTGCTATCTATGAAATCCCTCAATCTATAAGGTGACCCGCACCTCTATATTTTTATCCCTAAATCCCTTGATTATATGCCACAATAATCAGAGTCGCACTAATCATGTTGAAAAAGTTGTTCACAGCTTGAACAAGTTGTTCACAAACTCCGCACAAATCATGAAAGTCTCTCTATCTCTAAAAATCACTTCATAGCATCACAACATGTAATATCTAGATGCGTGTTTTGTATCAAAATATCTCAAAATCTTAAAATTGATGGGGTATTTATAAGAAAAACATTCTAATGGTTATCTCCTCCTCCAATGATCATATTTTTCCTTGAATTTCGGGGGGACCTAGATAGCTATCACTTAACCAACAGTTATTTTAAAATAGATTGTATGACATAGTTTAATTATAACATAATCACGTGTAAGAAACAATAACATGTAATAAAAACATTCTTAAGTTTAAGAAAATTAAGCAATCTTGGATTTGATAAAGTTGGAACAATATCTTAAGGAAAATAAGTAACCTTAACTAGTATGAATAATAGTATTCTAAATATATTTGGAAATATAGTCTAAATATGTATATAAATGGAGTCTATTTTTGTGAGGAAATGGAGTTCATATTTCATAGGAAATGAAGTTAGAATTTAGGATAATTTGAAGTCAAAATTTCTAAGAATTCGGAGTCAGAAATTATAAAAATTCAGAGTTAGAATTTTAGATAATTCAGAGTCATAATTTCTGAAAATTTGGAGTTTGAATTTCTAAGAATTCAGACTCTGAATTTTTGAGAATTCTGAGTAAAAAATCAGAATGAAACGGAGTCTAAAATTAGATGGAATCAGATTCTAAAAATAGTGAGACTCAGATTATAAGAAACTGTAAGGTTCCGAGGTTTAGATAAAGATCCAAGTATTCTTAAGGTAATTTGGTCTTAAGAGAAATATGGTTAAGATTAGATAAGGAACATTAAGAATATCATATAAAATAATGTTATGGTTTAATCAAATAAATTTCCTTTGAGAAAGAAAAATAATCTTTAAAGAAAAAGTGTTTGTGATTTTGAAAACATAAAGGAATGGAGAAGTCATAAGATAACTTATTGACTTAACAATCATCATCTGATTTTTCATTCTCAAAATTATCAGAAATATATACAGATGATACATCTGGTGCCTTAGTGACTTATTTCATAAAGCACACATTGGATTTATTTAACTTTTCTTCACATTATGTATCAGAATCACTTGAGTTTTCCTCAAAATAACTCAATGTTTCTTTCATTTCTTTCTTAAAATTTTGGTCCTTTTCATTATATTTCTTTATTTATCTTATCTTTGGACAATCTTCCTTGAAATTTATTTTCCTTTTTCACTCATAGAAAGTGACTTCATTGTCATCCTTCTTCCAATCCTTCTTTCAGGTTCCTCTAGAAGCATACTTTCCTTTATAAATATGTTTTTTGAAAAAAATTATTTTTCTTATAAAACTTCATGAAATGTCTAGCCAGATGGCCCATCTCCTCATCACTATCCAGTGATGACTCACTATCACTTGAAATAGAAGCCTAAACTTTCACATTTTCCTTTTGTTTAGATGCAATAGTATTAAAGGCTTTAAATTTTCTATTTGGATCTTCAACATCTTCTCAGTTGACCTTTAACTCTTCTTCATACATCACCATCTTACCAATCAACTCTTTGATAGGTAGATTGATGATATTTTAGGACTCTCTAATTGATACAGACACGCCTCTCTATCTTTTAGGTAAATATCTAAGTAGTCATGTGATCTGGTCCTTGTTAGATACAAGGTTCATAAGTGAGATAATTGTTTTCACAATCTCATTGAACCTGAGGTACATGTTAGAAATAGGTTCATCAGACTTCATCTTAAAATAGTCAAACTTAATAGTGTATGTATTTAATCACATTTCTTTGACATTGGTTTTTCCTTCATGAGAAACATATAAAGTATCCAAAGTTCTATAGGCATTTTTGCAAGCATAAATTCTATTAAATTCCTCATCTCATAAAGCATAGTATAGACCATTCATTTCTTTACAATTATTATTATAGGGTAACTTGGGAGAATTATCCCAAGTACTTTTAGCTTCCGTGGGTAGTTCATACTTATCCTCAATAATTGACCACATTTCAAAACCCATACTCTCAATATGAATTTTTATTTTTATCTTCCATTGAGCATAGTTATTTCCATTAAAAAATGAGTTTTTTTGGTATCAGAATCTTCTTGATGATTATCCATTTAAAGAGATAAATTTAGATATAAAGTAAATCTAAGATATTAAAATCGTAACAAAAATCATAGTTTAAAAAGTTTTTAAAAAATTTGATACCAAAGCTTTAAAATTTGATACCAAATTTTTGATGGAGTGATTATCTCAAGAGGGGGGGTGAATTGAGTATCCAATAATTTTTTTATTCAAAATGTATGAAAATATATAACCCTAATTAATTTAAAATTGGGCCAGTTAACCAAAATAGCAGATTGTTATAAATTCTAATCTTTCAAAATATTTCTTATAAGATTGATTAGGTCTTAGTTAAAATATTATACAATATTACTAAATCCTTTTAAATCAATTTAGTCAATTAAAATAATTTAAAAATACTAATTAAGGTTAATATTAAAGTATTAATTTTGTTTATAGTTTAAATCAAATTTCAGTTTTAAAGAATATATTCAAAATAAAATGGAATAAAACACACAATAGAATTTTGAATATAAGAGGTTAAGTCTCAAGATAATACATAGTCCTCTCCACTCAGTGATCACCCACCACCAAGCAGTTTATATAAATAAAACATTTTATTCACAACCTAGATCAGTTTTTACAATAGCATACATCTGTTCAGACCACTCAGGGCCTCTTCCACTGTTATCCGTGGGAGTACCAAATCTAACAAGTCACACATGACCTCTTCCACAATTATTCATGGGAGAAAAGATGTAAAAAGAGTTAAGAAGACATCTATTTATCTTCCAGTTATAGCAGGAGATAGTGTGTTGTGAAATAAACAAAGCAACACACACACACACACCACTTGTAATGTTATAAAAAGATAAACAAATAGAATAACTAATTTGAGAAAAGGGATAGAAGTGCTCAGTCTATAATGTTGTGGAGCTTGTGACTCTTGAATTTGATTTGAAATGTAGCTCAATTCATATTTCTAGAAATTGGTGTATAATATAATTTTGTAGACTCCTTTTATTATTGACTATAAGAAGGCACTATATGTGTATTGTTATTCAGCTTCCTCAATCTAGTGTAGTAATGTAAGTTCTTATAATTATCTATAACTCTCATTTTGTGTATAGATTTCAATGTGATCTTTATTCATCACATCATAATCTACTGTTTTCACAAGGTATTATGATTCACTTTTTATCAGTAGCATGCATGAGTATCCCCTTGAGAATCCTGATATTCTACATCCTCGTACTCATGGTTGACACATCCTTTAATGCATTATGTCACTCCATTAAGAAACAATCATTAAAATAACACTCGACATTAAATTAAATAATATAGCCATTAAATAAATTAATTAAAAAAGAATAAGTAGGGAAAAATGGTGGTGATTCTTGGAACAACGATAAGACTCTGGCGGTGTATCGTTACAATAGTCTTTTTTTGTAGTGGTGACTAAGTCTGGAGGTGTGATACTGGCGGTGTGATGTTTTATACTTATCCAAAATTCTAAGCCGGAGGTGTCTCAATTGATGGTGAGTCATCCCATACATTTCCAAATTTACTCTCTGGTGGTATGAAATCCTTAATAGTGTCTCCAGACAGTGGTGTTACTTTGTTGGAGGTGTCTCATACTTTGTCAAAATTCAGTCTCAATGGTGACTCATTGCTGACAGTGAGTCATTCTTCTGGCAATGAGACATTTTTGTACTTAACTGAATCTAGGCTTTGATGGTATCTCAACCTCAACAATGATTCATACTTAGCCAAATTTCTTGAATATGTTGTATAATGTAAAATGATAACAGAAAATAGAAAAATCATTAATATCATTATAATCATAATTTTGGGATCATTAAAATAAGGAGGTCAAAAAAATGGTTGTTTTTGAATTGGTTTTTGGCAGGATGGTTGTGTGTGTTTATGTGAATTCAGGATGGATAAGGGTATAAAGTCTCCCCCATCATTAGTGGGATGGATAAGGGTCAGGACATTCCCCCATCAAAATGGTTCATTAAGTGATGACTTAGTGAAATTATTAATCACCAATCATGAGTGTAGGGAGGTCTAGGTTTCATGCGTTATTGGATGTGTGGATATGTGTAATGGAATTAGTTATTCTAAAATGGAAATTGAGAAAATGTTTTGAAGATTTTTTGGTTAATTTTGTTGGAAAATGGCTTTTGATGGAAAACTATTTTGGTATAGAAAATGTTTTATATTCTGATATATACTATTTTAATTTTTTTTATATAAATTATTTTATATAAATGTGCTAACATGTTCTATTCTAGTGGAGTGAGTAGGGAAGTCATTTGGGGAAAGCCTACCGAGTTTCATTACTCACACATACTTTAGAACTTTGGTTCTTTTAAATATATTATTTATTGGAACATAGGAAAAGGTAAAGTATCACACTTCTTTAGTAGTGAATTGTGATACTTAGTTTATATTGTGTAGTTGGATCATGGGGCATGTTAGGAACTTTAAAGTATTTTATTTTTAGTATTTGTTTTGTGTTGATTTTTTCTTCCACTGTGTACTTTAATGTTTGTTGTCTTCCACTATAGTACTTTGTTGTAGTTTGATTTAGATATCAATGACATTTATTTTCACTATTTTCATTGTCATCATACATCATGTAGTGTTATTTTATTATGGTATGTTTGGTTGGGTTGTTTTATTTTAAAAATGGAAAATTTTCCCCCATCTGTATTGAAGCCCTTGGCATTTATTTTTAGCCTTTGGCACCTTGAGGATGTCTCTTAAGGCCAAGTATAAATTCCTCTTTGAATCAATCCAATGAGAAGGGGTGAGATGTTACAAGTGGTATCTGTCTTGGTCCTTATAATTATTTTTTGGAATAATTGGTCATCATTTTTTTTGGTCTTGGAGATGATATTTATTTGGGTATATTTCTTGTGTCAAGTTGGCAGAAAGGAGTAGGATTGTTAGAACTTGAAATTTAGAGCATAAAAATATGTAGCTAACCTTTTTATGTTTAACTTCATGTTACCAAGGAGTTTTGTATATAAGTGTTTTGGATCCACTTATAGGGTTTTGAAATCTCATTATCATGTGTTTAAATAATGAGACGAGCATGATATGCATTTTAGAAATAAATTCCCACTAGGAGTGCATATTTCATTTTGAGTAATGATTTATGATTTGGTGCAAAAGTGTTATTTTTTGAAGAGTAAATGTTTTTTGAAGATGTGAGATTTTGAATAAGGAATGATATGTGTATTTTGAAAATGTATTGGTTTTCAAAATTATGGTGAAATTTTTCAAAAATGGATGAATGTGAAATTTTTTGAATTTTAGAAATCACTGTTTGTGATAGTTGTGATGTGGTAGAATTTGAAATTGTAAGATTTCAATTTCTAGAGAGTGATACTTATGTCATTTTTTGTGTTTATAGAAAATGGAACTTGATAGGAATCATAGAAACCAATCATAAGAAGTTAATGATAATGTGGTTTCAGCTGATCCACAGGTTAATCAACAACTGGTTCAAAGTATTATCCATGCATTTCAAGATGTGGACAAAGGGAATCAAAGGAATGAACCAAGGAAAATGGATCACTCATTCCAGTTTCTATAGAAGAATCCACCCATATTTTAGGGTGATTTAGAACCATAAAAGGCAAAGGTGTGGCACAATATAATGAATCAAATATTTTATTTCCTAGGCACATCATTGGAATTGAAAGTCAATATGGTGATGTATATATTGGAGGATCTTTCATTATAGTGGTGGGATTTAGAAGTTCAAGCTAAGTCAGACCAAGGTATCACTTGGAAAAATTTTGAATAATTATTCAACAAAAAATTCTATCCTCATACATTCATAATTGCAAGAATGACATACTTCTTGACATTAAAATAGGAGATCCTCAGAGTGATAGAGTATGTGGCTAAATTCACGAATTTAGTCTGATTTTCACCTGAGGTTGATTCTAGTGTGTCCTAGAAGGCATTCATATTTGAATCAAGGCTAAGGTAGAAGATTAACTCAAAAATTGTTGTTCTCTATATAACATATTATACGGATAAGGTTAATAGAGAGAAGGTGGAATAAAGGGGCATCATATGATATAAGGCTAGAGGAAGCATGTTGAAACATATGGGAAATAGTGGTAATCTAATGATGGGAGAAAGCATAAGAGGGAAAACTATTTCCAAGGTATAATCATGGGTCAGAATCAAATGTATGGATTAGTGAATCTTCCTCCAAGACCCAAGAACAAGCCTAGATGTTTTAAATGTGGTTCATTCGACCACATGAAGCGAAAATGTACGACACCACCTAGATCATGCCATGATTTCAATTATATGGGGGTATATTCAGTGTCTTTTTCATAGTGCTATGAGGTTGGGTGTTCAAGAAACTTCTTAGGTGTCGTAGACATTGTATGATTTGATGGGATGAGGAAAGTAGAATCAATATCGTTAACAGAACAGAGATAGCCATGGTGATTCCAAGAATACCATGACTCCTCAATAAGGGAAACCTCAATAGGAAAATAAAGAACAAATTGTCATGAGAAATAAATTATATGGATATGAATAAGTTATTATGGATGATTAGTCTAGAGCATCAATAAAAACAGATAAGATTATTTTAAATTCTACCATTATGTAAGATTTGTTCGATACATATACTTAAAATTCCTTTATTTAATCTCATGTTGTTTATTTTATGAGTTTAAAAGTTGTGATGACGTCTTCTGTATTAAAACTGAAAAACTCCTCTTGGTTAAAGAGAATATGAAGCCTTTATGTGTAGAGCGTGTTCAATAACTATTGATGGATCTAAACTAATATGGGAATTCTCTATTATTGAGATGGATGTCTATGATATAATATTGGGTATGGATTGGTTGACAATGTTTAAGGTTCACATCGACTGTTATACTAGAAGGGTTAGTTTTATGATCGAGGATTGAATTGAGCATCCCTTTAGAGGAGATCATAATGTAAAGGTTGTCACAATAGGATTGTTGTCATAAGAAGTTGGAATGATCTCATACCAATTGGTGGCATTTACTTTGGAATCGATGGAAGAGATCAAGAATAGAAGTTTTTTAGAAATTGTTGATCGGTTTCTTGATGTTTTTCCTGAGAATTTATTAGGGTTTACAACCAAAATATAAGTGTAGTTTATGATTCATCTCTCTCTAGGGACTAGTCCTATTTACCTTATGTCTTAATATATGGAACAAAAAAAGTTAATGGAATTGAAAGTGTAATTAGAAGAGTTGGAAAGCAAAGGGTTCATTTGGTCTAGCACGTCTCCATGGGCTACACTGATATTGTTTTTCAAAAAGGTGGATGGAACTTTTTAGTTGTGTGTGTATTATCATTAGCTTAAAAAAGTTACAATAAATAAAATTTATCCACTTCTACACATTAATAATCCATTCGAACAATTTAATGGAGCTCAATGGTTTTTTAGAATTTACTTGCGCTTAGGATATCACCAATTTCGAGTTTGGGGGGAAGATATTTTGAAAACATATTTCATAAGTAGATATGAACATTATGAATATGTGGTAATTACTTTTAGTATTACAAATAAACCATTTGTATTTATGAAATTGATTAATTGGGTATTTCAGTGATATCTAGATTTTTTTGTGGTGGTGTTTGTGGATGAAATATTGGTGTATTCAAGGACAAGGTATGAGAATGAGCAACACTTAGAGACAATGTTGGGAATCTTTAGGGATCGTACTTTATATTAAAAATTATGAAAGTGTGATTTTTGGATATAATAGGTATGTTTCCTTGGCTATGTAATATATTAAAAAGGTGTTTATGTGGATCTAGAAAAGATATAAACTGTTATCTATTTGATACCACTAAAGAATATCTTTGAGATATGAAGTTTCCTTGGTCTAGCTCGTTATTATCGATGCTTTTTTCATGAATTTTTATAAATATCTTCATATATGAGAGATTTGAAAATGAAAAATATTCCACTCCAATGGAATGATGAATATCATAAATATTTTCAAGAACTAAAAAGTTTGCCTTATATCAGCAACGATCTTGATTTTTCCAAAATTAGGACAAGGGTACATGGTGTATTGTGATACTTAGGGATCAGGGTTGGGATGTGTTCTCATACAGGGAGATCATGTTATTTCTTATGAGATAAGGCAATTACGGTTGCATGAGAAGAACTACCCAACACATGACTTGGAGTTACCTGTGGTAATCCATGCTTTGAATACTTGGAATCATTACCTCTTTGGTGATAAATTGACAGTGTTTACAGATCATAAGAGCTTGAAACATATTTTTTCACAAAGGTACTTGAATATGATACAAAGAAGATGGATGTAAAATCTATAAAGGTTCAACTTTGATTTGATGTATACACCGGTTAAAGTAAATTCGGTGGAACATGCATTAAATAGGAAGTCATATGATCTCTTGAAAAAATAGGCTTCATATTAGGGGAAATTAATGTCAGTGATAACTAACATGCACTTGGAATGTGAAGACTGAGGTGAAGTTTTAGTTTTCTTTCCTGTTTCTTTTATTCCTAATTTAATGGCTATAGTTAAAGAGGCACAAACATCCAATTCAAAATGTGTTACTTTAAGATCAAAACTCAATGTTGAGGAGACCATTGAGAGATGAAGGATAAATATGAGTTAAGTTTTGTGGTACAAAAATCGAATGGTCATACCTATAGCTTGTTAGGAATAACTTCTTCACACTTACCACTATTCAAGATGGGTTGTTCATCCTGGAATATAGAAGATGTATAAGGGGTTGAAATCACAGTTTCAATGGGTTGAAATGAAAAGGAAACTGATTTTTCTTCGAGATTATTAACATGTCAGTGGGTTAAGGCATAACATCAGTGATAGGTTGGTATCTTGTAGTCTTTACCGATTCTTATTTGGAAATGGGAGCAGATAGCTATGGATTTTGTAACAGGTCTCCCAAGAATGGTTCAAAAACACAATTCCATATGGTTGATAGTGGATCTTCTCACAAATTCATCCCATTTCATCCCAATTCACGAATCTCATATGGTAGAGGACTTTTAATAAATATATATCTAAGAAGTGTTAAAGAGGCATGGAATACCAATTTCGATAGTTTCAAACAGATAACTGAGGTTTTTTTCTCATTTCTGGAAAGCCTTGATAAATTCCATTGGGACTCAATTGACTATGAGTATAGTGTATCATCCTCAGATGTATGAGAAATCCAAAAGAATGATACAAACATTGGAAGAAATGTTGAGGGCATGCGTAATGGATTTTGGTGGCCCATGGGAGGAGCACATACCATTAGTGGAGTTCTCATATAAATAAAATTATCAGGACTCAATATATATGCCTCCTTTTGAAGCATTGTATGAGTGTCCTTTTTGTTCTCCACTTTGTTTGGTGGAAACAGGCAAGACTTCACTAGTTGGGATGAGGTTTGTCCAAGAAAAAATAAAGAAGATTCATCTGATTAGAAAATGGATGGAGATGGAGCAGAGTCATCATAAATCCTATGCGGATCATCGTTGAAGACCTTTTTCATTTGAGGTGAGTGATCATGTGGTCTTGAGGATCTCTTCAAGGCATGGGAATTGTCATTTTGGGAAGCAGGGCACATTATCTTCTTGATGCACAGGCCCCTTTGAGACACTTGAATGGGTTGGTGAGGTGACATATCTATAACAACCCAATATTTTTATGGTTTTTCTCTCTTTTTTTAAATTCATTTTCTTTGATAGCTTATGTTGCACGCAACAACAGGCTTAAAAAACAACTAAATATTATTATTTAAATGTTACCATTATAAACTAGTTGTTAAATTAGCATTTATGAATAGTATTAAATAACTTATGAAATTATATGGTTTATAAAAATATAATATGAATTCATTGGCTATAAACTAATTTGAAATGCAAATATAAACCAATTGAATATAAAAGAAATATTTTTATTTTTATGCCCCAAAGGAATTTTGAATTAATAAATTAAATTAATTACTCATAGTAAATGATATTAATGAAATATATATGTTATATATTCAATAAAATATTTTTTATATCCATCCAATATATTTTATAGACATAAGATATGAATAAACCCAATTTTATACAAGAAAACCTATATTTCTCTAAAGGCAGTTTTACTACCTTTTAATGGAGAACCTATTTTAAATACAATCTCTCACTCTTTTATAAATTGTATTTGAAAAATAAAATTCCTTTTTTGAATTGGAATATTAAAATTTAATTTGGTTAAATTTTTGGTGTTTTTCTGATAAGTTTCATGTTTTGATGAATAGTGAAAATACTAAATTTTAATTGAAAATAATATTTTTCATTGAAATATTTTACAGTGTTAAATTATATTTTTTGATTGATTTTAAAGTATAATTAGATTATTTTTTTATCATTTAATCCAATTTATGTCATTTTAGTCAACTTCACATTGAATTTTGATATAAAATTTTTTTAATCTTTTGAACATTTTCACTTTTAAAACCCATTTCTCATTCCGCCAATAGTAGTAATTTTAGATTAATTTCTGTAGTTTCTATGTTCTAAATTTTTAAAAATGGATTTCATATTTTTAACAAGTGGGTCCAATTTATTTAAATAATTTTCCTTTATTTTTGGGCATAAGAATAGTAAATTTAGTAATATTTCAATTACCACAGTTAAGGGTAAATCTGTTGATTAAGGGTCAAAACACTATAGGGAAAATGGATTTTTGCGACGGGCTTTTTGCGATGGGAATAAATCCCGACGCAAAAGGTCCGTCCAAGAGGTTATTTACAATGGGGGTAACGACCTGTCGCAAATAACCAACTATTTGCGACGAGATTTTGTCTCCCGTCACAAATAGTTTGGCGCGGATAGCGGCCAAACCGCGCGAAGGTTATTTGCGACGGTGGGATCCCACTGTCGCAAATAACCGGCAGCGGTTTATAGCTTTTTGCGAGAGGATTTCGTCCCGTCGCAAAAGGTGTGTCGGCCGGGACTATTTACGACGGGTCCCGTTGCAAATAACTTTTTAACCGCCGACAGTAATTAATGCGGGTATAGGTATTTGCGACGGGTCTCGTCGCAAAAAATACTATTTGCAACGGGTATCCCGTCGCAAATAATCCCGTCACAAATAATCTAACCTATATATACCTCCATCCGTTTTTCCTCTCATTCTTCTCAAATTTTAGATCCTCGTTCTCTCTAAACTCAGATTTTAAAGAGAGAATTTTTCTAAGTTAATTTTTTTGTTTAGGAAGAAGTTGTGAAGCCGTCTCCATTCATAGAAAATCAGTCTTAAAGGTATTTATGTTTTTTTAATTTATTATATATTTCATTTTTTTATGTTAATTTTTTTATTGTTGATCAGTTGTAATTAAATTAAATTTAAATTGTTTTGTCATTAGTATTTATTTGTACTAATAAATTAAAATTTTTAGTATTAATTTTTATTAATCAGTAGTAATTATTAATTATTAACGATAATTAGAAATGTATATAATTAATTTGTAGTAATTAATAATAATTGGTAATAAATATCAATAAATAGTAATAAGTAGGAATAATTAGTAATAATTAAGAATAATTAGTAATAATTAGGAATAATTATGAATAAATATTAATAAATAGTAATAATTAGTAATAATTAGGAATAATTATCAATAATTAGGAATAATTCGCAATAATTAGTAATAATTGGCAATAATTAGTAATAAATAGCAATAAATAGCAATAATTAATAATAATTAGTAATAAATTGTAATAATTAGTAATAAATTGTAATAATTAGTAATAAATTGTAATAATTAGTAATAAATACTAATAATTACTAATAAATACTAATAATTAGAAATAAATACTAATAATTAGGAATAATTAGCAATAATTAGAAATAGTTAGCAATAATTAGAAATTAATTAGCAATAATTAGAAATTAATTAGCAATAATTAGAAATAAATAACAATAAATAACAATAATTAGCAATAATTAGCAATAATTAGCAATAATTAGCAATAATTAGCAATAATTAGGAATAATTAGCAATAATTAGCAATAAATTACAATAATTAGTAATAAATAGCAATAAATAGTAAAAAATAAGAACAATTAGTAATAAATAGGAATAATTAGTAATAATTAGTAATAATTAATAATAATTAGGAATAATTAATAATAATTAGTAATAAATTGGTTAGTAATAAATTATAATAATTAGTAATAAATTGTAATAATTATTAATAAATATTAATAATTACTAATAAATACTAATAAATACTAATAATTAGCAATAATTAGCAATAATTAGGAATAATTAGAAATAATTAGCAATAAATAGAAATAAATAGAAATAATTAGCAATAATTAGGAATAATTAGGAATAATTAGTAATAATTAGTAATAATTAGCAATAATTAGCAATAAATAATAATAATTAGTAATAAATAGAAATAAATATTAATAAACAGGAATAATTAGTAATAATTAGGAATAATTAGTAATAATTAGGAATAATTATGAATAATTAGGAATAAATACTTATAATTAGTAATACTTACTGGCAATTAGTAATAATTAGCAATAATTAGGAATAATTAGCAATAATTAGAAATAAATAGTAATAATTAAATATAATTAGATATAATTAGGTATAATTAGTAATAATTAGTAATAATTAGTAATAATTAGATATAATTAGATATAATTAGATATAATTAGATATAATTAGTAATAATTAGTAATAATTAGTAATAATTAGTAATAATTAGATATAATTAGTAATAATTAGTAATAATTAGTAATAATTAGTAATAATTAGTAATAATTAGATGTAATTAGATATAATTAGTAATAATTAGATATAATTAGTAATAATTAGTAATAATTAGTAATAATTAGATGTAATTAGATATAATTAGTAATAATTAGATATAATTAGTAATAATTAGATATAATTAGTAATAATTAGTTATAATTAGATATAATTAGTAATAATTAGATATAATTAGATATAAATAGATATAATTAGTAATAATTAGTAATTATTAGTAATAATTAGTAATAATTAGTAATAATTGGTCATAATTAGTCATAATTAGTCACAATTAGTAATAATTAGTCATAATTAGTCATAATTAGTCATAATTAGTAATAATTAGTCATAATTAGTATTAATTAGTAATAATTAGTCATAATTAGTAATAATTAGATATAATTAGATATAATTGTCCTTGCTTGGTTGATCACCTTGCAAGTAGCGTCGCAATAGGACAACCCAAGTCATGCCCTTCTCATCTATAAGAATTATCTCACATGACCCTTTACATAGACCATTCTTCCTTGAAAATTTAAGGGAAAGATACTGATGTCCCCTCAAATTTTTAAGGAAGTATGATCTATGTAAAGGGAGCAAGATGATTCGTAGAGAGGAGAATGACATTACTTTGGTCGTCCTATTGCAACACTACTTGCGAGGTGATCAACCATGCAAGGACAATTATCGAGTTTACATTGGACATGGTTGACACAAACTTTTTATTGCGCATGACCTGACAATTGGCGACCCTTTGAGATTTGAACATGTTAAGAATAGAGCAAAGCCTGTTGCGAATATTGATAATTTTAATATTTTATAAATTTTTTATTATTTTAATAATATTAATATTGTTTTTTCATAAATATTGATAATATAATTTTTTTTGTTAGTAATAATTACATGTAACAAACATTTGAGTTCGTAGCTTATTGTAATATTAACTATTTACAATTTCTCTTTTTCATATTGGTATGAATATTGCTTAATTTAATTTTTTTTTATTTTTAATATTTTATTACTTTTTAGTATTATTTTTATTATCTTTTTATTTTAATAATAATAATATTAATATTTTATTAACATTTTATATTTGTTGTGAATATTGAGAATTTTAATATTTTATAATTTTAATAATATTAATATTATTTTTTCATAAATATGTATGTTTATTTTAATAATAATAATATTATTATATTAATTTTTTATATTATTAATATTAATATTAATATTATATAATATTATATTATTTATATAAATAATATTCATATTATTATTATTTTCTGATATTAATTTTCATAATTTTATTTTATATATTTTATTATTATTAATATTATAATAATATAATTTTTTATATTATAAATATAAATATTATTATTATATAATAATATATAATTTATATTAATTAATTTATATTTTTTTATTTTTATTTTCAGTATTTACGACAAGACTATTTGCGACGGGAGCCCGCCGCAAATATGTTATTTATTGTCCTATTTACGACGGTATAAACGGCCCGTCACAACAACTTATTTGCGACGGGCCTATTGCAAATAAGTTTTTATTTACCTATTTGTGACGGAATGAAAGTCCCATTGTAATAGCTTATTTGTGACGGCCCATCACAAAAGAGCTTATATATATATAAAGTATATAATCAGAGACTTATTTACGATGACGTTTTCTGCAACGGGCTATTTACGACAGGGCCCCGTTGCTAAAGCTTATTTGTGATGGGATCCCGTCACAAATAACCCATCACAAATACCTTGAATTATAGTAGTGAAATAATATTAAAAATATTATAAAATTATCTTAATACTTTTACTAATTTCATTGGATGATTATTTATAGTCCCTAATCATTAAAGGATCATATATGAGACTATTTATGGCATTTTGGATGAGAATATAAGCTTATTAGTATTATATTCAAAGGAAGTTCAATTTTATCACACTTTTGTTTTTAACAAAAGAAATATTTTTAATGTGAGGTTATATAATGGATATGTTCAACTATAAATAGTATTTGAAAATTTAATATTTTTATATACATCATGTTAATTTATTTATAATTTTTAGTGATAAAACAATTTCCTTAAATGGTGACACAATGATGATGAAATAATTGTTTAATTATTGAAAAGATCAAATAAATGATATTAAAAATATTAAAATAAATATGATTTGATATAATTAATGTCATGCATAAATTTTCTAGATTAATTCTACATAATAGGGATTATTTAAAAGATTTTTTTTCTAAGATATCATATTTTTATGATATTTTAAAATAGTCAAGTAATGAATAGTGTCAAAATTGACAATAATGATATTTTAAAATAAATAATATTTAATTAAATGATATAAAATTCATAAAAATCCATACATATAAAAAATGAATTTTTATGAATTTAAGTATGTCATCAATGATCCATTTATGGCTTTTTTTCATTTTAGAGTAATTATATGTAATGTCCAGACCTAGATCACCACTAAGACGGTGGCCGGACCGGTCACCACATGACCTCAAGCACGCCTCCCTGTATGCCAAAGGCTACCGAATATAATAATGGGTGTAAGGATAGTTAGTGGGGAGACTATACCCTCTTATCAGAGTTACGCAGTATTATTATTGAGTAAATAACAATCAACAACGGAAGCAGTAAATGGAAATAATAAAGTAGCAGGAAGTAGATTTCATATAACTGAACAAAAGTGGCCAATGCCAGTTTATACAACAGATGAATGCATGACATGGAATTGATACATTACAAAAAGAAGTAAAAAGTACAACATGATTTTCAATACAATACAATGTGAGACACATGTAAAGAAAATAACTAAAAGCTCAAAGGCGATCTCCACAAGAATCCCGAGCTCCAGCTCGGTCCTTTTATCCTACTATAGGTTCAAGAAAACAGAAATAAAAAAGGTCCAAGGCCCTGCGAACAAGAAAGGTCTACTTGGGTACCCTAATTTAATGGTGGCCCAAGTAGGGTGTGGGATATAAATCACAGTAGGTCAGCACCACTGGTGTCTAACCGAATCCCAATAGTATAATATAAATTAAACAGGGTGAAAGAATGCATAAATAAAGTAAGCAGTATAATGTAGCTAAATAACCAAGTATCTGCTTCATCCCTCGACTGGTGTTTGAACATGTAACCAATTAGTTAATTGAGTTTTACCATTTTATTTATAATTTACATGTGAGTAAGTCACCTACTAAGTCCAAGGAGTTTCCTCTAAGGTAAAATAAGTCTTAGCAATGACTGGGCCTGATGGGATTTAACCATGGAACCTACTTGTCCATGCTGGACCCAAGGAGTGTATCTATGGTATCATGTGACAGTATAAGTAGAGAAGATTCCAAGACGTAACAAGGAAACCTGAAAAGGATATCCAGTGAGGGAGTTCCCGGGTAAAAACCAAGGTAACATAAACTCACGGAAAGCTAACTCAGTAGTATCTGAGTCTAGATAACAGGTAAGAGTGTAATCCAAGGAGCGTAATCTAAGGCATTCCACAATAAGTCACCTACTAAGTCTAAGGTGATCTACCAAGGTAAAATGGGGCTAAGAAAAGATAGGGCCTGATGGGCTTTAACCATGGCACCTACTAGTCAATGTTGGATCCAAGGAGTGTATCTGAGGTATCCTGTAAGAAGAAGGGACCCAATGGTAGTATACCAGGCATCCAAGGAATATACAAGAACTGGAGTCTAAGTGAGTATCAACCTAAGAAAATCGTATCCTTGAATTAGAATGGGGTTCCCGAGACCCAAGGAATTATCCTTTCAGAATCCAAGGCAAGCTCAAGTGAGTCCATTCCTATTTGATAAAGAAGTCATGTAATGATTCATATGGTTCAAGTCTTGCCTTCCATTAGCATGGATAGGTCAAGTAGAGTCGAAACCATTAATTATTGGTTCATGCCTTGCCTTACATTAGTGTGGAAAGGTCAATTAGCATTGCAACCATTTATTTATTGGTTCAAACCTCACCTTAAATTAGTTTGGAAATGTCAAGTAGCATTGAAACCATTTAGTAAAAACCATTAAGGTATTTTTCAAAGGGCAAGGTCCAGACCGCTACCTTCCCTTAGCATGGTAAGGGTTTCCACGGACGTGGAACCAATCCTTGTCTCATGAACTCAGGTCCGTCCCTAGAATTCCTACATGGTAATCCATGTATCACCCAAGGTATGATCATGAAAACCCATTGAGTCCATTATAGCATTCCTACTTGGGAACCCACATGTCACCCAAGGTTTTATTAGTATTCAAAAAATTTGGAAACAATTTGGTAACTTGTTTTGAGGGTCAATCATTAAGCATTAACCATTCATTTGAATCAACTCATTCCATTTACCAAAATATGTCAATTGCATTTAAAGGGATCCAAACATCCATACAAAGGGCAATTACCTACATGGGTAATTCCAATCCAAAACTGGACCAAACACTTAGATAGTGCTTCAGTCCTTTAATCATTTTAAAAATGGAAAATCAGTTTTTTTAATGTCATTAAGTTCATGTCCTAAGCATTCCATATTGCAACACAATATCAAGGCATAATAATTAAAAATACAATAATTCAAGCAAGCAAGGTCTAACCACTACTTTTTATCTTGAAGGCAGTGCACCTCCGTTGGAGGGGTTTTATTATAAAAACATGATATTGTTTATCAACGACTCATTTATCATCTTTAGCATTTAAAACATGAAACAAACTAAATTCACATTTAAGAGGCATTGAGCATAATACTTCATCGTATGAATTAATTTATAACAAAAGTGCAGTAAGTAACCTTATTAATGCATTTATACTGATTGATAACTTGGAAGGGGACCCTACCTCAAGGTGGAACTATGACATCCACTAAGATTATTGAGATTTATAAATAAAAGTAGCTACTCCTCTCCCACCCGAGACATTGTTGGCAGACCAAAACTAGCCGTACCGCCTTGCCTTCAGTGGCAGTTTTCGGAACTCAAACGCTAAGGCCCTGAGAGACCATCCACACAACCGAAGAAAACCGAAAAAACATTAATCCCAAAATCTAGAGTTTTTCCAGACCTCTCCAAGAACCAATTAGGTCGAAGAGAAGCTGGGAAAGAGAAGACAAGAGATAGAAGACTCTTACCTGGGAGTTTCAGATTGAGAATTAGAAGAAAACCGAAAAAACATTAATCCCAAAATCTAGGGTTTGCGCACGGTTTGGCAGTTTCTGGAACTCAAACCCCAAGGCCCTGAGAGACCATCCCCCTTGGTGCGTTACGATTCAAGGTAGAGAGGGTGAGGGTTGAGTGATTTATGTTTTAATTTAATTTAATTTAATTGAATTAAAATTACTGAAATTTTAAAAACTGGGAGTTGCGCACGGTTTAACCCACACAGTTTTCCAAACCGTGCGCAAACCATGTAGAGTCTTCTGTCTCCAAGACGCACCCCGCACGAGCTAGGTGCATGGTTTAGAATACCGTGCATAGCACATGAGCTAAGCCACTACCCCTTTTTAAATATGGTCACATGGTTAACTGCTGTGGGATGCACGGTTTTGTAGACCGTACGCAAACCGTATGCCCTCTACTGTCATTTAAAACTTGAAGTTTTTCGGGTCCAGTACTCCCGAAACTTATCGAGCCACTCAGGAAACTTCTCAGGCCATCGCCCATGCCCAAAACTTCACTTAGAAGTGATCCAACTCTCAAAATTAAGTTCTGAAGGTCGGTTTTAAAAACGACCGATTTAGTAAACATAAAGTTCAAAAACATCCATATTTTAGTATGGTTCAAAACAAGGGATTCTATAATCTACCCACCTTAAAACTTCTCATCCCCAAGAAGCCTTAGAAGAAAATATAAACACCACCCAACCTACAAGGGTCATGAAATTTCATTCAAAATGTCTTTATTTCATTACCAACACCCAATGAACCCTAAGAATTTCTTACGCACTCCGCCCTTCAACCTTCACAACCTGAGCCAACACTCAAAGTTCAACATAAACACAGAAACAGAGCTTACATGAGCCCATTTAGATAGATAAACAATCACATTAAAGTCTCGATAACACTCAACCGATGATGCTTCCCACTACAGGTCTTAACTTAAGGAAGAGAGAAATTCTAAGCCACAATACCTCCACTGTTAGAATTTTTGTACAATCCACAACACCGAGTGTTCTTACAAAACTCCTAGAATTTATTATTTAAAAGGAATGGTCGAATCCTAATCGAACAAAGAGAAATTGGTCGAGTAAGCTCTCTCAGAAGACACTGCCGACCTTGATACCACACTTGCCTTCATCTGGAAACGTGCTTTAAAACGTCCCCTTACAACCATAAACATTGAACTAAAGGAAGATAGAATGAGTTGAGACATTTGGACGATGTATCTCATAGAAGTATGGATTAGGCGTCCAGAGCAATTCATATGAAACAACTAGAGTCCATGAGCCTGAACAAGGAATTCCTACATGGAAACCCAGGAATCACATAGGAATTACTAAGCCTCTAGGAGAACCATTCTTTAACGTGCAACACTAAAAAATATCTTCCAACAATCTAAAAAACTTTTAAGATTTAGCACAACGTAAGACCGACACTCTCTTAGTGTCTCGAGGATGATGTTGAGATAGGGGAAATACTCATCTCTTAAGACGAGTACACTAAGAGGATTTAAGATAGGGTTTCTAGTCACACACACCCAGAAACTGGAAGGTAAAATAGTTGAACCTGATCAAAGTCGTGCTTCCAAGAAAGCACCGACATGATTTAAGACTTTAAAGTCTTAAGGGAATTCAAGATAACCTGACCATTTCCCAATGGTCCCCTTAGGTCGTGTTTCTTCTACATGGAAGGACACATTTACCAGATTCATCACAACACTACCCAACTTTGGAGTGTCCTAGCCAAAAAAATAGAAAACTAACCACTAATAAGCGTGATAGATTATAACAACGAGACCGGCATGTCAAAACACCCAAGTCTTTCGAAAGACAATCTGAGTATTGGAATGGAACTGTTCCTTTAATGCTCAAGACACTCTACTTTGAGATGACATGAGACCATACTCAATAGTACAAGAAGATTTATTTCAAATTCATATTGCCTCATACGACCATCAACATGGATGATTCCATAACCATTCATCCATTACTAAGAAAAGAGAGGGTCAAATGACCTATGAAGGGGCCGACCATGCCCGTGGCACGTCTAATCAGCTGAAAAAGGGAATTACTCGATGCTCGATCCCATAACAAGATCAAGAAACACATGACCACCCATCCGAACAATGGTGTCATTGGAAACTGAAAGTCATACTAGGGACAATGGCACCCAAACAACACCAAAAGTGAGAAAATTCACAACACTAGTAAGGCATTCAAGTTCCGAGGGCACTACCTAACACAGATTATCCTTTATGAAGAATAATTTTCAACCCCAACATGGATCATGTCAAACAAAAGCCACTAGGCTCAAAATCCGATCATAAATCCATTGTTATGGAAAATAATTCCTACAAAAAGTACTTATGCTTATGTTCTAAGGAAACTCAAGAGAAGTCCGTACTACCCTTTACATGGGGGTTTTAAACAGTGGACACCTATATATGTTCCATTTCCAAACCTCTTACATTTAATCACATTTAATATTTAATCATCAAAATATTTAATCAAAACATCAAAGTACCAATTTCAAAACAAATCACAAGGTACTTGATTTTAACTAATGACTAAGGAAAAAACAAGCAAGTTTTATAAAACTCCCATTTAATTTTTTTTACATTAGTTGGAATCCCGTCATTTTCAAAAAACTTATCAAAATAGATTCCTTTAAGCAGATAAGGCAACCAAAGAGGGTCCCATTTTAACCAACCTAGGTTCTCCATAAATCAACCCAATAGAAAACACACAATTATTAAAATTTTAAACACCCAAACATTTCATCTCATAAAACATTTCCCAACTAACCTACATTGGTCCAGTTTCATTCTAAAAGATAACCATTTTAATTTTAGATCAAAACTAAACATATTTCACATTTATAAGCATTTCACAAAGCATCGTTCCATTTCATTTAATATGGGTTTCCATTTTCCAATTCATGAAGTGCCCATACACTCCATGGATTGAAAATTGGCTCCCATTAATCAGTACCAATGTCAATTCAGAATTTAACATGATCTACATATCGGTCCAAATTATATGGGTGGCTACCTACCAATATTTAAAGTGCCTATACACCTTATAGGTTGTAATTTGGATCCATTTAATCTAAACCAACTTCACTTAATAATTGAATTTAGTAGCCTTTTCACAATGGTTCGATTACACAGATTACCTTTTTCCAACTATAAGGCTCCCATACACCTTACAATTGAAAACTAGCTCCCGTCATAACCAAAACCAATAACTTAGCCCATGAAACTATTTACATATATTAAATCAATCTAGCATGTCACTAGAAGAAGCTAACATAGAGCAACAAGCTGGAATCACATAAGCATGGCATGTCAATAAGGCACTGAATCATACTTAGCAGGAAACCTACTAATGAAACTACATGGCATGGCATATATGCATGGAATGTGAATTTATAAGTGTCTAATATGATGAATATATGTTTCATCCTTGCTATATCAGGAAATGGGTAATATTCATAATTCCATAAATCATAAGCAGGGGAAATTACACCAATCAATCTAGGTGAAATCATATCAATGGTAACAACGAACAACATACATAGTAATCCCAGCCAAGGCCACTTGGTAATTTCCCATACATGGAGTGATCAATCCCAAACACAGCTATTAAACAAGTGTTGACACTTTCCTAGTCTCCTATATACCAACCCAAAACAGTAATACAAAAGAAAAAACCATCCTTTGACACTACTTTGTAACGTCCTGACCTGGCTCACCACTAAGATGGTGGCCAGACTGGTCACCACATGACCTCAAGCGCGCCTCCCCATATTCTAGAGGCTTCTAACTAGTATTAAGGGTGTAAGGATAGTCATTAGGGAGACTATACCCTCTTATCAGAGTTGCGTAGCAGTATTACAAAGTAAATAACAATTAACAGTAGAAGCAGTAAATGGAAATAATAAAGCAGCGAGAAGCAGATTTCATATAACTGAACAAAAGTGGCCAATGCTAGT
The DNA here is from genome assembly GCA_963277665.1 of Viscum album. Lineage (NCBI taxonomy): Eukaryota > Viridiplantae > Streptophyta > Magnoliopsida > Santalales > Viscaceae > Viscum > Viscum album. Next base: position 629,381,237 of record OY728134.1, on the reverse strand, counting down.
TTATACAATAGATGAATGCATGAAATGTAATTGATACATTACGTAAAGTAGTAAATAGTACAACATGATTTTCAATACAATACAACATGAGAGACAAGTAAAGAAAAGAACTAAAATCTCAAAGGCGATCTTCATGAGCATCTCAAGCTCCAGCTCGGTCCTTTAGTCCTACTCAAGGTACACTAAAACAACAAAAAACAAGGTCCAAGGCTATGCAAACAAGAAAGGTCTAATCGAGTACCCCAGTGCAATGACAACCCGAGTAGTGTGTGAGATATAAATCTTTGTAGGCTAGCATCACCGGTGTCTAACTCAATCTTGACAGTATAATTTAAATTAAATAGGATACAAGAATGCATAAATAAATTAAGATGTACGATGTAACTAAATACCCAAGTACCTGCTTCATCCCTCAGATGGTGTCTGAACATGTAACCAGTTTATTAATTGAGTTTTACCATTTTATTTATAAGTCACATGTGAGTAAGTTGCCTACCGAGTCCAAGAAGTCTCCTCCAAGGTAAAAAAGGGCTTAGAAATGACCGAGCCCGATGGGCTTTAACCATGGAACCTACTTTTCAATGATGGAACCAAGAGTGTATCCAAGGAATCCTGTGATAGTATAAGTAGTGAAGGTTCCAAGACATAATAAGGAAACCTGGAAAGGATATCCAGTGAGGGAGTTACCAGGTAAAAACTAGGGTAACGTAAACTCACAGAAAGATAAATTAGTAGTATCTGAGTATAGATAAGGGGTAAGAGTGTAATCCCAGGAGCGTAATACAAATAATTTCACAATAAGTCACCTATCGAGTCTAAGGTGATTGACCAAGGTAAAATGGGTCTAATAAAAGATAGGCCCCGATGGGCTTTAACCATGGCACCTACTAGTTAATGCTAGATCCAAGGAGTGTATCTAAGGTATCCTGTAAGAAGAAGGGACCCAATGGTAGTATACCAAGCATCCAAGGAATAGATAAGAACTAGATTCTAGGTGGGTATCAACCTAAGGAAACTGTATCCTTGAATTGGAATGGGGTTACCAGGACCCAAGGTATTCTCCTCTCAGAATCCATGGTGAGCTGAAGTCAGTCCATTCCTATTTGATAAAGGAGTCATGTAATTATTTATCTGGTTCAAGTATTTCCTTCCATTAGTGTGGATAGGTCAAGTAGAATTGAAACCATTAATTATTGGTTCATGCCTTTCCTTCTATTAGTGTGGAAAGGTCAAGAAGCATTGAAACCATTTATTTATTGGGTCAAGCCTTGCCTTCCCTTAGTTTGGAAAGGTCAAGTAGCATTACAACCATTTAGTCAAAAAAATTAAGGAATTTTTCAAAGGGAAAGGTCCACACCGCTACCTTCCCTTAGCATGGTAAGGGTTACCATGAACGTGGAACCAATCCTTGTCTTGTGAACTCAAGTCCATCCATGGAATTACTACATGGGAATCCATGTATCACCCAAGGTATGAGCATGAAAACCCATTGAGTCCATCATGTCATTCCTACTTGGGAACCCACATGTCACCCAAGGTTTTATTAGTATTCAAAACATTTAGAAACAATTTGGTAACTTGTTTTGAGGGTAAATCATTAATAATTAACCATTAATTTGAATCAACTCATTCCCTTTACCAAAACATGTAAATTGTATTTAAAGGGATCCAAGTGTCCATACAAAGGGATATTACATACATTGGTAATTCTAATCCAAAACTGGACCAAACACTTAGACGACCTAACCAGTCATCACATGACCTCAAGCGTGCCTCCCCATATGCCAGAGGCTGCCGACTAGCAGCGAGGGTGTAAGGATAGTCATTGGGGATACTATACCATCTTATCAGAGTTGTGCAGTGGTATTACATAGTAAATAACAATCAACAGTGGAAGCAGTAAATAGAAATAATAAAGCAATGGGAAGAAGATTTCATATAATTGAACAAAAGTGGCCAATGCCAGTTTATAAAATAGATGAATGAATGAAATGGAATTGATACATTACGGAAAGCAGTAAATAGTACAACATTCTTTTAAATAAAATACAACATGAGACACAAGTAAAGAAAAGAACTAAAATCTCAAAGGAGACCTCCACGAGCATCCTGAGCTCCAGATCGGTACTTTTCTCATACTCCAAGTACAAGAAAACAAAAACAATTAAGGTCTAAGGCCCTGCAAACTAGAAAATTTTACTCAGGTACCCCAAAGAAATGGCGACCTGAGTAGGGTGTGAGATGTAAATCTCAGTAGGCCGGCACCACCGGTGTCTAACCTAATCACAATAGTATAATATAAATTAAAAGGGGTGTAAGCATGCATAAATAAAGTAAGCAGTACAATGTAACTAAATACCCAAGTATCTACTTCAGCCCTCGGCTAGTGTCTGAACATGTAACCGGTTCATTAATTGAGTTTTACCATTTTATTTATAAGTCACATGTGAGTAAGTCACCTACCAAGTCCAAGGAGTTTCTACCAAGGTAAAACATGGCTTAACAATGACCGGGCCCAATGGGGTTTAACCATGACACCTACTTGTTAATGCTGGACCCAAGGAGTGTATCCAAGGAATACTATGATAGTATAATTAGTGAAGGTTCCAAGATGTAATAGGGCAATGTGACAAGGATATCCAGTGAGAGAGTTCTAGGGTAAAAACCAAGGTAATGTAAACTCATAGAAAGATAATTTAGTAGTATCTGAGTCTAGATAAGGGGTAAGAGTGTAATCCATGGAGTGTAATCCAAGGAATTCCACAACAAGTCACCTATTGAGTCTTAGATGACCGACTAACGTAAAATGAGGCTAAGAAAAGATAGGGCCTGATGGGATTTAACCATGGAACCTACTAGTCAATGACGGATACAAGGAGTGTATCTGAGGCATCTTGTAAGAAGAAGGGACCCAACAGTAGTATACTAGGCATCCAAGGAATAGACAAGAACCAGAGTCTTAGTGGGTATCAACCTAAGAAAATTGTATCCTTGAATCAGAATGGGGTTCCCAAGACCCAAGGTATTCTCCTCTCAGAATCCAAGGTGATCTCAAGTCAGTCCATTACTATTTGATAAAGAAGTCATGTAATGATTAATTTGGTTCAAGTATTCCCATCCATTAGTGTGGATAGGTAAATTAGAGTTGAAACCATTAATTATTGGTTCAACTATTTCCTTCCATTAGTGTAGAAAGGTCAAGTAGCATTGAAAACATTTATTGATTCGTTCAAGCCTTGACTTCCATTAGTTTGGAAAGGACAAGTAGCATTGAAACCATTTAGTAAAAACTATTAAGACATTTTTCAAAGGGTAAGGTCCACACCGCTACCTTCCCTTAGCATGGTATGGGTTTCCAGGGACTTGGAACCAATCCTTGTCTCATAAACTCGAGTCCGTCCATGGAATTCCTACATGGGAATCCATGTATCACCCAAGGTATGAGCATAAAAACCCATTGAGTCCATAATGGTATTCTTAATTGGGAACCCACATGTAACCCAAGGTTTTATTAGTATTCCAAACATTTGGAAACAATTTGGTAACTTGTTTTGAGGGCCAGTCATTAAGAATTTTCCATTCATTTGAATCAAATCATTCAATTTACCAAAACATGTCAATTTCATTTAAAGGGCTCCAATTATCCATAAAAGGGTAATTACCTACATGGGTAATTCCAATCCAAAACTGGACCAAACACTTAGATGGTGCTTTAATCCTTTAATCATTTTAAAAAGGGAAACTGAGTGTTTCTAATTTCATTAAGGCCATGTCCTAAGCATGCCATATTTCAACATAACATCAAGGAATAAGAATTAAAAATATAATAAGTCAATAAATCAAGGTCTAACCACTACTTTTTATCTTGAAGGTATCACACCTCCATTGGAGGGGTCTTATTATAAAAACATGATATTGTTTATCAATGATTCATTTATCATCTTTAGTATTTAAAACATGAAACACACTAAATTCATATTTAAGAGGCATTGAGCATAATCATTCATCGTATGAATTAATTTATAACAAAAGTGCAGTAAGTAAATTTATTATTGCATTTATAAGGATTGATGACATATAAAGGGACCCCAACTCAATGTGGAACCAAGCCTTCCACTTGTATCTTGAAGATTTATAACTAAAATCAGTTGCTCCTCTCCCACCTAATACGTTGTTGGTGGACCACCCAAACTGCCTCGCCTTCAGTAGCAGTTGCCAAAACTCAAACCCCAAGGCCCTTAGAGACCATCTACAAAACCTAAGAACTAAAGAAAATCAGAAAAAAATTAACCCCAAAACCTAGGGTTTGACCACACCTCACTGGATTCCGATTAGGTCTAAGTGAAGATGGGAAAGAGAGAAGAATATATAGGAGACTCATACCTAGGAGTTTCAGACTGAGAATCAGAAGAAACGATGGGCGGAAGTCAATCCGAGAGGAGTCTGTAGGGAGGAGGGGTTGCACGCACGACTTAAAGGGGAGCCCCTTGGTGCATCACGATTCGAGGTAGAGAGGGTAGAGGATGAGTGATTTAAGTTTTATTTTATTTTAATTTAATTGAATTAAAATAACTCAAATTTTAAAAACTGGGCGTCGTGCATGGTTTAACCCACATAGTTTGCCAAAACATGAAGAATCCGTGCAGAGTCTTCTGTCTCCAAGACGCACCCCGCACGGGCTAGGCGCATGGTTTAGGAAACCGTGCGTAGCCCGTGCGCTAAGCCACTACAACTTTTTAAATAGGGTCACATGGTTAACTGCTGTGGGCTGCAAAATTTTGCAGACCATACGCAAACTGTGCACCCTTTGCTATCATTTAAAACTTGAAGTTTTTTAGGTCTAGCACTCACGAAACTTCTTGAGCCACTTGAGAACATTCTTAGGCCTTCTCCCATGACCAAAAAACACCACTTAGGAGTGATCCAACTCTCAAAATTAAGTTCTGAAACTCAGATTAAAAAACAACTGGTTTAGTAAATGAAAAGTTCAAAAACTTCGGTATTTTAGTCCAGTTAAAAACACGGGATTCTATAATATATTAAACCTTAAAGGGTAAAAATCCAAGTTTTCATGATAAGAGTTAAAGGGTCCAATTAAGGGTTAAGACAAAAATATAAGGTTATTAATATGACATAAACTTGTCTAAAAATAATATTTTGAGATTATTTTGACCTATAATCATCTTACCTTCAAAATAAATTACTCTATAGAAATTTTTAATTAAAAATAAATTTATATAAATTTAATATTTTGAGAGCTTCCAAAAGTGACCCTCACCTCAATTATAAAAGGGAACATCCTCCCTCAATTCCTCACACCTCTCAAGACACTTTGTCTTGATCGATATATACCCAAAGAATCTCTTAAATTCCCTATCTTCATCCTGGAAGCCTCTCTTTGGGCATAAATCCAACCAAGGAAGCCCTTTGGTACAAACCAAAAGGCATAACCCAAAGAAGAGGTAACATCTTTCCTCAAGATATTTAGTTTTATTTCCATTATCCACTAGCTAAACTCTACTTATTCCATGATTATTTGAAAAAAACAATATAATAAATATAATGATATGTTTTTATTCAAATATTTTGACTCACACTTAAATAAAATTCCATCTAATGGGTAATGAACATACTTTTTTATGAGACGGTGAACTATCACCTCACAAAACAATGATTGTTTGTTTTTTACTTTAACACCTTTCATGGTTGGGAATTATGATAGAAACTCTATTTATATATTTTATATATGATAATAATTATGTATTTATTCTTATTTAATTATTTTATAACACATACCCTTATGCTTTTCATTTTGTATAAATTAGATAACATCGTTTGTGGAAGTGTGGACTACCGCCTCCTCAAAGCGATGTGATTCATTTACGCTATACATGTAATATATAAAGGATGTTTTTAATAATAATATTAAAAATATATGAAATAAATATGATACATTAATTATAATATACATATATTCTTTTAATGCGATAGAGAAATGAAAGCAGCGTTCATGCGTACGTACGACCTATCGACTCCATGAATGATGCATTTCATTTCTTATCTCCAAATATTATGGATTATTATAAATACATATATACAGAATATATATAATATTTAAATCATGTTTTACATTATGGATATGATTAAACAATTATCTAATTAATAGTAACAATAAATAACAAGTCAAAACTTACTATAGAAACTGGGCAATTAACACCTGAAATAGTGAAAATAAAGAAAGGATGTTAACAAATGGGTAATAAGATATTATAAGATGATCATATTTGATATAATAAATATTAATATGGTTCTATAATAAGTTATTAAAACTCTTAAAAAAATTATATAGGATGTTAAATAACATTCACCCCAAAGGAAACACATGGTAAGGGTTAATTTCACAATCTCATTATTATTCAGGACTGTTTATACATAAGTATCTACTGGTAAATATTTATCATTCATGTTCATATTTATTAAAAATATTTTCCAAAATATTTTTTCTATTATCCTACCAATGTTTTAAGTTTTTACCCATGTTTTATTTTTTATAAAATATTTTGAAAGGAATATTCCTATCATTTTCTAAATGTGATACTTTATGAATTTTTCAACAAAAATAAGAAAAGAATGTTTATTTTTAACTTATATGACATGAGCGGATTTTACTACCATCATGATGCATTGATTTTTTGAAGATTCCATTACAAGTTTAAAAAGTTATTTTTAAATAATATTTTTTCTTTTATATATGCATGACTTTTAAATAAATGATTTCGAAGTAAAAGGGTATTTTTTTCTAGACATTTTTAATGATTTTATTAGATTATTTTCATCTATGAAAAAAATCCTTTTTTGAATATTATGTTTGATTGAGGTTGATCTATTATGATAAAATATACCTTATTTTATTGAAAGGTTTATGACCAGTTTGACTATGGATGTGCTTTTTTGATACCATTCATGGTTTATAGTTAAAGTATTCATATTTCATATGCTAGTTTTTCAATACAAATGTTTATGTTCTTTGTGTTTTGATACAAGGAATGCATTGGACTTAGTAAGTGACGGGAGGGGCATTCTATATCCCCTCGATTAATCATTATGTCTCATGAGACAAACTAGTTTGGGTATTGGCTTATTTCTCACCCATTTATATATGGGGTCTTGGTCGAAGCCTTGATGGTATATTTATGATGTCCCAAATTATTCATTCCTTCATTATGAGATTAGTTATTGATATTCCATGGGATTATTTGACAAGTAGAATACACATGGATATGCTTTATAGGCTATGTAATTATTTATATGGTATTATTAATTCTGGCCATATTATGCTCAAGTTATGTTTAAATGGATTGTGTTTTAGTTATAATACTTTACATACTTTTATTTATTTATTCATAATTGCTTGAATTTTACGCTTACCCTTAATGAGCATCTGAGATAACCCATTTCTTATGTTTTATTTTTTCTAGGATGACAAGATGTGTATTATGACTAATATGTATCATTAAGATAGTAAAATATTGATGCTTTCAAAGGATTGACTATATTGTATTTTATAAATTTGATTGTAATGTATGGTTCATGTATATAATATAGATTTCCAACACTGTTAAACTAATCAGTCCTTTAGGATTTTATTCCTTGCAATCATGCCAATGTAATAAAATAATTCACCAGCTCTAGAATTATGGGGTTAGAGCGTTACAATTGGTATCAAAGGAAGTTTAACATCAACCTTGGAAACTAGATTTATAAATCAAATATTAGGGAATATAACCATAAGATATACTTGGAGGATAATCATTGAATAACATCCTTGAATTTTGGTAAGGTAGAGATTATGTGAGTCTTCCTAGAAGTACATCCATATATGGATACTACAAGTAGATGTGGTTATAGCACATATGTACCAAGGGTTAACAAATCCGATAAGGTTCATCGAGCCTAACTCGACGTAACCTAGTATATGACAACATGCCTTACTATGCACTTGGTTTGAAAATCCTGGGGGATATGCTTAGGATAGTTTAGATTTTCTTTATAAACCATTATGAAGGATTTAAAAGTAAATATGTCCTCAAAGAAACCATTTTTATGATTATGATATTAGTTATGCATAAAATTTTCAATTTATGTTAAGTTTTTTAATAGTTCTAAATTATGAATTATGATTTATAACCTAATTTAGTGTATGCAATTATTTAGAAATGGATCCTAGTTGAAGGAATGGAAACTACACCAATGCACATGATAGGAAGAATAAGGATGGAAATATCTTCTCTAATATTAATCCAATATTTCAAAGATAACTATATTCCCAAACATTATTGTCATACATCAAAATAAAATCATATTCTAATAAGGTATAGAAATAATTTTCTATGTGTTATGACTTTGGAAGGAAGCACGAGAAGAAGAGAATGAAAATGAAAAATATGGATAAAGGGAAGAAGGGAAAGAAGAATTTTACTACATGTTAAATTTTTTGAAGGATACACCATGGTATATGATTAATAGGAAAAAGAGTTTGATTCAAGTGTTGAGAAAAAGAACACCATGATCATGTTTTTAAGGGAAGAAAAGAATTTTCCAATCTTCAATTATTCAACTGTAAGGATATAGGGAACTATGCAAGAGAATTACCCAAGAGTCAAAGGAATATGACTCAAAAGAAGCTAATGAATCATGTTTAAGATTATGATATTACCAAAAACAAAGAAAAATGATGCATGGATTAAATAATTATGTCATTGGAGTATTTTATCAATGATGTACTGGTTATATGAATTATAAAAATAAATAAGGATTGTATTGTGGTACTTTTTCTTTAAGAATTTGGATGCATGAACATTTTTATTAAGGGATATAAGGTGATCAAATATTTGATAAGTGACAATAAGAACTACATTAAATTTTTTGAAGAATTTTATGTTAAGATTTATTTTTAAATTTTGATACCTTTTTGGACTGTTAATTTAGATAGAAGTATTTTGGATGAGTCTTAAGGGTGGAATGGATTAATCTGATCATTAGACATTATTATTTTAGGTTAAAACATTTATTTAATGTCAAATATATTAAGGTTATTTCTATAATGTTATAATGATTTAGTTTTAGAAAAAGTAAAACCCATAGGTTTGGAGACATTCTGTCGCATCCGGAAAGGCTGTGAGACTTGAACACGCAACTGAAGGGAGACAAGGGTGTATAACCTACCACTGGCCTATGCGATGTCCTGATTAGTATAAAATTGTTTTAATTATTTAAAAAATATTATAGATGAAGTATAATTTCATTTTTTTAACCCTATATGATTAAAATAAATATAATATTTTTTAATTTTATTATCTTTTGGAGAGAAGATGGGTTTGTGGTAGAAGTTTATAAAAGGATGAAACTCTACTTATGAAGTAACTATGTTTTCTTATGTTCTTATTCTATTAAGCAAATTAATTCTTTAACTCTAGGGAAATTATCTTGGAACAAAAAATGTTATCCTAGTACCTTCTTTTCTGATGAATCAAATGGTCCCTTAGATCATTAAAGATTTATAGCTTTGTGATTGTAACTTTATCCTAATCATGTTCTCTATCACTCTACATCAGAACATGATGGTCAAATTTCTCTTCCATTTCTATGTTTTTCTACATGTAACTCTAGTATGTGTCATCTCAGGTGACCTTCATACTTCCATTTCTTTATTTTAAAGTGGAAGTTTTATCAACCCTTATTCCAATGTGGGATTTCAATTAAAGTATTTTGAATAGTAAATACTTCGTTTCCAAACCCAAATTCAAAAATTACAAGGACTCAATTTATTTAATGTGGGGATAATGTTACACCCCAATATTTTTATGATATTTATCTTTTTTTAAATTAAATTCCTTCGATAGCTTACGTTGCACACAACAACGAGCTTAAACAAACAAAAAATATTATTATTTAAATGTTACCATAATAACCCAACCGTTAAATTAATAGTTATGAATAATATTAAATAAATTATGAGAATATATATTTTATAAAAATATAATATGAATTCATTGACTTCCAATTAATTAGAAATGAAAATATAAACCAAGTATAAAGGAATTTTTTTATTTTTAATTATGCTCTTAAAGGAATTTTGTCTTAATAAATTAAATTAATTATCACAATTAAATGATATTAATTAAATATATATGTTATATATTTAATCAAATATTATTTACATTCATTCAATAGATTTTATAGGCATAAGATATGAACAAACCCAATTTTATGCATAAAAACCTATATTTCTCTAAAGGCAATTTTTCCACCTTTTAATGGGGAACCTGTTTTAAATAATTTTTTTGAAACTTTTATATATTATATTTGACTAAATAAACTTCCCATTTTAAATCAGAATATAAAAATTTTCTTTGGTTAAATTTTTGGTATTTTTCTGATAAGTTTCATGTTTTGATGAATAGTGAAAAATATTAAATTTTAATTGAAAAAAAAATTTTCACCATAATTTTGATTGATTTTAAAGTATAGTTAGATTAGTTTTTATCATTTAATCCAATTTATGTCATTGGAATCAATTTTACATTGAATTTTTATATAAAAACATTTTAATCTTTTGAATGTTTTCACTTTTAAAACTTGTTTCCTCATTCAGTCAACGGGAGTAATTTTAGATTAATTATTGAAAATTCTATGTTTTAAATTTTTAAAAATTGATTAATTTTTTTAATCAGTGAGTAAAAATTATGTAAATAGGTTTCTTTTATTTTTTATATGAATAGTAAATTTAGTAATATTTTAATTACCACGGTTATGGGTAAATCGAGTAATTAAGGGTGAAAATAATATTACAAATATTATAAAATTACCCTAACACTTGTCCTAATTTTATTTGATGAGTATTTTTCATCCATAATAATTAAATTATTGTTTATGAGACCATTTATGGACTTTTGGATGAGAATTTAACCTAATTAGTATTATATTCAAAGGAAAGTCAATTTGGCCACACTTTTGTTTTTAATAAGAGAAATATTTTTAATGTGGGGTGATATAAGAGATATGTTCGACTATAAATATTACTTGGAAAAATAAAATGTTTATATACATCATGGAAATTTATTTATAATTTTTAGTGATAAAATAATTTCCTTAAATGGTGACCCAATGATGATGCAATAATTGTTTAATTAATGAAAGGATCAAATAAATGATATAATAAATGTTAAAATAAATATAATTTGATATAATTAATATCATAGATTAATTTTATATATTAATTTAACATATTATAGATGATTTAATTTTTTTTGAGGATATAATGTTTTTATGATATTTTTTAAAAGTCAAGAAATGAATAGTGTCAAAATTGATAATAACGATATTTTAAAATAAATAATATTTTATTAAATGATATAAAATTTATAAAAATAAAAAATTCTGAACAATTATTTTTATGAAGTAAAATATGTCATCTATGGTCCATTTATGGCTCTTTTTTCATTTTAGAGTAACTATATTAACCCTTGAAATGTAAAAAGCCAAGTTGTCATGGTAAGAGTTAAAGGGTCTAATTAAGGGTTAAAACCAAAAGATAAGGTTAATAATATGACATAAAATTGTATAAAAATAATTTTTGAGATTATTTCAACCAAAATTCATCTTATACTCTAAATAAACCACTTTATATCCATTTATAATTAAAACTAAATTTGTATTAATTTAATATTTTGAGAGTTTCCAAAAGTGACCCTCATCTCAATTATAAAAGGGCACCTCCTCCATCGCTTCCTCACACCTCTCAATACACTTTGTATTGACCAATATCTACCCAAATAATCTCCCAAATTCACTATATTCATCATATAATCCTCCCTTTGTGTGTAAATCTATAGAAGGAATCCCTTTGGTGCAAACCAAAAGGCATTACCCAAAGAAGAGGTAACATCTTTCGTCAAGATATTTAGTTTTATTTCCATTATCCACACCATAAACTATCCTTATTACATGATTATATAACAACACCATTATTATAAATATAATTATATGTTTTTATAATAAATTATCGACCTACACTTATAGAAAATTCCATCTAATGGGTAATAAACACACAATTTATGTGTACGACGAACTATCAGCTCATAAAACGATGATTGTTCCTTTTTTTTATTTACCACATTTAATGGTTGGGAATTATGATGGAAAATATATTTATCTATGTTATATATTATATTTATTATGTATTTATTCTTCTGAAATTAATTTATAACTCATACCTTTATTCTTTCTATTTTGTATAAATACAATAACATCATTTTTGGAAGTGTAGACTACCGCCTCCTCAAAGCGACATGATTCATTCACGCTATACATGGAATGTATAAAAGATTGTTTTAAAAATAATATGTGAAATATATGACATAGATATGATAAGACAATTATAATATACATTTATTCTTTTAATACAACAAAGAAATGAAATTAGCATTCATGCGTACGTACGACCTACCGTCTCCATGAACAATGCATTTCATTTCTTATCTCCAAATATTATGGATTATTTTAAATACATATGTACCAGATATATATAATATTTAAATAATGGTTTAAATTTTTGGTGATTATTAAAACATTATCTAATTAATAAGAACAACAAATAATAAGTCAAAACTTACTCAAGAAACTAGGCAATTAACACCCGAAATAGTAAAAATAATGAAAGATTGTTAACAAATGAGTAATAAGATATTATCATATGATCATATATGATATCATAAATATTAATATGGTTCTTTAATAAGTTATTAACACTCTTAAACCATTATACATGAAGTTAATGTATGTTCACCCCAAAGGAAATGCCAGGTAAGGGTTAATTTCACAATCTCATTATTATTTGGGATTGTTTATACATAAGTATCTGCTGGGGAATATTTACCATCCCTGTACATGTTTTTTAAAAATATTTTCCAAAATATTTTTAATATTATCCTACAAATGTTTTAAGTATTTTACCCATGTTCTAATTTTTATAAAATGTTTTGAAAGGAATATTTCTGTCATTTTCCAAATGAGGTAATTTATGACTTTTTCGACAAAAATATGGAAATAATGTTTATTTTTAACTTATACGACATGAGAGGATTTTACCACCATCATGATTCCTTAATGTTTTGAATCCCCATTTACAATTTTACAAAGATATCTTTTAATAAAATGTTTTATTTTATAAATTCACAATATTTAAATAAATTATTTCAAAGTAAAAGGTTATTTTTATCAAGATATTTCTAACGATTTTATTAGATTATTTTCATCTATGTCAACATCCTTTGTTGAATATTATGTTTGATTATGGTAGATCTATTATGATACAATCTATCTTATTTAATTTAAGGTTTTATGATAATTTTGACTATGGATGTGCTATTTTGATATCATTCATGGTTTATGGTTAAATTAATCACATTTCATATTCTAGTTTTTCAATGAGAATGTTTATGTTGTTTATTTTTTCATATGAGGAATTCATTGGGCTTATTAAGTGATGGGAGGAGACTGATATATCCTATTAATGCATTGGTAGGTCTCATGAGACAAACTAGTATGGGTATTGGATTATGTCTTACCCATTTATATATGGTGTCTTGGATAAAGCCTTTACGATATGTTTATGATGTCCGACATTATGCATTACCTCATTATGAGATTAGTTATTGACATTCCATATGATTATTAGACTATTATAATATCCATGTTTATGTTTTCTAGATCATGTGATTATTTATATGGTATTATTAATTTTGTCTATATTATGCTCATGTTATGTTTAAATGGCATGTGTTTTAGTTATACACCTTTACATAATGTTTATGCTTATTTATTAATAATAGATTTTCCTTTATTCTTACCCTTAATGAGAATTTGAGATCACCCCTTTATTATGTTTTATTTTTCCCATGACGCCAAGATATATATTATTACTAATATTCAGGGTTAAGCTCAAAGAATATTTATCCTCTCAAAGGATTTACTATATTGTATTTTATATTATCAATTATAATTTAAGGTTCATGTATGTATTCTAGATTTATAAAATTGCTAAAATAATCGGTCATTCAGTATTTTATTCCTTGTAATCATGCTAATTTAATAAAATAATGCACCGACTCTAGGATTCTAGTGTTGGGCCGTCAAAATATCAGTTGGAATTACCTCCAAAGTTTCGTGTGGTAGAAAATTTGTTTCATGTTTCTCAGTTGAAACATTATCTTTCTGATCCTAACCATGTGATTAGATGAGATCACATTGACCTAGATCCATATGATTCATTGGTTCACATGCCCGTGTATATTGTGGATAGACAATAGAAAGTATTGCATTGTAAAATTATCAGTCTAGTGTGGGTTTTGTGGAAACATGGCCAGATAAAGGAAGAGACATGGGAATAGGAGAAATAAATGATCAAGAAATGGCACGAACTCTTTCAGGATAGTATTGGTTTTCTACTTTTTGGGGATGAAAAGGCTAATGGTGGGGATAATGTAGCACCTCGAGTTTCAAGTAAGTAACCCTTTATTTATTCCTTTAAAGTATGTAAAGTATATGGGTGAATTTTGGGAGGATTAAGAAGCCTTATGGAATTTTTTGGGGATTTTATAAAGGTGAAAGGTTATTGAAAACCGTGAAACTCCTATAGAAAACTATGCATAGTGAGACATGAGCTAATGGGTTGGTGCATGGTTAAGTGCACGGTTTGGCCAAACTATATGAACAACTAGTAAAAACTATGAAAAGTTAGACAATGAGACTTTTCAAAGTTGGCACATGGTTTGTCTAACCATGTGGGCCAACTATGTGTAGTGTTCCTTGAGGTAAATCCTGACACATGGTTAGTGCACAATTTTCCCAACCCTGTGACTAACTATTAATGGTTTAAAAAATAGATCCTAAAAATGTCAACATAGGTTGGGATTATGTTTAAACCCCTCATTTCTACTAAAACACATCCCTAAGTGAATATTTCTTCTTCCCAAAGGTAGCAGAGGTTTCCCCCATTGATTTGGAAGTGATCTGGAGGCGTTTCTTGGTGCGTTGAAGCCAGATTCTTGCAGAAAGTCTTCGTTTATGGTAGTTTTGGTTGTTTTTATTAGATATAATTCTATATCTTTCTCTTTATAAATTTCTTAGATCTATTTCAATGTAGATAGATCTAAGTTGGTTTATTCTAATCATGGTTAGATTTGGATTTTTTGATAATAGGGGAAGAGATCTAAGGAGGGTTTTTGAATATTCAACCCAAATGTTTTGAAGATTTAGTGAGATTCTTCATTTTCTCTATATTTTCCCAATGTAGGTAAATTCAATATCAACTCCTCTATTTAGAGCATGAAGGTTTGGTATCAAATTGAATGTTTTTATTGAAATCAATTGTGAAATTATTGTGAATTTCTTATTGGAAACCTTTTTGGTGATGGTTTACAGAATTATGAAAAATGGTAATTTTTGTGGAAAGTGAAATTGTTAACTTGATTATAAAATGATTATTTTAAAATTATTTTTTAGTTTTGATGAATGGAAACGAGTTTTTAATAAAGGGTTGGTTTTATTAAATGGTTTTTTGAACGTTTTTCAATAAAAGTACTGTTTTATTAAAATGGTTGAAATGGTTGTTTTGGAATTTTTTTTGGAATAATGGTTGTGTGTGTTCATGTAAATTCATGAGAGATAAGGTTATGAAGTCTCCCCCATTATTAGTGGGATGGATAAGTGTTAGGAATTTACCCCATAAAAATGGTTCATTAAGTGATGGATTAGTGAAAGGATGACTTACCACTCATGAGTATAAGGAGGTCTAGGTTTCATGCTTGGTTGAATGTATGGATATGTGGAAGGGAATTAATTATGCTAAAATGGAACTTGAGAAAATCTTTTAATGTTTTTTTTCATTAATTTACTTGGAAAACGGATTTGGTTGGAAAAATATTTTGGTATGGAAATTATTTTATATTCTGATATAAACTATTTTTAATTGTTTTATATAAATTATTTTATATAAATTTTCAAACAGGTTCTATCTTAGTGGCATGAGCAGGGAAGTCATTTGGGGAAATACTACCGAGTTTTATCACTCTCACATTATTTAGAACTTTGGTGATTTTGTAGATAATTTTCATCGAGACATATTTAAAGGTAAAATATCACACTTCTTTAATGGTGCATCGTGATAATTGGGATATATTGTGGAGTTGGAGTATGAAGAGTGTTGGGAGATTTGAAGTACAGTCTTTGGAGTCTTTGGGTTGTGTTGATTTTTTCTTCTTCTCTGTACTTTGATGTTAGTTTTCTTCTAATATAGTACTTTTTTGTAGTTTGATATTGATATCAATGACATTTATTTTAGTTTTCTTTATTTTCATCATGAATCATAAAGTGGTTATTTTATTATGGTATGTTTGGTTGGGGTTTTTATTTTAAAAAGGGAAAATCAGACCCCATATGTATTAAAGACCTTGGTATTTATTTCAAGCCTTTGTCACCTTGGGGACGTTGCTTAAGGCCAATTAGAAATTCCTCCTCAAATCAAGAAAATGAAGAGGGGTGGGATGTTACATCAAATATCCATGATTTGTTATTTTTTACTTGCTTTCAAGGAGGTCTCAACAATAAAACTTCGTTCCTCAAATTTCTCCTTTCCATCTTACTTTCTTTTCTCCCATAAAAAACTTATTACAAATGGAGTGTCATGCATCTTTCTGTATGATGACCAGACTGATCACATATTCTAAAAACTTATTCCAGACATTCAAATTGATTTCTTTTTGGAAATTTTCAAACATCTTTATATTTTTCTTTTTTAACTTCTTATGTGTTTGGAAAGTTACTTATTCTACTTTTAGTATTTATTTCACTTTATTTAAACCTTCTTTTGGGACATGATAATTATGCCAATAATTATAATACATGTTCCCATTGATTTCACAACACTGAAAGAAACCATCAGATATTTATTTTCTATTAAAGTGCAATCTTTCTCTGTTGAAAATTTGTTCAGGTTGATAACTTATTCCTGCTCTAACATACTATGGTCATGGGCCATATTTTCTCATGAGTTAGTTTTTATATTTTCTAGATAAAATAGGTTCTCATATCCTTTTTCCATCCAATATTTCCCAACATTTTTTTGGAACCTTAAATTTTTGAAAAATCAAAAGAAACATTATTTTTGGTGGTTGAGGATTTCACCTAATTCTTGATTTGATCTCTCTCAACAACTTTAGAATTCTCAAATTTTATTTCTGAAGCTTTTTTAAAGTTTTAATTCATTTTTCTTAAGGTATTTTTGAACTAAATAAGTTTATATTGAAACTTATTAACATATTCTTCCTTTGATTCCAATTTCTTACTGAAATCTTCAACCATATTACGTTATTCAATAATTCTTAATTTGAAACATAAGATCACCTGAATGTATTCTTCCTCTTGCTTGATGACATATTTTCTTCCTTTAAAAACTTATTTAAAACTATTATTAATTACTCTAATTTCTTTTTTTATAGTTATATTTTTCTTAATACATTAATAAGTTCTATTTTGAGTTGATACTCTCTAAATGAGTATTCACCGCCTTCTTCACTATCTGAGGAATCTTTTTCTTTCTCAACTTTTGCAATGAAGGTTATGGAATGTTCTGAACTTTCATCTTCCAAAGTAATTTTTCTAGTTGGGTCTGATTCAACTTTATTACTCAGTATACTACTTTTGAATCTAGTGAACTTCTTATTATTTTTGTTGGATAACTTTCCTTTTTTAGATTTTTTTCCACTTCTTCCATTGAGGCTTTCATCAGAATCATCTTGATATTATCTAATTATATTCTTGGGGAAATTCATAGAAAAGTCTATAATTCCACCAGACTCAAAAAAATTTATAGGAAGTCTAACTCCATGAATTCCTCTTCTTTTTGATAGTTATTAAATATAAAATAAATTATTTTGTAATTCAACTCATCATCCACTTTATCTTTAGAATCACAAGGATCATTATCTTCAACATCTTGAATTTTCATCTTTCTCATCATTTCAAAATACATTTAATCTTTAATATTCTTTTTGAACACTGAAAATTTCATCATTTAATATACAATAATAAAGTTATGAAATTAATAAAGAGATAAATCATCCTTATCTTGTAAATAGAAAATTTTAGAATCAAACATGTTCGAAAAGTTTCTAATAAGTTTACTCACAATTATAGAATAATTCAGGACATCTCCAAATATTTTGATGTTAAAAAAAATTTCATTTACTCTGGTGAAGTATTCATCAATAGTTTCTTAATATCTCATTCTTATTTCTTTATACTTACTACACCATATTTGTAGCTTTTCATCCTTTTCTTTAGTATTCCCTTTGAAAATACTTTCCAATTTGTCCCACATACTCTTTGAAGTTTTGAGACCCATCACCTTCATATAAAAATTTTATGATAAGGACATAAGGATATAATTTCTATCCATTCTATTAACTTCAATATTTATATTTTCAGTAAAAGTAATAATGAAATACTTCTCAATAGGTGGAAACCTAATTATATAAGCATCAACAACTTCCATTCCAAGAGATAAGAGATAAGGTATCATCCTATTTTTCCATCTAGACTTTGTTTTCTATCAAATGTAGGAATCCTTCTACTGTTGATAGAGTTGAGATTATACATGATAAGGATTCAACAAGGGAACCCTAGATTTGATACGAATTGAAGTTATAAAGGATAAAATAACAATTCAGAAGAGGGTTGAATCAGTTGTTCACTTTTTAGTAGTTTCAATAATTTTAGAAACTTAACCCCTGTGACCTGTTAAAGTTTATATCCTTATCATCTTTTAGTATATACTCAGGCATGAAAAAGTAGGAAATCAAGTAAATCACATGTGATTTATAAGGTTCAACCTTAGTGTAAGAACCTACATCCTTTTTATATCCACTCACGTGGGTATATGAAAATTCACTATTATGAAGAAGTGAATACAACTCGTGAAAAATACCATTAGACACATTCTATATCCCGATATGAATGATTATACTAACTCCCATAAGTTTTTAAAGTTTTATTACAAAAAAAATTTAGTTGAAAATAAAATAAATACTTTTTTCAAACTGCACCACAAATAATCAGTCTAGATCCTTAGTCTGATTTGGCTGGGTATTATTCTATTTGTATAAGGAGGATTGGTTAGATAGAATCAGTCCAATGAATTCACCCTGATGGACTCAGTATGATGAAACCATTCACAATATTCATTACTCAAACTCTACTAAAATAATCTGTCTGATCATCCTCAATCTAGTAAACAAAAATTTATAGTGTCTGACCTTCTTCTGAGATCTCATTTCGGAAAGGAAATATTGATAGGAATTATGCAGTGCTCTTCCTTTTTTTCATATGTGAAAAAGTTTCAAAGCACATATGCACTTTTTTTTATATTTATAGGTAAATAATAATAGAAAAGGAAGGAAACTGAAAAACTTTTCCTGATTACTCAAATTTTAAATCTCTTAAAAATAATCACATATAAACTCAAACTTTGACTTCTTCAAACCTTCTCAATATCTAAAAGATCTTGAGTATTCTTAGTAACCATCCTCCTTGAACTTCCAAACTTTTCTTCAGTATGATAGAACATCCTCAGATCATTACGATGTGACTTTATTCCTCTACTCATTACAATATTAATTTATTTATCTTCTCATTAAAATATGACTTTCTTCCTCTACTCATTACATTATGAATTTCTTATAGAAACTAAATCTTATTCAAATTTCCTCCTCAGAGTTAGTCCGTTTAACTTTCATCCTAAAACTCAGTCTGATGGAACTTCATTACGAGGGAATTTTACACTATGATGGATTTCCTATTACGATGGAAAGTATTCAATGGAGACTCCACTTAGAAACTTTGAAATTATTTAAACCTTATCAGCTATAACACATTCAGACTTCTGAAAACTTTTTTTCCCAGTACTTATGGCTCTGATACAAATGTTTTCATGATCTATGTAACTGATACAATATTTATGATTTCTCTATTTATTAAAAATATATTATCATGAGAATGTTTCATGATTTATGGGAACTCCATGAACCAAAAAGTATCATCTAACTCGAGGTTATAAAGTTTAATAACTTTCTAACTTCTAACATCATTGTCTTACTTTAATATCATCAACATCATTATAACTTCCTCACTTTGCAATTTTTGAATTTCGAACAAATTCCAAGTCTGATGGATCTTGAAATTTATTCCAATTCATCTGATTCTAATGGTGCATTGGATCAAAAAATTTATATAATTTCAATATTTTATCTTAATTACACCTTCTGAATCCAATTCTTCCCAGAAAGAAAACTTGTTTCAGGAAAAAAACTTTCTCAATGACCAAAAAATTTATCCCCCTTAATGTTTGGATTCAAACATTCAGAAGCTTTCATATTTCTTATAAAAATCATTTCAATGGACTAAGTCTGATCCTAAAGATTAAAAAAATTCATTTAAAAAAATGTTAGTTGTCAACAATTACAAAACTTTGTTAGAAAAACATCACAAATATTCTTCATTTTTTGTGTGTATTCTTCCAGGAATGGTTTTTTAATAGCCATTCTAGGTGTATTGATTGTATATACAAGGAACTAGAGTATTTTACTTTCTTATTATTTTAATTATTTAGTTTAACATTATGTTAAGTTATTAGTTGGTTTTCATGTACTCTTTTTTATATTGTGATTGTATTATAGTTGGGTGTTAGCATGGAAATGAGTTATTTTATATATGGAGATGTATGTGAATTGGGAACGTGGTAGTTTATTAAATGAATGTGAACACATATTGGGATGTGTTAGTTAATGTTCATAGTATGATAGGACATCCCAATTTTTTATAGAATAATATTATTACTTATAGTGGGAGTGTATTTGCGATGCTTCAACCCTAGTCCACTCAGTCGTGCCTGGGCCGAGGTCGCCACATGGCCTAAAATGTGCCTTCCTGTATGCTAGAGGCTACTAAATAGAAGAAAGGGAATAATCCATATAATGGAGAGAATATTCCATAAAATTTGAGTCATACATTAATAGAAAATAATCATGCATCATAACATCCATAAAAATCAAAGTAAAAAGAACAAATAATAAAATGACAGTGCTATATCAAAATGACACTATCATACAAAACATACTCCGATCACCCACTGGTACATTCCCAAATACAAGATAAACCAAAATAGAAAAAAAATAAAAGAGGCTATACTTCCAACCTCAAGCCTCATCTTAGTCTCTGAAACCCATCAAGATACTCCTACATGATCCACTAAACATCTTGTGCTCTGATTAGAAAATTAGTTATAAGGTCTACATGCACACTGAGATGCATTTATAGAGTGTGAGAATATAACTTAGTAGGATTTCACAATGCACCCTTAATATACACTATTATATATATATATGTGTGTGTGTGTGGGTATATTAATGGGGAAATGAATGCATAAATAAGAATCCTCACTGATTAGTCATGTGCTAACCAGGATGCCATGGAACTTGATGAGTAGACACACGTGTCAGGTCATCATGTACTAACCAGGCCACCCCAACCCTTACCATACCTGCTTCGGTTCCATAATGGAATCCACTCATAGCCTCATTCCACCATAACATATGCTTATCCTGTACCGTAAGACTTATTGTAGGATGATTTTCAAACATAGACCTAAAAATCGATGAAATAGGGTACAATAATATGTACATATCTCAATCCATTGCCTTATCACTCAAGGTAGGGTCCATCAGTTATATGTCATGTGTCACCACATGACCCAACCCCTTGTGGGAGGTCCATTTTCATGACCCAAGTCTCATAGGGAAAGTTCCATCATCCACATCTTACATCATACTGTGACCCAACCCCCCAGGCGATCCTCGACCAAAGCCTTCTCAAGGAAAGGTCCATATCTACATCCTCAGTCATATCATGAGCAAAACCCCCCTGAGAAGTCCTGAACCCAATCCTACTAAGGAAAGGTCCACCAAGTATACAAACCAAGATTTTAAAGGTAAGATACCACAACACATGCAGTAACACATAGGGCCCAAAACCCATCACAATACTCACTATCTGATCCCAAGGATCTAGTCACTTGAGAACTATCCCCTCATCACAACACATTTTTACTCATCCATTGGGGTACCTAATGGGTCCTATAGACTCTTCATAATCTATACTCATCGATACCACCTCAATCCCTTTACCGTACAATGACACCATAACCCAAAGGATCTATTGGATCATTATTAATTGAAATTATGACTATAAAGTGTGTGTGTGTGGGGGGGGGGTGAATAGTTGTTTTAAATATTTAAAAACATAAAAAACAAGAGTTTATAAAATACAAATCTTTAGTGAGTGTGGTGTTCTTGAAATGAGTTTCAAAATAAATAAAAAGAAAAAACACTAATATTTATAGTGGTTTGGATCACAAAGATCCTAGTACACTCCTCAACATCCTCTAATCATTTAGGATATTGGTACCCACAATGAACCTCACTTTTAAAGGTGCGAGAACCTTGTTACAGACCCTAAATTTTACAAGAACCCAGAGGCATGCCCTAGTATGTTACAAGAGACCAACCTAGTCTATTTACCTAAATTTTGATAGGGATTCACAACTCTTAATACCTTTTTGGTGGTGGAATAACTAGAGAAAACAATAATTTCTTCTGATGGGGAAAATAATAAACTAGAAAAAAAATAAATAAAAACATATAAATAAATATTACATGAATATGAAATATAGAGAGAAATTAGAAGATGATAAAAAATGTATAATATGTTGAAGTTTGATGACTTTTGATCACTTTAATGGAACAATTTCTAAGTTGAAGTACTCTTGTGATCAAACTAGAGTACAAAAGTCATAGAAGTTCATAAAAAATCAAGAGAAACAAAAATGTATTGAAGATATATAACAAGTTATCTATTTTTCAAATGATATGAACTGATATTATTTTTATCCTTGAAGAAGTTTCTTGTATCATTAATATAAAGATCTTCTAAGTGCTTTTCTATCTCCAATATTTTCTTAACACTTGTTAGAGAATAATAATAAAATAATATGACTATTACCTTTGTTTATTAAAGCCATGCTGAAAAAAGGTACAATCAGGATTTATATTTCTTTATGAAATATTAAAATAGAAAATTTAATATTTAAAGTATAATAATTTTAAATAAATTATATTTATAAAACAATTGAAATAAAAATATAATCTTCTAGATTATAAAGATAGTAAAATGTTTCAAAAATTGAGAATCACATGAATTTTAAATTGTATGAAGATGTGTACATAAAATATGATGCTAAAATTATATTTTACACACTCTATAATTTTATTTCAATAAAAATAATACAGTAATTATTTTAATAAAATAAATTAAAAATAATAAGTAAAAAATTTTAGAAATATTTTTTAACCAATGATGGATTAAAAATTCTAATGGTAGATTGACCCACCATTAGTTTCCAATGGTGGTAAAATAGAGAGTGGTGACTTAATTTTCTACCGTTGAAAACAAATAATGGTAGTTTGTTTTTTCTAACAATAGAAAAAATGATCTACCGTTTCAAAATAGAGTAGATCCATCATTTCACCTAAAATCATAAAAAAAGATAAATAAAAATCCAAATAAAACTAATGTTATGCCACTAAGCAACCAAGAATTAAGGAGAAGTAATAAAAAATTTTCTACTATTGGATTTCCAATGGTGGAATATGACTTACTGTTGGAGATGACCAATGGTGGAGAAAAGACTTACCATTGAATAAAGTCCAATAGTGGAAAAATGACCTACCATTAGATGAATTCCAATGGTGGAAAACCAAAAATATACCAAAGAAGATACTGATGTACAAAAAAATACTTATAAAATAAGAAAACAAAATAAAAAACAACAAGAATCCTACTGCAGAAAATGAGAAGAATAAAACAATAGGTGAAACTTAGCTACCATCGGATTCCAACAGTGGAAAAAATAGAGAATCTATCATTATAATAAATAAGATACCATTAGATTCCAATAATATCAAAATAGATAATGGTGTCATGTATGCTACTATTGGAAAATTTATCCACCATTGAGGAACAATTATCTGTGGAATGATAACAATACCACTAACTTAAAGTAGATTCATTATTGAAGAACCTATGGAAGAGAGAATATCTAATGGCTAAGTTTGATCCACCAGTAGAATTTAGCTACTGTTGGATTAAAATGGTAGAAAATGTCCAAATATTGGTAAGTTTTATAGATGAACGAGGAAAAAATAATACCATCACTAAGGCTATCAGATAAATCTTCGGTCCAATATTTCAATCCGAATCATGGTGAGAGGTACAAGAGATGGATTAAGTTCAAAGGATGTAAGCATGCTGGGTCAAGAGAATCTATGATTTGAAGATCCTCATAAGATATAAGGTATAATAAAAATTTGATCTACTATTTTCTTGAAGTAAGATGCATGAAGAAGATACCAAGACCAAATGATATATAATCCATAAGCTCGAAGAAACTCGATTAGATTAGTTGATGATTCTATGATGATATTCGGTGAATTGGAGAACATCAGGCCACCAAGAAAGACATATGAAGATCAAACCCAAAGGTGATGAAGTTAAAATAAGAATGTGGGAGATTGAATGATGGGGAATAGATTTATCCTATAGTTTATGATCTATCCATAGTTTTAGAAAAGGATGAATAGTAAAAACAAAACTGAGTCCCACATCGATTTGGAGAAGTAGAGGGAAATAAGTATAACAAACAAGTGGTTTTAATCCACTATTTGAGATGAATATCTGAGATAAGAATTGATTACAATTTTCATACTCATGGGCCTTAGGCCTAGTGGGCTGCCTTGCCCAACCCATGCACCTAGCAGGCACACTCTATGTTTCTTATACACGGGCTCGTACGCAATGAGCATGTACTGTGCACACTAAGCACTCCAACCTCATTATGGGATACCTATAGAGGGCCTTCCCATGAGGTTGACCCAATAGGCCCCCTAAGTGTTTGAGGGATATCCTAAGTGGCTCACATGGGTGGCCCAATTTTTTTACTTAACTAAAAAATCAAACATAAGTAAAAAAGATATAACAACATGAATTTCATTAAAACATGTAACAATCATTGAACAATTAACATTATTAGAACATTTCATTAAAAAATGATTAACTTTTGATAAAAATATAATTTTAATAAAACTGATTAGATGGTCATTTATCAAAACAAATAATATTGTTATATTATTAAATTACCAATTTCAAATACTAACAGGATCCACTAACCCAAACCCCAAGGTCCAGTCCAACCTCACCCAAGCCCATCATCACTCCTAGTCATGCTTCCCAAGAACCATCCCAAGTCATCATGTTGTAACCCTGACCTCAATAGGTGGGGTCTAAAACCCTTTTAAATCCCCTTGAAATCCAAATACAAATCCCTAAATAACCCCCTAAACCTGTTATGGGTTTCATCCAACATCTCTTAGGGATATATCTCATATCTCTACCTAGAGTAAACCCCTCTTCATTACACATGTCAAGTCCTACCAGACTCATTCCACTCTCTATGTACTCCAAGACTCACCTATATACATATGGGAGAATTCCTAGTCATGAGATGCATGACCATATCACCCATCATCACTTGACCCAAGCCTCTCATGCCTACCCACTAGCTCTATGAGCCCAGCTAGGTATATCTTGAATCTCATATCACATACCAGGACCTCCTAGAGGTCTCTCATCAGTTCAACCCAATCCCCCTAGTGACATAGTCACCTAGAGATCTCAAATTACCCAAGGTGCTAAAAGCACTTGGTCACATCTTGGGAGGCTCAAAGCCAACCTATCATCTGACATTAGGACTCTACTGGTTATTATACCCTATTCTTAAACCAATGAAATTATTCATATGATCATTCTCATAGAAAGACATGGATATGGTTTTGAATCATAGGGGCTACCTACATGAAACATAGAGTTAACCCCTTCCTAAGCTCTGCCAAGCCTCATCCAAGATCACTAAGCTTGGTCTACACTCTCAAAAACTAATATCACACCAAAAATGAAAAAAAAATTAATTATATCAATTTATAATTAATTAAAAATAATAATTTAAATAGGAATAAATGCCTAAAACTCACCGAGTGACATTCATTATCTGAAATCTTGAGCAACAGGGTGTGGTTGACTCCTAACACACACCCGGACCTAATCCATGTGAAATACCTAATTAATACACTAATTCCAATGAATACTTTTATCAAAATTTCAGAAAAATCCCTATGAAAAATCACACAATGACATACCATTGTCTAAAAAATGTGCAAAAACATACGATCACCCCCTTCATTATTAGCTTATTTCACCATGCTCTGATGTAATAAGCACCAATTTTTAATCTAAATATTATTGAAATCATTGGAAATCAAAGGATAAGAATAATAGAGGATGAAATAGACAATATACCTTATATCAGCCATGGAATCTCCACAAAAACTATCCCCTATCATGGGGAAACCAAAGGGAGGTGATATATGGTCGTTTGAACCTCTCACGCATGATCCTCGACCAAGAACAAGGGGAACCTTTTTAAAAAAAAGACCCCATGAACCTTTTAGGGAGCAGAAAAATGTTCACACCATGAACCAATTAGGTAGAGGGGCCCACCCTTTGACACTAATATATCCACGGTGTGACCACTTGGTCATGCTATGAATGGGCTGCTGCTGCAATTTTGCAACAGCCTAACCACATGACCCTTATTCAACCTCCTTCTAAACACCAAGGGAATACTAAAAACTTCAAACCATGTCCAAAAACACCATTCAAAGATATATATATATATATATATATATATATATATGTTTTTATTTCCAATATTAGTCCTAATTTTCAGATCCGACCCCCTACCAAAAAAAAAGTTACACTTCCACTAAAACAAAACAACCCAAATATCCACTGAGCATTACAAACTCCCCACTATAAATCTTCTCATCCCTAAAAAGTAATGATAATCCTTAAACTACACCTCAAAAACTCTCATGACCACTAATTCACTGATAATTCACAAATTATTTCTCTTGAACACCGAACTCACTTTCATTGTGAAACTCTAACAACAAGAACACTATTCACCAGAAACCGAGCCACCCACTCCCTATCAACGCCAACAATGATATAAAGTTCACCTACACCAATATCTCCCAATTCACCATAGTTTATTTACCCGATTCATCCCAAATTTTATGGTGCACCCCACCATAAGACTCAACTCAGAAAGGCCAATTTTTAAACCATGGTGCTCCCCACAATAGGAATTGCCTTCATGAAACACCCTTACAGTGACCTACTGACTCGCCACCAATATTATAAACAACACCCATGATGCTGTTTCCACCTCACCATGTCCAAAATCACACAAAAAACACAAATAAGACCATCTATGGATGAATTTTCCCAAAAACACTCAATTTCTTCCACTGAAGTATTGACTCAACACCTGATCATGATACCTTAACTCATAAAGGAATTATAGAATCGTTTAAGTCCCCACAAAAAAGCTCAAACCTAACACTTGGTGTAATTACACGGTTAGATCACAAACCACCCCTCCATCCATCATGCTATAACCCAAAGCACCGACCCATACCCAATATAATTCTCTCTCAGATCACAACAAAACCTCCCTAAGACCGATGTCAGTGCACTGAATCCAGCTGACACCACAATCAACATTTCATTCTGGTATTACCCAAGGAACCAAATATTAGTGGATTTTATCACACACCATCATCATGGTGTCACCTCGACAATCCACTAATCGGTATCACTGCAACCATGACCTATTCAACACAAGGGTCATCAAATCAGGACTGATATGATTTTACCCACCATAGGAGTGTCATTATCACCTCTTGATAAAACCAAAGCCCAAAATCTATACCTCACGCTCTTTACATTTCTATAGATAATGAATAGATATGACAGAACCTATCTCACCTAAGAACCAACAAGAAACACCACAACAACCTATTCTCAACCTACCAGGAATAGAATTCTCCAACAAAAAAATGGTGCGTTCCTTCAATATGAATTCCCTTACACCAATCCTAGATCACTTACCCAAATGAGTTCCAACACCATGCCACCCTGAAAATTCATGTCAAGGAATCAACTTAGGCTGATCATACCATGATACCCTGATCTATCACCAATATCATCTCTCACCACTTAGTAACATATTTTAACTCTCCAAAACCTAATATTCCATTCCTATGAGTGTATCACCACTTCAATATCATTGGAAAAACACTCAGTTTCATCCATAACCCAAACTATTCTTAATGAAAACTCAAATATCACATTCAGTGATCTTCAAACTAATGGTAACCACACATAAATTTCACACAACTTCCCACATACATTGATACTTTTCCCAAAAATTCCCTTCATTTCTCACTCTTCTTATTAGGAAAATTGATCCACTAATAATCCACTCACAAATTATTAACTGACATCTACATTGATGTAAACTAAACCCAACAGTTTCACTATCCTATGCAACCTAATCACACTACTCGACTCACACTCTCATGAGTCATCTAACCTAAAATCACACACTTAATCGAGTGACCATGTCCCACTGCATGTCTTGATGAACCCATAACCCAAGGTATATCACTTTTTCCAAGCATAGCTTCATGATCACCCATGACATGGGTGTTGTTCTAAAATCATGATCATCTACCCATGATCCCACCACATCACCCTAAATAATAACCCAAAAAATAATAGGTTCATATACCAAATTACAATTTACCTAAAAACTAGCCTTATTACCATAAAAACATTAAGTGATTTTCCTCTCTATATACCAAGGCATTTTCCATGCCTCTCTTCAACTGATTGATTTGGTTATACAAAATGCTAAAAATAATCTACATGGGAAAAATTTTATAGGCTGTTGATGAAACTTTAGGTAACCAAAACCTACATCCTCAAGGAAAAAAGTTCCCATCCTCAAATCACCTCTCAAGAACACCATGCCATCATTGATTCATTACCATGGAATTAATTCTCACACCATCCCACTATAGGTCTCTATACATCCCTTGATGAAGGGAATCTATTACCATGACTATAAAAACTCTAAAATTAAGATCCATATTACCTACCATCAAAAGGAAATAATCCATGGTATAACTGAATATAATTTCACTAACAATTTGTTTAGGAAAATTCTATATAAGTTGTCGACACATTAAACAAATGAACCTCACATTAGAAAACAACCACAGGTAAGAACACATATTCCATTTGAATACTACATTTTGAATATGATGTATATACATGGGTATCTTTCCAATAGCATAAGATCCAAAAAATTATAAATCATAACTCCAAAATCCATGAACATCAACCAAGGAGAAATCATACAATTGTGACATCGAAAAACAAGAACAATAATCTCATACCTCTGGTAACCTAAAATTTCTATCAGAAAAGGTTTTCTCGAATCACTAGTATAATATATATCATAGGTTCTGACACATTCCTAAATAATATTTCTACTATCTCCCAAAATAATAAAACAAAATAAAGCTCTGATACCACTTTGTGACACCCTGTCTCTAGACCAATAAGTAGTGCCCAAGACAAGGTCTCTGCATGGCCTCAAGTTCGGATCCATGTATACCAAATTCTATTGACTAGAGATGAAGGACTAATCCATATAGTTTAGAAACTATTCCCTAAAATTAGAATCATAAAACACCATAAAATAACCAAGTATTATACAAAACTATAAATATAAGAGTGTGTAGAATTAAAAATAAAACAATAGTGATATATCAAATTGATATTTCCATAAAAAACATACACTGATTTACCACTAGACCAATCCAAAATAAAAAATAAACCAAAATAAAACAAAATACAAGAGGATATCTAGCTAACCATGATCCTTATTTCAATCTCTGATACCCATAGAGCTACTCTATCCTGATCCACTACACATCTTATGCTCTAACCTAAAAATAATACATAACATCCGCACACTCACTGAGATGACCATATAGGTTGTCATCATATAAATCAGTAGAGTCTAACCAATAAACCCTAATATATATCATCATATGAATTTTTATTCATCAGGAATCAAAAAACATAAATAAACATGCTTAATAATTCACCGTGTGCTAACTGGACTTCCATGACACTTGATGAGGTACACACACTTGTTAGGCCATTGGGTGATAACCAAGACACCCCTATCTTAACCTACCTACTTTGAAGTCATAGTGGAACCCATTCTAGAATTTTCCACCACAAATTATTCTCATCTTATACAAATAGACTCAGGGTATGGTAGTTTCCAAAACTAGACCCACTACTCAAAGGAATAAGGCATGGTACTATGCCCATATCTCGACCAACTACCTTATCACTAAAGGAATGGTCCATTAGTTATATATAAAAAATTACCCCATGACCCATCCTCTTGTGAGTGGACCACTACCATGAACTAATACACTTAGGTAAAGGTCTATCATCTATTACTTTCATTACAACATGACCCAACCCCTTGACTGATCCTCAACCCAATAATCCTCAAGGAAATGTCAATATTTTCATCCTAAATCATATTAGGACCCAACCCCAAGTAGTACTTGAAACAAAACCTTTAAAGTGATGAAAATTAACTGAAATTTCATGATTTTTTTTGTGATCAACCTCTCAAGAAATCCTCTCAATATCTCACACAAAACCCCCTTCATTATTTTCAATTTCCACCATGATTCGGTAGAATCAATGCCAAAACCTAAAAAAAATTCAATTGAAATGAGTGGAAATTGAAGATGAATAAAAATAGAGGAATAAAAAAACAACATACCTCAGATCCACCATGAAATCACCATAAACCACCCCTTCTCAATGGGGAACCAAAGGTATGGGAGAGATGGTCGTTTGACCCTCTCGTGTATGCTTCTTATCCAAGAATAAAGGTGGGTCGACCCCTTTTTAAAAAAAGACCCTAGAAACTATTCAAACTATGAACCACCTAGTAATTGGGAACCTCCTTCTTCCCCTAATACTTTCATGGTGTGACCACTTGGTCATGTTGTGAATGGGTTGCTGCTGTAATTTTGAAGCAGCTTGACCACCTAGTCGAAACACCCAAACACCCAAACAACCGGGTCATCCACTAAACCTCATACCATGTATAAAAAAACTATTTTTAGATGTATAAATGTTCATATTCATTATATGATTCATGTTTCTAAAACTATACCCCTCAAAAAACCCAAAATTAATTTTTTTCCAAAACATATTGACCCAGAAATCCACAAGGCATTATTGTATTGGCTTTAGGAAGCATGGATAATGGTTGACATGAGTAAGTATTTTTTTGATATTCATTTATGGGATAATGGTTTATAAGTATTTTAATGATTTTACCAAATAAATATAGGTATGAAATGTATCTTATTATTGTGGTTTAAAATTAATTAATTTATGAGGTGTATCTAGTGGTTCAAAAATTAACAAACCTTAGCTTGATTGTGTGTTTGAGTTTGAGGATTGCATAGTGTAAGGTGAATTCTAATATTTTAGGACCTATATTCATTCATAGTATAAACTATGGAACAATTTTTGTGTTTCTAGTATATTTTTATGGTTTAGGGAATAATTATATGGTCAATTGGTTTTTTGGGTAAATGCTCAATTTCTTTTTGTAAGTGTCTAGATTGGGATATAGAGGCTTTTTTTAAAAGTACATTGGTTAATTTCAAATTGATTTGAAGTCTAGTTGACATGTGTTGAGGTTATTTAAAACTTTATAAACTTCTCAATGAGACTTTTAAGCATGAATTATCAAATTTAGTGTAGTAATAGATCTATGTAATTTAATATTTGAACAAATTCTCTATATTTTTACTAGATTATTTGGATAAAACTATTTTAATTAAGGAGGCTTGGTGAGTTTTATTTTTATGTTTTTTAGGATAACCTTTAGAAATTTGAGTTGCGATGAATCACTATTCTCAAGATAAATGGTTTTTTATTTAAGTGATTATGTATATTTGGAATCTATTTATCATAGAGTTGAAAATTCCCTTGGGGGAATACTTTCTCATTTCAATTCTATGTGTGTATTATGTATCTCCGAGATAGGTACATATAGTAATGGTTTTAGGTGTTTTGGTTTAAATGTATAAAAACATAGGTTAAGGTAAACATGGTATGAAAAAACCATTGAATGGTATGAATAGTTGGGTATTTTTTCCTTGTGGTGGTTTTATTGTGAATTATCAGGAACGTCAATAAACAGAAGTTCATCCACCAGATGATCACAATGGTAGAAACAGATCACCGGTATGAATTATTTGTAAGTTAAATTTAACAGAAATCAGAATTATTTCTATACCCAAATTTCCAAACTAAATAAAACATACACCTAGAAGAATATATGAAAAAAGGGAAACAAGAATAAAGTAAGAACATTAGTTTTAAATGGTTCAAATTTTTATCCTACATCCATAGGAGGACATTGAAAGATTTTATTACACCAAAGGTAAAATGTTTACAGCTAGTGACTTATCATCCACATGGATCAGAGACCACAAAGGTCACTTGATGACTCTATACTTCAATTAACTCCTCAACAGAGTAGTACCACCCTCTATATATAGAAGGTTCTATCCTATCAATTGGTTTCACTGAATTCCCACATTCATGATTGACCATTTGACACACTATGAAATTGCCGATCTTCCGTATAATTCCTCAACATGAACTACAATCGCTGATAACTAAACAAAGATCATATTCCTTACTCTTCCCTGAATAATTTAAATAAATAAGGATTTAGATGTGGGAACAGTTTCATCTACCAGTGACACCACCATTAGGACTTCTGATAAACTAATAGCTTGAAAAAGGTTTGGTACTCTAACTCCATATTAATAAACCTTCCACACCCTTCAGGTGACTTGTGTCACAAAATTTTGGTAAACTGATACAAAATAATTGAAGAGAAATCAAAATACTAAAAATCTCTCACTTTAATATAGATTTAAGGATCCTTGGATGACATCCACTTCTCCAAGTCAATGTAGTGAATTCCATCCTCCTTTCTTTCCATTCACTGTAGCCCCACTAAGGCATAATGTTTCCTTAAAATTTCTTGGACCAACACATTGGTGAAATTTTCCACTGGATTTATTTTTTGTTAATCATTTCTATCTCTATCTCCCCACCTTCTAGAAACATCCAGATATACTTTTACTTAAGTAAAATATGTTTATCCATTGTATAAAAATCTTATTACCTTCCATGTGAATAAAACTTTAACCATCACTGTAAAGTGTCTTGTTTCCTTAACCTTTATCGAGTTATTTAAGAAAATGCCTCAACCACACTATTTCCTTTCCTGCTTCCATTTCTAAAATAAATTCAGTTTCTATTAATGAGAGAGAAACAACCATCTCCAATATTGACATATATATGATAATTATTCCATAAATAATAAATAAATAATCAAAATTCATCTCCTGAGTATCAAAATATCCCCTAAAAATGACATCAACTTACCCTTTTAGCGGTTCATTCACACCAAAACACAATTAAGTATCTACCATTACTCTAAGATAATGTATAATCCACTTCAAAGCCTCCCAATTCTCTTTTCCCACATTTTCTATAAAGTAGATAATAACTTAAATTGAATGAGTAATATCTAGATAAGTGCACAACATGACATATATTAAAATTCCAATGGAATATATGAATAGAATTTTATCACTATGCTTGACCTCATCTTCTATTTGAGGTGATTTCTCTTTAGATAGTTTGAAATTATTTATAAGAGGAGTAACAATATATTTACATCTATTCATACCAAAAAAATTAATTACTTTCCAGATTTACTCCTATAAGATTACTAAACATCCACAACTTCAATCCCTTTCAATATTCATTCCCAGTATCTTCTTTACTTCACTTAGATCTTTAATTTTAAAAACTAATTAACAAAATATTTCTCCAACCTTTGAATCTATTGGAAATTAAACCCAAAAATAATCATATCATCTATATAAAAGAGAAGGATAATGAAACATCCATCCAAAATATCCTTATGGTAGAGATAATGATCTGAGTTTCTCTACATGAAACCTTAACATGACATGAAGCCATAAAACTTACCTTTTTTATTTAATTTGTTCTTGTTTAAACCTATAAAGTCTTATTTTGAGTTTACACACCAATTCATGATTCAATTTGTTAACAAAACCATACGGTTGATTTATAAAAATCTCCTCCTTGAGAACCTCATGAAGAAATTTCATCTTACATAAATTATTTCAATATTAATATTTTTAGTATCAACCATACTTAAGATATCCTATAATAGTATTCTTAACAATCAATAAAAATATTTCTGAAAAGTCAATAACTTCATTTTTTTGGAAACCTTTTACCACGAACCTTTCCTTATACATCAAACTTTTTCTAACTTTTTTCTTTAAATAGAATATCCATTTTTTTTCTAATGATCTCTTTCCTCATGAAAATTTAGTTAATTATCAGGTGTTATTCATATATAAAAAATAAAACTTATCTAGTATAGAAAGATCCCACTTAGTATAATCATTAATTATTGATACCTCTTCTGTACTTTTAGGTTCTCCACCATCTATTAAATTTAAGAAGTGAATATCAGCTACATACCTATCATCTAGTTGTTTGATTCTAAAAGATCAGTATAATTTAAATTTTGATTTAGCTCTTTAAGGTGCTGATAGTTTTGATAAATCATTTACCAATTAATTTTTTTAATCTTCATCAACCATTGATCTCACCAATATATCAATCATAGTTATATAATATGATCTTATAATTCTACTTCTTGAACATTCCTTTAGAATTTTTTAACATTTTATAGACTCAATATACCCTTAAATTTACAGTAGTTGATTTATTATAGAACTTTCAATCAATTAAACTTGGACTTCAGATGATTCTTATATTGACCTAGGATTTTATACATAGATATTTATATCTTAAAATATGAATATTCACTTCATTATAGAAAAATACGCATTAAAATTGTAATGCTTAGCTGTCTTTGGAAACTTGGATACATAAAAAAGTGGTTCATAAGTAAATTACATCATCTCCCACTAGGTTCTCCATAACTAAAACCCTTATTAGATATATCATACATAATACCTTTATTCATAACCTGGGGAAAGGAAACATAAGATAGGGTGATATTATATGCCCAGTAAGGTTAAACAAGGGATATATAAAAATAACATGAATATAAGGGTTTGAAAACACAAGAATGACATTTGAAAATCATACCCTGCATATCATAGATCATAAAATTGAGTAATGGAATAAATATTGGTAGTTAATAAGACATGAATCATAAAGGAATAAAATAACATAATCCATGAGAGTATAACATTGACATAATACATAGATTTTTGGCATACACATAAGCATAGAAAATCTTATGTAAAGGCTATCCACCAAGACATTCATAACATATTAGTTTTGGGATAACCACTAGTGTAACTTATTTGGTCTTGGGATAACATCATGTGTGAACTATTTTAAGATTGAGGTAACCTCCCATGTATCCTATTTTGAGCTTGTGATAACCACCCGTATACCCTCTTTTCGTCTTGGAATAACCTTCAATGTACCCTCTTTTAGAGATTGGGATAATCTTCAATGTACCCTTTGAGATCATAGAACATTAATCATATCCCAATTAATTGAAGTGAGATATAGGTCCTAATCATGACATAATCCATACATTTATGTTATATAATATCATAAAACATTCATCATATCATAACCTATAGAAAGTAAAGGGGTTTCATATGAATTTCATCATAACATAACCCATGGAAAAGTAACGAGCTTCATTAGTATCTTTTTATCATAAAAATAAATTATATAGTTAAAGAATAAGGATGGTATCATTGGATCATATCTCTATTAAAGATTAATTAACATTAAAGGATTTCATCTTATATGGAAAATGATTTTGAAATATCACTTCAAACATTTCTTGAAGAAAATATCTTTTATATTTTTAAATAATTTCTTTAAAATTTAAAAAATTTATACATATTAAAGAATTATTTTTATTTTAAAATAACCTTGAAAAATTATAAGGTAATATTTAAATAATTTAGTGGTCATGATGATAGAAAATTATGTTCATTCCATACAAGTTAAAAGAAAACATTCCTTTCACATTATAGTAAAATGTCTATAAGAGACTTGTTCAGAAAATGACATGAAGATTTATTTTAAACTATTTGGTAAAAACTAAAACATGGGTAAAAATTTATTTAAACCATAATTTTATAATTTTCAAAAATTTCATTAAAACATTTTTATAAAATATTTATATGGAAAAAGGATTTTTGACTGAAGATAGAAATAATGTTGATTTTTTCTTAAAAACATTATTTCATTATGTGGAGTACTTAAAGAGAGAAAAATGAAAGGTAAATATTTATTCTTTAGAAACAGCCATAGGATAAGAATATTCCTGAGTTTATTGATATATAGATCATAATATTACATCATTATAACTTAATCATAAACAACTCTGATAAACAACGAGGTTGTAACATAATACCCCAATTGGTTTATTTTTAATCACAATCCCCATGAAATAAAGAACATTATATGGATATTTATATCCCATAATTTCATTATAATAATAATAAAATAAAATCATAAGATTTATATTCACCACACAAAAGAAACAAGTGGTGTATAAGGCATGTGTCCCACCGAAATAAAAGTGTGGTGAAAATCTCTTAACTTAAGTATTGACTTCCTTTTTACTTTTTAGAACCTGCTATATAATAAATATAGTTTTATTATAAATATATATCAAAACAATAATTACATATACCATAACATATATTATTTACTTATGACCTTCTATTAGATGTTTATTAATAATTTCTTATTAAAATCATTTTATGGTAATAATTGCTTCATTTTTTCATGTATGTTTTGGTTTGTTATTTTTAGTATTTCTAATTTGATAATGATTAAATAATAACTATAATTTTAACCATGATATAAATATCATATATATTAATTATATATGTATTTATATTAATCCATAAATGCTAGATATAGAAAATGAATGACACTGTTCTTGGAGACTGTAGGTTGTACGTACACTTGAACGCTGTTTCCATTTTCTAAAAGGATGGAATAAAAGAAAATTAAATAATATATAAGATTTATGGAATAATTTTTATGTCATAGTTATCATATATATTAATTAAATCTATACTTATTACCATCCATGTAAAAATTAAATTAAAAAGGCATCACATCACTTCGTGGAGGATGTAATCCACACATTGCATGAGAGACACTATCATTTTTCATAGGATTAGAAGGTAATTAGGTAGATGTAATATTAAAATTAAATAGGTATAATTATTTCAAAAATATAATATATATATTTTAATTCCATAACTATATCTATCAATGATAGGTGGTGATGTAAAATGAATTACATCGGTTCGTGAGGCGGTAATCCATTGTACACACGATCAACGGTTTTATTTCCCATTTGATGGAAGAGAAAATGGATATAGATTATTCTATTAATATTTCAATATTTTAATATATTATAGATACTAATGTTATCATATAATAATATTTGAATAATATTTTAATTATGTAGATGAAGAAATAAAACAAAAACACAAAGTTAAGAACAATACCTCTTATTCGGAGAGCCTCTTTAGGTTTATACATAAATCCTTCTTTAAAGAGCTTCATAATCAAAATAAAGAACTAAGGAAATATTTAAGGAATTAAATAATAGGTTTGGGTAGTTATTTTATGAAACAAAATTTTTTGGTAGTGTGAATAGGAGAGAATAAGAGATGTCCTTTAGTAAGTGGGGAAAAGAACCCATTTGGAAACAAATTGGATATTTCCCAAAATAATCCAAAATGATAAGATTATTCCCAAGAAAATAGCTTCAAAATTACCATTGATTCAGCTTTTATAAATTATAATGTCTAAATAATTCTATAAAAATGTAATTTGACATGTTTTTAGGTCATTTTAACTCATATCATTTTAGTTTAATCCTCGATAAACCCGTTTTAACCTTAACTAAGGTAATTAAATTTTAGTATTAATTATGACCAAAAATTAATTTTACCTTATTATATAATATTTATTATTATTATTAATAATATTTAATTCATTTTACTAAATTAAATTCATATAAGACGTATAATTTAATTTAAAATTAAACCCACAAACGCGATAAAAAAACAGTTTTCCAAATAGAAAATTTTCATAAGTATAGAAAGTTATAATATAAAAAATAAAAATCAGTTTGATTTAAATAACCTAAATTGGATTAATAATAATATAATTCAACTATTTTTACTTTTAAAAAAACATTAAAACAAAATTTATCATGTAAATTCTTTAAATGAAAAGGCAGTTTTTAATAAAAAATAGCATTTTCACTATTCATTAAAAAATTAAACTTTTCAGAAAAATCCAAACAATTTACCATAATATAATTTTGATATGTTTATTCCAAATATGAAGTTAATTTTTTTAGATAAATTTTATAAAATTAAAAAAAATTAATTTAATGATTTGTTCACAAAAAGCAATAAAAATCATGTTTTTGGTAAAAAATGTATCTTCAAATCATATAAAGGATTTACTAAAAATTAAGAACTTATTTATAAATATATTTTATTTACCTAAAAAATTTATACTTAATTTTCAAAATATGTTAATTCCTATTAGTATCATCAAGTTTAATGGATAGGTTATAATGGTCATGTTTAAATATTAATATTAATAGTATATTATGTCTCGTTAAAACTCGGTGTTGTGTATAATAAAAGCTACCAAAAAAACTAATTTTTTTTTGTAAAAAATATTTCATAAAAACTCATGGTGTTACATTATATCCCCCTTAAAATGAAATTCTACCTCAAAAATTTTCACTCTGATTTAAAAAAATGAGGATACTTCTACCTCATCATATCCTCAGGTTCCCATTTAGCCTTTTCAAATTAGCAGTTTCTCCATAAAACTTTAACTAGGTGAGTGGAATTGTTTCATAACATGTTTTATCTATGATCTAGAATCTACAATTTTTTTTTCATAATAAATATCTTACTCTAGGGGTATGACCTCTAAGTTTAGAAAATGTGAAGGATCAGTTATGTAGTTTCTTAGGAGAGATACATGGAACACATCATGAAGTTGAGTGAGGTTTGGTAGAATTTCCAGGTGATAAGAAACCATCCCTACTAGATCAAGAATCTTGACAGGGAAAATATACCTAAGCATAAAATTTCCTTTCTTTTGAAATCACATAACCTTATTCTGTGGATAAATTCATAGAAACACCTTCTCATGAACTTTAAATTCCAGATCACACTGACGATTATCAACATAACTTTTCTTCTGACTTTGTGCTGACCTTATTTGTTACCAAATGGCTCTAACCTTATATACCATTTCTTCTATCAAATCAATTCCAAATTACTTTATTTCCCTAAATTTATCCCAACATGTTGTATTTCTACACTTATTTCCATAAAGGGATTCATAAAGATCAATCAGAATGCTTGAATGAATGTTATTGTTGTGTAAACAATTGACTAAAGGAAGGTGTTGATCTTAACCACCTTTTAAATCCATAAAATAATTTATCATCATAAACTCTAGGGTTTTAATGGTTCTATCATACTAAAAATATTTATGAGGATATTGTGTAGTTTTAAAAATCAATTCGGTATCAAGAGCTTGCAGAATACTTCACCAGAACTTCAAGGTAAACCTCAGATCCCGATCAAACACAATAGATTATTGTACTCTATGAAACATTACGACTTCTTTAATGAATATACCAAAAATATAATCCAGAGATAAATCTTCCCTGATAATAATAAAGTGTGATGAATTCGTAAGGTGATCAACTATAACTTATATAACATTATACCCTTTACATGTTTGGGGGTGTTCGAAGACAAAATCCATGGTGATGTTTTCCCATTTCCATTCTAGCATGGGTTATGGATATAATATTCCATTATAATTTTGTCTCTCATCCATAACTTGATGACATACCAAGAATCTAGATAAAAACTCTGCAATATCTCTCTTTATTCCATCACACCAGAAATACTTTTTAGATCTCTATACATCTTTGTACTTCTAGGATAAATAGAGAATGAAAAACTATGTGCTTACTCTAATATCTATTTTTTTCAGATTAGGTTTAGATGTAACACATAAACATTTCTTGAACCTTATCATTCTATCATAATCAAGGTTAAACTGAGGAACATTTCTAACCTTCTCCAGCTCTACATCTTCCTTATATGACTCTTTAATATTTACTTGGATAGATAGTTGAACACATATTTGAGAAAGATAATATTTTACCCCTTCCTTAAAAATTGAAATATCCATGCCTCTAGGATAAAACATGTTAGCACATTTATATAAAATAATTTAAGTAAAAAAATTCCAAAACAATTCACAATATAACAATTCCCATGTCAAAACCATTTTCCAACAAAAACCATCTTTCTCAAGAAAAGAAACCATGCCAAGTTTCCAATCAAATTCCCATTTCCATTTTGGCACATCCAATCCATTTCACAAATCCAAACAACCAACCATGCATGCAACCTGGACCTCCCTATACTTGTGAGTGGTGAGTTATCCTTCCATTAATCCATCACTTAGTGGACTACCTTGACGGGGGTACTTCACGCCCTTATCCATCCATTTTGATGGGGGTACTTCTCACCCTTATCCATCCAACCTTTTGATGGGGGTACTTCTCGACCTTATCCACCCCAATGCATATAAAAACACACCACAACCCATGAAAATCCATGCCAAAACCAAGTGTGTTCAAAACCTTTCAATAAAGCATCAAACCTTTTATTGAAAACCATTTCTTTCAAGAAGAAAAACCATAGCCAGTTTAAAATCACCCTTTTTAAACTCACTTCAACAAACACTTTCCAAAAACACACCATTTCCAACACCCGTTACTAAAAATGGGTTTCAACCATTCTTTCACAGCAGATAAACAAACCATTTCAATCAAGGAAAACAATTTGAAACTAAGCCTTCAAGTTCTAAGAAAGAGGAATTGAGAGAGAAGCCACCTACCTCAACAAAATAGGCGAAACCAACCAAGAACCGGGTCGAAACACCACGAAACCTCCTTAGATTCCTTACCCTATCACCAACAAGACCAAAACTTGACTTAAAAGTCATCCACTACCTTAGATCTACCCACCTAGGGCATAGATCTAAGGATCCAACAAGAGGTAAGAAGGAGATATAAGAAAACTAAAGGAAATGAGACTTAACGCGATCAACCGGCTTATAACGTCAAGGAAAACCTCCAGATCACTTCCAAAATGCCTGATAAGTGTTCTCCCACCATCACCAGAGATAAATCCCGATTTAGGGCCATCTAGGAGAAAAAACGAGTGGGTTTAAAGATAAAATGAATTAGATCCTTAAAAATAGGATCTAAGTTGACTTCGCGCACAGTTAGTCCGCACGATTAGTCAAATCATGCGCTAACCGTGTGGTAGTCACTGCTTAGAAGGGGCACTCTACACGACGTCCTCGCACGGTTTTCCCAAACCATGTGCACACCGTGCGGTATCCTCTGTCCAAAGTGACACCACCTGCACGACTTCAACACGGTTTGGGAAAACCATGCGAAGCCCGCACGTCACCACCTTTTTTTCCCTTTGACCCTTTAAAAGTCTCCAAACTTTCCCAAACATTTCTCATATGCTTCATGTACCTAAAATTCATACAACAAGGGTCACTTACCAGAAACTAGGGGTACTACAAACTATATACCCTATCTCGAGATTATAAGTAATGAAATGATTTTTTACAAATAAAATTCCCTTTATGATTAAATTAAATGCCCCATCATGTTTATAGAAAGAACATGAACTTATTTGGTTTTATTATATACTATCATATTTAAGTGATTGTTAAGAATCATAACCATTGATAATATAACCATTGAACAATGATCGTATGTTTAGTATAAATATAGGGTTTTGACAAATCCAATTGACACTAACGAAGAAAGTGATTTCCTCGATTAGTAGGATCATACCCTAAAAATCCCATTTATCAATGCTTCTAAGGGAGATATCATCAGTAGGAAGTTACCTTGACTAATACCAAACTAATATCCAATAACTAAATCATGATAGAAACCATTTATGAGATAAGTTCTTTCACAATGAGATCATAAACCAAACTACGTATGCCGAACCACCCTATGAAAATCTCACTATCGCGTACCTTACCCATAGGGTGTTTATTAGTGTAATAAAGGGCTATGTAACAATACCCAAATTATATGAATATTTATACTGTATAGAATAATTATTATATTTACTTATTATTTTATTTACTTTGAAAATGATTTTGATCTTGATACGATAAAAAAATTGAATTTCTTTATAATATACAATTTCAGTTAGATATTAATTTTTAATAAATTCATGGACATTAAAAATAAAATATTTATTAATAAAATAATACAATTAAATAATATTTAATAAATATAAATGATAGCATAATTTTTATGAATTCAATTGTAATTTTTAAGGGTTCGAAAACTATTATTTTCTAAAACCAGCATTTCTTAATAAATTTCTATTCTTGTATTAAATGTAAAAATTAAAATATTTATTAAATTTTTTTTATAAAATAAATATTAGTTTTTGAATCATCATTTTATAATTATCTAATAGTTAATTTTTTTATAATTTGCTGAGACAATCAATTTTTTGGGTAAAAATTAAATATGATATAAATATACAATGTGTATTATGACATCATATTAACCCAAAAGTGTTATAATAAATACTATAAAGGGTATAATCTACCAAATATATGTTTTAAATTTAAAATAATTTGATTTTTAGGTTATTTTATTAATTTAATAAAGCCTTTAAGAATCCTCCAAAACCTATATTATATTTTAAGGTTTTAAAATCATTTATTTATGAACCTGACTTAGTTCTACATCACCAAGGTTAATATTTTTATGATTTCAACCATTTTAATTTTAAAATAATAAAAATCACTCCTCTTTGGTAGTAACCATGGGAAAAAACCATGAAAAGGTTTGTGGTTTTGATTATTTTATTGTATAGAGTCCAAAACCTATGTTTGGGAAATATTAAAGAACTCCCCTCTCTTTTCCTATATAAACCCACCAACATCCCATTCCCATTCATTGAAAAATATTATAGAAAAAACTTAATATTCCTTTACCTATCTATATTCCACTCAAGGTACCTCTAATATCTCAAGAAGATCCTCTTAATAATTTGGAATTACACTCTCAAGGTAAGGGATCTTCTCTTTCTCCTATTTATTCAAGAATATTATTAATTTTATACATTTTATTTCCAATTATTAATACTAGGATATGTTTTTTCACATCCCTATTAATTTAATTTTATTTAAAAATGATTAGATACCTCTTTTGATCTCATTTAAAAAATTTATGAACCTTTAAGTACCCCTGTTATACTGTCGAAATGTCACTGGGATTTTCCATGATGAAAATTTGCGAGGTGTATACCTATACCCATTTCAACTCAAGGTTATTCACCTTATTGTATCTAATTTTAATTGATTAGGTAATTATATTAATGTAAACCAAAATCCTTAATCATTGATTAAATCTGATGAAATATTTTCTTATGTTATATGATCTTTGTGGAACACTTATTCATGTACATGATATGATTATAATGGGAGCACCTATATAGCACTCCATTGCATTGGGTAATGTTTTAGTATCATGAGATTCTATTTATGGTGTACCTTAAGTTATCCATAGAACATTATGTTATGATGAATTTGTGGTTAACCTTGACTTATGCTTATGATATCATGTTTAAAGTTGTTTCTATGTTTCCCATGTTGAATTTATTTTACCATGCTATATCATGCCCCATTTTTCATGTTTATGATTCTCACCCCTTTTATGTTACATTGAAATACCTATTTTTTACAAGTAATACTTTCTACATGTTATGATTTTCATATTCCCTTACTAGGATTTATAGCTCACCCCTTTCTTATGTATGTCCCCAAGTTATCCCATGAAAATTTAAGAATGATGGAATATTATGAGAATGTTAAGGAAGTTTTCAATAACAACAATGTAACACCTATTTTTATGTTATATTGTAATGTACCTAATTACCCAAATATAGTAGAATTCTATATCTTCTATGTTTTAATATGTGGATTATTTTATAATAAATCATGGATTAATGTGTAATAAAGACATGTTTGGTTATATTATATGACCCAAAACTAGAATTTTTATAGCTAAAATTCACACTTAGTAGATTTTTCATTTAACTTCTCCTTCATTAATAAGACCAAATAGAATAACTATATTATCATAGTTTCCATACCTTATATGGAATGATATCTTGGGTAAATCCTACTTCTTGACCCTCAATTGATGATATCCAAAATGAAGGATGATCTTGGAAACGTGTTGAGCTCCACATAGTGGATAAAAAAATTCATCAATATGGGATAAAGGGTAATTTTTCATGATTGTGATCTTGTTCAAT
The DNA here is from genome assembly GCA_963277665.1 of Viscum album. Lineage (NCBI taxonomy): Eukaryota > Viridiplantae > Streptophyta > Magnoliopsida > Santalales > Viscaceae > Viscum > Viscum album. Next base: position 629,336,418 of record OY728134.1, on the reverse strand, counting down.
TCCAGATAATCAATGTAGAGTCACATCTATCCATCATTCTTCTTAAAAAAAATAACAAGTGCACCCTAATGTGAAACACCTAGCTAAATAAATCCCTTATTAAGATTCTCCTGATGTTTCTTATTTAATTATTGCAACTCAATTGGGGCTATTATATAGAGAGTCTTTGAAAAAGGAGTAACACCAGCTATGAGTTTTATTGTAAACTCAACTTCACAGTTTGGTGGACTACTAGAAAAATATTCTAGAAAGACATCTAAAAACTGCCTTACAATAGGCACATCATTGATATTGAGTTTTTACCCAACCACCTGAGATAAACACCCCTTTTGAATAGGAAATAAGACCCATACAATGAGTGAAATTTCCATTGTAAGTTCATATTTATCATCACATTGATAGATGATCATATGTTGGTTCAGAATATCAAACATGTCTTCCCTTACCTAGTAATTTATGTGAGATTTATATTGATAAATACAATCTATTCTTATGATAAAATTAAATTCCACCAAAGTGGTGATACTATGATTTACAGGAAGCACATTTCCATAAAATTCAACTGGGGAAGAATCATATATTTGAGATACGATCATCATGCTATTAGGAGTTTTCACATCTAATTTAATATCAAATTATTAAGGTTGTATTGTGATACCCTTATCATATTATTCATATATAAAATAATGGGTAGATCCAGAATCAAATATGACATTAGATGTTATAGAGTGGATAGTAAGTGTACCATTCACCATATAATTATCTTACCCCTTATTAGAAATAATGATTTCATGTGATTTCTCTTTATCTATCAGCTTAAGAGGTTACTGATGTTGAGCATCATCATTAGAATTCAAATTTTTTCACTGGTTAGCATAATACCCGTACTCCTTTCATTTGGAACACTGGATAATGGGTGGTGAATTCTATAGAGATTTATTTCTATTTTTATCATTAGATAAATTCATCCCATCACTTTATCATTCAATTACTCATTGAACTTTATTTCCACACTTAAAACATTTAGTTTTACCCTTAAGAAAATTTCCTCCATGTTTACTTGAACACTTCAAGCATGAAGGAAAGCTAATTTTCTTCTCTCCATGGGGTTTATATTTTCATTTGAATTCCAAATTTCTTTTCTTATCAAAACCCTGATATTGATTGGTTACCACAATATACACTTCCACCTTGAAAGCACATCAAATTATTTCTTCACAGATACTAAAGTCTCTTATTACTAACACCATTTATAGAATTAGTTTTAAGGAATTTAAGAATTGTTAAATTTTATTTTTAGGATGGATGATAATACTAGAAGTGTAGCTCACAAGTATTTTAAAATTCTCCCCATGTGTACCAATAGATTCATCATCCTTATAATTTAGCTCAAGGAATTCCTTTTCCATTTTCATAAAAATAATATGATGAAATTACATATTGAAAAATATCTCTTAAACTCATCCTAATACATGGAGTCAATTTCATATTATTTCTTCATATTCTTGAAAATAGTAAATCATTGATCCAGTTCAACTTCCAAATGATAGATGACCAAAATGAATTTTCCATGCTCCCAACACTGGAAAATAGGAAATTTCTTTTCAATGGTATTGATCCATTTCTTATAAAATAATGGAACAACTAATCACTAAAAGAAACACCTTCGTATCATCTCCGTATTGATAGGTAATGATTCCAAAGACTTTGGGAGGAATAAATATTGAGTTTGGGTTGAGTTTAAAAGAATGAGGGGTTAAAATTTAATCCTGACCCAGATCCACCTTTTTAGGATCTTATTTTTAAATCATACATGGTTAGGAAAAAATGTGCGCTAACCATGCGCCAGGATCTGCCTCAAGGGGGAACTCACACACTTATCCAACATGATTAGAAACACTATGCGCCAACCATGAAAAATCCCATTATCTCACTTTTCATGGTTTCTATTAGGTGGTCGCACAGTTTGGACAAACCGTACGCCTAACTATATACCTTCCCCTTAGCCCCTATCTCACTATGCATAGTTTCCTGTAAGAGTTTCATAGTTTTAACTAACTCTTCAACAACCGTGCACCTTTAGAAAATTGCTGAAAACATTCCAAAAGTCTTTCAAACCCTCCCAGATTTCACCCAAACACTTTACATAATTACAAACCATAATGAAAGGGTTAATTACTTGAAATCGGGGGTGCTAAATTCTCTCCACAATTTTCCTTTAAATCTATGTAAAGTAGAAAATCATCATTTCCCTAAAAGAGTTTATTCCATTTTTTGATCATTTCCTTTTCCCATTCCCAAGTTTCTTTTTAAATCTGACCAATTTTCCACAAAACCCACACTAGAATGATAATTTTTCCACACAAGATGTTCTCTTTCCTATCCACAACCTGCACTGGAACATGCACCAATGAAGCATATGAATATAGGTTAATGTGATCCTATATGAATAACCTTTTTGGTGTTTTGTTTTAAAAAAGTTTTTTATTTGTTTATAACTAACTCTCTTTATAAAATAATGTTTTTTTTCTAGGAATTAAACCCAGTTCCATTGTAATGTGGTTATTTTCCAAACACAAGTTTCTGAACCAAGGTTTTTTTATTGAGTTACACTGGACATAGATAAAGTTAGGAAGATGATATTGTTGATTAGACACTTTATATTATTCAGGTCCATCAGCATGACATTGAAAATAATTTAATTCAAAAGAATCATAGAAAGAATGAAGTTTTTGAAGAGTTTTGAAAGAAGAATTTGAAGTTTGAAGTTAGAAAGTTTTCATACTTTCTAAACAAAAAAGTTGATTTTTTACTGATCAAGATGTTCTCAAAAATCATGAAGACTCTCATGATAAAATCCTTTGAAGAAATGGTGGATAGGATTGAATAATTTCAGAGTTGGAAAATGATATTTCCATTGTAATTGGAATTATATCATAATTAGATAATAAAGAAAAATATGTTTCTGAGCATGAGAAAGAAGAAAATAAAAATGATATTTTTGTACTGTGATTTTCATACACATATTATCATAATGATATTTTCATACTCTTATTTTCGTACTGATATTTTCATACTAGGAAAATTGTGCTGAGATTTTTGTACTTGGATCCAGTATTATCATATTAAGAAGATCAGATCCAGCATTATCATATTCAGATAATCAGATCTAGAATCATCATACTCAAAAAATAAGACCGTGAATCAAACACCATTGTTTTGAAAGAATCAGAATCTAACATCATTGTTTTGAAAGAATCAGATCTAACATCATTGTATTAAGAAAATCAGAACCAGCCTAATCAGACTGAGGATTCTTACTGATCAATTGTGGAGAAGATATAATAAAGAATTTATTCTTTTTTTTGGATCAATTGTTTTATAAGTAAACATTGTAAACTGGGGAGAGTTATTATAATCATTCTTATTATGATATATAATGTTTCTAACAGGAGTTGGCACAAGTTTTATTAACCTCTTATTAATAATGGATTTATATAGACCAACGAGAGTGGCTATGTAAAGGATGTAGGTTCTCACATTGAGGACAAACCTAGTAAATATTGTGTTCTTTACTTTCTTTACTACTTTTTCATGCATGAGTATTTACTAAAAGTTGATAAAGAAATAAATCTTAACAAGTTGCAGGGGTTAAGATTCTAAATGTTTTGAAACTTATAAAAAGTGAACAACTAATTCAACCCCCCTCTCAGTTGTTATTCGATCCTTTGTAACTTCAATTGGTATCAATGGGAAGGTTACCTTGTTGAATCCTTATCATGGATAATATCAATTATATCAAAATTATAGGAATTACTACATTTGATGGAAATAAATATTATAGATGAAAAAATAGTTTGATTTCTTATCTCTTTTCTCTTGGATTTAATGTTTTTGATGCTGCTACTATTAGTTTCCACCTATTGAGAAAGATGCACTTATGACATTTATTGAGAAGATAAATATAAAAGTTGATGGAAAGTCTAGAAATTCAATTCTTATTTCCTTATTAGATAATTTTTATAAAAAATTGATGGGTCTCAAAACTTCAAAAATTATTTGGGACAAGATAGAAAGTTTTTTCAAAGGGAATACAAAAGTTAAGGAAGTAAATCATTAAATATAGAATAGTAGGTATAAAGAAACATGAATGAGAGATGAAGAAACAATTAATGAATACTTAATCAGAGTAAATGATTTATTTTGCAAAATTAGAGGATTTATATATGTCTTGGAATATTCTATAATTGTAAATAAAATTATGAGAAACTTTCCGGATTGGTTTGATTCTAAAATTTCTTCTTCAGAAGATAAAGTTGATTTATCTCTTGATGAATTGCATAAATTTCTTGTTTCTTATGAAATGAGGAAACCTATAATGTTTAAAAATAATATGATAGATGAAATGGATTTTGAAGCTATGAGAAATTTGAAAATTCAAGATGTTGAAGTTGTTGATCCTTATAACTATGAATATAAATAGGATTATGAGATGAATGAAAAAATCATCTCTCTTATATCTAAGAACTATCTAAGAGGAAGAGGAAATTATGGAGGTAAAATTCCTATCAAATTTTTTGAGTGTGGTGGAATCAGATAATTTGCTATGAATTTCCCAAAGAATAAAGTTGGATAATATCTAGATGATTTCGATGGAAAACCTCTATGGAAGAAGTGGAACAAAAATGATAAAGAAGAAAAGTCTTCCAATAAATATAAGAAGAATTTTACTGGAAATAAAAGAAGTATGTTGAGTAGTAAAGTTGAATCTAAATCAAATGATAAAAATTATTATTAATATGAATGTTATAAGAAATTTATAACCTTAATTATAAAATTTGAGAAAACAAAATATTCCTTAGATTTTGAAGAAGGTGGTGAAAAATATTATAGAGAGTATCAACTCAGAACTGAACTTGTTTCATGTATTAAAAAAAACTCTCAAGAAAGAAATTAGAGTTATGAAGAAATATTTTCAATATATTTTTTATGTAAGAAAAGATGTTATCAACTATGAGGAATAATACATCAATGATATTTTAAGTTACAAACTTAGAATTAATTAACATGGAAATATGATTAAAGATATTAGTAAGAAGTTGTAAACTAAGGAAGAAAAAGTTAATAAGTTTCAATCAAAACTTCTTGAGTCCAAAATTAACTTGAGGAAGATAAATAAAAACATAAAAAAGTCTTTGAAAGTAAAATATTAGACTTCTAAAGTTGCTTAAAAGTCTCAATATGAGAATCAAGTGAAATATTCACTTACTAAAAATAATGTTTCATCTAATTCTTTTAACATTACAGATTTTATAAAAATTATTGGGGAAGCTTGGGTGAAAAAAGGATGTGAGAAACCTATAAAATCTAAAAAAGTAGAAAACTCACTTAAAAGAGAAGATGGTATACATCCTGAGTATGTTAGAGATGGAAGAAGTTACCAACCTCAAAAAAGTTTCAATAGAGAAAGATATTATTTCAATAGAAAATCTAGATTTTACAGTTTTTTGTTATTGTTTTGGAATCTATGGGAACATGGATTATAATTTTTGGAGAAACTTATCCTTATTGGAAGAAGGTTTGAGAAAACTAGAAGAAATAGTGAAATTAGAATGAGAAACTTTCATAACATACAAAATGTTGAAAAAGTGAATTCTCAAGATGTTATAAACTTTCCAAAAAGAAATCAATTTGAATGTCTGAAAGAAGTTTTTGGAAGATGTTATCAAGCTGTTCATAATTCTGAAATATGTATGACACTTCTTATAGAATAAGTTTCTTATGATAAAAATGAAATGAAAGATGAAAAGAATAAAATTTAGGAAATAGATTTTATTGTAAAAAAGACTTAAAAATAAAGGAAAAGGAACAAACCGTGGATACTTAATAGTGGTTTCTCTTCACATATGATAGGTGATATAAAAATCTTGAAACATGTTGAAATTCCTGATGGAGGAGCAGTTACCTTTGGTAATAATAGTTCCTTAAAAATTAGAGGAAACAGAACAACTGAGATTGAAGATGAAAAGTTGAAATCTAAGGAAGTTTTATTTGTTGATGGGATAAAACATAACTTACTTAGTGTAAGTAAAATTTTTGATGATGGAAATAAGTTGTTTTTAGAAAATATTTTTGTATAATCAAAAGCGTGAAAGATGGAAAAGTCATTAAAAAATGAGAAAGAACCAGTAGAAATATCTTTCAAATAGGATAATTCTATAACTCTTATTTATTGAGTGCTAAAGATGAAAACAAATTATGGCACTAAATACCTGTTAACCTTAAGAAGAAAAAATGAATAAACTTTATAAAGTTGATGCTGTTTAGAATTTGACAGAATTTAAAAGAGGAGATGAAGATGTTTGTATTACTTTCCAGAAAGGAAAAATGACTAAAAAAGTCATAAAAGGGTTGAGATTCAATCTACCAGACCACTTGATCTTTTTCATCCCAATTTATGTGGGCTGATAAGACATCAATTAAAAAAAGTAAACTTATAATTTATCACTTTTACTGGTGATTTCACTCAGATAAAAAACATCATGTTTATAAAGCACAAGTCATAAGTTATTAAAATGTTCAAATTATTCAAAAAGGATGTTGGGAAAGAAATGGGGGTTTCCATAAAGATGTTTAGAAAATATAATAACACCTAATTCATAAGCAATACTTTTGAAAATTATTTTATAAATCATGGTATCAAACATCAATATAGTTATCCTTATACTGCACAAAAAAATGGAGTAGTAGAAAGAAATAATAGAAGCTTGGTGGAAATGGGAAGAAGTATGTTAGCTGAATACAAACTTTTAAAATTCTATTTGAGAGAATCTGTTAGTACTACTTTACATGTTTAAAATAGATTCTTGTTGAGACTAAAAGCTATCATCACTTCTTATAAAATGTGGTATAATAAAAAAAACATAATTTAAATACTTAAATGTCTTTAGAAGTACACATTTTCTCAAAATAAAAAATTTGGATTTGGAAAAATTTGATGGGAAATATGAGGAAGGAACTTTTATGGGTTATTCACCTAATGGTAGAAGTTATAAATGTTGGAACAAAAGTTTAAAAAAATTGGTGGAATCATATGATGTGAAGGTAATTTAAAATCAATGTTGTTTAAGAAAAGATGTTGAGAATGCTGAGGAGGATAAAGCACAAAATTCCAACAATAGTGAATGTAATTCAAAACATCCTTATCAAGACTCAGAAGAATCGTGTGAAGCATAAATTTCATCTAGGAAAGAAAATTTTAAAGTTCCTAACTTAAAAAAACATTTTGAATCTAAAAATATTTGGGAATCATAAGAATCTAATTTATACAATAATAATTTTAAATTAGATAATCAGACTTCACTTATCTCAAAATTTGAATTGGAATCGGTTTTATAAGCTATTAAACACAAAGAACGAGTGGATACTATGAATGAAGAATTAGATCATGTTGAAAATAATTAATCCTGGGAACTTGTTTCATGACCAAAAAATAAATATGTTATCAGAACCAAATGGGTTTACAAAAAAAATTTAAATAAACATGGAGAAGTTCCAATAAACAAATCTAGTCATGTTTGTAAAGGCTATGCATAGGTGGAAGGTGTGGATTTTGAAGAAAATTTTTCACCAGTTGAAAGATTTGAAACTATTAGAATGTTTCTTTCAGTGGCATCACATGAGAATTACAAAGTTTCTCATATGGATGTAAAGTCAGCTTTCTTAAATGATGATATTGATGAAAAAGTTTATATTAAACAACCTTGCGTGTTTCTACTTGATGAGGATGAGAAAAAAGTTTGTAAATTGAAGACATCTTTGTATGGGATGAAACAAGCTCCACATTCCTGGTATTATAAACTTGATTTTTTAGAATGTTGAACTTTTCTAAATGAAAAGTTTATAGAAAATTATATGTGAAATATATTGACTTCAGAGCTCTAATTATAATTGTCTATGTGGATGATATTTTTTTTCTAGAGATAGAGAAGATGTTTGTAAAACATTTACTAAATAGATGAATAATAATTTTAAAATGTCAATGTGGGGAGAATTAACATTATTACTTGGATTACTAGTTAAATAAAAGAAAAAATACATCTTGTTATCTCAAGAAAATTATGTTAGGGATTTGTTAAAAAAGATTCAGAGTGATGAATCCAAAGAAGTTTCAACTACTATTTTAGTGAGAATAATGTTGAGTAAATATGAATATAGAATAAGTTTGAATCATAAAGTCTTTCAAAAGCTGATAAGAAGTCTTTTTTACCATACAGCCTCAAGACATTATATTTTTTATGCTGTGACTTTGTGTTCCAAGTATTAAAGTAATCCAAAATAATCTGATATGTTGGTATCAAAGAGGATTCTGAGATATTTCAAATTAACAACTTCACATGGGTTTCTATAAAAGAGAAATATCAAGATGAAGTTTCATGCTTATACTAATGCTGATTGGGAAATAGGTTTTAAAGATAGAATATCAACCTTTGGAGGAACATTTTTCTTAGATGAATGTTGTGTGAGTTAGCATAGTAAGAAACAAAGTTCAGTAACTTTGAGAATAACTGAATCCGAATATGTTACCGCTACTCAAGCTTTCAATCAATTGTTGTGGATGAAAGTTCAGCTAGAAGATTTGAAAGTAAAAGTTTCTAAACCATTAAAGATACTTTGTGATAATCAGAGTGCAATTAATATTTATAATAATCCTTTACAACATTCTAGATCAAAAAACATTGATATCAAGTTTCACTTTATAAAAGAGAAAGTTTCTACTGGAATAAATTTTAAAAAAGTATCAAATTTGTGATATCTTTAAAAAGAAATGATGAAAGAAAGGTTTTGGAATTGAGGATTTAACTTCTTGTTCAACATCTTCCTATGTCTTCCTAAACCTCATAAGGAAATACCCCCACACTACTTTGGATTCTATTGACAAAGGGGGAGAGAAAGTAACAACTTATTACTTTATAAAAAGTTTTACTTATCTTTCATTTATGAATATGAAGTTATGGTTATCATAAAATGGGATAGAGATAGAAAGTGAGAAAAGAAATAATGGGGGAGAGAAAAAGAAAGTGTGAAAAGAAAGAATGGAGGAGAGATAAAGAAATCATGGAAAAAAGTGATGAGAGTTTATCTTTTCATAGCCTAAAAATATTCTTTCCACCGGGGAATGAAATTTATTCTAAAAAAATACTTTATCTGTTAGTGTGGTGTCAGGACACCCTATTTTGAGAAAGGATATGTTTTGATAAAAATCAAAAATTTGAGTTGTGAAAAATTATGAGAGTATAAATTTTTTTTAACGAGGATTGTTAGAAAATCCAAAGGGATAGATTGAAGAACCTTTGTGGTGTTTTTAAAAATGTTTTGTATTTGTTTAAAAATAACTCCCTTTGTAAAAGAATGATTTTTTTCTAGGAATCAGACCCAATCCATCGTAATGAGGTTATTTTTCAGAAAAAAGTTTCCGAACACAGGTTTTTGTATTGAGCTGCTCCAGAAATAGATGAAGTCAGGAAGATGAAGTTATTGATCAGAAACTTTATTGTATTCAGGTCCATCGACATGACATTGAAAATAATTGAATTCAAAAGAATCAGACAAAGAATAAAGTTACTGAATAGTTTTTAAAGAAGAAAGTGAAGTCACGAGTTTAAAAGTTTTCATACTTTCTAAAAAAAATCAAATGATGCTTTTATGATCAAGAAGTAATCCCAAAACATGAAGACTTTCATGATAAAATCCTTTGAAGAAATGGTGGACAGGTTTGAATAATTTCATATTTTTAAAATAGTATTTCCATCATAATAGGAATTAAATTATAATGAGATTAGAAAGAAAAAGAGGTTTCTGAGCCCGAGGAAGAAGAAAATCATACTGAGATTTTCCTACTGATATTTTCATACTAATATTCTCTTACTTAGATTTTTGTGTTGAGATTTTCATACTCATATTTTCATGATAATATTTTCATATTGGGAAAATAGTATTGAGATTTACATACTTGGATTCAGCATTATTATACTGAGATAATTAGATCTATCATTATCATATTCAGAGAATCAGATCTAGAATCACCGTACTCAGAAAATCGGATCCATAATTCATCACCACTATTTTGAAAGAATTAAAATCCAGCATCACTGTTTTGAAAGAATCAGATCCCACATCATTGTATCGAGAAAATCAAATCTAGCAAAATCAGATTGAGGATTCAGAATAAGTATTGTATAGAAGATTCAACAAAGTCTTTATTATTTTGTTTGGATCAATTTTTTTATAATAAAAAATTATAAAATGATGCTAGTTATTATAGTCATTCCTATCGAGATATAGAAGGTGTATAACAATATTTTTCACAATTTGTATTCACTTATTCTTAATAGTGGATTTCTATAGGCCCATAAGAGTGTATATGGTAAGGATGTATGTTCTCACACTGGGGACAAACCTTGTAAATTTTATGTGCTTTACTTGGTTTCTTACTTTTTCATGAATGATTATTTATATAACGACCCATACTTTACATACATTGTTATTACTTCAAAATTGAAGCACACTTATTACAACATATAACAAAACCATGAAAGGACCGTATAGGTATAGTGTCTTTAGAAACTGGAAAGCATAAACAACTGGTTCATAAAGAATCTACTTTGCCTCCCATTTATTTCATCATATCTAGAGTCCCTTTTTGGCATATTCTACTTAATAACCTTCTTCCTGACCTGGGGAAATAAAACATACAAAAGGGTGAGCTCAAATTCTCAGTAAGAGTAAACAAAAGAAATATCAATCACATCATATACATACGCACATAACTTTTAGAAATCTTAACCTGCAAAAGAGATCATAATCTCATAACATGGGATAAATCATAGTAGTGAAATGTAATCCCAATAATCATAACTTAAAACATGAAACTTTGTGGCATACACACATAATCATTGAGAATCATTTCTTGTTAGTCAAGACTCATTGCCAAGACTATCTTAGTGGACAAAGTCCACTTCTGAACCGAGTTCACTCCTCGTTTCAGTCCTGTTTCACTGAACCAGTTTAACCTGCCGTTCCAGCCATGTCTATCTCATGAGATATAAAATCTTTACCCAATTCATTGGAGGGAGATATAGGTCCCATCCATCTCATAATGATACCATTCTTATGTGTGCCACAAAATCAGAAAACCATACATCATAGCATAACCCATGTAATAAAAATGGGAATCTTAAACATCGTGACATCATAAAACAATTCATATAAGATAAAGGAATTCATAAAAATATAATTCCATTACAACATAATCAAATCAATGTAATAATAGGGATAAAAATAGAACCCTTTATTATCTTATATGGAAAATAATTTTGATAAAACACTTGAACTCCATTCTTGAGGAAAATATCCTTTCTGATTCAAAAAAACTTTTCCTTTCTTAACATGTCGTACAATTAGAAACTAAAAGAAGTTGATTAAAAATAAACTTTAAAACTTGTAAAGGAAGCTTCTTGGAAATAATGTTTTAAAAATCCATTCATGCCGTATAAGTTAAGAAAAAACATTCTTCGTACTTTTGTCGGAAAAGTCAAAAAGTACCTCGTACAAAAAACGACAAAAGATTCCTTTCATATCCTTTACTAAAAACTCACCGAAGGGTAAAATTTTATTTAAAAAATTGTAGGTGGATGGAAATAATATTACATATTGAGGAAACGTGGATGAGGATGATAAAATACACCCCAGTAAATGCCAAAGTATAAACAATCTCAGATAAAAATGAGATTGTGATATTTCCCTTACCTTAGGTCCGATTTGCCTCGTAAGTGTCCGAACCTCCTGTATAATGATTTAAATAATGTTATTGACTTATTACAGAATCATAATTATTGTTATGATATCATATATGGTCATATTATTAGCTTCTTATTAGTAATATTTCATTACAACTTGTTATTCAGGTGTTTATTACTTTTTGTTCTTACGCGTGTTTTGTCGAATAAATTATTATTCTTCTCTTTAGGTTATAGATACCTCATTTCTAGAATGTTATTAGTGTAATATATATCATATTCATTCATTCAATTCATTTATATAATCATTATGCAATGAAGATCATGTAGAACGAGTCACATCACATCGTGGAGACGGTATTCCGTACGTACGAACGAGCGATGATATCATTCCCATGATCATGGAATTGTATTGAAGTGTATGTATACTATTTAAGAATCAATATCACTTTACAATAATCATATATAGTCATTATTTACACCATTATACCCATCCAAGTAAGGTGGTGGTGGAAAGTATATTACACCACGGCGTGAAGATGGTATTCCATACGTACGCACGCGCGGTGATTTCATTTTCCGTAGGATGGATAGATGGTGAAATAGGGTTGTTTCATAATTATAATAACATATCAGTATATGAGTGATAATGATGTTATTACTTCATAATGAAACAACTAAAGAAGAAGAAGTAGAAGAAGAAATAAAGATGAAAGAATTGGTAACAGATATTACCTCTTCTTTGAAGTGCTTCTTTGAGACCTCCTTTTAGGGCACTAAAATTGGTCTTTGAAGAAGGCCAGGACCTCTAGGATGTCTCTAGGAAAGTGGATAGGAGAAAGTGGCAGGGGTTGGCTGAGCTTGAAGGCTCAAAGTGGTGTGAGGAAGAGAGGGAGGAGGTGCCCTTTTATAAGGGAGGAGAGGGGCACCTTTGGAATAACTAAAAATATTATTTTATTATAAAGCCAAATTCGGTTTTAAATAGCTCAAAATTGATTTATTTAGAAGCTAAGGTGGGGATGGGTCGAAATCCTCTCATCCAATATAATTTAGACAAGTTTAGGTTCCTATTTTTACCTTATCATTTAGATTTAACATTAAGTTAAATAATTTTACTTTTACCGTGTCTTCTTGTGTTCTTACACTATAAGGTTAATAAACTTACTATAAAAATCCAAACGAACCCCAAGTTGTTTATTATTAATATATATAACCTTATCTAAGTCATTTGGCCGAGACTTAGATTTTTAGGAATAAAATAACAATTAATAATATAATATTTGTTTTAAAAACTATTTTATGTCAATTTTGACACTATTTAGTAATTGATTTTTGTGAAAATCATAACAGAATTATTAGTTCGAACAAAGTTAATTAAATCAATAATAACATGTCATATTAACCTATAAAATTATTTTAATTCATAAAAAGTCTCAAATTACATTTATTTGGGTATTTATAACATCAATTATGTCAATATTTTATTAATAAGATAATTACTGCATCATCTTTGTGTCATAAATAAATTAAATTATTTAATGTCTAAAAATTACAAATAAAATACCATTATGTAGGAAATATTTTTATATTTCTAATGAATATTGATAGTCGAATTTATCTTATATATAACCTTATATTAAAAATTATTTACTTATTAAACTTTGATTTTAACTATTTTAACCCTTCTTTAAATAAATTAATAATAAATGTCCTAATCTAATCCAAGTGGGCCTAAATGGTCATATTTTATTCCTAAGTTTGTTTTTGGTCGAATTACACTTATCCAATAGAATTAGGACATGTGTTAGGGTAATAATAATATCATTTTTACCCTTAATTACCCTATTTACTTTTAACCGTGGTAAATAAAAGTAAAAAGTTACTATTCACCAAAAATTATTTTCATCTCATTGAACCACATTTTACTTACTAACATCAACCACGTCTCTCGGATTTTTGAAATTCCACTCACAAAAGCGGTAAAATTAAGTTTTATGAAAAAATTCAGTTTTTTAACTACCACTTAGTGGTTTCACTATTCATCAAAAATTGAAAGTTTTCAGAAAAACACAAAAATTTCACCCTAGGATAATTTCGATATTCCGAATCCAAAAATGAAGTCCATTTTGAAAAATAAAATTTATAAAATTTCAAAAAGTGGTTATTACTATTCATAACGGCTAGTTTTTATAATATTTTATTAGCATATCATTGTTTAGTGAAACTCGATATTGCGTACGACGCAAGCTATCGAGGAAGGTCGCGATTTCGTGTAAAGTAAGCCAAGAAAGTGTTGTGTGTAGAAAAAGATTCCTTTGGTGATTTATATAACATAAAAGTATCGGGTGTTACATTCTACCCCCCTTAAAATGAATTTCGCCCTTGAAATTCGTCACTTTGTAACAAACAGATGAGGATACCTCTCCCTCATCATATCCTCAAGCTCCCATGTAGCTTCTTCTAATTGGTGGTTCCTCCATAAAACTTTCACCAATCGAGTGGTCTTGTTTCGTAGGACTTTTTCGCTATGATCCAGAATCTCTATCGGCTGTTCTTCATAAGAAAGATCCTGCTCCAGCGGTACAACTTTTGAGCTGAGTACATGTGAAGGATCAGGTATGTACTTTCTTAGGAGAGATACATGGAACACATCGTGAACTTGAGAGAGATTCGGTGGAAGCGCCAATCAGTAAGCTACCTTCCCAACACGATCCAGTATTTCGAAAGGACCGATATATCTAGGGCTCAGCTTCCCCTTCTTTCCAAATCTCATGACCCTCTTCCAGGGAGATATTCATAAGAACACTTTATCACCTACTTCAAACTCTAGGTTTTTTATTCGGTTGTCGGTATAACTTTTCTGTCAACTCTGAGATGCTCTTATGTGTTGTTGAATAGATCTGACCTTTTCTTCCATTTCATCAATGAGATCGGGTCCTAATAGATTTCTTTCCCCAACTTCATCCCAACAAGTTGGAGTCCTGGATTTCTTTCCTTAGAGAGCTTCATAAGGGGACATCTGAATACTGAAGTGAAAGCTATTATTATAAGAAAATTCCACCAAAGGTATGTGTTGATCCCAACCACCTTTGAAATCCATAGAGAAATCTCTCAACATATCTTCTAGAGTTTGAATTGTTCTCTCAGACTGACCGTCTGTCTGAGGATGATAAGCAGTGCTGAAAATCAACTATGTATCTAGAGTATGCTGAAGACTTCTCCAGAACTTTGAGGTAAATCTCGGATCCCGATCAGATATAATAGAAAGTGGTACTCTATGCAATCTTACCACTTCCTTTACATATATCCTGGAAAGATGATCCAGAGAGAAATCCTCTCTAATATCAATGAAGTGTGCATATTTTGTAAGACGATCCACTATGACCCAGATAGCATTATTGCCTTTGGATGTTTTAGGAAGTCCTGTGACAAATTCCATAGTGATGTTTTCCCATTTCCATTCGGGTATGGGTAATGGTTGTAACATCCCCTTAGACTTCTGTCTCTCAGCTTTAACTTGTTGAAAAACCAAGCATCGAGAGACATATTCAGCAACATCTCTTTTCATGCCATCCCACCAGAAGTACTCTTTCAGGTCCCTATACATCTTCGTGCTTCCAGGATGAATAGAGAATGAAGAACTATGAGACTTATCCAGCAGCTCCTTCTTTAATTCGTGGATGGGAGGAACACAAACCTGATTCCTGAACTTTATTATCCCATCACAATCAAGGTTGAATTCAGGAACATTTCTCACCTTCTTTTGTAACTCGACATCTTCTTTCTGTGCCTCTTTAATCTTCACATGTATAGATGGTTGAACATTCATTTGAGAAAGATACGATTTTTCCCCTTTCATTATAATTCCAAGATCCATCCTTTGTAAATCCATAAATATTGGATATTTTGTGATCCTCATCATGGATAAACTAGCATGGTCTTGTCGACTTAATGCATCTGCCACCTTGTTTGCTTTCCCAGGGTGGTAATGAATTGAGCAGTCGTAATCCTTAATCAGCTCCAACCATCTTCTTTGGCCCATATTCAGCTCCTTTTGTGTGAAAATATAGTTTAAAATTTTATGATCAGTATAAATATCACACCTCTCACCATAAAGGTAATGCCTCCAAATCTTTAATGCAAAGATTACCGCAGCTAAATCCAAATCATGAGTTGGGTAATTTTGCTCATGTATTTTCAACTGTCATGGGGCATAAGATATCACCATATCATTTTGCATAAGAACACACCCCAAACCCTTCTTGTATGCATCACTGTAGATCACAAACCTTTCTCCACTACAAGGCAGTGTGAGAACAGGTGCACTGGATAACCTTCTTTTCAACTCCTTGAAATTCTCTTCACATTTCCGTCCAAACAAACTTAACTCCTTTCTGAGTCAACTTGGTGAGTGGATTAGATAAACGTGAAAAATCTTTCACAAAAGGTCGATAATATCCAGCCAAACCAAGAAAACTTTGGATCTCAGTTACTGTTGTTGGTCTCGACCATCTTTCGATAACCTCTGTTTTTGCTGGATCCACAGATATCCCCTATTTTGAGATTATGTGACCCAAAAATGAAACTTTTTGAAGCCAAAATTCACACTTGGTAAATTTGTCATAAAGCTTCTCCTTTCTCAGGGTCTTCATTATAATTCTCAAGTGATCTTCATGTTCTTCCTTACTCTTTGAATAGACAAGAATATCGTCTATAAAGACTACCACAAATTGATCAAGATAGTCTCTAAAGACTCTATTCATTAGATCCATAAAGATAGCAGGGGCATTAGTAAGACCAAATGACATCACTATAAATTCATAGTGTCCATACCTTTTACGGATAGTCGTCTTTGGTATATCCTCCCTTTTGACCCTTAATTGATGATACCTTGAACGAAGATCAATCTTGGAAAAGTATTGATCTCCGCGTAGTTGGTCAAATAGGTCATCAATGCACGGGAGAGGATATTTGTTCTTGATAGTGATCTTGTTAAGTTCTCGATAATTAATGTAGAGTCTCATTGATCCATCTTTCTTCTTAACAAATAGAATAGGTGCTCCCCAAGGTGACGCACTAGGGCGTATGAACCCCTTATCAAGATTCTCTTAGAGTTGCTTCTTCAATTCCTGCAACTCAATTGGGTCCATTCTATAAGGTTTCTTTGAAATAGGCAAAGCATCCAGTACGAGTTCTATTGAAAACTCAACTTCAAGATTCGGTGGAAGACCCAGTAATTCCTTCGGAAAGACATCATCAAACTACCGTACAATGGGAATATTCTTAATCGTGAGTTTCTCACCAACCATTTGAGATAAATAACCTTCATTTAGTGGAATCAATACCCATAAAATGGAAGAAATTTCCACTGGAAGGTTATGTTCATCCTTGCATCGATAGACGATCATAGATTGATCTAGAATATGAAATGTGACTTCCCTTGTTTGGCAATTGATATGGGCTCCATGTAGAGAAAGCCAATACATGCAAATAATCACATCAAATTCCACTATAGGAAGGATCACAAGATTTGTAGGAAGCAATTTCCCACAAACTTCAATCGAAGAAGAATTATAAACTTTTGATGCGACTGTTGTGCCATTAGGGGTTGTCACAGCTAACTCAACATCTAACTGTTGAGGTAATACAGTGATATCCTTAGAAAATTCTTCAGAAATAAAGGAGTCGGTGGATCCAGAATCAAATAAAACATTTGCTACTTTAGAGTGGATGGTAAGTGTACCTTTCACCACATAATTATCATACTCCACATCGCTGATAGAAATTGCATGTGACTTTCCTTTGTCTTTATCCTTAAGAGTTTTTTGACGTCGACCATCATCATCAACCCTTGGATTTGGGCATTGATTGGTATAATGCCCTATCTCCTTGCACTTGAAGCATTGAAGTGTAGTAGGGTCATTCTGTGTATCCCTTCCTTTGTTTTCATCATTAGACATCTTCTTCCCATCATTGCGGCATTCAAATGCCCGATGACCTTCCTTTCCACATTTGAAACATTTACTTGACCCTTTAAGACAACTCCCTCCATGTTTCTTTCCACACTTTGAGCATAAGGGAAAGCTCATCTTCTTTTCAGTGTGCTCTTTAGATTTTCCTTTGAATTCCATTTTCCTCTTCTTATCAAACCCATATGACTGATGGGTTACTCCAATCTCCATCTCGACTTTGAGAGCACATCGAACGATTTCCTCGTAGCTATTGAAGTCCCTTATGGATAACGCCCTTCGAAGACTTGGTTTTAAGCCACTAAAGAATCGATCGATCTTACTCTCAGGTTGGATAATAATACCAGAAGCGTACCTTGAAAGTCTTGTAAAATTTGATTCATAAGTACCAACAGATTCATCATCCTTTTTCTTCAGTTCAAGAAACACTTTCTCCATCTTTGTTCGGAGAATACGAGGGAAGTACTTATTGAAAAATAAGTTCTTGAACTCGTCCCATTCCATGGACTCAATTTCATCCCTTTTCCTCGTATTCTTAATAAGATTCCACCACTGATCATCATCTCCTTCCAAACGATACACTTCTAGGATGAATTTATCATGTTCAGAACATTGAAGAACTGAAAATATCTTTTCAGTAGTACTAATCCATTGTTCATCAACTAATGGATCAGTAGACCTACTGAAAGAAGGTGGACGCTGCCTCATGAAGGATTCAACAGAATGTTGCTCCTTCCTTTGCTCGTTTTGAAGTCCTGCATGATTCATATCTTGAGAAAGTTGTGTGAGCATGGCTACAAGATTTTTCATTCCGGATCCCATAACGTTTGGTTGCTCCGGGGGACAATCATTGCATTGCCCGTCGCATTCCGCATTAACACGGTTCCTTCGGGTTCCAGCCATTGACTAAAACCAAGAAGAATAGTGTGAGCAACACTAATTATAATAGGAAAACCAAATAATCAAGAATAAAATTTCACACTTAAGGTCTTATCCTAGGTTATTCATGGTCATTTCTAAAACACTAAGATTGTGTTCTATGATTAGAATTATCCTTAGGGTTCTTACTAAGGATTTCACATCCTAGTTTCCAAAGGTTGACTATACCTTTCCTCTGATACCAACTATAACGACCCATACTTTACATACATTGTTATTACTTCAAAATTGAAGCACACTTATTACAACATATAACAAAACCATGAAAGGACCGTATAGGTATAGTGTCTTTAGAAACTGGAAAGCATAAACAACTGGTTCATAAAGAATCTACTTTGCCTCTCATTTATTTCATCATATCTAGAGTTTCTTTTTGGCATATTCTACTTAATAACCTTCTTCCTGACCTGGGGAAATAAAACATACAAAAGGGTGAGCTCAAATGCTCAGTAAGAGTAAACAAAATAAATATCAATCACATCATATACATAAGCACATAACTTTTTGAAATCTTAACATGCAAAAGAGATCATAATTTCATAACATGGGATAAATCATAGTAGTGAAATGTAATCCCAATAATCATAACTTAAAACATGAAACTTTGTGGCATACACACATAATCATTGAGAATCATTTCTTTTTAGTAAAGACTCATTTCCAAGACTATCTTAGTGTACAAAGTCCACTTCTGAACCGAGTTCACTCCTCGTTTCAGTCCTGTTTCACTGAACCAGTTTAACCTGCCGTTCCAGCCATGTCTATCTCATGAGATATAAAATCTTTACCCAATGAATTTGAGGGAGATATAGGTCCCACCCATCTCATAATGATACCATTCTTATGTGTGCCACAAAATCAGAAAACCATACATCATAGCATAACCCATGTAATAAAAATGGGAATCTTA
The DNA here is from genome assembly GCA_963277665.1 of Viscum album. Classification (NCBI taxonomy): domain Eukaryota; kingdom Viridiplantae; phylum Streptophyta; class Magnoliopsida; order Santalales; family Viscaceae; genus Viscum; species Viscum album. The sequence goes on along the minus strand of OY728134.1, from coordinate 629,316,802 downwards.
AACATCGTGACATCATAAAACAATTCATATAAGATAAAGGAGTTCATAAAAATATAATTCCATCAAAACATAATCAAATCAATGTAATAATAGGGATAAAAACAGAACCCTTTATTATCTTAGATGGAAAATAATTTTGATAAAACACTTGAACTCCATTCTTGAGGAAAATATCTTTTCTGCTTCAAAAAATCATTTCCTTTCTTAACATGTCCTACAATTAGAAAATAAAAGAAGTTGATTAAAAATAAACTTGAAAACTTGTAAAGGAAGCTTCTTGGAAATAATGTTTTAAAAATCCATTCATGCCGTATAAGTTAAAAAAAACATTCTTCGTACTTTTGTCGGAAAAGTCAAAAAGTACCTCGTACGAAAAACGAAAAAAGATTCATTTCATATCCTTTACTAAAAACTCACCGAAGGGTAAAATTGGATTTAAACAATTGTAGGTGGATGAAAATAATATTACATATTGAGGAAACATGGATGTGGATGATAAAATACACCCCAGTAAATGCCAAAGTATAAACAATCTCGGATAAAAATGAGATTGTGATATTTCTCTTACCTTAGGTCCGATTTGCCACGTAAGTGTCCGAACCTCCTGTATAATGATTTAAATAATGTTATTGACTTATTAAAGAATCATAATTATTGTTATGATATCATATATGGTCATATTCTTAGCTTCTTATTAGTAATATTTCATTACAACTTGTTATTCGGGTGTTTATTACTTTTTGTTCTTATGCGTGTTTTGTCAAATAAATTCTTATTCTTCTCTTTAGGTTATAGATACCTTATTTCCATAATGTTATTAGTGTAATATATATCATATTCATTCATTCAATTCATTTATATAATCATTATTCAATTAAGATCATGTAGAACGAGTCGCATCACATCGTGGAGACGGTATTCCGTACGTACGCACGAGCGATGATATCATTCCCATGATCATGGAATTGTATTGGAGTGTATGTATACTATTTCAGAATCAATATCACTTTACAATAATCATATATAGTCATTATTTACACCATTATACCCATCCAAGTAAGGTGGTGGTGGAAAGTAGATTACACTACGGCGTGGAGACGGTATTCCGTACGTACCCACGCGCGGTGATTTCATTTTTCGTAGGATGGATAGATGGTGAAATAGGGTTGTTTCATACTTATAATAAAATATCAGTATATGAGTGATACTGATGTTATTACTTCATAATTAAACTAAAGAAGAAGAAGTGTAAGAAGAAATAAAGATGAAAGAATCGGTAACGGACATTACCTCTTCTTTGAAGTGCTTCTTTGAGACCTCCTTTTAGGGCACTAAAATTGGTCTTTGAAGAAGCCCAGGACCTCTAGGATGTCTCTAGGGAAGTGGATAGGAGAAATTGGCAGGTTTTGGCCGAGATTTAAGGCTCAAAGTGGTGTGACGAAGAGAGGGAGGAGGTGCCCTTTTATAAGGGAGGAGAGAGGCACCTTTGGAATAACTAAAAATATTATTTTATTATAAATCCAAATTCGGTTTTAAATAGCTCCAAATTGATTTATTTCGAAGCCAAGGTGGGGATGGGTCGAAATACTCTCATAAAATAGAATTTAGACAAGTTTAGGTTCCTATTTTGACCTTATCATTTAGATTTAACATTAAGTTAAATAATTTTACTTTTACCGTGTCTTCTTGTGTTCTTACACTATAAGGTTAATAAACTTACTATAACAATCCAAACTAACCCCAAGTTGTTTATTATTAATATATATAACCTTATCTAAGTCATTTGGCCTAACATTATATTTTTATGAATAAAATAACAATTAATAATATAATATTTGTTTTAAAAACTATTTTATTTCAATTTTGACACTATTTAGTAATTGATTTTTTTGAAAATCATAACAGAATTATTAATTTTAAAAAAGTTAATTAAATCAATAATAACATGTCATATTAACCTATAAAATTAGTTTAATTCATAAAAAGTATCAAATTACATTTATTTGGGTATTTATAACATCAATTATGTCAATATTTCATTAATAAGATAATTACTGCATCATCTTTGTGTCATAAATAAATTAAATTATTTAATGTATAAAAATTAAAAATAAAATACCATTATTTAGGAAATATTTTTATCTTTCTAATGAATATTTATATTCGAATTTATCTTATATATAACCTTATATTAAAAATTATTTACTTATTAAACTTTGATTTTAACTATTTTAACCCTTCTTTAAATAAATTAATAAAAAATGTCCTAATCTAATCCAAGTGGGACTAAATGGTCATATTTTATTCCTAAGTTTGTTTTTGGTCGAATTAAACTTATCCAATAGAATTAGGACATGTGTTAGGGTAATAATAATATCATTTTTACCCTTAATTACCCTATTTACTTTTAACCGTGGTAAATAAAAGTAAAAAGTTACTATTCACCAAAAATTATTTTCATCTCATTGAACCACATTTTACTTACTGAAATCAACCGTGTCTCTTGGATTTTTGAAATTCCACTCACAGAATCGGTAAAATTAAGTTTTATGAAAAAATTCAGTTTTTTAACTACCACTTAGTTGTTTCACTATTCATCAAAAATTGAAAGTTTTCAGAAAAATACCAAAATTTCACCCTAGGATAATTTCGATATTCCGAATCCAAAAATGAAGTCCATTTTGAAAAATAAAATTTATAAAATTTCAGAAAGTGGTTATTACTATTCATAACGGCTAGTTTTAATAATATTTTATTAGCATATCATTGTTTAGTGAAACTCGGTATTGCGTACGACGCAAACTATCGAGGAAGGTTGCGATTTCGTGTAAAGAAAGCCAAGTAAGTGTTGTGTGTAGAAAAAGATTCCTTTGATGATTTATATAACATAAATGTCTCGGGTGTTACAATTTAATAAATGTTGATAAGGAAAAAAATCTTAATAGGTTTTAGGGGTTAATTTTCTAAATGTTTTGAAACTTATAAAAATCAAACAACTAATTTAACCCCCCCTTCTCAGTTATTATTCAATCATTTGGAACTTCACCATAAAATCACATGGTTAGGATCAGACTGATACTTTTTCAACTGAGATACATGAAACACATTATGAATTACACTGAACCATGGGGGAAAATCCAACTAATATTCCACCTCACCAACCCGTTCAAGTATCTCAAAGGTCCTATGTATGAAGGATACAACTTTACCTGATTCCCCAAATGATGAGGTCTAATATTTAGATAAATCCTTGAAAACACATGGTAACTCACCTTGAATGAAAATAACCATTGACGATGACCCACATACAACTTATGATGACTCTAAGATATCTCCATCTATTTCCTAGTCAACTGAATCTTGTCCATTTTTTCTTAGACAAGGCTTGACCCAACTAGTGAAGTCTCACCTATTTCCACCCAACAAAGTAAAGAACAATAAGGATGACCATATAGTTCTTAAAAAGGATCCATATGTATTGAGTCATGATGACTATTTTTATATGATAAATCCACTAACGATACATACTCTTCCCATGAGCCACCAAAATCCATTACATAAGCCTCCAACATGTCTTCCAAAGTTTGTATCATCCTTTCAGATTACCTACCCATCTAGGAATGATATATCATACTCATTGTAAATTGATTCCCAAGGGATTTCATTAAGGATTTATATAAATGATATGTAAACCTTAGATCTTTTTTTTGAGACTATTGAAACAATTTCTCCATGCCTCTTTACCACTTATCAGATATAGAATTTTGAAATTTCCTCCACTGTATGAGATTCACAAATAAAAATTAAATGGGATGACTTTGTGAGCTAATCCACTACCACCCATATGGAACCGTGTTTCCAAATCATTCTTCAGAGACCCGTTATAAAATACATATCTATTATTTCCCATCACCACACAAGAATAAGTAAAGACTAAAACATACCTTCTAGTCACTAATGCTCTTCCTTAATCTGTTGACAAGTTAAGAATATCAAAATAAACAAAACCACCTTAATTTTCATGTACAACCACAAAAACCATTATTTCAATGATCTATACATATTATTTATTCCAGGATGAAAAGCCCATCTTGAATGGTGGTAATCATGAAAAATTTGTTCCTGACAAGATATAGGTACCACCATCTGATTTCTAAACCACAACACTAAACTCCCATCCAGATTCAATACCTTAATGTTCTCCCCACCATTGAGTTTTGACCACTTAATAACATATTCTAAATCAAACGTCTCTACCTATTAAACTTTTTTAACCAAATCAGGAAAAAAATAAATCAAAAATAAAACTACAACATCACCTCGATCTTCACATTCTAAGTGCATGTCAGCTAGGAACGACATAAACTACCATTGATCTGAAGCATCCATTGATAATTTAGCATATAAATTTTTGATTAATTTATCTAATACCATATTTACTTTACCAAGTGTATACATCAAGTCAAAGTCAAACATTTAAAGATACTAAATCCACCTTCTTTTTCTCACGTTCAAATCCCTTTGTGAGAAAACATGTTTCAAGAATTTATGATCCGTAAACACTATAAATTTGGTACCAAAGAGGTAATGAATCAAAGTCTTCAATGCATGTACTATGATAGATAACTATAAATCATGTGTTGGGTAGTTCTTATAATTAAATCACAACTTACTAGATCCATAAGAAACAACATGATCTCCCTGCATGTGAACACATCCCAACCCTGATCCCAAAGAATCAAAATACACCATGTACCCATATCCTGATTCTGGAAAAATAAAGATCAATGTGAATGTAAGGTAAACCTTAGTTCTTAAAAATATTTCTGACATTCCTCACTTTAGTGGAATGGAACATTATTCCTTATCAAAGCTTCCATATTTGAATCTAGTCATGAGAAATCATGAACAAAGCTTTGGTAATAAATAGCTACACTAAGGAAATTGCGTATCTTGAAGACATTCATCGATAGTTTTGATGAGATAAAAATATATACTTTTTTGGATCCATAGAAAAACCTATTTTAGAGAGAACATGGCTGAGGAAAATTACCTCCTGTATCCAAAAATCACACTTCGATAGTTTGACATAAAAACATTGATCCCTCAATATTCCCAACACTATTTCGAAGTGTTTCTCATGATCATCCCTTTTAATTGAATACACCAATATGTCATCCATAAAATCCACAAAAAAATAATCTATATATCTTTGAAATATCCAATTCATCAATTCCATAAAGATCACTGGTGTATTCACAAGACCAAAAGGTATAAAAACAAACTCGTAATGGCCATATCTACTCCTAAAAGTTATCCTTAGAATATCCTTCTTCCTAACATACAATGGTGATATCCTAATAACAATTAAATATTATAGAACCAATGATATCTCCTCAATTGATCAAACAAATCATCAATTCATAGAGGTAGATACACATTCTTCATTGTAACTTGGTTATGCTTATGATAACTGACACAATTCTGAAGAGTTCTATTTTCCTTTTTGATAAAAAAGATTTCTACTTCCCACAGAGACCTGCTCGGTCGAACGAAAACTTTTCTTTACATCTCTTCCAACTACAATTTCAATTACCTCAATTCTGTTGGTTCCTTCTGATAATACAAAAGGTAAATAGGACTATTCCTCGGAAGATATCAATCATATACTCCACTTCTCTTGTGGGTGGTAACCCTAAGAAATTTTTAGGAAATATATCATTAAAATGGGAAAACAACACTAAAAAATGATATCCTTGATCTCTTTAATTGATGAGAAAGTCAAAGCTTCCAAATGGTATGATATAATTCCAACTTATGGTGCCAACAAGTTTATTTCACCTGCCTTTACATTATTTTCTCCTCTAAAGAGATGCTTGATTCCATCTTCAGTCGTAAAACTGACCCATCAAGTATAATAGTCGATGTGATCCTTAAAAATTTTCAACAAATCCATACATAGGATTATATCATATATATCCATATCAATAAAAAATAAGTTCCATATCATGTCATATATATCAACAGTTATAAAACATCCTCTACACATGAAGTCTCTACATTCTATTTGACCAAAAGTAGTTTGACATTTTAACATAGAAGGCATAATCTCAACATTTAAATCCATAAAATCAATATCTTGATAAGTAATAAATAAATGGGAATCACCCATATCAAAAAAATCTTGCATAAGGGTATAATTAAAAATAATTATACCTCTCACCATCGATGGTCTCGATTGATCATCCACGACAACTTGATCAGATCCATATAATTGCTTACTCACTGTAGTTTATTCCTTATTGCTATATTGATAATTCCCATTTTGTAGAGTCATGGTGTTCCTAGAATTAACATGGATAACTCTATTCTGCTAACCAGAGGTATTATTCTTCCCTTATCCTGTCAAAGCATACAATGCCTGTGACACCTGAGAAGTGTCCCGAACACCTGACCTCAGAGTACTACGACAATAGCAATGAAGACGAACCATATGGTTTTAATTGTGGAATTATCAAGGTTGTGTAAAAAATTATCACTTTATATGGTCAAAATTACCATATTAGAAACATCTTGGATTACTCTTGGGTTGTGGTGGATGATTCACTGATCTAACTATATGATTATGAGTCATACTCACACCTTAGAAATAGGTGTCCCTCTTCTACTTTCTCCCATGATTAGAGTTACCATTGTTTCTCATAGGTATCAACATGCTACCTCCACCCATAGCTCCTGATGTGTCCCTTTCTACCACTATCATTCTATTGACCATCTCTGGATAATCCTTTAAACATAGCACAAAAATCATTGATCGAATCTTCTACCTCAGTCCTGATTCAAAAATGTGCACCTTCAAGGACACAATAGCCAAAAATTCTGGTGAAAAGAATAATAAATTCATAATTTTATCTAAATAATATGTCACTGTGAGGCTCTCCTATTTCAAGATGAAAAATTCCTTCGTTCTTGAAATCCTTAATGTGTGAGGATATAATTTTTTGTTGAAAAATTCTTCAAAATCATCCCAAGAAAGGTAGTAGTCTAATTTATCCTAAACCACTAAATCCTACCATTAACATGAAAGATATTCTAGCATATATGTCACTAACTTTACTTTCATCTCTACTGGTGTGCCAAGGAAATTGAATATTTTATTCATTCTGTTTAGCCACACATATGCCTTCTCTAGTTTCGAATCACCCTAAAAGATTAGTGGATTTTACTTCTAGAACTAAACAGAATGATCCAATTTTCTTGGTTCATCCCTTATGTTCCCTATATCCATAGCTTGAAAATACAAAAATATACTCTGAATGAGATATTTTTTCATCTGTGTCTTAGTGAAAACATATCCCTAACAACTTCTTCTAGTTGGTTTATACTATTCCTATCAGGTTACATTTTCTATAAAAACAACTAACTCTATAAGTATCACTCTCTAGAAACTGAAGTCTTAACAATTTCAAATTCTACCACATCACAGTTATCACAACAAGGCTTTCCAAAATTCAACATTTTCCACTTTCAACCATTTTTAAAAAATTTCAACTTTTGAAAAACAAACCATTTTCAAAATACCAAAGCCATGATATTTTTCAAAATCTCACATTTTAAAGTAATTTCTACACTTTTTCAGAAATAAATATTTTTGCACTAAATTTTAAATCATTACTCAAAATATAATATGTAATCATAGTGGGAAGTCATTTATATAATGCATTTCATGATCTTCTCATTGGATAAGACCATGAAAATGAGATTACAACTCCTATAGGTGTCTCCAAAACACTTATGTACCCCACTCCATGGTGACTTGAAGTTCAACATAAAAAGGTTATCTATATCCTTATATGATCTACATTTCAAGTCTTGATAATCCTACCCCTTTCTAACATCCTAAATCAATAAATAACCAGAATTAAATTTAATTCTAAGACCAACAGAACTGATGACAACTTATTCGTCAAGGATCAAAAAAGTATATAACACTTGTTCATAAAAAATATTCGATTGTACGAAGACAAATACCACTTGTAACATCCTGCCTCTCCTCATTGTATTGATATGGCGGTGGAATATTACTTGGCCTTAAGCAATATCCCTAAGGTGAAAAAGGTTATCAATAAATGCCAAGGGCTTCATTAATAGATGGGATACAATTTTACATTTTTAAATAAAAAACCCAACCAAATATTCCCTAACAAACTCTACTACATTATTCATGATAATGATGTAAAAAAACTCATGTAATACCATTGATATCAGATCCCGACTAAAATAGAGTACCATAACAAAAGACTACAAAACATAAAAGTACATAGTATAAGGAAAGACAACATCACTCAATGACACTAAACATGGATCCAAATCTCTATACATGCTTCATGATCCATGTCCAAAAAACAACCCAAGTATCATGAAGCACCACTAAATAAGAGAAATTCCTTACCTTTACATATATCTTAATATACAATATCTGAAAAAGAACCAACCTTCCAATGCAGGGGTGAGTAATGAAGCTCAGTAGGATTTCCCAAAATTACTTCCCTACATAGGACACTGGGATAAAATGAGTTAGAACATTCATATAAAATAAATTATATAAAAACAATTTTAAATAGTTCAACAATTTATAACAAAGAAAAAAAATATGTACTAATTTTTTTCTCAAATAAATCAATTTCCATGGAAAGCACCCAAACAAGTCATTTAACTATTTATCAAATTCCATGTTGGAATAACCCATTATATTTCACATAAACTTACACACACATTCTCAACCACACAACCATGAAAACTTGGTTTTACCATTGATGGTGGAACTTCATTTCCATAACCCACCCCTTTGATGGGGGTAGTTCACAACCATTATCTGTCCCATTCCACACATGATTAATCATTTAATCCAACCGATTTCTGAAAACATATTTTATGAACAATTTAATTAAAAAAATAATTTTATTTAAAATAATATTGCATGCATCAAAATAGAATAACCATTTTAAAATCATCATTTTAAAATCATACTACCAATTTCACTTTTTACAAAAACACCCAAATTTGAACAATTCAATAAAATGTCACCAAATAAGGTTTACATTAATAAATTTCACAAATATTTGACAAAAAATATCATGAAAAATAAAAAATTTGAAATCAATCCTTCTAGTTCTAGTAAGAGGAGTCAATAGTGAATCCATCCACCTTGGGAATTATGGAGAAAACGAAGAATGACATTAAGACACCCACTAAACCTGGTTAAATCTCCAAAAAACCCACCTTAAATATCTTACCATAATCTAAAAAAGGCCAAATATTATTATTATTGGAAGAAACAATGTTATATCTATTCATAGTGGACTAGATATAAGAAACCAAGAGCAGGAATAAAGTAAATCTAAGAAAAACCATGAAAAACTACCACAAATGAAAACTTACCACGGGAATCTGACTTCAATGTACCATGAAATGACTTCGTATCACCTACATACTGATGGGTAAATATTAAAAATACTTTTTTAGGAAGAAATATTGAGTTAGGGTCATTTTGGAGAAAAAACACGGGGTTAAAACTTAACCCCAACCCATATCCACTTTTTTAGGATCTTGTTTTTAAACTATGAAAGGTTAGTTGAATAGTTAGGAAATATCATGTTCTAACCATGTTATTGGATCTATATCAAGGGGTACCTCACAAGGTTGGCCTATACAATTAGAAAAAACATGCACCAACCATGAAAAACCCCACTGTCCCACTTTTCACAATTTATACTGGGTGGATGTATGGTTTTAAAAAATTATGCACCTAACCATGTGCCTTCCCCTTTTCCCCCATATCACCATGCATAGTTACCTATAGGATTTTCATGGTTTTCACTAACCGTGCACCAACCATTCACCTTTAGAAAAGGCACAAAATATTCCAAAGTTCTAACAAACTCTACCAAAATTCAACTGAACACTTTACTTACTTAAAAAGCATAAAGAAAGGGTCACTTACTTAAAAATGGGAGTGATACATAAATGAAATGGATTAAAATGAAATTATGAAACAATTTTCTTACTATTTCATGGTTTAAGCTAAATAAATTTCATAGTATGGTTTCCTATATTATAGGTACTTTATATTCCTTAGATATAGGCTATGTTAAATGTTTTATCAAATGATAATCTATTAAATTACATAAAATAAAACCCTTTTTGAAGTTTTTATAGCTTGGAACCTCTTGTAATTGTTATTTTTAATTTTTTATAGGAAACTTTAACTTTTAAGGTAACATGGCCATTTCTATAGGTTTCTGTGACCCCCATTTTTATTTTGTGTTTTCTCTAAATGACATGAGTTATATCTTAGCGATCATATTAGTTATAACTCAATATTAAAGGTCAATTCCTTGGGTAAATAAAGGGAAGAATCATTTTTATAACACCATTGAGAATATAAAGTTAGTTGAATTGTGTTACAATCTCTTAGGAATTCTAAGTCACGTTCCTTAATTACTTCAGTTGGGTAGGAAACTTAATTAATTAAAAAGATGCCTCAGGTAGGAGGGTGGTTATATGGTAAGTTAAACATAAAGGGGTATTCCCATATATGCATACCTTATGAGTGTAAATTCTTAATCTCCTTATAATGATATGGTGACCCTATAAAGAGAACTCCCTTCTGAGGATACTTAGAGAGGATCAGGTCTTGGTAGTTCGATGCTTGACAGGTGATGCCATTATGCCTATATTGGTTGTTTTTTACCCATATAGGTCTAGTATATCCTTACTATTCTTCAGTAATACCTCTTTAGATATATCTTATAGCTGTGTAAGATATCTTATAATGGAATCCCTTATGTGGGATATAGTTCTCATGTGAGAGACCTTAGGACTAGTTGGACGGACCAAGCAGCCCTGTTTTGAGACTTGATCAGCAGGGCTAAGTGGGAGACTTAGAAGCCCTTAGCTTTGAATTGGGCCATAGTGTGTTATATTATTTCCACTTGACTAGGGGAAAGCCATGAAAGAGGTTGGTTTAGGGTTTATAAATTCTTATTTAAGTAATAATCTTGATTATACACTTATTTCAAGGCCTATGCATGGGAAGTACTTGGGTTTTGGATTTATGGGCATGGTGATACCTACAAATTTCAAGGAAGTACCTAGTGTGCTCATGTACCAAGAATAGATTCAATGGAATGGACTATTTTGGGTTCTTGGTCCTATTAACAAGTGGTTTCTTATTGATGCTTTAATTTCTAAAACTACACTGTGAGACAGGTGGTGGTTTGATAAATAATGGAACATGTGAGGTGCCCAATTTTGAAGAAGAGTTCCAAGGGAGATCCTAGTGTGTTAATATTGACATGATAAGTAGAATGTTCAACTAAACTTATTAATTAATGATTCAAAAGGGCATGAGTTGGATAATGTAGGATGTACACCCATTGTGTATGAAAAATTTAGTTCACACCAATAATACGTGTGAGTTATTGATGTAGAATATCAGTGAGTGGTCAGGTCCATTCAGAGTATTGATAGTTTCAAATTAGATGCTTGAGGGCATGAAACCCTGAGGCTTGGGTTGAATTTAAAGGAAGTTCCTATGATGAGGGATAATTTTAATTTAAATTGGGTTTTATTTGATAGTTGCCCATGCTGGAGCTTGTACACACATTTTCAAGACACACGACATTATGAAGTATTAAAAAGGAATGTACAACCCATTTTGACCTGATCATAGATCAAAGAGAGTAATACATGCCTTTCTTTGGGATCTCAATATACTCATATTTTAGAGGTTATTATGCCCGATATCTTGATATCATCCTAATTATGCTAAGAGAGTGTCATCTATACAATGAGAAATCTAAATATCTTTTACATTTGGGTGAAAAGAATCTTTAAGAGTTTCACTCAAGGAGAGGTTCAAAATAGGACTAATGGTGTGTAGTACATCATTACCTATTTGATGGAGGTGACCGTCATTATGATGTAAATTTTAGTGATCACTGTGAAAAATGTTTCTGAAAATATGGAGCAGGTGATGGGTGAATTTTACATTATCACTTAGGGGTGATATGGTTCTTATCCATGTGATTCATTATGTCTAGAATGGATGGGGCATGAGCTATGGAAATTGGAAAATCATTTTGTTGGGGTGATGAAAATATGGATACTCCTAAGGTTGGAAGTAAGATAACGCTCACTAGTGGGAGAACCCTATGTGAGAAGGATCGTGTGACTTTGAGACTGGTTGTGTGATGGTCATTTTGGTTCTCATATTCCTTTGAATAAATGGAACAATGTATGGCAACATTTTTTTTCATAAATTCCATGTATAGGTTTTAATATGGAATTGGGAAAGTCTGAGTTTGGGAATTAATCCCATAGTAGCTTATGATGATCCATGGATGTTGGATCAAGAGTGTGATGATGCATATATAATAACACAACATCATTTTTGAAAAAAGGATTGTTCAACTAATAGAAGACATCCGAATTTGGGTATGATATTCAATGAGTATTTTTAGAAAAATATCATTATTCCTTGGGATAAAAGGATTTAGAATATGGTTGTGGTGAGGTGATGAATATTTAAGTTAATCATTTTGAAAATAGTTGTCTTGAAGTGATTCAACTAGTGTTTTATTAAGTATCCATTTTCTTCTAGTGAGGAACCTCATCAATAATTACATTGGGAAAATATGGGTACAATTTAATTGTTAGTCATGTCTTTTTAAATAAATTTTAGTGAGTCCAATATGATATTGGTTGATTGGAATCTGATCATTTCAATCAAATAGAGGACCAAGGGTAGAGTCCTCATGTGTAATATAATAAATGTTCAAGGATTATTTTTATGATGTTGAGGATGTGATTTAGGAAATTCCAATAGTGGAAGTGGAATGAATCATAATTGGCCGAATTAAACTAGAACCTGTGGTGGGGAGAACCATAGGCTGGTTGATGATAAGATATGAAAATGTGATCATGTATCAAGTTAGAATGGCTCGGGTAAGAACTGTCATTGTGTTTTATTGATAGTTATGAGTGTTGGCTCATGTTTTGTGCAGATAATGTATCGTATGATTAAAGTAATTCTTGGAGGCATGTTGGGTGTTATTAAATTCCACACAAATGTTTGAATGAGAACTCATGACCCAATCAGGTCGGGTGATATTTTCTTTTTCTACTAGGGATTCTTAGGGAAGATAATTTATGAGGTGGGGAGGTTGTAACATCCCATGTTTTTGAGAATTGAAGTTTCTAATGGAACTTGAGTTTTCATTTGGTGAATAGGTAAAATATTGATTTGATCTTTGGGATGTAATTATGAGAGTTATAACTATTTAAAGTGTTTTTATAAGGTTTAAGTACCATGAGATGTCTTGGGTGACCAGTTTAGTATTAGGGGTGTTGAGATTAGAAGACTAGAATTGAAAAGGCACAGGGAGGTTCATGATAATCGTATGATTAGTGATAACCATGATCCTCAACCATGAATCCTTATAAGGATGTAGCACCATTTATTGCACAGACTTGAGGCCACAAGTCTGTGCAATACTATGACACCTCATGTCTGATGGTGTTGTTATTTTCATCTTCTTTTAAGAATTAGAGGACTATGTTGTGCTTTTATGGAGTTCGAACTTAGAACATATGATTTTTAGGGTTTTCCTTATGTGAAAATTTAAGGTTCAAAATTATATTGAAACCATGAAGCCTCAATTCATGATGAGCCTTTTCAATTAAATTTGAACTATACATGATTTTTTAGAATGGGATGATCACAGTTAGGTCCAAACCAGGCATCCCCTAGGAGAAACCATGTGATATCCTTGGTGTGTCTAAGATGCAGTTCAAAAATTTCACATAGTTTGTTAAAATATGTGGTAAAAATAAGGTAAGATCTATGATTTTTGAAATATCCATTTTCACGACTTATATTTGGGTTTTCAAGCCATGTTGTGAATCCCATGAGGTCACATGAGGCTTAGGGTGGTTCTAAAGTGTGGCACATGTTTTGTTTAACCATGTAGTCTCTTAGAAGTCACTGGACGACTAAAATTTATTTGGGAGGCAGTGGAACCCACATGGTTGGTACACATTTTTTCTAACCATATGGATAAACTGTGTGAGATGTATTGGTGTTTAATTTTTGGGTTTTACCGATTATTCCCCTCTTAATTTTAAGGGGTTTCATCCCCATCTCTCTTACCCTATGTTTTCTGACCCTATGGAGTTTGGGAGGAGCTCAATTTTCTTCCTCCCCATGGATTCTTGGCTTCCTTTGGTGTTTTACAAGGAGATTTGAGGTGATTTCCCCCTCTTTTCCCTCATTCCTTCTCTCCCTCTCTTCTATTGGATTTAGATTCCCTAATGAACCCTAGTTATCATAGGGATGAATTTTAGGGTTCAAGGTTGGTATAATGATAAAGATTTTGGTTTCTAGGGGTTGTAAGAACTATTTCTTCTCCCATGGGTGTGGTCTCCATTAAAGATGAAATGTTTCAGGATATTTCAACTTGGTTCCCACTTCATTGAGGTAGGTATTACTATGAAATTGCTTCATTTTGGAATTATAATCATGTTTTCATTTTATAAATTCCCTTTTTATGAAATAAAATTTATATATGGTAGCCTTGTAATTATTTAGAATCATTTAATTTAGTTTTATGCATGGAATAATTAGTTTTATATGTGAATTACATGTTTCATTGTTTAAAATGAAATTTTTTATTATGAAAATCTTCTCGTGAATTGAGTTATAGATTTTTGAAATATTTTTTATGAGGCAGAATGGATTTAAACCTGGTTTTGGTTTTCAATGATTGAAAATATTGTTTAAAGAGGGAATTTGGTTCTGAATTGAGGTGTGTATCTCAAAAAGTATTTTTAAAGGGGTGTTTTAATGTATTTAAAATGGTTATTTGAAATGTGTGTGTAGTTTACCCCCTTTTGAAATTCCATGGTGTCTTGTTTTAAATGGTTTTATAGAAAATTGTTGTCCCTTTGGCCATGTTTTGGTTTTCAAAGATGAAGACCCTTGTTTAAGGGATGATTTGAAATGTTTTAAAAGAAAGGGGTGGTTTTTTAGGCCTCTTAAAAAGTTTTAAGTGGAATTTTGTGAAAAGTGTGATGGAAATAAAGTTTTTCCTTGTTTTGGATTTTTAAATAAGAGATCCCTTTTGTAAGGGTGAATATGAAATGATTTAAATGTTTATGTGTTTTCCATAATTTTCTAAATGGTGTTTTTAAAGTATTTTAAGAAATGGGAAAAGTGATTGGAAATCCAAACCATTATATGGTGTTAAAGGCCCATTTGGAACTTTGGTTTTGAATGGTGTATGTGGATGGAACCCTTAATTTCCCCTTACATACATACCACTTGCGTGATAATTTTATTTTTATGCCTTTTTTCATGTTATATGTATGGGGATTTTCATAATTGGGTGTAAGGGGTGAGGGTAATTATAGTTATTCCTCGTGGATATACTTGAATTTTTTTTCACAATACCTCACTTCCATTATTGGTCATAGGATGATAGGCACATAGCTGAAATCTATTATTTAAAAAATTATTTTGATAAAATAAAAAATAGTTTTTAAATATACACATTGAAATTAGGTTAGGGTAAAATTTTGAAAATTTTCTAAAACAATTTATTTTTAAGTGAATCATAAAAACAATGTTTTGTATTTTCAATATGTTTTATTACATAATATAGAATAAATAATTATTTAATTAATAATTAAACGGAATTTATGACAAAAAATTTGTTATTTTATTGATATTATGTATTTTAATGTATTTTAATTAATTTACACACCTATAAATGACTTTCCAAAGTCTAAAATGTAAATTATTATTTTTGGAAAACTATTTTTTATTGAAAAATTACATTTCCATGTACAATGTAATATTATAAAATGATTTTGGTTATAATATATTAAAATATTATAAAACCATATTTAAATATCTTAATCCATGAGAAAAAACCATGGGTATTTGAGTGGTTTTCCATTTTCCCCATCCTAGAATTCTAAGACCTATATTTGAAAATTATTAAAAAATTCCTCCTCTTTTACTATAAATACACACTAATCCCACATTTCCCTATAATATAAATCCATTATCCACAATTTCCTACCCATTTTACCTCCCAATGAATCCCTCCAAGGTATTCTTAAAGTCTCATGGTGCTATACTCTTATTTTACAAAGCACTCTTCATGGTAAGGGAACTATCCACTTCATCATTTCCATTCGAGCAACAAAATTTTGTTATGTCATTAAAATATTGAATTAAATTCTTTTCCAACATGTTCATGATCCTATTAGTTCTAAAAAATATCATTTTATCAACAATAGACCTTCTTCCCTTCAAAATATTCCCATTAATTTATTCATTTTTTATACTCGTCATGCTTCTTAATTCCTACCATGAATTATTCAATTTTATATGAAATATTATTAATCTTTAAATACTCTACCCATTTCACAATTAATGGGTATTCACCTATATTTAATCACGATTCATTTATTGGTGAATTCAATTTATGAAACACTCATTCCTTTATTAGGGGATAAAAATGATGCAATGCTCATGTCTTTAATCATTTTATGAATTTAATGACTTTTACATGTAACTAATTTATTATTTCACATATGTTATTATTGAAATATTTACTAATAATATATGTGAAGAAAATTAATTTAAAAATATGAAGGATGGATCCTAATAGTTCTCCAATTCATTGGGTAAAAAATTAATGTATAGAAATTACATGTTTTTTGATGCATTGGTGAATAACTTTAGTAATTATGATTTATGAAACATTGGTGATGAAACCTAGTGATCTTATTATGAATTTACCATTTTTATGTTGTCTCTATATTTCCATGTTATGAATCATGATCATTATTTTATTATATGATTCATGTTCTTATGATCTTTTCCTATGGATATGCCTCTTGGTCATATGATAAATATCTCCATTGTTTTTTCCCTCACTAAGATTTATTATCACCCATTTAATTTTATATATATCCTAAGGATATAATACTTAGGATGAACCTATGAAGAATCCATTCACATGGATTAAATAAATGTTTATGTTTTTAATGTATTACGTTCTTAATTTCATTGAAAATAAACCTCAAAAGATCCCATGCACTATTAAATGTTGTACTATGTAGTGAAACTTTTACATATATAAAAGTTTGAATACCATATTAATAGTATAAATATAGGAATAAATATAATCCTTTATGTTTTACTATCTAGTATTACTAGGAATTTTTTATATATATAAATTCTAATTTAGAGATGATTCATACCAAATTCATGGTAAGGATTTTCCATGATATAATGTAAGGATCAATTTGGGTGAATCTTTTAATAAAGGAATATTGAGACATGTACCAATGGAAATAAAACCCTGGGGATTAAGGAGAACCTATTGGTTACTAGAAACCTATTTTGGGTATTGTATGTGTATTCCAGGTTAGTTTATTACCTAGTTAGATATTTAATTCTTATAAAAAATGATGACTAATTTATGATCATATGTGAAGAACCAACCAAAAATTGAGAGGATATTGAGGGTACTAGTTTGGATAAATAATTTTTATCCATGAAATTTTAGATTGAAATATCATACACTATCCATGTTTACAACATGGTGGAGGCACCTGTATGGGTGAGATCCATAAGTTCCATGTTGGTTTTCTATATACAATCTTATATTGATGGAATATATTCCACCAATAGTAAATTATTTTTTCTAAAATGTTATAAAAAATATATCAGATAGAAAATAATGAAACCTTTTATCCAATTTTGATTATAATATCCATTCATATATTGCATTCTAATTTAGGTCATTTGAATAATTAGACATTTTATATAGATATTAAAATATCATCCCATAATGGGAATTTAGTGAAGGATGTTTTATATGATTCAACCTAATGGTTTTGATGTTTTAAATCAACACAATAACATTTTTATGTTATAACATCCCATTTTAGTGTTGATGAAATATTTAAAGAGTTGGAACATTTGGTTTGATGATTCAATAAAAAAATTGTGTTTCATTAATATTATATATTATTCCATATATATAATATGGTTCTATAAAGTATTACGGTATCCAATTTTTTGAATGTGGATGGAATAAATATTTTTAGAAATGATTACTTTATATTTAATTATACAATGATGTCATTAAAAAATTAGATATTGATTTAAGACATGGGTAAAATATATTATGTATTACATATGATGATATATTGAGACAGATCAAATTCATTTATCAGACTAAGTCAAAATACATATATTATTAAACTTAAAATGAGTATTTGTATGAAGCACTGTAATATGGATTATGTAACAATGTTTCCATGTACGAATCATATGAATATTTAAGATCCCTATATGGTTAGAGAATGTATATATAGGATTCTGTACATTACTACCATAAGAACTATAATGTATTACAGTGTTATGTACTCAAAATTATATTGAAAATGCTCTAAGCATTATTAGTAGATACAAATCCATTACAAAATATATTCAAAATATTTCTACGAAAAAAATTTATAATTATTTTAAAATATATAAGGATATGTTATTAGTCTTTTTAAGTGATTATAATATCTTTTATAATTCCTATGTTTTGAATAATGTAAAAAAAATTAATTCTATTAGGGTAGACAATAGAGAAAAGTTCTTTTATAGTGTTATGGGGTGTTTAAGTGTTTCTATGAAGTGTTTCCCAGGGTTAGGTTTCATTTAGAGGATGTTAGATAAGGTGGATGGTGAAATTTAGAATCTTTGGAGAGTTTAATGGGTGACCTGCATGGTATCTAAGACAATAAAGGAATTTTTTTTGGTTTTAATGGGAATGGAAAAGCTGTTACATGTGGGACTTTCCTGGGAATTGTGAATAAGAATCAAAATCATGTAAATTTTTAAAAGTTTGGGAAAATTATATTTTAAATCTCATATGCACTCTTTTATTTAACATTTTGAATCCTATATAGAAGAAACTCTATATTAGTTGATATTGGGTGATTTTTGGAAGATTTCTTCTTATATATCATCCCCCATGAATAATTGGAAGTTTTGTGTTAGATAAAAGGTATATTTATCTTTATTCTTACACAAATTAATTTCTCTCCTAATATATAGTTTTTACATGGGTTTTCACCAATGAATATATAAACCGTTTCAATTCAGGTGGATTTTAATTTTTGGGTTTTGAAATAAATACAAACAGAATATATCATGGATTTGGTGTGTGAATATTTAATAATACTCTCTAGATTTTCTCATATCCTCTTTTTATTAGTATATTATGGTGAAAAAAATCAACGAAATATTTCTATAAATTATTTTGGTAAATTATTGAACTAATTTAGAGTTTTCTTATTATTGAGAGTTAAATATAATATGGAGATCATAGATCATGATTTCATTTGGGTGGATTCATGATACCTCAAGATGTGAGTTATATGGTTTCTAAATAATATTATTATATGTAAAAAAATTCATGATATTAAAATTTTGTGTTTAAGTAAATTATATTAATATTTTAAAATAATCTAGTTTTTATTTACGGATTGTTATTGGTTCCAAAAAAATTATGGCATGACTAGTTTAGTAGGGAATAAAATTAGTTGACTTCTTGGTTAATGTGTGGTTTCCAAAATATTATGGTATTTATAATGTGTTGTTTCAAATTCATTGAATTATTCAATATTTTAATGTAATTTTTTGTGCTTTGAGTTTCTTTGTAATTTCAATTATTATGGTTTTTGTATATGGCTTCAAGGTGGATGATATTTCGGTTGGTGCATTGGGTTTCCTGGTTTATGTTATTTGAAATTAATTACATTAAATGAATAATAGTTTTTTCTTATGCATTAGGTTACACAGTGGGATAAGTCCTTATGTGTTATGTATTGAGTCTCATGAGATGGTGTATATGTATTTATAATTGTTGATTGGTTTGGGATTAGGCATAAAAATTATTATGGTAAAGTCCCACTTATGTCTTAGGACTATGCAATTTATGTTAAGGTTGTGTGGTGATAAACTCGTACTTGGTTGCGGGAAACTTATCAGTACATGGGAATGTTAGTTTTAAAGGTTATATAACTACTTTAAATTTAGTGATTCCCATTCCAAAATATTACACTTGGTATAATGGTTTTTTAGGGTTTGATTGTTAACATGGTAGAATGAGTAATTTTATTGGGAATATAATGTTGTTTTTTATATTTCATTTGATTGAAATATATTGGATGCTAAGATGTGGTATTTTATTCTAGATTATTAATATTAAATATTTTAATTTAGTATTATTTATTAATAATTTACTTTTAAATGACTTTTTAAATTTATAATGTTTTATAAAATGTATAAGAATCCTATTTGATTTTCACATGGATGTGATACATTATTATCATTAGTAAAATTAGATGACTTCTTATTTAATGTGTGGTAACTATTTTCATTTATATAAAAAATGTGTGAATTTGTTTTGAGCTATCTTAATTGTGTGTATAGTTTTGAAAAGACTTTTGCGGGTGTCTTGTTTTAAAAAATATGTGTCTTTAGTTTTGGGAATAAAGGGAAAATATTTTGGAAGTGGATTATGGAATTGTTTTGATTTCCATGTATTTTAAATATATAATGCTTACTTAATAGCTTCATTTTTAAACTAGAATTAATGAATTTCATTATTAAATTAATTTAATAGTTTCAGTGTGTTATGGTGACCTATTAGGATTTTTATCTCACAATTACAAAATTTTAGGTTCCAGGTTCTTAATTGGATATTTCTTGTTCATCGTGGTTGATATGGGGTGAGTTGGGTGGTAATTAGAAACTAGGGTTTATAGGGAGTTGGTTTTATGATCGGATCTAGTTGGTTGGTTTGTAGTGTTTTTTCTGGTCTTGTATATTTAATTTTTTTACTTAGTTGAATATTTTGTTTTGGTTGGTGATCTTATATACACAAACAGGTTGGATCATGGTAGTTGGTTATGAAATGTTTGGCATGCATTTTATCTCTTTTGGATTCTAAATTTATTTATTCCATTGGTTTATCTTTTATTTGAAAAAAAACCATTCCCAAAGGAGTTTCTATGATGCAATGGTGCTTGTCGTCAGCCCATGGGTATTAGGAATTCCCTTTGGGATTTATTGAAAATTGGTTCAGGTGTTGGGATAGATGGAGGAATAAACTGGTTCATTAAAAAATGATATCAGAGGTCTTTAGTTTTACTTTAGAGTCAACCTAACCTTCTTATGTAGCCTTTATTATTTTGGGATGTCCTGGTTGAGTGGTGATTAAGACAATTAGAACTTGAGAGGTAATAATGGGGAGAATCTAGATAGATCTGGATTATCTCAAACCTCAAGATTACATGGGTTGTTGGGTTTCAAATCATGAATTCGAGGTTCATTTTAGCTATTTCGTGTTGTTTTTGATGTGATTGATATTTTTGGGCCCCATGTTCCTATTGAGTGATATTGGGGACCACTCCATGGATTTAGGGTGGAAGGGAAGTCGAGCTACATAGTTTTCTCACATGACCCGAGAAACCATGTGGTGCCCATGTGGTCGAGTCTACCCTTTTGCAAGGTGTTTTTTATGATTGAAAGTCAGCCACTCTAACCATGGTGGCTAAGTCATGCATTACACTGTTTCACCCTGGCTATCCCTGCTTAGACTCTTCTTGATTTTTTAATTCTATAAAAGTAGTTTTCACTTGTTGAAGGTGGAATAGGGAGTGTTTTTTCCCTTTTTGGGTGTGATTTATGAGACTTTTCTTATTTCCTATGTAGTGATTTTTTTGAATGGTTTCAATACCTTTTTTTTGGAAAATGAAGGGATTTTTTGAAATGTTCATTTTCAAAAATGGTTTTGTGTAAAATTTGGGAAGGGTGAATTCACTTGGTTTTATGAAATGTTTTGAAAAAATGTCTTTCCTCCCTTTTGGATGGTGTTTTCATAATGGGAAATGGTTTTTATAGTTATTATTGGGATGGTCATTATTTTATAAGAAACAGAATATTGAGAAACGGATTTTTTGACTTTTTTATTGGGGAAATGTGTGTGTTCCAGCAAGGAAATTCTATTTTAAAGCTTGTGTTGGCTTGGTTTTCAAATGAACCCCTTTAGTGGAAGTTGTTTTTAAAATTACTCTATGAAATGATGGTTTGTAAAATAAAATTTTATTTTGATGTGTTTTCAGGATGCCTCAACTTAGGTTTTTTGTAGAATCTTTGATTCCTTGCTTGCAATGGAATCACTTGGTTCTTATTTTGAGACATGGATTAAGTTTTTTCATGCCTCTAATGTTGTATCCCCTAGAATATTCAAAAGGGTTTCTATGGTTCTAGTGCCTATCCAGAAACCAAGTGGAGTGGTGGACATGGAACCCTCATTGATCATTGAAAAAAAGAGGTTGTTGGAAGCGATTTAGGTGATCCTCATTATATTGGTCCCTCCTATATTGTGAGAGGAAAGTTTTGTAAGCTTGGTTTCATGAGATTTAGATATTATGGCTAGTTTTTTGTATTTTTTTTTTCACTTTTTGGGATGTTTATTATTGATGATTACATTTTGGATGTTTTAATGGATTGTTCAAATATTGTTTTATGGATTTTTATATGGAGGAACGTTCCCCCCTCTCCATCCCTCTTGGGTATTTTTTGGCTGTTCTGTGAGTGCTGTTTTATTTAGCCTCATTGTTTGGAAAACCTTTCATAGGGATAGTGAGTGTGGCCATTATTTTAATTGAGAAGAGTGGTGATTGTTTTTTATACATGATAGAGGAATTTGGGTGCATGATTGGGTAACAAGGGTTAATTTTTTACCAGTTGAGTGTGGTATACTAACTGATGTGTGGCTATGGGACTTTTTAAGGATGCATCGAGTGGGGGTGATATAGTGTTTGAACCTAGGTTATCTGCATGTGTCATGACCCAATGTGAGTGCTCTTGTAATTATTTTGAGTCTCTTTTGGTTGTTATTCCATCCATTGGGATTAAAAGTGCTTGTGGTTGACACCATTTTTCTGTCATGGTTTTTCATTGCTTGAGGATGAGTTTCTAGATAGATTTTATTTGGTTCCACCATACTATAGAGACTCTAAATTGTGGGGAGACCATTTTAGGTCTCCCATTATTTGTAGGGATTATTATTTTAGGTTCTTATATTGGTTATGTTTAGAGACATTTGGTGTTTTATAGTTGATCAATTTGATCATTTTGAAGATCTTGGTTGTTGACCTTGAGGTAGGTCTATGTTGAGTGCTTCATCAGTTCGGTCCTCTTGGGATAATTCATTTTATTTTTCCTTTCATTTTGATCACAGTTTCTAGGGGAAGAAAGTGGCATGGTGGAGAGTTGTGGCACCCCCATGTCATAGTGTTTTGGTTTTCATATTCTTTTGAGAATTAGAGTTCTGAGTTGCATTTTCAATGATTTAAAACTTGAAAAATTTAAAGTTTTTAAGACTTTACTTCTTTTCATGGTTAAGGTTCACAATTATAGGGAAATTATGTATCCTACCTTCACGATGACCGTTTTCTATTCATTTTAAACTTCACACAATTTTTTAGTGCAGGCTAAACATGGTTAATTTTAAACCATGTAGTCCCTAGGAGAAAATGTAAAGGTTCATTGGTGCGTTTGATATGTGGAACACAACTTACATATGATTTTTTAAACCATGCAACAGGCATACGATATGCTCTATGATTTTTTATATAACTATTTTTACAACTTATGCATAGTTTTTCAAACCATACCAGGCACCCCTATATGTCATGTGAGCCACCCCAAGTAGTACTTTAAGTTATGGGGTGGTTATAAAGTGAGAGACATGTTTTTTAACCCTGAGGAATATTAGGAGAAACCACACTACTTAAGGTTATTTATGGGGCAGTGGCACCCATATAGTTGGTGCACAGTTTTTCTACTCATGCTTCCAAACTGTGCGAGTTGTCCAAGTGTTTAAGTTTTGGGGTTTTCCCATTTCCCCTCTCAAATTTTAATGGTTTTCACACCTATTTATCTTCCCTAACATCCATTGACCATAGAGAGTTTGGGAGAGCTTTATTTTCTTCCTCCCCTTGGATTATTGATTAACTTGGGTGTTTTCCAAGTGGATTTGATGTGAGTTTTCCCTCTTCCCCCCATTTCTTCATTATTTCCCTCTATTATTTTTGATTTGGATTCCACCATAAACCCTAGTTATCATGTGTCTCAATTTTAGGGTTTTAGGTGGGTCTAATGATAGGGATTTTGGTGTCTAGGGGTTGTAGACATTGTTTCTTCTCCCATGGGTGTGGTCGCCATAGAAGGCGACATAGTTAAGGATGTTTTGACTTGGTTCTCGCTTCTTTGAGGTATGTGATACTATAAAATTGTTTAATTTTGTAATTTTAAGAATGATTAAACTTTATAACATCCCTTTTTAATAAATCAAAATTATATATGGTTTCTTTGTGATGATTTGGGATGATTTTGTGGAGTTTTATGCTTGGAATAATTGGTTTTATATGTGAATTCTATGTTTTTTTGTTTAAAATGGAATGTTTTATGATGATACAATTTTTGTGAAGTGCCTTATGACTTTTTTGAAATGGTTTCCATTAGGAGGAATGTTTTTAATGCGGTTTTTGTTTTCAATGCATGAAAAAAAATTTAAAGAGGGAACTTGGATTTTGATTCAGGTGTGGATATCAAAAATGATTTGTAAAGGTGTGTTTTAATGTTTTTAAAATGGTGATTTAAAATTTGTGTACAGTTTACCCCTTTGTGAAATTCCATGAAAGCTTATTTTTAATGTATTTATGGTAAATGGTTGGCCCTTTGGCCTTGTTTTGGTTTTCAAAGAGGAAGAACCTTGTTGAAGGGTAGATTTGAAACATTTTAAGATAAATTGGTGGTTTATTTGAACCTATTAAAATGTTTTAAGTGGTGATTTGTGAAATGCTTGACGGAAATAAAGTATTTAGCCATGTTTTTGATTTTCAAAGAATAGATCCATTATGTAGGGGTGGATATGAAATTCTTTAAATGATGGGTTGTTTTCCATCATTTTCCTAATGGTGTTTTGAAATTATTTAAGAAATGTGAAAAGGGATTATAAATTATAACTGTTCTTTGGTGTTAAAGGAATGTTTGGAAATTTGGATTTAAATGGTTTATATGGATGGAACCCTTTATTTCCCCTTTCTTGTGTACCCCTCGTGTGGGTTTTTGATCACTATCTGATGCTTGTTTCTCCCCTTGTGTGGGAATGTGCTTTTATACATTTTTTTTATGTTATGTGTATGATGATTTTCATCATTGTGTGTTAAGGGTGTGGATAGTTCTGGTTATACCTTTTAGGAATAATTTTCTAGTTTTCAATATGCCTGACTTTCTTTATTGGTCATGTAATGTTAGGTACTAATTGGAAGATATAGCTTATTCCTCTAGTTGGTTCACAAGCATCTAGTTTCCCACTAATCATGCTAAAAACAAGGGCTAGGTGGGGGTTTTCAATGCAATGACACTTGTGTGGGATAATTGGATGAAGGTATAGACTTATCACATGTCGGTATCTAGTTTTGATGGATATAGCCTTATATAGTTATATTCATGACACATTAAAGATTTCAGGTGGGACCATGGAACATTCATTTTCCTGATGATTTATTGATTGAGGGGAGTTTGATCTAGTGTTTTATTGTATCATTTACTTTATTTTCTTTAATATGTAACCTTAATTACTAATGTTTTATTTTTATATGCCCTGTTATACATAGGTGGTTCCTTATTGTTGTGCTTAAACTGTGTGAGTTGGGTTGTTTCCTTTAAAAATGATTTTTTAAAGATTTTTAGAAAACTATTTTGAAATGAAATACTCTTGTGTGAATTATTATAGTGAATTTCGAAATGTGTTCTAGTCTTTAAAGATCGATTTTTTTGTGATATTTTTTAATGTAACCATTTTTATTTAGATAAAACAAGTGTGAGTTTTTTTCTATAAATTGTTAATGGTGTGTGTAGTTTTGACACAACTTTGGATGGTGGCATGTTTACAAAAACTCATGTATTCCCTTTTGGGAACAAAGGTAAAATGTTTTGAAAGTATATTATGGAATTGTTTTGATTTACATGCATTGTAAATATGTAAATATTAATTTCTATATTTATTTTCAAACAAGCATCTGTGAATTTCCATATGAAATTAATTGCATAGTTTTGTCAGATTGTAGTGTCCTACTAGGATTTTTAGCTCATGCACACAAAATTTTATGTTCCAGGTTATCAGTTGGATCCTTCTTATTTATCATGGACAATGTGGGGTGAGTTGGGTGGTGGTGAGCCACAAGAGGTTTCATGTGGTTGGTTTTAGTCTTGTCTTTAGTTTGTTGGTTTATATTTGTATTATTTTTATTTTGTGTCATATCTTTACTTTTCTTCCTTGTCGTATCTTTTTTTGGTTTTTGATCTTGTATATGAAAATGGGTTGGATCATGGTAGTTGGTTATGACCTATTTTTTCATGCCGTTCATCTATTTGTATTCTATATTTATTTATTACACTATTTTATCTTTCATTTGGGAAGAATAATTCCCAAATAAGTTCTTGTGATGCCCAGGAACTTGTCGCCTGCTTGTGGTGATTGGAAATTCCCTTCGTGAATTTTGGAAAATAGGTTTGGGTTCTAGGTAGGATGACATCCTAGACTAGTTCATTACAAATATTTCTATATAGGGGAGTCACACAGGATAAAAATGGTATGGCAAACCTTGCACTTAGCTGTGTATAGGGGTAGATCTTTTGGAAAGTCCCAAATGCACAACTTGTGCATGATTTTTCTAACTGTACACCATGCCCGTGCGGGGTGTTGCTCTTAGAAAGTGTAAGCAGCATGGTTGATGAATTGTTAGAGAATCCAGGTGGCCTAATTATGTGACTCTTAAAAGATAATAAAGTACCATTTACCCCTTCTATCTTCTGAGGGATTTTACCCCCTTTTCCAACCCCATTTCCTCTAATATCCCCCCATGTGAGCATCTCCATCCTCCTCTTCATATGGGTGGATTCCCTTTATTCTGGGTCTGATATGAGCATCGTTTATCATTTTGGAAGCCTAGAGGTAAGGATAAGACTCCTCTTTCATCTAGTTTCTATTTTTCATCACAATGGATGTTATTTCCACATGATCTCATATACCCTATTTAAGGGTGTTTAATGATTCTTCATATTTCTCTCATTCTGGATCGAATCAAAAGCCTGAAAATAGATGAGTGAATCTTCTTTGGTATAAGGTAGATTTTCTATAGACTTTACCTAAATTATTTTCATTTATAGAATGAATTGTTTCTTCACATGACATATTTTCCATTCATTTCACCCAAAATGTGAAATCATTTAATTAAATAAGTTATACCTTGTTTGGTATACTCTCATATACCTTGACATTGTCAATGATAATATACCTTGATTAGAACCCCCATTATGGTGTGTAAA
Organism: Viscum album; assembly: GCA_963277665.1. Classification (NCBI taxonomy): domain Eukaryota; kingdom Viridiplantae; phylum Streptophyta; class Magnoliopsida; order Santalales; family Viscaceae; genus Viscum; species Viscum album. The sequence goes on along the minus strand of OY728134.1, from coordinate 629,289,258 downwards.
AAAATACACTTATGAATGATAATCTATTCCTATGCAATTAAACCACAAGTTATGGTGTGTTTACTATCTATTATTAATTGAAATGTGGAATGGGTTGCTAAATGTTTGAACACCATTACTTGGACCTTTTCCTTTAGTAGAGGAATTAGTTATTTGAATTAAATTGAATCGAATAGCAGCATGGAAAGAATTATTACACTTATCCATTTTTAATTATAAATTATGTATTTATTATGATTGAACCACCTTTAGAGGTGTGTTAAGTTTTCCCCTTATATTTGGGATGTTAATTTGAAAGAACGAAGTATGAATGGTTTAAAAAATCCAATTTACCTTTTTTTGTGAACTAATGGTAAATAATTTAGGGTAAACCTCATTTTTAGATTATATTCATGGAATTAATTCTTTATATTTATAATTAATTAGACAAGACATCACATATTATTTTATTATAATTCATTAGGCATGATGTCCATTATCATTCCTTGAGATTATTGAACATGGTGTTCTACATCAGTTATTGAATTATTTGAAAATATTTTCCAAAAATACTATTTATTATTACAAAACATGGAATTCCTTATTATGGGGAACATAATACCTTATAATTTATTAAGATCATTGGGCATGGGGTCCCTTATCATTCCTTGAGAGTGTTTGGCATGATGTCCCTTATTATTTTTCAATCAAGATCGATGGGATTAGAAAACCTCATTATTCATATGAAACTGTTAAGAATTATATCCCTTATCTTTACTTGAAATAATTGGTCCCAAATTCCCTTACTTGAAGTATGAGATTGGTATAATATCCTACTGTGGATGTGGTTCTTAAGTCTCGTGTCCTCGCTAGTATATATATATCCGTATATACTTCCATATGTATGTATATATATATATATATATGTTGGCATGTTCAATGATATTATGTCTTAGGATGAAGTAGGTATGGTCGGCCAAGTGTCCCATGAGGTACCTTAAACCTACATGGTTTATGCATATTTCATTTACCTTACTGCTTTCATTTATTATTTTATCTAAAAACTGTTATATCTTTTTATACTCATGGACTAGATATGAATTAGACACCATTAGTGATGGAATACTATGTTTTACACACACCCTATTTAGGATTTCATTTGGTACCTAGATAGACCTCTTAGTTTTAGGATAGGATGTCAGTTTGTTCTTGCTTACTATTTATATTTATGGAATTGGATATGAAATAGAGCTGGGGTCGAGCTTGTAGTCAGGATGCTTGTAGAAGTTAAGTCTTTTGTTTACTTATTTATTTTTTCTATTTATTCATGTGGTATTCTATACTTATTTTATATTTACTACTTGTATTTTGATTCATCATATCCATGCATAGTTATTTATTTGTGACAGGCCCAATATCTTCTATGATTACTGTAGCTATTTCATTATTCATCTTTTGCTACATTATTTATTACCATTTATGCTTATTTAGTAATAATCTAGAGGGTATAGTCTCCATATTGTACCACCATTAGACCATTGCTACTAGTTATAATCCACTAGCATATGTGGAGTCATGTTTGAGACCACTTGTGAACTATCTTGGGGAGCCGTTATAGTGGATCTCGAGTCAGGATGTTACAAACCATATTTTTGAAATATATCATTAATATATGGTTTGTTAAATATATTTACCATTTTATCCTTTATAGGAACATACTCTATCTCTAAGAAACCTTATTTAACCTTGTCCTATGATTCTTGATATCAATGTGTTTTGATCAACAACATTGAACTGGATTTATTGAAAGATTTATAAAACTTTTATTATCACAATCCACCATCAAAGTTAACTTCACTTTCACATTGAGATTGTCAATTTGTTTCATCATACACATCAATTGAGTAATTTATTTTTTGGATGAAATATATTTATATTTCACTTATACTTCATTATATTCAATACTATACACCTCTTTCCCAATAAAATTACTCCACTTGACATGGACTCTTGATCATCAACACTCCCAACCCAAACCACATTAACGTAACAAAAAAAGTAAATTTATAATTTAATATTATAGAAAAATATAAGGAATTTAATTCCTTTAATGAACATTAATGTTATTTTCATTTCCATTAAATGAGATTCCTTAAACACACTATATATTTTTCCACATAGTGTAACTAAAAAATAACATTTGGTCTCGAAGCCATCAACTCAATAAAACTCCCAATATATTTCATCAATCATTTTTGATTAAATTTATTTATATTCCCATCAATTAATATTTTGGTTCCCACTAAAATTTTAGTATATAAGGACTTCACATCCTCAATTTCAATCATCTTTTATAATTTCTCAAACATATTTCTTTTATGAAGTAAAAATATGGTATTTTCTTGATAAATTTTAAGTCCTAATATTTAATTCATCTCTTAAAACATTTTAATCTCAAATAAACCATTAATTTAGGTGGTTAAATCATTGAAAATACCTTATTAATTTCCAACAAAAAAAATATCATCATCACATATAATAATAATGAGATATTTCTTCTTTCTTTCTTTGATATAGTGGTTGTTATCCACTATTACTTTTCTAAAACTTAGTAATTAAAAACATGATTAATGATTCAAATATTATGCTATTGGAACCTAATTTATCCCATATAATTATTTATTTAATTTTCATACACATATTCCATCATCTACAAGAATAAATATTTTTTTCATTTCAATATTCACTTCTTATTCAAGTTCACCATGGAGGAAGGATGACCTAAAAACCATTTGGATTGTCTTGTATATTATTAGAGAAATGATAGAAAAAAATATACTTATTTTTTCACATATATAAATCTGATAAAAGTTCACATATAATCTAATGAATTCAACATGATAATACCCTTTTCAAACAAGTCTTGTGTTGTTTCTTGTCACTTCTCCCATCTCATCAATCTTGTTTTAGAACACTCATTTTTTTAAAAATTGTATTATTTATGGGATTAGTATCCAATAAAAAAGTTTTATTATTTTATATATTATCTAATTACTCATTTTTTGAATTAAACTACTCTTAAAAAATCAATTATTCTTTCACACTCTATGTTTTAACTTGATAAATCAATGATGTGTGGGATTTGATCTTAAAATCCATCCTTATTTAAACTATTTATATTTGATCAACAATGATTTTTTAGATATAAAAATGTTTCCTTAAACTTATATGAATAAAAATTATTAATTATTTATCACTAGATATAGTTCAATCATCATATTATTCATTCCCATCACTTGAATCTTTTACAATTCCATAAAATACAATATGTTATGAAATTAATTCTTAGTAATCTTAAGAACCATTAGAAAGTATTATTTACTATTTTGACCCATAAAATGAGTTATAAAACACCTTAACATCACTATTATCAAAAACCTTTCCTAATATATTATTCTAACAATGATATCCCCTTCCATTTGGAAGATATCCAGGGAAACTTTCATTGAATCCTGTTTATTCAATTAATTTGTCTTGATACCCTTTACTTTAATGATACAAGTGATGTTCTAGAATGATGATGAAGACACAATGGGGGTGGGGGTTAATTATATCCTTTTAAAAACACTTGATAAATTTAAAATTTATCCCTTTTGAATTTTTAAAGAGAAACTATTCTTCTTTCTTTAAACTGAATATGCAGTAGAAAATAAAAGAAAATGGCATGATTTTTTATATTGGCTTTGGGAATAAAGATCCTATAATACACTCCAAAAAAACTCTCTATATGATCTTGGTGATTTTACCCAGAATATTATTTTTCAAAGGGATATCAACATTTGATTTCAAAAAACATTAGCTTATTACCGTATCTTTGAAAGTGTTTTAAAGAAGGATTTATAGAATTCATCAAAATAATACACAGTCAAGTAATTATAAACAAAAGAGATTGACCTTGGTTAGATAAATTATTTTTGAAAGAATTTAGTTTCATATTTTTTGCTGATATACAATTATATATTTAAAGGAATATATGAAAGTCTTTAAATTTTATTCCTCATAAATAATATTTGAACTTTCTGTATAAAATATTCAAATGAATAAGTAACAGCAAAAAGACCTTTTTAGTAGTATGAAAAAATATAGAAAATAGATTAATATAACATGTATGTCCCCAAAGTGTGGTCCTAAAAATATTTAACAAATTGTAGTAAATATATCAAAAAGAAAGATATAAATAGTTGTAGTAGGTATAATTATCTCTTTTCTAAATGAAAAAATATGATGTAATTTTAGAGTAAGACATTAAGATCACTAAGATTCAGAGAGTTATATTGTTTGAAAAAAATATTTTGACTCATCATATAGATATATCCCTTGAAAATAAATAATAAAGACAAATAAATTAAGGTTAATCATATATGGAAAAGATTCCAGATCAATCAAGATTTCAAAAAAAAACAACACATTTGAAAATTGAATTTAATAATCTAAATAAAATCATAAATTCCATAATAATTTTAACCAAATAAATATGTTATTGTAGATATTATAAAAAGATCTTGGAATCACTTTAACAAAATATTTAATCCTAATAAATAATAGTAAAATATCAAAATAATTTAAAATTTAAATCTCACTGGAAACTCGATCAATGTGGTGTTCACTCAGTATGAGGTTGATTCCAAAAGTACAGTTGTCAAAATATTTTTGATTCCAATTGTAGAGTTCTAGGACATAAAGTATAATCCCAAAATTTGGTTCTCAATTTGAGGTATGTTACCAATGTTAGGTTGTTTACATTAGGTATATATCAAATTTTAGTCACCTGAATATAATGTTTAACTCAATGATGTGGTCCCAAACATAGAGTTGGACACCCATATTAGGTTTTAACTTTACTTTATAAATAGTTATTATAGAATAATTTAAAATATCCAGGATACTTAGTAAGAAAATATTTCTTCCAAAATATAAATATCTTTACTGAGTAAAATAGTTATAGATTTTATAGAAAAATAAAATAATTATTCAATTTAATATAAACCTGAAATTCACTTATTGTAACTTTATCAACAAAATTGGGTATTTTTTAGCATCAAAATCAATGAAAAATCATTGGATCAATACTCATATACCCAAAAATCACCCTTGTTAGGATGATCAAAAAACCTATAAAACCATAAAAACAAAGTTAAACACAAAGATACTTATAATATTTTAATATATTAATGAAGTAATTTAGTCAAGTAAAAATTGAGAAATTAAATTAAAGGTATTGAGTATTTAAAGTTCATTTGTAAATTTTTTGTTTTTCCAAATTTCACTCCCTCTTTGTGAGATCGAAAAGAAAGTATGAAATGGAATAAAACACATTTCATTCCATATATAAATATATATGAATTCCATTTAATCCAAAAAATAATTATATTAGAATATTAATAGGCTCAAAAAAATAAAAGAATAGAACATATAAAACATAAAGAAAATCTAGAACAATAAAAAACTTCAATTTTAATAAATTATTCTAGATTATAATAGAATTTTCAGCTCACTTGGGAAAAGGTTAGGGTTTAGTATTAGAGAGAGGACTAGTAGAAAGTTTAGATTATTTATAAGAAGATTTAGAGGTTAAGGAATATTGAAGAGTATTTTGAATTATGTAAAGATCCACCATTACATATTTTAAATTTTGGTTGAAAGGAGTAGACTATTATCTAAATAAATTTTTAGAATCCTAACTGGCCTTTAAAACTTCAACCAATTTCACCTTCAAAAAGTTCTAAATAGTCTTATAAGGCTAAATATACTTTCCCAATATTCTTCCAAATATGTTGATAAGATCCCTGGAACTTTGTTATGTAAAAGTTAATATTTTAATTGACTATTGATGCTTTTATAAAAGAGTGTGGAGAGGAACACTATCACACTACAGATTCTGAATATTATCATATATTGTAGAAAGATCAGAAGATAATAGCTCCACCCTTCATAAGACATACCGTTTGAGTAGAAGTAGAGGCCCTCCCTTGTCATAAACTAGAATCTTTCATAACATCAAACTAAATTTCTAAAAAAGTTTCTTATCACTAAAAATATACTTGGACATTAGATCTCCTTTAATATTTCAAAAAATACTAGTTATGTATCTTTTAAAATCATCAATTGTTTTTTGAATTTTAATTGTTTGTTAAATTATAAAGATAAGTATAAAGAGACTCATAATTTACATTTGAAATATTCACACTTTTAATTTATTTGAAAATAATTCTTATAACTTTCAATTTTTTCATGTAACTAGATAACTTTTTCCTTTAACAAGTTAAATTTTGTGACCATTCATGCAACAAAATTTTGAGTAAGAGATTCAAAACTAGATTTATCTTCAGAATCCAATAATACCCTCTCCACCCTTACTGATGGCTCTCTAAATTATACCATCTAAAGGGATTGAACATCAATATATTCACCAAAAGGGGAAAATAGTTCTCTAAGAACCTCTATGCTCTCAGTAATAACTTCATCAATACTTTACACAGACTTCTCAACCAAAGAAACGAATTAGAATTTAATAAATTCAATTGAATTTGAAACCTGTAAACTTACTAACTTAATAGAATGATATTTTTATGTTCTTTGAAACTCAATATAATAATAAACATCCTTAATTGGTTTCTCCTCAGTATGAACAAATTTCTCATCTCTTTCTTAAAAAAATTGTAACTGGCTGAACAAATGCACTTTCAACAAAGTCAAAAAACTTCTAAACTCATGCAAGTTTTTATCACATTTTATGTCTTTAAACTAAAACAACTTCATAATTGGACTATATATAGGGTTCTTGATATACCCTTGGTATCTAAAACACTCCCCTAAATCTTTCAAGAATATTCTCATCCAAGATTTTCCTTATTCTTATACCTGTAATAACATTCTCACCACCAACTGTAGAGTCCTATAACCCTATAAATTCACCTCCATCCACCCATGTCTTGATATCAACACTTCTATCGTTGATAAAAAAATTCTTCAAAACCAAGTCTAGTGGATCCAAAAAACTTCAGAATTATATTCCCTCTTAGTATGAACACCATAGAGTTCATATTATTCTACACCAATTGGCATATGCTTCCATCTTGCAACACTCTAAAAGAATCAAAATTTCTATAAAGTATCATCTAAAAGAATGTGACTTTGGTGACACCTCAATCTAGTTCTAGTATCAGCTATAATACATCTCTTATAAAGAACAAGAGACACCAATATTCTAAAAGGATAAAAAGACATCTATGTATCCTTCTAGCTATAATACTTTATATGTCTTAAAATGTGTTGATAAGGATTTAGATTTTACCACTCACTATGATAAAACTAATATAAATATTAAGGAAAATAATTTTCTTTGATTAACAATATGGGGTACAACAATAGTTTGAATAAACTTAACAAGGGCCTTTTGATCAGACTCCAAATCCTTCAATATCATCTTTTTAAATTTAGATGTTATGAAAAGGAAATACACAATATCCTTATATTTATGAACTAAATCTCTAATAAACATAATTTAAAACTAAAATTTACTTCACGAGGATACCTAAAGATCATATTTATCTCAATAAAAGAAACAAAAAATTCTTATTATTCACCTTTAAAGAGACAACATCGTCACTTTATCCAAAGATGAATTGTGTATTTTTGAAAAAATTCATTACTTACATTTCAAATACAGGCCTAGAATTTACCCCACCAAGAATAAAATCATAAAATTTAAAGCTTAAATATTACTTCAGTATGATATTAAACTTGAACATCCATTAAAAATCAGTTACATTCCCTTATTTCACCCATCAATCTGAACTAGAAACCCTTTTCCTTTCCCCACTACTAGGATGGGGCTCATCCATTCTATTAGTCTTTTTCATAGAAATAAGAAACATAGTGATTAAGGTTTGAAATATCTAGGGTATTATAGATGAGAAAAATATATAGGTTTAAGTGATAGGTGTTCAAATGTTGGAGAGATAGAGAGATGAGATGTGATATTATCTCTGATGGTTTTTGGACGATGGTTGGGTTTCTTGAATTGAAAAATTAGTGTAACGATATGGGATTGAAAAATGAAAAGAAATATGAAACTTCATTTTAATAAGATAATCTAAAAGTAAAAAATGAAAATAATAGATAAAACTTTATTAAAGAAACAGAAACAAATAATTTAAAATATAAATTTAATAAAACAAATTATTAACAAAACAAATTATTAAAAAAACAAAGATTTATATAATAGAAATAAAATTTAATTAAAATAAAATAAACCTATAACCCCTTAACAAAATCAAAACTAGCAGTGGAAAGAATTTTAGAAATAATATAATCAAGCTGATATTTAGAGTTAACAAATTATAAATAAATATCTCCCTTTTGGACATGATCTCTCTGAAAATGATGTCAAATGTAAATATGTTTAGTTTTAGAATGGATCATTGGTTTTTTTAAAATATTTATGGAACTAGTATTATCACATAAAATAAGAACATACCAAAATTAAGTACAAATTATAAAAGAGTGTGATTCATCGAAACCACTTGTGCAATTTTTTTTTCAGAAAATATGTATTTTGCCTTAGAAGTTGACAATGAAACTGAATATTACTTCTTACCAGTCCATGAAAATTGGGACTTTCCAAAAAAGTGATATAATCGTAACTTATGTTTTCTATCTAATCTATAACCTCTAAAATCAGTATATGAATATGTAATTAAATCAAAACAAATTTTTTTTGGATAAAGAAAATATAAATATAAATTTCCTTTTAAATATCTAAAAATACTTTTAATAAGAATCAAATGAAAGTCTTTTGAATTTGAATAAAATTTTATACACAAAAAATGAAAACATTATATATGGTCTACTATCAGTAAGATATAAGAAACTACCAATTATACCTCTATATCCCTTATACAAACCATGATTTATACCAGTAGACATAACAGTCATATAAGACTAACTATTTTCAATTTTTTTAATAAATCATTAATATATTTACTTTGATGAAAAACATTTTCAAAATCATTTTTGAAGATTTTAAATTGGTGAAAGAAATTTAATTCTCTAATTATACTAATTTAAAACTCTTTTTCATAAGTTTTGAAATTAAATTAATTTTTTTGATTAGTAGAACACAAAATAACACCATCTACATAGATTTTTACTAATAAAATATCAGAATAATGGGTTTTATTAAAATGAGTAGGACCACCCTGTCCTACATAAAAAAATTTCTAAAATAAAAGAACTAAACCTCTTATACCGATCCCTTGGTGTTTATTTATAACCATAAAAACATTTATTATGTTTAAAAATATAATTTGGAAAATGAAAATTTTCAAAATCCAGAGGTTGTTTAATAAAAACTACCTCCGTTAAATATACATTTAGAAAAGTAGATTTAATATCCATCTATTATAATTTAAGATTCATATAATATTAATAGGATAAAAGGAACCTAATAGATTCTAGACAAGCAATATTTTCAAAGGTTTACTAATAATCTATTCCTTCATCATTATTGTAATCCTTAGAAACCAGCCTATATTTATTTATAGTAATCACAACTTGATCATCTTATTTATTTCTAAAGACCCATATAGTTACTATTACTAGATTATGTGAGGAACTATCAAATAATTTCAAAACTTTACTTATTTTAAATTAATTTATCTCCTCTTGTATACCAATACCCAACTCTCATAATATAAGGACTATTATATATATTTAGGCTAAAACTATGATAGAAATGAGGGGATATAAACTAGGTTTCTAACATTCCTCCTAGTCCCAAATCCTCAATCTAGATCTCCTATAACAGTCTATAAAGCACGGTTCTTTAAAGTCATAGGTTTCATAGGTAAGAAAATTTTAGGTTCCTCAGTTTCATTATCTTTAGAACTATATTCATAATTATCATTTCATAATTTACTATCACACTTAACATTAGAATGATCAAGTCTAAAGTTATTTAAAGAGTCAATAGCTTAATTTTTTATGTTTAATTATGATGAAAGGGATTACTCTCATTAATCTTCACATGAATTTTCTCCTAAACTATACTTTATTTTTTATTAAACACTTTATAAACTTTAGAAGTATCAGAATACCCAAGAAATAATCTTTCATTATCCTTTGGATCAAACTTACCATGTTTTTCCTTAGTATTCACTATATACACCGTGTATTCAAAAACATTGAAGTTCCCAACTTTAGGTTTTATAATATTCCAAAACTCGTAAGGTTTATTTTTGAGAAGAGGTATAATTAAAACTCTATTCAAAATATGGAATGTTATATTATCAAATTATACCTAAAAATAAGTAGGTGAACTATAACAATTTAATATAGATCTAGAAATTTATTGAATAGTTTTATTTATTATTTCAACCATTCCATTTTTTGATGTGTTCTTGGAGAAAAAAGCATGTTTAATACCCATATTTAGGAAAAATAGTTAAATCCATGATTATCAAATTTTCATATATGATCATTTCTCTATGAAATTATTTACAAATCTTTTTTATTTAAAAAAAATTAAAACACTCATAACAAAAAATAAATATTCACTTTTAAACTTTAAAAAATTAAACCCAATTAAATATAAGAAATTCATAAACTAACAAAAAAAAGAATCTACTATCCAAGATTGATACTCTATAAGGTCAAAAAAATACATTTTGATAAGTTATAAATGATTATATTTATTGATTGATATGAAAGATGACTTATATTTTTTTCCTATTTAACATGAACCATAATGTATTTTCTCATCAAACATAAGACAGGACAAATTAGAAACTAAATTATTCTTAGATAATTTAGATAAGGAAATTATATTATAATGAACAAGCCTTCTATTCCATATCTAGGATTCAATTAATTATATGTTTAAACATTTCACATGTTATTCACATAAGGAACTAAGGTCTAAAGTATAAATATTTTCTATTATAAATGCACTAAACTTAAAAAGTTTATTCGTAAAAATAGAATATACATCATTAGAGAAATAAATAGTACATCCACCTTCACAGAGTTTAGAAATACTTATCAGATTATGCTTCAAACCTTAACCATATAGAGATTTTTTGATCAGGATAGATTTTGGATATCTAGTTGAACCAACACCAATGATTTTCCCTTAGCATTATCACCAATGGTAACTAAACCTCCACCAACATTAGATAGTACATGAATGTTAAAAAAATTATCCAATCATATATCTTGAATATCCACTATCCACATGCCATATGTAATTTCTATCCCTATGTATTTTCACCTATAAAAATATCAAAAAAAAAGATTATTTTGGTACCCAAATGCTTTCGGGTCCTATAGTGTCAGCAAGTAAGAATATGGACAACCATATTTGTTTAATTTGACCAATAATTCTATAATTAACTTTAGAAAATCCTCTAGACATATATGATTTATTTACACTACTAATTTTATGATTCCTTAAGAAAAAATCATTGGTATAGTGACATTTAATACTGCAATAATATCAGGAAATTTTAAACAAGATTTGATTATTTGATCTTATAACAAAATAATTTCTGTATAGTTTAGGTTTCTCACTATTAATATTTTTTCCATATCTTTCCTTATTACACACATAATTTCCAAGAATCTTATTAATATATTATTCTCCTTTGATAAACACACTAGAGACACTTTTTATGGATTCCACTTCAACAAGGAACTCTTTAATTTTATTATCATTATCAATAAAACATGAAGCAAATTTATTTAATTTTTCTTTTAATTATAAGTATTGATTATAATAGTATCATTTTAACTTATTAAAACATTAGTAATATTCTTGAGAGATTTATACCTTTTATATAGGTATTTATATTTATCATCCAACACAGTGTAATATTCAATTAATTTTTTATTTGATAAGTTTTCAGAATTAGAATATAAAATAAAAGAGTAGTAAGATTATAACCTATCTTATTATTCCATAAACCATATGTTTAATTTCTTATTTTATTGCTCTTTCTAAGATTTAGAACATTAATAATTGTTTGAGTCTTCATATATACTTCAAATAGACATCAAGACTCTTTTACCTTTTCACTCATAATCAGTTTTCATTTAAATATTCTTCTCATTATTTTAAATTTTTTCTTTACTTAAGATTTTTAAAATTAGGTTTGTTATTTACTAGGTATTTTTATTCATAAAAAACATATTTCCTTTAGTACCTGACTACTTTCCTTGTAATTATTGAATGGTTTCTTAAAATCTATCTTTCTTTTACACAACTTGTTGAATCTTCTTGCCAAAATTTTAAACTCCTCTCCTAAACTTGAACATGTTAAATAATTAGTGAATATGACATCCTCCTTTTATTTACTTTCTCCATTAAGAATGAAACTTTGATATTTTTATTTTACTTTTTGATCATTTTGTAATCCTCGACTTGTGATAACATCTCATCCTCTTACAACATCAGAGTTCTAATCGATTCATTCATATTAAAATATATAATAGGAGTCGACTATCTAATTAATGTTGAAATACCATACCATATAGAAGGGAAAACTATAAGAACCTGCGAATATTGATCAGGTTTAGGCTCAGGTGTTCTAAGAGAAGTAATGCCATTAAAAATATTAATTAATCTTAAATTCATCTATGTGACACTTTCACCTTCATATAGTCTAAAAGTATCACAATTAAATTTAACAGTATTGTATCTCAATTTCCTAACATCATCAATTCATTCATATGAAAAAATTCATAATTTCTATGTTTCAAATATATCATCACATTGAGAGACATGATTGAATTCATCTCTCCCAAGTATATTAAAATTTTCATTCATGGATCTAGAATTTAGATTAAATTAATATTCTTTATTAGCATCCCATTTTTCTTGTTCATCCTTGATGATTATATATATATTGATAGCCTTCAAATAAACATTCAAACCAATATTTTTCAAATATATAATCATGTGAGATTTCCGAAATCCATAATTTTCTCCATTAAAATATAGAGGCTTGATCATTGGCATAACATCTTTGAGGTTATGCATACACATCAGTCTTTTTCTTTATCTTTAACACAAGATTGTTAGAGCTAAAAGAAATCATAAAGAGATAAGTACTCAGATACCAATTTTTTCCCAGAATGATGAAGAAGACACAAGATGGGGGGATGGTGAATTGTGTCATTTTAAAAAAAAATGATAAATTTAAAATTGATCTATCTCAAACTCAGAAAGAAATTATTCTCATTTTTAAAACAAATTATGCAATAGAAAATAAAAGAAAAGAAACTAATAATTTTTAGAGTGGTTTATGGCACAATTATCCCCAAGTATACTCCAAAAGTACTATCTCCATGAACTTAGTGGTTTTCAGTAGTAGATACTCTTCCCAGGGATATCGATAATTGGATGAAAGAAACTGAAAATTATTTAAATATATTTTACAAGGCTTTAGAGAAAGAATACAAATAGTCTTCGAAACACTCTACACCTGAGTGTTTAGAAACAAAAGAGATTGGATTTCGTTGGATAAATTATTTGTCAAATAATTCAATTGTATATTTTCATATAACAAACAAAGTGATATTTAAAGGAATATATGGAATACTTGAAAGTGTAGTCCTCAAGAATGGTGTACAAACTTATTATAGAGAATATTTTTATAAATAAGCAGTAACAAAACCAATATTTGTAGTAATTGGATGAATGCACATCAGTTGCTGAAATATAACATGTATGTCTCTAAAGTATAGTCTTTAAAATATTTAACAAACTAAAGTAGATGCATCACAAATACGTATATTAGTAGAATTTGTAGATATAAATATATCTTCTATAAATGAAAAAATACAATGTAATTTTAGAGTAGGATATTTAGATCACTGATCTTTATAGATTCTGACTGTTAGAAAAAACAGTTCAAATCATCATCCATATATATCCATTGATAATAAATAAGTAGTCCAAATAATTTTAGGTTAAAAAAATTCAAAAAATACTCTAGATAAATTGTGATTTCAAAATTCGCAATTCATTTTAAATTTGAATATAATTAGGAATGGAAAATCATAACTTCTCTAAGGAATCAAAACAAATAAATCCACAGTTATAGATATTCTAAAATAAACATAGAATCAATTTACTAAGAGATTTAATCCAATGAAATCATAGTATAAATGCTGTAATAATTCAAAATTTAAATCCTATAGATGACTAGACTAATGTGGGGTTTACTTAGCATGATGTTGATTCCAAAATTATGGCTTCTAGCATATAGTTTATTCCAAACATAGAGTTTCATAACATAGAGTATAATACCCATGTTTGGTTCACAACATGAGTTATATTAAAAATGATATGTTACTTACGTTAGGTATATGTCAAATTTATGATACCTAAATATAGAATTTTACTCAAATGTTGGGTTCCAAATGTAGAGTTGGGGACCGTCATTCGGTTTAAAATTTACTTTCTAAACAATGATTACAGAATCCTTTAAAATGTCTTGAATAATTAGAATAAAATTATTTCTTCCAAAATATAAAGATCATCCCTATAGAAAAATACTTCCAGAGTTTTAGGAAAAATAAAATAATTTTTCAATTAAATATAAACATGAAATTCACTATAAGTAAATTTATCAGTAAAATAAATGAGGGTATTTTTGAGCATCAAAATCAATGAATTTTTTTTGATAGACATTCATATCCCTAAAAAAAGTGATTATAGAAACCCACAAATATATTAAAATTATAAATTTATTTCAATATACCTCATAATGTATCATATTAGAGTCAAAATGATACAATAATTGGTTATTAATATGAATAAATGTCCTGATTTATTCCTCTAAAAAAATGAATGGTTCCATATTCCACCAAAATTATTCAAGTAATATCAATAAAACTTCAATTATTCCTCTATAATAAACTATTTTGTTATGGGATATAAGGTTTACTTTACTCATGATAATTTTCTTATTTCTCAAAGTAAGATTCAAAACTTTTATTTTTATATTCCTCCCCATTTCTAGAATGAAATATATTCAAAGAATGACCACATTCCATTTCAATACTTCTATTTAAACACATTAAATTCTTAAATGATTAAAATTTTTTATTCATTAACTTGATATATATAGTATGATTAAAATTATTAATATTATAGATAAAATATTTACCTTTATTTATTGATTCATTTATCATTGATCTACATATACCTAAATAGATAAGTTTCAAGGGATTAGTTTTTTTAAATATCTACTCATTTATATAAAAAATTAACTATCTTTTCATTTTGGTAGAAATAATATTACAACTTTATCTCTCTTTATAGTAATTCCACATCATAAATATTTTCCCCACAAGTCAATTTGGTCCTATATTTTTGACCAATGTGGACAAGTATTCTATGACAGAACTCGTCATCCTTATAAATAATATAGTACATAAAACATTCAGATTTCCCTAGTTCAGATTGTTTACCTTTAGTCTATTACACTAGAGTGATAAAAAATTCATCATTGAACCACTTCACCAAACATTTATCTTTTATAAGGATGACCCCATTTTCTTTATCATATTGTTATAAAACAATTAGAATGTTATGTTTAAAACCATCAAAAAAGAGAGCACTATTTAACATCTTCGTCATCTCTTTAATATTCATTAACCCTATAATTTTTATTTTTATTAGGACTTAAAACATTTTCATTAGATTTGGTCTTATTGGGAGTAGTTCATCCCTTTAAATTGGATAATAGATTAGAAATGTTGGGCCATGTAGGTGTGCGTGGTGTTTATTTTTCTTATAACCCAAATAATAGCACCAATAATTTTGGTGTTGAATTATCCATTATTAAAAATAAGTTGGATACTTCTTTAAACATCTAAAATCCTTTGAACTTCCTCATATCACCCATTATATGTGATGAACACCTATAATAGAGTATCTATGGAAAATTATATTAAGCTGTTTTTAAAGAAAATTCCACTATAAAAAATTCCTTATTTACTCATTTTTTAATCTTATGAAATCATTGTGAATTATTCATAATCAACTATGTTAAAAAAATAGTAAATAAATACCCAACTAAGTGACTCAGATGATTAAATCTTATAAAAACTTCATTCAACACTTAAAACTAATTTATCACTTGAAATCCTAAATTTTCTATTTCTCATTTAAATTTACTCTATTGAATTATTTTTTACTATCTTAAATATAGATTTAAAATCTTTTATATTATATAAATATCTCTTATTTCACAAAAAATTACATTCCATATGCCCATAGACACCACAATGAAAATAGTAGATAAAAAATTAAGATATTATATAAAAAATGATTTATTTATGGATTTTGACACCAGTTTTCCTTCAAATTTTTGATCATTTATCACATAAAATATTTATATAAAAAAATCATGTGGTGATTTTGACATGTTATCCTGTATTTCTTACAAATTTATTAAATTTTACAAATTTACATTTCAAGTGATCTAATATTCATTATCGGTTTTCATTTGTTTTCAATATTGATTGAGAATTATTAGAGGTTGATGAGGTATTTTTTAAAGTTGTGAATAATGTTTTTGAAATGTTATTAGAAGAGTTAGAATTAATTCAATTGGTTCTGTGAGTGATTTAGGATCTAAGTCATTCCATGTAAACATCATCTATTTAGTGTGCAAGAATCATTTCAATGTATTTGTAAGAATGATTTTCATGATTTCATAACAATCAAATTATTATATATGAATGAATATTATCATTATGAGTATAAATTGAGCCCTATATAAGCATTATCTTTATAGATATCAAGCTGCATAAGCATGAATCTCTTATAAAAAACCATCATCTTGGAACCATATATATAATCTTTGTAAACATCATTTACTTATACACAAAAATAATTTTTTTTAACCATTATTCCATCTATATAATAATCAGTACTTAGAGATTTATTTTTCTGTCTATAGATAGAAAATTTAAATGTTCCAAAATTTTAATATTCAATTGAAAGAAAATATGATAATTCTTAATAATATCATCATAAATTAAGACACCATATTCAAAAATGTAATTCGAGTAGTTTCATGAAATATTTAAAATGTATTTTCATTATTAATATTTTTAAGATATTAAGTCCATTTTATCTGAAATATCACTACATAATTTAAAAAAATGAGCTCACTAAAGGAGAATCACCAAAAAAGTATTCTATTATATAAGTATTATAATAATTTAACAATTTTTATTTCATACGATCAATTATAATTATTTTTCAAGTGATTATAATTGAGATTTAGAGTTTTGATATTCTAGCTATTGATTTTTTCTGTGAAGAGATTTTTTGTGTTTATAGTTGTCGAAGAAGATGAGTTTGAGATTTTTGAGTGTGATAGAGAATATGGTTATTCCTAGAATAAAAAAAAATTATTATTTATTTTTTTCATCTTTTTTAAAGCTATATGAGTTTTCTTGGAGCATTTTATTCACTTATAATTATTAATGAAGAAAAGAAGGGAATTTGAGTAATTATACTGTAAACTTGAAGTTAATTAATGGTGAGAACATTCTGAGATCATAGTGCATGTTTTATATCCTAACTAAATATGATAATGAGCAGATCATGGTCTATGATTATTTTGAGATAATAATCAAGAATGTTGAGTTTGAAATCATATTTCCTTTTTTTTAATGCTAGAAAATTATGGTGCCCTAATAGGTTAATATTTCAAAGATAAAGAAAGTAGTTGATTGAGAATTTATAAATATTGAAGAATCAATGAGTTAACGAGAGTTTTTGGTTCATGAAATTTAGGAGTGATCATCCACATATTATTAAATATTGATAATTCAACAAATCAAATATGAGTTTGAGTATTGAGGTGCATATCACTAATTAATTTTGTATTAATTGAGCAAGTTGGAGTTTATTATTTAGAATATTGTTGAGGAAGATCTACATCTACTATTGTTGAATCAAAAAAGATCTTCAAAGTGATATTTCTTAGTATGGTTTCAATATCTATGTATTATAAATGTGAATCTTCTCAATCTGGTATGAATCTGGATAGTCATAGTGTGATTTTTTTTATGATGTCAGATTGTAATTATTGTTCTTATAGTAAATAATCCATAGTGGGGGGGGGGACTAACCCACAATAAAAAGCATAGTTTTCCTGTGAATGGGTTGAGAATTATAAAAATTATTATTTTATTTTATTTTATTTTATACATGTGTCAGTTAAACTTTAACATGTCACATGTGTCAATTTAAGTTGAATGAAATTATAAAAATGGATATCTACTTATTCACCCCTTCATTTCTCAATGGATCAACCTGGTCCTAGGAAATTTAACTAGTATCAAATTAAGATTCCTCCATTATATTTAACAAGTGCTAATAATGGATAATCTGAAATATATGAATAAAAAAGGAGTTCCTACATTTGGTGGTATGAATTACCATATTTAGAAGGGCATTATGTTGTTATATCTATTATCCCTTGGATCATAATCATAAATTCTAAAGTCTTTGGTTTTATATGTATTAAGAAGGATACACCACCAAATATCACTAATAAAAGGAATATAGTGGTTTATGGTATGGAAAAATGTTATTCTTATATTTTTTTTCAAAAAATTCAACAAAAAGGTGATGGGACTTCAATCAACTAAAGAAATCTAGGAAAATAAATAAAGTATATATGAAGGAAATTTGAAATTCAAGGTATCCAAATTATATATTTTAAAATTATGATTTTAAAACATTAATATAACAAATGAATATGACATTGATGATTATTTCATAATCAACAATGAATTTTTAAGTAATATTTGAGGATTTATTGAGAAGATTGAAGATTGTACCATTATAAAAA
The DNA here is from genome assembly GCA_963277665.1 of Viscum album. Classification (NCBI taxonomy): domain Eukaryota; kingdom Viridiplantae; phylum Streptophyta; class Magnoliopsida; order Santalales; family Viscaceae; genus Viscum; species Viscum album. Next base: position 629,270,341 of record OY728134.1, on the reverse strand, counting down.
AAATTCATAAGAAACATTCCATATTGGTTTCACCCTAAGATGATAGCTCTTTAAGATAAATGATACCTCTCACTTGATGAGTTAAAAAATATTCTCAGAGATTATGAGAGGATAAAACTTTTATCCTTTAAGAATAATTTTAATGATAAAATGACCTTTGAGGCCATGAGAAAGTTAAAAATCAAAGAAAATATTATTATGTCAATTAATTTGAAACTAAAAATGAATCAAATGATGGAAAAAATCAAAGAATAATTTACCTTATTTAAAAGAGGTTCAAGAATAGAAATAAATAGAAAAATAAAAAATTACTCTTAGATTTTATAAGTGTAATGGAATTTGGAATTTTTATATAAACTTCCCATTGAATTATGGATTATATTTTTGAGTTTCAAGATGATGGAAAACTCATATAAATAAGTGGGATATATTCATAAAATAATCATCCAAATATAGTGGAATAAATAATATTTTTTAAAAAATAATTATAATAAATTTGATGAGTAAATAAGAACAAGTAGGTCATTCATATAGAAGTTAATATGAAAGTTAATATCGTGAGAAATTTACTAATTTTATGGCTCATGTTGAAAAAATATTTGAAACTTCAAGTAGTGATTAATTTTATTCAAAACCAACTGAGATAGAAAACATATATACAGATGAGTTAATGTTTTTCCTTGAGAAAAAACAATAATCTCAAGAAATTGAAAACGTATATGGTGAGAGAAAATAAAAATTTTACACAAGAGAATATTGAGTTTGAAAAAAAATCATCCCTTGCTGATGAAATCAAAAAATTCAGGTTGAAATCCATTGAACATGAAAAGATAATAAAAAATCTTAAAGATATACTTTATTTGAAAGAAAATATATGTTATATGACACATTTAGGGTGTATTGAGGATAATAATGAGTAGAATAAGTTCAATTATAATTTTAAAAACTCTATTTATGTTAAGGATAAATCATCTAAATCAGCCAAGAATGCTTTCAAAAACATTTGGTTAAATCCGTTCCTAAAAAATGTTATTGTAATTATATTTTTACTAATAATATAGTTTCAGATTAAAAATATTGTCAAGTATTGAACAAAAAAAATAATAAGAAACATATTATATGAATAAGTGAGGATACCTAAAATATCTTTTACACCAAGAAAAAGAAAAGTTTGGCCCAACCGGTAGAGTAAAAACCGAAACCTAGATAATATTTTTTATGATAAAATTATTTTGATTATAAATGATTCATGTCACAATGGTATTAATAGTGTCATGGAGTGTTTGGTTATAAAGAATAAAAATTCCAATATAATATGTTACCACCTGTAAAGTGGTATGAATTCATATGGATTCATTCATATGAGATGAAATTATTTATAGGAAGAAGGTTGAATGTAAAGAAAAATATTTCCAATATGCTAACTAAAAATATATTTGAGAGACTTGAAGAAATGTGTGCAATGTTTGAACAATAAGTCCATTGTTAAACACATTTCATGGAAATATTTCAATGATATATTCCCTATTCTAAAAAATAATGGTAATTCAGAATCCTAGGGAAGAAATAACATGTCTAACTGAGGTTACATTAAAGGATTATAGATTATTGATAGTGTGTGATTTTCCCACATGATAGGTGATATCAATATTATAAAGAATATTGATAAGTAAAATGAATGAGAAATAACCTTTGGAAATTATTGTTCTCTAAAGATCCACGGTGTTAGATCAACTGAAATTGAAGCTCAAAACCTAAAATCAAATTATGTTTTGTATATGCAAGGTTTGAAGCTTGATCTAAAAAGTGTTTGTAAACTATATGATTATGGGCATGAGGTTGTTTTCAAAAACGAATCACATATCATTAAAATTTTAAAGTATGGATGGATCATATCATATAGAGAAAAGAAAAAATGGTACTATGTTTTTAATTTGTGATCCAACCAATTATTTCAATTTGGGTGAAAAATAAGAGAGTATGATATGGAATTAGAGGTTTGTTCATCTTGACTAAATAGATTTAATAAAAATTAAAAATGAATTTGTTAAAGAGCTATATAAACTTAAAATATAAAGTTATATGGTTTATGGAACATTCTAAAAAGGGAAGGTGAGTCATAAATCTCACAAGAAAGTAGGAATTCTTTCTAATAGACCACTAGAGACAATTCATATATATTTATTTGGTATAATAAAGATAAAATATCAAAGTGTTTATTTTTATTTTATAAAATTAATTGATTATTTTTTGTCAAATTACGAATTTAATGTTCATCTATCAAAAATAAAAATTTGTTAAGATGTTCAAAAATTTCAGAAGGCTGGATAAAAATTAGTCAAGGCTTTACATCAAGAAATTGAGATCTAATCATGGAAGTAATTTCTATGTTATTTATTTGAAAAATATCTTTCTAAAAATGGTGTCAAGAATCAATTAAGAACACATTATAAACCCAACATAATGGTGTTGTAGAGAGAAAGAATAGAAGTATTGTTGAGATGGGTGGAATAATCCTAGAGGAAAAAATGTATCAATATAATTTGAGAGAGAATCAATGTTTTTCTACACATTAATAATAGATTTATTTTGATACCTATGACACATATCACTCCTTATAATATGTGGTATAAGAATAATCCATATATAAATTAATTCAAAGTATTTGGTCCCCCATGATTTATAAATATTAAAAAAAATTGGGAAAATTTGTAGAGAAGTTTGATGAATGAGTATCTAGGGTTAATTATCTTATGGAAGTGGGTAAAGGTTCTATAAAAATAGGTTACACAAGTTATAATACTATTATAATGTTAAAATTGTTGAAAATAAGTGCTTATCATGTCTATCTACTATAACAAATTTTAATTTTTTTATAGAAAATAACAAGCATATTTTATACCAGTAGGTTGAAAAGGAAGTTAAAATGGAATAAAATATTTTTGATATTAATTTAGAAAATACTAGTGATAATGATGATGAGGTTTATATAATTTATAGAAAATAGTTTCAAAATGTTGAAAAATCATGTTGAAAAATAAAATATTCTTGGAAATAAAGATGATCTTGTCCAAAATAGGAGGATAATGATGATTAAAACCCATACAACTCTTATATCATATAATTAACCAATAACTATAGCTAAGGTAATTAAAAATTTATAATGGGTTCAATACATGAATGATTTCAAAAACCAAATTAAAAATAATTCCACTTGGGAGTTAGTACTAAGATCCAAAGATAAAAATTTGAATGGCATAGATTAGGTATTTATAAAAACATTTATAAGAAAGGTTAAGTGAAAAGAAATAAAGATAGGTTAGCATGTAGTGGATTTTCTCAAATATAATTCATAAAAATTAAAGAAACCTTTACTCCAGTAGAAAGACTTGAAATAATAAGGCTATTTTTGGAAGTATCTATACACAAGAATTATAAAGTCTATCAAATGGATGTTAAATCAACTTTCTAAATAGTGATCTTGAAATGGAAGTTTTTATTGAGAAACCAAAGAGTTTCATTCTAGATATTGATAGTTCATGGTGTGTAGACCGAGAAAGGAATTTTGTGGCTAAAAATAGACACCTAGGTCTTGGTACTAAAAACCAGATGGATTTTAGGGGAAAATGAATTTAAAAAAAGGTAAAGTATATAGAAATTTATATATCAAGGATTGTTCTATAGGTACACTAACTGACATTATTTTTGTTGATGACGTAATTTTTTCCAATGAACAAGAGTACATTAGTAAGGATTTTTTTGAGAAAATTAATAAGAATTTTGAAATGACCATGCTTGGGAAAATGAACTATTTTCTAAGATTAAACATTATGAAGAAACCAAATTTCATATTTTGGTACCAAGAAAATTATTCTAGGGATTTGCTAACAAAGTTTGGCATAGAGGAATAAAGAGAGGTTTCAACTCTAATTTTAGTTGGAACTAAATTGTGTAAATTTGAGAATGGAATCAAGGTTAATCAAAATGAATTTAGAAGAGTCATTAGACTCTCGTTGTATTTGATACCATCAATACCTAATATTACTTATGTAGTGACTTTGTGTGCTAGATTTTTGAGTGACCCAAGGGAGTCACATGTACCTACAACAATGGTAATTCTGAGATATGTGAAAGACACAATGAATTATGAACTATTATATGATAGGTGTTATTATCGTAAAAAAATTATTTATTTATTTTCATACTTAAAAATAATATTGTAATTAGAAAGGTCAATTCTATAGGGAAGGACATATATGTTATAGAACAAGAAAAGAAATAATAGCTCACAACATGAATAAAGTAACTGAAAATAAAAAGCAACATCAATGATGATTCCATGATCAGAATGAAGCAAGTAAGAGAATAGTGATGAAAATGATGGAAATAAATAAACACAAGAAGAAGAAATTCCTAATAGATATATTGTTAATCAATTAGTGAAATATAAAGGGGAATTTTGGTTCTCTAATTCCTAAATTATGTCCCCTATTCATGTAAAATATATAGTAAAAAATTATAAAAATGAATCCAACACTCTTTAACTAGAAATTTGACTTGAAACAAATTAAAACCAATAGTTTTTTGATAAAAAAATTCTCTCAAATATAAGTATTGAAAATTTTGTTCATGAAAATTTCAAACTATCATTTTATTTTGGTGAACTACTCAAAAAAATGTAAAATATTATTGTGAGAAAAAATTCAAAAAATAAAATCACCAAATAGTTCTTGATTGATCTGAGTTCAACTATCATCAAAACATGAATAAATTTATAAATGAAACATTGGGAGAGAGAAATTTAATGGTGTAAGAAAGTCATTTTTTTAATTTATAACATGAATGAAGTCAAAATAATGAAATAATAGTATTCTAATTCCATGAGAAGATTTATAAATGAAAAATTTATATTTGAATATCAAAGTGTTTTCATATATATGATAGAAGAATTCAAAATAAATAATAGAATTTGAGTAATCTTCCATACTAGGAAAGTTTTTTCTCTAATATCTGATATCTTCTTGATCCCCATCATTGATGCTTCACTGTATTCTCAACTCTTTGTAATAAAATGTATAAGTTACCTTATAGGAATATATCTTCTTTTTAGAATATGTTTATATTTTTTTCACAAATTTTAATCCAGGTTGATGCATAAAATTGACTTTCATCCACTATTTCATTGAATTATAGGTGACACCATCCATACCCCTGTAGCTAATTAATTCTGTGCATATGGACCCATCTCAAAAAGAACATGGACAACCTGCTATTATCCATATAACAATACTTCACTCTAAATAATATTAAAACCATCAGTACGGAGAAAATATCATTCTCTTAACTTCATGCCGAATAGATATTCAATATATAAAGTGAAAGTTTCCTTACTAAACACTTCATCCCTCAAAACAATTTTCTATTATAGAAACAATCAATTTTACAAAACCATCTTTGATTAGATAATCAAACACTACATAAGTTATTGAAAAGTTAGTGTGAACTAGTATCCACCTTAGATTCTATTCATAAGAATTTAGAATCAATTATTTCACCTTGAAATTAATTCTAAAACTCACATGACAAAACTTTAGTTAAGCTTGACACAAGCTATTTATTAGTGAGTCTTAGTTTGTGCTCTTCCTCAACACATGCATATAGAATAAGAAAACAACTGCTTCATTCGATTAATCCATGTAATTTTCCTAAGATCGTAAATTTATTATCCTAATAGGAATTGAATATAATATGTGAAATTCAAGTAAATTAATCCTTTCAACAAAAATAATGTGCATTGTAGAGGCCCTTCTATATTTAATCAAACTTTCATAAGGAATAGACCCAGAAATTATGAAATGTTTTTTAGAGATGGTGGATAATAATTTGTTTCAATAAAGTAATATAGGTTCAATTAGAATCCTCTTCATCAATTCTTCATGGATCTATTTTTAAATGAAATATTTTTCCTTGGACTCGACCTACTCCTCCAATGGCCTGAAGGCCATCATTTTTTATTGATTTTGATAATCCATCTTTCAAGGGGTGAGGTGGAACCCTTACAAGGCTTGTAGGCGTAAGTATTACATGACCTGTAGGCCTTAGAGGAATTCATTTCCCTTAGGCTTCAAACAAAAACGTGTGTTGCTAACACCGACTCCCAGAGGGGGCCCCCACCAGCCCAAGTGTTCACTACATTCCCTAGATAAGAATTGGCTTTGAATCGCCCTGTTCATAATACTAACAGTTGTTCGATCCTGGTGGGACTCGATCAATCAATGCAACCATGATCGAACACTAGTTTGGTGAAAAACCACATAACATTAAATGATTTGAGTTCCTTATTCAAGTGTGGCATGATGAAGGTTTGTCTTACTCATCATGATATATGTTCACCTCAATCTCAAATTTCCCTCCATGGTTTCAGTTTTAACACCCCAAATTTTCTTTTTCACTAAATTTGATTAAGCGATCGTCATCAGGTTTGAAATTAGTAATCCATTTATGATTCCTCAAAATGTTCAAGATACATAAGTATTCTTTCATTACTTATGGTTTTTAAAATATTGATCACCAGTGTTTGTATGAATTTTGGATGAGGACTCATATTATATCTTTCCCATTGTTAATCTTCTTATATCATCATATTTCTAGTTTTTTGGCCTCGCCCAGATTGTTAACATCAATGGCCTAATCATCAAGATTCACTCAGATCAGGATCCCTTTCCTTCCATTACCATATCACGATTTTAAAGTATTAGGGGAATACTTATGATCATACATCAATATTTATGATGCTTATACCTAAGGACTCACATAACTAGTCGAGTATTATGAAACTACTACCATGTAGGTTTTGAAGTCATACGATGTATCTTAGTAAGACTTATGATGAAGGATTTTTCATCCCTAATGTGGATATAAAATATAGATTTCATACTTATAGTTTTCAGTGGATTTATCTATCACTATATTTGATTAATATTATATTAACCCATTGAAGAAATATCATCCAATCATAATGATAACCATTATACACATACCTTACCTTATTAAATAATTAATATCCACTAAAACTTCATTGTGTAATTTGGTTTAATTTTATTTTTAACCCTTCAATGTGAATACCATATACTCTATTACATAATTGAATAGTATTCACTAATATATCCATATCACTTGATTAACTGGGTGATTCTTTATATTTATACCCAAATCCCTTACTCTTATGATTAAAATGTTTTTTTACATCATGTTATGAATAATTTATGTGATCATGTATGTATTTAAAGTAATATATTGATATTATAGATAAGTTATGGGTATTCCTAGAATTAAATATCCACTAAATGTATTGGGTAATGATTCATCTCTATAGATTCCATAATAATAAGTATTTGTAGTTAACCATGAATAGATGATACCTTGGTGATGATCCTTGATATGATATTTATGATACCTTGGATTTTTTTATGTCTGGATTCAATATTTACTTATATATCATGCTTATTAATTTTCCTACATATATTTTATAATTATTAATGTCTATCTTATGTTATAAAGTGGAATATTTTTTGAAATGATACTATGCTATTATAAACCCATTACTAGTATTTTTAATCTTCTTATTTATTTTTATGTAAATAAATAGTGAATGAAGAACTTTATGAGAAGTGTGAGGTTTCATACAAGTCAATGAAAATTTTAAAAGAATATAAAAATAAATGATATTGTTCTAATTTATGTATTCTATACCTAGTTCTAAGAAACACTAAAATTATGATCCTAGTAGCTGATTTATTGTAATATATTTTAATATATGAACTTAATATATATTGTTTTAGCACCAAATATTGTATTGTGGGTCTAGGGTGTTTCACTATCCCTTGATATCCATAGTCAAACTAAGAAAAATATCACTAAAATCATCTTGTGAAACCTATGTGATGGAAAAAACCTCACTCAATAATTAATTGTTATATTAATTCACCACTAACAACACATCATCATTTACCAAAGGGAAAATATCATAAAAAACCCTAATCCTTAGCCACATTAGCTAGAGGATAATAAAAATTTCCCTCACACTGGTTAGAGAATATTAGTTTATCCCAATATCCATTCAATTCAAATGAAGTTCTTCATATGTATCTGGTAGTCAATAAAATTAAAATTACTTTTCACCTAGGAAATGTTCATTATTAGAAATATTAGAGATATATTAATGAAATTTCTATATTCTCATAAAATATACAAATAATGGGTGTAGATTTGGAAATAAATCCATAAATGTATATATATTTCAATAACCCACTACATCAACCAACAAGAAGAATAAATTTCATTGAAATAATTCCATTATTGATGGAACCATAATTATAAGCATAAAATTGTTCTCAAAACATGACTAAAATTAACACATGGAGGGCTAGGGCACACTAAGATCTTATAAGAAAATAAAAAACATCCCATTACTGGCGATAAAAAGATAGAGAGAGAAATTAAATTTCAACTACAAAAAACATCAAAACCATACTCATACCAAAGTTTATAGAGATGAGAAATATTGAGACTCTAAGGGAAGAGTAAACAACACTATAAATTTATTGGATAAATAGAAAAGACAACTCTTTGAAAAAAACCAACCAAACCAATCCCATTATATTCATTAGAATAATAAGTCACATGGAGTGCCCTAAGAATGAGAAAAGGAGCCTCTTCTATTAATAGAAAATTACAATTTTATATCTATGGAGAAATAAACTTTTAAAATGTATCAAACATCCAAAAAATGAAAAATAATATTAAAATCACAAATCGCCATAATCGAGCTCCTAGTTTATCAGGAGAATACAAGGAAGACAATGGTTCACCAAAAAAACATTACCCCAATATTTACTAAAAGAACACTCTAAACCATTTAAATAATAACCCATGTGAACGAAACATATTTTCAAATCTTAAATGATAAAAAATTAAAAAAATGAACACTAATAACTAATATTCCACATTTTTTAGAGTAAATATATAAAATAGACACTCAATAACAAATATCATCACCGCATTTAGTCAATAAAGATCACTCCACATATCTCTTATTAAAAATGAAATTACTATTTCAAAAATCGCGAAATTCTTGAGTCAAATACTATAGATAATATTGGTTTTAATTATTTTTTATTTAAAATTTATGCATCAATATAACAATATAGATAAATAAAACTACCACACTAACAAAATTTATTTTCAAAAAAAATAAATTTATTAATAAGTAAAATATTTAAAACTATAGAAAATATATCATGGAAAATCCTCAAAAATTTTACATATTTAAAATATATTACATAATATTTATTATTATTTTTTATAAATTAAACTAATTGATTTTTTAATACATCCATAAAAATACATTAGTGAGATAAATTGAAATTATTGAATTTCAGAAAAAACCAACTTCTATAATGAATAAAGTCTAGTTTTACTAATAATTTCATTAAAAAAAATTAGGGTGGTGATATAATTAGTCATATAGTTATAAAAAATATTTTTATATAGCTTTAACTGAGAAAAAAAGGACATAGATATAAAATAGTGGCTATAAGATGAAAATTATAGATTTTAAAATGAATATGAATTTTAAGAAACTTTTATGCAATATCAATCAAAAAATTTAAAAAAATATAATATAATTAAAAATAAATGATTATATATATATATATTTATATAGATTTAAGAAATTTATAAATATTCATAGATAATTAAAGACTTCATTCAATAAAGAAGAAAAATAATAAATCCTCACCATTATTAAGATAACTTCTTTTTAAATAAATAAATGAAAATAAAAGTTAACAAGATTTCATTGAGGTCTAAAAAAATGGCGATCTAGAGAATCCAAAAAAGTGAATAATTTATAAAAAATTGAAGGGAATTCAAACTATGAAGAAGAAAAATGATTTCAAGGAAACTACCCAAAGAGGATAAGGCATCAGTAATGGTATTACTTTCTCTCCATCTGTAAACAAATTAGGGGATTTGAGGTCACAAACTAAGACATTGAGAAATAATGTATAACATAGTCCATGACTTCAAGGGTGTATTATTCAGAATTCTAATAACTATGGTTGAATTAATTTTAATAAAAGTTGGGATATGGTTCTAGGTCACACATAGATATATACCAAGGGTTGTTTCCTTTTATTTAGTAAGAAGGGGAGTGACCAGACTGTGAGGAGATACAAATACAAGAAACATATCTTTTAATTATTTGTGTATCACTCAACCCCTACCATGAAACAATTGAAAAAAGACTCATTTATATTTAGCTTGATGCCTCAAATTGGAAGGAACTAATAAATCTATTATCATTTTGGGTGAATTTTGTTTTGAAGAGGGATATGAATGGAACTCCAAAGAAATTTAACCATAAAGTACCCATGATAATAATTATTAATTAATGTTGCAAGATCTTTGAAATTATTATAGACACAAAATACCATAGAAGATAATGAAGGATTATTGATATCAAGCATGAACTCATTATTACTCTACCAAACATGCCAATAGATGGATGAAAAAATGAAAATATTGGGACTTAACTTAAAATATTTAACTTTTATGTTGTGAATATAAGAGTGATGTTTATTATCAAAAGATACCATCTTTGGATGAATTTCAACGAGTCTTATAAAATGAAACCAGAGCATCAGGGTTGAATTTCCCTCAATAAAAATATGAAGAGATGTTTAAATTTGGGGGAATATGAAACCCATATATTTAGAATCTATTGAAATATATTTATTTTTAATTTACTTGTATAATTTGATAGAAAGTTTTTTGTTATGTCATATTAGGAAAAACATTTTATTTAGGATGAACTTGTTTCAAAAAATAGACCCATGTTGTAATTGAGGGTCAGAGATTCACACAAATTTATGATATATAGAAGAGGAAATTTTTTATCTATTTATTTCATGAAAACCAATTTATAATCATAATTATAGAAAATTATATTATTATCCACCACTTTACCTTGATAATCAGGTTCATTTACAATAGGTGGTTGCATCATTATGCTAGACAAAGATCCAAATCATGGGTTAGACATCTAAGGAGAAATAAAATTTTATCTAACCAATTATCCTTCCAAAAAATAATTATTCTCTATTAAATAATCTATATCAAATGATTTATAATAGTTGGGAGTTATTGAGTAATTTGATTCAAAATATGGGGATTTTTAGGGGTGGGGATAAAGTTCATAATTTTTTGGATGACCATACTTGTTTTGATTATAGTGATTCCAGGGGGTTTCTCCTTTAGAAAAATCCCAGGAAATATTACCATGTACTCCTAGAAAAATAATATATCATATTCTATGTATAATGATGAATAAAATCCATATATGAAAATGAATAACATCCCTAGATAGAAATGAAAAATGTGGATAAACCTCAAATTTGATAATAATTAGATTTTTAGGCATTGATATACCCATTAACATAGTTTTAATGAGTATTTTTTAAACTTTAATATTAATAAATAGAGAAAATTTTGAATTAAACATTAAATTTGGGTTGAAATTTTTAAACTTTGATATTTATATATTTAATCACAATTTTAGTGATATAATGAAATAAAACTCCTTATAAACACATAACAATCCTGGTAATTTTTTATAATTGATCATAAATTACGTAATCAAGAATTAATAAGTTTAATATTTAATTCATGTCCCCTCATAAACAATGATAAAAAATAAGAAAATTAAATATCAATTAATTTATGTCCTAGATAGATTTTTTCAACCTGAATAGAGTGAAGTAATCCTTACAATTCTCTTAATAGATGAATAAACTATTGGATGAGAATGGTGTGTTTAGAGTCATCCCCTCACCAATGTAAAATAATTTTCTTAATTAAAATTAGTTAAATAATTACCCTTGGGATAACTAATCCATTTTAATATCAAAAACGTGATAAGTTTTCTTATATAATTTCATTTTCTAGTTAATAATAACCATTTATAAGGGAGAAAAATGAACCAAAATATCATTGTAATATTTTTTGAACTCTCGTAATAGAAAAGTGTATATCTTTACATTCTTCATCTTTTGAAATATTTGAATTTTAAAAAATTTAAAACTAAATCCATAACTATAAAATCAATAATCACACTAACAAGTTTCCCAAAACCCCAAAATAATAAATAATACAAGGTATTAAAGGAACCCAAAGAATCTAGTTGAGGGTAAACTCCCAAAACCAAGACTGATAAATATCTATAATCAATAACTATCAATAATTCCGCATTCACTAAAAAAATTTAAAGTAATACTTTCACTAAAATATTAACCCAACTATAGTTTTTATAACCCATTTTCACCATATAGAATACGTGTAACATCTCGACCCAAACCATTAGCCTGGAAAAATATGAAATTCTAATAAACCTAAGTGAAATCCCCTGGACGCCAAAGCATGGAAATAATTTATAAGGGAATGAAAAAATATGGGGGACTATTTGACTATATACAAAAACCAATTACTTACAAACCATGATAATATAGAAATGAACATGAGGCATGATATAAAATTCAAAAAAATAACAATGAAATAAAGTAACAAAAACATAATTAGAGTTACAATAGTAAAATAATACAATGAAAAGAAATCTAAAATCTGAAAAATGAAATGATCGGAGTACCAATGTGGCATTGAACTATACTCCAACACTTGACCAACTACAAGCTTCATCCACTAATGAACACAATATGAATATGAAAAACAAGATAAGTATGGAATATTCCATTTACCCATGTCATGATAAACATCATTATCATACAAACCAAAGTCCAAATTTAGGGGTGATTATATCAAATTAGCATTAATACCCTAAGACTTATCAAACATGCCACTAAAATAAGAACGAGTTATCAAAATTCATATAAACTAGGTAAAGAGTATAAAACTAGTTATAAAGATAAATATATAAAAAGTAGTGAAATAAATCAAACCAATGTATATACACACCCATGCAATACACTAACCTAATGAATCTCTGATCTCAACAGGCCCTATAAAAAGTATAACTCGAAATAAAAAAACTTATCCATCTAGTCCCAAGTCGTTACTCAGTGGTATAGACCAATTTAACTGAATTGTAACTGTGGGTTTTTCTAACCTAGAAAACCCATTCCACATGAATATGAATGAATTATAACCATGTTCTTTCCAAGTTCACAATCCTAAATCCTTCTTTATTTGAAATTCCATTATATATTTTTTAAAGACATTGTGGGAGTCACCCACATCCCGATTTTAAGAAAAACCAACAAAAGAGATTTCAATAGGTTTTTAAGAAGAGTTTTCAATTCAAATAAAAAGTAATTTATTTAGAAAATAAAAATCCATTGAGTACCATGAGAAAGTGGAATAAGGGATAATCCACCCACCTCAAGCAGTTTCATTGTAAAAAAATTATTTATGATCTTGAAGATCTAAGATCTACTTTCTATTCATTTAATGAATACTTATAATATTCCATCAAAATAAACCCTAGACTATATATTAACAGGGTTTTAGATGCTAGGTAAAGGGATAATGAATGAAGGTTTAGAGGGAATTTTCCATTTTAAAATCTAATTTTAGGATTTTATTAATCACGCCACACAACTAGGCCTCACAATTTTGAAAAATAAGAACCAATCATGTGGTTGCTATTGGAAAATACCTAGGTCTATATAGTTGGTCTCTATGGTTTATAAAATTGTATGAAAATTATGAAAAACTCCAATATCAAAAAAATTCCAATTTTTTACAATTACTAAATGGGTTGTTCAAACTTTAAACCAACCTTACACCAACTTAGATAACTTATTTTACTCTCTTATGGTTTCCTAGGATAATTTCTAGTTATCCCAACCATTCTCAAACTGTGCACCCTCGAGATAGATTCCAAAATTCATTTAAACAATCCAAAATCACTCAGAACTCAACCCAATCATTATATAACTTTACAAGACATAATAGAAGAGAAAATTACCTCAAATAGGGTTTATTACATTCTCCCCACCATTGTAATTTCCATCCTTAGAAATGCATAGGTTGGTAGTGTTATGGAAAATCCTTTTCCATCACTCTAATATAAATTTATCATATTTTTATATTTTTAATTTAACCCTACCATGCCACCATAATACTCATACCAAAGATATTTATTGACCTTTATTCAAAATATGAATCATAGAATGGATAAATATTACATCTATTTTAAGAGTAACTTGGTCCCAATGAATCATATGTCTAGGATCAATATTTTATTTATTTAACTGGGATACATAGAAAAAATTATATATAACACTCAATCTTAGTGGTAACACTAATTTATATGATATATTTTCAATACATTCCAAAATAGTTAATGGTTTAATGTACCGAGGAGTTAATTTCTCTCACATACCCAAATATAGTTTACCCAAACATGGTGAATGTTTCAAGAATATATGGTAACCTAAATCAAATTATAATGGTTTTTTATGATGATATGAAAATGGTTTTTTACATATCTACATTGAGGTCATCCATTAGCTGATCATATAGATTTTTACAAAGTCTCTTGGACAAAACTTAGTCCAATTTGTAAAGTTTCTCTAGTATCTACCCAAAAAATAAATATTGACATGGGTGTACATACACTACCTCAAATATATCTATATTTACTATTTCATGATAACTATTATAATATAAAAACTCTAATAATGAAAAAGGATAATCCCATGAACCATTAAAGTCCATAACACAAGATCTAGACATGTCTTCCATTGTATGTATAGTTCTATCTGACTATCCAACCATTTCAGGTTGATATGCCATGCCCATGGCCAAATAAGTTCCAAGGGCTTGTTATGAGGATCACTAAAACCTTGAGGTGAATCTAGGTTCACAACCATAGATAATTAAAACTATTACTAAATGCAAATTAACCCCTTCTAAGATATAATTCTTCACCAAGTCTTTTATTGTATTCAATTCTTGAATTGGAATGAAATATACCAAATTGGTGAGTTGATCCACAATCACCCTAATAGTTTCATGCTTCCAAAGTTTATATGGTAGACCAGTGATAAAATTCATGGAAATCCATTCAAATATATATGGGTATAATCATATACTATAACAATTTTATTGGTTATTTATGTTCATCATTTACTTGTTGACATGTGAGACATGTCAGAACATAATATGACAATATCCACTTCATACCCAACCACCAAAAAAGGGTGTTCATTTCGTTATATATTTTTTGAACACTCGGGTGAAAAACTCTTTTATAATAGTAATAAGAGGAAGGTATTCGTTCTTGGAATGATAAAGTAATTGTGGCATGATTCCAAAAATCACAAAACAAAATTTTCATCCTTTGTCAAACTATTAGCGATCTCCCCACCACTAAGGTTTGACCTAATGGTAAGGTATTATATATATTTTCACTAATAATACTTTTCAAAGTTTACTAAAATAAGAAAAAGATAAAAAAACAACATCTTGATTTTGTTCCATACAATCCAAATGCTTATAAAAAATTACTCCCAAAAAAATGTCATTCGTCACAACCCTATTTGACCACTTTGTTATATGACTTTTAACTCAAAGAATTTACCAATAAATTTCATTTCTTGTTCATATAAACTATTGATATTCAATCATATAGATATATTCCATCCATCATCATTGCTATAAGTTCATGTCCCTCTAGGAAAAGATGTATTTAAAAATTTTAGGTTCAGTAAACATAGTGAAATCTTAACCAAATAAGTAGAAGTGCTATGTTTTTAATGAATAGAACACTATAACTAATTCTAGATCATGTTTTGGGTACTTAATTTCATGTTTTCATAATTTCCCCAAGCTATAAGTTATTACATGGTTCCCCTATATAAGAACACTTCTCGGTCCTGATCCAGATGCGTTAAAATATATCACATAACCTTACATTGTTTCAAAAACGATGATGATAAGTGATAAAGTAATACAATATTTAATCTCATAAAAGGATTTATAAAAATCATCACTCAATTTAAATGGAATACCTTTCCTTGTCAAAGAAATTATAGGACAATAAAATTTTGAGAAATCCCAATAAAACAGAAGATAATAGCCTAATAATTTCACAAAACTCATCATTTTGAAATCATTTTTAGATGGTTTACAATAAATGGCAACTTTTATCTTTTTTGGATCGACTAATATGTCTCCTGTATAAATAATATGACCAAGGAAATAAATTTATTGAATACATAATTCACACTTAGTAAATTTAGCATATATTTAGTGTTCAAACAACGTACCCAATACAGTCTCTATGTGCCTCATATGGTCATCTCTAGTTTGATATGCCACCAAGGTATTGTAAAAAAATACCAAAAAAATTATTTAAGGTACCTATGAAATATACATTTCATTAAGGCCATGAAAAACATCGGTGTGTTCGTAAGTCCAAATGGAATGATCAAGTATTTTTAGTGAGTTTATCATATTTGAAAAGATGGCTTGGGATATTCTCTTTCTTTACTCAAAGTTGGTGATACCTTAATCATTGAAAAATTTTAGATAACCATTTGGATCCCTTAAACTGATCAAATTGATCATTTTTTTAAGTAAATTGATATTGATTATTGATCATAACTTGCTTTATTTTATGATAGTAAACAACCAATTGAAGTGAACCATCAACCTTATTTAGTAATAGAACCAGAGAGACCCAAGTTTATATACTTGTTCTATTTAATCCCTTGATTTCCAATTCTTATATATGGATCATTAATTACTATATTATTTTTGGTTTTATTCTAAATAATAGAATCGAAATATGACTTGTTCTCAAAAGTAGATTGATAGAAAATTTAATTTCTCATTTAAGTGGTAACCTAAATAATCTATGTATAAGTATATATAAATATCTGTATAATATAATAAGATGAATCATATTTTCAATTTCATTAGTTATTCTCAAGGTCATCACTACCAACTGATAAGATATTTCCCCATACATTGTCACAAAAGGCCACAATCTACCAACATTAACACCCTAAACCCATTTGAATAAAAAAACACCATTATGGGGTATTAAGGTTACTTGTTATGAATAATAGTCGATATAAGATGTAAATTATACCAACTAGTCCATTAAAAATATTAAATCAAATATGTACATTTCCAATATAGTAAACCCCCACAAAAACTACACTGCATAAATGGTAAGGGAACATGATGGATACTTAAATCCTTTACAATATCATTTCCTCAAAGAATAATTGATTCTAAATGCACGAGGCATCATTTACATGTATAAAATCAATTTATTTTTCACATAATAAGAAATAAATTAGTGGTAAGAACTAGTATAAAACAAGACATGCATAATGGTTAAGTTAATAAAGACTGTACATCACACAGTTGAGGGACCTAGCTAATTAGTTTGTATTTTCTACTCAAATCCATGTAGTTTTTGGTCAGTTATTAGTAATTAATACTTTTTCCCCTATTGAGGTGGTATTTTCTGGATTATTGAGGTGTTATTGGAATCATCTTGGTTCACCCGATTCTGGGGGTGATAACTAATTTGACTATATCATAATGGTTGATCATGAGGAACATGAGACTAGTTCAATCCATACCCATAATCTAACTTCAATGTTTTTTTACTGAATATAATTATGACACTCTTAATATGGTTCCATGAATTCCATCTTATTAGGTCATAATGAGTGATATTTCAAAGAAACCAAGTTTGATATCGTAATGAGTGGAAAAGGAGACCGATCTTGGGGACTAGTTATCTAATGCTCAAATACCTTAAGAGTGTTAATCCCTTATGATATTATTCATTATATCATATTTCCAGCTATATCTTGTTGAAAATAATTATTTCCCCCCATATTGTTCCCACCAGTATCCTTTTCTATAACTAATGCCTTATTTTCCATGTTAGTATAGTTTACAATACATGACATGACAACCTTGGAGTGAATATTTGGTCATAGAATCGAATAAAATATGGGAACCTTAAGTGAGTCATTGGCATCTAATTTTGGAGTAAATAACTATTGATAAGTAAACTAGATCACAAACTTAATTACTGAAATATTACATTGTTTTAAATTAAATAATTTCATCATTTTTTATACATGGAATGTGTGTGGGTAGAATTATCTATTAAAAAATTCTTCAAACCATTCCCATGTAAGACCGTTATCATGATTATCTTCGATATCTAGTTCCCACTACTATCATGAAAAGTCATTAAGGATGTACACTTCTAGATTAACCTTAATAACAACTAGATTTTTACAAAAATCAAATATCTTATTTATTCAACCTAGGCATGCTTCCACTTGCTCAATTATCAAATCTCCCTCAAATATTAGTGGATTTTGTCTCTGAAATTTTGATGATTAATCCAAATAATGTGGTTCCTATGTTCAATTACCATTTTAAAAACCCAAAACTCTTATGTGATGCTCTGTAATTTTTTTTATTAACCCATGGTTTAGTTGGAACCATGTTCTTAACCACACCCTTTTACTGGTTTCAAAGCCTCAAACTGGGGGCATATTTCTGGAACCACAATAACAATCTCTAGTTTGTTACTACCCATTTATTAGGTCATCAATTATATAGTATATTAAGGCACAATAATCAAGGTCATAGAAAAATAAATTTCAAAATAAAAAACTTCAAATAACATATGGGTGATGTAATCCTAGTGGTAAGTATCTTCTCTAATTCATAATACCAAATGCTCATTAGTTAAACCCACGACGATGAGTTTACAAGATGCCTAAAAACAATTTTTTATGTAAACTAACCTAGTAACTTAAATTCCTACACAAAAAACATTATCTATGTCCTTTTATGCTATATATTTAATGTTTTGACACATCCTATCAATTTTCTATTATCCTTGATGATGGACCATAATAAACTGATACCACTTATAACATACCGACATGATCGACTTTCTTAAATAGAGTTGAAATTATACCAACCTTATATGATTTTCTCTAGACACCAAAGGATAGTAATAAATTCAAAGGGAATAAAAAAATATGGGGGATGGTATTCTCATATATAAAAACCTGTAATGAAAAAACCACAATGACATATAAATTAACATGATGCTTGATATAAATCCAATAAAAATCCTAATGAAATAAAGGAAAATAATCATAATAATAGTAACAATAGTAAATAAATACAAAGAAAAAGTCTAAAATCATAAATATAAAAATACTTGTGTACCAAGGTTCCACTACTCTAGAATCCAATGCTTAACTAACTACAAAAATCCATCCACCAATAACCACAAAATCAGGATGCTCCGCTAGAGAAGTAAGATGTATTCCCTTTTCCTATTTCATGATAAAGAAAATCTTTATATGTAGTAAAATACATGTGGAGGGGGTAATTATATAAATTTAGTAAGAAAACCCCAAGATATCAATAACATGACACTACAATAAGAAAAAAGTTTTCACAATTTATCTAAACTAGTTAGAGAGTATAAAACCATTTATCAAGATACATATACAAAAAATAGTGAAATAACTCACACAAATGTAAAAAATAGGAATGAAGATATATAACCATGTAATAGAACAACCTAATTCATATCCTATTTAATAAGGTCCTCATAACTATCAAACTCATGAGATGAAACTCATCCCTCTAGTCCCAAGTCATCACTTAATAGTATAAACTAATAATCCCTAATTGGCACTATAGACAAGTCTTACCCCCATGCCATTTCCACATAAATATGAATGTGTAGTTACCATTTTCATACTAAGTTCACACACCCAAATCCTTCTTTATTGTAAATTACATTAAATAATTTATCAAAAACATTATGGGAATCACCCAAAACCCACAAATTTAAGAAAACACAGTACGGGATATCTCAATAAGGGTTTATCATGATTTTACAATAAAAGGAAAAGTAATTTATTTATAAAATAGAAAGACATCTATTTCCTTGATAAAATAGAATGAGACAGAATCCATCAACCTCGAATAGTTTGTTGTGAAGAATTGCTTTGTGAGATTTCAGATCTGGGATATCTTTTTTGATCCTTTAAAGAATCCTAATAATATTTCATCAAAAGAAACCATAAACCATACATTTGGCATAGAATCCCTGGTCTAGGGTTCCTTTTCTAGAAAAAAAATAAGAAGATAAATATAAAAAAGTAAGAATTAAGAACTTACCTTTGATATTATAGATTCAATGCTATATGAATCTATGGAATCAGTCTTTTAGAGGAAAGGAATCACAAAAAACACCTAGTGGAAGCCTGAGGTTTGAGAGCCTAGGTCAAGGGAGAAAAAAATAAGGGTTTCAAGAGAATTTTAACGTTTAAAATATAATTTTTTTATTTCATTAATCATGTCACACAGTTCGACAAAGTTTTTACCAACCATGATAGTTATACTAGACAATCCTAGGGCTTCATGATATCTCTACACTGTTTAGAAAACCTTTCACCAACAATGAAAGACATAACATTCAGAAAAATCCCAAATTCATATAGTTAACACATGGGTTTTTTAAACTGTGTTCTGAACCAGATATCTTCTTTTATCTACTCATGATTTCTTAGGAGAACCTCACAGTTTCCCCTAATCATGATAAAATTGTTCACCCTCTAGAAATCCTCCAAAATTCTTGGAAAATATCTAGAAACTCCCAAAACTCAACCTAATTTTTATATAAAAAAAAAATAAATAATAAAAGAGATAAGTACCCTAAATTGGAGTGTTTCAACATGAAAATAAAATGATTAATTTTAAACCTATGTAATCAAAAGAAACACATTGGGAGAAATATAATTCTTAAATTATGGATACATACACCTCATATTCCCACCACATCTAGCTAACCAGTCATACCCATAGGAAGATAGTTTATTCCACCCGTTATCAAAAATGATACCTACACATCAACCAAAACCTTGATCACAAGGAGGAGAATATTCCAATACAAAGAAAATATCATATCCAAAATAAGGAAGGGAATAAAAAAAGGACTCATTATCTATATTATAAATACAGTATAGTGTAACCAGCCTCACAATAAGGAAAAACGACCATTGAAAATGAGAAAAAACTTATAAAAATATCTTAAAGGTAAGAATACCAAAAAAAGAATCAAAATAATCTTCTAGGGCCCTATGGAATTAACTCATTACTCATTATAGACTCCACCCATTTTGAACTTGGTGCACAAGTATCTCATCCCAGTGACTTACCATCATGTAAATAACATATAAGGACTTATATAAGGCTATTTGACTATGAAATATATTCTTCAAAATCTTGAGTATATGATTGAGATTGATCAATGGACTTTAATAAATATTAAAAAAAATCATCCAACCTATAACTATAAGAATACATTTTGATGCATAATCACTAAAAAATTCATAAATAACTAAGATAAAATATGAATTAGATAAAAATAAACTACAAAATCTTCTATATGCTATTTTAATAATAAATTTTACATGTTTCTAGGATAACTCAACTTACCCTACATATTAAAATTAGATACAGTTTTATCCTATGCATCATCAATTCTATAATGAGATACTATTAATACATGTTTCATTGTACTAGAATCTTCATATTTGGATCTATAAATATTCATTAATGACATACCAACTGTTGAAATAAATTATTCTCATTTAATTTTTTTAGTGTATATTCATATAATAATAATATATCAAATTTTCCTGCCTACTATGAATCATCAACCTAAGTAACAACATGTATATTTTTCATGGAATGTGTAAAATGATATGATACATAATCTCATGACTATAATGTACTATATATAAATTAAATTAATCCATGAGGTGTAGTCAATATATAATCAATGATGTTACTAATTGTTTGCATCCATAGGTGGGTTCTTCGGTCTGTTTCCCATCATAAGTTCAAACATAACATTGCCCTTACATTATGACACAATTATAACATCTTCCTACTCTAAACACTAGTACTAAAATAATTTTACTCTAATAACACTATCAAAACTAGATCTCACTTGGGAATGCAGTGAGATAGGGTGTTCCTCCCTAATCTCTCTTATGATAGGCCATTGATTGGAGACTAACATTGAGATTATAATCACATATATAAGTGTCATTAAACTATAATGTGAAACCTATAACATAAAAAATAGTACATAAAAGCTCAAATATAAATGTCAAGTGAATATAAACCTCAAATAAATTTAATAATATCAAGTATAAATTCACTAATATTAACCATGAAAGAATAATATACAATGTAAGTGACATCAATAAAACCAGTCTAATTCATAATAAAAAACCAAAGGATAAGGAAAAAATAAATTCCATGTAGCCTCAACTAACATTATCCATGGTCTACACCTATAAAAAATCATAAAAACAATCAAAAAACATTTATATCTCTATCAGTGAAACCTAAAAGTAGAACATAGTAGTTTCATGAAAGTTTGGTTTGAAGGGATTGAGTTTCTTATATATTAGTGCTTAAAAATTGTACAAAAGGATCATTATAAAGGAATGTAACCACACATATCAATATAAATATAATATTCTAATGAAACCAAGATAATTAAGGTTAACCACAAAAAATAGTCGAACCCAATACTATATAATGTCAATGATTCATGTATAACCTAACATACCTTGTAACAAGATTATTAAAAATACCAATTTTTTCATAAAACCAGAACATATATAAAAATATATATTTTATATAAAATATATTATGTGATAAGAAGACATATTTAACATACTCAGGTAACATCCTATTCCAACGATCATGTTTATCTAAACTATTTATATAGCTCACCACAAAAAACACACACCCAATAATATTATACATAGATATAAAACATACACACACTTAAAAGGGTCCAAAAAACTATACAATTATCTATTATAATACTAAATCATCATAAAAAATAATAAATCATCATCTAGTCCAAAAATATATAGTTTTGTTAATAATTCACTCCATTAGATTCATCATACTTGAGTGATACTCATTTGGAGGATCAAATTTAGAAAAAGTTATTTTTAGTTGAAGGAATACATGACTTCATCCATAAAATCACTTATCTCATGGACACCATGAGTTTCCATTACTAATTTCAAGGTATCTCTGATCAAAATATCATAATAATCATACCGGTCAAATACTAAATAGACTTACCTAGGTTTGAGTCTCAAGACATTTATGTTGGTAAGATTATTGAGGTAATCATGTTGAATAGTGTCTCGAGGCATTCATGCTAATCAAAATTTCATAGTTTTATTCATATTTAATAATCTCAATGAAATATAAAAATATTGTTTCCGACACTTTCGCCGGGGCGCGCGCATCCATCTGTGAGGACGCGTAGCTGTTGCCCCGCATTCCCACTTTCCAAAGGCGGGCGACATCAATTCCTTATTTAGGGATGTTTGCTCCTTGATCGAAGTGGGATGATGGGATGTCAGTTCTTCCTTCCATGGATTCCTCCTCGAAACTCGTCACCTAATCCATGTCTCCCTTATATATTAAATTGTGGTTTATGAATCTCTTTACCGGTGCCACATCTTTTTCGATGTCGGTTAATTACACTACTTCCATCCGGACATTCCAAGGGGTCTTGACATGGTATCAACCTTCAGTTAGAGTAGACGGTAACATCAGGAATCTCAGGGCATATAAGGATGCGCAGACATTGGGGAACCTGTATTCTTCCTCATAAGAGGGCATCTCAAGGGAATAAAACCTGAGGAATCCCACGTCTAATGAGTAGAATCATATTCCATAGGCATGTATTTGAGGTTTTCCTCAGCTTCACATGTTTAACACAGGGTATGCCGCAATTTTAACATCCAGCAGAGATGGTTACACCCAAGGCGTGTCTTCTGATGTTTTCCTCAGGCATCTCATGTTTAAAATGAGGTAGGCCGCGAGTTTAACTCTAGGGGAGATGGAATTAGGGTGATCAGAATGTCCCATAGAGGCGGATCAGAGGTGGTTTGTCCCGTAGACGGGAGATTTCACACCATCAAAGCTGATATGGACACCACTGAGGGCGGATTAGGGAGTATGCACCCCAAAATGGGGGACACTAAGGATTACTATTGGCTTGGATTGAACCTCAGGGATGTTTCCTACATACCCTATGTAGACGATAGGGATCAAAACCCACATAGTTCGAAGGGGTTATGAATCGAGGTGTATAGAAAGGACAACGACCCAGAGACATGCTAGGGATTACGCGTGAATTGTGGCCTAAGTACTGCTAGGAGCAGTGATGAAGTAGATGGAATAATCGCATCGAGATTTGGAGGCCCAGGTGAGAATCAAGATGGATGATGGAGATTTGAATGGAGTAGAGGGGGAATGATATGGGACCGTTGTGAAGGTGACAGTAGTGTTGGTCTTGAGCCTCGAAGAGACTTCCTACGTATCCACGTGACAAGGAATCAAAGTCTGCGTAGTTCAGTGGAACGATGGGACACCTGAGGAGGCGACCCATGAGAATGGATGCATGGATGGGATCTGGAGGAAATATAACCTCCAGGTTGGGTCATGACCTTCCTAAAACACATAGGCTTGAGGGAGAGATTAGGATGAGACATGGGTGATGGGCTTGAACCTCAAGGAGGCTTCTTACGTATCCCCGTGGCAGGGAATCAAAGTCCATGTAGTTCAGAAGGAATGGGTGCTGATGTGAAGGGGGTCAGAATGACCAATGGGTGATGGTCTTGAGACTTAGGGAGGCTTCCTATGTAACCAACCTTAACAAGGATCAAAGAACACATAGTTCAGGTGGGTGTGGGTCTTACACTCTAGGCGGCCCGAGGTGTTGGTGGACCTATGTGAAGGGGTCGGAGCGAACAACAGGTGGTGGGCTCAGGACTCAGGGAGGCTTCCTACTACCTCTCCTTGGCAAGGATCAAAGAACCTGTATTTCGGATGGGTGGAATGGAGCTTACACTCTAGGTTTCCCAAAGTTTTGGTGCACCGACATGAAGGGGGTCGGAGCGACCAACAGGTGGTGGGCTTGGACCTTAGGGAGGCTTCCTATGTACCTTGCCTTGGCAAGGATCAAAGACCCCATAGTTTGGATGGGAGGCATGGGGCTTACACTCTAGGCTACCCAAAGTGTTGGTGAACCGACGTGAAGGGGGTCAAAGCGACCAACAGGTGGTGGACTTGAACCTTGTGGAGGCTTCCTACGTACCTCACCTTAGCAAGGATCAAAGACCCTGTAGTTCATGTGGGTGGAATTTGGGGCTTATTCTCTGAGGCGGCCCAAGGATGTCATGGTCGATGCTTACTCTAAGCCCACGTGAGTCATGCTCGGTATGAGAAACAAGAGACAACAAAGACCTGACGATCACATCACGAGAGGTGCGTCCATGGGAAATGGAGCGGGGCATACATGAGATCACAACCCAAAGAGGAAACAGGGGCTTATGTGTGGTTAGTAGCCTGGGTGCCGCTATGGAGCAGAAATGGTGAATGGGGCTTACGTAAGGAAGCTGCCCGAGTATCGTGGTGAAGCGCAATGGTGAATGGGGCTTACGCAAAAAAGCTGCCCGGGTGCCACTATGGAGCGGTAATGGTGAATTGGGCTTATGCAAGGAAGCTGCCCGGGTGCCTCTCTGGGGAGGCAATGGTGCATGGGGATTACGCAAGGAATATGCTTGGGTGCCGCGATGGAGTGGCAATGGTGCATGGGGCTTACGAAAGGAAGCTTCCCGGGTACCGTTATGGATCGACAATGGTGGATGGGTCTTACGTAAGGATGCTGACCATAATGTCTTCATCATGTCTGACTATGAGGTCATCCCAACCCACTGGTGGGTTGAGGCCTTCTCCTTTTCACTAGTGCACAAGAGGGATAATTCCAAGGGTGTTGGAATCAGTACGAATAAAGGGAGATGAAAAGTGTGAATAACATGCCCGACATTCGGAATACGGTGAGGGTGGCATGCTGATAGAGGATAACTTTTGACCATGTTTGAAACACAACATCCATATCGCGTTAGCCTGAAATGGGGACAAACAAATGAGGGTCGACTGCTGACTGTGTTCGAAACACAGGACCTGACTCAAAGTGTCGTCCAAAGTCTTCCGGGGTGTTGGCTGAGGACGGGAGGTGACCCGATGCGGCATGGGACCAGGCTATTAGGGGGTCCCTTTAGACATGAAAGTTGATGAATATCTGAATGAAGAACATGCAAAGCGTGAGGTGGAGTGATGTAATGTTTGAATGGATTCCAACGCTCTTGAAATTTCTCCACTGTAATCATGGCATTAGGAATCTTATGCATGGAGCATAAGGAATCTATTGTTTAGAGGAAGAGGCATCCTATGTTTGGCACATAGGTTTTACTACAATTTATAGTCATGTAGATAGGACTGTTGGAATCTCATGCTTGGGGAATATGGCATGTCTTACTTAGAGAAAGAGGCATCCTATATTTTTTATATAGGGTTTACTACAGTTTATATTCATGTAGAGAGGACTGTTAGGCATATTATGCTTGGAACACAAGAAATATCTTATATTGAATAAGAGGCATCATATGTTTGTCACATAGGGTGTACTATAGTTTATAGTAATGTAGAGAGGATGATTGGCATCTCATGATTTGAGCATAAGGAATCTATTTTTTGGAGAAAGAGGCATCCTATATTTGGAACATAGGGAATACTACAGTTTATAGTCATGTAGAGAGGACTATTGGCATCTCATGCTTGGAGCATGAGGCATATCTTATATTGAGTAAGAGGTATCCTATGTTTGGAACATGGGGAGTACTAAAATTTATAGTCGTGTAGAGAGGACTGTTGGAATCTCATGCTTGGAGCATGAGGCATCTCTTATATTTAGTAAGAGTCATCCTATGTTTGGAACATAGGGGGTACTACAGTTTATAGTCGTGTAGAGAGGACTGTTAGTCATAAGGCGCCTAGCAATGGTTGGTGTTGGGTGTTACGCAAGGGAGGACATTTCTGATTCAACCTAGCATATGAGCCAAGTGATGGGGTTTGGATGAGTTACTTGAGGAATGGTTTGACTCAAGGTACTCATGGAATTGATGATGAGAATCTCAACTCACGGCATGGGAAACGAACCAAGAGGAATATGTCGACACAAGGTGTTTCACGGTGTGTGGAGGAGTATCTCAAACCATGGTATTCCACAGGTGGAAGGCAGGTGTGCATAAGGTCACAATGGAAAATGTCGACATCCTAGCCCGAAAAGATCGCGGTGCGACTCTCCATTTTTTAAGGGGCTCAGTGACGATAGTGAAGGGACCGGCCTAGAGGGCCATGGCTGTAGCCTGGCACTAACGCCGAGCAGGGGTGAGGGGGCACAACCCCCACGGTATAGACCGACGGGCGCGAAGGAAGGAGCCTCGCAAAGGATAGCTCTTCACGAAGTGGCATCACAGAGAAAAGGGGCTCGTGGAACATGTGTTCTCATGAAGCATGGACTCACAGTGCATGGACTCACGGAGCATGGACTCGCGAAGCATGGACTCGTGAAGCAGCATCGCGAAGGATGCTACTCACAGAGCATGGGATCACAGAGTAGAAACATGAAGGAAGCTGCTCACAGAGCATGGGATCGCAGAGCAGCATCACGAAGGATGCTACTCATGGAGCATGGGCTAGTGGAGATGCTTTGCGAAGGAAAGCATAGCTCTGTGAATTGGGAGATCGGCTACCCAAGGGGAAGAGTGGTCGTCCGACAAAGGAGGGGTGAGCTGGGTATTTATAGGCAAGGGGAACTGTGAAGCAGAGATCGCTCAACACGAAGATGGAGCTTGCTCCGCAGCGGGTTCATGAACATCAAAGGGCTTCGCGGAACCATCCCGCCTCCTGGGTTCACAACGGGTTCATGAACGTCAAAGGGCTTCACAGAGTAGTCCCGCCTCCTTGCTTCACGGCGGGATCGCAAACGTCAAAGGGCTTTGTGGAGCCGTCCCACCATCTTGCTTCGTGGTGGGTTCCCGAATGTCAAAGGTGGTTCACAGAGCATCCTGCCTCCTTTCTTCACAGTGGTTCTCCGCGACGCGGAGGGGGCTTCGCAAACGGGCTTTGTGAACCAGTTTTCTATCCCAACTTTAAATGTCCATAACTCCTAATCCGTAACTCCGTTCAATCCCTACAACCTACCAAATCGAAGCTTGCAAAAAGGGCTACGATCTTGGATCATGTATGGAAGCATCTAGAAAATTTTGGGGATGCATTTTCCAGTGTCAAAAAATATATATTAAATTTTACACACATAACCCCATCTATTAGGGACTACCCCATTCCTAAAGATCCACTTTCAAAATTATTCACATATCTCTAAAATTATATTGAGTAATCCATGTGAGGGTTGTCACCTTGAAGAATATCAAAATGACATATAGACTCAACCCCAATATTACATTAAAATATCCTAGAGGGAAACTCTCTATAAATAAAAAATACCAATAATTATCCCAATCCATAAGAGGAGAGTAAAGGAACATTTCTATTGACTAATGTATCTTAGTGTATCTCAATGTCTAGAAAATTAAAATTTAGATCTAAACACACACATAATAAAAAGAACTGGACATAATACTATCTTACATAACAAATTATACTATCAGAAGATTGGAAATGATCTTAATAAAATTCTTGTATATATATCATATATCTGATTCATAATTCCATATCGAAAACCGAATCCACAAAGGAATTCACACATCAGTCACTTTCCACATCAATTAATAGGAATCCTCAAATTCATTAGAGGTACACCACCCTGGCAGGAACCATCACCATAAAAACCAAACTATACTCAAACCATAATTTCAATTACCATATAGAGAGTTAGGTCACACTAAGATCTATTAAAAGAATAATTAGTATCCCATAAATACACTAAAGAGAGAAAAAGTGTGTGAAAGATAAATAAAGAGAGGTGGGAGAGAGATAATTCATCTTAAATTCCAACACCATAGAAAACTTAGTCACATAATAACTTTATGGGACAAGTTACAATGTGAATATAAGGAATAAAGAAGAGTAATAGTAATTTCTAAGATGAATCACATCTCATAAACAAACCTAGATGAACTTAGACCCTGATATATACTAGAAGAGTAAGCTCATTAAAGCACTATTAAGAAGAGAGAATTTATATTTACCATCGGATGAAAAAAAATAATTTGAGAGAGAATTTAGACACTAGTTAGAATCAATCATCCAAAAACAAACCATGAATATAAACCCCTAAAAACCTAGATAGAGATCCTAGTATATTATAAGAACCCAAGGATGTTCCACTATAAAAATTTAATTTTACCCCAATATTAATTAGTGGAGACCTTCAAACCATAGAAATAATTACCCATTTAAAACCAACATCACAAAAATTCTTTAGTGATATATAATTTACCAAATAAACAAAACTAACTTCACACACATTTTAGAGAGTTATTGAAGAAAACAAACATGTGAAAAATAATATCATAACCACATTTAGTCAACAATGTTAACTCAACATGTATTTAATTAAAAATCAACCACTGATTTATAAATCACAAAATTAAGAATTCAAATAAATGAAAAAATAATGATTTTAACACATATTATTTTTTTATATTTTTTGTGATGTTATATTAAGTTAAATAAATCAGAAAATCTTTCTATGTAGTTTTTTTCTAGAAAAGATATTTTTAGACCCTGACAAGTATTAAAACAATAAAAAATTTACAAAAATAAATCCTATAAAATTTAATAGGAATAAACTGAAACTTATAATTTTTCTAGAATATATTTTTATGAATAAAAAATTTATAGTTTTAAAGATCCATGAAAAAATATATAAAGAGAAAATAAAATTCATGAATTTTATAAGAAAATAAATAACTTATATAATTATGATAGTTCAATTTGAATTTTAATGATTTTAAAATTTTAAAAAGTTAATTTTTTATATAATCAGTCATGTGATTCTGAATATTATTTTTCAAAAAAAAAATCATCAATAAATAAAGGATATATTGGTAAAAGAAAAATAATTAGACGGAAGTTCCATAATATTAAAATAATGATGATTCCAAAAATAATTTATATAATTTCAATTCAAAATAAATTTTATAATTAAAGATAACTATCAATAAATTATTAAAATCATTAAGTTGATTAATATCTATGAAATACACCATGATCCATGAAGAATTAAATAGAAATTTCATGCAAAAAAGAAAAAAAACTAGTGGATTCCATAGAGAATAAAGAAAAACTTCCTAGGATAAAAATAAAAATTTTATTCAATCTAATGATTCAATATCCATGAAAATTTAGGTTTATTTTATATTTATTCCAATGAATCTAATTATATTTTTCCTAAAAATTTTTATCAATAAGTTGATGGTTTGTAAAATTTAACATCAAATTTTGGTAAAAAATCCAAACATCCATATCTATAAATTTTATCCTACTTTTTGAGATATAATTAAATAAAAATATAGATAATAATTGAGGAATTGTGGTATAAAAATGTTGCTAAATATATAAAAAATATTTCATTAAGAATAATAATGTTTTTTCTAGAATTCACATTAAGGAAAACATAAAACAATTTATAAAATTAAGAGCATTTGAATAAATTTATGGTCACCTACTTAGATCTGCTTCCTAAATGTATTTATACAATAATCATAGAGAATATGACTCCATGGAATTATCCAAAGTTATTGAAAACCTAATAAATGAGAATGATAGAGTTTTATCAACTCCCTCAACTTAAAATTTCATTATTTATTAAAATTGATATAGGAAAGTTACTTGATAACCAAATATCTCATAACAATTTAATATTTACCCATAGAGAAAATTATCCATTTTATGTTCTAATAAATAGTAATTTTTATAATTTAAGATCATTTCTAGATAAAAATTTTAGTTTTACATCATGTTAAAAAATGACCCATATATTTTCACATGTCATTAGAAATATAGAGATATGAAACATACTTGTCGTAGAGTGGTGAAAAAATATTTTTTCTAAACACTAGGTTATTTTTACAGTAAATTGAAAACCTTGGGTTTCCACTGGAGAAATTTGGAAAAAATCAATTGTCACTATTTTGATGGAAAAAGGGTCCATTTGGATGAGTTTATTTTTTAAAGTAATTTAAAACACTTTAAAAAATAGGTTGAAATAAAGAAAGTGAAAAGTGTTGGGTTTAGGGTTGGATATCCAACTGTTATTCTATTAGTGTCTTAAAAATAGTTTAATACTATGTTTATTAATTAATATATAAGAGAATCCTCTATTTATTCATCAAACACCCTGGGTTGAAGGATGTGGTGAAGAATAATCTAGAAGTAATCACTACTCAATTAGTCAACCTTCCCATGTGTGTGAAAAAGGTATTAATGAATACAAAATAGTTAAATATTAATCATTTTTTTGTTAGTCCCAACCATAATTTTGTGTTCTTAATAAAAATATATGTAACTCACTACCGTCACACACATGCCAACAATCACTTGAATCTTCACCACTCATCATAGCTTATCTATTGTATATGGACCAAACTAAGTGGAGGGAGATAGTGATCATAAAATAGGGTAGTATGAAACTAATTGAAATAAAATCTTAAACATGATTGAATTCAAAATAATAAAATATAACTATAAAATGAACTTAGTTAAGAGAAGAAATAATTTTATTCATTGAAGTTATGAACTCAATACTTATAATTGTGAATCATTACCCGCCCATACAGGGGACAATAGTATAATAAATGGTAGATTAAATCATTAAACACTAGTAGAAAATAAAGTTCAAAATCTTTATAAAACATCATACAATGCATTACTCCCAAGATCGAGGAGATCCCCCTTTTATCCCAACCTTCCTTCCTTCTTGTATATTCTTCTTTTCATTCCTCTTTAACTAGTAAAATCTTCTAATGTCTTTATTTATTTGAATTTTTAAATATTTTCCTGTTCCTAATTATCTTCCTTCACAGTTGCAGTATTCAACCCTCTACAAAATCTATATTTTCTTTAATTATTTGTCACAGTCGTCTGAGTTATTAATCATATATTATTATTGATAATTTCTATTGATATCCATATGTATAATTATAATTTTCTTGAATAAATTCTGATTTAGTTCCAAAAAAATAATATTGTAATCTAGGTGATCCTTATGAACTCCCCTTGATTTATCCTTCTTATTTGTAGATTTCACAAAGGAATGAACTTTATGAACTTCTTTGTTAACCTTAAAAAGTAAGGAAATCTCCCTTATGAAGTAGGTAAACCATCCTTATAAATTTCATACTTTTAAAAAGTAATTATTTTTATGATTACCTTTTTCCATATGAAGTTCCATATTATACCTTATGAACTTCTCCATCATCCCTAAAATTTAAGGAAACCACACATACAAAGTGGGGAAACCATCCTTACAAAGTTACAAATTTCAAAAAGGAATAAAACTTATGATTTCCTTTATCCTTAAAAATTTAGGTTCATCCCTATGAAGTCCATTTCATCCTCATGAAATTATAGATATATCCTTATCAAATTATATATTAATACTTATTATCCTTTTATTTTCCAAGAAATTAACCTTACAATCATAGGAAAACTTCTCAATTCCATTTCTATAAAATAAAATTCTCTCCAAACTGAACCATATGAGGATTCCAAATGAACCTTAAAAAGATTAGGAAATTTTACAATTTTCATCTCTAAAAATTCATCAAAATTCATTTCCCTTAAAAGCATAAAATAAAGGAAAATATCATTTTTCAAAAATTAAATAAATCAATGGAATTTATAATGTGTCCATTTTAAAAAAAATTCATAAAGTCAAATAAATTTATAATTTAATTACAAAACTCCCAATAATTAAATTAATTAATAAATATAAGGGAATAAAATTAATTTAATATCAACAAAATATAATGAATTTATTACCTATGTTAGTTTAATATTTTTAGAGACTTACAATATTCATAACCTTGAACTACTAATTTACCATCTAAAAAGAATCAACTTTAACTTTATAATCATTTAATATTTATATAAAAATTGAGAAGAAACAATATGATAATGGAAATAAGAACCCAAATCTATGGGGTTTAATACCCATGCAAGTAAACTAGTGAGTACCCGGTGTATTACCATTATTTGATCATTAATATTAGGTTCTTGATAGTAATCGAATGGGATCCCACTTTAAGGGGAAGTGACTATGTAAATGCAATGGGTTCTTCCTTTAAGGCTACTAAACACCATCCCTACTTCCATAAAAACATGATATCTTCTAAATATTCACCATCTATCTATCAAAATCTAAATATTGAACTACCAATCACCCAAACATGGTCAAATGTTTACTTTTATGATTCTATTGTTCATTATCATAAATAATTCAAGGGAAAAAATAAAATTCAAATTTCTTATCCAAAATAATCATAATTCTATCAAGAATGATAAATTAATAAAAATATATAAATAGATAAACCATAGATTAATTTGAAACTAGATTACAGGATAATAAACTATGGATTATAATGGTTTTGAAATATATTTAATCATTATCTAAATATCAAAAATCCAATTTTATAGAAATAAATGATATATTTTTGAACAAGGAATCCCACAATTTCAAACCCAGTTCAAAATTTTTACTTGACCATCCAAATATAGTATTAATATAATCAAGGATCATATAGTTGAGAACATCAGTTTACTAGATTAAATAATTTCAGTGAATTTATTTCAAAAATTTAATAAAGGAAATGAAATGGAATCAATAAAATGATAAAATTAATTAATATTTACGAGATAATTGAATAAGAGTAACCCTTGGTTTTGATTTGAAGAATAATTTTTGGGAAAATCCATCTATCCAACTCAAGTCCACTTAGGTGGATTAGGAAATAAACTATTCTATAACAACACAAGACTCACACCCATGTTAAATGCCTCATTATAAGATCAATTATATGGTTATAATTTTAATTTAAATCATTTAATAGTGGTCAACATTATCATTTTTTACTTATAGAAAACATATCCAAAATGTTCCTATAAATTCACACTCCAAAGAAATTTATAGGTTTCTATACTTGTTTATTTTCATCTTAAATTTTATAAATATTTTAATCCTTAATGTATGTGACCTTATTTATAACTAAACATTATGTATTTTTCATTCTTTGATATCATTTATCACATTGAGAATTTATTAAATGAGTTGTAAAAATTTATATTCTTATTGGTTAAATTTGATTACCAACCACTAAGTATGATATCTTTATATTGTTAATTCTTGTACCTTATTAATTTTTTGTATTAACCTTATGTTTTATGGGTGAGATCAAAATTATATATCATCTTAATATATTATGTAATATTTTATGTCCAAAAATAATATAAATTAGGCATTGACACTTGACTTTACCCACTATGACATGGTGTAATGGAAGGTAGTGTTGATCAATGAGGATGATGATGTGGCCTTTATATTTCACATTTTTACACAGAATTTTAATTAAATAATGGAATTCTTAATGTCAAAAATCATATTTTAATGGATGAATTTTTAAAATTGGTTATATTATTGCTGGATTTGATATCAATTGATTATTTTGATGTTAATATGTATCTTAGTTTCTTAAATATTAAAAGCTATTGGATTTAATTTTGCACATATTTTTTAGTAATTTTTTTTGATTGATTCTAATGAAACTTTAATTTGAATTTATATTTTTATGGGATTTAGAAAAAAGTGATTTAATTTAAGAAATTAATTATTTTATTTTTATTGTGTTTATTTTAAATATCATTTTTGGAATACTTTTTTAATATCATTTTAAAATAACTAGAATTAATTTGGATTTGAGTTTTTAATTTTACTTTATAGATTTAATTTTTTTATTAATATTTATTTATTAAGGGTTTTGGGTTCTCATGGTCATGGAAAAGCTATAGTGCATAAAAATTTGATAAAGAGAAAGATACCACAATTCGAAAGGAAGAATATGTTCCTTTATCCAAATTGACCATGTGTGTTTCCAACTAAACACACATTATAAAAGCAAAAAATGTAACACCCCAAGCTTCCACGATACGTTTCCCTTTGAATAATGCAATGACGTGCATTGTACGCAACTTTGAGATTCTAACACACCACAACCAATAAAACTAGCCGTTATGAATAGTAATACCTACTTTTTGAAATTTTATAAATTTTTTCTTTCTAAATGGACTTCATTTTGGGATTCGTAATATCGAAATTAGATTAGGGTGAAATTTTGGTACTTTTCGGATAACTTTCATATTTTGATGAATAGTGAAAATTACAAAATTTTAATTAAAAACAAATTTTGTAATAGAAATAATTAATAGTGAGAAATTATTAATTTGAGTGGTTTTAAAGTATATTTAGAATATATTTTTACTATTTAATACAATTTTGGTCAATGGATGTAATTTCACATTTAAACCAGACATAAACCAGTGTCAATCTTTTGATAGTTATTATCTCTTAAAAACACGCTATTTGTTTTGACGAAGGGAATTAATTTTTAAATTAAATAATGAAAATGATATGTTTTGAATTTGGTAAAATAGACATAATTTTTGAATTCATAATATCAAATATAACTTAGGCCTAATTTTTGGTATTTTTCTGGAAACTTTCATTTTTTAATGAATAGTGAAACCACTAAGTGGTAGTTAAAAAACTGAATTTTTCATAAAACTTAATTTTACCACTTCTGTGAGTGGAATTTTGAAAATACAAGAGACATGGTTAATATCTAGGAGTAAAATATGGTTCAATGAGATGAAAATAATTTTTGGTGAATAGAAACTTTTTACTTTTATTTACCACGGTTAAAAGTAAATAGGGTAATTAAGGGTACAAATGATATTAATATTACCCTAACACATGTCCTAATTCTATTGGACAAGTGTATATCGACCAAAAACAACCTTAGGAATATAATATTATCATTTAGGTCCACTTGGATTAGATTAGGACATTTATTATTATTTAATTCAAAGAAGAGTTAAAAGAGTTAAAATCAAAGTTTATTTACTAAAACATTTTTAATATAGGGTTACGAATAAGATAAATTCGATTATAAATATTCATTAGAAATATAAAATTATTTCCTACATAACGGAATTTTATTTATAATTTTTAGACATTAAATAATTTTATTTATTTATGACACAATGGTGATGCAGTAATTACCTAATTAATGAAATATTAAAATAATTGATATAATAAATATCAAAATAAATGTAATTTGAGACTTTTTATGAATTACAATAATTTTCTAAGTTAATATGACATATTAGTATTGATTATATAAATTGTGTTCGAAGTAATAATGTTGTTATAAATTTATAAAAAACAAAATACCCAATAGTGTAAAAATTGACATAAAAGAGTGTTTTAAAAAAATATTGTATTATTAATTTATATTAAATTTCTAAAAATATAAGGATCGGCCAAGAGACTTATATCATGATAGGTGTATCATTAATGGACCACTTGGTGGTCTATTGGATGTATATAGTAATTTTATTAACCATATAATATAAAAATACAAAGAGACATTGTAAAAGTGAAACTAATTAACTAAGAGTTAATACTTAAAGATAAGGTTAATATAATGACCCAAACCTGTATAACTTCTATTGGTTGAGTGGTTTTCAACCCCTAACCACTTTAACCTTTAAATAATCCACTTTTAAGCCATTATAAACCAAATATGAATTGATTATAAAATAATACTTTTAGCTTTTCCAAAGGTGCCCCTCACCCCTCTTATAAAAGGGCACTCCCCCTTCTCACTAATTCACACATTCAAAGCCTTTTGTCTCGGCCAAACCCTACCCAAATAATCTATAAACTTCTATCACTACAACCTATAGGCCTTAGTTTGATCAGAAAGCCAACCTAAGGATCCCTTTTGATCAAATCAAAAGGAAGAACCCGAAGAAGAGGTAATGTTTTCACACCCTCTTTCAAGTTCCTTTCTTCTTAAACTTCTTCTTTATTTGTTATTTATATTCTAAAATATTATCTCCAGTATCTTATATATACCATGATGTTATTATAAATATGGTACAACTATATTCAGTATTCTATCCATTCTTTGAATGACATGTCACCATACGTGTGTACGTACAGCTTACCGTCTCCACGTCGTGGTGTAATTGTCATTCAATAAATTATTATTTGGATGGGTATAATAATGATGTTTAATTCATGTAAATAATAAATATAACATGATAATTATTCTGCCTATATGATATACCATCAAATTATATATTTTTTTAACATCAAAAGAATGATATTGTCGCTCTTGCGTACGTACGGACTACCGTCTCCACGAACGCGATGAGATTCATTGTCCATCGTATCCATTCAAGTATAATTCTCATTTGATGATTAAAAATAATGTTTATGGACTTGATATAATTCTGGATATGAATAAGATACAACCTATCCATAACAAATGCGGCTTACGTAACAAA
Source organism: Viscum album (assembly GCA_963277665.1). Classification (NCBI taxonomy): domain Eukaryota; kingdom Viridiplantae; phylum Streptophyta; class Magnoliopsida; order Santalales; family Viscaceae; genus Viscum; species Viscum album. The sequence goes on along the minus strand of OY728134.1, from coordinate 629,232,712 downwards.
GAATATAAAGGAAAACGAGTAAGTTAACACCCAAAATGACGATAATACTAAGATATTATTAACAAATCAATGTTAAAAGATCATATATGATATCATATTAATGTAAATGATTCTTTTATAATTAGATAACAATTATTTCACCATTATACAGGAGGTTAACCTACCGTCGTCCAAGGAAAAAGTACAAAGTAATGGGTTTCTTATCACACTTTTAATTCCGTGAGAATTCCATTGTTCACCACTTATTTATTACATGTGGTGTGTGTACTGCCCATGTTTGTATTCATTGTGTAATATACTTTAATTCATGTATATTTACATCATCATTGTATGATCCTTCTTTCATGGGTGTATGTTCTGTATGTTACCTAATCGATAAGGGAATTTGAAATTTCAATTTTCACTCATTCGGCTTTAGGCATACTTCATTGATTATTTTACTCCAAGATTATCTGTTGAATCACTATTCATTTGATTATGTCATAATTTACACTCCCCTTTCTGTGGATATAATTTTTATACACATATTCACTCCATTTATAAATTCTCAAGTCATTGGTATGAACTTGATAAGAGTAATTTTAACTCAATCTCCATTTGTTGAGTTAAATATCCAATTCATTGGTGTTGTTTTTACAAGAATATGTGTGAATGTAATCTGATTGATTTACACTAAATATCCAATAATATTGAGTGTATTTATATTTTTCACACATAATTATGTCGTTTATTTATCCTCAACCTAACGATATGGTCTTTAAAAAAGAATTCATCTCAATTTACATTCCATTGAGACTTCTTTGTTGTTATACACCAAATCACTTTTATATGGTGTATATAATGTACTTTGACATAGTATATCATGAATCTGTTTATTCTCATGATATTATAAAGTTTTTATTACCTCAATGATTTTTATTCAAGTGTCTCTCTTTTTCTTAGAAACTCTAACTAAAATACATTTTTAAGTGTTTTAAATATTTATTCTTTTAAATATTTCTCATTAATGTCCATGTTTTAAAAATGTTTTTAAGAATTTATTTATATGGACATTAAAGTTTTAAAACTAAAATTACATATAAAAGTTTCAAAGTGGTATGTGACACTTTGATTCAAAAATCTATTTTTAAATGGCTTCTTGACAAATAGTGTGACTTTTAAATGATTTCAAGAAAAAGGGGGATATTTATCTCTAATAGTTTTGACGATTATTTTAATCTATGTCAATATCCTTCATTATTCTCGATTGAGGTTAATCTGATACAATAAAATCTTCCATATTGTATCGAATGAGTTATGTTTGACCGTGGATGTGCTATTTTTATACCATTCATGGTTTGTGGTTAAGTATTGATATTTCGTATTCTAGTTTAATATGAATGTTTATGTCATATTTCAAACTTTTCATATGAGGAATGCATTGGACTTAGTAAGTGACGAGTGGAGCCCGCTATAGCTCCTTGATGGATCGGTAGGTCTCATGAGAAAAACTAGTGTCTTGGCACGAGGCCTTGACAAAATCTTATTTGTAGTCTTGGAACGAGGCCTTGGCTACGTGGTTATGATAGTCTGGAATTATGCATTCTGTCATTATGAAAGTGGTTATTAATATTTTCATGTGATTATTCGACTAGTAGAATATCAATGTGAATAAGTAAATGGAATTATTTCATTTTATCCTTGCCATATTATGCTGAAATTCATGTTTAAAAATCTTTTGTTTTAGTTATACATTGCCTTAAATTTTTATGTTTATTTATGAAAGTTTCTGCTATATTGTTATCCTTACTGAGCATTTGAGCTCACCCCTTTCAATGTTTTATTTTTCCCAGGATTTGAAGAAGTAATTTATGAATGAACTGTAGGGATATTATGAGGGGATATGAATACAAGATGTTGTTGTAGTTTTTTTTACCTTATGATGTAATGTAAGACTTATGAATATATCTAGTGTTTCCAAGGCTACTAAACTAATCGGTCTTTCGAGACTTGATCTTTTTTGTGATCATGCCAATGTTATGTAATAATGCACCTACTCTGGGTAACTGGGGTCGGGGCGTTACAGTTGGTATCAGAGGAAGTTTATTACAAACCTTGGAAGCTAGATTTAGATAAACTCTAATTAGAGCACGTATACCTAAGATGAACTTTGAAGATTAGTATAGAAGAACTTCCTAGAATTTTGGTATTGTAGATATTTTGTGAGTTTTCTGAGCAATACATCCGTGTCTGGATACGATCAGGTAGAGGCGGCTCTGGCACAGATTTACCTAGGGGTAAAACCCGAAAACACCGCTTTGAGCTAGACTCGAACGAGAACTGGTGCATGAAAACGGGCCTTGCTACACTCTTGGTTACGACACTCCTGAGGGATATGCTTAGGATAATTTACATTTTCATTACAAACCGATTTAAAGTATTATATATATAAGATGAGAGTAAATAACCTTGGTTAATCCTAATGTGTTTCAAATTGAGAATATGGTGACATGTTAATCTCTAAATGATTTTATGAATACTATTACTCACACAATGCTTTTTGGTTTTAGTCAATGGCTGGATTTCAAGGAATTCATAGTGACTTTGAGAATGATGTACAAGGTGGGAACAGTGGTGGAAATGAGCAACAAAATGGAATGTTGATAGGCGTAAACGATATCATCTTTATGCCAAATCAATTTTCCAAAAATATGATAAAAAATATATATATTAACCAATTCCCGGACTCAACAAAGAAGAGAAAGGTGATGAATGATAAGAGCTCCAACAGTGGAGACCATGGAGAAAGGAATCCTCAATTTCCATCATGCAGGAAATGTGGAAGGAGACACCCAGGAAAGTGTCTCAATGGGACAAAGAAATGCTTTACGTGCGGGAAGGAATGACATAAAGTGAAGAATTGCCAAAGAAAAATGAAGAGTACTATGAAAGATGATAAAAATGGTCCCAAGAATCCATTTACAGTAATTTGCCGTAAATGTAGGGGAACTGGACATTAACCGAGTGAATTCCCTATTCTATAGGATATTTTATTGGACAAATAAGAAGCTATGTGGAAATAAATGGTTGGAGAAATTTTTAAAAAGTATTAGTGCTCATTGTTGATGGATTTACTTTGGAATAATTTTCTCTTGTATTTTAACCCTACAGTTTTCCATGTGAGAATGATATTTGAGGAATAATTATCTTTTCTCTTGTGGATATAGTTATAAATAACCATTTGGTTTTATATGATCGTTGGGTTTGAGGAAATTATATGTTATTATAATTTGGGATAAAAATGAAAGGTATGAGATAAGATTTGTGGTTAAATTATGTTATGGTTATTTTGAGGAATTTATCTCATTTTTGTAATGTTATAAAATATAGTTTTTGAAAAAGGAAAACACGCAGACCCTGTGACAACCCATCGCGTCAGACAAAGCTGTGGGAATCGAACCCACAACCAAAGTGTGATTGGGATTTATCGCCTACCACGGGACTACGTGAAGTCCCTGGTTAGTGTGACTATTATTTTTTAGTTAAATGATTTTATTGATCAATAATAATTTAATTTGGGATCTTATGTCTTATCAAATGAATACCCTTATTATAGGAAAATGATTTGGTGATTAAGTGATAAATTATATTTTGGAAGTTGTTCGCTTTGTTGTGAACACTATATGCCCAAGGAAAATAGAATAATATGGGATTTCTTTTGAGGAGTAATGGTGTATTTTTATCTATGTTTTTATTGTGGATTTATAGTGATTTGGGTTATTTATGGAAATGATTAGGTTAATTACTTTTAAGTATGTGACTTTAAGAGTAATTAATGTCATTTGGAGATACAATTTAATGTTGAAGACTAGATTCTTATATGTTTTGGGTTTCAATATTAGTTTGGATTATATTGAAGGATTTTAAGGACAATTGATTATTGAATGGTATTTATTTAACTTTGGGGTATTGATGGTTTAATTTTAGAAATTAAGATTAGTGTTTTTTTCTCTAATGGAATATCCATTTGGGGGATCATCAGATATTATACTAACCATTTTGGTTTTGATTAATCTATAAAGACAAGTTAAATATATAGTCTATCCTACGTGGATCATGTATTTCTATAGAAGTTTATTCTAGCTCTTCCATTGTGACCAAGTCTTCTTGAATACTCATTGTTAAAAAAAATGAGTTAGTGGTAAAAATTTATTAAATAATGAAACTCTACTTAAAAATTAAGTATATCTCTTTATGTTCTTAGTCAATATCATAAATTAATTCCTTATCCTTATGAAATGTAATTTAAAACAAAAAATGTTGTTCATTTACTTTTCCTACTGGGAGACTAACGACTGTTTGTCCAAACACAAGTTTGTAATTTTCTTATTGTTAACTTTCTCCTGATCAGGTCTTCTATCCCTCTCCATCAGAACTTAGCACTTATTTTATCATCCATATCCATGTTTTCCTACATGGAATCCTAGTATGGGTTATCTCGGGTGACCTTTGTACTTCTCTTTCTTTCTTTTAAAGTGATAGTTTTATTGACTCTTTTTCCGATGTGGAACTTTCCATTATATTACCAAGCCCAATTTTAAAAATTGCGAGGACAAAATTTATTGAATGAGGGGAGAATGTAACACCCCAAGCTTCCACGGTACGTTTCCCTTTGAATAATGCAATGGTGTGCATTGTACGCAACTTCGAGATTCTAACACACCACAACCAATCAAACTAGCCGTTATGAATAGTAATACCTACTTTTTGAAATTTTATAAATTTTTTCTTTCAAAATGGACTTCATTTTTGGATTCGTAATATCGAAATTAGCTTAGGGTGAAATTTTGGTACTTTTCGGATAACTTTCATATTTTGATGAATAGTGAAAATTACTAAATTTTAATTAAAAACAAATTTTTTAATCGAAATAATTAATAGTGATAAATTATTAATTTGAGTGGTTTTAAAGTATATTTAGAATATATTTTTACCATGTAATACAATTTTGGTCATTGGATGTAATTTTACATTTAAACCAGACATAAACAAGTGTCAATCTTTTGATAGTTATTATCTCTTAAAAACACGCTATTTGTTTTGACGACGAGAATTAATTTTTAAATTAATTAATGAAACTGATATGTTTTAAATTTGGTAAAATAGACATCATTTTTGAATTCATAATATCAAATATAGATTAGGCCTAATTTTTGGTATTTTTCTGAAAACTTTCATTTTTTGATGAATAGTGAAACCACTAAGTGGTAGTTAAAAAACTGAATTTTTCATAAAACTTAATTTTACCGCTTCTGTGAGTGGAATTTAGAAAATCTGAGAGACACAGTTAATATCAAGTAGTAAAATGTTGTTAAATGAGATGAAAATAATTTTTGGTGAATAATAACTTTTTACTTTTATTTACCACTGTTAAAAGTAAATAGGGTAATTAAGGGTTAAAATCATATTAATATTACCCTAACACATGTACTAATTCTATTGGAAAAGTCTATCTCAACCAAAAACAACCTTAGGAATAAAATATTATCATTTAGGTCCACTTGGATTAGATTAGGACAATTATTATTATTTAATTCAAAGAAGAGTTAAAAGAGTTAAAATCAAAGTTTATTTACTAAAACATTTTTAATATACTGTTACACATAAGATAAATTCGATTATAAATATTCATTAGAAAGATAAAACTATTTCCTACATAATGGTATTTTATTTATAATTTTTAGACATTAAATAATGTAATTTATTTATGACACAATGGTGATGCAGTAATTACCTAATTAATGAAATATTAAAATAATTGATATTCTAAATATCAAAATAAATGTAATTTGAGACTTTTTATGAATTACACTAATTTTATAGGTTAATATTACATATTAGGATTGATTATATAAATTGTGTTCGAAGTAATAATGTTGTTATGAATTTATCAAAAACAAAATAGCCAATAGTGTAAAAATTGACATAAAAGTGTTTTTAAAAAAATATTATATTATTAATTTATATTCAATTCCTAAAAATATAAGGTTCGGCCAAGAGACTTATATCATGATAGGTGTATCATTAATGGACCACTTGGGGGTCTCTTGTACGTATATATTAAGTTTATTAACCATATAATATAAAAATACAAATAGACATTGTAAAAGTGAAACTAATTAACTAAGAGTTAATAATTAAAGATAAGGTTAATATAAGGACCCAAACCTATCTAAATACTATTGGTTGAGTGGTTTTCGACCCATCACCACCTTAAAATTTAAATAATACACTTTGGATCCATTATAAACCGAATATGAATTTATTATAAAATAATATTTTTAGGTTTTCCAAAGGTGCCCCTCACCCCTCTTATAAAAGGGAACTACCCCTTCTCACTAATTGACACATTCAAAGCCTTTTGTCTCGGCCAAAACCTGCCCAAATACTCTCTAAACTTCCCTCACTACAACCTAGAGGATTTAGTTTGATAACAAAGCCAACCTAAGGAGCCCTTTTGATCAAATCAAAAGGAAGAACCCGAAGAAGAGGTAATGTTTTCACCACCCTCTTTCAAGTTCTTTTCTTCTTCAACTTATTCTTTATTTGTTATTTATATTATAAAATAATAACTCCAGTAGATTATATATACTGTGATGTTACTATAAATATGGTACAACCATATTCAGTATTTTATCCATCCTTTGAATGGCATTTCACCATACGTGCATACGTACGGCTTACCGTCTCCACGTCGTGGTGTAATTGTCATTCAATAAATTATTATTTTTATGGGTATAATAATGATGTTTAATTCATGTAAATAATAAATATAACATGATAATTATTATTTCTATATGATATACCATCCAATTATATATTATTTTAACATCAAAAGAATGATATTGTCGCTCGTGCGTACGTACGGACTACCGTCTCCATGAACGCGATGAGATTCATTGTCCATCGTATCCATTCAAGTATAATTCTCATTTGATGATTTAAAATAATGTTTAAGTAATTGATATAATTCTGGATATGAATAATATACAACCTATCCATAACAAACACGGCTTACATAACAAAGAATATAAAGGAAAACGAGTAAGTTAACACCCAAAATGACAATAATACTAAGATATTATTAACAAATCAATATTAAAAGATCATATATGATATCATATTAATGTAAATGATTCTTGTATAATTAAATAACAATTATTTCACCATTATACAGTATGTTAAACTACCGTCGACCAAGGAAAAATTACAAAGTAAGGGGTTTCTTATCTCACTTTTAATTCCTTGAGAATTCCATTGTTCACCACTTATTTATTACATGTGGTGTGTGTACTTCCCATGTTTGTATTAATTGTGTAATATAATTTAATTCATGTATATTTACATCATCATTGTATAATACTTCTTTCATGGGTGTTTGTTTTTTATGTTACCTAATCGATAAAGGAATTTGAAATTTCAATTTTCACTCATTCGGATTTAGGCATACTTCATTGATTATTTTACTCCCAGATTATGTGTGGAATCAATATTCATTTGATTATGTCATAATTTCCACTCCCCTTTCTATGGATATAATTTTTATAAACATAATCACTCCATTGATAAATTCTCAAGTCATCAGTATGAACTTGATAAGAGTAATTTTAACTCAATCTCCATTTGTTGAGTTAAATATCCAATTCATTGGTGTTATTTTTACAAGAATATGTGTGAATGTCATCTAACTGATTTACACTAAATATCCAATCATATTGAGTTTATTTATATTTTTCACACATAATTATGTCGTTTATTTATCCTTAACCTAAGGATATGGTCTTTATAAGATAATTCATCTCAATTTACATTCCATTGAGACTTCTTTGTTGTTATACACCAAATCACTTTTATATGGTGTATATAATGTACTTTGACATAGTATATCATGAATCTATTTATTCTCATGATATTATAAAGTTTTGATTACCTCAATTATTTGTATTCAAATGTCTCTCTTCTGGTTATAAACTCTAACTAAAATACATTTTTAAGTGTTTTAAAGATTTATTCTTTTAAATATTTCTCATTAATGTCCATGTTTTAAAAATGGTTTTAAGAATTTATTTATATGGACATTAAAGTTTTAAAACTAAAATTACTTTTAAAAGTTTCAAAGTGGTATGGGACACTTTGATTCAAAAATCTATTTTTCAATGGTTTCTTGACAAATAGTGTGACTTTTAAATGATTTCAAGAAAAAGGGGGATATTTATCTCTAATAGTTTTGACGATTATTTTAATATATGTCAATATCCTTCATTATTCTCTATTGAGGTTAATCTGGTACAATAAAATCTTTCATATTGTATCGAATGAGTTATGTTTGACTGTGGATGTTCTATTTTTATACCATTCATGGTTTTTGGTTAAGTATTGATATTTCATATTCTAGTTTAATACGAATGTTTATGTCATATTTCAAACTTTTCATATGAGGAATGAATTGGACTTAGTAAGTGACGGGTGGAGCCCTCTATAGCTCCTCAATGCATCGGTAGGTCTCATGAGAAAAACTAGTGTCTTGGCACGAGGCCTTGACGAAATCTTATTTGTAGTCTTGGCACGAGGCCTAGGCTACGTGGTTATGATAGTCTGGCATTGTTCATTCCGTCATTATGAAAGTGGTTATTAATATTTTCATGTGATTATTCGACTAGTATAATATCCATGTGAATAAGTAAATGGAATTATTTCATTTTATCCTTGACATATTATGATGAAGTTCAAGTTTAAAAAGATTTTGTTTTAGTTATACATTGCCTTAAATTTTTTTTTATTTATGAAAGTTTCCGCTATATTGTTATCCTTACTGAGCATCTGAGCTCACCCCTTTCAATGTTTTATTTTTCCTAGGATGTGAAGAAGTAATTTATGAATGACCTGTAGGGATAGTATGAGGGGATATGAATACAAGATGTTGTTGTAGTTTTTTTACCTTATGATGTAATGTAAGACTTATGAATATATCTAGTTTTACCAAGGCTACTAAACTAATCAGTCTTTAGAGACTTGATCTTTTTTGTGATCATGCCAATGTTATGTAATAATGCACCTACTCTGGGTAACTGGGGTCAGCGCGTTACAAAAAATCCCTAATGTGGTAGCATGTGATAATTTTCAACAACTATATTTGATAGAAATAAAAGCTACTCTAAGACGCTTGAAATTTGGAAAAGGGTTGAATGAACCATATTTCAAAGAGGAGCAGTGACCATGCCTATTCCAATCGATTGTGCATGCAACAAGCTACCATGCTTGATCCCAAGTGACTAAAAAATAATTTCAACTTACTATGAAGAAGTGGGAATATATAAATGTGAAAAGGGGGTCTACTCTACCATGCCTTTTATGGTCAAACAGATGTAAAAAAGAGATCAACCTATGAAAAAGAAGCTTTAAGTTGTCCTGAGTGAAATTAAAAGTAGTCATTGCTTCCATGATACCATAAATGGTAACTAAATCATAGTATGGTAGATTTATTGACCATATTAAGTGACCATGATGAGGATTTAAAATGTTCATATGACCACTTGAATACTTCCCAAGACTCTTTTATAAAGACTAACAACATCAAAGAATCCCAGTCGAGAACCGATTAAAGCAGTATCTTCTTAACTGAGCTTGAATATGTAGAAAGAGTATAATAAAATAGATTGATTATTTTTATCAATAGAGTTATAAAAAGTAGGATTCTCTTCGAATATCCTCAGAAAATGATTCCATATGATCAAACATAGAAAAAATTTAATTAACTGGTAAATATTAATTTGGTTAATCATTCTTAATTGAATGTGCTAGAGAATTCAACAAAGATTGGATTTTAGTTGAAGATGATATTAGAGAATATAATACCTGAATTGGGATGAATAATGTGTTTGAATTTTAAGGCATTACTAATAATGATGAATCAAACATCATTGGAGAGTATGGATTTTGAAATATGAAGTCGACAACATCCTCGAATCAAGATTCACTAAAGAAGACTGGCATGACCGAAGGTGTTAAGAAACTATTATAGAAGATATCTAACTTTGTAAATGAATATTGAGACTTCTAGTTTTCCATTTGGGTGTCTCAATATAATTTGTTATAGAATCAAGCTTGTTCATTGCCGATGAAGTAAAATCCATGGATGTTTGAATTAAAGAGATGGAAACTGAAGCTTGAGATTCATATGAACTAATGTCAAGATATATATAATGTATAATAGACTAATTTAGGGTTTTTTATTCAAATATGTTAAAGATTATTGTGTGATATATGCATTTTCCACCTATGTAGGATGAGGATTTGAAGATGTTGGGGCCTCTAAGATCTGTGATGTTGTGGAAGTAGTAACAAAATTAGGATTGCACCACTTTTTAAATAAAATGATTCAATAAATCTTTGAAGAAGACTAATATACAAGATCATTGTCCCCATGTATAGGCAAGTAATAAATCTATCTCAAGCTTGTTTTTTTACTAAAAATGAGGATTTTATCTATTTTAGTTGTGATTTGAAGTTGGGAAATCCATGAAGATGATGGAATATGCATGTAAAATCCAAAAATGGTGTTTTAAACAAATGTTATTTTATATTTTTTTATAGAAAATCTATTGTAATATATTTGAATAAGTGGGTCAAGTCAAATTAGGGTAATTGGTTAGCTCTCATAAAGGTTATACTATGTGGATTCTAAGGCTATGGAAGGGTAAATCAAATACACCACAGATCTTACATCAAGATCATAACTCTAGTAGTGTTTTTATCCTACATCAATGTAATAATCCTCTCACATAAAGGTCTAAATTTGAACTATAGATGGGTAGAATTTCATGACTTCATAGATACACTAAGTAATCCTTGTGTACTCATGCATGAGTGTTTCAATGAAGGCTACATCAAAGTGAAATTTAACTCTTGTAAAGGGAGGGTGAAGAAGGAATAACATGGAATCTCGGTTCATAATGAGTTGGATACACATAAAATATTAATTATTTGTTACAAGGGAAAACTAATGACATGTGATTGTCATAATAAATAGAGCTAAAATACTTATAGTTTCTTCCACCTAGAAAAAAGTTCTATGAGATATTCCAGATCACTGAAAAAATAAAGGTTCTCATATATATAGAATTTTCACACATCTAGATAGCATTCATGTAGAGATATCCACACATAAAAGAGATGTTTCTAGTGTGGAAACTGAGGAGAGATATCTTAGACACTTTAGGCTAGAGATATATCTCTATCAACAATGGATGATTGAGTGAAATGTTTTTTGTTGCCTTATTCTTTCATTCAATACTGTTGTATTTAATTTGAATTTTATTGGTAGTTTTATTTAAATATGATTTATGGAAACAAATTTGAGTGGGGTAGTAATATTGAATTTGGTTTATTTATTTATCTTAATTTATGTTATCATATTTAAATTAAATCAACATCATTATCCTTCACAATTGAATGAATTTTACAGTGATGAAATGAACATTTATCTAATTACTAGCCAATCTTCTCAAAAGTGTATTTTGGATATATGTTTTTTTATTTAACTAAATTATTTCTTCATAAATTAATTCATACATTTTAAATAGACAATTGAAATTACCCTCACATTTCAACCATGTTCATTCTCTTATTACTTATTAATACAACCTACTTTCCATGGTTACCAGAATTAATTAAGTTAGCAATTTCAAAATCAACTTAGAGGTGAGTCTTATAATTCTAATAAGGAATATAAAGGAATGTTTCAACCATAAATATGATGGTTTTATTCAAAAAAGGTTGATTTGGAATAACATAAAACACAACATGATTTGGAAAAAGCTCAAACAGATGCCAGAATTCATAATCTTGAGTTGAAAATGGGTAAACTGGTTAGAAATTTGGCTTAAACAGATAAAGGGAAACTTACTAGAATAATAGAAATTAAACATAGGGAAAATATCATTGTTTTGGTTAATAGGAGTGGTTTACATACCTAAGATGAGGTTAAACATGAACCTGAGAATGTCCAAAATGGGAAACTAGAAGAAACAATATGCCAAAATTTGGGTAACAATAATTCCTTAAATGTTAACAAAAATAATGAAATTAAAATAAACCCATCTATTCCACCTCAAAAATAATAATAAAAATACTTAACAATGAAAAATAATAATTGGAAAGAAAAGTTTGTTGAAGATATTCGAGATATTCTGACTATTATTAATAATTATTCCCCATACATCCTATTCCTTGAAAAATTGAAACCTAAAAAATAAAAAACAAGTGTTTCTTAAATTCCTTTATCTATTAAAAATGCTCCAAGTGAATATCCATTTTATTCAATCCTAAATTTATATTACATAATATTTAAAATCTCTTATAAATATTATTTCTAATAAAGAAAACATGGAATAATTTTCTACTTATACCCTCACTGAAGAGTGTAGTGTTGTCCTTCAAAACAAAATCCCATAAAAAATTAAATTTATAGGGAGTTTTGTAATTCCCTGTACCTTGGGGAATAATTTTCAGTTAAATTGTCTCAATTAACTTAGTGTAATAAAAAAATTTATTCCTTTATCAATGTTTCAATAGTTAGTTTTAGGATAATTGAAACCCATAACTATGGTTTTACAGCTGGATGACTGATATTTCACGCATCCTTTAGGAAGAGTATATGACCTACTTGTAAGATTTTATAAGTTGTTCTTACCTATTGAATTTCTTATTATAGATATGGATTGTGATGAATAAATACTTTTCATCCTTGGTAGGTCATTATTATCCATAATAGTGGTTGTTATAAATGTGGGATAAGGAAAACTATTTTTTAATTTTAGTGAGAAACATGAAGAGTTTCATGTGTTTAAAAATGTTAAGGATCTAACATTTTGGGAGATATGTTAAAATTTTGAAATACTAGAAGTTGGGGACTCATTAGATCAATTGGAAGATTTTTATAAACAATAATTTAATGAATAAACTCATTTGAATGATGAAAATAAATTTTACCAACATTAAGAAAGTGCTAAAAATGAGATTCTAGGAAATCATCCAAAGGTAGACAATAACTCTGATCCATCTTTGGTGAGTTGTTTAGAATATGATTTTTTTCTTGATATTATACAATTTATAAAAGATATCGAGACTATATTTCATGATTTAAAAAATTAAGGAACATTTTGATACATTTTAGGGAGATACCTTAATTTTTTTATGAATTTACTAGGGAGAATATTTTAAAAATCAAATATTGATACTGAATGTAGTGTGATCTTCACTTTGGATAGTAGTGAGGAAAATTGTGTTTTTGAATTATAAGTATAAAATTAATAAAATTTTCACACATGTTTTAAGAAACATATTTAATACTATATGCCTCTTAATCCTAATAGTTTATCTTCTAGTAGAGAGGCACTATAAATAAAGTTCAAACCTTTTTCTATACATCTGAAATATTCATTTTTGGGTGAGAAATCATCATTACTTATCATCACCACTACTGAACTAGATAAAATTCAATAGGAAAATAAATTTTCTATGTTGATAAGGTAAAAATCCAACACTGGATATACTATAGCCTATGTTAAATGTATTAGTACTTCATTTTGTATGCATAGGATTCCTATGGAACCTCATCTCAAACAAAGAGTTGAGGTCTAAATAATATTAAATAAGAACATGAAAAAAGATTAGATATGAAGTAATCAAGACATTAGATTCTAGTATCATTTATACTATCTTGAATGTCCCTTTGTTTAGTCAAGTATAATTAGTATCAAATAAATGAGGTTTTACTATTGTGACTGATGAATAATTGAAAAAATTCATATTAGAAAAGAAACTAACTGGTGAGTCTATATAGACCACAAGAAGCTAGATTATACAACTAGAAAGGAATATTTTCTCATTAAAACCATAGATCAAATTATTAAGAGGTTATTTGGATATGCATTTTTATATTTTATAGATGTATATCTAGGGTATAACCAAATCCTTTTATCCCTCTGAGATAAGTAATAAAACTACTTTCACATGACCCTTTGAGACATTTACTTACCGATGAATTCCCTTTGGGTTATGTGGTGCCTCAGCCACCTTTTAAAGGTGTGTGATGGATATATTTTTAGACATGATTGATAAAATAATAGATATGATTATGGATGAATTCTCCATTGTTGGGAATACATTTGAGATTTTTTTACATAATATAGAACTTGTATAAGAAATATGCTAAGAGACCAATTTTTTCTTAAATAGGAGAAATGAAAATTCATGGTTAATTAAGGAATTATGATTGACTATAATGTGTCTAAGTGGGGAATATAATTTAAAAATTATAATTCTTATATCTTTTAAATTTTTCCCTCTCCTTTGAATGTTAAACATGTAATATGTTTTGAAGACCATTCTGGTTTTTACCAGATATTTATAAAATATTTTTCTAAAATAACTAGGCCTCTATGCTCACTACTGGTGAAAGTACACCATTCTATCTTAATGAAAAACAAAATTATAATCCTTTAATTTTTTTAAATATAAATTCAATTCATCACCCATCATCACTGACCCGAATTGGAATCTTCCATTTAAAATCATGTGTGATTCTAGTGATTTGGTTGTTTGAGAAATTTAAGGCCAGAAGATTAAAAATAGGTTTCATATAGTGTACTATGCTATAATATTTCTTGATGATGCTCAAAGAAATTACACCACTACTAAGAAAGAGTTTTTGGTTTTAGTGTTATATCTAGAGAAGTTTAATAATAACTTGATAGGGTCCAAAGTCATAGTCACCACTGACCATTCTACCTTCAAATACTTGTTGTCCAAAAAAGAGTCCAAAACTAGACACATTTGATGGAAAATTTTTTCATATGAGTTTGATTTATAAATATAAGATAAAAATGAATTTGAAAATGCAGTGGATGGTCATTTTTATAGGTTGTCCAGCACCCAAACTGTTAACCCTAGGGAGATTAATTATTCTTTTTTGGATTAAAAATTACTTTATTTATCTATCAAATAGTTTTCTTGGTTTTTAGATTTTTATAATTACTTTTATTTGGTGAAATTCCCAAATAATTTTTTTAAAAAAGAAATAAATTCATTTCTATTTTAAAATACTACTTTTGGGATGTCCCTTTGTTATTTTAGAGCTCTGTTGATGGTATTCTTAGGAGGTGTGTTCTTCAGGAAGTGATGTCACCCATTCTTGAAATTTTCCATTCAGCGCTATAATTTTTTCATAATGGAGGAGATAGGGCTAATAAAAAAGTTTTAAAGTCAACTTTATACTAGCCTACAATATTTAAGGTTTTTAGGAGTTTGGTAGTTGGTTGTGGTAAGTGTAAAAGGTTATGGAATGTTGGTAGGAAGTGATTGATACCTCAAAAGTGAATTTTAGATGTTGAAATTTTTTATGTTTTGGGATTGGATTTATTGAACCATTTCTATATTTTTACGGGAATTATTACATCTTAGTGGATGTATAATATGTTTCTAAATGAGTTAAATTAGTGGAATTAAAAATCAATCAAGGTAATAGTGTGATTAAATTTATTAAGAAGAATATTTTCTATTGATTTGCGATACCAAAAAGTTTTTATCACAGAAAATGGAATCCAATTTAATAATTATAAGTTCAAATATTTATTGAAAAAGTATGGATATATTCACAAAACTGGAACTTCTTACCATACACAGTATAGAGAACAATATGGAATCTCAAATAGAGAGATTAAATAAATTTTAGAGAAAACTGTATCTAGTTCCAAGAAAGTCTGGTCTTTGAAACTTGATGAGGTTTTGTGGGCATATATAACTGCCCTTAAAACCCTCATATGAATGTATCCTTATAAAATTATTTTTGGGAAATCATGTTATTTTCCTAATATTTGCAACAAAAACATTCTTGGGTTTTGAAGGCCCATAATTTTGATTTAAAAAATACTAGTGAATAAATATTTATTGAGTTGAGTGAACTTGATGAGATTAGAAGAGAGCCTTATAAAAATTCTAGGATATAAAAGGATAGGAATAAATCTTTTTATGATTATATAATCTAAAAACTATATTTAAATACTGTTTAGAAGGTCATATTATTTGATTTGATACTTAAACATTTTTTTTGTAATGTTAAATCCAAGTATTCCGGGCCTTTCACCATCCTTAGAGTGCTAGTAAATAGAGTTGTGGAACTTATAGGAGAAGAAAATATACTATTCCTAGTTAATTTTAAAATAATCAAGAATTACTTTAAGAGGAATCCAAACAGATTGGATTCCATACATGTCTTTGAATATTTAGAAACCATTGATTCCTACTGAGGACTATAAACTCAGTACTTCTTGGTAGTCAACCCATGGTCATTATATATATATATATATATTTTATTTATAATAATAATAATTTTTCTTGTGTATAATCATAGGTTTTACTTGTTTCCCTACCATTCTAGAGGAAGGATGAGAATATTTTACAAGCACCTCATGGGTATAAATATTTAACACAGAGTGGAATTTGAATAATTCGCATTACAAAGAGGAGAAGTTAATTAGAGCTTTCAGGATTTAAATTTCTTAAACATTATATATGGTTATTTTATTTATTTAACTATAGATACTAGAATACAATGATCAATTTTTCATTTTTTAGGTGTTTTAAATTACTGAACAGAGGACTTTAATTCAAGGGGACAAGAAGGGGACTATTATAATGAACTAATGTTATTAAACCTTCACTCTTAGAGGAGTTTTATTTTTATTCTAATTTGAAATATTTTTGTTCTTAATCTTTTTATATAGTTCCTAGTGGTATATAGTTTAGGTCTGATCACTACTAGATATTATGTGTGGAGGAAATTTACCCTCTTTTTGAACATTTTTATGTTGAAATCTATTTAATATATTGTTTACTAATATAAATACCGTCTAACATGTTGTATCTTGAGATAAATTGAAAATTCATATTTTTTTTTAAAAAGGAAAAAATTCATGCACATTTTCAATTATTTTTTAATGAATATTTATACGGTATTATGTTGTGTGAATGATATTTAAACCCTTGAACATGCTTTGTAATTAATCAATTTCAAACTTGTTTGAACATTAATTGTTTTAAATGTTTCTCTCACTTTAGGATTCAAAATTAGGGACAATGTTGGGTTTTAAGTGTGGGGAAGAGGTCTTTAATGTGTTGAACTTTTCTTCAATGTAGAATTCATTAAAAACATGTATACAAATAAATATTAATTAATTTTCAGGTTTAAACTTTCTTATTCACTGGATAATTTTTTTTGAAAGTATGAGATTTGATTTTCCACTTTGAGGTGGTAATTTTTTTTTTAATTTCTCATGGATTTAATTGGGTTCAAAATTTTCTTTGATGAATTTATTTATTTTTTATTTTTGGTAAAAATTTTGGAGTAGGATTTAAATTAATAATTTATTTTAATCTTTTTGAATGAGTTTTAAACTTCTAATCTATGCATTTGAATAATCCATTGAATGAAAATACTAATCCCTTTTGAACTCCTTATTATTTTATTAATTATTATTAATTCTGTTTCTATTGGGTAAATTATTTATTTTTTGTTTCTAGTTATTCTTTATTTCCCATTAAATAGTGATTTTATTATTATGGTTTCTAATTTATGTGTTTCTATTCTCTTGTAGGTAAATATAATCCTGGAAGTTTCAGTTAAATGTGAAGTGATGTTTGTTTACACCCATTCAAAATTCATAATATCAATTATTTTTGTAAAACTAAAACTAAAATGTGATTAAACCACTTGTTTATAAGAGATAAGTTAATTTTTATTCTTAATAGAGTCCATGCATAAGAACCCTTTTTAAAAATAATTCTTAGTGGCACTTCACATTTTCATCCTTAAGAATTTCTTCCAATCGTTGTATAAAAATTAATTACTTGAGTATAAGAAATATTTTATGTGTGGGGGAATTTTATGTGGATTTTATATTTTTCATGTTTTCCACAATTTTTAATGAAATAATTTAAATATTAATGTCAAAATTATCTTTTAATGGATAAATTTTGAACATTTTTTATATTGTTATCAGATTTTTGATTCAATTAATATTTACATTTTAATGTGTGTTTTTGTTTCTTAAATATTATAAGTAATTGGATTTAATTTTCCATATATATTTTAGAACAAATTTTTGATTGATTATACTGAAACATTAATTGTAATTTATAGTTTTATGGGATTTCGAAAAAAGTATTTTATTTAGGAAATTAATTAATTAAATTTTCTAGTTTTTATTTTAAATATTATTTTTTGAATACATTTTGAATACAATTTTAAAATATATGGAATTAATTTGTATTTTTGTTTTTAATTTTATTTTTTAGATTTAACACTTTTCAATAAGATTACTTTACTATGAGTTTTCAGTTCTTAGGGCCATGAATAAGATTTAGTACATGAAAAATTGATAAAGGGAAAGCTAATGCAAGGATAAGGTAAGCGATAAAAAAAATTATGAAGGGAAAGATACATAAAGGCTAAGGGAAGAAAATGTACCTTCATCTCAATCGACTGTATGTGTTGTCAACTAAACCCATTTTTGAAAATTAAAAAATTCTTAAAACGACCACATGTGGGAATTTGAAGCGACCGTGTATGATAGAAATAAAAGCTACCATAAGAGTCTTGAAAATTTTAAAAGATTATAATTGGTCATATGATTGAGAGGACTAACGACCATGCCCGGTTGAACCAACTGTTCCTACACTAAGCTATTGTACATGGGAATTTTAATCTAACCCAAATAAGTGTAAATTATGAATCTAACAGAGACCAAACTCTCATGCATGTTGGGGTCGACCATGTGTAAAAAAAGAGATATCAACAAACCACAAATAGGATTCAACCTGTCATGAGGGAAATTCCAAGAATCCATTACTTCCAAGATATCATAAATAGAAACTAAATCCACATCATGGTAGATGTGATGACTCCATAAACCAACCATGATGATAAATTCAAGAGACTGTATGATCAATTCTTGAGACTCTTTGATAAAGATGGACCATGCTAGAGAAGCCAAATGAGAACCAATTAAATCATAATATTCTTGGAGAATCCTGAACATGCATGAAGTGGATAACAAAATTGGGGAAATATGATTGTCAACCATGTTACAAAAAGAGGATTCGCTTTGAAAAACCATGGAAAATGATTTATACTGATCGAACTCAGCTCAATGTTGATTAAAAAGTGAAGATACATTAGGTTCATTATTATCAATTGAATGTGATGGAGAATTCAATGTAGATTGGATTTGAGCTGAAGATGAGATTAATGGGTCTCAGACATGAATTGGGACAAATATTATGTTCCAAGATAAAGGTGGTACTGAAAATGAAGAATCATATTTCATTGGTGAAGATGGATTTAAAAATATGAAATGGACCATATCCTTGAATCTATATTCACTGAAATTGATGAGCTCAACTGAAGGTTCCAAATAAATATTTTTGGTGAGATTAAAATTGGTAGATAAATATTAAGGCTTCAAGTTTGTGATTTGGCCATGTCAATGCCATTTGATGTAGAATTGATCTTGTTCGTTGTTACTGAAGTAGAATCCAAGTAAGGTAGAATTGAAGAGATGAAAGTTGATTATTGAGATTAATACAAATTTTAGTTGATATGTAGATAAGGGATAATCAGTTGGGGTAGGGTTATTCATTAAAATAGGTTGAAGATTATTCTGTGATGAATTCATTTGTTCTATGTGCATGATGAGGGTTTGAAGATGATGGGGCCTCGAATCACCCTGATGCTGCGGAAATAGTAAAATAAGAAGGTGTGCACCACTTTTTCAATAAAATGATCCTATAAAACTCCAAAGAAGACCGAGATCTACCATATGTAACCCCATGGATAAGAAGGAAATGAAGTTGTCTTGAGCTTGTTTTTTGTACTCAAAATGAGGATTTCCTAGAGTTTAGTTGTGATTTGAATTTGGGAAATCCATGTATATTATGATATATTTTTGATAAATTAGAAAATGAAGTTTCTACTAGATGTTAATTTTATGTTGTTGTTGTGGAAAAACTATAAGAATTTATTTTCAAGAAAAAGGTCAAGGCATGTTACGGTAATTTTTTGTGTCGCGTAAAGTCATGCCGTGTGAATTCTAGGTCTACAGAAGGGTAAGTAACATATGATACATATATTATTTTAAGTAAATAACCCCAATAATGTTTCATGACTAGGACAAGTTAGAAATTAACTCACATTATGGTCAATAGATGAGTTACGAAAGGGTAGTAGTATGAAGCTATATGGCTACACCGTAGTTTCCTGATGCACTATTGCATGGGGGTTTCAATTAAGAATAAGTCAAAGTGAAATGAAACTTGTGTAAAGGGAGTGTGAATAAAGACTAGTAGGGATTCTAGGTGCATTATGATTTGGAAATACATGCATAATTAATTAGTTATTATAAAAGAAAAACTAATGACATGTGACTGTTGTAAGAAATAGAGAAAAAATACTTTGAGTTACTGCCACTTGGAAAAAATTTCATGATATATTATAGATCACTGAAAAAATAAAGTCTCAGATATATTGAAAAGTTACACACATCTGGATAGACCACACATAGAGATACTCTCACATCAAAGTTATATTTTTGAAACAGACTTTGAGAAGAGGTAGGAAAGACACCACATACTAGAAATAGTGATCGATTAACAGTGGGAGGTCAAGGGAAAAATTATTACTTACTTCTTCTTTCTTTCACTATTATTTTAATTGATTTTAATTTTTTGAATAGTTTGATTTCAATATGATTTTCAGATAAACTTTTGAGTGGGGGAATAATATTAAATTCAGTTTATTTATATATCTTGGTATGTGTTATCATTATTAAATTAAATCAACTTTATTATCCTTTATATTTGAATGAATTTTGTAGTGAAAAAGTAAAAATTCATCAAATTACTAGTCAATATTTTTTATAGAGTTTTTTGGTACATGTTTATTATTTTTTAACCAAATTATATTTTCACAAACAAATACATACATTTTAATCGGTCAATTGAAATTTCCCTCATTTTTCATCCTTTTCCATTATCTTCTTAATTGTTTTTATTCCTATGCATGTGATCCATATCATCTAATTAACTATTACGTCATAATTTACTATTTCTTAAAAAAATATTCACTATTATTTGACTGTTCATTATTTCTTGTGAGTTTTTATTTTTTTGTTTTGAGTTTTTTTCTTGGTACATACACGTTTTAACCTTCTCTAATGATCGATTCCCTATTCCCCACTAGATAAGTTGTTTTATGTTTAAAATTTGATATATTAAATGACATATCATCATATGTCATGTAATATAGTCTTGATTTAATTTTCACATTCAAATTAAAGTATTATCACATTGATCATAAATAATAATTATGTATAACTCTTACTAGGCTATGTGAATTCACCTTTTCTCTTATGATGTAAATCCTTAAGAAAACATGGATATTAAGATGAAATATGGAATATATAGAGTGAGTGTGAATCACGACTATGTCTAATAGGGATTTCAAATAAGGTATGTATGAGTTTTGTTATATATTGAAACCATATTCTTAGTATTCAAACTTCACTAAACATTTTGTTTAGAAAATTGAATATATTTTATTTTATTTAAAACATATGTAATAAAAAGTTTTTTTGAGTAGTAAATTTGAGAAAGTGGGATTGAGGAATTACATTAATCACAATAATTTTCAATCTCGTTGAATGTAAGTTTTGGTAAACTATATAGTCTCACTCACATGGATGAATATAGTAGAATACTTTTAAATTTCTAGATATAATTTATAAAAACATATATTATGATTATTTTTTATTACATCATCAATATATTATTATATTAATGTTTAAATTCCTTTTTATTTATGAAAATTTTTACACCCTCATTTTTCATTATTTTATTTATCTTTTCATTACCTTCATTGATAAAAAATTTGGTTTTATAACCATCATGGCTCATAAATTTTAACATGATTGACAAAAATAAAGATACCTAAAAAATAAAACATAATCAATTATAGATTGATAATTATTAATAAAAATACATAAAACATGATAATAAATATTAATTAGTTATAGGATTTTAATTTCATATTACCCATATTCTCAATATATAAAACTTAATTACCTTAACTTCACTTTCTTTGTTTCATATCTATCCCAACCAAGATCATTTTATAAACTCATAGTATTTGGTTTCCAAATATTTGTTACAACATTTATAAGTAATATAGAAGGTCAATATCACTTTCTAAACATCAAAAAACATTTTCTAGAAATGTTAATCAAAATTTATATGATTTTTACAAGAGAACATAAAGGAATCTTATTTTAGAGTTACCTCAAAGAAAAAATTTCAAATTTCAAATTTATTAGAACAAAATAAGTTTTTTTGATATATTAATCACATTCTCTAACCTCAAAGTTACATATAAAGATAAATTTGATTATTTATAAGTTGATACAGTTAAATAAAAAAATATCTAGGTAAAAATACTTAAAAATACTCATTGAAAGTTGAAATTTCTAGGTTTAATTGGAAATAAAATCTCACATGTCATTAAGTGGTTCCTTAAGAAGGCTCTAAATTTTTATTTAGCTCAAACATGAAATTCTTAGGTGATCTTTAAATCACATAAATGGCTTATCCAAAGACTCTCTTGGAAATCCAACCACCAAGTAAGCTATCATTTTGTAATATTTATTTCCACATATACAATCCATATCTATTTAAGTGGTAATATATCTAAGAAATTCAATAGCATTTAGTAAAAAAAATCAAGTCAATCGCATAAGTAATTCATCAATTTCCTTAGAAATAAAAATAAAATAATTGGTTATAAAATTGTGTAATAAATATAAATAAAAAAATGAGTTTTACTTTTATTATAATGATAAAATCCTTGAAAAGAATTTTTGGGATCTCACACTTACTCCGTCGGGTAATTAGAGTAATTGGTAAAATAAATTATTCATTTTTGTTCATCGTAATGTAATTTTTAAATAATAAAGTCATGTTTTAGCTCAATATATAACCTTTTCACCAATTATAGATAAATTAATAATAATTTTAATGTTTCTGATGACATTTTTTAATCAATAACATACAAATTCACAATTTTTTATAACTAAATGTGAAGCATTGTCACATTTTCAAAACACAAAATGAATTAATATATAGTGATAAATATAATTTCTTTTTCAAATAGATAATACTTAAATTATATTAAATTTATTTTTTTAAAGTAATTATTACTTAAATTAATTTATAGATTCCACTCTAATGGTATTACTCTCATTGTAATTCTAAAGGTCAAGTTAGTACTAAAAAGTACAACATATTAAAATAATATGATACTTTCATTAAATGATAATTCTTTATCAGTCAAATAAATATTGAACTACCAATATTCAAAGGTTTTTTACATATATGGAATAAATTTAAATTAAAATATAATAGGAAATTCATTAAGAATGAAATTAAGTTCACCCTTAAAAACATTAAAATTAGATAAAATTATATTTCTAGTGATGTTATGAGAAAAAAGGTTATAATGATGATGTGTATACAACTTATAATAATATTTTAGAATATAGATCTCAAATAATATAAAGGGTTATTCGGTTTTAATTATATAATTATAAAATATGTTTTTTGTGTGAATGGGGATATAAGAAAAGTTTATTATATAAATAATATTGTATACATCTAATTTATTATTATGTTTAAATGTTAATACATTATTAAATAATTTTCATTAACTGAGTTACCAAAAGGAAGGATTAAAAATCCCTCAATGAGGCTTGGTCAATATAGTAATATTCTTTATATCAAGAGTTTGGATATTTCAAAAACATTTCTCTATCTATTAATTTTCTATTTAAATTACTCTCACAATAGGATAAATCAATAACCAGTTTGTTTTAGTTTTATATTAAATAGATTTGGATACATTTTCATGTTTTATTTATTTTAAAAAATTTCATTAAGTAATTAGTGATTTAGTAAAGATTAAGAGACTGCAAAAAAATAAATAATTTAAGAAATGATAAAACCATATTGTTGGTCAGAGTGATACAATCAAGAGGGGTGAATTATATTTCTAAATAAAATTTATATTAAAAATGATTTAGAACTAAATCCCCCAATTTATTCAAAATTCCCAGTTAACTAAAACTATATAAGTATAGAATTTTATATTTCAAAAGGCTTCTTAGAAGTTAGATCACAACTCAGTTAAAATGGGTTTAAAACTTGTTTAACCTTTTAAATATATTTAATAGAATCAAACACCAAATATAAAACAAAAATTAAATTTAACTATAAAAATATATTTTTTATTATAGTTTTGGAAATAGATTCTGGCTTATTTTAAAACAAATAAAACAAAAAAAATCACAAAGTGGAATAAATTCAATAGTTTTAGTCTCAAGACAAGATCTAGTTATCTCCACTTAGCAATCACCAAATGACAATAATTTTATTAATGAATAAAAGTATCCACAACCTATAGAGACCCGAAGCTTGACATACATGGACATTACATAACTTTTGCAGAATACTTAATACATAACAAAAACAAACACTCAAGGACTTTAATAGTTTAGTGTCTTTGGAAACTTGGAATATAAACTTCTAATCATGTTGAAAGATCTTCAAAATCTCCGATAACGATCTTCCACTTTTTGTTTCCTTACCTAAAACCTTTATTTTAATCCTGGGGGAAAAGAAAACATAAAAAGGGTGAGCTCAAATGCTCAGTAAGGGTAAGCATGGATAAAATAAAACATACCATATACATTTGAACTTAGTAACATGAACACAATGTTTAAACATCAAGATCTTGAGCAATGACATAAAACATGGAAGTAAGTATGGCATAGATCATAATGGATCATCAATCATGATAAAATCGCATGGGAATAAAACATTCAATTGTGGAAAACCATTAAGCACATGATATTATTTCCATAGTATCTAAGGCATTGCTACCAAGACCATCTTAGTGGACAAATTCCCTTTCTGAATCGAGTTCACTCCTCGTTCCAGTCCTATAATACTGAACCAAATTAACTTACCGTTCCAGCCATGTATATCTCATGAGATATAAATCCTTACCCAATGCATTAGAGGGAGATATAGTTCCCACCCATATCATAATGAAATCATTTTTACTTGTTCCACAAAATAAACATAAATCATTCATCATAACCCAAAGAATAAAATGGGTTTCATAAACATCATCCCATCATAAAAAAATCCATATAAAACAAATGAATATCATTTCATCATAAGAAAAGTGAAATCATATAAATCATATGGACATTATACTTGAAACATACACATATGAAATAATTTCATCTTAGATGGAAAGTAGTTTGATAAAACACTTGAAATGAATTCTTGAGAAAAATATCATTTCTTCTTCAAAATCATTTTCTTTTCACAAAATGCCAGGAAATTTTAAAATAAAAGGGTTTTTTTGAAAATAATCATGAAATATTGTAGAGGAAGCTTCATGAAAATGAGGCATTATGAAACCATAAAAATCTGTTCACGTTGTATAAGTTAAAAATAACAATCTCCTCATACTTTTGTCGGAAAAGTCAAAAAGGTACCACGTATGGTGAAAAAAAGAATTATTCCTTCCATAATACAAATTAAAAGTCAAATGTGGGTAAAAAGTAATTTAAACATACATAAAAAAACTTTTATTAAACATGGACTTGGATGATAACAGTAACCCCAGTAAATACTTACGAATAAACAATCTCGGATAAGAACGAGATTGGAAAGGTTATCCCTTACATTATGTCCGATATGCTTCGTATGTATCTGAAACTCCTGTATAATGATTTAAATAATGTCATTGAATTTTTAAAAAATCATATTAATTGTTATGATATCATATATGGTTCAAATATGACTTTATATTACCCGTTCTTTTGTAAGTTCCATGTTAAAGCAACATTTTGGGTAAAATCATTTTATTTATCGTACGTGTTTGGACTTGTTGTTCTTGATATTATTATTACTTATATATTAATTTAATTACTTCCAGAATTTAAATCTTGATTTATATATCATATATATATTCAGTATATATATATATATATAATAGACATATAAATTAAATGAAATACACCGTTCATGGAGACGGTAGGCCGTACGTATGCATGAACGCTGTTTTCATGTACTTATTGAATTAAATGGAATTAAGTAGTTGACATAAATATATATATACATAAATAAAGTATAATTATTATGTCATATATTTCATTATTATTCATTATATATACTTTATAATCATTCATGAATGGTTAACATGGAGAATGAATCTCATCGAGTCGTGGAGACGGTATTCCGTACGTACGCACGAGCGATGATATCATTCCCATGATCATGGAATTGTATTGAAGTGTATGTATTATATTTAATAATCAATATCAATTTAAAATAATCATATATATTTATTTATTTACACCATTATACCTATCCAATTAAGGTGGTGGTCGAAAACAGATTACACCACGGCGTGGAGACGGTATTTCGTACGTACGCACACGCGGTGATTTCGTTTTCCCTAGGATGGATAGAAGGTGAATTGGGGTTGTTTCATATTTATAATAACATATCAGTATATTATTCATACTTATTTTATTACTTTATAATGAAACAACTAAAAAAGAAGAAGTTGAAGAATAAAGAAACTTGAAAGAATCGGTAGAAGATATTACGTCTTCTTCGAAGTGCCTCCTTTGAACATCCTCTTAGGGAACTAGAGTTGGTCTTTTGAGAAGACCAGTACCTATATAACGTTTCTAGGGAAGTGTGTAAGTAAAATGGGCAGAGGTTGGACGATCCTCAAAGGTCAAAATGGTGTGAAGAGAAGAGGGAAGGGGTGCCCTTTTTATTAGGGAGTAGAGGGGCACCTTTGGAAAAACTTAAAATATTATTTTATAATAAAGTCATATTCGGTTTTTAATAGCTCCAAATTAATTTATTTAGAAGATAAGGTGGGGATGGGTATAATTCCTCTCAACCAATAGATTTTAGATAGGTTTGGGTCATTATATTGACCTTATCTTTTAGTTTTAACTCTTAGTTAATTAGATTGACATTTACCATGTCACTTTGTATTTTTATATTATATAGTTAATAAACTTACCATATACATAAAAGAGACCCCCAAGTGGTCCATTAATGATACAAATATCATGATATAAGTATCTTGGCTGAACCATAGATTTTTAGGAATATAATAACAATTAATAATATAATATTTGTTTTAAAAAATATTTTATGTCAATTTTGACAAAATTTGGTAATGGATTTTTGTGAAAATCATAACAGCATGATTAGTTCGAAAAAAGTAAATTAATTCAATAATAACATGTCATATTATCCTAGAAATTTTTTGTAATTCATAAAAAGTCTCAAATTACATTTATTTTAGTATTTATACCATCAATTAATTTAATATTTCATTATTTAGGTAATTACGGCATCACCATTGTGTCATCAATAACTTAAATTATTTAATGTATAAAAATTATAAATAAAATACCATTAGGTAGTAAATATTTTTATATTTCTAATTAATATTTATAGTTGAATTTATCGTATGTATAACCCTATATTAAAAATGATTTAGTTATTAAACTTTTATTTTAACTATTTTAACCCTTCTTTAAATAAATAAATAATAAATGTCCTAATCTAATCCAAGTGAACCTAAATAGTCATATTTTATTCCTAAGGTTGATTTTAGTAGAATTACACTTATCCAATAGAATTATGACATGTGTTAGGGTAATAATAATATCATTTTTATCCTTAATCACCCTATTTACTTTTAACCATGGTAAATAAAAGTAAAAAGTTACTATTCACCAAAAAAAATTTCATCTCATTGAACCAAATTTTAGTCCTTAATATTAACCGTGTCTCTTGGATTTTTAAAATTCCACTCACATAAGCGGTAAAATTATGTTTTATGTGAATTTCCAAATTCTCCTAGGAGGTGGGTAAAAGACGGTGAAAAGTTCAATAATTTTTTTATATATCTAAAATTATTATAAAATGACTCCAATAAATTACATTGAACTTATATAGGTATTATGTATTAATTTTGTCATAAAATAAATTTAAATAAAATAAATAATCATTTAAATAAAACATAGGTTTTTAAATAGTAACCCAGTGTTTTCACTATTCATCAAAAATTGAATGTTTTCAGAAAAATACAAAAAATTAACCCTAGGCTAATTCTGATATTCCGCATCCAAAAATGAAGTCCATTTTTAAAGATAAAATTTATAAAATTTCAAAAATTGGGTATTAATATTCATAACGGATAGTTTATATAATATTTTAATAACATGTCATTGTTTAGTGAAACTCGATATTGCGTACAACACACACTATCATGGAAGGTCGAGATTGTGTGTAAAGAAAGACAAGTCAGGGATAACTGTATTGA
Source organism: Viscum album (assembly GCA_963277665.1). NCBI lineage: Eukaryota > Viridiplantae > Streptophyta > Magnoliopsida > Santalales > Viscaceae > Viscum > Viscum album. The sequence continues at coordinate 629,204,142 of OY728134.1, read as the reverse complement.
AAGATCCTTTTGGGGTAGCGTACAACACAAGACATCAATGAAATTAAAAAGAATATTTTTCATAAAATCTCGGGGTGTTACATTCTACCCCCCTTAAAATGAATTTCACCCTCGAAATTCATCGGGGTTATAAATGGTTTACTACATGAATGTTTCTTTAAAAGAAACCCACATCATAAAAAGGAATACCAAAACATGAATTTAAAAACTAAAGTATGAAACGTAACGATTACCCAAATTAACTAATCACTGGGTTTCCACATAGAAGAACATAGGTGAAAATATGGATATGGAAGAGAAATATAACCATCAACTTCTGATGAAGAGTGGTAGAGGACATGGCTATGAAAAATCCAACAATCACAATGCCATAAATTTGTGATGTTCAAAGGTATCATCTGATTCATCAGATATGAGGGCACTAGGACAACATTTTTTTCTTTTAAGATAATTTCCCTAATGTTGAAGAAGTTTTGAATTAAAGAAATTATTACTTGATTTTGGTACAATCTCATTGTTGTTCATGCCTTGAACAATTTCCACTTCATATCTTAATGAAATGAAGTTGAATTTGTTATTCGTGAAGTGTTAGCAGATCATGTGATAGAATGATGAGTCATTCCATCTATTTCAAACAAAATGTTATCAAAAGTTATCAAATATACATAAGTCCATATATGGTGAGTTTAATCATATACGACTCCCAAAATGAACTTATACTTCATCTATCATACCGCTTAATAAAATAAAACTAGTTTTCTACTAACCAGGGACTTCTTGTAGGCCAGTGGTAGGTGATGAAGGCCTGCCGTAATTCGGTTGTGGGTTCGATTCCCACAACCTTGTCCGACGCGATGGGTTGTAGCCCATCCTACGGGTTGTCCTTTTTCTAAAACTACACTATTATAACATTCCAGAAATAGTATGAAAAAAAGTTCTAGCTTTAAACATTTATATCTGATGTCCAACTTAATCCATTCCAACCTTTAAGCTTATCGAAAATACTTCTATCCAATCATATAGTATAAAGAAAATGATTACTAGAAATGTCATCAACCAAGCATGTGAATACCATCATTTATCCCTCATATATCATATTGGTCACATTCCAATCATGTGAATACCTTAATCATGTATTTTCTTGAAAAATGAATACCCATTGAACCTTAGTGAAAACATGATTGTTGTCAAAACATAACTCTTTCCACATACCAAAATTCAAAAATTCTATATACTAAAACCATGATATAAATTTGTCCTTATATCAGTCATGAGCTCATGAATACTGTCAAACATATTATTTTTCTCCTTATCCATTCATTATGCGCATATTATTTGCTTTCCAAAAATATTTCAGTCACTTTTCATGGTTACAAGTACCATATTCTTATTGAAAACCACAATTGAGCAATACATAGATATTCCAATATACCATAGAAGTACCTCAACAAAATTATTCTTTAATACCAATACATAAACAGTTCAATCCATCCTCTTCAGTGATTGTCATGTAATAAGTCCATCCTTTATTTAGAAGTAACCTCTTAGGTCAGGGAATTGAGTTGGGTAATGACCATGTTCTCCACAGATAAGACATTGAACTCCATAATAATCGGTCACTCTATGACCCTTCTCTCTACACAGATAACATCTTCCCCTCCATTTGATGTATTCATCAAGGTTCTTCTTCCCTTCTTTAGAAATCTCAATCTTTATTTCTTTATGCTCCTCAACATGCGAACATGCATAAAAGTCTATCTTCCTCTTATTTGATGAATTAGGAATAGAACTAAATTTCACCTTGTTAATCATATATCGTGATGACTGATTTGGAATAATCACAATATCTTTCTCTCTAGGCATTATGAAATTTAGTTGCTCATAGTCACCAATTTTTCCACTGGATTCAATGTTAACAGAATTCCTTCTGGTTCCCTATATTAACTAAAACACAAAAAGAATTCTGTGAGAGGAAAAAATCATACAAGGAAAATATCATAATCAAGGGGGAGTAACTTAGACATCTAACATCTTAGGTTTAATTCTAATATCATTACCTTAATTCTAGGACTATAACCTATACTTATACTTAACCTTAGGGAAATCCGTAGACATACCTTAGAAATATCTTTAGGGATCTCACTAATGTTTTCACATCCTATTTTCCAAAGGTTAACTAAACCTTTCCTCTGATACCAACTATAGAGACCCGAAGCTTAACGTACATGGACATTACATTACTTTTGAGGAATAGTTAATACATAACAAAAAAACACTCAAGGACCGTAATAGTTTATTGTCTTTGGAAACTTGGAATATAAACTTATAATCATGTTGAAACATCTTCAAAATCTCCCATGACGATCTTCCACTTTTTGTTTCCTTACCTAAAACCTTTCTTTTAATCCTGGGGGAAAAGAAAACATAAAAAGGGTGAGCTCAAATTCTCATTAATGGTAAGTATGGATAAAATAAAACATATCGTATACATTTGAACTTAAAAACATGAACACAATGTTTAAACATCAAGATCTTGAGAAATGACAAAAAACATGGAAGTACGTAAGGCATAGATCATAATGGATCATCAATCCTGATAAAATATCATGGAAATAAAACATGTAATTGTGGAAAACCATTAAGCACATTATATGATTTCCATAGTATCCAAGGCATTGCTTCCAAGACCATCTTAGTGGATAAAGTCCCTTTTTGAATCGAGTTCACTCCTTTTTCCAGTCCTGTAATACTGAACCAGATTAACTTACCGTTCCCTCCATGTCTATCTCATGAGATATAAATCCTTACTCAATTCATTGGAGGGAGATATAGGTCCCTCCCATCTCATAAGGAAATCATTATTACTTGTGCCACAAAATAAACATAAATCATTCATCATAACCCAAAGAATAAAATGGGTTTCATAAACATCATCCCATCATAACATAATCCATATAAAACAAATGGATATCATTTCATCATAAGAAAAGAGAAATCACGTAAATCATAGAGATATTATAATTGAAACATACACATATAAAATAATTTCATCTTAGATGGAAAATAGTTTGATAAAACACTTGAAATGAATTCTTGAGAAATATATCCTTTCTTCTTCAAAATCATTTTCTTTTCACAAAATTCAATGCAATTTTAAAATAAAAGGGTTTTGTTGAAAATAATCATGCAATCTTGTAGAGGAATCTTCATGAAAATGAGGTGTTATGAAACCGTAAAAATCCGATCACGCCGTATAAGTTAAAAATAACAATCTCCTCGTACTTTTATTAGAAAAGTCAAAAAGGTACCACATATGGTAAAAAAAAGAAATATTCCTTACATAATACATATTAAAAGTCAAAGATGGGTAAAAAGGAATTTAAACATACAAAAAAACACTTTTAGTAAACATGGACTTGGATGATAACAGTTACCCTAGTAAATACTTACGAATAAACAATCTCGGATAAGAACGAGATTGGAAAGGTTATCCCTTACCTTATGTACAATATGCTTAGTATGTATCTGAACCTCATGTATAATGATTTAAATAATGTCATTGAATTATTAAAGAATCATTTTAATTGTTATGATATCATATATGGTTCACTTATGACTTTATATTACCCGTTCTTTTGTAAATTCCATGTTAAAGCAACGTTTTAGGTAAAATCGTTTTAGTTATCGTAAGTGTTTGGACTTGTTGTACTTGATATTATTATTACCTATATATTGATTTACTTACTTCCAGAATGTAAATCATGATTTATATATCATATATATATTCATTATATATATATAATAGATATATAAATGAAATGAAATACACCATTCATGGAGACGATAGGCCGTATGTACGCATGAACGCTATTTTCGTTTCCTTATTGAATTAAATGGAATTAATTAGTTGAAATATATATATATATATATACATAAATCCAGTATCATTATTATGTCATATATTTCATTATTATTCATTATATATACTTTATAATCAGTCATGAATGGTTAACATGGAGAGTGAATCTCATCGCGTCGTGGAGATGGTAATCCGTACGTAAGCACGAGCGATGATATCATTCCCATGATCGTGGAATTGTATTTAAGTGTATGTATAATATTTCAGAATAAATATAACTTTAAAATAATCATATATAGTTATTTATTTACACCATTATACCCATCCAAGTGAGGTGGTGGTCTAAAATAGATTACACCATGGCGTGAAGACGGTTTTTCATATGTACGCACGCGCTGTGATTTCATTTTCCATAGGATGGATAAAAGGCGAAATGGGGTTGTTTCATATTTATAACAAAATATAAGTATATTATTTATACTGATGTTATTATTTTATAATGAAACAACTAAAAAAGAATAAGTTGAAGAAGAAAGAAACTTGAAAGAATCGATAGAAGTGATTACCTCTTCTTTGAAGTGCCTCCTTTGAACTTCCTCTTAGGTCACTAGAGTTGGTCTTTCAAGAAGACAAGTACCTATATAAGGTTTCTAGGGAAGTGATGAAGTAAAATGGGCAGAGGTTGGCCGAGCCTCAAGGCTCAAAATGGTGTGAAGAGAAGAGGGAAGGGGTGCCCTTTTTATAAGGGAGGAGAGGGGCACCTTTGGGAAAACTTAAAATATTATTTTATAATAAAGTCATATTCGGTTTTTAATAGATCCAAATTGATTTATTTCTAATATAAGGTGGGTATGGGTCTAAATAATCTCAACCAATAGATTTTATATAGGTTTGGGTCATTATATTAACCTTATCTTTTAGTTTTAACTCTTAGTTAATTAGTTTGACATTGACCATGTCACTTTGTATTTTTATATTATATATTTAATAAACTTACCATATACATCCAAGCGATCCCCAAGTGGTCCATTAATGATACCATTGTCATGATATAAGTATCTTGGATGAACCATAGTTTTTTAAGAATATAATAACAATTAATAATATAATATTTGTTTTAAAAACTATTTAATGTCAATTTTGACACTATTTGGTAATGGATTTTTGAGAAAATCAGAACTGCATTATTAGTTCTAAAAAAGTTAATTAAATAAATAATAACATGTCATATTAACCTAAAAAATTTGTGTAATTCATAAAAAGTCTCAAATTACATTTATTTGAGTATTTATAACATCAATTATTTTAATATTTCAATATTTAGGTAATTACTGCATCACCATTGTGTCATAAATAACTTAAATTATCTAATGTCAAAAAATTATAAATAAAATACCATTAGGTATGAAATATGTTTAGATTTATAATGAATATTTATAGTTGAATTTATCGTATGTATAACCCTATATTAAAAATGATTTAGTTATTAAACTTTGATTTTAACTATTTTAACCCTTCTTTAAATAAATTAATAATAAATGTCCTAATCTAATCCAAGTGGACCTAAATGGTCATATTTTATTACTAAGGTTTATTTTGGTCGAATTATACTTATCCAATAGAATTAGGACATGTGTTAGGTTAATAATAATATCATTTTTACAATTAATTACCCTATTTACTTTTAACCGAGGTAAATAAAAGTAAAATGTTACTATTCACCAAAAATTATTTTCATCTCATTGAACCACATTTTAGTCCTTGATATTAACTATGTCTCTTGGATTTTAAAAATTACACTCACATAAGCGGTAAAATTAAGTTTTATGTGAATTTCCAAATTCTCCTAGAAGGTGGGTAAAAGACGGTGAAAAGTACAATAAAATTTTTATATATCTAAAATTATTATAAAATGACTCCAATTAATTAAATTTAACTTATATAGGTATTATGTATTAATTTTTTCCTTAAATAAATTTATATAAAATAAATAATTATTTAAATAAAAAGTCAGTTTTTAAATAGTAACCAAGTGTTTTCTCTATTCATCAAAAATTGAAAGTTTTCAGAAAAATACCAAAAATTCACCCTAGGCTAATTTCGATATTCCGAATCCAAAAATGAAATCCATTTTGAAAGTTAAAATTTATAAAATTTCAAAAAGTGGGTATTACTATTAATAACAGCTAGTTTATATAATATTTTAATAAAAAATCGTTGTTTAGTGAAACTCGATATTGCGTACAACACACACTATCATGGAAGGTTGTGATTGCGTGTAAAGAAAGCCAAGTCAGGGAAGCCTGTAGTGCAAGCTTCTTTTAGTGTAGCATACAACACAAGACATCAATGAAATTAAAAAGAATATTTTTCATAAAATCTCAGGGTGTTACATTCTACCCCCCTTAAAATGAATTTCGCCCTCGAAATTCGTCGGGGTTATAAATGGTTTACTACTTGAAAGTTTCTTTCATAGAAACCCACATCATAAAAAGGAATACCAAAAATTGAATTTAAAAACTAAAGTATGAAACGTAACTATTACCCAAATTAACTAATCACTCGGTTTCCACACTGGAGAACATAGGTGAAAATATGGATATGGAAGAGAAATATACCATCAACTTTTGATGAAGAGTGGTAGAGGAAATGGCTATGAAAAATCCAAAAATAAAAAAGCCATAAATTTGTGATGTTCTAAGGTACCATCTGATTCATCAGATATGAGGGCACTAGGACAACATTTTTTGCTTTCAAGATAATTTCCCTAATGTTGAAGAATTTTTTAATTAAAATAAATTCTTACTTGATTTTTGTACAATCTCATTGTTATTCATGCCTTGAACAATTTCCACTTCATATCTTAATTAAATGAAGTTGAATTTGTTATTCTTGAAGTGTCAGCTGATCATGTGATAGAATGATAGATCATTCCATCTGTTTCAAACAAAAGGAAAGAAAAAGTTATCAAATATACATAAGTCCATCTATGGTGAGTTTAATCGTATACGATTCCAAAAATGAACTTATAATTCATCTATCATACCGCTTAATAAAATAAAACCAGTTTCTACTAACCAGGGACTTCCTGTAGGCTAGTGGTAGGCGATGAAGGCCTTTCGCACTTCAGTTGTGGGTTCGATTACCACATCCTTGTCCGACACGATGGGTTTTCACCCATCCTATGGGCTGTCCTTTTTCTAAAACTAAACTATTATAACATTCCAGAAATAGTATCAAAAAAAGTTCTAGCTTTAAAAATTTGTATCTGATGTCCAACTTAATCCATTCCAACCTTTAAGCTTATCGAAAATACTTCTGTCCAATCATATAGTATAAAGGAAAATATTACAAGAAATGTCATCAACCAAGCATGTGAATACCATCATTTATCCATCATATATCTTGTTGGTCACATTCCAATCATGTGAATAACTTAATCATGTATTCCCTTGAAAAATGAATACCCATTGAACCTTAGAGAAAACATGAATGCTGTTAAAAGTTAACTCTTTCCACATACCAAAATCCAAAAATTCTATTTACTCAAACCATGATATAACTTTGTCCTTATATCAGTCATGAGCTCATGAATACTGTTAAACATATTATTTTCTCCTTATCTATTCATTATGCGCATATCATCTGCTTTCCAAAAATATTTTAGTCACTTTTCATGGTTACCAGTACCATATTCTTATTGAAAACCACAATTGACGAATACATAGATATTCCAATATACCATAAAAGTACCTCAACAAAATTATTCTTTAATACCAATACATAAACACTTCAATCCATACTCTTCAGTGATTGTCATGGAATAAGTCTATCCTTTATTTAGAAGTAACCTCTTAGGTTAGGGCATTGAGTTGGGTAATTCCCATGTTCTCCACAGATAAGACATTGAACTCCATAACAATCAGTCACTCTATGAACCTTCTATCCACATAGATAACATCTTCCCCTCCATTTGATGTATTAATCAAGGTTCTTATTCCCTTCTTTATAAATCTCAAACTTCCTTTCTTTATGCTCCTCAACATGCGAACATGCATAACAGTCTATCTTCCTCTTATTTTATGAATTAGGAATACCACTAAATTTCACCTTATTAATCATATATCACGATGACTGATTTGGCATAATCACAATATCTTTCATTCTAGGCATTACAAAATTTAGTTGCTCATAGTCACCAATTTGTCCAGTGGATTCAATGTCAACCAAATTCCTTCTGGTTCCCTCCATTAACTAAAACACAAAAAAAATTCCGTGAGAGGCAAAAATCATACAAGGAAAATAACATAATCAAGGGGGAGTACCTTCGACATCTGACATCTTAGGCTTAATTCTAATATCGTTACCTTAATTCTAGGACTATAACCTATACTTATACTTAACCTTAGGGACATCCCTAGAAATACCTTAGAAATATATCTAGGGATCTCACTAAAGTTTTCTCATCCTAGTTTCCAAAGGTTAACTAAACCTTTCCTCTGATACCAACTGTAGAGACCCAAAGCTTGACGTACATGGAAATTACATTACTTTTGGGGAATACTTAATACATAAAAAAACAAACACTCAAGGACCGTAATAGTTTAGTGTCTTTGGAAACTTTGAATATAAACTTCTAATCATGTTGAAAGATCTTCAACATCTCCCATAACGATCTTCCACTTTTTGTTTCCTTACCTAAAACCTTTCTTTTAATCCTGTGGGACAAGAAAACATAAAAAGGGTGAGCTCAAATTCTCATTAAGGGTAAGAATGGATAAAATAAAACATACCATATACATTTGAACTTAAAAACATGAACACAATGTTTAAACATCAAGATCTTGAGAAATGACATAAAACATGGAAGTACGTAAGGCATAGATCATAATGGTTCATCAATAATGATAAAATAGAATGGGAATAAAACATGTAATTGTGGAAAACCATTAATCACATGATATGATTTCCATATTAGCCAAGGCATTTCTGCGAAGACCATCTTAGTGGACAAAGTCCCTTTCTGAATCGAGTTCACTCCTCGTTCCAGTCCTCTAATGCTGAACCAGATTAACTTTCCATTCCATCCATGTCTATCTCATGAGATATAAATATTTAACCAATGAATTGGAGGGAGATATAGGTCCCACACATCTCATAATGAAATCATTCTTACTTGTGCCACAAAATAAACATAAATCATTCATCATAACCTAAAGAATAAAATGGGCTTCATAAACATCATCCCATCATAACATAATAAATATAAAAAAATGGATATCATTTCATCATAAGAAAATTGAAATCATGTAAATCATAGAGACATTATACTTTAAACATACACATATGAAATAATTTCATCCTAGATGGAAAATAGTTTGATTAAACACTTGAAATGAATTCTTGAGAAAAATATCCTTTCTTCTTCAAAATAATTTTCTTTTCACAAAATGCGATGAAATTTTAAAAGAAAAGGGTTTTGTTGAAAATAATAATGCAATCTTGTAGAGGAAGATTCATGAAAATGAGGAGTTATGAAATCGTAAAAATCCGTTCACGCTGTATAAGTAAAAAATAACAATCTCCTCGTACTTTTGTCAGAAAAGTAAAAAAGGTACCACGTATGGTAAAAAAAAAGAAAGATTCCTTCCATAATACAAAGTAAAAGTCAAAGATGGGTAAAAAGGAATTTAAAAATACCTAAAAACACTTTTAGTAAACATGTACTTGGATGATAATGGTAACCCCAGTAAATACTTACGAATAAACAATCTCGGATAAGAACGAGATTGGAAAGGTTATCCCTTACCTTATGTCTGGTATGCTTCGTATGTATCCGAACCTCCTATATAATGATTTAAATAATGTCATTGAATTTTTACAGAATCATATTCATTGTTATGATATCATATATGGTTCAATTATGACTTTATATTACCCGTTCTTTTGTAAGTTCCATGTTAAAGCAGCGTTTTGGGTAAAATCATTTTATTTATCGTACGTGTTTGGACTTGTTGTTATTGATATTATTATTACTTATATCTTAATTTACTTAATTCCAGAATTTAAATAATGATTTATATATCATATATATGTTCAGTATATATATATATATATATTAGATATATAAATTAAATTAAATACACTGTTCATGGAGACGGTAGGTCGTACGTACGCATGAACGCTGTTTTCGTTTCCTTATTGAATTAAATGGAATTAAGTAGTTGAAATATATATATATATATATATATATATATATATATACATAAATCCATTATCATTATTATGTCATATATTTCATTATTATTAATTATATATACTTTATAATCATTCATGAATGGTTAACATGGAGAATGAATCTCATCGCGTCGTGGAGACGGTATTCCGTACGTACTCACGAGCGATGATATAATTCCCATGATCGTGGAATTGTATTGAAGTGTATATATAATATTTAAGAATCAATATCACTTTAAAATAATTATATATATTTATTTAATTACACCATTACACCCATCCAAGTAAGGTGGTGGTCGAAAACAGATTACACCACAGCGTGGAGACGGTATTTCTTACGTACGCACGCGCGGTGATTTCATTTTCCGTAGGATGGATAGAAGGTGAATTGGGGTTGTTTAGTATTTATAATAGAATATCAGTATATTATTGATACTTATGTTATTACTTTATAATGAAACAACTAAAAAATAAGAAGTTGAAGAAGAAAGCAACTTGAAAGAATCGGTAGAAGAGATTACCTCTTCTTCGAAGTGCCTCCTTTGAACTTCCTCTTAGGGAACTATTGTTGGTATTTTGAGAAGACCAGTACCTATATAAGGTTTCTAGGGAAGTGGGGAAGTGAAATGTTCTGTGTTTGGACGAGATTAAAGGCTCAAAATGGTGTGAAGAGAAGAGGGAAGGGGTGCCCTTTTAATAAGGGAGGAGAGGGGCACCTTTGGAAAAACTTAAAATATTATTTTATAATAATGTCATATTCGGTTTTTAATAGCTCCAAATTGATTTATTTCGAAGCTAAGGTGGGTATGGGTAGAAATTATCTCAAAAAATAGATTTTAGACAGGTTTGGTTCATTATATTAACCTTATATTTTGGTTTTAACTCTTAGTTAATTAGATTTACATTTACCATGTCACTTTGTATTTTTATATTATATAGTTAATAAACTTACCATATACATCCAAGAGACCCCCAAGTGGTCCATTAATGATACAAATATCATGATATTAGTATCTTGGCAAAACCTTAGATTTTTAGGAATAGAATAACAATTAATAATATAATATTTGTTTTAAAAACTATTTTATGTCAATTTTGACACTATTCAGTAATGGATTTTTGTGAAAATCATAACAGCATGATTAGTTCGAAAAAAGTTAATTAATTCAATAATAACATGTCATATTAACCTAGAATTTTTTTTAATTCATAAGAAGTCTCAAATTATATTTATTTTAGAATTTATAACATCAATTATTTTAATATTGCATTATTTAGGTAATTACTGCATCACCATTGTGTCATAAATAACTTAACATATTTAATGTCTAAAAATTATAAAGAAAATACAATTAGGTATTAAATAGTTTTATCTTTTTAATGAATATTTATAGTTGAATTTATCAAATGTATGACCCTATATTAAAAATGATTTAGTTATTAAACTTTGATTTTAACTATTTTAACCCTTCTTTAAATAAATTAATAATAAATGTCCTAATATAATCCAAGTGGACCTAAATGGTCATATGTTATTCTTAAGGTTGATTTTAGTCGAATTACACTTATCCAATAGAATTAGGACATGTGTTAGGGTAATAATAATATCATTTTTACCCTTAATTACCCTATTTACTTTTAACTGTGGTAAATAAAAATAAAAAGTTATTATTCACCAAAAATTATTTTCATCTCATTGAACCACATTTTAGTCCTTGATATTAACCGTGTCTCTCGAATTTTTGAAATTCCACTCACAGAAGCGGAAAAATTAAGTTTTATGTGAATTTCCAAATTCTCCTAGGAGGTGGGTAAAAGACGGTGAAAAGTTCAATAATTTTTTTATATATCTAAAATTATTATAAAATGACTCCAATTAATTACATTGAACTTATATAGGTATTATGTATTAATTTGGTCCTAAAATAAATTTAAATAAAATAAATAATTATTTAAATAAAAATTCGGTTTTTAAATAGTAACCTAGTGTTTTCAATATTCATTAAAAATTGAAAGTTTTTAGAAAAATACCAAAAATTCACCCTAGGCTAATAACGATATTCCAAATCCAAAAATAAAGTCCATTTTGAAAGATAAAATTTATAAAATTTCAAAAAGTGGGTATTACTATTCATAATAGTTAGTTTATATAATATTTTAATAACATATCGTTTTTTAGTGAAACTCGATATTGCGTACAACACACACTATCGTGGAAGGTCGCGATTGCGTGTAAAGCAAGACAAGTCAGGGATGCGTGTAGTGAAAGCTACTTTTGGTGTATCGTACAACACGAGACATCAATGAAATTAAAAATAATATTTTTCATAAAATCTCGGGGTGTTACATTCTACCCTCCTTAAAATGAATTTCGCCCTCAAAATTCGTCGGGGTTATAAATGGTTTACTACTTGAAAATTTCTTTAATAGAAACCAATATCATAAAAAGGAATACCAAAACTTGACTTTTAAAACTAAAGTATGAAACGTAACGATTACCCAAATTAACTAATCACTGGGTTTACACATAGGAGAACAGAGGTGAAAATATGGATATGGAAGAGAAATATAACCATCAACTTCTGATGAAGAGTGGTAGAGGACATGGATATGAAAAATCCAACAATCACAAAGCCATAAATTTGTGATGTTATAAGATACCATCTGATTCATCAGATATGAGGGCACTAGGACAAAATTTTTGGCTTTCAAGATAATTTCCCTAATGTTGAAGAATTTTTGAATTAAAAGAAATTCTTACTTTATTTTGGTACAATCTCATTATTTTTCATGACTTGAAAAATTTCCACTTCATCACTTAATGAAATGAAGTTGAATTTGTTATTCGTGAAGTGTTAGCAGATCATGTGATAGAATGATGGGTCATTCCATCTGTTTCAAACAAAAGGTTAGCAAAAGTTTTCAAATATACATAAGTCCATCTGTGGTGAGTTTAATCGTATACGATTCCAGAAATGAACTTATACTTCATCTATCATACCACTTAATAAAATAAAACTAGTTTCAACTAACCAGGGACTTCTTGTAGGACAGTGGTAGGCGATGAAGGCCTCTCACACTTCGATTGTGGGTTTGATTCCCACAGCCTTGTCCGGCGCGACGGGTTGTTGCCCGTCCTACGGGTTATCCTTTTTCTAAAACTACAATATTATAACATTCCATAGATAGTATCAAAAAATTTTCTAGCTTTAAACATTTATATCTGATGTCCAACTTAATCCATTCCAACCTTTAAGCTTATCGAAAATACTTCTATCCAATCATATAGTATAAAGAAAAAGATTACTAGAAATGTCATCAACCAAGCATGTGAATACTATCATTTATCCATCATATATCTTGTTGGTGACATTCCAATCATGTGAATACCTTAATCATGTGTTATCTTGAAAAATGAATACCCAGTGAACCTTAGTAAAAACATGAATGCTGTCAAAAGTTAACTCTTTCCACATACCAAAATACAAAAATTCTATATACTCAAACCATGATATAACTTTGTTCTTATATCAGTCATGAACTCATGAATAATTTCAAACATATTATTTTCTCCTTATCCATTCATTATGAGCATATCATCTACTTTCAAAAAATACTTCAGTCACTTTTCATGGTTACCAGTACCATATTCTTATTGAAAACCACAATTGACCAATACATAGATATTCCAATATACCATAAAAGTACCTCAACAAAATTATTCTTTAATACCAATACATAAACACTTCAATCCATCCTCATCGGTGATTGTCATGGAATAAGTCCATCATTTATTTAGAAGTAACCTCTTAGGTCAGGGCATTGAGTTGGGTAATGCCCATGTTCCCCAAAGATAAGACATTGAACTCCATAACAATCGGTCACTCTATGACCCTTCTCTCCACACAGATAACATCTTCCCCTCCATTTGATGTATTCATCAAGGTTCTTATTCCTTTCTTTAGAAATCTCAATCTTCCTTTCTTTATGCTCCTAAACATGAGAACATGCATAAAAGTCTATCTTACTTTTATTTGATGAATTAGGAATACCACTAAATTTCACCATGTTAATCATATATCACGATGATTGATTCGACATAATAACAATATCTTTCTCTCTAGGAATTACACAATTTAGTTTCTCATAGTCACCAATTTGTCCATTGGATTCAATGTTAACCGAATTCCTTCTGGTTCCCTCCATTAACTAAAACACAAAAATAATTCTGTGAGAGGAAAAAATCATACAAAGAAAATAACATAATCAAGGGGGAGTACCTTTGACATATAACATCTTAGGTTTAATTCTAATATTGTTACCTTAATTCTAGGACTATAACCTACACTTATAATTAACCTTAGGGACATCCCTAGACATACCTTAGAAATATCTCTAGGGATCTCACTAAAGTTTTCGCATCCTAGTTTCCAATGGTTAACTAAACCTTTCCTATGATACCAACTATAGAGACCCAAATCTTGACATACATGGACATTACATTACTTTTTCTAAATACTTAATACATAACAAAAACAAACACTCAAGGACCGTAATAGTTCACTGTCTTTGGAAACATGGAATATAAACTTCTAATCATGTTGAAAGATCTTCAACATCTCCCATAACGATCTTCCACTTTTTGTTTCCTTACCTAAAACCTTTCTTTTAATCCTGGGGGAAAAGAAAACATAAAAAGGGTGAGCTCAAATACTCAGTAAGGGTAAGCATGGATAAAATAAAACATACCGTATACATTTGAACTTAAAAACATGAACACAATGTTTAAACATCAAGATCTTGAGCAATGACATAAAACATGGAAGTACGTAAGGAATAGATCATAATGGATCATCAATCATGATAAAATAGCATGGGAATAAAACATGTAATTGTGGAAAACCATTAAGCACATGATATTATTTCCATAGTAGCCAAGGCATTGCTGCCAAGACCATCTTAGTGGACACTGTCCCTTTCTGAATCAAGTTCACTCCTCATTCCAGTCCAGTAATACTGAACCAGATTAACTTACCGTTCCATCCATGTATATATCATGAGATATAAATATTTACCCAATGCATTGGAGGTAGATATAGGTCCCACCCATCTCATAATTAAATCATTCTTACTTGTGCCACAAAATAAACATAAATCATTCATTATAACCCAAAGAATAAAATGGGTTTCATAAACATCATCCCATCATAACGTAATCCATATAAAACAAATGGATATAATTTCATCATAAGAAAAGTGAAATCATGTAAATCATAGAGACATTATACTTGAAACATACACATATGAAATAATTTCATCTTAGATGGAAAATAGTTTGATAAAACACTTGAAATGAATTCTTGAGAAAAATATCCTTTCTTCTTCAAAATTATTATCTTTTCACAAAATGACATGCAATTTTAAAAGAAAAGGGTTTTTTTGAAAATAATCATGCAATATTTTAGAGTAATATTCATGAAAATGAGGCGTTATGAAACCGTAAAAATCCATTCACGCCGTATAAGTTAAAAATAACAATCTTCTCGTACTTTTGTCGGAATAGTCAAAAAGGTACCACGTACGGTAAAAAAAAGAAGATTCCTTCCATAATACAAAGTTAAAGTCAAAGATGGGTAAAAAAGAATTTAAACATACATAAAAACACTTTTATTAAACATGGACTTGGATGATAACAGTAACCCCGGTAAATACTTACGAATAAACAATCTCGGATAAGAACGAGATTGGAAAGGTTATCCCTTACCTTATGTCCAATATGCTTCGTATGTATCCGAAACTCATGTATAATGATTTAAATAATGTAATTGAATTATTACAGAATCATATTCAGTGTTATGATATCATATATGGTTCACTTATGACTTTATATTACCCGTTCTTTTGTAAGTTCCATGTTAAAGCAGCGTTTTGGATAAAATCATTTTATTTATCGTACGTGTTTGGACATGTTGTTCTTCATATTATTATTACTTATATCTTGATTTACTTACTTCTAGAATGTAAATCATGATTTATATATCATATATATATATTCAGTATATATATATATAATAGATATATAAATGAAATTAAATACACCGTTCATGGAGACGGTAGGCCGTACGTACGCATGAACGCTATTTTCGTTTCCTTATTGAATTAAATGGAATTAAGTAGTTGACATACATATATATATACATAAATCCAGTATCATTATTATTTCATATATTTCATTATTATTCATTATATATACTTTATAATCATTCATGAATGGTTAACATGGATAATGAATCTCATCGCGTCGTGGAGACGGTATTCCGTACGTACGCACGAGCGATGATATCATTACCATGATCGTGGAATTGTATTTAAGTGTATGTATAATATTTCATAATCAATATAACTTTACAATAATCATATATAGTTATTTATTTACACCATTATACTCATCCATGTAAGGTGGTGGTCGAAAACAGATTACACCACAGCGTGGAGACGGTATTTCGTACGTACGCACGCGCGGTGATTTCATTTTCCGTAGGATGGATAGAAGGTTAATTGGAGTTTTTTCATATTTATAATAACATATAAGTATATTATTGATACTTATTTTATTAATTTATAATGAAACAACTAAAAAAGAAGATGTTGAAGAAGAAAGAAACTTGAAAGAATCGGTAGAAGAGATTACCTCTTCTTCGAAGTGCCTCCATTGAAATTACTCTTAGGGCACTAGAGTTGGTGTTTTGAGAAGACGAGTACCCATATAAGGTTTCTATGGAAGTGGGGAAGTAAAATTGGAAGATTTTGGCTGAGATTCAAGGCTAAAAATGGTGTGAAGAGAAGAGGGAAGGGGTACCCTTTTTATAAGGGAGGAGAGGGGCACCTTTGGAAAAACATAAAATGTAATTTTATAGTAAAGTCATATTCAGTTTTTAATAGCTACAAATTGATTTATTTAGAAGATAAGGTTGGGATGGGTCTAAATACTCTCAACAAATAGATTTTAGATAGGTTTGGGTCATTATATTAACCTTATCTTTTGGTTTTAACTCATAGTTAATTAGATTTACATTTACCATGTCACTTTGTATTTTTATATTATATTGTTAATAAACTTACCATATATATAAAAGAGACTCCCAAGTGGTCCATTAATGATAAACCTATCATTATATAAGCATCTTGGACGAACCTTAGATTTTTATGAATATAATAACAATTAATAATATAATATTTGTTTTAAAACTATTTTATGTCAATTTTGACACTATTTGGTAATGGATTTTTGTGAAAATCATAACCGCATGATTAGTTCTAAAAAAGATAATTAATTAAATAATAACATGTCATATTAACCTTTAAAATTTTTGTAATTCATAAAAAGTCTCAAATTACATTTATTTTAGTATTTATAACATCAATTAGTTTAATATTTCATTATTTAAGTAATTACTGCATCACCATTTTGTCATAAATAACTTAACTTACTTAATGTATAAAAATTATAAATAAAATACCATTAGGTAGGAAATCTTTTTAGATTTACAATTAAATTTTATATTAGAATTTAGCGTATGTATAACCCTATATTAAAAATGATTTAGTTATTAAACTTTGATTTTAACTATTTTAACCCTTCATTAAATAAATTAATAATAAATGTCCTAATCTAATCCAAGTGGATCTAAATGGTCATATTTTATTCCTAAGGTTGATTTTGATCGAATTACACTTATCTAATAGAATTATAAAATGACTCCAATTAATTACATTGAACTTATATAGGTATTATGTATTAATTTTGTCCTAAAATAAATTTAAAGAAAATAAATAATTATTTAAATAAAAATTCAGTTTTTAAATAGTAACCTAGTGTTTTCACTATTCCTCAAAAATTGAAAGTTTTCAGAAAAATACCAAAAATTCGCCCTAGGCTAATTTCGATATTCTGAATCAAAAAATGAAGTCCATTTTGAAAGATAAAATTTATAAAATTTCAAAAAGTGGGTATTACTATTCATAATGGCTAGTTTATATAATATTTTAATAGCGTATTGTTGTTTAGTGAAACTCGATATTGCGTACAACACACGCTATCATGGAAGGTCCCAATTGCATGTAAAGCAAACTAGGTCAGGGATGCGTGTAGTGTAAGCTCCTTTTGGTGTAACTTACAACACAAGACATCAATGAAATTAAAAAGAATATTTTTCATAAAATCTCGAGGTGTTACAGAACCTATATCATGTTTTTAAAAGGAAATAGAACACAATGATTTCTATGCTAGATAGATCCTCTTCCACAGTTCTATATTGGAGTAACAAATGAATAAAAACTGCATGTTGGTATTCCGAGCTACATAACCTTTTCCACAGTTCTATATGGGAGTAAAAAAGAAAAAGAACAATAGAGAGTGCCTTGAAATATTCAATACAATACATGATTATGTGCCTATAGATAAAAAAATTATAATAAAACACAACTCTCAATTTAATCTTGAACAAAAAGAGAAAATGATATACGGAGATAATATTTGATACAGTTTGTTTTGATCATATTCAGTTTTTTTGGAGTCCTTGAATTTGTCTCTAAAATGGCTCAAATATTTTTTCACAAAGATTTTAAAAAATAGAGTGTTGTAGAGTGTTAGGAATGAGTCCTCCATATATTATAATGTTTCATAGAAACATGTTCATATTCCACTATTATTCTCCATATGTAACACCACACATTTCCATAAGTGATTCTTCCTCTTAATGTGAACTCAATATCTAAGTAGTCATTAGAGATCATTCATTGTAGCCTTAATTGAAATGTATCTATAATTTATGATCCAAAATATATCAATTTAGGATTTAAAAATACTCCACTAATTAGGTTAGACATCATAGGTTGTATTCACTTAAAGCACGATGACTTAGTATTACAATTGATTGGCTGAGTTAGTTGGCATATTAATTTGATTTTCTCTTGCGGTCACTTGATCTATTCATATGTTAGGTACATTACTTCACATGATAGATTCAATACTTCACATGGTAGGATTAATCCTTAATGTGTTATCTTGATCTCTTTACATGGTAAGTTAACTTGTTTATGTGACATGTACTTTGGTTCTTACAGTCACTAAAATATAGAAGCAAAATCAATACAAGAATTAGAGAGATTATACCTACCTTTCACACAGTAACATGGTTTTTCATCTGGTTTGTTGATTTCTTCATGTGGCTGGTTTAGTGCACATGTGGTCACTTTAACTCATACATGGTAAATTCATTACTTTGAAAGAATTATCCTATCATATGTATAATTAGTTGAATTTACATGTGGTCACATGGAGTACAACGTGCAATAAGTTCCACAAAATTACTTAACCTTCAAGGTATGTTCAATTTCTTCATAATTTATGTACATCACCCATGCATAACATCTTCATGGAAGGTTTAAGACTTATCTATTTTAAATAAATTTATCTATAAAATATTCAACTATTATAAAACATGAAAATTAATTATAAAAATAATAAACATGATTTGGGATCATTAATAAAAGGAGGTGCTAGACTAATCCAATAATATCCTCCTTTTTGTTGATAAAAAATCATGACATATAAAATTTAATGAATTGAATACCTATTTTAAGGATTAAATTAATGCATTAATATTTAATAATAGGCATAGTATAAAGGATAAAAAATATATTTCATTAATATCAAAATATAATACAAAAGAAAGAACAAGTCCCTCAGCCCAGTTGGTGAGGACATGAAAAGTGCATCTAAGAGACCCGAGATCAAATCTCAGTGGAGACATATTTCCTGATTACTATAGAAGACACTATAGTAGGTACTATTTAGTAATATAGAAAATGTAAATATTCATCCTTTTTTTCTTTTACACTACCGATTTGGTCCTTGGGTCCTTGGGTCCTTCAAGGCCTTCGAGCCACCCAAGGCCTTCAGGCCAGTTAGGCTTACCAGCCACCTCATAGACTTCAAGCCACCTCAAGGCCTTCAATCCACATGAATGTTATGCTTAATTGGACTAGGAAGACTCTATAATGAACAATATCTAGATGATTATTCATAGAAAACACATTCACCATAGTAGAGCTATTAGATTTGGAATAATGAGAGGTTATGATAATTACCATCGGGGCTAGCCTGTGCATGCATGGGAAGCATAACTGAACAACCATGCGGAGGTAGAGAGATAACATCATGATGTAGATGCTAGGGAGGGGTAGTTTTAAGTAGTTATAGTCTAGATTAATTCCTCTAAGACCTTTGGGGCATGTAATTTCATAAAGCCTATGGTCCATGAAAGGGTTCCCCTTAAACCCTTAAAAGGGGGATTATCCACAAAATGAATAAAAAGAAGACCTTAAGGCCATTCGGGTCAAATAAAAAAGAAATATAAGGGGTGTACCTATGAGTAATTATAATAAGAATCTTAATATAACACATAAATAATCTCATTAAGATGGATAATATCCTTTTCCATTGATGTTATAGGGTGAGTTTGGTTTGGTTGGAGGTGTAGGTTGTGGTACAGAAGTTGTAGTAGGGTGTTGTATTACCACACACCTAGAAATAGTCCTGAACACTGGGTTACATATCTAGAATACAAGGGGAAATGGTTAATGGTAAAAGATAAAGTAGTAGGGGTTTGAGGTAATAAGTAAGGTAAAAGGTATAAGAATAGATATAATATCAATATACAGGTAGGGTTCCAATATCTTGGTAAAGTCACTCACCACCCTGGATCCTTGTTTCATAGACTAGAAATATTCCTCTTTGTTCTCCGTATATTCTTCCAGCAATGGAGTAAAAAATTTTTGGATCTCAACTTGAGACATAAATTATTGGGTTAGAGGAGGTATCCTCATGTCAACAACCAATGATATGAACATATCCTTGAGTTCT
Source organism: Viscum album (assembly GCA_963277665.1). Lineage (NCBI taxonomy): Eukaryota > Viridiplantae > Streptophyta > Magnoliopsida > Santalales > Viscaceae > Viscum > Viscum album. The sequence goes on along the minus strand of OY728134.1, from coordinate 629,183,119 downwards.
GACACGATGAAGATTTTACTATGGTAGTATTTAATGTCCTTTTTTATAGTTTATATAAATTTTCCATCATGTTCAACATTATTACTTACTAACACCAAATTCGTATCCCCATGTGTTTTAAATCCTTCAAACATTGACTTCATTTTTTTTACTAAAACTCATCAATAAAAAATTTCAAATCTCCCCTTATGAGTTTTCTAATTCTACTTTCACTAAAAGATGTATGGATAGGATGAGGAGGAGGTGGATCAGTATAAGTGGAATCTTGAAACACTGAAGTCAAATACCTTTACTCTAGCTGCACCATCTTATCAGAAAGATATACCCATAGAGCACCTACCTATGATTTGAATTCCTTTATATCATTTCTCATTAAGTTTATCTTGAAATAAAATCTAGGTTAAAGATAATAAATAATTAAATAAAATACTCTATAAATATAATATTCATTAATAGGATTCATGGAGATTGAAAAAATAATAAATATTTCTTTCAACAACCCCATATGATCTAATTTTAAATCATCCGAATCATTTTTGTGACATGGGAGTTGGAAGAAATAGAAGGGGTATCCATAGGTGTTTAAGGAGATATACCACAAGTTAGATTCCTACCATAGTCCTAAAATTCCATAAATCTAAGTCCCATATATTGGACTTTGACTAAATCACCACCTTCTTCTTTAACAATTGTAGTTTCACTGCCATTTGGATGTTCCAAAACATTCTTTGAAGGAGTAGGACCAAATATTCCTTCCAAGACTTGATCCACTAAAGGTATTTCATGAGATTCCTCAAGTATTTTTTAGTGTCAATTTCAATAATTAAATATCCTTCTAGTGTTCTTTGGGAATAAGGGATGGAAGTTCCACCATCCTAAGGTAGTATTCCCCCAATTTCATCATCATCACCATCAGACTCATAATAGTCCAATCCATGAAAGACCGATCTTAGAGATTTCTCCCCCTTATCATGTGAATCTAGTTTTTTTAGTCAAGGAGTTATTCCAATCAAATGATTATTATTAGAGTTTTCTTCACTCTCATCAGATTCAACATAATCATTCCATTAAAGAATATCAACATATCCACTAACATATACCTCAGTGTCAACATGGTTATCATCTTACTACAATTCTTCAATGGATGGTAAAGTTATGGGTGAGTCAGGTGGGTTAAAAGACATAATAGGAGAGATTCCCCTTTCTTCCTCAAGGGATTCTCGGGATTTCACATCAAGATCAAATAAATCATATTCTTATACCTATTATTTATCAAGATATTCTTCTTCCAAAAAATCTACCACTTTATTATTAGAAGAGTACTCAACAACCTCATCTTGATCAAGTCCTAGATCCACTAGATACCTTGGTCTAACATGATATCTTACCAGGTCAAAACTCTCATATAATTTATCAAGGTCTATTATCCATACCCTTTTCCAGGTATTCTAATTTACTCTCTTCTTCTTTCATATTTTCTAAGAAAATGTGAAGAAATTACCTTTCCTCTCAAGAGGAACTAAGCCTTTATAGATCAATAGGTTTGATATGAGTTTTGGATAAGGCAGAGAACTGAACATTGAAGAGGGATTACACAACTCATACATGTACCTCATCACATATCTGAAAAATTTGATATGAAATCCTTTTTTCCATTAAGAATAATTATAACAGATCCTTGTTCCTTAGGGAACTAAAATATCCTTTACGTTTAAAGATAAAATGTTGAATGAATTTAGACAAAAAACTAAATTCTACACTAATTTATATAGTTGTTGGTCATCTGGGTGTTCAATTTACAGTCAGTTGTTCCAAAGAACATTGAAATTAAAAATGGGAATGGTTGATTGGATAATAAATCCAACAATATTTGTATTCACCCTTATGTGGAACACCTAATTTGTTTTCTACTTCTTTAAATAAAACTTCATAACATCCCTATTTATCATTATATTAATTGAGTCTCTTTTCTCTCCAGGTATAAATTCCAAAAATACATAAAAATCCTTAATAAGATTAGAGTAGAATGAATTACTATTCTATTTAAACTAAGAATCCCATAATTGATTATAAATCAATTTACATAAATGTGATGTACTATACTATATTCATTGTGCATTAACTTCTTTCTCTGTGCATATAGGTCGATCGACTAAATGCAGGTTACACAACTTAGCTATAGTACTCGTGCTACCTTTATCCTTCTCTGATCTATTAAAAGGACACACATTAGAAGGAGGTGTGGTGTTGGGAGAAAAATTTACTATTTTAATACTCATGATTTTATTTTAACTCAAAAGGTTTGGGTTTGAAATAGATATTTGAGATAAGAGGTTTTTGAGAGAGAAGGTTTCGAGAGATGGTAATGATTTGAAAGGTAGCAATAGATTTTAGGGAAAAAAACATGTTGATTCAGATTATCATTTGAGTTTTAAATTTAACCATTTGGGGATAAAATAATAATAAAATTATTGAAAATTCTTATAAAATGAATTAATAAAAATCGTTAGTATAAATAGATATAGTATGTCTGCTAATCATGTGCTCACAATAACATAGGAATAATAGGTCTACTGGTTGTGGATTCATGGAAAGTATAATTCCCATAAGAATTAAAGTTTTCATGATATGTAATGTAGTGAACATGTGTTTAAGTGTTTACGATAGGTATAATGACTATATGAACAAAAACTCACAATCACATAACTGAGTGCGTGAACTATTTTAATAATAAGTAGGGAGAAGACCCCCTTTTATTGAAGTAATGAAACCCACTTGTTATTCTGGGTAGATAGATCCCATTACAAGGCCTTTATAGACCCAGTGGGCATTAAAATATAGTACATAAGGCTCATTGGCCCAGACCCATGTAGGTCATTGACTCCCATGTACAGTATACCTGCGACACTTTCATCACCTGCAACTTGCCCTACCATTACCTGTGCATGGCCCTGTCACCTTCATCTTCATCCACATGGAACCATCACCTTGTGCCCACTTTCAACTAGCCAAACCAAATCTTGTATGTGACCTCATTTCCCCATCTCCCACATTGTTATCCCTAGGGAGCCATTGTCTTGTTCCATTAATCTTGTGTAGTGTCCATCTCAGCTGCCTGTGTCTGGCCAGCCTCCCCACCTATTATAGTTGGGATCCCTTTGGTTACTTTGTGTGATACCTACACCAATGCCTCCACACCCACACATACAAATTAATCCATGACCACCACCGACCATCCTTAATAACAGATGATTATCCCTAATTAAATTTTGATATATTTTATTCTCTCACTATTCATAGTCTTTGTAAATATATCTACAAGTTGATGTTATATGTAAATGAATTCTATAGTGATATATCCTTTATGAAAATGACGTCTCAAAAAGTGATCTATTATATAAATATGTTTTTACTTGAATTATATATAGGATTGATAGAGATATTTATTGCACTTTTATTATCAAAATTTATAGGGACATATCAAAATTGATATCTATAGTCTAGAAATGTGTGTTTCATCCACATAATATATGTATAAGAACCACCTATAACAATGTGATCAGCTTCATTAGTGGATAACACAATACAGTTATGTTCTTACTACACCAGGATATGAAAGACTTTCCTATAAATTGACATTTTTTATAGGTTCCTTTTCTATATAAGTTACAACCACCAAAATATGCATCCAAATAACTCACTAAATTAAATTCCTATACTCTAGAATAAAAGAATACTAAATTGGTTATACTTTTTATTTATTTAAATATTATTTTGACAACAATTTAAATGTGATTCTTTTGGATTTTTTAAAAGTTTTCACACATTAACACAATGAAAATTATACAAGGTCAATTAGTATTTAAGTATAGTAAACTTCCAATCATACCTCTATAAGTGGTTTGATCAACTTTTTTCCTAGTTTCATCAAGATCCTATTTATATCTTTTACTCATGATAGTATCACTACCATTGGTGTTATCCATACCAAAACATATTTAAAGATACTTAATGTTATTTATTTGGTTTAAAATGATTCCTTCCTTATCTAGATTAATCTGAGAACTAAACAAGAATTTAAATTCACCCATTAAACTCATTTCAAATTCATTATGCATCATTTTTTAAAATTCATTACATACATATTTTTTATGATTTAAAAATAAAATTATAAACATAGATTTTAAAAACTAAAACATATTTTCAAATTATTTTAATAAATAAATTATGGTCATCTATTCCTTTATTAAAACCTTCAGAAACAAAAAAAATCTGATCTTACCATACCAATCTCTATGATCTTGTTTTAAACCATTTAAAACATTTTTTAATTTAAAAACATGATTTAAAAAATGTGTGTTTATAAATACAAGGGGTTATTCTAGTAAAACACCTTCAATTATATAACTATTTAGAATGAAACTCTAGATATCTATTTGATATAATTTCAAATTCAAATATACTTTATAAGAAAGAAAAATTATGATATCTTCAAGTCTTGTTACCAATGAAAAGTTTTCCCCATAGTCAATACCTTCATATTGACCGTATTCTTGTGAAACCACTCTTAACTTATTTTTAATTATATTTCCACAATCATAAACATTATTCCTAAACACCCACTTAGTTATAATTATTAGGAACTCCTTAGGTATTTTTACTAGTTCCCAGAATTTGTTACATTCAAACTGGTTTAATTATTATTTCATTTACATTACCTAGAATTCATCATCTATTCATTCAGTGATGTTTTTTAGTTCAAGCTATGACAATAATTATTGTTGTTTAACTTGGTTTCTAAGAGAATCTCTTATCTAAGTTCCTCTATCTGGATCTCTAACTACAAAATCTAGGGAATGGTCTCTGTGAGTCCTAATAGTTATAAGGATAGAATAATTTGGCACTTCATTTTCATATATAGTTTATAGTTGATAAAATTAATTATAAATGGTTCATTTTTCTGCATTAGGTTTTATAGAATTATAATTAGGCTTGGGTTAGGAATTCATATTAAAATTTATAAGATCATCTTCAAGGTTTTCTAAAGGGATTTTAGGTTCAGGTAGATATGTTTCATCAAATTTGGCATGTGTAGATTATTCCACAAGTTTGGTTATTTTATTAAATACATTGTATGGTTTAATGGATATATAATAAACAAGTATTATTACTTCATTATTCTTCTACACAAATGTTTCAAAATTATCCTGTGTTTTAAGAATAAATACATTACATCCAAAAACTCTAATGTAATTACCCTTTGGTTTTCTTCTATTCCATGAATAATATAAAGTTTTATTTTATAGAGGTCTAACAATAAATCTATTAATAATATAAAAATCCATATTCATAACCTCTTCCTAAAATTAAATAGGTATATCATACTCATTGTGCACATACAAGGTAATCTTATGAAGTGTACTATTTCTTTTTTCTACTACACCATTCTACTGTGGAGTATTAAGAGAAAAAAATTAGTTATTATAGACATGTTGTTAGAATAAATATTCAAATTACTTATTTTCAAACTCATGACCATGATCACTTCTTAAGGTCTTAATCGTAAGTCTAGTAAGTTTTTCTATAGAGTTTTCATATTTTCAAAAATAGGAAAAAGATTTACTTTTGTGCAGTATAAAGAATACCCGACTATATCTAGAAAATACATATACTATAACAAAAGAATAATTATTCTCATTTAATATTGAAACACTGGAGGATCCAAACAAATCCATGTTAAGAAATACAAGGGTTTAGAAAGTTGAAATTTATTTCTTCGGTTTGAAAGAGATCTTATAATGCTTCCTCTTTTTCCATGGGTTATAAAATTTTTCTTTTTCGGAATTCTAGTTTGTGAAGATCCCCGACTAATACCTTACTATTTATATTAAAAATTGAGTAAAGGATACAATGTCCTAGTATCCTATTCCAAATCTAGGACACTTTTTTAAATTTACTTTAAAAAAATATTTTGAGAAAATAATGAATTTATATCAACAACATAAATATTTTGATTGCATAAAAAAGTAAAAAATAAAGAAATCATGTAATCATAAATTTTACAAGAATTATTATCAAATTTAAAATTATAACCTTCATAAAATAGTTTATAAATAATAATAATATTATATTTTAAATGGATAATAAATATAACTTTAGAAATCAAAACATTACTAGAATTACCGACTTAACCAAGTCCAATTATCTTCCCTTTGGAATTTCCACTAAAAGTGTCATGTACACCATATAACCTAAAAAAGTTCTTAAATATTGTGTATTATTTAGTAATTTTTATGTAATATAAATTATCAAAATACCATAAGTGTTTATTGATACACTTCATTTAGGTTTAATATAGTAAAATTATACCAGAAATGATTTTGGTACCCATATTTTCTTAGATCCAAAAATGTTTTTGATAAGAGATTTAGGAATGTAAATATGTTTAAATTGTTTAATATAAACATAAATTATATTTTTATAAATGAAAATTTATTAGGTTTATAAGAATAATAAGTTTTTACAGATTTGGAAGAACATGAACTATGAAGAAATCCATTCTTATCAATTATCCTCTATCTAGACTAGAAAATATTCCTAGTGGTATACTTGGGTGTGGTTTCTTTACTAAGAATAATTTTGAGGGTGTATCTACCATTCATAATTATTTCTAAATCCTTTTTTAGTTTATCATTTAAAATTTTGAGTTTATTTTTTCCTCTTAACAAATGATCATTTTTTTCTTTTCTATAACACAATCAGATTTAAAATGAGCATGAAAAATATGGTGCTTCTTTAGATATTTATATTTATCTTTAATTTAATTTAATTTATCACCCATAATATTATATTAATTGAATAAATATTCACTACTCATATTTTCATAATTTTTTTCATTATCATAATGATTTGAAAAATGAACAAGTTATGCCAAAAATAGCATTTAGTACCTCAGATGTGTTTGTCATGAAACACATGTTATCTATATCATTATTTTCCTATATTATTGATTCAATGTCATTTGAAATATCTTCATAGTCACTCCAAGTGGATTTTATATCCTTCTTAAAACTTTTACCTTTTTCCTTATATCATTTATTATACTTAAGTTTTAAGAATTTAGCTTTTATGATACCTTTTCTTTTATACTCATATTAAGTTACTTCACCAGACTAATTATCCTTTTTCCAATTAAATTTTAAATCATACTTACCTCTATAGTTTTATTTTTTAAATAATTTATTCTTACTCTATAATTTCTTGAATCTATTGGCTAGGTGAACCATTTTCTTATCACTATCTGAAGATGATTCATCATCACTCCAATTATCATATTTGATATTCTCTTTCATTTTTGAGTCAGATGTCTTGAATGTAACTGATTTATTTTTTAGGTTCACCATCTTATTATTTCTCACTTTTAATTCCTCCTTTTATATAATAAGTTTTATAATAAGTTCCTTAAAAATAAATTTACTTATGTTACATGATTATTTGATGGAAATAGAGTTTCTTATCCACCTATTAGGAAGACATCTTAGAAGTCACACCACTTGATCTTTATCCTCTACTATCTTCCCAAGTGCGTGAATTATGTTAATAATATAATTGAACCTAAGATACATTTCATAAATTGGTTTTCCATTTTTCATCTTGAATGTATCATATTTAATTTTTTATGTATTTAAGAACATATCTTTAACAATGAAAGTTCCTTCATAAGAAACAACCAGGGTTTCCCATATTTCAAAATCAGTATAATAAGTAGATATTCTATTAAATTTTTATTCTCTTAATGTATAGTATAATTAATTTATATATTTATAGTTATAGTCATAAGTATTCATAGTGTAATAGATCCATTCATCTCTAATAGCTTTGGGTTCTTTATATTTGTCCTCAATAATAGTCCACATATTAAATCTCATTCTCTCTATATAGATTTTTAGCTTGATCTTCCACATAGAATAAGTAGTCCCATTAAAATAAGGAGGTTTTTTAGTGTCCATAACTTCTGATCCATTATTATCCATAAAGATGTAAATTTATAATTAAAAGAAATTTTGAGATCTTTTGGAAAAACTATATCTGAGTAAAAAGTAATTTAAAAAATCTCTGATACCAAATATTGGTCGGAGTGAGACACTCAAGAGGGTGGCGTGAATTGAGTCTCCTTTTAAAATCTATATTAAAAGTGATTTAAAACTAAATCCCACAATTTATTGAAAATTATAAGTTAACTATAACAATAGACTTATATAATTTGATCATTATAAAGGCTTCTTAGAAGTTTGATCAAAATTCAGTTAAAATAGGGTTAAAACTATTTTAACCTTTGAAAAAGATGTACTTGAATCAAACAACACACATAAAAAAAATTAAATTCAATTATCAAATTAGTTTTTTATTATATTTTTGAAAATATCTATTAGTTAATTTTTAAATAGATAAAAAAATAAGAAATCACACTGCATAATTATTCAAGAGGTTCAGTCTCAATCCAAGACCTAGTCATATCCACTTTACAAAAATACACTGCCAAATTGTTTATTAATGAATAAAAATATCTATAACCTGGACAAGATTTTAAAAAAGAAATAGTGTACAAGGACATATAGGATACATAGATCCTCTTCCATAGTTCTACATGGGATTAATAAATGAATAACAATTACACACAAGAATCCCAAGATATACAACATATTCCATAGTTCTATGTGGGATTATTGATGAAAATGAATAATAGAGAGTGTCGTTCACTATCCAATATAGTAAAATTGTATTTGTTTATATATAATAAGAGTATAATAAAATAAAAGTTTAAGATAATATATAATATAAAGATAAAATGATATAGAGAGAATATTTGATGCAGCTCAATCTGATCAGTTCAGTTGTTCTGGAGTCATTGAATTTTCATTGAAAGGGATAAATTGAGTTTTCATATAAATTTATGGGAAACAATTTTTCATAAAATGTTATGATTTATTCCTATATTTATCAAAATGTTTCCCAGGCACATGCATATATTCTATATTATTCTTTGTATATAATAACACACTTTTCCCTGAGCGGTTATTCTTCTTAAAGAAAAATCCTTCTCAAAGTAGCTAATAGAGAGAACTCATTGCAACCTTAATTAAACTGGATCTACAATTAATGCTATATAATTTAGAAGTTTAGTATTTTAAAATACTTCACTAATTACGTTAGACATGGTTATTAATCTTCAATAAATGTACAATCACTTAGGCTCACATTTGGTAGACATGGTCAGTTGACATAGTCAGTTAGCATGTAAAGTTTATTTTCTCTTGTGATCACTTGATCTCTTCATTTGATAGGTACATTAATTCACACAATAGATTCACTAATTCATATTGTAGGATGAATCCTTCATGCTATATCTTGATCTCTTCATTGGGTAAGTTCACTTTTTCAGGCGGTAGGTACTTTTATTCTTGCAATCCCTATAATAAAGACACAAGGTCAATAAAAGACTTAGATAAATTATATTTACCTATAACATGGTAACTTGGATAGAATTAACTTATCCGATGCATGAAAAGTTGAATGTACATGTGGTCAGCTAGAGTAAAATGTGCAATAGGTTCCACAGGGTTAGTTGACCTTCATAGTCAGTTCAATTTATTCATATGGTAAGTACATTACACATGCAATATGTTGTCATGGAGGGTTCAAGACTTAGAAAATTTTCTCAATTTAACTAGAAAATAATAAATATCATAAAATATGAAATTAATTAGAAACATAATAAAAATAATTTGAGATTATTAAATTAAGAAGGTTTCAAACTAATCCAATACACACAGTTGTGTTTAATGAAATAATTTTTGGGTTGAATTCTTCAAAAATGGAATGGGAAGGAATCAAGAAAAATAGTTATATTCTTGGAAATGGTTTTTTGATATTTTTTCAGGAATATTTGGATGCCATGAATAAAAAAACCATATTGTGGTTATGTCCATTCTGTCATTGTTTTTAAAGAAAACTTGTAATGACCCAAAATTTTGAATAAATTTTGTTTCCTAAATTTGTGTGTTATTTAACTTTATACTCAACAAAAATATTTCATTTAATAAAATGAGTATAATTAAAATAATACCATTGGGTTTCGATAGTTATATGACCATTGGTCAATATAACCGTTGGAAACTAAATGTCGCGATTATTTTCTATAAATACAAGTGATCTTGATTAATTAATATAGAAAGAAGATTTGATGGCCCCATCCAGTAGTCTCGGGCCGATCTAAGCCCATCTGACGGAACTCGGGAAGGAGGTAGTGCCTTTGGGCTTTGCTCTGGACCAAAACCAAGCCGAACTTCATCATGTGAAGCTGGAATGGAATCGCCTTCATGATAAGTTCAAGCTGATAGAAATCACAACTCGAGCAATGTTGGCTGAGTCTCCCCAAGATTCTATCACCCTAGCACACCTTACTCTTAGTTCCTATGTGAGTGTTATAAGGGGCTATGTAATGAGACCGTAACTGCCTTGTATAATCCTTTGATTTAAATAAAAATTGTGATTTCATTTTATGGTGAAGTTTTTGAATTTTCAAATGTCTGGATAAATATAGTATGCATATTATTGATGAAATTTAGAAAAATTATATTTTAAAAATATTTATGTAAACCTTAAATAATTAATAATGTGTAGTGATTTTCAAAAAATTCTCTTCTACAGTTATGTTCAGTAAGAAATTTAGTGTCCAATAAGATCAACTTATTTTTTTGATGAATAGTAAATTATGAATAGTGATTTTACGCTTATGATTAGTAATGTGATCAAATGGATTAAGTAAACCCACTTAATAAAGTATTAATATAATATAGAAACCTTGATTAAGTAATGTGATTCAATAAAATAGGAAAATAACTGCTTCAGAAATTATTGGTTAAGTATTAGTTTTTTCTGGTGAATAGTATTTTTTATTTAAAAATTAAAATAAAAATATATAAAAAAATATTTTCATAAAATGGAGTTCATTTCTGAATCAGAGCATCGATATTTGGTTAAGGTGAATTTTTGGGATTTTTATGAAACAGTTGAATTTTTAGTGAATAGTGTTTTTATTTAAAAAATAAATTAAAAATATTTAGAAAATTATTTTCATAAAATAGAGTTCATTTTTTGAATCAGAGAATAGTTATTTGGTTAAGGTGAATTTTTATGATTATTCTGAGAAAGTTGAATTTTTGGTGAATAGTTAAAATACAGTTTTGAGTTTCGGGTGTTTAATGACATCATTAAGGATGTAATAATTATGCAATAATTCTTGTCGAATTATGAATAGTAAGATAAGGTATGAGGTGTAGAGACCCGAAGCTTGACGTACATGGACATTACATTACTTTTTCGGAATACTTAATACATAACAAAAAAAAAACACTCAAGGACCGTAATAGTTTAGTGTCTTTGGAAACTTGGAATATAGACTTCTAATCATGTTGAAAGATCTTCAACATCTCCCATAACAATCTTTCACTTTTTTTTTCCTTACCTAAAACCTTTATTTTAATTCTAGGGGAAAATAAAACATAAAAAGGGTGAGCTAAAATGCTCAGTAAGGGTAAGCATGGATAAAATAAAACATACCGTATACATTTGAACTTAAAAACATGAACACAATGTTTAAACATCAAGATCCTGAGCAATGACATAAAACATGGAAGTACGTAAGGCATAGATCATAATGGATCATCAATCATGATAAAATAGCATGGGAATAAAACATGTAATAGTGGAAAACCATTAAGCACATGATATGATTTCCATAGTAGCCAAGGCATTGCTGCCAAGACCATCTTAGTGGACAAAGTCTCTTTCTGAATCGAGTTCAGTCCTCGTTTCAGTCCTGTAATATTGAACTGGATTAAATTACCATTCCATCCATGTCTATCTCATGATATATAAATCTTTACCCAATGCATTGGAGGGAGATATAGGTCCCACCCATATCATAATGAAATCATTCTTACTTGTGCCACAAAATAAACATAAATCATTCATCATAACCCAAAAAACTAAAATGGGTTTCATAAATATCATCCCATCATAACATAATACATATAAAACAAATGCATATCATTTCATCATAAGAAAAGTGAAATCATGTAAATCATAGAGACATTATACTTGAAACATACACATATGAAATAATTTCATCTTATATGGAAAATAGTTTGATAAAACACTTGAAATGAATTATTGAGAAAAATATCCTTTCTTTTTCAAAATCTTTTTCTTTTCAAAAAATTCCATGCAATTTTAAAAGAAAAGGGTTTTGTTGAAAATAATCATGCAATCTTGTAGAGGAAGCTTCATGAAAATGAGGCGTTACCGTAAAAATCCGTTCACACTGTATAAGTTAAAAATAACAATCTCCTCGTACTTTTGTCGGAAAAGTCAAAAAGGTACCACGTATGGTAAAAAAAAAGAAAAATTCCTTCCATAATACAAAGTAAAAGTCAAAGATGGGTAAAAAGGAATTTAAACATACATAAATACACTTTTAGTAAACATGGACTTGGATGACAAAAGTTACCCCAGTAAATACTTACGAATAAACCATCTCAGATAAGAACGAGATTGGAAAGGTTATCCTTTAACTTATGTCTGATATGATTTGTATGTATCCGAACCTCCTGTATAATGATTTAAATAATGTTATTGAATTATTATAGGATCATATTCATTGTTATGATATCATATCGCCGTTCTTTTGTAAGTTCCATGTTAAAGAAGCGTTTTGGGTAAAATCGTTTTATTTATCGTACGTGTTTGGACTTGTTGTTCTTGATATTATTGTTAATTATACCTTGATTTACTTACTTACAGAATGTAAATCATGATTTATATATCATATATATATTTAGTATATATATATATATAATAGATATATAAATGAAATGAAATACACCGTTTATGGAGACGGTAGGCTGTACGTATGCATGAACGTTGTTTTCGTTTCCTTATTGAATTAAATGGAATTAAGTAGTTGAAAAACATTTATATATACATAAATACAGTATCATTATTATGTCATATATTTCATTATTATTCATTATATATACTTCATAATCATTAATGAATGGTTAACATGGAGAATGAATCTCATCGCATCATGGAGACGGTATTCCGTACGTACGCACGAGCGATGATATCATTCCCATGATCGTGGAATTGTATTGAAGTGTATGTATAATATTTCAGAATCAATATAACTTTACAATAATCATATATAGTTATATATTTACACCATTATACCCATCCTAGTAAGGTTGTGGTCGAAAACAGATTACACCATGGCGTGGAGACGGTATTTCGTACGTACGCACGCGTGGTGATTTCGTTTTCCATAGGATGGAAAGAAGGTGAATTGGGGTTGTTTCATATTTATAATAACATATCAGTATATTATTTATACTTATGTTATTACTTTATAATGAAACAACTAAAAAAGAAGAAGTTGAAGAAGAAAGAAACTCGAAAGAATCGGCAGAAGAGATTACATCGTTTTCGAAGTGCCTCCTTTGAACTTCCTCTTAGGGCACTAGATTCGGTCTTTTGAGAAGACAAGTACCTCTATAAGGTTTCTAGGGAAGTGGGGAAGTGAAATGGGAAGAGGTTGGATGAGCTTCAAGGCTCAAAATGGTGTGAAGAGAAGAGGGAAGGTGTGTCCTTTTTATAAGGGAGGAGAGGGGCACCTGTGGAAAAACTTGAAATATTATTTTATAATAAAGTCATATTCGGTTTTTAATAGCTCTAAATTGATTTATTTCGAATATAAGGTGGGGATGGGTCGCAATACTCTCAAACTATAGATTTTAGATAGGTTTGGGTTATTATATTAACCTTATCTTTTAGTTTTACCTCTTAGTTAATTAGATTGACATTTATCATGTCACTTTGTATTTTTATAATATATAGTTAATAAAATTACCATATACATCCAAGAGACCCCCAAGTGGTCCATTAATGATACACCTATCACTATATAAGTATCTTGGCAGAACCTTAGATTTTTAGGAATATAATAACAATTAATAATATAATATTTGTTTTAAAAACTATTTTATGTCAATTTTGATACTATTTGGTAATGGATTTTTATGAAACTCATAACAGCATGATTAGTTCAAAAAAATTTAATTAATTCAATAATAACATGTCATATTAACCTATAAATTTTTTTGAATTAATAAAAAGTCTCAAATTATATTTATTTGAGTATTTATAACATCAATTATTTTAATATTTCATTATTTTGGTAATTACTGCATCACCATTGTGTCATAAATAACTTAAATTATTTAATGTCTAAAAATTATAAATAAAATACCATTAGGTAGGAAATATATTTATATTTATAATGAATATTTATAGTCTAATTTATCATATGTATAACCCTATATTATAAATGATTTAGTAATTAAACTTTGATTTTAACTATTTTAACCCTTCTTTTAAATAAATTAATTATAAATGTCCTAATCTAATCCAAGTGGACCTAAATGGTCATATTTTATTCCTAAGGTTTATTTTGGTAGAATTAAACTTATAAAATAGAATTAGGACAGGTGTTAGGGTAATAATAATATCATTTTTACCCATAATTACCCTATTTAATTTTAACCGTGGTAAATAAAAGTAAAAAGTTACTATTCACAAAAAATTATTTTTATCTCATTGAACCATATTTTAGTCCTTGATATTAACCGTGTCTCTCGTATTTTCGAAATTCCACTCATAGAAGCGGTAAAATTATGTTTTATGTGAATTTCCAAATTCTCCTAGGAGGTGGGTAAAAGACGGTGAAAAGTTCAATAAAATTTTTATATATCTAAAATTATTATAAAATGACTCCAATTAATTACATTGAAATTATATTGGTATTATGTATTAATTTTGTCCTAAAATAAATTTAAATAAAATAAATAATTATTTAAATAAAAAGACGGTTTTTAAATAGTAACCCAGTGTTTTCACTATTCATCAAAAATTGAAAGTTTTCAGAAAAATATAAAAAATTCACCCTAGGCTAATTTTGATATTCCAAATCCAAAAATTAAGTCCATTTTGAAAGATAAAATTTATAAAATTTCAAAAAGTGGGTATTACTATTCATAAAGGCTAGTTTATAAAATATTTTAATAACATATCGTTGTTTAGTGAAACTTGATATTTGCGTACGAGACATGCTATCGTGGAAGGTCGCAATTGCGTGTAAAGAAAGCCAAGTCAGGGATGCGTTTAGTGGAAGATCCTTTTGGTTTTGCGTAAAACACAAGACATCAATGAAATTAAAAAGAATATTTTTCATAAAATCTCCGGGTGTTACATTCTACCCCCCTTAAAATGAATTTCCCTCGAAATTCGTCAGGGTTATAAATGGTTTACTACTTGGAAGTTTCTTTCATAGAAACCCACATCGTAAAAAGGAATACCAAAACATGGATTTAAAAACTAAAGTATAAAACGTAACTATTACCCAAATTAACTAATCACTGGGTTTCCACATAGGAGAACATAGGTGAAAATATGGATATGGAAGAGAAATATAACCATAAACTTATGATGAGGAGTGGTAGAGGACATGGCTATGAAAAATCCAATAATCACAAAGCCATAAATTTGTGATGTTCTAAGGTACCATCTGATTCATCAGATATGAGGGCACTAGGACAACATTTTTGGCTTTCAAGATAATTTCCCTAATGTTGAAGAACTTTTGAATTAAAAGAAACTCTTACTTTATTTTGGTACAATCTAATTGTTGTTCATGCCTTGAATAATTTACACTTCATCTCTTAATTAAATGAAGTTGAAATTGTTATTCGTGAAGTGTTAGCATATCATGTGATAGAATGATGGGTCATTCTATCTGTTTCAAACAAAAGGTTAGCAAAAGTTATCAAATATACATAAGTCCATCTATGGTGAGTTTAATCATATACGATTACAAAAATGAACTTATACTTCATCTAGCATACCGCTTAATAAAATAAAACTAGTTTCTACTAACCATGGACTTCCTGTAGGCCAGTGGTAGGCGATGAAGGCCTATCGCACTTCGGTTGTGGGTTCGATTCCCACATCCTTGTCCGACGCGGTGGGTTGTCGCCAGTCCTATGGGTTGTCCTTTTTCTAAAACTACACTATTATAAAATTCTAGAAATAGTATCAAAAAAAAGTTATAGCTTTAAATATTTATATCGGATGTCCAACTTAATCCATTCCAACCTTTAAGCTTATCGAAAATACTTCTGTCCAATCATATAGTATAAAGACAAAGATTACTAGAAATGTCATCAACCAAGCATGTGAGTACCATCATTTATCCCTCATATATCTTGTTGGTCACATTCCAATCATGTGAATACCTTAATCATGTATTCTCTTGAAAAATGAATACCCATTAAACCTTAGTGAAAACATGAATGCTGTCAAAAGTTAACTCTTTCCAAATACCAAAATCCAAATATTCTATATACTCAAACCATGATATACCTTTGTTCTTATATCAGTCATGAGCTCATGAATACTGTCAAACATATTATTTTCTCCTTATCTATTCATTATGCGCATATCATCTTCTTTCAAAAAATATTTCGGTCACTTTTCATGGTTACCAGTACCATATTTTTATTGAAAACCACAATTGACCAATACATAGATATTCCAATATACCATAAAAGTACCTCAACAAAATTATTCTTTAATACCAATACATAAACACTTAAATCCATCCTATTCAGTCATTTTCATGGAATAAGTCCATCCCTTATTTAGAAGTAACCTCTTAGGTCAGGGCATTGAGTTGGGTAATTCCCATGTTTTCCACAGAGAAGACATTGAACTCCATAACAATCGGTCACTCTATGACCCTTCTCTCCACACAGATAACATCTTCCCCTCCATTTGATGTATTCATCAAGGTTCTTCTTCCCTTCTTTAGAAATCTCAATCTTCCTTTCTTTATGCTCCTCAACATGCGAACATGCATAAAAGTCTATCTTCCTCTTGTTTGATGAATTAGGAATACCACTAAATTTCACCTTGTTAATCATATATCGCGATGACTGATTTGACATAATCACAATATCTTTCTCTCTAGGTATTACGCAATTTAGTTTCTCATAGTCACCAATTTTTCCACTGGATTCAATGTTAACCGAATTCCTTCTGGTTCCCTCCATTAACTAAAACACAAAAAGAATTCTCTGAGAGGAAAAAATCATACAAGGAAAATAACATAATCAAGGGGAGTACCTTTGACATCTAACATCTTAGGTTTAATTCTAATATCATTACCTTAATTCTATAACTATAACCTATACTTATACTTAACCTTAGGGACATCCCTAGACATACCTTAGAAATATCTCTAGGGATCTCACTAAAGTTTTCACATCCTTGTTCCCAAATGTTATCTAAACCATTCCTCCGGTACCAACTGTAGAGACACGAATCTTGAAGTACATGGAAATTTCATTACTTTTGCGGAATACTTAATACATAACAAAAAAAACACTCAAGGACCGTAATAGTTTAGTGTCTTTGGAAACTTGGAATATAAACTTTTAATCATGTTGAAAGATCTTCAACATCTCCCATAACGATCTTCCACTTTTTGTTTCCTTACCTAAAACCTTTCTTTTAATCCTGGGGGAAAAGAAAACATAAAAAGGGTGAGCTAAAATGCTCATTAAGGGTATGAGTGGATAATATAAAACATATCGTATACATTTGAACTTAAAAACATGAATACAATGTTTAAACATCAAGATCTTGAGAAATGACATAAAACATGGAAGTACGTAAGGAATATATCATAATGGATCATCAATCATGATAAAATAGTATGTGAATAAAACATGTAATTATGGAAAACCATTAATCACATGATATGATTTCCATAGTATCTAAGGCATTGATGCCAAGACCATGTTAGTGGACAAAGTCCCTTTCTGAATCGAGTTCTCTCCTCGTTCCGGTCCTATAATACGGAACCAGATTAACTTACCGTTCTAGCCATGTCTATATCATGAGATATAAATCTTTACCCAATGCATTGGAGGGATATATAGGTCCCACCCATCTCATAATTAAATCATTCTTACTTGTGACACAAAATAAACATAAATCATTCATCATAACCCAAATAATAAAATGGGTTTCATAAACATCATCTCATCATGACATAATCCATATAAAACAAATGGATATCATTTCATCATAAGAAAAGTGAAATAATGTAAATCATAGAGACATTATACTTGAAACATACACATATGAAATAATTTCATCTTAGATGGAAAATAATTTCATAAAACACTTGAAATGAATTCTTGAGAAAAATATTCTTTCTTCTTCAAAATCATTTTCTTTTCACAAAATGCCATGAAATTTTAAAAGAAAAGGGTTTTTTTGAAAATAATCATGCAATACTGTAGAGGAATCTTCCTAAAAATGAGGCGTTATGAAACCGTAAAAATACGTTCACGCCGTATAAGTTAAAAATAACAATCTCCTCGTACTTTTGTCAAAAAAGTCAAAAAGGTACCACGTATGGTAAAAAAAGAAATATTCCTTCCATAATACAAAGTAAAATTCAAATATGGGTAAAAAGGAATTTAAAAATACATAAAAACACTTTTAGTAAACATGGAATTGGTTGATAATAGTAACCCCAGTAAATACTTACGAATAAACAATCTCGAATAAGAACGAGATTGGAAAGGTTATCCCTTACCTAATGTCCGATATGATTCGTATGTATCTGAACCTCCTATATAATGATTTAAATAATGTCATTGAATTATTATAGAATCATATTAATTTTTATGATATCATATATGGTTCACTTATGACTTTATATTACCCGTTCTTTTGTAAGTTCCATGTTAAAGCAGCGTTTTGGGTAAAATCGTTTTATTTATCGTACGTGTTTGGACTTGTTGTTCTTGATATTATTATTACTTATATCTTGATTTAATTACTTCCAGAATTTAAATAATTATTTATATATCATATATATATTCAGTATATATATATAATAGATATATAAATGAAATGAAATACACCGTTCATGGAGACGGTAGGTCGTACGTACGCATGAACGCTGTTTTCGTTTCCTTATTGAATTAAATGGAATTAAGTAGTTGACATACATATATATATATACATAAATAGAGTATCATTATTATGTCATATATTTCATTATTATTCATTATATATACTTTATAATCATTCATGAATGGTTAACATGGAGAATGAATCTCATCGCGTCGCGGAGACAGTATTCCGTACGTACGCACGAGCGATCATATCATTCCCATGATCATGGAATTGTATTGAAGTGTATGTATAATATTTAAGAATCAATATCACTTTAAAATAATAATATATAGTTATTTATTTACACCATTATACCCATCCAAGTAAGGTGGTGGTCAAAAACATATTACACCACGGCGTGGAGACGGTATTTCGTACATACACACGCGCGGGGATTTCGTTTTCTGTAGGATGGATAGAAGGTTAATTTAGGTTGTTTTATATTTATAATAACATATCAGTATATTATTTATACTTATGTTATTACTTTATAATTAAACAACTAAAAAAGAAGAAGTTGAAGAAGAAAGAAACTTGAAAGAATCGGTAGAAGAGATTACCTATTCTTCGAAGTGCCTCCTTTGAAATTCCTCTTAGAGCACTAGAGTTGGTCTTTTGAGAAGACCAGTACCTCTATAAGGTTTCTATGGAAGTGGAGAAGTTAAATTGGAAGAGGTTGACTGAGATTGAAGGCTCAAAATGGTGTGAAGTGAAGAGGGATGGGGTGCCCTTTTTATAAGGGAGGAGAGGGACACCTTTGAAAAAACTTAAAATATTATTTTATAATAAAGTCATATTCAGTTTTTAATAGCTCCAAATTGATTTATTTCAAAGCTAAGGTGGGGGTGGGTCGAAATACTCTCAACAAATAGATTTTAGACAGGGTTGGGTAATTATATTAACCCTATCTTTTAGTTTTAACTCTTAGTTAATTAGATTGACATTTACCATGTCACTTTGTATTTTTATATTATATAGTTAATAAACATACCATATACATCCAAGAGACCCCCAAGTGGTCCATTAATGATATAAATATCACTATATAAGTATCTTGGACGAACCTTAGATTTTTAGGAATATAATAACAATTAATAATATAATATTTGTTTTAAAAAGTATTTTATGACAATTTTGACACTATTTGGTAATGGATTTTTGTGAAAATCATAACAGCATGGTTAGTTCGAAAAAAGTTAATTAATTCAATTATAAAATGTCATATTAACCTAGAAAATTTGTCTAATTCACAAAAAGTCTCAAATTACATTTATTTTAGTATATATAACATCAATTATTTTAATATTTCATTATTTAGGTAATTATTGCATCACCATTGTGTCATAAATAACATAAATTATTTAATGTCTAAAAATTATAAATAAACTACCATTAGGTAGTAAATCTTTTTATATTTCTAATTAATATTTATAGTCAAATTTATCTCATGTATAACCCTATATTAAAAATTATTTATTTATTAAACTTTGATTTTAACTATTTTAACCCTTCTTTAAATAAATTAATAATAAATGTCCTAATATAATCCAAGTGGACCTAAATGGTCATATTTTATTCCTAAGGTTGATTTTGGTCAAATTATACTTATCCAATATAATTATGACATGTGTTAGGGTAATAATAATATCATTTTTACCCTTAATTACCCTATTTACTTTTAACCGTGGTAAATAAAAGTAAAAAGTTACTATTCACCAAAAATTATTTTCATCTCATTGAACCACATTTTAGTCCTTGATATTAACCGTGACTCTAAAATTTTCGAAATTCCACTCAGAGATGCGGTAAAATTTTGTTTTATGAGAATTCCCAAATTCTCCTAGGAGGTGGGTAAAAGACGGTGAAAAGTTCAATATAATTTTTATATATCTAAAATTATTATAAAATGACTCCAATTAATTACATTGAACTTATATAGGTATTATGTATTAATTTTGTCCTAAAATAAATTTAAATAAAATAAATAATTTTTTTAAATAAAAAGTTGGTTTTTAAATAGTAACCCAGTGTTTTCACTATTCATCAAAAATTGAAATATTCAGAAAAATACCAAAAATTCACCCTTGGCTAATTTCGATATTCTGAATCCAAAATTGAAGTCCATTTTTTAAGATAAAATTTATAAAATTTCAAAAAGTGGGTATTACTATTCATAACGACTAGTTTATATAATATTTTAATAACATATCGTTGTTTAGTGAAACTCGATATTGCATACAACACACGCTATCGTGGAAGGTCGTGATTACGTGTAAAGAAAGATAAGTTAGGGATGCATGTAGTGCAAGCTCATTTTGGTGTAGCGTACAACACAAGACATCAATGAAATTAAAAAGAATATTTTTCATAAAATCTCGGGGTGTTATATGAGGTGTCCCAAGTGGCCAATACCATGGGAAAATACCATGGGCAAGCCCATGGTTTTTCCAAAACCACCGATGAGGTGTCCCTTGGCCATTAATGCTTTGTCCCCTCACTTCTCCTATAAATATCAAGCCATTCCCTTATTCATTTCATTTCCAAATCATCCCCAAAGAAGTTCTTGTCTCTTTACCTCCCAAGGAGTCCTCCCAAGGTTCCCTCAAGCCTCCCAAGGTCTTGACCTTCAAGCTTTCGAAGTTACTCTTCAAGGTAAGGGATTCTTTCACCCTCCTCTTTTATGTCATGACTTCCTTTATGTTGTGTCTTATATTTTCCATCTCTTTATTTTGAGGGTATGTTCTTATATGTTCTTATTACTACCCATTTCATGTCCAGATGATGAGAGACCCTTTCTTCTCTCATCAATTTGTTTTCTGATTTTTTATGTGATGCCATTAGGCTGCTGAATTTATCGTAAAGGAAATCACATCTTCTCTTTTCTTTCATGTTTCCTTTTCATGTGGTATGTCATTCAAATATCCATACCATGATCTTATTTAGTAACCATACTTTATTATGAATTATTTATGAGTGGGTGACCCCTTTCCCCTCTCTTTTAAATGTTTTCTAAAACCATGTTATATAGTCCTTATGCTGCATAAATTTCACCTCAAAATTTCTATCTCTTTCTCTCCAGAAATTCTCTTGTTTTATTTTTGTGAATACCCAGACCTATTTCGTTTCTTTGGGCATTAATAAATATATAAATAAAATTTATTTTATTTGGGAATTGACATACATATAACCCTCACTTTGTTTCCATGGGTTATAAATGACATAATGATCTTATTTTTTTAAGAACTTTTAAAACGTCACGATCTTGAAATGAAACCCATTTCTTATATTATCCATGGGTTATTTATGAAATTTTTGATTATGATATATGTGTATCACATGAAAGTAATGAAAAATTAAGGGTGCACCCTGATAGCACTCCAATGCATTGGGTAAAGAATTAATCTCTAGAGATGATAAGTTTTACGATACCTTGGTGAATAACCTTGGTAATTTTTATGACACATTGGGGATGGACCTTGGTGATATGTTCATGAATGTCTAAATGAAATTTTGTAGCCACATATTCAAGATTATGTTCCAAGTTCTTTTCAATATGATATTATTATTCTTCTATTTATCATGTCTTTATGTTTTTATTCAAGTTCTTATTGATATCACAAGTACATTGATTCCCTTGTTTACCCTTACCAGGACTTGTGCTCACCCTTTCCTTTGATGTTTGTCTCCAAGATATGAGATGAAGTAAATGAACATAGGATTAACTTATGATGAAGCCTTACAAGTGTTTTAGAAGAATGTTTTATGTTTTTTTCATGTATTATGTTCCTGATTTCCAAGACACCATACTTTAAAGATCCTCTGTATGTAAAATGTAATGAAAAGTTATGTATTAAAAAGGCGGGATTCCATAGTTTGTATCAAAGGATAGTTTAGTTATTTATGGAAATTGGGATATGAAAACTTTAGGAAGAACCCTATATAAATGTTTAAATATAAGAAATATTCCTGGTATTTTGGTGAGTATTGAGTAAGTGGTTTATCAAGAAAATACATCCCTATCTGGATACGAGAAGGTAGAGTTGGCTCTGTCAAAGATATACATAGGGGTAAAACCCGAAAACACAGCTTTGAGCTAGAATTGAATGAGAACTGGTACACGACAATGGGCCTTACTTCACTCTTGGTTACGACACTCTCGGGGGATATGTTTGGTTAATCACAAGCTTTTTATGAATCATTATGAAGGAATTATAGAAAAATGTAATTGTCTAAGAATGAAGTTTTAAGATGTAAAATCCTTTTTAGTTAAAAGATTCGTAAATTAAATAAGTTTCTCATGAAGGATTTATTCTTTTAGAAAATGTCCCCATCTTCTAGGAATACGTTGACGTATTTCCTGAGGAGTTACCAAGACCTCCCCTAGAAAGAGAGGTAGAGTTATCCATTTAACTCATACCTGGATCTCATCCGATGTCAAAGACCCCCTATAGGATGGAAAATGTAGAGCTAGAGGAATTAAAGAAACAACTACGAGATATTTTGGAAAATGGGTTTATTCGACCAAGTGTGTCTCCTTGGGGAGCACCAATTCTCTTTGTAAAGAAGAAGGATGGATCGATGTAGCTATGCATTGATTATAGAGAACTGAATGGGATCACAGTGAAGAACATATACTATCTTCGAAGAATTTATGACTTATTTTACCAACTTCATGGGACTCAAGGCTTCTCTAAGATTCATCTTTGTTATGGTTATCATCAATTGAGGGTGAAGAATGATGATATTCGAAAAACTTTCTTCTAATCAATATATGGGCATTATGAGTTTGTTTTTATGCCCTTTAGACTGACTAATGCACCTGCGATTTTTATGGATCAAGATTAAGTTGATTTTGGAAACTTATGTTTTATCAAATGGATATCCTTTTTATAGGAAAATGATTTTGTGATTAAATGATAAAGGTTATTTGGATGATGTTTTCTCTTTTTGAGTACTATATGCCTAAGGGAAAATGATGAACCTAGCATAGAGAATATGTGAATATGTTAATTACACTTAAGTAGGAGACTTTAATAATAGTTGATGTTATTTGGTGATAAATGTTAATATTTATTGGGGAAGACTATGTGCTTAAATCCTTCTGATTTTTGGGTTCCAATATTAGTTTGGATTATTCTGAAGATTTTTAAGGATGATTGTGTATTGAATGGTCTTTCTGGAACTTTGGGTACTTTTGTTGATTTTTGGAGATTAATAGTCATTTTTCTTTTTATAAATTATTATCCTTTTTGGGGATTATATGATCACGTACTAACCTTTTTAGTTTTAGTTGATGACTAAAGATAAGGGAAAAATATAGTTATTCTTTTGTGGATTATGTGATTCTCTATAAGATGATTCTTGTACTTTTGATGAGACCAAGTCCTTTTGAATGCTCTTTGTTTGAAGAAAAGATTTGTCTTGGTGGAAACTTATTAAGGGATGAAACTCTACTTGAAGGTAAGTATATTTCCTTATGTTTTCATTCTATTTAGTAAATGAATTCCAAAAAATGATGAAAAGGAACTTAAAACCAAAACGTTGTTGGTTTACGTTTCCTACTGGGTAATTAAAGACTATTTAACACAACTTAAGTTTGTGATCTTCTTGTGGTTAATTTTCTCCTAATAATGTTTTCTATCACTCTCCATCAGAACTTGACCCTTTGTTTTCTCTTCCATATCCTTGTTTTCCTTCATGGAATCCTAGTATGGGTTAACTCGGGTGAACTTTGTACTTGCCTTTCTTTCTTTTAATGTAATAGTTTTACTGACTCTTTTTCTGATGTGGGACTTTCAACAAAATTTTCAAGCCCAATTTTAAAATTATGAGGACGCAATTTAAAAGGGGGGAAGATTGTAACGACCCGAAATTTTGAATAAATTTTGTTTCCTAACTTTGTGTGTTATTTTAATTTATACTCAAAAAAACTATTTCATTTAATAAAATGAGTATAATTAAAATAAGACCGTTGGGTTTTGACTTTTATATGATCATTGGTCAATATGACCGTTGGAATCTAAATGTTGCGATTATTGTCTATAAATATAAGTGATCTTGATTAATTAATATAGAAAGAAGATTTGATGGGAATATCCAGTAGTCTCGGGCTGATCGAAGCCCATCTGATTGATCTCGGGAAGGAGGTATCCCCTTTGGGATTTGTGGTCATGTTTTCTCTAAAGTTGTGAAAACATTACCACATAAGTGAGTGAATTTCATTCTTTATAGGTCAAAAAATCTTGAGATTTATTTCTTCTGTAAAAACTAGAATTTATATTAATGATAGTGGATGTAACTATTACTGAATTATGACTTTGATATTTCATATACACTAGGAAAAGGGAATTTTGTAGCAGATGTTTTGACCAAGAAGTCATGTAGTGATGTTTTTCAGGAGTCTATTGATGTTTGGTGGTGTGATAAAGGATATTTCCATGATGTACCTTGATATGGGAGTATTTTATTGTATATGTTGTATTTATCATAATATATTTCATTCATATTGGGTTTAGTAGGCGGATGATTCCATTGTTGGGTTATTCCAATGTAGACATCCTGTGAGATAGAGTTTTTATGGCGATTCCCCAAAGGAATGGTTTGAAGATTCACAACATTGAGTGTTATTTTTGGAGAGGATATTTGTTCCTTTGGTGATATATTTTTTTCTACGAGTTCCATAGTTCACCCTTCAAAATACATCCTAGTATAGAGAAGACGTATCATGAATTGTATGGTCAGTTTTAGTGGTGTGGAACAAAGAGATTTATTACAGAGTTTATATCTCGGTGTTTGGTTTTACATAGGGTGTAGTCTACATACTTTTTTAGTGGGTTTATTCAGACATTTTATGTTCTTAAGTGGAAGTGTGAGGATATATTAATATAATTCATCGTTTGTTTTTCTCTAGATCTGGGTGGTTATGATTTTATATGGATGATCGTGGACGACTTGAAAAATTCATCTCAATTTTTATAAATTCATTATTCGAGCTCAATGATGGTTTTATTATAGTAGTATCGGGAATATTTGGCAAGGATTTATGGGATTCTAGAGATTATCATCTCTGATTGTGATTCCAGCTCATCTCTAAATTTTGGATAGCTATCCATTATGATTTTGGAAATCAGTTATTCCTTATCAATTATTTTCATTAACAGATGGATGGTCAAATAGATTGTCCTATCTAGACTCTATAGAAAATGTTTTTAATGTTTATTTTGGATTTTGGGTGTTACTATGCTTAATGGAGTTTTATTGCAATATCAATCATCACACACCTATTGGTATATATCCATTATAAGCATTGTATGGACAAAATTTCTGATATCTATTGTGTTGGATCTAGGTCTAGGAGTCAATAATTATTGGGATAAAATTATTAAAGTACATAATAGAGAATTTATATTTTATTCACAAGTGAATGATGATATTTTAGGATCATTAAAATTCTTATGTTAATTATTGGGTGTGGCCTCTATAGTTTGACATTGAAAATCATGTGTTCTTGAAGGAATATCATCATCATGGGAATTTAATGGTAGGTCATGGGAGTAAGATTTATCCCATATTTATTAGATATTTTGAGGTTTTATCATGTATTAAAGTTGTTTTGTTTTTTAGCACTTCCCTTATAAATGACCAGTGTTCATGACTTCTTCCATGTTTCATAGCTTCACTAATATCTTTATGATGATTTTTAAATCATTAAATGATGTGAACATGAAGTTGAATATGATTATACCTTTAAAGAGTGGTCTATAGTGATCCATGACCATTGGTATAAGATTTTTCATTGACATGTTATTCCTTAGGTTCATTTCCTATGGAAACATGGTATATTAGAGGAGAGTACTTGGTAGAGGGGTTCACAGATGTTAGCTCAATACCCCAAGTTGTCTGATGTTGATCCTTGTTAAGATACTATGTTTTCCATTTAATGTTTTATGAGATATTTATTTATGTTGAATTTTTATGGGTTATTTATTTATTTTTTGTTTGTTTTGTTCTTAATATAGTGGTATTCTTGTGATGTATCTCAAGGGGTGGTATTTTGGACCCATTTTCCCTTCCTTCCCAAGTTTGGTTATAATTATCTAGAATGAGAATTGTTTGTGTGGTAACTAGTTTAAAGGACCAAATTTCAAGACCCCCCCCCCCACTTTGTGGTTTCAAAAGGCTTTGAGACATCATGAGGGATTTAAGAGTTGTTCTAGAATCTATAGATGAGTTTTGAATATTTGATGGTCACCATGTTGTAGTAGATGGGATAATACTTTCCCTCTTGAATTTTTGGAGGCTTGTGCATGGAATAAGCTATTTTGGGAAATAATTTTAGATATTGGTAATTTTATTTTGATTTTTTATTCTTTGGTTCAAAAAAACAATAAAATTTATTGTGGTAGTCATGGTGATAATAGTTTTTTTCCAAGAGTTTATGCTAGTGAGAAATGAGGAGGAGCACCACACCACATAGGTGGGAATGTTGCTGCATAGAATTCAATGAGGTTATTCTTTATTTTAAGGGACACTATACCCAAGTATAAATTTTTTTGTTTGGTGTTGGGAATAGAGAGTCCCAACTATGTGAAATAGGGACCCTCAAAACAATATGTTAAAGGGAATGGCTATGCACGAATGAGGAGGTGTTGGGAGAGAATAATAGTGAGTCAACCTATGGAAAACAGGGAGGCCACCACACTCATTTTACTATGTGTTCTTCTTATCAAGTTCTTCATATGTGATATGGGAGTTTGGGATGCATAGGGTATTGGTATAATGGTTCATAAAAAAAGCACTGAAGTTTTATGTGGAGAGGATAAAACAGTAATAAGTGGATCTCTACACTATGGTCATCATCATGGAAGATCAAAACAATTAGGGGATTCCAACAGACTATGGTACAATTCATGGTTTACATTAAGGTATTTTAATTTTTTTTAAACACATGTAATCTTCAAGGATTAAAATATATGGGAACTAGATCTACTTTGATTGGGATACACCACAACAGGGAGAGGAGTAACTATACCCTGGTGGAGGACTTCCAAGATTACTCTATAAATATAGGGTTAAATTACCATTGGTTTTATTTTTTTTTAATTTTTATATGAAACCCTAGAAATACCCTAGGCCTATCAACACTCTCCAAGTTAATTCCTTGAGAGTATAAACACCATGTATCATCAAATTAAAGTCTTATGAATGAGGGTACTCTCTCTTATCTTCTTATCCTTATCTTCCATTTTTTATTATTTATTTTAGAGGTTTCTTTAGTACAGTTACTCTATTTTGTGTCGAGTTTCAAGAAATATTTTATGGTGTCTTTCTATGGGTAGTTTTTGATGAAATTACCTTCATTTTTAGTGGTGTTTCCTTTATTGGTGGTTGATCATTGTTTTTCCATTATTGGTTGTAGAATGTTGAACATCAAATCATGGTGGAGGATTCATTACCACTATTAATTTATGTGTAAGTGTGTACATATAATACTTTATATTCTTTGGGTAATGGTGGAATCAACCTAATAAATATAATAACTATAATTGAAAGTGAAATCAGAAGGGTGTTGTGATCGCATGTTATTTAGGCCATGTCGGTGCTGACAATTGATTCTCTAGATAGTGTGCTATCATTTTTGTTGTTGTTTTTGTTATTTACCATGATTAATACTCTGTAAATTTAATAAAAAATGTAAATCTAAAATTATTTAATGATTAATTAAATAGGAATGTAAATTTATTATCATTATTCCTTTAAATTGATAAAATATGTAAGTTATGATTGAATATTGTATATGATGAATTCTTAGTTATGGATGGTTAATGATTATATGTAGCTTATTTTTTTTGAACCTATGCATATTGAGTCCATAAATTCCCAAAAAATGTAATTGTTGTTTTCTAAAGATAATGTTTAGGCATGATCGAGCCCATGCTTGTTTGTGAAAGGCTTGAATGCCATAGTGTTATATCCTTAATTTCCCCATGAGCGTGTCATGCTGAAAATAATTTTCCCTTGTATTTATGCTATATGATGGTATATCCTTGATTTATTTTTTGATAACCTAGTATGGTTGGTAACTTTGGTGAATAATTGGTTGGTTTTCATAAGGTTATAGTACTAGATCAATTTGGGGGATAGTATGATGGAATGAGTTTTGTGAAATGGTGCAGACCATGACACTGATGTGATTATAATGAGTTGGGAATTGGTATTTATCATTGGTTGTATGGTTTTTTTCTTTTTATGGATGAATTTCTTGATTTTTTTTATTATTATTATCAACTAAGTTTTGTAGATGTTTTTGTGCACTGTAAGAACATATTCCTTGTTGTAGCTTAGGATGATTCCTTGGGTACTCAAAATTTATAGAATGATAATTGGATTAATAATTAACCCATGGAATGGGGTGTTTTTTATGGAAATAATGATAAATGTTATAATGTGATTAAATGGGAAATCATGGGATGATTGGAATTGAATGCTTCAAGGATCATGGGATGGAACTTGGTTTTGTAATATGATTTATGAAAGCATGTTGGCTTGTGATGAAATGGAATGGTTTAATTGGATTTTATTATGGGATAATAAATGACGTGAAAGTTTTGGTATTATTAAATGAATAAAGAGTTTTTTCTAATTATAATTGGAAATGGTTAAATATGATATTCTTGATTCTTTTGTGAATGTTTGAGAACTAGTTTCAAAGTCCTTAGTGGTGGAAGCCATGTGTTTATTGGAATAGTAGCTATAGTTTGAGTATAAGGCTATGTAGTTTCCCTAAGCGTGGTGGTAAATGATATTATATTTGTATTTTATGATTTCATACACTTCATCACTCAAGTTAGTAGGACAACATACACCCAAATTTTTTGGGGGTGTTTTCCCCAACATCCAAGTTAGTGAGGGAAAGGATAATTGACTTCTCTCCCTCCCATTATTCCCCTTTATCTTTAGTATATTATTAGGGCATACCTAGGCTATGATGAATTGAGGTATAGGGTATGGACTCAAATGGACTACGATATCTTGGTGTCTTTTTATACATTTATGTGTGGGTTGTAATGCCTTTAGGTTATAGTACATAATTATATATAATCAAGATATTTATGGATTTTCATTGGAGTATATGCATGGGTTATAGTGTCTAGAGTTATAATACATGATACATGGTTATAATATATTATAAATTTATTATTTGTGAGGGATGAGATAATGGTGATGATTTTTTAATGAGATTCTTGAGATATAGGATGAGATAATGGTATGTATATGATATGGTTTCCTGGGTTAAGTAAAATTACTTATGGAAGGGATGACCATGGGATGTGAGCCATTGGGTGTGAGGTTGACACACTAGTGGGGAAGTGGAAATGGTGTTCCTTTTATATATATATATATATATATATATATATATTAATATATATTTCTTACTTTTATTTTCTACTTGGTGAGTGATCCATGGTGAGGATGGAAATATCTTTACCTATTTGTGTGATGGGTTGGATTTATTTGTTTATTCATCAGGATTTAGTAATATTCTTTCACATTTTTCACGAGATATTCCAGGAAGGATCCTTCTGAGTATACTGGTGCGTTAAAACTATATATATATATATGTGTGTGTGTGTGTGTTTTTGTGTGTAAAATATTTATTATACTTTAATACCTAGTCATTGATTGAACTATGCATTAATTTCTCATGGAGTTGTTTAGAAGTTGTTGGAGTCTATGGTCTCTAACTAGGATTGTTTTAGGATTTCTAGTTGTTTCAACTAATATATGACATTACATTCATGTATCAATATTTCTCATTTATTTATATTATTATTTTGATTAGTGGATCTCCTATTGCATCTTATCCTTAAATTTATATATATAGGGTAATTCCTCTCATTGTATATATTATATACCCATGATCCTAGTCGTTAACATGTGGCCTATTGGAGGCGAGCTTCAAGGGTCATCACCCATCTCTTTACTATTGGTCTATGAGGGAGTCTAGTGAATAAGGGGTTGTAAAAACCTCTATTATCTATTTACATTTATAATATTACCTAACATTTACACCTTAATAACTTTGTGCTCCACTTTCCCATTAATAAAATTTGAATATTCTTTTTTGTGAATGTTTGATGATCCTACTTTGTATTTGTGTTTTATTGTTTTCATCGTGTTAAAAAGTGATGAATCACTTCGTGTCAATATGTATTGGAAAAGAATAAAAACTTGGAATCCCACTTGATATCCCAATCATGTTGTTGAAGAATACAACTATCCATGACAATTTCAAAGTTCGCATATTATACTTTGGATGAAGTGGTGATGCTTTGAGAATTGTTATAAGTTCATTTTATGGAATTGGATGTCATACTTGAATAATTCTCCTTGAAACTATGATGATTTATTGAAGTGATATTATAAGTAAAATACATATTCTATTATAGTTATAAGAATTGCACATTGTATACAATAATGAATAATGGAAATGATCCATCCATTGGAGTTTTTAGTTGGATGAAATTTGAAGAAGTTAAATGAAGGCCATGTAATATCTCATTATTTCATGAAGATTTATATGAAGATAATGAAAATATTCAATTTAATAATGGAAGATTTAATACCATGAAAAAAGAGAGAATACATTTTTTATTTTTTCTAAATAAAATTTGGAATAAGGTATTTTGGTTGGAAATGTACATAGTGATGACTAAGTACTTATATATGGGCATTTGTCAAAAACTTTGTCCAGCCCTTAGACAACCAAGGAACCCTCAACCACATATGTTGGATCAAATGGGGGGGGGGGGGTTAACCAAATAGGATAAGTTGACCTGGTTAGCCACAAGTTGTGTAGAGGAGAGTATAGTGCATGAAAGTAGAGAGGTGGCACCACCGTGTTAGGAAACCTGATGAAAGAGGATCTGAAAAGGTTCAGTGCCAGTGGGTGATCGAGATAGAACCCAATTACTCACATATGTGGAGTTAATGAAATATTAATTAATAAAAGTATCTCCCTAACCAAACAAAAGATTGATGTGGGATAGGAACCTACAAGGTACAATTCCTCTATTAAAAAGGATATGAAAATAAGGATGGTCATCCAATATATTTAATTATAGTCATTCAATCACAATCTACATCATATTTAAACTTTAGAAACACAAGCTCAAAAACAACACTTATTATTGTTAGATCATGTGGAAATTTTGATTCGTCATGATTTATTTATTTATTTTAGTTTAGTCATGCATGTAGCTATTCTTGTATGCTTGCACGTGATATAATGAAAATATACAGCTTCAAATGAATGAAAAATGAAGTTGTAGAGGTCATTCATGCATCCATTGAAATATACGGTGCATGGATTAGAAGTTGTTGACACATGAGATTATTATTGCATGAATAGGACAGTTTAAGAAGAGTCATCACATTCCACTATGCTTTGTGAAGAATAATATCCACAATATATTTGACTATGTGAAGTTGTTACATGAAAAAACTATTTGCACAAAGAATATCCACATTTATCTTTAATAAAGTAGATCCCATGAGCCATACTTGGATTTCAGGGAAGTAGATATTGAGATCTCCTGAATATTTTTAAGGTATTGTGAAGTGATTCAAGATCACATGCTCTTATAGACACATTATTATAATATAAGGATAAGAAGATTTGAATGCATAACCCTATGTAGAGAAAGACACACCTATACACACTGGAAATAAAAATTCTGCAAATAAGAATAATAATATATAGTGTGTGTGCTTGTATGAAAAAATGGATCAGTGTGAGCTATTTCATGTGAAGAAACATAAGTAAATAGTAAGGCACACATCAAAAAGGAATCATTAAACAATCAACTTTTTGTGTTTTTCACCCAGAAGAAATAAGTTACATTGATATATTTCATGCATGATACACACTGTACATTCATGATATATGGTTGTGATTCCATGAATGTCACCATGATTTCCTGAAGAAACTTTTAGAAACCAATACATAAAATTAATATCTCATATTTTTTGTTGATGTCCAGAAAAAAAAGTACTAATTTTGACTGAACTAATCTTTGATGATTATTATTTTTGTTGGAGAACATGAGTTTAGCATTTTACACATAAGTATTATTCTAACTAAAGAAGAAGAATATGTATCCTAGTTGATTGTTTCATATATGATACATACCTTTTGATTGTTTTATTTCAGGTATCCATTTGATTTCTACATTCATAGTAAGTTTATCAGAGTAATTTTTTTCCGTCAAAGAAGATTTTTTCTACATTTTTTATCACTTTATAAGGGGAAGGATGAAATACTACATCTTATGCTTCAAAGTTATAGCTTGAATTGTACTTGGTTGGTGTCAAGATAATGAGTTCAAGGATATTGTCTTTCTCATTCTTTTATTTATAATAAAAGACAATTTGTGTGCAGGTGGGATAATAACCATCATACAGTAAGGGCATAGTCTTCCACACTAGAGGAAAACCTCATAAAAATCATGGTGTTTTGTGTGATATACTATTTTAGGTTCATTATTTCTATCTACAGGTCAAGAAGAAAAGTATAACATCCCAAACCATTGTCCACTTAACTGGGGCCTTGAGCTAGTGGGTCACATGACCTCAATCACTCCTCCCCATACACCAGAGACTTCCGACTAGTAGTGAGGGTATAAAGTGGTACTATGGTAGACTATACCCTCATATTAGTGTGGAACAATAGATAACAAAAATAAGTATAAAATAGATAAATTATAGTATAAAAATACTATAAAGACTAGACCAGTAACCCACCATAGTGGAAGAACATACGACAGATGTAATAATAATAAACTACAAAATCTTAAATAACTGAACCACTAAATAATAATATCAAAAGCCACCATGAAGTTTCATATATGTGGATTCATGGAATGCTTATGTACAAGTGGAATATGGTACAAGAATATACAATAAACTATACAAAAAAGACAAAAATAAAAAATGTTGCTCAAATAGAATCTCGAGAATATTATCGATCCTCTATTCCTATATTCCATATACAACTAAAGAATATCAAATATTTATAGTAGGGATATCCATACCTATGGACAAGTAATATACTCAGGTATCAAAGGCAGCCTGAGTAGGGTGTAAGATAAAATCCCAGTAGGCCACCACTATGAGTGTCTAGAAGTAATCCAAGCAGTTTACATAACTAAGAAGTAGTGTATAGGTATAAATGAAATAAAAGAAAATATTGTGTAAATAAACACCAGCCTTCTTATATTTTTAAAGGACACATGGTGGTTCTACTTTCTTCATCTTAGGGCTAGAATAAGTGTCTGAATAGTAACAATGTATATAACAATAGTATATATATAATATAGATATATATTTCATCCACCTATATTGAATAAGTATGTTTGGATGTAAGTATCCATATATATAGCATCCCACATTTTTATCACATAAACTTTAATTACATTTTACAAAACTGAGGATCTTTAAGGTTTAGTTTCTTGGAAACTAGGAACTTAAAACATGAAAACATAAAAAATTATTCTCAAACACTTGAAAGAATTATCCTCATGTTCATCCTAGGTTCATTACTACATCTCATAACCTGGGAAAATACATAAAAAGAAAGGGTGAGCAGAAGGCCCAGTAAGGTAAACAAGAGAAACATTTTACATGTGAACTTGAGATACTTCAATAAGGTCATGAAAAGAACATTAAGGCATGAGAAAGAAATCATGAGATATATCATAATAAAAATAACATTTTTCATAACTTGAAGATGTGGCTACATCATTTAACATAGACAATCATGAAAATATCACGAAGGTCCGTCCCCAAGGTGTCATTTGAAAATTACCAAGGTTATTCACCAAGATATCGTGAAAATTGTAATCTCTAGTGGTTATATCATTACCCAATGCATTGGAGCGCTATCAGGGTGCACCCTTAAATTTGTCTTTATCATCATGTGAGCCACATATATCATCATAAATCATTTCATAAACAACCCACATAGCATAAAATAAATGGGTTTCATTTCATAATCATAACGTTTTAAAAACTTCTTTAAAGACATGATCTTTATGTCGCTTTAAACCCACGGAAAGGGAAAGCGGGTTTCATGTATGTAAATCCCAGAATTTAAAATAGAACATTTTGGTATATATGTGAATACCCCTATAGAAATAAGAGCTTTTAGTATTCAATTTATAACATAAAATAATTTTGAGAAAAGAGAGTGGCATTTTGAGACGAAAATTCTGCAGCATAACAACTATGTTTCGGGTTTTTAGAAAACATTGAAAAGAGAGGGGACATGGGTAAAACATTAATAAATGACCTATAAAATAGTATAGGGACAGAATAAGAAGGATATATGAACATGGTAATGAAATTTTAAGGACATACCATTTGAAATGAAAAACATGGAAGGAAGACAAAAATTAGATTTCTCTTATGAAAGTTCGGCAGCCTAACGACGTTACTTAAACTTCAACAAAAATGATTTGAAAAGATCAAATAGGGTCTCTCATTATGTGAAAATAAGAGTTCAGTATGATATATATAGATATCATACCCCAACATAATTAAAAAGGAACTTGAAAGACTTGACATGAAAGTAGAACTTTGAAAAGAATGAGAAGGGTGAAAGAATGCCCTTAAAAATTCGGCAGCCTAACGACGCCACTTAAACTTTCTTAAAACGAATTGATGAGAGAAAGATGGGGTCTCTCATCATATGAATATGAAAAGGGAGGTAATATGAATATAGAAGAACATCCTCCAACATAAGAACATGGAGTATAAAAGAAATGACATAAACGAGATTACTTGAAAAGGAAGAGAGAGATCAGATCCCTTACCTTAAAATGTAACTCTTAAAACTCAAAGGTTGGGACCTTGAAGGCTTGGGGGCACATTGGGAGGACTTCTTGGGAGGTAATGAGGTTATAACTTCATTGGGGGGGGGAGTGGGGAGTCGAAATGGATGAGAGGATGGCTTGGTATTTATAGGGAAAGTGAGGGGACAAGGCATTAATGGCCAAGGGACACCTCACAAGTGGTTTTCTCAAAAGCATGGGCTCTCCCATGGTATTTCCCATGGAGTTAGTCCACATGGGGCCCCCATATAATAATTCATCACCTTTGGTCGGCTAACCCATAAAATATCTAATGACATCATCATGACACAGTTATGATGTCATTAAACATACTGAAACCCTAAAACTGTATTTTTACTATTCACTGAAAATTCAACTTTCTCAGAAAAATACCAAAATTTCACCTTAACTAAATATCAATGCTCTGATTTCAAAAATTGAATCCATTTTATAAAAATAATTTTCTAAATATTTTTAATTTATTTTTTAAATAAATACTCTATTCACCGAAAATTCATTTTTTTCAGAAAAATCCCCAAAAATCACTTTAACATAATATCAATGCTCTGAGTTGAAAAATGAAATCCATTTTCTAAAAATAATTTTCTAAATATTTTTAATTTAATTTTTAATTAAAAAACACTATTCATCCGAAAAAAACTAATACTTGAATAATAATTTATGAAAACATTATTTAACCATTTTATTGAATCACATTACTTAATCAAGGTGCCTAGATTATATTAATACTTTCTTTAAGTGAGATTACTAATCCATTTGGTCACATTAATAATCCTAAGCATAAAATCACTATTCATAATTTAATATTCATCAAAAATTAAGTTGATCACATTAGACTCTAAATTTTGTACTTAACATAATTATAGAAGACCATTTTTTGAAAATCATTACACATTTTTAATTATTTAAGGTTTACATAAACATTTTTTTTAAAAAAAATATCCTTTCTCTAAAATTCACCAAAAATATGCATTCTATATTTATCCAGACATTTGAAAAGTCATAAACATCATTATAAGAAGAAATCCCAATTTTTATTTAAAACAAAGGATTACACAAGGTAGTTACGGTCTCCTTACATAGCCCCTTATCACACCAGCATAGGACCTAAGTGTAAGGTGTGATAAGGTGATAGAATCTGAGGGAGGCTCGAACAACATCCCACGAGTAGTAATTTCTCTCAATTTGAACTTCTCGCGAAGGTGATTCCGTTCTAGCTTCACACGATGAAGTTCGGCTTGGGTTTGGTCCAGAGCAAAGCCCAGTGGTGCTACCTGCTCCCCAAGTTCTGTTATATGGGCTTCGATCGGTCTAAGACTAATGGGTGAGGCCATTGAATCTTATTTCTATAATAATTAAGCAAGATTACTTGTATTTAGAGACAATAATCAAAACGTTTAGTTCCCAGAAGTCATATTAACCAATGTTCATATAACAATAAAAACCCAATGGTCTCATTTTAATTATACTCATGTTATCAAATGAAACATTTTTGTTGAGTATAAAAATAAAATAAAATAACACATAAAATTAGGATACAAGATTTATTCAAAATTTCGGGTCATTACAATCTTCCCCCCTTAAGAAATTGTTTCCTCATAATTTTAAAAATTGGGTTTTGAAATTTCATTGAAAGTCCCACATCGGAAAAGGAGTCAGTAAAACTATTACTTTAAAAGAAAGAAAGGGAAGTAAAAAGGTTACCTGAGTTAACCCACACTAGGATTCCATGTAGGAAAACATGGACATGGAGGAGAAAACAAAGGGTCAAGTTCTGAGGGAGAGTGATAGAAAACATGATTAGGAGAAAGTTAACCATAAGAAAATCCCAAACTTATGATGTGTGTAAACGGTATTTGATTACCTAGTACGAAACATAAACCAACAACGTTTTTTTTATGTTCCTTTTCATAATTTTGAGGAATTCATTTACTACATAGAACAAAAACATAAGAAAATATACCTACCTTCATGTAGAGTTTCATCCTTTAATAAGTTTCTACCAAAACTAATCTTTTCTCCAAACGATGAGCATTCAAAACTACTTGGTCTCATCAAAACACAAGAATCATATTCTAGAGAATCACATAATCCACAAAATATTAACTATATATTTCTTCTATAATTAAACATTTTCCCAAAAACAGAAAGGGTAAGGTAAAACAATTCTTGAAAAAGAAAGAATCCCATAGGAATAGAAACTACTTTTAAATCTTCAAAGTTCCATGGTACTACCCAAAGTTCATCATAGACCATTCCATAAATAACGTTCCTTAAAATTCCTCAAAATAAACCAAACTAAGATTGAAACCCAAATACAAGAAGGATTTGATAACATAGTCTTCCAAAATAAGCTTCATTATTCATCTCCAAACAACATCAACCACTCCTAACATCTTATAACAAAAGTAGCTAACCTAAACATATTTTACCAAAGAGTGGTTAATCATTCCCATAAGTAACCTAAATTACTATAAGTCCACCTTAAATTCACCGATTCTTCAAAATATAAGCCAACCTTACTCCTCAATGAAAATACCGTAGTAATCTATTTACCTCA
This sequence comes from Viscum album, assembly GCA_963277665.1. Lineage (NCBI taxonomy): Eukaryota > Viridiplantae > Streptophyta > Magnoliopsida > Santalales > Viscaceae > Viscum > Viscum album. The sequence continues at coordinate 629,144,503 of OY728134.1, read as the reverse complement.
ATCATATAGGGTCCCCAAAATAGATAACGTTTTCCAAAATAATAATCATCTTTTAATCCCCTAATCATCTATGTCATATTAATACGGCAATCATCGCATTTCCTATCACATTGGTTTTTGTGACATGTTCTTCCATTTCCCACCATTAACTAAGAAGAGAAAGTATAATTAGGGGATTAAATACTTAGCCAATAATCGTGAAAAGGAACTTAAAGCATATAAGGATAACTTGTAGAAGAAAAGTATACCCTAACTTGTGATCCCCTAGGTTCCCATCTAAGTTATCCATGATCATATATTCTTATGTGAATCTTTATTTTATTTTATCTTTGTTCCTTTAACAATGGTTCATACTAATCTTATGAATTTACCAAAGAATATCCCCCGGAAGTGTCGTAACCAAGAGTGCAGCAAGGCCCGTTGTCGTGTACCAGTTCCCATTTGAGTCTAGCTCAAAGCGGTGCTTTTGGGTTTTACCCCTATGTACATCTGTGCCAGAGCCACCTCTACCTGCTCATATCCATACATGGATGTATTTTTTTGGCAACCCATTACTCAATACTCACCAAAATACCAGGAAGATTTCCTATATATAAACTTTTCTATAGGATTATTCCTAAAGTTTTCATATCCTAATTTCCAAAAATAACTAAACCGTCCTTTGATACCAACTATAGCATCCCGCATTTTTACCACATAAACTTTCATTACATTTTACAAAATCTAGGATCTTGAAGTTTTAGTGTCTTGGAAACCAGGAACTTAAAACATGAAAACATAAAACATTCTCCTTAAACACTTGAAAGGATTCTCCTCATGTCCATCCCAGGTTCATTACTGCATCTCATAACCTGGGGACATACATCAAAAGAAAGGGTGAGCAGAAGGCCCAGTAAGGGAAACAAGAGAAACATTTTACATGTGAACTTGCGATATTTCAATAAGGTCATGAAAAGAACATTAAGGCATGAGAAAGAAATCATGAGATATATCAAAATAAAAATAACATTTTTCATAACTTGAAGATGTGGCTACATCATTTAACATATAAAATCCTGAAAATATCACCAAGGTCCATCCCCAAGGTGTCATTTGAAAATTACCAAGGTTATTCACCAAGATATCGTGAAAATTGTAATCTCTAGTGGTTACATCATTACCCAATGCATTGGAGCGCTATCAGGGTGCACCATTAAATTTGTCTTTATCATCATATGAGGCACATATATCATCATAAATCATTTCATAAACAACCCACATAGCATAAAAGAAATGGGTTTCATTTCATAATCATAACGTTTTAAAAACTGCTTTAAAGACATGATCTTTATGTCACTTTAAACCCACGGAAAGGGAAAACGGGTTTCATGTATGTAAATCCCAGAATTTAAAATAGAAAATTTTGGTATATATGTGAATACCCCTATAGAAATAAGATCTTTTATTATTCACTTTATAACATAAAATAATTTTGAGAAAAGAGAGAGGCATTTTGAGACGAAAATTCTGCAGCATAACGACTATGTTTCGGGTTTTTAGAAAACATTGAAAAGAGAGGGGAAATGGGTCAAAAATTCATAAATGACCCATAAAGAGGTAGAGGGACAAAATAAGAAGGATATATAAACATGGTAATGAAATTTTAAGGACATAGAATTTGAAATGAAAAACATGGAAGGAAGACAAAAATTAGATTTCTCTTATGAAAGTTTGGCAGCATAACGACGTTACTTAAAATTCAACAAAAATGATTTGAAAAGATCAAATAGGGTCTCTCTTCATGTAAAAATAAGAGTTCAGTATGATAAATATATATGTCATACCCCAAAATAATTAAAAAGTAAATTGAAATACTTTACATGAAAGTAGAACTTTGAAAAGAATGAGAAGGGTGAAAGAATCCCCTTAAAAATTCGGTAGCCTAACGGCGCCACTTAAACATTCTTAAAACGAATTGATGAGAGAAAGATGGGGTCTCTCATCATATGAATATTAAAAGGGAAGTAATATGAATATATAAGAACATCCTCCAACATAAGAACATGGATTATAAAATAAATGACATAAAAGATATTACTTGAAAAGGAAGAGAGAGATCAGATCCCTTACCTTAAAACGTAACTCTTAAAACTCAAAGGTTGGGAACTTGAGGGCTTGGGGGAACCTTGGGATGAATCCTTGGGAGGTAATGAGACCAGAAATTCGTTGGGGGAGAGTGGGGAGTCGAAATGGATGAGAGGATGGCTTGGTATTTATAGGGAAAGTGAGGGGACAAGGCATTAATGGCCAAGGGACACCTCACAAGTGGTTTTCTCAAAAGCATGGGCTCTCCCATGGTATTTCCCATGGAGTTACTCCACATGGGGACCCCATATAATAATTCATCACCTTTGGTCGGCTAACCCATAAAATATCTAATGACATCATCATGACACAGTTATGATGTCATTAAACATACTGAAACCCTAAAACTGTATTTTTACTATTCACTGAAAATTCAACTTTCTCAGAAAAATACCAAAATTTCACCTTAACTAAATATCAATGCTCTGATTTCAAAAATTGAATCCATTTTATAAAAATAATTTTCTAAATATTTTTAATTTATTTTTTAAATAAATACACTATTCACCGAAAATTCATTTTTTTCAGAAAAATCCCCAAAAATAACCTTAACATAATATCGATGCTCTGAGTCCAAAAATGTAATCCATTTTATAAAAATAATTTTTTAAATATTTTTAATTTAATTTTTAATTAAAAAAAACTATTCACCCGAAAAAAACTAATACTTGAATAATAATTTATGAAAATGTTATTTAACCATTTTATTGAATCACATTACTTAATCAAGGTGCCTAGTTTATATTAATACTTTTCCTTTAAGTGAGATTACTAATCCATTTGGTCACATTACTAATCCTAAGCATAAAATCACTATTCATAATTTACTATTCATCAAAAATTAAGTTGATCTTATTAGACTCTAAATTTCGTAATTAACATAATTTTAGAAGACCATTTTTTGAAAATCATTACACATTTTTAATTATTTAAGGTTTACATAAACATTTTTTTTAAATATCCTTTCTCTAAAATTCACCAAAAATATGCATACTATATTTATCCAGACATTTGAAAAGTAATAAACATCATTATAAGAAGAAATCCCAATTTTTATTTAAAACAAAGGATTACACAAGGCAGTTATGGTCTCCTTATATAGCCCCTTATCACACCAGCATAGGACCTAAGTGTAAGCTGTGCTAAGGTGAGAGAATCCAAGGGAGGCTCGACCAACATCGCACGAGTAGTAATTTCTCTCAGTTTGAAAATCTCACGAAGGAGATTACGTTCTAGCTTCACACGATGAAGTTTGGCTTGGGTTTGGTCCAGAGAAAAGCCCAGTGGTGCTACCTCCTTCCCATGTTCTGTTAGATGGGCTTCGATCGGTCCAAGACTACTTGGTGAGGCCATCAAATCTTCTTTCTATAATAATTAACCAAGATTACTTGTATTTAGAGACAATAATCAAAACGTTTAGTTTCCAGCGGTCATATTGACCAATGGTCATATAATAGTCAAAACCCAACCGTCTCATTTTAATTATACTCATGTTATCAAATGAAACATTTTTGTTGAGTATAAAAATAAAATAAAATAACACGTAAAATTAAGAAACAAGATTTATTCAAAATTTCGGGTCGTTACAATATACCTAGAATACTAAGTGTTTAATGGACATGGACATAACTCAATAATCTATAACCAATATAAATGAGCCTATAAGCTCATGTAAAGGGGTACATTCTCTACATCTCATGATGAGTGAGAGACGCCATGCTCAACACTCGAGATGGTGGGTGAGTCTCCATTTCAACACCCAAAACAAGGGATATTGTGTGTCATGAACACCATCCAAATAGTGTCAATGGTGTGAGATGTCATGATTATCCACCGATGTAAGGGAGAGTGAATCTTCATCCTCAACATTTCCCTTAAGCATAATTCGACAACCAATTTCAATGGAATATAAATAATTAAAATAATATCCATGAGGTATTACCTCTCATGAATTATATTCATGAAGTATAGATATAATCAAGGCATCATATTCCATATAATCAAGTTCATTATTATAAAATATAAATCATATACTTTCCACCCTATTCCATTTAATCCATTTAAGGAAGGATAACCATCATGAAGCAAGACATTTTGTTTAATAAAAGCTATTTAATTAATCAAAATAAGGAAACTCAATTTCACAGTTTAATTAAACACATAGATGGTTCCATTATCAATTGGGAAATCACCTACACAAGGTAATTCCATCCATAAGTCAATCAAATCACATAGGGGGTTCTATAAAAAATTATATGAAAATGGTAAATTCCATTTATAATCCAAGGAAAACAATTAGAATTCATTTTAGGCATTTAACCAATTAATTATAAATGGCATATCAAGTGGGAACACCCAAGGGGTGTCTATGATTGAGGTTGACATCCTCTAATTACTAAACAAAGATCCTTAGAATTATAAAAAGATGTGTATATCAATTTAAAATGTGGATTTTTTAAGGAAATGACTTGAAAAGGAAAATGTGCAGCATAATGATACGGCTATGACCATAACATTTTGGGAAAACAATGATACCACGTACCTTATGTTTGTTGATGACTCCTCATACAATAACAAACTCAAATTTGAAGTAGGTTGGGAGTAATTGAAGATACAGTCCAACATCCTAAAAATAAGGGAAAGATATTTCACTTAAATAGCATAACAGATCTGAAGATAAAATTGGAATGGGAGGAAGAGGAATATAGAGAATACATTTAGATATCCAATGGTTATAATGTAACTCTATTCAAACTTCACACTAAAACATTAATAGCTATTTACAGTGGTTTTTTATTGGAGGTTTATTAAACCGCCAATAAATTTTTTATTAATGTTTTAACGACGTTTTTTAAAAAACCACCGCCAAAACTTTTTTTTCAACCCCGACACTTCTTCCCCCCCGAGACCCCCTTCTGTCCCCGACCCCCACAAGACCACCCCCCAGCAACCCCTAAAACCCTCGATGCCTCACTACCTCGCCCCTCGCCGCCTCACCCCTCGTCGCCTACCCACCTCACTACCTCGTAGCCTCGCTGCCTCTCCACCTCATTGCCTCGCCACCTCATCCCCTCGCCGCCTTGCCACCTCACCACCACACCACCTCACCGCCTCTCCGCACCTCACCACCATGCTGCCTCACCACACCTCTTCTCCTCACCCATGTCTAAGGTAGTTTAGCAAATTGGTTATGCAAAATACCATATTTTATCTTAGGTATTATTTTACTAGTGCACACTTGTTATTTTTACACCTATTTGGATTCTAAAATATATTATTCATTATTTATTCATGTTTTATGTTGTGATCATGTGTGACATAGAATTATGTTTTATTGATATTATAGTTAATGTATCATATTCAAACATATTTACCTTTTGTTTTGTTGAGTATTAGATTCATTATAATGGAATTATTTCTTCATCATGACTATTAATTTGATATGTTGAGCTTGTTTTTACTTTTTTTATACCATTCATGTTGATTAGTATAAATAATAATTCCACCTTGACCATGGATATTATTTTGATAAATAATGAGTATGTTAGAAGGGGTATTTTTCTGTTGAATAACTTGTGTTTTGGTATGTATTATATGGAGATTGATGAATGGGATGGGATCACAATGACTTGATTTTTGTATACCCCTTTCACCTATCCCTAAATTCATGTGATGATAATTCCTTCATTCTTGTATACACCTTCCTATTTAAAAAATACAAGGATTTTCCCATGACTCAACCATGAGAAGTATTGCTATGATCTTAGTTTGATGGGAATGACATCATGGATTCCTTGACCTGATGTCTCATATCTAAGTCTAGGATCAAAGAAATTATGTTAGGTATAAACCCTCCCATTATAGGGATTTATTTTTTATAATTGATTCTATTTTATGAATTTTTTCATTATCTGATGCCTCCATGTTTTTATTGATAGAAATTTGTAAATTAATTTTTATATAAATATATATAAATGTTTATATTGATATAAGGAACATATGTAAGTATATTCCATATAAGTTAGATACTAAGTGTTTTATTACTGGGTATCATATGCTCACACCCAGCATATACACTTAGGGGGGACATGAAATTTCATGGTCTATTTTTCGGGTACCTATAGGTACAAGTACATGTTCGGATGAATTTTTTTTCTAATCATGGTTGATTTTTGTATGACTCGTGTTCCATTTAGTGTTGTAAAATGGAGATGGGACATTGATTTTTTCATTTAGCCTTAGGTTTTAGGGATCATTTTATAATATTGACCTTTGTATGATTTATAAATATTTATCATATGGAATTCACTCTATTTAGATCATGTTAGTTTTCTTGTATTTTAGTTTATTAATAAAATTGTGTAAACCAAATCCCAATGGCCATCTTAGAACCTTGATGTTATTCTCTAGACTTTGGTGATCGAGAGGTGAAAATGAGGTCATGTAGTGCTATATCCTAGTACTATTTAGGTATCTCGGTCACTATCACTACACCATATGTACTTTTTTTCTTACATAAGATCTTGAATCATGGAGGTGTTTTTTCTACTTGTACCTTTATCTCTTATATACATTGGTTTAAGATCCTTACCTCTTACTTCATATCAACCATTTATAGTAATTAATAATGGTTGTTTTAATTTAAATTGTTGATATAAAGGATTTAAATATCGATAGTACTGTTTGTGGTTATTTTACTTTCAAGAATAGTTTATCAAATTTCTTCGTCAAAATTAGTTTTTATGTAAGATTATGCTGAATAATGTAAGTTTCTAGATTAATTTTTTGAGACATTATAATATATTGGATGTGTGTGAAGAGTTTTGTATTTTCTTGTATCTTTTACAATGAATTTTTTTAGTATTCTCCCATAGATGTATAGAATTATCCAAACCACATAAATATTTATTTTATATTTGGTTTTATTTTGTGTGAAGTGTATTAATAAAGTTTTTTGTATTAATTTGGTGATATCACTTCCTAGTTCCAGTGCATAGACTCGGTGAATGCAATTATCAGACAAACCTCTATTCAATAGGATTATGGAGCTTTCCACTATATAGGATGAGGTTCATCATAAAAATTTATATCCATTGTATATCACATATTTTATAGATCTTTCCACTCATTTAATTTTATGTGTTGTTTGGATATTTCAATTTTATTAGATGTTCTATACATCTATCCGATTATTTCAACCTGATAACCACCATGGGCTATTGGGAAAAAGTGTCTTTGAGGGTTATTTTTTATCTAATCCTAGACTTTTTCCAAACATTTAACATATTTTTATATTTTTTCAACTAGTATATAGGAATCTCTTTGCCTAATTATTAATAGTTATGTGTTTTAATTTTTTTAATATTGTGTAGGAACATTGTGATATGCATGGATAAAAGCTGGATCACATTACCGAGGAACACACCTCAGTATGTTAAGGGTTTGGAGTATTTTTTAGAATTTTCAATTTCCAATCGATCTATTGAAGGTATAATAAGATGTCCATGTCCTAAATGTAAATTTAGAAGATGGTTGAAGAGAGATGAAGTTTATGAATATTTAATATTGAATAAATTCCCTAGTCAATATTTGTGTTGGATTTGGCACGAAAAATCGAAAATTATAGAAAGGTTGAGCACTGATGTCAATCCATAGAATGAGCTCCCAAAATCATCGACAATAGGAAATGAAATGAAAAGCCTTATAAATGATGCATTTTTCACTACAAGACACCACCATCAACATCAAAAAATATCAAAAAAACCAGATGAGGGTGCTACAAATTGCAATGTGACAAGTTATGTTTTTGAGACTTTAGGACAACCAGATGAAGATTGTAACATATAAGTGGATCCTCCTCTTGATTATGTGGAGACTAATATAAGAGAAAAATTCACTGAGGAAAATATGTTTCATGATTTAGTTGATGATGGAAATAAATAGTTGTATAGTGAATGTTTGAAATATTCAAAACTTTTTTTCTGAAGTTGTACCATATCAAATGTCTATGTGGAATTAAAACAAAAGGCAATATTCATGATATTGTAATTGGTTCGTGATTCATTTCCTGAAGCAAACATCCCTGATTCATTTTATGATATGAAAAAAGGTGTTAACAGGCTTGGTTTGAATTATGCAAAAATACATGTGTGTCCCAATGATTTTATGCTTTATTGGCGAAAGGACTCAATTATACATGATTACAAATAATGTTCATCTTCTAGATAGCAGTCAATGGGTGATGTTGGAATTATGAATCAACATACTACCATGAAGAAGAAGAAAAGGAACACACCTGTAACGTTTTTGTGTTACTTTCCTTTAAATCCTTGATTGCAAAGATTATTTATGTCATCGAAAACCACCAAACACATGAAATGGATTTCTATAGATAATAATGATGATGGGTTAATGCGACATCCATGAGATTCATAATCACGGAATACATTTGATTCATTAAATCCATATTTCTCATCTGATCCTAGGAATGTTCGATTGGGATTGGCTACCGATGGATTCAACCCATTTGGGACTTTGAGTACCAATTATAAAATTTGGCCGGTTGTTTTGATCCCTTACAATCTGCCTCTGTGGATGTGTATGCAACAAAAATCTTTTATCATTTCGATTATTATTCCTAAAAAAATGCCTGGAAATGATATTGATGTATACTTGCAGCCTTTAATTGAAGAATTACATGAGTTATGGAGAAACGGTGTTGAGACATTAGATGCTTCTTCTAAAACAATGTTCAAAATGCATGCTTCTTTAATGTAGACCATTAGTGACTTCCCTGAGCTTAGGAATTTATCTAGTTAGAAAACTTACATGAGTTTGGCTTATCCTATTTGTAACTTTGATTTTGAGCCCAAAAAGCTACCTCATAGTATAAAATGGTGTTTCTTGTGCCATAGAATATTTCTTGATGCATATCATAAATTTTGGCTGAACAAATCAAAATTTAATGATTTAATTGATCATAGACCACCTACAAAGTTGTTAAATGGTTCTGAAATATTGACACAACTTGAAAAAGTTGAAATATAATTTGGGAAGGTTTATCATTTGAATGATAGTGGGAAACAGGTTCTAAGTTCATCATCAAGTGAAATCTGAATGCAACAATGGAAGAAGAAAGTATATTCTTCAAACTTCCGTATTGGGAATTTAATTTGTTGTGGCATAATCTTGATGTGATGCATATTGAGAAGAATTCCTATGACAATTTGATCTTCACATTTATTAATGAGCTTGGAAAGTTAAAGTATCATCTCAATGCTTGGAAAGACTTACAAGTAATGAACATAAAACATGATCTTTGGTCAGATGAGAATGAAAAGTATGCTCTGTCAATTTTTGCGATGAAAAATAAAGATAAAGATACATTCCTTCAAATTTTAAATCATGTGAAAGTATCTGATGGGTATTCAAGTAACATCTCAAGGTGTGCTGACTTAATGTATCATAAGTTACATGGATTGAAAAGTCACATTTACATATTTTGTTACAGTAGTTACTACCATTGTCATTGTGTACATTATTGCCTGAAAAAGTTAGTATTGTTGTACTCCAATTATGCACATTTTTCTGGAAACTATGTGAGAAATATATACATCTATTTGAGCTTGAAAACCTTTAGTAGAGGTTTGTATTGACACTTTTTGCAATGGATATGATCTTTCCTCTATCATTTTTACATTCATGATGAATTTAATAGTGCATTTGGTTAAGGAAGCTAAATTAGGAGGCCCCGTTCATTATCGATGGATGTATCAAATTGAGAGGTACTTTATTTAAATGTTTTTCAGTTAATTAGAAAAAATTTAGAACTTAATTAAATGCATAATTATTTTTGTTTTTTTATATTTCACATATATCTTGGGCATTTGAAATCATATGTGAGAAATAAAGCTCAACCAGAAGTCTCTATTGTTGAAGTCTATTTGGAAGAAAAGTTTCTTAACATTTTTTCAAGATACTTTGATGATATTGTGACAAGATTTAATTGAGTTGTATGTGTTGACGACACATCGACTCAATCTCAAATACATGTGAAATCTAAAATATTTCCTGTTATTGTCCGACCAGTTGGGAGGACCTCAAATGATACATTGATAGAAATGGAATTATTACAGGAATATAGATATGTGCTGCTGAATAGTGAAATTGTAGATCCATTTATTGAAGAGTTGAGTATACAAAAAAGAGACGAATGAGAGGTTTAACACGAAATGATAAAGATGTCATGAAATCTGTTAATAAGGAGCTTGTAGAATGGTTTGCACGATGTGTAAGTTCATAAATATTGCAATAAATATGAATATTAGGTTGACACATATATTTTTTAATTCTAATAAAGTATATTTCTTTTTTCAGATCATGAGTACTGATACTCGAGTAGTTTTGTCAAAATATTTGAAGTTTCTTGCTCGAGGTCCTCTAAAACAAGTTAGAAAGTTTGACGCTTACAACACAAATGGCTTTAGATTTCGTACAGTCGACCGAGAAGAGGGTTTGCAAACATAGAATAGTGGTATATTTACATTTAATGATGTGGGATACTATGGAAAGCTGACCAATATTATTGAATTAAACTTCCATTGTAATTTTTCTATTGTTTTATTCAAATGAAATTGGGTCGATATTATCAGAGGTGTTAAAAGAGATTACTTGCAATTTACTTCTGTGAACTTCTCTCGCTTGATGGATTTTGGTGATCATGAACTGCATGGTCCATATATCTTATCATCGTAAGAAAAAAATAGAATATTATGTGAATGATGTTGTGGATGAAGGGTGGAGTGTAGTTTCTCACGTAAAACAATGATATTTGTATGATATGGGTGATGGAGTGGAAGATTTGACCTCTGAAATTGAATCTCATAAACAACAAGAATCAGAATTATTTATCCCTCATAATATTGAATATATTAGTCTATAAAGGATAAATTAAGTGGATTAAGTAATGGATTAAGAAACTGACATGATTGAAAGAGAAAATTATTGTATGTACAGTTGTGCATTCATTTATCAGCCACTTATTTAATTTGTGCAATCATTAATTATCATTGTTATGTATATATTTTTTGTTAGTAATATGCATCTGTTATATTTTTTTAATTTTTTTCTACATAATTTTTTTGAAATATATGTTCTGAACTTAATTTTATTTGATTAAATGACAGGAATGTCAAGGAGGAAGTGATATACTATTTATCAACCACTGCGACAGATGACGATCCATCTGTCTCCCTCCCTACGAAATCTAAGCCACCATCTGCCTGCCCCCTGCACCATCCCCCCTGCACCATCTATCACACCCTCTATGATCATCCCTTCAGAAGCTCAATCATTTCCTCTTGCTTTAGGATCCCCAATAGTGGGGGAGCAGGACTCCACTTCTAGTTCTTCATGGGGCTACTGGAGGGTGACTGTTATAAGTACAAAATTTAATATGAATAAATTTATTGAACATTTTTTATATTAACTGTTTATTTATTAAAGATGGAAACAATGAAACTGTGGAGAAAAATATAATTTTTTTGATGTATGGAATCTAACCGGAGATAATATAGTTGTCCCATTCGATTCATATGGGGTCTCTACGGATGACGCTGCAAGATTACTTGACCAAATTTTAGTGCAGCTTTCTATGGATCCTATTTCCCTTCCTATTTCATATGATGATTGGATACATATGCCTAAAAGTTGGAAAAATGATGTTTTTTATTCCCAAATAATGGTAATTTTAATACATTATGGCATAATTTAATTTTATGTTATTAATATTTTCAAAATGAATTTCTGTGTACATATGTTTTTTCCACTTTACGGTTGCTGATGTGATAACACGAAAGTGGACATTGAAAAATCGTGGAAAAAAATGGAAAGACTTTAAATGGATATTGTGGGTCGATGTCAATGATACTTCATTGACCTCCCAAAAGATGTATTACAAGCTACCCAATGGGGTACCCAAAGGGGAGTGTAATGTTTTTGTTGACAGACATTGTGATGAGAAGCAGATGATATTTTAATATATATTACTATAATAATATAATTTTAAATTTATACATGTATATGAAGAGGAGATGACATTGAATACATTACTATTAAATTTTATTTTATTTATTTTATGATCATTCAAGAAATAATGCATCAAGCCAGGCTAAGCAAGTCATACCTCACACTGCGGGGTCAAAGAGTTTTTCTAGAAGCTGATCTGCTCTGGTAATCTTTTAATTATTTTAAATATTTACAATACAATATTATTTGTTTAATATATTAAATTGTTGAATTATGCTTGTTTAATGCAGTCACAGAGTTTAGGGCATGAAGCATCCCAAACAGAAGTGTGGTTGAATGTTTACCAAAAATATGATGGATGTTTTGTTAATGAGCCTACCAAAGAAGTTGGGGTATGAACTCATTTTTTATTATAATAACTTATTATCAGTTGTTATTATGTTAGTATATATTTCTTCTAATATGACTATTATTTGATTTATAGGTAAAAATTAAAGAACTGGGGGATTCCAATCCTACGCAGTCATACTTAGTCTCCCAGGATGACCCAATTGCTAAGGTCCTTGGGAAGGAGCATCCTAGTAGAGTGAGTGGGATGGGTTTGTGACCTGTACCATCTAAGGTATTTGGAAGGCCATCGAGGATTACAGTTGCATCTACTCCTGGTTGTAGTCAGTCCATACCCTGAGAGACTTAGAGAGAGATTATTTCTCCGTGAAACACAATTCACAACCAGGGGATTAGATATCTGCTTTGCAAAAAGCGTTGATTGATTTATATAAGAAGACGACCAGATTTTCCCCTGGTGGTATTACATTGATTTGTGGTGAGTAGGTAAATCCCAAAAATTCAAAATCATTTATTTTGAAAACTTTCATTGGTTTTATGTGTAACTATAAATATACAACAATATTTAATTTTCAATATAATGTTCTTTCAGGTGGTAGTAGGAAGTAGAGATGAAGGTGGAGATGGTGATGAGATTTGTTCATCATCGGCCAGTGATTAGTTTTTTTGTTGATATGTTGGACAAATATGGTAACAGTCAGTTTTTATATGTATCATATGTGGCACATAGTTGCCACCAAACATTTTCATAACCTAACATTTTCTTTATTTCTCATGTTTCCTTCTATGTATTCTATTGATTTCTGATGTTTCCTTTTATGTCTTGATTTCTCAAGTCTGGTATGCACCATATATGTTGATTCTTTTTTTTCATGAATCATGTTTTATGATTCATTTTTCCTAAATTTATTAGGTTTTTGTACCCAAGTATAAATGATAAAAAAACATATCCTATAGTAACATGAATCAATATATTCGTAGTTCTTGGAAAAGGTCCTCTATAAAAATTTATCTCCTATATAAGAGGAGAAGGATGAGATGTGTAGAAACCATTATGTGAGAAAGAAATAAAAAAATTGATGTGTATGAGGAAGGGTCTCGCCTTTAGGGTATAACCAGTGTGATTATAATTTTCACCAAAGCCTATTATAGGAGATCCCAACATCATTACATATATTGAAACATCATGAATCCATCCACAACTAGTTTTTATATAATACCCCTATGCATATTAATCTCTTTCCTAGGGCAAGAGTCATTGTTTCATAACATTGATTTGTGGATAAAGAACCACATGATAAGGATATTTATGTAGATTTGGATAATATGTAGAGGAAGAAAGGTCTTACTAGGTAGAATACTCTAAGAAGTTTCAAGTCTTACAAGATGGACCATGAGAATCTTGAAATTTCCTTGGGTGGGCATGAAATATAAGAGGACCACCTAACCAAAATATGAAACCCAAGCTCACCAAATTTTAGCCTTGGGCATGGTGAGGGTAAAATGGTTGTGAAATGGGAACTAGGTCATGGATTCTATACATAAAATTATATAGAAGAACCACTATGGATTAGACCACTCCATGTTCTATGATTTTTGGGAGGTCAACTTCCATTTTAAAATTGAAAAAAAGATAAAATGACAATGATGGTTCTAGATCACACTTTTACCAAACCCACCACATGAGTTTTGGATATTAACCATGTTTTAGTATAGTCTAATGTGATTCACTAATAAATAAGAGATTTATTACCCCCTTGTTTTAAATTTTAGACTTTCCCTCAATTCTTAATTGACCCTTACTCATACTCCACTTCCCCAGTCACCTACCTTGGTGTTCCAAACCACTTGGATCATATTGGATCATTTAGATTGAAGTTATTTGATTACTGGTAGCCCTCTCTTTCCCCATTAATTATTTATTATCATTCTATTATATTCAAGATTTCATTATGGTGGTAATTCTCCTCTTTTTTGGGTGGTTTTTGATGGAGTCTTATTATTCATTGGTTTCAATAGTGATTCACTTGAGATTAGTGGTTGTGATATGTTGTGGTTATGATGTGTTATATGTTGTATCTATTGGAATGGTTTTTTTAGGGAATTGGTATTGGGATTGCTGTATCAGCTGCTTTTTTTGTAAATCTATCTTTAGTAGTGGTTTTAACAATCACAAAATAAATATAATATATTTAGTGGCAGTTTTAACCACAGCTACAATTACAGTATCTTAATTTCTATGGCTGTTAAAATTTCCACTACGTACAATAATTTAGCAGCACTTTTAACCTCCGCTAAACAGTTTTCATATTCCTTTATTATATCATGGAGGTTTTAATGGTTTTAGTGGAAGTTTTCCCTAGCGAAACTAATATTTTTTAGCGATGGTTTTAACCACCGCTAAATAGTTTTCCTATTCATTTATTATATCAAGGGGTTTTTAATGGTTTTAACGAGGGTTTCCCCCAGTGAAAATGGTTTCTTTTCATGGTGGTATAACCACTATGAAAAAAACCCAGTTTCCCCAGGGTGAAATCGTCATAGAAACCATTAAAACCGCTGTGAAATATACCCACTATGATGGTTTCCATAAACTGGTGCTAAATCTAGGAAACTACCACCTATTGTATATCGACACAAACTTTAGCAGTAGTTTCAAAAAACCACCACAGAACCATATGGATACTGTTTAAACCGCCTCCATTTCTAGGAAAAACTTCTAGGAAATGGTCTTTTTCTTATAGTGTCAGATCAGAGAGATATAAAAAACCTATGTTGAATAGGATGAGATCTTATAGGAGGATAATGATATTCCATCCACTAGAAATGAATATGTTGGAAAGAAAATAAGTTTTTAAGATTCATTAATGGAATTTTGGATATTTAACCCTCAAAAATAGGGGTGCACAGTTTGGCTGCATGGTTTGGCCAAAATATGCGGTAATTGTGATAATCCCACTATCTAAGGAGAGACCCTACAAGATTAAGGTGAATGGTTTCCCTAACCATTCTAAAACCATGAAAAAAGCATCTATCAAAAACTATATGTGGACTAAATTGATGTGAACCTAGTCCCACATGGTTTCAAAAAAACTGGGCGGCCTCCCTACTGATTAAGATACCCTTCACGATTAACCCCCATAGGATTAGTAAAAATCATGTGGTAACCATGAAGCCTACCCTATTTTCCCATTTTCTGGAACTTCGGGCTCCAATAAAGCCTCAGATTCTCCTATATCCTTCCTTATGTCATGGTACACATTTATTAATATTAAAAAATGGATTCAAATTGAAAAACATTGAATCTTTACCATTGTAAAAAGTTGGGTTATTACTATCTCCCCTCCTAAAAGAAACTCATCCCTGAGTTGGAATTCTATGGGTAAATAGGTATCATCAACAAATATTTCCAACCACTTAGATCATATATCAGCTTCCTATTCCCATGTCTCATCATGTACTCAGACATT
Source organism: Viscum album (assembly GCA_963277665.1). NCBI lineage: Eukaryota > Viridiplantae > Streptophyta > Magnoliopsida > Santalales > Viscaceae > Viscum > Viscum album. The sequence goes on along the minus strand of OY728134.1, from coordinate 629,128,535 downwards.
CTACCAGATCTCCTGTACAAAATCAATTGTCCTTCCTTATAGTGTCTTCATGATCCAACCCACAATAAAAACTAAATATTCATCAAAATATGCATCTACATCCAACTCAACCTCATCTGTATGAAAGAAATGGGATGGGTCTAGATGAAGTCAGTTAATCTGAGATACATGAAATATATTATGCATAGATCGATATCTCTGAGTAAGTGCTATCATGTAATCCATTGTATTGATTCATTTCACAACCTCTAAGGGTCCAATGAACCTAGGTGATAGATTACCTTACCTTCTAATATGTCTATGGACCAACCCAGCAAAGACTTGAATGTAAACATGAACTTCGACCTCTAACTTAAGAGATCTTTAGTTTTAGTTGACTTATGAATGCTATCTGGTCTGATCTTTCATCTTGAACTTTCTGATCAACTGGACCTACTCTATATTTTCCTGAACAAGATGTGGTCTAAGAAAAGTTATCCCCCTACCTCTAGCTAGAATGAAGGTGAATGGAAAGTATTACCATATAAGGATTCAAACAAAAATATCTCTATAGTATCTTTAAAACTGTTATTATAAGAAAAATCAATGAGGGGTATATGTTTTTACCAAGAACCCCTGAAGTCAAGGACACATGCATGGAGCATGTCCACTAAAACTGAAATCATACGATATGTCTATCCATCAGCCTATAGTTGATAGTCCATAAATAGAAGCACCTATGTACTCATGGAAATCTACAACCCCTTCCAGAAACATGACATAAAATGAGTGTCACTTTTAGAAATGATAGAATGAGGAGCTCCATGAATTCATATGACATCCCTAGTGTTTAAAATCCTCATCGTATATATCAAGAAGTTATCTTGAATTAGTAAGAAGTTTGAAACCATCATTTAACAATCAATGACAACCCACACTATATTGTTTCCCTGAGTTGATCTGGGTAAACCAGTCATGAAATCCATAGAAACATCATACCATTTCCACTCGGGAATAGATAATGGTTGTAGAATCCATATCAGACGTTGAAGTTCCTATTTTACCTATTGATAGGTGGAACACCAAGTGATAAATATTATAATCTCATGGTTCATACCAGGCCACCAATACCAGTTTCATAGATCCTGATACATCTTGGTGACACTGGGATGAACAGCCCAAACTGTGGCATAAAATTCTCACATCATTTCCTCTCTGATATATTCTAGAACCCATACACATCCATGGGTTAGTAAATTATCATCCCCGTCCATGGGCCAACCTAAATATGTATCAATATATGAGATTATTTCCCTAAGGAAAAGTACCTTGGGATCAGATATTTTCATTATTCTTATCCATTCCAGAAGGGTAGAGGTTACTGCTAAATCTGAGAGTATGGTGTCACCATGATCCTCCTAAAATTAAACACGCATCTCTAAAAACAAGGCCATGATATTTCATTCACCACTATCCTCCTGGAACACCTATGTTTGAGTCTTCTAGATTAAATAATTTTCTGATGTATTGTCTTTACCAGGAATGTAGGCAAGCTCAAAATTAAATTATTGTAGGTACTCAACCCACCTGCACTACCTAAGATTTAGATATTTATGTGTAAATATGTAAGTGGGGATTTTGTGATTTGTGAATACCAAAAAATGATCTCTAAGTAAATAATCTCACCAACTGCATAAGGAATGAACTACCATAGCTAGCTTGTGTTCATCTGTTAGGTAATTCTACTCATGGGGCCTCAACTAACAAGACCCTTACATGATGACTCACTTTTCTTACATCAGAAAAGCTCCAATCTTGATACCTGATGTGTCATAGTGGACTATATAGAACCTTCCTAGATATCAAATAATTATTATCGGCACTGAAGTGAATTTTCCCTTCAATGTATAAAATTATGCTTTACAATCTTCTAACCATACAAATTTCACACATTTCTTTTTCAATCCCATAAGAGGTGCTATAAGACGTGAAAAATCTTGGATTAAGCATCTATAATATTCAACTAACCCCAAGAAACTCTGAATTTAAAATATTTTCTTAGGATACTCCCAAGAAACTACAACTCTCAGTTTCTCATGGTCAACTGAAAATCATGACTCTTAGATAATGTGACCCAAGAAGTGGACTTCGTCAATCCAAAAGTTGAATTTACTGATCTTAGAATAAAGTTGATTCTCTCTTGTTGTATTAAGTGTGATATCAAGATGGTTGACATGGTCATGTATGGAGCATGAATAAACTAAGATTTCATATACAAAGAATACCATGAATGAATCAAGATATGGGTGGAAAAACCTAATTCATTAGAGCCATAAATATTGTAGGTGAGTTCATGATACCAAAGGACATGACTAGGTACTCATATAGACCATACCTACTCATGAAAGTTGTGTATGGTATTTATGATGACCAGAAACACACATGATGATATCCTAACCTCAAACTAATTTTTTAAAACACACTCTCTCCTATGTTCTGATCAAATAGTTCATCAATTCTAGGCATTCAATACAGATTCTTTGTCATGAGATGGTTTAAATGATGTTAATCCGTACAAAGCCTAAGGGTATTGTCTACCTTCTTGGAAAAAAACAACTATTGAGCCCCATGGATAAGTGCTAGGGAATATAAATCATTTAGCCTCTTAATACTCCAACTATTTATTGATCTCTAGAAGTTCCATATGCGCCATCCTATAAGAAGAAATGGTTACTGATACTACTCCTGGAACAATATTAATAGTAAAATATGCCTCTCACACTGGAGGTAGACTAGAAAAGTCACTGGGAAAGACATCCCTAAAACGATCAATTATAGGTGGGAAAATAGTGTATTGTAACACCTGATCATCCAATAAAATAATGACAACTTGATGTTTCGTATTACCTAGCCTCTGCTTCTTAGTTTTATCTCGAATCGCATGAACATACCATTCTCTATAATGCATGTTCCTACCACCCACTGGTGATGTAAATGTCACTCTATGATGATAACATACTATATGGTCTCGATAGAGAAATAACCAATCCATCCCAATGATTACATTTAATCTCATAAATTCAAGGATTAAGAGACTCCATATGAAGAGGTATCCACCTATATTAAGAGTAAAATTTTTACAATTACAAACTACCTCTGATCAGATACCTAACAGGATATCAAGCATCATAATGCCATAAAAGTGTTCAATATTTAGTCCTATACACTCTATGATTGCCTCAGATATAAATGAGTTAGATTCACTTATTTTAAATAAATAATACACTAAAGTAAAAGATAATATAATATTACCTTGAACTATAGAAGGTCTGGTGCTCTTATACTTTATCATAGGCTAGACTAAATGTAACTAGCATGTATCGCTTCCTGAGGTTACTGATTGACAACCTTGATCATGAACGCTCTGTTGGCACTAAGAATAATGAGCCTAACTACCTCTACCTTGACCACTGCCTCAACCCAAGTGGTCGGTGGTATTCCAACTGCATTCCTGATGAGATATTATATGCCCCACTCCTGAACATGGAGTATTTTTAGATCCTCTCTCACTAGTTACTGATGGAAATCCTTTATAGAAGTGTTGTATATGGCCATTTCTACCATAGCCTATAAATTACACTAGATCCCGCATAAACTAGTGTCTCATATGTCCTGACTTCATGAACTGGTGACATATCAAGAAACCATCTACATGAGGAGCCTAACTGTTTCTACCCCCATGAGAAACCTCAAAGAGACGCTTGTGTCCACTGGAATAACCACTGATAAATATAGGTGTTGTACCACCCTAAATCATGCCATCATCTTCCCTTAGATTCTTCTATATTATAAGGGATTCATTAACAATTTAATAAATAATATTAAACCTAAATACATTCACATACGATCATATGGTGTATACTATCTCATCCTCAAATATTCTTAAAGTCACAAGATCATCACCCTCTACAGTCGGTGTGAATCTCTACAGCTTAGTAAAGTGAGAAGAATAGTACATGATAGACATGGATCCTTGTTGCAGGTTCATAAACTCTCTAGTTTGGTCATCCCTCAGAGTCTGTGGAATGAAGTAGACATACAATATAATATATAAATATTTCCATACCATATTATGATGTCGATTGGCCTGTGTAATAACATCCCACCATCACTTGGCATAATTGTGTAGCATATATGAATAAAGCTTGACCCTCTACTCGGGAGGCGTATCCAGATGGTTGGATATAGAGAGAATATATTCAATCCAAGTCTCTGTAGTATGAGGTCATCCATCACCAAAAAAGGTGGTAGGATGTTGCTATTGGAAATACCAATTCAACTCTTCCATAGTCAGGGAAGGTTGAGTGACACCTTTCATAGACTGCCACATATGTAGAAATCCTTCATGAAACCGGGTGTGAGTTCCCATATCAATAATAGGAAGAGGTTGTGTAAAGACCTATAAAATTCAAGGGAAATTTTTTCTTAATTTTCTTTGGGATTTTACGAGAACGCAGTTTCTGACGGCACCTGATTCTGAGGCCCGGTGATCCCGGAATAATTTTCCGAAGTTTAGCTCGGGTACATTTAGTGAACGAACGAGCGGGTTTTCCTAACTTTTGAACCGGTGCTCGGAATCGAAATTAGAGGGCACCGATGGAATCGCAGCACCGGTAATTTCTTAGGAACACCTTTTCTGGAGTTGCGTTTTCTCAGGTGTGGTAATTAAAATTTTAGGTAAAGTGAAGAATAAAATAAAATGCTGCAACCAATTTTATTTTTATTTAAAGTAGTTTAACCTAAGTTAAGTGGTTGGAGTGTGACTTACTATATCCTACTCCACTAGGTAGGATATTTGTGGGGTGGGGCCCACATGATCCCCACCTATTCAACTTCCTCCAACCCCCCTCTTTTAATTAGGTAACGCACCCGCACCCCCCATTAAATGAAAAGTCAACTCATTAATTGATGAACTTATTCAAAGTAATTAATTCTTGAATTCAATTAGAATTTCAAAATTTTAAGTTGGCTTGTGTGTTAATTAAATAAGACAAGGTCTTATTTCATTATGTTGGAGTTTTGGTTGTGTGGGGAGAATTGGGAGGAGAGCTTGAGAGAACTCCTTTCTCCAGCGAAGAACGCGAAGAACATCGGCGACACTTTTTCCCCGACCTTCTTCGTCCATCTTCCTTGGAGCCCCCTTTTCTGACGTGGTGCTTCTCCGATGACCATCCTTTCTCCCTCCTCGCCGTCAATGCACCGACGCACAAACTTGGAAGTGGAAGCGTGCAGTGAGCGACGTCATCATCTTCTTCTGCGATGTTTTTTTCCGCGACGAATCAACAACGCTTGAGGTAGGGGATTAATTGTTTTTGTTCGTGAATACTTCCATCACCGTTCTTCGTTTTTTCAAATTGGACCGCCTATTATTGTAATAACGGGAGGAGGTCAGACCGCAAAAACACGTCCGACTCTCCTCCCCCTTTATGATTGAATTTTTTGCGGCACGAGCAAGGCAGCACGGTGCTGTTGCTCCGTGCGGAAATAATAACGAATGGGCGGAGAAGCGCGGCGCCGTCATGCCATGCCGTTGAAGTCGAACAAAGCCGAGGAGCCGTCACGCCACGCCAGAGAACCTCTAAGAGGCCGTGGACGGAGCGGGGCCACGTCGGAGGGGTGTGGCGCCATCGCGCCGCGACCTTGGGCCGCGGCAGAGCAGGAAGCGGTGGCCGGCTTCTGGCCGCCGGTGCCGGAGTAGGAGGGCGGGACCCCGGCGGTCCCGCAGAAGCAGCAACCGGCCAGCTGGACTAGGACGACCGCCTTCCAAGAAGACTGGGGTCGTAACCCCAGGCTGGAAAAAGGAGCGGCCCCCCACATGGGGGCCGTGGTTACACAAACAGGGGGCCAGCGAGCCCCCCCCCCCCCCCCCCGCCCCGCTCGGCCGTTTCGGCCGAGCCGCCTGGCCACGCTAGGCAGGTCGAGCGCGCCAGGTCGGGCCGCCAGGCTGGGCCACCTAGGCCGGGCCGCGTCGCGCCGCTCCCTAATGGTCCGGACCCGGACCCGAGTCGGGTCGCCCGGTTCGGGCCGACCCAGGGGGTATCGGGCCGGGTCGGACCGGGCTCAAACCCCCTATTTTCGGACTTCTTCGGTCTTTTTCCCATAACTTGGGCTACGGACTTCCGAATGACACACCGTTAGTTGAGATATGATCCTTGGATCAAGACGGACGTTTTAGTATATTACTCTCAAGGTTTCAGAGATCTTTTGGTTCAGCTGGGTTGGTTCGAACACGAAACCAACCGAGCCCTCGGAGTGGAAACGCTTATAACTTGAGCTCCGGACGTCTGATTGACGTGCCGTCGACTTTTTTGGATTCCTCTTAGTGAGACAGACCGTCTGGCTTACTCCTCTTGAGATCTGGATGCAGTTGGAGTGCGGCCGGGTTGGTTTTGACTTAAAAACCAATCGGGCCCCTGGAACGAAAAAGCCAATAACTCTCAGACCGGGCGTCCGATTGACGCGCCGTCTATCACGTTGGGTTCTTTTTGACAATACAGAACATCTGGATACATCAACTCCGGACTTCGTGTCAGTTGATGTATCAACCCCTCGGCTCGTGGAGTGGACCCTCTCCGAATGAGCTTGCTGTGTGCGGGAACCCTAGAGATGGCTGCGACTGCGACGATGATAAAGACTGCATGGGAATCCTCCGTGGGTTCAACAATGACAACTATAGCACACAACGATCCTATGTGTATTAGTGCCTACCGATCCTGTGTGGGTCAGATCTTATGTGGGTCAGCGCTCAGTGGTCCTGTGTGGGTTAGCGCATACCGATCCTGTGTGGGTCAGATCCTGTGTGGGTCATTGCGGGGGTTAGTACCTATCAATCCTGTGTGGGTCATTGTGGGGGGTTAGTACCTATCGATCCTGTGTGGGTCATTGTGGGGGTTAGTACCTATCGATCCTGTGTGGGTCATTGCAGGGGTTAGTACTTATCGATCAGGTGTGGGTCCGATGGCTTAGATGAATCAGTGGCTACATCTGGTCATCTCTATCATCTTACGAAGATGTATACCTGTGTGAGATGAGTCTTGACTTCCAATCTTTATCTTCGATAAGATTGACTTGATATCCTATGTGAATTATGTTATGCTTTGCTATGTGGATTTGGTTGCGAATTCCTATGTGGAACGGGTTATGTTTTCCTATGTGGACTGGGTTGTACTTGTGCTCGGATGTTGGAGCTGAACAAGAATTGATGACTTAGGTATATGTATGGGCATATACCTAAGTAGTGTCGAATGTTACTTTGTGATTGTATCTTTCCTTTGTGGATTATCTTGTGTGGATTCTGGGAGACCTTCGGGGGTCCCGGGGTCCCTACTGAGTATCGTATACTCACCCCTGCACGGGCTATGCCCGCACCTTGTTGTGTTGGTTGCAGTTGACAGACAGCGCTGACAGAGGCTGAGTGTTCGAGGACTGGACGGTACCCGGAGGGGGACCTCACAACGAGTCAGCATCCATAGGTGGACTTCACGACAAGACGACACTCGGAGGAGGTTGACGAGCGAGAGCATTGTGGAGGCTATTTGTACCTACCCTTCAGGTAGGATCCAAAGAGGACGACCCAGGAGCTGCTTCCATTCTTCCAGCTGTTTTTATTTTCTATTGTACTTTCGTTCAGTTGTAGTTGTACTTTCAATTGGTTTTGTATTCTGGACAACTTACTTTTCATCACTTTCTTTTGTTCTTAGTTTATTACTTCTGCTTGTACTCTGTGATGTTTTGTTTACTTTTTATAAAGGAAATGTCTTCCCTTTTTATCGGGAATTATGCCTTAGTGCTAGTCACCAGCCCCTGGCCTATGGAAGGCGGGTTTGGGGTAGTCACGACATGGGCCCCGAGGACGGGTTGTGACAAATTGGTATCAGAGGGAGTTCGGTTCTACCACATAACTCGGGACTCTGATCTTTTTCTATGTGAAGCAATAATGTTAAGGGTATTGAGCGTGGTTATCAGTCCAGGGAGTCCAGTGTTAGTGCGGCGGCCGACGTATCCGTACACTAGGACCCTGACTTCTGATTTCCGACTTAACGCACGAAAACATTGATTGCATTAGTGTTTCAAGTTTTCTTTGTGATTACTTTGTGTCATCTCACCGGTTATACTGTTGACCGTGGCACACCTGTCTCTTTTCAGGATGGCCCCACGATGGCAGCTATCTAGGGTTCCGAGTTTTGTGCGAACCGACAGCCCACCGAGCGATGAGGCCTCAGTGTAGGGCCCTTTTTCAGCAGAGGCACCTGCAGTACCTCTACTCGCCGAGCCACCGATGCTACCATCCCCAGCCTCTGATAGTGCACGTCGCCTTAGTGCACTGCATGAGTTTCAGTGTCAGAGACCGCCCAGGTTCCATGGGGTGATGGACCCTCAGGCAGCTGAGGATTGGTTGGAGGTTGTGATTCGTGTTTTCAGGTTAGTGGGGACACCAGCTGACCTCATGGAGATCCTTGCAGCGAGCCTCCTGCACGCGGCAGTAGGCCGGTGGTGGAGTTTGATGCTCCAGGTGCACGACGAGGCATCTCTCCTCTAGACGAACTTTGAGAGCCTCTTTCACATGGAGTTCGTCCAAGCCACCCTCCATGCGGTGTGCATCTAGGAGATTCTACAACTGCGGTAGGGCAGCATGACGGTCGCCTAGTACTTGGTGAGATTTACCGATCTCTCGCGCTTTTCGACGGACATGGTACGAGACCCATTCTTCTGAGCCCAAACCTTCGAGTAGGGACTGAGGCATGAGATTAGGGCATCGCTGATCTCCCTCAGCATTCCGACGCAGGCAATAGTACTGGAGTGAGCTCTTCTCATAGAGAGATTTCTTACTGAGCCTACACCAGCAGCGAGACCTACCGTAGGGAGTCACATAGTGGAGTCTTTTACAGCTGGAAGTAGACAGAGGTCCAAGAGGACCAGGCCATCGGGCGGACGACCATAGAATACTGGCTTGGTGGTGCGAGGAACACGCAGCAGAGCCAGTCTTACGAGTGGCGGACAATGCTATGCATGCGGCGGGTAGGGCCACTTGGCTCGTGACTGCCAGACCCGCCATGCAGAGGAGCAGCATACGGATGAGGAACCACCTAGGCAGAGGCAGAGGTTTGACCGTGGTGATCCGCAGGGAGCAGGCGGACGAGGCCGAGGAGCTGGTCGAGCGGCAAGTGGTGGATGACGTTTTGAGGCTCTACCACCACCACCACCAGGGGGTCCACCCCGACCACAGGGGAGAGCACAGCTTCAGGAAGCTGAAGCTTATGATCATGGAGCTCCGGAAGCGGGTGGACAAGTGCGGGACTAGCTCCAGGCATGGAGGCCTTTTCCCATAATGCCTCTAGCTTCATTGTTTATGTTGCTTTGTGTCCTTGTACTTGAGTTTCAGTAATAAAAGACACTTGTAATAGTGACGTTTGCTTTCTTATCTTTCGTAAGTTAATACTAAGAGGTTCCAGTTAAAAACTGTTGACTTGACCCTCACATACGAGATTCCTACTAGAGGAGACCCAGTGACCACACACTGATGACGACAATGTGACTCAACCGTTGGAGGCGAGAGTAACGGTTGGATCTCTTGGTAGCAGTGTCGAGGCCTTACGATGTCATTCATGGCATGATTTAACTGATCATGACAGGATTGACTGTATTAGGAAAGGAATGTGTTTCATCCAGGGGATGAGACCAGATTTCTCTTTTCGGCAAGGGAGAAAACTTTACACCTTTGCAAAACGTTAAGGAAGAAGGGGAAACCCTTCGTATGGTCAGACAGATATCAGCAGATCCTCCAGGAGCTGAGACAGAGGTTGACCATCACACCTATCTTTCAGCTACTTGGAGAGGACCATTCAAACTCTCGAGGACATGCTCTGTGCATGTGTCCTCGACTTTGGTCGTAGCTGGGAGGACCACCTACCCTTGGTAGAGTTTGCATACAACAATAGCTACCACTCCACCATCGGGATGACACCATACGAGGCATTGTACGAACGACCTTGTAGATCATCGTTGTGCCGGACAGACCCTGGGGAGTCAGCACTTGTGGGACCAGAGATGGTCCAGGCCATGACGGAGAAGGTCCAGGTCTTCCAGGAGCGGATGAGGATTGCTCAGAGCCGGCAGAAGTCTTATGCTGACAGGAGGCGGAGACCACTAGAGTTCGAGGATGGCGACCTCGTCTTCTTGCGGGTCTCACCTCGATGTGGATTACGAAGATTTGTACGAGGCGACAAGTTGTATCTGTGCTTCATCAGACCATTCCAGGTCCTCATCAAGATTGGTGAGGTGGCTTATCACCTGGATCTACCACCTCAGTTGCACAGAGTGCATGAAATCTTTCACGTATCTCAGTTGAGAAGATACGTCCATGACCTGATGCATATCATCGACCATGGGGAGTTGGACATTGATGATGGGGAGACTTTTTCAGAGGTCCCAGTGGAGATCGAGGATCGACAGGAGAGGGTCCTACGTGGATGGTCGATTCCTCTAGTGCGCATCAGGTGGCAACACGGGAACCTCCAGGAGAGCACTTGGGAGTGGGAGGCTCAGATGTGTGCATAGTACCCACATTTGTTCCCCTAGTTTATGATGTATCTTTACGGGGACGTAAAACCCTAAGGTGAGAGTAATGTAAAGACCCGTAAAATTCAAGGGAAATTTTTTGTTAATTTTCTTTGGGATTTTACAAGAACGCAGTTTCTGACGACACCTGATTCCTAGGCCCAGTGAGCCCGGAATAATTTTCCAAAGTTTAGCTCGGGTGCATTCACTAAACGAACGAGTGGGTTTTCCTAACTTTTGAACCGGTGCTCGGAATCAAAATCCGAGGACACCGATGGAATCACAGTGCCGGTAATTGCTTAGGAACACCTTTTCTAGAGTTTCATTTTCTCGGGTGTGGTAATTAAAATTTTGGGTTAAGTGAAGAATAAAATAAAATGGTGCAACCAATTTTATTTTTATTTAAATTAGTTTAACCTAAGTTAAGTGGTTGGAGTGGGACCCACTATATCCCACTCCACTAGGTAGGATATTTATGGAGTGGAGCCCACACGATCCCCACCTATTCAACTTCCTCAAACCCCCCTCTTTTAATTAGGTAACGCACCTGCACCAGCCATTAAATGAAAAGTAAACTCATTAATTGATTAACTTATTCAAAGTAATTAATTATTGAATTCAATTTGAATTTCAAATTTTTAAGTTGGATTGTGTGTTAATTAAATAAGACAAGGTCTTATTTCATTAAGTTGGAGTTTTGGTTGTGCGGGGAGAATTGGGAGGAGAGTTTGAGAGAACTCCTTTCTCCAGCGAAGAACGCGAAGAATGCCAGCGATGCTTCTTCCCTGACCTTCTTCGGCCTTCTTCCTCAGAGCCCCCTTTTTTGACATGCTGCTTCTCCGATGACCCTCCTTCCTCCCTCCTCCTTGTCAGTGCACCGATGCACGAACTTGGAAGTGGAAGCGTGCGGTGAGCGACATCATCATCTTCTCCGGTGACGTTCTTTTCTGCGAAGAATCAACAACACTTGAGGTAGGGTATTAATTGTTTTTGTTTGTGAATACTTCCATCTTCGTTCATAGATTTTTCAAATTGGACCGCCTATTATCGCAATAATGGGAGGAGGTCGGACCGCACAAACACGACCGACTCTCCTCCCCCCTTTATGCTTGAATTTGTTGCGGCACGAGCAAGGCAGCATGGTGCCGTTGCACCTCGCGGAAATAATAATGAATGGGTGGAGAAGCGCGGCGCCATCGCGCCGCGCCGTTGAAGTCGAACAAAGCCGCAGCGCCGTCGCGCCGCGCCGGAGAACCTGAAGAGGCCGCGGCCGGAGTGGGGCTGCGTCGGAGGGGCGCGACTCCATCACGCCGCGCCGGTCGGACCAAGGTCACGGCGGAGCGGGAAGTGGTGGCCGGCTTCCAGCCGCCGGTGCCGAAGCAGGAGGGCGGGACCCCGGCGGTCCCACGACAGCAGCAACCGGCCGGCCGGACCGGGCCGGCCGACTTCCAAGAAGTCGGGGGTCGTAACCCCCGGCTGGCCGAAGGAGCGGCCCCACACATGGGGGCCGCGGTTACACAAACAGGGGGGCAGCGAGCCCCCCCCTTTCCGCTTGGCCATTTCGGCTGAGCCGCTTGGCCACGCCGGCGAGGTCGAGCCTGCCAGGCCGGGCCGCGCCCATGCCGGGCCGGGTCGCGCCCGCTGGGCCGGGCTGGTTCGCGCCCGCCGGGCCAGGCCACGCCCACCGAGTCGGGCCGCGCCCTAATGGGCCAGACCCGGACCCGGGTTGGGTCGACCCGGTTCGGGCCGACCCAGGGGGTATCGGGCCGGGTTGGACCGGGCCCGAACCCCCTATTTTTGGACTTCTTCGGTCTTTTGCCCATAACATGGGCTACGGACCTCCGAATGGCGCACCGTCAGTTGTGATGCGATCCTTGGATTGAAACAGTCGTTTCGGTATGTTACACTCAAGGTTTCGGAGTACTTTGTGTTCTTCCGGGATGGTTTAACCCGAAACCAATCGGGCCCTCGGAGCGGAAATGCTTATAACTTGAGCTCCGGACATCCGATTGACATGCCGTCGACTTTGTTGGATTCCTCTTAGTGAGAAAGAACTTTTTTCTTACTACGCATGAGGTTTGGACGCAGTTGGAGTGTGGCCGGGTTGGATTTGACTTAAAACCAACCGGGCCCCTGGAACGAAAAAGCCAATATCTCTCAGACCGAGCGTCCGATTGACTCGTCGTCTGTCATGTTGGGTTCCTTTTGATGATACAGAACTTTTGGATACATAAACTCCGAAATTAGTGTCATTTGATGTATTAGACCCTCATCTCGTGGATCAGACCCTCCCCGAACGAGCTTGCTGTGTGCGGGAAGCCTAGAGCTGGCTGCGATTGTGACGACGATAAAGACTGAATGGGAATCCTCCGTGGGTTCAATAGTGACGACTAAAGCACTCAGTGATCCTGTGTGGATCAGTGCCTACCTATCCTATGTGGGTCAGATCCTGTGTGGGTCAGCGCTCAGCGGTCCTGTGTGGGCCAGCGCATACCGATCCTGTGTGGGTTAGATCCTGTGTGGGTCATTGCGGGGGTTAGTACCTATCGATCCTGTGTGGGTCCGACGGCTTAGTTGAATCAGTGGCTACATCTGATCATATCTATAATTTTACTAAGAAGTATACCTGTGTGAGATGATTCTTGAATTCCAATCTTTATCTTCGATAAGATTGACTTGATATCCTCTGTGGATTACCTTATGCTTTCCTGTGTGGATTTGGTTGCGAATTCCTATGTGGAACGGGTTATGTTTTCTTGTGTGGACTGGGTTGTACTTGGGCTCAGATGTTGGAGCTGATCTGGAATTGATGACTTAGGTATATGTATGGGGATATACCTAAGTAGTGTCGAATGTTACTTCATGATTGTATCTTTCCTTTGTATATTATCCTTTATGGATTCTGGGAGACCTTCGGGGGTCTCGGGGTCCCTACTGAGTATCGTATACTCACCCCTGCACGGGCTATTCCCACACCTCGTTGTGTTGGTTGCAGATGATAGGCAGCGCTGACAGAGGCCGAGTGTTTGAGGACTGGATAGTACCTGGAGGTGGACCTCATGACAAGTCAGTATCCGGAGGTGGAATTCAGGACGAGACGACAATCAGAGGAGGTTGATGGGCAAGAGCATTGTGGAGGCTATCTTTACCTACCCTCCAGGTAGGATCCAAGGAGGAGGACCCAGGAGATGCTTCCATTCTTCCAGCTTTTTGACTTTTCTGTTGTACTTTCGTTCAGTTGTAGCTGTACTTTCATTGGGTTTGTATTCTAGACCACTTACTTTTCAGAACTTTCTTTTGTACTTAGTGTATTACTTCCGCTTGTACTCTTTGATGTTTTGTTTACTTTTATAAAGGAAAAACCTTCCCTTTTTATCAGGAATTACGCCTTGGTGCTAGTCATCATCCCCTGGCCTATGGAAGGAGGGCTTGGGGTAGTCACGACATAGGCCCCGAGGACGGGTCGTGACAGGTTGCACAGTTGGAACTATAGTAATAATAATTTACGACTCAGGGACCACCATCTCTAGTGCATGGTCATCACCACCTTCACGGCGTATCACTAGAGGATGGAGTGGAGGCATGATGTTACAATGATAAAAATATACCTTAAAAGAGATATTAAGAATGGAAAATATTATAGATAAAAACTAGGATAGGTTCATATCCTTCCTAAATACAAATCATACCCCTATGCCTGCTCCTAAATCAAAGACTGGGAAATAGATAAAGACCATAGAAGGCCATAATAATGCAAGAGACACACCAACTACCCACTACTAAGCCTAGTTTTGGGTCTAGGTCTCTATTTCACATGTCAAAAAGGCCATTTCATTCTAGAAATAATATTCATCATTAATTTCTTAATAATTTATTTATTTAAACCTATTTAAATGGTTGAATTAGATGGAGCACCATTTTTGATCCACAAGGTCCTATACTCCTCATGAACCAAAATATGGTATCCACTTAACCGACACCCTAACACACTCCATCCCATGAAACCAATTGTCCATGGCTCAACGTGTCAAAATTTACTGCTTAAGGTGTATGATTTATCCTATGTTGGAAAACACTGTTAGGTTAAAGAAGGTACTTTAAGTGTCAATTATGTTTTCTCTATCCTATAAATAATTTCATCACAATTACATATGTAATCAAGTCACTAATAATATATAATGGGATAATGCATGATGAAAATATACATGGCATGAAAAAATGAATGGCATATTAGTCCTATTATGCCTATCATGATGCATGTAAGGAAAAACCATCATTTCATTGGTCATAGGTTATAGAAATATCAATTCAATCATATCAATAATAATAACTTCATAAGACATGTGTTTCACATAATGGTGAAGTCGTATCAACCATAACAAATATAATCAATAATAGAAATTTATTATCCCATGTAATTTGGGTTTCCCCTGTACATGGGTTAGCTATGTCCATGTACATGGTCATTTAAAAATCCCTTTATCTTATATTATCCTATCTAATAACCAGAAACTAAGACAAAGGAAAAAATAATGCTTTAATACCACGTTTTAACATCTTGAATCAGTATCCACTTAACTAGGGCCCCAAGACGGTGGGTCACATGGCCTCAAGCACATCTCCCTATATTCTATAGGCTACCAACTAGCAGTGAGGGTCTAAGGTGGTAAAGTGGGTAGACTATACCCTCATATTATATTGGAAGAGTGGATAACAACAGTAATACTAAAAAAGAGGAAGCATGATATAAACATCCACAAAATACTGGACCAGTAACCTGCTATATCAGAATGACATATAACATACGCAATAATAATAAACCAAAGAATCATAAATAATGGAAAAACCGAATAATAATATCAAAATTCACCAGTAAATTTCATATACATGGATGCATGACATGCTGATGTACAAGGGGAACATGGGACATGAATATACAATATTCTATACAAAAAGAAAAAAAAGAGAAAAAGGTATTCCAATATCATCTGACGCATATACTCAATCCTATGATCCTATGGTTTATCTATAATTAATGTGAATTAAATATTTGTAGCATGAAACTTCCCCTTATCCATACCTACATACAAGTAATCTACTTGGGTGCCAAAGGTAACCCATGTAGGGTGTGGGATTAAATCATATAAGGCTACCACCAATGGTTTCTAGAGGAAATACAAGTGGTGAACATAGCTAAGTAGTAGTGTACATGTATAAATAATGAAAAATTAAATGATGATTAAATAAACACCAGCCTAGGTAGGTTCCTAAAGGACACATGGCAGTTTTACATGCTTTTACTCTTGACTATAATGAGTTTCTAAATAGTAACTATATATATAGTAAAATTATATGTGTATTATAGTTATATATTTCATCCACCTATATGAACTAAGTACGTGAGAATGTGTAAGTATCCATATACCTATAATACTAGCTTTTAGAAGGACTAGGGTGTAACTCAATCATCCATAACCAATCTAAATGACCCTATAAGCTCAAGAAAAAGGGTACATGTCATATATACCATGATGAGTGAGATATGTCATGATAAACAATAGAGATGGTGGGTGAGTCTTCATGTTAACACCCTAAACAAGGGAGGTGGTGCACCATTCCCACTATCTAAATACTTTCAATTGTGTGAGTCTTCATTCTCAATAACCAATTTAAGGGAGATTGAATCGTCATGCTCAAAAATTATTTTAACCATCATTCCACATCTAATATCAATGGTTTATACATAATTAAAATGATATCCATGATACATTACCTCTCATGCGTTATATTCATCATGTACAAATATAAGTAAGGCATCACAGCCAATATAATAAAGTAAATTATTATTAAAGATAAGGTGGGTCCTTTCCACCCTATTCCATTTGATTCATTTAAGGAAGGATAAACATCATGAAGAAATCCATTCCATTTAATACAATCCATTTAATTAATCAAACATGGAAACTCAATTTCACGATTCAATGAAACACTTTGATGGTTCTATTATCAATTGGGAAATCAATTACAAGGGGAAATTCCATCCAAAAGTTAATCAAGGCACTTAGGGGGTGCTTAGGTTCCATAAAATTTTATATAATAATGGGAATTTCCATTTACAATCCAATTCGAATGCTTAGAAGGAATTCCAAGATTATACCAAATAATTATAAAGTCCATTTATAGCCAACACACATAAGGGGTATCCATGATCGAGTTTGGAATCATTTATTTACTAAATGATGATCCTCAGGAGTAAAACAAGGTGTGTATATTAATTTAGAATGAAGAAATTAATTTTAAGGAAATACACGGAAAAGGTTGATGTGCGGTGAAAGGATACGGCTATAAAAACATCATAAATTTTGGGTAAAATAACGATACCACCTACCTTAGGGCCTTCGAAGACTCCTCATACAGTAAAGACCTCAGATTCAAATTAGATTAGGAAAAACTGAAGAAACTGTCAAATGACCTGAAAATAGGGAAAAAGAGCTTACACCGAAATAGTGCAATGGAACATAAGATAAACATAGAACATAAGTAAAATTAATGGATAGAATCCCTGTAGTTATCTGATGTTTTTTATTGAACTCAATTTGGACTTCGGATTAGATATATAATAAAAATCCTAGGTTAAAGAAGATGAGAGCACATGGGAGTAGAACCAAGTTTTATCCACTTGAAATGAATACCTAGGATAGAAAATAAGGTTTTAAGATTCATTAAGGTAATTTTGTAAATTTCACCATAAAAAATTAGGGTGTGTGGTTTGGCCAAACAGTGCATAAAACATGTTAAGCCCACAATCTAAGGAGATACCCCACACGGTTAAGGAACATAGTTTCCATAACCATGAAAAAAATGTGTAAAAATACTCTCTCAAAAACTATATGTTTCCCGCATGGGAGTGTTCCTGGTCCCTCATGGTTGCATAAAAACTATGTAGCCTCCCTGATACTCAAGGTACCCCACATGATTACCTCACACAATAAGTACTGACCATGGGGTAAAATTGTGGCCTACTCTATTTTCCAATTTTCCCAAACTCTGGGATCTAAAAAAGCCTACGATTCTCCTATAAAATTTATTATTCCATAGTTAAAATTTACCAATATTAAACAAGGGATTAAAATTAAATAAAATATCAACACTTTCATGAAAAGAATGGTCATTACAAAAAGGGAACCATTCATGAAGAAGTGGATGAGGTAGTAAATGGGATAAAAGTTTTAAAGTGGAAAAAATTCATCCCACACCGATTCGACCCCCCTCTATATGTGGTTATCCCAAAATTGATCTTAAAATTTTGAATTAGAGTGACATTTCACACCTCTGGTTAGATTCTATAATTTAATGATTCTCTAATATTTTATGTATATCTTCATAATTAAGAACGGAGTTCAAACATGGAGGAGTTGTATCTATTAAATATCAGAACTTTATATCAAACAATACCATAATGAAAATAAAGAATAAATAACTAATAAAGATAAAGAAAACAACACTCTTGTATAAAGATTAAGAAGCATCTATTTCTCCATGTTGTGATTTTGAGAAAGAAAATTCTAACATGGGTGCAGAAGATATGGTGATATAGTATACTATTAAGGTGAAGGATAAATATTCCATATAATATAGTTTTTCATCCCTACAAGAAGGATTGGAAATAAAAATCTATTCCCAAAATTTTCCTCATGAAGATCTATGAATTAGTGGAAGTGATCATATATATGAGGATTTCAATATTGAATCAGTTGATACATTGAATGATATGTTGCACAATCTTCCCGAAGAAATGGTCACTTATATTTATGGATCATTAAAAGGAATACAAGAATAAATAACCGAGATTGATGAAAACTTGGAGATCTTTGAGATAGGATTTAATTAATTATTAGAAGAAAATATCAAGAACTCCAAGCATATTGGATCCAAAGAAGTAGAGATAGTTGAACTTGAAGAAAGATGATCTAGTTTTGAATATCAGTGGCTACAAATAATTTAAGAAAATGTGGATGTCACTATGGAATTTTAAATTAAGCACCATTAATTAAAATTAGAATGGAATTCCATCATATATGTAAAAAATGATCAACTTGAGATCAAATAAAACAATATCAAATATATAAACATTAAGATATAGGAGAAGAATATAACGCATGATGATGAAATTATAAAGATAGATAAATAATGTGAAGGAAAATTGAAGTTAGTGGAGAATGAGAAATTCATACTAAATATGAGGTGTCTTGAACTTGGTGATAAACTAGGGAATATTGAAAATGAACGAGTTGAGTCTTCACTATAAGATTAAAGAAGAGTTTTATACTTCAAGAGTTTTAGCCGCATTAACTTCAAAGGTGGACTCTTATCTTAAAATTACTCCATTTTATGGAAAGAATATATTGAAATAATTTAATTTTCGATAAGAATAAGTCTCAAATAATAAGGTGCCATCCATCTTTGATAATAATTATTTTGATAATTATATCTTTATTCATAGTGCAAGTTCAAACACAAAACATGTAAAAAGAAGTGAATGAATGAGGGAAATGAATTAATTACCACTAAATATTACATAAAAGAACATAAGTGTGAAAAAAATTATTCCACTAAACAAGAAAATATGAAAAATGAAAATAAATATAAACAAAAAGCATATAAATCATTCTAGATTGTTACTCAAAGGGGAAGATCAATATTTTTTGGATACTACTTGTGTTGTGAAAGATTAAGTCATAGATAATTTTATTGATTATTCAATATTACAATATCTAGAAATCAAAATATTTCTATATAAATGGGGAGAAAAGTAGTAAACAATAAAATACCATAAAAATGTAATATTATTCCTATTCTAAATATATTTATAAATTTGAAGAACCTCTGTTAAGTGGTCATAAAGAAGATGTATGAAATTATGAATCATTTAAAAATGAAGCTACAATAATTTAGATAGAAAAACCATAGGAGATGAAACCTTAATTGGGAAAGGATCATGAGAAAATATTTGTAAATAACATTACCAATAAGTTTACAAATAAAATATACTTGTCAACCTTAAATTAAAATTAGAAGAAGATATATGATCAATAAAAACCTAAGAATGAAAAAAAGGTATTTCACCAAAGAAAATAAATTACTTGTTTTATGGGAGAAGAGGTTACACTGTGGATCACTGTAAGTAGGATATGAAAATCAAAATTAATAGAAGAAATATCAAACAAAAAATAGAATACCATTAGAAGAGAAACATTAAATGACTAATGTGGTAAATATCACACCTGATAATCCATGTGGATATACCAAGCATACTATGCATATTCCAAATGATATTCTGGTAATTATCCCAACGGATGTGGATAGAGAAAGGAAAATAAAATAAGAGCAGGAGAAAGAATATGTTAAAGGTATATATAATATTTCAGATGAAGAAATATAATTTCATGAGTGGTTTTCAACAATTCATAACCAAAACATATTATAAGTATGGTGGTCAAAGAAGGTTGTAATTATCTTAGATATTTTTTAATCCATATTTTCTTTCTAGGAAGAAGTGTAGAAGAAGAATTGAAAAGTACCATGTGAATCATATCCATTGATGGATAATGTGAAAATTAAAATCCCACACAAAGTTTATATTACTGAAATAAAATATTCTATGATGCTCGAGACTGCTAAGAAATCAATAAAGTTATCATGAAGAGTCCATCCTCACATGGATTCAAAAATAAAAAAGCCTTATGGTTGAGAATCAATTATCAGCCTTGTTTCTCACACTAAAAAGAAAAGTATATCCAGCTTAATACTATATAATCTGTGTTTATTAATTACTTACATGGAATTGAAGGTGATGCACATACTCAGGGGGATAACTGAGTAGAATAAATTATATTTCTATATATGCATGTTGGAATATTCATTATAAGCTTTATGGAAGTCACCATCCTTTATTAATCTATTTGTTGATATCTTGAATATTATTTCCTAAAAAAGATCATAGATCAAACTTAATTAAGATGATCAATATATCATAGAATATAAAAAAATTTGAAGTCTCTAATATGGAAATGATCACATCCATTTGTATTGTCATTAATTTTCATTCATAAGAACAATTGATGAAAATATTTATCCCAATGAAGTGAAGTTAGATACTACCTTGAGGGGGGGATTTAAATAAGTTCCTAGAGTCTTATATATCATATAATATATGACATCTCTGGAGGATAACTATTCAAAAATTCAATAAAAATATATGCATTCTTACTCTCTAATCCCTATTAAAAAATGATAAAAATATATACTCTTGTGGGAGAGAAATTAAAAGAATCAATGAAATGAACAAAATAATATTGAACGAGTTTTAGGACTGATTTCATGAACATAAACTTCCATGTATTCTTGTATATTTTTAATCTATATGTTGATATGTGTGCAGAATTTTAGGATGAAAGTTTATTGGGAATTTTTGTTATCAAAAAGTGGCATCTAACAAGTTCCACATAATTTATATCAAATGGTATAAACCAAGTACCATAAAACTTGAGATAGTTGAATAGTCTCTGAGGAAAGAAAAAATTTATGGTATATTAGTTGGAATCATACTCTGAATTGATAATGGACCGATATGGTGTCTAAATTATACCCTCTATTTTTCTACATCGGGTTATCCCAAGTAGACTTAGAGTGGAATAATTGATGGTAAGTTGATTAAGAAAGAAATGATATCATCCTATCTCAAGTAATTTTCATATTTCATCAATATGGGGGAGATAATAAAATGAAAATTTTAGCATGGAAGTAAAATAAATAATCCATATGTACAAATTTGATGAACATATAAACATGGTATTTTCTATTAGTATTTAAAACAAATGCAAAGGGGTGATTGATGATATTACTTTGTGTTTGTGCTGTATTTTTTATTAATGTGTTCCTAATTGATAAATAAATTAGTGCTAATATTTATAGTAAATGAAAAAAATTGAAGTCTACTAGATATCCCAAGCATCTCATTGAAGATAAGAACCACCCATGAGAAGTTCCAAGGTCACATATTGTAACACCTTGAGATTTTATGAAATATTTTATTTCTTTTCTTAAAATGAAATAGTTTTCATTGATGTATTTAATTTTAATAAGTCCAATATTCCTTTCACATGTCATTTATTTAACTTTCTCTACACACAACACTATCTTGGCATGTGTTATACGCAACACTGAGTTTCTATGAAATATCATTTTATCATTATAATTATTTAAATGAGATAATTATAACCTAGAGATTAAACATAGTAATACGAATAATAATAAATACTATTAATGTATTATTTATAATGTTTTAATATAAATAAAACATATTTATAATAAAATATATAATGTTTGGTAAAGTTTTTTATACGTTTTAAAATAATATTTTCTTAAAGAAACTGCTTTTTATGTCATTCTGTGAACAACAATAAAATTAATTTTAGACACTAATAGAAATTTAAATTTTTAAAATAAACATAATTTTTTAATTCATAATTTTTAAATTAGCTAATGGTAAATATTTGGGATTTTTTCAAAAAAAAAATTCATTTTTGGATGAATAGTAAAAATTTATGCAATTTAGTTATAAACAGCCTTTTTGTTTAAATAATGATTACTATTAAATTATATTTTAAATTGGGTTTTAAAGTCAAAATAGATAAAGTATGAATATATTAATACAATTTATTTCATTGGGGTCATTTTTTATATTGATATTAGATAGAAAAACTTATTTAGCTTTTGAACGTTTTTACTTTAAAAATATACTTTCTCACCACATCTGTGGGATTATCGTTAGTATTAATTTTCCCACATATGTTATTTGAATTTTGAAAAATATAAATACATGGTTGTAATAAGTATTATATTTATAGTATAACAAGATGAACATCATTTTTTACCAAAAATATTAGTAAAAGCGATTAAAATTAATCATTGCGATTAAGGTAAGATTATGCTTAATTAGGGACTAAACCTTAATTGTAAGGACAAAAATGACCTGGAAACTTTTCCAAAATAAATTTTCTGAAAATAATAAGACAATATCATTTCATGGTTCAAATTTTATGGGTTATTGGGATATTATTAAATGGAAGTTCCCAATATAAAAGGTTAAGTAATGAAAAAGATCAAAGGAGAGTTTCCTTACCTTTAACATTTATAAATCATTGAGATATGTAAAAAACATCATATTTTTTGTTATACATATAATTTTGAAATATAAATATCTTATTGTTATCATAATAATTTATAAATAATTTTTAGAGATGATTTAGTTACATAAAATTCTTATGAAATACCAACATATTGGTTATTTAGTTAATAATTAACTAAAATAAATGATACTATAAATGTCAAAAGTGAAGTGAATTGATTAAATTATTGTCTTTAATTATTTTTGGAAGATTATTATATCCTTTTAAAAATATTTAAACTTAGTTTATTTTAATTAATGTATTATTTTGATTTTTTAAATAATAAATAAATAAATCATGTCAAAATTGACATTTTTTTATTTTACAATAAATGTTATTTTATTAAATGATTTAAAATTAATAAAATACTATATTATGACATGTTATTTTTTAAGAGTTAAAAAATATTGAATATTATCCATTAATGGATAAATAGGTTTGTTATAATTGTCATATTGACCCATATATTTTAAAAACCTTGCTAGCATGGTCCAGATTTAAGTAGTGATTTACACGCCACACGAACTTGTTTTAAGAATTAATTTCCAAAAAACATGGTTTTTTTATTTTTTAAATTATTTATAGTATTAATAATTCATTATATCTGTATTATATATCAAATATCACTTTATTTTAGTCTTAACGGTTAAATTACATAGGTTATAAAACTAGATTCGTTAATAAAAACCAAAATAATAAAATTAGGGAATCTTAGAAGTTATCGAACAAAATTATTAAAATGAACATGTTTTTGTGTGGTATAGATTTCATTAGAACATAATTTTACATTAATCCATTATTTTCCATTTTTGAGGTACATTAGGTAAGGGATACCTCCCATTATTAAATACCTTTTAGTATTTACAAGAGTGCCACTCCCACTCCACTATAAAAATACAAGCACTCTACCCCTTCCTCACGCCACTCAAGCCGCATTGGCTCATCCAAACTCTAAAAAATAGTCCCCAAACATCCTTAACTTCTTTCATGAAGCCTACCTTTGGGTAAAATTTATCCAAGTAAGCCTTTTTCCACAAACCAAATAGGGTTACCCAATTAAGAGGTAACGTCTTCTCTCAAGCTCTTTTATTTTATTTTCTTTATCCACCCCGTCCACTATCATTATTCCATGATTTTATAAAAAACTAGTATCCTAAATATACTAAGATGTTTTTATTATAATTTTTCTACCTAAACTTACACACAATTCCATATAATGGGTGACAAAATACTGTTTGTGTGCACGGAGAACTTCCGCCTCACAAAACGATGATTGTTCAATTTTCCTTACCACCTCTCATGGTGGACATTATGATGGAAAATATATTTATATACATTATATATTATTTTTATCATGTATTTAATCTTCTATATTCCTTTAAAACATATATATTTTTACTTTCCATTTGGTATAAATATGATAACTTTGTTTGAGGAAGTTTGGACCATCGTCCCCTCAAAGAAAAGTGATTCGTTCACACACTACATGGAATGTATTAAGGATGGTTTTAGTGAAATTATATGATATATATAACATTATATTTCTAATTTAATGATATTATATACACATATAAATATATTTAATTTTATTTCATTCTTTTAATACAGTTATAAAAATAGAAACATCATTCATGCATACTTACAACTTACTGTCTCCATGAATTGTGTATTTCATTTCATACATATTTATTCTATAGATTATTATAATAAATGTTTACTGGATATACATGATATTTTCATAATTTTTTACACTATGGAATCCTGATATAAGTATAAGTACCAACGATATAACAAATTAAGACATGTTTGAAGAACATAGTAAATATTATCCAAAGTGAAACCTTAACATAGGATGGTTAACAAGTAGGTAATATAAGGATATAAAAAAATAATATATAGTATTAGATATAATAATATGATTCTTTAAAATATTTATAGTAAATATATATTTATTATATAGGTGTTTTGAATTAGTATTACGAGAGTCAAGACATAAGGTAATGGGATTTCATCTCACTATTTATTTCTATGAGATACATGTTATGTTTACAACTCTTTCCTTTTGTGTGGTGTATGTAATGACCATGATCATATTATATTTATTTTATACCTAAAATTATGGGTATTCAAATATCCATTTTATTAATATCTTTTTTGGAGATTAATTTTCAAAAGTTACCAAATTGATAAAATATTTTTGTCTCAATTTTCCTACTTTGAGACTCATGTATTGTTATACACTTAATTCTTTTTCGAGGTGTATATACATCCATTTTACACATTATATCATGAATCTTATACTTATAATGATATTTTAATATTCATTTAAGTTTCATTTCTTAAATTTATAGTATGGTCCCAAGTTACCAAGTTATAAGAGTTTATTGAAACATCTCATTGCTTTTTGATCTTTTTTATGTTTATACTTTATTTGATGAAATATAATGATCCATATCTAAAAAAAATTCATGAATTTTATTATAATTTGGTTATTTATAATATAATAATTTATTGATTCCATTTTTCTACCCTTTGGTACATATTATAGTTAGGAATTTGTTTTTAGTAAATCCCAACTTTACCCTCTCTTCAGTCGAAAATCTATGTTCATTCAAAACCATGTTTTATAAAAATATGTTTACAATTGTATTCTACTAATATACTACGATCATTAAAATAAATATTTACCATTTTTTATTTAAAAAATTATTTCAAGGTAATATTTTTATCACTTTCTTAATGAGGCATTTTTCTAACCTTTTTACCATGAAAAATGGATGTTCTTTTTACCTCATATGAAATATACAGATTTATCCGTCATCAATAATTTGATGATTTATTTTCATGAAGAAAGGTTAATTTTTAAGAAAATGATTTTAAAATATATTTTCCAACAAATTTTATTCAAAACGTTTTCAAGCTCCTTTTATATGTTTTTATGGAAATGGGTTTCAAAAAAGATTCAAGCTCTTTTTATATGTTTTTAAGGAAAATCGTTTTAAATTTTCTTTCAAGATCCTCTTATAAGTTTTTAAAGAAAATAGTTTCGAAAAAGTTTTCAAGATATCTTTATATTATTTCTATGAAAAAGGGTTCCTAAATGTTTTCAAAGATTTATTTATAATATTTCAACTTTATTCTCAAGAAAATACTTTTAAATTTTTTTTATGTTTTTAATATTCTTTTTAGATAAGAAAGGATACTTACCTCCTGAAATTTTTTCAAGATATCCTTCCAAGTTATTTTCCATAAATGATGACATCCATTGATGTTACTCAATCCCTTATAGTAAATTATCCAAAGGTTCCATTCATATTCTTTCCTTAATGGTTAATGTTTTGATGGAATAATTCCTATGACACCCATTTCTATTCCACAAGTTTTATGATTTTGGAACCCACTTCTTTTCATTGGTTATGATTTCATGTAGTGATTACTAAAACTACCTTTTTTATAGGTTATGATGTGATGAAATTTTAATGATACCCATTTCATTTCGTGGTTTTTGATTTGATTTTTATAAAACCTATCTCTTTTTATAGTTCATGATATGATGAAATTTTTGTTATCTTGTGGCATGTGTATGAAAGATTTTATTATGATATGGGTCAGACCTATATCTCTCTCTAGTGCATTGGGTAACAATGGATGGATCATGAGTATAAATTTTATGTGTGAACTTGATTACATGTTCAAAATGTATGAATGGATCTGGTTGTATGTCCACATGTTTATGAATGAACCTGATCACATGTTCATAATGTTTTGAGTGAGCATTATTACATGTTCACAATATTATACATAGAACTGGATGCATTTCCATAAGTTTATGAATTAACCTTATTACATTCTCACAATGTTATGTGTGAACCTGATTAAATGTTCACAATATTATGCATTGATCCAGTTTCATGTCTATAAGTTTATGTGTGAACCTAATTACACGTTCAAAATGTTATGTATGGACCTGGTTTCATGTGAATGAGTTGATGTGGGGCCTTATTTCATATCCTTAACTTAATTATTGAACATGTTTCTACTTATACATGTTCACAACATTATAAACCAATGTGCATTACTCAAATTACAGGTCTTATCACTATGTTATGCTTTCATGAATTATGCTCTTAATTATATTATGATCCATATATTATGAAATTTAAAATATTTATTATGATATCTAATATTTAGGGTATGATATTCAATTGTTATGCTCAAGTTCCATAACCATTTCTCATGTTATGCTAACGCATTTCCTTTATTTACCCTTACTAAGCATCTAAGCTCACCCCTTTCTTATGGTTCCTTTCCCTAGGCTATGAAGATAAGTTTTAGGTTGAAGTACTAAAGGTGGAGTTATTCATGGGATGTTTTGAAGATCTTTCACTAAGATAAAATATTTTGTTTCCAAGTTTCCAAATACACTTAACTATTATGGTCCTTAGGCAAATATTTTTGTAATGTACCTAATATTCATCTAAAATGATATAATATCCATGTATGTTAAGCATGGGTTTCTATAGCTGGTATCAAAGTAGAGGTTTAGTCAACCTTTAGAAAATAGTATGAGAAAACATTAGTGATATCCCAAGGTATATTTCTAAGGATATATATAGGGATATCTTTATGGATAAGTATAAGGATGCATTAACGTATATGAAAATATCCTGGAATTTTGGTAAGAGATAGAGTGAGTGGTTACCTAGAAAGACATCCCTATCTAGATACTACATGTGGATGTGGCTCTGGAACATATGTACCTAGAGGTAATAACTCTAAAAATACCATCCAGGCCTAACTCAGGGTAATAGGTTACACGACAATGGGCCTTGCGACACACATGTATTGAAACTCCTAGGGGATATGCTTTGGGAATTCACAAAAATCATAGTGAACCATCATGATAGATTTAAATAGAAGATTACTATGAATAAAAAAGGATAAACCTAAGGTTTCATAGATTAAATAAGTAGGATCCATGATTTAGGCACCCTATAAGTATTTTTTCATGATTATATGGTATTCCAATCTGATGAAGGTTTCTCACAATATGAATTTTGGTTTTATTAAATAGACGGAACTATAAGGAACATGGATAACATTTAATGTTTCATATGTGTAAAGAATTTTAATTATGTGTATTGATTTACCAAGTGTAAATATTATAAATAGAATTATGAAGTTGGTATGAGTATTGATTATACTTATAAAGATAATGATACCGTAAATGACATGTGAAAGGTATGTGATGTTCTTCCATTATTATCTCCATGAAACATCAGAGGAATGATTATATTGAGGTTGAGGAAACTTAAGAATGATTCATATTTATTATTCTAGGAAAAAAGTTATTAAGGAATTGAGTTGATGAAGCTTGAGTAATGGTTTAAGAATAAGGTTAGATTAGCGAAGTATTTATGTTTTGTAATTCAATGATTATGTTATATGAATCATGAAATATATAATTATTTTCAGTATAATGTTTCAGTAAGGATTGAAAAGTACATATTTAATGGTTATTAAGACATGAAAATTTTATTTTATAGAAATGTGATATTTTGATTAATGGAATGAAACCCTTAATTAATTCTTGACATTAAGATAAAGATGTTTGGATAAAGATATATTGGATATGAATAATTAAATTGGGTGGCACAGATTACCCTAGAAATGATTACTGAAAAAGTGTTCTATGTCATTAAGGATAAATTTTAATACATCTTGGATTTAAATGATATATCTAGTAATCTTTTGAATAATTAATCATGCATGTTTTCCAAAAGGATTTATGGAAAGTAAAGTTGTTACCATGTTTCATGGGAATATATAGTGAGGGTATTCATATGTATGGAATGCGACAACCAAGTGGTACATTGTGATTTATGGGGGATCAATGTTAAGATGATTTCATGGCATTCTTTCCAAATATTTTAATTTTCATCTTTTATAAGGGTTATAAGGTTAACCATTTATGGAAAGTTTAAGTTAAACATGAGATGAAGTTAGTAAGATTAAAGTGTTATCTCTCCATATAAGGATTTATTGATATTCTATATCCTATTAAAACTATTTTGTGGTTATGATAATTGATGGGATAACATATAATGGGTCTCATGATCTGTTATTACTTCAGGAATGAAAAATTCACCTACCTTTTTATAGAATGTGGTTAAGTGGATCAATGAACAATAAAGGGTGATGTTGTCCTGAAATCATGAAAGTATATATTTTCTTAAAAATTCTACAGCTTTAGGAAAACGATATATAAATAAAATTTTATTATAGTGCCTTTGTTCATGATGGATCAGATGGTAATTTAGGTCATCAAAAATTTATGTTTCTATTATTTTTAACTTTCTGTTAGCCTTGTTCTCTATCTCTCTCCATCAAAACTTGGTGGTAAGATTTCTCTTCAATGTCTATGGTTTCACTTCCCACCTATGTCCTCATATGTGGGAATCTCATTATGAGTTACTTTGGGTAATCATTATGGTTATAAATTTATATTTTTAAGGGAAGTTTTATAATTAAATTTTCTGATGTCTATTTCTATAAATAAAACATTCAAGTATTGAACCATTGATATCCCAAATGAATTTTGTGGGTGAAATTCATTTTAAGGGGGGTAGAATGTAACACCCTGAGATTTTTTTAAATATTTTTTTTTTCATTTTCTTAAAATGAATCAGTTTTCATTGATGTATTTAATTTGAATAATTCAAATAATCCTTTTAAATGGAATTGACTTGGTTTTCACTACATGTAGCACCGACTTGGCGTTCGTTATACGCAACACTGAGTTTCTACAAAACATCATTTTATTGTTATAATTATTTGAATGAGATAATTATAGCCTAGAGGTTAAAAATAGTAATACAAAAAGTAATATATAGTATTAATAAATAATTTATAATGGTTATACATAAATAAAACATATTGATAAGGAAAAATATAATTTTTTGTAAAGTATTTATATGTTTTAAAACACATTTTTCTTAAAGAAACTGTTTATTTTGTCCTTTTGTGAACAATAGTAAAATTAATTTTAGAAACTAATAGAAATTTAATTTGATAAAATTAACATCATTTTTTAATTAAAATTTTTTAAATTAGTTTATGGTGATTTTTTGGGATTTTTCTGAAAAAATCAATTTTTGGTGAATTGTAAAAATTACTGCAATTTAGTTATAAATAGCCTTTTGGTTTAAATAATGATTAGTGTTACATTATATTTTAAATTGGTTTTTAAAGTTACAATAGATAAATTTTGAATATATTAATCTAATATATGTCATTTTATTCATTTTTTATTTTTAAATTAGGTATAAAAACTTATTGATCTTTTTAACGCTTTTACTTTAAAAACCTACATTCTCTCCACGTCTATGGAATTAGGGTTAATCTTAATTTTCCTACTTATATGATTTGAATTTTGGAAATCAGACATACACAGTTGTGATAATTTTTATATTTTTATTCTAATAATATCGTCTTTATTTTTTGACCAAAAAGATTAGTGAAAGTGATTAAAATTAATCACAACAATTAAGGTAACATTAATCTTAATTATGGACTAAAACGTAATCTGAAGGACCAAAATGACCTGGAAATTTTTCCAAAAGTCACTAAATGACAATAATTCAACTATATCCCATCTTGTTTCTAATGTTATGGTTTATTTGGATATTATTAAATGAAAGTACCCTATATAAAATTTTAAGTAAGGAAAAAGACAAAATGTGAATTTTCCTTACCTTTAACATTTATAAAACATTGAGATATGTAAAAAACATAGTATTTTCAGTTATACATATCATTTTGAAATATAAATATCTTATTTTTATCATAATAATTTATCAGTAATTTTTATAGATTGTTTAGTTATTTAAAATTCTTACATAACACCAACGTAGAGATTATTTAGTAAATAATTATGTAAAATAAATGATACTATAAATGTTAAATGTGAAGTGAAATGATTGATTTGTTGTATTTAATTATTTTATAATAAATGTTATTTTATTAAATGATTTAAAATTAGTAAAATAATATATTCTACCAATAGATTTTTAAGGGTTAAAAAATATTAAATATGGTCTATTAATGGTCAAATTTATCTTTTATATTAGCATATTGACCAACAGATTGTAAAAACATTTTTTTCATTGTCCGTGTTTAAGTAGTGATTTGCGCATCACATGCACTTGTTGTAAAACTTGACTTCCAAAACACATGGGTTGTTTATTTTTTAAAATTTTTTATAATATTTTTAATTCATTAGATCTATATTATATAATAAATCTCACTTTATTTTAGTTTTAATGGTTATATTACTTAGGTTAGAAAACTAGATGATTTAATAAAAACCAAAATAATAAAATTGGGGATTCTTAGAAGTTAAAGAACCAAATTTTTAAAATGAATTTTTTTTATGTGGTGTAGATTTTGTTCGAACATAATTTCATATTACTCCATTATTTGTACATTTTGGAGGGACATTAGGTATTTTATGCCTCACATTAT
Source organism: Viscum album (assembly GCA_963277665.1). Lineage (NCBI taxonomy): Eukaryota > Viridiplantae > Streptophyta > Magnoliopsida > Santalales > Viscaceae > Viscum > Viscum album. Next base: position 629,097,186 of record OY728134.1, on the reverse strand, counting down.
TGAATACCTTTTTGTATTTACAAGAGTGAAACTACCCCTCAACTATAAAAAGGTAAGCATTATACCCCTTCCTCACACCAGTCAAGACACATTGGATCGTCCAACCTCTAACCAAATAGTGTCCCAGAATCCCTAACTTATTCCTTTAATCCTAACTTTGTTCATAAGTAATCCAAGGAATCCTTTTGGCACCGACCAAAAGGAGTTAACTGATTAAGAGGTAATGTCTTCTCTCAAACTCTTTTCTTTTATTTTCTTTGTCCACCCCCTCCACTATCTTTATTGCATAATTTTATAAAAAAACCAGTATCATAAATATACTATGATTTATTATGGTATGTTATATACCAAAAATTACACAAATCTCTATAAAATGGGTAACAAACATACTATTTTTGCGTACGGAAAACTTCCCCCTCACAAAACGATGATTGTTCAATTTTCCTTACCACCTCTCATAGTGGACATTATGATAGAAAATATGTTTATATATATATATATATAATTTTTTATTTATTTAATATTATTTATTCATTTTAAAATGTATATCTTTTTACTTTCTATTTGGTGTAAATACGATAATTTTGTTTGAGGAAATGTGGATTACCGACCCCTCAAAGTGACGTGATTCATTCACACACTATATGGAATGTATTAATGATGATTTTAGTGAAATTATATGATATTTATAACATTAAAATTATAATTAAATTATATTATAAACATTTATACATATATTTCATTTTCTTTATTACTTTTAATACGACAATAAAAATGGAAACATCGTTCATGCTTACGTACGAATTATTGTCTCCATGAACGGTGTATTCCATTTAATACATTTATATTCTATAGATTATTATATTAAAAATATACAGTATATACATGATATTTATATCATTTTTTAAATTTTTTAATCATTATTTAAGTATAAGGACCAATGATATTTCAAATTAAGACACGTGTGAAGAAAAAAGTAAATATTATCTAAAGTGAAACCTTAACATAGGATGGTTAAAAAGTGGGTAATATAAGGTCATAATAAAACCATATATGGTGTTAGATATAATAATATGGTTCTTTAAAATATATATAATAATTTTATATTTATTATATAGGTGATTCGAATGAGTACAATGAGAGTAAAGACATAAGGTAAAGGGATTTCATCTCACTTGTTATTTCCGTGAGATACATGATATGTTCTTCACTATCTCATTTTGTGTGTTGGATATAAATACCATTTTAGGATTATATTAATATTATACTTAAATTTATGGGTATTAAAATATCCATTTTATGACCTTTATTTCATGGGGATTAATTTTCAAAAGTTACCAAATCGGTAAAATAGTTTTGTCTCAAATTCCCTTCTTTGTGACTCATGTTTTGTTATGCACCTAAATTATTTTTTTGAGGTTTATATACTTCCATTATACATGTTATATCATGAATATCCTAATTTTCATGATATTTTGAGATTTATTTAATTTCATTTTCTTACATGTAGATTATGATCCCATGTTTCCAAGTTATAAGAGTTTATTGAAACAATCTCATTGCTTTTTGAGATTATTTGTGTTTATGCTTTATTTGATGAAATATTATGATAAATATCTCAATAAAATTAATGAATTTTCTTATTCTATATATATTCATAATATAATCATGTATTGGTACCATTTTTCTAATCTTTGGTATATAATATAGTTAAGAATGTGGTTTTAAGAAATCTTGACTTTACCCTCTCTTTGATCGGAAATATGTGTTCTTTCAAAACCATGTTATAAAAATAGGTTTAAAAGTATATTATAATAATCTAATATGATCATTAAAAAATATTTTTACCATATTTTTCCTTCACTAATTATTTCAAAGTAATATTCTTTTCACTTTCTGAATGAGGCATTTTTCTATCCTTTTTACTGTGTAAAAGGAATGTTCTTTTTACCTCGTATGACATGTGCGGATTTATATTCATCAATCCATTGAAGATTTTTTTTATTTTTAAAGGTTATTTTTTAAGATTTTTTCTAAAGATATTTTCAAATAAATGGTTCTCAAAACGTTTTCAAGGTCCTTTTATATGTTTTTAAGGAAAATGGTTATCAAGGTTTTTTCAGCCACCTTTTATAAGTTTTTAAGGAAAATGGTTTTCAAAATGTTTTTAATATAACTTTATATATATTCAAGGAAAAATTTTTCCTAAATTTTTCCAAAGATTTATTTATAATCTTTCAAGTTTATTTTTAAGAAAATGATTTTTAAAAGGTTTTATGTTTTGAAGAGCCTTTTCAAATAAGAAAGGATATTTACCTCATGAAATGTATTCAAAATATCCTTCGAAGTTATTTTAAATCTAAGATGAGATCTATTGATATTACTCAATCCCTTCTAGGAAATTATCCAAATTAACCATTTATATTATTTCATGAATGATTAATGTTTTGATGGAATGGTTCTTATGACACCCATTTCTATTCCATGAGTTTTATGATTTTGAAACCCACTTCTTTTCATGGGTTATGAATTCATGAAGTGATTATCAAAACTATTTATTTTCATAGGTTAGGATGTTATGAAATGTAAATGATACACATTTCATTTCATGGGTTATGATTTTATGTTTATAAAACCTATCTATTTTTATCGCTCATGATATGATGAATGTTTTATTATCTTGAAGAACATGTATGAAGGATTTTATTATGAGATAGGTGTGACCTATATCTCCCTCCAATGCATTGGGTAATGATAGATTACTCATGAGTATAAATGTTATTCATGACCCTAATTAAAATTTTACAATGTCTGCGTCGACCTAGTTTCATGTCCATAAATTTATATGTGAATATAATTACATGTTCACAATGTTATGAGTGAGCCTTATTATATTTTCAAAATATTATGCATGGAATTGGTTTTATGTCCATAAGTTTATGTGTTAACTAGATTACATGTTTACAATGTTATGTGGGAACCTCATTACATGTTCACAATATTATTTATAGACCTGGTTTCATGTCCATAAGGTTATGCCTAAACCTGATTATACTTTCATAATATTATGCATGTACCTAGTTTCATGTCCAAAAGTTGATTCGGGGTCCTGATTTCATGTCCTTAACATAATGAGTATAGATTGTTTTTCTTATACTTGTTCACAACATTATAAACAAATGTGTGTTCCAAAAATTCAATGTATTATCAATATGTTATGCTTTCATAACTCATGATCTTAATTCTATTATGATCAATGTGTTATGAACTTCCAATATTTATTATGATAACTAATATGCATGGAATGATCTTAAAATTTTATACTTATGTTCAACACCATTTGTTCATGTTATGCTTATGTATTTCCTTTATTTAGACTTACTAAGCATCTGAGATCACCCTTTCTTATGTTTCCTTTATCTAGGTTATGAATAAAGGTTTAGGTAAAAGTACTAAAGGTGGAGATCTTTATGGGAGATGTTGAAGATATTTCACTAGGATAGAAGATTTTGTTTCCACATTTCCAAATACACTAAACTATTATAGTCCTCAGGAATGTATTTCCGTAATATACCAAATATTCATATAAAATGATGCAATATTCATATAGGTTAATCCAGGATCACTATAGTTGGTATTAATGGAATGGTTTAGTCAACCTTTGAAAGCTAGGTTAAGGAAGCTTTAGTGAGATACCTATTTATATTTCAAAGTATATATCTAGGTATGTCTCTAAGGATAAGTATAAGGATGAGTTAATGTATAAAAAATGTCCTCAAATTTTATTAAAGGATATAGTGATTGGTTTTATAGAAATACATCCATGTCTGGATAGTACAAGTGTATGTGGCTCTAGTACAGATGTACCTCAGGGTAACAACTCTGACAAGATGTTCTGGGTCTGACTTGGGTTAATCTAGTATATTACAATGGGTCTTACTACACACATGGTTTGATACTCCTAGGAGATATGCTCTATAAATTTACATAACTATTCTTGAATCGTCATGAATGATTTAAATAGAGGATGAGTGTGAATAACCTAGGATAAAACTATGGTGTCCTAGATTAAAGAGGTATGATCCATTATTTAGGAACCCTATAAGTAAATTTTTATGATGATATGGTATCCCAATATGATGAATGTTTCTCACAATATGCTTTCAGTTTTATTCAATACAGATAAATAGAAAGAAAATGGTTAACATTTAATGTTTTAGATGTGGAAAGCATGGGAATTATGTGAAATTATTTCCCAAGTGTAAATCTCATAAAAATAATCAGTAAGTTGGTATGAGTATTTGTTATACTTATGAGGATAATGAGATAGTAAATGACATGTTGAAGGTATGTGATGTTCTTCCAGGATTGTTTACTTTAAACATAAGAAACATGATTATATTGTGATTGGGGAAACTTAAGAATGATTTATATTAAATATTCCAGGAAATATGTATTAAGGAATATGTTGATTAAGCCCAAGTAATGGTTTATGAATAAGGTTGGATTAATGAAGTATTTATGCTTTTAAATTCAAATATTATGATATATGAATCAAGAAATATATAAGTATTTTTAGTATGAATTTTTATTAAGGACTGAAAATGACATGTTTAATGGTGATAAAGATAAGGAAAATTTATTTCATAGAAGGGTGATATTTTGATTAAGGGAAGGTAACCCTTAATTAATTCCTGATGTTGAGATGATGATGTTTGGATAAAGATATTCTTGATATTAATAAGTAAAAAAGGAAGGCACAGATTACCCTAGAACTGATTATTGAAAAAGGTTATATATCATCAAGGATAAAGTTTATAAATTCATGGATTTAAAGGGTATATCTAGTAATCATTATAACAAGGAAGCATTCAGGTTTTCCAAAAGGATTTATGGTAATTAAAGTTGTTACTATGTTTCAAGGGAATATGTGATGAGGGTATTCACATGTTTGGATTGTGATAACCAAGTGGTACATTGAGATATATGGGGGATCAATGTTAAGCCGATTTCATGACATTATTTCCAAATCCTTGAATTTTCATCTTTCAGAAGGGTTATAATATTAAATATTTATGGAAATTTTAAGTTAAACTTCAGATGAAGTCAGATATATTAAAGTGTTATCTCTCTATATGAGGATTTATTCATATTGGATAGCCTATTCAAACTAATTTCTGCTGATTATAATTGATGGGATGACATGTCATGGGTCTCATGATCTGTTAGTACTTCAGGAATGAAAAAGTAACCAGCCTTTTTAGAGAAAGTAATAAAGTGGATCAATAAAAAATAATGGGTTACATTGTCTTGAAATCATGCAAGTATATCTTTTCTTGAAAATTATTCAACTTTAAGAAAGTGATCTATAAATAAAATGTTATCCTAGTAACTTTGTTTCTAATGGATTATAGGTCATTTAGTTCATCACAGATTTATGGATTTTTTATTTTTAACATTCTTTTAACCTTTTTCTCTATCTCTCTCCATTAGAACATGATGGTAAGATTTCTCTTCCATGTCCAAGTTTTCACTTCCCACCTATGTTCTCCTATATGGGAATCTTATTATGAGTTACTTTGGGTAACAGTTATGGTTATAGCTTTCCCTTTTTAACGGTAGTTTTAGTATTAATTTTTAATATGTGGGTTTATATGAATGAAACTTTTATTTATTTTACCATTGATAACCCAGACAAATTTCAAGGGTGAAATTCATTTTAAGGGGGGTAGAATGTAACACCTCGAGATTTTGTGAAATATATTTTTTATTTTATTCAAATGAATTAGTTTTCATTGATTTATTTCATTAAAATAAGTCAAAAATTCCTTTCACATATGATTTAATTTTATTTCACTACATGCAACACTGACTTAACCTACATTATAAGCAACACTGAGTTTCAATGAAACATCATTTTATTGTTATAATTATTTAAATGCGATAATTATAAAATAAGGGTTAAACATAGTAATATGAATAGTAATAACTAATATTAATATATTATTTATAATTTTTTCACATAAATAAAACACATTTATAATGAAATATATAATTTTTGGTAGACTGTATATGTTTTAAAATAATATTTTCTTAAAGAAACTGCATTTTATGTCCTTTTGTGAACAATAGTAAAATGTATTTTAGACATTAATTGGTATTAAATTTGATAAAATAAACATAATTTTTTAATTAAGTATTTTAAAATTATATTAGGGTGAATTTTTGGGATTTTTCTAAAAAACATCATTTTTAGGTGAATAGAAAAAATTACTGCAATTTAGTTATAAACAACAATTTCTTTTAAATAATTATTAGTGTTAAATTAGATTTTTAAATTGGTTTTTAAAGTAAAAATACATCAATTGCGAATATATTAATCCAATTATGGTCATTTGAGTAATTTTTTTATTAAAATTAGATATAAAAAATTATTAAATAGTTGAACGTTTTTACTTTAAAAACTTTCTTTCTCGCCACGTCTGCGGGATTAGCATTAATCTTAATTTTCTAAATTTTGTGATTTGAGTTTTAAAAAATAGAAATAAATATTTGTAATTATTATGATATTTCTATTCTAATATGATCATCTTCATTTTTGACCAAAAATATTTGTAAAAGTGATTAAAATTAATCACAACGATTAAGGTAAGATTAAGCTTAATTAGGGACTAAACTGTAATCTTAAGGACCAAAATGACCTGGAAACTTCAAAAAAATCCATTGGATGCCAAAAATTAGACCATATCTTCTATTTATTTTTAAGGTTTCATGGTTTATTAGGATATTATTTAATTGAACTAACCTATATACAAGTTTATGTAAGGAAAAAGGACAAAAAGTGAACTCTCCTTACCTTTAAAATTTATAAAACATTGAGATATGTACAAAAAAACATATTTTTGGTTATAAATTTCATTTTGAAATATAAATAGATTATTTTTATGATAATAATTTATCAATAATTTTTAGAGATGATTATTTACTTAAAATGCTTATGAAACGCCAACGTACTCATTATTTAGTTAATAATTTACTAAAATAAATGATACAATAAATGTTAAAAGTGAAGTGAGTCGATTAAATTATGGTCTTTAATTATTTTTTAAAGATTAATATATTATTTTCAATATATTTAAACTTAATTTATTTTAATTAAAATATTAGTTTGATATTTTAAATAAAAATTAATTAAATAATGTCAAAATTGACATTATTGTTATTTTACAATAAAAAATATTTTTTAAAGTGATTTAAAATTAATAAAATACATTATTTTACCGAGTGATTTTTTAAGGGTTAAAAAATATTAAATATTTTTAATTAATGGACAATTTTATCTTTTATAATTATCATATTGACCCATATATTATAAAAACATTGTTAGCATGGTCCAGGCTTAAGTAGTGATTTGCACATCACATGCGCCTGTTTTAAAAATTAATTTCCAAAACACATGAGATTTTTATTTATTAAATTGGGTATAATATTTATAATTCATTAGATCTATATTATATAAAAATTATCGCTTTATTTTAGTCTTAATCATTAAATTAAATAGGTTATAAAAATAGATTCTTTAATAAAAACCAAAATAAAAAAATTGGGTAATCTTATAAGTTAAGGAAGCAACTTATTAAAATAAACATATTTTTCTGTGTTGAATATTTTTTTCGATAGTAATTTCACATTATTACATTATTTTTATATTTTTAGGGACATTAGGTAAGGTATACCTCCCATTATTTAATACCTTTTGGTATTTACAAGAGCGACACTCCCCCTCCACTATGAAAAAGAAACCACTCTACCCCTTCCTCACACCAATAAAGTCACATTGAATCATAAAAACTATTCTCAAATAGTCTCCCAAAACACCTCCCTTATTACTTTAATCCCCCTTTTTGGAAAAATCAATCCAAGGAATTCTTTTGGCATAAACCAAAAGGAGTTACTTAATTAAGAGGTAACATATTCTCTTAAAATCCTTTCTTTTATTTTCTTTCCCCACCCCTCCACTATATTTATTCTGTGATTTTATAAAAAAAATAGTATTATCAATATACTGGATATTTTTATACTAATTATTATCCCTAAAATTACACACAACTCCATCTAATGGGTAACGATCATACTGTTTATGTGTACGATGAACTTCCGCCTCACAAAATGATGGTTGTCCAATTTTCCTTACCACCTCTCATAGAGTAAATTATGATGGAATATATATATATATATATTATTTATTACTTATATAATCTTTTTTATTTCTTTTACAATACATATTTTTTTACTTTCCATGTGGTGTAAATATGATAATTTTGTTTGAGGAAGTGTGGACTACCACCCCCTCAAAGCGATGTGATTCGTTCACACAATGCATGGAATGTATTAAGGATGGTTTTAGTGAAATTATATGATATATATAAAAATATAATAATAATTTAATGATTTTATATACATATATACATATAATTCAATTTATCTATTTCTTTCTTTCTTTCAATACAATAATAAAAACGGAAACAACGTTCATGCGTACGTACGACTTACTATCTCCATGAATATTTTATTACATTTCAAAATTCTATATTATATAGATTATTATAATACACATATAACATATATGAATTATATTTATATCATTATTTACATTCTAGAATAATGATATAAGTATAAGGACCAACGATGTAACAAATTAAGACACATATGAAGAACAAAGTAAAAATAATCTGAAGTTAAACCTTAACATAGTATGGTTAACAAGTGGGTAATATAAGGTCGTAATAAAAAAATATATGGTATTAGATATAAGAATATATTTTTTAAAATATTTATAATAACATGTGGTTTTAACGAGTACGGTGAGAGTCAAGACATAAGGTTAGGGGATTTCATCTCACTTTTTATTTCTATGAGATATATGTTATGTTCGACACTCTTTCCTTTTGTGTGGTGTATGTACTGAAAATTATTGTATTATATTTATATTATTATTAAATATATGGGTATTCCACATATTCATTTTATGATATTTCTTTCCTGGGGATTAAGTTTCAAAAATTACCAAATTGGTAAAATAATTTTATCTCAATTTTTCTTCATTGAGACTCATGTTTTTTATGCACCTAAATTCTTTTTTGAGGTGTATATACTTCGATTTTACATGTTATATCATGAATCTCATAATTATAATTATATTTTAATATTCATTTAATTTTATTTTCTTACATGGATAGTATGATCCCAAGTTACAAGTTATAAGAGTTTATTGAAACAATCTCATCACTTTTCGATATTGTTTATGTTTATGGTTTATTTGATGAAATATTATGATCCATATTTCAATAAAATTCATGATTTTTCTTATCCTATGTATATTCATAATATAATAATTTTTTGGTATTGATTTTCTACTCTTTGGTATATAATATAGTTAAGAAAGTGTTTTTAGAAAATCCTGACTTTACCCTCTCTTCGGTCGGAAATATATGTTCTTTCAAGACCATGTTTTCTAATAAAGGTTTACTAGTATATTATAATAATCTTATATGATAATTAAAATATATTTTTAACATTTTTTTCTTTCACTAATTCTTTCAAAAGAATCTTTTTATCACTTTTTTAATGATGAATTTTTCTAACCTATTTGTCGTGCAAAAGGAATGTTCTTTTTTACATCATATGAAATTTATGGATTTATCCACCATCAATAATTTGAAGCTTTATTTTTATGTTTAAAGGTTAATTTTTATGATTTTTTTTAAAATATATTTTCAAAGAAATGTTTTTCAAAAAAATTTCAAGATCATATTATAAGTTTTTAAGGAAAATCATTTTCCAAAAATTTTTAAGCTCCTCTTATAAGTTTTTAAGTAAAATGGTTTTCAAAATATTTTCAAGTTCCTCTTATGTGTTTTTAAGGAAAATGGTTTTGAAAATGTTTTCAAGTTCTGTTTATATGTTTTGAAAGAAAAAAATATCATAATGTTTTTCAAAGATTTATTTATAATATTTCATGTTTATTTTCAAGAAAATGGTTTTCCAAAGGTTTTATGTTTTAAAGATCCTTTTCAAATAAGAAAGGATATCTACCTCATGAAATTTTTTCAAAATATCCATACAAGTTATTTTACATATAATGTGACATCCTTTTATGTTACTCAAGACCTTCTAGGAAATTATGCAAGGGTTACATTTGTATTATTTCTTGAATGATTAATGTTTTTATGGAATTATGCTTATAACACCCATTTCTATTCCATAGGTTTTATTATTTTAAAACCTGCATCTTTTCATAGATTAAGCTTTTATGAACTGATTATGAATCCTATATATTTTCATAGGTTATGATGTGATGAGATGTTAATGATACCCATTTCATTTCATGGCTTATGATTTGATGCTTATAAAACCAATCGATTTTTATGGGTCATGATATGATGAAAATTTTATTATCTTGTGTCACATGTATGAATGATTTTATTATGATATGGGTGGGACCCATATCTCTCTACAATTAATTGGGAAATGATGGATGGATCATGAGTATAAATGTTATGCGTGAACCTGATTACATGCTCACAATGTTTTCATGGACCTAGTTTCATGTCCATAAGTTTTTTCGTGAACCTGATTACATGTTCAAAATATAATGAGTGATCCTTATTATGTGTTCATAATATAACACATGGACCAGGTTTCATGTCAATATTTTATGTGTGAACCTTATTACATGTTCAAAATGTTATGCATGAACCTGATTACATTTCCACAATGTTATGAATTGTTCTAGTTTCATATCCATATGGTTATGTATGAACCTAATTACATGTTCACAATGTTATTAATGTACCTTGTTTCATGTCCATAAGTTGATGTAGGGGATTGATTTTATGTCCTTAACATAATTAGGGAACAAGTTTCTACTTATACATGTTCAAAATGTTATAAACCAATGTGCATGCCACAAACTCCATGTATTATCACTATATTATGCTTTCATGACTTATGCTCTTAATTATTTTATGATCCATGTCATATGAACAACCAATATTTATTATGATCTCTAATATATAGGGTAAGATCTTCAAATGTTATTCTCGAGTTTCATATCCTTTTTTCATGTTATTCCAACACATTTACTTTATTTAACCTTACTAAGAATCTGATCTCACCCCTTTATTATGTTTTTTCTCCCCAAGTTATGAAGAAAGGATTCAAGTAGAAGTACTAAAGGTGGATATATTCATGGGAGATATTGATGATATTTCACCAGGATAAAATATTTTGTTTCCATGTTTCCAAAGACACTAAACTATTATGGTCCTCAGGCATGTATTTTTTTAATGTATCAAATATTCATCTAATATGATGTAATATCCTTTTATGTTAATCCTAGGTCGATATATATATATATATATTATAATTTGGATGAAGCGGTGATACTTAGGGAAATTTTATGGATTCATTTTATGTCATTGGATGTCTTGCATGAGAAATTTTCCGTGAAACTATGATGATTTATTGAAGTAATATTATATGTCAGGGACATGTGAAAATAGATTTATAAGAAGTTCACATTGTATAGAATAATTAAGAATAGAAATTATCCATCCAATGATGTTTATAATTGGATGAAGTTTGATGAAGTTAAATGAAATCCATGAAATAACTCATTATTTCAGGAATAGTTCAATGAATATCAAGAAAATATTTATTTTCATAAGTGAATATTCAAGGCCATGAAAAAAAGGGAGACTACAATTATATTTTTTGTGAAGAAAATTTGGAATAAGGTGTTTTGGTGGGAAATATAATTAGTAATTACTAAGTACATATGTATGGGTATTTTTCAAACAGTTTTCCCAATCCTTAGCCAACCAAGGACCCCTATACCACATATGTGGGACCTAAGGGGTGGTTAACCATGTGGGAGGGGTAAACCTAGAAATTTGTAGGTGGAATGGAGGCAAGAATAGAACTTGGAAGCAAAAAGGTGGTGCCACCATAGAGGGCGGCATGGTGGCGGAGGATCTGACATGGGTTTGTGCAAGGGGTGATTGGTAGAAAACCCTAAACAGGACACAAAGTAATAAAAGGTTCTCCCCAAACAAATGAAATTTTTATGTGGGATGGGAAATCTATAAGATACTGATCCTCCCCTAAAAAGGATATATAAATAAGTATGGTTATCTAATTAGTTTAATTGTGGTTTTTTAATCATAACTCACACCATCATCAACCTCCAAAAACATGAGCTCGATGAAGATGCTTATATTCATTGGATAATGTGACAATTGTGAGTATTAATAATGGATTATATATTTTTTAGTTTAATAATTCTTTCAACTATTCTTGGATACAATCACATGAGATAATAAAAATATAATGCTTAAGATAAATGAAAAAAAGATACATAGTCCATTCTTTAATCCATTTACATGCATGGTGCATGGATTTGAAAGTGGCATTACATGAAATTGTTATAAAATGAACATGATTATTGCATTAAAATAGAAGAATCAAAGCTCAAATAAGAAGGGACACCGTGATATTTATCATCATGAAATTCTAAGTTGGAAAACCATGTTCAGAAATATTTCAAGAGTTGAGATATTTAGGTGTTTTGAAACACCCATGACATGAAATATTTTTGAAATTATTGGAATGAAAATGGACATGAAATCCTTATCATGATAGAGGTGGTGAAAAATGAATGTAGATCTCCCAATACAAAATCAACTACAAAAATATATTTTCAGCACTTGTTTTTATTTGTAAAAACAAAGCATACATAGAGCATTTGATTATCCATCTATGTGAATAATAGGTAACATGATCCACTATAATTTTTAAATAAATAGGTCCATTATCCATTTATATATATGGCAAGGTTTCACATAAAACCTATTTTCAATGTGCATATGAGATCCCATGAGTCTTACCTATATTTTGTGGAAGAAGAGTTTGAGATATTGTGTTACTTTTTAAGCTATCATGAGGGGATTCAAGATCTTGTGCACTTACAGTTGTAGTAAGATAATAGAAGGATAATAATTTCATGTTTCATAACCCTATGTGAATAATAGAACACCAATACACACTGGTATTGAAAAATCTACAAACAATACTAATAATAAATAGTGTGATTGATCACAAGAAAAATTCATGTGAACTATTTCACATAAATAAACATGTGTAAATTGTAGTGTACACATCCAAAAGAAAAAGTTGAACATTCATCCCTTGCTGTGTGGCATCAAGAAGAAACAATTTGAGTTGAGATATTCCAAGAATGATACAAAGTGTACATACATGATACATGGTTTTTATTCCCTGCATGTCACCATGATTTCATAAAGAATATTTGATAAACTAACACATTAATTTAATATATCATATTTATTTTTTAAGTACAAAATAATAAGTATGAATTGTGACTCACCTAATCCTTTATTATTATTATTTTGGTCAGAGAACATGATTATAATAATCTACACATTCATATTATTCTAACTGAATAATAAGTTGAGGCATCCTACTTGATTTTTGTATATCTAAGATATCCCTTATGATTTTTGTATTTGAGGCATCCATTTGACTGTAATATTCAGAAGAATAAATTCATAGTAATTTGTTTCTATCAAATAATACTTTTTCTACATTTTTTATCACTTAAAAAGGGGCAGGCCAACATCCTTCAACTTGTAATTAATGGTTAAAGATTTTATTGTACCTGGTCAGTTCCAAGAGAATGAGTTCAAGGTTATATCATTTCTTTTAATTTTATTTATAATAAAAGATAAGTTATGTGCATTTGGAATAATAACCACCATACCCTATGGATATAGTCATCAATAGTGGAGGTGAACCTTATAAAAATCATGGTGTTCTTTGTTCTTTATTATTTTATGTGTATGCTTACTAACTACAAGTGAAGAAGAAAAGAGAACCATTAATTAAATAAGTTATAGAGGTATTAAAAGGGATAAAGTTTTTAAAGTGGTAAAAATACATCCTACACTAATTCACCCCCTCCCCACCATCTTAGTGTGTTCATCTGAAAAATGATCCAAACAATACTATATCAAATTATTTATCAACTCTATTTCACTTTTTTATCATAATAGATCACGATCATCACTTTCATATCTTAAATAAGATCTTAAAGTTTTTTATTTATCAATAACAATTCAGTACACACCTTCATAGATGATATTTATTCTTCCTGAGATGGGTTAAGGGTAATAATCTCTTATTTCATTACTAGACATCCAATGCATGTTTTCTCAACAAATAAATCTCCTTCACTCATGAATTTTCTATCCAAAATATCTCCAAACCATTCTAAATCCAAATATATGATTAATTCATGATTTATTTCTGCATTATACACTTATCCATTGTTGAGATAACCTTTAATGTGCATCATTATATATTTCATAGTCATGAGATACTCCAAATTTGGATTACTCTAAAATCGAGCCTCCAAACATGACTTATAGGCAATACCCATCCTTTTAACTTTTAAATACAATAATCTTCCTATCATATTTTAGTAAAGTATAGGTTCAACTGATTTTCCATTTTAATTCTTCTAAAGATTGGTTCCTATGATATTTGGTATCAAAAATAATTTTCTCTCTACATCTTGAACTTATTTATAAACTTTCAAGTATATTTTTCTTGATAAATAAATGTATACTATTATTTTTGAGGACTTGATGGCCAAAAAATATATAAGCTCTCTAATCCCAAAATCTCAAACTTCAAGCTCATCATTCTTGAAATCTCTTTTATGGATTCTGATTTCTTCCACTAAATTGATATCATTGACATAGATAAGTATCATGAAATACTCTTATTTGGTTTATTTAACATATAGGTCGTGATCAAAACTAACTGTTTAGAACTCCAGATTCTTCAACTAAGTGTCCAAATGAGCATACCAATCTTGAGGTGCTTAATTTAATCCATATGATTCTTTCTTCAACTTTTACACTTCTTATTAATCACTACTAATTAGAAATATCATGGATTTATAAATGTAAATTTATTCCATGAGTGATCAATTCAATAATTTTCCTTCACATCCATTTGAAAAAACTTGAATCCTCTTTGAATTGTCTCATCCAATAATATTCTTATCAACTCAAGTCCTTACACCAATGAAAATTTTTATTGTACATAAATTCCCTTAATATTTTTAATACCCCTTGCACACAAACCTTACCTTATTCTGAATCACCTTTCCATGCTCATCATATTTCTCATTGGATGCCCACTTCATCCTGCTAATATTTTCATCATCTAGTCTCTTCAAAAAATCACATGTTTTTTCATTCAATTTAATCCATATCCCCATTCATAGACATGAACCATGATTTATCTTTAATTTCTTCTTCAACTAATATAGGATCCACTCTAAGATAATAAAATAGTGTTCTATACACTTCTCATTTAATAGGTTTGTTTTGGATTATATCTTTCACTAATTATATTTATTTCATTGATATAAAACCATATATTCATCCTTTGATTCAATAGTCTACTCTCTTTAGTAGCTTCTTCTTTTTCTTTTGATTCAACCTCAAAATATTCTCTTGTATTGGACCTTTAAGATCTCCAATTGTTTTTGTGAAAATAAACTTCTTCATCATAAAACTCTTCCAAAACTAAATTTCAAGATTTTATTCTAGTTTTATCTTTAATCACTTTCACACCATCATTGTAAAAAGTCTTGTTTAACCTATTTTTAGGGGTTTTAGGCTTTACTCTTGGTTGAGTTTCCAAATAATAATCCTTTATCTACCACATATTTATATTTTTATTGGAAACCTTCCTTTTTGTAGTTATAACACTTACTTACAAACACAATAAAGTGTTTAAGAGATGGAATTATTTCATAACATATTTTATGTGGTGTAATATTCTTTCCATGACTCAAAAAATATCATATTTTTGTGTACACAACCACTGGTACAGCTTCCTTCCAATAGTGTTGATAGATTCCGCTCTTGGTAAGTGAAGTTTTTTTAATTTTATTAAATATCCTATTCTAAATTTCTGTGATACTATTTTTCTACATAGTTATTATAGATGAAACCTATTGTTTAATTTCATGCCTCTCTAGATTATTTCTAATTCAATGGATGTTTAATTTATTCCATTGTCTAACCTCAGAATCTTGATAAATATTTCAGTTTCATTTTCATATCACCTCCCAAATAATTTTATACACTTCATGAATTCCTTTTAGTTTTAATGAACTTGATAAAAAAAATTCTACAATAATAATAAAAAAAATAAGATAAAGTATCATTCACCATGTGTTATAGGAACATTCATTGGACAACATATATAGGCATGAATTGGGTCTAGTAGATTTGATTATCTTTTCTTCTTTGGTCGATAGGGATTACTTGTTAAGATATGTGATGTAATGACTTGAAAATCCAAAGTAGGAACATTATATACGATAATGTTTATGACATGAAACACTAAATTCATAAGAAAATATTATATCCAAATAATTTATAGTATATTCAATATTTCAAATAAATTAAATATAATTTATAGCTTAAAATTCATGTGATACTATGTTAGCATGTGACATACGCAACAGTGAGTTTTTTTAACGGTTTTCATTACACACAATACAAAGTTTTACCAAACAAAAACATATTATCACTATTGGAAATTTAATCTATATCCATGGTTTTATAGGTTCATGGATATAGCTTGTTTATGGCCATAGTTTAATTTTGATCTATGGCTACACATTTGTATCCCTTTTTTTATTCCCTTAGGGATCCTCCTCTATACCCAATACTCGACCATCTCACCATGGCGTCCTCCTCCCCTAACGTCTTCTCCTCCTCCCTAATGACCTCTCTCATCACAACCTCCTCTCTTCCCTAGAAAATTTCCTCTCTCGAACTCATTGGTTTCATCTCTTGTTCATCCTTGCCATCTTCAGTTCCTCCATCCCTCATCACGGTTCCTTCATTCGTGGTGCAGAATCTCCAATCATGGCACGACTTCCCCATTCGGGGATCCTCCATCCCTCGTGTGGTACTCCCCTCATCCATACACTTACTTTACCCCACCCCCTCCCTCCCTTGTGATTCCTAACATCTCGCATTTCTTATTTCCCCCTAGATCCCCCCTCATGATTCCTCCTCCCTCTCCTCCCCTCATCTGATGTGTTCTCCCCACATCCCCACTGACATGGATCTGGTGCACCCAGGCCACCTACCCACCTACGTGGACTCCCTACCTCCCTATCCACACAAATCAGATGACCCCCCACCTCACTGCTACCCTCTTCCTCTATCATGGCTCTCCACCGCTCAATGTTGCTTTGATGCGGCTACACCACCTTCTGCAGTCCACCTCTAATGTAATCGCCCCACCTCTATGAGATGCTTCTCCTCTGATGTGGCCACCTTACCTCCATCCATTTTCTAACATAGGGTTTCTTTGATTTCAGGTCATCACCCTCTCTGATTTGCACTGGTAAGATTTATTTGAGAATGTTCTTTTATATCCTACATGATAACTAGTTTATGGTAATATCTCAATGTCAATGTTTCAGGTTAGTGAGGTTTCTATCAGGGGAATATAATATCTGAACATTTTTTTGGGGGATTTCATAAAGTGGGTTGTCATCGAGATTATATGTTTATTTATCAAACATTATCAAGTTAATATTGATCATCATGTGTCTGTAGGCTTGATATAGCCTCTTGAGATCATATAATGATAGTGGAATTAAATATATCATGATATTGTGATGTAGAATCCAAATATAGTGATAGGATGTGATGCTATTTTAGTTATTGTTGACCAACTTAATAAGTTTGAATACTTTAATTAAATTGGGTAGAAATTTTTAGTTGATATCTTTGGGTAGTTTTATATAGGGGTTATCATTAGACTTTAATTGGTACCCTCAATGACTATCTATGACTATAATTCTCAGTTACTATCACATTTTTTTAGAGTCTTGCATGATGATTTTTGGACCCATTCAATGACAAGAACATAAATTAAATACCAAATCTATTGGTAGAGTAAGTACACTATATTAGAATTATAGGATATGATTAGATCCTTTGTTTATAACTTTGGACGGATGTGGGGGTCAATTTACATTTGTAATGTTTTCTTATAACAAAACCCATCACTCTAAAATTAGTATGGAACCTTTAGAAGATATATATGAGAGACCCATCATGTCAAAATTTTGTTGGAATTTGATTGGTGAGACATCATTTAATGGAATGAAGATTGTGAAAGTTATGGAAATGAAAGAACAAGTGAATGTTGAGGATATGGGGACATCCCATAGGAGATAGATATCTGACATAGATTGATATCTCTGACCTTTGAATTTTGACCATGGGGGTCATTTTTTCCTTGAATTTATCCCCATGATGAGTATTACGGAGGCTTGAAAAGGGTATCAAGCTATCCCCAATGGTCATCAGTACATTCAGGATCCTATGGGGGGGAATGTGAGTATTCTATCCACAAGGAATTTACACCAAAGTTAGACCATGTTCATGACCTATTCCATGTATTACGGATAAAGAAGTACATGAAATACCTGATGCACATTATTGACATGGTATATCTATACATTGATGATGGATATTTCTTAACAAAATACATGATATTGATCAATGATTGACAAGATATTGTCCTCTGGTTGTAGTGGATGTTTCTTTACTTTTGAAATCTCTAGCTTCCTTATACACATTCATATAGTGTTATCACTTCATCGCCATATTTTTTTTGAGTTCCTCTCACATGAGTTATACTAGATATGTACTGCATTTTTATAGAAACCCTATTATTGTTCTTAATAAAACTATCTATAGTTTTCAAATGAGTTTTTGGAATCCTTCTTATGATATAAATATCCTCCTCTATATTCTTAATCCATAACTCATTCTCCTCTAGTTGTCCTTATGAATTCTGAATTTGATAATTCCTTTCACTTTATGTTATCGTAATTTGTTCTTCATACCATTCCTTAGTGAATATCATAGATATCTCATGTTTTATCCTAATTCAAATTCTTTACTTCTTGAACAAGTGACTCAATAGTATCACTTTTACCTACATTTTCTTTCCCATATTTTAGATGGTTTACCTAAATTCTTCCATGATATCACAATTCATTTATTCTTTAGCTTTCAAAAAATTCAATTCATTTTCCAAGACTTTAATTTTCTTTTTTAGGTTGTAGAAAAAATTTCTAGATTTACCACATGATGTGGTTGTTTAATCCCAAAAATATTGAAGTGATATAGAATATTTATTTTTAGTTTTTCATGAAGCATATTATATATGGTTAGAAACAATTATGCATAATGAGTCATTTTTAACTAGATATGAATATCCAATTTCTTGGTGTCCCTCTTCTTGATCTTCTTCATTTTAATTTTAGAAAAATGAAAATTTTAATTAATTGAATGATCATCATTAGAAACAACCCTTCTTCCATTCTTCAAGATAGATTTTTGACCATACAATTATTTGAAAATTATTTACAACTCTTTGGAAAGCTTGTAGTGATCTAAAATTTCAAATACATTTTATTCTAAAGAAAATTTTGATTCCTTATTATAATGAAAATCAATTTTAATATTTCATTGATAGAACTCAAAAAAACCACCACACTGACTTTCAAATAAATTCTCTTCCAATAAAACATGACAAAGAATGCCAACATATTCGTCAAAATATTACAAGAATTATTTTTTCCAAGGGTCAGGGGGTGTAGGTGGTGTGAAGGGGGTGTGTGTAGGGGGTGCATGGTGTGTGTAGGGGAGGGGGATGGGGAATGGGGTGTGTTGGGTATAGGGGGAGGGCCAGGGGGCAGGGGTGCATGGGGTGTGCAGGAGGAAAGGGGTGTGCTGGGGGCAGGGCAGGGGGTGTTCTGGGGGCAGGGGGTGCATAGAGAAATAGGGGTGTAGGTGGGGGGTGCTGGGGGTAGTGGGGGTGCAGTTGGGGGGGGGGGAGTGGGGGTGAAGGTGGGAGGGAGTGGGGAGTGTGGGGTGTAGGTGGGTGGGGATGTAGTGGGTAGTGGGGTTGCAGGTGGGGGTGCAGGGTAGTGGGGGTGCAGGTGGATGGAGGGTGCTGGGGGTGTAGGTGGAGAAGTGGGGGTGTGGGTGGGGGTGTGGGGGTGCAGTGGGGGGTGTAGTGGGCAGTGGGGTTGAATGTGGGGGTGCAAGGGGAAGGGGGTGTGATGGGGGTAGTAGAGGGGGTGTGCTGGGTGCATGGGGTGTGTAGGGACAAGGGGGTGTTGGGAGTAGGGCAGAGGGTGTGTTGGGGGCAGGGGGTGCAGGTGGGGGTGTAGGGGGGTAGTGGGGGTGTAGGTGGGGGTGTTAGGGGAAGTGGGAGTGAAAGTGGGGGAGTGGGGGTGTAGGTGGGGGGAGTGGGGGTATAGGTGGGTAGGGTGGGTGTCCAGTGGGCAGTGGGGTTACAGGTGGGGGTGATGGGGGGTGCTAGGGGAAGTGGGAGTGCAGGTGGGGGAGTGGGGGTTTAGGTGGGGGTGTGGGGGTGCAGGTGGGGGAGGGTGTGCAGTGGGAAGTGGGGTTGTAGGTGGGGGGGGGGGGTTCAGGGGGGCAGTGGGGTGCAGGTGGGGGTGGGGTGCAGGTGGGGGAGAAGGGGCAGTGGGGTTGCATGTGGGTGGTGCAGGTGGGGGTGGGGGTGGACCTTATATTATTTCAATTTTCCAACCTTCAAACTAAAATACATACAAACAAATTTTTGTATAATCCGTTAGGTGTATACTAAAAGATACCTAATCACCAATGATCCCATAGGTATCATTTCCGTGATAAAAGACAACTCATTTCCTTAATCGAAGAAAGAAAACTCCTCTCTCCCTATACCACCAAAACGAACCAAACCAAAGATACGTTTGTGGATATAAATTACTTTATATCCTCGAGTTTAATTAAAATTGTGGCTTTATTGTTGTTTAAACCCATGGTGGTATCACTTTTATATTATGGGGATTTCATGTGAGGCATATATTAGAGGCTTATAAATCTTGAAATCTCATTATTACATGTCATTTAACCTTAGGTGTACTACTCAATGGATTATTTATGGTTTTTCATTATGTTTGATGAAATTTTACATTGTTTTGGGTTGATAAATTTTATTTTTTGTGTTTCTTAGGTCTAGGTGGGTGTTCAGAGTGGACTCCCCCACTTGGCTTGTTGCCTGAGTGTAGTATATTACCTTGTGAGTTTAGCATCAATCATATCGGTTATAGTTCTTATTTTAAAATATTTTGTTGTTTAATTCATATGTATTCATGGATGATACATGAGATAGAAGGATCATTAGTGGTTGGTACAAGCTTGAGACCGATTTAAAGATTATCATTTGAGGTACGTGTCCTTTGTATTACTTATTCTCTTGATCGTTTGGATTATATTGTGTTTGTGTAATCATTAATATTATAATTTTGATCATGTTGGTATTAGATTCATGTATCATTTATCATGTATATTTGACTCACTGATCACATATATTTAAGAAGTCTTTATATCTCACTTCTTTTCCCATTATTTCCTTACATGTGGTTTCTTATGATGAGGCTGGTTCTATCCATCTCCATCAAAGGTAGGGAGTTCGACATCAGATTTGGGTAAGGTTTCTTATGTTTTTATTATTTGGTCTAATTTTATAAAGGGATTTTTCATTTTTTGGTTTTCCTATATTTTTATAGTGTGTTTTGGATCTCATTGAGGTGGATTCGAGACTCTTGTCAAAGGAGACTCACCGCATATGCATAGGTAAGAATATATATAAGTGCTCCCGTTATATGTATATCTGCCCATGGAAGTGTGATTACATATAAGAGGATAGGTGTGCTTATGTATATATATGGAAAATTCATACGTTTGTGGGTGATATTGAGCTTATGCATGTGATCATATATATAAGCAGCATCTTTTGTGTTTTTAAGTCTATGTAGATACATACATAAGGGTTAGGGAGTCCTTATCTATATGCAAACATGCATATGTCTAGATGATGGATGGATCAGCTTAGAGTTGTCACTGATAAAAGTGTCAGGCACTGAGTGTGGTTAGGCTCCTTTAAGGTAGGGTCCCTCTCCCATCCTCTTTAATTCAATAATTTTTTAAATTACATTTAGTGTCCTTCTTAATTCTGCTTGTCTATATTAAATTGAAATTATTGAATAAGTGTTAGTTAATATAATTGTTTAATTTGATAAAAAAGTCATAGTTTTTTAATAAAACCCCTCCAACAGAGGTACGCTTTCTAGGAGAACTCACAGTGGTGGTTTATTCTTATATAGCTTCCTTGAAATTATTGCATTTATGTTTTCCATTTTAACCCTTACCCATTATTCTCTCATTTGATACACCACAAGCATCTCCAAAGATTTTTTGAATCTCATTTTCTCATAGAAAAATTATAATCTTACCATAATCACCAAAACAACCCTTAGTAATTAACTATAGTGTGGATACGTTTTCATTTCACAGCACCCTATGAAATGGTTTCCATCTCTTCACCATGGATCACAATTACCTTATTGCATCTAGTGTAATCCCAAAGTTAACTTTATTTAGTTACTACAAATCATAGATGACCCTTATGCAGCCACCATCTTTCTCAGATGACCTTTACATAGGTCACGAATTACCTTGATATAGTCTCGTTTTCATTATTGTGACCTTTATATAGTTCATTAATGACCTTATCAATAGGCGTATTGTATGGGGCCTCTTTGATTTCATGAGAAACAAAGGAACATGTATCCTTATATGATAGCTTCCTCTTCATTATATTTTCCTATTTTCTTATAATTATTATTGTCTACCATCAATGTATTATTTTTTGACTAGATGAACTTAATACATTTGTTATTATTGCACCTCACCTTCTATATTTTAAGTTAGGAATTGGTGAAGAAATTATCTTCCTTAAATTTCACCCCGTTGCTGAAGACTTATTTAATGTTACATGTGACTTAAGTCTGGTTTGTGAAAAACCGTGTATGTATTTTCTATGAAAAATAATGCATATTACATATAATTTTATTAATACTCCCTAGTTACTACCCATTAAATAGTTATATACTTGTTTTGATAGGTATTAGAAAACCAAAAAAATGATCATCCCACATAACATATAAGTGGTTTCACCTATCTCTATTGTATCCAGAAAAGAATCATGTTTTATAAACTATGTTATGTTTGTCTTAATTCTTGTTTACCATTTTAGAAACCATAATGTTATGTACATGTATGACAAATTTGTATGTTATAATTATGTAAAATGTAAATTTCATGTTTAATTTCATTGATGTAAGATGTTAAATTAGATGTTCAACATCTCTATTTCATGAATTGAAACTACATGATATGCTATCTCGTGATTCATGATACCACTTCATGGTGCATGTATTGAATGACATGGATTTAATTTGAACAAAAATCCTTTTTTAAGGATCATGTTATTCAGTATTGGGATTTACATATTAATGTGAATATTCTTTGTTCATTATTGGTTATGGAGTCATGTGTCATTTATCATGTAAAATTGACACACTGATCATATATATATATATATATATAAGAAGTTGTTATATCTCACTTCTTTTCCCATTATTTACTTGTAGGTGG
Source organism: Viscum album (assembly GCA_963277665.1). Taxonomy (NCBI): domain Eukaryota; kingdom Viridiplantae; phylum Streptophyta; class Magnoliopsida; order Santalales; family Viscaceae; genus Viscum; species Viscum album. Next base: position 629,073,499 of record OY728134.1, on the reverse strand, counting down.
TTTCTTATGACGAGGTCAATTATATTCACTGCCATCGAAGGTAGTGAGTTCTACATTGGATTCTGGTAAGGTTTCTTCTGTTTTTATTCTTTGGCCCAATTTTAATTTGGGATTTTTTTATTTTTGGGTTGCTTATATTTTTGCAGTGTGTTTTGGATCTCGTTGAGGTGGATTCGAGCAGATGTTGATGAAGGTGACTTAAATATGTATTCATAGGTAGGAATATACATATATAAGTTCCCACTTTATATATATTCAATCATGTCAATAGGAATATATATATTGGGGTTAGGTGTTCTTATATATATATATGAAAAATTCATACATGTGTAAGTGAAAATGGGTATATACAAGTATAATCATATATCAAAGGATAATATTGTTTATATTTGGCCATGAAAATATGTACATAGGGGCTAGGTGACCTTATATATATATATATAAAGGTGAATATTCGTGCAAGCAGAAAAAAGGAAGATCCGAGTTGTTGTTGTCAAAAACAGCACGCCTTGAAGTTGAGGTAGGTTCCCTATGCCTAAATATTTAATTTGAATTATATAATTACATGATTGTTTTATAAACTTGTTCCCATTATTATTTATTAACATTAATCTCCCTTAATGTGGTCATTAGAAAATTTCATCCAACTCAAAATGAAATTTCCTTCACTTTAGAGATAATAATATCCTCATTTTGAGAAAACATGAACTGATTATTCTCATAAAAAGATAAAACATAAAAAAAAAATTGTTTTATTTTCATCAAACACAAAAAACCATCCTTGAAAACTTGAAAATTTCTTTAGTAACATCACTATTAAATTGAACTAGATAAAATCAACTACCTACTAGGAAGAATTCATCACTTAGTATCTAAGTAATTAGTTTCATTTGAACTGATTGAAGCACATTCATCGGTTCTCTTTGATTTCCCCAATCGGTTGAAGGTTCAATGTTCAAGTGATTGGTTTATAGGGTTTAAAGGGTCTAGAATTGAGTGATAAATAGAATAAAATATGGTATTTCCTCACCATATATCCTCTAATTTCATGAAATTGAATCTCCTTCTAGAATAAATAATATTATCTTAAAATAATGAGATTCCTGATAGATGAGCTCTCAATTGATAAAGATACAATGACCGTTAAGGCATGATTGGTGAGGGAAATACTTTAGTGTCACAATGGGAATGTGTTAGTAATTATCCAAAGGGTGTGATGAAGGGTTGGTTTATTGATGGGATCACTAACATTCATAGGTGAATGAGCCTATTTTGGGAATATAACTTCAGGTTGTAACCACTATAGAAGTACTACTGAATTGATGATATTAAGAGTGCGACGTTGGTAGTAATTTTGAGATGAAAAGGGCTATGTTATATAGTCTATATAATAACCATGGTTTGTAAGGAAATGATTTTATTATAAAAGGTATGGAATTTAGTGGTGGTGAATGCTCCTTAATATTGTGCTCCATTGCTGAGGGAGCACAATCTCCCATAAAGGACCCAATCCAAACCAGAGCTCAATGATAGTGAATTACCAAACCACAGATAGAGGATATTCAACTTGTAGTTTTATTGTAGAGTACTAAATCATCCTATAAAAATGTTGTGGGGGGGCCATTCCCTGGTGAAATAAGGTAATACGAAACCTATCATCTCCCTGATTGTCAATAAGTGTCGCTAAAGGATGATTCACACTTATAACACATGATTTCATATCTGTAAATCCAAATTGTGGTCCACCACTATGTAATATGATGATAAACACTTAGGATAGTCTAGTTTCTAGCAAAAATCCATGTCTAAATTAGGAAATACACATAGTAGATGTTCTTGTGGAATGTACATGACATGCATAGGGTGTAGACAACCTCCCTTGGAAACCCATGTTCTGCCTATGTAATCCAACCCCTTATCATGTATGATGGATCATGACTATATACTATGGTTTTTCCCATAGACCTGGTTTTTTTGGGTACATTGATCATGTTTGTGCCAGTGTTCCAAGCCATGCATGTATACCTCTCTATTCCTATGCAAGTGTATCTTATGGGTATATTCTATCTCTCTAGATCTGAGTAACACATCATGTATAGGGTTACATGACATGTGTTATTAAATATTTTCATAAATATTGTTGCCCTAACTAAGGGACCATACTAAGTTTATTCTCTACAGTACATGTCATGTATATTAGAATTTTTAATAAACTATTAAAATCTTCATGTGTCTAGCCCGTAGAACCACTGCTGTTGATTATTCCATGAATCTGAATAAAAATCACATATATGGTCTCCTTCACCTTATTCATCATCATTTGATAGATTTTGGAAACCAAATCTTCTCAAGAATAGATCATATCCTACTTATCCAATGAAATATGAAACCCGTGAACAAAAAACCCCATCCACCTACATTGGATCTCTAATATCCTATCACATTGTGTCACTACTTGTTCATTCTCTTTATTCGGAATGGGGAAAAATAGTTTTATATGTTCATTGGATCATCCCCAGTAGGTTGATTTATCATCTCATCTCCATTAAGGGTTTGGTTTTAGTTAAGATATCCATTCTTGAGGATATCAAATTTCAAATCCTTCGAATGCATTAAAGATTGAAAGGGCGTTCATTGACTTAACACTAGTGGAATCAAGTTTATACTTTCTTCTCACTGACATAGGAATTTTTTAGAAACTCAGCCTTAGAAAAGACATTAACTTATAGGGATATTATGGAGTTTTTATATCATTATTTAAGGATTAAGGGCTAGTATGAGGCGTTGTAGTGTTGGTATGAGGGGATGCAGGGCTGGCATGAGGGGAAGTTGTCTTCTCACAAATATAGGAATTTTTTTAGAAACTCAAACTTAGATAATATATTAAATTATAGGGATATTATAGAGTTTTTATACCATTATTTAAGGATTAAGGGTTGGTATAAGGGGTTGTTGTCTTCTCACCAACATAGGAAATTTTTTAGAAACTCAACCATAGAGAAGATATTAACTTATAGGGATATGATAGAGTTTTTATACCATTAATTAAGGATTAAGGGCTAGTATGAGGGGATGTAGGGGGCATTTGGTATGCACTGGAGGGAGGGGGTTGTCCTAGGGGGTCGAGGAGGGATGGGGGGCTTTCTAGGGGGGATTTCTATGGGGCTGTCCAACGAGGGGGTGTGATCTGTCTAGAGAGAGGGGTATGTCCAGGGTGGGGGCTGTCCAGGAAGGGGGGGTCTGTCCAGGAAGGGGGGGTATGTCCAGGGATGGGGGGTCTATCCAAGGGGTGTCCAAGAGGGATGGGGGACAGTCCAGGAGGGGGAGGGGTATGTCTGGGGGGTATGTCTATGGTGGGGGTTGTCCAGGAAGGAGGGAGGTTCTCCATGAAGGGGGGGGGGGGGGGCTGTCCCGGAAGGGTGGGAGTGGTGGTCTGTCCAAGGGGGTGTCCAAGAGGGGGGGTTGTCTAGGAGGGGGTTGTTCAGGTGGGGGGGGGGGCTGTCTAGGGGGTGTCTAGGAGGGAATGGGGGTGTCCAGGATGGGGTGGGGATGTCCATGAAGGAGTGGGGGTGTTTAAGAAGGTCTTCTTTTTAACATGTTCCATTAAATAACATACATAACTTACTGCATTATTCATTGTTCTCAAGATTTCATCTTGGATTGGTGAAAATTTCAAAAAACTCTTTGAGTTTTGACTAGTCTGCGAGAACCTCCCACACAAAATTTTATGAGTTCTATGATTATTAACTTTTGATAATCCTTCACAGGGGTTTTATTTTCCATCTTTATATAGAATAGAATATTTTCCTTTAGAACTTTCTTTATCTTGTTATTCTTTCATTTTTTTCCATTTCAAAATCTATTGGTGATATAACTAAATTATCAATGGGTATATTAATTTATTCTTTGTATTATTCATTTGTATTCTTGAGATTGATTATTTTTAGGGGAGGGGTCTATCCAGGGGGTGGGGGGGTTGCTGCTGTCTAGGGGGGGTCTATCCAGGGAGTGTCTTGGAGGGAGGGGGTGTCCAGAAAGGGGGGAGGGGTCTGTCTAAGAGGTGGGGTGATTCCCATGGGGGCTGTCTAGGGGGTCCAAGAGGGAGGGTGTCTGTCCGGGGGGTTGTCTAGGGTGGGTTGAAGAGGGAGGGGGTCTATCCGGGGGGTGTTGTCAAGGTGGGGGTTGGGGTCGGTCCTGGGGGTTGGGGTTTGTCCGGGGGGGGGGGGGGTCCAGGGGGTGTCCAGGAGGGAGGGGTGTCTGGGGGGGGGGTTCAGGGGGTGTTGTCCGGGGGGTCTGTCTAGGGAGGGGAGGGGTCTGTCCAGGGAGAGTAGAGTGGGGGATTTTTAGCAGGGAGGGGATACAGGTGGTGGGTGGATTTGCAGGGGGTGAATGGGGGTGTAAGGTGCAGGGTGATGGGGAGGGTGCAGGTGGGGTGAAAGGGGGATGGTGGGGGGGATTTGCAGAGGTGGTGGGGAGGTGGGGGGATTTGTAGGGGTCCAGCACCAGCTAAATGGTGCTGGTTTTTTAGAGAATGTGATGGCCTATAACTATGGTACAAAACCGTGGATATATGTCTATAGCCACAATTTGCAACCATGGATATAGACCATGAGTGATTTTAGCATATGCCACAGTTTTCAAACCATGACTATAGGGTTGTTGCCACGGATTGAACCTTGGTTATAGCCCTAATTCCACTATTTGAACTATGGCTATAGGATTTACCCTATATCCTTTCCAATACTATTCATGTTTGAATGAACCCTGGATATAACCTATAGCCATGGTTTTTGGGCCTATAGCCATAGTTTTAAATCATGGCTATAGCCTTATTTTGTAGTAGTGTATTAAAATATTATTATTCAATATAATAAGATATAAACAAGATGTCATGAACATTACTAACTAATTTATGAAAATATTTGGTTTACACAACCAATTCATTGGTTACAAATTATTTATAAATTAATATAATAACCAATTTAATAGAAAATTAATATTTTTATAGAAGACTATTTTTATGCTCACAAAGCTGTTTTACCCTAATAAAATAAATTAATTATAATTAGTGAGTAATATTAAGGTAATATATATATATATATATTATTATTTTAAATACAATATTTTTTATATTCATCCAATATATTTGATAAATATATGATAAGAACAAACCCAATACTTCACATAAAAAACCTATATTTTTATTAAATAATTTTTACCACCTTTTAATGGAGAACCTATTTTAAATCCAATTTTTTGTAATTTTATAAATATAATATGTCAAAAAAATTTATATTTCAAATATGAGCATAAAAATTATGTTTGGTTAATTTTTTAGAATTTTTCTATGAAGTTTCATCTTTTAATGAATAGTGAAAATTGCAGAATTTAAGTTCAAAGCTGCTTTTTCATATTATTTATTTATAAGTTTCAATTTTATTTTAAATTGGTTTTAAAAATTAATTAGATTATATTTTTATCAATTAATTTGGTTGAAATAATTTTAATTAATTTCACTTTGAATATGACTATAAAAACTTACCAAACATTCATATGTTTTTACTTTAAAAACCCACATTGTCATCCTGTCTGCGGGATTAAATTTAAATTAATTTCTGTCACTTATGTGATTTTAATTTGAAAAAATGGATTCCATATTTGGAATCATCAAATTTATAATTTCTAATTAGGTAAATTTATCTTTTTATCCAAATTATTAGTGAAATTAATTAAAATATGTTATAATTATTAAAGAAACATTAAGATTAATAAAGGACTAAACCTTTAACTTAGGGGAAAAAATAACCTAGAAACCTCTCCAATAGTAATTATCTATAAATAATTCTTCCATTAACATTACATTATTGAGGTTTTTGGTTTTTAATGACTTATTTTAGGTAAAAATTGGGGTACACTTAGCTTGTTTCCAAAAATACCAAGTGAGTCATTTTCCTCCCTTATAAGAGGCCACCACCTCTCCCCCTTCCTCACACCTATATAACTACTTTCGATCGACCAAGATCATACCAAATAGATCCTAAAAATCACTCCCCTCAACCAATAATCCCTTCTGTGGGAAGAAATCAATTCAAGGAATCCTTTCAGTATAAACCAAAAGAAGTGACCGGATTAAGAGGTAACATCTTTCCTTAAGCTCTCTAGTTTTATTTTCTTTCTCCACTCATTAAATTATAATTATTCAATGATTATTTAAAAAAATTATCCTAAATATAATGATATTTGTTTATACTATGTTTTTTACCTATGCTTACACACACCTCTATCTAATGGGTAACAAACATACTGTTTATATGTATGCTGAACTACCGCCTCACGAAATGATGATCGTACATTTTCCCTTTACCACCTCTCATAGTGGAAATTATGATTAAAAATATATTTATATATGTTTATATATTATATTTATAATTTTTTAATCCTTTTATAACACATATCTTTATTCTCACTGTTTTTTGGAAAAATGATAACATCGTTTTTGGAAGTGCAGACTATCGCCCCCTCAAAGCGATGTGATTTTATCACATGATACATGGAATGTATACATAATGGTTTTAATTAAAAATTTGTTACATAAATAAATGTATATAATATTAATTACATTTTAAAGACTCGTAAAATTCAAGGAAAATTTTTTCTTTACTTTCTTTGGGATTTTACAATAACGCAGTTTCAGACGGCACTTGATTCCGAGGCCCGGTGTGCCCGGAATTTCTATCCGAAGTGTAGCTCGGGTACATTCAGTGAACGAACGAGCGGGAATTTATAACTTTTGAACCGGTGCTCGGAATCGAATTCCGAGGGCACTGATTGAACCGCAGCGCCGGTAATTTCTTAGGGACGCTTAATCCGGAGTTGCGTTTACAAGAGAGAAGTTGATAAAAATTGTGGAAGTTAAAAATAAAAGTTTAACAACAATTTTTATTTTTACTCTAAGTGTTTAATCCTTTGGATGGAAGTTGGGTAACTACCCAACCTCCCTTGGGAGGTTATGAGGGTGGTGGGGCCCACACGAATCCCACCCCTTCATATCCTCTAACCCCCTCAACTCACCATTAATAATGTTAACTTATGTTTATTAAACATATGGAATTAATGAAGTGAGTAAATGTGAGTTTTTGAAATTCAAACTCTTGAATTTCAAATGGCTTGTTGTGTTAATAAAATAAGAAAGGAGCTTATTATATTTTGGTTGTTAGAGTTTTGTCGTTGAGAGGATTTGGGAAGAACATCTTCTTCTTTGACGAAGAACTCGAAGAAAATCGGTCTCCGACAAAGAACACCGAGTTCTCAGAAACCAATTACCACGACGCCGCCAACGTTTTCTTCCGCGACGTCTCTTACCACGACGCTACCGACGATTTTTTCCGCGATGTCTCTTCCCGCGATGCCGCTAAAGTTTTCTTACGTGACGTCTCTTACCACGACTTCACCGACGATTTCATCCGTGACGTCTCTTCCTGCGACGCCGCCGACGTCTTCTTCCGCGACGTCTCTTTCCGCGACGTTTTTCCGCGACGAATTTCTCCACGACAAAAACGTCGTTCAAGCCGTGCTCGAGGTAGGGGTTTATTTTATTTAATTATTTCCGTTCGTGATTTCTAGTTTGTCGTTCTTCTTGGATATACGACTAAATGTTATCGAATAACAAGAGGGGGCCGAACCGCACAAACACGGCCGACCCTCCTCTAAATTTTGAATGTTGTTTCAATTATGGTTGGGACGGAATAGCGTGGTGCCGTCGAACCACGCGGGAATTGTACGACAAGGTAATGCACGGCGCCGTCGCGCCGCGCTGTGAAGTTGAACAAGGACGCGACGCCGTCGCGCCGTGTCGAAGAAAACCGAAGACACCGAGGCCGGAGCGGGGCCACGGAGAAAGGGCACGGTGCCGTCGCACCGTGCCGGACGAACCAAATCGTGGCCGGTTCCGGGCCGCGGCGGAGCAGGGTGACCGGCGGTCGGTTCCGGGCCGCCGGTGTCGGCGAAGGAGAAGGACTGGCCGTCACCGGTCCTTGTTGGCAGAACCGGCCGTCCGGTGCGGGCCGGCCGGACAAAGGAAAAACAGGGGGAATTAATTCCCCTGGCCGGCCTACAAACGGCCCCCATTTAATTGGGGGGCCGCGGTTACACAAGGGGGGCAGACGCCCCCCCCCCCTTGCCAACGGCTCGACCGTTGGCCGAGATTGCCAGCGCGCTGTGCCCAGGCCGGGCCGACCGCCAGGCCGGGCCGACCCAGACCCAGGGCGGGTCGACCCGATTCGGGCCGACTGGGGGGTCTCGGGCCGGGTCGGTTCGGGCCCGAAACCCCCATTTTCGGACCATCTTCGGTCTTTTGCCCATAACTTGGGCTACGAACCTCCGATCGACGCACCGTCAGTTGCGATGAGATCCTTGAGTCGAGTCGGTCGTTTCGGTATATCGAACTCAAGGTTTCGAGTTTCTTTGAGTTCGGCCGGGTTGGTTCGTACACGAAACCAACCGGGCCCACGGAGCGGAAACACTCATATCTTGAGCTACGGACGTCCGATTGACGTGTCGTCGACTTTGTTGGATTCCTCTTAGTGAGACGGATCTTTTGGCTTACTTCGCCTAAGGTTTGGACGTGGGTGGAGTACGGTCGGGTTGGTTTTACCTTAAAAACCAACCGGGCCCCTGGGACGAAAAAGCCAATAACTCTCAGACCGGGCGTCTGATTAACGCGCCGTCTGCGACGTTGAGTTCCTGTTGACGATACGGAACTTTTGGATACATCAAATCTGGACTATGTGTCAGTTGATGTATCAGCCTCTCGGCTCATGGAGCGGACCCTCCCGAACGAGCTTGCTGTGTGCGGAAACCCTAGAGCTGGCTGCGACTGCTACTGTGACTGCGACAACGACTGTGCAGAGATCCTTAGTGGATTCGACGACGACGACTACAACACACAGCGATCCTGTGTGGATCAGTGCTACCGATCCTGTGTGGGTCAGATCCTGTGTGGGTCAGCACTCAGCGGTTCTGTGTGAGCCAGCGCCTACAGATCCTGTGTGGGTCTGATCCTGTGTGGGTCATTGCGGGGGTTAGTACCTATCGATCCTTTGTGGGTCCGACAACTTAGATGGATCAGTGATCATCTCTATCGTCTTTCAAAGAAGTATACCTGTGTGAGCTGAATCATTTTTTTCGTTCCTATGTGGATTGTGTTGTGCTATCCTGTGTGGATTACATTTGCTTTCCTGTGTGGACTAGGTTGTTCTTGGGCTCGAAGGTTGGAGCGTGTTGGAATTGATGACTTAGGTATATGTATGGGCATATACCTAAGCCATGTCGGATGTTACTTCGTGATTGTATCTTTCCTTTGTGGATTATCCTTTGTGGATTCTGGGAGACCTTCGGGGGTCTTGGGGTCCCTACTGAGTAGCTTATACTCACCCCTGCACGGGCTATGCCCGCACTACGTTGTGTTGGTTGCAGATGACAGACAGCGCTGATCGTGGTTGAGGCTTGTGGAGCAGGATGGTACCTGGAGGTAGACCACTGGGCGGGACATACTCGGAGCGGTTGGCTGGACCGAGGAGCAGTGGAGGATATCTGTACCCACCCTTCTAGTGGGACTTCCTGTGGACGGATTGACGTTGCGTCTTTACTTTTCAGTTGCTATTTTCCCTTTCAAGTGTACTTTACTTTCAGTTTGGGTTTGTATACTGGCCCACTTTTCCTCACTTACTCTTGTACCAGCTTTTACTTAGTGTTTACTTCTACTGCTTGTTTACTCTATGGTGTTTGTTTACTTTACAAAGGCAATGCCTTCCCTTTTTACCGGGATTTACACCTTGGTGCTAGTCGCCAACCCCTGGCCTATGGAAGGCGGGCTTGGGGTAGTCACAGTACGGGCCCCGAGGACGGGTCGTGACAAATTGGTATCAGAGGAGTTCGGTTCTACTGCAGAACATGGGACTCTGATCTTTTTCTATGTGAAGCAATAGTGTTAAGCGTATTGGGTGTGGTTATCAGTCCAGGGAGTCCAGTGTTGGTGCGGCGGCCGACGTATCTGTATACTAGGACCCTGACTTCTGATTTCCCACTTAATGCACGAAAACATTGATTGCATGTGTGTTTCAAGTTTTCTTTATGATTACTTTGTATTAGCTCACCAGGTATACTGTTCTGACCGTGGCGCACCTGTTTCCTTTTCAGGATGGCCCCATGATGGCAGCCAGCTAGGGTTCTGAGAGTTGTGCGTGACGACAGCCCACCGAGTGACAAGGCCTCGGTGCAGGGCCCTTTGACAGCTGAGGCACTGGCGGTAGCTCTACCCGCCAAGCCACCGATGCTTCCAGCCCCAGCCGATGACGATGCACGTCACCTCAGTGCACTGCACGAGTTCCAGTGCCAGTGACCGTTCAGGTTCCGTGGGGAGACGGACCCCCAGGCAGCCGAGGACTGGCTGGAGGCAGTGGTACGGGTTTTTCGGTTAGTGAGGACACCAGCAGACCTCATGGTGATCCTTGCAACGAGCTTACTGCACGCGGCAGTAGACCGATGGTGGATCTTGATGCTCCAGGTGCACGATGAGGCATCTCTTCTTTGGTTGGACTTTGAGAGCCTCTTTTTCTCGGATTTCGTCCTAGCCACCCTCCGTGCGGTGCGCATCCAAGAGATTCTTCAGCTGCGACAAGGCAGCATGACGGTCGCCCAGTACTCGGCGAGATTTACCGATCTCTCGTGCTACTCTACAGACATGGTACGAGACCCATTCTTTCGGGCCCGGACCTTTGACCAGGGATTGAGACATGAGATCAGGGCATCGCTGATCTCCCTCAGCATTCCGACTCAGACAGGAGTACTGGAGAATTCCCTTTTGATCGAGAGCTTTCTTGCTGAGTCTACACCAGCGCCGAGACCCACCACAGGGCGGAACGTATCAGAGTCTTCTACAGCAGGCAGTCGACGGATGACTCATGGGTCCAGGCAGACCAGACCCTCAGGTAGACGACCTCAGGACACTGGCTCAGCAGTGCGGGGCACACAGCGTGGAGCCAGTCTTTCGAGAGGCAGGCAGTGCTACTCATGCGGCGGGCAGGGCCACATGGCTCGTGACTGCCCAACCCGCCGTGCCAAGGAGCAGCAGACGGTTGAGGGACCACCGAGGCAGAGGCAGAGGGTCGAACGCGGTAGTCCGCAGGGATCAGGCGGACGAGGCAGAGGAGCTGGCCGAGCAGCAGGTGGTGGGCGACGCTTTGAGGCTTTACCACCACCACCACCAGGAGGTCCACCCCGGCCACAGGGAGCTAGCGGGCAGAGACAGGTACAACTCCAGGCAGTAGAGGCCTATGACCAAGGTGCGCCTGAGATGATTCGAGGTACTATCTGTGTCTATTCCACCCTTACTGCAGTACTTATAGACACAGGAGCGAGTCAATCTTTCATAGCCACTTCCCTTGTTCGGAGCTGGGAGATTCCCACAGAGCCATTGGCTCGATCCTTACGGCTAGAGACTCCTACGGGAGCAGACTCGATGATTACGCACTAGTGCCGGCAGTGTGAGCTTACTCTAGGAGGCGAGATCTTCGGCTGGGATCTTCTTGTAGCAGCGTTGAGGCCTTACGACGTCATTTTGGGCATGGATTGGTTGTCTAAGGTCCATGCACAGATTGACTGTATTAGGCACAAGGTGTGATGTGTACGCACCGACGGGAGCAGGTTCACCTTCACCGGTGAGAAGGGAGCCTTCGCAGCATAGGATGGACTTCCACATAGGAGAGGACAACCCATCCCTCATTAGTTGTCTAGCCTCATCCTAGGAGCAGTTGACGTGCGGAGTCCTAGTTTTCCTGCAGTGGTGGATCAGTTTGCGGACGTCTTTCCCGACGACATTCCAGGGTTACCTCCTCGCAGAGAGGTAGACTTTTATATTGACCTGTATCCCCGGGACAACCCTGATATCGACTCCAGCATATCGGATGGCCCCCGTTGAGCTTCGAGAGCTACGGGTACAGTTGGAGGACTTTCAGGGCAAGGGGTTCATCCAACCCAGTGTTTCACCCTGGGCTTCCCCGATTTTGTTCGTCAAGAAGGTGGACAGGAGCTTGCGACTTTGTGTCGACTATTGTCACCTAAACCATGTGACAATGAGGAACAAGTATCCACTACCGAGGATTGATGACCTCTTCGATCATCTCAAGGAGCACGGTGGTTCTCGAAGATAGACCTCAGGTCAGGCTATCATCAGCTCAGATTTCGCGACGAGGACGTGCAGAAGATGGCCTTCAGATATCAGTATGGCCACTATGAGTTCTTGGTTATGCCATTCGGCATAAACAATGCTCCAGCAGTGTTCATGGCCCTCATGAATAGGATCTTTCCGCCATACCTCGATCGATTTTTCATGGTCTTCATCGATGACATTTTGATTTACTCGACGATTGAGGAGGAGCACGCCTACCACTTCCGGGTTGTACTAGACACACTCCGAGAGAATCATCTTTATGACAAGCTCTCAAAGTGTCAGTTATGGATACATGAGGTCCACTTCTTGGGACACGTCATCTCTGAGGCAGGAGTTGCAGTGGATCCTACGAAGATCGAGGCAATGCTAGCTTGGGAGCCACCTAGTAGCATGATGGAGGTGCGGAGTTTCTTGGGATTAGCTGGATACTACCGGAGATTTGTTCCAGACTTCTCCAGAGTTTCGGCACCACTCTCATCTTTGATGAAGAAGTGGAAACCCTTTGTGTGGTCAGAAAGATGTCAGCAGAGCTTCCAGGAGCTGAGACAGAGATTGACCAGTGCACCTATCTTGAGGTTTCCTGAGGAGGGAGTAGGGTACGTAGTCTACTACGATGCATCAGGGACCGGACTTGGATGTGTCTTGATGCAGGAGTGTGCCGTGATCGCCTATGGATCACGTCAGTTGAGGACACATGAGTAGAACTACGCTACCCATGACCTGGAGTTACCAGCAGTGGTCTTCGCTCTGAAGACATGGCGACACTATCTGATGGGCGAGTGCTTTACAGTCTTTTCTGACCATCAGAGTCTCAGATACATCTTCTCTCAGAAGGATCTGAATCTGAGACAGCGGCGATGGCTCAAGTTCCTCCCGGACTATGACTTTGAGATAGTCTATACTCCTAGGAAGGGAAACGTGGTAGCCAATTCCCTCAGCAGGAGGACAAGAATTTAGCTACTTTAGGAGGTGACAGAGCAGCTAGCCTCTTTGTAGATATCCTTCGTGGATAGAGATGGAGTAGCCTTCCTTCAGTCTCTCACAGTCACTCCTCCACTACTGCAGCGGGTCAGAGAGGCACAGCGTGGGGATGCTGACTGTGAGACGTGGCGTGCACAAATATCCTCAGGACAGATGCCTGATGGATTCTCCTTTGGAGCATAGCACGACATCCTTTTCAGAGGACGTACCTTGGTACCAGTTGCTTTATGGGAGGAGGTGCTGAGAGAGTTTCACACTTCTCCTTTAGCGGTACATCCTAGAGTGGCGAAGATGTACCAGGATCTCAGACGACAGCACCGGTGGACGGGCATGAAGAAGGCTGTGGCAGAGTTCGTTTCTCGATGCCTCACCTGCCAGCAGGTGAAGGCAGAGCATCAGGTACTAGTAGGCTTGGTACAACCTTTGTAGGTCCCGGAGTGGAAGTGGGATGGCATATCTGTGGACTTCGTGACTGGACTTCCACACACTTCCAGAGGTCACGACTCCATATGGGTGATTGTCGACCGACTCACCAATTCGGCGCACTTTCTACCCATCAGAGAGCAGGGCTCAGTGGAGAGCTTGGGACGTCTTTACGTTCAGGAGATTGTACGGATTCACGGTGTGCCATCATCTATCGTCTCTGATCGAGATGCTCTCTTTACTTACCGGCTTTGGAGGGGGTTATAGGAGGCGTTCAGGATGTAGCTACGTCTGAGCACAGCCTTTCACCCTCAGACGGATGGTCAGACGGAGAGGACCATTCAGACTCTCGAGGAAATGCTCCGCGCATGTATCCTCAACTTTGGTCGCAGCTAGGAGGACCACCTACCCTTGGTGGAGTTTGCGTACAACAACAGTTACCACTCCACCATCGGGATGGCACCATATGAGGCGTTGTACGGCCTAACTTGTAAGTCTCCTTTGTGCTGGACAGACCCTGGGGAGTCAGCACTTGTGGGACTAGAGATGGTCCAGGCTACGACAGAGAAGGTCCAGGTCATCTAGGAGCAGATGAAGACAGCTCAGAGTTGGCGGAAGTCTTATGCTGACAGGAGGCGGAGGCCACTAGAGTTCGAGGATGGCGACCACGTCTTCTTGCATGTATCACCTCGACGTGGGTTACAGAGATTTGGCCAAGGTGGAAAGTTGTCTCCATGCTTCATCGGACTTTTCCAGGTCCTCAGCAGGATTGGCGAGGTGTCTTATCGCCTGGCTCTACCACCTCAGTTGCACCGGGTGCATGACGTCTTCCACGTATCTCAGCTGAGGAGATATCTGCACGACCCGACGCATATCATTGACCATGGGGAGCTTGACATTGATGATGGGGAGACTTTTGTGGAGGTCCTAGTGGAGATCGAGGATTGACAGGAGCGGTTCCTACGTGGATGGTCGATTCCTCTAGTGCATATCAAATGGCAGCACGAGAACCTCCAGGAGAGCACTTGGGAGCGGGAGGCTCAGATGCGTGCTCAGTACCCACATTTGTTTCCCTAGCTTATGATGTATCTTTACGGGGAAGTAAAGCCCTGAGGTGGGATTAATGTAAAGACCCGTAAAATTCAAGGAAATTTTTTTCTTAATTTTCTTTTGGATTTTACAAGAACGCAGTTTCAGACGACACTTGATTCCGAGGCCCGGTGTGCCCAGAATTTCTATCTGAAGTTTAGCTTGGGTACGTTCAGTGAACGAACAAACAGGAATTTCTAACTTTTGAACCGATGCTCGAAATCAAATTCCGAGGGCACTGATGGAACCGTAACACCGGAAATTTCTTAGGAACGCTTAATCCAAAGTTGCGTTTACACGAGAGAAGTTGATAAAAATTGTGGAAGTTAAAAATAAAAGTTTAATAACAATTTTTATTTTTACTCTAAGTGTTTAATCCTTTGGATGGAAGTTGGGTAACTACCCAACCTCCCTTGGGAGGTTATGAGGGTGGTGGGGCCCACACGAACCCCACCCCTTCATATCCTCTAACCCCCTCAACTCACCATTAATAATGTTAACTTAAGTTTATTAAACTTATGGAATTAATGAAGTGAGTTAATGTGAGTTTTTGAAATTCAAACTCTTGAAATTCAAATGGCTTGTTGTGTTAATAAAATAAGAAAGGAGCTTATTATATTTTGGTTGTTAGAGTTTTTTCGTTGAGAGGATTTTGGAAGAACATCTTCTTCTTTGACGAAGAACTCGAAGAACATCGGTCTCCGACAAAGAACACCGAGTTCTCAGAAACCGATTACCACGACGCCGCCGACGTTTTCTTCCGCGACGTCTCTTACCACGACGCTGTTGAAGATTTCTTCTGTGAAGTCTCTTCCCATGACGCCGCCGAAGTTTTCTTCCATGATGTCTCTTACCACGACGCCACTGACGATTTCATCCGCGATGTCTCTTCCCGCGACGTCGCCGATGTCTTCTTCCGCGACGTCTCTTTCCGCGACGTTTTTCCGCGACGAATTTCTCCGCGACAAAAACGTCGTTCAAGCCGCGCTCAAGGTAGGGATTTATTTTATTTAATTATTTTCGTTCTTGATTTCTAGTTTGTCGTTCTTCTTGTATATACGACTAAATGTTATCGAATAACGAGAGGGGGCCGGACTGCACAAACACGACCGACCCTCCTCCAAATTTTGAATGTTGTTTCAATTATGGTTGGGACGGAATGGCGTAGTGTCGTCGCACCACGCGGGAATCGTACGGAAAGGTAATGCACGGTGCCATCACACCGCATCGTGAAGTTGAACAAGGTCGCGGCGCCATCACGCCGCGTCGAAGAAAACCGAAGACACTTCGGCTGGAGTGGGGCCGCGGCGAAAGGGCGTGGTGCCGTCGCACCACACCGGACAAACCAAGCCACGGCCGGTTCCGGTCCGCGGCAGAGCAGGGTGACCGGCGGCCGGTTCCGGGCCGCCGGTGTCGGCGAAGGAGAAGGACCGGCTGTCGCCGATCCTTGTTGGCAGAACCGGCCGGCCGGTGCGGGCCGGCCGGACAAAGGAAAAACCGGGGGAATTAATTCCCCCAGCCGGCCTACAAACGACCCCCATTTAATTGGGGGGCCGCGTTTACACAAGGGGGGCAGCCCCCCCACCTTTTCCAACTGCTCGGTCATTGGACGAGCTGGCCAGCGCGCTGGGCGCGCTGTGCCCAGGCCGGGCCGACCCGGTTCGGGCCAACCGGGGGGTCTCGGGCCGGGTCGGTCCGGGCCCGAAACCCCCGTTTTCAGACCATCTTCGGTCTTTTGCCCATAACTTGGGCTACGGACCTCCGATTGACACACCATCATTTGCGATGCGATCCTTGAGTCGATACGGTCGTTTCGGTATATCGCACTCAAGGTTTCGGGTTTATTTGAGTTCGGCCGGGTTGGTTCGTACACAAAACCAACCGGGGCCTCGGAGCGGAAACACTCATATCTTGATCTACGGACGTCCGATAGATATGTCGTCAACTTTGTTGGATTCCTCTTAGTGAGGCGGATCTTTTGGCTTACTCCGCCCGAGGTTTGGACGCGGGTGGAGTACGGTCGGGTTGGTTTTGCCTTAAAAACCAACTGGGCCCCTGTGACGAAAAATCCAATAACTCTCAGACCGGGCGTCCGATTAACGCGCCGTCTGCGATGTTGAGTTCCTATTGACGATGCGGAACTTTTGGATACATCAAATCTGGACTATGTGTTAGTTGATGTATCAGCCTCTCGGCTCGTGGAGCGGACCCTCCCGAACGAGCTTGTTGTGTGCGGAAATCCTAGAGCTGGCTGCGACTGCTACTGTGACTGCGACAACGACTGTGCAGAGATCCTCCGTGGATTCGACGACGACAACTACAACACTCAACAATCCTGTGTGGATCAGTGCTACCGATCCTGTGTGGGTCAGATCCTGTGTGGGTCAGCGCTCAGCGGTTCTGTGTGAGCCAGCGCCTACAGATCCTGTGTGGGTCTGATCCTGTGTGGGTCATTGCGAGGGTTAGTACCTATCGATCCTTTGTGGGTCCAATGACTTAGATGGATCAGTGATTATCTCTATCGTCTTTCGAAGAAGTATACCTGTGTGAGCTGAATCATTTTTTTCTTTCCTATGTGGATTGTGTTGTGCTATCCTGTGTGGATTACGTTTGCTTTCCTGTGTGGACTGGGTTGTTCTTGGGCTCGTAGGTTGGAGCGTGTTGGAATTGATGACTTAGGTATATGTATGGGAATATACCTAATCCATATCGGATGTTACTTCCTTATTGTATCTTTCCTTTGTGGATTATACTTTGTGGATTCTGGGAGACCTTCGGGGGTCTCGGGGTCCCTACTGAGTAGCTTACACTCACCCCTGCACGGGCTATGTCCGCACTACGTTGTGTTGGTTGCAGACGACGTACATCGCTGATCGTGGTTGAGGCTTGTGGAGAATGATGATACCTGGAGGTGGACCACTGGGCGGGAGGTACTCGGAGCGGTTGGCTGGACCGAGGAGCATTGGAGGCTATCTGTACCCACCCTTCAGGTGGGACTTCCAGTGGACGACTCGACGTTGCGGCTTTACTTTTCAGTTGTTGTTTTCCCTTTCGAGTGTACTTTACTTTCAGTTTGGGTTTGTATACTGGCCCACTTACTTTTCTGCACTTACTCTTGTACGAGCTTTTACTTAGTGTTTACTTCTACTGCTTGTTTACTCTATGGTGTTTGTTTACTTTACAAAGGCAATGCCTTCCCTTTTTACCGAGATTTACGCCTTGGTGCTAGTCGCCAGCCCCTGGCCTATGGAAGGCGGGCTTGGGGTAGTCACGACACGGGCCCCGAGGACGGGTCGTGACATACATAATAACCTTTCTAGAAATATAATATACATCATTTTCTTTTTTACCCTTTCACATAGTTAAAAAGTGATAACGCCATTCGTGGACGTGTGGACTACCGCCTCCTCGACATAATGTGATTCCTTTTACATCTAAATAATTCTATATATAATTATATATGATTAAATAATATGGTATTTTTTATATAATTATCATTCTATAAATATATAATATTATTTACCTTCTTCGCATAACGATCATTGAAAACTGGAACATTACTCGTGCGTCTGTACAACCTACTGTCTCCATGATTGTAATGTTGGTTCATTTTTAATAATCATATTTAATGATTAGTTTTAAAAGTATAATTGATGTATAAATATAATAATTATATCATGATTATTATTCTGGAGATGTTATATAATGACCCATTTGACAATAGTTTACCTACCAATGTTTTTTTTGACACGCAAACCAAATTTTGTCAGAACACATGATATAAACTTAATTGTTTAAGTAGTTGTATAGAACATGGTAATAAGTGAAAAAAAGTGATGAAAAACATGAAAATAGTCCTAAATCAAGTATATAATTAACAAAATTTTGTTATGCATGAAGTTAAAGTATTTTCACTTGAAAGGAAATGCAGGGTAAGGGATATTGTCTCAATTTACATTCCATCAAGACTTATTCATTGTTATGAACCTATCTTCTTTTATATAGTTTATATACTTCCATTTGAAAATTTATTTCATGAAAATATTTATTTTCATGATATTTTAAGTTTCATGTAATGTTATTCCTTAATAGAGAATATTATTCAAATGTTTCAATGTGGTATAGTGAACTTTGGAATATTTAAAGATTATCCTTCTTAAGAACGTTTTAAATGATTATATTGCAATCTCACTTCCTTTTCTGATTGTTAGCATTCTATTGAAAGAATAAATTTATTTTTGTGAACCTAATTTCTTATATATGGTGTAAATACTTCCAATTTTTAATATAATATAATGATTCATTCATTCTTCATGATATTTTGAGTTCAATTTTAATGATTTCATCTAAGGGGGTTTGAGTTAGAATTTTCCACGTGGAAAAGATATTTCAGATCCCAATTCATTTTTCATTGGGTTATACTACTTCCGATTTTTGTTAATATTATTTTATTATGTTTATAATGAATATGAATTTCTATTTATGTATTTACCCTCTATTAGGTTTAATTATAGTAGACACACATATTATATTCATTTATTGATTCTCACTTCAATTTAAGGGTCTTTTCAAGTGTTTTACTTCACAATCTCATTTTATTCAGGATTGTTCAAACTTGAATTTATATGAGAGGAAATTATTTGATCCTTTTAGAAAAAACCCTTTCATTTTATACTCCTATGGTTATTTATAACCATTTTCAATTATTAGTACAATTTTTTCCACTCTTTGGTACTATAGATGTTTTAGAAAATATATTTAAGAAAACCTTAATTCATTTCTCTCTTTAGTCGGATAACATGTCTTATTCTAAAGACCATGATTTATTAAAATTTTTTCAAAAAATATTTTAAAATGATTTTATAAATATATTTTTGTCTTTTTTGTCTTTTACCAATGTTTTCAAAGGAATATTCTTGTCTCTTTCTAAATAAGGTTTTTTTCTAACCTTTTACAGTGAAAAAGGAATGATCTTTTTACCTCATACAACATGTATAGGTTTACCCTCCTTCATTTATTTTAAACATACTTTATATATTTATATGTTTACCTTTTTAAGAAATTGTTTTCAAAATATATTTTCAAAGAAAAGGTTTTTCAAAACAAAAGGATATTTTCCCCAAAAATGTTTTAAAATATCTTTTTATAGTTTTTATATTCACCCGTAACAAAAACTGTTTATTTTTACACCACTTGGGTTTTTTTATTGATACCATCCTTATTCTTCCTCTGCATGGTTTATTATTTATTTTTCAAAAGATAGTATTCACATTCATTTACTTGATTTATTTTTTAGTCCCCTTGAAATATTCAATATTCTATGATCATTGAACATTGAATTTTCCCTAAATTATCTATTTTATTTATAATGGATATCACCATTGCCTAAACTGTATACCAGTTTACATATGGTGTCTACTTTTAAAATTATTTGATTATTTGGGAAAATATTGATAATTATGTATTTTTTATTAAATATGAATATTTGATAAGGAATATTATTTATTTATATTGTTTGATGTGAGGAATGATTTGGATAGGCAATGATGGGTGGATCCTGGACTTTATATATCTCCTCAATGCATTCATAGGTTCTCATGAGATAAATAAGTTTCACAAATTAAATGGGTTTCAATCCGTAGTTTTAAATATTCTTGTGAAAGGTCTTGAAGGTATAGGTTTTGATATTCCTTTGACATGACGTCCAATAATTAATCATTTTACTCATTTATTTTCAGTTATTATTCATCCATGAGATTTTTCATCGACATATCTATGGATACATTTCATTTTCAGTTCATTGATTAAATAGAATATGTTTCTGTTATTTACCTTACCATGTTGATTTATTCTTATTTATCTATTATTTCTTCTACTATAATTTACCCTTATTGAGCATTAGAGCTCACCCTTATTATATTTCATTTCCCCAGGAATCCAAGAAGAGTACTAAGAAATATATCCCAGGATACCATAGATGGAATAACGTTATTCTCTATGTTATTTATTTATCCTTGAAAGAAAAAAATCAAGTTGTAATTAATTTTTAATACAATAATATTTTATGTATTAGTTTAAGAAGACTATTAAACTCTCATTAATTTGGAATTTCATTCCTTGTAATGATACTAATGTAATTGATATAAGACAATGACTTTGGGCCTTCCGGGGTCAGGTCGCTACATTTAAAGCCTAATTTGATGTGGTATAAACTAATCATTGATCCCTAACATTGTCATTTGACCTCAGAATTGAGGTTTTGGGGGTTGTATGGGGAAACACCCCCTATCTGACCAAGGGTTTAGGGGATGGAGACCCTCAACTTTTTTAGAAAATAACACAAAGTGCATGTAGAGTTTTTTTTATAATTTTCACATGAGGTAGATATGAAACATGGATTCAGAAATTCCATTTTCACATGGGGTTCATGTAGAATACAAAGTCAAAATTAGAAATTTTATAAGGGGTTCATCCGGGTTCATAAAAATAAATGTTTCATATGGGACACAACACATATACGTACAATTAAACTTAGTACATTGAGGTGTCATTAAGGTGAAGAAAATTTATTTCCCCCTGGATATAGTTTTATATCAAAAATTTATAACATGCTGATTTTTCTACCATTAAATTTTTACTTGGTCAATATTTTTTTTTTCTGTTACATTGTAATAAATTCTTTGTATTACTACTTATAAATAGTGAAAAATTTATATCCTCTATGGATTTAGGGTATTCTACCCAAACCACATAAATAATTATGTTTTATTTTTGTTCTATTTTCATTTTTATATCTCTAATTTATGAAAAAAGTTATATTAGAGATTGGTTTTTGGTTTTAAGGTTGAAATATTTTTGAGAATATTGGTAATGGATGATGGAAATGTGAAGAGATCACATTGATTGAAATAAATTCATATTTTTGAAGATGTATATTAAAGATTATCTATATCAGAAGAACATGCACTATCACAACCAACCCAGCTTCGCCCAATCTAGTCACCCAATTTAAAGACCTTAACCCTAATAGACCATAGTTTATGGTTACTTTATGACATTGGAACTAGACACAAGGAATCACATCCCAAAGTACTGAAGTGTTTAGTAGTATTGGTAAACTTTATGCATACTTTAATTGTACATTACAATTAAAAATATAAAATAAAATATAATATTTTCATTGAATGCATCATTTTTTCCTCTAGAATAACCTTTTATATCAATCATAATAAATATCTTTGCATCATGGGGAAAGAAACATATGAAAGGGGTGAGATCAAATGCTCAATAAGGGTACATATACAGTGGAAGCTATCGTGAATAAATAATCATGATAAATATAGAATGTTAAATAACTGAAAAATATTACATTCAATCAATTACTTGATAAAAATATAGTAGGAATAAATAATGATAAAATAATTCCATATAAATAATCACATGAGCTTGAAACGTAAACATGGATATTATAACTGATCAAATAATCACATGTAATATCAATAACTAATCTCATAATGAGGGAATGAATAATGAAAAATATCATAACTATATCATCAAGTCCCCATGCCATGACATCTTACAAAAATGGGTAAGGCCTCAACAAAAAACACAATCCAGTTTCTCTCATGAGACCTACCAATGCATCGAGGGACTATAGGAGGCACCACCCATAATTTAGTAAGTCCAATGCATTCCCCATATGAAAGGGGTGAAACATAATCACCATAAACATTTTTATTGAAAAAATAACATACAAAATGTTAATAATTACCCAAATCATAAAAGCATAATCATAAACCATTCAAAGTAATATGAAGAATGTTATCAAAATAGTACATCCCTAGTCAAACTGATCATAACCCATCTTGAGAAATAATAAGGATGGTATCATTACAAAATATTCATAATAAATCATAATTGAAATAAGGGTTCTTGTAGTTGATTAATAGAAATACCATAAAATGAAATTAAAAAAATCTTGATAAAAATATATTTTTTACTTTAAAAACAACTTTCAGAAATAAAAAAACATTTTCTTTAAAATTATCCTTGTAAACTTATAAATGAATCTTCAATGTAATGAGTGGTCACGAATGAATGTAATTTCTTAAATTCCATATAATTTAAAAAAAACATTCCTTTCACACTATAGTAAAAAGGTTAAAAAGTAACTCGTTTAGAAAATGACACAAACATTCCTTTCAAGATGTTTCATAAAAATTAAAAATGGGTAAAAATTTATTTATTTAATCCTTT
Source organism: Viscum album (assembly GCA_963277665.1). NCBI lineage: Eukaryota > Viridiplantae > Streptophyta > Magnoliopsida > Santalales > Viscaceae > Viscum > Viscum album. The sequence continues at coordinate 629,050,521 of OY728134.1, read as the reverse complement.
GGAGAATTTTTAAAAAAGTCGAATGATTTTTTTAAAACATGTATATGGAAGAGAAAAGTATTTTCAACTTCTAATAGAAATAAAGTTGTTTTTTCTTCAAATAATTTTCTTGATCATGTTAAATACCAAAGAGAGGAAAATAGTATTATTAATTGAAAAGTTCATTAATAACTGAAGGATAAGAAAATTCATGAGTTTCTCCTAGGATTCTACCCATAACCCAAGGTATATTCCTCCTAGAACTAACCAAGGTCGTAATACCTACATGTTATTCATAGTCATATATATACAAATACAATTGCATGAATAAGTTAAAATAATTATTACCAATATATATATATCATAACAGTATGGAAACAAATATATCACACAATAGAGAATACAAATGTATCCTGAACAGATACCACAATCAAGGAATTAAATTAAAAAACTAATATTCATCACAATAATAGGAATATATATGGAATGTGATCCTACTTGTCTACTCAGGATGAATAAATGTACCCAAAACCTCATAAAATTGTAAGAAAAATCCATCAATGGTAACTTGAAGGTCTATTACACATGTTCTAGCTGGGCTCATGAAAATTCCCCTACCCTAACCTTACACAACTATCTCATTACTACTATGTTTAATGTAATTACAAAATGAAAAGAAAAAAATATGCTTTGATACCATTTTATAATGCCTCGACCAGACCCACTGGGTCTGAGATGAAGAGTCACATAATCTCATTCATGCCTCCTCGTATGTTATAGGTTGTCAACTAGTAGTGAAGGTCTAAATTCCATCAGTTGGGAGACTATAATCTCAATATCACATACTTGAACAAATAATAATAAATAAAATATAATAACCTAGAGTAAACAATATGAAAGAAAATAAAATCAAATGGAACACATGTCATACAAAAAACAAAAAAAACAGGATCCATGTATTTATACCAGAATGGAATATATAGAGTGAAAGTAAATAAATAATAAAATTTTTGTATCCTCTAGAGTATGTCCTGGTATAACTCTAATCTCTAGCCTCCTTGGCTCTACCATCTATCCTCAACCCCTTTTCCTTGCTTGGATCCCTGCACATAAAATTTTCATACTCATTGAAATGATTCTATAGGGCATGGGAAACCATAAATGAGTCATTAATGTTCTCAGTTAAAACAATATTATTTCATGATAACAATAAATGTACAAAAAATAGAACAATCACAAATCGATCAACCACATGCTAACCAAGCCACCACGATCCCTGACTGTACTTACATTGACTCCATTCTATAAGGAATATCCAGATATTAGGAGTTATCAAGAACTAACCACAAGGATTAGTAAACATATTTCTAGAATTCATGTGAACACACTAATCGATGTTCACTATGAATCAAGTGAGTCATGTTCTCATCATCCACTAGGAATCAAGTGATCATCCCACTCATCATCCAATAGGCATTGAGAAAAATGATATTTTGCATCCACAAGGTATAATGTGAGTCACACGACATCCAACACTAAAAAATTCACTTTTAACAGCACAAAAAATGACCCTTTTTAGTGATAAAAATTCTAACTACCTAAGTGATATTAAAATACCCTATCCTTTATCAGTTATAGAAAAATTAGTGATAAAGGAATATTTTATCAGCACTTTTTAAAAGTACTGATAAATTTTATCTTTATCAATGTTATTTATTTATAACTAATAAAGGGTGAATTTATTAGCATAAGATTGATTTTTTTACAAATGGTACCCTTATCAATGCTAGATGAAGCACTGATAAGGGACATTCCATCTATTACATAGCTGTATCCTTGTAGAATCCATGCATAAGCTCTATAAAATCAAACCCAATCATAATACATAAAAATGAATAGAATTATATAGAAAATATATAATTTAATTTGAATAAAATTTACAACACAAGTAAAATAAAAAGATATTTTATTATAGACATTTCAAACATTTGTTTTTAAAATTACTTTAGCAAGTAAAAGTAATCATAAACATTTAAAAACATCAATGTTTCTTTGTATTTAGCCCCAACCCTTAGTCATTCTATTAGTTTCTGAACAAACCACCCCATATCAAGAAAAACAATTCACCTATATAAAAAAAAATTTGTTATGTTATTAATACTACGAAGAAATAAATTAAATAAAAATTTTAAATTATAAAGTAAAAACATATACTTTGAGTCATATTGGGCACACCATGTATCTAATTCAGGTGTGTATTATTCCTATATGTCACCAATGAATTATGGATATTTTTTCTGAAGTATTGAAAAAATTAAAATGTGTTTCCTTAGTTTTGAGTATGTAACTTTTATTTTTTTACAAAAATGTAAATTTTTAGTAAAAATGCACTTTGATTCATATAGTTCAGATCGTGAATCAGATTGAGGTGTTGGTGATTCCTACATGTCATAAATGACATATGGATCATTCTTATAAAGTATCAAGTCAATTTGAATAAATTTTCTTGGTTTTTGAGTATGACACTTATCTTTTTTTACTAAAATGTCATTTTAAACTAAAAACACTCACTATAAGTCATACAGGTCACATCGTGTGTTGGTTTGATGTGATACTAATTCCTACATGTCAAAAATTACTTATGAACCATTTTCCTAAATTATAAAAACAATCTGATCATGTTTTCTTAGTTTTGAGTATGTCACTTCTTTTTTATACTAAAATTTCATTTTAAATTGAAAACATACACTTAATGTCATATCAGTCACATAGCGTGTCATTGTTTCATGAGGCTAATTCCAAAACATCAAAAATTACTTATGAATCATTTTCCCAATTTAATGAGACAATATAAGCGAGTTTGTTCCTATTTCAGTGAGTGACATGCATTTTGAACTAAAATATCAATTTTAAACTGATGGAAAACACTTTGAGCCATACTGAGCACACTGTGTATCAGATTGAGGTGCGGTTGATTCCAACACTTCAAAAATAACTTATGGATCATTATCCTAAATTATCAAAATAATCTGAATGATTTTTATTGTTTTTGAGTATTTCACTTATCTTTTTTTTACTAAAATGCCAATTTTAAATAAAAAGGCACACCTAGAGTCATATCATTCACATCATACATCAGATTGAGGTTCAGATTATTTCAAAATGTCACAAATGACTTATTAATCGTTGAACTAATATATCAAAATAATCCAAATGCATTTTCTTGGTTCTGAGTATGTCACTTTTTTACTAAAATGTGATTTTAAACTGAAAACATGAACTTTGAGTCATACTAGTCACATCATGTATCGGTTTGATATGAGAATGATTCCTACACATCAAAAATTAATTATTAAACTTTTTCCTAAGTTTTAAAGATAATCTAAGAATTTTTTTATTGAGTGTCATATATTTTGAACTAGGATTTCAATTCTAAACTGATAACAGACACTTTGAATCATACCGGTCACACTGTGTAACAGATTCTGGTGTGGATTATTCTTATATATCAAAAATGAACTATGGACCATTTTACTAATTTATCAAAATAATCTGAATAATTTTTCTTCATTTTGAATATGTCACTTGTGTTTCTTAGTAAAATTTAAATTTTCAATAAAAAATACATACATTGAGTCATAATGTTCACACTATGTGTTGGATTTAGGTGCGGCTAATTCCTAAATGTCAAAAATGACTTATGGATCATTTTCATAAAGTATAAAAAAATAAAAATGTGTTTTCTTTATTTTGAGTATGCGGCTGTTATTTTTTACTATAATGTTCTTTTAAACTTAAAACACTCACTTTTAGTCATACTGGTCACATCATGTGTCAATTTAACATGAGATCGATTCCTACATGTCAAAATTTACTTATGATTTTTTGTACTAAATTATCAAGAACATATGAGTGTGGTTTCTTCATTTTCAGTGAGTGACACACATTTTTAACTAAAATATCAATTTTAAACTGATTATAGACAATTTGATTCATAACGAGCACCCCGTGTATCATATTGATGTGTGGATCATTCCTACATGTCATAAATGACTAAGGGATCATTTTTCTAAAGTTTAAAAACAATCTGAATGTATTTTTTTGGTTTTGAGTTTGTCACTTATATTTTTTACAAAAAATGTCAATTTTGGACACAAACCAAACAATTTTAGTAATAACAGTTACACCATGCATCAGATTAAGGTGAGGCCAATTCATGCATCTCTAAAATGACTTACAAATCATTTTCTAAAATTATAAAAACAATCTAAATTCATTTTCTTATTTTCATCTACATCACATTTTTTTAATAAAATGTCACTTTAAACTAAAAACTCTCACTTTGAGTTATATCAGTGACATAGTGCATTATATTGATGTGTGGTCAATTTCTACACATAAAAAGTTAATTATTGATCATTTTCCTAAAGTATCAAGACAATCTAATTTTCTTTGATTTGTTTTGATCATGGGATGTGTGTTTTGAACTAATTTGTAAATTTAACAAAATAATTATCAGATAAAATGATAAGGAAATTAACTAAAAAATAGATAAAATGATGATAAATTTAACTGAATAATTAGTAGAAAGCCACATGTTCATGATGTCAATATGCATTCTAACAGCATGTATTATTTCCATTCATTTCTAAATGAATGAATTTCCTCCATTGTACTTATCCTTAAGAAATAGATCTAAAATAATATATAAGCATTTTGATACTAATGATTAATATCTCAAGTGTATATCTAAGTTCATATCTCATAGTAGGTAATCACCTAACATTAATATCGAAAAACATTTCAACACCAAGTACATTTCCAAATCATCTCTAAACAAATTTACTTCTTCTTTCAAGTAGGTAGATTGTTGAAGATCTTGGTAGTTCTGAAAAAATATAAAAAATAAACTGATTAAGAAACATTTTTAATGAAATTGCAATTTCCTTCGAAATTTACCTTTTCATGTATGCTTGTGTTTTGATGGTATATGATATCTATCATAAATTTTGAAGCATAATATTCACAATTGTTGTCATTATCTTACTTTGAACACCGAAAAAGAATTGAATAAAATAAGTAAATTGTTTTGAAATATGTTTTGATAGTTAACTCTTTCTATATATACCTTAATCTGTTTCAATTTGAAGTAATCAATGGGAAAATTATTTCTAGAAACTGACCTCATACCATGCTTTATCCAATATTTAGCAATCACCCTGTCAAAAAAAAATATTGTTAAAACAAAACTAAAACATATAATTTGAATGTTATCTATAAAATATTGATTTCAGCATATTACAATTTCCTGATAAATATTATGTGTGGCCATTTTGGTGTAAATCCATGCATTGGATACAAAAGAAATTATTTTTGGTATAGAAATTGATTGTGATCACTATCTAGTTCTTCCTAAAAAACAAAAAAAATAAGTAATGAAAAAAATAAAAATATATTTTATGTTATTAGACTATATAGCTTTACCCTTGCATTTTAACCATCAAAAAGAGTTTGTATTCTATTATTTTATTCTCTAATCCATTATTTAGCATATACTTTTTCTTTTCAATTCCTTCCATCTCCATTGAATTTTCTTGCAATGAAATGATACAAGGATTAATGAATCCAAATCACCCTTTACATAGTTTTCCATTTATATAGTATTAATATAAACTACTATAGAAAATTTGAATATTTATTAACATTAATGAACATATTATATCATTTTTTAGAAATAAATATTATTAAAATTTACCCTATGTATGAATTTACAACTAAGACTCATATCCATTCAAAATTGACAATCTCATTTATACTCTAGAGACTAATCATTTATGTAATGAAAGTTCCAAATATTTATTCCATGTATTGAATTTAGAGCATATCTTCATATTTGTATGTGGTATCTCTATGAATTTTTAATTCTAATATATGTTGCATTGGAACTGGTAGGGAGAAGGTACTCCTAGAAGGTCCTTGTTTATTCATGGTTGATTCATTGGATTTTCTGGATTGGACCTTCTGTTTCCCCATAATTTTATTTGTCTATAATATCATACCTCACTTAAGACATTTTTTCATAAATATTTATAGTTTTTTAATTTGAAATTTTTTGTTAAGGACATACCTCATGTATCTTTATAATATTAGTAAACCATGATATGGACATTCCAATAGAACCATTGATCATTGTAATATCTTGATCATCTAGTGGAATAGGAAAATCATCACTTGTCTCTTGATCTACTCCAATTCCCACCATCATGTGATATTTTGGGAGTTATTTTTGTATAGTTTGTCCCCTAGGATATTATACATTGTACCCCTAACAATAAGATGATGTGTGGGTGTTGATAGATATAAATCACATACAAATTTACCTTGTTTAATTTTTGTTATATAAAGTTATCTAAATTTTTTTGATTCACATTTTAGGGAACGAGTAATGAAAAAATTAAATACCTTGGGTATGGTATGCGGCTGAGGGGAATTACTACCCTCAAAGCTAGTGGGGTCATTTGGTTTTTCATGTGCTAATATTTTTTCCACTTCTGGTTCACTTTGATCCTTTCGTATATATTGGTTTGCCAAAATAGATTAGATAATAATATCTTAAAAATCATATATTTGTGCCTTCATTCCATTCATCATTTGATATATATCTTCTTGTGGTTTTTTATTCTCAAAATATGTTTGAAGAGACACTCCAAAACCTATAACTCTAATGCGACCATATTGTAATGGCCACTTCAAAGCTACTAAAATTAGTTTTTCTTCTGGTATGGACATTGTCGATTCTTATGTCTAAAACATATAAAAAAACATATCAGCATAAATATATGTCTATTTGTAATAGTTTTATAAATCATAGATAATTACTATTATTTAATACTTACACTTGTTTCCCATATTGCTTTTGTGTTACATCAACTATTTTACCCTTCTTTTTTACACGGGCCTCCTTCCATAGTACATGATGTGGGATGGAAGTAACTTTGGATTATGATTCATAAATATGTATATAAAAAATGTAACATATGTTTCTTCATATCACATAAAAATTTATTGTTGATTTATAATACATACCAATTTCTTCTCTAGTGAAGTGTACCCTATCCTTTCTTTGCGATAAGGGTGCATTGGTTTTGATGCACATTGTTCATTTTCTTCACTCCTTTATTGTTTCATAAATTAAATATTTTGAATAAAATTAGATAAAATAAATAACATAAAATAATATATTATCTAATGCAATTCACATGAAATAATTTCTCATCATGATGGCTAATGAAATCATTCCATGTTTCCTAATTTATAATGTTTTTATAAGTAACTGGTGGATGGGGATTTACTTTCCCCTTAGCATCCCTAATATGATACTTTGTAAGAAGAATTTGGAAGCCTATATGAGATTTTATAGAGACCATTAAGACATATTTATTATGGAATTAATCTAAAAAAAATTAATTGCGTAAAGAATAATAAAAATTAAATCAATGTTTCATTATATAATTTTTCAAAAAAAATAGAGAAAGTATATCGTAACATTACCTTAATATCTTTCCAAAGGGGTTACTTTGTTATATGTTGGAAATGGAACCATGAATCTATATCAATCATAACATTTATCATCATTATAAACCCAACATAACTAATGAACATTGACTTATTAAGATCAATAGGTTGGTTGTGTTGATTATAGAAAATTTCAATTTTATACTCTTGCTTCTTGACTTGAAAATTTTAGTCAACAATGTGATGTTGTGCTATTATTTTTTTTATCATCAATATGTTGTTGATCCCCTAATAATTTTTTAGTTTCAATATCAACTTCAAGTCCTTCCCTAAGATCAGAAACATCATCATGTGTAGAAGATATTGTTTGCATGATTATTCAAACATTCAATTTAGATTAAGTTAATATAATAGAGAACACTTAATATTATGAGTAAAATCATAGTATATTAAAAACACTTTAAACTACTCATTGAACTCTCTTTATTTTTTTAAAGGTTAAAGGGATTTGGATCCTTTATCAAGAATTCAAATCCCCTCTTTATGGTCCCCTCTAACATACAAGACATTATCTACATTGGGACCGACATGAAATAATTGTGATCTACCAATGAAAGTGTCATCCTAATTTGAATTTTCATCTTACCCTATAATTGTTTTTGTCTCCAACAAAAAAATTTAACAATTCATGTTTTTTGGATCTGAGACATAAAATACTTGCACTAATTATAATACCATTATGAAAATATCATCCTTTTCCCCTTCTACATTGAAATTCACCTTCACTAAACCCATTTCATAAAATTTCACTAAACTCCTATTGTCAACCCATTTTAAAAGGAAAATAAAAACATGAAATATTGAATAATATAACTCGTGTATCTATTTGATACTGCCAAAATATGAAATATTTTCATAAATTTTATTTCTAACTTTAGAACTAGATATGTGCATTACTTTTTACACAATCAAAACTCTACATTTTTTATATTGTACAATATTAATCATGTTATTTTTTATAGAATTTATAACCATTGATTACAAAAATAGTATAAGAAATAACATTTTCATTTGGTCTCCTAGCTAGGTATCAAATTATTTTAGCAATTAAGTTTGGATTTTTAGATAACTACTTATAAATATGATCTCATAACCATCCTATAAACATTTTATTATGCATATTTGATATTCATCCTTAATCCATTGATAGATTAAAATCTCAAAGAATTTCTTTGTGGGATTCAACATATGGATTAACATATTCACTATTATGTAAAATGTAAAGGTGGTATTACTCCTGATATGTGATGGTAATTGTAACAAAATCACTTATTGAAATCCCTTAATCGATAAGGCATCCATTATGATGAGACTTTGGGAGATCAATTATATTAACATATGATGGGTAATCAGTATAGAATTTGGCATATTCTTCACCAATATAATGTTTTTCAATACAACCTTATGGAAGACTTTGATTCTTAATGTACCCTTTCAAAATATTAATAAACCATTAAAATGGTTAAATCCATCTATAATGGATATAACCACCTAGTTGAACCTCGCTAACCAATTGAACCATCGAGTGAAAGATTATATAAAATAATTTGTTGGATTATAATAGTATAGGATGGCTACAAGAGGGGGTGATTTTTTTTAAAAACATAATCTATGACAAAACAAAAAACCAATTAAGTCAAAAAAAGATCGAATGTATAAGTCATCAAATAATCATATTATGTTTCAAATTTAGAAATATTCTAATAAACCAAATTTTTTATCTGTATTATAGACATACTAATAAAACATTTTATTAGAAAAAAATTTAAAACAAACTTCCTAATGTAAATACAGAACAAATTATTCAACTTGTAGAAATAAGAAATAAAAAATCTTATAATAGTAAGATTGAATTATGGGATTTATAAAACATAATTCTGATATTTAACTTTAAAAGTAAAGGAAGTTAGAAATCCTGAATTAAGATATTCATAGTTTTATACCTAACTATAAAGGTCTGTCTTTCCATACAAGGAAATCCATCGATATGAAAATCAGAATATCTCTATCTTCCAAAATACTGTAAGACCTAAATATAAAATATAGGTATCATATTTGTCTTTCTTAAACAATAAAACCCTCTATATGAATATTGGTGCAAGCATTGTCATCCTAGCCCCAGAAGCCCCTGATCAGAAGGATTAAATTCACCTATATTCCTACCCCTATAATCCCTCGATATAACCATGATCAGAATAAAGAGAATACAAAAGTAAAAGGATATAAGGAATTTAAAACTCTCAAATGGATTCTTTATCACTAAAACTCTCTAAAATATTAAAAATCATAATAATGAGATGTTCATGAAAATATATCTTTATACATGTTGAGTTGCAAAAAATCATCTACTCTCTACTCCTCAAATGACATCATTTGTATAGGAAAATATTTAAAGGTCATATTTTTGAGTTAGTTGCAACAAGATCAGACATATTTCACATTGAAAAATCATAATGATCTATATATTTATAATGAAAAATAAGAATGATCAATACTACATTGTCTGATGTTGTTTTTGGTAGAAATATCATAATGATTTAAGGAATTCATATGTCACAACCCATCCCCCAGGTCCCGTGTTGTGACTACCCCACGCCTGCCTTCCATAGGCTAGGAGCTGGCGACTAGCACCGAAGGAATATTCCCTAAAACTGGGAAGGCATTGCCTTTATAACCTGTAAGCACACACAACCAAGCACACAGTAAGATAAGAACACAAGTAAAATGATTAGTAAACAGAGTGAGTGCAGTAAGTAAAAGGGGCCAGAATACAAGCCCAACTAGAAAGTAAAAGAAACTTAAAGTACAAGTAAACTAGAACAACCCATGTGAACACCCACCAAGGATCCTACCTGAAGGGTAGGCACAGCTCTTGATCGATCGTCTCTACGTTATTCCTCATCTAAGGTCCACCTCCGAGCTACCTCTAGTCTTGGTACTCTCATCCTCCATCAGTGTTTTCCATCATCTGCACCAAACACAAAGAAGTGCGGGCATAGTCCATGCAGGGGTGATTATAACTATACTCAATAGGGACCCTGAGAACCTCAAGGTCTCACAAAATCCACAGAGGATAAACCACAAAGAATGAAATCAACTGAAAACCCTACTTAAGTATATGCCCATACATATACCTAAGTTATCAATTATACCCATCTCAATCATGAGGAAACACAGAGTCCAACTCAAAAGCCCAAAATTCAACTGTTCCACAAAGGAAGGAATACCACGAAGGTAAGTACAACACAGGTAAGCCTCACAGAAGAATACCACAAAGGTACTGACTCAGCTCACACCAGGTATAACTTAGGTACAGAAGTACAAATAATTAGATGTGACTACTGAATCATCTTACTCTGTTAAGAGGCTCTGTTGTTGACCTACACAGGATCACCCGGTGCTGACCCACATAGGATCTCTAGATGTTAACCCACACAAGATCTCTCGGTGATGACCCACATAGGATCGCTCGGTGATGACCCACATAGGATCGCTAGGTGCTGACCCACACAAGATCGCTCAGTGATGACCACATAGGATCGCTTGGTGCTGACCCACACAAGATTTCTTGGTGTTGACCCACATAGAATCACTCGTTGCTGACCCACACATGATCGTTATTCATTCTTCATGTCATAACCAGCTACTGGGTTCCCACACTAATCTTGCTCGTCTTTGGGAGGGTCTGCTCCTCAATAAAATGGTCGATACTCAAACTACCATGAAGTTCCATGAAGAAGTAACCCAAAGGACTGCCACGTTTTAGGGGTCTCAACACAACAGATGATGTGTCAATAGAATGCCCAGTCTGTCAGTTATTAGCCTTTTAGTCCCAATGGCCCCATTGGATTTGTACTCAATCCAACCCGAACATACTCTATCATTATCCAAGTATCTAGTGGGGTACAATCAAAGTGACTGTCTTTCTCCAAGGTTTCTAGCACCACTAACGATTCATAAAACGGACGCCTGGTGCCAAAGTTATGGCCGATAGAGCGAAAAGTTTGATGTTGGCCTAGGTCTGGTCCGAACCAGTTGGACCGACCCGGCCTGGACCAACCCAACCCAATTCGGGTCAACCTTGCCCACTGGGTCTAGTCTGGCCCGCTGGGTCCATCATAGCCCGTGATGGGTAGCGAGGGCAACGCGAGGCCGCGAGGGCGGCGTAGAGCCTGCGAGGGCGGTGCAGAGGCCGCGAGGGCGGCGTGAGGCCACGAGGGCGGCGTGAGGCCGTGGGGGCGGCTCGGAGGCCACGAGAGAGGTGCAGAGGCCGCGAGGGCAGCGCGGAGGCTGTGAGGGAGGCGAGGCCACATGGGACACAAAGGGTCGTGGGAAGGCGAGGCCATGGGGGCCGTGGAGGGCCACCAGGTGGCGAGGCCATAGAGGGCCGCGAGGCGGCGAGGCCGCGGGGGCTGCAACGCGGCGTGGCCAAAAGGGCCAAGGTGGGCCACGAGGTGGCAATACCGTGGGGCGGTGAGGCCATGGGGCGGCGGAGGTCGTGGGGGCCGCGGAGGGCCATGGGGCGGGGAGGCCGCGGGGGCCGCGGAGGGCTGTGGGGCCGCGAGGCTGCGGGGGCAGCAAAGGGCCGCAGAGCGGTGAGGCCACGGGGGCCGTGGAGGGCCACAGGGTGGGTGCCGCGGAGGCCGCGGGGGCCGTGGAGGCCGCAGGGCGGCGGTGGCCGCAAGGATTGTAAGCCTCAGGCAGTGGAGGCCGCGGTGGCCACGGGTCGGCGCGGTGGCCATGGGGCGGTGCCGATGCACCGTCACCTTCGTCGTGTCCAGCGGTGGTGTCGGCCTCCATTCTCATGCCCTAGCGAAGTTGGTTTCTGTCCTCCTCCATCGTGAAGAACACAACAGTTAAACACAAGATTTGCGGAGAGGTCAAGCCATGTTTGTTTGGCCCGCACTCTCCGCGTTAGAGCGGTAGCAAGCGGCTATAATCGCTTTCTGATTTTTTTACAATGAATTATCAAGAACAGGTAAGGGGAAGAAATTAAAACAACCACCATACAACCTCCCACAATGATTATTCCCAAACCCGCAAAAGAAATCATCCACAGATCAACTAGTTAGAGATTTGATCCACGTTATTTGTTTTAGAAGGGAAGACATGGGAATATAAAACCATACACAACTACACCCCTACCTCAATGGTTCATTGATTTTGGTGCGAGTAAGAATTCTAATATGTCGATGTTCTTCATACCCTCCACATGCCTCTGATCCTGGGCGCGTTCGTCGGTTCATCATAGTTGAAGACGTTCCTCATCTGTGAGAGCGTTCTTCGTTGGAGGATGAGTTTCTCCATGATTCTCCAAAGCTTCTCCCTTTTGCCAACAGTTTCCCCCAATTCCACCAAAATGAAGAATATCCAACTTATTAATTTAAATTTAGTAGATTAAAAAAGTTAGCATAATTAAAATGATGACACATTTCCTTAATTGTTGGTTGGATCCAACAATTAAATGGGGGTGTTGGGATATTTAATTGTATCAATTTAATTGGCTCAATTTAATGGAAAAAATGAATTAATGGGGAGTTGAGTGGTTTCTTCCCAATTAAGAGGGTTTTGGTGGTCCCCGCTAGTAATTTCAAATTGGGAGGTTAGTTTAGGTGGACCCCACCTCTAAACACTCGCATGGGAGGCTTAGGATCGGGTGGTCCTCACCACCATAACCCATGTTGAGGGGTTTCTAAAATAAAAAAGTTAGAAATTTTTTATTTTATTTAATTCTTTCACAAAAAGAACAAAAATAATATTTCACTCTCAACCCACTGTGGTTGAGCTGAAGGTCTCCTTAAGTGAATACCGGCATTGCGAGTTCAACGATGTCCTCAGATTTCAATTCTGAGCATCGGTTCAAAAGTTACAAAAACCCACTCACACGTTTACAGAACATACCCAATTTTTTTTTCAGAAATTCATTTCGGGCACTCCGGGCCTCGAAATCACATGTCGTCAACTTTTGTGAACTCATAAAATTCCCATATATTAAAAAAATTACTTGTAATTTTCAGGACTTTACATCCTACTTATAGAAACAATTTCAATTACTCTGATTATAAACTCTAAACATTTTGATGCACTACACTATTTTTTTCAATCCAATAAACTAAAAAAGATTAATCATATGGATTATAACTATTTTTATTCTAATGGTTATGACTTCAATCAGTCTGATATATATAACATTATTCTAACCACTAGTCAGAACAGTAGTTCGTCAGATGTACCGAACGCACCGTCAGTCCAATGGATCATATTGAATAATAAAAGTTTGTATCAGTTTTATCTTAGAACCATTTATATTTTAAGTATAAAAATATGTTTTATATAAAAAAATTCCGAAGAAATTGTGATATATAATGTTTTTAAAGTATATTTTTAAGAAAGTGTTTGTGATTTAAAAAAATAAGGAAAGGAAAATTTGAAATTAAGACTTTTGACTTAACATTGTCCCCCTTTTTAGAAAGCACAAAACAGAAAACTTAAAATGGAAAAATAATAACATTTATATACTTCAAACCCTTTTTTTAATAACTTTAAAGATATACTTCACATTAAATTTATTTACTCATCATAACCCCCCCTGAGTTATTAATGTCTATTTGTTAAAAAAATCTTCACCTGATTAAAACATCAAATTCTCCCCCCTAAACAATTAAATTCCTTAGATATTTTCCTACATATAAAATTATTTATCCCATATATAGATTTATTCCATTAAAAAAAATCTCCCCCTAAACAAAATCTCCCAAAATTCTCCCTATTTGTGATTTAAAAAAGGCATAGAGAAATAATTATAATCTCCTGAAATTTTAGAAAATGATACAAAATAATTTTATCTTAATTGACTATTAATCCAAGATATAAAATAAATAACATACATCCAAAAATAATTCAAATAAACTCTAAAAAATATATTTGGATAAATATTCATTCAAACTAAACTTTCATTCAAAAAGTTTCAAATTACATCAAGAGTTTAGTTAAAAAGAAATAATTATTTCTTATATAATTTCACATTTGGCTTAAAATTTTTCAAATAATCATGATACTTATTTACTTTAGAAACTTGTGACTCAGTCATTACCATCCTATCTTTTATAAGTTATAGTCTTTGATTTTATGCCTCCAAACATTCTAAATTTTCATTGATCTTATTATTTTCTTCCTGAAAACTAATAAAATCTTCTTCTAAATATCATAGCCCTTTATTTTACTCTTCCAACTTATGAAAATTTTCTTTAAAACCATTGAATTTATAATTCTTATAATTTTTCATGTATTTGAATTTTTCAACAAATTTTACTCTATTGAATACATATGTTGATAACTTGTCGAAGGAGTCAACATGGTCAAGAGAAACTTTATTAATTTATACATTTTGATAACCATGATCATTTAGATCACAATCATCCTATATTGACCATCTAATTTGATTTTTCTTGTGTTTTTTGTCTTACCTTTAAATGTTTTTATTTAGGCCTCATTCTAAATGATCGTCTCGATCAAAAAATTCAACAATCCCAATTTTCATTTTGAGAGTTGTAAATTTTTTTACATCTAACTTTAATCTTAGTAAGATATGGTATTGAGTGATTAAATTGTTTTAACTTATAAAAAAATTAATCAAAACCCTTTTTATATTATACTACTATTGATTCTAAATAATCTAATTCAGCCTTTGAAATGTGTTGTCATAAGGGTTGTACAATAGTATTTTATTTTACTTCCACCCTTTTTTATTATAATACTTTTAAAATATCCACTACTTTATTAATTTTTTCCATGTATAATACTCTAGTGTGTGAATGGTGAGCTTCCTCTACTTATTTTTGTTTTGATTTAACTTATAATGAAATATCCAACACTGGATTCTTATCTGACTAAGATGATAACGGAGTAGATGTAAAGGATTACTCTAATTAACACATTGTTTCTTTTGATTCGTACTCTATTTCTATTTCTCATTCTTATTATAATTATTACTCTTTTTATTCAAGTTCTTATTCCAACTACCTTGTAGTTTCAAGAACTCCTTTTTTATATTTCTTTACTGATTGTTGTTTCTTCTTCTCAACTACATTCTGAACTGATTATGGTGTAGATACCTAAACTTGTTTTTTATTGTGAACTGATTACATAATATCCTCAATAATATATTTTCCTTTTCCTTTATCAATGAAAATTTTAATTACCAATGGAACTACTAATTTCTCAAAAAAACTCTAATCTGGCATTAAGAATTGTTTCATCGGTATGGGGAATAGTTCTAACCCCTCGAACCGGTTTCTCAACTGATAAAGGAGAAACTAACAAAGGCAGATTTTAGGATTCTTTCTCTACACATTACAATAAATTATCCATCATCATGGATTCATCTAATATTCTTCTTTTTTTTATTTTTTTATCCTTTTTTTAATTCATCAGTAGTTTGGATCTTTACGGCTAAAACCTCTACATTTTTTAGTCCAAAAACATGATTCCATGAGTTCTTTTATGCCTTATGATCCATGAGATTCTTGAATTACTAATATAAAATAGATTTCTATTTATTTTTTACTCTAGGTGGTGAGTATTCATCTTTACTTATTTCTTTCATTACTTCTTTCTCTTTTACTAGTTTGGAATCAGACACAACATTTTCATTTTTTCAACAAACTTCTTCATCATCGAATTATAAAAAAGCTTCATTTGGTCCATTATTTCTTTTAAAATGAGAGAAAAATTTTATATCATAGAATATATTAGATTATTAATTCAGAATGTAGTTCACTAACATTTTTTAATGAAACATGGAAACATCATAATCATTGATTTCATTGATTACTTCTTAATAGATTCTATAGAAAGGAAAACAAAATTTTCCAAGTCAATTTGCCTCATATTCATAAGAAAATATAATATAATGTTGTCTAGGAATTTAAGGGTAGCCCTATCACCCTTAATTAGTATTAATTAACCTTACATCCATAAGGTTACATCTCTATTATCCAGAAAAATATGAGATACTTTTTAAACATTCACTAAAGAAGTAAATAATGAAGATTTAGCTTTTGTCTTATAAAAAAATCCAATATTTTCTAGAATATTATGAGATGTTAGGTGCGCTTATCCTTCTAAGGGGGATTCTAATAAATAGGAAACTTTCTGATAATTAACATTCACAAAATAAAGTAAATTCAATTTCTTCCTTATCCTCTTCTATAATAAACTTTACCGACATAATGAATTCTCTTACAATTCCAGCGTACTGTTCATCAATGTCCTATTCTTCAACACATATTCTTTCACAACCATGAAAAGTAATAAAAAATTTCAAAAGAGATTCATAAATTTCATACCAAACCCTTTTGATGATGCTTTCTTTAGAAACCTCTCTTTTTAAAAGTCTTATTCTAAGTTCGTCGTACTGAAGCTGGTGCGAGAATATAGACTGAGAAACTAATCATACGAATGGAAAAAAATTAGACTAAACAATATATAAGGTTCCTAAAGTCCAGAATGAGAACCCTAAAAATTTTGTGGTAAATGGTTACCCCACCCTTGTTTATTAGCATATGGGCGACTATTTAAATTACATAAAACCTATTGCCTCATATTGAAAATAATTTTATGATCTAATAATTGTGATTAAATCCATGAATAATTTAAAAATAAATATAAACTCTTATTTTTTTTAAGAAAATTTATCATAAAACTAAATATTAATATGATTAGGTATAATTTTATGTTGCTAATAAACTAAATTTTTTAAAACTATAATAATATGAACAAAAACATGAATAAAACAAAGTAATGGATAATTATAAAAATTAAAAGTTTAGAAGAATACCTTTTGGTGTATAAAAATTCTCTTACTATGAGTATCCTGTTATTCTTGGTTTTTATAAAATAATATGATTCTAATAAAATTTATGACAAAAATATTTTCCCATAAATTTTGTAACAAGAGTCCGAAATAATTTGGAACCCAAAAAATATTTTATTATAAAATTTGATTCAAGATATTTTTTAAGAATTCTTATTCTAAAATAAATTTTAAAAAAATTGGCTTTGAAAAATTTAAATATTCATGAACAAAAAAGTTTTACAAAACTAAAAATATAAATATAAATCTTTTAGAAAACTAACAGTTTTAGAAAAACAAGACATATGTACTCCCCCTTTGAGAAGGAGGTCATTAATGTAAGAAGATTGGTAAACATGATGTATATATGAATGATCATTTGATATAGATAATTCTTATCTTCTATTTAATATATTAAAATCTATCATAATATAAAGATTTAGTAAAAATATCAACAAGTTGTTCTTGAGTTATGATGAATGGTAAAATGATATCTCCTTTTAGTGTGTGATACCCAAAAAAATAGTGTCTTATATCTATGTTTTTATCTTGTGAGTGATGTGTTGTGTTTTTACATAAAGAAGTTTCACTTTTCTATCACAAAATATTCAAGTTTTAGTAAAACTCATGTCATAGTTAGTGAGTGTGTCTTGAATCCACACCAGTTGAACAAAACAGCTTTCAGCTACCACTTATTTGGCTTTAGTAGTGGAAAGTGCTACTGAGTTTTTTTTCTTATAAGATCATGAAAATAAAGCTTCACCTAAGAAATGACATATTATGGAAGTAATTTTTCTATCCATATTACATCCACCAAATTTTGCATCTGAATTTTTTTTTAACTTAAAATCATTTCTAGAAAAATAAAATAAACCCAAATCCATAGTTCCCTCAAGATAATGAAAAAATCATTTTATAGCCTTATAAAGTAATTATAATAAGTAAACATAGATAATATTTTTATCAAACTAGAAATATCTTATTTTAGTTTTATAACTAAATTTTTATCCTTTGTAGAACTAGTATTAGAACAAATTTTTTAAAAATAATTTTGTATTTTTTTTCTCAAAAATAGACTTTCCAAGTTCATTAGAAAGTATATATTTTTAAAAATTATATTTATCATGATCATTATAAATATATGATATTTATTTAGTTAAAATAGTAACTCTTGAATCTACTTTAACATGTTTTTCTTTAGAACATTCACGTTTTTTGAAAACTTTACGATTCTCATTTTCAATAAGTTTAGTAAACCTAGATACATAATCATGACTAGGTAAGGTATTATTTTCATCATCTAAAGAAGATTCATCATCTGAAGATTCATAATTATTCTGAACATTACTATCAGGATAATTTTTATTAATGGTAAGATTGGAAATGGATCTAGTAGTTTGTAGCTTTTCCACGAGACATTTATTTAATATAGTTATTTCAAAAAAAACCAATGTTCTTCTATCTGAAAATTTCATTGTCCAAATAATTACTTTATGAGATATCTCCTCCACTTTCACTCCAAGTGTGAGAAGATTTCAAACTCTTCTTGTTCTTAGACATATAATACTTCTTGTAATTTATGTTTAAATTTCTCTCTTTCTCATCTTTGATTTTGAGATTAGGAAAATCTAGTAGAATGTGTGATGCCTTCTTACATTCATAACATATGACTTTAGTAGAATATTTCTCTTAATTGTTATCTTTATGAATTTTCTTATATCTATAGAGAAAATATTTCTTACCCATGATTTTGTTCATTATACTCGCAAGATTTTATAACTCGTTTCTAGTCAGTTCTGAAGAACTATAATCTGATTTAACAATCAATTTTTTTCTCTAAATATTTCACAAATTAATTAGTGAACTAAACTTTAGTAGGAACAATATAAGTATGTGAAAAATCTACACCACCATTCTTCTTTTTCATCTTTTCAGAATATCTTTTTAATATTCATTCATATTTCATTAGAGTTCCAATATTATCATCTAAAGTAAGATTAGTAATATTCATTTTATCATCCAAGGCTGTCCTTTTGGATTCTCATTCATTGGGAATGATCTCTATAATCTTTTCAAATAAAATTCCATATAAAATATAATTTTATCTAAGATAATGAAAACTATTAACAATAGTCATAAATATTTGATGTATTTTTTATACTGATTCTTCTGGTAGAAGATCAAAAAGCTTAATAGTCTTCTCTCATCATAGCTCTTATAGTATCAACAAATTTAGAAGTTACAGAGTGAGTGACTTATAAATTTTTCCAACTAATATTAGTTAGTTCACATGAATAAATTTGATTGTATATATTCCCAATCATAGAAAAAAAATATGGTATTAATTACTCAATAATTCATTTCATATACTTGATTTTCTTGATGAGTGACGGTAGTAACTTGTTTTTAAGGTATCTAGTAATAATCAGTAATCATTAAAAAGTTATCAAACCCAATATTTATAACAAATTTTTTCATCTTATTTTCCTAATATTTATAATCATTTTCATCAAAAATAGGTGGTCGAATGGGATTGAGATTTTCTAAAGTTCCAACATTAAGACATGAAATCTTAAAATTAATAGAAATCTATTTCTACAAACACGTTACTGTAAAAAGAGTTTATAAATAGTTATCTTATAACAAAAATTATTAAACATGCAGTTGACAAAAGAGGTAAAAACTCATCAAATAAAATAAGTAGAACCTTCCCTAATACCAATTGTTGGATTGAAAGAGTTTATAATGGATACAAGAGTGGAGGATGAATTTTATTTTAAAAATTAAACTAAAACAAAACACAAAATCTATTATGTATAGATTATTGGACACATAATTCATCTGATGATCATAGTGTTAAAATCGTATTTAGATACTGTCTGATTGAATCAGTACTTTTTATAGGTATCACAGTTTCACCGATAATTTTTTTATATATATAAGTATAAGATAATATATCTAAAACACATGAACAATAGAAAATAAATCTTTTATAAACTAGAAATACAAAATATTATAAAAGAAATAATTAATTACAAGATTATAAAAGATTTTACTCTTTACCCATAATATTAAAGGTAGTAAAAAATCCTAACTAAATATATCCTACAATTTAAATACCTACTGTAAAAGGTATTTCTTCCCTTACCAGTAAATCCCTTAACCTGATGGATCAATATCAGATATTTCTTCCAATTCCCTAGAATCCCTTGATACAATGATCGATGTCATATCTATATTTCTTGACAAAGATAGCACTAGATATAATTATTAGTGTTAGATTTGTCTTCCTATCCCTGAAATCCATCGATTTGATGGATCAGAATCACCTCTATCTTCCTACCCCCAAAATCCCTCAATCTTTACCACAATTGGACACACAATTATAAATGAAAGTAGTTATTAAGGAATTAAAATACTCGTAAGGTTTCCTTTGAACTTAAACTCTCTAAAAATTTACAAATACTTTCGAATGATTAGTTCATGTAGAGAAATATTTAGATGACTTGAGTTTAGAATTAATATGCTCTTATCTATTCAAATTTCTTCTTTTTTATAGGCAATCTCCCAATGGTTATATTTTTGTGTTTATTACAACGGACTCAGAAAATGTTCACTTTGATAGATCATGGTGATATGGATTAACTGAATATCTAATATCATTTTTTATCACTATTATTATCTTAAAAAATTATTCTTACCAATAGAAACAAATCTATATACTTCAATTATAAAATTATATAGTCTAATGGAATTTCTTATTATTTTTCAATCTGATAAACTAAACAAAGGTCAATCTGATTTATAAGTACCTATGTCAGTCTGATGGTCAGGAATTTTTTCATCTTGATATAAAATACATAAGTCTAACTCCTATTCATAATAAAGGTCATTTTGATGAATCTTACTCGCATTTAGTCTGAAGAATTGGACTGAATAATAAAATTTTATATTCATAATACATTAGAACTATTGCTATATTGGGTATAAAATAATTTTTTCTAAAACAAATACTAACTAACTGTGTAAATATAATGTTAGTAAATATATTTTTAAGAAGGTGTTTTTGATTTCCAAAACAAAAGGAATATAAAATTTTAAAGTAGTACTTTCGACTCAATAATAACTACTTCATTTTTCACATATGATTCGATTTGTTATTTTTGATTCTTTGACTTTTTTCATGATTCCATCATATCCATAATGGAAACCATGATATAAAAATCTTATATATATTTTACATATGTATTTATATGAATCCATTATATTTATATATAGAAAATGAATTACAATGTTCATGGAGATGGTAGGTTGTACATACGCATGAACGTTTTTTCCATTTTCTTAACAGTTGGAACAGAAGGAAGTTAAATAATATTTTACATTTATAGAACCATTATTATTTAAAATATATCATATATATTAATTAAATATATTCTTATTATCATCCATGTAAAATTAAAATGAAAAATAATTCGTCCATGCATACACACGAGCGATGTTTTTGTTTTCCAGTGGGTTGAAAGGTAAGAAGGTATATGTGATATTATAATTCCATAGTTATATTTATTTCATAAATATAATATAAAAATTTTAAATCCCTCATTGTATCTATCCTTTAAATGTGGTTATGTAAAATTAATTACATTGTTTCATGAGGTGGTAATCCACTATACACACGATTGATGATTTCATTTCCTATTTGATGGAGGTAGTGGTGTATATAGGTTAGTACATTAAAATAATAAAAATCAATGTAGGTTAGATAAAATTATTATTATATCATCATGGTTGAAGAATATTTGAATCATGTGTAATAATAAATAAAACAAAAACACAAGGTTAAGAATTTTACCTCTTCTTCGGAGAACTCTTTAGGTTTATACCTAGATCCTTCTTAGGAGGGCTTTCTAATGAATCCAGGGACTCTAGGAAATGGTAATGGAAGTGAGGAAGTGGTTTGGTCATGTCTTTCCTAATCCAAAATTATCTTTGAGTGTGTATAGGAGAGGATATTATGGGTCCTTTTATAAGTGGGTAAAGGAACACACTTGGAAACTACTTGGAAATTTCCCAAAAGAATCCAAAATGATAAAGTCATTCACATGAAAAAAGATTTTTAAATAAAACTATATTTGAAATTATAAAAGCATAATATTGAACTATGGCTACAAAATATTATTTATAAAAGTTCTAATGTAAATCATTCCCTTATCATTTTAGTTTAACCCCCCTAGTAAACCCGTTTTTACCATAACCGTAATAAATAATATTTTTTTATTTTTTTATTATTCATTTGAACAAAAAATATTTTGACCTTAATATATAGTATATATTTTTATAATTAAAAATATTGAAACTATTTTTTCAAATTAAATTCACATATTTTAAATAATTCAATTTATAATTAAATCAATATACGCGACGAAAAAATGGGTTTTCTAAAGAAAAACATTCAATAGTTTAAAAAGTTTTTATATAAAAAATTTAATATAGAATTTATTCCAATGATCTAATTAGGGTTAATAAATATATAATGTAATTAATTTTATTTTAAAAACAATTTAATATATAATTTAAATTTTTAAATATTTCAAACAAAAAGGTAGTTTTCAATAAAAATCAGTATTTTTGAATATTCATTAAAAATTTAATCTTCTAAAAAAATTATAAAAATTTCAACCAAAGATAATTTTGACATGATTATTTAAAAGATAAAGTTAATTTTTTAAATTAAATTTTATAAAAGTTGTAAAAAAATAATTTTAGTGTACGTGCACAAAGTGAAACACAATCTCCTTTTATAGAAATACAGTTTTTTGAAAAACATTTCATTTTATTTCAAATGATTATTATTTTATTTTTAATAAATATATATCCATTTAATTTTTTTATACATGTTTAAAACAAAAAAATTTCATAATTTAGTTATTAATATTTATACCCACCAACTTAATGGCTATGTTATAATAGTCATGTTTAAATAATATTATTTTAATAGTTTATTGCACTTCGATTAAAATCAATGTTGCATGTAAGGCAAGCTATCTAAGAGATTAAATTTAAAGAAATATATTTTGTGGGTAATTTAAGATTAGTTTTTTGTGTCACATATATAATCAAACATAATGTGCTTATTTTAAATTCTCAGGGTGTTACATTCTACCCTGTTAAATAAATTATCCCCATGCATTTCTATTTTGTTCATCATATTTCTATCCTTTATTGAAACCCCACATCATAAAAAGGGTTAATAAAATATCCTCTTAATAATGGGGGAAAGGAATTATGAAGTTCATCTAGAATAACACATAAATAGGTTTCCAAATAGGATAACATCGGTGGTAATTGAACATATGTACATAGAAGAAAAACTTAAATAATTATAGAGAGTAATATAGGTCATTCATCGCAATAATATGAATGATCATGATAAAGAAAAAAACCACAAAACCATAAATCTGTGATGAGTGAAAATACCATTGGTTCATTGGATACAAATTTAATAGGATCATATTTTTGTTTCATGATCCTTTTCCTACAGATGATGAATTATTTTATTATTATGATAGAGAACACCAAAAAATATACGTACAATTTTATCCTTTTGTGGTGATTTTCTCAATTTATACTTCATTTATTATTACAATAAATGAATATCCAGGATGAATTTTTTATTCCTGAAGCACTAAAATTATCTTTTAATGAATCATAAGATCCATAAAATAGTAACATGTTATTCCTCTTGTCTTTAATAAAACCAAAATTCTTAACACAAGTTATCCAATATAAAACATTAATCTCTAATACCTCAATAGTAAGTCCAAAAATTCATCTTAATCCATTTCATAAATGGTTAACCTTAAGAATCTCCCAAAATATGTCTGATTAAATTCAAGTGCAAAAAATTTAGAAGGAAGGTCACTAAATCAACATTATATTCCCCAAATAATATAAAGTGACTTTTAATGTCACACTCCAAATTTTAGAATATTTTTATCACTATAAAACTTTAATGAAAACATTCATGATTACAAAAATAAAATCTCATATCGTCGAATATATTCAATAAACATTTATTTATTCAATAAAATCAGTCATCTGTTTTCAGAAAAAAGATCAAATTTCCACTAAACCACTTTTCTTGGTACCATTCAACATATGATTTAAAGTTCATAAAGAAATACTACTATAATATGATCCTTATACATTTAATAATTCTTATAATGATAATATCATTGATAAAATACTTCTAAAACATAATTCTTGAATCCAAATACACAACAACATTAACGGTTCTACTTTAGTTGTATTAATAGCATAATCTTTAACTTAATCCTTTATATTCTTCTAAAAAATATTCCCTTGATTCTTGGGGTATTCATTTTCATAGTGCATCATCTCCTTATAATTGAAACACTAAAAATTAGTGGTTTATTTCTTACCCTTGAATTCATATTCCTGATGGAATTTATCTCCGAACTTTATTCAAACTTACATTCCCTTAAAGAAAATACTAGGGTGTTTTTTTCAAAAATTATCACATCAAGAGAAATCATTTTTTACCTTATTACATTTATCTATTTTTTTCTATGTCATCCACTTCTTAGCTTATTTCCATTTAAAATCATAAGACTTAGAGAATTCATTCTCTTTCTTGATAGCACATGATTTTATATGTTCATATTATGAGAATGTTTTAGGGACTAATACCCTTGGAATTATTAGCTTTAACCCATAAAAGAAATGGTCAATCTTAATCTTTGGATTACATATGTTGTCTATAGAATACCTTATTAACCTTGTAAATTTGGATTCAAACATAGAAACATTTCCATCTTTATTTTTTATTAGACATAGTAATTTTCTCTCTATATCCTATCATTTCTCATGAGGAAAATACTTTTCCAATAATTGTAACTTAAAATCCGCCCATTCCATGTTTTATGTTTCTTATTCATCATTAGTGTTTTAAATCAATGACCACAATTGATCCACATCTCCAAAGATATGATAAAAATTACATGAAAAATTTCTCCATTTAACTTCTTACCAAAAAGATAAATATCTTCTTTAAGGAACTTATTAATTACTCTACTACAAATGAATTTGTAGTACCATTAAATAATGGTGGTTTTTTATCCATAAAGCATTCTATCATTATTACACCACATGGTGCATCAACAGCATTGTAACATCCCAGGTATTTATAGAATAATAAATTTTCATATCTATTAATATTTATGAATAAGATATTAATTTTACATTGAGTGTATGCTTTGTCTAATAGTCTACTCGAAACGTAACAATGAATTTCTCTAAAATCTTACGTTGCACACAACATTGAGTTATACTGAAAAATAATACGATAATATTATAATTTTAAATGGTAGTTAACTCTTAGTAATTGTACTAGAATGAATGAAAATAACTAACTAAAATATGATTACATATGTCTGTTAAATGTTTTTAAATTTATACAATAAATTTTAGAGGCTTAGAATTAGAATTAATCCAATTTTAAGCATAAAATACTCTAATATTTTTAAAAAGTTGTTTTATAGCCTTTTCATGGAGAACCGTTTTTAAATTTAGATTTTTCACTTTTATATGCTCTATTTGACAACATAAATATTTTATTTAGAATCCAAACATCAAAATTTACTTTAGTTTAAATTTTCATATTTTTATGACAAAATTAATTTTTTAAGGAATAGTTAAAAAAACTGCATTTTAATTCAAAACTGCATTTTTTTCTCATTTATTTATATAGTTAGATAATATTTTTTATTAGTTTTAAATTTTAATTGGATTATTATTTTATCATTTAATACAATATTTTTCATTGGAAACAATTTCACATTTAAATTGGATATAAACACATGTCAATCTTGTGATATTTTTTATTTCTTAAAAACTCACTTTCTTGTTTTGAAAATGGGAATTAATTACTACAATTTCTGTGTTTTGAATTTGGAAAAATGGATTCCATATTTTTAATCATAAGTTCCAAATTTTTTAAATAGATACCTTTTATTTTTGGACATTATGAATAATTACTTTAGAAATTATTTTTATTTAACACAGTTGAAGGGTAAATTAGGTAAACGATGGTAAAAATAATATTATAATAATATAAAACTGCCCTAACACATGTCCTAATATTATTGGACGAGTGATGGGCGACCAAAAAAATCCTTATTCCGAACTTTTGGCATTTAGGAACCACTTGGGTGTGATAATGTCATGTTATAATAATTAATTTAAAGTAAAGAGAAATATTGTAACACCCTGAGATTTTATGAGATATATTATTTTTAATTTCTTTGATGTCTTCTATTATAAACTAAACCAAGATTAGCTTGTACTATACACAACACCGTATTATCTTGCAGTATACGCAACACTATTCTTGGCTCGTGTTACACACAATTTCAAGTTCGTTTTGTGGAAATTATTCTACGCAACATTAAGTATATATTTTGTTTAATGTATAAATGAAATAAGTTTTGATTATGTTATACGCAACACCAAACAGAGCTTTCACTACACGCAGCCTTGACTTGGCTTACATTACACACAATCAAGACCTTCCTCGATAGCGTGTGTAGTACGCAATATCGAGTTTCACTAAACGAGATATTATTATAAAATTTTTATGAACTAGCCGTTATGAATAGTAATACACACTTTTTGAATTTTTTTTAAAATTTTATCTTTCAAAATCGACTTCATTCATGGATTCGGAATATCGAAATTATCCTTGGGTGAAATTTTGGTATTTTTCTGAAAACTTTCAATTTTTGATGAATAGTGAAAACACTCGGTTACTATTTAAAAACCGAATTTTTATTTAAATAATTATTTATTTTATTTAAATTTATTTTAGGTCAAAATTGATGCATAATACATATATAAGTTCAATTTAATTCATTGGAGTCATTTTATAATAATTTTAGATATATGAAAATTTTATTGAACTTTTCACCGTCTTTTACCCACCTCCTAGGAGAATTTGAAAATTTACATAAAACTTAATTTTACCACTTCTGTGAGTGGAATTTAGAAAATCTGAGAGACACGGTTAATATCAAGGAGTAAAATGTGGTTCAATAAGATAAAAATAATTTTTGGTGAATAGTAAATTTTTACTTTTATTTACCACGGTTAAAAGAAAATAGGGTAATTAAGGGTAAAAATGATATTATTATTATCCTAACACATGTCCTAATTCTATTGAATAAGTTTAATTCGACAAAAAAAAACCTTAGGAATAAAATATTACCCTTTAGGTCCACTTGGATTAGATTAGGACACTTATTGTTATTTTATTTAAAAAAAAGAGTTAAAAAAGTTAAAATAAAAGTTTAATAACAAAAACATTTTTAATATAGGGTTATACATAAGATAAATTCTACTATAAATATTCATTAGAAAGATAAAAATATTTCATACATAATAGTATTTTATTTATAATTTTTAGACATTAAATAATTTAATTTATTTATGACACAATGATGATGCAGTAATTACCTTATTAATGAAATACTAACATAATTGATGTTATAAATACCCAAATAAATGTAATTTTAGACATTTTATGAATTACACTAATTTTATTGGTTAATATGAGATGTTAGTATTAATTAAATTAACTATGTTCGAACTAATCACGTTTTTATGATTTTCACAAAAATTAATTACCAAATAGTGTCAAAATTGGCATAAATAGTTTTTAAAACAAATATTATATTATTAATTGTTATTATATTCCTAAAAATATAATGTTCATCCAAATAACTTTGATACGGTTATATATATTAATAATGAACCACTTGGGGTTCGTTTGGCTTGTTATAGTAATTTTATTAACCATGTAGTGTAAGAAAACTAGAAGGCACGGTAAAAGTTAAATTATTTAACTTAGAGTTAAATCTAAATGATAAGGTTAAAATAGTAACATAAACTTTTCTAAAACCTATTGGTTGAGAGGATTTAGACCCATACCAACTTTATCTTCTAAATAAATCAATTTGGAACTATTATAAACCGAATATGACTTTATTATAAAATAATATTTTAAGTTTTTCCAAAGGTGCCCCTCTCCTAGCTTATAAAAAGGGAACCCCTTCCCTCTTCTCTTCACACCCTTTTGAGGCTTGAATCTCGGCCAAAACCTTCCAATTTCTCTTCTCCACTTCCCTAGAAACATTCTGGAGGTTCTGGTCTTCTTAAAAGACCAACTCTACTTCTTTAAGAGGAAGCTTAAAGGAGGTGCGTTGAAGAAGAGGTAATCTCTTCTTCTGATTCTTTCAAGTTTATTTATTCTTCTACTTATTATTATTTAGTTGTATCATTATAAAGTAATAAAATCAGTATTAATTATATAATGATATGTTATTATAAATATGAAACAACCCTATTTCACCTTCTATCCATCCTACGGAAAACGAAATCACCACGCGTGCGTACGTACGGAATACCGTCTCCACGCCGTGGTGTAATCTATTTTCAACCACCACCTTACTTGGATGGGTATAATGGTGTAAATAAATAACTATATATTATTATTGTAAATTTATATTGATTATGAAATATTATACATACACTTCAATACAATTCCACGATCATGGGAATGATATCATCGTTCGTGTGTATGTACGGACTACCGTCTCCACGACGCGATGAGATTCATTCTCCATGTTAACCATTCATGAATGATTATAAAGTATATATAATGAATAATAATGAAATATATGACATAATAATGATACTGGATTTATGTATATATATATTTATGTCATCTACTTAATTCCATTCAAGTCAATAAGGAAAGGAAAACAGCGTTCATGGGTACGTATGGCCTACAGTCTCCATGAATGGTGTATTTCATTTCATTCATCTATCTATTATATATATATATATACTGAATATATATGATATAAAAATAATTATTTACATTCTGGAAGTAATTAAATCATTATATAAGTAATAATAATATCAAGAACAAAAAATCAAAATACGTAAGATAAATGAAACGATTTTACCCAAAATGCTGCTTTAACATGGAGTTTATAAAAGAACGGGTATTATAAAGTCAAAATTGAACCATATATGATATCATAACAATGAATATGATTCTATAATAAGTCAATAACATTATTTAAATCATTATATAGGAGGTCCGGATACATACGAAGCATATCAGACATAAGGTAAGAGATAACTTTTCCAATCTCATTTTTATCCGAGATTGTTTATTCGTAAGTATTTTATGGGGTTATATTTATCATTCATGTCCCTGTTTTATAAAAATAGATTCATGTATGTTTTAAGTAATTTTTACCCATTTTGAATTTTTCCACGTGTTATGTAAGGAATCTTTCTTTTTTTTTACCATACAAGGAACTTTTTGAATTTTCCGACAAAAGTACAAGGAGAA
The DNA here is from genome assembly GCA_963277665.1 of Viscum album. Classification (NCBI taxonomy): domain Eukaryota; kingdom Viridiplantae; phylum Streptophyta; class Magnoliopsida; order Santalales; family Viscaceae; genus Viscum; species Viscum album. The sequence goes on along the minus strand of OY728134.1, from coordinate 629,020,672 downwards.
TGTTTTTTTAACTTATACGGCATGAATGGATTTTTACAGTTTTATAACGCCTTATTTTCATGAATATTACTCTACAATATTTCATGACTATTTTCAAAAAAATCATTTTCTTTTAAAATTGCATGTCATTTTTGAAAAGAAAATGATTTTGAAGAAGAAAGGATATTTTCCTCAAGAATTCATTTCAAGTGTTTTATCAAAACCATTTTCCATATAAGATGGAATTATTTCATATGTGTATGTTTCAAGTATAATATCTCTATGATTTACATGGTTTCACTTTTCTTATGATTAAATGATATCCATTTTTTTATATATGGATTATGTTATGATGGGATGATGTTTATGAAACCCATTTTATTCTTTGGGTAATGATGAATGATTTATGTTCATGTTGTGGCACCCATAAGAATGATTTCATTATGAGATGGGTGGGACCTATATCTCCCTCCAATGCATTGGGTAATGATTTATATCTCATGAGATAAACATGGCTAGAATGGTAAGTTAATCCGGTTTAGTGTTATAGGACTGAAATGAGGAGTAAACTCGATTCAGAAAGGGACTTTGTCCACTAAGATGGTCTTGGCAGTAATGCCTTGGCTACTATGGAAATAATTTCATGTGCTTAATGTTTTTCTACAATTACATGTTTTATTCCCATGCTATTTTATCATGATTTATGTTCCTTTATGATATATTCCTTATGTACTTCCAAGATTTATGTCTTTTCTCAAGATTTTGATGTTTAGATTTTATGTTCAAGTTTTTTCATTCAAATGTTTATGGATTGTTTTATGTTCTCTATGTTTACCCTTACTGAGCATTTGAGCTCACCCTTTTTATGTTTTCTTTTCCCCAGGATATAAAGAAATGTTTTAGGTAAGGAAACCAAAAATGGGAAGATCTTTATGGGAGATGTTTAAGATCTTTCACCATGATTAGAAGATTTCATTCCGAGTTTCCAAAGACACTAAACTATTACGGTCCTCTGGTGTCTATTTTTGTTATGTATTAAGTATTTCGCAAAAGTAATGTAATGTCCATTTACGTCAAGCTTTGGGTCTCTACAGTTGGTATCAGAGCGAAGGTTTATTTAACCTTTGGAAACTAGGATGCGAAGACTTTAGTGAAATCCTTAGAGATATTTCTAAGGTATATCTAGGGATGTCCCTAAGGTTAAGTATACGTATAGGTTAGAGTCCTAGAATTATGTTGACAATCAGGAATAACCTAGGGTGAACCTAAGGTGTCATGGATTAAAGAATTTTTGATAAGTTATACATCCCATAAGTGACTTTTTATGATTATGTGGTTCCTCGTTATTTTAACTGTTTCTTACACTATGGTTTCTGGTCTTAGTAAATGGATGGAACGAGAAGGAATTTAGTTAACATTGATTCCAATGAAAAAATTGGTGACTATGATCAACAGAATTATGTAATGCCTGGAGAGAAAGATATTGTGATTATGCGGAATCAGTCATATCGATATATGATTAACAAGGTGAACTTTAGTTGTATTCCTAAGTCATCAAATAAGAGGAATATGGAATTTTATGCATGTTCTCATGGTGAGGAGCATAGAGAAAGGAAGATTGATATTTCTAAATGTTACGACCCGTCCTCGGGGCCCGTTCCGTGACTACCCCAAGCCTGCCTTCCATAGGCCAAGGGATGGCGACTAGCACCAAGGTGTAATTCCCGGTAAAAAGGGAAGGCATTGCCTTTGTAAAGTAAACAAACACCTCAGAGAAAGAAAGCAGTAGAAGTAAACTCTAAGTGAAAACTGGGTACAACAGTAAGTGCAGAAAAGTAAGTGGGCCAGTATACAAACCCAAACTGAAAGTAAAGTACAACTGGAAAGGGAAAACAACAACTGAAAAGTAGACCTGCAGCGTCGAGTCGTCCACTAGAAGTCCCACCTGAAGGGTAGGTACAGATAGGATCCACTGCTCCTCGGGTCCAGCTGACCGCTCCGAGTACGTTCGTCTAGTGGTCCACCTCCAAGTACTGTCCTACTCCGCAAGCCTCAACCACGATCAACACTGTCCGTCATCTGCAACCAACACAACGTAGTGCAGGCATAGCCCGTGTAGGTGTGAGTATAAGCTACTCAGTAGGGACCCCGAGACCCCCAAAGGACTCCCAGAATCCACAAATGATAAACCAAAAAGGAAAGATACAATCATGAAGTAACATCTGACACTTCTTAGGTATATGCCCATACATATACCTAAGTCATCAATTCTAGTTCTCTCCAACCTCCGAGACCAAGTACAACCCAGTCCACACAGGAAACCACAACCCAATCCACACAGGAAAGCATAACGTAATCCACATAGGAAAGCAAGTCAAGATTCAGCTCACACAGGTATACTTCTTCGTAAGACGATAGAGATGATCAGATATAACCACTGATTCATCTAAGCCGTCAGACCCACAAAGGATCGATAGATACTAACCCCTGCAATGAACCACAAAGGATCTGACCCATAAATGATCGATAGGTAACTAACCCCCGCAATGACCCACAAAGGATCTGACCCACAAAGGATCGATAGTTAACTAACCCCCGCAAAGACCCACACAGGATTGGACCCACACAGGATCTATAGGCGCTGGGCCACACAGAACCGCTGAGCGCTGGCCCACACAGGATCGGAACCACATAGGATCGGTAGCACTGATCCACGTAGGATCGCTGAGTGTTGTAGGCATCGCCGTCGAATCCATTGAGGATCTCTGTACAGTCATCGTCATAGTCGCAGCCAACTCTAGGGTTCCCGCACACAGCAAGCTCATTCGGGAGAGTCCGCTCCACGAGCCGAGAGGATGATACATCAATTGACACATAGTCCGGAGTTGATGTATCCAAAAGTTCCGTATCGTCAACGGGAACTCGACGTCACAGACGGCGCGTCATTCAGACGCCCGGTCTGAAAGTTATTGGCTTTTTCGTCCCAGGGGCCTGGTTGGTTTTTAAGTCAAAACCAACCCGACCATACTCCAAATGCATTCAAACCTCAAGCAGAGTAAGACAAAAGTTCCGTCTCACTAAGAGGAATCCAACAAAGTCAACGACACGTCATTCGGACGTCCGGAACTCATGTTATGAGCGTTTCCGCTCCGAGGGCCCGGTTGGTTTCGTGTACGAACCAACCCGGCCGAACCCAATGTATTCCTAAACCATGAATGCGATATACCAAAATGACCTTCTCGATCCAAGGATCGTATAGAAACTGACGGTGTGTCGATCGGAGGCTCGCAGCTCATGTTATAGGCAATAGACCGAAAAAGGTTCGGTATTTGGGGGTTCGGCCCCGGTCCGACCCGGCCCGATACCCCCAGGGTCAGCCCGAACCGGGTCGACCCAAACTGGGTCTGGGTCTGGCACGCTTGGGCGCGGCCCGGCCCGGCCTGGCGGACTGGCCAGAGCAGCCGGCCCGGCGTGCGGTGCGCTGGCCAGAGGCTCGGCCGAACGGCCGAGCCGTTTCGGATGGGGGGCGAGGGGGGGGGGGGCGCTGCCCCCGAGTGAAGAACCGAGACCCCTTTATGGGGCTGCTCAGCTGGCCGGCCAGGGGTTACGACCCCCTGCAATTTCCTCTGACCGGCCAGCCCGGCTGGCCGGCCGGCTGCCGTCATCACGGGACCGGCAGGGGCCGGTCCCCTCGCTCCGACACCGGCGGCCCAGAACCGGCCGTGAATTCCCGTGCTTCGTCGAGGCCCAGAACCGGTCGCGGCCTTCATCCGTCCGGCGCGGCGCGATGGTGACGCGCCCCTCCGCCACAGCCCCACTCCGGCCGCGGTGCTTCTGAGGTCTTCCGGCGCGGCGCGACGGCGCCACGTCTTTTGTTCATCTTCTACGGCGCGACGCAATGGCGCCGCAGATTTGTTGCTTCCAACGGCGCGGTGCGACGGCGCCGCGCTTCTCCGCTCTCCATTTTTACAATGTCTGCGCGGTGCTTCGGTACCGCGTTGCCTTGCTCGCCACATCAAAAATCAACAACCAAAAAGGGGAGGAGTGTCGGCCATGTTCGTGCGGTCCGACCTCCTCCCATTAATGAGATAACAGGAGGTTCAATTGAAAGGGGAAAAACGACGGAAGTAATCATAAGAAAATAAACCCCTACCTCAACGTTGTCATCAAACGAACGTTCATCGCGGAATTAACCGTCGCAGAAGAAGAGGGTCACCACGGAAGAAGAGGATCAACACGAAAGAAGACGATCACCATTGGCATTAGGTGATCTCCGAGGAAGGCATCTCTCACCATCGTCCACCATCGGAGGTTGGCGTTCTTCGTTGGCGGTGGCGCATTGTTCGCGTTCTTCGTCGAAGAACAAAGAATCCTCTCTTTTTCTGCCAAGGCTTTAACATAACCCAACCAACGAAATAAAATAAGTTCAACACTTATTTTATTATCAACCTAAGCTTTTGAAATTCAAAAGATAAGAAACAAACAATTAATTCAAAGAATTAATTGTAACGATTTAACCGCTCAATTTAATGAGGCGTTTCTTAACCATAAAAACGTAAGGTTTGACTTTCGTTAAAAGGGGGGTTGCGGGTGCGTTACTTAGGAGGGAAGAAATGGTGGAGCTCGTGCGGGCCCCACCACACAAATTTACTACCAAGTGGGTAGGATATTGTGGGTCCCACCTTATCCGCTTAACTTAGGTTAAGCGGCTTTAAGTGAAATAAAATAAAATTGTCGCACCCCTTTTATTTTATTTCATAACTTAACCCCAAATATTAAAAACCACACCCGAGCAAACGCAACTCCAAAAAAGGCGTTTCTAAGCAAATACCGGCACTGCAATTCCACCGGTGCCCTTGGAATTCGATTCCGAGCACCAATTCAAAAGTTAGAAAACCCCGCTCGTTCGTTCACTAAACGTACCCGAGCTAAACTTCTGAAAATGATTCCGAGCACACCAGGACTTGGAATTAGGTTCCGTTAAAAACCGTGCTCTTGTAAAATTCCCAATAAAATTAAGAAAAAAAATTCCTTGAATTTTACGGGTCTTTACATCACTCCCACCTCAGGGCTTTACGTCCCCGTAATGATACATCAAAAACTAGGGAAACAAATGTGGGTATTGAGCACGCATCTGATCCTCCCGCTCCCAAGTGCTCTCCTGGAGGTTCCCGTGCTGCCATCTGATGCGCACTAGAGGAATCAACCATCCACGTAGGACTCGCTCCTGTCGATCCTCGATCTCCACCGGGACCTCCGCAAAAGTCACCCCATCATCAACGTCCAGCTCCCCATGGTCAATGATATGTGTCGGGTCGTGAACATATCTCCTCAGCTGAGATACATGGAAGACGCCGTGCACCTGGTGCAGCTGAGGTGGTAGAGCCAGGCGATAAGCCACCTCGCCAATCCTGCTAAGGACCTGGAATGGTCCGATGAAGCGTGGAGACAACTTGCCACCTCGGCCAAATCTCTGTAATCCACGTCGAGGTGAGACATGCAAGAAGACGTGGTCGCCATCCTCGAACTCTGGTGGCCTCCGCCTCCTGTCAGCGTAAGACTTCTGCCGGTTATGAGCTGTCCTCATCCGCTCCTGGATGACCTGGACCTTCTCTGTCGTGGCCTGGACCATCTTCGGTCCCACAAGTGCTGACTCCCCAGGGTTTTTCCAGCACAAAGGAGATATGCAAGGTCGGCCGTACAACGCCTCATATGTTGTCATCCCGATGGTGGAGTGGTAGCTGTTGATGTACGTGAACTCAACCAAGGGTAGGTGGTCCTCCCAGCTACGACCAAAGTTGAGGAAACATGCACGGAGCATGTCCTCAATAGTTTGAATGGTCCTCTCCGTCTGACCATCTGTTTGAGGGTGAAAGGCAGTGCTCAGATGTAGCTACGTCCCAAACACCTCCTGCAACCCCTTACAAAGATAGGAAGTAAAGAGAGCATCTCGATCGGAGACGATAGATGATGGAACACCGTGAAGCCGTACAATCTCCTGAACGTAGAGACGTCCCCATCTCTCCACTGAGCCCTGCTCCCTTATGGGTAAGAAGTGAGCCGACTTGGTGAGTCGGTCGACAATCACCCAAATGGAGTCGTGACCTTTGGAAGTGGATGGAAGTCTAGTCATGAAGTCCATAGATATCTCATCCCACTTCCAATCTGAGACCTCCAAGGGATATACCAAGCCTGCTGGTACCTGATGCTCTGCCTTCACCTGCTCGCAGGTGAGGCATCGAGAAATGAACTCTGCCACAACCTTCTTCATGGCCGGCCACCAGTGTTGTCGACTGAGGTCCTGGTACATCTTCGCCACTCCAGGATTTACCACCAAGGGAGAAGTGTGAAACTATCTCAGCACCTCCTCCCATAATGAAACTGGTACCAAGGTACATCCTATGAAAAGGATGTTGTGCTATACTCCAAAGGAGAAACCATCAGGTGCTTGTCCTGAGGATATATGTGCACGCCACGTCTCACAGTCAGTGTCCCCATGATGTGCCTCTCTGACCCACTGCAGTAGTGGAGGGGTGACTGTGAGAGACTGAAGGAAGGTTGTTCCATCTCTATCCACAAAGGATATCTGCAAAGCGGTTAGCTTCTCTGTCGCCTCCCCAAGTAGCTAAATGCTCGTCCTCCTGCTGAGAGCATCGGCTACCACGTTCCCCTTCCTAGGAGTATAGACTATCTCAATGTCATAGTCCTAGAGGAACTCGATCCATCGTCGTTGTCTCAGGTTCAGGTCCTTCTGAGAGAAGATGTACCTGAGACTCTGATGGTCAGAAAAGACTGTAAAGTGCTCACCCATCAGATAGTGTCACCAATCTTCAGAGCGAAGACCACTACTGCTAACTCCAGGTCATGAGTAGCATAGTTCTACTCATGTGGCCTCAACTGGTGTGATCCATTGGAAATCACAGCCTGCTCCTGTATTAGGACACACCTGAGTCTGGTCCCTAATGCATCGCAGTAAACCACGTACCCAACTCCCTCCTTCGGAATCCTCAAGATAGGTGCGCTGGTCAATCTTTGTCTCAGCTCCTGGAAGCTCTATTGACATATTTCTGACCACACAAAGGGTTTACCCTTCTTTATCAAAGCTCAGAGTGGTGCCGCAACTTTGGATAAGTCTGTCACAAATCTCCGATAGTATCCAGCTAGTCCCAAGAAACTCCGCACCTCCGTCACGCTCCTGGGTGGTTCCCAAGCTAGCACTACCTCGATCTTCATAGGATCCACCGCAACTCCTGCCTCAGAGATGACGTGTCCCAAGAAGTGGACCTCACGTATCCATAATTGACACTTCGATAGCTTTCCATAAAGCTAGTTCTCTCGGAGTGTGTCTAGTACAACCCGCAAGTGGTAGGCGTGCTCCTCCTCAGTGGTTGAGTAAATCAAAATGTCATCGATAAAGACCACAACAAATAGATCGAGGTATGGCTGAAAGATCCTGTTCATGAGGCCCATGAACACTGCCGGAGCATTGTTCATGCCGAAAGGCATAACCAAGAACTCATAGTGGCCATACCGACATCTGAAGGCCGTCTTTTGCACGTCCTCATCCCGAACTCTGAGCTGATGATAGCCTGACTTGAGGTCTATCTTTGAGAACCACCATGATCCCTTGAGCTGGTCGAAGAGGTCATCAATCCTTGGTAGCAGATACTTTTTCCTCACTCTCACCTGGTTCAGGCGACGATAGTCGACACAAATTCGCAAGCTCCCATCCTCTTTCTTGGCGAACAATATCAGGGAAGCCCAGGGTGAAACACTGGGTCGGATGAATCCCTTGCCCTGCAAGTCCTCCAACTGTACCCATAGCTCTCGAAGCTCGGCGGGAGCCATCCGATATACTGGGGTGGATATCGGGGCTGTCCCGAGGTACAGATCAATATAAAATTCTACCTCTCTGTGAGTAGGTAGTCCTGGAACGTCATCGGGGAAAACGTCCGCATACTGATCCACCACTATAGGAAAACTAGGACTCCGCACGTCAACTGCTCCCAGGATGAGGCTATCCAACTGATGAATGATGGGTTGTCCTCTCCTCTGAGGGATTCCATCTTGTGCTGCGAAGGCTCCCTTCTCGCTGGTGAAGGTGAACCTGCTCCCGTCGGTGCGTACACATCGCACCTTGCGCCTAATACAGTCGATCTGAGCATGGACTGTAGATAACCAATCCATGCCCAAGATGACGTCGTAAGGCCTCGACGCCGCTACAAGAAGATCCCAACTGAATCTCTCGCCTCCTAGAGTAAGCTCACACTGTCAGAACCAGTGCGTAATCGTCAAGTCTACACCCGTAGGAGTCTCTAGCCGTAAGGATCGAGCCAACGGCTCTGTCGGAATCTCCGAGCTCCGAACAAGGGCAGTGGCTATGAAAGAATGACTCGCTCCTGTGTCTATAAGAACTGCAGAAAGGGTGGAATAGACACAGATAGTACCTAGAATCATCTTGGGCGCACCATGGTCGTAGGCCTCCGTTGCCTAGAGCTGTGCCTATCTCTGCCCGCCAGCTCCCTATGGTCGGGGTGGACCTCCTAGTGGTGGTGGTGGTAGAGCCTCAAAGCGTCGCCCACCACCTGCTGCTCAGCCAGCTCCTCTGCCTCATCCACCTACTCCCTATGGACCTCCACATTCGACCCTCTACCTCTGCTTGGGTGTCCCCTCAACCATCTGTTGCTCCTCGGCACGGCGGGTCGGGCAGTCACGAGCTATGCGGCCCTGCCTGCCGCATGTGTAGCACTGCCTGCCTCTCGAAAGACTGGCTCCGCACTGTGTGCCCCGCACTGCTGAGCTAGTGTCCTGAGGTCGTCTTCCTGAGGGTATGGTCTGCCTGGACCCATGATTCATCCGTCGACTGCCTACTGCAGAAGACTCTGCTACGTGCCGCCCTGCGGTAGGTCTCGCTACTGAAGAAGGCTCAGCAAGAAAGCTCTCGATCAAAAGGGCTCGCTCCAGTACTCCTGCCTGAGTCAGAATGCTGAGAGAGATCAGCGATGCCCTGATCTCATGCCTCAATCCCTGCTCAAAGGTCCGGGCCCGGAATAATGGGTCCCATACCATGTCTGTCGAGTAGCGTGAGAGATCGGTAAATCTCGTCGAGTACTGGGCGACCGTCAAGCTGCCCTGTCGTAGCTAAAGAATCTCCTGGATGCGCACCGCACGGAGGGTGGTTGGGACGAACTCTGTGTGGAAGAGGCTCTCAAAGTCTGTCCAGAGAAGAGATTCTTCATCGTGCACCTAGAGCATCAAGCTCCACCATCGGCCCGCTGCCGCGTGCAGTAGGCTCGCTGCAAGGATCACCATGAGGTATGCTGGTGTCCTCACTAACCTGAAAACTCATACCACTACCTCCATCCAATCCTCGACTGCCTCAGGGTCCATCTCCCCGCGGAACCTGGGCGGTCGCTGGCGCTGGAACTCGTGCAGTTCACTAAGGCGATGTGCATCGTCAGCGGCTGGGGCTGGAAGCATCGGTGGCTCGGCAGGTAAAGGTACCTTCGGTGCCTCAGCTGTCAAACAGCCCTATACCGAGGCCTCGTCGCTCGGTGGGCTGTCATCACGATCAAATCTCGGAACCCTAGCTGGCTGCCATCTTGAAAAGGAAATAGGTGCGCCACGGTCAGAATAGTATACCTGGTGAGCTGACACAAAGTAATCACAAAGAAAACTTGAATCACACATGCAATCAATGTTTTCATGCGTTAAGTCGGAAATCAGAAGTCAGGGTCCTGGTGTACGGATACGTCGGCCGCCGCACCAACACTAGACTCCCTGGACTGATAACCACACCCAATATGATTAACACCATTACTTCACATAGAAAAAGATCAGATTCCAAACTTCTGTGGTAGAACCGAACTCCTCTGATACCAATTTGTCACGACCCGTCCTCGGGGCCCGTGCCATGACTACCCCAAGCCCGCCTTCCATAGGCCAGGGGCTGGAGACTAGCACCAAGGCATAAAACCTGGTAAAAAGGGAAGACATTGCCTTTGTAAAGTAAACAAACACCTCAAAGCAAGCAAGGAGTAGAAGTAAACACTAAGTAAAATCTGGGTACAATAGTAAGTGCGGAAAAGTAAGTGGACCAGTATACAAACCCAAACTGAAAGTAAAGTACAACTGGAAAGGGAAAACAGTAACTGAAAAGTAGATCCGAAGCATCGATCCATCCACTGGAAGTCCCACCTGAAGGGTGGGTATATATAGCCTCCACTGCTCCTCGGGTCCAGCCGACCGCTCCAAGTACGTCCGCCCAGTGGTCCACCTCTAGCTACCGTCCTACTTCGCAATCCTCAACCACGATCAGCACTGTCCGTCGTCTACAACCAACACAACTTAGTGCGGGCATAGCCTGTGCAGGGGTCAGTATAAGCTACTCAGTAGGGACCCCGAGACCCCCGAAGGTCTCCCAGAATCCACAAAGGATAAACTAGAAAGGAAAGATACAATCACAAAGTAACATCCGACACTGCTTAGGTATATGCCCATACATATACCTAAGTCATCAATTCTAGTTCGCTCCAACCTCCGAGCCCAAGTACAACCCAGTCCACACAGGAAACCACAACTGAATCCACACAGGAAAGCATAACGTAATCCACATAGGAAAGCAAGTCAAGATTCATCTCACACAGGTATACTTCTTCGTATGACGATAGAGATGATCAGATATAGCCACTGATTCATCTAAGCCGTCAGACCCACAAAGGATTGATAGGTACTAACCCCCTCAATGACCCACAGAGGATCTGACCCATATAGGATCGATAGGTAACTAACCCACGCAATGACCCACAAAGGATCTGACCCATAAAGGATCGATAGGTAACTAACCCCCGCAAAGACCCACACATGATCGGACCCACACAGGATCTGTAGGCGCTAGCCCACACAGGACCGCTGAGTGCTGACCCACACAGGATCGGACCCACACAGGATCGGTAGAACTGATCCATGTAGGATCACTGAGTGCTCTAGTCTTCGTCGTCGAATCCACTGAGGATCTATGTACAGTCGTCGTCGTAGTCGCATCCAGCTCTAGGGTTCCCGCACACAGCAAGCTTGTTCGGGAGAGTCCGCTCCATGAGCCGAGAGGCTGATACATCAACTGACACATAGTTTGGAATTGATGTATCCAAAAGTTCTGTATCATCAACGGGAACTCGACGTCACAGACGGCGCGTCATTCGGACGCCCGGTTTGAATGTTATTGGCTTTTTCGTCCCAGGGGCCTACTTGGTTTTTAAGTCAAAACCAACCCAACCGTACTCCAACTGCGTCCAAACCTCGAATGGAGTAAGCCAAAAGTTCTTTCTCACTAAGAGGAATCCAAAAAAGTCAACGAAACGTCATTCGTACTTCCGGAACTCAAGTTATGAGCGTTTCAGCTCCGAGGGCCCGGTTGGTTTCGTGTACGAACCAACCCGGACAAACCCAAACTATTCCGAAACCTTGAGTGCGATATACCTAAACGACCGTATCGATCCAAGGATCGTATCAAAACTGAAGGTGCGTCGATCGGAGGTCCGTAGCTCAAGTTATGGGCAACAGACCAAAAACGGTTCGGTATTAGGGGGTTCGGGCCCGGTCCGACCCGGCCCGATACCCCCAGGGTCGGCCCAAACCGGGTTGACCTGAACTGGGTCCGGGTCTTGCCCGCTTGGGCGCGGCCCGGCTCGGCCTGGGCACGACCCAGCCCGGCCTGGCGGACCGGCCAGGGCAGCCGGCCCGGCGCGCGGCGCGCTGGCCAGAGGCTCGACCGAACGGCCGATCCGTTTCGGATGGGGGGGGGGGGGGGCGCTGCCCCCACGTGAAGAACCGTGGCCCCTTTATGGGGCCACTCATCTGGCCGACCGGGGGTTACGACCCCCGGCGATTTCCTCTGACCGGCCGGCCCGGCTGGCCGGCCGGCTGCCGCCATCACGGGACCGGCAGGGGCCGGTCCCCTCGCTCCGATGCCGGCGGCCCGGAACCGGCCGCCGGTTCCCCTGTTCCACCGCGGCCCAGAACCGGCCGTGGACTTCATCCTTCCGGCATGGCACGACAGCGCCGCGCCCCTCCGCCGCGGCCCCGCTCCAGCCACGGTGCTTCTGAGGTCCTCCGACGCGGGGCGACGACGCCACGTCTTTTGTTCATCTTCTACAGTGCAGCGCAATGGCGCCACGGATTTGTTGCTTCCAACAGCACGGTGTGACGGCGCCGCGCTTCTCCGCTCTCCCTTTTTACAATGTCCGTGCGGTGCTTCGGCACCGCGTTGCCTTGCTCGCCGCATCAAAAATCAACAACCAAAAAGGGAAGGAGTGTCGGTCGTGTTCATGCGGTCCGACCTCCTCCCATTAATGCGATAACAAGCGGTTCAATTGAAAGGGGAAAAACAACGGAAGTAATCACAAGAAAATAAACCCCTACCTCAACGTTTTCGTCGAACGAACGTTCATCGCAGAATTAACTGTCGCGGAAGAAGAGGATTTCCGTGGAAGAAGATGATCACCATTGGCATTAGGTGATCTCTAAGGAAGGCGTCTCTCGCCGTCGTCTGCCGTCGGAGGTTGGCGGTGGCGCGTTCTTCGCGTTCTTCATCGAAGAACGAAGAATCCTCTCTTTTTCTCCCAAGGCTTTAACACAACCCAACCAACGAAATAAAATAATTTCAACACTTATTTTTTTATCAACCTAAGCTTTTGAAATTCAAAAGATAAGAAACGAACAATTAATTCAAAGAATTAATTGTAACGATTTAACCAATCAATTTAATGAGGTGTTTCTTAACCAGAAAAACATAAGGTTTGACTTTCATTAAAAGGGGGGTTGCGGGTGCGTTACTTAGGAGGGAAGAAATGGTCGGGATCGTGCGGGCCCCTCCTCAAAAATATCCTACCAAGTGGGTAGGATATTGTGGGTCCCACCATATCTGCTTAACTTAGGTTAAGCGGCTTTAAGTGAAATAAAATAAAATTGTCGCACCCCTTTCATTTTATTTCATAACTTAACCCCAAAAATTAAAAACCACACCCGAGAAAATGCAACTCTGAAAAAGGTGTTTCTAAGAAAATATCGGCGCTGCGATTCCTTTTTTTCCCTCAGAATTCGATTCTGAGCATCGGTTCAAAAGTTATAAAACCCCGCTCATTAGTTCACTGAACGTACCCGAGCTAAACTTTGGAAAATGATTCCGGGCACACCGGGCCTCAGAATCAGGTTCCGTCAGAAACTGCGCTCCTGTAAAATTCCCAAGAAAATTAAGAAAAAAATTTCCTTGAATTTTACGGGTCTTTACACTAAAAAATGAAGAAGAACCTTGAGGAATACCTCAAATGGAGGGGAAGATGTTATCTATGTGGAGAAAAGGGTCATAGAGTGACAAACTGTTATGGTGTCCAATGTCTGATCTGCGGAGAACATGGGAATTACCCAAATCAATGCCCTGACCTAGGAAGCTACTTCTAAATCAAGGAATGACCTATTCCATGCCAATTATTGAATAGGATGGATTGAATGTCTTATGTATTGGAATTCAATAATAATGTTGTTGAGGTACTTTTATAGTATATTTAAATTTCTTTTTATTGGTCCATTGTGGTTTTTTATAAAAATATGGTACCGGTAACCATGAAAAGTAATTCAAATATTTTGGAAAGCAGATTATATGCGCATAATGAAGGGATAAAGAGAAAATAAATTTTTTGATAGTATTCATGAGCTCATGATTGATATAAGGACTAAGTGATATCACGGTTTGAGTATATAGAATTTTTTGGGATTTTGATATGTGGAAAGAGTTAACTTTTTACATCACTCATGTTTTCACTAATGTTCTATAGTAATTCATGTTTCAAAAGAATACATGATTAAGGTATTCACATGTTTGGAATGTGGCCAACAAGATATATCTTGTGATATATTGGGGATAAAAGATGGTATCCACGTGCTTGTTATGTGACCTTTTTAGTATTTGTTTTCTTTATACTATGAGATTGGACAGATGTATTTTGGATAAGCCTAAAGATTGTAATGGATTATATTAGAAATCATATAGTATTGTTTAAGGATAAAACTTGTTTTTTGATATTATTTCTGGAATGTTATAATAGTATAGTTTTAGAAAAAGGACAACCCATAGGACGAGCGACAACCCGTCGCGTTGGACATGGTTGTGGGAATCAATCCCACAACCAAAGTGCGACAGGCCTTTATTGCATACCACTGGCCTACAGGAAGTCCCTGGTTAGTAAAAACTAGTTTTATTTTATTAAGCGCTATGATATATGAAGTATAAGTCTATTTTTGGAACTATATACGATTAATCTCACCATAAGATGGACTTATAAATTTTTCTAACCTTTTTTTTGAGATAGATGGAATGACCCATCATTCTATCACATGATATGCTAACACTTCAATAATGACAAATTCAACTTCATTTATTTAAGAGATGAAGTGGAAATTGTTCAAGGCACGAACAACGGTGAGATTGTACCGAAATAAAGTAAGTATTTCTTCTAATTCTTCAACTTTAGGGAAATGATCTTGAAAACCAAAAATGTTGTCCTCGTGTCCTCATATACGATGAATTAGATGGTACCTTAGATCATCACAAATTTATGGATTTCTGATTGTTGGCTTTTTCATAGCCATGTTCTCTACCACACTCCATTAGAACTTGATGGTTAGATTTCTCTTCCATATCCATATTTTCACTTATGTTGTCCCATGTGGAAACCCAGTGATTAGTTAATTTGGGTAAATGTTAAATTTTATACTTTAGTTTTTAAAGATAAGTTTTGGTATTACTTTTTATGATGTGGGTTTCTATGAAAGAAACTCTCATGTAATAAACCATTTATAACCCCGACAAATTTCGAGGGCGAAATTCATTTTAAGGGGGGTAGAATGTAACACCCCGAGATTTTATGAGATATATTATTTTTAATTTATTTGATGTATTCTATTATACAATACACCAAGACTAACTTGTACTATACAAAACACCTTATTAGCTTGTATTATACGCAACACTATTCTTGGCTCGTGTTACACACAATTTCAAGTTCGTTTTGTAGAAAATATTCTACGCAACATTAAGTATATATTTTGTTTAATGTATAAATGAAATAAGTTTTGATTATGTTATACGCAACACCAAATGGAGATTTCACTACACGCAACCCTGACTTGTCTTGCATTACACACAATCAAGACCTTCCTCGATAGAGTGTGTAGTACGCAATACCGAGTTTCACTAAACGAGATATTATTAAAATATTTTTATGAACTAGCCGTTATGAATAGTAATACCCACTTTTTGAATTTTTTTTAAATTTTATCTTTCTAAATGGACTTCATTTTTGGATTCGGAATATAGAAATTATCCAAGGGTGAAATTTTGGTATTTTTCTGAAAACTTTCAATTTTTGATGAATAGTGAAAACACTGGGTTACTATTTAAAAACCGACTTTTTATTTAAATAATTTTTTATTTTATTTAAATTTATTTTAGGTCAAAATTGATACATAATACTTATGTAAGTTCAATGTAATTCATTGGTGTCATTTTATAATGATTTTAGATATATAAAAATTTTATTTAACTTTTCACCGTCTTTTACCCACCTCCTAGGAGAATTTGAAAATTTACATAAAACTTAATTTTACCGCTTCTGTGAGTGGAATTTCGAAAATCTGAGAGACACGGTTAATATCAAGGAGTAAAATTTGGTTCAATAAGATAAAAATAATTTTTGGTGAATAGTAACTTTTTACTTTTATTTACCACGGTTAAAAGTAAATAGGGTATTTAAGGGTAAAAATGATATTATTATTATCCTAACACATGTCCTAATTCTATTGGATAAGTTTAATTAGACCAAAAAAAAACCTTAGGAATAAAATATTACCCTTTAGGTCCACTTGGATTAGATTAGGACACTTATTATTATTTTATTTAAAAAAGAGTTAAAATAGTTAAAATCAAAGTTTAATAACTAAAACATTTTTAATATATGTTTATACATAAGATAAATTCGACTATAAATATTAGTTATAAAGATAAAAATATTTCCTACATAATAGTATTTTATTTATAATTTTTAGACATTAAATAATTTAATTTATTTATGACACAATGATGATGCAGTAATTACCTTATTAATGAAATATTAACATAATTGATGTTATAAATACCCAAATAAATGTAATTTTATACTTTTTATGAATTATACTAATTTTATAGGTTATTATGACATGTTAGTATTGATTAAATTAACTTTTTCGAACTAATCATGTTGTTATGATTTTCACAAAATTCAATTACCAAATAGTGTCAAAATTGTTATAAAATAGTTTTTTAAAAAAATATTATATTATTAATTGTTATTATATTCCTAAAAAACTAAGGTTCGGCCAAATGACTTAGATAAGGTTATATATATTAATAATGAACCACTTTGGGTTCGTTTGGCTTGTTATAGTAATTTTATTAACCATATAGTGTAAGAAAACTAGAAGACACAATAAAAGTTAAATTATTTAACTTAGAGTTAAATCTAAATGATAAGGTTAAAATAGTAACCTGAACTTGTCTAAAACCTATTGTTTGAGAGGATTTAGACCCATCCCCACTTTAGCTTTTAAGTAAATCAATTTGGAACTATTATAAACCGGATATGTCTTTATTATAAAATAATATTTTAAGTTTTTCCAAAGGTACCCCTCTCCTCCCTTATAAAAAGGGAACCCCTTCCCTCTTCTCTTCACACCCTTTTAATCCTTGAATCTCGTCCAAACCCTGCCAATTTATCTTCTCCACTTCCCTAGAAACATTCTAGAGGTTCTTTTCTTCTCAAAAGACCAACTCTACTTCCTTAAGAGGAAGCTTAAAGGAGGTACGTCGAAGAAGAGGTAATCTCTTCTTCCGATTCTCTCAAGTTTCTTTATTCTTCTACTTCTTCTTCTTTAGTTGTTTCATTATAAAGTAATAAAATCAGTATTAATTATATACTGATATGTTATTATAAATATGAAACAACCCTATTTCACCTTCTATCCATCCTACAGAAAACGAAATCACCGCGCGTACGTACGTACGGAATACCTTCTCTACGCCGTGGTGTAATCTGTTTTCGACCACCACCTTACTTGGATGGGTATAATGGTGTAAATAAATAACTGTATATGATTATTTTAAATTGATATTGATTATTAAATATTATACTTACACTTCAATACAATTTCACGATCATGGTAATGATATCATCGCTTGTGCATATGTACGGACTACCGTCTCTACGACGCGATGAGATTCATTCTCCATGTTAACAATTCATGAATGATTATAAAGTATATATAATGAATAATAATGAAATATATGACATAATAATGATACTGGATTTATGTGTATATATATATATGTATGTCATCTACTTAATTCCATTCATGTCAATAGGGAAAGGAAAACAGCGTTCATGCGTACGTACGGCCTACCGTCTCCATGAACGGTGTATTTCATTTCATTCATCTATCTATTATATATATATATATATACTGAATATATATGATATATAAATCATTATTTACATTCTGGAAGTATTTAAATCATTATATAAGTAATAATAATATCAATAACAACAAATCAAAACACGTATGATAAATGAAACGATTTTACCCAAAACGCTGCTTTAACATAGAATTTATAAATGAACAGGTATTATAAAGTCATAATTGAACTATATATGATATCATAACACTGATTATGATTCAGTAATAAGTCAATAACTTTATTTAAATCATTATAAAAGAGGTCCGGATACATATGAAGCATTTCAGACATAAGGCAAGGGATAACTTTTCCAATCTCGTTTTTATCCGAGATTGTTTATTCATATGTATTTACTGGGGTTATATTTATCATTCATGTCCCTATTTTATAAAAATTTATTCATGTATTTTTAAATTCCTTTTTACCCATTTTTTACTTTTACCACATGTTATGGAAGGAATCTTTCTTTTGTTTACCATAGAAGTAACTTTTTGACTTTTCCGAAAAAAGTATGAGGAGAATGTTTTTTTAACTTATACGGCATGAACAGATTTTTATGGTTTTATAATGCCTTATTTTCATGAAGATTACTCTACAATATTTCCTGAATATTTTCAACAAAATCATTTTCTTTTAAAATTGCATGGAATTTTGTGAAAAGAAAATGATTTTGAAGAAGAAAGGATATTTTCCTCAAGAATTCATTTCAAGTGTTTTATCAAAACCATTTTCCATATAAGATTGAATTATTTCCTATGTGTATTTTTCAAGAATAATGTCTCTATGATTTCCATGGTTTCACTTTTTTTATGATGAAATTATATCCATTTATTTTATATATATGGATTATGTTATAATGGAATGATGTTTATGAAATCCATTTTATTCTTTGGGTAATGATGAATGATTTATGTTCATGTTATGGCACACATAAGAATGATTTCATTATGATATGGGTGGGACCTATATCTACCTCCAATTAATTGGGTAAAGATTTATATCTAATGATATAGACATGGGTGGAATGTTAAGTTAATCCAGTTTAGTGTTACATGACTGAAACGATGAGTGAACTCGATTCAGAAAGGGACTTTGTCCACTAAGATGGTCTTGGTAGTAATGCCTTGGCTACTATGGAAATCATATTATGTGCTTAATGGTTTTCCACAATTACATGTTTTATTCCCATGCTATTTTATCATGATTTATGTTCCTTTATGATATATTCCTTACGTAGTTCCAAGATTTATGTCTTTGTTCAAGATTTTGATGTTTAGATTTTATGTTCATGTTTTTGCATTCAAATGTTTATGGATTGTTTTATGTTCTCTATGTTTACCCTTAATGAGCATTTGAGATCACCCTTTTTATGTCTTCTTTTCCCTAGGATATAAAGAAAGGTTTTAGGTAAGAAAACCAAAAAGGGGAAGATCTTTATGGGAGATGTTGATAATCTTTCACCATGATTAGAATATTTCTTTCCGAGTTTCCAAAGACACTAAACTATTACGGTCCTTTGGTGTCTGTTTTTGTTATGTAATAAGTATTCCGCAAAAGTAATGTAATGTCCATGTACGTCAAGCTTTGAGTCTCTACAAATATGAAATAAACATGTATATTTTTACTAAAAAAAATTTAAGTTGGGGTTATATAGTTGACATATTTTACTATAAACATTAGTTATAAATATAAAAACATTTCCTACATCATGGTATTTTATTTATTATTTTTAGACATTAAATAAATAAATTTATTTATAACACAATGATGATGCAGTGATTACCTTATTAATGAATTATTCCAATAAATGATATTATAAAAGGGGTATTATCTATAATAAAAATAAAAAAGAAGGCCTTCAAGAAATTTAGATATTATAAATAATATATTAAATGTATTTTAAACATTTTGATATCATACAATAATTTTATGGATTATTATGACATGTTATATTTGAAATAATTTAGTTTTTTAAAATGAATCAAGTTTTTATGACTTTAAAAAAATCAATTACTAAATAGTGTCAAAATTGACATAAATGAGTTTTTAAAATAAATACTATTTTATTAAATGATATAAAAATCATAAAAATATAATATTTGAAAAAAATGTCTTATATAGTGTTAAAAATCTAATTAATGATCCACTTGATGTTCACTTTGCATTTTATAGTGACTATATTAACCATATAGTGTAAAAATACCAAAAGACATGGTAAGAGTTAATTTTTTTAACTAAGGGTTAAATCCATAAGATAAGGTTACATTTTTTACCTTAAATTGTCTAAAACCTATTGGTTGAAAGGATTTAAACTGATCCTCATATTATCCTTTAAATATATCACTTTTAAGCTATTATAATTCAAAAATCAATTTATAATAAAATAATATTTCAAAACTTTCCTAAAGTGCCCCTCTTTCCTCTTATAAAAGGTCACCACTTATACCCACTTACTAAAACCTCTCAATCCCCTTGGATCTAACAAATTATGATAAAATAAGATCCAAACATTCATCACTTCCTCTAGGGATCCTTACCTTTGGAAGAAGTCCAATCAATAAAGCCTTTTGGCTCAAATCAAAAGGAGTTACCTAATTTAGAGGTAACGTCTTCCCTCAAATTCCTTTCATTTATTTTTCTTCTACAACCCCAACCTCTATCTATTTAATTATAATAAAAAAATTGTCCTAAATATACTATTATTTTGTTATGCTAAGGTCTCAACCTAAAATTACACACACCTCCATCAAATGTCATAGAACATATTGTTTCTATGTAAGGTGAACTACTGCCTCATGAAACGATGATTATTCAATTTTCTCTCACCACCTCTCACGGTGGAAATTATGATGCAACTGTGTTTATATATGATATATATTATATTTATATTGTCTATATTCTTCTTTTATTCTTATTTAAAATATACCTTTATGCTTACCATAATGTGTAAATATGATAATTTCATTTAAGGACACTACTGGAATTTTCTCTTTTCCCAACGGTAGTATACCAACGGTTTACTTAAACCGTTGGTATAGTGAGCCTTTGACAATGGTTTAAGGAAACCGTTGGCAAAGGGAATTTCGGTGGACCATTTCCCAACGGTTCACTGGAACCGTAGGGAAATGTGTGCCCTTTCCCAATGGTTCACTGGAACTGTTGGGAAAGGGGTGCTAAACTCACACATTTCACAACGGTTCACTGGAACCGTTGGGAAATGTGTGCCTTTTCCAACGGTTTTTATAAACCGTTGGCAAAGGTTTCCCCCAAATTCCAGATCGCGATCTCCTCTCCCCATTTCGGACAGAGCCCTAATCTATTCGCTCCGCTGCTCTAGCGAACCCCATCCGACTCCACTGCTCTCGCGAATCCGAACACCAGCACCCCCCATCTCAACAGGTACACCCCCATACCAATAGGTAAAATTTGATCTCAACCATATTGTTGTAGTTGTTTTAATGAATAGATTTTTTCCAGGTGTTGGTGGTTTAATTGATTATTGAAATTAATATCTAAATAGGATATTGTTTGTGTTTGTGAGGACTTATTTAATGTTTTTGTATTCTATGTTTGGAAGGAGAGTGTTCAAAACATGTAAATCAGAGTTGGGGGAGGCTATCGTGAATGTTTACATGTTTTGGATAATGGATTGTGGGAATTATGGATTGTGTTCAAATCAATTTGATATGTTTTGGATAATGGATTGTGGGGGTAGGGGGTGTCCACGGGGGTGGGTCGGTTGTCCACGGGGGTGGGCGGGGGTGTCCACAGGGGTGGGAAAGGCTGTCCACGGGGGTGGGCGGGGCTGTCTAGGGGGTGTGGGCTGTCCTAGGGGTCTGGGTGGGGTGTCCTGGTGGGGGAGGGGTGTGTGGGGTGTCCAGGGGGGGTGGTATGTCTAGGTGGTGGTGGTGGGGTTGCAGGGGAGGGGGGTGTGGGCTATTTGGGAGGGTGGGCAGGGCTGTCCAGGGGGGGTACGGGGTGTCCAGGGGGGTACGGGGGTGGGCGGGTTGTCCACAAGGGTGGACGGGCTGTCCATGGGGGTGGTCGGGCTGTCAAGGAGGGGTGGGCGGGCTGTCCAGGGGGGTGGGTGGGCTGGCCACGGGGGGTAGGGGTGTCCAGGGGGTGGGCGGTCTATCTAAGGGGGTGGGGGGCTGTCCATAGGGAGAAGGGGTGTCGAGGGGGGTGGGTGGGCTGTCCACGGGGGTGGTTGGGCTGTCTAGGGGGTAGGGGGTGTCCACGGGGGTGGGTGGGGCTGTCCAGGGGGTGTGGGCTGTCCTGGGGGTCTGGGTGGGGTGTCCTGGTGGGGGAGGGGTGTGTGGGGTGTCCAGGTGGGGTGGTATGTCTAGGTGGTGGTGGTGGGGTTGCAGGGAAGGGGGTTTTGGGCTATTTGGGAGGGTGGGCGGGGCTATCCAGGGGGGTACAGGGTGTCCAGGGGGGTACAGGGGTGGGCGGGCTGTCCACAAGGGTGGACGAGCTGTCAACGGGGGTGGCCGGACTGTCAAGGAGGGGTGGGTGGGCTGTCCAGGGGGGTGGGTGGGCTGGCCACAGGGGGTAGGGGTGTCCAGGGGGGTGGGCGGACTATCCAAGGGGGTGGGGGGCTGTCCATAGGGAGAAGGGGTGTCGAGGGGGGTGGGTGGGCTGTCCATGGGGGTGGTTGGGCTGTCTAGGGGGTAGGGGGTGTCCACGGGGGTGGGTGGGTTGTCCACGGGGGTGGGCGGGGCTGTCCACGGGGGTGGGAAAGGCTATCCACGGGGGTGGGCGGGGTTGTCCAGGGGGTGTGGGCTGTCCTGGGGGTCTGGGTGGGGTGTCCTGGTGGGGGAGGGGTGTGTGGGGTGTCCAGGGGGGTTGGTATGTATAGGTGGTGGTGGTGGGGTTGCAGGGGATGGGGGTGTGGGCTGTTTGGGAGGGTGGGCGGGGCTATCCCGGGGGGGGGGGGGGGGTACGGGGTGTCCAAGGGGGTACGGGGGTGGGCGGGCTGTCCACAAGGGTGGACGGGCTGTCCACGGGGGTGGTCGGGCTATCAAGGAGGGGTGGGCGGGCTGTCCAGGGGGGGTGGGTGGGCTGTCCACAGGGGGTAGGGGTGTCCAGGGGGGTGGGCGGGCTATCCAAGGGGGTGGGGGGTTGTCCATAGGGAGAAGGGGTGTCGAGGGGGGTGGGTGGGCTGTCTACGGGGGTGGTTGGGCTGTCTAGGGGGTAGGGGGTGTCCACAGGGGTGGGTGGGTTGTCCACGGGGGTGGGCGGGGATGTCCACGAGGGTACCCTACTAATATGGTTATGGGATGAGGCATGCTCTGATGTGATAACACATTATGTTCTTGTTGGTTTTACATTTTTTCAATAACACATTAGTATGTTTTTTTCACATGTGTAGTTGATACCATGATTATTTTCTTCCTTTATCATTTACTTAAATGTATTTTCTATTAAAGTTCAATCCTATTGAATTTTTTATGACAAAATGACTTATATGAATTCTTTTTACAGAATGGACAGAAGTTGGATGTATGAAACCGATCGTATCTCAAGCGATTTTCAAAACAATTTGCAGAGCTTTATAGATTTTGCATTTCACAATGCTTCAGATAGTGGTCGCATACACTGCCCATGTTCCAATTGTGTTGGTAGACCTTGGTTGAGTCGTGAAGAAGTCAGCTACCACATAACCAAAAATGGTTTTCAAGCAAACTACTTTGTGTGGTATCACAATGGGGAGAAAATGAAATCTCAAATTGGTGATGATCGAAATGAAAGGACTGGAATGGAGAATTTGTTAGATGATCGGTTTCCGTTTATTCGTCATCATGAAAAAGAAAGGATTTAGACTCAAGAAGACGTTGATATGAGGACAACTGATGCATCTAGTGAAAATGATGATATTGATAGGGTGAAAAAATTGAATGATGCTGCCACGACTCTAGTATATCGACAATGCGATAAAATGAAAAAGCTGGAATTTTTAATCTGATTGTTTCATGGAAAAACTATGTATGGGATTTCTAATACAGCAATCGATTACATTCTTACCCTCTTGAAGGATTTACTTCCAGATGATGCAGATATTCCCTCAAACCACTATATGGCATGGAAGTTAGTTGAAGAACTTGGATTTTCCAGAAACAAAATTCATGCTTGCCCGAAAGATTGAAGTTTATTCTGGGAAGAAACCGCTGAACGAAATGAATGTATAAAATGTGGCACATCCCGCTGGAAGTCAAAATCTGATGGAACACCATCCCGCATTCCACAGAAAGTAATGTGTCACTTTCCATTGATCCCCAGACTCCAGAATCTTTTTATGTATGATGACATATCAATAAAAATGAGATGGCATGATACCGAGAGAAAGAAGACTAATGATGAGTTGGTTCATCCTGCAGATGGATTTGCATGGCAGAGATTTGATGCTCGACATCCTGATTTTGCAGCTGACGTGTGTAATGTGAAGCTGGGTCTTTCATGCGACGGTTTTAATCTGTTTGGGAAGATGCGTACTTCGCACAGCACATGACCAGTTTTTATACACATTTATAATCTTCCCCCATGGTTGTGTATGAAAAAATCTTTCACTTTCATGAGTATACTCATATCTGGTCCTTCTGATCCTGGCATTGATATTGATGTATACATGCAACCTTTAATAAAAGAGTTGAAACTTCTTTGGGATGTGGGTGTGCGCACATACGATGCATGTTCGAAAGACATATTTCAGATGCGTACTGCGCTTATGTGGACGATCAATGATTTTCCGGCTTATGTAATGATGTCGGGATGGAGCACGAAGGGAAAACTTTCATGTCCAGTTTGTATGAAGAATACACGATCCAGAAGACTGAAACATCGTTGTAGTTTCAGTTTTATGGGACATCGGCAATTTTTTCCAAAGGATCATCCATATAGAATGAATCGTCGAAGATTTGATAATACTATAGAGACCGATGATCCACCTCAGCGTATTTCTGGAACTGATGTGCTTAACGAATTGAAAGATTTCAGTTTTTCATTCGGGAAGGGTCAAATGAAATCTGGAAAGAGAAAGAATGTTTCCACAGAAACCTGTTACAATTGGAGGAAGAGGAGTATCTTTTTTGATTTTCCTTATTGGTCAACCAATTTGCTACGTCATTGCTTAGACGTAATGCATATTGAAAAGAATATACGTGAAATGTTGCTTTCAGTTCTTCTAAATGTCAAGGGGAATAAAAAAGATGATTTACGATCTCGACGTGACTTGGTGGATTGGGGCATCAGACCAGAATTTAATCCTGTGCGTATCAGTGAAAATAAATGGCAACTTCCATGTGATTCTTATGTGATGACACCTACTAAAAAAACAATTTTTTGAAGTATTAGAGACTATTAGAGTTCCTGATGGCTATTCAAGCAACATATCTAAACGGGTCAACAGAAGAGAGTTGAAGCTAAAATCTTTGAAGACTCATGATTATCACGTTCTACTGCATGAGTTGCTTCCAATAGCAATCCTCCATCTTTTGTCCAATAATGTAAGGGTGGGTGTTATTCGGTTGTTCCATTTTTTTAGAGATCTTTGTGCTAAGAAGTTGTCCAAGTCTTTCTTGCAAAAAATGTTGACAGATTCCCCATTAATTTTGTGTGAGTTGGAGAAAATATTTCCCCCATCATTTTTCACATGCATGCTGCATCTGACTGTCCATATTCCAACTGAAATACTTCTCGGAGGACCTGTTTCTTTTCGTTGGATGTATCCAACTGAAAGAAATATGTTCACATTAAAGTCTTATGTTCGAAACAAGAATCATCCCGAAGGTTTTGTCGTGAACGGTTACTTAGCTCAAGAATGTATGGATTTCTGTTCAATGTATTTGTCTGATCTTACTACAAGAATGAACAGACCAATGAGAAATGAAGAAGAACAATATGAGAAAATTGAACCCAGTTTTCCATCACTTCCTCAAACAGGAGGAATTCCTGGATCATATACATTGAAGACATTAATCCATGAAGAGCGGGAGATGGCACATCGCACAGTTTTGTTCAACTGTGATTTGTTCGATGACTATATCAGGTAACAAAATTGAATATGTATATCTTACATATATATCTGTTAAACTATTCATATTTTTTTATATACAGGGAACATAAAACAATGATAAATAGGAAGCATCATTCTTTATCTTTGATAAGGAGAGAGACTTTTCATAGAAAAGAGTTTTCTGCTTGGTTAAAATTGAAGGTAAAAATATTACTATTTAAATTAATTATTTCAATATTTACTTAAGTTTAACTATCATTTATATTGCAGGTATTGAGTTTGTCTACTGACGCTGTCTTTGAGGAAATAAGAGCTTTGGATTTTGGTCCTAATACCGTGGTTCGTGACTATAAATCAATTGTTATCAATGGGTACAGATTTATTGTCACTGAACGAGCCAAAAACATGAGAACACAACATGATGGTATTATGGTTACTGCCACAACAGATTGTTATGCCAGTGCATCAGATAGTAGACTGCGACTTGAAAATGTGGGTTATTATGGAGTCATTGAGAAAATAATAATATTGGATTATTACTCTCATGGACGAGTCACAATGATGAAATGCCATTGGTTTGATTCGATGACGAGACATGGCACATTTATGATGATTGTGGATTTTGAGTAATTAATATGACCCGCACTCTTGCCACTGAAGAACCATATGTGTTGGCATCAATGGCTAAACAAGTTTTTTATGTCAAAGATCAACTTCAACCTGAATTTGGTGTCATAGTTGAAGTAATTCCAAGACATATTTTTGATGATGCTGATGATGGAATTGACACTGTCCCTATTGCCATTGGAACCAATCCATTTATTTCTTTTGAGGACTCCAATAGCTCAATTGTCAGAGTTGATTGTGAACCTGAAGTTGTGGTTGGAAATATATAGAATCATTCATCCATGTTCTCAATTCTGTTGGTTTACCTCGATTTGGGTTGTTAAGGTTGGTAATATTCATATTTATTTAGTATTGATCACAAATATGTTTTAGCTGACTTAACCGTTATGTGAATTTTCAATGTTTATTGGTTGCTGTTTAATTTGAATTGCATTTTCTAATTTGGAATTGAACTGTATTCAAACCAAATCAATCAATATTTCTAACTTGGTGAACATTAAAACTTTTATGTTTTATTAAATTCATTCAAGCTCTTCTAAAACAATTGATAGCTAAATTACCAATGAATCCCCTCATTCCCTCATATATTTGGTTTTTTGGTTTACACATTAATTTTCTTTTTCTAATTAATTACATATTTGTTTTCAAATGCAGGAAATGCAGCTAATTGAAGAGAGACGAAGAAAAAAAATGGCGGAGAACAATCGTCGGATGGAGGAGATGGGAATTCCACCATTAGTGCCTACAGTGAGTACTTTATTTCAAATATATATATATATATATATATATATTTACAGAATATATAATGTCATGTGATTAATTTTTTTTGTAAACTTTTTTGTAGGATCCACCATTACGTCGACCGTTATTCGACGAGGAGCCTAGTACTGGTCCTAGTACTCAGGCCGGTGGTACGAGGAGGGTTCGTACCAGAGGTGGACGTAGAGCTGCGCGTGCCCGACTAGACCCTGCCCCTCCCACTGACATTTCATCCTCCCCACATTCTGATCCCGGTGTGTCGTTAGGGACACACAGGGTATTTAGGCCTCCCATGTTTTCGCTACCTTCTGCATCTTCTGCCCCATCATTTTTACATCCCATGATGATTCCCACTCCCCAGTCAGCATCAGGTCATACAGCTGTTCCATCTTCTTTTCCTTCTACTTCTGTCTCTCCGAGCTTTTATATTCCATCGTCTTCAACTCCTGTTCCACCAGAGGGTGTTCCATCAGGTTATGTGGATCTGACGCCACTCATTGATCAGACTAGCGCAGGTATATTTATAAAACCCTAACAAATTTTTATAGCAATATTTATTTTCATTATAACATGTTTTGATAAAATATTTGTTTTTCTTTCATGACAGATACATCTACTGACAGGAGACGGGGGCGGGGCCGTACACGCATGTGTTCGGTGTGGAACCGTCGCACACTGGTTATGGTGGAATATAATGAAGACAATCAGATGGTTGAGAAAACAGGGCAGCAATGTCGGAGTTTTCTGGCGACGCTTGCCAAATACTCCGACATCATTCTCGTCAGCCCGCTGTCGTGGAGACATTTGCCACATGAGGTCAAAGATAGATCTTGGGCAGAGATATGGGTAAAAAAATATGTTGTATTTAATGCCATGAATTATTTTTGTATTTATATGAATTAATATTTTGATTTCAGCTTCGATTTAATTTTCCTGATGGTGAGGGTGCACGACTGGAACGTCTAAAGGATTTAGGCGATATTTGGAGAGCCTACAAGCATGAGCTGTATATTGGATGGCGTGCTAGAGTTGTCACTGAGTTAGAGGTGGTACCAGTCATGGATGATTGTCCTATAGAGCAGTATCGTCAGATGATTACTCATTGGACGAGTACCCAGTTTAAGGTATGAATTACATTTGAGGTATTTAAATAACAACTTTCATGTTTTTCATTAATATTATACTTTGCATTATCGAATTTTATTTAGGAATCATCTGGAAAAAATAAAAAAAACATTGATGCAAAAAAATACCTCCATACACTAGGACGCACGACGATGCCGGATCATGAGAGGCAGCATGTATGAAAATTGTTCATAAGTTTTATTTACGACTTACATTTTCTTTTGTTTCCTCAATTATTTAATCATTTGATAAAGTTTTTATATAAATTTTGTTTTCAATGTCATTATAGAGGCAAGTACAAAATATTGAAGGATGTGTGCCTCGAGCAAAACTGTTTTGCTCGAGTAGACGAAAAAGGGATGGAAGTGCTGTCAACGAAGCGACTCAGCAGCAGATTGTAAGTTTTAATCTGTTGATTTTATATTTTAATATCTATTTCTTAACTTAATAATATATTTATATTTGAACCAGAATGCTTTAGAGGCCCTCGATTCCCAAGAAGCAGACAATTTTGGGCCATCTGATCACTTACATCAGGTGTTGGGAGAGGATCATTCTGGCAGAGTACGCTGCCGACCTAGGATAGCCCTGATGAGGTATTGGCCTGCCTCAGGTACGAGTTGTAGTGCCACCGAGCTGTAGCAAGTTAGGGCACAGGCAGAACAGGCTAAGAAAAGGGCCACAGAGATGGCAGAACAGTTTGCTAGGGCAAATAGTGCATTTATGAAATTTATTGAAGTTCTATGTCCAACACTTCCAGCAGAGGCCAGCCCAGCAATTGATGAATACATGTCGTCGATACATTCTATATATGGTGAACCAGGTGGCAGTTCCAGTGGTGGTCAGGCCGATGTCCAGCTTGAAGATGATGATGGCGAGGAGTCTGATGCGGAAGAGGAGGGATATGAGGAGGGCGAGGAGGAGGGCGAAGGCGAGGAGGAAGGCGCTGTGGAGGGTGAGGACGATGAGGAGGACGATGACGAGGGTGATGATGATGATGATGATGGTGATGGTGATGCTGATGTGAGACATATTGATCCGTTACATTTTTGACTTATATTACTGAGATTTGATGTTTAATCTATTCTAGTTGTTGGTTTTATCTAGACTCGTATTATAGTATTGGAGTTGAGTTATTTTTATATATTGTCTGTTTTTATGGATGTTGTTGTCTTTTAGTGGTTGTGTGTTTGAGAACTCCCTGGACAACCCCCCTCATTCTTGGACCCTGGACAACCCCCCCTCCCCCTTGGACCCCGAACACCCCCCGAACACCCCCGGACAGCCCCGCAGATAGCCCCCTGGACAGCCCCCCGTACATCCCCCAACCCTCCACCCTGGACCCCAGATAGCCCCCGGACAACCCCCCCCCCCCCCCACCCTCCCCCTTGGACCCCGGACAACCCCCCAAACACCCCCCGGACAGCCCCCTGAACAACCCCGGACAATCCCCTGAACAACCCCTGAACAACCCCTGAACAACCCCCTGAACAACCCCCGGACAGCCCCCTGAACAACCCCGGACAACCCCCTGAACAACCCCCAAACACCCCCCGGACAGACCCCGCACAGCCCCCCACCCTCCTCCTTGGTCCCCGGACAGCCCCCCGGACACCCACCGGACAGCCCCCCCCGGACAGCCCCCGCGGACAGCCCCCTGGACAGCCCCCCGTACAGCCCCCAACCCTCCACCCTGGACCCCGGATAGCCCCCCGGACAGCCCCCGAACAACCCCCACCCTCCCCCTTGGACCCCGGACAACCCCCCAAACACCCCCCGGACAGCCCCCTGAACAACCCCGGACAACCCCTGAACAACCCCTAAACAACCCCTGAACAACCCCTGAACAACCCCCTGAACAACCCCCGGACAGCCCCCTGAACAACCCCAGACAACCCCCTGAACAACCCCCAAACACCCCCCGGACAGACCCCGCACAGCCCCCCACCCTCCTCCTTGGTCCCCGGACAGCCCCCCGGACACCCACCAGACAGCCCCCCCGGACAGCCCCCCGGACAGCCCCTCCACCTTCCTTAATTTCATTAGCTCTGAAATGTTTCATAGCACAATCAACTAAAATCTAATCCATACTAAATATGATATAAAAATATTCTATATGAATTTCCATAAGATTTTAAGTGAAAACAAAAAGTGACATACGAAAAACTGACCAAACGCATTCGAAATGTGTTGATGCTTTAGAACAACGATCCATGGGTCATCTGTGACGTGTTCGAATCAACCCCGCCTCAATCCGAGGCACGGTGTGGTCGGAACAACTCAAAGTGTATGTCTTTTGTTTCAAAAGGACATCATTTTAAGTGAAAAACATCAACTGGCATATGGAAAACCGGTCAAACGCATTCGGATTGTGTTGATACTTTAATACAATGATCCATGGGTCATTTGAGACGTGTACGAGTCAACCCCGCCTAAATCCGAGATGCGGTGTGGTCGGGACCACTCTAAGTGACTTTCTTTTGTTTAAAATGGACAGTATTTTAAGTACATACGGAAAACCAACCAAACGCATTCGGTTTCTGTTGAAACTTTAGGAGAACGATCCATGGGTCATATGTGATGTGTACAAGTCAACGCCACCTCAATCCGAGGCGCGGTGTGGCCGACACCACTCAAAGTGTCTCTATTTTGTTTAAAATGGACTTCATTTTTAGTGAAAACAAAAAAATGACATACGGAAAACCGACCAAACGCATTCGGTTTTTATTGAAACTTTAGGAGAACGATGCATGGGTCATATGTGATGTTTAAGAGTCAATGCCACCTCAATCCGAGGTGCGGTGTGGCCGACACCACTCAAAGTGTCTCTATTTTGTTTAAAATGGACAATATTTTGGCCGTTTATGACACCAGAACTGCGTTGTCGGTCACCGCGGGCACATGGCATGTCCGATTGACGTGCCATTTGCGCGTACATGTCATGAATAATAATTAGAATGTTTCACGGTGGTTTCAGGTCAATCCGAGGTCGTCCTCTATGAATTTGACCGTTTGACGCCCGTTTTGGCCGTTTATGACACCAGAACTGCGTTGTCGGTCACCGCGGTCACACAACATGTCCGATTGATGCGCCGTCTTCTTGACCACTTCATAAATCACTCACCCGTATTTGTCGTCTGATTTCAGGTCATTCCGACTTCGTTCGGCCCGTTTGGACCCCCCTCACGCGCATTTACGAAGCGCGTGCATCACTTAAAATACGAATATTGAGTCGTACCGCGCAAACCACACATCCGATTGACATTCCGTTTGCACGTACACGTCAAGAATAATAATTAGAATGTTTCACGGTGGTTTCAGCTCAATCCGAGGTCGTCCGCTATGAATTTGACCGTTTGACGCCCGTTGTGGCCGTTTATGACACCAGAACTGTGTTGTCGGTCACCGCGGGCACATGGCACATCCAATTGACGTGCCGTCTACTCGAACACTTCAAAAATCACTCACCCGTATTTGTCGTCTGATTTCAGGTCATTCCGACTTCGTTCGGCCCGTTTGGACCCCCCTCACGCGCGTTTACGAAGCGCATGCATCACTTAAAATACGAATATTGAGTCGTACCGCGCAAACCGCACGTCCGATTGACGTGCCGTCTGCGCGTACACATCACGAATAATAATTAGAATGTTTCACGGTGGTTTCAGCTCAATCTGAGGTCGTCCGATATGAATTCGACCGTTGGACGCCCGTTTTGGCCGTTTATGACACCAGAACTGCGTTGTCGGTCACCGCGGGCACACGGCACGTCCGATTGATGTGACGTCTGCTCGACCACTTCAGAACTCATTGTCCCGTATTTGTCGTCTGATTTTAGGACATTCCGACTTCGTTCGGCCCGTTTGGACCCCCCTCACGCGCGTTTACGAAGCGCGTGCATCACTTAAAACACGAATATTGAGCCATACCGCGCAAACCGCATGTCCTATTGGCATTCCGTCTGCGCGTACATGTCACGAATAATAATTAGAATGTTGCACGGTGGTTTCAGGTCAATCCGAGGTCGTGCGCTATGAATTTGACCGTTTGACGCCCGTTTTGGCCGTTTATGACACCAGAACTGCGTTGTCGGTCACCGCGGACACACGACACGTCCGATTGATGTTCCGTCTGCTCGAACACTTCATAAATCACTCACCCGTATTTGTCGTCTGATTTCAGGCCATTTTGAAATCGTTCGGACCGTTTGGACCACCCTCACACGCGTTTACGAAGCGCGCGCATCACTTAAAACATGAATATTGTGTCGTACCGCGCAAACCGCACGTCCGATTGACGTGTCGTCTGCACGTACACGTCAAAAATAATAATTAGAATGTTTCACGGTGGTTTCAGCTCAATCCGAGGTAGTCCGCTATGAATTTGACCGTTTGACGCCCGTTTTGGCCGTTTATGACACCAGAACAGCGTTGTCGGTCACCGCGGGCACATGGCACGTCCAATTGACATTCCGTCTACTCGAACACTTCAAATATCACTCAACCGTATTTTTCGTCTGATTTCAGGTCATTCCGACTTCGTTCGGCCCGTTTGGACCCCCCTCACGCGCGTTTACGAAGCGCGTGGATCACTTAAAATACGAATATTGAGCCGTACCGTGCACACCGCACGTCCGATTGACGTGCCGTCTGCGCGTACACGTCACGAATAATAATTAGAATGTTGCACGGTGGTTTCAGCTCAATCTGAGGTCGTCCGCTATGAATTTGACCGTTGGACGCCCGTTTTGGCCGTTTATGACACCAGAACTGCGTTGTCGGTCACCGCGGGCACACGGCACGTCCGATTGACGTGACTTCTGCTAGACCACTTTAGAAATCACTATCCCGTATTTGTCGTCTGATTTCAGGCCATTCCGACTTCGTTCGGCCCGTTTGGACCCCCCTCACGCGCGTTTTCGAAGCGCGCACATCACTTAAAACACGAATATTGAGTCGTACTGCGCAAACCGCACTTCCAATTGGCATGACGTCTGCGCATACACGTCACGAATAATAATTAGAATGTTGCACGGTGGTTTCAGGTCAATCCGAGGTCATCCGCTATGAATTTGAAAGTTTGACGCCCGTTTTGGCCGTTTATGACACCAGAACTGCGTTGTCGGTCACCTCGGGCACACGGCACGTACGATTGACGTTCCGTCTGCTCGACCACTTCATAAATCACTCACCCGTATTTTTCGTCTGATTTCAGGCCATTCCGAAATCGTTCGGCCCATTTGGACCACCCTCACGCGCGTTTACGAAGCGCGCGCATCACTTAAAACACGAATATTGAGTCGTACCGCGCAAACCACACATCCGATTGACGTGCCGTCTGCGCGTACATGTCACGAATAATAATTAGAATGTTTCACGGTGGTTTCATCTCAATCCGAGGTCGTCCGCTATGAATTTGACTGTTTGATGCCCGTTTTGGCCGTTTATGACACCAGAACTGCGTTGTCGGTCACCGCGGGCACATGGCACGTCCAATTGACGTGCCGTCTGCTCGACCACTTCAGAAATCACTCACCCGTATTTTTCGTCTAATTTCAGGTCATTCCGACTTCGTTCGGCCCGTTTGGACCCCCCTCATGCGCGTTTACGAAGCGCGTGCATCACTTAAAATACGAATATTGAGCCGTACCGCGCAAACCGCATGTCCGATTGGCGTGCCGTCTGCACGTACACGTCAAGAATAATAATTAGAATGTTTCACGATGGTTTCAGCTCAATCTGAGGCCGTCCACAATGAATTTGAAAGTTGGACGCTTGTTTTGGCCGTTTATGACACCAGAACTGCGTTGTCGGTCACCGTGGGCACACGGCACGTCCGATTGACGTGCCGTCTGCTCGACCACTTCAGAAATCACTGTACTGTATTTTTTGTTTGATTTCAGGCCATTCCGACTTCGTTCAGCCCGTTTGGACCCCCCTCACGCGTGTTTACGAAGCGCGCGCATCACTTAAAACAAAAATATTGAGCCGTACCGCGCAAACTGCACGTCCGATTGGCGTTCTGTCTGTGCGTACACTTCACGAATAATAATTAGAATGTTGCATGGTGGTTTCAGGTCAATCTGAGGTCGTCCGCTATGAATTTGACCGTTGGACGCCCGTTTTGGCTGTTTATGACACCAGAACTGCGTTGTCGGACACCGCGGGCACACGGCACGTCCGATTGATGTTCCGTCTGCTCGAACACTTCATAAATCACTCACCCGTATTTTTCGTCTGATTTCAGGCCATTCCGAAATCGTTCGGCCCGTTTGGACCACCCTCACGAGCGTTTACGAAGCGCGCGCATCACTTAAAACACGAATATTGAGCCGTACCGCGCAAACCGCACGTCCGATTGACGTGCCGTCTGAGCGTACACGTCACGAATAATAATTAGAATGTTTCACGGTGGTTTCAGCTCAATCCAAGGTCGTCCGCTATGAATTTGGCCATTTGACGCCCGTTTTGGCCGTTTATGACACCAGAACTGCGTTGTTGGTCACCGCGGGCACATGGCACGTCCAATTGACGTGCCGTCTACTCGACCACTTCATAAATCACTCACCCGTATTTCTCGTCTAATTTCAGGCCATTCCGACTTCGTTCGGCCCATTTGGACCCCCCTCAAGCGCGTTTACGAAGCGCGTGCATCACTTAAAACATGAATAGTGAGCCGTACCGCGCAAACCACACGTCCGATTGGCGTGCCGTCTGCGCGTACACGTCAAGAATAATAATTAGAATGTTTCACGGTGGTTTCAGGTCAATCCGAGGTCGTCCGCTATGAATTTGACCATTTGACGCCCGTTTTGGCCGTTTATGACACCAGAACTGCGTTGTCGGTCACCGTGGGCTCACGACACGTCTGATTGATGTGAAGTCTACTCGACCACTTCATAAATCACTCACCCGTATTTTTCGTCTTATTTCAGGCCATTCCGAAATCGTTCGACCCGTTTGGACCCCCCTCACGCGCGTTTACGAAGCGCGCGCATCACTTAAAACACGAATATTGAGCCGTACCGCGCAAACCGCACATCCGATTGATGTGCCGTCTACGCGTACACGTCACGAATAATAATTAGAATGTTTCACGGTGGTTTTAGGTGAATCCGAGGTCATCTGCTATGAATTTGACCGTTGGACGCCCGTTTTGGCCGTTTATGACACCAGAACAGCGTTGTCGGTCACCGCGGGCACACGGCACGTCCGATTGATGTGTCGTCTGCTCGACCACTTCATAAATAACTCACCCGTATATGTCGTCTGATTTCAGGCCATTCCAAAATCGTTCGGCCCGTTTGGACCACCCTCACGCACGTTTACGAAGCGCGCACATCACTTAAAACACGAATATTGAGCTATACCGCGCAAACCGCACGTTCTATTGACATGCTGTCTACGCGTACACATCAAGAATAATAATTATAATGTTTCACGGTGGTTTCAGCTCAATCCGAGGTCGTCCGCTATGAATTTGACCGTTTGACGCCCGTTTTGGCCGTTTATAACACCAGAACTGCGTTGTCGGTCACAGCGGGCACATGGCACGTCCAATTGACGTGCCGTCTACTCGACCACTTCAGAAATCACTCACCCATATTTGTCGTCTGATTTCAGGCCATTCCGACTTCGTTCGGCCCGTTTGGACCCCCCTCACGAGCGTTTATGAAGCGCGCGCATCACTTAAAATACGAATATTGAGTCGTACCGCGCAAACCACACGTCCGATTGACGTGTCGTCTGCGCGTACACGTCACCAATAATAATTAGAATGTTTCACGGTGGTTTTAGCTCAATCTGAGGTCGTCCGCTATGAATTTGACCGTTGGACGCCCGTTTTGGCCGTTTATGACACCAGAACTGCGTTGTCCGTCACCGCGGGCACACGGCACGTCCGATTGACGTGCCGTCTGCTCGAACACTTTAGAAATCACTGTCCCGTATTTTTCGTCTGATTTCAGGCCATTCCGACTTTGTTCGGCCCATTTGGATCCCCCTCACGCGCGTTTACGAAGCGCGCGCATCACTTAAAACACGAATATTGAGTCGTACCACGCAAACCACACTTCCGATTGGCGTGCCGTCTACGCGTACACATCACGAATAATAATTAGAATGTTGCACGGTGGTTTTAGGTCAATCCGGAGACGTGGTGTGGCCAGCACCACTCAAAGTGTCCGTCTTTTGTTTCAAAAGGACGTCATTTTAAGTGAAGAGCATCAACTGACATACGGAAAACCAACCAAACGCATTCCGAATCTATTGATAATTTATCCCAACAATCCATGGGTCATATGTGACGTGTATGAGCCAACCTGGGATGAATCGGAGTCGCGGTGTGGCCAGGATAAGTCTAAGTGACTCTCTTTTGTTTAAAATGGACACCATTTTAAGTACATACGGAAAAATGACCAAACGGATTCGGTTTCCATTGAAACTTTAGGAGAACGATCCATGGGTCATATGTGACATGTACGAATCATCCCCGCCTTAATCCGACATGCGGTGAACCTGACACCACTCAAAGTGTCCGTCTTTTGTTTCAAAATGACGTCATTTTAAGTGAAAGGCATCAACTGACATACGGAAGAACAACCAAACACATTCGGATTCTATCGATACTTTAGCACAATTATCCATGAGTCATATGTGACGTGTACAAGTCAAACCCGTCTTAATCCGAGATGCGGTGTGGCCGACACCGCTCTAACTTTGTCTCTTTTGTTTAAAATGGACATGATTATAAATGAAAAGAACAACTGGCATACGCAAAACTGACCAAATGAATTCGTAATCTTTTGATAATTTATCACAACGATCCATGGGTCATATGTGACATGTACGAGCCAACCCAGGATGAATCTGATTCGCGGTGTGGTCAGGATTAGTCTAAGTGTCACTCTTTTGTTTAAAATGGACAACATTTTAAGTACATACGGAATACCGAACAAACACATTCGGTTTCCATTTAAACTTTAGGAGAACGATCCATGGATCATATGTGACGTGTACGAATCAACCCCGCCTCAATTGGAGATGCGGTGTGGTTGGCACCACTCATAGTGTCCGTCTTTTGTTTCAAAAGGACGTCATTTTAAGTGAAAAACATCAACTGGCATACGGAAAACCGACCAAAAGCATTCGGATTGTGTCGATACTTTAGCACAACGATCCATGGGTCAAATGTGACGTGCACGAGTCAACCCCGCCTCAATCTGAGGTGCAGTGTGGCCGGTATCACTTCAGGTGTATGTATTTTGTTTAAAATGGACATCATTTGAGGTAAAAATATATGGTATAGAAAAAACCGATCAAATTATGAATTGAATTTCAGATTCCACATATAATTGTCATCTAAATTTTAAATTTAATTCTATATGAATTATGCACGTTTATAATTATGTTATGAATTCTAATTTAATTGTCATCTAAGTGTGGTCGGGACCACTCTAAGTGACTTTCTGTTGTTTAAAATGGACAACATTTTAAGTACATATGGAAAACTGACCAAACGCATTCGGTTTCCATTGAAACTTTAGGAGAACGATCCATGGGTTATATGAGATGTGTAAGACTCAATGCCACCTCAATCCGAGGCGTGGTGTGGCTGGAACAACTCAAAGTGTATGTCTTTTGTTTCAAAAGGACATCATTTTAAGTGAAAAACATCAACTGACATACGGAAAACCGGCCAAACGCATTCGGATTGTGTTGATACTTTAGGAAAATGATCCATGGGTCATTTGAGACGTGTAAGAGTCAACCCCGTCTAAATCCGAGATGCGGTGTGGCCGGTACCACTCTGACTGTGTCTCTTTTGTTTAAAATGGACAAGATTATAAGTGAAATAAACAACTGACATATGAAAAACTGAACAAACGCATTCGAAATCTGTTGAAAATTTAGGACAACGATTCATGGGTCATATGTTACGTGTACGAGTAAACCACGCCTCAATCCGAGTCACGGTTTGGCCGAGACCACTCTAAGTGTATCTCTTTTCTTTAAAATGGACTACATTTTAAATTCATACGGAAAACCAACCAAACGCATTCTGATTGTGTTTATATTTTAGCACAACAATCCATGGGTCATTTGTGATGTGCACGAGTTAACCCCGCCTCAATATGAGGCGCGGTGTGGCCGACACCATTCAAAGTGTCTCTCTTTTATTTAAAAAACACTTCATTTTAAGTGAAAACAACAACTGACATACAGAAAACCGACCAAACAATTTCGGAATATGTTGATACTTTAGGACAACGATCAATGAGTCATTTGTGACGTGTACGAGTTAACCTCGCCTCAATCTGAGGCACGGTGTGACCGGTATCATTCCAGATGTATGTATTTTGTTTAAAATGGATATCATTTCTATTAAAAATATATGGTATATGAAAAACCAATCAAATTATGAATTGAATTCCGGATTCCACATATGATTGTCATCTAAATTTTAAAATTAATTCTAAATGAATTATGTATGTTTATAATTATGTTATGAATTCTTCTTTAATTATGGATGTGTATATTTTCAGGATGCATTATATGTGTTGGTTGGTTGGTTTGCATTATTTGTATGTGTTGGTTTGTTCTCCATATGTATGCATTATATGTGTTGGTTGGTTGGTTTGCATTATTTGTATGTGTTGGTTTGTTCTCTATATGTATGAATTATATGTGTTATAGGTACAATAATTGGATTGAAAAATGAATTGAAAATGAGGGCATAATTGGATTGAAAATTGAATTGAAACCGAGGGTGAATTCCCAAAAACCAGACCTGCTGTGCAAATTGCAGGCTGCTGTGCAATTTTCACAGCAAAGCCTATGCCAACGGTTTGAAAACCGTTGGCATAGGCTCTATGTAGCTGTTTTTACCAACGGTTCAAGGAACCGTTGGGATATCCTGTTGAATGGTTGTTTTTTACCAACGGTTCATAGAACCGTTGGTAAAAACCTTTCCCAACGGTTTGTAAACCGTTGGTAAAGGCCTTTCCGAACGGTTTGGCAGAACCGTTGGGATAGGTTGATTTTTTCTAACCTATCCCAACGGTTCTGTGTAAACCGTTGGGAAAAGCCTTTCCCAACGGCTTACTTCCCCACGGTTTGCAGAACCATTGGTATAACATATACCAACGGTTCTGCAGCCTTTCCCAATGGTTCTAAACCGTTGGGAAATGCTGGATTTCCAGTAGTGGGAAGTGTAGACTACCGCCCCCTCAAAGTGTTATGACTCGTTCATTCCATACATGTAATGTATAAATTATGGTTTTAATGAAATTATGTAATATATATAACATTTATATTATAAATTAATTATAATATACATATTTATCATTTAGTTTTCATTCTTTTTATATTAAAAATAAATAAAATTAGTGTACATACGTATGTACGACCTACCGTCTCCATGAATGGTGCATTTAATTTCATATATACAAATTTTATGGAATCTTATAAATACATATATGTTGGATATATATGATATTTAAATCATAAATGTCATTCTATAGATAATGGAGTTACAACCACATGGTCAATTTTCATCAAAAAAAATTCATTTTTGACACAAGTACCAAACATCGGCAAAACATCTGATATGAAATTAAATAATTAAATAATAGTTATAACTTGGTAATAAGTGATATAAAATAAATAATAAAATTTTAAAATTTTCTTATGAAACTTTAAATTAACCTATGTTTATTATTCAAGAAATTAAATAACGAACGAGATCAGACAGACTTAAGGTAAGGGTACTTCTTAACCTAATTTCCATTCATTGGGATAAACTTATACTTCTTGGTTGTTTCATTATATGATTATATGAGAAATTACTTTTGGATATCTAATATTGTATTAATATTTTATTTATGTTGATTTATATTTAATACACAAAATCGATCTATTTTATTAAAAATGATCTTTCTAAGGGAAATCTTATCTCAAATTCCATTAATTGAGTTAAAT
This sequence comes from Viscum album, assembly GCA_963277665.1. NCBI lineage: Eukaryota > Viridiplantae > Streptophyta > Magnoliopsida > Santalales > Viscaceae > Viscum > Viscum album. Next base: position 628,980,651 of record OY728134.1, on the reverse strand, counting down.
ATCCATGACATTGGTTTTGTTTTCCAAATATAGGTGTGAATGAACTCTGATTGTTTTACACTGAATATAAACTTATATTTGGTGTATTTATATTTCTCAAACATAATTATGTCATCGATTTATCCTTAATCTAATGATAAAGTCTTTGTAAGGGACTTTGTCTCAATCTTCTTTCATTGAAGCATATTTTGATAATATACACCTCTTTATTTTATACGGTGTATAATAAAACCTTTTACTTTTAATTTCATTCAACATTTTTTAAAATGGAATATTTATATATGAAGTGTTACACTAAATGAAAAAAGGAATGTTTTTTAGTGTATGCAGTGACAACAACTTCTCTAACACTGTAAACATTATTTGATATTTGGCTTCCTATAAAAGGTGTAAAGTTTTTAAGAGAAAAATAAATACCATATGCCCTTTTCATGTATTTTGGTATTGAAAATGGTTTTGATAAATGATTTATTATGTCAATATCTTGAAATTATATCTTTTGATTTCAATGTGGAAATGTTATTTTCCTGTTATTCTTGTTGTTTTTGTGAATGATTATGTTATGGAACTTGGACATTTGATGGGTGGTTATGTGATAAACTAAAGATGGTTGGTTATGTGATAAACCAAATACTAGTGGTTCTATGATAAAGAAAGTATGGTTGGTTACGTTATAACCTCTAATTCATTGGTTATGGAAGTTGGTCTTATGGCTATTCCATTTGTAATAATGATTTGTGAAAATCAATTTTATGGTTATTCCATTTAAGTAGGATTATATACTAAGTTACCTTTTATATGTTATATGTGATTTATATGGGTTTTATGGTAATATTTTGGTTACAAAAGGGTAATAAATGATCTTATATTCATTGAAGAGTATTTACTACTTCATAAAGGTAAAAAGTATTACTTTATGATAAAGTAATCATAGTTTACATGTTTTTTGCAAGGCTAATAGTTTTCCTTCTTTATGTATCACTTACTGAGCTTTTTATGCTCATCCCAAGTTTAAAATGTTTTTCATAGGATTTTAAAGGAGAATAAAGTCAATGATGGGATCATGGAAAAGTTTGGATATTTAATCATGAATCGAAACCATGTTTCTTTTTAAAAGTTTTGGTTTTATGAAAAAAAAATTGATAGAGAGTAGAAGTGCCTACTTTGTAAAAAAATTGTCATGTTTGTGTTATGTCCTAATTATCTAAATATCTAAACCTACAAATATCTTTAATCTGAAATAAATTCAAATTTTCGACTTAACTCGATATTAAGTAATATTTAAGGTTGGGGCCTTATAGTTGGTATCATAGGTCGGTTTAGATAACTTTAGAGATTAGGATATTATCTAGGTGTAGGTTAGTGATTGTTTATAACCAAGAGGGTTATTATAATATGAAACAATTTGGAGTATTATGGTAATTTATGTATATTTTATAAAGATCTAAATCAATTGAGATATAAGGAGGTTGATGGATTTGAGTATTATAAAAAATTTATGTTATTATCTTTTCCCTATAGAGTATTTTTCTTTTAGTAATTCATTTCATGTTTTAGTGATGTTGTTTTCAGAAGATTAATGATCGTTTTTCAATATGGAAGGAAAGAGATATTACACAACCTTCTTATCCCTCCCTGATGATTCAATCATCAATATTATCGCAAAATCTTGTTCGAATGATTTTGATAGATTCTTGAGTATTCAAATCACCTACAAGAAATTGTTTGAGTTATCCAACACCATCTCATCTCTAAAAAAATTGTATGGTTGATGGTATCTCTTTAATATGATTTCAAGATCTCAACTTTTCCAACTCTATAGAAAAGTGAAATTATATAAGTGGAGTGAATGTTTACTTTTTGAAATTAGGACAACATGTCTGAAGAGAAAGGGAACATCAAGAAGATCATGATGTCTAGATTCAAGGTATGATTTATTTTCTTATCCATAAAGAATTAAACATTATTGGATTGATATTTATAAATAATGTAGATATTTTATCTACAAGAATTATTTATTAAGAAACAAGTTGGTGATGCATAGTTAATGGATTATGAAGAATGATGAATGATTTAAATTCTTACTTATAAAGGATTCAAGAGTTATGGTAGACATAAGGATGATTGAATGTTTAAATGTACTAGTACTCTTTTGGTAGTGTGAGTACTTTGTGGAGATTATAATTGAGTTTTATTTATACTTATTTTTTCATATAAATTTTATTTAAGGAATAATTCAATTTTATGGACATATAATGGATAACCTTTAGGTTTCATATGGTATTTGATTTTGAGGAAATTACGGGTTATTACATTTTGGGATTCAAAATGAAAGGCATGAGATAAAATTTGAGGTTAAAACATTTTATTTTTATTAGGACTTTATGACATTTTGTAAATGTTATAGTAATTATACAGTTTTATAAAAATTACAACCTGTAGGATGGGTGACAAATCGTCGCGTCCGGCAAGGCCACGAGAATTGAACCCAAAACTAAAGGGATACAAGGGTGCATCGCCTACCAATGGCCTATGTGAAGTCCCTGGTTAGTTTGACTTCATTTTTTTAGTAAAATGACCTTATGGAATAAGAATAAGTTGATTTTTGGGACTTATGTTTTATCAAATGGATATATTTCTTATTAAAAATGATTGGGGATTAAGTGATAAATGTTATTTTGGAAGACATTCATTCTTTTGGGAACTGTATATGATTAAGGTAAATATATCACTATGGGATTTTAATGGAATAATGTTTGAATTATATTTTTTAAGAATATATGTTTTTATAGAGGACTTATAGAGATTAGGGTTATTTATGGAAATGATTAACCTATCTTAGAGATTATGTGATTAGGTTAATTAATTTGTTGTTTGATAAATTAATAGTGTTTGATGTTATTTAGAGATAAATGTTAAAATTTATCTTGAAAGACTATGTTATCAAATCTTTTTAATTTTTGGGTTTCAATCTTAGTTTTCATTATTTTTTATGAATTTTAAGGATAATTATTTATTAAATGGTCTTTGTTCAACTTTGGATATTATTATTGAATTTTTGAGATTAAAAGTTGTTTTTCTCCATACAATGGTTTATTCTTTTAGGGGAATTGTATGATTTTATCCTAACCTTTTTGGTTTTGATTAATATATCAATATAGAATAAATAGATAATTAATATTTTGTGGATTATGTGATTATAAAGAAGATGATTCTAGTTCTTCAGGTGTGACCAAATCATCTTGAATACTCATAGTTTGGAGAAAAGATGAGTTTGTGGTAAAAATTTATTAAATTATTAAACTCTACTTGAAAAGTAATTATGTTTCTTTATGTTCTTATTCTAATTAGTAAAATAATTCTTAAAATCTATGATAAATAATTTAAAACAAATAAGTTTTACATTTACTTTTCCTGTGAAATCAAAGATTGTATAACCCATCACAAGTTTGTGGTTTCTAATTGTTAATTATATCCTGACAATGTTTTCTATCACTCTCCATCAGAATAAGATGGTTAGTTTTTCTTCCCTATCCATATTTCCCTACACGGAATCCTAGTATGTGTTATCTTAGGTTAACTATATACTTCTATTTCTTTATTTTAAAGCTGTAGTTTTATTGAGTTTTTTTTTGATGTGGTATTTTCAATGAAGTTACCGAGCCCAATTTTAAAATTGCAAGGATGCAATTTCCAAAAGGGTGGAAGGATGTAAAATCCCAGGCATTTATAGAATAATACATTTTCATATATATTAATATTAATAAATAAGATATTAATTTTTTTCTAAGGGGATTCTTTGTTCGATAGCATACTCGACACATAATAACTAGTTTCTCTAAAATCTTACACTGCACACAACATTGAGTTATACTGAAAAAATAATACAATAATAATATTATTATTTTAAATGGTAGTTAATTCCTAGCCATTTTATTGGCAGGAATGAATAGAAATAACTAAAATATGATAAAACATGTTTGTTAAATGTTTTTACATCTATCCAATAAATTTTAGAGGCTTAAAATTACAATGAATCCAATTTTTAGCATAAAATACTCTGGTATTTTTAAAAAGTCGTTTTACTGCCTTTTGATGGAGACCCCTTTTTAAATATAGGTTTTGTCACTTTTATATGTTCTATTTGAAAAATTAAACTTCTTATTTATAATAAGGGTATTAAAATTTACTTTGGTTTAATTTTGGTATTTTTATGATAAAATTCTTTTTTTAATGAATAGTGAAAAATACTGCATTTAGTTCAAAACTGCATTATCGTATCATTTATTTATATAGTTAGATTATCTTTTTAATTGGTTTTAAAGTATAATTGGATTTTTTTTATCATTTAATCCAATTTTTTTCATTTTAAGTAATTTCACATTTAAATTGGACATAAACACATGTCAATCTTTTGATAGTTTTTACTTCTTAAAAACCCGCTTTCTTGTTTTTACAATAGGAATTAATTTTAAATTAATTACTACAATTTTTGTGTTTTAAATTTGGAAAAATTGATTCCATATTTGGAATAATAATTTCCAAATTGTGTAAATAGATACCTTTTATTTTTAGACATTATGAATAGTAACTTCATTAATTATTTTTAATTACCACGGTTACAGGGTAAATTAGGTAAATAATGGTAAAAATAATATTATAGTAATATAAAACTACCCTAACATGTGTCTTAATCTCATTGGATGAGTCATGAGAGACCAAAGAAATATATAGGACAAACTTTTGGCATTTTGGAACTACTTGGGTGTGATAATGACATGTTATAATAATTAATTTAAAGTAAGGAGAAATATGACATAAACATGTATGTTTTTACAAAAAAAAATTAATGTGGGGTTATATAATTGATATATTTTACTATAAATAGTAATAATAAATATAAAAAAATTTCATACATTATGGTATTTTATTTATTATTTTTAGACATTAAATAAATATATTTATTTATGACACAATGATGATGTAGTGATTACCATATTAATGAATGATTCCAATAAATGATATTATAAATATTAGATTAAACGTAATTTAAAATTTTTGATGCCATACATGAATTTTATGGATGATTATGAAATTTTATCTTCTATTTAATTTAGTTTTTTCAAATGAATCATGTTTTTATGACTTTAACAAAAATCAATTACTAAATTGTGTCAAAATTGACATAATTTAGTTTTTAAACAAATAATATTTTATTAAATTATATAATAGTCATAAAAATATAGGATTCATCCAAATGACTTATATAGTGTCAAAAATTTATTAATGATACACTTGAGGTTCTCTTTGAATTCTATAGTAACTATATGAACAATATTGTGTAAAAATACAAGAAGACAAGGTAAGAGTTAATTTATTTAACTTGGGGTTAAAGAAAAAAGATAACGTATAATTTTTGGCCTAAACTTTTATATAACCTATTGGTTGAGATTATTTCCACCCATCCTCATATTATATTTTAAACATGTCACTTTGGAGCTATTATAATTCTAAAATCAATTTATAATAAAATAATATTTCAAGACTTTCCTAAAGTGCCCCTCCTCCCTCTTATAAAAGGCCACCACCTCTACCCACTTACTCACACCTATCATTCCCCATGGCTCTCCCAACTGCTCAAATAAGCTCCCAAAATCCCTCAATTTATCATATAATCCTTACCTTGGGAATAAGAGGAAGTCTTTTGGCTCAAATCAAAAAGAGTTACCTAATTTAGAGGTAGAATCTTATCTCAAAATCCTTTCATTTATTTTCCTTCTTTAACCCCCCAACCTGTATTTATTTCATTATTTTATAACAACACCAGTATAATAAATATACTAGGATTTTTTATGCTAATTTTTTGACCTACACTTACACACTCCTCCATCTAATGGATATAGAACATACTATTTCTGTGTATGGCGAACTACTTCTTTCGAAACGATGATTGTTCAATTTTCCCCTACCACCTCTAATGGTGACCATTATGATGGAACTGTATTTATATATGATATATATTATATTTATATTGTCTTAATTCTTATGTAACTTTTATTTACAACATACTTTTATGCTTTCCATAATGTGTAAATACAATAATTTCATTTGAGGAAGTGTGGACTATCGCCCCCTCAAAGTGATATGAATCATTCATGCGAGATACGAACATATAAATAATAAATTTAATGAACTTATGTAATATATAATATATATATATATATATTATAATGGAATTATAATATATCTATGTATCATTTAGTTTTCAATTCTTTAATATGACAAATAAATGAAAGTAGCGTCCATGCATACATATGACCTACCATCTCCATGAACGGTTCATTTCATTTATTATCTCCAAATGTTATGGAATATTATAAATAAATATATATTGGATATATATGATATTTAAATAAAAAAATAATTCTAGATATAATGGAATTATGACCACATGGACAATTTTTATCAAAATAATTTTATTTTTGACTCAAGTACCGAACATCGACAAAACATCCAATATAATCTAAAATAATTAACTAAGTATTATAACATGGTAATAAGTGATATAAAATTAATTATAAAAATAAAAAATGTTCATAATCAATTATAAATTAACCTAAGTTTATTATTCATGAATTTAAATAATGAATGAGACAATTCTGACTCAAGGTAAGGGAACTTCTTAACCCAATTTCCATTCTATGGGATAAAATTTTACTTCTTGATTATGTTATGATATGATTATTTGAGAAATTAATTTTTGATATATAATATTGAATTAATAATTTCTTTATATTTATTTATATTTAATACACACAATTGATCTATTTTATTAAAAATGATCTTTGTAAGGGAAAGCGTAAATCAAATTCCATTTATTGAGTTAAATATACATGTAATTGGTTTTGTTTTTCCAAGAATATATGTGAATGAACTTTTATTGTTTTACCCTGAATATACACTTATATTTTTGTATTTATATTTTTCACACATAATTATATCATTTATTTATACTGAATCTAATGATATGATCTTTTTAAGATACTTCATCTCAATCTCTTTTCATTGAGCCATATTTTCATAATATGCACCTCCTTCTTTAATAAGGTGTATAATCAATGCATTGAATTTTAATTTCATTCAATGGTTTTCAAAAAGGAATATTTTTATATGAATAGTTTCACTAAATGACAAAAGTAATGTGTTTTTAACATATGTGGTGACAAAAACTTCTCCACTGCTGCAACCATTATTCGATATTTTCCTTGGTCTACTAGACGTAATGTTTTTAAAAGAAAAATAAATATCACATACTCTTTTCATGTACTTTGGTATTGAAAATGGTTTTGAAAAGGGATTCATTATTTCAATATCTTGAAATTATCTCTTGTGATTGTAATATTGAAATTTTATTTTTCTATTATGCTTGTTTTATGTGTTATGATTAAGTAATGGTACTTGGAAATTTGGTGGGTGGTTACGTGATAAACCAAAGATGGGTGGTTATATGATAAACCAAAGACGCGTGGTTCCACGATAAACCAATTATGATTTTTTACATTATAACCTCCAATGTATTGGGTATGGAAGTTGATCTTATGTCTATTCCATTTGTATGAATTATTTTTGGAAGTCGGTCATATAGTTATTCCATTTAAGTATGATTATGTACTAAGTTACCTTTTATATATTATGGGTGCTTTCTACTGGTTTTATGGAAATACTTTTTAAAAAAAAGGGTAATCAATTAGCTTATATTCAGTGGAGATTATTTACAACTTCATAAAGGTGAAATGTATTTCTTTATGATAATTTATTCATGGTCTACATGTTTTTTCAAGGCTAATAGTTTTCCTTATTTATGTTTCCCTTACTGAGCTTTTTGTACTCATCCCAACTTTGAAATGATTTAATAGGATTTTAAAGGAGAATAAAGTTAATTATGGTATCATTAAAAAGTTATGATTTTTAAACATGAAGATAAACTAAGTTTCTTTTTAAAAGTTTTTTTATGAAAATAATATATAGTGGGTAGAAGTGTATACTTTGTTATATTTTAGTTGTTGTGTATGAGTTATGGACTAATTCTCTAAATCTCTAAACCTGAAAAGATCATTAATTTAAAATAATGTCAAATTATTGACTTAACTTAAGATTAAGTAATGTTTATGTTTGGGGCCTTAGAATAATACTCCATATGGGCATGGTCATTACTCATAACCTAATTTAGCTACCCCAATATGGTTATAATTTGATTAGTTCCAACTGTAGCTCTAAATCTAGCTTCATTATCAATCCCATGAGGGAAATCCCTAAAAGGGGTATATGAAATTATACAGTTAAAATTCCTTCTATTATGATCCATTTATAATCAATTTAATACACTATATTAGATCATAATATTAGGAATCATAATGTATAATCCTGAAAGTAGTGAAGCACTTAACATAAATTGAGAAATTTATGCATGTCTAATCTCATAATCATAAACACTATTTATTTGGAAAAGTTTTCAAATTATAATAATATTTTCAAATCCTTCACAATATTTTGTAAATAAAATGTGAATTAATCCAAGAATATCCCTTAGAAGTGTCAAACTAGGTGCACTATAAGGATTTTTATCATGTACCAGGTAACGATCGAGCCAAGCCCAACATGCCTTTTTCGAAGTTATTACCCCTAGGTATTTTAATTATAGAACCACGTCAACTTATAGTATAAATATAAGGTTGTATTGATTACAAAACCACACAATATCTACCTTACCAAAACATTAAGATTTTATCATATACTTAAACTTATCCTTAATATAAGCTATATGGTTATGTTCCATAATCTATATTTTCATAAATCAAGTTCCCAAGGTTTCTACTGAACTTTATATGTTACCAACCATAAAGACCCGAACCCTAATATCACAAAGATGATTATTAATTTATTATATTTTAGTAAGATACAAGTAATCACATCGCAAAGGATCATATAGTTTATTATCCATGGTAAACTAGAAACATACTTGAATATAAAATTTTAATTGTAAACATAAAATAAAATATAGTATTTTCTTTGAGTGTGTCATTATTTTATCTATAATAACCCTATATATCAATCATAATACACATCTTGGCATCCTGTAGAAATAAACATAAGAAATGGGTGAGCTTAAATGCTCAGTAAGGTTATGCGTATAGTGGAAGCTATCTTGAATAAATAAGAATAGTCAATATGTAAAGGTAAATAACTAAAACATATGTCATTCAATCAATTACACGATTCTAATAATTAAGGAATAAATGATGATAAAATAATTCCATATAAATAATCACATGATCTTGAAACTTAACCATGGATATTCTAACTAATCAAATAATTACATGGAATTTCAATAAATAATATCATTATGAGGAATCCATAATGCTAAACATTATAATCATACCATCAAGGCTTCATGCTAAGATATATTATATAAATGGGTAAGGACTCGACCAAAAACAAAATCAAGTTTGTCTCATGAGACCTAATGATGCATCGAGGGGCTATAGTGGGCCTCATCCATCACTTACTAAGTCCAATGAATTCATTAAATGATAAGGGTAAAACATGATCAAAATAAACTTTTTTATTGAAAAACTAACATAATAAATGTTAATAATTACCCCAATCAATAAACATAATCATAAACCATTCAGAGTAATATGAAAAATAGTATCAAAAATAGTAGCCAACGAGCCTATGTCTGAGTGGTAGAGGATCTTACTTGGTATCTGAGAGACCCAAGATCAAATCCAGGGTGTTGCTGAATTTTTGAGTTACTGTAGAAGTATTGTAGAAGCTAATATATCAGGTACTTTTTGGTACTGTATTAGAAAACACTATTTATCCGATTTGGGCCTTCGGGCCACTGATTTGGACCTACGAGTCCTAGGGCCTTTGGGCTACCAAATCCATTCAAGAGATGTAGAAGAAGGCCCAAACGAGGATTCAGAGAAAGAAATAGCAACCACCACAGTAGAGATAACTAGATTGGAAGAATCAGAGTGTATGGAAACTGTCATCGGGACTAGGCAATGTGCATCTCTATATGGGGAAATTCTAGCCGATCATCCATGCGAGGTGGGGAGCTAGGCGCCTTCAAGATGAAGATGTTGGGGAGGGGTAGTTTCAAGTGTGTTAGGTACTAGGCCTTTAATGTAATGTATTGGGTCGTGCATGGGACTTGTTCCTTAGGCCTATGGGTCATGTAAGGGTTCTCATTTAACCCTTAAAAATGGGGATTATCCCAAATAAATAAATAAAAAGAAGGCCTTCGGGCCATTCTAGTGTCAAAAATAGTACATATCTAGTCAAACTAATCATAAACCATCCATGTAAATAATAAGTATTATATCATTACAACATATTCCAAATGGTACATAAGAGGAATAAGGGTTTTTATTATTGACGAATAGAAATACCATAAAAATTCCATTAAAAACATTCTTGAGGAAAATATCATTTTTACTTTGAAAATCACTTCCATAAATCAATAAAAACATTTTCTTTAAAAATATCCATGTAATATTATAATGAAATATTCAAATAAATGAGTGTTCATGATGGCGGTTAATTCTATACATGTTGTATAAGTTAAAAAATATTTCTTTCACGCTCTTAGAAAAAGGTTAAAAAGTGCCTCATTCAAAAAATAGTAAGAATATTTATTTCAAAACATTTTGTAAAAAATAAAACATGGGTGAAATTTACTTTACTAAATCCTTTTGATAATTTAAAAAAATAAAACATCATTGGAAAACATTGGTATGGAAGAGAAAATTATTTTTTACTGAAAAGATAAATAATGATTTCTTTTCTTAAAATAATTTTCTCACTCATTTTAAATAAAAAATTAAATAAAATGGTAATATTAAAAGAAAATTTTATTAATAACCATATTAGAATAAAATTAATGAGTTTATTGAGTGATATATCATAGTATCTCATCGTTATAAATTTAATGGTAAACAATCCCGAAAAATGACAAGATTGAAAAATAAACTCTTTCTACTTTGGTAACTTTTGAATTATAATTCCCATAAAAGAAATAACATCAAATGAAACTTTAAATAACATTAATAAAAAAATATTCATGATATAACATATCAAATGGGGGATTATTTACACCAAACAAAATAATAAGTTGTGAATATGGCTTATATCTCATATAAGTAAAAGTGAGATGAGAAAACTCTTACCTCGGATTTTAATTCCTTTATATGTGTATAAACCTCCTATATAATAAATAAATGTTTATTATAAATATATTACAGAACCATAATTATATGTTTCATACCATATATTATTTATTTATATTTCTCTATCACCTTTTTATTAATAATTCTTTGTTAATATCATTTTTCTATGTCATAACTGCTTCAATTTTCATGTAAGTTTTGATTTTTTATTTTTGTCCCTTGTCCTTTGATCATGGTTCCATAATCTCCATAATTTTAACCATGTGATTTTTTGGTTTCCATGGTCCATATTCAAATATATTTGAAAAACCTCTTAATGTATCCCAGTAGCTGGCCAAAGTCATCTCTTGGGGAGAAGGGTTTGTAAGTCTTACTATCTGATAACTTGTGTATTTTTTGTTGTTATTTTGTTGTTATTTTTTTTTAAATAATAAAAATATGATGATTTTTTATTTTATTTTTTATTTCATGAATCTAAATTAGAATATAGGAATATAGAAAACACATAAAGATTGGGAATAAAGGTAAGGGTCATAGAGTGAATTCTAGCTGGTTGGATCATTATTTACATTTGTTTTAAGTCCTCTAACTCAACGAACAATCTCAACATCATTCATAAATACATACTAAACTATTTTCCTTAAGTATGAAACCATTTATCTACTCAAGGTATCCCCTAAACATATGATAAATCTCATATGTTCCCTGTAGTGAATGGGAAAATACACTCCCCAATGCAGTGATTGAACTCATTCACTAACCTGGTAATAATCATGTACCATTCGCTCATTCAAATTACATGACATTAATGATATGAAGTGTGATCCGAATTGATGGTGCACTGAAGCATAAAAAGTATATTGGTTTAGTAGCATCAATGGAATTCAGAGTGATGATCACCTTCTCTATACACCATCTTCAATATTGCACTAGAATCAGAAAAATGTAGACTGAGGAATTGAAACTCAAGAATTCACAGACGCCACTATGATTCCCCTTGGGCAACCCACAATGGGTTATTTCTCCACGATCATGATAATTCAACTCACTAGTACATAATAGAGGTGATAAAAACAATGAAATTGAGGGGGACAAAATAACAACACACTATAATTGAACGAAGAATAGAATGGAGCGTTGAATTAAAAATATATAATGAAAACTATGGAATGAAATTATAGCTAGGGTCAGAAGATGTTGAATACTTTTATTGAGTTATGGGGATATTATTTATATGAATTAAGGTAGTGTTATTCTTCCTCCTCGCATTTAGTGCAATGTGATGATTTCAATATTTAGTTGGATGACTTCCATGTGTTGAAGTTGACGATCGAGATAAATTTAGTTGAGTGTATTTCTTCCCATGATTTCACTTCATACATATTTGAGAGAATTAGAATATGATTTTCATCACTGTATCATGAATCTGGTGTAAGTGAGTGTTTTCCAACATGCTAGTTTAATGAATTAAATGTATTGGCAGTTGGGCATGAGAACTAGGCCTCTTGTGTTTGAATTCAGACATTTTTTCAGGGTCTTAGCCAGTTTGTTAGGGTCGATGAGGTCTTGCCTTCTTCAAATTACCTGTATAGGGACAATAAAAACACAAAAAAATAATTAAAATTAGAAAATTTTTTCTTATTCATATTTTTATCATAATATATATGTATGTAGATAATATATATTTTCCTTTTATTTTTATTTATTTTTTTCATTTTTTCCTTTTTATTTTTTCTTATATGGAAGTGGGGTTTTTGAGTCTTCAGGTGGTGTGTCCTTGGTTTCCCTCATTGTTTTGGAGAGCTTCATTGGTCGATTTGGTCACAACGACGTAAGTGGATTTCTTCATGGTTGGTGCAGGTTCATCCAGCATGGATGGATTTGGTTTTGATATGACTTCATATTCCATCTCCATGTGTGGGATATTCAGTGTGGAAGATCTACAGAGAGTTGTGTGTCTTAGGGTTAGTGATTTTATGGTGATTCTTTATCATCAATGGCGGATCCCTTGGATCTTCTTCACCTTTGGTGCACGCTCAACTGGAGATCTCCAGAATGTTTTTCTTTGGTGGATCTCACTTGTTTCGAGTGAAATACTTGAAAGGGAGGAATGTGTGGATTAGATGCGATGGAGGTGGTCATATTCTCTAGTCATCAATTTTGATTCTTTGTATAATGCGACTCAGCCATTTTTGGTGCAGAATTTGAGGATTTGGTTGATGGTGGTCTCGGGAGTGGGAGATATGGTTCGGTTAGGGTTGGGGTATTCAGTAGAGGAAGATTTTATTTCTACAGGGTGTGGTATGTTGCGGTGGGATAAGGAAGTGGAGGTTACCATGCGCAGTTCTCATAGTAAGGTGACGGTCGAAAGAAACAATATGGGTTTCAAGCTCCACGACACCTCTTTCTTGGCCGGGAGTTCTCCTCCTCAAGTGCTATCGACCGGGACTCCTTGATCTTTTGATGCATACTGGATCAGATCTCTTTTGGTTGGTTCTGTAGGATTTTTAGATCTAGGACAGATTTTAGCTTCATCCCAGTGGTGTGGGAGGCAGCGCCTTCAGCTTGGTCTTCGGCATGGGCTGTAACACCCCAAAATTTTATGAGATATATTATTTTTAATTTCTTTGATTTCTTCTATTATACACTACACCAAGATTAGTTTGTACTATACGCAACACCGTATTATCTTTCAGTATACGCAACACTATTCTTGGCTCGTGTTACAGACAATTTCAAGTTCGCTTTGTGGAAATTATTCTACGCAACATTAAGTATATATTTTGTTTAATGTATAAATGAAATAAGTTTTGATTCTTTTATACGCAACACCAAACGGAGATTTCGCTACACGCAGCCCTGACTTTGGTTGCATTACACACAATCAAGACCTTCCTCGATAGCGTGTGTAGTACGCAATACCGAGTTTCACTAAACGAGATATTATTATAATATTATTATGAACTAGCTATTATGAATAGTAATACCCACTTTTTGAATTCTTTTTAAATTTTATATTTCAAAATGGACTTCATTTTTTGATTTGTAATATCGAAGTTATCCTAGGGTGAAATTTTGGTATTTTTCTGAAAACTTTCAATTTTTGATGAATAGTGAAAACACTGGGTTACTATTTAAAAACCGACTTTTTATTTAAATAATTATTTATTTTATTTAAATTTATTTTAGGTAAAAATTGATACATAATACTTATATAAGTTCAATTTAATTCATTGGAGTCATTTTATAATAATTTTAGATATATAAAAATTTTATTGAACTTTTCACCGTCTTTTACCCACCTCTTAGGAGAATTTGAAAATTTACATAAAACTTAATTTTACCGCTTCTGTGAGTGGAATTTCAAAAATCTAAGAGACATGGATAATATCAAGGAGTAAAATGTGGTTCAATAAGATAAAAATAATTTTTGGTGAATAGTAACTTTTTACTTTTATTTACCACGGTTAAAAGTAAATAGGGTAATTAAGGGTAAAAATGATATTATTATTTTCCTAACACATGTTCTAATTCTATTGGATAAGTTTAATTCGACAAAAAACAACCTTAGTAATAAAATATTACCCTTTAGGTCCACTTGGATTATATTAGGACACTTATTATTATTTTATTTAAAAAAGAGTTAAAATAGTTAAAACCAAAGTTTAATAGTTAAAACATTTTTAATATAGGGTTATACATAAGATAAATTCGACTATAAATATTCATTAGAAAGATGAAAATATTTCCTACATAATAGTATTTTATTTATATTTTTTAGACATTAAATAATTTAATTTATTTATGGCACAATGATGATGCAGTAATTACCTTATTAATGAAATATTAACATAATTGATGTTATAAATAGTCAAATAAATGTAATTTTATACTTTTTATGAATTCAACTAATTTTATAGGTTAATATGACATGTTAGTATTGATTAAATTTACTTTTTTCTAACTAATCATGTTGTTATGATTTTTACAAAAATCAATTACCAAATAGTGTCAAAATTGACATAAAATAGTTTTTAAAACAAATATTATATTATTAATTGTTATTATATTCCTAAAAATCTAAGGTTCGGAAATATGACTTAGATAAGTATATATATATTAATAATGAACCACTTGGGGTTCGTTTTGCTTGTTATAGTAATTTTATTAACCATATATTGTAAGAAATCTATAAGACATGGTAAAAGTTAAATTATTTAACTTAGAGTTAAATCTAAATAATAAGGTTAAAATAGTAACCTAAACTTGTCTAAAACCTATTAGTTGAGATTATTTAGACCCATAAAAACTTTATATTATAAATTAATCAATTTTTAAATATTATAAACCGAATATGACTTTATTATAAAATAATATTTTATGTTTTTCCAAAGGTGCCCCTCTCATCCCTTATAAAAAGGGCACCCCTTCCCTCTTCTCTTCACAACCTTTTGAGCCTTGAAGCTCAGACAACCCCTGAACATTTCTCTTCTACAATTCCATAGAAACATTCTGGAGGTTCTGTTCTTCTCAAAAGACCAACTCTACTTTCTTAAGAGGAAGCATAAAGGAGGTGCGTTGAAGAAGAGGTAATCTCTTCTTCCGATTCTCTCAAGTTTCTTTCTTATTCTACTTCTTCTTATTTAGTTGAATCATTATAAAGTAATAACATAAGTATTACTTATATACTGATATGTTATTATAAATATGAAACAACCCTATTTCACCTTCTATCCATCCTACGGAAAACGAAATCATCGCGCTTGCGTATGTACAGAATACCGTCTCCACGCCGTGGTGTAATCTGTTTTCGACCACCACCTTACTTGTATGGGTATAATGGTGTAAATAAATAACTATATATGATTATTGTAAAGTTATATTTATTATGAAATATTATACATACACTTCAATACAATTCCATGATCCTGAGAATGATATCATCGCTCGTACATTTGTACGGACTACCGTCTCCACGACGCGATGAGATTCATTCTTCATGTTAACCATTCATGAATGATTATAAAGTATATATAATGAATAATAATGAAATATATGACATAATAATGATACTGGATTTATGTATATATATATATATATATGTATTTCATCTACTTAATTCCATTCAAGTCAATAAGGAAAGGAAAACAACGTTCATGCGTACGTACGGCCTACCGTCTCCATGAATGGTGTATTTCATTTCATTCATCTATCTATTATATATATAAATACTGAATATATATGATATATAAATCATAATTTACATTCTAGAAGTAATTAAATCATGATATAAGTAATAATAATATCAATAACAACAAATCAAAACACGTACGATAAATGAAACGATTTTACCCAAAACACTGCTTTAACATGGAATTTATAAAATAACGGGTTTTATAAAGTCATAATTGAAACATATATGATATCATAAAAATTAATATGATTCTGTAATAAGTCAATAACATTATTTAAATCATTATACAGGAGGCCTGGATACATATGAAGCATATCAGACATAAGGTAAGGGATAACTTTTCCAATCTTGTTTTTATCTGAGATTGTTTATTCGTAAGTATTTACTAGGGTTACTATTATCATCCATGTCCATGTTTTCTAAAAAAAATTCATTTATGTTTAAAGTCCTTTTTACCCATTTTTGACTTTTACTACCTGATGTTTAAGGAATCTTTATTTTGTTTACCATATGAGGTACTTTTTGACTTTTCTGATAAAAGTACGAGGAGAATGTTATTTTTAACTTATACAGCATGAATGGATTTTTACAGTTTCATAACACCTCATTTTCATGAAGCTTAATTTACAAGATTGCATTATTATTTTAAAAAAAAAACCCTTTTATTTTAAAATTGCATTGAATTTTGTGAAAATAAAATGATTTTGATGAAGAAAGGATATTTTCCTCAAGAATTCATTTCAAGTGTTTTATCAACAATATATTACATCTAAGATGAAATTATTTAGTATGTTTATGTTCCAAGTATAATGTCTCTATTATTTGCATGATTTAATTTTTCTTATTATGAAATGATATCCATTTCTTTTATATGGATTATTTTATGATGGGTTGATGTTTATGAAACCCATTTTATTCTTTGGGTTATGATGAATGATTTATGTTCATGTTGTGGCACAAGTAAGAATGATTTCACTATGAGATGGGTGGGACCTATATCTCCCTCCAATGCATTGGGTAACTATTTATATCTCATGAGATAGACATGGCTGGAATGGTAAGTTAATCTGGTTCAGTGTTACAGGACTGAAATGAGGAGTGAACTCAATTCAGAAAGGGACTTTGTCCACTAATATGGTCTTGGCAGTAATGCCTTGGCTACTATGGAAATCATATCACGTGCTTAATGGATTTCCACAATTACATGTTTTATTCCCGTGATATTTTATCATGATTGATGTTCTTTTATGATATATTCCTTACATACTTCCATGATTTATGTCTTTGCTCAAGATTTTTATGTTTAGATTTTATGTTCATGTTTTTGCATTCAAATGTTTATGGATTGTTTTATGTTCTCTATGTTTACCCTTACTGATCATTTGAGCTCACCCTTTTTATGTTTTATTTTCCCCATGATATAAAGAAAGTTTTTAGGTAAGAAAAAAAAAAGGGGAAGATCTTTATAGGAGATGTTGAATATCTTTCACCATGATTAGAAGATTTCGTTCCGAGTTTCCAAAGAAACTAAAATATTACAGTCCTTTGGTGTCTATTTTTGTTATGTATTAAGTATTCTGCAAAATTAATGTAATTTCCATGTACGTCAAGATTTGGGTCTCTACATGGGCATTTTAATAGCATCAATTTTCTGGGAGGTGTCAGATTCTGACGGTTGGATTTTTCTTTCTTATGACTATGCGGGATGCGGTTCTCCCTAGACTTTCATGATCTGATTTTTACTATTTTAGATCTATTTTTTTCAGTGCACACGTCGTTGCAGTTCTTTCCATGGTTGGGTTATTCCGATATCGTCAATTTCATGATGGTTTCAGTTTGTGAGGGGTTCGATTTGGTGTTCATACATGATTGAAAAAAAACTTCGGTTTATTAGTTTGTGGTAATGGAGGTCTCGAGTAGGCTTCTTTGGATGCATTTTGGATTGAAGGAAGGAGCTACGTCGAGGGCTTTGGTCATGCTTTACTTTTCTCTTGAATCAGGATTATGCCACTCTCTTTGAGGTGGATCTAAGTGTTGGTCTTCATGGAGCTTTGGGATGTGAGAGTGAGCGACCATCAGCCTCTTGTGGTGGCTCCGTCTCTATTGGTGTCATGACCCGTTCCCCGAGACCCATGTCGTGACTACCCCAAGCCCGCCTTCCATAGGCCAAGGGATGACGACAAGAACCGAAAGGCATAATCCCTAAAACTGGGGAGTCATTGCCTTTATAACCTGTAATCACACGCAACCAATCACACAATAAGATACGAACACAAGTAAACATTATAGTAAACAGAGTGAGTACAGTAAGTGAAAGGGACCAGAATACAATCCCAACTAGAAAGTAAGATAAACTAAAAGTACAAGTAAACTAGAGAAAAAAGGAAGACATCTTCTGGGTCATCCTCTGAGGTTCCTACCAGAAGGTTAGGTACAGATCTCCTCCTCAGCACTCCACATCCGTCCATCTCCTCTGTGTACCGACTCATCGTAAGGTCCTCCTCTGGGCACTGTCCAGTCCTGGTACTCTCAGTATCGATCAACGTTGTCTGTCGTCTACACTAAACACAACAAGGTAATGGCATATCCCATACAGGGGTGAGCATAATAGTACTCAGTAGGGAGCCTGAGACCCTCAAGGTCTCACAAAATACACAAAGTATAAACCTCAAAGCCTGAAGTCAACTGTCAACCCTACTTAGGTATATGCCCACACAAATACCTATTGACGCTCCTTTTCGTCACACTGTTTAAAGGAATGGAAAGGGAAATGAGTTAGCACAAATTGATTCATCCTTTGAAGAAAACATCAAAAATCGACAAAGGAATGAAAAAGGAGTCAAAGGACCTTGGGTCGTGCAAGTTCCCTTACTGTCGCGCAAGTACACTTGCGCGCCGCCTAATGGTCGTGCAAGTGACTTGTGCGCCCTCTTTGAAAATTGCTCAGGGTCTTCTACAGCCTATAAATACCCCCGGTGGGCCCCCCATTTAAGGAGGATTTTTTTCCAGAATTCACATATAGATCTCTGAACGCCCAAGTCTCTTCTTCATGTGTTTCGAACACTTCTAAGGTAATTCTTTACCTAGAATGGAAGGTCTAAACAAGAGGAATAAGGTCTAAGTGTTATAATTCACTAACACTTGCACGCCTAAGTGTTTTACCCTTAAGGGAAATGGACACACTTGCGCACCTCCTTACCTACTCATTGAAACTTGCGCTCTACTCTTCTGGAAGTACCTCGGGATAATTCTAAAGCTTTTGGTCAAGGATCGCCCAAGTATTAACCTAAGGGATGAAAATCGCACAAGTACCCATGTGTCGTGCAGGTATACCTGCACGGCCAGGACTTGCATGCCCACGTAGTACCTAAGCACCTTCCAGGACTTGCACGCCCTTCTATTTTTGGGTACCATTCCTGCCCATTTAACCCCTCTTATGCCATTCCACCTCTCCTATTCAAGATTCAGTCTTCAAGACACTCTTCAAAGCCATTTAGGTCATGTTTTCTGGATTGAATTCCTTATCCAAAAAGAATTTCGTGAAACATCTCTCAAAACCTAGTGATTTACGCATCTTTATGTCACTAAAATTAGAGATTTCATTCATTCAACATCATCCTTTAAGATGAGAGAAACCTATAGATGGGAATATTCTTTAGGAGTAATCCCCAAGTCCTCATTAATCTGGGCCTCCTTTTCAGGAGTAATCCCTATTCATAATTTCCATTAATCTGGGCCTACTTTTCAGGAGTAAACCCCAGTTTCAAATCCTCTTAATTGGGACTCCTTTTCAAGAGTAAACCCCAATCCCCTAATTTGGGAATCCTCCTCAGGAGTAAGCCCCAACCATAATTTCTTTAACCTAGGCCCCCTTTTCAAGAATAATCCCTAGTCTTAAAGTTCCAAAATATAGGTTTCCTCCTCAGGAGTAAGCCCCAACCATGGTTCTCTTAACCTGGGATTCCTTTTCAGGAATAATGGGCATCCTCCTTAGGAGTAAGCCCCAAGTCCTCATTAATCAGGGACTCCTTTTCAAGAGTAATCCCCAGTCATAATTTACATTAATCTGGGCATCCTTTTCAGGAGTAAGCCCCAGTTTCAAACCCTCTAAATTGGGCCTCCTTTTAAGGAGTAAACCCCAGTCCTCTAATTTGGGAATCCTCCTCAGGAGTAAGCCCCAACCATAATTTCTTTAACCTGGGATACCTTTTCAGGAATAATCCCTAGTCTTAAAGTTCCCAAATATAGGCTTCCTCCTCAGGAGTAAGCCCCAACCATGGTTCTCTTAACCTGGGCTTCCTTTTCAGGAATAATGGGATCCTCCTTAGGAGTAAGCCTCAAGTACCTTAAATTTTCAATTCCCTTAACCTGGGCCTTCTTCTCAGGAGTAAGCCCCAGCTTTAATCTCCCTTAACCAGTCTTAATTTCCTTTTGATCTGGGCTTCCTTCTCAGGAGTAAAACCCAATCATAATTCCCCTCATAACTTGGGCATATTCCTTAGGATTAAGCCCCAAGATTAGAGTATCCAAATCTCCATGAAGCACATATACCTTTATGGACCCTGTTTCTATATTTCTTCTCTGAATTGAATCTTAATCCTCATCTATTTGGGTAGTCATACACACATAAGCCCCACATCATTTCATCTTTTGTGGCACAATTGTCAGGTTTCACCAATACCTCTTGTTTCTCACACCGAGCATGAATCACATGAGCTTAGAGTGTAAAAGTAATCATGACATCTTTCTTTGAGCCATCAATCATGCATAAACATCATAATCCCTTACTCAAACTATGTGGGTTCTGATTCCTTTTCCAAAACAAAGGATACGTAGGTAGCCCATCTGCGGGTACGATCTCAACTTTGAAATAATCCATGTCCTTCTGAATGACAATAAACATCAAGTGCCCCACTGAGTGGCTTTAAAACCAGTATGGTCATCATAATGACCAAGATACTTTTATGTATTAAAGGATACCATAGACTAAGAATCTCTAACAAATATAGATGATTATCTATCGATGAAGAACCTCGAATACATATAAAAGATTCTCTAAATTTCCTACATATCAATCATTGATTGTTAGATCTAAAGGAAATCTCATTTTATACATGGTAATGTAATAAGGATTCACGAACATAACTTAAATCTATAAAGAGAGTCCCGGAGTAGATAATAATTCCCCTAAAAAAGGTGTGATGAGTCCGAACTCCCATCCTCTCGACCAATGAAAATTCCTAAGCCTCATCAGTCCACAACTAATGAGTGCCTACCTTTGGAAAGTAGGTTCAAATGGATATGGAATCATTGGATGTTTCTGGTTCTACGAACAAACCCGTTAGAAACCTCTTGGAATGTTTGAATCTTAAATCAATGAGATCATCCCCAATTCTAGAGGGAAACCAAAAATGGTGAACCTGACGTGAATCCTTAACCAAGTTAAAATGATAGTTTACCTACTTGTTAGGCCCCTATTTAAAACTCAATGAGAGGGCCAACAAGACAATAAATAACATATGTGTTTATCCAAAAGATGTAGTGGCTGGACTTATCTTGATTATGTCTGTTATATCAGAGAGGCACTCTTTTCCAAGATCTTCTACATTTCCAAAATGGATTCTCTTAAGTTCACACCCGTGAATACGTCTGCTGTGAAAACCTCTGCTGCAAATGCCACTACTGCTACTCCTACTGGATCTTCATCCACTCTGAGGACAACATCACCTACTCAGCATCTTCAACACTGGGTATCAAACGCACTGGTTAAGGAGTATCATCAACACGGTACCATTCCAACTCTGGAGGCTGCCCGACAAGCCCTCCAAGTGAACAACTCACACCAGTCATCCAGACAACGACGACCAGTGATCAAGAAGCAGGCGGTGCTAACCACCGTCTCCAACCATTTCGGGTCTTTATCCCCGGAACGTAATCACCATTCACTCTCATATTCTGAGGAGGTGAATGATAAGGCCCCTTAGGGCCTTAATTCAAAGAAACAGGAGTTCTTCCCAAGGGATCCTATCAAAAATCACCACCAGACTCATGCTACAGTGTGACCTCAACATGATGAGGGTATCGACTGCAGGTGTTCAGCTTAGGTTCCTCGAACCCGAGTAGGTAAGACGAATCACCAGAGGTGACAGCCGGTTAATAGTGAGCAGGTTCTTATCTCTACCGTTTCCGAAGAATTCCACCAACCTAACTTGGTGGTAAGCAACGAGAGGGCACACACACCCGTTCATTTTAATCCCGTTGTCCAGTAGACTCATCTGGAAGCATCACGCCAATCCCGCCAGGAAATTCTGGTAGAGTACTATAGGCTGGAACATACACCTATTTATACGTCATCAGCTAGTCAACAGGCTCATCTGACTACATATGATGGATCTCATCAACCACGTTCGGCGAAGTACAATCAGCAGGCACATACACCTGCTAGAATTGATCAATCCTACTAATAGTCTCATTTGGTAGCACCAGGAGAAGTCAGTCAGAAAGCTCTGGTGACAAACAAAAGGCAGACTCAATTCTATTCCCCCACACTTGAGTACTGTCAGGATTCACCGATAGTAAAAGGAGTACAAGAGCAGGAACACACACCTACTCCAAGCATGGAATGGATATATATCCCCATTATGGAATCTTAAGTCACCAAGAACATTCTGTCAATGGTGAAAGAGCAAAAGTAAATCCCTGTTCATATTCTGGATACCTTCCAGGATATTATAACAGCTTCAGCAGCATCACAGGGAAAGAAATGAAAATCTATCCCTACCAGTGGAGTAACACATCAACAGTTCACTCCGGATCAGATATACACCTTCGTTCCAGTCCAAGAGGTTTGTGGGGTGTACTCCCCCATATCATATGGATGACCAAGTCAGGAACATACACTTGATTTGAGTGGAGGTCATCAGCCTAACCTGTCCATCTATGCTGATCAGGAACATACACCTGCTCAGAGTAGCCACTTTCATCAACAAGTGGTTTCTAAGGCGAGTAATAAGGCACCTAAGAAGAAGACCCGACCAATATAGTTTAGAAATCAAGAGCCAATCTGTAACAAGGCCTTGCTCGATGCTGGAGTTCTTGAAGCCCTCAGACAATTATCTGTTGGAATCCAAGATTCTACTCCCTCATTTCCCAATAGTGGGAACATTAATTCTGAAGGTCTTCAAAAGAAAATTCCTCATGAAGGCTTGCTTCATGACAGCTTGGTCGATATTGAAGTTTCATCTTCAGATGAGAGCTACAATAACCCTCTGTGTGGCCAGAAGACCAAGGAGCAAGAGATATCATCTTTTGTTGTAACCCACCATGGTGGTCCTCCCCATGATGATGAATTTCACTGCGAAATTCCTCTCTGTAGTAGTGATGCACATTTCCCGGAAAATGGTCCAGTGGATAATGTAATTCCGAGAAAGCCCTCTTATCTTAAGGCACTTGCAAATGAGAAACCAGTCATGTCTAATGCTTCATCCTTAGCAGGTGAAATACTTTCTCAATAAGAAGATAGTCCAGGGTGTAGGTCATTCTACGAACCACCCCTAAATCTTGCATCTTCTACTTTAATCAAGGATCTCTCTACCAATCTTGTTGAATCCGATGAAGCAACAAGGAAGCACCAGATCTGGTCAAATCAGGTAGAAGAATCTTCAGTGAATGATAAAGAGGAAGTGCTGAATATGAGGAAACAACTGGAAAAAGGTGAAGTTCCAGTTATGTTTTGTCCTTTGGCTGACTCTCAGTATGACATTCCAAAAGTGTTTATGGAAGATTGTATTCAAGACATTCATCTCAACATATGGAAAAATATTTGTGATTTGAAAACGAAAACATTATCTTATGATGAATATGAAAATCATGTCAAGATAATATAAGGGTTACAACTCCAGATTGATTTGGCATCTCTCTCAGTCTCTCGATATCTGAAGGCTGAAAAGCAGCAGAGATCCCTTCAGCGTTCATGCCTTGTCACACTAAGAAGATTGCTCCAGTTAATTGCCAATTCCCCATCTGGTATTCATATCCGGGGATGGGGTGTTCATGGAGCACTACATTTCACTGTGCTCTACAGTCATCAAATCCCGCTGAAATGGTTTCATGCAATGTTATTGTCCATGGCCGGCCAAAGTCAATGGGTTTTGTTTGTAATCAAAGGCTTCCCAAGAACCAGCTTCAACTAGTTCCTATCAAAATCAAGAATACAGAGAACAAGTTGTTGAATTACTCATGCATCAAGTGAACGAGAATATTGAGCAGGCCTCTCGTATGGAGCAAGCAGATCATCAAGTGACAAAAGTGTCAAAAATCATCCAACGGTCTTTTGAGCTGGGTGATAAAAGTGGATGTCGATTGATACATCCAACTAATTTCCAGACCAAGGTCCACAAGATCAGGAGAGCTTTTAAGAAAGTATCAGATATAGCATATCAAGAGCCACCCCAGCTTGCTAGACTGGGGACTCTTTTAACCCAACCCTCAGAATCAATAAATAGGATTCGAGGAGTTGAGAAAGAAAAGTAGAAACAGCCCCGGTCCACTAGACTGGGGACTTTTTCAAATCATCAATCCCCTCCTCAGCGAAATTTAGTCTTCTATAGATTGGGGAAGAAGCCACAAGAGGAACGAAGAGCCAAATTATCAGGATATTCTCTCCAAATTACGGTTCTCCAAGAAGTTCCTAAGGGATAAAATCAACAAAAGGCAATGTCTTGTCAGGGGTATGACAAAAGTTAATATCACAGAAATGCTGATAGAAGGGATGAGATGCGTTATGAATCAATTAATGTCATTAATGCTGTTGTTTTTGATCCTCCAGAACATGAGGCTCACTCAGGGGACTCAGATGAAGAGTTTCTTGCTCAAGAAGTTGTACGCACGGACACAAATGAAGAAGGTGTGCGTACACGAAATCAAATGTTTACCCAGAATCCGGGTGTTCTTTCAAATAACCCACTTCCCCCTCTCCGAAAGGGATCAAACAAGGGAAAGGGAAAGAATCAGGTTACATGTCCTTCCTTTGGAGAAGACCAATCGCTCTCACTAGAGAAAATATTTGCGCAACAAGAAAAAGAAATGAAGGAATTGAGGAAGATGAATGTAGAAATACTTCAGGGTAGTCTTCTTCCTAAACATGCTAGAGTCAGTCAGCCAAGGGAGTTTGTTGCAGCTACTGAGATGGATCAAGAATATCCTCCTCTATCAGTACACCCTCATAGGTCTAATCCTATGGGTCAAGTGTAACAACATTTGGCGGTGCTACCATCAGTTGCAACACCAGCCACCATACCTGTCCAGACTCCAATTATTGCACCTGCCCAGGTCCTAGCTCAACCGGATGTTTCTCAAAAGTTAATAACTAGTATTGAGTCATTAACATCTCAGTTGGAATCTATGGAGGGAAAGTGTTCTCCATTCAACTAGAAAATAAATCTTACCCTGAATGGGTAGATTCAATTTCTTCCCCATCAAGTTTTGGGAACCCTGTATTCCCTATTTTCAATGGATCAGGTGATCCTGAACATCATTTGACACATTACGTATCTTGTTGTGATCCTATGATGGGAACTCTAGAGTAGAAAGAAGAAGTGAAACTCAGATGCTTCGTGCGAACCTTGTAAGGACCATCTTTTGTTTGGTATACAAGCTTGCAATCCCGGTCACTTACCGGATGGGAAGATCTCCATCAACGATTTCTTATTCAATTAAGCTCAACTTTGCCAAAGACAACAGTTTTTGATCTTTCAAACTGTAAGCAAAGCGAGAATGAAAGGGTTTCAGATTTCATTACTCGCTGGAAGGGATTAACATATTCCCTAATCTTAGCACTCCCTCAAGAAGAACTGTTGCCAATATGTGTGGCAAATCTGCGTGACGAATTACGCATGCCATTGATCCCTATGAAATACACAGGAGGGTTTCGAGACCTTACTTCAATCACTAAATAGATTGAAGATTCTCTTATAAAGACTAAGGACAAAGCTCGTGTAATTCCATCAGCTCCAGGAAAGAGAATGGGTAAAGCGGAGACTGCTACAGTTATGCTTAAACAATCACCCGTACCTGCTTCTACCTCAAAACCTTCATCTTCTCGAAGGGCTCCACCTCCTGAGCAACAACAAAAGAGGCTGTTTCATCAAGACGATCAAAGAGATCAAAGATGGAAATAGTTTGATGAGTTGAAGAGTAAAGTTTATTCTTTCCGAAATGAACAAGTTCCTGGTTACTTCATTTCAGCCCTGGAAAATAATTTGGTTCAGTTGCCGAGCCCCAAGAGGCCAAACAAGGAAGGATATGAAGACTGTCCCAATTATTGTCCATTTCATCAAATGTTGGGGCATCCCATCCAGGAGTGTTTTGTCTTCAAATACCTCTTGCAAAATATGGTCAACTTGGGAAAAGTCAAACTAAAAGGCTCTTCAACCCAGGTATCATGTCTTACTGCTACAGTTCCAGAAGAAGAAGGCGAATGGCAAGAAGTGAAAAGAAAAAATTCACAAAAATATGATGATTGGATGGTCAGAAAGACGATCAAATGAACTCATGCTATTTTGAAAACATAATTGAAGAAACCAATTGTGCCTTCTGCCATGAATTCCGTAGCAAAACCCTCTTCATCAGAGGGAAAATCCTCAAAGAACCGACATAATTCCAAGAAAGAGGAACAATCAGAAGAAGATGAGTATGTGTCAAAGCCTAAGATATCTTTGACTCTGGAATATTTCATGCCATATACTTCGAAGCCACGAGCACCGTCCCACCAAATGGAACAGCCTAAATTGTCTAATCAGGCAGAGTCTTTATCGGATGAAGAGTTAATCTTTGGTTCTGTTAACATGATTCACTTAACAGATCCTTATGCCAGTCGTGGTTTCAATTTCGATGAGCCTGAATTCCCTGTATCAAACAGAGGAATTAGAGGGAATTCTAGGGGTCTGGGATATAGAGGAAGACATGGATATCCCAGAATCCACTATTCCAATTCTACCCCTACTAGAACTGTGTATGCAGCAGAAATTCGTGGCAGAGCCCTTCAGCAAGCTCAACAAGAACAAGAAAGTTCTTCCACCAATAGCAAGTTCAGTCCTGGAACAATTATTCTGGAGGATCGGTTGGGGGTTCAATCTTCATCCTCTCAACAATTAAATATACCTAATTGGTTTGATCTTCCAAGGCTATGAATATTTCCAAATCCTATCCCGATACAAGATGCATCAACTTCCAGAGCATCAATTTCTAAGGCACCTGCTAAACCACATGTTCATGTTGGGAAACACAGACCTCTAGATCAAAAGTATGATGTGTTGAAACACCTGGCCAAAGTACCGGCCAAGTTATCAATTCTGGATGCTTTGAATCTCTCAAAAGATCTTCGAGAAGCACTCATCGAGGCTTTGTCAAGTCCTCAGGAGTTTGAAACTGAAATATCTACAGCTGAAGTTTATCACGTAGAGAATAATCTTGCGGAATTCCATGCAGTGATATCTTTCTCAGATGAAGATGAAGATGATGTCGTGCATGGACATATTATACCTTTGTACTTATCTGTCAAGGTCAATGGCATAGACATCCAAAGAGCTTTCATTGATAATGGTTCAGGAGTCAACCTCATGCCCATTCGTACACTTCGTTGATTGGGCCTCATAGAATCTGATTTATCTCCTTCTACTATGATGTTACAAGGATATGATAAAAATGAACAAGAACCACTGGGAAAAGTTACACTCAGAACTCATTTTGGAGATCTTATATCCAATTCATATTTCAGGGTTGTTGATCAAGACTCAGCCTTTAACATCATTCCTGGAAGACCCTGGCTACATCAACATGCGGCTATCCCTTCATCATACCATCAATGTCTCAAGTATTGTTTCGATGGTCAAGTTGGGACATTTTATGGTGATAAGGCCTCATTCAAGACAGGTGAGTCTCAATACATTAAGGCAGAATTCTATCACATGAAGGGAAAGGATAAATCCACAATAAGGGAGATTACCAAAGTTAATGCTCCATATGGTTTGGAGAAGATTACAGTAAATCCATTTTCACATGTGAGTATAGATTATGTGTTGCCTATCAGTCAAATTGACAAGATATACCCAAATCAAAATACTATTATGGAAAGATCCATTACGTCAATTACGGTAATCGAGCCAGACAACATGGGAGAAATTGGTGACCCACCAAGCAGTGATGAAAGCCCAAATGGTAAAGTCTTTATTTCACCTGCTAAAATCCATCAAGTCTATACTTCGCCAACTAGGCCAGAAGAATTGATAGCAATGTCAGAGGTGAACAATGATGTCAATTCTCAATCCATCATCTCCTCTTTATTACTCAAGGAAGAACCTTTATCATCAATCGGGTCGGAAATGGAAGCCTCCTCTTCAAGATGTTCAAGTTTTAACATCTATTATGATCATGGAAATTTTTCTTCATCATCTACTATTCAAGTAGAAATGGAAGAAATAACACATGTTGAAGAAGAAGAAGAAGATCTCAGAGATGCCCCTCCAGCATTTGAAGAGGGTATCTCTACCACCGTGGATGAACTCATAGAAATAAATATGGGTACAAAATAAGATCCACGCCCCACTTTAATCAGTGCGGCCATGAATCTTGGAGAACAGGAGATGTATATTTCATTTTTAAAGAAAAATAGAGACATATTTGCTTGTAACTATACAGAGATGCCTAGGCTTGATCCTGATGTTGCTACTCATCATTTGGGTTTACCAGAAGAACATCGAGGATTTAAGCAAGCCGTGAGAAGAACACACCCAACTTATGCTTCCAAAATTGAAGCTGAAGTGGATAAGCTTATCAAAGCTAACTTCATCAGAGAAGTTCAATATCCCAAGTGGCTGGCTAATATTGTCCCAGTGAAAAAGAAGAATGTGAAAATTAGAGTTTGCATTGATTTTAGAGATCTTAATCAGCATTATCCTAAGTATGATTTTCCAGTTCCGATTACAAAACATTTAATCGATGCAACAGCTGGCTATGAAGCACTTTCCTTCATGGATGGATATTTCGGATATAATCAAATCTGAATGGATCTAGAATATGAGGAATCCACAACCTTCAGGGCCCCTCAGGGTGTGTTTTTCTATCAGGTAATGCCCTTTGGCCTAAAGAATGCAGGCTCAACATATCAGCATGAAATACATCGCATCTTCAAGCCTTTTTAGGGAAGTTTGTTGAATATTATGTGGATGATTTTGTGGTCAAATCCAAACAATGTTTTAATCACTTGGATGATTTGGAAGTCATATTACATAAGCTTCGACAACATAATTTAAAGATGAACCCCTTAAAATGTGATTTTGGGGTAACCTCAGGAAAATTTCTCAGCTTTGTTGTATTCCATCGTGGTATCAAAGTCGATCCTGAGAAGACCAAGTCAATCCTCAGTATGTGACCTCCTCGAAATTTGAAATAATTAAGAGGACTTCAAGGAAACTTAGCATATATTTAGCATTTCATCGCCAATTTGGCAGGAAAAAGTTTACCCTTCACCAAATTGATGAAGAAGGGAGTCACTTACCAGTGTACTGAAGAATGTCAATAATCATTCGATATTCTCAAGAAATACCTCTTAAGTCCACCGGTACTTATTCCACCTGTTGAAGGAAGACCACTTATCCTCTACGTGACAACCTTAGAGAGATCATTGGGTGCCTTTCTTCCTCAGAAGAATGATGCTCGGAATGAAAATAGCCTCTACTATCTTAGTCAGACTATGCTTAAAGTAGAAACCTGGTATTCAAATATTGAGAAGTGCTGCCTGGAATTAATCTTTGAAGTTCAGAATTTGAGACTGTACCTGAAAAATCATGAGGTCCAGTTGGTATCTCACAATAACCCGCTCAAATTCATCCTTAGTCGTCAAATGATTATAGGACGTCTAGGAAGGTGGGCAGTTATTTTGTAGCAATTTGACATTAAATATGTGTCTCAAAAGGAAATAAAGGGCCAAGATCTGGAAGATTTCCTTGCTGAACATCCTTCAGTAGAAGATACATCTTCAGATATTGAACTCCCTGATGAGGAAGTCTTCTGCATTCATGATAGTCCTCATATATGAGAAATGTGTTTTTATGGTTCTTCCAGAAGTCCAATAGGGAAGAAAATGGAAGATCCTAAATTCAACAAGGTTGGATTAGGAGTTATTCTTATTTCCCCAGAAAAGGCAGTATTGACTTATTATTTCTTATTGTGGGAAGGTGGTACCAATAATGAAGCAGAATACCAAGCTCTCATTGCAGGCTTGGAGTTGGTGCTTCAAGCACAAGTGAATCACTTAAGGGTGAAAGGTGATTCAGACCTGGTAATCAAACAAGTCAATGGGGATTATGCAATCAGAAAAGAAGAAATGATCCCTTTGTATGATTATGTTAGAGAGTTAATGGTGGAATTTCCTACGAAACCGACATTTTCTTATGTCCCGCGATCACAAAATGCTCAAGTTGATGCACTGGCTAATATAGCCACAGCTTAGCCAGATCCAAATCCAGACAAAACAACCATCAGTATTACCCACCGTCATACAATTTCACCTTATGTTCAAACCAGAATAGAGGAGATCAATGAAATTAGTCTCATTCCTGAATTGTGTGGTCATACTATAGGATGGATGACACCTATTAGGGAATACCTTCAAAATGGAACACTTCCACCTGATAGAGCTGGGAAAGAACAAATCTGGCGACGTGTGGTCAATTTTAATCTTTATGATAGCCCCGATCACCTAGAGAAAATTCTCTACAAGAGTGGTTTTGATGGAGTTCTCTTCATATGCATTGATGGTGAAGAGATAGTGTCTATCATGAATGAAGTTCATGAAGGAGTCTATGGGGCCCACCAATCTGGACATAGATTGTTTGATCAGATTTGAATTCTTGGATACTTTTGGCCTTCAATGATACAAGATTTTGTTGATTTCACAAAGAAGTATCATCCATGCCAAGTACATTCCAATTTCATTCATCAACCTCTAGAGTTTCTTCATACATCTAAATACTCATGGCCATTTTCCACATGGGGAATGGATGTGGTAGGACCTTACCCTTCAGCTACGGCCAAGCAGTTTAAGTATATTCTTACTATTACTGACTTCCTTTCCAAATGGGCAGAGGCAATACCTCTCAAAGAAGTTAGTTCTAAAATCATTGTTAGCTTCATCAAGTCTAACATCATTACCAAATTTGGTGTCCCTCATACCATATTGATGAAAAATGGCACCAACTTCTGTTCATATGAGATGAAGAAGTTGTATCAAGAATACAACATTAAATCCAATCATTCATCTCGGTATCATACAGTGGCCAATGGCTAGATAGAAGCCATCAACAAGACTCTTTTAAACATATTGAAAAAGATGGTGGATAAAGATAAAAAGTTATGGCCCTATAAACTCTTTCATGCTTTATGGGCTTATCGGACTACCACCCACACTTCAACGCGGTCAACTCCATATTCATTGGTATATGGAACAGAACAGTCTTTCCTATTGAAGTTCAAATACCCTCTCTCAGAGTAGCCATTTGTGATCAATCGTCTACAGATGAACAATGTCAAAAGCGATTGAATTAATTGGAATGGTTAGATGATAAAATATTGTGCACCTTGCACCACTTGGAAGTTTATCAGAATCGAATAACACGAGCTTTCAACAAAAAAGTTCATCTTCATTCATTCATTCAGGGAGAACTGGTATTGGTTCTCAGAACTCCAATGATACAAGGAAAGAAACCCCCCAAGCTTGAGCCAAAATGAGAAGGACCTTATTCAATACATAAGGTCTACTCCAATGGAGCTTATTCATTAATCTCAATGGATGGAGAACTCATCACTACTCCAACCAATGCCAGATTTCTAAAGAAGTATTTTGTATACACACAAAATAAATTGTTACGGTCCATACATATGACCTTAAACTATTTCTATTACTTTCGTCCCACACGACGTTAAACCGTGACGTCCTAACTACATGACGCTAAACTGTACAGAATCCTCTTAAGTCCAGCAATACGTTAAACTACACCGTCCATGGTCCATGCATATGACCTTAAACTATTTTTATTACTTTCTTCCCACACGACGTTAAACTATGACGTCCTAAATACATGACGATAAACTGTACAGAAGTCCCTTACGTCCAGAAAGACGTTAAACTACACCATCTAGAGTCCATGCATATGACTTTAAACTATTTACATTTCTTTTTTCGTCCAACATGGCGCTAAACTGTATCATCCCTTTTTCGTCCAACATGACGTTAAACTGTGAAAAAGTCCCTAATACGTCCAACATGACGTTAAATGGTGCACTCTTTTGTCCTTATAGCATGACATTAAACTGCACAGTCCCCCTTTCGTCCAACATGACATTAAACTATATTGTCCCCATCATCCTAGCTACATGACGCTAAACTGTAAGAAAGTCCTTTAATACGTCCTACATGACATTAAACTGTATTTTTTCCTTGGTACATGACATTAAACTATGCATAAACAATAGTCATAACTACAATACTTTAAACTGAACAATCCTTTCATATTTCCTACATGACATTAAATTGTGCATCGTTAGGGTGGTTGCTACCTCTTGTTTCTCACACCGAGTATGACTCACGTGAGCTTAGATCAAACTTCAACCATAACACTCTTTCTGGGCTACTAACCATGTGTAATTCCCAACACTATTTTTTAGATCGTTGTCCCCAAGAACAACTTGATCACTAATTCATTATTTAATTGAACTACGCATACTTTGATCCTTGGCTTCTAGGCTGGGTACGTAGGTAACCTCCCAAGGTTCAAGCCCAAAACCAATCTCTTCACATCGGTTCACCTCCATCTCATACGATGTTTATTTGTGAGACCGCCCCCAGAATCAATATCTTTACATCAGTTCACCTTCGTCCTTACTATACAACGTTAAACTGTACAATTATTTTTTCATATACGACAATAAACTATAATATTCTTTGATACCCTCACCTGAGAGGGAATCATTATTTAAATTGATTTTCAATCATGTTTTATTTCAAATACTACGTGCATACATGGCAATGAATGAACCTTTTATTTTGGGTTAAACCATCATTGCACTAAAGTCCCCCTTCACCCTTCACATGTACGAACCAAATCTATACAGAGGGTATTTCTAGAACTACGTGGGATTGATTCCCATCCTTATAGGATACGTAGGAATGTTTGAGTGTCCCTCAAATCTAGCCCCAAGTCTTTTGGGCCTAACCCCAAATTCCACTTTCAGTCCCTTGACTGAAAAATACCCATAAAAACACACATTGTGTATTTCTTATAATGGTCCGAGATCTATGACCCTAAACTAATATTTCCAATCCTTTCGTCCTACACGACGTTAAACTGTATTTCAAGAACTACGTATGGCTTGATTCCCATCCTTACGGGATACGTAGTGAATTCCAACATTTCAATTCAGGACTTAGCCACAACATGATTATGGTTAGCATTGATCTATGTATCTTTACATACATTGAAAAATACCCATATTTGTGTGTCGTAATACTAACTTTAAATATGTTCAGATCTTTATAACCCTTTTCTTGACTTCTAGTCACAAAAATTTCAAATTTCTGAGAGTTCTTTTTCCTATCTATAAAGCACGTGCCCTTAGGCGGCCTTGTATAAACAGTCTCCATAACAGATATGTCAGCCAAAAAAATACTATTATTTGACTATGCATCCAATGCCCTTAGGTGGCCCTGCATAATTCAACCCGATAACGGGTTTATCAGATACTGGTAACTTCATTCTTGGAAAGAAATCCTTTTTTGTCCTTATTGGTCTTATCAAAAATATGTAAGGATCCGTAAAAAAATAGCCATCCTTAACATATTTATTTCATGTTATTTTTCATGATCTGAAAGTATTCAAGTCTATGGTTTATATTTACCTTCCATACGCTTGGGTCAGACCTTCGTAGGAGTAACATTCATCCAATTCTTAGACAGTCTTGATTGAAAATATCTTCTTCATATTCAAGTACCTCTTTCCATACAGCAAACTCTATACTTTGGAAAAGTTGAATCCCCATAAACATTCACTAGCTTCTTAGCACTAAAAAATTAAATTTCTGAGAGTTCTTTTGCCTGACTATGCAGAATGTTCCCTTAGGTGGCCTTGCATAAGTAGTCTACATAATGGACCTGTCAGCCAAAAGATGCTATTATTTCACTATGAATCCAATGCCCTTAGGTGGCCCTACATAATTCAACCCCCTAACGGGTTTGTTAAATAATGGTAACTTCATTCTTGGGAACTACTTCTTCTAATTCCTTTTTAGCTCTTTTTCATATCATTCCTCAAATTCAAATTTTCTTAATTCATAGTTTACATATTTTCCCTCATACTTGAGTATTGTAATATATTTTCAGATAAATTGTCAAGGAATTAAGTCAATTCTAATTCATTCGGTCAAATCTATTTCGACCTTAAACATTAGCCTTTTTTATGTCCGACGTGCATGACTTTAAACTGCCCACAAAAGAAAGGGAATTCTAAATAAAAGTCAAGTTCCAGCTCACTGAACATACATTTTGTATGATTTAGGTAATATTGATCAATTAAAAGATTCAAAGTTTGTAGGATTATTTATAATAATCCTAGTAAAAAACAAACTATGCTTACTAGGCCCATTGGCTTATGTAAAATTTAAAGCAGGTAGCAGAAAAATATGTGCACACGTGATTGAAGATGAAAGAATTATTTCCATTTGTTGCACAATAATTAGAAAGACATCCACAGATTGTAGTCTCTTCTCTTTTCTAAAAAATTACAAGAGGCTGTCAACATAAGTCTTCACTTGATGAACAACATCCCGAGATTCATCAGTAGCTACTTGAAGCTCATGCACCCGACCAACTTCACTCTTTTTAGCCTGATGGAGAGCTTTCTTAGCATCCGCAATGGCTTTCATACCATTCGTTTGAGATCCCTCTAGTGAATTATTGAGTTGGTCAAGTTCTCCAGTAACAGCATCTAACTGCTGCTGGAGGTGCATCCGCTGGACGACTTTATCTTTGATCTTATGCTTCAGATTCTTCATCTTGGCATCATAATCAGCCTCATCTTGAGATACCACAGCCTCAAATTCTCTGATATTGACTAACAGCTTCACCCTGGTCAGATATTCATGACACTTTTTCTCCTGCTCCCTTCTTAAGATGACCTGTTTCACCACAGTATGGATCTCTTGGTATCCAAAACCGACAAGTCCTATCATGAAGAACTGGGAAGAAAATCGGGAAATCTTTGATGACAGCTCTTCAAGAGGCACTTCATATATGATTTTTCATATGTTGTTCCATGCCTTGAATCTTGAAAAGCTGAGCTCCTTAAGCACCTCTGGGTCTGATTCGACATCATCATCATAGGGGGTATATAATCTGGGATTAATGCACTAAGAGAAGTGCCCTGTTCTGCTCCTTCCCCCATGACCAGTATTTCTTCGCTTTCAATTCCCATTGGGGATAAGGCTAAAGCTTCAACTCCATATCTAACCATTGAAATTGATGGCCCTGCATAATCAATTGGAAGTCTTGGTTACTTTCAAAGGATAACAAAATTTAATTGGTTGTATTTCAAATTAAGTACAGTTGCAAGAAAAATGTGTTATTCCTTACCCAACGGTAAATAAGCAACCTGAGAAGGATCCTCCCCATCTTTACTAACATCGACAGGATCTTCAGGACAATTTTGAGGAAGCTCTGCTGGGTTCAGCTCCACTTGCACCAGAACTTCTGCAATAGTTGGGTTTTCTGTTACCCCTTCAGGCATTGGTAGTTCGGTATATTGTTCAGATGGAACTGCACATTTTGAACCAATCATGATTAGACATGTAATAAGAAGTTATTCTTAATAGGACGAAGGATACCACTCACGTCCATAATCTTCTAAATTACATGGTAATTTAACATGATTTATAAAATCTTCGAAAGATGCACCAAGTTCCATCATTTCATCTAATGTCATCTCTGAATCCTTGTTAGTCTCACCAGTGGGAGCATTTGATGTATCTTCTCGGTGACCTTCATCATGCGGTCCCTGACCCTGGACATCTTCTTTAGTTAAAATGGAGGTATCGGTTTCAATGGCCACCAAGAGCTCTAATGCAGGAATTGAACATAAAATAATACATAATGGAAGTCAGTCAATGTTTCATTCAACATTTTATGAAGCATTTTTAACTTACCAGAAGTAGGTTCTTCTCTTCTTGCAATAGTATTAGGAGGGATGCTGGGAACAGATGTTGGCTCTTCTCCAAAAGCATCTAAGTCAGCATGAACTTGTGATTGTTCCGCAACATCCTTCGTGGCCCCACAGGAGGTTCATTCCTCTCCCTTAGAGGGGAAATTGAAGAAGCCCCTGTAATCCCAAGGAAAATGAGCAATCTTTTTCATGGTTTAAAATTCATGATTATCCGAAGGACTTACCACTACTGATAAAGCATTTAGAGATGGAATTCCTCCTTCATCTCCTTTTTCATTTTGTATTTTTAGGAGTATTAGTAGTCTCCCTTATAGGCACCTGAATTGGAGAATGGAAGGTCATTTCTAACTCCTCATTCATGGTCTGCTGGCCTAGAGATATTTTGCCCGATTTGCGAGGAGATTCATCAGCAGCCCCGATGGCAGTACCACTAGGGCTATATTGTGGCAAAGGAACCTCAGTAGTTACTTTATTTTCAATCTGGAAGATGAAGAAAATAACTTCCTTAAGTAAAAAATCTTCGACTGAAATCAATTTTCAAATCAAATAAGGAAAGAAAACTTACATCTTCAAGAGCCACGTAATCGCGCCACTCCTCATCAGTCCCCTTAGCAGCGCCACGATCTATCAATTCATTCACCCACTTTGTGACAGTAATGGACTCATCGGTGGTATAGATGAGCATTTCCAGCTCTCTGATATAAATCTACACTTCATCGGGGTTATTCTCAAAACTGATGTCCATAGAATCCAGAAGATTCCCTTTTCCAGGGAGGTGTATCCCCTTGCATAAATCCAGCCAGGCAGCTTCAACACCAGAGTATAAACTCGGCCATGTCTGGACAGCCTCTAGTCTTAGATATGAAGGTTTCAAGGAAGGTCCTACAATCATTGATTTCAGTTTCTTCCCAGCTCATGCAACTACAGATAGAGAATAAGAAAATAAGATTTATTGATTTTTAAAGTAGTAGTGATTAAAGTACCCCAATTAATTAACTCACCAGGAGTTGATGGAGTATGTCATTTGATTCTGACTAGAGGATTATATCAGGAACGAGTCCGCTTTTCCACTTGTTGCGCCTCATCATCCCCATATTGGGAATCCGGTGAACCAGTCCTAGAGGAGGAATCTAGCGAATCAGCTTCAGGTGGGGAAGAATCACCTTCATGAGGGAGGGTTTCTTTCTCTAAAGTCCGCTTCCTTTTCCCCACCTGATAAAATGGGTGATTCAGCACCCCTTTAGGGTATGATTCTATCCGGTGATCGGCATACCATGTTGTCAAGTTATGTGCCACTTTTTCAACTGGTAGATCAAACACCTCCCCAGTCTTCTCCCTAGACGTCAGCAACCACAGTTGTCGAGAAACCATCGGATGTTGCTCTAACCTGAAGTGTACCGGGGGAGATATAGAAATATGTTGTAGACACTTGAATTTACATGCAAATATATATGGAGAATAGGCCTCACATATAATTTCTCCGTCAATCCTGGCAATTATCACACCATCTCTACAAGCTAGCATGTATGCCCTCAAATCCAAGTGAGCTGTTCCATCATCAACAAACTGCCCAGTTGGCGAATTTCCATAGGGAAAGAAGTTGAATTCCTTAAACATTCTTAGTCTCACTTTCATGTCATAGGCATTAAGATCTAATGGAGCAACTCCAGAGAATTCTTGCACTAATGGACTAAAAGAACTTCCAAGAATTTGTACTCCATTCTGTACATTATAAGTCCTGAAGTGAGTGGCGATCCATCCCCATAAAACTTGGAATGATCCCAATATTCTAAAAGGAGATTTACCCATGAAGACATGAATTAAACTCCTGTGAATATTTTCTAAAATGGGGGTAGCCAACCCAACCATTTTTCCCTCAACCAACTTTTCCGCAATAACGAAGGTCCCTGGCCTGACACCTACCTTCGAGTCCCTGACTGGCAAGAGATAAACGCTGAGCCACAAAGCCAAGAAGCCCGCCAGACAAGTCTTCTTTGTGATCCTTTGATTCACCTTATATCCCCATTTCTCAAACTCTCCTGCTTCTAGAGTTGGCTATAATGTTCCAGGAGCACCTCTCTTCTCGGTTTTTGGGCAGGTGGTAGGACGGGTGGGCCTCTTATCCTTGGATTTATTTTTCTTGGATCCTTTATCCTTCACCTCCTTACCCTTTGGCTCCTTATTTTTCTTCTCAATAAGAAATATATTCATCCACTCCTCTGGATGAATATCCTTTCTAGAATGAGTTAAGGAGGTCTATGAACTCTTGAGCCTGTGGAATATTTTAAATAATTCATGAGCCAAAGCAGGAGTCTTCTCTGAATCATTCCAAGTCGCATTGGGAGGAATGAATTCATCATACATATCACCCAAAATTGGAGCCCCTGAGATCCTATGGACATCCCATAGACTGATGCCTACTTCTCCATGAGTCATATGGAAAGAATTGGTTTCTGGGCTCCAGTGGCCGAGTATCTCCGGCACGAAGTTATCATTTCTGTAAACATATGTTTGTCCAACCCAGATAGCTTTGTATATCGCCACTCCTTTCAAATCCTCGACAAACTCCGCACAGGTTTGTCGCACCCAGTATTCCCACATCCAAGTTGGCTTCACACATCCCCCAGGACGGAAGTCCCAACTTTTCTTCCAGCCTTTGGATTGATCCATCTGAGCGTTTCAGAAGATTGAGGGATGACAATATGGTTGTAGCTCGGGTTTATGAGGTTTCAGATCTGGCGTACAAGGGATGTGATGCATCATATGGGCCTTCTCCACTGTTCCATTATTTATAAATCCTCCTCCATATGAGATATTTGCTGAAGAAAAGTTGGTGTAATTCTGAAACCATGAAAATGGGAGATATTTCTTTGCTTCTAGAATAGTAACTTCTCGCAGATGACCATAGCCATACAAAGGCAAATAAATGATTTGGTGGAAGTCACGATCATATTTCTTTAGATACTTGGCCAAATACGGAAGATTATTATCACAGACGGTATAATAATCGTGGCCAATGATACTCATCATATCATCAAGTCACTTGCTTTCCAGTTCATCAGCTATTCTGATTCTCCTGAGAGCCATTGATTCTACACAAAAGTTAAATAATTAACTCTTAAGTAAGTTGATTTTTCATAAAATTTGTGAAATAATTCGAAAAAATGGAAAAGGCATTAAGGCGCGCAAGTCTAAACTTGGAGCGCAAGGGTGGATGTGTCACGTAAGTATAATGTGTCATGCAAGTATTTGGCATGCAAGTATCACTGTGTAGGTCCAGATACCTTGACAGCAGTGTGACATCAAAGGAAAAGTGGAAAAGAGAGCAACTTGCGCGGCAGAGATGACCTGCACGACGAGAGCTCAAAAATCCAAAGTTTTGT
Source organism: Viscum album (assembly GCA_963277665.1). Classification (NCBI taxonomy): domain Eukaryota; kingdom Viridiplantae; phylum Streptophyta; class Magnoliopsida; order Santalales; family Viscaceae; genus Viscum; species Viscum album. The sequence goes on along the minus strand of OY728134.1, from coordinate 628,940,573 downwards.
GCAATGCGCGACAAATGAGCGCATATATATAGGCCAGGACGGCCACCTACACGCTTACAGCCAGCACGCTCCAACCCTGCGCGACTCGTACCTGCGTGCTGATAGTTGCGCAGTGAACACATGCGTGCCTCTTTCCCTTTGGTTTTCTTCTTTTCCTCAGAGTCACATCCTTATTCTTTCGGATCCAACTCTAAGGGGGGAATTTCGTTGACGCTCCTTTTCGTCACATTTTTTAAAGGAATGGAAAGGGAAATGACTTAGCACAAATTGATTCATCCTTTGAAGAAAACATCAAAAATCGACAAAGGAATGAAAAAGGAGTCAAAGGACCTTAGGTCGCACAAGTTCCCTTACTGTCATGCAAGTACACTTCTGCCTAATGCTCGTGCAAGTGACTTGTGCACCCTCTTTGAAAACCGCCCAGGGTCTTCTCCAGCCTATAAATACCCCCGGTGGGCCCCCCATTTAAGGAGGATTTTTTCCAGAATTCACATACAGAGCTCTAAATGCCCAAGTCTCTTCTTCAGGTCTTCCTAACACTTGTTAGGTAATTTTTTACCTATAATGGAAGGTCTAAACATGAGGAATAAGGTCTAAGTGTTATAATTCACTAACACTTGCGTGCCTAAGTGTTTTTCCCTTAAGGGAAATGGACACACTTACGCGCCTCCTTACCTACTCTTTGAAACTTGCGTGCCACTCTTCTGGAAGTACCTCGGGATAATTCTAAAGGATTTGGTCAAGGATCACCCAAGTATTACCCTAAGGGATAAAAATCGCGCAAGTACCCATGTGCCGCGCAGGTATTCCTGCATGACCAGGACTTGCGTGCCCACGCATTATCTGCACGCCTGCCAGGACTTGCACACCCTCCTATTTTTGGGTTCCCTTCCAGCCCATTTAACCCATCTTATGACATTCCACCTCTTATATTCAAGATTCAGTCTTAAAGACACTCTTCAAATCCATTTATGGGATGTTTTCTTGATTTACTTCCTTATCCGAAAGGAATTCTGTGAAACATCTCTCAAAACCTAGTGATTTACACATCTTTATGTCACTAAAATTAGAGATTTCATTCATTCAACCTCATCCTTTAAGATGAGAGAACCCTATATATGGGCATCCTCCTTAGGAGTAAGCCCCATGTCCTCATTAATCTGGGCCTCCTTTTCAGGAGTAATCCCCAGTCATAATTTCCATTAATCTGGGCCTCCTTTTTAGGAGTAATCCCCAGTTTCAAATCCTCTTAATTGGGCCTCCTTTTCAGGAGTAAACCCCAGTCCCCTAATTTGGGCATCCTCCTCAGGATTAAGCCCCAACCATAATTTCTTTAACCTAGGCTCCCTTTTTAGGAATAATCCCCAGTCTTAAAGTTCCCAAATATAGGCTTCATCCTCAGGAGTAAGCCCCAACCATGGTCCTCTTAACCTGGGCTTCCTTTTTAGGAATAATTGGCATCCTCCTTAGGAGTAAGCCTCAAGTCCTCATTAATCTGGGCCTGCTTTTCAGGAGTAAGCCCTATTTTCAAATCCTCTTAATTGGTCCTCCTTTTCAGGAGTAAACCCCAGTCCCCTAATTTTGGCATCCTCCTCAGGAGTAAGCCCCAACCATAATTTCTATAACCTGGGCTCCCTTTTCAGAAATAAGTCCCAGTCTTAAAGTTCCCAAATATAGGCTTCCTCCTCAGTAGTAATCCCTAACCATGGTTATCTTAACCTGGGCTTCCTTTTCAGGAATAATAGGCATCCTCCTTAGGAGTAAGCCCCAAGTCCCTTAAATTTTCAAGTCCCTAAACCTGGGCCTTCTTCTCAGGAGTAAGCCCCAGCCTTAATCTCTCTTAACTAGTCTTAATTTCCTTTTTATTTGGCTTCCTTGTTAGGAGTAAAACCCAATCATAACTCCCCTACTAACTTGGGAATCTTCGTTAGGAGTAATCCCCAAGATTAGAGTATCCAAATCTCTATGAAGCACATATACCTTTATGGACCCTGTTCCTAGATTTCTTCTCTGAATTAAATCTTAATCCTCATCTATTTGGGCATTCATACACAAATAAGCCCCACATTATTGCATCTTTTGTGGCACAATTGTCTGGTTTCACCAATACCTCTTTTTTCTCACACTGAGCATGACTCACGTGATCTTAGAGTGTAAAAGTAATCATGAAATTGTTCTTTGAGACATCAATCATGCATAAACATCATACTCCCTTACTCGAACTACATGGGTTCTGATTCCTTTTCCAAAAAAAATGATACATAGGTAGCCCATCTGCGAGTACGATCCCAACTTTGAAATAATCCATGTCCTTCTGAATGACAATAAACTTCAAGTGCCCCACTGAGTGTATTTAAAACAAGTATGGTCATCATAATGACCAAGAGACTTTTATGAATCAAAGGATACCATTGAAAAAGAATCTCTAACAAATACAGATGATTCTCTATCAATGAAGAACCTCAAATACATATAAAAGATTCTCTAAATTTCCTACATATCAATCATTGATTGTCATATCTAAAGGAAAGCTAATTTTATACTTGGTAATATAATAAGGATTCACGAATATAACTTAAATCAATAAAGAGAGTCCTGGAGTAGACAATAATTCCCCTCAAAAAGGTGTGCTGAGTCCGACCTCCCATCCTCTCGACCAATGCAAATTTCTAAGCCTCATCAGTCCACAACTAATGAGAGCCTACCTTTGGAAAGTAGGCTCAAAAGGATATGGAATCATTGGATGTTTCCGGTTCTACGAACAAACCCGTTAGAAACATCTTGGAATGTTTGAATCTTAAATAAATGAGATCATCCCCAATTCCAGAGGGAAACAATATCTAAGTTACCAAGTATACCCATCTTAATCATGAGGAAACATAGGGTCCAACCCAGAATCCCAAGGAACATCTGTTCCACAAAGGAAGGAAAACCACAAAGGAAAGTACCACACAGGTACAAACTCAACTCACACCCGGTATAACTTAAGTAAAATTGTAGAGATGATTAGATGTGACTATTGAATCATCTTACTCTGTAAAGAATCTGACCCACACAGGATCACTAAGAGCTGACCCACATAGGATCGCTAGGAGATGACCCAAACAGGATCGCTAGGAGATGACCCACACAGGATCGCTAGGTGCTAACCCACAGAGGATCTCTAGAAGCTGACCCACACAGGATCGCTGGGAGATGACCCAAAAAGGATCGCTAGGTGCTGACCCACATAGGATCCCAAGGTTCTGACCCACACAGGATCGCTCATCATTCTTCAAGTCACATCCAGCTACTAGGTTCCCGCACTATGCTCACTCGTCTCTGGGAGGATCCGCTCCACAAGCCACTGGTCGATACTCCAACTGCTACAAAGTTCCATGAGGATGTATCCCAAAGGACTGCCATGTCATAGGGGTCTCAATGCAATAGACGACGCATCATTCGGACGCCCAGTCTGTGAGTTATTAGCCTTTTTGTCCCGAGATCCCGGTTCATTTCATGCTTGATCTAACCCAACCATTCCCAAACTTTATCCAAAACTCCAGTGGGTTATACCAAAGGGACCGTATTGCTCCAAGGTTTTCGGTGCCGCTAACGGTTCATCAAACGGACGTCCGGTGCCAAAGTTATGGCCCAAATAAATTATAGGGTCGTATCTGGTCTGGGTCTGGTCTGACCCGATCGGACCGACCAGACCTAGACCTAGCCTGGGTCGACCCGGTTCGGGTTGACATAGACCGTGGTGTGGCTCGGCTTGCTGGGTGGTCCAGCAGGCCGCGAGTGTTGCGGGAGGCCGCAAAGGTCGCAGGTGTCGCAGGGCGGCGGAGGTCAAGGGTCACCTCGGCCGCCGACGGCGGCTCGACTACGGGTTGGCTCAGCCTCGAATGGAGGCTCGGCCATGGGGGTGTCGTGAGGGAATGGGGTGGATCATCCGGGGGGGTTGAATCCATGGGGCGGCTCGACCGTGGGGTGCCTATAGGGCGCGGGGCGACACGGCCCGGCCCGGGGCAGCTCGGCCGAGAGGGCGGAGGCCGCAGGGGGGCTCGGCCGGGGCGACTTGGCTGGGAGGGCGGAGGCCGCGAGATGGCTCTTCCGGGGTGGATCGGCTGGGAGGCCACAAGCCACGGGATGGTCTGGCCGAGGCGGCTCAGCCAGGAGGGCTGAGGCCATGGGACGACTCAACCTGGGCAGCTCTGTCGGAAGGGCGGAGGCCGTGAGTCAGCTCGGGGAGGCCGCAGACAGCATGGCGGGGCCGCGGGCGGTGGAGCCGTGGGGCAGCGTGATGGGGCCACGGACGGTGGTGGCGGCTCGAGGGGTGAAGCCGCATATGGTGGCTCAGCCGTGGACAGCGGCGGCTGCTCAGCCGCGGGGCTCGAAGGATGTGGATGGTAGATCCGTGGGGTGGCGGGGCGCCGTGCCTTCACCAGTGGCTGGTTTAGCCGGCCTCTCTCTTCGTTCATCGTTGTGGTGTAAGACACCTTCTTCCATCGTGAAGAACACAATAAGGAAGAAAGAAAGAGGGGTCGGTTCATGTTTTATTGGCCCAACCCCTACGCGTTAGAGTGGTAGCAAGTGGGTCACCATTTTTGAAACCAGAATGTGTATGGAAGATATTTAAGAACATCAATCCCTACAACCTTTGTCAATAACTATTCCAAACCCAGAAAAAGGAAAATTATAAGGGAAGAACAATGGAACTAAACCCCTACCTTGGATTTTCAATTGATGTTGGCGTGAGAAGGAAGTCGAAGAAGCTGAAGAGAGTGCCAATGATCATTGCTTCTGAAACCACGCTTCAATGTGGGGCTCCCTTGTCATCCCCTTCCTTTATTTCCGAAGAACGTTCTTCAATGGCATTCTTTGTTGGAGAAGTGTAATACTCCCAATATTTCTTCTCTCCCCAAATCCACCAAAATGCAAAGTATCCAACTTATGATATGTTTCCCCAATTTAATTGTTGACATAATTTAAGTTGGATCCACTTAATTAATTAATGATGTTGGCATAAAATTAATTAAAGGGGGTGGCACCATTAAAGTGGGGGAAGTTTAAAATTCTTCCCCACACTAAAGAGGGAGTTCAAGGGGGTTTAGCCTTGGGTGGTCCCCACCACCATAGCCTCTCATGGGAGGTTTAGGATCGGTGGTCCCCACCTTTGAAACATCCACATGGGAGTTTCAAAAGAAAAATAAAAATAAAATGTTAATGCATTTTATTATATTTTATTTTATTATTTCACGAATAAGTGAAAAACTAACTTCCGACCTCATCCTACTGTGGTTGAGGTGAAGGTCTTCTTAAGCGAATATTGGCACTGCGATTTCAACGGTGCCCTCAAATTTCAATTCTGAGCACAGTTTCAAAAGTTACAAAAATCCGCTAGCACGTTTAATGAACTTACCCGAACAAAAGGTTCAAAAATTAATTTTGGGTGCACCGGGCCTCAGAATCACGCGCTGTCAAATTTTGCGGACTCGCAAAATTCCCATTTAATTAAAAAAATTACATGGAAATTCTGGGTGTTTACATTCTCCCCACCTCAGGGATTTATGTCATCATAAGCCACAACTCAAACTAAGGGAACATGTGGAGGTACTGAGCATGCATCTGAGCCTCCCACTCCCATGTGCTCTCATGGAGGTTCCTGTGCTCCCAGTGAATGCGCACCAGAGGTATCGATCATCCACGAAGGAACCGCTCTGGTCAATCCTCAATCTCTACTAGAACCTCCTTAAAAGTTGCCCCATCGTCGATGTCCAGTTCACCATGGTCGATGATGTGAGAAGGGTCATGCACGTATCTCCTCAGTTGGGATATGTGGAAGACGTCATGCACCCGGTGCAACTGAGGTGGAAGAACTAAGCAGTAAGCCACCGCACCAACTCTGTTGAGGACCTGAAAAGTTCCGATGAACCTCAGAAATAACTTGCCACCTCGGACAAATCTCCGTAAACCTCGTCGAGGTGAGACCCATAGAAAGACGTGGTCACCATCCTCATACTCCATATCTCTCATTATCCTGTCAGCATAAGACTTTTTCCTGCTCTATGTATTCTTTATCCACTCCTGGATGATCTGCACCTTCTCTGTGGTAGCCCGTACCATCTCTGGTCCCACTAGTGCTAACTCCCCTGGGTCTGTCTAGAATAAAGTTGATCTTCAAGGTCGCTCGTACAATGCCTCAAAAGTTTTCATCTGAATGGTGGAGTGATAGTTATAATTGTATGCAAACTACACCAAAGAAAAGTGATCCTCCCAACTGCGACCGAAGTTGAGGACGCAAGCACGCAGCATGTTCTCGATGGACTGAATGGTCCGCTCGGTCGGGTCATCCTTCTGAGGATGGAAGGAAGTTCTCAAATGAAGTTGCATCCCGAAATCCTCATGAAACCCCTTCCATAGTCCGGAAGTAAAATTCGCATCATGATCAAAGACAATCGTCGAGGGTACTCCATGTAGCTGCATAATCTTTTGCACATAGAGGCATCCCAAGCTGTCTACTGAACCCTGCTCTCTGATCGGTATGAAGTGGGACGACTTGGTGAGTCGGTCGATGATCACCCAGATCGATTCATGACCTCTAGACATACATGGATGTCCTATCATGAAGTGCATGGATATCCCATCCCACTTCCACTTTGGGACCTCTAAATGCTGAACCAAGCCTGCTGGTACCTAATGCTCCGCCTTCACTTGCTGACAAATGAGGCATCGAGAGACAAACTCTGCTACTGATTTCTTCATTCCCGACCACTAGTGCTGTCATCGGAGATCCTAGTACATCTTTTCCACTCCTGGATGTACCGCTAGAGCGGATGTGTGGAACTCCCTCATCACTTTCTCCCGAAGCGACACTAGTAACATGGTACATCATCTGAAGAGGATGGCATGATCCCTACCTTCAGAAAATCTATCAAGTGCCTATCTTATGGATATTTTAGCATGTTGTGTCTTGCAATCACCATCCCCACACTGCACCTCCTTGACTCCATGAAGAAGTGGGGTGTAAGATACTAAGAAAAGTTTCTCCATCTCTATCCATAAAGGATATCTGCAAAGCGGCCGGCTACTCCGTCGCCTCACCTAGAAGTTTAATACCTGACCTCCTTCTGAGTGCATCTGCTACAATATTCCCCTTACTAGGAGTATAGACTATCTAAAATTCATATTACTAGAGGAACTTAGGCCAACATCGTTGTCTCAGGTTCAGGTCTTTCTGAGAGAAGATATACCTAAGACTCTTGTGATCCGAGTAGACTGTAAAACATTCACCCATCAAGTAATGTCGCCACATATTCAAGGTGAAGACCAATGCTACTAACTCCAGTTCATGGGTAGTATAGTTCTGCTCATGATTACTCATATGTCATGAAACATAGGCGATCACTGCTCACTCCTGCATCAGGACAAATCCAAGTCCGGTCCCTGATGCATCGCAGTAAACTACGTACCATACGCCCTCCTCTAGAAGCCTCAAGATGGGGGCACTAGTCAGCCTCTACCTCAGCTCCTGAAAACTATGCTGGCATCTCTCTGACCACACGAAGGGTTTCCCCTTATTCATCAAGGATGATAGTGGTGCTGCAACTCTAGAGAAATCTGGTACAAATCTCCAGTAGTATCCAGCCAAATCTAGGAAACTTCGTACCTCTGTCACACTCCTGGGTGGCTCCCAAACAAGTACCGCCTCAATATTCACTGGATCCACTGCAACTCCAGCCTCCGATATGAAATGTCCCCAAAATTGAACCTCTCAGATCTAGAATAGGCACTTCGAGAACTTACCATAAATCTGGTGCTCTCGAAGTGTGTCCAGTACTACCTGCAAAAGATAGGCATGCTTCTCCTAAGTAGCTGAGTAGATCAGAATGTCGTCGATGAAGACTACTTCAATGTGATCATGGTATGGCTGAAAGATCCTATTCATGAGTCCCATGAACACTGCTGGAGCGTTGGTTACACAGAATGGCATAAAAAAGAACTTGTAATGGTCGTACCGACATCTAAAAGTCATCTTCTGCACATCGTCATCTCGTACTCTGAGCTGGTGATATCCTGATCTGAGGTCTATCTTTGAGAACCACCATTCTCCCTTCAGCTGATCAAATAGATCATCAATCCTCGGAAGTGGGTACTTGTTCTTCACAGTCACCTGGTTCATGCACCAATAATCAACACAAAGCCTCAGTCTCCCCTCCATCTTCTTTTTGAACAAAATCGAGGCTGTCCAAGGAGAAACACTAGGATGAATGAACCCTTTCCCCTGTAAGTCCTCCAGCTGTACCTGCAACTCACGAAGCTCCATGGGAGCCATATGATATGCTAGTGTAGATATCAGTGCCATCCCGGGGTACAAGTCAATGTAAAATCACATCTCTCTACGAGGAGGTAGACCCATAACATCATCAAAGAAAGACATCCGCGTACTGGTCCACCACTATAGGATAACTCAGACTCTCCACATCAACCGCTCTGAGGGTAAGGCTAGCCAACTGATGTGTAATCGGCTGCACCCTCCTCTGGGTAAGTCCATTCTGCACTGTAAAGGCTCCCTTCTGACCGGTGAAGGTAAACCTGGTATCATCCAAGTAGACACACCTCACTTTGCGCCTAATACAGTCAATCTAAGCATGGCCTATAGATAACCAGTCTATACCCAAGATGACGACGTAAGGCCTCGATGCCGCTACTATGAGATCTCACCTCGAGTAAGCTCACACTACTGGCACCAGTGCGTAATCGTCAAATCCACTCTCGTAGGAGTCTTTAGCCGTAAGGATCAAGCTAATGACTCTGTCGGAATCTCTGATCTCCGAACAAGGGCAGTGGAAATAAAATAATGACTGGCACCTATGTCTATAAGTTCTAAAGTTAAGGTAGAGTAGATATAGATCATACCTTGTATCATCTCAGTAATTTCATGATCATAGGCCTCAGCTTCCTAGAGCTGATCTCACCCCTATCCACCTACTCCTTGTGGTCAGGGCGGACCTCCTGGTGCTGGTGGCGGTAACATCTCGAATTTTCGGCCACCGCTAGCTGCACAGACATCTCCTCTGCCACATCCACCTGCTCCCTACAAACCTCCTCGGTCGAACCTCTGTCTTTGCCAGGGCGGTCCTTCGACCATCTACTGATCATCCATATGGTGGGTCAGACAGTCACAATCCATGTGACCCTGACCGTCACATGCACAACACTGCCTGCTCCTGGTATGACTGGCTCCGCCTCGGGTGCTTCGCACAACCGACCCGGAATCCTGCGGTCATCCACCTGTAGGTCTAGTCCTTTTGGACCTCTGTGACATTTGTCTGCTGCCAGCTATAGAAGACTCTGCTACATGATGGCTGGTGGTGGGTCTCGCTGCTGTTGACTGCTTAGCAAGGAAACTCTCCACCAAGATGGCTCTCTCTAACACCCATGCATGCGTCGAGATACTGAGTGAGATCATCAAAGCCCTGATCTCTCTTCTGAGCCCCTGCTCGAAGGTCCGAGCACAGAAGAATGGGTCCCACACCATATCTGTGGAGTAGCGTGAGAGGTCAGTGAACCTCACTGATTACTGAGCCACAATCATACTACCCTGTTGCAGATGAAGAAGCTCTTGTATGTGCACTGTGTGAAGAGTCGCTGGAACAAACTCTATCCGAAACAAGCTCTTGAAGTCTGTCCAGAGAAGTGTCACCTCATCGTGAACCTGGAGCATCAAGCTCCACTATCTTCCTGTTGTTGCCTATAGAAGGTTGGTGGCAATGATCACCATGAGATCGACTGGTGTCCCTACCAGTCGGAATACTCTCACTACAACCTCCAACCAATCCTCAGTTTCCTGTGGGTCTGTCTCTCCCATGAACCTGGGTGGCCTCTAGTGCTGGAACTCATGTAATGTGATCAAGTGGTGTTTACTCTCTGCTGCTGGGGCTGGTGGAATCGGTGGCCCAACAGGTAATAGTACCGATGGTGCCTCCGCTGGTGCCTCTACTGGAAGAAGTCCATGCACCGAGGCCTCGTCACTCGGTGGGCTATTAGTATGTACTACTCTCATAACCCTAGCTGGCTGTTCACATAGAGGCATCCTGAAAAGAAACAGGTGCGACACAGTCAATAAGTTATACCTGGTGAGCTGAATCAAAGAGATCCCAAAGAAAACTCTTGAAAACTAACATGAAATCAGTGTTTTCATGCACTGAGTCAGAAATTAGAAGTTAGGGTCCTGGTGTATGGATACGTCAGCCGCCGCACCAACATTGGATTCCCTAAACTGATAACCACACTCACTACACTTAACACTATTACCATTAAAAATAAATAATGGAGTCCTATGTTCTATGGTAGAACCTCCCTCTGATACCAATTTGACACGACCCGTTCCCCGGGGCCCATGCCGTGACAACCCGAAGACCGCCTTCCGTAGGCTAGGGGCTGGCGACCAACACCGAAAGACATAATCCCTAAAACCGGGAAGGAATTGCCTTTATAACTTGTAATCACACGCAACCAAGAACACAATAAGATACGAACACAAGTAAACTGTATAGTAAACAGAGCGAGTACAGTAAGTGAAATGGGCCAGAATACAAGCCCAATTGGAAAGTACAAGAGACTGAAAGTACAAGTAAACTAGAGAAAAAAGGAAGACACCTGTTGGGTTGTCCTCTGAGGTTCCTACCTGAAGGGTAGGTACAGATCGCCTCCTCAGCACTCCACATCCATCCATCTCCTCCATGTACTGACTCGTCGTAATGTCCTCCTCCGGGCACCGCCCAGTCCTGGTACTCTCAGTCTCGATCAACGCTGTCTGTCATCTACACCAAACACAATAGGGTGCAGGAATAGCTCATGCATGGGTGAGTATAACGATACTCAGTAGGGACCCTGAGACCCTCAATGTCTCACAAAATACACAAAGGATAAACCTCAAATCATGACGTCAACTGTTAACCCTACTTAGGTATATTCCCATACATATTCCTAAGTTATCAAGTATACCGATCTTAATCATGAGTAAACATAGGGTCAAACCCAAAATCCCAAGGCTCATATGTTCCACAAAGGAAAACCACAAAGGAAAGTACCACACAGGTATGCCACACAGAAGAATACCACAAAAGTATTACCACAAAGGAAAGTACCACATAGGTACGAACTCATCTCACACCAGGTATAACTTATGTACAGTAGTAGAGATGATTATATTTAACTACTAAATCATATTACTCTATAAATAAGCTTACCCAAACGGGATCTCTAGGAGCTGACCCACACAGGATCGCTAGGAGCTGACCCACAGAGGATCGCTAGGAGCTGACCCACACAGGATCGCTAGGAGTTGACCCACACGGGATCGCTAGGAGATGACCCACACAGGATCTCTAGGAGCTGACCCACAAAGGATTTCTAGGAGCTGAACCACACAGGATCACTAGGAGTTGACCCACAGGATCACTAGGTGCTGACCCACATAGGATCGCTTGGAGGTGACCCACACAGAATCTCTAGGAGCTGACCCACACAGGATCGCTAGGAGATGACCCACACAGGATCGCTATGAGCTGACCCACATAGGATCGCTAGGTGCTAACCCACATAGGAATGCAAGGTGCTGACCCACACAGGATCGCTCATCATTCTTCACGTCACAGCCACCTACTGGGTTCCCGCACTATTGTCGCTCATCTCCGGGAGGATCTGCTCCACAATCCACTGGCCGATACTCAAACTGCTACAAAGTTCCACAAGGAAGTATCCCAAAGGACCTCCATGTCATAGGGGTCTCAATGCAACAAACGGTGTGTCATTCAGACACTCGGTCTGTGAGTTATTATCCTTTTTGTCCCGAGGGCCCAGTTGGTTTGAGGCTCGATCCAACCTGACCATTCCCCGTCTTTATCCAAAACTCTAGTGGGTTATACCAAAGGGACCATCTCCCTCCAAGGTTTTTGGTGCCTTCTAACGGTTCTTCAAACGGACGTCCGGTGCCAAAGTTATGGACCAAGTAATGTATAGGGTCATATCTAGTCCGGGTCCGGTCCGACCCGGTCGGACCGACCAAACCCAGACCTAGCCTGGGTCGACCCGGCCCACTGGGTGGTCCGGCAGAATGTAAGGGCTGTGAGGGGCCATGAAGGCCGCAAGTGTCACGGAGTGGTAGAGGTCGCGGGTCAGCTCGGCCGTGGGGGTGCCACGAGGGTGCGGGGCAGGTCGGCCTGGCCCGGGGCGGCTCGGATGGGAGGGTAGAACCCACTGGGCGGCTCGGCCAGGGGGTGTCGTGAGGGAACGGGGCGGCTCGGCCCTGCCCGAGGTGGCTCTTCCGGGAGGGTGGAAGCCGCGGGACGGCTCGGCTGGGGCAGCTCGGCCGGGAGGGCAGAGGCCGCAGGATGGCTCGGCCGGGGTGGCTCGGCCGGGAGGGTGGAAGCCGCGAGGCGGCACAGTGGAGTGGTGGGGCGGCGCGGCGGGGACGTGGACAGAGGTGGCAGCTCAGGTGGTGAAGTTGTGGGCGATAGCTCAGCCGCGAACAGCAGCAGCGGCTCGGGCGACAGCTCAGCCGTGGGGCGTGGAGGTCACAGACATCGGATCCACGGGGTGGCGGGGCATCGTGCCTTCACCGGTGGCTGGTTTAGCCGGCCTCTCTCTTTGTTCGTCATCGTGGTGTAAGCCACCTTCTTCTATTGCGAAGAACACAATAAGGAAGAATGACGGAGTGGTTGGGCCATGTTTGTTTGGCCCACCCCCTCTGCATTAGAGCAGTAGCAAGTGGTTCACCATTTTTGAAACAAGAACATGTTTGGAAGATTTTTAAGAACATCAATCCCTGCAACCTTCGTAAACACTATTCCCCACCCCACAAAAGAAAAATTAGAAGGGAATAGCATGGGAACTAAACCCCTACCTTGGATTTTTCATTTACATTGGCACGAGAAGGAAGTCAAAGAAGGAAAATAGAGTGCCAACAATCTTCACTTCCGAAACCACGCTTCGATGTCGGGCTCACTCGTCGTCCTCTTCCTTGATTTCTGAAGAACTTTCTTTGATGGCGTTCTTTGTTGGAGAAGTGTAATCCACCAATTTTTCTCCTCTCCCCAAATCCAACAAAATGAAAAGTAGACAACTTATGATATGTTTCCCCAATTTAATTTTTGACATAATTCAAGTTGGATCCACTTAATTAATTGATGAGTTTGGCACAAAATTAATTAAAGGGGGGTGGCACCATTATAATGGGGGAAGTTTAAAATACTTCCCCAGACTTAAGAGGGAGTTAAAGGGGGATTAGCCCCGGGTGGTCCCCACCACCATAACCTCTCATGGGAGGTTTAGGATCGGTGGTCCCCACCTCCATAACCTCTCATGGGAGGTTTTAGTTTAGTTGTACGCACATGTGAAACATCTACATGGGAGTTTCAAAAGAAAAATAAAAATAAAATGTTACACCATTTTATTTTATTTTATTATTTCATGAATAAGTGAAAAAATAACTTCCACCCTCGTCCTACTATATTCGAGGTGAAGGTATCCTTAAGTGAATGTTGGTGCTGCGAGTTCAACGGTTCCCTCATATTTCAATTTCGAGCACCGGTTCAAAAGTTACAAAAACTCGCTAGAACGTTTACTAAACGTACTTGAAAAAAAAGTTCAGAAATTCATTTTGGGCACAACGGGCCTCAGAATCATGCACTGTCAATTTCCACGGACTCTCAAAATTACCATTTAATTAAAAAACAATTACATGGAAATTCTGGTTCTTTACAGTTGGCTCACGGTAATGGCAGTCCTTCTGAATTTGAATATTAATTTTAAGCCTTCCCTTTCATGGATCTTCATGGATTACGAGAGCATGACTGGTCTTTGATGATATTTGGATTCTTGAAATGTGAAATATTCTAGATAATCTATAAGTAAAAACTTCAGATGTGGTTTTAGAGTAGTAATCATTCACCAGAGCTTGGCCATCTGGATTTGGATGAATGAGAGGGTATGACTTTTACCATTGGTACCAGGCCTATGTAACCATGCACGAGACAACTATACGAGTGATCATGTGATGGCGGAGGGTTGAAATTATGATGTATTCATTGGGGAAGAAAATTTATTGTATTCTTTATCTCGAATGTCTTTACTTTTATTGGTTTTTATTGTATGAATTTTTTAGGGTTCACACTTATACTTTAAAACTGTCATTTGAAAATAAAAAAAAAGGATTTTGGATGATATGGTTTCAACCTACCATGAATTCAGTTTATGGTAGGTTGTCCATGGTCTCTATACTATGGATATGGTTTGCAGCAGGTACTCCCCAGGTAGTTAGTGCCTCATGGTAAGTTCATATGGTCACTTTGGTGACTGTGAATGATAGAAATGGTAGGAAAATTGACCATGAGAAGCATGGTCAATTCATGATTTTACATTTTTTCAACAAAAATTTAAACAAAATAAATTTATTTCAGTGTATATTTTTTAAAAAAATGATAGAACAATTTACTTCCCAATTTCAAAAATTAATTTCAATTTTAATCAATTTAATCAATTAAATATCTAATCAAATTTCCAATTGTTTTTTAAAAATCACTTCTCTTAAATTTCAAATTATAATTTCTCAAATAAATAACTAATTTAAATTTATAAATTAATTTTTGGACTTTATTTAATTCAAAATTGTTTAAAATAATTAATTCTCCAAAAATTAATCCATTTAAAAATTTAATTTCAAATTAAATTCTTATAATTTTAGATTCAAAGTCAAAAATAAATTCAATTTTCAATTATATTCCTTCTTCATTATCTTAAAATATCTAAAAATAATTAAAAATAAATATTTAAATCCATTTAACATTTATGTCCAAAATTCACAAAGTTACAAAAAATGAATGAATTAACTTGTGTTTGAATTAAAAGTATGGGGTATTTTCAATGAATAAAAGAAAAAAAAATGTTGAAAGTTTCACCTCACATCACTCACCCAAACCTATACTATTTCAATCCTAGGAAATATTATCATTGAAGTTTAATTTATTCAAAAAATGAAAAAGAAAGGAATCCTTCCTATTTTTAAATTTAATAGTCATAATTGAAACAAAAAAATTATCAAATTTTTGAGGTATCATGCCTCATATGTGAGTCAAACTACTAACTCAATTAAATTCAATCAAATTTTTAGTTCATGAGTGGATCAAATTAGATTTAAGTTGAATTAGATTTTTAACAAAAAGAACTTCCATTTTTTCTCTCCTAAGATTCCTCAAACCAAATTTTTATTTTCCATTTTATTAAAAAAAACTCAAATGAATGTGTTATAATTCAATTACCCCTTCACGAGTTCAATGTTCACCTCATCTAAATGAATTTTTTTTGACTTAGACACTTATTCAATTTTTTTATTTTTTTTTATTTTTTTTTAAAATTTACCATCCATGTATGTGTATGAAACTATGAAAAAGAAATTATTGATGTTTATAGAGGGATACCCATAAACACTGTGTCATTATCTCATAGATCCATTATGGGTTCCCAATTTCCCATTTTAATCTAGATTCAAAGGACTTATATCATTTTTATTTTTGTTGTCTCCCTAAAGTATTATTTCCTACATAGTTCAACTTACATCAGATTATGTTCAAAATTCTAGTGACTTCAATTTATAAAATTGACTCTATAAAAATCTTTCACTCAAACACCATTTCCTAGTTCTAAGACCAAACTACCATAAATATGTTGATCAATTTCACTCAAAAATCATATAAATCTCACATTTATATAACCAATGAATTTCTTTAATTCTAGCATAATATTTTTAAACTAGATAGGGAAGTGATAAATTTCAAGAAAATTTTAAAAATTAGTAGAGAAGCTACACAAAACTATATTTATAGAACATTTTTTAAAAATATATAAGAACAAAAAACCTATAGAAACTATGTACAAGATTTTAATTGTTTTATATTTTTTTTGAATTAAATGAAAAAAATAAATTTAAAACATAAAAGGGGTATTTACAATATTTATAAGAAGAATATCCCTTTTTTATTTTTATTTTATATATGTTTTTTTAAAATTTTTCTTTATAACTTTTTCTGTTTGTTTATTTATTTACTTATTTAATAAAAACTTTTATAAAATAGTGAATATAAATTATTTATAGATTCTAATACATTAATTACAAATTTTTCTAAAATTATTCTAACAGGTTTATGTGTCCTCCCCCAAAATTGTTCATGACACTATCCATTAAAATTCCACCAGAATTCACCAAATTATAGTGAATAAATAGAGAAAATAAGTAGACACAACCTGATGCTTATTTTTTAGTAGGTTTGAGTTGATCTATCCATTGGTTCTCTGTGGATAGCTTCAAGATGTCCTCTAAGGTGTTTTCCACTTAGGTAAAACCTTTATAAATTGGAAAAAACATTAGAAAATTTTTATTAAAAATCAAGTTAAAGAAAATGAAAGAGAGAAGGGTGAGATTCTTGGGTTATCCCTCCCAAGAAGGGATATAGTTAGACTGTCTAAAGATTTAATGTCCTTTGGTTATACCCAGTCTTTTAGTGGGTGGGGTTTTGTGTAAATAACAAAAGCATTATTATTCTTCAACATCTCATCTTCACTTCTTGGATATCCCCTTCAATAGAGCATTGTAGTGAATCCAGCCCCTTTGTAATGAAAAACAGGTTGAAATGTGGGGCTTGAAAGATCAGGTATAGGGCATCCTCAGTCTCTACCATAACTTTTGAGGATTTTTCTTCCATTGAAACCTCCAATTGTGCTACTTGGAAAGATTCAAAATAATTGGAGTCAATAAGTAATTCAAATTAAAAAATAATAATAACCTTGTGATATCAATTCAAGATATCCCCTTCATATTTTACATCACATATTTTTATCTCTTTATGAGTTATCACTAGTGATTCTTATTCTAATTTTCTGCCTCCCAACAGTTGATGGTCCTGGTAATATTGAGGGAGTAACTAACTATCCACATATGTAGGGAAATTTTCTTCTTTAGAAACTTCTCCTATGGAATCAACTTAATATTTTTAAAGAGAAAATTTAGTAAGTTTGTAAAATTAATCATCATCCAGCTCCTCCTGTTCATCATCTTGGGTAGTCTCATCTTCAATTTCTAGCAGCTCTGGTTTCTCCTATACTATTTACAGTTATAATTTTTCTTTAATGGGATTTGTGGTACATTCATTATCTTCTACATCCAGGGTTAGAAAAAATTATATGGGTTTCAGAATTTAAAAATTAGTGAGATCAGGTTGTAAAATATATTTTTAAAAATAAAACGAGAATAAATATTGATTCACTCCCTCGTATTACCTAGGTTCAAACTCTTGTTTCTCATGAAACACCTTTGGAAGGTCATCTGTAATGCCCACAACTTGTGGTTCTTCAATTATATCCCCAAATTAGTATCCCTCAAGTCCTTCTTCATCATCCCGGATGGCCATTAGTGGGTCTAATTCTGTAAAATTATAACTAAGGAGATTTGAAGATAATTTACCTTGAGAAAATTTAAAATAGAATGAACTTAGTTCAACTGAAACTCCCTTATATATTTCACCATGTCTATAATTATCAAGGTACAATGAATCCTTGATATTTTCTTATATGGATGGGGTTATCAATGGGAATTATAGCTTCTCTAAAAAAATGATCTCATTTGGTTCTTTACCATCCTCTAGGGCCTGCAATAATTCTTCTAATTCTTAAATTTCATTTAAAATCGAAGGGAGGTCAATGGATAATTGGTCTTCAATAAAATTATAGAAATAAAATTTTGAAATAAAATCTCCTTAAAGTATTTCATTTTTTTTTCTTTTCCTGGTACACTAGATATGTTTAGATGTGTTCAACAGTGAATAGTCTAAGATCCTATGATTCTAAAAAATCTCCCTTTTCCTCTTGAATACATTATTTGTAAAATAATAAGGTATATAACTCTTCATATTCTTGTTCTTTCCTTTTCTCCACAAGATCTTTGAAGGTAGTGGTAATTGTGGAAGAAATTCTACTCAAATATTCAATCATTTCTCTATGTTCCTCTAACTTTTGGTTCTCTTTAACTTATAAATCCTTCAGCATATATGAGTAGATCTAAATTCCCTCTAGTGTAATTACTTCTTTAATTTTATAGTGTGGGGGAATGTACTACTGATGTTAGTCAGGTTCATTCATGTAATAGTTTACATCCTCTAACCCATTGGTGTGTACCGAAGGTCATTGTTAGTATTTCCCTTGAGATTCCATATCCTGGGATGACTGTGGGGATTTTTAATAAGTATAGTAGTGGGGATAAATTAAATAATGGTCTCACTATAATTCTTATCCCATTTTGGATAGAAAAATAACTAAGAAAATAAAAATAAATAAAAAATGGAAAAACTAGAAAAACATTATTTACAGTTGTGTTAAGGACAGTGGGAACTCACCACAAATCCCTAAAAATGACTCCAAGTTGGCCACATGGTTTCCACAATATGTGGTATAATAGAATTTAAAAACCTAATAATGTAACCTAGTGGCTAACTAGATTCATCTCTCAAGGAGAAGGGTTTGGGATTCTCCCTTTCATTGCTTACCAAAGTGAGAAAATGATTTTCTAAGGAACGTATCCATTACTCTACTACAAACAAATTTTTAGTCCCATTAAATTATAGAGTTTTATTTATGCATAAATCATTTTAAAATTTTTTCACCACATGGTGGATCAAGATCATGCTCCATATGGTCAAGGTTATTGCTCATAACCTGAGTCAGTTTCCCCAATATTGTTATAATTTGATCAATTACAAATGTAACTCCAACTCTGGCTTCATTATCAATCCCAGGAAGGAAATATCTATGTGGGGTATATGAATTGATATATTTTACATTACTTTTGGTAGGATCCATTTATAATCAAGGGAATACACTATATTATGTCATAACATTATAAAGCATAATGTATAATCTTGAAACTAGTGAAACACTCAGCATAAATTGAAATTTTTATGTATGGATAATATCATAATCAAATACATGGTTTCTTTCTTAAAATTTTCAAATTATAAAAATATTTTCAAATCCTTCATAATATTTTGTGATGAAAATGTGAATTAATCCAAGCATATCCCTTAGGAGTGTCAAACCAGGTGCACAGTAAGGCTCGTTGTTGTATAATAGGAAATGATCGAGTCAATCCCAATGTGGATTTTTCAAAGTTATTACCCCTACATACATCAATTCCAGAACCATGTCAACTTGTAGTATCCATATACGATTTTATTGATAGTAAAACCATGCAATATTTACCTTAACAAATCTTTAGGATGTTATCCTTTACCTAAACTTATCCTTAAAGTAATACATAGGGTTATATTTCATAATCTATGTTTTCCTAAATATAGGACTAAAGGTTTCTACTAAACATTATCTAATACCAACTATAAATACCCCAAACCTAGTATCACATATTCGATAATAACTTTATTATGTTTTCGCTAAATACAAGAAATCAAATCTCAAAGGATCATATAGTTTATTATCCTTAGTAAAATAAAAATATACTTGAATCTAAAATTATAATTGAAAACATAAAATAAAATATAGTATTTTTTTTGAGTGCATCATTATTTCCTCTAGCATAACCCTACATATCAATCATAATACATGTCTTGGCATCCTAGGGAAAGAAACATAAGAAATGGATGATATTAAATGCTCATTAAGGGTATGAATAAAGTAGAATCTATTATAAATAAATAAGAATTATCTATATCAAAAGGTAAATAACTAAAAAACATGTCATTCAATCAATTACTTGATCATAATATGGTAGGAATAAATGATGATCAAATAATACCCTAAAAATAATCACATGATCTTGAAACTTAACTATGGATATTCTAACTAATCAAATAATCACATGGAATATCAATAAATATTATTATTATGAGGGAATTCATAATGTCGAACATCATAACCACACCATCAATGCATCAGGCTAAGAAATATTATATAAATGGGTAAGGCCTTGACCAAAAACCCAATTTAGTTTGTCTCATGAGACCTAACGATCCATCGAGGGGATATAGTGGGCCCCAACCATCACTTACTTAGTCCAATTCGTTCATTATATGAAAGGGGTGAAACATGATCAACATAAACTTTTTTATTGAAAAACTAACATATGAAATGTTAATAATTACCCCAATTAATAATCATAATCCTAAACCATTTAGAGTAATAAGGAAAACTATATCAAAATAGTACATCCCTTATCAAACTAATCATAAACCATTTATGGAAATAATAATTATGGTATCATTATAACATATTCCTAATGGTGAATAAGTGGGAAAATGGTTTTTATCATTGATGAATAGAAATACCATAAAAATTTCATTAAAAATATTATTGAGGAAAATATAATTTTTAATTTGAAAATAACTTTTAGAAATCAATAAAAATATTTCTTTAAGAATAACCTTGTAAAATTTTATGAAAATATTAACATAAATGAGTGTTCATTATGGCGGGTGATTCTGTACATGTCGTATAAGTTAAAAAAACATTCCTTTCACACAATTATAAAAAAGGTTAAAAAGTTCCTCGTTTATAAAAAAAAAGAAGATTCCTTTCAAAAAAATATTTTAAAAATCAATCATGCATAAAAATTTATTTAATAAATCCTTTTTATAATTTTAAAAAAAATTAAAAAATCATTAGAAATCATGGATATGGGAGAAAATATGATTTTTGATTGAAAATAAAAATAATTATCTATTTTCTTAAAATCATTTTATCAATCATTTTAAATACCAAAAAGAGTAAAATCGTAATATTACATGAAAATTTCATGAATAACCATATTAAAAGAATATTCATGAGTTTATTGAGTGATATATTATATTATTTTATCATGATAAATTTAATCATAAAAAATCCTGATAAATGATGAGATTGTAAAATAAACCCTTTTTGCTTTGGTAACTTTTGAATTGTGATCCCCATGAAAGAAATAAATTCAAATGAAAATTTAAATAACATGATTATAAATATATTCATCATATAACATATAAAAATGGGGATTATTTACATCACACAAAAGAATAAATCGTGAATATGGTTTATGTCTCATATAAGTAAATGTGAGACAAGAAAACCCTTACCTCAGGTTCGACTTCCTTCGTATGTGTCTGAACCTCTTATATAATAAATATAGATTTATTCTAACTATATTAAAGAACCGTAATTATATATATATATATATATATATAATACCATATATGATTTATTTATAGTCATTGATCATATTTTTATTGATAATTCTTTGTTAATATCATTATTTCATGTAATAACTGCTTCATTTTTCATGTAATGTTTGATTTGGTATTTTTGTCCCTTTTACTTTGATCATGGTTCCATAATATCCATAATTTTAACTATTTTATTGTTTAGTTTTCAAGGGCCATGGTCAAACAGATTTTAAAAACCTCTTAATGTTTCCCAATGGCTGACCAGAGTCGTCTCTCAAGGTGAAGGGTTTGGGAGTCTCACAATCTGAGCACTTGTGTATTTTGGTGTTATTGTTTTTCTTATTTTTTTGAAAGAATCTAGATATGATTATTGTTTGTTTTATTTTTTATTTCATGAATCTAAATCATAATATAGGAACACAAAATACACAGAAATACCATGAAGAAATGCATGGGGTCCTCAAGTGAGTTCCATCGGTTTAGATCATTATTTACATTTGTTTTAAGTCCTATAACTCAATGAAAAGACTCAATATCATTAATAAATACATCCTAAAATATTTTTATTAAGTATTAAACCAATAATATTCTCAATATATCCTCTAAAAATATGAGTAATCTCATGTGTTCTCTATGGTTAATGGGAAAATCCACTCCTCAATACAGTGATTTAACACATTCACTCATCTGGTAGCAATCGTGTACCATTCTCTCATTAAAATAACATGACACCACTGGTATGAAGTGTGATCCAAATGGATGAAGTAACTTAATCATAATAAGTATTGGGGTTTATCATCATCAATGGAATCCATAGTTATGATCACATTCTCTACACACCATCTTCACTGTTGTAATAGAATAAAAAAATGTAGATTGTGTAATTGAAACACAATAATTCATTCACTCCACTATGATTCCCCTTGGACCACCCAAAATGGTTTATATATCCATGATAATAAATATCCAGATCACTATGAAATCATATATGTGAAAAAACACAATTAAATTGAGGGTGAGAAAATAAAATCACACTATAATTGAATAAAGAAAAGAATGGAACATTGAATTAAAAATGCAGAAAGAAAAATATAGAAAGAAATTATAGCTAGGGTGAGAAGATTTTTAATACTTTTAATAAGTGGGGGAGATTATTTATTTTCATTAAGGTAGTGGAATTCTTCCTCCTTGCATTTAGTGTAGTGCGATGATTTCAATCTTCATCTGGATGACTTCCACGTATTGAAGTTGATGGTCGAGATAGATTTATTTGAGTGTATTTATTCCCACAATTGTGCTTCATATGTCTTTGAGAAATAAGCCTTGTATGTTTTAATTCAGACATTTTTTCGAGGGTTCATCTAGTGAGTTATGGACCGATGAGGTCTTGCCTTCTTCAAATTACCTAAACAGGGAAAATAAAGACACAAAAAATAATTAATATCGGAAGTTTTTCTCTTAATTGTATTATTATTATAACATATATATATATAGATAATATATATTATCTTTTTATTTTTATTTTTTTTATTAATTTTTAAATTTTATTCATTTTCATTTTTCCTTTTTATTTGTTCTTCTATGGAAGTGGGGGGTGTTTGGGTCTTTATGGGTTGCGACCTCTATTTATTTCATAGTGGTGGAGAGATTCATTGGATGATTTAGTCATGACGACGTACGTGGGTTTCTTCATGGTTGGTGAGGGTTCATCTAGAATGGATATATTTGGTTTTAATATGACTTCATCTTCCATCTATAATCATGGGATATTTTGTGTGGTGGATCTACAGAGAGTCATGTGGCTTAGGGTTAGGGATTCGATAGTGCTTCCTTCTCATCAATGGTGGATCCCTTGGATTTTTTCGGCTACGATGCACACTCAACAGGAAGTCTCCAGATTTTTTCCTCTGGTGGACCTCTCTTGCTTCGAGAGAAAGACTTCAAAGGGTGGTATGTGTATCTTATATGTGATGGTGGTGGTCATATTCTATGTTCATCAATTTGGAATCTTGGCATAATGAGACTCATCTGGTTTTGGTGAAAAATTTGAGGCTTTAGTTGATTGTGGTTGCAGGAGATGGAGATCTAGTTCAGCCATGGTTATGGTATTCAGTGGAGGCTACATTTATTTCTATAGGGTTTGGTAGGTTTTGTTGGGTTGAGGAAGTGGAAGTGACCATGCACAGTGCTCATAGTAAGGTGATGGTGGAAATAAAAAATAAGGTGTCAACCTATTGTGAATGTAGTTCATGGTAGGTTGTCTGTGGTTAGTATACTATGGAGATGGTTTTCAGTAGGTACTACCCTGGTAGGGAGTGCCTCAAAATATGTTCATAGGGTCACTTGGGTGACCATGAATTAGATCCATGGTAGGAAAAATGACAGTGATAAGTACGATCAGTTCATGAATTTACATTTTTTTAACCAAAATTTAATCAAAATAAATTCATTTCAGTGTATAATTTTTTCAAAAAATGGTAGAACAATTGAATAAAAAATTTAAACAATTAAATTCAATTTCAATAAATTTAATCAATTAAATATGCGATCAAATTTCCAATCTTTTTTTTAAATCACTTCTCTTAAATTTCAAATTATCATATCTCAAATAAACAATTCCAATTTCAATTTCAAAATTCAACTACGGACTTTGTTTAATTCAAATTTGTTTAAAAGAATCAATTCTCCAAAAAATAATCAATTTAAAAATTTAATTCCAAATTAAATTCTTATAATTTAAAATTCAAAATCAAAAATCAATTAAAATTTTCAATTATATGCCTTCTTCATTATCCTCAAATATCAACAAATATTTTAAAATAAATATTTTAATCCATTTGAAATTTAAGTCCAAAATTTAAAAAGTCACCAAAAATGAATGAATTAAAAAGTATTTGAATTAAAATTATAGGAATTTAAATTTAATAAAAGACAAAAAATGTTGAATGTTTCACCTCACATCACTCCCCCAAACATAGACTATTTCACTCCTGTGAAAAATTGTCATTGAATTTCAATTTATTCAAAAAATTAAAAATAAAGTCATACTTACTATATTCAAATTTAATAGTCATAATTGAAACAAAAAACATATTCATCCAATGTTTGAGGTATCATGCCTCATATGTGATTCAAACTACCAACTCACTTAAATTCAATCAAATCTTTAGTTCCGGAGTGGATCAAATTATATTTAAGAGGAATTAATTTTTTAACAAAAAGAAATTCCATTTTTTCCACTTTCCTATTCTTCTTCAAACCAAATTTTGATTATCCACTTTATTAAAACAACTCAAATTAATGTGTTATAATTCAATTAACTCCCTTTATGGGTTCAATATTCACCTCAGATAAATGAATTATTTTCTTACATAGACACTTATTCAATTTTTTTGATTTTTTATATTTTATTTTTAAAATTTTATCCATCCATGTATGTGCATAGAACTATGAAAAATAACTTATTGAAATTTATAGATGACTACTCAAACACATTGTATCATTATCTCAGAGATCCTTTGTGGGTTCCCAATTTTCTATTTTATTCTAGATTCAAAAGACTTATATCATTTTTATTTAAGTTGTCTTTATAAAGTATTATTTCTCATACATGTCAAATTACATTAGATTAAGTTCAAAATTTTAGTGACTTAAAGTTATAAAATTTATTCCCTAAAAATATTTGACTCACACACCTATTTTTGGGAATAAGACTAAAATTCCATAAAGGCGACGATCAATTCGCTCAACAATCATATAAATATCACATTTATATAACCAATGAATTACGTAAATTCTAAAATAATATTTTTGAACTAGATAGTGAAGTCACGAAGTTCAAGAAAATTTTGAAAAATCATTACATAAACTACAAAAAAGTATATTTATAGAACTATATTTTTAGATTTTTTTAAAAATATATAAGAACAAAAACATATAGAAACTATATACAGATTCCTAATTATTATTTTTTATGTTTTTTTGAATTAAAGTAAAAAAATAAATTTAAAATAGAAAATGATATTTACAATATTTACAACCAAAACATCCTTTTTTTGTTTCTATTTTATATAAGTTTTTTAACATTTTTCATTATGAATTTTTATTTATTTATTTATTTACTGATTTACAAAAAACTTATAGAAAATAGTGAATAGAAATTATTCAAAAATTCTAATACATTAACTAAAAATCTATCTAAAATTATTCTAACAAGTTTAGGTATCCTCCCCCACATGTGTTCATGACACTGTTCATTAAAATTCTAGCAGAATACAGCAAATTACTGTGAATAAATAGTGAAAATAAGTACAGACAACATGATGTTTATTTTTCAGTAGGTTTGAGTTGAGCTATCCTGTGGTGCTCTATGGATATCTTCTAGCTATCCTACAAGGTTTTTTCACTTAAGGAAACCCTCTAGAAATTGGAATAAATATTAGAAATTTTTTTATTAAAAAAAAGTTAAAGAAAATGAAAAATGTAAGGGGTGAGAATCTTGGGTTATCCCTTCCAAGAGGGGATGTAGTTAGACTGTATATAGTTGGAAAGTCCTTTGATTATCCCTGGTCTATTGTTGGGTGGGGTTTTATTTAAATAACCAACACATTATTCTTCTTCAACATCTCATCTACACTTATTATAGGTCCCCTTGAACAGAGCACTATAGTGACTCCAGTCCCATGGTAATGAAAAACATGTTGAAATGTGGGGCTAGAAAGATTAGGTATAGGGAATGCTCAGTCTCTACCATAACTTCTGTGGCTTTTTCTTATAGTGACTTCTCCAATTTTTCTACTTGGATAGATTAAAATAAAGGGGAGTAAATAAGTAATTATAATTAAAAAATCATAACATGGTGAGATCAAGTCAAGATATCCCCCTTCATATGTTACAACATGTATTTTTATCTCTTTAAGAGTTATCAATAGTGATTCTTATTCTACTGTTGTGCCTCCCTCCAGTTGATAGTCATGGTAATATTGAGGTAGTGACTAACTATCTATATATCCATGGAATTATTCTTCTTTATAAACTTATCCTATGGTATCATCTTAATATTTTTCAAGAGAAAATTCAATAAGTCTATCAAAGGAATATTCATCCAGCTCTTCTTATTCATCATTTTGGGCAGTTTCATCTTCAATTTATAGAATCTCTAGTTTCTCCTCTAGTATTTACATATCAAATATTTATTAAAGGGGATATATAGTAGGTTCTTTATCTTATAGATCTAGGGTGAGAAAAAATGATGTGCGTTATGGAATTTTAAAACTTGGGAGATAAAGTTGTAGAATAGATATTGAAAAATCAAATCATCTTAAATATTGATTCACTCTCTCGTATGACCTAGTTTAAAACTCTTGTTTCTCATGAAAAAACCATTAAAGTCATTTGTAATGCCCAAATCTTCTGTTTCTTAAATTCTATCCCCAAATTAATATTCCTCACATCCTTCTTCTTCATCATCCAGGATGGTGATCGTACCATGATTCACTGTTTTATTCCACCCTTACACCGCTGTTTTAAACTAGTTTTGTAATGAATATTCCAAATATAATAATAAATTTAACTTTATGTTTAAATCATTTAATTAATTTTAATCAACATTATAATGGGAAATGTTACTTGTTTTTATTATTTCAATGTATGTGGAGGTGATTTGGAGGGCCCTTGATAAAGTGGAAGAAAAATGGGCCAAAATTGCATGGATCCATGGAAATCTGTCCACTATTTTGCATAGTACACGAACTTCGTGCATCCAAATGGGATGAAATTTTGTGGGTCTGTCCAAAATTTAATTGGATACATTTCATATTAAGTAACCCAATCCTGATTCGGCTTTTATGGGGCCCATCCGAACTGATCTGTCCAAACCACTGAATTTGGACCAAGTCAAATGTGGTGTTCTGTATTTTATCAATATATTGAGATGTAGTTGTCCAAATGGTTCCAAACTTTCTATGGAGACATTAAAGAGGTAGGGATACAACTTTTCTATTTTTTCAAAAGCGAGATAAGGCTGTCTGAAGACCAAAACTCATGGTACAACTGGACTAATGAAATCTATGTGCCTAAAACCACCTTCCAATTTTCATATAAAATGGCACCAAGGGAACATAATTTGAAAGTTCGAACCAGGATCCACACTCTTCCATTTTGGAGACCCAAAGGGGTCCCCTCACAATCCAAGAATTTCTGGAGGCCCCTATCCTCATAGGGGAATCAAGGATGAAGAAGGAGTTCCACCCGAGCTTCCTCCTCCTCCCGATGTCGAGCTAAAAGTTGGGTGTTCGTTGTGAGGGAGCTACACACATGTCAAGGGAGTTTATATGCATACACTAGCTACAGGTTTGGATTGATTTGGGTGTTTAAACATTTCATTCCATGTATATTATTTTATTTCATATTTTAATGCTTGATTTGATGCATGTGAGTGTTATGCTCTTAATTTATAACTGGTCGGTGTGAGGTTTTGAGTGCATGACTTGTGTTGTTCCGATTCGACATCACAAGAATCCTTTTTATACCCACCTTATTGAGATTTAAATATTATTTGGAATATCTTATTCCATGCATAATTAATGGACCTTGACAATACGATTGTTACGTCAAGGTTTGGTCCTTGAAGAATTTAAATAAAATCTTAGGAATTAATCGAGATTCTAATTAACTCCAACGAAATAATTACTCTAAACCTAAGATGAATCCCTATGAAAAATGAACATGATATGTGTGTAGTGAAATAACATCGAACCTTTTATCTCATATTTTTCAAAATCCACTAGGTCACTCAACTTTTAAGCTATTTCAACCAAGTCATTGTTTTAAACTCTTTTCAAAACCACCCCCTCTCTTAGTCATTTTTATTAAAAATAAACACTCTAAAACTACCAAAGCTCCTTGAGAGACGACCTAGGGTCTACCCTAGACTATTAATAAACCTTAAAAACATAATCAATTTGAATTTTCATGACAACACGGTCAAATTTTGGCACCGTTTCCGGGGAGCTCTTTGGTTTTTTGTGCGTGTTTTTGATAAAATTTTTGTAATTTTTGTGAATATTTGTTTGTTTTATCTTATACCTTTGCATTTATTTTTGTGTTCTAATTTATTTATTTTGTAGGTTCTATGTATGAAGCATTCTACTTTGGGATACCTACAAAATTTTGAACCTGAACCAGAGAGGATCCTACATCAACGAAACTGAGACACACAAGACCACACTTTGATGGAGGAGACATCACATCTTAAAATTATTCTTGATCCTTCTTCTTCTTCTGAAACCAAAGTTAAAACTGAACATAACTTGTATAACATGGCTGAAAATAATAGAACACTAAAATAACTAACCTCACCTGATGTTGATATCTGACCCACTTACATTCAATTACAAGGTGAGGCACCCAATTTTGAACTAAAATCTGGTTTAATTCATTTATTACCAAGATTTCATGGACTGCTTGGAGAAGATCCACATAAGCATTTAAAATAATTTCATACTATGTGTTATACATTAAAGTCTGCTAATTTTGATTAGGACCAAGTAAAACTTAGAGCATTTCCATTTTCATTAGAAGACATGGCTAAATATTGGTTGTCTTGTGTTAATTCACCTATTAGAGGTTGGGCGGACATGAAACGACTTTCTCTTGAATAATAATTCCCATACTCTCAAACTGCAACAATAAGGAAAGAAATATGTTGGATAAGACAATCTCAAGGAGAAACCCTTCATGAATATTGGGAACGCTTTAAAAGATTTTGTTCAAGTTGTCCACACCACCAAATAAGCGATCAACTTTTAATACAATATTTTTATGAACATTTAATTCCAATAGATCGTAACATGAATGATACTGCTGTAGGTGGTGCACTAGTTGATAAAACCCCAATCGCTGCAAGGACCCTAATTGAGACCATGGCACAGAACACTCAACAATTCATTTCAAGGTCCAGTGTACCCATTCAAGGTGTCCATGAGGTGCAAAGTACTGAATTCGAGAAGAAGGTGGACACAAAGTTTGAAGAGGTGAGTACCCTTCTACGACAACTTGCTCTTTCCCAAGGAAAATTCCAATCTCCTCCTCTCATACATTTTGGTATATGCTCTTATGATACCCACTATTCTGACCAATGCCCCCAATTGAGAGAAACTTATGAGAGTTGTGAGGCAATATTCCTAGGACGCCCCTATAACCAACCCATTAGGAAAGAACCTTACTATCCATCCAACCTTGGGTGGAAAGACAACCAAGACTATAGGAAAGGTGGTATTCAAACCAGCCTCATCAACCATGGAACCAACCAGGGCAAAGTAGTCATCAACCACCACCACCCAGAAATTTTCAACCACCCCAAAGGCCTTTCCAACAACCCCCTCCAAAACCCGAGCCTAGCCTAGAAGATATGATGAAAAAATGGCTTCCAATAATCTCCAGTTCCAACAAACCACCCAAACAGCCATACAAGACCTCAAAACCCAATTAGGCCAACTAGCTAACTCAGTGGGTGAAATCTAAAGCCATGGGTCTGGAAAACTACCATCTCAACCACTTGTCAACCCTAGGGATAAGGGAAATGTTAGTTCCATCACCCTTAGGAGTGGAACTCAACTTAAAATCCAAATAACACCTCCATTAGAGTCATCCCCTCCTAAGGAAACCACCATCCCAACCACTGAAAAAGATTCAAATGAGGTGGAACCTTGTCTTGAGAGAATTCCTATCAAAGGAAAGAGTGTGTCTATTGATGACTTACCAAACCCAAGAATTCCTATTCCATTTCCCCACAGAGCCACTCAACCAAGGAAACAAATGGAAACTGAACTTGATAAAGAAATATTGGATACTTTCAAAAAAGTTAAGGTTAACATTCCATTGATTGATGCCATGAAGCAAATTCCACGTTATCCTAAGTTTCTAAAGGAGATATCTACACATCGAAGGAGACTTCGTGGTGATGAGAAGGTAAGTTTGGGGAGGAATGTCTCAGCATCGATACAACCATCACTTCCCACCAAGTGCAATGATCCTGGGACATTCTCAATTCCGTGCACCATAGGGGAGTATTATTTTTCTAATGTTATGCTTGATTTGGGTTCTTCTATTAATGTGATGCCTCACTCTAATTACTCTTCTTTGCAGGTCGGAGAACTAAATCCCACAGGAATAGTTGTTCAGTTAGAAAATCAGAGTACGGCACACCCTTCTAGTGTGTTAGAGGATGTTCTTGTGAGGGTTCAAAATTTAATATTTCCTGCTGATTTTTATGTGCTAAAAATGGAATATGATAGGATGAATGGACATGCCCAAATTATATTGTTGAGACCTTTCTTGAAAACCTCCAAAGCCATAATTAATGTCCATAATGGTACATTATCTATGGAATTTGGTGGTAACATAGTCCATTTCAAAATCCTTCATGCCATGAAGCACCCCTCAGAAGAACATTCCTCTCTCTTGGTAGATTCAATTGATGTACTCCATTCCCCTAAAATCACTTCATTTGTTTCCCCTGATCCCCTTTCTGAATTTTCCTCTTTGATTGAAATTCTTGGAAATGAATCATGTGTTGATTGTTGTAGTGGTCTAGAAAAGTGTCATGCATGTTTATTAATTGATAATTTCTTGAACACAAAGGATCACATGACCATCGATGATACTTCTATGCTTGAAAATGCTAATTCCTCATCTGAGGATGATACCATTGAGCAGTTAGATGAGATGAGTGACCTCTCACTTTCACGCACACTCCCATCAATCCAAAATCCACCTAAATTGGAACTAAAGCAACTGCCTCAAGATTTAAAATATTCATATCTTGAGAATGGAAACAAGTTTCTCGTCATCATTTCTAGTTCACTCCCTCCAGAGCTTGAATTGCGACTGCTTGAACTTTTGAGGGAGTATAAACAAGCATTGGGATGGAAACTTGCAGACATTCCTAGTATTAACTCGTCAATTTGTACACATCATATTTTATTAACAGATGAGGCTAAACCAGTGAGGCAGGAACAACGTCGACTGAACCCAAACCTCTTAGAAGTAGCTAAAAAGGAAGTAACAAAATTATTGGCTTCTGGAATCATTTACCCCATCTCTGATAGCAAATGGGTTAGTCCCGTTCAAGTATTTCCTAAAAAAATGGCCTAATGGTAATTAAAAATGAAAACAATGAATTGGTTCCAACTCGTGTGCAGAATAGTTGGCATGTCTGTATAGATTATCGCCGACTAAACCAACACACTAGGAAGGACCATTTCCCATTGCCATTCATTGACCAAATGCTAGAGAGGCTAGCAGGGAAGTCCCATTACTGTTTTCTTGATGGGTATTCTGGATACTTTTAGATCCATATTGCCCCCGAGGATCAGGAAAAGACAACCTTCACTTTCCCGTTTGGCACATTTTCCTATAGAAGGATGCCATTTGGTTTGTGCAATGCTCCAGGTACATTCCAGCGATGTATGATTAGTATTTTTTCGGATTACCTGGAGAATTGCATGGAAGTTTTCATGGATGATTTTACTGTTTATGGATCCTCTTTTGATGAATGTTTAAGTAGTCTTGGTTCCATTCTACGTCACTGTATTGAAATGAATCTTGTATTAAATTATGAAAAATGCCATTTCATGGTGAGACAAGATATAGTTTTGCGACATGTCATTTCTGGGGTTGGTATCCAAGTAGATAAATCGAAAGTGGATGTTAGTTATTCCCTACCATTCCCTAAAAATGTACGTGATGTGAAGTCTTTCCTAGTTCATGCTGGATTTTACTGACGTTTCATTCATGACTTTAGTAAAATTTCACTTCCCCTCTCCAGCTTACTCCAAAAATAAAAAGGCTTTGTTTTTTATAATGAATGTGAAGAATGTTTTAATAAATTAAAATGGAGTCTCACATCACCATAGGTAATCCAACCACCTCGGTGGGATTTACCATTTGAGCTCATGTGTGACGCCTCTAACTATGCAGTTGGGGAAGTCTTGTCACAAAGGGTTGACCGAGCTCCACATGTCATAGCATATGCCTCACGTACTTTGGACCCTGCCCAAGCAAACTACACCACCACTGAAAAAGAATTTCTTTCCATTGTGTTTGTCTTTGATAAATTCAGGTCATACCTTTTAGGGTCCAAAGTCATTGTGTTCTCAGACCATGTAGCCCTCCGGTATCTTCTAAAGAAACTGGAAGCCAAACCACGTCTCATTCGTTGGATGCTCCTCCTTCGGGAATTCAATCTAGAAATTAGAGATAAAAAAGGAGCAGAGAATGTGGTGGCAGACCATATCGGTAGGATCCCCCCATCCTCGAACATTGTCTCATCCCCCTGTATTCCCATTAATGACTTTTTTCCTAATGAGCAATTGTACAAAGTGCAAGATGTTATTCCCTGTTATTCTGAAATTGTAAATTATTTGGTAGAATCTTTCATTCCTACTGATTTTAACAAAAACCAACCATTCGTCTAAAACATGAGTCTCGTTGGTACATTTGGGATGACCCCTACCTTTGGCGCACATGTAGCGATCAGGTTCTTAGTCATTGTATTCCCGATAGCGAGTTTCAATTTGTCCTTAGATTTTGCCACACTCTTGCTTGTGGGGGCCACTTTGGTCCCCAACGGACTGCTCGCAAAGTTCTTGATTCTGGTCTCTTTGGGCCAACACTTTTTTGGGATGCCCATGAATTTTGTAAATCTTGTCCTCGTTGTCAAAGAATGGGGAATGTCTCTAAAAGGAATGAAATTCCACAACAACCCTTGCTCTTTCATGACATTTTTTATGTTTGGGGAATTGACTTTATGGGTCCATTTCCCAATTATTTTGGAAACTTTTACATTCTTTTGGACGTTGATTATGTATCAAAATGGGTAGAGGTACGGGCCACAAAGATAGGTGATTCCAAAACAGTTTTAGAATTTTTGAGAACTCAGATCTTTTGTAGGTTTGGATTACCTAGGTTCATCATTAGTGACCAGGGTTCTCATTTCTGCAACTGAACAATGCAATCACTTTTGCATTGGTATGGGGTCGGTCATCGAGTTTCTACTACATATCATCCACAGACCAATGGTCAAGCTAAGGTGTCAAATAGAGAGGTAAAACAAATTCTTGAAAAAACAGTTCAACCCAATAGGAAATATTGGAGTCTTAGACTCGATGATTCATTATGGGCTTACCATACTGCTTTTAAAACTCCCATTGGAATGTCACCTTCACTACCACAAAAATAGTTTTTCGCAGCTCCCCCTTTATCAGCGCTTGTTTAGTAGCGCTGAT
This sequence comes from Viscum album, assembly GCA_963277665.1. Lineage (NCBI taxonomy): Eukaryota > Viridiplantae > Streptophyta > Magnoliopsida > Santalales > Viscaceae > Viscum > Viscum album. The sequence continues at coordinate 628,907,050 of OY728134.1, read as the reverse complement.
AAAAGAGGGCCTTTATCAGCGCTTTTTTTAGCGCTGATAAAGGGTCGGCTTCAAAAAAAATTAAATATATTAATATATTAATATATAAATATAGTTATATTGTTATATAAATATAATATATAATTTTTAAATATATTTTAGATAAGTATAAATGTACATTTACACTTATTATACTCAATATATTAGATATTTAGTGAAAATGACTTCTTAAAAAATTAAAAAAATATTTTTAATTAATATTTTGATAATAATTATGGAGTAATAGTCATTTAATAACAATTTGAGGACTAAAAAAATTAAAAAAAATTAAAAAAAGATCCAAAATATGTTGAAAACGCAACTCAAACTTCAAACGGCCATAACTTTTGATCTGGGTGTCCGTTTGAGCTCTACCACATATTAAATCGAAGCTTGAGATGAGCTCCACGTCGTTGTGACCTGGGGGGGCCCCGGTCAAGTGTTTTTCGAGGCCAAAAGAGGCCCAGAAGGCCTCCAAAACTGAGTTTTTGTTGGGGTACCCAGATTTTTTAACATTTTGTGGATTTTCAAACTCGTTTAAGGGGGTATTATTGGCTTTTCTTGGCGGGGACTGAATTTATTCCAAGGTATTACATTCATATTGATATTATTTCTTTTCAATTTCATCCTTTTTTATAATGGACTGCTATTTATAATCAAATATATAACTATATGTACATATTTTTTATATATTCGCACCTAAAAATTAAATTTTTTAACTAAATAATTAAACATATTTACATATAAAATATATTAGCTTTATCTAAATAATAACTAATATCCATTTTATTTAAAAAACCAATATATGAATATTTATATACCTATATATTAATCTAACTATATATATATATTAATCTAACTATATATATATTAATCTAATAACTATATATATATTAATATAACTACATATATATATATATATTAGTATTACTATAAATATATATATTAATATCACCATAAATATATATATTAATATCACTATATATATATATATTAATATAACTATATAAATATATATTCATATAACTATATATATGTTAATATAACTATATATATGTTAATATAACTATATATATGTTAATATAACTATATATATGTTAATATAACTATATATATGTTAATATAACTATATATATATTAATATAACTATATATATATATTAATATAAATATATATTACTATATGAATAAATATAACTAAATATATATATATATATAGATATAGATATATATTAATACCACTATATATATATATTAATATTACTATATATATTATAATATAACTATATATATATATTATAATATAACTATATATATATATTAATATAAATATATATTACTATACGAATAAATATAAATAAATATATAAATATATATATAGAGATATCATGAATTGGAAAGCAAATCAAAATAGAGTAGTGGTAAGGGCTTAGGCGCGCAGGGGGAAGGTCTCGAGTTCAAATCCTGGTGGAGGCAGGGGTGCGCGCACATGGGGAATATTGGAGAAAGCGATGTTAAAGAGTGGAGGGGGTGCGTGGGGTGCGTGGGGTGTTGTATAGGGGCCGAAAAGTGATATAAAAGGGGGGGGGGTTCAAGCGCTATAAAAGCCCCCCCGATTGGCAGTATTTTTTAATTTTTTTTAATTTTTTTTAACTTTTATCAGCGCTCTTTTAAAAGCGCTGATAAAAGGGTCCTTTATCAGCACTAAAACGAAAGCGCTGATAAAGGGGACCCCCCTTTATCTACGCTGGCTTTATCAGCGCTTTTCTAGCGCTGATAAAGGCCATTTTTAGCATTGATAAAGGTCGTGTTTGTAGTAGTGCTTATAGGCTTGTTTTTGGAAAGAGTTGTCACCTTCCTATTGAGATTGAGCACCGGGCCTACTAGGCCATCAAAAAATGAAATTCTAATCATTCTGGTGCAGGTGCTTAAAGGAAGTTGAAGATTCAGGAGCTAGAGGAAATGAGAATAGATGCGTACGAAAACTCCAAGATTTATAAGGAGAGAACCAAGGCTGCCCATGACCATATTATCCTTCATCGTCAGTTCCATATTGGCCAGAAGGTCCTCCTTTATAATGTAAGGATGAATTTTCATCCAGGTAAGCTTCATTCCTGCTGGTTTGGACCATACACTGTTACTAACGTCTCTCTATTTGGTGTTGTCCAGGTTTAAAATGAAGAAACCAAGCAAACATTCATTGTCAATTGGAAGCGGCTGAAGCACTTTCATGAAGCCATTCTGGAGTCTCCGATGGAGGAACTCCAAGTTCAAGAAGCAAACTATGAATGACATCCACCAGGTTTTATCCTTCCCGCATTCTCTTTTACTACAATGAGAACACTGTATACTCTAGGTGTGGGGGGATGGGTACATTCCTGGGTTAGTTAGTAATTTTCATCATTTTCTCCTTTTGTTTTCTCTTTTTGGCCTTCTTTATGGTATTTGCATTTTTCCCCATCAACAATTTCGAAGTTCCATGATTTGGAGACCATAAAGTGGGGAAAGTAAAAATACCATAACGAAGGCTAAAAAGAATTTGTGTATGATTTTACCATCAAGGAGTGATTTTTTTAGTGAATTGGTTTTATGTCAATGATATAAATGGTTGTATCACTATGAAAAATTTTAGATGATTGATGCCCCTTGTGTGATTAGTTTTTGGAAAACTGTGTCACTAATATCTCTATACATTTTTGCACCAAACCACAATGTGTGAATATTTCTTACTTAATATAAGGTAAATATATGTTGGTTTAATATTTTTCAGCTTGAAATGATATTTCCATACGTTCGTTCCTTATCCGATCTGTTTCATTATTGTACCAGATTGACCTATTTGTGTGTACCTAATGTCTGACTATTGTACGCCCTCAAAAAAATTGTTGTGTCTTGGTCAGGTCAAAAACCACTCATCCTCAACCTTTGATCTTGTTATAACTATTGCAATTAGTGTCATGAGGAGATCAAACAAGGGTTGAGAGATGAGTGTGAGATTTGTTCCAATTGCAACTTCTAAAAAAATATAATAAATGAGGGGAGTGATGAAATATGCAACATATGGGGATATCTAGGTCGGGAGCTTATGTTTTCACTTCTGAGAATTCTTAAATGAGTGGGTCTTGAAATATGATTGCAAAGGATATAGGACAGGTTCGGTGACAAAATCATTTAAGCTGAAAAATGTTAAAATAACATATATTTATTGGATAACAAGAGGAAAGAATAGAATGGAATGGTTTTCACACACACACATGGAGAGTTAGTGTCATGGTTTACTTATGAATTCCTTTCTCAATTGGGTATCATGAATCTTTTTGAATTTTGCTATGATATGATTTATGAGACAACTTTTTCTATTTTCACTAGGAAGAACTCCTTGGTGTGGTTCGTGCATTGATAAATTTACTTTAAATAAAATTTCCTCAAATGATAAATCTTAAGGATGTTGGAAATATATATATATATATGCATCATTGTATTTGGATATGTGACTTTTTGATGGAGTGAAAATGTTTAGGTGTGGGGGTGTGATCGTACCATGATTCACGGTTTTATTCCACCCTTACACCTCTTTTTTAAACTAGTTTTGTAATGAATATTCCAAATATAATAATAAATTTAACTTTATTTTTGAATCATTTAACTAATGTTAATCAATATTATAATGGGAAATGTTACTTTTTTTTATTATTTCAATGTAGGTGGAGGTGATTTGGAGGGCCCTTGATGAAGTGGAAGCAAAATGGGTCAAAATTGCATGGATCCATGGATATCTGTCCACTGTTTTGCACAGTAAACGAAATCCGTGCATCCAAATGGGCTTAAATTTTGGGTTCCAGTCCAGAATTTAATAGGCTACATTTCATATTAAGGTACCCAATACTGATTCCGCTTCTATGGGTCCCATCCTAACTGATCTGTCCAAGACACCGAATTTGGACCAAGTCAAATGCGGTGTTCTGTATTTTATCAATATCTTGAGCTGTAGTTGTCCAAATGGTGACGAGCTTTCGGTGGAGACATTCAAGATGTTGGGCTACAATTTTTCTATTTTCTCCAAATCGAGATAAGGCTGTCTGAAGACCGAAACGGGTGGTACAAGTGGATTAATGAAATCTGTGGGCCTAAAACCACCTTCAAATTTTCCTATAAAAGGGCACCAAGGGAACCTCATTTGCAAGTTCAAACCAGGAGCCACACTCTACCATTTTTGAAACCCAAAGGAGTCCTCTCACCAGCCAAGAAGTTCTAGAGGCCCCTATACTCACAGGGGAATCAAGTATGAAGAAGGAGTTCCACCCGAGCTTCCTCATCTCCCGATGTCGAGCTAAAAGTTGGGTGTTCGTTGTGAGGGAGCTACACACATGTCAAGGGAGTTCCGATTCATAAACTAGATACTAGTTTGGAGTAATTTGGGTGTTTAAACATTTCATTCTATGTATCTTATTTTATTTCAGATTTGAATTCTTTATTTGATTCATGTGAGTGTTATGCTCTTAATTTCTAACCGATCGGTCTGAGGTTTTGAGTGTGTGACTTGTGTTGTTCTGATTGGACATCACAAGAATACTTTTCATACACACCTTATTGAGATTTTAATATTATTTGGAAGCTATTATTACATGTAAAAGTACTGGACCTTGACAATACGATTGTTACGTCAAGGTTTGGTCCTTAAAGCATTGAAATAAAAGCTTAGGAATTAATCGGGATTCCAATTAACTCCAACCAAAGAATTACTCAAAAACTAAGATGAATCTCTATAAACAATGAACTTGATATGTGTGTAGTGAAATCACATCAAACCTTTTATCTCATATTTTTCAAAATACACTAGGTCACTCAACTTTTAAGCTATTTCAACTAAGTCATTGTTTTAAACTCTTTTCAAAACCACCCCTCTCTTAGTCATTTTTATTAAAAATACACACTCTAAACCTACCAACACTCCTTGAGAGACGACCTAGGGTCTACCCTAGACTATAAATCAACCTTAAAAACATAATCAATTTTTTGTTTCATGACAACGCGGTCAGATGGCCATCAGTGGGGATAATTCTGTAAAATTATAACAAGGGAGATTAGCTGATAATTTACCTTGAGTAAAATTAAAATAGAATGAAATTAGTTTAGTTGTAACTCCCTTATTAGTTACATCATTTCTATCATTCTCAAGTTACAATGACTCATTGATGCTTTATTGTGTAGATTGGGTCATCAGTGGGAATTTTAGATTCTCTTCAAAAATGATCTCATCTACTTCTTCATCACCCTCTCGGGCCTGCAACAATTCTTTTGATTCTGAAATTTCATTTATAATAGGAGTGAGTTCAATGGATAATTATTTTTAAATAAAATCATAGAAAGAAAAGTTCAAAATAATGTCTCCCTCAAGTGTTTCAACTTTGTTTTTATTTTCCGGGTACACTAGATTTGGGTAGATGTGTTCAATAGTGAATCATCTAAGATCGTATGATTTTAAAAAATATCCCTTTTACTCTTGAATAAATTATTTGAAAAATACCAAGGGCTCAAACTCTTTATCTTTTATTGTTTACTTTTCTCTATAAGCTCTTTGAAGGCAGTGGAAATTGTGATATACATTCTACTCAACTCCTTAATCATTTCTCTATGTTCTTCTTGTTGTTGGTTCTCTTTCACTTGGAAATCCTTCAGTATAGATGTGTAGTTATAAATTCACTCTTTTATAATTTCTTATTCAGTTTTATGGTGTGGGGATGTACTATTGATGGTATTCATGTTCGTTTATATAGTAGTTTCCATCCTCCCACCCATTGGTGTGTATTGAATGTCATTGTTGGTATTTCCATTGAGTGTCCATCTCCTGATATTACTATGTGAATTTTTACTAGGTATATTCGTGGGGATCCATTAAATAATTGTCTCATTGTAATTATTGTCCCATTGTGGAGAGAAAGATAAATAAGAAAACAAAAACTATGGAAAACTGAAAAATATGGAAAAAAATTATTTACAATTGTGTTAAGGAAAGTGGGAACTCAAACTAAATCACTAAAAATGACTCCAATTTGATCACATGGTTTCCAAAATCCATGGTAAAATATAATTTAAAAACATAATAATGAAACCTAGTGGATGACCAGAGTCGTCTCTCAAGGAGAAGGGTTTGGGATTCTCACTATCCGAGCACTTAGGTATTTTTTATTATTGTTTTTATTATTTTTTTGAAAGAATCTATAGATGATGATCATTTTTTGATTTTTTATTTTATGAATATAAAGAATAATATAGGAACACAATAAACACATAATGTTTAGTAAGAGATTCATGGGATCCTAGAGTAGATTCTAATAGGATGGGTCATTATTTACATTTTTTCTAAGTCTTTGAACTCAATGAACAGACTCAATATCATTCATCCATGCATCCTCCACTATTTTACTTAAGTATGAAAGGACTAATATACTCAAGGAATCCACTAAATAAACCAGAAATCTCATGTGTTCTTCATAGTTAATGGGATAATACACTCCTCAATCGAATGAATGAACTCACTCACTCAATTGGCAGAAATTTCATACCATTCTCTCATTCAAATCACACGACTCCACTGGTATAAAGTGTGATCTAAATGGAGGGATGAATTGAAGTATAACGAGTAGAGGGGTGTAGATCATAACTGGAATGTTGATTCACAATCGACTCCTCTAAAAACCATCTTCATTGTTGCACCAAAATCATAAAAATATTGATTGAGGAATTACTTTTACACATATGGCCTTTAACAACATGCAAAAATGGACTTTAAAAGTCCTAAAAATGATATTAATCACAACGATGATAAAGGGGGTTCCCCTTTATCAACACTAAAAAAAGCCCTGATAAAAGGCTACCTGACTGTAAGTGTGTTTTTTATATAATAGCACACCCATAAAAAACATGCAATCAAACCTGTACACCAAACACATCACACCCAAAAGAAAACCTACTATATATAATTAATTGACATCATGAATACAAAACAATATACCAATGGTATATAAAAAAATAAACACTGTTATTAACATTTCAAACAAAATTTTTTATATAATTATATTTACAATTGTCCAAAAAACATTCTAAAACATTCATATTTCATCTTTTTATGCTCTTGATCCCCTCTCAAACATCTCCACCCATGTTATTAGTTTACGAAAAAATCATATCAACTAGAGAAAAATATTACACCTATATAAGAAAACAAATATTTTGATAGTAATACAATAAATAAATAAAATAAACATTAATATGAAAGAAAATATTAATAAAATTCAATATTTAATAAAAATGACACATTTGGAGTTATATTGGTTACACTATGTGTTCTATTAAGGTTGGGTTGATTCATAAACGTTATAAATGAGTTATGGATCATTTTCCTAAAATATCAAAATAATCTGAATGTATTTACTCGGTTTTGAGTATGTCACTTGTTCAATTTTAAATAATGACACATTTGGAGTTATATTGGGCACACCGTGCATTGTATTGAGGTGTGGATAATTCTACCATTCATAAATTACTGATGGATCATTGTCCTAAACTATAAAAACAATCAAAATGTGTTTTCTTGGTTTTCAGTATGCCAGTTCTGTTTTTTACTAAAATGTCATTTCAAACTAAAAACACGCATTTTGAGTCATACCATTCAAATATTGCATAATTTTGACAAGAGACTACTTTATACACATAAAAAATGAATTATGAATCATTTTCCTAAATTGTCATGGAAATCGGAGCATTCTTTCTTATTTTTCAGTGAGTGACACGTTTTGAACTAAAATATCAATTTTAAACTGATAATGGAATCTTTTAATTATACCGACCACACCGTGCATCGTATTGAGATGCAGTTGATCCCTACATGTTAAAAATGATTAATATATCATTTTAATAAATTATCAAAACAATCCAAATGTTTTTACTCTGTTTTTAGTATGTCATATGTTGTTTTTATTTAAATTAATGTCAATTTTAAACAAAAAGGCACTTTGAGTTGTACTAGACACACTATGCATTGTATTGAGGTGAAGATGATCCCTACACATCCAAAATTACAAATACGTCATTTTTCTAAAATATCAAAACAATATGAATTCATTTTATTAGTTTTCATTATGTCACTAGTTTTTTTACTTAAATTAATGTCAATTTTAAATAAAAGAGACACTTTGAGTGATATCAATCACATCATGTGTCGTATTGAGGTATGGTTGGCTCTTACATATCACAAATTATTCATGTATCATTTTACTATAGTATCAAAACAATATGAATGTTTTTTATTAGTTTTTAGTATGTCACTTGTTGTTTTTACTTAAATTAATGTCAATTTTAAATAAAAAGAGACACTTTGAGTTGTACCAGCCATACCATGCATCGTATTAAGGTAAAAAATATTCTTAAATGTCAAAAATGACTAAAAAATAATTTTCATAAAATATCAAAACAAACTGAATACATTTTCTCTATTTCCAGTAAGTCACATTTTGTTTTTACTTAAATTAATGTCAATTTAAAATTAAAAGAGACATTGTGAGTGATATCGGGAACACTGTGTGTGTAAATCCTGACCTCAGTTACCTAGTGTTCATGAATTATTACATAACATTTTCATGATAGAAGGAATCATGTCCCGAAAGACCGATTAGTTTAGTAGACTTGGAAGTACTAGATATGTTCATAAGTTTTACATTACATTGTGAAATAAAAACATCAACAAAATTTTTTCCCCTTTTGAACACACTTATATCCTTATCCTATCCTTTCAGATCAACCATAAAATATTTCTTCAAATCCTGGGAAAAATAAAACAGAGAAAGGGGTGATCTCAGATGCTCAGTAAAGATAACAATATAGCGTAAAATTTCATAAATAAGAATAAACATTTAAGGCAATGTATAAGACTAAAACAAAAGCCTTTTAAACTTAAACATCAGAATAATATGGAAAATATAAAATCAAATAATTCCATTTACTTATTCACATGGTTATTCTACTAGTCTAATAATCATATGCAATTTCAATATCCAATTTCATAATGATGGAATGCATATTGCCAGACTTCATAACAACATAGTCAAGGCCTTGTGCCAAGAATACAAATAATATTTTTCCAAGGAATTGTACCAAGAAAATAATTTGTCTCATGAGACCTACCGATGCATCGAGGAGCTATAGCAGGCTCCATCTGTCACTTAATAAGTCCAACGTATTCCTCATATGAAAAGGTTTAAACATAACATAAACATTCATATTAAAACTATCATAAGAAATGTCAATAATTTATACATAAACCATTAATGGTATAAAAAATAACACATCCATAGTCAAACATATCACAAAACCTTCAATACAATATGGAATATTTTTATCATAATAAATCAACTTCAAACAATCTTAAAATCCATCAAAAGGATGTTGACATAGATGATATCAAAACGTTTTTTAGAGAAATATCTCTTTCTATTTTGAAAACATTTAAAAGTCATATAATTATAAAAGAAAACATTTATTTTTAAAATATTCTTATAATAATTTAAGTGAAGCTTCGATGATATTATAACGGTGGAAAGTATCTTCACCCTCCGTGTAAGTTAAAAAACATTCTTACCTTAATTTTGTCAAAAAGGTCATGAAGTACCTTGTTTGAAAAATGACGGAAAGATTCCTTTAAAAAAATATAAGATCAAGTAAGGGAATAAATGAATTTAACCCACTGTCTAGTAAATAGTAAAAAAAATTTGAAATACATTTTTAAGAAAACAATGATGTGGATGATAAAGAGGTCTCAATAGATACTTACATAAAAACAACCTCGGATAATAAAGAGATTGTGAAATTAACAATTACCTTGTACTTTTCCTTGTTCGAGGGTACATTAACCTCCTGTATAATAATGAAAAAAATTGTTATTAAATTATAAAATAACTATATACATAAATATGATATCATATATAATCTTCTAATAATGCTTTGTTAATAATATTTTAGTAGTATCATCATTTTGGGTGTTAACTGATTCCTTTTCCTTTATATGCTTTGTTACGTAAGCCATTTTTGTTATCAATAGGATGTATTTAATTCATATAAATAATTATATTATGTTCATAAAAATTATTTTGAATCATAAAATGAAAATTAATCTTGAATGATTACAATGGGGAATGAATCTCATCGCGTTCGTGGAGACGGTAATTCGTACATACGCACGAGCGACAATATCATTATATTGATGGTGAAATCATATGTAATTGGATGGTATATCATATATACAGAATAATTAACATGTTATATTTATTATTTACATCAGTTATACTCATTTTTATACCCATCCAAATAATCGAGTGTTTGAATAACAAACTACACCACGACGTGGAGACGGTAAGCCGTACGTACGCACGTATGGTGACTTTGTCATTTTTAGGATGGATAGAATAATGAATATGGTTATAACATATTTATAATAAAATCATAGTATGTATAAGGCACTATATTTATTATTTGGTATGGAAACAACAAAGAAAGAGGAAGTGGAAGAATAAAATAACTTGAAAGAGGGTGGTAAAATTATTACCTCTACTTCGGGTGTTTCCTTTTGAGTTGATCAAAAGGTCTCCTTAGGTTGGATTTATGGTCAAGGTAAGGCCTCTAAGTTTATATTAGGTAAGCTGGGAGGATATTTTGGTAGAGTTTTTCTGAGCCGAAAGGCTTTGAAGTTGTGAAATTAAGATAAGGGGAAGTGCCCTTTTATAAGAGAGGTGAGGGTCACTTTCAGAAACACTTGAAATATTATTTTATAATAAAATCATTTTCATTTTCTAATTGCTCCAAAATAAATTATTTAGAGTCTAAGGTGTGTATGGGTCGAATAATTCTCAACCAATAGGTTGTAGACAGGTTTAGGTCATCATATTACCTTATCTTTTAGATTTAACTCTTAGTTAAATAGTTTGACATTTACCATGTCTCTTTGTATTTTTATATTATATGGTTAATAAAACTACTATAAAAATACAATAGAACCCCATGTGGTTCATTATTAATATATATAACTTTATATAATTCCTTTGGATGAACCTTAAGTTTTTAAGAATATTATATCAATTAATAACATAGTATTTGTTTTAGAAACTCAATTATGTCCATTTTGACACTATTTAGTATTTTATTTTTTGGAAAGACATAAAAACTTTATCACTTAGAATAAAATTTTTATAACCAAAACTAAAATTTAATATTAACCTATAAGATTAATGGAATTAATCAGAAGTCTCAATTTACATTTATTTGGTTATTTATAATATCAATTATTTTAATATTTCCTTAATAAGGTAATTACTGCATCATCGTTGTGTCATAAATAAATTAAATTATTTAATGTCTAAAAATTATAAATAAAATACCATTATGTAGGAAATATTTTTAGTTTTATAAATAATATTTATAGTCTAATTTATATTGTGTTTAACCTTATATTAAAAATTGTTTAGTTATTAAACTTTGAATTTAACTCTTTTAAATCTTCTTTAAATAAAATAATAATAAATGTCCTAATCTAATCCAAGTGGACCAAAAAGGATCATATTTTATTCTTAAGGTTTTTTTGTTGAATTATACTTATAAAATAGAATTAGGACATGTGTTAGGGTAATTATGATATCATTTTTACCCTTAATTACCCTATTTACTTTTAACTGTGGTAAATAAAAGTCAAAAGTTACTATTCACCAATAATTATTTTCATCTTATTGAACCACATTTTACTTACTGATATTAACTGTGTCTCTCAGATTTTTAAAATTCAACTCACAGAAGTAGTAAAATTATGTTTTATGCAAATTTGTAAATGCTCCTAGGAGGTGGGTAAAAGACGGTAAAAAGTTCAATAAAATTTTTATATATCTAAAATTATTATAAAATGACTCTGATGAATTACATTGAAATTATATAGGTATTATGTATCTATAATGACCTAAAATAAATTTAAATAAAATAAATAATTATTTAAATAAAAAGTCAGTTTTAACCAATAACGCAGTGTTTTTCACTATTCATCAAAAATTGAATGTTTTCAGAAAAATACCAAAAATTCACCCTAATCTAATCACCCTAATCTAATTCCAATATTCCGAATTAAAAAATGAAGTCCATTTTGAAAAATAAAATTTATTAAATTTCAAAAAGTGGGTATTACTATTCATAACGACTAGTTTGATTGGTCGTGGTGTGTTAGAATCTCGAAGTTACGTACAATGCAAGATATTGCATTATTAAAAGGGAAACATACCCTGAATGTTAGGGGTGTTACATTCTTCCCTCCATCAAATAATTTTGTCCTCTAAATTTCTATAATACTACCACACCAAAAGATTTAGGTGGTTCTTCATCATATGTTCCTTTGGTTCCCACGTTTCATCTTCCATCTTATGGTTTCTTCATAGAAATTTTACCAGACGAGTCGTCTGGTTTCTCAACACTTGTTCTCTAGTATCAAGAATCTTGACAGGCTCTACATAATAAGACAGATCTGGTTCCAGTTCAATTTCCTCATAGGTGACTGCATGCATTGGGTCAAGAATGTATTTTCTCAACAGTGATACGTGGCACCCATTGTGAACTTTCGAGAGACATGGTGGCATTGAAAAATGGTAAGATACAGCCCCAATTCATTCTAGAATTTCGAAAGGTTCGATGTACCTGGGACTTAATTTACCCTTCTTACTGAATCATATAACTCCCTTCCATGGAGATACCTTCAAGAAAACATGATCTCCTACCTGAAATTCCAAATATTTCCTTTAGTTATCAGCATAGCTCTTCTGCCTACTTTAAGCTTCTTTGATATGGTTTTGGATAACCTTCACATTTTCCATTGTTTCCTCAACAAGTTCTGGGCCTATGAGTTTTCTTTCACCAACATCATCCCAACAAGTTGGTGTGCGACATATCTTTCCATATAATGCTTCATATGGTGCCATCTAAATACTTTAATGGAAGCTATTGTTATAGGAGAATTTTACCAGAGGTAAATATTGATCCCACATACCTTGAAAGTCAAGTGAGAAAGATCTCAACATGTCTTCTATGGTTTCAATAGTCTGTTCTGATTGTCCATCGGTTTGAGGGTGGTAGTCAGTGCTCAAACGAAGTTCAGTATCCAGGGATTTCTGAAGACTTTTCCATAATATTGATGTAAAATAAGGATCAAGATCAGAAAAAATTGATAGGGGTACTCCATAAAGTATTAAAACTTCATTAATATATTGCCTTTCCATACGTTCAAGTGGTAAATCTTCTATTATAGTAAAAAAATGTGCTAACTTGGTAACACGATCCAAAATAACACATATTGCACCATTCCTTCTAGGAGTCTTTGGTAGCCCCATGATAAAGTCCATCGTAATATTATCCCATTTCCACTCAGGTATGGGAAGAGGTTTCATGACTCCTCCAGGTTGTTTCCTTTTAGTTTTCACTTTTTGACAAACCATACATCTTGACAAAAATTCAGTAATCTCCCTCTTCATGTTGTCCCGCCTAAAATGTTCTTTCAAATCTCTATACATCTTGGTGCTCCGAGGGTGTATAGAGAAATTGGAGCTATGAGCATCATCCAAAAATTCCCTTTTTAGATCTTGTATGTTAGGAACACAAAGTTTCTTCCCAAATTTCAAAATTACATCTTCATATATGAGGTCACTCAATATCTCATCATTCACAGCTTTAATCTACTTTTGAAACTCCTCATCATTAGTCTGAGAACTCTTTATCCTTTATAGTAAAGATGGTTTGGAAACCATTTGAAAAAGTATTTATGTTTCACCTTCCATGGTTATTCCCATATCCATATTTACTAGATCCATGAAAATAGGATCCCTTTAAACTCTCATCTTGTTCAAAAATCCATGATCCTTTATATTCAAAGCATCTTCCACCTTATTTTCCTTCTCCAAGTGGTAGTGTATAGTGCAATCATAATCTTTGAGTAGTTCAAGCCATCATCTTTGCCTCATGTTGAGTTCTTTCTATGAGAAAATATACTTCAAACTCTTATGATTAGTATAAATCTCACATTTTTCACCATAGAGATAGTGTCTCTGTATCGTCAAAGTAAATATTATAGCTGTTAACTCAAGGTCATGAGTAGAATAGTTTTTTTCATAAATTTTTAGATATCGTGATGCATAGGAAATAACTCTATCATTCTTCATAAGGACACAAATAAGTCCTTTATTTGAAACATCACTATAAATAACAAACCCATCATTCCCCAATTGTAGAGTCAAGATAGGATAATTAACTAATCTTCTCTTCAGTTCTTCAAAACATTCTTCACACTCTTTTTTCCAAACAAATTTTCCCCCTTTATGAGTGATCTTGGTTAATGGGTTAGCCAATCGGGAAATATTTTGGACAACACAACGATAATAACCTGCTAAACCAATAAAACTGTGTACCTCAGTTATACTCATTGGTGTTGTCCATTCTTGGATAGCCTTGGTCTTTGAAGGATCAACATGGATTTCATCCTTAGAGAAAATATGGCCAAGAAAAGAAATCTCCTGAAGCCAGAATTCACACTTGCTAAATTTACCATATAATTCATTTCTTCTAAGAGTCCTTAGGATAATGCGCAAGTGATTTTCATGATCTTCGTAGATTTTTGAGTATACAAAAATATTATCAATAAATACCACTACAAATTCATCAAGATGTTCCTTGAAAACTCAATTCATTGGATCCATGAAGATAGAGGGTGCATTAGTCAATCCAAAAGGTATTACTACAAACTCGTAATTCCCATACCTGGTTCGAAATGTTGTTTTAATAATTTCTTCCTTCTTCACACACAACTGATGATATCCAGATCAAAGTTCAATCTTTGAAAAATATTGAGCTCCATGAAGTTTTTCAAATAAATCATCATTGTGTGGTAGTAGATACTTATTCTTTATTGTTATAGCACAAATCTCCCTGTAGTCAATGCACAACCTCATAGATCCATCATTCATATTAACAAAAAGAACATGGGATCCCCATAGAGAAACACTAGGGAGAATAAATCCCTTATTACTCAATTCCTCATGTTGTTTCTTTAATTCCAAAAATTCTACAACGGCCGTTCTATAAAGGGGTCTTTGATATGGGCCTTGAATCAAGAATTAAATCAATGGAAAACTCAATTTCTCACTCTGGATGATGTCCAGGTAAATCCTCTGAAAACATATCAACATATTCTTGCACAATAGGTACGCCCTCTATTTGAACATTCTTTTCCTCGCCCATAGTTATTTCATTATCTTCCTCCCTAATAATTAAATTTAGTAGAGCTATTGAGGGTGGATCTAGATAAGAATTATGTGGTGATTTTTATGCTCTAAAGATAAGGTACTTCTTATTATCATCGAAAAGTGTAACCTCCTTCTTATTACAATAAATTTTTGCATCATGGTTCGAAAGCCAATCCATACCGAGGATTATATCAAATTCAATCATGGGTATGACGATGAGATTAGAAGATAAAGAACATTTATATGCCCTAATGGGAACTAATTCACAAAACTTTTTTTCTATGATACTTCCCTTAGGTGTTTTGACTGACAACTCCCTTATTAAGTCAAATTGAAAATATCTAATTTTATTAGAAAACTGGGAAGATATGAAACAATGAAATGATCTATAATCAAATAAAGCATTTGATAAACTTGAGGAAACCATTAAATTACCTGCCACCATGTCTTTCAGAGCTTCAACCTTAGCAATAGTGATTGCATAATATTGGCCTATCTCCCTTGTACATTTCTGGGATAAGTTTCCTTGGTTCTTAGGACATTAGTTTGTATAATGTCCCTTTTCTCTACAATTGTAGCATTCAACATTGACAACCTTTTTCTTCCCCTTGCAATCACGAGCTTGGTGGCCTTTTTCACCACACTTGTAATAGACTCCCATTCACTTCAGACAAGTACCATGGTGTTTTTCCTACATTTACCTCAGGATGGATATTCAACTTTTCCCTTATTCCCATTATTTCCATATCCAAAGTGTTGAATAGATCTCTTCTTCTCCTAATTTTCTTTATAGTCATAAGACTTAGATAATTCTTTTTCAGTCTTGATAGAACATGAGACAATATCTTTGTATGATAAGAAGGATTGTGAGACTAATACTCACCATAGAAATGGTTTTAACCCATCAATGAATCTATCAATATTACTCCTTGGGTTACGTATATAATCTGCATCTTTCCTTGATAACATTGTAAAGTTAGCCTCATATTTTGTGACATTCACATCCTCCTTTTGTCTCAGACTCAAAAATTGCCTTTTCATATCCACTCGATGGTCACAAGGAAAATATTTTTCTAATAAAATCACTTTAAACTCCATCCATTACATATTTGACAATTCATTATATTCCTTTGTGTTTTGAATCAATGACCACCATTGATCTGCAACCCCCATGAGGTGATAAACTTCCATGAAAACTTTTTCCCTTTCACTGGTCCCCAATGCGTAAACTATTTTCTATAAGGAACTTATCCATTTCTCAGCTACAAATGGATTTTTAGTCCCATTGAATGTTGGTGGTTGTTGCCTCATGAATCGGTCTAACATTGATCCTCCACGTTGTGGATCAGGGTGCACCATACAGGTAAGGTTATTATTCATAACCTGAGTAAGTTATCCCAATATGGTGATAAGCTTATCACCACCAGTTGCATCGCCAGCTCCACTATAATTATCTTGAGTATGATTTAAATCCCAACATGGATTACGTGGGTTGATATGGTTTCTATTCCTTCTACTACGCGCCATTTCTAAACAATGGAATACACTAGATTAGTTTATGCATCGCAATACATAATTCCAAATTTGTAAAATTGTTAACATAAATTGAATCGTTTATAGATATAATCCATAATCATAAAACTATTTTCTTTGAGTAAGTATATACTCATAAACCCTTTATAATGGTTTTTAAATAAAATGAGAATTATCCTAAGCATATCCCCTAGGAGTGTCATAACTAAGAGTGCATCAAGGCACATTGTCGTGCACCAGTTCCCGTTCAAGTCCAACTCAAAGTGGTGTTTTCAGGTTTTACCCCTAGGTACATCTGTTCCAGAGCCGCCTCTACCTACTCGTATCCAAATAGGGATGTATTTCTTAAAAAACTCACAAAATCTCTATAGTACCAAAATTCTAGTAAGTTCTACTATACTAATTCCCAAAGTCTATCTTAGGGTAGTGTTCTCTAATCAGAGTTTTTCTAAATCTAGTTTCCATGGTTTGTACTAAAATTCCTCTGATACTAACTATAACGCCCCGAACCCAGTTACCTAGAGTCAGTGAATTATTAGATAATATTGGCGTGATACAAGTAATCATGTCCCGAATGACCGACCGATTCAGTAGCCTTGGAAGTACTAGATACATTCATAAGTTTTACATTACATCATGAAATAAAAACATCAACAACATTTAGTACCCTTTTTAACACACTTATATACTTATCCTATCCTTGCAGGTCAACCATAAAATACTTCTTCACATCCTGGGAAAAATAAAACATAGGAAGGGGTGAGCTCAGATGCTCAGTAAGGATAACAATATAGCAGAAACATTCATAAATAAGTATAAACATTTAAGGCAATGTATAAGACTAAAACAAAAGAATTTTAAACTTCAACATAAACATAATATGGAAAAGATAAAATCAAATAATTTCATTTAATTATTCACATGGATATTCTTCTAGTCGAATAATCACAAGCAATTTCAATATCCAATTTCATAATGACGGAATTCATAAATCTAGACTTCATAACCACATAGTCAAGGCCTTGTGCCAAGACTACAAATAAGATTTTTCCATGGCCTTATGCCAAGATAAAAGTTTGTCTCATGAGACCTACCGATGTATCAGGGAGATATAGTGGGCTCCACCTGTCACTTACTATGTCCAATGCATTCTTCATATGAAAAGGTTTAAACATAACATAAATATTCAAATTAAAAATAGCTTACTAAATGTCAATAATTTATCCATAAACCATGAATGGTATAAAAATAACACATCCACAGTCAAAGATATCACAAAATAATCAATACAATATGGAATATTTGTATCATAATAAATCAACTTCAAGCAAGATTAAAATCCATCAAAAGGATGTTGACATAGATGAAATCAAAACTTTTTTTTAGAGAAATATATCTTTATATTTTGAAATCATTTAAAAGTCATATAACTATAAAAGAAAAAACTTATTTTGAAAATATTCTTATAAGCTTGTAAGGGAATATTCGATGATGTTATAATGGTGGAAAATATCCTCACCCACCGTATAAGTTAAAAAAACATTCTTACCTTAATTTTGTCGAAAAGGTCATAAAGTACATTGTTTTGAAAATTAAGAAAAGATTCCTTTAAAAAATATAAGGTCCAATAAGGGTATAAATGACTTTAATCCATTTTCTAGTAAATAGTAAAAATGTTTTGAAAAACGTTTTTAAGAAAACATAGATGTGTATGATAAAGAGGTCTTAGTAGATACTTACGTAAAAACAACCTCGGATAATAAAGAGATTGTGAAATTAACCCTTAACTTGTAATATTCCTTGGTCTAGGGTACGTTAACCTCCTGTATAATAGTTAAAACATTTTTAGTAAATTATACAATAACTATACATAAATATTATATCATATATGATCTTCTAACATTGCTTTGTTAATAATATTTTAGTAGTATCATCATTTTGGGTGTTAACTGATTCGTTTTCCTTTATATGATTGGTTACGTAAGCCATGTTTGTTTTCAATAGAATGTATGTGATTCATATACATAATGATATTATGTTCATAAACATTATTTTTAATCCTAAAATGAAAATTATTCTTGAATGATTACGATGGGGAATGAATCTCATCGCGTTCGTGGATACGGTAATCCATATGTACGCACGAGCGACAATATCATTATATTGATGGATAAATAGTATGTAATTGGATGGTATATCATATTTAAAGAATCATTACCATGTTATATTTATTATTTACATCAGTTATACTCATTATTATACCCATAAAAATAATAAAGTGTTTGAATAACAAATTACTCCATGATGTGGAGACGGTAAGCCGTACGTATGCACGTATGGTGACTTTGTCATTTGTAGGATGGATAGAATAACGAATATGGATGTACCATATTTATAATAACATTATAGTATCTATAAGGTACTGGATTTATTATTTTGGTATAGAAACAATAAAGAAAGAGGAAGTAGAAGAAGAAAAGATCTTGAAAGAGGGTGGTAAAATTATTACCTCTTCTTCGGGTGTTTCATTTTTGAGTTGATTAAAAGGGATACTTAGGTTGGATTTATGGTTAAAGTAAGGCCTCTAAGATGAATTAAGGAAATTTGGGAGGATATATGGGCAGGGTTTGGCCGAGCCCAAAGGCTTTGGAGGTGTGAAATTAAGAGAAGGGGAAGTTCCCTTTTATAAGAGAGATGAGGGTCACTTTAGGAAAAGCTTGCAATATTATTTTATAATAAAATCATTTTCGGTTTCTAATGTATAAAAAATGAATTATTTATAGTATAAGGTGTGTATGGGTCTAAAACCTCTCAAAAAATAGGTTTTAGATAGGTTTAGGTCATCATATTAACCTTATCTTTTAGATTTAACTCTTAGTTAAATAGTTTGACATTTACCATGTCTCTTTGTATTTTTATATTATATGGTTATTAAACTTACTATAACAAGAAAAGAGAACCCCATGTGATTAATTATTAATATATATAACCTTATCTAAGTCCTTTGGACGAACCTTAGATTTTAGGAATATTATATCAATTAATAATATAGTATTTGTTTTAAAAACTCAATTACGTCAATTTTGACACTATTTAGTATTTGATTTTTTTGAAAGACATAAAAACTTTATCACTTAAAATAAAATTTATTTAACCAACCCTAACATGTAATATTAACCTATAAAATTAGTTTAATTCATTATAAATATAAATTTACATTTATTTGGATATTTATAATATCAATTATTTTAATATTTCATTAATAAGGTAATTACTACATCATCATTGTATCATAAATAAATTATATTATTTAATGTATAAAAAATATAAATAAAATATCATTATTTAGGAAATATTTTTACATTCCTAATGAATATTTTTTGTCTAATTTATATTGTGTGTAACCCTATATAAAAAATGGTTTAGTTATTAAACTTTGAATTTAACTCTTTTAACTCTTCTTTAAATAAAATAATAATAAATATTCTAATCTAATCCAAGTGGACCAAAGAGGATCATATTTTATTCCTAAGGTTTATTTTGGTCGAATAATACTTATCCAATATAATTAATACATGTGTTAGGGTAATTATGATATCATTTTTACTCTTAATTACCTTATTTACTTTTAACCGTGGTAAATAAATGTCAAAAGTTACTATTCACAAAAAATTATTTTCATCATATTGAATCAAATTTTACTTAATAATATTAACCATGTCTCTCGTATTTTTTAAATTCAACTCACAGAAGTTGTAAAATTAAGTTTTATGCAAATTTGGAAATGCTCCTAGGAGGTGGGTAAAAGACGGTAAAAAGTTCGATAAAATTTTTATATATCTAAACATATTATAAAATGACTCCAATTAATTACATTGAACTTATATAGGTATTGTATATCTGTTTTGACATTAAATAAATTTAAATAAAATAAATAATTATTTAAATAAAAAGTCGGTTTTAACCAATAATGCAGTGTTTTCCACTATTCATCGAAAATTGAAAGTTTTCAGAAAAAATACCGAAAATTCACCCTAAGCTAATTTCGATATTACATATTCAAAAATGAAGACCATTTTGTAAAATAAAATTTATAAAATTCCAAAAAGTGGGTATTACTATTCATAACGGCTAGTTTGATTGGTCGCAGTGTGTTAGAATCTCGAAGTTGCGTACAATGCAAGCTATTATATTATTCAAAGGGAAACATACTGTGGCATATTGGGGTGTTACAGTGTATCATATTGATGTGAGTCTAATCCCTACACATAGAAAATTTGTAATATATCATTTTTGTAAAATATAAAAACAATCTGAATGTGTTTTCTCAGTTTTCAGTGTGTCAGTTGTTGTTTTTACTTAAATTAATGTTAATTTTAAATAAAAAGAGACACTTTGAGTGATACCGGTCACACCATGTGTTGAACTGATGTTTTTTTGACTCCTACACATCAAAAATGACGCATATATTGTCTTCCTAAATTATCAAAACAATCTGAACGTGTTTTATTAATTTTCAGTGTGTCACTTGTTGTTTTTACCTAAATAAATTTTAATTTAAAATTAAAAGAGACACTTTGGGTTGTATTGGCCACAACGTGTGTTGTATTGAAGTGTGACTGATCCCTACACATAAATAATGATTAATAAATCATTTTTCTAAAATATTCAAACAATACTAATGTGTTTTCTCAGTTTTCAATATGTTACTTATTGTTTTTACTTAAATTGATATTAATTTTATATAAATAGAGACACTTTGAGTGATACCAGGAACACTATGTGTTAGATTAAGGTTCAGTTGATTCCTACACATCAAAAATGACTCATGTATCATTTTCCTAATGTATCAAAACAATCATAATGTGTTTGATCAATTTCTAGTATGTAACTTTTTTTTTACTAGAATTAATGTCAATTTTAAATAAAAAGAAACACTTTGAGTTATACTGGACAAATAAAGCATCCTATTGAGGTGAGAATGATTCATACACATCACAAATGAATCATTTATTGTTTTAATAATGTATCAAAACAATACGAATTCATTTTCTGGGTTTTCATTATGTCACTTGTTCTTTTTACATAAATTAATGCAAATTGAAATAGAAAAGACATACTTTGAGTCATACTGGCCAAACTGTGTGTGCTATTGAGGTGAGGTTGATTCTTAAATGTCAAAAATGACTTATAGATCATTTTAATAGAGTATTAATACAATCCAAATGTGTTTTACTAGTTCTCAGTATCGTAATTGTTTTGTTTACTTAAATTGATTTCAATTTTAAATAAAAATAGACACTTTGAGTTATATTTTTCAAACCATGTGTTGTGTTGAGGTGAGTATGATTCTTACATGTAACAAATGACTTATAGATCATTTTCCTATAGTATCAAAACAATTTGAATATGTATTCTCAGTTTTCAATATGTTAGTTATTTTTTTTACTAAAATGTCATTTTAAACCAGAAACATGCATTTTGAGTCATAACCTAAGGATATGAAACATAATAAAGGGTGATCATAGATATTCAATAAGTGTAAAAAATGTAGATATCAATGAACATATAAGGATAAAATTATCATAAATATGTTATGAGGTGATATTAACATTATAAATCCATACCCTGCATATAGAAGTCACATCTTCATGCTATTATTTTACGTTATTTCATCATGTATGCTGCACATTCATCACTGAGCATATCTATATTGTCTTGTGAAAATGAATTTTTTTTACAATAATGTTAGTAATGGAAAAATATATATACATAAGGTATTAGAAAATATTTTAAATGAAATAGTAATTATCTTCAAAAATACCTCTTCTGGGATGATAGTTTGGTTGTGGAATATGATATCTTTCATAAATTTTCAAACACAATAACCACAATATTTTCCATTGGTTTGTTTCGAACACTATAGAAACATTGAATAGAATAATTAAGTTGTTTTGATATGTGTTTGGATAGTGAAATATTACTATATATACCCTGATACTAATCTAGTCATAGTACATATCTCCATCATTGTCCCTAGCCCCTAGCCTCATTCCTTTTTTAGAAAATAGTGATGCATTTCCCTATCATAACAGAATCCTCATTAAAAGATAATATAAATTATATAACATGATGTTTAGTTCTAAAACGTTGGATGTAGTGTATAAAAAATTTACAAACTCCATCGTGTGTGTATGGTTTGTTGGATATCCATGAATTGAATCTAAGAAATAAATATTTTTAGTATCCAAATTTACCGTAATGAGCATCCAATGCTGCTTAAAATCACAAAAAAGAATATGTAATGAAAGAAATGAAAATATATTTGATATGATTAAATTTTAGAGTCTTACCTATGCATCTTTGGTATTAAATAAGGTCTATCATTCGAAATTTTTCTTTCAAATGATTTAATCAGACCTACCCCTATTTTATCTTTTTTTCTATATATTTCATTTTCTACTATAGAGGTGATGTGACGACTAACGAGTCATAATTTTTTTAAAGGGAAAATACCTTCAATTTTTTTTTCATATATACGCATTCAAAAAATATGAAATGTAGTTAGTCATAATTAACATATTATATCAGATTTTGGAAAATGAAATCATGAGAACATACCTCATGTATACATTTAAAAATATGTTACCTAGCCAGTCATAGTTAAGGATTTCAGTTTAACTCTCAACACCAATGAAGTCAATATATTTCTCTCCGTACATATTTTATTCAAAATAAACTATGTTATTGAGACTATCTTTTAGCTTTGTATCCACATGATCCTCAAATGATAGTAAATGTGGATATAGAACAGGTGGGATAATTGTGATTTTGATAGATCTTTTTGAACAATTGTTCCATCCTTTAGATGGTTTGAGACGGTCTTTCATTTAATCCCCTTATCTTTGTTCATCTATAATAAATTTCATTAGTTCAGACCTTTTTCATTAATTATTAAAGGTTTATCTTGAAAAGTAAATTCGAAATGAATACCTTCTTATCGCCATGATTTTTAACAAGATAGAATGGCCATGTAATGAATGTTCCAACAGCTTTTTCAACCATATTAATATCATCCTCATGAATTGGAATAGGTAGCTATATGCTTAGATCATGGGCTATGGTGATCAACACTCACACATGACATGTTGGAAGTGGTCTACTGTGTAGCATTTCCTTTTGAATATTGAACATTGTATCCCTTACCAAAAGGTGATGGGTGGGTGTTTTAGATATAAATCACATTCATTATCACCTTATAGAATATCATTGAATGAAAGGAATTTGTGTCTGTATTATTCACATTTCACATAAACATGTATTAGAACATTTATTACCTATACTAAGACATCTATTTGAGGGGAATGGCTAGCCCCATAGCTGTTGGGGGTGAGGCAGGATCTCCATGAAGTGGTTGTTCTTTAGTTGCTTCTTCTCTTTGCTTATCACTCACTAAAGTTTCATTCATCTACGTCCGCCATTAGAGTTTTACTTCAAGGGTAGATATTATTTCTTTCATTTGTTTTATTAATTCAATTTGGTCATCCTCTTGTTTTTTTCTTATAATATGTTTGGGGTGTCACCCTAAAACCCACACCTTTGAAGCAGCCATACTGTTCTAGATGCTGTAAGGCCACCGATAGTATGAATTAATCCTAAACAGGTGTTGATACTTCTTATGACTATTTTGTATAGAAAATATACAAAAATAAGTGACCATTGTTATGTAATAGATGTTGAAATAAAATAAAATTTTTATTATGTAATACTTACATATGATTCCCACACATTTTATGTGTTCTCATATATTAGTATTGCATCTTTATTTATACACACCTCCTTCCATAACACATGGCATGGGATTGAAGTAGCTTTACATTTTAATTCATAAATCTGTATATAAATAGAGGGAAAAATTTATGGTGTTGTTTCATGTCACATAAAAATATTAAACTGAAATTAAAATAAGTTCGATTTTTTTTCAAGTGAAGCATACCACATCCTTGATTTATGGTAGGGGTATGCTGGTTTTACTACTCATTATTTATTTCCAACAATAATTTTTGTTTCATAAATAAAAAATTTTCAATCAAAGTGATGAATACATGTATCTTCAAACAAATTATTACTATACATAATTTACCTAAAAATACGCATCTCCACGACGTCCAGTAAACATATCACACACTTCTTTGGTTATCAGGTGTGCATAGATAAACAATGGGTGTGATTTTTTTCCCTTCATCATCTTTAAGATAATGTATTATTAGGATTGTGTGAAATCCTATGTGAATCCTTCCATCAATAATTAATACATACTTATTGTGGGATTCATCTACTATAAATGAAATCTACAATGGATGATGAAAAATAAGTCAACGTTTAATTATTTTATTTTTTAGTGAAATAAAGAAATGATATCATAATATTACCTTGATCTCTTCCCACATCAGTGTCTTCAACCTAGGCACAACATGGTTCCATGAATCTACGTCAATTGGGAAGCATTTCTGGGTGATAATTCCAATATAATTACTGAGAATGGCCTTATTGGGGTTAACATTCTAACCCTTAAAATTTCATCCCACCTCTAATTTTATGCCTTTGAATTTTTATTTAATTATTTTTGCTAGCACCGTCAAACTATGGTGCTCCTGTTTTTTCTTTGATATTGGTCCTTCATCACCTACCATTTCCCCAAAATCAATATCGTCAACATGTTCCTCTAGATTGGTAGCATCAGCATGTGTGGATAGTCATTGTACCTATACACTAAGCGCATCATCGGGTTGAGGATCCTATTTTTCCTCACGAATGGGAGAACCAGCACGTGCAGAAGGTCGTTTCTATGCACTACAAGATGAAGCAGGTTGAGAAACATGTTGTTCCTTAGTATTGGGAGCACCAGTACATATGGAATTCATTATCTACGTAAGTGTTTTAACATTTAATTAAGAGTACATAAATGTAGAGAAAATTGATAATAACATGAGGTAACATGATGTATATTTCAAAAAAAAATGTAACCTGATTATTGAAATCTATTTTTCTTTTTAAAAGGATGAAGGGATTTGACCACTCTATCAATGACCCAAATCCCTTCATTGTTATCTCCTTTGACATAAAGAAATCCATTTATATTGGTACCATTGTAAAATGATTGTGATGTCCCAATAAAAGGGTCATCCTTAGTTAAATTTTAATTTGACCCTCCAGTGGTTTTGGTCAATAACAGAACCATTGACCACTTTTAGTTTGTGGGATCTGTAACATAAAATACTTGTATTTCCTATGATGTCATTATAAATGGATTATCTTTGTACCCTTCCTTACTAAAATCAACTTTCATGAATCCCAATTCATCAATTTTAATAGAACTTATGTTATCAACCCACTTGCATTGAAAAATAGACACTTGGAATGTTTTATAATCCAACTCCCATATTTTTTTGATGATGCCAAAGTATAAAATATTTATGTAAATTGAATTTCTTTCCTTAGTACTAGAAACATGCATCGATTCGTCCATGAGTGTAACTCCACTATTTTTCATGGTATTATATTCATCATTATCATTTGTATAGAATGCATAACCATTAATAACATAACCATTTTAAGATAATACATACAAACTTGGTCCTTTAGCTAGCCATCGAAGTCATTGTGAAATTGAATCTGGATTTTCATATGACTCCTTTAACATATGATCCTGAAACCATCCAATAAACTATTTATTATGTGTATTTGATATCCATATTTTATCCATTGAGGGATTCAAATGCCTAATAATTTATTTGTGGGTTTTTAAATATGGGGAAACCTACAAACTATTATGAAAAATGTAAAGGTGGGTCTTCTCCTGATCTATAATATTGATTGTTTCATTATCTATTCTAGAAATTCCTTCACCAAAAAGCTTCCCATTATGACAATATTTCAGTAGACCAATGCTTTCCACACCAGACAATTATTCGATAAAGAATTCAATGGCTTCCTCAAGAATATATCGCTCCTCAATACAACCCTCTTTCCGAATTTGATTTTTTACATACCCTTTCAAAATATTCATATAGCATTCCATGGGGTACATCCATCTATAGTGTAAATGACCACATAGTCAAATCTCTCACACCAATTGAATCATAAAATGAACCATCATACCAAAGAATGTTGCCAGGAAGAAAATTTCCAATTTACATAATATAACAAAAAAATTTCTTTCTATACACAACAATTTATCCAGGTCTATAACTTTGTTACATATATATTTGAAGAAGAAACAGAGGTTGGTTAATGTATGAAGAAAATTATTGGTAAAATTCAACATAAATCTATAAGCATTATATCTTTCATCGAAACATGGCATTTATGTGATTTAAAACCCTTTAACTTTAAATCATTCATTGAAATGATGTTCTTGACATTCGATGAATACCCCTTTGAAACCTTTACATCATTCAAGAAGTTGTAAAACTAATATATCTCAAACCTAGAAAGAGTATAAGCAGTTGGAGGAAGAAAATATCAATTTTCAGCCTTTAATGATGCCAAATATTCTCATATTCCCATGTCAACCATATCCGACCTAACCTTAATTACATCCTTTCTTTTGTTGGGTGTATTTAGTAATGTACTGATGATACTATCACATATATTTTTTAAACATGCATAACATTAAGATAGTGTATGATGTATAGAAAATTCCAGTATGGTAATTCAAAAAAAAACTGATCTCTTTTTCCAAACGGTTTTCATAAGGTTTTTTGAAAACAAATTACCAAAAGCAGTGTCTACATATTTTACTTTCTCAAACAGTTGATCACCTATTAGTAGAGACAATGTTGTATGTTATTCTTAACTTGCATTGAATTATGTCGTCCAAGATCGGAACTTATATTGGCATTGTAGAAATATGGTATGTCTTACAAACATAGTTTTATATAAATGTTTTAACCTAATTGACTATGTACGTTGTTCATAGACAGGACATCCATGAGTTCCTTTAATGTTATATCCTGAAAAAATTCCATAAGCAGGAATGTCATTTATCATCCTATACAAAATGGATCTCAAAGTAAAATATTCATTTCTGTAAGCATCATACAACGTAACACATGAATCCCACAATAATTTCAAATCCTAGATCAATGGAGGCAAATAAACATCAATATAATTACCCAGTTGTTTCGGTATAGATACAAGAATAGATAGCATGATGTGTTTTCATTTCATGCTTAACCATGGTGGAAAGTTATAATTTACAAGCATAGATAGCATGATGTGTTTCCAAAATCAGGGTACTCATGATCGATTCTCTTCCACTGAGGAGATTCTGTCATGTGATATTGTTTTCCATCTTTATTTATTTTGTCTGCATGCCACGTCAATTGCCATGCAGTCTCTTTACTTCCATATAGGCACTGAAACATTGGAATGATGGGAAAGTACCATACAACATTCGTAAGACTGGATTCATCTTTCTTTTATCGAGAAGAACCACACTTTGGGGATTCTATAAGTAATTTCTGGTCCTTAAGAAACAGTATACAGTCATTCATTCAAGCATGTATTCTTTGAGATATCATAACCATTGAGTGTAGTTATAAGGCCCCAGCCTTAAACCTTACTTATTATTGAATTAAATGAATAATTCACATTGAGGATCTTTTCAGGTTTAGAGTTTTATAGAATTAGGTCATAACTAATACATCTGAAAAGATTACAAAGTAGGAACTTCTACTAAGTTTCCATAAAATAAAAACTCTTAAAAAGAAACATGTCTAGTTCTATGTTTTAGGTAGCATGACTTTACCTTGATCCCATCGTTGACCCTATTCTACGTTAATTCCTGTGAAAAACATTTCAAAAACTTGGGGTGAGCATAAAAATCTCAGTAAGGGATACAGAATGAAGGAAAACTGTTAGTTTTTTCAAAACAATAAGTAAACCATGAATAATTTACCAAAGTAATAATTTTAACCTTTATGAAGTAGTAAAAACTCTTCACTGAATAAAAGTTCATTACTTACCCTTTTGTAACCAAAAGATTACCATAAAACCCATATAAACAACACATAACATAAAAAGGTAACTTGGGACATACACATACTTAAATGGAATAACCATACGGTCGACTTCCACACATACTTAATGGAATATCCATACGGCCGACTTCCATACCCAATGCGTTGGAGGTTATAATGTAACCACCCGTCCTGGTATTCATGGCACCACCCTTCATATGGTTTATCATGTAACCACCTGAAAAATGTCCAAGTACCATTACAAAATCATAATACATAAAACAATTATAAATGAAAGAAAACATTTCTATATTTCAATCACAATATATCACCTAAATATATTGACTTAAAAAATCCATTATCAAAACAATTTTAAATACCAAAATACATAAAAGTGTATATGGTATTTATTTACTTTTAAAAAATATTACGGCTTGTTGAGGAAGCCAAAGATAAAATAATACTCGGGGCGGCGGAAAGGTCATTGTCACCGCGTACGTTAAAAGAAACATACTTTTTGTCATTTAGTAAAAATATTCATATAAAAAGATTCCTTTTGAATAAAATTAAAATTCAAAGGGTTTCATACACCATATAAAATAAATCCTTGTATTAGAACAAAATATTTCTCAATGAAAGGTGATTGAGACGAAGTCCCTTACAAAGACGGCATCCTCGGATTAAGGATAAATCAATTACGTAATTATGTGTGACAAAAAAATACACCAAATATAAGTGGATATTGAGTGTAAAACAATCAGATATCATTCACACATATTCATAGAATGACATATTCAAGGGGTACAAGTTTATCCCAAAGAAGCAAAATTGGGTTAAGAAGTTCCCTTGCAAAAATTTGACAGCCTAACGGCGTCACTTCAAAATTTAGAAAATGAGTTGATGAGAGATAACAAGGGTAACTAATCACTTGGACATATAATTTACATGAATAAGGATATAGAAGAACACATCCCGACATTACAATATGTAAATTAAAAGACCCAACAAAAGAAGTCTTTTAAAAAGAGGAGGGTGAAAGGTTCCCTTACCGACTTGGGTATCTTTTGAAACATACACCCCATGAAAGAAGGATAATACAACATTGATGTAAATACTCATAAATGAAATTATATTACACAAAGATTATAATAATGTAAATTACAAATACCACTCAAAGTAAATTGTGGCAAATGTAGCATAAATCTCACGAGAATAAAAGTGAGATGAAAAATCCCTTACAAAAACTCGGCAGCCTAACGGCTCCACTTAAAACTTCCAAAAAATGGATTGATGAGATAAAATAGGGTATCTCATCATATTAAAATAAAATTTACAGAAAGAGGAATATAAAATAACATCCCAAAACATAAAAAAGTGTAGCTTGAAAAAAGTGACATAAAGGGGAGTACTTAAAAAGAAAGAGAGAGGTTGGATCTCTTACGAAAATTCGGCAGCCTAACGGCGCCACTCAAAACTTCCAAAAATGGATTGATGAGAGAAAATAGGGTCTCTAATCATATTAACATAAAATGTAAAGTAATACTAATATAAATTAACATCCCAATCATAATAAACATGAGCTTAAAAGGAATGACATAAAAGAGTGTACTTAAAAAGAAAGAGAGGGGTAGGATCCCTTACCTCAAGTTTGACTTGTCTTGTTCATTTATTTATACTCCTGAATAATAAACATTGTTCAATTTATAGTTTCTTAAGGACATATTTTAAATATTATTATTCAGTTCATATCACATATTATAATTTTATAATAATTGGTTAATAATGTGAGTTCATATCAGACGTTTTTGTCGATATTTGGTATATAAGTCAAAAATGAACTTGTTTGAAAATGATTGTCCATGTAGTTATAATTAAATCATCTCCAGAATAGTATTAATTATTTAAATATCATATATATCTAGTAAATATTCATTTTATACTACTCCATAACATTTTGAGATAAAAATAAATGAAATTCACTGTTCATGGAGACGGTAGGCCGTACGTACGCATGAACGCTACTATCATTTCTTTGTCATATTAATGGAATTAAAAATAATTGATAGAGATATATATTATAATTAAAGTATAATATATATGTTATATAGGTCACATATGTTCATTAATTTCATTCTTTATACATTCCATGTATTGTATGAACGAGTCACATCACTTGAGGGGGCGGTAGTCCACACTCCCTTGTATGAAATTATCGCATTTGCACACCATGAAAAGCATAAAGGCATATTTTAAATATAAAATTCAGAAGCATATAGAAAACATAAATACCATATATATCATATATAAAATATAGTGACATCATAATGGCCATCATGAAAGGTTTTAAGAGAATATTGAACAATCATCGTTTCGTGAGGCAGAAATTCGCCATCCACAGAAACAGTATGTTATTTAACCATTAGACGAAGGTGTGTGTAAGTGTATCTCGAATCCTTCACATAAAAACATCCTAGTATATTGAATATACTGTTTATGTTACAAAATAAAGGAATAAAAATTGTTTAGGGGGTTGGATAAGAAAAAATAAAACAAAAGAACACAAGGGAAGACATTACCTTTAAATCGGGTAACTCTTTTTGATTTGAGCTCAAAGGCTTCCTTGGAAAGGATTATGCCCAAAGGTGAGGATTCAATGATGAAGAGAGGTATGTGGAGAGATGAAATGATCAGTGTTTGGATGAGCCAAAGGCTTGAGAGGTGTGGGTAAGGAGGTAGAGGTGGGGGCCTTTTGTAAGAGGAGAGGAGGGGCACTCTTGGAAAGTTATAAAATATTACTTTATTATATAATGATTTTCGGATTTTAAAGGTCCCAAAAGGATATATTTCTAGGATAAGGGGATAAGGTTTCTAAATCCACCCATAAAATAGGTTTTTTAAAAAGTTTAGGTCTTATATTTTACATTATCTTTTCATTTTATTTAAATCGTTAAATAATGAGGTAATCGCTGCATCATCATGGTGTCATAAATAATTTAATTTATTTAATTTCTAAAAATAATAAAAAAATATCATGATGTAGGAAATCTTTTTATCTTTATAATGAATATTTATAGTCAAAAATATGAATTGTATAACCCCATGTAAAAATTGTTTTAGTAAAACAACACATGTTTGTGACATTTTAATTTTAGCTTTAAATAAAAAGTTATTTATGTCATTTTCCTACCAAAGTGGCTTCATAGGGTCCCCAAGTTGACCCATGGATTGTTTTGGTCGGCCATGACACGTCCAATGAGGTTAGGACATGTGTATAGGTCATTTCATATTATTAAAACATTATTTTTACCTTAAACTACACTAATTACCTCTAATCGCGATTAATAAACTTAAAAGTTACTATTCACCAAAAAATTATTTTAATCCCGTTGAACCAGATTTTACTACTTAATGAAAACCATGTATGTCGGATTTTTGAAATTCAAATCACAGAAGTGGTAAAGTTTTATTTAAACGAAAAATCAGTTTCTTTAACTACCACTTAGTGGTTTCACTATTCATTAAAAATTGAAGTTTTTCAGAAAATTACCAAATATTTACCCTAAGCTATATTTGATATTCCAAATTCAAAAATGATGTCCACTTTAAAAAATTCAAAACATATAAGTTGTATTAATTAATTTAATAATCAATTCCCGCTGTCAAAACAAATAGCTTTTTTTTAAAAACAATATCTATTAAAAGATTGACACTAGTTTAAGTCCAATTTCAAGATGAAATTAATTCCAATGACCACTATTGGATTAAATGGTAAAAATATATTATAATTGGACTTTATAAACAATTAAAAATATAATATAATCATATAAATAAATTAGATTAAAAAGAGGTTGTGAATTAAAATACAACATTTTTTACTATTCATTAAAAAATAAACTTTATCAGAAAAATACCAAAAATTTACACAATGTAAATTTTGATATCCTGATTCTAAAGTAGAATTTTATTTGGTCCAATATAACATATAAAAATTTCAAAAGGTGGATTTAAAAATCATTCTCCATCAAAAGGTGGTTAATCGACCTTTTAAAGAATATTAGAATGTTTACGCTTAAAATTGGATTCATTCGCATTTTTAATCCTCTAACATTTATTGTAAAAAGTAAAAATATTTAACAAACATATATAATCATTTTGTAGTTAGTTCTGTTCATTCCCGCCATTACAACAGCTAGGCGTTAACTACCATTTAAAATAATATTATTTTATTATTAGAGTGCAACGTAAGATTTCAAAGGAACTCATTGTTGCGTATTGGGTACGCCATCGATCATAGCGTACCCTTTAAAGTTATATTAATTTTTTATTCACAAATATGGATAAATGTGAAAATTTCATATTCTTTATTTACCTAGGGTGTTACATCCTTCCCCCCTTTTGGGAATTGCATCCTCACAATTTTAAAATTGGGCTTGGAAACTTTATGGAAAATCCCACATCAGAATAAGAGTCAGTAAAACAATCACTTTAAAATAAAGAAAGAGAAGTACAAAGGTCACCCGAGTTAACCCATACTAGGATTCCATATAGGAAAACATGGATATGGAGGAAAAAACAAAGGGTCATGTTCTGAGGGAGAGTGATAGTAAACATGTCTAGGAGAAAGTTAACCATAAGAAAATCACAAACTTGTGATGGGTTAAACGGTATTCGATTCCCCAGTAAGAAAAGTTAACAGACAACATTTTTTTTAAGTTACTCTTCATTGAGGAATTTATTTTTGAGATTAACTAAATCATAATGAAACATACTTAATTGTAACACAGACTTTCAACTTTTACAAGATTCCTTAATCAAACTCATATTCTCTCCAAAAGAAGAGTATTTAAGAAGACTTGTTTGCATTAAGAGTACTATAATCAAATTCTTGAGAATCAACTAATCCACAAAAGAGAACTATATATTTCCCATGTCTTTAGATCTCAACCAAAACCAAAACAAAATGTTTAGTACGAGATCAGATAATACCCAAAAAAGATATGTTTTTTTACAAAAAAAAACTACTCCTAATCTCCAAAAAATTTCAAACAAAACCCAAAGTTCAAAAAAGACTATACAATAAACATCTATCCATAAAATTATTCAAATTAAACCAAACTAAGATTGAAAAAAAAATATTTGAAGGATTTAATCACATAGTCTTCCAAGGTACAAATTAACTTTTATCTCCAAATAACATCAGTTGCTCTTAAATTATCCCATTGAAAAGTAATTAACCTAATCACATATCCTCCATGATAGGTTAATCATTTCCATAGATAACCCAAAATAAACTTACTATTGATTCCTAAAATCATATAACTAAAAAGAATTAGTCAAACTAACCAGGGACTTCACGTAGTCCAGTGGTAGGCGATAAATACCAGTCGCACTTTGGTTGTGGGTTCGATTCCCGCAGCTTTGTCCGACGCGATGGGTTGTCACACGGTCTACGTGTTGTCCTTTTTCCAAAACAATATAATTCTTAAAACATTCCCCAAAACGAGATAAAATCTTCAAAAATAATCATAACATATTTTAACCTCAAGTTTATCTCATGCCTTTCATTTTCCATCATAACATATAATAACCCATAATTACCTAAAAAGTAAGGATCATATAAACCCTAATGGTTAACTTTATAATTATTACCTGAACTTCCACATCGAGTTGGTCATCTTGTACATGATGCATTAGAGAACTCACCAAGGTTCAAGTGGTTGATCATGACTCCTTGATAGTTGGTTTAGAACAACCATGAGATTCCTCATTGAATCCCCCATTTCATCCAGTCTCTTAATCAGAGAACCACCATAGTTTATTTCAAACCCATTGTCACTTTGGTACCTTCTAGATCCATCCATTTGCTAAAAACAGAAATGTCAGTGTGAGTATATCAACAAAACCATCATGTTCTAAAGAGGAAGATAAACACTAAGATATACTTACTCATTCACTTTATCTAAAACTAGGACTCTTTCTGAAATCCTAACCATTATGGTAATGTCACCTATGCCTAGAGAATACCCTAACCTCTAAAGTTATCTAAACCAACCTCTGATACCAACTATAAGGCCCTGGCCTTAAACCCTACTTATTATTGAATTAAATGAATAATTCACATTGATGATATTTTCAGGTTTAGAGTTTTAGAGAATTAGGTCATAACTAATACATCTCAAAAGATTACAAAGTAGGAATTTCTACTAAGTTTCCATAAAATAAAAACTCTTAAAAAGAAACATGTCTAGTTCCATGTTTTAGGTAGCATGACTTTCCCTTGATCCCATCCTTGACCCTATTCCATGTTAAGTCCTGTGAAAAACATTTCAAAAACATGGGGTGAGCATAAAAAGCTCAGTAAGGGATACACAATGAAGGAAAACTGTTAGTTTTTTCAAAACAACAAGTAAACCATGAATACTTTACCAAAGTAGTACTTTTCACCTTTATGAAGTAGTAAAAACTCTTCACTGAATAAAAGTTCATTACTTACCCTTTTTTAACCAAAATATTACCATAAAACCCATATAAATAACACATAACATAAAAAGGTAACTTGGGACATAAACATACTTAAATGGAATAACCATACGGTCGACTTCCACACATACTTAATGGAATAGCCATACGGCCGACTTCAATACCCAATGCATTAGAGGTTATAACGTAACCAGTCGTCCTTGTATTCATGGCACCACCCGTCATATGGTTTATCACGTAACCACCCGAAAAATTTCCAAGTACCATTACAAAATCATAATACATAAAACAATTATAAATGAAAGAAAACATTTCCATATTTCAATCACAATATATCACCTAAATATATTGACTTAACAAATCCATTATCAAAACAATTTTTAATACCAAAATACATAAAAGAGTATATGGTATTTATTTACTTTTAAAAAATATTACGGCTTGTTGAGGAAGCCAAAGATCAAATAATACTCACGGCGGTGGAAAGGTCATTGTCACCGCGTACGTTAAAAGAAACATACTTTTTGTCGTTTAGTAAAATGCTTCATATAAAAAGATTCATTTTGAATAAAATTAAAATTCAAAGGGGTTCATACACCGTATAAAATAAAGCCTTGTATTACAAAAAAATATGCCTCAATGAAAGGTGATTGAGACGAAGTCCCTTACAAAGACGGTATCCTTGGATTAAGGATAAATCCATTATGTAATTATGTGTGACAAACAAATACACCAAATATAAGTGGATATTGAGTGTAAAACAATCATAGATCATTCACACATATTCATAGAATGACATATTCAAGGGGTACAAGTTTATCCCAAAGAATCAAAATTGGGTTAAGAAGTTCCCTTGCAAAAATTTGACAGCCTAACGGCGTCACTTCAAAATTTAGAAAATGAGTTGATGAGAGATAACAAGGGTATCTCATCACTTGGACATAAAATTTACATCAATAAGTATATATAAGAACACATCCCAACATTAAAATATGTAAATTAAAAGACCCAACAAAAGAAGTCTTTTAAAAAGTGGAGGGTGAAAGGTTCCCTTACCGACATGGGTATCTTTCGAAACATACACCCCATGAAAGAAGGACAATACAACATTGATGTAAATAATCATAAATGAAATTATATTAAAAAAATAGTATAATAATGGGCAATACATATACCACTCAAAGGAAATTGTGGCAAATGTAGCATAAATCTCACGGGAATAAAAGTGAGATGAAAAATCCCTTACGAAAACTCGGCAGCCTAACGGCGCCACTTAAAACTTCCAAAAAATGGATTGATGAGATCCAATAGGGTATATCATCATATTAAAATAAAATTTACCACAAGAGGAATATAAAATAAAATCCCACAACATAAAAAAGTGGAGCTTGAAATAAGTGACATAAAGGGGAGTACTTAAAAAGAAAGAGAGAGGTTGGATCTATTACGAAAATTCGGCAGCCTAACGGCGCCACTCAAAACTTCCAAAAATGGATTGATGAGAGAAAAAAGGTTCTCTCATCATATGAACATAAAAAGTACAGTAATATTAATATAAATTAACATCCCAATCATAAGAAATATGAACTTAAAAGGAATGACATAAAAGAGTGTACTTAAAAAGAAAGAGAGGGGTAGGATCCCTTACCTCAAGTCTGACTTGTCTTGTTCATTTCTTTATACTCCTGAATAATAAACATTGGTAAATTTATAGTTTCTTAAGGAACTCTTTTAAAGATTATTATTTATTTCATATCACATATTATAATGTTAAAATAATTGGTTAATAATGTGAGTTCATATCAGACGTTTTCGTCGATGTTTGGTACATGAGTCAAAAATGAACTTGTTTGAAAATGATTGTCCATGTAGTTATAAGTAAATCATCTCCAGAATAGTATTAATGATTTACATATCATATATATTCAGTATATATTCATTTTATACTACTCCATAACATTTGGAGATAAAAATAAATGAAATTCACCGTTCATGGAGACGGTAGGCCGTACGTACGCATGAACGCTACTTTCATTTCTTTGTCATATTAATGGAATTAAAAATAATTGAGAGAGATATATATTATAATTCCTGTATAATATATATGTTATATATGTCACAAATGTTTATTAATTTCATTATTTATACATTCCATGTATTGCATGAACGAGTCACATCACTTGAGGGGACGGTAGTCCACACTTCCTCGTATGAAATTATCGAATTTGCACAACATGAAAAGCATAAAGGCATATTTTAAATATAAAATTCAGAATCATATAGAAAACATAAATACCATATATATAATATATAAAATATAGTGACATCATAATGGCCACCATGAACGGTGTTAAGAGAAGATTGAACAATCATCATTTCGTGAGGCAGAAATTCTCCATCCACAGAAACAGTATGTTCTTTAACCATTAGACGAAGGTGTGTGTAAGTGTAGCTAGAATACTTCACATAAAAACATCCTAGTATATTGAAGATACTGGTGTTGTTACAAAACAAAGTAATAAAAAGAGTTTATATGGTTTGATAAGAAAAATAAAACAAAAGAACACAAGGGAAGACATTACCTTTAAATCAGGTAACTCTTTTTGATTTGAGCTCAAAGGCTTCCTTGGAATGGATTCTGACCAAAGGTGAGGCTTAAATGATGAATATAGGTATGTGGAGAGATGTAATGGGAAGGGGTTGGCTGATCCAAATGCTTGAGAGGTGTGGGTAAGGAGGTAGAGGTGGGGGCCTTTTATAAAAGGAGAGGAGGGGCACTCTTGGAAAGTTATTAAATATTACTTTATTATATAATGATTTTCGGATTTTAAAGGTCCCAAAATGATATATTTAGAGGATAAGGTGGTAAGGTTTCTAAATCCACCCATACAATAGGTTTTTGACAAGTTTAGGTTTTCTATTTTACATTATCTTTTTATTTTATTTAAATCGTTAAATAATGAGGTAATCGCTGCATCGTCATGGTGTCATATATAATTTAATTTATTTAATGTCTAAAAATTATAAAAAAAATATCATGATGTAGGAAATATTTTTATCTTTCTAAGGAATATTTATAGTCAAAAATATGACTTGTATTACCCCATTTAATTTTTTTTTTAGTAAAACAACACATGTTAGTGACATTTTAATTTTAACTTTAAATAAAAAGTTATTTATGTCATTTTCCTACTAAAGTGGCTCCATGGGGTCCCCAAGTTGACTCATGGATTTTTTTGGTTGGCCATGACACATCCAATGAGGGTAGGACATGTGTCTATGTCATTTCATATTATTAAAACATTATTTTTACCTTAAACTACACTAATTACCTCTAATCGCGATTAATAAACTTAAAAGTTACTATTCACCAAAAAATTATTTTAATCCCATTGAACCACATTTTACTTCTTAATGACAATCAGGTATGTCAGATTTTTGAAATTCAAATCACAGAAGTGGTAATGTTTTATTTAAACGAAAAATCAGTTTCTTTAACTACCACTTAGTGGTTTCACTATTCATCAAAAATTGAAGTTTTTTAGAAAATTACCAAAAATTTACCCTAAGCTATATTTGATATTCCAAATTCAAAAATTATGTCCATTTTACAAAATTCAAAACATATAAGTTGTATTAATTAATTTAATAATCAATTCCCACTGTCAAAACAAATAGCGTGTTTTTAAAAACAATATCTATTAAAAAATTGACACTAGTTTAAGTCCAATTTCAAGATGAAATTAATTACAACGACCACTATTGGATTAAATGGTAAAAATATATTATAATTTTAATTTAAAACCAATTCAAAAGATAATATAATCATATAAATAAATTAGATTAAAAATAGGTTTTGAATTAAAATACAACATTTTTCACTATTCATTAAAAAATGAACTTTATCGGAAAAATACCAAAAATTTACACAATGTAAATTTTGATGTCCTGATTCTAAAGAAGAATTTTATTTAGTCCAATATAACATTTGAAAATGTCAAAAAGCAGATTTAAAAAGCGTTCACCATCAAAAGGTGGTAAATTGACCTTTTAAAGAATATTAGAATGTTTATGCTTAAAATTGGATTCATTTGCATTTTTAATCCTCTAAAATTTATTGTAAAAAGTAAAAATATTTTACAAACATATATAATAATTTTTTAGTTAGTTCTGTTCATTCATGCCATTACAACAACTAGGCGTTAACTACCATTTAATATAATATTATTTTATTATTAGAGTGCAATGTAAGATTTCAAAGGAACTTGTTGTTGCGTATTGGGTACTCCATCGAGCATAGCGTCCCCTTTAAAGTTATATTAATATTTTATTCACAAATATGGATAAATGTGAAAATTTCATATTGTTTATTTACCTGGGGTGTTACAGTAGTATTTTTTTAGCATTGTATATTCTTCTTGGAAGCTCATTATCTTCTAGGATCATGTCATTCAAAAGAGAAATTATTTTCTTAAAACTAGCGTCACTAAATCTATTGCCTGTTTTCAAATTATACATCTTTAGTACGGATAAAAATACTATATATTTTGTGAAACCACCATACAATGGTGTCTTTTCAAAACTCATTAACTTCTCAAAACTATTTTGGGAAATCATAAATTTCATCTTCAAATGTCCTTGTCATTTCCTCAATAAAATCCTCATCATCATTTACATCTATAATCACATCCTCAATACAGTCTTCTTCATTGTTCACACTTGTAATCATATCAGATGATCCATAAAACATAGAGTTATCCTAGCCACTAGCAACATTCTCTTTTCCCCATGTTTATTCCAACATTTATACCTTTGATCTATTCTTTGACAAATCAAGTGTTCTTCCAACTCCTCTGGACTAACTTTTCTTGAATAACAATAGTGTAAACACATAAAAAGGATTTGAGAAGGTTCATATGCATGGTCTTTTGAAAACTTGATGAACTGTTTCACTCCATATTTATACTCTTTTGTTAAATGATTGGCATCCCTCCATTATTTATTCAAATCAATCCTATTTGATTTGGTCAAATTAATATTTAAAAAAATAAATACACAAAATGTTGACATAAAAAATAACCAATTCTAAAAAAATTATAGACTTTAAGTATCCTTTGAAAAATATTTATAAAATCACAGTTAAAATTCTATTAAAAAACCAATAATTTACCCAAATTCATCTTTAAAATAACATTCCCTTTTTAAAATAAACCAATCAGTTTCAAATACTCTTTATCAAAACCCCAATTACTTTTTTATAAAGCATTCAAGGGAACTTCATGACCCAATAATATTAATAATTTAAAATGAGAGACAACCCTCTATATTTTACAAATTTTCATTTAAAAATTTACACACCCCTTGTTAAAATGAAACCAGCATTCCATACGCTTTCAAAACATTCACATCCTGTTATGAAAGTCAATCAAGTGAGTTGACAAACACTTGGCATGCATCCTAAGTCCATGAAAAGTGTTTAAATCATTTAAAAGTTATTTAAAACCAAAAAAAGTTATGCTGAAAAAATATTTTTTTTAAGAAATAGTTCAAAACACTTATCACTTTAAAATATCCACTTAGTCTTTTTTACAAAGACATAAATCCCAAGAGAGACACTTTATAAAGGATACATGAATAAAAAATAACCAAAATTTTATAAAATATAAAGATACAAAAGGTTTATCATTTCCCTAATGAATAAATTGTAAGAATCCTATAATTTACTCTTGTAATACTACTAAGGAGTGAATAATTGATTGATAAAGACATAACTGTTACTTGGCCATGATACTTTTGAACACAAATTCACATCTCTTCAAAGTGGGAAACCATCTTTCACTTGATGCTTGAATCATGTACTACCTAATCTTGATTATTCCACTATTCATATTCATATCATCCACACAACATCTCACATAACCACTTTACCACTCTGAATTAATCACAACATCACATCACCTATTTCATATAAACTGCATCACCTCATGCCAACCATAACAAACCAAATGAAACACTAAAACTCATTATGACTTAAAATTATCTACAACAACAAAAAAATCATATCCTTCCTATACCACAAACTATAACACCACAATATCACAAACACAATATTTCATCCATCACTCCATCTAAAAAATCATCTATTCTCCACTTCCATATCAACAATTACAACTTATTAGTATTATTAAGGAAACTGACCACCACACCTACTTCATAACAAATTCCACCACCCAAACCAACCACAACAATTACCAACTAAGACTACACAACCCACAACAAAGGTAACACAACCAACCACAAAAAACCTAGTAATAAAACACAACAACCAATCCCCATTACATCATTAATTTTATAATCATTAAGTGTGTTCAATACAGCATCATCACCAAATTCTATATTTCTAAATAGACTTCTCAATAACTTCTTTTAAATATTAACCTTT
Source organism: Viscum album (assembly GCA_963277665.1). Taxonomy (NCBI): domain Eukaryota; kingdom Viridiplantae; phylum Streptophyta; class Magnoliopsida; order Santalales; family Viscaceae; genus Viscum; species Viscum album. Next base: position 628,865,238 of record OY728134.1, on the reverse strand, counting down.
TATGGAAAGTGACCTTATTAATTCAATTAGATAAATAGAACATGATCAAGATATGAGTAAATATCACTAACATTAATCACTTCACACAAATTTCAATGAAACTATATAGAAATTATAGACATACACTCAATAAAGAGTAAAATTCATATTAACTAGCCTTTAGATTATCAAATTCTAGTTTAAGGAAAATAGGTTACCAAAAAAAAATATCAACACCTTATGGAAGAAATGATAAAATGGAACATGAAAATAAATACCCCAAATTCTTTAAAATAACATACTTTGTAATTTAATAATATCACTAAAACATGCTTCAGATTATAAAATGAAAAATTCACATACATAAATTTCATGCTTTATACTTGACCTGATCAAAATAACATGCATTAAATATTTCACTACCATGGAGACATACCACCATATTACATAAAGGGTGACATACACATTCTTCCATACTTAGGTGCAACATGATCAACACATACACATTATCGAGAAAATATACACTAGTGATTTCATAATAATTTATGAAAACATATTAACTTTAGACATCCTTCTAAAAAAATATCATCTATATATTACCATTTTTATTTCACCTACTCATTAAAATTTCAATTAAACTACACTTGTAATGGAATTTATAATTCAACAGTTAACACATAAATATTTTAGTATCCTAAAACCTTTGTTATTCTTGATAAGGGGATGAAACAAGTTCATTCATGAAAAAGTCCTTGAAATTCCATGGGTTGTCACTAAGGGAACTCAAAAGGAAATGTGTAAGGGTAATCAGAATGAAATACATAAGGTAAATCAAAATATAGGGAGACTTAAAAAAGTACCCAAGTTTTGCGCGGTGGTGGAGGAAAGCTTCGCGACAGCAGGGCAGAGGAGGGATTGTGTGATGGTAGGGCAGGGCTTCACGACAGCGGCGAACGATGGATTCACAACAGCGAGTAGGAGGAGGAGTCGGTGGTAGTAGTGGAGGAGTGAGAGGAGGAGGAGGCGATAGTGGAGGAGGAAGAGGAGTCGGAGTGGCGGCAGTGAGGAGGAGGATGAGAAGGAGGATTCGCGGTGACGGTGGAGGAGGAGGATGAGGATTCGCGGCCGCAATAAGAAGGAGGAGGAGCGGCGTCAGGATAAGGTTTCCACAAGAGCTTGAGGCATGTGAAGGAAAGAGGATACTATTAGGGTTTTTTTATAAAATCAAGGGAAACATTTATCAGTTCTAGTTAAAAAGCATTGATAAAGACAAGTTTTATCAATGCTAAATTAGAAAGCATTGATAAAACCCCATTTATGAGCGCTTTTTTAGCACTGATAAAGATAGGCCTTTTCAATGCTAAAAAATGCTGATAAATGGTGTCTTTGTCAACACAAAACTTTTAGTGCTGATAAAGACGCATTTTATCAGCGCTTTGTTAGCGTTGATAAACTCATATCTTTATCAGCACTAAAAAAGCGTTGACAAAACTATAATGATAATAAATTATTTATATTCTTATATGTATTTATAAAATTATATGTATAATAAAAATATATTTATTTATTTAAAATAATAACTATAAATAAATATATATTTCTTTATACAATAAATATGTATTTATTTATAATTAAAATATATATATAATAAATATATATTTATAATAAATATATATTTATAATATATATATATATATATTTATATTTATTTCATAATTATTTAAATAAATATATATTTATATTTAAATATTTTTAAAATTATAATAAATATATTTTTTAAATATATATATAATTAAATAAATTTATTTTTAAATATATACACATATTTTTAAATAAATATATTAATTATATAGTCCAATATATATATATATATATTTATTTAAATTTTAATGAAATTAAAATAAATATATTAATAATATATATTTTTTATAATTTCATGATTATTTAAATAAATATATATTTATATTTAAATAATTATTAAATTATAATAAATGAATTTATTATATTTATAATTATAATTATAAATAAATATTTATTTATTTATAGTCAAAAATATAAATAAATATAAATAAATATATTTATATATATTTAAATAATAATGAAACAAAAATAAATATATTAATTATAATTTTATAATTATTTCAATAAAAATATAAATTTATTTAAATAATTATGAAATTATAAAAAATATATATATTTAATATATTCATTTTAATTTCATCATAATTTTAATATATATATATATTTACGACTATAAATAAATTAATATTTATTTATAATTATACTTTTAAATATAATAAATATATTTATTATAATTTTATACTTATTCACATATATATATATATATATTATTTATACTTATAAATATAAATATTTTCATATATGTATAAATATTTTCATATATGTATATATGTATTTATATAATCATTAAAGACATATATGTATATATATATATATATATTTATAATTATAATTATAAATAAATATATTTAAAATGTATTCGTATGTAATTATAAATATAATAAATATATATATTTATCATTTAAAAAAATATTATAATTTTATAATCATTTAAATATATATATATATATATATATATTTTAAAAAGTATTTATATATAACTAAATATTTTTTATTATAAATATAATAAATACATTTTTCATTTAAATATATTTATCATGATTTTAAGTATTTATGAGAACATAATAGCTTCATGGGAACATGAATCATATACACTAAGTAAAGTATAGATCATAAAAAATGGGTCATTATATATATGGCCAACATGAATAGTAATGAGGGTGTAATGTATAAATTAATATTCATGATGAATGCCTAGCATATATAGGAATGTTAATTATATTCATGCATTAATTGACCAATTCATTGGAAATAAATATTTATGTAAATATAAATAAATATTTATTTTATAAACATATAAATATAATAAATATAATTATAAATATACATATTTAAAAAGTATTTATATATTTATTTAAAAGGTACTTATATATAATCATAAATATATAAATATATAAATATAATAAAGATATTTATTATTTAATGAAATTTATTATATATATATTAATTATTAAAATATATATATTAATTATAAACATGCGTTTTTTATTTAATGTATACAAATAAACATTATTTTTGAATATAAATATAATAATTTTATATAAATTAATAATATTTTTTATTAAAAACGTTTATCCGCACAAAAAATGATGATTAAGGGTGCACCTTTATCAACGCCTTTTTTAGCACTTATAAAGGTTAGATTTATCAGTGCTTTTAGCTAGTACTGATAAATGTCCCCCTTTTATCAGCAGTTTCTTATTAGCACTGATAAAAGTCAGCACACCCCTTGCTCAGATCTGTGGTAGTGAATATAAACATAAGAATTTGTGTGTGCCACTCTGATTCCCCTTGGACCACTCACAATGGGTTAATTCTCTGTGATCATGGATATTCAGATCAATGGTACATCACATAGGTGGTAAAACAAGAAGAAATTGAGGGGGGGTAAAAACAAACTAGGATTGAACAATGAATGGAATAGAACATTGAATTAAAAATATAGAAAGAAAAATGTGGAAAGAAATTATAGTTAGGGTTAGAAGATGCTGAATACTTTTACTGAGTGAGGGGGAGATTATTCATATGCATTGAGGTAGTGTCCTCCTTCCTCCTCACATTTAGTGTAGTACAGTGATTTCAATCACCAACCATATGACTTCCACATGTCGAATCTGACCTTCAAGATGAATTTAGTTGATCATATTTCTTCCCTTGATCACACTTTGTATGACTTTGAGAGGATTCAAAGTTGATTTTCCTCAATTCATCATGGATTTAGTGAAAGTGAGTGTTTCCCAGTATGATGGTATGAGGAATTGAATGTTTTAGAAATTGGTCTTGAGAACTGGGTCTCGTGTCTTCGAATTTGGATATTTTTTCAAGGGCCCAATCGGTGAGTTGTTGACTAATGAGGTCAAGCCATCTTCAAATTACATGACCATTAAAAACATAAACACGAAAAGGATTAAGATTCAAAATTCACCTAGCCGAACAACCATGCCCATGAATGAGAGGGTATGGCACCTGCCATCGAGACAATCCTATGAATGCATGGGAAAGCCTAGTCGAACAACCATGCGAAGGTGGAGAGTTGTTTTCACGATGAAGATCCTGTGGAGGAGCAGTTCCAAGTAGTTAAGTCTAGGTTGTATGCAATGTTTGAAGCCTACGGGCAATGAATTCTTCTAAGGCCAACGGGCCATGTAATACTTACACCTACGGGCATTGTAAGGGTTCCACCTCACCCCTTGAAAGGTGCATTGTCAAGAATAAATAAAAAATGAAGGCCATCGGGCCAGTAGAGGATTGGAGGAAAGCCTATAAAATAAAAACTATAAGACCAATATGAATAAAAATTAATACATGGATTAAAAATATATAAAATAGTTGAAAATAAAAATAATTTCATAAAAAATGTTGATGAAAAATAATTTATAAGCTTTCAAATCCACCAACTTGAAACTTAAAAATGTTTCAAGTATATGACTTTGAAAGCCTATAAAATAAAAAATATAAGACCAATATAAATGAAAATTAAAACATGGATTAAAAATAAAAGAAATAGTTTAAAATAAAAAAAATTTCATAAAAAATGTTAATGAAAAATAACTAATAAGCTTTCAAACCCACCAACTTGAAACTTAAAAATGATTCAAGTATGTGGCTTTGAAAGACTATAAAATATAAATTATAAAACGAATATAAATGAAACTTAAAACTTGGATTAAAAATATAAGAAATAGTTAATAATTCATTAGGTAATTAGTAATATAATTATCAATTATATAATAAATAATTAGTTAATTATTAATTAGTTAATTATTAATTATTAATTAGTTAATTATTAATATAATTATTAATAATTAATTATATAATTAATTATTTAATTAGTATCATCGTTATAAATTATATAATGATTAATTAGTAATACAATTATTAATTATATAAAAATCAATTAGTTAATTTGTAATATAATTATTAATTATATAATAAATAATTAGTTAATTAGTAATATAATTATTAATTATATAAAAATTATTTATTTAAGTAGTAATATAATTATTTATTCTAAAATAATTAATTTATTAATCATTAATATAATTATTCGTTATAATTATTTATTGTAATTATTAATTATATAATTATATAATTAAGAATTATATTAATTATTTAACTAATTAATTACTATATAATTAATAATTATAATTAATAATTATATTACTAATTAACTAATTAATTATTATATAAATAATAATTACAAATAATAATTAATAATTAAATAATTAATAATTATTATTTATAATTAACAAATTATATTACTAATTAACTAATTAATTATTTTATAATTAATAATTATATAAATTATTAACCAATTAATTATTATATAATTAATAATTATAATGAATAATTATATTACTAATTAATTTATTTATTTATTATTGTATAATAAATAATTATATTTCTAATTAACTAGTTAATTATTATATAATTATATTACTAATTAACTAATTAATTATTATATATTATTAATTAATATGTATAATTAATAATTATATTTATAATTAAGTAATTAAATATTATATAATTCATAATCACTAATCCTAATTAATAATTATATTACTAATTATAATTAATAATTTTATTACTAATTAAAATAATTATATTACTAATTAACTAATTAATCATTGCAAAATTAATAATTAAATTACTAATTAACTAATTAATTATTATATAATTAATAATTAATAATTAATAATTATATTAATAAGTAAATATTTATTTATTTTATAATTGATAATTATATTATGAATTAAATAATTAATTATTATATAATTATATTAAAAAATATCTAATTAATTATTTTATATTAGTAATAATAATTATAATTAATAATTATAATTAATAATTATTTCACTAATTAACTAATTAATTATTATATAATTAATAATTACTTTTTGTAATTAATAATTATATTACTAATAAACTAATTAATTATTATATAATTAATAATTACATTACTAATTAAATAAATAATTATTATATAATTAATAATTAAGAATTAATCATTATAATGAATTATTATAATTAATAATTATATTACTAATTTATTTATTTATTTATTATTTTATAATAAATAATTATATTACAAATTTACTAGTTAATTATTATATAATTATATTACTACTTAACTAATTAATTATTGTATATTAGTAATTTATAATTTTAATTAATAATTATATTACTAATTAACTAATTAATTTTTATATAATTCATAATCACTAAATATAATTAATAATTATATTACTAATTATAATTAATAACTATATTACTAATTAACTAATTATTTATTATATAATTAAAAATTATATTACTAATTAAATAAGTAATTATTATATAACTAATAATTAAATTACTAATTAAAAAATTAATTATTTTATAATTAATAATTAATAATTATAATTAATAATTATAATTAATAATTATATTACTCATTAATTAATTAATTAATTTATAATTGATAATTATATTACTAATTAAGAAATTAATTATTATATAATTATATTACAAATTAACTAATTAACTATTTTATATTTGTATTAACTAATTAATTATTTTATATTAGTATTAATAATTATAATTAACTAATTCATTATTTTATGATTTTATTTCTAATTAAAAAATTAATAATGTATATTAGTAATTAATAATTAATAATTAATAATTATATTACTAGTTAACTAATTAATAATTATATAATTAAAAATTTATTAATAATTAACTAATTAATTATAAACTACTTCTTACTTGTTTAATCCCTATTTTAAGTTTCATTTGTATTCATCTTGTAGTTTGTATTTTATAGTCTTTCAAAGACACATACTTGAAAAATTTTAAATTTTCAAGTAGGTGGTTTTGAAAGCTTATAAATTATTTTTCATTAATATTTTTTATGAAATTATTTTTATTTTCATCTAATTCTTATATTTTTAATCAATGTTTTAATTTTAATTTTAATTTATATTGGTCTTATAGTTTATATTTTATAGGCTTTCAAATTCATATACTTGAAACATTTTTAAGTTTCAAGTTAGTGGTTTCGAAAACTTATAAATTGGTTTTCATCCACGTTTTTTACAAAATTATTTTTATTTTCCACTATTTCTTAAAGGTTTAATCCATGTTTTATGTTTCATTTATATTGGTATTATAGTTTATATATTATATTATTTCAAATCCATATACTTGAAACATTTCTAAATCCCACATCAGAAATATAGAATGTGTTGTGTAGGAAAGGGAGAACCTGAATCCCACATTGGAAATGCAGAATCCAAACTACTGTAATGGTAGTATTGTTGGATATTAAATAGAAGATAAATTCTGTTGAAATTTTTTGTTATATATATATAAACAAAACAAAAAAAATAAAAAATATAAAAAAAACAAAAATAGTAAAAATAAAATAAAAATTCTAGAGGAAGGGCGAACTTCGTTCACACATCTCGCACTGTACCTAGGATGTGTGAACCTCATTCACACATCTTCCTAGGATTGAAGATGCGTGAACGGGGTTCACACATCTTAGGACCCGTTTTTTAAAATATTGGGAACCCTATCCCATTTAAAAAAAATTAAAACCCATTAAAAAATCAATTTTAGGTCTTCAGGTCGTGCGGCCACAGATTTTTTTAATTGTTTTTATAATTTTTTAAAATGGGATAGGATTCCCAATATTTTTAAAAATGCGTCTTATAATGCGTAAACCTTGTTCATGCATCTTTAATCCTAGGAAGATGCTTGAATGAGGTTCGCACATCCTAGGCGCAATGTGAGAAGCGTGAACACAGTTCACACATCCTTCGTGAAGTAGATGAAGGATGCATAAACGAGGTTCACTCTTCCTCCAGAATTTTTTATTTTTTTTTACTGTTTTTGTTTATTTAAATTTTTTATTTTTATTTTGATTTATTTTGTTTATATATATATAACACAATTTTTCAGCAGAATCTATCTCCTATTTAGTATCCAGTAGTATTGTCATTACATCAGTCGGGATTCTGTAGAAACATTCACTCGTGGCTCCCTTTTATAAGAGATCTTGTCTTGGAAATCATTATGCATTTCTGATATGAGATTCATGTTCTCCCTTTCCTGCACATCACATTCTATATTTCCGATATGGGATTCAGAAATGTTTTAAGTACGTGGCTTTGAAAGAATATAAAATATAAACTATATGACCAATATAAATTAAACTTAAAACATGGAATAAACATATAAGAAATTGTTCAAAATAAAAATAATTTTGTAAAAAATGTTGATGACAAAATAATTTATTAGTTTTCAAAACCACCAACTTGAAACATAAAAATGTTTCAATTATGTGAATTTGAAAGACTATAAAATATAAACTATAAGACCAATATAAATAAAAATTTAAATATTTATTAAAATTATAAGAAATAGTTGAAAATAAAAATAATTTCCTAAGAAATATTAATGAAAAATAATTTATATGCTTTCAAAACCACCTACTTGAAACTTAAAAATGTTTCAAGTATGTTGCTTTGAAATACTATAAAAAGTAAACTATAAGATGAATATAAATGAAACTTAAAATGTGGATTAAACATATAAGAAATAGTTAATAATTAATTAGTTAATTAGTAACATAATTATTAATTATTAATTATTAATTAATAATATATAATAATTAATTAGTTAATTAGTAATATAATTATATAATAATTAATTAGTTAATTAATAATGTAATTATTAATTATATAATAATTAATTAATTGATTAATTAATTACTAATATAATTATTCATTATAATTATTAATGTTTTTGGGGTTTGGTTTAATGTTAAGCACCCCGTAATCCTATATGAAAAATGGGGGTTCAAAACCCATTGGGCACAGATTACTATAGTGGTACTATAGCAGTAGAGGAACTATAGCAACGACGACGCTGTAGCGGTGATGGGCACTATAGCAGTAGCAGTGGAGGGAACTCCTACAGTGGAAGATACTATGTGGGCACTGTAGCATGCGGTACTATAGTATTACTATTCACAGAATGGGCCTTGGGCCAAAAAGTTTGGGCCTACGAGCCATGTTATGGGCAACATGCCCACTAGGCCTTCGGGCCAAATATATGATGTAACAAAAATGGGTAGTTGGGTGGCTTATCCCTTGGGGGGCTATGACGTTCCTTTCAGGTCTGTGTGTGTGGTGTGTGTGTGTTTGATATAATTGTACCCCCAAGCACCTAATATAATATATTATTATTAATTAATTAGTTAAATAAGAATATAATTATTAATTATAATTATTAATAAAATTACTAATTATAATTAGTAATACAATTACTAATTATAATTAGTAATTATTAATTTTATAATAATTAATTAATTAGTAATATAATTATTTATTATTTATTATATAATAATTAATTAGTTAATTACTAATATAATTATTAATTATATAATAATTAATTAATTATTAATTATGTAATAATTAATTAATTATAAATTATAAAATAATTAATTAATTATTAATTATATAATAATTAATTAATTATTATTAATATAATTATTAATTATAATTATTAATTATAATTATTAATATAATTATTAATTATAATTATTAATTATAATTATTAATTATTAATTATCAATTATTAATTATTAATTATTAATTATATAATAAATAATTAGTTAATTTGTAATATAATTATTAATTATATAATAATTAATTAGTTAATTAGTAATATAATTATTAATTATAATTAGTAATATGATTATTAATTATACTTAGTAATTATTAATTATATAATAAATAATTTTTTAATTAGTAATATAATTATTAATTATAATTATTTATACTAATTTAAATAATTAATTATTTAATTTGTAATATAATTATATAATAATTAATTAGTTAATTAGTAATATAATTATTAATTATAGAATAATTAATTAATTAATTATTAATATAATTATTAATCATAGAATAATTAATTAATTAATTAGTAATATAATTATTAATTATAATTATTCATTATAATTATATTACTAATTAACTAATTAATTATTAAATATTTCTTATATGTTTAATCCAAATTTTAAGTTCCATTTATATTCGTCTTATAATTAACATTTTATAATCTTTCAAAGCCACATACTTGAAACATTTTTAAGTTTCAAGTTGGTGGCTTTGAAAGCTTATAAATTATTTTTCATCAACATTTTTTACAAAATTATTTTTATTTTAAACTACATATTATATTTTTAATCCGTGTTTTAATTTTCATTTATATTGGTCATATATTTTATATTTTATAGGCTTTCAAAGTCACATACTTGACACATTTTTAAGTTTCAAGTTAGTGGGTTTGAGAGCTTATAAATTATTTTTCATCAACATTTTTTACGAAATTCTTTTTATTTTCTACTATTTCTAATATTTTTAATCCACGTTTTAATTTTAATTTATATTGGGATTAAATTTTATATTTTATAGGCTTTCAAAGCCACACACTTGAAACATTTTTACATTTCAAGTTGGTGGTTTTGAAAGATTATAAATTATTTTTCATCAACAATTTTTACAAAATTCATTTATTTTAAACTATTTATTATATGTTTAATCCATGTTTTAAGTTTCATTTATATTCATCTTATAGTTTATATTTTATAGTCTTTCAAAGCCACATTTTTGTACCATTTCTGAATCCCACATTGGAAATGCAGAATGTTCTGCATAGGAAGGAAAGAACCTGAATCCCACTTCAGAAATGAAGAATGATTTCAAGAGAAAGCCCTCTTATAAAAGGGAGTCTTTTGTGAGGGTTTCTGTCAGAACCTAGACTGTTGTAATGGCAGTACTAATGCATATTAAATAGTAAATAAATTCTACTGAAATTTTTTGGTTTATTTATATATTTATATATAAACAAAACAAAACAAATTTAAATTTAAATTTTAAAAATAAAAAAAATGTAAAACAAATATGTGTGAACTAGGTTCACACATCTTGGGTACCGTTTTTATAAATCATCAGAACCCTATCCCATTTAATTATTTTTGTAAAAACCATTAAAAAACATGCTACCTTGGTTTCCTTTATGAAAGTGGTGTGATCCATCATCTGATTTGGTCGTGACGGTGTGAATTGGTCTCTTTACAGTTGGTGTGGGTTCAACTGGCATGGTTGGATTTGGTTTTTATATGGCTTCATCTAAAATATTAGGGCCTGGGATCTTCGAGGCATCAGATTTTCAGACAGTCGTATGGATTTGGGTTAGGGATTCAATGACACTTCCTTCTTATCAATAGTGGAGCCCTCAGATCTTCTTCATCTTCGGTGTACACTCAAAAGGTGGTCTAGGGAATTATTTTCTATGATGGATCTCACTTTCTTTGATAGAAAATCTACAGAAGGTGGTGTGCATGTATTAGATGTGGTGACAGTGTTCATCTTCTCTAGTCATCAATGTGGAGGCTCAACATCACATCACTCATCCAGATCTGGTTTGGTTAGGATTAGGGTATTCAGTGGAGATCTGGTTCCTCCAAGATTAGGTTATTCAGTGGAGCCTTCGTTGATTTCCATAGGGTGTGGTGGGTTGTAATGGAGTTAGGAAGTGGAGGTGACCATGCATAGTGCTCACAGTAAGCTTATGGTCAAAATTTGTGACAAGGTTTCAACTTACCATGAATGCATTTCATGTTATTTTATGAATTTTCATTTTCAACCTACATTAAAACAAAAAAATTATTTATTGCATAATGTTTTCCAAAAATCATAGAATAATTGAATTCAAATTTTCAATAATTAATTTCAATTTCAATTAAATTAATCAATTAAAAATATGATTAATGTTCCAATAATTTTTTCAAAATCACTTCTTTGAAATTTCAAATTATCATTTCTTATATAAACAATTCCAATTTCAATTTCAAAAATAATTTTTGGAATTAATTTAATTCAATTTTTTAAACAATTAATTCTCAAAAAATTAATCCATTTAAAAATGTAATTCCAAATTGAATGCATATAATTTAAAATTCATAATCAAAGATTGATTATAATTTTCAATTGTATAAAATCTTCGTTATCCACAAAAATGAAAAAGAAATTGACAAAATTTTTAAATACATTTTAAATTTAAGTCCAAAATTCATAAAGCTTCCAAAAAAGAATTAATTACCCAGTATTTGGTTTAAAAGTAGAGGTATTTTTAGTGAATAACAAAAAAAATATTTAAATTTTTACCTCACATCACCATGATATAAATATCATAAATTTTCATTACATGAATATTTAGAGTCATACATTAATGTTAGAGATATAAAATGAATTACACCGTTCATAGAGACGATAAGTTTTATATACGCATGAACATTGTTTTCATTTTATCAACGGATGGAATGAAATGAAGGAAAGTATTATTTCAAATTTATTGAACCATTATTATATCAAATAAATCATATATATATATATATTCATTAAATATATTCTTATTACAATCCGTGTAAAAATAAAATGAAAAACATTTCACATCGCTATGTGGAGGTGGTAGTTCATATGTACGCACGGGCGACGTTATTGTTTTTCAAAAGGTTGAAAGGTAAAAAGGTATATGTGATATTATAATTCCCTAAGTATATTAATTTCATAAATATCTTATACATATTTTAAATCTGTCCTTATATCTATCCTTGAAAGGTGGTGATGGAAACTAAATTACATCACTTCACGAAGGGGTAGTCTGTCGAACACACTATTAGCGATTTTGTTTCCCATTTGATTGAAGTGGATATGGATATAGGTTTTGATATTAACATAATAACATATAATTATATTATATATATTGTTGTTATTATATTATCATGGTTGAAGAATATTTTAAGGATTTGGAATAACAAATAAAACAAAAATGCAAGGTTGATAATTTTACCTCTTATTCGGAGAACCGCTTTATGATTATACCTAAAATCTTCTTATGATGGAATTATAATCAATCCAAGGACTCTGGGTCATGGGAATGGAAGTAAGTAATTATTATTTTTAGGTTTTATCTGAACTAAAAGGATCTTGGTGTGTGTATAGGAGACGAGATGAGAGGACCTTTTATAAGTGGGTAAGGGAACCCACATGGAAACTACTTGTAAATTTACCAAAAAAATCCAAAATGATAATTTAATTCACATGAAAAAATATTTCAAATAAAAATATATTATAACTTGGGAATGATAATATTGTAATATGGCCATCCAATAGGATTTAGATAAGTTTTAATGGAAATATTATCCTTATCTTTTTAGTTTGTCCCCCTAGTCACTAGTGCAAAAACGATCTTTCATGTCATTTTTTTTCATTTTCACATCAGTTATTAAGTTACATTATTAGAGTAAACATAGTAAATAACATTTTAACATCATTTAACTAAAACCAAAGTTGTAAATTAATATTTTTATATGTTTTTAAAATCATTTATCTGATAATCGAAGTTAAAAACATTTTTCACATTGGTTATTCTATAATCGATGTGAAAAACAAATTATCCCTTTTTTTTCTCATAATTTACCCAATAATAGATGTGAAAATGTTTTATCATGTCATTTTTTAAATATAAATGATGTTAACAAAATAAAAAAATTGAACATTGATTCATCCTCCACCACAACAACAAAAAAAATCAATAGAAAACGCAGTAAAATCAGTAAAAGACAAATATATTTTAACTTTAAAATTTACAATGTATATTAAAAATAAACTAAAAATCAATGAAACCTATAAAATGAGTATCTCATTCACTTTGTAAATGTCTCTACTCCTCTCCACTATATAGTCATGGGTCTTCAAAAAGTTACAAAATAATAAAGAAATCATTTAAATTGAATTATCAATAAAACATATGAAATATTAAAGAAAGATTTATAAAGAAATTTAAAAATATTAATTTACAAGTATTTAAATAATCAAAATTACATGTTCAATACATTCTGAAAATTTGATCTCAATTCACCATGGATATAGCATAGCCAATATAATGTCCTCTCTCTTGGATAAAAAACACCCAACATCTAATGACCATTGATATATAAGTAAATTTAATATGATTTTTTAATATTTTAAGTGATATATAACACTTTTTAAGATAACGTTTCATACTCTTGAAGATATGGAAACATCCAACACTGAAAAATGACATTCTTCTAAAACATTTTAGCTATAAAATTAGTTCTTTCTGCATCAATCATTGTCAAAGCTATAGGAGAAATAAAATACGGTTCCATAAATCTATATACATTTGTCTTTTCATGCTCTATACAAATTATATATATATACCTAATACAAAATAAACATAATTATAAATTTTAAATAAATTACATTAATAAAAAAATTGTTGATCAACTTACATAGAATTTTTTTTCATCATGTTGATTCCTAATTTATCTCTAGTTATAAGCTCGATGATATCATTTTTCAAAATCCCCACATTAATTACATGACCACAAATAGAAACATCAATTGGAATCTTATATAGTAGAAATAAAAAAAATTAATATGTTGATAATCTACCAAGACTAGTAGAATCTATATCTGAAGTCAAGACACTTTGGATTTTTTATTGTCTATAGATTATTTCTTTACCTTTAAAGAATTAAAGTAAAGATTAGATAAATATATAAACTTTAAAAAGAGGAAAAAGTTAATAATAAAATAAAATAAAATATAACATATATACATACCTCTATAGTAATATTTCAAAGTAGTTTATATGTACAAACAAAAAAATGACTGAAAATTTTTTCAAATGCACTCACCTCATCTGTAGGACATGTTTTTTTTGATGATCTATATATAATATCATATACAGTAACCCTATGATTCTCTATCTCAATCTACTGATGATGAATGGTATCACTGATATAATATATCATCTCATATGAAAAAAATATGATGAGGATCATCAACATATAACACACAATAACTTGGAAGCTGTGGAGGAGGTGGCGTAGGGGTAGGATAAGAAGAAGTGGGGTGTAGAGGAAGACATGTATGAGTAGGATAAGAAGGAGGAGTGGTATCTACTATTGAAGGTGGAGGATTCGTATCGGTAGGCTGAAATTATCCTTGCATGTCTAAAAACATTGATTTTACCGAATCTATGACCCTATCCTACATCGTCACTTGAATACCGTGAACTTTGGATTCTAAAGATTAATTTTTATAAAAAATGTCCATTAAATAATCTTCCTAATGTGGAAACACTTTTCTTCATGATACACCTACCAGGTATCCTCATACAAAACTTGGGTGTTTAGGATTTCCAAATGCTGTAACTAAAATATCCTTTCCATCCTCAGTAATAAAGATCCCCTACGTTCTCTACTCCTTAAGAGAATCATGTATCGAATATTGAAAAAATATGTAATGAATCACAATATATAAATAGTTTATTTAACTTAAATAAATAAATAAAGTAAACATCTTATAATATTTTCAGCTAAAACTCTTTACTCTTCTGTAAGATATTTCCCTTTTTTTATCATATGAACCATCTTCTATTTTTTATGTCTAGCTAGGGGGGAGGGGCAACCTCTACAGACCGTGAAGACTCTGCTCTCAACTTTTTAAGTTTTTCTTCTATCATATCTTATTCTAATAATGTATTACCTCCCCAAGATAACATATGATTGTATATGTTTCTATCTTAAATTTTCTTATGATATCTCTTTTATTGCTGTAAATTAAGAATTAAGAATAAAGAAATAATTAACGTGGTCATTAATATTAAAAGAAACTTTTAAAAAGGAAATATTTCACATAAAAAAACTATTTTGATCATCTACTTTCAACAAATTTCATCCATGTATCTTCATCTATAAATGTATATATATCACATGGATTTTGATATTGTATATCCTTAAAACTGAACTGTGATATGAGGGATGATTTAAAATCCTTCCATGTCCTAGCATCCAATGATAAGAATTTCCTCCTAACTCCTCCAGTTTCATGAATATCATATGCCATATGATAATAAATGGAAAACATATATACTATAAACATTTCAAGATAATTAAAATAATAACCAACAATCTTATAAAAAAGTTCTCCCGAAATTATGATAATGTTTCTTTTTCAACACTTCACCAATCATAAAACAAAATACCAAATTTTCTTTTAGCATATACTGATGAAATATTATTGATTTTTTCAAATTTTTACCTCTTAGAATATCATTACCATCAAAGTATATTGGTATCCTCTGTTCCTAGCTACGGGCAAATAATAATTTTGTTAAATGTTTGGTGCCACATTTACCAACCCTCAAATCTCTTTTTCTTTGTGGAAGTATATTTCTCATGTAAAGAAGGATGAAGAGGCTCATCAACAAGAGCATGTGTACATTCCTCCCCATAGGTATGAGTACGATCTTCTCTAGAAATATGTGTTGAATCAGAGGATTGATCTGTTATTGTCCTAAAAATCAAAGCAACAACAATTAGTGAAAAAATATACAAATCCAACAATTACATACAAATGTAAATTAAAAATTAAAAATTATCAAACAAAAATTAAAGAAAATTAAACTTAAAATTTTTTATTCATATTTGTTATAGTTAACTAAAATGATAACAATATTAATGAGATATTAAATGAAATAAATAAATAAAAACTAAAAAATATTAATGAGAGATGAAATGACATAGTAAATATTCACCAACCCAATAAATCATTTTTACAACAATAAGAATTATTTTATAATATAGTATTATATTATATTTTTTTATTTGAAATGATAAATTTAAAATAATTGGTTTTAAAAAAAATCAATTAATAGATAACTTACGTAAGGGTAAACATGGAAAACTATAAAAAACTAAAATAATATAAATAAACAATTTTAACTTATTATTTATAATATGTGTTTTAATAATAAAATCAATTTAAAATATCTAACTTATGAAATTTAAAAAAAATAAACCATAATTAAACATATTTTACCTGTAATATTAGGAATGTACTAAAGGATGGTTTTTTTAAATTCCTTCATCATGATCATTCTATATGGCACAAACCATGTATATGATGTGATCATCAATATTATTTGTTAATCATTTCATGGAAGTAGGGATCTCACATAAATCAGCATCTTAATCAATTTTATCATCACCAACATATGGTTTTATTCTTATAAAATAATAGACTATTGCATATCTAATTGATTAATAAAATAGAAAAAAAATTAAGTGTTCCATTATAAAAGGATCACTTTTTATTCCAATTTTTTCATATTAACTAGTGTCATTACAAATTCATCATTGCGGACGCTGTTGTTACAGATAAACCTTTTACAATTAAACACTAGAACTTGAAATTTAATTTAATCAACCTCCCATATTTCTTCAATGACTCTATAATAATCATTTGACATAGATATTGGGTTTTTGTCTTTGGCACTCGAAAAATACATTGCTTATTTGAACTCCATCACACTACTATTCTGAACTGCACTTCTGTTGTCCTAATATTTCATATGAAAAGTATATCTATTAATTTCATACCTAGAAAATGTTATCAAATTTAAAATTGGACCTCCCAATAACCATATCAATGTTTCTGATTCATCTGATTTACCAAGAACAGTCCCTTTAAACCATGTAAAAATGTTTTGTTATGCTCATTCAAAATCCACATATCTTTTATATTTGGATAACATTATTTCAACACATTAATATGAAATGTTATATGTGGTTGAGCATCATCTGTGTTATTCAAGAAGTATAAATATACCTTCTTCATTTTTTCACCTTTCAAAATTTTGACTTTCATTCCACAAATCCTCTTTCCTCCATAATTAATACATTCATGGCGAGATGTAGGCAAACTGATGTGCTTCACTGTAGACAAATATCTTGTACAAAACTCTATAACCTCTTCAGAAATATACTTCTCAACAATGGATGATTCAGCTAGATATGGATTCTTAACATAACCCTATAATATCTTTATATACCCTTCAAAAGGATACATCCAATGTAGATATACAGGTCCTAAAATCTTTATTTCTTGCACCAAATGAACCATTAAATGCACTATGTTATCAAAAAAATATGGAGGAAAATACATTTCCAATTAAAAAAGTATAGAAAATACTTCATTCTCCAAATATTTCAAATCATTTAATCAATCATCTTATTACAAATTGAATTAAAAAAATAACACACCTTCATGATAGTCATTAAAATATGGGTGTTTAATATTCTATGCAATGAAACTGGTAGGAATTATTGCGTCATGATATGAATGTCATGATATCTCATACCTTTCAACTTCAAATCCTTTAAAGACACCAAATTTTTTATATTTGAAGAATAATCATGTGGTTCTTTAATATCATTAATACATTGAAAAAAGATAATTTTCTCCCTCTTGTATAAGGTATGATAAGACGAGGGTAGGAATCTTCGCCTTCCATAGGGAGTGGGAGCCAACTCCAAACGTATTCTCATTGAGAGTAAATTCAATCTTGCATTCAACCCATATTTAGTCTTTCTATTAATATCTAATAACATTCCAAAAAAAATTCATAGATATTCTTATCCATATGCATGACATCAGTGTTATGTTTCACCTCATGATATCTACATTATGGTAGCTTAAAAAATATTGACTATTTCTTAAAAATATTTCTATCATTACCATATTTATGTGTCCTTCTCAACATCACATAAATAATTTTGAACCTCTCAAAATATTGATCAGTGGATAAATTTTTTGGAGCAATATAAAATTAATGCGAGTTGTTGAAAGCCTTTTTTAATCTTATATAATAGTGATCCTTAGGTAGAAACATTCTATGACACATGTATATTATTTTTCTCCCATGATGTAGTTGATAATATGAAGTTTGTTCACAAATTGGACAATCTTTACTCCCATTAACACTGTATCTAGACAAATCTCCATATACTGGGAAGTTATTTATAGTAAACATAATTATTTCATGTAGTTGAAAGTATTCAATTTTATAAGAATCATACACCCTTATACCTTCATACCATAACAGTTTCAAATTATCAATTAATGGTGGTAAGAAAACATCAAAATAATTTCTGGGTTGCTTTGATCCATAGATCATTAAAATCAACATGACATATTTCAACTTCATACAAAATTTAGGAGATAATATTTAAATTACCAATAAAAGAGGCCATGAACTATGTGTGATACTAAGGATTTTAGTGGATTCATTCCATCCGTTCATAGTCTAAGTATAATATTTCAAACTTTATTTCCAAATGTAAGAAATTGGTGATCAATTTTCTTCCACTGTGGAAAATTATTTGGATGAAATATTTTTCCATCACATATCCACTCATCAGTATTCCATCTTAACCTTTTTTTCTTAATTTGAATTAAAAAAACAATGCATCAAATGAGTAATTATAGGAATATATCAAATTTCCTTAGCAGGGGTCTCTGTAACTGCTAAATTAGCCTGTGATTTTTCTTTCAACTTATACTGTGATGTCTCACATTTAGGACACCCTGAAAGAAATTCATATTCCATCCTATATAGAACATAGTCATCGGTAAGGCATGTATTTTTTATACCGTAATCCCATCTAGAATAGTATTATATTTTCTTTATTATATGAGTCGGTAATATTTTTATCTTCAGGAATAATATCTTTCAACAATTTTGGCAACTCTGTAAAACTTTTTTCACACCATCCATGTTTCCCCTTTAAGTTAATCAATCTTAACACCATCAATAAAACAATAAATTCCATAAAACCTAGATACTATGGTTTTTCATCATTTCCATATAGATGATCAGTTTTCAATTCTTTCTCCATTGCCTTTACTTCAATATCATGAACCATTTCTTCAATTTGATCGGACTTATCATTACACAAAGCATCATCATCAAGAGATCTGAAATTCTTCCCAGTTTCACCATGCCAAATCCATGTTCTATAACTTAAATTAAAACCATGAAAAATTAAATGATATTTTATCTCTTTTATTTTCAAATTATTCATGTATAAACATTTCAAGCATAAGAATAAAAAAAATATCATTGTTTGGAACATTAGGTTTAGAAAATTCCAAAAAATCATAAATACCTTCCTCATATTCATCACTTATTTGAAGTTCTATAATCCAAATTTGAATATCAAATATAAAAAATATATATCTTGTAAATATAAACCAAGTTTAAATTTATAAAAAGGATGTCATAATTTGAAACTAACATAATTTTGAAATATAAAATAAATATATGCATATGTGAAATGTATAATTATAAATTATATACAATAATAAAATATAAGTTTAAATATATTTAGTAAATCATAAAAAAATCAAGTAAGTAATTAAAAAAGAATATACCAATTATATATATATCTGTATGTGTGTGTGTGAAGTCCACACTAACTCATCATATCTGAAATGATATGATTCCACCTCTCAAACACAACAATATACTCTACTGTTTTGGGAGGATTGAATTGTGAAATAATTTTACAATCACTCAAATGGTTATTTCTAAACTCTTTCAAATTTTTAAAAGTTTTAAAATTGTGAAATATATGAATCACATAACCATATCATCATGATTCATAAGTTAAGGTTACAAGGTACCTATATCCAACACTCACTTGAGCATACATTGGTTTTCATACATCACTATGTATTATCTAAAAGTTTCTATTAGACATCACATAACTCTAATAAGTTTTATTCAATCCATAAATGGACTGTTGAACTTTTAATAACTTAGAGACATCATTTTGAACTTCAAAACCTTCATGATATATGATATACACCTCTATTATTAAATTCCCATAATGAAAGCAAAATTTTTCATCCATTAAATAAATATCATAATCAAGATAAACTATATTGGTGATAAATATCCCAATAGATTTTAAAAAATTATATTCAAAATCAATACCATGCATTCTTTTACAATTGTTGTAATCAAAAATAGAAACAAATGATTGAATTCAAAAAAATGATACCTAAGTATATAATGTGATAAAATAAAATATAAACAAGTTATGGAATGCGCGAAAATGAAAGGTAGGGCATTGGGTCCATTAAACAACCAAAATAAAGGAGAAAAGTTTGAATATTATAAAAGTGGAGAAGATCACCTACACAAAAAATGATGTCGATTAAAGGATCTATGATGATGGAAATCTGAGTCCACTAGATCAAAGAAACGGGGGTTTTTGCTTCCGTGAGTGACAAAATAGTCTGCTTTCATGAGATAGAGTAACATCGAAATAATTAAAACCACAGATTCATAAAATTTTAAATTGTATATAACATTAGTTATTATATAATAGGCATGATAGAGAAATGAAAATTTCTTTATCACGTCAGTTATTACTTAACCGATATTATAGAGTGGATTTATCACATCGGTTATATAATAACCAATGTGATAAAGTGGGTAACTTTCTTTACCAGGTCAGTTATTACAATAACTGACGTGGTAAATAGAAATTCCTATATTTTTCACATCGTTTCAATAATAACTGATGTGAAAATGCATGTTATCAAATTTATCACATTGATTATATAATAAACAATGTGATAAAGTAAGATATATGGATTTATCACATCTATAATGAATAACTGACGTAAAAAACCTAACGTGATTAATTATTTTTGTACTAGTGAGTAAACCTTTTTTAAACTTAACCATGGTAAATAGTTTTTTTTGTTTTTACTATTCATTATGACAAAAAATTAAGTTGGCCTTATTATATAATATATTTAATGAACTGAACAGGGTTACCCTAAAACCAAGCACCTAACCCATTATGTCACATACCTGAAGGGAGTTCCCGATCCCCCTAGGTTGAATACAAGCACCCAAGCATCAAACAAAAAACCAAAGGAAACAATTTCACCCTACCTGAATGAAACACAAGGCATATATAAACATGAGGCAACAAATAAATAGAGGAATATAGATGAATATATTCCATAACTATAAAAATATAGAGGAAGAAAATCAACTACAAAAGTAACTCGAACTCCAAAGGACAATTCAAACTATAAAGGACTAAAATGAAATAGTTACTCCAAATGTTTGTGCAGATGAAATAACACCATATCACCTCCAGCTACCCAACCTAGCTGACATGAAAACTTTTTGCATTACTATGGCATCGTACCTTTCCTTAAAATGAAATACATACAAAGGTATATGCATCACCGAAGAGGTGCGTAGGGTGTGAGATAACAGGCTCAATAGGATCCCACCCAGGTGTTCCATAATCAACTACTGTATAAAAATTAATGTATTATCATTTTAAATAAAATATGGAATGAAAAGTAGTAAATAATATTTATAGAAAATATAGTAAACATTTCTCTTTTCATCATAGTTCTAAAACAAAATAAGGTATATCAATTTCAAATACATTTTTTCCTATCATATTTCACAAGTATAAACATGTGTATCAAGGCTAAAATAGTACAAATCCAAGAAATACCAAACTACAATAGCAGTTATTGAGTCAATAAGGATATCTTATGAATTCTCCATTCCTTATGGTTTTATGTTTTGAAAATCACAATCACTTTTTCTTAAGTTCTGTTTTTTTTCTTAAGATCTGGAATTGTCATTCCATTATACTTAAAGATGTATCATTATGATTTTTAACTCTATTATACTTAAAGATGTATTATTACAATTTTCCATTATGTTAGATTTATATATTATTCATACCATCTTTGTGATTATGAATTCGTTGTATAAGTGATACCGTTTTTGTGATACCAATTCCGGTGTATAAGTGATACTGTCTTTGTGATACCCATTCTGATGTATAAGTGATACCATATTAATGATACCGAATCCAGTGTATAAGTGATTCCGATTTTATGATTCCAATTCTAGAATAAATAAGATACCAGTTTTAGAATCCGGTTTACTTTTCCTTATGAATTCATTTTCTTGATAATTTTTTTATTAAGAATCTGTTTTTCTTAATAATATTAGAGTCGTTTAATGTATAATTCTAATATTATCGGATTCCAAGTTTTTTTACATAATGCTCATATTTAACTTAACATTATTTCATATACTTGAAACAATGTCATACAATCAATTACAAACTAACCATTGTATGTTTGACATGTGTCCAGGTCCCTCCAAAATTTAGGGAAAATATGACCATTGGAGAGGATCCAATCGTTGGGAAGTTTTTCTTATAAATAAAAGTTCATCTGAACGATGCAAAAGACAATGATAAATAGTAAATGAAAAAGAGAAAAAGTTGTGAAGTGATTTCTAGTGAGAGACGCTCTTTCAACTCTCAGTGCTTCGTGTAGATGTCATGAACAACTTGTTCAGGTGTGAACAACTTCTTCAGACCTACTTCGTGCAGACTCCGATCATGCTGATCATGGGCTTCCAGGTTTGGAAGATAGAGGTTTTTATTTCCTTCTAAATCGAGAGCTTGCAGGGATAGAAAGGCAGATACTGATCTTCAGATTGAGGGCTTTCCTAGGTTTGAGTAAGACCGACTTTCTTGAAAGTATAAATCAAGGAACCTTTATCCAAGGTTGTTGGATACCCCACTCTTTGGGTTAAAATAATCTTGTTGTTACTTTTTTCCTATTTCAAGTTGTTTTATTTCCACAGTAATCTTAACTTTGTTAAAGATAGAATGTATGACTTTCTTATACTTTCTAATTCCGTTACTTTGATTATATTACAGATTCTATACGCTTTAAGGTAAAATCTTTCTTTTAAGAAAATCTTTCTTAAACTTTTATCTTAAGGTTGTAAAGTTTGAGAAAAGTTTTATTTAATAGGTGTTGTGAATGCTTGTTTAACTTTGTTAAAATAAAACTTTAAAGGTTCCAAAGGAATTTTTAGAGAATACAATTCACCCCCCTCTTGTATATTGATCATCTACATTCATCATTTTGATCCTACAATTGGTATCAGAGGAGGTCTCTGAAATAATTATATCCACGTATAAGTTTTCTTTCTCAAATTTTCTTTTTCTTATTCTATTATAAACTTTTACTTCTAATAAGTTTTATGGAAAGAAATTCCTTTTAGTATAGTAGGCATTCTTGTTGGATCTCTAGATAATCTCAATCCTACTAGACCACCAATCTTCGATGGAAATGACTATGAGTACTGGAGAGACAGAATGAAGACCTTTGTGATAAACACAGGTGTAGACAAATACATTATGTTAACTGGAGATTATAAGATTCCTGATAAGGAACTTAGAACCTTTACTAATCTGGAAAAGTTAAAATACCAGCTGAACTTTAAGGTACGTAGAAATTTTCTTTATTCCATGACTAGAAATATATATAGAAAAATTTCATCCTCTGAAGCTTCAAATAGTATTTGGAAGAATCTTTAAGTAACTGACTTTAGAACTTCCAAAGTCATCAAAACTAGAAGAACTATTCTCAGAGCTGAGTATCATGGTTTCTACTTTCCTTATAGAGAACCCCTATGTAAAGTACAACAAATATTCATGACTATTGCCAACATCTTACAATACATGGGTGAGAAAGGTTTAGATTATGAATCTCTTATAGACAAGATCATAGAAATCATTCCTAACAAATTGGAATCCACGAGAACTGTTATAGATGAAAATAGAAAAGTTACACAGATTTCTCTTAATGATCTATTTGGAACGCTTCTTCAACATGAAACCATAATGAAGAGAGATGCTGATAATATTAAGAAGGAGAATGGAAATGGAGGTGTTTCTTTTACAACTACTTCAAATCATACGAAATCCAAGACTCCTGAGAGAGTTACAAGATCTAAATCTAAGAAGGTTTTTGTTCAATCTGAATCTAGTGAAAGTGAACTTTAGAAAATGAGTTATCCAATCTTGCTCGGAGGATGAACAAGATTATTGGGAATAATAACTTTCAATATAGATACTAGAAGAAATATGGAAAAGATAAGAAATATGGAGAATTGACATTCTATAAATGTAGAAGAACTGGACATATCAGACCTAATAGTCCCTTACTTAAGAAAAGAGACAAGAAGGATAGGAATTCTGAGAGGAACAAGAAGAAGTTCTACAGATCAAAGAACAAGAAAGTCCTAAAAGCCAATGACACTTGGAGTACCAGTGGTGGAGATTATTCTGACGATTATTCAGATTATGAATATTCTGAGAAAAAGAATATTAGTTTAATATCCCGAGATCCATTTAAAAATCAATGTCTTGTGGCTAAGGTACAAACTGCTGAATCCTTAACCAATATGTCTTTGAGTGAAAATTTTCCTGATAAAGATTTTTATTTAGATGAATAATATTCTTCATCAGATAATTATAATTACTTTCCTTCCTATAAGGAAGTTTCTAGGTTAACTAAGTTTCTAGAGATAAAAAGTTGTAAAGTTTCTAAGAAACATGAAAAGGAAAATTCTAGAGAATTTATTTTAACAAAATAAATTTCGGATCTTACCAAAGATCTTAATAAGAAAAATGATATTTTAGAAAATATTTCTAAGAAACTTGAGGAGGATAATTCTAATAAGGATAATCTTTCCACAGATCTTAAAAATCTGTTTTTTGAAAAAAAAATGTTTTAGAGGATAAACTTAACTCGAAGTCTATTATTCCCGAGGATAGGAATTTAGTCCTAAGAATAAAGTCTGAAATTTTTCTTTAAAGAAAATTCTTACGAATTTTACTTCTGGTAAGGAAAGTTTTTACAAGATGTATTCTCAGATCCGACCTCATAGTAATAATCAAAGATTAGGTTATTCTCATGAAAAACTTATTTTTAGAAATAATTATTTTGTTCCTCCAAGAGCCCCTTTTTGTACTAAATGTAAAAGTGGCAGGCATTGGAAGAAGAACAATTTTTTAAATAATGTTCAATCTCTTGGGTTTCATAAAGATTACTTTTCTAAACAGATGTGGATACCCAAAATTTTATTATCTAACAATTCTATATCCAAGCAAGTTGGTATTCCGAAAACCTAAATTTTCTTTTTCATGTTAATGAAGGAAGTACTGAAAACATATGTTTCATGGATAGTGGATGTTCTCGGCACATGACTCGAAACAAAGACTATTTCAAAAATATTTTAAAGACTAAAGGTGGAAAAGTAACCTTTGGAGATAACCCTAAAGGATAAATTATCGGTATAGGTAACATTCTTCTTCTTGGGAAATCTTTAATTTCAAATGTTTTATTTGTTAAATGTATTAATCACAACCTCATCATCATAAGTCAATTATGTGATGAATGATACCTTGTGAATTTTAGGAATTAAAAGTGCTTAGTACACAATTCCAAGGATGAATTTATTCTCTCAGCCCATATGTAAGAGAATGTATACATACTAAACCTAGAAGACCTTAGAAGTCATGATCTTCCTTTCCTAAGTGAAATTGAAGATCAATCTTGGATTTGGCATAGAATACTAGGACACTGTAAGTTAAGGAATCTTAGTAAACTTTCTATGAAATAACTTATTAAGGATCTTCTGGATCTTAGGTTTGATTCTTAAAAAATTTGTGATTCTTGTCAATATGGAAATTAACATAAATCTAGATTTAAATCTATAAGCAAAGTTACAACTTCTAATGCCTTATAGTTAGTGCACATGGACTTATTTGGTCCAACACAAACTGGAAGTATTGGAGGAAAATATTATGTGTTTTTCTTAGTTGATGACTACACTAGATTTACTTGGGTCTATTTTCTCACAAAGAAATTTGAAGCTTTTTCTTATTTTAAAATTTTTAGAGCTCAAGTTAAAAATGAGAAAAACCTTCCTTTGATAACTATTCATATTGATCATGGAGGAGAATTTCAAAATTATAATTTTGAAACTCTTTGTATTAAAAAAGGTATTACTCATAACTTTTAAACTCTAAGAACTCATCAACATAATGTTTTTGTTGAAAGAAGAAATTTTATTCTTCAAGAGATGACTAGAACCATGTTGAGTGAATATTCTGTAGCTAAAATTTTTGGGATGAAGTTGTATGTACTGCCTGTTATACTATAAATCGAGTTTTAATTAGACCCTTTCTTAATAAAAACCCTTATGAGTTATGTACTGGCCAAAAACCAATAGTTTCTTACATTAAAGTTTTTGGGTGTAAAGTATTTATCTTGAATACTATGGATAACTTACATAAATTTGAACCCAAATCCGATTAAGGAATTTTCTTAGGTTACTCTACTAACTCTAAGGCGTATAGAGTTCTCAATAAAGACACTTGCACTGTGGAAGAAACGGTACATGTTAATTTTGATGAAAATGATCCTTTTGTTTTCAAACAACTTGAACTTATTTCTGATATATTTTCTAAAACCGACCACCAAAAATTGATAGAAGACCATTAAGATAAGTATAATGTTCAAGAAAATGTTTCTAAAAAATTTACTCCTGAAGATTTTCAACCCTATGTTGATGATCAATTCCTTCAAAACCCATGTCAGCTGGTACTTAGAAATCATCCCAGTGATAATATAATTGGAAATGTTAATCAACCAGTAAGAACTAGAATTTCATTAAGGAATGAAGTTGAACATGATTCTTTTCTTTATCAATTTGAACCTAAGACTCCTGAAGAATCCTTGGGTGATTAATATTGGATAAAGGCTATGCAAGATGAACTCAATGAATTCATAAGAAATCAGGTTTAGAACTTGGTTAAAAAATCTAAGGAAACTTCTGTTATTAGAGTAAAATGGGTTTTTAGAAACAAATGCAATGAAAATTGATTTATTGTTAAAAATAAAGAAAGATTAGTTTCCAAAGGTTATAACCAACAAGAATGGATAGACTATGAATAAACCTATGATCATGTAGTAAGACTTGAATCTATTCGTGTTCTTCTATCCTTTGCAGCATTATTTATTTTTAAACTTTATCAAATGGATGTAAAGTGTGATTTTCTTAACGGTTATGTACAAGAGGAAGTCTATGTAGATCAACCCCCTATATTTGAAGATACAAAACATCCTAATCATGTTTATAAACTTACCAAAGCTTTTTATGGTCTTAAACAAGCCCCTAGAGCTTGGTATGATAGACTTTCAGGTTTTTTGCATCAAAATAACTATGTTAGGGGAACTGTTGATCCAACCCTTTTTATTAATAAAAATAATAAATATGTTTTGATTGTCCAAATTTATGTTGATGAAATCATCTTCGGATCAACTCATCAATCCATAAATAATTCCTTTTTGAATCATATGAAATCTGAGTTTGAGATGAGTATGATGGGTGAGTTAACCTTTTTTATTGGTTTTCAAATTTCTCAAAAACCAGAGAGAACTTACATATCTCAACATAAGTATATCAAAGATCTTATTAAGAAGTTTGGATATGATAATTCTAAGAGTATATATACTCCTATCATAACCTATAATACTCTTGATATTGATGAATTATGGAAACCTGTGGATCAGACATCTTATAGAGGTATGATAGGAAGTTTACTTTAATTAACAACTAGTAGACCTGAATTAATGTTCTCGGTATGATTATGTGAAATATTCTAAGAAAATCCTAAATAATCTCATTTAAAGGTAATGAAAGTAATTTTTCGCTACTTAAAGGGAACTTTAGATTTGAGACTTCTTTATTCCTCTAGAAATAATTTTGAACTTAATGTTTTTCAAATGCTAAATTTAGTGGTTGTAAAATGGATAGAAAAAGTACATATGGAACTTTTCATTTCTTAGGAGATTCCTTAGTTTCTTGTTCATGCAAGAAACAACATTCTGTATCACTTTCCACTGCTGAAGCTGAATATGTAGCAGCTGGAAGTTGTTGTGATCAAGTGTTGTGGATGCAACACACACTCATAGACTATGGTATGAGTTTTACTAAGACTCAAATAATGTGTGATAACACAAGTTCCATTTCCCTAAGTAAAAATCCTTCACATCACTCTCATGAAAATCACATAGATATTAGACATCACTTTCTTAGGGACCACACACTTAAAAGAGATATTATTCTTTAATTCATCAGAATGCAAGAACCACTTGCTGATATTTTTAGAAAACCATTATCTTCCGATAGATTTGAATATATTAAACATAATCTATGAATGATCTCTGTAAGGTAATCATTCATATCTAATTCTTGTTTATATCATCTCCTAACATTAAATTACTCTTTATTTCAAGGGGAGTACATATTTTTCTCCTTTCCTTAAGATTTTTCTTCTTCTTAAAATTTTATCTTTCCTTAAGATTTTTTCCCATCTTAAAAGTATATCTTTCATTATTGAAATTTTCAGTATTGAAAATTTCAGTATTTAAAATGTCGATATTGGAAATTTCAGTATTAAAAATTTCGGTATTGGAAATTTTTCTATTGGAAATTTTGGAATCTAAAACTTCCAAGAAAATTATTAAAATACTAATAAACTCCATAGAGTATTCCAAAAGGTAAATTTTTTTACCCTTTATTTTATTATCTTAAGTTTCTATCGTTGGTATTTCAAATTTTTTTATTACGGTTTACATTACTAAAATAGATTGGAATTCATATTTCCAATATCCATCCTTAACCGTCAGATCAGATCAGTTTATGTTCAGCCGTTTGATTATCTTATGGAAGCTCAAAAGTCATAGTTATGTCTATATAAGGGGTGCCACATTTATAACCACTAAACCATCCTTATTGATCTTAGTTTTGATGTTCTTTTTCCATCAAATTCCTCATTCCAATTCTTTTGTCTCCTTTATCCCGAATGACTCATGAATCTTCAGCAGATCAGATGTCGATTACCAAAGAAATAAAGTATTGGTCAATATTTAGGGAAAGGTTGGTATGCCCTAACTTCTATGAAAAATATGACTCCCTTATCTCTAAGGTGATAAGAACTAATGGATGGGAAAGTGTTTGTGTGGCTAAGGAGAAGATTCAGGATCTGGTTTTTCCTGACCTAGTTATTCAGTTCTACAAATACATTATTTTCTTATAAAAGGATGGAAAGGATCTGTTTAAGTTAAAATGTTACGATAAGACATATATTTTTCCTTATAAGAAGGTAGAAAATGTTCACAACATACCATATGAAGGGGAATCTATTCTATGCTCTCAAAAACTCCTTGAGAAAGAAGGTTCTTTTGAGAATCAAGGCTTTGGATTATCTTGGTCTCATGTATGTTAAGAATCCGAAGATAAAAAATCTTACAATAAACCACAAGATGGTAGGTCTCTAGATGAAAGGATTTCTTATCATAATAAAAGGATATAAGGAATCTCTAAAAATATGTGATATCTTTCTTTTAGACTTTCTCGTCAACTTAAGGAAGATTAACTCAGTTAAGTACATCTTCCTCACCATCCAAAAAATAAAAGGTGGATCCATCACATCTCAAATTCTTATGTATCTGGCAACTATCACCAGGATAATTGTTATGTGCCTTTAAGAACAAAATGTCCCATGTCGATCATTCTCAAATCCTTTTAAGATTTTGTTGCTCAGTGATGACACTCTAAGAAGGATGAAGATAGAGTTTTTACTGAAATCCAAAATTTTTGAAGAAATGGTTGTCCAGAATAAGAGAGATGTTACAGAATCTTCAAAATCATTACCCAAGAAAAGGAAACTTGATGAACCAGGCTTTCCAATACCATCTTCTGATGTCCCGGTATCAGCACCTCCTCTTGCAAAGAAACTGAAAGCCTATTCCGATGCAATAGTTGCAAAGTGGAGAGAAATGGTGGCTACCAAAAAGGAAGGATATCCTTCCTTTGGCTTAAATTCTACAGAGGCTAAGGCCTTGAAAATCAATCAAGCTGAAAATATTAAGAAAGAAATGAAGGAGAAGAAGTTAAAGAAGAAATCCTTGGAAGCACAAGTTTGTCAGTCTTCACTAAAAGCTGTAGAGAAGAAATCTCAAGAAGTGATTGAACCTCAAGTTATTCTTAAGAAGCTGGTTGTCACTCCAGAAATCCAGAAATCCAAGAAAGTTCTATCTTTATCAGAACCTGTTCAAGAATTAGAATATCAGATAGTTCAATAAGACTATGATTATGTTTTAAGGGAAGTGGAAGACTACATTAGAGCACTTTCAATTTCAGCCTCTAAATCTGTTTCAGAAGAAAAAGTCGAAGAACAATTTGAAGAAGAATTTGAGGAAGAAGTAGAAGTTGAGGAAGAAGTATAAGTTGAGGAATAAGTACAAGTTGAGGAAGAAGAATAAGTTTTAATTGAAGTAGAACAAGAAGAGAAATAATTGGTTTATCATCAAGGTGGTGAAAAAGAAGAGTTTCAAGAGGAAGAAGATGAATAAGTAGATCTTAATGTTATCCAAGTATCTGATGAACAATCCAAAGTTCAAGATCTTATAAAAGGTAAGAGTGTTTTGGTTGCCTCATCTGAAAAGGAAACACCTCATAAGTCTTATAAGATAATAGAAAAATCAGTTTCCTTAACTCCAAGAGGAGATCAGAAATTAAAAGATGTTTCAGGTTTTGAATCCTCATCATCTGTTGGACATGACTTTGTCAAGCTATCTTTAAGAAAGTTGGTCAGAACCATTCTAGTTCTTAAAAATATATATGCCCAGAGTTAAATGATGCAAGAAAATTTGAATCAAAATATGGAATTGACCAATATGCTTATGGACATGGTGGTCAAGAAAGAAGTAGATTTTAGTAATCTTTTGATTGATTTCAAAGCTCAGAAGGTGACTTGTAAGAAAGTATTTAACCGAAATAAAACTATTAATGAAGAACTAATATAGTTTGATGAATTAATGGATTCAACAAACAGATCTTTCAATACATGTGAAATCGAGTTCAATATGGTCAAGGAATCAATCTTTGAGAAGGCTAGTCAACTCAATTCTATTGCCCGATCTGTAAGCAGTGAGAAGGAAGTCAGAGCTGAATTAGAGATAAAGGTGGTTGATCAAGAAGAAATAATATTGTCATTAGAAAAGAATAATTATGATCAAGATATCTTTTTGAAGAAGTTTTAAGAATATCATAATGAAGTGAAGATACTTAAATTCTTGATAAATAAAATGTTGTCTGAGAAGAAGAAGGATGGATGATTTTTTTGATATTCTGATGTTGTGTTGTAATCTAAAACTTATTTCCAAAAGTTTTTTAAGAATCCTCTTTAATATATTTCTTTAGAATATATGTTTTCTTAACCTTATAGGTACATCTTATACTTTTCCATTATTTTTTTCCTCTTTTCAAAAATCACAAAAGGGGGGAATTTATTTAAAGGAAGAATTTAATGAAGATCTTAAAGAAGGAGAATCTATTGAGGGAGAGTATGGTAAGAAAGGATAATGACCAATTAAGATGGTGTTTTTTTTAAGAATATATGTTTATCTAATGGGGGTATTTTCTTAAGAAATAAAACTAGACACTAAAGATCAAGAATACGATCCTTGGGAAACAAAACTTAAGGAGGAGTTAGTCGTATTCATCAAAAATATCATTCAAAGGGGGAGATAACTTTTTCATAATTTTTTATCTAAGTTAATATATTCTTCCTTAGAAAAGATGTTTGTTCTTTCCAAAAAGGGGGAGATTTTTCAGTCAATAAGGCTATCTTATGACTTCTCCATTCCTTATGATTTTATGTTTTGAAAATCAAAAACAATTTTTCTTAAGTTCTGTTTTTCTTAAGATCCAGAATTGTCATTCTATTATACTTACAGATGTATCATTATGATTTTTCATTCTTTTATACTTACAGATGTATTATTAATATTTTCCATTATGTTAGATTTACAATTTATTCATATCATCTTCGTGATTTCGAATTTGGTGTATAAGTGATACCGTTTTTGTGATAACAATTTCGGTGTATAAGTGATATCATCTTTGTGATACCGATTCCAGTGTATAAGTTATACATTATTTATGATATAGAATCTCGTTTATAAGTGATTCTGATTTTGTGATTTCGATTCCAGAACAAATAAGATACCAGTTTCAGAATTTGATTTTCTTTTCCTTATGAATCTATTTTCTTGATAATTTTTTTCCTTAGGAATCCATTTTTCTTACTAATGTTAGATTTGTTTAATGTATCATTCCAATATTATCAGATTCTATGTTTTTTTTACATAACACTCATCTTTAACTTAACATCGTTTCTTATACTTGAAATGATGTCGTACAATCAGTTACAAACTAACCGTTGTATGTTTGAAACGTGTCCAGGTCCCTCCGAAATTTAAGGAAAATATAACTGTTGGGAAGTTTTTCCTATAAATACAAGTTCATTTGAACAATGCAAAAGACGATGATAAACAATGAATGAAAAGAAGAAAAAGATGTGAAGTGATTTCTAGAGAGAGGCTCTTTCAACTCTCAGTGCTTCGTGCGGATGTCATGAACAACTTGGTCGGGTGTGAACAACTTGTTCATACTTTCTTCATGTAGACTCTGATCATACTGATCATGGGCTTCTAGGTTTAGAAGACAGAGGTTCTGATTTCCTTCTAAATCTAGGGATTATGGGGATAGAAAGATAGATACCGATCTTTGGATTGAGGGCTTACCTGGGTTTGGGTAAGACAGACTTTCTTGAAAGTATAAATCAAGGAACCTTTATCCAAGGTTATTGGATACCCTTCTCTTTGGGTTAAAAGAATCTTGTTATTACTTGTTTTCTATTTCAAGTTGTTTTATTTTCAGTGTAATATTAACTTTTTTAAAGATTGAAAGTATAACTTTCTTATACTTTCTAATTTTGTTACTCTGATTATATTACAGATTCTATACACTTTATGGTAGAATATTTCTTTTAAGAAAATATTTCTTAAGATTTTATCTCAAGGTTGTAAAGTTTGAGAAAAGGTTTCTTTAAGAGGTGTTGTGAATTTTTGTTTAACTTTGTTAAACTAAAACTTTAAAGGTTCCAAATGAATTTTTAGAGAATACAATTCACCCCCCCTGTATATTGACCATCTACATTTATCATTTTGATCCTATAGCAGCACAAGAATAACAATACTAAAGAATATAAAAAGTCAGGCATCAGACTACTCATACCCATAAATCTATGAAACGGTGCACTGTGGTACCTGAATCCAATGATCTATACTCCAAGACCAGAGAGACACCTCATAAAGTGAAACCCCAACATCATATTTGTACATAGAGCCAATTAATCTATATTCTTGGATAAGAGGAACACCTTAGAAATTGAAACCTCACAATGGATTATGGCCTCAAGCTAAACCTTCTAACTAGTACCAAAGGTAACCCATGTTCTCATATTCATAATAATTTCAATGTTTCTAATGTTATTTCAAAACCATTTCACAAAACCATTTCAATGCTTTGAAGATAAACCTTTTCTTTCCATTTATCAAAAACCAAGGAAAACCATTTTTATTCAAAATCTAATTCTGACACACACAATTAATCATGCCAAATTTATTTGTAAAAAATTATAATAATGGAAATATATAGTTTATCAAACACAATCTAGATATGGAACCACCTACCTCGAAACTCGGGTCGCACATGCCCTAAATGGTGTCCACCAATAATGAAAACTCTCTGGTGCCAATGAAGGCCCTAGAATCTAATCCACACATATTAGGATTAATTCAATTGAGAAATTGGATTATCATATAAGAGAAAATACCATATACCTTAACAATTAACACCCATCACACCACGACTAACAAAGGAATAGAATCCAGAATCATATTACACAACAGATCTTGGAAGAAGACATGAAGAAACACCCATTTAGATTAACAGTTATGATAACGAAACCCAAGGGAGTTACCATGATATATGAAAATGATGGATCAGAAAGATCACATGCCTGAAGATATTAAAAAAAAGAAACGAAGATCAAACACTGAGTGGATCGATCCGGAAGGAACAGTGTCTCCAAAAATCACCGAAGAGGAGCTTCGATTCAAGAGAAAAGGAAAAAAGATGACCGAGTGAGCACAAAATGCACAAGTGGTCCCCTAAAACATCCATGCTTAGGTAATTACATGACATATAATTCCTTTACAAGATTTGAAATCTATAGTGTTTAAGTATGCTGAGAAATCTATCACCTCGTATTTAAAATCCATTATTTAAAACATTCATGATGTGTAACTCCTCTTCACGACGTGTAACCTTTCACAACATAAATCCTTTCACAAATTGTACACAAAAACACTTAAATGAAATGTAACTTATCTAAATAGTGTGAAACCATCCTAAATTCTGATAAATTAGTAACGATATGTTACAAACTCCTCACCATAAAGACTTTCCATTCTCAAGAAGTCATGTGGAAGATGTAATTCTTTGAAAAATGTGAGGACACTACTCCCTCATCAATGACTCGCATTCACAAGTTTCATGAGAATCTAACACATGTTTACATATAACTTTGACCAATGAAATTTATTTCCCACGTAATACTTTCACCTGAGAGTCAATGATATCAACTAGTTTCTCTAGAACAGAAACAGCTGGCCCTAACTCAATTTCTTCCCAACTCAGAACAAGAGCATGATTAGGGTGATACTTACTAAGCTGAGACAATTGGAAAACATCATTAATATCCTTCAACTGAACTAGAAATTCTAACAAATAAGAAACTTCTCCAAGTTTTTCAGTGAACTCAAATGGTCCAACATATCTTAGATCCAACTTTCCCTTTTTTCCTAGTCGATGGTGACCCTACCAAGGAGAAACTTCCAATAGAACCTAGTCACCAATGATAAACTTCAGATGATGATGTATCTGATCTTCATATGATTTTTTTTCAACTCTGGGATATAACCATATTTCGATGTACTTTCTGAGTCTTCGTGGAAATCTCCTAAACCAAATTTGGTCCAACCAAATATACTTTTCCCACCTCTTCCCAAAAAAGAGATGATCTGTATGGGAGACCATAGAACGTATCCAAAGGAGATATTATTATCGATGAATAATAATAAAAAATTAAAAAAAAACACAACCAGTACCAGATGGCTATCCCATGATCCATTAAAATCCAAGACATTGGCACAAATCATCTCCTCCACGATATGAATTACTCACTTCATCTGACTGTCTGTCTATGGATGGTAAGTTGTGCTCACCTTGACTTGAGTTCCCATTGAATCTTAGAGACTTCTCCATAACCTTGAGGTAAACCTAGGATACCTATCCAAAATAATGGTAGAATGACTCCCATGTAACCTCACAATCTCATGCACATACAGCCAAACCACATCTTCAACCTTAGTGGTATCCTTGATCATAATGAAATGAGTAGACTTTGTTAACCGATCAACAACCATTCAGAAACATTATTCCATCCCAGAGTCTGTGGTAATACAACAACAAAATCTAGGTACGCCACATCCCATTTCTAGATCAGTACTAGAAGAGGCTGAAGAAAATTAGAGGCATTCAAGTGCTCTGCCTTTATCTGTTGGTAGGTGTAACCTAGGGACACATAATCTGCAATGTCATACTTTATACCCGGCCACTAGAATCATCATCTTAGGTCATAATACATATTATAAGTTCCTGAATGAATGGACCATGAATATTTTTGACAATTAAACAGGACTAAACTCCTCACGGATATTGGTATGACAACCTGATTTCCAAATTGGATCATACCGTCTAAAGAAATAGACCAACTAGAAATGGTATCCCCAACATAAAATCTTTATCAAACCTTAATAAACTCATCATCCTGCTACTGACTCTACAAAATAGACTCCATTAGATGGTGATAAATGAACACTATTTAAAACCATACCTAAAACATCCTCCTGAGTGCCCAAGTGAAACTGAGAAAAAATAACCATATGGTTCAACTCCTCATTCGATTCCAGAATAGCCTATGATGGTACTTTTCTACTAAGAGCATCTACAATGACATTTCCCTTCCCCAGGTTATAGGTGATATTGAAGTAAAATGTCTTAAGGTATTCTACCCATTGTATATATTTGATATCTAATTCTTTTTGAGAAAAGATATATATCAAGATTTTATGATTAGATAAGACCATGAAACTCTCACCAAAAGGATTTTTCCACCAATACTTAAGTGCATGCATAACTCCAAAAATATCTAAATCATGAGTGGGGTAATTATTCTCATGTAGCTGAAGCTGACGGGAGCCATAAGCTACCACATGGTCATCCTACATAAGCATGCATCACAAACCAACACCAGAAGCATCACAAAACACCATGTATCCCTTATCGGGCTCAGGTAAGATCAAAATAGGAGACAACGTAAAAAATCATTTGAGTTCATAAAAATAAGACTGTCACTTTGCATCCCAAGTGAATTTCACCGCTTTCCTGGTAACATTAGTCAAATGTGACGCATGTTTAGAGAAATATTTAACAAAACATCGCTAGTATCCAATAAGATAAATGAATATTTTTATATAAAATAAATTCTATAGTTCCTTCCATGAAAAAAAAACCTTCACCTTATCTAGATCAACTAATAATCCATGTTTATAAATCTTGTCTCCCAAGAACTTCACTTCTTGAATCCAGAAACTACATTTCAAAATATTTCCATAAAAATAGTGACTTCTCAAACTTTCTAGAACCAAACTTAGATAGTTATCATGCTCACGCTTGTATTTTAAATGAACTAGAATATCATCCATGAAAACTACTAAACAATTTATCAAGATATTGGTGTAATATTCAATTCATCATATCCATAGAAACTATAGGAGTGTTAGTCATACCAAAATGAATCACAAGGTATTCATAATGGTCATACCTACTCCTGAAAGCTGTTTTTGGTATATCATACTCTCAGACTCTGATTTTATGATAACCTAAACAAAGATCAATCTATGAGATCCACTTTTACCCCTTAAACTAATCAAAAAAATCATAGAAGAAAGTCAAAGGATATTTGTTCTTAACCATTACCCATATCAACTACCGATAGTCCACACACAACTGAATTGAACCATATAAATTATTTGAAAATAGAACAGGGGCCACCCAAGGAAAAACACCAGGGAGAACAAAACCTTTTTCTAACAAGTCATCCAACTGAATATTGATCTCTTTCAGCTCCACTAGTGTCATACGATAAGAAGGTATAGATATAGGTTGTGTACATGACAATAGGTCAATTGTAAACTCTACCTATATCTATGAAGGAAGACCATGGAATTCATATGGAAAAACATAAAAAAAGTCTCAAATAGAAATAGGAAGATCAAAAATAAAAGAAACATCATTGGGCTCAAACGCAACAGTAGACAAAAAAACTCTCGAGCTCTAGGAAGGAAGGCCCTGTAAAACCTAACCTCAGGTCCCACTCCCCCTGAAACACATGCGATATCCCATCAGTAGAAATAAATAAAACATGCTGATGATAACAATCAACCTCATATCGATGAGCGAAAATCCAATCCATACTGATAATGACATCAAATAGATCTAGATCAAGAATGAGAAAATCCCAGACCAACACTGTATCAGCTATCATTAACGAACAAGGACACTGAAACTCCTACTATTTCCTCTTACCAAGAGGTGTCTCTAACTCCAATGTAAAGGAAATAAGTTCCATTGGAAGTTTAAGAACATAAAAAATGTAGATATAATTGAGTGGGATGAATTAGTATCAAATAATTAAATTTCTACGGAGGATTCAATAAGGATAGTACCTCTCACTATCGCTATACATTCATTGACTTCCATTGGACAATCATCTATTGTGTGAAATTGATTCACTCCTATGGCATGTGGCTAGATATCTATAGACCTTGAAGCATCTAACTTCACCATAGTATCCTTTGAAGCTAATGAACCCTGACTATAATGAGGCATAGTCAAAGCCTGAAAAAAATGTTGTAAATGACCAATGTGTCCAAAGTTGTTTCATGTTTTCATGGGCATAGGAAAAAATATTTGGTGTGTATAACCTTACTGAACTGATTGAAAGTCATAGGAACACTGAAAGCTATAACAGATGGTGTAGAGGAGGTTCACTGCTGAGACCCACCACCACCACTTTTATGATGATCCTACCACTTCATCTTCTTCCCATACATACCACTAAAACTACCACAAGATGGAAGAGAAAGGTTGGGAAAACCAGCCTTGCCTGACATATCCATCTCTACCATCATCTCTCTATATACCATCTCTACATAGGTAGAAATTTTCAACATAGACACTTATGATTTGATATCCGGTCAAAAACCATGTAGGTACTTTTGAGCCTTTAGCTGGCT
Source organism: Viscum album (assembly GCA_963277665.1). NCBI lineage: Eukaryota > Viridiplantae > Streptophyta > Magnoliopsida > Santalales > Viscaceae > Viscum > Viscum album. Next base: position 628,825,933 of record OY728134.1, on the reverse strand, counting down.
ATTCTACACTACGTCAATAGTAAAATGGACAAGCTCAACAAGACTTTTGGTGTATTCCATCACAAAACACTCTCCCTGATGTAAATATAGGAACTCCATAGAGTTTTCCAGGATTAGTGAATCTAGACAAAACCGCTGGAAGAATAGGGTTTTGAAACCCTTCCAATCCAAGTCCATGTGTCGGTATTCTTGGACCATAGAATCCCACCATCGCTTTCGAGAACCCTCGAGCCTGAATGATTCGCCCTTCACCCTAATATTCCCATGTGTTTATAGGAATTCGAATATTTGATCAATATGATCCAGCCAGTTCTATGCCTCTGGAGGTTCAATCATTCCTTTAAGGGATGGTGGCTTCTCACATAAGAACTCTTGTGATCTATATATCTCTCCTCCAGCTCCTTGGTGTACCTCAACAACTACGTTTTGAACTCATGGAACATCCTGATAAATAGAACAAACTACTTGTATGATAGTCTCGATGAGATTCTAATATATAGGTGGATTACCTTATGGATCATCAGCTACACATTCCTAAGGAACTCGTGGAAGATGTCTCAGAAGCATACTTCTACACGCCAAAACATAAGAATGAGCAGACAACAGAATAGATCTCAATTCAAACATGAAAACTAATAAGAAGAAACTGATATTTAAACCCAAAACTAACACTAGAGATACATATCCCACATCCCTGCCAACGAGCATGTACCCTAGTGGTACAGGCTCCTGCTTGGCATCCAAAAGACCCAGGATCGAATCCAGGCAGGGGAGAATTTCCCAGGTACTGTAGCAGTACTGTAGCAGGTACTGTTGCAGCGACGACACTGTAGTAGTGGCAGCACTGTAGCGGCAGAGGGAATGTAGCAGATACTGTAGTGGTGGCAGTACTGTAGCAGGTATTGTAGCAGCGCGGGTACTGTAGCAGTACTGTTCACTGAGGGGTCCTTTGGGCCAAAAAATGGGCTTTCATGCCTTGTATTCAGGCCACTTGACCTTGGGCCTTCGGGCTATATAATGGGTCTCCCTCTACCCAGTCTAAAGAGTTCTTTGCTTTCAAATAATAAAAATTGAGGCTTCGGCCCAACATTTAAAAAAAAGATACATATCCCACATCCCATGGAAACATATGTCTCGTTATGACAAGATATGGCCAAGAACTCATCACAATATACCTCTAAAGTCCCGAAAATCCTATCTATAGTCTAATAAACATCTTAAGACAATGAATCTTAAGGATAGAATGCATGCCTTTGATACCAAAATGTAACGAACCAACCTGAGTTACCCTCAAACCTGGCACCAGACCCATTCTGTCACATACCCAAAGGGCATTCTCGATAACCACAGGTTGGCGATAAGCACCCGGGTATTGAACAAAAAACCCTAGGGAATGATTTCTCCCAACCTGAATGAAACACAAGGCATATATATACATGAATAAAAAAAGAAATAGTTTAAGGATGATGAATATATTCTATAACTGTAAAAAGACAATGAAAACAAAATAACTACAAAAGTAACTAGAACTCCAAAAGACAAGTCCAACTTCAAAGGACTAAAATGAAATAGCTACTTCAAATGATGGTGTGGATGAACTCCCACCATTTCAACTATAGCTACACAACCCAATTGACATGAAACCTCACCGCCTCTCTGTGGTTTCTTTCCTTTCCCCGAAATGGAAGACATTAAAAGGTCTACACACCATCGAAGAAGTGCGCAGAGTGTGACCCAACACGCTCAATAGGATACCACCCAAGTGTTCCATAACCAGTCTCTGTACAACAATTCTTGTATGCTCATTTTAAATAAAACATGTCATGATAAGAAGTAAATTAGTTTTATAGAAAACATTTACCTTTTATCACAGGTCTAAAAAAAACCAGATATATCTATTTCAAACACACTTTTTCTATATCATCTTTCACAAGCATCGACATGCATATCAAGGCTAAAATAGTCCAAATCTAAGTAATACAAAAAAATAGTAGCAGCACAGACATCACAATACCTATAAATACAATAGGTCAGGCTACAGACTACTCGTACCCATAAATCGATGAAATAGTGCATTGTGGTACCTGAAGCCAACGATCTACACTCTAGGACAAGGGACACACCCTAGAAAGTGAAACCCTAACATCATATTTGTACCTAGAGCGAATTAATATATACTCTAGGATAAGAGGAACACCCTAGAAAGTGAACCCCCACAATAGAAGATAGCCTCAAGATAAACCTTCCACCTAGTACCCAAGGCAACCCATACGCTCATTTTCAAAATCATTTCAATCTTTTGAAAGTCATTTCAAAACAGTTTCAATGCTTTGAAGAAACCTCTTTTATTTCCATTTATGAAAAACCTAAGAAACCAATTTTTATTCAAAATATCATTCTAACACACACCAATAATCATTAAAAATTTATTTTTAAACCAATTTATAAGATTAGAATAACACAGTTTATCAAACACATGCTCGAGACGGAACCACCTACCTCGAAACTCGGTTCGCACATGCCTGCAACGGGATCCACCAATAATGAAAACCCACCGACATCAAAGAAGGCCTTAGAATCCAATCACTACTAAAAAAGAACTTTAACAGCACTAGTATTTATTAATGGTACAAAAAAACACACTAATAAATGGCATATTTATCAGCACTAAGAAAGGATCTAATAAATTTAACTTTTATCAGTGTTTTTTCGCTAATAAAGGGTACCTTTATCAGTGCTTTATTTTTATCACTGATAAAGGGTATCCTTTATCAGTTCTTTATTTTTAGCACTGATGAAGGGTAACATTTATCAAAGCTTTTTTTTAGCGTTGCTAAATATTTATTTCATCAATGCTTTTTTAGCACTGATAAAGGTTTGAGTAAATAAAATGAAATAATCCAAAAATATAAAAAATAAAAAATGAGTTTATTAAAAAAATCAATTTTTAATAATTAAATAATTATTGATAAAAATTAATAAATTGATTATACATTATTAAATATTAAACATTTTATTAATTAGATAATTATGATAATTAATGTTATTAAATTGTATATATTAAATATATAGATATATATTAATGTATATAAATGTGATTTATATTTACAAAAGATTTATTATTTTCACATTAAATATTCATATATTTATTAAATAATGGTTTATTATTAAAAATTAATATGAATTAAAAATATTGACTAATTTCATAGTACTCGACATATAATTGAATGTCGTTTGATTTTTCAATTTAAGATAGATCAAATCTATGTTACATTGATTTCACATATACGTAATTAATGAATTTTTATATACAATTCACAAACAAAAAACTTATCAATTTTTTCAATATTGTTAAAGTGTACTTATTTTAATTTATTCAATTTCACTCATTTTTAACATATATTCTTGCACTTAAAATTATATATTCATTAATAATGTTGAAAAAATATTTGTAAAAAAATATTTAAAAATAAGAATATTTATAAATGTACATTTACTATATTTATAAAATTATATATTTATAATTATAAATAAATAAATTTTTTTAAAATCATTTATATAATTATAAATAAGTAATTAAATATATTTAAATAATTACTAAATTTATAATAAATTTACTTAAATAATGAATTGATTTTCAATATTTATATTTCTATTTATTTATTAAATATATATATGTATAATTATATAAATATATATAATTATATAAATATTATTTTTTTAAAATATTACAATAATTATAAATAAATAATTATAAATAATTATCTATAAATAAATATTTATAAATTTATAATAAATATATTTAGAAAAGAGTATATTCACTACATTTATATTTATATATAGTTTTTAAGTATATATAAATATTTATAATTTTTTATTTATAATTATAATTATAAATCCATTAATGGGGATGAAGTAATAAGCACTGATAAAATCATGTTTATCATCGCTTTTTTTGTGCTGATAAAAATGAGGCTTTATCACTGCTAAACAAAGCACTGATAAAATGAAAATTTATCAGCACTATAATTTTAGTGCTGAAAAAGAGTGATTTTATTAGTGCTTAGGTAATAAGCGCTGGTAAAAGGACTCTTTATCAGCTCTTTTTTATAAGCACTATTAAAATTTTCTCGATCTAATTAAAAAAAAACCTAACCATTAGTGAACCCATCATGATATCAGAAGCATTACATTGAATCCACCCATTGCCAGCAATCTGCCTCAGTGAATCAAAGCTTGAATCACACCACTTGACTACCTCTAGTTTCTCGAACATCTTGTCTGAAATCCAGTGTTCGATTGCAATTAGGGTTTCAAAACAGGGTCTCAGATTTTCTTCAACCTAGTGAGGTTGTCCTTCTGTTTCTCTTTGTGTTTTTTTGGTTTTGTTTTTTATTTCTTCTTCAATGATGTCATTATTTGTGGTTCAGTGATTATATACTAGTAGGGTAGGCCTTCTAATTTTCTTAGTTTCCCATTTTGATTCAACTCTTGATCGCTCATAGAGTGTTTATTGTTTATGGAATCGATTGTGACACATGGAGTAACATGGAGTTTAGTTGGTTGTTTTATTTTGTTTACATTTCCCAAATTGATCACCCAAAGTTATCATACATATTTTTTAATTCCTTATTTTATCTATGTACTCCATAAATGTGAAATTTTATAAATTGAAACTGGGGATTTTTTGTGTGATGGAGTTGAAGGTAGGTTAAGGGATTTCTTTTATATTATACTACTTCATATCTTATTTTTTATACTTATCTGGGTTGGTGTGAAAATCCAATGTATGGATTCATCATGTATGTTTTTATTTAAATTTTTTTCTACTAGTTTTATTTATTTATTTGGATAAATTATTCCCATGGTGTTGTTTTTCATGCCCTGGTGCTTGTTTCAAGCCCTAGGGGGATAGATAATGCCCCTTATACACTATGATGATATAGACTGACAATCCGCCATAACATTTGAAAATTTTATTCAATTTTTAATGGGTTACAACATGGTTTTTCAATATTCCTTTTGAAATATATAAAATACTTCCCTCACAAACATTGATTGGGAATTAAATATCCCATGAATTCCATGAGTCACCTATAAATGAAGTAAAATGTCAACTCACTAATCATAAACATTTAAACATTGGTCATTGTTAATATAGAAAATTATTATCATCATTCATCTCTTGAACCTATAAATATTATGTCATCCACATTATTAAACACTCTCAATCTATCCATAAATCTATTTTTTTGTAATGATTATGATCAATTCCTCATTTTTTAAACAAAATTTTCTTTAATAATTCATCTAACCTTCAATACCAAGATCTTAGTTCTTATTTCAATTCATACATCACCTTTGTCAATTTACAAAAAATTATTCTCAAATTAAACAATGAGAAAGTTGTCTATTTGTTTGATGTAATTTTTTTTCTCATAATCCGTTAGCAAATGCTAATTTTACATCCAGTTGGAGCACCTTGAATTTCCTTGTAATGGGTGGGTGTGGTGATATGAAATCCCAAGAGTCTTGAGATGTTTTCAAATATTGATATACCATTAATTTTAAATGTAATAATTCCTTAGGTTGCTATATCCCTTGTTTCAGTACATTTTGGTATCTACTAGTTGATTGAATGAGAGTTTATTATTCTTTTTTATCATATTTGAGATTTGTATTAATCCTTAATTTCCTATATTATATTTTCATTTGTTTATGGGATTTAATAAATATTTGATGTGGAGTAATTGTTTTTTTAAATTCAATTACCCACTTTCTTCAACATACTAAAATTATTTAAAACAATCAAATGTTGAGTTTCCCTTATTAGAAATGTCTATAACTTTCACTTTTGGTAATGAATATATTATGTATATTTATTTATATGTTTTATAAAATTAATATTTTATAAACCCACAATTATGGATATGAACTAAAAATGGATTCACGTTAATCATTCGACAAATGAATATGAATATGCCGTTAAATAGTTCATCAATTTTTCAAAAGAGCTTGCAGACGACCCTTATAAAATCCTATGTTCATGTTCACATTGTTGTTATTCAAGAAAAATTAGTCTAGAAGAGTTGAAAGAATATTGAAGTCTATTTTGATCCATTTATAAATATATCCAAAATAAGGATTGGTTGTGCATCACTCAAAAATCTAATAACAAAACTAAGGATTCTTTGTGCATATCACTATTTTTGGTTAACTACCGCTTAACAAAGAATCTGACCTAAACTTCCCACTCGGCATCCCTGTGATGCTCTCATCCCACACATAGATAGAAACAAACTAATTAGATTCTTGAAAATAGAGAGAAAATTTTATAGAATAATCTAATTAATTGGTTATAGGTTTTGTGGAAAACACATATGATTAAAGAATAAACATGAGAATCAGAAAATTATAGGAAGGAAAAATATTACCACTTGTTTAAATAATGAATAAAATTGTGAGGAATAAAAGGAAAAGTGAATGGTGAATGGTGATATGATAGAGATGGTGGTGAGCTTGTTTGGGATGAGAGCATCACATGACATTGGACTAGAAGTTCAGGTTAGATGCTATTCTAAGTGGCAGTTAACCAATAGTAGTGAGGAACATAGAGAATCCTTAGTTTTGTTATTAAATTTTTGAGTGATGCATAGACAATCCTTTTTTTGGCCCTATTGATCAATATATCCAAATAAATATCAATATCATTAATTATATTGTGGTTTCTTGACATCCATATAGTCTTCTAAATTGTAATGAAGTGCACAAAAAATCCTTAATTTTGTTATTATATTATATTTAGACCAAATAAACCCTTTGGAAGGATTTAAATGTAATGTTATGATATACTTTCTCTATTTTACTGAAAAAATATATAATGAAAGGTTGATTTAATTTTCATTATTCCATGAAAATTTAATTTATTTTACAATATTTCTATCCATGTATCATGCATTTATAGGAAATAAATGACATTTTCTCTTCTCAATCAAAGAGTTAATCTTGATGTTTGCACAATAAAATCATTGTCCATAGAATTAATATAGTGTTTTATAATTATGTTTAATTTATTTCTTTATAGTATTACTTAGATAATAATTTGTTTCTTATACTAGAGGATTCTTTTGTTTGAGTTGGTGTTCTTTGTCCAACTTTCATGTTTCTTCTCCCTTAAAACCTTTTCACCCTTAAAGTGGTGAATTTATCAATTTCTTTCAAATTACCACCACTACCTTTTCAAAAAGAGAAACGACATCACCTATGATCAATCCCAGAGTTAATCTTAATTTTTTTATAGAAAATTTATTATCCCTAAAATTAATGTATTATTTTTTATTTATGTTTAGATTATTTATTTTTAGTATTACTCAAAAAATAATTTTTTCTTATACATGTGGATTCTTTTGTTTGAGTTGGGGTGCTCTATCCAAATTTCATGTTTCTTCTCCCTTAAAACATTTTCACCCATTGAGTGGTTTATTTATCATTTTATTTCAAATTACCTCCAATTCATTTTCAGGAATAGAAACAACGCCGCCTCTACTCAATTATAGCTATAATATTGATGTTTTCATAGTAAAATCATTTTCCATAGAATTAATGTATTATTACATATTTATGTTTAATTTATTTCTGTTTAGTATTACTCACATAACAATATTTTTCTTATAAAGTTGGATTATTTTGTTCGAGTTGGGATTCTCTTTCCAACTTTCATGGTTATTATCCCTTAAAACCTTTCACCCCTACAATAGTTCATTTATCACATTATTTCAAATTACCTCCACTATATTTGTAGGAAGAGAAACAAAATTGCTTGTGCTCAATTACAGAGGTAATATTGATTTTCTATATTAAAATAATTATCCATATAATTAATTTAATATTTAATATTTATGTTTAATTTATTTGTTTTTATTATTACTCACATAATAATTGTTTGATTATATAGGTGGATTATTTTATTCGAGTTGGGGTGTTGTGTCCATCTTTCATCCCTTTCTACACAAAAACTTCCACAGAATTCTTCTCCCTCAAAAACTTTCACCCCTACAGTTTTTACATTTATCACTTTCCTTCAAGTTCCCTCCACTGCTCAATCACAGAGGTAATGTTGATATTTTCACAGTAAAATCATTTTCCATAGAATTATTGTATTATTAAATATTTATGTTTAATTTTTTTAGTATTACTCATAATAATTGTTTACTTATATAGGTGGATTCTTTTTTTCAAGTTGATGTGGTTTGTTCCAAGATGCTCATGTAGTGTTGAAAGCTCAATAAAGAAAGTCAATATAAATAGTGTTAACATTGATAGGATTTTTTTGAAACTTTGGGATGTGTAGGAATCAGTTGCACCTCAATCCAACACATAATGTGACTGATATGACTCCAAGTACTTCTTTCTATTTTAAATTGAAATTAATTTTAGTAAAAAAGACAACTGACTCAATGTGTCTGTTATCAGTTTAAAATAGACATTTGAATTTAAAAAGTTTCACTCATTGAAAAATGTGAAAAAACACTCATATTTTATTGATAATTTAGGGAATCAATTCATAAATCATTTGTGACATTTAGGAATCGGTCTCACATCAAACTGATACACGATGTGATCCGTATGATTCAAAGTGCATGTTTCATGTTTAAAATGACATTTTAGTAAAAAAGATAAGTTACATACTTAAAACTAAGAAAACACATTCATATTATTTCAATACTTTATGAAAAAAATCTATAAGTGATTTGGAATGTGTAGGAATTAGTTCCACCTCAATCCGATGCATGGTGTGACCAGTATGACTCGAAGTGTGTCTTTATATAAAATTGACATTAATTTTAGTAAAAAAACAAACTGACCTACTCAAAAATAAAAAAACACATTAATATTGTTTTATAATTTAATTAAATGATACTTAAGTTATTTTAGAGATGCATTAATTATCCACACCTCAATCTGATGCATGGTGTGACCGATATAACTCCAAGTGCATGTTTTTATTTAAAATTGACATCAATTTTAGTAAAAATAACAACTGACCTACTAAAAAAATAAAACCCATTCAAAATTTTTAAATACTCTAGGACAATGATCCATAAGTAATTTTTTGATGTGTAAGAATTTTTCTGACCTCAATATGATACACAATGTGATCGATATAAGTCAGAGTGCATGTTTCAATTTTAAAATGACATTTTAGTAAAGAAGACAAGTGATGTACTCAAAACTGAGAAAATACAATCATATTATTTTAATAATTTAGGAAAATGATCCATAAGTCATTTGGGATGAGTAGGAATCATCCAAACATCAATCTGATGCACAGTCTGGTCGGTATGACTCAAAGTGCATCTTTTTATTTAAAATTATCATCAATTTTAGTGAAATGATCAATTTTCCTACTAAAACCCAATAAAACACATTCTTATTATTTTTATAATTTATGAAAATGATCCATAAGTCAATTTTTATTTTTAGGAATCAGTCACACATCAATATGATACACGATGTTCCCGATATGACTCAAAGTGTCTGTTATCAGTTTAAAATTTACATTTTAGTTCAAAAATTATCACTAACTGAAAATAGATCAAACAAATTCAAATTTTCATGAAAATTTTGTAGAATGATTAATAAGTAATTTTTGGTTTTTAGGAATCTGTTTCATGTCAAACTGATACACTATGTGATCGAAATGAGTCAAAAGTGCATGTTTTCAGTTTAAAATGACATTTTAGTAAAAAAACAACTAACATACTCAAAACCAAGAAAACACATTCAGATTGTTTTAATAATTTAGGATAATGATCCAAAATTCATTTTAGATATGTTTTAATTAGTTTCACTTCAATCGGATGCATGTTGTGACTAGTATGACTCTAAGTGCATCTTTTTATTTAAAATTGACATCAATTTTAGTAAAATTAACACTTTATGTTAATTTATTCCTTTATACTAATAATAACATAAGAATTTTTTTCTTATACAGGTGTGTTATTTTACTCAAGCATGGGTGGGTTTTTTGATAATAGCAGGAGTCAGGTCAAGATTAAAAGATAAAGGAACATTGATGTTTCTTAATGTATGTAATAATTTTTATTTATGTAATTGTATGAACCAATGTTTAAAATATCTATAATATTGTGTTTTTCTCTTGTATTTATGTTGTAAATTTCTTCTTATTTAAATCCTATATTGGGAATTGTTTTTTTTATATCTGGTGGGTTTATTGTGCTGCGATGTATTATAACAGCACACTGTAGTGTGCTATTGCAGTACACTACAATGTAGCCCTTTATCAGCACTTTTAAAAGCACTGATAGTGGACACATTTATCATCACTTTTAAAATTACTAATAAAGGTATACTTTATTAGCACTCATATAATCACAGATAAAGGTTTATTTTATCAATTCTCAAAAATAGCTAATAAATGGTCCCTTTAGCAGTGCTAAATTAAAGCACTAATAAAGGTCTCATTTATTAGCACTTTCTTTAGCACAGATAATGGACCCTTTATCAGCACTTTTTTAGTGCTGATAAAACAACTAGGCTTTTAACATCACTCATGTATTTATAACTTTTCTAGTGATGATAAATTCCATTTATAATGTTGTTAAAGGCTGCTTTTGTAGTAGTAAATCCACACATATTTGGATTGATTCAATTGAGAAAGAGGGTTGTTGAAGAAGAGGAAATACCACATACCTCAACAACGAATGCCCGCCGCACCACAACCAACAAAGGAACATCCTTTGGAATGATATAACACCATAGATCTTGTAATACTACAAGAAGAAACACCAATTTAGATCAACAGATCTGATAGTGCAGCCCAAGATCTCTACCGTGATTTATGGCAACGAAGAGGCAGAATGATTGCTCACCTGGAGAGATGCACCACAACCAAAACAAAGATTGAAAATAGAGGGGATTAACATATAAGGAAAAGTTTCTCCAAAAAATTCCAAATAGAATCTTAGGTTTGAGAGAAAAGGAAAACGGACGATCAAATGAGCACCAAAAACCTGAGCAGTGCTGTAAAACATCCCTGCTTGGGGAATTACATGTCATGTAATTATTTTACATGTCTTCAAATCCATGTTTTTTAAGTATGACAAGAAATCTATAGACTCAGATTTAAAATCTATTATATAAAAAATTCATGATGTGTAAATCATATTCACGATGTGTAACCTTTCATAGCATTAATCCATTCATGACTTGTACCCAACAACACTTACACGACGTGTAACCTTTTTATAGAGCATGAAACCATCCTGTAACCTGATAAATAGATAATGGGATGTTAAAATATAAATTATCCTTATTCTAAATTTTAAATCCATTTTTCCAAATTCAATTCATAGAATTTGAAGAATTCAATTTAAAACTATACCTACAGATGCAACGAAAAACCCAGTTTTCCAAAGAAAAACATTCAAAAGTTTAAAAAGTTTTTATATCAAAATTCAAAATATAATTGATTAAAATGGCCTAATTTTGATTAATTAATATATAATTTAATTAATTTTAGTTTAAAACATATTTAAAATACAATATATGTTTTTAAATAATTTAAATGAAAATGTAGTTTTCAATAAAAATCGGTATTTTCACTATTCATTAAAAAATTAATCTTTTCAAAAAATTCTATAAAATCACCCAAAGATAATTTTTACAATATGATTTCAAAAATGAATTTAATTTTTTAAACTAAATTTTCAAAAATTGTTAAATTTTAATTTTAATTCATGGGAAAAAGTGTAACGAAACTGCCTTTTAGAAATATACTATTTTCAGAAATCATTTTATTTTCATTCAAATGATTCTTATTTTATTTCTAATCAATTGATATACATTTAGTTTATTTTATAAATTTTAAACCATATAAAGTTAGTATTATTCATACCCTCTAACTCAACGGCTATGTTATAATGGTCATGTTTAAATAATAGTATTTTAATAATATATTGAGGTTTGTTTAAAGTCAGTGTTGCATGTAAAACAATATATATAAGATATTAATTTTAAAGATATATATATTTCCTGAGTCTTTTAATATCGGTGTTGTGTGCCACATAGACTATTGAATACATTGTTATTCTTTTAAAATTTTAGGGTGTTACACCCAAGATTGACCTTGGTAAGGTCTGGAGGGTATTCTTGATCCCCACAGGCTGACAACTAGTGTCTAGGCATCTAAGAACACCCTTAGGGAATGGTTTTTCCATGTAAATAAAATTAATATAAGAGTCCCAAACCAAGGACCTAGCATGTGTATGCTATACATTGGTCATCCATACCCTATAAATTAATAATAAATATAAACATCCCAATTAGGCATGAGTAACATTAAGATAATACAAAACTATAAAACATGAATAACTGATAAATAAGATCAATATAATCCAAAATATAAAAATAAATAAAGGTAGCGGGTTGGAGGTTGAAGAGGTAAATAATGGTTAGGGTATAAGGCTACAAAATAAACAAAATAATAAAAAATTTCAACTACCCATCTCCATGTGATGAGATATGTCATCCCCCACCATTTTACTTCCAAAACCCAGAACATAGATAACCAGAATTGAATACCTTTTTCTACCAAGAGGTAACTTAACTTTCCCTACATCAGATAAAACAAGGCCTGCATACACCAATGAGTATATGTTGGTTGTTAGAATACAAGCCCAGTATAATCCCACCAAGTGTTACATATCAATCCTTTGTTAGAAAAACTAAACATGGTAGTTTGAAAATAATAGATTAAAATGGATTTTTAACTTTCTAATGAAAAAAATCAATGAGGTAGATTGTAACTACTAGAATAAAGGATTCATAAAGAGGATTTTAAATTTAATTTTCTAAGTAATGACATGATATTTCACCCTATTATAACCAATTATAGGGAACTTGGATATACTACATCACTAATTAGAGATGTTCCCCCAATTAGTGGAATGAATATATAACTACATCATTGGATAGTGGTGGAGCCACTTAAAATATTTCACTAGCATAGTGGTGGGGGACCTCCTCCCATATAGGTTAACCTAACCAAGTTCACAAGACTTCCCATGAGGTTTATTTCATACCACTTTATTTACTAAACATGTCATTTCCATTAATAATTTCATAAGTAGTTCCAATTTTTAATTAAAAAATACTCTTTCTGTTTCCAAATCAAAAAAATAAAGATTTTTATCATAATTTCCTCCATAAAATTGTTTATATATAACATATAATATCATATATAACATTTTAAAAATAAATAATAAATTTTAATAATAGATATTTAATCTAACAAAAGGGGTATATACATAACTACCAACCTTAAGTGTTTCAAATCACTTGGAAACAAGTTGAAATACACTTAAAACATGATATTGGGTTCCCCAAATGAAATAACCAACCTAAATAGAAAAAAAATACTACAAAATATTATAAAAGTAAACCTTGGAATTCCATGACCATATATTAGTATGAAAATGATGAAATTTATGAGGAGGAATCCAAAGGGGGTAGGAAAGGAGCTTAATAAGTTATTTCCTTGAAGATTTGATGAATAACCCCCAAAATCACAAGCAAGGAGAACGGGATAGGTGGTTAAAATGTGAGATAGGGGTGAGGGTTGAGTGGGGGAAGAAATATGGAGTTTAGAGATATATTATGCTCAAAGGGTAACATGGTAAAAATATAGTTTTAATAAACTGGACAACACAATACAAGGAATAACATTGTTAGTTCATGGTGCGACCAAGTGGTTCATGTCATTAACCACCTACCTAAATTACTATCCCATCTACCTATAGATGTTCATAATGTAACCTACCTTGATCATGTTGTAAAACACTGCAGTTTTTGTATTACAGTTTCCTAAAGGGCCAAAAACACATAGGAATGAGGGAAACACTAGAGGAAAGAAGATACAATAGTTAAATAAATAATTATCTATTGGAAGCAACGTCATGGGTGTGACATAAACCTATAACTGATGGGGGTAACTAACAAAAATGTTGGATATGGATTGGGAATTATTCTATAGATAGGCCTCAAGTATTATATACCTGAAAATGGAGAGAAATTCACATTCAATATCAAGGTAGAGATGAAAACTATGAGTTTGATTAAGTCCTTTTCAAAAATTTATAAAAATCCTTCGTCATAAAAAAAAATTTGTTCCTGAAGCATAGACTATTCAACATGAATATAAGTGAAGTTAATTCAATGAGATATCATGTTAATGAATTTAAAATTATTTAAATCTATTTGAGTTTCTCATTGATTTATTTAACAGATGAAATCATTGTGTTACTTATCCTATCATCACTACTAGGAAGTTGGGATGTCAATGTTATAATGGTGAGTAATTCTTGTGAAACTGCTAAGTTTAAATTAAATTAAGTACATGATATAATCATTATTGGAGATATTCTTAGAATAGAATGGGTAAAATTATCTAGAAATTCTATTAATGATGAAGGCATGGGTGGATCATTGAATCAATTAAATTCCATAGGTAGGTAAAAGTCTAGAAGATAGATCTAGGATAAATCCAAAGGATAAGGTCACATATGTTAGAGTTATGTGAAGAAGGGACTTGTAAAGAAGGATTGAAAGATGATACAAAAGGATTCAAGTAATGATATAGTTAGTATTACTTCAGAAAGATTAGGTGATGCATTGGTGCTAAGTGATGATGGTCCCATGCAGTCTTGAGTAGTAGACTCTAGTCCTTCTTTTCATTCAACATTCGAGAGGGAATGTCTAAAAAAATAATTCCAAGAAATTTTGGGAAGGTATATCTCGCTCAATATGAAATATTAATATATTTGGAAGAGGTTATGTGAAAATTTAATAAAAAAATAGAAATTTAGGGATATTGAATAATGTTAGATATATTCCTAGAGTTTGAATAAATCTAATATCCATTTTTCATCTTGATGAAAATGGATATTGTGAAAAAAAAATTAAGGGATCTTAGATAATCACAAAATAATCTAAGGTCAAACACATGGAGTGAATAATGGAACACTTTACATGACTAATGCTTCTAATCACATAGTGACTTATTTTAATTTAGAAGTAGATTCCAAAACACGACATTGTAGATTAGCACAAATGAGTGATAAGGTAATGAAGGTTCTTATAGTGAATGTAATTATATCTAATATGAAATCAATGGACATTAGTTTCTTTGAGGATTATAATTTTGAAATCAGAGAAAGGATTCGTTTAAAAAAGGAAGAAGAGAACTGAAGGTAAGAATGCTAGATCCAATACTTTTTATATATGGGAACCCACATCGGTACATTAAACTAGTGAATCAATTTGTTAAATAAAATTTAATGATGAATCCTCTTGAAATTTATGATTTTATTTTCTTAAAAATAATTATGATGTTTTTATACATTTAAGAAATATAAGGGCCTTGTAGAGAATGAAATAGGACTTAAGGTGAAGTATTTGAGATTAAAAATGGTGGAAAGAATACCAGTTATGGGTTTAAATAGTTCTATATGAAAAATGAAATTCATATAGAGAATATGGTTCCTATAACACAAAAAAATAGTATGTGATGACATATAAATAGAACAGTGATTAAATGTTGAAGGATTATGAGGTTGCATGTAGTATTTCTCAAACTTTTTTGGGATAAAGATGTTAAAATGGTGGAATACCTAATAAATCTTGTTTTCTTTGTTTCATTTGTAGAGGAAAAACATGAGGAATTGTAGACTAGAAATAAGGTAAATATTTTATATTTTAAAGTATTTGGTTGTATATAATATATTCATTTTGAATCAAATTCTAGGGATAAGTTTGATTTTGAATCCCATAAAATTTTTTTCATTGGATATGGAAATGAACATTTTTGATATTTTTCTGGGATTCTTAAAATTGAAAAATAATTAGAAGTAGGAATGTAATATTTCAAAAACATGTTCTTTATAAACATAGAAAATTTATTGAATCTAATAGTGGGATAAAGGAACTATTTTATAATGATTTGTTTGAGCTTAAATGAAACACCCTAATATTTTAATATATGACTTCATTTAAATGAGATCAATGTGTTTGATAGCTTGCTCCAAACGAAACACCAAACTTAAACAAAACTGTAATATATTTAGTTAAAATATAAATATTTAAGTATAAACATTAAAACATGTCCATTGAATTAGAAATAATGAATTAGAGTAATATATTTATTAAATTTATGTATAAATAAAATAAAGTATACTTTTAATATGAATGAAACTCAATTAGATTACCTAAAAGAAAAAATAAGATCATTTATTGTTTAGAAGATTATTTTTATGAAAATTACCTATTTATGCATTATACATTTCTATTTCAAGAAACTTTTGAAATGGTGATAAATATATTTAAAATGAATAATTGGTTAATGGTAATTTAATTTGTAAATAGTAAAAAATTTGAATGAGAATGGTTAATATTCTTAAAAATATACTTTCTTATAAAAATTGTTTTTTTATTATATCTCTCCTTTTTATTTAAAAGTAAAAATTATAAAATTTATAATTTTGATTTTATAAAATTGAAATTATTTTTTGATTCATCATATTAATATTTTCTTAAGATGTTTTTTTTAAATTTTTCAAAAAAATGATTTTTAGTTGGATAGTGAAAAATATTGTTTTTACAAATAACATGACTTTTATGAAAATATTAATATATAAGTATAAATTTTAAATTCATTAAACACTTATTTCATAAAAAAAAATATTTTTATAAGGGAATTATTGATTTTAAAAATGATGGTTTTAATTTATAAACCCATATTTTATATTTTAGAACATAATTAATATATCCTAAAAAATGTTTTTAATACATTGTTGGTGCCTGCCAAATGAGCATCAGTAAATTTAATCAAACCTACAAGACCCCCAAGCCTTTGTAAAATAAAAAAATGAAATAAAAGTGGTGTAGGTGGGATCCACTCGCAGTCGTAAACATCATGTGATGTTCGCCTAGAGATCTGAAAATGCCACCAAACATTGGCGACATGTCTGCCTAATCTCGTGAAAGACTACCGGTATGTCATTCTCATTAGGCGAAGGACCTAAGACATGTCCAGGTGACCTCGTGTTCCCATTTTGGCTCTGTAAGGACAAATAGAGGAAATTTTCCATGAAATGATCATGCATATTCATAGAACCTTTATTGGTCATGTGATGCATCACCAAGGGATGGAGTATTTGTATTTGATATTACTCATGAAATCCCACATGATTATCAACCTTTTTAAACTAAACAAATGAAATAAAAAAATGAAGGTGGAAGCCTCTCACGGTCATAAAACCCTTGCAATGCACTAAGGTCATCCACTGCATGGTATAGAGAGACTCCATGATAAGCCATCATTTCCTTGTAAAATGTTGTGTACAAGGCCACGATCATCATGTGAATTCCTCTCAGTTGGAACTAGGATATCACAAAGGCCCTTGGACCTGCTAAAATGACAATATCAAAGTCCTTCGGCATGCCTGCATGAATAAAAAAACTCCATTAATTGGAAATAATCCAATAAATGAGGCTTTTATGGGAAGGACATGTGGTCACTGAAAATCAAGTGACGCCCTCAGAGTGATCCATGGTAGGGTATTACAAAAATTCATGATTCCAAAGCCCTTCACTGACTCCATCTTGGACTCACACAATATGCACCATGAAAGGCGACAAACAACCAGGGTGGTGATTCCTATAAATCCCAAACCATAGCATGGAAAATTCACCTCTACCACAACACACCATGCATAGGACACTATTCTATATGGACAAATGAACTCTCAGGACCTCTCATCAACACTAGAGTGTATTTATCGGATCAAATGATCTCACAATCAGAAAATATTCCCATTAGGTAAAGTCTTGGGAACCACTGAAGTGATCTTATGTCATGCATAAGTCACTTTTCATGATCACTCATAGATTATGCGAAGGAATTCTGGTAAGACACGCAAAGGACATCCCACACACTTGATCAATCATAGGATACTTAAAAATAAACTAACACTGAAGAAATTTAAGGCATTATAAATATAAAGTCTAGAAAAAAATAAATTTTGGGTACTTATGAAAAGGAAACACACACTGACCTTCATGCAATTTTGTGAACAACCAAGGATGTGCAATAGCACCAGCATATGTCACCCAAATCTCACAACATTCCTCTGGTATACTATTTGGTCCATGTGATGTTCTATGGACATGTCAAATCAAATCACATGGCAGCCTTTGAGAATTCCACCCAAGTCTCATGAAACCCTTCGGACATGTATTTCAAGCCTCATGATGTCTTTCAGATGTGTCGCTGGTCTCATATAGCGGCACCAATTCATGTCAATTGATTCTCACGATGTCACCCCAGCATGTTAATTGGCTCCCACGATTCCCTCCAAACACACCATCTTGGTATCCTAATGCCCTTTGGACATGTCATCCAGGATATGAGACACCCTTTGAGACATATCACACTGAATCTCATGAATTCCTCTAGATGTGTTAGAAATATATCATGATGACACCATGGAAAGTCATATGGATCATGTGACACCCTCTGGATAAGTCAATCGGGTCATGCGATGGATTCCTAGATTAGTCATCTGAGTCTTGTGATTTCCTCTAGAAAATTCAATATTGATCATGTGAAAACCTTCGAAAATTCCATCCATACTATGTGAATTCCTCTAAGAAATTCAAATGGGTCATATAATGTTTTTAGGAAATGTCAGGAAGACACTCTCCACCATGTCAGACAGGCAATTAGTGAATGATGATTAGAAAATCAGTGCATGTTAGGCAAGAAAAAAATCCATGTAAAAAAGTTAAACCCCTATGTGTAATCCCTAATTAGGGAACTACGATGACTCTGATTCATGCCATAAGCAAGATATGTAGGACACATCCCTGAGGTTTGAGATCAATATTAATCCCCTAGTTGTAGTCCCAATATATAAGACCTACATCCATAAGAAATGAGAATGATCATTTTTCATCCTTTTTTTCTCACAGAAAGCATAGATCACGTGGGATTAGGGAGTTGCAATATTCATATCATCTTCACCAGAAAACTCTATAGAGACTAGGGTCATCTCATTATGTAATCCCTAATCAACTAAACTATGATGAATCTAATTCCTACCATAAAAAGGATATATAGGACACCTCTTTGAGTTTCAATCTCTATATTAATCCTCCAAAGGTAGCCCTAGTACATAAAAATCGCATCTATAAGCAATGAGAATGATTATTTTTCATCCATTAGTAATCAAAATGAGTATATATCATGTGGGATTAGTGATTTGAAGTAATAAAATCATCTACACCAAAAACCTCTATAATGACTAGGTTTGTCTCATCATGTAAGCCTCAATCAACTAAACTATGATTACTCTAATTCCCGTTGTAACTAGGATGCGTAGGTCACCTCCTTGAGGCATGATCTCTATGTTAAACTCCAAAGGGTTGTCCTAATGCATAAGTCCCATACATTTATGAAATTAGATTGATTACTTGTTATCCCTTACTTATCACACCAAGCATTTCTCACATGGTCCTAGGGAGTTTCAATAGTCATATCATTCGAATCATGAATTTCCACTAGCCAGGGCTATCTCATCATGTTATCTATGATCAAATAAACTATGACCACTCTGATTCTCACCATAATTGGGATATATAGGAAGTCTCTCTAGGACTCTAGCTTGAACACTTGATGCCTTAGAGAACCCATATATGTCCATTATGCATGATATTAAATAGCACAGGTTTAATGAACTACATGGGTTTCTATTCCTATAATAATTAGGATATATAGGACACCTCATTATGGCTCAATCCCCTCCTCAAAATATCAAATACCTCTTTTCATAGAGGAAAATTCTAAAACTCCTGGTTATACAGTTTCAACAAATAGAATCTACCCATTACTGGAAATGGATGTAGAACCTCAGATACATAAAGATGAATTCAAAAATGAGATCCCTCTCTTTTTCATAGGAGATGAACTTAACCCATGATTGTTTTTTAGGGTAACCAGTCTTGTATCGGGATTCGGAATAGATTCACAAACATATCTTAAATATATAAGAGAGTCCTAGAGTAGGAAAAAATTCCCCCTAAAAGGGTACGATGAGACCGACCTCCCATTCTCTTGACCAATGAGAGTCCCCAAGTGCCATCGGGCTTGAAAACCCAATTGTCCACCTGAATTTAGAAAGAAGTTTTGTACCCTGATAAAATTGGGGGAACTATTAGGTGTTTTCAATAAATAGTGACAACGATAACCCTATATTAATGCTTGTGCAATAAATAAACCCCCCACAATCAAATATTAGTCCAAATCAGACCATCCTCGATAAGGATTTCTCGGTCGCATCATTTTCCCAATGAACCAAAAATGGTGAAACCAACGTGAACCCATGAAATAAAAAATGATTGGGTTATTATCCATTGGTCTAGTTTTTTTCACACTATACATAAAAAAATGTTGAACCCAATGTAAATATCTCAGATAATAGAATTATCAGTTAATCACATGTTAGGCCACTTTATTTTGCACATCCTATAAAATAAAAGGTAGGATGACTAGAATAATCTCATAGATTATCCCTTATAAATGGGATTCTCATTAAATAAGTCCATCCACACTTTGAAAATTTCAAATGAGAAAAATGGACGAATTAAGAATAAAAGAAAAATTGTGTTAACCATGCATATCTGATTGAGAATATTATGCCTATGATATTGCACTAATCAGTAACCTTGTTCATTATTTTCCGCATGTCTGTAGATACTGCTCTCAACATCCCGATCTGAGACAATTGCTTCATCATCCATCGATCACTCTAGTAAATTACTTGTGACTACAACCCATGAAGGTTGCAAAATGATCTCACCTACTCAACAACTCCAATGTTAGTTGGAAAACATAATGGTATGATAGTACCACTAACATGGTACAATTCCAACCCTAGAAGTTTCCCATGAGGTTCTTCAAGAAAAGAAACCAGAAAGTTCACATCACCCAGGGAAACCTACATTAAAGATAGTATCCCTCATTTCCATAATCAACTGCTTCGAGAGATTATCCCTAGAGCACAAATATTTCTAACTTCAGTCTCTGATGAAGTTGGATTAGGAATCTAAATAAATCTCCCTTACGGTTTTGGTGCTATAGAAGAGGGCACCTGTCAATCACCATCGCTAGAACCATCCCACTAGTACCCACCAGTCACTTGGTGAGGGTACCAACCAACATGCTGCCACCTCTGATGCCCATGCACAAGCAATAATGAAGAAAAATCATGAAAGGAAGGTGATATATATCCAAGAGTGGTCTCATATACCCACTCTAGTTGATGAAGTCTTCTGACATATTTTAACAGTGACTAGTGAGAAGTCTCGTAATCATTCTCACTTAGAAAAACTCTTTGGGGATATTCTCACAACAGGCATGGGGGAGGCGCATATCCCTAACCCCGTGCATGAAGCCCAAAAACATATTATAGTGGCACAATGAGGATAGAAGTGGGCACAAATCCCTATTTCAATCAAATATTTCTACTAATATATAGTGGATATGGAATATGAAGTCTTATATCCCTACCCAAACTTTGGTAAAATACAAATATATTTTAGCAACAACTGAAGAACTATGTCGGCATATTCCGGTGCCGGTACATATAAAGGGGCAGTCACAAATTTCTATCACTACATTAAGGGAAACTTAACACTCTAATCATCATATGGAAGTAGTTGCATCAGAGAAAGTGAACATTTTTCCCATCCAAGAGTATTATCAACATATTCTGATAAAGGATGAGGCCTCAGAACGGGTTCATACTCCCATTCCAACCAGATCTCACCAAGTGAGAGTGGAACATGCCTCAGGACAGGGGCACATGCCTGTCGAAAATGTCCACTGACATATTCCAAAGGCCCAGGATCGGGCTCATATCCACATTCTAGTTGGGGATCACTAGGTGATAAGGGAAAAAGGACCAGGATAGGATTGTATTACTATAAAATAATTCCAACTACATACTCCAAAGGCCCAAGATTAGGCATATACCCCTATCCCGGCTAGGGCTGACCAAGTGAGAATCATACAAGCCTCAGGACAGACTTGTATGTCTGTTAGTGAATCTTCCTAGAATATTCCATCAGATCACAAAATTTGGGAGTATATTAATCCTTCCTCTAATGAAAAATTGCACCAGCATCATTCTGAGTCAATACAGAAGGAGGCTCGTATCCTTTCTCCCACTCAAGGGGTTTGTCATCATATTTCGGTGGGGAATTCATATTTGGACTTGGCTCATATTCATGTTACAACTGAGACTAACCAAGTGAGAGTAGCACATGAATCAGGGTAGTCTCATATCCCTGCCAAGAAAGACTAGATTCATATCCCAAAGTCTTGGGATTAGGCTCATACTATCATCTTAACTGAGGTTCACCATGTGAGAATGGAACATGACTTGGGATTGGCATATATTCCTATCAATAATGATATATATTATTGGAATATTATAACATATTCTCAATATAGGGTGGATATCCCTGTATCACTAAATGGTTATAAGTAAGTTCCATCAACCGTCATATATCTTGATCATATCCTTGCACAATTTCAAAAGGTAGGTCGGCATATTCCAATTG
This sequence comes from Viscum album, assembly GCA_963277665.1. Classification (NCBI taxonomy): domain Eukaryota; kingdom Viridiplantae; phylum Streptophyta; class Magnoliopsida; order Santalales; family Viscaceae; genus Viscum; species Viscum album. The sequence continues at coordinate 628,803,235 of OY728134.1, read as the reverse complement.
TGAAGTAGATCAAGACCCATATTCTCAATTTACTCAATGTTAGATTCCATGAGGTTGTTTGAGACACATTCCAAACACTATAAGGGTTAGTCAATTCTTCAATTAAAGAAGAAGATGATCATTACCACGATATTCCTCCTCACGATAGTGTGGATATGGATCATAGGGACTCTACTCTTGATATCCACCATCATCAACCTCTCCACATAGATATCTCCCATAGATAAGGAAATAATATCCTTTCCTAAACACCTTTATATAAATAGGTTATTGAAACACTAGGGTCAACCGTATGTAGTTCCCCCATCAAATTCCAGAAGCACTCCACTCCCTTTAGTAGGTGATCCTTAGAAGAATATTCTATAGTCTGGACGGATAGAGGAATGTAAGTCTTATGAATAGGAGGAAAACATTTATATATGGAGATATTTATCCAGAAGAAACCTCTCCATCATGTTCTGACCCCTTTCCATTTTTGAAAATGAGATCCCATATGAGCTAGAAAGGGATTTCATGCCTTATCTATGCCAAAATATATGGGGTACTCATTAGTGAATGAAGGGTTGAAATCTCTCTTATCTAGGATACGAGTGTTACCTACTGACAGTCAAGATATTTTGTTGTCAGATAAACCTAACCATTATCTCCATGTCTTAGGATCCAAAACCAAAAAATTATAGCACAAATCTGCAACACGCTTGCTGTCATTTCATCATAACCCTTCAACATCTAATCTCTAAAGCCATATCACACATATGTATTTGAGGATGGATAAATTATGATCATTACAATTTTCTACACCCCTAGAACAATATAACCTCTCATATTTATAATCATATAATGTTATAGCATCTAGAAAAATATGGGGATCAGGTAATGATCGTGCCAGTTGGTTTCTACAATGGAATCCCCCCGCTTGAATTATGCCCATAAATCATGAACGAAGGAAGATTATATCCAACAAGACTTAACATTGGGCCCCATTAATCAATAAGAATACATCATGGACATAGATACCAAAGTTTAGATCTCCATGGTTTTGATCATGGGTTTCCATCACACTCAACTCTTATGTGAGCACAATTGTGCTGCATCAAATAAGTTGTAGTAGCAGATGCCATAGAAGTCATCTAGGAGTATACCCAGCCCATCATACTAGGGTAATATCTACCATCACCTCTACCTCTTGTATTGTCAAATTCCAAGAGGATTCAAGACACAACCTCAGAAGCTGCGAACAAACCCCATCCCGCTAGATTTTAGGAATTTATATTTCAACCACCATCCTTAGGTTCATAACCCCCTAAGTGGTTCCTAAGGAAATAAATGGTTATTCTAGATCACCCCCATTACACTAGGTTGGAGGAATTATATCTCAATGTCCATCTTGGGAATCATCAATTCCCTGACTGGAATCATTGGATACTCAACAATAGGATCATTCAATGCCAATTGTGGCCCTAAATAACCCCCAATCCTTAGGGTGGGGGGAACTTTCATCATAATCATCACCATAGAGAGATTCATTCTTATCCATATTGGGAGGTAAAAATCAACGGTTGATATCCCATATGTTCCTCCCACCTAAAGACAAACCTCTTCTATTCATGAACCATTTGGAAGAGATGACTGGAGACTCCCTCAAGGTCACTATTCATAAACTGATATAGGAGGAGCATAAGGAAAAGAAAATCATACCCTATCAAGGTATCAAGGCAAAATGGACCAATATGTCTAGGGCTTCGAACAAGGACCCTGATAAAGATAGTACAAAATCATCTTGTTGTGTCGAAAGTAATGGCATAACCACCATTGTTCAATATTCTTATTTTAATTTCATCACTATAAACACAGAATACATTATAGATTAATACTCAAATATGGGGGGTTGCAGCATGGAAATCATACCCTAGGAGAAGGGTGACTTTGATGCACTAAATGAGGTTGCACACACCCAAAACCAAAGAAGGCTCCAAAATCTGGTACCACCGAATACTAAGTTTCCACCTCCACAATGGAACACTGCCAGAAAAATGGGAAAGGTATGGCCACATCCCAATCAAAACACAAAATATTTGAGGTTCCTTACATAGAGGAACAACTATCATAAAATGAGAGTGAAATAAAAGCTCTCTGAAAACTCAATGAGGAGATACTCAGGGGAAATATTCTTATTGGGTGTCATCTTCAGGAGGAGATAAATATTCTCCCTCCCATGTCTGATCCTCCAAAAAAAAGTGGAATCTAATCATCATATTGACTCTGGATCTAGGAATCAGGTCTACATAAATGAGTAAGTTGAAAATGTTCTTGAATTACCTCTATTGCGAGGATAGCCTCTCCCTTACCAAGGTAATCATTTAGTCTTAGGATGAGTTGAGAATTAATGGGAGATAAAGGCAGGATCACCTCATTGACCACCACCCTCTCCCTGTAGATGGTAGGTGTCTCAGATAGTAGTGATCCCAGAGTTTCTTAACATTATCGAGTCCCTATCTACTCGAATAGATTCCATGGAAGGGCGACGTGCACCTGTGGAGCCTAAGAGGAATCCATATCCAAAATGGTTGGATGATACTCCACCTCCACCCAATTTTGGAATTCCTACCTTCTCTACCTTTGATGGTACAGGTGACACCAACTAGCATCTCACACACTTCGTATCACAATGTGGGCTGATGATGGGCCCTCAAGATCAATAGAAGGCAATGAAGTTGAGGTGTTTTTTACAAACTCTAACAGGGCCATCCTTTGTTTGGTACAACAGTCTACTAGCATGATCTATTGTTGGATGGGAAAACCTTAGTCAACATTTCCTCTATCATTTCATCTCAATAATAAGGAAAATAAAAATTATCAATCTAAAAAATAGCAAGAAACATGAAAATGAGAGGTTTCCTGACTTCATATCAAGGTGTAAGGGTTTGACCTATTCACTCTGCATCCCTATCTCACAGGAGAAACTACTGGAACTCTATGATTAATATCTCATGGATGATTTGTAGATGCCTATTATTTTAATGAAATATCTAGGTGGATACCATGAATTTTCATAAATGACCCAACATTTGGAAGAATCCATTCAGTGAACCCGATCCAAATCTCTACTCATGCCCCCCAGCATTGGGGAAAAGTCCATGAAAAGTAGAAGCTACAGATGTCACCCTAAAATAAGTAGCAGTGCCCATCCAAGCACCTATAAATGTCCCAAACATCCTATCACCTCCTATTGAGTGATTTTAACCACATAATCACCCTCATTTAGATGAACATATAAATTAGGGTCGCCCGGGATTTAAGGAATGTTTGAACAAGGAATACTCCTTCTGAAATGAACAATTCCCTAGTTATTTCTTGGTATATATGGATAATAACCTACTCAGGATTCCACATCCTAGGAATCTTTATGAGGTCGACCTCACCATTTGTCCCAACTAATAACCTTAACATAGAAGTATAGGTCATAATATCTAGGACTTCTTCATCTTAAAATAAATCCTTCAAGGCATGTTCGATTTTGAACAAGTTTTTCAAAAAAAACTCCCCAGAGTAGGTGGTCTATATAACCATTGTCCGGTCAGAAGAAAATGATGGTTAATAGAAAGTTTTAGCTAGGCGTGAGCAAAATTTCAATAACTAGATGAATCAAAAAACAATTGATTGATCCCATGACTCCATGAGGGAATAGCTACACAGACCCACAATAGCTTCCCCACCTAAAAAATATACATAAGATATTCCTCCCAAAGGTGGGAATGGACATCGAAATTAGGAAGAAATAGAATAGGAAGAGTCATATTATGATCCAATACGAGCTCTAACTCTTGAAGATTTATTCCCTGTAATATCCGAAGCAGGGGAACCACCCCACCAAATGGAATACTCATTAGATGAAAAAATCATCTTGGGTTCTTTCAATGTGTTACACTTATAAGACCCCTTCTCCGATGATTAACATGCCTTATAATACGATTTACCTTCATATAAATAGGGAAGGAGAGGCTGAATGCACAATAACTGAGGATATAGGAGAAAAATAGTCATGGATAGATCCAATATTATAGTTTTGTTTCTACAGAATACACATATGTAGTAGAAATCCATAGGAATGGACTCTACAAATCCCAAAAAACATAGACGTGTCTCATAACCTTCCAATGGTTGTCTGTACCCAATTGTCTGGCATGACCGCCTAGCGGAGGTTTGATTATCTGATCATCCTAGACAATAAAGAAGGTCCGCACAACCCATTCCAATAGAAGAAGATGCTACCACAACCTCTACATAAGAATCATGCCTATCATTATCAAATGACTTAGCTCCTGATCTATGTTTCTAGGATAAACCTCGCATTGGGAAGCGCTAACCTATGGCTCAAAATTATGACATTTTTAAATAGTTGGTGGTGATCCCAGGAAAGATCTTGATCCTGGATGCATTCCAACTTTCATATGAACATAGGGATTCACTCATTGAATCCCTCTAGGTCCCACAAGAGTTTGATATAGAATTTGATATATCTGAGGATTATTGAGTGGAGACCATTCCATTAGAGTTCCATGTCTCCATCTCCTTTATTGACTAGAATCATAAAGAGGATATGGGCACATCATGCCCCTATATTATTTGAGAAGTCACAATAATGTTGATTTCTAGAGGGATCTGATTTATAGTGGTTATGGGATCAACCTCATCCCAGTTCGAACCCTCCGTTGTTTGGGATATGGAAAAGGGGACCTATCTCTCACAAAGATGAACATTCAATAGTATGATAAGCATGAGAAAATACTTCATGGGAAGATCAAAATTGAATCTCAATTTGGGTATCTCACATATGATGTTTATTTTATAGTTATCTGGAAATACACTACATATAATGACCTACTTGGAAGGCCCTGGATCCATAGCCACTTAGTCGTACCTTCAACATTCCATAAATCTCTAAAATACCCCATCCATGAAAAGTTCATAATAATTCATGGTGAAAAATCCCCTTTCAAGGCTTGTGGAGTCACATATGCTGAAGCATATTTATAAAAAAAAGAGAGGTAAGAAACCAGTGGCAAATGATGATATACAGGTTTCAACTCCCAAGGGAGTAGGGACCACCCCTACAAATCCATGGAGTATGCTCGACATTGAATATGTGCTCCCCATAAATCGGGTCAAGGTAACAGATCTAGTCCTAAAGGTATAAGCTTCTTCTGTCCCCATAGATAGTGTAAAAGACAGTCAGCTATGGAATCTCTATGCAATGACTTAGGTGGAAGGGGATGGTAATTTCTATTCTCATGGCCTCTCTAACTCCAATACTGATAAATAATCCCCCAAATCACCAAATTCATCTAGAAAGGTCTCCACATACTTAGATATGGAAGAAGAGGATGGAAACCTCAGGAACTCCCCTCCTGCATTCGAGGAAGGTGTCTCCACTACCATGGATGAGCTCAAGAAGATAGATCTGGGAATAAAATAATATTCATGACCTACATTGATTAGTTATTTCATGCACCTTGAAGAATAAGAGATTTACACTGAATTTTTAAATCAAAATCAATATGTGTTCACTTGGAATAATACAAAAATTCCTAGACTGAATCTAGTTGTGACCACACACCATCTCATCCTATCCGATGAGTATTGAGGCTTTAATCAGGTAGCCAACAGGATGAACCCCTATCATGATATCAATTTAGAAGTGGAAGTTGAAAAATTGATCAAATAAAAAACTATCCAAGAAGTGAAATACTGAAGATTTATTTCCAACATCGTCCCCATCAAGTAATAAAATGGGAAGATTAGGGTCTATATTGATTTTAGAGACCTTAATTGGAATTTCCCAAAGGATTGTTTCCCATTGTTGATCATAGAACTCTTGATCAATGATACTGCTAGATTCCAAGCCCTTTCCTTCATGGATAGGTACTCGAATTAAAATCAAATCAATATGGCCCTAGAAGATGAATAATCCACTTCCTTCAGAGCACCCTAGGAGATCTTATTCTATAAATGTATTCCCTTTGGCTTAAATAATGCTGGTGATATATATCAACACACCTTGCATCATATCTTTAAAAAAAACTAAGAAGGATAGCCGAGTATTATATCGAAGACATAGTTGTTAAATCCCGAAAACAATGTGATCACTTCATAGACCTTCAAATAGTCTTACACAAGCTAGGACATCATAATCTAAAGATGAATCCATTGAAATTCACTTTTGGGGTAACATTGGAAAAGTTACTTGGCTTTGTGGTATGCCATCACGGCATTGAGTTCAACTCATAGAAGACTAGTGCTATTTTATCAATTTCACCCCCACCCCAGAATTTTCAAAGAACTGAGGGGGGTGTAAGGGGAAATCACTTACATTTAGTGATTCACAGCTAACTTGGATGTAAAATCTCTCACATTTACCAAGATAATGAAGAATGGAATCACATATCAATGGGATGATGACTACTAAAAAGCCTTTGAGGGTATCAAGAAGTACCTACTACACCCACTGGTTTTGATGTATATGGTGGAAGGGAGACCACTCATATTGTATGTGGTCACTATGGACTGCTCACTGGTCACCCTCATTGCATAGAAAAATGATTCAGGAAGCAAGAATTTTCTCTACTACCTCAATAGTATAATGCTAGGTACTGAGACTAGATACTCTGATATCAAGAAGAAATTCCTTGCACTCATCTTCACAGTGAAAAATCTGAGGTATTACTTTCAGCACCAAGAAGCCCATATGGTCTCTCATATTGATCAAATAATGTACATCCTTGGATTCCCTATGTTTACTGAGTGTTTTTCATGATGGGTGATCATTCTTCAGCAATGTGAAAGTCATTTTGTATCACAAAAGTCAGTAAAAGGGAAACCCTAGTCGATTTCCTTACAAAACATCCTACCCTAGAAAATACACCAGAATACCCCAAGCTTCCATATGATGAGGTATTCTATTCCCATAACACTCCCCTGATATGGGAGATATACTTTTATGGAGCCTCTTAGATTTATTTCAGAAAAAGGATGGAAAACCTGAGGCTCAATTAGGTTGGTCTAGGGAATGTGTTTGTCTCTACGGAAAATTCAGTTTTACCCTACGCTTTCTCACTATATGAAGGATACATAAATAATGAGGTTTAATATCAAGCCCTCATTACTAGTTTATAAATATCCATACAACTGTACATATACTACCTGAATATCAAAGGGGATTAAAAACTTGTGATAAAAATATTAATGGAGAATATGCCATCAGAAAGTAAGAATTGGCCCCTCTCAATGGATATTTCAGGGGATTAATGGAAGAGTTCCATTTTGATTCCATATTGCATCATGTTCCCCAATCACAAAATTTTCGCATTGATGCATTGGATAATGTAGCCATTACCCTGTATGACCTGGTCAAGAGGAATAAATATTTTGTATCACACATCAAATAATGGTTTCAGTGATCATCGAATGTGATATAGAAGAAATAAATTAGGTCAACATCAGCCTAGGGAATAATGAACTGATAACCACCCTTAGATGGATGGATCCCTTAATCAGTTATCATAAAAATGGGATTCTACTAATAGACTAATCCATAAGGGAACATATCCAGGGCCATGAAACAAACTTCACCCTAAAGGATGGTCGAAATGAGCAGAAAATCCTCTACAAACATAGATCTGATGAAATTCTCATCAGATGCATAAAAGAAAGATATATTTTCACCATCATGGAGGAATTTCATGCCAGATATTGTGACACCCATCAATCTGGGACTAGGATCTCTCACCAAATCAGGAGGTTGGGATATTACTGGAAAACCATGATATAGGACTACATGGATTTCAACAAGATATTTCATGTGTGATAGATCCATGAAAACTTCATCCATCATCCCCTATAATTTCTACATACAAATAAATATTCCTGGCCATTTTCCATTTCCGGAATGGATGTTGTGGGGCCATATCCCCTAGCCATGGCTAAGTAGTTAAAGTAAATCCTTACTACTACCAGCTTCTTTTCCAAATGGGATTAGGAAATACCTCTCAAGGAAGTTGGGATGAATAATATCATCAACATCATGAAGTCTCATATCATAACCAATTTTGGGGTCCTTCAAATAATATTTATGGAAAATGGCACCAACTTATGTTCTAAAAATTTGAAGAGATAGTACCTAGAGTACAATATCGAGTCCAATCACTCATATCGCTATAATGTAGTGAAAAATGGATATATAGAGTTCTTCAATAAGTCTCTATAGAATATACTCTCGAAGATGGTGAACAAGGATAATAAACCTTGGCCGAACAACCTCCTCCATGATTTATGGGCCTACCGTTCTACCACACATACTGCTATACAAGCAATGCCATACTCATTGGTGTACAGGACCATGGAAGTGTTACCCATAGAGTTCCAGATTCCTTTTCTCTAAATATCCATTTTTAGACAACTATCAGATGATGAGAAATAAAAAAAGAGGATAGATTAATTGGAGAGGATAGATGAGAATATGTTGTGCACACTACACAAACCGGAGGCTCATCAAAATCAGATCACATGAGCCTTTAATAGGAAGGTTCACCTCTATTCATTCCTCCAAGGAGAGTTGGTGCTTGCTCTCAGAACCCCAATGATGCCAAGAAATAATCCCCTAAGGTTGTAACCCAAATGGGAAGGGACTTACATTATATTTAAGGTCTATCATAATGGATCCTACTCATTTGACACTATGGATGAAGAGTGTGTCACATGCCCCACCAATGTGAGATTTCTCAATAATTACTTCGTATACCTATCATCAATCACATCTCTTCCTGGATACATGACATTAAATTGTATGATCTTGTCCGAGATACGTGGTTTTAAAAGTTACGATCTCATCCTTACCACATGAAATTAAAAATACATGACGAAAGTCATCACCACATGATGTAAAATTGGATGGATCCACAACCTTCTATTTCCTTCACATCGGGTGATCCATGTCCTTACCATAAGACGTTAAACTACACCACTAATTCCATTTTCTCATGATGTTAAACTACATGGGTTTTCTCAGAACTACATACATATTGATTCTAATTTTTAATGAGATACATAGGGATGCCTCAAACCTATATCTTTCTCTATCCACCACATGATACAAAATTCCCCTATCATGTATCGATTTCCTCTACATGGTGAGAGGAACCCTTGAAATTCCTTAATTCTCACACCGATAATAGATTACGTGAGCTTATGAATTTCAGTAATGGATTCCCTGTAAAAACAAGGAATGAAAGAACATGAAAAGTTCATCATGGTCCTAAATGAAAAAACATAAAAGGCAGACCACAAGTCCTTATTGCATGATGATAAAATACGTAGTTAATGTCCTTTATACATGACATAAAACTATATAGTTACTCAAGAACTATGTGTGGTTTTATTCCCATCATCACTAGATACGTAGTAATATTTGGATCTCTAATAATGGACCCCGAAACAATAATCAATGGAAACAATTCCCACCTCTATATATGGTCCATACCTACAAATAGAGAGTTTCTCATTCAATAACTATGTGTGACTTGATTCCTATCCTCACATGATACATAGTGTTGCCCAGATTTCCAACTCTGGGACCAGTCATAGTAGATAAATTTAAAAATACCCCATCCTTGTGTGTGGGTTATATATTCAAAGGAAACTTCAGTCAGAACTATGTATAGCTTGATTCCCACACTATGGAATACATAGCAACACAAATAGTTCCATTCATGGGCCCAGCCATAATATTACCATTTCATGTCAGGGTAACCACATCCTCAATGCATAACGTTAAACTACACTGCCTTTCAAAATTACATTTGGTTTGATTCTCATTTTCATGAGATATGTAGTGACACTCATATTTCCTCCCATGCGCCTAACCAAAAAAATTTGTTCTTTACTTTGGTTCATATTCATCCTCACAACATGATGTTAAACTACATGCGATTTAAAGAACTATATATGTATTGATTCATATTGACATAGGATACATAGTGATGCTTGTATTTCCATATTTGGTCCAACCATAGTTCCCCCTTTCACATCGAGAATCCCACATATTTAATGCATGTCTTTAAGCTGCAAGGTATATGTATTGGTCACATGACATTAAAACCACACATCAAGAATGTACATACCGCATGATAATAGACTGCACTGAAAATTTACTTATTGTATGATGATAAACTACACAGGGACAAAAATTTACCCACTACATGATGATAAACTGTGTAGCCCATCACCCATTTTTCTTCTCCTATCAAGGGACCACAAGATCCTTAACCCTATCAACAAGAGTACGGAGTGATTTCATTATCTTTTAAAGAACCTCAATCCATAATCTGTACTTCATACCTTGGGATCTTCAAGTTACCAAAAAACCTCCATGTCCCCTAGAAAAGAAACCCGGCTTCGAGGGACCCTTTGATTGACTATGCATGTATGCCTATGGCTCATTCATATGAACCTATGGTCATCAACCAAATGCATCACTCTACAAAAGGTTATTTATGATCCTTGTGATCCCTGACATCACTATGGTAGAATTAAGCACCTCAGTGTGATCTGAACTACTCTCGTTATGAGTTTCCCATATCATTACTCATGACCCAAGAACCCCAATCCATGATTTACAACATTTTCATCTCCTGCTCAAGAAGATGTTGGGGTACTATTGAACCTTGGAATCCTAACTGTGATATTGTGTATCACCATCCATATTAGGTCCATGTGCATCATGAAATTAAACTATTGACACTTTGGTCAAAGTTGTATGACTTTAAACTCTATCATATAATGGTCCAAATCATAAGACCTTAAACTTTTAGTGAAAGAGACAAAAAAAATTCCAGGTAGAAAACCTCTAAAATGTGACCTGTGAAAAAGTCAAATATCCATTTTCTAAACTCTTCATCCCTAGAGTTTAGGAAAAAAATAGGTCTCAAATGAATAAGGTATAAATCTCATAATGTCTACTTTTTAGCCCTAGTAAAAGTCAATCTATGCTCGTTGAACCCCCTAATTCAGGAAAAAGTTAGAGTAATGACTTGTTACATCTCCTCACCACAATAATATTTTTGATTGGTGGTGAACCAACTTTTACAGTGCTCTAACCCTTATTAGATATTACAATTTCCACAAATCACACTTAATTATTTGAGTTCCTCAGATCACCAAAACCTTCCAAGGCCCCTATAAAGGATACATAGATTCAAGGAAACCTTTGTTTGACTATACATTCATGAATGTGGATCATGCATATGTGTCTATGGTCTTCAACCAAATGTGTCACTCAGCAAAAAGGTATTTCTGATCCTTATGAGCCCTGACATCATCGTGGAAGAACTGAACACCCCGGTGTGATCTGAACTACTCTCGGTATGATTATCCCATTTCATCCTTCTGACCTGAACACTTTAGACCATGATTTAAAATCTCTATACCAAACTATCAAGTGGATTTGACATCCTAGACATTACGTCACCATGTTTTTATACCCTTTATAAAGGGAGGAATTAAACACTTCATCCCTAAACCTTTGACATCCCACACCTTATGATTTGAAACCGCAAGACATAGGGATTGAGATTTACAATTAAGAAATGAACTAACCTAGGATTCCAAAACCCTTCCTAGATAGCTCTCCTCCATACCCAACTTCATCATATGGATGTTCGAGTCTTCAAAAATATTTTATTTCCATCAGAAATAATTGTATATCATCTTTATCTTGAACATGCTATCAACTTATAAGGGCCTTGAACTACCAACTAAAGGCATATCCTCCTTGAAATAAAGGAGCTTTAAAAATTGTGATCCATAGTAACATTGTGGTGGAACTCGACATCTCATAGTGTTACAGGTCATCCCTGGAATATCTTCCCCATCCCATGTTCATAGACTCAAGCTTTTGGGTTATGATTTACATCATCCATATTCCAACTATCTAGGTGGACCTAGCATCCTTACTATTTCTCCCTCAATCGATATTACCTCCCCAAATCTTTTATAGCCCTTAGAAAAGATACTCGGATTCAAGAGATCCTTTTCTTGATAATGCATGTATGCATATGGATCCTTCATATGTGCCTATGGTCGTCAACCAAATGCATCACTTTTAAAAAAATGTATTTCCGATCCTCACAAGCCTCAACAACACCATGGTAGAACCCAACATCTCAGTGTGTTTCAATTCATTCTTGTAATGTTTCAACTGTAGTCCATGATCATTAGGTTTGAGCTAAAAGAACCTAAACTATAGTGATAGAAAGTTCGAGCTAAAAGACCCTAAACTATAGTGATAAAAGGTATGAGCTAAAAGACCCTAAAATAAATCTATAAAAGGTATGTGCTAAAAGACCCTAAACTAAAGTGGTAAAAGGTATAAGAAAAAACACCCTAAACTAAATCGATAGAAGGTTTTTGCTAAAATACCCTAAACTAAATCAATAGAAGGTTTGAGCTAAAAGACCCTAAAATAAAATGATAAAAAATTCTGACCTAAAATACCCTAAGTTAGAAAAACAGAAGGCCTAAGCTAAATGACCCTAAACTAAAACATGGTAATGATTTATCCTAAAAGAGCATGTAAGGCCCACCATATGGCCTTAACAAACATCAAGATTCACTTTCCAAGACTATTAGCTTCAGCAAAGAATATAGCACTCTCCCTTTGAGATATGTGTCCTACCTAATTACCCTTCTACAAATCTCAAGATAAATGGAGAAGATATACTACTAAGGAATCTCATGTTGGTGGGAATTAATGAGAATTCACAAGAAGAATCAATTAAAATTTTATAATTTAATTCCAAGAATTAGTGTTTAATTAATATTATTAAAGGGAAGGGTATCATTGGTGATTCATGTAATATCAAATCAGATAAATCTATGCACATCATGAATAAAAGAAAACCAGAAAATAACATATAAAGTTCAAAAAATCTATTCTCTAATAGCATATCATAGGAGGAATCTTTACATTTTAGAGTCTCTCTGAGAATCTCATCAAAAATAGATTTCATTATAATATTCAAACTATAATAAAATTTGATCGGCTGCACTAGATAGGCCAGCAAGAGTCTTGAGAGAAGCGTCAATTGTACATTAATGTTTCATTCACCCATCTTCTTATACTTATGCCCTAGTATAGAGAGTCTTGACCAAACACATCAAATCCTCGATCGGCTTTCAATATGTTTCCAATGACGATGATGATGTTGAAAGTTCATACCTCAGACGATCTGTCTTGAACCATCCCAGTGGGGCCCATAATGTGACTCCCCAAGCCTGCCACTAATAGGAAAGGGGCTGGTCACTAGCATTGAGTAGGTATGTCACTAAAATGGGAGGCGTTGGCTATGTACTTGTATGCACACACACATCTCCAATCCCACAAAATGCTGAAATGTAAAAAAAAATAAGTAAACAAAGCATGCATACCACTGTATCCCACAACCAAAGTGCGATGGAAAGTAAAGTTAATAGGGACAAAATACAATCCCACCAAAAAGAGTCTATAAACAATGTCCAAAAAATAAGAAAAAAGGTATTGGGACTGATGTATGAAGTAGAAAGAACACACTTAGGTCTGTTCAGTCTCACAAGGAACCGTCTAGTCCTGGTCTACCTAGGAATCTGTCAAATGGTTGATCATCTGCACAGGACATGACATGTGCAGGAAAAGCCCATGCAGGAGTGAGTATAACAATACTCAGTAAGACACCCTAAAACCATAAAGAAAAACAAAAAAGGAAACAAAAGTCACCTCTACACAGGTATATTCCTACAACACATATAACAATAATATCCATATATACTCAACCAAGACACACAATATAGAGGTAATTTAAAACTACTACATACCAACCCTAGGAATTCAGGTCGAATATTCCATAAATCAATCATCCATAAGAATACACTCTTGATTCCAATAGCACTTCTGATGTCCTCTTGAGAGTTACTGCTTGCTGGGTCTCGTCGTGAGACAGATACACAAAAATATATGAAGAGACAGATATGACGCAACATATGAGAATCACAGTGAGGGCCATAGTGTGATACCGAAAACTCAATCTAGATTAAATCGCCAAGTAGAGTATCATCACTTTGTAGTGTTGGTCACATCAATACCAAGAACTCCACCTAGGTCATGAATAATGAATAGAGGATCATACACCAGGATGCTCAGGGGGGATTCCAACAACTCTATACAGGAAGTCCTACTGAAGGGATCATAGTCCTATGAGTAGGAAATGATTATCACCTACCTTTAGGAAAATGATAAAGGGAACGAACCCTAAGAAAACCTATCCAACATATAGAGGAAAAGTGGCTCAAGCCATATAAGAAGGGGTACGGTGTAGTAGGGTCACACGTCATGTCTCTTGACCCCGGGTATTGCCTGTGTATAATGGCCCATGTCTTTAAAACATGTTATGTAGAAGAGTAGGTACACGATGTGTAGAGGGAGTCACATGTTGTTCCCTTCCATCTGGGGTCTTCTTGTGTACTCTGGCTGTTATCGAGTACATGGGTTTTCCCTTGTATGCCTTCCCGTGTACCAATAAAAGGGGTATCCTATTTACTCAGTCCAAGACATGTCGTGTGGGGGAGTACACACCATGTAGTTAACCCATGTACTTCACCCTGTGTCTAGGTACTTCCCATGTACACACTGATTCATCCACCAATGACCGCATGTTTTGTATCCTGGACTACACGTCATGTGTATCGGGATTTCCAGAAACTCATGTTCTTCCAATGCTCATTCCAATCCATCTCCTGTATCTCACTCTTGTGCTCATTTCTCCTTAAAACTATAGATCAAAGGTCATATGGTCACTCTAACACTGAATCGATGGGATTAAGGCCTTAAAATGGATTAGAAAATGTGATCTTATGCATTCTTCATCATTGTCGAAGAACGCAGATTTGCAACCCACTGTCATTTGATCTGCCGCCACACCCACCATCGCACTTCAGCCGAGTTGTCCCAATATCAAATCTCCATTTATAGATTATTACGCCAAAAATCAAAGGTACAATGATAGATTGTTCAATTTCAGGGGAAGAACAAAGAATTAGGACCAAGAATGAAATAAATTAGGGGAGAAAAGCACAATAATTGAGAGGAAAAAACCTCAATCAATGTTCATGTCAATATTGATTCATCATTATTATAATTTTAAATGTATAAAAAAATTCAATATAATCAAATCTTGATAAATCCTGCAATTATGATTGATATACGAACTAATCTATTCATGGATTAGTCCATGTTCAGCGTAGGATTTCAGGAATGGTAAAGAAGAATCAAAATAATGCATCCTACTTAGATTTGGATCACTCACTGATGAAGATTTATTATCTTTTCATCGTCATTTGTGAGATCTAACAATATTGGTACACACAGATCTTGGATCCAAGATTTATTCATCATCTGTTGGAGGGTTTTTTCGGAGGTTCTTTTTCTGATATTTCCAAGGAATTCTAGGGTTATGAGGCTAACCTTATATTTCTAATAAAGAGGATTATTTAAATTTTAACCGGTCTCCACTTCAACATTTGAAATAAAATAAATTTTATTACTTTATTTTATTCATTTTTTATTCATTTTTTATTCATTTTTTCACCCATGATAACTTTTTCACAAGATACCCACACTAGGTAACCATTTAGAAGTTATTCTACTTTTTTAGGAAAACTATGCATGCATGTTATTAAATAATATAATTTATTTCAAACATTTATTCTAGTAATAATGGGCCTCAAAATCGCATGTTTTCTCAGTGCCTGGTCTCGAAATCAATCGATATATTATTTAAAAATAATAAACAGAAAATCTAATACATTACATTCTCCCTTCCATGGGTCTTTACATCCCCAGAAATCCAAAATAACAGCTACTCAAAATTATGGGGGTACTGAGCATAAATCTGAGCCTCCGTCTCCCAAGTTCTCTCCTAGAGATTCCCCTACTGCCACTGAGACTACACTAAAGGAGTCTATTCCCCATGAAGGATTCTCTCATACTAATCCTCGATCTCCGTTGGGTACTTAGAAAAAATTCTCTCCATTCTCAATGTTCATCTCTCCTCAATCGATGATGTGTTATGGGTCATAAACATACCTCATCAACTGTGACGTGTTGAAGAAACCGTGCACTCAGTCTAACTTCAAAGGTAGAGCTAAGAAGTATACCACCTTTCCAACTCTACACAAAATTTGAAAAGGGCTAATGAACCTCAGAGATAGTTTTCCACCCTGTCCAAATCTCTATAATCCACATTGAGGTGAAAACAGTATAAAAACATGGTCTTCTTCCTTGAACTCCAAAGGCCTCTACCACCTGTCATCATAAGACTTATGATAGCTCTATGCATTCATCATCCCCTCTTGAATGATCTTCATTTTCTTAGTAGTTGCTTGCACCAACTCTGGGCCCATGAGTGCTGACTCTCCTGGGTCAATCTAGAAAAGTGGTGACCTATAGGGTCACCCATACAAGGCCTCGAATGGTTCCATACCAATGGTGTAATGGTAGCTGTTATTGTACACAAACTCCACTAGTGGAAGGTGATCCTCCCAACTATGGTTGAAGTCTAACATGCAAGCCTGTATTATGTCCTTTGGAACCTAAATGGTCTGGTCCATCTGTTCATCTGTTTATGGGTGAAATGTTGTGCTCAAGAATAACTGGGTCCCAAACACCTCCTATAATACCTTCCACAATAGGATGTAAATCAAGCATCATGATATGATACAATCATCTATGGAACTCCATGGAGTAAAATTATCTCCTGCTTGTAGAGGTGTCCCAATATCTCTATTAAACTCTTTTCTTAGATATCTGGGAAGTGGGACGACTTGGTGAGTCAGTCAAAGATCACCCAGATGGAATCGTTTACTGTATACATATGTGGTAAACCCATCATTAATTCCATTGATATCCCATCCCACTTCCATTTTGGTACCTCAAGGGGTTGATCTAAACCTGATAGAACCGGGTGCTCATCTGGCATCGAGAAATGAAATCTAACACTCTCTTATTCATCTATGGCCACCAAAACTGATGTCAAAGGTCCTTGTACATTTTCTCCACACCTGGATGTACCACCAAATAAGTCATATGAAACTCCCTCAAAACATTCTCTTATGACGCCGCTGGTTCTACTGTACATCCTATGAAAAGAATGACATGCTCCCAACTTTTGAATATATATCAAGAGCATTCCATGTGGATATTTGAGCACATAGGGTCTCATAGTTGGTATCCCCAAGTTGTTCCTCCTGAGATCATTGTCATATTGGAGGGGTAACAACCATCAAATGGAGGTAAGATGCACCATATCTATCTATAAAGGATAACTACAACTAGGCCAACTGCTATGATGCATCGTTCATCAACTACGAACTAGATATCCTATTGAGTGAATCCTCCACCATGTTCCCCTTCCTAGGAGTATAGACAATCTCAAATTTATAGTCCTGTATGAACTCTAGTCATCACCTCTATCTCAAGTTTTGATCCTTATAAGATAATATATACTTGAAACTCTTATGATCGGTGTAGACGATAAACTGCTCGACCATCAGGTAATATCACCACATATTCAATGAAAAAACTTCCAATACTAACTCAAGATCATGGGTCATATAGTTATTATCATTAGGTATCAACTGGCATGAACCATAGGCAATCACTTCTCGCCTCTACATCAGGACACAACTAATCCCGACTCTTGATGCATCACAGAATACTATGTACTCGACACCCTCCTCCGACAATCTCAAGATTTGAGTGCTCATAAAACTCTACCTCAACTGCTGAAAAGCCTACTGATACTTCTTTGTCCACACAAAAGGATGACCCTATCAATTCAAAGCTTTCATAGGTGATTATATCTTGGATAAATCATGTATGAATATCTGATAATATCCTGCTATCCTAAGGAAGCTCTGCACCTCCATCACATTCTTAGGTGGATCCCATACTAACACTGCCTTGACCTTGGATGGGCCCACTACCACTCCATCCACTGATACAAAGTTTACTAGAAACTGGACTACATGAATCCAAATAAGTCACTTCATGAATTTCCCATAAATTCGGTGCTCTAAAAGTACATCCAAAACCATCCTTAAGTGTCTCATGTGCTCCTCCTCAGACACTGAGTACACAAGGATATCATTTATGAAGACTACCATGAACTGGTCTAAGTAACACTGAAAGATCTGATTCATGAGTCCCATGAAAATTACTGGGTTGTTCCTCATTCCAAAGGAAATCACCAAGTACTCATCATGATTGTAACAACATATAAAGGTCGTATTCAGTATATCCTCATCTCGTACTTATAGCTGGTGATAGCCTGATCTGAGGTCAACCTTTGAGAACCATTGTTCCCCTTTCAACAAATCAAATAGGTAATTGAACCTTAGTAGTGGATACTTATTCCTAACAGTCACCTGGTTCATGTTCTAGTATTCCACACACAACCTCAAACTCCCTTATTCCTTTTTTTCAAAAAAAAAACCAGGGCTACCCAGGGTAAAATATTGGGTCTCATAAATCCCTTAATCTGCAAGTCCTCCACTGCACCCTCAACTAGTGAAGCTCTATGGGATCCATATGATATGTCATTGCATATATTGGTTCTATCTCAGGGTGTAAATCAATAAATAATTCTATATCCTAGTGGGGAGGTAATCATAGAACATTTTTAGGAAATATTTCCTCGTACTCCACCGCCACTGCTAGAAACAGGAAGCTCATAGAAACTTCTACACTGAGGGTAAGGCTACCCAACTAATGAGTAATAAACTTTACCCTCTTATGAATGAGTCCATCCTATTCTGCATGGGTTTCATTTTCATCAACAAAGGTAAACCTCGTTTCATCACTATGGACACACAACACCCTTCACATAAAATAGTGAATCTGGACATGGACCGTAGATAACCATTCCATACCAATGATGACATCGTAAGGCCTAAACGCCACTACTAAGAGGTTCTAACCAAAACTCTCACCTCCAAGGGTGTTTAATCATTGAGTCTCCCCTGGTAGGTGTCTCCAAGCGTAAGGGATGATTCAACAGTTCAACAAGAATATCTAGGTATCGTACACGGTTTTTGGTGATAAATGAATGACTATCACATGTGTCTATTAGTACAGAAGCTATGGTAGAAAAGACACATATCATACCTCAAATCATTCTTGGAGCCCTTGGACCATATTCCTCGACCGCATGAAGTTGTTCCCACCCTTATCCTCCAACTCCCTGAGACTGTTGTGGACTACCTGGGGGTGGTGGTGGTGGTGGTGGCAAGTCAAAACACAAACCAACTCATGTTGCTCTCCCATCTCCTCTACCACATTTGACATCCTATGGATCTGGCTTCTCCTACCACTATCTCTACCTTGGTGATCCATCCACAGTCTCCCTATCAGCAGTACAGTGGGTTGAACAATCTCTAATGAGATGTCCCCTATCATCACATGAATAGAAATTCCTTTATCTAGGGTAACTATACCCACCCGGTGAGCCATGAACTAAAAATCCTCTATTCATGGACCTCCTCTTGAAATTTCTCTCATGTCCAGGTCCCTGAGATTGATTTCAGATCCCTACTGATGAGGTATCTTCTCATTCATTCCCACTTCTAACTATCACCTAATATATCTGCAGAGCTAAGAAGCTTTCAACCACTAAATCCTGCTCAATCACCCCAACATATGTGTGAATGCACAGAGGGATAATGTTGGCTCAGATGTCTCTGCATAGACTTCACTCGAAGTTTTGATCCCTGAATTAATGATATATAACCATATCCACCAAGTACCTAGAAATTATGGTTAACCTCGATGAATAATCATCCACCAACATGTCACCCTACTAATAATATAGAATCCCTTGAATACACACAACCCTCAACATAACTGGTGATAACTCCTCTCCAAAGATTCTATCATACTCTTTCCACAAAAGAGTCTCCTCTTTGTGATTTTGGATATCCAAACTCCACTATCATCCCTCTGATCCACATGGAAGGTTCGTCTCTAGAACCACCCTCTGATTTTCAGGTGTCCCGACTAGATGAAAAACTCAGGTAACCACCATAAGATAGCACTCAGTCGCCTATAGGTCAGGCTCACCTCAGAACCTGAGGGGTCTTTGTCACTAAAACTCATGAATCACACTCATCATGTGATCCTCATCCACTGTTATTGCGGGTACCATGTTCTTCTCTACAGGTGTTGGTATGGCTGGTGCACCACCTCGAGGTGACATCTGGGGAACTGGTCCTTGTATCGAATCCTTGACACTGATGGGTTCATCCTCATGATAAATATGTTTAATCCTAGCTGTTATGCATCTTGGAGGCATCCTATAAGAAAACAAGACATACCATGGTTATGAGTATATCTAGAGAGCTATCTCAAGAAGGATATAGTAACCACAAACCATTCCTATATGATACATGTACCATTATTTCCCCCTCAACCATTGTTTTCATGTACCAAGTTGAAAAGCGGGTTATCATAGCCCTAGTGTATGGATACATCGGTTGTCATACCAACAATAGAGTCCCTATCCTGAAAGCTGAACTCAAAACACATAACACTATTTCCCTAAACAAATCTCACAGACTTCTGATCCTAAGTTAGAACCAAACACCTCTAATACCACCCTTTCATGACCTGTCCCAGTGGGGCCCGTGTTGTGACTCCCCAAGCCTGACTCCAATAGGATAGGGGCTAGTGACTAACACTAAGTAGGCATATCACTAACATGGGAAAAATTTCCTATGTATAGGTACACACGCAAACATCTCCAAGCCAACAAAATATTGAAATGTAAAAACTACTAAGTAAAAAATTCATGAATACCATTATATACCACAAACAGCGTATGATGAAAAGTAAAGTAAATTAAACAGGGCTAGAATAAAATCCCACCAAAAGATTCTATAACCACAAGTCCAACCAGTAAGAAAAAGGTATTGGGACTGCTGTCTGAATCTGCAGGAACACACCTCGGTCTATTCAGTCTCACAAAGCACCGAATGGTCCTGGTCCACCTAGGACTCCATCAAAGGGTCGATTATATTCACAAGACATGACACATGCGTGAAAATCTCATGTGAGGTTGATTATAACAATACTCAGTAGGACACCACGAAACCAAAAAGAAAAATAACAAATGAAATAACAGTTATCTATACATGGGTATATGTCTACGACAAATATAACAAGAATATCTAGATATACTCAACCAAGACACATAGTCTATAGGTAACTCAAAACCACTACATACTAACCCTAGGAATTCAGCTTGAAGATTCCGCGAATCACTCATCCGAGGGAACACACTCCTGAGTCTGATAGCACTGATGACGTCTGTCTGAGAGGTAATTCTCATCAGGTCTCTCCATGAGAGAGCAATGATAAAAGATCTTAAGAGAGAGAGATAATACAGAAAATGAGGATCATAACCATGGACATGGGGTGATACCGAAAACTTAATCTGAATTAACCCGCCAAGTAGAGGATCAATGTTGTGTATTGTTGGTCATGTCGATACCGAGAACTCCACCTAGGGAACAAATAATGAATAGAGGATCCTACTCTGGGCCTCTTGAGGGATTCCAAAAAAACAATTTAGGAAGTCCTGTTGAAGTGGTCATATTCCTATGATTAGAAAATGATTCTCACATACCTTCATGGAAATGATCAAGGGAACAAATCCTAATGAAACTTGTCCAACCTATAGAGGAAAAGTGGCTCAATCCATGTAGGAAGGGGTACATGGAATGTAGTAGGATCACATCTCATATCCCTTGATCATGGGTATTTCCCATGTACAACGGCTCATGTATTTAAAACATGTCATGTATATGAGGGGGTACACGTCATGTAGAGGAAGTCACACTCTATGCCCTTCCATATGGGATCTTCCTGAGTACTCTAGTTATGTGCCAGTACATAGCTTCAGCCCGTGTATGCCTTCATGTGTACCAGTACATAGGTTAGCCATGTGCTTAGTCCAATCCATGCTATGTGGAAAAGTACATGACATATAGGAAATCTGTGTACTTCACACTGTGTTCATGGACTTCTCATGTACAAGTAGATTCATCCAATGATGAATACACACTGTGTATTTGGGACTACACAACGTGTGTATCGAGATTTCTATAAACCCATGTTCTTCTTCTACTTTCACTGATCCATCTCTTGGATCTCACTTTGGTGCTTGGTTTTCCTTGAAACTCTAGATCGAAGGTCATACAGTCACTCTAACACTGAATTGACTAGATTTGGGCCTTCAACCAACTCAAAAAATGTGATCTTAGGTGTTCTTCATCATTATCAAAGAATGAAGATTCAGCACCCACCATCATTTGATCTACCATCGTGCCTGCTATCACACCTTCATTGAATTTTCCCAATATCGGATCTCCAGTTTTGGATCATTTCACCAATAATTGAAGTCACAACGATCAATTGTTCAATGTCAAGGGAAGAATAGAGAATGCGGACCAAGAACTTAAGAAATCGGGAGAGAAAATCACCAAAATAGATAGGGACAAAACTAGATCGATGTTCATGTTGATCTTGATTCATCCCCATTAGAATAATAAAAAATCCAAACAATTATATATAATCAAATAATGATAAATACTAAAAATAACCCATCCTATAATTATGATCAATCTACGACCGTGTCATTATTGTTGTCTAGGTCTAACAATATTGGTATGTGCCAATCCTGGATGTGAGAATTTGTCATTGTCCGTTAGAGGGATTCTCCAGAGGTTCTTTCTCCGATATTTCCATGGAATTATAGCGTTATTAGGATAACATTTTATTTCTGAAAATGCAATTACCTAAAGTTTAATTGGTCTCTGCATAAACATTTGAAATAAAATAAATTTTATTCATTTATTTTATTCATTTTTTATTCATTTTTGTGCCTACGATAACTTTTTCACAAGAGACCACGCCGACCAATGTTAGGTCGCTCCTAGGGTAAAGTTGTTATTCTTAACACAACGGTGCCCTCAGAGTTATTATCTAAAAACCCATTTAGAAGTTATCCCACTTTTTTAGTACAATATTTCATCCGTGTTACTTAATATTTTAAATTATTTCAAACATTTATTCCTATCACACCGGGCCTCAGAATCACATGTCGTCTCGGCAACTAGTCTCAAAATCAATCCATATATTATTTAAAAATAATATATGGAAAATATAAGACATTAAATGATCTATGATTTCCTCACACCTCCATATTTTTTCTGTCTAGGTATCCATATGATCTTGAAGTTTAGATATCAAATGGTGACCCTGCTTCAATTCCACTAATGTCTCCTTCATCTTCCTAGTAAGGGAATCCTCATTAGAAAATTCATGCAAGTCCTTCTCATTGGTGTCCAGATCTTTCTGAGTCAGAAAAATTTTACAAATAATTTCATACAACGGTTTTCAGTCAAAACCACATGCCCCTAATTCATGGAATATCTAATTAAGGTGTTCCCCTTAGTCATGGAATACTTCCAAAGGAGTCTCAGTAATAAACGCATGAATCTATTTCCAGATCAGCCTCTATTATATCCAAGCCTCTATGACCAATGGAGTAGGTGTGATAAGAGGAGGAATAAACAGTTGAGACAATAAGGAAGAAGGATAAAAATCATCATATTATCTTCTCTCAACATGATTATCATCCATATCTTATGTCAGATGGGCTAATTTAATAAAAAACTTCACTCCCATTATCAATATAGTCATCACTAGAATGAGGGAACTTCCTCAAAGTCGCTCCCAAATATTCAATAGACTTTATTTTCATCATAGAAGGTGGATTTGGTGAGTCAATTGGCATGTCCACATGAAGGACCATCCAACTTAGCATATCATCCAGATAAGTGGATACCCAATCTCAGGCATAATCATGGGTAAGGAAAGCAGGAGCATTGGTGGTCAGAATAATTGTCACAACATTAATATCTTCAAATTCTAGCATCATCAAGAATAGGAGGATGAGCCCAGGATGTCTCCATCCTCAAACAACATCCAAAGTAAGAGGAGATACCCATTGGGTTCAACCAAGATGATGAGAGAATTGATATGGTTTATAAGTCTCACAAATTATTAGCTTGTCCACCTTTGCTACAAGAACCCCATCCCAAAGAGAGATCATATATGACCTTTCATCAAGGAAAACACTAATTTTTTCAATAATCGAGCTAGTTGGTTCATGGTAAGGGGTAAAATCAAAACTATCAGATTGAATTGATGCACCTTTAACCTCGGTAGGTCTTAGAAACATGGTTTCAAACCCAGATATGTTTTGTGGTCTAGGGTGAGATGTGGAATTGGGGATCTTGTTGGAATTGTAATATTCATAACAATATAAGAGGTCCCCTATCTAGCTAAACAAAATTTGGAGAGGACCATATATTATATAAGGGGTGTTTCCTTATTGGATATGGATTAGGATTTGATAAAGGCATTTAAGGACTTGTGCTATCAAATTTAGGTGTTTTCCTTCTACAAGCCGCGCCACTATCACCAACATGCTGACATGGATCCCTAAATGCACATCTCTAGTTGAAAATCCATAAATTAAAAAAAAACATGGTCATAAATCCTTCCTGTATAAGGTCTGTAGAGATATTCGAGTTCACTCAGTATCCCAATGGAGTATAATCCCCACCTTCCAAGATGGCCCAATACGAGCGAGCACTATCACAGGCCTGTTGAGAAGGGAACCAGTGAGGGAGTATGGTAGTTTTTCTAACACCACTGCAGTAAAAAAATATATATTAATCCATTCCTTGAAAGAAATAAGTGAGCAAATTGTCAACTCCTTCTTCAGTCACTCCTTCATAATGGTAAGAATATCCTTTAGCAAAACTGGATTCTACAAGGGATTGCCCTAAACATCTGCAGTAAGGAGTAACTCATTATAAAACCCTCTGATAGGGGTAATCCCACCCAGTTGGTAGATGTCGCAAAGTCTAATGCCCACTTTACCATGGAAAAATGGAATGTGTTGGTACCAGGGCACCAATGGTTGATAATTTCTCAAATAATATTGGGCTGACGATAGACAATGAATTGGAAAATCCACACAGATTCATAAAGAAGAAACCTATATAACTAATAAGAAAACTCTATGAAACTTTTACTAATGTAAAAGGGTCATTCCCATTCTTCAGAAAAAATTACTAATAGGATGGAGATCCCATTTCGAGCTCTATCCACAGCTAGGGATGTTCATAGAGGTGGAAAATATACTTGAGTAGTTCTAAGAGATAGGCTGACAAGTGAAATCATGGCCATCCAGACCCAAGGGAGAGTTTTCTAGAAAAAATAATAAACCCTAGGGGTGAGCTATGACAAGTTGGAATTTCTTGTAAATTGTTATATTAATGCATTGAGAAGAATTCCACACTTAGTGAGATAGAATATTTAAGTTTGGGGGAGGGATGAAAACATCATCTAGAAAACCAAACTAGTATAGAGGAAGCTGGTGAGATATGGGTATAATCTTGAATCTCATATAATAGGAACCTCTTCATAATATCATTATCATAATGAACATGATATCAATGGTTAGTATTACGGTTTCTAGAAATCACAGACCTTTGATTGTCTACAGCATATGAATCCTGGAGAGAATCGGAAGCCATCTGAATAGAAGTAAGCAACATGTTAGAAAGATAATATAAAAATATTTTCAAATTAAAGATATAATAAAATAGAATCATCAGGTGTATCGCATGAATCAACAATGGATTCATGAATCACATAAGGAGTTCATTAATTTCCTAAAATCATAAATATATCATGGGTCGCATAACCCCATAGGGCATTGTGAAATCGTATATCCCCTTAGAGATTCATGATTGCATGACCTGTACATGGTCATGTGAGCTTCATGATAGGAAAGAAATCATATAATTGAGCTAGAGGATCCTGTGAATCCCACAAAGAAATCATATTGGTCATGGTTGAATTTCAAATAGTTACTGAAATATAGTTCAGAATTGGTTTGGATGGGAACCTGAGCAAAAGTAGTCTCACAGAAGAATCCTCACAAAAGTAGGATCATTGTGAGGTCTCACATTCAGGTCTTGTATAATGGACTTAGGGAGAAGGCACACAATGGGAGTGAAAAAATATCACTATGAAAAAGTAGAAAAATAGTGAATAAATAGATCTATGACTCCCTATTTATAGGGAATTTCTCATAATACCAAGTTTCGCCTAGTAGACTAAGTGTCTCCCCATACATTGATTTTCCACAACGCCAAAGACTCCGGTGGGAATTTTCTTTCATTAGAACCAAGACCTTGTCCCCACAGATGTCACTCCTAAGGGGGGAATTTATTTATTCCTACCCAATGATCATAGGTAAATTCATATAGGAATAAATACTTAAATATGGTTATTATTTTCCCTAAAAAATAAAAGTAATGAGAGGGTGGACAAATCTCGTGGATTGCATAAGACTCTAAGAGACTCTCGGTCATGTGGCCATCATAAGGTCACATGAAGGAGCCATGTGGAGTGGATAATCTATAGTGGATCCCTTGGATCCTCTCTTGACAAGTTCTTCTTCTCTCACAAAGGTTCCTCAAACAACTAGTGTTCACACAACAGTAGTTGGATGGACTCCCCTAGGTCACAATTTTTCAAACCACAGGCGCCTAGAAAACCATCCGAAAATCCTTCATAAATAAGAGGAAAATGTTTAAAAAGAGTAGGAATATTTTGTTCATAAGACTCACATGATGGATCACCGATGGGGACAATTGTGTCCTTGATGAAATTCAATAAAACACATGAGACCCCTGAGTATTTTTAAAATAAAACAAAGGAAATAAAATGGGAGGATGTGGGAGCCACTCATAGTCATAAACATCATGTGACGTGCCTCTGGTGATCTATAAGACACCACGAGACCCTGAATACATGTCTGGATTATCTCATGAATTAATTTCAACATGTCATCCTCATCATGCGAAGGGCCTCAGACATGTCTATGTGACCTTGTGCTCCCCCTTTGTCTCTATAAAGAAAAATAGATGGAATTTTCCATTAAATGCATGCTCATATTTATAGAACCTTTATTTTTCACATGACGCATCACCACGAGATAGAGTATTTGTCTTTGAAATTACTCATGTAATCCCTCAAAACCCCCATAATTTTTAAATTATATAACGGAAATAAAAAAAGAGGATGAGAGAGCCTCTCATGGTCATAAAACCCTTATGATGAACTAAGGTAATACATAATATGTTCTAGAGAGACTCATTGAAAAGTCATCCTTCCCTCACAAAATGTCCTAGATAAGGCCATGAGTGTCACATGAATACCTCTCATCAAGAACTATGATCTCACGAAGGCCCTTAGAAGTGTAAAAATGAAAATGTGGAAGTCATTCGGCATGCTTGTATGATTCATAAAATCTTCTTTAATTGGAAATAATCTAATAAAGGTGGAATTGATAGGATGGGCATGTGGTTACTAAAAATTAGGTGATTCCCTCAGAGTGTTCCATGATAGGGACTCATGAAAATGTGTGATGCTGAAGCCCTTCGCTGACTCCAGCCTGGACTCCTACAATTTTCATCGTGCAAGGGGAAGAACAACTGGGGTTGTGAGGCCTCTTAATCCACCACCCCAGCATAGAAAATTCATTGCTACCGTGACACACGATGCACAAGAAACTATTCTCTATGGATGGAAAAACTCTCAGGACCTCACACCGGCACTAGAGAGGATTTCACAGAATGAATTATCTCACAACCAGAAAATCTTTCCATCAGGTGAATTATAGGGAACCACTGGAGATATCATGTTCCATGCATAAGGAACATTATGTGATCACTCATAGATCATGATAAGGACTTCTAATAGGACACAATAAGTACATCCCATACACATGCTCAATCATGTGAGACTTAAAAATAAACTAACACTAGAAAAATTTAAGTCATTCACAGTATAAAAGGCTAGAACAAATACTAAAGGTGGGAGAATTATGAAAAGGACACACATGGTGACCCTCATGTGCTTCGTGTGAACCACCTAGGATGTGAGACTTCACAAGGACATATCACCCATATCTTGTGGCATTCCTTCAGTATACTATTTGGTCCACGTGAAGTCCTATGAACATGTCAAAGAAAGTTACATGGATACCTTCGGGAATTCCACCCAAGTCTCTCAAAACCCTTCGGGCTCACCGTTCAAGCCTAATGATATCTTTCAGACATGTCTCCAAACTCATATGGTGGCACCAATTCATGCTAGTTGAGTCTCATAGTAGCACCTGGACATGTCAACTAGCTCTCGTGATGCCCTCCAGACACGCCAACCAGGTCTCCTGATGCCCTTTAGACATGTCAGCCAAGACATGTGTCACCCTCTGAGACATTTCATTGTAACTCTTTTAACTTCCTTAATATTTGTTATACATATCTCGAGATAAAAGTAGGTAAAGTCAGCTATATCACGTGACACCCTTTGGACAAGTCATCAAGGTCATGCAATGGATTCCAGGATCAGTTGGCCAGGTCTTGTGATGTCATCCAGACTATCCAGTTATGATCATGAGACAACATTTGAACATAAAATCCAGACTATATGAAGTCCTCCAAACAAGTCAAATGGGTCATAAAATTTCTTTTGGAAATTTCAAATAGGGACTCTCCAACATGTCAGATAGGAAATTAGAACATGATGAGCGGATAGTCAGTGCATGTCAGGCAGGCAAGTAGGACAGGTCAAAAAGGGAAATCTCAATGTGTTAGCCCCTTTTGGGGAACTAATATGAATCTGATTCCTTCCATAACTAGGATGCATAAGACACCTCCCCAAGGTTAGAGCTATATATTAATCTCCAAAAGGAAATCCCTGTATATAAGACCTTCATCTATAAGCAATGAAAATAATCATTTGTCATCCATTTTTTATCACAACGAGAAAATATCACATGGGATTAGGGAGTTGCAATAATAATATAATACGCACCAAAAAACTATACAAATACTAGGATTAGATTAGTGTGTAAGCCTCGATCAACTAAACAATGATGACTCTGATTCCTTACATAACTAGTATATGTAGGACACCTCCCCAAGGTTTGAGCTCTATATTAATCCACCAAATTTAGTTCTAGAACATAATACCTAAATCCATAATCAATGAGAATGATCATTTTCCATACCTTGTTTCTCACAATGATCATAGCTCATGTGGGATTAGGGTGTTTCAATAATCATATCATCTTCACTTGAAACCTCTAAAAATACTAGGGTTATATAAAAATGTAAGCCCCAATCAACTGAACTACAATTAATCTAATTCCCACCATAACCAAGATATGTAGGATTCCTCCCTGAGGTATGATCTCTATATTAAACTCTAAAGGGATGTCTCAGTGCATAAGTCCCACACCCATATATAGTGATATTGATTACTTATTATCCCTTGTTTCTCACACCGAGCATTTCTCATGTGGTCTTAGGTATTTTCAATAGTCATATCATTTTCATCATGAATATCCACCATCTAGGTCCATCTCATCATGTAATCCTCGATCAAATAAACTACATCATGAATCTCCACTAGCCAGGGCCATCTTATCATGTAATCCCTAATCAAATGAACTATAAAAACTATGAATCTCTTCATAATTGGGATATGTAGGACGTATCTTTGGTACTCAATATTTAACACTTGGTTCCTTAGATCACCCATATATGTTATTTCTTCATGAAATTAAACCACATGGGTTCAATGAAAAATGCGGTTTTTTATTCCTACAACAACCAGGATATGTAGGATGCCTCATAAAAGCTCAATCCCCTCCTCAGAATATCAATCACCTCCTTGCGTGATGGAAAATTCTAAAGCTCATGGTTATATGGTTTCAACACATAAGTAGGCTCCCATTACTAGAAACTAATGCCAAACCTCATATATATACATATGGATTCACACATGGGATCCCAATCATTTTCATAAGAGACAGCCTTAACTTATGATCATTTTGTTTGGGTGACTGGTCTCATATCATGATTAGGAAGAGATTAATGAACATATCTTAAATATATAAGAGATTCCTGGAGTAGGTAAAAAATATCCCTAAAATTGTGTGTTTATCTTGACCTCTCATTCTCTCAACCAATGTGAGTCCCCAAGTTCCATTGGGCTTGAAAACCTAGGTGACTATATACCTTTGGAAAGTAGGTATATACCCAGTTATAGAAGGGAGAACAGTTGGGAGTTTCCATTAAGGAGTGACAACATTAACCCAATGTTAATAATTTTCCATGAAATAAACCCTCTTCAATCAAATATTGGGCCATATCGGACCAAACTCAATGAGGGTTTCTGAGTCGCATCCTTTTCTCAATGAAACATACATTAGTAATTTTTATTTTAAAGTTATTTTTTCAGTTTTATAAATTGAATAAAATGAAATGGATTTAAAATTTTTAACAATTGGTTCCAAATTATCTTATAAGGATCATTTTATTTTTATGCATAAAGACCAATTACCCTTAGGTAAAAACTAGTTTTCACAGTAAAATCTAAAATGGTAAAAGTAAAAATTCAATAGTTAAAGGGCTTGAACCATGATTAAAACATGTCTATAATATATTTTATGAGGTTTTTATTGACCTTATATTCTCTCCAATCCATTAATTCTCAATTTTTTATCCACTTGGAATTTTTAAAATGTGTTATCTTTATATTAAATTGAAATATTTACAAAAAAAATTATTTTACACCACTTATAAAAGGGGACTCTAACCACCCCTTCAATGAACTCCTAAAATTTAGTTTCCCAATAAAACCCTTCCCATTTATCTTCCACTAGAATACTATTTTACACCCTTGATCTTCTATTCATAATATATAATCCTATGTCATCCATTTAAAAGGGGGTCTTCTAAGGAAATATCAAAGTGTGCAATGTGAGTAATAATTTTTAATCAAATTCTTTATTTTAGATTTTTATTTTAGAATTTTAATTTTAAAATCTCTATATATTTAAATTATAATTGGTTATATACTGAATTTTATTATTCTATACTAATAATCATTGATCATATTTTCCTTTTTTATTAAGAAAAAAAATATCCTAATTTGTGCATTGTGTGGACTATTGAGTCAATAAGGTTTCCTTATGACTTTTCCATTTCTCTATGTTTTGAAAATCAAAAACACTTTATCTTAAGAAAAATTATATTTTATATAAGGATTATCTTCATAAGGAAAATTTCCATTCTCTAAGGAAATTTTTATCCTTACATTTTTTTCATTGCTCTCTTTACAATCCCTCTAAATATAATTATTTTTATTAATAACTCTAAAATTTGGTTTCACATCTAAAGACTCGTAATCCTATAATTCCTTGGATATAGAGTGTTCTATTTTCTGATTCTGAATTCTCTGAATTCAGGTTCTGAATTATCTAAATTCAGGTTCCAAATTCTATAAAATTAATACTCTGAATTCTCTAAAATTCAGACTTCGAATTCTATGAAATTCAGGTACTAAATTCTATGAAATTCAGGTTATGAATTCCCTAAAATTTAGACTCCAAATTCTCTTAAATTGGGACTCTGAATTCTATGAAATTCAGACTCTGGATTCTATGAAATTCAGACTCTGAATTATCTAAAATTTAGACTCTGAATTCTGTAAAATTTGGATTCTGAATTCTCTGAAATTCATACTCTGAAATCTCTGAAATTCAGAATCTGAATTCTATAAAATTAAGACTCTGAATTCTCTGAAATTTAGGTTCCAAATTATTTGAAATTCAAGTTCTGAATTCTCTAAAATTTAGGTTCCAAATTCTTTGAAATTCAGGTTTTTAATTCCTCAGAATTCTAAATC
The DNA here is from genome assembly GCA_963277665.1 of Viscum album. Classification (NCBI taxonomy): domain Eukaryota; kingdom Viridiplantae; phylum Streptophyta; class Magnoliopsida; order Santalales; family Viscaceae; genus Viscum; species Viscum album. Next base: position 628,771,257 of record OY728134.1, on the reverse strand, counting down.
TGAATTCCTCATAATTCTAACTACGAATTCCTTATAATTCTAACTCTGAATTCCTTAGAATTAAGACTCTGAATTCCTTAGAATTCAGACTCTGAATTCCTCAAAATTTAGATTCCGAATTCATTTGAATTCAAACTCAAAAATATATAGAATTCAGATTATGAATTCTTTGAAAAATAGAATCTGAATATCCATATCTTATAGATTCTGAATTTTTATTTGGTTATACTATGAGCATTATTTTTCCTTAGACTCTAAAAAATATATTTGTTCAAGAAACCTTGTTTTTCTTACACTTTTTATAGTTATGAAACGATGTCATACAATCTATTTCTAACTAACCATTGTTTGAGTGACATGTTTATAAGTCCCTCTGAGATACAAGGAAAAATATGACCATTGGAGGAGGGATCTGACCATTGGAGAAGTGCCTATAAATAGGAGCTCATTTGAACAATCTCAAAACAAAGTAGAGAATCGACTTTTCCATCACTCTAGAGATTACATACTACTGAAGTGATTTCTAGAGAGAGGTACTCTCATGCTTTGTGTGTAATGAACATCTTCTTTAGATTTCTTCGTGTGACTCCGATTTTTGCTGAGTATAATTGAGGGCTTCTGGGGATTGGAAGACAGAGGTGTTGACTACCTTAAAGTTCAAAGGCTTTTGGGGAAAACAAGACATATTCTGATATTCCTATCGAGGGCTTACCCTGGTATGGGTAAGACAGACTTTCATGAAAGTATAAATCAAGGGAGCTTTATCCAAGGTTGTTAGATACCCTACTCTTTAGGTTAAAATATTTCATACTTGTTACTTGTTTTGTTTCAAGTTTATTTACATTGTATTTTGATAATGAAAGAAAGTACAAATTTCTTAAAATTTCTTATTCTTGAAAGTAATATCATAAATAAGATTCTATATGATTTAAGGTAGAATCATTATCTAAGTAAACTTTCCTTAAGTTTCATTTCTAGAACCATATTTCTAGAACCTAGCAAGTTTTTTTAGTTGAACTAAAAGAGGCTTTGTGAATTTACCTTGTTTAACTTTATTAAACATAGTTTTCTTTAAGGTTAAAATGAATGTTTTTAAACTTAAAATTCACCCCCTCTTATAATTGAGCATCTACATCATTATTTCGATCCTACAATTGGTATCAAAGGAGGTATTTGAATTACTTATATTCACATATATGTTTTCTTTCTCATGTTTTCCTTGTTCTAAATTTTATTTCTTAACTTTTCTTGCTTATGTTTTTCTTAGAAATTTTTATCTTTTTTTATAAACCATTTCTATTAACAAGTTTTTGTGGAAAGATATTTTCTTATGGAATGGAAGGAATGAATTTCGGTTCAATTGAAAATCTAAATCCTACCAGACCACCTATATTTGATGGAAATGATTATAAATACCGGAGAGATCAAATGAAGACTTTTGTTATTAATACTAGAGTATAAAATTTTTTCATGCTTACTAGAGATTATAAAATTCCTGATAAGGAAGTCAAAACCTTCACAAACCAAGAAAAGTCATAATATCAACTAAATTACAAGGTACACAATACTTTGTTGTGTTCTATGACTAAGAATATATATAGTCAGATTTCTTCTTGTGAAGATACTAACTTCATTTGGAAGAAACTTGAAGTTACACATTTTGGCATATCCAAAGTTATAAAAACTAGGAGAACTATGTTGAGAGTAGAATATCATGGATTTCTATTTCCTTATGGAGAACCAGTTTGCAAAGTGTGACAAAGATTTATGAATATTGTCAATAGTTTACAATATTTGGGAGAGAAAGGTCTTGAGGATGAAGATCTTATGGATATTATTATAGATATTATTCCAAATGAGTGGTAATCCAAAAGAATATCTTTTGATGAGAATAGGAAAGTATCTCAAATTACTCTTGATGAAATTTTTGGAACCCTTCTTCAACATGAGACTATAATTAAAATAGATGATGATATGAATAAAAAGGAGAATGGAAATGGAAGTGTATCCTTTACTACTACTAAATCCAAGACTCCTGAAAGGGTTACAAGATCCAAGTCTAAGAAAGTCACTATTTTATAGAATATAATGAAAGTGATCATTTTGATAATGAGATTTCTAATCTTACTCAAACTATGAACAATATAGTTGGAAAGAAAGAATTTCAGTATATATATAATAAGAAAGAAAGAAAAGCCAAGAAACACTCAGAAGTCACTTGCTATGAATGAAAAAGTGAAGGTCATATAAGTATATATTGTCTTATGCTTAAAAAAGGATAGAAAAGAAAAGAATTCTAAGAGGAATAAAAATAAGTACTACAAGGCTAAATCTAAGAAAGTTTTTAAGGATAATGACACCTGGAGTTTCAATGGTGGTGACTCTTTAAATGAATCCTCAGAGTATGAATCTTCTGATCATAAGAATCTTGGTATACTAGCCACACTACCCATTAAAAATCATTTTCTAATGGCCAAGGTACACAATTCTGAATCTATTACCAATGTATCCTTGAATGAAAATTATACTGATGATAAATATTATGAATCTTCAGATGATGAATCTTCCTCATCATAAGATAATACATTACCCTCTTATGAATAAGTGTCTATGTTTTCTAAACTTCTTTGAGAATAAAAATTATATACTCAATAAAAATATTGATAAGGAAAATTATAGATTATCTACTTTAACCAAAGAAGTATCAGATCTTTCTAAACATCTGGATAAGAAAACTTTTGATTTTAAAAGTATTTCCAAAAATCTTGAGGAAGTTAATTCCGAGAAGGATTAACTTTCTAAGGATCTTGAAATTTTAATTTATAAGAAAAATGTTTTAGAGACTAACTCTAGTTCTAAAACTAATAACCTTGAGGATAAAAACTTGGTTATTAAACTAAAGTCAGAAATATTTTACTTAAGGAAATGTCTGTCAAATTTTACCCTAGGTAAGGAAAATTTTGACAAGATCTATTCCCAAATTTTTCCTTTAAGGAATAGTTCTGGATTTGGTTATACCTATTCTAAACCAGTTTTTAGTAATAACTATTTTTTCCCCAAAGTTCTCCATTTTGTACTAAATGTTGGTGTGGTGGAAATTGGGTGAAATTTTTTTCTTTAAACAAAACGCAATATTTAGGTTTTTATAAAGCTTATTTTTCTAAAAAAATGTGGATACCTAAATTTTGTTTTATAAAATTTCCGGATCCAAGAAAGTTTGGATTCTGAAAGTCTAACTCTTCCATTTTTAGGAAAACAAAGAAAGTACCAACAGAAATACATGGTACATGGATAGTGGATGTTCCAGGCATATGACTGGTGAAAAAGATTTCTTTGAAAATATTATCAAGACGAAAGGAGGAAAAGTAACTTTCGAAGATAATTCTCAGGGAGAAATTATTGGTTTAGGTAATATTGTTCTTCTTGGAAAAACTCTAATGTCAAATGTTTTATTTGTTAAGGGTCTTGAGAAATACCTGATTAGCATAAGTCAATTATGTGATGAAGGTTACATTGTGAATTTTAGGAATGATAAATGATTAGTACACAATTATAAGGAAGATTTTATTCTTTCTGCCCACAAGCAAGAGAATTTATACACACTAAACTTATAATATCTTAGGAGCCAAGATCTACCTTGCCTTAGTGCAATGGAAGATCAATTAATATTGGTTATGGAATGGAAGGTTAGAACACTATAACCTTAGGAACCTATGTAAACTCTCAAAGAAAAGACTAGTTAAGGATAACCAGATCTTAGATTTGATTCTTCAAAGGTTTTTGATCCTTATCAATATGGAAAGTAACATAAATCGAGTTTTAAATCAATCAGTGAAGTCTCAACTTCTAATGAATTACAGTTAGTGCATATGGATCATTTCAATCCAATAGAAACTAGAAGTGTTGGAGGAAAATATTATGTATTTGTCTTAGTTGATGATTACACTATATTTACATGGATTTATTTTATATCAAAGAAATCTGAAGCTTTTTTTCAAAAAATTTAAAGCCCAAGTTAAAAATGAGAAAAACCTTCCATTGATAACTATTCATAGTGATCATGGAGGAGAATTTCAAAATTCATATTTTGAAACTTTTTGTAGTAAAAAAGGTATTAATCATAACTTCTCAACTCCAAGAACCCCTCAAAAGAATGATGTTTATGAAAGAAGAAATAGAATTATTCAAGAGATAACTAGAACCATGTTGAGAGAATATTCTATAGATAAACAATTTTGGGCTGAAGCTGTAACTACTGGTTGTTATACTATAAATCAAGTTTTGATTAGAAATTTTCTTAACAAAACCCATTAAGAATTGTGGAATGGTAGAAAAACAATGTTATCATACTTCAAGGTATTTGGTTACAAAGTATTCATTATGAATACTAAAGATAATTTACATAAATTCACACCAAAATCCGGTGAAGGAAGTTTCCTAGGCTACTTCACAACTTTCAAGGATTATAGAGTTTTTAATAAAAATACTTGTAATGTTGAAGAAACAGTGCATGTTAAATTTTATGAAACTAATTATTTTATTTTAAAAAAAACCCAACCTACATCGTGTATGTATTTTCAAAAACTAATTATCAATCATTGATAGAAGATTCTTTTGATAAGGAAAACTTTCAATAAAACATTTCTAAAGTATTTACCCCAGAATATTTACTACCATATATTTATGAATAGGTTTTAAAAACCCCAAATCAGTAGTTTCTTAAGAATCATCCCAATGACAGTATCATTGGTGATGTAAATCAACTTGTAAGGACTATAAGTTTCTTAAGAAATGAAGTAGAACATCTAGAATTCTATTCACAATTAGAACCAAAAAGCATCGATGAATATTTAGGTGATGATGATTGATTAAATCCATACAAGATGTGCTAAATGAATTCAAAAGGAATAAAGCATGTACCTTGGTTGAAAGACCTAAGGAGAATTCTGTTATAGGAGCAAAATAGGTCTTCAGAAATAAGTGTGATAAAAATGGAATCATTTGAGAAATAAAGCTATATTAGTTGCTAAAGGATATAATAAACAAGAAGTAATAGACTATGAATAAACCTATTCTCCAGTATCTAGACTTGAATCTATTCGTATTTTACTTTCCTTTGATTCATTCATTAATTTCAAACTTTTTTAGATTGATGTAAAGTGTGATTTCCTTAATGGATATGTTCAAGAGGAAGTTTATGTTGAACAAACTCCTGGTTTTGAAGACACAAAACATCCTAAACATGTTTTCAAACTTACCAAATTTTTATATGGACTTAAACAATCCTCTAGATCCTAGTATGATAAACTTATAGGATTTTTATTACAAAACAATTATGTTAAAGGAACTATTGATCCAACCCATTTTATAAATAAAGATAAGAAAAATGTTTTGATTTTTTAAATTTATGTTGATGAATTTATATTTGGTTCAACTCAGCAATATTTAACCGATTCATTTGTGAATCTAATGAAATATGAGTTTGAAATGAGTATGATGGGTGAGTTAACAATTTTCTTAGGTTTTTAAATTTCTCAAAAACCAGAAGAAACCTATATATCTAAACGTAAGTATATTAAAGATATTATTAAATAGTATGGATATGAAAAAAATAAAAGTATAGGCACTCCCATTGGTACCTCAAATTATCTTGATCTTGATGAAGATGGGAAACAGTAGATCAAACATCATTTAGAGGTATGATAGTAAGTTTACTATACTTGACAGATAGTCATCCAGACTTAATGTTTTCAGTATTCTTATGTGCAAGATATCAATCTAATCCTAAGGAATCTCATTTAAAATAAGTGAATTTTTTTTTTCTATTCAAAGGGAACCATGGATTTAGGACTCTTCTATATTTCTATAAATTATTTTATTTATAAAGTTTTTTAGATTCTGATTTTGGTGGATGTAGAATGGATAGGAATACTACATCTGGAACTTGTCATTTCTTAGAAGATTCATTAGTTTCTTGGACATGAAAAAAGAAACACTCAGTAGCTCTTTCCACTGCTGAAGCTGAATATGTAGCAGTTGGAAGTTGTTGTGCTCAAGTGTTGTGGATGCAACACACACTCACAGACTATGGAATGAGTTTTACCAAAACATAGATATTATGTTATAACACTAGTTCCATTTACCTAAGTAAAAACCCTTCACATCACTCTCATAAAAAACATATAGATATTAGGCATCAATTTCTTAGGGATCACACACTAAAAGGAGATATCATTCATAAATTTATCAGAACACAAGACCAACTTGCTAATATTTTCACAAAATCTTTACCCTCCGATAGATTTGAATACATTAAATAGAAATTAGGAATGATAAATATAAGGTAATATTCCATATTAATTTTTTTTGAAACCTATCTCCTTAAAGTAATAAAATAATTTTCATAGGGGGAGTACATTTTCTTGTTAAACCAAAATTTATTATAACCAAAATTTTTCATAACCAAAATTTTTCGTAACCAAAATTTTTCATAACCAATTTTTTTGTAATCAAATTTTTTCGAAATCAAATTTTTTCGTAATCAAAATTTTTCATTATCAATTTTTTTCTTAATCAATTTTTTTTCTTCTCAAATATTTGGAATCAAATTTCTAGAATCAAATTTTTTTTCTTTTCAAAAATCCGAAATCCAAAATTTTTCTTCTTTAAATTTCTTTTCCAGAAACTAAAGTTTTTCAAGGAGAAGTTTTCTCATTACTGATAATTTTCCTAGAAATTCAGAAGGTATGTTTCCTTTATTAAATTTTTTTAATCAAATTTTTACATTTTGGTATTTTCATCTTATTTTAAGAAAATATTTTGTATTCAATTTTCCTTAAATCTGAATGTCTTACCTTAAAAACCTCAAATGATCGAAACCTACCAAACTCCTTCTTCGGTTTTATCTCAGCCATTGGATCAAATCATGATTGTTTCAACCATTGAATCAATCTGGGAAGTTTAATCATTTCTTCAAACACCTATATAAATTCCCCCTAATTGTTGTACCACATAGGTTGTCAAGATCTCTCATGCTGAAGCTCTGTTGATCTTCTTAAGGGACGTTATATATTTTCAGTTTGCTCAAATTTGAATGTCTTTGGAAGCATATACCTAGAAGAAAATGTCTTCAGTAAAATAATTTTCTGAATGTAATATATACCGGGAGAGGTTATTAGATCTGAAATTCTTTTCTAACTATAATTCTCTTATTTCTAAGAATATCAAGTTGAATAGCTGAGAGAATCTATGTGTATCAAAACCAAAGGGAGAAGATTTGGTGTATTCACAGTTACTGGTAGAATTTTATGAGACCATAAGTTTCTTTGTTCAATATGGAAAAGATAAGTTTTCTTGTAATAGTTATGAAAAAAATATTCTCTTTCATTCAATATGGCATCTAATATCATTGGAATTCCTTATGGGGGGATGTAAATTATTCAATCACAAGCTACTGAATATATCAGGAAGTTTTGATGAGGAGAAGAACATAGAGTGCCTTAGTTTATCAGAAGTGAATACATTGAAAATCAATAATCTTTCTATGATCCTCAGGATCTTAGAGTTATGGTTTTAAGGATTTCTCATTCTGAGAAATGGTGATAAGGATACCCTGAAGAAGAGTGATATTTATGTTTTGGATTTTCTGGTGAACCTCAAGAAGATTAATCTAGTGCAGTATATCTTCCTTAAAAATTAAAATATCAAGAATGGAACTATAAAATCTCATATTATTGTGTATCCTACTATTATTTCCAAGATCCTAGTTCTTTTTCTTGATTTGTTCAAAATTCCTTATAGCTCTAAGCCAAGAAATTTAAAGGTTATGTTGCTTATTGATGATACCTTGAGAAGGATGAAGGTTGGATTCAATAGCAAATCAGAAGAATCATACAATTCATCAAAAAGTGATATAAAATACTTATCCAATAATCTGATAGTGGCTAAGACTTCCAAGAAAGTTAGGAAGATGAGAAAGGTGAAAGAACCTAAAGTGAAAGAAAAAACTCCTACAGTTCAGGAAACCTAATCCGCACCTCTAAGATCTAAGAAGAAAAAGACCTATCTGGATAAAGTGTTTTTCAAGTGGAGATAAGATAAGAATAATAGAAAGGAAGGGGAGCCTAGTTTTGGATTGTACCCTTCAGAAGAAAAATCATTAAAGATTAAGACTGCTGAGGAGCATGAGAAGCAGGAAAAGTAAAAGAAGCAGAGGAAGAATATGTCGAAGGCTAAAATAGTTCAAGATCTTCTCAAAGAAACTGAGAAAGCCTCTGAACAAATCCATTTACAAGAATCATTTTTTGAAGAATCACTTCCAATTACTCTGTGAAAGAAAATGGTTATTTTTGAAATAGAATAAGTTGAATAAATTGTCCAGGAAGAGGAAGTTGAAGAAGAATAAGAAAAAGAGGAAGAAGGGTATGGCATTGATGATGTCATAAGGCAGGTTGATGAATATCATGAGAAGGAGATTCCTTCTGAAAAATTGTCAATCCAGACATCCCAAGACAAATCTTCAAAACGTTATACCTCAGGAAAAAATGATCAAGATCAGGAAGAAGTAAACAAACCAACTGAAGAAGAGAGCAGCAATCATGAATTGATTTAACTAGGGGATTTAATGGAATATACTGAAATGGAAAAAATTGAGTAAGATAAGATAGTTTAAGTTTTAGATAGTGAACATGAATTTCCAAAATTATTAGATAGCATTCCGAGAGATGATAAAGTAAAAGAGGTGTTAGTTTACACACCTAGTAAAGCCTTGGTGGCCAAGAAAGATTTTTGTGGATCTTTAAAGAGAAAGGATGGTGATATAGAGAAATAATCCTCACCAATAGGAGAATCTGATTTAGAATCATCATCTTTGGGTCACGATTTTGTGATTCAATCCTTAAATAATCTGGTTGATACAATTTATTTGTTTCCAAGTATTGAATCGATATTTCATATGCTTCAGAATTCATTTAATCAAAAATTGGATTTTGTTTCCATGCTTATGGATAAGTTCGTCAGGATTGAGGCCAATTTCAAATATTTCTTCATTGGGTATGATGCTCACAAGAGGTCATGAAAGTAAATTACAAAGTGTTCAAGGAAGAAAATTCAAGAGCTAAGAATAATTAATTACTTTCAAGACAATTTAAAGGATTTTTTTTATACAAAAGATAAAAATTTCAAATAGTTTACTACAAGTTTCACAGAAAAGTTGAATCTTGAACAAACAGCTTGGAAGAAGGAAGACAAAGACCTGAATGGGAAGCTTAATTACGTGGTTTTGAATCTAAAAATGGAAAGAGATATTAGAACTGAGTTTGAAGAAAATTTCAGTAAGCAAGAAGAGCTTTTTAAGACTCAGACCAAAATTCTTAAGGCTCGGGAAGAAAAGATCAAAGTTCTGGAGAAGAAAAATGAGGATCAAGATCAGTTGCTTAAACTTTTTGAAGAGGATCATAAGGAGCTTAAAATTTTGAATACCATTGTCAAGAATCTTATGCCAAAGAAAATAAGAAGGATGACCTTTTCCTTAACTCTGGTCCTTTGTTATATTACCTTCTTTGTACAAAATTTTCCAATCATAATGAAAATTTTGGTTGTTCTTCATGTGTTTTTTTTATAGTACTAATATTTCAGGTACCATATTTTTCCATTATCTCAATTCCTTTTTGAAAATCACAAATGGGGAGAAAGGAATGAAAAAAATAATACAAAGTAAAGAAGAGAATTCCCTAAGTAAGTGGGAGTCTATCTAAGGGGGAGTTTTATCAAAGAATATTTCCTTATGGAAGAAAAAGGAAAATCTCTTTAAGGAAGTCAAGAATATGATCCTTATGGATTTAAAAACCTAAGGAGGATTTAGTCATATTCATCAAGATTCATAAGTAAAGGGATATAAGTTTTCTTTTATGTTCATAAAGAAAAATTCTATGTCCTTATATTATTTTTCGTAAGGATGTTTGTGCTTTCCAAAAAGAGGGAGATTGTTGAGTAAATAAGGTTTCCTTATGAATTTTCTAGTTCTCTATGTTTTGAAAATCACAAACACTTTATTTTAAGGAAAATTATATTTTCCCTAAGGATTATCTTTATAAAGAAAATTTCCATTCTCTAAGGAAATTTTTATCCTTACCTTTGTTTTCATTGTTCTCTTTATAATCCCTCTAAATATAACTCTTTTTATTACTAAGTATAAAATTTGGTTTCACATATAAAACCTAGGAATCCTATAATTCCTTAGATATAGAGTGTTCTATTTTCAGATTCCAAATTCTCTGAATTTGGGTTCCGAATTCTCTGAATTCAGGTTCTGAATTCTCTGAAATTTAGACTTCGAATTCTCGGAAATTCAGACTCTGGATTCTCTGAAATTTAGGTTCCGAATTCTCTAAAATTCAGGTTCTAAATTCTCTGAAATTCAGACTCTTAATTCTTTGAAATTAATACTCTAAATTCTATGAAATTCAGACTCTGGATTCTCTAAAATTTAGACTCCAAATACTCTGAAATTCAGGTTCCGAATTCTCTAAAATTCAGACTCCAAATTCTCTGAAATTCAGACTCTGAATTCTCTAAAATTTATGTTCCAGATTCTATGAAATTAACGTTCTGAATTCTATGAAATTCAGGTTCCAAATTCTCTAAAATTCATGTCTCTAATTCCTCATAATTTATACTCTTCATTCCTCAGAATTCGGATTCTGAATTCCTCTGAATTCGGACTCTTAATTCCTCTGAATTCAGACTCTGAATTCCTCATAATTCAGACTTTGAATTCCTCAAAATTAAGATTCCGAATTCATTGGAATTCAGAATCAGAAATCTATAGAATTCAGATTATGAATTCTTTGAAAAACAAAATCCAAATATCCATATCTTATAGATTCTGAATGTTTATTTGGTTAGACTCCAAACTTTATTTTTCCTTATACTCTGAAAAATAGATTTGGTTAATCAACCTTATTTCAATTACACTTTTTACAGTTATGAAATGATGTCATACAATCTGTTTATAACCAACATTTGTTTGAGTGACACGTGTACAGGTCCCTCTGAGATTCAAGGAAAAATATGACTATTGGAGGAGGGATCCAACTATTGGAGAAGTGCCTATAAATAGGAGCTCATTTGAACGAGCTCACAACAAGGTAGAGAATCGACTATTCCATCACTCTAGAGATTTCATACTGCTGAAGTGATTTCTAGAGAGAGATAATCTCATGCTTTGTGCATACTGAACATCTTATTTAGATTTCTTCGTGAGACTCTAATTGTTACTGAATACAATCGAGAGCTTATGGGGATAGGAAGAAAGAGGTGCCGACTACCTTAAAGTTCGAAGGCTTTCAAGGATATCAAGACAAATTCCAATATTCTTATAGAGGGATTACCCTGGTGTGGGTAAGACATACTTTCTTGAAAGTATAAATCAAGGGACCTTTATCCAAGGTTGTTGGATACCCTACTCTGTGGGTTAAAATATTTCATACTTGTTACTTGTTTTTTTTTTCAAGTTTATTTCTACTATATTTTAATAAATAAATAAACTATAACTTTCTTATAATTTATCATTATTTTATGTACTTTCATAAATAATATTCTATAAGATTTAAGGTAGAATCTTTACCTAAGTAAACTTTCCTTAAGTTTCATTTCTGGAACCATATTTCTAGAACCTAGAAAGTTTTTTTAGTTGAACTAAAAGTGACTTTGTGAATTTACCTTTTTTAACTTTGTTAAACATAGTTTTCTTTAAGGTTAAAAATGAAGGTTTTTAAACTTACAATTCACCCCCCCCCCCCCATATTGAAATTTAGAATCTACATCATTATTTCGATCCTACATAGACTACCGCCCCCACAATGCAATGTGTTTCATTTTCCTTTACCACTATAAAAGGATGGTATAAAAATGGAATTTAATAAATATTTTTTAAAATTTATATCAAGTTTATCACTCTAGAAAATTAAACCATATTACTCTTTTCTCTCATTCTATGGAAAAAAATCACCAACCATGCATATGTGAGGACTACCTTCTCTATGGAATGATTGATTTTTATTTCTCATTTAATCACCAACTTATATAAATGGTAATGATAATGGTATTAAAGGATAAATATTATATTTAGGATATTATTATGTTTATAGTATAGAAAATTATAGAACCTATTAAGGATACGATCAATAAATGATTATTGTTAATTTAATTATTTAAAATGAGAATACTAAGAGGAAAATGATCTCTTATTTCTAAGTAATTAATTTATATAAATTATATCCTCTTTCTAATTCTATAAAATTATTATATATCACACTATTAAGTACAAAATGAGATCATTATGCTTCTATTATAATATATTACAACTAAACCCCCTCATAATCACCCATTAATCTTGGTATGTTCATGTTTGTGTCAGTTTAACCACCTAATTGAAAAATATTATCACACCCTAACCCAACATTTCTCTATTTTTTGATTATTTTTGAGTTCTATTTGTATCTCGATCTTCTTAGGTAGATAATCCCCTAAAATTTAGAGGTTTTAAGAGGATATAATGTGGTTTATGGTTAGAGGAAATCGTGTACCATCCCTTGTAAACTATGAAAACTAAGAAAAAGATATGTATAGACTGTATGGTTAGCTACATGACTATTTGACATACCCTAAGATACTTTTCAGCCTCCTCCCATTAGGAAAGAGGCTACTTCATGGTTGGTGCATGGTTTGGTAGACTGGGTGGCTTGTCCAAGTTCCTTAAAAATATGATTTTACCTTTATTCCCTTCTCAGGTTTTAACTCCAAATAATACCCTTATCCCCTAATTTATATCATAAAACCTCAAGGGGCTCCTACCTCATTCATCCCATGGTTCCTCCTCCCTTCACAGTGAAATCTTAGTGAATCTTCAAGGTTTTGGTGTGATTCTTCAAGGTAATCTCATCCTTCTTCCATATCCATATTTCTTCTTCTATTTTCATATTTTTTTCTCTTTATCCATTAGTTTAAATTATCTAGGGTTCATGTTTCATTATTTATAAATTTTGGGTTCATTTATTTTAGGGTTCTTCTTGGTATCTCTTTCTCCTTTGTAAATTTTTGAGGTGGATTTGGGTTTCCATCATCAAAAGTGACATGATCTAATGTGGGTTCCCTATATCCTAGAATTTAATTTGAAATCTATGATTTCATTTTGTTTTAAAGGGTTATTAATTTTCATATGAAACATATATTCTATATAAATGGTTGTGGTAATTGGAAATGGTTCTTCACTTTCTTTTCATGTTCTTGTTAAGATTTCAACATGTGTAACTTTGGTTTAAGCATGTTTTTCATATTTTATTCCAATGTAAAGAATAATAAATGTTAAATGGGTTTTATTAGTGATTTATATCTGAAAAAATGGGAATTACCACTGTTTATTTATTCTTTAGAACCATTTTCATAAAGGTACTAATGGTGTGGATTTGGTTTCTCTATGAACCTTGAGTGGATTTCCAATATTTTATCTCAGTGGACATAGATTATATAAATATACATATATAGGTATATGTATATATAAGTTCTCTATTTTCACAAATTCACTCATGGAAAGTAGAATATGTTCATTGGGATAAAGGGTTCTAATATATAAATCTTGGTGTATGTGGTGTAAGAGTGAAATGTGGTTTTTGGAACCAAAAGATTTGGGTAAAAGTCTTTTGTAAAGTTAAAGTGTTTCTTTTAAAGTGATTAGGCCCATTTGGCTCTTTGATATGTTTTATAGAATTGGAAAACCCCTCTTAAGGAACATTACTTGAATTGGAAATGTGATTTTTGTTCTTAATGTGTGATTTGTGATATGTTCTTAGTTAAGTGGAATGTTCTTAGTTTGTATGACTTGGAAAGGGGTTGTGCCTAAGGTAGGATATTAGATATGAGAAGGAGTATGGTATTTTGTGTAAAATAATATGTTATATATGTATATGAGAGCTTTATAAACCTCACTTTCATTTATTTTTCATGATCATCCTTGTAAAGTTAGGTGGGATCCCTAGGTATACATGCTTCACTAGTTGAGATTACGCACTAACTAGTGGCCCTGAGTATATAAATTGACTACCCATGGGATGTGCCCATATATCAAACTAATAAGGGTATATATAAGTGTTTGGGTAGTGATTGATGATATATGATACTGGTAGTGATTGGTGATGTCATGAACCAACCCACTAGGGCACACTTGATCAGTAGTAAGTTGAGTGTGACCACCCTAAGCTCACTTCCAATAGGATAGGGGTTGGAAGATAGTACCAAGTAGGAATATCAAAAAAATGGGAGGCCTTATCTTAAAGTAAAAGTACACACACAAACACATCCATCTCCATGAAATGTTATAGTGATAAAAAGTAAAGGCTAAAAATAGAGAATAAAAAATATATGTAATAACCTCTAGGAAAACATCAGAGTATAATAGAATATTAGGAAGCATAAATGGAAAAATTCATGCCCACCATAGTTGATAAAATTATAAAACATGCTAATTTGGATGGGACTTTTTTCAAATTAAAAACCTATTATACACCATGTCCTATCTAGATCACTTTTCTCTGCCTACTGTTGGTCCTCCTAGGACTCTTTCAAGGGGCTTATTGTTTTCATAAGAAGTCACATGTACAAGTAGAGAACATGTAGGGTTGAGTATAAAAATACTTAATGGTTTCCCAAAAAACCCAAAAATAAAAGGGAACAATTGAAAGGCATAAGTCTATTCAAACCAAGTAAGAGGATACAAAAATCCCAAGGAAGAGAGAAAGGGAATTCTCCATATCCAAATATTATCTATGAATGACGATTCAGATCGACATCACTAAATTATGTCAATTAGGATATGATACATATCAACTAAAAAACCTAGATATACTCAAATAAACCAAGACTCAAATAGATCTCAATCATATTTCCAACCACATGATTCTATTTTAGGATCAAGATAATAGTCATCTAAGGGAACTCACTCCACAATCTTTTCTATCCCTAATGGAACTTTTCTGAGAGATATTAGTCATTGGGTATCACTACATTGTTGGTGTTTATCCAAGGATTCATGGTTGTTGGGATTTCCATGAAGAATCCATGCTAGAACTCGGAAACTCTCTATACTCAGATAGGGGATCACACCCATGGATCATGGGGGACACCAATAACCCCATTGTAACTCCAAAGATCTCAATACATGGATATGGGATCACATAGAATACTGATATGGGACACCAAGAACCCAAATTAGAACTCTTTATATCATAACATTCAGATAGGGGATCACACCCATGACCAATGGGGGACACCACAAACCCAATATGAAACTCATAAGATCATGATACATAGATAGGGGATCATACCCAGGACCACAGGTGGACACTGTAAACCCAATCTGAAAAAACCTACTAAGTAGGGGATCAAAGATCGTGTACATTGTTCATGTCGATTCCATAAACCCAACCTTGGGAAAGTGATATGATATGTGATCCCACCTTGGGACTCCCATAGGGATTCACCAAAATCTATCTGAACCAGTTACATAGAGGGGATCATAATCCTATGATCTGAATGTAAATCAAAATTGTACCCTCATAGGGATAGACCAAGGAAATTCACCCAAAAGACACTGGTATATGTATCACTAGAAGAAGTGTCTCGCTAGAACCACCTCGCATCTGATCTTTGATGCCCAAACAGAGGCCACCATTGCACTTTAAGAAGAAAAATACTCATGATAGGATACTCATGGGCCTTAATATGAGTCATGAATATAGAGATACATGATAAATAAGTCTCTTATGGGAGTATATTACATGACCTACAATGATAGACAATGTGTCTCATGGGATTAAACCCTAGTCATGGCCCCTCATGGTACTTGGAATGTAAAAGAAAAGTACATGACATATACTATGGTCCACACAACAAGTGAACTCACTTGAAGACCTAGGTATGTCCTTTCCTACATATGGCTTGGATAGACATGTATTTATGCATAGTGTGTAGTCTAATTACACCGCATGTCCTATCACCCTGGGTATATGGTTGTGTCCTCTAGCTTGTTTCCTTGTACATCTACATGTGCACATGTATCTTTCTTTGCACTACCATATGACCATTCCATATTAAAATGGAAAGATTTTCCATGTTCTAGGCCACATGGACAAGTCCCACTATAGAGTGTGTACTCCTAGTACATGTAGTGTGGTTCCTAAAACTCATTCCTCTCCAAACAAGAAGAAAAAAGTGTGTGTGCTCCTACACTACACACCATGTGATCAGGATTCCTAAATAGAAAATCCCTACAAGACCCTTGAAATGCGCCTTTTTCATAATTACTCACAGATCGACCCACAAGGGATCCTTCATAGTCATAAAATGGCTATAAAACCTCGAAAAAATTCTTGTATGGGGATTGGGATGTAAAACTAAAAAAACGGCCTACCTCGTGGACAAATGCGGAAGATTCAGGTCCATATCTTCACCCTAAATCTATTGCACCATGGTCGAGGAGTGATTTCCATCAAGAACAGATTTTGGAGGTTCCTCCTCTTCTCGGTTTATTTGTCTTACAAGGAGATCCTTATCTCTCTCTAATTCATGGGATGAAAAGGGGAATGTCATATTATACCCCCTTATTAATTAATTAAATAAAAATATTTGTTTAATTAACTTCCACATCCTCCTCATTCACCCTCCACTGAATTCTTGATGTCGACCAATCGGTCCTAGGGTAAAACCTGTATTCTATAAACAATTTTGGTCTTTGATTTCATATCTGAGACTCCATTTCGGAAACATTCCATTATTTCCAAAAAAATACTTGTATGATAAAATATATTTAATATCATATAAACAAGGATCTCCAAGCCCCATTATTCTACACCGACTCCATGACCAACTCCTAAAGTATTCCTATAAATATTACAAAATCTTATATGAAAAAAATACAGTTGTTAAACTCTCTCTTCCTTAGGTATTTTCATCCTTAAGTGAAAAAATACTACACACAAGATATGATAATGATATCTCAATTGATTTTCCCACTACCAGGAGCGCTACTAAAAGATTTTTTACTATCAACATACATGAACCCAAGTTAAACACTTTTCCATGAATGTTATTATCTTTTCATGCTTAAAATGCCACTTGGAACCTTGAAAAGTAAACATCACTCTCAAGTTTTATCTCATCGAGTTAAACATCATGTAATTATTCTCAATTCCAAAATGGGGAAAATGATAAGAACCCAGTATAACTGTTTTAACTGGGTCAAGAGGTATTCCACCTTGATAACCTAACAAATTAACTAGAAATAGGTCCTACAAACTATAGAGATAGTATTTCATCCTAGTAAAATATCTATAATCACTTACAAGGAAAGATATATCATATCATAATTTATTGTCTTCAAACTCTGAAGGCCACCATCATAATTCCTCAAATGACACATGACATCTCATTGTGGTCCTCATATTCCACTAGATGAATTGCACCCTCAACAACCATCACTAGCATCAACTCTTGTCCCACAAGAGATATCTCTCATTAGCTCTGACTAGTATAGCAATGACCTATAGGGTATCCCATACAAGGCCCCAAATGGTGATACTCTGATGGTGGTTTGGTAACTGTTGAAATACTCAAACTACACTAAAGGTAGAAGATCCTATCATATATATCTCAAAACTAACATGCAACCCTAAAGCGTGTTCTTCAAAACCTGAATGGTGTAATTTACCTAGCTATGAAACTATGGTATAAAAGACTTAATCAACCACAACTGAGTACCAATTCCTCCCACATCCTCTCCATGATCATGAAGTGAAGTAATATTTACAATATAAAATTATCATCATGTGAATTCCATGAAGTTGAGATAACTTCTACACCCAAAGGTATCCCAAACACTCCACTAATCTCTTCTCTCAAATGATTAGGAAGTGGGATAACTCAATGAGTCAGTAAATGATCACTCATGTAGAATCATCACCACTTTCTAATCATGGAACCCTCATCATGAAAACTATATTCACTGCCCCATTTTCACTACAATCTGGGCACCTCATTCTCCATCTACTAATGGGTGAGACATCAAGAACAAAACTCAACAATAAGATACAACATACTTGTCCAAAAAACCTAATTCTAAAGGATCATGGTAAAAACAACCCTCTCATAGGTGTACTACTAAGGGAAAGAAACCTCCTCATCACCTCATCTTATTTCATGAGTGGTTTCATTTTACATCCTCATAAAGATAAAATACTCTCCACCATTGGAAATACATCAATAATATGTCTCTTGGATATCTGTCCATGTGTGACCTCACCAAAAATATCTCGAAGTTGGGCCTCCCTAACTTTTTGAAGAAAAAGAGGGGTTAAAACTATTGACTGGAGATACATGGAACCATCCCTACCCTCAATAGTAAACTACTAAGAGGTTGAATTCTCTATTACCTCACTCAAAAACAACAGATAAAAAATTTACTATGATCATATGCTACCATGGTCATGCCCCAGGTTTGATCTCAGGCTATCATTTCTTCAACCATTAACAATTCCAATGTCACTTTCATGCCTAGAAAGGCATACTCCAATAATTGGACCTCCTAAATCCATAACTATCTCTATAAGAGATTCCCACAAGGTTGGTACTTCTGAATCATGTCTAGAACCATCCTTTAGTGTCTCACATTCTCCATCTCTAATTCCAATTACACAAGGATTCTAATGAAGAAGTATACCTAAAACTGATCTGAGAAGGTTTAATGAACCACTTTATAAGTCTCAAAAACACTACTAGGGTATCCCATATGATGAAGGGTATCACCATGAACTCAAAGTAACTATAGTGGATTTATAAATACACCTTCGATACAAACTACACTCGAACCCGGAGCTAGTGATAACCCACCTTGTTGTCAAATCTGAGAATCACCTTGACTTTAGACACTGGGAAAAGTATTCATCAATTATTGGGGTTAGAAACTCCTCCCTGACAGTTTCTTGGTTTATGTGAATTCAATCCACACCTAACCTCAAGATCTTATCCACCTCCTAGAATAAAAACACATGACTACCAAGGTGAACACACTAGCTCTCACAAGCACTCTTTCTACAAAACCTCTAATTTCACCCTCAACTCACAAAGTTCGGTAGGATCCATCTAACATTATAGCACATATATCAGGGCAGTCATTAGATGCAAGAAAATGTTTAAGTATAACTGGGTAGGTAAACCTTGAGCATCCTCAAAAAAATCATAATCATCCATTCCACCACCGTATGAAACTAAGGAATCATAATATCAACTTCTCTAAGGTATATACTAGCCAACTGATAAGGATTCAATTGTATCCTCCCACACAAGACCTCATCTTATCCCGCTTGGGATCACTTCTTACTAAAAGAGGAAAAATTTATCCCACAATATTATAAACCATGATAGAAATAATAATATGATCATGGATAGTATATAACCATTCTATATTGAGGAATACATAATAATCTCTCACCGCTATTATGGAATGGTTCAATACGAGTCTCTCTCTCTATCCTCTTAGAGTTAGGTCACATCATAGATAGAATCATGTGATCGTTGATCCTACCTTTATGAATATATAGACACAAGGGTAATGATAAAGAGGATACACTGGTATCACTAGGTCTTGAACATAGGACACACCTAGGGAAATATAGTTCATGACACCATGTTGAGACTATAGCTAGATAAGTGATGACACATGTCTCACCTTGAATCGCACTCAAATCTTCTAAGTCACAAGATATGAATTATTGAATCTATACTTTCACTTTCCCACCTATTTATCATATAAAAAAGTCTTCTAAAACACCTTAGTACATCAAAACAACCACAAATATAAAAATAACAAGAACTCATCCATCGTACCTTAGCACTATCCCCTTTAGGTGGAACTAACTCATCCATAAAGTTTTATATTGTGTCATAATAATGTGTCTCAGTGAGAGAAGTGTACCTATTCATTTCATATTCAAATACACATAAACAATCATCAAAACGGGGAACCATTGATGCCTTGCATCACCCTAGATAATTCTCACCTCTAGGACCACTATAAAGTGGGATCATATCCAAGATGGACACCTACACCGAGGCTCGCACCAATCCTCTACTCAAGAAAGGGGTCTGGCTCACCACAAAGCCTAGTAAATCTCTACCTATAGAACTTGTGGTGCACACCTAGTAATGGTGTGTCATCTTATAGTAGCACTGGTACCAAATTCTAATCCACATTGAAAATTGGTTGTAATCACATCCATCTAATTTTTCAAGGTCCAAACACTGGAAAACTCAAACTAATAATTCAATAAAATCCTCCACTTCTTGAGGGTTTGGATCACTATGAAACATCGATCGTCTCTATCAATGGAACTCATGTAATTCACTAAGAATGTATGTGTCATCATCCTATCCTAATGGATCCATCGACTGCTCAACATGTGGATGATCACATTTATGGACCACTGGAGATGGGTCCAACTTCTACTCAATAGGGGGTATCACTTATTTGTTTCTTCATGGAGGAAACACCTTATAAATCATTCTCGACATACTCACATCCTCATCTGGTACTACTAGTGCAACCTACTTCCCAATGGGTTTGTGGAAAGACTGGAAAACCACATGGAGGTTCCACCTTCTATACAGACCCATACACTGAAGCCTCATCACTAAGTGGATCATTACCATGACCTCACTATATAATCCTAGCTAGATATCATGAATGAAGATTCCAGCAATAAACAAGATGCACCACATTTAAAAGAGTATATATGGGGATATGACTCAATAATTACATTGGAATTATAACCCATTACTATATGATGCATGTACCAATGTTTTCCCCATAATTGGTGACTTCATGTGCTAATTCAACAACCATGTATTAAAAGTCATGTTGAATGAATATGTTATCCACCACACCAACACTAGATTCCTCATACTGAAATCAAAACTCAAGAAACTTTAACACTATTTCCCTAGGTCCAAAAAAACCTCACAGCTTGAAAAAATTCTAATATCTAGTCTTAAGACAACCCACTATGATACCACTCTATCATGACCCAACCCACTATGGCCCACTTAGTTGGCAGTAATATGAGTGTAAACACCCAAATCCCACCTCCAAAAGCTCATGGGATGATGAATTGAACCAAGTAGGAATATAAAACACATGGAAGGTCTTATCGTAAAGTACATGTATACAAACAAACACATATATCTTCATGAAATAGTGCAGAGATAAAAAATAAAGGCTGAACATCTATAGTGTAAAACATAAATGTAAAAACCTATAGGAAAATATTAGAGTACAATAGAATACTGGAAATCATAAAGGGTTAAATAAAATCCCACCATAGCTAATAAAAGTTTCTAACATACTAAGTAGAATGGGGATGTTGTCAAATGAAACACCTCATACACACCATGATCTATCTAGCTCACTATGCTCTACCTACTCCTAGTCCTCCTAGAACTCCATCAAGAGGCGTTTTATTTTTATAAGTTATGAAATGTTTGGTTAGATACCATGAAGGGGTGATTATAATAATAAAAATTTGGTTCCCCAAAAATAAAAAAATAAAAGGGTGAAATTGAAAGGCATCAGTCTTCTTAAACCATAAGCAAGAGGGTATAAAAATCCCAAGCAAGAGAGAAAGGGAATTATCCTTCTCCATAACTCATCTTTAAAAAATGAGTCAGTTCAACATCACCAAATTATGTAAATTGGGATATGAGACATGTTAAATAGAAAACCCAGACATACTAAAGATAGATACAAATCTTTAAAGAGGTCTCAAACATTCTTCTAGTCACATGATTCTATTTAAGGATCAAGATAATTCTCATCCTGGGGAACAAACTCCATGAGCCTTGTCATACCTAATGGAACTCATCCAATATATCTCACTCATTGGGTATCACTTAATTGATTATTTCTATATGAGGAGTCATTCTCATAGGTATTTCCATGAAAAAGCCTTGATGAAACTTAGTATCTCTCAATACTCAGATATGGTATCACACCCATGACTCATGGGAGACACTAATATACCCTACTAGAACTTTTAAAATCATAATACATAGATAGAGGATCACTCCCAGGACTATTGGGAGAAACCTAAAACCCTAATTGGAACTCTGGAGATCTTAACACTCAGACAGGGGATCACACCTAGGACTACTGAGGGACATTGAAAACCTCATCTGAAAAAGCATAAGATCATGTTACACATATATGAGATCATAAAACGGACCACTAGGGGACATTCAAAAACCCAATCTACAATAACCCACTAAGAAGGATATCAACATATGTGTATGTTGGTCATGTTGATTCCTCAAACCCCATCTAGGGAAGATGATAAGATATAGGATTCCACCACAGGACTCATGGAGGGATTCACCAAATTTTATCCAAACTAGTCCCATAGAGGGGATCATAATCACATGATTAGGACATAATTCCACACTATATTGTTGTAGGGATGGACCAAGGAAACACACTGAACTAATACTGGTCTATGCCTCACTAAAAGAACAATTCCACTATAACCACATCACATGTCATCTCTAATTCCCAAATGGATTCCTTAATCTCTCTCTACATGGAAAACCACTCAAGATAGGCTACTTGTGGACTACAATCTGATTCCTAAAGATGGAGATATGAAAGAAAAAGACTCTATAGAGAGTACATAGCGTGTCCTCTTAGGGTACATGCCATGTCTAATGGAGATGAACCCTATCCATGCTTCCCCAAGGAACTCTCTATGTAAAATAATATTACACAGCATCTAGTATGGTCTAAATGATGTTTAACCTCACCTAGAAAGTTGGGAGAGTCCTTTACTACACATGGATTGGCTGACCATGTAGTATTACATGACATTTACTCCATCTACATGACATATTACATCAACCCTAGCTTAAGGTCATGTACTACAACCCATTCTCATGTATATCATCTCATACCTAGGAACCTAGTCATGTATTTCCACATGACCATATCCTCATAATATGAATAGCCTTCCCATGTTCTCGGCCATATGGACAGGTCCCACTAAACGGTGTATAATCCCAATACACAACATGTAGTTCCCAAAACTTATTATTCCCTAAATTTGAAGAACACACAGTGTGTGATCCTATACTACACATCATGTGATTGGGATTACCAAATCAAATATCCCTATAAACCCCTTAAAACCCCCATTTTCCTAGATTAATCATAGATCTACCCCTAAGGGATCATTAACATTTATAAAAGGGATATAAAACTTTTAAATAATACATATATGGGTATCCGAAAATAAAACTCAAAAAACCACCAACCTCATGGAGAAATGTTGAAGTTTTGGGTCTAGAGAACCTACTGCACCATGATATGAGAGCAATCGCTATCAAGAACAGAGTTCAATGAAACCTCCCCTCCTTGGTTCCTCCTTGTTTCATCTCTCATGCTAGGGGATCCCTCTCCCTATCTTGTACATGGGAACTGAAGGGGTAGATTTATTTTACCCCCTTGTTAATTATCTAAATAAAATTATTTATTTTATTAATTTCCACATCCTTCTATGGTCGCCTTCCACTAAATGCCTGATGCCAACCAACCTTATATCATGCCTATGGTAAACCCTACACTATGGAAACAACCATGGAATGAGATTTATAATCCAAGACTCTATTTGGAATATATTCAATTATTTTTAAAAAACATACTTGTGTGATAAAATATATTTAATATCACTTCAACAAGGCTCTTAAGGCCTCTAAATTCTATATAATATTTTATCCAAACTCCAGAAATATTCCAAAATCTTACATGGAAAAAATAGGTTCATTATAGATGATGTGAGTAATTATAGTATAGTCTAAGTCTGTATTGACCAGTTTCTGAGATCAAAAAACACATGTTTTACATGTATTCTACTTTTCACTATTTTCTAGTTTCTTTATAAAGTGACATATCTATTTTGATTATCATACAAAGACACATATTTCATCTCTAGACATCTTTTATAAAGTTTTTATTTGAAATGTATTTCGTTTTTTAAAACTATTTTGAAAATTTTATTGGAATTAGTTTTCTTAAAAATGAAATCTTGCTACTTGTTTTTAAAAATGAATGGAAATCACTAATTTTATATGTATTATTTTTAAAACTATCATGATTTGGATTTATTTTCAAAGGTAAGTCGTAGGTAATTTTTTCTACTTGGGAATCCTTATTGATAATATTGTTGATCCTTCCTACATTATCATTTCAATTTTAGATTGATCTTGTCTTGTATCACTCATGGATTGATATTGGTTATGTGGTTGGTGGTGACCTACGAGGTCATATAGAGGTATGTATAGTTTTATTTTTCATTTTTTTAACTAGTGATATTATTATTTTTATTTAGTTTTTAGTTTTTTTTTGGCTAAATCATTCCCAAATGAGTTATAATTAATTCTCAACAATAGTTTCTAGCCTAGGAGGATAAGGAAGACCTATCGAATCTTGTAGAAAACCATCTTGGGTA
This sequence comes from Viscum album, assembly GCA_963277665.1. Classification (NCBI taxonomy): domain Eukaryota; kingdom Viridiplantae; phylum Streptophyta; class Magnoliopsida; order Santalales; family Viscaceae; genus Viscum; species Viscum album. Next base: position 628,746,661 of record OY728134.1, on the reverse strand, counting down.
ACTAGTTTGGTGTTGACCCAGTTTTGTTCATAAAACATGGTATCATAGGCATGTTATACCATTATATTTGGGTTTTTATAGTAGTTTAGAGAGAGTATTGTCATAATTCAAGTGGTCATTCATGGGTATGTGCTCGATCACCACCTAATCAGAGGGACCCTTGAGTTTCTAGGGTGGTCCAGGATCATTGTTTCTCAAAATATAAACTTTTTTCTTGGATTTGTTAGAGTTTTTGGGTTCTTTATTTAATTTTTAGGATTGGTAATGAGATTTTATGGGTTACATTGAGAATATACTTGGTTTGTAGTGGATGTTTTGAGGGATTCAGAAGATGCATAGTTATTGTGCACTGTCTGGAAAACCATGCATAGACTGTGTGGCTGCCTTTGTTGACCTCTAATGAGCTTCACATGGTTGGAACATAGTTTACCAAACTGTCTGGACAAATTGTGAAAAGTAGTTATTTATTTCAAAAATTTTATAATTTGGATGCTTTTGGTGATGGGTTGCTATCTTTCATCCATGATCTTAGTTTAAGTTGATTTTATAATGTTTATCTTGAGTTTAAAATGATGTTTGGTTTATCAAAAATAGATTTTCAAAATGAAAACCATGGTTTATTTGGAAAAGAAAACGGAATTTTTTTTATTTTTAAAGGTTTTGCAAAATGTTGAAATAAAATTGAATTGAGGATTTATAAATCTGTTGTTTGGGGATAAAGGGTGGATTTAAAGTTTTTTGGTATTATTTAAGAAATGATTTGAGATAAATTCACCCTTTGATTGACCCTTGGTGTCCCTTATGAATGTTCACATATGTGTATATTTGTGTGATAAGTACATGCTTGTATGTATGTGTGGATTTATATAATTGGACATAGGTATGTGTATATACATGAATCTTTGCACGATACCATTAGTGAATATTTAAAATCAATGTTTTGATTTAGTTTTCCCAATGATTTTTCAAAAGAATTAATTTCAATTTTTTGAAAAGTGAGAGACTGTTTAATGTTTTCTTAGTTGTTTTGGGATTTCCGTCTAGTTTTTCCATATTGGAAGGATCATTGGAATTGTGTTTTGAGTTTGGGTATTTTTTTATATTTGATATGTGATTTGATTTGGTTTCATTTTTCTTGTTTTTAGAGTATACCCCCCACTAAGATCTAAGGAATATTGAAAGGGATATGTGGGTGGATCTTCCACCATGGGCCTTTAGTTAATTAAGTCTCATTTTAATCATTTGTTTTATTTATTTGAATATTGTTCCTCTTGGTTGTAAGAACCCAGATATTCTTTTCATGTATTTTTTCCCTTTCTGGTCGTTTTTGAGAAAAAGAGGAATTTCAACATACCTAAAAAGAAGATCTGGGTTCTTACAAACTTTCCCCCTTAAAGAAATTCGTCCCCAAATTTCACTAGCACAGCGTAGAAGAAGAAACCCCGAACATCTCCAGCCACTATGATCGCACGTCTGCCTCCCTCTCCCAAGTCTCATCCTGTACTCACCCGTGCTGCCAAAGCACCCGTGCCAGAGGAACAGACCGGCCATGGAGAACCTTCATACTACGATCGACGATCTGGATAAGATTATCCTCAAAGAATGCATCCACTTCCAATTCAACCTCATCGAGTTGGAAGACGTGAGATGGGTCTGAGAGGTAACTTTGAAGCTAAGAAACATGGAAGACGTCATGCATAGCTCGGTACCTCTGAGGTAACTGCAACCGATAGGAAACTGGCCCAACACTCTCCAACACCTCAAACGGCCCGATGTACCTCGGTGAAATCTTACCCTATCTCCTAATCCTCTTGTGTCCCAACCTCAGTGTGACATGCAGGAAAACCTAATCCCCGACCTTGAACTCCAGAGGTCGTCTCCTTTGATCGGCATAAGACTTCTGTCGAGACTGTGCAGTAGCCATCCTATTTCGAATTAACTCTATCTACTTTGTGGTCTCCTGAACAAGACGAGTTCCTAGTAAAGCTGCATCTCCTGCCTCCAGCCAACATAAGGGTGATCAGCATGGCCTACTGTACAAAGCCTCATAAGGTTCCATCTAAATAGTTTCTTGAAAACTATTGTTTTAGGCAAACTCAACAAGAGGTATATGCTTCTCCCAAGGGCCTCCAAAATCCAGAATGCATTCTCGAAGCATATCCTCAAGCACATGAATCATACGCTTGGAATGGATATCTATCTGGGGATGGTATGTTGTACTCAAAAGTACCTATGTACCCAAAGCCTTCTGAATCACCTTCCAGACCCGAGAAGTAAATGCACATCCCTGTCTGAAACAATGGAGTGTGGAACTCCATGTAGACATACAATCTATCAGATGTACAACTACCCTAGCTAATCAACAATTAAGGTCTCCTTGATCAGTAAGAAGTGAGTGACCTTCGTGAGTCTGTCAATGAAAACCCAAATTGTTTCATTCCCGCGAGGCGACCTGAGCAAACCGGTCACGAAGTCCATCACAACATCATTCCACTTCCACTCAGGAATGTGTAACTATTGTACAATCCCTACTACTTGTTAATGCTCCGCCTTCACCTGTTGGAAATTAGAACACCTCATGACAAAACCATCAATGTCCCTCTTCATACCTGGCCACCAATACTGGCGGTGTAGATCACGATACATATTTGTGACTCCAGGATGAGCTGCCCAAACTGAGGAGTGAAATTCCCGCATCAGATCCTCGTGTATATCTGCTGGCACCCATACACACTCCTGGAAATGCAAGATCTAATCCTCATCTACGGTCCATCCAGGAATATGGTACTCTCCTAACACACTTTACCTTAGGACTAGGCCTTCATAATTTGATAGTTTCCTCATTAAAATTGGATCAAGAAGAGTATAGGTAACAGCTACAGAAGATAGAAAAGTCTTCCCCTGTCTGTCATGCACCTCCAAATGCATCTCAAAGAACAGATCCATAAGCTACCACTCACTACTGGCCTCTTGAACTGCCTGTATCTGAGTCCTCCCGCTCAACGCATCAGCCATAATGTTTCCCTTCCCAGGCATATAGGCAAGCTCAAAGTCAAAGGATTGTAGGTACTCAACCCACCTGTGCTGTCTCAAATTCAGATCACGCTGAGTGAATATGTACTTGAGACTTTTGTGGTCATTGAAAACCACAAAATGATATCCCAGAAGATAATGTCACCAATAGCATAGGGCATGAACAACAGCTTCCAACTCTATATTGTGCGTCGGGTAATTCCTCTCATGTGGCCTCAACTGCTGAGACACGTACGCCACAACTCCCTCTCCCTACATAAGCACAGCTCCTAGCCCGATACCTAAAGAATCACAGTACACATCATAGCTCTTTCCTGGCTCTGGAAAGACTAGTATCGATGCTGAAGTCAACCTCCCTTTCAACTCCTGAAAGGATGACTCACAAGAATATGACCACAAAAACTTTGCACCCTTCTTAGTCAGACCCGTCAACAGTGCTGCTAAGCGTGAAAAGTCATGTATGAAGTGTATGTAGTATCCATCCAGCCCAAGAAAACTTCTCACCTCAAAGACATTCTTCAGCTGCTCCCAGGAAACTACAACTCTTACTTTCTCTGGGTATACTGATACTCCTTCCTCTGAGATAATATGACCCAGGAAGTGAATCTGATCCATCCAAAAGTGGAACTTTGAGAGATTAGAATATAAATGATGCTCCCTTAGTGTAATCAAAATGATATCAAGATGGGTATCATGTTCATGTCAATTGTGAGAGTACACAAATATATCATCCACAAAAACAACCATGAAGGAATCCAAGTATGGATGGAACACTCGGTTCATCAGTGCCATGAAAACTACAGGCATGTTCATGAGACCACATGGCATAACCATATACTCGTATAGACCATACCTTCTCTGGAAGGATGTAAGAGGTATATCAGATGGTCTAACGTGAAACTGATGATAGCCGGACCTCAAGTCAATCTTCAAGAATACCCTCAGGATTTGTGTGGATTATCGGAAGCTGAACCAGTTGACTGTCAAGAACCGATATCCCTTGCTGAGTATTGATGACCTATTTGATCATCTTTAGTTTGTATGAACCTAGATCTTCTTTTCAGGTATGTTTTCCTTTTCTGGTCATTTTTTAGAAAAATAGGAATTTCTGGAAATTTTCTAAGTACAAATCGTATACTTTATGAGTACACGCTGTGTACTGCCATGCTGTGGGAGGTCGTGTGTTGGCCGTGTAGCGGCCACACACATGGCTGTGTGGGTGTATTTTAGAGGCCTCCTAAATCAAAGTACAGAAATGGTGAGTACACACCGTGTACTTTCTTTTCTTTCATTAACCACACTGGGGTCACGTCTAAATGCTAGAAAGCTATTCTTCTAGGTCTCATTCGACCGAGAGTGTCGTACAGTTGCAGATCTTCAATGAACCCCCGAGTGAGAATCAGTCCTCTGAATCCAACACCTTCAGTTTCATTGGAAGCACATCAGTGAGTTCTCTCTTCTCCTTGAGCCTCGTTTCATGATTCCTCTTCCTTCTCATGTTATCCTCCATTGAACTTTTAGACATTTTTGTGATCTTCGATGTTCTAGGGTGATTCATGCCTCAAGGTTCACGTATATAGATCTCCCAATGCCAAGGTAGGTGTTTTGTACCTTTTTGTTCAAAGTATTTTAGTATTATGTGAAAATTCCACCAATACCCCTGGAGGGGGTATTGCGTGTTTACAGTTTTACCCCTGTTGATTACCTGCCATGCTTGTATGCTTGTGTAGAGGTTATCTGGATATGAATAGGGTTTATTTCTATGTTTTGGATGTTTTTCCATTGCATGTTATGTTTACGACTATTTGGTCATGTTTAGCCAGTTTTTCTGCTTTTCCTATTGATATAGGATGGAGAGTTTGTATTCTAAGATGCTTGATTGTTTTAGAATATTAGCCAAGTAGTTCTATAAGTTTACTTTTTCTATATCGCACTGCTATTCTCATTGACCTACATAGGGCCATGAGAACCCAGTGTAGTAGACTATAAGGGGAATTGACTGAGTGAGCTTCCTTAGAGAGTCTTTGAGCACTTTAGGATATAAGGGGGATTGACCGAGTGAGCATCCTCAGCGAGTCTAGGAACACTTGAGGCTATAAGAGGAATTGACCGAGTGAGCTTCCTCAGAGAGTCCTTGATTTCTTTAGACTATAAGGGGATTGACCGCGTGAGCTTCCTCAGAGAGTCTTTGTTTTAATTTAACGACCTGGGCTATAAGGGGAATTGACCATGTGAGCTTCCTCAGAGAGTCCTAGACCTTGGGGCTCTAAGGGTAATTGACAGTGTAAGCTTCCTCAGAGTATCCTTGAATACCTTAGACTATATAGAGAATTGACCTTGTGAGCTTCCTCAGAGATTCATGCTTTAACTTTGACTATAAGGGGAATTTACTGCGAGCGCTTCCTCAGAGAGTCTTTATATATTGTTATGACTAAACCAGAGGGGTTAGGCTGAGTGAACTAACCAGAGGGTTACCTATGTGAGGTTTATCTATTTGTTTTTCTGTTTCTTGATATTGAAACTGTGGATTGTTTACTACTGATCACTTTTCTGTTTACTATTTTCTGCTCTTTTACCTGCCATATATTCACTGACTATTAGGCACAGATCTTCAGGTGGTTTCCTACTAGGATTTAGTCTCACACCCTATTTGGGCCATGCTTTTGGGCCCAAACTGATTATATTGTTGCAGGTATAGATAAGGTAAAGTTCCCTTCTACTTCAAGTACTTGATATGTTGTGGATATATAGATCATGGGACCAATATATGTCTTTCGATGCTGAAGAGTTTATTTTCTTTCTTTTGTAATTTGGTTTAGCACTGTTGTATTTCAGCATTGTGACTTCTTTGGAAGTTTTCCTAGACATATGTATCATGCATCATTTTATATATGTTCTCCAGTTTATACTTTCAGTTTTCTATTGTTACTGATGTATGTCATTATTACTACTTCTTCTCTTGTATGTATTTATTTACTTCCTCTGTGTACTCTGCCAATGAGGGAATAGTTTCCCCACCATCACACCCAAGGCCCTCGCTGCTAGTTGGCAGCCTCTGTTTACTGTTTTCTACTTTTTTACCTGCCATATATTCACTGACTGTTAGGCACAGATCTTTTGGCGGTTTCCTACTGGGATTTAGTCTCACACCCTATTTGGGACATGATTTTGGACCCAAACAGATTATATTGTTGCAGGTATTGATATGTTCAAGCTCCCTTATACTTTAGGTACTTGATATGTTATGGAGATGCAAAGCATGGGACCAAGCTATGGCTTGCAATGCTGAGGAGTTTATCTTCTTTCTTTTGCACTTTGGTTTAGCACTGTTGTATTTCAGCATTGTGACTTGTTTGAAGTTTTAGTAGACATATTTCTCATGCATCATTTTATATATGTTGTCCTGTTTATATTTTCAGTTTTCTTATGTTACTGTTGTATGTCATTATTACTGCTTCCTCTCTTGTATGTATTTATTTACTTCCACTATGTACTCTGTCAATGAGGGCATATTTTCCCCACTATCACACCCAAGTCCATCGCTTCTAGTTGACAGCATCTGGTGTTCGGGGAAATGAGCTTGAGGCCATGTGACCAACCGGGTACGGGGTACCTCTAGGTGGCTTCCGGAACTGGGATGTTACAAATTGGTATCAGAGGAGACGACCTCTGGAGTTCGAGGTTGGATATCAGGTTTTCCTGTGTGTCACGCCGAGGTTGGCACATAAGAGGATTAGGAGACATGGTAAGCTTTTGCCAAGGTACGTCGGGCCGTTTGAGGTGTTGGAGAGAGTTAGACCGGTTGCCTATGGGTTGCAGTTACCTCAGAGGTACCAAGCTATGCACGACGTCTTCCATGTTTCTTAGCTTTGACATTACTTCTCAGACCAGTCTCACGTCTTCCAACCCGAGGAGGTTAAATTGGAAGTGGATGCATTATTTGAGGAGCATCATATCTGGATCATCGATCGCAGTGAGAAGGGTCTCTGTGGTTGGTCTGTTCCTCTGGTAAGGGTGCTTCAGCAGCACGGGCGAGCACGGGACGAGACTTGGGAGAGGGAGGCAGACGTGCGATCACATTGGCCGGAGCTGTTTTGGGGTTCTTCTTCTATGCCGCACTAGTGAAATTTAGGGATGAATTTCTTTATGGGTGGAAGTTTGTAAGAACCCGGATCTTCTTTTCAGGTATGTTTTCTTTTTCTGTTCGTTTTTGAGAAAAAGAGGAATTTCTGGAAATTTTGAAGTACACGTTGTGTACTTTATGAGTACATTCCATGTACTGCCTTACCATAGGAGGCCGTGTAGTGTACACACACACGGCCGTGTGGGGGTATTTTGGAGGCCGCCTAAATTGGAGTACGAAAACGGTGAGTACACACCGTGTACTTTATTTTTTTCATTAACCGCACTGGGGTCGTGTCTAAATGCTAGAGTTCTCTTCTTATAGGTCTCGTTCAACCGAGATCTCCATACGGCTACGGATCTTCAATGAACCCCCGAGCAAGTGTTCGTCCTCCGAATTGAACGCCATCAGTTGTGTTAGAATCGCATCGGTGAGTTCTCTCTTCTCCTTGAGCCTCATTTCATGATTCCTCTTCCTTCTCAAGTTATCCTCCATTGAAAATTTTAGACAGTTTTGTAGATCTTCAATGTTTTAGGGTGAATCAAGATTCGAGTTTCACGTATATCGATCTCTCAACACCAAGGTAGGTGGTTTGTGCCTTTCTGTTCAAATTATTTGAGTATTATGTGAAAATTCCACCAATATCCTTGGAAGGGGTATTGCGTGTTTACCGTTTTACCCCTGTTGATTGCCTACCATGATTGTATGCTTGGGTATAGGTTATTTGGATATGAATAGGTTTCATTTCTATACTTTGGATGTTTTTCCCTTGTATGTTCTTTTTACGACCGTTTGGTCCTGTTTAGCCAGTTTGTCTGCTTTACCTGTTGTTGTAGGATGGAGAGTTTGTTTTCCGACATGCTTGATTACTGTAGACTGTTATCCAAGTAGTTATGTAGGTTTACTTTGGCCATATCGCACTGCTATTCTCGTTGAACTACATAGGGTCGTGATAACCTGGTGTAGTAGACTATAAGGGGAATTGACTGAGTGAGCTTCCTTAGAGATTCTTTGAGCACTTTAGGATATAAGGGGGATTGACTGAGTGAGCATCCTCAGAGAGCCTAGGACCACTTGGGGATATAAGGGGAATTGACCGAGTGAGATTCCTCAGAGATTCCTTGATTTCTTTATACTATAAGGGGATTAACCGCGTGAGCTTTCTCAGAGAGCCTTTGTTTTAATTGAATGACATGGGCTATAAGGGGAATTGACCATGTGAGATTCCTCAGAGAGTCCTAGACCTTGGGGCTATAAGGGGAATTGACCGTGTAAGCTTCCTTATAGATTCCATGACTACCTCAGACTATATGAGGAATTGACTTTGTGAGCTTCCTCAGAGTGTCTTTCTTTACCTTTGACTATAAGGAGAATCGACTGTAAACACTTCCTCATAGAGTCTTTATATATTCTTATAACTGAACCAGAGGGGTTAGGCTGAGTGCACTTCCCAGAGGGTTACCTGTGTGAGGTTTAGATATTTGTTTTGTTGTTTCTAGATATTGAAACTATGGATTATTTACTATTGAGAACTTTCCAGTTTACTGTTTTCTTCTCTTTTACCTTCCATATATTCACTGACTATTAGGCACAGATCTTCGGGTGGTTGCCTACTGGGATTTAGTCTCACACCCTATTTGGGACATACTTTTGGGCCAAAATAGATTATATTATTGCAGATATATATAAGGGAAAACTCCCTTCTACTTTAATTACTTGATATTTTGTGGATCTGGAGAGCATGGGACCAAGATATGGCTTATGATGCAGAGGAGTTTATCTGATTTCTTTTGAACTTTGGTTTAGCACTGTTGTATTTCATCATTGTGACTTGTTTGGAAGTTTTCCTAAACATATGTATCATGCATCATTTTATATTTGTTCTCTAGTTTATACTTTCAGTTTTCTGTGGTTACTATTGTATGTCATTATTACTAAATCCACTCTTGTATGTATTTATTTACGTTCGCTGTGTACTCTACCAATGAGGGCATAGTTTCCCCACTATCACACCCAAGGCCCTCGCTGCTAGTCGGTAGCCTCTAGCGTTCTGGTAAATGTGCTTGAGGCGATGTGATTAACTGAGTACGGGGCGCCTCTGGGTGGCTTCCATAACCGGGACGTTACATTGGTTCTCATCCAACTACTCAATATCAAGAATTCATTTAGAGGTTCCGAGCATCGAACCCTCCTCATTTCTTTGGGTAGCCAAAGATAAGAAAATTAGAGGGGTGGTTGTGAATCATTGATGAGATATTAATTTAGAATGATCTTACCAATCCACTTAAGATAAGTTTGTGACCTTTATAATAGAAGTCCTGTGATGGAATTGGTGGAAGTCTATATTTCATTCCAAACCATAGAAAGGTCATTCATGGGAAAGCTTCAAGGCTATGTTTATCTGATGGTATTTCTCTAAATACATGAATGTATCAAAGGAAATTAAATTATACTATCATGATCAAGGTGATTCAATGGTTTGGGAGTATTCTAATATTTTTTTTGAGTTGTTTTTGTACCTCCCATAACTCCACATAGAGGAATCCTTGAATTCTCAATTCATTGAAAAGGGCCTTTGACTATAACTTTTTTAGGAAATGTCTTCATTCCCTGATACCTATGAAGTGATGGTGAGAAAATTTGTTCAAGATGAAGTCAATTTACTCAGTGATCCAAATTTTAATAATGTTTTAATTATCCCTAGGATCAGTGGTGGTGGATCTAATAAAGGTAAAGGGAAGAAAGTTTTGTCTGGATTTTATGGAAGTTGAATGAAAATGCCATTGTGTTTCTTCACCCCAAGCTCATTTGAGAGTAGGCTCTACCATCAATAGGGGAATATAGGTAACAATAATTCTTCATTTCATGAAGTAATAAAGACCCATATACCTATCAATGTCTATGTTATTTATAATAGTTTTTTTCAGGGTGTTTCCAAGAAGCAATGTGGATCCAGATCCTCTCCTTTCAAGGATTACCCATCCTAGATATAGGAACATGGTGCTGATGTGATCTCCATTTAGATTTTATCTTGTTGTAAATTTTTCATATTAAAATTTTTTGTTTGGAAGTGTTTATTTAATTTTGTTAAATGGTGTATTTTTTTTTGTACCTTTTGTGGGTCCTTTTTTAATGGAAGTTCCTCTATTGAGAAATTTTGAATCTTATAGTTGTGGAATAGAAATGTTTCTTGTTTCATGTATCATCTCTCATGGATTTGGTTTTTTTAGGATTTATGAGTCTGTTTCAACTTGTGAGATTAGTTTTCAACTAGAGTTATAATATTGTGGGGATGCCATTATAGAAGGAGCTCATGGTAAACCTAGTTCCCAAGATTCCTTGATAGGGAAATTCATAATTCTAACCCTACCCAAACCTGACCATAGTGGCATTTCGTGATCTAGGACCATGGTTCATTTTATGGATGCTCATGGATATCCCAAAAAAACTAATATAACGTTCATTGGTGACTTATATGTTAGGGTTTGGGGTGTTCCTTATTTTGAGGTGGTTTTTGGAGATGTGAGTCAATCAATCTTGGTCCTTTCATTTTCTAGTTTGAGTCTCTTGGTCTCATCAATTTTTTTGGATGTTGAGTTGGTTCCTTGGGGATGGTATTTCTATTTTATTTTTGTTTTTAGAGATTTAGGTTTTAGGTGTAAAGTGATTTTTTATTTTTTGGACTTCGGGTGGCAAAGTTTTTGTTTTGGGTGGTATTTTTCCCTTGATTTTTGTCTTATTTAATCAAATATTTTGGACCTTCTGAGGATATAAAGTGTCATAGTGGGGAGAATTGTCACACCCCAACCCGAAACTACTCTATTTTTTTGTTTATTTTTAAGTCCTAGTTTTATATTATTCTTCCAAGTAGGTTTTTAAACTAAAAATTAGAGGTTTTGGGAGGTAGGAAGGTGGTGCAATGTTGGCATAAGGTTAGGGGAAACCATGTGTTATCCCCCTTGAAACTGGTCAACCCAGACATAAGTTATATCTATCCCACATAGTTATCCACATGAAAATGTGGCATCCCCCAGGAGACTATGTTTCCTATCTAGGTTCTTTAAAATTTTGATTTTACCTTTGTACCCCTTTGGTATTTTAACCCCAAATCACCCAATTTTTACCTCATTTGTCTCATACAACCTTCATGGGAATCCTCCCTTGTTTCTATCTTAGTTCCTCCTCCCTTCATGGTGAAATATTGATGAATCTTCAAGGCTTTGGTGTGATTAATCATGGTAACCTCCTCATCCTTCCCCATCATTCTTTCTTTTTCCATTTTCTTCTTTTTTATTCTCCTTTAGTTCTGGTGGTCTAGGTTTCATGTTGCCTTGTGTTTAAATTAGGTGTTTTGGTCTTTTAGGTTTATTATTGGTCTCTCTTCCTCCTTTGGGCCTATTTATGTGGATTTGGGTTACCATCATCAAAAGTGACATGATTTGAAGCAAGGTCCCTATATACAATCCTTTAATTTGAAATATTTAATTGCTTGATGTTTTTAATGGGTTTTTTATTTTTATATGAAATGTATTACATGTTTAAATGATTTTTGTTCTTGGGATTGGGTTTTCACTTGCTTTCTATGTTATTCTTAAGATTTCAACATGGGTTACTTTAGTTTAATCATGGATTCAATCTTATATTTCAATATAGAGAATCTTAAATGTTCAATTGATTTTATTAATGATTTATATCATAAAAATGGTGATTAAAAAATGTGATTTGGTATTTAGACCCATTTTAATAAAAGTACTAATGGTGTGGATTTGGTTTTTCTAGGAACCCTTGAGGTGATTACCAATATTTAAGTTTGGTGGACATGGATTGAATACATATGAATATATAGGTATATTTTCCTATATTTAATCACAGAGAGTAGAATATGTGAGTTGGGATAAAGGGTGATTATATATAAATCTAGTTGTATATGGTGTAAGAGTGAAAAAAAAATGGAACCTAAAATCTTTGGGAAAAAGTGTTTTCGAAAGTGAAATTATTTCTTTTATAGTAATGAGGCCCAATTAGCCCTTTAAAATGTTTTATGGAATTAGGAAACCCCTCTTAAGTCATGCCACTTGAATTATAAATATGATATATGTTCTAAATGTATGATTGGTGATATTTTCCTAGTGAAGAGGCTTATTATTGGTTTGTATGACTTGGAAAGGTGTTGACCTTACATTGGGAGATTGAAGGTGAGAAGGTAGATCAGATTTTGTATAAAAGAATGTGATTAATATGTATATGATATATTGATAAAACTCACCCACATTTATTCATCATGGTAAGCCTGGGGTGGTCTGGTGGGAGCCCTAGGAACACATGTTTTACTAGTTGAGATTACACACTAACTAGTGGCCTTGAGTAGGTAACTTAACTACCCATGGGATGTTCCCCTTAATCGAATAATGAAGGGTGTCTCTGATATTTTGGGAAGTGATTTATGATATTGTATACTAGTATTTATTAATGATGTGATTATTTTTAGCATATTCCTAGGTCATCTCAACCAGCACCTATGATCCCATGACACATGTTCTACATGTATGGTACTTTTCATTGTTTTTTAGTTTCTTTATAAAGTGACATCTCTGTTTTTCTTATCATACTGAGAAACCTATTTCATATCTAGATATATTTTATAATCATTTTATCTTAAATTTATTTCATGTTTTAAAACTATTTTTAAAATTTGATCAAAAATATCTTTCTTAAGAAAAATTCTTTCTACTTGTTTTTGAAAGTAACGGAAATCATTACTTTTATATGTATTATTTTTCAAACTATCATGATTTGGATTTATCTTTAAAGGCAAGGAATAAGGATTTGTTTCTCCTTGAATATCCCTACTAAGTAACCTGGTGCTCATGCCTACATTAACATTTCAGTTTCAAGTTGATCTTGGCTTCTGTCACTCATGTAGCGAGCTTGGTTTCGTGGTTGGGGGTGACTGACGGGATCACACGGTGGTTTTTCAAGTTTTATTTTCTTTTTCACTACTATTTGTTATTTTATTATTATTTTTTTATTTATTTAATAGTTTTTTTGTGGGAAAAATATTTCCTAACTAATATATTCTTGATTCTAGCACTAGTTTCTAGCTCAGGATGATTGGGAACGCCTCTCAGGCCTTGTTGTGAACATACTCAGGCAACCAGTTTGGGGTTGACTAGGGTTGGATTATGAAAACTTTGTATCATATACATGTTATGTCTTCTTATTTTGTTTTTTGGTAGTTCTAAGCTATTATTATCTAAATTCAAGTGGTTATTCATGGGTGTTTGATTTATCACCACCTATTCAGAGGGACTCTTGAGTTTCCAGAATGGCCCATGATGGTTTTCCTCAAAATATGAACCTGGTTATCAAATATTTTTAATATTTTTGTCTTTTTATTGAATTTTTATTATTTTAAATGAAATTTTATGGGTTTTTTATAAGATTCAATGTTTGTAGTGGGTTTTTGGAGGGATTTAGAGGGTGCACAGTTGTTGTGCCTATTTTGTAAAAACATGCACAGACTATGAAACAGCCTTTGTTGACCTCTAGTGAGCTTCACAAGGATGGAACATAGTCCACCAACTGTGTAGCTAAACCATGTAAAGAAGTTGTTTCTTTCAAAAAAAAAAAAAATTTATGCTTTGGGTGTTGTGTTTCAATTGTTTTCCTTTTTCTTGGTATAAGTTAATTTTAGGATGTTTCTTTTGAGTTTAAAAGGATGTTTGTTTTATCAAAAATGGATTTCCAAAATGAAAAATTTGGGTTATTTGAAAATTTAAATAGAAATTATTTTTGTATTTTTAAAAATTTTATAAAATGTGGATATAAAATTTAATTGGAGATTTATCAATGTGTTGTTTAAAGGTCAATGTTTGGATTAATTGTTTTTGGATTATTTAAGAAATGATTTGAGATAAATTCATCATTTTGTTGACCCTTAGTATCCCTTTTGAATGTTCACATATGTGTATATGTTTGTGGTAAGTGTATTCTTGTTTGTATGTGTGTATGTATGTAAGTGGAAATGGTTATGTTCATATACATTAAGCTTCATAGGATACCATTGGTGAGTGTTTAAATTAAAAGGTTTGATTTAGTTTTCCAAAACAGTTTCCAAATTAAGGGATTTTAATGTTTTGATGAGTGAGTGATTTCTTAATGTTTTATTGGGTATTTTGGGATTTCCTAATGTTTTTTATTAAAATTATTTTGGGAATGGTTTTTTGATTTTGGGTATTATTTTTATTTGAGATATTGATTTTTAGTTTGTTATGTGAAATGATTTGGTTTCATGTTTTTCATTTTTAGAGTATGCCACCACTAAGCTATAAGGAATCTTGAAAGGGATATATGGGTGGATCTTCCACTGCATTACTTAGATTGATTAAGTATTTTTTTTAGTTGTTTGGTTTATAAGTTCTAAATATGGAGCCTGGTGTCTCTTAGACAACTTCTCAATATTAATAATTCATTCAATGGTTCTGATATTCAAACCCTCCTCATTTATTTAGGTACCTGGAAAAAAGAAAATTTGAGTAGTGGTTGTGAAGCATGGAGGATATTTCCATTTGTTTTGAGCTTCCCAATCCTTCTAAGATCAGGTTTGTGATCTTTATACTGGAAGGCCTAGGCTGAAATTTTTGGAAGCATGTCTTTCTGTCTAAACCGCAAAAAGTTAATTTTTGTGAAACCTTTAAGTATCTTTCTATCTAGAGGTTTTTCTCCAAATACATTAAGTTTATAATGGAAATATAATTGTAAAATATTGAGAAAGTTTATTCAATAGTTTTGGAGTATGATAAGAGTTATTTTAAGTTGGTGTTTTACCTTTCAGGACTTGCTGAAGATAAATCATGCTAAATTATTTGAAAAGGACCTTAGACCAGAACCTTTTCAAGTAGTGTCTTCATTCCCTGACATATATGAAGAGGTGTTTAGGAAATATATTTAGGTCATGGCTAGTTTATTTGATGAATCAAATTTTTTTGATCTTTCTCATATCCTTAGGAGCACTTGTGGTGGATCTAGAAAAGGGAATGGGAATAAATTTGTGTCTATATTTCTAGGAAGTGGAATGAAAAGGTCGTTGTGTTTATTATTTCCAAAATCATCCGGGATTATGCTCTAGGTGTGTAACCAATGTAGTAATTTAGGGAACAAGAATTATTCATTCTATGAATAACCAAATACCTATCGTACCTATGGACATATGAGTCATTTTTAATGGTGTTGTCGAAGTATTTTCAAGAAGTGTTGTGGAGCTAGATCCACTACTTTTAAGGATCCCCCATCCCATTTGTAGTAAAATGATGCTGATGCGAGATATATTCAGAGTTTATCTTATTATAAATTTTTCCTATTTGGATATAGTATTTTGAAGTGTTTATTTCTTTTTTGGAAATGGAGGGTGTTTTTTTATACCTTCCAGGAGTCTTTTTTTAATTGAAGTGTCTCTCTTGAGAAATTATAAATCTTGTAGTTGTGGAATGGTAGTGTTTACTATTCCATTTCTTAACTCTCATGACTTTGGTTATGTTAGGACTCATGATTTTTTTCAACTTGGGTGATCAGTTTTCAAACAGAGTACTAATATGGCATGGAGGCCATTATGGAAGGAGCTCATTGTGAACCTAGTTCCCAAGCTTCCTTGAAGGGGAAATTCCTTATTCTCACCCCACATAACCCAGACCACAATGGTAGTTAGTAATTTAGAACCATGTTTCATGTGATAGATTCTTATGGAGATCTTGAAAATACTATGATGAGTTTCTTTGGTGACTTCTATGTTAGGCGTTAGGGTGTTCCTTATTTTGAGTTGGTGTTTGGATATGTGAGTCTCTCACTATTGGTCCTTTATTTTAACCATTTGAGTCTCTTTGTCTCATCAGTTCTTCTTTAGATGTCAAGAAGGTTTTTTTATTATGTTCTTTCTATATTGTTTTAGATCTTGGAGTTTTTATTTTTTGGTGGAAATAAAGATTTTAGTTTTCAAACTTCTTGTAGAAGAGGTTTTGTTTTGGATGGTATTTTGTCATTACTTCATGTCTCAATTAATCAAATCTTTTGGAATTTATGAGGGTATAAAGTGTCATGGTGGGCAGAATTATCAAACCCCAACCCAAAAAAAATCTATTTTTTATTATTTTGATTCATAGTAGTATTTACTTCTTACTAAGTGGATTTCCTTTAAAATTTAGAGGTTTCAAGAGGCAATAAGGTTGTGCATGGTTGGTGCATGGTTAGGATAAAATATTTTCTAGTCCCCTTCATACCATGCAGCCCAAAAAGAATCACTATATATCCCACATGGTTACCCACAAAACCATGTATCCCCCCTTAGGATACTGTCCATCCTTCTCCCATTGGGATAATGTCTAGTTCATTGTTGGCACATGATCTAGTAGACCATGTAACCAAAATGTGTGGCCTTTTAAGGTTCTTTAAAAATATGATTTTACATTTATGAACTGCTTGTTTTTTATCCAAAAAATCACCCCCTTTTACATTAATTTGTATTGTGTAGCCTCCAGGGAAATCCTCACTCATTTATCCCTTGGTTCCTCCTCCCTCCAAAGTGAGATTTTGTGAATATTAAAGGTTTTGGTGTGATTCTCTAAGGTAAGATACTCCTTATTCCCCTCCTTTATTCATCCATTTTCTTCTTATTTATTCTCCTCCCTTGGTTCTGATGTTCTATGTTTCATTTTTTCATATTTCTAAATTGGTTGTTTTTGTCTTATAGTGTTATTCTTGGTCTCTCTTTCTATATTTGACCAATTTGAGGTGGATTCAGGTTGTCATCATCAAAAGTGACATGATTTGAGGTATGGTTTCAATGTCCAAGACTTTAATTTGAAATCTATGATTACTTACTATTTTTAAAGTGTTTTTTCATTATTATATGAAATATATTTTCTATGTAATGGTTTTGGCTATTGTAAATGTTCTTTCACTTTATTTTCGTGTTCTTCCTAAGATTTCAACAAGGGTTTATTTGGTTTAATCATGTTTTCAAGCATTTATTTCAATGTAAAGAATCTTAAATATTTAATTGGTTGTTTTGATAATTTATATCCTGAAAATGTGGATTCCCAAATGTTATTTGGTCTTTTTACATATTTTCTTCAAATTAATAATGGTGAATATTTGTTTTTTCAATTTCTCTTGAGTGGATTACCAATATTTCACCTTGGTAGACATATCTTACATACATATACATATATAGGTATATATATGTATATATTTATATATATAAGTGATATATTTTTCTATATTCACTCATGGATAGTTAAATATGTTCATTGGGATAAAGGGTTATTATATATAAATCTAGGTTTATATGGTGTAAGAGTGAAATACGGTTTTGGAACCTAAAATATTTGGGGAAAAGTGTTTTCTAAAGTGAAAGTGTTTCTTTTTAAGTGACAAGGCCCAATTAGCACTTTGAAATGTTTTATGGATTTTTAAAACCCCTCTTAAGGCATGTCCCTTAAATTAAAAATGTGATGTATGTGCTAAATGTTTGATTTTTGATATGTGAGTGGTGAAGAGGCTTGTACTAGGTTTGTATGAATTGGAAAGGGACAGTGCTGAAAGGTGGGAGATTAGATATGAGAAAGAAGATGGAATTTTTTGTAAAAGAATATTATTTGTATGTATATGATAGCTTTATAAAACTCAACTCCATTTATTATTTTTCATGGGAATTATGGGGTAGTTAGGTGTGAGTCCTATGTACACATGCTTCACTAGTTGAGATTATGCACTGACTAGTGTCCCTAAGTAGATAACCTGACTACCCATGGGATGTGCCCCTAGGTCGAACTTGGAAGGGAGTCACTGAGTGTTTGGGTAGTGATTGAATATATTTGTAACTAGTATAGATTGATATTGTGATTATTTATAGCATATTCCTGGGTTATCTCAACTAACACTTGAGATCCCAAGATATATGTTTTACACATAGGCTACTTTTCTTTATTTTTCTTATCCTACCGATACACCTATTTCATCTTCACCTATATTTTATAAAGAGTTTATCTAAAATTTATTTCATGTTTTAAAAATATTTTTAAAACATGATTCTAAGTAGTTTTTTTAAATTAAATCTTGCTACGTTTTTGAAAGTTATGGAAATACCTACTTTTATATATCTTCTTTTTCAAACTAGCATGATTTTGATTTCTATTTAAATGTAAGGTATAAGACATTTTTTCTCCTTAGGAATACCTAATGAACATTTCGGTTCTCATTCTGACATTATAATTTTAGTTTCATGTTTATCTTTTCTTTTTTTACTCATAGAGAGATCTGGAATCTATGGTTGGTGGTGACTTACGAGGTCACACAGAGGTATGTATAGTTGTAATTTATTTTCCACCACTATTGGTTATTTTATTATTATATTTTTATTTTTTTATGATTTTTTTTTTGTGTAAATCATTCCCAACCAAGTTATGACTGATTTCCAGCACTAGTTTCCAACCATGGAGGATCAGGAATGCCTCTTGGGCCTTGTTATGGACTAGCTCGGGTGACTAATTTGGGGTTGACCCAGGTGAGTTTGTGACAAATACTATGCATTAATATCATGGATGACTATAATAAATTATTTAATATTATAATATTATATAAATATGTAAATATTTTCTTTGGTATGGTTATATTAATATTTAACTCATTAATTAAGAAATCAACCTTCATTTGTTAATAAACACTGAAACATGCTCATCATCGATTTCAAACTCATGGATCATAACAAAAACTAGACTGGAATGAAATTATATATTTATAAACTATCTTGTAACATATATTATCTTATATTATACTATATAATAGTGATTTAATTTTGAAAAGAAAATATTCCAACACCTCTTTTATGAAACTAGTTTAATGTGATAAAGATTACTTACACCTGATACTGAAAATTAGCAAAAAATTAACTAATATTTATTTGTATATAATTATTATAATTGGGGAGTGTAAATGGTTATAGTTATGAATAATTATCTTGATTATATATATTTAATTAACTTAATTAAATTATTTATGAAATTTGGTGAAAGTGCAGAATGAATATGGACAAAGGTAAGGGTTTTTCGTCTCAAATTTCTCTCTTTAAGATATATTTGGTATTATGTGTCTAAATTCATTTATTTGGTGTATATAATTACTATTTGAAATATCATATCATGAATTATCTTTTAATCATTTTATTTTGAGTTCAATTGTAATCCCTCAATTTCAATGGGTTTTGATTCAAAAGTTTTTAAATTCATAAGGGCTTTCTTGGTCTCAATTCTTATTCTTTGAGAAAAAATAAATTTTGTGCACTATGTTTTCACTTTATGGTTTATTCACTAACCATGGATATATTTTTATCAAAATATTTTTATTTCATTGGATTTAATAACCAAATAATGTTACCCTATTCAAGTGACTATTGATTCAGTTGTTTCTCTAGTAGTAAGGATTTGTGGTAAATTTAATTTCATTCATTGGGTTATGATCATTCTCTTGGTATTTTTTTGAATAATTTGGGTAAATTTTTTCCATTTTATTATATTATCTATTATTCTCTCATTGTTTTCTAGGAATATAAATTCCTACCACATAAACCCTTTTAAAAGTATTTCTCACTTCTTGGGTTATGTCATTTTGCAACCATCCACCTTCATTATCCAAGTGGATTATGATCTTGTTATCCATTTTATTTAAAAGGGGAAATTTATTTTAATTCTATATTATTTTTATTCCAATATGGATGATTATGTAAAAGTTGATTATGTATTGTTTAATCATCCACCTTCTTCATCTGGATGGGTTATGATCATGTTATCCCTTCTATTGACATGAGGAAAAGTCTTAACATTCTTGATGATTATTGACTGGTAACATAGGTTGATTGTGTATTTTCATTCCATATTTTTTATTATATGTATATCCATATTTTATTTAACCAAAGTTTCCTTACTCAATGGTATAAAATTTCTTTTTGACTCTTATGGTGATTGCATTGGACTTAATCAAGTGATAGGTGGGGAAAATTTATATATCTCCTTGATGAATTGAAAGGTCTCATGAGATAAAAGAGTTTGGTTTATAGTTTATAACTCTTCCAATAATAGTATAGTTTCTTCGAACAAGGCCTTGATAATATATTTTTGTTTTTTCCCATGATTAATTTCTTCAGTATGAGATATTTATTATTGATATCCATGTTTTCATTTATTCTCATGGATATAGAATGATCTTAGTTTGTAGTTGATTATGGCTTCATGATGTTTACTTATTCCTACCATAATATTTATGTAATATTTATTTCATAATTCCATCATTTTTATATTTTCCCTTAGTAAGAATTTGAGCTTTCCCATTCATATATTCCCATTTTCCAATGTTATAAAAAAAATTAATACATGTGACATGTTTAGAAATATGGAATGTATGAAAGAATTTATAGGATATGTTGAAGATTCATTGTGGATTTAGTAATTTATTATATAGTTAAAAAATTTATACAAATAACATGGTCTTTTTTAGTTATTGTTTTTTCTTAATTATCTAAATTTTTAAACCTGAAATGATCCTTAGGATATAATAGATGCAATAATCAGTATTGATTGTTTAATTAAGAATGTTTATATCTAGGATTTTATAGTTGGTAGTAAAATAAGTATGTAAATTATGTGTTTATGGAACCAAATCCAGGAGTTTGGGTCTAGGGTGTCATAGTTGGTATCAAAGGGTATTTTTAGATAAATTTAGAGATTAAGATGCTTGTTGAGGATAATAAGGATTTATGATTTAAGTTTGATAATATTTTCAAAGGTATAGATAACTCTTTGGGATAGTATATGATTTAACATTAAAGTAATAAAGCACTTTTATTTGGGAATTAGGATGAGAGAACTTTAGTGAAAGTCCTTAGAATAAGCCTAAGTATAGGATGATGCCCTGAATATTTGGTAAAGTCTTACGTATGTGGTTTTCTTATAAATTTGTTCCTTTTCAAGATAATAGAAAGTGGAAGAAATTATGGAATAGATTAATCTAGAGGTAATTACCCTAAAAAGGTTTGATTGAGCATAGACTCAATCTTTACTCTGGTTCATGATGAATGGGCATAATACTGCACACCTGGTTAGACACTCCTAGGGGTATTATTTGGTAAATAACATTCTATTTATGAACTATTATGAAGGATTTGAATTTTATTATTTTAGATAAAATAATAGGAAAGTGATCGTGGATAATATTTACTGAAATATAGAGGTTTATAAGTTAAAGTACATATTAATTGATATGTGCTTTTGAGGATAAGGGATAAGTTAGATTTTTAGAGTATAGATTTCAATGTTTTTTTTGGTTTAGAATATTTTTAAGAAATTTTTATGGTAATTTGGGATATTTATTTTGATAATTAGGTTAATAAATATGAGATAACCCAACTCAAAGTAACCTAGGTTGAACCCATAATTATATTTGTTAAACTTAGAGTGATATAGGTTGAACTAAATCTAATGTAAATTATGTTGTATGAACTATAGGATACCATGATATTTTTATAAAGTGATACTTATTGTGATTAATTTTTCCTATGGTTATTTATTATAATTATATTATAATGATCATTACTCATATCAACCCTTTAAGTTTTAGTAATGGTTGAAATTAAAAGGAACCATGGGTGCGGGAGAAAATACAGAGATTACCTTAATGAAAAACCCATTAGAATGGGTTAGGGGTTGAGAAACCTTGTTATTATGACAAAAAATCTATCAAAAAATATGATTAATAATGCAAAAATAGTCAAAGTCCCAAACACACCAAAGAAGATAAATATGGAGTCTCATAAAATATTAAGTGATGAAGATGATGAAGGATTGAGGATTCAATTTCCTATTTATCTAAAATGTTGGATGAATCATAGGGGAAATTTCATTAAAATTATAGTTAAATTAAATAAGTTTGGAGATGAAGGGCATCATACTCACAGGTTTGAGGGAAATAGAGAAGATACAAAAAATATGTTGCTTCAATTACTAGAGGGTTAAGTATTTTGTGACTGAATGTCCCAATCCAAGGGCCAGTGAGGGTGATAGTAACCAATAGCCTTGAGAAAAAGTAGGAACATATGAAACTACTAATAATCTATTATATAGTGAGTTTTGACTCCATGTTTTATAGGTTTTTATGTCATGTAAGTTTTCACTAATTATTGGATATTGAGTTATAAATAAAAATCCTTATTGGATGATTATCATATAAATCATTTTCAAGGTTTTTTGGAAGTTATTCCCTATGGATATGGTACTTATTCTCTTAGTATAATTATATGAAAAATTATGAATTTGTTAGATACCTTTATAAAGTTATTATAACAATTTTTCATATAGATAAATCTCATTCCACATCCAAAATAAACCCATTATCATCTAGTAGTATGTGGTTGATTTTGAGTTCCCTATATAAATTACAATGATTTTATGAGTCAAATTGTGAGGGTGAAATTTATTTAAGGGGTTTGATAATATAACACATTGATATTTGAATATATTAATTCTATTAAATGAGATAAATGTGTTTGATATCTTTCTCCACACACAATACCAAACTTAAACGAAATCGTGATATGTCTTGATAAAAACTAAATTATTAAGTATGGCCATTAAAACCTAGATGTTGAATTATAAATAATGAATAAGATTTGACACTATATGAAATATATATATATATAATAAATAATAATTTTAATTTGAATTAAATTCAATTAGTTTACCTAAAATGACAAATTAGATCATTTATTGTTTTGAAAAGCATTTTCCTGAAAATTGACTATTTATGCGATATACATATCTATTTCAAGAAATTTATGATTAATGATGATAAAATATATTTTATATGAATAATTTTTTAGTTCCAATTTAATTATTAAATAGTAGTAAACTTATATCTCTCATTTTTATTTAAATTTTAAATTTCTAAAATTTAGAATATCAAATTTACAAAATGAAAATTATTTTTGGATTCATTGTATTAATATTTTCTTAACATGAATTTGTAATAATCTTCTAAAAATAATAATTTTTAGTTGAATAGTACAAAATTCCATTTTTACAAATTATATGAATTTTATGACATTCCATGCTAATAAGACTTTTGAGCTTTCTACTTTACTATAAGGAAATAAGGAATTGTAAAAAAAATGGGTATAGAATGAAAAGTAAGAACATAATGATAACATAAGGTATAAGGAATAGTTTTTTGTAAGGGGGTTTCAATAGTAGGGTTTGGACTATACTGAAATTTGTTCTCCAATTATTAATCTAACCACTATCAGAGTTCTTATTAGCATTACAGATATAAAGGAATTATATTTTTAGCAGATGTATATAAATTTTTTATTTTTCCTAGATACTTAGAAGGTAATATAAAAAAGTTTCAAACAGAAGGTTTTATTGATTTAATGAAATAATATCTTATTTTCAAACTTAATAAAAGAATATATAGGCTAAAATAGGCACCAATGTAGTGGAATAAAAAATTTGAAGCATTCATGGGAAAAAATTATTTCATGATAGGTGACATGGATAAAAGTTTCTATTTCAAATCATTTTTAAATTTCTATATCATGCTATTATTTAATGTGGATGACATTATCATTGTATGAGACAATGAGGAAAGGATAAATGAGTTGAAGATAAAACTATCAAAAGAATTTGAAATGATGGATCTTGGTGAGATAAAAAATATTTTTGGGATGAGGATCATTTGAGATCATATTTTTGGAACCTTAAAGATATCAAAAATAACCTACATAGATAAGGTTTTTAGTAGGTTCAATATACAATAGGAAAACCTAGTTTTATTCCACTTATGAGTCACTTTAAGTTATCAAAGGAGTAGTCATTGGAGAAAGAAGGTGAACGTAATTACATTGTGAAAATACCTTATGAAACAATAATAGGGAGTCTTATGTATGTCATATATTACACTCAACCAAACATAGAACATGTAGTGGGAGTTGTCAAAAAGTACATTAAAAGTCTAGAAAGATGGTATGGGGAGGCTATGAAGTGGGTGTTGAGATACTTGAATGGGAGAAAGGATATATCACTATATTTCAAGGTATAAATTCATTTATATGGATATTTTTGATACATGATTGGGTGGTGACGTTGATCATAAAAGGAATATTGTAGGATATATTTATACCTATGGAGGCATAGTTATTAGTTGGGTGTCACAATTATAAAATATTATACCATTTTCTATTATATAGGTAGGATATGTTTCTATTATTGAAGTAATAAAGGATATGAAAATTGTTACAGATTTTTATAAAGGATTTGGATAGGGATAAAGAAGAGAATATGTTGTACTTAGATATCTAGAGTGTGATACATCTTGTGAGTAATCTGGTATTCCATTCCAAATAAAGAAAATTTATCTAAAATATCATTTCATTAGAGGATTATTTAAGGATAGATCTCTTGTCTTGAGGATGATTAATAGAATATAGAATCCAATTGATATGATGAAAAAGGTGATAGTCATTGAGAAATGGTGAGATTGTTATACCTTAATAAGACTTAAAATATAATGAAGGATAAAGGGTATAAATTAAACAAGGATAAATGGTGGATAATATTCTTAGAGTATGGTATCTATATAATCAGTCTCCAAGTGGGATAATTTTGTGATATGTGTAGCTTGATTTGATGCAATCTAGATTGTGCACCAAACCCCAACCTTGGTTTCCATTCTCAACACTAAGGTCCTAGGGGGTTGTAGGGTGTATAACCCCTTATACAACAGAGGGTTTGAGGTTTAGACATACCTAAATGTTTCTATAAAATAATATAGGGTACACATGGAGTTTCTTTATAAAATTTAAGTGGGTTTGACCTAGAATGTGGATTCAAAAATTTGATTTTCACATAGGGTTTATATATAATATAAAGTCATAATTGGTAGTTTTATATGGGATTAAGTAAATAAATGTTTCATATGGGATGAAACATGGACATGTGAAGGTCAAATTTTCATATTAATGTGTATGTAGATGAGTGGAAATTTTATTTTACAAAAATGGTAGTTTTAACTCATAAATTTATGACACACTGATTTTACTACCATTAAATATATATTTGAACATCAGAATGTTGCATTTTTTTAATATACTTAATTATTTATCTCTCTTCTAAAAAATATATAAATTTTTACTCCTCTCTATAAACATAGGGTATTCTTCGTGAACCATGTAAATAATTGTGTTTGATTTTATTTACTTTTTTTGTTCTATAAATTACATAGCATTTATCGCTATATTTCTTCTCATATAAGAATCACAAATATTCTATCTATATTTTCTCATATTTATAATTTCAACCGAATCCTATGAATTTGAAAATTTTTGCATACTTTGTCGATTTATATAATCAAATATTTTATTTCATAAAGTATTCTCCTCTTCCTCCATAAGGATACATGTATTCCCCTTCTTATCTACTTGATATAAATTTATGTTTATTCTTCATCGTTACCCTTGATCAAACAACCCTTTTGATTTAATGTGACTTCAAGTGCCAAGACACACTATTAGATAACACTCAAAATAGTGTTTCATAGACCATCCACATAGATCACTTCTATGTTTTTCAACTCATCTTAGTTAAATCCATGTTTTTCACTTACTTTGATTTTTAGGGATCTATCATTGTCAAATATAATCATAATATCAATACGACCCTTAACATTATTCAAGTGGTTCATGTTTCTAATCATCCGGGATGAACACCCTCTATTGAGGATTCATGTGATGTTGTTATTCGTTGATTTAATAGAAATATTAACTATAATTTCCTTCTCCTCCTTTTCCATCTAATAAATAATTGAATGAGTTGAGACATAAGTTGGTATCTCCTAATTATCTTCACTATATACATTGAATTCATAAAAAAAATCTAAAGGTGAAAATCTATTTTACAATGAAATCATGTTTAGTTACCTTGCATCCACTATCCATTGATTCTAATAAGAGTGATTTTTACTCTTATATTGCCTAAAATTCATAGCCTTAAAACCAAAATTAGAAAAATTAAAATAATATATATATATATATATATATATATATAAAGTTTTTATTCATTGAGGTGAAAATATGTTCTCATACTCCATTTAAGACTTCCAAGTGCCTATCCTCTCAAGTAGATTTTTTCATCTTCATAATAATACATAGGGTGACCAAGATAGCCACAAAACTGACATGTTATAAGAGAGAAAATTTTATGTGCATCTCTCCATATATTTTAGACCTATGAATTTATCTTTTGTTTTTTGTAAAATATATATGTTTGAGATTTATCACCAACCTTATGTTTTCCCATCTCATTTTCAAGTGCAACCCTAGTTTTTTATCTCTCTCATTTATATCCAATTATAACTTTTCTTTTTAAATATAGACTTTAATCATTTAATATTTCTAAACACCCATCAAGCCTTAATTAACCCTTTACTTTAATTATTTATCATATGATTTTTTAAAACTTTAGCTTATTACTTGAATTTTATGATTTCATTTCCACATCAAGCTTCCTCTTTAAAGTGACCATGTCCTCTTCAAAAAAATTCAACATTTTGTTTTTTCTTTAATGTAGCCATTAAGTTCACCAATCACCTTTTCTTTATCTTCAACTTTCACCTTGAAATCAATCACTTATTTAAATTTATCTTGATAAATCTATTAACTTTACACAAACTTCTATAAAAATTTATTTCAACATTGATTTGGTCAACATGCTCCAATGATTCCTTTAAAATGCCACTTATATCCTTGTTCTTCTTGCGTTGAGAATCAAAATCCTCAATATCTTCTTCAATTTATATATTTAGGTTAAAAAATTATTTGAGTTAGTTTTCTTATATATTTTCATATTTACCATTATTAACTATTACCATAATTTCATCCTCTATATAAAAATGAATCTAACAAAATTTTATTTTTCACATGAGGCTCAGCCCAGTTGGTGAGGTCTCTCTAAGTTCATCCACGAGACCCAGGTTCGAAAATAGGTGGAGGCATAATTCAGGGGGTATTGTAGCAGCATTATAGCAGGTACTATAGAAGGTATTGTAGCATTATTATATGGTACTGTAGTTTTTACTGTAGTAGGTATTGTTCAATACTGTAGCAGCCGGAACTATTCACCTTGGGCTGCCGGTTTGGGTTTGGAGTCATTAAGGCCTTCGGGCCACCCAAACCTTCAAGTCAATAAGGCTTCTAGGCCACCTCATGGCCTTTGGACCACCTAAAGGCCTTCAGGGCCACCTAATATGTAGTTTCCTAGATAGATTATACAAGGAACCACTCCAGAGGAGGACAAGAGCAGGTCACATTCACCATAGTAGAGCTAAAATGATTTGGAAGAATGAGAGGATATGGAATTTTCCATCGGTACCGAGATTTTTCATCTCTGCACATGGACATGCTAGTCGAACAGCCATGAAAAGGTGGAGAGTTGATCACGATGCAAATACTGGGGAGGGGCGATTTCATGTAATCATAGTGTGTATGATTTCCATAAGGCCTATGGGTCCTGTAATGTCTCCAAGACTATGGGAAATGTAATATCTAAACATACGAGACTTGTAAGGGTTCCCCCTCATCCCTTGAAAGGGGGTTATCAAAAATCAATAAAAAAGAAGGCCTTCGAGCCATTTAGACTAACAAAATTTTATTTAAAATGTGATTCACATTCATATTCTTCCTTACTCGCCATAATATTTAATTAAAACTTCTTAAATGATGTATTTCTAGGTTAAATGATTTGTTTCAATGGATACTTTATTTTATTATTTTGTGACTATTAACATTCAGGTTCTTCACATCTTGCAACAATATTCCCAACATTTCCATAGTTGAAACATGTTATTTGTATCTTTCCTTCATACCTTACTTTCCCATACTTCAACTTACTCACAATAAATGATAAGAACACATCACTTACATACTATTTTTCATTTTTATTACCATTAATATGGATCTTATTTATGGATTTAAATGCTACCTATTTTGATAAATATATAGATGTGATCTTCAAAATCACCCGATATCATAAGCAACCAACTTTATATTAATATCATCAAGTGATAATTACATGAAATTAATTTATTCAAGAGATGATACATTTGGATTATAAAAAAGTGGTAGACTGATAATAATTTTCAATATAATTTCATAATCCTTTATTTTATGGATGAATCCATGGATAGATTCTACAAATCCACTATGTTATAACAACCAACCATTACAAAAATAAACACCCAGGTATTTAGACTTAAAACCAAAAAGTAAAAAACGAATGTTTTTCCATGTCCTAAACCAAGATGGGGCTCAATCCACAACTACCCCAATCCCGCCACCATAGTGTAGGGGGTGGTGACAAGTTCTAAAGGCATAACTAACAAAGGGTAGACTTTTTCTAAGTACATGTAACACCCCAGGTAAATAAAGAATATGAAATTTTCATATTTATCCATATTTATGAATAAAATATTAATATTACTTTAAAGGGGACGATATGCTTGATGGCGTACCCAATACGCAATAACGAGTTTCTTAGGAATCTTGCGTTGCACTCTAATAATAATATAATATTATTTTAAATGGTAGTTAACGCCTAGCCGTTGTAATGGCGGGAATGAACGGAACTAACTACAAAATGATAATATATGTTTGTCAAATATTTTTACTTTTATCCAATAAATTTTAGAGGGTTAAAATGTGAATGAATCCAATTTTAAGCGTAAATATTCTAATATTCTTTAAAGGTCGATTAACCACCTTTTGATGGAGAACGCTTTTTAAATCCACTTTCTGACATTTTAATATGTTATATTATACCAAATAAAATTCTTCTTTATAATTGGGACATCAAAATTTACATTGTGTAAATTTTTTGTATTTTTCCAATAAAGTTCATTTTTTAATGAATAGTGAAAAATGTTGTATTTTAATTCAAAACCACCTTTTAATCTAATTTATTTATATGATTAGATTATCTATTGAATTGGTTTTAAAGTACAATTATAATATATTTTTACCATTTAATCCAATAGTGGTCATTGGAATTAATTTCACTTTGAAATTGGACTTAAACTAGTGTCAATCTTTTAATAGATATTGTTTCTTAAAAACACGCTATTTGTTTTGACAACGAGAATTAATTATTAAATTAATTAATTCAACATATATGTTTTGAATTTTGTAAAATAGAAATAATTTTTTAATTCAGAATATCAAATATATCTTAGGGTGAATTTTTGGTATTTTTCTGAAAAACTTCAATTTTTGATGAATAGTGAAACCACTAAGTGGTAGTTAAAGAAACTGATTTTTTGTTTAAATGAAACTTTGCCACTTCTGTGATTTGATTTTCAAAAATCTGACATACATGGTTGTCATTAATAATTAAAATTCGGTTCAATGAGATTAAAATAATTTTTGGCGAATAGTAATTTTTAAGTTTTATTAATCGCGATTAAAGGTAATTAGTGTAATTTAAGGTAAAAATAATGTTTTAATAATATGAAATGACCTAGACACATGTCCTACCCTCATTGGATGTGTCATGACTGACCAATAAAATCCATGGGTCAACTTGGGGACCCCATGGAGCCACTTTGGTACTAAAATGACATAAATAACTTTGTATTTAAAGTTAAAATTAAAATGTCACAAACATGTGTTGTTTTACTAAAACAATTTTTACATGGGGTTGTACAAGTCATATTTTTTACTATAAATATTCATTAGAAATATAAAAATATTTCCTAAATCATGATATTTTTTTTATTA
Organism: Viscum album; assembly: GCA_963277665.1. Classification (NCBI taxonomy): domain Eukaryota; kingdom Viridiplantae; phylum Streptophyta; class Magnoliopsida; order Santalales; family Viscaceae; genus Viscum; species Viscum album. The sequence goes on along the minus strand of OY728134.1, from coordinate 628,716,644 downwards.
TTTTTAGACACTAAATAAATTAAATTATTTATGACACCATGATGATGCAGCGATTACCTCATTATTTAACGATTTAAATAAAATGAAAAATAATGTAAAATCTAAGACCTACACTTGTCAAAAACCTATTTGATGGGTGGATCTCAAAACCTTATCACCTTATAATCTAAATATATCCTTTTGGGACCTTTAAAATCCGAAAATCATTATATAATAAAGTAATATTTTATAACTTTCCAAGAGTGCCCCTCCTCTCCTCTTATAAAAGGCCCCCACATCTACCACCTTACCCACACCTCTCAAGCCTTTGGATCAGAAAAACCCTTTCCATTTCATCTCTCCACATCCATATCTTCATCATTGAAGCATCACTTTGGGAAGAATCCTTTCCAAGGAAGCCTTTGAGCTCAAATCAAAAAGAGTTACCCGATTTAAAGGTAGTGTCCTCTCTTGTGTTCTTTTGTTTTATTTTGCTTCTCCAACCCCCTAAACTCTTTTTATTAATTTATTTTGTAACAACTACAGTATATTAAATATAATAGGATGTTTTTATTAGAATTATTATAGCTAAAATTACACACACCTACATCTAATGGTTAATGAACATACTGTTTCTGTGGATGGTGAATTTCTGCCTCACGAAACGATGATTGTTCAATATTATTTTAACACCCTCAAAGGTGACCATTAAGATGTCACTATATTTATATATGATATATAATATTTTTATTTTTTTAATTATGCTTCTGTATTTTCATTTATGTCATACCTTTGTAGTTTCCATTATGGTTAAACGCGGTATCTTCATTTTAGGAAGTGCGGACTACTGCCCCCTCAAAGTGATTTGATTCGTTAATACCATATGTGGTACATATAAAGGATAGATTTAATGATATTATATATGATACCATACTGTAATTATAATACTATTATGTATCATTATGTTTTAATTCCATTAAATAATAAATAGAAATGTAAGTAGAGTTCATGTGTACGTACGTCTTACCGTCTCCATGAACGGTACATTTCATTTCTTATCTCCAAATGTTATGTACTATTATAAGTACATATATATAATGGATATATATTTAATATATTACATCTAAATTATGGATATAATTCTGTAATTATAACATATATATCTCTTATTTTGTTTTAATTCCATTAATATGACAAAAAAAGAAAGTAGCGTTCATGCGTACGTACGACCTACCGTCTCCATGAATGGTGATTTTAAATTTTTTATCTCCAAATGTTATGGAATATTATAAAATGAAAATATAAGGGATATTTATGATATTTAAAACATCAATACTATTCTGGATATGATGTACCTATAACTATATGGAAAATTCTTTTCCAACAAGTTCAATTTTTACTCATGTACCGAACGTCAACAAAAACATCTGATATAAACTCACTTTATTAACCAATTATTATAAAATTATAATATTTGATATGAACTGAATAATAATATTTAAAGTAGGTCCTTAAGAAATTATAAATTGACCAAATTTTATTATTCAGGAGATTAAAGAATGATCGAGTCATGTCGGACACGAGGTAAGGGATTCAACCTCTCTCTTTCTTTTTAAGTACTCGCTTTTATGTCATTTCTTTTAAGCTCATCTTTATTATTTTTGGGGATGTTCTTTTATATTCCTCATACTGTAATTTTTATGTTCATATTATGAGAGACCCTATTTGATCTCATAAATCCATTTTTGGAAGTTTTAAGTGGCGTCGTTAGGCTGCCGAGTTTTCGTAAGGGATTTTTCATCTCACTTTTATTCCCGTGACATTTATGCTACATTTTCCACTATTTCCTTTGAGTGGTCTACATACTGAACATTATTATATACTTTGTATAGTTTAATTTCATTTATGGGTATTTACATCTTCATTTTATGACCCTTCATCCATGGGGTGTACGTTTCGAAAGTTACCCAACTCGGTAAGGGGACCTTTCACCCTCCTCTTTTTAAAAGACTTCTTTTGTTATGTCTTTTAATTCACATAATATTATGTTGTGATATGTTATGATATATAATTATTGATGTAAATTATATATCCAAGTAATGAGATACCCTTTTTATCTCTCGTCAACTCATTTTCTGAATTTTGAAGTGACGTCGTTAGGCTGTCGAATTTTACCAAGGGAACTTTTTAACCCAATTTCGATTTCTTTGGGTTCAACATGTAGTTATTGAATATGTAATCCTTTGAATATGTGTGAATGACCTTTTATTGTTTTACACTTAATATCCACTTATATTGGGTGTATTTATATTTGTCACACATAATTTTGAGACTGATTTATCCTTAATTTAAGGATACCTTCTTTATAAGGGGTTTCATCACATTTTACATTTCTATTGAGACTTCATTGTTGTTATGCACCAATTCACTCTTATATGGTGTATATACTGTCCTTTAGAATATTATATCATGAATCCATTTATTCTCATGATATTATAAAGTTCTGACTAAATGTTATTCCTCAATTATTGCATTCAAGTGTCTCTAATTTTTGTAAAAACCCTTTAACCAGAATATCGCTTTAAATGTTTTAATGATTTGTTCTTATTAATATCCATGTTTTCAAAATGGTTTTAAGGATTTATTTATATGGATATTAATGGTTTAAAATGTTTAAATCTTCAAGGTGGTATGGGACACTTTGATTCAAAAATCTCTTTATTAAATGTTTTAAATGGTTTTGAAAATGGTTTTTTTAATGGATTCATTATTTCAATATCCTAAAATGTTATATTGTGATTGAAATGTGGAAATGTTATGTTTACTTTATGCATGTTTTATGTCATACGTTTATGTTATGGTTCTTGGGCATTGTTATGAAAATGGGTGGTTCCATGATAAACTAAGGGCGGGTGAGCCCGATATAGCTCTCCAATGTATTGGGTAACGCGAAGGGGTTAAACTTTAAGGTTTCTCCAAAGAGATTTAGGGAGTATACTATGATGGGTATTCCAAACATAACCAAGAGGGTTAATCCCTACGTAATAATGTTATGAATTCCTTAAGTTACCTTTATGCCTTAGGATTTCTATGTTTTATTCCTGATTTTATGAGGTATGTTAAAGTGCTTATGTTTTGTGAGTAAAGTATGATTCCATTAATTCTTATGTATACATGTACTCATGTTTTCTTTCCATATTTCTATATCCCTTAATGAGATTTTTATGCTCATCCCAAGTTTTTGAAATGTTTTACACAGGACTTAAAGATGAATAGGGTCAAGGATGGGATCATGGAAAGACATGATATCTAAAACATGGAACTAGACATGTTTCTTTTAAGAGTTTTTTTATGGAAACTTAGTAGAAGTGTCTACTTTGTAATCTTTTGAGATGTAATAGTTATGTCCTAATTCTCTAAAACTCTAAACCTGAAAAGATCCTCAATGTGAATTATTCATTTAATTCAATATTAAGTAAGGTTTAAGGATGGGGCTTTGTAGTACATGTACACACACAGCCATATTGATGCAGAAGTGAAGAGGGAGTAAAAGTAAAAGAATCAAAAGGTTAAGGGAACAACCATACATAAAGAACCTATAGATAATACAAAATTAGGGTAGTTTCAATAGAAAAGTAAAGGGGAAAAATACACACCCAGCCATAAATGTTTCCCAACCTAAAAGAACTAGAAAAGTAAACCGCTGAGAGAGCTCATCTCTTGAATCCCAAGTTGTGACCACCGTACGTGGTCCAAAATACTAAGTATCCCTAAGATCCTCTAAAGTCACCACTGATATGTCTGTCATCTGAATAAGATACAACACATGTGGGAAAATCCCATGCAGGGGTTATTATATACATACCTAGTAGGATTCCCCAAAAGCTGAATGGGGATCAGTAAAAGATACAATAGGAATATAAAGACAGTATATGCAAGATATAGTCAAAGTGAACAACTCAACCGAAACCAAGAGTGGATAACCTCATCCAAGAACAAGGGGCTCAACATGGTGATTAGATGAACTACATATTGAGACTTTTCCACCTATAATAGAAAATTAGACTCATCCAACCATTAGAATTTATACACGGAAAGCACGTGGCATACCCCACACATATTCAAATCGCATAGAAAGAGATTAACCAAAACCAAGGGTATGGATACAGAAGAATATATATATATATATATGTGTGTGTGTGTGTGTGTGTGTGTGTGTGTTTATATATATATAATCATTCAAAATAATCCCAAACAAGATAGTAAGGGGATATCTATTTCATAGCTCATCCTAAGAAAAAAAGTAGCCAACAGTTCAAAATGTCCATCAATGATGCCAAACATCTCATAAGTCTACTCTGAGGTAACTGTTAAAGTCAAACCATGCCTCGTCATTTTGGCTCCCAGTCATGGGGCCACAAACTTGAAGTAGAGGACCCACACCCTAATTTGTCATGGGGTTATACTCTGGAATCCATCATGGACCCACTACCCAGATCTATTGGAGGTTACTACTTGGTAGTCATCAAGGACTCACTACCTAGCTCTACTAGAAGGTACCACTTGGTATTCATCGAGGACCCATAGCCCAGCTCTATTTTCGGATACCACTTAGTAGTCATTGAGGTCCCACCTCCTAGCTCTATTGGAGGGTACCACTCGGTAGTCATTGAGGAATACACTTCCCAACTCTACTAGAGGTTACCACTTGGTAATCATCGAGTACTCCACTACCCATCTCTAATGGAGGGAACCACTCGGTAGTCATCAAGGACTCCACTGCACAACTCTACTAGAGGGAACCACTCAGAATAAGGCCTAAGTGATCCTTACTGATCACTTCTATCATCTAGTGTCACCTGATCAAGAATCATTCCCATAACATTTCACATAATATCTCTAAATCCATAATGGAGGGAACTATCACATTATATGTGAAAAAACACTCAAGATAGGATACTCACGGGGAAAATTTTGAGTTCAAACTAAGGATATACTAAACCTTTAAGTTTCCTAAAAAATAAACCAAGGGATACACGATGTGTGAGGGGACTCACATGGTGTTTGGCCCCACTCCACCACCTGACCATGTCCATGGCCAGTACATAGCTCCCTTTCCATGTAGTAGTACACGCTGTGTAAGTGGAATACACAGCATTTCCAAGCTAACCGGGATCAGGTTGTGTCCTTCTAGCCTTGTTTATTTAAATTCATCCTATGTCCATGTACTTTAGTACACGATGTGTTTATTCACATGGGGTACCACTCGTGTGCTCTAGACGTGTTTGTGTACTAGTGTATAAGGCCATGTTCCTGGTAGTATACTCTCATACAGAGTCCTACCCATGTGGTCTATCACATGGATCGTCCACCCGGGGATGAGGGACACAGCGTGCAGAAGGGATACATTTTGTTTCATCCTTATGATTTTCTGAAACCTTAGCTGCCATACTTAAGGGGATACATGTTGTGTGTTCATCCTTATACATGGCGTGTAGTTGATTTTTTCACAGTTCTTTAGATCCATTTTACACTACTTAATTTCATCCATTAAACTAAGATTTTGGCATTATCTATACCTAAAAATAGTACATATGGACATGATCTATCATTTTTGGACATTGTTTGCTGGAAAAACAGATTCTATCAATCCTCAGTGGTTTTCTTGTTCAACCGATATGCACCGCACACTATGGATCATCCCATATCCATGGATATGATCTATGTTTGTCAAAAAATTCACCCATGCCTCAAAAAAACCTAGTGATAACTCTATTTAATCAATCCAAGCCTCATTCACCATTTTTTCATGATTATGGGGGTCCGATCGGGCTTAGTACTTCCCAAAAATGTCAAACTAGGACTGCAAGAAAGGCACTATAAAAAAATTTAAACCATCATTGGACAAGTTTCCTTGGACAATGATCAAGAAAGATGATACCAAGGTTATATAATAAAGAAATAACTCAATTTAAACCGGTACGTTGGTGCATTATTAGGCCACATGTAAGGACCCGACCCCAGTTGCCTGGAGTCAGTGCCTTATTTGATTTCGTTGGAAAAACCCTTACCTTAACTCCGAATGTGTTCCTCTCTTGAAATTATGCTCCTGGAATATGAAATTATAATTATTAATAACTTATTTAAGAACCTATTAGACATTTATTTAGTTTATCATTATTCTGGTTAGTTCATTTATGTTCTTATTGATAAGTTATTATATTGAATTTCGTCGTTTCGGAGTGTTCATTTTCTTTATTTTCATCTTCGGTTCACTTATTTTTACGTGTGTGGAATGGATGTAAATCTCTATAATTTAAATTATATATTATTTATGAACATAAATAGGTTTTATTTTTCATTTATATAACTTGGTTACATGGAAAGAGGATGAATTATTATATAGAACTTTAATGATAATTGTTTCGGTTAATTTGTGGGTTTTGATTACAACAAACTCATTTTTCTTTATAACTTAATACCATTTGTAAAAAGGAATTACATAATATTAAATAGGTTATATTATATATAATAATCTTTTTCAACCATAACAAGAATGTTTTCATGACCATAAATGAGAATGATAATAGAAATCGAAAGTCCATCATCCTTGAATGTGGAAAATTGACACATCTCGAATGGTGTTCTTGCTACTAGTATAAAAGAAGGTAAAAAGGGGGAGATGATGATAAATTATTCCACTATCATGACAAAATTAAAGTATATATAAGTTATTGGAGTCATCACAAAATTTGGATAAGTATAGGTAATAGAAAAATAAAACAAATAAACTTGAAAGGAAAGACAAAGAATTGAAAAGAGGAATTTACCTGTTGAACCAAACTTCCTTGAGAACCTCCTTAAAGAGAGGTTTTGGTATTTTTATGAGACCAAGGCTTGATGGACGTGGGGGAGGAGGTTGGGAAGGTATCTGGAAAGAATTTGGAGAAGGCACAAGGCTTGAGATGAGTGAATGGAAGGGGGAGTGAGAGGGGGTTTTATAGTGGAGGAGAGAGGGGATTTCTTAATATAAAATTCATTAATTTATTATATCTCCTAAAGACAAGGAATAGTTAGTATTACATGACCAAGAATAGTAATTTTATCATGTGAGTTCGAACCAAGTGGGCTTACATCACTTGTGATGTCATTAATAGTGTATTTAACTGATAATTTTCATATATGGTATTTTACCGTATTTCACTATTCATAAAAAATTCAAGTATTTCATAAAAATACCAAAACTTTACCCCAACCATTTTTCGACATGTATAATCCAAAAATGAAGTCCATTTTTCAAAAATAATTTTCTAAATATTGTTAATTTAATATTTAATTAAAATCATAATTTATTCTAAAAATAACAGTTTTAAAACATTTGTTTACTTATTTTAAAGCGTGGGTATATCGTACATACACTTGAATATTATTTATATACTATCATAGGTAAGGTTACTATTCATTAGGGTATATAGCTATTCATAAGGGTGTGTTACTATTCATAAGGGTAGGTTACTATTCACCAAAAATATGTTTTCCTTATTGGACTCCAAATAACTTACTGATCACAACTGTGTATGTCAGATTTTTGAATTTCACATCACAGAAGTGACAAACTTATGTTTTAAGGGTCACATAGAACTTAGTGGTTAATTACATTATGATTTCATGTGATTATGACATATTTATAAAAAAGGAGTTTTTAAAAAAATATTGGTTCGTAACACCACAATTGGCACATATTGATATAAGTGATTGATCTGCTCAATCAGTTTAATCAATAGGGGTATAAACCAAAAATTGATGAGTCCAACCTAGATATTAGATTTTTAGTAGTTTAAGGACGTGCTCTCAAATTATAGAAGTAATTTTTTTAATTATCTATGTTCTGATCTTCTCTGATCCATCATTTTGTCATCGTCTGAGGTGATTCTCCAATAAAGGAGGAAGAAGAAGCTTTGGAATAATCCCAGGGTTTATGTGACTAACCCTAGAGAATTATCTATGGTGATGGATTTTTATAAATTTTATTTAGGTTAAAATTAATTAATTAATTAATTAAAAAAATTAATTAATCCACTGAATGTACCGCAAATGAGCAAGGATTCTGAACTCCCCATGATGACCTATTTTATGCTGTGCCTGGTGTAAACGCCATGTTCCGAAATCAACCATGTTCTTAGATTTATGATCTGATATATCATTTAATATTTATCATGTTTTCTTTAAGAACCATTTATGCGTAATATAAAATATATTTAATATCTTTATAAAATTAATTTCGGGTATAGTGGGCCTCAAAATAGCTCTCAGTCTTAGTGCCTAGATCTGTAAATATATATATAGAAATATTTCAAAGTCTTACAAGGAGAAACAAGGTCTATAAATTAGTTCCTCCATCAATATTTTCATCCCTGAAAATAAAAACTACACAAACAACTCATTATACAAAGTCCACACTTGGCTCTCCCACTCCCAGGAACTCTGAGGCATGTTCCCATGTCGCCACAACATGTGGACCAAGGGGATGGTCTATCCATGAAATGTCCAATACTATAGATCCTTGATCACCACAAGGTGATTCAAAAAGGTTAATCTATCCTAAATGCCTAGATCACACAAATCGATAATGTTTGTGGGGTCATGCACATATGTCCTCAACTCTGAAAAGTGGAAGACGTCATGCACCTACTCCAGATATGGGGGTAAGGCAAGGTGGTAAGCAACCTCACCAACCCTCTGCATGATCCATAAATTCATGATGAACCTCAAGGATAGCTTGAATCCCCAGCCAAACCTCCACAATCCTCATCATGAGGAGACTCTTAAGAAAACGTGGTCTCTCTTCTTGAACTCCAAGGGCCTACAATGGCGATCTGCATAATATTTCTTCCTACTCTAGTCTGTCCTCATCCAGTCACGGATGACCTTTTCCTTCTCCATCATCACATGAACCATCTCTAGGCCCACTATATATGTCTCACCAATCTCTGTCCATCATAAGGGTGACCTTAAGAGTCACCCATAAAGGGCCTAAAATGGTTACATGTCGATGGTAGAGTGGTAGTTTTTTTTGTATGAAAACTCTTCCAAAGTTATGTTATCCTCCCATCTCCAACCGAAGTCTAACACACAAGCCCGCATCATATCCTCCAACACCTAGATAGTATGCTCAGTCTTCCCATCTATCTAGAGGTGAAATATTTTACTCATCCTCATTTATTTTCTGAATTCCTCTTAAAGGCCTCTCCATAATCGTAACATAAACCATGCATCATGATTGGAGACAATTTTCAAGGGAACCCCATGAAGGCGAATGATCACCCATACATAAAACTACCTCAAACTTTCCACAAAACGATGATATCTAATATAAAAAAGTGTGCCTACTTCATGAGTTAGTCAACTATAACCTAGATGGCGTCATAGAACTTCATTGTGCATAGAAGCCCTGACACAAAGTTCATGGATATGCTACCCCAATTCTACTCTGGGATCTCAAGAGGCTTCAAACAAACTTCTAGATCTTAGTGATCATCCTGCACTTTCTAACAAGTGAGGAACCGAGAGATGAACTTAGCTATGCTCCATCTCATACTGGACCACCAACACTACCACTTAAGGACTCTATAAATATTACCCGCACTAAGATGTACAACTAGGGGAGAAGTTTGGGACTCTCACATAACCTCCTCAAACATCATGTCTGGAACCAACATCCATCCCTAGAAAAAGATAGCATGATTCCCTCCTTCAAAATAACCATTTGGTGAATCACTTGTGGATATCTGGTCACATATGACCTCATAGTTGATTTCTCCCAACTAGGACTCTCTTACATGCTCAAGAAGTGAAAGAGTCATCACCATTGAATGTAGAAATTGTGTACCCTCCTTCTCAACTAGGGGCAGCTATAGAGAGTCCAACTGCTCTAAAGCCTCCTAAATCAAGTGATCTTGGTACTTCCTGCTAAGGGAATCTGATACTATGTTTACCTTCCCCATAGTATAGACTATCCCTAAGTCATAGTCCTGTAGGAACTCCAACCAATGTCATTGTCTCAGGCTCAAGTCCCTCTACATGAAGACATATCTAAGACTCTAATGGTCTAAATAAACCAAAAATCACTATCCCAAAAGATAGTTCCTTCAAATTCTCATGGAGAATAGTACTGCTATTAGCTCTAGATCATGAGTTGCATAGTTATTCTTGTGGGGTCTAAACTACTTAGAAATGTATTTGATAATATTCTATTGTTGCATCAACACGTAGCCAAGACAATATTCTAAGGCATCTAAATATACTACATGCTCAATTCCCTCCTTTGGTAGTATCAATGCAGGAGCACTCATTAGCCATAATTCATCAAAGGCCCTCTGGAACTACTCATTCTCGGAAAACAGATGTCATTTTAGTTCAGGGCAGTCAAAGGGGATGCTATTCAAGAGAATACTTCCAAAAACCTCCTCTAGTACCCTACCAAGACAAGGAAACTTTGCACCTATGAAACTCTCTTGGGTGTCTCCCAATAAAGAACTATATTGATATTCACTTTGTCTATGGATAAACCATGATCATAAATGACATGACTCATAAAGCGAACCTCATGAATCCAAAAATTGAACTTAGAGAGCTTCCAATAAAGTTTGTGATCTCGAAGAAAATATAGAACCATCCTCAAGTGATCTAAATTATCCTCCTCTAATAAAGAGTAGATTAGTAGGTATTCAATAAATATGACTATAAACTAGTCTAAATATGGCTAGAAAACCTGGTTCATCAAATCCATAAACAAGGTGGGTGCATTCATCATGTCAAAGGGGAATCACTAGGAACTCATAGTGTCCATAGTGACATCAGAATACTATATTTGGAATATAATCTTTGTGATCCCTCTACTCATGGTAAAAGGACCTGATATCAATATTCAAGAACCATCTCACACCTCGAAACTGGTCAAAGTGGTCTTTGGTCCTTGTAAATGGGTACTTTTTCTTTATCATGGCCTAGTTCAAATGTCGATAATCCTCACAAATCCATAAACTACCATATACCTTTTTCATGAACAACATTAGATCTTCCTAGGGGGACACACTGGTCCTGATGAAACCCTTCTCTCAAAGGTCCTCCAACAGAAACCGTAGCTCCCAAAGATTGGTAGGGTTCATCTGATATGCTGAATAATATATCAAACTGGTCCTGGAATGTAAGTCGATGAAAAACTCCATCTTCCTCCTCGAATGTAGTCCCATAACGTCCATAGGGAATATGTCCATATAATCCTCCACAATTGAAGAAACCCAAATGCCTAAAGATACTTCCGCACCAAGGGCTATACTCATTAACTGATGGGTGATGGGTTTCAGCCTCCTACTCATAGAACCCACATGTCTCACTATGAGATCTCTCTCACCCATAAATGTAAATATCGTCCTATCATCATGTAGGAATATGACTCGTTTGCGATGACATTCAATTTAGACTCAAACCATGGACAAAAAATCCATACCCAAGATGATTTCATAGGGTTCCACTATGATGATCAAAAGGTCCCACATGAACCACTCTCCACCAAGTGATAGCTCACACTGTTGGTAGGTAAAATATATAGAAGAAGTGTTCCTTGTAGGAATCTCAATATGAAGCTACTGGGCTAGCACCTCAATTGGGAGATCTTTATCTTGCATCGTGAGTATATAGATGAAGTAATGACTAGAACTTATGTCTAACAATACTGAATTAGATGTAGAATAAACACAAATAGTACCTTTTATTATCTCATGCATTGCGGGGTCATAAACCTCCAAAGTCTGTAGCTATCCACGGCCCAGACCACCAGCTCCTTGAGCCTAACATGGGCCACTTAATGGTGTCGGTGGGAGGATATTATAGCATCATACACAAACCATATCTTCTCCCAATCCTCTACCAGCTCCGCCTCCCTGGGGACCACCCTACCCTCACATGGGAGATCCCTGATCATGCTACTGCCATTGTTGTGGTGGTCTGTCAATTATCTTCCTTTTCTCTTTGGATCGTCTAGTCAGGAAGTCATAAGAAATATGAAATTTCCAATAAAAAGTATAGAATTGACCCTATCTGAGATTCTTTGGTGATCTTCACTGTCCCTACATCACACAACCTCATTCCTGATCCAAATTTTGAAAGGACTTCTTATGCTGAGATCCTGCCTACTAATGCCTGTTAGCTGCTGCAAGAAACTCAGCTTTGTGATATTCATTTCCATCTCCAGATGTCTAGTGTCCCTTTAACATAAATATCTTTATCACTGGTACTTGGTCCAGCACCTTGGCATAGGTTGGGATGCATAATGGCACCATGATAACATAGATCTCTCTATGGAGTCCCAGCTCAGACTTCTGTTCTTGAAAGTATCCATCACGAATCATTTTAATATAGTACCATGTAAGGTATATGAATCTTGTTTATTACGCATACACCATCATCCTGAAGGACCCCGGGACACCCTGAGAGGGGAGGGGTGAATCAGGGTGACCAATTTTTCTTTTAATATGATGGATCTTGTTCCCACGTTGGTAGGAACTTGTTGAACCTGTATGAAGATTATGATCATAATGAAAACATTCACAAGCACAGAGAAGACACAACCATTTTTACTTGGTTCACCACTAAGGGCTACGTCCAAGGAGCATACGCCGACAGGTTGTCGGTCGTACCAAAACCCACTATGCTTCACTAGCTATAGATTACAAAAGTTCGGGTACAGTCGCTCTGTCTCAGGCTCACTGCCTTTACAAAGGTTCAGGGATAACTCACTGCTTCCCTCGGGTCACTCCCGTTGACTCCCCCTGGCTCACTGCCGTTAGTGAAGTCCCACCCAGTTTATAGACGTGAAGGTCTCTTCTTCATTTGCATAAGAGTGCATCCTTAGTTGTATGTAGATGCTCTATTGAAGTCTGATTCTCACCAGAAGAAGAAAATCACTTTTCCTCGAATGTACCGAGTAGTCTCTCGGCTTTCGTGCAGCTCCAAACACGCCGGTGGGCTTCAGCAAAACCAGGCGCGCTTCTCCAAGACAGTCGTGCAAGTCCCACTATGGCGCGCAAGTCCAAACTGGCGCGCAAGTGTCATCAACAAACATGCGCGACTCTTCCTTCCCCAACTACAAACTTGCGCGGTCCACTTCCTTTCTCTTCCAAACCACCTTGGGCGCACAACCAAAAACCGGCGCGCAAGCTCTACTTGCGCGACAAAACTACCACCTGCGCGACTCAACCACCTGCGCGACGAGAGCTCGAACAATCTCTAGGCCTTGAACTTCGTGAGAAATGAGGAGGGGTGGTCCAGTATTTATAGGCAAACTGGACCCCCTGCGCGGCGGCGCGCAAGTCCCTCGACGGCGCGCAAGTCTTGTCTTCAATAAACTCTGTCGCGCAACTCACTTGCGCGACCCACCCAACACTTGCGCGACCTTCTTTCCTTAGCCAAATTTTGATGTTCTGATCCTCAAAAACATATGGCACGCAAGTCTTTTATCCTCCAAGAGCACGGCGCGCAAGTACCTTTGCCAAAGACACTTTACTTAATTGGCCGATTTTTAGGGCCAAAAATTTGGCAAACACTGGGAAACAGCGCCACCTTCACTACTGTTTTCTGCTTGAACGGTATGATCGCTTTGTTGGTACACACCCTGAACTTCCACTGAGGATTGACAACAAACACAAACCATACACGAAAACATTCTTTGAAGAACCTGGTTCCAACAATCTCCCCCTTTGGGTTTGTTGGCAATCATAATAAATTCAATAGATCGCCAACCATGAGCAAATCCAAAACGCAAGAATCAACTCAGCCAACACTCTAAGTCTACGTGAGCAATGCTCGGTGTAGAAAACAAGAGAGGAAGCTTGAATTGGGTCTTAGTGTTTTGAAATTCTCCATGACGCCCGGTGTTATCCTTATTAAACGTCTCATCACAATCTTACACTTCTCATCACAGAAGAATTTCTTGCCTTGAATTTATTCCTTTCTCCCCCATTGACAATAAAACCAAAGACCGAAAAGTTTGTTCAACGTTCAGCTCAAGCCATACTCCCCCTGGATAGTATCTCCCCCATAAACCTGCATCACATCCATAAGCAGATAAAAACAGTTAAAACAAATGGGGAGAGGGGACTTCCGGAGCCTCCTTATGCAGTAGGAGGTGGTCGAACACCGAGGTTCAACCGATGCTTCTCGAACACAGCCGCGGACAATGGCTTGGTTAGGATATCAGCCACTTGCTCATTAGTTCCAACATGATCCATTTTAATCACACCTTGTTCAACCTTTTCTTTGATAAAATGATACCGTATTTCAATATGTTTTGTACGAGAATGCTGAACCGGATTCTTCGTAAGATCAATTGCACTTTTTTTATCACAATAAATCACCATTGGTTGCTGCACCTTATCACCAATATCTGTTAGCTGCTGCTTCATCCAAAGAAGTTGAGTGCATGCTTTTGTGGCGGAGATATATTCAGCTTCAACAGTACTAAGAGAAGTACTTTCTTGTTTCTTGCTCAACCAACCAACACATTTCTTCCCAATATAGAAAGCTCCACCACTAGTGGACTTTCTATCTACGACATCACCAGCCCAGTCAGCATCAGAAAATGCTGATAATTCACTGTCCCTGCCTGCAGCAAAAAATAACCCGAAGTTATGTGTACCTTGAATGTACCTCATGATTCTTTTTACTACTGCCATATGTTCCTCCTTCGGATTACTCTGAAAGCGGGCCGCAAGGAATGTTGCAAAGACAATATCTGGCCTTGTCGCTGTCAGGTACAGTAGGCTTCCAATGATCCTCCTGTACATGGTGGGATCAACAGAGTTCCCATCCTCATGCTTTCCAAGTTTAGTTCCAACTGCAATCGGAGTTGACATTGGTTTGGAGTCTTGCATATTGAACTTCTTCAGCAGCTCTCTTGCATATTTTTCCTGAGAAATGAATGTGTATTCCTTCTTTTGAATCACTTGAAGCCCCAAGAAATATGTGAGCTCCCCAATCATAGACTTTTCAAATTCTGATTTCATGTGGTTGGCAAATTCATCCACTGATTTCTTCCTGCTGCCACCAAATATGATATCATCAACGTAGACAAGAACCATGAATTGATCTTTTGGAGAATTCTTCACATAGATATTGTGATCAACTCCTCCTCTTTTGAATTCCGACTTCTTGAGATATGAATCTAGTCGTGAGTACCACGCCCGTGGTGCCTGCTTCAAACCATATAGAGCTTTCTTTAGTTTGCAGACCTTTGTTTCATCGGTACCCAAGACAAAGCCCACTGGTTGTTCAATGTAGACTTCTTCTTCGAGTATACCATTCAAGAATGCTGTCTTGACATCCATTTGATATACTTTATATCCTCTTTGGAGTGCCATGGCAAGGAAAAGCCTGATTGACTCCAGTCTAGCCACTGGAGCAAAGGTTTCTTCAACATCAATGCCTTCAATCTGAGAGTATCCTTTACATACCAGTCGTACCTTGTTTCTGATGACACTTCCATGCTCATCAAACTTATTTTTGAAGATCCATTTGGTACCAATCACATTGTGACCTTTGGGTGTCTGGACCAGATCCCATGTCTGATTCTTGTCAATCTGATCTAATTCATCATTCATGGCTTTCACCCAAGATATATCTTTTGCAGCTTCTTCGAATGAGGATGGCTCTACAACTGATAGAAATACAGATTGCGTGGTATTCCTCATCCTTCTTGTTTGAGTGGGTGCACTCCTGTCCCCAATTATGTTGGATGGATCAATCTCAGCTCTTCGATTTCTCCTGTGAGGTTCAGTAGTATTCTCTTCAGCCATAGTTTCTGCTTCAGATTCTTCTTCTGAGTCAACATCATGATGTGACTGCTGAGTGTTTTGAACAACTTCATCTATTTCAGCACTTGTATTTTCTTCACGTTCACATTCTTCCTGACTTTCTATCACATCAGAATATGACGTCCTTAAAGCATTAGTGGTTTTCTCTTCAATTATCTTAACATCACTGCTTTCCACAATTCTTCCCAACCGCTTGTTGAAACATTTGTAGGCTTTGCTGTTCATTGAGTAACCAAGGAAAATTCCTTCATCTGTATTGTCGCCATATTTCCCTTGATTTCCTTCTTTGTTCCTGATGAATCATTTACTTCCAAAGACACGAAAGTATTTTAGAGACGGCTTCCGTCCATGCCACAATTCATATGGTGTATTCGTCTCACCCATATAAAGTCATGTTCGATTCTGAATGTACACTGCAGCTTGAACAGCCTCTTTCCAGTAATGTCATGGAATACGACTCTCAATCAGCATAGTTCGTGCCATGTTGTTCACCTGTCGATTCCTACATTCAACAACTCCATTTTGTTGGGGAGTTCTCACAGCAGCTACCTCATGTTGTATCCCATGCTTCTCTAGATAATTCTCAAATTCAATTGACGTGTATTCTCCTCCATTGTCAGATCGCAATACTTTGATTGTTCGTCCAGTATCATTCTCGGCGATTCGCCGATATGTTTTCATGCAGTCAAGGACTTGTCTTTTCCTGTGAATGACCATCACACATGCCATTCTACTGTAATCATCAATGAAAAGGACAAAGTACCTTTCTCCATGTGTTCCTGCAACATTTATTGGACCACAAACATCTGTATGAATCAGATCAAGAAGGTGAGATGCCCTTTTCTTCTTTGGCCGATATGAACTGCAGACCAGCTTCCCACGAATACAAGCATCACACGATTTTTCACGCTCACGCTTCAGGTTGGGAATGTCCATGACAATTCTCAATTTTGATATTTTCTCCATGTCTTGTTGATTGATGTGTCCCAATCTCCGATGCCACAGATTGTTTTCTTCTTCAACAGTCATGTAACATACATTTTCTTCACTATCAACCTGATACAAGTTTCCTTCTGTTCTGCATCCCTTCATGAGAGAATTGCCAGTTTTTCCCTTGATAGTGCAGCCTTTCTGATTAAAAGTAACAACAAGTCCTGAGTCACAGAGTTGACTCACGCTGAGGAGATTATGACGTAGGCCATCTACATAAAGGACTTCAGTCTTCTTTAGTTCTCCATTGTCTAATTTGGTACTTCCACTCCCTTTGATTTTCAGAGCCCCATCATTACCAAATCTTACTGTACCATCAACATTCTTTATGATATTTGTTAGTAGGCCGGCATTACCTGTCATATGAGATGAACAACCGCTATCTAGAATCCAGGTACTGTTGTTCTTTGTAGCTTTGAGGGCTACCTCTGCAAGGTTTGATTTCTCAATATTCCTCCTTTCCTTCCATGAGACATTAGATTGAGTAAATAGAACTGATGGCCTTTCAACTATCTCTTCTTCAAACCCAGGTTCTTCATAGTCAAAGTCTTCTTTAAGAGGTGAGAACCTGTTTGAAAGAGCAACATTGTCTTGCTGACGAGACTTGACATGTCTGGAACTTCTGTATGAGGTGTCAATGTCCCTTCTCTGCCTGCAATTAATGGCCTTATGACCAAAGTTAGAACAATGAAAACAATATCCATAGAAATTATTTCTTCTATAAGAATTAGGATATGAAATTGTTCTCCTTTGTTGAGCATCTATATCTTCTCCATTCAGATAGCTTCTTGCCTCTTCACAATAAGACATGGTATGGCCTAGATAGCCACAGAACTGACACTTCATGAGAAGAAATTTCTTCTCACTTGAATTTCTCCTTATAGCTTCTTCCTTGGGAGAATAGTAAGACTGTCTGCCATTTTTGAAAGTTTGAGGATAATTTTCAGGTCTCCTTTTAGTTTGGATTGAGGGTTCCTTTTTCAGCACTCTAGGTAACATTCCAACATGTTCAACTTTCATCTTATCTTTCTTTTGGATCTTTGCACTTCCAGCAGTTGATGACTCAGCCTCACAGCCAATTCCACTCTTTCCCTTACAAGCGGGTCTTTGATCACTCAAGATTTTTCCAACCCCATCTGAACCACACTTGGCTCTTGCGAGTAATTCTGCATCTGAGAATCGTCCAAACTGTATTTTCTTCCTTGATTCTTTTGGAACTGATTCAGTCTCCAGTTTACTCCTTAGAGTAACTACTTCCTCCTCATGACCCTCAGCAGTCTTGGATTTTTCATCCAGTCTGGATGTGAGGTCATTGATGACCTTTGCCTGCTCTTCAATTCTCAGCTTCAGATCTACTACATCATCATTGCTTTCAATTATTTTAGATTGTACCTTCACAAATTCTTCCATTCGTTCAATTTCAGCTTCAAGTTGATCAACATATTCAGTTGATTCTTCTACAATTGATTTCCACTTATTGAAGCTCTTACATTTAATCTTAAGCTTACTAACCGCATCCTTAAGTTGCATCTCAGGATCTATACAAGTTCTCAGTTGTTTTTCTCCTTCATTATCTTCTGGCTTTTCAACAGTGGCCATCATAGAAGCATGGTTCCCAGTTTTGAATTCTGGTTCTTCTTCATCACAGAATTCATTATCATCTTCTTCTTCTTCACAGACAAAACTCTTCCTTTGCATTTTCTTACCAGATTTGAAGTCTCCCTTTTTGAAGAACCTTCTCTGAGGCTTCTTGAAGTTTTCATCCTCACTATCTTTATCATTGATCATTTTCAAACACTGAGAAGCAATGTGCCCAACTTTTCCACAACGGAAACACGCGAGAGGTAACTTCCCTTTGAATTTCCCTTTCCCCTTCTGGAACTTCTTTGCAATGAGAGAAAGAATTTCTTTTTCTTCATCATCTTCACCGCTACTATCCTTTGATATTTTCAGTTTATCCATGGCCTTGAATTCCATTTCCTTGCTCACCCGAGTCGTAGCATCTTCAGGTTTGACTCTCATTTCATATGCTACCAAACTGCTCAGTAGATCATCTAAAGAAAGTTTGGAAAGATCTCTTTCCTCAAGGGCTGACACCTTCACATTATAAAGAGGTGGAAGTCTTCTCAATATTTTATTTACAATATCAATGTCATTGATTTCTTCGCCTAGACCCCGAATAGCTCCAACCACTTCGGTAATTCGATTGAAGAAAGAGTCTGCATTCTCGTCTGGATGCATCTTCAGATCATCAAACCGATTGTGCAGCACTTGTAGTTTCGCCTCCTTCACTTTTCTATCACCTTCATAAATATTCTCAAGTTTATCCCACATGGATTTTGCTGAGGTGCAATTCATCACCTTTAGATAGATCTGATCAGAAAGGGCTGCAGTGAGTGCATTCTGTGCTTTAGCATCTGCATCAAGAAGTTTCCTGTCTATTTCAGTCATAGCAAGGCCTGTTGGATCGGTGACTTGTATTCCTTGCACAGTAGAAAAAAGAACTTCCATTCCAAGAGATCTTAGATGAGATCTCATTCTGTTCTTCCAGATCTGGAAATTGCTTCCATCGAAGTGAGGGACTCCCCTAACATTGATCGCGTTTTCCATGACGAAGAAGGTCAGATTCAACACCAGCAACCTTTACGCTCTGATACCACTTGAAGGACCCCGGGACACCCTGAGAGGGGAGGGGTGAATCAGGGTGACCACTTTTTCTTTTAATATGATGGATCTTGTTCCCACATTGGTAGGAACTTGTTGAACCTGTATGAAGATTATGATCAGAATGAAAACATTCACAAGCACAGAGAATACACAACCATTTTTACTTGGTTCACCACTAAGGGCTACGTCCAAGGAGCATACGCTGACAGGTTGTCGGTCGTACCAAAAACCACTATGCTTCACTAGCTATAGATTACAAAAGTTCGGGTACAGTCGCTCTGTCCCAGGCTCACTGCCTTTACAAAGGTTCAGGGATAGCTCACTGCTTCCCTCGGGTCACTCCCGTTGACTCCCCCTGGATCACTGCTGTTGGTGAAGTCCCACCCAGTTTATAGACGTGAAGGTCTCTTCTTCATTTGCATAAGAGTGCATCCTTAGTTGTATGTAGATGCTCTATTGAAGTCCGATTCTCACCAGAAGAAGAAAATCACTTTTCCTCGAATGTACCGAGTAGTCTCTCAGCTTTCGTGCAGCTCCAAACACGCCGGTGGGCTTCAGCAAAACCAGGCGCGCTTCTCCAAGACAGTCGCGCAAGTCCCACTATGGCGCGCAAGTCCAAACTGGCGCGCAAGTGTCATCAACACACATGCGCGACTCTTCCTTCCCCAACTACAAACTTGCGCGGTCCACTTCCTTTCTCTTCCAAACCACCTTGGGCGCACAGCCAAAAACCGGCGCGCAAGCTCTACTTGAGCGACAAAACTACCACCTGCGCGACTCAACCACCTGCGCGACGAGAGCTCGAACAATCTCTCGGCCTTGAACTTCGTGAGAAATGAGGAGGGGTGGTCCAGTATTTATAGGCAAACTGGACCCCCTGCACGGCGGCGCGCAAGTCCCTCGACGGCGCGCAAGTCTTGTCTTCAATAAACTCTGTCACGCAACTCACTTGCGCTACCCACCCAACACTTGCGCGACCTTCTTTCCTTAGCCAAATTTTGATGTTCTGATCCTCAAAAACATATGGCGCGCAAGTCTTTTATCCTCCAAGAGCACGGCGCGCAAGTACCTTTTCCAAAGACACTTTACTTAATTGGCCGATTTTTAGGCCCAAAAATTTGGCAAACACTGGGAAACAGCGCCACCTTCACTACTGTTTTCTGCTTGAACGGTATGATCGCTTTGTTGGTACACACCCTGAACTTCCACTGAGGATTGACAACAAACACAAACCATACACCAAAACATGCTTTGAAGAACCTGGTTCCAACACATCCCTCCCTGATATACCTCTATAATCTTTTGAATCTGAACCAATCACATGAATGATGGGTATTACTCCTCATGGAGCAGCTACTGGAAGTCAGGACAATAGAGTGTTCACTTATTGTGCATCTATGTAACAAGACTCTACCAGCACTCAGCTACTACATTGAAAAGTCTAGATACTGGTGCAACCACATGATACATTGGGGTATGAATAACCCTAAAGATATGAACCAATAACTGTAACTAATCCTTTTTTACCTGAGGATCTGACTTACTGTGGGACCTTAGTGGTATCTGGTGTTGGAAATAATGGATCACGCTAAGCCTATGTGCATCCTCATCCTACTCTGTTGAGATTATTTTCTACTTTAAAGGTGGAGGTGATTCTACCTACCCACCTAGAGGAATAATCTCATGGGATAGACCCTTAACTAAGGCCTCATAACTCATCAGATTGTCCTCATTATTTGGAACCGGTATCCTATATGGTTGTCATCACAGAGGAATCATAACAGTTTTCAATAAGTACTATGGTTAGATTATCATATATATATATATATATATAATGGAGATTTTACTCAAGAAGAATATTCAAAGACTCAATATTATATGATGTATGTACCACTGATCCCTGCAACCAATGTTTTGGTATGCTAAGTCAACAAGCAGGTAGTCAAGGTCCCAGTGAATGGAAATGTCAGCCGCCTACACCATAACTAAATTATCTATCATGAGAGTCACACTCGAGAAATTTTGACAATGTTTCCCTAAATCCCAACCAAATCCTCAAAATTGAACTAGTCTAAATAACATCCCAGTGAATGAACTTTCTCTAATACCAATCTATCGCGACCCAAATCAAGCCAGGGCTCGAGATGCAACTACCCTAAGACCACCTACAGAGGCCTAGGGTTCGTGACACTAGATGCATAAATAAAATGGGGAGGCCTTTTACTAAGTCCTTGTACACACACACGGCCATCTCAATGCAGAATTACAAAGGTATTAAAAGTAAAATAATTAAAAATATAAGGGGATAACCATGCATGAAAAACCTCTAGACAGTATAAAATTATGGTAGTGTCAACAGAAAAGAAAAGGGGAAAATACACACCCAACTAAAAATATGTCCCAACCTGATATAACTATAAAAGTAAATCACTAAGAGATCATGGATCCTAAATCCCAATTTTCAACCACCGTACACAATCCAAAGTTACTGGTTTCCCTAAGATCCTTTGAAGTCACTGCCAACCCATCTATTGTCTATATAAGAAATGACACATGAAGGAAAATCCCATGCAGTGGGGAGTATATAAATACCCAGTAGGAAACCCCAAAAGTTGAAGGGGGAATTAAGAGATACAAAAGGAATAGAAAGATAGTATATTCAAGATACAGTCAAAGAGAACAACTCAACCCAAACCAATAAAGAGTAACCTCAACCAAGTACAAGGGGATTGACATGGTGGGTAGATGAACTACACGTCAATCCTTCTCTACTTATAGTAGGAGATTAAACTCATCTAACCATGAGAAGCTGGACACAGAAAGCATGTCGCATACCCCATGTGTCTTCACCTCTCATGGAAAGATAGTAACCAAAACAAAGGGTATGGATACAGAATAATATATATATATGCTTAGGAAAAAGAAGACCAAATGAGAGAGTAAGGGGATATCTATCTCAAAACTCATCCCAAGAAGAATAGTATCCAATAGTTCCAAAATTCCATCAACGATGCCCAACATCTCATGTGTCTTCTCTGAAGTAACAGTACAAGTCAATCCATTCCTTGTCATAGTGTTTCATAGTTGAGGGGATACAAGATCAAAGTAGAGGGAATGTGCCATAGTACGTCAATGGGGTTTCACTCTGGAATCCTTCAAGGACCCACTGCCCAACTCAACTGAAGGGTATCACTCAGTAGTCATTGAGGACCCACTGCCCGGGTCTACTGGAGGGTACCACTCAGTAGTCATTAAGGATCCACTTCCCATATCTATTGGAGGGTACCACTCGACAGTCATCAAGGACCCACTTCCCATCTCTACCTGAGGGAACCACTCAGTATTCATCGAGGACTCCACTGCCCAGATCTACTAAAGGGTACCACACATAGTCATCGAGGACTCTACTGCTTAGTTCTACTAGAGGGTACCACTCAGTAGTCATCAAGGACTCCATTTCCTAGCTATACTAGAGGGTACCATTTGGTATTCTCTAGTGATCATGTGTGATCACTACCATCATCGAGCATCACTTAACCAAGCATCATGCCCAGAACATTTCACATCATATCTATAAAGCCACAACAGATGACACCATCATTTTCTACATAAAAAAACACTCAGGATAGGCTAATCGAGGGATAAAATATGATTTTAAATAAAGGATATATAGAACCTTGAAGTTTCCTAAAAAGGAACCAAGGGAAACATGGTGTGTGAGGGGACCCACATAGCATGTAGTCCCACTCCACTGCCTGGTCATGTCCTTGGTCAGTACATGGCTCCCTATCTATGTAGTAGTACACATCATGTAGGTAGACTACATGGAATGTCCAAGCTAACCAGGACTAGTTTTTGTCCTTCTTACCATGTCCATGTAATTTAATCATGTGTCTATGTACTTTAGTACACAATGTGTTGCTTCACATGGGGTGTCACTCGTGTGCTCTGGTTGTGTCCATGTTGTCTGATACATGGTTGTGTACTCCCACATGGAGGCTAGCCTGAGTGGTCCATCACATGGATCTTCCACCCTAGGATGAGGTACATGACATGTAGAAGGGATATATTCCATTCCATCCTTATGGTTTCTTGAAACCATATCTATCTTAATTAAGGGGCTACATGTCGTGTGTTCATCCTTGTACATGGTGTGTAGTCAGAGTTTTCACAGTTCTTTGTA
Source organism: Viscum album (assembly GCA_963277665.1). Classification (NCBI taxonomy): domain Eukaryota; kingdom Viridiplantae; phylum Streptophyta; class Magnoliopsida; order Santalales; family Viscaceae; genus Viscum; species Viscum album. The sequence continues at coordinate 628,692,956 of OY728134.1, read as the reverse complement.
TATATTTTTTGCTGCTTGATTTCAGCCATTTTACTATGATTTTTTTCCCATATCCACCAAAAAATATTGTATCTAGACCATATCTATCATTTCTGGCCATCACTTGTTGGAAAATGGATTCCATTAATCCTTGGTGGTTTCATCATTCAACCTGCATGCCTTTCACGCCTTATATCATCCCATATCCATAGATATGATCTCTATTTATAAAAACAATCACCCATTCCTCAAAAAAATACCAAATATGGCCTTATTTCATCGATCCAAGCCTCATTCATCAATCATTCATGATTTTGGTGGTCTGATTGGGCTCGGTACCACCCGACAATGTCGAACTGGGACTGTTGGGTCCTACCAGTGATGAACACAAAGAAAATTTCGGAGAAAGGCACCATAACAAAGGTTAAACCATCATTTTCAAAGAATTATTTTCCAATGATAAATAACTATGATACCGAGGTTAGATAATAATGAAATAAATCAATTTAAACTAGTACGTATGTTCATTCTCAGGCCACAATTAGTGCAGATCGATAGAAAGGATCGATCTATTAAATAATTTTAATCAAAATGGGATTAAACCAAAAATTTATAAATCTTTCTAGATATTGGATCATTCTTCATTAAAGAACATTCTCACTAATGGTTAAAGGAATTCATTCTATTCATTGTGTCCTGATCTTCTCTAATCTGTCATTTCATCATCATCCGTGGTGATTTACTGATAAAGGAGCAAGGTGAATCTCTGAAATCCTCCCAAGGTTTATGTAGATAAACCCGTAGGATTTCCCATGGAAATGAATTTTTAGAAATTTCATTTAGGTTAAAATTAATTAATTAATTAATTAATTTACTGAACATATTTCCAATGAGTGAGGATTCGGAACGCCCTGTGTTAACCCAATTTATATCACGCTTAAGGTAAACATTTTGTTTTGAACTTGAATGTGGTCTCAGATTTATGATTCAAGATTATGTTTAATATTTATATTTTTTACTTAAAAACCATGCATGTGTAATATAAAATATATTTAATATATTTATAATTTTAATTACGGGAACATCAGGTCTTCGAATCGCATGTCATCTTAGCGCCTAACTCTAGAAATATATATATAAATATTTTAGAGTATTACAAGGAAAAATCAGGGTCTCTATATCATTCCCTCCTCCAAGATTTTTATCTTTGAAAATAAAAACAAGAAAAACAACTCAGGATACTAAACTCGCACTTGATTATCCCTATCTCAGGAACTCTACTGCATGTTTTGATGCTACCACAACACATGGACTAAGGGGATGCTCTGTCCATGTAGGGTCCTCTCCTGTTGATCCTCGATCGGAACTGGGAGATCTGAAAAAGTGGCTCCATCCTTGATGTTCATCTCTCCCCTATCGATAATGTGCATAGGTTTCATGCACGTATCTCCTCAGTTGTGATAACTAGAAGACGTCATGCACCTTCTTTAGCTATGGGGGTAGGGTGAGGCGGTAAGTAACCTCATCAATCGTATGTGTGATCTCGAACTTCTCGATGAACCTCAAGGATAGATTTCCTCCATGTATGAAACTATGTAATCCTCTTCATGGGGATACTATAAGAAAAATGTGGTCTCCATATTTGAACTCCAAATGCCTAATACAGTGATCTGCATAACATTTATGCTTGCGCTGGGCTTTCCTCATCTACTCATGGATGACTAGGACCTTATCTATAGTCACATGCATCATCTATGTGCCCACTAGAGATGTCTCACCGATATCTATCCATCATAAGGGTGACCTATAGGGTCTCTCATGAAGGGCTTAAAAAGGTATTATGCTGATGGTAGATTGGTGTCTATTATTGTATGAAAACAATACCAAAGGAATCTGATCCTACAAGCTCTGGACGAAGTCTAACATGAAATCCCTCAGCATATCATCCAACACCTGGATAGTGCACTTAGTCTTCCCATCAGTCTGGGGGTGAAAGGCTATACTCATCCTAATTTGGGTCCTAAATGCCTCTTGAATTCCTCTCCACAATCTTGAATTAAACTATGTGTCATGACCAGAGACAATCATTGAGGGCACATTATGAAGGCAAACGATATCTTATACGTACAATTGACCCAAAATTTCCATTAAACTCTTCTCCCTAATAGAAAGGAAGTGTTACAATTTTGTGAGTCATTAAACTATCACCCAAATGATGTCATGTAACTTCTCTATGCATATAATCCCTAACACAAAGTCTATGAATATGTCATCCCACTTCCACTTTGGGAACTCAAGGGGATACAACAAAACTGCTGGAACTTGGTGCTCATCCTTGACCTACTGAAAAGTGAGGCACTAAGAGATAAACTCATGTACTATTAATATAATGTAGAACAACAAAAACTATAGATGTGGGCCTTTGTACATATTCCCCACACCAAGATGTACAATTAATGGATAATTATGTAACTCTCACATCACTTCCTCCCACATCATGATTGGAATCACCTTCCATCCCTATAAAAAAGATGATGTGATTCTATCCTGCATAATATCTATCTAGTGAATCACCTGTGGATATCTAGTCACATATGACCTCACAGTAAATTTATCCTAACTAGTACTCTATTACATGCTCAATAAGTGAAGGATTTGGTACCATAGACTACAGAAAGGTTGCACTCTACTAGTCCATCAGGGTCAGTTGTAGGGAGGATAATTACTCTGAATACTCCGGAACTAAGGGAGAATGGGAATTTATAGTAAGGGAATCTATTAGTATGTTTCCATTTTATATAGTATATACTATCTCAAATACATAGTTCTTTAGGAACTCTAATGAGCTTTGTTGTCTCAGGTTCAAGTCCCTCTGCGTGAAGACGTATCAGAGACTGTGATGGTATGAGTAAACCACAAAGATCTCTCCCAAAAGGCAGTGCCTCTACATTCTCATATAGAATACTACCAATACTATCTCTAGGTCATGATTTTTAAATTTCTACTCATGGGGTCTCAAATGCCACCAACCAGCACTGTTGTTTCCATTTGTTTATTCATCAGGCTTTAGCATGCGTATTTCACATTTTTATGATAGTATTGGAGGGGGATCTTACTTATTATACACATATATGCATCCCATATATATTTATAACTATTTTCAGTACTACAAGATCTGTTCAGTGATCAAGTAAGGTGATACTAGCTTGAAGCAGTCATTTAGGAGTTGATGGGGTTTGTGGTCACTGTCTACGATTTATTCTTGGTGTGTTCTATTTTTTCCACTTGTATGAAATTAAATTCATGTATTGGGATGGTTTATATATTATTTATGTTATGGAGTTTATTTTTAGATCTTATCACTTGTACTAAAATTTATTTATTACATATAATTCTTCACATTTATTCATTTTAATCCCTTGATGATAGTCTCCAGACCATGGATAATTAGAGGTGATCTTCAAGGTTCGTCCCCATCTTCATTGTTGTCCTAGGAGAAGTACCAATGGAGAGAGTCATGAAAAATTGGTATCAAATATGATGGTTAAGAGATAAGGTGGATTTTAGTGATAGGTACTGGTGAGGATTTCATGGGTTATTAGGGAAACGGCATCAACTAGACTTAGTATGTGAAGTAATTAAGAGATACTAACTAAGACACATGATTTTAATCCCACTATAATATGATGCAAGTATATTAATATTACTAAATATATAGAGTGAATTTATTCTTCTTGTTGGGTAGATAACTAGTTAAGGATCATGTATCATGATTATCTGTGTCTATGGTTGAATTTTATAGATAATGGTAATTATATTGAATCTTAATTAATTAACCATAAATATTCCATATTCTGGGTTTAGGTAGTTCTGAATGTTTTCTATTTTTTAGGTATGGATCTAGGTTTAATTCCATATCATTTTCACACCTATAATGTCCAATGGGATGAACCATAAGATCTCTATAGATTTTATATTGATTAAAATGATGCTTGGAGGAATATTCTTAGAGAGTTTCAGAATCAAAGCCTACAAAAATACGAGGGCTCCAATTTAGATCATGAGTTTAAGGCGTGATTAGAAGAGTTAGAGATTTCATTCAGTTTTATCAGTGTTTAAAGGGATCACTATATTACATTAGCTATCATTATTTTGCATGGAGATTCTTGATAATGGTGTATTTTTCTCATCAAGGATTATGAGGAGTCATTAATCTCATCACATAAGTTTCTTGATTAATTTCAAGCCAAGTTTCTTTCATTGATAAAAAAATAAGCATATTCGAAAGAGATTATTACACTTTAACATGGTATTCTTAGTGTGTGGGATTTTTTTATTTATTATAATAACATACTTAATTATTCTTCAGACCTTCTACTAGATAAGGAGGATATGGAGGTGCATTTTGAGAAGGATTTGTATCTATAAATCTAGTGTTAGGTCACCTCGTTCATGTTATTAACATATCTTAATGTGTTGGTGGAGGTGGAGGTCATCGAGAGGGTACTGGATACGACCTATAGCAACCCTATCCTTTTACACATATTATTACATGATTTTAAGCATAAATTAAAATTAAATACAAACCAGTGATCAAAAATCCTAGTTTCTTTGGAAGACTAGATATATAATTAGAAAACATGAAACTAGAATAAAACATATTTTTATTTATCTCCATAATGAGCCTTGAACTCCCTTTGATATCCTAAAACTACATAGTATAATTTAAGGAATACATAGACAAAATGAGTGATCTAAAAATCCTAGTAAGGGAATAAACATGAAAATGAAACATGGTACATGAGTTATAAGGAATAACATGATAACTTAAAAGACATGGATAATGAATAAACATATGAAGTCATAACATATAGAACATGGAATCATATGATCATAGAAATATAGTAATTTTGCAGAAACACTTAACAGAACATAAACATGAGTCAAGGATAACTTCTAAGACAATATCACATGGTGTACAAAGTCCCATAATGGGTTAGGTTTACTCCCTAATCCTATAAATAATATCTAATGATACAAAACATTACCCAATTAATTGGAGAACTATATAGTCACACCCATAATAAAATATAAATTCATATGTGTTCCACATAAATAAATCAAACATAAGGAATAAAAATAAGGGTCACCCATGGAAATAAATGGGTTTTGTAATCATGTCATAAAGAAAAACCAAAGGGTGTATCATAATGGTATGCATAAAAGAAGGTATTTAAATAATTCTTGGAAATTAATAAAGGAAAAATAATAATATATCATGAATAATTATTTATAAATAAATTGGAAACATGAAAAATGGTGGTTAGGTAACTTTAAAAACGTGCCACTTAGGTGCAATTTTAGGGAAACGAAAAAAAGATTCTTTAATGAGGATAAAGGCATAATTATTTTCATAAAACTAGAAATGAAATAAAATAATTTTTCATGATAAAATGATGTATTTTAGAAAATATGGGTGTATTAAAAAAATTATGATGTGTACTTGAAAAGCATTAAGAAACAGAGAAGTTCCCTTTAATCGTGTTTTCTTATCGAGAAGAATTAAAAAGGGAATCTTTTAAAACCTATATTTCCCCATAAAAGAAAGATAAATTGAGCTATATATATGTGTGTGTGTGTAAAATATATACAGAATATAGGATAATTATATAATAATGATGAATATATAAATTTATGTAAAGGGAGATAAATCATTACGTAAATGAAATATAGAGGTTTAGAGAGATCCCTTACCTTATATCTGAATACATTCTACACTTGCACTTAATGTCCTGGATAATAAAATTAAATTAATTAATCACTTTATTAATAACCTATTCCATATATATGTTATTTATTATAACTTTATTAATTTAATTTATGGTCATTTTAATAAGTTATAATGTTCAATTTCATTATTCCAGGAGCGTTCGTATCATGGTTTCATGGTCTGTTCACTTACATATAATTATGGAAGTTCTTTAAAAATGGAAATATAAATCCTTTTAGTGCAATTAAATAGAATTATTTTACTTTCTGGAGTTTAAATGGTCCCATATATAATTTTATTTTCTGAAAATTGTATGATTCATTTAATAATATGTTAATGATAAATATTTAGTTTATTTTGGTAGCTTTTCCGACCATCCAAAACTAGTTTTGTTTTATTTAATGTTATGTCCTAAATATTTATAAGTTAATTTAAAACTTTTATGATGGAATTAGTGGAAAAAAACTCATCATACATGATAATAGTTAAGAGACATAATATGTATAATGGTTTTATTTTTCATTGAATAAGAGGAGATGAGAGAAGGGGTGTAAAGAAGATATTCCATTAGAAATATAAAATTCAAGTATATATATGATACTGGAGTTATTATGATTTGGTGAGACCATCATCACTTGGATGTGGGGAGATTTTGGAGGATAGTTTTTGGTAGGTAATTGGAAAGCTTAAAGTCTTAGAAGGTGTGAGGAGAAGGGGTGGTGATGGGTGGTATTTTTAAGGGAGGGAGAGGGGTGTTTTGATTATTATATTCATTAGATTATTATTTTGTATCAAGACTATCAATACTATTTATTCTTGTGAATATATATAGTAAATAGTGCATGTGAGTTTGAACTAATGGGTTATTACATAATCCGGGACTCCAAAATTCATGTATTTGGATTATAATGTTAAATACCATAAATTACCATATTTCACTATTCACCAAAAATTAAACTATTTTAGAAAAAATAAAAAAATTCACCCTAACCATTTTTTAATGTGTAGATTTAAAAAATGGAATAAATTATATGAAAACAATTTTTTAAATATGATAAATTTAATTTTTAAATAAAATTATCATCTATGTGAAAAATATTGATTTTAATATTATAAACGATTTTATAACCCTTTAAAAAATTACTTATGGTCTCATAAAATTATCTTATCATTATAATAAAACTTAATATTAATTTATGAATACATTTTATGAAAATAAATTTTATTTTAAATCATTATATTCATTATAAAATTAAAATTAAAACATTTATGTTTTACAAAAATATCAATAATTAATTTATAATTTTTAAAACATTTATTTATTTGTACCATGGTATAAATATATAATATTTTAATTTATAAAATACCTAAACATAATTTTACATTTCCATAGGTGGGGTTACTATTGTAATGGTCATATCACTATTCTAAACGGTTAGATTACTATTTTAACGGTCAGGATATTGTTCCAACAATCATGTTATTATTTCAATGGTCATATTACTATTCCAAAGCTGATATTTTTAATGGTCATATAGGTTCTTTAATTTCTATAAATACCTATTATTTCATTCATTTTTCATTCACTTATATTTTCTCTTCAAGGTTATAGATACTTTCATCTTCAAAATCAATATTTTATTATTAACACTATTTTATTTCTATATATTTTTTTGTAAGTGTTGTCATTTTGGTGGACCAAGAAGATCCAAATTATCCTATTATTATTCTATTATTTTATATTTATTACCTCATTGTAATATTTTTAATTCTTATTAGTTTATTTTATGACTAATTTATCATTATTCATTTATGAGAATAATGTTTTTTTGTTTTCTATATGTGATGTATGTTCTTTATACTGCATGAAATAATTATAAGAAGTTAAATTCCATTGATAAAGTTATAGGTCATTCCATTATTCACTCCTTAAGAAAATCTTTACTCAATTTTATTTACATACTAAGGTGAAAAAATGTGAGAGTACTTCTCCTTCATCGCTTTCTCTGATTCTCATGTTGCCTCTTCATACTTATGGTTTCTCCATAGAACTTTTACTAGGTCATTTATCTTCTTGAATAGAAATTTATATCTATGGTAAAAGATCTTCATCAGATGATCCTCACAAGAGAGATAAGTTTCCATCTATACCACCTTTGAATTGAGTTCATGTGAAGTATCTAGTATATACTTAATCAAAATGGATACATGGAATACATATTGTACTTAAGATATAGTTGGTGGAAGTGTTAGTCGATATGTCACAACTCTGATGAGATCATGAATATCAATAGGGATGATATATATAGGACTTATATTTCCCTACTTAACAAATATTTTGACTCTCTTCCATAGAGATATATAGATTAATTCGTTATATCTAACCTCAAACTCGAGGTCTCAATGATGATTGTCTTCATAGTGGTTCTGTCAACATGGGGTAGCCTTCATGTGATCCTGAATTTTATTCACCTTTTCTACTATTTACTCAACCATTTCAGGTCCCAAAAACTTACATTCACCAACTTCATCCCATAATGTAGGTTTTCTACATATTTTACCACAAAGAAATTCATATGGATCCATTTGGATTCTTGAGTGGAAACCATTATTGTAAGAGAACTCAACCAGAGGAAGATTTTCATCCCATAGTTCTTTTAAGTTCATTAATCATACTCTAAACATATCTTTCAATGTATGAATAGACCACTATGACTAGACTTATTTCTATAGATGATAAGTCATACTAAATTTCAGCTCAGTGTTTATGGCATGTTGGAGACTTTTCTAGATCTTTGAGGTAAATATCATATCTTGATCAAATATAATTCAAAATGGTACTCCATGTAGCCTCACCACTTATTTGATGTATATACATGGATGTTGATCGAGTGAGAAGATCTATCTAATTGAAATAAAGTGATGAGTCTTTGTAAGACTATCCACAACAACCCATATAGCATTATTTCCTTTGGATATGTTTTGAATTCCAATGAAAAATTCCATGGATATGTTTTCTCATTTCCATGTAGGTATGGGAAATGGTTACGTCATCCCCTTATAATTTTTACTTTCATCCTTCACTTGCTGACATACCAGGAAATTTGATGTATATTTAGTGATCACATTCTTCATATTGTCCTGCTAATAGTTCTCTCAGAGATCTCGATACATCTATTTGATCCCTAAGTTGATGGAGAAGGTTGTTCAATGTGAATAATTTAAAAGATTTTTCTTTATCTCAGGATTTTATGGTACAAATAGTCATGAAAAAAATATTATGACTCCTTCCTTGTCAATTTTAAAATATTAGGATTTACCATTTCTAATAACTTCTGCCTTCTTCTGAATTTCCTCATCAACTCTTTAATCATCCTTTATATTCTCTAAAAATGATGGTTGATCAATCATTTGATAAAGTAATGATGTTGTTACTTCCTTTATTATTACCATGTACATATTTTTAAAGTCTGATAATATTGGATCCTTCTAAATTCTTATCATTGAAAAATTTTAGAATCCTTTCTATTTAAAGAATCTTACACTTTACTTTCTTTACCAGGTTGGTAGTAGATTGAGTAGTCATAATCCTTGATGAGATGTAACCATATTAACTGAATAATATTAAACTTTTTCTATGTGGATATATATTTGAGGCTCTTATGATCTGTATATACCTCACACTTCTCCCCATAGAGATAATTTCTCCATATTTTCAATGCAGATTTCACAGGAACAAATTCTAGATCTTGTGTGGGATAGTTTTTCTTGAGAACTTTCAACTGCTTTGAGATGTAGGCTATAACTTTATCATTTTTCATCATTACACCACTTAAGCCTTTCTATGATGCATCATTTTATATCATTAAGAGTTACACACTTGTGGTTAGTGTAATTACTGGTGTAGTGATAAGCCTATTTTTCAAATCTTTGAAGCAATCTTCACATTCACTGGTCCGAAAAAAATTACTCCTAATTAAGATTGGTTAGTGGGTTGGAAAATAATGATAAGTTCCTCAAAAATCATCGGTAATACCCATATAAACCAAGGAAACTATATATCTCTATTACATATACTGTCTTAGGCCACTCCTCAACTTTATTTATCTTATAAGGGTCCATATATATGCTTTTACTGGTGATAATATTCCCCAAGAATGATACTTCTTCCATCCAGAACATACATTTACTACACTTTTCATATAGTTACTCCCTTCACCAAGTTTTTAGAAAAGAATCAAAATGCTCCTCATGTACCTCCTTGATCTTGGAGTATATCAAAATATCATCTAAAATGACTACCACAAATTTTTTGAGTTAATCTCTAAAGTATCTATTCATTAAGTTGATGAAAATTTTTGGAGCATTAGTGAGTCCGAAGGGAATCACTATGAACTTATAGTGTTTATACCTCATTCAAAATGTAGTCTTGGGAATATATTTATTCTTCACCTTTAATTGGTGATATCTCAACTGAAGGTCCACCTTAAAGAAATATTTATCCCCACGTAGTTGATCAAACAAGTCATTTATTCATGGTAGGATATAATTTTTCTTTATCATTATTTTTTAAAGATCATTATAATCAATGCAGAGGTGTATTGATTCATAATTATTCTTGAAAAGGAGGACTGGTGCACCCCACAGTGAAGCACTCAAGAATATTAAACCCTTTTACATATTCTCTTATAACCGATTCTTCAGTTATTTCAACTCAATGGTGTCCACCATATAAATATTCTTTGATATGGGTATAGATATAGGTATAATTTCAATTAAGAACTTAACCTATCAATCATGATGAAGACCTGAAAAATATTTAGGTAACACATTAGTTTATTCCCTCATAATGGACATGTATTCATGAATTATTCTCTACTTTGTCTCAATAATTTAAGTTAGATATTCTTTATCATAAGGCAATAATATCCATTCTAGAGAAGAATATTCCAAAGGATATTCATCCTCCTCTTTTCATTTTTACAGAATTGGAGGATGCCTCAGGATGTGAAGAGTGATATCCCTTTCTCGATAGTTGATGTTGGATTTATATAAAGACATCCAATCCATTCCCAATATGGCATCAAATCCATAAAAGGAAGTAAGACAATATTTTATGGGAGGTTTAGTCCAAAAACATTGACTGGGGAGGAGTTATATACTTTAGATGCAATAACTTTCCAATTTTCTGTTATCATGGATAACTTAGCCTCTATATTTTGAGGTTTTGTTTGAATAGTTCTACTAAAAGATATAAAAGAATTCATATAACCAGAATAAAAAAGTACATTTAATATTATTTAATGAATAACCAACATACATATCACCACTTCATTATCGGGATACACCTCAACAGTAGTGATAGCATATTCCCTTAATTGATATCTTGTAGTTTGTTATTATGGATTATATCTGAAACCCCTTAGCTTAGGTATTGGACCGTATAATGATAATGTTACTTGAAGTTGAAACATTGTTCTACAGGAAGAGTGTTGATCTAATCCTTTCTTTATTCTTATATATTAGTGGTATTTTTATATATCTTCAGTAATTATTAGTATTATTCTCCTCTTTTACACATTTGAATCATCTCCCAGTTCCCTTTAAACATTTATCAGGATGATTCTTCCCACAATTTTGATATGTGGGATATTGGGTTTTCTTTCCTCCGTGAGATTTATCTATTGATCCTCCCGTATTAATCTTAATTTTCATATTTTTATCTTTGATCCCATGAGACCCCTGAGAGTCTCCAATCTTCTTCTTAACCTTAAGGGCATGATAGAAAATCTCTTCATAGATGTAAAAGTCTCGAATCGCCGAGGATTTTCATAGACTCGTCTTTAATCCACTAAAGAAGTAATTCACCACACATTAAATATTCATGATAAAGATAGTGGCCTATCATGAAAGCCTTATAAATTTTTCCTGATACGCTCTAATAGAATTATCTTCCTTTTTATTCATTTTTAAGAACTCCCTCTCAATCGTAAGATATAGAGTTTGGGTAAAATATGTATCGAAAAATATTTTCTTTGATCATTCCCATTTCATGGAATCAATTTCTTATTTAGACTTGATGTTATGATCAGTTTCCACCACTGGTCAACTTCCCCATCAAAACGGTAGACTGTCGGTATAAATTTCTATTCTTCTAAGAATTAGAGGACATATAATATCTTCTCAATGGAGTTAATACATTTTACCATGATAAGGGTATAAAAATATCCACAAAAAGTAGGAGGCATTTTTCACATAAAGGATTCAACTACAAATTGATATTTTTTATGATAAGGTGGTTGTTCCACAAGATTCAAGTTATTTAGAACATGATCCATTTGATCTAGTACTGTTATGAAGTTCTGACATCATATTACCATCAGTTTCGGTATTTTACTAGGGAAATAATCACATTTCCTATCACATTGGTTATTGGTACAGGTTCTCTTATTTCTCTCCATTAAATAAAAAAGAAAATTAAAATTATGGGGATTGAATACTAATCTAATAAGAATATATAAAATCAACTATTAACATAGAAGGAATACCTTATAAATGAAAAGTATGTTCTAACTTATGATTCACATGTTTCAATCTAGGTTACCCGTGGTGATATAATTACCCCTAGGGTTATTATTAAAGTTTTCTATTCTTAATTCCCAAAAAATAACTAACCCCTCCTCTGATACCAACTATAGTAACCCTGTCCTTTTATATATATTATAACATGATTTTAAGCATAAATTACCATTAAATACAAAACAAGGATAAAAAATAATTATGTCTTTGGAAGACTAGGTACATAATTAGAAAACATGAAAATAGAATAAAATATATTTTTATTAATCTCTATAATGATCTCCTAACCCCCTTTGAGCTCCTAAAATTGTATATGATAACATGGGGAATACATAGACAAAATGGGTGATCTAAAAAGACCATTATGGGAATAAAAATAAAAATGAAACATGGTACATGAGTTTGAAGGCATGACATGATAACAAAAAAGGCATGTCTCATAAATAAAATTATATATGAATAAAATATAGAACATGGAATCATATGATCATGGCGATATAGTAATGTGTAAAAAACACATAACATGACATAAACATGAGTTAAGGCTAAATTCCAATATGATATCACAAGGTGGACAAAGTCCCATAATGGATTAGGTTTAATCCTAAATCCCATAAATAATGTCTCATGAGATAAAACATTACCCAATGAATCAAAGAACTATTTTTAAACACCCATTATAACATGTAAATTCATATTTGTTCCATATAAATAAATCAAACATAAGAATAAACATAAGGGTTGCTCATGGAAAGAAATGGGTTTCGTAATCATGTCATAAGGGATAACCAAAGGGCATATCATAATAGTATCCAGGAAAAAATGGATTTAAATAATTCTTGGAAATTAATAAAGGAAAAATAAAAATATATCATGAATAATTATTTCCAACTAAAGTGAAAACATGAAAAAGATTGGTTAGGTAACTTTAGAAATGTGACACTTAGGCATAGCTTTAGGAAAAATAATAAAGAATCCTTAAAGAGGATAAATGAATAATTATTTCCATAAAACTAAAAATGTACTAAAATATATTTTCATGATAAAATCAGTTATTTTATAAAAATATTTGGATTAAAAAATTTATTGTGTGTACTTGAAAAGGGGTAAGAAACAAAGAAGTTCTCTTCAATCGGGTTTGCTTATTGAGAGGAATTGAGAAGGGAACCTTTTAAAATATATGTTTCCCCATAAAATAAAGATGAATTGTTTTTTTGAACATATATACAGAATATTAGATAAGTATATACTATTAATGAATAGATAAATTGAGGAAAAGGGAGATAAATCATTTCCTAAAGGAAATATAGAGGTTCAGATAGATCCCTTACCTTATGTCTGAATGCATTATTCACTTTCACTTAATATCCTAGATAATAAAATAAAAATAATTAATTGCTTAATTAAAAACCTCTTATATATATTTGATTTATTCTAATTTTATTAAGTTCATTTATGGTCATTTCAATAAGTTATAATGTTCAATTTCATTTTTCTGAGAGCGTTCATTTCATGGTTTTATGGCCCGTTCACTTATTTATAATTATGAAAGTTATTTAAAAATGGAAATAAAACTATAGAAGTTAAATAAAATGGTATTAATTCACTTTATTAAGTTTAAATGGTCCCATATATTATTATTTTTATGGCATGTAGATGATTCATTTAATAAAATGTTAATGATAAATGTTTAGTTTATTTTGGCGGTTTCTCCAATCATCCTGAACTAGTTTTTTTTATTTAATGTTATGGACATATACTATTTACATAATATGAAACAAAATATAATATAAATATTAATTTCATTTTAAATAGTTATAATTTAATTTAAACCTTTCATGAAGGCATTAGTGGAAAACAAAAACTCATTATCCACGACAGCGATTAATCGACATAATATGGGCAATGGTTTTGTTTTTCATTGAATAGGAAGATATGAGAGAAGGGGTGGATAAATTATATTACATTAGTAATATAAAATTAAACTATATATATGATATTTTAGTTATTATAATCTGATGGATGAAGGAGTTTAGGAGACTGTATAAGAAGAAGAAAATTTAAAAGAGGTAGTTTGAGAATGTTACCTCTTGAATATTACCTCCTTCAGGGACCACTTAAGGAACTTGGAATTGGTCTTATAGTGGTACAATAATCATTTGGACATGTCGATACTATTTATGAGAGGTTATGGTAGATATTTGTAAATATTAATGGTTTGTAAGGTGTGAGGATAAGGGGTGGTGAGGGGTGGTATTTATAAGGGGAGGAGAGGAGTGTTTTGATTATTATATTCATTAGTTTATTATTTTGGCTCAAGACTATCAATATTATTTATTATTATGAATATATAAATTAAATGGTGAATTTTTGTTCTAACTAATGGGTTCTTACATCATCCATGTATCAAAAATTCATGTATTTGGATTATAATGATAAATACCACAAATTACTGTATTTCACTATTCACCAATAATTCAACTATTTTAGAGAAATCCTAAAAATTCACCCTAACAATTTTTAAACATGAATATTTCAAAAATGGAATCCAATTTATGAAAATAATTTCCAAAACATGATAAATTTATTTTTTAAATAAAATCCACATTTATTTGAAAAATACTAATTTTAATATTATAATCCCTTTTATGACCCTTTAAAAAATTAATTATGGTCTAATAAAATTATATTATAATTATAAAAAAACTTAATATTAATTTATGAATCCATTTTATGAAAATAAATTTTATTTTAAATCATTATATTCATTATAAAATTTCAAATAAAACATTTACATTTAACAAAAATACCAACACTTAATTTATCATTTTTAAAACATTTATTTACTTGTACCATGATATAAATATATCATATTTTCGTTTTATAATATACCTAAATATAATTTTACACTTACATAGGAGATTTTACTATTTTAACGGCTTTATTACTATTCCAAATGGACATATTACTATTCTAACTGTCAGGTTACTGTTCCAACAATCAGATTACTATTCCAATAGTCAAATTTATAACGGTAATATAGGTTCCTTAATTTTTATAAATACCTCTTATTTCAGTCATTCTTCATTCACTTCTATTTTATATTCAAGGTTATATATACTTTCATCTTCAAAAATGAATATTTTATTATTAACACTATGTTTTATTTCTATATCTTTGTTCATGAGTATGGTCATTCTAGTGGGTTGAGCAGATCAAAATTATCCTATTATTATTCTCTTATGTTCTATTTATTATCCTATTATAATATTTTCAATTCTTATTAGTTTATTTGATAACCAATTTATCATTATTAATTTATAAGAATAATGTTTTATTTGTTTCTCTATATGATGTATGTGATTTATAATATATGAAATAATAATAAGGAAAATTACATTGATAAAATTATAGGTCATTATAAGACTGGATTATCATGGTAGGGGAGTCATTATGACTCTATATGGAGCATATCTATGGACATAATTTTTCAATTTCTTGGTTATAATAATTCTCATACTATAAAAAGTTTTTTCGGGTCTTTTTATCTCATTTACCTATAGGTGGAAGATCTTGAACACTTTCTGGTGGATAAGGAGTGGTTTTTTTCACATTAAGGTTATGTATTTTGGAAGCATGAGTGTCTTAACTTCCTCATCAATAAGTATGGAGATAGTGTCCCTCTTTAGACAAAACTATTGTAGTAATGTCGTATGAGGCAGTAGCAGTTGGGCACTCCAGCTTTTGATCAACAAAGAGAGGATGGTGTAGGGAAAGGGCAGCCCTTGATGCCCATATTTCTTAGGGACAGTAAGTGGATGGAATTCATGGAGGTTTCCTCTGTTAGTTCCAAAGTGTTCATGGAGATAGACATGGTTAGATTCATTCCACAGATTCATCAACGATGAGTGATTTAGACATCAAGTTATTTACTTATATTTTACCCGGTTTATGGTTTTTTTATTTATAAGCTACACAATCCTTTATTTCACCCTTCATAATCCATGCTTTAGGACGTGAGTTGGATAGTATTCTAGTTCCCTTTGTGTTAACCACTCCAGTTGGAGGACGAGAAAGATTTTATAATATGTGTCAAGATTATGAGCTGATTCTAGAAAAATATCTCTCTTAGAAAAAATTATTATGTTTGTTAATATAGTTATATGACATCATCTTCAGTATGAACTAGTTGTATCCAGTATAGGCTGTTATTTATTTCATTAGGAGGTTATTTATAATCTATGATTTTGATGGATAGAATTTAATTTCATATGTGAGTGATAACATCAGATAAGTTAGAGACATGTCAAGTCCTTATCTTCCTTGATGACCAAGTTGATTTTAAGTTCAATGGATGACCGGTCAATGGTGTTTCTCAAGGTTATTAAATATTATTATGATGTATTTCCTAAAACTATTTTGATTTTACCCCTCAATGTGAGACTAATTTTTGGATAGAGTTAAAATCGTGTGTTTCTTTGATATCAATTTCCCCATATAGGTAGTGCTTTATAAGAAGTGAGAGATACTTATTTAGATTAATGATCTTATGAAAAGAAGATTTATTCATCCTAGTGTATCACCTTGATGTTATCTAGTTTTGTTTATGAAAATGTGAAATGAAATCATGCATTTAGGCATCAATAATAATCACTTGAATCAGGTGAAATTGACATACCACTATCCCCTCCCATAGATTGAAAATTTATTTTATTAGTTAAAGGGGGTTAACTGGTTCTTAAAGATAGATTTTTTTTCAATATATCATCATATGTGAGTGAATAATGAGGATATTTTGAATACTACTTTTATATTTCATTATGGGAATTATGATTTCTTTTTTATATCATTCAATGTTATGAATGATCCAACCATGTTCATGGAACTGATGAATTTGTTTGTTTTGTGAATTTCTAGACCAGTTCATGGTGGTGTTTATTGAGTCATAGGAGGATCACATAGAGAATTTTTAGCTATATTGGTAGTTCTTTGACATTTGCAATTGTTTTGGAAGCCATTTTAGTGTAAATTTTGGGCCTGTTAGGTCTATTTCTTAGTCCATATTGTGTTTTGGTGAGAATTAGTCATGTATACTTCAAATACTGAAGTAATTATTTATTAGGTATCTCCAAAAAATGTTTTATAGGTATAGAGTTTACTGAGTCTTTAAATCTATTATTGATAGTTCATATGTGAATTCTATCAGATTTGAACTACCTTGAAATTTTTGACCAAAAAGGACCAATATTTTTTTGGACTGACCAATGTTGAGATGCTTTTTGGTATTTAAATTAGGATCTTGTTATCGCCCCTAATATTTTCTTTCATGAAGGAGTTAAGTTTTAGGTTTATTTTGATTCTTCATATCTTTTCTTGGGTTTCATCCTAATTCAGTAGAGATTTTTCATCTTTTATGGGTCTTATAATTTATATCATCTTGTGTCAAACTATGTTATGCATCATCTTGAACTTATTATCAATGAACAATTTATGTTCTTCACATATCACAAGATACTGAGAGATATCTTCTCACAACATGATTTTGAATTAGTGTCAATGAAGGTGGATGAAATTCTTATAATATTTTGAATTTTATATTTCCTATA
The DNA here is from genome assembly GCA_963277665.1 of Viscum album. Lineage (NCBI taxonomy): Eukaryota > Viridiplantae > Streptophyta > Magnoliopsida > Santalales > Viscaceae > Viscum > Viscum album. The sequence continues at coordinate 628,675,022 of OY728134.1, read as the reverse complement.
CAATAATAAAAAAGTGTTTTTTTTTTAAAAATGAGTAGGAATTCACATGGTGGTGTTTTGTGTGAGTAAGAGATGCTTGGAGATTTATGGAGGAGATCTCCACAATGAACCATGATATGGGAGAAGCTATTGGTAGAGGGTTTCCTTATCTGATGATGGTGCATTTTTCTTTGGTACAGAAAGTGTAGGAATCCCAGTTGGGTAATTATAAGGTGTGGGTATATAGAGATCAAGTTGTTTGTAGTGAATCCCCTAACGGATGGTCTAAGGATTATCAACATCAGGTTTTATTCTAGGGGAGGATCTCCATTCCTTTAGATATGTGTGATGTGATTATTTATGAGTTCTACAGTTCTACTTTAGTGATACATCATGGTGTGGATAAAATTTATCATGCCTTGAGAGTTTAGTTTTGGTGGTCTAGTATAAAGATATATTTTTTAGAGTTTTTAACTTAATGATTAGTATGATAGAGGTTGAAGGTTGGGCATTATGTTCTTGATGGGCTGCTTCAACCACTTAATGTTCCCTATTGGAATTGGGTGGACATATCGATGGACTTCATCACCAATTTATATTAGGATTAGAGATTAAATGATTTTATCTAGGTTATCTTGGATTTCCAGATGTAGTCAGCCCATTTCTTGGTGATTAAAGAGTAAAATACAGTGAATGTGTTGTTGAGTAAGTATCTGGTGGAGGTTTTGAGGCTTCATGGGGTTCTAAATATGATCATTTATGATCATGATCTCTTTTTTTACCTCCAATGTATGGAGAGGTATTTAGTGTTATTTTAGCTCTCGGTTTTGTAATAAAACTACTTTTTATCTACAAACGGATGGTTAAAAAGAGTAAACTATCCAAAATTTAGAATACATGTTGCATGAAAGTATTTTAGTTTTTTTAGGTTTGTAGGTGAGGCACATACCCTTGGTGGAGTTTTATTATAATAATAGTTATTACTCTAATATTGTTATGGAACCATTTAAAGTTTTGTATGGATGACCATACAGATCTCTATTTTATTGGACTAAGGTTTGGGAGTTGATGATTCTAAAACAGAAATTGATGCAGAACATAATGGAGAAGGTATAGGTGATCCACATGAGAATAAAGGTAGCTTGGGATCATCAAAAAACCTATGATAATCATAGTAGGAGTCCTTTGGAGTTTGAAATTGGTGATCATGTGTTCTTGAAGTTATTTATTGAGTCAAATACTCACTTTCTTTCTTTGTTTTGGAAATCAAAATACACTTTATATGAACTTGATTTAAATTTATCTTTTTATAGTTTTTATTTTTGTAAAAAATGAATTATAGGTAACTAAAATAATATAGATCTTAATAAGGTTTATAAAAATATGGTAGTAAAAATTTTCCTAATAGATTACTTTCACAATATTCAAGATCACTGTAGTGGTGTAAGATGAACTTATTATTGGATAAATTAAAATGATAAGTAAATAGGTAAATGATGAAGTTGCTACCAATGCTATTATAAAAAAAATATGATTTTTATGAAATTAAACCATTTAAGTTTGTTACAACACTAACTATATATAGATACTAATATATACCATCAAACAATATAACAATAATACATCAATAATTGAGATTTCTGAAAAAAAATCATTTTGATTTTGTGAAATTTCTTATTTCTAAGATAGATTCCAATCAGTGTAATAATTTTCTTTTTGAGTGTATTTATTAAGAGTTATCTCTTGTGAAAATTTATTATAAATCTCTTAGAATTTAAATTTTAATTATTCTAATACCAATCTTTCATGATCAAGGGATTATGAGGATAAGAAGATAGAGTTTTCATAGCTATAACATTATACATATTGATAGGTTAAGTCAACAAATTTCAAGGATAGGAAGAATGTGCACCTTACAAAATGTTTAAAGTCATAGATACCTTGTATTTAGTCTAAATATCCACCTTTAACTATGGTTTAAAATTTTTATTTATAATATATTTTTAAAGGAGTATTTGGTCAACTTAAAACTTGAAGTTGGAAGATTATTAGTTAAATTATTATAATACAGTTCACCCACCCACCCCCTATATATTTATTAAATAATATCCTTCATAAAAATTGGTATCAGATAAAGTCTTTACATTATTATGAGATAATATTAATTTTCTATTAGTTCATTAGAATTTAATTTTAGTTCCCCTAAACTAACTGTATTGGTAAAGGAAATATTTCATTTTTCAATGGCAGAGTTTCTAATAGGAACACTAAATTTAAATCTGACCAAACCACTCATTTTTTATAGAAATGATTATGAATAATTCCATGATTATATGAATTATTATATCATTAATACTAGTGTTTACAATTTTCTTATGATTACTAGGAGTTATAAAGTTCAAGAGAATTTGTTTTCATTTTTATCTTAAATAAAATCTAGAGTATCAGGTAAATCATAAATTTCCTAATACTTTTTATATTCTATAGACAAGAAGCTTTCCAGCCAAATATCATATTTTGAAATGGAAAATGGTATTCAGAAGAAATTAGAGACTTCTCATTTTTGAACTCCTAAAGTTTTTGAGACTTGAAGAGAAATGTTGAGAGAATATTATCAACATTTTAATTTTCTACCTGGTGAAATGGTAACACAAATGCATTAATGATTTTTAACAATTGTAAATATTTTAAAATATTTGGGTGAGAAATAACTATCATATGAATTTATTATTGAAAATTTTATTGATATAAAGTTAAAAGAGTGGGAATCGAAGAGTACAAATATTTAAAACATAAAAAAAATTAATAATATAAGTTCATATGAATTGATTATAACATTAATGTAATATTAAAATAGACTATAAAGATATTTGGAGAAATTGAAGAGGAAAATGAAGTATTGTTTGTGTCCACTTTTGGTAATCCTACTTCTAATATTTTACTTCTTATGATAATACTTCTAAATCTAAATTTTCAAGGAATAAATGTAATCATTCTGATCAAAGTAGTCTATAAAATAGTGAAAATGAGAATCTTGAACTTACTATAAAGATGAACAAGATTTTTAGTAATAAGAACTTATAATATAATCATCGAAAATACAGAAAATGTAGAAATTATAAGAATGATTCTTAAAATGTTATATGTTATGAATGAAATAATATAGGTCATAACAGGATGTTTTTTCCTAAATTGAAGAGGAAAGTTAAAATGTCAAAGAGATATTCTAAAAGTAAAGGGAAGAATATATTAAGAGATTTAGACACCTAGAACATAAGTGAGGGTGGTATATCTTCTGATAGTTTATAAAAAATAGTGGAAATGAAAGTTTTAAAATCATTGGAATTTATATAGATTTTATTAATGATGAAAATTTTATAATGGATAATTTAGATACTAAATATTTTAAAATTTTAACTCTTGATTCTAAATTTACTTATACTTTTGAGGATGATTATCCAAAATCATCAGATGATGAAAAATTTAGTTCATTGAATGATGAAAAAATAAATTCATTGGAATATGAGTAAGATTTATCTAATTTTTATAAATGGATAGATATATTAATCTCATTAAGAAATAAAACAAGAAATTAAAAAATTACTATGATTTTTCTAATACTAGTTTTATTAAAGGAAATAATATAATTTTAATGTTAACTTATGAAGTTTCAAAATATTCATCAGAATTAATTTCTAAATCTAATTTAAAATCAAATTCATAAGATCAAAATATAATTATTAATATTAAATCTAAAGTTATTAGTTTAAATATACTTTTATCTAAATTTACTTCCATTAAAAATATTGATAAAATCTATAGAAAAATTAGACTCACTAGAACTTATAATGGAATTGGTTTTACTTATGATAAATCTCTTTAAAAATTGAATTATTTTTTACCTAAAATTACACCCTTTGCATTAAATTTCATAAGGGAGGTCACTAGAATAAATTTTATTCCTTAAAACAAGTTTAATCTTTTTGTTTTAATAAAACATTTATTTCTAAATAAATAGTTATTGTTCAACACATAATAGTTAGACAAATGTGGGTTCCTAAAATCTTGTTTTCTAACGTAATTAGACCCAAGAAATCTTGGGTACCAAGAACATAGTTTTATATTTTTTAGGAAATTAATTCAAGAATTAGTAGCCAAAATAAATGGTATAAGGGAATTCTTTTTTCTCAACACATGATAGGTGAGAATTTCAACTTCTGGGATTCAAAAAAGTTGAATAGAGGATAATTCACTTTTGGAGACAACACATGGGGAAAAATAATTTAAATTTTTCATATCTATTTTCTTAGAAAAACTATGAGATCAAATGTTTTATATGTTTTAAGTATTAATCATAACCTTATTAGTATTATTGAATTATTCAATGAGCATTATATTGTGAACTTCAAGAATGATAAATTTACTATTCAAAGTTCAAAAGGTACTTTCATTCTATTTTATGATAGGTATAAGAATGTATACACTCTAGACCTAGAAAATTAAAGTCATTAGAATTTACCTTTTTTAAGTGAAATAAAATATTTATCTTGGTTTTGGAATAGTATATTATGTCATTGTAAGTTTTAGACATTATTCATACTTTATAGGAAAGGATGTGTTATGGATCTGTCATAACTTAAGTTTAATTCAATTAGACTATGGGATCCTTGTCAATTTGGTAAGAAACATAAGTCTAGTTTTAAACCTAAAAGTAAAGTCTCAACCTCGGAATATTTATAGTTAGGGCACATGGATTTATTTGGTCTTGAACAAATTAGAAGTATTGAGGGAAAAGAACTGTTTGTATGTCTTGGTTGATGATTACACTAGATCTACTTAGGTTTATTTTCTTACATGAAAATATAAATATATTAATCATTTTAAGTTATTTTTTAATTCCATTCTAAATAATAAAAACCTACCATTAATTAAAATCTTGAGGGATAATGATGGTGAGTTTGTGAACTCATATTCTGAAACTTGTTGTAGTAAAAGTGGTATTACCCATAATCTTTTAGCACCTATAACAGTATAGAAAAATGGTTTAATTGAACAAATAAATAGAAATATTTTTAAAATTAGTCAAAATTTTATAAGTGATTATTCTATTTTTAGAATATTTTAAGACAAGGCTATGAGTACTGATTTTTATACTCTAAATAGATCTTTACTCATACATTTTCTTAATAAAACTTCTTATGAGTTTTGGATTGAAAGAAAGAAAGAAATTATTAATTCAAAGTCTTTGGGTGTAAATTATCTATCCTGAATACTAAATATCAATTGCATAAATTGGAACCTAAAGTTGAAAAGGGAATTTTTATTGGTTATTCGACAAATAGTATGTCTTATAGAGTTTCCAATAAAAGAAAAAATATTATTGAAGAAATGAATCATGTAATGTTTGAGGAAACTGGTCCTTTTCTTTTAAACCTCTGGAAGTTTATCCTCTAGATTATTTTTTGGAAAAATATCCCACTAGTTTACCAAATGTTGATACAAAACTATGGATAGTAAATCCTCCAAAAATTAAACCATCAGATTTTTAATATCCAAAAATTACTTTAATAAAATATTTACACTCATTAGTTTAAGATCATCTTACTAAATTACCTAAAAACCAATCATTCTTAAGGAATTATCCTATAGATGGTATTATTGGTGATGTAAGCTAACTAGTTAAAATGATAAGTTCCTTAATAAATAATTATGATCATCATGCATTCTTATCACAATTTGATCCTAAAACAGATGTTGATTCCTTAGGATATGAAAGTTGGATAACCACTATGAATGAAGAGCTTAACCAATTTGAAAGGGACCGAGTTTGTAATTTAGTTTAATGAACTAAATATCTCATAGAAATTATAGTAAAATGGGTTTTTAGAAACAAATGTAATGAAAATGGAAATATTGTTAGGAATAAGGAAATACTTTTTGTTAATATTTATTTTTAAGAAAAAGTCATGTATTGTGGTGAAAACTTTTCACCATTAGATAGATTATAATATATATGAATCTTACTATCCTTTACAACACATCTAAATTTTAATTTATTTCAAATTTATGTAAAAAAAATTATTAATTTATACATTCAAGAGTAATTTTATATTAAATAGCCTCTGAGATTTGAAGATAATAAATTTTTATAATTTTTAATTTAAAATTACTAAAGAACTCTATGAACTTAAACAAGACCTAAGAGCTTGGTATGATTTACTTGAAAAGTATTTACCTCGAAACAATTTTATTAAATAATGTTTTGATACAACCCATTTTATAAATAATATTTTTAAAGACGTAATTTTTTTTCACATTTATGTTGATAACATTATTATTGGTTCAACTCAAAAATTTATCTCTGGTAGTTTTTCATAACTTATGAAAAATGAGACCGAAATGAGCGTAATGGGTGGAATAAACTTTTTTCTTGATTTTTAAAATTCTATAAAACCAGAAGGAAACATTTTAACAAGACATAAATATATTAAATACCTAATAAAACATTTTGGTTTTTAAAATCCATTGAGTATAAGTACTCCGGTAAAAAATTCTATCAAAATTGACCTTGATGAATATAGAAAATCGATATATCAAAAACTTTATAGAAATCTGATGAGAAGTTTATTATATCTTATAAAAATTCAACTAGACATTACGTTTTCAATATGTTTATGTCTGAGGTTTTAAAAAAATATGAAAGGATCAAATTAAAATCATTAAAATTAATCTCTTATTACCTCAAAGGAACTTGGGAACTTGGTTTATTTTATTCTTTAGAAATTATTTTGTTGTTGAAATTTAATCAGATTATATCTTTAGAGGCAGTCAATTAGATAGAAAATTTAATTCTAGAATATTTCTTTTAGTAGGAGAAGCTTTTGTTTTGTGTTATAGTAAGAAACATTCTATAGCACATTCCACTTCTGAAGTTGAATATGTAGCAGTCAGAAGTTTTTTTGATCAAGTGTTGTATATTCCACAAACACTCATTGATTTTCCTTTGAGTTTCACTCAAACTCCAATCCTTTGAGATAATACTAGTATTGTCCCTATTTCTAGGAACCCAGCACAAAACTCATAATAAAAATATATAGATGCAAGACAAAATTTTCTTATGGATCCCACACAAAAAGTAGATATAATTCTCAATATTGTTGAAACTAAAAACCATCTTATTTATATTTTTTTAAAACCTTTAAATTTTGATAGATTTGAATACATTGAACAAAATTTTTTGAATGATCTACCTAAAGAGGCCTTTAAATATTTTCTTGTTCATCCAATCTCTTAACATTGAAAAACTCGTCGAGTAAGGGATAATACATTTTTAATTCGTCAATTTTTCATTTTTTTATTGGATTTTAAATTCATTTATTTAATGTCTAATGAAATTTGTGATTGTAACATCCCGAGTTTTTGAAAGGATTTATTTTTGGGTAAATTTCAATTTTTGAGTTAGTGGTTGGACAAACCCTTTTTCTTGATATTTAGAGCCTCGTTCTGGGAGTTATTTTAATTGAATACCTTTTTATAGGTGTATTATATGTTTTAGTGGAAGTCTCAGGGTTTTAGTTAAACATTGGAGGAATAAAGGATGGCCCAGTCTACTAAAAGCACTGTAGGAAAATTACACGACATATAATAATTTTATTTCATGGATTTTCAGGGCAGGTTAGTGAAATACCTAAATTTACACAGTGTATAAATTATTAGGGAAGTTTTTTTAAATATGTGGTAAGGGGGTTTGGCCCCCCTTATTTTGACACATAGTAAGGGTAGTTCCTAGCTTGCATGCCTCTATCCCTCTACCCTAGGTTTATTCCATTATCTAGTGTTTGAGATCTGATCTTCGATCTGTCAATGGATATGGATTAGTCTTATTAAGGCCTTTGATCTGATAGCCTCTTTTCTTCTTTTCTCTCTCTATATCAAACACTAAATCCATGGGAACTGTTTTAACCTATTTTCAAGGTGTTCATCTAAAATTCTAATTTCTTAAAAATCGATATGAGTTAGAGGCTAAGATAGAATGAGTAGATATCTACCAACACAAGGTAGGTGGTGCTCATATTTCTTAGTAATTTTTTGGTTGTTTAGGGGGTGCGACTTTGAGAACATCCTTGGGTAGATTTATCAAGACCCAAATTAATTAACTCCTTGCCTTTAAATTAATTACAAGACAATATGGGATGCCTCTAGGCTTTCCCCATCCATTTCTTCCATGACCAAGATGGGTATGGGGATTGATACCACTTGGGAAGTTAGATCGGGTGTGTTATTTATATTAAATTGAATTGTTTTATTAATTAAATAGATTATGAGTTCCCTTAGAACTGGATGGTCTTGGGCCAAGGATTGAGATGGTATTTTCCATCTGGTTTGAGGTTATACAATGATCAGAATGGGCTTGGACCGAGGCATTTGGCTGATGTTGATAACAGGTTGGGAGAGTTTTTCATCGGTTTGAGGTAGCGAAGCTATCAGGTTGCAGGCATGGCCCAAGTGATTTTGGATGATGATGGTTTTTGGTTTTAGAGAGACGGTTTCAAGGTAATGAGTTTTTGGAATGGTGTGTATTAGATTTTCATTAGTGATTTTCTCTCACTCATATTGGCCAATGCACTTTTTGGATTAGTGCGCACACAATAGGACTTATATGAGGAGGTGGTATTGATAACTAATGTGGGTAGAGGCCTCCATTAGTTACATATTAGGATGACGGTTGGAGGTGATTCCATATAAATACATGGGGATGGTGAGGATCCATCAGTTAATAGTTTTGAGACTATCGGTTGGGGGCTGAGGGTTGTCATACATGAGTTCGTTGGTCCAGGGATGAAGGTTTTTGGCGCAGCGGAAGCGCGTGGGTGGATGTTCCACTTGGCTTTTTTTCATTAAAATGATCAATCCGGGATCAATACGACGATAAATGCCAGTCTCCACAGATCAAATCACAGAAAAAGACAAAGAAGATGGTTTGTCCCGGAACCACAAACAAGGATCGTTACAGGTTGATTATAGTTAATTTAATTAATTATAAATAAATATCTTTTGGGTGTTCTTTCTTCATTGATTTTCTCGATCACATTGTCGATGTGATCTGTCGTTGAATTGCAGAAGCCAAGTGTAGACTCCCTCTAGCGGTGATCCACACGTGTACCTTGTATCTCTGGACGTCGCCAAAGGATTCTCTGGGTGCTAGCATGGATAAGCCTTTGCTTGCGTTGTCCGCCTTAGATCGTCTTGATCTGATGGAAGAGGATCTCTCTCGGTCTTGAGAGCATTCTTAGAGGAAGTGGTTCTTTCGGTCTTGAAATAATTCTCCAGAGATGTTGTGCACAATGATTCTCTTGTGTAGGAAAAGAGTTGGGTTGTGAGGATATTTATAATCGATTTTGAGGTTGTAGAGTTATGACAATAAACACATTATGCATTTCATTTATTAACTCTTATTGAAAACCCACATGTCGAATAATTAATTCCTTGACATGTGCTCATGCTGATTATAATAAATATCATTTAATAAAATGATATTATATCCTCAAAAACCCGACTGGAAAAACTACACGGCATGTAATAATAAATACACGACATGTACTTGTTTTTTATTGAAAACTACACGGCGTGTACATTAAATGCACACGGCGTGTATATCTTGTTTTCATTTATTCATTTCCTTTCCAAAATAAAACTACACGGCATGTACATTTAATAATATATGGTGTGTACTAGTTTTATTTTATTTTTCCTCCATCATTTAAAACAACTTAGGATTCCTTGAATAATTATTAAACCACATACGGGAATAATATTTATTCAACTTGAGATACTTGGATACACTTAGTGTGTGACTCTCTAGGCCTCTTTCTCGTTGGCATTAGGCAGGCTTGCCTAAAGTCCAAGATTACTATCTAGCAACGGGTCAAGGCACCCAAGATAAAGAAGTTGACGCCGCATTGACGTATCACCTCATATGAACGCTTTCTGTGTAATTTAATCCATTTGTCTCGATATCTCATCAAGCAGGTTTCATGGCAGTGTCATAAACCTATATGCTTGATCTTTCGTTCTTTGACTACCTGAAATAAACTCTTCGTTTACACCAGGGCCATGGAATTTAATGCGACAGTTCTATTTCAATCAAAGGGTCGAGATATCAACTTTTATAAATGGAAGGGATAAATCCTTCCTCGACTTATCCATTAACAATATGTCACTCGTGACACACCCAACGTACCCTACTTCCCGCCAACTGTCTGCGTGACAGTTTTTGTCAGTAAATCTAAGTGTGCGAGTCATGACATGAGTTAATGATAATATTTCTGTCTAAGGACCATTACACATGCTCGCAAATAGCAGTATCCTATGACACCAAGACATGAGGAATTACTACTGGCGGGTCTGTTCTCATAATCTCCCATCTTGGAGATTACCAAGTGCGAACTCCATGAGAGAGAGTCTCATCTTCTTACGAGTACTTCGCACATGATGGTCTATATACTATGTGTCCTATCATAGTATTTCATCCAACCGCAGAACTTTATTTAAGAATATTGTTATAGCATTTCAAGGTTCTCATCATAGCGGGGATCTGCTATGACCTTATTAATGAAAAAAATATTCCAGGACATTATTATATTATAGTCATGTAGAACAATGAAAAATATTTAATAAGTGAACATTTATGTAATCAAAGTACAAAACAGTTGGTTCTGAGGACACCAACCCTTACAAACTCCCACTTGGACTAGAGCTAACTGCCTACGACTTTTAGTCTGCTAGACCTCACATGATGATCATGTTTCTACTGAGTCAAGGCTTTAGTCAATGGGTCCGCCACATTGTCTTCCATGGAAATACTGCTCACTGCAACTTCACCTCTCTGAGAAAAATCCCTCAAGAGATGATACTTCCGAAGTATGTGCTTTTTCTGCTGATGTGACCTTGGCTCTTTTGCAAGTGCCACAGCTACAGTATTATCACAATAGAGTGTGATAGGATCTTTACTACTCGGTACTACATCCAGCTCTTGGACGAAGCTTCGCATCCATACTTCTTCTTTAGCTACCTCATAAGCAGCGATATACTCGGACTCTGCTGTAGAATCTACCACCACACTTTGTTTTGAGCTCTTCCAGCTCACTGCACCTCCATTCAAACTGAAGATGTATCCAGTCTGTGACTTCATGTCATCTTGATCAGTCTGGAAACTAGCATCTACATGTTCTCTGATGACTAGTTCCTCATCTCCTCCATAAACCAGGAACATATCCTTAGTACGCCTCAGATACTTAAGGATAGTCTTAACTGCCATCCAATGGCGGTCTCCTGGATTAGCTTGATATATACCTACCGCACTCAATGCGTAAGCAACATCTAGCCTCGTACATAGCATAGCATACATGACTGACCCAATCAAAGATGCGTAAGGGATCCTTGCCATCCTCTTTCTTTCCTCATGTGTTTGAGGACACATTTTCATGGAAAGATGAATTCCATGTGACACTGGCAACAATCCCCTCTTGGACTGTTCTATACTGAATCTCTTCAGTATCTTGTCAATGTATGTACTTTGACTCAGGCCCAGCATTCTCTTGGATCTATCACGATGGATCTTGATCCCAAGAATATATGTCGCCTCGCCCAAGTCTTTCATGGAGAATCATTTATGCAACCATTCCTTAACTGACTGTAAGACAGGTACTTCGTTTCCAATTAGCAATATGTCATCAACATATACTATTAAGAAAACGACTAAACTTCCACTAAACCTTTTGTAGACACAAGGCTCACATTCATTCTTAACAAAGCCAAATTCTGTGAAAGCTTCATCAAAACGAATGTTCCATGACCTTGATGCATGCTTTAATCCATAAATGGATTTCTGAAACTTGCATACCTTGTTGGCATCCTTTGGAGTCATAAACCCTTCAGGTTGTGTCATGTAGACATCTTCCTGGAGGTTTCCGTTAAGGAAAGCTATTTTGACATCCATTTGCCAAATTTCATAGTCATGGTAAGCAGCAATGGAAAATAGGATTCTGATGGATTTCAGCATTGCAATTGGTGAAAAGGTTTCATCATAGTCAATTCCTTGACACTGGCTAAAACCTTTTGCAACCAGTCGTGCCTTGTAGGTGCTGACTTGCCCCTCCATGTCCAGTTTCCTCTTGAATACCCATTTATTACCAATAGGCTTTACATCAACTGGAGGATCTACCAAAATCCAGACTTGGTTTTGGTACATGGAATCCATTTCAGAATTCATGGCTTCTTGCCACTTGGAAACGTCTGTGCCTTCAACTTCTTCCTTGTAGGTAAGAGGGTCATCATTGTCAACCAATAATGAGTCACCATCCTCGGTGACAAGAAAACCATATCGTTCTGGTTCTCTCACCTCTCTTGTGATCCTATGCAGTTCTTGTGTCTCTAGAACAGATTTTTCTTCCACGAGGCTTTGTGGAATCTGTTCTTGTACCAACTTCTGTGTATCTTGATCCTCGACTTCATCGAAGTCTATCTCACTCCCACTATCTCTTTTGGAGATGTGATCCCTCTCAAGGAATATGGTGTGTCTTGCCACTATAACCTTTTTGTCTAAGGGGTTTTATAGGTAATATCCTCTTGTTTCCTTGGGATATCCTATAAAGATACACTTTGTGCCTCGGGGTACAAGTTTGTTACCTAAAGAGGCCTTAACAAATGCTTCACTACCCCACACATGTAAATTCGATAACATGGCTTTGCGTCCACTCCATAATTAGTATGGAATACCATTTATCGATTTAGTTGGTACTTGGTTTAGTATGTGCACTTCTGTTTGTAATTCATTTCCCCAAAAGGATAATGGAAGACTAGCATGACTCATCATTGATCTCACCATGTCCAACAGGGTGTGGTTCCTCCTTTCACTTACACCATTCCAATGAGGTGTGTAAGGAGGAGTGAGTTGAGATAGAATCCCAAACTCCCGTAAGAAATCAATGAAGTCCTGATTAAGATATTCTCCTCCTCTGTCTGAGCGGAGTTTCTTAATCTTCTTACCAAGATGGTTCTCAACTTCATTCTTGTATTCTTTGAACCGATCAAAAGAATCTGACTTATAACTCATTAAATAGATATATCCATATCTACTAAAATCATTAGTAAAAGTTATGAAGTACGAGAACCCACCCCTTTCTTCAAATGGAAACGGTCCACACACATCTATGTGAACTAATTCTAAAAGCTCTTTAGCTCTTTCACCTTTCCCACTAAATGGGGCTTTGGTCATTTTTCCTTGTAGAAACGCATGACATACACCAAGTGGTTTTAGTTCGAAAGAATCTAAATACCCATATTGATGTAATTTTGTCAAACGTTTCTCGTTGACATGACCTAGCCGGTGATGCCAAAGTTGGGTGTGGTATGAGTCATGTGAATTAACTTTTTTATCGACTGCCATTACTTGGTTTGTGTAGTCTAACACATAAAGGTTGTTATATAAATGTTCCCTACCAAAACAAATGATATCTTTATAAAAGTAGCAACATTCATTTCCATACTTGAATATGAATACATCATTATCTAATATGGATTATGAAATAATGTTTTTAGTAACAGAAGTCACATAATAACAACCTTTCAAAACCAAGACCATCCTGGTAGGCAATGTGAGGTGGTAGTCTCTGACGGCTACAGCAGCGAGCCTGGCTTCGTTGGCTGCTCGTAGATCTACCTCCCCTCGATCAATCTTCCTGAATCTACTTGGTTCCTGTATTTGGATACAGATGTGAGCACCAAAAGTAGTATCTAATACCCAATTAGTAGAAACAAATAGATTTCATTCAATAACAAACTCACCTGAATCTTCCCCTTGCTTCCTTGGCTGGGTGCAATTTTTCTTCCAGTGGCCCTTCTTGCCACATGTGAAACAAACAGCATCCTGTTCCTTTGCCTCCCCTTTTATCTTCCTTTTCTTGGAAGTCCTTGAAGAAGCTTTGGGCTTAAATCTCTTCACCTTCCCTTTCCTTTTATTCACCATAAGGATAGAAGGCTTTTCACGCTTCATGTCATTGTCCACTTGGCGAATAAGGATAAGAAGATCAGATAGAGACTTCTCAATATTGTTCATGTTGAAATTAACAACAAAGTTTGAGAAGCTCTAGGGGAGTGATGCGATAATGAGATTGGTACCCAGTTCTTCAGGGAGTTTAAACCCTAGAACCTCCAAGCGCTCAATGTAGCCAATGAGCTTGACTACATGAGGCCCATCTGGGGCACCCTCTCCAAGATTGCTCTGAAATAGAGCCTTGGAGATCTCAAACCTTTCCTGTCTTGCTCTCTCCTAGTATAAACCATGGAGGTGCTCGAGCATGCCTTCATGAGCTCACTAGACATAGATGACAACATTAAACATTGAACGTTGAGAGCATCATTCAAATGTTGATCATAGACTAGGAAATCTTCATCACTCGCCCCTGGGGCAGGAGAATTAGGAAGTGAGGACTCCAGACGTAAAACTTCCGTTCATGGCGTAGGATAACCTGAAGTCGCATAAACCATTCCTGAAAGTTACTGCCGGTGAGGATGTTGTCTTTATCCAGAATTGATCACAGAGAAAATGTGGTTGATGTGTTTGTCATATTGATTCTACAAATTAAAAGAGCAGATTCATCAGTACTTTCTTGATTACATTTTATGAGAAATAATAAATTTTATTAAGTCTCCCACTATTTTATCAAGTCCCAATGGCCCTCACCATTGAACTTGGAATGTCCAGTTGCTTTGACATTCTAGTGGCAAGGATCCATATTCCCCTTCGCATAACCACAACAAGGGTTGGTCAAGCTATTTGAAGGTATTTAGGTAGGCAGGTCTTTGCCAACTGTGAGCGTATAGTTCCTTGATCTGTTGAGTGGACTCCCCAATCCTGAAATCCTGACTTGGATTTCCTCAACTCTTGCCTCCAATATTACATCAAGTCTAGAAAGGGCTACTTCTCTTGATATAATATGGTTAAGTCAACCCGAAACCTTTCATAAGGGCTTCCTTTATAAAAGTAAGTGTCCCAACAAGGGTTGGTCAAACACATAGTTTTATTGAGTCTTTCCCTTAATCATGTAACGGAAGGCTTGGTCTGACTTAATATGGTATTTGAGGGATTTTATTCTTTATGCGTATCTTTGCATTATCACATGCTTGTTAATATTAAGTGATTCTTTATTAAGTGATTAACCATGTTCCGATAATGTTTACGCATAGTCCGGTTTTTATTTTATTCCATCTTTGCATGCTTGTTCATTTTATTAATTATGTGATCACGACAACACATACATAATAAATAAATCATGCAATCAGACAGAAATAAAATAAGATGGCATGATCATGAGCTTCTATTGGTTAGCTTATCTAGCGGTTTTGATAAGCTAACCCTGACCTAGGGAAAACACCTTGAACCTGTTGGTTCGTGTTTTGCAGCTCCCACCTGTCCACCTTTGTATCTTCTTGCATCGGTTTCGCCTCGGCTTCGGGATTTGAACCGTCTCCTCTGGCTTGGGAGATCCTCTATTACATGGGTTTACATTAAAGAAACCATGGGCATGCAGGCCCTACATTTTATTGGAATAAGGCTCGCAGGCCAACAAATTTAAATTAAATAAATTTAAATGAAACCATACACATACAAAGGGTATTTGGTCTAGCTCATGATCATCCATAGTATGCAGTAACATTTACGCATATTTAGAATTCAAATTCTTTTAATCGTTCTTTTATTTAAGATAACATGCGCTTGAATTCAATTAATTATGATCTTATAATTAATCAATTATTTATCTTAAATTCATTTCTGAATTTCCTTGAGATTCTTCTCATCCATATTCCTTGTACGGGTCTTTGTACATTGGAGGAAACCTGGTGAAATTCCATTTCTGGAAAGTACATGGCGTGTAGTTTATAATTACATGACGTGTATTTTTCTTTTCACCCTTTATCCAAAGTACACGCCGAGGCTTTGGCGTGTTTTCTGTACTTTGGAAATTTTAGAGTACACGGCGTATAGATGAATCATACACAGAGTGTACTTCCTTGTTACACAGTAACCGGCCTGGTGATCCCGTGTATGCGGTACGCGGCTTATCTTTGTACACAGTTTCACCTGGTTCGGAATGGACTACACGGCGTGTTTCTCCAACATACACGCCGTGTATTCCAGTTTTCATGCGTCGTTCAATTCTGGTCAACACGGCGTGATTAAAACTTAGGCATAATCAATTCACACGGCATGGTTTGGCAGACCAGTGTCGGTTCGTTGAACCTAAGTACACGGCGTGTAGTTTTAATTACATGCCGTGTAATCCCATGTTGTACATATAGAAAGAGCGGCTCCTCCGGATGAGTTCCTCATTTTTATTTTAATCAAAAATTAAAATTAAAAGGTCGTTTCTGTGATATGAATCGAGAAACAAAGGAGGAAGAATAGATCTCGTTAATTCATATTTATAGAATGATTTATTTCGAATTGAATCAAATATGAAAGCGTAAATTATCAATGAAAAATAAATAAATATAATCAACGTTTTAACCTCCGACTGATACCATTTGAAGGTTCCGGGCGCAGAGGAAGCGCATGGGTGGATGTGCCCACTTGGATTTTTGTCATTAGCAATGATCAATCCGGGATAAATATGACGATAAACGCCAGTCTCCATGGATCGAATCACAGAAAAAGACAAAGAAGATGGTTTTTCCCGAAACCACAAACAAGGATCGTTACAGGTTTATTATAGTTAATTTAATTAATTATAAAGTAATACCTTTTGGGTGTTCTTTATTCATTGATGTTCTCGATCATGTTGTCGATGTGATCCATTGTTGCGTCGCAGAAGCCAATTGTAGACTCCCTCTAGCGGTGATCCACAAGTGTACCTTGTATCTCAGAATGTCGCCAAAGGATTCTTCGGGTGCTAGCATGGAGAAGCCTTTGCTTGCATTGTCCACCTTAGATCGTCTTGATCCGATGGAAGAGGATCTCTCTCGGTCTTGAGAGCGTTCTTGTAGGAAGAGGTTCTTTCGGTCTTGAAATAATTCTCCAGAGATGTTGTGCACAACGATTCTCTTGTGTAGGGAAAGAGTTGGGTTGGGAGGATATTTATAATCGATTTTGAGGTTGTAGAGTTATGACAATAAACGCGTTACGCATTTCATTTATTAACTCTTATTGAAAACCCCCATGTCAAATAATTAATTCCTTGACATGTGCTCACGCTGATTATAATAAATATCATTTAATAAAACGATATTATATCCTCAAAAACCCGACTGGAAAAACTACACGGCGTGTAATAATAAATACACAGCGTGTACTTGTTTTTCGTTGAAAACTACACGGTGTGTACATTAAATGCACACAGCGTGTATATCTTGTTTTCATTTATTCATTTCCTTTCCAAAATAAAACTACACGGTGTGTACATTTAATAATACACGGCGTGTACTTTTTTTATTTTATTTTTCATAAATCATTTAAAAAAACTTAGGCTTCCTTGAATAATTATTAAACCACGTACGGGAATAATCTTTATTCAACTTGAGATACTTGGATACACTTAGTGTGTGACCCTCTAGGCCTCTTTCTCATTGGCATTAGGCAGGCTTGCCTAAAGTCCAAGATTACTGTCTAGCAACGGTTCAAGGCACCCAAGAGAAATAAGTTGACGCCGCATTGACGTATCACCTCATACGAACGCTTACTGTGTAATTTAATCCCTTTGTCTCGATATCTCATCAAACAGGTTTCATGGCAGTGTCATAAACCTATATGCTTGATCTGTCGTTCTTTGACTAACTGAAATAAACTCGTCGTTTACACCATGGCCATGGAATTTAATGCGACAGTTCTATTTCAATCAAAGGGCCGAGATATCAACTTCTATAAATGGAAGAGACAAATCCTTCCTCGAATTATCCATTAACAACATGTCACTCGTGACGCACCCAACGTACCCTACTTCCCACCAACTGTCTGCGTGATGGTTTTCGTCAGTAAATCTAAGTGCGCGAGTCATGACATGAGTTAATGATAATCTTTCAGTCTAAGGACCATTACACACACTCACAGATAGCAATATCTGATGACACCAAGACATGCGGAATTACTACTGGCGGGTCTATTCTCATAATCTCCCATCTTGGAGATTACCAAGTGCGAACTCCATGAGAGAGAGTCTCGTCTTCTTACGAGTACTTCGCACATGACGGTCTGTATACTATGTGTCCTATAATAGTATTTCATCCAACCGCAGAACTTTATTTAAGAATATTGTTATAGCATTTCAAGGTTCTCATCATAGCGGGGATCTGCTATGACCTTATTAATGCAACAAATATTCCAAGACATTATTATATTATAGTCATGCAGAACAATGAACAATATATAATAAGTGAACATTTATGTAATCAAAGTACAATACAGTTGGTTCTGAGGACACCAACCCTTACAAGGGCTAGTTTGGGAGGATGGACATCACCATTCCTTGGGATATTGCTTGTTGAGCCAATGGTGATATTACTTAGAGGGAAGACATTGATTTTCCATGGACATCGTGCATTGAGATGATAGGGTTTCTCATGATATGAGGTTCGTGGGACTTGGTAATTGATTATTGGGAAGTATGTTTGAGATATCAGATATTGATAGACATGAGGTGTTGGTTGGCATGAGTTTTCAGGTGATCTTATTAGAGGTGGAACCAGAGGTTTCACCTAGATAGACTTACATTAGGGGATGTCTTAGACTTAGGCTAAGGACCCTCTCCACTATGGTATACCAGCATTGGTCGAAGAAGGTGATCACCCCTTGAGAATATTGAGCACAAGGGGAGAAGGTTATCATTATGCATGTGTGTGGTACTATTTTATTTTATTATTTAGATATACCTTCTTAATCACAGATGTAAGATAGGCATGCCTTGGTGGTGTCCTACTAAGATTCTTTCTCACACACTATATAGGCCCTTTGTGACACATCTAGATTTTATGTATTTTCAATCAGGTAATGTTTCGAGCTTTGGAACTAGACCTTAGTGTTAGGCCATTTAGTATAGGATGGATGGCAAGGGACTTTGTGGTTCTTGGCTCATCTAGAGTTTCTCTTTTGTTTCATTTCTGCATTAGCATGCTGTTATATATTTACGTACTAAGGTTGTAACACCCCAATACTTTATAATATTTTAATTTTGGAATAAAATTAGTTTTTATTCTATCTTTATTTATACACAGCAGAATGTTAAGATTACTCTAAACACAACATTGAGTTTGCTTGTGTTACATGCAAAACTGAGTTTTAACGCCATTTAATGGAACGCCTATTTTAAACCAAAATTTTAACCCTTTTATAAATTTTATTTTTCATAATAAACTTAATTTTTGAATGTGGAATATAAAAATTATCTTATGGTGATTTTTTGGTATTTTTATGAGAAGTTTTATTTTTTGATGAATAGTGAAAAATACTACATTTTAGTTGAAAATTGCCTTTTTGTTTAAATAATTATTAATGTTAAATTATATTTTAAATTTGTTTTAAAGTCACAATAGATCAATTATATATCTATTAATCCAATTTAGGTCATTATAATTATTTTTATATTTAATTTAGATATTAAACTTAATGAATTTTTGAACTTATTACATTAAAACTCTGCTTTCTTACCACATCTACAGGATTATCTTTAAATTTAATTTTTCCACTTCTATGAATTGAATTTGGGAAAATGGATATACATGGTTATAATCAGTATAACATTTATAGTCTAATAATACCAACTTAGTTTTTGACAAAAATATTAGTGAAAGTAATTAAAATTAATTGCAATGATTAAGGTAAAAATTAATTTACTTAGTGCTTAAACTTTAATATTAAGGGGTGAATGGCCCATACACTTGTAAAAAAGACATTTTATTCCAATATATTGACAATATACCCCATTGTGTTCAGTTGTTTGGAATTATTGTAACACATGTTCATGAAAGTGACCCATATAATAAGTAAGTAAAGAAAATGACGAAAAATGTACCTTTCTTGCTTTTAATTCCTTTAAATATTTAGAGTATGGAAGAAGCTACATAGTTTTGGTTAAAAAATTATTTTTAAATATAAATTAGTTATTTTTATCATGATAATTTAAATTTAAATTTTATATATGATATAATTACATTAAACCCTTAAGAAACACTAATTCAATGATTATTTAGTTAATAATTAAATAAAATAGATGATACTAAAAATAATAAAAGTGAAGAAAATTAAATGAATTATTGTGTTCCTTTATTTTGGTAGGTGAATATGTAATGTTAAATATCTTTGAACTTAATATATTTTAATATCATCATTTTATTGATATTTCTAAATTTAAATTAAGTAAATAATGTCAAAATTGACATTAATTTTATTTTATAATAAATGATATTTTATTAAAATAATTAAAATTAAAAAAATTCATATATTCATCCAATTTATTTTTAAATGTTAAAAAATATAAAATAGGTTCAATTTATGGACCAATTTATCTTTTATAATGAACATATTGACCCTAAAATAGTGAAAACACTGTTAGCATGGTTCGGGTTAAAGTAGTATTTTTTCACATTACACACGTTTTTGTTTTAATTAATTTCCAAAAAAACATGGGATTTATATTTTATAAATTATATATAATATTTAGAATTAATATGGTCTATATTTTCTAATAAATATAAATTTATTTTATTTTTAATGGTTAAATTACTTGGGTCAGAAAACTGGTTACCTTAACAAAAACGAAAATGGTAAATGTTGGAAAACATAGAAGTTGCTTAAAAAAATTATAAAAATGCACTTATTTTTGTGTTTTTGAGGTTTTTATCTACCATAATTTTAATTTAATGCATTATTTGTCAATTATTTAGGAATGTGAGGTATGGGAGACCTCCCAATAGTGTTTACCTTTTTATATTTACAAGAATTCCACTCCCCCTCCACTATAAAAAGGCATTCAATCCTCGCCACTTATTCACACCTCACAAGCCATTTAGATCATCCAAAACCTGAAAAAAATAATCTTAAAAATTACCTAACCTAATACTTGAATCATTAATTTTGGAATAAATCAAACCAATAAATTATTTTGGTATAAACCAAAAGGAGTTACCCAAAAAAGAGGTGACATTCTTCAACGTCCACTTCTATTTTATGTCTTTATAAAACCATTAAATTATTCTTATTCCAAAATTATATATTAAAAAAAGTTTTCTAAATTGATGATATTTTTTATGTTAATGGTTCTACATACACCTACACACACTTCTATCAAATGGGTAATGAATTTAACATTCGTGTGTATGGTGAACTACCGCCTCGCAAAACGATGTCTTCCATTTTTCCTTTACAACCTCTCATGGTTGATAATTATGATGAACACACTATTTTTATGTAATATATAATATATTTATATTTTATTCATACCACTGTAATTTTTATATAACACATACCTTCATGCTTTCCATTTTTTGTAGATACTATAACATCATTTATGGATGGGTGGACTGCCGCCTCCTCCAAGCGATGTGATACGTTCACACATTACATGGAATGTATTAAGGATTCATTTAATTAAAAATATGTGATATAAAATACATTTATATTATATTCATAATATTATTACCTTTATTAAAATATAATATATCATTTTATTTATTACCCTTTTCACACACAAGTGATAACATCATTCGAGGACGTGTGGACTTCCGCCTCCTCAACGCGATGTGATTCCTTTTACATCACAAGAATTATATATATAAGTATATATGGTTGAATAAAATGGTATTTAGGATGTAATTATAATTATTTAAAAATAAAATTTTACTTAACATATTTTTATAATTATCATTGAAAATGGTAACATTACTCATGTGTACGTATGACCTACTGTTTCCATGATTGTAACATTGGTTCATTTTTCAAAACCATCTTTCATGATTGGTTTTAAAAGTATAATTGATGTATAAATATGATAATTTTTCAATTATTATTATTATTTATATTTTTATAGAATCAACCCTTTGACCATAGTCAACTTACCAAAGTCATTTTTAATACATGAACCGAATTTGGTCAAAACACCTGACATAAACTTAAGTGTTTAAGTAGTTGTATAAAAAATTATAATAAGTGAAATAAAAGTAATAATAAAAATGAAATATGTTATCAATAAATTAAATAATTAATATATTTTTATTATTAATGAATATAAATACACATGTGATAATTCAAACTCAAGGTAAGGGATTCTTGTCTCACTTTTTCTTCTATGAGGCATACACCATTTTCACCACTTATTTATTTTTTGTGGAGTATGTTCTAGCCAGTTTTCATTTAATATCATGATTAACTTATACTTAATTGTATTCTACGTTTTTATTTTAATTATCTCATCCAATAGGTTTGATTTGAAATTTTTTAAGTGGTAAAAGTTATCTTTGAAATATCACTTTATTTTTTGGTCATTAACTTTCTCTTGAAAAAATAACTTTCTTATAACCCTTTTTCATTGGAAATTATATTTATTTTAACATCAAAATTCTTGTATGATGGATATTATTATTTTCTAAATCATATACTATTTTTACATATGGATTTCACTTTGAAAGTTATATGATTTTTTGGGGAAATGTTGGTAAATTTGTATCCTTTACTCAATACAGATATTTGATAAGGAACACTGTTTATTATTTAAATTGATTTTTAAATATATTAGGAATTTTTTGGACATAAAGTATATAATTTGGGGATTGGTTAATCCAATCCCCTCAATGCATCGGTAGTCTCATGGTATATAATATTTTAGTGACAAACCCTTCTCATTTTTTTCAAGAAGTTTTAAATTATTAGGAGGATAAATCTTGACACAAATCAGATAGGTTTATACCCATAGACTTAAACTACCTTCAGGATATATCTTTATAGTAACTATCTTGAGGATAGATCTTGATAGTGAAGATGTCGAATATTATGCATGTTTTCATTATTATTATTCCATGTGATTATTTTATTAGTTATAATATCCATGGTAATGTTTTAAGATCATGTGATTATTTATATGGAATTATTAAATCATCTTTTATTCTTTCCATATTTATTATTCATTATTAATTCATGATAGCTTCCCTTATAATTTACCCTTACTTATCATTTAATATCACACTTATTTGTTCTTTTCCCTAGGGTATGAAGATTAATTCTTGGAATAAGTTTCAAGGATACTAATCATTTTATTTTGTTATGTATTATGTTTTTTTATTCCCAATTTAAAATGGGTTCCATGTATATAATATAGTTTTTCAAAACTTCTAAACTGATCGGTTCTTTGGGATTTGATTCCTTGTAATCATTCCAATATAACAAAGTAATACATCGGCTCCAGGCTTCTAGGGTCAAGGTGTTATAGCTGGTATCAAAGTAATTTTAGTAGAAACCTTGGAAACAATATTTAAGAAAATGTAGATTAGGGAACATAACCCTAAACTAGAAGTTTAGAATATGTATAGAAGAATGTCCCAAAGAAACCATGTTTATGATTATGAGATTATCTATGCATAAATATTTCAATTTATGTTAGGTATTTTACTAGTTTTTGGATCATACAGTATGTCTTATAATGATATAATCCAATTTAGTATATGTCATCATTTCGAAATGGCACTGGGTAGAATGAATGTGAACCTCACCAATGAACATGATCCAAAGAGCAAGAAGGATCGTATCTTTTATGTTATTAAGACAATATTTTTAATTGAAATAGCCTCCCAATCATTATAATTATGTGAGTATATAATATCATGTGATAAACAGACCGAGAAATAATTATCAAAGAATTCTGGATTCAGAGGGAAGAAAGAAAACAAGAGGAAAATTGGGAAAAATACAGATAAGGGAAATAAGAGAATGAAGGATTTCCCTGCATGTGATAATTTTATAAAGAAAAACCCTAGTAATTTCTTGAAGGGAATGGGAGTTTTCTACAAGTGTAGAAAGAAAGGCCAATATTCTTGTGATTGTAAGGATAAGAAAAAGGTTTCCACTGTACAATTCTTAAAATTCAAGTAGATGGGACACTATGAAAATTAATGTCTCAAGTGTTAAAGGAATATGACCCAAAAAAGGATAACGGATCATGTTCAAGTTTTTTCTACTACCATATATGAAGAGGAATGATTTATATTACTGTGTTTGGAGTATATAATTATGTCGTTTGAGTATTTTATTAGTAAGATACTGGAAATGAGAATTATAAAATATATAAGGATTGTACTATAGTACCTTTATTAAGTATTTGAGATCATATATTGAATGGTACTAAGAAAATTGATTCAATAGTAAGTTAAACTTTTTGGAAAACATGTAGTTTAGAGAAGGATAACCCTTAATATGTTCTTGATACTAAGACAATGATGCTTGCATAAAGAAATGATTGATATGGATAAAGTAAATTGGATACTACTGATTTCCTTGAAAATGATACTAATGTTTTTTATTATAATACTTGGAAGGGTCACAATGTTAACCATTTATGAAATGGTTTAAGTTTAATTTTGTATGAGGTTTTAAATATTGATGTGTAATTTCACCCTATGATGAAACGTGTACTAAGAGATTGATTGGAAATAGCACTACTACAAAATAGGTCTTTAACAATACTAGAAATATCCTTTATCAGTTCTAGAGAAGTGTTGAATACCTAAGTGAGATTAAAATCTCAGTTCTTTTATCAGTGTTAATAAAGGGGTCCTTTATCGTGCAAAAAAAGTGACAAAAAATGGTTCCTTTATTAGTGCATTTAGACCACTGATAAAGGACCATATTTTATCATCACTTTTATTTAGCACCACCAAAGGAACCATTTATCAGCACTTATAGAAGTGATGATAAAGGGCTATATTGTAGTGTTCTACAACAGCATAGTGAAACACTAGTGCAATGTGCTATAACAGCACACCACAACACTAGAAACACATAAGATATCAAAAAAAGTACCAATAAAAAATTTAAATTAAATGAAATTTACAACACAAATACAAGAAACAAACACTATATTATAGAAATTTCAAACATTGGTTTATATACAATTACATAAATACAAATTATTACATACATTCAAAAATATCAATGTTTCTTTTTCTTTTAATCATGACCATGACTCATGATATTGTCGAACAAACCACCCCTGGTCAAGAAAAATAACACACATGTATAAGAAACAATTCTTATGACAGTAATAATATAAAGAAATAAATTAACAAAAAGTGTTAATTTTAATAAAATTGATGTCAATTTTAAATAAAAAGAAACATTTAGAGTCATACCAGTAACACTATGCATAGGATTGAGTAAAGAATAATTACAACACGTCTCAAATGACTTTTGGATCATTTTCATAAATTATAAAAACAATATTAATGTGTTTTTATCTGTTTCGAGTGTGTCAGTTGTCTTCTTTACTAAAATGTCATTTTAAACTAGAAACATGCACTTTAACTCATTCTGATCACATCATGTATCGTTTTTACATGAAACTGATTCCTACATGTCAAAAATGACTTATGAATTGTTCTCCTAAATTATCAAGAAAATCCAAGTGTGTTTGATTAGTTTTCAATGAGTGGCACTTTTTGAAATAAAATGTCGATTTTAAACTGATAACAAACACTTTGAGTAATACTAGGCACATTATGTATCATATTTAGGTGAAGTTGATTCCTATATGTCAAAAAAGAATTATGGATCATTTTCATAAAGTATCTAAACAATATGAATGTGTTTTATTAGTTTTGAGTAGGTTAGTTGTCCATTTTACTAAAATTGATGTCAATTTTAAATAAAAATACACACTTTGAGTCATATAGGTGACACCATGGCTCAGATTGAGGTGCGGATTATTTCTACACATCTCAGATGACTTATAGATTATTTTCATAAAATATCAAAACAATTCTAATGTTTTTTCTAAGTTTTGAGTATGCCAGTTGTCTTTTTTACTAAAATGTCATTTTAAAATGGAAACACGCAATTTGACTCATTCTGATCACATCATATATCAGTTTTATGTGAGACCAATTCCTACACATCATAAATGACTTATGAATCATTTTCCTAAATTATCATGAAAACTCGAGTGAATTTGGTCAGTTTTTAGTGAGTGGCACTTTTTGAACTAAAATGTCAATTTCAAACAGATAACAGAGACTTTGAGTCATATTGGGCACATCATGTATCGGATTGAGGTGCAGTTAATTATTACATATCAAAAATGACTTATGGATCATTTACGTAAATTATAAAAATAATCAAAATGTGTTTTCTCAGTTTTGAGTAGGTTAGTTGTCTATTTTACTAAAATTGATGTTAATTTTAAATAAAAATATGCACTTGGAGTCATAATGATCACACCATGCATTGAATTGAGTTAAATATGATTCCTACACATACCAAATGACTTATAGATCATTTTACTAATGTATCAAAATAATCTACATTTGTTTACTCAGTTTTGAGTAAGTCACTTTTCTTTTTTACTAAAATTTCATTTTTAAACTTAAAACATACACTTTGAATCATACGGATCACATCGTGTATCGATTAGACATGAGACTAATTCCTACACGTCATAAACAATTTATGAATCCATTCTCAAAATTATCAAGAAAATTTGAGTGTTTCTGCTTAGTTTTCTATGACTGACATGTTTTAAAGTAAAATGTCGATTTTAAACTGATAATGGACACATTGAGTCATATCGGGAACATCATGTATCGGATTTAGGTACAGCTGATTCCTACACATTTTAAATGACTTATGGATCATTTTATTAAAGTATCAAAACAATATGAATATTTTTTCTCGGTTTTGATTATATCGGTTGTCTTTTTTAATAAAATTAATGTCAATTTTAAAAATAAAGAAGTAATTTGAGTCATACCTTTTACACCGTGTGTCGGATTGAGGTGCAACTAATTCCTACAAATCCAAAAGTCTCAAATAAATCCTAAATATCAATGTTACCATGATTTAAATTTACTTTCTTTTTCAAACATCCAACACTTCATGATCAACTTTAAACAAACCAAATAAACTCGAAAAAAAGAATCCACTTGTATAATAAAACAATTATTATATGAGTGATAATAAAAATAAATAGAGTAAACATAAATACTAAATACTAAATTAATTCTATGTACAATGATTTTACTATGGAAACATCAATATTGCCTCTATTATTGAGCAGTGGAGATAAGTTGAAGTAAAGTGATAAATTTCAACATTGTAGGGGTGAAAGGTTTTGAGGGAGAAGAAGTCTATAGAAGTTTTGGTGCAGAAATGAATGAAAGATGAACAGATCACCTCAACTCAAAAAAAAGAATCCACCTATATAATTAAATAATTATTATATAATTAATCCTAAAAATAAATAAATTAAACATAAATATGAAGCAATACATTAACTTTATGGACAATTATTTTATTGTGAAAACATCAATATTACCTATGTGATTGAGAAGAGGCAACGTTATTACTCTTTCTACAAAGGCACTGGAGATAACTTGAAGGAAATTGATAAATGAAACACTGCATGGGTGAAAAGGTTTTGAGGGGGAATAATTTTGTAGAAGTTTTGGTTCATAAAGACATGAAAGATAGACAGACCATCCCAACTCGAATAAAATAATATACCATTATAGAAAACAATTATTATGTGAGTAATACTAAAAATAAATAAATAAAACATAAATATGAAATCCACCTATATAAAAAACAATTATTATATGATTTTACTATGAAAACATTAAGATTACCTATATGATTGAGTAAAGGCAGTGTTATTTATCTTCCTACAAAAGAAGTGGAGAGAACTTGAAACAAAGTGATAAATGCAACACTACAGGGGTGAAAAGGTTTTGAGGGAGAAGAAGTCTATGGATTTTTTTGTGTAGAAAGGAATGAAAGATGAACATACCACCCCAAATAAAAATAAATAATCCATATGTATATGAAAAAAATTATTATGTGAGTAATAATAAAAATAAATAAATTAAACATAAATATGAAATAATGAATTAATTCTCTAGACAATGATTTTAATGTAAAAAACACCAAGATTTCATCTATTATTGAGTAGAGAAAGCTTCATTTCTCTTCCTGTAAAGGCATGATAGATGTACAGAAATATTATAAAATAAATGAACTCTACAAGGAATGATGAAAATTAAATCAATGTTCCATTATATAATTGTTTGGTAAAATATAAAAGTATATCTTAACATTACCTTTACATATTTATAAATAGTTTCCTTTATTATAGTTTTTCTTGCAAGGGATTGGTAACATCATCATGTGCAGAAGACATTATCTACATGAGTATTCAAACATTTAATTTAGATTATATCAATTCAGTTGAGAACCTATAATATTATGTGGAAAAATATATTATATTAAAAAATTATTTTAGATTCTCATTGAAATCTCTTAATTTTTTAAAGGTTTTATGGATTTGGTTCCTCTATAGAGAATAAAAATCCCCTCTTTGTGGTCCCATATAATGAAAAAGACATTATCTACATTGGGACTAGCATAAATTGATTGTGATCTCCCAATAAAAGGGTCATCCTCGATTGAATTTTCATCTGACCCAACATTTGTTTTAGTCACCAGTAGGAAAATCGACCAATTCTTGTTTTATGGATCTGATACATAAAATACTTGCACTATTTGTGATTCCATTATGAATGGATCATCTTTTTCCCCTTCCACACTGAAATTCACCTTCATAAAGCCCATTTCATTAACTTTCACTACACTGATATTGTTAACCCATTTGAAATAGAAAATAGGCATTTAAAATGTTTTATAATTCAACTCATATATCTGTTTGATAATGAAAGAATATGACATATGTGCATAAATTAGATTTTTATCCTTGGAACTAGATATTTTCATCGCTTTAGCCACAAGAATAACACCACTATTTTTCATCATACTGCATTCATCGTGTGATTTTGTATAGAACATATAACCATTGATTACAAAACCAGTGTAATATATAACATTTTCATTCAGTCCCCTGGCTAGAAATTGAAGTCGTTCAACAATTAAATTTGTATTTTTATATGACTCCTTATAAATTTGATCTTGGAACCATCCTATAAACTATTTATTATGTGTATTTTATATACATAATTCATCCATTTATGGATTCAAATATCTAATAATTTCTTTATGAGCTTCAATTTATGGATTAACATCTTAACTATTTTATAAAATGTAAAGGTGAGTTTACTCCCGCTCTGTCAAGGTAATTGTAACAACATCTCTTCTGAAAATCCCTTCACCAATAAAGTGTTCGTTGTGAAAATACTTTGAGAGACCAATGCTATCAACATCTAATCGGTAATTGGTAAAGAACTCAATATCTTCTTAAACAATATATCATTCTACGATACAACCTTCTAGATGACTTTGATTCTTGACATACCCTTCCAAAATTTTCATATACCATTCAATGGGGCACATCCATCTATAATGGATAGGACCACAAAGTTGAACCTCTCTAAACAAGTGAACCATAAATTGAACCATTATATCAAATAATGATGGTGGGAAGAACATCTCTAATTCACATAATATGACTACAGTCTCCTTATTCATGATGGGAAACTTCACCAAGTCTATAACTTTACTGCATATGGATTTTAAAAAGAAGCA
Organism: Viscum album; assembly: GCA_963277665.1. Taxonomy (NCBI): domain Eukaryota; kingdom Viridiplantae; phylum Streptophyta; class Magnoliopsida; order Santalales; family Viscaceae; genus Viscum; species Viscum album. The sequence continues at coordinate 628,645,267 of OY728134.1, read as the reverse complement.
GATTCTAGTTAATATATGTCATACATTTTGAGGAAGAATGAAATGGAAAACAACATTCATTAAATATTGCATCAAAACATGACAGTCATGTGATTTTAATCCTTATAACATCAAATTAGTCATTGACATGACATTCTTGATATTTTATGAATACCCATGTGTAACTTTTAAAATATTAAGTAAAATGGAAAATTTCGATTTTTCTAATCTGGATAGAGTGTAAGCTACTTGAGGAAGAAAACCCTACATTTTACCCTTCATTGGATCCAACTCTTCCCTTATCCCCATTTAAATAAAATCCAACCTAGCCTTGATTCCATCTTTCATTTTTCCATGAACATTTAGTAACATGCTAATAAAAATATCAAATACATATTTTTCTACATGCATAGAATCAAGAAAATGTCTAACATGCAAAAAATTCCAATAGGATAATTCAAAGTAAATCGATCTCTTCTTCTAACCTGATTTTTTAAGTTTGTTTAAAAATGGTTTATCGTAAATAGTGTCAATATATTTTACTTTATTGTATAGTTGATCACCTGTTACTGGAGATGGTGTTGTAAATTATTCAATATTACCATTGAATATTGTCATCTAGGATCAATATTTATGTCGTCAAGGTAAAAATCTTTGATATCCTAAAAAACATTTTTGAAAACATGGATTTTGAAATAAATTATATTTCTGATAGAAGAGAGAAATACAGTCAGATTTTATTAAAAATATTTTATTAATTATATTAAGTACCAAAGAGTGGGAAAATGGTACTATAACATGGATATATCTTGAATGAACATAGTATAGTGAAACTTGTGATTTTTCTTGAGATATGGATCATAATATTTCATCAAATAAGCATAATCATTAAAAATATGGAAAAGTAATGAGATTATTTCAATAAACTATTATCCCTTGGTAACTTGGGATCATACTCTCCATTAAGAAAATTAAATTAAATAAAGTTTAAAATATAATTAAAATAAAGAATTTCAGGATATATAATTTCAAATTTAAGTATGTAAACCTTGAAAAAGAATATAGGTGCATGAAAAAAACAAGTGTCTCAAAGAAGGAAAATTGAGGCAAAATTATCTTACCGATTAGGTAGCTTTTGAAACATTAACCCCATGATATAAAGATAATAAAATGGATATTTAAATACCCATAAATTTAACTATAATAACCATTGAATACATACATTGGAGTTATATATACCACACAAAATTAATGGGTGGTGAATAAAGCATGTATCTCACTGTAATAAAAAGTGAGATGAAATCTAATTACCTTGTGTCTTGAATCTCTTCATAACCATACTATATTCTTGTATAATAAATGTAAGTTTATTATACATATTTAACATGAAAATATTGTTATATATAATACAAAATATTGTTTTATTATGACCCTATATTACCCTCTTGTTAATGATCTTATGTTAAGGTTTCACTTCGGGTAATATTTTCTTTGTTCTTCGCATATGTCTTAATTTGTTATATATTTGGTCCTTATAGATATATCATGATTTCTATAATTTACACATGATATAAATATAATTTATATTCAGTATATGGGTATTATAATAATATATATAATATATAATTATGAAATAGAATACACCATTCATGGAGACGGTAAGCCATACGTACGTAAGAATGTTGTTTCGGTTTTTATTATCGTATTGAAAGAAAGAAGGTAAATGACATATGTGTATACATATATATATATTATAATTCTAGTAGAATTATTATTTAATGTATATAATATAATTTCACTTAACGCATCCTTAATAAATTGTATGTAGTGTGTGAACGAATCACATCGCTTTGAGGGGGCGGCAGTTCACACTTCCTCAAAAGAAATTATCGTATTTACACCAAGTGGAAAGTATAAAAATATTTATTTTAAAGGGATTAAATAAGATTAAATATATAATATATAACATATATAAACATATTTTTCATCATAATTTACACCATGAGAGCTGGTAAAGGAAAAATGAACAATCATCTTTTCGTGAGGCGGTAGTTCGACGTACACGTGAACAGTCTATTTGTTACCCATTAGATGGAGGTGTGTGTCAGTGTAGATATAACCCATAGAATAAAAACATCCTATTATATTAATTATATTTTTTTATAAAATCATGGAATAAAGAGAGTGGATTGGGTGGATAGGGAAAATAAAAGAATTGATATTGAGAGAAGACGTTAACTCTTAATTAGGTAACTCCTTTTGGTTCGTGCCAAAAGGCTTCCTTGGATTTATTTCTGCCCATAGAGAGTATTCTAGGAGTAATGTAGGTATTTTTTGAATTTTATTTGTTATATAATGGTTTATCCTAATTTTTTCATAGTTTTTAAGAAGAGGGAGAGGTGGTGGCCTTTTATAGGGAAGGGAATGGACACACTTGGCATTTTTTAAAACAAGTTAGGTGTACCCACATTTTTACCTAAAAAAGTCATACCAAACCAAAAAAAACTCAATAATTGAAATTTAATGGCAAAATAATTTCTATAAAATGGGTTTTGGACAAGTTCCTAGGTAGTTTTGGGTCTTAAATATAAGTTTTAGTACTTTGTTAACCTAATTTTTCTCATAAACGTTGTAATTAATTTTAATCGCTTTCACTATTCTTTTTGATAAAAACTAATTTAACCTTATTATACATTATAAATTAGGATTATTCGAAATATTAAATACATTTTTTCAAATTATAATTACATAAGTGGAATAATTTAATTTAAAAATAATCCATCTCATGGAATGGCACTATGGGTTTTTAAAGTAAAAACATCCAAAAGTTTGCTAAGTTTTTATACCTAATTTCAATGTGAAATTGAATCCAATGAAATAAATTGGATAAATTGATAAAAATATGATCTAATTAAAATTTTAAATCAAATTAAAATATAATTTAACCTTATAAATAAATTTGACGAAAAGGAAATTTTGAATTAAAATTTGGTTTTTTTCACTATTTATCCAAAAATGAACTTTCTCAGAAAAATCCCAAAATTTCACCCTAAGATAATTTAAAAATTATAAATTAAAAAAATAAAGTTTATTTTATAAAATTTATTTCTAAATTTTTCTAAATTTAATTTTTTTTATTTTTCATAGAAAGATATTAAAATCAGTTCATTTGAGAAAATAGTATTTTTAAACATATAAAGAATTTACAAAAAATTATATAATTCATCATAAATATGTTTATTTATATAAAAAAATTATAAAAAATATTTTAAATGTAGTTATTACTATTCATATAACGAAGTTTAATGGGTAGGTTATAATTACATCATTTAAATAATTATAACAACAAAATGATGTTTCATAGAAACATTAGTGTTGTGTGTAATGTATGCCAAGATGGTGTTGCATGTAACATACACTAAGTAAATATTCCATTCAACGTATTCCAAATTGATGTTCCATGTAGCTTATATTGATTTGGTGTTATGTGAAAATATTTTTTTACTTAGTGCATTGTAATACATAAATGAAAATTTAATTTATTTGAGAGAGAAAAGGTCCATAAAAACTTGGAGTGTTATAGTTCCTCTCAAATTCACTTAGATTATCATGCATTGCCTTAATAAAATCCTCATCACTTAAATATTCCTCGGTATTATTATGTTCAAATTGAGATAATAAATCTAGATGTTCAATTTCATTTCTTAAGGAACTTTTAGTCCTTACTTGTTGATCTGCATCACTGATGATACTTTCACTTGAATGATTCCCAGGAAACAACTGACTTCTAGGTTTTTTAAAATTTTGTTCTTAAAAAAAAGGTATAAAATATTCCAGAGTAATAAATTCAGAAACTATTTCTTATGTTATTTACTTATGAGAAGATCCTTCTAAAAAATGTTGAAAATCAGTTTTAGAAATAACATCTGAGGATGTTGGATGAGGTTGTTTAAATATAAAAGGTCCAGTTTCATCAAACTTAACATGCACTATTTCCTCAATAATATAATAATTTTTATTAAAAACTATATAAGCATTAAAATTATTGGAATAGAAAAAAAACCCTTCATTGGATTTGGGTGAAATTTTTTGTAAATTATCTTTTGTAATCAGATTGAATACTTTGCAACTAAAAACATTGAAGTAAGAAACTTTTGGTTTTCTTCCTATCCATAACTCATAATTAGTTTTATTAAGAAAAGAGATAATTAAAACTTTATTTATAGAATAGAAGTTAGTAATAACTACTTCATCCCAAAAAAATTAGCAACTGAGTATTTACTCAGCATGGTTTTAGTTTTTTCTTTAATAATTTTATTTCTTCTTTCAACTGCACCATTTTTCTAGGGGGTTATAGGTGATAAAAGTCAAGTTCTACACCTTTCGTACTAAAAAAAGTTTCAGAATAATAATTTTCAAATTCTCTATCATGATCACTATGAATATTTATCAATGAGAGTTTTTTCTAATTTTTAACCTGGGATATAAAGTTTTAAAATAACTAAAGGATTCGTATTTATTGGTGATAAAACAAACCCAAGTATATCTAGTGTAGTCATAAACTAGGATATGTGCTTATTATTTTTCACCCATACTCCCATTTTTTATAGGATCAAATAATTCCATGTGCACTAACTATAAAGAATCTAAATTTAAGACTTCACTGATAGATTTAAAACTTGACTTATGTTTCTTACCGTATTGACAAGGGTCATATACTTTAGAAGTATTTAGCCTAAGTTCTATTATATCCTTAACAAGTCCTTTATTATTCAACTTAGATAGTTTTATAAGGTTATATTGTCCTAACCTTCTATTCCATAACCAATGTTGATCTTTCATTTCACTAAGGCAAGGTAAGTCTTGGTTCTTGAGGTATTATAAGTTAAGTGTATAAACATCCGCATGCTGATTGGGAGAAATAATAAACTATTCCTTGAAACTATGTACAGAACATTTATCATTCCTAAATCCCATAAGGTAACCTTCATAACATAATTGACTTATTCTTATAAGGTTGTTCCTAAGAACTCTAAAAAATAAGACATTTGAAATAATGTATTTTCTAAGAAGAATAATGTTATATATTCTGATAGTCTCTCCTTGATCATTATCTCTAAAATTTTCTTTACCATATTTCATCTTGATTATTTTCTTAAAGAAATATTTATTTCTAATCATATTCCTGGAACACCCACTATCCATGTACCATATTCTTTTTTGTTTCTACCTTTATTTTCCTAAAACAAATTAGACTTTTGGAACCCAAACCTTCTTGAGTCTTGTAATGTTAAAAAACAAAACTTTAGGAATCCAAATTTGTTTTGAAAAATATGATTTATGAAAACCAAGTGATTTAAATTTATTTAAAGAACAATTCTTTTTCCAATTCCTATCACTTTGGAACTTAGTAAAAAATGTTTTCTTTTTTGGAAAAAGAAATTGTTACTAAAAACTATTTCTTTATAGGAAAACCCTATTCCAAAACTAGTTCCATGAGGTCTAATTTGTTTGTACATTTTATCAAAATTTTATTTAACAGTGTTAAAGTTTTATAAGGTTTTTCTCAAACTATAGATCTCAGATTTTGTTTTCACAACTAAATTTTTATCCTCATTTGTATTGGTTTTGGAACTAAGTTTTGTTTCTAAAACATTTTTCTCAAAAACAACCTTTTCTAAATCTTCATAAATAGATTATTTTTCAGAATTGTTCTTATCAATATCTTTAGATATATCTAATATTTAATTTGTAAAAACATTTATTCTTGAATCATAATCATCTAGTTTATCTTAATCATTATCAATTTTTTTATATATTTTACAATTCTCATTTTTTAAAAGATTAGAAAAATGAGAAAATTCATCATGATAATGTAAAGAATTATCTTCACTAGATAAGGAATATTCTCCATCAGATGATGAGGAATTTTTCTCATTTGGATAATTAGATCTTAAATAAATGTTAGTTAGTGATTTGGTAGTATTTACCTTTTCTATGAAACACTGGTTTACAATGGGTACATTAGAAAAAAGACATAATATTTTCTATCCAAAACCTTTATTATATGAATAAATCTCGTAAGAATCATCCCCACTAGAACTTTAAGTGTTAGTATATTTTAGTACTTTCTTTCCCTTGGACTTGTAATACTTATTAGCATTCCCTTATGAGTTTTTATCCTTTATTTATTTTCTCTTTATCCTTGGACAATCAGGTATGATATGTCTTTCTTTATTATACTCATAACAAGTGAATTCATATTTCTTATCAGTTTTATATTTATGAACGTTTTTGTAACAATACTGAAAATATTTCCTTATGAATATCTTGTTCATCATTTTGGAGAGGTTATCTAATTCATTCTAAGAATGCTCAAAAAAATATATAATCATATTTAAAAACAAATTTAATCTTCCTTTAATATTTAACAACTTTATCAGGTGTTTTATCTTTACTATTATTAGTAGTAGTAGCAAAAGAAAAACCTACATTTTTCTTTCTTTTTCTCAGAATATATTTTTAATCTTCTCTCATACTACATAATGGTTCTAATAAGATCATCAAGAGTAAGATTATTCATCTTTCTTATCTCATCAATATATGTCCTTTTTTATTTCCATTTTTTGGGCATGATGTCAATTAACTTTTCAACTAGGATTTCATCATCAAGGCCTTTTTCACCAATAGCTTGTAAACTATTTATAATTGTCATGAACCTTTGGTTCATATTTTCAACTAATTATCCATGTAAAAATCAAAGTTTTGATAGTATGCTCTTAACATAGCTGTTTTGGTCTCAACAACTTTTTAAGTACCAAAGTGTGTGACTTCTAACTTTCTTTAGATACTATTTTCACCTTCACATTAATATTACTAACTTTAAATACTTCTATTCATGGAACAAATCAAATTATTCCTTACCCTTTAATTAAACTGATATTTCTATTTTTATTGATGTATAAAAGAAGTGGATTTCTTATCAAGAATCTTGTAGCCTCCATTTATCATAACAAAATTATCAACTTCATAATTGATGACAAAATTCATCATCCTATCTATCCAGTAATCATAATCAACACCATCAAAGATAAGTGGTTTGTTTGGATTTAGATTTTCTATTGAACCAAAATTAAGACCTTACATATTAAAAACAAATACACAATACTCTTTTCCACAAACACTTATTAGTGTAAAAAAGTTTATAAATAGAAATTTTATATCAAAACTTTAACAAACTTATAACAAGTAAATAAAGTAAAAGACTCAGTATGTATTTGAGAAATGGAATCCTATTCTAATGCCAATTATAGGATCATAAGAGTATGATCATATGGATATACTTACAAGAGGGTGGGTGAATCGTAGTTTAAAAAATTATTTTAAAATAATTAATCTAAACAAAACCCAAAGCCTTATAAAGTAGGTTATCAAACTCAGCCCTCAGTATTATTTTCAGAATCATAGACTCAGAACTATAATCATCCTGATTATATCAAAGTGAATATCATAATCATAGTGGATCCAATTTATCAGAGCATAAGAATCATAATCATGATGGATTTAATTAAATAAATGTATTGTTGTTATTATAATCATAAATATATCAATAAGAAAAACATAATAGAAAGATGAATATGATGACTCACTTTCTATTATATATGTATAGGAATAGAAAACATGTAAACACAAGTAATAAAATAACAATGTAATAGTAAGAATGACATAAAATCTATTATTAAAAAAAATAATTATTTTAACATTAAGAGAAAATTACTAAATAACATTTACTAAAGGTATCCATTGTTTTATACTTATAATAAATTCCACCTTTCCTTACTAGGAAATCCCTCAATACAAAAATCATATTTTCTCTATCTTCTTATCCCCAAAATCCCTCGATATAATGATCAGATCTGTCTTCCTAGCCATATAAGTCCTCGATCTGACGGATCATCTTTGTCTTATTATCCCCATAATCCCTCAATCTGATGGATCAGATTCTCCATCTTTCTATCCCAGGAATCCCTCGATCATAACAATGATCAGACGTGAATTAAAATTACAAAAGTAAACAATCCTTATGATTATTCCTTCGAATGAAAACATATTAAATAAAAACACTGACTAAGAATGAGTTATTCACATGGAGATCTCTTTAGAAGTGAGTAATCAACCAGCTCAAAACTCTTCAAAGTATTTGGTATTTATAATCATCCTTCCAACGCTCATATAATGGTCATATTTCCAAGATTATTGCAAAAAAATTGGATAGCTAACACTTGATAGATCATCATAACTAAATTTTTGATGTCATATTGATTAACATCATTATAGTGTTAAAGGTCTTGCATACTACATAATAAGTCTTTTGTATTCTGATTATAAACTTTAGTCAGTCCGATAAACTTTCTTACGATTTTCATTACAATAATCTTTATGAGTGTTAGTCTAATTTTATTGGTACCATTACTAGTTTTATTGTAAATACTTTTTTACTATGATAGAAATTACTATAGTCTAACTTATGATCTAATAAATGTGAGTCTGATAATCAAACACATACTCATTACAATGATCGTAATGAAGAATATAAAGTCTATTTTCATAATTCTTTAAGAATTTTTATAAGTATGTGTATACATATATATATATATATATTATAATTACAGAAGAAATATTATTTCATATATACCATATACTTTAACTTAACTCATCCTTAATAAATTCCATGTAGTGTGTGAATGAATTGCATCACTTTGAGGGGGTAGTAGCCCACACTTCCTCAAACAAAATTATCATATTTACACCAAGTGGAAAGTGTTAAGAAATTTATTTTAAATTAATTGAATAATCTTAAATATATAATATATAACATATATAAACATATTGTTCATCATAATTTCCACCATGATTTGTGGTAAAGGAAAAATAAACAATCGTTGTTTCGTGAGGCGGTAATTCGTCGTACACGTACACAGTATGTTCGCTTCCCATTAGATGGAGGTGTGTGTAAGTGTAGGTATAAATCTTAGCATAAAAACATAATAGTATATTAATTATATTGTTTTTTTATACAATAATGGAATAAAGATATTGTAGGGTTTGGAGAAATAAAATAAAAGAAAGGATCTTGAGAGAAGACATTACCACAAAATTGGGTAACTCCTTTTGGTTTGTGCCAAAAGGCATCCTTGGATTTATTTCTTCCCATGGAGAGAATTCTAAGAGTAAGGGAGGGATTTTGGGAATTTTATTGGGTAGATCATGGACAAACATAATTTTTTTTATAGGTGTGAAGAAGAGGGAGAGGTGGTGGCCTTTTATAAGGAAGGGAATGGACACACTTGGCTTTTTCTAAAACAAGTTAGTTATACCCATGTTTTTACCTAAAAAAAGTCATGCCAAACCAAAAAAACTCAATAATGGAAGTTGAATGGCTGAATAATTTCAATCTAATTGGTTTTGGACAATTTTATAGGTATTTTTTATCTTAAATTTAAGGTTTAGTACTTTGTGAACCTAATTTTTCTCTTAATCGTTGTAATGAATTTTAATCACTTTTACTAATATTTTTGGTCAAAAACTAAGTTGAAATTATTATAAATTATAAATTATACTGATTAAAAATATATAATATATTTTTTATAATTATAATTACATAATTGGAAGAAATTAATTTAAAAATAATCTAGCTGATGTGATGACACTGTGAGTTTTAAAGTAAAAACATCCAAAAGTTTTCTATGTTTTTGTACCCAATTTCAAAGTAAATTTGATTTAAATGAAATAAATTGAATTAATTGATAAAAATAAGATCTAATTAAATATTTAAACTAAATTAAAATATAATTTATCCTTATAAATAAATTATATGCAAATACAGTTTTGAATTAAAATATGGTATGTTTCATTATTCATCCAAAAATGAAGTTTCTCAAAAAAATCCCAAAATTTCACCCTAATATAATTTAGATATTATAAATTAAAAAATGAATTTTATTTTATCAAATTTAATTTCTAAATTTTTCTAAAATTAATTTTATTATTTTTCACATAAGGACATTGAAATAAGATCATTTGAGAAAATAATATTTTTAAACATATGAGGAATTTACCAAAAATTATATCTTTCATTATCAATATGATTTATTTATATAAAAAAAATTATTAAAAATATTTGAAAATTATTTATTATTATTAATTTAACAAATTTTAATGGCTAGGTTATAATTATTTCATATAAATGATTCTAACAAGAAAATGGTGTTTCATAGAAACATCGATGTTTCATGTAATGTATGCCAAGATGGTGTTGTGTGTAATAGACACCAAGTCAATGTTCTTTGTAACGTATTCCAAGTTAATTTTCTATATAAATTATGTTGATTTGGTGTCATGTGAAAGGAATTTTTTACTTAGTTCATCACAATACATAAATGAAAAATTAATTTATTCGAGAGAAAAAGGTCCATAAAAACTCATAGTATTACATTTCCTCTCAAATTAATTTAAATCATCTTGCATTGCCTTAATAAAATTTTCATCACTTAAAGTATCATCAGGATTATTAGGTTCAAATTGAGATAAGAAATATATATGTTCAATTTTATCTCTTAAGGAACTTTTTGTCCTTACTTGTTGATCTACATCACCAATGATACTTTCACTGGGATGATTCCTAAGAAAAAAATATTTTATTATATTTTTAAAAGTTTGTTCTTCAATAAAAGTTATAAAATATTCCTTATAAATAATTTAAGAAACAATTTCTCATGTTATTTACTTATGAGAATACCCCTCTAAAATAGTTGAAAACCGGTTATAGAAATAAAATCTGAGGATATTGGCTGAGGTTGTTTAAAAACAAAAGGGTTAGTTTCATCAAAATTAACATGAACTATTTCCTCAATGGTACAATAATTTTTATTAAAAAATCTATAAGAATTAAAACTAGTGGAATACCAAAAAATATTCCTTCTTCAGGTTTGGGTGAAAATTAATGTAAATTATCTTTCGTATTCAAAATGAATAATTTGCAGCCAAAAACTTTGAAGTAAGAAACTTTTGGTTCTCTTCCTATCTATAAACTTACTCTAGGTGCACAAACTTTATGGTAAGCTCTAAAAATTCTATTTTTGGATCTGAAAGGTTTTTTTGGGGGGAATTCCATTTCTAATCATGGTTTAGCTATGTACTCGATGAAGATTGATATGGTGATTTCTTGGGATCCACCCAAGAGTGTTTCAGAGGTACGAAGTTTTCTTAGCTTAGAGGGGTATTACAGGAGGTTTGTGTAAGACTTATCTAGGATTGAAACCCCTTTTAATGCCCTGATACAGAAAGGGAATCTATTTATCTGGATTGAGTATTGTTAGAGAGCCTTTGAGGAGTTGGAGGCAAGGCTAACCAGGGATCCTATTTTGAGACTACCAGAGGAAGGTGTGGAGTATATAGTGTTCTATGATGTCTATAGAGATGGGCTCAGTTACATGTTAATATTTTTGAAGGAATTTATTGCATATGGGTTGAGGTAGTTGAGAACCCATGAGTATAAATACATGAATCATTACCTATAGTTGGTAGTGGTAGTATTCGCCTTGAAGATATAGAGGCACTATCTTCTAGGTGATAATTTTTCTGTTTACTTAGACCAACATAGCCACGAGTATATGTTCACTTAGAGAAATATGAAATTGAGATATAGGATTTGGCTGGATTTCCTACAGGACTATAACTTCAATATATTCTATACTCCTAGGAAGGGAAACGTGGTGGTAGATTCCCTTAGTAGTAATTCATGTTCTCACTTAGAGGAGGAGGCATTTGAGTAGTTGGATTCATTGCAGATGACTCTGATGGAGGATATAGTGCAGTTTTTATTTATTCAATGGTGGTAACTTTTCCACTTCTTCAATGTTTTAGAGAGACTTAGTTGTTAGACATTCATTGTGAGGTTCGACGTGACCAGATATCCTCAAGAGATTCACTAGATGGATTTTTTGAAGGAAGGGAGCACAACATGCATTTACAGGGATAGATGGTGGTTACATTTACATTGTTAGATGATATGATGAGAGAGTTTCACACTTCCCCCTTAGATATACATCCTTGTGTGGAAAATATGTACAAGGACTATCATTAGTAGTTTTGTTGGGCTGACATGAGGCATATATTTTCCAAGTTCATCTCTCAGTGTCTCACATGTCAATAGGCGAAGAATGAGTAATAGGTACTGGTAGGATTTGCATAACCTCTTTAAATACCGGAGTGGAAATGGGATGGAATATTCATGGACTTTAAGATAGGGATTCTGTAGATAGTTAGAGGAAATTATAATATCTAGGTGATTGTTGACCAACTTTTGAAGTTGGTTCACTTACTTGACATCAAGGAGTGGAGTTCAGTTAAGATTCCATGGTGGTCATATATGTAGTAGATCATCTAGATTCATGGGGTAACCTTGGTTATTTTCTCTAACCGTGATGCTCAGTTCACATCATGGTTATGGAGAGGAATGCATGAATCTTTTGGGACCCAGTTGCGGATGAGTACAATGTTTTATCCCTAGACATATTACTAGACCAAGAAGACTATCTAGGTGTTGGAGGATATTCTAAGTTCCTATGTGTTAGACTTTAGTCAGAGATGGGAGGATCAATTTCCATTGGTAGAGTTTTATTATAACAACATTTATCACTCTACTATCAGGATAACACCTTTTGAGGCCCTATAGGGGAGACCTTGTAGGTTACCCTTATGCTAGATCGAGATTGAAAATATATCTCTTGTTGGGATAGAGATAGACTAGGAAACAATGTAGAAGGTTTGGTTGAACTATTAGTGTATGAGGAAAAAATAGATTAGACATAAATCTTATATATATTGACATATTATTCCCTTGGAGTTTGAGTAGGGATACTATGTTTTACTAGGAGTCACCTGTGATGAGAATTCTGGAGATTTGGCAAGGGTGGAAAGATATCCCAGAGATTTATCAGTTCATTAGAGATCATACAGAGGGTTGGAGAGGTTTTTTACTGTCTATACTTTCCTACATAGTTGTACCAAGTGCATAACATCTTCCATGCATAGTAGATGAGTAGATGTGTTCATGATCTAATGCATGTTATTGATTGGGGAAAGTTGGACATCGATGATGGGTCCACCTTTGTAAAGACCCCAGCCCTAGTTTCCTAGAGTTGGCTCCTTATATTATTACAATGGAATATAAATAAGGAATTCATATCCTGAATTAATGAATAGTTTATTAGTATTGGAAAACTAGATACATACATAAGTTCAACATTACAACATGAAATGAAATACAACATATCAGCTTATTTTGAATCACACATAAACTCCTAGATTATCCCTAAAAATCATTCATAATATACATATTTTCATCTTGGGGAAAAATAAAACATAAGAAAGGGTTGATCTCAGATGTTCAGTAAGGGTAAGTAATACAGAAGAAGCAAAAACATAAAGCATGGAGAATAGCTAAAATTACACATACCATTAAAACATAATCATGAACATAAAATGGCATGAATTAAAAACCGATAATTCCATAATAAAACATATCCATGGATATTATACCAGTCAAATAATAACATAGAAAAACATTTATTATCTTTATAATGATGTAATTCATAATGTTGGACATTATAATCATACCACCAAGGCCTCAGCCAAGACATCATACATAATGGGTAAAAACTCAGGCTAGTTTGTCTCATGAGACCTACCGATGCATAGAGGGGCTATAGTGGTCCCCACCAGTCACTTAATAAATCCAATAAATTCCTTATATGAAATAATATAAACATAATCAACATTAATATTTAAATCAACATATGAAATTTAAAAAACTTTCCCCATTCAGTAAACATGAACACTAACCATTCAGAGTAATGTGGTGAATGGTATCAAGATAGCACATCCACAATCAAACTAATCATAAACCATTCACTAATATATGTTACATTATATCATATAATATTAATACTAATTAAACATAATAATCAACAAGAGTGTTGAAATAGATGGAAATGCTCTTATAAAATCATTGAGTAATACTTGAGAGAAATACTCTTCTACTTTTCAAAGAAGAGTACTTTTCAAAAAATATTTGTATAAAAATAGAAGTGAAATAATATATATTTTTTATTATAAAATTAGTGAATTTATAAAAAAATTGGTGGATTAAAATATAGTATAGAGTGCACTTGAAAATAAGTAATAATTTGAGAAGTTCCCTTGAATTGGGTTTGTTTATCGGAAAAATTTTGAGAAAGATCCTTCTAAAACATGTAACTATACATAAAATAAATATGTATTCTGATTGATATATATATATATATAACACAAAAACCTAATTTATGAGGAGTTAATAAGAATAATTAATAATTTCATTGTGGTAAATATAGAAAAAGAGTAACCCGAAATAAATTAGAGGTTCGGGTAGAAAACCCTTACCTTATGTCTGAATGTGTTCTGCACTTGATCTTAATGTCCTGGATAATCAAATTAAATACATTAATTAATTAATTTAAAACCTAATATAAATTTATTTGATTTATTTTAATTTTATTAAGTTCATTTATTTCCTTTTTTATGAGTTATAAGATACAATTTTATTACTCGGGAGTGTCAATTTCTTGGTTTTCACGATTGGTATACATGTATATGAGTAATAAAGTTCATGTAAAATGGGTATAATTCTATAGAATTGGAATTAAATTTTATTAATTAAAAACCATAATTTTAATTGGTATTATTTATTAATATTTTTCCATATATGAGGATGAATCATTAGATAACATGTTATTGATAATCGTTTAGCTTAATTTTAGTGGTTTTTCGATCACAATGAACTAGTTTTTTTATATTATTTAATATCATATATATAAAATGGTTCTAGAACATTAAATAATATATAATACAAATTTTATAATCTGTTTCAACTATAAAAATGGTTTCATGTCCATTCTTTAAGGATAAGTTTAAGAACAAAAGTTCATCATCCACAAAAGTCGTAAATCGGCACCTCTCGGACGATGATTTCATTTTAAAAATAAAAGAGAGTAAGGAGATTGATGATGGGTCTTCCATTAAAATGATATAATTGTATTATATAGATGATTTTGGATTTATCATGATAATTTTTATATAATAGGTGAGGATATGATAGGAAAATAATGTAAACTAAAATGAAATTAAAAGACAAAGGAACAGGGTTTACCTCTTGAATTATCCTCCTTGAGAACCTCCTTAAGGAAAGAGGTTTTGGTCTTTGGAAAGACCAAGATCTCATGGATGTGTGGAGATACTAGGGAAGAGGATTTTGGTAGAACTTAGATAAGATTCAAGTATTTTAGAAGTGAGGATAAGAGGGGGTGAGGGGTGGTTTTATAGTGGAGGAGAGTAGTGATTTCTCATTATTCTATTCATTATTTTATTATTTTCCTCAAGACAGCCAATAGTATTGATTATTGTAAATAAATAAAGTAATAAGTTCATTTTATTTCAAATAAATGGTTCTCACATCATCCATACATCACCTATAACTCAATAAATCATGTATTAATCATTTATCATAAATTATCATATTTTACTATCCACCAAAAATTAAATTATTTTAGAAAAATCCCAAAAATTTACCCTAACCATTTTGTATGTGTAGAATTTAAAAATTAACTTCATTTTATGAAACTAATTTTATAAATATGATAAAATTAATTTTTAATTAAAATAATTATTTACTCGAAAAATGTTGTTTAAAATTTGTGACTAATTTTATAACTCTTTCAAAAATTAACTTAGGTCTCATAAAATTTTCCGAAAATCATAAGACAAAAAAGTATTGATTTATGAATAATTTTTATTAAAATGAATCTTATTTTAAATAATTTTATTAATTATAATATTTTAATTAAATATTTATGACTTAGAAAAATACCAACATTTAAATATTAGTTTTTAAAATACTCATTTACTTACACAACGATATAATTATATCATAATTTCATTTATGAGATGGCCAAATTTTATTTATACTTTCATTGGTGAGGTAACTATTCCATTGGATGGTTTACTATTCATAAGGGTTACATTATTATTCCTAAGGGCATGTTACTATTTCATCAGAATGGGTTCCTTAACTTCTAAAAATACCTCTTATTTCATCCATTCTTCATTTATGATGCTTGTATTGTGTTCCATAACTTTTTTATATGATCTATATTATATAAAATAAAAATAAGAAGATAAATTTTATTGATAGAGTTCTGATTCATTACATTCTCCCCTCCTACAAAAATTTCATCATCAAAATTTCCATATTTTCACCCCATAAAAAGATTTGGATAGTTCTTCATCATAAGATCCTCATGCTACCACGTCACCTCTTCAATTTTATGATTTTTACAAAGTACCTTTACCAACTAAGTCATATGATTCCTCAACACCTGTTCTTTAGTGTCCAAAATCCAAATAGGCTCTTCACAATAAGATAAGTCAAGTTCCAATTCTATTCCCTCAGAAGTGAGTACATGTGTTGGGTCTAGCATGTACTTCCTTAACAAGGAGATTTGGAACACATTGTGTACCTTATAAATGCTAGGAGGAATTTCCAAATGATAATCCACATATATGATTATCTTCATAATTTCAAAATGACCAATATACATGGGTCTCATTTTCCCTTTCTTCCCAGATCTTATAACACCCTTCCATAGAGATAGTTTCAAGAAAACATGATCTCTCACTTGAAATTAAAAATCCTTCATCTGACTATCGGCATAGATCTTTTTTCTTCGTTGAGCTACTTTGATATGGTTTTGAATAGTATTTACCTTTGTTGTTTTTACCTCTACAATCTCTAGGCCTATAAGATTTCTTTCACCAAATTCATCCTAACAAGTTGGTGTATGACATCTCTTTCCATACAATGCTTCATATTGTTCCATTTGAATACTTGAATGTAAATTTTTATGGTAGAAAAACTCCACTAAAGGTAAATAATGATCCCACATACCTTTAAATTCAAGTTAGCATGACCACAACGTGTCTTTTAATTTTTGGATTGTTCTTTCTAATTTCCAGTCGGTTTGAAGGTGATAAGTCGTACTCAAATAAAGCTCGATATCCAATGCCTTTTGAAGACTTTTCCAGAATTTCGATGTAAATTTTGGATCAAAATCAGACAAAATTGAGATAGGTTCTCCCCTAGTCTTAAAAATTCATTAATATAGAGTCGTTCATGGTGATCTAGTGGAAAATCCTCTCTTAAGTGAATAAATATGCAGATTTTGTAAGTCGATCAAAAATCACCCATATTACATCATTATTTATTGGGGTTTTTGGTAATACAGTGAAAAAATCCATAGTTATGTAATCCCATTTCTATATATGAATAGTTAGGGGTTTCATGACACCTCTAGGATGTTTTATTTCATCCTTCACCTGTTGATAGACTAAAAATCTTGATACATAATCATCAATTTCTCACTTCATATCATCCCACCAGAAATATTCCTTCAGATTTCTATACAGATTAGTGCCACTATGGTGTATAGAGAAATTCGAGCTATGGGAATCATCCAATAACTCCATTTTTAGCTCGGGTATAGAGGTAATGCATTGCCTCCTCCAAAATTTCAGATTTCCATCCTCACACACGAAGTCTAGAAACTTCCCATCATTCATAGATTTGATTTTCTTTTAAATATTCTCATCATTACACTAGGAAATTTTAATTATTTCCAATAAATATGGTTGGGAAACAAGTTGAAAAGGTAATGATGTTTCACCTTCCTTGATAATTCTCATATCTATATTTTCTAGATCCATGTACACAGGATCTTTATTAGCCCTCATTTTGTTCAAAACTCCATGATCTTTCCTACTCAAAGCATCTGCTAACTTATTTGCCTTCCCAGGGTGGTAGTGTGTTGTACAATCATAATCCTTGAGTAGTTCGACACATCGCCTTTTCTTTATGTTTATTTCCTTCTATGAGAATATATATTTCAGGATCTTTTGATCTATGTATATCTTACATATTTCACCATAAAGATAATGTATCCATATTTTTAGGGTAAATATTACAGCTGCTAACTCAAGATCATGAGTTTGATAGTTTTTTACATGAGTTTTTAACTGCCTTTATGAATAAGAAATAACTCTATCATTATGTATAAGTACAAAACCAATTCCTTTATTTTATGCATCACTATAAATTAAAAATACACCACTTCCCGATAGTAGAATAAATATTGGATCATTCATTAAACTCTTATTAAATTCTTCAAAACATTCTTCACATTATTTTTTCTATACAAACTTAACCCCTTTAAGAGTAATCTTGGTTAATGGTTGGCTAATTAGGAAAAGTTCTGGAAAAAAATGTTGATAATAACCTGCTAAACCAATAAAAATGCATACCTCGGTTATGTTTGTTAGTGTAGGCCATTCTTGAACTGCCTTTGTCTTAGTAGGATCAACTAAGATTCCATCCTTAGAGACAATATATCCAAGAAAATAAACTCTTTGAATCCATAATTCACACTTGTTAAACTTCCCATATAACTCATTCCTTCTAATAGTCGTTCGAATAATGCACAAGTGATTCTCATGATCTTTATAGATTTTGGATTATACCAATATATCATCAATAAATACCACAACAAAGTCATCAAGATATTCCTCGAAAACCCTATTCATTAGATCCATGAAAATAGAGGGTGAATTAGTTATTCTAAAAGGAATTACTGTAAACTCATAATGCTCGTACCTAGTTCGAAATGTTATCTTTGAAATATCTTCATTCCTCACACGCAACTGATGATATCTAGATCAAAGGTAAATCTTTGAAAAATATTGGGCTCTGTGAAGTTGATAAAATAAATCATCAATGTAAGGAAGAGAATACTTGTTTTTTATCATAATAGCATTTATTTCTCTATAGTCAATACACAACCACATGTATCCATATTTCTTCTTAACAAATAGAACAAGGGCTACCTGTAGATCATTAATAATACACATATTTGCATCCTGGGGGAAAATAAAACATAATAAAGGTGTGATCTCAGATGCTCAATAAGGGTAAGTAATTCGGTAGAAGCAAAAAACATAAAGCATAGTGAATAACTAAAAGTACACATTCCATTAAAACGTAATCTTGAGCATAAAATGTAAAGAATTAAAAATTGATAATTCCAAAATAAAACATAACCAGGAATATTATACTAGTAGAATGATCACATGGAAAAACAATTATTATCTTCATAATAAGGTAATTCATAATGTCGGACATCATAATTATACCACCAAGGCCTTGGCCAAGACACTATACATAATGGGTAAAAACCCAGGCTAGTTTGCCTCATAAGACCTACTGATACATTGAGGGGATATAACGAACCCCACACATTACTTAATAATTCCAATTAATTCTTCATATTAAAGGGATAAATATAATCAACATTCATATTGAAACTAACATATGAAATGTAAATAACTTTCTCTAATCAATAAACATAAACACTAACCATTAAGATTAATATGGTGAATGGTATCAAGTTAGAAAATCCACAGTCAAACTAATCATAAACCATTCAATAAAATATGGTACATGATATCATAAAATATTAATCCCAATTAAACATAAGAATCAAAAAGTGTGTTGAAATTGATGGAAATAATCTAATAAAATCATTGAGTAATACTTGATAGAAATACTCTTTTACTTTGAAAATAAGAGTTCTTTTGAAAAAATATTTGTATAAAAAAAAAAGTGGACTAATATATTTTTTTCATAATAAAATGAGTGATTTTAGAAAAATAATTATGGCTTAAAACATATTATATAGTGTACTTAAAAATAGGTAAGAATTCGAGAAGTTCCCTTGAATTGGGCTTGTTTATTGGGAAAATTTTGAGAAAGATCCTCATAAAACATGTAACTCCCCATAAAATAAAGAAGGATTATGACTGTAAAACATATATAGAACATAAAAAATAATTTATGAGCAGAAAATAAGAATAATTAATAATTTCATTGGGTTAAATGGAGAAAAATATTAACCTGAAATAAACAAAAGGTTTGGGTAGAAAACCCTTACCTTATGTCTGAATGTGTTCTGCACTTGATCTTAATGTCATGGATAATCAAATTAAATCCATTAATTAATTAATTAACCTAATATACATTTATTTTATTTATTTTAATTTTATTAGGTTCGTTTATTTCCTTTTTTATGATTTATAAGATACAATTTTATTGCTCGGGAGCGTTTATTTCCTTGGTTTTCATGATTGGTATACTTGTATATGAGTAATGAAGTTCATGTAAAATGGGTATAATTCACCAGAATTGGAATTAAATATTATTAATGATCACCTATAAGTATAATTGGTATTATTTATTATTATTATTTTAATATATGATAATGAATCATTAGATAACATGTTAATGATAATCGTTTAGCTTAATTTTAGCAATTTTTCGATCATAATGAACTAGTTTTGTTCTATTATTTAATTTCATGTATATAAAATAGTTCTATAAACTTAAATAGGATATAATACATATTTAATAATCTAGTTCGACCATAAAAATGGTTTCATTACCATCCTTGAACTATAAATTTAAGAACGATAGTTCGTCGTCCACGAAGGTTGTAAATTGACACTCCCGGATGAGGATTTCATTTTTAAAATAAAAGAGAGAGAGTAAGGAGATTGATGATGGATATTTCATTAAAAATATATAATTCTAGTATATATATTATATTTTATTTATTATGATCATTTTTACAGATTATGTGAGGAGAGGATAATAAAATAAAGTAAACTGAAATGAAATTAAAAGAAAAAGGAAGAGGATTTACATCTTGAAATATCCTCCTTGAAAACCTCCTTAGGGAAAGGGGTTATGGTATTTTGGTAAGACCAAGAGCTTCTGGATTTGGGTAGATACTTGAGAATATTATTTTGGAAGAAATTTTACAATATTCAAGGCTTAGAGGAGTGAGGAGAAGAGGGGGTGAGGGGTGGTTTTTATAGTGTAGGAGAGGGTGATTTCTCATTATTCTATTCATTATTTTATTATTATTTTCAAGACAACCAATAGTATTGATTCTTGTGAATAAATATAGTAATAAGTTCATTTTAGTTCAATACAATGGTACTCACATCATCCATACATCACCCATGTCTCAATAAATCATGTATTTATCATTTATCGTAAATTATCATATTTTACTATTCACTAAAAATTCAAGTATTTTAGAAAAATCCCAAAAAATTACCATAACCATTTTTTGATATGTATAATTCAAAAATGAACTCCATTTTATGAAATCAATTTTCTAAATATGATAAATTTATTTTTTATTTAAAATCATTATTTACTTGAAAAATATAGTTTTAAATTTGTAACTAATTTTATAGTGCTTTCAAAAATTAACTAAGTTCTCATAAAATTATCAAAAAATCAGAAGACAAAAAAATTGATTTATAAATGATTTTTATGAAAATTAATTTTCTTTTAAATCATTTTATTAATTATAATATTGTAATTAAATATTTTTGACTTATAAAAATACCAACACTTAAATACTAGTTTTTAAAATATTTATTTGCTTACACTATGATATAATTATATCATAATTTCATTTATAAGATTGGAAAATTTTATTTATACTTTCATTGGTGAGGTTACTATTCTATTGGCTATTTTACTATTCATAAGGGTTATATTACTATTCCTAATGGCATGTTACTATTTCATTAGTATAGGTTCCTTAACTTCCATAAATACTTATCATTTAATTAATTATTCATTTATGATGTTTGTATTGTGTTCTATAAGTTACTTTATATGATCTACATTATATGAAATAAACATAAGAAGAAAAATTTCATTGATAGAGTTTTGGGTCGTTATAACTGTCATGGAGTACCTAGTTAAGATCAAGGATTGGCAGGATAGGATCCTATGGGGATGGAATATTCCATTGGTTTGTGTGTTTTGGCATCATGGGATCATGTAGGAGAGATCTTGGGATTGAAAGAGTCAGATGAAGACTCATCACCCCCATAATTTTGTGTAGCTTATGCTTTTCAAGGTGAAAATATTTGAAGGATGGGAGAATTTAGTGAATCTAGTTTTGATGGATTTTTCCTTTAAATATTTCTATGTTTATATCTGGATTTATACTTTGGTTTAACATGGTGTTTGGGTGTCTCAGGATCCCAGAAAAAATATATTAAAAATATTAATATATTTTAATGAACGCACACACATCATTTCAGTTTAAATTGTTTTCCAATTATTTAGTTCCTCATATGGTAAATCTAAGACCATGGATGATTCCGGAACATAAGGTTTACCCTAGGTGTGCCCTATGGTTGGTCAGTGTCAGACGTTCAGAGGGAGGTGACCATTGGTGGGTGTGTTTAACAAAATAAATAATTTATTTATTTATTTTAATTAAATGTCCTATTATAATTTCCTCTCTATAAATATGTTGTTATAGAAAATATTCAATTTATCCACATAACCCTGGGAGATTATAGAGGTGGAGGGGCAATTCTTTGTTGGCGGATCAAGATCGGATGACGAACAGAGATTAGATCAAGGTGGGCAGCAAAAACAATGGATCTTTATCTTTAATGGAATCATTCTTCACCAATGATTGATCCTACATCAAGGTAGGTCATGTTATTTATTGATATATTCCCTTTTTATCAAGAAAAAAATCTTTATCTCCTATGATTTTTGGAGTTTTTTATTCTCACATGATCCTTTTCAAATAAATTGAATTATTAGTTCAATTTTTATTCCCTCATCACGCCTGCTTCCACCCCTGATATCCCTATTTATGTGATTGTTGGCCAAGAATTTCTGGATAATGAAGGATTTACTTCTTTCTTGTTCATTTCTCCCAATATTTATTTTCATTCTTCATTATTGGCCCATGGGGTCGTGGTTTGACATTGATGGGGTAGTTTTGAGCTTGATTGAACCCCCAGATTCATGGTGGTTGTTCAAATAATGAAAGGGATGGTGATTTGTGGAAAGCTTAAGATGGATAATGGGTTATGCTTCCTGGATTTGGGATCTAGAGTGAAAATGGACAACTTAAGGCACATGAGATACATGGTGGCTCATCAGCGGATGATCGGATTCTGATTTCTAGCCACTGGAGGTTGGGAATAAATGGTTAGAGGCGTTACCCTTCGATTTTGGGTGTTCAAATGGAGGTTTCCATTGTGGAAATGGGGGATCTAGATCCATAGTAATAAACTAAGTCTTCTATGAAAAACTTAACTACAAGGTGTGTACTATAAACAACACATGTTGTGTATTCCCCTAGCTGCGACAAATAGGGTTTCAGGAAGATAAAAATATCACATGTTGTGTGGACCCACCACAAGTCATGTGATCGTATACTAGCATCTCGGTGTGTACTAGGTGAGTACATGGGAATGTAAATGTCTAAGAACACAGGCAGTAATATAGTATACAGGCACAGACTGATGTACATGGGTATATATAGAGTACACAGGCACATTCTAATGTACATGGGCACGGTCGGAAGAGCGTGGGCAGGGGCTGGGTGGCCGGTACATGCCATGTACAACTAGTACATGTTGTTTAGTGTGAAATGGATTCCCAATACATGTTTAGGTGAGAACATGACCAGGTAGTGAGTTGATCTAACATGCCGTGTTGACTCTCATACATGTCGTCTACTTCTCCTAGTAACTTATTACTCTCATATCTCCTTCCTTGGGACTCATATTTTGGTCTACGAGTAGCTTATCCTAAGTTTTTTTCATGTTGAATATAATGGTATCCTTATTTGTGGAATGAACGATATTATGTGTGGTTTTTTGAGTGTGAAGATTCTTCAAGAGATTCTTAATGGTGGTAGACATTAGGAAGGTATCATCAGAGTGATATCGAGGTTGGTACTCCCCTGTCACACAAGGGCGTGGGTCCCCCATACTCTTTACAAATATAGAATTGGTACTACCCGATAATAGGGTGTGGTTCCTCTATTTATAGAGTGTTACTCCCCTATCTTCAAGCTCTAGGAAAGAGTAGGTCCTCCATGAGATTTTTGGATCCCTCAACTATAGAGCACAAGGACAAGGGGCGGGGCCCTCTACACAAATTCTTATGTGGTTACATGTGATAGTGAACATTAGTGATGGATTTTTGGAGCTACAAGAAGACTCAACAACTTTGGTTGGTTTTTGAGATAGATATCCCATTTCTCTCACTAGTAGGTTTCTTTATGATCATATTTATATATATTAGGTTTCATTTACCTCTTACTTTGGGATGAGTTGTCCGCTATTGTATCTTTTTATTGCTTCTTATGTGGTTTTCAGGGTGTCCTATTGGGTATGTATATATTCATCCCGACATTGGATTTTCCTATATTTTTGTGTCTTATATAGATGATAGGTAGTTTGGTGGTGACATTGGAGGACCATAGTGATTCTTAGGTGAATTAACCACATACGGTGGTCAAACTTGGAGATTAAGAGTAAGGCTCTATCACTTTTCATATTTTTTAGTTGTTTTTAGGTTGGGACTTAATTTCCAGTTGGGTATGTACTTTTCACTTTTTAATTTTCTTTATATTCTGATACTCTGATGTATTCCCTATAAGTTATTACATGCATGTATTTAAACTATATGTTATATTATTTTATTTATATTCCTTTGCACTATCACATGGAGATGGTTATGTGCATGCGTATAGGTTCATGCTTTATCTCCCATTTTATTTATTCCTTTTCAGCACTTTTTTCGATCCCTAGACTATTGGATGAGGTCTTGGGATAGTCACACCTGACTTCCACCAACTAGGTAGGCCCCAGTGGATCAGTTCATGATATGGTTTCTGGTTGGAAACCACCATTTATCTTTGGATCCTAGAGGGTGAAATCATTCCCATGTTATTACTTTTGATACCGTAGAACTAGTTTCTAGCTTAAGATGATTGAAAATGCACCTCAGGTTAATAGGGAGTTGTCTTGGGTTTCGATTTAGGTGGCACCCCAAACTATACACAGTGGTAAAATTTTGGGAATTTTTTTTATCTCTCTCCTTTAATGATTTTATCTTATATTATGATTGATGATGTTTTTCTTTGAGTATTTGAGTGTAATCTTGTGAAAGTAATTTTTTATGATTTGGCATTTGAAATTTTTTTAGAAACCATATTTTGGGTGTTTTGAGATGTCTTTATAAAAAAAATTGAACATTAATAGATATGATTAGGGTAATGAAAATTATTTTGAGTATATGTGTGATTTTAAGATGAAATTAATTTTCAATGAATGGCACTACTGGAAATCCCATTTTTACCAACGCTTATATCCCAACGGTTTTGATAAACCGTTGGGAATGGTTATGTATACCAACGGTTTTCCAAACCGTTGGCATAAAGGGTTTTATGAAGAGTTTTACCAACGGTTGTATAAACCGTTGGTATAGGGCTCCATTAAGAGACTTTTACCAACGGTTATACACTAACCGTTGGTATATGTTGTACATTCCCAACGGTTTTTAAAAACCGTTGGGAATGTTTCCCCCTAAATCCAGTAGCCCCTTCGCTCGATTTCAGTCGCCCCTTAGCTCGATTTCAGTCCCCCTCCGCTCGACTACAGCCCTAAATTGAAGGTCTCCCGACGCACTCTGGTTACCCAGTCTCCTAAACTCCATCCATCCTCTTCAATCAAACAATTTTTATGTTCTACACTTCAAATCTGTAAGTTCTAATGTTCTTCATCTATTTTTTTATTTTCTATTTTGATTTGACCTAAATGTCTCGGATCTCTCTATACAAGTACTCAGAAACTCGTTCCACTCATAGATCCATATTAAATCAAACAATTTTGTAGTTCTACACTCTAAATATGTAATTACTACCTTAGTTTTAATGTTTTCCATCTATTATTTTTGTTTTCTGTTTTAATTTGGTATAAACTAGGTTGTGTTGTTTATGGCATGGGAAGTTTAGTGATATTGAGGATGAATTGGATGTTGTTTGGGTGATGGATTGGAATTGTGATGTTTTTTGGATTAATTTTACTTAATTTTCAATGAATTATTTAGGGATTTCCTCCCTTTAATAGAGCCCCCACTCCTCATGGACCCTAGACACCCCCCCTCTTGGACCCTGGACAGTCCCCCCTCCTGGAACTTGGACAGCCTGGCCCCCCTCTTTCCTGAAACTTGGACATCCCCCCTCTTGGACCCTGGACAACCCCCCTCCACCCTCCTCCCAGGACCTTGTATAGTCCCCCCTCCTTCCTGGACCCTAGGAAGCCCCCCACCCTCCACCCCGGACCCTGGATAGCCCCCCTCCTCGACGGACCCTGGACAACCCCCCCCCCTCCTTCCTGGACCATGGACAGCCCCTTCTCCCCTTCTCCTGGACCCTGGACAGCCCCCCGCCCCCCTTCCTGGACCCTGGACAGCCTCCCACCCCTCCTCCTAGACCTTGGACATCCCCCTCACCCCCTCCTCAACCACAAAATACCCCCCCACTTCAAAACATTGACCACCAAAATTGGACATGCTGGATTTTCTCTAAAAAGATAGATTTATCCTCAAACCACCTCAATAATATCCTAAACAATGCTTATAATGTAGTTTTCACCACATAACATCCAATTGTATTCCAAGTCACTAGTCTATCCTCCCTTGGCTAGATTTTACTAAAAGCGTTCAACCTTAAAGATCCAAATAAAAATAAATTGATATAAGACATTTGATAATGGATTAAAATTTCAAATTGGGATCCAATGAGGAATATTTTAGATATTATGCATCATGTCCATGAGTAAATCCATTTTTATATATCCGATAAGTTATTTTTCACAATTTTCACACATTAATTGTTTGTAAAAATGGGACAAACATTTATAAAGGTTATAATATATAAAAATAAATCTATTTGTGGATGCAGCTTAACCAACAATGTCTAGCTTGTCTGCCTCTTCCATGATCATCGATGTGCACGTCCCGTCTCCATCTGACCTCGCACGACGGGTGACTCAGCGTCTGACTGATGACGAGCGCCAGATTCTCTTACTTCCACACCAGATTCATTCCCGCTACGCTCCTGAAGTGATCAATCCCACTCAGCATCTGGCTGATGACGAGTGCCAGATTTTCTTACTTCCACACCAGATTCACGCCCGCTGCGCTCCTGAAGTGATCAATCCCACTAAGCGTCCATGTGAGCTTGATGACACGGCCACCAGTTCTTGTAAGAGGCAGAGGAGTTCTGAGTTGATGGACCAAGACGATTGACCAGTGTCCATCCATCTGGCTGAAGACGTAAAACATAGCGCTTCCTGGGAGGCAACCCATATTCTATAGTTTTATCATTTTGATTTTTTTACTCTGTTTTAGGAAATAAACATGGCATCTATGCAACAATTTTTTAGCTGCTTATGATCTGTATGTGCACTTGTCATTAATCTGCATGACTGCTTCTATTTTGTCTGATCCTTGGTGTTATTTTTTATGACATGATGCGCCTATGTGATGTCTATGTGTAGATTTTACAGGTACATAAGTATGTGCACTTTTCATTATTCCATTCTTTCAGTTCTTCGACCGATGGTATGAGGGAGGCTCGTATCAGAGGTAGACGAGCATCTCCGCGTACCCAACTAGACCCTTCCCCTCCGACCAAATGCATTCTGATTCCGTTGAAACATAAGGTAAACAATCCATGGGTCAAATTTGACGTGTATAAGTCAGCCTCGCCTCAATAAAAGGCACGGTGTGGTCAGGATCACTCAAACTGTCTCTCTTTTGTTCAAAATTGACTTATTTTTAAGTGAAATCAACAACTGACATATGGGAAACCGACCAAACGCCTCAATACAAGGTTCGGTGTGGCCGACACCACTCAAAATGCCTCTATTTTGTTAAAAATGGACTTAATTTTAAGTGAAATCAACAACTGACATATGGTAAACCGACCAAACGCATTCGGATTCTAATGATACTATAGGAAAACGATCTATAGGTCATATGTGACATGTAAGAGTCAACCCCACCTCAATCCAAGGTGCGGTGTGGACGGTACCATTCAAAATGTATCTTTTTTGTTCAAAATGACTTTAATTTTAAGTGAAAATAACAACTGACATACGGAAAACCGACCAAATGAATTCCAAATCTATTTAAACTTTAGTAAAATGATACATGGGTCATATGTGACGTGTACGAGTCAACCCCGCCTCAATCCAAGGCACGGTGTGGCCGGAACCACCCAAACTGTCCCTCTTTTGTTTAAAATGGACAATATTTTATGTACATACGGCAAACAGATCAAACGGATTCTGATTGTGTTGATACTTTTTCACAACGATCCATGACTCATATGTGATGTGTATGAGTCAACCCCGCCTCAATTCGAGGCCCGGTGTGGCCGACACCACTCAAAGTGCCTCTGTTTTGTTAAAAATGGACTTAATTTTAAGTGAAATCAACAACTGACATACAAAAAACCGACCAAACGTATTTGGATTATATTGAAACTTAAGGAAAAAAATACATGAGTCAAATGTGATGTGTACGAGTTAACCCCGCCTCAATACGAGGCCCGGTGTGGCCGACACCACTCAAAGTGCCTCCTTTTTTTTAAATGTACTTAATTTTAAGTGAAAATAACAACTGTCATACGGAAAACTGACCAATCGCCTACAGATTCTATTGAAACTTTAGGAAAACGATCCATGGGTCATATGTGATGTGTACGAGTCAATCCCACCTCAATCCGAGGCACTGTGGGGCCGGGACCACCCAAATTGCCAGTCTTTTGTTGAAAATGGACTAAATTGTAAGTGAAAACAACAACTGTCATACGGGAAACTGGCCAAATGCGTTCTAAATCTATTGAAACTTTAGCACAAAGATCCATGGGTCATATGTCATGTGTAAGAGTCAATTCCTCCTCAATCTGAGGCGCGGTGTGGCCGACACCACCCAAACTGTCTCTCTTATGTTTAAAATGGACAATATTTTACGTACATACGTCAAACCGATCAAACGGATTCTGATTGTGTTGATACTTTTGATCAACAATCCATGACTCATATGTGATGTGTAAGAGTCAACACCTCCTCAATCTGAGGCCCGGTGTGGCCGACACCACTCAAAGTGACTCTGTTTTGTTAAAAATGGACTTAATTTTAAGTGAAAACAACAACTGACATACGCCAAACCGACCAAACACATTCGAATTATATTGAAACTTAAGGAAAACGATCCATGAGTCAAATGTGACCTGTACGAGTCAGCCCTGCCTCAATCTGAGCCGCAGTGTGGCCGGGACCACTCAAACTGTCTCTCTTTTGTTCAAAATGGACTAAATTGTAAGTGAAATCAACAACTAACATAAGAGAAACCTACCAAACGCCTTCGGATTCTGTTGAAACTTTAGGACAACGATTCATTGGTCATATTTTATGTTTATGAGTCAACCCCGACTCAATCCGAGGCTCCGTGTGGACGGGACCACCCAAAATTCCTCTCTTTTGTTCAAAATGGACAATATTTTACGTACATACGCCAAACCGATCAAACGGATTCTGATTGTGTTGAAACTTTAGGAAAATGATCCATTTTTCATATGTGACGTTTACGAGTCATCCCCGCCTCAATCCGAGGCCCGGTGTGGCCGACACCACTCAAAGTGGCTCTCTTTTGTTTAAAATGGACTTAATTTTAAGTGAAAACAACAACTGACATATGTCAAACCAACCAAACGCCTTCATATTCTGTTGAAACATTAGGAAAACGATCCATGGGTCAGATGTGACATGTTAGAGTCAACCTCGCCTCAATCCGAGCCGCGGTGTGGCCGGGACCACTAAAATTGTCTCTCTTTTGTTGAAAATAGACTAAATTGTAAATGAAAACAACTGACATACGCCAAACCAACCAAATGACTTCTGATTCTATTGAAACTTTAGGAAAACGATCCATGGGTCATATGTGATGTGTACGAGTCAACCCCGCCTCAATCCGAGTTCTGGTGTGACCAGGACCACTCAAACTGTCTCTCTTTTGTTCAAAATGGACTAAATTGTAAGTGAAATCAACAAGTGACATACGGGAAACCGACCAAACGCTTCAGATTCTGTTGAAACTTTAGAAAAATAATCCATGGGTCATATGTGACGTTTACAAGTCAACCGCGCCTCAATCTGAGGCATCGTGGGGCCGGGACCACCCAAACTTCCTCTCTTTTGTTCCAAATGGACAATATTTTACGTACATAGGCCAAATCGATCAAACGGATTCGGATTGTGTTGAAACTCTAGGAAAATGATCCTTGGCTCATATGTGATGTGTACGAGTTAACCCCGCCTCAATACGAGGCCCGGTGTGGCCGCCACCACTCAAAGTGCCTCTTTTTTTTTAAATGTACTTAATTTTAAGTGAAAACAAAAACTGACATACGGAAAACTGACCAAACGCCTACGGATTCTATTTAAACATTAGGAAAACGATCCATGGGTCATATGTGATTTGTACGAGTCAACTCCACCTCAATCGGAGGCCCGGTGTGGCCGACACCACTCAATGTGCCTCTGTTTTGTTTAAAATGGACTTCATTTTAAGTGAAAACAACAACTGACATACGCCAAACTAACCAAAAGCTTTCGGATTCTGTTGAAACATTCGTAAAATGATCCATGGGTCATATTTGATGTGTACGAGTCAACCCCGCCTCAATCTGAGCCACGGTGTGGCCGGGACCACTCAAACTATATCTCTTTTGTTCAAAATGGACTAAATTGTAAGTGATATCAACAAATGACATACGAGAAACCTACCAAACACCTTCAGATTCTGTTGAAACTTTAGGAAAACTATTCATGGGTCATATGTGATGTGTACGAGTCAAACCCGCCTCAATCCAAGGAGCCGTGTAGCCGGGACCACCCAAACTACCTCTCTTTTGTTCAAAATGGACAATATTTTACGTACATACGCCAAACCGATCAAACGGATTCTGATTATGTTGAAACTTTAGGAAAATGATCCATGGATTATATGTGACGTGTACGAGTCAACCCCGCCTCAATCCGAAGCACGGTGTGGCCGACACCACTCAAAGTGTCTCTCTTTTGTTTAAAATGAACTTAATTTTTAGTGAAAACAACAACTGACATAAGCCAAACTGACCAAAAACCTTCGGATTCTGTTGAAACTTTAGGAAAACGATCCATGGGTCATATGTGACACGTACGAGTCAACTCCGACTCAATCTGAGCCGCGGTGTGGCTGGGACCACTCAAACAGTCTCTCTTTTGTTGAAAATGGACTAAATTGTAAATGAAATCAACAACTGTCATACGGGAAATCAACCAAACGCCTTCGGATTCTATTGACACTTTAGGAAAACTATTAATGGGTCATATGTGATGTGTACGAGTCAATCCCGCCTCAATCCGAGGCGCGGTGTGGCTGACACCACTCAAATTATCTCTCTTTTGTTAAAAATGGACAATATTTTATGTACATACGCCAAACCGATCAAACAGATTCTGATTGTGTTGAAACTTTAGAAAAACGATCCATGGATAATATGTGACGTGTAAGAGTCAACCCTGCCTCAATATGAGGCTTGGTGTGGCCTTCACCACTCAAAGTGTCTCTCTTTTGTTTAAAATGGACTTAATTTTAAGTGAAAACAACAACTGACATACGCCAAACCAACCAAACGCCTTCGGATTCTATTGAAACCTTAGAAAAAAGAACCATGGGTCATATTTGACGTGTAAGAGTCAACTCCGCCTCAATCCGAGCCGCGGTGTGGCCGGAACCACTCAAATTGTCTCTCTTTTGTTAAAATGGACTAAATTGTAAGTGATATCAACAATTGACATACGGGAAACGGACCAAACGCCTTTGGATTCTGTTGAAACTTTAGGAAAACGATCCATGGGTCATATGTGATGTGTACGAGTCAACCCCGCCTCAATTGGAGTCACCGTGGGGCCGGGACCACCCAAACTGCCTCTCTTTTGTTCAAAATGGACAATATTTTACGTACATACGCCAAACCGATCAAACGGATTCTGATTGTGTTGAAACTTTAGGAAAATGATTCATGGATCATATGTGACGTGTACCAGTCAACCCCGACTCAATCCGAGGCCTGGTATGGCACTTATGGAGTCACAAGTGATGAGACTCCTAAGAAAATACCTTTTCACCATATATTAGAAAAGTGGTTGTCATATGAAGATTGAAATGGGTGTAAATAATATTTGAGTTATTGAAACTCTTATTCAACTATACGGGATGATTGTTTTCATATGAAGATTCAAATGGGGAATTATTCACCATGTCTCTAATCAAAGATGTGGTCTTTTTTGTTGTTTTAAGTTTTCAGTGTTTTAAGTGCTGTTTTGTATGCAGGTTTTTGTTGTTTTAAGTTTTCAGTGTTTTAAGTGCTGTTTTGTATGCAGGTGTATGCACAGGAGGGGCTGCTGTGCAACAATTCTGGAAATACACAATACCAACGGTTTACAACCGTTGGTATACTTTGAGAAGAATTATACCTACGGTTTGTAACCGTTGGTATAGTATTTGTTACTGAACATATGCCAACGGTTTCATTGAAACCGTTGGGAAAAAAACTATACCAACGGTTGTAAACCGTTGGTATAATATCAAAATCATAGAATTCCCAATGGTTTTAAACCGTTGGGTAAACCTATACCAATGGTTCAACAAGAACCGTTGGCAAATCAAGACATAGTGTGGGCTATCCCAACGGTTTAGTTCAAACCGTTGGTATAGATCTTTCCCCACGCCTTACTTCCCTACGGTTTGGACAACCGTTGGTATAGAGTATACCAACGGTTTTCCAGCCTATACCAACGGTTTAGAACCGTTGGTATATCCTCCATTTCCAGTAGTGTGGGAATATTCTATAATTGGGATTGAAATGTTTTAAGGATTTTAAAATGGGACTTTAAAGTGGGTTATGTAATTTTGAATTATTTGGTTTTGTTTCTTTTGAATTGAGAATTTGGGAGGTGCTCAAAGACCTTCTCAAGTGGGTTTTAAGGTGGTTTCTCTATATTTATTTGTCTTGATTTTTTTTCTCTTTGTGGTGGAATTTAAAGTGGTTTGATTGAATGATTTTTTTTATGATATTTTATAATGTGGCCCCTATAAAGGAATCAAAAATCCAAGAAGGAAATTCTTCGACTAGTTGTCCTAGTGATCCAAGGGTTGTTCTTATAATATCTAAATATGCTAAAACTCTCGATATAGTGATAGGGAAATGTTTATATTGGATCATGGATCATTCTTGAGATTTCTTGAATCGGTATCCTCCATTGTTCTGTGGTGATCAAGGATCCAAAGAGGCAATGGAGTTCCTAGTTAAGGTTAACTAGATCTTTTATTCACTACAAACTCTTGAAAACTCTAGAGTGGGATGCATCATTCATTTATTTAAAGGATTGGGTTTGGAAAAGTATAATCTCACTATCCATGCACAATCATTCAAGGTTTTGTCTTGGGGGTATTTTTAATCCACCTTCCTCTAGAGTTTTTATCCCAAGGAGTTAAGAGTTAAGATAGCACTCAATTTTTTGGGTGTTCATTAGGGTGGTCAGTTAGTAAAGTAATATATGGAATGATTTATTGAATTGGTTCCTTTATACCTATAGTTAGATATTAATTATCAAAGGATGTGTGGTTATTTTATATGATACTTCATTTGGGACTTCATTCAATAGTGTTTCAGTTTGTATTGACTACCTATATGGAAGTGTTATATAAGTTCATCATTATCAAGGAAATTTGGGTAGGGCAGCCTATGACAAGTGATGATTTAACCCCATCTAGTGTCAGTGAGGTTGATTTAGTAAGTCGGAAATAGAATCAAGAAGGTGATGATAGAATTAATCTATTTACTCAACCTATTGTTATTATTTTAAAAAAGAGGAAAATAAATTTATATTTTAAGTAAAGAAATTATAGTAACCCTAATCCCTCTTGTATGATATCTCTATGGACATATCATCAAAAAAAATTCATAGTAACCTTTTGTGGTTCTCTAGATTTCCTAGTTAATAGAGGAATAATCCTTATACCTAGTTTAATTCCAAGCGGTTATAACACCCTTTAGAGGTAACCATCCCATAATTACATGACTTATATCAAATATTTCATTACATATATTTTTAAGACCTTTTAGGTTGAGAGTTTTAGATAATTAAGAAGAAACATTAACTAAAAAAACTCATGTATTTTTCAACTAATGGACATTTTTACATTATATAAAAAACTATTTAATTCCATAATAAGTATTTAGTATCTCCCGTAAATTCTCAACACATGTTATTTTCTTATAAACATATAATTTTTAATAATTTTATTCATAACCAAGGGAAAAGGTAACATAATAAGGGTGAGGTCAAATACTCAGTAAAGGAAAAAAATATATCAAAATCTATCATGGAATTAATAATATAGCAAGAATAAATAAGATCCAAATAATTCCATATAAATGAACATGTGAGCTTCAAATAAATCCATGGATGAAATAATAATAAAAAATTCACAAAGATAATAATAACTAAATTCATGGTGATGTAATGCATAATGCACGATATCTTTTACCATCAAGGCCTCAGCTAAGAAATTATTCTTGACTTAAATACCACAACCAAGACATAATTCTTTCCATCCAGGTTAAAACTAAGACATCAATATTTCAATCAAGGTTACAAAAAAGACATCATGCTTATATTGTGTATACATACACCAAATACCCAAAAAATTTGTCTCATGAGACCAACTGATGCATCGAGGGGCTATATAATATTATGCCCCACCCATTACTTCTTTAAGTCCAATGCATTCACCATTGTTAATATATGAATATAAATAAATGGATAATCAAATTTCCTTAGGAATAAATAAACATTAATATTGAGTTACAAACATACAAAACATCAAAACTTTACCAGTAAATAAATGGGATAACATGGACATGATCCATCCAGATAAAGAATGTGGATGTTTATAAAATATATAATAAACTTTCCATAGTAATCCATAATTAGATATATTGGAATAACAACATATGGGATGTAAATACATTCCCCAATCAATAAATTATCATAATAAATCTATATAAATAATGTGTATTGTTAAACAATTCATATCCCAAGTGTAACACATGGAATTCCAAATGATGTTGGCATAGATTAACAACACATTCATAATAAGAATACTTTGAATAGTGTCATATAAGAAAATCATTGGAAGAAAAACCTTGTTTATAATATAAGATGATTTAGTAAGGTAAATACAGTGATAGATAATTTTTTTGATAATAAATAACATTTCATAAGTAATATAAAGAAATAAGTTGGATGTAATCATTTGAATAATACCCTTAATCAATAATTATATATTGCAAAGAGAAATTACTTAGATGAAAAGTAATTTTTAGGAGTTTTATAAAAATCACTTTGGAAATAAAAACTATCATTGACCATTTAAAAAAATTATTTATAAAACTAGGATATTAATAAGTTCATTGAGAATACATGAAGACTTAAAGATAAATTTTAATAGAAAAATATAAAAATTGTTTAAAGATGTTTTTACGTGGAAGAAAAAATTAAAAATATATTCTAGAAAATATTTTTAACATTTTCATAAAAAGATGAAATTACAATTCACTTTCAAAATTTATTTTTAAAAATGTGAAGTGAAAACATTGGAAAACATTTACTTTTGAAAAATAAAATTCAATAATGGATCCTTGAAAATAAATAAATGTTATCGAGATAAATATGGGTTGGAAGATAAAATATTTTATTATTAAAGGATGGGAAACCTTTCTAATATATTATAATGTCTTTATTGAAAACACACTTCATAAATAAAGTAAAAAAATTCCTTTTTAAAAGAGGATAAGAGTAATATGGAGGTTACATGATATAACACATAATTAGGTTTCCAATTATAAAGGAATCATTGGTGGGAAATAAAAATATTGATAAGGATAGGAAGTCATTGTTAATGAGAATGGAAATTATTCTTAATAATGATATACTTTTTGTGGAAAAATTTTATGAAGGTAAAACATAAATTAAAAAGGAATTATCCATATAGAGGAAGAAAAATTTCCTTGAAATAAATTCATAGGGTGGAAGAAACCAATCATGGAAGAAAAAATTTTAATAATAGGCAATATAACTCAATGAAGGGAGTTGATTTAACAAAAATTCTTTCAACTTTGGTATATTTTGAATTGAGATAAATTTTAAGAAAAAAAATGATATGTATCTTCAACCCCCATGAATTTCATGAAAATGGAAAAATAAAATCAATAGGTATTACACACACTATATTAAAGATATCATGGTACATAATAAGAAATATGTCTCAAGAATTTAAATTTGAGAAAAAGAACCTCTTGCCTTGATCCTGATTTGCTCTACGCATCCACCTAAATTTAAGTAAAAAAAACATAAATATATTAATATTATATTTAAAAGACTTATTAATATCTATAACCTTTTATAAACACCATTGATAATTATTTCATATATGTATATTAGTTATTTATTATCTATTTTCAATATCAGGTGTATGTAATCTCAATCATTTTGAACTAGTTTCATAAAAGTGATGTTGTTCTCCATTATTCTCCAAAATTTTATCATTACAAGATCATAAAAGATATTTAAATTGATTTTTTATTATTATCTATATTTTTTTTATTTCATAATCATTTTAGTTATTATTCATGACGATAAAACGAGCTTATTTTGGTAATTTATAATAAATGAATAGTGTTATCTTAATTAATGAGTTAAATGTTTATATTTCAATTAGAGAACCAAAAATAATAATTATTTACTAAATAATATAAAATATTCTATTTCTAGATCCATCCTTGATATAAATTTATATCATGGTTCTTGTAGTTGGTTAAGTTGTCCCAACAATAACATGCTACAATCTATGTGTGAGTGTGGTTATAGAAGAGATTATTTTATTACAATATCATTATAACAAAAGTAAAATGAAATAAATCAGATGTTATTAAAGTGATGAATCATAATTTGGAAGATTTATAATAATAAGGTAAATTAAAATGATGTTTTCACTTATAAATAAATCATTTTTCCTCTTGATATGTTCATTTTAAGAGGTTATTTTTACACAGGTTATTTTTTCTAATATTACTTATATAATGCATAACTTAAATTTATAGAATAGAAATCATGATATAAATAACATATCTATTCACTAAAACCATTTCTATAACCTTCCTTGAAATTTGGTGATGAAAAAAGAAATGTGTCATTCATGGAGGTGGTAGTCTGCACACACACATGGGTGATG
Organism: Viscum album; assembly: GCA_963277665.1. Lineage (NCBI taxonomy): Eukaryota > Viridiplantae > Streptophyta > Magnoliopsida > Santalales > Viscaceae > Viscum > Viscum album. The sequence goes on along the minus strand of OY728134.1, from coordinate 628,607,835 downwards.
TTTTCATTTGTTTTACTGATTGAGAGGGGAATACATAATGGTTATAGTGTCAATATAATAAAATTTTGGTATATTATTTATACTTATTTAATTATATACATATTGTCAGAATATTTTTGTATTAGGTTGGACGATAAGGAGAATGAAAATAAGTTAAAGGGTAACTAATAATTATGTTGTGAATTTGGATCTTCTCTTGAAGTATCCTTTGAAAATGGAGGAATTTAGGCAATTTTTTGAGGTTAGGGGAATATAAATGAGTAGAGGGTTTATGGTATAATTAAATTGGGTATATTTTAATTGGAATTTATAACTAGATTTGTGGATTGAAGTGTGTGTAAGTGAGTTCTTTTTATAGGTGAAAAAGAGGGAAAAATCATTCGAAAATAATGTTAGGTAAGGTTTAAGAATGGAATTGCATCAGAGTTAGGTAAGTTAGGTGGGGAAATTTTGGTGAGACATGTAGGTATTACTTTCCAGACTAAAAAAAGATTTTATATAAGTTCTAAGTATTAAATTTATTTAGTAAAATAAAATCCATATTAGATTACCCATATTAACATTTATTAATCTTGATTAAAATTTAACCTTTGTAATTATTTTACAACTAAAAATATTAGATGACCCTTCTTACCAAATTGTTACATTAGGAATCATAATTTGTACTCCATTTATTCTAATTAAATGTCTAAATATAATAAAATTAACTTTTAAATTAAAGCATATAATGTGTTGAAAAACTATTTTTGTAGAAAAAAATCATTTTAATCATTAAGTTTTATTAATATAATTTAATATTTATTATAATTTAAATGAGTGTTAGTGTATTTTTATATATTTCTAAAATCATATTAGAGACTTTATTTTAAAATATAACCATTTAATTTAAAAAATATGCAATAATTTAAAAATTGTTGTTCTTTGAAAAATAAATGTTTTACAGTGGTAAATAATATTTATCTTAGTAATTGAATTTTATGACTCAAAATGAAACAGATCCCTTTAACTAATTCAAAAAAATTTATAAAAAATATGCAAATAATTTTATACAATTCAATTTCTAAAATTGACAAAAATAAATTTTAATATAAGAACACATATCGGATAATTTTTTTTATAAAACATGTATCTTCTAAGCGTAAAATAAATTCATTACTTGCCTAGTAATAAATATTGGATGGATTTTAACTTATTTTATTGTATATATTATCAATAATTTCCATTTAAACAATTATTTTACCATAATATAATAAACTTCATAACACATGGAAATGAAATTTTCAAGAAGGTATTTTTATGCATAAAATTATTTTATTTGTTATTTAGAAATACTAATGGAATTTTATCAAAGGATTAGTATTAATAATGAAATTTATTTTTATTTTTATATCTATTTCATAATTCAGTTACATCTATTTTTACCATTAAATTCTATATATACATTTTAATGGTTGTATATTGTTTTGTGGTTCATTGTGGTTCAGTGTTGAATGTGAATAAAGTTATTGGTGACATTATATTTTAAAAGAAAATATATAATTTAAATTCTAGAGGTGTTATATTATACCCACTTGGATAAATTAAATCCTCATAATTTTAATTATCACTTACTAAAAAAATTATTCAAGGATATCTAAAAATGGGCATAACTCAAGATATATTTTCAAATGAGGCATCTACCTTAATATATTTTATATGAATAGGAAACATACATTTTCATTCATCATGTTAACCAATTACTTAATTTTTCATCGTAAACTTGTTTCTATTTTCCATCCTCTTCCACACATGAAGAAAATTCTAGTTCCTTTGAGACATTCCCCTGGGTTCCTCTTCGCACTTCCTTCACACATAAAAAAAATGAATCTTCTTTTCTTAATTATCATTTTCACCAAAACTTCCATGATACTCTATCCTTATCTTCTTTGGTTTTTTTTTTGAATTTAACTATGTTCGTGTTCTTAATCAGAATTATTGATAGCTGGTTTGGAAAAATCATAAGATTTATCTCTTTGGTTCTTATCTCTTTAGGTTTCTCATTGGGACAATCTCTAAATTATCTATAGAATCCATTTTTAACTTGGTTCCTTTTGGATTCATCCATTAATAAAACTAAAATTATTTAATCATGATTTATGATCAGCATAAGAGAATTATTTTAAGATGAAAATTTTTAAAATGTCTTACTCTTTGAAATTTTTACATTAGATTTTAGTTAAACCTAAATAACTCTCAGATATATCAATATTTCCTTAAGTTAGGTTATATAATATTCTTTAACCTAATTACTTTATTTAATTAATCATTATAATCAATTGTAAAGAGAAATTTATTAACCAAAGAAGATCTCTTAAGAGTGTTTAGCCAGGTGTGCAGTCAGTGGCCCACTCATCATACACCAGAGTGAAGATTGAGTTAATACTCAAACATCCTTTTTAAGGGTGATCACCCTTAAGTTAATATATATTATAGCCACATATATTGTTCAGTACCTAGATAGGGATGTAATTTCTAGGAGAACCACACAATCTCAACTTTACAAAAACTTTAACATATTATCCTATACTTAAAATTATCACTTAGACTTATCCATTAAACTTATCCCTAGGATTTTCACTAAATTTTTCTTATCCTAATCCATAAAATATCCAATATTACCTACAATATCATAAAATTTTATCTATATATTTTAAATTTTGATCAAACTTAACTTACCAACCCTTAAATTTTCCTCAACAAATATCATAACCTATAAAGTTATATGAACCCAACTATGATACCAACTATGATGCCCCACAGACATAATAATACCATAATTACATAATGTATATAAAATATTGAATTACATATATTCCCAAGAGAATTTAGGATTATAGTATTAGATAATTAGGAAAAATATTATATAATAAAACCCATATCTTTTTCAAAAAATAGACATTTTTTTCCACTAAAAAGAAAATACTTAATCTATAATGAGTTTTTAATATCTACCATAGTTTCTCCACACATGTTATTTTCTTCTAGAAATATCATGTGTAATAATTTTCTTTATAACTTAGGGAAATATAAATATAATAAGCGTGAGATCAAATGCTTAGTAAGGGAGAACGTATATCAGAAGCTATCATGGAATGAATAAAATGGTGGTATTAAATGAGAGTTAAAGAATACCATATGACTGAACACATGATCTTGAAATAAATCCATGTAAGAAATAAAATATAAATTATAACATAGATAATAATAACTGAATTCATGGTTATGGAATTCATAATTTTAGACATATTTTACTATCAAGTATTCATCTAATATATTATTCTTATCATCAAGGTTGTATCCAAGACACCATTATTTCCACCAATGTCACAACCAATACATCATTCTTGTCATCAAGTTCGCAACCATGACATCATGAATATATTTTGTATGCATACACAAAATATCCAAACCTTTTTTCTCATTTGACCAATCGATACATCAATGGGATGTATAATATTGGGATCTTCCTATCAATTATTTAAGTCTAATGCATTCACCGTATAAAAGATATTAAAATCAATACAATGCATAAACAACATGCCTTATGAATTAATAAATAATTGTATTGACATATAAACATACATAACATCACTAATTTCCTAGTCAATAAATGGGATAAAATAGAAATGAGACATCTAGAGAAAGAAGTTGAATGGTTAGACAATACATAATCAAATTTCCTTAGTAGTCCATACTCATGTGTATTGGAATAACTATATAGGGGATGTCAATACTATCCTTAATAAATAAATAATCATAATATATCCAGAGAAATATGGTTGATGATTAAACAATATATATCCCAATTGTATCATAAGTAATTCCAAAAGATGTTAATATATATGAACAACGCCTTCATCAAAAGAATTCTTATAAAGGTGTCACATAAGAAAGGCATTGGGAGAAAAATCATGTCTCTAACAGAGGATGATTTTGAAAGATAAAGGAATTGATGGATCATTTATTTCATAAAAAATAACATTACATAATCTATCCAATGAAATAATTTGTATAGTATTATTTAAATAATTTCCTCGATCAAGATTAAGATATGTTAAAGGGAAATGACTTGGATGAAGACATTATTTAGTAGTTTTAGAAAAATCACTTTGGAAATAAGAAATAACCTTGAACATTAGAAAATATTTATTTATAAAACTAGTAGAGGAAATTTTTCTTTGAGAATCCATGAATGTATAGAGAGGGAGGTTCATATAAAAAGAAAAAAAAATTTGTAAATATGTGTTTACACAGAAGGAAAACTTAATAAGATATTCTAGAAAACATTTTTAACATTATCATAAAAAGACAAAGTTATGGGTCACTTTAAAAAGTTGTTTTCAAAAAGGTGAATTAAAAACTTTGGGAAAAAATTTCAATTGAAAAAGAAACATAAATAATAGATCTTTCAAAAGACATAAATTTTATCAAGATAAATATGGGGTGTAAGATAAAACATTTGATTTTGAAAGGATGGAAATCCATTTTAATATATTGAAATATATTTGTAGAAACCCACATCATAAACATAGCAACAAATATACCTTTTTAAAATAGGATAAGGGTAATATGGAGGTCACATGAGATAACACATAATTAGGTTTCCAATTATAAAGGATAACATTGGAGGGAAAGGAAAATATGGACAAGGAGGGGAAATGTTGTTAAAGAGGATGGGAATTATTCTTAACAGTGATATATTTTTTGTAGGAGAATTTTATCAAGATAAAAATATTGAATTAAAAATTCATTATCACCATAGATAAATAAAAACTACCTTGAAATAAAATCATATGGTGGAAGAAGTCAAAAATAGAAGAAATAAGTTCAATAAGTGACATTATAACTTAATAAATGGATTTAAGTTAAAAAAAAACTTTCAAATTTGGTATCTATTGAATCAATAGAAATTTAAAGAAAAAATATGATATGGATATTAAACCCCCATATATTTTATTAATATCAAAATATAAATTCATTAGGAAGTACTTAAACCATATCAAAGATATCATGGAACACAATCCAAAATATGTCCCAAGAATTTAAATTTGAGATAAAAATCCCATTACCTTGATCCTGATTCACTCTGTGAATGCACCCAACTTCTTGTATGATAAAAATAACTATCTAAATATTCTATTTTAGAACCTTATTCATAGTGAAATCATACATACATGTGTCACAATATCATTAAAAATAATGTCAGAACTCATGAAATGAAATGGGTATCATAAAAATTTAATCTTATCATATCCTATGGAAATGGATACAGGTTTCACAATCATTTCATCATAATAAAAACCCATGAAAAGAAGTGGGTTTCAAAAGAATATAACCCGTGAAAGAGGAATAGGTTTCATAAACATCATGAAATCAAAACATAATCCATTTATATAAATAATATGAATGGAAACATTGAATAATTTCAATATAAATGTATGAGTAACACCAATGGATTTTATCTTATATGGTAAATAATTTTGAAATATCTTTTAAAACATTTCTTGAGGAAAATATCCATTCTACTTTGAAAATTTATTTTTAAAACATAAAACCTTTTAAAAAAATTTCTTAGAAAATAGATTTGAAAGCTTATAAAGGAATCTTTTAAAATAATAAAACATTTTTAAAATCATTTTTCCTTGAAAATTATCCTCAAGGATCATTTGAAAACATTTTTGAAAACATGGATTTTGAAATAAAATAGATTTCTGACCGAAGAGAGAAATACGGTCAGATTTTATTAAAAACATTATTAATTATATTAAGTACCAAAGAGTGGGAAAATGTTACTTATACATGGATATATCTTTAATGAACATATTATAAGGAAACTCATGAGTTTTATTGAGATATGGATCATAATATTTCATCAAAGAAGCATAATCATTAACAATCATGAAAAGTAATGAGCTTATTTCAATAAACTATTATCACTTGGTAACTTGGGATCATACTCTCCATTAATAAAATTAAATTAAATTAAGTTTAAAATATAATTAAAATAAGGAGTTTCATGATATATAATTTCAAATTGAATTATGTAAACCTTGAAAAATAATGTAGGTGCATGAAAAAAACATGTGTCTCAAAAAATGAAAATTGAGACAAAAATGTCTTACTGATTAGGTAGATTTTGAAACATTAACCCCATGAAATAAATATCATATAATGGATATTTAAATACCCATAAATTTAACTATAATAATCATTGAATACATACATGGGCATTATACAGACCACACAAAAGGAATGGGTGGGGAATAATGTATCTTACGGTAATAAAAAGTGAGATGAAACCTACTTACGTTGTGTCTTGAATCTCTTCATAACCGTACAAGATTATTTTATAATAAATGTAAGTTTATTATATATATTTTACATAATAATATTATTATATCTAATATCATATATGGTTTTATTATGACCCTATATTACCCTCTTGTTAACAATCCTATGTTATGGTTTCACTTCGGGTAATATTTTCTTTGTTCTTCACATGTGTCTTAATTTGTTATATATTTGGTCCTTATAGACATATCGTGATTACTAGAATGTAAAACATGATATAAATATCTTTTATATTCAGTATATTTTTATAATAATAATATATATAATATATAATTATGAAATATAATACACCTTTCATGGAGACGGTAATCCATACGTACGCATGAATGTTGTTTCGGTTTTTATTTTTGTATTGAAAGAAAGAAGGAAAATGACTTATGTTTATACATATATATATTATAATTCTAGTAGAATTATTCTTTAATATATATGATATAATTTCACTTAACTCATCCTTAACAAATTTCATGTAGTGTGTGAACTAATCATATCGCTTTGAGGGGGTGGTAGTTCACACTTCCTCAAATGAAATTATCGTATTTACACCAAGTGGAATGTATAAAGATATTTATTTTAAAAGGATTAAATAAGATTAAAGATATAATATATAACATATATAAACATATTGTTCATCATAATTTAAACCATGAGAGGTGGTAAAGTAAAAATGAACAATCATCGTTTCGTGAGGCGGTAGTTTGCCGTACACGTAAATAGTGTGTTTGTTACCCATTAGATGGAGGTGTTTATTAGTGTAGGTATAAACCTTAGCATAAAAACATCCTATTATATTAATGATATTGTTTTTTTATACAACCATGGAATAAATAGAGTGGATGTGTGGATAGATAGAATAAAATAAAGAATGTTGAGAGAAGATGTTACCTCTTAATTGGGTAAATCCTTTTAGTTTGTGACAAAAGGCTTCCTTGGATTTATTTCTACCCATAGAGAGGATTCTAGGAGTAATTTAGGGATGTTTTTAAGTTTATTGGGTAGATCATGGCCGAGACTAATTTGTTTTATAGGTTTGAAGAAGAGGGAGAGGTGGAATTTTATAAGGAAGGGAATGGACACACTTGGCATTTTTTAAAACAAGTTAGGTGTACTCATTTTTTTACCTAAAAAGTCATAAAAAACAAACCAAACCCAATAATTGAAGGTTAATGGCCAAATAATTTTGGTCCAATGGGGTTTTTACAAGTTCCTAGGTAGTTTTGGGTATTAAATTTAAGTTTTAGTACTTTGTTAACCTAATTTTTCTAATAATCATTGTAATTAATTTTAATCACTTTCACAAATATTTTTGGTAAAAAACTAAGTTAAACTTATTAGACATTATAAATTAGGTTTATTCAAAATATGAAATAAATTTTTTCAAATTATAATTACAGAAGTAAAAGAAATTAATTTAAAAATAATTCAATTGACGGAATGACACTGTGGGTGGGAAAAGGGTACTAGAATAAAATAAAGAGAAAATTACAAAAGTCGGAAGGTGGGAATTTTATTACAGTTATTATGATAAAGAGGGGTGAGATCATCAGGCAGGGTCTCCATGAAAGCACTATTGATTTCAACACCTTTATTGGAAAGACTATCTGCTACTTTGTTTTCTTCTCTGTAGGTGTGCGTGATGATGTGATTAAGTCTTGAGAGGTGTTGTAGGCACATGATCCATTTAGCAGTAAGTGCCCAATCCAGATGAGTTGTACCATGACTAAGAGCTTGAACAATGGTAGTTGAGTCGCTTTCAATCCAAATATTGTTCCATCCTTGTTGCCTTATCAAATCAACTGCATTGATGATGCTATACATCTCTGCTTCGAGGGATGAGGTATGACCACATGAACCATAACAGCATCCGAGAATGTTCTCATTGTGATCTCTGCAAATGATGTCGTATCCAGAAGGTTCTGGGTTTTCTTTTGAAGCACCATCTACATTAATTTTTATCCAACCAAGAATAGGAGGTTTCCATAGAAACTTCCAATAAACCTCTCGTTGAGCTGTAATTTCCTTTGACTCTGATTTTTCTCAGGATGCAGAAGTCCTTGATTGAGTTGTGGCAAGTCCCTGTTTGCATGATTCTAGCTTCCTTGATCACAGTGTGGATTTTAATTTGAGCTGCATTAAAATTGAAAGTATTATTTTGTGCTTAATTGAATTTATTTCATACCAGATAAGATTAATCAGTTCAGCTGCAGCAGTATTGAAGAGCTGGTGAATTTGTGGAGAGGCATCTATAGTAGTGCATTTTGAAGTTGCATTCCGATAGAGTTCAAACCTGTCCATCTGAGATCAAAAATTTCAAAAATATATTTCCATAAAGAATAAGTAGTAGAAAAGGTTATAAATAGGTGTTCCACATCCTCTCTGTGTTGGTTACATATGGTACATTTAGAACAAAGCTATATACCACACATTTGGAGGTTGCAATCTGTGGGGGTCCTATTGTGGGCAATTATCCAAATTAACGTGAGACGTGAGGGTCTAATCCAGCTTTTGTTGAAAGTTTTCAACCAGGAAAGGTTATTGTTTTTGGTAGTGACATTATGAATATATTAAAGTTTAGAGGTTATTAGACCATTATGGGCCGGTTCCCATACTAAGAAGTCATTAATGTTAACAAAAGTGTAGTTGTTGATAATAGAAGAGATTTCATCAGGTAAATCTAAATCAAAAGAGTTCATACAGTCATTTATTGTGATGTTATAATTGTGAGACAAAGGGACGAGATCTATCATGTTATAGAGAGTTATACCATTCCAATTATCATTACAAAAAAGAATATAATAATTCCTATTGACTATCCATTGAGAATTAGATAGAATTTTTGAGAAGCTATGTTTGATGGAAGGCCAAATTGATGAGTCCATAAAGGTGTTCTTTCCTTTCTTAAGGTTATTATAAAATCTACCATGAAGGAACTCATAAGTTTGAGAGTTTTTGTTCACAATATTACAGGTAAGTTTAGCTTGGAGGGTTCATTAAATTGTTTGAGGTTTTTAATACCAAGCCCCCCATTCTCAATTGGAGTGTAGCATGTTTTCCAGGGAACAGTGATGAGTTTTATTTCGATAATGTTGCCACTCCAGATGTAATTTTTTATTGCTCTATCGATATTTTTAATTAAATCAACGATCCATTTGTACACCATCATAGAGTATACCATTTTAGAGACAATGGTGTGTTTGACAAGGAAAATTCTACCTGCCATCGAAAGATTTTTTCCCTTCCACAAGTAAAGTTGGTTATTGATTTGATCAAAGATGTAGAGGAAGTAAGTGTTTTTGGGATTCCCCCAGAAAATGGGTACCCCAATATAGGTAAAAGGGAATAATCCTTCTTTTATACCTAATTCATTTATTACATCAATTTTCCTGATGGAAGGGAAATGTTTGCTGAAGAAAATGGAAGATTTGCTCCAATTTAGGGATTGACCAGAGATCTCCTCATAATGTGAGATAACATCTTTGAGTTATTTAATATTTTTCTTATCTCCTTGTAGGAATAAGATAATATCATCAACATATACAATATGAGAGGGAACAGTTAAAGTTCTAGAGGCAAAGATGGGTTTTAATGTACCCTGATTGATCGAATCAATGATGATTTTTCTGAGGTAGTATTTAGCTATAACAAAGAGGATAGCAGATAGTGGGTCACCTTGTCTAACCCCCTTTGTACAAGTGAATTATCTATTTGGGGAACCATCGATTAGAATAGAAATGTGAGCAGAGTTAAAAATAGTTTTTATTTTATTGACAAAAGCATTATTAAAGCCAAAGCTAGAAAGAATTTTGAAGATGAAATTCCAATCGATGGTATCAAAAGCTTTCCTGATATCCAATTTGATAGAAACACTTCCCCCACTTTGATTCTTTTTTAATAGGTTAGTACTTTCAGAGGCAATACATATACAATCTTGGATATTTCTCCCCTTGAGGAAACCAAATTGGTTCCAGGATATGATTTTGTTAGAAATAGGGTTCAGTCTCATAGCTAGAATTTTGGAAATGATTTTATAAACAGTGTTGATAAGAGAAATTGGTCTAAAAAGATGAATCTCTGAAGAATTATCAACTTTGGGAATGAGTTTGAGAAATTGAGAATTTATACCATATGGGAGAAACCCATTAGTGAAGAAGTACCTGACAAGGTGACAAACATCACTGAAAACAATGTCCCACTAATGTTTAAAGAAAGCATTAGAGAAATCATCAGGTCCAGGGGCACTATCAGGCTTTAAGATAAAAACTACCTCTTTAATTTCATGCTCAATTGGAATATTGTTCAAGATGTCATTTTAATTGTTTCCCACTAGTAGGGGAATGATTCCAAGTTTGATGTCCTTATTCTGAGTAGGGCCATTGAAAATGATACTAAAATAGGTAGTGACATGATTGGTCAAAATCTCTTCATTATCAATGATATTGTCCCCATATTTAAGAAAAGAAAGGGGGCTACAATTCTTTCTAGATATTTGAAGTGCATTAAATAATTTAGTGTTTCTATCTCCATATTTAAGCCAATTGATTTTAAGATTTTGTTTCCTGAGGTTGTCTTTCAAGGTCAGAAGAGAGTTGAGTTTATTACTGATCTCTATTTCTTGAGTCGGATCCATAGAAAAATCATTATGTGTTGAGTCAGTTTGTATTTGGTTAAGTTCATTCTCAAGGGAGTTAATTTCATTATCAGTTTATTGTGCTATGTCTTTACACCAAAGATTTAATTTTTTCTTCAGGAGTTTCAACTTTACAATGCAAGAAAAGGTATCATTTGAGTTAATTGAATTCCAGGTGTCTTCAAAAATTTTATTACAATCCGCAACAGTGTTCCAGGAATTGTTGAATCTAAAAGGAAATTTAGGCTTATTGTCTATAGTTTTTAGGCTCACTAGAATAGGGTGATGGTCAGAATTTAGTTTAGGCAAGGTGATGTTGGAGATGGTATTCCAATTATCAAGGGCCATAGATTTTGTGAAGGCCCTATCCAGCTTTCTTGCTAAGACCATATTGTGTTGTTTTCTATACCAAGTATATTTTTCACCAACAATATTAATCTACACTAAGTTTTTAACATCCATACAAGATTTGAACTCTCTAGTGGAGGCATTTGATTGTAGGTGTCCTAGTTTTTCAATAGGTCTGAGAATGGCATTAAAGTCTCCAATGATGATCCAAGGTGCTTTAATGTTGTTATTGAGGGAGGATATATGATTCCATAGAGTTATTCTATCCTGATATCTATTGTAAGCATAAACAAAAGTACAGAATAAGGTGACATCATGCATTTTCACTTCACATGTAAAATATTGAGAATCTGTATTATAAATATGTGGAATACTTATCGAGGTATGGGAAAAACCCATAAAGAGGCACAATTGTTATTGTTAGAAGTAGTGCCTATAAAGTTGTAACTATATCTGTCTAGACTATTAATTCCAGAATAAAAGGTGATTTTAGGCACAAATATAGCAAAAATCATAGGTTTATGCGTAAATAAAAAGTTTTTTAGCATTACCATGGTGTCATGGTTGGCAATACCCTGGAAAATCCAGTAAAAAATATTCATTTATACTTACATTTGGGGCTTGTCCCCTTATTTCTGTTACCTTCAGAGTTCTTTCCCCGCTTAGATCTCCTCAATTGTTTAGAAGAATCCTTGTTTGGGGTTGCATATTTTTCCTGCATATTCATGGAAGAGTTATCAGAGATATTATTACTTTTTATACCTATCAATACTTCCTCTTGATGGAGTTGTTTTTTGTCTTCAATTTGATTTAACTTGATCTGTCCTGTGTCACAGGTTGAAATGACCTTTTCAGTTGAAGTTAGGGGGTTCCTGTGCATATCCAGAGCTCTCCCATCATAAGTTTGCTTTTTATCCTGTATGATCAATGTAGCAGGAGTTGAATTAGTCTTGTAAGCATGTTTTCTAAGAACCTCTGTTTCATCATTTTTTGCAGCTTCCTGTCCAGTAGTGCAGTGTGTTCCCCTGTATCCTGTAGGTTTCTGAGGCCCCCTTGTATTCTTCATTTCCCAGTTACTGCATTTAGAGTTGTAGATGCTCGCGTTGTTGCCTTCTTTAGCTGAGATTGTCTTGTGAGTAGGAATATATATTTCCTCTATTTCAGGGGTGTATATATCCCTCTGTCTATCAGTGCATTGGGACTCACTACTTTCGGTATGTTCTCTAGGCCCTTCTGAATTGGATTTTTTCTGGTTGAAGCAGTTGGAGTTGCAGTCACTATGCACTTTGTGAGTGGCAGCAACCACAAGGCTGTTTTGGTCAGTTGGTTCCTTGTGAACAGACTGCTTGGAAGATTGAGTGTTATTAGAGCAAGAGTTCTTCAGCTTAAGTGCATTTGAGTTCTCAGAATCAGTAGGTAGGACCTTTATCCTATGCTTTAGAGCTTTATCTTCCAAAGGGTGAGCAACGTTGTCAACAGATTTATGTTTTTTTGTTTCTCTTTTCATCTATTTTATTTTCCTATTATTGAGTTTGAGCCCACTGCCATCAGGTTTTATACCATCGTTGGCAGTGTCTAGAACCATGGAGGCTATTTCCTAAAAAATAGCACTCTCTTCATAGAAACATCAGTGTTTTGTGTAACGTATGCCAAAACGGTGTTGCATGTAACATACACCAAGTAAATATTCCATGTAACGTATGCCAAATTGATGTTCCTTGTAACGTATGTTGAGTGGGTGTCATGTGAAAGGAATTTTTTACTTAGTACATCGTAATACATAAATTAAAATTTAATTTATTCAAGAGAGAAAAGGTCCATAAAAACTTGGAGTGTTAAAGTTCCTCTCAAATTCATTTAGCTCATCTTTCATTTCCTTAATACAATCCTCATCACTTAAATATTCATCAGTATTATTAGGTTCAAATTGAGATAAGAAATCTAGATTTTCAATTTCATTTCTTAAGTAACTTTTAGTCCTTACTGGTTGATCTACATCACCAATGATACTTTCACTAGAATGATTCCCAGCAACAACAGACTTCTTAGTTTTTTAAAAGTTTATTCTTCAAAAAAAGGTAGAAAATATTCCTAAGGAATAACTTTAGAAACTATTTCTTGTGTTATTTACTTATGAGAATATCCTTTTAACAAATTTTGAAAATTAGTTTTAAAAATAACAACTAAGGATGTTGGTTGAGGTTGTTTAAACACAAAAGGGTCAGTTTCATCAAACTTAACATGCACTATTTCCTCAACAGTATAAGAATTTTTATTAAAAACTATGTAACCATTAAAATTAGTGGAATAGAAAAAAATATTCCTTCATCAGATTTGGGTGAAATTTTATGTAAATTATCTTTCGTAATCAGAATGAATACTTTACAACTAAAAAATTTGAAGTAAAAAACCTTTGGTTTTATTCCTATCCATAACTCATAATTAGTTTTATTAATAAAAGAGATAATTAAAACTTGATTTATTGCATAGAAGTTAGTACTAACCACTTCAGCCCAAAAAAAAATTAGAAACTAAGTATTTACTCATTATGGTTTTAGTTTTTTCTTTAAGAATTATATTTCTTCTTTCAACTACACCATTTTTCTGGGGGGGTTCTAGGTGCTAAAATTCATGTTCTTCAACTTTCTTACTAAAAAAAGTTTCAAAATGATAATTTTAAAATTATCCATCATGATCACTATAAATATTTATTTAGGAGATATTTTTCTCATTTTTAACCCAGGATACAATGTTTCAAAATAACTAAAGGCTTCGTATTTATTGGTGATAAAACAAACACAAGTATATCTAGTGTAGTCATCAACTAGGACATATTCTTAGTATTTTCCACCCATACTCCTATTTTGTGTAGGATAAAATAATTCCATGTGCACTAACTATAAATAATAAAAAGTTAAGAATTCACTGATAGATTTAAAACTTGACTTATGTTTCTTACCATATTGACAAGGGTTGTATACTTTAGAATTATTAAGACTAAGTTCTGTTAAATCCTTAACAAGTCCTTTATTATTCAACATAGATAATTTTATAAGGCTACATTTTCCTAAACTTATATTTCATAACCAAGATTTATCTTTCATTGCACTAAGGCAAGGTAAGTCTTGGTTCTTGAGGTATTCTAAGTTAAGTGTATAAACATTCTCATGCTGATTGGGAGAAAGAATAAACTCTTCCTTGGAACTATGTACAGAACATTTATCATTCCTAAATATCACAAGGTAATGTTCATAACATAATTGAATTATTATTATTATAATGTTGTGATTAATACCATTAAAAAATAAAACATTTGAAATAATGTATTTTCCAAGAAGAATAATGTTACAAATTATGATAATCTCTCCTTGATCATTATCTCTAAAATTTACTTTACAATATTTCAACTTGATTACCTTATTGAATAAATATTTATTTCTAATCATATTCCTGGAACACCCACTATCCATGTACCATATATTTTTGTTGTTGTTTCTACCTTTTTTTTCCTAAAAACAAAAACATTAGACTTTCGGAACCCAAACCTTCTTGAGTCTGGTAGTGTTATAAAACAAAACATTAGGAATCTACATTTATTTTGAAAAATATGATTTATGAAAAAATGATTTAAATTTATTTAAAGAACAATTATTTTTCCAATTCCCACCACTTTGGAACTTAGTATAAAAATGTGTGCTTTTTTGGAAAAAGAAATTGTGACTAAAAACTATTTATTTATAAGAAAACCTCATTCCAGAACTAGTTTCATGAGGTCTAATTTGTTTGTACATTTTATCAAAATTTTATTTACTAGTGTTAGGGTTTTATAAGGATTTTCTCAAACTAAAGATCTCGGATTTTATTTTTATAACTAAATTTTTATCCTCATTAGTATTGGTTTTGGAACTAAGTTTTTTTTCTAAAACATTTTTCTCAGAAACAACCTTTTCTAAATCTTTAGAAATGGTTTATTTTTTCAGAATTGGTTTTATCAATATCTTTAGATATATATGATATTTAATTTTTAAAAACATTTATTTTTGAATCATACTTAGCTATTTTATCCTTATCATTATCATGTTTTTTACATATTTTACAATTCTCATTTTTTAAAAGTTTAGAAAAATGAGAAACTTCATCATAAGAAGGTAAAGAATTATCTTCACTAGCTAAGGAATATTCTTCATCAGATGATGTAGAATTTTTATCATTTGGATAATTAGATCTTAAATACATGTTGGTTAGTGATTTATTAGTTTTTACCTTTTCTATCAAACATTTATTTATAATAGGTACATTAGAAAAAAGACCTAAGTTTCTTTATCCAGAACTTTCATTGTATGAATAACCCTCATAAGAATCATCACCACTAGAACTTTAAGTGTTAGTAGATTTTAGTACTTTATTTCCCTTGGACTTGTAATACTTATTATCATTCCTTTATGATTTTTTATCCTTTATGTATTTTCTATTTATCCTTTTAAAATCAAGTATGATATGTCTATCTTTATTACACTCATAACAAGTGAATTCATCTTTCTTATCACTTTTATCCTTATGACCTTTTTCTAACAATACTGAAAATATTTCCTTTTTAATATCTTTGTTATCCTTCTAGATTGGTTATATAATTCATTCTAATAATTATCAGAAGTTCTAGAATTATATTTAATAATAAATTTAATCTTCCTTGAAGATTTAACAACTTTCTCAGGTGTTTTATATCTAGTATGATTAGTAGTAGTAGAAAAATAAAAACCACCATTTTTCTTTCTTTTTCTCAGCATATCTTTTTAATATTCTCTCATACTAAATAAGGGTTCTAATAAGATCATCAAGAGTAATATTATTCATCTTCCTTATCTCATCAATAGATTTCCTTTTTTATTCCCATTTTTTGGGCATGATGTCAATTAACTTTTCAATTAGGATTTCATCATCAAGAATTTTTTCACCAATAGCTTTTAAACTATTTATAATTTTCATGAACCATTGGTTCATCTTTTCAACTAATAGTCCATGTAAAAAATCAAAGTCCTAATAGTCTGCTCTTAACATAGCTCTTCTAATCTCAACAACTTTAGAAGTACCAAAGTGTGTGACTTCTAACTTTTTTTAGATACTATTTTCAACTTCACATTAATATATCTAACTCTGAATACTTCTAGTCATGGAATATAACAAAGTATTCCTTACTCTGTAATTCACCTGATATTTCTGTTTTTATTGATGTGTTAAAGAAGTGACTTCCTTATTAGGAATCTTGTAGTCTCTAGTTCTCATAAAAAATTATCAACTCTATAATTTAAAACAAAAATCATCATCCTATCTCTCCAGTAGTCATAATCAACACCATCAAAGATAAGTGGTTTTTTTGGATTTATATTTTCTATTGAACCAAAATTAAGACCTTATATATTAAAAAAAATACACAATACTCTTTTCCACAAACACTTGTAAGTGTAAAAAAAGTTTATAAACAGAAATGTTATATCAAAACTTTAACAAACTTATAGCAAGTAAAGAAAGTAAAAAACTCAGAAAGTATTTGAGCAATGGAATCCTACTCTAATGCCAATTGTAGGATCATAAGAGTATGATCATATGAATATACTTACAAGAGGGTGGGTGAATTTTAGTTTAAAAAATTATTTTAAAATAATTAAACTAAACAAAGCCCAAATCCTCTTAAAGTAGGTTATCAGACTCAGCCCTTAGTGTGAATTTCAGAATCATAGAATCAGAACAATAATCAGTATGATTATATTAGATTGAATATCATAATCATATTGGATACAATTTATTAGAGTATAATAATCATAATCATGATAGATTCGATTAAATAAATGTATTGTTATTATCATAATCATAAATATATCGATAATACAAACATAATAGAAAGATGAATATGATGACTCACTTTCTATTATATATATAGGGGAATAGAAAACTTGTAAACACAAGTAATAAAATAACAATGTAATAGTAATAATGACTTGAAGTCTATTATTAAAAAAATAACTCTTTTAACCTTAAGAGAAATGTAGTCAATAACCTTGACTAAAGGTATCCATTGTTTTATACTTACAATAAAGTCCATATTTCCTTACCAGGAAATCCCTCAATACAAAAATCATATTTTATCTATCTTCCTATCCCTGGAATCCCTCAATGCGATGATCGGATCTGTCTTCCTAGCCATAGACGCCCTAGATCTGATGGATCATCTTTATCTTACTATCCCCGTAAGCCCTCAATCTGATGGATCAGATTCTCCATCTTTCTTTCCTAGGAATCCCTCGATCATAACAGTGATCGGAAGTGAATTATAATTACAAAAGGAAACAATACATATGAGGATTCCTTAAAATGAAAAATTAGTAAATAAAATCATTGAATAATAATGATTTATTCACATGGAACTCTCTTTAGAAGCAAGTAATCAACCAGATCCAAACTCTTCAAAGGACCTGGTATTTATAAGCATCCTTTCAACAGTCATATAATGGTCATATTTCCAAGTTTATTGCAACAAAATTGGATAGATGACACTTGATAGATCATCATAACTAAATGTATGATGTCGTATTGATTAACATTATTATATTGTAAAAGGTTTTCCATACTATAGAAATAAGTCTTTTTTATTCTGATTATAAAATTTAGTCAGTCCGATAGACTTCCTTACAATTGTCATTATGATAATGTTTATGACTGTTAGTCTAATTGTATCAGTACCATTACTAGTTTTATTGTAAATAATTTTTCAATATGATAGAAATTACTATGGTCTAACTTATGATCTGATAAAGGTGAGTCTGATTATCAAACACATGCTGATTATGATGATCATAATGAATAATATAAAGTCTATTTTCATAATACTTTAAGAATTTTTCTAAATATATGTATAAATATATATATATATATATATATATATTATAATTATATAAGAAATATTATTTCATATATATCATATACTTTAACTTAACTCATCCTTAATAAATTCCATGTAGTGTGTGAATGAATCGCATCGCTTTGAGGGGGCAGTTGCCCACACTTCCTCAAGCAAAATTATTATATTTACACCAAGGGGAAAGAATAAAGATATTTATTTTAAATTAATTTAATAATCTTAAATATATAATATATAATATATATAAACATAGTGTTAATCATAATTTCCACCATGAGATGTGGTAAAAGAAAAATAAACAATCATCGTTTTGTGAGGCGGTAATTCTTCATACACGTAAACAGTATGTTCACTACCCATTAGATGGAAGTGTGTGTAAGTGTAGGTATAAACCTTAGCATAACAAAATAATAGTATATTAATGATATTTTTGTTGTTATACAAGAATAGAATAAATATATTGTAGGGTTGGATAAATAAAATAAAATAAAGGATCTTGAGAGAATACATTACCTCTTAATTGGGTAACTCCTTTTGGTTTGTACCAAAAGGATTCTTGGATTTATTTCTTCCCATGGAGAGGATTATAAGATTAAGGGAGGTATTTTGGAAAGTTTATTGGGTAGATCATGTCCAAAGATAATTTTTTTTAGAGGTGTGAAGAAGAGGGAGAGGTTGTGGCCTTTTATAAGGAAGGGAATGGACACACTTGGCATTTTTTAAAACAAGTTAGGTGTACCCATGTTTATACCTAAAAAAGTCATACCAAACCAAAAAAACTCAATAATGGAAGTTGAATTGCTGAATAATTTCCATCCAATGGTTTTTGGACAAGTTTATAGGTATTTTTGGGTCTTAAATTTAAGGTTTAGTACTTTGTGAACCTAATTTTTCTCTTAATCGTTATAATTAATTTTAATCACTTTCACTAATATTTTTGGTCAAAAACTAAGTTAAACTTATTAGAAATTATAAATTATACTGATTCTAAATATGGAATATATTTTTTATAATTATAATTACATAATGAGAAAAAAATAATTTAAAAATAATCTAGATGATGCGACGACACTACGGGTTTTTAAAGTAAAAACATCCAAAAGTTTGCTAAGTTTTTATACCCAATTTCAAATTAAAATTGATTTAAATGATTTAAATTGGATTAATTGATAAAAATATTAACTAATTAAAAATTTAAACCAAATTAAAATATAATTTAACCTTATAAATAAATTTTATGAAAAGGCAGTTTTGAATTAAAATCCGATATGTTTCACCATTCATCCAAAAATGAAGTTTCTCAAAAAAATCCCAAAATTTCACCCTAATCTAATTTAGATATTATAAATTAAAAAATAAATTTTATTTTATCAAATTTAATTTATAAATTTTTCTAAAATTAATTTTATTATTTTTCACAGAAGGATATTAAAATTAGATCATTTGAGAAAATAGTATTTTTAAATATATAAGGAATTTACCAAAAATTATATCTTTCATTATCAATATGTTTTATTTATATAAAAAATTATAAACAATATTTGAAAATTAGTTATTATCATTCATATAACTAAGTTTAATGGCTAGGTTATAATTATCTCATTTAAATAATTCTAACAATAAAATTGTAAGAACTCGGTTCTTATTTTTGAGGTGCGGCCTTCTTCTTTTCCTTTTCCTTAAGTGTTTTTGAGAAAATATGGAAAATGGGGAAATATCCTAAATTTTGGAACTACACGTCGTGTACTTTTCCACACGTTGTGTACTTTTGGACGTGTTGGGATGAGTACAAGGGGCGTGTAGCCATGTCGGCGACGCGGGGTGTAGGAACCGACTACACGTCATGTAGTGGTACTTACACGCCGTGTAGTCAGTCGGCAGACCTAAACAGTAAGGCGGTGGAGCAGCCAACAGCTGGGCGACAGTACATTCCGTGTACTTGGGAGTATATGTCGTGTACTCATGTCGATGGATGAACAGTGTGCCAGTGCCACCAAATGAACAGTTAAATGAAAGAAGTACACGTCGTGTACTTAGAAGTACACGTCGTGTACTTTGTTTTTTCAGCTTAAAATAGGCAGTAGCCTCCTCATTTGGCAGAGGAGGCGTTTGAGCCATTTTGGAGCCAAGGAGGACGGTCGACCCTTTGAAGATCCGTCAGGTGTTCGTCTAGAATCCGATTCGGCTTCGGACGATCTCGTTGGAACCGCACGGGTAATCCCTCTCCTCTCCTGATACCATTCTTACCAATTCTTTCTCAAGGGAAAGTTATTACGTTTTAATGGGTTTTGTTCTTTGTCATATCTATGCCGTTCTTGGGCATTTCTGGATTCGGCATTCGGGTATAACGTTCGTTGGCGTATAAGGTAGGTGGCTTGGTGTAAATTTCCAACTGTCGTATGTTTTTGTGCGTTTTCATGCCACGAACTCATGTTGGGGTGTCGTGTGGCTGAGGCTGTTGCTATATTTAATGCCTAGAATTTCATAGGAGATTAAATTGCGATAATAAAATGCTGGTTGGGATCATTTCTTGGATTCGGAACCACCCCGGGGGTGTGTTCCACTATTTAGCCATTTGGCCAGGATACCCAAGGGTATGCCTTTAATGTAGTAATTGTAGAATTTCCTTGAGAGGAATTGCTTGTTTACTGCATTTTGACATGTTGGTCATGGACCGGTTACCTGTTTAGCCTGAGGGCATTGTTGTGATTAGCCTGTGGGCACTGCACTATTTAGCCCGAGGGCTGTAGATATTTTCGGCCTGAGGGCAACTTCGTCCGTGGCTGTGGGCAGCTGACTCTGTGCCTGTGGGCGACACTACTTATGCCTAAGGTAAAAACTCTGTTATTCCTGAGGGTGGATTCTTGTGTTGGATACTCGTTACCCGAGGGTAGGAGTTTACGTGTATGAGGACACTAGTTGTTTACTTAGAAATGCACTGTGGTGATTTCTTATATTAAATGGATTAAATGAATATTAAAAATGGAAATATAACTGGTAGTTGTTACTTTTGATTACTTCTTACTCTATTGCATTTTACCATTGCACATTGTTGTTGCATGCTTACACGCATTTGGGCACGGGCCTTTGGTGGGTGCTTACTGAGATATATTTCTCACACCCTGTTTGGGTCACGCTTTTCAGCCCAAGAAGATTACGTTGATGCAGGTGTAGATAGGGGAAAGAGTCCCTATACAGGTACTTGACTGATGCTGAGGAGTAGGAGGGAATGGGACTGAGCCTAGTCTCGCAATGCCGCTTCCAGCTGTTTTTCTTGTTTTGTTGTACTCTATATTTTGTTGTACTATATTGATGTATAACATGTTCTGGTTGTTTTCTTTGAACTTGAAACCTATAGCATCATCATTTATATACTGATGGTTATATCCACTGCTGTAGTTTATTTCAGTTGTGTATGTTTACTGCTTCCACTGTCATTGTATGTTTATTTTGTATTCCGTTGTGCTACACTTTGACAAATGAGGGCATAGTTTCCCCACTATCAGACCTGGGCCCTCACTGCTAGTCGGAAGCCTCTGGCATTTGGGGAAATGCGCTTGAGGTCACGTGGTGAACCGGGATCGGGGAACCTGTTGCGTGGCACTTGGGTTTGGGACGTTACAAAGTGGTATCAGAGGCAGGTTCTTTTCTTTGACTTACTATTTGGAGCCGTAGTCAGGGATAGGACGAATGGTAGTTGGTAATAAGTTGTGCTCGGGCGTAGCTAAACCGTGTACAGGGGAAAGCCAGTCTACCTTGTATTTCAATTTTACTGATTTTGAAAATTTTACAGTTGATATGTTTTCACCGTTGGGTGACGCACTTGAGATTGTGCTATTTATATTTTATCTGTGGGTTCTATTTAGTTGCAACCCGATGAGATGAGGGTATGCCATCTCATGAATCATATAGGCACATGCTAGATATCACATGCCATGCATAGTTTCCATGCCATGTAGGTGCATTAGAAATTTGCATGTTGTTGTGATAGTTGTTGTGCTAGAAAAGCATGTTGTTGTGATAGCTGCTCTGATAAAATACCTACTATGTGATAGGGTAATTTTATGTGAGCCTGTTTATAGAATGAACGCCAAACTTCGGTTTTTGGGGACTATGGGCCCTCATTGACCGGAATTTGGTGGATCATTGACTGTTTATTGGTTATAACACAGATAAGATGTCAAACTTTGATTCGTGTGGAGTATGTTCCCCCACGGGTCGGAATTTGACACTTAGATGTTGGTCTCAGTATTTTCTGGGTTCCGGGGAAGTTTCTGAGGCATAGTGTCCGGAAACCCAGTATACACGCCGTGTAGTATTTTTATACATGTCGTGTATGCTCTTCTGTTCGGGAAGAAAAATGAACTTTTTGAGTACATGCCATGTACCCTGAGTACACGTCGTGTAGTCTCTTCCCGTGTCACAAACCGTGTGGGCGGTGACACGGGGTAGGAAAAGGCTTGGGTAAAACACACCTTGTACCGAGTGGACACGCCGTGTAGTGTGACCCAGATTCTGTCCGTGTAACTGACAACACGGGTCGGTGAACTCCTTGACAGAACACGCCATGTCAATTATAGACACGCAGTGTAGTGTGACCTGGGGACTCGTTCATGTAACTAACAACACGATCCGGTGTCACCTCTCCATAGACACACTGTGTACCGTTGGGACATGTCATGTAATCTTGTCCGAGGATAGATTGTGTGGAGTTAGCCATGTGGCTGGGAAACAGGGTGGTGTACATGCCGGGTGCGGGTGTAACACTCTGTGTAGTGTTGATCCGAGTAGTCGGCCATGTCACAGACGACATGGGAAATTGGAAAATAACACCATACACACCATGTAGATATTATACATGTCGTGTAGTTTTGTTCGACGGAATCCGTGTGGATTAGCCGTGTAGAAGGACCTGGGAAGGGGAAGGGAAGTCAAGTACACACCGTGTAGTCATTGTACACGCCGTGTAGTCTTGTTTTGAAAATTTTGAATGCCTTCTTCCTCTTGTTTCCTTTGTGGTTCCTTCTCTTTCTGATCTTAATAATCTTGAATCTGAGGCGTGATTCTGACCTTGTAGTGTCATGCCGCCTAGACGACCGCGAGTTGTTCGCCAGGAGAGCGGCGACGACTATACTCTGGAGATAGTGGGCCATGGGCTACCAGTGGATCCTCCAGCAGATCCAGATGTGGTTCCAGTTGTTATACCAGACACAGGCGTGGAGGCACAGTTCTGTGAAGGCTTCATGCGGTTCATGTAGTCCTTTCAGGGAGCACCGCATGCTGCCACATCTATGGCCGAACTGACACGTATCTTTCAGCAGCAGCATCCGCCTATGTTTTTAGGGGATGGAGGATCGTAGGCTGTGGAGTCTTGGTTGGGGCAATGCAGACTATTTTCGAGCATCTTGAGACACCTCCAGGGTGAAGGGTCAAGCTCGCGACATATATGCTGCGTGATTCCGCCAAGAGGTGGTGGGATGTTACTACCCAGTCAGAGTATCACAGGGACATGGCGTGCGAATATTTTCAGGCAGTCTTCTATGACTTCTTCTTTCCAGAGACGCTGAGGGCATATAGAGCTCGAGAGTTCATGAATATGCAGTAGGGCGCTATGTCGGTGATGGACTATTCTGCTCGTTTTACAGAGCTTCAGCATTTTTCACCCATGCTGGTGGGTGATGAGACATTGAGAGACATACGTTTTGAGGATGGTCTTCGTTATGACATCTGAGCACTGGTGAATGTTTTCAGGTTTCCTACTATACACGCGATTGTGAATCAGGCACTGATTACATAGAGGAACCTTCGTGAATCTAGTGGTGTGGGCTAGGGCGGTTCAGCACCAGTTACTGGTATTATTTCTGCTGGCAAGAGGAAGAGACAGATGGAATTCACTCAGGGCAGCAGTACCGATCAGAATAATGCTTCAGGTCGCCAGTTTATGTGCTACCAGTGTGGTAGAGAGGGGCACAAGAGGCCACAGTTCCACGTGATCCAGTGGAGTTCCGATCTTGCGGAAAGTTGGGTCATCTACAGCGCTTTTGCAGGGTGTTTCCATCAGTGGCTAGTGAGAGGGTTTTTGTACAGACTCCGCATGTGGGAGAAGGACTAGTGGCTTCTTACCAGTCCAGGAACTGGAATACGTCAGGGCATACAGCCAAAGATGGTGGTCGTGGCCGTGGTAGCCAGACACCAGGATCTCAGAGGCAACAGGGTGGGACAGCTCAGGGTAGCCAGGCTATGTCGTAGGGCCACGGCACTGGGCAAGCATATGCAGTGCAACAGACCTAGAAGAAGTAGGATCCCGGACCTTCTACAGTCATAGGTACTATTCTAGTAGCTTTTGTCTTATCTTCAGTGCTTTTTTATACGGGTTCTACACATAGTTTCATATCTGTACCCGTTTTGGATATCCTTAGGCTCTGTGTTTCTACTTCTTCTGATATCATGACTCTAGACACTCCGTTGGGGACTAGGACGGCTGGTGTGCGTCAGTGCAAGGAGTTCCCCCTTGAGGTTTTAGGGTGTCACTTCCTTTGGGACCTCTATGTCTTGGAGATGACGAGCTATTATTTCATTCTTGGGATGGACTGGTTGGTTCCCTTTCAAGCCTTTATAGACTGCTATCGTCGCAGGGTGAGTTTCGCGTCACCAGAGGGTGGAGAGTTTCTATACAAGGGTGAGTGGGATGTTCAGGATAGTCGAGCTAGACCAAAGCATCATGGGTGAGGTGGAGTCACAGCCCAGATTGCGAGTTTATATCTGGATGATCAGGGGACTTGTCAGACGGATTTCCCTCCAGTTGTTGATCATTTTAGGGATGTCTTCTCGGACGACTTTTCAGGTCTACCTCCGGTGCGTGAGGTGTATTTATCTATCGAGCTTGTTCTAGGAGTAGCACCAGTGTCCATTCCTCCTTATAGGATTTCCACTCTTGAGTTTCAGGAGCTCAAGAGGCAGTTAGAGGAGCTACAGGAGAACGGTTTTATCAGACCCAGTACTTCTCCTTGGGGTTCTCCGGTCCTTTTGGCGAAAAAGGCGGACGGTACCCTCAGACTTTGTGTGGATTATCGGAAGCTAAACCAGCTGACGGTTAATAACTGATATCCCTTGCTGAGGATAGATGATCTCTTTGATCAGTTTCGTGGAGCACGAGTGTTCTCGAAGATTGACTTGAGATCTGAATATCATCAACTGCGTGTTAGACCATCTGATATACCTCTTACAGCTTTTCGGAGCGGATATGGTCTGTATGAGTACTTGGTTATGCCGTTAGGACTCACGAACGTGCCATCATTTTTCATGGCTCTGATGAATCGTGTGTTCCATCCGTATCTTTATTCCTTTGTGGTAGTATTCGTGGACGACATCTTGGTGTACTCTCACACTCGACACGACCATGCCACCCATCTTGAGATCATATTGAGTACACTGAGAGAGCATCGGCTATATGCTAAGCTCTCAAAGTGCCACTTTTGGATGGACCAGATTCACTTACTGGGTCACATTATCTTAGAGGCAGGAGTTGCCGTAGACCTAGAGAAGGTGAGAGCAGTAGTTTCCTGGGAGCATCCTAAGAACGTGTTTGAGATACGGAGTTTCTTAGGGATGGATGGTTACTAAAGATGCTTCATACAGGACTTCTCTTGCTTAGAAGCACCATTGACGGGTCTGACTAAGAAGGGTGTGAAGTTCGTTTGGTCAGAAGCTTGTGAGACAGATTTTCAGGACCTAAAGGGAAGGTTGACATCAGCACCGATCCTGATACTCCCAAAGCAGGGGAAGAGCTATACAGTTTACTATGATGCATCAGGGATTGGGCTGGGAGCCGTTTTGATGCAGGGTGACTGAGTTGTTGCGTACAGGTCTTGGCAGTTGAGGCCACATGAGAGGAATTACCCGACGCATGATCTCGAGTTGGCTGCAGTTGTGCATGTGTTGCGCTGTTGGAGACATTATCTGTTGGGAGAGCATTTTGTGGTTTTCACCAACCACAAAAGCCTCAAGTATATCTTTACTCAAACTGACCTAAATCTGAGGCATAGAAGCTGGGTTGAGTACCTACAGTCCTTCAATTTTGAGCTTTCCTATACACCTGATAAATTTAATGCAATAGCTGATGCACTGAGCAGGAAGACTCAGATACAGGCAGTGCAGGAGGCCAGTGGTGAGTGGTAGCTCATGGCTTTGTTCTCTGAGATGCATCTGGAGGTGCATGATAGTCAGGGACAGACTTATCTTTCCTCTTTAGCTGTGACGTCTACCCTCCTGGACAGAGTGAGGATGAGACAGCTATCTGATTCAGAAGGCCTAGTTCTACGGGAGTCGGTGGCAAGTGAGGACCCTCCTCCCAGTTGGACGATAGGCTATGGTGAGGCTTTTTGTTTCCATGGATGAGTATGGGTTCCAGGGGATATATGCGAGGAGCTGATGTGGGAGTTTCATGCTTTATCTTGGGCAATTCATCCCGGGGTTACCAAGATGTACCGTGACTTGAGGCGTCAGTACTGGTGGCTGGGTATGAAGAGAGAGATAGCTGGTTTTGTTACAAAGTGTTCCACCTGTCAGCAGGTGAAGGCAGAGCACCAGAGGCCAGTTGGGCTGTTACAGTAGTTGCCCATTCCAGTGTGGAAATGGGATGATGTCGCGATGGATTTAGTGACGGGATTGCTGATGTCACCTCGAGGCAATGACGTTGTGTGGGTTGTTGTGGACAGAATCACGAAGGTATCTCACTTCTTGCCAATCAAGGAGACCTTCGGTGTGGACGAGATCGTAAGGCTATATATCCGAGAGATCGTACGCCTTCATGGGGTCCCTCGTTCTATCGTTTCAGATAGGTACATCCGCTTTACGTCTCGTTTCTGGCAGAGTTTTTAGAGGGTGTTGGGTACACAGGTGCTTCTGAGCACAGCATACCACCCTCAGACAGATGGCTAGTCAGAGCGGACGATACAGGTGCTAGAGGACATGCTGCGCACATGCTTCCTAGACTTTAGGGGCTCTTGGTATAAGCATATACCCTTATTTGAGTTTTCCTATAACAATAGTTTTCACGCAACTATTGAGATGGCACCATATGAGGCTTTATATGGTAGGGCATGCCGATCACCTTTGTTCTGGTTAGAGGTAGGTGAGGCAGTTTTACTGGGCCACAGCTTGTACAAGAGACATCTGAGCAGGTCCAGTTGATTCGGAAGCAGATGGCTACCACGCAGTCTCATCAGAAGTCTTGTGTTGATCACCGCAGATGACCCTTGGAGTTCGTGGTCGGGGATCAGGTTTTTCTACGTGTTTCACCGAGGCTGGGACACAAGCGGATCAGGAGACAGGGTAAGCTTTCACCGAGGTATGTGGGGCCATTTGAGATTCTGGAGAGAGTCAGGCTGGTTTCCTATCGATTGTAGTTACCGCAGTGGTACCAAACCATGCACGACGTCTTCCACATGTCTCAGTTGCGTCGCTACCATTTAGACCCATCTCACACCTTTCAGCCAGAGGAGTTTGAGCTTCAGCATGATGCGTCCTCTGAGGAGCATCTGATCCGTATCGTTGATAGGAGCACAAAGGTTCTCTGAGGCCGATCAGTTCCTCCTGTACGGGTGCTATGGCAGCATGGCCGAGTGCAGGACGAGACCTGGGAGCGGGAGGCCGACATACGTGCTTAGTGGCCAGAGCTATTCTGAGCTTATTCTTCACCACCCTTGGAAGGGAAATTCGGGAGCGAATTGCTATAAGGGGGGAAGTTTTTAAGAACTCGGTTCTTATTTTTGAGGTACGGACTTCTTCTTTTCCTTTTCCTTAAGTGTTTTTGAGAAAATATGGAAAATGGGGAAAAATCCTAAATTTTGGAACTACACGCCATGTACGTTTCCACACGTCATGTACTTTTGGCCGTGTTGGGATGAGTACACAGGGCGTGTAGCCATGTCGGTGATGCGGGGTGTAGGAACCGACTACATGTCGTGTAGTGGTACTTACACACCGTGTAGTCAGTCAGCAGGCCTAAACAGTAAGGTGGTGGAGCAGCCGATAGCTGGGCGACAATACATGTCGTGTACTTGGGAGTACATGCCGTGTACTTGGGAGTACATGCCGTGTACTCATGTCGACGGATGAACAGTGTACTGGTGCCACCAAATGAACAGTTAAATGAAATAAGTACATGTCGTGTACTCAGAAGTACACACCATGTACTTTGTTTTTTCAGCTTAAAACAGGCAGTAGCCTCCTCATTTGGCAGAGGAGGCGTTTGAGCCATTTTGGAGCCAAGGAGGATGGACGACCCTTTGAAGATTCGTCGGGTGTTCGTCTGGAATCTGATTCGGCTTCGGACGATCTCGTTGGAACCACACGGGTAAGCCCTCTCCTCTCCTGGTACCGTTCTTACCAATTCTTTCCCGAGGGAAAGTTATTTATGTTTTAATGGGTTTTGTTCTTCGTCAGATCTACACTGTTCTTGGGCGTTTCTGGAGTCGGCGTTCGGGTATAAAATTCGTTGGCATATAAGGTAGGTGGCTTGGTGTAAATTTCCAACTATCATGCGTTTTTGTGCGTTTTTGTGCGTTTTCGTGCCACGAACCCATGTTGGGGTGTCGTGTGGATGAGGTCGTTGCTATATTTAATGCCTAGAATTGCATAGGTGATTAAATTGTGATAATAAAATGCTGGTTGGGATTGTTTCTTGGATCCGGAACCACCCTGGGGGTGTGTTCCACTATTTAGCCATTTGGCCAGGATACCCAAGGGTATTCCTTTAATGTAGTAATTGTAGAATTTCCTTGAGAGGAATTGCTTGTTTACTACATTTTGACATGTTGGGCATGGCCCAGTTACCTGTTTATCCTGAGGGCATTGTTGTGATTAGCCTGTGGGCGCTGCACTATTTAGCCCGAGGGATGTAGATATTTTCGGCCTGAGGGCCACTTCTTCCGTGCCTGTGGGCAGCTGACTCTGTGCCTGTGGGCAACACTACCTATGCCTAAGGGCAAAACTCTGTTATTCCTGAGGGCAGATTCTTGTGTTGGATACTCATTACCCAAGGGTACGAGTTTACGTGTCTGCGGACACTAGTTGTTTACTTAGAAATGCACTGTGGTTATTTCTTGTATTAAATGGATTAAATGAATATTAAAAATGGAAATATAACTGGTAGTTATTACTTTTGAGTACTGCTTACTCTATTTCATCTTACCATTTCACATTGTTGTTGCATGCTTACACGCAGTTGGGCACGGGCCTTTGGTGGGTGCCTACTGAGATATATTTCTCACACACTATTTGGGTCACGCTTTTCAGCCCAAACAGATTACGTTGTTGCAGGTGTAGATAGGGTCAAGAGTCCTTATACAGGTACTTGACTGATGTTAAGGAGTAGGAGGGCATGGGACCGAGCCTAGGCTCGCGATGCCGCTTCCAGCTGTTTTTCTTGTTTTGCTGTACTCTGTATTTTGTTGTACTGTATTGATGTATAACATGTTCTAGCTATTTTCTTAGAACTTGAAATGTGTAGCATGGTCATTTATATAATTATGGTTATATCCACTGCTGTAGTTTATTTCAGTTGTGTATGTTTACTGCTTCTACTGTCATTGTATGTTTATTTTTTATTCTGTTGTGCTACACTTTGACAAATGAGGGTATAGTTTCCCCACTATCATACATGGGCCCTCGCAACTAGTCGGCAGCCTCTGGCGTTTGGGGAAATGTGCTTAAGGTCACGTGGCGAACCGAGCTCGGGGCACCTATTGCGTGGCACCCAGGTCCGGGACGTTACAAAAATAATGTATCATAGAAACATCGGTGTTGCATGTAACTTATGCTAATATGGGGTTGCATATAATGTATATTGAGTTGGTGTCATGTGAAATGAATGTTTTACTTAGTTCATCACAAGACATAAATGAAAATTTAATTTATTCGAGAAAAGAAGGTTCATAAAAACTCAAAGTGTTACATTTCCTCTCAAATTCATTTAGCTCATCTTGCATTGACTTAATAAAATCCTCATCACTTAAAGTATCATTGGGATTATTAGGTTAAAATTGGGATAAGAAATCTAGATGTTCAATTTTATTTCTTAAGGAAATTTTAGTCATTACTAGTTGATCTACATCAACAATGATACTTTCACAAGGATGATTCCAAATAAACAACTTATTTCTTAGATTTTTAAAAGTTTTTTCTTAAAAAAGGTATAAAATATTCCTTAGAAATAGCTTAAAAAAATTCTCATGTTATTTACTTATGAGAAGTCTCTTATAAAAAATGTTGAAAATCAGTTTTAGAAATAAAATCTAAGGGTCTTGGCTGAGGTTGTTTAAAAACAAAAGGGTCAGTTTCATCAAACTTAACATGAAATAGTTCTTCAATGGTAAAATAATTTTTATTAAAAATATATAAGAATTAAAATTAGTGGAATACCAAAAAAATATTCCTTCGTCAAATTTGGGTTAAAATTAATGTAAATTATCTTTCATATTCAGAATGAATACTTTGTATCCAAAAACATTGAAATAAGAATATTTTGGTTCTCTTCTTGTCCATAAACTTACTTTGGGAGAACCAACTTTATGGTAAGCTCTCAAAATTCTAGTTTTGGATCTGAAAGGTTTAGTTTTGTGGGGCATTACATTTCTAATCATGGTTTAGCTATGTACTCGATGAAAATTAATATGGTGATTTATTGGGATCCACCCAAGAGTGTTTCATAGGTATAAAGTTTTCTTGGCTTGGAGGGGTACTATAGGAGGTTTGTGGAAGAATTATCTAGGATTGAAAACCCTTTGAATTCCCTGATATAGAAAGGGCATTTGTCTATCTGGACTGAGTAGTGTTAGAGATCCTTTGAGGAGTTGAGGCCAAGGCAGACCAGGGATCCTGTTTTGAGACTACCATTGGAAGGTGTGGAGTATATAGTGTTTTTTCATGCCTATGGAGCTAGTCTCGGTTAAATGTTAATGTATTGGAAGGAATTGATCGCATATGGGTCAAGGTAGTTGAGACCCCATGAGTATAA
The DNA here is from genome assembly GCA_963277665.1 of Viscum album. NCBI lineage: Eukaryota > Viridiplantae > Streptophyta > Magnoliopsida > Santalales > Viscaceae > Viscum > Viscum album. The sequence goes on along the minus strand of OY728134.1, from coordinate 628,576,536 downwards.
ATACATGAATCATTACCTATAGTTGGCAGTGGTAGTCTTAGCCTTAAATATATGGAGGAACTATATTTTGGGTGATAATTTTTCTATTTACTCAGACCACCATAGCCTCGAGTATATCTTCAATTAGATAAATATTAACTTGAGATAGAGGCTTTGGTTAGATTTCTTACAGGACTATAACTTCAATATAGTCAATACTCCTGGTAAGGGTAATGTGGTGGTAGATGCCCTTAGTAGGAAGTCATGTTCTCACTTAGAGGAGGATGCATCTAAGCAGTTGAATTCATTGTAGCTAACTCTGATTGAGGATATAGTGAAGATTTTATTTAGTAAATGGTGGTAACTTTTCCACTTCTTCAATGTATGAGAGAGACCTAGTTGGGAGACATTGATTTTGAGGTTCGACATGACCAAATATCCTAAAGAGATGCACTAGATGGATTTTTTGAAGGAGGGGACCACCACATCCTTTTCTAGGGAAAGTTGGTGGTTCCATTTATATTGTGAGAGGATGTGATGAGATATTTTCATACTTCCCCCTTGTATATACATCCTGGTGTGGAAAATATGTACAAGGACATTCATCAGTAATTTTGTTGGGCTGACATGAGGCATATCTTTTTCGAGTTCATATCGCAGTGTCTCACATGTCAATAGGTGAAGGATGAGTACTAGGTAAAGGTAGGATTTTCATAGCCTCTTTAAATAATAGAGTGGAAATGGGATAGAATATTCATATACTTTGTGACAGGGATTCCATAGATAGTGAGAAGACATGATATAATCTGGGTGATTATTGACCAACTTCCGAAGTTGGTTTACTTACTTTCCATCAAGGAGTGGAGTTCAATTAAGATTCTGTGGTGGCCATATAGGTAAGATATCATCTGGATTCATGGGGTAACCTTGGTGATTGTTTCTGACCATGATGCTCAGTTCACATCATGGTTGTGGAGAGGAATGCTGGAATATTTTGGGACTCAATTGCAGATGAGTACAATGTTTTATCCCTACACATATGGCTAGAACAATAAGACTATCTAGGTGTTGGAGGATATGCTAAGGTCCTATGTGTTAGACTTCAGTCAGAGATAGGAGGATCACTTTCCATTGGTAGAGTTTTCTTATAACAACATTTATCACTCTACTATTGGGATATCACATTTTGAGGACCTATAGGGGAGAGCCTAGAGGTCCCCCTTATTCTGGATTGAGATTGAAAATATATCTCTTGTTGGGCTAGAGATGGACTAGGAAACAATATAGAAGTTTCGGGTGATCTATTAGTGTATGAGGAAAAAATATATTAGACATAAATCTTATATATATTGACATCTTATTACCTTGGAGTTTGAGTATGGATACCATATTTTACAAGGACTCACCCACAATGAGGATTGTGGATATTTGGATAGGGTGGAAAGATATCCCGAAGATTTATGAGGTCATTCGAGATCCTACAGAGGGTTGGAGAGATTTATTATGGCCTAGACTTGCCTCTATAGTTGTATCAAGTGCATAACATCTTCCATGTGTAGTAGCTGAGAAGATATGTTGTAAGAACCTGGGTTTTCGTACGAGGTATGGATCCTTTTTCTTTTCAGTTTAACTATTCTGTTGAGGCCTAATGTGGATGCCTAACTTGGCCGAGGGAGTTACGGAGGTGTCAGGGGCTTGTTCGGAGCCCGGAACCAAGTTTTAGGCTGGAAATGTCCTGGCACACGGTTTGTGCATGGCCTGCACACGGCCTGGGTAAACCGTGTGCCTTGGTATAGGCTTGGCAGAGGCAGGAGCACGGCCTACGCATGGTTTGGGGAAACCGTGTGGGGTGGTCATGCGGTTTCACCTTGCCTTCCAGCAAGGTCTGCATGGTCTTCACACGGTTTGTCTAGGCCATGCGGGTAAACCGTACGACCTGCTGTATTTTGATATTTAATTAATTTTTAATTAAATTAATTAAATGTTATATAAAACCTAATCTATCCCTTCTTCCACTGCACAGAAGGGGAGAGCTCTCAAAAAAGGCTACAAAGGATTTCGAGCCCGTTTCTACGTCCAATCTCAGTTTCAAACGTCGTTCGTCTTGTTAGATCTGCAACGGTAAGTTCTCAATTCCTTTTTAATCCTTCTCGATTCCTCTAGTTATAATGAACGTAGATTGGATTAAGGCTCGTATTCCCTAATTTCTCGTTCTTCGTCTGTTCTTCAGTTTTCTTCCAAATCAGGTCGAATCAGAGCCTGATACTGGACGAGCTATCTAGTACGAGCCTAAAGTTGGTGGTCTCGTGCTTTTCATTGATTTTCAAGCTATTTATATACACTGGAGTGTCGTGCACCCAATTTTGGGGTGTCGCTTGAACCTAGAATCTAACCCTGTTATTACCTAGCATGTTGTAGGTGATCTGAATAGGATGGTATGTGCTTGAGTTAGGTTGTACACCTTGTACAGGAACCAACCCTTGGGTGTGTTTCCTTGAATGCATATTTTAAGGTTTTTGACCCAGGATGCCTATGAGGAATGCTTTTTCTTTCCCTTGTGGGTTGTTAAAAATGGGAATTTAATATGAATGTAATTTCAATAAGATGAAATTGTAATTGAAATGGTTTCGAGTATGGGATGGAGTTTTTCCCCTTTCCCCTTGTATGCTAATTCTTGAATTGCTAGCCCAAGTGAGTTAAATGATTTTGAACTACTTAAAATGTGAAACAAAGTTATGTGTGAACCCTGGAACCAATGGGAGTTTCCATGGATAGACTCATACGAGACTTGTTACTGAAATTCCGAGTGAATCATGGGTCTATTGTGAGATACCATGGACGGAATCAACAAGGCATGATCTTTCATGGGCGATACTCGGATCTTATTTATAGGATCCCAGGGACGGGCTCAGATGACGGACTATACCGCACCTAGAGCGAGGCTGGGTACCTAGGAGGTTTGCCGGAACGGGCTTGTAGGGTGTTGGTGGATTTTCTCCCTGAGTGATGCCTGGTTTCTGAATTGAGTATTCCAGGAACGGGCTCAAGGAATGGTTTGAACACTTGAATTATGTGATTAATGAATGGAATGGATACTTGAAGTGATTCCAAGACAAAGAACAATCTTGGGTCGGTCTTTCTAGTTTCCTTGTTTACTGCTTTCCATATTTCACTGCCTATTTTATATATTCACTGACAGATTGGCACGGATCTTTGATGGTTGCCTACTGGGATTTAGTCTCACACCCTTTTTGGGTCATGTTTTTAGACCCAAGTAGATTATATGATTTCAGGTAATGATAAGGGGAAAATCCCTAGTATAGGTACTTGACTTGCTGCTCGGAGTATGACTGCACGGGACCAAGCTGAGGCTTGCGATGTGACTGGGGATACATTTTGGTTTCTTTTTGGTATTTTGTGTACTTGTACTCTATTGTATTTACTTTCACCATCCTATATATATCGTATCCTTCTATTTGTTATCTATTTCTGTTGTCTATGTGTTGTCTACTGGTTACCTTCTTCCACTATTGTATGTTTGTAATTCCACTGTGATACTTTGGTAATGAGGGAATAGTCTCCCCATGGACACACCTAGGCCCTCGCTGCTAGTCGGAAGCCTATGGCATTTGGGGAGATGCGCTTGAGGCCATGTGGTGACCGGTCCGGCTACCGAGTTGAATGGTAAGTCAGGTCAGGATGTTACAAAGTGGTATCAAAGGGTTTTCCTTTTCTTATTTAGCTTACTATTTGGCGACTATAGACAGGAGTAGGAAGGGAAGGGACTTTGGTAATAAACTATGCACGGGAGTTGCAAACCAATGTACAGGGAAAAGCCAAGTTGCCTCGTATGGAATTGTGTTTCTGTTTTTAATTATTATAGTTGTTCTGATTTCACTGTTGGGTGACGCACATGGTTTTTGCTGATACTATTGATATTATTGTGGGTTCTAATTCGTTGAAACCTGATGAGATGAGGTTTTCCTATCTCATGCATCATATAGGCACCTTGTTAGGAATCACATTTCATGAATTATGCCATGCTATCTAGGATACATTAGATATTTCATGTTGTTGTGATAGGTGGTGTGATAACTTTTGCATGTTGTTTTGATAGTTGATTAATAGGTGTGCATATTGTTGTGTTAGATTGGGTGAAATGAATGAAGAGTTACGTCATCTTTTAATTCATAAGGTGTATGGGCTCTTATGGATTGGGAAATGATGCACCAATGGGATGTAAATGCTAAATGAAATTGAATTTAATGGTTATATGGGCATAAAATTTTGATTCATGAGGTGTTATGGGCCCTCAGGGATTAGAACTTGGTGGACCATTGGTTAAAGATTTTGAACAAAGGTATGTTAAAAGAATGAATGTTGAAAATAGAGCCTGACCTAGACCCGGCTTCTGAGTGGGAAAGAGGTAGTGACTCTAGTGGTTTTTGGTGACTGTTCCTCATGCAGTCCTGGATTTAGAAGCAGGCTGTGGGTTGACGTGGTTTTTAGGAAGTTCTTGACCTATCCTGTCCTGGTTCTTATGCTCGTGAGTTTCTAATCTTGTTAAAAATCTTGAACTGAGGCGTGTGTTTGGCATTGCAGAGTCATGCCACCACGGCGACCTCTAGTCGTATGTCGAGAGAGCGGTGAATACCACGTTCCAAAGATGGTAGGCCATGGGATACTAGAGGAAACACCAGTTTTTTCAGCTATGAAACCAGCGGTTATACCGGACACAGGTGCTGGGACATAGTTCCGTGAGAGATTGTTGCATTTTATGAAAACCATTCAGGGAGCACTGCGACCTGCCCTGACTATGGCAGAGTTGACGCATGAGTTTCAGTAGCAGCATCTGCCTACGTTTTCAGGGGATGGCAGACCACAGGCTGCAGAGTCCTGGTTAGAGGCGATACTAGCTATCTTTGAGCATTTGGATACGCCTCCAAATAGGAGGGTCAAGATCTCTACGTACATGATGCGTGATTCTTCCAAGAGGTGGTGGGACATGATCACCCAGTTGGATTGTCATCGGAAGATGGATTGGATAGAGTTTCATAAGGCATTCTACAATTTCTTTTATCCTGAGACTTTGAGGGTCGATCGAGCCTGGTATTTCTTGCGTCTAGAACAGGGCGCGTTATCAGTGATAGAGTACTCGGCCCATTTTACTGAGCTTCAGTGCTTCTCACCTATCCTGATGGGCGATGAGCTGTCGAGGGCCAGGCATTTTGAGGATGTTCTGAGATATAACATCCAATTTTAGGTAAATAACTTCAGTTTGACTACTGTTTCTGGAATTTTGAACGAGGATCTAATCACAGAACGTAACCTAAGAGAAGCTGGAGGTGCGAACCAGAGCTATTCGGCATTGAGATCAGGTACTGCAGTGACTGTTAGTAGGAAGCATCGTCTGGAGCTTCCACACAGTGATTCTAGCAGTCATAACCTATCTTCAGTTAGCAATCTGAGGTGCTACCAGTGCGGTAGGCTGGGACACACGAAGCCGTAGTGTCCGAGGGACCCAGTCAAGTGCCAATCATGTGGAAAGATGGGTCATCTTCAACATTTATACAGAATGTTTTCACTATCATCCAGCGATAGAGGGTCCACACTGACTCCATATGCAAGATCAAGGTCGGAAACTTCTCATCAGATAGGGATTTGGGGTGATACTGGCCAATAAGGCCGAGGTAGTGGTCGTGGCAGAGGTAGTAGGGCACAGGATACACCGAGACGTCGGAGTGGGCCAACTCCGGGTAGTGAGGTTGTATCACAGGGTCATGGTTCCGGCCAGATGTATTCAGTGTAGCCTACTTCTGAGGATCAGGGAGTGGGAATGTCTACAGTGAGAGGTATGATCTTAGTAGCATCTGTTATTTCATCTTCCCACTTTGATACAGATACATCACACAGTTTTATATCTGCGCCTATAGTGAAAAGCCTTGGGCTAGTTGTGTTGTCTTCTGATGGCGTCTTGATGATAGACACACCACTAGGAGTTGGGGAAGAGGTTGTATGACAATGCAGAGGTTTTCCCCTTAAGGTGGGAGGGTGTCACTTCGTCTGGGATCTTTATGTTCTCTAAATGACAGGTTTTGATGTCATTCTCGGTATGGACTGTCTAGTATCTTACCGAGCTTACGTTGATTGTTACCGTCGAAGGGTGATTTTCACATCACCAAAGGGTGCAGTGTATACTCTTAAGGGATAGTGGGATCTCCAGGAAAGTCAAGTTGGACCAGAGCAGTGTGGTCTGGATGGGATGATAGCCTAGATCGCTAGTTTGTTTCTGGATGATCAGGGAGTGAGTCAGACAGACCTTCCTCCAGTATTTGAGCACTTCAGGGAGGTTTTCCTGATGACTTTTCAATTTTACCTCCTAAGAGAGAGGTGGAATTCTCCATTAAGCTAGTTCCAGGAGCTGCACCAGTATCCATTCCTCCTTACAGGATGCATACGATGGAGTTGCAAGATCTCAAGAAATAGATCGAATATTTGGAGGCAAAGGGGTTTATTCGAACTAGTACTTCTCTGTGGGGTTTACTGGTCCTTTTGTGAAAAAGGCGGATGGGACTCTTAGGCTGTGTGTGGACTATCGGAAGCTGAACCAACTGACGGTTAAAAAACGATATCCCTTACCGCGGATAGATGACCTGTTTGATCAGCTTCGAGGATCTAGGGTGTTCTCGAAAATTGATTTGAGGTTAGGGTATCACTAGGTGCGTTTTCGACCTACAGAAATACCTCATATAGCTTTTGGTAGTAGGTATGGTTTATATGAGTATCTGGTTATGCCGTTCAGTCTCACGAACATGCCAGCAGTTTTCATGGATTTGATGAATCGTGTGTTCCATCCTTACTTTAACTCGTTCATCATGGTTTTTATGGATGATATTTTGGTGTATTCTCAAAATCGAAACGACCATGCCAACCATCTTGAGATCGTCCTGAATACACTAAGAGAGCATCAGCTATATGAAAAGCTTACTAAGTTCCACTTTTGGATGGATCATATTCACTTCTTAGGCCATGTTATCTCTGAGACACGAGTTTCTGTAGACCCAGAGAAGGTTAGAGCTGTTGTTTCTTGGGAACATCCCAAGAATGTATTTGACATATGGAGTTTCTTGGGGCTTTATGGTTATTATCATCATTTCATACAGGATTTTTCACGCTTGGCAGCACTATTGACAGGCCTGACTAAGAAGAACGTGAAATTTGTACGGATAGATGCTTGTGAAGAAGCATTTCAGGAGCTGAAAGGAAGGTTGATATCCACACCAGTCCTGATATTTCCAAAACAGGGAAAGAGTTACACGGTATATTTTGAAACATTAGGTATTGGGTTGGGTGCAGTGTTGATGCAAGGATACAGAGTCATGGCGTACAGATCTTAGCAGTTGAGGCCACACAAGAGGAATTATCTGACGCACGATCTTGAGCTAGCAGTAGTTTTTCATGAGATGCGCTGTTGGAGACACTATTTATTAGGAGAGCGTTTTGTGGTGTACACAGACCTCAAGAGCCTCAAATATATATTTACTTAGGGTGATCTGAATCTTAGGTAGCAAAGGTGGGTGTAGTACCTACAGTCCTTTGATTTTGAGCTAGCTTATATGTCTGGTAAGAGTAATGTAGTGGCCGATGAAATGAGAAAGAGGACTCAAATACAGGAAGTGAAACAGGCTAGAAATGAATGAGAGCTTATGTCCTTGTTCTCTAAGATGAATCTTGATGTGCAGAATAGCCAAGGGAAGTCTTTTCTATCGTCCTTAGTTGTGACTTCTACCCTCTTGGACATAGTAACGATGAGACAGCTATCAGATTCGGAAGGCCTAGTTCTACGGGAAGGTGTGTCAGGTGAGTACCCTCCTCCTGGTTGGACGATAGGAAAGGATGAAGTTATTCATATCCATGGACGTGTATGGGTTCCAGTGGATATTAGAGAGAAGCTGATGCAGGAGTTTCGTGCTTCGATTTGGGCAGTACATCTCGGAGTCACTAAGATGTATTGTGACTTGCGCCAATAGTACTGGTGGTTGGGTATGAAGAGGGAAGTGGCTAGTTTTATCACGATATGTTCCTCCTATCAGCAGGTGAAGGCGAAACACTAGTGGCCAGCTGGGCTTTTACAGCATTTACCTATCCCAGAGTGAAAATGGGATGATGTTGTGATGGACTTCATGACTGGTTTGCCGAGGTCACCTCGAGGTAACGATGTTGTGTGGGTTGTGGTTGATAGGATCATGAAGGTTTCTCATTTCTTTCCAATGAAGTAGACCTTCAGTTTGGATGAGTTGGGAAGGTTGTATATCCGGAAGATAGTATGACTCCACAGGGTCTCGCGCACAATTGTTTCAGACAGGGATACTCATTTTACGTCACGCTTCTGGCAGAGTTTTCAGAGGGCGTTGGGTACACAGGTGCTTCTGAGTACAGCATACCACCCTCAGACTGATGTCTAGTCAGAGCGTATGATACAAGTTCTTGAGGACATGTTGTGAGCATGCTTCCTAGATTTTAGGGGCTCATGGGAGAGTCATATTCCCCTAGATGAGTTTTCTTATAACAACAGTTATCAGGCGACTATACAGATGGCACCATACGAGGCTTTATATGATAGGCCATGCTGATCACCCCTGTGCTGGTTAGAGGTAGGTGAGGCAGCTTTACTGAGATTGTGTCTTGTTCAAGAGACTTCTAAGTAGGTCTAGTTGATACAGAAGTGGATGGATACCACACAGTCTTGTCAGAAGTCATATGCTAATCCCCGCAGACGACACCTAGAGTTCGAGGTCAGGGATCAGGTTTTCTTGTGTATTTCACTGAGGCTGGGACACAGGCGGATCAAAAGACAGCGTAAGCTATCACCGAGATATGTTGGGACTTTTGAGATTCTAGAGAGGGTTGGGCCAGTAGCCTATCGGTTTTAGTTACCCCAGAGGTACCGATCCATGCATGACATGTTCCATGTTTCTCAGTTACGGAGATACAATTCAGACCCGTCTCATACCTTCCATCCTGAGGAGGTCGAGATTTAGGTTGATGCATCCTTTGAGGAGCATCCTATTCATATCATTTATAGGAGCACGAAGGTTCTCCGAGGCCGGTCAGTTCCTCTAGTACGGTTACTATGTCAGCATGGCCGTTTACAGGATGAGACTTGGGATTGGGAGGTTGACGTACGTGCTCAGTGGCCAGAGCTGTTCGTAGATGAATCTTGACCACCCTTCAGAGAGAAATTTGGGGATGAATTTCTCTAAGGGGGGAAGATTGTAAGAACTTGGGTTTTCATATGAGGTAAGAATCCTTTTTCTTTTCAGTTTAACTGTTCTGTTGAGGCCTAATGTGGATGCCTAACTTGACCGAGGGAGTTACAGAGGTGTCCAGGGCTTGTTCGGAGCCTGGAACCAAGTTTTTGGCTGGAAATGGCCTGGCACACGGTTTGCGCACGGCTTGGGTAAACCTTGCGCCATGGTAAAGGCTTGGAAGAGGCAGGAGCACGGCCTGCGCACGGTTTGAGGAAACAGTGCGGGGTGGTCGTGCGGTTTCCCCTTGACTTACATCAAGGTCTGCACGGTCTCCGCACGGTTTTTCCAGGCCCTGCGGGTAAACCGTATGACCTACTGTATTTTTATATTTAATTAATTTTTAATTAAATTAATTAAATGTTATATAAAACCTAATCTATCCCTTCTTCTACTGCACAGAAGGGGAGAGCTATCAAATAAGGCTACGGAGGATTTCGATCCTGTTTCTACGTCCGATCTCTATTTCAAACATCGTTCATCTTGTTAGATCTGCAACGGTAAGTCCTCAATTCCTTTTTAATCCTTCTCGATTCTTCTAGTTATAATGAATGCAGATTGGATTAAGGCTCGTATGCTCTAATTTCTCGTTCTTCGTCTGTTCTTCAGTTTTCTTCCAAATTAAGACGAATCAGATCCTGATACTGGGCGAGCTATCTAGTACGATCCTAAGGTAGGTGGTCTCGTGCTTTTCGCTGATTTTCAAGCTATTTATATATGCCGGAGAGTTGCGCTCCCACTTTTGGGGTGTCACATGAACCTGGAATTTAACCCTGTTATTACCTAGCATGTTGTAGGTAATCTGAATAGGATGGTATGTGCTTGAGTTAGGTTGTACACCTTGGACAGGAACCACCCCTTGGGTGCGTTTCCTTGAATGGATCTTTTAAGGTTTTTGACCTAGGATTCCTATGAGGCATGCTTTTTCTTTCCCTTGTGGGTTGTTAAAAATGGGAATTGAATATGAATGGAATTGCAATAAGATGAAATTATAATTGAAATGGTTTTGGGTATGGGATGGAGTTTTTTCCCTTGCCCCTTGTATGCTAATTCTTGAATTGCTATCCCACATGAGTTAAATTCTTTTGAACTACTTAAAATGTGAAACAAAGTCATGGGTGAACCATGGAACCAATGTGAGTTGCCATGGATAGACTCATACGAGACTTGTTACTGAACTTCCGAGTGAATCATGGGTCTAGTGTGAGATACCATGGACGGACTCAACAGGGCATGATCTATCATGGGCGATACCCGAATCTTATTTATAGGATCTCGGGTACGGGCTTAGATGATGGACTATACCGCACTTAGAACGAGGCTGGGTACCTAGGAGGTTCGTCGGAACGGGCTTGTAGGGTGTTGGTGGATTTTCTCCCTGAGCGATGCCTGGTTTCCGAATTGAGTATTCCAGGAACAGGCTCAAGGAATGGTTTGAACACTTAAATAAAATTATTAATGAATGGAATGGATACTTGAAGCGATGTCAAGCCAAAGAACAAGCTTGGCTCGGTCTTGCTAGTTTCCTTGTTTACTGCTTTCCATATTTCACTGCCTGTTTTATATATTCACTGACAGATTGGAATAGATCTTTGGTGGTTTCCCACTGGGATTTAGTCTCACACCCTATTTGGGTCATGTTTTTGGACCCAAGCAGATTATATTATTTCAAGTAATGAGAAGGGTAAAATCCCTAGTACAGGTACTTGACTTGCTTCTCGGAGTAGGAGTGCACGGGACCAAGATGAGGCTTGCGATGTGACTGGGGATACATTTTGGTTTCTTTTTGGTATTTTGTGTACTTGTACTATATTGTATTGACTTGCACCATCCTATATATATCAGATCCTTCTATTTTTTATCTATTTCTACTGTCTATGTGTTGTCTATTGGTTACCTTCTTCCGCTATTTTATGTTTGTAATTCTGTTGTGATACTTTGGTAATGTGGGCATAGTCTCCCCAAGGACTCACCTTGGCCCTCGTTGATAGTCGGCAGCCTCTGGCGTCTGGGGAGATGCGCGTGGAAACTGGTCCGACTATCGGGTTGAATGGTAAGTCGGGTCGGGACTTTACATATGTGCATGATCTAATGCATGTTATTGATTGGGGAAAGCTAGACATCGATGATAGGGACCCCTTTGTAAAGACCCCGACCCTAGTTTCCCAGAGTTGGCACCTTATTTTATTACAATGGAATATAAATAAGGAATTAATATCCTGAAGGAATGAATAGTTTAGTAGTATTGGAAAACTAGATACATACATAAGTTCAACATTACAACATGAAATGAAATACAACATATCAACTTATTTTGAATCACACTCAAACTCCTAGATTATCCCTAAAGATCATTCATAATACACATATTTTCATCCTGGGGGAAAATAAAACATAATAAAGGGTTGATCTTAGATGATCAGTAAGGGTATGTAATATATAAGAAGCAAAAACATAATTCATGATGAATAACTAAAAGTACACATACCATTAAAACATAATCTTGAGTATAAAATGGAAGGAATTAAAAACAAATAATTTCATAATAAAACATATTCATGGATACTATACTAGTTGAATAATAACATAGATAAACAATTATTAGCTTCATAATGATGGAATTCATAATGTTGGATATCATTATCATACCGCTAAGGCCTTGGCCAAGACGTCATATATAATGGGTAAAAACTCAGGCTAGTTTGTCTCATGAGAACTACCGATGCATAGAGGGGCTATAGCAGGCCCCATCGGTCACTTAATAAGTCCAATAAATTCCTCATATGAATGTATAGAAACATAATCTACATTCTTATTGAAATTAACATATGAAATTTAAAAAACTTTCCCCAGTCAGTAAACATAAACACTAACTATTCAAAGTAATATAGTGAATGGTATCAAGATAGAACATCCACAATCAAACTAAACATAAACCATTAACTAAAATAAGGTACATGATATCATATAATATTAATCCTAATTAAACATAATAATCAACAAGAGTGTCAAAATAGATGGAAATGCTCTTATAAAATCATTGAGTAATACTTGAGAGAAATAGTCTTTTACTTTTCAAAGAAGAGTTCTTTTCAAAAAATATTTGTATAAAAATAGAAGTGAACTAATATAGTTTTTCCATAATAAAATTAGTTAATTTATAAAAAAAATTGGTGGATTAAAATATATTATATAGTGAACTTTAAAATGGGTAATAATTTGAGAAGTTCTCTTGAATTGGGCTTGTTTATCGGGAAAATTTTGAGAAAGATCCTTCTAAAATGTGTAACTATCCATAAAATAAATAAGGATTCTAGTTTATACATATATATAGAACATAAAAACATAATTTATAAAGATTAAATAAGAATAATTAATAATTTCATTATGGTAAAGATAGAAAAAGCGTAACCTGAAAGAAATTGGAGGTTTGGGTAGAAAACCCTTACCTTATGTCTGAATGTGTTCTGCACTTTATCTTAATGTCCTATATAATAAAATTAAATCCATTAATTAATTAATTAAAAACCTAATATAAATTTATTTGATTTATTTTAATTATATTAAGTTAATTTATGGTATTTTTGATGAGTTATAAGATACAATTTTATTACTCAAGAGTGTCCCTTTCCTTGGTTTTCACGATTGGTATACTTGTATATAAGTAATAAAGTTCATGTAAAATGGGTATAATTATATAGAATTGGAATTAAATTTTATTAATGAAAAAAATAAGTTTAATTGGTATTATTTATTATTATTTTTTCATATATGAGGATGAATCATTGGATAACATGTTAATGATAATCATTTAGCTTAATTTTAGTAGTTTTTCGATCATATTGAACTAGTTTTTTTCTATTATTTAATATCATGTATATAAAATGGTTCCAGAACCTTAAATAAGATATAATAAATATTTTATAATATTTTTCAACCATAAAAATGGTTTCATGTCCAGTCTTTAAGAATAAATTTAAGAACGAAAGTTCATCATCCAAAAAGGTCGTAAATCAGCACCTCTTGGACGATGATTTCATTTTTAAAATAAAAGAGAGAGTAAGGAGATTGATGATGGGTATTCCATTAAAATTATATAATTGTAGTATATAGATGATACTTTATTTATCATGATCATTTTTACAGATGAGGTGAGAATAGGATAAGAAAATGAAGTAAACTAAAATGAAATTAAAAGAAAAAGGAAGAAGGTTTACCTCTTGAATTATCCTCCTTTAGAACCTCCATAGGGAAAGGGATTTTGGTATTTTGGTAATACCAAGAGCTCCTGGATGTGGGGAGAGACTAGATAATACTATTTTGGAAGAAATTTGACAATATTCATGGCTTAGAGGAGTGAGGAGGAGAGGGGTGAGGGGTGGTTTTTATAGTGGAGGAGAGGGGTGATTTCTCATTATTCTATTCATTATTTTATTATTTTTTTCAAGACAACCAATAGTATTGATTCTTATGAATAAATAAATTAATAAGTGAATTTTATTTCAAAAAAATAGTTCTCACGTCATCCATACATCACCTATGACTCAATAAATCATGTATTTGTCATTTATCATAAATTATCGTATTTTACTATCCACCAAAAATTAAAGTATTTTAGAAAAATCCCAAAAATTCACCCTAACCATTTTTTTATGTGTAGAATTAAAAAAATTACTCCATTTTATGAAAATAATTTTATAAATATGATAAAATTAATTTTTAACTAAAATAATTATTTACTCAAAAAATGAAGTTTTAAATTTGTGACTAATTTTATAACTCTTTCAAAAATTAACTAAGGTATCATAAAATTTTCTAAAATCGTAAGACAAAAAATATTGACTTATGAATAATTTTTATAAAAATGAATATTATTTTAAATAATTTTATTAATTATAATATTTTAATTAAATATTTATGACTTACAAAAATACCAACACTTAAATATTAGTTTTTAAAATATTCATTTACTTACACTATGATATAATTATATCATAATTTCATTTATAATATGGCCAAATTTTATTTATACTTTCATTGGTGAGGTTACTATTCTATTGGGTGATTTACTATTCATAAGGGTCACATTATTATTCCTAATGGCATGTTACTATTTCATCGGTATGTAGAAATACCTCTTATTTCATTCATTATTCATTTATGATGTTTTTATTGTGTTCTATAAGTTTTTTTATATGATCTATATTATATAAAATAAAAATAAGAAGAGAAATTTCATTGATAGAGTTCTGAGTCGTTACATTCTCCCCTCCTACAAAAATTTCATCATCAATATTTCTAGATTTTCACCCCATAAAAAGATTTGGATAGTTCTTCATCATAATCTCCTCAGGCTACCACGTCACCTCTTCAATTTTATGATTTATCCAAAGTACATTTACCAACTGAGTCGACTGATTCTTCAACACCTATTCTTTAGTGTATGAAATCCGAATAGGCTATTCACAATAAGATAAGTCAAGTTCCAATTCTATTCCCTCAGAAGTAAGTACAAGTGTTGGGTTTGGCATGTACTTCCTTAACAAGGAGATTTGGAACACATTGTGTACCTTAAAAAGTATAGAAGGAATTTCCAAATGATAATCCATATCTCTGATTATCTTCAAAATTTCAAAAGGACCAATATACATGGGGTTTAGTTTCCCTTTCTTCCCAGATCTTATAACACCCTTCCATGGAGATAGTTTCAAGAAAACATGATCTCTCACTTGAAATCAAAAATTCTTCCTTTGACTATATTTATAGATCTTTTGTCTACTTTGAGCTACTTTGATATGAGTTTGAATAGTATTTACCTTTGTTGTTGTTTCCTCTACAATCTATGGGCTTATAAGCTTTCTTTCACTAACTTCATCCTAACAAGTTGGTGTATGACATCTCTTTGCATACAATGTTTCATATAGTGCCATGTGAATACTTAAATGGAAATTATTATTATAGAAAAACTTCACTAAAGGTAAATAATGATCCCACATACCTTTAAAGTCAAGTGATCATGACCTCAACATGCCTTTTAATGTTTGGATCACTCTTTCTAATTTCCTTTCAGTTTGAAGGTGATAATCAGTACTCAAATGAAGCTTGATATCCAATTCCTTCTGGAGACTTTTCCATAATTTCAATGTAAACCGTGGATCACAATCAGAAACAATTGAGATAGGTTCTCCATTAAGTCTTACAACTTCATTAATATAGATTTGTTCAAGGTGCTCTAGTGTAAAATCCTCCCATGTGAGGAAATATGCAGATTTTGTAAGTCGATCAACAATCACCCATATTGCATCATTATTTCTTGTGGTTTTTGGTAATCTAGTGAAAAAATCCATAGTGATGTAATCCCATTTCCATGTAGGAATAGGAAGGGGTTTCATGACACCTCTAGGATGTTGTCTTTCATATTTAACCTATTGAAAGACTAAACATATTGATACATAATCATCAATTTCTCACTTCATATCATTCCAAAAAAAAATGATCCTTTAGATCTCTATGCATCTTAGATCCACTAGGGTGTATAGAGAAATTCAAGCTATGTGAATCATCCAATAACTCCCTTTTTAGCTCGGGTATAGAGGGAACGTATTGCCTCCTACTAAATTTTAGAATTCCATCCTCACACATGAAGTCTAGAAACTTCCCATCATTCATAGATTTAATTTTATTTTAAAGATTCTCATCATTACACTGGGAAATTTTAATTATTTCCAATAAATATGATTGGGAAACAAGTTGAAAAAGTAATGATGTTTCACCTTCCTTGATAATTCTTATATCCATATTTTCTAGATCCATGTACATGGGATCTTTTTCAGCCCTCATTTTGTTCAAAACTACATGATCTTTCCTACTCAAATCATCTACTAACTTATCTTCCTTCCCAGGGTGGTAGTGTATTATGAAATCATAATCCTTGAGTAGTTTGATCCATCACCTTTGTTTTAAGTTGATTTCTTTCTGTGAGAAGATATATTTCAAGCTTTTTTGATCTATATATATCTTATATATTTTTCCATAGAGATAATGTCTCCATATTTTTAGGGTAAAGATTGTAGCTTCTAACTCAAGATCATGAGTTGGATAGTTTTGTACATAAGTTTTTAACTGTCTTGATGCATAGGAAGTAACTCTATCATTCTATATTAGGACACAACCAATTCCTTTCTTTGATGCATCACTATACATCACAAATACACCACTTCCTAATAGTAGAGTCAATATTGGATCATTCATTAACCTCTTATTCAATGATTAAAAACATTCTTCACATTATTTTTTCCATACAAACTTAACCCCTTTACGAGTAAGATTGGTTAACAGGTTATCTAATTGGGAAAATTTCTGAACAAAATTTCGATAATAACCTAGTAAACCAATAAAAATACGTACCTCGGTTATGTTTCTTAGTGTAGGACATTCTTGAACTACCTTTTTCCTCATAGGATCAACTAAGATTCCATCCTTAGAGAAAATATGGATAAGAAAATAAACTCTTTGAATCCATAATTCACACTTATTAAACTTCATATATAATTCGTTCCTTCTAAGAGTTGTTAAAATAATGCGCAAGTTATTCTCATGATCTTCATAGATTTTGGAGTATACCAATATATCATCAACAAATACCGCAACAAAGTCATCAAGATATTCCTCGAAAATCCTATTCATTAGATCTATTAAAATATAGGGTTCATTAGTCATTCCAAAAGGAATTACTGTAAACTCATAATTCCCATACCTAGTTCGAAATGCTATCTTTGGAATATCTTCCTTCCTCACATGCAACTAGTGATATCTAGATCAAAGGTCAATTTTTGAAAAATATTGGGCTCCATGAAGTTGATAAAATAAATCATCAATGCAAGGAAGAGGATACTTGTTCTTTATCTTAATAGCATTGAATTCTCTATAGTCAATACACAGCCTCATGGATCCATATTTCTTCTTAATAAAGAGAACAGGGGCTCCCCATGGAGAAACACTAGGGAGAATAAATCATTTATCACTCAATTATTCTAGTTGTTTATTTAGATTCACTAATTACACTATGTCCATTCTATAAGGATTCTTTTATATAGGTCTTAAACTAGAAATTTAATCAATAGATAACTCAACTTTCCACTCTGAAGGATGTCCAAGTAAATCCTCTATAAAAACATCAATATATTCTTGCACAATAAGTACATACTCAATTTGAATATTTATTTCCTCACCCATATATATTATGTTATCATATTACTTAAGAATTGAATTCATTAGAGATGCTAGGGGTGTATCTAGATAAGAATTAAATGGCAAGGTTTCTTCTCTATAGATAAGGGATTCTTTATCATTCTCAAAAATTGTAACTTCCTTCTTCTTGTAATAGATTTTCACATAAAATTTTGAAATCCAATACATACTAGTTATTATATAAAAATCAATCATGGGTATGATGATAAGGTCAGAAACTAAATCATGTTTATGTTTCATAAAGGAGACAGATCAACACATCTTTGTTGCAATGATACTTCCCTTAAGAGTTTGACTGAAAACTCCTTTATTAAATCAAAAGGGAAATGTATAATTTTCTTGGAAAATAGGGAATATATAAAAGAATTAAATGATCTATAATAAAATAAATCATTGGATAAGTTTGAGGAAAGTATTAAAGTACCTTCCACAACGTCACTAGGAACTCCAACCTCAGCAGTTGTGAATGCATAAGCTTGGTCTTTCTCCCTTGGCCTTCTTTTAGGAAAGTTTCCTTGATGATCAGGACAATAATTTGAATAATTTCCCATTTATTTTCAATTTTATCATTGAATATTGGTAGATTATTTCTCCCCCTTACAATCATGGGATTTCTGTAATTTTCTTATACACTTGAAACAAACATGCATACCCTTAAGGAAAGTACCAGGGTGTTTCTTCCCACAATTTTCACAAGATTGAAAATAAATTATTCACTTCTTCCCCTTTTCTTTATTTACTTTTCCATAATGTTAATCATCCCTCTTCTTCTCCTGAATTCCTTTAAAGTCATAATATTTATAGAATTATTTTTCTGTCTTGATAGCACATGAGACTATATCTTCATATGATAATAAATCATGGGAGACCTATTCCCTTTGGAGGAATGGTTTTAAACCATAAAATAATTGATCAATATTTCTCCTTGTATTATTTATATAGACCTCAATATTCCTTGTTAACCTTGTGAAGTTTTCTTAATAATTTTTAATGTATTCATCCTCTTTTTGTTTCAGACTCAATATTTTCATTTCCATATCCGCTTGTTGTTCACGAGGAAAATATTTTTCTAGGAAAATTTTACTTAAAATCCCTCCATTAAATATTTTTAATTTCTTCCTCCTCATTCGTGTTTTGAATTAATGACCACCATTGATCTACATCTCCCGATAGGTGATAAAATTCCATAACAACCTTCACCCTTTCGTTACTTCCCAAAGCAAGGAATATCTTCTCTAAGGAACTTATTCATTTCTCTACTATTAATGGGTTTTTAGTCTCATTAAATTATGGAGGTTTTTGTTTCATAAAGTGGTCTAATATTTCTCCTATATGTTTTGGATTAGGATGCTCCATACGGGTAAGGTTATTTTTCATAACCTGATTCAGTTGTCCTAGTATAGTTATAATTTACTCAGCACTAGTCTCAGATCCAATACTGACATCATTATCTTGCATAGGAGGGAAATCCCTATATGGGATATATGAGTTCATGTAATTTCCATTTCTTCTACTAGGCTCCATTTCTAAATAATTCCATACACTATATTAGGTTATGAATTATAATATATAATGTCTAACTAGAAAAAGACATAACATAAATTGTAATTTTATGCATGTATAATCTTATAATCGTAAGAATGGTTTATTTGGGAACATATTTAAAATTAAATACTTTATAATGGTTTGTAAAGAAAATATAAATTATCCTAATCATATACCCCGGGAGTTTCAAACTAGGTGCACAATAAGGCCCCTTTTCATGTACCAGGTTACCCTGAGTCAGGCCCGAAACACCTTGTTGGAGTTGTTACTCCTAGGTACATATGTGCCATAACCATGTCCACTTGTAGTATCCATACATAGATTTATTTTCTAGAAATATATACATAATATATACCTTACCAAAATTATATTATGTTCTTGTATGCTTATCCTAAAAGTTTATCTTATGGTTTTGTTCCCTTATTTCTGTTTTCTAAATCCTATTTTGAATTTTTCTACTAAACTTCCTTTCATACCAACTGTAAAGACACCAAACCTAGTTTCCCAAAGTTGGTACCTTAAATAGGAATATAAAAAAATAAGTCAGATCCTAAAAGAATGAATAGTTTATTAGTACTGGAAAAATAGATACATACATAAGTTCAATATTACAACATGAAATGAAATACAACATATCAACTTCTTTTGAATCGCGCATAAAATCCTAGATTATCCCTACAGATCATTCATAATACACATCTTTGCATCCTGGGGAAAAATAAAACATAATAAAGGGGTGATCTCAGATTCTCAATAAGGGTAAGTAATTCAGTAGAAGCAAAAAACATAAAGCATGATGAATAACAAAAAGTACACATGCCATTAAAACATAATTTTGAGCATAAAATGGAAAGAATTAAAAACTAATAATTACATAATAAAACATAACCATGGATATTATACTAGTATAATAATCACAAGGAAAAACAATTACTACCTTCATAATAAGGTAATTCATAATGTCGGACATCATAAACATATCGCCAAGGCCTTGGCCAAGACACCATACATATTGGGTAAAAACCCAGTCTAGTTTGTCTCATGAGACCTACCAATGCATCGAGGGGATATAAAGAGCCACACCCATCACTTACTAAGTCCAATGAATTCATTATATGAAAGGTTTAAATATAATCAATATTCATATTGAAACTAACATATGAAATGTAAATAACTTTCTCCAATCAATAAACATAAAAACTAACCATTAAGAGTAATATGGTGAATGGTGTCAAATTATAATATCCAAATTCAAACTAATCATAAACAATTCAATAAAATATGGTACATGATATCATAAAATATTAATCCTAATTAAACGTAATAATCAATAAGAGTGTTGAAATAGATGGAATACTCTTATAAAATCATTGAGTAATACTTGAGAGAAATACTCTTTTACTTTGCAAAGAATAGTTATTTTGTAAAAATATTTGTATAAAAATAGAAGTGAACTAATATATTTTTTTATAATAATATGATTGATTTAAGAAAAATAATGGTGGCTTAAAACATACTATAGAGTGTACTTAAAAATATGTAAGAATTCGAGAAGTTCCCTTGAATCGAGCTTGTTTATTAGAAAAAATTTGAGAAAGATCCTTCTAAAACATGTAAATACCCATAAAATAAAGAAGGATTATGATTAGAACACATATATAGAACATCCAAAAATAATTTATGATTACTAAATAAGAATAATTATTAATTTCATTAGGTTAAAAGGATAAAAATAGTAACTCGAAAAAAATAAGAGGTTTGGGTAGAAAACCTTTACCTTATGTCTGAATGTGTTCCGTACTTGATCTTAATGTCCTGGATAATCAAATTAAATCCATTAATTAATTAACCAATAACCTAATATACATTTATTTTATTTATTTTAATTTTATTAAGTTCATTTATTTCCTTTTTTATGAATTATAAGATATGATTTTATTGCTTGGGAGCATTCATTTCTTTGGTTTTCATGAGTGGTATACTTGTATATGAGTAATGAAATTCGTGTAAAATGGGTATAATTATACAAAATTGTAATTACATGTTATTAATGAAAAACCATAAGTATTATTGGTATTGTTTATTTTTTATTTCCATATATGAGAATAAATCATTATATAACATGTTAATGATAATCGTTTAGCTTAATTTTAGTGGTTTTTTTATCATAATGAACTAGTTTTGTTCTATTATTTAATTTCATGTATTTAAAATTCTTAAATAACCTTAAATAAGATATAATACATATTTAATAATCTATTTCTACCATAAAAATGGTTTCATTACCAGCTTTGAAGTATAAATTTAAGAATTAAAGTTTTTCGTCCAAGAAGATCGTAAATCGACACCTCCTAGATAATGATTTCATTTTTAAAATAAAAGAGAGAGAGTAAGGAAATTGATGATGGATATTACATTAACAAGATATAATTATATTATATATATATAATATTTTAGTTATAATGATCATTTGTACAAATGATGTGAGAGAGGATAATAAAAGAAAGTAAACTGAAATGAAATTAAAAGAAAAAGGAAGAGGAAGAGGGTTTACATCTTGAATTAACCTCATTGAGAACCTCCTTAGGGAAAGGGGTTTTGGTATTTTGGTAATACCAATAGCTCCTAGATGTGGGGAGATACTAGAGAATATGATTTGGTAAGAAATTTGATAATATTCAAGGCTTAGAGGAGTGAGGAGGAGAGGGGTGAGGGGTGGTTTTTATAGTGCAGGAGAGGGGTGATTTCTCATTATTCTATTCATTATTTTATTATTTTTATCAAGACAACCAATAGTATTGATTATTGTGAATAAATAGAGTAATAAGTTCATTTTAGTATGAACCAATGGTGATAACATCATCCAAACATCACCTATGTCTCAATAAATCATGTATTTGTCATTTATCATAAACTGTTGTATTTTACTATTCACTAAAAATTCAGCTATTTTAGTAAAATCCCAAAAATTTACCATGACCATTTTTTGATATTTAGAATTCAAAAATGAACTCCATTTTATGAAAATAATTTTCTAAATATGAGAAATTTAATTTTTATTTAAAATCATTATTTACTTAAAAAATACAATTTTAATTTTGTAACTAATTTTATAATGCTTTAAAAAATTAACTAAGGTATGATAAAATTATCCAAAAATCATACGACAAAAAAATTATGAAAATTAATTTTCTTTTATTTCATTTTATTAATTATAATATTGTAATTAAATATTTATGACTTATAAAAATAACAACACTTAAATACTAGTTTTTAAAATATTCATTTACTTACACTATGATATAATTATATCATAATTTAATTTATAAGATCAGAAAATTTTATTTATACATTTATTGGTGATGTTACTATTCTATTGGCTAGTTTACTATTCATAAGGTTCATATTACTATTCCTAATGGCATGTTACTATTTCATTAGTATAGGTTCCTTAACTTCTATAAATACATCTTATTTAATTCATTATTCATTTATGATGTTTGTATTGTGTTCTATAAGTTACTTTATATGATATAAATTATATGAAATAAATATAAGAAGAAAATTTTCATTGATAGAGTTCTGGGTCGTTACAACCATCATAGAGTACCTAGTTAAGATCAAGGATTAGCAAGATAGGATCCTATGGGGATGGACTATTCCATTGGTTTGTGTGTTGTGGAATTATGGGAGCATGTAGAAGAGCTCTTGGGAGTGAAAGAGTTATATTCAGACTCATCACCCCCACAATTTTGTATATCTTATGCTTTTAAAAGTGAAAATATTTGAAGGATGGGATAATGTAGTGAATCTAATTTTGATGGATTTGTCCTTTAAATATTTCTATGTTTATATTCGGATTTATACTTGGGTTTTACATGGTGTTTGGGTGTCTTAGGATCCCAAAAAAATATATTAAAAATATTAATATATTTTAATGAATGAACACACATCATTTCAGTTTAAATAGTTTTCCCATTATTTAGTTCCTCCTATGGTAAATCTAAGACCATGGATGATTCTGGAAAATGGGGTTTACCCTAGGTGTGGCCTATGGTTGGTCAGTGTTGGATGTTCAGAGGGAGGTGACCATTGGTGGGTGTGTTTAACAAAATAAATAAATATTTTATTTATTTTAATTAAATGTCCTAATCTAATTTCCTCTCTATAAATATGGTGTTATAGAAAATCTCCAGTTTTATCCACATAACACTGGGATATTATAGAGGTGGAGGGACTATTCTTCGTTGGCGGATCGGTATCAGATGACTAACGGAGATTGGATCGATGTGAATCAAGAGGTGGGAAGCAAACACAATGTATCTTCATCTTTAGTAGACTCATTATTCACTAATGATTGATCCTAAATCAAATTAGGTCATGTTATTTATTGATTTATACCATTTTTTATCAAGAATGAATTCTTTATCTGCTATGATTTTTGGTGTTTTTTATTCTCACATGATCATGTTCAAATAAATTTAATTGTTAGTTCAATTTTTATTCCTTCATCGCACCTTCTACAACCCCTGATATCCCTATTTATGTGATTATTGGCCAAGAATTCCTGTAAAATAAAGGATTTACTTTTTTCTTTTTCATTTCTCCAAATATTTATTTTCTTTCTTTATTATTGGCCCATGGGGTCATTGTTTGGCATTGTTGGGGTAGGTTCGAGCGTGATCGAACCCCCAGATTCATGGTGGTTGTTCAAATAGTTAAAGGGATGGTGATTTGTGGAAATATTGAGATGGATCATGGGTGATGCTTCATGTATTTGGGATCCATATTGGCAACGGACAACGTAAGGCACATGCGATACACGGTGGATCATCATCGGATGATCGGATTCTGATTTCTGGCCACTAGAGGTTGGAAATCAACGGTTGGAGGCATTACCCTTCGATTTTGGGTGTTCAAATGGAGGTTTCTATTATGGAAATAGAGGATCTAGATCCACAGGAAGAAACTAAGTTTTCTATGAAAAAATTGACATGGCATGTACTATAAAGAACACATATTGTGTATTCCCCTGGATGTGGTGACTAGGGTTTCAGGTGGATAAAAATATCACACGTTGTGTAGACCCACCATAAGTCATGTGACCCTATACTAGCATCTCAATGTGTAATATGGGAGTACATGGGAACATAAATGTCCAATCACATAGTCATGACCAGAGTATATAGTCATAGGATGATTTACATGGGTGTATCTAGAGTACACAGGCACGTTCTGATGTACATGGGCACGGCCGGAAGAGCATGAGCAGGGCCTAGGTGCCTGAGACATGCCATATGCAACTAGTACATGTTGTTTAGTGTGAAATGGATTCCCAATAAATGTCTAGGTGAGAACACAACCAGGTAGTTAGGTGAGGTTACATTCTATTTTGACCCCCATACATGTCATCTAATTCTCCCAGTAACTTCTTAATCTCCTATCTCCTTCTTCAGGACTTAGATTTTTTCCTACGAGTAGATTATCCTGAGTTTTTTTCATATAGAATATGATGGTATCCTTATTTGTAGAATGAAAGATATTATGTGTGGTGTTTTGATCATGAAGCTTCTTCAAGTGATGTTTGACGGTGGTAGAGATCCGGACAGGATCATCAGAGTGATATCGAGGTCGGTACTCCCCTGTCACACAAGGGCGTGGGTCCCCCATACTCTTTACAAATATAGAATTGGTAATCCCCCACAAAAGGGTGTGGTTCCTCTATTTACAGAGTGTTACTCCCCTATCTTCAAGATCTAGCATAGAGCAATTCCTCCATGATATTTTTGGCTTCCTTGACTATAGAGCACAGCGACAAGGGGCGGACCCCTCTAAACAAATTCTTATTAGGTTACATGTTATAGTGGACATTAGTGATGTATTTTTAGAGCTACAAGAAGACTCAACAACTTTGGTTGGGTTTTGATATAGATATCCCATTTCTCTCCCTAGTAGGTTTATTTATGAGCATATTTATATATATTAGGTTTCATTTACCTCTTACTTTGGGTTGAGTTGTCTGCTATTGTAACTTTTTATTCCTTCTTATGTGGTTTTTAGGGTGTCTTATTGGGTATGTATATATTCATCCCAACATGGGATTTTCTTATATTTTTGTGTCTTATGTAGATGATACGTAATTTGGTGGTGACATTGGAGGACCATAGTGATTATTAGGTGAATTAACCACATATAGTGGTCAGACTTGGAGATCAAGAGTAAGGATCTATCACTTTTCCTATTTTTTCAGTTGTTTTTAGGTTGGGACTTAATTTCTAGTTGGGCATGTACTTTTCACTTTTCAATTTGGTTTATATTGTGATAATCTGATGTATTCCCTGAGTTATTACATGCATGTATTTAAACTAGATGTTATATTATTTTATTTATATTTCTTTTCACTATCACATGAATATGGTTGTGTGCATGTGTATAGGTTCATACTTTGTCTCCCATTTTATTTATTCATTATCAGCACTTTTTGTCGACCCCTAGACTATTGGAGGTGGGCTTGGGATTATCACACCTGAATTCCACCAGCTAGATAGGCCCTAGTGGGTTGGGTCGTGATAGGGTTTCTGGATGGAAACCACCATTTATCTTTGGATCCTGGAGGGTGAAATCATTCCCATGTTGTTACTTGTGATACCCTAGCACTAGTTTCTAGCCTGAGATAATGGAAAATTCACCTCAGGTCAATAGAGAGTTGGATTGGGTTTTAATTCAGGTGGTAACCTGAGTTGGTTCATTAAAAATGGTATATGAACACAATTTTTATTTGGGGATCTATAGTAAAAAAATAGATAGGGCCATTATAGATGGAGTGGTGGGTGTGAGGAAGTGATGGGACAACTCTTCTTCAAGCTAATCATTGAGTTTCCAAGGGTGGTTAGGTGTTTTATTTTGAATTTGGGATTTATGAATGGTTATTCTTGAGATATTTTGATATCATTTTAAGAAACTCTAAGTTTAGGTAAACCCTTGGAGACATCTTGGGAAATTACTAGTTTTATAGTGAAACTGGAGAAAATTTAGGAGGCCCACATTCTATCAAACTATGTGAAAGTCATGAAAAATAATTTTTCTAACTTCTAGTGTGACTCGCATGGTTGGACCATGATTTGAAAAACTATGTGTCCAAACTATGCACGGAATTTTTTTTATCGATCTTTTTTAATTATTTTATCTTCTATTATGATTGATGATGTTTTTATTTGAGTATTTGAGTGGAATATTGTGGATTTTTATATTTTTTTAATCAATTTTTAAAGTAATTTTTATGATTTGGCATTTGAATTTTTTTTAGAAACCAAATTTTGGGTGTTTTAAGATGTATTTATAAGAAAATGAACCTTAACTGAGATGATTGGGATAATGAAAATGATTTTGAGTATATGTTTTATTTTAAGATGAAATTAATTTTCAATGAATGGTAATATTCTATAATTGGGATTTAAATGTTTTAAGGCTTTTAAAATGGGACTTTAAAGGGGGTTATGTAATTTTGAATTTTTTTTTGTTTCTTTTGAATTGAGAATTTGGGAGGTGTTCAAAGACCTTTTCAAGTGGGTTTTAAGGTGGTTTTCTATATTGATTTGTATTTCTTTTTTATTTCTCTTTGTGGTGGAATTTAAAGTGGTTTGATTGAATGATTTTTTTTATGATATTTTATAATGTGGCCCTCAGAAAGGAATAAACAATCCAAGAAGGAAATTCTTAGACTTGTTTTCCTAGAGATCCATGAGTTGTCCTTCTAATCTCTAAATATTCTCAAACACTCGATAGAGTGGTAGGGAAATGTTTGTATTGGCTCATAGATCATGCTTGAGATTTCTTGAATCAGTATCCTCCATTGTTCTGTGGTGATCAAGGATCCAAAGAGGCAATGGAGTTCCTAGTTAAGGTTGACTAGATCTTTGATTCACTACAAACTTCTGAAACCTAGGGTGGGATACATCATTCCTTTATTTAAATTATTGGGTTTGAAAAAGAATAATCTCACTATCCATGCCCAATCATTCAAGGTTTTTTCATGGGGATATTTTTAATCCAGCTTCCTCTAGATGTTTTATCCCAAGGAGGTAAGAGTTAAGATGGAACTCAAGTTTTTGGTTGTTCATCAGGGTGATCAGTTAGTAAAGTAATATATGGAATTCTTCATTAAATTGGTGCCTTTATACCTAGAGTTGGATATTAATTCTCAAAGAATGTGTGGTTATTTTATATAATACTTCATTTGGGACTTCATTCAACGGTGTTTCAGTTTTTATTGAATACCGATATGGAAGTGTTATATAAGTTCATAATTATCAAAGAAATTTTGGTAGGTAAGCCTATAAAAAGTGATGATTTAACCCCATATAGTGTTAGTGATGTTGATTCGGTAAGTGGGAAATAGAATCAAGAAGGTGATGAAAGAAGGAATCTGTTTACTCAACCTATTGTTCCTATTTTAAAAAAGTGGAAGATAATAGTATATTTTTAGTGACTAAATTCCATGAAACCTAATCCCTCTTGTATGATAACTCTATGGACATATCATCAATTTGGTTTTCATAGTCACCTTTTGAGGTTCTGTATATTTCATAGTTAATAGAGGAATAATCCTCAAACCTAGTTTAAGTCAAAGTGGTTATAACACACTATAGAGGTAACCATCCCATAATTACATGACTTATAGAAAATATTTCATTACATATATTCTTATGACCTTTTAGGTTGAGAGTTTTAGATAATTAAGACAAAAAATTAACTGAAAAAACTCGTGTATTTTTCAACTAATGGACATTTTTCTATTATATAAAAAACTATTTAATCCATAATAAGTCTTCAGCATCTCCCATAAATTCTCAACACATGTTATTTTCTTCTAGACATATAATTTTTAATACTTTTCTTCATAACCTAGGGAAAAGGAAACATAATAAGGGTGAGATCAAATACACAGGAAAGGAAAAAATATATCAAAAGATATCACGGAATTAATAATATAGCAGGAATAAATAATATCCAAATAATTCCATATAAATGAACATGTGAGATTCAAATAAATCCATGGATGACATAATAATAATAAAATCACATAGATAATAATAACTAAATTCATGGTGATGTAATGCATAATGCAAGACGTCTTTTACCATCAATTCCTCTGCTAATAAATTATTCTTGACTTCAATACCACAACCAAGACATCATTATTTCCATCCAGGTTACAACCAATACATCAATATTTCAATCAAGGTTAAAACTAAGACATCATGATTATATTAGGTATACATACACCAAATACCCAAACATTTTGTCTCATGAAACCAACTGATGAATTGAGGGTCTATATAATATTATTCCCCATCCATCACTTATTTAATTCCAATTCATTCAACATTTGAAAGATGTGAATATAAATAAATGGATAATCAAATTTCCTTAGGAATCAATAAACATCTACATTGAGTTACAAACATACAAAATATCAAAATTTTACCATTCAATAAATAGGATAACATGAACATGATCCATCTAGATAAAGAATATGGATGGTTAGAAAATACATAATCAAATTTCCTTAGTAATATATAATTATCTATATTGGAATAACAACATATGGGATAAAATGAAAATGATCCATCTAGATAAAGAATATGGATGGTTAGAAAATACATAATCAAATTTCCTTATTAATCCATAATTATCTATATTTTAATAAAAACATATGAGATTTAAATACTTTCCCCAATCAATAAATTATCATAATCCATCTATATAAATAATGTGTATTGTTAAAACAATGCATATCCTAAGTGTAACACATGGAATTCCAAAAGATGTTGGAATAGATTAAAAACACATTCACAAGAAGAATACTTTGAATAGTGTTATATAAGAAAATAATTGGAATAAAAACCTTACTTATAATATAGGATGATTTACTAAGGTAAAGGTAGTGATAGATTATTTATTTGATAATAAATAACATTACATAAGTTGTATAAATAAATAATGTGGACGGTATCATTTTAATAATACCCTTAATCAATAATTAGATATATCAAAGGTAAATGACTTAGATGAAAATTAATTTTTAGGAGTTTTAGAAAAATCACTTTGGAAATAAGAACTATCATTGAACATTTAAAAAAATATTTATAAAACTAGGAGATTAATATGTTCATTAAGAAGCCATGAAGGCGTAAAGATAAATTTTAATTAAAAAATATAAAAATGTATTAAAGATCACATGGAAGAAAAACATAAAAATATATTCTAGAAAATATGTTTAGCATTTTCATAAAAATATGAAATTACAAGTCACTTTAAAAAATTATTTTTAAAAAGGTGAAGTGAAAACTTAGGAAAACATTTACTTTTGAAAAATAAACTTCAATAATGGATCCTTGAAAATATATAAATATTTTCAAGATAAATATGGGTTGGAAAATAAAATATTTGATTATTAAAGTATGGGAAACCTTTATAATATATTATAATGTCTTTATTCAAAACACACTTCATAAATAAAGTAAAAAAACCTTTTTAAAATAGGATAAGAGTAATATAGATGTCACATGATATAACACATAATTAGGTTTCTAATTATAAAGGAGGTCATTGGTGGGAAATAAAAATATTGATAATGATAGGAATTCATTGTTAATTATAATGGGAATTATTCTTAACAATGATATACTTTTTGTGGAATAATTTTATCGAGGTAAAAAACATAAATTAAAAAGTAATTATCCCTATAGAGGAAGAAAAATTTCATTGAAATAAAATCTTAGGGTAGAAGAAACCTAGCATAGAATAATTTTTTTTAATAATAGTCAATATAACTCAATTAAGGGAGTTTATTTAACAAAAATGCTTTCTACTTTGGTATATTTTGAATTGAGATAAATTTTAAGAAAAAATAGTATATGGATCTTCAAACCCCATGAATTTCATGAATATGGAAAAATAAAATCAATAGGTATTACACACACTATATTAAAGATATCATGGTGCATAATAAGAAATATGTCTCAAGAATTTAAATTTGAGATAAAGAACCTCTTACCTTGATCCTGATTTACTCTGTGCATCCACCTGAATTTAGGTACAACAAAAATAAATATATTAATATTATATTTAAAATAATTATTTATATCTATAACCTTTTATAAACTCCATTAATAATTATTTCATATATGTATATTAGTTATTTATTATCTATTTTCAGTATTAGGTGTATGTAATCTCAATCATTTAAAACTAGTTTCATAAAAGTGATGTTATTCTTCATTATTCTCCCAAATTTTGTAATTACAAGATCATAAAAGGTACTTAAATTGATGTTTTATTACTATTTATAATGATTTATTTTTATTTCATAATAATTTTAGTTATTATTCATGACGATGAAATCGATGACGATCTTATTTTGGAAATTTATAATAAACGAATAGTATTGTCTTAATTAATGAGTTAAATTTTTATATTTCCATTAAATAAAAAAAATTATTTACTTAATAATATAAAATATTTTGTTTCTAGATCTATCCTTGATAGAAATTTATATCATTTTTCTTGTAGTTTTTTGAGTCGCCCCAACAACAACATGTTACAATCTATGTGTGAGTGTGGTTATGGAAGAGATTATTTTATTAAAATATCATTATAACAAAAGTAAAATGAAATAAATTAAATTCTATTAAGGTTATGAATCATAATTTGGAATATTTATAATAATAAGTTAAATTAAAATGATGTCTTCACTTATAAATAAATCATTTTTCCTCTTGATATGTTCGTTCTAAGAGGTTATTTTTACAGTGATCATTTTTTCTAATATTACTTATAGAATCAATAATTTAAATTTTCAGAATATAAATCGTGAGATAAATAACATATTTATTCACTAAAACCATTTCTATAACCATCCTTGAACATTGGTGATGAAAAATGAAATGTGTCATTCATGGAGGTGGTAGTCTTTACACACGCATGAGCGATGTTTTCATTTTTTTGACTGATTGGGAGGGGAATACACAATGGTTATAGTGTAAATATAACAAAATTTTGGTATATTATTTATAATTATTTAATTATATACATATGGTTATAATATGTTTGTATTAGTTTGGATGATAAAAATAAAGAAAAGAAGTTAAAGTGTAACCAATACTTATGTTGTGAATTTGGATCTTCTCTTGAAGTATCCTTTGAAAATGAAGGACTTCGAGCACTTTTTTGATGTTAGGGGAATATAAATGAGTAGAGGGTTTATAATAGAATTAAATTGTGTATATTTTAATTGGAATTTATAACTACAGGTGTGGATTGAAGTGTGTGTGAGTGAATTCTTTTTATAGGTGAAAAAGATGGAAAATCTTTCAAAAATAATGTTAGGTAAGGTTTAAGAATGGAATTGCATGAGATTTAGGTAAGTTAGGTGGGGAAATTTTGGTGAGACACGTAGGTATTACTTTCCAGAATAAAAATATGTATTCTATAAGGTCTAAGTATCAAATTTATTTAGTAAAATCAAATCCATATTAGATTACCCATTTTAATATTTATTAATCTTTATTAAAATTTAACCTTGGTAATTATTTTACTATTAAAAATTTTAGATGACC
The DNA here is from genome assembly GCA_963277665.1 of Viscum album. Taxonomy (NCBI): domain Eukaryota; kingdom Viridiplantae; phylum Streptophyta; class Magnoliopsida; order Santalales; family Viscaceae; genus Viscum; species Viscum album. Next base: position 628,544,834 of record OY728134.1, on the reverse strand, counting down.
ATTCTTACCAAATTTTGACATGAATAATATTAATCTGAACTCCATTTATTCTAATTAAATTTCTAAATATGAGAAAAATAACTTTTAAATTAAAAAATATAATGTGTTGAAAAACTGTTTTTGTAGAAAAAAAACATTTTAATCATTAAGTTTTATTAATCTAATTTAATATTGATTAAAATTTAAATTAGTGTTGTTGTATCTTTATATATTTTTAAAATCATATTAGAAACTTTATTTTAAAATATAAACATTTCATTTAAAAAATATACAATAATTAGAAAAGTATTATTCCTTGAAAAATAAATGTTTTACTGTGGTAACTAATATTTATCTTAGTAACTGAATTTTATGACTCAAAATGAAAGATACCCCTTTAACTAATTTGAAAATATTTATTAAAAATATTAAAATAATTTTATACAATCCAATTTCTAAAATTGATAAAAATCAATTTTAATATAAGCACGCATATCGGATAATTTTTTTTATAAAACATGTATCTTCTAAGAGTAAAATAAATTCATTAATTTCCTAGTAATAAATATTGGATGGATTTTAACTTATTTTATTGTATATATTACCAATAATTTCCATTTAAACCATTATTTAACCATAATATAATAAACTTCATAGCACATGGAAATGAAATTTTCAAGAAGGTATTTTTTATGCATAAAATGATTTTATTTGTTATTTATATATACTAATGGAATTTTATTAAAGTATTAGTATTAGTAATGAAATTTATTTTTATTTATATATCTATTTCATAATTCAGTTACATCTATTTTTACCATTAAATTATATATCTATATTTTAATGGTTGTATATTATTCTATGGTTCATTATGGTTCAGTGTTGAATGTGAATCAAGTTATTGGTGAAATTATATTTTAAAACAAAATATATAATTTAAATTATATATGTGTTATATTATACCCCCTTGGATAAGTTTAATCCTCGTAATTTTAATTATCACTTACTAAGAAAATTATTCAAGGATATCTAAAAATGGGCATAACTTAGGATATATTTTTGAATGATGAATCTACCTTAATATCTTATGTATTAATAGGAAAAATATATTTTCATTCATAATATTAACCAATTACTTCATTTTTCCTCTTAAACTTGTTTCTATTTTCCATCATTTTTCACACATGAAGAAAATTCTAGTTCCTTTGATACATTCCCCCAGGTGCCTCTTCACACTTCCTTGACACATAAAAAAATAAATCTTCTTTCCTTCATCATCTTTTTCACCTAAAATTACATGAGACTCCATCCTTCTCTTCTTTGGTTTGTTTTGGAATTCAACTATGTTTATGTTCTTAATCAGAATTATTGATAGTTGGTTTGGAAAAATCATAAGATTTATCGCTTTGGTTCTTATCTCTTTAGGTTTCCCATTGGTAAAATCTCTACATTATCTATGGAATCTATTTTTAACTTGGTTCCTTTGGGATTTATCCATTAATAAAAATAAAATGAGTTAATCATTATTGATGAGCACCATAATAGAATTATTTTAAGATTAAAATTTCAACATTAAAATGTATTACTCTTTAAAATTTTTACATTAGATTTTAGTTAAACCTAAATCACTCTCAGATCTATCAAGAATTCTTTAATTTAGGTTCTATCATATTCTTTAACCTAATTCCTTTATATAATTAATCATCATAATAAATTGTAAATAGAAATTTATTAACCAAATAAGATCCCTTAAGAGTGTTTAGCCAGGTGTTCAGTCATAGGCCCACTCATCATACACCAGAGGGAAGATTGAGTGAATACTCAAACATCCTTTTTCAGGGTGATCACCCTTAAGTGAATCTGTATCATAACCACATCTATTTTTCAGTACCTAGACAGGGATGTAATTTCTACGAGAACCATACAATCTCTACTTTACCAAAACTTCAACATATTATCCTATACTTAGACATATCAGTTATACTTATACATTAAACTTATCCCTTAGATTTTCACTAAATTTGTCTTATACTAATCCCTAAAATATCCAATATTACCTCAACTAGCCTAAAAGGTTATCTATATATTTTAAATTTTGATCAAACTTAACTTACCAACCCTTAAATTTTCCTCGACTAATATCCTAACCTATAAAGTTATATAAACCCAGCTGTGAGACCAACTATGATGCCCCACAGACATAATAATCCCATAATTACATAACATATAGAAAATATTGCATTATATATATTTCCAATACCTTTTAGGCTTAGAGTCTTAGAGAATTAGGAAAAATATTATATAATAAAATCCATGTCTTTTTCAAAAAATAGAAATCTTTTCCTCTAAAAATAAAATACTTAATCTATAATGAGTTTTTAATATATCCAACAGTTTATCCACACGTGTTATTTTCGTCTAGAAATATCATGTGTAATACTTTTCTTTATAACCTAGGAAAATATAAACATAAGAATCATGAGATCAAATGCCTAGTAAGGGAGAACGTATATCAGAATCTATCATGGCATGAATAAAATGGTGGGATTAAATAAGAGTTAAAGAATACCATATGACCAAACACATGATCTTTAAATAAATCCATGTAAGACATAAAATATAAATGATCACATATATAATAATAATTGAATTCATGGTGATGGAATTCATAATTTTAGACATATTTTTCCATCAAGGACTCATCCAATACATTATTCTTATCATCAAGTTTGTAACCAATACACAATTATTTCTACCAATGTCACAGCCAAGAAATCATTTTTGTCATAAAGGTCACAACCATGAAATTATACATATATTGTGTAGGCATACACTAAATATCCAAACATTTTGTCTCATGTGACCAATTGATACATCAATGGGGTGTATAATACTGGGATCTACCTATCACTTCTTTAAGTCTAATGCATTCACCATATAAAAGATATAAAAATCAATACAATGCATAATCAACATGCCTTATGAATTAATAAATAATTGTATTGACATATAAACATACATAACATCACTACTTTCCTAGTCAATAAATGGGAAAACATAGAAATGAGACATCCAAAGAAATAAGGTGAATGGTTAGACAATGCATAATCAAATTTCCTTAGTAGTCCATACTCATATGTATTGGAATAACTATATAGGGGATAACAATACTATCCTTAATAAATAAATAATCATAATACATCCAGAGAAATATGGTGGATGATTAAACAATATATATCCCAAGTTTAGCATATGTAATTCCAAAATATGTTAATATATATGAACAACACCTTCATCAAAAGAATACTTATAAAGGTGTCACATAAGAAAGGAATTGGGAGAAAAATCATGTCTCTAATAGAGGATTGTTTAAAAAGATAAAGGAAGTGATGGATCATTTCTTTCATAAAAAATATCATTACATAATCTATATAAAGAAATAAGTTGGATGGTATCATTTAAATAATTTCCTCGGTCAAGATTAAGATATGTCAAAGGGAAATGACTTGGATGAAAACACTATTTAGTAGTTTTAGAAAAATCACTTTGGAAATAAGAAATATCCTTAAACATTATAAAATATTTATTTATAAAACTAGTATAAGAAAATTTTCTTTGAGAATACATGAATGTGTAGAGAATAAGTTTCATATAAAAAGAATAAAATTGTGGAAATATGTGTTTACGTATAAGGAAAACTTAAAAAGATATTCTAGAAAACATTTTTAACATTATCATAAAAAGACAAAGTTACGGGTCACTTTAAAAAGTTGTTTTCAAAAAGTTGAAGTAAAAACTTTGGAAAAAATTTCTATTGAAAAAGAAACATAAATAATAGATCTTTTAAAAGACATAAATTTTATCAAGATAAATATGGTGTGGAAGATAAAACATTTGATTTTGAAAGGATGGAAATCCATTTTAATATATTGAAATATCTTTGTAGAAACCCACATCATAAATATAGAAACAAATATACCTTTCTAAAATAGGATAAGGTTAATATGTAGGTCACATGAGATAACACATAATTATATTTCCAATTATAAAGGATAACATTAGAGGGAAAGGAAAATATGGACAAGGATGGGAAACATCGTTAAATAGGATGGGAATTATTCTTAACAATGGTATATTTTTTGAGGGAGAGTTTTATCAAGATAAAAATATTGAATTAAAATTTCATTATCACCATAGATAAATATAAAATACCTTGAAATAAAATATTATGGTGGAAGAAGTCATACATATAAGAAATAAGTTCAATAAGTGACATTATAACTTAATAAATAGAGTTAAGTTAACAAAAAAACTTTCAAAGTTGGTATGTATTGAATCAAGATAAATTTAAAGAAAAAATATTATATGAATATTAAACCCCCATATATTTTATTAATATGTAAAAATAAATTCATTAATAATTACTTAAACTATATCAAAGATATCATGTTGTACAATCCAAAATATGTCTCAAGAATTTAAATTTGAGATAGAACCCCATTACCTTGATCCTAATTCGCTCTATGAATGCACCCAACTTCTTGTATGATAAAAATAACTATCAAAATATTCTATTTTAGAACCTTATTCATATCTATAATATTTTATAAACTTAATTAAAAATTATTCCCTATATGTATATTAGTTAATTATTATCTATTTTCAATATTGGGTTTGAGTAATCTTGATAGTTTTGAATTGGTTTCATAATAGCAGTGTTGTTCTTCATTATTCTCCAAAATTTGATCATTTATAGAACATAAAATTCATTTTAATTTATATTTATAATTATTTATAATGTTATAATTTCATTTCATAAGTTTTTTAGTTATTATTTGTGATGATGAAGTTAGTAATGAGCTTGTTTTGGTAATTTATAACAAATGAATGGTGTTGTATTAACTAGTGAGATAAGTATTTATATTACCATTATATAACCAAAAAATAATTATTTTCTTATTAATATCAAATATTAAGTTTCCAAAGACATCCCCAATTTAAATTTATAGCATTGTCCATGTGGGTGGTTAAACCAACCCAATAAGAACATGCTCCAATCTATGTTTGAGTATGGCTATGTAAAATATTCTTTTGCTATAATTTTATTATCACAAAATTATAATGAAATTATTTATATGTTATTAAGTTTATTAATTATAATTGTTAATATTTATAATAATATAAATTAAAAATATGATTTCACTTATAAATAAATCATTTCCCCCTTGGTATGTTTGTTTTAGGCCTTTAGTTTTACATTGATATCTTATTACTAATATTGCTTATAGAATTAAAATTTTAAATTTATAGAATATAAATCATGACATAAATGACATATATATTCACTAAAACCATTTATATAACTATCCTTTAATGGTGGTGATGAAAAATGGAACATATTGTTTATGGAGGTGGTAGTCTGCACACACACATGAGCAACGTTTTTATTTGTTGGGAGGGGAATAGATAATTTTTATACAATAAATATAATAAAATTTGAGTATATTATTTATACTAATTTAATTATATAAAAAATCTTAGAATGTATTTTTATGTGGGGATGATAAGGATAAATAAAATAAGTTAAAGGATAATTGATACTAACGTTGTGAATTTGGATTATCTCTTGAAGTATCCTTTGGAAATGAAGGACTTGAGAAACTTCATTGAGGATAGGGGAATCCAAATTTATAGAGGAGATCAAGGAGAATTAAATTAGGTAGATTTAAATTATAATTTATAACAATAAGTGTGGCTTGAATTGTTTTTAAGTGAGCCCTTTTTATAGGTAAAAATGATGGATAAATATTTGGAAAATAATATTAAGCAAGGGGTAGGAATGGAATTTCATGAGAGTTATGTGAGTTAGGTGGGTAAATTTTTGTGAGATGTGTATCTATGAATTTACAACCTAAAAAAGTTATTATATAAGGTCTAAGTGTCATATTAATTTATTAAAATTTGAGCCACATTATATTACCAATTATAACACTTATTAATCTTGATTAAAATTTAACCTTGCTAATTATTTTATTACTAAAAATATAAGATGAAACTTATTACCAAATTTTTAAATGATGAATATTAATTTGGAATCTATTTATTCTGATTCAATTTATTAATATGAGAAAATTAAATTTTAAATTAAAACATATAATGTGTTGCAAAAACTATTTTTGTAAAAAATGTTGTTTTAATCATTAAGTGTTCTTACTATTATTTAACATTGATTAGAAATTAAATGGGTATTAATTTATTTATATATATGTTTAGAAATAATATTATAGTCTTTATTTTAAAATAGATCCATTTAATTAAAAAAATACACGATATTTAGAAAATTATCATTATTTGAAAAATAATTGTTTTACTGGGATAACAAATATTTATCTTGGTAACTTAATTTTATTATTGTTTCATGTCATTAAAAAACTAAATTTTTGTTTACCAATTATTAATATAAAACATAATTCATCATAATTAATCCTATTTTTCTTTAAATAGAAATACATATCACATAAGAAGATAATTTTTAGAAAAATACTTTTTTAAACAATAAATGGTCTTAATAGTAATTTTAGCTAAACTAATTGAATTTCATTCATATTAAAAGTAGTGTTTATTTTATTTATACATATATTTCATAAATTGGTTACTATTATCCATTTCCTCTAATTCAATATTTGGGTTTTAACGATCAAACTTAAATATTTATATTTTATCTAAATGTATCAAAGTTTCATTTAAATTCGATTTTGAATGAAAAGAAAACTATTGAACATATTTACTTTTTAAAAAGTAATCATATATTAAAATCTTGTGGTGTTATAAGATTTCCCTAATTAAGGCAGTGAATGGGTGTTGGTGATGGTGAAATGAAATGGAGGGAATATGTTGAGAGTTGGGATTCCTTGTTTTTTGAAGCATTATATTGGTGTCGTTGATGAGTTAGTTGGCATGGGTTGAGATTTGGGATTTCCTGTTTTACTTGTAGTTTTATATTTGTTTGGATGCTATAATTATTTTCCTGGTTGATGAGGTATGCTTATTTCTTTTGTAATTATCTCTCTAAGAGATGGGTTTGGTTGAATCCTATAATACTTGGGAATATGGAATGGAAATGAATTGTGGATGAATTAATTGGAATGGGTGTTGATAGAAATAATGATTCATTAATTTAAAACCATAGAAATGGGTTGGGATAAATTCTCTAAGAGAATAGAATGTAAATCAAGAATTTAAATTGTAGTGCCCCCAGTTTCTGGTAAGTAACCCTTATTTTATGCTCTTAAGTACTTGAAGCATATGAGAAATGGTTTGGGAAGGTTTGGAGACTTTTAAAGTGTCAAAGGGAAAAAGGTGGTGACGCACGGGATTCGCACGGTTTTCCCAAACCATGCGAAATCTGTGCAGGTGCTGTCACTTTGGACAGAGGAGACTGCATGGTGTGCGCATGGTTTGGGAAAACTGTGCGAGGAGGTCATACGGAGAGCCCCTTCCAAGCAGTGACTACCGCACGGTTAGCGCACAGTTTGACTAATCATGCAGACTAACCGTGCGCGAAGTCAACTTAGATCCTATTTGTAAGGATCTAATCTGTTTTATATTTAAACCCAATATTTTTTACTCCTAGATGGCCCTAACTCGGTATTTCTCTTTAGTGAAGGTGGGAGAACCCTTTCCAGGCGTTTTAGAAGTGATCTAGAGGGTTCCTTTGGCGTTTAGAAGCCGGTTGATCGAGGTAAGTCTTGTTTCCTTTAGTTTTCTTAGATATCCTTCTTTCCTCTTGATGGATCCTTAGATCTACGCCGAAGGTGGGTATATCTAAGGTAGTGGATGACCTTTAAGTCGGGTTTTAGTCTTGTTGGTGATAGGGGAAGGAATCTAAGGAGTTTTCGTGGTGTTTCGACCCAGTTCTTGGTTGGTTTCGCCTATTTTGTTGAGGTAGGTGGCTTCACTCTCGATTCCTCTTTCTTAGAACTTGAAGGCTTAGATCAAAATGATTTAATTTCTTGGTTTTGATTGTCAAATTGTGGTGAAAATCATGTTATAAATCTTCTTTAGTGATGATTTATGGGTTTTTGATGGAATTGTGGAAATTGAAAGAATGGTTTTTGAAAAGTGGTTTGGTTTCTTGATTTTAAAATAGTGATTTTAAAATATGGATTTGCTAGATTTGTAAAATGGTTTGTGGGAAAAAGGTTTTCAATAAAGGGGTTGTTTTATTGAAATTGTTTTGGAATGGTTGGAATGGTGTGGTTTTTGGGCGTACTTGGTGTGTGTGTTCATATTGCATTTACGAGGCTTGGTTGAAATATGACCTTGTTTTCGGTGCCAAATGTGTAATGGCACATGGAGAATAATTACCTTGTGAGGACTTGGTAGATCGACGAGAGACCACTCATGAGTATGGAACTGTCATAACAAAGCATGCATGGTTGATTTCACAGGTAGTGAAATGGTTGGGTGTGCCAAAAAGGGATTTTGTGAAATGGAAAGGTGAATTTGGTTGGAAACTTTGCTTGGTTTGTTTTCTTGAGAAAGATGGTTTTTGTTGGAAAATGGTTTTGACATGGAACTTGTTATATTGTGAACTGTTTTGGAATTGTTTTATATAAATTGTTTTATATAAATGTGCTAACATGTTTTATCCTAGAGTCATGGGTTGGGAAGTCGTCAGGGAAAACCTACTGTGTTTCATTACTCACCCCCTACTTTGGAACGTTGGTGCTTTTGAAGATGTCATATACCGGGATGTTGGCAAAGGAAAGGTGTCACATGTTTATATCATTACTTCGTGATACTTGGGCTGGTTCATGATGTTAGATCTTGGAGCTTGTGGAGCATGGAGTTGGGTTATCGTCTTGTAGTCTTTTAGTTTGTCTTTCCGCTGTTTACTCTGATTTAGTGTGGGTTTGTATTGTGGTACTTTTCGTTGGGTTATGATAAAACAAATGTTTGAGTTTTCTTATATTTTATAATGCATCATTTAGTTGTTTTGTTTGGTTATGGTTGTTGGCTCTGTGGTATGTTCAAAAAGGGTAAATCGTCCCCCACTTGTTTTGAAACTCTTCGGCATTTATTTCTAGCCTTTGGCGCCTTGGGGATGTCACTTAAGGCCAAGTATCCCTCGCTGCCTCCTCAAGACAATGAGGTAGGGGCGAGGTGTTACAAATTGTATCAGCTTGTTCGGTCCTTTCCTAACAAGTAGTCATCAGTGTTCTTGGTCTTGGATTTGAAATTCATTCTTGTTTATTCCTTGGGTTGAAATCTTAGACAGGAGTTGGATTGTTGGAACTTGAAATGTATAGCATAAAAGGACGTAGCTAACCTGTTTATGCTGAACTTCAAGTAACCAGGGAGTTGGGTACATAAGTGTTTTGGAGACACTTATAAGATAACAAATCTCATTGTCATGGGTTTAGCCAATGAGATGAGCATGACATGCATTAGAGGAATTACTTCCCACTAGGAGTGCATATATCATTTTGAGAAATGGATTATGGTTTGATACAAAAGTGTGATTTCTGAAAATTGTAAACTTGTTTTCAAATGCAAGATTTTGAAAAGATAATGGTTGATGTATTTTGAAAATAGATTGATTTTCAAAAGAAAGAAAATATTTCTTTTTAGAAATGGGTAAATTTGGAAAATCTTGATGGTTGGAAATCAATGTTGTGATAGTGATGTGATAGGAATTGAAATACTAAGCCTTCAGTTGCTAGGAAGTGAGACTAACGGTGTGCATTTTTTGTATAGAAAATAGCACCCATTAGGCATCGTAGAAACCAAATGGAAGAGGTTGTAGAGAATGTGGTCATACCTGATCCATAGCTTAACCATCAGCTAGTCCAAAGTATAGTTCAAGCATTTCAGGCTGTGGACACGGGGAATCGGAGGGATGATTCAAGGCATGTAGACCATTCCGTCCAGTTCTAGAAGCAGAATCCACCCATCTTTCGGGGTGATTCTGAACCAAAAAGGGAAGAAGTATGGCTGAGAAGGATGAATCGTATCTTCTATTTCATCAGCACACCAGCAGAACTGAAAGTAAAGTTGGTGATTTATATGCTGGAGGATCTTGCACGACAGTGGTGGAGCAAGTGGTGTAGGCTAAGGTGGATCAAGGCCTGGGCTGGGAGGAATTTGAGGAATTGTTCAATAAACAATTTTATCCTCACAAATTCAAGATCCATAGGACGATGGACTTTTTCAGCATGAAGAAGGTGAATCTCTCTGTCGCGGAGTATGCAGCTAAATTCATGAATTTAGTGCTCTTTTCACTGGAAGTTGCTGCAAGTGCATCGCTGAAGGCATGCATCTTTGAATCAGGGTTGCGACAGGAGATTCGCTCGAAGATAGTTGTGCTCTGTATTATAGATTATATGAATATGGTAAATAGAGCAACAGTAGCTGAAATAGACATCTCAGGAGTTATGGGAGGAGGAAGTATGATGATACCCACAGGAATGGGTGGGAACTCTAATGTTGGGAACAAGCGGAAGAGGGACACTTACTTCCAAGGTGGGAGTGCGAATCAGAATCAGATGGTTGGATCGGTGAATCTTCCTCCATGACCCATGGTGAAAGTTGGGTGTTTTCAGTGTGGGTCGACTGATCACATGAAATGAGAATGTACAGCACCACTGAGAGAATGCCACAATTGCAACAAGATGGGGCATCTTTAGCGATATTGTCGCAGTGCTCCACGGTCGAGTGTTCGTGACACTTCTCAGGTGTCGCAAGAATCTTATGTTTCGACAGGGTGAGGACAAAAAAATCAATCTCACCAGCAGAACAAAGCTAGCTATGGTGATTCCAGGAATACCATGACTCCTCAGGCAGGGCAATCTCAACAAGGAAATAAGGACCAAAGTGCAGCAACAAAGCAATTGTATGGAGCGGAACAGGTGATTGTGGATGACCAGTCTGGACCGTCTATGGTGAGAGGTATGATTCTTTTGAATTCTACCGTCATGCAAGTGTTTTTTTATACTGGTGCATCACATTCTTTTTTTTCTTCTCGTATTTCTGATTTTCTAAACTTAAAACTTGAAATGATGCCTTCTGTGATAAAACTTCAAACTTCTATCAGTGAAAGAGAATGTAGAGCCTTCCTGTGTAGATCATGTTCTATAACTTTTGATGGATCTGAGCTGAAATGGGATTTCTATGTGCTGGAGATGGATGTCTATGATATAATCGTGGGTATGGATTGGTTGACAGAGTCCAGGGCTCACATTGACTGTTATAGCAGAACAGTCAGTTTCGTGACTGAGGATGGCATCGAGAATCTCTTTAGAGAAGAAAGAGTGGTGAAGGCAGGTGCAACGGGATTGTTGGCACCAGTAGTGGAAACTATCTCTTACCATTTGGCTGCATTAAACTTGGAATCAATGGAAGAGATCGCGAACAATAGTTTTTCAGTAGTCGTGGATCAATTTCCTGATGTTTTTCTTGAAAACTTCTCAGGGTTACCACCTTTAAGAGAAGTGGAGTTTATGATTGATCTCCTTTTGGGGACCAGTCCTATATCACTTCCATCTTATAGGATGGCACCAACGGAGTTAAAGGAATTGAAATTTCAGTTGGAAGAACTAGAAAACAAAGGTTTTATTCGGCCAAGCGTGTCTCTGTGGGAAGCACCAGTTTTGTTTGTAAAGAAATCAGATGGAACTTTGAGGCTATGTGTGGATTATCATAAAATTAACCAAGTTATGATAAATAATATATATCCACTTCCATGCATTGATTACATGTTTGATTAATTGAGGGGATCTTAGTGGTTTTCTAATATTTACTTGCGGTCAGGATATCACCAGTTGTGAGTTCAGAAGGAGGATATTCTGAAAACAACCTTCAGAATCAGATATGGCCACTATGAATATGTAGTCATTCCTTTTGGTCTTACAAATGAACCATCAATCTTTATGGAATTGATGAATCAGATATTTCAGTGATATCTGGATTCTTTTTTTGTGGTGTTTGTAGACTACATATTGGTGTATTCAAGAACAAGCTTTGAGCATGAGCAACACTAGGTGATAGTGTTGAATATCTTGAGAGACCATCAGTTGTATGCCAAATTATCAAAGGGCAGTTTTTGGATACAATAGGTATGCTTTATAGGCCATGTTGTTTTTGAGAAAGGTGTTTCAGTGGATCCAGAAAAGATAGAAGCAGTTCTTTCTTGGCAACCGCCGAAGAATTTCTTTGAAATACGAGGTTTTCTTTGTCTAGATGGTTATTACCAACGCTTTGTGCGTGACTTCTCACGACTATATTCACCTACTAAAACATTGAAAAAGAAGAAAAATTCATTTCAATGTACTTAGGAATGTCAGATAATTTTTCAAGAGTTGAAAGTTCGCCTTACATCAGCACCTATCTTGATCTTTCCAGAATCAGGGCAGGGTTATGTGGTGTATTGTGATGCTTCAGGAATAGGTTTGGGTTGTGTTCTCATGCAAAGAGACCATGTGGTTGCTTATGGTTCAAGGCAGTTGAGGTTGAATGAGAAGAATTACCCAACACATGATATGGAGTTAGCTGCAGTCATCCATGCTTTGAAAACATGGAGACATTATCTCTTTGGTGAGAAATTTACTGTGTTTATGGATCATAAGAGTTTGAAACATATTTTCTCACAATGATATTGGAATCTGAGGCAAAGGATATGGATGGAGTATCTTCAAATGTTCAACTTTGACTTGATATATACATAGGGTAAGGGCAATTCGATGTCCGATGCATTAAGCATTAAGTCATATGCTCAGTTGGCGAAAGAAGCTTCAGATGAGTGGTAGTTGATGTCGGTCTTAGCCGACATGCATATGGACTGTGAAGACCGATCTAATTTTGTGGTTTTCTTTCCAGTTGTGCTTATTCCTGATTTGGTGGAGATAGTAAAGGAGGCACAGGCATCCAATGTAGACCGTGTTTCAATGAGTTCAAAACTCAGTGGTGGGGAGACCATTGAGGGATGGAAGCTGGATGGGAGTTCAGTTTTTCGATTTCGAGATCGGATGGTTGTACCTTTAACTGCTCAGGAACAACTCCTTCATGCTTACCACCATTCCAGATGGGTTGTTCATCCAGGAATACATAATATGTATAAGGAGTTGAAGGCGCAGTTTTGGTGGAGCGGCATGAAAAGAAAGGTGTCCGAGTTCGTCTCACGGTGCTTAACTTTTCAGCAAGTTAAAGCAGAACATCAGTGGCCAGTGGGTATGTTGCAGTCTTTACCTATTCCAGTGTGGAAATGGGATCAGATAGCAATGTATTTTATTATAGGTCTTCCAAGAATGGTCCGGAAACACGATGCCATTTGGGTGATAGTGGATCGTTTAACCAAGTCGGCCCATTTCATCCCTATTCATGAAACTCATACGGTGGAAGATCTTTCAAAAATCTATATCTGATGTAACACCCTGATATTTTATGAAAAATATTCATTTTAATTTCATTAATGTCTTGTGTTGTACGCTACAACAAAAGGAGCTTGCACAACACGCATCCCTGACTTGGCTTGCATTACACGCAATCGCGACCTTCCACGATAGTGTGTGTTGTACGCAATACCGAGTTTCGCTAAACAACGATATGTTATATAAACTAGCCGTTATGAATAGTAATACCCACTTTTTGAAATTTTATAAATTTTAACTTTCAAAATGGACTTCATTTTTGGATTCGGAATATCTAAATTATCCTAGGGTGGAATTTTGGTATTTTTCTGAAAACTTTCAATTTTTGATGAATAGTGAAAACACTGGGTTACTATTTAAAAACCGACTTTTTATTAAAATAATTATTTATTTTATTTAAATTTATTTTAGGTCAGAATTGATACATAATACCTATATAAGTTCAAATTAATTCATTGGAGTCATTTTATAATAATTTTAGATATATAAAAATTTTATTGAACTTTTCACCGTCTTTTACCGACCTCCTAGGAGAATTTACAAATTCACATAAAACTTGATTTTACCGCTTCTGTGAATGGAATTTAAAAAATCCGAGAGACACGGTTAATATCAAGGACTAAAATTTGGTTCAAGGAGATGAAAATAATTTTTGGTGAATAGTAACTTTTTACTTTTTTTTAACACAGTTAAAAGTAAATAGGGTAATTAAGGGTAAAAATGATATTATTATTACCCTAAAACATTTCCTAATTCTATTTGATAAGTTTAATTAGACAAAAAACAACATTAGGAATAAAATATGACCATTTAGGTCCACTTGGATTAGATTAGGACATTTAATATTATTTTATTTAAAGAAGAGTTAAAATAGATAAAATCAAAGTTTAATAACTAAAACATTTTTAATATAGGGTTATACATAAGATAAATTCGACTATAAATATTCATTATAAATATAAAAAGATTTAATACATAATGGTATTTTATTTATAATTTTTAGACATTAAATAATTTAATTTATTTATGACAGAATGATGATGTAGTAATTGTCTTATTAATGAAATATTAACATAATTGATGTTATAAATACCCAAATAAATGTAATTTGAGACTTTTTATGAATTACAATAATTTTCTAGGTTAATATGACATGTTAGTATTTATTTAGATAACGTTTTTCGAACTAATAATTCTGTTATGATTTTCACAAAAATCAATTACCAAATAGTGTCAAAATTGACATAAAATAGTTTTTAAAACAAATATTATATTATTAATTGTTATTTTATTCTTAAAAATATAAGGTTCGGCCAAATGACTTATATAAGGTTATATATATTAATAATAAACAACTTGGGGTTCTTTTGGCTTGTTATAGTAAGTTTATTAACCTTATAGTGTAAGAAAATAAGAAGACACGGTAAAAGTAAAATTATTTAACTTAAAGTTAAATCTAAATGATAAGGTTAAAATAGTAACCCAAACTTTTCTAAATTCTATTGTATGAGATTAGTTCGACCCATCCCCATATTATCTTCGAAATAAATCAATTTTGAGCTATTATAAATTGAATATGACTTTATTATAAAATAATATTTTGAGTTTTTTCAAAGGTGCCCCTCTCCTCCCTTATAAAAAGGGCACCCCTTCCTTCTTCTCTTCACACCCTTTTGAGACTTGAAGCTCGGCCAACCCCTACCCATTTCTCTTCTCCACTTCCCTAGAAACATTCTGGAGTTTCTGGTCTCCTCAAAAGACCAACTCTATTTCCTTAAGAGAAGTCTTAAATGAGGTGCGTCGAAGAAGAGGTAATCTCTTCTTCCAATTCTCTCAAGTTTCTTTCTTCTTCTACTTATTATTATTATGTTGTCTCATTATAAATTAATAAAATCAGTATTACTTATATACTGATATGTTATTATAAATATGAAACAACCATATTTCACCTTCTATCCATCCTACAGAAAACAAAATCATCGTGCGTGCGTACGTACGGAATACCGTCTCCACACTATGGTGTAATCTGTTTTCGACCACCACCTTACTTGGATGGGTATAATGGTGTAAATAAATAACTATATATGATTATTGTAAATTCATATTGATTCTGAAATATTATACATACACTTCAATACAATTCCACGATCATGGGGATGATATCATCGCTCGTGCGTACATGCGGACTACCGTCTCCACAACGCGATGAGATTCATCCTCCATGTTAACCATTCATGAATGATTATAAAGTATATATAATGAATAATAATGAAATATATGACATAATAATGATACTGGATTTATTTATATATATATGTATGTCATCTACTTAATTCCATTCAATTCAATAAGGAAACGAAAACATCGTTCATTGTACATACGGCCTACCATCTCCATGAACGGTGTATTTCATTTCATTTATCGATCTATCATATATATATGTATATGATGAATATATATTATATATAAATCATGTTTTACGTTATGGAATTATGTAAATCAGTATCAAGAACAACAAGTTGAAATACGTACGATAAATGAAACGATTTTACCCAAAATGCTGCTTTAACATGGAATTTACAAAAGAACGGGTAATATAAAGTCATAAGTGAACCATATATGATATAATAAAAATAAATATGATTCTTTAATAATTCAATGACATTATTTAAATTATTATACAGGAGTTTCGGATACATACAAAGCATATTGGACGTAAGGTAAGGGATAATGTTGCAATCTCAATTGTTTTCTATCCGAGATTGCTTATACGTAAGTATTTACTGGGGTTATATTTATCATCCATGTCCAAGTTCTATAAAAAAAAATTCATGTATGTTTAAAGTCATTTTTAACCATTTTTACTTTTAATACATGGTATGTAAGGAATCTTTCTTTTGTTTATGTTACGAGGTACTTTTTTGACTTTTCTGGAAAAAGTATGAGAAGAATGTTTTTTTTAACTTATATGGCATGAAAGGATTTTTACGGTTTTATAAAGCCTTATTTTCATGAAGTTTCCTCCAAAATATTTCATGACTATTTTCAAAAAAATCTCTTTCTTTTAAAATTGCATGACATTTTGTGAAAAGAAATTGATTTTGAAGAAGAAAGGATATTTTCCTCAAGAATTCATTTCAAGTGTTTTATCAAAACCATTTTTCCATCTAAGATGACATTATTTCATATGTGTATGTTTCAAGTATAATGTCTCTATGATTTACATGGTTTCACTTTTCTTATTATTAAATGATATCCATTTCTTTTATATGGATTATGTGATGATGGGATGATGTTTATGAAACCCATTTTATTCGTTGGGTTATTATGAATGATGTATGTTTATTTTGTGGCACAAGTAAGAATGATTTCATTATGAGATGGGTGGGACCTATATATCCCTCCAATGCATTGGGTAAAGATTTATATCTCATGAGATAGACATGGCTGGAATGGTAATTTAATCTGGTTCAGTGATACAGGACTGGAACAAGGAGTGAACTCAATTCAGAAAGGGACTTTGTCCACTAAGATGGTCTTGGCAGCAATGTCTTGGCTACTATGGAAATCATAACAAGTGCTGAATGTTTTCCACAATTACATTATTTATTCCCATGCTATTTTATCAAGATTTATGTTCCTTTATGATATATGTCTTACGTACTTCCAAGATTTATGTCTTTGCTCAAGATTTTGATTTTAGATTTTATGTTCAAGCCTTTTCATTCAAATGTTTATGGATTGTTTTATGTTCTCTATGCTTACCCTTACTGAGCATTTGAGCTCACCCTTTTTATGTTTTCTTTTCCCCAGGATATAAAGAAAGGTTTTAGGTAAGAAAACAAAAAGGGGAAGATCTTTATGGGAGAAGTTGAAGATCTTTCACCACGATTAGAAGATTAAATTCCGAGTTTCCAAAGACACTAAACTATTACGGTCCTTGTGTGTCTGTGTTTGTTATGTATTAAGTATTCCGCAAAAGTAATGTAATGTCCATGTACGTCAAGATTTGGGTATCTACAGTTGGTATCAAATGAAATGTTTAGTTAACCTTTGGAAACTAGGATGTGAAAACATTAGTGAGATCCCTAGAGATATTTCTAAGGTATGTCTAGGGATGTCCCTAAGGTTAAGTATAAGTATAGGTTATAGTCCTATAATTACGGTAACAATATTAGAATTAAACCTAAGATTTTAGATATTGAATTTACTCTCCCTTTATTATGTTGTTTTACCTATCATGATTTTTTCCTCTCACACTATTCTTTTTGGGTTTTAGACGATGGCTGGAACCTGAAGGAACTGTGTTGATCAATGTAATGGACAATGCAATGATTGTCCTTCTGAACAAACCAATGTTATGGGAGATGGAGTGAAAAATCTTATTGATATACTTATGCAAGCTATGAATCATTCTGGACTTCCGAATGAGTAGAGAAGGGAACAATATTCTATTGAGTCCTTCATGAGGCAACGCCCACCTTCTTTCAATGGGTCTTCTGATCCACTTGTTGCGGAAAAATGGATCAGTACCATTGAAAAGATATTTTCCATACTTTGCTGTTCGGAACATGATAAAGTCATTCTATCTGTTTACCGTTTAGAAGGTGAAGCAGACCAGTGGTGGACTCTAATTAAGAATACAAGGCCCCAAGATGAAATTGAATCCATGGAATGGGATGATTTCAAGAACTTGTTTTTCAGTAAGTACTTCCCTCGTATTATTCGAACAAAGATGGAAAAGGAGTTCCTTGAGCTTAAGAAAAAGGATGATGAATCAGTTGGTATATACGAATCAAATTTTTCAAGGCTTGCAAGGTATGCATCTGGCTTTATCATCCAACCTGAAAGTAAAGTTGATCGATTATTTAGTGGCTTAAAACCAAGTCTTCGAAGGGCATTAGCTATAAGAGACTTCAGTAGCTATGAAGAAATTGTGCATTGTTCTATCAAGGTAGAAATAGAAGTTGGTGTTACATATCCATCTCATGGTTTGGACAAGAAACAAAAGATGGAGTTCAAGGAGAAATCTCAGAACAATGGTGAAAAGAAGATGAATGTTTCTTTATGCTCAAAGTGTGGAAAGAATCATAGTGGAGATTGTCTTAAAGGGACTAGAAAATGTTTTAAGTGTGGAAATGAAGGTCATCGAGCAGTTGAGTGTCAAAGTAATGGGAAAAAGGTAGCTAATGATGTAAATAGATAAAAGACTACAGAGAACGCTCCACCAACACTTCAATACTTCAAGTACAAGGAAATGGGGCATTATGCTAATCAATGCCCTAATCCAAGGGTTAACGATGATCGACATGAGCAACCACTTAAGGAAAAGGACAAAGGGAAGTCACATGCGATCACTATTGGCGATGTTGAATATGAAAACGATGTGGTGGAATGATTAAGTGTTTATGTAATGGTATTCCAAAATAATGTTGTATATAGTATCGTGGAATATTGGAATATTTATATATTAGTCTATTGTGGTTTTCAATAATTTTATGGTACCGGTAACCATGGAAAATGATTGAGATATTTTTGGAAAGAATATGATATTCACATAATGAAGGGATAAGGATAAAATGAAATGTTTGACAGTATTCATGAGCTCATGACTGATATAAGGACAAAGTTATATCATGGTTTGAGTATATAGAAATTTTGGTATTTTGGTATGTGGAAAGAGTTAACTTTTGACAGCACTCATGTTTTCACTAAGGTTCAATGGTTATTCAAGAGAATACATGATTAAGGTATTCACATGTTTGGAATGTGACCAACAAGATATATTGTATCATATATGGGGGATAAATGATGGTATTCACATGCTCGGTAAATGAAATTTCTAGTAATTGTTTTCTTTATACTATAAGCTTGGACAGAAGTATTTTGGTTAATCCTAAATATTTGAAATGGATTATGTTGGACATAAGTTAGTATTGTTTAAGGCTAGAACTTTTTTAATATTATTGATGCAAAGTTATAATATTGTATTTTTAGAAAGAAAGAAAAAAGACAACCAGCAGAACGGGAGACAACTCGTCACGTCGGACAAGGCAGTGGGAATCGAACCCACAACCGAAGTGCGACATGCCTTTATTTCCTACCACTGGCCTACAGGAAGTCCCTGGTTAGTAGAAAGTAGTTTTATTTTATTATGCAGGATTATAGATGAAATATAAGTCCATTTTGGAACCATATATGATTAATCTCACCATATATGGAATTATATATATAACTTTTTCTAACTTATGTTTGAGACAGATGGAATGACCGATCATTCTATCGCATGATATGCTAAAACTTCACGAAAGACAAATTCAACTTCATTTCTTAAAGAGATGAAGTGGAAATTGTTCAAGGCACGAACAACGGTGAGATTATACCAAAATAAAGTAAGTATTTCTTCTAATTCAAATTCTTTAACTTTAGGGAAATGATCTTGAAAACCAAAAATGTTGTCCTAGTGCCCTTATATCCGATGAATCATATGGTACCCTAGATCATTAAAAATTTATGGCTTTGTGATTGTTGGGTTTTTCATAGACATGTCCTCTACCAATCTTCATCAGAACATAACGGTTAGATTTCTCTTCCATATCCATATTTTCACCTATGTTCTCCTATGTGGAAACCCAGTGATTAGTTAATTTGGGTAACCGTTACATTTCATACTTTAGTTTTTAAAGTCAAGTTTTGGTATTCCTTTTTACGATGTGGGTTTCTATTAAAGAAACTTTCAAGTAGTAAACCATTTATAACCCCGACAAATTTCGAGGGCGAAATTCATTTTAAGGGGGGTAGAATGTAACAGCCCGAGATTTTATGAAAAATATTCTTTTTAATTTCATTAATGTCTTGTGTTGTACGCTACACCAAAATGAGATTGCAAAACACGCATCCCTGACTTGGCTTTCATTACACGCAATCAGGACCTTCCATGATAGTGTGTGTTGTACGCAATACTGAGTTTCGCTAAACAACGATATGTTATATAAACTAGCCGTTATGAATAGTAATACTCACTTTTTGAAATTTTATAAATTTTATATTTCAAAATGGACTTCATTTTTGGATTCGTAATATCGAAATTATCCTAGGGTGAAATTTTGGTATTTTTCTGAAAACTTTCAATTTTTGATGAATAGTGAAAACACTGGGTTACTATTTAAAAACCGACTTTTTATTTAAATAATTATTTATTTTATTTAAATTTATTTTAGGTCAAAATTGATACATACTACCTATATAAGTTCAAATTAATTCATTGGAGTCATTTTATAATAATTTTAGATATATAAAAATTTTATTGAACTTTTCACCCTCTTTTACCCACCTCCTATGAGAATTTGCAAATTCACATAAAACTTAATTTTACTGCTTCTGTGAATGAAATTTCGAAAATCCGAGAGACACGGTTAATATCAAGTACTAAAATTTGGTTCAATGAGATGAAAATAATTTTTGGTGAATAGTAACTTTTTACTTTTTTTTACCACGATTAAAAGTAAATAGGGTAATTAAGGGTAAAATGATATTATTATTACCCTAAAACATGTCCTAATTCTATTATATAAGTGTAATTCAACCAAAAACAACCTTAGGAATAAAATATGACCATTTAGGTCCACTTGGATTAGATTAGGACATTTAATATTATTTTATTTACAGAAGAGTTAAAATAGATAAAATCAAAGTTTAATAACTAAAACATTT
Source organism: Viscum album (assembly GCA_963277665.1). Lineage (NCBI taxonomy): Eukaryota > Viridiplantae > Streptophyta > Magnoliopsida > Santalales > Viscaceae > Viscum > Viscum album. Next base: position 628,523,715 of record OY728134.1, on the reverse strand, counting down.
TTAATATAGGGTTATACATAATATAAATTCGACTATAAATATTCATTATAAATCTAAAAAGATTTAATACATAATGGTATTTTATTTATAATTTTTAGACATTAACTAATTTAATTTATTTATGACACAATGATGATGCAGTAATTATCTTATTAATGAAATATTAACATAATTGATGTTATAAATACCCAAATAAATGTAATTTGAGACTTTTTATGAATTAAAATAATTTTATTGGTTAATATGACATGTTAGTATTGATTTAATTAACTTTTTTCGAACTAATAATTCTGTTATGATTTTCACAAAAATCAATTACCAAATAGTGTCAAAATTAACATAAAATTGTTTTTAAAACAAATATTATATTATTAATTGCTATTTTATTCCTAAAAATATAAGGTTCGGAAAAATGACTTAGATAAGGTTATATATATTAATAATAAACAACTTTGGGTTCATTTGGCTTGTTATAGTAAGTTTATTAACCATATAGTGTAAGAAAACAAGAAGACACGGTAAAAGTAAAATTATTTAACTTAAAGTTAAATTTAAATGATAAGGTTAAAATAGAAACCAAAACTTATCTAAATTATATTGGATGAGATGATTTCGACCCATACCCACATTATCTTAGAAATAAATCAATTTGGAGCTATTATAAACCAAATATGACTTTATTATAAAATAATATTTTGAGTTTTTCCAAAGGTGCCCCTCTCCTCCCTTATAAAAAGGGCACCCCTTCCCTCTTCTATTCACACCCTTTTGAGCCTTTAATCTCGGCCAACCCCTGCCCATTTATATTCTCCACTTACCTAGAAACATTCTAGAGGTTCTTGTATCCTCAAAATACCAACTCTATTTCCTTAAGAGAAGTCTTAAAGGAGGTGCATCGAAGAAGAGGTAATCTCTTCTTCCGATTCTCTCAAGTTTCTTTCTTCTTCTAATTATTCTTATTTAGTTGTCTCATTATAAAGTAATATCATAAGTATTACTTATATACTGATATGTTATTATAAATATTAAACAACCCTATTTCACTTTATATCCATCCTACGGAAAATGAAATCACCGCGTGTGTGTACGTACGGAATATCGTCTCCACGCCGTGGTGTAATCTGTTTTCAACCACCACCTTGCTTGGATGGGTATAATGGTGTAAATAAATAACTATATATGATTATTGTAAAGTCATATTGATTCTAAAATATTATACATACACTTCAATACAATTCCACGATCATGGGAATGATATCATCGCTCGTGCGTACGTGCGGACTACCGTCTCCACAACGCGATGAGATTCATCCTCCATGTTAACCATTCATGAATGATTATAAAGTATATATAATAAATAATAATGAAATATATGACATAATATTGATACTGGATTTATTTATAAATATATATATGTATGTCATCTACTTAATTCCATTAAATTCAATAAGGAAACAAAAACAGCGTTCATGCATACGTACGGCCTACCGTCTCCATGAACGGTGTATTTCATTCCATTTATAGATATATCATATATATATATGTATATGCTGAATATATATTATATATAAATCATGTTTTATATTCTGGAATTATGTAAATTAGTATATAAGTAATAATATCAAGAACAACAAGTCAAAACACGTACGATAAATGAAACGATTTTACCCAAAATGATGCTTTAACATGGAATTTACAAAAGAAAGGGTAATATAAAGTCATAAGTGAACCATATATGATATCATAACAATGAATATGATTCTGTAATAAGTCAATGAAATTATTTAAATCATTATAAAGGAGTTTCGGATACATACGAAGCATATCAGACGTAAGGTAAGGGATAATGTTGCAATCTCAATTGTTTTCTATCCGAGATTTCTTATACGTAAGTATTTACTGGGGTTATATTTATCATACATGTACAAGTTTTATAAAAATCTTTTCATGTATGTTTAAAGTCCTTTTTAACCATTTTTTGACTGTTACTACATGGTATGTAAGGAATCTTTCTTTTGTTTACATTACGAGATACTTCTTTGACTTTTCCAACAAAAGTATGAGAAGAATGTTTTTTTAACTTATACGGCATGAAAGGATTTTTACGGTTTTATAAAGCCTTATTTTCATGAGGCTTCCTCCAAAATATTTCATGACTATTTTCAACAAAATTTCTTTCTTTTAAAATTGCATGACGTTTTGTAAAAATAAATTGATTTTGAAGAAGAAAGGATATTTTCCTCAAGAATTCATTTCAAGTGTTTTATCAAAACCATTTTTCCATCTAAGATGACATTATTTCATATGTTTATGTTTCAAGTATAATGTCTCTATGATTTACATGGTTTCACTTTTCTTATTATGAAATGATATCCATTTCTTTTATATGGATTATATGATGATGGGATGATGTTTATGAAACCCATTTTATTCGTTGGGTTATTATGAATGATGTATGTTTATTTTGTGGAACAAGTAATAATGATTTCATTATGAGATGGGTGGGACCTATATATCCCTCCAATGCATTGGGTAAAGATTTATATCTCATGAGATAGACATGGATGGAACGGTAAGTTAATCTGGTTCAGTGATACAGGACTGGAATGAGGAGTGAACTCGATTCAGAAAGGGACTCTGTCCACTAAGATGGTCTTGGTAGCAATGTCTTGGATACTATGGAAATCATAACAAGTGTTGATTGGTTTCTACAATTACATGATATATTCCCATGCTATTTTATCAAGATTGATGTTCCTTTTATGATATATTCCTTATGTACTTCCAAGATTTATGTCTTTGCTCAAGATTTTGATTTTAGATTTTATGTTCAAGACTTTGCATTCAAATGTTTATTGATTGTTGTATGTTCTCTATGCTTACCCTTACTGAGAATTTGAGCTCACCCTTTTTATGTTTTCTTTTCCCCAAGATATAAAGAAATGTTTTAGGTAAGAAAACAATAAGGGGAAGATCTTTATGGGAGAATTTTAAGATCTTTCACCACGATTAGAAGATTAAATTATGAGTTTCCAAAGACACTAAACTATTACGGTCCTTATGTGTATGTGTTTGTTATGTATTAAGTATTCCAAAAAAGTAATGTAATGTCCATGTACGTCAATATTTGGGTCTCTACATCTGAGAAGTGGTAAAGAGACATGGTGTACTAGTTTCTGTCATCTCAGATAGAGATCCGAGGTTCACATCTCGTTTCTGGAGATCCTTACAGAAAGCCCTAGGAACTTAGTTGAACATGAGTACGGTGTATCATCCTTAGACGGATGGACAATCTGAAAGGACGATACAAATGTTGGAAGAAATGTTACCGGATTGTGTAATGGATTTTGGTGGCTCGTGGGAACAGCACGTGCCTTTAGTGGAGTTCTCATATAACAACAGTTATCAGGCCTCGATACACATGGCTCCTTTTGAAGCATTGTATGGGCGTCCTTGTTGTTCTCCACTTTGTTGGGTGGAAATAGGTGAGACTTCACTATTCAGGCCAAACCTTGTCTAAGAGACAATGGAGAAGATTCAAAGGATAAAAAAGATGATGGAGACGGCACAGAGTCATCAGAAATCATATGCGGATCATCGCCAAAGACCGTTGTCATTTGCGGTGAGTGATCATGTCTTTTTGAGAATCTCTCCAAGGCTTGGACATCGTCATTTTGGGAAGCAGGGCAAATTATCTCCTCAATATATAGGCCCTTTTGAGATAATGGAACGGGTTGGAGAGGTGGCGTATCGGTTGGCATTACCACCACGGTTCAGTGCAGTGCATAATGTGTTCCATGTATCTCAGTTGAAGAAGTATCAGCATGATCTTGACCATGTGATCAGATTGGATCACGTTGACCTAGAACTGGATGCTTCGTTGGTACATTTCCCGGTGCGGATTGTGGATAGGCAAGAGAAAGTCTTGCATGGAAAAATCATTGGTCTAGTGAGGGTTTTGTGGCAACATGGTCAGATTCAAGAAGAGACTTGGGAACGCGACAAAGAAATGAAAGAGCAGTGGCCAGAACTCTTTCACGCAAGCGATGGTTTTCTACTTTCTAGGGACGGAAAGGCCAATGGTGGGGAGAATGTAGTACCCCCAGTTTCTAGTAAGTAACCCTTGTTTTTTGCTTTTAAGTACTTGAAGCATATGATAAATGTTTAGGGAAGGTTTGGATACTTTTAAAGTGTCAAAGGGGAAAAGGTGGTGACGCACAGGCTTTGCACGGTTTGCCCAAACCGTGCGGAAGTCGTGCGGGTGTTGTCACTTTGGACAGAGGAGACCGTACGGTGTGTGCACGGTTTGGGCAAACTGTGTGAGGAGGCCATGCAGAGCCACCCTTCCAAGCAGTGACTACCGCACGGTTAGCGCACGGTTTGACTAACTGTGCGGATTAACCGTGCGTGAAGTCAACTTAGATCCTATTTTTAAGGATATAATCCGTTTTATCTTTAAACCCACTCGTTTTTGCTTCTAGATGGCCCTAACTCGGGATTTATCTCTGGTGAAGGTGGGAGAACACTTACCAGGCATTTTGGAAGCAATCTGGAGGGTTGCTTTAGCGTTTAGAAGCCGGTTGATCGAGGTAAGTCTCATTTTCTTTAGTTTTCTTAGATCTCCTTATTCCCTCTTGATGGATCCTTAGATATACCCCCAAGGTGGGTAGATCTATGGTAGTGGATGACCTTTAAGTCGGGTTTTGGTCTTTTTGGTGATAGGGGAAGGAATCTAAGGAGGTTTCGTGGTGTTTTGACCCGGTTCATGGTCGGTTTCACCTATTTTGTTGAGGTTGGTGGCTTCACTCTCGATTCCTCTTTCTTAGAACTTTAAGTCTTAGTTCAAACTGATTTAATTTCTTGGTTTTGATTGTGAAATTGTGGTGAAAATCATGTTATAAATCTTCTTTAGTGATGATTTATGGGTTTTGATAGAATTGGGGAAATTGAAAGAATGGTTTGTGCAAAGTGGTTTGGTTTCTTGATTTTAAAATAGTGATTTTAAAATATGGATTTTCTAGATTTGGAAAATGGTTTATGGGAAAAAGGTTTTCAATAAAGGGGTTGTTTTATTGAAATGGTTTTGGCATGGTTGGAATGGTGTGGTTTTTGGGCGTACTTGGTGTGTAAGTTCATATTGCATTTACGAGGCTTGGTTGAAATATGACCTTGTGCTCAGTGCCAAAGGTGTAATGGAACATGGGGAATAATTACCTTGTGAAGACTTGGTAGATCGACGAGAGACCGCTCATGAGTATGGAACTGTCATAATGAAGCATGCATGGTTGATTTCACGGGTTGTGAAATGGTTGGGTGTGCCAAAAAGGGATTTTGTGAAATGGAAAGGTGAATTTGGTTGGAAACTTTTCTTGGTTTCTTTTCATGAGAAAGATGGTTTTTGTTGTAAAATGGTTTTGACATGGAACTTGTTATATTTTGAACTGTTTTGGAATTGTTTTATATAAATTGTTTTATATAAATGTGATAACATGTTTTATCCTAGAGGCATGGGTTGGGAAGTCATCAGGGAAAACCTACTGAGTTTCATTACTCACCCCCTGCTTTGGCATGTTGGTTCTTTTGCAGATGTCATATACTGGGATGTTGGAAAAGGAAAGGTGTCACATGTTTGTAGAACTACTTCGTGATACTTGGGCTGGTTCGTGATGTTGGAGCTTGGAGATTATAGAGCATAGAGTTGGGTTGTCGTCTTGTAGTATTTTAGTTTGTCTTTCCTCTATTTACTCTAATTTAGTGTTGGTTTCCGCTGTGGTACTTTTGGTTGGGTTATGATAAAACAAATGGTTGAGTTGTCTTAGCTTTTATCATTCATAATTTAGTTGTTTTGTTTGGTTATGGTTGTTGGATATGTGGTATATTCAAAAAGGTTAAATCATCCCCCACTTGTTTTGAAACCCTTCGGCATTTATTGTCAGCCTTTGGTGCCTTGGGGATGTCTCTTATGGCCAAGTAGCCCTCACCGCCTCCTCAAGCCAATGAGGTAGGGGCAGGGTGTTACATAAATGAAGAATTATAAAATCACTTTATCTTTGATGATGTGAATTGGTTAAACTGAAGCTGATAATGGGGTTAATAAATGATTAGTAATTTCTAATTACTAAATTAACTGGTCATGTCAAACCTTGATGCTTGTATGCTTATAGAATATTTATCTTTTGAGACCTTAGCAGTGGAATTCAAGTGTTATGTGGTACAATAGCTGAAGTTCAAGTCAAATTATTGGTAGTTTTCTATAGTTTGGTTGTGTGTGATACATATATTCCTTATGTTTTATAATTTCATACACTCTTCCACTCCATTAAATAGGAAAACTAGTGCTCATATGTTTTGGGCTCTGATTTTTTTCCCCAATATCCTAGTTGGTGGGGAAAAGATGGATGACTACCCATTTCTCACTCTCCCTTCAAACATATCATAATGTGTAGGAATAATTTGGTTGTGACGGTATGAGGTGTCGAGTATGTGCTCATATGGGTCATGACGGATCTAGTTTTACCATACATGTATGTGAATATTGTCGCAACTTGAAGTTATTTCATATACTTATATTCGGGTTTTAGTGATTGTAGTTACCATGGTTATACATGCACAGGTTATGATGGCTTGAGGTATAGTGCATGATACATGAGTTGTGATGGATTTCGGACCTACTACTTGGTTATGGATGTGATTAGATGTGGATAAGATTGTTTTCATAGGTTGTAGTATAAGATGATGATATGGTTGTGATATGGTTTCCTTGATGGGCAGAATGACTTATAGAAAGGATTAAAGAACAAGACATTTGGATTTGCAATGCGAGAGTGAAAAACCAGTAGGGAGGTGTATCTGAGATACCTTTCTTATGTGTTTGATTTTGATATTATGTTACTCACTTCTATACACTACTTGGTGAGTGGTCTTTGGTGAGGATGAGATGTTTTTTTAACTAAATTAGGAAATGAGTTGTTTTCTTCTGTTTATTCACTGAGATTTAGCATGCTTCTTTCATATTTTAACAAGATGTTTCAAATAGTATCCTACTAAGTATACCTATATGATCACCCTATATATATATATAACTATTTTTCATCTCCGCAAGATCTGGTTAGTGACCGGGCTAGGCAATACTAGCTTGGATTGGTCAGTCAGGAGTTGCTAGAGTTCGTGGTCACTGGATGGGAATTTTCCTTGGTGTCTTCGATTGTTTCTACTTTTATGGAACTTAATTAATTTATTGGGATGTTTTATCAATTATTTATAGTATAAAGTTGATTTATGGATCATATCTCTTGTCCTAGAATTTATTAATTGATGGTAAAGACTTATATTTTTTTCATTTTATACCCTTGGTACTGGTCATCAACCCATGAGCTACTAGTGGTAGTCTTTGAGGGTCATCCCCTTATTTTCTGCAGACCCAAGAGGGGTATTAGTAGAGGATAATTTTTGTCATTTTTAGTTCTCAATCACTTCCACTTATGTTCCTTCTGATCTAACGTCTTCTAAAAAAAGTAAGTTATTCTTTTTGAAGAATTTATATAGTGAACTTCCCTTTCATTCCACATTCTTAAATTATTTCTGTATGGATTCTTCATCTTCATCTTCATCATCATCTCTGAACTTCTTTGGACATCTTGGACTGAGATGCCCAACTTTTCTACATTGAAATCATGCAAGTGGAATCTTGCCTTTGAATTTTATTTTTTCCTTTTTAAGATTTGAGAAAAATAAATACATGACCTCAGCAACTTACTTATCTTTGAGATCATTCAAAAGAGTGAGTTTCTTAATATCCTTGAATGCTAATTCCTAATAATTATCCTTTTCTAAGGGATATTTTTCAGTGTTCCACATCTCCTATGTAACGAGAGTGTTGTGAAGACTATCCAAAGTAACCTCCTTAGGGTATTTTTATTTAATAATTGAGACCTTTATGATGAAATATGATGGTAATCTTCTCAAGATCCTCTTCATGATTTTGATATTGTCAAGATTTTCTTTGATTTTTCACATGTTCTCCATAATGATGTTCACCTGAAAAAGAATGCATTGATGGGTTCATTTGGGTGCACCCTGAAATCCTATTAATTAGTCCATATTACCTAAAATTCATCTTCATGTGCCTTGGAATCACCTTCATATATGTTAAAAAGTTTTTCCAAAATGGAAATTGAGGATTTAAATAACATCACCTTCATGCATATTGTATTAGATAATGCTCCTCCCAACGCATTGACTCATTTAGCGTCAAAATTAAGCTCCCTTAAGTATTTCTCTAATAATTCTTTGATATTCATACTAATTGATATCCCATGTATGTAATCCATGTAGACATCCATTCCCAAAGATTAGAAATAGTATTACATCTAATTCTTCTATAACTAAAAATTATTTCCATTGAAGATTGAAATTCCCTTATGGTTGAGGACTTCTCTCATTGCTTCAAAAAGAGAAAACCTCACCAATATATTTTAGATCTAATACCACTTGTTGGTCCCAATAAAGTCAAATACCCTAATAGGAGGGTGAATTAGGTTATGTTGATGTTTTTTAAACAACCCTCACTAATGATCTTGTTTCACTGCTATTAGGAACACTCTCTCCTTCACAACCAGTATGAATCGATAGAGAAAATAATATAGGGACATATGTAATTTACTTAATTCACCCCCCCCCCCATGGTATTTACCTTGATTTGTACCAACATATATCTTCTCTTGTACATTTAAATGTTTCTAATAATAACTTTGGATATGCATCATTATGAATTAAGTTGTTTCCATAGAATTGATATTGCTCCTCTGTGGAACTTCAGTAAAGGAAAGTTTTTAGGAATTCCATGTTCTCTATGTTTTATCTTAATTATAGGAGAGGTATGTGTTAACACATGTATAATAACATATTTATCTTTTCTATCTCTATTAGTTTTGTGACTTTTTCAATGTGGGAATTCTTTTATAAATAGGAGGTTTTAGATTTTTTTAATTTACTTCTATTTTGAGTTATTTTTTGGAAACATAGAATTTAATTTTAGTTCTATTTTATTGTTGAGAATTAATTTCAATTATAAATAGTTATTAAATTATATATAGTTTCACTTTATTCATTTTATTAAATTTTTACCTGATTAACCCTAGAAAGTAGTTTAGAACTATTAAGGAAGGTGTTTATTTCATCACATTGAACTTAGTATGATAAAACCTTATATCTTATTTACTATTGTAGTAATAAACTTAAATTATGAACTTTTTTTCCCATTACAGTGACTAACTTAATTATAAAATCCCTTATCAATGATGTTGATTTTAGTTTTCTTAAATTATTCCATTTATTTCCTATTTCAAGAGAAATATTATTCGAAAACTTTATGAATTAATATTTATTTTCAATAATAGTTCCATTTTATTTTAATTTTCTATGTATTTATTTTACCATATAAATCAATGTCTATATTTATATAATTTCTCATTGAAATATTATTTTTTTCATATTGAATCTATGTGTCTTGTACTCGTTTTTGTTTAAAATATTTATTGTATTGTTAATAAAAAAAATCAATACAGGAAATGTGTTAGAATTAGGTAGAAGCTCCTAAGATATTATTATAGAAACCAAAAGTTCCAAATAAATATCTCCAACATCATTTCTATAAATTATTAAAAATCCTCTTCCCTCACCTTTAACATTTAATCCAAGAGAATGATTATTTACACCTCTAATCATTTATCAAGTGTGGTATGCAATAATTTAGAACCTTATAATGTACTAAATATGACTTAACCAATTTATACAGTGGCATGATGCATTGAGAATATTGATACTAATTTAACCAACATAATAATAAAACAAACATATTTTATTTCAATAAGTAGTTTTATGATGACATATTTTTTGGATAACACTCCTATAATTAATACGAAAATCATGTAATTGGTAGAAGGATGATGTTGTTGTATTTTTTACCTATTTTTTCCTATGTTGTAATGCTTTTAAAAAATATTTATAAATTTACATTCATTACTATCATGATTTTAAAATAATTTTATCATTTTATTTATTTTATAATTATCTATTATATTGAATTAATTTATACTATTGATCTATATTTCATTACTATCATTATTTAAAATCATTTATATTACTTTTATTTTACATTGATATTGCATTGTTATTATGTACATGATTTTAAAATCAGTTGGAAAATTAATTATGCTCACTCTCTAATTTTCTATAGCATGTCCAAAATAAAAAATAATTCCTAAAAAACTTTAACCCAGCATCCTATACTTGGCCTCTAATAAAGTGTCTCAAATAGTGTTCATGTGGATTTTTTCAAAAATCATTATGGGGAAATGCTATCTGATCAGTAATGCAAGGTGGGGAGCTAGGTGATCAATGATGTAAAAGCTGGGGAGGGGCGGTTCTAGTGGGTTGGGCCTACAACTCATGTAATGGGCATAGTATGCATCTGGGCCTTCGGGTCATGTATTGGCCTTCGGGTCATGTTGGGCCTTGTGCCTTGGGCCTACAGGTCATGTAAGGGTTCCCCTTCAACCCTTAAATAGGGGATTGTCCATAATAAAATAAAAAATAAGGCCTTCGGGCCATTTGGGTAAAGAGATAATGGGGGTTCTTTTAAAGTACATGGATTAAAATTTCTCAATTATAGTTTATATACTTTCAATATATTCTTAAAAAACATGCATAATATATATTTTTTCTATTTGGTTTGTTTTATGTTTGGGTTTGGAGTATTATAAAATATAAGACAAATAGTGTAAATTAATTTAAATTATGGCTACAACCAGAAATTTTTTATGTTTGTTTCTGGTCAAATGAGTCATCAGTTATTCTTAAGGCAAGATACATGCACTCAAATTTATATTATATATACTTATAACATATTCTTAATGATTAGTTGTGGTTTTTAAAAATTTGAACTTACCACTTTTGATATGATCAGCTACATGAAACAAAAAATCTAATGGATAAGCATCCTTTGCATTAATAGTTACTATACAATTACTATTCATCTTTTTATTTTTAATGTATTGTTCACTTTCAGGTTGACATCCATAAAATCTTAAAAACATATCAATTCATCATATACAAATACTTTAGCAAAGATTTATAACCTAGCTTAGTGGTATTCTAATTTTAAAATAAAGTGAAGACTGAAAAAAATTGACTTCCATTATCACTTCTGCTAATTATTTTTACCTTAAGTCTAGAAGGTTCATGAACCAACAATATTCAAAATTACATTTCATATTTTCATTCATATTATCTATTTTTAACTTGTATATACTTAATTGTAATTAAAATCCTAATTAGAAATTTTGATCATGTACTTTCACTTCCACCAATCACTAGTACAAATATGACTTTTAGCGGACACCAAAAGTCGTCGCTAAAGGTCTATAGCGGCCGCCTAGCGTCCGCCAAACGGCGGCCGCTTTTGGTCCGTCGCTGTTGCTATCAGTGACCACCATTTGGCGGCCGTTGAAGGATAGCAGTTATGACCAACAGTGGCCGCCATTTGGCGGCCACTGTAGGGCTGACCAACAGCGGCCGCCATTTGGCGGCTGCTTTAGCTGACCCGAACACAGGCTACAGCGGCCGCCAAATGGCGGTCGCTATAGCTTTTAATTTTTTTTTAAAAAAAATATAAAAAATACTATGAATACCACATAAATATCATTGTCATCTTCCATGCTCTGCAACCCTCGTCAAATATAACTACATATCAAAATTTAATAATAAAATTCGTACCAAATAAAGCCTATAAACATATAATTGAAATAAATTAACATATTTCAATTCAAAGTTACTATAAAAGATAGAAAGTATATGATTTTCAAAATATATTCATAATTTCGATTATCGTTTTAAAAATATAAAATCATTAATTCTATAGTTCTAATTATAGTGTTCCCCCTCTGATTTCAGGTCAATCTGATGTCGTACGCTCTGAATTTGACAGTTTGAGGCCCGTTTTGGCCGCTTATGGCACCAGAAGTGCGTTCTCGGTCACCGCGGGCACAAGGTACATCTGATTGGCATTTCGTCTGCCCGTCCACTTCAAAATTCACTCACCTGTTGTTTTCGTCCGATTTCAGGCCAATCTGACGTCGTTCGGCCGGTTTGGACCACCCCACGTGCCTTTCGGAAGCACATCCAACACTTAAAAAGTGCATATTGATCCGTTTCATGAAAACTATACGTCCTATTGATGTTCCGTCTCCTCGTACACGTCAAGAATAATAATTAAAGTGTTCCCCTCTGATTTCAGGTCAATCTGATGTCGTATGCTCTGAATTTGACAGTTTGAAGCCCGTTTTGGCCGTTTATGGCACTAGAAGTGCGTTCTCAGTCAGGGCGGGCACACGGCACCTCCGATTGGTGTGCCATCTGCCCGACCACTTCAAAATTTACTCACCTGTTGTTGTCGGCCGATTTCAGGCCAATCCGACATCATTCGGCCGGTTTGGACCACCCCACGCGTGTTTCGGAAGCGTGCCCAACACTTAAAAACCGCATATTGATCCGTTACGCGCAAATTTCATGTTCGATTGACGTGTCGTCTCCTCTTACACGTCAAGAATAATAACTACAGTGTTCCCCCTCTGATTTCAGGTCAATCCGATGTCGTACGCTCTGAATTTGACGGTTTGAGGCCCGTTTTGGCCGTTTATGGCACCAGAAAAGTGTTCTCAGTCACCGCGGGCACACGGCACCACTGATTGGCATGCCGTCTGCCTGACCACTTCACAATTCACTTACCCATTGTTGACGCTCGATTTCAGGCGAATCCGACATCGTTCGGCCGGTTTGGACCACCCCACGCGCGTTTCGGAAGCGCGCCCAACACTTAAAAAGCGCATATTGAGCCGTTGCGTGAAAACCGCACGTCCGATTGACGTGTCGTCTCCTCTTACACATCAAGAATAATAATTAAATTGTTTCCCCTCTGATTTTAGGTCAATCCGATGTCGTACGCTCTGAATTTGACAGTTTGAGGCCCGTTTTGGCCGTTTATGGCACCAGAAGTGCGTCCTCAGTCACCGCGGGCACACGGCACCTCTGATTGGTGTACCGTCTACCCAAACACTTCACAATTCACTCACCTATTGTTTTTGTCCGATTTCAGGCCAATCCGACGTCGTTCAGCCGGTTTGGACCACCCCATGCGCGTTTCGGAAGCGCGCTCAACACTTAAAAAGCGCATATTGAGCCGTTTCGCGCAAACCGCACGTCCGATTGATGTTCCGTCTCCACGTACACATCAAGAATAATAATTACAGTGTTCCCCCTATGATTTCAGGTCAATATGATGTTGTACACTCTGAATTTGATAGTTTGAGGCCCGTTTTGGCCGTTTATGGCACCAGAAGTGCGTTCTCGGTCACCGCGGGCACACGGAACCTCCGATTGGCGTTTCGTCTTCCTGACCAATTCAAAATTCACTCAGCCATTATTGTCGTCAGATTTAAGGCCAATCTGATGTCGTTTGGCCAGTTTGAACCACCCCATGCGCCTTTCGGAAGTGCGCCCAACACTTAAAAAGTGCAATATTGAGTCGTTGCGCACAAACCGCACGTCCGATTGATGTTTCGTCTCCGCGTACACATCACGAATAATAATTAGAATGTTTCATGGTGGTTTCAGGTAAATCTGAGGTCATCCTCTAAGAATTTGATCGTTTGACGCCCGTTTTGGCCGTTTATGACACCAGAACTGCGTTCTCGGTCACCACGGGCACACGGCACGTCCGATTGTCGTGTCTTCTGCTAGAACACTTCGCAATTCACTCACCCGTATTTTTCGTCTGATTTTAGGCCATTCTGACTTCGTTCGTCCCATTTGGACCCCCCCACACGCGTTTACGAAGCGCACGCATCACTTAAAACACGCATATTGAGTGGTACCGCGCAAACCGCACGTCCAATTGACGTGTCGTCTACGCGTACACGTCACAAATAATAATTATAATGTTTCACGGTGGTTTCAGGTCAATCCGAGGTCATTCGCTATGAATTTGACCGTTTGATGCCCGTTTTGGCCATTTATGACACCAGAACTGCGTTCTCGGTCACCGCAGGCACACGGCACGTCCGATTGAGGTGTCGTCTGCTCGAACACTTCACAAATCACTCACCTGTATTTTTCGTTTGATTTCAGGCCATTCCGACTTCATTTGGCCCGTTTGGACCCCCCCACGCGCGTTTATGAAGCGCGTGCATCACTTAAAACACATATATTGAGCCGTACCGCGCAAACTGCACGTCCGATTGATGTACCGTCTGCGCGTACATGTCAAGAATAATAATTATAATGTTGCACGGTTGTTTCAGGTCAATCTGAGGTCGTCCTATATGAATTTGACCGTTTGACGCCTGTTTTGGCCGTTTATGACACCAGAACTGCGTTCTCGGTCACCACGGGCACACGGCACGTCCGATTGACGTGTCGTCTACTCGACCACTTCACAAATCACTCACCCATATTTTTCGTTTGATTTCAGGCCATTCCAACTTCATTCAGCCCGTTTGGACCCCCCCCCCCCCCCCACGCGCGTTTACGAAGCGCGCGCATCACTTAAAACACGCATATTGAGTCGTACCGCGCAAACCACACTTCCAATTGACATTCCATCTACGCGTACACATCACGAATAATAATTAGAATGTTTCACGGTGGTTTCAGGTCAATCTGAGATCGTCCACTATGAATTTGACCGTTTGACGCCCGTTTTGACCGTTTATGACACCAGAACTCCATTCTCGGTCACCGCAGGCACACGACACGTCCGATTGACATTCTGTCTGCTCAACCATTTCACAAATCACTCACCCATATTTTTTGTCTGATTTCAGGCTATTCCGACTTTGTTCGGCCCGTTTGGACCCCCCACGCGCGTTTATGAAGCGCGCGCATCACTTAAAACACGCATATTGAGCCATACCGCGCAAACCGCGCGTCCTATTGACGTGTTGTCTACAAGTACACGTCAAGAATAATAATTAGAATGTTTAAAGGTGGTTTCAGGTCAATCTGAGGTCGTCCTCTATCAATTTGACCGTTTGACGCCCGTTTTGGCCGTTTTTGACACCAGAACTGCGTTCTCGGTCACCGCGGGCACATGGAACATCTGATTGATGTGCCGTCTACTCGACCACTTCACAAATCACTCACCTGTATTTTTCATCTGATTTCAGACCATTCCGACTTCGTTCGGCCCATTTGGACCCCCCTCACGCGCGTTTATAAAGCGGGCGCTTCACTTAAAACACGCATATTGAGCCGTACCGTGAAAACCGCACATCCGATTGACGTTCTGTCTGTGCGTACACATCACGAATAATAATTAGAATGTTTCATGGTGGTTTCAGGTCAATCTGTGGTCGTCCGCTATGAATTTGTCCGTTTGACGCCCATTTTGGCCGTTTATGACACCAGAACTGCGTTCTCGGTCACCGCGGGCACACGGCACGTCTGATTGATGTGACGTCTACTCGAACACTTCCCAAATCACTCACCCATATTTTTTGTCTGATTTCAGGTCATTCCGACTTCATTCGGCATGTTTGGACCCCCCTCACACGCGTTTATGAAGCGCACGCATCACTTAAAACACACATATTGAGCCGTACCGCGCAAACCGCACGCCCTATTGACGTTCCGTCTGCGCGTACACATCACGAATAATAATTATAATTTTTCACAGTGGTTCCAGGTCAATCTGAGGTCGTCCGCTATGAATTTGACCGTTTGACGCCCTTTTTGGCCGTTTTATGACACCAGAACTGTGTTCTCGGTCACTGCGGGCACACGGCCTGTCTGATTGACGTACCGTCTACTAGAACACTTCAAAAATCATTCAACCGTATTTTTCATCTGATTTCAGTCCATTCCGACTTCGTTTGGCCCATTTGGACCCCCCTCACGCGCGTTTCTGAATCTCGCCCATCACTTAAAACATGCATATTGAGCCGTACCGCGCAAATCGCACATCCAATTGACGTGTCGTCTGCACGTACACGTCATGAATAATAATTAGAATGTTGAACGGTGGTTTCAGGTCAATATGATGTCATCCACTATGAATTTGACTGTTTGATGTCCGTTTTGACCGTTTAGGACACCAGAACTGTGTTCTCAGTCACTGCGGGCACACGGCACGTCCGATTGATGTGTCGTCTGCTCAAACACTTCAAAAATCACTCACTCGTATTTTTCGTCTGATTTCAGGCCATTCCGATTTCGTTCGTCCCGTTTGGACCCCCCCTCACGCGCGTTTATGAAGCGCGCGCATCACTTAAAACACGCATATTGAGCTGTACCGCGCAAAATGCACGTCCGATTGACGTTCCGTCTACGCGGACACGTCACAAATAATAATTAGAATGTTTCACAGTGGTTTCAGGTCAATCTGAGGTCGTCCTCTATGAATTTGACCGTTTGACGCCTGTTTTGGCCGTTTATGACACAAGAACTGCGTTCTCGGTCACCGCGGGCACACGGCACGTCCAATTGACGTGCCTTATGCTCGAACACTTCAAAAATCACTCACCCGTATTTTTCGACTGATTTCAGGCCATTCTGACTTCGTTCGGCCCGTTTGGACCCCCCCCCCCCCCCCCCCCCCCGTGTGTTTATGAAGCGCGTGCATCACTCAAAACACGAATATTAAGTCGTACCGTGCAAACCGCATGTCTGATTGACGTTTCGTCTACGCATACATGTCACGAATAATAATTAGAATGTTGCACGGGGGTTTTCAGGTCAATCTGAGGTCGTCTGCTATGAATTTGACCGTTTGACGCCCGTTTTGGCCGTTTATGACACCATAACTGCGTTCTCGGTCACCGCGGGCACACAGCACGTCCGATTGACGTTCCATCTGCTCGAACACTTCACAAATCACTCACGCGTATTTGTCGTCTGATTTCAGGACATTTCAACTTCGTTCGTCCCATTTGGACCCCCCTCACGCGCGTTTATGAAGCGCGCACATCACTTAAAACACGCATATTGAGTCGTACCGTGCAAACCACACGTACGATTGATGTGTCGTCTGCGCGTACATATCACGAATAAAAATTAGAATGTTTCACGGTGGTTTCAGGTCAATCTGAGGTCATCCGATATGAATTTGACCGTTTGACGCCCGTTTTGGCCGTTTATGACACCAGAACTGCGTTCTCGGTCACCGCGGGCACACGGCACGTCCGATTGACGTTCAGTCTTCTCGAACACTTCAAAAATCACTCACCTGTATTTTTCGTCTGATTTCAGGCCATTCCGACT
This sequence comes from Viscum album, assembly GCA_963277665.1. Taxonomy (NCBI): domain Eukaryota; kingdom Viridiplantae; phylum Streptophyta; class Magnoliopsida; order Santalales; family Viscaceae; genus Viscum; species Viscum album. Next base: position 628,506,402 of record OY728134.1, on the reverse strand, counting down.
TCGTTCGGCCCATTTGGACCCCCCTCACGCGTGTTTATGAAGCGCGCATCACTTAAAACGCGTATATTGAGCTGTACCGCGCAAACCGCATGTCCGATTGATGTTCCTTCTGTGCATACACATCACAAATAATAATTATAATGTTAAAAGTTGGTTTCAGATCAATCTGAGGTCGTCCGCTATGAATTTGACCGTTTGATGCCCGTTTTGGCGGTTTATGACACCAGAACTGCGTTCTCGGTCACCGCAGGCACACGGCACGTCCGATTGACGTGCCGTCTGCTCGACCAGTTCCAAAATCACTCACCCATATTTTTCTTCTGATTTCAGGCCATTCCGACTTTGTTTGGCCCGTTTGAAACCACCTCACGCGCGTTTATGAAGCGTGCGCATCACTTAAAACACGCATATTGAGTCGTACCGCGCAAACCGCACATCCGATTGACGTACCGTCTGCGCGTACATGTCAAGAATAATAATTAGAATGTTTCACGTTGGTTTCAGGTCAATATGAGGTCGTCCGCTATGAATTTGACCATTTGACACCCGTTTTTTCGTTTATGACACCAAAACTGCGTTCGCGGTCACCGATGGCACACGGCACGTCCGATTGACGTGTCGTCTGCTCAACCACTTAAAAAATCACTCACCCGTATTTTTTATCTAATTTCAGGTCATTCCGACTTCGTTCGGCCTGTTTGGACCCCCCTCACGCGCGTTTATGAACCGCGCGCATCACTTAAAACACGCATATTGAGTCGTACCGCGCAAATCGCACGTCCGATTGACGTGCTGTCTGCACGTTCTCGTCACGAATAATAATTAGAATGTTTCATGGTGGTTTTATGTCAGAAATACTAAAACAAACTAATCTAGGTAAAAAAGGAAAATTATATTCACCAAAGATATAAAAACTTCTAGAGAATTCATCAACACAAATGAAATTACCTCATGCATGGGGTTCATTCTCATCTGGATCACCAATATCACTGCGATGTCCACCAGCTATATTTGTAGTCTACAATATATATCAATATTACGTATCTTAAACATATCAATAAAAGTCAATCTGAGTATGGTTTTTTTTATTGTTTACTTGTGGCGCCACTTGTTGCGTCGTCATATCATCGATACGTGATGACATCTGTGACAACCTCTCCTCATACTCTACTCGTAACTGCAAAAATTGTGCATCAAAATTACACTGCATATCCTTCATGGAAGCATCTATCTCAGCCTGTGTGCGCATCTGTGACTCTCTGCATGAACCCATCACATCTTCTTTAACAACTACATGTCATGGGACACCATCGCCATAAGTCAAAGAATAACCATGACCATCACGCCCCACAACACGGTGAAATATTTCATCTCTATGCATAGTACTACACCGTTGCTCCTCTGGAAACTCTGCTAACTGAGCGTCAAACTGAGCCTGTATCATATAATGAATCAATGAACAAAAATTAATAATTTATATAAAATAAAAATAAATTTATTAGTAAATAATTTTCTTACTATAACACTGGAAACATCGGGATCACCCGCCCTACGAGTCCTCATCCATATGGACATTCGATTGATTGGATCACCGCATTGGTGTAACTATAATAAAGGGGTTCACCATGTTATACTACAATATTTTTAAAATATGAATGAAATAGTGAATTCTAAACTTACATCATGTCTGAGCTGTGACACATGTCGAGTTCCAAGTCTGGAAGGCGTGCCCTGCATCGCCCGATTATGTGAATGACGATCATACTTGGTCTACATTCAACGTATTTACTTAGTAGACATTTGAAAAATTAGTCATTTATAGATTAAAAGTAATAAATTTTACCATCGCTGCCTCACTCGGCCAAAACGCAACCAAATCCTGCCACTGCGCAGGAAGAATGCCCAGAGGGACTCGCTGTAGAATGTCTGGCACACCCGAAAATGGTGTCCAGTGATCTCTCTTCACCATTGACTTGTAATCCTTCCATAATTTTCTGCATTTGGACATACATACAGCCTGAAACTCATCTGGACAGGATGTTAAATTATCATGTTAAAAAACATTGTCATTAGATGGGACAATAATAATAACAATATATCATGAAAAATTAAACATTGAATTTACCTAAACCTCCCTCCATAATCTGTCCATCGTATCCTGGGGGAAAGAACTCCAGTCACGAGTCGTAAGAGGGAATCTGTGTGAGTCTCGTATCATATGCCCAAACTGACGACTCAATGCAGTAGCACCATCTCCAACTGGATGAAATGTGTCATCAAATAACACATCTAATCGGGCTCCAGAGTTCCAGGAACAAACCCCTCTACCAGGACCCCTACGTCTGCTGGAAGAAGCACTAGATCCTGATAAACATAAATTCATAATTCAATTACAATATAAATTAATAATTAGAAACAGTTAGGGAAATATACACAGAAAATTAAAATCAATTAATTTAGAAAAATGAAAACATACATACTAACAACATCAGGTGAACCACTGTGACCACCCTGTGACATACCTGCATTAAAATAAATTATAGTTAAATCAAGCAATTTTTATACATATACAACTTATAAATATTTTTACAAACAATAAATGGGGATATAATTACAATTTTCACTAATCATGAAAGTCTATCGTATCTCCTTCAACTGTGTCTCTAGCCCATGGTATATCTTCATCTTGTACAGCTACTGTTGTTTGGTCAAGTGTTTGATTAGGAAATGCGAAAACGTCAGGTTCTTCTTGGTCAATCAGAAAAACCCCTCTTTTAGACATTTTCACCACAACTTTCCAATCAGAATCAATGCTGACAAAGTAAACTTGTTCTGCCTACGATGTCAGTATGAAGGGATCACTGCTTACTCGGTCATATTTATATAGCATATTGTTAAAGTTTACTAATGTAAATTGGAAGTTATCAACTTTCGTTCCTCGAACAGGATTGACCCAATCACACCTTAACAATATGTGTTTTAAACCACGACTATAAACAACCTCAATAATATCTCTTATCAATCCATAATAAAAACCCACATCAACAAAAGAACAACCAACACCACTATTTTGTGTGTCTTGGTTCATGTCAACATCGCTAATACGAAATCGGAATCTGTTAGCATCCAAAGACTTGTAGCGTCGAGCTGTAATAAATGGACCATTAGTTAGTTGGTTGAGTTCTTCGCTCAAAGGATAGGTTAAATCACGTAACTTTTGAATCTGCAAATTTCACATATATAGTTTAATGGATAAAGGATTGTGAAAATACAACTAAGTTACACTATAAAAATATTAAATCAATTATACGTACATGAGTCTTGAACCACTCATGAAATGTGTTGAAATGATGTTTTTGGATTTGATAGTCAGTTGCACGGGGCCTTTCATGTTTCAACTCAGTGATATGCATCCTAAATCACAACACAATATAAGGTAAAAAATAAAATAAATATAGAAACAAAATACACATCAACTATGAAACTTACTGTATCAATGGAAAAATTGATGGAGTGTTGAACAACACATATCGATGAGCTTGAACCCACTCATCATTCTACATATCAAACGTTATTCCTTCTCTAATTGGACCCTCGTCATTCTGGGAGGGTTTATCTATATTTGTTTCAACCTCATCAATATATGAAGCACAAAAATTAGTGCACTCATCCATTAGATATCCCTTGGCAATTGAGGCTTCCGAACGAGCTTTGTTTCACACATATCGTTTCAATGTATTTAAGTATCGCTCTATTGGATACATCCACCTGAATTGTACAGGACCGCCAGCAGTGACTTCACCAGTTAAATGAACGGTCAAGTGAACCATGACATCAAAAAAAGACGGTGGAAATAGTTTTTCTAGGTGACATAGTGCAAGTACAATCTTATCCTGCAGCTTTTCCAAATCACTCATGCGATGATTCCTTGAACAGAGATGTCTGAAAAAATTAGAAACTTCAATTAACGACTCAACAACCTGGGTAGGTAAGCAATCACGAATTGCTATAGGAATTAACTGTTGAAGCAGAATATGATTATCGTGACTTTTCAACCCCTATAATTTCATGCTCGTCATATTCACACTCTTGGAAATATTAGAGAAATAACCATCTGGCACCTTAACAGTCTTCAAAATTGATAGAAATATTTGTTTCTCTTTTTTACTCATTGTGTACTGTGCAGTAGGCATGTATGCACGATTTCCTTCACCCGGTTGTAAATGAAAAGGTTTTCTCAATCCCATTTCTTGCAAATCACGTCGAGCATTAGCACTATCCTTTGATTTCCCCTTGACGCCTAAAATGGTGCACAGTATATTATCACATACATTTTTTTCAATGTGCATCACATCCAAATTATGTCTTAAAATATTATATTTCCAATAAGGCAATTCAAAAAAAATACTCCGTTTCTTCCAATTATGACTGCACTGTCTATTTGCAGCAGGAATAGAAGGCAATGCAGGAGCCAATAAATCTTTAAAATCATACATTGTACGGATGTTTTCTTGATCAAGTTGTGCACAAATTTGAACCCCAGACAGTATTTTTGGTGATGGTTCATACTCTCTATTCCCATCAAACGATACACGGTCTTTTCTGAACCTGTGCAATGGAGGAAGAAATTGCCTGTGACCAAGATATGACCACTTTCTACAGTTCTTAATCCATATAGATTTCTTACTCTTATTACAAAAAGGGCAAGAAAATTATCCTTTTGTACTCCAACCTGATAAGTTAGCATACGCTGGGAAATCATTAATTGTCCATAACAAAGTGGACCGAAGTCTAAACATTTCATTAGTTGCTGAGTCAAAAGTCATTACACCATCGGCCCAAAATTCTTGCATCTCATCAATCAAAGGTTGCATGTAAACATTGATTTTATCACCAGGTCCTCTCGGTCCATAAATTAGAATTGACAGTAACAAAAAAGGTTGCTTCATATATACCCATGGGGGAATGTTGTATGGAACCAACACCACTGGCCATGTACTATGTGTCGCACCAACCATGGACCTAAATGGGTTAAAACCATCTGCTGCCAAACCCAGTCAAATATTACGATCATCTCGGGAAAAGTCTGGGTGTCTTTGATCAAACTCTTTCCATGCCAAAGAATCTGCTGGGTGAGTTAATTTATCAACCTCTTTCTTTCTCTCTGAATTCCAAGTCATCAATTTAGAAATTTTAGTTGACAAGAAGAATCTCTTCAGTCTCGGTTTTAGTGGGAAATAATGCATCTGTTTAGCGGCAACTTGTTTCCCTTGATTCAAGACTCTCCCAAGAAGAATCTGACTACCTTGATTAATCTCATTAGTCTTCCACCTGGATGTATAGCAAACAGTACAATTATTTAATTGTGCATTCTCTTTTCTGAACAACATACAATTATTGTGACACGCATCAATTGTATCATATGTAAAACCAAGATCACCGGTCAACTTCCAAGATTGATAGAATGACTCTGGAATCTTCGCTCCAGCAGGGAGTAATTTCTTCAACAATACCAACAACATGTCGAATAAGGTGTCTGACCACTGGTTCAAAGCCTTCAGGTGTAACAATTCAATGATGAATGACAGTTTACTAAATTTAGTGCATCCAGGATATAATTCAGTATGCACATCATCAAGAATTTCAAAGAATTTCAATGCTTCTCCATCTGTAGAAGAACGGGGATTACTCAATCCAACATCGTCATTTATGACATTACTGTCTTCAGGTTGAAACTGGTGCATCATATCATTGAGCATTATGTTCAACGGATCAACTGTTCTCTAATCAACATTCATATGAATAATTTCCGAGTGATGACATGAAACAGAATCTTCTCCATGACGTGTCCATGTCTTATAGTTTTTCAAAAACCCATTCAAAAACAAATTTTCTCTAACACTATCTCATTTGAAGAGCTATCTATTTGCACATTTTCTGCATGGAAAACTAATCATATAACTTGGAAATATGTTGGTGAAATCCATAAATTGCTTAATCCCCTCAAAATATTCAGCCAAAAATCTATCTTGCATATCAATCCAGCTCTTATCCATATCTGTATTTATAATAGAAATCAAAAGTAAAACATCTTATTTAAATTCTAAATAAACACATATCATTAAATTTAAAAACCAATGACTTCAAAGATAAATTTGAAGGATAAAAAACATTACCTACAGAGGACTCAACCGCGGGTAACGGGGTGCGACTCGATTGCGGATTCATGACGGTGCAGTGACTTGACAACAGGGGTTCTACGGATGGAATCAAAAGTGGAGGAACTGTTGGACGAAGCGTGGGAGGGTTCTACATGGCGGGGCACGATGAACCGGAAGGGTCCGACATAGGCAGGACGTGAGGACTCGCTGGAGGGATGTAGTGGGGCCGAGAGGGGACGAAGGGGGCAGGACTATCCGAAGGTGCAGTGCTGGCTGTCAGGGTCGCGGGTGGTGCAGCGCGGGGTTGGGGCAGGACTGTTTGAAGGTGCAGTGCGGGCTATCGGGGTCGCGGGTGGCGCAACGCAGGGTTACGGGTGGCGCAGGGGGTCGCTGGGGTTGCGGGTGGCACATCGCGGGGTCGGGGTCGTCGGGGGTCGCTGGGGGTTGGGGTTGCTGGGGGTCAGGTCGCCGGGGTAGCCAGGGGTCACTGGGGTTCGCAGGGGCTCACCGGGAGTCGGGGTCGCAGGGGTCACCGGGGGTCGGGGTCGCAGGGGGCGGGGTCACCGGGGGTGGGTTCGCGGGGGGCAGGGTCACCGGGGTCGGGGATGGTCTCCGGGGTCGGGGTCGCGGGGTCAGGGAGGGGTTGTCGGGGCCGGGGTCACCGGGGTCGGGGTCACGGGGTCGGGGTGTGGGGTCGGGGATGGTCGGGGTGCGGGTTCGGGGAGTGTAATTGGGGGGGGGTCGGGAAATGGGGTAAAATTAGGTATTATGTGCAGCGGCCACCATTTGGCGGTCGCTGTTGATAGCATTAGCGGCCGCCAAATGGAGGCCGCTATAGGTCTCCCGCCTCCAAAAGTAAAAATTCTAGTAGTGAATAACTCCTTCAGAGAATCCTTTAACCATTAAATTTAATGGTGGTTCCTCTTTGAAGGAGGCCAATGTGGTTGATTTTTTTTAGAGGTGGAGATGTCTGGCCAGTATCGTTTTACAATTTCATACATGTTCTCTTTCTATTAAACATCATCTTATTATTGTTATACATTCAAATTAATGTAAAAAAAATTTTGTAAATGTTTTGTTTATGTGTTGTGCATTTTGTTTATATATAGTATAATATTTTTTCATATACTCGCTAAATCCATTTGTGGGCACTACACTATACATATACTTATACAATTATTTATAACATTTCTAATGTTTAATTCTTCTCATATATTTTATGCTTGCAATCTCTATTAGGTTGATGTTTGTATAATTTTTTTTTCTTTATAAATTTTATCATAAATAAACTATTAATATGTTTAATAAGATTTGAAATAAATTTTATTTATTAAAATTATCATATGTGTTGTGTTATTATGCTCTATTTTAACACTCAGTCTTCAATTATAATAAGTTTTTATTTCTAGAGAAAGAATAATACAATGCACTTAGCTTTATTCAAGAATGTGATTAAAACCTAAATTCTCAATTTTAAAAAAATTAATTTGATAAAATTAATTTCATTTTTGAATTAATCATATCAATATTATCATATGTTTAATTTTTTAAGATTTTTCAGAAATAGTTGATTTTGAGGTGAATGGTGAAAATACCGATTTTGTAAAAACAGTCAATTTTATGACATTATAATGATATAAGAATAACTTGAAGATCATAAAACCTTTTTTCTATAATAAATATATATTTAATAATTTATATAATTCATATAAAAATATAATTTAGAACTTAGAAATATATGTTTAACATTTTAGACATTTAAATAATGTTTTTGTCTAAATAAAAATAGTTTTTTGTTCTTTTCTCTTAATCAAGTATTTATATGGTCCCTTTTAGTCTTAGTTTGGTTTAAAATAAAAGTAATTATCCTTTTATCTAACACAATCCAATTAATTCAATTATATTCAACATTATACTTTATTTTTCTATAAAATCATTTTTATGCTTAAAACAAACATTTTTCTAAAAATGATTTTTTTTGTATTTTGTTCACTTATATTAAAATTAATTTCTAAAAATTATATGAATTTAATGTTATAAAATGGATTCCATATTTATAATTTGTATAATTAATTTTAGTTAATAAGGACAACTTAATTTTTTGGCATAATGAATAGTAAAAACAGTAAAAATTTGTTATTACGGTTAGGGTTAAAACAAACCTTATCAAGTAGTAAACTTAGAGATAAGGGTACAAATGTCACTTAAACTTATCTAAATTGGTTGGTTTTATTTAAAACTTAACCTTATAAACTTAAAATATATGAAAATTTTGATCCACTTACACAAGAAAAATGATTTATATTATTGAAATATTTTTAGATAATTACAAGTGTGTCATTTCCCTCACTTATAAAAGGAAACTACTTATTATCTCTTATTCACATATATTGAGCCACTTATATTGAATATTCTCTGCTAAAATATCTTCCCAAAATTCCTCCCCATGACCTAGAGTCTTTGGTCTCATCAAAATATCAACCTATAAGGATTAAGGTGTAGCCAAATGTGGTTTTCTGAAGAAGAGGTATAACTCTTAAACGAGTGTTTTCATTTTATTTCATCTTATAACTCCTTCAAATATTATATAAACATGATCATATAATAACACCAATATCTTACATATATTGAAATGTTATTATTCTAGTGTCACAAACCTTATTCACATCCTTTATATCCTATGTAAAATGAAAATATTGCATGTGCGTGCGTACAGCCTAGCAACTCAATGTGGCGGTGTAATTCATTTTTCACCACCACATTAATTGGATGGTTATAACTATGGAACTAATGAATATATATAATATTAATGACATAATTATGATTATAAAAATATATGATATAATTTACCTTTTTACGCTTCCACTCGTTAAAAAATGATAATGTTGCTTGTGCGTACGTGTGGACTACCACCTCCATGAAGCGATGTGATTCATTTTTAATATTTTTATTTAATGGATGGTTATAAATATGTATATAATTAATATATATTATATTTATATCATTATTAACATTCTAGAGATTATGGAACCATGATCATGATGCAAGTACCATAATAGCTGAATTGAAAAATACATGAAAAATGAAGTAGTTAACACCCGAAATGATTATTATAATGAAAGATTAATAATGAACATGGGATAATATGTTATAATTAAAACATGTATGGTATTATAAGTATGGATATTATTCTAGTATAAAATTATCATTAATTTAAATTTATTATAAAATAGGTTAAAAGAACTTACAAAACAAGTCAGACCTGAGGTAAAGGTTTATTTCATAATCTCATCATTATTCGAGATTATTTATGTTTAAGTTTTTGTTAGGAGAATTATATGATATTTATATCGTAAAACCCATATATTTTCCTCTATTTATTTATGGAAATTAAAATTTTTCCTTTCATTTTCCTCTCACAAAGTACTCAAAAGTATGAAAGAATGTTTTCAAGGAAAACAAACATTGTTTCTCTATTTGTTCGTGAATCTTTTTCTTACATGTCCATATTTCCTTTAAAATGTTTTCAAGAATATTTTTACTATTCTCCAATGAATTATTAAGATTATTTTTACTCATTTTTGACTTTCCATAAAAAGGTTTGAAAGAAATCTTCTTGTCATTTTTTGAATGAGGTTCTTTTTACTGAAGGTGTGAATGGAATCTTTGTTTTAATACTTATCGCACAAACAATTTTTCCCATAATTATTATTATTATTTTCTTTGACACTTCCTTTAAAAATTTACATGGTTTTTTCAATGAATTTTTATTAATATTCTAGAAATTTTTATATTTTAAATAAGTGATTTCAAAATGAAAAGGGTATTTTCCTCAAGAAATGTCATGGGGATATTTTAAAAGTAGTTTCATATATTTTAACATCCTTTTTTGAATATTATGCTTTGTAGGATGAATATTATGATTTTTAGGGAATAATCTAATGATATCATGTACCATATTTCTTTATATGGATTATGATCATTTTGACTGGGGAAAGTATTGACATTCTATATGCTAGTTCTTCTAATACGAATAGTTATTGATTATTAAGGAATGTTGATTAAGTTGTATCGTTTATTCATGAGATTAATGCAATGTAATTACTAAGTAACCGGTAAGACCTAGAATTACATTTCACCTTGATGCATTGGTAGGTCTCATGAGAAAAAATAGATTGGTTATTTGGAATATGCCTTAACTATTTATGGATGATGTCTTGTCACAAGGCATTGGCAGTAAGTTTAAGATATCCAACATTATGAATTTCATCATTATGAAATTAGTTATTAATTATTTAAATAGTTATAATATCCATGGATAAGTTTCAATATCATTTGATTATTTATATGGCATTATTTGATCATCAATTATTTTGTCCATATCATTCATGGCATATTTATTCTATGATAACTTCCATCGTACGCATTCCCTTACTAAGAATCTAAGCTCTCCCTTTTATTTTGTTTATTTTCCCTAGGATTCCATGAGGTATACTATGATTTATATGCAAGTATATGATAGTGATAATAATGATAATGTTCTTAAATAAAATAATATTTTTTATTTTACATCTTCAAATGTAATTTGAGATTAAAGTATGTATCTAGTTTTCCAAGACTAATAAACTAATTTATCCATCATGATGTGATCACTTTTATCCCATTTCAATGTAATAAATTAACCACTGATTCTGGGATACTAAGGTTGAGGTAGTTATAGTTAGTATCAGAGATAGTTTTAGCATAAACTTTGGGAACTAGATCTAGAAAAATATAGATTAGAGAACATAATCTTATGAGATACTCTATAGATAGGTTTAAGTTTAGGATAATATCATGGATTTTTGGTAAGGTTGATCATGTTTGTTTTCTTAGAAAATACATCCTTGTTTAGATACTGACAAGTGGATGCAGTTGTGGCATAGATGCACCTTAGGGTAATAACTCTGAAAGGGAATGATTGAGTATTAACTCGATTGTCATCGGTGCATGATGAGTGGGCCTAAGACTGCACACCTAGCTAGACACTTTCGAGGTATATACTTTGGTTGATTCACATGCACTTTACAAACCATTGTGAAATATTTTAAAATATTTTTATGATTTGGAGATATTCTTAATGATACTAAGCTTATGATTATGAGATTAGTTATGCATAAATTTTAAAATTATGTTGAATGTTTCACAAATTTCGGAATTATACATTATGATTTAAAATTTATAATGTTATGATCTAATATTGTATATTTCATTGTTTAAAAATGGTTCCTAGCAAAATAAATGAGAATCATATCAATACATTCAACCAATGTATGGATTTTCCCCAAGATGAGGTCAATAAATTCAATGATGTTGGCATTGGAGCTGAGTGGATCATGTATATATTGGGGTGGTTGACTCAGGTTATGATCAATAACCTTTCTCATATGGAGTAGCATGTAGATCTGTAATGCGTTGTAACAATGTTAGACCATTTAATGTGAAAACAACCTCCATTATTCAATGGAACCAAAAAAATATTAGTAGTTGAGTAATGGATAATTTCCTTAGAAAATATATTTCTCAATTTGGGAAATAATGGATGGGATAAGGTTTTCATGGTATTTTATCATCTCACGGGGGATGCAGATGATTAAAAACACTAAGGATGTGGAGTAAATAGCAAGCATAGAGTGGAAGGATTTTAAGGTACTTTTCTTTGAAAAATATTTTTCTCACAAGTAATGAGAGAATATGGAGATACAATTTCTGAGTCTAAGACAAAAGGAAGAGGAAAATGTTTCTAAGTATGAATATGACTTTACAAGGTTAACAAAGCATGTTGAAAACTACATACGTAATCCAATGAGTCAGATTGACCATTTCTTTGATGTGATAAATTCAATCCTTCAAAGGGAACTAGATTCACAAATGTTAGGGACAATAGGGTCCTATATACCCTGAGAGGGGGGGTGAATCATGGTATGAATATTCTTTTTCAAAGTTCTTCCTGCCCCACTAGATCTTGACCAATTTATTACAATATTCACTTTGTTTGCTCTTGTGCGATTGTTATGATCAGTTCTTTTCTGGTTTGTCTGATTATGATTCTTTGAATGCAATGCAGGGAAGCGACTAGGAAGACACAGATATTTTTACTTGGTTCACCCACACTGGGCTACGTCCAAGTTTCATACAACGGCGATGTGTCGTTGTACCATATCCACTAAGGCTCACTGCCAATAATGTTCACAAGGTTCGGGCTAGATCACTTCTATGCCCAGGCTCACTACCTTTACAAGGTTTAGGGTCAGCTCACTGCTTTCCCAAGGGTCACTCCCTGTTTCTCTCTCTCTGGCTCACTGCGGTGGAGAGGATCACCTTCTTCCTCTTCCTAATCTCACTACTCTGTGAAGGGATTCCACTCACAGTTTATAGACCTGTAGGTCTCTTCATTTTCATGAAATAATGCATCCTTAACTGATGATGGATGCTCTGTTAATGTCCAAATTTCATCCACTGATGAATAAATCTTTTCCCCTAACCACTGGGCAATTCATTTTGGAAACACCTTTTCAAAGCACCCTACTTTGCTAGGCTCCCAATTTCACAAAGCTCAAACAAGCCTTCACGAAGCTCCTGTCTTTTCGCAAAGCTCTATCACGAAGCACTCTCGCGAAGCACTCCCACGAAGCTCAATCCGTTGCAGAGAAACTTCCCTCGCAAAGCTCACTGAGCCAACGCGGAGCTCACAACTTTCGCGGAGCTACAATAGCTGTCGCGAAGCTCCTCTTTTGCGAAGCACACTGGCTTCACGAACCAACTTCGCAAATCGAGAGAAAATTATATTCTCTGAAAAATCTCTCTACTTCTCTTGAGGGGGTCGGCCTCTATTTATAGGCAATTCCACCGACCCTCGGCCCTTCCACGCAAAGTCAACGCCACGTCATCTCAAATCACGAAGCTCCAAAGTTTCCACCGGAATTCTATCCAAATCGCGAAGCACCATGGCAATTTTCCATTCGCGGAGCTTGAGATAACCGCGAAGCATTACCGTCAACATTCCTTCGCGCCTTCACCGCGAAGCTCCCTCGCAAAGCCCTTCACCGCCGCGATGCGCTTCATCCTCTGCCTTTCGCAAAGCTTGACGTAATCGCGAAGCATCACCGCCTCCATTTTTCTGGTGTTCTCAAAATCCAAACCATGAATCCTATCTTCATGAAATTCATGCCTTTGCCATATTAAATTATGATCTTCATGGAAATACACTTTTCGCGATTCTCACCAAACTCCAAATTTTGGACCCCAAAAATTTGGCAAACACTGGGAAACGGCGCCACCTTGTACTACTCTTTTGTACCACCTCCAGATCGTCCTTTCCTTTGTCATCGTTCTTTGTCAACAAGGTTTTTCAACAAATTCTCAGGAACTCGACAATTCTCCATGGAAATCTACTTTTTCAACAAACACAATCAACCCAAAAATACTACAATGTTACCTTGAGGGATTTTTTCCCAACAATCTCCCCCTTTGGGTTTGTTGAAAATTATTCATAACTCTCCTTAGAAATATTTTCTGCACGTTGATACCTCACTGAGTCTTCTTCCAGCCGCTACCACCATTCGCCTCTTGCGATTTTGATAGCGTTCAAGGATTCACTTAACACGTACTCTAAGCCCACATGAGCAATGCTCGGCGTGAGAAACAAGAGTAGTATGAAAAGTTCATTAATGAATCACTTCATGTCAAACACCAATTGTCGATTCCAACCTGATACCAATTATTAAATTGATACCAATTGTTGAACCACACTAATCCCAATTAGTGATAGTTGGATACCTTCGCTCACCATTCCAACACCACTGTTCTGCTTGTATCACAATCCTCAGCTGTCGTGATATCTATTCTTTGATCGATCACTTCTAGCATCGTCAGATTTAAAAATCTCCCCCTTTCTCATTTCTCCCCCTATATGGCTGCTCCACTGGTCAGCTTCTCCCCGTATCTGTCATGATTTCTCAAATAACCACACTGTTCTCCCTTGAACAATCACTATTTTCTCCCCCTTTGTCAACAAACCCAAAGGGCACTCCTTTGTAGGCAGTAACATAGTAGAGAACACATATCAGCACATTAGGGAAAAACACATCATACCTCGGGGAGGGGGGGGGTGGGGTCCCACATCCACACTATTTCAAGTGCGGGGAATCGACTGAACTCCTAGAGCCAGTTGATGCCTCTCAAAAGCTTCCTTGGATAAGGCCTTTGTCAGAATGTCTGCAACCAGTAGCTCTGTAGGCACGTACTCCAACTTCACGATTCCCTGCTCAACCTTATCCTTGATAAAATGATACTTAATCTCAATGTGCTTTTTCCTTGAATGATGGATGTGATTTTTGCTAATATTTATAGCACTTGAGTTGTCGCACTTGATTCTGATCGGAGACTTCACTTCAACTCCCATATCTTCAAGATGCTGCTTCATCCACAATAATTGTGTGCATGCTTGAGTGGCCGCAATATACTCAACTTCTGCGGTGCTCAGTGAAATGCAATCTTGCTTCTTGCTTAGCCAAGAAATACATAATCCACCAAGATAGAAAGCACCACCTAACGTTGATTTCCTATCATCCGTTGAATCGGCCCAGTCTGCATCAGTATAGCCCAATAACTCTGTCTGAGATTTATCAGTATATGTCAAGCCGAAATCCATTGTGCCCTGGATATACTGAAGTATTATTTTCACTGCAAGCATGTGGCTTTCCTTGGGATTGCTCTGATATCTCGCTGCTTTACATGTGGCGAAAACAATATCAGGCCTTGTTGCAGTCAAGTACAACAGACTTCCAATAATTTGCATGTATTATGTGATATTAATTGCCTTTCCATCTTCATCTTTCGATAATTTCATCTGGGTGGAAACCAGAGTCTTCATCTCCTTGGAATTTTCCATTACAAACCTTCTCAGGACCTCCTTGGCATATTTAGATTGAGAAATGAATGTTCCATTCCTTCCTTGTGTCACCTGTAGACCAAGGAAAAACGTTAGCTCTCCAATCATTGACATTTCAAACTCATTTTTCATGAATTCGGAAAACTGTCTGCACTGAGCTTCATATGATCCACCAAATATTATGTTATCGACATAAACCAACACCATCATCCTTTGATTACTATCATTACTGAAATAGAGATTGTAATCAACTCCTCCACGCTGAAAACCAAGCTTCTTCAAGCACTGATCAAGCCTTGAGTACCATGCCCTTGGTGCTTGTTTCAGCCCATACAATGCCTTCTTCAGCCTGCAAACTTTTTTCTCATCCTCATGAATGAGAAAACCATCTGGCTGCTCAATAAACACCTCCACTTCTAGAACACCATTCAAGAATGCAGATTTGACATCCATCTGGAACATTTTGAACTTTCTTTGCACTGTTATGGCCAAAAATAATCTGATTGTCTCCAGCCTTGAAACCGGTGCAAATGTCTCATCAACATCTATTCCCTTTATCTGGGAGTATCCCTTGCACACTAGTTGTTCTTTTTTCCAAATCACTGTGCCATCTTCATTCATCTTGTTGCGATAAACCCATTTATTCCCGATGACATTCTTGTCTGCTGGTCTCGAAACAATCTCCCATGTCTGGTTCTTCGTAATTTGATCAAGCATTTTATTCATAGTATGAACCCAGTTTTCAACGTCAGCTGCATCAGTAAAGCATTTCAGCTCTACTTGAGGTAGGAAAGATGTCTCCTACAGTGACTTCATTATTCTTGTTTGAACAGGAGCTGCCTGATCACCAATGATATTTTTTCTATCAATTTCATCTCAGCTCTTTGGCTTCCTTGTAGGCACAAAATAGACACTTTCATGTTCATCATCGGTGTCTTATTCTGAATCATTATCAGCCACTTCTTCTCTCCCTGTGTTACTTACTTACTCATCACTTTCATCAGGAATTTGTTCACTGACTCATTTTTCAGTGGCATCATTCCTTTCAACTACTTCTCGCAGCTTCTTGGTATCCTGAAAACAGTCAGCTGATACCACAATGTTAGATCAAAATAAATAATCATGAAATGCTTGATCATTACTGCTTCTCCCACAGTATGTCTTATCTCGATAGACAACACTTGAGTTGGGTCATCCAATTATTTCCTTGATGGATCTGGCATCTGATTTTGTTATTAAATGCTCCCCATAGGTTATGCAACATTTCCTGGGGTTAGGCCCACTGTTTAGACTCATAACAATTCTTCTCCTTTGGCATCTTCTATTTTCATATTCCACTTGGAATTGAGCCATTAACAAAATATCTAAGCCTACTGAGTTTAAACTTGGTGTAGGAAACAAGAGACAAATTTAACAACACAATCGCATTCTATTGTGCTATGTTTCTCCCTTTCTTCTTCAACTCTGGTACCTAATTTGAATCAATTGAAACTGTAGAGCATATCACATATCCACTTCGCATCCTTAGATGCCACTACCCCATGGATCGTATCTCCCTAAAACCTGAAACACATGAATCACCAATTAATAGAATTTATATATAGAGAGAGAGGGTAATATTTCTCGAATCCTCAAGACGAGGATAGTGGTTGATCCTGATGGGTCAACCCTTTGATTCTTTCTTGGAGGGAATCACACTCCTTTCTTGCATCCTTCAGCTTCCTATCCAACTTCAATTGTTCTGGCCATATGACTAGGAATTCATTGCCCACATTTTGAGCCTTTTTCTGATACGTAGATTTGGTAAGCTCGGCCTTTCTCACCGCTTGGGGTATAAACCCACTAGTACACATTTCCTTCTTTGAGGTTCTACCAAAATTCCATTTTACTGGATTATTTCTCGGATCAGGAATATCTTTTCTTTCCATCTTCCCTTGCTTCTTCCACCATTGCAAGGATCTTACATCTTCTTCCATTTTTTGCTGTGGAATACGACCTATGAATTTTTCATCATATTCTTTGTTCATCTTCCTTTTATCATATATCTGAGTCACCACACTCATTTTCACCAGTGGTGAGTCTTCCGTTGAATGTTCATTCTTCTTTCTCACAACTGTAGCATCTCCACCCTTTTTCTTCCAAATTTGTTCATGTTTCCTCTGAGAGATATGTTACGAGTGTGACAGAGGAGGTGACTGATTCACCTTTCGCCCAGCTCTTTGTGATTCCTCAAAGGCTCTAGGCCTATTATTTACCTTACCAATTTTTCTCCTAGTGTAGAATTTCTCACTATGCATCATTGGAGTTGGTAATCTCCTTCTGGGTTCCTTTTCCTTCCCTGTTTTCTTATTGTTTCACTCTCTGGACAAATGCCCATGATCAGAACATATGAAACATTTTCTATTAAAGGCATACCTCATTTCATCACTTCTCTGCTGAGATGTTGATGCAACTTGTTTTATTCTTCTAGCATCGATCTCCTGATCTTCCTGACACATACTCATGGTGTGTCCCATCCTTCCACAGTAATAGCATCTGATGAATGTTCTCCTCTGAGAAACTCTTCTCTCTGATTTATCATGATGCTTCTTCTTATTCTTAGATTTAGCAATGCTTCTATTAAAACAGCCTGAAATGTATTCCTGAGCCTCTAAACAGAATCTTGATGTGTGGCCATGAATCCCACAGAAATAGCACATGTCGTCACTACTTCTTGGAATTGTCCTCTTAGGCCTATCTTCAGCACCTATAGGATTCCTTTCACATCTGGAACTGTTCACAGCTCTCTTACCACTGGAAATTTTCACTTTGTTTTTCTTATTCTGTATAGGAGTGGGGTCATCATATCCAATTCCAGATTTTCCCAAAAAGAATGGCCTTTGGTAAGATACAATCCTTTCATGCTTCTCCTCTAATGTAGCATATTTGGATTTTATTTTATCATCACCTTCCAAAGGATAGTCAAATAATAAGTTCAGTGCATCCTTCAACTTGGTCTTATCTTTATATTTAGATTTCTCCATTTCCTTCTTCACTAATTCTAGCTCTTCTTTCAACTTATGAATATTTACTTTACTTGATTCAAGTTGAGTATCAAGTTCTCTCTTGAGATACTTTCCTCTACTCATCTCAGCTTCCAATTCTCGTGTAAGATTTTCCACCACTTCACTTTTCTCCTTTACCTTCAATTTTTCTTGAACAGAAGAATCTGAGCAACATGCATTCTCTTGTTGTAGCATTTGATTCTTCTGCACTAGTTCAGAAAGATGTTTCACAAGATAATAATTTTTAGATTTCAGATTCTGAACTTCATCTGACTTTTGACTCTCTTCATAATCATCAGCCTTTTGTTTTCCTTTCATTTTAGCCATCTTCTGTAGTTCTTCAATATGTGAATCATTCTTCTCTGTTAGGTCAGTAACTATATCAATAATCCTTTGATTTAAGCCTCTTAGCTTGTTGACCTCAATTTCCAATACTTTGATCTGGATTTCTTTAGATTTGACTTCTTCATCTGATTTCTGGTCCATTTCCTTTGTCATGTTAATGACATCAACTGGTGTCCTCCTTGAAACTTCTTCATCATCAGTGGTTTCAGAATCAATTTGAATTTTAAGTAATTCACTCGTTCCAACATCATTATTGAGTGAATTTATATTTTCCCTATCTGATTCATCCAAGCCTTCCTTCAGCAAGCTGTTTGATTCCTTTAGTTGAATCACACTTTTTCCATAAACACTTACGCACTGAGGAATACCACCTAACTTCTGATTCTTCTTTGATGTTTTTCCCTTTTCCATGGCACACTGAGATAATAGAAGACTGGTTTATCAACACAAATCAACTACACAAAGTCTGAGCAAAAAAATCTGATAAAAGCAACTTATCCCTCTGATACCAATTCTTAGGGCCAATAGGGGCCTATATACCCTAAGAGGGTGGGTGAATTAGGGTATGAATATTCTTTTTCAAAGTTCTTCCTGCCCCACTGGATCTTGACCAATTTATTACAATGGTCACTTTGTTTGCTCTTGTGCGATTGTTATGATCAGTTCTTTTCTGATTTGTCGGATGATGATTCTTTGAATGCAACGTAGGGAAGAAACTAGGAAGACACAGATATTTTTACTTGGTTCACCCACACTGGGCTATGTCCAAGGAGCATACAACGGCGATGTGTGGTTGTACCATATCCACTAAGGCTCACTGCCAATAATGTTCACAAGGTTCAGGCTAGATCACTTCTATGCCCAGGCTCATTTCCTTTACAAGGTTTAGGGTCAACTCACTGCTTTCCCAAGGGTCACTCCCTATTTCTCTCTCTCTGGCTCACTGCCGGTGGAGAGGATCACCTTCTTCCTCTTCCTAAACTCACTGCTCTGTGAAGGGATTCCACTCACAGTTTATAGACCTGTAGGTCTCTTCATTTTCATGAAAGAATGCATCCTTAACTGATGATGGATGCTCTGTTAATGTCCAAATTTCATCCACTGATGAATAACTCTTTACCCCTAACCACTGGGCAATTCCTTTTGGAAACACCTTCGTAAAGCACCCTACTTTGCTAGGCTCCCAATTTCGCAAAGCTCAAACAAGCCTTCACGAAGCTCCTGCCTTTTCGCGAAGCTCTATCGTGAAGCACTCTCGCGAAGCACTCCCGCGAAGCTCAATCCATTGCAGAGCAACTTCTCTTGTGAATCTCACTGAGCCAATGCGGAGCTCACAACTTTTGCGGAGCTACAATAGCCGCCGTGAAGCTCCTCTTTTGTGAAGCACACTGGCTCCGCGAACCACCTTCGCAAATCTAGAGCAAATGATCTTCTCTGAAAAATCTCTCTACTTCTCTCGAGGGGGTCGGCCTCTATTTATAGGCGATTCCACTGACCCTCGGCCCTTCCGCACGAAGTCAACACCATGTTATCTCAAATCGCGGAGCTCCAAAGTTTCCACCGGAATTCTACCCAAATCGCGTAGCACCACGGCAATTTTCCGTTCGCGGAGATTGACGTAATCGCGAAGCATTACCATCAACATTCCTTCGCGCCTTCACCGCAAAGCTCCCTCACAAAGCCCTTCACCACCGCAATGCACTTCAGCCTCTACCTTTCGCAAAGCTTGACGTAATCGCAAAGCATCACCGCCTCCATTTTTCTGGTGTTCGCAAAATCCAAACCATGCATCCTATCTTTGCGAAATTCATGCATTTTCCATATTAAATTATGATCTTCATGGAAATCCACTTTTCGCGATGCTCACCAAACTCCAAATTTTGGACCCCAAAAATTTGGCAAACACTGGGAAACGGTGCCACCTTGTACTGCTCTTTTGTACTGCCTCCAGATCGTCCTTTCCTTTTTCATCGTTCTTTGTCAACAAGGTTTGTCAACAAATTCTCAGGAACTCGACAATTCTCCATGGAAACCTGCTTTGTCAACAAACACAATCAACCCAAAAATACTGCAATGTTACCTTGAGGGATTTTTTCCCAACAACAAACATTCGAATTATATGAGGATATAGTATCTTGTGTTATCAAGACAAAGAAATAATTCTCCAAGTCTTATGACTTTTATGGAAATTAATATAAGAAAAGGATGGTTGAGCACCTCATGAAGAAAAAAATGCATAAGGGGGAGAAGAGAAGGGGGAATTTCTAACATGTGATACTTGTAAAAATAAATACATTGATACATTCTTGAAGGGAACATGATTTTTCTTCAAGTGTGGAGAAAAAATTCACCATGCTCATCAATGAAAGGGTAAGGGAGAATCTATCAAAATATATTTCTTTAATTGTAAGGAGATGGGGCACTATGTCAACTAATTAATCAAACATTAATGGAACTTACCACAAAATAGTAGAAGGGGAGAAGGTCAAACATATACAATTACTACATCTAAAGTTTAATTTCATAGTAATGTGGTGACGGGTACTTTGATCCTAACTTCAAATTTAGTTAAGGCTTTATTTGGTTCTGGATCCTTGCACTCTTTTACATCTTCCATGTTTTCCAATAAAATTAAACATTTCTCTAGCACACTAGGAAGGGAGTTATCAATAAAGACACATAGAGGAAATATTATTGAAATAAAGATATGTCATTAAATCCCCATTATGATACATGAACATACCCTATTCAAAAATTTGATTATTGTACCTATGGTAGACTTTGATATAATCCTTGGTATGGATTGACTTTCAAAGTATAATGCAAAAATTTATTTCCAAGATAAGGAGATCATGATTTGTTATGAAATATATGGTATTCCTTGTATTTAGAATAGATATTTCATCATCTAAATCATTCCTAGATCCACCCCTATTGGGTCTCCTTAATTAAATTATGGGAGAAGAAGAGAAAAAACAACTTATGGATGGGAAAGGTAACCCTAAGATAGAATATGTTCTTATTTTGAAAGAATAAATTGATGTGTTTCTAGAAGAACCACCCAAACATCCACTTGAATGTGAAGTTGGGTTTTCTATAGAATCATCCCTGAAGTGAAACCTATATATATGACTCCCTACAAAATGGCCACAGTGGAGTTAGTGGAGTTAAAAAAACAATTACAGGAGTTGTGTGATAAGGGATTCATACACCTAAGTGTTTCTTCTTGGGGAGATCCAGTTCTATTTATGAAAAATAAGAATTTGACTTTGAGGTTGAGCATTTATTACAAGGAAATCAATGTCAAAATTGTGAAGGAAAAGTATCTTATGTTTCATATTGATAACTTATTTGATCAAATTCAAGGAGCTCAATATTTTTCAAAGATCGATTTTCATTATGGGTATCATCAATTTCGATTAATAAAGGAATACATTCCAAAGAAAATATTTTGTACGAAGTATGAACATTATAACTTTATAGTAATTCCCTTTGGATTGATTAATGAGCCCTCATATTTTATAGATTTGATGAAAAGAGTATTCAAGTAATATCTTGATAATTTCATTGTGTTATTTATTGATGATGTCTTGATATATTCCAAAAGTTATGAAGAGAATAAGAGTCATATATGAATCATTCTTGAGACTCTTAGAGAAAATCAATTATATGGGAAATTTAGCAAGTGTGAATTTTGGATTCAGGAAGTTCCTTTTCCTGGTCATATTATCTCTAAGGATGTAATGTCAGTTGGTTCTTTAAAGACAAATGTAGTTAAATAATGGCTTGTGCTGAAAAATATAACTGAGGTATGTAGTTTCCTTAAATTGATAGGTTATTATTAGTGAATTGTTCAAAATTTTATCAAACTCATTAACCAAAGTGACGTGTAAATGGGTTAAGTTCTTAAAGATGGAGGAATGTAAAGAAAGTTTTGAATAGTTAAAGAGGATATTTATCAATGAATTGGTGTTTATATTACCATTAGGGGGTGGATTTGTGATATATAGTGGCGCATCAAAGAAAGGACTTGGAAGTTTCCTTCTACAAAATGAAAAATTTATTACCTATACATCAAGGCAGTTAAAGATATTAGAACAAAACTATCCAACTCATTATCTTGAGTTAGAAACCATAATTTTTTCCTTGAAGATATGGAGGCATTATCTCTATAATGAAAAATGTGAGATATATACGGATTATAAGAGCTTATAATACATATTTTCACATAAAGGTATCAACATGAGGAAAAATAAATGACTAGATCTATTCAAGGATTATGATTGTTTGATACATTGTCACCCTAGGAAGGATAATAAGGTAGCTGATGTGTTGAGTAGGAAAGATCATAGAATTCTAACTAAGATGAGGATTGAAAAGGATTCTATATTCAAGGACATAGAAAAGTTAGATATGGGAATTATTAGTGAAGGGGAAACAATGCTCATTTTCCAAATGATTTTCAAACCATACTTATTTAAAAAGATAAAAAGTTCACGGTTTGATGATAAGAGTTTACAAAATAAAATTAAAGTTGTTAATAATGGGAAACTGGTGGATTTTTTTATGAATATAGTGTGTTGAGATTTGGGAAGAGGTTATGTGTTCCATCTATTCCTAAGTTGAAAAGAGAATTATTAGATGATACTCATAGTTCAAATTTCTCTATACACCCTAGTAGCACCAAAATAAATTGGTATTTGAAAGAAATTTTTTTGTGAAATAATATGAAATGGGAAATTGCAACCTATGTATCAAGATGTTTGATTTTTCAATAGGTAAAGGATAAAAAAAACATATTAAAGGGGACATGAAACCTCTAATTATCCTTGTGTGTAAATGGGATGATATTACTATGTACTTTATCATTGGATTGTCAAAGAATTATATAAAGAATGATTTTGTATAGTGTATTGTTGATTATCTTACCATTTCAGCACATCTCATCGCTATAAGGGAAGATCGACCTCTTGAGCACTTTTCACAGCTCTATATTAATGAAGTTGTGAGACTTCATGGTTCACCTCTTTCAATTGTATCCAATTGTGATCCATGATTTACATACAAATTCTAGAGAGTCTTCATAAATATATTGATATTGAAATATATCTAAGAACCGCCTATTACCCTAAGACTGATGGAGAGTCTAAAATAACTATTCAAACATTATAAAACATGTTAAGTTCATACTCATTTGACTTTCAAGGTATGTTAGATCAATATTAATCATTGGTATAATTTTCATATAATAATAGCTTTCATTCAAGTATTAAAATGGAACCGTATGAAGCATTGTATTGGAAGAGATGTCGTACTCCAACATGTTGGGATGAAGTTGGTGAAAGGAAGATTATAAGACCTGAACTCATTAAGGAGATAGCTATGAAAGTGAAGACTATTCATAAACATATTAGGATGGCTCAAAGTAGAGAGAAGAATTGTGTCGATAACTAAAGGAAATATTTGGAATTTAAAGTGGGGTCATGTTTTCTTAAAATTATCTCCATGGAAGTGTTCTAAGGTTTGGTAAGAAAGGGAAACTAATTCTCAGTTACATCAGACCTTTTGAAATTCTGGAAAGAATTGGAACTGTGGTTTACCATTTGGTAATGAGACCCATCCTCTCTAAAGTTCATGATGTGTTCCATGTCTCTTTATTGAGGAAGTACATACTAGACCCAACACATTTTCTCATCTCTAAGGAAATAGAATTTTAACCTAATTTATCTTAGTGTGATGATTATATTTAGATTCTTAACACTGGAGAACAAATATTGAGGAATCAGATGACTCAACTAGTAAAGGTACTTTGGAGAAATCATAAGATAGAAGAAGAGGTGTTGGAACCTAAATAAGATGTGATGAATAACTACCCGCATCTATTCATGAGGTGAAATTATGGAAATTTCAAGCACAAAATTTTTGGAGGGAAGAATGTAACACCAGAGCTTCAATTATAGTAAGTTTTTCTTTCTAGATAAACAATAACAAAATGCACATAAATTTACTCAAGAATGTTATTGAAACCTAAATTACTGATTTTTATAAATTTAATTTTATGAAATGAATTTCATTTTAGAATTAAAAATGTAAAAATTAGCTTAGAGTGAATTTTTTGAGATTTTTTAGAAATAGTTGATTTTTAGGTGAATTGTGAAAACGTTGATTTTACAAAAACAATAACTTTTATGACATTATAATGATATAATAATAACTTAAAATATCACAAAACTTTTTGGTAAAACAAATATATATTTAATAAGTAATATAATTCATATGAAAATATAATGTTGAACTTAGAAATACAATCTTAATATCTTAGAAATTTAAGTAATATTTTTGTCCAAATAGAAATTGTTTTTCATACTTTTCTCTTAATCAAGTATTTACATGGTTCACTTAGGTTTTGGTTTTGTTAGAAAGAAAAATAAGTCTCATTTTATTTAACATAATCCAATTAATTCTATTTTAATCAAAATTATACTTTATTTTACTATAAAATCACTTTATGCTTAAAACAAACATTTTCCTAAAAACAGTTTTCGTTGCGTTTTGTGTACTTATATTAAAATTAAATGTTTATACTTACAAAAATTGAATATTTTAAAATGTATTACATATTTTAAATCATAATTATTGATATTAGTTAATAATTTTGACATAATTTTTTGACATAATGAATAGTAAAAACAATAAAAATTTGTTACAGCGATTAGGGTTAAAACAGGTTTACCGGGGATTAAACTAATAGATTAGGGTAAAAATGTAACTTAAACTTGTATAAACCTCATTGTTTGGTTTTATTTCAACCTACTATTATCATATTTGAAGCTATGAAATTTTTGATCCACTTGCACAAGAAAAATACATTCTATTATTAAAATCTTTTAAGTAATTCCAAGTGTGTCATTTCCCTCGCTTATAAAATGACACCACTTATCCTATATTTTTCACAAATATTTAGCCACTTAGCTTGACCAAGATCTACCCAAATATCTTACCAATATTCCTCCCCATGATCTAGAAGCTTTGATCTCATCAAATGGAAAACCTATAAGTTTTAAGGTATAAGACAAATGTGGTTTTCTGAAAAAGAGGTATAACTCTTAACTAAGCGTTTTCATTTTATTTCCTATTCAACATCATTAAAATATTCTATAACCATGTTCATATAATAAAAATAGTATCTTTAATATACTTAAATTTTGTTATGCTGGTTTCAAGACCCTTATTCATCTCCTTTTCATCCTATGGAAAACAAAAACATCACCCGTACATACATATGGTCTACCATCTTCACATGGTGGTGTAATTCATTTTTAATCACCATATGTATATAAATATGGAACTAATGAATATATATAATATTTATGGAATAATTATGATTCTATAAATATAATACATCATTTATCTTATTACCCTTCCATCTGTTAAAAAATGATTGTGTCGCTTGTGTGTGCGTGTGGACTACCACCTCCATGAAATGATGTGATTCATTTTTTATTTTCATCTTTCTAAATATATATATATATATATATATATATATATATTGAATATATATGATATTTATATCATTATTAACATTATGGGGATGATGGAACCATTTTCATGATGTAAGATCATAACTATCGAATCAAAACATACACGAAAAACGAAACAGTTAACACCCGAAATGATTATGATAATGAAAGATTATTAATGAACGAGTGATAAAATTTTATAAGTAAACCATGTATGGTATTATAAGTATGGATATTATTCTAGTATATAAATATTTTTAAATTTAAATTTATTATATGGGAGGTTAAAATCATTTACGAAGCAAGTTGATCTTGAGGTAAGGGTTTATTCCACAATCTCAACCCTATTCGGGGTTGTTTATGTTTAAGTTTTCATTGAGGAAATTATATGATCTTTCTATCTTAAGATCCGTCTATTTTCTTCTCCTTTGGTTATTTATGTTAATTAAAATTTTTCATATCATTTTACTCTATCTAATTACTCAAAAGTCTGAAAGAATGTTTAAGGAAAACCAACTTTGTTTTTCTATTCTATCGGGAATCTTTTTCTTTCATATCCATATTTACTTTAAAATGTTTTCAAGAATGTTTTTACTATTCTTAAATGATTGATTGAAATAATTTTTACCCATGTTTTATTTTCTATAAAAAAAATTAAATAAATCTTCTTTTTTGTTTTCCAAAAGATGGACTTTTACCGAAGGTGTGAACGAAATCTTTGTTTTAACGCTTATCGCACAAATGGTTTTTCCCACCATCATGAAAATTCTTTTTTTTTAAGCTTCCTTCACAAATTTTCATGCTTCTTTTCAAAAAAAATGTTTTTCTAATATTCTAGAAA
This sequence comes from Viscum album, assembly GCA_963277665.1. Taxonomy (NCBI): domain Eukaryota; kingdom Viridiplantae; phylum Streptophyta; class Magnoliopsida; order Santalales; family Viscaceae; genus Viscum; species Viscum album. The sequence goes on along the minus strand of OY728134.1, from coordinate 628,479,559 downwards.
TTTTTAGATTTTAAATAAGTGATTTCAAAATGAGAAGATTATTTTCCTCAAGAAATGTTATGATAATATTTTAGAAGAATTTTCATCTATGTTAATATATTTTGATGAATCTTATGTTTTACTGGGAATATACTCTAATGATATCATCCACCATATTTCTCTGAATACCTTATGATCGTTTTAACTGGGGAAAGTATTGATATTTTGTATGCTAGTTCTTCCAATACGGATAGTTATTGATTATTAAGGCATGTTGATTAAGTTGTATTGTTTATTCATATGATGAATGCATTGGAATTATTAAGTGATGGGTGGGGCCCAAAATTACATAGTCCCTCAATGCATCATGAGACAAAATAGGTTGGGTATTTGGTATATGTCTTACCCATTTATGTATAATGTCTTGGAATGAAACCTAAACGGCAAGTTTAAGATTTCTGGCATTATACATTTCATTGTACGCATTCCCTTACTGAGCATCTAAGATAACCCTTTTATTTTGTTTCCTTTCCTCGTGATGCCATAAAATGTACTATAATTGATATGTAATGATATACTAGAGAGAATAATAATGCTTTCAAAGAAAATACTATGTTGTATTTTACGTTTTCAAATGTAATGTGAGATTCAAGCATGTATATAATTTTCCAATACTACTAAACTAATCGATATTTTGGAATGTGATCACTTGTATCAAGTGCCAATATAATAAAGTAACAACCGGCTCTGAGCTACTAGGATTTAGATTGTTACATCTATAATAATTGACATGTTTATTGTGCTACAATTCACTATCAGCATATTGTTATTATTTGTCTTTCCATTCCCTTATTGGTGTGTTATATATACTTTTTATTTTTTGTCACCCAACTGATTACAACATTCAATGTTTGATTACAAAAATTATGATTACAACAATCAATATGTGATTTCACATATTGAAAACAAATATTACACCATTCTATATTCACTGTTAACATTTTATATATGTGATTATAGAATTTAGTACGCTATATATGTGTTTGCATTCATTGTTAGCATCACATATTCAATTTTAGCATGCTATATTAACTTTTAGTGTATTATTACCAATAAATACAAACATTAATCAAATAATTTATTTTTAGCATCCTTTAATTGTGATTACATGATGCTAATATGTATAAATTCTTTTTTGGTATTTTGTATTCATTTTATTTACTGTATATATTGTTAGTGTGCACTATATGTGTTAGCATACTGTTAGAAAAAAAATATGATAAAAGCATGATTAAAATGTGCTTTCATTCACTGTCATTATGTTGTTTTAAATATATCAATGTGTTTACATTCACTTTTATTATGATTTTTTTAGATTTCAAGAAGTGTGAAGGCCCAATTAACTCCCAATGATACCTTCCTGCACTTGAGTCACCAACCTATTTTTAAATTGGTTATGGAGTAGTACTTTTGATTATGTATGGTTAGATTTGTTTGGAATCATCCACCCGTAGCTAGCAACTCATGTTCTCCCCTCTATTGCAATCCAAATATAAACCAGATATATATTACAACCATGTTATATACACCTTTCCATTCTAATCATTTTTTGGGTATTTTCTAATGATAATTTTTTGGTAATGTGGGAATCAGTACAACTGATGGGCCAAGCCCAATAAGAAACTATCCAAAAACAAAGCCTCAAAATCAACTGAAACATACAAACACAATGAATTGGGCTATCCCAATAGCTAATCAAAGCCCCACAAACAAAACGGGTCATCATTCCCTGGGCCAGCACCTCTAGTGGAGCATAACTTAATCCCTCGAGCTTCGCACCCCGCCTTGGGCCTCACACCTCAAATTCGAGCATGCACGTCATCATCGTCACATCAGTCCACTGTCATTAGCGAGCATGCTAACATGCCAAAGAACCAGAACCAAACACCTACACAGAGAACCCAAATCACCTAACACAAAATCATGTTGGGAAAGATGGCAAGTAACGAACGTGCAAAAGAACAATAAAGAAAACACGCAGCGGAAATAAAATTACTTCCCTTCAAACAAGCCTGAAAAAAAAACGGATGCATAGTAACCAAAAAATATATGTAGAAAAATAAATGATGACACTGAAAAATTTTAATGTGGAAAACCCGAAATGGAAAAATCACAGGACCTAATCCATAAAGCAGAATCCACTAATAATCAAGAGTACAGGATAGAGATTTTCAAATATGAGCAAGATCTCAAAAATGATACTCTGATAAAATAGCAGATCAAAGGCAGAAAGAAGATGCATTCTGAAAGAAATCTAAAACAAAGAAACACATCCTGATAAATAAATCCAAATATATCTGGTCATGGAGGAAGAATTTTTGTTTTCCGAATAAAAGGTGAAGAAGAAAAACACCAAAATCAAATCAAAGACCACCATAGATGAAATCCAGTCAGATATGAAGGAATTCATTGGTTGTAGATCTGAAAACTATTGGGTGAAACTCTAACTATACTGCGCCTGGGAGGAAGAGGAGAGAATGTGACGCCTCTCAAGAACTTCAGCCTCTCAAAAACGTAACTCCTCAAATATCTATTTTTTCATTCTTTTTTCTAAAGTGGAATGTGGTGGTATCCACGTGAGGAGGGCCCCAACAAACTCTCCCTCTGACTCAATTGGGGATCACCATCAACCCTGCAATCATTCGGAAAGTCTCAAATTTACCTCTAGGTAAACTCCTAGTGAACATGTCTGACTCATTGTCATCAGTGTGGATCTTCTCAAGCTCCAACTATCTCGAATCAAGAACGTCATAGATCCAATGATACTGAACATAAATATGTTTCAACCTGTAATGAAAGGTGAGATTCTTTCCCAATCAAATAGCACTCTGACTGTCACAAAATAAAATATATTTGTCCTGGTTAATATTGAGAACTCGAATAAAAGTTTTCATCTGCAATAATTCTTTGCATGCCACTATAGCTGCAATAAACTCAGATTTTATGGTAGATAAAGCAACATGTCTCTACAATCTAGACTATTAAGATACAGCTCCCCCTACAAAAGTGATAAAATAGTCTAAAGCACACTTCCTGAGATCCATATCTCCTACCATATCTAGATCTGTAAAGCCACAAAACCAAGGTTCCCTGTTGTCAAAACACAATCTCATGTCATAAGTACCACAAACATAATGAAATATATACTTCACTGTTATCAAATTCTCTCTACCTGGATTAAATAGAAAACGATTGACCATACCAGTTGTATGAGCTATATCAGGTCTGGTACATACCATCACATACATCAAATAGCCAACAGCAGTTGAATAAGATATGTGTTGCATCTCCTCTCTCTCTTCATCAATAAAAGGTGACTGACTGGTACTAAGATTAAAATGTAAAGCAAGAGGATTGTTAACCACTTTCACTATGTCCATAGAAAATCTTTGAATAACCTTTTCAATATATCTCTCCTGAGATAACCATAATTTATTGGTCTTTTAGTCACGATAAATAAACATGCCATGAATCTATCATGTTGGCCTCAAGTCTTTCATTACAAAAAAAATGACAAAGATCCTTCTTCAATTTATCAATTATAGAAGTATCATGGCCAACAATGAGCATATCATCAACATAAATTAATAATATAATAAAACCATCATCAGTAAATCTATGAACAAAAACACAACGATCAGAAGATGTCTTCCTAAAACCATGATGAAAAATAATAGATTCAAACTTCTTATACCACTGTCTCGGAGCTTGGTTCAAACCATACAAACTCTTCAACATGTAGACATAATTCTCTTTACCTGTTTCAACAAAACCCTCTGGTTGCTCTATATAAATCTCCTCCTCTAAATCTCCATGGAGGAAAGCTGTTTTCACATCCATCTGTTCAATCTGCAGATCCAAACTAGTAGTCAAACCAAGAATAACCCAAATGGAAGACATTTTGACAACATGTGATAAAATCTCATCAAAATCAATACATTTATTCTGACAGAAGACTTTGACAACGAACATTGCCTTGTATCATGGAACGAAACTTGATTCTTTATTTTTAATCTGATAAATCCACTGATTTTTCAAAGCTCTCTTACCTGTGGTTAATTTCACCAGATCAAAAGTACGGTTGGCATGCAATGATCTCATCTCATCATCCATTGTTGCAAATCATATGTCATTCTGATCACTTTTCATCACCACATCAATAGATTTGGGTTCTCCCCCTTCATCAAGAAACACATACTCATCATGTGAATACCGAATAGAAATGGTATGATGTCGAGACTCCAGAGTGGAACTGCGGGTTTATTGATAACTCCTAGAATCGGATCATCGGAGAAAAAAAAAAGGTACATCGGAAACATCAACTCCAACCCATTCACCATGAACAGCATTATGCACATCAATACGGTCATCATAATAAAAAATATGATGTAAATGTGACTCAGAAACTGACTCAAGACTGATAAAACCATCAGAAGTTAGAGAAGTAGATTTTTCTCCCTTATCATTATCAGTAATATTATGATCCTCCTTAAACACTACATCACAGCTTTTGACAAGTTTCTTCAAAGTAGGATCAGAAAACTTGCACCCAAACTCATCATATCCACAAATAATAAAAATACAATGTCGTGACTTACCATCAAGTTTGGACCTCTCATCTCTAGGCACATGAACAAAAGTCTTGAAACCAAAAACATGTGATCATGTCTGATCTCTTTTCTATACCAAAACTTGTTAGGAGTGTCTATCTGCAAAGTAATTGTGGGTGATAAATTAAAAATATATGCAACAGTAAATAAAGTCTCACCGCAAAATTGTTGAGGCAACTTACTTCTGAAAGCAAACATCAAACTCTTTCCAACAAAGTCATGTTCATCTGTTCAGCTATATCATTTAGCTGAGGTGACTTAGGAGGCATCTTCTGATGTATAATACCTCCATGTCTGCAATACTGATCAAAATGACCACAATATTCACCCCCGTTATCAGTGCGTATACATTTCAACTTCTTACCATATTCTCAGCTAAAACCTCAAATTGCTTAAAAACACTAAGCACCTGACTTTTGGCATTCAAAACATAAACTCAAAGCTTACATTAGTAGTCATCAATAAATGTCACAAAATAAAGAACACCACTAAAGGTCTTAGACATTAAAGGACCACAAACATCTGAATGTACTAATTCAAATACATGTGACTTCTTGTGAAAAGAATGACTATTGAAACCCACTCTGCTCTGTTTTTCAGTCATACAATGATTGCACATGTCCAATTTGACACCCTTCAAACTTGGAAGCAAATTTTTCTTGGTCAAACAACCAAGCCTCTTCTCACTAACGTAGTTGAGCCTCTTATGTCATAACTTGGAAGACACACTGCACTCAACAACGCAAACAGTATCATGAGGAATAGAAGCTCTAGTCCAGTACAAACCTGACTGCTTCTTTCCTTGATCCACAATCATGGAACCCTTGGATAGCTTTCATTGGTCATCACTAAAAGTACTGATAAAACCATCATCATAAAGAACACTTGTAGAAATAAGATTCAGACGAACCTCATACGCATTTCAAACATTTCTCAAAATCAACTTACTTCTTATGCTGGTCCCCAAACAAACAGTCTTGATACCTACAATATCAGCATTACCATCATTACTCATTTTTAAAATCCCAAATTACTTGGGCTATAAGATGTAAATAACTCATTCCTTGATATCATTTGAAAACAGGCACCACTGTCAACAACTCAGCAAGAATCATCAGAAGCGGTATTAATGGAGTCATAAACAATAATAAAATCGTCTCATGTAGCGGTGATGACACGATCATCTCCATAACCATTTTTCTTCTGTTGATTTTCCTTTATTCTTATTTCTCTTTTCAGCTGATAGCAAAACTTTTTAACATGTCCTTACCACAATGATGACATTCAAACTCTCTGCTTTGACCTGGATTTTCTTTTGTATTTACTCTTACCACGACTGCTCTATCCCTAATTAATTTCTTAACTTCTCTCTTTCTTACCATAATGATGACATTCAAACTCTCTCTACTTCGACTTGGATTTTCTTCTTCCTTTACTTTTACCTCAATTGCTCTATTCCGGATTCATTTTCTGACTTCTCCCCCTGTTCTCTATGACTAAAAGCTCAAAAGAATATTTCTCCTAGGTACGTCTCCTAACCACTTCATTCAAAACATCATACTTAACAAAATTGAATGTCACAACACCATTAAGAGAAGATTCGGTTATAGTAACACACAAATTCTCCCAAGAATCACTTGTTTGAGGAGAAACAATTTATTGTTTCTTTTCTTAGATGCATAGGTAGTCTCAAGATTCTCCCACAAAGTTATAGCGTGAGAGATGTTGACAATATGGTTCATCACATGGTCTTCGACCCACTTACGAATGAAACCACAAACCATCTCATATTAAAACTATCATTCTTTATCGTACATTCTTTCTGTCTTCTGAGTACTAAACACTGGAAAATACATTCGTTTTACAAAAAGCAAATCCTTCATTTTTAATCGCCACATTTGGTAGTTGGCATCATTCAACAAAATCATCTGACTGTAATTGGATTCCATAATTTATCTAAATAAAAATCAAACCCTATGATACTAGATGTTGGGAAAGACGACAAGTGATGAATGTGAAAATGAACAACAAAGCGAACACGCAGCGGAAATAATATTTTTCCCCTTCAAATAAGCCTGAAAAAAAAAACAAAATACACAACAACCAAAAAATATGTGTGGAAAAAATAAATAATGACACCAAAAAATTTAAACGTGAAAAACCCAAAAAGAAAAAACCACAGGACTTGATCTAGAATACAGAATCCACTAATAATCAGGAGTACAGGGCAGAGACACCCAAAGATGAGCGGGGTCTCAAAAATAATACTCTTGTCATGACCCCCTCCCTCCAAAGATACCGCAACAAGGAGAGAGATAATGACCCCTGAGTCCCGCCTCCAGTAGGCTTAGGTTGACGAGTAGCACCGATGATATAAAAAACTCATGAAATGTGAGGCATTTACCTCTATAATAATGTAAGATCGGGAGATAAGATGAATTATCCACAAACAACCCCAAGATATAAAATAAAAAGAACTCAAAACCATCACACAATGCATGTATAAATAAAATTGATACAGATAAAAGTCTCCAAAAGTAAATACTCAAAAGCAAAGCTAAAGCAGCAACACAATAGTTATCCAATGTCCAAGCTAGTAATATCCAATATGGTTCACGTAATCCTCCTAGAAACCTGAAAACAGTTTATATATGTAGGATGAGCATACAAGTATACTCAGTAGGAAAACCAAAGTCTTTCGTGCACATGTGAAAGAAGCATCCTAATGTACTTGTGAGTAAACATCAAAATCAAACGGCGCCTATAGAAGTATACTAACCAAACCCAACATCACCAAGTCACGCTCACCAAATAACGCAAGTCAAGTAATATAATATAACAAGAATCACATCGATAAGGGTATCCCACACCGTTTTCTCGCTGGTATGTCGCTCTCACACCCCGATGTCATACGTCCTAGTGCTCTCATCTCTTTCGTATACCACATCATAACACAAGAACGGTCACATCACATCTCGCTCGTAGATACCTAGTCTCACCGCCCCACAAACATGGTCACATCACGTCTCGCCCGAAAACGCTAGGGTCATCACATCACAACCACTGTCATAATCAAGATAGTAGGGTATCATGATCATGTAGGATATCAACCTCGTGCCCTCCTCCTATCATGAACGGCCCCCACCATAACCGCCCCATGAGCACAGTCACATCCCACCCAAAAACACTTGGTCATCACATCTTGCCCAAAAACACCTTGGCTATCACATCCATAATCTAATGCACTAACAAACCTCCAATCATCGCAGTATGTGCAATACTTACCTCGCATGGAAGAGAGCGAAAAAAGAGTGGGTACCCAGTCATCCATCATCCCCATTAGATGTTGAGAAAAACACCCTTCGTGTGACTATGCAGACGTCAACACATAGTGCACGATGTGGGTGGGATGTGTGTAGAAATCACAAGAATATACAAGTATATACATATAGTCACACACAAACTCAACATATGGGTTCACAACCAAACACTAACCAACTCACAATATTGTCACCTCTAAATGCAGAAAAACCACACCACAAGCCACATGTCACACTTCACATTTCCAACCAATTATCATTATCCAACCAATTCATTTCATTATTTAACATCAACCACATTTAACCGCACAACCCATCATTTATTTATTCATTGGTCATTTCCATCTCATTAACCAAACCAAGCCCCAATAATTACAAACATTATTAAACAAGTTATTTATTTCATCACTACTCATGCATCTAGTACAAAACAATCACCACCTCATCGCCCCAAAAACACGGCCAACAACCACCTCACCGCCCCAAAAACACGACCAACAAAACACCAGTCCCCCATGCCCCAACCACACATCATCATCCCACAAGCACGGTCACACGTCACAAACATCAAGTCATTTACAGATTTACAAATGGGCTTTTATCACATTCTAGTTTACTTTAGGAGCGTTATTATAAGGCCCCAGCCTTAAACCTTACTTAATATTGAGTTATTACAAGATCACACATTGAGGATCTTTTCAGGTTTAGAGTTTGAGAGAATTAGATCATGAAACTTGCATTACATTCCACATTTAAACAAAGTGGTTACATAAAAGATAGTATTCATTCTTCCCATCAATGGAAACATATTTAAAATAAAACATGTATTCTTTCTTGACACATCCTTGACACTATCATCCCATCATGAACCTTTCCCTTGACCTGTGAAAAACATTTCAAAAACTTTGAATGAGCATAAAAAGATCAGTAAGGGTTATAAAAATATGGAAAGGAAACATGAGTTCATATATACATAAGAATGAAATCATACTTTACCCATAAAACATAGGCACTTTAACATACCTCATCAAATCATGAATAAATCATAGAAATCATAAGACATAAAAGGTAACTTGAGGCATTCATAACATTCTTACGTAGGGAGTAACCCTCTTGGTTACGTTTGGAATACCCACCACAGTATATTCCATAAATCTATTTGGAGAAACCTTAACGTTTCACTCCTTCGCGTTACCCAATGCATTGGAGAGCTATATCGGGCTCACCCGCCCTTAGTTTATCATGGAACCACCCGTATTCATAATAATGCCCAAGAACCTCAACATAATCATATCACATAAAACATGCATAAAGGAAACATAACATTTCCACCTTTCAATCACAAGATATAAATACAACACATTGATAGAAAAACATTATCAAAACCATTTTCAATACCAAAATAAAAGAAAAGTAAAACATGGTATTTATTTTTCTTTTAAAAAAGAAGGTATGGCTTGTAGAGGAAGCCGAAACTCAAATAATGGTCACGACGGCGGAGAAGTCGTTGTCGCCGCATACGTACGAAAAAAACATTCCCTTTTGTCATTTAATAAACACTTCGTATAAAAAAAGATTCCTTTTGAATAAACGTAAAAGTCAAAGGGGTTTATACACCGTATAAAAGAAGGTTTTTTATAAAACATAATATGCCTCAATGAAAGGATATTGAGACGAAGTCCCTTACAAAGACGGTATCATTGGTTTAAGGATAAATCAATTACATAATTATGTGTGACAAACGAATACACCAAATATAAGTGGATATTAAGTGTAAAATAATCAAAGGTCATTCACACATATTCAAAGGATGACATATTCAATAACTACATTTTGAACCCAAAGAAATCGAAATTGGGTTAAGAAGTTCCCTTGACAGCCTAACGGCGTCACATCAAAATGAGTTGATGAGAGATAAAAAAGGGTATCTCATCACTTGGACATAAAATTTACATCAATAAGGATATATGAGAACATATCCCAACATAACAATATGTAAATAAAAAGACCCAACAAAAGAAGTCTTTTAAAAAGAGGAGGGTGAAAAGTTCCCTTACCGACATGGGTATCTTTTGAAACATACACCTCGTGAAAGAAGGACAATACAACATTGATGTAAATACTCATAAAAGAAATTATATTACACAATGAGTAAAATAATGGGCAGTACATACACCACTCAAAGTAAATTATTGCAAATTTAGCATAAATCTCACGGGAATAAAAGTGAGATGAAAAATCCCTTACGAAAACTCGGCAGCCTAACGACGCCACATAAAACTTACAAAAATGGATTGATGAGATCAAATAGGGTATCTCATTATATTAACTTAAAGTTTATAGAAAGAGGAATATAAAAGAACATCCCCCAACATAAAAAAGAGGATCTTAAAATAAGTGACATAAAGGAGAGTACTTAAAAAGAAAGAGAGAGGTTAGATCTCTTACGAAAATTTGGCAGCCTAACGGCGCCACTCAAAACTTCCAAAATGGCTTGATGAGAGAGAATAGGGTCTCTCATCACATGAAAATAAAAATTACAGTAATATTAATATAAAAGAACATCCCAATAACAATAAATATGAGCTTTAAAAGGAATGACATAAAAGAGTGTACTTAAAAAGAAAGAGTGGAGTAGGATCCCTTACCTCAAGTCCAACTTGTCTTGTTCATTTCTTTATATTCCTGAATAATAAACTTTGATCAATTAATAATTTCCTAAGTACCTCATTTATATATTATTATTCAGTTAATATCACATATTATAATGTTATAATAATTGTTTAATAATGTTAGTTCATATCAGACGTTTTTGCCGATGTTTGGTACATGAGTCAAAAATGAACTTGTTTGAAAAAAGATTGCCCATGTAGTTATAATTAAATAATTTCCAGAATATTATTAATGATTAAAATATCATATATATCCAGTAAATATTCATTTTATACTATTCCATATCATTTGGAGATAAAAAACGAAAAGCACCGTTCATGGAGACGGTAGGTCGTACGTACGCATGAACGCTACTTTCATTTTTTGTCATATTAATGGAATTAAAACAAAATGAGAGAGATATATATATGTTATAATTCCAAAATTATATCCATAATTTAGATGTAATATATTACATATATATCCATTATATATATGTAATTATAATATTACATAACATTTTGAGATAAGAAATGAAATGTACCGTTCATGGAGACGGTAAGCCGTACGTACGCATGAACGCTACTTTCATTTATATCTCATACATTAATGGAAAGAAATAATAATGATATATAGGTATATTATAATTCTAGTATAACATCATATATAATAACTTTAAATCCATCCTTTATACGTCCCACATATGGAATTAACGAATCACATCACTTTGAGGGGGCGGTAGTCTACACTTCCTGAAATAGAGATATCGCGTTTACCCATAACGGAAACCATAAAGGTATGCCATAAATGAAAAATACAGAAGCTTAAGTAAAACATAAAAATATTATATATCATATATAAATATAGTGACATATTAATGGCCACCTTTAAAGTTTTTATATGAGTGTTGAACAAACATCGCTTCGTGAAGCAGAAATTCATCATCCACGGAAACAGTATGTTCTTTAACCATTAGATGTAGGTGTGTATAAGTGTAGCCCAAATACTTCTTATAACAACATCTTATTATATTTAAGATACTTGAGTTGTTACAAAAGAAATGAATAAAAAGAGTTTAGGGGGTTGGAGAGGAAAAATAAAACAAAAGGACTCAAGTGAAGACATTACCTTAAAATCGGGTAACTCCCTTTGGTTTGAGCTCAAAGACTTCCTTGGGAAGACTTATGCCCAATGTGGGGCTTCAAGGAGTAAGAGAGGGAAGTGGAGAGACAAAATGGGCAGAGTTTGGCTGAGCCAAAGGCTTTGGGAGTGTGGGTAAGGAGGTAGAGGTGGGGGCCTTTTATAAGAGGAGAGGAGGGGCACTCTTGTAAAGTTACAAAATGTTACTTTATTTTCAAAAGAGTTTCGGATTTTAAAGGTCCCACATTGATGTATTTCTAGGATAAGGTGATAAGGGTTCGAAATCCACTCATCCAATAGGTTTTTTACATGTGTAGGTCTTAGATATTACATTATCTTTCCATTTTATTTAAATCATTAAATAATGAGGTCATCGCTGCATCATCATGATGTCATAAATAATTTAATTTATTTAATGTATAAAAATTATAAAAAATGAATACTATGATGTAGGAAATCTTTTTATCTTTCCAATGAATATTTATAGTCAAAAATATGACTTGTATAACCCCATGTAAAAAATGTTTTAGTAAAACATCTCATGTTTGTGTCATTTTTACTTTAACATTAAATAAAAAGGTATTTATGTCTTTTTCCAACCAAAGTGGATCCATGGGGTCCCCAAGTTGACCCATGGATTGTCTTGGTCGGCCATGACACATCCAATGAGGGTAGGACATGTGTCTAGGTCATTTAATTTTATTAAAACATTATTATTACCATAAACTACACTAATTAGCTCTAATCGCGATTAAAAAATTAATAAGTTACTATTCACCAAAAAATTATTTTTATCCCATTGAACCACATTTTACTTCTTAATGACAACCATGTATGTCGGATTTTTGAAATTCAAAACACAAAGATGAAAAAAATTCATTTAAATGGAAAAATCAGTTTTTATAAGTACCACTTAGTGGTTTCACTATTCATCAAAATTTGAGGTTTTTCAGAAAATTACCAAAAATTCACCCTAAGATATATTTGATATTCCGAATTCAAAAATTATGTCTATTTTATAAAATTCAAAACACATAAGTTGCATTAATTAATTTAATAATTAATTCCCGCTGTCAAAACAAATAGCCTGTTTTTATGTAACAAAATGTATCAAAAGATTGACACTAGTTTAAGTCTGATTTCAAAGTGAAATTAATTCCAAAGACCACTATTGGATTTAATGGTAAAAATATATTCTAATTTCACTTTAAAACCAATTCAAAAGATAATCTAATCATATAAATAAATTTGATTAAAAAGTGGTTTTGAATTAAAATACAACATTTTACACTATTCATTAAAAAAATGAACTTTATCGGAAAGATACAAAAAAATTACACAAAGTAAATTTTGATGTCCCAATTCTTAAGAAGAGTTTTATTTGGTCCAATATAATTTATAAGAGTGAACAAAACTATATTTAATGATGGTTCTCCATCAAAAGGCAATAAGTGAACCTTTAGTGAAAACTAGGGCATATACGCCTAAAATTGAATTCTTTCCGTATTTTAAGCCTTTATCTTTTATTGGATAAATGTTAAAACATTTAAAAACATATATAATCATATTTTAGTTATTTCTATCCATTCCCGCCAATACAACGGCTACATTTTAACTACCATTTAAAATAATATTATTTTATTATTAGAGTGCAATGTAAGATTCCCAAGAAACTCGTTGTTGTGTGTTGGGTACGCCATCGAGCATAGCGTCCCCTTTAAAGTCATATTAATATTTTATTCACAAATATGGATAAATATGAAAATGTCATGTTCTTTATTTACCTGGGGTGTTACATCCTTCCCCCCTTTTGGGAATTGCGTCCTCGCAATTTTTAAAATTGATCTTGGAAACATCCTTGAAAGTCCCACATCGGAACAAGAGTCGGTAAAACAATCACTTTAAAATAAAGAAAGATAAGTACAGAGGTCACCCGAGTTAACCCATAATAGTATTCCATGTATAAAAACATGGACATGGAAGAAAAAGAAAAGGGTCATGTTCTTGAGGGAGAGTGATAGTAAACATGTCTAGGAGAAAGTTAACCATAAGAAAATCACAAACTTGTGATGGGTTAAACAGTATTCGATTCCCCAATAGGAAAAGTTAATAGACAAAATTTTTTTTAAGTTACTTTTCATTGAGGAATTTATTCATAAGGAAACATAATCACTTATCATGTTGACTTTCAACTTTTACTAGATTCCTTAATCAAACTCATATTTTCTCCAAAAGACGAGTATTTAGGAAGACTTGTTCACATTAAGAGTACTATAATCAACTTATAGAGAATCACCTAATCCACCAAAGAGAACTATATACTTCCCATATCTTTAGACCTTAACCAAAACCAAAACCAAAAAGGTTAGTACAAGGTCGGATAATCCAGAAAAGGATAACCCTTTAAAAAGAAAATCTATGCTTAATCTCCAAAATTTGTCCAACAAAACCCAAAGTTCAACGAGGACCATCCGATAAACAATTTGTCCATAAAATTCTTCAAAGTAAACCAATCTAATATTGAAACCAAAATATTTGAAGGATTTAGTCACATAGTCTTCCAAGTTAAATCGTAACATTTATCTCCAAACAACATCAGTTGCTCCTAAAGTCTCGTATTGAAAAAGTAATTAACTTAATCACATATCCTCCATGATAGGTTAATCATTTTTATAAATAACCCAAAATCAACTTAATCTTAATTCATAAAATCATCTAACTAAAAAAAATCAGTCAAACTAACCAGGGACTTCACGTAGTCCAGTGGTAGGCGATAAATACCCGTTGCACTTTGGTTGTGGGTTCGATTCCCACAGCTTTGTCCGACGCGACGGGTTGTCACACGGTCTGCGTGTTGTCCTTTTTCCAAAACTATATAATTGTCAAATCATTCCCCAAAAAGGGATAAAATCTTCAAAAATAAACATAACATATTTTAACCTCATGTTTATCTCATGCCTTTCATTTTCCATCATAACATATAATAACCCATAATTACCTCAAAAGTAAGGATCATATAAACCCTAATGGTTACCTTTATAATTATTACCTCAACTTCCACATCGATTGGTCATCTCGTACATGATGCATTATAGAACATACCAAGGTTCAAGTGGTTGATCATGACTCCTTGATAGTTGGTTTAGAACAACCACGAGTTTCCTCATTGAATACCCCATTTCATCCAGTCTCTTAATCAGAGAACCACCACAGTTTCCTTCAAACCAATTGTCACTTTGGTGCCTGCTAGATCTAGCCATTTACTAAAACCAAAAAGGTCAGTGTGAGTATATCAACATAACCATCATGTACTAATGAGTAAGATAAACACTAAGATATACTTACTCATTCACTTTATCTAAAAACTATGACACTTTCTAAAATCCTAGCCAAAATGGTAATGCCACTTATGCTTAAAAAATACCCTAACCTCTAAAGTTATCTAAACCGACCGTTGATACCAACTATAAGGCCCCAGCCTTAAACCTTACTTAATCTTGAGTTATTACAAGATTACACATTGAGGATATTTTCAGGTTTAGAGTTTTAGAGAATTAGATCATGAAACTAGCATTACATTCCACATTTAAACAAAGTGGTTACATAAAAGATAGTATTCATTCTTCCCATCAACGGAAACATATTTAAAATAAAACATGGATTCTTTCTTGACACATCCTTGACACTATCATCCCATCATGAACCTTTCCCTTGACCTGTGAAAAACATTTCAAAAACTTGGGATGAGCATAAAAAGCTCAGTAAGGGTTATAAAAATATGGAAAGGAAACATTAGTTCATATATACATAAGAATGAAATCATACTTTACCCATAAAATATAGGCACTTTAACATACCTCATCAAATCATGAATAAATCATAGAAATCATAAGACATAAAAGGTAACTTGAGGCATTCATAACATTATTACGTAGGGAGTAACCCTCTTGGTTACCTTTGGAATACCCACCACAGTATATTCCCTAAATCTCTTCGGAGAAATCTTAACTTTTCACTCCTTCGCGTTACCCAATGCATTGGAGAGCTATATCGGGCTCACCCGCCCTTAGTTTATCACGGAACCACCCGTATTCATAATAATTCCCAAGAACCTCAACATAATCATATCACATAAAACATGCATAAAGGAAACATAACATTTCCACATTTCAATCACAAGATATCAATACAACACATTGATATAAAAACATTATGAAAACCATTTTCAATACCAAAATAAAAGAAAAGTAAAACATGGTATTTATTTTTCTTTTAAAAAAGAAGGTATGGCTTGTAGAGGAAGCCGAAACTCAAATAATGGTCATGACGACGGAGAAGTCGTTGTCGCCGCATACGTACGACAAAAACATTCCCTTTTTTCATTTAATAAACACTTCGTATAAAAAATATTCCTTTTGAATAAATGTAAAAGTCAAAGGGGTTTATACACCGTATAAAAGAAGGTTGTGTATAAAACAGAATATGCCTCAATGAAAGGAGATTGAGACGAAGTCCCTTACAAAGACGGTATCCTTGGTTTAAGGATAAATCAATTACATAATTATGTGTGAAAAAAGAATACACCAAATATAAGTGGATATTAAGTGTAAAATAATAAAAGGTCATTCAAACATATTCAAAGTATGACATATTCAATAACTACATGTTGAACCCAAAGAAATCGAAATTGGGTTAAGAAGTTCCCTTGAGAGCCTAACGGCGTCACATCAAAATGAGTTGATGAGAGATAAAAAAAGGGTATCTCATCACTTGGACATAAAATTTACATCAATAACTATATATTAGAACATATCCCAACATAAAAATATGTAAATTAAAAGACCCAAGAAAATAAGTATTTTAAAAAGAGGAGGGTGAAAGGTTCCCTTACCGACATGGGTATCTTTCGAAACATACACCTCGTGAAAGAAGGACAATAAAAAATTGATGTAAATACTCATAAAAGAAAGTATATTACACAATGAGTAAAATAATGGTCAGTACATACACCACTCAAAGGAAATTATTGCAAATGTAGCATAAATATCACGGGAATAAAAGTGAGATGAAAAATTCCTTACGTAAACTCGGCAGCCTGACGACGCCACATAAAACTTACAAAAATGGATTGATGAGATCAAATAGGGTATATAATCATATTAAATTAAAGTTTATAGAAATAGGAATATAAAATAACATCCCCCAACATAAAAAATAGGAGCTTAAAAGAAGTGACATAAAGGATAGTACTTAAAAAGAAAGAGAGAGGTTAGATCTCTTACGAAAATTTGGCAGCCTAACGGCGCCACTCAAAATTTCCAAAATGGATTGATGAGAGAGAATAGGGTCTCTCATCACATGAACATAAAAATTACAATAATATTAATATAAAAGAACATCCCAATAACAAGAAATATGATCTTTAAAAGGAATGACATAAAAGAGTGTACTTAAAAAGAAACAGTAGAGTAGGATCTCTTATCTCAAGTCCAACTTGTCTTGTTCATTTCTTCATATTCCTGAATAATAAACTTTGGTAAATTAATAATTGCATAAGTACCTAATTTAGAGATTATTATTCAGTTCATATCACATATTATAATGTTATAATAATTGTTTAATAATGTTAGTTCATATCAGATGTTTTTGCCGATGTTTGGTACATGAGTCAAAAATGTACTTGTTTGAAAAAAGATTGCCCATGTAGTTATAAGTAAATAATTTCCAGAATATTATTAATGATTAAAATATCATATATATACATTAAATATTCATTTCATACTATTCCATATCATTTTGAGATAAAAAACGAAAAGCACCGTTCATGGAGACGGTAGGCCGTACGTACGCATGAACGCTACTTTCATTTTTTGTCATATTAATGGAATTAAAACAAAATGAGAGAGATCTATATATGTTATAATTATAGAATGATATCCATAATTTAGATTTAATATATTACATATATATCCATTATATATATTTACTTATAATATTACATAACATTTTGAGATAAGAAATGAAATGTATCGTTCATGGAGACGGTAACCCGTACGTACGCATGAACGCTACTTTCATTTCTATCTCATACATTAATGGAAAGAAATAATAATGATATAGAGGTATATTATAATTCTAGTATAACATCATATATAATAACTTTAAATCCATCCTTTATACGTCCCACATATGGAATTAACGAATCACATCACTTTGAGGGGGCGGTAGCCCGCACTTCCTGAAATGGAGATATCGCGTTTACCCATTATAGAAACCATAAAGGTATGCCATAAATGAAAAATAAAGAATCTTAAGTAAAACATAAAAATATTATATATCATATATAAATATAGTTACATCTTAATGGCCACCTTTGAAGGTGTTATATGAGTGTTGAACAATCATCGCTTCGTGAGGCAGAAATTCGTCATCCACGGAAACAGTATGTTCTTTAACCATTAGATGTACGTTTGTGTAAGTGTAGCTCATATCCTTTTTATAAAAAAATCCTAGTATATTGAAGATACTGGAGTTGTTACAAAAGAAATGAATAAAAAGAGTTTAGGGGGTTGGAGAGGCAAAATAAAACAAAAGGACTCAAGTGAATACATTACCTTAAAATCGGGTAACTCCCTTTAGTTTGAGCTCAAAGGATTCTTTGGGAATAATTATGTAACATCCCAAGTAAGTAATGAATAATAGATATTTTTATCTATGTCTATTAATGATTAAGATAGTGTTATAGAGGCTTAAAATGAAAATAAATACAATCTTATGCATGGAATACACTAATATTCTTAAAAGATTGTTTTACTGCCTTTTGATGGCAAACCATTTTTGAATCTATATTTTGATAATTTTATAAACTATGTTTGTCAAAATAAACTTATCCTTTATGATTGGGACATCAAAATTTACCTTGTGTGAATTTTTGGTATTTTTCTGACAATGTTCATTTTTTAATGAATAGTGAAAAATACTTTATTTTACATCAAAACTGCTTTTTAATCTAATTTATTTATATGATTAGATTATGTTTTGAATTGGTTTTGAAGTGAAATTAGAATATATTTTTACCATTTTATCCAATGGTGGTCATTGGAATCAATTTCACTTTGAAATTAGACTTAAACTGGTGTCAATCTTTTGATACTTATTGTTTTGTAAAAACACGCTATTTGCTCTGGCAGCGGGAATTAATTATTAAATTAATTAATGTGACTTATATGATTTGAATTTTTTAAAATAGACTTCATTTTTGAATTCGGAATATCAAATATAGCTTAGGGTGAATTTTTGGTAATTTTCTGAAAAACTTCAATTTTTGATGAATAGTGAAACCACTAAGTGGTAATCAAGCAAACTGATTTTTCAGTTAAATGAAAGTTTACCACTAATGTGTATTGAATTTTTAAAATCCGACATACATGGTTGTCATTAAGAAGTAAAATGTAGTTCAATGAGATTAAAATAATTTTTTGGTGAATAGTAACTTATTAAGTTTTTAATCGTGATTAGTGGTAATTAGTGTAGTTTAAGGTATAAATAATGCTTTAATAATATTAAATGACCTAGACACATGTCCCAACCTTATTGGTTGTGTCATGGCCGACCAAGACAAGCCATGGGTCAACTTGGGGACCCCATGGAGACATTTTTGTTGGGAAATGACATAAATAACTTTTTATTTAATGTAAAAGTAAAAATGACACCAACATAATATGTTTCACGAAAACAATTTTTACATGGGGTAATAAAGATCAGATATTTGATTATAAATAGTCATTGGAAATCTAAAAATATTTCCTACATCATAGTATTTTTTTTATGATTTTTAGACATTAAATAAATTAAATTATTTATGACATAATGACATCATTATTTGACGATTTAAATAAAATGGAAAGACAATGTAAAATCTATGAACTACACATGGCCAAAACCAATTGGATGAGTGGATTTCGAACCCTTATCACCTTATCCACGAATTATATCAATGTGGGACCTTTTAAAACCGAAACACATTTTCAAATAAAGTAATATTTCTTTACTTTCCAAAAGTGCCCCTCCTCTCCTCTTATAAAAGGCCCCCACCTCTACCTCATTTCACACACTCCTCAAGCCTTTGGCTCGGCCAACCCCTGCCCATTTACTCTCTCCACATCCCTCTCCTCATCCTAGAGGATTCCCTTTGGGCAGAATCCTTTCAAAGGAAGCCTTTAGGCTCAAATCAAAAGGAGTTACACTTTTAAAGGTAATTCATTCTCTCATGTTCATTTGTTTTATTTTGCTTCTCCAACCCCCTAAACTCTTTTTATTTACTTATTTTGTAACAACAACAGTATCTTAAATATACAAGGATGTTGTTATAATATTTATTTGAGCTACACTCTCACACAACTACATCAAATGGTTAAAGAACATACGGTTTCCGTGGATGGCGAAATTCTGCCTCCCGAAACGATGATTGTTTAACACTCATTTAACACCTTCAAAGGTGGCCATTATGATGTCACTATTTTTATATATGATATATAATATGTTTATGTTTTCCTTAAGCTTCTGTTTTTTTCATTTTGGGCATACCTTTATGGTTTCCATTATTGGTAAACACGATATCTTCATTTTAGGAAGTGCGGACTACCGCCCCCTCAAAGTGATTTGATTCCTTAAATACCATATGTGGGACATATAAAGGATAGAACTATGATATTATATATGATATTATACTGGAATTATAATATACCTTTATATCATTATGATTCCATTCTATAAAATACGAAATAGAAATGAAAGTAGCGTTCATGCGTACGTACGGCTTACCGTCTCCATGAATGGTGCATTTCATTTCTTACCTATAAATGATTATGTAATATTATAAATTCATGTATGTACTGGATATATATGACATATATGATATCTACATCATGAATACCATTCTGGATATAATGAACCTTTGACCAAATTAATAACATGTAAGTGTAAGAAGTCTATTTTTGACTTAAGAACCAAATACTGACAAAATGAACATTATTAACTTAACTGATTACATGATGTTCATAACATGGTATAAAAGGAATAATGAACTTGAAAAGATTCATAAGCAAGTAGATATTAACTCAAGTTTATTATTCAGGAGATTAAAGAACGTTCGGGTCAAGTCGGATACGAGGTATGGGACTTCGTCTCAATCTCCTTTCGTTGAGGCATATTTTATTTTATACACAACTTTCTTTTATACAGTGTATAAACCCCTTTGACTTTTATGTTTATTCAAAATGAATATTTTTTATACGAAGCGTTTACTAAACGACAAAAGGGAATGTTTTTTTCGTACGTATGCGGCGACAATGACTTCTCCGCCGTCGTGACCGTTATTTGAGTTTCGGCTTCCTCTACAAGCCATACCTTCATTTTAAAAGAAAAATAAATACCATGTTTTACTTTTCTTTTATTTTGGTATTGAAGATGGTTTTCATAATGTTTTTATATCAATGTGTTATATTGATATCTCGTGATTGAAATGTGGAAATTTTATGTTTCCTTTATGCATGTTTTATGTGATATGATTATGTTATGGTTCTTGGGAATTATTATGAAGACGGGTGGTTCCGTGATAAACTAAGGGCGGGTGAGCCCGTTATAGCTCTCCAATGCATTGGGTAACGCGAAGGAGTGAAACGTTAAGGTTTCTCCGAAGATATTTAGGGAATATACTGTGATGGGTATTCCAAACGTAACCAAGAGGGTTACTCCCTACGTAAGAATGTTATGAATGCCTCAAGTTACCTTTATGTCTTATGATTTCTATGATTTATTCATGATTTTATGAGGTATGTTAAAGTGCCTATGTTTTATGGATAAAGTATGATTTCATTCTTATGTATATATGAACTCATGTTTCCTTTCCATGTTTTTTTTATAACCCATACTGAGTTTTTATGCTCATCCCAAGTTTTTGAAATGTTTTTCACAAGTCAAGGGAAAGGTACATGATAAGATGATAGAGTCAAGGATGTGTCAAGAAATAATCCATGTTTTATTTTAAATGTGTTTCCATTGATGGGAATGAAGAATACTATCTTTATGTAACCACTTTGTTTATATGTGGAATGTAATGCAAGTTTTATGATCTAATTCTCTAAAACTCTAAACCCGAAAAGATCCTCAATGTGTAATCTTGTAATAACTCAAGATTAAGTAAGGTTTAAGGCCGGGGCCTTATAGTTGGTATCAAAGGTCGGTTTAGATAACTTTAGGAGTTAGAATTCTATTAAATGATTATCCAAAAATATTTTTTTTGGTCAAATTGAAGTGATATAGCATTTGAAGATTACCATGTTGCTTTATCTAAGACATGTTTGTTCAGAATGGTTTTCCGCAGAGGAAACAGGGAAGCAGTGCTAGGAAGGCATACAGAAGGAAATAACCTTCCGAATCAGCATCCAGAAATGGTCGGAATTGGAACTGAACAGTTTGTTGCAGTAATGGCGCAGTTGACTCGAGCGATAAATGGTGGTGGTATCCATGCACGAGATCAGCCAGATCAACCGCAGGGGAACATGTCAGTGGTGGAACATTTCATGAGGCAACATCCACCATCATTCAGAGGATCATCTGACCATGTGCTAGCTGAAGGGTGGATTAAAGCACTGGAGAAGATTTTTGATGTCATGTGGTGTTCAGACAATAAAAAGGTTAGTCTTGCTATTTACCGTTTGGAGGGTGAAGCAGATCAGTGGTGGTCTATGGTTAAAAATATCAGGGACGCCGATGAGATTGATGCTCTTGACTGGGATGAATTCAAAGGTATGTTTCTTGAGAAGTATTTTCCTAAGGCTGTTCGACTTAGGATGGAAAATCAATTCTTGGAATTGAGGCAAGGGGAAGACTCAGTGGCTGCCTATGAAGAAAGGTTCACTCGATTGGCAAGGTATGCTCCAAATTTTATCTGGGACCTTGATAGTAAAATCAATCGTTTTTACTCAGGATTAAAGCCAAAATATCGAAGGGAATTTGCTTCTCGTGAGTTTAAAAGTTATGAAAAGCTTGTTCTATGTGCTGAGAAGGTGGAAATGGAGTTTGCCGATGACCAAGTTTTCTATAACAACCAGTAGAAGAAGAGACTGAGGTGGCAGGAGAAAGGTAAGAATTCTTCAAAAAAGTCTGATGGTAAGAGAACTAAGTTTCCAGTTTGTGATAAATGTGGCAAAAGGCATGCTGGGGAATGTCTTCTGAATTCTGGGAAGTGCTACCGATGTGGTAAGATGGGACATAAGGCTCGTGATTGCACTGAAAAGGATCAAGGTGAAGGTAAGAACAAATTTTATTTACAATTAGTGAAATGTTATAAGTGCAATGAGATGGGTCACTATGGAAACGAGTGTCCGACAAGGAGCTTGAGTGATGGGAAGCAGTTAGACTACAAGCGGAAAGGGGTGGTGAAATCCTTTGCAACTACTTCAGCAGATGTCGGGCCATCAAATGAAGTTGTATCAGGTACTTTGTTTGTTTTTTCAGATTATGCCAGTGTGTTGTTTGATTCGGGGTCTACGCATTCTTTCATCTCTGAAAACTTTTCTAGTAAAATGGGAATACCATCTCAAGAAATGACTCATGAACTTTTGGTAAAAACACCTGGGGGAAATGTTGAGGCAAAAAGAATTTATAAGAATCTTCCTATCCTTATCTGTGGAAAGAACCTACTTGAAAACCTTATTGTTCTACCTCTAGTAGAGTTTGATGTTATCCTGGGTATGGATTGGCTCTCTATTTACCATGCTAATATTGACTGTAGAGCTAAAGAAGTTTCTTTTCAGAAAGACTTTCAGTTTGTTTACAAGAATGAACCCTTACTTTTGATAACATATCAAGAGGCCGAGAAACTTGTAAAAGATGGAAATGAATGTTACCTTGCACACGTCGTTGAAAATAAAGGAACTGTTCAGATTAATGATGTGTCAGTGGTAAATGAGTATCCTGATGTTTTTCCTGATGAGTTGCCTGGAATAATACCAGATCGGGAAGTTGAGTTTACTGTTGACTTAGTTCCTGATGTTAAGCCAATTTCAAAACCCCCTTATCGAATGGCACAAATTGAACTTTTAGAGTTGAAGGATCAATTGCAAGATTTATTAGAGAAAGGTTTCATTAGACCTAGCACATCACCATGGGGTGATCCTGTTTTATTTGTTAAAAATAAAGATGGTTCTATGAGACTTTGCATTGATTATAGAGACTTGAATAATATCACTGTTAAGAACAAATATCCTTTGCCTCATATCGATGATTTTTTTGATCATCTCCAGGGAGCTCAGTTTTTTTCAAAGATTGACTTGAGATCGGGGTACCATCAGCTGAAGGTAAATGAGGTAGATATTCCGAAGACCGTGTTCCGTACGAGATATGGCCATTATGAATTTGTAGTAATGCCTTTTGGGCTAACCAATGCACCTGCTGTATTCATGGACTTAATGAATAGAATTTTCCATGAGTTCTTGGATAAGTTTGTGGTGGTTTTCATTGATGATATTTTGGTGTTTTCTAAAAGTAAAGAGGAGCATGAAAAACATTTAAGGGTTATCTTGCAAACCTTAAAAGAAAAGAAATTGTATGGGAAATTCAGCAAGTGTGAGTTTTGGTTGCAACAAATTTCTTTCCTTGGTCACATTGTTTCTAAAGATGGAATAACTGTTTATCCTGCAAAAACAAAAGTTGTGGAAGAATGGCCAAGACCCACAAATGTAACTGAGATTCGTAGCTTCCTTGGTTTGGCGGGATATTACCGAAGGTTTGTTAGAAATTTTTCACGGTTATCTAGTCCAATGACTAAGCTAACTCGGAAGGGTGTTAAGTTTATCTGGACAAAAGAATGTGATGATTGTTTTCAGGAATTGAAAAGAAGATTGGTGAATGCTCCAGTTTTGGCACTACCTTCCAGTAATGGTGAGTTTGTTATATACAGTGATGCTTCATTGAAAGGACTTGGTTGCGTCCTAATGCAGAATGATCAGGTAATTGCTTATGCTTCACGACAGTTGAAAACTCATGAGGTAAATTACCCTACACATGATTTGGAATTAGCTGCTATTCTTTTTGCTTTAAAAATTTGGAGGCATCATTTGTATGGAGTAAAGTGTGAAATATATACCAATCACAAAAGTTTAAAGTATATATTCACTCAGAAATAGTTAAACATGAGACAAAGGAGATGGCTGGAATTAATCAAGGATTATGATTGTACAATTCATTACCATCCGGGAAAAGCAAATAAAGTGGCTGATGCTTTGAGTCGAAAAAGTAATGCTTCATTAACAATGTTGCGTTTGGAACGTGATCCTTTGGTTAAGGATTTGATGAACTTTGGCATAGAAGTTGTTGGTGCAGGAAGTCCTTCTGTTTTGTTTCAGGTATCAGTGAGATCATCTCTATCAGATAGAATCAAGCAAGCACAGAAGCAAGACAGTGAGTTGCAGAAAAAGGTAGAGCTAGTTCAGAAAGGTAAGTTTCCCGAATTCAACATTGATAATGTTTGCGTTTTGAGATTTGGGAAGAGACTGTGTTTGCCTTGTGATTCACAGTTGAAGAGAGAGTTGTTATGTGAAGCTCATAGTTCTCCGTTTTCAGTTCATCCGGGCAGTACTAAGATGTATAGAGATCTGCGAGAGTATTACTGGTGGGATGGAATGAAAAGAGATATTGCTGATTTTACTGTGAAGTGTTTGACATGTCAACAGGTTAAAATAGAGCGGCAGTTACCGAAAGGGATGCTTCAGCCTTTACCAGTTCCAGAGTGGAAATGGGAGAATATATCCATGGACTTTGTTGTTGGATTACCGAAGACATCTCGAGGTAATAATGCAATCTGGGTTATTGTTGATCGCTTGACCAAATCTGCTCATTTCCTTGCTATACAAGATACTTTCTCTCTTGATCAACTTTCCCATTTGTATCTTAAAGAGATAGTCAGGTTACATGGAGTTCCTCTCTCCATTGTATCGGATCGTGATCCCAGGTTTACTTCTAACTTTTGGAAAGGCCTTCAGAAGTCGTTGGGTACTGAATTAAATTTTAGTACAGTTTTTCATCCTCAATCAGATGGGCAGTCAGAACGAACAATTCAGACATTGGAGGATATGCTACGAGCTTATTCTATGGATTATCAGGGAAGTTGGGACCAACATCTTTCTTTGGTTGAGTTTTCATATAATAACAGTTTTCATTCCAGTATACAGATGGATCCATTTCAGGCATTATATGGGAAGCGGTGTCGAACTCCAGCTTTCTGGGATGAAGTGGGTGAAAGAAAGTT
Source organism: Viscum album (assembly GCA_963277665.1). Classification (NCBI taxonomy): domain Eukaryota; kingdom Viridiplantae; phylum Streptophyta; class Magnoliopsida; order Santalales; family Viscaceae; genus Viscum; species Viscum album. The sequence continues at coordinate 628,453,487 of OY728134.1, read as the reverse complement.
GATGGGACCAGAATTGGTAGAAGAGATGGCAGAAAAAGTTCAGCTGATTCAGAAACACATGAGAACAGCTCAGAGCAGGAAGAAGAGTTATGCGGATAACCGGACGAAGGATCTATCTTTCGAGGTAGGTGATCATGTTTTTCTCAAGGTTTCTCCTTGGAAAAGTGTGATGAGATTTGGTAAGAAAGGAAAGTTGAGTCCAAGGTTCATTGGACCATACAAAATTCTGGAGAGAGTTGGATCAGTTGCATACCGAGTGGCTTTACCTCCGAGTTTATATCAGGTACACAATGTTTTTCACATTTCGATGTTGAGAAAGTATATGTCAGATCCATCTCATGTTTTGAGTCCAGAGGTAGTTCAGCTGGAAGAGAACCTATCTTATGAGCAACAACCGGTCCAGATTCTTGACCACAGGGAGCAAGTGTTACGGAATAAGGTGATTAAGCAGGTAAAGGTTTTGTGGAAAAACCACATGATGGAAGAGGCAACATGGGAATCTGAAAATGCAATGAGGGATAAGTACCCTCATTTATTCGATAAGTAAATAAATTGCGGGGATGCAATTTTCTAAAGGGGGTAAGGATGTAACATCCCAAGTAAGTAATGAATAATAGATATTTTTATCTATGTCTATTAATGATTAAGATAGTGTTATAGAGGCTTAAAATGAAAATAAATACAATCTTATGCATGGAATACACTAATATTCTTAAAAGATTGTTTTACTGCCTTTTGATGGCAAACCATTTTTGAATCTATATTTTGACAATTTTATAAACTATGTTTGTCAAAATAAACTTATCCTTTATTATTGGGACATCAAAATTTACCTTGTGTTAATTTTTGGTATTTTTCTGACAATGTTCATTTTTTAATGAATAGTGAAAAATACTGCATTTTACATCAAAACTGCTTTTTAATCTAATTTATTTATATGATTAGATTATGTTTTGAATTGGTTTTGAAGTGAAATTAGAATATATTTTTACCATTTTATCCAATGGTGGTCATTGGAATCAATTTCACTTTGAAATTAGACTTAAAATGGTGTCAATCTTTTGATACTTATTGTTTTGTAAAAACACGCTATTTGCTCTGGCAGCGGGAATTAATTATTAAATTAATTAATGTGACTTATATGATTTGAATTTTGTAAAATAGACTTCATTTTTGAATTCGGAATATCAAATATAGCTTAGGGTGAATTTTTGGTAATTTTATGAAAAACTTCAATTTTTGATGAATAGTGAAACCACTAAGTGGTAATCAAGCAAACTGATTTTTCAGTTAAATGAAAGTTTACCACTAATGTGTATTGAATTTTGAAAATCCGACATACATGGTTGTCATTAAGAAGTAAAATGTGGTTCAATGAGATTAAAATAATTTTTTGGTGAATAGTAACTTATTAAGTTTTTAATCGCGATTAGTGGTAATTAGTGTAGTTTAAGGTATAAATAATGCTTTAATAATATGAAATGACCTAGACACATGTCCTAACCTTATTGGTTGTGTCATGGACGACCAATACAAGCCATGGGTCAACTTGGGGACCCCATGGAGACATTTTGGTTGGGAAATGACATAAATAACTTTTTATTTAATGTAAAAGTAAAAATGACACCAACATAATATGTTTCACGAAAACAATTTTTACATGGGGTTATAAAGATCAGATATTTGATTATAAATATTCATTGGAAAGCTAAAAAGATTTCCTACATCATAGTATTTTTTTATGATTTTTAGACATTAAATAAATGAAATTATTTATGACATAATGACATCATTATTTGACGATTTAAATAAAATGGAAAGACAATGTAAAATCTATGAACTACACATGGCCAAAACCAATTGGATGAGTGGATTTCGAACCCTTATCACCTTATCCACGAATTATATCAATGTGGGACCTTTTAAAACCGAAACACATTTTCAAATAAAGTAATATTTCTTTACTTTCCAAAAGTGCCCCTCCTCTCCTCTTATAAAAGGCCCCCACCACTACCTCATTTCACACACTCCTCAAGCATTTGGCTCGGCCAAACCCTGCCCATTTACTCTATCCACATCCCTATCCTCATCCTAGAGGATTCCCTTTGGGCAGAATCCTTTCAAAGGAAGCCTTTAGGCTCAAATCAAAAGGAGTTACACTTTTAAAGGTAATTCATTCTCTCATTTTCATTTGTTTTATTTTGCTTCTCCAACCCCCTAAACTCTTTTTATTTACTTATTTTGTAACAACACCAGTATCTTAAATATACAAGGATTTTGTTATAATATTTATTTGAGCTACACTCTCACACGACTACATCAAATGGTTAAAGAACATACGGTTTCCGTGGATGGTGAAATTCTGCCTCCCGAAACGATGATTGTTCAACACTCATTTAACACCTTCAAAGGTGGCCATTATGATGTCACTATTTTTATATATGATATATAATATGTTTATGTTTTCCTTAAGCTTCTGTGTTTTTAATTTTGGGCATACCTTTATGGTTTCCATTATGGGTAAACACGATATCTTCATTTTAGGAAGTGCGGACTACCGCCCCCTCAAAGTGATTTGATTCGTTAAATACCATATGTGGGACATATAAAGGATAGAACTATGATATTATATATTATATTATACTGGAATTATAATATACCTTTATATCATTATGATTCCATTCTATAAAATACGAAATAGAAATGAAAGTAGCGTTCATGCGTACGTACGGCTTACCGTCTCCATAAACGGTGCATTTCATTTCTTACCTCTAAATGATTATGTAATATTATAAATGCATGTATCTACTGGATATATATGACATATATGATATCTACATCATGAATACCATTCTGGATATAATGAACCTTTGACCAAATTAACAACATGTAAGTGTAAGAAGTCTATTTTTGACTTAAGAACCAAATACCGACAAAATGAACATTATTAACTTAACTGATTACATGATGTTCATAACATGGTATAAAAGGAATAATGAACTTGAAAAGATTCATAAGCAAGTAGAGATTAACTCAAGTTTATTATTCAGGAGATTAAAGAACGGTCCGGTCAAGTCGGATACGAGGTATGGGACTTCGTCTCAATCTCCTTTCGTTGAGCCATATTTTATTTTATACACAACTTTCTTTTATACGGTGTATAAACCCCTTTGACTTTTACGTTTATTCAAAAGGAATCTTTTTTATACGAAGCGTTTACTAAACGACAAAAGGGAATGTTTTTTTCGTACGTATGCGGCGACAATGACTTCTCCACCGTCGTGACCGTTATTTGAGTTTCGGCTTCCTCTACAAGCCATACCTTCATTTTAAAAGAAAAATAAATACCATGTTTTACTTTTCTTTTATTTTGGTATTGAAGATGGTTTTCATAATGTTTTTATATCAATGTGTTGTATTGATATCTCGTGATTGAAATGTGGAAATTTTATGTTTCCTTTATGCATGTTTTATGTGATATGATTATGTTATGGTTCTTGGGCATTATTATGAAGACGGGTGGTTCCGTGATAAACTAAGGGTGGGTGAGCCCGTTATAGCTCTCCAATGCATTGGGTAACGCGAAGGAGTGAAACGTTAAGGTTTCTCCGAAGAGATTTAGGGAATATACTGTGATGGGTATTCCAAACATAACCAAGAGGGTTACTCCCTACGTAAGAATGTTATGAATGCCTCAAGTTACCTTTATGTCTTATGATTTCTATGATTTATTCATGATTTTATGAGGTATGTTAAAGTTCCTATGTTTTATGGGTAAAGTATGATTTCATTATTATGTATATATGAACTCATGTTTCCTTTCCATGTTTTTTTTATAACCCATACTGAGTTTTTATGCTCATCCCAAGTTTTTGAAATGTTTTTCACAGGTCAAGGGAAAGGTACATGATAAGATGATAGAGTCAAGGATGTGTCAAGAAATAATCCATGTTTTATTTTAAATGTGTTTCCATTGATGGGAATGAAGAATAATATCTTTATGTAACCACTTTGTTTATATGTGGAATGTAATGCAAGTTTTATGATCTAATTATCTAAAACTCTAAACCCGAAAAGATCCTCAATGTGTAATCTTGTAATAACTCAAGATTAAGTAAGGTTTAAGGCCGGGGCCTTATAGTTGGTATCAAAGGTCGGTTTAGATAACTTTAGGAGTTATAATTCTATTAAATGATTATCCAAAAATATTTTTTTTTGGTCAAATTGAAGTGATATAGTATTTGAAGATTACCATGTTTCTTTATCTAAGACATGTTTGTTCAGAATGGTTTTCGGCAGAGGAAACAGGGAAGCAGTGCTAGGAAGGCATACAGAAGGAAATAACCTTCCGAATCAGCATCCAGAAATGGTCGGAATTGGAACTGAACAGTTTGTTGCAGTAATGGCGCAGTTGACTCAAGCGATAAATGGTGGTGGTATCCATGCACGAGATCAGCCAGATCAACCGCAGGGGAACATGTCAGTGGTGGAACATTTCATGAGGCAACATCCACCATCATTCAGAGGATCATCTGACCCTGTGCTAGCTGAAGGGTGGATTAAAGCACTTGAGAATATTTTTGATGTCATGGGGTGTTCAGACAATCAAAAGGTTAGTCTTGTTATTTACCGTTTGGAGGGTGAAGCAGATCAGTGGTGGTCTATGGTTAAAAATATCAGGGACGCCGATGAGATTGATGCTCTTGACTGGGATGAATTCCAAGGTATGTTTCTTGAGAAGTATTTTCCTAAGGCTGTTCGACTTTGGATGGAAAAGCAATTCTTGGAATTGAGGCAAGAGCAAGACTCAGTGGCTGCCTATGAAGAAAGGTTCACTCGATTGGCAAGGTATGCTCCAAATTTTATCTGGGACCTTGATAGTAAAATCAATCATTTTTACTCAGGATTAAAGCCAAAATATCGAAGGGAATTAGCTTCTCGTGAGTTTAAAAGTTATGAAAAGCTTGTTCTATGTGCTGAGAAGGTGGAAATGGAGTTTTCCAATGACCAAGTTTTCTATAACAACCAGTAGAAGAAGAGACCGAGGTGGCAGGAGAAAGGTAAGAATTCTTCAAAAAAGTCTGATGGTAAGAGAACTAAGTTTCCAGTTTGTGATAAATGTGGCAAAAGGCATGCTGGGGAATGTCTTCTGAATTCTGGGAAGTGCTACTGATGTGGTAATATGGGACATAAGGCTCGTGATTGCACTGAAAAGGATCAAGGTGAAGGTAAGAACAAATTTGATTTACAGTTAGTGAATTGTTATAAGTGCAATGAGATGGGTCACTATGCAAACGAGTGTCCGACAAGGAGCTTGAGTGATGGGAAGCAGTTAGACTACAAGCGGAAAGGGGTGGTGAAATCCTTTGCAACTACTTCAGCAGATGTCGGGCCATCAAATGAAGTTGTATCAGGTACTTTGTTTGTTTTTTCAAATTATGCCAGTGTGTTGTTTGATTCGGGGTCTACACATTCTTTCATCTCTGAAAACTTTTCTAGTAAAATGGGAATACCATCTCAAGAAATGACTCCTGAACTTTTGGTAAAAACACCTGGGGGAAATGTTGAGGCAAAAAGAATTTATAAGAATCTTCCTATCCTTATCTGTGGAAAGAACCTACTTGCAAACCTTATTGTTCTACCTCTAGTAGAGTTTGATGTTATCCTGGGTATGGATTGGCTCTCTATTTACCATGCTAAGATTGACTGTAGAGCTAAAGAAGTTTCTTTTCAGAAAGACTTTCAGTTTGTTTACAATAATGAACCCTTACTTTTGATAACATATCAAGAGGCCGAGAAACTTGTAAAAGATGGAAATGAATGTTACCTTGCACACATCGTTGAAAATAAAGGAACTGTTCAGATTAATGATGTGCCAGTGGTAAATGAGTATCCTGATGTTTTTCCTGATGAGTTGCCTGGAATAATACCAGATCGGGAAGTTGAGTTTACTGTTGACTTAGTTCCTGATGTTAAGCCAATTTCAAAACCCCCTTATCGAATGGCACAAATTGAACTTTTAGAGTTGAAGGATCAATTGCAAGATTTATTAGAGAAAGGTTTCATTAGACCTAGCACATCACCATGGGGTGCTCCTGTTTTATTTGTTAAAAAGAAAGATGGTTCTATGAGACTTTGCATTGATTATAGATCCTTGAATAATATTACTGTTAAGAACAAATATCCTTTGCCTCATATCGATGATTTGTTTGATCAGCTCCAGGGAGCTCAGTTTTTTTCAAAGATTGACTTGAGATCGGGGTACCATCAGCTGAAGGTAAAGGAGGCAGATATTTCGAAGACCGTGTTCCGTACGAGATATGGCCATTATGAATTTGTAGTAATGCCTTTTGGGCTAACCAATGCACCTGCTGTATTCATGGACTTAATGAATAGAATTTTCCATGAGTTCTTGGATAAGTTTGTGGTGGTTTTCATTGATGATATTTTGGTGTTTTCTAAAAGTAAAGAGGAGCATGAAAAACATTTAAGGTTTATCTTGCAAACCTTAAAAGAAAAGAAATTGTATGGGAAATTCAGCAAGTGTGAGTTTTGGTTGCAACAAATTTATTTCCTTGGTCACATTGTTTCTAAAGATGGAATAACTGTTGATCCTGCAAAAACAAAAGTTGTGGAAGAATGGCCAAGACCCACAAATGTAACCGAGATTCGTAGCTTCCTTGGTTTGGCGGGCTATTACCGAAGGTTTGTTAGAAATTTTTCACGGTTATCTAGTCCAATGACTAAGCTAACTCGGAAGGGTGTTAAGTTTATCTAGACAAAAGAATGTGATGATTGTTTTCAGGAATTGAAAAGAAGATTGGTGAATGCTCCAATTTTGGCACTACCTTCCAGTAACGGTGAGTTTGTTATATACAGTGATGCTTCATTGAAAGGACTTGGTTGCGTCCTAATGCAGAATGATCAGGTAATTTCTTATGCTTCACGACAGTTGAAAACTCATGAGGTAAATTACCCTACACATGATTTGGAATTAGCTGCTGTTGTTTTTGCTTTAAAAATTTGGAGGCATCATTTGTATGGAGTAAAGTGTGAAATATATACCAATAACAAAAGTTTAAAGTATATATTCACTCAGAAATAGTTAAACATGAGACAAAGGAGATGGCTGGAATTAATCAAGGATTATGATTGTACAATTCATTACCATCCGGGAAAATCAAATAAAGTGGCTGATGCTTTGAGTCGAAAAAGTAATGCTTCATTAATAATGTTGCATTTGGAACGTGATCCTTTGGTTAAGGATTTGATGAACTTTGGCATAGAAGTTGTTGGTGCAGGAAGTCCTTCTGTTTTGTTTCAGGTATCAGTGAGATCATCTCTATCAGATAGAATCAAGCAAGCACAGAAGCAAGACAGTGAGTTGCAGAAAAAGGTAGAGCTGGTTCAGAAAGTTAAGTTGCCCGAATTCAACATTGATAATGTTTGCGTTTTGAGATTTGGGAAGAGACTGTGTGTGTCTTGTGATTCACAGTTGAAGAGAGAGTTGTTATGTGAAGCTCATAGTTCTCCGTTTTCAGTTCATCCGGGCAGTACTAAGATGTATAGAGATCTGTGAGAGTATTACTGGTGGGATGGAATGAAAAGAGATATTGCTGATTTTACTGTGAAGTGTTTGACATGTCAACAGGTTAAAGTAGAGCGGCAGTTACCGAAAGGGATGCTTCATCCTTTACCAGTTCCAGAGTGGAAATGGGAGAATATATCCATGGACTTTGTTGTTGGATTACCGAAGACATCTCGAGGTAATAATGCAATCTGGGTTATTGTTGATCGCTTGACCAAATCTGCTCATTTCCTTGCTATACGAGATACTTTCTCTCTTGATCAACTTTCCCGTTTGTATCTTAAAGAGATAGTCAGGTTACATGGAGTTCCTCTCTCCATTGTATCGGATCGTGATCCCAGGTTTACTTCTAACTTTTGGAAAGGCCTTCAGAAGTCGTTGGGTACTGAATTAAATTTTAGTACAGCTTTTCATCCTCAATCAGATGGGCAGTCAGAACGAACAATTCAGACATTGGAGGATATGCTACGAGCTTATTATATGGATTATCAGGGAAGTTGGGACCAACATCTTTCTTTGGTTGAGTTTTCATATAATAACAGTTTTCATTCCAGTATACAGATGGCGCCATTTCAGGCATTATATGGGAAGCGGTGTCGAACTCCAGCTTTCTAGGATGAAGTGGGTGAAAGAAAGTTGATGGGACCAGAATTGGTAGAAGAGATGGCAGAAAAAGTTCAGCTGATTCAGAAACACATGAGAACAGCTCAGAGCAGGCAGAAGAGTTATGCGGATAACCGGGCGAAGGATCTATCTTTCGAGGTAGGTGATCATGTTTTTCTCAAGGTTTCTCCTTGGAAAAGTGTGATGAGATTTGGTAAGAAAGGAAAGTTGAGTCCAAGGTTCATTGGACCATACAAAATTCTGGAGAGAGTTGGATCAGTTGCATACCGAGTGGCTTTACCTCCGAGTTTATCTCAGGTACACAATGTTTTTCACATTTCGATGTTGAGAAAGTATATGCCAGATCCATCTCATGTTTTGAGTCCAGAGGTAGTTCAGCTGGAAGAGAACCTATCTTATGAGGAACAACCGGTCCAGATTCTTGACCACAGGGAGCAAGTGTTACGGAATAAGGTGATTAAGCAGGTAAAGGTTTTGTGGAAAAACCACATGATGGAAGAGGCAACATGGGAATCTGAAAATGCAATGAGGGATAAGTACCCCCATTTATTCGATAAGTAAATAAATTGCGGGGACGCAATTTTCTAAAGGGGGGAAGGATGTAACATCCCAAGTAAGTAATGAATAATAGATATTTTTATCTATGTCTATTAATGATTAAGATAGTGTTATAGAGGCTTAAAATGAAAATAAATACAATCTTATGCATGGAATACACTAATATTCTTAAAAGATTGTTTTACTGCCTTTTGATGGCAAACCATTTTTGAATCTATATTTTGACAATTTTATAAACTATGTTTGTCAAAATAAACTTATCCTTTATGATTGGGACATCAAAATTTACCTTGTGTGAATTTTTGGTATTTTTCTGACAATGTTCATTTTTTAATGAATAGTGAAAAATACTGCATTTTACATCAAAATTGCTTTTTAATCTAATTTATTTATATGATTAGATTATGTTTTGAATTGGTTTTTAAGTGAAATTAGAATATATTTTTTCCATTTTATCCAATGGTGGTCATTGGAATCAATTTCACTTTGAAATTAGACTTAAACTGGTGTCAATCTTTTGATACTTATTGTTTTGTAAAAACACGCTATTTGCTCTGGCAGCGGGAATTAATTATTAAATTAATTAATGTGACTTATATGATTTAAATTTTGTAAAATAGACTTCATTTTTGAATTCGGAATATCAAATATATCTTAGGGTGAATTTTTGGTAATTTTCTGAAAAACTTCAATTTTTGATGAATAGTGAAACCACTAAGTGGTAATCAAGCAAACTGATTTTTCAGTTAAATGAAAGTTTACCACTAATGTGTATTGAATTTTGAAAATCCGACATACATGGTTTTCATTAAGAAGTAAAATGTGGTTCAATGAGATTAAAATAATTTTTTGGTGAATAGTAACTTATTAAGTTTTTAATCGCGATTAGTGGTAATTAGTGTAGTTTAAGGTATAAATAATGCTTTAATAATATGAAATGACCTAGACACATGTCCCAACCTTATTGGTTGTGTCATGGCCGACCAAGACAAGCCATGGGTCAACTTGGGGACCCCATGGAGACATTTTGGTTGGGAAATGACATAAATAACTTTTTATTTAATGTAAAAGTAAAAATGACACCAACATAATATGTTTCACGAAAACAATTTTTACATGGGGTTATAAAGATCAGATATTTGATTATAAATAGTCATTGGAAAGCTAAAAAGATTTCCTACATCATAGTATTTTTTTATGATTTTTATACATTAAATAAATTAAATTATTTATGACATAATGACATCATTATTTGACGATTTAAATAAAATCGAAAGACAATGTAAAATCAATGAACTACACATGGACAAAACCAATTGGATGAGTGGATTTCGAACCCTTATCACCTTATCCACGAATTATATCAATGTGGGACCTTTTAAAACCAAAACACATTTTCAAATAAAGTAATATTTCTTTACTTTCCAAAAGTGCCCCTCCTCTCCTCTTATAAAAGGCCCCCACCTCTACCTCATTTCACACACTCCTCAAGCCTTTGGATCGGCCAACCCCTGCCCATTTACTCTCTCCACATCCCTCTACTCATCCTAGAGGATTCCCTTTTGGAATAATCCTTTCAAAGGAAGCCTTTAGGCTCAAATCAAAAGGAGTTACACTTTTAAAGGTAATTCATTCTCTCATGTTCATTTGTTTTATTTTGCTTCTTCAACCCCCTAAACTCTTTTTATTTACTTATTTTGTAACAACACCAGTATCTTAAATATAAAAGGATGTTGTTATAATATTTATTTGAGCTACACTCTCACACAACTACATCAAATGGTTAAAGAACATACGGTTTCCGTGGATGGCAAAATTCTACCTCCCGAAACGATGATTGTTCAACACTCATTTAACACCTTCAAAGGTGGCCATTATGATGTCACTATTTTTATATATGATATATAATATGTTTATGTTTTCCTTAAGCTTCTGTTTTTTTCATTTTGTGCATACCTTTATGGTTTCCATTATGGGTAAACACGATATCTTCATTTTAGGAAGTGCGGACTACCGCCCCCTCAAAGTGATTTGATTCGTTAAATACCATATGTGGGACATATAAAGGATAGAACTATGATATTATATATGATATTATACTGGAATTATAATATACCTTTATATAATTATGATTCCATTCTATAAAATACGAAATAGAAATGAAAGTAGCGTTCATGCGTACGTACGGCTTACCGTCTCCATGAACGGTGCATTTCATTTCTTACCTCTAAATGATTATGTAATATTATAAATGCATGTATGTACTGGATATATATGACATATATGATATCTAAATCATGAATACCATTCTGGATATAATGAACCTTTGACCAAATTAACAACATGTAAGTGTAAGAAGTCTATTTTTGACTTAAGAACCAAATACCGACAAAATGAACATTATTAACTTAACTGATTACATGATGTTCATAACATGGTATAAAAGGAATAATGAACTTGAAAAGATTCATAAGCAAGTAGAGATTAACTCAAGTTTATTATTCAGGAGATTAAAGAACGGTCGGGTCAAGTCGGATACGAGGTATGGGACTTCATCTCAATCTCCTTTCGTTGAGGCATATTTTATTTTATACACAACTTTCTTTTATACGGTGTATAAACCCCTTTGACTTTTACGTTTATTCAAAAGGAATCTTTTTTATACGAAACGTTTACTAAACGACAAAAGGGAATGTTTTTGTCGTACGTATGTGGCGACAATGACTTCTCCGCCGTCGTGACCGTTATTTGAGTTTCGGCTTCCTCTACAAGCCATACCTTCTTTTTAAAAGAAAAATAAATACCATGTTTTACTTTTCTTTTATTTTGGTATTGAAGATGGTTTTCATAATGTTTTTATATCAATGTGTTGTATTGATATCTCGTGATTGAAATGTGGAAATTTTATGTTTCCTTTATGCATGTTTTATGTGATATGATTATGTTATGGTTCTTGGGCATTATTATGAAGACGGGTGGTTCCGTGATAAACTAAGGGCGGGTGAGCCCATTATAGCTCTTCAATTCATTGGGTAACGCGAAGGAGTGAAACGTTAAGGTTTCTCCGAAGAGATTTAGGGAATATACTGTGATGGGTATTCCAAACGTAACCAAGAGGGTTACTCCCTACGTAAGAATGTTATGAATGCCTCAAGTTACCTTTATGTCTTATGATTTCTATGATTTATTCATGATTTTATGAGGTATGTTAAAGTGCCTATGTTTTATGGGTAAAGTATGATTTCATTCTTATGTATATATGAACTCATGTTTCCTTTCCATGTTTTTTTTATAACCCATACTGAGTTTTTATGCTCATCCCAAGTTTTTGAAATGTTTTTCACAGGTCAAGGGAAAGGTACATGATAAGATGATAGAGTCAAGGATGTGTCAAGAAATAATCCATGTTTTATTTTAAATGTGTTTCCATTGATGGGAATGAAGAATACTATCTTTATGTAACCACTTTGTTTATATGTGGAATGTAATGCAAGTTTTGTGATCTAATTCTCTAAAACTCTAAACCCGAAAAGATCCTCAATGTGTAATCTTGTAATAACTCAAGATTAAGTAAGGTTTAAGGTCGGGGCCTTATAACTTATGCCCAATGTGAGGCTTCAAGGAGTAATATAGGGAAGTGGAGAGACAAAATGGGAAGAGGTTGGCCGAGCCAAAGGCTTTGGAAGTGTGGGTAAAGAGGTAGAGGTGGGGGCCTTTTATAAGAGGAGAGGAGGGGCACTCTTGTAAAGTTACAAAATGTTACTTTATTTTCAAAAGAGTTTCGGATTTTAAAGGTCCCACAATGATGTATTTCGAGGATAAGGTGATAAGAATTCTAAATCCACTCATAAAATAGGTTTTGTACATGTTTAGGTCTTAGATATTACATTATCTTTCCATTTTATTTAAATCATTAAATAATGAGGTCATCACTGCATCATCATGATGTCATAAATAATTTAATTTATTTAATGTCTAAAAATTATAAAAAAAATACTATGATGTAGGAAATCTTTTTAGCTTTCCAATAACTATTTATAGTCAAAAATATAACTTTTATAACCCCTTGTAAAAATCGTTTTTGTAAAACATCTCATGTTTGTGTCATTTTTACTTTAACATTAATTAAAAAGGTATTTATGTCTTTTTCCAACCAAAGTGGATCCATGGGGTCCCCAAGTTGACCCATGTATTGTCTTGGTCGTCCATGACACATCCAATGAGGGTAGGACATGTGTCTAGGTCATTTAATTTTATTAAAACATTATTATTACCATAAACTACAATAATTAGCTCTAATCACGATTAAAAAATTAATAAGTTACTAGTCACCAAAAAATTATTTTTATCCCATTTAACGACATTTTACTTCTTAATGACAACCATTTATGTCGGATTTTTGAAATTCAAAACACAAAGATGACAAAATTTCATTTAAACTAAAAAATCAGTTTTTATAAGTACCACTTAGTGGTTTCACTATTCATCAAAAATTGAGGTTATTCATAAAATTACCAAAAATTCACCCTAAGCTATATTTGATATTCCGAATTCAAAAATGATGTCTATTTTACAAAATTCAAAACACATAAGTTGCATTAATTAATTTAATAATTAATTCCCGTTGTCAAAACAAATAGCGTGTTTTTATGAAACAAAATGTATCAAAAGACTGACACTAGTTTAAGTCCGATTTCAAAGTGAAATTAATTCCAAAGACCACTATTGGATTTAATGGTAAAAATATATTCTAATTTCACTTTAAAACCAATTCAAAAGATAATCTAATCATATAAATAAATTTGATTAAAAATAGGTTTTGAATTAAAATACAACATTTTACACTATTCATTAAAAAAATGAACTTTATCGGAAAGATACAAAAAAATTACACAAAGTAAATTTTGATGTCCCAATTCTTAAGAAGAGTTTTATTTGGTCCAATAGAATGTATAAGAGTGAACAAAACTATATTTAATGACGGTTCGCCATCAAAAGGCAATAAGTTAACCTTTAGTGAAAACTAGGGCATATACGCCTAAAATTGAATTCTTTCCGTATTTTAAGCCTTTATCTTTTATTGGATAAATGTTAAAACATTTAAAAACATATATAATCATATTTTAGTTATTTCTATCCATTCCCTCCAAAACAACGGCTACATGTTATCTACCATTTAAAATAATATTATTTTATTATTAGAGTGCAACGTAAGATTCCCAAGAAACTCGTTGTTGCGTGTTGGGTACGCCATTGAGCATAGCGTCCCATTTAAAGTCATATTAATATTTTATTCACAAATATGGATAAATATGAAAATGTCATATTCTTTATTTACCTGGGGTGTTACATCCTTCCCCCCTTTTGGGAATTGCATTCTCGCAATTTTTAAAATTGATCTTGGAAACATCCTTGAAAGTCCCACATCGGAACAAGAGTCGGTAAAACAATCACTTTAAAATAAAGGAAGATAAGTACAGAGGTCACCCGAGTTAACCCATACTAGGATTCCATGTAGAAAAACATGGACATGGAAGAAAAAGCAAGGGGTCATGTTCTTGAGGGAGAGTGATAGTAAACATATCTAGGAGAAAGTTAACCATAAGAAAATCACAAACTTGTGATGGGTTAAACAGTATTCGATTCCCCAATAGGAAAAGTTAATAGAAAACATTTTTGTTTTAAGTTACTTTTTATTGAGGAATTTATTCATAAGGAAACATAATCACTTATCATGTTGACTTTCAACTTTTACTAGATTCCTTAATCAAACTCATATTTTCTCCAAAAGACGAGTATTTAGGAAGACTTGTTCACATTAAGAGTACTATAATCAACTTATAGAGAATCACCTAATCCACCAAAGAGAACTATATACTTCCCATATCTTTAGACCTTAACCAAAACCAAAACCAAAAAGGTTAGTACAAGGTCAGACAATCCAGAAAAGTATAACCCTTTAAAAAGAAAATCTATGCTTAATCTCCAAAATTTGTCCAACAAAACCCAAAGTTCAATGAGGACCATCCGATAAACAATTTGTCCATAAAATTCTTCAAAGTAAACCAATCTAAGATTGAAACCCAAATATTTGAAGGATTTAGTCACATAGTCTTCCAAGTTAAATCGTAACATTTATCTCCAAACAACATCAGTTGCTCCTAAAGTCTCGTATTGAAAAGTAATTAACTTAATCACATATCCTCCATGATAGGTTAATCATTTTCATAAATAACCCAAAATCAACTTACTCTTAATTCATAAAATCATCTATCTAAAAAAAATCAGTCAAACTAACCAGGGACTTCATGTAGTCCAGTGGTAGGCGATAAATACCAATTGCACTTTGGTTGTGGGTTCGATTCCCACAGCTTTGTCTGACGCGACGGGTTGTCACACGGTCTGCGTGTTGTCCTTTTTCCAAAACTATATAATTCTCAAATCATTCCCCAAAAATGGATAAAATATTCAAAAATAAACATAACATATTTTAACCTCATGTTTATATCATGTCTTTCATTTTCCATTATAACATATAATTACCCATAATTACCTCAAAAGTAAGGATCATATAAACCCTAATGGTTACCTTTATAATTATTACCTGAACTTCCACATCGATTGGTCATCTCGTACATGATGCATTATAGAACATACCAAGGTTCAAGTGGTTGATCATGACTCCTTGATAGTTGGTTTAGAACAACCACGCGTTTCCTCATTGAATACCCCATTTTATCCAGTCTCTTAATCAGAGAACCACCACAGTTTCCTTCAAAGCAATTGTCACTTTGGTGCCTGCTAGATCTAGCCATTTACTAAAACCAAAAAGGCCAGTGTGAGTATATCAACATAACCATCATGTACTAATGAGTAATATAAACACTAAGATATACTTACTCATTCACTTTATCTAAAAACTATGACACTTTCTAAAATCCTAGCCAAAATGGTAATGCCACTTATACTTAAAAAATAATCTAACCTCTAAAGTTATCTAAACCGACCTTTGATACCAACTATAAAGCCCCAGCCTTAAACCTTAATTAATCTTGAGTTATTACAAGATTACACATTGAGGATCTTTTCAGGTTTAGAGTTTTAGAGAATTAGATCATGAAACTTGCATTACATTCCACATTTAAACAAAGTGGTTACATAAAAGATAGTATTCATTCTTCCCAACAACGGAAACATATTTAAAATAAAACATGGATTCTTTCTT
This sequence comes from Viscum album, assembly GCA_963277665.1. NCBI lineage: Eukaryota > Viridiplantae > Streptophyta > Magnoliopsida > Santalales > Viscaceae > Viscum > Viscum album. The sequence goes on along the minus strand of OY728134.1, from coordinate 628,437,492 downwards.
GAAAAATCCTTGACACTATCATCCCATCATGAACCTTTCCCTTGACCTATGAAAAACATTTCAAAAACTTGGGATGAGCATAAAAAGCTCAGTAAGGGTTATAAAAATATGGAAAGGAAACATGAGTTCATATATACATAAGAATGAAATCATACTTTACCCATAAAACATAGGCACTTTAACATACCTCATAAAATCATGAATAAATCATAGAAATCATAAGACATAAAAGGTAACTTGAGGCATTCATAACATTCTTACGTAGGGAGTAACCCTCTTGGTTACGTTTGGAATACCCACCACAGTATATTCCCTAAATCTCTTCGGAGAAACCTTAACGTTTCACTCCTTCGCGTTACCCAATGCATTGGAGAGCTATATCGGGCTCACCCGACCTTAGTTTATCACGGAACCACCCGTATTCATAATAATTCCCAAGAACCTCAACATAATCATATCACATAAAACATGCATAAAGGAAACATAACATTTCCATCTTTCAATCACAAGATATCAATACAACACATTGATATAAAAACATTATGAAAACCATTTTCAATACCAAAATAAAAGAAAAGTAAAACATGATATTTATTTTTCTTTTAAAAAAGAAGGTATGGCTTGTAGAGGAAGCTGAAACTCAAATAATGGTCACGATGGCAGAGAAGTCGTTGTCGCCGCATACGTACGAAAAAAACATTCCCTTTTGTCATTTAATAAATACTTCGTATAAAAAAGATTCCTTTTGAATAAACGTAAAAGTCAAAGGGGTTTATACACCGTATAAAATAAGGTTGTGTATAAAACAGAATATGCCTCAATGAAAGGAGATTGAGACGAAGTCCCTTACAAAGACGGTATCCTTGGTTTAAGGATAAATCTATTACATAATTATGTGTGACAAACGAATACACCAAATATAAGTGGATATTAAGTGTAAAATAATCAAATTTCATTCACACATATTCAAAGGATGACATGTTCAATTACTACATGTTGAACCCAAAGAAATTGAAATTGGGTTAGGAAGTTCCCTTTACAGCCTAATGGCGTCACATCAAAATGAGTTGATGAGAGATAAAAAAAAGGGTATCTCATCACTTGGACATAAAATTTACATCAATAAGGATATATGAGAACATATCCCAACATAACAATATGTAAATTAAAAGACCCAACAAAAGAAGTCTTTTAAAAAGAGGAGGGTGAAAGGTTCCCTTACAGACATGGGTATCTTTCGAAACATACACCTCGTGAAAGAAGGACAATACAACATTGATGTAAATACTCATAAAATAAATTATATTACACAATGAGTAAAATAAAGGGCAGTACATACACCACTCAAAGGAAATTATTTCAAATGTAGCATAAATCTCACAGGAATAAAAGTGAGATGAAAAATCCATTACGAAAACTCGGCAGCCTAACGACGCCACATAAAACTTACAAAAATGGATTGATGAGATCAAATAGGGTATCTCATCATATTAACTTAAAGTTTATAGAAAGAGGAATATAAAAGAACATCCCCCAACATAAAAAAGAGGAGCTTAAAAGAAGTGACATAAAGGAGAGTACTTAAAAAGAAAGAGAGAGGTTAGATCTCTTACGAAAATTTGGCAGCCTAACAGCGCCACTCAAAACTTCCAAAATGGCTTGATGAGAGAGAATAGGGTCTCTCATCACATGAACATAAAAATTACAGTAATATTAATATAAAATAACATCCCAATAACAAGAAAGATTAGCTTTAAAAGGAATGACATAAAAGAGTGTACTTAAAAAGAAAGAGTGGAGTAGGATCCCTTACCTCAAGTCCAACTTGTCTTGTTCATTTCTTTATATTCCTGAATAATAAACTTTGGTCAATTAATAATTGTCTAAGTAACTCCTTTAGATATTATTATTCAGTTAATATCACATATTATAATTTTATAATAATTGTTTAATAATGTTAGTTCATATCAGACGTTTTTGCCGATGTTTGGTACATGAGTCAAAAATGAACTTGTTTGAAAAAAGATTGCCCATGTAGTTATAAGTAAATAATTTCCAGAATATTATTAATGATTAAAATATCATATATATCCAGTGAATATTCATTTTATACTATTCTATATCATTTGGAGATAAAAAACGAAAAGCACCGTTCATGGAGACGGTAGGCCGTACGTACGCATGAACGCTACTTTCATTTTTTGTCATATTAATGGAATTAAAACAAAATGAGAGAGATATATATATGTTATAATTCTAGAATGATATCCATAATTTATATGTAATATATTACATATATATCCATTATATATATGTACTTATAATATTACATAACATTTTGAGATAAGAAATGAAATGTACCGTTCATGGAAACGGTAAGCCGTACGTACGCATGAACGCTACTTTCATTTCTATCTCATAAATTAATGGAAATAAATAATAATGATATAGAGGTATATTATAATTATAGTATAACATCATATATAATAACTTTAAATCCATCCTTTATACATCCCACATATGGAATTAAAGAATCACATCACTTTGAGGGGGCGGTAGGCCGCACTTCCTGAAATGGAGATATCGCGTTTACCCATAATGGAAACCATAAAGGTATGACATAAATGAAAAATAAAGAAGCTTAAGTAAAACCTAAAAATATTATATATCATATTTAAATATATTGACATCTTAATGGTCACCTTTGAAGGTGTTATATGAGTGTTGAACAATCATCACTTCGTGAGGCAGAAATTCGTCATCCACGGAAACAGTATGTTCTTTAACCATTAGATGTAGGTGTGTGTAAGTGTAGCCCAAATATTTCTTATAAAAATATCCTAGTATATTGAAGATACTGGAGTTTTTACAAAAGAAATTAATAAAAAGAGTTTAGGGGGTTGGAGAGGCAAAATAAAACAAAAGGACTCAAGTGAAGACATTACCTTAAAATCGGGTAACTCCCTTTGGTTTGAGCTCAAAGGCTTCCTTGGGAAGACTTATGCCCAATGTGAGTCTTCAAGGAGTAATAGAGGGAAGTGGAGAGACAAAATGGGTAGAGGTTGGCCGATCCAAAGGCTTTGGGAGTGTGGGTAAGGAGGTAGAGGTGGGGGCCTTTTATAAGAGGAGAGGAGGGGCACTCTTGTAAAGTTACAAAATGTTACTTTATTTTCAAAAAAGTTTCGGATTTTAAAGGTCCCACATTGATTTATTTCGAGGATAAGGTGATAAGGGTTATAAATCCAATCATCCAATAGGTTTTGGACATGTGTAGGTCTTAGATATTACATTATCTTTCCATTTTATTTAAATCGTTAAATAATGAGGTCATCGCTGCATCATCATGATGTCATAAATAATTTAATTTATTTAATGTCTAAAAATTATAAAAAAAATACTATGATGTATGAAATCTTTTTAGCTTTCCAATGACTATTTATAGTCAAAAATATGACTATTATAACCCCATGTAAAAATTGTTTTAGTAAAACATCTCATTTTTGTGTCATTTTTACTTTAACATTAAATAAAAAGGTATTTATGTCTTTTTCCAACCAAAGTGGATCCATGGGGTCCCCAAGTTGACTCATAGATTGTCTTGGTCGGTCATGACACATCCAATGAGGGTAGGACATGTGTCTAGGTCATTTAATTTTATTAAAACATTATTATTGCCATAAACTACACTAATTAGCTCTAATCGCGATTAAAAAATTAATAAGTTACTATTCACCAAAAAATTATTTTTATCCCATTGAACCAAATTTTACTTTTTAATGACAACCATGTATGTCGGATTTTTGAAATTCAAAACACAAAGATGCCAAAATTTCATTTAAACGGAAAAAGCAGTTTTTATAAGTACCACTTAGTGGTTTCACTATTCATCGAAAATTGAGGTTTTTCAGAAAATTACCAAAAATTCACCCTAAGCTATATTTTATATTCCGAATTCAAAAATGATGTCTATTTTACAAAATTCAAAACACATAAGTTTCATTAATTAATTTAATAATTAATTCCCGCTGTCAAAACAAATATCGTCTTTTTATGAAACAAAATGTATCAAAAGATTGACACTAGTTTAAGTCCGATTTCAAATTAAAATTAATTCCAAAGACCACTATTGGATTTAATGGTAAAAATATATTCTAATTTCACTTTAAAACCAATTAAAAAGATAATCTAATAATATAAATAAATTTGATTAAAAAGAGGTTTTGAATTAAAATACAACATTTTACACTATTCATTAAAAAAATAACTTTATCGGAAAGATACAAAAAATTTACACAAAGTAAATTTTGATGTCTCAATTCTTAAGAAGAGTTTTATTTGGTCTAATAGAATGTATAAGATTGAACAAAACTATATTTAATGACGGTTCGCCATCAAAAGGCAATAAGTGAACCTTTAGTGAAAACTAGGGCATATACGCCTAAAATTGAATTCTTTCCGTATTTTAAGCCTTTATCTTTTATTGGATAAATGTTAAAACATTTAAAAACATATATAATAATATTTTAGTTATTTCTATTCATTCTCGCCAATACAACGGATACATGTTCACTACCATTTAAAATAATATTATTTTATTATTAGAGTGCAACGTAAGATTCCCAAGAAACTCGTTGTTGTGTGTTGGGTACGCCATCGAGCATAGCTTCCCATTTAAAGTCATATTAATATTTTATTCACAAATATGGATAAATATGAAAATGTCATATTCTTTATTTACCTGGGGTGTTACATCCTTCCCCCCTTTTGGGAATTGCGTCCTCGCAATTTTTAAAATTGAGCTTGGAAACATCCTTGAAAGTCCCACGTCGGAACAAGAGTCGGTAAAACAATCACTTTAAAATAAAGGAAGATAAGTACAGAGGTCACCCGAGTTAACCCATACTAGGATTCCATGTAGAAAAACATGGACATGGAAGAAAAAGCAAGGGGTCATGTTCTTGAGGGAGAGTGATAGTAAACATATCTAGGAGAAAGTTAACCATAAGAAAATCACAAACTTGTGATGGGTTAAACAGTATTCGATTCCCCAATAGGAAAAGTTAATAGAAAACATTTTTGTTTTAAGTTACTTTTTATTGAGGAATTTATTCATAAGGAAACATAATCACTTATCATGTTGACTTTCAACTTTTACTAGATTCCTTAATCAAACTCATATTTTCTCCAAAAGACGAGTATTTAGGAAGACTTTTTCACATTAAGAGTACTATAATCAACTTATAGAGAATCACCTAATCCACCAAAGAGAACTATATACTTCCCATATCTTTAGACATTAACCAAAACCAAAACCAAAATGGTTATTACAAGGTCAGATAATCCAGAAAAGGATAACCCTTTAAAAAGAAAATCTATGCTTAATCTCCAAAATTTGTCCAACAAAACCCAAAGTTCAACAAGGACCATCCGATAAACAATTTGTCCATAAAATTCTTCAAAGTAAACCAATCTAATATTGAAACCCAAATATTTGAAGGATTTAGTCACATAATCTTCCAAGTTAAATCGTAACATTTATCTCCAAACAACATCAGTTGCTCCTAAAGTCTCGTATTGAAAAGTAATTAACTTAATCACATATCCTCCATGATAGGTTAATCATTTTCATAAATAACCCAAAATCAACCTACTCTTAATTCATAAAATCATCTAACTAAAAAAAATCAGTGAAACTAACTAGGGACTTCACGTAGTCCAGTGGTAGGCGATAAATACCAGTTGCACTTTGGTTGTGGGTTCGATTCCCACAGCTTTGTCCGACGCGACGGGTTGTTACACGGTCTGCGTGTCACTAGTGCAGAAAACATTTTTTACGTCGGTTATTTTTCATTTTTTACGTCGGTTTCTAGCTGATGTTAATACGTGCGACGTTATAAATAAGGTTTTTGACGTCGGTTATTTAAATACCGACGTCAAAAACATAAAATCGCGATGTTTATCACGTCGGTTATTTTAGAACCGACGTGATAAAGAAAATGGGAAGGGTTTATCACGTCGGTTATTTAACAACCGACGTGATAAAAGGCCTGGAAAATGATTTATCATGTCGGTTATTAAACAACTGACGTGATAAATAGGGGCGAGGGGGGGTTATCACGTCGGTTCTTATAAAACCGACGTGAAAAACCGGGGGAGGGGGGTTTATCACGTCAGTTATTATATAACTGCCGTGATAAACCAGCGGGAGGCGGTTTATCACGTCGGTTATTCAATAACCGACGTGATAAACCATTGTCCAGGCCTTTTATCACGTCGGTTATTCAATAACCGACGTGATAAACCATTCTCCAGGCCTTTTATCACGTCGGTTATTCAATAACCGACGTGATAAACTATTTTCCAGGCATTTTATCACGTCGGTTATTAAACAACTGATGTGATAAACAGGGGCGAGTGGGGTTTATCACGTCGGTTCTTATAAAACTGACGTGAAAAACCGGGGGAGGGGGGTTTATCACATCGGTTATTCAATAACCGATGTGATAAACCATTGTCCAGGCCTTTTATCACGTCGGTTATTCAATAACCGACGTGATAAACCATTCTCCGTGCCTTTTATCACGTCGGTTATTAAATAACTGACGTGATAAAGCATTCTCCAGGCCTTTTATCACGTCGGTTATTAAATAACCGATGTGATAAAATATTTTCCAGGCATTTTATCACGTCGGTTATTAAATAACCAACGTGATAAACTATTTTCCAGGCATTTTATCACGTCGTTTATTTAATAACCGATGTGATAAAACCAATTTTTTTTAAGCAGAATTCAGTCATCTTCTCTCCACCAGAATCAACCAGAAAACAAATCAAGAAATTGTACCACAAAAACAGAAGTAGATCAAAATTAAGCATGTACATAGATAACATATAAAACTTACCCCCTAGACAGCCCCCACCCTCATTTATACCCCATGGACAGCCCTCCCCCACCCCGTTGGAGCCCTCACCCTCATGTATACCCCCTGGACAGCCCTCCCCCACCCCATTGGAGATCTCACCCTCATGTATACCCCTTGGACAGCCCTCCCCCACCCCATTGGAGCCCCCACCACACTCCTGGACTGCCCCCCGACCCTCGGACACCCCCAAACACCCCTCGACAACCCCCACCCGCCTGAACAGCACCCCCTCACCCCACTTGATAGCCCCCACCACACCCCTGGACAGCCCCAACCACCCCTGGACAACCCCCCACCCCTGGACAGCACTCCCACACCCCTGGACCGCCTTCCCACACCCATGGACATCCCTGCCACCCCCCAGGATTGTCCCCCCACCCCACCGGACAGCCCTCCCAGACCGCTGGACACCCCCCAACCCCACTGAACACACCCCCACACCCTTGGAACCCCTCCCCCACAGACCCAAATCCATACCAGAAAAACCATCAAAAGTAGACCAAAACAAGAAGTAGAGAAAAATTAAACATTCACTTATATAACATTCAAAACTTACACTGTCAACTTCAAAAAAAACTAAATCCAACATAAAAAACTACCAAATACACAATTAAAACGACAATATTCAAAATTACATTTTACATTACAAACAACTAAAATTCAATCAAACTTGTAAAATAATTTTACCACTCCACTTGTACATGTTTGATGTATTCAGCAGTATAGGGTTGAGGGTCATCAAAAATCTACAAATGGAAAAGAAGATAGTTAACGTCTATAATGAATAAATCAAATTGAATTATTATGGCAAAGTTTAAGAGGAAATCGTACCAGGTCAAAATCCACAACTGTCCCAGTTATTATTATTTCATACATAAATCTTAACATATAATATCAGCATTCGATGAAGCCTTGTTGTTCATGACAATTCTGTTTGAATGAGTGTAAATTCAATATATTATTTTTATGTAATAAATCAAAAAGTACAAATTATAAATGGAAATTTACCTTTGTATCTAAAGTAGACCCATGCACTGTTAGAAAATAATACGAATGGGGTAAATTTAAAATTCATTATAATATATAAAACTATTGAGAAATTGAAACTTACTTTTCCAATATATTCTTAAAACTTTCCCGCACATCACCATGAACAGAGCATATCCAATAAAGAGCTTTCTCCCTTGGGAAAAAAATCTCTAACATCCAATGATCACTGATAAAAGGAAATTTAATGTTAGTGGTTTTTTATGTTAAAAGATAATTAACTCTTTGAGAGAAATGTGTTTCATACCTCTCACAAAAAGGCATCATCCAACATTGTGTGATTATATTCTTTTCAAATCTTTTAGCAATATAAATCATTCTTTGTTCCTCATTCAATGCACATGCTTCAGGGGAAATCAATTGCGGGTCCATGAATCCATATACTTCTATCAGCTCATTCCTCTGACAAATTTTATAAAGATACCTAATACAAAACATACATAAGTATACATTTTTAATAAATATAACGCAAGGAAAAGGTGTTAAGACTTACATGGAAAAAATTTGCATCACGTTGATGCCCAACTTATCTCCAGTAACAAGCTCCATGATATCAGTTTTTGTAATCCCCACACTTATTTCACGTCCACAAACATGAGATTCTATTGGAAACTCATAAAAACCCAACAACAAATGTGAATATCTTGACAATCTGTCAAGACCACTGGAATCTGTATCTGATGTCATAGCCTGTTGTATTTGTTGTTGTCTATACAGTATTTCTTTACCTTTGAAGTATTCCTGTGAAAAAAAAATTGAAAAATATAGTAGTTTTCAAAAGATAAAACAACTTTAATAAACAAATAAAATAAAATATATAACATTCATACCTCTATGGTAATGAGTCGAAGAAGTCTGGATAGCCAAACTAAAAAATGGCCGATACTCTGTCCAACTATCGCCACCTCATCTGTAGGTATTGGTACCCTAGTTGATCTATCTATAATATCCTGTACAGTGACCCTCTGATTCTCTACCTCTAATTGTTGACGATGAACTGTATCTCCTATACAATATACCAACTCGTATGCTACTATATGATGTTGAGAATCATCAACATACAACTCGCAATATGTAGGAAGTTGCGGCGGAGGCGTAGGATAAAAAATGGGGTCCACAGGCTGAGGTGGGGGAGTGGGAGCTACTGGCGGAGGTGGAGGATAAATAATGGGGTCTGCAGGGGGAGGTGGAGGAGTGGGAGCTGCAGTCTGAAATTGTCTTTGCATTTCTGCAAACATAGACTGCACTGACTCTCTAATCTTGTCCTCCATCGTCGCATTAATATTTTGAACTTTAGCCTCCAAGGATTCTATTTTTTTTTATAAACCCCCTCAATGTTAGAAGTTGAAGAACGTGGAAACACTTTTCTTACCGATACACCTGCCGGATATCCTCTTACACGACCAGGATGTTCGGGCCTTCCCAATGCTGCAAATAAAATATCTTCCCTCCCAGTAGCTCTAAATTTCCCCTCTGAACTCTGCTCCTCAAGAGATTCCTGTATTAATTAATTGAACATTTCTGTAATGATTGAAACTTATATGAAGAAAAAAGTTAACTTAAATAAATTAAATAGATATCTTACAATCCTCTCAGCTACGATTCTCGATTCTTCCGAAAGATATTTCCCTTTTTTCCCTTCCGAGCTCTCTTCCATTTTTCATGTCTAGATGGAGGGGATGGAGGGGCCACCTCTCCAGAGCTTGAAGACTCAGCTCTTAGTTGTTGAAATTTTTCCGCCATCATTTGTTCTTCCAATAATGCATACCCTCCCCGAGATAAACTATGAGGGTATACATTTTTAGATTGGATCTCCTGATGAGCTTTCCTTGTTTTCTGTAATTTAAGAATAATAAATCATTAACAAAACATTAATAAAATCATTTATATAAGAAAGTTTATAAAAGTTTACATTGCCCTTACCAGAAATGACTCTTTTTTTCTACTTTCAAAAAATTGTCTCCATGTGTCTTCATCTATAAAAGGATATATACGACATGGATTGTCGTGACTCCTATGGCCATAAATGAAATCAGATGAGAGGGTTGATTTGAAATCCCTCCATCTCCTGGCAGCCAACGATAAGCATTTCTTCCTGACTCCTCCAGTGTCAGAAATATCAAATGTCATCTGATAAAGAAGAGGTTAAACATATTATATATACTAGAAACATTAAAAGAATGTTCAAACAATGACAAAAGATCTTACCAAAATCATCTCCCACAACTGAGAGATAATCGCTTTATCCACACCTCTCCAATCATCATACAGAATGCTTACTTTGGTCTTAGCTTGAGTTGCAACAAAACTCTTAAAATCTTTGGCATTCGGACCTCTAGGAATATCATCATCATCAAACTCAACGACTATCCTCTGATCCTGTGTACGGGCAAGTGATAATTTTGGTAAATGTGTGCACCCACATTTACCAACCTTTGAACTCTTTGTCGTAATAGGAGCATGTGAATGTTCATCCCCAGAGGTCTGACCAGCAATATGCTCCTCTCCAGAATCATATGGTTGATCATCTGAATGATCTGTCATTATCCTTCAAATCAAAAAAACAAACATCAGTTCACAAATATAAAAATTCAAATATTTTAATACTACTGTAATCAGAAAATAGAAAAGTGTACTAAGTTACATAATAGTAAGCATTGGTAATATGGTAAGCATGTTAAACAATGGTAAAGATGACAAAGATGGTCAAGATGGTCAAGATGGTAAAAATGGTAAAAATGGTAAACCTGGTAAACATTGTAAACATGGTAAAGTAATTGTCAGTGAACAAAAATAAGCATTTTAAAATTCATGTAATGGTTATAAACGTGATAAAGTAAACTAAACAAACTTAAAACAAACAAAAACATATACTTATTTTATTTTAAAACATGTTTTAATAAATAAAAACTTACAATATCTAACATTTATGGAAAAAATAAATGTAAACAAGAAATGAACATATGTTACCTGTAATTTGAGGAATGTACAAATGGATTGTTTTCCCAAATTCCTTCGTCGTGATCGTTCCTTATGGCACAAACTATGTCTTCAACATGATCATCATTATGTTCTATTAATATTTCCATGGAAGTAGGGATCTCACATAAATCAGTATATTCATCAAGTTCATCCTCACCAACATATTTTTTTTTCCATTGTAAAACAACAGCCCACTACATATCTGATTGATCTACTACATAGAAAATTTATTTTGCATGTGTTTCCATTATAAAAGAATCAGTTGTGTCTTCCAATCTATTCAGATTAACAAGTGTCATTCCAAATTCATCGTGTCTGACACTGTTGTTACCGTTAAACCATTTACAGTTAAAAACGGGAACTTTAATTTTAAAGTAATCAACCTCCCATATGTCTTCAATCACTCCATAATATGCACTTGATGCAGAAATTGGTTTTTTTCCTTAGCACTCGAAAAATGCATTGCTTCTGGAAACACCAATACACCACTATTCTGAACTTCACTTCTGTTGTCCTGAGCTTTTGTATGAAATGTATAACCATTAATGTCATAATCGGACCATGTTATCACATTTAAACATGGACCACCCACTATCCATTTTAATGTCTCTGATACATCTGATCTACCAAGAAAAGTCTTTTTAATCCATGACAAAAAAGTTTTGTTGTGCTCATTCAAAATCCGCATTTCTTTCTTCTTTGGATGACATTGTTTCAACTCATTAATATGCAATGTGATATACGGTTGAGCATCAGCTATGTTATTCAAGATGTATGATTCTAACTTCTTCATCTGTTCAGCTGACAATGATTTGAATTTCAAGCCACGAATCTCCTTTCCCTCATTATTAACTCGTTCATGGAGAGATGGAGGCAAACCTATGTGTTGCGCCGCAGCCAAGTAGCTCGTACAAAACTCTGCTACCTCCTCAAAAATATACTTTTCAATAATGGAGGCTTCTGGTCGATATAGATTTTTAGCATACCCCTTTAATATTTTCATATACCGTTCAAAAGGATACATCCAATGAAGATATACAGGTCCACAAAGCTTTATTTCTCGAACCAGATGAATCATTAAATGCACCATTATATCAAAAAAAGTTGGAGGAAAATACATTTCCAATTGACAAAGTATAAAAATTGCATCCTTTTCCAAAATGTTCAAAGCATTCACATCAATCGCCTTGTTACAAATTGAATTGAAAAAATAACACAACTTCATTATAGTCTTTCTGACATGAATGGGCAATATTCCACTCAATGCAACTGGTAGAATTTGTTGCATCATGACGTGACAATCATGTGATTTCATACCTATCAACTTCAAGTCCTTAAATGAGACAAAAAAATTTACATTAGAAGAATAACCTTGAGGCACTTTGGTATCATGAAGACACTGACAGAAGCTAATTTTCTCCCTCTTCGATAATCTATGACAAGACGGGGGAAGAAATGTTCATCTTCCTTTAGGAGTGGGAGCTAACTCCAAACGTATTCCCATTGATAGTAAGTCTAATCTTGCATTCAACCCATATTTAGTCTTTCCTTTAATATCTAACAATTTTCCAATCAAATAATCACAGATATTCTTCTCCACGTGCATGACATCAATATTATGTTTAACTTCATGATACCTCCAATATGGTAGCTCAAAAAAATTGACCTTTTCTTCCAAATATGTCTATCATTACCATATTTATGTGTCTTTCCCAATGTCACATCAAGGTTTTTCACCCTCTCAAAATACAGATCAGGGGATAAAGGTTTTGGAGCAGTATAAAATTCTTGTGAGCCATTGAATGCCTTTTTTAGTCTTCTATAAGGGTGTTCCATAGGCAAAAACTTTCGATGACCCATGTACACTGTTTTCCTCCCATGATGCAATTGACAATATGACGTCTGTTGTTCGCAAATTGGACATGCTTTATTCCCTTTAACAATGTATCCAGAAAAATTTCCATACGCTGGGAAGTCATTTATAGTGAACAGAAGCACTGCATGTAGTTGAAAATATTCCATTTTATAAGAATCATACACCCTAATACCATCAGCCCATAACAGTTTCAAATCATCAACCAACGGTGACAAGTAAAAATCAATATCATTACCGGGTTGCTTTGGACCAGAGATCATTGTACTCAACATGACATATTTGCGCTTCATACAAACTTTAGGAGAGAGGTTGTAAATTACCAATAAAACAGGCCATGAACTATGTGTTCTACTGAGTGTTCGGTATGGATTCATTCCATCTGTGCACAACCCTAGTCTGAGATTTATAATTTCATTTCCAAATATAGAATACTGCGCATCAATTTTCTTCCATTGTGGACAATCAGCTGGATGACATATTTTTCCATCACATACTCGCTCTTCAGCATGTCATCTTAACCTTTTTGCATCATGTGAATTAGAAAATAAACGTTTGAAATGATTAATTATAGGAAGATACCAAAATACCTTTGAAGGGAGCTTTGTAATCTCTACATCAGCCTGTGATTTTTCTTTCACCTTATATCGTGATGTCCCACATTTAGGACACTCTGACAGAAATTCATATTCCTTCCTATATATAATGCAGTCATTCAGACAGGCATGTATTTTCTTGTATCCCAATCCCATCGGGCATAATATTTTCTTGGCTTTGTAATGTGAATCTGGAAGATCGTTATCTTTTGGAAGAATGTCTTTCATCAATTGTAGCAGCTCTGTAAAACTTATGTCACTACATCCATGCTTCGCCTTCAGGTTAATCAATCTTAACACCGCTGAAAAAACCGTAAAATCTGTACAACCAGGATATAATGATTTTTCAGCATCACCATATAGACGCGTAACTGTCGGTTCTATCTCAATTTGTTCTGCTACAATATCGCAAATCATTTCTTCAATTACATCGGAGTTACCATCTTGTGAATCATCATCATCAGTGACATTCCATCCAGTTTCACCATGCCAAATACAAGGGCTGTAACTCGAATTAAAACCATGAAAAATCAGATGATCTTTTATCTCTCTACTTTTCTACTTCTTCATATTCAAACATTTCAGGCATGGACAGAAAAAAATGTCACTACTTGGAACATTTCATTTTGCAAATTCCAAAAAGGCATCAACACCTTCCTCAAATTCATTGCTCATTCGATGTGTCGTAATCCAACTTCGACTCATTATTACCTATAACAAATATCAACAAAAAATATATATTTTTAAGATAAGACAAATATATGTTTATATGAAAAAAAAATCATAATTTGAATGTAAAAAAATTTAAAATATAAAACAAATCTATAGTTATTTAAACAAATATGCTTGAATATTATTTTTAAAACAAAATATAGTTAGATATAACAGTTTTTAATTTCATTGAATCAAAGAAAACCATGATGCCTACATAGTTTAATATTGATTGCGGTTTTGATGTTTTAATATATTAGATAAACTACCTATTTAACATGTTATTAATGGTTTCTATAGACCCTAAATCCATTTGGTAAATATTTTCACACAATTATAAAAATCAATGGAAGTGTTTTTGGGAGGAATATGTTCAATCATTTGATTTTGATGTCCCATATTCTATAACAAAAGGCAATGTGGATACCAAAGCCCTTAGTTTGGTTTTTTATTCTCAAAGGGTTTGTGATGAAAAAGAAGAGTATAAGTTGATGTATATGATAAATAAAATACAACTAGATTTTATTTATGGTTATGATAGAATGAATTCATACCATATCATTTAGGATCTGCTCCCACCAAAAGTAACCCTCCTCAGTTCGAAATGAATAAATTTAGATAATTATGCATGAATTCATACATGTATTGTTGTACATAAACCAAAAAGAAGATTATTAGTACTAAAAGTAAAACTAGGAAGAAACAATAAACTCTATATACTCATGAAAGCTACTCCACAACACTTCCAAGCTACTAACATTTATAAAAAACTAAAAATTGCTTTTAAAAACCAAAAAAATTGTTTATATTTATGTATGGTGGGCATAACATGTATACATAGTAAGATCCTCTCTAAAACATCTCATGAAAATGTTGAGGAAGCACACTAAATCCCTATGAAAAAAGGAATCTAAATCATCACCTAAACAAGGAAAAATAGTTTCATATACTCACTATGGATCACTCACAAAATAATTCATATAAATAAACTTTTTCGTATAAAAAATTATATATATATATATATATATATTAAAATTAAGGTTCTCGGATACCACTTCTCCACTAGTTTTCCTCTCACACCCCAATGCGCTACTCCACAACACTTCCATGCTACTAACATCTATAAAAAACTACAAATTTCTTTTAAAAACCAAAAAAATTGTTTATATTTATGTATGGTGGGCATAACAGCTAAAACATCTCATGAAAATTTTGAGGAAGCACACTAAAGCCCTATGAAAAAAGGAATCTAAATAATCACCTAAACAAGGAAAAATAGTTTCATATACTCACTATGGATCACTCACAAAATAATTCATATAAATAAACCATTTCGTATAAAAAATTATATATATATATATATATATATATATATTAAAATTAAGGTTCTCGGATACCACTTCTCCACTAGTTTTCCTCTCACACCCCAATGCTAATGTCATGGTCTCACCCCGCCCATAAATCATCCTACACCATGTGAAATTATATCACTTCCATCAAGGAATCATATGTATCTTAGATTATCTCATCACCATCTTATCAAAATAGTAATGAGGTGCATACTTGGAAACCACTACATCTTGTTTACATTAAATGTACAAAAATCGCAAAACATAATTATAGAATATCCGTGAAAAAAAATGAACGAAATAAATTCGTGGAATGCTTAATTGAATGTTGCGAGTTGAGATGATAGATCCGAGAGGAGTGAAGAAGATAAACAATGAATCCAAAATGAGTTTAACGCAGGTCGATCGAAGAGCCGATTAGGGTTTACCGCGCGAGAGAGACGAGCCGGCGGACTGTCAATCGAAAAATCGTAAATGAAAGTCCACAGGGATTTAATTTCTTTAAAAATTTTATAACGTCGGTTATTATATAACCAACGTTATAAACTATTTTTTAATTTTATAACGTCGGTTATTTTAAAACCGACGTAAAAAATCTCCCACGCTCTGGTTTTTTACGTCGGTTATTTTATAACCGACGTCAAAAACGAGATATCTACGGGTTTTTTACGTCCGTTATTTTATAACCGACGTAAAAAATGAGTAGATATCTCGTTTTTCACGTCGTTTATCTTATAACCCACGTAAAAAACCAATGTGCGGGGGGGGTTTACATCGGTTATTTGGAAACAGACGTAAAAAACCCCCCGCGCATTGGTTTTTTACGTCGATTATAAGATAACCGATGTCAAAACCGACCAGGCGCGATTTGTAACGTCGGTTATTAAAATAACTGACGTTAAAAATCTACTCGCTGCATTTTTACGTCGGTTATATATAACCAACGTAAAAAATGGTGATGTAAAAAACGTTTTCTGCACTAGTGTGTTGTCTTTTTTCCAAAACTATATAATTCTCAAATCATTCCCCAAAAAGGGATAAAATCTTCAAAAATAAACATAACATATTTTAACCTCATGTTTATCTCATGCCTTTCATTTTCCATCATAACATATAATAACCCATAATTACCTCAAAAGTAAGGATCATATAAACCCTAATGGTTACCTTTATAATTATTACCTGAACTTCCACATCGATTGGTCATCTCGTACATGATGCATTATAGAACATACCAAGGTTCAAGTGGTTGATCGTGACTCCTTGATAGTTGGTTTAGAACAACCATGAGTTTCCTCATTGAATACCCCATTTCATCCAGTCTCTTAATCAGAGAACCACCACAGTTTCCTTCAAACTAATTGTCACTTTGGTGCCTGCTAGATCTAGCCATTTACTAAAACCAAAAAGGTCACTGTGAGTATATCAACATAACCATCATGTACTAATGATTAAGATAAACACTAAGATATACTTACTCATTCACTTTATCTAAAAACTATGACACTTTCTAAAATCCTAGCCAAAATGGTAATGCCACTTATGCTTAAAGAATACTCTAACCTCTAAAGTTATCTAAACCGGCCTTTGATACCAACTATAAGGCCCCAGCCTTAAACCTTACTTAATCTTGAGTTATTACAAGATTACACATTGAGGATCTTTTCAGGTTTAGAGTTTTAAAGAATTAGATCATGAAACTTGCATTACATTCCACATTTAAACAAAGTGGTTACATAAAAGATAGTATTCATTCTTCCCATCAATGGAAACATATTTAAAATAAAACATGGATTCTTTCTTGACACATCCTTGACACTATCATCCCATCAAGAACCTTTCCCTTTACCTGTGAAAAACATTTCAAAAACTTGGGATGAGCATAAAAAACTCAGTAAGGGTTATAAAAATATGGAAAGGAAACATGAGTTCATATATACATAAGAATGAAATCATACTTTACCCATAAAACATAGGCACTTTAACATACCTCATCAAATCATGAATAAATAATAGAAATCATAAGACATAAAAGGTAACTTGAGGCATTCATAACATTCTTACGTAGGGAGTAACCCTCTTGGTTACGTTTGGAATACCCACCACAGTATATTCCCTAAATCTCTTCGGAGAAACCTTAACATTTCACTCCTTTGCATTACCCAATGCATTGGAGAGCTATATCGGGCTCACCCGCCCTTAGTTTATCACGGAACCACCCGTATTCATAATAATGCCCAAGAACCTCAACATAATCATATCACATAAAACATGCATAAGGAAACATAACATTTCCACCTTTCAATCACAAGATATCAATACAACACATTGATATAAAAACATTATGAAAACCATTTTCAATACCAAAATAAAAGAAAAGTAAAACATGGTATTTATTTTTCTTTTAAAAAAGAAGGTATGGCTTGTAGAGGAAGCCGAAACTCAAATAATGGTCACGATGGCGGAGAAGTCGTTGTCGCCGCATACGTATGACAAAAACATTCCCTTTTTTCATTTAATAAACACTTCGTATAAAAAAGATTCCTTTTGAATAAATGTAAAAGTCAAAGGGGTTTATACACCGTATAAAAGAAGGTTGTGTATAAAACAGAATATGCCTCAATGAAAGGAGATTGAGACGAAATCCCTTACAAAGACGGTATTCTTGGTTTAAGGATAAATCAATTACATAATTATGTGTGACAAACGAATACACCAAATATAAGTGGATATTAAGTGTAAAATAATCAAAGTTCATTCACACATATTCAAAGGATGACATATTCAATAACTACATGTTGAACCCAAAGAAATCGAAATTGGGTTAAGAAGTTCCTTTGACAGCCTAACGGCGTCACATCAAAATGAGTTGATGAGAGATAAAAAAAGGGTATCTCATCACTTGTACATAAAATTTACATCAATAAGGATATATGAGAACATATCCCAACATAAAAATATGTAAATTAAAAGACCCAACAAAAGAAGTCTTTTAAAAAGAGGAGGGTGAAAGGTTCCCTTACCGACATGGGTATCTTTCGAAACATACACCTCGTGAAAGAAGGACAATACAACATTGATGTAAATACTCATAAAAGAAAGTATATTACACAATGAGTAAAATAATGGGCAGTACATACACCACTCAAAGGAAATTATTTCAAATGTATCATAAATCTCACGGGAATAAAAGTGATATGAAAAATCCCTTACAAAAACACGTCAGCCTAACGACGCCACATAAAACTTAAAAAAATGGATTGATGAGATCAAATAGGGTATATCATCATATTAACTTAAAGTTTATAGAAAAAGAAATATAAAATAACATCCCCCAACATAAAAAAGTGGAGCTTAAAAGAAGTGACACAAAGGAGAGTACTTAAAAATAAAGAGAGAGGTTAGATCACTTACGAAAATTTGGCAGCCTAACGGCGCCACTCAAAACTTCCAAAATGGCTTGATGAGAGAGAATAGGGTCTCTCATCACATGAATATAAAAATTACAGTAAGATTAATATAAAAGAACATCCCAATAACAAGAAAGATGAGCTTTAAAAGGAATGACATAAAAGAGTGTACTTAAAAATAAAGAGTGGAGTAAGATCTCTTACATCAAGTCCAACTTGTCTTGTTCATTTCTTTATATTCCTGAATAATAAACTTTGGTCAATTAATAATTGCCTAAGTACCTCCTTTAGAGATTATTATTCATTTCATATCACATATTATAATGTTATAATAATTGTTCAATAATGTTAGTTCATATCAGACGTTTTTTCCGATGTTTGGTACATGAGTCAAAAATGAACTTGTTTGAAAAAAGATTGTCCATGTAGTTATAAGTAAATAATTTCCAGAATATTATTAACGATTAAAATATCATATATATCCAGTAAATATTCATTTTATACTATTACATATCATTTGGAGATAAAAAACGAAAAGCACCGTTCATGGAGACGGTAGGTCGTACGTACGCATGAACGCTACTTTCATTTTTTGTCATATTAATGGAATTAAAACAAAATGAGAGAGATATATATATGTTATAATTACAGAATGATATACATAATTTAGATGTAATATATTACATATATATCCATTATATATATGTACTTATAATATTACATAACATTTTGAGATAAGAAATGAAATGTACCGTTCATGGAGACGATAAGCCGTACGTACGCATGAACGCTACATTCATTTTTATCTCATACATTAATGAAAAGAAATAATAATGATATAGAGGTATATTATAATTCTAGTATAACATTATATATAATAACTTTAAATCCATCCTTTATACGTCCCACATATGGACTTAACGAATCACATCACTTTGAGGGGGCGGTAGTCCGCACTTCCTGAAATGGAGATATCGCGTTTACCCATAATGGAAACCATAAAGGTATGCCATAAATGAAAAATACAGAAGTTTAAGTAAAACCTAAAAATATTATATATCATATATAAATATAGTTACATCTTAATGGACACCTTTGAAGGTGTTATATGAGTGTTGAACAATCATCGCTTCGTGAGGCAGAAATTCGCCATCCACGGAAACAGTATGTTCTTTAACCATTAGATGTAGGTGTGTGTAAGTGTAGCCCAAATCCTTCTTATAAAAACATCCTAGTATATTGAAGATACAGGATTTGTTACAAAAGAAATGAATAAAATGAGTTTAGGGGGTTGGAGAGGCAAAATAAAACAAAAGGACTCAAGTGAAAACATTACCTTAAAATCGGGTAACTCCTTTTGGTTTGAGCTCAAAGGCTTCCTTGGGAAGACTTATGCCCAATGTGAGGCTTCAAGGAGTAAGAGAGGGAAGTGGAGAGACAAAATGGGCAGAGTTTGGCCGAGCCAAAGGCTTTGGGAGTGTGGGTAAGGAGGTAGAGGTGGGGGCCTTTTATAAGAGGAGAGCAGGGGCACTCTTGTAAAGTTACAAAATGTTACTTTATTTTCAAAAGAGTTTCGGATTTTAAAGGTCCCACATTGATGTATTTCTAGGATAAGGTGATAAGGGTTCGAAATCCACTCATCCAATAGGTTTTGGACATGTGTAGGTCTTAGATATTACATTATCTTTCCATTTTATTTAAATCGTTAAATAATGAGGTCATCGCTGCATCATCATGATATCATAAATAATTTAATTTATTTAATGTCTAAAAATTATATAAAAAAAATACTATGATGTAGGAAATCTTTTTATCTTTACAATGACTATTTATAGTCAAAAATATGACTTGTATAACCCCATGTAAAAAAAAATTTAGTAAAACATCTCATGTTTGTGTCATTTTTACTTTAACATTAAATAAAAAGGTATTTATGTCTTTTTCCAACCAAAGTGGATCCATGGGGTCCCCAAGTTGACCCATGGATTTTCTTGGTCGGCCATGACACATCCAATGAGGGTAGGACATGTGTCTAGGTCATTTCATTTTATTAAAACATTATTATTACCATAAACTACACTAATTAGCTCTAATCGCGATTAAAAAATTAATAAGTTACTATTCACCAAAAAATTATTTTTATCCCATTGAACCACATTTTACTTCTTAATGACAACCATGTATGTCGGATTTTTGAAATTCAAAACACAAAGATGACAAAATTTCATTTAAACGGAAAAATCAGTTTTTATAAGTACCACTTAATGGTTTCACTATTCATCAAAAATTGAGGTTTTTCAGAAAATTACCAAAAATTCACCCTAAGCTATATTTGATATTCCGAATTCAAAAATGATGTCTATTTTAAAAAATTCAAAACACATAAGTTGCATTAATTAATTTAATAATTAATTCCCGCTGTCAAAACAAATAGCGTGTTTTTATGAAACAAAATGTATCAAAAGATTGACACTAGTTTAAGTCCGATTTCAAAGTGAAATTAATTCCAAAGACCACTGTTGGATTTAATGGTAAAAATATATTCTAATTTCACTTTAAAAAAAATTCAAAAGATAATCTAATCATATAAATAAATTTGATTAAAAAGAGGATTTGAATTAAAATACAACATTTTACACTATTCATTAAAAAAAATGAACTTTATCGGAAAGATACAAAAAATTTACACAAAGTAAATTTTGATGTCCCAATTCTTAAGAAGAGTTTTATTTGGTCCAATAGAATGTATAAAAGTGAACAGAACTATATTTAATGACGGTTCGCCATCAAAAAGCAATAACTGAACCTTTAGTGAAAACTAGGGCATATACGCCTAAAATTGAATTCTTTCCGTATTTTAAGCCTTTATCTTTTATTGGATAAATGTTAAAACATTTAAAAACATATATAATCATATTTTAGTTATTTCTATTCATTATCGCCAATACAACGGCTACATGTTAACTACCATTTAAAATAATATTATTTTATTATTAGAGTGCAACGTAAGATTCCCAAGAAACTCGTTGTTGCGTGTTGGGTACGCCATCGAGAATAGTGTCCCATTTAAATTCATATTAATATTTTATTCACAAATATGGATAAATATGAAAATTCCATATTCTTTATTTACCTGGGGTGTTACATCCTTCCCCCCTTTTGGGAATTGCGTCCTCGCAATTTTTAAAATTGAGCTTGGAAACATCCTTGAAAGTCCCACATCGGAACAAGAGTCGGTAAAACAATCACTTTAAAATAAAGGAAGATAAGTACAGAGATCACCCGAGTTAACCCATACTAGGATTCCATGTAGAAAAACATGGACATGGAAGAAAAAGCAAAGGGTCATGTTCTTGAGGGAGAGTGATAGTAAACATGTCTAGGAGAAAGTTAACCATAAGAAAATCACAAACTTGTGATGGGTTAAACAGTATTCGATTCCCCAATAGGAAAAGTTAATAGACAACATTTTTGTTTTAAGTTACTTTTTATTGAGGAATTTATTCATAAGGAAACATAATCACTTATCATGTTGACTTTCAAATTTTACTAGATTCCTTAATCAAACTCATATTTTCTCCAAAAGACGAGTATTTAGGAAGACTTGTTCACATTAAGAGTATTATAATCAACTTATAGAGAATCACCTAATCCACCAAAGAGAACTATATACTTCCCATATCTTTAGACCTTAACCAAAACCAAAACCAAAAAGGTTAGTACAATGTCAGATAATCCAGAAAAGGATAACTCTTTAAAAAGAAAATCTATGCTTAATCTCCAAAATTTGTCCAACAAAACCCAAAGTTCAATGAGGACCATCCGATAAACAATTTGTCCATAAAATTCTTCAAGGTAAACCAATCTAAGATTGAAACCCAAATATTTGAAGGATTTAGTCACATAGTCTTCCAAGTTAAATCGTAACATTTATCTCCAAACAACATCAGTTGCTCCTAAAGTCTCGTATTGAAAAGTAATTAACTTAATCACATATCCTCCATGATAGGTTAATCATTTTCATAAATAACCCAAAATCAACTTACTCTTAATTCATAAAATCATCTAACTAAAAAAAATCATTCAAACTAACCAGGGACTTCACGTAGTCCAGTGGTAGGCGATAAATACCAGTTGCACTTTGGTTGTGGGTTCGATTCCCACAGCTTTGTCCGACGCGACGGGTTGTCACACGGTCTGCGTGTTGTCCTTTTTCCAAAACTATATAATTCTCAAATCATTCCCCAAAAAGGGATAAAATCTTCAAAAATAAACATAACATATTTTAACCTCATGTTTATCTCATGCCTTTCATTTTCCATCATAACATATAATAACCCATAATTACCTCAAAAGTAAGGATCATATAAACCCTAATGGTTACCTTTATAATTATTACCTGAACTTCCACATCGATTGGTCATCTCGTACATGATGCATTATAGAACATACCAAGGTTCAAGTGGTTGATCATGACTCCTTGATAGTTGGTTTAGAACAACCACGAGTTTCCTCATTGAATACCCCATTTCATCCAGTCTTTTAATCAGAGAACCACCACAGTTTCCTTCAAACCAATTGTCACTTTGGTGTCTGCTAGATCTAGCCATTTACTAAAACCAAAAAGGTCAGTGTGAGTATATCAACATAACCATCATGTACTAATGAGTAATATAAACACTAAGATATACTTACTCATTCACTTTATTTAAAAACTATGACACTTTCTAAAATCCTAGCCAAAATGGTAATGTCACTTATGCTTAAAAAATACTCTAACCTCTAAAGTTATCTAAACCGATCTTTGATACCAACTATAAGGCCCCAGCCTTAAACCTTACTTAATCTTGAGTTATTACAAGATTACACATTGAGGATCTTTTCAGGTTTAGAGTTTTAGAGAATTAGATCATGAAACTTGCATTACATTCCACATTTAAACAAAGTGGTTACATAAAAGATAGTATTCATTCTTCCCATCAACGGAAACATATTTAAAATAAAACATGGATTCTTTCTTGACACATCCTTGACACTATCATCCCATCATGAACCTTTCCCTTGACCTGTGAAAAACATTTCAAAAACTTGGGATGAGCATAAAAAGATCAGTAAGGGTTATAAAAATATGGAAAGGAAACATGAGTTCATATATACATAAGAATGAAATCATACTTTACCCATAAAACATAGGCACTTTAACATACCTCATCAAATCATGAATAAATCATAGAAATCATAAGACATAAAAGGTAACTTGAGGCATTCATAACATTCTTACGTAGGGAGTAACCCTCTTGGTTACGTTTGGAATACCCACCACAGTATATTCCCTAAATCTCTTCGAAGAAACCTTAACGTTTCACTCCTTCGTGTTACCCAATGCATTGGAGAGCTATATCGGGCTCACCCTCCCTTAGTTTATCACAGAACCACCCGTATTCATAATAATGCCCAAGAACCTCAACATAATCATATCACATAAAATATGCATAAAGGAAATATAACATTTCCACCTTTCAATCACAAGATATCAATACAACACATTGATATAAAAACATTATGAAAACCATTTTCAATACCAAAATAAAAGAAAAGTAAAACATGGTATTTATTTTTCTTTTAAAAAAATGTATAGCTTGTAGAGGAAGCCGAAACTCAAATAATGGTCACGACGGCGGAGAAGTCGTTGTCGCCGCATACGTACGACAAAAACATTCTCTTTTGTTATTTAATAAACACTTCGTATAAAAAAGATTTCTTTTGAATAAACGTAAAAGTCAAAGGGTTTTATACACCGTATAAAAGAAGGTTGTGTATAAAACAGAATATGCCTCAATGAAAGGAGATTGAGACGAAGTCCCTTACAAAGACGGTATCCTTGGTTTAAGGATAAATCAATTACATAATTATGTGTGACAAACGAATACACCAAATATAAGTGGATATTAAGTGTAAAATAATCAAAGGTCATTCACACATATTCAAAGGATGACATATTCGATAACTACATGTTGAACCCAAAGAAATCGAAATTGGGTTAAGAAGTTCCCTTGACAGCCTAACGGCGTCACATCAAAATGAGTTGATGAGAGATAAAAAAGGGTATCTCATCACTTGGACATAAAATTTACATCAATAAGGATATATGAGAACATATCCCAACATAAAAATATGTAAATTAAAAGACCCAACAAAAGAAGTCTTTTAAAAAGAGGAGGGTGAAAGGTTCCCTTACCGACATGGGTATCTTTCGAAACATACACCTCGTGAAAGAAGGACAATACAACATTGATGTAAATACTCATAAAATAAAGTATATTACACAATGAGTAAAATAATGGGTAGTACATACACCACTCAAAGGAAATTATTGCAAATGTAGCATAAATATCATGGGAATAAAAGTGAGATGAAAAATCGCTTACGAAAACTCGGCAGCCTAACGACGCCACATAAAACTTACAAAAATGGATTGATGAGATCAAATAGGGTATCTCATCATATTAACTTAAAGTTTATAGAAAGAGGAATGTAAAAGAACATCCCCCAACATAAAAAAGAGGAGCTTAAAAGAAGTTACATAAAGGAGAATACTTAAAAAGAAAGAGAGAGGTTAGATCTCTTACGAAAATTTGGCAGCCTAATGGCGCCACTCAAAACTTCCAAAATGGCTTGATGAGAGAGAATAGGGTCTCTCATCACATGAACATAAAAATTACAGTAAGATTAATATAAAAGAACATCTCAATAACAAGAAATATGAGCTTTAAAAGGAATGACATAAAAGAGTGTACTTAAAAAGAAAGAGTGGAGTAGGATCCCTTACCTCAAGTCCAACTTGTATTGTTCATTTCTTTATATTCCTGAATAATAAACTTTGGTCAATTAATAATTGTCTAAGTACCTCCTTTAGAGATTATTATTAAGTTCATATCACATATTATAATGTTATAATAATTGTTTAATAATGTTAGTTCATATCAGACGTTTTTGCCGATGTTTGGTACATGAGTCAAAACTGAACCTGTTTGAAAAAAGATTGCCCATGTAGTTATAAGTAAATAATTTCCAGAATATTATTAATGATTAAAATATCATATATATCCATTAAATGTTCATTTTATACTATTCCATATCATTTGTAGATAAAAAACGAAAAGCACCGTTCATGGAGACGGTAGGTCGTACGTACGCATGAACGCTACTTTCATTTTTTGTCATATTAATGGAATTAAAACAAAATGAGAGATATATATATATGTTATAATTCCAGAATGATATCCATAATTTAGATGTAATATATTACATATATATCCATTATATATATGTACTTATAATATTACATAACATTTTGAGATAAGAAATGAAATGTACCGTTCATGAAGACGGTAAGTCGTACGTACGCATGAACGCTACTTTCATTTCTATCTCATACATTAATGGAAAGAAATAATAATGATATAGAGTTATATTATAATTATAGTATAAAATCATATATAATAACTTTAAATCCATCCTTTATACGTCCCACATATGGAATTAACGAATCACATCACTTTGAGGGGGCGGTAGTCCGCACTTCCAGAAATGGAGATATCGCGTTTACCCATAATGGAAACCATAAAGGTATGCCATAAATGAAAAATACATAAGCTTAAGTAAAACATAAAAATATTATATATCATATATAAATATAGTGACATCTTAATGGCCACCGTTTAAGGTGTTATATGAGTGTTGAACAATCATCGCTTCGTGAGGCAGAAATTCGTCACCCACGGAAACAGTATGTTCTTTAACCATTAGATGTAGGTGTGTGTAAGTGTACCCCAAATCCTTCTTATAAAAACATCCTAGTATATTGAAGATACTGGAGTTGTTACAAAAGAAATGAATAAAAAGTGTTCAGGGGGTTGGAGAGGCAAAATAAAACAAAAGGACTCAAGTGAAGACATTACCTTAAAATCGGGTAACTCCCTTTGGTTTGACCTCAAAGGCTTCCTTGGGAAGACTTATGCCCAATGTGAGGCTTCAAGGAGTAAGAGAGGGAAGTGGAGAGACAAAATGGGCAGAGTTTGGCCGAGCCAAAGGCTTTGGGAGTGTGGGTAAGGAGGTAGAGGTGGGGGCCTTTTATAAGAGGAGAGGAGGGACACTATTATAAAGTTACAAAATGTTACTTTATTTTCCAAAGAGTTTCGGATTTTAAAGGTCTCACATTGATGTATTTCGAGGATAAGGTGATAAGGGTTCGAAATCCACTCATCCAATAGGTTTTGGACATGTGTAGGTCTTAGATATTACATTATATTTCCATTTTATTAAATCGTTAAATAATGAGGTCATCGCTGCATCATCATGATGTCATAAATAATTTAATTTATTTAATGTCTAAAAATTATTAAAAAAAATACTATGATGTAGGAAATCTTTTTATCTTTCCAATAACTATTTTAGTCAAAAATATGACTTGTATAACCCCATGTAAAAATTGTTTTAGTAAAACATCTCATGTTTGTGTCATTTTTACTTTAACATTAAATAAAAAGGTATTTATGTCTTTTTCCAACCAAAGTGGATCCATGGGGTCCCCAAATTGACACATGGATTGTCTTGGTCGGCCATGACACATCCAATGAGGGTAGAACATGTGTCTAGGTCATTTCATTTTATTAAAACATTATTATTACCATAAACTACACTAATTAGCTCTAATCGCAATTAAAAAATTAATAAGTTACTATTCACCAAAAAATTATTTTTATCCCATTGAACCACATTTTACTTCTTAATGACAACCATGTATGTCGGATTTTTGAAATTCAAAACACAAAGATGACAAAATTTCATTTAAACGGAAAAATAGTTTTTATAAGTACCACTTAGTGGTTTCACTATTCATCAAAAATTGAGGTTTTTCATAAAATTACCAAAAATTCACCCTAAACTATATTTGATATTCAGAATTCAAAAATGATGTCTATTTTACAAAATTCAAAACACATAAGTTGCATTAATTAATTTAATAATTAATTCCCGCTTTCAAAACAAATAGCGTGTTTTTATGAAACAAAATGTATCAAAAGATTGACACTAGTTTAAGTCCGATTTCAAAGTGAAATTAATTCCAAAGACCACTATTGGATTTAATGGTAAAAATATATTATAATTTCACTTTAAAACCAATTCAAAAGAGAATCTAATCATATAAATAAATTTGATTAAAAAGAGGTTTTGAATTAAAATACAACATTTTACACTATTCATTAAAAAAATGAACTTTATCAGAAAGATACAAAAAATTTACACAAAGTAAATTTTGATGTCCCAATTCTTAAGAAGAGTTTTATTTGGTCCAATAGAATGTATAAGAGTGAACAAAACTATATTTAATGACGGTTCGTCATCAAAAGGCAATAAGTGAACCTTTAGTGAAAACTAGGGCATATACGCCTAAAATTGAATTCTTTCCGTATTTTAAGCCTTTATCTTTTATTGGATAAGTGTTAAAACATTTAAAAACATATATAATCATATTTTAGTTATTTCTATCCATTCCTGCCAATACAACGGCTACATGTTAACTACCATTTAAAATAATAGTATTTTATTATTAGAGTGCAACGTAAGATTCTCAAGAAACTCATTGTTGCGTGTTGGGTACGCCATCGAGCATAACGTCCCATTTAAAGTCATATTAATATTTTATTCACAAATATGGATAAATATGAAAATGTCATATTCTTTATTTACCTGGGGTGTTACATCCTTCCCCCCTTTTGGGAATTGCGTCCTCGCAATTTTTAAAATTGAGCTTGGAAACATCCTTGAAAGTCTCACATCGGAACAAGAGTCGGTAAAACAATCACTTTAAAATAAAGGAAGATAAGTACAGAGGTCACCCGAGTTAACCCATACTAGGATTCCATGTATAAAAACATGGACATGGAAGAAAAAGCAAAGGGTCATGTTCTTGAGGGAGAGTGATAGTAAACATGTCTAGGAGAAAGTTAACCATAAGAAAATCACAAACTTGTGATGGGTTAAACAGTATTCGATTGCCCAATAGGAAAAGTTAATAGACAACATTTTTGTTTTAAATTACTTTTTATTGAGGAATTTATTCATAAGGAAACATAATCACTTATCATGTTGACTTTCAACTTTTACTAGATTCCTTAATCAAACTCATATTTTCTCCAAAAGACGAGTATTTAGGAAGACTTGTTCACATTAAGAGTACTATAATCAACTTATAGAGAATCACCTAATCCACCAAAGAGAACTATATACTTCCCATATCTTTAGACCTTAACCAAAACCAAAACCAAAATGGTTAGTACAAGGTCAAATAATCCAGAAAAGGATAACCCTTTAAAAAGAAAATCTATGCTTAATCTCCAAAATTTGTCCAACAAAACCCAAATTTCAACAAGGACCATCCGATAAACAATTTGTCCATAAAATTCTTCAAAGTAAACCAATCTAAGATTGAAACCCAAATATTTGAAGGATTTAGTCACATAGTCTTCCAAGTTAAATCGTAACATTTATCTCCAAACAACATCAGTTGCTCCTAAAGTCTCGTATTGAAAAGTAATTAACTTAATCACATATCCTTCATGATAGGTTAATCATTTTCATAAATAACCCAAAATCAACTTACTCTTAATTCATAAAATCATCTAACTAAAAAAAATCAGTCAAACTAACCAGGGACTTCACGTAGTCCAGTGGTAGGCGATAAATACCAGTTGCACTTTGGTTGTGGGTTCGATTCTCACAACTTTGTCCGACGCGACGGGTTGTCACACGGTCTGCGTGTTGTCCTTTTTCCAAAACTATATAATTCTCAAATCATTCCCCAAAAAGGGATAAAATCTTCAAAAATAAACATAACATATTTTAACCTCACGTTTATCTCATGCCTTTCATTTTCCATCATAACATATAATAACCCATAATTACCTCAAAAGTAAGGATCATATAAACCCTAATGGTTACCTTTATAATTATTACCTGAACTTCCACATCGATTGGTCATCTCGTACATGATGCATTATAGAACATACCAAGGTTCAAGTGGTTGATCATGACTCCTTGATAGTTGGTTTAGAACAACCACGAGTTTCCTCGTTGAATACCCCATTTCATCCAGTCTCTTAATCAGAGAACCACCACAGTTTCCTTCAAACCAATTGTCACTTTGGTGCCTGCTAGATCTAGTCATTTACTAAAACCAAAAAGGTCAGTGTGAGTATATCAACATAACCATCATGTACTAATGAGTAAGATAAACACTAAGATATACTTACTCATTCACTTTATCTAAAAACTATGACACTTTCTAAAATCCTATCCAAAATGGTAATGCCACTTATGCTTAAAGAATACCCTAACCTCTAAAGTTATCTAAACCGACATTTGATACCAACTATAAGGCCCCAGCCTTAAACCTTACTTAATCTTGAGTTATTACAAAATTACACATTGAGGATCTTTTCAGGTTTAGAGTTTTAGAGAATTAGATCATGAAACTTGCATTACATTCCACATTTAAACAAAGTGGTTACATAAAAGATAGTATTCATTCTTCCCATCAACGGAAACATATTTAAAATAAAACATGGATTCTTTCTTGACACATCTTTGACACTATCATCCCATCATGAACCTTTCCCTTGACCTGTGAAAAACATTTCAAAAACTTGGGATGAGCATAAAAATCTCAGTAAGGGTTATAAAAATATGGAAAGGAAACATGAGTTCATATATGCATAAGAATGAAATCATACTTTACCCATAAAACATAGGCACTTTAACATACCTCATAAAATCATGAATAAATCATAGAAATCAGAAGACATAAAGGGTAACTTGAGGCATTCATAACATTCTTACGTAGGGAGTAACCCTCTTGATAATGTTTGGAATACCCACAACAGTATATTCCCTAAATCTCTTCGGAGAAACCTTAACGTTTCACTCCTTCGCATTACCCAATGCATTGGAGAGCTATATCGGGCTCACCCGCCCTTAGTTTATCACGGAACCACCCGTATTCATAATAATGCCCAAGAACCTCAACATAATCATATCACATAAAACATGCATAAAGAAAACATAACATTTCCACCTTTCAATCACAAGATATCAATACAACACATTGATATAAAAAAATTATGAAAACCATTTTCAATACCAAAATAAAAGAAAAGTAAAACATGGTATTTATTTTTCTTTTAAAAAAGAAGGTATGGCTTGTAGAGGAAGCCGAAACTCAAATAATGGTCACGACGGCGAAGAAGTCGTTGTCGCCGCATACGTACGACAAAAACATTCCCTTTTGTCATTTAATAAACATTTCGTATAAAAAAGATTCCTTTTGAATAAACGTAAAAGTCAAAGGGGTTTATACACCGTATAAAAGAAGATTGTGTATAAAACAGAATATGCCTCAATGAAAGGAGATTGAGACGAAGTCCCTTACAAAGACGGTATCCTTGGTTTAAGGATAAATCAATTACATAATTATGTGTGACAAACGAATACACCAAATATAAGTGGATATTAAGTGTAAAATAATCAAAGTTCATTCACACATATTCAAAGGATGACATATTCAATAACTACATGTTGAACCCAAAGAAATCGAAATTGGGTTAAGAAGTTCCCTTGACAGCCTAACGGCGTCACATCAAATTGAGTTGATGAGAGATAAAAAAAAGGGTATCTCATCACTTGGACATAAAATTTACATCAATAAGGATATATGAGAACATATCCCAACATAACAATATGTAAATTAAAAGACCCAACAAAAGAAGTCTTTTAAAAAGAGGAGGGTGAAAGGTTCCCTTACCGACATGGGTATCTTTCGAAGCATACACCTCGTGAAAGAAGGACAATACAACATTGATGTAAATACTCATAAAAGAAAGTATATTACACAAGGAGTAAAATAATGGGCAGTACATACACCACTCAAATGAAATTATTGCAAATGTAGCATAAATCTCGCGGGAATAAAAGTGAGATGAAAAATCCCTTACGAAAACTCAGCAGCCTAACGACGCCACATAAAACTTACAAAAATGGATTGATGAGATCAAATAGGTTATCTCATCATATTAACTTAAAGTTTATAGAAAGAGGAATATAAAAGAACATCCCCCAACATAAAAAAGAGGAGCTTAAAAGAAGTGACATAAAGGAGAGTACTTAAAAAGAAAGAGAGATGTTAGATCTCTTACGAAAATTTGGCAGCCTAACGGCGCCACTCAAAACTTCCAAAATGGATTGATGAGAGAGAATAGGGTCTCTCATCACATGAACATAAAAATTACAGTAAGATTAATATAAAAGAACATCTCAATAACAAGAAATATGAGCTTTAAAAGGAATGACATAAAAGAGTGTAGTTAAAAAGAAAAGAGTGGAGTAGGATCCCTTACCTCAAGTCCAACTTGTCTTGTTCATTTCTTTATATTCCTGAATAATAAACTTTGGTCAATTAATAATTGCCTAAGTAACTCCTTTAGAGATTATTATTCATTTCATATCACATATTATAATGTTATAATAATTGTTTAATAATGTTAGTTCATATCAGATGTTTTTTCCGTTGTTTGGTACATGAGTCAAAAATGAACTTGTTTGAAAAAAGATTGTCCATGTAGTTATAAGTAAATAATTTCCAGAATATTATTAATGATTAAAATATCATATATATCCAGTAAATATTCATTTTATACTATTCCTTATCATTTGGAGATAAAAAACGAAAAGCACCGTTCATTGAGACGGTAGGCCGTACGTACGCATGAACGCTACTTTCATTTTTTGTCATATTAATGGAATTAAAACAAAATGAGAGAGATATATATATATGTTATAATTCCATAATGATATCCATAATTTAGATGTAATATATTACATATATATCCATTATATATATGTACTTATAATATTACATAACATTTTGAGATAAGAAATGAAATGTACCGTTCATGGAGACAGTAAGTCGTACGTACGCATGAACGCTACTTTCATTTCTATCTCATACATTAATGGAAAGAAATAATAATGATATAGAGGTATATTATAATTCTAGTATAACATCATATATAATAACTTTAAATTCATCCTTTATACGTCCCACATATGGAATTAACGAATCACGTCACTTTGAGGGGGCGGTAGTCCGCACTTCCTGAAATGGAGATATCGCTTTTACCCATAATGGAAACCATAAAGGTATGTCATAAATGAAAAATACAGAATCTTAAGTAAAACATAAAAATATTATATATCATATATAAATATAGTGACATCTTAATGGCCACCTTTGAAGGTGTTATATGAGTGTTGAACAATCATCGCTTCGTGAGGCAGAAATTTGTCATCCACGGAAACAGTATGTTCTTTAACCATTAGATGTAGGTGTGTGTAAGTGTAGCTCAAATCCTTCTTATAAAAACATCCTAGTATATTGAAGATACTGTAGTTGTTACAAAAGAAATGAATAAAAAGAGTTTAGGTGGTTGGAGAGGCAAAATAAAACAAAAGGACTCAAGTGAAGACATTTCCTTAAAATCGGGTAACTCCCTTTGGTTTGAGCTCAAAGGCTTCCTTGGGAAGACTTATGCCCAATGTGAGACTTCAAGGAGTAAGAGAGGGAAGTGGAAAGACAAAATGGGCAGAGGTTGGCTGATCCAAAGGCTTTGGGAGTGTGGGTAAGGAGGTAGAGGTGGGGGCCTTTTATAAGAGGAGAGGAGGGGCACTCTTGTAAAGTTACAAAATGTTACTTTATTTTCAAAAGAGTTTCGGATTTTAAAGGTCTCACATTGATGTATTTCGAGGATAAGGTGATAAGGGTTCGAAATCCACTCATCCAATAGGTTTTGGACATGTGTAGGTCTTAGATATTACATTATCTTTCCATTTTATTTAAATCGTTAAATAATGAGGTCATCGCTGCATCATCATGATGTCATAAATAATTTAATTTATTTAATGTCTAAAAATTATAAAAAAAATACTATGATGTAGGAAATCTTTTTATCTTTCCAATGACTATTTATAGTCAAAAATATGACTTGTATAACCCCATGTAAAAATTGTTTTAGTAAAACATCTCATGTTTGTGTCATTTTTACTTTAACATTAAATAAAAAGGTATTTATGTCTTTTTCCAACCAAAGTGGATCCATGGGGTCCCCAAGTTGACCCAGAGATTGTCTTGGTCGGCCATGACACATCCAATGAGGGTAGGACATGTGTCTAGGTCATTTCATTTTATTAAAACATTATTATTACCATAAACTACACTAATTAGCTATAATCGCGATTAAAAAATTAATAAGTTACTATTCACCAAAAAATTATTTTTATCTCATTGAACCACATTTTACTTCTTAATGACAACCATGTATGTCGGATTTTTGAAATTTAAAACACAAAGATGACAAAATTTCATTTAAACGGAAAAATCAGTTTTTATAAGTACCACTTACTGGTTTCACTATTCATCAAAAATTGAGGTTTTTCAGAAAATTACCAAAAATTCACCCTAATCTATATTTGATATTCCGAATTCAAAAATGATGTCTATTTTACAAAATTCAAAACACATAAGTTGCATTAATTAATTTAATAATTAATTCCCGCTGTCAAAACAAATAGCGTGTTTTTATGAAACAAAATGTATCAAAAGATTGACACTAGTTTAAGTCCGATTTCAAAGTGAAATTAATTCCAAAGACCACTATTGGATTTAATGGTAAAAATATATTCTAATTTCACTTTAAAACCAATTCAAAAGATAATCTAATCATATAAATAAATTTCATTAAAAAGAGGTTTTGAATTAAAATACAACATTTTACACTATTCATTAAAAAAAATGAACTTTATTGGAAAGATACAAAAAAATTACACAAAGTAAATTTTGATGTCTCAATTCTTAAGAAAAGTTTTATTTGGTCCAATAGAATGTATAAGAGTGAACAAAACTATATTTAATGACGGTTCGTCATCAAAAGGCAATAAGTGAACCTTTAGTGAAAACTAGGGCATATACGCTTAAAATTGAATTCTTTCCGTATTTTAAGCCTTTATCTTTTATTGGATAAATGTTAAAACATTTAAAAACATATATAATCATATTTTAGTTATTTCTATCCATTCCCGCCAATACAACGGCTACATGTTAACTACCATTTAAAATAATATTATTTTATTATTAGAGTGCAACGTAAGATTCCCAAGAAACTCGTTGTTGCGTGTTGGGTACGCCATCAAGCATAGCGTCCCCTTTAAAGTCATATTAATATTTTATTCACAAATATGGATAAATATGAAAATGTCATATACTTTATTTACCTAGGGTGTTACAGTTATCACACAAACCATAATCACGTGGTAAACATTTTATTAACCAAGTATAAACAGTTTGTCAATTTCCATTTTAGGATGATACCACAACAAAAGCAGCAGTCACAACACATACCATCCAACGCAAACAAAGCCCCCAACGGCCACAATTTTCAACGGGGCATTAAGTTTGTACAATTCACAATATCACAAATAATAATAAAGCTGTAAAAACATGTGAATCTAACCATTTTACCCTTCAATTTCAAATTAACCAATTATTTATCTTTGATTAAGTCACCACAACAATCTCCCACAGATAAACAAAAGTAAACCCCTCTCGCATGATACACAATGAAGAGAAACGAGAGATTTCCTACCTCAAAAAAGCTTTCTAACTCGTTACGCACTGCAGAGCGAAGAAGAAAAGTCCACAAACCACAAGCACACTCACACATCACAACACATCAAAAACCATTTACAGATTTACAAATAGGCTTTTATCACATTCCGCTTTATTTTAGGGGCTTTATCACACAAACCATAATCTTGAGGTAAACATTTTATTAACCAAATATAAGTGGTTAGCCAATTTTCATTTTATTGTGATATCACAACAAAAGCAGCAGTCGCAACACATCATTCAGCGCAAACAGAGCCCCCAACGGCCACAATTTTCAATGGAGCATCAAGCCCTTACAATTCACAATATCATAAATAATAATAAAGTTGTAAAAACATGTGAATCAAACTCCTTTACCCTTAAATTTGAAATTAATCAATTCTTTATCTTTGATTAAGCCAGCACAATCATCTTTCATAGATAAACAAAAGTAAACCTCTCACGCGTGATACATAATGAAGAGTAACGAGGAATTCCCTACCTCAAAGAAGTTTTCCAACACACTGTGCACCGCAGAGCGAAGAAACTCCCGTAAACCACAACCGCACCACGAGATACCGCGGATCAACCTACATCACACCCAAAGATCATCAAAATGCGGCCCAAACACACAACCCAAACCAAACCACACCACTGCAGCGAAACTCCGAAGAATAACGAAAGGAAACGAATGAGAATGAGAGAACTCACCACAGATCAAAGAAGGGAAGTCGGGAATCAATCCTCATCGAAAGGAATCTCAAATGCTTGAAGGAGCCTCTGGATCGCTTGGAATGAGAGAAGAGAGTGTCTGCCATAAGATTTGAGAAATAACCCCGAACGCGACAGCCTTTAAAGATGCGCTGCACAGGGCATTTACACAACATGTAATCCCTACGCGTCGTGTAAATGTCAGGCTTTAAGTTTTGTCGAAAAACACGTCACCTCGAAGGATTTTTACACTCGATTTATCACACGTCGTGAACCGACCTCACACAGGTTGTGAATCACCTTTACACGTCGTGTGCACTTTACACAGCGTGTATTCCCTCTACTTCCAACTTTTAGCAGCACTCCTCCGGATCCTAACACCCAAAACCGACGAAGTAACAGACAAGGCACGGACCGTTACAAATCTGATAAAATAACAGATCAAGGCAAAAAGAAGATGCAGTCGAAAAGCATCCTTAAAAGAAGAAATGTAGACTGATAAAGAAATTCAAATAGATCTGACCGTGAATAATGGTTGTTCGCTCTCTGAATAAAAAGTGCAGAAGAAAAACACCACAATCGGATCAAAGACTACGGCAGATGAAAACCAATCAAATCTGAAAGATTTGACCGGTTGCAAATCTAAAAACCATTGGGTGAAACCCTAACCGCACTGCACCTGAGAGGAAGAGAAGAGAGTGTGACCCTCTCAAAAACTGCTACCTCTCAAAAACGTAACTCCTCAAATATCTTTTTTTCTTCTTTTTTTTAAGTGGCACGCGGTGGTCTCCACGTGAGGAGGCCCCAACAAATCGTTGTTGTCGCCTTGCAGCAGATCAAATTCAAACTTTGAAAAAACGCAACCGTTGTCATTTCTTCACCGAAAAGACTTGACTGCCACCTTCAACAGAACGAACAAACCGCAAAAAAAACTCCAAAAACATCAAACCAACATTGTCGGGCAAAAAAACCACTGCAACGTCATGCCACCAACTGAACGAGATCCAAACCAACCAAACCTCTGCGTCATTAGGCAACATCCACAGTAGCCAACATCCTCCACACATCTTCCACAGAAGGCCGCCACCGTGAGAAAACGCTAATAACATAGGAGAAACCATCTCGGAGGACCCTTCCAAATAACTACACTAAAAGCAGATCGATATGAAAGCACCGGAGAAATCCATGAGGACACACACAGCTACCTTCAACAGACAAGAAGCACACAAGGGACAAGAAGACGTCCGAGGTCTCGGATGGTGAAGAAACTCCACGCCACAGTGATCCCTCACACCACTAGATCTCATCAAGAATTTCACCCACACCATCCCAAATCACCACCACCCCACCACACCAAACCAAAATGGGGGTCTAGTACGATGAATTTAGCAATAAGAGCAGGGGTGGAAACGAACGAGATCCTCAGTATCCTGTATTCATTAATGTACCTCTGTAATTTAAACACTAGATATTCAATTCTGTGTGAACACAATGACAAACTACTAATTAAAAAATAATCATCAATTACAAAAGAACAAGAAAAACGATCATATCCATTAGCTTTATTTTTACTATATAATCAAAAAATTAAAATGTAAATTTTAAACTAACTGAATTAAATCGATCATAGATACATATTTTATAATAAAACATTGTGACTTGTTTTCACATAAATTAAATATCAGTCTATCAACCTTCCTTACAATAAAAAATAATAAAAACTTATATTATACACAATTTCAATCAAAGAAAAATAATCATCGATATCAATTTCAATAAATATTTATACACTTCATTTAATTGATTGATTTCAACGAAGGACAATTAAGTATGATAAGGTTATCAAAGTCGAGTTGGCATCTTTTTACTTGTACAAGTAAAGGATCTAATAGATATAATACTAATCTAATAGATACACCTACTTTAAACAAATGGATTTGTTATTAAGTGCCCTATTAACATGTGCATCGCATTATTCAAACATGTCCAAACCATCTTAATCCAATCTCGATCATTCTCATCAATTGAGACACCTTCAATTTTTCATTGAAAAATGAACTTCAAATGGGATAATTCTCGCTCCGGGGTCCTAGAATTTTACTGGAGAGAATAATTTGCAACAAAAGTTGCCTTGAAGTTCTGAAATAACTCAGCTTGGGTTACAAAACAAACATGATTACACAAAAACTTAAAATAATACAATACAGCAATGACTAACCTCAATCCAGGAAGAAACAGATTCCACGCCTGTTATCAGGCTCATCAGATCAAAGGGCCACAAAATTCCGGTAGCTCAATCAGGATGTTTGGTCACGGGTGGAAGAAATCACAAAACGCCCCCTTCCTGCATTGCCCAGTTCCATGATATTTACAGACACGCGACCCTCTCGGAGAATGCCTAGATGGAGAATGCCTAGATGAACTGCCACCGCCACCAGACGAGTGCCGATGTGAATTTCGGTTCCGTGAAGAACTATGATCCCTGCCTGGAACACTTCGGTCCCTGTTACCAGAATGTCTGCTCTGGTGCTCCCGATCTCTTGAACCCGAGTGTCGATGGTGCCTGCTCTCAGTGCACTTGGGCTGGCTGTCACATGCATCTCGATTCATGGCTGGAGCTCCATGGTGATGATCATTTCCTTTTCTGGGTGTCATTCCCCAATCCAAGTGTCGATTTTGCCTACTGTCAGAGCACTTGGTTTGGCTGTCACATGCGTCCCGGTTCCCGGCCAAGGTTCCGTGGTGATGATCATCTCCTTTTCCGGGTAGCATTCCCCAATCCAGATTGCTATTTCCCAACATACCCTTACCCTCCGAAACGCTTCCCCAATCCAAGCGTCGATTGTGCCTACTCTCGGTACACTTGTTCTGGTTGTCGCCCATAACCCGGTTCTCATTTCCTTTTCCAGGTGCCATTCCTTGATCCGGATTGCTGTTTCCCAATATGCCCTTGCTCTCTGAAACACTTCCCCAATCCACATCTCGATGATGCCCACTCTCGGTGCACTTGGGCTTGCTATCACATGCATCCCGGTTCCCGGCCGGGGATCCGTGGTGATGATCATTTCCTTTTCCGGGTGCCATTCCCCAGTCCAAATTGTCATTTCCCAATATGTCCTTGCTCTCCGACACCATCTTTGAAAAACTGCCCCAGTCCAACTGTCGAGGTTGCCTGCTCTCACCCGGGTCCTGGTTCCCGGCCAAGGCTCCGTGGTGATGTTCGTTTCCTTTTCCAGGTGCCATTCCCCGGTCCAAAGTGTCATTTCCCGATACACCCTTACTCTCCGACACCATCTTTGAAACACTTCCCCAGTCCAACTGCTGATTTTGCCTACTCTCACACGTGTCCTGGTTCCCGGCCAGGGCTCCGTGGTGATGATCGTTTCCTTTTCCGGGTGCCATTCCCCAGTCCAAATTTCCATTTCCCAATATGCCCTTACTCTCTGATACCATCTTCGAAACACTTCCCCAATCCAAGTGATTGTGATTGTTCGTAACCACCATTCCACCCAGACCCAAGCCTCGGTCTCTCTGCACAGGCCCCATGTCCCAGCCCAAGCTTGCATGTCCATGGTCAGATTCAGCTTCCGATGCTCTCCATGCACTGTGGATCATACCCGTCTCCCAGCTTTTGGAGGACGGGGCAGGAGGTACTGAAACGTCACCGGTCTTTGAGTTATCTTGAGCATCAAGAACATGGGGATGGACAAAGCCCTGGTGCTGATGCTCATCCAGCAATGCCAGTTTAAAAGGAAACTGCAAGTCTGCAGTGGAACTCAATGCATCAGTTTTCCCAGGTCCGAGTGAGGGGCTTAGGACCTCGATGGAACTGAAACAGTCAGTTTTAGAAACCTGCGCGAACTCCGTGGTGCAGTTCATCATCGAGGTAGGGGAAGGCAAGCCATTGAACTCCATTGCGTCAACCTCGGCTAACAGATCGGAAACCGACTCTTCCCCCAGGGAGGTAAACTCGTTAGGACCCGAAACAAGTGCCTGCCAGTTAGATGCAGACGGCAGAGCTGGGTGAGGGCCAGCATTTGAAGTTGGAGTAGCAGCAGCATGCTCATGGGAGACTTCAGAGAGGGTAAGCACAGTTGCAGACACTAGCCCAGTTTCCCATTCTACCGCTAATGGTTTTGCCGAGTTAGGAGAATGGCCACCACCCCATTCACCACCCATTTCAGGATTAGGATCTCCATTGCCTACTAAGCTTGAAGCACTGCCCCAGCTGGACCCAGCCGGGGTATTTGGTGCCACAGATGTCCTGTTTTCAGCAATTTGATCTTTCTCATTCAAATCATTTTGATCTGGTGCGGCACTAGGCAAATCTGCAAAGCCATGCACATGAGGCTGCTCTGGAGTTTCAGATGACTTTGCAATGGTTGAGTTTGAATCCCAACCCTCTGGAGATACAGATAGGTGTGGTTGTCCTGGATGGTCAGACACAGTGGGCGCCCCAGTGTTATGTTCATGATCATGACTGGAGTCTATCGCTTCACCTTCATGGCCTTCATTATCAGGTTGTAACGAAGATTCACATGGCAATGTAGGAGAGGGAACTGAACTAGGAACCTGAGGCTGATCAAACCCATTTAAATCGCAAACACCTGGAAAGCTTCCATTGTGCTTTTTCTCCAAATGAGAAAAATCCACAGGCATCTCCCAGTCCGCTCCTTCAATCTGTTTCTCATCCATCAAAGTCATCTCATGGTAATTTTTTTTATCATCCAAGTCAACACCATCCTTCAACAGCCGTGAAGGCTTCTCACTGCACAGACCATCCAATACATCTGCCAGGAGTCTCGAGTCATCTCTTGTTTCACCCGTCCTCCATACTTTCAGATCGTGCGGGAAAAATCTACACAAACCCCATTGGCGCAATTCCCCAGTACAAAATGGCCCTTGAATTTTTCCACTGGGGTCTTGATAATTCCATATTTTTTCGACCTCGAGACCTGTTTCAGAAGAAAGAACTGTTGTTAATGTTTCGGCAGCAACTACAGGAGACGGTTCGGGTGGTTCGGGTGATTCGGGTCTGGACAAAGCACAATCCTTGCTATCCAGAGTTGCTAAACTGGCAGGACCAACACTGTTCTCTAGATTTTCTGATTTACTTGATGTACCTGCATGCGAATATGCAAACACTGAAGTAATGAACATCAAACAGAAAATCAAAATGGAACATTACAGTACGTACCTTCTCTTTTCTCATCTAGTTCTCCAACAATTTCCTCAGGCTCATCCAGTTCTCCAACAATTTCCTCAGGTTCATATGTAGGACCCATACAAGGAGCAGCGTGCACTTCAGGAATTTCCTGCAGCCTGCGACTAAGTTCTTCTGGAGCATTCAGCAGCTCTAATTTCTCTATGCACTCCCTAAGCTTGAAGCATGGTAAAGGAGAATTGATCAGAGCCATCACAGTTTGCCTCTCATGGAACATTATGAATGCAACCTTAGGATCGCATCGGATGTTTTAACAGTTCAGTTTTCCTGTTTTATAACTCATTAACAATCATATTAAACTTTAAAGGAAGATTATGAGCCCCGTGGCACAGACGCAGAGCAGTCCGAAAAGAACAACATGTTGGTCCAGTTGATGAAAATAGGGGTGAATTGATTGTTGAACTCATTTAAAACATTTAGAGAGGTTCTTGCAATTCAAAAAATAAAAGAAAAAATGGAAAAACAATAACAAGAACGTACAAGATTTATATTAGTTCGATCAATGTGGCTTACATCCACTCTCATTTACCCTCTCCTTGAATCAAATGTTTCACAATGAAATTATTTTTTTCCACTTTTTCCCGGTAAGCAAAAACTCACTGAATCTTGTGTTCAAATGAAGAAAATTGTGATCAGATGTGACCGCACTAGTGACTTTTCAAGATCACATAGGCAATCTCTTCATGGCTTCGACAATCTCTTTCACTTCAGAAACATCCAGAAATCTTTGCAATTTCGGTCTAACCCCAAAAATTCAGATTCACATATGCAATCATTAAATTGCTTAAGATATTCTGGAAGATCACAAAGGCAATTGAGCAATCTTTTCCAGTAGATTGGCAATCTCTGACTCCAATTAATAAATGGAACTGTGTTCTTGGTCACAAACCATATAGGTAAAATTCATAGACCTATGTGATTGATGAATTATTGGGAGCAATTTGTTCTTGCAATTTCGAATTTCACTCATACATGTCCAAAACATTACAAACATAAAATCAAAGCATATGACAAAGCTGTGATCATCAAAACAAAAAATATATATATATTATATCCAAAAGAACTACAATCTCCCTTTTTTGGATGATTACAATCAATGCATGAAAAATAAATAAACATATACAGCATGAGAATAAGACAAGGTTTGTCAATTTCCTTGCATAATTTAAAAAAATTAAACATGTTTCATTTTTATTTGGGAACAACCTATGACTCCACAGACTCTCTTGTAGGCACCGCCTCAGACTCCATGTGTGAGGGAGGCAGCAAATGTATGTGGATCAAAAGGTTTTGTAAGAGTCATGGATGCAACAGAAATCAGATGAGCTCGCCCGGTATGTATGCCCATCTCATTCAAGATATTCGTTGAATCCAAGATAGCTCAGATGCAATAGCCAAACTACTAAAGACCTAACACCGAGGGGCCGTTTGACACCACTCATCACTTCTCACTTATGACAAGTACTCCACCATAAGTGTTATTCAAATTGCTTATTGGAAAAAGTGTTTCTATGCCACTTTTCCAAGTGGTTTTCTTCAACAATTTAAGTGCAAGTGTTTTTTTCATAAACAAAGCAGATACCGCTAATTT
Source organism: Viscum album (assembly GCA_963277665.1). Classification (NCBI taxonomy): domain Eukaryota; kingdom Viridiplantae; phylum Streptophyta; class Magnoliopsida; order Santalales; family Viscaceae; genus Viscum; species Viscum album. The sequence goes on along the minus strand of OY728134.1, from coordinate 628,394,319 downwards.
TTTCAAACTACTTATTGCAACTGATAGGTGCTATATGCAGTTTTTGATAAGTGCTGTCAAATGGAGCCTGAATGTTGGACAACTGAGACCATACTGAAGTAAATTCGTCCTCGTGGTGTGCATGCCGCTGCTCGAACCAAGACTCAAGTCTATCAAATCTCCAGGCTACATACTCACTGTCCGAGTATGGGATATTTACATATGGGTTAACTGGGTCAATCCAATGGGTTAGGATTAGTGAGCTAAGCCCCTGTTACTCTTTAATTATTTGAGTCCCACATCAGCGGAGGCTACTTGATGGACTCTTTATTTCATCTATAAATAAAGAACTCTGCCACTTTATGGGACATTGGATTTTATCCCAACATGGCATCAAAGCAACGTATCTAACCCTACCCACCCAACCGTAGTCGTCAGTTCTCTCCCTCTGCACAGCCGCCCGCCTGCCCACCCTCCCTCGCCGTTGGCCTTCTCTGCGCGCTAGCCTCAGGATCACGCATCCCTCCTGTGCACCAAACCCATGACTGCGCGCCCCTCCTGCACGCTAGCCCCAGGACCGCACACCCCTCCTGCACGCTAACCCAAGGCCGCAAGACCCTCCTGCGCGCATCCCTCCTGGGAGACCCTCCTGTGGCTATCCCTGCTTGCCAACCACGCCTCTGCTACCCCCTTATGACATCACCCGCTTTTCATGCCCCACTAGCAACTTTCCCAAACCAGCAGCTTCAACAAGTGTCAAAAGGCGTATTCTTGACAGTCATCCATGCCTCTGCTCCACGGTTTCTCTATTCTTAATCATGACTGGTAACAGGATGATCAGGCTATGCAATTTCAGCACAAGTTTTCTACCATTTGTGCACTTTCAGCACTCAACAGCCCTCCTAGGATTTGCAGTCTTCTATCAACTTATAGCAATATCACCCATGTCGGATACTAATGCAAAACCCACGCGTCTTGCGGATGAACATCTCGACTCCTCCAATTTTATCATGTGGAAGAAGAATATTATTGACGCCATGAAGGGCATGAGATACTATTCCCATCTTGTTGCATCCCTCTGGTTCGGGCAATGAGAATAGTGGGACAACAGAATCTTCTTCATGTTGCTTAATTCAATGGATCACTCAGTTAAGCATGTTGTCAAAAATGTTAATACTTGCAAAAAAATAATTGGATTCCTTACTGCTTACATTCTCGGAAGCAAACAATATTTCGTGCAATACCGATCTTTTTCGACATCTTTTGCACTTCAACAGGGAACTCACTTGATTCAGCCGTATTACGACCGGAAGTCCATTTTTGATGAGATCAATGGCTTATGGTTCATTCCATAGACTCCTAACGAAGTCCGCACTCAACGCGGTCAATTGTTCTTATTCTCCCTACTGCATTGTCTCAATACATAATTCTCTACCATTGTTGCAGAGATGTTGGTCAACCGCATTATAATCATCGTCTTGTTCGTGCAAGCCACTCTCCACCATCACTCAGCACTAACCACTTTTATCGTGCTATTATGCTTTCTCACAATCCCAACTGTTTATCGTGCTATTATGCTTTCTCGCAATCCCAACTGTGGTGGTGGTCATTCTGCAAGCCATGGTCGACCCATTGCCCGCAAACATCACATGCATTGTGGCAAAAATTATCACACGATTGATTCCTATTAGAATTTGCATGGTCTTCCTAATGGCTCTCCGGCTCCAGGACGCTCTCATTCCGCATAGGCCGCTATACCCCGTCTCTCTGACTCCATTTGGCATTCAACATATTGTTGATCTTTCTGATGATGAATGTTGGTATCTCCAGTCTCAACACACTTCTACTTCATCGAGCGTTATTGTTTCTCATAGCGATGTTCCTGCAGTCTGTCTATCCCAGCGATCCACTTGATGGGTTCTGGACTCTGGTGGTGCATAGCGCATAATTGGGAATGCAGGTATTCTTCGGTGCTATAGCTTGAGTTCAACTGGAGGTAATATTATTATGCTCAATGGTAAGACAATGCAAATTGCAAGTAAACATACAGTTGACTAACGGTGCCAAGTCATATTCTCTCTAACTTCGGATATATTCCAGGAGCCTTCAACGACTTGGGTGATTGGTAGTCGACAGCTTCAGAGGGGTGTGTACATGATTAACTCAGCTCCAGCTCTCGCTTGTCCTATCACTTCTGACCACGTCTTGGAGCCCCACTATCACCTTGGTCATCCCCCTACACCCGTTCTTCAAAAGCTTTGTCTGGAGTTGGGTCATGTTTTTCCTTTTGATTGTGAGTCTTGTCATCACCAGGTCATCTATGTTCCCCGGGTGATCACTCGTGCGTCCAGTCCTTTTCATTTGGTTCATTCTAATGTTCTCGTCCTTAAAAACGGGGTCATCGCTATTTTGTCACATTCATCAATGATTTTCCCTGTATAACTTGGGTTTATTTGTTGAAAACTCATTCTGAAATTTTTACAGTGTTCCGCTCCTATTCATGAAATCACTACTCAGTTTTCTGCTTAAACTTGTTGTTTGTGTTCTGACAATGGTCGTGGGTACTTTTTCTAGCTTGTTCCCATCTTTTTTGGATGATCATAGCCTCAACAAAATAGAGTTGTTGAACGTAAGAACTGTCATCTATTAGAAGTTGCGTGCATGGTTTTATTTCAAATATACCTCATTTATTGCCTCTTCGCATTTTTTGTTGCCAATGTTACGTTCGAGATATTCGCCCCATGATTACCAAATTTGATGTCGCGCTCTCAAATGCATCTTTCTTGGTTATTCCTAGACTTAGCGCGAATATCGATGCTTCTCTCCAGATTTAGATTGTTATATTGATTTGGTCGATGTTTCCTTGGTCAAATCATCAATCTTTTTCGTTTCCAATTTCCCATTATCACCTGTTGTCCCTGATTACAAAGTTACATTACCAAATTCTCACGATCCACCATTACCACAATCTCTTCCTAGTGATGTCGGTGGATCACGATTTGAAGACTATACCCACTGGCCTGGCATATATACCACCCCGAACTGATGTTGATACCGCACCCAACGAATCATTGTTCCCGGTCCTCCAACGCCAGAGTTACCTATTGCCTTTCGCAAAAGTTCACGCTAATATCACCAACATCCCATTTCCTCTCCTTATCAAGGGTTATCTGTGGTTACATCTGTTTATTGGGTCGTTGGCTGCTCACTCGACACCGCACATTGTCGCTGAAGCCAAATCTCATCCCGACTAGTTAAAGGCTATGCGGGATGAACTTCATGCACTAGACGCCAACCATACTAGGGATTGTATTCCTCTCCCTTCGGGTAAACAGGTTGTCAGTTGCAGGTGGATCTATACAATGCGCATTAACGCCAACGGCTCTCACAATCGTCTCAAAGCTTGCCTAGGGTTATGCATAGATGTAAGGCATTAATTACTTCAACACCTTTTCCCCGGTGGCAAAGATGGCATCGGTTCTGTCACGAACCAACTTGGGCAGCCCTGATACAGCATATGTACCGGTCCGCAACTTGGCCTGAAGAGCATTTCTGGTTCCCACAAGCTGTCAACTAGTCCCTGGGCATCAAGAACAATCCTTGGGAATAGTTTTCCAAAAAAAATTCAACAAGCAGGTACCACCCAGAACCCAGCATGACCTTACCATACAAAGACGAGCCATGCTCTCGATAAATCAAGCACGAACATCATCTAAACACATAACGTAAAATGAAATGATCAATAATAAAATATAATCACAAGCACCCACTGAACAAAATAAAACAATTACATCCATACGCCCAAAAACAATAAGACGGGACGGGAATCTGAGATGGCGATACAAGATCTACATAGTCAGCCTGCAAAAAGAATCAAAATAAACAAAAGAATTAGCAACTTATCTCCGCGTCACACGGGGTACCTTCCCACTGAGTCACCTCCATATACCCAACCAGAACTAGCATGAATACACGTCGCCTCCATGCAACGTCTTGCCTTCTTCCTGCATCAGATAAACTGTTGCGGAATCGTCAGGAGTCACAATGACAAAAACGAGAAACGAAAGAAAATGCAGAAAAAAAGATAGCACACAGAAACCACAAATTTACGTGGTTCAAGAATAATCCCTACGTCCACAGAGAGGCAGAATAATCACTATAATCGGGAGCACAATTACAGAGTTTTTCAGTTAGAAACCCTAGCCCAAAATGGGCTACATATGGAGAAAGGCGGCCACCTTTGTCAAAAGTGCTACAGTGGCTGCCGGCTGAAATCAAAAGTGTTATAGTATAGTTGATTCTTGTCGGTGTCGATTTGGCCCAACCGGATCAGGCTACACCAATCCAATAATCTCCCACTTTGAGTTTGATTCACTACACTGCTATGCTTCGATGCAACTAACGAAGACAACTTACAAAATCTGAGTTCTTGCTCTTCTTCACTCACCAGTGGCGTGTTTTCCATTCACAACTTCAATTTCAACTTGACGATTCATGAAATACTAACCGTTTTCCTCTTGTGCTCTCATCATGTTCTCCGTTATTCCGTCTCTCATCCTCCATTCATCAGTGGAGACCAACAGAGGCACAGCAGTGCCTCAACTTCACCATAGGCTTTGTCAACATGTATGTCGAATTGTTGGTTCCACAAATCTTCTGCAATGTCAGCAACCCATCCTATATCAAACCTTTGATAAAATGGTACTTCAACTGAATGTGCTTCCGGACATGAAACATTGGGTTCTTTGCAAGATGTATAGCCCTCTGACTGTCACAGTGCAATACATTCTCCTCTCGCTTTCTTCTCAATTCATCCAAAAAGTTCTTCAGTCAAACCATCTTTTTCCTATCTTCTGCTACAACAATGTATTCTGCCTCTGTGGTGGATAAAGTCGGCACTTTCTGCAATTGTGATATCCAACTTACCACAGTTCCTCCACAGGTAAATACATAACCCGTGGTACTCCTCCTGCTGTCAACGTCACCTCCAAGGTCAGCATCCACATAACCCTACAATGAATTTCTTTTCCCAAGGCACAGGAATACATCCTTACTGCCCTTCAAATACCTCAGTATCTACTTCACAGCTTCCCAATGTTGTTTTCCAGGGTTAGCCATATCTGTTCACAACTCCCACGGCATGAGCGATGTCAGGTCGAGTACAGACCATGACATACATCAGGCTTCCAACAACTGATGTGTATGGAACTTTTGTCATGTACTCAACCTCTTCTGTCGTCTTCGGTGATTGCTCCTTTGATAGTTTGAAATGGCTCGCCAGGGGAATAGAGACAGTCATTGCTTAATCTTCTCAGAACCTTCCCAATGTAATCAGTCTGTGACAACATCAACGTTCCAGCTGTGCGGTCTCTCTTGATCTTCATCCCCATAATCTTGCCAACTTCTCAAAGATCTTTCATTTCAAACTCCTCACCCAACTGCCCTTTCAGCTCATTAATCCTCTGCATACATGATCCTGCAATGAGCATGTCATCCACATACAAAAGTAATATAATGTATTCATCACCAAAGGACTTGATGTAGCAACATTGATCCATGCCACATCGTTTATATTCATTTTTAGACATAAATGAATCAAACTTTTTGTTCCACTGCCTGGGTGTCTGCTTCAATCCATATAAGCTTTTCTGGAGTTTGCACACCATATATTATTTCCCAGACTCTACATATCCCTCTGGCTGCTGCATGTAGATATCTTCCTCCAAATCTCCATGAAGGAAAACAGTCTTGACATCAAGCTACTCAAGGTGCCACAATGTTGAGAACCACCCGGATGGTGGTAAGCTTCACTACAGGTGAAAAAATTTCAGTGAAGTCCACACCTTCCTTCTGTTGAAAACCTTTCACTACCAGTCTGGCCTTGTACCTCCTCTTTCCATCATGTTCTTCCTTGACCTGGTAGACCCATTTGTTCTGCAATGTTTTCTTTCCTGTTGGCAGAGGTGTCAACTCCCAAGTGTTATCATGCAATGAGGAAATCTCCTCCTTCATAGTCAGCTCCCACTTGCTCGACTCCTTCAGCTGCATTGCTTCTTCAAAGCATTCTGGTTCTCCACCGTCAGTCAATAACAGATAATGCAGGGATGGTGAATACCTCTGCACAGGCCTTCTTACCCTTGTTGATCTCCTCAACTCCACTGGAGTAGAAGGTTCCACCGGTTCGGATGTCTCATGCTCAGATATACCTTCAAGCTCCACTTGCTCTTTGCACTCTGATTCAATGTTCTCATTTTCATCTTCAGCTACATGACAACCTTTGTGCATGACACCTTCATTGAATACCACGTTCCGACTCCTGATGACCATCTTCTTGTGATCATCCCAAAAGCGGTAACCAAACTCGTCAGCACCATAGCCAATAAAAAAACATGGCTTGGACTTAGCATCAAGCTTGTCCCTTGAGTTAGCATCAATGTGTACATAAGCCAAACAGCCAAAGACTCTTAAATGTGAGAGTTTCACCTCCTTACCAGACCAGAGATCCTCGGGTAGACGTTCTCTCATTGGCACAGATGGACTCTTATTGATCAGATACACTGCCATGTTCACTGCATTAGCCCAGAAGGTTTTGGGCAACCCCGAGTGTAACCTCATACTTCTGGCACGTTCATTCAACATCCTATTCATCCTCTCTTGTCACACCATTCTGTTGCGATGTACCTGGAACTGTCTTCTCCCACCGAATTCCATTATCAGAACAGAATTCTCTGAACTTCTGACGGTCATACTCTCCACCGTTGTCAGACCTCAAGCATTTCAACTTAGCTCCTGACTCATTCTCCACCATGACCTTCCACTTTTGAAACATCCTAAACACATCAGATTTACTTTTCAGAAAGTAAACTCATACCTTCCTTGTTGAGTCGTCGATGAATGTCACATAGTATTGTGATCCTCCAAGGGAAAGTACTAGTGCAGGCCCCCAAACATCAGTGTGCACCAGGTCCAGCTTCCCAACCTTTGGTGTTCTACCTCCTTTTGCAAAAGACACCTTCTGCTTTCCGAAGATACAATCTTCACATAGACCAACTTCCACTGACTTCAGCTCTAGTAGCAGCCCTTTTGTTGTCAGCACCTTCATCTCTTTCTCACTCATGTGGCCTAGTCTGTTGTGCCACAGTTGTATAGGGTATCATTCTTTGCTCCCCGAGCTATGACCATAGCTCCTTTGGTGATTTTCCATGCACTACCAGTGTATGTGATACTCAACCCTGCATCATCAAGCTATCCCACAGAAATGAGATTTCTTCTTAAACCAGGGATGTACCTCACAATTTCCAGAACCAACAAGCTCCCACTATTGGTCTTGATCCGTGCATCTCTTTTTCCCACAATCTGCAAGAGATCCTAATCGGCAGGATGTACCTTGCCAAAATTTCCAGAAACGTAATTTTTCAGAAATCCCTTCTACGATGTAGAAAGGAAAGACGCACCAGAGTATAAAATTCAAGACTTCATTGGGCTATCCACGCTCAATAGCAGCACGTCATCAGTTCCTTCAGTTGCCGTATTTGCTCCACTGGTTTAAGGTCCTTTCCGATTATCTCTGCACTCCTTCTTGACATGTCCTTTCTTCCTGCAATTCCAACAGGTAGGACTGCCCCCCTTTGCCTTGTCTCGGATTTTCCCTCTTAACCTTGATCGCCCTCTACGATTGTCTTGCTGTGAGTACCTTCTTTTTCCTTCAATGTTCAGAGCAGAACTAGAGAATCTGCCTGATTCTCTTCTTCGCACATCCTCACTAAGGATTAGGTCTTGTATATCTTTCAGATTCAGTTTGGTATTCCCCGAAGTACTACTCACAGCTGTTACAGTTGCTTCCCAAATGTCAGGTAAAGAAGATAGTAAGACCAGCGCACATACCTCATCACCGAGATCAATTTTCACCGATGTCAGCTGACTTATGATGGTGTTGAATTCGTTGATGTGGTCTGCAACAATTCTCCCTTCAACCATTTTCAGGTTGAACAATCGCCGCATCAAATGCACCTTGTTTGCCGCATAAGGCTTCTCGTACATATTTGTGAGGGCTTTCATCAAATCCACTGTCGTCTCTTCTCTGATGTTGAACGCCGCGTATTTTGCCAACGTAAGGCGCACAACGCCCAGAACCTGACGATCCAGCAACTCCCACTCTGACTGCTTCACGTCCGTTGGCTTCAGACCCAGAAGCGGCAAGTGCATCTTTTTTTGATAAAAATAATCCTCGATTTGCATCCTCCAGAAACTGAAGTCAGTTCCATCGAAGTGATCGATCTTTACTTTGCCTTCATCCAGAGCCATCGTTGGAGAATTCCAAACTCACCCTCTGATACCAGTTGTTGCGGAATCGTCGGGAGTCGCAATGACAGAAACGAGAAACGAAAGAAAATACAGAAGAAAAGATAGAACACAAAACACACAAATTTACGTGGTTCGAGAATAATCCCTACGTCCACGGAAAGGCAGAATAATCACTATAATCGGGAGCACAATTACAGAGTTTTTCAGTTAGAAACCCTAGCCCGAAATGGGCTACATATGGAGAAGACGATCCACTGTTCCGAACAGGTCCGCGTCGCTACAGTGAAAGGCAACCTTTGTCAAAAGTGCTACAGTGGCTGCCGGCTGGAAGTCCAAAGTGCTACAGTATAGTTGACTCATGTCGGTGTCAATTCGGCCAAACCAGATCGGGCTACACCAACCCAACATAAACAAGGTCAACATACACCATTGGTGTATGCAAGGTGCGAGTATACCAATAGATAATAGAGGACAGGACACTTGTATATAGAAACAGAACCGACAAAATTACATGCAAAAGAGGAAGATGGAAAAAAGAGACACTTCAAGAGAGCATTACAGCTCCTCACCCAAGCCGAAGCCAAATTTGAGCCTCACAGCCGATTCCTAAAAATTTCCTCTAAACTCCTTCCCTCGCTCTAGCCTCCCTATTTAAGAAACCCCCATGGGCCTCCTCCCATACAGAATTGGTTATCCCCACACGCACACACACAAGACAATCATACTCCTTAACAATATTCCCTCCAACTCATAGGTCCCTATCACTCATCATCCCTTAAAACAGTCTTGCCCTCAAGACTAAAGAAAGGTGGTCTTGCCACATAGACACGTCGTCCTGCGTTTGCGCTTTGTGTCGAACCAAACAACACCGCTAACTGAGGACCGAGCTGTTGTTGTCCATTAGCATGTTCCCTTGTTGCTCAGGCATACCAAACGATCTCCCATATGCTCTTGACGTCTACATGGGTCGACAAAGCTCCATCTTTATATTGGGAAATCGAAATGATAGGACCCTTCGAGGATTTAGAAGTTTGTTGGATGTGGAAGTGTTACTCAACTCGGGTAAGTCAACCCCGCGGATCCATGCTGCTGAAAATCAGAACTCCCAAAGGTTGTTTGTGCGTTGTCTTTCCCTGTTTGGGCATCCATCCCCGTCGTCGTGAACAAAGTCCCCTCCGTGTCGTGTTGTTGTGCCGTTGCTAAGTCGTGCGGATTATTGTCGTCAAAAACTGACAACAACTCCTGCTGCAATGCATTCATAGTCGGCAGGAGTGAAAGTCGCCGCTCATGAGGCGGCATCTTCGTCAGCCGACACGGTCATGTTGTTCGAGATGTTTGGAACTGAGCCTGCTCCTGCGGTGTCTTGAAGAGCATAGCGTTGATCCATAGTAGGCGTTGCTCCACCTCATCAAGCAACATCGGCATGGGTTCGCTTCTGTAGTTTTTTTTCCTCCCCCAACAAAGTCAGACACTCTTTTTTCCCCTCCCCCAACATAAAAGTCGGGCACTCCTCATTTTTGTTTGCAGGAGGGCGCAGATGCTAGATCGGGATACGGTGTCAGAAAAGAGGCGGGAACAAGTGATGCTTACGTAGCTGCAAGAAGACCCACACGCTGCAGTAGGGAATGTATGTACGGAATCCGTTAGCGCAGCAACAATGGATGAGAGAGACGCCGAAGCAGGGGATCGTTGGACACGACCGGACCGAGCGTGTTGTCTCGAAACGTGTGACGACAGAGTGTCACGACCCATCCCCCGGGGCCCGTGTCGTGACTACCCCAAGCCCGCCTTTTATAGCCCAGGGGCTAGTGACTAGCACTGAAAAGGCATATCCCAAAAAAGGAAGGCATTGTCTTTAAACTTGTACACACACAGACAAGGTATACCACACAAAACAAACCACAAAGAAAAGAAAGTAGTACAACCACCACAAAGTACCACTACTAAGAGTAAAGTGTGTGTAAACTGAAAGTAAAGGGGTCAGAATACAAGCTCAACTGAAAGGAAAGTACAACAAAAGAAGTACAGGCTCCGAAGGTCGTCCGCCAAGGATCATACCTGAAGGGTAGGTACAGCTCTCTGTCGGATGTCACTGCAGCACACCACGTCTATCGATCCCCCCTCCATGCACAGTCTAGTCCTGACTCCCCAAAGTCCGGATCAAAGTTGTCCGTCGTCTGCACAAGACACAACAGGTGCAGGCGAAACCCGTGTAGGGGTGAGTATAAAATACTCAGTAGAGACCCCGAGACCCCCAAAGGTCTCTCAGTAACCCACAAAGAAAACACCACAAAAGAAATACCACAGAGGTAATACCACCAAACAAGATCTCAAACACATAGCACAAAGTAAGAGACTCAGCTCACACTAGATATAACTTAAGTACAGAAGTAAAGATGATTAGTCGTAAAGCTAGATCATCTTATTCTGTTGAGAGTCTCTGCTGCTGATCCACACAAGGTCGCTAGGTGCTGACCCACACAGGACCGCTAGGTGCTGACCCACACAGGACCGCTAGGTGCTGACTCACACAGGACCGCTAGATGCTGACCCACACAGGACCGCTATTCTTTCTTCACGTCACAGTCAGCCAATGGGTTCCCACACTTAGCACGCTTGATTCCGGTAAGATCCGCTCCTCAAGCCATCAGTTGTACCTCAACCGCCACGAAGTCCCACATAGAGTAATCCCAATGGACCGTCTCGTCGTAAGAGTCCCAACGCAACAGACGGCGCGTCGAACTGAGACCCCGAGACCCCCAAAGGTCTCTCAGTAATCCACAAAGAAAACACCACAAAAGAAATACCGCAGAGATAATACCACCAAGCAAGATCTCAAACACATAGCACAAAGTAAGAGACCCAGCTCACACCAGGTATAACTTAAGTACAGAAGTAAAGATGATTAATTGTAAAGCTAGATCATCTTATTCTGTTGAGAGGCTCTGCTGCTGATCCACATAGGGTCGCTAGGTGTTAACCCACACAGAATCGCTAGGTGCTGACCCACACAGGATCGCTAGGTGCTGACCCACACAAAATCGTTATTCATTCTTCACGTCACAGTCAGCAACAGGATTCCCGCACTTAGCACGCTTGATTTCGGGAGGATCTGCTCCTCAAGCCATCGGACGTACCTCAACCGCCACGAAATCCCACAGAGTAACCCCAAAGAATCGTCTCGTCGTAAGGGTCTCAACGCAACAGACGGCGCGTCGAACGAACGTCCGATCTGTAAGATATAGACATTTTTGTAAAAATGAGGTTGAATTCGAGTCCGATCCAACCCGGTCGTACGCTAACTTCCACCAAAACTCACGTAGAGTATCTCAGAAGGACAGACTCATCGCAAAGGTCCCAACGTAACAGACGGAGCGTCAATCAGACGCCCGGTTTGAGAGATACGGGTGTTTTAGTGAAACAGGGGCCAGTTGGGTCTGGGTCCAGCCCGGGAGCGCGGGTCCGTCCCGGTAGCGCAGATCCGTCCCGATAGCGCGGATCCGCCTCCCTCCGCCCGCGGTCGCCACCGATGCGACGGCGGTTTCTTCTGCGGGCCACCGGAGTTGCTCTAGTGGTCCGTTTCTCGATCTATCTGCGCCTACAGAATCGTTAGGTCGTCACCTTCACTGCGACGGCCTCAAACTCGCTTTGTCGTCATTTCGAGAAATCATCCACGAAGAATGTACATGCGGAGGGGCTCAGGCCTTGTTCGTGTCGGTCTGCGCCCTCCGCATTAAAAGTTTAAAAACATGGGGAGGTTCGGGGATTTTAATTCAACCAACACAAGTGATAATATAATCCTGGATAGAGAAATCCCAAAAGAAGTCACCCTCCCGCAAAAACGCACGGCCCGCGGATTAACATGTTCGTGGGTTAATCTACGTTCGTCGTTTGGAATAAGAACGGGAAAACTTTAAATGGTTCAAACCCCTACCTCGCTTGACGTTCATTGTCGTAGCGTTCCGTCCTCGAGGGTTCAAGGGGTCGACATCGTTCGTCGCTTTCCAGCTTCGTCCTTCGAGGTACGTCGAAGTCGATGACGCTCCGCTGGTGTTCGTCGTTCTTCATTGGAGAGAAATCTCACCGGAGGTTTGTCAGAGATTTGTCCACCGTTTAATTCTTCACTCTCCAACGCGTTTGTTTAAAAAGGAAACACGTAACAGCATTTATGTTACGATGCGACGTTGCGTCGTTACTCTGTTTCATTTATGAAACAGCGTAGCGGTTACGCTTGCCCAACAAGCCATTAAGGGGCTTCCTTAATTGTGCCTCATCGTTGCCTCGTCGCCTTGTCGCCCACCACTCAACGATGCGAAAGAAAAATAAAATAACTTTTTAAAAGTTATTTTATTATTTTTCCGAAAATCTCAATAATTAACTTTTCCATCTGACCCTTACCGATCGAAGTTAGGTCCTATCTATGCAAATCCCAACGTTCCGAGTTCAACGGTGCTCTCGGATTTTCAATCCGAGTACCGGCTCATAAGTTAGAAAAACTCGATCGCATGTTTACTGAACGTACTTTAAAATAAGTTCAAAATTACATTACGGACACTCTGGGTCTCGGAATCACGTGCCGTCAAAGTGTGCGGTCTCGAAATTATTCCATATAATTAAAAAAAATTACACGAAAATTCTGAGACATTACACAGAGGGCATCTCCTCTAGGCGCAGCTTGATTGAGCAAGCGAAGAACCGAGTGCGCCTCGTCTAATGTGATGCGGCTGAATGCGCCTCCTTGGAACAAATGGTGAAGAACAACAGTCCATGCAAAATGAGGGGTGAAGAGCCAAGCATCCTCTAGGCGTGAAGCGTCTTCCAGTGCGCGCGCCAGCTGTGCGAGAAGAGGAGCCGACAGTAGGGAGTGAAGGAGATGGCAGGTCAGACCAAATGATAGATAACAGAGGACATGACACTTGTATATAGAAACAGAACCAACAAAATTACATGCGGAAGAAGAAAAAGAAAATGGAAAGAAGAGACACATCAAGTGAGCATTGCTCCTCGCCCAAGACAAGGATGAGTCCAAGCGTCACCGCCAATTCCTAACGATTTCCTCTTTACTCCTTCCCTCACTCTAGCCTCCTTATTTAACAACCCCCTTGGGCCCCTCCCAAACAGAGTTGGTTATTCCCCCACACACAAGACAATTATACCCCTTAACAATATTCTCACCAACTCATAGGTTCCTATCACAAGCCCAATAGGATCCCACAAAGTGTTCCATATACAACCTTTTTTGGAAAAACCAAAACATGCTAGTTTGAAAATAATGCAAAACATTTTAAAAGAACAAGCAGTAAGGTGTAGCACATTTATTTAAATAAGGAAAGTGAACAAACTGTTCAAACCTTTTTTTCTCTAAAATATGCAACATGGGAGCACAACCAACGGTAATTATGGCTAGGATCACCTGGTTGAATCTATAACAACTCCACCGGCTAGTGGGGGTGCACTATACATTACTTCACGAGTTAGGGAAACACACATAACTATTGGAAAGGACCTCATCCGTTCTAGGAGCCTCTACCCAAGCCCTCGGGTTCCTATGATGTTTAACTAAACCAAACTATCATTCTTTAAAGCGTGCTTTAAATCCATTTCCTTTATTTACATCAAACGTCTAATCAAAAGCATTTGCATGTTGTATAAATTATTCTATGAGACTAGTTTAAAATCCTTTTAACAGCCTTTTGAAATTTAATATTAAAAGCCAAGCATCAAGGGTTCAACCAACAAAGGATACGGAACGCTTACCTCAACCAACGAAATCGTAAGCAACCAGGAAAATTCACCAAAGGGAGCAAGAAACAACCCCAAAATGACCCGAAGCGATCCCTGACATCAAAATCCACACCAAAAGAATCGAGCATCAAGAACCCTAGGCCTCTGACCGTAGAGAGAGAGAGATGAAAAACAAAAAGGGATATTAGGGCTAAGGAAGATGAGAGGAATTACTTGATGATTTCCAGGTGATTCCGAGTGAAAACCCCCACAAAAATTTGAGTGAAGGGGGAAGGGGAAGAAGGGTGTCGCATGCAAGAGGGCCTGGAGATCGAAATGAGGGGAAAAGAGAATAATTAGGGGTAAAAATTGGGCAGGGGCGGTTCAGTAAAATCAATTTTTTTAAACACCTGGGAAGACTCCATCGCAGCCCGACTGGTGTCGTGGCGTGACAGGCTTCCCCTTGACTAGGGGTGCCACTGCCCGATACTGGTCACGGTGTGACCAGTCTGTAGCAAAACTGTAGACCTGCATAAGGTTGGGTCGCGGCGTTACCATCCTTGGTCACGATGCGACAAGTCTGCAGTTCAGAACTGCAAACCTCTCAAGCCACCCGAGCACCTCCAAGACCGAAGATTTTTATAAATTTAAGTAATAGATGGAATAGAAAACTCAAAACATACCATTGACTCGGTATGTGTGACAATTCTCCCTACTATAATACGTTCTACCCTCATAAAGTCAACCCTGCGCTTAATCTAAAAATAGATTAGGTCATTGCTCCCTCATGTGAGCTTCTCGCTCCCAAGTCTTAGGAGAGTTAGGTCCGTGCTGCCACAACACACGAACTAACCGAAAGGACTTCCCACGCAACACTTAGACCTGGGAGTCAACGATTCGAATTGGTTACTCAATGATTGAGACATCCGTCTCCAACTCGAGCTCCTCCCAATTTAGCACATGGGAAGGATCTGGTTGATACCTCTTTAGTTGAGAGACGTGAAACACGTCATGAATGGTAGTCAACTGAGGTAGCAAATCCAGACGATAATCAACCTTCCCAACTCACTCCAGAATCTCGAAGAGTCCCACAAATCTCGGGGGTGAGCTTCCCATGCTTCCCCGATCTCCAGTGACCCAAACGGGGTGATACTTTCAAGAACGCTCAGTCGCCCAGTAAAAATTCCAAGGGAAGACGACAGTTGTAGGCATACAATTTATGTAGACTCTAAGTCGTCACTAGATCTTACCAAATCGCCTGAACCATTCCAGATGGATATCCCACAAACCATCGAATTATAGAATACAAGC
This sequence comes from Viscum album, assembly GCA_963277665.1. Classification (NCBI taxonomy): domain Eukaryota; kingdom Viridiplantae; phylum Streptophyta; class Magnoliopsida; order Santalales; family Viscaceae; genus Viscum; species Viscum album. Next base: position 628,379,001 of record OY728134.1, on the reverse strand, counting down.
TCGAAGCATATCTTCCAAAATCTGATTAGCCCGCTCTATTTGTCTGTCTGTTTGGGGATGGTAGGTTGTACTCAGCTTCATCGGAGAGCCCATTGCCTCCTAGAGGCCTTTCCAGAATCGAGACGTAAAATAGGGGGTCCCTGTCATAGATAATGGCTGAAGGCACACCATGCAGCTTCACAATCTCCTGCATGTACAATTTGACAAGATCCTCCACTTTCGTACTTTCCTTGATCGGTATGGAATAGACAGATTTAGTCAACCGATCAATTACGACCCAAATAGCATTTCTTCCCTGAGGAGTACAAGTCAATCCAATAATGAAATTCATGGACACCTCTCCTCCCACTTCCAGGTAGGAACAAGGAGAGGTTGGAGCAAACAAGAGGGTTGTTAGTGCTCTACTTTAACCTACAGACAGGTATAGCACTGAGGCACAAAATCCGTTATACTCGTCTCATCCTTGGCCACCAATATCGACGTTTCACATCAAAATACATCTTGGTCGAACAAGGATGGAAAACCCACAAGGATTGATGGTGGTCTTCCAATACAGCCTTCCTCACAGAAAGGGACCACATGCCTGCCTCTGAAACAAAGAGAGCCTCCCAAAGACAGAGATCACTCACTGGCGGTCTCCCTACCATATATAGTTTCCATGATATGTCGGTAATTGCTATCCCCTGAGTGTTCTTGGGTGATAAGCACAAAGAGAGAAGTCAACTGGATATTGCCAAGAAACAGAGCATCCTTCTCCTCTTTCACCTCCAAGTGCAGCTCAGCCAAGAGACTAATGAGATTTCACTCCTCGGATTTCCTTACGGCCTGAGACGACAATTTCCTACTTAAAGCATCAGTGACAACACTACCTTTACTTGGCATATAGGCGAGATCAAAATCAAAAGTCTGAAAATATTCGACTCATTGCTTTTGTCTTTCAGGTCTTTCTAAGAAAAAATATGGCTTAGACTTTTGTGATATGAGAGCACTACAAATTTATCACTAAAAAGGAAGTGTCGCCAACATTTAAGCGCATGCATGACAGCACTCAGTTCCAGGTCATGAGTCGCGTAGTGCCTTTCATGTGGTCAAAGCTACCGAGATCCATAGGCCACCACATGATCGCCATGCGTTAACACAGCCTAAAAACCAATCCATAGGCCACCACATGATCGCCATGCGTTAACACAGCCTAAAAACCAATTCATAGGCCACCACATGATCGACTGATACTCTAGAGGCAGCCGGGGCAACAAATTATGTGGAACTAACAGATCTACATAATGACTACAATGGCTCATCAGACTGAGCATACTGTGAATGTGAAGGTTGACATGCATCAGTTGGTGTAAAAACACAGGCAATCATGGTTACATATAATCAACGAAAAAGGATGTCATTGTGAAGTAAAAAGAGATAACAACATCAAATAACTCAATAGCCATGCCTGAAAGAAAGGATTCCACCAAAAAAAAAACATCCTCCCCGTTCATGCACCGTCCAGTAGCTCTTCCCTAGGATGCACAACTTGAATCTGCCCCAGCATATCAATCTCAAATGGTGTAATATACAAGAAATGAATCTAACGTGTTATAAAGTGGTGTTCTTCCTTGTAGTGGCAATATGAGACTTCAGAAACACAACAAATCTACTATGGAATTTGTTGAATTTATGACACATTAATTGTTATCTTTGACTCGTTTTATGTTGGTTCATTTATGGGTGAGGCTAATTTTGTTTTGACTCATTAATGGGTAGAGCTAATTCTTTTTGTTGGGGGGTAAGTTAAGTGGAGTCTCACATCGGACTTTATGTGACATGTCAACCTTATTGATCACCATAAATTAACGCCCAGGCCTCCCATAGGAGGCATCTTGAGTATTGGGCCACTCTCCTTCATTCTAACATAGTATCAGAGCCTTCCAAACTCAACCCTTCCCTCCCTCTCCTCCCTCCTGGAGAAACCTAAGGTATTTCCCCCCAAAGGGGGGCAGCAACGCCCATGGCTAACCGGCCCTAGTTTCGTATCATTGCCCTTTGTTACACGTTCAATCACGCCCCCCTCTCTTTGTTCAGGGGAGACTTCTCTGTTGCACCGCCTTCTTCAGTTGCGACGACCCCCCTCCCTTCATCGCCTTGCAGCCACGGCAGACCCCCTTCCCAATGTCATCCCTGCTTTTCCCCTCACGCACTCCCAACCGCCCCACAAGGGCGTCACCCCCCTCCACAAGTGTGAATTTTGATGGCACAAACTATTTGTTGTGATCCATCCCCAGTATCTCCTGTATAAAACATGTGTTGACCACCGGGCGACCCAACTTTTCCAGGCCGACCTCTTGTTGTTGCCCCGAGCGACACTTGCTCCAAGCACCCGATTCTTCCCAACTTACGCCTGGATCTCTGTTTGGCTCATCTACTTCTGCCTGGATCTTCGACAGGCGACCCAGATCTCCATCAGGCCCCTCTACTTCTGCCTGGATCTCCGTCAAGCTGCCCCAGTCTCCATCGGGCCCCTCTACTTTTGCCTCGATCTCCGTTAGGCTGACCAGATTACAGTCGGGATTCGTCATCATTGCTCGGATTACCGTCGGACTTCTTCATTACTGCCCAGATTACCATCGGGTTGCCCGGATCACCGTCGGGCTTCTTCCTCGCCACCCGGATCTCCGTCAAGCTACCTGGATCTTCGTCGAGCCTTTTGGTTGCTGCCCAGACCACCATCGGGCTTCTTTGCTGCTACATTTTGTATGTTTCAAGTATTTTGAATTTGTATGACAAGCTTGGCATATCCAACTTGAGGGGGAGTGTTATGGGATGTTTCTTTTTGTTCTCTTATGTATCCAATCTAGGTACACCTAGCTTGAGAAGTGTTAGGGTCAGTTAAGTGGTGTCCCAAATCGAACTTTATGTAATGTGTCATCCTTATTGCTCACTGTAAATTAACACTCAAGCCCACCATAGGAGGCATCTTGGGTATTGAGTCACTCTATTCCATTCTAACACTTTTGATCAAAGCTGAGTCTCAAATTGGAAATGTGTAAAGAGAGAATGTGAGAGGAGAACAATAAATAGACTTCTTGAACTAAGGAATTGAGTACACTTGAGAATTAGACATAGTTTCTTTGCGATGTGTATTGGCATTCCCTGTTCGAGAATCAAATTATATAATTGTATAACACCTTGAAACATGGTGAATGAGTTTGTTGCGGTGCCCGTGACTTTGAACCAAACCATGGAACTTTTTGTGTTTTTTTTTTACTTGATTTATCTTTATTAAATTTATTTCTTGTTAATTGCAAGCATCCATCAATTGGATTTTCACTATGCAGCTCATTAGAGTCTAGGATTTTAGAGTAATCCTAAGGTTGGTTGGCTCAAGAAATGCTAGCAAACATTGATATAGCCAGAAATTCAAACTTCATCATGTGCATACAGTTTAAAGGACTTTGAATGGGTTTTTCAGGGTTGTTGGAAAATAAATGAACCGGTGGTTTGAACTTGTGCCCATGTAGAAATTCAGTTCATCTGATCTTCAAAGGTAAGGCTTGTTCGAAGCAAGTGGAGTTGGCTTGAAATCAAGTGGAGTCCACCCCTTGGAATCAAAGGTTGCCTCAAAGCAAGTAAAACATTTCTCTGGTGATATGATGTCACAAAAATAGTGGCACAACAGGTACACTAGTCCGCCAAAATGAAGATTGTTATATATATGTGGTTTTTCAGTTATTACCTTTGAATAATTTCTTTGTTGGCACGTTTACGGGTGGGGTAAAATTTGTTCGAGTCATTCGTAAGTGGAGTTAACTTTTGTGACCAATGTTAGTCTCGCATTGGAAAAGTGTAAAGAGAAAAGGAAGAATAAAAATTATAAATAGATTTCTTGGCCTAAGAGATTGAGTACACGAGTGGGAATTAGGCATGGGTCTTCAGTTATGCGTCGGACCTGTTTATGAGAATTAGGCATCAGTCATTTGGGATGTGGTAAATTTTGTTCGAGTCATTCGCAAGTGTAGAGGGTGAAAATAAGAGAGACCGGAACCCCCAAGGTTTTTCTCCTAAGGAGCCCTTGGGGTGTATTTATAATAAAACATAAAGACCACACCGGACCTCAAGTCCGATGTGGGATGCAGACTCCAACACTCCCCCTCAAGCTAGGTGTACCTAGCTTGGACACATAATGAAAAGAAAACAATAAAACAGACGCTAACACTCCCCCTCAAGCTGGACATACCCAGCTTGATGACAAAACAAGATGAAATAAAATATTAAGCTGCTGCTGCTGCTGCTCCCCCTCACGATCGAAGCTCCCCCCCGCAGGATGATGGATGGAAGATGTTGCGGGCGCAGCAGATGAAACCACTCAGATCGGCTGGTTGACGGAACGCCAGGAATGCCGCACTAGTGGGGCCGGTCGTTGAAACGCCGGGAAATCCAAACTAGCACCGGGAAAACCGCATTTGCGGGGCCGGCGACGGGAGGCGGGGACTCCGCAGAAATCGTTGCGGGATCTGGCGGCGCCAAGGGGCCCAAAGCCGAGGATGTCGAGCTACTGCGCCAGCGAATGGACGTGCCGGCGGAGATAGATGCGGCTGCCGGGAGGTGCCGGGAGATGCCGGCGAGGCGGGGATGCGCAGGAGGAGGCCGGCGAGGGTGCAGGAGGCCGAGAGACAGCGCTGGAAACCGGAGGAGGCCCCCCGCGTGGAGCGGCCGGCACGGGTAGAGGCCGGAACAGTCCGGATCTGCCCGGATCTGCCCGGAACAGTCCGGATCTGCCCGGATCTGCCCGGAACAGTCCGGATCTGCCCGGAACAGTCCGGATCTGCCGGATCTTGCCGGATCAGGCCGAAAATCACCGGATCTGGCCGGAGTAGCCTGTATCAGGCCGGAGCCGGCCGGAGTAGTCCGGATCTGGCCGGAAATCACCAGATCAGGCCGGAGCGGTCCGGATCTGTCCGGATCTGGCCGCCGGAGAGCAGCAGGCGAGGTCGCCGGGGAGGGGTCGCCGGAGAGGGGTCGCCGGAGAGGGAGATGCCGCCGGGAGCCGAGGAGCCGGGAGAAGCGTGAGGCCGCGGGAGCAGAGGGAGACCGTCGGGAGCCGCGGGGATGGAGCGGCGTCGGGGAGGAAGTCCGCAGGACGCCGGGGCGAGGTCGAGGGCGCCGGGGCTAGGGCGAGGCGCCGAGGGCGGGCTGCGCCGGGACGAGGCGGCGGGGCGAGGAGCCGGCGCGAGGCCGACGCGCGGGGAGAATCGCCGCCGGGAGAAGAGCCGCGCCGGAAAGGGGGTCGCCGCGCGCGGATGAAGTCACGGAGGGAGGGCCTGCCAGGGAGCCGCGCAGGGAGGAGGAGTGCGCCGGGAGGGAGGGCCTGCCGGGGAGCCGCGCAGGGCAGAGGCTGAGGGGCGGCGGCGGTAACCCTACGGGGCCTTGAGGCCGCCGCCCCCCGGACGGGAAACCCTAAAGGGGGGGAAAAAAAAACAGGGAGGGAGGGATTGGGGGTTCAAAAAACCTCCTCTGATACCATGTAGAGGGTGAAAATAAGAGAGACCGGAACCCCCAAGGTTTTTCTCCTAAGGAGCCCTTGGGGTGTATTTATAATAAAACATAAAGACCACACCGGACCTCAAGTCCGATGTGGGATGCAGACTCCAACAGCAAGTGGAGTTAATTTTTGTGACCAATGTTGAGTCTCACATTGGAAAAGTGTAAAAAGAAAAGGAAAGATAAAAATTATAAATAGATTTCTTGGCCTAAGATATTGAGTACACGAGTGGGAATTAGGCATGGGTCTTTAGTTATGCGTCGGGCCTGTTTATGAGAATTAGGCATCATATGGAAAGCACTTTTTATGGGTAGAATGAATAATAAGATTGAAAAACATTCAAACAATAAAAGGATATTCCTTCTCCTGCCCTTTCACACTTGCTAGATCACGAAGATGACTAAGCCTTGATATTTCTGATTCCATACACTGCAGGAAACAATTACCATTAATTACAGAAGCAGCGGGCTTATAAATTACAAAATACAGAGCCTACGAGACAATGATGATACCATGCAATATATAAAGCAGCTCAAGACTATTCCAAAATGAAAAATAAAGAATAAAATTTTGAATCCTGCATAAATACAAGTTAGAAGTACAATTCTGGCATGAAAGACACTTACAGCAGCTAACTTCACTTTACTGAGGGCCATTGCTTTATCCTGTATCTCACCCTACAACCAGTTCTTTACATAAGAAAAGCAATAAAGTCAAAAGGTAACCATTCTGATATGCGTGCTCACCACAGTCAAATGCTTATTGAGCCCGCATTTCATGCTCTGGCATAAATGCTTGCACTCATCCTACAAATAAAATAGACATTAAACGATGCCCATTGAGGGACCCAAGAATGGCAAGAAGCCAATGCTGCTAAAGAAAACAGTTATTTTCAAATTCAATGAATCGTTCTATTAGAATCTATTTACTATGACATTCTGAGAAGACACTAACGCACTTTCAAAGAATGCTCAAGGCACAATAGTGCTCAAATTAATGGTAGCTATAACACTGTGCTGCAGCAAAACAAGGAAAAAGCATCCATCATCAAGTTCACGATTCACGGGCATATATGTTTAAAAAAAATAAGTGGTTTTGTTCAGCTTTTGAAAATATACTTACATTAGGCTGCGTTTGACAGCACTTCCTGAAAAACGCCTACAGCACTTATCACTTAAATAAGCAGCTTGAAAAGATAAGTGGCGTTTTCCTGTTTCTGAAAAACTGCTTACACTTAAATTCTAAAATAAGATCACTTACGTGGCAGAAAAGCACTTTTTCAATATGCAATCCAGAAGCGTCATAAGCAGTTTTCAATAAGTGTTGTCAAAAAGAGATTAAATGGCATAAAAGCACTTTATCGATGTAGAAAAAATAGACCCAGAAATTGTGCTTCTTGAACAAGGTCGGAACTCTATTAATAGAGATGTATAAAGATATAAAATTTCAGATATGTTAGAGGTTGAGTTGAGTCTCACATCAGACTTGAAGAATCATGTCATCTTATTCACTATAAATAAACACAAAGGACTCCCTTAGAGAGACATTTTGGGTATTGGATTACCACTCTTCCATTTTAACATGGTATTGGAGCTGGTCAAGCCCTAACCCTCCCTTCCTCGTATCTCCCCTCCTAGGACACCCTATAGTGGGGGGTTTTTTCCAACGGGGGGCGACAGCCACATAGCCAGTGAGCCCTAATCATCTGTCGCCGCCCCTCCTTGCTGCCTTCCCAGCAGTCGTCATAGGAACTTGGTAAAGAGACCTAGTGTTGGGCGTTGTTGCTACTGCATAAGGGTCCAACAGCTGTGTGGGGAGGGGCGGTGTTGTAAATACTATAAAAGGTTGTTAGTGGGGTTACTGGTGGCTGTCAGCCGTTAGGCTATTAAGTAGCTCCAGCTGTAATTACCAGCTGGAGAGAACTCTCTAAAAGATTCTAGCTGTTAGAGGAATCCTCCTTATAAGCTGGCTGGGGGAGAGAGCTAGGGGCACGGATTAGTTTGGCTTGCTTCCCGCGAAAGCTATCTCAGGGGGGTTAGGCCACGATCTCCAGGTGCACCACCTCCGGAGGAGTCTTCTTCCCATCTTCTTCTATTTCTTCTTCTCCCTCCATCTTCTGTGTCTACTGTTGATTCTTGTAATTCCTATACGATGTTTTGGCATAATATAATAGAATTCCCCTATTTTCTTCCTCCCTCTCACACAGCACCTATCAAGCCGCGACAGCCCCCGATGCGACACCCCCTCCTCCAGTCGTCGCCTCCTGCCTCATCACCCAACAATAGCAGCAGCCCCCCCCCCCCCTCTACAACGCCCTTCACTTCCGCGCACACCATTCTGGCGGGCCTCCTCCTGGCGCCGTCTTCCAGACCAGTCGCACCTGTGCGCGCGACCCCCTACTCCAGGCGCGGTCCAGATCCAGGCAACCCAGACGTCTCACTGGTGCATGCGACGAGGCGTCGCTCCTGTTGTACCCTCTTCTGCACACATACACTCGGGCAGGTGCCGCTTCTCCCAGTCGCCCTCCCAGCACTGCTCCAACAGGCGTGCAGCAGTTTTCCGGCACACCCAGCCGTATCTTCCCAGCAGCCTTTGCTGCCTTCTACCAAAATCTCCATCGAGCACCATCTTCACGGCCTGGATTTCCATCAGATCATTCCATCACTACCCGGATCAGTGTCGGGCTTCTTCATCTTTGCTCGGATCACCGTCGAGCTGTCCGGATCAACGTCGGGCTTCCCCATCAATGCCTGGATCACCGCTGAGTTGTCTGCATCACCATCGGACTTATTCGTCGCTGCCTGGATCTCCGTCGGGCCTTCTAGCTGTTGTCGAGACCGTCATTAGGCTTTTTTGATGTAGTGTTTTTCTGTTTTTAGTTTTTTGAATTTGTATTGCAAGCTAGGCGTGTCCAGCTTAAGGGAGAGTGTCAAGGATGATTATTTCTGTTTTATTACGTATCCAAGCTAGATACACCTAGCTTGAGGGGGAGTGTTAGAAGTTAAGTTGAGTTGAGTCTCACATCGAACTTTAGGTATCATGTCATCTTTATCATTCACCGTAAATAAACACCAAGGCCTCCCTTAGAGAGGGATCTGGGGTATTGGGTCACCATTCTTCCATTTTAACAAGATAGAGAGACCTAGTCAAGACATATTCAAATAGACCAATATCTTGATAAATAAAACGAAAGAGAGAAAGAAACAACATGACTATCAAACTGACATTGGCATTGGAAACAATGATAGAACTCATACGGAAGATGGGCATTTAGAGACAATGATAGAACTGTCACAAAAGACATTCTTCTATAAGTCACATGGATGTCATAATCATCTCGGTCATCGGAGAAGCTGTCGGAACAGGCAAGACGAGGAAAAGGATGCCTGGAAGAGGTCGTGAGGAAAAGGATGTCTGGAAGAGGTCGCCGGGAAAGAGGACGCTTGAAAAATTTCACCTGAAAAGGGATGTTTGGAAAAGGTCATCTGAAAGAGGATGCCTGAAAAAGTTCACCTGAAAGACGACCACTGGAAGAGGTCGACTAAAAGAGGACACCTGCAAATCAGAAGCGCCAATGGGGTGTTGGAAAGCAACGGCATTGGAGTCTTCAAAGGGGCACAAAAGCCTAGAGCATTGACGGAGAGGTCTGACAAAATGTACTTGACAATGATGGCAACAGAAGTCAATGTTGGGATGGATTTAAATTTGAACCGGGAGAGAAGTTGGGCACCCTAAATAATAGGGGAGTTTTTTTGTGGTATAAGAAGCAGACAGTCGTGTTTTCTTCACACGGCATAGTAAAATATAGAGGGAAGGATCCTGGGACACATGCAGGAGGGTTGCTACGCAGAGGCTGTGAAAAGTAAATTTTGATTTGATAATAAAATTGCAAATTCTTTGGAGTAGGCCATTGGACGAACCACGTTAATTATTGTGTTCTCAATTTATTTCCACTGTGACGATGTGATTTCTTCCCCAACATTTGGTATTAGAGCGAGGTGATTCATTCTTCTTGTTGATTAAATATGGGTGATTCACGACAAAAGATTTTTGTCCACATTGATATGTTTAATAGGCAGAATGATTTCACCGAGTAAAGAATATTTTGACTCGTGAAGGAACAGTGAAAGTATTGAAGAAAAAACAAAGCCAAAGAAGATTAAATAGGAGATCCGAACAAAGCCGAAAAGCGGGTATAAATCTAAATCAATGACAAATCGTTTATATCTAAAAATGAAATTTTATCATCTACGAATGTCAGAGAATGGAGATTTAGGAAATCATTTAGATAAGTTCACTAAACTTATGACGAAGTTGTCTCCTATGGTGGCCAAGACTGATGATTAAGGCAACGTGGTGCTTGTGGAAATAGAAGAAGGCAAAGTTATGCTTCTATTGGGTTCTTTGCCAAATTCATATGACAATCTCGTCACCACACTGTTGTTCGGAAAAGACACTTTAAAGTTGGATGATTTAATTTCATCGTTGTTAATGAACGAGAATCAACAAAAGACCAATGATAGTGAATATTTAGGTAATAATGGTATTTTGGTTGTGACAGGTGGATGTAACAATCTCGTCACCACACCGTTGTTCGGAAAAAAACACACTAAAGTTAGACGGTGTTATTTCATCGTTGTTGTAGAAGAGGTGATCTCCATACCTCAAGGTGAGGCGGAGGCCTTCTTTTATAGACTGAAAATACGGAATACATAAAAGGGTATTCCGATGTGGGACTCGGAAATACCCAGAATAATAAAAACAGGGTTCAACACTCCCCCTCAAGCTGGACATGCCCAGCTTGGAACACGAGTCCCACAAAAGAAAGATAACATCAAGGAAAGACCAAACACACTCCTCCTCAAGCTGGGTCGCAGATGTTGTAGATGCCCAGCTTGGAACTGAGCGAAGCGATGCGAGCTCCTGAGAGGCCTTTGGTGAAGATGTCAGCAAGATGGTCCGCCGTCGGGATGTGGCTAAGCAGACATGATCGTGCTCCAGGTGGTGCCGAAAAAGTGGCAGTCCACCTCAATATGCTTCATGCGTTCATGGAAAACAGGATTCGAAGCAATCTTGGTGGCTGCCTGATTGTCACACCAGATGTGAGCAGATGTTTGCGGAGGAAAGCCAAGCTCCTGGAAGAGATGTCGAAGCCAAATGATCTCTGTAGTGACGGTGGTCATGGCTCGGTACTCGGACACCGCACTGGAGCGGGAGACAACCGTCTGTCTCTTGTTGCGCCAGGAGATGAGGTCGTCTGCCAAGAATACAGCAAACCCAGAAGTTGATCTCCGAGTAGCAAGGCAACTAGCATAATCTGCATCACAAAAGGCCTCAATATTGAGATGAGCATGATGAGAGTAGCGAAGACCACAGGCAGGATCTCGCTTGATGTATTTGGCGATGCGGAGTACAGCATCCCAATGAGAGGTGGTCGGATGCTCCATAAATTGGCTCACTTTGCCAACAGCGCAGGAAATGTCGGGACGAGTCATGGTAAGATAATTGAGTTTGCCCACTAGTCGACGGTATCGCTCTGGGTGTGAATACGGTTCGGAGGAGTCATAAAGAGACCGTTCCCCAGGCTCCAGAGGAGTGTCGACAGCAGTGGCCTGTGTCAGCTCAGCATCCTGCAGAATATCCAATGCATATTTCCGTTGGCATAGGGAAATGGTGTCCGAAGAATAGGATACCTCGATGCCTAGGAAGTATGTGAGAGCACCAAGATCCTTAGTGTGGAACTGCTGGTGAAGATGGCCCTTGAGTTGGGTGATGTCATCACTGTCGCTGCCGGTGATGATGATATCATCCACATAAACGACTAACAGGATGCAACCAGCGGAGGTCGTCCTGTAGAACACAGTGTGGTATTTCATGTTGCGAGAGAGCCCAAAGTCGATGACGACAGTGCTGAAGCGGTCGAACCAAGCACGAGGAGATTGTTTTAGGCCGTAAAGAGAGCGGCGGAGTTGACAGACTTGAGACTCGACGCCGGAGGCACAAAAACCGGGGGGTTGAGACAGATAAACCTTGTAGCGGGTGAATTCCCCTTACCTCAATGTGAGGTGGGGATCCTCTTTTATAGAGAAGTAAAAACTAATTACATGGTGTTAAGACCAATGTGGGACTCAGAACAGAAATACCCCTTTAACCTTAAATGGGGTCCAACACTCCCCCTCAAGCTGGACATGCCCAGATTGGATAGAGTCCCACAAAGAGAAAAAGACAACAAAGACACAGGACCATCTCAGACTCCCCCTCAAGCTGGGCCAGGGAGGCTGTGAATACCCAGCCGGGTAGTGAGAGACTCAAGGCGAGCACCTGGAAGACCTTTGGTGAAGAGATCGGCAAGCTGATCGGCCGTCGGGATATGGCCGAAGCCGATATGGCGCTGCTCCAGATGGTGGCGGAGAAAGTGACAGTCCACCTCGATATGCTTCGTCCGTTCATGGAAGACGGGATTCGATGCAATCTTCGTGGCGGCCTGATTGTCACACCAGATATGAGCAGGAGTCGATGCGGGGAAACCGAGCTCATGGAGGAGATGACGAAGCCAGAGGATCTCAGTAGTGACGGTGGCCATGGCTCGATACTCGGCCTCGGCACTCGACCGGGAGACGACAGTCTGCTTCTTGCTGCGCCAAGAGATGAGATTGCCGGCAAAGAACACGGCGAAACCCGAAGTAGACCTACGGGTAGCGAGGCATCCGGCATAGTCCGCATCACAAAAGGCCTCAACATCCATGTGAGCATGATGGGAGTACTGAAGGCCACGGGCAGGGTCTTTCTTGATGTATTTGGCAATGCGAAGGACAGCATCCCACTGAGAGCGGGTGGGATGTTCCATGAACTGGCTGACTTTGCCAACTGCACAGGCAATGTCAGGACGCGTCATGGTGAGTTAGTTGAGTTTACCGACCAGGCGGCGATAGCTCTCGGGATGAGGAAAGGGTTCCGAGTCGGAATGAAGGGAGCGTTCCCCAAGCTCAAGGGGAGTGTCCACGGCAGTGGCGGTGCTCAACCCGGCATCCTGCAAGATATCAAGAGCATACTTGCGCTGGCAGAGAGAAATAGTGTCCGCAGTCTGGGAGACCTCGATGCCAAGGAAGTAAGTGAGGGGACCAAGATCCTTGGTGTGAAAGTGACGGTGAAGATGCGCCTTAAGGCTGGCGATGCCTCTGGAGTCGCTCCCTGTGATGATGATGTCATCCACATAAACCACAAGCAAGATACAGCCATGCGCCGTCGTACGGAAGAAGACGGTGTGATCCTTCATACTGCGAGAGAGGCCAAAGGCTGTGACGACTGTGCTGAAGCGGCCAAACCAAGCCCGAGGAGACTGCTTGAGGCCGTAGAGGGAGCCACGGAGACGGCAGACATGGCGGTCGGCACCAGAGGCCAAAAAACCAGGAGGCTGCTGGAGGTAGACTTCTTCATCAAGAAAGCCATGGAGAAGCATTTTTAACATCCAGTTGATGAAGCGGCCAATGATGATGAGCAGCCAGCGAAAGGAAAAGGCGGACCGAGGCCATCTTGGCGACTGGAGAGAAGGTCTCAAAGTAGTCGATGCCATACGTCTGAGCAAACCCCTTGGCGACAAGCCGGGCTTTGAGGCGGCAAAGAGAGCCATCGGGATTGAGACGGATAGTGAAAATCCATTTACAACCGACCGCCTGTTTGCCCACCGGAAGTGGAACAAGATCCCAGGTATGGTTGTCATCCAGAGCCCGCAATTCATCCCTCATGGCGGCAAGCCACCCGGGGTGAGATTTTGCTTCACCGACTGTCCGAGGAAGCGACACGGTCTCCAAGGCTGACAGACCCCTGTAGGAAGATACAAAGAGAGGAGTAGTCTGACAGGAGCGAGTACCTTTCCGAAGCGCAATCGGCTCGTCCGCGGGAGCGGGGACAGGAGCATCAGACGAAGCAGGAACAAGGTGGTCCTCGGTCGGGATGGGAGGTACAGCGGATGGACGACGGGAGTAGGTCTGGCCAAAGAGATGACCGGGAGGGGGAAATATCAGAGGCGGGTGAACGAAGAGCGGAAGGCAGTCATCGATGGTAGTGTCAGGAGAAGGAGAAGGAGAGGGGAGAGTGAAAGGAGAAGTCTCGACAAACGATACGTCGGCAGAGGTGATATACCGGCGGAGGTCTGGAGAGAAGCATCGGTACCCACGCTGAGTGCGGGAATATCCAAGAAAAATACAGCGAAGAGATTTGGGAGAAAGTTTGGAGAGATTGGGGCGACTGTCCCGGACATAACATAGACATCCGAAGACGCGGAGTGGAAGGGAGTGAGGAGGAATAGAGGGGAAAAGGGTATGAAAGGGAGTCTCCCCCTGAAGTATGGAGGAGGGAAGACGATTCAGAAGGTAAGTAGCAGTGAGGATGGCATCCCCCAAAAAGAGAAGAGGGATCTGGCGGTGGAAGAGGAGGGCACGAGCGGTTTCCAAAATATGCCGGTGTTTCCGCTCGGCTACCCCATTCTGCTGAGGGGTATCAGGACAAGAGGTCTGGTGGATGATGCCGTGGGCGCGGAGAAACTGCTCAAAGTGAGTGGATAAGTATTCCCGCCCATTGTCAGATCGAAGACATTTGACAGGGATAGAAAACTGTGTTTGGATCTCATGAAAAAATGTCTGGAAGGTGGAGAGAACCTCTGTCCGATCTCGAAGAAGATAAAGCCATGTCATCCGGGAATAATCATCAATGAAGGAAATGTAATATTTATACCCAGATTGACTCGAGGTAGCACAGGGACCCCATACATCAGAATGAACCAAATCAAAGGGTTTGGCGGCCCGTGTGTCAACTCGAGGAGGATATGAGGTGCGATGATGTTTCGCAAAACGACACGACTCACAAGGAAAGGAAAAACGGGGACTAATATCGGGGTAGAGTCAATGAAGTGCAGAGGCGGAAGGGTGGCCCAACCGGGAATGGAGGTCAACGGCATGAGCAGGGAGAGACGCGCAGGCGATAGAAGGCGGGCCAGCGAACATGTACACGCCATCCCGAAGCTGGCCTCTACCAAGTTCCCGGTTCGTCGTCCGCTCCTGAAACAAAACAGAAGACGAGGAAAAGAGAGCAGTGCAATTGAGATCCTTGGTCAGTTTGCTGATGGAAAGCAGGTTAAAAGGACTCCGGGGTACATGAGCCACCGAGGAGAGGTGAAGGGAGGAGGTGAGGGAACAGGAGCCAAAGCCGGCTATGGGGAGAGTGGACCCATCAGCAACAGTGATGGCAGAGGATCCACTATAGGGACGGTAGTGGGAGAGCATACCTGCATCCCCGGTGAGGTGGTCGGACGCACCAGAGTCAAGCATCCATGCCGGAGAACGATGACTGACAAGGGCAGTGTGACCACCGGAATGGGCAAGAGAAGCTGACGAAGAGCCCGCGATGGAGGTGGACCGGTAATCGTGAATCAGCTGGAGCTCAGCCAGGGAGAGATCCAACGACGAGGGAAGAGTAGCAGCAGGTGAGGGCGCATCACGGAGCGCAGTCTGGCCCCGACGGGTGTGCGACTCAGGACGACCATGCAGGACCCAGCACCGGTCTACCAGATGGTCGAGCTTGCCGCAATGCTGGCAGAGGGGGCGAGGTCGACCGTCCCCACGGCCGCGCCCACGAGGGCCGGTAGGACGACTATCGCCACGTCCGAGGAGCGCAGTGTGATCAGGAAGGGGGACGGGTGGTGCAAGGGCCCGATGTGCCTTATGCAGGCGATGATAGACCTGCGGGATGTCCAGTGTAGACGGGCTGGCAAGCATCTCGGTGGCCGTCGTGGCATAGTCCGGTGCGAGGCCATTCAGGAGATTGAATAGGCAGAGCTGGTCCCGCTGAGTCTGCGCTTCGGCCGGAGTTTGAGGAATCGGCCAGAGTTCCTGTAGTTCATCGCGGAGACCCTTCCATTCCATGAAGTAGGTGGGGAAGGTCCGATCCTGCTGGCGGATATGGGAGAGACGTTGTAGAACGTCAGAGACCCGGGCCAAGTTATTGGTCTCGGAGAACATGACAATCAAGGAATCCCAGAGCTCTTTGACGGTGTTGGCAGTCCGGGTGACATCTTTCACGGAGCGGTCCATGGAGTTGACCAGTAGGGCGAAGATTTTGCTGTCCGCCAGCTGCCAAGAGTCGAACTTAGGGTCAGTGAGGTCAGGTGGGGGTTTCTCAAGATGAGAATGAAGCCCCATGCCGCGGAGGGACATCAAGACCGTCTTCCGCCAGACGGAAAAATTAGTGGCATCCAGCCGGTCATCGACAAGCCGGGAGGAGGCCGTGATGAGGGACGGAAGAACGGAGGACGCGTCCATGGAGGGCGGGCGCTGGACCCGTTCGCCGGGAGTCGGGCGGTGGAAGGGAAGCGGTCCGGAGAGGCGGCCGGAGGGAGCAGCGACAAGGGGTCGCGCTCAGGATGGTGCGGCCGGGCAGGGACGGCGCGGGTGCTGGGGCGCGGGTTCGGGGCAGGAGCGCCGCAGGGCCGAGAGCAGGGCTGGACCTGGGCGCTCCGGGCGCCGGAAGTCCGAACCGGGAGCAACGCCGAGAGAGGGCAGCGGGAAGGGAGCCGCTGGGGGGGCAAGGGCGCGGCGCCGGGGGGAGGCCGAGGGCGAGACGCCTGGGCGGGGCGCTGAGGGCTGGGCACGAGGGCGCGACGCCGGGAGGAGGTGCGCCGGGACGGCGGGGCGAGCCGGGAGCCGGGGAGCCGGGAGATGCCGCCGGGAGCCGGGAGCCGCGAGAGGCCGCGGGAGCAGAGGGAGGCGCGGGAGGCGCTGGGAGCAGCGGGAGGCGCCGGGAGCAGCGGGAGGTCGCCGGCGGGGCGAGCGGGTGATGGCGTCGGGAGCAGCGGAAGGCCGCCGGGAGCAGCGGGAGGCCGCCGGCGGGGCGCGCGGGTGATGGCGTCGGGAGCCGCGGGAAACCGCGGGGAGGGAGCGCCGTCGGGGAGCCGCGGGGCGCGCGGGTGATGCCGGGAGGATGGAGCGCGCAGGGCAGCCGGGAGGATGGAGGGCGGTGCGACGGGAGGGCCGGGAGCCGCGGGCGTCGGGAGGTGGAGGCGTAGCGGGAGGGACGACCGCCGGGAGGGTGCAGGCCGGAGAGGAGAGGAGCGCCGGGAGGGAGGGCCTGCCGGGAAAGGCTAGGGCAGGAGGGAGAGAGGCGGGGCCGGGAGAACGCCGGGAATCCGCAAGGGAGGGAGGGTTCGGGATAAAAATCCCTCTGATACCATGTAGCGGGTGAATTCCCCTTACCTCAATGTGAGGTGGGGATCCTCTTTTATAGAGAAGTAAAAACTAATTACATGGTGTTAAGACCAATGTGGGACTCAGAACAGAAATACCCCTTTAACCTTAAATGGGGTCCAACAAACCTCTTCCTCAAGAAATCCATGGAGGAATGCATTTTTCACATCCAGTTGATGAAGAGGCCAGCGATGATGAGCTGCCAGAGAGATGAAAGCAACTGGAGAGAAGGTATCAAAATAGTCAATACCGTAAGTCTGGTCGAAGCCCTTGGCCACAAGGCGGGCTTTGAGTCGATGGAGAGTGCCATCGGGATTCAACCTGACTGTGTAAATCCATTTGCAGCCAACCGCCTGTTTGCCTGCTTGAAGGGGGACAAGATCCCAAGTATGGTTTTCTTCCAACGCCTGCAACTCACCCCGCATTGCGGCTAGCCATCCCGGGTGAGATTTTGCTTCACCCACAGTGCGAGGAATAGAAACTGTCTCCAAAGCGGACAGACCCCTGTAGGAAGATACAAATAAAGGAGTACTCTGGCAAGAGCGAGTACCTTTCCGGAGAGCAATGGGCAAGTCCTCTGGTGTCGAGGCAGGAGCATCGGACGAAGCGGGAACGACGGTGTCATTGGCCGGGACGGGGGATACAGGTGATGGACGACGGGAGTAGACCCTACCAAAATGGGTGTCAGCAGTAGGGGGGGACACCGAAGGAGGGTGGATGAGGATAGGAAGGCAATCATCGATTGCTGAGTCAGGATGAGGAGGGAAGGGAGAACGGAGAGTTCTCAACAAATGAGACGTCGGCAGAGATGACATACCTCCGGAGGTCCGGTGAGTAGCAGCGATATCCGCGTTGAGTGCGGGAATAGCCAAGGAAGATGCACCGGAGAGATTTGGGAGAGAGTTTGGAGAGTCCAGAACGTGTGTCTCAAAACAGAAGGGAGTGAGGAGGGAGAGAAGAGAACAGAGCCCGAAAAGGAGTCTCCCCCTAAAGAATAGAAGAAGGAAGGCGGTTTATAAGGTAGGTAGCAGTGATTACCGCATCTCCCCAAAAATGCAGAGGCACTTGTCGGTGGAAGAAGAGGGCACGAGCAGTCTCCAAAATATGGCGATATTTCCGCTCGGCCACTCCATTCTGCTGGGGTGTATCAGGACAGGAGGTCTGATGAATGATGCATTTCGCCTGGAGAAAGTGCCGAAAAGAGGTGGAGGTACTCACGCCCATTGTCCGAGCGGAGGCATTTAACAGAAGTGGAAAATTGGTTATGAATTTCATTGTAAAATGTCTGAAATGTGGAAAACACTTCGGAGCGTTTTCGAAGGAGGTATAGCCAAGTCATTCGCGAAAAATCATCAATGAAGGATATATAGTATTTATACCCCAAATGACTCGAGATGGTACAGGGACCCCAAACGTCTGAATGAACCAAATCAAAAGGTTTGGAAGCCCTTGTATCCACCCGAGGAATGTAGGAAGTGCAATGATGTTTCGCAAAAGTACAAGACTCACAATGAAAAGAAGTATGTGGTCTGAAATCTGGATAAAGCTGATGAATGGTGGAGGCGGGGGGTGTCCCAACCGGGAATGAAGATCCAAGGCACGATCAGAGATAGATGTGCAGGCGACGGGTGTAGGTCCATCAAACATGTAGACCCCGTCCCAAAGCTTGCCTCTACCAAGTTCCCGACTCGTAGTCAGCTCCTGAAAAACAACAGCAGAGGAGGTAAATATGGCAGCACGGTTAAAATCTTTTGTGAGCTTACTGATGGAAAGAAGATTAAAGGGATTGTGGGGCACATGTGCCAGAGAGGGCAAGTGAAGTGATGACGTCAGGGAGCATGCACCGAAACCCGCAATGGAGATAGTGGAGCCATTGGCGACGGTGATGGCTAATGGACCGGTATAAGGACAGTAGGAGGTCAACATACCAGCATCACCGGTGAGGTGGTCAGAGGCACCTAAGTCAAGCATCCAGGCAGGGGAGCGACGACCAACAAAGGCGACGGAAGCAGCAGAATAGGCTAGAGAAGCCGAAGATGGACCAAGTCCGGTAGGGGTCCGAGGATCATGACTCAGCCGGATGTTCACCATAGACAAGGCTAGAGAAGGTGGGAGAGTGGCGACTGAGGAGGGAGCCTCCTGGACTGTTGTCTGACCCCGCCGCAGGTGCTGAAATTGGCGTCCATGAAGTACCCAACATCGATCAATCAGGTAGCCGAGCTTGCCACAGTGTTGACAGAGGGGACGTGGACGACCCTCCATATGGCCACAACCACGAGGGCCTGAGCGGCCACCTCCACGACCGACGAGGCAGATGGAGGCAGTGATCATCTGGGGCAGACTGAAGAGGCTGCCATAGAGGCGTGGGACAACCACCGAAGAGGTCAGAAGTAGCGAGATGCTACGAGGCGCGCCTGGTAGAAGGCGGGGCCAGTGGAAGCCGGAATGTCGGTCAATGAGTGGAGCCGCGAAATGCAGTGGACAGCGGGAGGGGCGTCGGGAGTCGGTGCAAGTCGGGTGCAGGAAGAGCCGGGAGAATGCCGCTTTGCCTCGAGGGAGCCGCTTTGCCAGGAGTGGTTCGCCTAGACTGGACCCCCTGGACCGGTTCGCCTGGAGTGAGACGGTTCGCCGGAAAGAAAAAAAATTGCTGGGATTTTTTTTTTCTTTGCGCCGGGATGGGCCGTCAGCTAAAAGGGGGGAAGTCCGACGTGGATCCGCCGGGAAGGGAGCCGGCGTGGAGAAGCGGCGCAGGGAGGCGTCGCGATGGGGTCGCCGCGCTGGGTCGCGAAGGAGGGCGAGGGCCGTCGCGCTGGAGCGAGGAGCCGGAAGGATCGGTGCCGCTCGGGATATGGCACGACGGGAGGGCGAGTGCCGCGTCGGGAGGGACTCTGAAGGAAGACGCTGGGATGCCGCCTAGAAAGGAGACCAGGGAGAATATCGGGATGCCGGAAGTCGTGCAGAGCGGAAGGAGCAGCGGCGGGTGAAGAGGGAGCCGCCATCGGGTGGAGGAGCCGCGAGTCGCGGCGGTCGAGGGCGCCGGGAACGCGCGCTGGATCGCGAGCGGGAGACGCCGCGATCGCCACTGGGAAGAGCGGTCGAGAGTCGTCGCTGGGAAGGGCGCCGCTGCGAAAGGCAGAGCAAGTAGTCGCGACGGGAAGCCAAAGCAGGGAGGGTCGCCGGAGCACG
The DNA here is from genome assembly GCA_963277665.1 of Viscum album. Lineage (NCBI taxonomy): Eukaryota > Viridiplantae > Streptophyta > Magnoliopsida > Santalales > Viscaceae > Viscum > Viscum album. Next base: position 628,359,045 of record OY728134.1, on the reverse strand, counting down.
CAGAGGAGGCAGCGGACAGGGAGGCCGGACAAAGCGGCGTCGCGCGCAGAGGAGGGCCGTCGGGAAAAACCGAGAGGGTGCTCCGTCGAGAGGGATGAGCGCAGCCGCTAGACGGGACTTCATCGGGAGGGACGAGGTGGGCGAGCGACGTCGCGACGAAGCAGGGCCGCTGGGTGAGGGTCGCGGGGTGCCGCCGGGATGGGAGGGGGTGCCGCCGGGATGGGAGGGGGGGCCGCGTAGGGCAGAGCCAGGAAGGAGGGGGGTGGCCACATAGGGCAGACCCAAGAGAAAAAAAACTAGAGGGAGGGCTCGGAATTATGTTCTCTCTGATACCATGTAGAAGAGGTAATCTCCATACCTCAAGGTGAGGCGGAGGTCTTCTTTTATAGACTGAAAATACGGAATACAAAAAGGGGTATTCCGATGTGGGACTTGGAAATACCCAGAATAATAAAAACAGGGTTCAATAGTTGCTAATGAACGAGACTCAGCAAAAGACCAACGATAGGGAATCTTTAGGTAATAATGGTCTTTTGGTTGTGAAGGTGGACATAGCTATCAAAGAAGGTCAACGGAAGAAGGGAATTGATCAAGGACCAAGAGAGACGGAAGCCAGTCAAGACCAAGAGGTGACTTTGTATGTTGAGAGCGGAAAATATGGCCACATATGAAGAAATTGTTCCAAGTTCAGGGAACGAATGAAGAAAGAAGAAAAGGCATAAACGGATGAAGAATCAGTTGAGGTGAATACCACTACTCAAGATGAGACGTATGCAAATGATTTATTTCTTATGACTGATTAAGATGTAGATGATTCAAACTGGATTTTAGATTCCGGCTGCCCTTATCACGTATGCTATACAAGAGAATGTTTTGACGATTATGAGAAGTGCGATGGTGGTACTATGAAAATAGCTAACAAGTCAAAAGGCAAAATTGTTGGCATGGGTAGAACATGAGTCTGTATGTTTGATGGAGTAGTTCGCACGCTTACCAATGTAAGGTATGTACCTAATTTGAGAATGAACCTGATTTCTTTGGGAATGTTGGATTCCAAAGGTTTTATCATTTCTGCTGGCGGTGGTGTTCTCAAAGTGACAAGGTTGATGACCATGATCAAAGGGCAAAAAATTGGGAACTTGTACAAGTTGATTTGAGCAGGTGGGGTTTCTGTAAGATCCCGGGGTACCATTACAAGCGGAGTTCAGACGAGTATGTCTACAACTGGTCCTTTGAAGAAGAATGTGACATTTGCCTCAGATGTTCATGGCTCAATGAAGCCACAACATTTTGTTCATCAAATTTGAGCAGCCACGACACTCATAATGGGTGTGATGGGTCATGTCAACCTTAGACTTGACATCGGAGACCAAGATTGTTGAAGATGGTAGATTGTTCAAATTTTAAATCAAGGTGGAGATTGTTGACATGATTTTAAATTTGAACCAAAAGAGAAGTTGGGCACCCTAAATAATAAGGGAGTTTTTTTTTTAATCCGGGATAGGTAGTTACGCGGCAGTATTTCAGAAAATAAAAATAAAGGATATTTTTTGTTTTATAAGAAGCAGCCTTGTTTTCTCCACGCAACACAGTAAGATACGGATGGAAGGATCATGGAAGCCGTGCAGGAGGGTTGCTGCGCAGAGGAGAAAAAGAAACGAAGGAGAGCCCTGTGAAGTCCCACCGCTCTGAGTTGTTGCCACTGTCAAACTGGAGAACTGCCACTGCTTAATGAGAAGAGCCAAGTGCACGTGCAGGAGAAATAGAGTTCTGTGAAATCTTTGTAATTTTTTATTCAATAATAAATTTGCAAATTCTCTGGTGAAGTAGGCATTGGCCGAACCACATTAATTCTTGTGTTCACGATTTATTTCCACTGCAACGACATGATTTCTTCCCCAACAGTCTATCCAACAGAAGAGGACCTGGTTGCACCAGAAATGTTGGCCAGAGGAGGATGCCTGGTGCAGAGGTGCCCAGTGCTGAGCACTGGAAGGGACCCAGGCCAAGGAGCGCCAGGGCAGAATGCCTGAGAGATGCACATTTTTCACTAGGTGCCAACATCTCGAACAAGACGCGGCAGATCCAGAGCGGGATGTCTGGACAAGCAGAAGGCGTGGAACAGAGGAGTGCGAAGTCTGGCCAAGCAAGGGCATGCAGTGCCTGGCAAGTGACAGTGTCCCTAGGCATGCACGCGCAGAGGCTTGGTGTGCCATGGACAGTTGTAGAGACACTCCAGGAGGAAGGACACCTGTGTACCTGGCTCAGGGCACCTGGCCCTGGCTTGGACGCGGCAGAGAGAACCGGGGAGGGGGGTCTAGGGTTTTTGAAAAAACTCAGAAACCGTACATCTTGAACGAAACAGGAACTCTATTTATAAAAATAGACACATGATTTCAGATAGACAGAGAATACAAAATTCAAATTAGAGGAAAAGGGATAAGATAGACCCAGTCAAGACCTATTTAAATAAAACTAACTTTGATAGACACATATTTTAATTACATAAATGCTCTAATAATCAATAAGCAATCAGGAAACACGTTCAGATGTTTTTATCATAAGCAGTGATAAGTGTTGTCAAAGAGTCAAAGAGCATTTTGCATCAAAATGTTTGATTGAAGTGATTTTAATAACACGTATTTCAACTCAACTTTCATCAAACAACCATGCCAAAAAAAACAGAATACAGTGAAAAATATATCTCTTCCAGAAAAGCTAGCAGAAAAGAAGTGCTAGTTTTGCTAAGCCCTGAAAACAGTTTACAATGCACAAATATAAATATAAGACTCCGAAATGGAGTATACTAATAACAGATAGACGTGCATTACAAAAACACTCACCCACCTTCATTTTAAACCAGCATCTTTCATTTTCTATATTTTTTATATTAAATTGGAAAAGAAACGAAAATGTTGTGTTTGGACTGATCATTGCAAAACATAACTATATTGTGACAAAGCTGGGAAATTTGGAAAATATTATTCAAGGCTTGATTCAACACCTGACTAAGCTAAAGGTTTGCACATGCTGTTTCAATGCAAAAAAGATCACACTATTGACATATTCGAGTTTTCCTGACTGGTCATTATAAATTTGTCTGATGATTTATAAAGCCCAGATGCAACTTCCTTGAGTACGGATACAGAATTTGTAAAAAACATAACTTGGATTGTTTTTTGTTAAAAAATCAATAACAATACAAGAGCATCAAGCCTGCTTAAACCTGGCATGCCTTCCAAAGTAACCATGTGTGACAGCTAAATAGAATTATATGCTTAATTACCTCGGAGAACTCCTGATTTGATATTGCGTCAATTGAGATAGCCTCTTTCTTGTTTAAATTTAAAATTTCAAGCATGAAATCAGTCATTCTTTGGCCAACTTTATAGGGCACTGCAGCCTTCCGAGTACCTGTACCCATTTCAACAACAATGCCAACTTGTCAATAAGGAAGCCTGCAAGTAAAGATAATGTTCAGTACTGCAGTATTGGTCCATACCCAAGACTTGTACAAGTCTATACATATCATGCTTTTTATCTTCACTGATAGTTCTTATTCGTACAATCGCACCGATGACCTTCTCAGAAAAATTCTCAGCATCTTCGATAAGATTCCCCATCAAACTACGCCTCAAGTAAATCAAATTAACATTGTGAACATCAATTGCTGCATACTCAGCAAAATTAGTTTGGGATCCCCTGCCATAACATGTTTTATGTTTTATAAGTTGGTTGTCATTGTTCCCATCAGCATCCACTTCAGTTGTGCTAGTAGCAACAAATCCACCTTGCCCACAATCCACCTGAGAATCCAACTTCCTCAAAAAATGAAATTCCAAAAGCTTTAGCATTTCAAAGTGTCCCACACGTGCTTTCCCGAACAGCTTTCCAAGTCGTAAATCGCAAATGATTTGGGTTTTCCTACGAGAATCGCGGAGATTGTTCTTTTTAATGTACTCAAAAAGAAGAGTCTGAACTTCAAACTGGGACAGGATTGATGTATCACCATCTCTCATATATGCAATGAACTCCAAGAGCTCTTTTGATGCCCATTGTGCACCTTCAGGAAAAGATGTTCTCCCATACACAACTGGTTTTACCATATTTTGAGCATCCTTCTTGCTGGGAAACTTTATTTGTTTCTCCATCTTCCTTTTAGAAACATATTTTTTTCTGGAGGACACATCTGAAATAGAACTAGCATCATAAAGTTCACCTGAAGATCCACCTTGGAATGACAATACACTGGCACCTTTCCAAGGATTTCTTGCATTATCAAGCTCTTCTAAAGTTAAAAACAGCTTCTCTTTCAAATAGATCCAGTACATCTTGAAGAGATATTCCCAGCTAGTTTGGTCATCAAAGTCCACTTTTACCTACAAATAGTAATTAAAAAGCATAAAATGCCAACATCAAATTAAAATACAAGCTAAGCAGCTTCAATGCTTCATTTGATTATGGAAAATGTTTTAAGCTTTCATTTTCTATAAATGTATCAGATTATGTAAATGGGAAACATTTTTTAGGATATGAAAATGAGAGATTTTTAGAAAACAAAAATAATTTTTTTCATGTTTTCTGAAAAAAAGAAAATACAATAAAAGACAAGTTGCATGCTTCCTTATTTTTTCTTACCATCCAAATTATTTTCCAACACATTTTTTAAAACATTTTTGGAAAATGAAAACAGAAAATATTCCCCATAAGCAAATGGAAATGAGCACAGAACTCAAGTGGAAAAAAAAATAAGTGTGTGAGGAGTGTGAGTAACTAAATTAACATCGCTGAACTCAAAATTTACAAAAAACAATCCTAAGAATCTATTTAAAACAAAGCATTAAGCCTAGAACCCGAAACTACTCTAATACTTAAAACGGGTAATTAAATTCTTTAAAAAAAACTCAAGTTAGTTCTAAATCAACCCAATCCAAAATCCTAATTAAAAAATTAATAGAAAATATGAGTTTATAAAAACCTCAATTCCAATTTCAAACCGCTAAAAACACAAAAAAAAATCCAATATAAAAGCATAAATTTATGGAAGCCTAATGTAAATTTTTGAGAAAACTAACTTTTTGAGAAAATCTGAGGACCTCTAAATAAAATTAAATGTAATCCGAAACTCAGCTCTAACTCATGCAATCCTAAACTCAACTCTAACTCATCCCCGTCCATTTAAATGCACCCTCCCTTTCCCTTGCTACCCAAATCTCCCACTTTGTTCCCCAAATATTATCTTTTAGGACCCAATCAGGCTGGTCATTGTCCCAGTGTCATGTATTAAAATCCCACATCGAATTATCTTGTTGGACCCAATCAGGTTGGGCATTGTCCCAGCGTCATGTATTAGAATCCCACATTGAATTTCTTGTATGAAGTAACAATTAGATCGATTAATAAATAAACTGCCCTGCCTCTCATTGAGGTGCAAGATTTCATCCTAAATGTTATCAGGGAAAATTCGACACTAGCCAACTACCCATCTTGGCACGCCACCTCACCTCTTGTCGTGACCCACCCAAGTGTAGCGTCTGCCATGGCCCACCACCACGACCCACTAAGGCATGGCCTTATTGTATGAGGTAACTATTAGATCGATTAATAAATAAACTGTCCTGCCTCTCATCGAGGTGCAAGATTTCATCCTAAATGTTATCAGGGAAAATTCGACACTAGCCAACTACCCATCTTGGCACACCACCTCACCTCTTGTCATGACCCACCCAAGTGTAGCGTCTGCCGTGGCCCACCACCACGACCCACTAAGGCACGGCCTTATCCTTATCTCACGTCCTCCCGTCACACCTCCTTGCTAACAGTCGCAACTCAAGCGCACCTTCCAGCCTTGTTGCGTCTCCCCCAATGCGTGTGCAACTTCCATACCCTCTTGCACAAGGCTTCTTCCGCGCGTGATAGCACTAGGCAGCGTGACCAGACTACTCTACCCAATCCTAGCGAATCTCCTCCACACAAACATAGGTCTACATGTATCTACATCATGTGCGCCCATTGAGTCTCATCAACTGTCTCTCTCATGCTCAATCATCTCACCTCATCACATCTGTTGTTTCAGCAATGATTTCATCATAACGTGTGTCGTTCTTTTACGCATTGATGTTGTCCAGTTGTCCCTACTGAGCCTCAACATTTGATCCGTATTTGGCTATTCCAACAGATATCTTGTCCTTACCACCTCTTCCTACTAATTCCACGGTGCTTCTTCACCTGTTCTCAGCATCCACATTCCTCATGGAAGACTTTTCGGCAAACCTTGATCACACTTTAGCGCTCTCGGCGAATGAGTTGGAGCTTCAATACCCTCATCAGGCCACTGAGATACCTGCTTCCTTGCCAAAAGGTTTGCTTACTATCTATAGTCATTACAATGGGGTTGTTGTTATCACAGTGTTGACAAATCCACCATTTTAATTGTGGGGTTTGAAACTTGCTCCTAAGGGGGTCCTTTCAAGTACTATTTCCATCCCAGCCTCTTTATTCTCTCCCCCTCCATGTTTTTAGCGGTCTTTGTTATGTTCATTTGTGACACACAATTAAATCGGCCTTTGTTATGTTCATTTGTGACACACAATTAAATCTGTCTAAATTTACACCCTGAGCCATTTGTATTTTATAGGTCGCACACCCAACTGAGATCGATATTTCCCTCCCAACTTGGGGCATTCTCCCCATCTTCGCCCTCTTCCTGCCATCTCTTATCATATTAAATGATCGTCGTTGTCGCCATGTCTATTATCAACATTCATCGGCCATGCCCTCTACGTCGACCGAGGATGCCATTTTCTTGACTTTGCATGCCGCGCTCCTGAGACAACCACGGATTTCTTGCCCACCACCCTGAAAAAAGGTATGTGTTCCTATAAATCACATCCCATATATACGCATACCTATGAAGACTTATCAATGGAAACACTCTGATATCAACTTTGGAGATTATATATGTTCCTCGTACGATCATCGAGGCTAAAACACATCCCATTTGGCACCAAGAAATGCAAGATGGATTGCAGGCTCTGATGGTACCACGTACCACTTTCATGACGATATTTGTTGGACCCAGTCGGGTTTGGGCCTCAGCCCAATGTAATGTATTTAGATTCCCACAACTAAATTCTCTCGATTGTATTATTTTGCTCTATCTATAGATAAAGAGAATCCCTCTCGCATTGAGGCACGGTGTAACGTCCCGATCCCGGGTGCCACTCAACGGGTGCCCCGAAGCCGGTTCGCCACAAGACCTCAAGCGCATTTCCCCAAACGCCAGAGGCTGCCGACTAGCAGCGAGGGCCCAGGTCTGATAGTGGGGAAACTATGCCCTCATTTGTCAAAGTGTAGCGCAGCGGAATTTAAATAAAACATACAACAAGCAGCGGAAGCAGTAAACCATACACAACTGAAATAATCAACAGTATATAAATAGTGATGCTACATGCCTCAAGTACTAAGAAAATAGTCAAAGCATGTTATACATCAATACAGTACACCAAAATGCAGAGTACAGCAAAACAAAACAAACAGCTGGCAGCGGCATCGCGAGCCTAGGCTCGGTCCCATGCCCTCCTACTCCTCAGCAACAGTCAAGTACCTGTATAGGGACTCTTGCCTCTATCTACACCTGCAGCAACGTAATCTGTTTGGGCCGAAAAGCATGACCCAAACAGGGTGTGAGAAAAATATCTCAGTAGGCACCCACCAAAGGCTCGTGCCCAACTGTGTGCTAGCATGCAACAACAGTGTGCAGTAGTGAAATGCAATAAAGTAAGCAGTACTCAAAAGTAACTAACTACCAGTTATATTGCCATTTTATTATTCATTTAATCCATTAAATATTAGAAATCACCACAGTGCATTTCTACGAAAACAGTCCACGTCCTCAGACAAGCAAAACCTTACCCTTAGGTAAGCAGAACCCAACCCGCAGGTAATTGCCCTCAGGCGTAGCAGAATTTTGCCCTCAGGCGTAGGTAGTGTCGCCCTCAGGCACAGAGTCTATTGCCCTCAGGCACAGAAGAAGTTGCCCTCAGGCCGAAATAACTCCAGCCCTCGGACTAAATAGTGCAGTGCCCTCAGGCTAATCACAACAACGCCCTCAGGCCAAACAAATAACCGGGTCATGCCCAACATATCAAAATGCAGTAAACAAGAAATTTCTCTCAAGGCAATTCTACAATTACTACATTTAAGGCATACCCCGGGTATCCTGACCAAACGGCTAAACAGTGAAACACACCCCCAGGGTGGTTCCGGATCCAAGCAACGATCCCAACCAGCATTTTATTATCACAATTTAATCACCTATGCAATTCTAGGCATTAAATATAGCATCGGCCTCAGCCACACGACACCCCAACATGGGTTCGTGGCACGAAAATGCACAAAAAACGCACGACAATTGGAAATTTACACCAAGCCACCTACCTTATACGCCAACGAGCTTTATACACGAACGCCGATTTCAGAAACGCCCAAGAACGACGTAGATCTGATGAAGAACAAAACTCATTCAAACGTAAATAACTTCCGTTAGGGGAAGAATTGGTAAGAACCATACCAGGAGAGGAGAGGGTTTACCCGTGCGGTTCCAACGAGATCGTCCGAAGCCGAATCGGATTCCAGACGAACACTCGGCGGATCTTCAAAGGTTCGGTCGTCCTCCTTGGCTCCAAAACGGCTCAAATGCCTCCTCTGCCAAATGAGGAGGCTACTGCCTGTTTTAAGCCGAAAAAACAAAGTACACGGCGTGTACTTTTGAGTACACGGCGTGTACTTCCTTCATTTAACTGTTCCTTTGGCGGCACTGCCACACAGTTCATCCGTCGACATGTGTACACAGCATGTAGTCCCGAGCACACGGCGTGTACTGCTGCCCAGCTGGCGGCGACTCCACCGCCTTATTGTTTAAGCCTGCCAACTGACTACACGGCGTGTAAGGTACCACTACACGGCGTGTAGTCGGTTCCTACACCCCTCGTTGCCGACAAGGCTACACGCCCCGTGTACCCATTCCACACGGCCAAAAGTACACGGCATGTGGAAAAGTACACGGCGTGTAGTTCCAAAAAAAATAGGATTTTTCCTCATTTTCCATATTTTCTCAAAAACACTTAAGGAAAAGAGAAAAGAAGAACTCGTACCTCAAAAATAAGAACTGGGTTCTTACACACGGGATTAGGGTATTTGCTTCTACATGGATCGGAGTTGTGCAGCCCCCCATGAGTAACCTAGCAGTCGTCTCTTCTCCCCCCCACCCACTCTTTCGCTCTCTCTAGCTAAGTCGGCCCCGTCGTGCAACCCCAGACACTCCACCCCTCCCAAACGCACAGAGCACAAGTCGTGCCTCCCAAACACCCCAGCGGCGCGCTTCCAAAATGCAGACGACACCAGAACCACCCCTCCCAGGCATGAACAGCCCAACAGTCGTGCCTCCTTAGGTGTGACCCCCCCTTCTATCGCGGGGTTCCCTTTTGTTGTCGCCCCCCACCTCTATCGCTTTCCTCTCTCTTGCTCTTTTGCCCCCATCTACTTCCGCATGGCATTGCTAAAGTCACCCTGGGTATTCTACTTCTGCACGGCCCCTTCTTTCATGGCCAGGATCATGCGCACTCATTCCATATCATTGACTCTGACATCTACCCATTGATTTCTATGTCCCTACACGTGTTGTCTTGCCTGCTTAGATGTTGTCAAACTATTCCTACTAAGACACGACTACCCATCAAGATTCGGTTATTCCTATTGGTATATTGCTCAGCTCTTCCTGTTGGCTGGTTATATTATTTTGCATATTCCCCGCCTCTCTTTGCGTTATGGTGGATTCGCCACCTTCATAGGTCATATCTCAACCACCTCGGCAAGCTCAGGCTTCTTTGGTTGACTCAATGCACCACCCAACCTTCATCCCACTTTGGAGCTATCAGCGAATGAGATGGAGCTTATACATTCTTATCGGACTGCCTTGTTGTCTATTTATCAACTTCTCTAACTCGAAGTGTTGGTCCTATAGCTTGTGTTTCTTGTCCAACCGCTTGGTTGCTTGATTCTGATACTTCATATCATCTCATTGGTGATATCGATATGCTTACCACTTATTAGTAGTACATCGGGATTACCAATATCATTGTTGCTGATGGATCCACCGTTTTTATTGCGAGATTTGGCACTTGTTCCATGAATCCTCATATTCAGATGACCTCAATAGCTCATATTCCTCTAAATCCATTCAATCTTCTATCTATTAGTAAGTTTACATAGGAATTAAATTGTATTGCAGTTTTCTCATCCTCTGATGTTGTTTTTCAGGAGAACTTAAAGAATCAGGAGCTTGGTAGAGATCATCTCCACATAAGGGTCATTTCCAAGGAGAATGTAAAGGACATTTTGCGGTTAAGGGGAAAAATGTAAGGGTCCTTCCCAACTTAAAAGAAATTTCAAACTAAAACTCAAAAATGCAGATTAAACTCAAAAATACAGATTTAATTCAAAATTCAATGAAAATCGACTCGAACCTTCCCCAACCACCAGAAAACATCCCCGGGCTCTCTCGGCGCCCAAGAAAAGGGTTTGGGGAAACTCAAACTCTTACATTAGATACCTCTCAAATGATTTTCATCCTCAAGAATCAAAACCAAATCCGGATAAGAAAACAACCACCACCAAACCCAACACTCCCCAAGACATACCTCTCAAACAGAGACAACACCACCACTAAGACACAAATCAACACAGGAAATAGTCTCAAACAAATTAGCATTAAATCAAACATTTCATCATCAAAACAAAAAAAAAGCTCAAAACAATTCGGGGTACCAAGTGCGCATCTATGACTCATGTTCCCACATACATTCATCTATTTCATCGTGTCTCCAGAGAACACGAACCAATGAAATAATAACTCGGTCGCGCATTACCTTCTCTTGATGATCTTGAAACTCAACTGATCGCTCCATAAATGATGCACCATCCTCTACATCCAACTATCCTCAATCAATGACATGAGAGTCGTCGTGAAGATATCGACAAAGCAGCAACACATGGAAGACATTATGAATCCGATCAAATCTCTGTTGTCCACGACAAGGAGAAGCTTTCAACAACGCATGATCTCCAACCTCAAACTCCAGAGGTCTCCTCCAATTGGCATAAGACTTTTGTTGGTCCTGAATCGCCTTCATCCGCTCTCGAATCATCTAAACATTCTTTGTTGTGCTTTGCACCACATTTGGCCCAAGAACCGTTGAACCTCCAACCACGGTCCAACACAACGGAGATCTGCTAAGTCACCATACAATGCCTCGAACGGAGTCATGGCAATGGAAGAGTTGTATCTATTATTATAGGAAAACTCCGCCAAAGACAAGTGTCTCATCCACGATCCACCAAAATCCAAAACACAGTCACAACATATGCTTCGGCATCTAGATGGTCCGCTTCATCTGACTATTCGTCTAAAGATCGAAAGCGGTGCTAAGGCATACCTGAGAGCCAAAAGCACATTGAAGACCTCCACAGACTCACGAGGTAAAACGAGGATCCCGATCAAAGATGATGGTCCTCAGTACCCCGTGAAGTCTTATCATCTCATCCATAAATTGTCGGGCTAAGACATTCACAGTATCTTATCTCTAAGAAGTGAGACGATTTCAACTGATCCATAATCACTCAAATAGCATCATACCCCCCCTTGGGCTTGGGGTAAACCGGTGACGAAATTCACCAAGATATCCTCCCAATACCACTCGGGAACATCCAATGGTTGTAGGGACACGATGCTCTATCTTTACCAACTAACAGATGAAGCATCGCGACACACTCCACTACAGACTGCTTCATCCCAGGCTACCAAAGTTGACTTCTCAAGGCGTGATACATCTTGGAAATACAAGGATGCATTGTCATGGCAGGGCTATGAAACTCACGAAGAACCTCGTCGTGCATCGCCAATGGAACGAACAATCTCCCTTGAAACAGCATTTGATACTGTTTTCATCCTCCAACAATCCCTCAAAAGCGTCACCATGGAATACATGATCCCGCATCACCTCTACCTCTGAGTCTCCCCACTGAGACTCTCCCACCTACTACATCAATGATGATTGCAGCGTCATCAGGTACAGGCAACCTCTACCACCAACCTCCACATCAACGTACATCGTTGAAACCTGCTTCATCACTCTCCAAGCATCCTCGGACTCTCGAACAGCATCTCTTAGCGACTTCTTACTCATCGCATCAACAACCTCATTCTCTTTTCCAGGATGTAGGAGATCTCGAAGTCGTGATCCTGCAAAAGCTCTATCCACCAACGTTGACGCAGATTTAGATTCCGCTGAGAGAAATATTTATTAAATATTCATGTAACTAGATAAATAAATATTTTGTTATCCGGTGAATAAACCAGAATAAATAAATATTTTATATTCACGTAATTAAATAAATAATTGTCTAGTGAATAAATATTTATTAAATTCAGCTCACATATATATTATCTCGAATAACTGGTTATTGAATATCTGCGATCAAACCAACGTGAATAATTATTAAACCACGTATTGAAATAATATTTATCCAACATGCATTGATCAAAGGCATATCGTATTGTGCGATATGAGCATGTCATATAGTACAACATGCATTGATCAAAGGCATATCATATGCCTAGCCTATGGGAATATCGCAAAGCATGCCATTGCCTTTGGCACTCGGGTGATAAGTGTTTTCACTCGAGTATTATCTCCCACACCAGCTATCATTGATCATATGTAACACATGGGAGATTCATTATAGTCGTAAGTTAGAGAATTGTAGGCACCCAACTCCCAAAGAGGGAACTGCTATGGTGTAAACTATTCAATCCAGTAGAGGATCAACCAAAGAAGTATCGATCTGATCTATGCAGTGATCTATTGAGTCGAGGCAGGACTGATGTCGAGTCTCCATAGATGAACTGTGTGGCCGCAAGAACAGTGGGGAGGTGTGCGTAAGGGAGGACGAAGCAGAACGCACGAAGGAGGCAGATCGGACCAATTTGTTAGAGAATTGTAGGCGCCCAGCTCCCAACGAGGGAACTGCTATAGTGTAAACTATACAATCCAGTAGAGGATTACAAGATGAATTGGAAAAAAACGAAAAACAAAGTGATTCGGGAAGCCCCTGTTTTCCTGCTCAAGCTCCCTAGCCGAACGATAGCCAAAAATCCCAGAAAACAAGCCTGCCCCTCACTCCCACTAACTCCCCCCTTTTAACTGAAAATATCACGCGCCTCTCTCCTCCCCACGTGGAGATCCCCTTCCTGCTGCACTAACTCAAATATAACTGCCAGGTGAACTGCTTTGATGGGGACCAGGCTGAACAGCCTCAGTGGACCCCCCCCCCATATTTGTTGTTGAGGCAGAATTACCCTTGCCCCTGCGGGTGTAAATCTGCCAAACCGTCTGCTGGCTACGGGCTCTATTATTGTAATTGTAAGCTATTTACTTGTGTGTATAACGCATTACTAAATGCATGCATGTTCAAGGAGCGGCCTCAAAGGCTATAAATGGAGGCCAAAGCATTGTGATGGTCGTAAGTTACAAAGGTTGTTAGTGTAAGCTATTTACTCGTGTTTATAACGCATTAGTAAATGCATGAATGTTCGAGGAGCATCCTCAAAAGCTATAAATGGAGGCCAAAGCATTGTGATGGGATTGCTCTTGCTTTCCATGGCTTACTACTGATTCTCTCATTCCTGGAGCTCTCTCTCGTCATTTGCATTATGAGACACTAGCATGTCGTGGAAAGGCAGGAGAGTCCCGCCAATGTGATGGGTGCTTCTTGTTAGCCCGTGGATACACCACGAAGGAGTGGTGTTTTGGCTGCCTCTTTGGGGATCTTTATCAAGCATGGATGAAGACAATGGCTGCAGAGTTTGCCAGTGCAAGTTGCATACACTGTTTTTCATTTTACAGCAGCATGGTTTCAGGTTTTCATGCACAGCGATCTTGATTAAGGTTTTCAATTGATTCCGCTGTGTTAAACAATTGTCATTTGATCCTTAGAAACCTTACACAACCTATACTCTGTATTATTTCGTCAGGGTCAGCATGTGCACATGATTTCAGGAAGCAGGTTCACAAACATACAGATTCATGTTTTAAAAATACTAGAAGATGCTAATGTTGCCAACTGAAATCTAAAGTGCTTTCAACAGGGATCCAACTCAATTTCCACATATTGGGGTCATTTACATGTCATGAATCCCACACATTGATTGAGGACTTGATGTTAGTGGTTGCTTGACAAGCCTGTTTGGTCGTCTCATCCTTTGCCAATTGGTTATGGAATGAAAACTAGGTTTTGTTTGGCCCAAGTGAATTTATCTGTGTAGGAGTGTATGAGAGGACCGAATACCCAAGGTCCCTTGGAGTCGTTGGGGTTATTTTATAATGAATAAAAAAGATTACATGATATGACAAGTCCGATGTGGGACTTCAAACACCTTAACCTCTAACACTCCCCCTCAAGCTAGGTGTTCCTAGCTTGGATACATAATAAAACAAAGCACAACACTCCCCCTCAAGCTGAGACATATATTTATCATGCCCAGCTTGTTACATAAAAATTGGACTCGTGGTCCAGGCACTCCTTTTGTGAGAACATTGACAAGTTGATCAGAGATGTGAACATGGCCGAAGGCGATCTTTTCAAAGTTTTCTCGAACAAAATGGCAATCAACTTCAATATGCTTTGTCCGCTCATGAAAGACTAGATTTGTGACAATCTTGATAACAGCTTGATTGTCACACCAGATTTGTGCTGGTTTCTTGGTCGGATACCCAATCTCGTGAAGAATTTGTTGTTCCCAAATAATCTCTACAGTCACATATACCATGGCACAATATTCTGACTCTGCCCTTGAGCGGGAGATAACGGTTTGTTTTTTGCTTCGTCATGAGATCAAATTCCCTCCAACAAAAACAGCAAAACCAGACGTAGATCACCTAAAAGAGAGACAGTCAGCATAATCTGCATCACAAAATGTCTCAATGTCTGTATGACAATGATCAGAATATCGGGTCGAGTCATGTTCAAATAGTTGAGCTTCCCAACAAGTCGTTTGTATCTGTCGGCGATGAAAAAATCTCACTATCAAAGTGTAGTGACCTTTCTTCAAGTTCGAGGGGTGAGTCAACCGAGTCAACTTGAGTCATTTCAATCTCTTGCAGAAGATCAAGAACATATTTCCTTTGAGATAGAAAAATTCCTTTAGCACATCTGGAGACCTCAATTCCCAAAAAATATTGTAGTGGACCCAAATCCTTCGTATGAAAATGTTAATGAAGGAAAGATTTGAGTTGATCAATGTCGTCAATATCACTTCCAGTAATGACAATATCATCCACATAAACAACCAAGAGAACGCTGCCTGATGCAGACTGGTGATAGAAAATCTTTCGTGCTTTGACACATGCCAAAGCTAAGCACGACGATGTAAAAGCGCCCAAACCAGGCATGAGCCGACAGACCTTGGAAGACTCCCCCTGAACAACAAACCCCGATAGTTGCGCCATATAAACTTCTTCATCAAGAAAACCATGAAGAACAGCATTTTCCACATCTAACTGATGTAGAGGCCAATAATGATAAGAAGCGACAAGAGAGATAAATAAGCGAACCGATGACATTTTGGTCACTGGAGAAAATGTGTCAAAATAATCAATGGCATATGTTTGTGCATAACCCTTCACAACAAGTCGTGCTTTGAGACGATTTAAAGAACCATCGGCATTGACGCCCACGGTATAGATCCACTTGCACCCGACAACCTGTTTATCCGTAGGGAGAGGGACAAAATCCCAAGTGTAGTTGGTTTCCAAGGCCTGAAGTTCATCCTGCATAACATGCAACCAACCTGAATGTGAGAGGGTCTCGACAATAGTGTGTGGTGTCGAGTAATCAGCCAGTATCGCAATAACTCAGGAGGTAGAGGCAGATAATCTTTGATAAAACTGACAAGAGTGTGAGCCTTTGCGGAGAGCAATGGGCAACTCTAGTGATGGAGCATCAGGAGCAGATGAGTCGTTAGGTGTGGTAGTGACAGGAGGCGGCAGGGTGGAAGATGTGCGAGGTCGGCGAGTATATATCTGGCCAAATCGTGAGCCAACAATATCAGGAGGAAGAGAGCGAGGTAGTGGTGGATCGAGAGAATATGGCAAAATAATGTTGGAATCAGGAAGAGTGGATGGGGATGGGAACTCGGGAATAGAAAGAATTGATGATTCAACAAAAGAAACATCGACGGAGACCACGTAGCAACGCAAATCGGGAGAGAAACATCGATATCCGCGTTGGGTGGGGGAATAGCCAAGAAAGATGCATTTCAGAGCACGGGCATCAAACTTGGTAACCGAGGGGCGAATATCTCGAACATAACACACACACCCAAAAATGCGGAGGGGTAGGGAATGAGGGGGTGTTGTTGGAAGTAAGGAATGGAAGGGTGTCTCCCCCTGAAGAACAAACGAGGGAAGTTTGTTAATAAGATAGGTGGCTGTGAGAATGACATTGCCCCAAAAAGTGGTGGGAACTTTTGTCTGAAATAAAAGTGTGAGCAACTTCCAACAAATGGCGGTTTTTCGTTCAGCAACACCATTTTGTTGAGGTCTGTCAGGACAAGAGGTCTGATAGATAATGCCATGGTCGTTGAGAAAAAACTGGAAGGGTCCAGATAAATATTCACGACCATTGCCGTAACGAAGGCAGTGGAGTTTAGCGAAGAATCGGGTGGTGATTTCTTGATAATAAGGGTGGAACACGGTAAAGATTTCAGAACGATTTTTCAACAAATAAACCCAAGCCATCCGTGAAAAATCGTCGATGGAAGTAACAAAATACCGATAACCCAGTTTAGAAAGACAAGGACTGGGCCCCCAGATATCAAAGTGAACCAAATGAGAAGGAGTGGATGCGCGGGGAACTACTCGGGGAACATAGGTGACTGGATGATGTTTTGCGTAGTGACATAACTCACATTCAAAAGAACGAAGAGGTCCCAATCCTGGAAAAAAATTGAAGAATGGGGGCAGGTGGATGACCAAAGTGATAGTGAAGCTGGAGAGTATGATCAGAGGTGGCAGGACGGGCGAGAGTGAGGGTTGAGTTAAGCACATACACACCACCCTGAAGTCGTCTAGTACCAAGCACCCGAGTCGTCGAATGCTCCTGAAATATAACCAAAACAGGTGAGAAGACGACCCGACACTTTAGGTCAGCTATCAGTTTACTAATTGATAGTAAATTAAAGGGACAATGGGGAACAAAGGCAACAGCGGATAGAGTAAAGCTAGGTAAAATTGTATAACTTCCATAGCCCGCAATTTGCACCGTCAAACCATCGACTGCAGTAATATTACCTCCAAACGAGGTCGCGCTATAGGACCGTAGAATACCCGCATCACCAGTAATGTGCTCAGAGGCACCAGAGTCAATAACCCAAGAGGTGCAGCGTTGGGAGAGACATGTTGTTGGAGAAATGCTATGGGCAATAGTCGCGCTTGATGATGCCATAGTGTGCTGAAAATGCAAGGGGAGAAGGTGCTAAAGGTGCACAGTAGATAGATTATATGTGCTGAAATTGCACAGCTAGTTCATCCAGTAATTAGGTTATCAAGGAAAGATCACATGGATGGCGGTGGGACAGGGTTGGGTCGTCGTGCATAAGTGGTCCATTGCAGCGGGCTGGGGCGCAAGGAGGGTTGGAGACAGTATTATTGTAGTCGATGGTCAGACGGTGCAAATTGTGGGCTATGAAGGTTGTACAATTTTGTCAAGCTTGACTCTATCTGTTGTTGTCTTTGTTCCCCATTGTCCCTTTAATTTAATATCAATTAGTAAACTGACAGCTGGCCTAAAGTGTCATGCCATCTTCTCACCTGCTTCAGTTATATTTCAGGAGCATTCGACAACTCAGGTGCTTGGTACTGAACGACTTCAGGGTGGTGTGTATGTGAACTCAGCCCCCACTCTCTCTTGTCCTGCCACCTCTGATCATGCCCTCCAGCTTCACTATCGCTTTGGTCATCCACCTGCCCCCATTCTTCCAAGGTCCCTCACTAAGGGAGTCCTTGGGGTTATTTTATAATGAATAAAAGAGATTACATGATATGACAAGTTTGATGTGGGGCTACAAACACCTTAACCTCTAACAATCTGTAATGCCCTCCCATTGTTTTCCACCTAAAAAACCCATGTTGTGTTTGCACGTCATGTCAAGGGACGTATCCACATTCATTAGGGCCTTGTTGCATTGGTTGATAGATGCAAAACAATGTGAACTAAGTGTCCTTGGAATGAGCAAATGCAATTGCAATGATCAAAAAGATTGTCTGGAAAACATCCCAATTATAAAAGCCCAATCAATTATAATAGTTTGACAAACCTGTTTGGTCATCTCATCCTTTGCCAATTGGTTCTGGAATGTAAACCAGGTGTTGATTGGCCCAAGTGAATTTATCTGTAATGCCCTCCCATTGTTTTCCACCTAAAAAACCCATGTTGTGCTTGCACATTAAGGGACGTATCCACATCCATTAGGGCCTTGTTGTATTGTTTGATAGATGCAAAACAATGTGAGCTATCTTAAGTGTCCTTGGAATGAGCACAAGCATTTGCAATGATCAAAAAGGTAATCTGGAAATCATCCCAATTATAAAAGCCTGATCAATTTAAATAAGGACGGGTTGTCAATGTGTTAACATACCATTTCCTCATCTCCCTCCACATTATTCTCAATTAGCCTGATCATTCTCATGCATGTGGTGCAAAAGCCTTGGTTCCCTCTTACACAAAAAAATTCAGCAACACTAATGCATACTTTGCACAAGGAATATGTACAAGTGTAGCACATGTAACGGGCAGCCTTCTCACAGCTGCTGCAGATGTGCAAACCTGCAATACAAGACAATTAGAAGGCTCGGGATTGTTGATATTGCTGAAATAATAATATTATTACTCGATAAAAAATCAAATATCACATACATCAAAAAAAGCATTGTGAAGAAACTTTCACCTTGAGAAAACATCACCAATCGCAAACAATAACAGATATCATTGGCAGCAGTAGCATGATTAACAAGTTCCAGTAGGACTCACTGTGATGTTAAGTGAAGGGGTGGCACGCAAATCATTAAGGGAGGCGTTTAAATCTAATTTTTTGCACAATATATAAATAAGAGTTAAAATGCCAGACAAGTGTGATATTTCACTGTCTTCCTGATTTGGAAGATTCAACAACTATATCTCTGTTAAACCCACCAGATCCATTATTTTCTAGCCTGAGCCAAAAGGTAAAAGGCTAGCAAGGTTCTCATACAAATCAAATCATGGGTTCCGATTGTGGGATTCAACAACTAGGTTGGATCATCCTAACACAGAGAACTTGACCCAACATCCTGCTTGGCGGCATGAAGAAATGCTCATAAAAATTTTAGCAACAACTGAAATGCAATATAAATTCACAATAATTTTATATTTTAATTAGAAGTAAAATTTGAAGTGACACTGGTGATCAACAATACAAAGTTCACCAAAAAAAACTGTGTATACATGTAATCTAAATTTAAAGCAACATATTTAACATCAAAGTTACATTTGGTACAAAGGAAATCTTTCTAATGGAAAGAGAAAAAGTACGGGAGAAAGAATAAGAAAGGGATTGGTGAGTGAACAGGTTATTTGGTATGCATGGAAGAGGCCTGACGGAATATGTTAAGCAATATAGAAGTATTATAACAAAAATATTATCATATAATTTTTCTCCATCGTTTTAAGGGATATTCTTATCAATGATACATAAAATCAAGAACAATTATGACCATAAGATTTATTTTCAAGGGATGTGCATTCCAACCAAATTGGAAGAAATTTTGCTTTCCTTAAATGATGGAATTGACACTCCTGCCTCGTACGAAACATGGTTATTCACAGTCCCCTCACCCATTCCTTTTCTCAAGCCACTGTTCCTTCATACCTGTTGAGAGCATCTCCAACCCAAAACCCTAAAATGGAGTAAGGTCTACTCCAAAATAAAGTATACCCTAAAATCATCTCCAACCAGTACCCCATTTTTAACACTAAAAATAAATTATAACTACAACACAAAATTTTATTTTATTAAAATGATATTTTGATAAATAAATAAACTGGAATTAAAGCCCCCCGCGCTTGGCTGGGGTGATAAGGGTGGGGAGGGGTTTGGGGCGTGGTTCGGGGTAAAGTCCCCGGGCAGCGGTTTCCCAATTTTTTAAAAATAAACTGGAACTAAAAAGAACAAAAAGGAAAAAAAAAACTGGTTAGCCGTCGCTGCAGTGCAACACCATATTTGGCATTGCACGACACAAAAAAAAAGGCATTAGCTTTAGCATTGGGTTGGAGCTCCATTTCTACACCATTTTGGTGATTTTAGGCCAAAACAACATGGTTTGAAGATGCACTAAAGTACTTATCTATCTAGTATGCAGGTCTATCAAGATTTATTTTTTTCCCTCTAGTTTGAATTTGTATTTCCGATCTATCTCAAGTCATGTATCTCTTTATATGTATTTATAAATAAAGAGTTTCGACCTCATTCAAGAACCACCATTTCTGAGTATATTCTTTCAATATGATATTAGAGCCCGGTAAACCCTATGGTTCTCTCTCTCTCTTTCTCCCCTCTCCCTCTCTTCTTTTCTCCGTCGAAGAGGCACGTCTGGCTGGTTCAGGCTGAACACTCTTGCTCAGCCAGGCATGCCAGCCCCAAGCTGTCCACCACTGCCATGCACTCCCTGTGCTCACGCCCAGATCTGCCAAATCTGCTCCTCTAGGTTTGCTTCTCCATATTTTCTTTCTCCAGACGAGCAACCTGCAACATCTTCCTGCTTCTCCAGATCTTTTTTAGACATTTCCACGCATCAGCCTTTTGTTGTTGCAACCCAAGCGCCTCTGCACATCCAAGCCCCTCCTGCTGTAACCCAGGCGAACCAGTAGCACCAGGGCCAGACGCATCACACCCAGGCCAATCACCATCTAATGTCGCCACTGCCCAGGCACCCTCTGCCGGGGTCTCTCATCACTGCTCAGGCATCCTATGCTATGCTGGATTTCTCTGCCACTAAAATAGGAATAATCTTCTGTTATCTTCTTCTTCATCACACTACCTCCTGCCATAAAAAAAAAAAAAAAAAAACTGCCCAGGTCATGCACCACTACTCCAGGCCTCTGTGCCCTTCTACATATTGCAGCATTGTTACTCTCCAGCGTTGTCAAACCTTTATCCCCGTGTTTTCCAGATTTGAAGCCGCAGTCTCCTTGCAACAACTTTGAAAATGCCTCATCCTATTGTTAGGAATAAAGGGGGCTGTCCAGGTGGAGTTTGTTATTGGCTGGAGGTTGTAGGTTTGTTAGAGGAGAGAGGAGAATATATTTGGCTGGAGGTTGTTGGGCTGTTAGAGGAGAGAGAGAAATATTCTTGGCTGGAGGGGGACCACCTAAAGGCAGTTAGTTTGTTAGAAGGGGCTGGGTGGGCCTTTAAATAAAGGGGGGCTGTGTTAAGGAAGGAATCAATCATCCTAAAGGTTTTTCCAGCTGGCTGCTGCGGGGCTCAATCCTTGGGAGGATTCTGCCAGGCTCTTGGAAGTGGTCTTCCTCGGGTTCTACTCTCTCTATCCTCCTCCCTCTTCTACCTCCCTACTGTATTTTCCTATATTTCTGCTGTGTTTTCTGCTGTAATTCTGCTACTTTAATTCTGCTGCTACATCAATATACAGAGTCCATTCCTCTTTTCTCCCTCTCAGTTATTTTACATAACAATTTGGCGACTCCGCTGGGGAAGATTGCTGTGTGATCTGCTGGGGAATTTCTGTGCGAGAGAGAGGATCGCTGCTGGAAAATCGTAGCAGCAGGGAAAAGAAAAACAAAAAACAAAAAACAAAAAACAAAAAAGAAGAAGAAGAAATCGGCTCTAATGCAGTAGAGTTGAGAGGCATCCTTTTTCCAACAAAGTCTGTGCCCAACCTTCCCTTCAGCCTATTCCAGGCATCATTCCAAGCCTCTGGCCTCTCTGCACCAGGTATCTTTCCATGCCTCAGTTGCATTAACCACTTAAGGTCTACATGATATCTTCCGTGTTAGTTCTGACACCTTTTATGATCTCTGAGATGATCACGACATCAGTACAACTCATAGAAGAGCGTCTTCCATGACAGTTCTAACATAGCCTCCAAATGATCGCTTTTTTACTACGTTTGGCACGAGGGTGGTACGGGGGGAGAGTTTTTTATGGAAAAGGAATGAGAAAGACGACAGGAAAGAGAATGGAAAATGTAATGGACATGATGTGCAAAATCATGTGTGGTATAATGGAAAATTTTACGATGGCATCCATGTTAAAATTCTGAATGTACCAAAATACCCCTTTTCTTCTCCCCAACCCCCACCACAAAGCACCATTCCCGCAGTCGATGCACACCAACACCCCATGCCTCCAAATCGAGAACACCCATCTGCAAAATCCCCGGCAGCCGCATCGCCGCCCATCAAAGCCACTTTCATCGCCCAGCATATCCACCATCGCAGCCGCTAAAGCACGACAAAACCACTGCCTGCGCCCAGGATCACCCATCCCACTACTGTTATAGCACAATGTCGCACATTGTTCACACCACCGCCAATCTAGTTCTGGTAGTGAGGAATGATAGGGGAACTTACCATTGTCACACACCATCCACTGCCAGGTCTGCAAATTTGGAGGTGGCCGGGTATGGCGCAGGGAGGGTCGCGGTTCATCGTCTGCATATCCGAGGTTTACAGAGGAGATGGTGAGGTGGTCAGCCGACAGTGGTCGAGCATAAAGCAGGGGCAGGAATCAAAGTTGCCGCTGCAAATTAGATGCATCGAGATAGGAGGTTTGGAGGAGGAAGCCATTGAGGGATATTTTAGTAACTAAATTTCAGTTCCCGTGGAAGATGGCCTTTCCACCCCGAATTGGATGGAACCAGCATTCCATTAAAAAAGGGAACCCTTCTTTCCCCTTGAACCACTTTCATACATACCAAACACATGAATCCTCTGTTCCCATTCTATTTCCCCTTCCTGACCTCATTTTCCGGCACACTAAACATAGCCTTTGTGTAATTTATGGCATCATCTCCAAATGAGCGTCGTCTGTGCAAGTTTCGGCATCATCTCCAAATGAGCATCATCTGTGCCAGTTTCGGCATCATCTCCAAATGAGCATCATCTGTGCCAATTTCGGCATCATCTCCAAATGAGCATCATCTCCAAATGAGCATCATCTGTGCCAGTTTTGGCATCGTCTCCAGAGAAAGTTTATCATCGCCAGTTCTCCAGCATCTTTATCTCAAATTAGGGTTTTTTTCACTAGTTCTGGCATTGTTTAAACTAGTGCAGCGAGCTGAAATATTATCCAGCTGGAGGGTGAGTGTTGAGTACTTTTCTATCTATGGGTCGATCTATATTTATTGTTTTTGAATAGGACTTGATTAGGTTTATCCTGTATCTTTTCCCTCTGATTAGGTTTATCTCGAGTCATGTGTCGCTTTATCTATCTCTAAATAAAGAGTTTCAGCCACGCACAGTTTCTTGGTATGTTCCTTCAATAGTGCCAAACATAGCCTAAGAATAAATTATTTATCTGAATAAGAACAAATATACCGAATCCCAATTTTGACAAACATGGTATTTTGCTCTCACAATTCTAATTAAATGTTTACTAGTTTAACATGCTAATCATACGCCCCGTATTTCAAACTTTCATCAGCTATGTGTGAAAAAAATGAATAACAGTAGATGATAAGATTACGTCTGAACAAAAACTATGAAGTAAACATTGCCTTGACGCAAATTATTTTTTGGAATCTCCCTTGTGCTTGTATACTGCATTTATAACAGACACCCTAACCTGAAAAATGTTTTTCAAACCTCTTAACATCTGAAAAATAAGGAATCTGTGGAAATTTAATAATGTTTTCGAGTATAAATAAATGCTCTGCAAAAGATTTGTGGTTCAGGCTATTGAAGGAAAAGGAAACTTAGGCAATCCATGCATAATTGAATATGTTTAGAGTTTTACTTAACTTAAACAAGCTGAGCAATGAATTAAATCTTACTTGAAAACACAAACATTGGACCAATGACATATCTGTCATGAGAACAAGTAATGGAAAGGGCCACAATTTTAAAATAAGGTCAGGTACTTGTGTATATAAATATTAAACGGCAGTTAGAACCCCCACCATATTGCATAAATAAAAGCCATTGTTATATCCAATGGCCAGAGAAAGAAAAACTACAAATGTATGCAATAAAAAAATGTGACATCTTCAGACAAATTGTCTTATTGGCCCTGATTGAGGGCAGTGTCAAAACATCGAATCCATATGGTTGTCATGTAATGATCGGCCAATGACATGCAAGCCACGATCCCACGTAAAGATCTCTCTGCAAGTTGGTAAACAAACATACCGCAATTCCACTGAGCCTTGGATCTAAAGAACGCCTCGTCTCGCTTAATGCAAGCTGGATGGTATGCCTTGGGGCAGGTCCTGGAAAGTGGAAATGAACGGAAATGAGAGGATGGATTTAACAAGGAACCCTAGCTAAAAGCCGGAACCTATTCAGAGAAGCACGCCCACAAATAACAGCACTCACCGGCGGTCGCAGAGGACGAGTTTACCGCCATCGAAACATATGAAGCAAACGTCTTCCTCGTCTTTCACTTTCTTCGGCGGGGCCTTTGGCTGACCCTTCGCCGGCCGCCCCCGTTTGCGCTTCACAGCACCGGTCGCAACGGGCACCACCTCCGGCACTACGGCCACCTCCGCCAAAGGAGCAGCAGCGGCATCAGGAGCATGAGCAACCCATTCTCCCCCCGAAATCACGCCCGTCACAGCTCCCGAGGGCATGGCATCCTCCGCTGCTCCACTCGGAACACACTGGCCGAAGCCCCGCACCTCCCCTCCCTGGACACAACCAACCCTTCCGGGATCCTCGACATCCATTCGACGCCGGCGGCAGCCCGGAACTGGAGCTGGTTCAGCCTCCTCAAAGGCGGCGGCCCGCGCAACACAGCTCAATACGAGACGCGATCGGTAGAGCTGCGGAAGAACCCTAGACTCTACGGGCGACTCAGGAGCTGCGCAGTGGCAATTACGTAAACGGGGAGCGGGGAAGCGGGTGGAGGAAGGTACGGAATTTTCATCGCCATTGATTCGTTTTACTGAACTTTGGACATTCTGCAAGTGGTGGGAGCGCGGGGAGGTTCCACGGCCGGACGGCGCGGCCGCACGGTCTTGTCATTAAAAGAAGCTGAGTTGAGCAACTTCATTGCCCGCATATTTACTCCAAGGAAAGTGTAAAATAAAATTCCAATTCCACCCCTGCCCGTCGCAACCGCCGTCAACGCGGCGCCGCTGCGGGGCCGCGGAACCACGTGGGGCAGGCGGCGGCGCAACCAAGTTGCGTGGCCGGGCCGGATAAGGGCAGGGGGGGTGGGTGCGCTGTGCGTGGGGTTCACGCTCCAAACTCCCCCACTCGGTGCCCCTCCTCGCACGGAAAACATCGGGTTTCCGATTAGTCCACCGTTTTCCCTGTTTTCCAAAAACAGCCCACGAAAAATGATTTTTCTTCGCCGTACCCTTGCAGGTACCCACTGTTTTTATTTAATTTAAAATAAAATTACGCCCGAAGGTGGACCCGCCCGGCCTGTTGACGTCCGATGGACTCCGGGGATCGGTAAATTTATGGGATTTAAATTATTTTCTGGAAGCTGACCGTTGATTTGAATAATCATTGCTTGAAAATGCGTGGAGGGATTGGAAGCACATGAATCTCGTAATACTAAAGAATATTTACATTAACTCGTTTTACATAAAATGAGATAAATTATATAATAATTTAATGATTTAATCATCATATTCATTTCCAATTGTTTTCGTCTTCACATGTTGTGATCATCCCATTCATGTCCAATTGTATTTGTTGATGACCATAGAATTTACCTCTTATAATGATTTGTGTAGGTGACATTTGACATCAATTCAGGGTGGTATAACGTCAAAACATGACATTATGTGACCTAGTCAATAGATTTTCTTGGTGCCAACAAAGTTGGGAGTGTCATCCTAAGCTTGTATTGAATGGAGGAGTGGATAGCGACCACCATTGAAAAGCATGTATATAGTATGAGAGACATTTGGCCCCCAGAGTCTTACTTAGTGGTAGTGGTTTTATAGGGTGTCGGGGAGGTCTCGAGTTCGAGTCTCTCTGGCTTTTTGTCTGTGTGTGTTGCACGTTTTCTTTGCAGCTTTGTAATTCTCCCTTCCCGACCATTTGTAATGTGGGTGGCATTTGTTTGAAATAAAGATTGTGATAACCCATGTGCACCACCCACAGAGGAAAACACTCAACACGTACCACTATGCAAGATTCAGTTTTATTATTTGTTACTCTTCCTCGTTGCTTATAAAAAGCATTGGGAAATGGTGTCTCTATCAACGCTTATTTAGGACCAAGAAAGCCCAAACCTCCTCAACACTAAATAAACGTCAAGAAAGTGTTGCTCGATTTAACCTAATGTGCCCCCTTTTTCATTTTTTCCTCCTCACAAGTCATTGCATCGAACCGTTGTTGCATCTTCGTGTCTCTTGACCATCTTAATCAAATCAACATAACTATCCTCGCATGTGATTTGCAATTCCCTGCTAATGCTAGCAATGTGTGTTTTTATACAAATTATTCATTGTTTTAAGGTTTGCTCTGTTCTGCGTCATTGTTCATCGAAAATATTCATCATGATCGATTATATGTATATACTATGGATGTTGAATGTGCATTAAGATATTTAATGGAATATTTAAATTTGAGTGCATTTACCTTCCAAGCGGTTTCATTGATAATAATTCATTATGAATGGGCTAAATGTCTTGAATATTCATTTAACGAGTTCAATAAATAAATGCTAATGAGAATTAACGCATGTTGATACGTTGAATATGGTCGACGTGTTTCATTAAATGAAACGTGCAAACGATTGCTATATAAAGGGATAAGATCCCTCCTGTTGTGTGCAGCCAATTGCATGCAAGCTTCGTTGTAGCTCTCATTGTCTCGATATACTGTTTGTCGCGATAGTGAAGGTGTTAGCACCCCTTTGGTGCATCAGGGTCCTCTCATTACGAACAAGGATCTGTTGGTCAGTGTACCGCCTTCAAAGGCAGACGACTTTTGCTTGTTGCTCCCATGATCTTCTTCAAGCATTATTCGTGCATCAAGGAAGAAGAAATCCATTATAAACAATACACCAAGTTTGTTTTGTTTTTCAGGTATTTTTATTTACAATGCATGTTGCTTCTAGTCGAGAATAGTCACTACAAAAAAATAGTACATTAGAGGGAGTTATTTAGAGGGGGTTATGCACAACCCCCTCTAATCATCGACTTTAGAGGGGGTTGTCTACAACCCTCACTAATCATCGAATTTAGAGTGGGTTATGGACCCTCTATAATTTTGTAAATTATAGGAGGTTTTGAACCCCCTAAAAGAATTTAACATTATTTTTTTTAATATCCAGTTGGATTTTAGAGAGGGTTCAAAACCCCCTTTAATGTTTTAAATTAGAGGAGGTGAACCTCCCACTAATGTCTTAAAATAGAGAGGGCTCAAAACCCTCCACTACTTTCTTAAATTAGAGGGGGTTCAAAACCCCCTATGGTGTCTTTAAATTAGAGGGGGCTCAAAACCCCATCTAATGTCTTAAAATAGACGAGGTTTAACCCCCCCTACTTTCTTAAATTAGAGGGGGTCCAAAACCCCCTCTAATGTCTTTAAATTAGAGTGGGGTTCAAAACCCCTCTAATTTAAAAGATTAAAGGGGGTTGTGAACCCCCACTGTTAAAAAAATAAACTTCCATACTATATATATATATATATATAATTAAAACACAACATTTAAATGTATTTAAATACATTATATGAACATATTATATAAAATATTTATATGATTGTATTTAATTGTATTTATATGTATACATAAATATAATTTATTTAAAAAATATATCATATAAAACCCAAGCTTGTAGTTTTTATAAATTATATAGTAATAATAATGAATATATTTGTATATAATAGGTTTAAGCCTTTATATTATATATAATTAATATTATATGAAATAGAATTTATACAAATAAATTAATTTATATTAATGTACACAATATTATAGAATTATATTTATTGAAATACAAATATATATTAACGTACATAATAATAAATATATTTATTGAAATACATTGTATAAATATTTTTATAAATTGTATTTCATATAATATTGATTATATATAATATACATATTAATTATATATAATGTAATATTAATTATATATAATATTAATATTTTTTTAAATTGTATTTCATATAATAGTAATAATATAATAATTTTATATAATATTATACAGCTTATACAAATAAATATATATATTGATATAAATAATAATAAATATATGTATTGAAAGACATTATATAAATATATTTTTAAAGACCTTATATAAATATATTAAGTAAATATTTATATTTATATATATATATAATCAAATTTCAACCAGTTCGAGAGAGAAAAAGTCCTCTCCACCGTTGAGAGGTTCCCTCTAGGGTTCCCCTAGTTTTCGTCGGCGATCCAGTGCGCCGGTGGAGTAGGTCGTCGCCGCCTTCTTTTCTGTGTGTGTTCTTTGACTTCGTTTCCTCCTGTTTTCCATCAGTGGTGGTCTGAGCTCCTCCAGTTCGCTCATCACCGACCTCAGCTTGGAACCTAGATCTCGTCCGCGAGTTTCGGTTCCCCGTTTGGATCTGAGGACTTGGATCTCATCAGAGACCATCTTTCTTCGACTTTCGATCTCAGATCCATGCTCCGCGGGCTCCGACTACGGCCTCCCCTAGACGGCCAACGACAACCGACGAACGAACGACGGTTCCTAAGGCAGTGTCCCTGTTCGCGGTTTCCAACCGAAGACTTGCGGCTACCGTTTGATGACTCAAGGTTCAGATTCACGTTCAACAGACTCCATACAGGACCTCACCTCATTAGCCTGCGACCCCCGTCCGACGACCTGCACTCTCAAGGCGATGACCCTGTTCGTGGTTCCTGACTGACGGCCAGCGGTTCTTGATCGTCGACTCAAGTTTCAGATCCACATTATGCGGACTCTGTTCGTTGCCTCCCCTAACAATTTGGTGCCTCTGATCCACATTTTGCGGGGTCTACCTGGAAGTTCTCCCAGTCAGCAAAATCCCTACGCATAAGTTTTTTTTTGTTCGCGAAGGCCTCTGTTCGTGGATTTATTTGCGCGTGAAGACCCCGCTCGCGAAGGCCTCCCACGTTATCGATACGCGGAGGTGTAGTCCACGAAGGGATCATGTCCGCGCGTGGTCCGCACTGACCCCTGGTGGTACGTGACGAGGGAGTTCGCCTTTGGACCACGATTACTTTTTCCCTCCGTTTGAATTGTGTTCAGTCGAGCTCCCCATGTTCACGATACTGGTACTCAGGTTCCGACCAATACAATGGAAAATGAACTGGTTAATAGATGGCAAAATCTTTCGCTTACAGACAAATAGAAAGAAACAATCACCACCAATAATACCGACGACACCTTCTCGGCGCGACATATGTCCCTGTTATTAATTGGGAAGTCCATATCAGGAAAATCCTTCAACCTGGGCGTGCTGAAAAATACACTACAATCCATTTGGCGTTTGGATGATGGAGTGGAAATACGGGATGTTGGAGCTGGTCATCTAATCTTTGAATTCTTCAACATGAAGGATAAACAAAAAGTGCTCCAAGGAAGGGTGTGATCATTTGATAACCATCTTTTAATGATGGAAGATTTGAAGAACGATGATGATATACTCTCTATCGACTTTTCCAAATCCCCTTTTTGGGTGAGATTAACAGGCATTCCCTTCAGTGGAAGATCAGAGCGGGTAATGAAAGAACTTAGAGATCATATTGGTCAGTTCATGGAATGAGACTAATCAGACCCCATCCATTGGGGATCGTCAGTAAGGACTAGAGTGACGGTTGAGGTCGCCAAACCCCTCATGAGAGGCTCCTTCTTGACAATTGATAGAGCGAAATATTGGATATCCTTTGAATACGAAAAACTGCCAAATTTTTGTTTCTTTTGCGGTTGCTTGGGACACTTTGAAAAAGACTGTACAGGAAAAGAGACAAACAATGAAGGTAACCTAGTGATGCAATATGGCCCATGGCTACGCGCAAAAAATACGCAAACGTCCTTCATCCTCGAAGCAGAAAAACAACGAGATAGAGAAAGACTTGCCAAGGCTCTCCAGGCACAAGAGGCTCCCATGCATAGTAAAATCATTTTTGTTGGACCTCTTCCCATACAGACAAAATTATGCAACACAGAGCAATCGACTGGTGCAAAGCAATGTTTAACTACTCCCCCGCCGGTGGGAACCGAAAACACCGACAAACCCCAGAGGGAACCCTCGATAGCAACAACCACATCCTCAGGTTCTAGTCCTCCAACCCCTGGGGAGTATCCTCAGCCGCTTCCCCGATCCAAACACATATGCTCGGACCACCTAGATAGTATGGGTACTCCTAGGGGTTATCACACCTCGCATGTTATTCATCCAGGTGAGGCCCTACATCCTACCGATTCACATGTGCCTAAAATGCCACAAATGTGGAAGAGGAAGGTAAAAGGTGACCATGGCTGTGAAATGGGTGCATTAGAATTAAGTGGTTCAAAAAGATCTCTAGAGGAACCAGTGAAAAATGAACTGCATCCCAAAAGGTGGAAAGTTATAGAAGATGGAACCCTGCTCGAAGTACAAGAGGTGGAGGCTGGAATGAACCCGCCCCGCCTAGCACAATGATCATACTAAGTTGGAACTATCATGGGCTTGGTAACCCACGAACGGTTCAGATGCTCCAGCGCCATTACGCTAAAAGTTGTCTTGATATGGTTTTCCTGTCCGAAACCATATTGGAAAACAAGGACAACACTGGTATCGCTCACAAATGTGGCTTTTATGGCTACTTCTCGATCCCCCGCCAAGGCCACTCGGGGGGGGGGGGGGGGTGTTTCTTTTATGGAAGGACAACATTAACGTCAGAATCATCTCTTACTCTCCAAATCATGTGGCTGCTTCGATTCACGATGAACCCTTCCCACCTTGTACTTTTGTTGGTTTTTATGGATGACCATCTTAGAATGAGAAATGAAAATCATGGGATCTTCTCTGCGAACTCTGAAACAGAATTTTTGGTCCTACCCTTTTTGGTGGGGACTTTAATGAAATTCTATCTCAGAATAAAAAAAGCGGGGGTATTCCTCGGTCCTCGGCTACAATGTCTGGATTCCGAGATGCGATCTCCAGAGCAGAGCTGTCTGACCTTGGCTTTTTAGGTAGCCCCTTCACCTGGTTTCGTGGGAATTCAGAAAGTTCGCGTATAGCTGAGCGTCAGGATAGATTTTTGGGCTCCATTGACTGGACTGATATCTTCATAATGTTCCATGTCTCTCACCTGACAACAAATTCTTCAGACCACTGTCCGACAGTCATTGAGTTCTCTAACAGAGGTCGCAATCAAAGACAAGGGAAACCTTTCAGATTTGAAAGCTTCTGGGCAAGAAACAACGAATGTGAAGTAATTGTCTGCTCATGCTAGAAGGGTGGAAAATTAGACATCTCTTCAAACCTCCAATAGATGGCCTCTAAACTAAGTGCTTGGAGCAATTCTAAATTTCACCAACCTGACAGGCACTATGACTCACTTGAGAGACAATTGACTGCCCTTTCTTCTCGAACACCGACATATGCAATTCTTTCTAGAATTAAATCTATCCAAGGCGAATTAGATGAGGCCCTTCGTATTAAAGAGAGATTTTGGGCTATGCGTGCGCGTGAAAGCCATGTTAAAAAAGGGGATGCCAACACCCATTACTTCCATCAGAAGGCCTCTTCCAGATGCTGAAAAAACACTATTTCCTGCCTCTCATGTTCCGATGGTAGAATTGCATCCAACGCTAAAGAAATCCATGAGATTATGTCCTGTTATTTCCAGAAGCTTTATACGGCTGGGGAATCTACTATACCGGCTGAGGTGGAAGCTTGTATCAAACCTATTATTACTGATGCAATGAACCAACAACGCACAAAAGAGATTTTAGATGATGAGATCTTACAGTCCCTGAAGCATATCCACTCCAAAAAATCCTCAGGGCCCGATGGCTTCAATGCCCTCTTCTTCAAGAAATACTAGCACATTATTGGCCCAAACATTGATGCACTCATGAAAGATATATGGGATGAGAAAATAAATCTATTCTCTCTCAATGAGACCATTTTAACCCTTATTCCAAATATGAAGAAACCCCTATTGGCTTCAGATTTTAGGCCAATCATCTTATGCAACGTCTCTTATAAGATTTTTCAAAGATTTTAGTCAATTGTTTGCGTATATGGCTACCCTCCATTATCTCTGAAAATTAGAGCGCTTTTGTTGTGAAAAGGCTCATCACAAATAATGCTATTGTGGCCCATGAGGTGTTTCATTCAATGAAAACATGCTCAGTTGCGAAAATATGAATTATGGACTGGAAATTGGACATGACTAAGGTGTATGATAGAGTGGAATGACATTTTCTCTGGTTTGTGATGACCAAAATGGGGTTTTGTTCAAAATTGATTGACATGATCATGCATTGTGTGTCCTCTGTTTCTTTCAGGTTAAATATTAATGGTGGGCGCTCATAAAGTTTTTTACCCACCCAAGGCCTTCGTCAGGGAGACCCCATCTCCCCCTTTCTCTTCATTTTGGTGGCTGACGTTTTCTCCAATCTCATTTCTATGACAACATCTTCCAACTTGATTCATGGAGAAAAGGTGTGTCGGACTAGCCTGCCTATCTCTCATCTCTTTTTTTTTGCAGATGATTGTATTCTTTTCTCAAGGGCCACACATGATGAATTTCGTTCCATATGCAATGTGATTGGCCTCTATGAAAGGGATTTAGGACAGGCGATTAATCATGCCAAATCAGAAATCCCCTTCAGCTCAGGCGTGCCACCTAATAAGAGAGCGGAGATTTGTCTCATTGCTGGAATCCAAATGGTGGACAAGAATAATAAATATCTTGGTCTCCCCACAATGGTAGGATGGTCAAAAAAATAATTTTTCTTATCCACAGTGGATATAATTGAGAAAAAAATCCAGGGCTAGTCTCTGATGAAAATTTCTAAGGCCGGAAAAGAAACCCTCATCAAGACCGCGCTTCAGTCCATCCCCAGCTATATCATGTCACTGTTTAAGATCCCTTGTGCAATTGTCAACTAGATTCACTCCCATATTGCTAAATTTTAGTGGGGTCATTGCAATGGGGGAAACAAAATCCAATGGATTTCATGACAGTCACTTTGCACCCCTAAAGCGGGTGACAGTATGAGGTTCCGGGACCTCATTTTGTTTAATGATGCTCTATTAGCTAAGCAGGGATGACACATTCTGACTCAACCTTCATCTCTGTCCATGCAGATTCTTCGTGCAAAATATTTCCCTCGCTTTGACTTCTGGAACTCCTCTCTGGGCCCCCGCCCCAGCTTCCTTTGGAGAATTATCTGGGGTTCAAGAAAATTACTTGACAAAGGAATCAGCTGGCGGATTGGGGATGGAACAAAAGCCAACATTTGGAAGGACTCGTGGCTAACTGACAAAGATAACATGATAGCCACTTCCCCGACCGCTCCTGGTATAGAAGAGGCCATCGTCCGTTGTTTGTTCGATGACTCTGGTTCCGGGTGGTGCCTTGAAAAAATTCACTCCTTGTTTAATGAAAGAGACCGAAGAATTATCCTTAGTATTACCTGTTTGATAGATACGGGTCCGAATTGTCTTTTCTGGTGCAATGATATTTCAGGATCCTACTCGGTAATATCAGGCTACTGACTTTCTCTCGATGCTCACCTTGACGATAGAGTGGGGTTGTGGAAAGTCCTTTGGCACCTGAATGTTTCCCTAAAGATACACTACTTTTGGTGGTAGATCTGTATGGGTATCCTTCCCACATTGAACTTCCTTTCCTTCTACCATGTTATGAACAACCAGTTATGCCCCCTTTGTTCGTCTGATTTGGAATCCTCTTTGCATGTGATCATCCATTACCCATGGGTTAGGGAGGTTTGGATTGCCTGGGGATCCTATTCGGAGCTTCTACTGGACACGACGTTAGATCTCCCATCACTGTTGATGAGGTGGTCTTCCACATTCACTGCTGATAATGTTGCCTCACTCTGCATCGTGGCTTGGACTTGTTGGGACAGAAGAAATGATTTCATCTTTAATCACACCTCAAAACCCTATGGTTTTTGGATTGACTGTGCAACTTCCTGGATTGACGAGTGGAATCGGGACTCGAAACAGATTGCGTCCTCTTACCCCTAATCAAGTGATGTTTGATGGTCTCCCCCGGAAGGGAATGTTAAGATTAATGTCTATGCTTCATTACCTAAGAGTGGAATTGTTGGAATTGGGTTGATGGTTCATGACCATTTTGGAAAGATCATCGCGACCAAATAAGACTCTTTCCACGCGTTCTGGGAGCCAGCTGTCGCTGAAGCCCACACTGTCCTTGTTGGTCTGACCTTTGCAATGGATTTTGGATGGATGACTATTCACATTGAATCAAAATATCTCAACATCATCAATTCCATCAACACAAATGATATCGGCCTCTAATCTTATGGGTTCCTCACCAGGAAAATCAAGTCGCGCAGCTGCAACTTTTCAGTTTGCTCTTTCGCTTTCATCAAAAGGGAAGGAAACAAAGCAACCCACCATCTGGCTTCTCATCATGCATATGACGAAAACCACCTATGGCTTGATTCTTTCCTTTCGTGGATGTTAGATCTTGCTACCCTTGATCTTCATGATTAATATAAGCTCCTTTGTTTGTCAAATATATATATATATTATTTAAATAAATAAATAAATATATATAATATAAATATGTATTGAAGTACATAAATAATTTATATAAATATATAATAAAAATGTATTTAATATAATATATGTTTGGTATAAATCATAAAATAAATGTATAGTATTTAACCAATATATGATTTTTATAGATTAAAAAATAGATGTAATAAGAATAATAATAATTAATAATATTATTATTATTATCAAACACACACACATATATATAAGTACAATATATACATATATACTTGTGTAATATATTTAAGTGATATATAAATATATAATAATATATATATATATATATATATATATATAATTGCATATACATATAAATATATTAAATAATATATGTATTACTATTTAAATGTATTTAAATATATATGCTAATAATATTTGTTATAATAAATAGTCAGATATATATAAATACAGTCATGTGTACCTTATAAACAAAAAATGGCTTGTCGTAGTGGTTTGTTGGGCGATAGGTTCAGGGTTCGATTCTCATGGGGTTATATTTTTCTAGATTGGAGGACGGTTGGGGAGGGAATGAGACAGAGGGGTGGGTTGGGGGTGGTTTAATGGGAACAGGATGGAGGGCTTGGGGAAGGGAACTGGAGGAGAGCGTTGGGTGTGGGTGGCGGGTACTTGGAACGGGAGGGGAGCGCGCTGGGTGCAGGGTACTGGAGCACGCTGGGTGCGGGGTACTGAATGGGAGGGGACATGAGGGAGGGGGATTGGGGGGAGGGTGGGGCAGGGGTTACACGGGATCAGGGATGGGAGGAGGGCAGGGTGGGGGATTGGCGGGGCGGGGTGGGAGGGGGATTGGAGGAGCCCGTGGACGAAGAGGTGGGCTGAGGGTAGGGGTGGGATATTAAAAAAATGAAGAAATTTAGGGGTGGTTTTCAGAATTTCCCCTAAAGTAACCCCTTATTAGGGGCACATTAGGCGGGCACATTAGCGGTGGTTCCTTACAATCGCCGCTAATGACTTTAGAAGGGACCCCTTCTAAAGTAAAAAATAACCCCTTCTAAAGTGGCTGTTTTTTTGTAGTGAGTTTCCGCCTCTTTGAGTATTCTTCCACTGTCAAAGGATCATAAGATGGTCCTTAAAAACCCAATAGGGGTATCAAAGCGAGCTTCCTCATCGAATCAATATGTGTAAGATCCCGTATTTTTGGACCAGATGAAACTTCTAAAGGAATTTGAACTTTTCATTTGGTGGATGGGTCGAATCTTAAACTGAGACTCGGAACATAATTCTGAGAGTTGTAACACTTAAAAGTGTTTTTTAAGAGGCTTTAAGCCCGAGATGCGTCTTGGAAGTTTGAATAGGTTTCAGGAGAGTCAAGCTCCAAAAACACTTTTTTCAAGAGGAACTAACAGGGCACATGATTAGTTTAAATTGTGCAAGGTGGGGCGCATGGTCATGTGAAATGTTTGTAGAAAATTATAGAGGTAGGCACACAAGATGCATATGATTTGTCAATCCGTGTGCCTAACCCACATGGTTAGTGCCACTTAACCGGTAACACCGCACAGTTGGCACATGGTTAGCCCAAACCGTGCGGCTAAACCGTGCGAGGTATGACTCTTGGACAACACGAGCCACACGATTGGCGTACAAATAGCCAAACTGTGCATCCAAACCGTATGCCTCATTTAGAATGGAAAAATTATTGATTTTCCCTTCCGACCCTTAAAGGGTTTTCACCCTTTTCTCTCCTCCCATTCGGCTAGAAGGCCCTCCCATGTGCTCCTTCTTCCTCGCCTCTTCCCTTGGTGAATCTCCTCTGTTCCTGGTCCGATTCAAGCATTGTTAGGTGCATTGGAAGTGTATCGATAAGTCTAAGGCTCCTCATCCTTCCTTCCCTTGTTTATTTCTCATTCTTCAGCCCTATCTTCGCATAAGATAATTCACCCTATTTTTAGGTCGTTTTTCTAATCTTATGATTTCTCTCATTTCGGCTAGAATCAAGGCTTGATATTGGATGAGTGGACCGTCTTAAGCACGAGGTAGGTGATCTATATTATTTTCCTCTAAAGTTTCATCGTTTATAAAATATGATGTCATGCCGCGTGCTAGAAATTTTCACCTGTTGCTCCTAAATTTGTGAAATACTTTAATTAAATTGTTTAGACTGCAACTTAGACCTTTCTTATCATGGTTGGAGGTTGTAACCTCAACTTAGGCCACCCCTTGGGTGTGTTCTGTAACGACCCAAAGCTTTTCAATGGAAATTCCCTTCTTAAAATTATGTCATAAAATCACATGAAAGCGTAACATAATGAACTACTAAGTGCTAAGTGACCTTTAAACACAATTTTGTCACTTCTGTATTGGGAATTTTGGAAATCCGACATACACAGTTGTGTTCAAGATGATTTTTGGAGTATAATGAAACAAAAATAATTTTTGGTGAATAGTAACGCACCCTTGTGAATAGTAACCTACCCTTATGAATAGTAATATGACCCTTATGAATAGTAAATCATCCAACATAAGAGTAAACTTACCCATGAATAATTAAATAAAATTTAGACATCTTAGAAAGTGATAATTTGACCTTAGTAAACGTTTTGGTATTTTGTAAGTCATAAATAATTAATTAATTAATTTAAAAGAAAAATTTATTTTCTTAAAATGTTTTCATTAATTATCAAATCAATTTCTTATAGTTTTTAGATAATTTTATAAGACTCTACGTAATTTTTGAAATCACTATAAAATTAGTTTTAATTTTAAAAACTGTTTTTTAAGTAAATTATGATTTTAATTAAATATTAAATTAATCATATTTAGAAAATTATTTTTGAAAAATGGAATTCATTTTTGGATTCTACACGTCAAAAAACGGTTGGGGTAAATTTTTGGGATTTTTCTAAAATACTTGAATTTTTGGTGAATAGTAAAATACATTAATTTACCGTATAAATACATTATAATTAAAACCCACTATTCCTGACATCACAAGTGATGTAAGCACCCAAATCTCGAGCTCATATTCCTTATTTACTATTCTTGGTCATGTATGAATCACCATTTTTTGTCTTAGGGGAAATTAATAAACTAATGAATTTTATATTAAGGAAACCCCTCTCCCCTCCATTATAAAACTACCCTTCACACCCTCATTTCCTCACACCTCTCAAGCTCCAAGACATATCTAAACTCTTCCCAAACATCCTCCCTATCCCCTATACCACGTTCAAGAGTTTCTGGTCTCATCAAAAGACCAATCCTAGCTTCCTTAAGGAGGATCTCAAGAGGGGGATTTGAGAGGTAATTTCTCTCCCTCTTCTCCTTTAATTTCCTTTCAAGTTCAAGTTCATTTCTTGATCTCTCACCTCCTATCTTCATAAAAATGGTATTGTAACTCTAGTATTATAAATTTAATATAATTTTATGATGCTAATGAAATATTATATCATCCAACCCCCTTTCCCTCTTCCTTTTATTTTATTAAAGAGAACGTTGTTCCTGAGGTGTTAATTTATCACCTTTAAGAACGACAAGTTTTCTTCTTCCATTTCTACCTTCATATCTGGTCATGAAACCATTTTTATAGTTAAACCAGAATATTTTATATGTATTATCTTCTATTTAAAGTTCTAGAACTAAATTATGACCATATTTATAGTGATAAAATAAAACAAGTTCATTATGATCGAAAAATCGCTCAAATTAACCCAAACAATCATCATTTAATTATTATCTAATGATTCATCCACATGGATATAATATAATTAATTATAATATCATTAAAACTCTTATAATATCATTAATAACATATAATATAAGTTATGGATGTTTACCAATGTTCTACCCAAACTTCAATTTAAGAATACAAGTGACCACTCAAGAAAACCATAAAAAACAAACATTCCCGAACAATGTTTTTTTAAACTCTATAACTCATCCAAAGGAACATAAAATCACTTAATAAAAACATAATGAACCATATTAATGTACACAAGGTTCTGGATTTCTAATTAATGAATATAATTTCATTATACAGGACATTAAAGAGAAGGAAGCATTCAGATACAAGGTAAGGGGAAAAATCTCAAACCCAATTTTCTTTCTTCGGGTTCTCCCACTTTCACTCCAATTTGGTATGGTCACTTCTTAAAAATAATTTGTTCATAAATATCTTAACTTTTTTGGGATATACATGTTTTCTACTGAATTTTATGTCAAACAAAATGTTTTCCAAAAGAACTCTCCTTTTAAGAACTTAACTTTTACCTCTCATTCATGGTTGATGGTTCTTGTATCAAGTGTGTTGTTCCCTCTTTATTTTGGGAACCCAAAGTTTATGAATGTATTCTTATGAGATGAAACCCATTCCTTACCATGGTTTAGTTATGTTCATCATTGATTTATTTTATATGTGGCATGCATGATAATGATAATATTATGATGTGACGGGTGCGCCTAGAATTATATAGCGCAATATGAATGTTTGAATGTGACAGGTGCGTCCAAAATTATACAGCGCTCCAATGCATTGGGTAAAGTGATGAATCTCATGAGTAAATGTGAAATGATGTGTGAACAAGATGCTATCTTGGTTCATAAGAATGTGTGGTAGTTAACCACTAAGACCTGATGTTTCATTTTTATACATTGCCACATTTCAAGTCTTATATTTATGCTTCCTCTCATGTTCATGATCTTTTTCCCATGTTATGATTATGCTCACCCCATGCTATATTGTTCTTATCTATCCTCTTACTGGGCTTCTAGCTCACCCCTTTTTATGTATATCCTCAGGTGCCTACATGTACTAAGGATAGGACAAGTGCCAATAAGAAGCTAGAGAAGAAGAAATTAAATAAATGTTTATGCTTGATGTTGTAATTATTATGTATGGTCCTAGTTTTCCCAAGACACTAAACCTTTGGATACTCTATGTGTAGTACTATTATGTTGTTTATCTTTAAAATGATGTAATATTAATGTAAGAAAAGTTTGGTTCGCTATAGTTGGTATCAGAGGAATGGTTTAGTTAATTTGGGAATTAGGATTAGTGAACCCTAGAGAAAACCTCTAGCATGAGACTACACTACTGGAAAAACTAACTATACCCATGGTTCAAAACCGTGGGTATAGCCCCCAAAACTGTGGGTATAGCCTATACCCACGATTTTGGGAACCGTGGGGCTGATTGACGTCGGTATAGGGGTCTTAATCTATACCCACGGTTTTTGTCAAACTGTGGGTATATTTTTTTTCTACCATGTCAACCCATCCTCCATGCTGTCAAAGTGTTATTCCCATGGTTTTTGAACCGTGGGTAAAAATATTGGAAAAGTGTAGCCGCTGGGTGTTGAACCCGCGCCAACCCGAAACCTGACAGAGAACTCCAACGGCCTTCACCACTTCACCAAGGGCATTTATATCAATATACATCTATATTTGTAAATATAAATTAATATATGACTGTATTACGAAAAAAAGAAGCTAGCAGGTTCCGAACCCGCGTCTGACGTAGAATACTTCAAGCGAAGCGCTTGACCAACTAGGCTAACTCGACTACGCCTATAAAAGTCTGCATTTATAATAATATACTAATCCCCATCTCTGTATTTAAAAAAATCCAGTGGGATTTGATACCTCAACCGCTGCAACAATTATGCAACGCCTAACCAACCAAGCTGTAGAAATAATTTTCTTATAAATTTCTATCAACCTAAATATATTAGTTCAAATCATGGGAATAGGTTTTCCCACCAAATTGTTTTTGTTTTCCCGCGCGTTTTTTTTGTCGCCATAATGTGGGGAAGCTATCCCCACGGTTTTAAAAAACCGTGGGTATAGGCCTTCGAAAAAATATATTTATCCCCATGGTTTTCCAGAACCGTGGGTATAGGTTCCCACACTATACATATACCCACGGTTTTCTTAAACCGTGGGTATAGGGCACCCCTATACCCATGGTTTTTCCCAAAACCGTGGGTATAGGTCTATTTTCCAGTAGTGCTAAGTACAAATAGGCACAAAATAATCTCTACATAGGGATTCCATATGTTATGCTTTTAGTATAAATTGTTCACATGAATAAGTTATGTATTCATGACTTGCTTACTTATATTTTGTTCTAACCTTTTCTATTTTAGAAAATGGTGGGAACCAAGAGAAATCAGGCCAACAACTCGTGCGAGGACCAATGCAACGATTGCCCGAATGACATCCCCAATGATTTGGGAGGTGGAGTTCAAAACTTCATGGTGATGCTTACCCAATTATCTCAGGTTATGAACAATAACCATAATAATGGGGAACTTCCTCCTTCACCAAAGAGGGAGCAACTAGCTATCAAATGTTTTATGCGGCAACAACCACCGATGTTTAGTGGATCCTTCGATCCACTAGTTGTGGAACAGTGGGTCAAATCCATGGAGAAGATCTTTTCTGTTCTTCAATGTTCTGAGACGGAGAAGGTGACCCTAGTCGTTTATCATCTAGATGGAGAATCCAGTTAATGGTGGACTTTGATTAAGAACACCAAGCCAAGGGAGGAAATTTAAGAGATCTAATGGTAAGACTTTAAGATAATGTTTCTTAACAAGTATTTCCCAAGAACTCTTCGCACGAAGATGAAGATAAAATTCATAGAGATCAAGAAAAAATAAGGAGAATATGCCACAACCTATGAAGCGAATTTCACAAGGCTTTAAAGGTACGCTTTGAGTTTTGTTATCAACAATGATAGAAAAATTGATAGATTCTTCAGTGGATTAAAACCACACCTTTAAAAGGCTCTTGCAGTTTGAGACTTTGGGAGTTATGAAGAAGTTGTTCGATGTTCTCTCAAAGTGGAGATGGAGTTTAGATAATGGTCCCATGACTATAGTGATAAGAAACGAAAGATGGAGTTTCATGCCGGTGGATCTAATGATAAGGGTGGGAAGAAAACTCAACGACCCACATTCCAAAAATGTGGAAAGTTGCACAATGGGAACTACCTCAAAGGGATGGGGAAATGCTTCAAGTGTGGGAAAGAAGGACACCATGCTCAAGAGTGTCGAAAAGACACAAAAAGGAAGGATAATATAGCCGATGAAAGGAGAGAAACACTCATGGTTCAATGCTACAACTGTAGGGAGCTAGGGCACTATGCAAATCAGTGCACTAAACCTCGAGTTCTCGAGGGTAATTAGTGTCAGCAGCCACCAAATCCAAAGGAACAAGGGAAGGCTTATGCCATAACTACTGTGAAGATGGAGCATGATAATGAAGTCATACAAGGTATACTTCCTATTCACTCAAGAACGACAAAAGTCTTATTTAATTCGGGTTCTATGCATTCCTTTATATCTTGCAAGTTTGCTAGAACTATAGAATCGAAGCCCCGAAACCTTGAAGTAGAGATATCTGTAAAAACACCAAGTGGTGAAATCATTATAACCCAAGTGTTTGAATCCTCTCCTGTTGGCGTATGTGGGAAGATTCTTCCATCAAATTTTGTAATACTTCATTTGGTGGAATTCGACGCTATAATGGGAATGGATTGACTCTCATTATATAGAGTACATATCAACTATCGGGAAAAGGAAATATCTTTTTATATTCCGAACCACCCCATGCTCCTCTACAAATTCAAGGAAGATCATGAATATCCTTTGAAAAATCCTTCAATGGTGTGGGTGTTGATTCTGTATGAAGAAGCATACCTCACCCAAATGGTTGAGTCGAAGGAAAGTGCCAACCTTGAGAAAATTCCCATCGTGAGGGAATACGATGATGTATTTCCTGAAGAGTTACCCAGAATTCCCCCAGATCATGAGGTAGAGTTCTCAATTGAACTCTTACCCTGAGCTACTCCTATCTCTAAGTGTCCCTATAGGATGGCTCCTATCGAACTGGAGGAGTTAAAGAAGCAGCTGCAAGAGCATATGGACAAAGGGTTCACATGCCCTAGTGCATCACCTTGGGGTGCGCCAATGCTCTCTATGAAGAAGAAGGACGGAACAATGCGGTTGTGTATTGATTATCGGGAACTCAACAAGATCACCAAAAAGAACAAGTATCCTCTCCCAAGTATTGATGACTTGTTCGATTAGTTAAGAGGTGCTCAATACTTCTCAAAGGTGGATCTTCGTTCTGGATATCATCAGGTAAAGGTGAAGAAGGAAGATATTTAGAATACTGCCTTCCAAACAAGGTATGGGCACTATGAGTTTTTAGTGATGCCCTTTGGAATTACTGATTCCCCTAAAATCTTCATGGATTTTATGAATAGAGACTTTAGAAGTTACCTAGTAAAATTTTTGGTAGTGTTTATCGATGATATTATCATCTACTCCAAGAGCAAGGAGGAACATGAAGAACATCTAAGACTTGTGTTGGTGACATTAAGAAAGGAGAAGTTGTACACCAAGTTCAGCAAGTGTGACTTTTGGATGAAACAAGTCACATTCTTGGGACATGTGATCACAAGTGAGAGAATTTTTGTGGATCCTTCAAAAACAAAGGTGATTGAGGAATGGCCCAGGCCCTATAGTGTCACAGAAATTCGTAGTTTTCTTAGATTAGCTGGGTACTACCGACGTTTTGTGAGAAACTTCTCACGATTGTTAAGCCCAATAACTAAGTTAACAAGGAAAGAGGTAAAGTATGAATGGATGGAAGAATGTGAGGGAAGCTTCAAGGAGCTAAAGAGAAGGATGATCACTGCACCTATATTCACACTATTGAAAAGTGGAGAAAGTTTTGTGATATACAATGATTCTTGAAAGAAAGGCTTGGGTTGTGTACTCATGCAAAATGATAACGTGATAGCATACGCCTCAAAACAGTTGAAGATCCATGAGCAGAACTACCCGACACATGATCTAGAGCTGGCAGCCATGATTTTTGCCTTGAAAATCTGGCAGCACTGCCTTTATGGTGAGAAGTGTGACATATACACCGACCACGAGAGCCTAAAGTATATATTCACACAAAAGGAGCTCAACATGCGTCAAAGGAGATGGTTAGAGCTAATCAATGACTACGATTACTCTATTCACTATCATCCTGGAAAGGCAAACAAGGTAGCTGATTCTCTAAGCAGAAAAGAACCTGCTACTCTATCCATGCTGTAGATTGAGAAAGACCCTATCTTCTTGGATATGCAAAGAATAGATTTGGAAATCATAAGGGAAAGGGATACATCCTACCTTTCCCAAATGATTGTGCAACCATCAATCCAGGATAAGATTAAGGAATCACAAAGGGATGATGTGGAGATACAAAAGGGGGTGAATGCAGTAAAGGAAGGGAAGCTGCAGGAGTTCCATATCGATGATGATGATGTTATTCGGTTTGGAACGTGACTTTGTGTGCCTTAATCACCTGGGATAAAGAAGGAGATATTGGAAAATGCACATAACTCAACATTCTCTATCCATCATGGGAGTACCAAGATGTATTGTGATCTCTGATAACACTTCTGGTAGGGTAACATGAAGAAGGAGATTGCAGAATATATATCAAGGTGCTTGGTATGTCAGAAAGTTAAAGCTGAGCGACAAAAGTCCAAAGGTATGATGCAACCATTGCCTATACCCATGTGGAAATGAGAAAATATTACTATGGACTTTTTCATGGGTCTCCCAAAGAAGATG
This sequence comes from Viscum album, assembly GCA_963277665.1. Taxonomy (NCBI): domain Eukaryota; kingdom Viridiplantae; phylum Streptophyta; class Magnoliopsida; order Santalales; family Viscaceae; genus Viscum; species Viscum album. Next base: position 628,314,379 of record OY728134.1, on the reverse strand, counting down.
GAGGGAAATAATGCGATATGGGTTTTGGTTAACCGAATCACTAAGACTGCCCATTTTATCATTATTTGGGAAGATATCTCGCTTGAAAAACAAGCAAAGATATATGTGAAGGAAGTGGTGAGACTGCATGGAGTTCCACTCTTGATTGTCTCTGACCATGATCCAAGGTTTACATCTAAATTCTGGAGGAGTCTTCAACATGATTTGAGTACTGAATTAAATTTCAGCACAACCTATCACCCCCAAACTGATGGCCAATCTGAAAGGACTATTCAGATTCTTAAAGATATGCTAAGAGACTGCTCTCTTGAATTCAAAGGTGGTTGGGATCAGCATCTCCCATTGGTTGAGTTATCATACAATAATAGCTTCCACTTGAGTATTCAGATGGCTCCGTATGAAGCTCTTTATGGGAAGCGATGTAGAACTCCAACCTGTTGGGATGAAGTTGGAGAAAGAAAGCTACTTGGTCCTGATCTTGTGCAAGAGATGACATAGAAGGTTCAAGTCGTCCAGAAACACATCAAAGCTACTCAAAGTCGGCAAAAGAGTTACGCTGACAACCGTCGAAAGGACTTGGAGTTCGATGTTGGGGATAAATCCTTCCTTCGAATATCACCATGGAAGAGAGTAATGCGGTTTGGGAAGAAAGGGAATCTAAGAACAAGGTACATTGGCCCCTTTGAAATCCTTGACCGTATTGGAGCCATGGCCTATTGGCTTGCACTTCCACCAAATATGGCTCAGGTTCATGATGTTTTTCATGTATCACTCTTGAAGAAGTACATACCCGATCCCTTACATGTACTAAACTCAGAGGTGGTACAGCTGGAAGATGATCTTTCCTATGAGGAGAAGCTGGTAAAGATTCTGGATCAGAGAGATATGGTTCTACGCAATAAGACAACTCATCTTATTAAAGTGTTTTGGAGGAACCATAAGTTTGAGGAAGAAACTTGAGAACCGGAAGAGGCAATGAAGGAGAAGTACCCTCACCTGTTTGTGTAAAGTGAAATTTCGGGGGCGAAATTTCTTAAGGGGGGAAGAATGTAACAACCCAAAGTTTTTCAATGGAAATTCCCTTATTAAAATTATGTCATAAAATCACATGAAAGCACAACATAATGAACTACCAAGTGCTAAGTGGCCTTTAAACATAATTTTTTCACTTCTGTATTGGGAATTTTGAAAATCCGACATACACGGTTGTGTTCAAGATGATTTTTGGAGTATAATTGTCACGACCCACCTTCACCAAAAGGAGGGAAGGGTCATCAGATTGCCAGGACCTTCCTTCTTTAAGTTGAAGGAGAGATAATGACCCCCAAGACCCGCCTTCAATAGGTCCCGAAGTGGCGACCAACACCAAGGGTATAGAAATTTCTCACAAATGGAAGGCATTGCCCCTTTTTGTTTTATAAGATCGAGAGATGAGATGATGAAACTCAACAACACCCAGGTAAAAGAAAAGTAAAGCCAAAAATAAACCATTCCCACATGCATGTTCCAAAAGTAAAGCCACAAGATACAAAAGGTGACTACAAAGGTAAGTACCAAAGAGGAAAAGAAAAACAACAATTGCAACTACTCCAAAGGTCTGAGCTAGTAAGGTCCTGCGTGATCCCCGAAGTCCTCCTGGAAACCTGAAAGCAGTTTTATATACGTAGGGTGAGCACACAAGTACACTCAGTAGGGAAAACCAAAGACTCTCATGCACAAGTGGGGGAACGTACTAAAGTCTCGTGAGAAAAGAGTAAACCAAACACCTATAAAGGTAAACTATCCACCCCAGGCCTCACCAAGGCACACTCCCCAAATAACGCAAGTCAAGTAATATATATAATCAGAGCACATCAATTTTTGGGTACCCCGCACCACTTTCCCACTGGTTATTGAGACATCCTACGCATCAGACCAATCCCTCCATTCTCACCGCAGTCCCACTGCCACACCCGCCCGCACACACCTGGGCCATAACCACACGCAATCCCACTGTCGAAATCCCGCCCGCACAAACCTGGACCTCAACCGCATGCAGTCCCACTGCTGAATCCCGCCCGCACACACCTAGGCCACAACTGTCACATGTAACCACGCCTACAAACACCTAGTCCAGAACAACCACCACCACGCCCGAAGACACCTGGGCTGGAAAATCCACTGCCACGCCCGAAGACACCTGGGCCTCATCCCGAAGACACTTGGGAAACCACCTGCCGCACACACCTGGCCAACCACCACACCACCCTGCCCGAAGGTTCTTGGGATAATAATGGACCTCAGTCCATCACAGCCTGCCCGAAGATACTTGGGCTATCCGGGAAAGGGAGTAGAAAAGAAGCTAATAACCATCCACCAAGAATAGTGTTGGAAAAAACACCCTCCCCCATGAAATGGGGGTGTTTGGCACTAAGTGATCAACTTGGGTGGAGTGCGAATAAGAAACACAAAACTACAAGTATAGATATAGGTAACAAGCACTCACCCAAAGTCTAGGTTTTTCTAACCGGCCTACGGAACACAACACCACTATATCCGAGTCACAAGTCACGACTCTCTCCAACAAAACCAATTTGTCACATTCTTGTTTCATGTTTATTAATAATGTTTAAGTTTAAGCACTACTGGCCAACTAGTAAGCATAGGCACAAGTCCAGGAAAGTAAACAGTCAAGCATCAACCATAACGCCCACACCCGGTTCTCAACAACAGAGGATCCCACCCCAAATTCACACAACCACCAAGAGTACAAGACAGGGGATCCCATCCCCTCCCACATTTCCAGAAATAGGCCCGAAAGGAAAACAACCAACTACCACCATCAACACAAGTCAGGGTCATGCCAGTATTTTCAGATTTAAATGACTTAACACACTCCATGATTTCAATTTTCTTGTGTTTTAACTAGAGGTTATCACAGAAGGAAAGATCCTAGTGCCTCAATCTATTTGGCCAGATATACGTGATTAACCAATTAATTTTCACAGCAGGAGTTTACAACCACAACAATCCATTTAAAACATCAGTAGAGGTTCATTAGTGCACAAACAACGACCACCAATGGCCTCGATTTTCAGAAGGCATAAGCCGACACAACTCAACAAGATGGTCATAACATAAACAACATCAACGATCACAACCCCCTATTTTTCTTTATAGAATCCATTTCATTATCTTCATTTAGGTCTGGTTTGTCCAATTCTATAGAACAGAAGCACGCCCACCCCACATGATACACAAAAGAGAGAGAGACAAAGGAGAAATTCCCTACTTGTTTGATCGACGATCGATGCTTAGGCCGGGCGCGGAACTTTACGGATAATGATGCGGTGCACCCGATGCACCAGAAGCTGTTTGTGAAAATCCACAATCGAGGAAAGAGAAACCACGGCTAACCCTTGGTTTATAAGAGCCGGGGAAGATTGGGGTGAAAACAGGAAACCGTGTAAGGGGCAGGGGTCGTGGGTTGACCATGCGGCTCCACTCGTCACAAAAAAGGGGTCGGGTGGTTTAAGCCGACTCATGAATTGATTAAGTATTTAATTAAAACTCTTATGCACGTTATGGGTCTTTAAAACATGCTTAAACGAGTCAGAATAGGGTTTAAAACCCTATTTGCGCAAAAGGAGCGCTACTGGAAACAACTCGACAAGGCCGGGTGACGCTGATCGGTCTCACCGATCGGTCGCGCCGATTGGTCTCACCGATCGGTCTCACCGATCGGTCTCGCCAATCAGTCACGCTGATCGGTCGCGCCGATCGGTCTCACCGATCGGTCGCGCCAATCGGTCTCACCGATACGCCACCCCTTTAGGACCCGGATTTTGGTAAAGGGAAGGGCCAAGAGAGTCTGGGTCATCACATCAGATACCTCTCAAACTATTCTCGTCCTCGAGAATTTAAACAACCCAGAAGGAAAAGGCGGGTCCGAACAACCACCCCGAAAGATACCTCTCAAGAGTGAACCTCGTTGTTAACTAAGAACACCTTCTTGTCACGAACCAAGAAACATACCATGCCAAACTGCCCGGGCATGTGGGTTGGGGAGTCTCCTCCCCCATGTCAAGATATTATCCGCTTTGGGCGGCACTGACTCGCCCACATGGGTTTAATCGCATCCACCTTAATGTGTCTTGATTAGGGGTCGGGTTCTCTCCTTCCCCATAGCCGGGGCTTTTCACACACAAGTAGAGGAAAGAAAACCAGTACATTTCATAGCCAAAAGACAAAACGTTCTACCACAACAGGTACAACAAGGAACAAAACTCAAAACAACTCTGGGTACTGGGTACACATCTGTGCTTCCCTCTCCCACGTACTCTCCTCAAGCCCACCATGTCTCCACAACACACGAACCAAGGGTATGGTTCACCCGCAAAGAACCTTCTCCTTGCGATCCTCGATCATCACTGGTCTCTCCACAAAGGTCACGTCGTCCTCTATGTCCAGCTCACCCCAATCAAGGACGTGTGAATCGTCGTGCAGATACCGACGGAGCTGGGATACATGAAAGACATCATGTATCCTTAGTAGCGGCGGTGGTAATGCTAGCTGATAAGCCACTTCGCTGACCCGCCGCAACACTTCGAAGGGTTCGATGAATCTGGGAGAAAGCTTACTCCCCTTGCCGAACCTCCGCTGCCCACGCCGAGGGGAGACCTTCAAGAACACGTGGTCCCCAACCTCAAACTCCAAGGGCCTCCTCCTGGTATCAACATACGACTTCTGTAGGTCCTGGTCCACCTTCATCCTTTCCCGTATGAGATGAACCTTCTCTGTCGTGTTCTGCACCACCTCCGGGCCAAGGATGCCTGTCTCTCCTACTTCGGTCCAACACACAGGCGAACGACATGGCCTCCCATACAAATCTTCAAATGGGACCATACTGATGGTATAGTGGTAGCTATTATTGTAGGAAAACTCTACCAGAGGCAAGTATCGCACCCATGATTCTCCTGAGTCTAGAACACATGCCTGTAGCATATCCTCCAAGGTCTGGATGGTGCGCTTTGTTTGTCCATCTGTCTGGGGATGGAAAGCAGTGATAAGGCATAACTGGGTGCCAAACGCATGCTGCAATCCTCTCCAGACTCGCGAGGTAAACTGTGTATCCCTATCCGAGACTATAGACCTCGGAACTCCATGCAACTGCACCACCTCATCCACGTACTTTCGTGCCAAATCATCCACAGTACTCGACTCCCTGATCGCCAGAAAGTGAGCCGATTTTGTCAACCTGTCCACTACCACCCAGATGGCGTCGTACCCTCCTTGGACCTTGGGGAGTCCTGTGACGAAATCCATCGAGATGTCATCCCACTTCCACTCGGGGAAATATAGAGGCCGCAGTAGGCTGCCTGAAACTCGGTGTTCAACCTTCACTTACTGACACACTAAGCACTTGGCCACAAACTCTGCCACCACTCGCTTAACTCCGGGCCACCAAAACTGCCTCTTCAAACCCTGGTACATCTTGGAAACTCCTGGGTGTACCGCCAGGGGCGAGTTGTGGAACTCACTGAGAACCTTGCCACGCATCGCCTCCGGAACAAACAACCTCTTCTGGAAAAACATTCGGTTCTGACCATCCTCTGTCCATCCTTCCGGAGCATTGCCCTGGTCAACTTGGTCACACATCACTTCGCACTCTAGGTCTCCCCACTGAGACTCCTCCACTTGCTGAAATAGGGATGATTGCACTGTCATCTGATATAGGCAGCCTCTGCTGCTATCCATCTTCGCGTCCAGGTGTAAGGCAGCCAACTCCTCCATCGCCTTCCAAGAGTCCGCCGACTCTTAGACCACATCCTTCTGCGCCCTCCTGCTCAAGGAATCGGCCACCACATTGCCCTTTCCCTCAGTATAAGATATCTCAAAGTCGTAATCCTGGAGGAACTCCACCCATCTCCGCTGTCGCAAGTTTAAGTCCCGCTGGGAGAAGATATACCTCAAGCTTTTGTAATCCGTGAAGACCACAAAGCGTTCCCCGATGAGGTAGTGCCGCCACAACCTTAGCGCAAAAACGACCGCTGCAAGCTCCAGGTCGTGGGTGGCGTAATTACGCTCATGGGAACGAAGCTGCCTGGACCCATAAGAGATCACCCCTTGTCGCTGCATCAGCATGCATCCCAGGCCCTGTCCTGAAGCATCACATAACACCTCATAAGCCGCCCCTTCTTCTGGTAATCTCAGTACTGGGGCACTGACCAACTTCTCCTTCAGATAGCTGAAGGCTGACTGGCACTGCTCACTCCATACGAAAGCCTGGTCCTTCTTGGTCAGAGCCGTCAAAGGTTCTACTACTCGGGAGAAGTTGGGTACGAATCTCCGGTAGTAACCTGCCAGCCCGAGGAAACTTTGGACTTCCGCCACATTCTTGGGTGCTTCCCAAGAAACAAATGCCTCAACCTTTGATGGGTCTACCGCTACCCCCTGCTCAGACACTACGTGCCCAAGGAATTGCACTTATCGTGTCCAGAACTTGCATTTTGACAACTTCCCATAGAGCTAGTGCTGCCGGAGGACCTCCAAAACTGTCCTCAGGTGCTCTGCATGGTCCTCTTCTGACCTCGAATAGATCAGGATATCGTTGATGAACACAACCACGAACCGATCCAAGTACTCTCAGAAGATGGAGTTCATAAGCCCCATAAACACATCCGGGGCGTTCGTAACACCGAAGGGCATGACTACGAACTCGAAGTGTACATACCTTCACTTGAACGCTATATTCGGGATGTCTCTCTCTTTCACCCTTAGCTAGTGGTACCCAGACCGTAGGTCGATCTTCGAGAACCATCCTGCCCCTTTCAGTTGGTCGAAAAGATCATCTATTCTCAGAAGAGGGTAGCGATTCTTGATCGTTACCTGATTCAACCTCCTGTATTCTATGCACAATCTGAGGCCACCATCTGCCTTCTTTGCGAACAGGACTGGAGCGCCCCACGGTGACACGCTCGGATGAACATAACCCCTCTTCATCAGATCATCAATCTATATCCGCAACTCCCGTAGCTCCGAAGGTGCCATCCGGTAAGGAGCCATCGAGATTGGACGATCATCAGGCTGCAGGTCTATCCCGAACTCGATATCACGTCGAGGGGGTAGAGTTGTCACCTCCTCAGGAAAGATGTCCATAAACTCACGGACGATCTCTGGCACTCCCACCATTTCAGCATCTACTGATTCCACTGTCAGCTCGGTCAACAAGGAGAGGAGAGGTTCCTCTCTCCTGTTTCCCTTCGGACTGCTCCACTTGCCGGTGAAGGTAACACGCTGGCCGTCCAAGTCCAAGAACACCACCCTTCTTCGGAAATATTCGATGACGACATACACAGAAAATAGCCAGTCGATTCCTAGGATGACATTGTATGGATGAATCTGTAGCAGAAGAAGATCCCTAACCGACTGATGTGACCCTAACATCAGTCTACATCCTCGACAAATGAACAACAAGTCGGTCTGACCTCCGACCGGTGTGCTCAACACCAGGGGCACTGGAAGTCTCTCGACATCTAGGCCCAAGGAACGGGCTAGACTGGGTGCAACAAAGGAGTGCGAAGCTCCGGTATCGAAAAAAGCATAAGCAAGAGTTCTAAACAGACTGATCGTACCTTGAACAACCTCTGGACCTGCTGGAACTGCTGCCTTTGAGGCGTGTAACTGTCCACGCCCAGCTCCCCTGACCCTCGACTGTCGGCCACCTCCCCGACCATGCCCTGGTCGAGGTCCCTGTGGAGCGCCCTGAGGTCGGTCTCCTCCTCTTACGTCTGCCCTCGGAGGAGCGGGAGCTCGCTGTCCCTGCTGCTGCTGCTGGAAAGGTCTGGCTGGAAGCTGCTGCTGGGGCGGGTGCTGGGGATGACTGCCACTACTGTACTGCACCCGGTCGGGGCATTGACTCCGGAGATGTCCAGGGCTCCCACAGATGAAGCACCGCGGTCCCGAGCCCGAAGGAAAAGGGCAAGGGCTGGGGGATCGAAACTGAAACTGCTGTGGTCTACTCCCTGCGGGTCGGAACCTGGAGGGTCCTGATGCTGGAGGCCTGGTGCTGACGTCCTTCCCTTTCGATGGTCCCAGCTGGATCCCCTCTCGTGACACTCCTCCTAGAGCATGCATCCTCTCCACCACTTCGACATTCTTCTAGACCTCCAAGTACGTCGGAAGGGTAAAGGGGGTAACAACATACTGGAGGGAGGGTCGGAGCGCCTCCTCCAAACGTCTTGCCCAAGACTCCTCGTCGGGAAAGTGGTCTGGAGAAAAACGTAGGAGGTCCTTGAACTTGATCCCTAGCTCCCTCACGGACATACTCCCCTGCTGGAGGGAGAGTAGTTCCTGCCTCTTTTCTGCCTTCATCGTCGAGGAGAGGAATTCCGCCCGGAACTCCCTCTCGAAATCCGCCCAAGCCACCTCAGACTCTCTCCTCCCCCCCAGGTAAAGAATCCACCACTGACGTGCCGCTCCCCGCATCTGGCTAACGGCCAGAGGAACCCAGTACTCGGTCGGGCCCCGAATTAGGCCAAAGGCTATAAATAGCTCCTCTAGCCAGCCTTCCGTCTTCATATCGGAGGTGCTGCCCTCATACTTATCGAGGGCCTGTCACTGGAAGGCCCAGAGAGTCTTCTGCCACTGGTCGCCCTCTTCCTCTCGATCAGCTCTCTGCCGATCGGCCAAAGTAGTCTCCGGAGCCTCGATCGCCTGTACCACACGTGGTCGCCTTCCAGGTGCCATAACTGCAAGGTAAACAATGAATGCCTAATCCCAAGTAGTGCAGAATATCATCTTCAAAACTTATTAAAATTTAATTTATTCTTAATTCCCAATACATCACAGAAACACAAGAACACAAGTCATTATGATGCATGTACCTTTCCTAGGGTCTCTACCCTGCAATCAGTGTGGTATCACTTGGACATTCGGTAGGTCCAGAGTCCTTGCATCGGATCACGGGGGGCCCTAAAATCCCGTGTCCTAGCTGGTCTTCCCCGGCCTAATTCACGCGCCAAGGTCACCCAACACTGTTGCCTTACCATCCCATGCAATCCTCATTGTTCCTAACTCCAGACTCCATCCTATCTCTCAACCATCCCCTCTGATACCATTCTGTCACGACCCGCCTTCACCAAAAGGAGGAAAGGGTCAGTAAATTGCCAGACCCTTCCTTCTTTAAGTTGAAGGAGAGATAATGACCCCCGAGACCCGCCTTCAATAGGTCCCGGAGTGGCGACCAGCACCAAGGGTATAGAAATTTCTCACAAATGGAAGGCATTAGCCCTTTTTGTTTTATAAGATCGAGAGATGAGATGATGAAACTCAACAACACCCAGGTAAAAGAAAAGTAAAGCAAAAAATAAACCATTCCCACATGAATGTTCCAAAAGTAAAGCCACAAGGTACAAAAGGTGACTACAAAGGTAAGTACCAAAGAGGAAAAGAAAAACAACAACTGTAACTACTCCAAAGGTCCGAGCTAGTAAGGTCCTGCGTGATCCCCGAAGTCCTCCTGGAAACCTGAAAGCAGTTTTATATACGTAGGGTGAGCACACAAGTACACTCAGTAGGGAAAACCAAAGACTCTCGTGCACAAGTGGGGGAACATACTAAAGTCCCGTGAGAAAAGAGTAAACCAAACACCTATCAAGGTAAACTATCCACCCCAGGCCTCACCAAGGCACACTCCCCAAATAACGCAAGTCAAGTAATATATATAATCAGAGCACATCAATGTTTGGGTACCCCGCGCCACTTTCCCACTGGTTATTGAGACATCCTACGCATCGGACCAATCCTTCCATTATCACCGTAGTCCCACTGCCACACCCGCCCGCACACACCTGGGCCACAACCACATGCAGTCCCACTACCGAAATCCTGCCCGCACACACCTGGGCCTCAACCGCACGCAGTCCCACTGCTGAATCCCGCCCGCACACACCTGGGACACAACTGTCACACGTAACCATGCCTGCAAACACCTAGGCCAGATCAACCACCACCACGCCCGAAGACACCTGGGCTGGAAAATCCACTGCCACGCCCGAAGACACCTGGGCCTCATCCCGAAGACACTTGGCAAACCACCTGCCGTACACACCTGTCCAACCACCACACCACCCCACCCGAAGGTTCTTGGGATAATAATGGACCTCAGGCCATCACAGCCTGCCCGAAGATACTTGGGCTATCCGGGAAAGGGAGCAGAAAAGGAGCTAATAACCAGCCACCAAGAATAGTGTTGGGAAAACACCCTCCCCCATGAAATGGGGGTGTTCGGCACTAAGTGATCAACTTGGGTGGGGCGCGAATAAGAAACACAAAACTACAAGTATAGATATAGGTAACAAGTACTCACCCAAAGTCTAGGTTTTTCTAACCGGCCTACGGAACACAACACCACTATATCCGAGTCACAAGTCACGACTCTCGCCAAAAAAACCCATTTGTCCCATTCTTGTTTCATGTTTAGTAATAATGTTTAAGTTTAAGAATTAATGGGCAACTAGTAAGCATAGGCACAAGTCCAGAAAAGTAAACAGTCAAGCATCAACCATAACACCCACACCCGGTTCTCAACAACAGAGGATCCCACCCCAAATTCACACAACCACCAAGAGTACAAGACAGGGGATCCCATCCCCTCCCACATTTCCAGCAATCGACCTGAAAGGAAAACAACCAACTACCACCATCAACACAAGTCAGGGTCATGCCGGTATTTTCAGATTTAAACGACTTAACACACTCCATGATTTCAATTTTTGTGTGTTTTAACCGGGGGTTATCACAGAAGGAAAGATCCTGGTGCCTCAATCTATTTGGCCAGATATACGTGATTAACTAATTGCTTTTCACAGCAGGAGTTTACAACCAGAACAAGCCATTTAAAACATTAGTAGGGGTTCATTAGTGTACAAACAACTACCACCAATGGCCTCGATTTTCAGAAGGCATAAGCCAACACAACTCAACAAGATGGTCATAACATAAACAACATCAACGATCAAAGACCCCTCTTTTTCTTTATAGAATCCAGTTCATTATCTTCATTTAGGTCTGGTTTGTCCAATTCTACAGAACAGAAGCACGCCCACCCCACATGATACACAAAATAGAGAGCGATGAAGGAGAAATCCCCTACTTGTTTGATCGACGATCGACGCTTAGGCCGGGCGCGGAACTTTACGAATAACGATGCGGCACGCCCGATGCACCAGAAGCTGTTTGTGAAAATCCACGATCGAGGAAAGAGAAACCACAGCTAACCCTTGGTTTATAAGATCCGGGGACGGTTGGGGTGAAAATGCAAAACCGCATAAGGCGCGGGGGTCGTGGGTTGACCACGCGGCTCCACTCGTCACAAAAAAGGGGTCTGGTGGTTTAAGCCGACTCATGAATTGATTAAGTATTTAATTAAAACTCTTATGCGCGTTACGGGTCTTTAAAACATGCTTAAACGGGTCAGAATAGGGTTTAAAACCCTATTTGCGCAAAAGGAGCGCTATTAGAAACAACTCGACAAGGCCGGGTGACGCCGATCGGTCTCACCAATACACCACCCCTTTAGGACCCGAATTTTGTCAAAGGGAAGGGCCAAGAGAGTCTGGGTCATCACAATAATGAAACAAAAATAATTTTCGATGAATAGTAACATACCCTTGTGAATAGTAACCTACCCTTATGAATAGTAATATAACCCTTATGAATAATAAATTATCCAACATAAGAGTAACCTTACCCATGAATAATTAAATAAAATTTAGACATCTTAGAAAGTGACAATTTGACCTTAGTAAACGTTTTGGTATTTTGTAAGTCATAAATAAATAATTAATTAATTTAAAAGAAAATGTATTTTCTTAAAATGTGTTCATTAATTATCAAATCAATATCTTATAGTTTTTAGATAATTTTATAAGACCCTACGTAATTTTTGAAAGCACTATAAAATCAGTTTTAATTTTAAAAACTGTTTTTTAAGTAAATTATGATTTTAATTAAATATTAAATTAATAATATTTAGAAAATTATTTTTGAAAAATGGACTTCATTTTTGGATTCTACACGTTGAAAAATGGTTGGGGTAAATTTTTTGGATTTTTCTAAAATACTTGAATTTTTGGTGAATAGTAAAATACATTAATTTACCGTATAAATACATTATAATTAAAACCCACCATTCCTGACATCACAAGTGATGTAAGCACCCAAATATCGAACTCACATGCCTTATTTACTATTCTTGGTCATGGATGACTCACTATTCCTTATCTTAGGGGAAATTAATAAACTAATGAATTTTATATTAAGGAAATCCCTCTCCCCTCCACTGTAAAAGCCACCCTTCACACCCTCATTTCCTCACACCTCTCAAGCTCCAAGCCTTCTCTAAACTCTGCACAAACATCCTCCCTATCCCCTCTCCCACGTTCAAGATTTTTTGGTCTCATCAAAAGACCAAGCCTAGCTTCCTTAAGGAGGATCTCAAGAGGAGGATTTAAGAGGTAATTTCTCTCCCTCTTCTCCTTTAATTTCCTTTCAAGTTCAAGTTCATTTCTTGATCTCTCACCACCTATATTAATAAAAATGGTATTTTAACTCCAGTATTATACATGTAATTTAATTTTATGATGCTAATGGGATATTATATCATCCAACCCCCTTTCCCTCTTTCTTTTATTTTATTAAAGAGAACGTTGTTCGTGAGGTGTTAATTTATCACCTTCAAGAACGACAAGTTTTTTTATTCCATTTATAACTTCATATCTGGTCATGAAACCATTTTTATGGTTGAAACAAAATATTTTATATGTATTATCTCCTATTTAAAGTTCTGTAACTAACTTATGACCATATTGCTATTGATAAAATAAAACAAGTTCATTATGATCGAAAAATCGCTCAAACTAACCCAAACAATCATCATTTAATTCTTATCTAATGATTCATCCACATGGATCTAATATAATTCATTATAATATAATTAAAACTCATATAATATCATTAATAACATGTAATATTAGTTCTGGATGTTTACCAATGTTCTACCTGAACTTCAATTTAAGAATACAAGTGAACCACTCAAGAAAACCATAAAAAACAAACATTCCCGAACAATGTTTTTTAAACTCTATAACTCATCCAAAGGCACATAAAATCACTTAATAAAACCATAATGAACCATATTAATGTACACAAGGTTATGTATTTCTAATTAATGAATATAATTTCATTATACAAGACATTAAAGAGAAGGAAGCATTCAGATACAAGGTAAGGGGAAAATCTCGAACCCAATTTTCTTTCTTCGGGTTCTCCCTCTTTCACTCCAATTTGGTGTGGTCACTTCTTAAAAATAATTTTTCATCGTTATATTACATTTTCTGGGATATACATGTTTTCTACTGAATTTTATGTCAAACAAAATTTTTTCCAAAAGAACTCTCTTTTTAAGAACTCAACTTTTACCTCTCATTAATGGTTGATGGTTCTTGTATCAAGTATGTTGTTCCCTCTTTCTTTTGGGAACCCAAAGTTTATGAATGTATTCTTATAAGATTAAACCCATTCCTTACCATGGGTTAGTTATCTTCATCATTTATTTATGTTCTATGTGGAATGCATGATAATGATAATATTATGATGTGACGGGTGCGCCCGAAATTATATAGTGCAATATGAATGTTTGAATGTGATGAGTGTGCCCAGAATTATACAGCGCTCCAATGCATTGGGTAAAGTTATGAATATCATGAGTAAATGTGAAATGATGTGTGAAAAAGATGCTAGATTAGTTCACAAGAATGTGTGGTAGTTAACCACTAAGACCTGATGTTTCATTTTTATACATTGCCACATTTCAAGTCTTATATTTATGTTTCCTCTCATGTTCATGATATTTTTCCCATGTTATGATTATGCTCACCCCATGATATATTTTTCTTATCTATCCTCTTAATGGGCTTCTAGATCACCCCTTTTGATGTATATCCTCAGGTGGCTACATGTACTAAGGAGAGGACAAGTGCCAATAAGAAGCTAGAGAAGAAGAAATTAAATAAATGTTTATGCTTGATGTTGTAATTGTTATGTATGGTCCTAGTTTTCCCAAGACACTAAACCTTTGGATCCTCTATGTGTAGTAATATTATGTTTTTTATCTTTAAAATGATGTAATAGTAATGTAAGAAAAGGTTGGGTTTCTATATGTTCTATTGTTTTCCCATGTTGGCTATTGTTTGAAATTGGCCAGAATACCACCTGGGTATGTTTGACTTGACTCCTAAGATAAACATAATTGATTAAATGATAATAAATGTATTATTTTAATTAGTATAATGTGTGTATCTTTACATGACCTTTTATCACGTATGAGTGAGACGACTAATGAAATGGTTTTATTTTATAAATACTTGGATACTTGCTTTCCCTGATTAATGGAAGCTAAAATGAGATTAAATGAAATATTAAATGGTTGAGTACTATTACCTGACATTATTTAAATTCATAAATGATATGTTAAATGAAATTAATTTAATTGAATGGTGAATGGGCATGGATTATTTCATGGTATCACGAACCAAGCTGGGTCGCCATCCAACCCGGTGCCCAACCCGGTCCGCGGCAAGGCCCGAAGGGCGTTCCCGATCCCCACGGGCTGGAAAAAGTGCCCGGGAATCAAAAAGAACAAGAGGGAACAATTTACCCAACTTAACTATATTAAAAAGACCAACAAAAACTAAAAAAATAAGATCTGAAAAACTCATCCAAACGCGCCCTTAACAACTTTCATAAATAAAGATTTGCAACTTTAGAAAAAACCACAAAAGTACTACAACATAATGGAAACAAAACTCTATACAAAAACTCAATGTGATGAGGGGAACCACATCCTCAAGCCGCCACCACCAAGATCCACACTGAAATCCACAAGAAACTAAAACTGCCAACACTGATGCCTTTCCTTAACCCAAAACAAAAGACAATAGTATTTGTATACACCTAAAGCTGTATGCAGGGTGTGAGCCAAAGCCCAGTAGGATGCCACCCAATAAGGTTCCATGCTATAAACTTTTTTAAGACAAAATAATTGCAAGTTTTCATAAATAATAAAATGATAGTAACAATTTCTAAGAGATAAAACATTAAATGAAAACAATTTTCATGAGGGAAAATTTAAATAATGAACATTTTTAAAGAAAACATACATGCTACTGAAATTACCATCTAAACACACCGTATGCTGATTGTAAGTACAATATAATCAATGAGTACGAGTCACGAGAACACCCTTAGGCACTAGCCAACAATGGGACACTAGGTATATCGTATCTCAGTGAAAAGTGGCATATGAACCTTAACGAACTACGTTCTCATGCACAAGTCACTAGTAGCGAACACACCCACAACCTAGTGGTCTCCAATCAATCATAATTATTTAGTTAGTGTTTTCATCGTCAAACTTGCTAAGTGAAACTGGGGCAATGCCACTTCCGAATCACTAGAATACTAGTCCTAGTCTGCCCACCTAGATACTCGGGCTTCCCATTTGTACTCAATCAAGTTCCACAAGTTAATAAAATACCATTTGCACATGAAAATGCGATTTCAAATTCATACGCACACCAAAAAAGTCCACAAACACGTCTCGTAACTTTCTCACAATTTAATAAATCACCTCAACAATTTATAAAACATTATCAAAATGTTTGACATCACAAATCATTACTTTCTCTTTCAAAAACCCATTTTAAGAACATTCACCCACCAAAACAGTACCCAAACACATTTTTCACCCGTTGTGTAACTCAATAAACCATTTAAATTTTTCATAAAACATTTTCAAGAAGTAAAACAAGACTTTGCACATCCAAATTCCATTTTAACATCATGCACACACCAAAACACTTCGCAAACATGTTTCTCACCCCTTTATATCATTTAATAAATTGTTCAAAAATTTTGTAAAACAATTTCAATAAGTACCTTATGGTTTTACAAATAAAAACCCACTCCAAATCCTATTTTAAGACCAAATGAACACACCACCACACTAAAACACAATGGGAATCCCTTGAACTTTTTAATAAATCTTTTTCACAATTCAAAAAAACATTACCAAAACATTTCCCAACATGGTTCACATCGCCCATACAACTCAATAAACCATTTAGACAACTTATAAAGTAATTTCAAAACACTACAAGAATTTTCCACCAAAAAATGCACCCAGAGTTCTCTTGTAAAATCACCTGCACATGAACACCATACCAAAATGTGATTTACAGACCTTACATAATATAATCAACCAATTTCACAAGTTATGAAACATATCCAAGTAATACCAAATGGGTTTACATCACAACACACCCCATTTCACATAAACTTTCCATATAAAAATCAAACACACATTAATCTCTTTCAAAAAAAACTTTTGCACCTAAAATATAATTCAAAGAACATGCTAAAGAAATTAAGAAAGCAATTTAACTCATCAAATAATGTTTATAGATGGAACTACCTACCTCGAGTGAAGAAATTCCCAAATTTTGTGTGAATCTTCAACCACACCTAATACGCACCACAAGCGAACCGAAAAGAACCATAATCCACAAGATTGAACAAAAATACCCAAGATTAAGACCCTAATTGACACCATAAAATTCTAGAAAAACAGAAAACCCCAAATAACAAAGACCAAAACCCTAACAAGGAGGAAGTAGGGTATTACTGGGGGAAGGTGCGTGCGCCGGAGGAGAGGCAGGTGGGTGTGGGTCGCGCAACAAGGAGAAGAGGCAGCGCGACATGGTTGTCTAGCTGGGAGGGAGAAGGTGGCGTGAGGGGGTTCTGCGCACTAGGTGAGAGCTGCATGATGGGCCAAGGAAGGGGGAAGGGGGTCGCCAGCCAACAACACATAGGGAGGTGAGGCGCCAGAGGCATGCGCTCAGGGAGGGCTGCCATGGGGGAGGTGCTGCGCGACCTAGGGTTATGAGGGGAGGGATGTGCGTGCATGGTAGAGAAGGGAGGGATCCAAACAAAACCCAAATAAAAATAAAATAATAATAATAATAATAATAATAATAATAATAATTTAATAAACTAAATAATAATAAACTTTATAATAATAAACTTAATAAAATGCTAATAATAATAATAATAATATTCTCAAATGATATTATTATTATTATTAAAACCATTCTTAATTCTTTTTTCCTATTTTATTTCATTTACAATTTATCATTCATTTTATTAATTAATTAATTAGATATGCACCGGGTAGTCCGCACAATGATTTAGCAAAGCCATGTGGCTTCAACTATGCTCTGCCCGTGCGCCGGGCACTGACAAGCCTAAAACCTTTATTTATCAGCAAAAATTAAAAATTTTAATCAGGCTTGGGCACAACTCAACAAAATATTTCAAAGCCAGATAAAATAATAAAAATAAAATAATTTTAAAGGTTCGGTTGTGACAATTCTCCCCACCATAAAGCTTTCCACCCCTAAAAATCCATTCTAAGATTGTTTAGAGAAGATAATTGGTACACCATATTAGTTCAAAGAGGTTTACAACAAACAAAAAACAAGAGAGAAACAAGGACACTACCAACAAGGAGAAAAGACTTACAAAATAGACTCAGAAGATCCAAAATGGACTCCTCACCAAGTGACACCCACCCCTAAAAGTTAGGGATTCTCTAATTGATAATCGAAAGATAGAAACTCTCACAATGCATCATTAAAAATCCTAAGACAAAACATCTAAAACATTCCCAAGGGGGCTCACACATTTTACCAGAAATCAACGACAAACTCAAGAAGGGGGCTTAGGGTTGGATAACTCCGAATGAGACTACCGGGCATCAAACCAATACCATGAATGAATCTGGATCCCTGATACGGGGAGGACTGAGTGGACTCCCCACCATAAGAAACAACCTACACCCAAGGCAGATCCAGGACACTAACATGGGGAGGCATGAACATACTCCCCACCATAAGAGTTAGGCTAACACCGATTTACTCCGGAGGAATTTCAGCGAGACTCATGATGGGTTGCCCCACCATAAAAACTAGCCAAATTATTTGAACTCGAGTACTTCTCCACACGAATCAAGAATCCCCACCATGAGGGGAGGGAAGGGAAGGTACCCATCTAATGGATCAACAAGACCACCACCAACACATCCCAATAGTTCACTTCCCTTGAAGAACACAAATCCAACTACTCTTGATTTATAAGCACGGGCCACGCAGGGGCCATTAAAAGAAGACCCACATTTGGTGGAACACAACCACTAGGATTATAAAAAAACAAGAAGACTATACCTTCTTATAACCGATGATAAGATATTACACCCAAACATTTCATAACGTGGAAATGAAGTCCTCCCACCCCCTTCCACTGAACAAAAACAATTAAAACAAAACTACACCAGAGGATTAAATTATCTCCATCTCCCACACTGAGAACTGAACTCAAATCCAAGCGTTTCAAACCATTGGGGTTCTCCTAAATATGCGTAAACTTCATTCTGATACCTATGACTGGAGTTCTAATGGTTAAAGCATCTCCTGCCTCACAGTCAGGCTTCAAAAACCCCTCGAACGAAGCTTCTCCTTCTAGTGCCACAAACGACCATACCACAACCTAAACAACACCATCAAACACAACACACTTCGACATCCATTTTTTGAACACAACACTTCACTGAAATAATTGCTTAAAAGATGCGCTGGCATCTCCCCTCTTTACATTGAATAAGAAACTTTGAGAGGAAGGACACATGAAAGACACCTTCCTCTAAAACAGATAAGTTCAATATTTCCTGAAGGAAACACTCTTTTATAAGAGATGAGGTTCTCAGAAGGGTGCATAACCTTCACCTCTGCTATCGAGCGAGAACACGACACCACAAAGTGTCACCAAACATAACTCTTGAAACTAACAGAGATATTTTAAAGAGAGGGACCTTAACCTGAGTTCCTAAAAACATACAATTTTTGTAGGCAGCCATAACCGCCTCTTATAACTAGATTCACCACACATGTGGATTAACATGATCTATTACTTAAACAAAACCAATGAAAAAACCAAAGGCCCTTTTTAAAACAACAAACCGCATTGAAAAATCCAAACTGCTTCCACTTTTCCACACTGTAATTTCTTTATCCGCTTCCAGACATGACCTATAGTATTAACGACATCGAACTCCACAGTCAACAACCTAGGTAACCTAAGAGACCAAAGTTTATTCCAAATCCTCTCACACCAGTTCTTCCGCTGTGAGAGGATCCACTAGGCCACAAAAAGAGAGGTGGATTCATATTCTGATGTTCAAGAAGAAGGAGGTTCTTACACTGATCAACTGGAAGATCCACCCACAGAGAAACACCTGCGGATGCACTTCAACGTGCACTAACTCTTTATGGTGGTGTACACTAGCTAACGAGGGGACCCAAGAACCCAGTCAAACTGGTCCATTAGCCAACAATTCCACGATCTATCACCGGAACACATGAAGGGAAAAGCAAGTTTGGAAAAAGAACAAGGCTTATGGGTTAATATTTACCAAATGTGCCTCATGGGCCTCAGACATGCTTGTTCTTGTGCCACAATAAACACCCGTCCGATTTCCTCACATAACCCATGAATGTGGTCAGCTATGAGAACACCAAGGTTCACAATAAACCTTTCCATTTTCCAAAACAATAGTCAACCCACAAGTCTAAGTTATGAAAAAAAATCAATCCTAATAAACTCAACCCCATTCACTCAAAACCATTTCATGAAAGTCCATTTTTCTAAATCTTTATTCAAAACAAACTTGAAAACTCATTTTCCACCTGTTGAAAATAAAACTGTTTCTGTTTTAAAATTTATTTCTCACACTTCTCAAATAATGTTTTTTTTAAAAAAAAATTCAGAACCGAAGGGGTCACAGGATGATTCAAGTGGAAACTAGTGTCGATGGGCGACTCAGACATATGGTTGGCGACTATACAAAGATCACACCACCATCACGAAGAGTATTCTAGGGAATTGTCCCTGACTCCACATGGCTTTCTAGTACCTATGAGCTCACGAATACCACTAAACCAACTCACTTTTCATTTCCCAAATATCAATGAATTGCAATGACCAAAAGACTCACTAGAAATCGACTTCCCCTGGTAACTAAAGTCCCGCTATGAGGTGTGATGATCAGACACCTTATTCACAACCAGAACATCGAGTTCCAAAAATCCTAGCTTCGATCTACCCTAACTCTTTCCCAAAAAAACAAGACCCAAAAGAACAAACCTCCTCTGATACCATTTTTCCATGAACCAAGTTGGGTCTCCATCCAACCCGGTGCCCGACCTAATCCGCGACAAGGCCCAAAGGGTGTTCCTGATCCCCATGGGCTGGCACAAGTTCCCAAGTATAAAAAAGAACAAGAGGGAATGATTTACCCAATTTAACTATATTAAAAAGACCAACAAAAACTAAAAAAAACAGATCTGAAAAACTCAGCCAAACGCACCCTTAACAGCTTTCATAAATAAATATTTAAAACTTTAGAAAAAACCACAAAAGTGCTACACATAAGGGAAACAAAACTCTATACCAAAACTCCATGTGATGATAGAAACTGCCAGGAACCAACTCAGGTACCCTGGTAACCCAATAACCGAGTCGGTCCTGACATAGCCTAAAGGGTGTTCCTGATCCCTATGGGTCTATGACTAGTGCCTGACATCATACAAACTGAAAGTGGGAATGAATTTTCCACAAAATCATAACAGAAGTAAAAGAGACAAGACATTATGCATAATAAAGGAAAACTCCACTGAGAGTAATGTACCATGAATCAAATAGGCACAAGCGCCAAAGTACTACAACCCAAGTACCAAAAAAGGGGAAAGCAACCCAAAGTACCTAAGGAAAAAACTCACCAAGACCAACATTCAATAGCAGGATCCCCCTCCAAGAGATCCTTTTCCTTTGTTCGAACCTAAAAGGAGATAATCTATAAACACCTAGAGGCGCAAGTAGGGTGTGAGCCAAAGCCCAGTAAGATCTCACCCAAAGATTCCATAATAGATTCTAATATCAAATTAACTAAAATGTGCTTTCAATTTTAAAACAAACAAGTTTGGAATAACAAGCATATTTAAACAAATCATGCTTTATAGTCTAAAAGATGGAAATATATTTAGCAATTCATGCTTCACATCTCAAATGATGGAAAAAATTTCAAAGTATGGAATTAACCTTTAAATAAAAGGATACTTTTCATAACAACAAATTTTCACAAAATATGGCTTAAATAAACACTTTATATAAAACACTTTATATAAATTCTCAAGGAATGTGAAACAGTTTATAACAATGACATATAAACACATTCTAAAATGAAAACAAGTGAGAAACATGGTTATGTGCCTAATAGGTATGATAGTTCCAGGCTATATGGATCTAACACTATGAATACAACAAAGCATGTACATATGCCCCTTTAGGCCAAAGTTAAAGGGATCTCATCACCATCGCCTAAGGAATGAGATGTGCTGATACAATGTTTTAGAACATTGTAGAATCATAAAGTGCCACCCAAAATAACTCACTATCTACGTAAGGATTGCATGTGATCAAGTAAAAATCAATGATGGGCAATTGAATTTATAATAGAAAATGCAATTAATCCCATTCTCCATTTCAAATAAGCCAATTTTCTCCTTGGAAACCATAACGAGTTTTTAATCAAACATGCCTTTTCACCAAGATGAGACCCTAAGGTTTCCATCAAAAACATTTTTAAGACACCTTTTATAAAACGGGGTTTTGAAACCAATTCATTCAATTTCATAATCCATTTCACATTTGAATTCAACAATTCAATTTTCAAAAAAATCCCATCAATTTCAATTCCTAGCCAAAACCCATTCTTCCTCAAAAACCCCAATTCATTGGAATTGGGTTTTTTTCCAACAAATTCAACTGAAATCCTTTTTATTAAAAAACCAAACAATTGCAATAGATTCAAACAATCGAAATTTAAACAAATAAATTAGGTTTAATAAAAATTGAGCATCGTAACAGAACCACCTACCGAAAACAACGGATCTTGCAACGCCAAACCCAAATCAGGATTTGTCCATGAAGAACAAAGATCACACAAGTAGGAATCATACCTAGGTTTAAGACCCCAAAAATAAATGGCATTAGATCCAAAAATCAATACCAAGATCCATGGAACCCTAAGGAGAAAGAGAGAGATCGCAGGAGGAAGAGAACGAGAGGAGGAAACTACCCATAAGGAGATTGACCGACATTTTTCTAGATTCATATCGCTTCCGGAAGGGGTTTGAGGGGACAAAAATCCTTCTTGGGAGCTCTGAGGAAGGGAGAAATGGATTAGGGTTGAAGGAGATCCTTCCAAGACCAAATCAGGGGCTCGGGACGTTTTAATAAAAAAAGTCAGATCTAGAAAAACCCGTCAGCATGGTTTCCTGATAAACTGCCCACAGTTAGGGAAAACCGTGCACAGACCATGCAGAATCCACTG
This sequence comes from Viscum album, assembly GCA_963277665.1. Taxonomy (NCBI): domain Eukaryota; kingdom Viridiplantae; phylum Streptophyta; class Magnoliopsida; order Santalales; family Viscaceae; genus Viscum; species Viscum album. Next base: position 628,291,836 of record OY728134.1, on the reverse strand, counting down.
TCCAAAACACAACACTGACACACGGTTTTCCAAATCATGCACATTCCATGTGCAACCCATTCCACATCCCAGAAATGTCCATAATTATAAGAAATTCACCCAGAGCGACCACAAAAGAAACCCAACCAAAGTTCAAACAAAAGGGGGGTTTTAGGAATACCTGTAAACAATAATGGGATATTACAACCTCCCCACCATAGAAACTTTTTGTCCCTATAAAGCCTACGAATAAGCCTATCTGTAAAAAAGATGATACCACTGCTCCCTCATCAGTGCCTCCCTCTCTCACGTCTCATGAGAATTAGAACTGTGCTGCCATAACACATGAACCAAATGTATCATTCTTCCACGAAGTATCTTGGTCTCAAAATCAACTATCCTGACTGGTCGTTCAATCATGGATAAAGCAGGTTTCACTTAAAGATCATGCTAACTCAGAGCATGAGACAGATTAGATAAATACTTTTGAAGCTGAGATACATGAAACACATTATGTATTAATGCCAGCTACGGTGGTCATGCTAACTAGTATGAAACTTTCCCCACCTTCTCAACAACCTCAAAAGGTCCAACAAAATGAGAAGCAAGTTTCCCTTGCCTCCCAAGCTATCGATGACCCAACCAGGGTGAAACTTTCAAGAACACTTGGTCACCAACCGCAAACTCCAAAGGTCTACAGTTACGATCAACATAAGACTTGTATCGTCTCTGAACTATCAATATTCTTTGACGAATCAATTGAATCTTTGACATTGTCTCTTGGACCAAGCTCGGTCCAACCAAGGAACTCTCACCGATCTCTGAACAACACAATAGATATTTACAAGGTCGACTATACAAGGCCTAAAAAAGATCCATTATGATCACAAACTGGTAACTATTGTTATAAGAAAACTCAACCATCCCTAAGTGATTATCCCAAGCTTCACCAAAGTTGAGAACACAAGCGTGAAGCATATCCTTCAGAATATGTATAGTTGTTTCTGTCTGGCCATTCGACTACGGATGGTATGTCATGCTCAAATGGACATGAGATCCTAGAGCCTCCTAAAGGCCTCTCCAAAAGAAAGAAAAAAACCAAGGATCTCTATCAGAGACTATAGTAGATGGAACTCCATGAAATTGAACAATCTATTTCACATAAAGACTTCCCAACTCCTTAACTTTAGTCGTATCATGGATGGGTATAAAGTGAGATGATTTCATTAGCCTATCGATCACCACCCAAATCACATTATTCATATTCTGGGTACATGGAAACCCAACCACAAAGTCCATAGATATCTTATCCCACTTCCAAGTAGGGGCTAGAAGTGGCTGAAGCAACCCCAAAGGTTTCTAATGCTCATCTTTCACCTATTGGCATGTATAGAAACAAGAGACCAACTCAGCAATTCCTCGCCTCATACCTGGCCACCAGAATTTCCACCTCATGCCATAAAACATCTTCGTGGTTCCTGGGTGCAAAACCCACTGAGAGTTATAGAAATCTCCCATCACAGATTTCCTTACCGAAGACGGTACCAAAAAACGATTATGATAACATAGAATTCCCTCTTTGGAGAACAACCACTGGGAAATTATCTACCCACCATTAAGAAAGTCTCTTATGCTATGGAACTCATCATCAATCTGCTGATCCTGAAGAATCATTTCAAGAAGAGAGGATGTCAACTAAACACTGGCCAATGAAAGCTCAAACACTATCTCCTAAACTCCAATATGCAACTGTGCAAAGAGAGCCATAAATATCCACTCTTCTGAAGATTCTTTCACTGCCTGGGTCAGAATATTCCTACTAAAAATATCTACAATGACATTTCCTTTCCCCGGGGTATAGGTGATGTTAAAGTCAAAAAACTACAGGTATTCCACCCAACGCCTCTGGTGGAGATTCAAATCTTTTCAAGAGAAGATATAACTCAAGATTTTGTGTTATGAGAACACAGTAAACCTTTCACCATAAAGGTAATGCCGCCAACTCTTGAGAGCGTGCATCACAGTTGGAAGTTCAAGGTCATGGGTCGGATAATTCTTTTTGTGAAGCCTAAGTTGATGAGATCCATAGGCAACAACATGATTAACCTGCATAAGAACTCAACCCAATCCTGAACCCGATGCATCACAAAAGATAACATAGCCCTACCCGACCTCTGGAAGAGTCAACCCCAATGCAAAAGTCAAAAGAAGTTTCATCTCACCAAAAGAACTTTGACATTTCTCAATCAACACAAACTTTACTCCCTTCCAAGTAAGAGCAGCCATCGGAGAAGCCAACTTTGAGAAGTCCTTCAAGAACCAACCATAGTATCCTGCTAAACCCAAGAAGCTTTGAATTTTGAAGACGTTCTATGGTTGTTCCCATGTCATAACCAATTTCACCTTTTCAGGATCAACTGATATCCCATGTTCCGACACCACATGTACCAAGAAATTCACTCCCCGAATCCAGAATTCACACTTCGAAAGATTGGCATAGAGTCGGTGATTTCTCATCAAACTCAGCACTATTTTCAGATGATGCACATGACCCTCCTCAGATTTAGAGTACACAAAGATATCATCCACAAAGACCACCACAAAGGTATCATGATACTCATGGAAAATCCTATTCATTAAATCCATGAAAACTGTCGGAGCATTGGTTAGACCAAATGACATGACAAGGTGCTCATAATGGCCATACCTACTCTGAAAGACAATTTTCTGAATGTCAGATTCTTTTATCCTCAACCGATGGTAACCTGAGCAAAGATCAATCTTCGAGAACCACTTTGCCCCTTCAACTGATCAAATAGATCATCAATCCACGACAACGAATACTTGTTCTTTATCGTTACTCGATTGAGCTTTCAGTAATCAACGCAAAGGCGGAGCGAACCATCAACCTTCTTGGAAAAGAGAACCGGCACCGCCCAGGGTGACACGCTCAGGTGCATAAAGACTTTCTCAAGAAGATCATACAACTACGAATTCAGATCTTTCAACTTAGCTGGTGCCATGCGGTAAGTGGGAATAGAAACTGGTTGAGTACTAGACATCAAGTCAATGGAAAACTCAACCTCTCTTACTGGTGGAAAACCAGAGAAGTCAGAAGGAAACACGTCATGAAACTCAATGATGACTGGAGGGAGATCCCCACTCCAAGTCAAAGGCAAAGAATGATATTACTTTCCCCAACTCTAGATAAGAAGGTCCAACCCTGCTCGACCTCGGGTCCCATTCTCCTCGAAACACGAGAGACACACCACCGGGTGTAGTGAAGGAGACCTGTCGAAGATAACAACTAATCCTGGCTTTATTGGTAATGATCCAATCCATCCTAAAGATGATGTCAAAATATTTCATATCGATAACCAGAAAGGTCCAAGTTAACTCAACATCTGATAGAGAGAAAACACAAGAGGGACTATGGAGACCCTGCTCTCTCTTCGCACTAAGGGGTGTAGTAATATCCATTGCACAAGACAAAAGCTCCATAGGAAGATTAAGTAGATTAACAACACAAGTTGAAATAAACGAATGAGATGCATCAGTATCAAATAAAGCAGTCACTAATGACGAAGCTATAGTGATGGTACCTCTCATGATTGTTGGACCCATTTCTGTTTTCTCTGGAGACTCTTCCACTGCGTGAAGAAGCTTCCTTCTAGATGCCTCTGGCTAGAACCCTTTTGCACGTGAAGCATCTGATTGCCCCATAGTTTTAGGAGGAGATGATGATCCTGTCCCACTATGCGGAGTGGAATAAATATGGCAGAACCTCTGCAAGTGCCCTGAATGCCCACGGGAGCCACAATTCTTGGGTGCCTCGGTGCAAACCTTCTTAGAGTGCCCTGGCTTGCCACACTGGTAACAAACCAAAGGACCTCTACCTGGTACTGCAGGAGGTTTAGAAAAATCCTACCATCGTGAACTGCCATGAGAATCATCACACTTCCTTTTTCCCTTGAAGGAACTCACGCTGCCACTAGGAGAAAAAGAAACTCCCGAAAACCCTGACTTACCAGTTAGGTCCATCTTGACCATCAGTGCTCTATCCAGTACATCGACATAAGAAGGAAACTTCAACAAGAAAACCTGAGAACAAATATCCTGATGAAGTCCCAACTCGAACCTTCGAGCCTTCATCCTCTCATTCGATACAATCTCAAGTGCGAAGTGCACAAGCTCAGCAAAACAGTTAGCATACTCTGCCACAGACCTGTCAGCCCACTCAAGTTTGAAACTCTGTAGACTTAGCCAACAACATCAAATTTGGGTAGAACTGGTCAGTGAAAAGAACTTTGAAGTCTTTCCACTCTAAGACCTCATGTTTCTTCACCGTCACCATAGTAACAAATAATAATAAATAGTAATAAATAGTAATAAATCTTAATAATTAGTAATAAATAGTAATAAATAGTAATAAATAGTAATAAATAGTAATAATTAGAAATATTTAGTAATAATTAGTAATAATTAGTAATAAATAGAAATAATTAGTAATAAATAGAAATAATTAGTAATAATTATTAATAACCAGTAATATTTATTAATAATTAGATATAAATAGTAATAAATATAAATAAATACAAATAAATAGAAATAAATAGAAATAAATAGAAATAAATAGAAATAAATAGTAATAACAAGTAATAATTAGTAATAATTAGTAATGAATAGTAATAAATAGTAATAAATAGTAATAAATAGTAATAAAGAGTAATAAATAGAAATAAATAGAAATAAATAGAAAAAATAGAAGTAAATAGAAATAATTAGTAATAAATAGAAATAATTAGTAATAATTAGTAATAAATAGTAATAATTAGTAATAATTAGTAATAAATAGAAATAAATAGAAATAATTAGTAATAAATAGTAATTAATAGAAATAATTAGTAACAATTAGTAATAAATAGTAATAAATAATAATATTTATTAATAATTATTAATAAATAGGAATAATTATTAATAATTACTAATAAATAGGAATAATTATTAATAATTATTAATAAATAGTAATAAACAACAATAAATAGCAATAAATAGTAATAATTAGTAATAAATAGTAATAAATAGTAATAAATAGTAATAAATAGTAATAAATAGTAATAAATAGTAATAAATAGTAATAGATAGTAATAAATAGTAATAAATAGTAATAAATAAAAATAAATAGAAATAAATAGTCATAAATTGTAATAAATAGTGACAAATAACAATAAATAGTAATAAATAGTAATAAATAATAATAATTAGTAATAATTAGTAATAAATAGAAATAATTAGTAATAAATAAAAATAATTAGCAATAATTATTAATAATTAGTAATAATTAGTAATAATTATTAATAATTAGTAATAATTAGTAATAATTAGTAATAATTAGTAATAATTAGTAATAATTAGTAATAATTAGTAATAATTAGTAATAATTAGTATTAATTAGAAATAATTTGTAATAATTAGCAACAAGTTGTAATAAATAATAATAAATATTAATAAATAGTAATAAATAGTAATAAATAGTAATAAATAATAATAAATAGTATTAATAATATTTAGTAATTATTATTAATAATTATTAATAAATAATAATAAATATAAATAAATAGAAATATATAGAAATAAATAGAAATAAATAGAAATAAATAGAAATAAATAGAAATAAATAGAAATAAATAGAAATAAATAGAAATAAATAGAAATAAATAGAAATAAATAGAAATAAATAGAAATAAATAGAAATAAATAGAAATAAATAGGAATAAATAGAAATAAATAGAAATAAATACTAATAAATACTAATAAATATTAATAATTAGTAATAACTAGTAATAATTAGTAATAAATTGAAATAAATAACAACAAATAGTAATAAATTGTAATAAATAGTAATAAATAGTAATAAATAGTAATAATTAGTAATAAATAGAAATAAATAGAAATAAATAGTAATAAATAGTAATAAATAGTAATAAATAGTAATAACTAGTAATAAATATTAATAAATGGTAATAAATAGTAATAATCAGTAATAATTAGTAATAATTAGTAAGAATTAGTATTAATTAGTATTAATTAGCAATAATTAGTAATAATTAGTAATAATTAGTAATAATTAGTATTGATTGTTATAAAATAACAAAAATTAGTGCTGATTTGTGGTATTTTGTAAGAATTACTGGTAATTTGTATTAATTTTTATAAAATAAAAAAAATTAGTACTGATTTTTTTATTTAGTAATAATTAGTGGTAAATTTTAATAATTACTGGTAAATAATATAAATTATTATAAATTAGTGTAGATTAGTATAAATTTTAAAAAATTTACTATAAATCACTATGAAATAATAGAAATTATTATAAATTACTAGAAAGGTGAAAATGAAATAGGTCGTCAATTTTTAGGCCATGACCAATAAAAAATTTGTACATACATGGTTGACACAAATTAGTCATTTTTCATGGCCTGAAGATTGGAAATTCTATGATTTACACCTTTTTAGTAATTTATAACATATTTTATTACTTTATTGTAATTTATAATATTTTTTTTATTAATTTATAAAAAAATATGTTAATATTAGTGGTAATTAGTAAGAAAACAATGGTAAATAGATAAAATTTATAATATTTATAAGTCAATTCTAATTTTTTAATTTTTACTCTTTTTTGGATCATCTTTTTCTTATATGAAATTAATTATAAAAAATTTATTTATTTTATATTTTTAAGAGTAATATGGACAAAGGAAGTTGACAATAGTCTTTATTACATGATCGCGATTGGATAAATCGTCGTAAGAATCCAAATGATTCTGGTATAAATCCTATATATATTGAGGGTGTTGAAGCTTTTTTATCATTTGTGTCATCAAAGCCAGAATTTGTTTCAGAAGGGAAAATTAAGTGTCAATGTAAGAAATGTGATCTAAGGATGTTTGACACATTTGACAATGTTGGGGGTCATCTATTATGATTTGGTTTTATAAACGATTATGTTTTTTTGGTATCAACATGGTGAACATAGTTCCAGAGATGATACTAATAATTTGGTTCCAGATCTATCATGGTTTAAAAATTTAGTACATGATGTGGTTGGTCCGTCTTTTCAACAAACTGAAACTCGGGATGATATTGATTCAACTCCAGAGTTGGAACCATCCCAATTTTATGAGTTGTTTAAGTCTGTTGAGGAAGACTTATATCCTAGTTGCAAGATAAGAAAATTTGAAGTGGTTGAAAAATTTATGACTATTAAATTAGATAATGGAATGTAAAATAGTTGTTTTGATCAGATATTATCTTTGGTTAAAGCACCATTACCTGAATGAAATGCGTTTCCTAAAAATTTCTATGAGAGCAAGGTGATTATTCATAATTTTGGTCTTGGTTATCAGAAGATTCATGCATGTTCAAATGATTGCATCTTATATTATTCTAAAAATGAGTGGTTCATTAGTTTTCCTACATGTGGACAATCACGGTACAAAGAGACTCAACTAGGGAAGTCTCGATTGATTCCTGTAAAAAAATTGAGGCATTTCCCAATTACACCTCGATTGTAGCATTTGTTTATGTATCAGAACATAGTGTCATTGATTTCATGGCACAAAACCGATATTTCAACTCGTAAAGGCTTAAACCATCCTGCTGATGGAGATTTATAGAATTTTTTTGACCAAGTACATCCATTTTTTGCTTCAAAAATTTGAAATGTGCTATTGGGAATTCCTACTAACGGTTTCTATCCATTTGGTTCATATGATAGTCAATATTCTTTTTGGCCCGTATTTATAAATCTATAAAATTTACCTCCTTGGATGTTTATTTATAAGCCATATATCTTTTTGACCTTATTAATTCTAGGACATCCGAAAAAGAATCTCGATGTTTATTTGAAGCCATTGATTGACGAGTTAAATTTATTATCGATTAATGGTGTCAGTACGTATGATGTTGTTGCAAAATAGAATTTTCTATTGAAAGCTACATTAATGTGGACAATTAGTGACTTCCCTGCATATGGAATATTATCTGTTTGGAGTACACATGGTTTAAAATAATGTCCTTACATTATGAGAGAAATCAAAGTGTTTATGCTCATTAATGGAAGAAAACCTTATTTCTTCAATTGTCATAGAAGATTTCATCCTAATGATTATTCTTTTCAGAGGAACATACATAATTTTAGAAAAGGTACAATTGAAAGAGATGGACCTCCGAAAATGATCTCAAGTATTTAGTTAAAATCCATTGTCTCTTTATTACCTCCCATTACATTTGGACCGACTATAAACCGACAAAAAATTGATAGTTTTGGGAAAGAACACAATTAGATAAAATGGAACATTTTTTGGGGATCTGACATATTGGTCTAATTTGTTTGTTTGTCACATGTTGGATGTCATGCATATTAAGAAGAACTATTTTGATAATATATTTTATACAGTTTTAGACACACTAGGTAAGACCAAATATAATGTAAAAGCATGAGTAGATCTTTCCCAAATTTACAAGTGACCAGAACTTGAACTATTTGAAAATGAAATATCATATAAGTTAATGAATCCAAAATAAGATTATATAGTTTCCAAATAAAATTCTTAATTATTTTGTTAGTGGATTTCAGATTTGAGGCTTCTAGATAGTTATGTTTCCAATTTGGCTAGATGTGTTAGAAATGGTCAAATTACCAAATTAAAAAGTCATGACTATAATTTATAATGTAAGGAATTATACCAATTGGATTTAGATGTTTGTTGAATTATATGATTTGGGATGCACTAACATAAATATCATATTTTTTCCTAGACATTTGTTTGGTGAAAATAGACTACGATGAACTAATCATACTGCAAGAAGATGTTGTTTTGATTTTATGTAAACTGGAAAAAATCTTCCCACCGACTTTCTTTAATTCAATGGAACATTATATATTACATTTTTTTCATGAAATAAAATGTGGAGGTCTGATACAGTTCTAATAGATGTATACATTCGAGAAATACATGAATAAATTGAAAAAAGCTACGTAACAAAGCATCAGTTGAAGGATCAATTGAAGAATCTTATTTGTAGGAGGGGATTTATTTTTTATGATCTCATTATTTTCAATATTAATATCCCTAAAAACATAACCACATGGTATATAATGAGAGAAATTTTGACGATGAAATGAGAAATCAATTATCAATTTTTAATCAACCCAAACTTGGATTTGGTGGAGTTTATGAACGATGACTTTTAGATGATGAACATCACAAAGATCATACATATGTTTTAGTCAACTGTGAAGAAGTGACACCATTTTTATAGTGAGTTATCATATCACTTATTATATAATATTTTTTTAGTAAATTAATATTATTTTATTTTTATATTGTATGATAATCATATCAACAAACAGTTTTCACAAATTATAGTAGTTTCTCTTGAAGAATGTTGGAAAAATAATTTTTAGTACTGGTTTAAAAAACTGGTAAAATAAATTGATTATGGTTTAACATATAAAATCAAATTTTTACTTGTTATATTGATAATTATTTATAAATTTTCAGGTATCTCAATATGATGATAAAATTGATAATCGACTATGTGTATTGAGTAACCCACCATCCAAAATGGTTAAATCTTATAATGCATATGCGGTGAATGGTTTTTGATTTCATACACATGCATATGAGGAATAAAAAAAATGAATGGTTGTTTTTTATTGAGAGGATATAATCATAGATAAAGTGAATTTGAATTTTATGACATATTGGAAGAAATAATTTAACTATGTTATATGGGACAAAATTACATAATGATATTTTAAATGTCAGTGGTTGGATACTAAGAGAGGCTTGTGTGTTCATCCGCAACATGGAATCATTGATATTAAATATAAAAGCCTACTTGCATTAAATGAACCATTTTTAACATCTCATCAGGCACATAAAATTTATTATGAAAATTATTGTGCTACTTCAAGAGAGTTAAGTGATTAGTGGAGTATAATAAAAATAAAATCTCAGGAAAATCAGTTTATTCAAAGTGAATGTGGTTATGCTGAAGTGAAATGAATTGAAAATTTTCAAGAGAGTACACCAAATCTATATTTTCCACGAAGATACATGAATATCTATGTTGACATCCCATAGTTAAGGGTCAATGGTGATGATGATGTTATTGATATAATAAATGGATTTGAAATGGCAAGAGATGATGAAACTGAAACTCCTATGGAAATGGATGATGCTGAGGAGGAAAATGAAGATATTGACACCATCATATACGAATATGAGGATAAATATGAAAATTGACATAGTTATATATTAGTTATAATCATATATAATATATATCTATATATAATAGTTGTTTTAAACTATTTTCTAATAATAGTCATTTCATGTTTTAGATGGAGTCAGATCGGTTTCGTGAGTTATAGGAGGCCGATCTACCTAGTGACAAGCATGATGTTGCATCATCTGACCCTCAGATTGCTGGAAATTTAGGGAGGACTTAGAGAGGGCATAGTCTTACACGTTTGAAGATTTCTGACCCTATCCCCAGGCGACATCCAGCCATCCAAAATCCATTTTTTTTATTTTCAAATGATACTTTTAAAGGGTAATTGTGAACCCTAACAACTTCAACCAATAAAAAATGAAAAAGTAAAGTCATCCCAAGTAGCTATAGGAACTTCCCCTCCCCAACGACTACATAATTATGTCAAGCCTCCACCTTCACAAGACTTCTCGGTTAGCTATCCCATGCAGGGTTGCATAGGCTTGGTACCGATGAAAAAAGCCATACCCTCTCGATTTACCAAATCCAGATGGCCAAGATCTTATGAATACTTCCTAAACTGAATCTTCATCTAGAGATGTTCCTTGTAGAGTTTCTAGGTGCTTTCACATTCCAGAAATAAAAAATCACCAAAAACCAACATGCAATTGCAAACCATGAAGAGTCATTCATGGGAAGACTCAGCCCAAAAAACACATTCAAACATCATAATCCTTTGAAGTTGTCATAGAACCTCACATCTGTGATGTTGTCAACCTCTAGGAGCTGACATAGATGGAACCACCAAAAGATGCCTATGGTCACTCACCCTCACATCCCAAAGCACTATGAAGAACACCACTTAGATCCTCCTCAGAGAGAGTAGAGGAGTCATGGAGTAAGATCAGAGAAATGAGTGGCCAATGCCCTCGACGAAGCTCGTCACCACGACCCCCCCAACTCCGAAGACCACCATCGAAATCAAAGATGAACAACACAAAAACCAAAAATATGCATCTCATCCATCATCATCATATCACTCAACCTTTCATAGAAAAAATCCCTACAAACTATCACAGATGAAACAGAGAAGAAACCTGGAGAAAGACTTCAAACCAGAGCTTGTCCAACTCAAGCCACACCGAGACACCAACGACCACTTGTCCACACCTCAAAAAACCTCAAAGAAACCACCGCAACAGATCTGACTCAGAAATCCACCATGGAATCAAGAGACCAGAGTAGGGATAGGTGACCAGAACCACCAAAAGACGACAACATCAATGGGAAAACCATTGGAAGAGACACCAGAAGCTTCAAGACATCTGAAAGACTAGAGTGGGAAAGTAGATAAATCGGGTGTAGGACGGACTGATGATGGAAGAGAGTTGGGAAACCCTCACCGCTGTTGTAGCTGAAGGTGAACCGAGCTTCTTTCCACCAGATCTAGATGACAACACCATGCAAAATCCATGACCAAATCCACATCTGAAGCCAACAAAACCTTGAAAGCTACCAATGAAGCCTCACAACCTACACCACATCGACAAAGAGCCACATTCAAAGCCAATGAAGCCGCATCCAAAGCTGAAAAAGACTCACAACCACCACATCACCATCATCAATGAAGCCTCACAACCCACATTGAATTTACAATGAGCTGCATCTAAAGATGATGAATCCACATCCGAAGCTGATAAAGCCACACATCTGAAGCCGAAGAAGCATCACCCCCACTAAATGCTTGCTGAGAACCCTCACCCCAATGACCCTCGTTGTGATCCCTACGACCACGCTATTCCCTTTAGTCGTTCCAAAACCATCAGCTCCAAAACACTAGGATTCTCCTGAGAGTAGAAAGATCCTGAGAGCCCCCCCAAGCGACGTACACATTTTTAATTCAATACACACACGCGGAGGTATGTTAAATTGTGTATTTTAATTAGTTTTCATTAATTATCATTAATTTATTTATATATTAATTGTTTTATTATTTATTCTATTTTTTCACATCTTTTCGCATATATCTATTAGACAGGGGAGTGCTATATTGTGAAATTATTTTTTTGGACCATGGGTTACATGGGATCGGATTCCCATTGATGTTAAACACCGCATGTTTGATCTTTGGTTGGTATGTAAATAAATAATATTTATTTTGAAATTTATTTAATTAATAACTTGATATTATTAATTATTTGTAGAGTTTATGGTATCGCATCGATGATAGAATGCATGACTCTATCTGGGAGGTATGAGAGGTATTTATGTGTGAGTAGTGCTATCAATTTTTTCATATTCTGAGGAGGGAAACAATGCAGAAAGCGGGAGTCACAGACTTTGATCAGTCTTGTTGCACCCACCGGACTGATTACATTTAATCTCAAGTTTGGGATGAATTATGTTTACACTGGATGAAAGATCATTTTTAGAAGAGATCATCAGTAGGTCGACAGAATCGGGGGAGGCTGGAGCTGACACATCGAGTTGGTAGTCGTACATTTAGTACGCATAGACAACATATGGTAAATACATTTTTTAAATAATTTATATAACTTTAAATGTAAACTGTTTATTTTATATTCATATAGGCAGTCGGACAACCTGATACTATGAAGTTCGACGTTTATAGGAGGATGTACAACGATCCTGTCACTGAGGAGCTTAGAGGTGATCGCCATCATCAAATTATGGTCAGTATAATTTCTTTTTGATTTTTAAAATTAATTGTAAATAATATTTTAACTATTTTCATTTTAAATTGAAATTGAATGAGTCATATGAGGCTGTGGTGTCTCAAACACAAGATAAGAGTTAGTCTAAGACCGAGGATCAGACCAATGCAACATGATTTGATGACACAATATGGATGAAAATGACCGAGTATGCCTTCAAGAAAGGCCAAATTGTTGGTATAGACTCTTGATTAACGCATGAGAGTTATTATGGTATTGTTACGATGTCGGCATGTAGCTCAAGAGGAGATTGAGAGGAGTCATCATCATCAATTTCACAATATGAGGAGTAGCTGCAAGCTCAGGGTGAGCTTATAGAGAGCATGCATAGGGAGCAGAGAGAGCTCTGTCGACAGCAGCAACAGTAGAAGGAGAAGCATCGATGACAACAACAAAAACATGACCAGAAAATAAAGTACATGAAACATCTAAATCATGGTTTAGGGATGAAGTTCCCTCCACCATCTCCACCATCTCCTCTAGATCCTCCAAATCCTCTAGATAACCCCCACCCTCAGTGACTTATTTACTTTTTATGACAAATATTTGAATGTAAATTTTTTTTGTAATATTTTTATTATTCCATATATTCACATTTCTATATAGTGCGTTTTTTATATTGTCATGAATTTGGTGTTTTTTTTATTTTGTTATTTTTATTATTATATTATTTATTTAGTATTTTTATTATTTTACCATCAATTTATTAATTTATTATCATTATTAATTTTTTATATTGTTGTGAATATTGTGTCTTGTATTATTTTTTTATTTTAATTATATTTTTACCAATTTTATTAGTTTATTATTATTATTATTATTATTATTATTTATTATTTATTTTTATTATTTATTATTTTATAATAATAATAATTATTTTTTATTAATATTTTATTACATTTTATTAATATTTTATTAAATTTTTTATTCTTTTTGTGATGGGCCATCACTAAAGGGATTTTTTAAAAACCCTGATAAAATATTTTCAACGGGAAGGACTCCCATTGTAAAAAGGTATTTTTATGATGGTCGATTGCAAAAAAACTTATTTGCGATGCTGTTTCAGCAACGAGCCAATTTCGATGGGACTCCATTGAAATTGGCCTTTTGTGACGCGGTCCCATTATAATTGATCTGTCATAAATGGTTTAATTTTCAGTAGTGGATGTATAAGAAAGTTTCTGAAGGCATCTCTCATGAGTAGTGGAATTTATTTTTTGATATTAATAGGGATGTATCTAAAAAAAATTTAATGAATCATTAAAAATAATTCATTCCTTATATCACTGAGTCATAGAGTTTTTCCAAAAAAATTAATCTTGGTTATATTTTATTCAGTATTATTTATATTATTGTATTATACCAAGTGTTTTTTATTTAACTTGATATATATATAAATATATATTATAAATCATTGTTATTTAGTTCACTTTGTTGGATGAATAAAGATGTGGTTTAATGTTCATCAGAAACCTGATGAAAATTTCATGAATGAACCTACTTGATACATTGGAGTAACTAATTTTCATTACAATTCAATGTTATTTCATTACTATAAAATCATTGTTAATATTTTTGTATTAATGATTTAAAATCCAAAAAGATTGGGATACAAACCCTCCACAACAATCATCAGTTTACTAGAATGATGTAGTTGCAATCATTTTAGGGAAGGAACATTCTAGGAACATATGATGGATGGGTTCTCATCATACTCTATTAAATGTATTTGGTAGTTCACCATCATCCTTTACTACTACACCATCTACTTGGGGTTAAATAAGTATCATTGATCAGGAAGTGTAGAGGGAAATTTCAAGGCTGAAATAAAAGGTGAAAGGACATGACTCCTAAAAAAGAACACTAGATTAGTGGTAATCGACAATGGAAAATTCCTTAGTTTCTATATTCTAGAGGATGATGGGAATAGTCCTAGAGGAAATTGTTAGTCTTATAATTCAACCTATAGAGGTAAATTCTAAACTCATTCCATGACATGTCAAAAATACTATTTTCTTTATTATTGTAATGATATTGTATTCTTTTGTGGCTGTTTCTATGAGAGAGAGTTAAGGTAATGTGAGATGAGTGTTCTCTTTGAATTACTCAAGTGTATATTTGTGATTGAAGGTGTTTTTTCTAATATTTTAATTTGTTCAGTACAATGAAGAAGAAGAAAAATTATTTAAAAAATAAAACTATAAAGCCCCACCAAGAGTGGTGTTTATTCCACCACCAAGCCTCTCTCATGATCTCTACCCAAATACAAGGTCAATTATACTCATTAGACGACCACAACCTGTCCCCTAGGTGTTTAGGAGGCAAGTCCAATAGGTAAATGAAGTTATTGGTGGTTATCATATGGATAAACTGACTAGGTTATGATATATGAATATTGAACCATATCTAATTTACCAAGATGGGTATATTGGGAAATGGTTTGGTAGGTTTATGCAGTGAATTATAGAAGTTGGTATCGATTATATAAATTTAGTTTCATATTAATGGAAAACGAGATATGTAGAATTTGATTGTTATAAAATCATCAATTTGTAGTTTATAGAGTTGAATCATATCATAAATAGGTAATTTTATGTTTTCAAAGTATTTTGGGTGAGTTTTTAGTGTTACACTATGTTAATTGGAGAAATTATTATTATTATTTTGATGTCATGGTCCATTTGACTATATATTGAACTAGTGAAGTCATTGATGATGGTCCTATTCAATTTATGTGGATGTATCCAATATATAAATACTTTAATACATTAAAAAAACATGTTAATAAAACGTGTATGAGAATAAAATTTTTCAATATAATATGTGGTGTGCTCAAAATGACTTAATAAGTAGTTTTTAAAGATATCAAAGTCTTTATAAATATGAATCAGGTTATCAAAACCAAGCATAAAACCTCATATTTCCCTAAAATCATTGAAAAACCCATATATTTATTTTTTAAATATTGGAACTTATGTCACATCAATATGTTTTTTGGTTTTATCGGGATGGACAAAAATTATTTTTTAGTATTTTAAAACTATAAAACATGTGTGCAATGGTTAAAACCATATCAAATGACCTTATAATGATGTTAAATCATAGAAAACCTATATTTTAATTATTTATGACATTTATGATCATATAACACCTCAATACACATTGTGGTATTCTCAAAATGACTAAATAACAAGTTTATAAAGATATATTAGTCTTTAAAAACATGTTTCAATAGGTCAAAATCAAGTAAATGACCTCAAATTTTCATAAAATCAATTGAAAACAATCATAGATTGATTTTGGAAATTTAGGAATAGAAACCACAACAATCCGAGTTGAGGTTTTCTCGGGATGACATAAAATTCATTTTAGTGTTTTAAAACTCTAAAACATGTATATAACGATCAAAACCGTATAAAAAACTTGGAATGATATGAAATAATATGAAAACTATATATGAATTATTTGTGATGTGTAGGAGTATAAATCATGTCAATCTAACATTCGATGTGCTCAGAATGACTGAATACATAGTTTTTAAAGATGCTAAAGTCTTTAAAAACATACACTAGGGGGTAAAAATCAAGAAAAAAAATTATATTTCCATAAAATCATAATAAGACAATATTATATTAATTTTAAAAAGGTAGTAATGAAATCCACATCAATCCGAGTTAAATATTTCTCAATATGACTGAAAATTCATTTTTAGTGTTTTAAAACTCTAAAACGTGTGTGTAATGATAAAAACCATATAAAATGATCTTGGATTGATGTGAAACAAAAGGAAAACTATATTTGAATTATTTTAAATGTGTAGGAGTAGAATACATGTCAATACAATGTGTGTTTTCATCAAAATGAATAAATAATAATTTTTAAAAGATATCAATTTTTTTAAAAACATGTTTCAAGGAGTCACAACTAAGTAAACGATCTCATATTTCAATGAAATCATGGGAAACCGACCATATATTATTATTTTTTGAATATATAAATTGAAACCATGTCAATATGAATTGTGGTTGAAAATTCATTTTTAGTGTTTTAAAAATCTAAAATGTTTGTGTAATGGTAAAAACCATAGAAAATGACTTTAGAATAATGTGAATCCTAGGAAAGATCTCTTTGAATTATTTGTGACATGTAGAAGTAGACAATGCATCAATCAGACATACGTTGTGCTTGAAATGATAGTATAATAATTTTTTAAAGATATAAAAGTTTTTAAAAATGTGTGTGAGGGGGTCAAAATGAATTAAATGACCTAGGATTTCTGTGAAATCATATTAAAACAACCATATATTGATTTTTTAATGGATATTACTGATTTTAGACTCTAACACTAGGAAATTTCCTAGAGGGAATGGATGATTTTTCTTGATACTCACACTAACTAAATTTTGATAAATGAAGTTCAAACCAAATCTAATTTACTAAGATAGGTATATTGTGCAATGGTTTGGTAGGTTTAGGTAGTGAATTTTAGAAATTGGTATTTATACTATAAAATTAGCTACATAGTAGTTGAAACCGATATATGTAGATTCAAATTGTTATAAACTCATACATTTCGAGTTATGAGAGTTTAATTATATATTAAATAAGAAATTTTAAATTTTCAAAGTGTTATGAGTGAGTTTAGATGCTTAATTTCCTAGATATTTTTCACATATTCATTTAATCTATGATGTGTGGGATAATATATCATTTGTTTTGTGCTGAAATGTTATATATTTTATTAAATAAAATAAAAAAATATATGAAAAATTTGAAATATATTCCATTCCAATTATTTTTCATGTTCTTTTTCTTAAATGTATTGGTTTCTTATTATAGTTGACATATGTTTGCAGTAAGTAGGAGGCTGAGTGTTCTGATTCACAACACTCTTTAAAAGACAATCATGATTGTTTACAGTTTTTTTGTATGGTTAAACTGATGGTATCAGGGTGCACACTGGAAGTTGGTGATCTGGTTTCTTAACATTTTTCATCATTGAAGTGATGTAACTTCATTGTCTCTAGAAATCCTAGACCCAATAAAGATACATATATCTCACATGAATTATCAAAGCACAAAAATTTAAATTGAATGGTTACCTCATTCAAATCAAAGCGTGCTTTATAGAAGCTCATTTTTAGTGACCGTTGATCAAAGTATCCAAGATTGAACCACCCTAGATCATCCACACATTCTTATAGAATCTTTTAGAATGTATTTGGTCAGAAACTAGGTGCTAGCACGAAATTCTGACAACACCTTCGACATCCCGATGATCACCACGACTCCCTTCCAATGATCCATGAAGGCATTCTTGGATCGATCACTCAGATAGATGATTTCTCTCTCTAGGATGTGGGAGTATATATGATCTATAAATCTATTGGATTGAATAGTATAACAGAAATGGGATCCTCTAGGATAATATAGTGGATGCTTAAAATACCCAAATAGTGTTCCTTGACCCTCGTATATTTAACATCCACTGAATAAGTAATAAATGAATAGTTATAATGAACTAACTGTGTCATAATCATCATTTATATTTTATCACCTACTTTTAATATATAATAAATATATTACATGATAAACCAGATTCATTAACTCGACTCATAATTCCTGCTAATATTAAATAAACATTGAATATTAAAATAATATCTGTTCATATAATATTTTTCCACCCATTCACTTAATACCTTGTGGATAATTTTAATAAATAAATCGAACCAAATTATTCTACACTAGAATAATAATGAATTTATTTATTCATCAGTGATCGATAATACTTGGACAACTCTTAAACCCTATGGTGGGGCCCACCATGTCCTATACACTTATTCATACGAATAGAGTAGACTCTCGAATATGCTATTGTGTGTGACCCACTAGGCCCTTATCTCAATATTAGTGAATACAATTCACAGACCAAGATCAGATTCTACCAACCCATCAAGTCCCCTAAAGGGATAAGGAAAATTCATAGTAATGAAAACCTTTCCTATGAACATGTACTATGTAGTAAATCTCTTTGTCTTGCGATATCTCATAAAGTGGGATGCATAGCTTATGTCATCACCCATCATTTATTTAATATTTTTTGATCTATCTAGATGGGCTTATATTTGACTACTATGGACTTGGATTTATAAAGGTACTACTATCATGATCAACTAGGCCTGAGATATATCTTCCTTAACTTAGAAGTGACAATGTCATTATTAACCATTCAACCAATTCCCTACCACAAAAGACACACCCAACACAAGCTACCTCACCTTGAATTTAATGTCATGGTTTTTTCCTTACATCAAAGTATGTGATCAAATAGAAAACATTGATAATTATCTCAAGTTAGGAGACCAATACACATGTTCATAGATAGGAACCACCAATGACACCTGAAACATGTTGTGTTTTTATTGGTGGGTCTTTCCTTATAATCTCACCTACCATAGATCACCAAGTGTGAACTTCATGAGAATAATTCTCAATGATTATATTCCCCCAACACCTAATAGTCCAACATCAACTATATCCAATCAGTATGATGTATCTATACTACAAGACATATATTTAAGATTAATGTCATAGTATCCTAAGGTTCTCATTATATATTGGGAACTACTATAACCTTTTGATACAACAATTAATCTATAAAAATTACCATTTAAATAGTGGATGCAGAAATATCTTCATTATAATGGTATGTTTACATGATTCACAACTCATTGTATACATGGTATGGTAATGAAAAAGTACTATTCAATTTGGGTCTAGGGAACCCACTATTACAACACTCCCACTTTCACTAGATCTAACTTTTTAACTAGCCTTTTTATCTCTCACGTAATAAGATCATGTTTTTGATGAGTTAGGGATTTAGTCATGGTCCTTCTATGTCTCTACTGTGTGGCTATTCTGTTATCTGTGACCTCACCTCCTTGAGTAATAATCCTCAAGAGATGTAAACCCCAAGTAGATTCCTTTCACCCACTATCAAAACTTGACATCTTGGATAGTACCAGTAGATGAATTATCATCATGATAAACTATACTTACTAGGTGTGATTCTAAGAACTAGTTTTTTTTGTATTTTATACACCACTTCTTTAGCTTCTTCAGAAGCCACAATGCACTTAGTATTTGTTGGTATGTATACCATTTGCTTGAATGAACTTGTCTTTCTCATTACCTTATCCTAGCCATGATATTAGATCATATTGATCTATAGGAATAATAGATTGTGTACCCTTATAACTAGTATCCCTTCCATTCTACACACTAAGAACATATCCCTTATACTTCCTCAAGTACAATCAGATAGTTATAACTACTTCCGGTGTAGTTCTCATAGACATTGATGATATATTCCTACAATAAATTATATGTTGGAAATATCATATTTAGTAAATAACATGGAATATGTGATTTATCCATTTCAAAAGAATATGGAAATGAACTTATCACATTAATATCCTCCTATGACACATTCATGTTTTCTTGGAGATATTTATGCCATGTGACATTAGTAACAATTCTCTCTCAAATTTTCTCAACTTGGATTTTTCAATACCTTGTCAGTATATGTACTATTGACTAGGTCCAAGTAACAATTAGATCTACCTCATAATATCTCATTCCCTAGAAAATAAGTTGCTACTTTAAGTCAATCTCAATAGAGTTAACTTCATTCTAGTCTTAACCATCAGTAAGAACAATAAATTTTTCCCATATGTTACCAAACATATTTCACTTGGAAAACCATGGGTCTTCAACTAACCTCATGTATACAAGTGGAAAAAATTCATTCCAAATGAATATTCTATGATCTTGTTTATTATTTCAATCCAAAGATATATTTTAATAACTTACATCCTTTATTGGGATTATATGGTGTCACCATCCCTTTCTAGTTTTATCATATAAACACCTTCCATGATTGGTGGTCTTGAAATATAATACCCAATTTAACGAACATAGAAAGAAGCTATGATAAGTAAAATTCTAATAGATTGAGGCATAAGGACTTGGTATTACTAATTGAGCCTTATTGGTACCATGCTTTTACCATCCATGTATAGTATCACTTTAATACCAATGATAGTATTCAAAATAATAAGCCCCCTATACTTCTATACATAGAATCCATTATTGTATTTTAATTGATCTTTTCAATCTTAGCTTATTTCCATTTACTGATTACTTTTAGGACCCATTATTCTCAAAGAATAATGTATCAACATCCATGGTTAATAAAAAAACCATTATGGTTTTAAACTTCCTACACAGAGTATGATTCTCTGGAATAATCCTTTTCCTCTAGCTCTTATAGAAATTTTTCTTATGTCAAATATTTTTGCATCTCTGGAATTGACTAAACCAAAGTCAAACTTTATCCCACCATCTTTAATAGATATGTTCACCCTTTTATAGAAATATAGTCTATCACTTAAATATAACTTTTCTATCTTTGGGATCTATGTAATATCCTTAGAAAACTTTAGGATAACTACTTTAGATACACATTTTGTTTTTGTTGATGCAAGTTTGTTTATATTCACAAAAAACTCTGCTTCTAAACACACATTATTATGAAATAATAGATTTATATCATACTATAACTCATATTATATCCATTTTCATTATAGTTGGCATATGGTTATGGGATAACACTATTATTTGTGAAATATGTCTCGAAAATAATGGAAGTATCTGTAATGCATATTATTTTTAACATTGATTATCCTTTTAATTACATCATTAATATGATGTGTATAAGGAAATGTTCATTTATAAATTACTCCACACTATATTTTATTGATCAATTTTAGCATATAAGACTCATCATTGATCCTCTTTACTAACATTATAACTTTGATGTGTATATGGTAATGTGTGTTTAGGAATTACTCCACACCACAATATAATGAACGATGAATTATTTGTCAAGATATTCTTCAAAACGTGGGCCCAAAGAAACTTCTATCTTCTAACCACTCATATAACATAATTCATATTCACATTCCTTAATTAATAATTAAAGGAATATTATAAATTATATTCACCACTAGCTTAACCTTGGAATAGTTTACACACTCTAGTCGAACCAATTCTGAAATCATTGTGACTTACCTTTATTTATAAAGGTTTCTTTTTCCAAAACTAAGTATGTAAGTGTGTTAATAATACCCAAGGTCTTTAACTCCAAAGAGTCTAAAAACCATACTTGGTATATTCTTTACAACTACTTGGTTTTTCTAGAAAAAAAGTATTTTCTTGTCACAACTAGGTATTAGAGTCTTAAATTTCATATTCATCATGTATTGACAATAATTCATGTATTACTTAAATATTGGTTGTTTATGATATACCATAAACAAAATTCATTCATAAAATTTCAAGTAGCATTCCACACAATTATAGTTTGACAAGAACCATTCACTTGGAAGTAAAATCATGTGCTTCTAATCACTGATGTAGGTATCACCCTTCCTCAGCTACTTGGAGAACACACCTTGACTTCTAGTAATGTTTCTTGACTTCCTTGGTTCCTGTATTTAGAAACAAGTATATAAGGATATATTGTATCTAATACTTAAGGATTATAAATTAAATATTACATTTAATGATGAATATACCTAAATTAGAATCTAATGTTTGCTTCTCCTTCAATTCATTGTAGTTCCTCTTCCGGTGACCTATATTGCCATATATAAAGCAAATAACCTCCTGTTCAATTCTCTCCCTCTTTATCTTTGGTTCCTTAGAAAGAAATTGTGAAGGTGTCTTTGGCAGTATATGTGCAATTGAAATTTTCTCCTTGTCTTTATGTTTGTTCACCTTAATAATTAAAGTGTTAAATTTATTTAAATTATCATCTTCTTGTCCAAACAACCCCAAAAGATATTTAAGTGGTTTTTCCAAAATATTTATTTGATAATTCTCAATGAAATTAGAAAAACTGGGTGGCAAAGATGAGAGGATGAGATAATGAGACAAGCTAAAAGTTATTGATTTGACTTAAAACCCAATTCTTGTAGTCTTTCAATGTACTTTATTATCTTAATTACATGAGGAACAACTTTATTTCTATCTATCAATCGACATGTGATAAGTTTGATCATTATCTCATTGATTTCTTGCTTCACTTTCTCCTCAAAGACTTCTCGAAGATGAGGCAACATGGTATATACATCCATGTACTTATGTTTCACCTGTAACTCTTTTGAAATTAATGTTTTCAGTATGATATAAACATCAAATGCATCACCCATGAGTCACTTTTAAGGATCTTTTCATCCTCACTAGATCTCTATGGAGGCTGATCGGGTTGTGGGGACTTAAACACATATAATTTCCTTTTGTACCGTAGTACTATGCGCAAGAACCTATACTACTATTGGAAATTTGTGCCAGTGAGGACATGATATTTTTCCATTATAAAATGTAGATAATCTTTGGTTTAACTTTCCATTTCCTATAAAATAAATTCTAGAATATTAGTAAATTTTTCTTGATTATTGATTTAAACATTATTTATTTAATTAACAATTAAATGTTTCTGACTATTTTATAGAACTCTAGCATCCCTAACTACTAGATCCAGAATACTCTCTATCTTGAGTATTCCAGTGGAAAAGATCCTTGAAACCTCCCCTCATAGTCAATAAGATTTTTCTACACCACTACTCAAAGATTTTCAAGGTATTAGTTTTTATGTCCAACCGTATTAACTCGCAGCTCCTTACTCCGTTGAGTGAAGTCCCAAATTCTAAAATCATAAACATGATTTACTCAATGCTTGCCTCTAAAGTTTAAACAAGCTAGATTTGGATACTCCTTTGTAGCCAACATCAGTTAATTCAACCCATCATTCTCTTAATAACTTCCCACTAGTAGGAGGAACCCTCAACTTTATCTAACGAGTACCTCGTACACCCAGTTTTGTTCAAATTTGAGTGATGAAATGTGTTCACGACTTTATATTTCTTTGAGGGACTTTTAATATTTTTGATGAATATAATCCATTTATATTAATTATTTTCATACTATGTTGTCACACTCATAATTGAAAATTAATTCATAGAAAAGCATTCATCACATCTTTATGTATTTTTATGTTTATTATTTTATGTGGTTCCTATAGTAAACATGAACATACATAAAATACTAACCAATTCATGAAGGAAATAAATTAACCAACCATCCTTGAGCATAAAATATTGGTTGCTCTATTTAAACTTAATGGATAAACTATGACCTAGGGGTATCATACCTAAGTTGAGATCAAAATGGTATCGAAACTCACCCCTGGTCTAATGTTTTCACTTCTTGTCTGATATTTCACCTAATCTTGGTGTTGTCCATGACTTACTTTTCCATCGTCAAATAATACAAGTATACTTGTGTGTAGGTGAGGGGTTCTCGAGATGCACAAGGCTCATTTAGATAAAAATGGATGTGCATACCTTTATATATATTGAATGAAGAAGGATGATGCACATATCATTATAAAAATCTAATTAATTATTATAATCATCGCACACTGTTAATAAATAATTAAATAAAATAACTCAGACATACATAGGTTTTCTCACTGCGTAAGACCTGTCAATGAGTAAAATAAAAGTGCGATAAAATTAAATTGAAATAAATTAAATTCAAATACTATTAAATATATTAAAATAATTTAAATATATTCAGTTTCATAATTAATTTAATTTATAATTCCAAAATGAAATTAATCAATTAATTTAATTTTATACAAAAAATTAAATTAAATTTCTAGAATATTAAAATTAATTTTTAAATTCTAAAAATAATTAAATTAAAAATTTTGGATCTTAAAAATTTTCACCAGGACCTATAACCCTTGCAGGTCGGTCCAACCCATACAGACTCATTCTAGGCCTGGTAGATATCATGCGGTGTTGTTCTAGGCTAGGAAGACCCACCCTAGCTCATTTCGGGTCAGGAAAACCCAATTAGGCCCATTTCTGGGTGGGTGTGATCTAAAAGGACCCACAAGAGGCGCCATATCAGGGAAATGATTCACATCACACGACATGGGAAGCTACTAAGGGAGAAATTGGTGGTGAGGACTGCGGGTAGAGGAGGTGTCGACGTTGGAGGACTCAACCAGGACCAGCAAGCCTGCACAACTAGAAGTGGTGAGGTGTGGTAGAGGCATGGTGACTAGCGGGAATGGGTGTAGTGGTTGGCCATGGGAGAGGAGTGGTGTCATACATTGTGGACCTATATAGGCGGAGTCATACGAGGGAGGTATCCAACAAAACTGATCATGGGGGGCGGCACTAGAGGCGGTGCTGTCGGCCGATAGGAGGAGGGTGGTGAGGGTGTGACTAGGTAACAATAACGACATGGGAATGGATTCCTCTAGAAACTACTCATTCTATTTTTTAATTTTTTTTAAAGTTCTTCATAGGTCGCACCCCTTATAAAAGATTATCCCCTATATTTTTTGACCCGCCAACAACCCTTTATTTTTTTCCATTTGTTATCACAAGTTTCTAATGCCACATATATTCCTAATACTAAATAAATTAGGATTTATCATAAATTTAAAATTTCATAGTATCATGGAATTGAATTCGACCTGGAAACACTGTTTTGTCTAGAAACTAGAAGGTACTAGGTTGTTGAAAAAAAAACGATGTTCCATCCAGAAAAAAATTCACCGATCACTAGTGAAAAAGCTGGATTTAATGTCAGTTTTTAACCAATGTCTATAAAGATAACGTAAAATATAAGATTTTCGGCATCGGTTTTCAAAAACCGACACTGAAAATGACGCCATGCTTAGTTTTCAGTGTTGGTTTTACAAATTAATTGATGCCAAAAACCGATTTTCAGTGTTGGTTATTATACAAACCAATGCCAAAAATCGAGCGCAACCCCATTTTGTACATCGGTTTCTTATAAACCGACACAGAAAACCATTTTCAGCATTAGTTTATTAGATAAACCGACGCCAAAACTATGTATTTGTTTTAAAAAATAAGTGTCATTTTTTAAGAAAATTAACGCCAAAAGTAATTTTTTTTTACAAAAAATACAGAATATTACACTACTAAAATAACCAAAGTCCCTATAATAAAATCTAGTATACAATAATCAAACAGTATTTATCATTGACAAAAAATCTATAAAAACTTACATGTTTTTATCTAGTCAATCAAAAATCTATCTATGCATTTGTATTATAAAGTAGAGTTAAAATACACATACCCGAAATTGACGACATGGTCATTGTTGGTTATTATTGAAGCATTAATTTGATATCATTATATTCAAACAACTATTATAACAAAATAATTAGTTTTTTGAACACCTGTTATTAAGAAAATGTAATATTATTAAAAAACATTAGAATATAAATACCTCAAATCATAATCAGACTTAACAAATAGTTTGCAAACAAAGATTAAAGATGGGTAAGTTAAGTTTGGGTATAAGACTTGTTATCATTGAATGTCTATAATAACATTGAATGATATGTGATTAGAAAATATAATACTATGACAGAAAATATAAAATAATAATAATATAACTAACCTTATCAAATTCAGTAGTTACCCCAATTGTGATTATCTCGTACATGAATTGTAAAACATAATAACCACATTTAACATGTCCTTGTTGACGATGACACTGTGGTTATAAAACATTAACTCAATAATAAAAACCCATATATATATATATAAATTAGAACAGTATCTAATATCAAAAATAATTACCTTTACTTTCACATAATTGATGGCATTTGATTTCTTTATCAACATGTGTTCTTTGTTAATTTTTTTTCAATGAACTACATTTTTATATATATGAACTAATAATACATGTATAAATAATAATAATTAAGAATAAAAATCTTATTAAAAACAAAAAAACTTACCTATCTAATATGGTGGAAAAACTTTTACGAACACTCCCTAATAAAGAGCAAAACCAATATAAGGTCCATTCACTTGGAAAAAATACACCTAACATCTAATTCTCCTAAAATACAAAAAAATTCACAATTAATGATATTATAATGATCATTAGTTCATAATTATATTTCTGTTCTTACTTATAAAGAAATCTCAAAAACCAACATCCAATCTCCATATGTGATAATCTCTCACATACATATGAAACTCTACTAGGATTCTTCACATGTTTCACTTTCATGGAAATGTATCCTGGATCTATAAAACCATAAATGGATGTATTGTCATTTTGTACAAGAAGTGTGTGTAGATACCTAATTTAAAAAGGAAATATAGTTAGTCAATTTAAACCATATTTTTATTTAAAAAATAAAAGTTTGAACATCAATTTACTTACATGGAAAACAACTACAACACATTCAGGCCAAGATCTTCAAAATAAACTAGATGCATGATATCTTCTTTGAGTAATATCAATGGATAATCTCTTTTTCATATATAATACATCATCCTAAACTCATAGATATTATTAAAGGAAGAATAATCTTGAGATAATCTTTGTATCCTATAAGAAATATTAGAAGTAACTATAGTAGATTGTTCCTAAATATGTTGTTTCAATTGCACAATTTCTTTTGCTTTTAGATAATCCTATATAAGTTAAATGTCAGAAAACATTATAATTAATTCTCAATCATATTTAATTAATATTTAAAAAAAGGCATACCTCATATGAAATATAACAAATAAGACCAGTTGGCGAAACTAAAAAATG
This sequence comes from Viscum album, assembly GCA_963277665.1. Lineage (NCBI taxonomy): Eukaryota > Viridiplantae > Streptophyta > Magnoliopsida > Santalales > Viscaceae > Viscum > Viscum album. The sequence continues at coordinate 628,264,108 of OY728134.1, read as the reverse complement.
ACCCAGAGAATCCTCAACTATGGTAATCTACTTAGTAGGAAATGGTAGTAGAGAATTAAGATCAATAATATCAAGTAATGATACTATAACCTGACCCATCTATATAGGCTGGTGATGTATAGGATCCCCCAAAAAATATACAAGTCCTAACACAACAATATGTATATGAGGATATCCAATAAATAACTCACAATATACGATTTGGTCTAAGTGAGGAGGTGTAGGATCAAACTAGGCAGGTTGGGTAGGGTAGTCCAGTTGGGATGTAGGTGGTGGATCAAAGTAAGAAGGCTGGGTAGGATGGGAAGGCTGGGAAGGCTATACAGATTGTGACTGTCTTGTCAAGTGTTCAAACAAAGCCTTCTGCCTTGCTGCTTGAATTTGATCACCCATAAGTCGTTTCATCTCTTTCAGCTCAACTTTTAAGGATTCTGTTTCTGGGTCTTTTGATTGCTTATTCTGACCAAAAACTTTCTGAATACTAATAACTGCCTGATATCATCTAACACAACTGGGGTGTTCTTCCTTTCCTAAAGCAGTGGCTAGGATGTCCATCCTACCCTCAACGATAAAAGATCCATGTACCTCTTTCTCCTAAAATTTATCCTGAAATGAGAAATGAAAAAGTTATATTAATGTTTATAATTTATAAAATAGAAAAATTCATGAAAAATAAATAATATTTACTTATAATTTTATCAGCTACTTAGCTTCCTCTGTAAGATACTTTTCATTTTTACTTCTTCTTGCTCATTTTTATTTTTCATAGTGAGTGGGAGGAGATGGAGGACAAAACTAGACCTCTTCTGAACCAATACTAGATCGAGATCTTAATGCTTCAAATTTTTCTTCAATCATTTTCTACTCCAATAACAGATACCCTCCATGTGATAAAGTATGAGGGTATACATTTTTCAACTGTATCTCTTGATGAGATCTTCTAGAGGCCTGTTATATAAAAATAAACTAATAAGAAATTAGATAAATATATAATAATTTTTTTACATATAAAATAATTATCATACTTGATTTTTTTTCATGATAGCTTCCAACAAATTGTTTCCATGTATCTTCATCTATATACGGATACTTAAGGCATGAGTTTTAAAACTTTTTCTTTCAAAAAACATATTTTTTGTTAGTTTTGTTTTAAAATATCTTCATCGAACCACTTCTAAAGAGAGATGTCTTTTCTTAATTTATTTTGTTTCCTCAAAATTGAATGTCATCTATAATTTAATAAATGAAATATGTCATTTAAAATATTTAATATTTAAAAAAATGAGATAAAATAAATCAATTGAGATATTGTACCGTCATGGCCTCCCAAAGCTGTTGTTTCGCCATATTTTCCACAAATTTCCAATTAGGATATAAAATACTAATCCTACAATGGCTCTATATTGATATATAATTGATAAAATAAACTAAATTTGGGCTAGTTTCATTATTATCATCATAAAAATTAATTTATAATCTCTCATCTCCACGAGAAAGTGACAATTTTGGTAAATGTGTAATACCTCGTTTACCAAATTGAAAACTTGATTTCTTTGTAGTAACACGAGAAGTCTCCTCCACTAAGGACACATCAGTAGACCTGCAAAAAATTATAAATTAAAAGTTTTCTTTCATTAAATAAGTATATTACTGAATATTTAACAGTATAAAAAATAGATATACCTTGGTAACTACTCCTCTCTCTCTGTATCTTACATTGACACAAGAAAGTGTAATGAAATTTTGTGTACTTTCATATCATTAGAAAACTAAATATTTAGAAACAAGGATGAAAAAAATAAGTAAAAAAGCGGAACACATTGATATGTTTCATAAAAAGAAACAAAATATAAATAGTTACCAGAAAAATTAGGAGACTAATTTTGTTTTTTCCCATATACCTTCATCACAATCATTACATAATGCATGCACTATGTCTACCTTGTAGTCATTTTAATTATCTAAAAATCTCATATTAGATGAATAAGACTCATGTAAATCAATAACATTATCAGTATCATTCTCATCACCCAAATGGTATCTTTTTTCCTTGAAAATTATAGAAAACTGATCATTTAATGGATCAATGACATAAAATATATGCTTTGCATGTGTCGTCATGACAAATGGTTCCTCATTGTAATTAAATCTTTTCAAATCAACTAGTGTAAATCCACAATCATCATGTTTCACAACACTATTGTTATCAACCCAATTACACTTAAACACAATGACTAAAAATTTTGTATAATCAATTTCTTATATATCCCCAAGAACTCCAAAATATGCTGATGAAGAAGAAATTGAGTTTTTATCTTTTTCACTTGAAAAATGCACTGCTTCTGTGATAACCATCACACCACTATTTTGAACGGTACTCTTGTCATACAACTTTTTGTGTAAAATGTGTACCCATTAATATCAAAACCAGTCCATGTTATCACATTAAGATATGGTCCCCTTTCCAACCATTTCAATGTTTTTGATGAAGATATATCTATTCTCACTTTCTCTTTAAACCATGAAACAAATGTCTTTTTATGCTCAATCATCAACCAATTTTCATTTATTTTTGGATATCATCTCTTTAATTCAGTAATATGTGATGAGATATATGATTGAACATCATCTGTGTTGTTCAAAATATATAAATGTGCCTACATCACTTCATCACGTGGAATGAAATTTACCTTTAAACCTCGAATCCCTCTACCTTCACTATAAACTATCAAATATAGAGAAATAGGGAGACCAATATGCTCTAATTTATACAAATAATCAGTACATAACTCAACCACTTCTTCCGATACATATTTTTGAACAATAGAGGCCTCTGTTCGATAATGATTTTTAACATATCCCTTTAAAATTTTCATATAACTTTCAAAAAGATACATCCAACGTAAATAAACAGTCCTGTATATTCTTATCTCACACACCATATGAATCACTAGATGAACCATTATATCAAAAAATGTAGGTGGAAAATACATTTCTAGTTGACAAAGTATAAGAACAACTTCATTCTCCAACTCATCTAACAAATTTGGATCAATAACTTTGATACAAATAGATTTGAAAAAATTACATAACTTAATGATGGTCTTTCTGACAACTGATGACAATATACCACATAGTGTGACTGGTAGCAATTGTTGCATCAATACATGACAGTCATGAGATTTCATAACTATTAATTTTCAATCCTTCACTGACAAAAATTCTTCACATTTTAAGAATATCCATTGGGTAATTTTATAACATACAAACACTGACAAAAATTCAACTTCCCACTCTTTCTTAATATGCGACAAGCTGGAGGTAAATATGTTCTATTTCCTTTCATAGTGGGATCTAATTCCAACCATCTTCCCATTACTATCAAGTCTAATCTAGAATTAAATCTATCTTTTGTATTTACTTTTATGTATAATAAAGTTCCAATCAAACCATCACATATATTTTTCTCAACATGCATAACATCAATGTTGTGTTTTATCTCTAAAAATCTCCACTAAGGTAGTTAAAAAAAATAGACTATTTCTTCCAGATATTTTTTTGAAGACCAGAACTACTTTTATTTCCAAATGTAGAATCAATATTTTTCACCCTATTGTAATATTCTTTATCTAAAAATGGTTGTGGGGGAATATTGCATTCCTATAAACTGTTAAATTCCCTTTTCAATCTATGATAAGGATGATCAATTCGTAAGAATCTTCTATATCCCATGTACACTGTCTTTCTTCCATTCTGAAATTGATAATATGAAGTCTCTTCTTCATAAACTGGACATGATTTATGTCCCTTAACACTATATCCATATAAGTTTCTATATGTAAGAAATTTATTTATATTGAACATTATTATATCACGTAAAAGAAAATACTCTTTCTTGTATTTATAAAAAACATTAACACCTTCCTCTCAAAAAAGTTTCAAATCATCAATAAATGGTGAAATATACACATAAATATTGTTTCCAGGCTATTTTGGTCTAGAAATCATCAAGCTCATCGTAACATATTTTTTTCTTTATATATATATGTGGGGATAAGTTTTAAACTACCAACAAAATAGGCCATAAACTGTGTTGGCTGCTTAGGCTCCGATATGGATTCATTCCATCTGTACACACTCCCATTCTCATATTTATAACTTCACTTCCAAATCAAGAATTTTTTTATCAAATATACTCAATTTTAATGAGTCGGTAGGGTGAAATAATTTACCATCATAGATGCGTTCATCTGAATGTCATTATAAGGACTTAACCTTATTACATTACATAATCTTGAATTTAGTCAAGAAATAACTTCCTTTCACATTGAGGATCTTTTAAAGTTTAGAGATTTATATAATTGGGACATAATACATTCATAACATTACACATTAATACATAGTGGATACCATAAAAACAATATTCATTTCTTCCAAAATATAAAACTTTTCAAATAAAATATGATTTCTTTGAAAATTCTTCAAACATTTAACTTGGCTTCCTTATTTGTATTATACATACTTATAACCCGTGAAAATAATTTAAAAACTTAGGATGAGCACAAAAATCTCAGTAAGGGATATAAAAATAAGGAAAGAACACATTAGTCCATGAATACTTGTGATGTATGAAATCATTTTCAAAAGACTCACTTGTCACCCGTATATACTTACTGTGTGAAACATGCGATTTAAAAAAGATTCCCGCAATACACAAGAACATAAATAGAACCATAAAGGTATATTGGGACATTACTTACATAATCTTGTAACTCTCTCATCTACCTTATAATTTGTAACCCTCACGAATACCTTACAATTTGTGTAACCATCACAGTTACACTTGGAGTAACCATGCGACCAACCTCCAAATTACACATACCCAATGCATTGGAGGTAGATATAGGTCCCAACCTTCATAATAAACAATTACCAAGAACCATAACATAATCATATAATAGAAATAATTTCATAAAAACAATGATTTTGAATTTTGTAAAACAAAATTTTTAAAAGAGGATTTTAAAAGAAAATCCCCTTACAAATATCATATAATCTAAGTGAGACTTAATAGAGTGGTTAAAATATGTATATACACTGTAATTAACATAATTAAATATAATATAAACAAAATTAATCACAAAAACAATTTTAATACCACATAAATAATGAATTAGAATGTTAACCCAAAGATTGGAAATCAGGTTATTAATTCCATTACCTTGGGTTTGTCTTACTTCAAACTCATTTAAACCTCCTAAATAATGGTTAAAAGAGTGTTATTAATATATTAAAAAAATATCCATATGTATAATACCTTATATGATCCTTTCATTACATCATTTTACCCTTTAATTGTTAGTATTTTGTTCCTTGCATTGTTTTGGGTGTGTTCTTTACATGATTTCCATGATCGGTTCATAATGGATATTCTTGTTGATTGGAAGTGAAACTATAAAATTAGAATGGAATAGTATTTACATATTTCTATAAACATCAATTATACCTTTTATCATATTAAATTATTACATGAGGATGATTCATAAGTTAAATAATTATTGACATTTGTTTAAGTCATTTTGGCGATTCTTCGATCGTAAAGAACTCATTTTGTTTTATAAATTAATAACATGTGTAAAAAATGATTACAGAACCTTATAAAAGTGATAATACATAAATTATAATCTATTTCAACCATAAAAATGGTTTCATGACCAGTTTTGAATGAATTAAATGAAATTTAAATCACATCATCAACGATGTCAGTAAATTGACACATCACGGATGGTGTTTTAATTCCCTAAATAAGTGGGAGAGGAGAAGAAGTATAACGGAGAGTCTTAAAAAAACATGATTAAATACAGAATATGTAATATACTATATCATTAATTCCTCTTGGATAATGGGAGGTTAGAAATAATAAGAACATAAAAAAATAAAAATAAAATAAAGAAAACAAAAGAGGATGTTTACCTCTTGATCACTTCTCCTTGAGATCCTTCTTAAGGCCTTTAGTTTTGGCCTTTTGGTGAGACCAAAAGCTCTAGGACGTGGTTAAAATCCTTGGGAGGAGTATTGGGGAGAACTTAGGTAAGGATCAAGGCTTGAGAGGTGTGAGAGGAAGAGGAAAATGAGGGTGGTATTTATAGTGAAGGAGAGGAGGTATTTTACATTATTTTAATCATTATTATAATATTTTTTCTCAAGACTATGAATAGTCTTAATTCATGTGACCCCAAATAGTAATAATGGCATGTGAGTTCGAACCAAGTGGTCTTACAACATCCTTGCATCACCTATGATGCAGTAAATCAAGTATTTATCATTTATCATATTTTATCGTATTTTACTATTCATAAAAAATTCTAGAATTTCAGAAAATTCCCAAAAATTCACCCTAACCCTTTCTAGACATGTATAATTCAAAAACGAACTCCATTTTTTGAAAATAATTTTCTAAATATTATTAACTTAATTTTTAAATAAAATCATAATTTATTCAAAAATAACAATTTTAAATCTATAACTCATTTTTTAACACCTTTAAAAATTATGCAACATCTCATTATCTCATATCCTTAAGAAAATAAAATAATAATATGATTTACTATTCATAAGGGTCATATTACTATTCATATCACTATTCATAATGGTATGTTACTATTCACCAAAAAATAAGTTGGTTCTAGCAGACTCTAAATAACTTAATGAACACAAATATAGATGACCGTTTTTCGAAATTCAAAACATAGATGTGGTAAAATTATGTTTAAAGGCTAGTTATAAATATCAACATAAAAAAAAGTTTCATGAATTTAAATTTATTTTTAGAAAACCTTGCGGTGTTATATTATCCCCACCTTCTAGAAATTGCATCCTCACAATTTTATTTACTTATTAAACAAGTGAAGGTACCTTTCCCTCGTAGCATTTTCAGACTCCCATGTTTCTTCTTCAACCACGTGGGTTCTCCACAAATCCTTTACCTAGTAGATTACCTTATTCCGCAATACTTGTTTCCTTCGATCAAGAATCTGAACTGGTTTCACTTCATAAAAAGGCTATATTCTACCTGAACTACTTCTGGGCTCAAAAAATGAGTTGAATCTGGAACATGCTTTCTCAACATCAAAACATGAAAAACATTATGTACTTGAGAAAAAATTGGAGGCAAAGCTACTCGGTATGAAACTGGTCCAACTTTCTCCAAGATTTCAAAAATACCGATGAACCGTAGACTTAAGCTTTCCTTTCTTACCAAAACACATCACACTTTTCCAAGGATAGATTTTAATAAAAACATAGCCACCTACCTCGAAAGAGAAGCCTTTCCTTCTGTTATCTGCATAAATTTTCTGCCTGCTCTGAGCTATCCTCATGTGCTGCTGGATCATCTTCATTTTCTCAGCCACCTTTTCTACTATTTATGGTCCCATCAACTTCATTTCCCCTACTTCATCCCAAAAAGATGGAGTTCGACACCACTTTCCATACAATGTCTCAAAAGGTGCCATCTGTATACTGGAATGAAAACTGTTATTATAAGAAAACTCAACTAAAGAAATATATTGATCTCAACTTCCCTAGTAGTCCATTGAACAATCTCAAAGAATATCCTCCAAAGTCTAAATCTTTCGTTTTGACTACCCATCTTATTAAGGATGAAAAGTTGTACTAAAATTTAATTCTGTGACTAACGACTTCTGAAGGACCTTCCAAAAGTTAGAAGTGAATCTAGGATTCTGATAAAATACAATAGAAAGAGGAACTCCATGTAACTTGAAAATCTCTTTGAGGTATATTCGAGAAAGCTGATCCAACAACATTATACCCCGAATAGAAAGAAAATATGCAGATTTTGTTAGTCGATCAATAACAACCTAAATCACATTGTTACCTCGATATGTATTAGGTAGTCCCACCACAAAATATATAGATACATTCTCCCATTTCCACTCTAGCACTGGCAATGGATGAAGCATCCCCTTCGGTAACTACTGCTCTGCTTTAACCTATTGACATGTAAAACATTTCATAGTAAAATCACCAATATCTCTTTTCATTCCATCCCACCAATAATACTTCTGAAGGTCTCTGTACATATTAGTACTACCAGGGTGAACTGAAAATGGAGAACTATGATCTTCACACAACAAATATTTCTTTAAATGGGAATCACAAGGCACACAAAACCTTTTTCCGAATCTTAAAACACAATCTTTATCAAAATTAAATTTTGGAAACTTACCCATTTTAACCAATTCTACATTTTTCTATAGCTCACGGTCTTCTTTTTGTGCTTGCTTAATTCTGTCTAATAACAATGACTACACTGAAACCTGAAACAAAAAAGAGGTATTTCCTGCACCAAAAACTTTTAAGACAAAATTCATCAAATCATTAATCAAGGGACATTGTTCCAAATGTAACATGGTTAATGATTCATGATCTTTTCGACTCAAGGAATCTTCCACTTTGTTTGCTTTTCCCAGATGGTAATTGATCATGAAATCATAATCCTTTATCGGTTCAATCCATCTTATCTACCTCATGTTTAATTCCTTCTGAGTAAATATATACTTTAAACTTTTATGGTTAGTATATATTTGAAATTTGGCTCCGTATAAATGATGCCTCCAAATTTTCAAAGCAAAAACTATAGCTGCCAATTCCAAATCATGTGTGAGATAATTTATCTCATGAGGTTTTAGTTTTCTTGAATCATAAGAAATTACCTGATCATTCTACATCAAAACACAACCAAGTCCCTTCAATGAAGCATCACTACAGATGAAAAACTAACCATTTCAGGAAGGCGAGGCCAAAACTGGAGCATTCACCAATCTCTTCTTCAGTTACTGAAAACAAACGTCACATTATTTTGTCCAAAATAATTTAACCCCTTTTCACTTTAACTTGGTTAGCGGTCTAGATAACCGTGAAAAGTTTTTAACAAACCATCGGTAATAACCCAGTAATCCAATAAAACTATGAATCTTTTTTAACATTTTTGGGTCTTGTCCATTCATCAACCACTCTTGTTTTGGCAGGATCAACTCTTATTCCATTATTATTTTTAATTTTCCCAAGAAAATAAATCTTTTGTAACCAAAAATCACACTTTCTGAATTTTACATACAGTTTCTTTTCCTTTAAGGTTTGTAAAACAACCCCAAGATGTTTTTAAGGATTTTCTTTACTCCTAGAAAATACCAGAATGTCATCAATAAACACAACCACAAAATTATCCAAGAACTCATATAATATTCTATTCATAAGATTCATGAATACAACATGCACATTAGTTAACCCAAACAACATAACAACAAATCCATAATTCCCATATCTAGTACAAAAGGCTATTTTAGGGATGTCATCCTCCATCACATTCAACTAATGGTATCCAGATCTCAAGTTAATCTTGGTAAAGTACTAAGCTCCCTAGAGCTGATCAAACAATTCATCGATATGAGGCAAAGGATACTTATTTTTAATAGCGATGTTATTCAAATCTCTATAATCAACACAAAGACTCATTGAGCCATATTTCTTTTTAATGAACAAAATAGGAGCACCCCATGGTGAAGTTCTAGGATGAATGAAGCCTTTATCAAGAAAATCTTGCAACTGAATTTTTAATTAAAGAAGTTATATTTGAACCGTACGATATGGGGGTTTTAAATTAGATTAGCATCAGGAAATAAGTCAATTGTGAATTCGACTTACCGATCAGGTATGACACTGGGTAATTCATCAGGAAAAATATCAAGGTATTCATTTACCACTGGCACATCATTAATCTGAACAGTTCCCTTATTTTCAACAATATAAGAAAGATAACTTTCATTTCCATCTTTCAATAGTTTCTCAGCTTCTTAATATGTTATCAATTTTATGGGTTCATTATTATATAAAAATTGAAACTCTTTATGAAAAACAACTTCTTTAGATCTACAGTCAATCTTAGCATGATAAACAGAAAGCCAATCCATTCCCAGAATAACATCAAACCCGAATAAGGGAAAAACAATAAGGTTTTCAGGTAAAGTCTTTCCACATACCATAATATAAAGATGGTTATAATTCCTCTTTTTTATAATATTTTCCCCTAGAGTTTTAACAATAAATTTTGGTCTCATTTGTTGAGGTGGTATTTCCAATTTACCAAATTTTTTTTAGAAATGAAAGAATGTGTAGACCCCGTATCGAACAAAAATTTAGCAAAATCTGAGTAAACAAATGAAGTACCTGATACAACTTCATTGGATGGCCCGACATCTACTGATGTAGTCTCAAAGTATCTCACTACACCTTTATACTTATATTCTAGCTTCTTTGCATCATTTTAATCTCTCTTTGGGAAAGAATTTGTATAATGGCCCATCTCACCACATTTAAAGCACTCTACAGTTTTCTTATCAGGATTAATCTTAGGATCATTTTCATTACAATCTCAGGCCATATGTTCAAACTTACCACATCGAAAACACTTCCCTGTTTTGGTAAGGCATTCCCTAGGGTGCTTTTTGCCACACTTTTCACAAACTGGAAGCTGTATTTTCTTACCATCAGATTTCTTTGGTTGATTCTTACCCATCGCTTGAAATCTGAACCACTTCTTCTCCTTGTTTCCAAAATACACATGATCATCAGAAAACTCCATCTCCACTCTCTTACATTGGAAAATTTTCTCATAACTTTTCAATTCACGAGAGGAAAATTCCCTTCGATACCTTGGCTTCAATTATGAGTAAAAGCAATTGATTTTTCTATCAAGATCCAAAATTATATTTGGAGAATACATCACTAGTTGAGTGAAGTTTTCTTCATAAACGACAACTTAATCTTCCTCCTTTTGCTTCAATTCAAGTAATTGATTCTCCATCCTAAGTCGCACCACCTTAGGAAAATATTTTTCAAGGAAAAGAATTTTAAATTCATCCCACTCTAAGGAATAAACATCCTCTATATCCCTAATATTATTTACCATTGACCACCACTGATAAGATTCACCTTAAAAATGATAAATTTAAAGACTTAACTTTTGATTATCTAAACATCACATAACATTGAATATCTTTTTCAGGGATTTAATCTATCATTCAGCCGCTACTGGGTCAGAAGATCCATTGAAAGTAGGAGGGTGTGGTCTCATAAAATGTTCCAATATTGTCATGTTTCGTTGTGGTACCTCTAGTTTTTCTCTTTCATGGATTCCACCACCATTTATTTCCTGTGTCAGCTGATCCATTACTGTCACAAACTACTCAGTTCCAATCCCTACCATTCAGGGTTGTAGATTCAGAAGGATATCATTGTGTCAGTGCCTCTCCTCTTCAGCTTCCCTATTTATTCTATGGACAACCATTCTGAAAAAACATATATTAGTCAAAGAAACATGGTAATATTTAAATGATATAACTTTTCAAATTAATAACAGAGTGAAAAAACATTTATGGTATTATATTAACATCATCCTAACCCCTAAAGTTATCTAAACCATCATCTGATACCAACTATAAGGACCCAAACTTATTACATTACATAATCTTGAATTTAGTCAAGAAATCACTTCCTTTCACATTGAAGATATATTTAAGTTTAGAGATTTAGATAATTGGTACATAATAAATTCATAACATTACACATTAATATCAAGTGGATACCATAAAAACAATATTCATTTCTTCCAAAATATAAAATTTTTCAAATAAAACATGATTTATTTGACAATTCTTCAAACATTTAACAAAGATTCCTTATTTGTCTTACACATCCTTATAATCTATTAAAATCATTTAAAAACTTGTTATGAGTACAAAAATATCAGTAAAGAATATAAAAAGAAGGCAAGAACACATTAGTCCATGAATACTTGTAAAGTATGAAATCATTTTCAAAAGACACACTTGTCAACCATATATACTTACTTTGTGAAACATAATATTTACACAAGATTACCATAATAAATAAGATAATAAATAGAAACATAAAGGTATATTTGGTCATTAATTACATAATCTTACAACCCTCTTGGCTACCTTATAATTTGTAACCCTCACAGCTACCTTACATTTTGTATAACCATCGCAGTTACACTTGGAGTAACCATACGGCTGATCTCCAACTTACACATACCAAATGAATTGGAGGGAGATATAGGTCTCTAAATTCATCATAAAGAATTCCTAATAACTATAACACAATCTTATAACATGAATAATTTCATAAAAACATTGATTTTGAATTTTGTAAAACATAATTTTTAAAAGAGGATTTTTAAAAAAAACCCCTTACAAATATCATATAATCGAAGTGAGACTTAATAGAGTGGATGGAATATGTATATACACTATAAATACACATAATTAAACATAATATAAACAAAATTAACCACAAAAACAATTTTAATACCACATAAATAATGAAGTAGAATGTCAACCCAAAGATTAGAAATTGGGTTATGAATTCCCTTACCTCGGGTTTTTATTACTTCAAACTAGTTTAATCCTCCTTTATAATGGTTAAAAGAGTGTTATTAATATCTACAATAAAAATATCTATATGTATAATATCTTATATGATCATTTCATTACATCATTTCACCCTTTAATTGTTAGTATTTTGTTCCTTGCATTGTTTTGGATGCGTTCTTTACATGATTTCCATGATTGGTTCATGATGGATATTCTTGTCAATTGGAAGTGAAACTCCAAAATTGGAATGGAATGGTATTTAAATGTTTCTACAACCATAAATTATACATTTTATCATTTTGAATTCTTACATGATTATGATTCATAAGTTAAAGCATTATTGATATTTATTTAGGTCATTTTGGCGATTCTTCGATCTTAAAGAACTCATTTTGTTTTATAAATTAATAACATGTGTAAAAAATGATTCCAGAACCTTATAAAAATGATAATACATATATTATAATATTTTTCAACCATAAAAATGGTTTCATGACCATTCTTGAAGGAATTAAAAGAAATTGAAACCACATCATCCACGATGTTGGTAAATCGACACATGACGGATGATGTTTTAATTCCTTGAATAAGTGGGTGAGAAGAAGAAGTATAATGGAGAGTCTTACAAAAACATGATTAAATATAGAATATTTAAGATACTGTATCATTAATTACTCTTGGATAATGGGAGGTGAGTAAATAATAATAACAAAAAAGAAAATGAAAATAAAATAAAGAAAACAAAAGAGAATGTTTACCTATTGATCTCTTCTCCTTGAGATCCTTCTTAAGGCCTTTGGTTTTGGCATTTTGGTGAGACCAGAAGCTCTAGGATGTGGGGAAGATACTTGGGAGGAGTATTGGGCAAAACTTAGGTAAGGCTCAAGGCTTGAGAGGTGTGAGAGGAAGAGGTAAATGAGGGTGGTATTTATGGTGGAGGAGAGGAGGTATTTTACATTATTTTAATCATTATTATAATATTTTTGCTCAAGACTATGAATATTATTAATTCATGTGACCCAAAATAGTAATAATGACATGTGATTTCGAACCAAGTGGTCTTACATCATCCTTGCATCACCTATGATGTAGTAAATCAAGTATTTAGCATTTATCGTATTTTATCGTATTTTACTATTCATAAAAAATTCTAGAATTTCAGAAAATTCCCAAAAATTAACCCTAACCATTTCTAGACATGTATAATTCAAAAATGAACTCCATTTTTTAAAAATAATTTTCTAAATATTATTAATTTAAATTTTAAATAAAATCACAATTTATTCAAAAATAACAATTTTAAATCTATAACTCATTTTTTTAACACCTTGAACAATTATTCAACATCTCATTATCTTATATCCTTAAGAAAATAAAATAATAATATGATTTAATATTCATAAGGGTCATATTACTATTCATAAGGGTATGTTACTATTCACTAAAAAATAAGTTGGTTCTATCAGACTCTAAATAACTTACTGAACACAAATGTAGATGACTATTTTTTTAAATTCAAAACATAGATGTGGAAAAATTATGTTTAAAGGCTGGTTATAAATATCAACATAAAACAAAGTTTCATGCATTTCAATTTATTTTTTATAAAACCTCGGGGTGTTACATTATCCCCACCTTTTGGAAATTGCATCCTCACAATTTTATTTACTTATTAAACAAGTGAAGGTACCTTTACCTCATAGTATTTTCAGACTCCCATGTTGCTTCTTCAACCGTGTGGGTTCTCCAAAAAACCTTTACCTGGTGGATTACCTTATTCCACAATACTTGTTCCCTTCGATCAAGAATCTGAACTGGTTTATCTTCATAAGAAAGACTCTATTCTACCTGAACTGCTTCTAGGCTCAAAACATGAGTTGAATCTAGAATATGCTTTCTCAACATCAAAATATGAAAAACATTGTGTACCTGAGACAAACTTGGAGGAAAATCTACTCAGTATGAAACTGGTCAAACTTTCTCAAAGATTTCAAAAAGACCGATGAACCGCGGACTTAAGCTTTCCTTTATTACCAAAACGCATCACACTTTTCCAAGGAGAGATTTAAGAAAAACATGGTCACTTACCTCAAAAAAGAAGTCTTTCCTTCTGTTATCTGCATAACGTTTCTACCTGCTCTGAGCTATCCTCATGTGCTGCTGGATCATCTTCACTTTATCAGCCACCTCCTCTACTAATTATGGTCCCATCAACTTCCTTTCCCCTACTTCACCCCAAAAATCTGGAGTTTAAAACCACTTATCATACAATGCCTCAAAAGGTTCCATCTGTATACTGGAATAAAAATTGTTATTATAAGAAAACTCAACTAAAGAAATATGTTAATCCCAACTTCCACAGTAGTCCATTGAACAATCTCGAAGCATATCCTCCAAAGTCTAAATTGTTCTTTATGACTACCCATCTTATTGAGGATGAAAAGCTTTACTAAAATTTAATTCTATGCCCAATGAATTTTGAAGGCCCTTCTGAAAGTTAGAAGTGAACCTGGGATTCCAATCAAATACAATGGAAAGAGGAACTCCATGTAACCTGATAATATCTTCGAGTTATAGTCGAGAAAACTGATCCAACGACATTATATCTCAAATAGAAAGAAAATGTGCAGATTTTTTCAGTCAATCAACAACAACCCAAATAGAATTTTTACCTCGGGATGTCTTAGGTAGTCCCACCACAAAGTCCATAGATACATTCTCCCATTTCCACTCTAGCACTGGAAAAGGCTGAAGCACCCCCTTCAGTAACTCCTGATCTGATTTAATCTGTTGACATGTCAAACATTTCATGGTAAAATCAGAAATATATCTTTTCATTCCATCCCACCAATAATACTCTTGAAGGTCTCTGTACATCTTAGTACTACTAGGGTGAACTGAAAATAGAGAACTATGAGCTTCACACAACAAATCTTTCTTCAAATGGGAATCACAAGGCACACACAACCTTTTTCCAAATCTTAAAACACAATCTTTATCAAGGTTAAATTCATGAAACTTACCCATTTTAACCAATTCTACCTTTTTCTGTAGCTCATGATCTTCCTTCTGCGCTTTCTTAATTCGGTCTAATAATAATAACTGCACTGAAACCTCAAACAAAATAGAGTTATTTTCTGCACCAACAACTTCTAAGCCAAAATTGATCAAATCATTAATCAAGGGATCATGTTAAAAATGTAACATGGTTAATGATACATGATGTTTTCGACTCAAGGAATCTTTTAATTTTTTTACTTTTCACAGATGGTAATTGATCATGAAATCATAATCCTTTATCAGTTCAATCCATCTTCTCTACCTCATTTTTAATTCCTTCTGAGTTAATATATACTTCATAATTTTATGGTTAGTATATATTTGATATTTGACTCCATATAAATGATGCCTCCAAATTTTCAAAGCAAAAACCACAGCTTCCAATTCCAAATCATGTGTGGGATAATTTATCTCATGAATTTTTAGTTGTCTTGAAGCATAAGAAATTACCTGATCATTCTACATCAAAACACAACCAAGTCCCTTCAACCAAACATCACTGTAGATGAAGAACTCACCATTTCGGGAAGGCGAGGACAAAACTAGAGCATTCACCAATCTCTTCTTCAGTTCCTCAAAACAAACATCACATTCTTCTATCCAAATAAATTTAACACCTTTTCACTTTAACTTGGTGAGCGGGCTTGATAACCGTGAAAAGTTTTTAACAAACCGTTGGTAATAACCTGACAATCCAATAAAACTACGAATCTTTATAACATTTGTGGGTCTTGACCATTCACCAACCACTCTTATTTTGGTAGGATCAACTATTATTCCATTCTTATATACAATGTTCCAAAGAAAATAAATCTCTTCTAACCAAAAATCACACTTTCTGAATTTTACATACAATTTATTTTCCTTTAAGGTTTGTAAAACAACCCTAAGATGTTTTTAAAGCTCTTATTTACTCCTAGAAAATACCATAATTTCATCAATAAACACAACCATAAACTTATCCAAGAACTCATGAAATATTCCATTCATAAGATTCATGAATACAGTAGGTGAATTAGTTAAACCAAACGGCATAACAATAAATTCATAATGCTCATATCTAGTGTAAAAGGATATTTTAGATATGTCATCCTCCTTCACCATCAACTAATGGTATCTAGATCTCAATTCAATCATGGTAAAGTACTAATCTCCCTGGAGCTGATAAAAAAAGTCATCGATATGAGGAAAAAGATACTTGTTTTTAACAGTGATGTTATTAAAAGTTCTATAATCAATGAAAAGTATCATTGAACTATATTTATTTTTAACGAACAAAATAGGAGCAACCTATAGTGAAGTGCTAGGACGAATGAAGCCTTTATCAATAAAATCCTACAAATGATTTTTTAATTCAAGAAGTTATATTTGAGCCATAAGATATTGGAGTTTTGAAATTGGATTAGCATCAAGAAATAAGTCAATTGTGAATTCGACTTCCCAATCAGGTATGACACTAGGTAATTCCTTTGAAAAAATATCAAGATATTCATTTACCAATGGCACATAATTAATCTGAATAGTTCCCTTTTTTTCAACAATATGAGAAATAAAACTTTCATTTCCATCTTTCAATAGTTTCTTAGCTTCCTGATATGTTATCAATTGTATGGGTTTGGTGCGACTTGGTCCATCCAGCGGCGTTGATTCGGTTCTAGTTTCCCTGTTTGTCAGACATGGCCAGGTGAGGTATCCGTCAAGTTTCCGGTGTGGATCCGCTTCTGATCGCAGGGGCTTGGAGGGGGGAGGATTCAGATTTGGGAGTGGCTATGAGTTTTTTCTGATTTTTTGGTTTGGTTGCTATGGATTTTTTCATCTGGCTAGGTTTTGGTGGCTTGTTGGTTGTTCTGGTTCGTTGGCACGGGTTCACCTCTACCCCTTCCTATTGTTTTCTCTCCACCATGACTGGCTTGCTTCAGAACCTGGTGAGGGTGTATCTGTGGTTCTGATTGGATTAGATCCATGCCCAGAGTGGTGTTTCTGTTGCAGGATGTTCAGAATCCCCTCATCAGTGACATTCCCTTGGCGCAGGTTTGGGCCATTCAGTCCTAGGTGACAGTGGTTTGGACTCACGTCCATTGGATTGTCTTTCGGGATTCTGCGACTATGGTGGTGAGGCGCCTCATGGAGTACGGTGGAGTCTGTCCGGGATGGATGGCGTTGCTTGGTTATGCGCATGTTTGGAGATTTTCATATGAATGTTGGATTGGTTTTCATGAATCAGGATATGAGGTCTCAGCTGGACTCGACCTCAAGGAACATGCCTCACAGGAGGCTTCAGAGCGGGCGGTTTCACCTTTACAGGATTCACGGAATTGGATGTTTGAGAGGGTATGGCGTCAGCCATCGGATCGGGCCTGTGCTTTGACACATGACACTTTCTAGCTGTCCAGTATTGAATTTTTGAAATGCTTCTTCATGTTTTAAATACTGGGGAGAGGCAGCTCAAAGTTTTAAGTCTGAGTTGTTTTCCTGATCCTTGATTCATGTAATGTTCTATGTCCATGAAGTCTGTTGGGTTCCCCTTCTTCCCTTAAAAGGGTGTTTAATAAAATAATAAAAATCTAAGGCCTTAGGGCCGTTGGAGGAGGCATGATAAGCAGAAAGCTAATCCATTCCCAGAATAACATCAAACCCGACTAATGGAAAAACAAAAAGGTTTGCAGGTAAAATCTTTCCATATACCACAATAGAAATATTCTTATAATTTATCTTTGCTATAATATACCCCCTGTTGTTTTAACAATAAGTTTCAGTCTCATTTGTTGAGGTGGTATTTCTAATTTACTAGAAAATTTCTCAGAAATAAAAGAATGTGTAGACCCCGTATCAAACAAAACTTTAGAAAAATATGAGTAAACAAACAAATTACCTGATACAAATCCATTGGATGGCCTGACATCTACTGATGTAGTCTCAAAGGATCTCACTACACCTTTCTGCTTATAGTCTAGATTCTTTGCATCATTCAGATCTCTCTTTGGGTAGGAATTTGTATAATGACCCATCTCACCACATTTAAAACACTTTACAGTTTTCTTATTAGGATCAATCTTAGGATCATTTTCATTATAATCTCAGGTCATATGTCCAAACTTACCACATCGAAAACACTTCCCTATTTTTGTAAGGAATTCCCCAGGGTTCATTTTTCCACACTTTTCACAAACTGGAAACTATATTTTCTTACCATCATATTTCTTTGGTTGATTCTTACCCATCACTTGCAGTCTGGACCACCTCTTCTCCTTGTTTCCAAAATGCACGTGATCATCATAAAACTCCATCTCCACCCTCTCATCACATCAGAAAAATTTCTCATAAATTTTGAATTCATGGGAGGAAAACGCCCTTTGATACCTTAGCTTCAATCCCGAGTAAAAGTGGTTGATTTTTCTATCAAGATCCAGAATGAGATTTGGAGAATACCTTTCCAGTCAAGTGAAGTTTACTTCATACATGATAACTGAATCTTCCTCCTTTTGATTCAATTCAAGGAATTGATTCTCTATCCTATGTCGCACCAACTTAGGAAAATATTATTCAAGGAAAAGACTTTTAAATTCATCCCACTCTAAGGCATCAACATCCTCTCTATACCTAATATTATTTACTATTGACCACCACTAATCAGCTTCACCTTCAAAATGATAAATGGCAAGACTTACCTTTTGATTATCTGAACAACCCACAACATCGAATATCTTTTCAAGGGATTTAATCCATCTTTCATCCATTACTGGGTCAGAAGATCCATTGAAAGCAAGAGGTCATTATCTCATAAAATGTTCCACTATTGTCATGTTCCGTTGTAGTACCTCTAGTTGTTATCTTGCATGGATTACACCACCATTTATTTCCTATTTCATATAATCCATTACTATCACAAACTACTCAGTTCTAATCCCTACCATTTTGGGTTGCAGATTCGGAAGGATATCATTCCGTCGGTGCCTCTCCTCTTCAGCTTCCCTATTTATTCTATGGACAACCATTCTGAACAAACATATCTTAGTCAAAGCAACATGGTAATATTTAAATGATATAACATTTCAAATTAATCATAGAGTAAAAAAACATTTATGGTATTATATTAACATCATCCCAACCCCTAAAGTTATCTAAACCATCCTCTAATACCAACTATAAGGACCCGAACTTATTACATTACATAATCTTGAATTTAGTCAAGAAATCAATTCCTTTAACATTGAGGATCTATTTAAGTTTAGATATTTAGATAATTTTTACATAATAAATTCATAACATTACACATTAATATAGAGTGGATACCATAAAAACATTATTCATTTCTTCCAAAATATAAAACTTTTCAAATAAAACATGATTTCTTTGACAATTCATCAAACATTTAACTTGACTTCCTTCTTTCTCTTGAACATCCTTATAACCTATTAAAATCATTTAAAAAATTTGTATGAGTACAAAAATCTCAGTAAGGGATATAAAAATAAGGAAAGAACACATTATTCCATGAATACTTGTAACATATGAAATCATTTTCAAAAGACACACTTGTCAACCATATATACTTACTTTGTGAAACATGATATTTACACAAGATTAAAATAATAAATAAGAGCATAAATAGAACCATAAAGGTATCTTTGGTAATTACTTACATAATCATATAACCCTCTCGGCTACCTTATAATTTTTAACCCTCATGGCTACCTTACATTTTGTGTAAGCATCACAGTTACACTTGGAGTAACCATATAGCCGATCTCCAACTTACACAAAAAAAATGAATTGAAGGGAGATATAGGTCCCAAACTTCATCATAAACAATTACCAAGAACCAGAACACAATAATATAACATGAATAATTATATAAAAACATTGCTTTTGAATTTTGTAAAACAGAATTTTTAAAAGAGGATTTTAAAAGAAAAGCCCCTTACAAATATCATATAATAAAAGTGAGACTTAATAGAGTGAATAGAATATGTATATACACTATAAATAAACATAATTAAACATAATATAAACAAAATTAATCACAAAAACAATTTTAATACCTCCTAAATAATGAAGTAGAATGTTAACCCAAAGATTAGAAATTGGGTTATGAATTCCCTTACCTCGGGTTTGTATTACTTCAAACTAGTTTAAACCTTATGTATAATGGTTAAAAGAGTGTTATTAATATCTTACAGAAAAATATCCATATTTATAATACATTATATGATCATTTCATTACATAATTTCACCCTTTAATTGTTAGTATTTTGTTCCTTGCATTGTTTTGGGCGCGTTCTTTACATGATTTTCATGATCGGTTCATGATGAATATTCTTGTCGATTGGAAGTGAAACTACAGAATTGGAATGGAGTGGTATTTAAATGTTTCCAGATCCATAAATTATACCTTTTATCATTTTGAATTCTAACATGGGGATGATTCATAAGTTAAAGCATTATTGATATTTGTTTAAGTCATTTTGGCGATTCTTTGATCGTAAAGAACTCATTTTGTTTTATAAATTAATAACATGTGTAAAAAATGATTCCAAAACCTTATAAAAGTTATAATACATATATTATAATTTTTTTCAGCCATAAAAATGGTTTCATGACCAGTCTTGAAGGAAGTAAAAGAAATTGAAATCACATCATCCACGATGTTGGTAAATCGACACATGACGTACGATGTTTTAATTCCTTGAATAAGTGGGTGAGGAGAAGAAGTATAATGGAGAGTCTTCCAAAAACACGATTAAATATAGAATATGTAAGATACTGTATCATTCATTCCTCTTGGATAATGGGAGATGAGGAAATAATAAGAACAAAAAAGAAAATGAAAATAAAATAAATAAAAAAAAGAGAATGTTTACCTCTTGATCTCTTCTCCTTGAGATCCTTCTTAAGGCCTTTGGTTTTGGCATTTTGGTGATACCAGAAGCTCTAGGATGTGGGGAAGATACTTGGGAGGAGTATTGGTCAGAACTTAGGTAAGTCTCAAGGCTTGAGAGGTGTGAGAGGAAGAGGGAAATGAGGGTGATATTTATAGTGGAGGAGAGGAGGTATTTTACATTATTTTAATCATTATTATAATATTTTTGCTCAAGATTATGAATAGTATTAATTAATGTGACCCCAAATAGTAATAATGGAATTTGAGTTTGAACCAAGTGGTCTTACATCACCCTTGAATCACCTATGATGCAGTAAATCAAGTATTTAGCATTTATCGTATTTTATAGTATTTTACTATTCATAAAAAATTCTAGAATTTCAGAAAATTCCCAAAAATTCACCCTAACCATTTCCTGAAGTTTAGAATTAAAAAATCAACTCCATTTTTTGAAAATAATTTTCTAAATATTATTAATTTAATTTTTAAATAAAATCATAATTTATTTAAAAACAATAATTTTAAATCTATAACTCATTTTTTTAACACCTTGAAAAATTATTCAACATCTCATTATCTTATATCTTTTAGAAAATAAAATAATAATATGATTTACTATTCATAAGGGTCATATTCCTATTCATATCACTATTCATAAAGGTATGTTACTATTAACCAAAAAAGAAAGTTGGTTCTATCAGATTCCAAATAACTTACTGAACACAATTATAGATGACCATTTTTTGAAATTCAAAACATAGATGTGGAAAAATTATGTTTAAAGGCTAGTTATAAATATCAACATAAAACAAAGTTTCTTGAATTTAATTTTTTTTAGAAAACCTTGGGGTGTTACAGTCATCTTAACCTTTTTACATCAATTGAATTTGAAAATAGATGCTTCAAACGAGGAATTATTGGAAGGTACCAAATTGATTTAGCAAGAGCATTGATTTCGGTACCTGAGAATGAATCAGAGTTAATTTATCATAATTATATAAATGGATTATTGGAATAAATTATTTGATTTAACTTGAGGTTAGATGTTAGTACCTGAGAATGAATCTAAAATGAATTTTTCATTCATCTTATAGTGTGATGTTCCACATGTAGGAAAGTTTGATAAAAATTCATATTCCTTTCTATACAACACACAATCATTGTGGAAAGCATGTATCTTTTTATACCCTAATTCCATTGGGCATAATATTTTCTTCACCTCATAATTGGAATCTGGAAACCCGTTTCCTTCTGGAAGTAGCTATTTTAAAAGCGCAAGTAAGTTAGAGAAACTTTTATCACTCTAACCATTACTTTCTTTCAAGTTAACCAATATGAAAATAGATGATAACACTGTATATTTACTAT
This sequence comes from Viscum album, assembly GCA_963277665.1. NCBI lineage: Eukaryota > Viridiplantae > Streptophyta > Magnoliopsida > Santalales > Viscaceae > Viscum > Viscum album. The sequence continues at coordinate 628,241,323 of OY728134.1, read as the reverse complement.
AACCTAGGAATAATGGTTTTCCATAATCTCCATACAATCGTTTAACACTTGATGTTTTTTCAACAATTTCAAAACCTAAATCGTGAATTAAATCTTCAATATGATCCTCTATCACATTATGAATATTGACTTCAACATTATCTGTTGAATTTACAGTTCTTTCACCATTCCAGATCCAACGTGTATAATTAAGTCTAAAACCATAAAAAATGAGATGATCCTTGATTTCTATGGAGTTTAATTTTCTCATATTCAAACACTTCACACATGGATAGAAAATCAAATCAATGTTTTCAATACTTCATTTAGTAAATTCCAAGAATTCATCAACTCCTTTTACATATTCACTAGTGGTTCTTCGTAAATTTATCCAATTAAGATCCATTGATTACCTAATATCACAATATAATTTTTGAATATATTAAAACATATAAACATTTAAATAAATAAATATATATAAATTGAAAAAATTTAAACAGAAACACATTTAATAAAAACTATTAATAATTAGATAGAAAACATCAGATATGAAACACAATTACAAATAGTAAATTTTTATTTTCATATTATATAAATATTTTTTATTGAAATTATAATTTAATTATTTTCAATCATCTAACATTTATTAGTTCATTTTACATAGTTGTTACATTAGTTCAGTGTTGTGTGTGTCAAAAGTATTGAAGACTGCATTAATTTATTAGTTCACTTTACATAGTTGTTACTAAATAGTGGGGGATATTACAACTGAGACTCAATGGTCATAACAGATATGGAATTCTCACATCTCAGCACTACACCTCCAATAGATTGAAAAACATCATTAATACTCTCACATAGCTATTGATCGGGATGATGTAATACTACACCAATAAGATTTATCTCAACATATGATGTTACATACTCATTCATACCATTTGGGTGTTCAACTGATAGTCATTGTGGTATAATTATATTACAATAAATATATATATATATATATATATAAATCACATATACATCCAATCTGAATATACCACATAGTATATTTAAAAAATTGTAGATCATGTCACTATTATAAACAAACAACCTATCATACATGTTGTCTCACATAAGCTTGGGTTGTCTCTCTTTCCCATGATACCCACTCCCTCTCAGATATAGAATCAAATATATAACATATTTCCAATAACAATTTTTTATTATAAAAACATAAACATTCAATGGTTATATATAATTACACCACCGTGTCATTTAGGTAATCTTGATACAAACAAATAATTGAAACAACTCAAAAATATAATTAAATGATAAATAATTTATCTTCCAAATTAAAAAAACAACTTACAAAATTCAGAGTTCAACTTTTCCTTGATCCTCAATCCAAACTTCATCCCTTGAATGCGTTGAAAGAATAAACACTGCATGCAAGATCTATACGAAATTAATTGTAAAAATGAACCTTAAATATGAACAAAAAACTAAAATCAAACCATAGTTTGGGCCGAAAATAGGTTTTTGAGGAGAAAATAATGTGAAGATGATGAAGTAATTGAAGTAGATGTAGAATGGAGACCACAGATCATGAAAATCGAAGAAAATCAACAACAATGGCGTTGGATATCACCGGGTTACCTTCATAGTCATCATGATTTGGGAGGGATTCTTCACAAGCAGGAGGGTTTTTTAGATAAAAAAATGTGGGTTTCCCGATCCCAAAATTGTTTAAAAGATTTTTGGCATTGGTTATTACAAAAAAAATGCTAAAAATATAGTATTCAGTAATTTTTAGCATTGGTTTTACTAAAAACCAACACAAAAAACCATGTATAAAAAATTTTCTGCATTGGTATTTAGTAAAAATGACAGAAAAAATACAGTCTTCAGTGGTTTTTGGCATCGATTTTACTAAAAACTAATGCCAAAAACCATGTATAAATTTTTTCCATGTCAGTATTTAGTAAATATGATGCCAAAAATCTCCCGTACATACTTTTTTCATCGTTTTAAAAAAACCAACATCATTTTCCCGGCATTAAAAACACTATTTCCACTAGTGGTTATTCTCTAAAAACATCAACACAAATATATGTATATATATATATATATTTTAAATTTTAATACCCAAAAAAATCGCAAATGATCCATATTAACATTTTTGGATGGATGTAACTTTGCCACTCAATATTGGACCGACACACGATTTCTTTTGTTGGGAAAAAATTAAATCCCTCTTCTTAAATTTAAGGAAATTTTAATTTTACTTGGATTAGAAAATTCATGTGGGTTCTCTGATACTAATTAATGGTACCAAGGTACGTATTGGAAGTCAGTGGGTTGGATATTTAAAATTTTCCATTATTGGAAAAATGAAACTTCATTGTATCTAGTGATCTGAGCCCCGGTAGAGGTTTGAGGATATCACATGAATAATGAAAGAATAACAATTTAAACTGAACGATTTCATAATTTGAATCAAAGCACACTCAATAGTAGTTCATTTACAGTGACTATTTCTCAAAGGATCCAAGATTGAACCCCTCTAGATCATCCACACATGCTTTAAGAATATGCTAAAACACCGTTCATCGAAAATTGGGTAATAGAATGGAAGTACTATGACACCTTCAACGTCTCGACGATCACCTAAACTCTATTCCAATAATCCATGAAGGAATTATTGAATCTATTTCTTAGATAGATCTTTTATCTCTATAGGATGCGAGAGGAGATGGTATATCTCAATCCATCAGAATGTATAGTCTAGTAGAAATGTGCTCCTCCTGGATTATATAGTGGATGTATAAAATACGTGGATAGGGTTCTCCAACCCCTATATATTTAATGTTCACTAAATAAGAAATAAAATAATAGTTATGAGAAACTAACTGTTTCATAATCATTATTTATATTTTATAACATACTTGTAACATATAATAAATATATTACACGATAAACCCAAGTCATTAACTTGACTCGTAATTCCCACTAATATTAAACGAAATTTGAATATTAAAATAATATTATTTCATATAATATTTTTCCACATATTCATTTAATAACTTGTGAATACTTTCATAAAATAAATTCAATCCAATTATTCTATACACAAATAATAATGAATTTATTTATTCATCGATGATCGATAATACTTGGACAACTATTGGTCCCTGTGGTGGGCCCCCCATGTCCTATACACCTATTCATCATAATAGGTAAAAATCTTGAATAAGCTATTGTGTGTGAGCCTTTAGGCCCTTATCTCGAAAGCAGTGGATACTATTCAAAAACCAAGGGTAGAGATTTTCTACCCATTAAGGCCCCTAAGGAGATAAGTAAAAATCATAGAAATGAAAACCTTTCCTACAAACATGCACTGTGTAATATAATTTCTTTATCTCACGATATCTCATAAAGTAAGATTCATAGCTTGTGTCCTAATCCATCATTAATTTATTATTTGTTGATCTATCTAGACAGACTTACCTTCGACTACAATGGTCATGGATTTATAAATCCACAAATATCATACCAAATAGTCCCAAAATATATCTTCTTCATTCAGAAGTGACAAATTCAATCTTGGCCATTCAACCAATACCATACCACCAGAGATGCACCCAACACAAGCTACCTTGCAAAAATTTCAATGTAATGGTTTTTTACATGCATCAAAGTATACAATCAAATGAGAAAAATTGATAATGATATCAAGTTATGAGAACAATACACATGTTCATAGATAGGAACTACCAATGACACCCGAAACATGTGGTGTTCCTATTGGTGATTTTCCCTCATAATCTCACATACTATAGATCACCAAGTGTGAACTTCATGAGAAGTATTCTAAATGCTTATGATCCCCTAAAACTGTAGGACCCCGGGACACCCTGAGAGGGGAGGGGTGAATCAGGGTGTCAACTTTTTCTTCTTAAAGTTGTGGATCTTGTTCCCACGTTGGTAGGAAATACCAAAATGTGTATGATGGATATGATCAGCAATGAAACATTCACATGCATAGAGATGACACATCTATTTTTACTTGGTTCACCACTAAGGGCTTCGTCCAAGGAGCATACACTGACAGGTTGTCGGTCGTACCTGAATCCACTATGCTTCACTAGCTGTAGATTACAATTGTTCGGGCACAGTCACTCTGTCCCAGGCTCACTGCCTTTACAAAGGTTCAGGGATAGCTCACTGCTTCCCTCGGGTCACTCCCGTTGACTCCCCCTGGCTCACTGCCGTTGGTGAAGTCTCACTCAGTTTATAGACGTGAAGGTATCTTCAATAGATTTGCATTGAAGTCTTTGTCTCCTGTTCAACATGAGACTTTTCTTTCATCAAAGTCCTGAGTTGATGCTCTTTTGTATTCAACATTTTACTTTAGTGCAATGACTGAATGCACTAGATCCCCTTGTCTTCATTTTCCTGAATTACAATCACTTGTGTGATTTCTCAATAAATGATTCTCTGTTGAAGTCCAAATTTCATCCACCGATGAATACCCCTTTTCCCCTGTCCACTGGGTGAACAACCTTTGGAAAAGGCCTTCAAAAAGTACCCTACTTCACAAGGCTCCCAATTTTTCAAAGCTCAAACAAGCCTTCACGGATTCCCTGCCTTTTCGCGAAGCTCAATCGCGAATCACTCTCGCGATGCTCCAGCCTTTGCAATGCTGGGCAATCACGGAGCTCCTGCCTCTTCGCGAATCTCACTAAGCCAACACGGGGCGCAAGACTTTCGCGGAGCCAGAATAGCCGCCGCGAAGCTCCTCTTTCGCAAAGCAGACTGCCTTCGAGAGTGACCTTTACGAACCGAGAGCAAAGGATTTTCATTGAGAGCTCTCTCACCTTCTCTTGAGGGGGTCGGCCTCTATTTATAGGCGATTACACCGACCCTCGACCCTTCTGCGTGAAGTCAGCACCACGTCAGCTCAAATCATGAAGCTCCGAAGTTCCCACCGAAAATCTCTCAAAACCGTGAAGCACAACAACAATTTTCCATTCGCGGAGTTTGTCTTAGTCGCGGAGAATCACCGTCATCATTCCTTCACACCTTTTCCACGAAGCTCCCTCGCAAACCCCTTCATCGCCGCGAAGCTCCCTTGCAAAGCCCTTCATCGCTGCGAAGCTCTCTAGCCTCTGCCGTTCGCGAAGATTGACATAATCGCGAAGAATCACCGCCTCCATTTTTCTGGTCTTCGTGAAATCCAATCCATGCATCCCATTTTTGCGAAACTCATGCCTTTGCCATATTAAATTGTGATCTTCCTGGAGATCCACTTTTCGCGATGCTCGCCAACATCCAAATTTTGGACCCCAAAAATTTGGCAAACACTAGAAAACGGCGCCACCTTGTATCTGCTCTTTTAGTCTGCCTCCAGATCATCCATTCCTTTGTCAATGTTCCATGAATAAAACATGGATCATTATCCACATTCCTCGAACTCGACATGCCACCATGGAATCTCCTTTGTCAACAAATTTGTATGTCGTCTTTTTGCTTTGTCAACAAGCACGATCACCTCAACAACACTTCTTCTTGGTGATATGTATCCTTCAGAAACTCTTCTGATTTTATCACAAACTCCACTATTGTGATATGTATTCTTTGAAGGCATAGATTTACCATCATCATCTTCTATGACAATGTGATGTGCATGGCTATCTCAGAATTCCAATCCTTGCACGACCATCTTAGAATTCCAATCATTGGCACATTGTCTTCTTCATCAACCGCCATGATCTACTTCATTCAAACCATGTGATTCAATCCGTCAAGAAGTCTCTTCCATGGTTCTCATGCAATCATGATTAATTTCATGGTCTTCATCAAAACCCATGGTTCTCATGCAATAATGAGGAATTACATGGACTTCATCCAAAAACACCATTCTTCATTAATCATCGTTAGATGGATCCTCAGATGGATTACACCTCACATTCTGCATTGTTGTAAACAATGTATCACCTTTGACACATGTTCTTTTGAACTTACGATCAGTGCAACAATCGTATGAATCACCATTACTCTACTTCATCGGAGTACTTCATGATCTCCTTCATTTTGATCTTCCATTCCTCCATTTCATTGGAGTACTTATTGATCTCCTTCATATTGAACTTCATTGAAAACTATTGACAACAAATAAAAACTTATACACAAAGTGGTTCCAACAATCTCCCCCTTTGTATTTTGTTGTCAATACCTTATACATCTTCTGAAATGAATTCGTCAATGTCAAAATGAGAATCTTCTCTTCAATCAACTTTTCTTTTCAAACTTTCATTTCAGTTTCTCTCCCCCTTATTGACAAGAAATATAAAGCACATGGTAGGGAGGGTATCGATCCACACATAAGCAATGTTTCATTAATCATTTCACTCTAAGTATACTTGAGCAATGCTCGATGTAGAAAGCAAGAGGATTTGATTTAGTCAACAAGGCTGTCCATTATTCACAGATCATGATACCAACATGAGATGAGAACTCATGTATTTTGTCTTCAAGGGTTTACCACTTTTATTTCAGGTAGAATAAAAACAAATGTGATAGGGAATAATAAACCTGAAACTCCTGCACTCACATCAGCAAACAGATCAAAAACATTCAAGTGCTATCGGCAGGATAAGTGACCTTGGGGTACTTCCATTCTTTTTATGTCACTGATCAATTCAGTTACTCCCCCTTTGTAGAATGATCTTTGATCTGAGTAACCAAGGGATAGAGATTTAGAAATGACATACCTTCTCCATTGACATGTTCTTCAAGAAATTCACATAGTAACTGCTTTTGAGTCCAGCTGAAGTTGATATTGATTGACACAATGTTTATGGAAGCTTCTTCATTTTTCTCCCCCTCAAGGGAAACACTCCTCATCATCTTCATCAAGAGTGATCCTTCATCAACATAATCTTTGAATATCAATTGAAGAATCTACTAAGGATGGAAACTTCTTTATCTTGGTTATCAAGAGTTGACAACATTCACTACTTCTCAGGTTCTCCCCATGAGAGCATGCTTCACCTTCAATTCCCTGCATTATTAGCACAAATACAATACACAAATGAATAAGGGAATAAGGTGGTTCCTCCTTGCTTCATCAATATGAGCTGCAGGGTTGAGGTGTTTTTCTCAACCAAGTTCCTCTGTTCAATCCAGTCTTCATGCCTGAACATTTCAACATATGTTCTGATATGTGTTGAAGTGGCATGGCTCTTTTCACATTCTCTTATGCTTTGTGTGGAGAATTGTTCTGCTTAACATCCACCATGAATGATACATTCTTACACCTCTCAAGGAACAATTCTTGTTCTGGTATTAATGTTAGACAACCTTTTTTAATGTGACCAGATTTCTTGCATCTCTCACACAGAACTTCTTTGACACGTGTGATTCTCTTGGTTTTCAATCTCTCATGAACTCTGTCTTCATCACGTGAAATTTTTCTTTTTTCCTTTGTCACCAGCCATGGCCTTTTCATCTTCAAGTTTCCTCATTCTTTTCAAATCCTCTGGCCAGATGACCAATATGTCATTTGGAACTATTGCAGCTGGTTTGGGTCTTCCACATGGATTCATCTGAGTTTCATCCCACATAGTGTTTCTTTTGGATGAATGACTTTTCAATTTCATGGATCTAAAATCCTGGGTCTTCTCAGCTTCCTTGCTTGAGATCTTCCTGGGAAATTGTGTGTTCACAATATTGTTCTGATTTCTTCCCAAGGAATATTCTTCCTTCTTAGCTAGCTTGTGTGGTCTTCTGTTCTTATCTGCTCTGGATATCTGTTGACATAGGCATGCACCATTCTTGTGACCACTACCGCTGCATACATCACAGATGTTATCAAGAATTCCAAATCTTTTTGCGGTGAACAGATGCTTCTGGATCTGCGGATGTTGCTTCTTCTTCTCTGGATTCCTTCCCTTTGATATAGGCTTTCCCTATGCTTTTCCATGTAAGGGATTGTAAAAACAATCTAGTGCACAGTGCCCAAATCTGTTGCAGCACCAACATTGGCCCACAAATCTTTTATTCTTTGTTTCTTCTGTATGAGGTTGTTGGGCCATCTTCTTAATATTTTGTGCTCTATTTGAGGAACCAACTTCCTCCTTTTGCTTCTCATCCACCCTATACATGGTGGTAGGTTTATTCCTCTCACCTTTCCTCATCCATACTTTCTTAGAACTTTTCTTCCAACCTGTACTGATTGTAGGAACGTATTTAGAAACATGAGTACAAGATGGTTTGGATGGTACCTTCACTTTCTCAGTTGCTTGTGATAGATCAATGAGTGAAGTCATGATCTTCTTATCACATGTTGGAGGTACTTCAGCTTTAGTAGCCTCCAATGAACATTGAGTACCAGCATCTCCTGTTTCATTCTTTTGTGGAGTCTCAATATGTGTCTTCTCAAGATTTGTCAATCGGGATTCCAATTTTTGACTTTCATTATTGAGGATGATCTTCTGATCTTCAATCATGATCATCTTCTCTTCACAAGTCTTCTTCAATCTTTCAACCTCATCCTCATGCATCTTAACTTTGTTTTGTAATAAAGAGTCAAGTTACCTAAATTTCATGGAAGTTTCTTCCAAACAAAAACTCTTGACTTCATTTCTCTTCTTCAGCTCAGCTTCAAGTGCATGGATCCTTTCTTTTAGAGTCTTATTGACTTCCTCTTTTTCTTCAAAGACCTTCACCTGTTTGGTGAGCTTCATACTTTCCATAGCTTTTCTTTCCAACCCATTTTCCATATTGTCAGCTTCCCTTTCTAATCGAGTGATCTCAACCTGCATAGATTGGAATAGGCTACAAATAATCGCAGCCCTTTCTTCAGGAATATCATGCAGATATGTTTTGAGTTTTTCCTGAAAGCTTGAATTAGGGGTGTCATACTTTCCTCTAGAAGAATCCTGAGCCACCTGCTTGATACTTTCCAAGCCTAATGTTTCTTCATTATTGGAATGGCATGGAGAACAAGACACTGCATCTTCTTTGGATATGAGGGACTTCTTCAGCTGCTTCTTCTCTTTATTTTTCCTGTTTGTCATGGTTTTGCAAGATATAGACTTCTGCTCAGAAATGAATGTGTCATTATCAAGACTGCACTTCATTGTTGACTTTAGGAAAGAAACTCAAATCCTCTTCTCTATATAATTACTAGAGAATATCCAACATACGTTAACCTTTCGCTTTGATAACACTTGTAGGACCCCGGGACACCCTGAGAGGGGAGGGGTGAATTAGGGTGTCAAATTTTTCTTCTTAAAGTTGTGGATCTTTTTCCCACATTGGTAGGAACTACCAAAATGTGTATGATGGATATGATCAGTAATGAAACATTCACATGCATAGAGATGACACAACTATTTTTACTTGGTTCACCACTAAGGGCTACATCCAAGGAGCATATGCTGACAGGTTATCGGTCGTACCTGAATCCACTATGCTTCACTAGCTGTAGATTACAATTGTTTGGGAATAGTCACTCTTTCCCAAGCTCACTGCCTTTACAAAGGTTCAGGAATAGCTCACTACTTCCCTCGGGTCATTCCTGTTGACTCCCCCTGGCTCACTGCCATTGGTGAAGTCTCACTCAGTTTATAGACGTTAAGGTCTCTTCAATATATTTGCATTGAAGTCTTTGTCTCCTATTCAGCATGAGACTTTTCTTACATCAGAGTCCTGAGTTGATGCTCTTTTGTATTCAACATTTTACTTTAGTGCAATGACTGAATGCACTAGATCCCCTTGTCTTAATTTTCCTGAATTACAATCACTTGTGTGATTTCTCAATAAATGATTCTCTGTTGAAGTCCAAATTTCATCCACCGATGAATACCCCTTTTCCCCTGTCCACTGGGTGAACAACCTTTGGAAAGGGCCTTCACAAAGTACCCTACTTCGCAAGGCTCCCAATTTTGCAAAGCTCAAACAAGCCTTCGTGGATTCCCTGCCTTTTCGCGAAGCTCAATCGCGAAGCACTCTCGCGATGCTCCAGCCTTCGCAATGCTGGGAAATCGCGGAGCTCCTGACTCTTCGAGAAGCTCACTGAGCCAACGCGGGGCGCAAGACTTTCGCGGAGCTAGAATAGCCGCCGCGAAGCTCCTCTTTCACGATACAGACTGACTTCGCGAGTGACCTTTGCGAACTGAGAGCAAAGGATTTTCGTTGAGATCTCTCTCACCTTCTCTTGAGGGGGTCAGACTCTATTTATAGGCGATTCCACCGACCCTCGACCCTTCCGCATGAAGTCAGCGCCACGTTAGATCAAATCGCGAAGCTCCAAAGTTCCCGCCAAAAATCTCTCAAAACCGTGAAGCACACCGACAATTTTCCGTTCACGGAGTTCGTCGTAATCGCGGAGAATCACCGTCATAATTCCATTGCACCTTCGCCGCGAAGCTCCCTCACAAACCCCTTCAGCGCCGTGAAGCTCCCTTGCAAAGCCCTTCATCGTTGGGAAGCTCTCCAGCCTCTGCCGTTCGCGAAGCTTGACGTAATCGCGAAGAATCACCGCCTCCATTTTTCTGGTCTTCGTGAAATCCAATCCATGCATCCCATATTCACAAAACTCATTCCTTTGCCATATTAAATTGTGATCTTCCTAGAGATCCACTTTTCGCGATGCTCGCCAAACTCCAAATTTTGGACCCCAAAAATTTGGCAAACACTGGAAAACAACGCCACCTTGTATCTGATCTTTTAGTCCACCTCTAGATCATCCATTCCTTTGTCGATGTTCCATGAATAAAACATGGATCATTATCCACATTCCTCGAACTCGACATGCCACCATGGAATCTCCTTTGTCAACAAATTTGTATGTCATCTGTTTGCTTTGTCAACAAGCACGATCACCTCAACAACACTTCTTCTTGGTGATATGTATCCTTCAGCAACTCTTCTGCTTTTATCACAAACTCCACTATTGTGATATGTATTCTTTGAAGGCATAGATTTACCATCATCATCTTCTATGACAATGTGATGTGCATGGCTATCTCAGAATTCCAATCCTTGCACGACCATCTTAGAATTCCAATCATTGGCACATTGTCTTCTTCATCAACCGCCATGATCTACTTCATGCAAACCATGTGATTCAATCCTTCAAGAAGTCTCTTCCATGGTTCTCATGCAATCATGAGTAATTGCATGGTCTTCATCAAAACCCATGGTTCTCATGCAATAATGAGGAATTGCATGGACTTCATCCAAAAACACCATTCTTCATTAATCATCGTCAGATGGATCCTCATATGGATTACACCTCACATTCTTCATTGTTGTAAACAATGTATCACCTTTGACACATGTTCTTTTGAACTTACGATCAGTGCAACAATCGTCTGAATCACCATTCCTCTACTTCATCGGAGTACTTCATGATCTCCTTCATTTTGATCTTCCATTACTCCATTTCATTGGAGTACTTATTGATCTCCTTCATTTTGATCTTCATTGAAAACTATTGACAACAAATACAAACTTATACACAAAGTGGTTCCAACAAAAACTTTATAGTCAAATATCAACTATGTCTAGTCAGTATGATGTATATAGAATATAGGACATATGTTTAAGATTAATTTCATAGTACCTCAAGGTTTTCATTATAGTCTAAGAACTGATATAACCCTTTGATATGATAATTAATATATGTAAATTACCATTTAAATAGTTGATGCAAAAAATATATACATTGTAATGGTAAGTATAGATCATGCACAACTCACTGTATACATGGTATGGTAATAGAAAATTAATTTTCAAGTTGGGTATAGGTCACCCACTATTATAACATAAACATTATCATCGATTATACTATAAATGTTAATGCCAACGAGCCCGTACTTGAGTGGTAAGGGATCCTGCTTGGCATCCAAGAGACCTAGGTTCAAAACCGGGTGGAGGCGAATTTTTGGGTACTATAGAAGGACTGTAGCAGTCACTATAGCAGCACTGTAGTAGTACTGTTCGGTACTGTAGTAGCCGGAACTATTCACCTGATTCGGGCCTTCGGGCCACCAGTTTGGGCCTACGAGTCTCAAGGGCCTTCGGGTCATCAAAGGCCTTCGGGTCATAGGGCCTTCCATCCACGAAGACTATGGAGTAGCCCAGTTCACACAGAACAGGCCCTAGAAGTGGATCAGAACTACAAGAGTAACAGCCTTCAAAAGCAGAGATAACCGGATTGGAAGAATGAGAGGGTATGACAGCCGCCATCGGGATCAGGCACCATGCAACTTTGTATGGGGCAATGCTAGCCGATCAGCAATGCAAGGTGGGGAGCTAGGTGATCAATGACGCAGAAGCTGGGGAGGGGTAGTTCAAGTGGGCTGGGCCTACGAGTCATGTATTGGGAATGGTATGCCTTTGGGACTTTGGGTCATGTATTGCGGGTTTGTCGGGCCTTGTTCCTTGGGCCTACGGGTCATGTACGAGTTTCCCTTCAACCCTTAAAAGGGGGATTATCCATAATAAAATAAAAAATAAGGCCTTCGGGCCATTCAGGCTATAAATGTTAATTTATTGTGTTCAGTTGTTCCAGTTTATATCTTGTTTTTATTTCAATTGATATGACTGTGATGCGGTTAGTTTTATGTATGATAAACCTGGCTATGGAGGTGGTAGGATGTAGTGGAGGTGGAGAGATGAATTTGATGGGTTGAGGGTGGATGTTGGACTTATGTTGTCTGTATGATAATTGAGTTTATGACTGATGATTGTTGACTTCTTTTGATTTACATATGTGAGTTTTATATATTGGTCACATATGTGTTATCTATATTATTGTATATTTATATTTTTAATTAATTATTATTTAGTTGCATTATACGTTGTATAATTTTTTTAATATTTTTTTATTTATAATTTTTATTATTTAAAATGTTTAGTATCATTTTCTATAAATCACTAATAAAAATAATCACCATACATATTAGCGATGTTTTTTTTTCATATTATTTATTTTTATTTTTTTCATTTAGTGGTTGTTCTGATAAACCAAAAAAATGTATAGAAAATTTTTGCTACTTGATTTTCAACAGTGAAATATGGAACAGTTTAAATAACTGCATCTAATTGGTTTGTTGACAGTTTAAACTATTACTAATTTGTATAAAACTGTCATTATAGGTTGGTTTTGGTGTAGTGAAAGCCTCTTTTTATCAGTGATAAAACTAGTGCTGATAAAAACCATTTTTTATGAGTGTTAAATGATATGATGATAAAATATAGATTTTATCAATGTTAATTATAGCATTGATAAAAATGGAATTTATTAGCCCTGATAAAATGTGTAGACCTATAGTTACACACAAATCATTGGTTCTTTATAATTAAAAATATTATTATTTATAGATGGACATATAGTATTTATTTTATAAAAAATATAATTAACTACTAATTACATTTAATTTTTTTAATTATAATTAAAAATTTATTAATTATATAAATGAATAAATATTTTTTTAAAACATGTATTTAATTATATCAATGTATAATTATATATATACATACCAAAATAATTAAAAAAGACATTAATAATTACTTAAATATAAATATTAATTGATAATTTTAGAATTATAATAATATATACAAAAATTAATTATAAATTCACTAAAATTATAAATATAAGTTTATTTTAAAAATTCATATAAAGATTCGAAGTTTCATTTTTTCAATGATATATATATATATATATGATTTTTTGTATTCATATATAAATATGCGTGTATTTTTGAACCCTACTATATGTGTTTGTGTAATAGGTAAAACCAACACATGCACATATATATCCAACTATATAAAATGTTTATATTATTAATTTTATTATAATTTCAATATAAAATAAACTAAAATTAATTACTAATATATAAAAATTCTAATATTAATTAATATTTTTATATAAATATTACTAATTACTAATTATAAATGTATCTAATATTAGTAGAATCATACATAAAAAATATTAATAATTATAAATTGTTTTAAAATATTATTACTTATATTTTAGAAAATATTATTAATTATCTAAATGAATAAATATTTTATAGTAATTAAAATATATAGTTATATTTAAAAATATTATAATTGTAATGTATTTAAATAAAAAATATTTTCAATACACATGTGGTCAGTGGGGTTCATCCTCATCGAGATTCTTGGACAATGGTTTTTGTTCCTCAGAACTGACGTATTCAGCTATCTCAAACCGATTATGGAAGTATGTTTTCTAGGGGAGGTTCTAGCAGCTATTCCCCAGCTCTAGTCCCATTGCTTTGGATTTGCTCCAAAAGTTGCTGGTGTTTGATACCTCGAGGAGGATCACGACGGAGAAGACACTCCCACACTTGTACCTATCATATTTGTGTGATCTGGGCTACATCCCATTGGAGCAGCAGGTGGGAGATGGGGGCTCACCGGAGGAGATGTAAAGGGGGTGATATGGGTGGAAATGATTAGGTATCATCCTCAACTAGGCTAAGGGATTCTATTACGAGAGATCATATTGAGTGGTAGTGTAGTGCACCTCAAGTAGGTAACTTTGAAAGCCTATAATTATAAATTATAAATATAATATTGATAAAATTTGAAACATTATCTAAAAATATAAAAAATAATTTAAAATAAAAATAATTTCATAAAAAAAATAATGAAATTTTTTTAATGGAACTAAATATTATTTTTTCAAAACCTAACATTTGTACTTATAATTTTTTAATGCAGTAAACATTTTTATGCAAATTAACATTTTTTGTTTTTTATTTTTATTTTATTTTACTTTCAATTAATTTTTTTGTACATTCAATGTTTTAAATTTCATTTATATTTTATTTATAGTGTATTTTTTGAGGATACATTTTCTGAAGCGTAAATGTTATGTTTTTAATCAATAATGTTTATGTCATTTAAATTAATTTTAGTTTATTATATTTCTATTTTTTTGTTTTCAACTATTTTTTATATAGTTAATCAAAGTTTTAATTTTTATTTATATTGTAATTATATTTTATATTTTATAGGCTTCCAAAGTTACCTACTTGAAATATAATTAGTTTTGTTGTGTTTCAAGTAGGAGACTTCAAAAATTTATAAAAAATAAACTATAAATAAAATCAAAATGAAATTTAAAACATAGAATAAACCCAAAAAAATAATTACAAATAAAAATATTTTCATCAAAACAATAAACCAACAACAAAATAGATGATACAAAACAATGTTGTTTTAAAAAGAATTTAAACAAAGTAGGTAACTCTAAAAGCTTATAAAATATAAAATATAATTAGATTCTAAATTTAATTTAATACATTCACTTAAAATATATAAAATAAATGAAAATGAAAATAATTTCATAAAAATAATAAATATAAAATATTTAGTATTAATAATAATACATGAGTTAATAATAAAAATATAAATATTTAATTAATCAAAAATATTTAATATTTTCTACTTTTTAATAATATAAAATATTATTAATAATAATTATATAATTATTAAAGTAATATTTTTTTAATATTATATTACTAATTAATACTATTTAATAATAATGTGATTATGTACATCATTATTCATAATTTTATTATTATTATTATTCATAAATAGTAATATTAATACTATTATCATGACTTTAATAAAATATAATTATGATGAATTTATTATTCTGACTTTATTTATAATATCATGACTTTATTGTCCACACCTTATTATCTTCCCAAGAGCTAGCTTATCAACACATAAGGAAGGAGTAACTGATTGCGGAAAGTGCTTGTAAAAATAGGAAAAAGTAACGGATGAGGAGGGATTTCAATTGGTCATCCCTCAGAAATCTAGTGCAAAGATTCCATCTGGTCTAACCCTGATGTAGGATGACCCTCCAGGTAGTATATCTTTTCAAGTTTCCCCTTTACAGATTTAGTATCCAAGTGCTAATGAGAAGTTGGAGTGGTCTTATCCACCCAACTTTACCGACTTAACGAAAAATGCCCATGACTCTTTTGGTAAGGCCTCAGAGGAAGACTGTTCCATTCCATGAAAAAAACTCTAGTATTATACTTCCATAGGATCAGGATAGTGAAAGAACTAAGGTCCTTAGTAAGGAAGCAATAGACTGTTTTTTTCACAACTTGAATCCCTTTATTCTTTGACGAAGTTAGATATTTTTGGTTTTAATGAATATTTAATAGTAAAAAATTTATTATCAATTAACATTGAAGATGGATTTGGATCTAATCCAAAGATGAAATTTTTGAGATCTATCATGGAAGTTCAGGACTTGCTCCATGTCAGAGAACTCATCTGAATCTTCATCATAGGAAGATCAAGAGGCTTCATCAAAGGTCAAGACTTGGCTGAGAGGTCAAATTCCAAAGGGCAGTGGAAGAAACCCTAGGAACTTGGGATCTAGAGGGACTTGCAGGGGTTGACTTTCCATTGGATTCTATCTTTTGATGTAGGCATTTAATGCCTTACTTTGATCCATCTCTATCATTGTATGTTTCTTTTTTGTAATAATTTTATGGTCATGGGTTTGGTTTCCAAATCCATAAATGAGCCATTTTCAGTATCACATTATTAATTACAATATTATTGTAATTCTTAAGAATTTCATATTTTTTATTTTTTATTGAATAAAAAATTCAATATATCAATTTTTAGCTACGTTAATAATTTTATTATTAATTTAATACTTTTTTTATTTATATCATTCACTATGCTACTTATTACTAAATTATTATTAATAATAAATAAATAAATAATAAATGATAATAGTAAATCTATAATTTATAAATTCATTATTATAATGTAAAAATAATTAATATATTATTTTTATTAAGTTATAGTAATTAATATATTATTTAATAAGTATAATATTTAATAATAATACTGTTATTTACATCATCATCATTATCATTATTAATAGTATTATAAGTCATAAATATAATATACATATAATAATTTACATTTCACAAAAGATATTTATTTAATAATAATTAATAATAATAATAATAATATTAACTAAACTAATAATAATATAATTAATATTGATTCAATTATTAATTATTACTAATTATTTTTAAATATCAAATTAAATATACTATTAATTTCATTATTTATATTTATTATTATAAATTAATAGTAATAATAATAATAATAATAATATTATTAGTTATATTATTCATCACATCATTTAAAAATAATTTTTTTTAATATTAATTATTTTTTTAACAACATTAATGATATTATTTGTAATCATTGATATGACTTTATTAATTACTATTTGTCACATTATCAAATGATAATTTTTTGAAAATATGTTATGATTTATGATTTATCATCAATAATGTGTTATTATAATTAATATATTATTCATTAAATGATGGAAAAGTGGTTTTTTAATCCCACATCGAAAATGTGGAAAATATGTCGAGTACCGCACCCATATAAAATGGGAGGTTGGTTGAGATTTTACAAAATATCTTCGAAATACTTCACTTAAAGTAATAATGAATATAAAAATTGGTAAATACTATTTGATGTTTTATTTATATATACATATATATATAAAATAAAAAAAAATAAAATAAAAATTTGAGAAAAAATATAAGGGAGGGTTCTCTTTAAGAGAGATCCTTATTTAAAAAAACTTTTTAAGAATGTGTTGTCTCAGACAATGCCTTCTTTATAAATTTGTTAAAGAAGGCATTGTCTCAGACAAATCCCAGTATTCATTAAACCCCCACATCTCTAATGGTATATTGGGTACTAGTTTCCCAATTTACATAAATTCAGATTTTTTCCATTATATCAGAAAATTTTCCATCAGAAATTCTTGGGTATCATCCTCAACTGTGTCA
This sequence comes from Viscum album, assembly GCA_963277665.1. Lineage (NCBI taxonomy): Eukaryota > Viridiplantae > Streptophyta > Magnoliopsida > Santalales > Viscaceae > Viscum > Viscum album. The sequence goes on along the minus strand of OY728134.1, from coordinate 628,223,468 downwards.
ATGGGTTATGTGAGATCATATTTAGTGGCAGTTTAGTGTACCTCATCTATGAAGATTCAAGGATTATTAATGAAACATGACATTCTAGAATTGAACATCTTCTACAAAGGAATATGACACCACCACCAATGGAGTTTATGTGTTGAGACTCAAGTTCATTCACTCGTGGAATTTAAATAATTCACCTAAAACCTCATATCTTTGATGCTTTTCATGTATCTTAAGGATATTTATTATTTTGTAGGCATCAATATTCTTGTGTTTATTTTGAAACTTTGGCTCCATATAAACCACCATGAAAATGAAAACATCAAACAAATCTTCTTTATCCATTTGATAAACTTAAAAAACCCATTGTTATAAGAGTAGGGAAAATGTGATTGACTACACTACTATAAATAGCTCTTTTAACAGTGCTAAAAAGATCTTTGTCATTGCAAAAAATCACCAACATCATAAGTGATATTAAAAGAACTCATCCTTTATCAGCACTTTCTTTTAGTGATGATAAAGAGGTCATTTATCAACATTTCTACTAGGACTGATAAACTAACACTTTATCAGTGACTTATTTTAGCACTAATAAATGGTTCCTTTATTAGTGATTTTACTAGCACTGATAAAGGGGGCCTTTATCAGCACTTTTGGTAGCACTGATAAAGGCCATGCAGCTGCAGTAATGCTGCATCATCCCTATAACAACAAACACAATCATAAATCAAACAAATATAAATAAAAATATAAATAAAAGCATATTGAAATAAAAATATAACATTGCATAATAATTTCAATTTAAAATTTATATAAAAAATATTTAAATTGATGTGATATTTACAATTAATCCAAAAAAACTACAACCAATATAAAATATCAAAACTCTTATAATAGGATGTCTCCAAAGATCAAAATCCATACAAAATTTTGTCCCTACAATAAAACCAATGTTGATTTTAGTAAAAGTGAATTAAAAAATAAAAAAAATTTAATTTTAATGCTATATAATCCACATATGATAAATTATATTGTTAATTACTGTATATATATATATATTAATGATATTGTAGTTAATCGCGCATTAGATTGATGTGCGGTCAATTCCTACACATCAAAAATGATTTATGGATCATTTTTGTAAAGTTTGAAAACAATATGAACACATTTTCTTGTTTTTGGCCATGTGATACATTTTTTAAACTAAAATGAAACTTTTATATTGAAAAGACACACTTCAAGTCATATCGACCATAACATTTGTTGGATTGATGTGAGATTGATTTTTATACAACACAAATTAATTCTAGATCATTTTCCTGAAGTTTGAAAAAAAACTGATCTTGTTTGCATAGTTTTGGCTATGTGATATGCGTTTTAAACTTAAATGAAACTTTTATATTGAAAACATGCACTTAGAGTCATTCCAACCACATAGTGTGTCATATTGACATGAAATCATTTCCTATATGTCACAAATGAATTATAGATCACTTTCTTACATTTTAATAATAATTCAACCTCATTTGTTCAGTTTTGGGCATGTGATGCATGTTTTAAACTAAAATGACACTTTTATATTGAAATCACACACTTTAAGTCATACTGACTGCATCATTTTTCAAATTGACGTGTGGTTGATTCCTATATGTCAAAAAATTATTATGGATCATTTTAATAAAGTTTGAAAAAAATCCAATATAATTTTCTCAATTTTGGATATGTGATGTGTGTTTTAAACTAAAATGACACTTCTATATTGAAAACATGAATTTTGAGTGATATCTTCCAAATTTTCTATCAGATTTATGTTTGATTTATTCCTACATGTCACAAATTAATTATGCATCATTTTCATGATGTTTGAAAACAATACAATCTCTTTTTCTTGGTTTTTTTACTATGTGACACTTTTAAACTAAAATGACACTTTTATATCGAAAACATGGACTTCGAGTCATACCAACCACATTGTGTGTCAGATTGACATATGGTTGATTCCTAAATGTCGCAAATGAATTATTAATTATTTCCCTAAATTTTGAAAACAATTCAAGTTCATTTACCCAGTTTTGGCTATGTAACATGCATTTTAAACTTAAATGAAACTTCTATATTGAAATCACACACTTCAAGTTATACCAGACACATAGCATGTCATATTTACATATAGATTATTATTATAAGTCAGAAATGAATTATGTATCATTTTACTAAATTATAAAAACAATATACACGTGTTTTCTCAACTTTGAGTATGTCAAGTGTGTTTTGAACTAAAATATCAAATTTAAACTAAAAACATACACTTTGAAAAATATCAGACACATCATGTCTTATATTGAGGTTATGATGATTATAAAATGTCACAAATGTGTTTTGGATCATTTTTTATAAAGTATCAAAAAAATCTGAATGTGTTTTATCAGTTTTGAGTATACGACGCGTGTTTTGAACTAAACGACCAATTTTAAATTGAAAACATGAACTTTAAGTCATAACGACCACATCGTATATCATATTGATGTGTGGTCAATTAATATAAATAAAAAATAAATTATATATTGTTTTCAAAAAGTTTTAAAACAATCTGATCTCATTTTCTTAACTTTGGACATGTGATGCACATTTTAAACTTAAATGACACTTCTATATTGAAAATAGACACTTTGAGTCATACCAACTGAATATTGTGTAGGATTGATGTGTGATTGATTCCTATACATCAAAAATGACTTATGGATCATTTTTCTAAAGTATCAAAATAATCTGATTTTTTTCTTTTTTTTGAGTATGTCACTTGTGTTTTGAACTAAAACATCATTTTTAAACAAAAAACATACACTTTGAGTCATACTAGGCACACTGTATCTTGGATTGAGGTGTGGTTGATTCCTATATATCAGAAATGTGTTATGGATCATCATTAAAAATCATCAAAACAATATAAATGTGTTTTCTTAGTTTTAAGTATGTGGCATGTGTTTTGAACTAAACTGCCAATTTTAAAATGAAAACAAGCACTTTGAGTCATACCAGATACACCATGTATCAGATTGACATGTGGATAATTCTAACACATAAAAAACGACTTATGGATCATTTTTCTAAATTATCAAAATAATATGAATATGTTTTCTTGGTTTTGAGTATTTGGTGTTTGTTTTGAACTAAAATGTCAGTTTTGAACTGAAAACACACACTTTGAGTCATGCCGAATACACCATGTACCATATTTAGGTTGGGTTGATCCCTACATGTCACAAATGACTTATTTATAAGTTTCTTAAAGTACCAAAACACCATGAATGAATTTTATTAGTTTTGAGTATGTGATGTGCTTTTTGAACTAAAATGTAAATTATACACTAAAAACACACAATTAGAGTCATACTGAGAACACTCTGTGTCATATTGATGTGTGTTTTATTGAGGTGTGGATAAATACTATATCATTCAAGTAAATATTAATGAAATATCTTTTAGGAAGTCATAATTTGACTTCAACTATTGAAAAATCCCTTGGTAGATACATCCTTATGATTCACTTCATGTTTTAGGCAGTATGAGATTTCATCTTCCAACTGAAAGGAAGATGTTATATCTTTTATAGATTGTTTCTAATAGTTAAAATAAAATTATAAATTCCCAAAATATTTGTGAAAAAACTAAATAAGTATCACATAAAAATGATAAGGAAATTAACTTAAATATAGTAGATAAAATGATGAAAAAATTAAGTAAATAGGTATTAGGAAGTCACCTTTTCATGATGTATATATATATTCTCAACCCACTTCCCTATCAACATTATCTCAGTTATAGCCTTGAATTCTAATATCTCATGCGCACGAGCATATTTAGACATGTTACTAGCTATTTCAAAATCTATAGAGCATAACCCTCCATTATAATTCTCCATGAGAAACAGGTCAAAAATAATATATAAGAATTATGATACTAATGATTCACACCCAAAATGTTTCTATAAGGTCATAGATTATACTAGATCATAAAAATAATAGTAAATCAACCAAATTTGATGTTAGAAAACATTCTGACACCATATACTATCCCCACTCATCTCTAAACAAATTTATTTATTCTTTTGAGTGTGTAGATTATTATAAATCATGGTAATACTAAGAAAATATAGACAAAAAAATTATTAAGAAATATTTTTAATGAAATTATAATTACCTTTAGAAATTACCTATTTAGGGATGCTGGAATTTTGATGGTATATTATATCTTTCATAAATTTTCACACATAATATCCACAATCCTTGTTGTTATTTTGATTCAAAAATTGTAGAAACATTGACCAAAATGAGTAAATTGTTTTAAAATATGTCTTGATAGTTAAATATTTCTATATATAACTTATTTTTTTTCCATTTTAAGAAATAAATTGGCTTCTTATGTTTAGTTACTGAACTCATACCATGATTTAGCCAATATTTATAAATCACCCTGTTATAAAAAAATTCTCATTAAAAAACAATTAAACATATAATTCAAATTTTATCTATAAAATATTGATTGTAGTGCATTAAAAATTAACAATACACATCACATGTGATTTTTTTGATGGAAATACATACATTGGATCAGAAAAATAAACATTTGGAATATCTAAATTGATTACGATCAACATCCAGTGCTTCCTAAAAAAACAAAAACAAATAAGTAATGAAAAAAATACAAATATATGTTATATGATTAGATTGTAGAGTTTTAACCCTACATTATAGTAATCAAGAAGAGTATTTCATATATTATTTTCTTATTAAATGCCTCACTTAGTTTATCTTATTTCTTATCAATTTTTTCTACTTCGAAAGAAATTTCATGCGTAGAAATGGTACAGGGATTAATGAATCCAAATCCCGATTCACAGGGTTTTCCCTTTGTATATTAGTAATATAAATGCCTGTAGAAAATATGAATAGTTATCACATTTAATGAAAATAATAGATCATTTATTGGATAGAAGGATTGTGAAAATTTATCTCATGTGTGTATTCACAACAGAGACTCCAAACCCTTAAAACTTGATAATCTCATTTATATTCTTGAGACTAACCATGTTCATAATGAAATTTAAAAATATTTCTTATTCATATTGAATGTAGAACACATATATATATTTGAATGTGGTTTCTATATGAACTTGTAATCTTAATATATTTTGGAGTAAAACTGGTGGTGATAAGGTACTTTTGAAAGGTCCTTTTTTTCTTGGTCGATTCACTATATTGTCTTCATCCAACCATCTATTCCCCCATATTTTTATCTGTATGTATTACCTTTCCTCATTTCAGAATTTTTTTCATCAACTGTTAAAGGTTTTTCATTTGTAAAAAAATTATTAAGGACATACCTCATGTGTCTTTATTATATTATATGACCATACTATAAAAGTTATAATAGAATCATTGACCATTGTAATATCAAGATCATCAAGATGAATAAGAAACTTAACTGTTGGCTCATGAGTTATTGAAATACCCACTCTCATATCATATTTTTGGAGTTATTTATTATGTAGAATGTATGTTATGATATTATACATTGTACCCCTCTCAATAAGGCGATGCATGGGTATTAGTAGATATAAATCACAGAAAACTTCACCCTATAGAATTTTAGTAATATATAATTATCGGAAGTTTTTTTATTCACATTTAGGAGAAAGAGTAATGAAAAAATTGATTACCTTAGGTAAGATAGGTGGTTGAGGGGAATGGATAGCCTCAAAGATAGTGGGTTTATGTGGATCTTCATGTACTAATATTTGTTCCACTTCTGGTTTTCTTTGATCCTTTTGAATACATTGGTCCACCAAACTAAACCAGAAAATAATATCTTTAAAAGCATATATTTTCCCCTATAATCATTTCATCATCTCATATGTATCTCCCTAAAACTTTGTCTTCTCAAAATATGTTCAAGGTGAAACTCCAAAACCTACACCTCTAATGTAGACATATTTTTCTAGCCACTTCAAAGATGCTGAAATTATTTTTTATTTAGATATGGATGATACTGATTCTTTTGTCTAAAACATATAAAAATATATGAACATAAATATATATTTTTATGTAATATTATTATAAAGCGTAATGAATTGATGTCATGTAATACTTACACATGATTCCCATACTACTCATGTGTTTTAATCAACTGGTTTACCCTCTTTATTTATACGGTCATCCTTCCATAGCACATGACGTAGGATGTAAGTGGATTTAGATTTTGATTCATCAATATGTATATAAACAAAGTAAAATTTTGTTTCATATCCCATAAAATTTTTATTATAGATTTAAAATACATACTATTTTCTTTTCAAGTTGAGTGTACCCCATACTTTCTTTAAGGTAAGGGTACATTGGGTTTTTTACATGTTGTTTATTTTAAACACTCTTTTTTTATTTCATAAATTAATAATTTTGAATCAAAGTGTATAAAATAAATAATTTCAAATAAAATATTATTGACTACATTACACCTGAAATGACTTATCATCATTAATTTTAATGAAATATTTACATGTATCATATTTTATAATGTGTGTATATGTAACTGGTGGATATGTCTTTAATTTATCCTTAGCATCCCTAAGATGATGTTTTGTAAGAAGTGGCCAGAAGCCTTTGTGAGATTTTCTAGCATCCATTAAGACACATTTATTATAGATTTAATCTAAAATAAATTAACTCTATAAGGGATAATGGACATTAAATAAATGTTTCATTATATAAATTTTCAGTAAAATAGAGAAAGTATATCGTAACATTACCTTAATATCTTCCCAAATGGTTTACTTCGATACATGCTGGACATGGTGCCTTGTGTCTATATCAATTGGCACATGCATTCTAATTATAAACCCAACATAACTAATGAACATTTACTTGTTGGGGTCAATAGGTTGGCCACATTTATTCCAGCCAACTTTAAATTTTATACCCTTTTTCCTTTCCTATACAATTTTATTTAATAGAGTTATGATACACCATTCTTGTTTTTTCATCAACTTTTTATTGATCCCATAATAATTATGTAATTTCAGAATCAACCATCTATTATTCCTTGGTATTGGTAACATCATCATGTTTATAATTCATTATCTTAATGAGTAGACAAACATTTAATTTAAATTATGTAAATTTAGAAGATAACACATAATATTATGAGGGAAAACATAGTATATTAAAAAAAACTTTAACATTCTTATTGAATTTTTTTTCTTTAAAGGATGATGAGATTTGGATCCTCTATCAAGTATCCAAATACCCTCTCTATGTCCCCCTTTAAATTAAAAGGTATTTTATACATTGGTACCACCGTGCAATCATCAACTTTCACCACACTCCTATTTTTAACCCATTTGCAACATAAAATTAGAACATGAAATGTTGTATAATCCAACTCATATATCTATTCAATGATGCTGAAATATAACATATTCACATAAATTGGATTTCTATTATTGGAACCAGATATGTGAATCTCTTCTTCCATAAGCATAAATCCACTATTTTTCATCATATTGTGTTTATATCATTCCTTTGTATAGAACACATAACCATTAATTAAAAAACCAGTATAAGATATAACATTTTCATTTGGTCCCCCCGACTAGCCATCAAATTCATTCGTTAATTGAATTAATATTTTTAGACAAATCTTTATAAATATGTTCTTAAAACAATTATATAAACTATTGGTTATGTGTATTGGATATCCATCCTTGATCCCTTAATGGATTCAAATGTCTAAGAATTACTTTGAGGTCTTCAACATATGGAGCAACCTCTACACTATTATGTAAGATGTAAAGGTGATCCTGCTCCCAATATATGATGGTAATTGTAATAAAATATCTTCTAGAAATCCCTTCACCCACAAGGTGTATTATATGATGAGACTTTGGGAGACCAAAACTATCAACATCTGATAGATAATCTTTATATAATTCAATATCTTCTTCAACAATATATCAACCTACAATAAAAACTTATAAATTTTTTTTATTCTTAACATAACCTTTCAAAATATTTATATATTGTTCAATAGGGTACATCCATCTATAATGGATATGACAACATAGTTGAACCTCTATAAACAATTGAACCACTAGGTGGACCATTATACAAAAGAATGATTATGGAAAGAACATATCTAATTCACATAATATGACTACAACCTCCTTATTCATGATTGTAAAATTTTTCAAGTCTATAAAATTACTGTATATGTATTTGAAAAAGAAGTATATCTTGGTTAATATATGACATATATTTTTATCTAAAATGCAATGTAAAGTGTTGGGCATCAAATAAAACTTGAAATTCATGTGATTTTAGACCCTATAACTTCAAATTTTTCATGAAAAAAATATTATTGATATTTGATGAATATCCCTATGAAACTTTTACACCATTAAGTAAATTAAAAAATTGATATTTCTATTTTTTGGATATAGATTAAGATATAAGAGGAAGAAAATTCCACTTTATACCCTTCACTAGTGCCAACTCTTCCCTTATCCCCATATCAATCATGTACAACCTAGCCTTGATGATATCTTTTGTTTTTTCAGAAACATTTTGTAATGTGAAAATGACACCATCAAATACATTTTTTTGTACATACATGACATCAAGAAAATTTCTAATGTACCAACAATTATAGTACAATAATTCAAAGAAAATTGATCTCTTTTTCCAAGAAGATTTGGAAGGTTTTTTAAAAATGGTTTACAAAAAACAGTGTCAATATCTTTTACTTTATCAAAATTTTGATCACCCATTAGTGGATATGGTGTTGTACCTTGTTCAGTATTCCCATTGAATGCTATCATCTAGGATCGTTATTTATATTGTCGAGGTAAAAATTTCTAATGTCCTCAAAACACAGTCATTGAGGAATGTTTCTACCAAACTGAGTGTGTGCATTCTTCACAAATGAGACACCCCAACATTCCTTTAATGTTATATATTAACAAATTTCCATAAGCATCAAAGTCATTTATCATCCCATACAACATGGATCTCAATGTGAAATATTCACTTCTATGGGAATCATACATTATAACACCTATATCCCAAATCAATTTCAGATCTTGAATCAATGGATCCAACTAGACATCATTATCATTACTAGGTTGTTTTGGTCTAGATATAAGAATAGAAAAAATAATGTATTTGCGATTTATGCACAACCATGGTGGAAATTTATAATTTACTAACATAACTAGACATGTACTATGAGTAATATTTTGTACACAAAAAGGATTTATCCCATCTGTAGATAATTCAAGATCAAATTTTCTCAACTCATTTACAAATTTAGGATACTCATAATAAATTTTCTTCCATAAAGGATATTCTACTGGATGACATAGTTTTCGATCTTCAATTCTTGTATCTGCATGCCATTCTAATTATCTAGCAGTTCCCTGGCATCTATATAGTATTTTAAACCATGAAATGATAGGAAAGAACCATATATATTTGAAATTAATTGATTTATCTTTATTATATCAATTTGTTCCACACTTAAGGAATTTTCTAAGTGATTCATGGTTCTTAAGAAACGTTACAAAATCATTTGTACATACATGATTTTTTTAGAGACCATGCCCATTGAATGTAACATTCATTTAGAATCATATGTTCGACAAGGAAGTTAATTTTATTCTAGTAGCATATCATTTATTAAACCAAGTGGTTATATAAATCTAGTGCTGCTCTATCTACTACCATCGTTCAAATTATATAAATTCAATACAACTGACAATGCTGTGTATTTAATATAAGAAGTATACAATGGTATCTTAGCATGGATATTTAAATTCTCAAAAAACTTTGGAAAATCACAAAGGTTATCTTCAATTTACATTTTAATTTCTTCCACACAATATTCATCATCACTTACACTGATATTAATATCAAATGATCAATAAAATACAGTGTTATCACAATCAGTGTGTACATTTATTTTCTATCTATATTTAATCCAACATTTATAGCTTTGATCTATTCTATGATGAATCAAATTTTCTTCCAACTCTTCCATATTAATTTGTCTTGAATAAAAATAATGCAAACACATACAAAAGATTTTAGAAGGGTCGTATGTATGCTCCATTGTAAACTTGATGAACCCTTTAACTTTATCTTCATACTCTTTTGTTATACGATTAGTGTGCAACCATTTTCAATTCATATCCATCCTATTAGGTTTATAAAATATTAATTTTTATAAAAACTAAATAAATACACATAATATATTCATAATCAAAGGAGAAAGTTATATATAATTATAATAAAGGGAACCCAACATTTAAATGTTATTGGTGATGATTTCTGAAAAGTTATCATTTTACACTAGGATAACATGAAAAGAAACAACTCGGGGTAAACATGTGGTTATTTGTCAAGATGCTAGAAAAAATGAAGAAAAATATAATTGGAACTGAGGTTTAAATGAAAGTGGAAAGAATACTAAATGGTTTTAGCAGGGGATTAAACTATTATGAGTGAAAATTTACAAAACTAGGGCACTATGAATGAATAAGTAGGTGAATTAACCTGCTTAATAAATATCTAAATCTTTATACTGTGTATTCTCACTTTTTGTATAGTTCTTACAAGAATAAAATTTTAATTGAACATGAGGTTAGTAATTTTTATTAAAAAATTCCTATCATATATGTTCCTAAAAATGAAAATATAAAAAGGATTGGGGTTCTTCTTCCTAGTAATGGAAGAAAATGGGAAGAATTTCTTAATTTTAATTTATGGGAGCTAGAAGCATACCTGAAACTTGGAGAGGATTACCATCTATGCACTGTAAAACCCCCACCTACTTATCATATGAAGTCACCACCTTTAATGATAAGTGGTTAGAGTTTTTATAGTGCACATATGGTCCTTTCATACAAATCCTCATTTAATTTGGAGATCCATGAAATCAGAGTGAGAAATTTTCAAAAAAAGATCCTACATATGATTAATTCAATGATATATCATATGATTAAATAGATAGAAAATATCCAGAAAAATTAGTGAGCGATTGAAGTCAAATATAGAGATGATATGATGTTTATTAGTTTCTTTACTTCGTACATGGTGGTTCGGGTGCTGTTTTAGTGACAAGATGCTTATGAGTCGAATTTGATCTTTTGTAAGATGATGAAAATTTTGATAGGGCCCAATCACATGGTCTTCAGAACCCAACATTTAAAGAAAATATTTAACTTAAATCCAATGAACTAGATGCCTCGGGCTAGGGTTCTTAAGCTACTAGAAAAACTAAAGAACAATCTAATTGGGGTTTCATGAATGCTTCAAATTTAAACAATTCATATGGATGGGATGAAGTCTCAAATAAAAACAATGAAAAATTTATAAATATATATAGAATCCATCCTCAAATTTTTGACACATATTTTAAGGAGTGTTCCAAAAGTAAAAGGAAATTATTAATATTCAATTCCATTGAATATATTTAAATTTTGTACTTTTCACTACTAATTTTCCAATTTTTATAGAAAAGAAAAGAGAAAATTAATATGATTTAACAAGAATTTCACATAAGAAGAAAACTGAAAAGTTTAGAAACCTAAAATTTCCACATAGATAATGGATAAGAATTTCAAAAAACTCAAAACGTATATTTATTATATAAATTAGATGATGATAAAAGTGGTGATTATGATATTGAATTTGAAACATTAATTAAATAAGAGGTGGGGTTACTGATTTTAAAATTGAATGATGATGAGTTCCCTTGTGATAAAGATAATGGTGATGAAAATGATGAAAAATATGAAATGATTAGTTCCTAGTGGGATCAACAAATGTTCACAATAATGAAATTATTAAAAGGATTGGGTTTATTTTGTTTTTTAATGAAATAAAATGGGTAGGATTATTTGATTTTAATCTATGTGAGTAAGAAGGAAACTTGGAACTTATATCCCTATCCCTTTTTTTTGAAGTTTGATCAAATTACTCACTCCAAAATTACCCCAAGATGTAGAAGAAGTATGAAAGTTTGGGTGATCAACACTTATCAATGGACACATGTCACATATGACAAGTATCAATCACCTGAACTTTCACACTCCTTCCAAATCATAATATGAACCAAGTGATAGCCAAGTAGTGTGTGTTGGTTGTGTCATATATGGTCTACATGAGGGAGGTGACATGAATCAAAGAAAATATCACAAGGATAAATACACTGATAAAAGAGAATAGGTAATATTGACTAAAGATATACATTTTTAAATAAAGTATATATATAAATAAAAATATATTTACATGGATTTATACAAAATATTATAATAAAATATTCACAAATGGAATTTTCATAAATTAGTAAACAAATTAGATCTCCAAATATTTTTAGGCATGGGGTATTTTTAGAAAATTATTTATATTATAAAATAATACCATATAAACTTCTTATAAAATTAATCAACATGATTTTGAAAAATAATATTTATCATATTTAAATGTTCACTCTATATAAATAAGAAAAATTCCAATTTAAAACTATTTTTTATAATACACATTTAAGAAACCCACTCAATTTTTCAAGAAAAAAAATCAAAATACCAATTTATATGAAGAATGGTTTAGTTTAACTTCAAAGGATACATTCAGTGAAAATTTAAACACTTCAAAATCTCATAAAAAATGACTGATTATCAGTTTTTATTTTAAATTCATCACAACCATATTTCAAAAAATGAACATGTACTCCTCATGAAATTTCAATAGATCAATTGAAAATTTTGAAATAAACAAATTTAATAGATAATATCACATGAATTTCTAAATCTAGAATGTATTTATGATTTTAGAAAATATTCTAGAAACATAAAAAGTGATAGTTTTATGCACATCCTAATTAGATATATCTACAACATGTACAACAACACATTCAAAAATATATTAGCCTCATTTTATAATAATAATTAATAATCATGAAGGTGAGGGAGATGGTGAAACAATATTGTCTCAAGGTGAGGGAGATTTAGTGGAGAATCAAAGAGGTAGATCGTGGTAAAATTTCTCACACACACTTTTAAGATCCTTTGGGAAAATTTAAAACACCCAAAGAATAAATAAAAATGCCGAAATCTTGAACGATAGATAATAAGTCACATACCATCGGATTTGAAAGTGTAGATTCATCTGAGGGAGAGCGAGGGAGAGTGAGGGAGAGCATATGATGAGGGAGAGCACACCGTGGTGAGGGAGAGAGGTGGTAGGGGAGAGAAAACAATGATGAGGTAGAGCGGTATTGAGATTTTAGTTCCATGAGAGCTTGAATGATGTGAGAGAATCAATTAGGTTAGGGTTAAATTTATAAGGTCATGAAGTGTTTTATCATCTTTTTAAAAACAGAATTGATAAAGAAGGGTTTTGTGAGCATTAAAATAATAAGTGCTAATAAAACCACTTTTTATCAGTACTATAATTTTAGCATTGATTAAGATAGGTTTTATCAACACTAAAAATTATAGCGTTGATAAAGACCTCTCTTTATCAGTACTAGAAAAGCACTGATAAAGACCTATATAATTAATATTTAATAATATAATTAATTTAAATAAAAAATTTAAATGTATATAGTTATAAATATTTTTTTATATAATTATAAATATATTTAAATAATTGTAAATATGTATTTATAAATATAAATATAAATATATATAAATATATATAAATATATATAATTATAAATAAATAATTATTTATATAATTATAAATATATTAAAAGAATTGTAAATATGTATTTATAAATATAATTATAGATATATAATTATAATTATAATTATAATTATAATTATAATTATAATTATAAATATAATTATATATATTTGTAAATATATTTATAAATATTTGTATATAATTATAAATATATTTATATAATTATATAATTATATATATATATTATTATTATATAAATGTATATAATTATAACTATAGTAAATATATTTATAATTTAAATATATTTAATATAATTTTATAATTATTTAAATATATAATAATTTATTTTTAATTATATAAATGCTCAAAAGGTTCAGAAGACAGGAGAACACGCTCCTAAAGAAATTTATTAAAAAATTAAAGACGACAGTGGAAAGAGAATGGATGAGGTCAAACAAAGACATGCCCTCATAAAAAAAAGGAATCCTACAAATCAAGAATAGGTCCATAATCATGATCAGAGCCTTCGTCGTCTTTAGCATTTTCCCACTCTGACTGTGAGATCTTTTGATTAGAAAACACATAATACTTATCCCTGAGCCGTTCCAGAGTGAGCCCTTTTGTGGAAGAACTAGTAGAAACATTTTTTCAACGTCCTCATTCACTATCCCAATAATCACGACCACATCCTCAACCATGATTTTTGGGATGTCGACCCCGCTGCCAAGTCTTAACATGTTTCCAAGACCCTTCTGAATCTTCCCTCTCCAAATCATAAATATCTTACTCCATGAGGTTATGCTCCTTAACAGGTGTAGAATTGACTAGCTGGGCAGGAGATCCCTCTTTATCCATCAGTTTCTTTGAAGCCGAGAAAGAGTAATTCATTCTATTTTTCCTTTTGATATCACCTTTTGTAAGAAAGGTCATATCTTGCATGAGTTGAGAATAAACATGAGCTTTCATGTAAACCTCAAAATATGAATCATTACCTCCAAACACCTGATCATGGATTTCACCAGTTAGCACAACCTCTCCATATTCAATGTTCCCACTAGCCCATGCTTGATCCATCTAATGTACTTCCTCAAAAATCCCCACTTTGGTGATCAAAACATCTCTAAAAGACAGGGACTTATGAGTGTCCCCTGATTCCAGAGTAGCCGACTCCTGTACAACCATTTCATCCATTTCCACAAGGACTGCCCAGTTAGATGGTCCACTACTTGATCCACCCATAGGTTTCTCATTTAACATCACTCCCTTACCTTTAGGCATCAGAGAAATGTCAATCTCAGAAACATGCACCAGATCCACGCTTGCCACAGGACTCACACGCTAAGTTCTAACATGATTAGGGGGATTTTTTGTGACATCACCCTTCAAATCAACCTTCTTGCGGAAATGATCAACATGATGTCTCTTCAAACCACACTTCTTACAAGAGAGTTTCCTTTGACAAGAATCCAACAAGTGACCAACAACTATACAATTGTCACAAAAGATAGGTTTCTTCTCATATTCCACATCAATAAAATTTTTATATATGGGGGTAGAGAGATTTACCATCTAAAAAATGGGGAAACTCAGATCAATCTCCACTAATATCCTAGCAAAGTTCCCAAACCACACATTTTTGGTTTCTTTCTCAAGCCTAATGGGAGACCCAATTGCACTGGTAATGTCATGCAGAATCCTCAAACACCATAACACCCAATTGATTCCATGAAGTCAAATCCACACTTGAGAAAATACATTCCTTTCTCACAATACATTTAATTCCAAAGACCACTCGTGTAGGTGAAGCCAACCAAGTTTTAAGGATAGAGAGCCAGTTCTCCATACCTGCATCTTGTGATCGTCAGAAGAAAAAAGGCAATGAAAAAAACCTTTGCTAAAAGAAACACACCTCCAGTTGGAAAATACCCCTAGAAAAGAGACCCTATGAGTCAAATATTCATGCATCTAGGGATTCTCACCTTTAGGTAACACTAGACATGCAATGAGGTAGGTTTTCCCCATTTCAATCCTCTCATCAAAAGCAGCTGGATTCACTTTGACACGGGCAACCGAACCCTTAGAAAGAATTCATCCCAAATTTGAGTCGCTAAAGGATGCAAGGGGTTGGGACTCTGAAGACCTATATGCCTATTTAAAACCCTTACCATGAATTATCTCCAAATAACCTTCATGAGGATGTCGATGTAAACCAAGGGTTGTATCCCTGTTATTCATCGTTAGATCCTTTAGATCTGGGACATCGGAAGTCGAAACAACCCTAGATGTTGCGAGCACCATAACCTTTGAGGTCTCCCACGGATGGAATCTTGCATCACCTGAGAGACTGTGAAGACTGCCTAGGACAATAGGTTCTACTTTGCAGCTGACTTGTGAAGGTCTATTCATAGGAAGGAGTTGAAAACTTAAATAGTGCGGAGTGACCATCTTTGAAAAACCTTAATCGCCATGCAGGATGCCATTTCCAAACCTCCCAACCCGCATCATCCTCCTATAATTATATAAATACTCTTTTAAAAAAATTATATATATTTATTTATAATTTTAAATATATAATTTTATAAATATATTAAATATACATATATAAATATATTTATATATAAATATTTATTTACAAATATTTTTTTGACATTATTAATGAAAATATATTCTTAAATGCATGAATATTAAAAATGAGTGAAATTGAATATTTAAAAATGAAAACAATTTAAAAATAATAAAAATGGATAAGTTTTATTAATTATACAAATTATTAAAAAAATTAAATATCAATATATATTAAAATGAAGAAGAATACATATTGAAAATATTAAAACATAGTAAATAAATATGTATAAATAAATATTAGAAAATGATTAAATTCCCAAAAAATATATATTAATAAATATTAAAAATTAATAGATAATATTAATTTAAATAACACTAAAAGTGAATAAATAAAATTTACTGATTAAAAACATAATATATTAAATATGTTATGTTACTAAATGAAATTATAAAATTAGTATTAAAATTTGAATAAATTACATAAATATTATGTGCATGTGTTTCTATATAATATTTCATTAATTATGTAAATGTGTGTGTGAAATTAATGTATATATATACACACACAACACAAGTTTGATATTTGTTAAATTGAATGATGTCATTATATAAAATGAAATGTCTATTAATGAAATAAATAATAATAAGAATGAATAAATTTAAAAATGAATAAGTGTTATTAATTATATAGATTATTAAAAATGAACATTTATAAATACATATGTTAAAATGAAAATGAATAAATATTAATTATATAAATTATAACCATATTAAAAATATTCATTGTTAATGAATAATAATGTATAAATAAATATTAAAAATGGATAAAATTAAAAAAATATCAAACAATGAGAAATTGAAAATGAATAAATTAAAAAATTATTAAAATTATTAAGATTATTTATGAATAAATAATATTTAAAATGAATAAATTTGAAAAAATATTAAAAAATAATAAATAGCATATATTGAATAAAAATGTAAAAATGATAAAATTTACCGATTAGAAACATAATATATATTAAATATATTATCTTAATAAACATAATTCTAAAACGAATATTAAGAATTAAATAAATTACATAAATATTATGTGTGTGTGTGTTCTATATAAAATACATTAATTAAATTTATGTATGTGTGAAATTAATGTAACACACATTTGATATATGCTAAATTGAAAAAAAAACAACATTTAATTAAATGCTCATTACTCGATACAATTATCCATTATTTTTAATTAATACTAATTTTTAATTATAAACCATTTTCCCTAAATATATGTCTTATTTAATATATAAATACATATTTTTTATTATATAAATCATATTTAAGTAAATATTATATATATTGAAAAATATTAAATATATTAATGAATAATTATGTGTAAAAAACATTAAGAATGAATAAATTAAAAAATATTAAAAGAATAAATATTTAAAATCTTTAAATTGTAAAAATATTAAAAAAAACTTAACATTATCAATGAATAAATAATATTAAATGAATGCATGCTAAAAATGAGTGAAATTTAATTAAAATATGAATAGATTGAAAAAATATATAAAATATGAATAAGAGATTAATATGTTTTTAATTATTACATTTTATTAATTTTATATATTTATATTTAATATATACTACTTATTACTATTCATAATTAATATATATATATTAAATTTATTCAATTTTATTAATAATTTTTTTATTAACAGATTTTTTAATATTTTGCAATTTATTTATTTTTTAAAAATTTATTTGTTTAATTATTACATTTTATTAAATTTATATAATTATATTAAATATATATTATTTATTAATATTTATAAAATATATATATTAAATTTATTCATTTTTATTAATAATTATTTCATTAATATTATTGTAATTTATTCATTTTAAAATTTATTTTTTTAATTATTTCAATTCTTAATTGTTTTTACTATTTAAATTATTTATTTATTTATTTATTATATTATATAAATAATTGGGGGTTTGGGTCAATGGAGAACCTGAGATGCATGAAGGAGCTCACATGTATAGGCTGGGTAGGTGGGCCGACACGTGGATGGGTCAGCCCATGCGACCCGCATGTGAGAACGTGTATGTGGGTGTCGATCCCTAACAGGTGTGGCACGTTGTACTATAGGAATTCCCAACCTTATGAAGCGTGAACCAAAATATGAGAAATCCAATGCGAGATTAAGTCACATGAGACAACCCTTTATAAGTGCTTTAAAAAAAGTGCTGATAAATGGTGGTATTTAACAGTGATTAAAAAAAAGAAATGATAAAGGATAACCTTTATCAATGATTTTTTTAAGTACTAATAAAGACCAACATTCATCAGCACTTTTATCTAGTGCTTATAAATGCTACCACTATTTATTATGTGTTTTTTAGTAGTGAAAATTCAAATACCAAAGAAGTTGAGGAGCAGAAGTGAAGTGAAGAGGATTCCATCATGAGAAAGAATAACTACGATAATTTATACTTATAAAGGATTTATTTTGAGTTGAACCTAGAAGGTATTTCAAGTTGAATAAACTTCCCAAGTCTAGATGATCAGTGGTTTTGAGGTTGAAGAGGTTTAGATGAGGTAAAGTCGCGGGTCAAAAGCTAGAGTCAATCGAAAGGAAAGACAATCAGAAACGGAGAATCAAGGATGTTGTAAGCTAGAGTTCCAAAAATATGTTGGGTAAATTAAATAATAATACAAAAATATCTGGAGTATTGTTAGTCTTAGTTAAAAAATCAAAAGGCTATAGATGGTTGAAGTATTTCAGAGGTAGTGGTAGAACTAGAATAATAAGTGGAGTGAAGTTGTAGAGGTTATAGAACCAAAATATGCCAAAGATTTCACATAACAATTATTAGAATTTAAAGTAATTGAGATGATGCCCAGTTTGACATCAAAGACCCAAAATTCACTAAGTTAAAATCAAGAATCTATTTTATGTTTTTAGAATAATTGATGATTGTTGACATTGAGTTT
Organism: Viscum album; assembly: GCA_963277665.1. NCBI lineage: Eukaryota > Viridiplantae > Streptophyta > Magnoliopsida > Santalales > Viscaceae > Viscum > Viscum album. The sequence goes on along the minus strand of OY728134.1, from coordinate 628,204,178 downwards.
TATAGAGGCTTTTATGATGTCAAATTTTGATATTATCAAAGGCATTCAAAGTGGTTGGCTAGGATTTGTAAAATACATGAGATTTAGAAATTTAATTCAATGATCTATTTATTTTTCATAATAAGGTTGGTTATATAAAGGGGTGATCTCATTCATATATTTATAATACTAATATTTTTAGAGAGGTAACATAGATATACTGACATGTATGTTGAAAAATATTTGATTTTTTTGAAGAGGAGGAGTAGCGATTCTGGGAAATTTCAGATATGAGGAGGAAACATCTAAATTCCAAAATATTTATGAGTCTAGAAGACCAAAAACTAAATTTCTAGAGGTTAAGTTACAAAAAAATTAAATTATGAAAATTTATATTATAATTAGAAGATGATTTTGATTATTTAGGAGTCTCAGAGAAAGATCAGTTAATTGCAGAAGAAGCTGAGAGTAAAAGTGATCTTACTCACTTTGGTGGTAACAATATAAATTAGTGGGAACTAGTATAATCACTTCTTGGGATACATTATTGCTGAGAATAAATATTGGGTAAAGGGTGATACCTTCCCATACCACTTGTAATCATTGATTGATTTTTGTGGAAGATTTAACTCTGATTGGAATCAAACACACCAACGACATAATCACCCACATTGGGGGATTTGGGTGGATGGACTACCATCTAGAATTATAGTGATTTATTCTACTTCCATATTCTCTACAGTCATCTTGGTTTATGATTTTCTGGTTTATGTTATTGTGTATGTGAGATGGTGTTGGTTTCTCTCTTTGCTGAATCGGTGGTTTGTAAATTTCTGGATCTTCAGATTCCATGAGCCGTGTTGTTTCTCTTTGAAGGATTTGACAATGGCACAACTTTGATGAGGAAATCATCAGTTGATTCTCAGTTAGAAGAAAATTGTTGTATGGTGTTTGTTTTATTTTTCACTATATGATTTTCTGATTTTGGTCAGAAGGAGGGCAGTGATTCTTTTTTGGAAGTTTTGGTCTTGGTGGGCCGTGACTCAAGGGATTCTGCAACCATTCTCTTAAAAGAATATGCTCTAGATGAGGTTCAGGGCAAATAGGTTTCACTGTTTCATGGATTTTCAGAATAGGATCTTTGAGAGGGTATGGATTTGGCCATCGGTAGCAGGCCCATGCTCTTTGGCATGGGACAGCTAACCGTGCTGCGATGAGACAATGAAAGCTGGTCTTAATGGTTCTTGTTTCTACGAGGAGCTTCTCTCTTGTAGTGAGCGCTGTTTTGATCTTGAGTTTTGGTCTGTTGGAGACTGGTTTATTTTGTTTAAGTATTTATGTCATGATGGTTTCCCCCTCATATTTTAAAAGGGGGTTTATTTCAATAAAAATTAATTTTCAATCCTATGTCTGAGATAGATAAAAATATAGGAAAATAAGTTATCATTGTTATTTAATAATTCTTTAAATAAGAAAATATTTTTATTATGACATACTTACACATACTTCCCATACTTTTTTGTGTGTTTTCATAAATTAGTATCCCATATTTATTTACAGAAACCTCCTTCCATAACACATGACATGGTATGGAATTGGATTTGGATTTGGATTCATCGATCTGAATATAAATAAAGGAGAATAATTATGTTTTTGTTTCATGTAACATAAAAGTATTACTATATATTTAAAATACATACCATTTATTTTCAAGTGAATAATACCCATACTTTATTTTTGGTAATGGTATATTGGTTTTACTACACACTGATTATTTTCAGTTATAAAATAACAATTCTTAATCAAAGTGATTAATATAAAAGTTTCTGGCATAGTAGAAGCAACAGATAGGGCATTCGCAACTCAGATTTTTTTTTGTTGTGATCGATGATTAATCTAATATTTACATGATAATAAACAACACGATAAAAAAAGAATCAAATAATATAGAAAATAAAAAAACCTCGGAACCAAAGCATAATATCATCCCATATTATGTATAATTAATTTAAGAAATTAAAGAATTACCTTGTGAGGAATTATTTCTTTATTTATTGATTTGACAACATCTCTACATCATATCATCTTTGAGTTATAGGAATCAAGAATATATTCCCTCTAAAAGTGATCCACACATGTTCCATGAACCTTTGAATTCTAGTATCAGAATATCTAGGTGCTAGCATGATAGATCCTAATGCTTGCATCATTTACCTTTGATCGTCCTGAGAACTGTTTCAAGGAAGGGTTCTCTTCAATATCTCTAGACTTGAGTGTGGTGGTGGAGGGGGATCAATCTCCATTCTCAAGAGTATTCTGGTAAAGGGTGCTCTCAAAACCAAAATGAATTAGCTCTAGGAAAGTAACATAATTGGGTTTATATACCGCTAGGGTTAGAAAATAATAATTACACATGTGCCCTTATTATTTTTGTAATCCCTATAGAACCCCTTGTCTATAATAATAATAATAATATTATTATTTCTTGACATGAGATAAACTCACAAATTAATTTAAATATTATTTATTCAAATATTATTTAATATATATTATTTATCACCAAACCATTAAACTCGGTTCACCATTCCTCCAAAATATTTATTAGGCCTTAAATAAGGACTATTAATTTAATAAATAAATATTACTACATAATTATCTAATAAATAAATAAATATTATATTCACTAAATATAAAATAAATATTTATTAAATATTATGCTCACATAATATTCTATTGAATATCTAGTGTTAGAATATATGCGATCAAAAAAATATGAATAATTATTGAACAACATGAAAAAATAATATATATTAAACTTGTTAAATAATAAATAATAATATATTATTTAACTGAGATTCTGGATACACTTAGTGTGCGACCCTTTAGGCCCCTTTCTTAGTAGCATTAGGTGAAGAAGCCCAAATTCCAAGGTTAACATCTAGAAATATTCCAGGACACCCATAGAGAATAAAGTTAATGACACAATGACATAAAACCACATACAGATTCTTAATGTATAATATAACCCCTTTATCTTGGTATCTCTAATCAATAAGGTTATATACAAGTTCCATCAACCTATGTGCTCAATGTCTCTTTCTTTGATTTTTCAAAAATTGAACATGCTAATAGAACACCATTGACCATGGATTTATTTAGGCTATATCATTTACATCTAAGGGCCTAATATATCAAATTCCATTAAATAAATTAATGGGAAAACCCTTTCTTGCATTATTCATTAATGAAATATTTCTCTTGACACACCCAACATATCCTACCTCACTATGAACATATGTCATCACAATTTTTTTTAATACATTAAAGTACATGACTTATAATACCCATTAATAATAACATTAATGTTTGGGGATCAACCAATAACACATATAAATGTGGATTTCCTACTGGTGGGTCTCGTTCTCATAATATCATACACTTGATATCACCATAGGTGTACACCATGAGAAGGTGCCTCAAAATCTTATGAGTCCCCACCTCTGATATCCGATATCATTTGTGTCCATAAAATGATTTCATTTGGCTATATAAAATATATTTAAGAATACTTTCATGGAACTTCTGGGTTCTCATCATAACACAGAACTTCTATGACCTTTCAGTGTGACAACTACTCTTAGGACATTATCACATACTATGTTAAACATAAGAAAAATCATGATGTGATAAAAAATTTATTAATATTCAAAATAAGGAATAAAGGTTATCATAAATAACACGTAAGTTTGTTCTAGGGCACCAAATCTAACAGACTCCCACTTCTACTAGAGCCAACTTCTAACAACATTTATTCCGCTAGCTCTTGCATGATACTCATACTTCTACTAAGATAAAACTTTAGTCATATGTTCCACTACATTTTCTTTTATAAGAACTCTTATTACTAAAACTTCACCCCTCTAAGATAAATCCCTTAAGAGGTGATACTTTTGGAGTATGTGCTTTTTCCGTTGGTGTGACCTTGTCTTTTTTTTCAAGATCTATTGTTGTAGTATCATCACAATACATTGTGATAGGGTCTTTACTACTAGGTACTACATTAATCTCTTAAAAAATTCATATCCAAAAAAATTTCTTGGTTACATTAGAAGTCACTATATACTCATACTCCACTGTAGAATCAGCAACAACTGGGTACTTTGAACTCTTCTAGATCACAACTATTCCATTGTGATAGAAAACACATCTATACTATGACTTTATATCATTATTATCTATTTGAAAACTATAATCATTATAACCCATGGTGACTAGCTCATCATCTCCTTCATACACCAGGAACATATACTTAGTTCTTCTTAGATACTTAATGATAGACTTAAGAGTAGACCAATATAGTTCTCTCAGATTAACTTGACATCTACCTACCATGATCAATGCATAGGCAACATCAAGTCTAGTACATAGCATGACATAAATTATTGATCCTATCATCAAAGAGTATGATATCTTAATCATTATATATTTCTCCTATTGTGTATGAGGACACATTTTCTTAGAAAGATGTATACCATGTGACACTAGAACTAATCATCTCTTGGAATATTCCATACTAAACCTCTTTAGTATCTAGTCAATGCATGAATTTTGACTTAGTCCAAGATGCCTCTTGGATCTATCATGAATGATCATAATCCCTATAATATAGGATGATTCCCCAAGTCCTTCATGGAGAAACACTTGTTTAACCAGTCCTTAATAGACTTTAAGATTTTTATGTCATTTCCAATAAGTAATACTTCATTGACATATATTACTATGATGATTAACACATTCCCACTAAACCTATTATAAATACACGGCTCAAATTTATTCTTAATGAAACAAAATTATTTTATAGATTCATAAAATTGAATGTTACATGCCTTGAATGATTGTTTTAATCAATAAATGGATCTTTTCAACTTGAAAATATTTTCTGCATCACCTAGAATCACAAACCATTTTGGTTGTGTCATATAGACATCTTTATAAAGGTTCCCATTAAGGAATTTTTTTTTGAATTCCATCTTCAAAATTTCATAGTTATAGTAAGATTCTATAAATCTAATATATTTAAACATGGAAACTAGTGAAAAGGTTTCATCATAGTTAATTCATTAATTATAATTAAACCCTTTATCCACTATCCTTACTTTATAGGTATTTAATTTACCATCCATGTCTAATTTTATCTTGAATACCCATTTGAATCCTACTAGATTTATATCAATTGTCGCATTGACCATAATCCAAACTTTGTCATTATATATGAAATTCATTTATGAATTCATGGATTCTTTCCATCTTTTAGCTTTTGATATCTCTACTACCTCTTTATAGGAGACAGGTTCTTTATTTTCAACCGATAATGAGTCACCATCTTCAGTGACTAGAAAACCATGTCTCTCTAGTTCTGTTTACTCTCTAGTGATCCTATTAAGTATTTGTGTTTTATCAACTAATTCTTCCATAGGGACTTGTGTAATATTTTCCTACACCAACTATTATACATCTTGAGCATCAATTTCATTAAAGTCAATCTTTCTACCACTATCCCTTTTGAGGATGTTCTCCCTCTCAAGAAAGATGTATTATTTAGAGATAATCACTATCTTTTTTGAGGGATTATATAGGTAGTATCCCTTTTTTCCCTTAGGATACCCTATAAAGATACACTTTGTGCCTCGGGTTACTAGTTTTTTGCCTAAGAAGGCCTTAAAAAATGGATCACAACCCCATACATTTGTATGTGACAGAGCAAGTTTCTTTTTACCCCATAACTCGAAGTGAATTCTATTTTACACTTTAGTTAGTACTTGGTTTAGTGTGTATTCCATAGTTTTTAATGCATATCCCCAAAAGGATAATGAAATATCTTCATGACTCATCAATTAACTTACCATATCTAACAAGGTTTGATTTTTTCTTTCCCTAACACCATTACACTATGGTGTGTAAGGTGGAATGAGTTGATATTGAATCTAAAACTCCTATAAAAAGTTGATAAACCCTCGTTTAAGATATTCACCACCTTTATTTGATCAAAGATTATTTATCTTCATTCTAATTTTATTATCTACTTCATTCTTGAATTCTTTGAATTTATCAAAGGACTCAAACTTACACCTCATCAAGTAGACATATCCATATCTACTTAAGTCATTAGTAAAGGTTATGAAATAGGAATACCCACATCTATATTTTACTGGAAATATTCCACACACATCAGTGTGTACCAATTCTAGAAGCTCTGTGGCCCTTTCACTCTATCCATCGAATGGTGGGTTGGTCATTTTTCCTTGTAATCAAGCATGACATATTTAAAATGGTTTTAGCTTAAAAGAGTCCAAATAACTATCTCGAGAGATATTTCTCAAATTATTCTCATTTACATGACCGAGATAGTGATACCATAGTTAGGTGTTATATAAGTCATGCAAACATGATTTTTTATCTATTTCCAATGCTTGTTTTTCATAATTTAATACATAAAGACCATTATTTAAATGTTATATACCATAACATATGTTGTATTTATAAAATAAACAAATTTTATTTCTAAATTTTAAAATAAATCCATATATATTTAGGCATGATACATAAATTATGTTCTTCGTAATAGTTGGTACATAATAAAAAACTCTTAAAACCAATATCATTTCTATTTTAAATGAAAGGTGGTAGTCTCTAATGGATAGAGCAGCTAGCCTTGCACCATTGGAAACTTGAAAATCTACCTCTCCACTATAAATATTTTGGAATCTACTTAGTTACCATATTTAGATATAGACGTTATCACTAAAATATGTATCTAATACCCAATGGGTATATATTGAAAAATTACACTTGATAAAAAATTAACCTTTAGCTCCCACTTTCTTCTAGGTGTATTTCATCTTGCAATGGCCATGATTGACACATGAAAAACATAATACTTTATTTTCCTCACTCTACCTATAGATCTTTCTCTTCTTGGAAGGATGGTGCTCAGAATCTTTAGACTTATTATAAGTCTTGGGCCCCTTCACCTTGATCTTCCTTTTCTTATTCACCATAAGGACTATGGGTTTGTCATGCCCTATGTCCTTATCCACTTAGAGAATTAGATTAAGAAGTTTTGAAATCCAATTCTCATTATTACTCAGGTTTTAATTAACAATAAAACTATAGAAGGAATTGGGTAGTGAGGAAAGTATGTGATCTGAGTGCAACTCATCTGGGAATAAAATCCCTAAGATGTTTAAGAATTCAATTCATCTAATAAGCATGACTACATGAGGTCTAACTGGTGTCGAATCTCCAAGATTAGTTGTAAACATGGAAATTATCTCTCTCTTATTTCACCTTCTCTTGATAGATATATTGAAGGTGAGACAACATTCTATATGCAACCATGTACTCATGTTTCTTTAGAATATCATTGGTCATGAATGATAACATGAAATACTGAACATCTATAACATCATTCAAATGTTTATTATAAAGAGACAACTCTTCCTCACTATCCTCTTTATGAGGGACTTAAGGAATATGTTCTTCTAGTATATACAATTTTATTTCACGGTGTAGGATAACGCGTAAGCATCCATGCCACTCTTGGAAATTTGTTCTAGTGAGAAGGTTATCTTCTCAAGTACGAATCACAATTATTTGAAGTCATGTTTATTGACATTTCTACAAAATAAGATGATAAGAGTTTCAGTACTTTATCTGATAAAATTTAGAAAAATAAATAAATATTATATTTATTAATCTCCCTTAATTTTTTCAAAACCCAATATCCCTCACCATTGGATTTGGAATATCATGTTTCTTGGACATTATAGTGGAAAGGATCCATATTACCCTTCTCATCACCCCTACTTTGGCTAGTCAAGGAATTTGAAGGAGTTTAGTTAGGCATTACAAAATTCAACTACATTATCTCACAGTTCCTTGATCTATTAAGTAGACTCCCCAATCCTAAAATATTGAAATTATATTTCCTCAACCTTTTCCTCTTAGTTATACCATGTTCTGGTTTTCCAGGAAATGCTTGATGTAAACTAAGTTAAGTCAACCCAAAAATTCAAGTTATAAATCCTTGATAATTGAAAGCACCCAAAAATTGGTTGGTCAAGAGATTTGAACTATGGTTCGATTTTAACTTAAGTAGTGGAAGACTATACCAACTTAATATATATTAATTGAGGTATTTTATCTTTATGCATAAATTTAAAATTATTATCTATATTTCATTATTATTAATATTAAGTGGATTTAATTAAGAAATTAACCATGTCTTATATAATTTTTACACAAAATAAATTTTCTTTAAGTTTTATCTTGCATTATTGTTAATTCATTAATTCGTGTGATTGAGAAAAAAATACATAATTAAATAACCATGAAACTTGATAGAAATAAAATAATAAAGTTGTATGATCATGATATTTTACTAATGGTTAGTTTGTCCAGCAGATGATAAACTAACTGCCGACCTAGGGAAAAAAACACTTTGAACCATTTATGGCTCATGTTGTAGCTTTCCACCTACCCACCTATTTATCTCTCTTGGATTGGTCACACATTAGATCCAAACATGAACCACCTTCATTAGCTTGGGAGATCCATCCATTACATATGATTTTATACACACGCAAGTGAGGGTAACCAAAGGATTTGTCAAGGGTTTTACATAAAAGAAAACATGGGAACGCAAGCCCTTAAATAATGAGATGAGGGATGACATGCATGAATTTTTTTTAACTAAATAATAAATTAAAAGAAACCAATCACATACAAAGGTTTGGTTTATGTTCATGATCATTTACATACATGCAACAAATTACACATTTAATAAAATTAGCATTCAATTATAATCATTCTTATTTAAGACAAATCATGCTCAAATTAATTAATTATATTCTTTAATTAATCAATTATTTTATCTTAATTCTCATCCAAATTTTCTTGATATTCTCATCCATCATAATTTTAAAAAATTAAATAAATTTATTTAAAACTAACTATGTATAAAAAAATACCTTGGGGGAAACACTATGAGTACCCATCCGAACTACCCAATGTGTATTATATATATACTATTTACTCATTAGGAATATAATATACATGTCTTATCACTTAATGATCACATCATGTACTATCGACTTAATGACCCCACAAAACACTTGGTATTTATGTAGCATGTAACATTTCGATGTGTGTAGAGTAATAAATATATTAAAACTTATACATGATATGCAGTTTTGAAAATTACACAGAAAATTAATTAGATATTAAATATATATATATAACCTATTACATGGTGTGTACTATCAACTTAATGACCACATAGAACACATATTGATAATGTTTAAGCAGTGTAATAAATTAATTTTTAATTCTATGTAATTTGGTGAAATTACATGATGTGTACATTATATATACACATTGTGTATTATTATGACCATATATCTGTGACACATTCCTAGAGACTCTACATGTAATTGTGCCACAGAAAATATTGGAGTACACAGTGTGTACATGGGATACAAGGCATGTGGTATCTGAGTTACATGGTCGCCATCCATGTAGGTTGTGTAAAAAGATACATGATATGTCTATGAATAAAGGACAAAATTCCATGTATGGATGTTACATGGTGTGTACTCCAGCTGACCATGCACCAGGTTGGCCCATTCAACATGTGGTGTATAATTAAATTCCCCATGTGTAATAAATTCACATGTCTCTAATTAATTCTAAATTAATTTAGTGTGCATTAAACACTGGTAAATGGTGTGTAATTTTCTTTTGTCTAGCTAGACTCCTTGAAACCTTTGGATGAGATCTTCAAATTTATTTTATTCATAAAATTAATCAATTTGATTATATTTGTGAGAATGAAGAGAAAGAAGATCATATCTCATGATTCAAATTAAAGAATGATTTAACTAGAATTGAAAACTAAAAACAAATGTGTAAATCAATAAATGATATTAAAATAATTATAAATAATTATTTGACCCCTATGATACCACTTAAATGTTCTGGGCGCAGCTGAAGTGATAGATAGGGAATGTACAACTCATATTTTTATCATGATCTATGATTAATATGATATTTACACAATGATAAATGCCATGATCAATGTAATTGAATAAAAGAATACAAACAATATAAAAATATTGGAACCAAAGTATAAGATCGTCATATATTATTTATAATTAATTTAAGAAATTAAAGAATTACCTTGTGATGAATTCTTTATTTTTTTTATGGAACTTACAATGTCTCTATGTCATATTATCGTTGCATTATAGGAATCCAGAATAGATTCCCTACAACACTGACCCATAAGTGTTCCAAGAACCTCCAAACCTCATTGTATGAATCTCTGTGTTCTATCATGAAAGATCCTAATGCTTACGTCATTCTCATTTGATCACCCTAAGAATGACTTCAAGGGTTCTCTTTGATCTCTCTAGACCTTAGAGTGGTGGCGGAGGAGGACTACTCTCCATTCTTGAGAGCATTATGAGAGAGGGATCTGATTATCCACTAAATGAGGATAATATTCATTGTTAATATATATAATATTAATGTTATTTATTATTCATAAACACCATTTTAGTGCATTTTACACTTTGAATATCATTTCACATTATGATTGCAATACCTTCTTAAAATGCACTATTATGTGGTACATTTTTGAATATCATTTAAAGTACCCAATGATTCATATGATTTTAAGGAATGTAATTATCCATATTTTAATTTTATATTTTGGGAAATTTATCTAAACTTCAATATGAACACGTTTGATTCAGGGATCAATGGAGGATTCATAAAGGATGATGGAGATATTTAGAGATGAATGGAAGCAATTCTTGAGAAGGCAGATTGGACACTGGCCCACTGATGAGAATGTGAGACCCACATTACAGACCCAATGAAGCCCAAATTTTTTGGGATTCTATAATACATATATAGGAACAAATACTTCTTCATGAGCTAGAGCTAATTCGGCCTCCATTGTGGTTATTTAGGCGACCCAAGTTAGAGATAAAATTCTGGGCCAGATTCTACGGCCCAGAAAAACATCCCAATAATATAATCATATCTCCAAATAAAAAACTCCAAATGGGCCCAAATTTTACAGACGTTTAGGATACATCCGGGTATCCATTTTCTTCTTCTATGAGACACTCTAATTCGTCCATCTAGAAGGTATTACAAGTGAGTCTTTTCAGTGTATGAAAGCTGGATGCCATCTCGGGTCAAAGGTGGAAAAATCAACTCTCCCTCAACTTTCCACCCAACTATGGCCTACCAAAATTAATTGAGATGATTTTTACTGTTGGGGGATCAACCCAAGGATCCCAAAATTCCTATTTAAGGTAGTGGTGGTGGAGGAGTTGAGAATCTTGGGTTCTTTGTTTAATTGTAATGTTATGCTGCGATTTTGTTGTCTCAAGTTTGTCTTTCACATGTAAGTTGTTCAATTCACTTTAGTTTCTTAATAAAAGTTCTTATTCTCCTCTTATTCTGTTGTTATACATATCACTTTGATACTGTTGCCTCAAGGTGTGAATTTATTCACACCAAACCTTGTGAAATCATTCACACAACAATGGAGTGATCATTTTCTTTTTATTATTTTCTTTACTTCTTCAATTCCTCCCTCATGAGTCTACTTCCTGCTTCCATTGAAACCATAGAATCAATGGAGGGATAACCAACTTATGGGTTGATCCAAGGGAGTATAAAGGGGATGTATTCGATGTTATTTATCACCCCAATAATTTCTAATCACTTCTTTAATTTAGATTTTTATTTGATGATTTTTAAACTCCATCGTCCTTGTTGAATTTAAGGCCACACACTTCAAGTGCTAATACGAAATTTTACCTTGAATTGCTCAAAACTTTGATCCTTAAAGTGTATAGGTGATTAGTATAAAAGGGTGTAGGAATTAAACCAATAAGTGATGATTTTGTTTTGTCTTCTTAAATGAACCTATCTCAAATATAAGAAATTGAAATCATTGAAAAGGAAATACGTCCAATCCACCCCAAGTGATAACCTAGGATCAACTCATTATTTTATATTGAATTCACTCAAGTCTATTAGATTTAATTTAAACCCATCTAAAATCAACCCAAGTTGGCCACTTAATTTCCAAAAATAGTCCATATAATGTATGTGTCTATAAGTTTCTTCTTAGGTCTCTGAGGATTCGACAACCCAAGCTAAACTACAAGGATCGTCCTACCTTCTTCTCTTGGGTAAATTTGAGCATGAATCAAATTTTGGAACCGTTACCAGGGACCCAAGTAAGTCATCTAAACACCCATTATATTCTCCCCCATTTCTTCTTTTCTCATCCAAATTCTCTTATCTTGTCCCTTTCTTGTTTTTTTTCTTTTGGCACATGTCCGCCTACACCTGCGATCAATCAAATCGTCTAGTTAGGGTGGATAGTCTTGGGGTTGGGGAGTTAAGTACAATAAAGGAAATATTTCCATTAGATCCTAATCTTCCTAACACTCCAGAGTAAAAAATTTATCCTATTTCAATAGAAGGTCTTCAAAGAAACCAACTCATAAACCCGAGTGGGAACCAAAATGGAAACCCAAATGAGGCAACCCCAAACTTGGGGAATGCAATTGATCAAACCATGAATGACTATCTCACACCTTCTTGGACCAATGCCCCCTTATGCATTAGACACAACTCACTAGAAGATGCCAAATACATCTTTAAACCCCATATCCTAAACCATCTTCCCACATTCCATGGAATGGAGTCTGAGATGCCCTACCTTCACATTAAGGAGTTTAATGACATTGTAGAAACCATGTGTCCCCCACATCAACTAGAATCAAATAAGATGAGGGTATTTCCTTTTTCTTTAAAGGATCGAGAAAAAAATTGGCTAAACAATTTGAGACCATCATCCATCAACTCTTGGGACCAATTACAAAGAGAATTCTACAAAAAATACTTTCCCCACCACAAAACAATTGCACTTAAAAAGAGAATCCAAAACATTTTTGAAAAAGAGGGAGAGTCATTCTATGAAACATGGGAGAGGACACTCTAAACATGGTTCCACACCATGGTTTTTCTATTCCTAAAAAAGTGAGAATTTTCTATGAAGGGTTGGGTGCAGGGAACAAACAATTCATTGACATGATTTGTAATGGAACCTTTAAAAACAAGGCCCCAAATGATGCTTACGAGTATCTAGAAAGCCTTTCTGAATAAAACCAAACATGGGTAACTTCACCTTTTTCTGAAAAGACACAAAGAACTACTGTAATTCATACACTTAGAGAAGAGGAAATCCTTAGGGATAAAATCGAATCACTCTCTAGAAAGGTTGAAGAGATAGACCTTAGGAAAGTCCATTAAATCCAAACTGTTGACCCTGTTTGCACAATTTGTGACAAACATGACCATAAGACAAACAACTGCCCAACCATTCCATCCATCAAGGATGTTCTTTTAGGAGGACCCCCAATGGAAGTAAATGCTTTGAAATTTCAAAAGCCTCAATACCAAAACAACTTCAACCCAAGGTATAATGACCACCCAGGCTTCCGCTGGAAAGATAACCAACAACCTAGCCAACCACAGGGACAAAATCCTTACCCCCATTAGAACTACCAAACCCATAACCAGTTCCAAACCCAACCTATCCAATACCAACAGTCACCGGTCCATTTTCAACAAACCATCCCACCTCCAAAATATCCCCCCGGGATAAACCAATCTTCTTAAGAACCAACCCAAACTGTTCTACAAAGCCTACTAGAACAACTGTGGAAACAAATGGAAAGGATGAAATAATAAGTCTCTTCCCTTAAACAAGAACTTCAAACCATAAAAACTGAAAAGGAACCCATGCCTACTCAGGCGGTGCCATCCTTAACTTCAAGGGGAGAGTCAAGTTGTACTCAAACAACTCATGAACAAATAAAGGTTGTGAATGTTTTAAGAAGTGGAAAATCAATTGAGAAACCTGAACAACTAATTTAGAACCCACCCAAAGATTAAAATGTGGATGAAAATTAAAATGAACCAAATGATCAAACAGAAAAACATGATAACAATGTCAAAGAAACAACTCTTCAACAAATAACCCCACAACCTTCACCATTTCCTCAATGCATGAGGGGGAAAACCAAGCCTGAATTGAGTGAAACATTTATGGAAATCTTCTCACAAGTCAAGTTGAACATTCCCCTTCTTGATTCCATCTAAACCATACCTGCCTACTCAAAGTACCTTAAGGACTTGTGAACTTTTAAAATAAAATTTTCACATAAAAACCAAGTTCTTTTGGCTGCTAATGTGAGTACCACCATTCAAGGGACTATTCCTCCTAAGTTGAAAGACCCAGGTTTCCCTTATATCAATGTTGAACTAGGAGAGAGAAAAGTTGTCAAGGCCTTGTGTGACCTAGGTGCTAGTGTCAATATCATCCCTTATGTTGTGTACTTCCAGTTAGGCCTAGAAGAACTCCAACCCATATCTGTCACACTTAAACTTGCTGATCGTAGCATTAGGGTTCCAAAGGGGATTTTAAAGGATGTTCTGGTAAAGGTTAAAAACTTCATCTACCATACTGACTTCATTGTCCTTGAAAACCATACAAACTTAGGAAATAAGGAACAAACCCCAATCATCCTTGGTCGTCCCTTACTTGCAACAATCAACTCTGTTATCTGAGTCTGAAATGGGAACATGGCCATCACCTTTGTAAACATGATTCTAGACTTGAACATCTATAATGCAAGCTAACAAATAGAGGATGACGTGGAAAATCATGAAGTAAACATGATAGGGAGAATTGATAATGAATCCATAGAACATCAAGGAATATTTGATGAATGTTTAAGTCAGGATGAGATTGATTCCCTTTATTCATATGAAGGAAGTTTATCTCCTTGGCTTGAATCATTTTCAAATTGCTCTTATGATGAAGTCTTAGGTCCAAAAATTAGCGAAACTTTTCAGGAAACCACTTTCATAGAGACCACTCCAACTTCCTTCCCTAAATCTGATCAGGCTAATCTAGTAGCTGAAACTTCTAAATGTGGGGAATCCATCCTATCTAAAACTTTAGGAAATAAAATTGATCTTGATCCAATGTCCCAATCTTCTGCTAAAATTCCAAACCAACCTGATCTTGAATTAAAGGAACTTCATGCTGCACTCAAGTATGCCTTCCTAGGGGAAAATCAAACACATCCTGTTGTCATTTCTTCTTCTCTTGAATCCAATAATGAGAGGATGCTTCTAGATGTCCTTAGGAAACATAATAAAGCCATTGGTTGGACCCTTTATGATGTTCTTGGGATTATCCCACTTATCGGGACTCATAGGATTGTTTTGGAATCTGATTCAAAGCCATGTCGTCAACCTCAACGGCGACTCAATAATAATCTCATGGAAGTAGTGATGAAGGAAATTCTAAAATTGTTAAAATCCAGTATCATATATCCCATAGCTAAGAGTGAATGGGTGATCCCAATCCAAGTGGTTCCAAAAAAGGCTGGAATCACAGTGATACCCAATGAGGATGGAGAGATTCTTCCAACAAGGGTAAGTAGTGGTTGGAGAGTCTGCATTGACTATAGGAAGATAAACTCATTTACCAAGAAGGACCATTTACCCTTACCATTCATTGACCAAGTCCTTGAGAGAGTGGAAAGTCATTCCTTCTATTGCTTCTTCGATGGGTACTCGGGGTACAATCAAATTGAGGTCTCCCTAGAGGATCAAGGGAAGACTACATTCACCTGTCCATTCGACACCTTTGCCTTCAAACGCATGCCCTTTGGTTTATTCAATGCTCCTGGAACCTTCCAGCGGTGCATGATGGGAATCTTCTCAGACATAGTAGGGTATTTTCTAGAGGTATTCATGGATGACTTCTCTGTGTTTGGGGATACATTTGAGGGTTGTCTACATAATGTGGAGAGAGTCTTGTCAAGATGTGAAGAAAAGAATCTGGTCCTAAACTGGGAAAAATGCCATTTCATGGTTAAAGAGGGACTAGTTCTAGGCCATCTAGTCTCAGGTATGGGTATTGAAGTTGATAAATCCAAGGTTGACATCATTCGTCACCTTCCATCACCCAAAACTGTCAAGGAAGTGAGGTCTTTATTAGGACATGCTAGTTTCTATAGAAGAATCATCAAGGAATTTAGTTCAATCTCCCGTCCCCTTTGTACTCTCCTAGTAAAGAATGCTCCATTTGTGTATACAGAAAGCTGTGAGGGTTCATTCTCAACCCTCAAATCCTCTCTCACCTCTCCTCCCATTATGAAATATCCAAATTGGAACCTTCCTTTTGAACTTATGTGTGATTCCAGTAAATTTTTTGTAGGAGTTGTATTAGGACAACGTTGTGATAAAACTCCTTATGTCATTGCTTATGAAAGCAAATCCTTAAATGATGCCCAAATCAACTAAATCACCACTGAAAAAGAGTTAATTTCTATTGTGTTTGCCTTAGAGAAGTTTAGGTCCTACCTCTTAGGATCCCCCATCACTGTGTTCACTGACCATTCTACACTAAAATACCTCTTCCAAAAACAAGATGTTAAGGCTAGACTGATTAGGTGGGTCCTTCTCTTACAAGAATTTGACCTCAGAATCAAGGATAAAAAGGTGTTGAAAATGTTGTAGCTGATCACCTCTATAGAATGGAATTCAAAGACAACTCAAATCACCTTTATGTGTTTGATTCATTTCCTGATGAACACCTATACTCTATGAGTGACTACCCTTGGTATGCCGAAATAGACAATTTCTTAGTTACATGAGTCATTCCAAAATTCTTAAGGACTCAAGATTGAAGGAAATTTATTTCTGATGTTAGACACTATGTGTTTGATGATCCATACCTTTATAAGTTCTTCCCTGACCAAGTCATTAGGAGGTGTGTCACAGAATCTGAACAAGAGTCCATCCTTAAATTCTGTGATAGTGAGGCATGTGGTGGTCACTTTTCCTCTAACAAAACTTCTGCTAAGATTCTTCAGTATGGTCTCTTCTGACCCACCCTCTCAAGGGACTCCTACACATTTTTTCAAAGTTTTCCTAGGTGTCAACAAGTAGGGTCCATCACAAAAAGGAATCAAATTCCACTCACTCCCATATTAGTGGTTGAAATCTTTGACTGTTGGGGAATTGATTTCATGAGTCCCTTCCCAAACTCTAGGGTATATCTTTACATTCTCTTAGCTATTTATTATGTCTCAAAATGGGTTGAGTTCATTCCCAAAAAATCCAATGATCATCAAACTATGATTATATTCTTAAAAGAAAACATCTTCTATAGATTTGGAATCCCTAGGGCTATCATTAGTGATCGTGGAACTCATTTTTTCAATTTTCCATTCTCATCACTCATGGAAAAGTATGGAATTTCTCACAAAGTATCCACTGCGTACCATCCTCAAACCAATGGTCAATCTGAGTTAGTAAATAGGGAGATTAAGAATATTCTTGAAATAACTTTCAATCCTTCTAGGAAAGATTTATAAGGCCCCAACCTTAAACCTTACTTAATCTTGAGTTATTACAAGATTACACATTGAGGATCTTTTCAGGTTTAGAGTTTTAGAGAATTATATCATAAAACTTTCATTACATTCCACATTTAAACAAAGTGGCTACATAAAAGATAGTATTCATTTTTTTCCATCAACGAAAACATATTTAAAAAGAAAGCATGGATTCTTTCTTGACACATCCTTGACACTATCATCACATCATGTACCTTTCCCTTGACCTGTGAAAAACATTTCAAAAACTTGGGATGATCATAAAAATCTCAGTAAGAGTTATAAAAATATGGAAAGGAAACATGAGTTCATATAAACATTAGAATGAAATCATACTTTACCCATAAAAAATAGGCATATCAAATCATGAATAAATCATAGAAATCATAAGACATAAAAGGTATCTTGAGGAATTCATAACATTATTACGTAGGGAGTAACCCTCTTGGTTATATTTGGAATACCCACCACAATATATTCCCTAAATCTCTTCAGAGAAACCTTAACGTTTCACTCCTTCGCGTTACCCAATGCATTGGAGAGCTATATCGGGCTCACCCGCCCTTAGTTTATCACAGAACCACCCGTTTTCATAAAAATGCCCAAGAACCATAACATAAATGTATCACATAAAACATGAGTGAAGGAAACATAACATTTCCACATCACAATATAACATTTTAGGATATTGAAATAATGAATCCATTCAAAAAGAAACCATTTACAAAACCATTTAAAACATTTAATAAAGAGATTTTTGAATCAAAGTGTCCCATACCACCTTGAAGCTTTTAAAATTTTAAACCATTAATATCCATATAAATAAATCCTTAAAACCACTTTGAAAACATGGATATTAATAAGAACAAATAATTAAAACATTTAAAGCGATATTTTGGTTAAAGGGGTTCTACCAAAATTAGAGACACTTGAATACAATAATTGAGGAATAACATTTAGTCAAAACATTATAATATCATGAGAATAAATGGATTCATGATATAATATTCCAAAGGATAGTATATACACCATATAAGAGTGAATTGGTGCATAACAACAAAGAAGTCTCAATAGAAATGTCAAATGTGATGAATTCCCTTATAAAGAAGGTATCCTTAAATTAAGGATAATTCAATCTCAAAATTATGTGTGAAAAATATAAATACACCCAATATAAGTGGATATTAAGTGTAAAACAATAAAATTTCATTCACACATATTCAAAAGATGACATATTCAATAACTACATGTTGAATCCAAAGAAATCGAAATTGGGTTAAAAAGTTACCTTGGTAAAATTCGACAGCCTAACGACATCACTTCAAAATTCAGAAAATGATTTTATGAGAGATAAAAAGGGCATCTCATAACTTGGACATAAAATTTACATCAATAAGGATATAAAAGAACATATCCCAACATAATAGTATGTGAATTAAAAGACATAACAAAAGAAGTCTTTTAAAAAGAGGAGGGTGAAAGGTCCCCTTACCGAGTTGGGTAAATTTCGAAACGTACACCCCATGGAAGAAGGGTCATACAATGAAGATGTGAATACACATAAATGAAATTATACTACAAAAAGTGTATAATAATGGGCAGTACATACACCACTCAAAGGAAATTTTGGCAAATGTAGCTTAAATCTCACGTGAATAAAAGTGAGATGAAAAATCCCTTACGAAAACTCGGTAGCCTAACGACATCACTTTAAAACTCATAAAATGAGTTGATGGGAGGAAATAGGGTCTCTCATCATATGAACATAAAAATTATAGTAAGATTAATATAAAAGAACATCCCAATCACAAGAAATATGATCTTAAAAGGAATGACATAAAAGGGTGTACTTAAAAATAAAGAGAGGAGTAGGATCCCTTACCTCGGGTTCGACTTGACTTGATCGTTCTTTAATCTCCTGAATAATAAACTTGAGTTAATTTATACTTCCTTATGAACCTTTTTCAAGTTCATTATTCCTTTTATATCACTTATTACCATGTCATAAACATTATGTAATCATTTAAGTTAATAATATTTGTTTTGTCGATATTTGGTTCTTAAGTCGAAAGTGGACTTCTTACAATTACATGTTGTTCGTGTGGCCAAATTTTCATTATATTCAGAATTGTATTCATGATGTAGATATAATATATATCATATATATCCATTATATTCATGAATTTATAATATTACATAACATTTAGAGTTAATAAATGAAATGCACCGTTCATGGAGACGGTAAGCCGTACGTACGCATGAACGCTACTTCCATTTCTATTTCATATTTAATGGAATTAAAACATAATGATACATAATAGTATTTTAATTCCAGTATGTTATCATATATAATATAATTAAATATATCCTTTATACGTACCACATATGGTATTAACGAATCAAATCACTTTGAGGGGGCGGTAGTCCGCACTTCCTTAAATGAAGATATCGCGTTTACCCATAATGGAAAACATAAATGTATGACATAAATGAAAAATACAGAAGCTTAAGTAAAACATAAACATATTATATATCATATATAAATATAGTGTCATATTAATGGCCACCTTTGAAGGTGTTATAAGAATGTTGAACAATCATCGTTTCGGGAGGCAGAAATTCGCCATCCACGGAAACAGTATGTTCTTTAACCATTAGATGTAGGTGTGTGTAAGTTTAGCTTGAATACTTCTTATAAAAACATCTTAGTATATTGAAGATACTGGAGTTGTTACAAAATAAATTAATAGAAAGAGTTTAGGGGGTTGGAGAAGTAAAATAAAACAAAAGGACTCAAGTAAAGACATTACCTTAAAATCAGGTAACTTCCTTTGATTTGAGCTCAAAGGATTCCTTGGAGAGGATTATGACCAAAGTGAGGCTTCAAGGAGTTAGAGAGGGATGTGGAAAGACAAATTGGGCAGGGGTTGTCCGAGCCAAAGGCTTTGGAAGTGTGGGTAATGAGGTAGAGGTGGGGGCCTTTTATAAGAGGAGAGGAGGGGCACTCTTGGAAAGGTATAAAATGTAACATTATTTCCAAATGAGTTTCGGATTTTAATGGTCCCAAATTGATGTTTTTAGAGGATAAGGTGATAAGGGTTCTAAATCCACCCATACAATAGGTTTTGGACATATGTAGGTATTATATTTTACATTATCTTTCCATTTTATTTAAATCGTTAAATAATGAGGTCATCGCTGCATCATCATGATGTCATAAATAATTTAATTTATTGAATGTCTAAAAATTATAAAAAAATAATATTATGTAGGAAATCTCTTTAGCTTTCCAATTAATATTTATAGTCCAAAATATCATTTATGTATACAAAATTAAAAATATTTTACATAAGTGATACATTCTTTGTCACATTTAACATTTTTTAAAAATAAATAGATAAAAAGTCACTTTCTCACAAAAGTGATTCCATGGGCCCCCCAAGTTTGGCACAAGGCATCCCATGGTCGGCCATGAGACGACCAGTATACTTAGGACACATTTTGTGGTCATTTTTTATTATCATGATATTATCTTATTATCTTTAACTACCTGATTACTCATTAATCAAAATAATTAAAGATAATTACCGTCGTTACTATTCATAATGTCCAAAAACAAAAGAGTCTTAATTACATAATTTGGACCTTCTGATTCCAAATATGTAATTTATTTTACCAAATTCCAAACACATAAATTGCAATAATTAATTTAAAAAAACTTCCCGTTGTCAAAAGCATAGCGGGTTGTTTAGAAACAATATTTATGAAAAGTTTGGCACTTGTTTATGCCTAATTCCAAAGTGAAATTAATCCCAATGACCATAATTTAATTACATGGTAAAAATATATTCTAATTAAACTTTAAAACAAATTAAAAAGATAATACAACCTTATAATTAAATTATATGAAAAAGCAGTTTTGATGTAAAATGCAGTATTTTTCACTATTTATTGAAAAATGAACATTGTCAAAAAAATACCAAAAATTAACCCAAGGTAAATTTCAATGTCCCAATCATAAATAATATGTTTATTTTGAAAAATAGAGCTTATAAAATTTTCAAAAAGTGGATTTAAAAGGGGTTCCCCATCAAAAGGCGGTTAATCGACCTTTTAAAGAATATTAGAATGTTTTCGCTTAAAAACTGGATTCATTTGCATTTTTAATCCTCTAAAATTTATTGTAAAGAGTAAAAATATTTGAAAAACATATATAATTATTTTATAGTTAGTTCTGTTCATTCCCTCCATTACAACGGCTAGGCGTTAACTACCATTTAAAATAATATTATTTTATTATTAGAGTGCAACGTAAGATTCCCAAGAAACTCGTTGTTGCGTGTTGGGTACGCCATCGAGCATAGCATCCCCTTTAAAGTAATATTAATATTTTATTCACAAATATGGATAAATATAAAGATGTCATATTCTTTATTTAACTGGGGTGTTACATCCTTCCCCCCTTTTGGGAATTGCGTCCTCGCAATTTTAAAATTGGGCTTGGAAACATCCTTGAAAGTCCCACATCGGAACAAGAGTCGGTAAAACAATCACTTTAAAATAAAGAAAGATAAGTAAAAAGGTCACCCGAGTTAACCCATACTAGGATTCCAAGTATGAAAATATGGACATGGAGGAAAAAACAAAGGGTCATGTTCTAATGGAGAGTGATAGAAAACATGTTTAGGAGAAAGTTAACCACAAGAAAATCACAAACTTATGATGGGTTAAACGGTATTCGATTCCCCAGTAGGAAAAGTTAATAGACAACATTTTTGTTTTAAGTTAATTTTTATTGAGGAATTTATTCATAAGGAAACATAATCACTTATCATGTTAACTTTCAACTTTTATTAGATTCCTTACACAAACTCATATTTTCTCCAAAAGACAAGTATTTAGGAAGACTTGTTCACATTAAGAGTACTATAATAAACTTCTAGAGAATCACCTAATACACAAAAGAGAACTATATAATTCCCATGTCTTTAGACTTTAACCAAAACCAAAACCAAAAAGGTTAGTGCAAGATCAGATAATCCAAAAAAGGATAACCCTTTATAAAAAGAAAATCTATGCTTAATCTCCAAAATTTGTCCAACAAAACCCAAAGTTCAACGAGAACCATTCGATAAACAATTTGTCCATAAAATTCTTCAAAGTAAACCAAACTAAGGTTGAAACCCAAATATTTGAAGGATTTAGTCACATAGTCTTCCAAGTTAAATCATAACATTTATCTCCAAACAACATCAGTTGCTCCTAAAGTCTCGTATTGAAAAGTAATTAACCTAATCACATATCCTCCATGATAGGTTAATAATTTCCATAGATAACCCAAAATCAGCTCATTCTATATTCATAAGATCATATAACTAAAAAGAATTAGTTAAAATAACCAGGGACTTCACGTAGTCCAGTGGTAGGAAATAAATACCAGTTGCACTTTGGTTGTGGGTTCGATTCCCGCAGCTTTGTCCGACGCGACGGGTTGTCACACGGTCTGCGTGTTGTCCTTTTTCCAAAACTATATAATTCTCAAATCATTCCCCAAAAAGAGATAAAATATTCAAAAATGATCATAACATATTTTAACCTCAAGTTTATCTCATGGCTTTCATTTTCCATCATAACATATAATAACCCATAATTACCTCAAAAGTAAGGATCATATAAACTCTAATGGTTACCTTTATAATTATTACATGAACTTCCACATCGATTGGTCATCTCATACATGATTCATTACAGATCATACCAAGTTTCAAGTGGTTGATCATGACTCCTTGATAGTTGGTTTAGAACAACCACGAGTTTCCTCATTAAATCCCCCATTTTATCTAGTATCTTAATCAGAGAACCACCACAGTTTCCTTCAAACCTGTTGTCTCTTTGGTGCCTGCTAGATCCATCCATTCACTAAAAACAAAAAGGTCAGTGTGAGTATATCAACAAAACCATTATATACTAACAAGGAAGATAAAAACCAAGATATACTTACTCATTCACTTTATCTAAAACTAGGACTCTTTCTGAAATCCTATCCATTATGGTACTGTCACTTATGATTAGAGAATACCCTAACCTCTAAAGTTATCTAAACCGACCTCTGATACCAACTATAAGGCCCCATCCTTAAAACTTACTTAATCTTGAGTTATTACAAGATTACACATTTAGGATCTTTTTAGGTTTAGAGTTTTAGAGAATTAGATCATAAAACTTGCATTACATTCCACATTTAAACAAAGTGGTTACATAAAAGATAGTATTCATTTTTTTTCCATCAACGGAAACATATTTAAAAAGAAAGCATGGATTATTTCTTGACACATCCTTGACACTATCATCACATCATTTACCTTTCCCTTGACCTGTGAAAAACATTTCAAAAACTTGGGATGAGCATAAAAAGCTCAGTAAGAGTTATAAAAATATGGAAAGGAAACATGAGTTCATATATACATTAGAATGAAATCATACTTTACACATAAAACATAGGCATATCAAATCATGAATAAATCATAGAAATCATAAGACATAAAAGGTATCTTGAGGAATTCATAAAATTCTTACGTAGGGAGTAACCCTCTTGGTTACGTTTGGAATACCCACCACAATATATTACCTAAATCTCTTCGGAGAAACCTTAACGTTTCACTCCTTCACGTTACCCAATGCATTGGAGAGCTATATCGGGCTCACCCGCCCTTAGTTTATCACGGAACCACCCGTTTTCATAAAAATGACCAAGAACCATAACATAAATGTATCACATAAAACATGCATAAAGGAAACATAACATTTCCACATCACAATATAACATTTTAGGATATTGAAATAATGAATCCATTAAAAAAGAAACCATTTCCAAAACCATTTAAAACATTTAATAAAGAGATTTTTGAATCAAAGTGTCCCATACCACCTTGAAGATTTTAAAATTTTAAACCATTAATATCCATATAAATAAATCCTTAAAAGCACTTTGAAAACATGGATATTAATAATAAAAAATAATTAAAACATTTAAAGCGATATTTTGGTTAAAGGGGTTTTACCAAAATTAGAGACACTTGAATACAATAATTGAGGAATAACATTTAGTCAGAACTTTATAATATCATGAGAATAAATGGATTCATGATATAATATTCCAAAGGACAGTATATACACCATATAAGAGTGAATTGGTGCATAACAACAAAGAAGTCTCAATAGAAATGTCAAATGTGATGAATTCCCTTATAAAGAAGGTATCCTTAAATTAAGGATAATTCAATCTCAAAATTATGTGTGACAAATATAAATTCACCCAATATAAGTGGATATTAAGTGTAAAACAATAAAATTTCGTTCACACATATTCAAAAGATGACATATTCAATAACTACATGTTGAACCCAAATAAATCGAAATTGGGTTAAAAAGTCCCCTTGGTAAAATTCGACAGCCTAACGGCATCACTTCAAAATTCAGAAAATGAGTTGATGAGAGATAAAAAGGGCATATCATCACTTGGACATAAAATTTACATCAATAAGGATATAAAATAACATATCCCAACATAATAGTATGTGAATTAAAAGACATAACAAAAGAAGTCTTTTAAAAAGAGGAGGGTGAAAGGTCCCCTTACCGAGTTGGGTAACTTTCGAAATGTACACCCCATGGAAGAAGGGTCATACAATGAAGATGTGAATACCCATAAATGAAATTATACTACACAAAGTGTATAATAATGGGCAGTACATACACCACTCAAAGGAAATTGTGGAAAATGTAGCATAAATCTCACGGGAATAAAAGTGAGATGAAAAATCCCTTACGAAAACTCGGCAGCCTAACGACATCACTTCAAAACTCATAAAATGAGTTGATGGGAGGAAATAGGGTCTCTAATCATATGAACATAAAAATTACAGTAATATTAATATAAAAGAACATCCCAATCACAAGAAATATGAGCTTAAAAGGAATGACATAAAAGGGTGTACTTAAAAAGAAAGAGAGGAGTAGGATCCCTTACCTTGGGTCCGACTTGACTCGATCATTCTTTAATATCCTGAATAATAAACTTGAGTTAATTTCTACTTCATTATGAACCTTTTTCAAGTTCATTATTTCTTTTATATCACTTATTACCATGTCATAAGCATTATGTAATCATTTAAGTTAATAATATTTGTTTTGTCGATATTTGGTTCTTAAGTCGAAAGTGGACTTCTTACATTTACATGTTGTTCGTGTGGAAAAATGTTCATTATATCCAGAATTGTATTCATGATGTAGATATCATATATATCATATATATCCAGTATATTCATGCATTTATAATATTACATAACATTTAGAGTTAATAAATGAAATGCACCGTTCATGGAGACGGTAAGCCGTACGTACGCATGAACGCTACTTCCATTTCTATTTCATATTTAATGGAATTAAAACATAATGATACATAATAGTATTTTAATTCCAGTATGTTATCATATATAATATCATTAAATATATCCTTTATACGTACCACATATGGGATTAACGAATCAAATCACTTTGAGGGAGCGGTAGTCCGCACTTCCTTAAATAAAGATATCACGTTTACCCATAATGGAAAACATAAAGGTATGCCATAAATGAAAAATACAGAATCTTAAGTAAAACATAAACATATTAGATATCATATATAAATATATTGTCATATTAATGGCCACCTTTGAAGGTGTTAGAAGAATGTTGAACAATCATCGTTTCGGGAGGCAGAAATTCGCCATCCACAGAAACAGTATGTTCTTTAACCATTAGATGTAGTTGTGTGTAAGTGTAGCTCGAATCCTTATTATAACAACATACTAGTATATTAAAGATACTAGAGTTGTTACAAAATAAATGAATAAAAAGAGTTTAGGGGGTTGTAGAATTAAAATAAAACAAAAGGACTCAAGTGAAGACATTACCTTAAAATCGGGTAATTTCCTTTGATTTGAGCTCAAAGGATTCCTTGGAGAGGATTATGCCCAAAGTGAGGCTTCAAGGAGTTAGAGAGGGATGTGGAGAGACAAAATGGGCAGGGGTTGGCCGAGCCAAAGGCTTTGGATGTGTGGGTAAGGAGGTATATGTGGGGGCATTTTATAAGAGGAGAGGAGGGGCACTCTTGGAAAGGTATAAAATGTAACATTATTTCCAAATGAGTTTCAGATTTTAATGGTCCCACATTGATGTGTTTCGAGGATAAGGTGATAAGGGTTCTAAATACACCCATACAATAGGTTTTGGACATGTTTAGGTCTTAGATTTTACATTATCTTTCCATTTTATTTAAATCGTTAAATAATGAGGTCATCGCTGCATCATCATGATGTCATAAATAATTTAATTTATTTAATGTCTAAAAATTATAAAAAAAATACTATGATGTAGGAAATCTTTTTATCTTTACAATTAATATTTATAGTCCAAAAGATCATTTATGTATACAAAATTAAAAATATTTTACATAGGTGATACATTCTTTGTCACATTTAACATTTTTTAAAAATAAATAGATAAAAAGTCACTTTCTCACAAAAGTGATTCCATGGGGCCCCCAAGTTTGGCACAAGGCATCCCATGGTCGGCCATGAGACAACCAGTAGCCTTAGGATACATTTTGTGGTCATTTTTTATTATCATGATATTATCTTATTATCTTTAACTACCCAATTACTCATTAATCAAAATAATTAAAGATAATTACCGTCATTACTATTCATAATGTCCAAAAACAAAAGAGTCTTAATTACATAATTTGGAACTTCTGATTCCAAATATGTAATTCATTTTACCAAATTACAAACACATAAATTGCAATAATTAATTTAAAAAAACTTTCCGTTGTCAAAACAAATAGAGGGTTTTTTAGAAACAATATTTATGAAAAGTTTGTCACTTGTTTATGCCTAATTCCAAAGTGAAATTAATCCCAATGACCATAATTGAATTAAATGGTAAAAATATATTCTAATTACACTTTAAAACAAATTAAAAAGATAATATAAACATATAATTAAATTATATGAAAAAGCAGTTTTGATGTAAAATGCAGTATTTTTCACTATTCATTGAAAAATGAACATTGTCAAAAAAATACCAAAAATTAACCCAAGGTAAATTTAAATGTCCCAATCATAAATAATATGTTTATTTTGAAAAATAGAGCTTATAAAATTTTCAAAAAGTGGATTTAAAAGGGGTTCACCATCAAAAGGCGGTTAATCGACCTTTTAAAGAATATTAGAATGTTTTCGCTTAAAAACTGGATTCATTTGCATTTTTAATCCTCTAAAATTTATTGTAAAGAGTAAAAATATTTGAAAAACATATATAATTATTTTTTAGTTAGTTCTATTCATTCCCGCCATTACAACGGCTAGGCGTTAACTACCATTTAAAATAATATTATTTTATTATTAGAGTGCAACGTAAGATTCCCAAGAAACTCGTTGTTGCGTGTTGGTTATGCCATCGAGCATAGAATCCCCTTTAAAGTAATATTAATATTTTATTCACAAATATGGATAAATTTAAAGATTTCATATTCTTTATTTACCTGGGGTGTTACAAGATTGGTCTGAGAAACTCTTAGATTCTCTTTGGGCATATCGTACAACATACAAAACCATCCTAGGAATGTCACCATATAGGTTGGTTTATGGAAAATAATTCCATTTACCTGTTGAAATTGAGCATAAGGCCTTTTGGACAATTAAGAAAATGGATTATGACCTCTCATTGGCCAGAACAGAAAGGAAATTAGATCTCAATGAACTGGAGGAACTAAGGATGGAGGCTTATGAAAATTCAAGGATCAATAAAGCTAGAGTTCAAGCCTACCAATCTAGGAATATCAAGGTCAAACATTTTGAACTGGGAAAACTTGTGCTCTTGTATAGTTCAAAACTTCATTTACTCCCAGGAAAGTTAAGGTCTAGATGGTCAGGTCCTTTCATAGTGCATCATGTGTACCCCCATGGGGCAGTAGAGATTCAAGATCCCACAAGTGGTTACATTTTCAAGGTCAATGGAAAAGGTTAAAACCATTCATTGAATAATTCAATAAATAGAAAATAGAGGTTGAGTTAACTAAGCCAACCTATGAACCAGGAAAAAATTGATAGATTTAGGATCCATGTCGGGCTAACGACGTTAAACAAAGCGTTGCATGGGAGAAAACCCATGGTTTTCAAGTTTCCAATCATTTGGTTGTTTTAATCAACTTTATATTTTAAATAGTATTAATGAGTCATTTTGATATTTAGAAATAAAAATAATAATAATAAACTATTGACCTGTTCTTCTATAATGAGTTTGGATGGGCACAAAAGGGGAGCACCATATTCATCCGTGTCACGTGGTGTGATCCTTGAGTAATACCTTACCCAGAAATTTAAAAAGAAGATAATGTATCATCATTTTGTTTTATTTTAATGTGTTTGTAGGATTAAAAAAAAAATAAAAAAAATAAATAAATAATAATATAATAATAATAATAAAAAGGGACACGTCGTGGGTCATGGGGAAAACCCCGTCACAACCGGTGAAGCTGCGGGGATTCGAACCCGGGACCGAAGGTAGACAAGGGCGCGCACATACCACTGACCAATGACTTTTTGTGCTTCCTTATTCTATAATTTTTATATATATACTTATATTTTACTTTCTTTATTATATAAATATATATATATATATTGTTTTGTTTTGTTTGTTTGTTTTGTTTTTCCTTTTTCTACTAGGGAACTCTGTAAGTGACATGGATATCAAAGGATTAAAAGGGAGCAGCAAGAATTTCAACTTCAACCACCAGGAGACTTCATTCCATGATCCTAATTTTCAATTTCCTTTTTGAACTTTCATTCTCTACCTCTACCCCCTTCTAAATTTTATTTTCTTTAAACACTGGGGACATTTTTATTTTAAGTTGGGGGGGAGATAAAATAAAAAAATGCTTTCATGTCAAAAAAAATGAATGATTTGAAAAAAAATGTGTAAATGGAAGGAAAAATTCCTTTAACTTTGAACATGGTAATACAAATTGCACACTTTGAAACTGAATGTCAAATAATTTAGCATACCCTGATTCTGATTTTAATCCTTGTATAATTTTATGAGCATAGATTTTGGAAAGTGTGGCTGTCTAATGTGATATTTCATTGTTTATATTTTCATAAAAAAAAGAGATCACAATGCACGTCCTTTGGATAGTGGGGTATTAGTTTGAGTTCATGGGGTCCCCCAAATAAATAGAATAGGTTTGGTGATCATTTTAGTTTTAATATGAGTATTCAATAAAAAAATAAAAAAAATAATAATAAATTTGCGCGTAGAGAAATGAAATGACCTAATGCATGGATTTCAACACTTGGGGATCTTGACTCCATAGTTTTCTGGCCCAGAGTTAGTAATTTTAGCTCTATTTTTGGTAATTTGAATTTGTTTTTGACTGAGTTAACTCGAGATGATGCCCGAGTATGTGGGATTCACTTGGTTCCCTAAGGTCTTTGAGCCTGGGAGTCATCGAAAAAGTCTCGCTACAGGGGTTGACTCTTTTGAGTGCAATTTCAATTACCACGACAAAATTACAAAAAAAAAATAATACAATTAAAAAATTGAATACTCATCTTAATATTAAAATGTGATTCCACCTAGCTCTTCCATCATTTCCCCCTTGAATAAAGATGAACCCCCATGTCTATTGTGATGCACAACACATCCTCATACTTAATTGATATTGGATGAAATATGGAAATGAATTTGAAAAAAGGAATGGGCTTGGGATTGGGATCTGCTTATGAAAATATTATGTATTAAAATATTTTTATGGGTTTCATGATTGTTTGGTATAAGGTTTTTTGGTGATCATTGTGTATTAAAATGTTTTTGGAAAAAGGAATTCGAATTTCATATTGTTGAGATATATTTTGCTCGGGACTAGAAAAACTCAAGTTGGGGGGTGTGATTATCCACTAAATGAGGATAATATTCATTGTTAATATATATAATATTCATGTTATTTATTATTCATAAACACAATTTTAGTGCATTTTACACTTTGAACATCATTTCACATTATGATTGTAATATCTTCTTAAAATGCACTATTATGTTGTACATTTTTGAACATCATTTAAAGTACCCAATGATTCATCTGATTTTAAGGAATGTAATTATCCATATTTTAATTTTATATTTTTGGAAATTTATATACACTTCAATATGAACATGTTTTATTCATGGATAAATGGAGGATTCATAAAGGATGATGGAGATATTTGGAGATGAATGGAAGCAATTCTTGAGAAGGCAGATTGGATACTGGCCCACTTATGAGAATGTGGGACCCATATTACAGACCCAATGAAGCCCAAATTTCGTGGTATGATAGAAGACATATATAGGAACAAATAATTATTCAGGAGATAGTGCTAATTTGGCCTCCATTATGGTCATTTAGGAAGCCCAAGTTAGAAATAAAATTCTGGGCCAGATTCTGCGGCCTAGAAAAACATCCCACTAATCTAATCATATCTCCGAATCCACAACTCCAAATGGGACCAAATTTTACAGGAATTTAGGAGACATAAGGTGATACATTTTATTATTCTATGTTCCACTCTAATTCGGACATCTAGAAGGTCTTACAAGGGCGTCTGTTTGGTGGATGAAAGCTGGATGCCACCTCGGGTCAAGGGTGGAAAAATCAACTCTCCCTCAACTTTCCACCCACCTATGGCCTACCAAAATTAATTGAGATTATTTGTACTGTTGGAGGCTCTACTCAAGGCTCCCAAAATTCCTATTTAAGGTATTGTTGGTGGAGGATTTTAGAATCTTGGGTTCTTTGTTCAATTGTAATGTTATGCTGCGATTTTGTTGTCTCAAGTTTGTCTTTCACATGTAAGTTGTTCAATTCACTTTAGTTTATTAATAAAAGTTCTTCTCCTCCTCTTATTATGTTTTTATCCATATCACTTTGATACAATTTCCTTAAGGTGTGAATTTATTCACACCAAACCTTGTGAAATCGTTCACACAACGGTGGAGTGATCATTTTCATTTTATTGTTTTCTTTACTTCTTCAATTCCTCCCTCATGAGTCTACTTCCTGCTTCCATTGAAACCATAGAATCAATGGAGGGATAAACCACTTATGGTTTGATCCAAGGGAGTATCAAGGGGCTATATTTAATGTTATTTATCACCCCAATAATGTCTAATCACTTCTTAATTGAGATTTTTATTTGATGATTTTTAAACTCCATCGTCCTTGTTGAATTTAAGGACACACACTTCAAGTGCTAATACAAACTTTTACCTTGAAGTGATAAAAAATTTGATCCTTAAAGTATATAGGTGATTAGTATCAAAGGGTTTAGGCATTAAACTAGTAAGTGATGATGTTTTTTTATCTTCTTAAATGAACCTATCTCAAATATAAGAAATTGAAATCATTGAAAAGGAAATACGTCCAATCCACCCCAAGTGATAACCTAGGATCAACTCATTATTTTAAATTGAATCCACTTAAGTCTCTTAGATTTCCTTTAAACCCATCTAAAATCAACCCAAGTTGGCCACTTCATATCCAAAAACAGTCTATAGAATGTACGTGTCTATAGGTTTCTTCTTAGGTCTATGAGGATTCGACAACCCAATCTAAACTACAAGGATCGTCTTACCTTCTTCTCTTGGGTAAATTTGAGCGTGAATCAGGATCTCTCTAGGGATTGAGAGGATTCTCTCTGGATCTTATTATGCACAACCAAAATGAATTGTCTTTAGGAAAATAATATAATTGAGTTTATATACCATTAGGGTTAGAAAATAATAATTGTACATGCACCCCTATTATTTCTATAATCCATGTGAAACCCCATGTCGATAATTATAATAATAATAATATTATTTCTTGACATGTTCTAAACTCATGAATTAAACTAAACATTA
This sequence comes from Viscum album, assembly GCA_963277665.1. Taxonomy (NCBI): domain Eukaryota; kingdom Viridiplantae; phylum Streptophyta; class Magnoliopsida; order Santalales; family Viscaceae; genus Viscum; species Viscum album. The sequence continues at coordinate 628,171,650 of OY728134.1, read as the reverse complement.
TTTACTCAAATAATTCTCAATATATATTATTTCTCACTGGACCATTAAACTCAGTCTTCTATTCCTCCACAATATTTATCAGCCTTGAATAATTACTATTTATTTAATAAATAAAAATCATTGTATTATTTTCCAATAAATTAATAAATATTATATTCACTAAATAAAAAATAAATATTTATTAAATATTTTGCTCAAATAATATTTTCTTGAATAACTGGTGATTGAATATATGTGATCAAGAAAACATGGAAAATTATTAAACAACCTCTGGGAATAATATTTATTCAAATTTTTATATAATAAATAATAATATATTATTTAACTGAGATTCTGGATACACTTAGCGTGTGATCCTCTAAGACTCTTTCTCAGTGACATTAAGCGAAGAATCCTAAAGTCCAAGGTTAGCATCAAGAAACATTCCAAGGTAACAATAAAGAAATAAGTTAATTTTGTAATCACATAAAATCAAATACAGACACTTACCATGTAAAATAATACCTTTACCGTGATATAACTAATCAAGCAGGTTGCATGCGGGTGCTATCAACCTATGTGCTCCATGTCTCTTTCTATGACTTTCTAGAAATATAACTTTCCTACAGAATACCATGGACATGGATTTATTTATGCTATATCATTTCCATCAAAGGTCTGGAGATATCAACTTTCTTTAAATAAAAAAGGTTCAAATCATTTATTGCATTATTTATTAATGAAATATTACTCATGATTCACCTAACATATCCTACCCTAATGTGAACATATGTCTCCCCAATTTTAGTCAATACATCAAAGTGCACAACTTATAATAATAATTAATAACAATCTTAAAGTATAAGGACCAATAAACACATTCATAGATAGAAACATCCAATGACACATATAAATGTGGATTTCCTACTAGTGGGTCTCATTCCCATATTATTCTATACTATATATTACCAATGGAATACACCATGAGAAGGTGAATGCATCCAAGATACCCGAGATAAAATTCGGATGGAGGTGTATTTCTGGGGGTAATGTATCAGCACTGTAACAGACACTGTTTGGTACTATAGCTGCCAGAACTATTCATCCATCTGGGCCTTTGGGCCACCGGTTTGGTCCTCGAGTCCTGCAAGGATTTTGGGCCACCCAAGGCCTTCGATCTAGTTGATTCTCAAGGTCTTCGGGCCACCCCAAGGCCTTAGGGCCCCATGAAATGCAGATGTACCAGTCAGACTACAAGGGATAAAGCTTTAGAGAAGGATTCAGGGCAGAAGAATTCACTGAAGCAGAGCTAACTAGAATTGGAACAATGAGAGGGTATGGCTTTGCCATTAGTACCGGGCTTGTGCAGCTTTGTATAGGATAGCTAGCTGACCAGCCCTACGAAGGTGGAGTGCTGGTATTATGACATATGCCGGGGAGAAGTAGTTCCAAGTTTTCTTGTCTGGGTGATTCCCTCTAAGACCAATGGGTCATGTAATTATCTCTAAGACTTCGGGCCTTGTAAGGGTTCCTCCTCACCCCTTGAAAGGTGGATTATCAAAAATAATAAAAAATGAAGTCCTTCAGGCCATTTTGAGAGAAGTTTCCTCAATTTCTGATGAGTCTCCACCCTTGATAGCTCATATCATTTATTTCTATTAAATGATTTCATCCAACTATAGAACATATATTTAAGAATACTATCATGGCACTTCTGGGTTATCATCATAGCAGTGAACTATTATGACTTTTCAGTGTGAAAATTACTCTTAGGACATTATCACATAGTATGTTACATAGAAAAACATTCATGATGTGATAAAGAGTTTATTAATATTAAAAAAATGAATACAAGTTATCATAAAGTACACAGAAGTTGGTTATAGGGAACCAAATCCTACATAATACATGTATTGTTAAGAAATTTATTACTAATCACAATTCAATTGAAAAGTTCTCTCCTCATGATGACCAATAAACATATTCCACATTTTTTAGTTTATCAGGTGTGCATACATATGTGGTGGGTGCAAGCTTATTTTTCCTTTTTCTTCCATGAGATGATACTTCATAATAATTTTATGAAAGCATATTTGAGAATTTCCAGAAAGTATTAATAAAAATTTCATTTGGTAGAAATATAGTATAAAGGCACTCTGCAAGGGATAATAAAGAGTAAAATAAAGTTTCATTAGTTTTTTTTGTAAAATAAACAAATTATATCATAATTTTACCCTAATCTCTTCCCAAATTAATTTCTTAAGTGTAGGCACAACATTATTCCATGAATATACATCAATCGATACATTTATTTGAGTGGTGATCTCAATGTAACTACTGAAAATGGCCTTGTTGGGGTTAATAGGCTGGTCGCATGCATTCCATCCAACCTCGAATTTGATGCCTCTATTTATCGTCTTAATAATTTTTTTTAACATCATCATTCCATGGTGCTTTTTTTTCTAGGACATAAGCTATTAATCATCTAACATTTCCTTATCTTCAACATCATCAATATTTTGTTCTTATGGATTGGTAGCATCTTCACGATAAAAAACTTGTTATTCCTCTATATTGAGAGAATCAACATGTTGAGAAACCTATTGTTCCTCAGGATTAGGTGCATCAGTATGTGAAGGATTTAATATCTATAGAAGCGGTTGAACATTTAATTTAGATTGTGTAAATATATTAGTGAACAAATAATAATATAAGGTAATGACATGTATGTTATAAAAAAATATAACCTAATTATTGAACTCTTTTTTAAAAGGTTTAAGGGATTTGACCTCTTTATTGAGTATCCAAATCCCCTCATTATGAAATCCTCTAACATAAAAGACCCCTTCTACATTGGGACCACCAAAAAATGATTGAGATATCCAAATAAAAGGGTAATCCTTATTTTAATTGACATATGACCCTTTAGTTTTTTTGGTTGATAATATAATAATTTACCACTTTCTTCTTGCAGGATCTATAATATAAAATACCTATAATACCAATGATTCCATTATAAATATTTCTTTATTGTACCATTCATTAATAAATTACACTTTCATGAATCCCAATTCATCCATTTTAATTGAACTCCTATCATCAACCCACTTGCATTGAAAAAATAGCACTTGTAATGTCATAGAATCCAACTCCCATATTTGTTTGATGATGCCAAAATATGGAATATTCAAATTAATTGAATTTCTATCCTTAGTACCATATATATGAATCACATCATCCACAAGTGTAACTCCACTATTTTTCAAGGTATTTAGTTCAACATGTTAATTTTTATAGAACATATAACCATTAATTACATAACTATTATAAGATAATACATGGACACTTGGTCCTCTGGCTAACCATCAAAGTCATTCTGAAATGGAATTTAGATTTGCAGTTGACTCCTTAAAACTATGGTCTTAAAACCATCCTATAAATTGTTGATTATGTGTATTTTTTATCTATCTTTAAACCCTTGATGGATTAAAATGCCTAAGCATTACTTTATGGGTTTCAACATATGTCACAACCTCTAAAATATTATGAAAAATGTAAATGTGTTCCTACTACTGCTTTGTAATAGTAATTTCGATAAAATATATTTTAGAAATTCCTTCACCCATAAATCACTCAATGTGATGAAATTTTGGTAGACCAATGCTTTCCACATTGGACAGGCAGTCAGTACAGAATTCAATGGATTCATCAACAACATATCACTCCGCAATACAAATTTCTAGAAAAATTTTATTTTTGACATACCCTTTTGAAATATTCATATATCATTCAATGGGGTACATCTATATATAATGTATATGAACACATAGTTTAGTCTCTTTAACCAAGTTAACCATCATATCAAATAACGATGGTTGGAAAAACATCTCCAATTCACATAATATGACAAAAATTTCTTTTTCCATAGTTGGTAGTTTCGCTGGGTCTATAACTTTACTGTATATATAATTTAAAAATAAAAAGAGTTTGGTTAATGTATGATGAAGATTATTAGAAAAAATTCAACGTAAATCTATAGGCATTATATCTTGCATCAAAACATGATAGTCATTTGATTTTAGGAGATTTAACTTTAAATTACTCATTTACATGATATTATTAATATTTGATGGAACCTTTATATCATTTTGGAAGTGAAAAAATGATATCTCTCTTTCTCGGAAAGAATATAAGTAGTTGGAGGAAGAAAATTATATCATTCACCCTTTACTATCACAAAATTTTCCTATATCCCCATCCAAATATGTCAAACCTAGCCTTAATTCCATCATTTTTTAGTAGGTGCATTTAGTAACATTCCAATGACACTATTACATACATTTTTTCCACATGCATGACATCAAGAAAATGTCTAAAGTATAAAAAATTCCACTATGGTAATTAAAAAATTGATCTATTTTTTCCAACTGATTTTCGTAAGGGTTTTCAAAGAAATTTTACCAAAAGCAGTGTCTATATCTTTTACTTTATCAAATAGTTGATCATCTATTAGTGGAGATGGTGTTGTGCCTTATTTTGAACTCCTATAAAATGATGTCATCCATGATAGGTATTTATGTCACCAAGGTAGAAATCTATGATGTCCTTGAAACACAGCCTTTGATGAATGTTTCAACCTGATTGAGTGTGTAAAATTTCCAAAAATGGGACACCCTTGATTTCATTTAATGCAATGTCCTAATAAATTTTCATAAGAATAAAAGTAATTTATCATCTCGTACAACATGAATCTCAATGTGAAATCTTTTATACAACATAACAACTAAATCCCACAATAGTTTCAAATATTTGATCAATGAAGCCAAATGAACATCAATATCATTATCTAATTGTTTTAGTCCTGATATAAGAATATATAACATAATTTATCTTCATTTTATGAATAAACATAGTGGTAAGTTTTAATTTACCAACATAATTGTCCATGTAATGTGAGTGCTACTTTGAAAACCAAAATAGTTTACTCTATCTATAGATAATGCATGATGAAGGTTTGTAGACTTGTTTCCAAATTTAGGATATCCATGATCAATTTTATTCTAGTGAGGAGAGTCTTCCAGGTGACGAAGTTTCCCATATTTATTTATTATATCTACAATCCATGTCAATTGTCTGACAGTCTCCTCACTTCTATATATGCACCTAAACATTGTAATGATTGGAAAATACCATAAAACTTTCAAAGGGACTGATTAATCTTTCTTGTCTTGAGATACACATATATTTGGAAATTTTATAAGTGATTCATGTTCCTTGTGAAATAGTATACAATCAGTTGGACATATATGTATTCTTTTGGAGATCATATCCATTGAAGGTAGCATTCGTTTAGTGTCATATGTTTATAAAGGAATCTCATTATCTTCTTGAAACATTTGATTCAAGAGATAAAGTAGTTCAATAAAGATGAAATCACTCCATACATTAAAATATTTTACATTATATAACTTTAGTATGGCTGAAAATAATATATATTTAGTATAACCAGTATACAATAGAGACCTTGCACAAATCTTTAACTTTTGAAGTAATTTTGGACAATCAAGAAGTTCATCTCCCACTATCATTTTCATTTCCATAATAGAATATTTATCATCATTCACACCTATAATAATATCATTTATACGGTATTCACCATTGTTTACACCAGCAATCATATCATACAATCCATCAAATGAAGTGTTATCCCAGTCACTAGATATATTTAGTTTTTCCTTGTGTTTAGTCCAAAAGTTATAAATTCGATATATAACATGGAATATAAAGTGTTATTATAACTCCTATGGACTAGTTAGTCTTGAATAAAAACAACATAAACATAAAATAATGATTTGATAAGGGTCATATGCATGATTTTTTTGCATACTTGATGAACTATTTCACCCCATCCTCATACTCTTTTTTCATATGATTGGTATCCATCCATTTTTTATTCATATCCATCCTATTTGATTCAGTAATATTAATATTTAACAAAATAAATAAGTTCACAGAATGTATGATCTTATAACCCATAAAAGAAAATTCTTAAAAACCCATTTAAGCGTCATAAATACATTATTCTAAGATAATAAGACCCAAATGTTGCGTATTGATATTGTTTTATAGTGGTGGAAATTATTGAAGGAAAGGAATGTATGATATATATAAATTTACAAAGAATATAATAAAATTTTCATCAATTAAAAACATAGAGATTAATAATAGTTTCTGTAACTTTTCTAGGTGGGATTACAATAAGATGGTGGAGCTGATGTTTATTCCTTTATTCACTCAGTACATGGCAGTGATGGTGGTGTTTCAGTGATAGGATTATTAAGAGATAAAGTTGATTTTTTTTAGATGATTAAAATGTTTATAGATCCCAATAATATGGCCTTGAGAACCCAATGTTTTAATAAACTATTTAATTTAAATCCAATGAACTATAATTCTCTTTCTAGGGTTCTCAAGATACTGCAAAAAATGAAGAATAATCTAATTGGGGTTTCATGAATTATTCAAATTTAAAAAATTCACATGGCTGAGATGAATCCACAAAGAATATCAATGAAAATTATTTTTGAGGCTGGAAGGAACAATAAAATTCAACACAAGTTGAAGAAGTTTCCCAGTGGGATCCACAAAAAGACTCATATCAAACTAATGATTGGTGTATAATCCCAACTACATGCGATAACCTGAAAGAAAAACTCAGCCTCAGTGGAACCAATAAATAGAATCAACTCTGTAAAATTATCAGAGTGGAAATTGGGAGAGAGGTTTATACAAGATGAGAGTAGATATGGATGTTTTGAATGATAGTCATGATTCCAATTTGAGGAGTGAAAGGCAGTCTGAGTGAATCTTTAAAGAGAGTTATGGGAGTCCCCATAACTAGGAATCTAGTTTTAAAAACATTGTGGGTATATCTCAATGGGATGAAAGGATAAATTCAAATGGATTTTTTTTAAAATATAGATTATTTAAAGAAATAAAATGGTGGTCATAATGAATGAAAGTGAGAAAAAGATCAAGAACAAACTGAAAAGAAATACCCACCTGCTAATTAGAACTGAGGTTGAAATGAAAGTAGAAGGAATCCTCAATGGGGCCAGTAGGGGGAAGAAACTACTATGAGTGAAAATTTACAGATCCGGGGTACTAAAAATGAAAAATTAAGTGAATTTACGTACTTAATAATGATCCAAATCTTTCTATTATGTACACTCACTTTTTGTATCATTCTTACTAAAAATCATTTTTAACCGCACATGTGGTTAGCTGTTTATGTTTCAAAATTCCTATCATTTATGTTCATGAAAATGAAAATATTAAAAGGATTGGGGTTATTTTTCCTGTTAATGGAATCATATGGGCATAATTTTTTGATTATAATCCATGAGAGTGGGAAGGATACCTAAAGATTTATTTCTTCTGCCCCACGTTTGAAGATCAATCCAAGCCCTTGCTCCAAAATTTCCTCAAGATGTGGAAGGAATGTGAAAGTTCAGGTAACAAACACTTGTTAGTTGAAAAATTTCATGTATGATTAATTCAAACATATATCATATGATTAAACATACATAAAAGATCCAAAAAATTAGTGCGAAATTGAAATCATACGCGACATTTGGCCACTAAGAGGCATCAATTGTAGCACCCCAAACACTTCATGGTATGTTTCTCTTAAATAAATTCTAGTTATAGCCTATATTTTATGAATCACTGAGACTATATGGAACAAAAATTTTTTACTTATAGGAGATATCCATAACCTAGCCATTAAACTTAAATTTTCCAACTTTGCGATTTGAATTTTAAAAATCTGACATGCACGGTTGTGTTCAAGATGATATTTAGAGTCTGATAGAATTAACTTAATTTTTAGTGAATAGTAACCCACCCTTATGAATATTAACCTACCCTTATGAATATTAACTTACCCTTATTAATATTAATATTAATTTTATGAATGGTATCCATACCCTTGAGTGTATAAGTGAATTTAGGCACCTTAAAAATGAAGATGAATATTTTAAGTATTTATATTTTTCGATTAAATAATGATTTTAATTAAATATTTAATTAATAATACTTATAAAATTAATTTTGAAAAATGGAATTCATTTTTGGATTCTACACGTCAAAAAATGGTTAGGGTGAATTTTTGGGATTTTTCTGAAATACTTGAATTTTTGATGAATAATAAAATGCGATAATTCACAATAAATGCAAAATAATGGATTAATTGAGACATTAATGATGAAATAATGATGTAAGACCAATTGTTTTGAATTCACATGCATATATTACTGTTCTTGGTCCTGGAATACTCACTATTGGTTGTCTTGAGAGAAAATAATAAATTAAGGATTATAATATTAAGAAAACTCCTCTCTCCTCCACTATAACCCCCCCCTTCACTCCCTCTTCTCTTCACTCCTCTCAAGCTTCGATCCTTGCCTAAATTCTTCCAAATACTCTTCCCAAGCACTCTACCCATGTCCAAGACCTTCTCGTCTCACCAAAAGGCAAAAAACAAAGGCCTTAAGGAGATTCTAAAGGAGGAGTACTCAAGAGGTGAACCTTCCTTCTCTTTTCTTTCAATTTCTTTTACAAAGTTCCATTCTTTTGTTCTCCCTTCTCACCTAACCTCATCCAAATTCCATGATAATTAAAGTACCTTAAATGTACTTGATTTTTATTTTGCTAATGGAATATTTCATCATAATCTCTCTTTTCCCCTCCTTTTATACAATAAATGCAAACACCATCCGAGATGTGTAAATTTATCACACTCAAGGAAGACGAGTTTTCAATTTGCATTACTATCTTCAATACTGGTCATGAAACCATTTCAATGGTTGAACCAGGTCATAATATATGTATTTTATCTTGATTAATGTTCTGGAATCTTTACAAATTCATGATATGTATTAATAATATAAAATAAGCTTATTGTGCACAAAACCGCCAATCTAAATCCAAGCCTTTATTTTTAACTCATCGAATGAGTCATCCTCATGGTATATAACCAGAATAATTATAATATAATTTATATCTATTTAATGTCACTAATAGTTTATATAAAAAATTCTGGATGTCTAACCATATTTCAAACAAACATCCATTCATGAATACAAGTAAACAATTCATGAAACCAAGTAAGAAAATGATTCCAAAACAATAAGATTGAATCTCTTAAACCCGTCAAAAAGGACATTAATGAACTTAATAAGGTTATAAAATATCAATTACATGTTTATGAGGTTCTGTAATTATTAATTTATGAATCTAAATTTGATTATTCAGGTCGTTAAGAACAAACAAGAACACCTTCAAGCGCAAGGTAAGAGATTACTTAACTCAATTTTCATTATTTTGGTTAAACATCTATTTCATTGGTTACATTGTTCCAAGAATATGTGTGAATGACATATTATTGTTTTATAATGTATATCCACTTATATTTTTTGGATTTTTATTTTTCACACATAAATATTTCATTTTTTTTCACTCTAATGACACAATCTTTGTAAGGGATCCTCACTCTCACTTCTGTTCAAGAATCTCCCCTATGTTGTGCCCTTTTATTTTTAATTCCTAATGATGGGGTATGTTTTTTCACCTCCCCCGTACTGCCTTTGTGACATATAAATAATGGAATACCCCTTTAACTCTCATTAATACCTCACAATAACACTCATTACCATGCCGAAATGTTTGTAAGGGGTTTCTCATCTCACTTTTATTTCTGTGAGATTTTCATTGTTTTCCAGTTATTTCTTGTATGTGGTATTTGTGTACTTACATTTGATATATAATAACATGATTCTCTTTATATTATTATTATTAAATTATACATTTGAGGGTTATTGAGTTCTGGTCATATGATTCGATCGATTACATTGTGGTAAGAGACTTTCTCTCAACTACTATTTTGTTGTGACTAACTTTGTATTGTGCACCTAATAATCCTTATGTGGTGTACCTACTACCCATTTTAGATCACTTTTAGTTTGAAATTATATTCATATTAAATATCCATATTCTCATATCATGGATATGTTTTTTGTCTAAACTGTATACCATTTTACATACGGTGTTTATTTGGAAAGTTATTTTAACTATAGAAATATTGATGAATCTTTATACTCTACTCTATATGGATATTGAAAAGTAATATTTCTCTTGTATTGAATAAATTTATAAGGAATGATTTGGACATTCAGTGGAAGGTGGAGCCTTCTATAGCCCCTCGATGCATCAGTAGGTCTCATGAGACAAATCAGTTTTGTGACAAACCATTCGAGTTTGTTTCCAAAAATCAGACTGGTTTCTACCCATAGAACTAAATCGTTTTTATGGTATTATGGTTCATGTTCTAGATACATGACATCCAATTAATAAGAATTCTCTTTTTTCATTATCAATTATTACTATCCATGAGATTTTCACTATGACAAAATCTACGAATGCAGTTTCATTCTCAGTTTATTAATGGTGTGAGTTTTTCATTTATTCACCATGCCATATTGATTATGTCAGATTGATTATGATTCACTTATTATTGTATTCATGCTTCTGCTATTTTAACCCTTACTGAGCATTTGAGCTCACCCCTTTCATTTTTTTCTTTCAACAGGTGACAAAGAGGAGATCATTTATTGAGCTCCTGTGGATTCCGTTTATAGTTTTTATTATGTATTGTATTTTGTAAACTTTTCCAATGTAATTTGAGTAACATCTATGTATCTAGTTTCTTCAAGACTAATAAACTGATCATTACTTCAGGATTTTCATTCCTTCTAACTGTGCCAATATCACAAGTAATGCACCGGCTCCAGTCTAGAGGGGTCAGGGTGTTACAGTTGGTATCAAAGGAAGTTTAGTAGGAAACCTGGAAACTAGATTTAGAAAACGTAGATTTTGGAAGAATCCCTAATATAATACTTTGAGGATAAACATACAAGAAAATCCTGGTATTTTGGTAAGGAATATATTATATGTAACTTTCAAGCAGTGAATCCCTATCTAGATACGAGCAAGTAGAGGTGGCTCTAGCACATATGTATCTAGGGGTAAAACCTGAAAACACTGCATTGAGCTAGACTCAAATGGGAAATGGTACACGACAATGGGCCTTGTTTCACTCTTGGTTACAACACTCCCAGGGGATATTCTTTGGATAATTCATATTTTCTTTACAAGCCATTATCAAGGATTGAAATGTAAATTATTCCTCGAAGAAACCATTTTTTTTTCCGATTATGGGATTATCCATGCATAGGATCTTAAACTATGCTAAGTATTTTGTTAAGTTAAGATTATACATTATGATTCATACCCTAATCTAGTGTGTGCCATTATTTAGAAATGGCGTCTAACGGAAGAAGGGGAATCAATACTCATGGACAATGTAGGGATCTTCCCACTGAGCAAGTCAACACGGTCAATGTTAGAGTAGATCAGATCATGACCATATTGGGACAACTTACTCAGGTTGTAACGAATAACCATTCCACCCCTGTGTTGGATCGTTTCATGCGGTAGAAGCCCCCATCTTTCATCGGGACTACTAATCCAGTGGTTTCTAAGCAATGGATCAAGTCCCTTGAAAAGATATTCACGTTATTAAGATGCAATGAAAATGAAAAGGTAGTATTGGAGACATATTGTCTCAAGGGAGATGCTGATCAATGGTGGTCCTTGATTCAGAATACCACAGAGGAAGAAGAAATAGAATATATGGAATGGAGGACTTTTAAGGAAATATTCTTTGAAAAATATTTCCCCCGTGAGAAATGAACTGAAATGAAGAGGAAATTCCTCAGCTTAAAACAAAGGGAGAAGACAATGTTGCAGAGTATGAGGCTACTTTTACAAGGCTGTCCAGGTATGCCGTAGATTATGTATGTGATTCGGCAGACAAGATTGATCATTTCTTTAAAGGTCTTAAGCCAAGTCTTCTAAAGGAACTGGCTTCTCAATCATTTTCATCATATGATGAAATATTATCAAGTTCCATAAAACAGAGAATGAATTTTCTAGATCAAATCTTTTGAAAGGAATCCAAGATAAGAAGCAGTACTCTAATAACAAAGGAAAAGGAGAAGCACCAAATAAGATCAAGGGAACAAAGCTATTCCCATTATGTGAGAGCTGTGGAAAGAATCATCTCGGGAAATGCTTGAAAGGCATGGGAGTCTACTATAACTACAGAGAAAAGGGTCATCGATCTGATGAATGCAAGGGGAAGAAAAAATTGAATGATATTCAATGCTACAATTTTAGAGAGATGGGACACTATGCAAATGAGTGTTATAAGTGCCAAGGAAACATGACTCAGAAAAAGACAAGAGAACAAGGGAGAGCTTATGCGATTACAACCACGGAGGTTGAAATTCCTAATGATGTGGTGGAAGGTACTTTAATTATTTCCTCAAACTTATCTAACACTTTATTTGATTTTGGATCATCACATTCATTTATATCTTCTTAGTTTTCCAAGAAATTTAGATATGTCCAATTTGATTTGATAAAGGAGTTTTCAGTCAAAAATCCCATGCGATGTATCATTGCAATAAAGGCATGTCAAATAGTCCCCCTCCAGACACCAAAACGTGCTTTAGTTTCTAACCTTATCATCATACCAATGACTGAATTTTATATAATTCTCAGTATGGATTGGATGTCAAATTATGATGCGAAGATTTATTGTAAGAAGAAGGAAGTTACAATTTTTGAAAATGGTGTATAATCCCTTGTCTTTAGGGAAGAAACTTTGCCACCTGATTCTTATCTAGAACCACCCCCAGTAGCTCTACTGAATGAAATACTTGGAGAGGAAGATAAACCAATATCTATGGGCGAAGAAAGAAACATTCAAATTGAAGATGTGAACATAGTGAAAGAGTACATTGACGTATTTCTAGAGGATTTACCTGGTCATCCTCCAGAGCGGGAAGTTGAGTTCTCTATTGATTTAATTTTTGATGCAAGACCTATATCAAAGACTCCCTATAGAATGGTCACTATGGAATTATTAGAGTTAAAGAAACAACTAGAGTATTTTAGTGAAAAAGGATTTATTCGACCTAGTTTTTCTCCATGGGGATCCCCTGTCCTTTTTTTTAAGAAGAAGGATGAATCCATGAGGCTTTTCATTGATTACATGAAAATCAATGATATTACAATAAAGAATAAGTATCCACTTCCCTGGATTTATGATTTATTTGATCAAATTCATGGAGCTTAATACTTTTCGAAGATTGACCTTCGATCCGGATATCATCAACTGCGTGTGAGGAAAGAAGATATTCCAAAGACATCATTTCGAACCAGGTATGGGCATTATGAGTTTTTAGTGATGACTTTTGGACTGATGAATGCACCATCTATTTTCATGGATTTAATGAATAGAGTTTTCAAGGAATATCTTGATAACTTTGTTGTGGTATTCATCGATGATATCCTTGTGTAATCAAAAATATATGAAGACCATGAAAATCACTTGAGGATTATTATGAGAACTCTTAGAAGAAATAAATTATATGGGAAGTTTAGAAAGTGAAAATTACGGCTTCAATCAGTTTCTTTTCTTGGCCATATTGTCTCTAAGGATGGAATCCTAGTTGATCCTGCAAAAACAAAGGCAATCCAAGAATGGACCACGCCAACAAGCATAACCGAGGTACGCAGTTTTATTGGCTTAGCAGGTTACTATCGGTGTTTTGTTCAGAATTTTTCCCGACTGACTAACCCACTAACCAAGCTCACACATAAAGGAGTTAAGTTTGTGAGGACAAAATAATGTACAGAATAATTCGAATAATTGAAAAGAATATTGGTCAATGATCCAATTTTGACTCTTCCATCTGGAAGTGGTGGATTTGTAATATACAGTGATGCATCAAAGAATGGAATGGGTTGAAACCTTATGAAAAAGATAAAGTTATTACTTATGCTTCAAGACAGTTGAATAATCATGAGAAAAATTATCCAACTCATGATCTTGAGTTAGCTTCCGTAATCTTTGCTCTAAAAATATGGAGGCATTATCTCTACGGAGAGAGATGTGAGATTTATACAGAACACAAGAGTTTGAAATACATTTTCACACAAAAAGAACTCAACATGAGGCAGAAGAGATGACTTGAGTTACTCAAATATTACGATTGTTCAATACACTACCACCTGGGAAAGGCGAATAAGGTGGCAGATGCATTAAGTAGGAAATATTATGGACTTCTAACTCAAATGAGGATTGAGAGAGATCTTATATTTTTGGATCTAATAAAGATGGATATGGTAATTGTTAAGGAAATGGAAACATATTTCCTCTATCAAATGATTGCTAAACCATCTTTATTAGAGAATATAAAATGCTCTCAATCTGATGATGAGAACCTGCACAAAAAAATTAATGCCGTCAAGGATGGGAGACTGACTGACTTCGTGTATGAAGAAGGAGTTCTGAAATTTGGGAAGAGGTTATGTGTTCCATCAGTACCTGAGCTAAAAAGGGAAATATTATACGATTCTCATAGGTCAAATTTCTCTATACACGTAGGTAGCACCAAGATGTATAGAGATCTAAAAGAATATTTTTGGTGGGATAATATGAAGAGGGAAATTGCTGACTATGTGTCAAGATGTCTAGTTTGTCAACAAGTGAAGGAATAGAGACAACATCCCAAAGGAGTGATGCAACCTATACCTATTCCTATGTGTAAGTGGGATAACATTATGATGGATTTTGTCCCTGGACTACCAAGGACACCTAGAAGGAATGATTCAATTTGTGTGATTGTTTATCGTCTCACAAAATCAGCACATTTCCTTACTATAAGAGAGGATTTTACACTTGAGTTATTGACAAGACTTTATATTAATGAATTTGAAAGACTTAATGGTGAAACTCTATCTATTGTGTTAGATTGAGATCCTAGGTTTACATCAAAATTCTGGAAAAGTATCCAGAAGGCTTTGAATACTGAGCTTCGTATGAGTACTTCTTATCACCCACAAACTGACGGGCAGTCTGAAAGAACCATTCAAACTCTAGAAGATATGCTGAGGTCATGCTCTCTTGACTTCCAAGGTATGTGGGATCAATACTTTCCTTTGGTGGAATTTTCCTACAACAATAGTTTCCATTCTAGTATTCAAATGGCTCCATATGAATCATTATATAGAAAGATATGTCAAACTCCAACTTGTTGGGACAAAGTTGGTGAGAGGAAACTTATAGGCCCAGAACTTATTAAAGAGACCACGACGAAGGTGAAGAAGATACAAGCCCATATTAAAGCATCCTAAAGTAGGTAGAAGAGTTATGCTGACAACCGGAGAAAGGACTTGGAATTCCAAGTGGGAGATCATGTATTTCTGAAAGTATCTCCATGGAAGGATGTCTTAAGGTTCATTAAGAAAGGGAAACTAAGCCCCAGGTACATCAGACTATTTGAAATTATGGAAAGAATCAGAGTTGTAGTTTTCCGTTTAGAGATACCACCAAATCTCTCCAAAGTTAATGATAAGTTCCATGTGTCATTGTTAAAGAAATACATGCCAGACCCAATGCATTTACTCACATATGAAGAAATTGAACTGGAACCTAATTTGTCATACTGTGAAAAGCCTATTAGGATTCTTGACACAAGGGAGTAGGTATTGAGAAATCGAAAAACTCGTCTAGTAAAATTTATTTGGAGAAACCTAAATATAGAGGAAACAACATAGAAACCTAAGGATGTTATGAAAAATAATCACCTACATCTTTTTGGTGAGTTTTATACATAAAATTTCTAGAACGAAATTTCCAAAGGAGGGAATAATGTAGCATCCCAAACACTTCATGGTATGTTTCTCTTAAATACATTATAGTTATAGCCTATATTTCATGAATCACAGAGCCTATATGGAACAAAACATGGTTACTTATAGGAGATATCCATAACCTAGCCATTAAACTTAAATTTTCCAACTTTGCAATTTGAATTTAAAAAATCTGACATACACGATTGTGTTCAAGATGATATTTAGAGTCTGATAGAATTAACTTAATTTTCGGTGAATAGTAACCTACCCTTATGAATAGTAACCTAACCTTATGAATATTAACTTACCCTTATTAATAGTAAAATGAATTTTATTAATGGTATCCATACCCTTGAGTTTATAAGTGAATTTAGGCACCTTAAAAATGAAGATGAATATTTTTAGTGTTTATATTTTTCGATTAAATAATGATTTTAATTAAATATTTAATTAATAATATTTAAAAAATTATTTTTGAAAAATGGACTTCATTTTTGGATTCTACACGTCAAAAAATGGTTATGGTGAATTTTTGGGATTTTTCTGAAATACTTGAATTTTTGATGAATAATAAAATCAGATAATTCACAATAAATGCTAAATAATGGATTAATTGAGTCATTGACGATGACCTGATGATGTAATACCAATTGGTTAGAATTCACATGCATATATTACTGTTCTTGTTCATGGAATACTCACTATTTGTTGTCTTGAGAGGAAATAATTAATTAAGGATTATAATATTAAGAAAACTCCTCTCTCCTCCACTATAAAATCCCCCCTTCACTCCCTCTTCTCTTCACTCCTCTCAAGATTCAATACTTGCCTAAATTCTACAAAATAATTTTCCTAAGCCCTATCCCCACGTCCAAGACCTTATGGTCTCACCAAAAGTCCAAAAACAAAGGCCTTAAGGAGATTCTCAAGGAGGGGTACTCAAGAGGTGAACCTTCCTTCTCTTTTCTTTCAATTTCTTTTACAAAGTTCCATTATTTTGTTCTCCCTTGTCACCTACACTCATCCAAATTCCATGATAATTCCATTACCTTAAATGTACTGGATTTTCATTGTGCTAATGGAATATTTCATCATAATCTCTCTTTTCCCCTCCTTTTATACAATAAATGCAAACACCGTCCGAGATGTGTAAATTTATCACACTCATGGAAGACGGGTTTTCAATTTGCATTACTATCTTCAATACTGGTCATGAAACCTTTTCAATGGTTGGAACAGGTCATAATATATGTATTTTATCTTGATTAATGTTCTGTAATCTTTACAGATTTATGATATGTATTAATAATACAAAACAAGTTTATTGTGCACAAAACCGCCAAGCTAAATCCAAGCCTTTATTTTTAACTCATCGAATGAGTCATCCTCATGGTATATAACCAGAATCATTATAATATCATTTATATCTATTTAATTTCACTAATAATTTATATTAACAATTCTGTATGTTTAACCATATTTCAAACAAACATCCATTCATGAATACAAGTAAACAAATCATGAAACCAAGTAAGGAAATGCCTCCAAAACAATAAGATTGAATCTCTTAAACCCATAAAAAAGGCCATTAATGAACTTAATAAGGTTATAAAATATAAATTACATGTTTATGAGGTTCTTGAATTATAAATTTATGAATCTGAATTTTATTATTCAGGTCGTTAAGAACAAACAAGAACACCTTCGAGTGTAAGGTAAGGGATCGCTTAACTCAATTTTCATTCTTTGGGTTAAACATCTATTTCATTGGTTACATTGTTCCAAGAATATGTGTGAATGACATATGATTGTTTTATACTGTATATCCAATTATATTTTTTGGATTTTTATTTGTCACACATAAATATTTCATTGATTTTTCGTCACTCTAATGACACAATCTTTGTAAGGGATCCTCTCTCTCACTTCTGTTCAAGAATCTACCCCATGTTGTGCCCTTTTATTTTTAATTCCTAATGATGGGGTATGTTTTAACACCTCCCCCATAATGTATTTGTGACATAAAAATAATGGAATACCCATTTAACTCTCATTAATCCCTCATAATAACACTCGTTACCATGCCGAAATGTTTGTAAGGGGTTTCTCATCTCACTTTCATTTCTGTGAGATTTTCATTGTTTTCCACTTATTTATTGTATGTGGTATATGTGTACTACCATTTGATATATAATAAAATGATTCTATTTATATTAATGTTATTAAATGGTTCATTTTAGGGTTATTGAGTTCTAGTCATATGATTTGACCGATTACATTGTGGTAAGAGACTTTGTCTCAACTACTATTTTGTTGTGACTACCTTTGTATTGTGCACCTAATAATCCTTATGTGGTGTACCTAATAACCATTTGAGATCAATTTTTATTTGAAATTATATTAATATTAAATATCCATATTCTCATATCATGGATATGTTTTTTTCTAAACCGTATACCATTTTACATACAATGTTTATTCGAAAGTTATTTTAACTATGAAAATATTGATGAATCTGTATACTCTACTCTATACGGATATTGAAAATTCATATTGATATTGTATTGAATCAATGTATAAGGAATGATTTGTACATGAAGTGGAGGGTGGGGCCTGCTATATCCCCTCGATGCATCGGTAGGTCTCATGAGACAAACCAGTTTGGCGACAAACCCTTCGAGTTTGTTTCCAAAAATCAGACGGGTTTCTACCCATAGAACTACACCGTTTTTACAGTATTATGGTTCATGTGCCTGATACATGACGTCCAATTAATAAGAATTCTATTTATTCATTATCAGTTATTACTATACATGAGGTTTTTATTATGATAAAATCTATGGATGCAGTTTCATTCTGAGTTTATTAATGGCGTGAGTTTTTGATTTATTCACCATGCCATATTGATTATATCAGATTGATTATGATTCACTTATTATTGTATTCATGCTTCCGCTATTGTAACCCTTACCGAGCGTTTGAGCTCACCCCTTTCATTGTTTTCTTTCAACATGTGTCAAATAAGAGATCAATTATTGAGCTCTTGTGGACGCCGTTTATAGTTTTCATTATGTATTGTATTTTGTAAACTTTTCCAATGTAATTTGAGTAACATCTATGTATCTAGTTTCTTTAAGACTAATAAATTGATCATTCCTTCAGGATTTTCATTCCTTATAACCATGCCAATATCAAAAGTAATGCACCGGCTCCAGTCTAGAGGTTTTGAGGTGTTACATTGATCACCTGAACTAGAAATCAAAAGAAAATAGCGAGGCTATGAACGATCAACCAGACTAGAAAAAACATGAGTTTTGTGGTGAACCAGGTGATAGCCTCACTTGATGAGGGCATTGTCGAGATTGCAGGAAGTAGTGTGTGATGGTGGTTCTATATCAGGCATGCCTGTTGGAGGTGATGCGCATCGAGGACAATATCATAAGGATAAAGACATTGGTAGAAGAGAATAGGTGATGTAAACTAATGAGGAGTATAAACAGTCACATACCATAGGTTTTGAGAGGGTTGATTTGTCCAAGAAGGTCGAGGGGGAGTGAAAACATATGTAGACTTTCGTGAGAGTTTGAATGATGAAAAATAAGTGGGTTCTATTTTGGTTGAATTTATATGAATAAGAAGAGTTTTATCCATGCTAAAAAAATAAGCACCGATAAATATAGGGTTTATTAGCGCTTTATATTATAGTGCTAATAAAACCCATATTTACCATCTTTTTTTGAAAGCGCCAATAAAAAAATATTTAAAATAAAATAAAAAAATATTAAACAAATATATATTAAAAATGAATAAATTATAAAAAATTCAAAAATAATTAAAATTATTAATGAATATTTAACCTTAAATGCATGAAAGTTTAAAATGAGTAAAATTGAATAATTAAGAATGAAGAGACTTAAAAAATATTAAAAAATGGAAATGTTTTATAAACTATAAAAATTATTTTAAAAAATAAAAATTGATATATATTAAAATGAAGATGAATACATGTTGAAAATATTAAAACATAGTAAATAAATATGTATAAATAAATATTAAAAATTGATTAAATTCCAAAAAATATAAAAATTAATAAGTATTAATAACGAATAAATAATAGTACTTGAAATAATATTAAAAATGAATAAATAAAATTTAATAGATAACAAAACTATTTAAAAAATAAATTCATAAGATTAATTACATGAATTGTAAACACGTACAAAAAATGAATAAGATATTAAAAAATGCATTTAGATTTCAAACATTTTAAAAATATAACAACTTAATAAATAAAATTGAATGAATATTAATCATATAAATTAAAAACATACTAAGAGTATTAAAACTTAGTAAATAATTTTGTATAGTTCATAAGATTAACTACATTAGTTTTAAACATGTACAAAAATGAGGAAAATATTAGAAAATGCATTTATATGAATTAATTAGATAAATTTCAAATATTTTAAAAATACGATAGCTTAATAAATATTAATCATATAATTTAAAAAAATATTAAGAATATTAAAAGTTATTAAATAATTGTGTATTAATAAATATTAAAAAAAGAATAAATTATGAAAATAATAAAAATCAGTAAATATTAAAAATGAATAAATAATATTAAATGAAAGAATGTTAAAAATGAATAAATAAAATTGAGTAAATTACAAAAATATTTAAAGAAGTGAATTTTTGGCATTAACTATATGAATTAAAACACATAAAAATGATTAAAAATGATTAAAAATGAATAAAAATGAATAAATAGATATTATTAATTATATAAACAACAAAATTATTAAAAATAAATTATATTGACTACAAAATTATTAAAATTAAAATGAAGTTCTAGGAATCAATTATATAAATTTCAAACATATTAAAAATATTAAAAATTAATGCATAAAAATTAATAAATATTAATCTTATAAATTAAAAACATATTGAAAATATTAAAACATAGTAAGTAAATATGTATAAATTTTAAAAAATGAATGAATTTCAAAATAATTAAAAATTAATAAATATAAAAAATGAAAAAAACAATATTAAATGAAATGATAATAAAAATGAATAAATAAAATTAAATAAATTTAAAAAATATTAACTATTTAAATTAAAAAATTATTAAAAAATGCATTTAAATAAATAAATTATATAAATTTTAAATATATTTTAAATGTTAAAACTTAATAAACAAAAAAGAACAATATTATTCATATAAATTAAAAACATATTGATAATATTACACAATAAATAAATATATGTATAAATAAATATTATAAAAAGATTAAATTTAAAAAAATATAAAATTTAATAAATATGAAAAATGAATAAATAATATTAAATGATATAATATTAAAAATGATTAAATAAAATTTAATGGATATAACTATTTAAAAAATGAATTCATATAATATTAACTACATGAATTGTAAACACATTAAAAAATGAAGAAAATATTAAAAAATGAATTTAATTAGCATAGTTATATAAATTTCAAACATTTTAAAAATATTACAAATTAATAAATAAAATTGAATAAATACTAATAATATAAATTAAAAACGTATTATAAATAATACTTAGTAAATAAATATGGATAAACTAAAAAAATAAATAAATTTGAAAAATATTATATCAAAAATGAAAAAAATATTAAATGAGAAATAATATTAAAAATGAATAGTACATTCCATTTATACACATATACACATGTCCTATAAATACACATACACACATATATACACATGAAAATATGTACATCCCACATACACATGCACATGAATACATGCACATACATACATATACACACGTACAACACACGCATATATATAAACATACATAAAACACATAGATAGAACATAATAAATACACATATATGCACATATACATAGATATAACTATACAAATTCAAATATCGCATATTAATGTCCTCTCATCACTAGGAGGTGGGTTCCTAGGGTTTCTTGGGCATCGTGTTGGAGTGATTATGCACCGGTAGACTGTCTCAATCCATTTTATTTGGTTGGTCAGTGCTCTTGTGGTTTTCTCATTAGGGTTGGAATCCTCAGGAAGAGTCGAGGTTTTTTTATAGATCCACCATCCTTATATACACCATAATATAATAATATCTACTAAAACATTGGGAAAAGATATCTCTAACTAATCGGGAAAAATCCATGATTGAAGTTAGTACCGTGGAGGACATAAATCTACGGAACCACCTGTCCCTTATCCTGGTGGGAAAATTCACATCCAATAGATCCTATAACTTGAGAACCTTGATAAATATGATGAAATCAATATGGATATTGTAATATGGAGTTTATATTAAGGAAAACGAATCTAGGATGAATATATTGAAATTTTTTAAGGTGTATGATAAGATCTGTGTATTGAATGGACAATCGTTGTCTTTTGATAATCACTTAATTATGATAAAAAACATTGTGAATGGATTTAATATAAATAGGATGGTTTTTCCCATTCCCCCTTCTAGATCCGGGTGAAAGGCATCCCTTTTACCTATAGGAATGGGTAAGTCATGCGTGGGATTGGGAATAAAATTGGAGAGTTTATGGATTAGAGTGTTTCAAATCTGATTTATTGGGGTCCTATAGTGTGAATTAGGGTTATGGTGGACATCACTCAACCCCTTACATAAGTATTGTTTTTTAAATTCTTAGACTCTGTGTTATGGGAATCTTTTAAATTTAAAAAACTCCCATCATTCTTTTTCTTTTGTGGGCTCATTAGTCATGATGTAAAGGATCGTGGAATGAAAAAACCTAACCCGAAGGGATGAATTACATTTTAATACATCCCATGTATTAGAACTAAAATTTTTGGTCAACAAACCACTACAGAGGCTAAAAAGCTAAAGTCTAGGGAGAATCTTAAAAGATGAATAGACTAAGATCTCTCATCAAATAAGGCTATGATAATTTCAATGGGTCTGCCTTCATTCCCGTTATTCCAAGAAGCATCACCAATCCTTGTCCAATGGTTTTGATTCATTCAGCTCATGGACATCCTTAACATAGGTTAGTGGATGATGGGCCTCATGATGATGATGCTTTTGATGCTGGGAATATGTATAAGTTGATGACTATCCAACCTACCTACTTGAGGAATGTGCATGATGAATCATTATAGCAGAATATAGGCCCTCCTCGAAATCACAAGATCATTCTCCTTTCTTCAGATGTTTAGGAGGTAATAGATGATCTCCCTTCCCAAATTATTTTGTCACTCGTGGAGGGGAGAATGATTAATACTATTCTAAGGGAGGAGGATTTTCTATAGTTTCCTATATTGAGGATTTCTATTCCGAAACAAAAAGGGCCTCCTCCCTGCACGACTCTAGCTGAACACAAATTTTAGAAGACTTGAATGTAAAGGATCAAGAATGATAATAATTTTAAACACATTAAAAATAAAATTTTCAGTAATGAAAGACTACATGGTGGGTTGTAAGAAGAGAAAAATTCAAGTTCCCATAATCATTTTAGGATATTCGATGGCGATGTGATGAATGAACCTTTAAAGGCAACAGTTGGCATGAACCAACCTAGTTTGGGGCCATGAAACTCTTCTGTTGGAACTGTCAGGGGCTTGTAAACACTCGTTTAGTTTGTATGTTCCACCAATGTAGCTCTAAGTATCTCCCCAATATAGTATTTTTGTCTGAGAACATGTTGTAAAATAAGGATGTGATAGGGATCACGTTGAAAGTAGAATTTCATCATTGTTTATCAATTGTTCATTTGGGTTATGTAGATGGTCTATATATCATGTGGAGAGAGTATTTTGAAGTTTAGATGTTTAGTTTCTATTAAAAACACATTTCCTTTTTGGTCTATTAATCTCAAGAACCAATATGGAACTTCACAGGTTTCTATGGCTGGCCAGGTTGAAGTGAAAAATAGAGATCCTAGGAACTGTTGAAATCCCTCAGGAATACATTTTAAGGCCCCATACATATTGGTGGATACTTCAATGATATACTCTATCACCATGAGAAACAAGGTTGCTCTAGGAAAAGTCCTTCAGTTATGCTCCAATTCCATGACTTCTTTTTTCACTTGGGTCTTTTGGATTTGAGAGTCTTGAGGGATCCTTTTACTTGGTTTTGAGGTCGTGGATTGGATTTTAGAATCTCAAAAAATGATTGATCATTTTGTGGTGTCAAGTAACTGTAATTTTTTTTCTAGAGGTAATAGGTCTCCCACTTCCCTATGCTTTTGTCTGACTACTTCCCTATTTTTCTCTAGTCTCAGGTGAGGACCCCTATGAAAGGACAATTTGGGGTTTTCAGTTCCAAAGTATGTGGCTACATAAATATATGTGGGGATGTTTCTAAAGAACTTTGGACCTCCTCATAGGGCCAAGTTTGGGAAAAGATGAAATGAGTGGCTACTCAGCTACAATAATAGATCCATTTACATTTTAGGAACTTCGATCAAAGGATTTCCAGATCCAAGGAAGCTCTTGGGAGATGATACTAGGGAATTATATATTATTTATATTTTTAGGAGAATTTCCATTTAGATAAGTATCTAGATGAGGATTTTAGAGACAAATAAATATTATGGTTTATAAGATCAAGGGAGGATTTCATCAATAAAGACGTCCATAATACAAAATTTTTCCATAAAAAGGCCTTAGATAGAATAAAAAATAACTTCATTTCTAAACTAGAGGTTGGGAATGGAAGCTTTATTTCTGAAAGGCTCGAGATTCAGGAGCTAATTTGGTACTTTTATAGATACTCATTTAGTTATGAGGTTGGTTTCTCCATAGGGGACCTTCTAAGTTGTATGGAACCAAAATTCACAGAGGTTATGTCACATGAACTTTATTTAGACATCTCTATGGAGGGAATTGTATTTTCATTGAAGAGAATCCACTCAAAAAAGGATCATTGAACATATGGTTTTCATTCCATTTTCTTCAAGAGGTTCTTGCATATTTTGAGATTTTATATCATCAACCTTTTACAGGGTCTATGGGAAGGATCCATGGGGATGAAAATGGCGATTGAAACTATTATTGTTATGATCCCAAAAATCTTTGTCTAATTAAAAGTTTTTGAATTAAAAAAATTAGTTTGTGAAATATGGTTTATAATATTTTCTCAAAAGTTATTTCCCATCGATTTAGTAAGATTATCCCTTATATTATCTCTAATAACTAGAGTGCTTTTTTCCCTAAGAGACTCATCACTGATAATTCAAAAATTTCTCATGAGATTTTCCATTCTAAGAAAACTCGATCAACCTATAATAGGGGGATTATGACTATGAAATTGGATATGAAAAAATATTATTATTGGGTGGAATGTAATTTCTTGGAAAATGCCATGAAGAAGTTGGGCTTTGGTCTAAAATGGATGAGTGCAATCATAAACTGCATTTGGACAATTTCCTTCAACATCAATGTTAATTTTTCCCTCACAAAGAACTTCAAACCGACCAAAGGTTTGAAATAGGGAGACCCTCTCTCTCCTTTATTATTTATCCTTATAGTGGATGTTTTATCTCACCCATTATAAAAGGAATTAGTGGAGGGAATCATTCATGGTGCTAAGGTTTTTCATCTTAGTATGATCATTTATCACTTATTCTTCGCTGATGATTGCCTTATTTTTTCATGAGAAACCCCTCAGGAATGTTAGGAGGTTCTTGAAATTATTGAATATTTTTAAAATTATTTGGGTCAGTGTTTCAACATAACCAAATTGGATATGTATTTAAGTATGAGTGTGTAGGAGGATAAGAGATACACTATTGCTAGTTTGTGTGATATTAAGATCATGGAGAAACATAAAAAATATATGGGTCTCCCAAAAGTCTTCGGGTTCTCAAAAAGAGAAATTTTTTACTTTAATTATGGAAAAGGTCCATAATAAAATCTAGAGATGGTTGGGAAATAAAATTTCCAGGTCCAGAATAGAGGTTCTTATTAAAGCGGTGGCTCAAGTAGTTCCATCTTACATGATTTCACTCTTCAAGATTCCCGCTTTCTTTATTCACCAAATTCATTCATAATTTTCTAATTTTTAGTGGGGTCAGGCTAATGAAAAGAATATTTTTCACTAGATTTGATGAAAAAATATGTGTGCTCCCAAAGCGTGTGGTGGTATGTGTTTTATAGGTATTTGAAATTTTTCAATAATGGGCTCTTGGATAAACAAGGTTGGCGGTTATTGCAAAACCAGATATTTTTTTGGGTAATTGTTTTCAAATCCAAGCACTTCCCCCATGGTGATTTTTATCCTATAGCTTGGGACTACGATTGTGTTTTTTGGAGACGTGTTTTGGGCTAATTTTTTTTTGGACCGAGATATTTATTGGGGAATTTACAATGGTCATAAGGTTTATGTTTGGAGTTACCCATGGTTACTCGATTTGGAAAACATGATACCTTATTCTTTACCTACACCATACTTAGGATAATGATTTAGTTAGGGACCTTTTGGTTGATGAACTAAGTGGTTGGGATTTTCAGAAATTAAATTTTTGGTTTAAAACCCATGATTGTAAGGATATTCTTTTGATTCTTCTTATTCCTGGAGTGGTATTGGATAATATATGTTGGAAATTTGTGATCTTGGGATGATACTATGTGCAATTAGGTTTTAAGAATAGTTCTACATTGGGAGGTATTTTTGTTTTTCATATGTGGAATCATTTTTGGATTTTAAAATCCCCATCGATGGACAGAATCCTATACTGGTAGATTTGCAGAGGTATTCTCCCTACCTACCTACCTCTAGCTGAGAGGAATCTTTCAGAGATAAATTTATGCCCTCTATGCGGGTTAGCTGTGGAAAAAGACCTTCATGCAATCTTCTCATGTTTTGGGGTCACTAGGCTATGGTCACTTGACACTGAGAATATTTTTCTAAATGGATAAGGTTGGGAGATGTTAAGATGGTTGTGTTTGAATGGTTCAAATCACGCCTAGTTCAGGACGTTGGAGGACCGTGCATCCTTTCATGGTTTATCTAGGCCCAAAGAAATGCCTTTATGTTTGATCATATATTTAAAGATGATATTATTTGACTTGAAAAATGCATTATTGGTTTTACCAGTATAACAATGAGTGGGGTTATCACTTTCTGTTGAAAGTTCAGTATCATTCCTCTAGGTGGCCACATCCCCCTTGAGGATTCTTTAAGATCATCAATAATGTGGTTCTACTTAAAGATGGTACAATTGGTCTAGGGGAAGTCATATATACCATATTATATCTTTAATCGTGGATCTTTGCACCTTAGTCACTATGGGGCCACTCACAAATTTGGAAGGAATCAATGGAGGGAGTCATGGTTGAAAAAAACCCTGATGCGAAGTCTCATTTTGTGGGTAGTGCGGTGGATGGCAGCCGACATGGTGGATGATCAACATGCAATGAGAGAAGTTTTCATGGGTAGATGAGCTACCCAAACCCAACCATTGATGCTGTTGTTTTATTCCTCTTTAAAAACAGGATTTGAATCCTATTGTGTATAAGTTTTTGATCCTCTATCTAGTTTGATATGAAGAGGAGAGAAATAAAAGTGACTCCCCCCGTTTATACCGTAGATATAGGCAAATATTCCAAACCACATTAAAATTGTGAATTCTTCATTTTGATTCTCATTTTGTGTGATTTACGGTGTCACACACCTTTGTTGTGCCCTTACAAGTGGTATCAGATGGAGTCAGAGGGTGAGAGTTCAAAACAACGAGGCAACGACGAGGCAACGACGAGTTTTTACGATAAATAGAAAATTGAAGTTGGTTATAAAATTTTCCAGAGCCCAGATCCGTGAAGAGGAAGACGAGATGATTCCAACGGTATAAGCGGCGTTGAAAATGGAGTTGAAAATAACTCTGTAGAGCTGTTCAATGTTCCAGTAAAACCGTGGGTGAATAGTAACCCATGCAGGAGAAGACGATACTATTCAAAACAATGGTGAAATTTTCGTCAAGATTCCAGCTACTGCTTTGGTGTGCCACTTCAGCGCTACATCATCACCACATCAGTAGGCAATCTGGACCGTTGAATTTGTTTTGGTGATATCTCGACCAATCAGACTCCATTTTCGATGATCCAAAAGTTTATTCCCACTATTTCAACCATTCCAAATGCATCTATATAGTTAGTTTTTCAAAATGCACACTCCATAAAGTGATTTTCGAATGTTATTAAATCAATGTTGGTAATCACGTTTTGTGACATCAATGATGGTTGGCGGCGGTGCACTGCCAAAATTTGATATTGAGAAGTTCGATGGTCAGAACAACTTCAGCTTGTGGAAAATCACATTGAATGATATTCCTGTATAGTAGGGCATGATCAGACCATTGATTGGAGAAAAGACCAAGAGAACCAGTGATGATGATTGATAATAGCTCAAGATGCGGGTTGTCAGCACAATTCGACTATGTCTGGAAAACGATGAAAAATACTCGATGTTGGAAGAGACCTCACTAAAGGAGATGTGTAAGATGTTGGAGCAACAATATTTGGAGAAATATCTCACCAAAAAATTATTCTTAAAGAAGAAATTGTACGAGTTACGGATGGATGAGGGAATTTTTTTTTTGGATCCCACCAATGAATTCAATAATATCCTGACACAATTATTGGGGCTCGGTGTGAAGATTAGAGAGGAAGACAAAACATTTTTTCTTTTGTAATCTCTAACAAGTTCATTTGATGGACTTGTGACTGTATTGCTCATGGGGAAGGAAACATTGAAACTGGATGAGGTGATGGCGTCACTTAAAGATTTAGAGTCATTCCAAATACCCGTGATGCATTCAGGAAAGCAAATCATGGTGATGCGAGATGATCAACATGGGAGGAGATGACATCAGAAGTCAGGAGGTAAAGAATGCAAACCAAAATCGAGGGGATATGATCCTAATGAAATCAAGTGTTTCTGGTGTGAGAAAAAGGGTCACTATAAAAGTGACTATGGAGAGTGAAAATAACACATTATTGGGAAAGAGAAATTTGAAGAGAAGGATGTGAACATCACAAAATTATTGGCAGGTGATGAAGTCTACATGACAAAAGGAAGCTTGCACTCAGATGAGAGAGTTGAATAGGGATAAGTGCAATGTCATTAATATAAAAGATATAGGCACATGAATTAGGAATTTTGATTTTTAAAGAGGAAGAATGAGCAAGCTCAAAATACAATAGAAGATGAATTGGTTTTGGATTTAGGGAGCTCAGTGCACATATGTACGACGAAAGATGCATTTCATACTTTTCAGAAGGTGCAAGATTTGGTGTGACTTGGCGATGTGTCGACATGTGAGGTTCAAGGAGTCAGGATGGTGAAATTGAAGACACCCGATGAAGCAGTACAAAAACTAGCTAACGTGAAATTTGTTCCTAGGAAGAGACAAAACTTGGTATAATTAAGTAGGATCGATGCGAAAGGGTACAAGATTTCCATAGCGGGTGGAGTGTTGGAAGTATCACGTGGGGATGCGTCGATGCTTACTAGGAATGTGTCACAAGGGTTGTATCATTTTATGGGGACATCAATCATCCCAAGATCGATTAAAGATAGTGGAAGTGACACGTCATCTAGTAAGAAGAAGTGTGTTCGATATGATGATGAAGTTTTCAACACCTGGAAAGAGATTACAGGTCAAGCTTCTACCCCAAATTGGTCGTGAGGGGGAGTTTTGTGGGGGCCACTCCCAAATTTGAGAGGAATCAACAGAGGGACCCCCAAATTTGGAAGGAATCAATGGAGGGAGTCATGGTTGGAAAAAAACCTGATGCAAATTCTCATTTTGTGGGTAGTGCGGTGGATGGAAACCAACTTGGTAGATGAGCAGTAGGCGGCGAGAGAAGTTTTCATGGGTAGATGAGCTACCCAAACCCAAAAAATGACATTGTTGTTTGCTTCCTTTTTAAAAATGGGATTTGAATCCCATTGTGTGTAAGTTTTTGATCCTCCCTTCAGTTTGATATGGAGACAAGATAAATAAAAGTGACTCCCCCCGCTTATCCCATGGATGTAGGCAAACCTTCCGAACCATGTTAAAATTGTGCATTCTTCATTTTGTTTCTTGTTTTTTTTTGATTTGCAATGTCACACACCTTCTCTATGACCTTACAATCATGGCTTGCTAGACCATCGTTGTGGCTGAAGTAATGGAAATTTAGTATAGTCTTCAATTCTAAAACTCTCATGGTTAGAGGAATATTGTGGTTGAATTTTATTGTCATGTTTTTATCAATGCGTTTTCCAAACACTACGGGAAAAACCATATGCAACAAGAGGCTATTTGTGATGGGTTAGAGGTCCATTGAAATTAGCCCTATTGTAAGGCTTATTTGTGACAGAATGTGTCTCCCGTAAAAAAATAATAGTAAATAAATGACTATTTGCAATGGAAAAAGATTACCATCCCAAATGCCTTTGGTGTGGTTGTGCGCCATATGGCGAGAGGCATTATTTACGATGAGAATCCCTCTCCATTGAAAAATACTCTTTGAGCGAGGATTATTTGTGATGTGGATAGATATCCCCATCACAAATAATACAACTAAAGGATATTATTTGTGATAGGTTCTGTTTCAAATAACTTTTATACCACCGCCTACTTTATTTATGGTGGGTACTTTTTACGATGAAAATAATACCCGTTGCAAATAATATGTTGGCAGAACACTATTTGTGATGGAACCTGCTGTTAATAAATTTTTTATCTCCACCACAATTATTTACAGTGGTTCTATTTGAAACGGGTTCCATCATAAATAAAGATATTTGCGATTAGATTCCCATTGAAAAAAGACCTGTTGCTACTAATCTAACCAATATATATGACCCCAACCCAAAATTTTCACTTCAGATCCACTCTCCTACCCTCTCTTCTCTTCTCTTATCCTTTATTCTTCACTACTTGATTACTTATTTTAAAAAGTTTTATTTTTTTTATGGAGAAGTAATACTTTTAGATTCACAAAGTGTCAATTTTGAGGTATTTATTTATTTTTTAATTGTTATTATTTTATTTTATTTTATTTTATATTAGATATTAAAGTTACTAATTACTTGTAATTAGTTTTTATTAGTAGTAATTAACTATAATTAACAGTAATTAGTTATAATTAGATGTAATTAGTTACAAATAGCAATAATTACTAATAATTAATTATAATTGACAATACTTAATAGTAATTAATTGTAATTGATAGATAATAATTACTAATTAAAAAAATTTAGTAATAATTAACATATCTTAAAAACAATTAATAATAATTTATAGTAATTGGTAATAATTAATTGTAATTATTAATTAATGGTATTTAACATTATTTTTTAATAATTAAAGATAAATATTAATAATTTAAAAACAATTAGTAATAATTACTAATTGTTTTATGTAATTAATAATAATTAACAGTAATTATACATAATTAGTGATAATTAACAAAAATTAGTGATAATTAGTAATAAATTGTAATAATTAGCAACAATTAGTTGTAATTTTCAAAATGAGTAATAATCCGTACTAAATTAGTAATTATTTGAAACAACTAGCAATAATTAGTTAAGATTAAAAAAATTGGTAAATAATTAGTGATAATTAGTGATAATTAATGATAAATACTGATAATCACTAATAAATTAAGAAAATTAGTTAAAATTATTATTAATGAGTAAAAATTTTCTATAATTAATATTAATTAGTAATAATTTGGGGTAATTGGTAAAAAATAGCAGTAATTATTAAAATTTAGAGGTAATTAATGATAATAAGTAAAAAATAGTTGTAATTAATAAAAATTATTAGTAATTAGTAAAAATTAGCGGTAATTAACAACAAATAGTGTTAATTAGGAAAAATTTGCTGTAATTAGGAAAAATTAGCGATAATTAGCGGCAATCAACAATAATTAGCGGTAATTAAAAATAATAAGTGGTAATCAGCTATAATTTGTAATAATAAGAGGTTATTTGGAAAAAGTAGTGGTAATTAGGAAAAATTAACAGTAATTAGGAAAATTTAGCATTAATTAGAAAAAATTAGCAAAGATTAGCGTTAATGAGAAAGAATTAGCTAATATTAAGGTTAATTAGAAAAAATTGCAAAGATTAGTGGTTATTAGTAGAATTTAGAAAATATTAGTAGTAATTAGAAAAAAATAGTGGTAATCAGAGGTAATTTTAGGTAATTAGGAAAATTTAGTGGTAATTAGGAAAAAGTATAGGTAATTAGCATTAATTAGAAAAAATTAGTGGTAATTAAGAGTAACAATTAACCATAATTGAAAATAATTAACCAAAATTAACTAAAATTAACCAAAATTAACCAAAATTAACCAAAATTAGTAATATAAGGCTAATTAAGGGGTGTGAGGGAAGAATAAAGTAGAGGGGATGAATGTGAAGATAGAGTGAAAGAATTCAGGTGCCCCTAAGTTCAGACCATTTAGAGAAGAGGAAGTCATGGGTAAACCTGTGAGTGATGGAAGAGGAAAAAAATTTGAAAGATAATAATGACATGCTTAGTGAGTTTTACCCCTTTTAGTTCAATCTTTATTTGTGGTAAAATAATATTTTACCAATAATCGTAATGTAAATGCACAATGATAGGTAAAACATTATTTTACACAAAGAAATATTGAACCTGAAAGGGGAAATAATCAACAACAACCCTACTCTTTATTTCACATTAATATATGTTTTATTACATAAAGTACAATTAATACAACCCAAAAGATCAATAAGTCTAGTATATTTGAAAATTAGGTACATTACATAAAAACTTATAACATGAAATACATCATCTTTATTGAAAACCTCCTTAGCATGTTCATAATATTCCTTCATACTTAAAACTATATAGGATAACTTAGAGACAAACATAAGAAAGGGGTAAAATATAAATCCCAGTAAAGGGAATAAACAAGTCATAACATGAATAAGATAATACATGTTAAACAATAGATATATCAATAAGGAATAAAAGGAACATGAATAATACGACATTATATGAAATGATAATCATAACATAGGAAATATGGCAACAACTTAAAACACTAAATCATAAACATAGGTCAATGATAAATCGAAAATACCTCATGGTGGAAAATTTACCATAAAGGAATCAGGTACACCCCTATCCTAACATCACATATCATGATACTAAACATTACCCAATGCATTAGAGTGCTATCTGGGCATACCAATCATAATCATTTCATTATCATGATTAAGTATGCCATATAGATCATACAACATGGATTCATTAATCATCATAATTTATTCCATAATTAAGGAGTGTATAATACATATATTTAAGTACACAATAAAAAATTATTTGTACATAAATGTGAACACCCTTAATAGGAAATGGGTATGATATTCACTACACAATTATTTTGGCATGGAAAATCATGGTTAAATTTCAGCACCTTAATGACATCAATTAAAGATTCATGAAAATGTGTTGATGAGAGAGAAAAGAGTCTCTCAATATTTTGGAATAAAATTTTAAATAATAGGGACATGTAAAATAATATACCAATATTATAAATTTTAAATAGAATACATAAGGTAATGAAGAAACAAGAATAGAGAAAAGAATCCTTATGAAATTTCGGCATGGTAACGGGTGTACATAAAGAATCATGGGCGGATTAAGGAGAGTAAAATAAAGCTATAATAATTTATAAATCAAATGGATATTAATGGTAATATGGAATATCATATACCATAATAATAAAATGAAAATTAAAATACATAACATAATAAGAGTACTTGTGAAAAGAGGAGAGTGGAAGACGAGGTTCCCTTACTTGAATGTGTGACTCCAAAGGCTTGGGAAGGACTTATTGAAAGATTAGGGGAACCATTGGAGGACTATATTGAGTGTAGGGAAGAGTGTGTATGTACTTCAAGGAGTTTGAGTGAAGATAAATGGGATATTGTTTGGGTTTATATAGGAAAGGAGGGGGATTTCTTTATTATTTAGGTTTTGGACTCTACATAATAAAATATCCAAAACAAAAAACCATCCCATGGTTTTTCCCATGGTTTCTGACAAAAGTAATTGGTTTAAATTATATTATAAGGTTAAGGTACGAAATTATTAAAATATTACCTTTGGTGATGTGGAGTTGAGTCACACTCTTACAAAAATAGTTTTACAATCTTAAAATATATTTTTAAGTTTTGGAGGATTTAAAAAGGCTTTATAAAATAAATAAATTAAAATTAAAATCACATTATTTTAAATTAAAAACATATATTTGGTCATTAATCCCATTCATATTACTTATTACATCACTTTTTGTTCATTGTGATGTCATAAAACACAAAGTATATTTATACGATATTTAATTTTTACCCGAAAATTAGGCTGTCTCAGAAAATTATGAAAAATTATACATTGGATAATTTCAAAATCTTGATTCCAAAAATATTATTTATTTTATCTAAATAATTTTATAAATATTATAATTTTCACTTTTAAAATAAAATCAACATTTATTAAGAAATGTTGGGTTTCTTTTTGATGATAACAGTTTTTGAACCCTTATAAAAATTACATTTTACTTATTAAAAATAATATGATCATTTATATTTAATAAAAATTATTTAATAATATTAATTTAATAAAATATTATCTATTTCAAAAATACATTAATTCATCAAAATAAATTCCTTAATTGAAATTTAATATTTCCCAAAAATACTATTAATATAAATCATTTATAAAGTAACAATAATATTGTCACGACCCGCCTTCACCAAAAAAAGGGAAGGGTCAGAAGATTGCCAAGCCCTTCCTTCTTTAAGTTGAAGGAGAGATAATGACCCCCGAGACCCACCTTCAATAGGTCCCGGAGTGGCGACGAGCACCAAGGGTATAGAAATTTCTCCCAAATGGAAGGCATTACCCCTTTTTGTTTTATAAGATCGAGAGATGAGATGATGAAACTCAACAACACCAAGGTAAAAGAAAAGTAAAGCCAAAAAAAATAAACCATTCCCACATGCATGTTCTAAAAGTAAAGCCACAAGTACAAAAGGTGACTATAAGGTAAGTACCAAAGAGGAAAAGAAAAACAACAACTGCAACTGCTCCAAAGGTCCGAGCTAGTAAGGTCCTGCGTGATCCCTGAAGTCCTCCTGGAAACCTGAAAGCAGTTTTATATACGTAGGGTGAGCATACAAGTACACTCAGTAGAGAAAACCAAAGTCTCTCGTGCACAAGTGGGGGAACGTAGTAAAGTCCCGTGAGAAAAGGAGTAAACCAAACACCTAACAAGGCAAACTATCCACCCCAGGCCTCACTAGGGCACACTCCCCAAATAATGAAAGTCAAGTAATATATATATTAAGAGCACATCGATGTTTGGGTACCTCGTGCCACTTTCCCACTGGTTCTTGAGAAATCCTATGCATCAGACCAATCCCTCCATTCTCACCGCAGTCCCACTGCCACACCCGCCCGCACACACCTGGGCCACAACCACACACAGTCCCACTGCCACACCCGCCCGCACACACCTGGGCCACAACCACACGCAGTCCCACTGCTGAAATCCCGCCCGCACACACCTGGGCCACAACTATCACATTTAACCACGCCTGCAAACACCTAGGTTAGAACAACCACCACCACGCCCGGAGATACCTGGGCTAGAGAAAATCCACTGCCATGCCCGAAGACACCTGGGCCTCATCCCGAAGATACTTGGGAAACCACCTGCTGCACACACCTGGACAACCACCACACTACCCCACCCTAAGGTTCTTGGGCTAATAATGGACCTCAGGCCATCACAGCCTGCCTGAAGATACTTGGGCTATCCGGGAAAGGGAGCATAAAAGGAGCTAATAACCAGCCACTATGAATAGTGTTGGAAAAAAACCCCTCCCACATGAAATGGGGGTGTTCGGAACTAAGTGCTCAACTTGGGTGGGGCGCGAATAAGAAACACAAAGCTACAAGTATAGATATATAGGTAACAAGCACTCACCCAAGATAGGTTTTTCTTCAAAAAACCTACAGATCACAACAACACTCAAGTCCGAGTCACGACTCACGCTAACAACCCATTTGTCCCCTTTATTATTTCAAGTTCAGTAATAATGTTTATGTTTAAGCACTACTGGGCAACTAGTAGGCATAGGCATAAGTCCAGGAAAGTAAATAGTCAAACATCAACCAAAACACCCACACCCGGTTCTCAACAACAGAGGATTCCACCCCAATTCGTGATATAAACAAGTATCCACCTGGTCTTAAAACTCACAACCACCGAATCCATACCAACAGGGGATCCCATCCCCCAATTTTACACAACCACCGAGGGTATAAAAGAATAGGGGATCCCATCCCCTCCCACATCTCCAGCAATCGGACCGAAAGGGAAACAACCAACTACCACCACCAACACAAGTCAGGGATTTTCAGATTTAAACGACTTAACACACTCCATGATTTCAAATTCCGTGTGTTCTAACTGGGAGTTTTCACAGAAGGGTTGATCCTGGTGTTTTCAATTTATTCAGCCAGATATACGTGATTAACCAATTCACTTTTCACAACAGGAGTTTAGAACCAAAAACAAGCCATTTAAAACATCAGCAGGGTTCATTAGTGCACAAACAATGACCACCAACGACCTCGATTTTTAGGAGGAATAAGCCATCACAGCTCAACAATATGGTCATAGAAGAATAAACATAAAAAATATAAGACAACATCAACAAAAACAGGCCCCCCACTCTTTCTTTATAGAATTCGTTCATTATCTTTATTAAGTTCGGTCCAACCAGTTCTATAGAAACAAAAGCACACCCACCCCACATGATACACAAAAGAGAGAGGCGAAGGAGAAATTCCCTACTTGTTGATAGATGATCGAAGTTTAGGCCAGGCGCGGAACTTTACGGATAACGATGCGGTGCGCCCGATGCACCAGAAGATATTTGTGAAAAGCCACGATCGAGGAAAGGAGAAACCATGGATAACCATTAGTTTATTAGATCCGCGGACGGTTGAGGTGTAAACGCAAAACCGCATAAGGCGCGGGGGTCGTAGGTTGACCACACGGCTCCACTCGTCACAAAAGGGGGTCGGGTGGTTTAAGCCTACTCATTAATTGATTAAGTATTTAATTAAAACTCTTATGCACGTTACGGGTCTTTAAAACATTCTCAAATAGGTCAAAATAGGGTTTAAAACCCTATTTGCACAAAAGGGAGCGCTACTAGAAACAACTTGACAAGGCCGGTCGCGCCGATCGGTCGCGCCGATCGGTCTCACTGATCGGTCTCCCCAATCGGTCTCACCGATCGGTCGCGCCGATCGGTCTCACCGATTGGTCGTGCCGATCGGTCTCACCGAACGGTCGTGCCGATTGGTCGCACCGATCGGTCGTGCCGATCGGTCGTGCCGATCGGTCCCACCGATCGGTCCCACCGATCGGTCTCACCGAGATGCCACTCCTTTAGGGCCCAGATTTTGGCAAAGGGAAGGACTAAGAGAGTCTGGGTCATCACATCAGATACCTCTCAAACTATTCTCGTCCTCGAGAATTTAAACAACCCAGAAGGGAAGGGCAGGTCTGAACAACCACCCCAAAAGATACCTCTCAAGAGTGAACCTCATCGTTAACTAAGAACACCTTCCTGTCATGAAACAAGAAACATACCATGCCAAACTATTCGAGCATGTGGGTTGGGGAGTCTCCTCCCCCATGTTAAGATATTATCTACTTTGGGAGGCACTGACTCGCCCGCACGGGTTTAATCGCATCCACCTTAATGCGTCTTGATTAGGGGTCGGGTTCTCTCCTTCCCCATAGCCGGGGCTTTTTACACACAACAGAGGAAATAAAACCAGCACAATTCATAGCTAAAAGACAAAACATTCTACCACAACAGGTACAACAAGGAACAAAACTCAAAACAACTCCAGGTACTGGGTACACATCTGTGTTTCCCTCTCCCACGTACTCTCCTCAAGCCCACCATATCTCCACAACACACGAACCAAGGGGATGGTTCGCTCGCGAAGCACCTTTTCTTTGAGATCCTTGATCACCACTGGTCTCTCCACAAAGGTCACGTCGTCCTCAATGTCCAGCTCACCCCAATCAAGGACGTGTGAATCGTCGTGCAGATACTGACGGAGCTAGGACACATGAAAGACATCATGTATCCTTAGTAGCAGTGGTGGCAACGCTAGCTGGTAGGCCACTTCTCCGACCCGCCGCAACACTTGGAAGGGTCTGATGAATCTAGGAGAAAGCTTACTCCCTTTGCCGAACCTCCACTGCCCACGCCGAGGGGAGACCTTTAAGAACACGTGGTCCCCAACCTCAAACTCCAAGGGCCTCCTCCTGGTATCAGCATACGACTTCTGTCAGTCCTGGGCCGCCTTCATCCTTTCCCGTATGAGATGAACCTTCTCTGTCGTGTTCTGAACCACCTCCGGACCAAGGATGACTGCCTCTCCTACTTCGGTCCAACACACAGGCGAACGACCTGGCCTCCCATACAAAGCTTCAAACGGGGCCATGCCAATGGTAGAGTGGTAGCTATTATTGTAGGAAAACTCTACCAGAGGAAAGTATTGCACCCATGATCCTCCTGAGTCTAGAACACATGCTCACAACATATCCTCCAAGGTCTGGATGGTGCGATCTGTTTGTCCATCTGTCTGGGGATGGAAAGCAGTGCTAAGGCATAACTGGGTGCCAAACGCATGCTGCAATCCTCTCCAGACTCGCGAGGTAAACCGTGCATCCCTATACGAGACTATAGACCTCGGAACTCCATGAAACCTCACCACCCCATCCACGTACTTTAGTGCCAAAGCGTCCAGAGTACTCGACTCCCTGATTGCCGGAAAGTGAGCCGATTTCGTCAACCTGTCCACTACCACCCAGATGGCGTCGTACCCCCCTTTGGCCTTGGGTAGTCCCGTGACAAAATCCATTGAGATGTCATCCCACTTCTACTCGAGGACATCTAGGGGCTGTAGTAGGCCGCCTGGAACTCAGTGTTCATCCTTCACTTGCTGACACACTAAGCACTTGGCCACAAACTCTGCCACCGCTCGCTTAACTCTGGGCCACCAAAACTGCCTCTTCAAACCCTGGTACATCTTGGAAACTCCTGGGTGTACCGCCAGGGGTGAGTTGTGGAACTCACTGAGAACCTTGCCGCACATCGCCTCTGGGACAAACAACCTTTTCTGGAAAAGCATCCGGTTCTGACCATCCTCTGTCCATCCCTCCGGAGCATTGCCCTGGTCAACTTGGTCACGTATCACTTCACACTCTAGGTCTCCCCACTGAGACTCCTCTACTTGCTGAAATAGGGATGACTACACTGTCATCTGATATAGGCAGCCTTTACCGCTATCCATCTTCACATCCAGGTGTAAGGTAGCCAACTCTTCAATTGCCTTCTAGGCATTCGCCGACTCTCGGACCACATCCTTCTGCGTCCTCCTGCTCAAGGAATCGGCCACCACATTTCCCTTGCCTTCATTATAAGAGATATCGAAGTCGTAATCCTAGAGGAACTCCACCCATCTCCGCTGTCGCAAGTTTAAGTCCCACTGAGAGAAGATATACCTCAAGATTTTGTGATCCGTGAAGACCACAAAGCGTTCTCCGATGAGGTAGTGCCGCCATAACTTTAGCGCAAAAACGACCGCTGCAAGCTCCAGGTCATGGGTGGCATAATTACGCTCATGGGGGCATAGCTTCCTGGACCCATAAGAGATCACCCCTTGTCGTTGCATCAACACGCATCCCAGGCCCTGTCCCGAAGCATCACAGAATACCTCATAGGCCACCCCTTCTTCTGGTAACCTCAGAACTGGGGCGCTAACCAACTTCTCTTTCAGATAGATGAAGGCTGACTCGCAATGCTCACTCCACACGAAAACCTGGTCCTTCTTGGTCAGAGCCGTCAAAGGGGCTGCTACTCGGGAGAATTTGGGTACGAATCTCCGGTAGTAACCCGCCATCCCGAGGAAACTTCAGACTTCCGCCACATTCTTGGGTGCTGCCCAAGAAACAACCACCTCAACCTTTG
Organism: Viscum album; assembly: GCA_963277665.1. Classification (NCBI taxonomy): domain Eukaryota; kingdom Viridiplantae; phylum Streptophyta; class Magnoliopsida; order Santalales; family Viscaceae; genus Viscum; species Viscum album. The sequence continues at coordinate 628,131,746 of OY728134.1, read as the reverse complement.
ATGGGTCCACCGCTACCCCCTGCTCGGACACCACGTACCCGAGGAAGTGCACTTACCGTGTCCATAACTTTCATTTTGAAAACTTCCCATAGAGCTGGTGCTATCGGAGGACCTCCAAAACTGTCCTCAGGTGCTCTGCATGGTCCTCCTCTGATCTTGAGTAGACCAGGATGTCGTCGATGAACACAACCACGAACCGATCCAGGTACTCCCAGAATATGGAGTTCATAAGCCCTATGAACATAGCTGGGGAGTTCGTAACACCGAAGGGCATGACTATGAACTCGAAGTGTCCATACCTGCACCTGAATGCTGTCTTCGGGATGTCGCTCTCTTTCACCCTCAGCTGGTGGTACCCAGACCGAAGGTCGATCTTCGAGAACCATCCTGCCCCTTTCAACTGGTCAAAAAGATCATCTATCCTTGGAAGAGGGTAGGGATTCTTGATCGTAACCTGATTTAGACTCCTGTAGTCTATGCACAACCTAAGACCACTATCTGCCTTCTTTGCAAACAAGACCAGAGCACCCCACGGTGATACACTCGGACGAACATAACCCCTCTTCATCAGATCGTCAATCTGTATCCGTAACTCCCGTAGCTCCAAAGGTGCCATCCGGTAAGGAGCCATCGAGATTGGATGAGCACCGGGATGCAGGTCTATCCCGAACTCAATATCACGTCGAGGGGGTAGAGTCGTCACCTCCTCAGGAAAGATGTCCATAAACTCACAGACGATCTCTGGAACTTCCACCATTTCAGCATCTACTGATTCCACTGTCAGCTCGGTCAACAAGGAGAGGAGAGGTTCCTCTCTCCCGTTTCCCTTCGGACTGCTCCGCTCGCCGGTGAAGGTAACACGCCAGCTGTGCAAGTCTGAGAACACCACCCTTCTTCGAAAACAGTCGATGACGGTGCACACAGAAAATAGCCAGTCGATGCCTAGGATGACATCGTATGGCTGAATCTGCAGTAGAAGAAGATCCCTAACCGACTGATGTGACCCTATCATCAGTCTACATCCCCGACAAACAAACAACAAGTTGGTCTAACCTCCGACTGGTGTGCTCAACACTAGGGGCACTGGAAGTCTCTCCGTATCTAAACCCAAGGCACGGGCTAGGCTGAGTGCAACAAAGGAGTGCGAAGCTCCGGTATCGAACAAGGCATAAGCAAGAGATCTAAACAGACTGATCGTACCTTGAATAACCTCTGACCCTGCTGGAACTGCTGCCTTTGCGGCGTGTAACTGTCCACGCCCAGCTCCCCTTCCCCTCGGCTGTCAGCCACCTCCTCGACCACGCCCTGGTCGAGGTCCCTGTGGAGCGCCCTGAGGTCGGCCTCCTCCTACATCTGCCCTCGGAGGAGCGGGAGATCACTGTCCTTGCTACTGCTGTACTGCACCCAGTCGGGGCACTGACTCCGGAGATGCCCAGGGCTCCCACAGATGAAGCACTGCGGTCCCGGGCCCAAAGGAAAAGGGCGATGGCCGGGGTATCGAAACTGAAACTGCTGCGGTCTGCTCCCTGCGGGTCGGAACCTGGAGGGTCCTGACGTTGGAGGCCTGGTACTGACGACCTTCCCCTTCGATGGCCCCAGCTGGATCCCCTCTCGCGACACTCCCCCTATAGCATGCATCCTATCCACCACTTCGGCCTTCTTCTGGACCTCTAAGTACGTCGGCATGGTAAAGGGGGTAACAACATACTGGAGGGAGGGTCGGAGTGCCTCCTCTAAATGTCTTTCCCGAGACTTCTCGTGAGGAAAGAGGTCCGGAGAAAAACATAGGAGGTCCTTGAACTTGATCCCTAGCTCCCTCACGGACATACTCCCATGCTGGAGGGAGAGTAGTTCCTGCCTCTTTTCTGCCTTCATCGTCGAGGAGAGTAATTATGCCCGGAACTCCCTCTCAAAATCCACCCAAGACACCTCAGACTCTCTCCTCTCCCCCAGGTAAAGCGTCCACCACTGACGTGCCACTCCCCACATCTGGCTGACAGACAGAGGAACTCAGTACTCAGTCAGGGCCCGAATCAGGCCAAAGGCTATAACTAGCTCCTCTATCCAGCCTTCCGTCTTCATATCGGAGGTTCTGCCCTCATACTTCTCGAGGGCCTGTCGCTGGAAGGCTCAAAGAGTCTTCTGCCACTGGTCGTCCTCTTCCTCGCGATCAGCTCTATGCCGATCGGCCAAAGTAGTCTCTAGGGCCTCGATCGCCTGTACCACACGTGGTCGCCTTCCAGGTGCCATAACTGCAAGGTAAACAAGGAATGCCTAAGCCCAAGTAGTGCAGAATATCGTTATTAAAACCTCTTAAAATTTAATTTATTCTTAATTACCAAGACATCCTAGAAACACAAGAATACAAGTCATTATGATTCATGTACCTTTCCTAGGGTCTCTACCCTTCAATCAGTGTGGCCTCACTTGGTCATTCGGTAGGTCCAGAGTCCTTGCATCGGATCACGGGGGGCCCTAAAATCCCGTGTCCTAGCCGGTCTTCCCTGGCCTAATTCACGCGCCAAGGTCACCCAACATTGTTGCCTTACCATCCCATGCAATCCTCACTGTGCCTAACTTCAGACTCCATCCTATCTCTCAACCATCACCTCTGATACCATTCTTTCACGACCCACCTTCACCAAAAGGAGGTAAGGGTCAGAAGATTTCCAAGCCCTTCCTTCTTTAAGTTAAAGGAGAGATAATGACCCCCTAGACCCACCTTCAATAGGTCCCGGAGTGGCGACCAACACCAAGGGTATAGAAATTTCTCACAAATGGAAGGAATTACCCCTTTTTGTTTTATAAGATCGAGAGATGAGATGATGAAACTCAACAACACCAAGGTAAAAGAAAACTAAAGCCAAAAAAAATAAACCATTCCCACATGCATGTTCTAAAAGTAAAGCCACAAGTACAAAAGGTGACTACAAGGTAAGTACCAAAGAGGAAAAGAAAAACAACAACTGAAACTGCTCCAAAGGTCTGATCTAGTAAGGTCCTGAGTGATCCCCAAAGTCCTCCTGGAAACCTAAAAGCAGTTTTATATATGTAGGGTGAGCATACAAGTACACTCAGTAGGGAAAACCAAAGACTCTCGTGCACGAGTGGGGGAACGTACTAAAGTCCCGTGAGAAAAGGAGTAAACCAAACACCTAACAAGGAAAACTATCCACCCCAGGCCTCACCAAGGCACACTCCCCAAATAACATAAGTCAAGTAATATATATATTAAGAGAACATCGATGTTTGGGTACCCCGCACCACTTTCCCACTGGTTATTGAGACATCCTATGCATCGGACCAATCCCGCCATTCTCACCGCAGTCCCACTGCCACACCCGCCCGCACACACCTGGGCCAAAACCACACACAGTCCCACTACCACACCTGCCCGCACACACCTGGGCCACAACCACATGCAGTCCCACTGCTGAAATCCCGCCTGCACACACCTGGGCCACAACTGTCACATGTAACCACGCCTGCAAACACCTAGGCTAGAACAACCACCACCACGCCCAGAGACACCAGGGCTAGAGAAAATACACTGCCACGCCTGAAGACACCTGCCGCACACACCTGTCCAACCACCACACTACCCCGCCCGAAGGTTCTTGGGCTAATAATAGACCTCAGGCCATCACAGCCTGCCCGAAGATACTTGGGCTATCCGGGAAAGGGAGCAAAAAAGGAGCTAATAACCAGCCACTATGAATAGTGTTGGGAAAAACACCCTCCCCCATGAAATGGGGGTGTTCGGCACTAAGTTCTCAACTTGGGTGGGGCACGAATAAGAAACACAAAGCTAAAAGTATATATATATAGGTAACAAGCACTCACCCAAGCTTGGTTTTTCTTCAGACACCCTACAGATCACAACAACACTCAAGTCTGAGTCACGACTCACGCTAACAACCCATTTGTCCCCTTTCTTATTTCACATTCAGTAATAATGTTTATGTTTAAGCACTATTGGGAAACTATTAGGCATAGTCATAAGTCCAGGAAAATAAACAGTCAAACATCAACCAAAACGCCCACACCCGGTTCTCAACAATAGAGGATTCCACCCCAATTCGTGATATAAACAAGTATCCACCCGGTCTTAAAACTCAAAACCACCAAATCCATACCAACAGGGGATCTCATTCCCCAATTTCACACAACCACTGAGGTTATAAAAGAACAGGGGATCCCATCCCCTCCCACATCTCCAGCAATCGGCCCGAAAGGGAAACAACCAACTACCACCACCAACACAAGTCAGGGATTTTTAGATTTAAACGTCTTAACACACTCCCTGATTTCAAATTCCGTGTGTTCTAACCAGGAGTTATCACAGAAGTGTTGATCCTGGTGTTTTCAATTTATTCAGCTGGATATACGTGATTAACCAATTCACTTTTCACAGCAAGAGTTTACAACCACAAACAAGCCATTTAAAACATTAGCAGGGTTCATTAGTGCACAAACAATGACCACTAACGGCCTCGATTTTCAGGAGGCATAAGACAGAACAACTCAACAAGATGGTCATAGAAGAATCAACATCAAAAACATAAGACAACATCAACAAACACAGCCCCCCCTATTTCTTTATAGAATTCGTTCATTATCTTTATTAAGTTCGGTCCAACTAGTTCTACAGAAAAAAAAGCACGCCCACCCCGCATGATACACAAAAGAGAGAGGCAAAGGATAAATTCCCTACTTATTGATAGATGATCGACATTTAGGCTGGGCGTGGAACTTTACGGATAACGATGCGGCGCGCCCGATGCACCAGAAGCTGTTTGTGAAAATCCACGATCGAGGAAAGGAGAAACCACAACTAACCCTTAGTTTATAAGAGCTGCGGACAGTTGAGGTGTAAACGTGAAATAACGTAAGGTGCGGGGGTCGTGGGTTGACCATGCGGCTCCACTCGTCACAAAAGGGGGTCGAGTGGTTTAATCCTACTCATGAATTGATTAAGTGTTTAATTAAAACTCTTATGCACGTTACGGGTCTTTAAAACACGCTCAAATAGGTCAAAATAGGGTTTAAAACCCTATTTGCACAAAAGGGAGCGCTACTAGAAACAACTTGACAAGGCCGGGTGACACCGATTGGTCTCACCGATCGGTCGCGCCGATCGGTCTCCCCGATCAGTCTCACCGATCGGTCGTGCCGATAGGTCTCACCGATCGGTCTCACCGATCTGTCTCACCGAGACACCACTCCTTTAGGGCCCAGATTTTGGCAAAGGGAAGGACCGAGAGAGTCTGGGTCATCATAAATATGATGAAAATATATTGATTATTCTATAAAACATAATGTACATATATTTCTAGGGTCTTGATATATATCCCATTAATACAATATCATATTCCCTAAGAGTAAGGTGCACGATGGTGGGAATTTCGTGGGGCGGTTCGGCGAACATGGTTTGGGCTGTGATCTCGACGAGATTGAACTTTTACTGTAAACGGTTTCGATCATGATTAAGTTATTGGATATTAGTTTGGGATTAGTCAAGAGAAAATCCTAGAGATTCTATATCCCTAGGAAGCACTGATAAATGGGATTCACAGGGATTGATCGTACTAGTTGATACCATCGCTTCTTTTTTATGTGTCAATTGGATTGTTAAAAACCTATATTTATACTAACCATGTGATCATTTTTCAATGACTATATTATCAATGGTAAATATACTTAATAGTATTTTAAATCCAATTGTATGTAATAAAACAAAATAAGTTCATATGTTTTCTATATCCATATTTCATGATTAGACATTTAATAAAATTGCAAGGGGTATTTTATTTATAATAGTTTAAGTCGTTACAATCTTCCCCCTTAAGAAATTTTAACCTAGAAATTTTCTTTTCCCACACTAAAATAGATGAGGATAATTCTATTTTATCACTTATTATGATTCACATGTCGCTTCATCAAACTTTTGGTTTATCCACAACACTTTGACAAGGTTCATTGTCTTATTTCGTATAACTTTTTAACTACGATATAAGATTTTCACCATCTTCTTTTCATAGGAAAGATCATTATCCAATGGTAACACCTATGGATTGAGTACATGTGATGGGTTTGGTTTGTACTTCCTCAAGAGGGATACATGGAATAAATCATGTACTTGAGATACGTTTGGTGGGAGTAATAGTCGATAAACCACCACTACGATGCGATCAAGGATCTCAAAAGGGCTGATGTACCTTGGAATAAGCTTTCCATTTTTCCAAAATATCATCACATTATTCCATGGATATATATGGAGGAATACCATGTCTCCAACATCAAACTCTAGGTCTCATCAATGATTTTCAATATATCTCTTTTGTCAAATTTTGGAAGCCTTGATGTATTTATGAATGGTTTTAACCTTATCTACCATTTCCTCAACCATTTCAGGACCTAGTTGTTTGCGTTCCATAACTTCATCCCAAAATTCTATTGTTTTTCACCTCTTCCCATATAGGTCTTCATAGGGATCCATTTTGATGCTTGAGTAGAAACTGTTGTTGTAAGAGAACTCGACCAGAGGAAGATGTTGGTCCCACCCTCCTTAGAATTCAACTAAGCATGCTATCAACATGTCCTCAGGTGTTTGGATAGTCTTCTCAGATTGGACATCTATTTGAGAGTGATAAACCATGTTGAATTTCAACTCAGTACTTAGAGTGTATTGGATAATCTTCCTGAGATTATAGGTGAATCTTGGATCTCGATCAGATATAATCGATAGTGGTACTCCATAGAGCCTTACCACTTCTCTAATATATATTCACACAAGTTGATACCATGATAAATCCTATCAAATCTCAATTAAGTGTGCATTATTTTTAAGAAAATACAAAAAATAACTAGATAGTATTGTTTATTTTGGATGTCTTTGATATTCCGGTGACAAAATATATAGTGATTTTTCCCATCTCCATGTTGGTATGGGTAATGGTTGCATCATCCCCTTAGAATTCTTCCTCCTTCACTTGATAACATACCAGGCACTTTGATTTATATTCATTGATATTCTTATTCATGTTGTCCCACCAATAGTTCTCTCAAATATCTTGATACATCTTTATGTTTCTTAGGTGAATGGAGAAATTCAAACTATGTGAATCATCCAATAGTTCCTTCTTTAACTCAGCATTTGATGAAACACATAGTATTGACCAAAATCTCACAATTCCTTATTCATTAACATTGAACTATGAGGATTTACCTTTCCTTGTAGTTTCCAATTTCTTTTGAATTCTAAGGTCATCTTTTTGAGCATCCTTTAACCTTTCCAAAATGAATGGTTGAGAAATAATCTGTGAAAGGATTGATGATGTTCTTTCCTTTATGATTCCCATGTCTATCCTTTAAAAATATAAGAATATGAAATCCTTATAAATTCTCATCAATGATAAAATTATTGGATACTTTCTACTTAGAGCATCCACCACTTTATTTGCTTTCCCAGGATGATAATTAATTGACCAGTCATAGTTCATGATCAGCTCTAACCATCTTCATTATTGCATATTCATCTCTTTATATGTGAATATATATTTTAGACTTTTTTGATCCCTATATATTCCATACTTCTCCCTAAAGAGATAATGTCTCTATATTTTCAAAGAAAAGATCACTACAACCAACTCCATATCAAACATTGGATAGTTCTGCTCATAAAATTTTAACTTCCTTGAATAATAGACTAGGATTTTTTCATTCTGAATCATCATGCAACCCGATCAATTTTTCAAAGAATCATTGAATATTATGAAAATTTATCCGCTTTTGGGTAGTGTGATTATAGGGGCTGTGATAAGACTTGTTTTCAACTCCATGAATCTTTCTTCAAATTCATCATTCCAAGAAAACTTTATTGCCTTCCAAGTTATCTTGGTAAGATGGTTCAATAATCATGATAAATTTATCACAAATTAGTGATAATATCCAGATAACCTAAGGAAACTACAGATATATATCATAGATATTGTCCTTGACCACACTTTAATTGATTATTTATTTTAAGGGTCCACATATATTCAATTTCTGGTGATGATATTCCCAGAGAAAGAGACTTCCTTCAACCATAACTCACATTTACTATAATTGGAATAAAGATTTTCCTTTCATAATGTATTTATCATAGTATTCAAATTCTCCTAGTCTCCTCCTTTCTTTTAGATTATATTATAATATCATTTATAAATACTACCACAAATTTGTTGAGGTAATATCTAAAGACATTATTAATTAGTTCTATAAATATTTTTGAATCATCAGTGAGTCTGAATGGAATCACTATGATCTCATAGCACCTGTAACTTGTACGAAAACTGGTCTTAGGGATATCTTCATTCTTCACCCTTACTTAATAATATCTCGGCCAAAGATCCACCTTGGATAAGTATTTTTTTCCACGTAGTTGATCGAACAAGTCATCAATATGTAGAAGAGGATACTTGTTCTTTATCATGATCTTTTTGAGCTTATGATAATTGATGAAAATATGCATTGATCCATCCTTCTTCTTGACTAAGAGGATTGGTGCACCCCAAGGTGAATGAATTGGTCATATAAAGCTTTTATCCAAATTATCCTATAGTTATTTATTTATCTTCTTAAGTTCCACAACATCCATCCTATACAGAGTCTTGGATATTGGCAATGACCTAGGTATAATCTCAATTTAAAATTCAACCTTCCTTCTAAGAGGAAGACCAAGCAATTCCTCAGGAAACACATTAGCATATTCCGTCATAATAAGCATGTCTTATATGATGATCCTTTACTTAGAATAAATCATTTGAGCTAGATATGCTTTCTCATAGGTAAATAATATCCATACTTGATGTGATGGTGTTAAATAAGATTCAACTTCCTCCTTGCACTTGTATATAATCGGAGGCCGATTCACCTTATAAAGAGTGATTTCCTTCTCATGGAAATTTATGTTGGATCTATAATGGGAAAGCTAATTCATGCCTATAATTGCATAAAATTCCATCAAATGGAGTATTAAAAGGTTTTCTAGGAAGTTCATCCCAAAAACATTAATAGGGGAGGAGTTATATACTTGGGATATAATAATTGACCCATTTTCCATTTTCAGTGACATCTCTACTTTCATAATTTGTGGTGGTGTTTGGATAGTTCTACTAAATTTTTGTGATATGAAGGAAAGCATAGAAAAAAAATTAAAATGTATATTCACTATTCTTGAATGAATCACTAGAGTACCTATCACCACTTTATTGTTGGGATTCACTTCAGTAGAAGTGATGGAAAAAGCTTGACCTTTCAACCTTAGAGGTTGTTGGTTGCCTCAAAAAACCCTTGTCTTAGAGAATTTTTTTTGAAAAGTTCTCTGGTTCCTTGAAGTTGTAGCAATGCAAAATATATTGAGGGTGGATAGGATAATTCCATTAATCTTTCATATTAGTGGGTTTCTCCTATTGGTAATATTTAACCATGTGTCCTTCCTTCCCACACTTAAAGCATTTCTTAGTTCCCTATAGTAAATTTATAGTATGATTCTTTCCACACCTTTGACAAGAGGGATGTTGTAATTTCTTGGAACCATTAGATTTCTCCATAGAACTTCTAGAATTAAACCCCAATTTACACTTCTTATCCTCGTGATACCCTTGAGATTCACTGATCTTCATCTAGACTTTTTAGGGCACATCAGACAATTTCCTCGTAGCTATTAAAGTAATGGATCAATAAGAATTTTCATAGACTAGGATTTATCCCACCAAAAAGTGATCAACCTTGCATTAAGGGTTAAAAAAAAAACCGAAGGAATAATGTTCAGGTCTTGTGAAGTTTTCCTCATACACCTTAAAAAATTCATCATCTTTTTTTCTTGAGTATAAGGAAATCACTTTCCATTTTAATATGGAGGGTGCATGGAAAATATTTATCAAAAAACATTTTTTGGAATTCCTTCCACTCTATTTCTTAGATATATTCCTTAGGATTTGTATTCTTGATAAATGTCCACCACTGATTAGCTTTACCCTCTATACAATAAACAGTTAGAAGAACCTTCTCTTGTTTAGAACATTGAAGAATGGAGAAGATATTTTCAATGGAGTTGATCCATTGTTTCGCGATTAAGAGATGAAATGATCCATTGAAATTAGAAGACCATTATCACATGAAGCTCTATATTGTATATTGTTATCTCTTAGGGGGGTTTGGGAGCTCCTCCTGTTCTAGGTTTTTATTTAGAACCTGAGTTAGCTGAGAGAGTATCTTGAAAATGTTTGTGATTCCTACTCCCACTAGATTGGGTGTCTCATTAGGGTAGTAATCACATTGATTTTCACATTGATTGTTTACCTGATTCCTCCAATTTTCATCCATTGTAATAAAGATAAAATTAAGGATGATTATATTTAAACTATTAAACTCATAAATGGAAATTCAATGATAATAAAGGGATAACTTATAAATAAAATTTATTTCCTTATCTTATGAATTTCTAGGCTTCAATCTATGTTATCCATGATCTATTTCCTAACAAGTATTATTATGATAATTTTTTTACTCTATTAAAAATGGTTCATAAATATATTATGAATTTACCAAAACATATCCCCTAGGATTTTCAATCTAGGTGCATAGTAATTACCATTTTCATGTACCAGGTTACCCCGAGTCAGGCCTGGAACACCTTGTCGAAGTTGTTACTCCTAGGTACATCTGTGGAAAAACCACATCCACATGTAGTATCCAGACAAGGATTTATTTTCTTTGATAAACCACTTACTCTATACTTACCAAAATTTAGGGATTTTTTATACTTAGTCTCATATCTAAGGCTTTCACTAGAGTTTTCTAATCCTAATCCTAAAAATAACTAAATTTTTTCTCAGATACTAACTATAACAAACCTGATATTTATTTCACATTAATACATGTTTTATTACATAAAATTACACTTAATAAAACCCAAAAGATTGATAAGTATAGTATCTTTGGGAATTAGGTACATTACATAACAACTTATAACATGAAATACATCATCTTTATTGAAAACCTCCTTAGCAGGTTCATAATATTCCTTCATACTTAAAACTATATTGGATAACCTGGGGATAAATATAAGAAAGGGGTGAGATATAAATCCTAGTAATGTAATAAAAAAGGTATAACATGAATAAGATAATAAATGTTATAAAATAGGTTTATCAATGAGTAATAAAAGGAACATGAATAATAAGATAAGATATAGAATGATAATCATAACATGGGAAATGTTGCAACAACTTAAAATTGTGAATCATAAGTATAGGTCAAGGATAAACCACAAAGAACCCATGGTGGAAACATTACTGTAAAGGAATCGGGTACACCCCTATCCCAACATGAATCATCATGATACTAAACATTACCCAATGCATTGGAGCGCTATCTGGGTACACCCATCATAATCATTCCATTCTCATGCGTAAGTGTGCCGCATAGATCATAAAACATGGATTCATTCATCATCATAATTTATTACATGATTAAGGAGTGTAAAATACATATATGTAAGTCCATAATCAAAAAGTAAACACACATAAATTTGAATACCCTTGATAATAAATGTGTATGGTATTCACTAATTTTTTTTGGCATGGAAAATCATGGTTAAATTTTGGCAGCATAACGACGTCACTTAAAGATTCATAAAAATGAGTTTATGGGAGAGAAATGGGTCTCTAATTATTTTTAAATAAAATTGGAAGTAATAGGGACATGTAAAAGAATATAACAACATTAGAAATTTTTAAATAGAAGGCATAAGGTAATGGAGAAACATGAATAGAGAAACAAATCCTTATGAAATTTCAGCATGATAACAAGTGTACATAAAGAATCGTGGGAGGATTAATGAGAGTAAAAGGAATATATAATAATTTATACATAAAATTTAATGTAATGGGAATAAAAAATATAATATCCCATCATAATAAAATGAAAAGTAAAATACATAACATAAAAGGATTGCTTGTTAAAAGAGGAGAGTGGAAGATGAGGTTCCCTTACTTGAATGTGCGACTCCAAAGGCTTGGGAATGACTTCTTGAGAGCTTGGGAGAATATTGGGAGGACTATATGGAGTATAGGGAAGAGTTTTTATGTGATAAAAAGAGTTTTACTAAATATAAATGGGATATTGGGTGGGTTTATATAGGAAAGGAGGGAGATTTCTTTATTATTTAAGTTTTGGACTCTACATAATAAAGTATCCAAAAACAAAAACCATCCCATGGTTTTTGGACATATGGTTTCTACCAAAATGGAATATTTTAAATTATTTTATAAGTCCAAGGAAATAACTTATTAAAATATTACCATTGGTAATGCGTAGGTGATTCATACTTTTTAATAAATGATTTTTAAATCTTAAAATATATTATAAGTTTTGGAGGATTCAAAAAGGATTTATAAAATCAATAACTTAAACTTAAAATAAAATTATTTTAAATTAAAAACATATATTTGGTCTTTTATCCCATTTATATTACTTATTACATCACTTTTGGGTCATTGTGATGTCATAAAACACAAAGTATATTTATACGGTATTTATTTTTTACCCGAAAATCTGACTGTCTTAGAAAATTATGAATAAACAAATATTGGATAATTTCAATGTCTTTATTCCTAAAATAATAATAATTTTATATAAATAATTTTCTAAATATTTTAATGTTCACTTTTAAAATAAAACCAACATTTATTAAGAAATGTTGGTTTTTTTGACAATAACAGTTTTCGAACCCTCATAAAAATTATATTTAACTTATTAAAACCTATATGATCATTTATATTTAATAAAAATTAATTAATAATAATAATTTAATAAAATATTATTTATTTCAAAAATCTGTTATTTCATCAAAATAAATTCCTTAATTGAATTTGAATATTACCCAAAAATACTATCAATAGAAATAATTTATAAAGTAACAACAATAGAATGAAAATATATTAATTATTCTATATAAAATAATGTATGTATATTTCTAGGGTCTTGATACACATACCTTTAATACACCAACATACACCTTAAGAGTAAGGTGTGTGATGGTGGGACTTTCATGGGGCGGTTCGACAAACAAGGTTTGGGCCATGATCTTGATGAGCTTGAACTTCTCCCGTAAATGGTTTTTCTCATGCTTAAGTTATTGGATCTCGGTTTGGGGTTGGTAAAGAGAAAATACTATAGACAATATCTCCCTTGAAAGCTCTGATAAATGGTCTTTATTGGGTATGATCCTACTAGTTGAGGCCATCACTTCTTTTTTCTGTGTCAATTGGATTGTTAAAACCCTATATTTATACTAACCATGTGATCACTGTTCAATGGCTATATTATTAATGGTAAAGATACTTAATGGTCTTTTAAATCCAATTGGATATAATAAAACAAAATAAGTGCATGTGTTTTCTATATCTATATTTCATAATAATACATTTAATAAAATTTAAGGGGAATTTTATTTATAATAGTTCAGGTTGTCATGTAATACCCTAAGAGTGTTATTGTTATCTATCACGTCTTCTTTCTCTTTCATCACTCACAGGTTTATCCTTGAATGTCTCTTCTCCAATCAGTCTAAACTTAGAGGAGCCAATTTTTTTTCCTTCTGGCATCATTTCCACCCACTCAGATCCCTACTTTCCCTGATGGAAGAATGAAAGGGAGAGGATGTAGGTGACAATAGAGTGAAAGAATTCAAGTTCCCATGTGTTTAGACCATCTGGAGGAGATACATTCATGGTTAAACATATGAGTTTACCCCTGAATGCCTCGCCAAAAAACGGTATAAAAGCTGGTTCACTAGAACCCATTCACTCCATCATTTTCATCATCCCCTCCACTTTCTAATTCCCTCACACCCCTTTTACGACCTTCTATTTCCCTTAATTGTAATTAGCGATAATTTTTAAAATTAGAAAAAAATTAGCAATAATTAAAAAAAATAATGGTAATTGGATAATTTGATAATATTTAAAATTAGTTTATAATTTTTTGATTTTATAATATTTTTGGATCCTCACTTACTTACATCATATTAATCACAAGATTTTTTATTTTATGTTTTTTAGAAAAATTTGGAACAAGATCATGATGGGATAAATCATCATAGGAATACAAATGGTTCTGGTATAAATCTTGTATATATTGAGGGTGAAGAAGCTTTTTTTATCATTTTCATCATGAAAAACAATTTTTTTTATGAAGGTACAATTAAGTGTCAATGTAAGAAATGTGATCTAATTATATTTGAAACATTTTCCAATGTTGTGGGTAATCTATTGTGTTCTATATTTCAGAAAGATTATGTTTTTTAGTATCAACATGATGAATGAAATTATGAAAAGGATACTAATAATTTGGTCCCACATCCATCAAGGTTTCAAACTTTAGTAGATGACATTGTTGGTCCATATTTTCAACAAACAAAAACTCAAAATTATATTGATTTAAATCCTAATTTAGAACCATCTTGATTTTATGAGTTGATGAAGTCTACTAAGGATTCATTATATCCTGTTTGCAAGATAAGAAAATTTTAAGTGGTTAAAAAATTTATGGATATTAAATCAGATAATGGAATGTAAAATAGTTATTTTGATCATATATTCTATTTTTTTTAAATCAATGTTACCTGAAGGAAATATGCTTCCTATAAATTTCTATGAGAGCAAGAGGATAGTTCATAATTTGTGTCTTGGTTATCAGAAGATTCATGCATGGTCAAATTATTACATATTATATTATGGTGAAATTGAGTCATTAGTTAGTTGTCCAACATGTGGAAAATATTAGTATAAAGAGGATCAGTATGGGAAGTATGGATTGGTTCCCATTAAATAGTTGAGTTATTTCTTAATTACACCCAGATTGAAAAATTTATTTATGTCTCAGTACACAAATTCATTGATGTCATGGAAAAAATCCAATATTTTAACTAGTAAAATCTTAAATAATCCGTGTGATGGTGTTTCATGGAAACATTTTGACCATGCACATCCTTCTTTTGATTCAAAATCCTGTAACGATGTGATTAGGTCTTTCTACTGATGGTTTATATCCATTTGGTTATTATGGAAGTCAATATTCTTATTGGACCATCTTTATAACCCCATACAAATTAACTCCTTTTATGTTGATGAATGTGCCATATATCTTGTTAACATTATTAATTACAAGACATCAAGAAAAGAATATTGATGTTTATTTGAATCCATTGATTTGTGACTTAAATTTATAATGGAGTAATAGTGTTAGTACATATTATGTTGTTACAAAACACAAATTTTAATGAAAGCTACATTAATGTGTAAAATTAGTGACTTATCAGAATATGGCATGTTATCTGGATGGAGTACACATGGTCAAAAATCATTTCCATATTTTATGAATGATAGTAAAGTGTTTATACTCGTCAATGGGAGAAAACATTTGTTTCCAACTACCATCACAAATTTATTCCTATTGATAATTCTTCTGAAGGAACACAAATAATTTTAGAAAGGGTACACTGAAAAGAGATGGACCTCCAGTAATGATCTTAGGTAATGATTTAAAATATATTGTCTTTTTATTACCTCCCATTACCTTTAGAATGATTATGAACCAAAAAAATATATTTCTTTGGAAAATATCACAATTGGATTAAAGGAAGTATTTTTTAGGATGTCCCATATTGGTCTGATTTGTTGGTCCGTCACATATTGGATGTTATGCATATTGAGAAGAACTATTTTGATAATATATTTTATATGGTTTTGGAAACACCTAGTAAGACTAAAGATAATGTAAAGGAATGATTAGATCTTTCCCAAATTTGTAGGAGAACAGAACATGATTTGTTTGAAAATGAAATATCACAGAAGTTAAGGAAGCCAAGTTTCTTATACACTTTCCAAAGAAAATTGTTTATTATTTTGTTATTGGATTGTGAATTTTATGCCACCAGATGGTTATGTTTCCAATTTTCCTAGATATGTTAGAAAAAAGTCATATTACTAGATTAAAAATTCACAATTGTCATGTTATAATATAATTATTATACCGATTGAATTTAGAGATTTATTGAACTCTTTGATTTGGGATTAATGAATATAAATATTATATTTTTTTGAGAAATTTGTGTCATGAAAAAAGACTATGATTCACTTAGTAGACTACAAGAATATGTTGTTTTAATTTTATATAAATTGGAAAAAAATTCTACTAGATTTCTTTGATTCAATGGAACATTTGATATTACATTTTTCACATGAAGAAAAATATGGAGGGAAGGTACAATTCCAATCGATGTATCCATACAATAGATGCATTATAAATTGAAGAAAAAGGCACGTAGAAAAGTTTTAGTAGAAGGGTCGATTAAAAAAGCTTATTTATAGGAGGGATTTTTTTATGCTACCATTATTTCTAACTTTAATATCATTCAAAACATAACTAAATGGGTTGTAATGAGAGAAATGTTAATGATGAAATGAGCATTCAATTATTAGTTTTTAATAAGCCTAAACTTGGCTTTGGTGGAGTTCATGAATGATTGATTTTAGATGATGAACACCACATGGATCATACATACGTTATTCTCAATTGTGAAGAGATGAAATTATTTTTACAATGAGTGCTACTATCACATATTATTTAATTTTTTAAAATAAAAATTAATATTATTTTATTTTTAGATTATATGATGATCATATCAATAAATAGTTTCCACAAATTACACCTTATTCCCTTGAAGAATGTTGGAAACATAATTTTTCATTCTTGTTTTAAATATTGGTAAAGTAAACTATTTATAGTTTAGCATATGAAATAAATTTATTATTTTTTATATTACTATTTTTATTTAATTTTTCAGATATCACAACTTACTGATAAAATTGACAGTCGATTGTTTGTATTGAGTAACCCACCATCCAAAATGTTTAAATCATATAATGTATATGTGATGAATGGTTTTAGATTTTGTACACATGTATATGGTGAATTAAAAAACAATTAATAGTGGTGTTTTCATGAGAGGATTTCATCATAGAGAAAGTGAATTTCACTTTTATGGAAATTTGGATAAAATAATTGAACTGTGTTATATGAGACAAAAATATGTAACAATGTTTAAATTCCATTGGTTTGATACTGATAGAGGCTTGCATGTTCATCTACACCATGAAATCATCGACATTAAATATAAAATCCTTATTGCAATAAATGAAATGTTTTTATTGTTTCATCAATCACAAAAAAGTTATTGTGATTTTTTTTGTGTTTCTTCAAGAGATTTAATTGATTATTGGAGAATTACAATAATGAAATCCTATGAAAATAAGTTTATAAAAAGTGAATGTGGTTCTCCTAAAGTGCATGGAATTGAATTTTTTTTCAAGATATATCTCCAAATACATCTTTTCAATGAAGATATATGAATATAGATGATCAAACCCACAATTATGGGTTGATGGTGAAGATGATTTTGATGACATACAAATAAAATTGAAATAACAAGAGATGATGAAGCTAAAACTCCTATGGAAATTGTTTAAATTGAATAGGAAGATGAAGATTTTAACACCATCATATACAAAGATGAGGATGAAGATGAAGAATGAAACAATTACATGTTGTTTATAGTCATAATTAATATATATATAATACTCATATTCAATTATTTTCTGAAAACATTCTTTTCATGTTTTATATGGATAATGAGACTTTTTGTGAGATGTTTTGTAGTCTCGAGGAGGCTATGCTTCCTGGTGATGAGTATGATGCTTCATCGTCTGACCCTCAGGTTGCAGCCACTTCATTATTGACTCAGAGGGGTCGGGGTTAACCCTATTCCCATGTAGTGCCCATATAATGATTTTGATCCATGCATGCAGAGGTATGTTCAGTTGTGTAATTTAGTTAATTTTCATTACCATTAATTTTAAATAATTTATTTATGTACTAATTATTTTATTATTTTTTATATTTCCCCATAGTTTCTCACATATATATTTTGAATATGGGAGTGTTATCCTACAAAATTATTTTTCTGGAGCATGGGTAATGTGGAATCATATTCCCATTGATATTCGGCACTATGGGTTTGATCATTGGATGGTACATAAATAAATAATAGTTTTTTTGAAATTTATTTAATTATTAACTTACTATTATTAAATATTTGTAGGGTTTATCATATCCCATGGATGATAGCATGAGGACCTCTATCTGGGAGGCTTGGGAGGCCTCTTTGAGTAAGGGTTGTTGTCAATTTTTGAACAACATGGGGAATAAATCCATAAAGAAAGCTGGATTCCTAGTTTTCATCAGTCTTTATACAACTATAAACCCAATTATATCTCCTATCAGGTTTGGGATAGATTATTCTCATATTGGGTGGTAGATAGTTTTTAGAGTAGACTGTCATTAGGTTGACAGAACTGGGGGAGGTGAGAGGTCATGCATAGAGCTGGTAGTCTTACTTTCAGTACTCATCGATGATATATCCTAAGTAATTTTATTTAATAATTTATATAACTATAAATGTAAAATATTTATTTTATTATTCATATAGGTATTTGAGAATTCTGATATTATGGCGTTATGTGCTTATAAGAGGATGTACACTGATCTTGTCACTATATATATTACTGATGGTCGACAGGGGTAGATTGTGGGCAGTACTTTTTTTTTGAGTTTTATAATTAATTGAAAATAATATTTTAACTATTTTAATTTCAAATTGCATTTTAAGGGGTCATATGAGGTCACGAAATCTCATACACATGACGAGATTCAAGATGAGATTGAGGTTCAGGCCACTAGCACATTAAAATTTGATAATCCAACATGGATGCATGTGACTCAGTATGGTTTTGAGAAAATATGAGTTGTCGATATCAGTTCTTGATTTATGTTAGGAAATTATTATGGTACTGCTTTATGGTCATCATATATCTTGAAGGGGAGATCCTAGAGAGTCATCATCATCGACATCAGAGTATGAGGTTAATTCACAGGCTCAGGGGGAGGTTATAGAGACCCTGAGTAGGGAGAAATAAGATATCCATTGATAGTAGGAGGAGGAGGAGGAGCAACGTCAATCCCAAGAGCGATGTCAATCGCATAAGAAAATGATAGAGTATATGTGACGTCTGGCATAGGGTATAGGGATGAAGTTACCTCCACCACCACCTCCAGATGACCCTATCACTACTCAGTGATTTATGTATTTTTTGATACATTTATTATGAAAAATATTTGAATGAAAATATTTTTTGAAATATTGTTATTAATTCATATATTTAGAGTTTTGATATTTTATTTTTTATATTATTTGAATGTTTTTTTAATTTAAATATATATATTTTTTAAATTTTGTTATTTTTTTCTTAATATTTTTTTTATCTTTTTATTATATTTTCATTTATATATTTAAATTATTTCTGATGGGTTAGAATCCTATAAAAAACTCTAAAATATATATAGCTGAAAAATATTTTTGTAATGGGTGACTCCTCCATCGTAATTTTTTTATGAGGGCCTATCCCAAAAAAAAGCTTTTCAATGCATTTTTCAGCTATGTATGATTTGTAACGGGATCCCATCACAAATAAAACATCATAAATAATTCATATTTCAATAGTTAAGACAATTCCCTCCCTCCTTAGTTCTTTTTAATTTTTTTGTTCTAGTTTGTTTATTTATATATATATATATAAACAAAACAAAATAAAAAATTTAATAGTATTTAACTATTTTTACATTCGATATTACTTTATGAAAAGTATTCTGAGAATTTTATATAGAATCCCAACCAACCTCACCACTTGTAAGTGTGAGGTACTTGATGATGTGGGATTCAAACATCATTTATCCAGTATTTAATCAATAATACATTATTTATAGTCACACATTGATGATAATAAATTTTAAATCATAATAGATTTTTAATAAATAGTTATTATTTAATAATGTGATAAATAGTAAAGTCATAGAATGATTACTAATAATTTCATTAATGTTTTTAAAAATATAATTAATAAAATATCCATTTTTAAATGATGTGATTAATAATCAAATTAATAATAAAAATATAATTATTAATAATTTCTAATACTGAATATAAAAATGTAATTAAAAATAAATGTAATTTTATATTTAAAAATAATTAGTAATAATTAATAATATAATAAAATTAATTATTTTATTATTAATTTATTTAAAAATAAAAATAAAAATAAAAATAATAATTATTAAATATTAATTGTTTGTGACATGTAAATTATTTTCTGTTAATTATTTTTATGGCTAATAAAAATATTAATAATGATGAGGATGATTTAAATAATATTATTCTTATTTATAATTATTTACATTATTAATTATATTATTATTTTGTATTATTAAATAAATAAATAAATAAATTATATATAACATTTATAATAATTAATTATTTAGTAAATATTAAAATATTAATTATACTACTATTATGATTATTATAAATGATTGTTAATTGTATAATACATTTTTAATAATAACATTATTATTAATAATTATATTTCCTATATTACTAATTTAATTAATATTTATTTTTAACTATATTATTAACCACATTATTATTTACATTAATAATTATATCATTTACATCATTATTCCTAATTATTATTGTAATTATTGAAAATATTTAATAATATAATTAATATTTATCAATAATATAATTAATAATATAATACTCAATAAGAATTATGCCCATAATTTTCTAAAGTGTAAATGTTATGTTTTTAAACAATAAAGTTTGTGTCAATTAAATTATTTTTTGGTTACTATATTTATAAAATTATTTTTATTTTCAATAATTTTTTATATGTTTAATAAATGTGTGAAATTTCATTTAGATTGTAGTTATAATTTATAATTTATATGCTTTCAAGTACACATACTTGAAATATAATAATGTTTCGAGTAGGTGACTTTAAAAGCCTATAAATTATAAACTATAAATACAATCTAACTTAAATGTGACACAATAAATAAAAATATAAAAAATTAATTGAAAATAAAAAAAATTTCATAAAAAAATTAATGAAGAATAATCTCAATGACACTAATTATTTTTGTTTCAAAAAAAACATTTTTACTTGTAATTTTTTTGTAGATAACATTTTTTATATAAATTAATTTCTTTGTTTATTATTTTTTGTAATTAATTTTTTTTTCAATTAAATTTTATTTTTAAAATAAATGTTTTAAATTTAATTTAGATTTTATTTTGACTATATTTTATGCGCATAATTTTTTTAAAGTGTAAATGTTATGTTTTTAATCAATAATGATTTTGTCATGTAAATTAATTTTGGTTTATTATATTTATGAAATTAGTTTTATTTTCATTTACTTTTTATATGTTTAGTCTATGTATTATGTTTCATTTAGATTGTACTTATAGTTTATATTTTATAGGCTTCTAAAGTTACCTACTTGAAATATAATAAGATTTTTGTGTTTAAAGTGAGTGACTTTGAAAGCTTATAAAAAATAAACTATAAGTACAATCAAAATAAAATTTAAAACATAGACTAAACACATAATTTAAAAAAAAATATTTTCATCAAAATAAAAATCAAACAATAATATGGATGATAAAAAACAATGTTGTTTCAAAATATAACATTTGGACTTTAAAAGAAATAAGTAACTTTAAAATCCTATAAAACATAAATTATATTTATATTTTAAATGAATTTTTTTTATATGAATTTAAAACCTATAAATTAACTAAAAATAAAAATAATTTTAGAAAAATAATAAATAGAAAATATGAAGTAATAATAATAATATATTAATTAATAATAATAATAATAATAATAATAATAATTATACAATGATTAATAATTAATAATATTTAACAATAGTACGATTATATACATCATTATTAATAATTTAATTATTATTATTATTATTATTATTGTTATTATTATTCATAAATAAAAACATTATTATTATTTTCATGTCTTTAATAAAAGATAATTATCATGAAATTATTAATAATATCCCAACTTTATCATAATGTCTTTATTATCATGACATTATTATGAATGATGGAGGAAAGGGTTTCTCTGGTGAATATTAAACATGGAAGCCCCTTCAATCATCTAAGAGTTTTTAACCTATACTCGTATACCCTGAATCATGCTGTTGGTCGGAAAATCTTGTCTACATCGAAGAAATCCAAGGACCTTGAAGAGGTAAAGGGTCTCTCATTTTATGGTTTCATAGGTGGATCGTTTGTTTCCCTTAAACCTAGGGATTCACAAAGAATAATTCAGAAATGGGAAACTGCACATGTTGTGGATTCATATGGGGTTGTTTTAGAAATGATTGAAATCTATAAGCATTCATTTATCTCTCATATCTCATTATCAAAAGGGATGGATCCTTGGAAGGTGATAGATCTAGTTGATCGATTAACCAACATTTGGGGGTTTATAGACTTCCAGTTCATTTCTGTTGGTTGTGTATTTTTCCATATACTATTCCATTTTTCAGAATTGAAAAACTGAGCATGGAGTTATGGCTCGATTAATCTTCAGTTGGGTATTATGCGTTTCTATTAATGGAACTTAAAATTCAACTTCAACGATTTTAGTGAAACTTGTGAAAAAATATTGATCAAAATACATCAGTTAAATTGGGTTCTATGGAACCCATAAATTATTTTTGACATTACCTCTATTATAGGTACTTCAATTAGGATGGACACTGCCACTGAGTTGGTCAGTTTTGGTCACTTTTCTAGGATTTTAATTGAAGTTGATCTATGATCAACCTAGATTGACAAAGTTTTTCTATCCACGCCTCATGATGAAATCAATATTAGAATTGAATATGATAAGAATCCCCCCTTTTGTGATGCTTTCCATATAATTGATCACTCAAGGGATAATTGTAAAAGTGATCTTTTATGTTCAAACTATCAAACAAAAGTCCACGACTCCCAAAACTGTAAAAGGACTAGCAAAGTTAAAATCCAGCATATTGAAATTGTAAATGCTACTCAGGTTTCTATTTCCAGGAATCTAAATCCTAACAGTAAAAACATTAATGAACACATTGAAAAAGGCAATGATCAAGATGAAAGTACACCCATTTCTGATTTTCCTCTTAAAAATAATAGTTGCACAGATGGCATAACCTTTCCTACTTCCTTTCCTGGCAATAGCAATACACTGGTTTCACCTGTCCTGCAAGTTGAAAATCCCAAGGTGTCTTGGGATGATATAGACAAGGATGGTCTTCTCACTGGGTTTTCCTTTTAAGATTCATTAACTAAGGGTATTATGGGTGATTATGACGGTGATGAATCAACTTATAGTCAAGAATACAAGGAAGTATCTGCACAAAATGAGGTGGACTTTAATATGTAGAAAGAGAATAAGTTAGTTTCTTCTAGTAATAAGGGGAAGAAAAAATTAGATGTTGCCTCATCTTAAAAGGTATACTCTACTTCTCCTCAGTAAAATAGTAAATATGGTCTTGTACTGGGTTATAGTAACTCTTATCCTAGAGCTTTCAATACTCTTGGATCTCACTTGAATCCTTCAAGATTCATGGATTCAAAAGAATCAGAGGCTTCCTCCTTAATACCTACTATCTCGGGATATGCAAGGGATCATTTAGAGGATATAAGATCTTCATTAAATCCTCTAGATAAAGAGAGGACCCCTGTGAAAGACACACCCAAATTGAGGGTGGAAGACCCTCATGATCTTGGATCTGCTAAGTGTAGGAAGGTCCCTTCTATTTCTCATGGTGCTGTAACTCTCTTCCAACGCACATCTAAAAACTTGATTGATACTGATGGTAGATCTTCAAAATCTCATGTCAATGACACACCCTAATTGAGGGTGGAATACACTTTTTCTTATTCTATATCTACTAAGTGAAGGCATATCCCTTATGTTTCTCAAGGTGATATAATTCCTATCCAATGCACATGAAAAAACCCGGTTGCTATTGATGGAATTTTGAAAGAGGCTAGGATATCCAAAGATCCTGATCCTCTAGATATTAATGTAAAGGGGGTTGGGTGATATAAATTGATTATCACTAGTACTTAAGTCTTGAAGGCTCCTGGGAATGACAATGTTCAGAGCATGAAAGACAAACCTCTTCTTAAGGTAAGTATTCACAATTCTTTTGAACTACTTGCGTTAGGTAGTAGCGAGAAAGATATTGAAAAATATATCCGTGTATATGGAGAATATGATATGGTGAATGTTGATGATGCTGAAATTCTTGATGATGGAGGGGGGCTGTGGATGCAGACCAAAACATGGAGAAGAGGGTGGCATCCTCGTGGGCGGGATGGACGCTCCCCTCACCACAACACGAGCACTCGATCTAAAGTGGCCTAGCTGAGTTATCTGTGTCTTTAATTTCTATTTTTGATTCCTCCTCTGTATTTTGGTACTTGTTTTGATTTAATGAAGAGGCCTATATGCCTCAAATTTAAAAAAAATGATGTTATTATCATGACTTTTTTATAATCACTTAATTATCATTAATTTCTTATTATCATGACTTTATAATCCCGTGT
This sequence comes from Viscum album, assembly GCA_963277665.1. NCBI lineage: Eukaryota > Viridiplantae > Streptophyta > Magnoliopsida > Santalales > Viscaceae > Viscum > Viscum album. The sequence goes on along the minus strand of OY728134.1, from coordinate 628,107,124 downwards.
TTATTATCCGTAGACAAGTTCCCAAATGAATGTATTTTATTTGTATCTATGTACATATGTAACATTATTTTATTAATAATACTAATATCATTATTCATAAATATAATAAATAAAAATAAATTTATATGACACAATCATTATTGATTAGTTAATAATTAATATATTTAATTTTTTATATAATTATAATAAATAATAATATTAAATTATTAATAATTACAATAATAATGTAATTAAAAATGTGATAATCAATAATATTTATGCGCATAAATTTTTATGAATAATAATAATAATACAATTATTAACAATTAATAATATTTAACAATAATACAATTATATACATCATTATTAATAATTGTATTGTTATTATTATCCATAAATAATAACATTATTATTATTTTCATGATTTTAATAAAATATAATTATCATGAATTTAAAAATAATACAATTATTGACATTATTAGTAATAATCAAGGTACATTACATCATTAATTATAATCATCATAACCTTATTATCATGAATTTTTTAACATGACTTAATTATCAAGACCTTATTATCTTTTAATAATTATCACAACTTTATTATATTTTATTTTTGGATCCTTGTAATTTTGGGTCATGAATTTGTTATTAATAATAATATTATCATCACTTTATTATCATGACATTATTATCATGACTTTATTATCAATAATTTCTTACCATCATGAATTTATTAGTGAGACTTTATTATTTGTGGTCAAGTCCTTAGATGCATGTATTTTCTTTTTATCTGGGTGCATATGTAAATGTATTTAATTATTATTATTAATAATATTGTTTATCAAGATGGTATGAACCATGGGTTTGGTAGTCCATTCCCATGGTCTTGTAAAATTTATTAAAAGAAACACACACACCCAACTACTTGTGGGTTTCCAGCTCAAGGAGTTTGGAACACAAAGCACAACCAATTATCAAGAGATGTGGAAAACAAAGCCACCCAAAAGCAACCCATAGATACATGTAATGAGATAAATAGATTGGCCCAGAATTTTAATCCATATTTTTTGTGTTGATTTCCCCTACCTTGTGATGTTGGGTGTTGGCCTCTCCTCCACTGGGGAGGCTATTGATATGTTGGTTCATCCATGTTCTAAGTCTCTTCTATTTCAACTTGAACTATTATAGCATCGCCCATAACATATATTTTATGTGCCTATTCTTCTTTTTTAGAGCCTTTAGTTCCATCCACGTATTTCTTTATTGGATCACTCCTAAGTGTTGCCTTATGTACATCTAGGTCTAAAGCCTTATGGGTTTTCACCTTAAATGAATCCCCATCCAACTTCACTAAATCAGGTTCACCAATAAATGGGGGATTAGTGGAAGATTCAGACCAGAGGTGAGTATAGATTCACTTTTTATGACAACCAGTCTTTTCAAGGCCCTTCATATAAGTCTTATCAAAATTGGTTGAATTAAAAAAAATTACATGATACAATTTTTTTGTTTAATAATAATTATATTATTAATATTTATTATTATTATTGATTATTATTATCCTTTAATAATTACATTATTATTATTTTTTAATTACATTATTACTATTAAAATTATGAATATATTTATCCATTGTTATTATTAATTAGATTATTAATTATAACTAATTATTTTTAAATATAAAATTAATTCTATTGTTAATTACCAGTAGTTACACTATTTTTTAAAAACTTTGGGGTTAAAGACTATTTTTATTATGAAATCAAATACCTATTTTCAATCTAGGTTGAGAGATACCTATTACATAGCCTAAAAACCCAATGCCAAGTGTACCATGGACATGCCTGAAGGCTAAGTGCATCATCATGCCTACATCATCCTACTTGTATCAATTGTCTTGCCTCATGCCCGCATCATCACTTTTATACATCATTCCTACATCATAAATCCCCAAGGGGCTTTCCAGGATTCGAACCCTGGCCTTTTGGAATCAGGATTATGGGGTTTACCACTTAGACGCCACCCCAACTGCATAGTAATTACACTATTAAATAATAATTAATTATTAATAATGTGATATGATTGATTATTTTTTATCATTAATGTATTATTATAAAAGAAATTATTCATTTATTTTTGGAAAATATGTGTTTTTATCCCACATCAAAAATATAGAAAATATGTGAAGAGGCGTACCCTTATAAAAGGGGGGCTTGGTTGATATATTGTTTAATATTTTTAGAATACTTAAATTAAAAGTAATAAAAAAATAAAAATAGTAAATAATGTTTTATTATATATATATATATATATATATAAACAAAAAAAACAAAAAAAAAATTAATTTTAAAAATAATGTGAAAAGGTGCTTTTCTAGAAAGCGACTTCCATTAAATTTTTTTGAAGATGGTGATTTCGAAGAAAGAACCTTCTTCAAAAATGTTTCAAGGAAGGTGATTTCTAGAAAATGGCCTTCCTTAAATGATATATGAAGAAGGAGATATCCAGGACAATGCCCACCCTTCTATGCCCAGTTCCCTGAAAACATGTTTAGACCGAGATTTAGTTTCCTGATTTTTACATTTTTGGAATATTCTTTTTCCATTGTATGTAGAAAAAATATAGGTTGAGAAAATTTTAACAAGATCCAATCCTGTTGCTCTTGATTTCCTACAAAATCTACTAGTGATCAATCCCTTGAGGAGGATCACAATAGAGGAGGCACTTTGATACCAGTACCTATCAAATTTTTGTGATCTGGGTAGCATCCTATTAGAGAAACATGTGGGAGACAGGGGCTCACTAGAGGAGATGAAAAGGGAGGTGATATGGGTAGAAATAATTGGCTATCATCCTAAACTCTTATAAATATTTATCTGAGATCATATTTAGTTATAGTGCAGCATAGTTCATCCATGAAAATTCAAGGATTGATGTAATTTGGCATCATGGAATACAACCTCTCCTACAATGGAATATGTATGTTTGTCTCTATGGTGAATCAAATTGTTGTACGATCTTTCTCAATAATAAAATATTCCCATATTATTTTTATGTTGAAAAAAATAGTGGTATAATTAATCCCATTTTATTATATGTGGATACAAAAGCACCAAAAGTGGAGTTTATGTGATGAGACTCAATTTAATTTACTCATGTTTCATTTAAATAATTCACCTAAAACCTCGCACCTCTCATTCATTGAGAATGAATAATTTTAGATAAGGTAAATTTTTGGTTAAAAACTGGAGTTAATCTAATGGAATGACCATAAAAAGTTGAGAATCTATGATGATTTATGCCAGAGCTCGAATAATATGATGGGTGAACGAAATAAGAACACCAAAATCTTAGAAGTATTGCTAGTATTAGTTTAAAAATCAAAAATTTATAGATGATTTAAGTATTTAATAGGCACTGGTAGAACTGAAAGAAGAATTAGAGTCAATTTGTAAAAGTTAGAGTACCAGAAGATGCCAAAGATCTCGCATAAAAATTATGTGAATTTAAAGTAATTATGATGATGCTAAGATGGACATCAAAGACACAAAACTCACAAAGTTAAAATCAATATTCTATTTGATATTTCAATAAGAATTGAAGACTGTTGACACTAATTCTTGTATAGGTTTTGATGAAGTAAAATTATGAGATTATCAAAGCTTTTCAAGGTGGTTGACTAAGATTTGGAAAAGATAAAAGATTTAGAAATTGAACTCCATGATCTTTTTATTTTTCAGAGAAAGGTTGGTTATATAAAGGGGCGATCTCATTTAGAGATTATTTTTGCTAATATTTTGTGATAAGTAACATAGAGAGAGAAACTTTTATGTTGAAAAATATTTGTTTTGTAGAAGAGGAGGAACAATGATTCTGAGAAAATTTAAAGATGAGGAGGAAGCATCTAAATTCCAGAAGATTTTTGAGTTGATAGAACCTAGTTTTGAGAAGAAATATATTGGGTAAAGTGTGATACATTCACATACCACTTTTAATAATTGAATTATTTTTATGTAAAATTTTCCTCAGATTAGATTCAAACACACAAGGATGTATTCACCCACATTGGGGTAGAACCATGTAGAAACATCATGTTCCTTTCATTTACTTTTATTTCTATTACATATGGGTAGGGGTGAGTTTAAATTTTGAGAGGATCATGAATCTAAAAATAAATAAGTGTAAAATTCACATTAAAATAAATTATAAAAATATTAACATTGATTCAACCCTCCCTTATCAGTGGTATATCCCTTTCTTGGTCACTTCAAGTGGTATCAAAGATGAAGGGTTTCAAATGAATCTAACAACGATTATTAGAAGTTGCATAAGTGATTTAAAATCCCTATTTCCAGGATCTACCATGAATGATATATGAAACCTATGTGAAAACAAAAATGAATATATATTGTAAATATGTGTAACTTTATCTGAAGATATTATGATATATCTTAATATTTATATTCATTTGTTGAAGGTCACACAAGGGTTGTCGAAAGACATCATCTCTCCATGGGAAGAGAAAATCATTCAATATTCTGATGAGATATATTAAATCTACACAACATTCTAGTGGTTCAAACACAAAGTAGAATAATAAATAGAATTTTTCAGGTTCTAGGGAGTTTTGTACAAGAATCATACAAACAAACACACACCATTGCCATCAAATGTGTAACACCCCAACCTGAATCATCGGGTCTAGTCTAGAGTGTCACATGACCTCATGCACACCTACCCGTATATAAGAGACTACTGACTAGAGAATAGGGCCTAATAGACATTGTGGGGAGACTATTACCTCAAAAATAGACAACCAACAAATTATACAATGGAAGAAACAATAATAATAATATCAATAATAAGGGAAATCAATAATACATTAAACAACAACATAAAGGATAAAAGTATCATCCCATGATATAAAAACATGGCATGTCAATCATAAAATACAAACTAAAATAATACATCCCCACATATGAAATATAAATGTACTAAATCAAGGAAAATAACTATGTAACATGCAAAAAAAAATCTTAGACTTAAAGTTAACTTTGGCATCACCACACATCATCATGCTTCTCCTACTCAAATTCCCACCACGAGGTTCCTTCCCTTTACTAGATCCTTGATCATAAAATCTATATACACATCGAGATTCTTGTGTAGGGAATGAGTATAAAATCTAGTAGTATTTCACTAATATTCCTTAACGTAAGTGAACAATAAACATAATTCTATGCCATAACAATAATAGAAACACAAGTAAACACCAATTAATCATATATGTGCACAAATGTGATGAGTCCTTGAAGACCAGATCTACCTTATTTAGCTCCATGATGGAGGGAATGTCATACATTATCCTGATGTACTTAGCGAACTAGTCATCTATCCACATCCCCCTTAAAGGGATAATCACACCATCCTTTTAGGGAAATACTCATGTCTACCCAATTTATGACTCTGGGGTAATCCACACATAATGAACAAATCCGATATCATGGATATGAGGAAATCCAAATACCATTTTTCAAACCAATCTCATGGATTTGGGTAAATACATAATAAGATCTACACCCCCCTCCAAGAGAGAAACTATCACATACAGATCAACCTGGTCACTCAATTCAGAGATAGAGAAACTACACATGTAACCCACAATGTTATAATAAGGCAGTTTATAATCATGTTATGTCAAGAAAGAGTCATATAGTCAACAAATATCCATATCCATATCATATCAAGCATAATTCTCTAGGGGATACACACACACACACCAAATAATCATGACAAACACTCGTATATATAGGGCATATATGGTAAGGACTTCCTAACTCAAGTGTGTTGATGCCAAAATCCAATATCCACCAAGGATATCCTTAAAACCAATCCATATCATCCCAAAAGAGGTTCTAGAAAAAGTTTCAATAAAAATATAGTGACATAGTCTTATGTGATTCATTCTAAGAGAAGGAAGGAAAACCATGTATATTAGGAGAGGAACTCACCTTGAATCACCAAGAGTTGATCCTTCAACATTATGGATGAATCCAAGAGTTTAAGGGATTAAAGTTATCTTGAAGGTTCCCTAGAGTCACACAAGGTTTGTGAGGAAACAATGGTAAAATTTAGGCTTCGAGGGGCCTTGAGAATTTATAGGAAATTTGAGAAAACAAGCATCATAGTGAAATACATAGGTCTATGCTATAATGATTCCCAAATAGAAAAAAAACTATGGCTTAAAGGATGTGTGTAGGCCACAATGGTTCTGGGTTAAAAGCATGTTTAGAATCTAAACTATGGACAATGAAGAGATCCTATGAACCATGGAAAGGGACCACAATTCAACAGTAATCATCACACCATAGCCTCCTAGCCCTAATAGAAATACTACACCACAACCTCCCTCCATGACATAACAATGCCACAATTTAAAGAACTACCCGAAATCCACCTTCCATGCCTTCACGCCACTGCTAATGGTCCACACCGTAGTGATCCCATAATTATAAAGGCCACCAAAACCTCTCCTCTCAAGCCTTCATGTTGTTTTCATTGATAAAATTATGATATTTTCAAAGAACTTAGAATCATAGTCCTGAAATCTTGATATTTTAATGAGATCACTTAGAGCATATCATCTTTACGTCAAGATCTCAAAATTTCACTTTTGGATCCAATAGGTGAATTTACTCGAGCATGTGATTTATAAGGTGGGAATTTCAATTGATTTATATTGTCTCATGATGTGTGAAAGGTTGGTAGTGTACAACATTATTATGGTATGGATCTTAGAAATATGTGATTTTCTCTATATTCATGGAAAATTAGTGGTTCTTTCTTTTATAAGGGAGGATTTGACGAGGGATTCTTATTATTTAGAGTGTGTGGGGAATCTAGGGTTAATAAAGATGTAACAAGATATCAGATTATGATCCTGGTGTCCCTACATGAATATGGACATTACTATATTTATCTCTCATTATTTTACCTATAATAGGATTAAATCTAGGCACCAATGACCTAGTTGGTCACTTCAACCACTTCTGGTTCCTATATGGATGTGGGATGGAGTGAAAATGGACTTATTCATTTGATTGATTAGGATCCCAAGGGGGTGAGATTTCATATGGTTTATAGTTTATCCGTAATGAATTGGATTTTTCATGTATTATTTTTGGATATTATATGGAATATTTTTGAGAATATGCACTATGATGATGTATTATTCTGAGACTCGGTGTGCATGAAATAAATGCTTGAAAATATATTAAATATATTAAATAGCATGTACACAATTTTTTTCTAAAAAAATGTAATAACTTCTGAATGGGGTACTAGATCAGAAATATGAGGGCACCGTTGAGTTCATAACATGAGTTTTACCATAGGAATGACATAATAATTATCATTGTGGGCCGTTTGTGAAAAAAGTCATCATAGGCATAAATGAATAAAATAAATAAATAAATGAATTTTATTTATTTATTTTTGACGCAGTGACCAAATTATCCTATAAGTATAAAGTTATAGTATTTTCTCAGGGTTGGCTGCTCAGACCCTGGAGATCTAGATGATCGTTGGAGAGAATTCTTAATGAACAACGATAGATCTAGACTATATCTTTGATCGTTAAGACAATGGAGTTTTTGTATCATTTCAATGATGGAAACAAAGCACTGTTACTAATCAATGATTGATATAAACTCTAGGTAGGATGCTGATTTGTGTTTTCCACCCTGTTCTTTAATCTTGGAAAAACTAAGATAAATTCCATGAATTGAATTGACATGCGCATCATCAGTAGATTTAAATTGATAGATTTTTTTTTCTCACTGTGTTTATTCCATTTGATTTTATATTTATATGAAAATAGATCGATGCTGAACAAAAAAAAGGTTGAGGTTCATTCCTAATGTTTTTTTTCATTTTTTATTTCTCCCTCTATTCTACACACATTCATCATGAGCATTTCTTTTGGCCTATGGTTTGATGAATACCCAATACACGATAATTGTGGGATATTTATTTAGTGAAATAGAATGATACCATAGGTGCGGTTCATGATCAATGGTGTGATTGAGGTGTGATGACTATGATGGATGATTAGAGGTGGATTGGATGGATTTGTGGGTTATTTTCTTCCTGGTTTTTGACACACAGTGTGGGTGGATTGACGAGGTGATTTCAGAGCCCATTTGTGTCTAGATTCCATCGATTGATGATAGAAAGGTCCGAAAAACCCCCAATATACATGTTCCGGCAAGGAAAATGGATCTGACAATGTGTGGGACAATGTAGAGACAGATTCAATGGATTTGGAAAATACCGATCAACATGGAATGTACATTAGGATTACACACTATGTGGGGTCCTCTCAATGATTGATAGGGTTTTGGGATGAAGGTAAGGATCACACAATGTGTGAAATTTCCTGGTTGCCTCAACGTGAAACTAGGAAGGTACACATACATGAAAAATAGTACATGACCAGAGGCACACCATGTACTTGGGAATGGACATGACAACCAGTACATGAGTTGGTACATAGGTAGGACAAAGTACACAGACACGGCTAGCGGAACACAGGAAGGTTCTAGGTGATCTCTACACACCGTGTACCTTTCTTTCATTCTATGTATTTAGATATTTACATGTTGTGTGAGGTGTTACCACACGGGAAGATTTGGGTATAGTTGGACATGCCGTGTACCCCTAGTATACATTGTGTACCCCCTTAAAATATTTTTCATAGCTCTTTGTTTCTTTAGTCTAGATGAATCTTATTTGAGTATGTTCCCTTGGTCCATTCCCTTTAGGGTATAGTGTGAAATTACATCCACATATAAATATTGTGATCCCCTCTTGAGGCCAAGTCTTAGATAGAGTTTGTGGTGTCCCACCATGAGAATGGAGAGTGATCCTTTATCATCTTTATACCCTATGTGGGGTTTGTGGAATCAGCATGACCTCCTTGAGTAGGGAATTGATTATCCATCTAGAAGGATGTATTAGTAGGGTTCATGGTATCATTTCTATATGATCCCCTATATAGTGGGTTGATCTAGATTGGGTTCATGGTATCCCCCAGCAATTCTATGCATAGACCGCTATCTGAGTATCATGGTATTCTTAGAACAGTTAGCTTTCTTGTATTGTGACCAATGATCTTGACCTTTTGGATAATAGTCTTTGGTGATATAATGGATTATGGAGTAGATTATACTAAAATAATCATTCCTTCAAGAATAATCTTGTGGCTGGTAGTTGGTTATGATTTCCTTGTGGCGTGGTGCCTTTATTGAGTATATCTGAGTATTTATATTATAAATTGATCATTATATCCTTGTATTGATATGAATATACATGATTATTCATGTTTAGTGTTTTTAGGGTGTCTTACTGGGTATTGTTATACTGACCCCTGCATGTACTCTTCCCACACATGTTATGTATTATGTAGGCGACAACCATTTTGATGGTTTCCTTGGAGGATGAAAAACTAGTGGAGTGTATCTTGAGCTTGTCAGATCGAGGTGTTTTTCAAGAGCTTTAATTTGACTTTAGTCATATCCCTTGGAGCAGGTTGGTCTCTTTACAATTTTTGGTTGGGATTGTATTTCACAAATTGAAAAATTTCCTATACCAACGGTTTGGAACCATTGGTACAGGTCCCAAAACCATTGGTATAGCCTATACTAACAGTTTGGGAAGATGTTGGGTGATTTGGAATTGGGAAAGACCTATCCCAAAGTTTTGGAGAAAACTATTGGGAAAGACCTATCCTAATGGTTTGAAAACCATTGGGATATGTAAATCTAAAAAAAGTTTCAGCAGAGGTTTGAACCCACAACCTCCACATTATATATCAAAGACTTTACCACTATCCTATAGTTACCTTTGTGAATATATTTGGATATATATATATATATATTTATAAATAATTTATATATTTATTTATTTAACAATATTAAATAAATGTATTCATATAAAATAAGGGTACTTATCCTAACAGTTCTCCAAACCGTTGGGATAGGCCTTTCCCAACAGTTTTGAGAATAATTGGGATAAGTACCCACCCTTTCACAATGGTTTTCCCAAAACATTGGGAAAAGTGGTCTCAAAGTACCCTTTCCCAACATTTTTCCAAAAACCATTGGGAAAAGTGGACCCTTTCCCAACGATTTGGGAAAACCATTGGGAAAAGTGGTGTCAAAGTACCCTTTCCCAACGGTTTTGGAAAAACCATTGGGAAAAGTGGAACCTTTCCCGACAGTTTTCCCAAACCATTGGGAAATGTGGTCTCAAAGTACCCTTTCCCAACAGTTTCCAAAACCTTTGGGACAAGTTGAACCTTTCCTAATGGTTTGGGAAAATCGTTGGGAAAATTTTCATCAAAGTACCCTTTCCCAACAGTTTTGGAAAAACTATTGGGAACAGTAGACCCTTTCCCAAAAATTTAGGAAAAGTATTGGGAAAGTGGTGTCAAAGTACCCTTTCCCAATTATTTTGGAAAAACCATTGGGAAAGGGGACCTATAACAACAGTTTTATAAACCGTTGGTATATAAGCGTTAGTATAAGTAGGATTTGTAGTAGTATTTTTCCCCTTTCTCACTTTTAGTACTTTTTTTTTAAATTAAATTTTTATTGAAATAAGAAATGAGGAATACAAAGAAACAGAACATAGGGAAAAAACTCAAGGAGGTCTAAAATTCCAGAGACCAAGAGCATCTCCATGGATAATGTGTTTACTAGAAATGGGTAAATATCCCACTGTGCTGTAAACAAAAAGGTTTTCATCATCCCTATATTCGCGAGCTAACCCATCCGCTATGAAATTTATTTCTCTCCAAACATGGCCAATAGCACAACCCTAGTTAATTTGTAGCCTGCATAATCTAACACATTAGACAAACTCCCAAGGAGGGTCCGATTTTCCTGACCTATTGGAGGTGGTCTTGGGGTAGTCATGGGTTATACCTTGATGGGTTGGGTCATAATAGAGTGGTATCAGATTAGTAATTTCTACCTTAATACTGGAGTTGGTGAGATTGGTTTGGGGAAACAATGTTTAGTGTTTTGAGTTCAAATTTCAATCCAGTGACTCCAGTGTTGGTGTGGCAGGCCTTGTTTCCATACACCAAGACTTGGATCACCTACATTTTGACTCGTTACATGTATACATTGGTTTTATGAAAATTTTTGGTACATGAATCATATAGTAATGAGTTGTGCTTTCTATGACCTTCTTGGGTAATATCCCCAGATATAATCTTTTGATCATGGTACATATTGTTTTATTACAAGATTCCACCATGTAGGTAGCCAAAAAAGATTCCAATACATGATCACGAGGATGATCTACCTAGTGACGAGGCTTTAGTATAGGGTCCTACACTAAATATATAACCTCTGAGTGGTTTACCAGCTATATCACCACCCATTGAGCAGTAGCTAGCACTGGAAGTTCCAGTAGAAGATGCATGCAGGCTGAGTGTGTTGAATGAGTTATAGAGGACGTGACCTCCTAGGTTTTGGAGTGATACAGATCCCCAAGTGGTTGATTAATGTATTGAGGTAGTCACTCATGTTTTATACCTCATTAGGATTCCTGTAGATTAGATGGAAGTCCTCACAGTGAGTATTTTTTAAGGATCTGTGGGGTGATGGTGGAGCTTAGTGATCCGATCACACAATAAGACAACTCTATATTGGTTGGACATTGAACATCGGTTCAGGGAGGAGTTATATCCATCCACATTGTGATCAATGTGTATACATGAGATTATGCATATATAGTAGGGAATTTTGACTTTAGCAGAGTATTCGACGAGGTTTAATGATCTCTCACGCTACTCCTTGGACATGGTGAAAGATTTTTTCTTTAGAGAATAGAACTTTGAGTAGGGATTATTATGAGATATTAGGACTTTAGTGATATACCTTTTTAATCCCACCTATGTTGGGTGATTGAGTTGGCCTTGGTGTTGGAGAACTTCCTAGAAGAGTAGGTTCCAAAAGCGGTGCTAATAGTGGGTACCCAGAAGCTAAGACCTTGGAAGAAGGTAGCTGATGGTAGTCACTAGGATCCAAACATGTCATATTCTTCTGGAGATGATCCTTGGACATAGGTTCAGTGGTGCATGGCTCTCATGATGGATCAAATTAATCGAGGGAGAGGATGTGTTTCTCCTATGATGTTAGGGGATATCTGGCTTGGAATTATCTGACCCGTCGTACAGATGATTGAGATATAGTAGAGTGAACACCGAGGTAGATATATAAGTAGGAATTTGGTGGTCTTCAGGGAGGAAGATGTATTGGAGGGGTTATAAGAGCATCATGAGGTGGTCTGGGGTTCGACCTATTACCACCACCACCCCCAAGTGGTCCATGCTGGGCTCAGGGAGTTTCTGGTCAGGGATGAGGCTAGATGCATGTTATGAAGGCCTATGAACCTAAGGCTCCAAGGATGATACAAGGTAAAATATGTGTATTTTATATTTTAGATCAGTACTTATAAACATAGGTGAAATTCATTCCTTCCTTGTCCCTTCTCTGGTTTGAGACTTAGAGATTTTGGTTGATCCATTGGCTTGACCCTTGTGGTTGGAGACTTTAATAGGTGGTGACTCAATGATTGAACACTTATAATGATAATATGATTTGATGCTTGTATGTGAGAGTTTTATATGGGATCTATTTTTAGAAAAGAATAGACATTATGATTTCATCTAAGGTATGGACTAGCTATCCATAGTTTTTTCCCAAATTAACTGTTTTAGGTGTAGAATGCAGTGTATCCATAGTCATGGGACTAGGTTTTCATCTATGGATGAAAAGGTAACCTTCAAAGAGCAGGATGAGCTCAAGAATATGAGATTGTAGTTTATTACTCACTAGTTTTATAGAATGAATCTTAGAGTAATGTATTCTACGAGCTTTCAGTTTCATGCAGTGGTGGTGGAGTATGAAGACTTATTTCCTGAGAATGTTCCAGGATTACCTCCCCATCGAGAGATAGAATTTTAAATTTAATTTCATCCTAGTATGGACCTAATATCTTCACCAACATATTGGATGGATCTTATAGAGATTCTGGAGTTTAGGGTGTAGTTGGAGGACTTGCAGGAGAAGGTCTTTATGAGACCTAGTGTTTCCCTTTGGGAATATATAGTGTTGTTTGCCAAAAAGGAAAATGGGAGATTGAGGTAATGTTTAGATTACCAATGCTTAAACCAGGACACCATGATTACTAGGTATCCATTACAGAGGATCAAAAACCTATTTCATCAGTTTATAGGGGTGTTATGGTTCTCGAAGATTGACATTAGACCAAGCTATCACCGTCTATGAGTACGAAATAAGGATACACCCAAGACGTCATTCATATATCACTATGGTCACTATGAGTACTTGGTGATTCTGTTTAGTGTTACGAATTCCCCAGAAGTGTTCATGGGACTCATGAACTGTATCTTCTAACCATTTTATAAAAATTCATGGTGGTTTTCATCGATGAAATCCTAGTGTACTCATAGTCTGAGAAGCAGAATGAGAGACACTTGAGGATGGCCCTCAAAACACTATGAGATCACCAAATCTATGGGAATCTCTCAAAGTGTCAGTTTTGGATTCACAGGGTCCACTTTTTAGAACACATCATCTCAGAGGAAGGAGTAGTAGTGGATCTGATGAAGGTTGAGGCAATTATTTCTTTAGATCCACCCAAGAATATTACCAAGGTGCAGAGCTTCCTTGAGTTAGCAGGGTACTATCAGAGGTTTTTACTAGATTTCTCCAGAGTGGAATCACCATTGATATCTTTTACCCAAAAGGGTCAGCCATTTATTTGGATAAAAATGTGCTAAAAGTGCTTTTAGGAGTTGAGTTAGAGGTTGAATAAAACTCTCATCTTGAAATTTCTAGAGGAGGTTCTCAAGTACGTAGTGCTCTACAATGCATCAGGGACCAGAATCAGTTGTGTTATGATGTAGAGGAAGGTGGTGGTTTCATATGGTTCATGTTAGTTGATACCAAATTAGTATAACTATGAGACCCATGATCTTGAGTTAGCTATTGTAGTTTTCATACTGAAGATGTGGCGACACTACCTGATGGATGAGTGGTTTATCTTATACTCTGACCATAAGAGTCTCTAGTATATCTTATCTTAGAAGGATATTAACATGAGATAGAGGTGATGGATAAAGTTCCTCTAGGACTATGACTTTGATATTATCTATACTCATGGGAAGGGGAATGTAGTGGAAGACTCTCTCAGAAGGAGATCTTGTTCTCAGTTGTTGATCGAGGCGTCAGATTAGTTAGCCTCATTGTAGTTTTCCTTAGTGGACAAGGATAATGATTCATGTATTCAGTAGATGATTATTACCCCACCACTTTTACAACATGTCAGGGATGTTCAACATGGAGATACTGACTGTGAGACCTTATGTACTCATATATCCATCATACATGCTCTTGATAGATATTATGAAGGTGGGAAGCATGCTATCATTTTTAGAGGGAGGATGATAGAACCATTTACATATGGGAGGAGGTAACATGGGAGTTTCATAAATCCCCTTTAATGGTACATCCAGGTGTGTAAAATATGCACTAGGACCTCCAATGTCATTTGTGGTGGCCATTTATGAAGAAGGGGGTTTTATAATTTGTCACTTGATTCCTCACTTATCAACAGGTGAAGGCTGAGAACCAGGTTCTAGAGGGTTTAGCTCAGACCCTTGAGGTTTAGGAGTGGAAGTGAGATGGGATATCCCTAGAAATCATGATGGGGTTAACACATACATCCAAGGTACACGATGAAATCTTGTTGACCACAGAACGACTCACCAAGTCGGGCCACATCCTAGCCATTCATGAGAAGAGTTCAATAAAGAGATTGAGATGCCTCTACATATAAGAGATAGTTCGACTCTATGGGGTTACCTCAATGATCATTTGATACTGTAACAGTCACTTCATGTCACTATTTTGGAGAGGATTACAGAAGGCCTTTAAGAATCACTTATGCTTGAGAATGACATTTCAACCCCCGATTGATGGCCAGATAGAGAACACCATTTTGGTCTAGGAGGAAATGTTGCGAGCTTGCATAATGGACTTTGGACATATTTGGGAGGATCACCTACCCTTGGTGGAGTTTTCATAAAACAAGAGCTACCAATACACTATTGGTATAACACCATTAGAGGTTTTTTATAATAGACACTATAGGTCACCACTTTGTTGGACTGATCCAGGTGAGTTATCACTCATGGGCCTGAAGTTAGTGTAAGCTACTACAAAGAAGGTACAGATCATCTAGGAGTGGATGAAGACAAAATAGAGCCATAAAAAGTCTTACACAGACCAATGGTGGATACCTATGAAGTTTTATGAGGGAGACCATGTGCTCTTGAGGGTCTCATATCAATGTGAATTAAAGATATTTAGCCGTGGAAGAAAGTTATCTTTGAGATTCATTATTCCTTTATAGATATTGTTTAGAGTTGGTTAAGTGGAATACCTCTTAGGTATACCACCAAATATGGACCGGGTACAAGACATCTTCCATGTGTCACAATTGATGAGGTATATGAATGAACCATCACATGTTATCGACTGGGGTGAGAAAAACATTGAGGATAGAACTACATTTATAGAGTACCTAGTGGAGATCGAGTATTGGTAGAAGAGGATCCTTCATGGGTGATCAATTATTCCAGTGTATGTCCAGTGAACGCATGAGAATCTTCAAGAGTGTACTTGAGAGCGGGATACCTAGATGCGAGCCCAATACTCTCACCTTTTTGAGTAGGTTTTCCTATTTTTGAGATCAAAATACCTAAGGTGGGGAGAATGTAATGACTCATATTTTCCATGTATTATTTTTGGATATTATATGGATTATTTTCGAGACTAGGAGATGAGATAACATGTGATTCTGAGGCCTGTTGTGCCAGAAATAAATGTTTGAAAATATATTAAGTATATTAAATAGAATGTGCATGCAGTTTTTCTGAAAAAGTGTAACAACTTATGAATGGGGCCTAGATCATAAATACAAGGGAACCATTGATTTAATAACATGGGTTTTACCCTAGGCAATACATAATATTTTTCAGCGCATGCCATTTGTGAAAAATTCATCGTAGGTGTAAATGATTAAAATAAATTATTTAATTAGTTTGTTTTATTTTTATTGACTTAGCGACCAAATTCTTATATAATTATATATTTATAGGATTTCATTAGGGTTTACCACTAAAAACCTAAAGATATAGATAACTGTTGAAGACAATTATTGGTGAACGGCAATATATCTAGACCATATCATGGTTCATTGTGCCAACAACGTTCATAGATCTCATTAACAACAGAAATGTAGCACCGTTATTTTCCAATGATTGATCTAAACTCAAGTTAGGATATTGATTTTTTTCCATCCCATTCATTTATCCTAGAAAAACATATATCTATTCCATGAACATAATTAATATGTGCATCATTATTATATTTAAATTGATGGAATTATTTTTTTCATTGTGTTTATTTCTATTTGATTGTTTATTTCTATGAAAATGGACCAAGGATGGAGAAACAAAGGTTGAGGTTTGTTACTCACATTTTTTGGCTTTGGAATTTCTCCCTCCATTATTTGAACATTTATCGTGGAAATTTCTATTGGTAGTTGGTTCAATGAATACCGGTACATGATCATTGTACGACCATTATTCGATGGAACAGATCAATACCACATGTGAAGTTTGTGATCAATGGTGTGATTGAGGTGTGATGACAGAGTTGGTTATCAGAGGTAGATCAAATATATTTGTGGGTTCCATTCTTGTTTTTGATGCATGGTGTGGGTGGCTCGATGAGGTGATTTCCAAGAAGTTTCGAGTTCAGATTCTATAGACCGATGATAGAAAGGAATGGAAAACCCATGATATATAGGTTATGGATAAGGAGATGGCTCTGATGATGCACAAGATGATGTGGAGGCAGATCCAATAGATCTATAAAATCCTAATCAACAAGATGTTTACTTCTAGATTACATGCCATATGGGGCCCTCTCAGCAGCAACTAGGGTTTTGGGTTAAAGTTAAGGATCACATGGCATGTGACTCCTATCACATGGAATGTGAACTTTCCTAGTTGACTTGAAATGTACCTCAAAGGGTACACAAACATGACCAGGAGTACACAACCAGAGGCACACTATGTAATTGGACATGAACATGGCCACCTGTACATAGGTAGACCAAAGTAAATAGACATGACCAGTGGCACACATGTAGGTTCCGATTGATCTCTACATCTTTTTTACCTTTCCTAAATTCCATGTATCTAGATATTTACATACCATGTGAGGTGTTACCACACTGACATATTTGGGGATAGTTGGACACATCGTGTAACCCTAGTATACACTGTATACCCCCTTAAATAGTGTTTTTAGATCTTCATTTATTTAGTTTATAAAATTATTTTTTGGGTGTGTACCCTTGGTCTATTCCCTAGAGGGTAAGGTGAGACATTACATCCAAAAAATAGGATTTTTATCCCCTCTAGAGGCTGAGTCTCAGATAGAGTTTGTGGTGTCCCTCCATGAGACTAGAGTGTGATCCTCTATCATCTCTATACCCTAGGTGGGGTTTGTGGAATCGACGCGACCTCCTTGAGTAGGGTGTTGATCATCAATTTAGCAAGACATATTGGTAGGGTTCATGGTATCATTGGAATACAATACCCTATGTAGTGGGTTGATTCATATTGGGTTTGTGGTATCCCACATCAGTTCTAGGCATAACCCCTATCTAAGTATCATGGTCTTCTTAGACCAATTATCTTTGTTGGGTGGGGCCAAATGATATTGACCTCTTGGATGAGATTCTCTGGTGATATCAAGGCTTGTGGGGTAGATTCTCCTAGAATGAGCTATGCTTCGATCAGAATCCTATGGATAGAAGTTGTTTATGACCTCCTGGTGGCATGGTGTCTTTACTGAGTATATATGGGTGTTTCTATTATACATTTATTGTTATATCATTTTATTGGGATGAATATACTTGATAATTCATATTAAGTATTTTTGTGGTGTCCTAATAGGTATTGTTATACTCACCCTTGCATGGGCTCTGTTCGTATGTTTCATATCATATTCATATGATGTCCCTTTTAATGGTATCCCTAGAAGATGTGTAGCTGGTGGAGTGTAGCTTGATCTTGTCTGACCAAAATGTTTTCTGAAAAATTTCATTTGAATTTATTCCTCACCCTTAGAAAAGGTTATAATCTTTAAAGTTTTTGGTTGATCTTGTATTTATCCCTATTTTCTCATTCAATACTTTAATGACATACTCTAGTTGCATGATCATATATGTATGCATGCATTTGTTTCAATTATTTTACATTTTATCATTGTGTGGGATTGAAGATGTGTGCATGTGTACAAGTACATTAGGTTAATTCCATCCATTTGTTAGATATTTCTCCTTGGATTTGATCACCATCCCCTAGCGTATTAGAGGCAGGATTGGGGTAGTCATGGGTTGAACCCCGATGTTTTGGGTCGTGACATGATCAACTGACTAAAGTGTCCCATTTATCACCGATCCAAGAGACTCATTTTGTAGATGAGATAGGATAGCTCTGTGTTCGAGAGATTATGTGGATGTATGGGGTGCCTTCAAGAACAGTATCTGATAGATATAAATGTTTCACTTCATGATTTTATCAAGGATTTCTGAGGGTGGTGAGAATTCAGTTGAAGCTGACTATGACATATAATCCGTAGAATGATGGGAAGTTGGTGAAAATGATCTAGACCTTAGAGGATATGCTCTGAGCATCTATTTTTCATTTCAGTAGATCATGAAATTATTATTTACCCTTGACCAAATCCTCTTACAATAATAGTTTTCATCCTTTGATTCATATGGATCTATTTGAGGTTCTCTATGGCTAGTCTTGTCATTCAGTATTATATTGTCATGAGGTGGATGAGTCCTCAATTGTTAATCCAAGTATGGTACATGAGGCTTCAGAATGGGTGTAGTTAATTTGGAATCAACTGGTTTCTTCTAAGAGAAGATAATGATCATAAGCCAATAAGAGGAGATGACCTTTATAGTTCACTGCGGGAGACCAATTATTCCCATGGGCATCCATTTGGTTAGTAAATTAGTGATAACAAAGTAAAGGGAAACTAAAACTATAGTTTATTGTAGTATTTGAGATTTTAAAACACATTAGGATGTTGACCTATCATTTGGAATTTCTTTTATGTTATCTAGTTATGCATGATGTGTTCCATGTGTCTCGATTTCGAAAGTTTAAGCCCGATCCTGCACATGTGATTGACCGTGAGGATATTGTGTTGGAACCAGAAGCATCATATGTGGAGTGAACTATTCATATTTTCTAATGAAGTGATAAAGGTGATATGAGAAAACATGGTCCCTTTTATTTAGGTTCTATAGAAGCACTATCGTTTCCAAGAAGATGATTAGGAGTTGGAATCAAAAAACCAAGAACAATGGCCCGAGTTGTTTGAGGAGGATCACTAGAGGCACTTATCTAGGATTATAATTCATTAGAGGGGGATATTTTCAACACCCTATATTTTATAAGGTATGTTAATTTATGTTTTGTCTTACCTTAATAGTGTTTTTGAGACTTTTTAGAGGATTTAAGCTAAAATTTTAGCTGAAATCATCTAACATGTCTCAAAAACACTATTAAGGTAAGCCAAAACTTAAATTAATGTACCTTGTAAATTCAAGGGTCTTATAGAATAACAATAGAATATAAATCCACAAGAACTCTTCTCAAGTTACTACATTTACTCATGTGTTTATAATGCTCAAGTGAAAGCTTTTTTAGCTAACTAAAGCTCATATACATGAATATATAAAAATCCCTCATGTTTCATATTTTGAAATAGTTTCTTTAAATGGATTCCTATGTGGGAGGAAAAATAAATGACAAATTTTCATCATTTTTTTTCAAGTTTCATGGAGTGATATACAAAGTATACATATCATAATTTACATGAAATACGAAATTTTCTATATATATCATATATAAACAGGGCTTTAGGGAATATCTCCTTCAATCACCAACTTACACTAAAACCTAAAATTCATTTTTCCATTTCACCTTAAATTGTATCATATACAATAACTTTTGAAACCATATTCAAAAATCATTTTGAATATTTTTCCAAAAAAAATTAGGAAATATATCATTAACGTTACCTTTCATCACATCATATATAATACCTTGTGAACACCCATCTAATTTTTTTGTATTAACTCTAATTATTTTTTGAGTATCACTTTGAGTAAAACTCAGTTACCATTTAGTCAACCACAAATTGTGACCCCACAATCCTTTATAGCATTGGAAACAAATAAAAATATCTAGATGCATACATGTAAGGAAAGAGAGACCGCTAGAAAAGTACCAATGCTAATCAAGGTATATAGTGATCTGACTTGATCTCCATCAAAAAAATTTATATCTATACCTATATCCACTGATTCGGATCATATGTAAACATTCATTGTCATATTCCCCCTTTTTTCAAGACACTGAGTGACTATGGGACACAGAGAATGTTAATCCCATATATCCAACTTATCTTTTCTCAATTCTCAGAGTGTAGATTGATTTGATGAATGAATACATCAAATGTCATTAATCCTTATAGATAATAACATAAAATTCCCCTTAAATAGATATATATATATTATCTAGGTGTGGTCACACATTCAAATAGTCTTTCTCAATCAAGGTCAATGATTTTATACTCATCACATGAGAGGAAAAATCCCATCTTGGTTAAGCTCCAAATGATGACACAATCAGTAATATACCTAACCAACCTCGTATTATCTATATTAATATATAGAAATGCATATGTATGAAAAAGGAAAGGATGATTCTGAGCACTGGGAGTTAAAGTAACATAATTTATGGCTGATTCTGAGCACTAAAAGTTAAATTAGTCAGTGATGCTGATAACTTTGGTTGATATAAATCCAATATGTTAGAGTAATACAAGTGTTCACTATTTTAAGTTCATGTAAAATATATGCATAAGATTTATGGTGAATATATGAATATGATGAATGTGAAATATATATATATATATATAATATTAAATATTCATATTAGAGTAACATATCATCAAATTAGATATCTCCAAAAGTTTGATTCGGGATGTTATGAATTGATGTGAGTTTATTTTTTATTTGGATGTTACACATGTTTTAAAAATTGGAAGTTATTTACTTGAAAGATAGGTGAAGATTTATAAACTAGATTGATAATGAAGGGACTCATGTATGGATATTTCATGAATTTTGAAGTTAGTTGGTTTGTTATAGTGTTCTAAAAAATGATAATGATAGAATCTACCTAAATACATAAAAGTAAATTAGAAGCAAAATTTTGATAATGGTATAGATAACACTATCATACATAAGAATAATAATTTCTTATGTAAGAGTCATTAGTTTGAGAAACTTTTCAAAGGAGTTCCAAAAGTTGAATTCAGAAGATAAGAGATCTATGAATACCAAACTGTCTAATAGGTTCAGAAGTTAAGACACACAATGCTATATTTTTATTTCAAAGAAAAACATCACAGTGTTTTGTGAATCAATTATGATTAAATCTGAATGAAATTAAAAATCCAAATAGGGAGAGGGAGATAGATCAAACTGAGTTTGAAAGATAGAGGGTTTTTCAAGATAAGAGGCAAATTATCCAGAAGATAGGTGGACTAAAGAATTGGAAAATTCCCTAAGAGTTCACAATGAGATACATAAGTGTAAAAAGTTATTATGTAAAGGTGATTTGTTTAATAAGAGATAGGGGATTAAAAAAGGTAGAAGTATTATAAGAAAAATATTTATTGTGTCTATAGGGTGGATTTGAAAGTTTAAGTAACATAATTTATGGCTGATTATTAGCATTGGAAGTTAAAGTAGTTAGTGACGCTGATAACTTTGGTTGATGTAAATCCAAAATGTTAGAGTAATACAAGTGTGATCTATTGTAAGTGAATGTAAAATATATGAATGTGATTTATGGTGAATATATGAATATGATGAATGTGTAATATATATATATATATATAATATTAAATATGCATGTGGTAAATATTTAGTTAAGTTTCATGTGATTCAACGACTTGCACTGTCACTTCATCCTATATAGTTTTCCATCGGTTTATAAGAAATGGTTGGTTCATTCAATGATTTTCTTATTAATTTAAGTGTTTCATGGATATTACACCCAAATAACTAGAATTCATGAAATGTGTTAGAAATGGGGAGTGTCATGATTCACCTATTTAAAGAGAAGAGTTCTCTTATATTGGGCGTGGGTGTGTGAATCACATTCATTCAACATTACTATGATAATCAATTTCATAAAAATTTCCTAAAATCTCTTCTTCCTAGATATTCAATCATTATTTCCCAATGATGTTGCTATAACCCATTCAAAATTTTCATTTCCACTTGATAAGATCAAGGATTCATCATCCAGTGTATCACCTCTAAGGTAGGAAGAATATGTTTGCTGATTTAGTGATCTTCCTAAAAAACAATCCATTTAGATCAAGGAAGAAATAATCTGCCACAATATCCAAATACCAGGTAGTTTTAGTGATTTTTTTTATATTATTCTTAAATGTTATTTATTGGAGATATATGGGGCTACTTTTGGGTTATTTTTCACTAAAAAAAATCATAAGATGATTAAATAAAACCAAATAGTGATTTCAGAGTGAGTTTATTCAATATTTCATCTTATTTAAATTATTTGTTTTTGAGAAAATCATAACTGAAAAATGAAGAACAACATTTTCATAAAATATATATCGGTAACATAATTTTACACAAGTTGTTTAAAGGTAAATATGATTTAGAATTATGAAAGGAGGATACATAAATGTTATAACTTTACATATAATTTTTATGTAGAGGTAATTGTTTTCTATACTTTCCACTGAGGCTATGCACCTTCTCTCCACCTTACAGCAACATGCTACTTTTTTACTTGCATTCCCACTTTCCAATGGTGGGTGAATTCCATCACTTTAATTGGTGATGTAGGCACCTTGATCGAAATTGGATGATGGGATGATGTTTCCTCCTTCCATGTATTCCTCCTTGGATATTGTTTCCTAGTCCGGGTCTCCCTCATATATTTAAGGCATGTTTATGAAACTCATCACCGATTCCATCTCGAGGTGGATGCCAGTTAATTTCACTACTTCTATCTCGATAGGTTTTCAACCTTTGATCGGAGTAGATAGTAACATTAGTCATGTATAGGAATTTCTAGACATTGGATTTGTTGGGAACCAATAAATTCTTTATATTTTTGAGGGAATCTCATGTGTGAGTCATCTTAGGTACAAAACCTAAGGAATCCTGTGTCGGCCATGAGGTAGTTAACACCAGGGGCATAAGTCTTTTGATTTTTTTTACCTCAGTAATCCCATGTTTATTGTATGGGGTAGGTATTCTTGACCATGTTACAAGTTTAACATACTGTGGAGATGGTTGGTCATAATTTTAATGTCTTTTGGAGATGGGTTGGTGGTTGAGTGTTTACCTAAGGGGGAAGATTTCACACTTTGGATTGGTGAAGTGTGTCCCTAGGGGGGAATATTTCACACTTAAGATTGATAGAGTGTGTCCTCAGGGGAAGAAAATTCACATTTGGGATTTGGTTGAGTGTGTCCCTAGAGGGGAATATTTCACACTTGGGATTTGGTGGATTATGTTCCTAGGGGGAATATTTCATACTTGTGATTTGGCGGAGTGTGTTCCTAGGGGGAAGATTTAACACCAGTGGAGTGTGTCCCAAGATGGAAAGATTTCACACTAGGGATTTAGGGGAGTGTATCACTAGGGGGAAGTATTTAACACTTGGGATTTATTGGAGTGTGTCTCCAAGGGGGAATATTTCACACTGGTGGAGTGTGTCCCCAAAGGGGAAGATTTTACACTGGTAGAGTGTGCCCCTTGAGAGGAGGATTTCACACTTGGGATTTGGTGGTGATGTTGGGGTATTAGTATTGAACCTTAGGAAGGTGAACTATAAACCCTATCAGTAAATAAGGATCCAAAACCATGTTTTTTGATGCCACAATTTAATATAATGTTGCAGGAATGGTCTATGGAGTTTAAAATTGAGCGGTACGGACACTCGTGTCGCGAAATGAGCATCAATGAGGGATGGTGTGAGGCTTACTCATAGAAGCTACTCGGGGATGATGGATGTAGGGTGACATCCCATGAAATAGGAGGAGTTTCATACCATTATGATCATACATGGGAACCCTATGTTCATCACATAATGTAAGGATACAGTTTAACATCATGTGATAAGGATATTTTTTTGCAGTTTGACATCATAGGACTAGGATGTGTAGCTAGATAGTTTTACATCATGTAGCTCTAACATGGAAGGTGATAAATTATAAGGGGAACCATTTCAAGGTGATATTAATATTAATAAAAATGACTCTATCAAGAAAGTTAAGACATTTCCTTTAGTGATGTAATGTTTAGGGCTTACGTGTCCACTGATCATGCACCTTTGGGTGGGGCATGGCATAGAAACTACTGTAGAGGATCGAACATCAGGAGGCCTAATGTTAGGGTGTATTTTCTTAAGAGAAAAAGGAATTAGGGCACTAATTATTTGGATAAAAATTTAGGTTAGTGTCCAAGAAACACTTGAATCAAGGTGAGTGGACATGAGGGTTGTTGGTACCAGTCACATGGATATATGGGGTGTGATTGAACTGGTCCTGGATTGGTATGGGGGGCTTAGGAACTCAAATTTTATGAAAGGGTATTAGAATAATAGTGGAACCATGGAGAGACCTAACATATGGTTTTCTTTAAAGATGGGGTTTTGTGAAGGTTGGGAGTTTCATGAAGGTCAGGGGTCTCATAAATGAATATGTTTTGCAAAATAGGGTGAACCTTCCTCAGAGTAAAGTCTTGGTTCCCATGGGATTGGTTTCATGAAGGATAATTATCTTGTGAAAAATCACGGGCCATGAAGGGATTTATTCTTACACGAAGGTCATGGACCTTCGGGAAAGGCATCTACACCAAGGGTTAAGGTTCTCAAAAACCCATGAGAGTTGGTTTCATGGAATATGGATACCTTTGGAAATCCATATCCTATCTCACTCAGGACGCTTATTAATTTCTCAAATTCAAATCATTTCTTGGATGATAAAAGGTCATGTATCCTTAAAATTCATACATAGGGGATATTTATAGGAAAATCGGAGGTAATGGAATCAATTTTGTGAAATATGGAGACTTACGTGAAATATTAAGAGTTACATGAAGTGAGGGGGTTCTAGAAACCAAAGTTATGCTGCACAAAGGTTACCATCAAAGATCTTCATAGCTGATGATTTCTATGTAATGGAGCTATATGAATTGGACTTATTCTACTCTAATGTTACCTTCAATGCTCCATGTAGACATGGAATTCCATGAACCAGAGTAGTTCGTGAAGCTTTTGACCTTCACAAACCAGACCCTTAAGTTTATTTTTGATCCATTTTTGGCTCAGATTTACTTTGGACTAGACATGCTTTCCTAGAACTCTTCCTTGATACATTTATTTCATTATCAACAATTACCCCCTCACAATCACATTCAATGAGGTAAAGGATGGTCATATTTTGAAGTAAAGCCACAAAAAAATTGGTAATTAGAAAGCCCTATTCTCGAAACTCAGTCAAAACCTGTGCCTATAAATAGAGTTTGAGGTCACTTAGGGGAAAAAGGTATTTTACAAAGATATGAATGTTCCCTCTTTTCATGGAACTCACAACCATCATGATTTTTTTTTGATATTTATTCTCAATGCTCACAAAACTAATCTGTTTTTCAAATAGTGGTTCCATGAACTCGAAATTTGTGAATAAACCTTCACGAATAAACCTTCATGAACCAATACCAAAAAAATTTAAAGTCTTAAAAAATTTATGCATATGATGTAGATGCTACTTCAACTCACCAAGAGGAGATGGTTGGGAACCTCATGATTGGAGAGAGTGTTCGGATGACATCAAATTATGACACACTCCCTACACTTCTGATGGAGGCTCAACAGGAATATATACTATACAAGAGGATACCACTGTATGGTTTTAGGATGTGATACTGTGTTTTCATCCCTAGTGTCAGTAGATATGATCCCGCCTAATAGTTTAGGACCATTCTTAGACATCACTAGTGGTATAGGGCTATTGGAGGCCACATTATTAAGGACCATGCATATCTTACCATGAAAAACCCATGTAATAATGTGAACAACTTTAATGAGAGGTGTTAGAGGTGGAGGCATCCTATCCTCAGTATGAGACGATTCTCAAGGCAAGCTTTGGGGACTCACTCATGGGGTGGAAAAATTGATGGGACCTATTCCAAGGTAGTAACATCATGAATGAATGGTCTTGGGTATACTGGGAATGCAATTATTTCCATGAATTTTAGTTGGAGCTCAAGTAGGTCAAGATTTATGAGGTACCATGGTCCTCATAGTTCTACGTCTACCATCATTAGGACATCATGCCGAAGTTGTTGATAAGGTGGTCACTAGGTACCAACACACTCCATCTGCACCATGGGGGGAGGGATTGGAATCATCTTGTGGGATCTCTACTAGATTTCTAGGATCCTGATCCAAGGGACCATGTATGATGAATTCCTTCCCATAGAGGATTCCTAGGATAACTAAGAGAAGCTTCAAACCATAGAAAGGGTGTTTCTATGCTTGGTGTAGGGGATGAGTAATCACAAACCAAGGATGAAGGAAATCCCTTTCATGCAGTGGTTTGGGTTATTTTTTGAATGAAGTTGTAAACATGATACTAGGGAGGCCATGAAAATTCCTTAAGGAATTCTAGTGAGGAAATGAGCACTCATACTGAAGAATTTTAGAGGATAGCCAGTGGAAGTTGTGGGACTACAATGTGAATCTCTAGGCTCCCATGTCTAGGATTGTAAGATTCATTATTGAACTAATATACAGGTGGATTCTCTTGATTTGGATGCACATATGGGGGTGTGTCCAAGAACCTTTATCATGGTGACAATGATGGAAGTGGAGAAGTGCATCAACCTAGCGGTGTCTATGCTGGAAAAGCTTTATAAGGATTTGTGACACATCTTCAGTGGAAGTCCCCCCTCTGTGTGTATGGGCCATTCAATTTTATGTATGGTTGGGTAACTGCACAAATGAGGTATATGAATATCTAAACCCAATATCTCCTCCCAGCACATACTTTCGACCGTCAATATGGAACATCGTTGGGAGTATCCCTCTCAACTTGGGCTCAGTGGATGTACTAATAAGGATTGGGATGGTAGAATGCTTCATTTTTCATCTATTTACTCTCCTTATGGGAATAATGACTGACAATGGAACACAGACTATTGCACAATGGTCATACATCCTTTCCTTCTAAGGTGGGGTACTAGTGGTGAGGGTGGACTACAAGGTGATATGTGAGACGTATGATGCACTTTAGTTCATGAGGCAGTTCTGATACCTCCAGCAGCTCACCCCAAAGGTATAAATGGGGGTGCATAATGAACACAAAACCTCAGTCCTCTGATATATATAACACATGTTTTCAGACCAAGATGGAAGGGGATAAAATTAACTGCCACCACCCACTGTTGATTATGGGATCACCCATGATTATGCACTGAGTTTGGAGAGCATGTACCTGGGGGATATGTTGATGTAGAGAACCACCTAGGCCGATGAGGAAGAAGGTTCCACAAAACCATGGGGCTAAGGTAAAGTGGTAGGAGGGGCCAAATGTGGAGGTAGGATTGGTCTAGTAGGTGTAGTAGCAGTTATAGATCTAGAAATTCCTAGTCCTGCATAGGAAGAATCCACAGAGAGGGGAGCATCAAAAGGCTCATAACTACTAGGAAAGTGGATTAATGAGGAAGGAGGACCCTATGGGGTGGTCTCTAGGGCACATTTATAATTTTTTGTAAAACAATTACCTTGACTAGATATTCCCAGTGACATTATCTTTTCTACTCCTGAGAGAGTTGGGGAATCCACAAGTAGATCACCTCCCTTCACTGGATATGGTAGAATATCCATGATAATGGTATATTTATCATAGGTATGGTACATGCAAGGGTTTTATTCCTTGTTTCATGCACTGAGGAGATGTAATACATGGTAGATTAGGAATATCTGATCTACTCTCACGACATTACGCGTCCCATTACCACTGAGAAAAGGTGCTTTTGGGCATGCCTTCCCCTCCAAGTCTTCCCATGGGAAACATATCTACTAGTGCATCCAAGAGAAAAGGACCAGGGGAGTATTGTGAAGTGATCCATATAATAAATCCTTTGGGGATGAAAATCCTACCATTGATCAGGTAAATCCTCTGATATTTTATGTCTTGGATACTACCAAACCTCTAAGTTTGCTTAATAACTCCTTTTTTTACTTGTGCAGGAATCAAAAATCATAGAGGAGGGGGAGGTTCTTGATGAACCTCTAATAGAGGAAGATTGATCCCCAAATCTTGAGGGGGAAAGTGTGGGGCCTCTCCCTAACGTTACAACCATAAGCGGCCAACCTCTAGTTTAAGTGTCACCTATAGCTAAGGTGATGACTAATTAGGAAATTTCATCACTAGGGGGATTACCTATAAACCTTTTTTAGTTGATCATCAGGCTATACGGGAATTGTAATCCATTTAAATTTTTCACCTTTTACTTCATGTTTTACTTTTCATAAGTTTTTCTTAGCTAACTCTATGCTTTAAATGACAATTCAAACCATATTTAGAGATCATCCATAAGTGGATATGTTCAATCCTAGGATTATAGTGATGGATGAATATATTCCTTAGATGAATGTGTTTGAGGAGGTTTTGGAAGCTGATCCTATCATAGAAGTGAAACAAGATGTGGATACTGGAGTTGAATCCTCAATGGATAGGGAGAAATAATTCCAAAAACCAAAATAATCAGGGAGGCTATAATGAATTCATCCATATCAGAAGTGTCATAGGTGACAGATGCTAAAGATGAGTTCTTAGAAAAGGTGGTCAAGATCATTCCACTGATGGGGGCGGTCTAGGAGGTTGTGATGGATGAGCCTACCTCAGAGGTTCCAGAAGAGGTAACCTAGGTTCCTTTTATAGGTGGGGGTCTATCAAGGATGTGTTTCCCCTAGACATAGGGATTATCCCACTGAATAATTTCCTAATAATGACTCGAACACTGATGTGTTTATGGTCTTCCATTAGTACGAGCCTATGCCACCTGAGGAATTCTAGGATTCTAAATCAGACGTTGTTAAAGAGTACCAAGTCATCCAATTCAATATGTGGAGGAGTGTATTAAATTTCATCACTCAGAACCCACTGGATGATCTTCCAAATTGGGTGGGATCTCCCTATAATTGGTTAGTCATCTTGGGGGCTAGTAAGGTGTATTATAGTGGCCTCTATGCACTAGATCAAGACTTTATCATCGACAGGGAATATGATGAGTGGAAGGAGTTTGATATCTCATGGAATAAGAAGAGGTATATGGGAACTTAGATGCTTCAGGCAGATGAGGAGGATATTTATTATCTGGAGGAGTAGGTGTAAGTGCACACAACTATCATCACTACTTAAGCAAATATCATTATCCAACCGAGGGATTAGATGGTGGAGACTGAGGAAAAGGCAGTGGAGGTAGCATCTCTACTGGATGAGTAGGATCAGGTACATATCATGGTCTAAGAGATTCATCATTTCATGGAGGAGGATGTAGCTAATCTGGAATAGTAGTAGAAGATTCTGGATTCTACTCAATTTAGGCTGTTCGATCTTGAGAACTTGGTCATTATGGATGAACCTTAAGAAACTTTTTCTTATCATGAAATAAATTAGAGTCTCCAACATGTGGATGGACCTCCCAAACATTGGATGGTTTATTTTAAATTCCCTATGTTCTTCTAAAATATTTTATTTTTCATGCATCTCGACCACATTGATAAGAAAACCAACAATGAGTCCCTAATCCCATGTGAGTTATACTCAGTGTGGGAAATAAAGGATAAACAAAATATTTCTCATTTATGTGAGAGTTCCAGAAAAGGGGTGAATACTCAGGGTCTGAACGTGTTTATTGATCACTAGGATCATCCCAACTAGAAAGTTTGTGGTTGAAGGATATGGATCTCTAAATATCCGAATTGATTTACCAACATGCGCTAGTTCACAAATGGGGTAATTCCAAGGGTTTTTAATTTACCCATATAAATGGTATATGAAGAGTATGAATCGAGATTCCAGGATCTATAACACAAAGGGGGTGTCATGAAAA
This sequence comes from Viscum album, assembly GCA_963277665.1. Lineage (NCBI taxonomy): Eukaryota > Viridiplantae > Streptophyta > Magnoliopsida > Santalales > Viscaceae > Viscum > Viscum album. The sequence goes on along the minus strand of OY728134.1, from coordinate 628,076,710 downwards.
TGGAGTATAACTACTGACCATGTTCTAAACATAGAATATATTTTTGTTTTACCAAGTATGGGGACAAAAAAATTAGGATTGTTTGTTGAACATGTTCAAAACATAGGACTTATCTCAAAATTCCATCAAAAGTCCTTCAGAACATGTGTCTAGGATAGTGGGTGAGCCAGTTTTTATAGGAACCGTTACCATTAAGGGGGAAGGGGGTGTTTAGATGTGAAAGATGATGGGGATCCAAATCAAGGGAGGCATGAAGCATGGTGATGAACTGATGGAATGTTTCTATGGAGTTCAACACTCTCAAAATTATGCCACTATGGATTTGAGCACATTTGGTAGGTGTATCAATATGAAAAATGGTTAGACTCATCCTCCAAGAGGAGTGTCATCTTGGGTTTCAAGAAATGGTTGAGGAACATGAATGGTGTGGTAGGCGACTAGAACCAAAGTGGGAAGAATATTTTTAAGAAATGGACTATGTTACTTTGTAGTTTTATGTCATGAATTGAAGAATATGTACATGAAATTTAAATTTCATGCAGTAAGGATAATGTATCATACAATTTATCATCATGTGATTAGGATGTGTGAACCGATGGTAATAACACCAGCCCAGTGAAGGTGATGAGGGTGTAAGAGGGTAGCACAATGGGGGTACCCCTTAGAGGATCTCGTGTGGGAAAATAGAGCTTAAGATTTGGATTTTAATTTTTCTTGAACTAATGGGTTTAGAGAGAAAAACCAGGGTTTTTCTAGGGTTTATAGTGGGTCCCTACTATCTTTGTACCAATTTATTTTTATCCCCTTATTTTTTGCCAAGTTATATAAGTGACCTAGTAGAGGGGGAATACAAATTTTTCTCCGGATTCCCCTATGGGTTTTCAACCTGAAAAACATTTGTACCTCTACCTTTAGTAGTTTAAGGTCATAAATACTAGAACAATAAGTTGAAAATAATTTAATGTCATAATTCTCAAACCATGTGGTTTTAAATAGTTTATGGTTATAATTCTCAGACCATGGGGTTACAAATAGTTTATGGTCATAATTCTAGGACATGAGGGGGACTATTCTAAAAGTATTCTTATGATTCACGAGGGTTCATTATCAACAGGAATGACATGAAAAAGAGTCCTTGAACTAAGAAAAAGAATCTAGGGTGAGTCGCATATAGTTTAAGATTGTGATTCTTGGACTAAGGGTTTCAAGTCTCAAAGGTATTTTTACGGCATAGGGGAGAGTTTACCCAATGTGAATGAGGATCCTAAGAGACCCCCCACATGGATCATCTCTGAGACAACTTACACATCATTTAAGTTCGTAATGCTTGGATCTGAAATACTAGTTTAGGTTCATAGAGTTCAGAATAATTGTAGATAGTTTAAGTTCACAATTACTGAATCATGGGTTGCGTGTCTCAAAGAAATATTCATGACATTGAAGAAAGTTTAACTGATGGGAATTGGGGGCCAATGAGGATACCCGATGATGCACCAAAAATATTTTAGACAAATTTCACATAGTTTAAGTTCATGATTCTTAGACCTGGGATCCTAGTTTAAGGTCATATAATTTAGACCAAAATAGGGGTAAAAAAATCAAAAAAAAAAAAAAAATTCATGGAATGAAAGAGTGACAACCCGATGTGAAGTTAGGGACAAGGAGGACCGATGCCACATGAAACATTCCCATGGAAACTTGCACACAGTTTAAAGTCACGATACTTGTTCTTGGGCTAACAGTTTAAGGTCAAGAAGTTCATACCAAAGTGTAATCTATGTGTCTCAACCTTTCTTGAGTAAAAATCCCTCCCAAATTCTAATACTATGTTATCCATGGTCGATGTTAGAAACAAAGAGTGTGACGAAGTTACCATTGTTTACAGGGGTGAACACATCAAGGGAAAAAAGTGACCGTATTAAGGAAGTCCCACAAGGGGGAATCATGACTTTCAAGACCTAGATAGTGAAAGGGTAATGACTGAAAGGTGGGGGAAAACTACTCACTATGTTCAAAACATAGGTTCTATACCTGTGCTGGTCAAGTATGGGGTGAAAAAATGTGGAATAAACCATTAACTAAGTTCAAAACATGATATCCACTATCTTTTACCAAATATCCTTCAAGGTGTGATCCTAGGATGATAGGTGATCCAATTTATCTAGGAAACATTGATGATAGGTATCCTATTCAAATCAGGAGGATGCTTATTATCAAAATTGAAGAAATCATGAAGTGTAAAAATGGAAGTGGGGGATGTACTGGAGGGGATGTTGAGTTCCATGGGAGCTATTTTTCTATGTGCTTGAATGCTCTAGATGAACATACTGATTGGTGAGGATCAATACTAACCCAAAAATAGGGGACTTTTTAATGAGTTTATGGTAGGGTTGGACTACAATAAGGTAGGGGACTGACACTGGGTGGACGGTGTCCTCTATGGAGAGGACATAAAATCATTTCATATTGTTAACGTGAATCATTCCAATTTCATATGGTGTAAGGCTATAGTTTAACATCATGTTTGGATGATTTTGGTTTGGTTAACTCATATTTATCATATGAGGTATCCCGATTTCATACAGGGTAAGTCCATAGTTTAACTTCATGTGATGTGGATGCTGGTTTGGTTCATCTCTTATTTATCATATGAGGCATCTCGATTTCATATGTGGTAAGTCTATAGTTTAACTTCATATGTTGAGGATATTGGTTTGGTTCATCCCATTTTTTTCATATGAGGCATCCTGATTTCATATGGGTTAAGGATACAATTTAACATCATGTGTTTAGGACACTAGTTTTCTTCATCTCATATTTATCATATGAGGAATACCAATTTCATACAGGGTAAGGATATAGTTTAACATTGTGCAATGTTAATTTTTTTCATCTAATATTTATCATACAAGGCACCATAATTTCATATGAGGTAAGGCTACAGTTTAACACCATGTGATGAGGACATTGGGTACTATAGTTTAAATTCATACAACTCAAACTATGGATTCTACCAGTTTAGGGTCCTGGAGATCGAACCATGCATCCCAGTTTATGGTCATGGAGTTTGGACCATAGTGTATGAGTTTCCAAATGAGGCTTGTGTGGCATGAAAGAGTGATGAACCAATTTTAAAGTATCCAATGAGGTTATATTCTACACAAGACTAAACAAAATGAACACAAGTTGATGTCATGATTTCGAGGAAAAAACAAACCCACAATGAGTCAATGATAGGGATGGACCCATGAAACAAGATCCAAAAATCACCATGTATCCCATAAGAATTGGAATCAATAAAAATATTGTTCTAGGACTCGATGTGGTAGAATATTGATACCGGAAGGGTTGATCCTCTCAAGTGAGGATGCAATGAAAAATAGAAGCGGTATTGTCTTGATGAAACACCATGTGTGAAGAAAATTATATGAAGATAGGGCCACAAGGAGTCCTGATGCACATTGTTTAAGGTTATAATGCTTGTACTAGAAGTAGGTACATTGAGGATGTTCTAGTGGTGCTAAAGAGTTAAAACATGATGTGAAAGGATCCAAGGATGATCAACAACATGAAAAGAAATCCTAAAGGTAGTGGAACATAGTTTAAGGTCATAAAATTTAGACTAAGGGGAGTCCCCAAAATTTATTGGTGTTGAGGATAGGTCTGGGATGTTGGATTTAGTCATCCATATGTATCCCACCAGGCATGGGAGTGATGTCATATATAGTTCTGAAACATGATATGGTAGATAAAAAACACTGGTAGGGGGTTATCCTTTTGAGTGAGGACATTAAATCATCTCATTTGTGTGATATGAGGAATCCCAAATTTATAGGGTAAGGAAATAGTTTAATTCAATGTGCTAAGGATGTTAGAGGGGCTTACGCATTGATCTGTCTATACTTTCCTTCCTCATGTGAGGTCATGAGAGTGTCTTAATTCACTAGCGAGTTGAGGAATATGATTGGGGATTATATCTAAATAGGAGGCCCCTAAGGGGATTTAGGGGAAATAGTGTCACAAGTAATGGGTGGTTTTATGATGAAATCATGGCTAGGACTTAAGATAGGAGGTTTAGGTGTCACTATGTATCCTATGGGAATGGGAATCAAGCCACACATAGTTCTAGAGACACATTATGGTAGAATACCAAAGCCAAAAATAAGTGTGGATTTTCTCTCTGATGGGGATGAGAAATATTTTATATAGTTTAAATGTAATATAGTAAGATTCTTATTATCTAGCTTAAGATCATGCAGTTAGGGCCATGTGGAATTAATAAAATAGTTTAAAGTCATAATGGTTGGACTAAGGGAGTGTTTGTTTCAAGGATATTTTTATGGAACTAAATAGGTAAAACCCAACCTAAAATGAGGGTGATGGAAGACTATGTTCCACATAAATACACTAAAAAATTGTACATAGTTTAAGGTTGTAATTCTGGGATCATGAGTGGGGCCAAAAGGTGAAATGTTGGAAGATTAAATCCCATCCCCCTAGGGAAAGGTTTTACGATAAATCGACAACTGGGCCTGAATACGAGGGTCTAGACATCACTACATATCCCATAAAATTTGGAATCAATCCACATGTAGTTCTTGAACATGACATGGTAGAAGACCAATGCTATAAGTGGATGTATATCCTATTTGATGAGGGAATTAAAGAATCCCACAATTTTCAAGGGGAATCTCATGTTTATGTCATGGGGTAAGGCTACAGTTTAATGTCATGTACTGAGGATGCTAGGATTTATATTTTAATGTCCCACAAATTGGACTATGTATTCTACTAGTTTAAGGTCATGGAGATCATACCATAAGGGTTGATTTTAGTTTAAGGTCACAGTTCTCATACCCCAGTTTCTATAGTTTAAGTTCACATATCTTTGACCATGAATCCTATTTTAAGGTTATAGAGTTTGAACCATTCCTTTCACATGAATTACTAATTGAGGAAGTTGGAATTAGTTGGGGGGGGTGATACACTCTCCATATATAGTGATTAAAGAGTATGATCCATTTGAATATACCTAATGGATAAAGTAAGGTTCTTATCATTTGGGATCTAATGTTGGTGGATTTTTATCGGGTATCATTGATGTTTTGAGAGGTAGTACCATGTCACCTTAGAGGAAGGAGAAGAGTCAAACCTTCTTATTGAAAGATATCACTATCCTGTTATGATGCCTCTCTAATTTATTAAAGGCCTGGATCCTATTTTAGTTGAGGGTTTCCAACCCAACTAAAGATACTTCTACCATTATATCTGGTATCTATGGGTTATAAATAGTTATTCATAGAGACAAAAACTAAACCTAAATGCATAAGACTACTTTTTTTCCACACATTAGGGAGTATATGGTTTCCTAATTAGAATTTATAGTTTTGATTTGATAGGTACAAAGGGTATTAGTGAGATTTTTAGGCCAACTCTTTTTTTCCTTACCCACAATTTTATGAAAGATGTTTGAGAGGGTATTTTTGAATGCCTCAATCTATCCATTTTCTTATGCATGATAGTGAGAAGTATGGTTGAACCTAATGTTGTACATGGCATAAAATTTATTCAGTTCAATAGATCAGAAGTTGGTACCATTATATGTGATATTAGTGTGAGGTACCCTAAACTAATGGATGATGGGTATCTCACAAACTCAATAATAGTCTAGGTTTTGAGTTCTTTGAGAGGAACCACTTCTTCCCACTTGGAAAAGAAGTCTGTTGTGGTCAAAATAAACCTGTACTATCAAGTTTTTTTTGGTGGGTAAGGTCCTATAATGTCAAGTCCCCATAATTAAAAGGACCAAGAATATTTGGTAGCGATGAGAATCTTTTACAATCAATGCAAAAAGTTATAATGTACCTGACACGCATGAAACCCCTTGGATAACTCAATAGGGTCATGAACTATGGTGTTCCAAAAGTATCCCAACCTCCTAATTTGGTGGGAGACCTTAAATCCCACTTTATGTGTGCCACATGATCTAACATATTACTCCAGCATAACCAGAGGTATATTTTCTCATTGGATGCATAAGGGGATAATTCTATCAAACCCACACCCGTAGAGGGTTTTTTCAAGGTTAGTCCAACTCTAGAGGGTAAAATGAACTACACACTAGTGGATTATCTCATGATTGGATATGTGTTATTGTAGAATTCCATGATAGAGATAACCAAAAAAGGGATTTATCTAATCATGAGTTTCTATACTTGAGGGGATGTTTGAGGATCCCAAAACATAAGTACTGTAAGCCAGATGATATACCTATTTGTTACCATTATCTTAAGTGGTGGGGGTGATGATCCTATAATGTACCACATGAATAACCAGGTCATCCTAGTTAGGTTCTGTGAGGGATGTGTTTAAACTCTATAAATAATTAGCTCAATTATTAATGGACCAAGGAATGTGGGTCACCTTCATCTAGGAAGAGAACTGGTCCATCAATATATGGGTGTGTTCTAGAAAATATATAATATATTTCTTTCTAACGACATAGTCACCCTTGATCTATTTGATGACTAGATCAGAGTCTCCCTTCACATATAAAAAGGCGAAATCAATATCGAGGGCCAAATTGAGACTATTTGTAAGGGCCTATTACTCTTCCTCATTATTGATGTAGCCTTATAATAATAGGAAAGAGTATGGAAAGATAGTCTATGAAGGAGTGATGAAAATGATCCCTAGGTCTACCCTATTGAGCTTATGGTCGTTGATCCTTCTACTGGTTGGGATCTGGGAGGTTCCAATGAAGTACATTTTTCAACATGGTAAAACTAGATCCATTGAGAGAATAACTTCATCTAGAAAATAAATGTCCATGGGAAATTCTTTAGGGGATGGATGTGTGCCCAAGAAGTCTTCTAATTCTTTTCCTCTAATAGCCTTATATAGGACAAACCTTGATGTGGTTCATCTTCAAATGTTAGGAGTGGAGGAAGCTAAAAACATTCTCAAGATCCTTGATATTTTCCTGACACTAGCGGTATTTTACTAGAAATTCATCCATGAAAAACTCCACCAACATCCCTAAAATCGTCTTGAAGATGTGGTGCATGGTCCGTTGGTAGGTGGCTCCAAAATTTTTCAAGACAAAAGGAATCAACTGGTAGAAGAAAGTTCCTTGGGGAACCCCGAAGGTGTTGGGATACTCATACTTAGGGTCTATCTAGATATGATTATATTTGGAGTATAATTCCATGAAGGATAGGTCTTGGATCCTAGATATAGCATCGATTAGTAGCTCTATAACTAGAATTGGAAAATCATCCTTCGGAAAATGGAGGTTGAGGTCTCAGAAGTTTATGTAGACTCCGATATTCCCATTCTTAATCTGGAATGGGATGATGTTGGATATCCACTTAGGGTATATGACCTCCAAAACAAATTTTTATTTAATAATCTTATCAACCTCATCCTAGAACATAACACCGTGAGTGGGGTGTATCTTTATAGGAGGTTTTTTGAACCCACAATGAACCACTGGGAGGCCAAGATGATGAATGATGACATGAGTCTCTAGTCTTAGAATCTATTAATAGATCCAAGAGAATACTTCATGGTGATATTTTAGGAAGTCCACATGCTACTACTACCCCTCTTGGTACATGGTTTCACTAATCAGTATTGGTATCATATCTTCCTCAGTACTAAGGTTCACCTGGGTTAACTCATCAACAGTAGTGGTGAAACCCTCTTCAAATGGAGGAAGGGAGTCTTACAATTCCTCTTTATCATTTGATATAGGGATATCAGATGGAGGAAGTGGATCTTATGGGATTTCTGAAATAGGCGGAGCACTAGTGACTTCTTTGGTGTAGATAGAGTCCTTGATGAGGGGATCCTTCTCTGCTAAGACTATAACAACTTAAGTCATTTAGCCAATTCTATTTTGTTTCTAGTGGTGAGGTTCACTCTTGATATCAAATCAATGGTTTCTAGTCAACATTCGTCAAGTTATCCCTTATTTTTGGAACATGTGGGAATACCATGGATTGATGTCTATGGAGTGAACTTCTTGGCACTTCATAAGAGTAGGATTTTTTGGTTTCATCCGGACCTATTCTCTATAAGAGTATGGGGTAATCCGTGAGTCATTATTTTTCTTGGATATGAACCCCCCCCCCATTTTGGGCATCATGGGATCTAATTGATGAATTGGTAGAACAAATCTATTCTTAATGTCTGCCCACATACCGACTATAGTGGCCATCTGATCATTAGGAGCATTGATGCACTCAACTCCTCCAGTTTGGACATGCTTTCCTTCACTTTAGTAATCACAAGCATCTAGATAGTGTGTCTCAAAGGAGTCCAAGGGGGACATATCACCCTACAGTACCCCTACTTGACCATATAGGGATTATTTGAGGCAATTTTGGTATAAAGAGGGGACTTCTACATAAAAATCAAGCCTAGGTCTTCCCACCAATGCATTTTAGGAAGTATCCTATGAGACTACCATAAACTCAATTCTTAAAACTAGGTCATTGGATTGAGTATCCAGACTAATTTTTTCATGTAAAATATTATCACTCTTATCATACCCATGAATTTTCAGGTTGGAGGGAGTCAGATATGCTTCTATAAGACCTATCTTATAGAACATCTTCATTAGGATGAGGTTGATCCTAGAGATAGTATCCACTAGGAAATAGTGTATTCTAAACCATTGAAAAAACCTATGATATATAGTGGGATTTTTGTACCTAAATGATGACACACTTTTCTTCTATATAAAATAAGATGACGACTTGACATTCCTATAGATTGAACTTCTCTATATAGTAGGCCACAATAGTAGCTACCTCATCCTCAAACTGAAGGTGGATTTTCAAGGCTTCGGCTAGGGCTTCACACATTTACTTCGATAGGAGTAGGGCCTCAATAATTGAAATTCTAATGGGTATGCTGGTGATATTCTATAGGCCATCATGATTCCATGTATGGAGAATATTTTTTCCTCTAGAGGGACATTCCTTGGTAGGGGTTACAACATATTCCATTCACTGAACTGTTGGGTCCTCAATAGTACTGGTGATATTCTGATGCTGGATAGCTAGCCTAATCTGAAAAAATGATGGATGGGTTCTAGTCAGATAAGGTTGATCCCTTTATAGATGTGGCTAATAGAAATACACTCATGGTTGATCCACATGGTCAACCAATACAGTCAGCTATGGGGGTGTACTTTAATGAGTAGTCTGGGATGAATGTGCTTACTAATCTCTATGAAAGGATTTCTTCCTAGTATATGTAGCATGATCATAATAGTTTGAAGTAATAATGTGAGCATTATATCTTCTAGAGTTTTCCCTTACTCTCCTTCGATGATGTCTTCTAGAGGCTCTCGAGGGGTTCACATGAAATTCATCACAATTAGGCATTGTGAAGTAGTCCTCCATTCCAACAGAGTTCACATAGGTGTAATCTTGTTTTTCATCAGTGGTACTTTATATGGTTGGGTGGTACCTAGATGCATATCCCCAATTGGGAGGTATGAAGTTACTAAGGGTGAAATAAAGTTTTGGCACTGACACTGGACTTTGATTTCTCTTACACCATTGATACCTACTTTTTTTAAAACTTGGAAGGCTGTAGTGCTGATATGGAGGAAATAGTTATAGGATGCATGAAAACCATAAGAGATTATAGATTTCTCAAGATGGAACCAATAATAACATGAGAATGAGAAACCTTTTTACAATCCAACCAGTCATAATACTTCTGCATCCCATGGCTAAGAACCTATTTCCACTCACTAGAGTTTTCACTATCACTGTTGAGGTTAGTTGAGATATGTGCCACCTACATTGGAAATCCACCCAACTTGACCAAAACATGACCTGTTTGGTCATGGAGCTAATGTTTTAATGTAAAGCATTTATTGATGGTGTTTTTAGGATAATTTTATATGGGAAATGGTTGGCGTGGCCAGTGATTTTGGCTTCTAGGGATCTCTTGAATTCTGAAAAATTTAGGATTCCCTTTTCCAATGTACAAATGAAATATCCTGGGACCTACGCATCCTTGAAGGAATAAGTCTTATTTATTATTTTTGAAAAAGGAATCGAGTGATCCTCTCCTTGATGGGGGGACATGGACACATTCTCTCAATGAGGTGGATGCGCTTGATGAGGCTGCGTCTAGTGGTGCTATAGATGGTGAGGTTTCTCTTGGTAGGGATTTACTCAGTGTGAATCATATGTTAAAGGTGAAAATAGGTGTACAAGATCAGGAGACTCTACATGAACATTGGTATATGTCTCTACTTTCGTGGGGATTCTCACAGGATCTAAAAGGGATATGGGAGAAATTATTGTTTAATTTGCTATAAGGATTATTCCAGATGCTTATATTATTCAGAGAACTCTTGAAATCCACCTGGATAGTCTAGGGAGATGAGTTTAGGGAACAGATCATTCCTGATGGTCTCCATGAACATCATATTTATTTGTTCTTAGGAAAACGACATATTGAGTGAGTATGCGAGTCCCTTACATTAGGCGATGAAGTTGATGACTCACTCATCAAGACTCTATTTATAATTGAAGAGGTTAGTGATGATTATCTTGTGTGAGGTGGAACTAAAATGGTAGAGTAACTATCTATAGAGATCTTTCCAAATTAAAAAAGAACTTGTGTATAGCTAACTGTACCAGAAAGACATAGGTCCTTCTAATGTTTGGACAAAGCATCAGAGCTTGGAAATTTTCTACTATCCTGGATTCCCCAACATTAGACCACACATTGAGGTGAAGTGGTCAAAATGAGGTTGTGGGTAACCCATTACATTAAATGTGGTTAATATATGATTTTCAAACTCATAGGGTGCTCAAAAATATTCCACCAATGCTAGGTACACATTTCTTTCAGGCGGAATTGTCACCATTTGTGTTTCTATAGCCTCAAGATGAGTGAAAAGATCAGCTATCACGTCATCTTGGAAAAGATTTGTGAACACCAATACATTAACAGGATCATTAACTCAGGTAGCGGCATGAACATGATACCAAGGAGTATAGTCACACTACTTAGGTAGGGTGGGTGACTCATATCTCAGTTATTTTCCATATCCTTAGATTATGACTTTATTGGGTGCACGAGACCACTAAGTTCAAATCAAGGAATTTGACCAAGGAGTTCTAAGTTCCCCAATGGAATAGAGATGGGGTAACTTATGATGTTTTTAGGGTCCTTTTTATTCTCAGCAATGATCTCAATAGTGATATTTTTTATTCCTCAAGATCCTAAATCAAGATAGCTATTAGGGGGTCCAACTAAACTTTTGGGGCAACCTTGAATGGGTTAGAAGTCTCAGTATATGCCTCAACTTTGTTGATAAGTCAATGAAAAAAATGAAAATGTCTCATTGAGGGTATCTTGAGGCATAGTTTCTATCTATTTTGATGAGTGAGAATGTCTTCTATGGGGTATTCTTGGTGTTGTTTTTCCCCTTGGGGTGGTTCTTCCCTATCATTCCCTCCTTTGGTGATCTTGTTTCTCTGATCCTCTCATGGGTTGGTGTTAACCAAATTCACCAGGGTTATGTCCAGGGAGAAACCTTCACTATAATTAGGCTGGCCAAATTAAAATTCCCATAATTGCTATGAGATATGGCTGAAATGAAGGGCAACATACCACCCCCGCCTCTGATATTCACATGTTGAGATGCCTCTCCCCAATACCCAGTGAAGCATGGTGAGGCTCTCAACATAGGTTTTCTAGAGAGTATGGTAGAGTCCTTATGAATCAGGATGGTTTGATTCTAGGAGTGCTATGATCTCATCTAGCTTACACTATTGGGGAATGAAATCAAGGTGTTTGTATCTCCCTATGCAGGTTAATTGATAATCCTGAAGGCGGTGAAGTGTAACCTAGATATTATGAAAAAAACTACCTTTTCCTTTTTGAGGGACTCTGAAATGAAAAAATATAGAGATGAAGATGGTTAAAACTTGACTGGTAGTTGGTTTATGGATAGAATTTCACACAAATCCTCTTGTTCACTACTAGGGGGATGGAATAGCTCTTGGCTGTCCCAATCCATGATTGTCATAGGCCGGGTTAGGGGCAGTGATATTGACCAAACCCATTATTCTACTAATTTATTGGGAGAGGAGGCTCTGAACGTGTCAAATACCCACTATATGTTTGAATTTATCTTGGAGGCAGATCTTGATTCAAGATCATTTCCATGTAGGATGAGGTGTTCACCACTTATTTATGTGCAAGGGTGGAGGTATCCCTTTGAGGCTTAATGGAGTAATCATCACCATTTGAGGGCGTTAACCTGGATCCATAAATAAATCCAAATTCTAGTGTAGAGGTTGAGAGGATGGAAATTGACGATGATGAGGATGGTTTGACTAAAATTCCTAGGAAGGATTCCATAATATCTTCCACCAATAGGTATATGTGGAGGGATTTAGAGACCCTATTAACTTTGACTTCTTAGGTCATAAGCCTCAATCGAAATCTTCTTCATGAGATTCTAGTAGTGGGGGTGAATGATCCCTCATTGAGTCCTCTATTTATTTATATTATAAGATTTTAATGGTGACATGATGATTCCCAAGGTTCCACCTCTGATGGTGTGGGACTTTCAAAGTGTGTGGTGATGAGAGTCACATGGATATCTTCCATTCGCTCTATGGCCTGCGCCGTGGGAACGACCACCACGACATGCATTCTCCATCCTTCCTGAGGATGGTTTTTCAAATCATGGAATGTTTTTATCATAGGTAGGAACTCGATGTTGGTTGATGGTGGTACATGGAGGGACTTTTCAGTTTTTGATGGTGGTGCAGGGATGACCTCCACACTGGTTTATGGTGGTATTTGGAGGACCTATGCACTGGTATTTCTCATCATGAGATATCCTGTGATGGATACTAGTGGCACTAATGATTGGGGAGTGAACCTAACCTGCCTAAGAGGTGGTTTGGATCTTGATCCCAGGTAGGAAAATATGGATTCCCATCCACCTATTATCAGGATCTAACGGGATATTCTTGTGGTGTTAAGGGACACTGGATATGCATAAGATGCCTCCTTCTAGGAAAATTTCAAGGTATACTCCCAACATCGATGTCGGGTGTTCTGGATCATGACTGAAAAAGTGGGGATGAAGGAAACATACTCATTTACCAGTGGAACTAGTTGGTGATGGAGCTAACACGGCCTGGTGGGAGCCCTTCTAGGTAGCTCTCAAATGGTAGTTATTACTATCACAACTCAAAAGACCCCTACCCCCTTGGAATAGGTGAGTGAGCTGTTAGAGCACTCCAAGTAGAGGCTCCCAAAGTGATTCACCATTGTAATGGGGGGTGGTTTCCTCTTGTGTGTCCCTCAGGGCGACGGTGTCAGTGGTGCACTAATGCCTATAGATCTTGGCATGCCATATACCCAGTGAGAATGACCCCTTCATATTCATATTAGTGAACAAGGTCCTAGATCACGCTCCTATGGATGATCTAAAAGGGTGATATGGGGCATGGGTGACCAATAGATGAAGGTATAGTGGCCATCATAGTAGGATTATAGTCATGTGATATTTTCATACTAACATTTCCCCTGCCCCTATGCCTATTCATGTTAGGTCACCGATTTCCTATTGCTTGAGTCCCACAAGGCATGCAGATTCAGTAGTCAGTACGAATATAATAACATTTATGCCTAATTTCCCCACCATCATCCATTATTTATAAAATATATTATGGATCCATGATGAAGATGTTGCAGACTGAAGATACAAACCACCATATTACCCAAGTCAGAAGAGAGTTTCATACTAGGCCCACCATTTACTTGGTGGGGCATGGTTCCAAATATATGGATCCAGTGACCTGTAAATGTAATGGTTCCCCAATGCTACTAGTCCTCATAGTTAAAGGAGAAGTGTTTCATGCCGGGTTCACCAGTTTTATTTCTGATGCTTTCCAATGGGGTTGTTCACCATCTCTTTATCTGGTAGAGATATGCTACTTATTTTCCCAGATTCCCACTTTTCAAAGTTGGGTGGATTCTATCACTTTAATTTGAGATTTCGGCTCCTTGATTAAAACTAGATAAAGGGACGTCGATTCCTCTTTACATGGATTCCTCCTTGGATCTTGTTTCCTAGCCCAGGTCTACCTCATAGATTTAAGTCATGCTCATGAAACTCATTCTTAGTGGAATCTCTAGGTGGACACCAGTTAATTAAAATACTTTTGTCTCAACTGGGAAACAAATTTAGTCATATTAGATTGTAATGTTGGTAATTTTTAGGAATTTCTAGGAATTTATGGATGTTGGGTCTATTGGGAACATGTAAAGTCTTCCACTTTTGGAGTTAATCTCATGTGTGATGCATCTTAGGTGTGGAACCTAAGGAATATCATGTCGAACAAGAGGTTGTTGACACCAGGTGAGTAAGTATTATAAATATTTTTACCTCAGGCATCTTATATTTATTATATAGGTTAGGGATTCTATATTAGGTCACAAGTTTAATGTCATGTGAAGATTATTGGTTACAAGTTTAACATCTTGCAGAGAGGGGTTGGTGGTTGAGTGTGTCCCTATGGGTGAATATTTCACACTTAGGATTGGGTGGAGTGTGTCCCTTGGGGGGAAGATTTCACACTTATAATTGATGGAGTGTTTCCCCAGGGGGGTGGGGAGATCTCACATGTGGGATTTCATGGAGTTTGTCCCTAATGGGAAGAATTTCACACTTGGGATTTGGTAGAGTGTGTCCCTAGGTGGGGATTCTTCCACACTTGGTATTTGTTAGACTAGTTCCCCAGGGGGAAGATTTCACGCTGGTGGAGTGTGTCCCTAGATGAGAAGATTTCACAATGGGGATTTGGTGGATTGTATCCCAAGGTGGAAACATTTCACAATTTGGATTGGGTGGAGTGTATCACTATGGGGGAGGATTTCACATTGGTGGAGTGTTTCCCTAGGGGGAATATTTCTCACTGGCAGAGTGTGTCTGAAGAGGGGAATAGTTCACACTTAAGATTTGGTAGAGTGTGTCCCCAAGGGGGAGATTTCACATTGGTGGAGTGTGTCCCTAGAGGGGAATATTTCTCACCGGTGGAGTGTGTCCCCAAAGGGGAATATTTCAAACTTGGTATTCGGTGGTGATGTTGGGGTGTCAGGATTGGCCCTATGGAAGGTGTCCTACATACCCTATTGGTAAATAGGGATCAAAACCCACATAGTTTAATTACAAAATTTAATGTTATGTGATAGGACCATTCCATGTAGTTTAACATCATACAATAAGTACATTAGTGTTGCGAAAGAAGAATCAACGAGGGATGGTGTGGGGCTTACACATAGAAGCTGTCTGGGGATTCTGGCTATAGGGTGACATCCCATGGAAGGGAGGAGTGAAATACCATTATGATCATACATGGATCATCCAATTTTCATCACATAGGGTAATAATATAGTTTAATTTTATGTTATATAGACATTTTCATGCTGTTTAATGTCATATGAATAGGATGTGAAGATAAGCAGTTTTACAGCATGCATCTCAGATGTGGATGGAGCTACACCCCGAGGGGGACCACATCAAGATGAGAGGAAGATGAAAAAAAAGAACTCTCTACCAAGATATCTAATCCATTTCCTTCAGTGATTCCACCTTTAAGGATTACGTGTCTAATTCTCATGCACCTCTAGGTGGGGCATTTAGAAAACAATATTATGGAGGAGTGGATATCAAGAGGACCAAAGTTATTGTGACTATAATAAGTTGAAAAATTCATTAGGATACATATTATTAGGATAAATAGGTAGGGTAGTGTCCCAAGACACACTTTAAGAAATGTGGGAAGACACAAGGGTTGGTGTTAATAGTCACAAAAATATCTCTAATTTGATTGAACTGGACCTGGATTGGTATGGGGTCCCTAGGAACTCAACTTTTGTGAAAGGGTCTTGGCTAAAATGAGGAACCCTAGAGAGGCTTGGAGGATGGGTTTCAAAAAAGTTATGGTTTTTTAAATTTTTAATGTTTATCAATGGTTAGGGGTCTTGTAAAAGAATATGTTTCGTGAAACAGGGTGACCCATCCTCAGCGTAAAGGCTCGGTTCCCATGGGATTGGTTTAACAAAGGATAATTATCTCACAAAACCCTGTGGATCCATAAAGGGAATTCTTCTTATACGAATGTCATGGAACTTTGTGAATGGAAACTCCACCATGGGATGATGCTCTTAAAAACCCATGGGAGTTGGTTTTGTGTAATATGGAGAACTTTGGAAATCCATATCCTCTCTCACTCACAAATATTTTTAGTTTATTGAATTTAGAGAATTTCTTGGAAGCTGAAAGGTCATGTCCCCAAAAAATATGAACTTAGGCAGATATTTGTAGGCTTAGAAGAGGCAAGGGAATTGGTTTCATGAAATATGGATTATTTCTTAAAATTTTAAGAGTTTTATAAAGTTAATGGGTTTTATAAACTAGATTTGTGATGTGAAAATGTTATAGTCAAAGCCCCGTGTGGCCGATGAATTCTACAAAATGGTCCTCCACAAACCGGACTTAGACTGTATGATGGTTACCATAAAATCTCCACATGGTTGGGGACTTCCTTGGACCATATCCATTCATGAATCTTTTGATTTTTGTGAACTAGACACTTAAGTATATTTTTAGGCCATTTTTGCTTGAATTTTCTTCGTAACGGCCATGAATTCCTTGAAATCATCCATGAAATTTATATTCCATCATCAACAGTAATCTCTATGTTAACTTTACACAGATGGTCTATATAAAATTAACTAAAACTTACCCTTATGTGTAATGGTATAGAATCCCATTTATAAAGGTCCTTGATGCTTACCTTTACACAACATTAGAAATTTTAAGGTTACTATTACTTAGGAGAGTCCTATGTTAGGGTCACCTAATCTATCTTTACATGAAATGGGAAATATAAAGGCAATTTGTGTATTACCTTTAAAAAATGGCTTATTGATGGGTTGTGTAAAGGTAGGTACTGACTTAAGTTTACACCTTAGATGATGCTTTACCATAACACAAAGTGTCCACATAAGGGTATAGGGGGGAAACCCTTATGCATAATAGGGATTCTGCGTAAGAGTAAATAAAAACATGTTTTAAAAATGACTTTAAAATTTTAAATTCTTTTAACGGTTTATAAAATGTATATATATCACGATAAAAGTTATTTTTGGAATATTTAATTTATATGGTATTTATAAATAAATAAATAAATTATAATTAATTAAATAATTGTTTATAAAACATTTTACCCAAATATTATACATTAATATTAAAATACCATTTAAAAAATTATACATCATGCTTTATGATATACAAATAAGATGTTTATTTAGAAATCATAGAATGATTTATTAAGTGTTTATAGATTAAGCATTTATTATTTTTAGATTATATAAATTGTTTATATAATATAAATTGAATTATGAGAAGTTTATGATTCCTAAATTATCATATAAAATCCATATAATAAAAAATATGAAAGAGTTCATCCTAAAATAAATATAAAAATGTTTATATTCTTATTAATTTATAATATTTTTATAATTAAAAATTATTTAACAAATGTTCATGAAAGTTTATCTCATGTTTTGGAATATAAATAAAAATGTTTATTTATTTATTAAGTTCATTTAATATTAATGTTTTGTAAATTTTTTAATAAAAATAAATATTATGCATGCTTTATGTTTAACTGTTAAACTACTTCTAAGGGATATAGCTTTACATTACGTGTTAGGTATGACTCAATAAAATTTATTTTTTTATATACATTGACCTAAATTTTATATTAGTGTTACAAGCTTAAGAATAGTTGTTGAATATTGTTTTTTAATATTAGGTGTTAGAGATATCATGAAATGAATTATATCTTGAGTAAAGTCTCCTTGGGTAGAGGGAATTGGGGTCAGAACACCTACTAGCATAGAATCTATGCCTTGTCTAGAAAGGTGAATGGGTTCAGCTATCTATCACTATAGATTTAATCATATAGAAATTTTCATTCTCATATGTGAATTTACATAAAAATTTCATGTAATCTATGAATATGATGCATATAGATATGTATAGAGATACATGACTTCTATTTTTGAATGATTAACATAAACTTGTGGGTTATTTAAAGAGTTACACATTAATGCGGTGTGAAAAAATTATTTTGGTGGATGTAACAAGGATCCCAAAACTAAATCTTTAAAATCATGCATACACAAAAAGGGGGTAACATGAAATAAGATGGCCAAATTAAATCCCCTTCAAATAATAAGTGTGATATTCCTTCCAATGTGGAACTTTTAAAGACCTAGATCATCTAACTAGGTTTTTTCATGACAAAACGGGGTTCCCTTGGATTAACCTATGTGAGGAAATCAAGTAGTGGACGAAACTGGAACATCCTTGGGTAGTTTCATGCCAATGCAGTTTTCCTTTGGATTCTATTATTTTAGGTTATTTTTTTAAGATTCTATTAGGTTACACTTGGCTAGGAAAACCTAAAGGTTAGGATACAAGAGGAATAGAGTTGGGTTTATCCATATGATGGGTGGAATAAATAGTTTCTTACTTGACTATCCAAGAGTCATATATGATATGATTCTGATGATTCCCTACCTAAATAACAAAGCGACATGTTTCATTCCAAATCAGGGTCATTTTCATAGTGAAATATATGTCTTTGACCACTAATGGGTATGATGGATTTACAAAAATTGATGATAATTTTAGCAGAGTTCCATTTAGTAAAATTACTTATTAAATGGTTATAAAACATGACACTCACCTAATAAAATATTATGTTTTAGATAACATCATCACTATCAAGCTAAAATTTGAGATTAATCCTTTAAAGGAGAAGCTTAATGTAAGCAACTCCCAAGAATTTTTGTTTAAGTAAATTTGATTAAATAAAATCCCATGTATTAAAATATTACTGAGTAATATATTGTTGAAATTGTTAAACAAGTGAATCTATATGTTTGTGGAAGCATTAAATTATTCATTTAAGGTTTAAAAAGTAATTAGATGCAAATTTACATGATGAATTTTAGTCTCCTCTTATATATTCAATATGATTAGATATACCAATGTCTTGGTGAAACATTAGGCTCCCTTGATGATTATTCTGGTTAAAGAATTAATTCTAATATCATTAATGGAAATGTTTCAACGAGTTGAATTAAATTGAGAAAAGTTTACCCAATATTCTCAAAGAGTTGAGAATAGATAAACTAGGAATATGATTGCAAAGTTAAGGTGATATTTATAAAATATATGTGGGTAAAATTTAAAAAAAAAAAGAAATAAATTTGGTTGGAGTGTCCAAAAAATCATCTCCAAGTAGCTAGATATGGTCATTGAAACTTATAGCTAAAATCAAGAATAAGGAAGGAGTATTAGTTCCATATGATAGAATTTTCTTGATTACCTAAAGAGTTATAAGAATACTTATTGAATTGTCCTAATATCAATTGTATGTTATAAAAAAGTTGTAAATATACAGGAGTTCATAATATAAGAAAATAATTTAATCTTTAATTTTTTTCAAGTAATGGAGAAAAGGAGTTGTTACATTGATAACTTGGATGCTTGAATATCTGAGGAACTTATCATAAGATGTGCATTATTGATCTCATTTTTCTCTTTAGAAGTGAATGAAAATAATAGTTTTTTGAATTAAATGAGTTAAGTGTTTTTGATACACATATTTTTGATTAGTTCATTTCTATAACATTATTTGAGGGAGACTATAAATGGATTGTTATGGTCAATGAATTCATCCTTTTTTCATTTTTAAAAATATTCCAAAAATATGATTTAATTTAAAAAGGTTTAACTAATATTATTGAAGTGTTGAGAATATATGAACTATGAATATGATATATATATTATTGTGTTTTTTAGATAGTTCAAGTAGGTAAAATTTTAAACCATAATAAGAAAAGTTAGTTGAAGAGTTCAACCACATTTTTCAAGAAAACAGTCAAGGGAATTAAAATATAGGGCTATTAGGAAGAAGAATTAACAATTATATATTATAAGAATATCCAAAACACCTAAAGGAGTTTACAAAACTCCATGGAATTTCAATTTCAGGTATCAATTATATAGAATTAAATTCTTTGGTTTTGATAGGAATATGACACCAAATGTATATTTTACAAGTATTTTAAATATATCAGAGTTCAAAATCAAAATAATAATTGGTTGAGATTCTATATTAGATTCATGTTATAATTAAAATAATTGTTACATAAAATATTTTAATATAAAGGAATGTGTCAATCATGGATGAATATAATTAAATGATGTGTATCTTCACCATATTTCTCTTATATGATAAGAGAGTTTGTTATTTTGTAATAGTTATTATGTATTACTTTTGATGACCAATTTCATACACATGATATATGATTCATTAGGATTATATAACATGTTTTGAGGTGAAGATATGGACAAAAATGTTTTATCTAGGAATTGTTTTTAAAATATAAGGGAATGTGTAACACCCCGAGCTTTTAAAAATAAAACTTTGTTTGATAGTGTATGTGACATGAAACATCGAGCCTAAAATAACCATGATTATTTAAATATAGTTGTTATAACCTATCCCTTAAATTGGTGGGTAGAATAATATTAAAAAATTTATGAAATATATATAAATTTCATAATTTATATAAATTTATTTATAAATTACTAGGAAATAAGCACTCAATTTTTAATTAATACATTTTATTCTTCAGAAAATATGTTTTCTTAAAAAATTATTTTTATTGATTTTTGTGAGAAAATATTATAATTAATTTATTAAATTTTATATTTTTTTATAAAATTAAAATCATTTTTTAAAATATCATATAAAAATTAAATAATGGATAAATTTTGGTATTTTTATGAAATTATTGATTTTTCAGTGAATATTAAAAATTACCAATTTTTCAAATACAATCATTTGTTTTCATTAAATAAAGTAATTTTAAAGTAAAATTATATTTTTGATTTAGTATTAAAGTAAAATATAAACCATTTTATTTATAATAATAAAATTAATTTCATTTTAATCAGCAATTTTCATGATTTTGGTATAAGTTTATTTTTATACTTAAAACACATTTTTTGAAAATTCTTTTTAAGTTCAAAAAGTTTATCCATTTTAATTAATTAAATTAACCTATATAAATAAAATATTTAAATAAAATTTATATATGATATATATATATATATTAATTTAAATTCATATAATGATGATTTATAGTTATAGAGTTAATATAAGACCTTCTATTGCTTGAAAAATGCATTTCCTGAAAAACTTCTTTTCATCGTGTGTTGCAGGTTTAAATTTAAATTAAATCATCCCAATTTTGTGAATTAAATTTTATAAAATGGATTCATTATTATTAATTATTATAATTAATATTTTTTAATAATTTCAATTTAATTATGTTCATAATGAATAGTAAAAATAGTAAAAATTTATTACCGTAGTTAAGGTTAAAATGAGGTTTTGCGCATTACATGATATTGTGTAAAAATTAATTTTCCATATACATACTATTTTTATTTAAGAAATTGAATTTAATATTTCTAATAATTGATTCCAAATTAACTAATATGACTTATTTTATTTTTATTATTAAAGTATAAATTACCTAGGTAAAAAACTAGTTATCGTGGCGAAAACTAAAATGGTAAAAGATAGTAACCATAATGTCAATGGTAATAGCATGATTAAAACAAATTTATTTTTATGTTGTATGTTTTTAGTGACTTTATCATCCCTCAAGTATATAATTTATCAATTTTTGAGTCACTTTTCTTGGGATTGACTTCCCATTATTGAATACTTTTGGATATTAACACAAATGAAACTCCTTCCCACTTATAAAAGGGAACCACTATCCTAATTTACACACACATAAATAGACTTTTGGATCATAAAATACCTTCCAAAATCCATTTATTACTTATATTACCACTTCATATAGGTATTGATTTGATTTTAAGGCTCTCCTTGGAAGGATTTTGTTATAAATATAAATTTGTTGTCTGAAGAAGGGATATTGTTCTTAACCAAATGTTTTTATTTTAAATTCATTTTCTACCTCATTAAAATATTATTAATACATGATGATATAATATAATAAGTATCTATCATATATTAATATGTTATTATATTAATTTCATAACCTAAATATATCTTCTATTCCACCAAATGGTAAAAAAAACCATCGTTTATGTGTATGTCAGACCACCACCTCGCAAATTGATGTAATTTTTTATCCATAATCACCTCTATCATATTTTTATGATGATGGATTTAATATATATATATATATATATGATATTTATAACATATTTAAAATTAAATAAAAGTAATATATCATAAAGTTTCTTACATTTCCATTCGTTGAAGGATGATAACGTCGTTCATGCGTACGTGTGGATTACCACCTCCACGAAGCATTGTAATTTATTCTTCATTACCGTATCACTTGGATGGTATATATAAGTGTATTTAAATAATTTATATAGTATTTATGAAATAATTATCCTCATGTAAATAAAAAAATAATACTTACCTACTGTTGGGAAAAAATCCCTCAAGGTATCATTGAATCATTTTTGAGGTGATTGTGTTTGTTGACAAAGTGGACATCTGTGTTGTGATTGTTGACAAAGAAAACCATGACATACAAATTTGTTGACAAAGGGGATTTCATGGTGGCATGTAAAGTTCAAGGGATGTGGTTAATGATCCATGTTTTATTCAAGAACATCAACAAAGGAATGGTTGATCTGGAGGTGATATAAAAAGAGCAGATACAAGGTGGCGTCGTTTTCCAGTGTTTGCCAAATTTTTGGGCCAGAAAATCGACAAATGGAGAAAAGTGGTTTTGGCAAAGGGAATTGCACGCTGTTTTCTTGAAGGATAGGAAACTTGTGTGCCATATGTTTTTCAAGATCTGAATATCAAAATATGGCAAAGGGAAAAGGGGTTCCTAAGTTTTATGGTTGGTCGCGCAAGTGACTTGCGCGATAGAGACTTGCGCGTCAAAACTTGCATGCTGAGAGGAGACTTGCATGCCATCATTCAGGGTGTCCAAATGCCTATAAATAGAGGTTTACCCCTCCTCATTCGGGGTGAGTTCAATACTTATATAAAATCAAAGCTCCCGTCACGTAGGTGTGGTGGTCGCGCAAGTGGTGGTGTGGTCGCGTAGGTAGAAGTTGTGCGCCAGTTGATTGTTGCGCGTCTAGAGTGGTTTGGACGAGAAAGAAAGGGAGTCGCCCAAGTTTTGAGTTGAAGAAGGGGGTGTTGCGCAAGTGGTTTGGTGACACTTGCGCACCAGGTTTTGAAGAAGCGCGACAGTTGATGGTTGCACACCAAAATTGGTTTGGGCGTAAAAGTGTGTGAGTCACGCAAGTTTGGAGTTGAAGAAGATAGCGTAGCGCAAGTGGTTGAGGTGAACTTGCACACCAGTTTTAAATTGAACACCAGCTTAGAGAAGGGCACCAGGTATAGTTGAAGCATGGCAGTGATTCAGGGCTACGTGAAAGCTAGAATATTGCTCGATACCTTCGGTGCAAAGTGAGATTCATCTATGGGTGAAAGTTAGAATTCAACAGAGCATCTACATACAACAGAGGATTTATTCATTAGTGATAATAAAGAGACCTACAGGTCTATAAACTGTGATTATATCCTTTCTAGAGTAGTGAGAAAAGAAAGAGGAGGAAGGTGATCCTCTCCACTGGTAGTGATCCAGAGAGATAAACAGAGAGTGACCCTTGGGAAAGCAGTGAGCTAACCCTAAACATTGTAAAGGCAGTGAGCCTGGGCATAGAAGTTATCTCGCCCGAACATTGTAAATTGACAGTGAGATTTATTGGATTTTTTACAATGGCACATCGTCATTGTATGATCCTTGGACGTAGCCCAGTGAGGGTGAACCAAGTAAAAATATCTGTGTCTGCCTGCTTGCTTCCCTGCATTGCATTCAAAGCATCACCATCAGATAAAGAAGAAAAGAAGTGATCATAATAAACACACAAGTACAAACAAAGTGACCCTTGTAATAAAGAGGTCAAGATCCATTGGGGAAGGAAGAATTTTAAAAAGAATATCCATACCCTGATTCACCCTCTCTCAGGGTATATAGGCTTCTATTTTTCCTAACACCTAATTTCCATAATGATTGTTGAAAAATAGAAATGTTACTCATGTGTGCGTAAAACCTAATATCTCCATGATTGTAATGTAATTCATTTTTCACAACCATATATCATGGTTGGTTTTAAAAGTATAATTTATGTATAAATATGATAATTATTTCATGGTTATTTTCTAAATATGATTAAATAAGGACCTCGTTAACCATAATCAACCTATTAAATCCATTTTGGACATATGAGTTGAATATCATCAAAATGTCTGACACAAAATTAATTAATTTAATATAACATGGTAATAAATGAAATAAAATGAAAAATAAAATTGAAGAAGGTTCTTAATAAAGTAAATAATTAATATATGTTTATTATTTAGTAAGATAAAGAATATACATGATGAATCAGACTATTGGTAAGGGATCTCTATAAACCACCCTTTTCTTCAGGTTATGACCATTAATTATCTCAAATTATCTCTATAATTAATGATATGAAATGTTTATAAATTATGTATATATCTCTCTCACATATATACCTATATTATTCACCCTTCCTTTTATGGGTTAATACATTCCATAAGTTCTTTTCTCAAATGAAACCCATTTCATTCCATGGGTAATTTATTTGTATATGTATTAAGACTAATTTTCATTTATGGAACACATAATCATGTACATATTATGATTGGTTCACCTAGATAGTGGTCCAATTAATTTAGTAAATATTTTTTCTCATGACATGTTATGTATGAGATTAGAGAGTAAACCTAATCTATTATGGGAGTTTTTCCACCATGTGATATTTTCTAGGTAGTTAGCCTCGACTCATGTTTATATCATGTTATATGTTGCTTCCACATTTCCTATGTTATTATGATCTTATTGTAACATGTTTTTTATTTTATTCTTCAATGCGATTACTCATGATCCTTCTATTTATAACATCATGTTATATTTTTTTGACTCACTTATTATGTTTCCTTATCATGTTTCCCTATTACTGGTCTTTTTAGATCACCCTTTTCTTTTATGTATTTCCCCAAGTTATCCTATACAGTTTTAAGTGATAAAATAAATTTAGGAGCTCATTATAGAGAATAAAATAATTATTTCATGTTTTAATTTATTTTCGATTAATTATGATTCTAGTATTCCAAATACACTAGGACTCATGATATTTGGGTTGTACTTATTGGATATTTATGTTAAAAATAATTTAATAATATGTATAAAATTATTGGGTCTATATAGTTGGTATTAGAGAAAGGTATAGTTATTTTTTGGGAAGAGGACTAGAATAATTTTGTGAGAACCCTATGGATAAGTCAAATTATAGGAAAATATCTTGGAATTTTGGTGAAGTATAGATCAGGTGGTTTCCAAGCAATTACATCTCTATCTAGATAACCTAGATCAAAACCTAAATACTTATAAGTTAGGATATACTAATCATTTATAAGTTATACCTTCTTACATTATAATTTTCCTTTTTGTATGTTTATTAGTTAATGTATTATCATCTTTTTTTCTTCTTTATTTAATGGTGGGAAAGATGAGAAACCATGCTAACAACCAATGTGATAGAAAATGTGATGATTTTACTAATGATATACCTAACCTTATGAGAGTGGGATATGGGAACTTTATGATTGTACTGGAATAGCTATCTAAAGTTATGAATAATAACTTTAATCATGTGGAACTACCTCGTCCTCCTAATAAATAACAAGTTGTAATCGAGTGTTTTATGAAACAAAGGCCTCCTAAATTTAGTATATATCTTGATCCACTCATAAAAAATAAATTAAATCTATTAAGAATAAATTCTCTATCCTTCAATACTTAGAGAAAGATAAATTTGTTCTGGCCATTTATCATATTTAGGGAGAAGTTGATCGGTGATGAAAAATAATAAAGAAGAAAAATTCCAAATAGGATATTTATTCCATGGAATGGAAATACTTCAAGAAAATATTTTTCAATAAATATTTTCCCCTAACTATCCATATTAAAATAGAGAGAGAGTTCCTCAGACTGAAGTAAAAGCAATATGAGTATATCATGGAGTATGAGGAAAACTTTAAAAGGATTTTATAGAACACCTTCAACTTTTTCATCAAAACCAAAATTAAGGTGGACCATTTCTTTATAAGGATAAAGATGATTCTGAAAAAATAATTAGCGATTCAGGACTTCAACAGATTTTAAAAGATTATATTTTGATCCCTCAAAGTTGAGATAGAGATATTTGACTCTCAGTGGTCTCATGGGTCAAGATACAAAAAACATAAAATGGAATTTTCTTCAGGGGTATCAATAACTAAATCTCATGGAGTAAAGAAAGCCCAACATCCCACATACTAAAGGTGTGGGAAGAAGCATCCTGGAAACTATCTCAAGGGAACTAGAAGATGTTTCAAATGTGGAAAATAGGGGAATAAGGCTAACAAGTACCAAACGTAAGTGAAGAAACCCACTAATGTGGAAGAATGAAATATGGTCCAGATCAAAACTCAGCCTATAGTGTAGTTTTCAACTATAAGGAACATAGGAATTACACAAGACAATACCCTAAGTGAAGGGTTATCATAGTCAATAAAAGAAAACATCCTTTAAGGACCAGAAATAAAGGAATGAAATATTTTATCACTACTACTAAGGTGGATCCCAATAATGATGTGATGATAGATATGATGGTTATTACTTCAAGAATACAAAACATACTTTTTGCTTCTAGTTATTCACATTCTTTCATATCATTCAAGTTTAGTAGATCTATTCAAACACCACCTTAAAACATGGGGGTTATCCTCTCTATGAGAACATAAAATGGATAAATTATTTCATCCCAAATATATAACTCCTCCCAAGTCAACTTTTATGGAATAAATCTTCCAAAAAAATTCATTTTACTTCCTTTAGTAGAGTTTGAGGCTATTTTGAGAATGGATTGGATGTTCTTATATAATTCCAACATCAACTGTCGAGATAGGGAGATCACAATACACATCCCAAGTAATCCTTTGATTTTGTACAAGTGAAAGTAGAAGGATGAATATCTCCTAGAATATCCTATTCAAGAATAGATATTATTGCCTTATGAGAAATCATATCCAATCTAAATGATTGATAGAAAGAGAGAATCATGATTGAATACAATCCCATTATTATGGACTATACTGATGTATTTAATGAAGAGTTACTTTGTATTTATCATTATCAGGAGGTTTAGTTCTCAATTGAACTTATATCTGGATCTTTTCCCATATCAAAGACTCATTAAATAATGACCACTATTGAGTTGGGAGAGATAAAAAATTCATTACAAGAGAATATGGAAGAGGGTTTTATACTTATGAATGCTTCATCGTGGGGTGTTCTGGTCCTCTTTACCAACAAGAAGGTTGGGTTAATACACATCTACATTGATTATCATGAATTAAAAAAAAGGAAAATAAGAAGTATCCCCTTCCATGGATAGATGAATTATTTTATGAACTATGTGTGGCTCAGTATTTCCCTAAGTTTTACCTTTGGTCGAGATATCACCAATTAAGGGAGAATAAGGAAGATATTTATAAAACTTCCTTTCAAACAATGTATGGACACTATGATATTAGTGGATGCTTCTATGGAAAATTAAATTGAGGACCATCCTAGACTATTATCTGTAACGAGATTCATAGTTTCCTTGGACTAGCTGGGTATTACCGATGATTTGTGAGAAACTTATAATGGTTTTCAAACCCACAAAAAAAGATAACATGGAAGTGAGTAAAGTTTTTGTGGAAAACTGAATGCAAATAGATATTTAAGGAGTTTAAAAAGAAGCTTACAACTACAACATTACTCCTGTAGGTCTCAAGTGGGAAACATTATATGGTATATAGTGATGCTTCAAAAAAGGTCTTAGGTTGTGTACTAATGTAGAATGATAAAGTGATAGCCTACACATTATGGAAGTTGAAAGTGCATGAGAAGAACTATCCAATACATGATCTTTATTTGGATTCAATAATATTTTCATTAAAAATTTGGTGAAATTATCTCTAGAGGGATATGTGTGAATATATACGGATCATAAAATCCACAAATATATATTCACATAGAAGGATCTTAACATTCTCTATAGATTATGGTTATATATGATCAAGGAATATGAATGCTCAATCTATTACTATCCTGGAAAATTAAACAAAGTGGAAGATGCTCTAAGTAGAAAAGATTTGACAACTTTATCAATGATAATAATTGAGAAGTATTCAATCTTCTTAGACTTTCAAAGGATGGACATGGGAATTGAAAAGAAGGAAAATCATAATTCCTTTATGAAATGACTTATTAACCATCCCTTCAGGATAAGTTAAAGGGTTATCAAATAGATGATAAAGAAATTTAGTAGAAGGTGGAAGATATAAGAAAAATGGAAATAATTAGAGTTAAAAATTGATTAAGGGGTTATAATATTTGGTTCATGACTATGTATACCATAAAATCTTGATATAAAGGACCTATTGAATGATTCACATAACTCAACCTTCTCCATCCACCCATGGAGCATAAAGATGTATCATATCTCTAATAGCACTATTGGTGGGACAATATGAATAATGTGATCATAAAGTATACATTAAAGTGTCTGGTATTTCATCGAGTTAAGGTTGAAAGGTAGAATTTTATAGGGATAATACAACCATTACCCATACCTATATTGAAATGGGAAAACATAACCATGGATTTTTTTCACTTTCCTTCCAAATACACCATGAGGAAGTAATTCCATATGGGTTTTGGTGGATCCTTTACAAATATATCTCACTTTAATGAAATTTTTGAGGACTCTTCACTAGATCAACTTGTAAGGATATACATCAGAGAGGTGGCGAGGTTTCATGGAACACCACTATCAATTTTATCTGACCGAGATATGAGATTTACCTCAATGTTATAGAAGATCCTCCAACATACTCTAAATATTGATTTGATCTTCAATACAGCTTATCACCCCCAAACTGATGGTCAATTTGAGTGAACTATTGAGAAACTAAAAGACATGTTGAGATAATTCTTGAGGAATTTAAAAGAGGATGGGATCAACATCTTTCTCTGATTGATATCCCATATAATAATATCTTTCACACAAGCATCCAAATGGCCCATTATGAATCCCTTTATGGGTATAGATTTAGAACATATGCATGTTTGGATAAAGATGGTAAACACAAGCAGTTGAGACCTAAAATGGTTGATGAAATGGTAGAAAATTACAAGAATATTCATAAAAATATTAGGACTACTCATACTCGATACAAGATCTATGTTGATATTCATCGATTAGACCTAGAGTTTGAGTTCAGGGATAAATTTTTTCTCTGCATATCTCCATGGAATAGATTCATGATATTTGGGAGTAAGGGAAAGCTATGCCCCAATTACATTGGCCCTTTTTAGATTCTCGATCGCGTCGGAGCTTTGTCTTATCAACTAGCACTCATACCAACCCTTTCTCAAGTACCCGACGTATTCCATGTATCCTTATTGAGGAAGTACATACCAGATCACTCATGTTTAATAAATTTATAGGTGTCACATCTAGAAAATTATATCTCTTATGATGGGAAACCGATGAAGATCTTGGACCATAGAGATAAATTTCTATGCAACAAGAACACACACCTAGTCCAAGTACTATGGTAGAACCATAAATACAAAGAGACACTATGAGAACCGAAGGAATCCATAAAGAAAAAGTAACATTTAACTTTTCACCTTATTATGTAATATGAAATTTACTAGGTGAAATTTTTTATGGGAGTAATAATGAAACACCCCAAGTTTTTAAAAGAAAACCGTGTTTGATAAAGTATGTGACACACAACACCAAGACTATACAAATAATGATTATTTAAATATAACTATTATAAATTACCCATTAAATTAGAGGGAATGAGTTGTATTAACTAATTTATGAAATATATATAAAGTTACCCATTCATATAAATGTATTGATAAATTAAAAAGAAATAAGCACCCATTTTTTTATGAAGTCATTTTATTCTTCAAAAAAAATATTTTATTCAAAGATGATTTTATTGCATTTTTTGAGAAAATATTATAATTAATTTCTTGAAATTTTATAAATGTTAGTTTATAAAATGATTTTTTAAATAATCACATCAAAATTAAATTAGGGTGAAATTTTTGGATTTTTCTGAAAATATTGATTTCTCAATGAATAAGGTAAATTACTGATTTTTAAAATCCTTTCATTTCTTTTAATTAAATAAAGAAATTTAAATGTCCCATTATATTTTTTTTATTTAGTCTTAAATAGAAATATTAAAAATTATATTTATAATAATGTAATTAATTTCAATTTACTCATTAATTTCATGATTTTTTATAAGTTTCTTTTTATGCTTAAAAATGTGGATCTCTGCAAACTATTTTTAAGTGAATAAAGTTTAACCATTTTAATTAATTTAAATAATATACATTAATTAAACATTTAAATTGAAGATTTATATTATATATTAATTTATATAAATTTAAATTTATATAATGATGGTTTATAGTCATGGAGTTAATATAAGATCTTATATTACTTGAAAAATGCATTTCCAGAAAGACCTCTTTTCATCGTGTAATACAGGTTTAATTTTAAATAAAATTATTCAAATTATGTGAATTTAATTTTATAAAATGGATTAAATATTTTAAATAATAATAATTAATATTATATAATAATCTCAACTTAAATTTTTTTCATAATGAATAGTCAAAACAGTAAAAATTTATTACTGCGAATAATGTTAAAATGGGGTTTTGTGCGTTACACGTGCTTGTGTTAAAATTAATTTTCTACACACTTAGGATTTTTATTTGATAAATTTTATTTAATATTTATAACCAGTGGTTAAAAATTATCTAATAAGGATCATTTTATTTTTTTTATTAAAGGATAAATTACCTAGGTAAAAAATAGTTATCGTGTTGAAAACTAAAATAGTAAAAGAGAGAAACCATATAGGTAAAGGGAATAAAATGTTTAAAATGTGGTTATTTTTATTTTGGAGGTGTTTATAGACCTTATATTTCCTCCAGTACATAATTTAATAAATTTTTAGGTACTTTTATTTAGAGTGACTTCCAATTATTGAATAGTTTTTGGTATTTGCAAAAATGCCACTCCTCACTTATAAAAGGGAACCCCATATACACTCTTCTCCACACATAAATATCCTCGTGGTTCAACAAATAATATAATAAATAAACTTATTATTTCAATTCCCACATCCCAAAGTACTTATTTTGATATTAATACCCTCCTTGGAAGGCTTTTGGTGCAAACAAAAAGAGGTTGTTTGAAGAAAATGTATAATTCTTAACTGACTATTTTTATTTTAATTCTTCTTCCAACTCCTTAAAATATTATTAAACCATTATGATATAATAAAATAAATACATAAAATATAATAATATTTTATTATATTTATTTTATAACCTACATGTATCCCCTCTTCCATCAAATGGGAAATGAAACCATCGTTCATGTGTACGACAAACCACCCCCTCACGAATCAATTTTATTCATTTTCCATTATCGCCTCTCACAGATATTTATGATGATGGATTTAATGTATATATATGATCGTAATGAAATAGTTATCATTATTTTAAATTAATATATCATATATTTTCTTACATTTCTATTCATTTAAATATGATAATGTTGTTCGTGTGTACGTGTGGATTACCACATCTACGAAGCTATGCGATTATCTCTTCATTACCAGATAATATGAATGGTATATATAAGTGTATTTAAAGAAATAATATGTTATTTATGATTTAATTATAATTCTTTAAATATAAAATAATACTTATCTTCTTTACATCCTGATCGTTTCAAAAAGGAAATGTTACTCTTGTGTACGTATGACCTACCGTCTCCATGATTGTAACGTAGTTCATTTTTCATAATAATATTTTATGGCTGGTTTTAAAATTATAATTGATATATAAATATTATAATTATTTCATTATTATTATTTTTGGTATGATTAAATAATTACCTCATTGACCATAGTCAACCTACTGAAGCCATTTTGGACATCTGATCCGAATATCATCAAAAATCCCGATATAAAATTAAATGATTAAGTGATTGAATATGACAAGGTAATAAATGAAATAAAAATAATAATAAACTTATAAAAGGTTATAAATAAATTAAATAATTTACATTATTTTATTATTTATGAATATAGAGAACGTACGTGATGAATTGAACTCATGGCAATGAATCTATCTAAACCAACTATTTCTTCAAGTTATGAACATTCTATATCTAACTCAATTTATATCTCTATTTAATGTTATGTAATACTTATAAATTATGAATATATGTCACTCACATATATACCAATCTTATTTTCCCTTAATTTGATGCGGTTAAAACATACCATAAGTTCTTTTCTCAAATGCAACCCATTTCTTTCCATGGGTAATTTTTATGTTTATTCCTTTAGATTGATTTTAATTTATGGCCCACATAATCATGTACATGTTATGATGGTTGTGACTAGATAGTGATCTAATTCATTGGGTAATGATTTTTTCTCATGTGATGTTATGTATGAGATTAGGGAGTAAACCTAATCCATCATGGGACTTTTTCCACCATGTGATATTTTCTAGGAAGTTATCCTTGACTCATGTTTATGTCATGTTATATGTTGCCACCACATTTCCTATGTTACTATTATAATATGATAAAATGTTATTTATGTTATAATTACATGTGATTACTCATTATCCTTCTCTTTTATGATATCATGTTATATATTTTGAGTCACATGTTATGTTTTATTATCATTTTTATTCCCTTTACTATCAATTTTATGTCACCCCTTTATTTTATGTATTTATCTAAGTTATCCTATCCAGTTTTAGGAGCTCAAATGGATTAGGGAGATTATTATGGAGAATAAAATAAAGATTTCATGTTTTAGATCCTTTTCAATGTATTATGATTATCGTATTCCAAATACACTAGGGATCACGATATTTAGGTCATACTTATTCGACATTTATGTTAAAAATCATGTAATAATATGTGTAAAAGGATTAGATCTCTATAGAGTGTGTTCATACCTCACATCAGTGGTATATTTTAATAAAATATTATTTTCAAAATAAAAATTTTCCAAACACACAGAATACAATATATATTATGGGACAATAGTTCATTTGTTAAGTATTCCTATTTAAACAAGGAAATGAATGTTATTTCCTTAACACAAAGTAGTCCGTGCATCATAAAAAGATATTATGAAATGAATAAAATAACTAAGGGGATAGTTGGTGTATGTTTAGACTTAGATAAGTTAAAATTTAACAAATAAAATATTATGTAATTCTATGGTTAAATTTATTTTTCACTTAATATCCTAAAAAGGTTTTGGATGTGTGATGGTAAATAAAAATGTAAAGAGTTACATTTAGTTACCATTACTAGTGAATATCACTATTTCCTAAAGGATTATACCAATCAAATTTAAAATATAAATTAAACATTATGTCTTGAAATAATTTAAAATATGGTGACATAGACAATGTAAAAAAACTTATATTAGTTATCATAATAAATTGCATTTCTCTTTATCATAAAAGCGTTAAGGATATACTGGTAACTAATAATGTAAGTAGTTACATTAATTAAATGAAAATTTTTGATATAAAGGGTTCCAAGGGTAATGATGATGATCTTATAAATAGTTCTAATTAGACAAAAAAATATAACATCATAACATTTAATATTGTGAAGTTAAGGAGTTCGAATATGTTCAAAGAGTTTAATATTGGGAATATGATTCCTAAATATATCCATTATTCAGACTTTATTTATTTATATATGTTACTCACTAATGATTTAACAGGAGGGTTTTATTATATGGTCACATAGAGATCTAACAGGATTTACATATGATCTAATGAGTTAACAAAATCCTTGAAAATTGCAACATACATAAGGATAAACTTTCATTTTATTATATATAATATGATATATAGGTTCTTATGTTGGGTTTATTAAATATTATTAAAAGTTTTTAAGGATATAAAATGTATCATGTTAATATAAAAAAATAAATCTACTATTATAATTCATTCATGTGTGATGTAATTTATTTTACATGAATGGACGAATGATAATATCCTCTCAAAGTGAGACTTTCAGTTTTATCTTATCGATGACCATAACAAAGTAATATGGGTTGTGATGATATGTTATGATTATCTTGAATATGTTATTTTAATTATTACAAATAGTTTTATATGATCCATGTATATAGGATTCATGTGGTAATAAGTAGATACATATTACTTGTACTGACTATCCAAAGTATATCACATGGAATGCCATAATGTTATCAATATACTTAGGGTTGTATTATTATTATTATTGATTTTTATTACACGAGGTTGGTGAGATACCTAAAATTATAACCTTAATACTTTGATACCATATTTACGGAATCTTGAAAATAACTTAGCTAATATAGGGGTGGTTGGGTATGTTTCTGATCATGTTGTCGGTTGGAGCACAACAAATATGAGATTTGTCAACTTGTATGAAAAGTAAAGATATCTGGACCTTGATTGAATTAGACTAACAAAATGTGTGGAAATGATTATTTTAATCACATATGGTGTGTTGATATACTTAAATGAGAGACCTGAGATGTTCTCATCTGTAAGATGAATGACATGTGATGTATTCATCATCTTGGTCAATCTTTTTAGAAGAACCAAGAATACATGGGTTATATATACTAGATTGACGTGTTCCTTGTCTAGATGTCCCTTGATATCATGGAAAAAGTGATTATATTGGTATACATATGATACATATGATAAATATTTTTTTGGGCATGTTTTTTGTGACACCCTAATATTTTATGATATATTTATCTTCAAATAAAAATTTTGTCTATAGCTTGTGATATATGAAATCCCAAGTCTAAATAAACTATAACACAGTATACCGTTATAACATAGTCATTTGATTGATGATTATGAATAATACCAACTAAATTATGAAACATTCATGGTTTAAACATGTATATAATTAATCCATTTTTTATTAATTGATTAGAAATAAAATTCAAAAATCATTTTAAAGTAAAATAGGTTTTTTTGAAAAAATATTCTTATGAATGTAATATGTTTTTATCTTAATAATTTAAATTACTCACTATTAATTAATTATTTTAATGAAATTTATATATTATATATTCAATTAAATTTTTTAACATTCATCTGATGTTTTTTCTAGGCATGTGATAAGAATAAATCAAATTTTATGCATAAAAATGCATTTTTTTTGAAAAATGTTTTTAATTACATTTTGCACAATTATTTTAAAATGAATTTATATTGATTATAGAAATTGAATATTGAATAATGGATTCTATATTTGGAATCAATAATATCAAATGTGGTCAATAGTTCCTTTTATTTTTTGTTAATATGAATAGTAACCATAGTAAAGTTTTGTCACATTGGTAAGGGTAAAATGAGTGAAATAGTGTTAAAAATTTGGGATAAGGATTTAAAATTTCTATAATGATAGAATTTATTCTATTATGTGAGTGTATTTAGTCCATTTACACAACATTATTGAATATATGGTCACTTGGTTCCACATTTCTTTTATTATTACTTTTATATTAATTTAAGAAAAGAATAAATACAAAATGTCACTCTCTTGACATTAATCTCTAAATTTTTTACAAAAGGATAAAAAGAGGAATATTTTGGTTATAATTATTTATTTGAAGTATAAATTATTATTTCTAATTATATTAATTTATTTATAATTTTTAGTAATTGAATAATTACCTTAAATGCTTACGCAATGCTGACATAATATTTATTCAATTAATAAAACAATAAAATTAATGATATTAAAAATATTATAAGGAATAAAATTTCTTTGAATTATTTTCCCTGAGTTTTATAGATTAAGAAAAATATTAGAGTTGTGTAAAAGTTTTATATTCTAATTTCATTTCTATATTGTTTTCTTTGAAGTCAGATTAAATGAATGGTGTCAAAAAATGACATTAATGATATTTTATGAAAATAATATTTTAATAAATTATTGAAAAACCACAAAAATATTTAAATAGGACAACTTTTATAATATATGATCAAAAATTTTATCTCTTTTCCATTTATGATCCAATTTTCAACTTATAAGTAAAAATTTAACCCTTTAATATTGAAAAAGTCATTAGTGTAATTAAGGTTAAAATTGGTTAACCAATGGGTTAATAAAAAATATAAGGTTTAAAACAAAAAAAAACCTATCTAAATCTCATTAGTTTATGATATTTAGACCTTATATTCTTTTTTTTTGAATATATATCTATTTGGAATAATTTTCCTTGAGAATGACTCAATTTTTTTTTGTAATTCCTAGAGAGCCCCTACCCTCATTTATAAAAGGAAACCTATTTTCCCATGTTACTCAAACATTTTTAGCCTTATATAATTTCCAATAAATACCATAATACCTTAATTGATTAATTAAAAAAATTCTAGAGAATTTGGTCTTTCCAAAATACCGTCCCTTGAAGGATTAAGGTGTAAACCAAAAGAGGGTTCTCAACGAAGAGGTATAAATATTAATCGAGCATTTTAAATTTTAATTATTATTAAAAAAATTATAAATTTATGATATAAATTCTAAAATAATTAATTAAATATATTAAATATAATTAATTTTTATTATTATGATGGAACTACCACTATACACCTTCTTTCCATCCTACGGAAAGCGAAAACATCACTCGCGCGTACATATGTCTTACTGTCTCCATGCAGTGGTGTAATTATTTCTTCATCACCACTTTAATTGGATAATTATAATAAATAATTTAATAAATATATATTTTATTTATGATATTATTATGATTTTGGAATTGTTAATTATTATTTAACTTTATTTCTTTCCTTCCATCGAAAAATAGAAATAACGTTCATGCATACATATGACCTACCATCTCCATGAACGGTGTAATTAATTTTTCTATATATACCTTTTTTGGATGAATATAAATATAAATATATATAATTAATATATATGATATTAATATCATGGTAAAAATTATAGAAATGATGGAACAATTATTAATTTATAAAGTTGAGACCATCAAATCAAAACGTGCATGAAAAACAAAGCAGTTATCCCTTGGAATAGCGATTTCAATAAAGAATTATTAATAAAAGGGTGATAAGATGTTACTATAAAATCACATATGGTATGGTATATATGATTTTAATTTTATAATACATGTATAATAAATATATATTTATTATATGTTAGTTTCAAATTTATATGAATAAATATGAGACTTGAGGTAAGGGTTTTATATTGCAATCTCATTGTTTATCAAGATTTTTTGTGACTAAGTTTTGATTATGAAATATTATGGTCTACCTATAAATATAATAATGAATTTTATTCTCCTATGTTTAATTATTTAAATTAAACAGTTTCCTTTCATTTTCCTCTGTTTAAGTACCCAATATACCAAAAAACTTATTTTCAATGAAAACTAACTTTATTTCTCTCTTCGGCTGAAAATCCTTTTTATTTTATATCCATGTTTTCTAAAAATGTTTTCAAAAATGATTTTAATATTATAATATTATTTTTAAAGTTATTTTTACACATTTTTTTACTTTTTATTAAAATATTAATAGTAATCTTGTCATTTTTTAAACAGGGTACTTTTTATTTTTTTTACAAATTATAAATGGAATGTTTTATTTTAACTTATACAACATGAAAAAAATTTCCCACCATCATAAGCACTCAAATATTTAAAGATTAATTTAAAAATTTCCAAGGTTATGTTCAATGAAAAAAATTATTTAATATTTGGGAAATTTTTATTTTTTAAATAAGTGATTTCAAAGTGAAAAATGTATTTTCTTCATGAAATGTTCAATATGATCTTTTACAGGTATTTTTTCTAAGATGACATCCTTTGATGGTACCTAATCTTTATTGGGGTTATTATCGAAGGATACCATGCTTATTTTTTTATGGTTTATGATTATGATTCAAAGATTTTTTTTAAATACTTTACTTTTCTATGGGCTATGTTATGATTAATTGATGGAATATTTATAAAAAAGGTTTCTTTTCAATGGGATATACCATGATAAAATGTTTAAAAAACTAATTAATTTTCTATAGGTTATGAAATGATGAAAGGTTTATGAAACCAATTTCATTTTCATGTGTTGTGATATGATGAATTTTTTTATGATCTTATGGATCCCATATGTATTATTTTAATTTTGTAATAGGTGGTCTTGGAATTATACATCCCACCAATGAATTAGGTAAAGAATGATTTCTCAGGAGATAATATGGATTGGAATGGGGAGTGAACTCAGTTCAGTAAGGGTCTCTAACCACTATGATAGTCTTGGGAGTGAACCTTGACTAATAGAATATAAGGGGTAGTGAACCCAATCCACTATGATAGTCTTCACAATGAGCAATGACTACGAAGGAAATGATTTTCTATGTTTATGTGTATGAAAAAAACTTATATTTTATTTCAATGTTATGATTTCATGAACCATGTATTTTATTTCTTTATGATTCATGTATTATGAACTATTAAGATTTATTCCATGACGTAAGATACTGATCTATGATATGTAGGGTATGGTTTTCAAATGTTATTATCATGTTCTCATACCATTATTCTAATGTTATGATTAAGTGATCATTTATGCCACCCTTATTTACCCTTACTAAGCATTAGAGCTCACCATTTCATATGTTTCTTTCCCCAGGCTATAAATAAAGGTTTTAAGTAAGATATACCTAAAAAGGGTGATAGTTACAAAGAAATTAGTGGGAGATGATGAAAATATATTATTAAAAAGTTTTTTATGTATCCATGTTTTCAAATATACTATACCTCTTTGATTCTAGTGTGGATCATAATGTTATGTAATGAATATTCATATAATAAAACATAAATTTTTTTATGAAAATTATGGGTTTCTATAGTTGGTATTTGAGTAAGGTTTTTTTGCCTTTGGAAACTATGATGAGAAATAATTAGTGAGAACCCTTAAGATAGTCCTATTTATAGGATAACATCCTAAGTTATAGTAAAAAAAGGAGTGTAGTTTTTCAAGTAAAACATCCCTGTCTGGATACTACAAGTGGATGTGGTTTTAGAATAGATACATCTAAGGGTAATAACCCCAAAATGAGTTGGTCGAGTATATTCCATTCATAATTATAGTGTATTGTGGTTCTTCCATTACTACAAACCTAGATTGATACTCCCAGGGGATATGCT
Organism: Viscum album; assembly: GCA_963277665.1. Taxonomy (NCBI): domain Eukaryota; kingdom Viridiplantae; phylum Streptophyta; class Magnoliopsida; order Santalales; family Viscaceae; genus Viscum; species Viscum album. Next base: position 628,037,102 of record OY728134.1, on the reverse strand, counting down.
TGAGTTAATTCACATTTTATTTCTGAATAATATATTTGAATAGATGATAACCATGAATGACCTAGGTTAAACATGAGGTTACATAGATTAAAAAGAAGTTATATTTATTTAGAAATCCTATAAATGAATTTTCATGATTATGTGGTATTCCACTATGATTATTATTTCTCACATTATTCTTTTTTGGTTTTATTCAGTGGATAGAACTTAAATAAACCATGTTAATTCTGAATGTGATGGACAATGAAATTATTGTTCTCCTAAGTAAATAGATGTTATGGGAACTGGAATGAAAAATCTTGTTTCCATGATTATGAAAATTTCTTATGTTATGAATCATAATGATATTACAAATGAGAAGAGTAGAGAACAAAATTCTATTGAGTCCTTCATGAGGCAACATCAACTTTATTTTAGTGGGTCTATTGATCTAATAGTTGTTGAGAAATGGATCAATACCACTGAAAATATATTTTCCATTATCTAGTGTTTAAAACCAAAAAAATTTATGTTATTTTTTTATAATTTTAAAGGTGAACAATATCAATGATGAAATCTTATCAAGAATATGAAGTAATGGGAAGAAATTGTGATAAAAAAACTATTTTATTGAATATTTTATTGATAATAAATTATATAATTTCCTCACATTGTGTTAAATATGTTTAATTAGAATGTATTTGGGATTAGATCATTCATTTGAATATTTGATGAAAATTCTAGTTTTACCCTTTATAGATCACAATAGTATTTCGAAGATAAATATTTTTCTATTAATTATTTGAATTTGAAATTTTGTAACAGTGTTCCTGACGTAATTATCTACAACTTTTATTCAGGACACTAAAGCTAAAAAGTGCATTTGGTTGTTGAAAATGGGCCATGAAGTCAAAGTTGGGCTAGAATCGCCAGAATGGAGAAGCTTCTGTATTTTGGACATAACGCCTTCATATAGGCCTGGATTAAGCCAAAATTTTTAGCTGAGATAGAGAACACATATCCTCACATATTATAATTCTGTAAGGCCGGCCAATTCACGATTTTTGGTGGTAAAATGGGCGGTTCAATTTGAATTAAAATATTTGGACGAATTTTCACATTCACACTTGAAACCACTTGTAACCTCTCCTCCCATACCCTCTATAAATTAGAGTTTTTCTCATTTGGAAGGGTTGGGAAGTGCTTTGGGAAGTTGAGGGCAGAGGATAAGTGGATATACTCCAATTATCCAACCATTTAAATAAGGGTATCTCTTGAAGCAATGATCCCTTCGACGAAGCCTTCTTCTTCTCCTTCATGTTGTAATGATTTTGTTTGTGTAATAAACTTCTTTGTTCTTCTTTTATTTCTTCTCTTTTCTTCTGTTTTGTTTAAATTTCTTCTTCTCTTAATCTTCCTCTTTGGGTTGTAATTTTTGAGTAGAAGCGTTATTGGGTTATACCCATTATAAACCTTTGCACATGCAAAACGCTTCTTCGATGATTACGCCACCCATGGAAGAGTAGTCTTTTAGTAATCGATCTATCTTCTACCCTCTTCATTTAATTATTTTGAATAAATGATCTACTGTAATTAAAATAATATGATCTATGAATTTTGTTTTTAAATTACAAGAAACTAAGTAATCAATTGAACAATAAACACAAAAACACGTGAGGTCGGGATTTTGTGTAAATTGTGAGAGCGTAATCTTAATCGGTAATACAAGACCACACGGGATAAATTTGTAGAGTTCAAATATAATCCCTAAGAAAAATTCATCCTCATTTCCAGAATGGATATGTGCCCTAATTAACCACTGACCATAAGCTATCCTTAGAACAATAATCGAAGTAGGGTGCTGCGATTGCGTGTTCTGAAGCTAGCCTAGGGTTTAAGTAATTTCATATTTGTGGTTAAGTTAACTCTCATAGGGTTAGAGGGATAACAAATTAGGGGATCATAATTAAGTGGATATTGATTTAAATGATAATTATTAATAAGTGAATTAAGAGGTAGAGTTAGATCGATTACACCTTTTAAAATATATTTCTAAAAAAACATCTTTTTGTTGTGTCATTTTAATCGAACTTCATTTCAAAACTAAAAAAAAAACAAAATACAATCTTCTTCTAGAAAACTTCTTCTAGATTCATAAACTATAACCAACCCCCAACCTTTAAAGTATTATTTTTATTAAATTCTATTTTATTTGTTTTATAATACCTTTAATAAGTTTTTAAATTCACTTCTTCCTTTGAGAGACGACCTTGGTCAGCCACTCTGCTGCACCTAAGTACCCCAAAATCACACTAATCATTTGAGGGCGCCCATGACAGTGACCTATCAAATTGGTGCCATTTTCGGGGAGGCAAGTAATTATTTCAACCAATTAGAGGTATTTATTTTATTTTACATTTTATTCTCTTCCTCTCTTATTTCTTCCTTCTTTACCCAATCTGATTTTTCTTATTCTTCTTTTATTTTCTTTTACTTCTTTTTGGACCATCAACTCAAACTTCTCATTTTTATTTTACTATGGTCCACTTTCTTTCTTTTCATTTTTATTTGATTTATGACACGAACTAATCCTGAAGATCTCTTAGATATTGACCCTGAGATTGAACGCAGCCTTAGGGCCCGAATCAGACATTCTCAATCTACAGGAAGTTTCAATATTAAACCAGTTGGTGAATTCCTCTCTTCTGGAAACATTGAAATTGGAAGAAATTCAAATTCAAACATAAAAGAGGAAATAATGGCTGGAAATAATGGAAATGAACTTAATAAAACCATTCTATAATTGGCTGCACCAGATATTTACTATCAACCAAATTGTATTTCATACCCAAATCTCGAATCAGACTTTGAATTGAAATATGGATTAATTCACCTTCTTCCAAAGTTTCATGGCTTATCTGGTGAGGATCCCAACAAACACCTTAAGGAATTTAATGTGGTTTGATCAAATTTAAAACCAAGAAATGTATTTGAAGATGAAATCAAATTAAGAGCATTCCCATTCTCACTTGATGGAGCTGCGAAAGATTGAATGTATTATTTACAACCCGAAGATGTAACTTGTTGGAACGATTTGAAACGTCTTTTCTTGCAGAGATTTTTTCCAGCATCAAGGACCACTTCCATTCGTAAGGAGATCTTGGGGATCAAGCAAGCACAAGGGGAGTCAATCTATGAGTATTGGGAGAGATTCAAGAAGTTGTGCGCAAGCTGTCCGCATCACCAAATTAGTGAGCAACTCCTCATCCAATACTTCTACAAAGGACTCACACCCATGGAGAGGAGCATGGTGGAAGCTGTAGCTGGAGGAGAATTGGTGGACAAGACACCAGCATCCGCACGTGCATTGATCGACAAGATGGCCCAAAACTCCCAAAAATTTGGTGATCGAGGTACACCACATATCAGGGGAGTATATCAGGTAAGTTCTTCTTCTCTTGAGAGTCATTTGATTGATACCAAGTTAGAATAATTGACAACTATGGTGAGGAAAATTTCTTTGGCACAAAAGAAATCTGTACCCCCCTTTTCAAGTCCTTGTGGCATTTGCACTGAGACAGGCCGCCCAACTTACTGTTGCCCACAACTCCAAGAAACAGAAGATTGTGCAGCAGTGTTCCCTCGGAGACCATATCAGCAGCAACAACAACAACCATATCCCCAAAAGAAGTTTGATCCAGCATACAACCAAGGGTGGAAAGATCAAACGGACATGAGGTATGGCTCTGGACAACAACAAAGGCCCCCTTTTCAACCAAACTTCCAGCAGCCTCCACCTTACCAACATGGTTTCCAACAACCCCAAAGGGGATTTGAAGCTCAAACATCAACAAGTCAGCAACAAGGGAATCCTCCACAGGTAGATTCTAATACTGATGATCTTTTGAAGCAAATTGTTCTTAATCAACAGAATGAGCTGAAGAGTCAAAGTTCGGAGCTGAGGGAGTTGAAGACTCAAATGAGCCAGATTGCCACTACCCTCCATGAACTTGTGAGTAAGAATTCTAAAAATCTACCTTCCCAACCCACTCCAAATCCAAAGGGGAATGTTAGTGCCATCACATTGAGAAGTGGGAAGAAAATGAACAATACATTTGTACCTACCATTCCACCGGGATTCACCTCAACTCCAGAGAAGCCGCATTCCAAACCAACTGATGAGCAATCCAAGGAGAAAGATAAAGGTAAGAAAAAGATTGATGATGTTCCTTCTAAACCCCTTCCTTTTCCCAACAGGGTTGTTCAAACCAAGAAGATAGCTGAAGAAGCAATGAAAAAGGAGGTTTTGGATACATTCAAGCGTGTGGAGATCAACATTCCTCTACTTGAAGCCATTAATCAAATTCCAAGGTATGAAAAATTCTTAAAATAACTTTGTACCAATCAAAGAGGGCTCAAGGGAAATGAGAGGATAAACCTTGTAAGGAATGTCTCAGCACTCATTACACCAAATCTAGCAATGCCAACAAAGTGAAATGATCTTGGGACATTCACCATCCCATGTACCATAGGGGAGTTTTACTTATCTGATGCTATTTGTGATTTGGGAGCTTCCATAAATGTGATTCCTCACTCTGTATTCTCTTCCTTGCAGGTTGGTGAGTTGAAGCCAACAAGAGTAGTGGTGCAGTTGGCGAATAGAGCTACGACATATCCAGTGGGAGTCTTTGAGAATGTACTTTTCCAGGTAAGAGACATGATCTTTCCAGCAGACTTCTATGTGCTTAACATGGAGGATGATCAGGTAAGTTCTCATGCCCCCATGATCTTAGGTAGGCCCTTCCTCAAAACTGAAAAAATTATCATAAATGTCAATGAGGGTACACTTTCCATTTAATTTAGAGATGAAGTTGTGATATTTAATGTTATAGATTCCATGAAGTACCCCTCAGAGGACCATTCTGCTTTTGTTATCTCCCATTTTGAACCACCAAGTAAAAACACCATGGAATTGGATTGTCCTATTATTAGGGAGATAATGAGTATTGGTTCTAGTTTGATGTCTAATATTACTTCTACAACCATTTTTAAGGAACAAGACTCTCTAAGATTTGATTTTGAAATGGAATCATATTCTGATTTTTATCATGTGAACTCTGATTATGACATGGCTATTGAGTATGCTGATGGATTTGGTGCTTTATTCTCTGATTGTGATGATTTTTATTCTGATACTGATGTTCATTGTGAAGATATGTCTGTTGCATCAATTTATCCATCCATACATCACCCCCCTACATTGGAACTCAAGCCATTTCCACCAAATCTTAAATATGCATACTTGCTGAGTGGTGATAGATTACCTGTTATCATTTCTAACAATCTCTCTTTTGAACATGAAGAAAAACTTTGGAATCTATTGAGAGATAACATTAGGGAAATTGGTTGGACATTGGAAGACATATCAGGTATTAGCCCCTCCATTTGCATGCATAGGATTATCTTGGAGGATGGGGCTAAACCGGTGAGGCAACCACAAAGGAGACTCAATCCAACACTTTTGGAGGTTGTTAAAAAAGAAGTTTCAAAATTGCTCAAGGCAGGTATAATCTATCATATTTCAGATTCTCAGTGGGTAAGTCCAATTCAGGTTGTGCCTAAAAAAACTGGTTTCACTATTTTAAAAAATGAAAATGATGAGTTAGTTCCTTTGAGAGTTCAAAACAGTTGGAGAGTGTGTATTGATTATAGGAAACTAAATCAATACACTTGTAAGGACCATTTCCCACTTCCATTCATTGACCAGATGCTTGAGAGAATTGCAGGTAGGACGCATTATTGCTTCTTGGATGGTTTCTATGGCTATTTTCAGGTTCCCATTGTAGTAAAGGACCAGGAGACGATGAAATTCACCTGCCCATTCGGTACCTTTGCTTACAGAAGGATGCCATTTGGACTTTGCAATGACCCAGGTACCTTCCAAAGATGCATGGTGAGTATTTTCTCAGATTTCATTGAGACCTGCATGGAGGTATTTATGGATGATTTTACAGTTTATGGATCCTTATTTGATGAATGTCTCTCTAGTTTGAGTGATGTGTTGCATCGTTGTATTGAGAAGAATCTGGTCTTAAATTTTGAAAAATGGCATTTCATGGTCGAAAAGGGAATTGTCTTAGGTCATATAGTCTCACAACGTGGCATTGAAGTTGATAAATCTAACGTAGACATTATTTTATCCCTCCCATATCCTATATGTGTGCGTGAGGTTAGATCATTCCTTGGACATGCTGGATTTTATCGACGCTTCATCAGAGATTTTAGTAAGATCGCTCTACCCTTATCTCGATTGCTTCAAAAAGATATTGACTTCAATTTTGATGATTCATGTAGGGTATCATTTGATGAGCTAAAGAAGTTTCTGACCACTCCACCGATCATACAGCCCCCGCGGTGGGACCTTCCTTTTGAGCTTATGTGTGACGCCTCCAACTTCGCGGTTGTAGCTGTCTTATCTCAGAGGGTGGAGGGATGTTCAAATGTGATCGCCTATGCATCGAGGATGATGGATTCAACCCAATCAAATTACACAGCCATAGAAAAGGAGTTTCTTGCTATCATATTTTCTTTAGATAAATTCCGTTCATATTTATTGGTCTCTAAAGTAGTTGTTTTTTCTGACCATGCAGCTTTGAGGTACCTTCTAAAGAAGCCAGATGCAAAGCCCAGGTTGATTCGATGGATGCTCCTTCTTCAGGAATTTGATATTGAGATAAAGGACAAGAAGGGTTCAGAGAATTTGGTGGCAGACCACATGAGTATGCTTACTCACACACTAGAGGATGATACCTTGGACTAGGTACCACTTCGGGAAACTTTCCCCGATGAGAATCTTTATTCCATCTCAGGTATGCATCCTTGGTATGCAGATTTAGTTAACTACCTTCTTGCCTCTGAAATCCCTACAAACTTAAGGAAACATCAAGTCCAAAAATTAAAGAGTGATTCAAGATTTTTTGTTTGGGATGATCCATACATATGGTGCATGTGTAGTGACCAAGTTATTAGGAGGTGTGTTCCTGATCATGAGTTTGAGTTTGTTTTGCAATTCTGTCATACACTTGCATGTGGTGGACACTTTGAACCCCAACGGACAGCTAGGAAGGTTTTGGACTCTGGATTATATTGGCCTAGATTATTCCATTATGCCCATGTGTTTTGTAAGTCATGCTCTCATTTCCAACACACTGGGAAAATTTCTAGGAGACATGATATGCCCCAACAACCCATACTATTCTGTGAGATTTTTGATGTATGGGGCATTGATTTTATGGTTCCTTTTCCTAGTTCCTTTGGTTTTTTGTAAATTTTGGTTGCTGTTAATTATGTGAGTAAATGGTTGGAGGCTAAGGCCACTAGGACTGATGATTCCCATGTTGTTGTGGACTTTGTCAAAGCACATATTTTTTGCAGGTTTGGAGTACCAAAGACCATCATCAGTGACCAAGGGACACACTTTTTCAATAGGAATTTTGCTTCCCTCCTTCGAAAGTATGGGGTGACACACAAAACATCAACACCATACCACCCCCAAACAAATGGCCAGGCTAAGGTTTCAAATCGTGAGTTGAAAGAAATATTGGAGAAAATCGTGTAGCCAAATAGGAAGGATTGGATCAAGCGCTTGGATGATGCATTGTGGGCTTATAGGACAGGATACAAGACAACCATTGGTATGTCCCCATTTCGGATTGTTTTTGGGAAATCATGTCATCTCCCAGTGGAAGTTGAGCATCGGGCATATTGGGCTATAAAGAAATGCAACATGGATTTGGCCCAAGATGGAATTCAAAGGAAGTTGCAAATTCAAGAGCTTGAGGAGATTCGACTATCATCATATGAGAACTCAAGGCTCTATAAGGAAAGATCAAAAGCAGCCCATGACAAAATGATCCAACAAAGGGATTTTCATGTTGGAGAGAAAGTCCTTCTCTACAGTTCACGACTGAAGCTGATGCCTGGTAAGTTGCGTTCCAGATGGTTAGGTCCTTATATTGTATCTAATGTTTTTCCATATGGTGCAGTGGAGATCACACAAGAGGAAACTGGAAGGAGCTTTACAGTCAATGGGAAACGTTTGAAGAGATACATCGAGGGACTTCCTACTGATGCAGTGGATTTTATCACACTGCATGACCCCATCATCACTTGATCACATCAGGCTGTTCCTAACCCTTTCACTTTTATATTATTTGTCCTATTTAAAAATTTTGCATTTCGTGTGCATATATCATCTCATAGGTTCACATTGAGGACAATGCAATATTTTAAGTGTGGGGGAGGGAACCTTTTAGTTTAGTAATTTCAAATTTCTTTTCCTGTTAAAAAAAAACAAACGAAAAAATTGTGTGTTTTTTTCAAATTTTGTGTGTTTATTTTTTCAATTTTCTTTGTGTTTTTGAAATTTTTGAGCTAAAATGATTCTCATCACAATTTTGAAATGCATATCAATGAGTGAAACAATTTATCCCATGAAACTGAGCTTAAATGAATGCTGAAAATGACTTTGTTTCAAGTTCAAATATTTAGTAATTTCATGAAAAGTACACTGAATTTTGAATCCCATGCCACATCTCACTGTCTTTATATTTGAAATCACTTTCCTGTGAGGCTTCTGAACCATTATTTTCATATTCTTTACATTCACCTCAATTCTTGAGAGAACCAAACCATGCTTGATTTAACCAGAATTTGATATATTCCTGTCAAAACTTGAGGGTTTGAGGTACTTATGTTTAAATGATTGAGGCGTTTGTTTGGTATTAAAGCCCCTATTTCAAAGAATTCTTTTTTTATAATGGTCTAACTTGAATATTTAATCCTTATAGCCCTTATAATACATGCACATCCTGTTAGGTTAGCCACATTACAAGCCAATTTTCCCTATCCAACCAACTCTTGAAGTGAAATTGCATAATGTAGTTGAGATTAAGTGTGGGGGAAGCTATGTTGTGTTGTGCTACCACATTCTGTGAAACTTTGGGTGGAAAATTAAATTCTGAAGAGATGTGTTTGATGATGAAGAAATTCATTATATTTAAATCTATTCCTTTTCTGGATCTTTCAATAAAAGTGAAGTTGTGCCTTTTCTGGAGCTTCTAATTGTGGTGGAAAGCTGTGCCTATCTGGAGCTTTCAAGAAAATCATGTTTGAGAAGATTGACATTTTTGATGCTGAAATAATGAATACTGTAAACTTTTCATGACTTTTCATGATGATGGAGCTGAGTTGATACTATGGGGATTAATGAGGAGACCATATTTAAGTGAAAATTAGATTAATTCAACTTTTCTTCAAAAAGAGTCAAGCCCTCCTTATTCAGCCTCAGAATTTTTCACATCTAAATCCTACCAACCGAAAGCCACAGAACAACCCTGAAAAGTACTCATGATAAACATATGTCCTTAACTCACATTGGGTAGTGATGTAGGAATATATCAAGCCTATGGTGACCCTTGTATGAGTTTGGATGAGAAAGACATTGCAAAAAAAAATTGATATTTGAGTGATGAGAGAAAATTCAAGCAAGGTAAGTGTTTTGTGCATGGGAGGATAAATGAAGTGGAAATATATTGAATGATATAAATGAAGAACTTTAAATAATGGGTTTTTATGAGGCATGATATCTTTTGTTTCTTGGTGTGTAATTGTTTGATCTCAAGGATATGTGTTTTAAAATTGGTTTTGATTTGATTTTGATGTTTACTTGATATGAGGTTTTGCTCAGGAGTGAAAAAGGGTAAGTGTGGGGGAGTTGATAAAACACTATTTTATTGAATATTTTATTTATTATAAATGATATAATTTCCTCACTTTGTGTTAAATATGTTTAATTACAAAGTATTTGGGATTAGATCATTCATTTGAATATTTGATGAAAATTCCAGTTTTAACCTTTATAGATTACTGTAGTATTTCGAAGCTAAACATTTTTATATTTATTATTTGAATTTGAAAAGTTTTAAAAGTGTTCCTGAGATAATTATCTACAACTTTTATTCAGGAAACTAAAGCTAAAGAGTGCATTTGGTTGTTGCAAATGGGCCATGAAGTCAAAGTTGGGCTGGACTCTCCAGAATAGAGAATCTTATATATTTCGGCCATAACTCCTTCATCTGAGCCTTGATTAAGCCCAAATATTTATAGGAGATAGAGGACCCATATCCTCACATATTATCCTTCTAGAAGGCCGGCCAATTCATTCTTTTTGTGGTAAAATGGGCGGTGCAATTTGAATTAAAATATTTGGCCGAATTTCCACATTCACACTTGAAACCACTTGTAACCTCTCCTCCCCTCCCCTATATAAATTAGAGTTTTTCTCATTTGGATAGTTTGGGACGTGATTTGGGAAGTTCAGGTCAGAGGAGAGGTGGATCCACTCCAATTCTCCAACCATTTCAATAAGGGTATCTCTTGAAGCAAAGATCCCTTCGACGAAGCCTTCTTCTTCTCCTTCATGTTGTAATGATTTTGTTTGTGTAATAAACTTCTTTGTTCTTCTTTTATTTCTTATATTTTATTATATTTTGTTTAAATTTATTATTATCTTAATATTCCTCTTTGGGCTGTAATTATTGAGTAGAAGCTTTATTGGGTTATACCCATTATAAACCTTTGCACATGCAAAACGCTTCTACGATGATTACGCCACCCATAGAAGAGTAGTCTTTTAGTAATCGATCTATCTTCTACCCTCTTCATTTAATTATTTTGAATCAATGATCTAATTTAATTCAAATAATATGATCCATGAATTGTGTTTTTAAATTAAAATAAACTAAGCAAGCAATTTAACAATTAACACAAAAACACGCGAGGTCGGGATTTTGTATAAATTGTGAGAGCATAATCTTAATCGGTAATACAATACCACACGGGATAAATTTGTAGAGTTCAAATATAATCCCTAAAAACAATTCATCCTCATTTCCAGAATTGATATGTTCCCTAATTAACCACTGACCATAAGCTATCCTTATAACAACAATCAAAGCAGGGTGCTGCGATTGCGTGTTCTGAAGCTAGCCTAGGGTTTAAGTAATTTCATCTTTGTGGTTAAGTTAACTCTCGTAGGGTTAGAGGGATAAAAAATTAGGGGATCATAATTAAGTGGATATTTATTTAAATGATAATTATTAATAAGTGAATGAAGAGGTAGAGTTAGATCAATTACTCCTTTTAAAATAGATTTCTAAAAAAACATCTTTTTGTTGTGTCATTTTAATCGAACTTCATTTCAAAACTAAAAACAAAACAAAATACAATATTCTTCCAGAAAACTTCTTCTAGATTGATAATCTATAACCAACCCCCACCCTTTAAAGTAGTGTTTTTATTAAATTCTATTTTATTTGTTTTATAATACCTTTAATAAGTTGTTAAATTCACTTCCTCCTTTTAGAGACGACCTTGTTCAGACACTCTACTGCACCTAAGTACCCCAAAATCACACTAATCATTTGAGGGAGCGCACGACAGCGACCTATCAAATTGGCTCCATGATGTGGGATGAGTTTAAGAGATTATTTTTAAATAATTACTTTCCCCATATTTTTTATACAAAAATAGGGAAGGAATTACTTGAGATAAAATAGAAGGATATTGAATTAGTTAGTACCTATGAGGAAAACTTTTCAAGAATTGTGAGGTACACTTTGGTTATTATTATCTAACCTAAAAGTAAAGTTTATTGATTCTTTAGTGGATTAAAAACATGTCTCCAAAAATATTTATCCATAAGAGACTTTAGTATCTATTAATAAATTATTCAATGTGATCTTAGGGTAAAAATGAAGATTGGGGTTACCAATATATCACATGGTTTTGATAAGAAAAGAGATATGGAATTAAAATAAATTCTAAAAACCATGGAGAGAAGAAGATGATATTTTTTTTATGGTCGAAGTGTGGAAGGAAACATGAAAGAAATTTTCTTAAGGGGACTAGTCAATATTTTAAGTGTGGGAAGGAATATCATCAAAAAAATTAATGTTGAAGTGATGGGAAGAATAATTTTTCTAATGATGGAGAGAAATCTCCATAGAATGAACCACGCACACTCCAATATTTCAAATTAAAGGATTATAGGCATTAGGCTAACTATTACTCAAACATGAAGGTTAATTATGATGATCAATGAAAACATATTAAGCCCATAGACAAAGTAAAATATCACATGATCACTATTTATGAGGGGTAAAATAATAACATGGGTAAAGGTACACTTACCATCCGCTCTGGAACTGATAATATCTTATTTAATTCTAGATTTACCCACTCTTTTGTATCTGATGAATTTGTGAAGGGTATCACAATACCTCATCTATGATTCGATTTATAATTTTAAGTAAAAACACCTAATGGTATAATGACTACATCTCAAGTCTGTGATTCTTATCTAATTAAATTTTATGGGAATGTGCTTTCTACAAATCACATTATTCTTCATTTGGTTGAATTTGATGTTATCTCATGCATGGATTGGATTTATTTACATAAATCACACATCAATTAATGAGGAATGGAATCAATGTTTTATATTTCAAACCTAACTATGATTTTATATCATTGTGATAAAAAATATAAAATTATAATGGAAATTTCACCCATTATATGTGTACTAATTCATATTCAAAATGGTTGTTTATCTCAAATGGTTAGAGAGAAAATCAACATCGAAGATATGACTATTTTGTGTAATTTTTTTGATATATTTCCAGAATAGTTTTATAGTATTATACCAAATTTTTAAAGTTTAGTTTTCAATATTACTCAAACCTAGTGATACACTTATTTCAAAGACTCTATATTGAATAGCCCCGTATGAGTTGCAAGAACTGAAGAAGAAAATCTAGGAGAATATTGAAAAGGGATTAATTCATCCAAGTGTGTCACCTTAGGGTGAACCTATTTTTTTGTTAAGAATAAAGATTATCAATTCAAGTATGACTTTATTATCAAGAACTTAACAAGATCACCATCAAGAAAAATTATCCTCTACCCCATATTGATGACTTGTTTGATCAACTATGAAGAGCTCTATAATTTTCTAATATTGAACTTAATTATAGATATCATAAATTAAGTTTCAAGAACGAAGATATAACTAATACAACATTTTGTATATGTTATGGACACTATGAATTTATTGTGATTCCATTTGGCCTTACTAATTCCCTTTTTATCTTCACAGATTTAATGAATAGAGTCTTTAGAGATTACCTTGATTAGTTTGTGGTGGTATTTATAGATGATATTATTATATATTCAAAGGTCAAGGAAGAGTATTAATATCACTTGAGGATTGTATTCAAGACCTTAAGGAAATATAATTTTTATGAAAAATTTACCAAGTGTGAATTTTGGTTGTATAAAGTTTTATTTATGGGTCATATAATCTCAAGAAAGGGTGTCTCAGTGGATCCATCAAAGATGAGAGTTATTGAATATTGATTCAAACCAACCAATGTGATTGAGATTTATAGTTTTCTTGGTTTTTCTGGATATTATCAATGATTTTTAGGGAATTTATCATGGATATCTAATCCAATCAGTATGTTAATTATGGAGGGAACCAAGTTCTTCTGGATAGATGAATGTGAGTAAATGTTCAAGTAACTGAATAGATGATTAGTTAATGAAACTATTCTTATATTACCCTATAGTGTAGAAGGGTTTGTGAACTATAGTGATGAAAAAAATAAGGGACTAGGGTGAATCCTTATACATAATGATATAATGATAACTTATGCCTCATGCCAATTGATGGTTTATAAGAAAAAATACCCAACTCATGATTTTGTGTTAACTATGGAAATTTTTTCATTAAATATATGGTGAAATTATCTTTATGGATAAAGGGATGATATATATATTAATCATAAAATTTTAAATTATATATTCACTAAAAAATAGTTAAATATGAACCAAATAATATAGATGGATTTGATCAAAGATTATGACTACTCAATACATTACCACCCTGAGAAACTGAAAAGGTGGCTGATGGTTTGAGTCAAAAGAAGCATACAAGATTATATATGATGAGGATAAAAAAATATCAATATTTATAGATTTTAAAATGATGTATTTTTTAATATTGAAGGAATGGTAGAAATATTATCTATCTAAAATGAGTTTCTAACCATCTATCCATGTAAATATTAAAGAGGTGAACCTTAAGTGCAGATACAAACCAGAAAACCTTCTAGGAACGAGCTCTATAAGAGGATGAGCAAGGATCTTTCACCATAAAAGAAGCTACACGGATTGAAAGAATGAGAGGGTATGGCACCTACCATCAGGACAAGCCTATGCATGCACAAGATAGCCTATCCGAACAGCCATGTGAAGGTGGAGAGCTGATTTCACGACGAAGATGCTGGGGAGGAGTAGTTCCAAGTAGTTAGTTTGGGTTTTATGTAATGTTTGAATCCTACGGGAAATGAATTCCTCTAAGGCCTAAGATCCATGTAATACTTGCGCCTATAGTCATTGTAAGGGTTCCACCTCACCCCTTTAAAGGTGGATTATCAAAATCAATAAAAAATGAAGGCCTTCAGGCCATTGGATGGATTAAAGATGTGCAGAAGGAAGATATGAATATATAGAAAAAGGTGAGAAATTTTATTGAGTTAAACTAGATTTTTATGGAATGAAAAGGTTAAAAAACCTATGTATGTGCCCCTTAAATACCATAATTTAATAAAGAGATGTTGGATGAATCTCATAGTTCACCATCCTTTATTAATCCTAGAAGTATGAAGATGTATAGAGATTTAAAATAGTATTTCTGGTGGGACAACATGAAGATAGATATTTTAGAGCATGTATCTTGGTGCTTGATATTTTGGAAAGTTAATAATGAGAGATAGATAAGTCCAATGAGATGTTATAACCATTACCCATACCAGAATGAAAATTGAAAAACATCAGCATGGATTTTTTCAGCGGACTCCCAAAAATGTCTAAAGACTATATTTCTATTTGGGTTGTACTCGATCAACTTAAAAAGTAAAAAAAATCATTACCATAAAATAATATTTCTAAATTGACCATATTGACAAAATATAAATTAATAAAGTGGTAAGGATGTATATAGTACCACATTCTATTACATCTGATCGAGAACAAGGTTTACCAAAAAGTTTTGGTGAAGTATTAAGCAAGCTATTGATTTAGAGTTCTGTTTTAGTACTGCTTATCAACCCTATAAATATTTTCAGTCTAAGATAACCATTCAAACCTTAAAGGATATGATGATATCTTTTTATCTTTATTTCCAAGGTTGTTGGGATCAATAACTTCCACTAGTCAAGTTTTATTACAACAATAGCTTTCACTTGAGAATTCAAATGTTACATTATGATACCCTATATGGAAAGAAGTTTAGAACTCTTATGTGATGGGATGAAGTTGAAGAAAGAAATATATTGGGTCCTAATCTAGCTAAGAAAATGGAAGAGACAGTTAGATCTATTAAGCATCATATCAATCCAGTTCAGAGTCGATAAAAAATTTATAATCACATTCATCCATGAAATATGGAATTTGAAGTTGGTGTTAAAGTATTTATATGAATTTTTAAATGGAATAAGGTTATGATATATGGAAAGAAAGGAAATTTGAGCCTTATGTATATGGAACTTTTGAAATTTTTGGTCAAGTAAGGAAAATATCTTATCACTTTTCACTTCCACCAAACCTTTCTCAAGTTCATGATGTGTTCCATGTATCTATCCTGAGGAAGTATGTACATGATCCTTAAAATGTACTGAACTCATAGGTTGTAACATTAGAGTATGATCCTTGATATAAAGAAAAGCTGGTAAAAATATTTGATCATAAATATAAAGTGTTGTGGAACATGACTACTCACCTGGTTAAAGTTCATTGGAGGAATCATAAATTCAAATATGCTACATGGGAACCTGAGGATGTGATGAAACAAATACATACCCACTTGTTTATATCAGAGTGATATAATTTTCTAGGATAAATTAATTTTTAGGGGGTATAATTCAAATACCCATGATTTTATGATATATTTATCTTTAATTTTTTTGATAGCTTGTGATACATGCAACCCTGAGCCTAAATGAACCGTAATATAGTATACCATTGTAACCTTTACGTTGGATTAGATGGTATGAATGGGAAGAATAAAATTATGAAAAATTTATGGTTTACACATGTATAAAATGAGTTCATTGGTTATCAATTTATTATAAATGAAAATAAGAAATCATTTGAAAGTAAAAGAGACGTTTTTTCTAAAAATCTGTTTTTATGAGAACAATTTTTATTTTTATTAATAAATTAAATTAATCACTATTTATGAATTATTTTAATTAAATTTATATATTATATTTTCAATAAAAAATTTCAAAACTCAACTAATGTTTTTTATATTCATCGGATAAGGAAAAATATAGTTTTATGCTAAAAAATGTGTTTTTCTAAAAAATGGTTTTCATCGCATTTTTCTGAATTATTATTAAATAAATTTATTACATGTATATAAATTGAATATTGAATAATGGATAATATAATTTTAATTAGGAGTATCAAATTTGGTAAATATTCCCTTTTTA
Organism: Viscum album; assembly: GCA_963277665.1. Lineage (NCBI taxonomy): Eukaryota > Viridiplantae > Streptophyta > Magnoliopsida > Santalales > Viscaceae > Viscum > Viscum album. Next base: position 628,020,507 of record OY728134.1, on the reverse strand, counting down.
TTTTTGGTTAATATGAATAGTATCCATAGTAAATTTTTTGTCACCCTCGTAAGGGTAAAATGGGTAAAATAGTGTTAAACATCAGGATAAGGCTTAAAAATTTCTAAAAAATATTCCTTTTTCATTTGAATGATTAGATTTTATCCATTTTCATCCAATTTTCAAATATATTCTCACTTGGTTCGATATTACTTTGATTATGACCTTTTTAAAATTTAAGAAAAGAATAAATACAAAATGTCACTCTCTTGATTTTGATATCTATAAATTTTTTATATAAGGATAAAATGATGATAAGTTCAGTTATAATTGTTTATTTGAAATATAAATTATTTTTTTAATCGTATTAATTTATTTATAATTTTTAGTAATTGAATAATTAACTTAAATTCCTAGGCAATGTCTACACAATATTTATTCAATTTATAGAAAAATAAAATTAATGATTTTAAAAACATTGAAAGTAATAAAATTTGTGTGAGTGATTGTGTTCCATGTATTTTATTTATTAATACAACATATTGTATTTTTTAAAAAAATTTATATTTTCCATTTTTTTTATTTTTGTCTTTAAAGTTAAATTTGATGAATAGTGACATAAATGATATTTTTTGAAAATAATATTGTATTAAATAATTTAAAAATAATTAATATATTTAAAGAGGAAAACATGGATAATATATAGACTAAAAGTTCATTCCTTTTCAATATATTAACCAATTTTCACCTTATAAGTAAAATTATAACCCTTTAGTATTGAAAAAGTCGTTACAATAATTAAGGTTGAAATTGGTTAACCAAGGGGTTAATAAAAAATATAAGGTTTAAAATGGCACAAAAAACTTTGTAAATTTCATTGGATAATGGAATTTAGACCAAAGAAACTTTTTATTTTAATATTTTTCCATTTGGAAGCATTTGAATTGAGAATTAATCAATTATATTTTCATCTTTTTTTTAATTCCAAGAGTGCCCCTCTCCTCACTTATAAAATGACATATTATCCCCTCTATTACTCAAACTTTTTGAGCCTTCTATCTCATCCAATACCTACCATAATACCTTACCAACTTCCTTCACCACATCCTAGAGCTTCTAGTATTTCTAAAAATCCATCCCTTTAGGATTATGGTGTAAGACAAAAGAGGGTTCTCAATGAAGAGGTATAACTCTTAACTAAGAATTTTCAATTTTATTTCTTCTTAAAACTATTCTAAATACATGGTTTCCATTATAAAATAATTAATTAAGTATATTAAATATAACTAATTATTATTATGATGATTTAACAACCATTATCTACCTTATTTCTATCCTATGGAAAGCGAAAACATCGCTCGTGAGTCCGTATGACTTATCATCTCTACGTAGGAGTGTAATTTATTTTTCATCACCAATTTATTTGTATGGTTATTATGATGGATTTAATTAATATATATTTTATTTATTATATTATTATGATTCTTTAATGGTGAATTATTTTGGAATACATCTCAATAAAATCATAAATTTTATTATACTCTATTTATTTTTGGAAGCTACATGTTTTCCTTATATTTTACTTTCATTAAGTGCTTAGGAGACCCAAAGAATATTTTTAAGAAAAATTAACTTTATTTCTATGTTAATTGAAAAATACTTTTTTCATATCCATGATTTGTAAAAATGTTTTGAAGAATGATTTCAGTATTCTCCTATGATTTTTTGAAGTCATTTTTACCAATGATTAAATTTTTAAATAATGCTTTAAAAGGTATCTTCATGTCATTTTAAAAATGAGGTAATTTTTGATTTTTTAAATAATTTTTAAAGGAAAATATTCTTTTTTACTTATATATTGTGAATGTAATTTCCCATCGCTATGATCAACCAATGATTTAAAGCTTCCTTTACAAGTTTCCAAGTTTAATTTCAAATAAAATGTTTTATTTAATATTTGGGGAATTTTTAGATTATAAATGAGAGATTTCAAAGTGAATATGGTATTTTCCTCAAGAAATTTTCTAATTGATCTTTTAAAGGAAATTTTCATCTAATACGACATCCTTTAATGTTATATAATCTTTAATGGGGATATTATCCAAAGATAGAATCCTTATTAATTATTTGGACGATTTATTATTATAATGAAATGATTTTTATGAAACCCATTCAACTTCTACAAGTTATGATATGATTAATTGTTAAAATATTCATGAAATATTTTTCTTTTCCATGTTTTATACTATGATGAAATATTTATGAAATCCATTTATTTTCCATATGTTATGACATGATGAAATGTTTATGAAACCTATTTCATTTTTAAGGGTTATGATATGATGAATGTTTTATGATCTTCTGGAATAGATATGCATTATTTTTATTACGAGAAGTGTGGGAATAAAATTATACAACCCTTCAATGAATTTTGTAAATATGGATATATCATGATATAATAAGGACTGGAATGGTGAGTGAAACAAGTTTATTAAGGTACTTTATATAGTATGATGGTATTGGAAGTGAACCTTGACTAATATGATGGAATAGGAATTGAACCAAATCCACTCCGATAGTCATGGAAATGAGCCTTGACTACTAATAAAGTGATTTTATATGATTATGTGTATGCCAAAAACTTATGTATTATACTAATTTTATACTCTCATGTCACATGTTCTTTGATTTATTTATGATTAATGTCTTATTAACTACCGAGATTTATTCCATTACTCAATATTATGATCTATGATAAATAGGATATGATTTTAAAATGTTATGCTCATGTTCTCATATGATTATTCCCATGTTACTGATGATGGAGGTAGGAAAGGACTCTTTATGGGTTTTAGTGGGTAAGCTTGTGGCTTAAGATGGATATGGAGGTTTACAGAGTTTTGGTTTTCAGAATTTGAATGTTGAAGTTTTGAATTTTGAATGTGGTGGTGTGGTTTTTGTGGATATTGGGTTTTTGTTAATAGTTGGATCCTTTTTGTACGGTTCCCACTTACCCAAAAAGTGGCTATTTTCAAATACAAAAAATGGTTTTTGGTGGTGTAATAAGGGTGGTAGTTATAAAGAAATTAGTGGGAGATGATGTAGATATATTATGAATAAGTTGTTTATATGTATCCAAGTTTCCAAAGACACTAGATCTACATGATTCTAGAATATATCATAATGTTATGTAATGAAAATTCATTTATTAGGATGTGATATTTATATATGAAAAGTATGGGTCATTATATACATATCAAGATATGTGTATTTATTATATAGATCACACTAGGAACCTTAGTCTCTTGAGTTGCACTAATGTTTTTCTAGAGTCCACTCTTTACTTACATATATGTAATTGGGATTTTATATTTGTTTTCAATGATGCTAAGGCCCACATGGTCATATAGTTAGGCCCTTGGATAAGGATAATGTTTTGGGTAAAGTGTGTATTCAAAATATTTTTTCATGTATTTACAAAGAGTTGTGATTTTTTTCACTAAGCCCTTATGAATTTTAGTGCAAGTGAGAGATTTTTAAAAGTGAACATAAAATACATGCATGAGATGCATGGTTAATACATTAATACGATTCATGAGTAATATATATATATATATAATATTTATATATTATATTAAATATACATTTTATGGATATTCAGTTAATTTTTATGTAATGCAATGTCTTGCACCGCTAATTCATACCACATGGTTTTCCATCATTTTAGAACCAAATTTTGGTTCATTAAATGATTTTATTATTCATTGAAATTTTAAATTAATATTAAACCTAAATAATAGTGATTAATTCAATGAATTAAAATTGGGGAGCATTAGGAATCTTCTATTTAAAGAGAAGATTTCACTTCTATTGGGTGTGGGTGTACAAATCAAATTTATTCTATGTTACTTTCATCAATTTCATGAAAAAATAAATGAATCTCAATTATTCATAAATTTTTGTTTATAATTTCTCAATGAATGAACTATAACCCCTTTAGTATATAGGTTTACTCTTGATAAGATCAAGGATCCATTAGTTTATGTATCACTTCATAGGCAAGAAGCATATGTTTACTTCTTCAGTGATCTTACTCAAACAAAATCCATTGAGATTAGAGAATAATTAACTCATTTCAATGTCTTAATACTAAGAATTTTTGGTGCTCTATTTTTCATATTATTATTAAATTTTATTTCATTAAGATAAATATGGTTATTTTTGGGTTATTTTGTGATGCCAATAATCAAAAAGTGATTAAACTAAACCCAGTATGCACTATAGGGATTCTAGAAAATAATTATGTTTTTATGGTATATGATTCTATTTAAAAAAAATTAATTGATTTTTGGTGGTTTATTATACCATTTAATTTTAGTGTTTTAAAAAAAATTAGATTTGGTAGTTTTTTTATTGGTGGATGTTCACAAAAACCATTTCAGAACCGTTATTTAGCATAAATTTAAACCACCTTTAAAAAAATTATTTTTTTGCTGTTAGAACTAAAAAAATTAAAAGTTAAATATATATTTGATTTCCCCCATATTTATCTGTTGTTATAAACACTAAAAATTGTTTTCATGACATTTACTCAGATACTAGATAAATTACAGTCATTTTTTAATACATAACAATGGTTTTAACTTCCGTGTATATTAAATGTGGAAGTTTTCCAAAATTAATAGTGATTTAGCCTACTAATATTAAAAAAAGAAAAAAAATTCACCTGTAATTTGATCTCATATACCTGAGAAATTAAAAAAATACAATTACTAAAATGGAATGAAAAAAATAAATATAATTATCATTATAAATTATGACAAACAAGATTAAAATATTTTATAAGTATATATAATTTAACACTAGTCATATGAGAATAGAATAAACCCATCATTACAAAAAAATGTCATACAAGTTGAGGATGCATAAGAATAAAAATATGTAATGAATCAGACACTGTTAAGAATTGCATCTGCATCACTGTGTCTGCCTCAAGATAATAGATACTCGTCATTATCCTAATGACTTCTAGGCTTTAGTTCTAATAATTAAATAATTTAAAAACATAAATTATATTATATTTAACAATAATATGAAAAAATATAAAAAGGAACCATTTGTACCTTCTAAGAATTTCGTATCGTGTCATGAAATAAAGTATCGAAAGAATCCCCCACTACAGCAAACTACTCATCCTAAAATATCATGTATGACTACTACTCTGGTATTTTGGTCTCAAATATCACAATTTTTTTTAGTGATTTTGGATCATAAACACTACCATGAACCAATTAAGGATAGGTTTCCTATTTAATGATTTTGAGGAACACCTGATGACCCATGATGTGGATGGTCCAAAACCCATCATTCACACATAACTAAGATGCTCATTGCCTGAAACCTAGACAATAACATATCTCTAGGAAAATGATGATGATATCAAGGTAATTTTATCATATTACCCGTAAATTTTATCCTATACCATGAATAATATAATATAATAAAGTGATTCATAAATTAAACTATAAGATATTTTTTTGGAGTAAGGTTTGTTATATAAAGGGGTGATCTCCTTGAGTGATTGTTTTTGTAGATATTTTGAGAGAGTTAATATAGAGGGCCAGAATTTTATGTTTCAAAATATTTTTTTTGAAGAGGAGGAGTAGTTATTATGGGTAATTTTAGATCTTAAGAGTAAGAGTCTAAATTATAAAAGATCATTGAGTTGATAGGGAAAAAAAATAAAGTTCCAAAAGTTATGTTTTGGATAATTAAATTATAGAAATTGATGTTATAATAAGAATATGATTTTTATTATTCAGGTGTCTTGGGGGAAGATTAGTTTTTTTTAGAATAAATTGAGAGTAAAAGTGATCATACTCACTTTGTTTAGTAGTAACATTAAAACTGGTGGGAACCCGTATAATCACTTATTAGGAGAAAATAATATTGAGAAGAAATATTGGGTAAATGGTGATATATTCCCCTAACACTTTTAATCATTGACTAATTTTTGTGGAAAATTTTTCTAATACTAGATTTGAACACAACAAGGACGTATTCACCTACACTGGGGGAAAACCTTGTAATTTTTTTTTCATTTCTTTCATTTACTTTAATTTTTATTGTATACGTTTATAGGTGAGTTTTAATTTTTCAAGGATTGAGACTCTAACAAGTCACATTGATTAATTTAAAATTAAACAAAATTGTAAAAAGAGTACCACTAATTCAACCCCCCTTCTCAATGGTACATCACATTACTATGAACTTCAAGAGGTATCAAAGCTGATGGGTTTTAGACAATATAATAATGATTATCAAAAGTTGTGGAAGTGATTTGAAACCCTATTTCTAGGATATACCATGAATAATATATGAAACCTATATGAAAACATAAATGATGATATAATTTCAACTTGTGTTCCATTTTTTGAAAATCTTTTTCCTACACCTTTATCTTCATACGCATTTGATGACGGTCACATATGGGCAGCCTAAGGAAATCCCCTCTCCATGGTGTATCTAGGGGCTGAGCAAATAATTTGACATTCAGATGATATCTATTCAACCTCCATGGAATGATAGTAACTCAAACATTAATGATAATAATAAATATAATTTTTTAGGTACCAGGGAGTTTTATCTAAGCATCATAAAAACTGACACCACTATCATCACATGTGTAACACCCCAACCAAAATCACTAGGTCTGGACCAGAGTTCCACACAACCTCATGTATTCCTCCCCATAATAAAGAGGCTTTTAAATATTGATGAGGTCTTGAGAGACATTATAGGGATACTATGACCTTAATAACTAACAAAAAAATATAGAATACAATGGAAGAAAATAATAATAATACCAATAAAAATTAATTAAATAATCTAATATAAAACAACATAAATAATAAAAGTATCATCCCATGCTATCATAATATGACATTTAAATCATACAATGGAAACCCATATAAATTATCCCTAAATATGTAAGATCAATTTAATAACTCAAGGGAAATAACTAAGAAACATGTGGAAAAACATCTAAGACATAGAGTATACCCCATCATCATCTTGCATCATCTTGCTACTCCTACACCACCACCCACTGTAGGGCCCTTTCCAATAAATATATCTTTGATCATAAAATCTATATGAAAATCAAGATACCCATGTAGGGAATGAGTAAAAGACCCAGTAGGAAAAAACCAGTGATCCTTAACATCAATTCATAATAAACACAAGTGCATTCCATAACAATAATATAATCACAAGTAAACAAAAAATAATCATACATGTTCATAACTATGTTGGGTCATTGAAAACCAAATCTACCTGCTTCAGATCCATTTTAGAGGGAATGTAATATGTCTTCCTATATTACATGGCCAACCAATCACCTATCTACATCCCCTTTAAAGGGATATTCATGCATTCCATTATGGGAAACACTCACGTCAACCCAATTCACAACTCTGGGATAAGCCACATTTCACGCATCAACCAAATTTTACAACTATAGGGAAAGCCACATGCCAAATATTGACCCAATATCATAGATCTAGGGAAATACATCACATCATCCACACTCCCCTTATAGGCACGTAACTAGCCTATATGACTTAACTTGGCCACTCAATTTCATAGACAAAGAAACTATACATGTAACACAAAATTCTACAATAAGGTATTTCATAGCCATGTAATGTTAAGAAAAGGGTCATATAGCTAACACACATCCATGTATAAACCGAAAAAAGTATAGGACTCATGGGGACACACACACACACAAACCACACATGCTTTCCAAACTCATATATATATAGTGCTTAAATGATAAGGGTTTCTTATCTCAAGCACGTTGATTCCAAAATCCAAGCTCTACTAAGGATTATTAGAAACAAACCAAATCAACACATAAGATATTTTACAAAATGATTCAAGATAATGAGGGAGCCATAGTCTTATATATGTGATTAATCCCAATATAAGGATGAAAAACCAACTATATTGGTATAGGAAATCAACTAGAATCACTAAGAGTTGATCCTATGATGTTGGGAATGAAACCATGAGTTTGGGACCTAGAAGTGATCTTGAAGATACCCTAGAGTCACCCAAGGTTTAAGATAAAATAATGGAAAAAGTTAGGGTTTTAGGGGACTCATGAATTTATAGTTAGTATGAGAAAATATTCATCATGATACAACACATTGGGCCACACTATAATGGGCCCCAAATCGACAAAAACTACGATGCAAAGGAGGTGTCGACATTACAATGGTGACTAGTCAAAAGTTTGTCTAGAATCCACATGGTGGTCAATGAAAATACCTTATCAACTTGGGAAATGGACCATAGTATAATGATTATCACCACACCATATCCTATAATCCCTCATAGAAACACTACACCGTAACCATGCTCCATGGCGCAATGATGCCAAAATTGGAAGGACTTCCCGAACTCTACCTTCTAGGTCTTCATGTCCTAGAAAAAGATCCTCACTGTAGTGAACTAAAAATTAGAAAAACCACCAAAACATATCATTGAAATACTCAATATTGTTTTCATTAGTAACATCCTGATATATTCAAAGGCCTCGAAATTACATGCTATAAAACACCTTTAGATTGTATTGAGTATGCTTAGAGCACATCATCCTTACACCAAGATCTCAAAATGTCACTTGGATCTAAGAGGCATGTTTCCTCATGCATATAATTTATAATTAAATTATTTATATTGATTTAGATTGTATCATGATGTTTGAAAGGTTTACGATAGATAACTATGTTATGGGTTGGACCTTAGATAGACGTGATGTGCTTTATATTTATGGAAAAGCAGTGGTTACTTCTTCTATGATAGAAGAGATAATGAGGGGATCTCATGATTCATGGTTGGAATTAAATCCATGATAAAAAATATGTGTCATGATATCATATAATAATTTTGGTGGCTTGGAATGAAGAGGGACATTTAATGGCTTGTATCTCACCATTTTACCTTTTAGTGGATCAAAACTGAGCATTAATGACATGGATGGTCACATTATTCACTTATGGTTTCTTTCTAGAAGTGGGATGAAGTGAAAATACTGTTAATGATGGTATTTACTATGAAAAAGATTAGATGATATTTTTTATGGGTTATAGTTGATCATCTAACTAATGTGGCTCATTTCTTACTGATTTGAGAGACTCATTCAATGGATGAACCGAACAAGCTCTATCTTTGAGTGATTTGTGGTAGAATGAGATTACTTTTACCTTTGTATCTGATAGAGACACTAATTTTACTTATTGATTTTGTAAATTATTGTTGAATAATATGGTAAGTCAGTTAAAACTAAGTATATATTATCATATACAGACTTATGGGTAGTTGAATAGAATAATCCACGCCTTAGAGGATATGATATGACCATGTGTTCTAGATTTCTGTATAGAATGAGATAATAATTTCTACTTTATTAAATTAAAAAAAAAATAGTTTCCGGTCTTCAATTCATTTGGATCTCATTGAGTATTTAGATGGTTGGACATGTTGTTCACCACTTTATTAGCATGAGGTCGGTGAGTCCATAGTTATTGGTAAAAGTATGGTGGATGAGACTATAGAATGAGTGAATTTGATTCATAAGAGGATGAGTTTTTTCTCAAATAATACAGGGAACATATACCAACCAAATGAGATGACCTTTAGAGTTTTCTATGGGAAACCAGGTCTTCTCTTGGGTGTATCCTTAGTTAGGAAATCAATGATTATATACTTAAGGTAAAATAGAACCTTGTTTTGTTGGACTATTTGAGATCATAAAACATGATAGGATGGTATATCGGTTGGAGATTCCTCCATGATATCGAGTTATGAATGATATGTTCCATGTGTCTCAACATAGAAAGTACAAGCCTGATTCTATGTGTGTGATCGACTGTGAGGATATTGAGTTATAACTAGATGAATTTTATAAGAAGTGACCTATTCATATTTTCAATCAAAGTAAGAAGGTGCTTTGGGGAAAGATGGTTCCTATTGTTTAGTGTCTATGGAAACAAGATCATGTCCAAGAAGAGACTTGGGATTGGGAATATGAAATCTGGGAATAATAACCTGAGTTATTAAAGGACTTACATAGGCACTTCTTGATGACATGGTGTCATTAAAGGGGTATATCTTTAACACCCTCAATTTTTGAAGGTCCCTTAATTTATGTTTTCACATACCTTAATAGTTTTTTTGATACTTGTTAAAATACTTGAGATGAAATTTCATCTGAAATCCTCTAAAAAGTCTGAAAAAAAATACTAAGGTAAGAAAAAACATAAATTAATACACCTTGTAAAATTAAGGGTATTAAAGAGTGAAAGTAATATATAAAGAAACAATAATGCTTCTCAGGATAATGCATTTACTCATAAGTTTATAACACATGAGTGAAATATTATTTGGACAACTCAATAATCATATGCATGAATATATAAATATTTTATAGATTTCATCTTATGAAATGGTTTCTTTCAATTAAAAATTATCTGGGAGGAAAAATAAATGATAGTAGTTTATCATTTTGTTGTAAGTTTCATAGAGAGATATACCGCGCATGTAAATCATAATTTTCATACTATAAGAAATTGACTATATATATCATATATATGCATGGATTTAGGGAATATATCCATCATTATACCAATTTAACTAAATCCTAAAATACTTTTTTCCATTTAAAATTATATTGTATCATATACAATAACTTTTGAATCCATATTCAAAAATCTATTTGAATATTTTTCCAAAACACTTTTGAAAAGTTATCGTTAACTTCACCTTATATAAAATCATATGCAATACCTTGTGAACAACCATCTAATGTACTTATGGATTAACTCTAAAACATTTTTAATATAGATCTCTAATTCAAACTCAATCACCATTCAGTCAACCATAAAGTGTGATCCCACACACCTTTATAGTATTGAAAAAAATACAAATCATAGGATTCATACATTAAAGAAAAGAGTGTCCTTTAGAAAAGTGTCAATGCTTCCCAAACTATAAATATATCTATCATAGTCTCCATAAAACATATGAATCTATAAACATATTTCAACGAGTCTACATCATATGTAAACATACATTCTCACATTTCCCCTTTTTCTAAGACATAAAGTGACTATGGGACACAAAGTATGTAAATCCCATATATCTAACTCATATATTCTTAATTCTTAGAGTGTAAACTGAATTGATCAATGAATACATCAAATATCATTAATCCTTATGGATAATCATGTCACATGTACGTTATCTATATATATATATATAAAATATAAAGGTGAAACCACACACTAATAGAGTCTATCACAATCAAGGGACCATATGTCATACTCATCATATGAGAGAAAAAAATTCAATCTTGGTTAAGCTCCAATCGATGACATGATTAGAAACATACCCAACCACCTCTGTATTAGCTAATTCAATATGTATACTTTCATAACTATTGTATGAAATTATTAAGGTTATCATGATAGGTATCTCACTAACCAGAGGTAATGGGGACTCAAATATGATCATTGCACCCCTATTATAGAAGAGACATCTATATGAAACTCCATGTGGTATACTAAGTAGGTTATATAGTGTACATAAAGAATATTATTCTTTGTTTTTTGACACATGATTATATTCTATATCTCTATATGAGAATCATATTCATGCTAACCTTAACATATCATCATAACCTATAATACTCCACAATGGGCATCCTTTAAGGATGAAATCAAAGTCATAGTTTGAGAGGTTTTTTGTCATTACACTTCGTGAAATATATATCTATATATATATTTATGTATCAAATGTGAATGAATGATAAGATAGAGGTTTATATAATATAATACATTTAAATATTCTTAATCTCTTTAAGAATATTTAACAAAACTAACATAATACCTGGTTTATCATATCATATATGATAAACTGCCATATCAGCCTTATGTATGCCACACTTTCTAGGTTTTTTTGAGACAATTCATCACATGTAATCCCTATCACAAATCTATGTGACCATATTATAAAACCCTCCTAATAAAATTTTTAGTGAGAAACATATATAAAGTAAACTTTTTTTGTCTACTTAAAACCCTTTTAAGTTCATCATCACCATTCATGGAACTTAATTCCATCAAAAAAATTTCTTGAAATAATGAAACATAGATTACTATTTACCAAAAAATCCTAAACTCTTTTAGGATATTAAGTAAAATTGTCTTTAAAACTAGAATATTATAATATTTTAAATTTTTTATTTCTCTAAAGTACAAATATACTCCCACTAGCATCTCAGACACTATATTCCTTTCAAAATATCTTTATAAGATGCAAAAACCATTATGTGTTTTAAGAATAACACTTATTTTTTTTTTATGGGAATATTTAAAAAATAAATTATTTTTTACATATTAGATATTATATGTTTTTATAAAGATTTTCTTTGAAAATAAACCTTTGTTAAAATATGTTATTGATGGGTGGAGGGAACACATTCCCTTGTATTTTAATAAATAGACGGATAGAAACTTTTATGAATATCTTCTTATATAAATACGTTATATAACCCAATGAATTATAAACCATGTGTTTACAATTAATTATCTCATAATTTTCATAAAAACCCATTTTTAAAATCTATATTTGATATCACATACCCTTAAAAATAAAATAATTTATTTCCATAACATCCATACCAGACAAGGAAATTCCATGGATTTTTATAAAATCATTCGATTTTATCTTGGAAAATCCAATCACATTGAACTATTACTCTTCCTTTTTGATATCCCTTAGTTTCAATGACCTTCATTGGATTCTTAAAAAAACATTGTTAAACTTTTCAAATAATTTTTCTTCTTCCATTTTGAACTTTTACCTACTTGTATTGTCTATACATTACTTAGTACCTAGAAAACATATTCCTAGTTCTTATAATTCCCAAAAAGTTGAGAATATCAGGTAAAAATTCTTTGAATTCAATTATATTATCAGATCATTTCAATATATGAAAATAATACAAATTTCCTTACTTGAACAAACTATTTTCAATCTCTTCTTAATGAATGTTATAGAATTAAAAAAATCATAAACCATGTGTATTAAATACACCCATATCATTTAATTTAAAAAACTATGATTCATATTCTCTTATCAAGAGCTAAATATGATAAAAATAAACATCTTATGATAATTTTGTCCAAGATTTAAGTATCAAAGTTATCAATATAAAAACTCCTTTTCTCTATTACTTGAAAGAAAACTCCAAGCTTCAATTTTTTTTTCATATTCTTACCTTATGTATATTTACTACACTTTTTTAAAACATGTAAATGATATCATATATCTGTCATAAAAATAGAATTAATTTCTATAACTAATAGTTTTTTAAGGAAATTTTTTGTCTCATAGAGTCATCGACATATTCAATCATATTGAATATCATTTTATATACGCAATCACATTGAGTATATGAGACTAAAATTACACAAGTAATTAATGTACCCAATCGTATTGAGTACATGAGTGGGGACTGGTATTCCCGTGGTCATTTTTCATATAATTCATATGAAACCTTAAATGAATCACTCTTTGATTAAATGAGAATATTTATTCACTTGTTGAACAATTTAAACACTTGGTTACTATAGAAGGAACTACTTTGACACATATAATTTTCTTTATGAAATTTTATTAAATCACCAATTTTTCTTAATTACTATTCTTTAGTTACTAATATTAAGATATACTTACACTATGCTTCTCCTTATCAAGGATTTATCACAAAGTGTATATTGATGGTGATAATGATATTATCTACAATAGATACTTTTATCCAATGATTATCATTTATTATTGACTATTTAATAAGTATTATTATTAAATGGGATCTCATAAAAATGATAACCCACTTTAAAAACACATCATATCCATTATCAGGAAAAGATCTATATTTTACCATGACTTTAACTAGTTATCATGTAAATAGGTCATTATTATATTTGGTAGAAAAAAAAATTCAATCATATCATATATGTATCTTGGATAGTTAAATAGAAAACTCTTTTTCCAATCCATCATATTTATATAATCTACTCAATTCCTATGGTATCCTAACCATTAGGGATTCCTAAATAGTGTAACCCAAATAAAATCCCAAGAATAAACCAACAAAGGACAATCAAGGGATACTTGTTATAAGATAAACAATACCATCAATATAATCCAAAGTAACTTATAACATTATTTCCTTACACAATATCATATAGGGCTACTCATGATGAACGTGACAATACCAGGTTGAATAATTTAGGGATTGACAAGTTTAGCTTGAAGAGGAATCTCACACTTAGTATTTAAAGGGGATTTTAATCTCAACATATTATCTCATATTATTCCCTTTTATGTATGCCTGCTTCTACTAATTTAGTTTGTAATCATATTTTTTTCTACCTAACCAATATATTCAAACCATATTGATGTGTAACTCTTCACACAACCCAAATTTTTTTGTTACTTACCCAAAATTAGAATCCAAGTATATTTATACATTTTCAATTCATCATATTTATATTGTACATGAACATTTCATGTAATATCATAATGTTACAATGTATTTATAATATTTATATGAGTAAGATCAGAGTGATAAATAACTAACCCCATTAAATATCCTAGAAAAGTTACATGTCTCTAGGTAAGTAGTCTAACCCCAAGTCCTTCTACCTCAAGACACTTTACTCAATAGAGAATATAATTCATCATAACTCTAACACCTAATATGCACAAAATATATTCAATAACTAAATTAAACATAATAACTTCAATGAAAACCTGAGGTCAATGTAGATGAAAAACTATATTAATTATGGAGTCATTCCTAGAATGTAATGCAAGGCTATATCATTGATGTAGTTCATCATTTTAAACTAATTCATACATAAATCATTATATAAAAAGTTTATGAATATGAAAAAATAGAGAATAAACTTTAAATAAATGAAAAATTCAAATATTTAAACATGGGATTTTTATTTATGAACAATTCAAAAATAAAATAAAATTATAAAAATTTAATAATTTTTGCTTTATATTATGGTAATTTCATAAATATGAACATAGAATTTAATATTAATTACATAATCTTGAATATAAATACTTTATATTCAAGACAAAATGAACTCTTTCATAATAACCATCACATATAATTTCCTTTTAAATATAAGATATTTTATGAATTATAAAAAATTTTCAATTCAATTTTTATTATGTAAACATAATATAATGTCATATAATTAACATTATTTAAACCATGATCATATCATTCATAAAAACACTTTTTATATGGCTTAAATAATATCCAAATAAGGTCCCATTTAATTTTAAATAATTCAAAATAACTAATTACGAACTACTACTTTAAATATAAACTATTTTATATTTTAACCTTGTTTCATAATATATAATACTTTATAAATGATCACTTATGATTTCTAAATAAACACTTTTATTTATTAAACATAAGTTATTACATATAAGTTTTTAAAATGTATTTCAAATATTAACAATTAGTATTTGGAAATATAAAAGTTTTATAAAAAATAATTGATTAATTACAAACCATTTATAATTAAATTATTTATTTATAATATTTTTATAAACTAAATATTCTAATAATAATGTTTAATATTATCTATAAATATTTTATAAATCATAAAAACCATTTTATATTTTAAAAATAATTTTTTAATTTTTTTCTTGTTTATCCTTACATAGAATCCATATTTTGTGTATGGGTATACTCTCTCTACCATTACATAGAAAATTTACATAAGTGTAGATATACATGACCCTTACATAGAATAATCTACATAATGGTATAAAAGGTCATAGATTTACATGAACTCTTCATGTAAGGTTAAGTACAAATATACCTTTAACTAGATATTTTGGAACCCTCACATTAGGGTAAAATCAATTTAGTTAATTTATAGTAAGGGTAGACCTCTAGTTGTGTCAAGGTAACATGTCAGTTACCTTTATGCAATCCTTTAAAACACTACTCTTTCTTTATGTACATGATTTATGTAAAGGTAAGAACCATAATAGCTTTACGTAACATTAACATAAACATGATGACCCTTACAAAAAACCTTTCAAATAAAGTTGAGGCACCAATTACCTTCTCATGACCAATCATGTAAAGGTAATTCCCTTGTCACCCTTACACAGTTTAAAGAAAACCATGATTACCCTTACATGAACCCATTCACATAAAGGCAAGTTAGGAGTTACCTTTACATGACCATTCACATATATGTATCTCCTTTATAACCTTTATGCATAAAGGTATACATAATTTTAGGTTGTCTATGTATAGGTAATTAGGTTATGACCTTTACACATACCCTTACATAAATGTAAATCATTTTAATAGAATTTCCAGAACTACTAAAACATGGTGCTCTATTTTTCTTGTTTTATCATTTTTGAGAAATATTTCATAAATCTAAACGATAGGATTTCTTTAATACCACTGATTGGTTTAGAATGAATCTAATAATAATTATTGAAAGTTATGGATTCGATTTAAAACCCTATTTATAGGATATCCTATGCATGATATATGAAACCTATGTGGAAACAAAAATAAAGATATATTGTAAACATGTATACCATTATCCAAATAGATTCTACCATATCTTAATTTTCAAATGTGTTTTTAAAGGTCATATAAGGGCATATGAATGATTTACCCCCTCCATGGTGTATCCACAGTTTGAGAAAATCATCCAATATTGGGATGGGATATATTATACCTCCATGACATGATTTTTACTTAATCATAAAAGAGAATAATAAAGAGTGTTTTTCTGGTATCAAGGAGTTTCTACCAATCATCATGAAAACACACACACCACTACTATAGAATGAAAATAATATATAAATTGACCAGAATGATTTTTGGGCTACCGAATTTACTCATGTTTTTATAATATATGATTGAAAACTACTTTTTCCAACTTAAGCATCATATTCATGAATATATAAAACTCTCCCACACTTCATATTATGAAATAGTTTCATTAAATGAATGATTATGTGGAAGGAAAAATAATTGATAACAGTTTACCATTTTGATGAAAGTTTCAATGAGTGATATACCATGTGTTAAAACCATAATTTACATGAAATATGAAACTACCTATATATATATTATATATAAAATAATATAGGTCATATCTCCTTCAAAAGAAACCTAAAAATCCCTCTCAAAGATCCTTACTTTGTTAGACATAAAGAATATAAATTCAGTTAATAGTAGAGGCGTTACTTACTTTATGGGAAAAGTATAATGGAAAGAAGAATAGGATGATAATCTATCTTTTTTAACTTGGTATGGAAGTTGTAGACACTACTGTTATGGGATTTCCATTAGAGAGAAAGATTCTCCTAGGACTTTTTATGAAAAGAGAAACTTGTAAGTTTATTGAAAGGAGAGGAATGTTATTCTTATCTCCAAATTAGATATAGTATATATGAAGGAGATGGTTCTAAAAACTACTATAGAGTGTTTGGATAAATTTATTATATAAATACAATATACAAATTAATTGCACAAATACATCATATAAGTACAATATATAAATAAAATAAATAAATACATTTAACTAATGTGTTTATAATACATTTAAATATAAATATATGTGTAAATATATAATTTTATAAGTATATATATATTTTTGTGCATGTGTATGTACACACATGCATTAAATCATATAAATACATTATATAAATGTATTTATAGAATCATTTTATATAAATATATAAAAATATATTTTTCTCTCTCTCTATTAATATTCATGTTAATATAGAATTATATATAAATATGTTCATGTGTATATATATATACATATCTATGTGTAAATATATAAATATACACATATATCTATTTAAGTATAAATATAATATATGAATATAATGATATATATATATATATATATATTCATGAATCAATAGATACAAAAGTGGTAATAAAATAAATATGAGTGCCTATAAGGGTAGTGGGCTATAATACATTGGTTAGGTGTTTGATTCCAAACAGAATCATAATTTATAGATTTTTTTTGTGGATTTAGGTCACATTTGTCGACTAGTTGTAGTGTCATTATTTATTTGGGTGGTGGTAGGATACTGATTAAAGACCAATCACAAAGGTCAACATGAGTGGAGGTTTAGGTATAAGGACATGTGTCGATACAGGGAAATGTAAAAAAAAGAATCTTTAAACAACAAACATTAAAAATGATTGACATAAAAAATGATTTTTTTAAACATATATTAATGGTTATTTAGAAAACATAGATAATGTTGTTAATTTTTTTTCCTGAAAACTTGTTAATATTTTTCAAATTATGATTTTAAATATTTTTTAAGGGGGTCATAAATGCTACTAAAATAACCGTCTCTAAAAATTATCATATACCAATGGTTAATGAAAAAGTTATCTATACAAATTAAAGGGCCTATTTAGTGTCGGTTTTGTATAAACACCACTAAAGTATCTATTAGGGGTTATAACCATCTCTGATTTTAAAAAACCAATTTTAATGAATATATTTTTTTTTTGTTTTTTTTAAAGTTTAACTCAAAGTAAATTTTTATAGTAATGAAAATTTATCTATAATATAATATTTTTTCAGATGAATGTCATGTTTTAAATGTATTTAATAAGAAATATTATTGAATAATCCCCCATTAAAATAATTACCCCACATTTCCAGTATAACTTTTAGTAGGTTAAGATCTGTATTTCACTATGTTTTGAGTCACATTGACATTTCCTTCACTGTTTTCTTATTTAGGTAAACAATCTTGTCAATTATATCATATATAACTCATTGATAGTTGATTAGAAAACACCTTTCCCTAATCCACCATAAGTATTATTTTAAATCAATTCTCTTATGCACATAATCCTACTAGGGTCACCAAACTAAGTATAACCCAATGTTTACATTAGATACAAGTACCTAATTCTATTATAGTCACTCATATCCTCCATAACTTACACAATAAAATCCATGGGAAACCAAATTTGGTATAATATACCAATTTGGATAATCAAGTTCATGATAAGTGATCACATTGAAAAGAATCACACACTTAGTATTTTAAGAGGTATTGTTTTTATCTTACCATCTCATATCATGTATTACCCACATGTATGTATTATTATAATGGTTAAATTTTTTTATTTCATACCTTCAACCAAAAAAATATGTTCTAAATATATTAGTTTATTCACTCATCCAAAATAATACTTTATTATATTCACACAACCAAAATTATCTTTTTCATTAGGTATAAAAAACCCTATCACGTAAAGGTTTAGAATCATATGAAACCAAAATCTTACTCAAGTAAAAATATGATAAAGAATTTATCCAAAAAATAACATTCCGAATATAACCAAGGTCCTCAGGTCAATACATCTCGACTCGAAGTCACACTATCCATCAGACAATACTCAATAGGGATCTCAATTTCAATACAATCATAACACCTAACATTTATAAATCATATTTAATTTTTATTAATGAATTTATATCCTGAAAAGGCAAAGTCTTGGTTGAATGAAATTAAATATTATATTGTACCTGACACATAACTCCTTATTTTCATGGTTTGAAATTTATATGAATACGTTTAAACACTTTAAAATGAATCATACAAGATTTCATAATATTAAAAAATTATATTCATAAATATTAAATAAATAGGTAAAAATAATTAAATGATAATTTCATATATTTAGAGATAAGATAATCATTTAGGAATATTTCATAAATGAATCCAATATAAATATTTATAATTAATAAATAATATGGAAGTTTCATATAATATAAATATTTTTTTTTGTATTTATATCACAATAATAAAATCTTCACACTAAACATTACAAGGTATTTTATAAACTATTTTTTAATTATCAAAATAGCTAATTAGTTAATAAATATAAAATATTTATTTTTCTTAATATATAAACTTATTATAAAAATAGACACCTTATATAATTATACATTTTAATAGCATATAAAATCACTTTAAACCTATATCTTATCCACCAAAAACAATTTTTGGTTAAGTATAAAGTCCCCTTTGGATTCCACATGGTCCATATGGTCCAGAACTGATAGATGTTTTTATGTTATTTAATATTAATGATAAATATTACAATATTTATTTTAAATTTTATAAACAATATATAAATAAATATGTATATCACATATGAATAAAAATTTAAAAATTTAAAAATATATCACACAGAGTAAAGGTAAATGATAATTATTAATGTTTTCTAAAAAAATGTTAACAAAATTATCCCCATAACATTTCCCACATTATAAAAAAAATGAAATTCTCATGTTGTAATGATTTCACAATTTTTCCCATGTTCCTGTCTCTAAAAACATTATCTTTATAATACTATTTATGTGTGGGTAGTGTGTAGTGTTATCTCCAAAACAAATTTCATCAAGTTTTATAAACATAAAATATTTCCTATGATTCATGTAACATTAGATATATAATACATTCATTCCATGGAACTCTATTTTTGATACCCAAAAAACAGATGCATTATGAGAAATTTTATCATATAACTTTGTTTATGTTGGAATGAAAAATGGCTGGGATTCTATCATGAATGTCCTATAGGAATGAACAATGATATCTTTATATCAATATATACATTAATCATGTCATTTATATAAAACTAAATATTCATAAAACAAATTAAACTCATCCAACTTTATCATATTTACTCTAATACCACTGGAGCATTTTGTGGGACATATACCTTCCCAAATGTAATAGAAATATAATATATAACTATTTGTAAAATATTTATCATAATAGGTTTAGATTAATTATATAAAAACATAGAGAAAATAATTTACTATTAATAAATTAAAAAATTATTTATGATGGTTGAATAAGATCCTTAAGTGGAATATAATAGAATCCCACCTCCAAGGGTATCCACCAAATGTATGAATTACCTATAAAAATTCTTAGTTGGATATCTAAAGATATCATAATTTTTCAGGGCCTTGGTATTAAAGGACAATGATAAAGGAAGAGAACTTTGGCTATGAGATAACTCATGGTTTGAGTATATTACCCACATGGTCTTAACCTCTTTTTATAGGACTCAAATACACTCATTAAATTATCCATCAAGGCTCCTTTATTACTTATAATATTTTATTAATATTAAATTGATGGAGTACATAAAATCACTTATAATGTACTACCTTACAACTTTTTTAATGTAATGAATTTATTAGTATGGATTGTTTAACTGATAACATATCCATATAACTCCATAATGCATTATATTATAATGAATATAACAAAATCATTATAGATTAAAAGTGGATGAAATTGATCAAAAGTATTAAATATAACATATTTGAAGCCATTTTATAGACATTGAAACACCCACATCTCTGGTCATGTCATAATAATAAAACATACATCGATTAGCCCATAACACTAGTAATGTTTTAAGATTTAGTGTATAAAACCATCAAATAATATATAACATGGTATGATACTGTCTTATATCATCATTAAATACTTAAAATTAAAGATTCATCTCAAAAAATCCATAAGATAACTCTTGTTTTACTAACTTATGATCAACATACTTGATAATAAAACCAATTCACCAAGAGAATTGTAATATATTTATAACATCAAAGTACACTTATAATAAAATACATATGCTTAAAAAATTTTATAGGTTCCCATGTTACAATATCAAGAAAATGATCATGGAAATAATTTGTCATAATATTAATATATCTATCATACTTTATCATATTATGAATTAAATCAAATATATAAGTAGAAAAAATCTCATTATGTTCTTGTTAAATAAGTATATACTAAAAACTAATTCTAAAAATTGTCCTAATTTATTATCATTTTTTAATTAACTTAAAATTTTCTCCTTCTTTAGTTTATCTCAAAATTATCCTTCATTTCATCAATCAAACATACATGTACACACTTATGTCAGGATTCCTACATGGCTATCCATGATGTATGAGACACACTAATATTACCATCATCAATGTCAAAGATTTATGATATCAAATGAAATCCAAATCAAGTTAGAAAAAATTCTCAAAAAACCTTACCCTATTGGATATCCCTAAAAACCTAATATTCCACTATAAATATACATATCAAGAATACTTATAGGTTACTTTTAAATACTTAATAAATTTAAAAAGAAACCGATATATATTCCAAGAAATAATTAAATATGTCTCTATTATATCATTTTTTAACATCACACCTAAACTTACCATGCCACTTGAGACATAATGCTACACATCCTCATGCACATCCATTGATTTTAGAGGCCAGTTAATTTCACCTAGGGTACACCATTATCATTAATAAATAATTTTCCCTATAGTAAAAGAATCATAATAAATGATAATAATAATTTAAACACATTGAATAAATAATAAAATTTTAGTTGAATACTATTAAAAACAATATGATAACATATATTTAATTTTTATGCAATATAAATAATTTTAATAATAAAAAGGTTGGAAAAAATGAAAAATGAATTAATAAATGAAAAAAGGTCATATATGATCCTTTAAAAGTTACTAGGTAACACATACTCATTCCCCACTAAAACTTTTGTCCTGAGTGGCATGTCCTGGCCTATTGGGACCCTGCCTAGCCTGAGAATAAGCTGAGTAAACCTTGATAATCCGACCTTCAATGGGACTGGGACTAGTGACACACACCATAAAAGAATAACATAAATGGGAGGCCTTATCCTATAACAACCTACAACAGATAAAAGTATTCAGAATATAATATATCCAAAAATTACCATCAGTATATATATAATAAAATAGCCTAAGAAATACATGTCCGAGTCATCAATCAACTATAATAACACTATATAGGAAACCACTAAATAAAATAAATACATAATATAATTTCTGTGAGTAAAACCTCCAAATGAAAAGGAAATACACCTCCTCATGCAATAACTAATGGTAAAAGAACTCCAACTTCAACTGTTACCAACTAGAGTCATTGAGAGTCACCAAAAAACAACATCATCGACTCCATGTCCACCATGGTCACCTCTAAGCTATAAATAATATACATAGATACATCAAAAGTGGATTAGGGAACCTGTGTGGGGGTCAGTGTAAAAATACTCAGTAGGATGACCTGTAAATATAGAATGTAAAAAATAGTTAGGCGTCTCGTAACCATAGAATAACTGAATTGTACACCTAGATCCAACCAAATAGTAGGTGAGGCAATTGAATAAGGGGATGAAAGATAAATCTATTACTTTATCTTCTGAATGTAGTATAACTAACCTAACATGATATAAAGAGATAAACTGATATCCTAATCACCCCATCTAGGTGAAAACCCTAAAATTGAATTCCATACCTTATGGAAACACCACCCTTCTAAGCTATAGGGAAGAAAAAAAATCAATTTGATGTTATAACCTGAAATTATAAAACAACTCCTAGGTATATGTTAAAGTAGAACAAAGAAAATATGAATTTTATCATCAAATTACTGAAACACATATATTTGGATTTCTACATACCCGATGATATGGATAAAAAACTAGACATACTAGTGCATCATTGTCTTTGAAACCATATATCATAGCATACAAAATCATCATTGGAACATTACCTAGGAATTCTACATCAAAATTATGATCATAGTGGTATACTAACACCTCACCAAGGAGATACACATCATTCAAGGTAGTATTGAAATCAAGGATGGGGGACCCACACCCCATCTAGTGTGAGAGATCTACTCCATTATACAAAATGAAAAAAATACTACAATGATCATATAATAACTAATAATTATATGAATCCATTCTTAATGTGGAGAACTAGTCTATTTACCTCTTGGGAAGTAATGAAACCACCCATGTAGAGGTAACTCACACCTCATTAATGATACCAAAACAATGGAGTTACCGAACTGATTCTTACTCTTCGTATACCACATAATCATCAGAAATCAAGTATCAAGTAAGCTCCTAAATAGATAATTAATCTATAATGGTTATTTGAAAGGCTAATAGATCATTTTAGAAATTTTTTATGAAACATCATCTTGAAGATGCTGAGGGTAAAGTAAAACCCCACCAACCATCTCCACACACACATCATAAAAAAATAACATGGGACTATTTTTTTGGTCATTAGAAGGAGGAATAATTTGAGGTACATTGAAATTGGATTCATTTTATTGTAAATTATGTGTATTAATCACTTTTATTCATAATTATTAATTTATGAAATGAAAATGGAGTGTAGAAAATAAAAAACATGCATTGAAACCACCATACCTCTACCATAACACAAGGAAAGGGTATGATTAACATGAACATGTAATGTTATGTTTTCTAAATATATATTAAAACTTTTATGTGATATGAAGCAACAAAAAAATTATGTTCCATTTTTTGTAATTTGGTTGATTAATTTAAATATAAAGTCACTTCCATCCCATGTCATGTGCTATGAAAGGGGGCCCATGTAAATAAACAAGGATAAATAGTAGATGAAATCATAGAAAAATTATTAGAATATTGTGTAAGTATGACATAATTTAAATTATCTTCTTTAAAATAGTATCACATAAAAATAAATACATATTTTCATATATTTTTTTGTTTAGAAATAAATATCTTTATCTACTATAGATGATGAATTATTATTTTAAGTGGATTTGAAAATACAATACAGTATGGCCATGTTAGAGGTAAAGGTTTTGGATTGTCACCATGAGAATATTTTGAGAAAGTAAAGGCATAAGTGTATATATATGATAAAATTAAAAATATATAAGAAGAGGTAAATACTTTAATGTAAAAATATTAGTTATAATACTGACGTGATAAACCAATTTCATTGAAGGGATCAATGATTATAATCAAAACAGAAGAAATCATAACTTGAAGAGATGTAAAACATCAGTTTTGAGGATATCCATTCCCATCAAAGGCCTATCTTAACTAAGGTAATCAATTTTTATATAATAGTTTTTTTTCTAAATTTGAATTAGATAATTACTGATGGATTTATTTTACTAAAATTATACATGGTGAAATTAGTTATGTTATATATCTATCATCACCCACTAATTTTCTTATTGTGATAAGTATTGTGTACAATATCCAAAGAAATAATATATTCAATATTTGATACCTTTCTTGTAATAAAATCCTATAGTTTGAAATTGATTGTGATTTATATCTACAATCACCCACTCATTTTCTTATTGTGATAAAAATTCTCTTAGATTTGAAGAATATTAGATTGTATTTATTGCCAATATTAATGATTTCAATGTATTAATGGATAAGTAGGGTGACATATTTAGTATCTAACCCCCATATAAAAATATCCACTACCCATATATTGGGTAAAGTGAAAAGTAGAGTTGATTTCCCATGAACATCTAGAAGAATAGGTTCTAAGTACATCCTATAAATAAGATTATTGTTGAGATAATATTCATGTCTATAAAATGTTCTAAAGGGATGAATCCTTGTATTCAATAATTTTAATGGATGAAATGGTGACGAAGAAGCTAAAATCTGATCTGTTATGGGTGAACAACTTATCAAGCTGGAGTTTAAATGAAGAAAAAAATATCTAAAGAGTTATAGAGATAGTTGAAGCTAAAGGATCCATCCTTGAGTGATAATTCATGAATTATACAAATTATTATGTTTTATATCACTTGGATGATGATTTAAAGTGGATGAAGATGTATTGAAGGTGCACTAGTTTGAAATAACAGAAATATGGAAAATATGCTTAAGTCCAAAATCCACATTACTAAAATCCCCATGTAATAGAATTATAGAACCATGAAATAAAATTATCCTACATGAATATCTACATAAGGGAATTAAGTCCACATATGAGAATTGACATAAGGATATTTGGATGATGTATGGGAATTCAGTGATGTATCCAAATAGCTCAAGTACACATTTCACATAGCTAAATTATTCCCTATATTAGAATCTAGGAACCATGTATCAAGATGAAGATCCATGTAATAGAATTAAACATAACTTATTTGAGATACATATAAAAATTCAAACAATATAATTTAATTCAATTTGATGTAAGTAGATCCCTACATACATGATATTCATGTATGTGAATTCCACACTATGATTCACACAAGGTAATTTGTATACATATTGGGTGAAAATTATAAATATCTAGAATTTTGATTCTGAAGAAGAAAATAAAATTTTATAATGCATGTGTTTGGAATTAAATATAGAAACATCATGAAACTTATTTTATCCATGATCCAAGCATGTTATGAGGAGGAATAGAGGAGAAAAAACTTTTCATATTATTCTTGATAAATAAAATGGATTTATTAGGATTTCAATAATAATGGAGATGAAAATACATAAAATATAGTTTCTTCATAGAAGCTTAAAATCATTTTGATCTAAGACTATTTTAGTGGTATTGAAAAAGGTATGGGATAGAATAGGTGTGTATAGATTCAACTGGAATCTGTATAGAGTTTCATGTGAATTTCTCAAGAAAAAATGAAATGACTTCCATACCGCATCTATTTGATGTATATTTCATAAATATAAGGAAAATGAAAGATGCATATTTGAGTGAATTTTTTTGAGGAAGAATAGGTTGGTATTTTTAGTGATATTATCTAAAAAAATATTCATCTGAGCCTTGAAAAATGAGAATAAAATAAGGACGAGGGAAAGGCTATCATTTTGATGAGAACTATAGTTTTTAAAAATCAAAATAATATTTGATAATGCGTGATCTGTAGGAATGTGTGTTATTTTTACACACATCCAGTGTACAATATTCAATTTATGAAAACCTATGGTGACTTCCATGAAAATAAAGTATCTTAGAAAACCCTGGGTCTATAAGATTATTCTGAATTCCAGAGAAATTTGAATTTTCATTTTAGTGAGTGGGTTGAATTTTGATCAGAGGTTCAAAAGAGGGTTTTGAGGTGTTGAATTTCTCAAGGTATGTGTTTTAAACAATATGGGAATCTCAAGAGTCATCATGGGGGATTGTAGGAGCTTCAAGGGAGTTCAGGTGGCTACAGTAGTAGAGCTGCTGGTTAGCCGGTGATGTCTTGTAGTAGCAGGAGTTACTTCTAGTGGCCATGAGTTTGCCGATGGGGGTATTAAAGGGTTAAAATGACCCTCCCCCTATATTTTAAGTGAGAATCCCCCTCATTTATCCTCCAATAGTGCACATGGTATGTGTTATTCCCCTTTGTTCCTCACTTTAATCACCCTCAAGGGTGGGGTTTTTGTGGGTTTGAATGTGAGATCTAGGTACATATTGGCCTCCATCATTCTCCGTTGGTCATCACCTCCCTGTCACTCTAATTTTATTTCCTATTAGATTAAGTTTTTTTTTGATCCTACCAAATCATGGTGTAATCAGCCATGTATTAGGGGGATTTCATGTAACCTTGGAGGTGAATGTCCCAATATTTCATTTGCATGTTTCCATATGTCGTTTCATTGAGGAATATCACTAATGTGATTTTTCAAATATTTCATGCATCAATTAAAATAAATTGGAATTTTTTTGTCATCACATGATATTAATTTTCCAAGGAATGGTGATGGGAGTCCTTAGTAGACCTCCTATGGGTAGTTGAGATTAGTTTCAGTATTACATGATAACTCAGTGAGTTTTTGCCGAATTTTATGTGGTTGAATTGAATTGAATTAATTAATTATAAAAGTAATAATGAATTAATTATGTATTTTTGGTGTGATATAGGATCATGGTCCACTAGGAAGGGCATGGTTGATCATGGATGAGTCTTGATGGGCTTGGATGGGCCTTAAAAGCTACAGTCATCCCTTGGGGAAAAAGTTGAAAGCACCGAATAAAGGTAGGCAGACACACTTGTTTTATTTATCATGCGATGTGTTGGATATTCAAATTAGTAAAGGAAATTTTGATTAAATGTTTTATTTAAGTCAAATTAAATGTTTAAATTAAATTAAATAGAGTACTTAAACTAAATCCCTTAGATGACCAGACTAAAGAGCCTAGGCCACGTTGGTCCTAGTACATTAGCTTGATGGCTTGGACTCTAGAGGAAGAGGCCCAAATCATAGTGTGTCGTGTGTATGCAAGACCTATTGAGAGATTATTCCAAGACTTTTTTGTCCTGTTAACCCAAGTACAATACTATGTAGACAAACCTTATGTCGATAGGGACTGGGATGGGTGAACAGACCGAGAGTGACCTTGATGTTAGAGATGGGTTTTGGGCCATCATCTTGTCTGGTGTCTGTGTGACATACCTATATAGTCAAAAAGGATGGGATATATTTATAATTATACCAAGGGATGAAGTTTATTTTATGAATTAGGTGATGACCTGATACTTGAGGTTGAGAATAAGGACTCAAA
Source organism: Viscum album (assembly GCA_963277665.1). Taxonomy (NCBI): domain Eukaryota; kingdom Viridiplantae; phylum Streptophyta; class Magnoliopsida; order Santalales; family Viscaceae; genus Viscum; species Viscum album. Next base: position 627,991,924 of record OY728134.1, on the reverse strand, counting down.
TTGGAGTGCCTCTGTTTGATTTTACCAGAGGGACCCCGATGGGTTCTTGTTGATAGACTGACCCAAAGTGGGTACATATTGTTATAATTAGATATGGTTATGAGTTTCACTTGGAAACCTAACTGATTTATAATCCATATTATGAAGAGATGATGATGAAAAACATATGTGTTCGACCATATTTCATGTTTTTTTATTTTAGGGTGGGTTATGGAATGTACCCGTGGGGAAGAAGTTATAGGCTTGGGATACCATTGATATTGAGTATGGTAGATGAATGTGATACCATGATTTGGATCTAGGATACATATGGGAGATTATAGGTATATAGATCTTAGATATTTTATTGGGATGCCATGGATTTGGAGTTAGGAAATTTTAGAGTAGACTATCACGTGTTGTCCCATGGGGGTTTTACGGTAGAGAATTATGGTATGCTATCTTCTAGGGACCTTTTATCTGCCAAGGTGTGGTTGTTCTAGTATACTAGGGTGATATTGGATTCCAATATATAATACTCATGATTTTATGCCCTGGATAAAGAAAACTCTTTTAGTAGGGTGATATGTGATAGCTAAGGGAAACTCCCCATGGAGGGAGTTCTATGATACTATGGTTAGGTATCCAATTGAAGTAGAGCCCATGTAATTATTATGGTAATCATGATTATACAATGTTCTCAGAGACATCATAACATGTTTTGAAGCATGTACGGACAATCAGGATCACAATCCTCAAGATCGAAATTGGGTTTATTCATTTACTTTCACTAGTTATTTATTCCCACTAAGAATGTAACATGAACCTATCACTCCATTTTTGGTTAGTATGAAAGATAATTAGGGGTAAACTACTGAGTTATGTACTCACACCATACTTGGTCCCCCACTACATATGGGTACCCAAGAAGATTTTCATTTGGTTGCACGCACAGGTTAGAATGAGGCCCAGATTTGATTGACCAGTATGGATCATATGAGTAAATGGATACTGGATGATGCATGGATTAGGGGTTTCATGGAGAAAAAATATTTTATTATTTTCCATTATTTATTAATATTTGTATTTGACTATCCCATTGGGTAGTCAACTATTGTGACTTGGTTTTTCAGACCCTCATTATAATTCATTACTAATAGTTTTGTGCATATTTTGTGCTTCTGTTTTCAGTTTATTATGATGTGTAATATCTGGTTATTCATTTATTACTTCTTACTCTATCACATGGGGTATATTCTCCCCAAAATACCACCCTAGATCCCTGTTGATAGTCCACAACCTCTAGTATATGGAGCAGTGCACTTGAGGTATAGTGATGACTATCGATCCAGGCACTGGTTAGAGTTTTGGAGTGTTAAGATGTTACAATGTGGTATCTGAGTTGATTTATCTTTTGTCTTACTATTTGGGATTTTTTATACTAAATATTTAGTAATGAGTCGGTGCCTATGATGGATATTGTACTGGTGTGATGGGAACACTTATTCTGGTAAGAATTCTAGGTTACCATGGATATGGGATTTCTATTTTGTTTTTTGATACTAAATTTGGATGTGATTTTAACAATGGGAGACACACATGGATGTTTTAGGTCCTTGATTTATTATGGATTTATAGCTCCTGACCAATTTCCAAGAGTTTGTTGATTTGATTTTGACTCTTGTCCAATAGAGGCAAGAGGTTTCTCATGAATCATACAAATCACATAGGATTCACATGAAATTAAGTCCTATTAGTTCATGGTTTCATTAACGATTAAGGCCCAGTTGCTTAAAGTGTCAAAAAATGATCATATAGAGTTTTCCCATATATGTATTTGGTGGAATTATACTCAAATAGGATGAATTGAATATGGATTTTCTTTTGATGGAAGGCCATGTGGGCCTATGGTGAGACACTAATGATGATGATTATATAGTACCTCTGGGTATGGGTGACAAGCCGAATTCATATACATATTTTGGATACATTTATGTAGTGTTTAATCATGGTTTATATGATATTACATTAGTTTTTTTTCAAGGAATAGGAATTCAGAACTCATAGGAGGACATGCTGGAAAATGGAAAAAATAAGTATTACATGATGTGAATCCTATGTTCATAATATGGACTCATCAAGTACACCACATGCCAACTGAAATACAAGACCTGAATCAAAAATACAAGTCATGAACTAAATACATGATGTGAATCCAGATTACACGATGTGAAAGACATGAATTTAAAATCTGATGAGATACATGATGTGAACTTATTACATAATGTGAAATATTCAAAATCTAATTTCTAATAAGGATACAATCTGTGAAATTTGAAGATCCAAGATATTTGGAGAAAATTATAGATCTAAAGTATGTGGCATAGAAACTAATTACAGACCATGAAATACTCAATAAAGAAATAATTTAAATCATGTCTATGATGTGATGAAAGTACATGTCATGAACTAATAGAAGTTTATATATTTCTAGCAACCTCAATATGTAGATAAGATTTAGACACCGAACTTTCTTTCTTTATTTTGTATTCATCAATTTCCTATTTTTATCTGTATCTTTTTCTACTACTTTATTTTATTCTTTTAATAATTATTTTGTTTCCACTTTCCATTCCGAGGATCGTTCATTTTTTTTTGTTAGAATGTCTAAATCCAATCTTGTTTTCCATGAAACATTGATTTCCATTACTTTCATCATTGTTTCTTCATTAAATTTAGTATTTAATTGATATTTCATGATTTCAATTGTGCATTGATTGGATTTATGTAGGCTATTTTTCAAGTAAAGCATGTTGTGATTTGTTTCTTTAATTTTATTTAATTACTTCATGCACACCTAATACACTTAGGGTTAGGGTTCAAGAGTAGGGGTTGATATTAAACTAATTAATTTAAAAAACAAAACTTGGTAACATTATGTATAGTAATTATGTTTAAAATATTTGTAAATCTCATTAATTTTGAGTTACCATAACCATTGGAGGTGAAAAATGAAAAACCATGACCCAATTGGAGTTGAGAAGGCTAGGACAAATAGCCTACAATTCTTTCTTCCTAGAATTCAAGTTTCCTACACTCAGGTTGTCAATTTTCTCTAGACCAGTGAGTAGTTTCCATCATTGGTAGATCCAATTGGTTGGAAAAAGATCAATTGGTGAATTTTTCACTACATTACAGCCTATTCCATAGGTCTATCCCAAAATAAATTTAGGATTATATTTTTCCAATACCTTGAAATTGACCCAAAAAACTTATACTTAATATGTTTAAAAGAAAAATCTATGTAGTTTAGTAAACCCCAAAAAAAGAGAGTGATCTTGAGGAATCCTGCCCAAAAGGTTCTTACTATTGGGTTTCTTTCCTATAAGTTGTCTTTATGGGTTCAAAATTAGACTTCCACTACACTACACCTTTGTAGACAAGTTTAATTTGTGAAATATAAATTTAATGGGATCAATACCTATGCATAATCAACAAACTGTGTGGTCCGATCAAATTTTTTCCACTGTTTCTGGGGATAGTTCTGCTTAGGCATAGTGACCAGTGGTACGAACCTAGGATTACATCATCTCCCATTTTCTTATTTCTTACTTTCCTTTGTTTATTTTATAAATTTTTCTCATAGACTATAACCTACGTCTACTTTATTTGATTTTAGTTCATGTTCTAGGGTCCCCTAACTCGTTCTAGGACCCTAGATACACAATAATTTCTTCCTTATCATGATATATTTTCTTACATATCGACACTTAAAAATGGATGAATGTAATGATATTGCACTATCACATCCCCAAAACCGTCAATATGCACCGGCTAAACATTAGGATGAGAGAACAACATTGAAGAAGCACACCATCATGTACTATAGTTTTCCATATAATAGTAGCGATGTGACCAGCATTGTGCACCCTCCAATTCAAGTGCACTATTTCAAGATTAAACCTAGACTCATTCATATGATCCAAAACATAGGGAACTTTAGTGGAATATAAAGTGAAGACCCCATGAACATACTTCAAACTTACTCAAGGTTTGTGACGCCTTTACTAACCAAGGTGTATTGTTGGATGCCGTCAGACCATGAGTCTTCCCATTCTCCTTGTGCGAAAAAGCCAAGGATTGTCTTAATAGTCAAGTTCCTAAGTCAATCACGAATTGAGATGACCTATCAAATAAATTTATTGATAAATATTTCCCACTGATCCAAACATGAAAACTAAGGAATGAGATTCAAAATTTCAACCAGGAGGATGGGGAATCGTATTGGGAAGCCTATGACCATTTTAAGAAATTGACTAGGAAGTTCCCACATCATGGAATCGATGTGTTTCTTAATCTTTAATCTTTCTACCAAGGAATCCAACCTGCTACCTAAAATATTGTGGATAGTATGTGGAAAGTGATAGAGGATCATCCTAGTGTGGTATTCATCAAGTAGAGAAAAATACCCTCTAACAACCTAAGTCGAGGCCTTAACCAAGAATCTTGAGTCTTTCTAGCTTCCCACACCACCACCACCTCATTCCCCTATTATGAAGATAAAATATTATGAAATGCATGGAGGACCTCACCACTATCAATACTATAGGGAAGGTTTAGAGGAACTAAAAATCTAGGATTGTAATTATGTTAATTACAATAAAAAAATTAACAAACTGATAACCCCAATTGTACCAGCAGCAGTACTACCAACAAAGACTATCTTAGAAGCCACAAAAATTAAACCAAGGTTACTATCAGTAGAGGAGTGTACAAGTACAACCAAAGAATTAGGGACCACTTGGGTACCTAACTCAAGGTCTAGATCCTCGATTACAAGAGTAATTTTAACAACCTTCATCCCATAGAGCTCAAAAGTTTCCACCTTCTCAACAGTAGAAATTTTATCAATATTTTCCAATACCACCACAATAAGCCCAAAATATTTAGTTCAATCATGAGAACCAATTAACTACCTTCATGCTAAAATCATATTAGAGGATGACCACCCTGGAGACTGAAATGAAAAATTTAATGGATGCCCTGCACAACCACGAGCTTCAAGTGGGATGAATCTAAAATACCATATCGGATCAATTACCAAGTATGTTGCCCAGTAACACTAACACTCATCCAATAGAGGAGGATAAGGATATATTTATTAGTAGTGGAAAGATGCTAGACTTTCAATAGTCATTCTTAGGTGAGAAAAATAAGTTAAAATAATACAATAAAGTGATTCATGAGAAAAATAAAGAGGTATAATCAACTAAAAATACTATAGTTAAAGAGAATCCAACTAAGGATGAATTTTATATGGAACTAACACTACACAAACCTCCTATTCACTTTTCATAGAGGATGATACAAGATAAAATAGAGGGACATTACAAAAAAAAATTAAAGATGTTTAAAGAACTACACATCAATATTCCGTTTGGAGAGGAAATTGTGAAAATGCTTGCTTATGAAAGATTCTTTAAAGGATTTCTCTCTAGTAATTTGAAAATGTAATACCTTGAAGTTATCTCATTAAATGAAAAATTCATCACAATTTTTCATTGAAAGATCTCACCCAAAATACATGACCCCATAAGTTTCTCAATTCCTTGCACTACGGTGACATGCAATTTGGAAAGATCCTTGTGTGATATTGGTAGAAGTATCAATCTCATTCTAATGAGTGTATTAAAAAATATGGTCTCATAGAATTAAATCCATTATGAGTGGAACTGCAACTGGAAGACTACTTAGACAAGAACCCTCAAGGACTTCTTGAGGATGTCCTAGTCAAAGTTGGAAAATTCATCTTTCCCACCAATTTCTGTGTCCTGAATATGGAGGAAGAAGGTGATGTTACCATGATTCTAGGGATTCCTTTTTTCATAATTTAAAAGGTTATAATTGATTTAAATAAAGGAAGGTTAATTTTTTAGATTTGGTGAACAAGAAGTTGTGTTCAATTTAGTGAGGTCGCTAAGAAAAACGGCGTGTCATCAGATTTTCAAGACATCTATTTTACTAATAAGAAAGATGATTATACGATCAATAAGTATGATAAAGATAAATGACCTCATATTTAAAATGGATATAGTGATCACAAAAATGTAAATTAAACTGTACCTATGATGAGGTATTTCATCCCACTATTCATACACTCTATTTTCAAGAACCATTCTTTGAGGGGTGTGTCCTTACATTTAAATTCGTCTGAATGGAAGAATTTATAGCTCTCAAAAATAAATGAAGCGTTGACTAGGAAGAAAAATAGGATAGGTTATATTAGAGTTTATAAAATTCAATAACATTAGAGATGATTTATATTTGTTCTAAAATTTAAAACTCATTAAAAAATCATCAAAACTAAATTCATGTTGTGTACAAAAAAAAACACGATGTGAATGTGTCAGGGTAAAAAAATAAAAAACTTGAGTTTTACATATTATGTATTAAATACATGGCATGAATTTATTGGGAAGGATTTAAAAGTTATGAACCCTAGGTTCATGGAACAACACCACCACCCCCACCAGAGTATCTCTCATGCACTCTCCACTCACCCACCTCCAACCTTCAACGTCCCTCCCTCCCTCTCTAAGAGAAACCACCAACCACCCCCTCCCAACCTCTTATCTCCCCTTTTTTCCACTTTTTCCACTATAAAAAATTATGGAACACACAAAATGTGTGTCACAAGGAGATGATACTCCACCAACCAGGCAACTTGATCTTTCACTACTATTGCCACCCAAATATACAACCCCTTCACCACTAGCATCTGCTTTTTCCACCCCCTCACCTTATGAGGAGTCACAATCTTCATCTATCCAGTCATAGAATGCTTCCCTACACCCAAACCTACAACCGTACCTCTAATTGTGAAACCAGAGCATCAGGTATGCTTGTTCCATACGTAATCCAAGCTGATGAGTTCTAACAAGACCCTTTACCTAGCAGTTCTAGAGCACATCATCATCCACATGTTGGTCCTCAATATTCTAGGTTAGATGCACCAATCCTCCATCACAGAGGTATACAAGGAGACATAAAAAGAGTTTTTTCTAGAGTTCTTAGCCGTTTTTTATCTTGACGTGGTGCATGTCACCTTTTTCCTAGGAGGCATGCCCTAGGATATCACCTTGGGATATTTTTGGCATCAGACTTGTTATCTACACTGAAGAGTTTGTCGTCTCCCCTTCCAACACTGAGATTCAACTGGACCCATACAAGATATATTCCATGAGGATTTGGGAATTGATCACTCATGACCAACTGAGCTTCCATGATACACAAACAGTAAAGAGACCCAACTATGAGGTGCCACCTTATGAATCCTCCTCTGTGTTCAGGATCATGTATTGCTGGCCAGGAGAGATTATCATGGCATATCAGTCAGATTGAGGTTCTTATCCTCGCTTATTCTATGGGGGGCACATCCATCATTTATCCCCCTTATATTTATTTATATTATGATACCTAGGTGTTGGAGTCTCATGGTACTCTCATGGGGTGAAACTTTATTACCTACCTTTCACGTCATCTCGGCACCAAAGATGCATCTCAGCCTCTTTCCTCACTTGGGAAGGTGGACCGCATTGACCTTCTCATGCTCCACATGATGGGGATCTTGAGAAAGGTAGATGGAAAACACCAGTGTTCCCCAGAGTACATAGTCAATCTAGTAGAGGCTACAGTTCCGCCTACCCCAGCCCCTTCCCCCACTCAGGATCTACCTTCCCCTTCAGATATATCAACCCCTACTTCCACCTCATTCCCTAATTACTTTGATAGTATTGTTGCAACATCCACTATAACCATCGCACCACCACCCCCTGCCTTATCCATTCTCTCTAACATATAGTCTCTACTGTAGGGAAATTTGGAGAACTAGTTCCAGATTTTCTATCACGTCTTCATCCCATTTATTGAACCATCCCATTTCACTACCCTCACTGGCCCCTTCATCTTCCCACCCACCAACACTACCACCATTCCCACCACTATAAACCTCCCTTCAGATCACATAGACCCTAAAACCTAGAAGGAGTATCTTATAGAGAAGAACTGATTAAGAAAGGGAACCACCCTTCTATCTACCTATAAGGTGCCTCTGATTGATCAAGCTTCCAAACATACAACCTCGATATGGATCGAAACCTCAACTCATCCATACTCAACTGAGCCCACTTCAAACACCATGGTTGTTGATCATACAACCCCAACTTCTATAGAAGATATCAATAGAGAAGAGTTGATTCATATCCCCACTATTTGGGAGGGTACTACGGATGCAAATACTGGAGACATTTTCTATACTGTTTAGTTATATCAATGTCCCCTCCCCTATTTCACGCTATACCTAGGAATAATGTTTTGTATTCCCATTTTATCTCATATTCACTTATGTATCATTTCTTATATATGGATTGGATACAGTTTTGACCGCACTTCTTGCTTTCTTATTTTCATTTTTTTACTTCTGCATTAATTTAACAATTTCTATCGATGTCTCTTCCTTTATAGTCATTGATGTGACTATCAGACCACAATATACCCCTCTACATCAGATGTTTCATCATATGGATGACATACAATGCCATCTTGATGATCTTGATATCCGGATCCATCTTCAATAGGACTCCCCTCCACAACCTACACGATAGCTACTGTTTCCATGTGAGCATCCTAGTCAACCTATTTCTGGGGTGGTTAACCCTACCAAGCATCCCCATGAGCTCAATGATACCAACACCACTACCTACAGGAGGAATATGAACTCTGATAAGATGGATGAAACTGACATATTTTTCTTCACATCCATATAGATGATAACATCATTTTTAGAACTTTATGGGTGGTAACCCATATTTTTCCCCTTTATTTCACTTGAGTTCTTAAGGACTTTTTTTATTTTCAAGAATTTTTTATTCATTGGTCATCCAAATATTCTTTGTAGTTCATTCATGCTTCTATCTAAGTTATTTTATCCTACTATTGACTGTGTGAACCTACCATATTTCTACTTACATTTTGGTTAAACCCTATTGACTAATTATTTATATAGTACATGTATGTTGTTTCTAATTTATTTTTTCAGGTATCCAAATCTATAATAACCATCAAATAAATTTACCCATGTCTTGACTTTCACTATAGGGAGATCTCAATTCCCTATTTAAAATTCACAAATTTTCATTTCATTTTCCTCTATGTTATACTTGATAAATCTCCCACATCTCTTTCTATAAAAGTATAAACACTATATAATTTTAAGTGTAGGGGACTTTTTTTGAAATTTATTGTTGATATAATTGGATTTTTTCTTATTTTAACTCATTTAGGATACATTATTCATTGAATGAATTCTTTAAACTTTAAATATCATCACAAACATTTAAGTAAAAGACAAATATTTGTTAGAGATTGTTGGAAATCAATTTTTACACTTGTTTAGATATTTAACATGATTTTTGAGTTGAGTAATTTAATTATAATTCTATTTTTTTAATTTCTTTTTATTGAATTATTACTGGATACTACACCTTGAATGATTTCCAGTTATTTTTTATACTCCCACTCCTGAAAGGATTATAGACCCATATTTTCATATTCTTTTTTGAGTATATTTCTTGAGAGGTACACGAGACATGTAAACCTATCAAAACATACATTGAGAGCTTATTAAGGATATTATTAGAAAAAATATACCATTAAAATGATTGAGGCAATATTTTTTGATCCAATCATCCTGAAAACCACCTGTACATCTATCCTTATTTAGCCCGTAGTAGCCATGAATAATCTTTTTAGGATGGATCTGTTTCAAGACCATTATCCCTTCCTACCTTAATCTTGGTACTATGCAAAATTTTCATTGTTGAGGATACATAAGATGTCATTTTTACCAGATTGACATTACATGGTTCATGATTACATTCAATATTTTCCATGAATACCTTGTTCCTTTGATAAAAATCATTTATGTCTTCAGAAGGTCAAAAATCACCATTACCAAACTGATGAATCTTATAATGGATCATATGTGGTTAGGTTATGGATGTGATATGTATTAGAGATATGTATTTTGAAAAAAAGAAAAAGAAAAATAAAGGAATGGGGAACATATTTTATGTTATATTGACATATTCATATACCCACTTTGAGATATTGGGAGCATAAAGATATTTTTTCTAGGAGGATTTACTTCATTAAACTATTCATGAATATCATGCATTATAATTTAGAGATTACCCTCTTTTTATCTTTATTTTCACAATATTCCTACCTACCATCAACCTTAGAGTCATTTGAACCTTATTTCTAAATTCCCCATGATTAATTTTTTAGTTGTCTTTATGAAGTGGAGATGATAAAATAAATTTAAGCCTATGGTTAGGAACATGTATTTTGGGTATGGGTATAAATCTAGTTTTATTTTACCTTGAGTGATGAGAGAAAATTTAATCTGAGGTAAATTGAAAAATGGGCATAGATTATAAGGAACAATTATGAAATTGTAATTAAAGGAAGAAAAATACGAATAAAGAAATTAAATACGAGGAATGAATGATTTTTTCTACAGGGATGATTCTAGAGGAATTTTTTTTTCTTATTGTACTTAGTTATATTTTCCTAGTGTCAATGCATATTTTTTATTTAGAAATTGTTTCATTTGAAATCCCTTTTTAGATGTTTTTTTCTTGAGGATAAGAAATTATTCATGTGTGGGGAAATTTGATAAGACGTATACATATAAATCTTTTGGATACATTTATCTAGTGTTTAATCATGTGTTATAAAATATTAAACTGATTTTTGGTTTGTTTTTTCATTGAATATGAATTAAAGACTCAAAGAAGGATGTGTTGGAAAATGGAAAAAATAAACATCAAACATCGTGAATACTAAATACACGACATGTACTCCACAATTTGATCACAAGTCAACTAGAATACAAGGCATGAATCCAAAATACAAGGCTATAACTGAGTACATGATGTGAATCCATATTGCACAATATGAAAGAGTAAAATTTAAAATCTAATGAGATTACATGACGTGATCTCTGTACATGACATGAAAAGTTCTAAAACTAATTTTCACCGAAGACACAAGACATGAAATCTGGATATCTAATATCTTTATAGAAAATTGTGGATCTAAATTGCAGGATGTGAAAACCAATTACACATCATGAACACCTCAATTCCGAAATCATTTCATGCATGTTCACAATGTGAAAAAAGTATATATTGTGAACCGATCAAGGTATATATATTTTCATTAACCCCGATGTGCAGAACAAATTCATATGCCCAACTTTATTTCTTTATTTCTTCTCTATTTATACTTAATTATTTTATTTTTTTAATAATTCCTTTGTTACTGATTTCCATTTCGAGACTCATTTGTTTTTTTTCAGTTCTGACATCAAAATCCAATCTTGTTTACAATGAAACTTCAATTTCCATTGTGGTCTGCATTTTTTATCCATTGAAGTTAGTATTTAATTGGTATTTCTTGATTTCAATTGTGTATTTATTTGATTTAAGTTTTCTATTTATCATGTCAATCATGTTTCAATCTGTCACCTTTCTTTCGTTCAATTCCATCATGCATGACTAATTCCCTTAAGGTTAGGGGTTGAGATTAGGGGTGGATTTGAACCTAAAAATTTATAAATAAAAACTTGTTATCCCTATGGCTAGTAATTCTATTCAAAAAATTTTTTAATCTTATTATTTTGAAACTACCTTGATAATCTAAGGTGAAAAAATGATCGACTATGGTCAAATAGGATTTGACCAAGCTAGGACCAATATCCCCTGACTATTTCTACCTAGAATCCAAGCTTCCTAAACTTAGGTTTTCAACTATCTCTGGACTAAGGAGTAGTTTCCATCTTAGGTAGATATAATTGGTTGGACCATGATCAATTGGTTACTTTTTAAACTCTTTACACCCTCTGATGTAAGTCTATCCAAAACTAGATTTAGGAGTATCTTTTTCCTATACCTAGAAATTGAACCTAAAACCTTATCATTAATTTATTTTAAAGACTAAGCTACATATTTTAGTAAAACCAAACCAAAAGAGAGTGATCATGAGTAATATTTCCCAAATGGTTCTTATCACTGGTTTGTTTTCCTACAACCTGTCTCTATGAGTTCACCCCCAGACTGTCATTGTGCAACGTCTTTATAGCCAAGTATAGTTTGAGTAATATAAATTTAATCTGATCAATTCCCATGTGTAATCAACAATGTAATGTGGGATGGTAAATGGGGAATGCGTTGAACCACATGGGTCAATAATGGAATTTGATTCCTTTATAGTAAAACCATTTTTTGTTGTTTCTATTATTATGTTCAGTTATTTTAAGTGCCATTAAAAACCTATATGAAAATTTCCCACAAATCTTGGAATATAATTATACCTAAACAAATCATATGTTTATGTTTCCCTTGGTAGAAATCATATAGAACAATGTCATGGTTATGGAAAGAGTTGATCAATGAGTTGTGATCCTCCAAGGAGAAGTTTGAGGTATATATGCTCAAATAGGATGGGTTGTCTAGTTATGGGTGGTGGTTTGGAATGATGATGTCATGGGTTGAGACGAGAGAATATATAAGGTACCGTGACACATGACCTTAGTGAGAGGTTTAACGCTTATGCTAGGTGGTCAGACCTAGTTAAACATCATGAGACTTGACTGGTAGGGATATGTGGGACACATTGAGAACCTTATTTACAACTCAAGCCCTTAGTGAATCTGTATTGTTTTTATTGAGGGAAACCTATGAGATGGGTTAGCCCGGGTTGGTGTTTTTCTTTGAGGCGGGAAGTAAAGATAGGTTCTTTGAGGTGAGATCAGTAATCATGAGGTGCTATTGGATATGTGACCCATTCATGGTGATGCCCTGTGGATTTGTGGTGATGAGCTCTTAGGTACTTGGGTATCAAGATTGGCTTCAATGGGAAAGACTATTTTTCTGCCTGACCTTATATACCAAAGGGTGTGCTTTTAACAACATAGTTAGAGTGCAGTCGGGCACATGTGATTGGAAATACACTGAGTGGTGGCTAAGCATGTGGATGAGTTTTATATTCCTTATATAGATTTTGGGAACCTTTGATGTTTGGAAAATGACTATTTACAAGCGGTCATGGGATAAATCATGGAACACATAAGGTTTCTGATTTTGAAGAGGAGTTTTAATGGATTCCAGCTTGATGTGTCTAACATGTTGTGGGAGAATGGTAATACTAGTTCAGTTTTAGATAATTATTAGTTTGGAAAGATCTTAATGGAAATTATTTTCCATATATATGTGATGGGCCTGGTGGTATGGGATCTTACATTGCCCATGTTTATGGGAGATTGATGTAGCACATGCTATTCATGCATGTGACCTTTTGGTTTTGGAACTTGTGATAACCACAAGTAGGTTGAGGGATGATGGTAATTAATGAGATACTTATGGGCCAAGAGTTCGAGGTTTTGAGTGATAATTGAAGGCATACCTCAGTGGTATAGGAGACGTGGGTATGGATCAGGTGTCATGGAATGATCAAACTGAGGGTGGACCTTAGCACACATTGCTAGGGCGACACAGTTTCAAGGGTTGGTGGTAGGTGAGTCTGTATTTGGAGGAGATACACACATAAGTTTGATCTAAAAAGTGTCTCTTGATGAGAAATTTAAGAATGAAAACCCTTAGTGTAGAGACAACATAACGATCATCATGGATGAAATTCCTTTAGGCTAGGAACATGTGATGATTTTGTGTTCTTATTAGTGCCTGTGAATGAGTCAGTTTGGCTATGCTAGTAATTTTTTATGGTGATAGATTGGGAATAAGATGTAATGTTTAGGAGATTGTTTTGATAGGTGATTATAAGAATTATACTAAGGTGGGGAGTGAGAAGTCAGATGTGAGTGTGTGACCCTTTGTGAGAAGGGTCATAGGAGTGGGACCATCCATTGTATAGTGATTTTGGTATTCTGATGTCACTGGATAAATGGACCTTAGAACTACTAGATTCCTTAGTGAATGCTAGAATAATTTTAGATACATTTTCTGGTGGAGTCTAATCTTGGGTGTTGGGATTAGGGTGTCTTGTGATAATCTGAGATAGTGTCAGATTATAGGTGCATCGATTCATATAATAGGACACAACAAAAATATTTGGTAGATTAAGTATCTTACTATGGAGTTACATGGAGAGTCATGAGTGGACTTTAGTGAGCATGTTTTAATGATCCATGGGTATCTCATGGAGTAAGAACATTGAGGTTAGGTTTTGGAAATGTGTTATTGGTTGGATCCTATTGTTTCAAAGGAATGTTATCCAAAGGTGGTTCAAATTTTTTTCTCTCATGTTATTGAATGCAGTGAGCCGGAAACCATGTTAGGAATTTTTTTAGATACGATGGGTCTATTTCAAGAATTGGTATAGGCTTTTAAAGGGAATAATAGATTTTTTGTGTTATGTTTGGGAAAGAAGACTCATTGTTTTAGGCCGGGATTGATAATTGGGAGTTTAATTCTCATGTTTGACTAGGTTTGAGGTTGGGAATTATGTTAGGAGAACCATTGGGATGCTAGAGGTGTGATTCAATAGGCAATTCTGTTGGTGGAGGTACCATGACTCTAAATTGGCCTTTTCATGATAAGTCCTATGGTGTTTAGCACTATAGGACTAATGGTTTTTTTGGGTGAGACATGGTTGTGTTTTGAGTTATACGGGATTGGGTAAGTGACATATTGATACTTCAGTAGTGGTCACTATCATTGCCTTAGGTTATAGTGGTTTGAAAACCTTGAGTTGGAGGTTTTTCCTTAGATGATATATGATCATTGAGGAAAAAAATGTAGTCATTTTAGTGGTTTTTTACCAAGACATGTCAGGGTGTTTGGTTTGATATCCACCATGTGTTCTTAAGGATGAGAAGTAATAAGTTAGGGAGGTTATAAAACCTTGTGTCCATACGAGTGTTCAGAATTCAAGAGAAATTTGAATTTTCATTTTAGTGAGCAGTTCATATTTTGATTGGAAGTTTATAAGAGTTTTCCAAGGCATGGAAGACATCAAAGGATGTGTTTTAGATATGTGGGATAATTGGGAGTGATATTTGGGGCTTGGAAGAGCCTCAAGAGAGGTCATGTGACCACTGTAATAAAAGATACAACATATCTATTGGATAGTCAGTAGGGGTATTAAAGTGTAAAAATTACCCTCCCCACTAAACTTGGGGGGGGGGGTATCCACCTCTTTTATCATCCTATAACATGCACAATATAGGTTCTTTCCCATTTTTTACTCCCTTCAAGAGTGTAATGACCCAGACCTCTCTGGTCCATTCCTTTGCTAAAATCCGGTGTTTGAGGTGTTCTGGGAGGTCAAGGTGACTTATTCCCAACACTTTGCAAAATTTCTAGTTCTGTGAATAGTGTTTCTAGGATGGTAGGTCGCGTTAGTAGGTCACGTCGGTGACTCACATAGGTGAGTCATGTCAGTGACTCACGTTAGTGAATCACATCAGTGAATCATGATGGTAGGTCACATTAGTAGGCCACATCGGTAGGTCGTGTCGGTAGGTTGCGTTAGTGACTTGCATCAGTGACTCACATTAGTGATTTGTGTTGGTGACTCGTGTCGGTGACTCGCGTCGGTGACTTGCATCGGTGACTTGCATCGGTAACTCGCGCCGGTAGGTCACATCAGTGACTCATGTCAGTGAATCACATCAGTAGGTCACATTGGTGAGTCATGTTAGTGACTCATGTTAGTGACTCACATCGGTAGGTTGCGTTGGTGAGTCAGACGTAAACAGTGTCATCAGTGAGACTGATGTGAATAGTGTTTCCAGCTTCCTATAGTTTCTCCCCTTTAACGTAAAACACATTCAAAGCCTAGTTTTAAATTATTTAAGGTCAGTTCAAAGAACATAACTCCTATATTAATTTTTCTAAGGGTCTGAGTGACCTTACCCAGTCAAACCATGTAGTCTTGACAAGATCCGCCTTTAATGGGAAATCTAAACCGTATCTAAAATGCTACTCTATTTAGATTTTTAAAAGGATGAGATACATTATTCCTTGTTATTCCTTCTTATTTTTTACTTAGTATGGGATTCCCATAGTTCTTCCTCCCATAGGAGTCGTGTGACTGAACTACAATAATTGGATCAATTTCCCTTGAAGTTTTTCCTGCTGCATGTGCACACCCTATCTTGGTGCAACTATGAAGTGTCGATCCATATTCGATATAAGGTATATTATACCTCTGTTCTTTTGGGTTCCTCGATCTGTTTCCTCTTATTCTCCTTGAAATTTCATGGAATGTTATCTCCATGTTTCTAATGGAACTTTCTTGGGTGTTGGTTGATGCGTTTGTGCTGCGACATCCTCGAGTGGATGCAGTTGTTGTAGGAGAGTTGATCGTGATCCGTTGTGTTGGTCGTTCTCATGAAAAGAACATCAAAACCCTTTTTGAGGTAGGGTATTTGTGGCTTCTCTATTTTTATGTGAATTCATAGAGTTATAATGTTTTAGACACTATATAATAATGAAATTGACATAATAAATACTTGAAATGGATTAAAGAATTGGTATCAATTTCTTAATGATGTTATTGCCTCTTGATTTTCTAGATCATGTGATATCTACACTTTTCTTGTTTAGCATTTTTTTATTGATGGAAATTGGTAAAGAATGTAAGGTCAAGATTAATTATAAATTAATTGTCTAAAGATAAAGAGGCACGATTAATGAATCTGGTTATTGTTGTTGTGCTTGGTGATAAATCAAATGGACACATTTGTGCATGTTTAATTGAATCATTTAGTTAAATATGGAATAAAGTACTTGTTGTGTGATAAATATAATGACTTGAGGGGTTTTGAGTTACCATATTTATTTTAAATTCCAAGTTCCTTTTTCTTTGGAGTTTTGAGTGCTCATTATGTGTGAGGGTTGAATACCTTTTTTAAGGCCAAGATCCCAGTTTCTATGTTGTTTGTTTCTTGCTGCTTGTGTTGTGGTGTGATCCTTGGATGGATGAGCCTAGAAGACTATTTTGGTATGTGGGGGCAGGGAGGACTAGTGGTTTTGGTGGCAGTAGTTTAATCATAGAGTGGAGAGATGCATCATTTTATACATGTGGGTGTCAGGTAGGACACCTTCAATGGCCCGAAGGCCTTCATTTTTTATTGATTTTTGATAATCCACCTTTCAAGGGGTGAGGTGGAACCCTTACAAGGCCCGTAGGCATAAGTATTACATGTCCCATAGGCCTTAGAGGAATTTAGTGCCCGTAGGCTTCAAACATTACATACAACCCAAACTAACTACTTGGAACTACTCCTCCCCAGCATCTTCATCGTGAAATCAACTCTCCACCTTCGCATGGTTGTTCGGATAGGCTTTCCCGTGCATGCACAGGCTTGTCTTGATGGAAGGTGCCATACCCTCTCATTATTGCAACCTGTTTAGCTTCTGCCATGGTGAATTCTCCTTGCTCCTCCTCCTTCTGAAGCTTGTTCCTTGTAGGTTGTTTGGTTTTCATCTGCATTTTAAGGTGGCCCGAAGGCCTTGAGGTGGTCTGAAGGCCTTACTGACCCAAAGGCCTGGGTGGGCTGAAGGCCTTAAAGGACTCGGTGACCAAATCAGTGGCCCGAAAGCCCAAATGGGGGCATATTCCTGGCTGTTACAGTGCCAAACAGTGCCTGCTACAATTCCCGCTATAATACCTACTACAGTTCTTCACAGTTCCTGCTACAGTCGGCTATAGTACTTCTACAGTACCTACTACAGTACTGCTATAGTACTTCTACAGTACCCTGGAAATTATCCCCCACCTAGATTTGATCCCGGGTCTCTTGGATTCACTTAAGGAGTCCTCACCAACTGGGCTGAGGCTCATGTGTTGTCAGGTAGGACACCAAAGATGACGAAACATGTTGAATGTGAATGTTGGATGCTTGTTAAATATTGTTGTTTGTTTATATGATTTACTTTACCCACTGATTGAGGTATATGTTCTGTCTTACCCTCCTTCCAAAAGAGGTAAAGATTTTCACGGTATTCCATATGATTTATGGGTTTAGATTCTCAAGGATGGATGGGCCTACGCTCCAGCTATAGGTAGAAAAGACTCGACAGGTAGTTCATCTACTTGCCGTGTTGAGCCCCTTGTGTTTGGAAGCTTAGAATGATTTTTTTTCTAGAATACCTAGAATGATTTAAAAGTGATAATACTCTTAACAAATGATTGAATAAATGATTTTAACCCATGAGGTTGGAGATTGATGGGATGCAATGTTGAGGTTACAATTTAAAGGAACTGTGGACTTGGTTTGGTTATGCCTGGAGGGCATAGAACATTGGGTATGATGCTAATGAAATGTAATGTGGAAATGATAATGGTTAATTAATGGTTAAATAATTAATTAATGTAAATTTCAACTAATAAAAATGGATAAAGTAATCTAATGTAGCTCTTTAAATGGTTGTGTACTTATAGGATACCAAGTCCTAGCAGTGGAAGTAAGGAGTCTGAGAGACGTTAGCTGCAATTGAGTCTAAGACTAGGATATTACGATAGTGTGGTTGTGATCTATGGTATATTCTGAACGTTTTGTGTTTCTATACACTAGTCCACCCTATCAGTTAGGGAAACTGACACACTAGGGATTCTGATCCCTGGGGGGTGTTTTCCCCAACATCCTAGTGGGAGGATGGATGAATGACTACCCCCTTTGGCCCCACTCTCTTGTCTTGGTAGTTACTTGTGTTGGTAGGAATGATGGTTAATTTTCCCCATATACATGTTTAGAGGGATGTAATGGATTGTGGTTATTCACACACATATATTCTGGATATAGTTTCTTATGGTATACTATAGGTGTAACATGTATAGGCTATGATGACTTGGGGATCCTTACTCAGTGTATGATTTGTAATGGCTTGAGCTATAATACCTGACATATGATAAAAAATATGTGAGCTGTGGTGGTTCCCTGAAACTACCAAGTTACTTTGGTTACATGGGTGTGGTGGTTGTGTTGAACGTGGTTCATGTTCTGGAGCTTCACCCATGTGTCTACGGGAAAGCCTTTTTGGAGAGAGATGCTCAGGACGTGTGATGTTAGGGAAAAGGGGAAAACTAGTGGGGAAGTAATAGTAGGGTACCCTTGATATTCTTAATTATATAATATGATCTTGTATGAGATACTTGGTGAGAGTATCCATGGTGAGGATGTGAACTTAGTATACCTATTTAGGTGATGAGTTAATTTCACTTGTTGTTCACTATGCTTTAACATGATTTATTTACTTTTGCATAAGAGGATTTGAAAAGGGTACTACTAAGTATACTATTATTCTAACCCTACGTATATATAATTTTTTTTTCAGGTCACTTGGAACAGGTTATAGATTAGTCTGGTTACTACTAGCTTAGGGTTATATGATATTTTTGGGCTTTGTGGTCACTACCACTTTACTTTCCTTTGCTACTTGAAGTTTTACCTTTCAATTGTAGTAGTTCTTGCATGAAATTACATATGTGTTCTTGGGATTTATTTTATATTATAGTCTGTGTGGGAGTTGGTTGGTGTCAATCTTATCTCTCTCTTTCACTTGTGTTCTCTTAGAGGGTAATGCCTCCCATTTGTGTGTTTACTATACCCTCGGTACTAGTTGACAACCCGGGGCCTACTAGAGGAGGGAATCAGGGGTCATTATCTCTCTTATAACATGGGTGTCCCATGAGGGGTACACTTTGAGGGGAGGAGGTCCTGATAGTGTGGTATCAGAGCTCTGGTTGAGGGATAGGAAGGAGTTTGGAGTTAGGAACAGGTGAGGTTTCATGGGTTGGTAGGGAAACAATGTCAACTAAGTTTAGTAAGCACTGTAAACACGAGAGACTGACTGAGTCATGGGTATTTAGGGACCCTTGTGATCTGATGCATGGACCTTTAAGTTTACAATGGATACTAAACAAGGTGATAATTTTTGTAGGGTAGAGACCTAGGAAAGGATCATGCAACATTATTCTTTGCATCTGTGTTTGAATGGGTAGAACTTGGGATAGGTTAACCTAATTAATAAAATAAAACAATTAATTAATTAATTTTGAGTCATCCATATTCCAGGTTTAGGAGGTCTAAATGTTTTTTCTTTTATAGGTATGGCTCTAGGTCGACGTCCTCATCAGGTTCACACATAATATTTTTAGTAGGGTGTACCAACCAATCACTATAGAGTATAGGTTGATGATGATGACACATGGAGAAGGAAAATCTAAGAGTTTTAATGCCAGAGTATTCAGAAGTACGAGGGCCTTGATTTAGATGTAGTCACAGAAGACTGGTTAGATGAGGTTGAGATAGATTTTAGTTCGATCCATGCTCATAAATAGATGTAGGTGTTGTTGGTTGTGATGGTACTACGTGGGGAAGTGAGGCAATGGTGGTTATTTTTTCCTCAGGGATTGTGAGGAATCAACAGTCTCATGGGAGAAGTTCCAAGACCAGTTCAGAGTCAAGTTTCTCTCTTCGACCATGAAGGAGGCCAGTCACTAGGAGCTGCTTACCCTTTGGTAGGATAGATCTAGTGTACGAGAGTTTGGAATCCATTTTAGGAACCTTTTACGATAAACTTTAGACCAATTTCCAGATGAGGATGCTAGGGTGAAAAATTTTGAGGAGGCTTTTCATCAAAGATCCAGTGCCAGGTTACCCTGTTTATACTAAAGACATATCTTGATGTTCTGGTGAGGGTTGAGTTCATTGAGAGAATGTTAGAAATAACCAGATCATCATGAGAGGGGAGTCATAAGTATTACTCATGAAGCAGAGATGTGGTTTGGGGTACCCAGTTTTTAGGAAATAATAGTTTCTGCTTGGATGGGGGTAGGTCCTAGCCCTCAGTATCTCATTTATCTGGGGGAAGTGGCTCTCAGACCTATGCCAAGGGATCGTTCACTTTTTTTTTCTTTTGGAGGTCGAGTTCATCAGTAGTGACAGTGCCCAACCTTTACGAGTAGTTAGCATGTATCAGGTGTCCCACTTCAGATTCTTCTATTGAGGCAGTTCCATCCAAGGCAGTAGCAGCAGGTTGCACCAGCTTTGAATCAATAGACAACAGATGGGATAGGCAGAGAGCAACCCCAGGATTCTCCCCGTCCTTATAGATAAAAGTGCATTCGTGGTGGTTTTCATCAGTAGGGTAATATAATCCATGGAGCATGTCATGTCCAACTTCATGCTTTAGCATTGCCTGCACCAAGTGAGCCAGACATCATTATAGGTAACCTCTTCTTGTTTTATACTTGGGTGTATGCCTTGTTTGATTTAGGATCAAAACACTCTTTTATATCACCTACCCTTTTCCATGCCTTGGTAATTGAGGAAGATAGGCTTCCAGTGCCCTTGGTGTTGACTACGCTAGTTGGAGGTTGAGCTGACTTGTTTGAAGTATGTAGAGACTGTGACCTAGTGATGGGGTAGCACTACTCTTGGGGAGATTTTATATGTTTATGGATAAAACCACATAATGTCATCATCGACATGGATTGGTTGTATTTTGTGTAGGCTACCATGGATTTCTGTAGGAGGTAGGTGGTGTTCTTTGATGATGATGGAGAGCCAGTGGTGTTTTTTTGTGAGAGAGACCCTCTGATGGGTCATACGCATGTTCCATACTTGTCATCCATTATGGATGAGTAGATGTTGAGTTCATTAGATGTTTAACAGTTGAAATTTACTAGGTTTGTAGAAGACTACCCTTATGTATTTCTAGTAGAGGTTGCATCATTACCCCCTCATCGAGAGATTGAGTTTAGGATCAAGCTATAGCCAGGTGTGTCTCTTTTCTTAATGTCTCTGTATAATATGGTTCCTTCAGAGTTTAAAGAGCTACGTATACAACTCAATGTTCTGTTTTAGTGTGGTTTTATTTAGCCGAGAGTGTCACCGTGGGGTGCACCATTTTTTTTCTACAAATAAGGCTGACAGAATTTTTCGATTGTGTATCGATTATCATTTCTTGAACCAAGTGACAGTGAATAAATTCTATCCTCTTTAGTTGATTAATTATTTTTTTATATCAACTAAAGGGTGAAGGTTGGTTCTTGAAGATTGATTTACGGTCATGACATCATCAGATGCATGTGAATGATGATGATATTTTGAAGACTACTTTCCTTTGTCTTCATGGAATTACGAGTTCGTTTTGATGCCTTTCTATGTGATGAATTCTCGATTTGTGTTCATGGGGTTGATGAATTATGTGTTCAGCGAGTTATTGGATAAGTTTGTGGTGCTCTTCATTGATGAAATCCTTATGTATTCCGTGTCAGAGGAGGAGCATGCAGAGTATCTGCATACTGTTTTGGGAGTTCTTCGTCAATAACAACTATTTTGGAAGTTGTAAAAGTGTGAGTTTTGGGATTGAGAAGTCTATTTCTTGGGGAATGTTGTATCCCAACAGGGAGTAGCTATGGATCCATAGAAGATAGAAGTAGTGGCATCTTGGGAATCCCCCAAGATAGTGTCAAAGGTGCGATGTTTCCTTGGTCTTGCGGGCTATTACAATAGGTTCATAGTAGATTTCTCTCAGGTTACTACTCCTCTAATAGCGTTGACCAAAAAAGGATCAAGTGTTCATATGGACCGATCAATTTTAGGAAACATTTTAGTATCGGAAGGGGACGTAGGTTAGTGCCCTAATTCTTGGTCTTCTAGCAGAAGGAGTTTAGTTCAAGGTTTTCTATGATGATTTAAGTTTGGGGTTTGGATATATTATGATGCAATAGAGATTGATCATTTATTATGGGTCTTGGTAGTTTCATCCCCACGAACCTAACTATGCCCCCCATGATCTCGAGTTGGTAGAAATAGTGTTTTCTCTGAAGTTTTGAAGACATTACCTCATTGGTGAGCGTTTTGTGGTCTTCACCGATCATAAGACCCTAAGGTAAATTTTCTCCTAGCGTGAATTGAACTTAGTAAAACATCAATGGATAGATTTATTATAGGATTATGACTTAAAAATCACATATACACTTGGTAAGGGGAATGCGGTAGCTGATGTGTTGAGCTGGAAGTCGCTTAGTGATGCAGTGCATGAATCAGGTGATTCCTGGAGGGTGATGGAAGTGAATTCGAAATTACATATGGATATGGGAGAAGTTGGGGGAATATTTTGTCTTTTTAATATGATGGTGCTTTCATCTATGTTGCAGCAGGTAGAAGAGTCCCAGTTGGGGGATCTAGAGGTGGAGGTCTAGAGAGATCGAGTTGTTTATGGTGAGGCTCCTGATGGTTGGTCTGAGGATGAACAATAAAAAGTATTGTTTCAGGGAAGGATTTTAGTTTCATTGGTTTCATATGAGATGGTTCTCAAAGATTTACATAGTTCACCCTTAGTGGTACATCCTGGCAGGAAAAAGATGTATTGATATTTGAGGTGTCAATTTTGGTGACCTAGGTTGAAGCATGCACCTGCAGAGTTTATGTCTCGATGTTTGGTGTTCCAGAAGGTGAAGGTTGAGCACCGTGTTCCCGGTGGTTTTCTCCAACCATTAGATGTTCCTCAGTGGAAGTGTGAGGAAATATATTTGAACTTTTTTACCAGTTTACCTCAAGCTCAGGGAGGCTATGATTCTATATGGGTAGTTGTCGATATTTTGATGAAACCAGCCCACTTCATAGAAACCAAGGAGTCAATCTCAGTGGAGGTTTTGTCGAGGAAATATCTGGAGGAGGTGGTAAGACTCCATGAGGTCCCTAGGATGATCATTTCTAATTGAGATCCTCATTTTACCTCTTGGGTGTGAAGAGGTCTCCAGCAATATTTTGGTTCTCAGCTATGCCTTAGCACTACTTTTCATCTACAGATGGATGTTCAGACAGAGCAGACCATCTAGAATCTTGAAAATATGTTATTCTCTTGTGTCCTGGATTTTGGAGGTTCATGGATGAGGCACTTACCCTTGGTAGAGTTTTCCTACAACAATATTTTCCACTCCACCATCAGTTTGGCATCGTTTGAATCATTATATGTCTTACCTTTCCGTTCTCCATTGTGCTGGATTGGGTTTAGAGAGTGAGAAATTCTCAGGCCGAAACTAGGATAGAATATGACATAGATGATTCAGGTGATTTGGGAGAGGATGAAGACAGAAAAGGATCATCAAAAATCCTATGCTGATCATAGGAGGAGACCTTTGGAGTTTGATATTGGGGATGAAATGTTTTTTAAGGTGACTCCCCATCGTGGTTAATGAAGGTTTGGTCATGGGAGTAAGATTTATCCCTAGTTTTTTGTTCCTTTAAAGGTTTTGGATCATGTTGGAGTTATGGTGTATTGAGTAGAACTTCCCCCATAGATGAACAGGATACACGATGTTTTTCACGTGTCGTAGCTCGGTATTTATCTTCATGAAAACTCTCATGTCATTGATTGGGGAGATATCAATGTTGATGAGGATTCAACCTTTTAGGAGTGGCCTGTAGAGATCCATGTCCATAAAGATAAGGTGTTTTACGGGCATTATATCCCCTTGGTTTGTTCCTTGTGGAAGCATAGTGGTGTGGAGGAGAGTACCTATGAACGTGATTCGTAAATATGCGCTTAGTACCTTGAGATATTTTATGTTTATATTTTTATAGTAACATTGTTCATTTAGTGGGTTTAAACCTTTTCTTCTTTGAGATGGATTTATTTTGTTACTTGTTATGGCTTGCTCTCTTTTGAGAGGTATCACCCCCAGGAGAGTGTTTAGGAGTAGGTTGTGGTTTTCATGTGGTTTCATGTTGTTCCTTTGAGGAAGTGGTTGAGATCCTTTAGTGGCAAGATCCTTGATAGGTATCTCAAAGGGTGGTTGTTTTGAACTTTTTTTTATTTCCTATTTGGTTTGGTTTTGATTCTTGAGTATGGGAATGTTTTGATAGGTATCTAATGTAATGGCCCAGACCTCTCCAATCCATTCCTTTGTTCAAATCTGGTACTTGAAGTTTTTTGGGAGGTTAAGGTGACTTATTCCCAACACTATGAAAAATTTATAGTTCTATGAATAGTGCTTCTAGGATGGTAGATCACATCGGTAGGTCGTATTAGTGAATTGCATCGGTGACTTGCGTCGATGAGTCACGTCGGGGACTCGCACCAGTGACTCGTGACTATAGGTTGCATCAGTAGGTCATGTCGGTAGGTTGTATCGATAGGTCTCATCAGTGAATCACATTGACGAATCATGTCAGTGACTCGCATTGGTGACTCACATCGGTAGGTCACGTTGGTGAGTCACATCGGTGACTCATGTCGGTGACTCACATCAGTGACTCACATCTTTAGGTCGCGTCGATGAGTCGTATCAGTGACATGTGTTAGTGAATCACATCAGTAGGTCACATTGGTGAGTTGCATCGGTGACTCGCATCCGTGACTCACATCGGTAGGTCATGTTGGTGAGTCAGATGTGAATAGTGCCATTGGAGTGACAAATGTGAACAATGTTTCCAGCTTTTTGGAGTTTTCCCCTTTGATGTTATCATGGATGTAAAATGCATTCAAATCCTTGTTTTAAGGGATTTAAGACCAGTTTAAAGCCCATAACTCAGATATTAATTTTTCAAAGGGTCCAAGTGACCATATTCAAACCACATATTATTGACGAGATCCACCATTAACAGAAAATCTAAACCGTATCTAAACCACTACTCTATTTAGATTCTCAAAAGGCCAAGATATACTCCTCCTTGTTCTTCCTTCTTGTTTTTACTTGGTACGAGATTCCCAAAGTTCTTCCTCCCATAGGATTCGTGCAATCAAACTACAATCCTTGGATAGATTCACTTTAAAAAATTTCTTTCTTTCATGTGAACCCGCTGTCTTGGTGCAACCAGGAAGTATCGATCCATCTTCGATATAAGGTATCTTATACCTCAATTCTTCTGGGTTATTCAATTTTTTCCTCCCATTATCCTTTCCATGTTACAACATGTGATCTCTATGTTTCTTATGGAACTTTCTTGGGTGTTGGTTGATATGGTTGTGTCGTGTCGTCCTCAGGTGGATGCAGTCATTGTAGGAGAGGTTATCATGATCTATTGTGTTGGTCATTCTCATGAAAATAATGTCATAAACCTTTTTGAGGTAGCGCCTTCATGGATTCTCTATTATTTTTTATACAATCATAGAGTTAGCATGTTTTAGACACTAAATCAAAATTAAATTGACATAATAAATACTTGAACTGGATTAAAGAATTGGTATCAATTTCTTAGCGATGTTTTGCCTCTTGATTTGCTAAATCATGTGATATATACACTTTTCTTTTTTAGAATGTTGTTCTTGATGAAAATTGGTAAATAATGTAAATACTAGATTAATTATAAATTAATTGGATATATATAAAGAGGAATGTTTAATTAATCTGGTTTTTTTTGAGCTTAGTGATAAAACAAATGGATGTAGTTGTGCATGTTTAATTGAATCGGTTAATTCAATATGGAAAAAAGGACTGGTTTTGTGATAAATATAATGACTTGAAGTGTTTTGAGTTACCCTCTTGATTTTAAATGCCTAGAACCTTATGCTTTGGAGTTGTAAGTCCTCATTGTGTGTGAAGGATGAATGTCTTGTTTAGGTCCAAGTACCTAGTTACTATGTTGTTTGTTTACTACTACTTATGTTGTGGTGTGAGCCTTGGATGAATGAGCCTAGAGGGCTATTGTGGCATGTAGGGGAAGAGAGTCCTAGTGGTTTTGGTTATATAAGTTGATGCCTAGAGTGGTGAGATACATCAATTTATGCATGTGGGTGTTAGGGAGGACACCAGATATGATGAAATAGGTTGGATGTGAATGTTTTATGCTTGTTGAATCTTGTTTGTTTTTCTGCTTTACTTTCCCCACTGCTTGAGGCAGATGGTCTTTATTTCCCTCATTCCAAAAGTGGTAAAGACGCACGAGGTATGCCACATGATTTCTGTGTTTAGATTCTCGAGGATGTATGGGCCTGTACTCCAGCTATAGGTGGAAAAGACTCAACAGGTAGTTCATATACTCATCGTGTTGAGCCCCTTGTGTTTAGAATCTTAGAATGATTTTTCTTCTAGAATACCTAGAATTATGGAAAAGTGATAATGTTATTAACAAATTATTGAATAAATTATGTTAATACATAGGTTTGGAGCTTGCTAGCATGAAATGATGAGGTTACAATTTAAAGGAGCTGTGGACTTGGTTTGGTTATGCCTGGAGGGCATGGAACATTGGGTGTGATGCTAATGAAATGTAATGTGGAAATGATAATGGTAAATTAATGGTAAAATAATTAATTAACATAAAGTGTAACTGATAAAAAGGGATAAAGTAATCTAATGTACCTCTTTAAGTTTTTGTGTTCTTATTAGATACCTAGTCTTAGCAGTGGAAGCTGAGAGTTTGAGATACATTAGCTGTAGTTGAGTCTAAGACAAGATTATTCCCATAGTGTGGTTGTGTGATATAAAATATTCTGTAATTTTTATGTTTATATGTGCTAATACACCCTACTAGTTAGGGAAACTAAAACACCAGGGATTCTGAGCCCCATGGGGTGTTTTCCCCAACATCCCAGTGGGAGGATGGATGGATGACTACCCCATTTTTTCCCACACTCTTCTCTTTGTAGTTACTTTTTCTTATAGGAACAACATTTAGTTTTACCAATATATGTGTGTAGAGGGATGTAATGGCTTTTGGTTATTCACACACATATATTCTAGATATAGTTTCCTATGGACTACTATAGGTGTAATGTGTATAGTCTATGATGGCTTGAGGATACTTACTTGGTGTATGGGATGTAATGGCTTGAGGTATAATACTTGACGTATGATACATGTTATGAGAGATATGGTGGCTCCTGAAAACTACCTAGTAACTTTGGCTATGTGGACATGGTGGTTTTGTTGCACATGGTGCATGTTGTGGGTCTTCTCTCAAGTGTCTTCAAGCAAGCTTTTTTAGAGAGAGATGTTTAGGACGTGCGATGTTGGGGAAAAGAGGAAAACCATTGGGGAAGTGGTAGCAATGTACCCTTGATATTCTTCATTATATAATATTCTCTTGTATGAGATAATTGGTGAGAGTAGCTATGGTATTGCTGGAAACTTAGTGTACATATTTAGGTGACGATTTAGTTTTACTTATTGTTCAGTGTGCTTTAGAATGATTTCTTTACTTTTTCATGAGAGGCTCTAGGAGGATCCTACTGAGTATACTATTATACTCACCCTACATATATATAAATTGTTTTTTGGTCACTTAAATCAAGTTAGAAATCAGGCTGGTTACTACTAGGTTTGGGTTACATGAGTCGTTCGAGCTTCTTAGTCATTTTCATTTTACTTTATTTTGGTACTTGTAGTTTTCCATACCAGTTTTAGTAGTTCTTGAATGAAATTGCATATGTGTACTTAGGATTTTTTTATGTTGTAGTCTAAGAAATAGTTGGTTGGTGTTTTTCTTATATCTCTCTTTCACATGTGTTCTCTTAGAGGGTAATGCTTCTCATTTGTGTGTTTACTATACCCTCAGTTCTAATCGCCAACCTAGGGCCTACTGGAGGTAGTACTTGGGGGTCATTATCTCTCTTCTCAAATTTTCATCCCAATAGGGGTACACTTTGAGGGGAGTAGGTTGTGACAAATATCCCCCAAAAGGAGTGCTTTTGGTGGCTCTGAATGTTGGTTCCTGGTATATATCTCCCTCCATTGTTCTATGTTGGTCTTTACCTCCCTATCACTTTAATTTCCTTTCCTCCTTGAATAGGGTTTGATTTCAATCCCACCCAATCTTGGTGGAATTGTTCCAATGTCAAGGAGATTTCATGTATCCTAGGAATAAGACATCCTAAGAGGTCGTCTTCATGTCGTTGCATGTTGTTTTGTTGAGGCATGTTGCTCTAGTGATTTTTCTATTCCTTCCATCATAAATTAAATCAAATTGGATTTTTTTCATCACATGATAGGGAATTTACCATGAATGGTGTCAAAATTCCCTAGTGGACCTCCCATGGGTGGTTGATCTTTGTTATGGTGTGGCACCATGAATTGATGAGTTTTCAACAAATATATCGAGGTTGAATTGAATATGATAATTAATTATAAATGTTATACTTAACTAATTTTGGATGTTTGGAATGATTTAGGATCATGGGTCACTGAAATGTGCACAATTGATCAAGGTCAAGGCAAGATGGACTTGGATATACCTTGGAAACTACTATCATCCCTTGGATTAAAAGTGGAAAACACCGAATAAAGGTAGGTGATCTCATGTACTTTCCCAATGGATTATGATTTCATTTAATGTTTCATGTGATGTGCGTGATCACCACCTTAGGTGAGGAACTTTTGATTAAATTTTTTATTTAATTTAAATTGAATTTTTAAATTAGATTAAATGGGTGATATAGAATGAATCCCACATATGATTAGTCTAAAGTTCTAAGGCCACATTGTTCTTAGTGAATTGGATTGATGCCTTGGTCACCGAAGGCATAGGTCTGAATGATAGTGTTCCTTATAGCCTCTAAAAGAATAGAGAGGTGAGGTTAAAACTGATTTGTTTTGTTAACCCAAGAACATTCCTAGGTGGATAGAGCCTAGGCATGCAAGGGCTGGGATAGGTGAATAAACTGAGAGTGACCTTGACACCCAATATGGGTTGTAGGTCATCATCTAAGCTGGTCCTGATGTGGTATAACCATGTATCCATTAATTTCATGCTCTCTTGATGAATATATTAAGGGACACAATGTCCTTAGGGAATTAGGTTATGAATCGATACCATGTTTGATGCTAAGGAATCCAAGTGGAGTGCCTCCATTAGATTTGACAAGAGGGAACCCAGTGGGAATCCATTGATAGACTGACCCTGATCGGGTATGTAATGTCATGACCCGAACCACCAAGGAATTCCTATATGGTTATAAGATGAGTGTGATACCCCAAGACCACATCTAATAAGCCTGAGGCTGGTGAAAATAATTGAGTAGGTATATCACACACATGGGAGGTCTTATTCTAAGTCACTTATACGCACACACACATCTCCAACAACCAACACCATAAAGAAAGATAAAATAAAAATGATTCCAAAAATGAATGAATACATACATATATAAATAAGTGTATGAAATAAGTATGATAAATCATAAAGTTCCAAATAAAATCCCACCAAAACTGTAAAAGATTCCAAATAGCTATGAAAGAGGGGGCTGCTGAAATGCAACACCAACCATGGTCTGTCTAGTGAAACTTTTCGTTGCCTAATCCTAGTCTATCTATGAATCCATTGAAAGTTATGTCATCTACTTAAGACATAACAAGTGTGTAAAGATCCCATGTAGGGTTAAGTATATACCCACCCAATAGGACACCTTGAAATTGCTAAAAACATAAAGCATCAAGAGAGAGAAATTCCAGCTGATCATCAAGAAGATATGTCAATCAGAATATGAGACATGAAAATAATAAAATAAACCATATATACTAAAGATAGACATATATGATCAGGGTAAATCCATAACCATACTTCCAGCCTAGGATTCTACATGAGGATTCAAGGTAACAATCATCCAGGAGAACTCACTCCTCAAGTTAGATAACACTTATGGAACTCATATGAGAGGTAGTGATCATCAGACCTCACCATAAAGACGTACATTTTGTAACTTAGAATATATTGATACACTAATAGGGGATCTCACCAATGTTATATGGGGTATACCTGACCCTATACAGAATAAACCTTTAGGCAGGGATCGAATACCCGAGTATGTTGGACATGTGATCACTAACCCTACATAGGGAAGAATAAATGATAGAGAATCAGACCCCTGGACACATTAAGGGATTCATAAAATCAGTTCGACACTAACCACATATAGGGCATCACATCATATTCTTATGATGCAATTCTTCATTGTACCCTCATAGGGATGGACCATGGAAACACACCCTATAGATACTGGTCTACACTGAAGAAAATGAGGGGGTCAACCTACCTTGGTAAAAGTACATGGTGTGTACTGATAGTACAAGGAATACCCCATTAAGTTCATACCTTCCAATGTCTGTTTCCATGTTCAACAACCAATTCCCATGCACCTTAGTGTTTCCTATGTACACATGTCATTAACATATACATGGCCATGTTCAAGTATCTTGGTCGTGTCTAAGTATACGGTCGTTCCAGTGTACTCAAACCATGACTGTGAACCATAGAGGTACACGTCGAGTCTCTAGTCATGGATCACATGGCGTGTGGTCGATACCATATGGTGTGTGGTATTTAATTTTTATAAACCCCAAGTCTCTACAGCCAAGGGACTACACAACACGTGTTCTTAGAACTACACACTGTGTATATCAGGATTTTCTAGAATTATAGAACTATCATGAATCTTCACCCTAAACCATTGCATCCAAAACTCTATGCATGAATCTCAACATAGAACCTGGATCTGGGTTGACCATCACTCAATGGTCATAGATGGCTAGATTCCAACCACCCCTTTTTCTGGGGAAACATATTCTGTCACACCACATCATCATAACATCGAAACCCATGAAATAGGAACTTCAAATCCGATCCCAATCCTTTTTTATCACTACATTCCATAATCATGCCATCAATCCCAAACTCAAACCCATGATAATGATCTGTTCTGTCAAAGGGTGATTTCCCAATGATTGCCTACTGAGTGTTTGTCTAATTGCTAACCAAAGGAAATTTCGATGATGAACGTGTGAAGAACGATGGGAGAAATGCATAGAAAAAAACATGGGTGATGAACCTCTTCCATTTTTCATGTTGTCTCAATCCATTTCTTTGAGAATAATGATCAAAGAAGAAAAAATTAGGGATTATCAACAAATATCATTTCTAAATTCTATAAAGATAAATCCCCACTCACAATTCAATAATTCACCCATGAATCAATTTGTTAGAAATATTGATTCATGTTCAATATAAGATAATCAAACAAAAATTATGTCCAACATAAGAAAATGTCCTACCTCATGTTTGGATAGATCACTAAAAAAGAATAGTTCAACTTAATTGTCATTAGCAAGATCCATGAACTTCTTTGGTGAATAAAACTCCTTGGAAAATTGATCTTTGATCCGTGATCCCATTGTCATACACCAAACTCTCCTCTATGACCCTCTCAAGAAGGATAGGGTAATGTGGATAACCCTAGTTCTTTTATATAACTGATATTTTATCAAATAAAATTAGATCACATCAATTAAATTACAAATAAATAAATAAATAAACAATTTTACTATTTTTCCCATGATTGCACTTAATAGAACCACCCAATGATGTCAAATATTATGTTTCAACTAGGGTAAAACACACTTTCTATATTTAAAGGTAGTTTCAAATTTCTCAAATGATACTCCATTTAGGATTTATTCCATTATTTTAGAAAAACTACACACATGTGATATAAGATATTTAATATTTTTATTATATCAATATCGAGCCTCCCTGGGCCTCAGAACCCTCTACTAACTCAACACCTAGATTAAAAAATATCCATTAAAATATTATAATGTTTTATAAGTAAAAAATAGAGTCATTACATTATCCCCACTTTAGGGATTTTTACCCCCAAAAGAAAAAAAATCTACTAAAAAATATGAGGGTACTGACCTCACATATAGTTCTCCTACTCTCAGGTTCTCTATTGTAGATTCTCATGTTACCACTGGACATGCATAATGGGAATCTCTTACCCAAAAAGGATCTTCTACTATTGATCCTTGATCTTTCCCAGGTACTCCGTGAAGGTAGATCTGTCCTCGATGTCCATATTTCCCTATTTGATAACATGTGATGTGTTATGCACATACCTCCTGAACTACGATAAGTGGAAGTCACATTGTTAACCCTATGTAGTATCTAGAAATGTCCAATGATCCTCAGATATAACTTACCTCCTAGAAAAAAGCTTCGCAATCCTTATCAAGGATATATGTTTATGAACATATAGAATCCCTCATAAAACTCCAAAGTTCTCCATTATTAGTCCACATAAGACTTATTATGTCTTTGGGAAGTCCTCATATACTCTCGGATGATCTGAACCTTCTCTGTTACCGCTTTCTCCAAATCAGGTCCTATAAGTGAAAAATTCCCTATATCATTTCATCATAGTAGTGACCTACAAGGTCTCTCATATAAGGACTCTAATGGTTCCATATTGATGGTGAAGTGGTAGTTTTAGTTATATGAAAAACCCACCAAGGGAAAGTGATCCTCCCAAATATAACCAAAGTTTTGCATGCAATACTGAAGCATGTACTCTAGAACCTGAATGGTCCACTTAGTCTGGTTATCAATATGGGGGGAAAACACCATGAACAAACATAATTGATTCCTGATGGATCATGAAATCCTCTACATAATCATGACATGAAGCAAGAATCATGGTCTAAAATTATCATATAGGGAACTCCAGGAATCCTGACTATCTTCTACACATAAATTCATCCCTATCTCTTTACTGAATTTTTCTCTTGAATGGATAGGAAGTGGTCCAACTTGGTGAGTTGGTCTATGATCACCCAAATAGAATCATGTAATTTAGATGATCCTGAAAGACCTATCATTAAGACCATATATATACTATCCCAATTACACTATAGAAACTCAAGGGGTTGAGCCAAATTTGAGGGATCCGGGTTAGCAGCCTTCACTTTCAGACAAGTGAGGCATCAATAAACAAAAACATCTACACACTTCTTCTTTCTTGTACACCAGAGATGAAATCGAAGGTCCTGGTATATATTTTCCACTTATTGATATACCATTAAGGGGGATGCATGAATATCCCATAATACCTCCCTTTCAATATCATTGATACCACTATCCACCCTCTAAAAATGAATACGTGGTTGTTTCTGACACTTTTGTCAGGGTGCACATCCGTCTATGGGGACGCGCTGATTGTTTCCCCACATTACCTTTTTCTTAAGGCATGTAGTATTCATCACTTCTTCAGAGATGTTTTCTCCTTGATTGAAACAGGATGATGGGATGTCAGTCTCTCCTTCCCTGGACTCCTCCACAGAATTTTTCACCTATCCTGGGTCTCCCTTAAATATTAAGATGTTGTTCATGAAACTCTTCCCGGTGCCATATCTTTTTGAAAACCGGTTAATTACACTATTTTTTAAAAATATTCTAAGGGGTCAAGTCAGGGCAACAACCTTTAGTCAGGGGAGTAGTCTCGTTGAGTATCGTTGGCATTTTCGGACATTGAAAGACTTGTACATCTATATTTTCCCCTATCAGAGGGATTATCAAGGGTAAGGAAGCCTGAGGAATACCACATCAGATGTAAGGTATTTCATGATAGAGGAATGTCTCTGAGGTTTTCCTCATCTTACCATGCTTAACATGGGGCATGCTGTGATTTTATCATCTAGTAGATATGGATCAGACTGATCGGAACAATTATGAATGTGGATCAGATGGATACATCCATAGGAGGGAGTACCTAGAAAGTTTACCAGATGGATGGGTCAAAACTACCAATAAGGACAGACCCATGATGGTGTGTCCTACAAAGGGGATTCTTTCAGACCATGAAGGCTGATCTGGACACCACAAAGGGGGAACCAGAGGATAGTGGGTCTCAAAAAAGTGTATATAAAGGTTTACCATTGGCTGGGATTGAACCTCAGGGATTCTTCCTACATACCCTGTTTAGATTACAGGTATCAAAAACCATGTAGTTCAAAATGGTGAGTCATGGGATCAGGGTGTACACAATGGAAAACAACCTGAAGACATGCTGGGGCTTACGTGTCGTTAGCGGCCTGGGTGCTACAAAGAGAAATGAGATGAATGGGGCTTACACATAGTTAACTGTCTGAATGGATTGCATGATTTCATGGGATGTGGAAGACTGGGTGGAATCAGGATGGATAGGGATAAAGTGTCAAAGGATGTAATGAATAGGGATGGAACCTAGGAATGGTGTGAAGGTGATGGTATTAGTCTTTAACTAAATGGAGGTTTCCAATATATCCCAAGGTAAGGAATCAAAGTCCACGCAGTTCAGGAAGGGGACACATAATAAAGGTGTACACAAAGGACATAAACCCAAAGATATACTAGGGCTTACATGTAGTTTGATGTCCATTGCAAGAGGGACACTCTTGTTTGGAGGTGTATGGATCATGTATGGAGATTACGCATGGTTAGTTACCCAGAAACTGGTCTGACACCACTAAGGGGTGGACCAAGGATGTGGGTCCCAACAAAGGGGACACCGAGGTTTACTGGTGCTTGGGGTTAAACCTCACAGAGGATTCCTATGCACCCTGTGCAGGAGATGGGGATCAAAACCCATGTAGTTCGAAAGCATACAATTTAACATCATGCGGGATGAAAGAGAAATATAGTTTAACATCATGCGGGATGAGGGTGAACCAACATGAAGTGGTTAAGACCAATGAGTGATGGGATTGAACCTCAGAGAGACTTCCTACATACCTATATTGAAAAGGGAAAGGGTAAAAAACCACGTAGTTCAGGAAAGAGGGGAATGGGGATTACACGCTATGGTGGCCCATAGAGGATGTCATGGTCGATGCTTACTCTAATCCCACATGACTCATGCTCGGTGTGATAAACAAGAGGCAACAAATACCTAATGATCACATCATGAAAGGTGCATGTGCGAGGAATGGAGAGGGGCTTACTCATGGTTAGCGGCCCAAAGGGGAAACATGGGATTACTCTAAGAGGGAAGACTGGGGGTCTAGATATATGAGGAGGATGTGGTCATCGTGCATGGAGCACTCTGTCAAGTTATCTCATTGATTATATAGAGACTACCCAAAGTCTGCATGGAAACAATGTGTAGAGGGAGAGGGGAGTGAGAGGGTGTTGGTTCCCATACCCTTCACGGTCTTCTCAAGGATTTTCACTTATGAAATGATAATAGTTTAACATCATGTGTTAAGGATGCGGTTGCTTTGCAGTTTAACGTCTTGAAGGTTGGATGATGAGGATTCACTCCTCACCCCTAGGACTTACATAACTGGCGCACTTTAACCCTCAATTAAGGGAAGGAATGAACAATGTTGTGGATTAACCGGATTGTGGAGTGATCCATTGATGCATCCACATTAGTGTGTCTATACGAATAATCAATATCCATTAGCATGCCTCTGAAAATAATAACAAGGCAGGGCAACTCCACATGAAGCACTCCTCGGGGAACTTTGAAATTACTTCGTACAAGCCTGGAAGGCCACATAGAAGAGGGGTTCGTGGAGTAGAAGGCCTCTCAAAGAGGTGATTCACAATTCTATAGTTCTTCATGAAGTGAAGGGAATTTACAAAAGAGGTTACTTTGAAAAGTATAGTGAACTAGTCTAGGCATGGATTCTACATGCACTTTGAGGGTGTTTCTCAAAGACAGAATGCTTTGCGAAGACCCGAGTACCCAAAGAGGTCTCTTTCATTTTCGATGTCCAAAAGGATTCATGAATGGAATCCCCACCTGGAGCAGAGGTAAAATGAATCAAAGGGAAAGTGGTTTTTCAAATCTCAAGTACCTCAGATGATTCATTTTCTCAATAAATCATAGATTAGGAGATGTTTCATGATTCAAGGATTCAAAAGTCAAATGGTTAGGGTGTATTTCTTTTGGAATGGGGGGATCTGGGTATTTATAAGTTCCAAAGGTAATGATGTGTTGAGGGTGCACCATGAAGCAATTAGCACCTCACAACCAGAGGTCAATCTGTCAAGTTTCTCGAAATCACAGAGGATTCTGTCACTCCCTCTGTGGCGGTCACAAAGGTTCGTGTCTCCCATCAAGTTACTCAGACTCACAGAGGAGTCTATCACATCCTTTACGGCAGTTGTATAGGTGACCTTCTCTCATCAAGTTCCTCAGACTCATAGAGGATTCCTTCAATTACTTCACAGTGGTCGCAGAGGTGGCATCCAGGTAGCTTCAAAGCTTTTCGGTGTTGAGAATTTTTGGAGGAGATTTTCAGGGTACCATTTTCTTTGGAAATTTTTCTTGTCCCTTGGTTGATTTTCTCCAAGGATTGAGTTTTTTCCCCCAAAAAATCCCTCCTTAGAATGGGAGATGAGGAGAAAATGAGGGTTGTATTATAAGGGTATATTTCTAAAATTAGGTGGATCATGAAGTGGTGTCGCGATGCGGGTAGGTGGACTTTGGGTTGAGAGAACCGAGAAGCTCGCCACGACCAAGAGCACTGCGAAGCTCAAGGGGTTCATTGCCTATAAATAGAGTGCGAGGACCTATCTTTTTTCCACATCTATCCTTGAGAACTCACTTGTTGAGCTCTTGATTTGCGAAGCTCCAATGCTCTGTGAATTCTCTTTGTGAGTCTTTAGGTTTTGCGACCCCTTTTGGCTCTATAACGAGCAGTGAGTCCTTAGGCACTGTGATTGTGCGCTCCGTGAGTCTCGATTTTGCGAATGCTCTTTGGAAGGTATCCCTATGACCATTCTCTATGATCGGTCTCTACGAGAGAGATCTAAAATTAGGATAGAAAAATTCCAAATTATTTGGGATGGAATGGTCAACCAAGAAGCTGATTGGGAGGTCCTTGTATATGCTTCTAAAAGGGAGGAGATGACAAAAAATATAGGGATCAAAGTATATGTGCGAATCCATTCTAATCATAAGTCCCTGGTGGAATTAATATCGGAAGGGAAAAATAAATACCCCCTCTAGAAGAGACTTCCACTATATGTCTTCAGTATGAGGGATGGTGTTCTCATCCCTGAAGTAAGTGGGGATGAACTAGCTTACTAGTTCAAGAGTACACCATATCAGTGCTAGTGGTTCAGGGCTACCGACAGACATACATGGGAAGACCACATGCCTATCAATTTTAACTGTATGTACAACCATGTCAACAATGATGATGTTAAGGAGTTGCATCAATAGGTATCTCCCCCATAGTACCACACCATCCTCAAGGCAGCTTTAGGGAACCCAAAGGAGTGGAATGATTATTGGGACCTTTGCTAGGGCAGAAACTTCAAGGATGTCTGGGCCTGGGCCTATAGGGTTTGTGTATCATGTGAGGAATTTGGGGTATTTCTAAAGCAGGTAGGACTATATGATGTTGTGTGGTCTTACCAATTCCATATCTACCAGCTGAAACACATGATACCTAAGTTTCTAAGCAGGTGGTCGTCAAGGACCAACACTTTCTATATTTATCATGGGGAGGTCAACATCAGCCTCTGGGATTGTAACACCCCAAGGTTTTCTAAAAATAAATTGAAATGCATGAATCTTTATTTTATGTTGATATTTATAACTATACTTTAAACATAAGTTTTCCACATCTATGTTTTGAATTTCAAAAAATGGTTATCTACATTTATGTTCAGTAAGTTATTTGGAGTCTGATAGAACCAACTTGCTTTTTGATAAATAGTAACATACCCTTATGAATAGTGATTTGAATATTAATATGACCCTTATGAATAGTAAATCATATTATTATTTTATTTTCTTAAGGATATTAGATAATGAGATGTTGAATAATTTTTCAAGGTGTTAAAAAAATGAGTTATAGATTTAAAATTATTATTTTTGAATAAATTATGATTTTATTTAAAAATTTAATTAATAATATTTAGAAAAATATTTTTAAAAAATGAAGTTAATTTTTAATTCTACATGTCGATAAATGGTTAGGTTTATTTTTTGGGAATTTTATGAAATTCTAGAATTTTTTATGAATAGTAAAATACGATAAAATATGATAAATGCTAAATACTTCATTTAATACATCATGAGTGATGCATGGATGATGTAAGACCACTTGGTTTGAAATAAAATTCCATTATTAATATTTTGGGACAATAGTCTTGAGAAAAAATATTATAATAATGATTAAAATAATGTAAAATACCTCCTCTCCTCCACTATAAATTCCACCCTCATTTCCCTCTTCCTTCCACACTTCTCAAGTATTTATTATTACCTAAGTTCAACCCAATACTCCTCCCAAGGCTCTTCCCCACTTCCTAGAGATTTTGGTCTCACCAAAAGGCCAAAAACAAAGGCCTTAAGAAGGATCTAAAGGAGAAGAGATCAAGAGGTAAACATTTTCTTTTGTTTTATTTCTTTTTTTTTCTATTCTTCTCCTTTCCTCACTTCCCCTTATCCAAGAGGAATTAATGATCCAATATCTTACATATTTTGTATTTAATAATGTTTTTGGAAGACTCACCATTATACTTCTTCTCCTCTCCTACTTATTCAAGGAATTAAAACACCGTCCGTGATGTGTCGATTTACCAACACCGTAGACGATGTGATTTAAATTTTCTTTTAATTACTTAAAGACTGGTGATGAAACCATTTTTATGGTTGAATAAAATTATAATTAATTTATTATAAATTTTATAAGGTTCTGTAATCATTTTTTACACATGTTATTAATTTATAAAACAAAATGAGTTCTTTATGATCGAAGAATCGCCCAAATGACTTAAAAAAATATCAATAATGATTTAACTTATGAATCATCCTCATGTAAGAATTCAAAATGATAAAAGGTATAATTTATGTTTCTAGAAACATGTAAATACCACTACATTCCAATTCTATAGTTTCACTTCCAATCGACAAAAATATCCATCATGAACCGAACATGGAAATCATGTAAAGAATGCACCCAAAACAATGGAAGGAACAAAATACTAACAATTAAAGAGTGAAATTATGTAATGAAATGATCATATGAGGTATTATAAAGATGGATATATTTCTTTAAGATATTAATAAAACTCTTTTAACCATTATAGAGGAGGTTTAAATGAGTTCGAAGTAAGAAAAACCCGAGGTAAGGGAATTCTTAACCCAATTTCCATTCTTTAGGGTTAATTTTATACTTAATTAATTGTGTCGTTTTAAGATCATATTTTTAAGGAATTTTTGTTTATATTATGTTTTATTATTTTTTATAGTATATACACATATTTATTCCATTATATCTATTCTCATGTCAATTATATGTTATTTGTAAGTGACTTTTCTTATAAAATCCTCTTTTAAACTTCAAGTTTTTTCAAAATTCAAAGTGAATGTTTTTATGAAATTATTCATGTTGTATGATTATTTTCTAGTTCTTGGGAATTTTTTAATGATTAATGGTTGGACCTATATCTCCCTCCAATGCATTGGGTATGTGTAAGTTGGATGTCGGTTGTATGGTTACTCCAAGTGTAACTGCGATGGTTACAAAAATTGTAAGGTAGCTGTGAGGGTTACAAATTATAAGGTAGATGAGAGGTTTACACGATTTTTTAAGTAATGAACCAAGATACCTTTTTGGTTCTATTTATGTTCTTATGTATTGTGGGAATCTTGTGGAAATCTCATGTTTCACAAAGTAAGTATATATTGGTGACAAGTGTGTCTTTTGAAAATGATTTCATATGTTACAAGTATTCATGGACTAATGTGTTCTTTTTTTTATATCCCTTACTTATCTTCTTAAGCTCATACCAAATTTTTAAATGATTTTCACAGGTTATAAGGATTTGTAAGACAAAGAAGGAATCCAAGTTAAATGTTTGAAGAATTGTTACAGAAATCATGTTTTATTTGAAAAGTTTTATATTTTGGAAGAAATGAATACTGTTTTTATGGTATCCACTCTGTATTAATGTGTAATTTTTTGAATTTATTATGTCCCAATTATTTAAATATCTAAATTTTAAAATAGCCTCAATGTGAAAGGAAGTGATTTCTTGACTAAATTCAAGATTATGTAATGTAATAAGGTTGGGTCCTTATAGGGATCTCCATCAGATATATGGGATTCCCATTTTGGTGGTGATGTACAATGAGTTCCTCCCTATGAAGAACACATGGGAGGATCCATAGAAGATGTTGTGACTAGAAAAGGCACTGATGGACTTGGTGTCGGGAAATGAAAAACAGCCAGTGAGGGATGTCCATTTCAAGCTGTGGTTTGGACGTTTCATAAAAATCACAGCAAAGCATACTGCTGAAGGGGAGGAGGTACCTAATAAGCTACTAGTAAGGCCTCCCACTTGTCCCAAGGGAGGTCAGCACATCAGAGAAAATTCTTACTGGATAATCCTGGGGGATTTTCAATGGAAGCCATGGGGGTAAAATTTCAACACCTAGAAACAAATGGTAGTTAGGTTGGATGGGTTTATCTCCGCACTTATTTGCAGTTAGATGATGCCGACTAGGGACATGAATATGGGTGTGTGACCACGAACATTTGTTATGGAATCTTTGATAGTGATGGGGGAACATGTCAACCTTGGGATCCCAGTGCTGAAAAAATTGTACAAGGTTTTGTGGTGCATCAACGAGGGGAAGAAGCCACAAAGGGTGTGCAGACCGCTCCATTTTTTGTATGGATGGATATCAGCACACATGGGCATATTTAAATATCTGAACCCTATTTCTCCTCCATATCAGACTTCCAAAAAATCATCTTGAATACGGTGGGGATAATTCCTTCCACGTTGACTCCACCGTTGGTGCTGAACAGAGTCTGTAAGGTAGATGATTTCAACTTCCATCCATTTCTTCTACGAGTAGGGGTGTTCACTGACGATGGCTAGGGAATTAAGGAGCATGATTCCTATATTCTGGCCTTATGGGGTGGAGTTATAGTGGCATGGGTCGATCCCGTGTCCATCTGTGATCCATATACCCCACACTACTTTGCGAGGCAATTCCGGTGCATGTAGAGATTGACCCTAAAAGTCTAACTAGGGGTATTCTATGAGGATCATATGTGCTTGATGAGGCATATGTGGTTCATGTTTATATGGGAGGAAAAAAATGAATAATGAGCTGCCTCCACCCACAGCTGTCTATGGTCTAGTCAAGGAATATGCCAAGAGCTGGGAGGAAGCCTACCGAGGGGAAATGTAGAAGCGAAAAACCATCCATGCTGAAGACGGGGTGCCTCATCAACCTTGAGGCTGAGGTCAGAAAATGGAAAGAACATGTCATGATGGTGGGGTCGCAAAAATGATAAGTCAAATAACTCCAGGGCCTACAATGAGCTGGAGGTAAGCAGTATCAGTAGACCTAAAAATCCAAGATGAGAAGAGTTGGTAGGAAGGGAGCCCATCATGGGGGTTCTGTAGGATATCCACTCAATATCCTAGGAAGGAGCTGCGCTACATAGATATGCCTGAGGATGCTGTTTTTCCAAAGGATTGGGATACTTGGGACGTCAAAAGACAATTCCTCTATATTTAACAGATGTGGTACCACATTAACCATCTCGATAAGGATTTTTCATAGATCGTCCATGCTAAGGCTGGCTTTCTGGTGTCTTGGGCATAAGGGGAACAATACGTCATAAATCTAGAAAAATTCGTGCATTCTAAGGGTACTCTACGTCCAATGATGGACAGGGTGAAAGTACTACTTGACCAAATAGTGCCACCCCAATTGTCTATCATTGAGATGAGGGAGAATTTCCCTTTACCTGAAGAATCTGAGGGGTCAACCTGGGGAGAAGAGGCTAACATAGGGAGCCCCTTGGAGGAAGGTGAGGTTGTGACCTCAGAGTTGGAAGATTTTTTCTGATAATCTTGAGGTAAATTCCAAACCATTATATTATGACACATACTAAGGTTATCTAGGCTTTCTCATTTGACATTTGTCTTATATAGGAGAATCTTATATGGAAAACCCATTTTTGCATGAAAGTGGACATATCTTCAGGGTCTATGTCTGGGATGATGGTGAGTATATAATCCATCAGGGTTGGGATAACCAGGGTGACCCTTTCGAAACCTTCAGAGCTTCCAACTATATATGGGGGGCCACATCTTAGGGTTTCGACAACAATGACTCAAGGATGAGTCCAATTATTTGATCTCTATAAGATATCTCTTTCATAGAATCCATAACTATTTTCTATTGAACTAGGCCAAATGAAACTTGTGTGTTTCTTTATAAATAGTTATTCAAATGGTGTGGTCCATACTAGGGAGGATGGATGGGGATGCTAGCACCCCTATCCTGAGGGGAACACTGATTTTTGTGGGACTGAACATCCAAGATAAAAAAATCCTAGAAACTATGGCCGCGGGTAGGGTGACTGGCAAGATGGAACTAGATGTTATCAAGGTTTAATCCAGTGATGAAAACCAGCCGCATGATATGAAACCCATCCTACCTAAAAGGATGCCAGAGGTATACCCTTCTAATGAATTCCTGGAGGTGTTCCCAGAATATGAACCTACTGACCTAGAAGAGTAGGATGAGACCGCTTCTGATGAGGAGGACAGTAAGGCTATCTATCTTCGATCATGGAAATTGATCTATCACTTTATCAAGGATACCACAAAAGTAGAGTGAGTAAACCATATGGGGAGTATTTTTTCCTGGATATGCGGACTATTCGATGGAGGAGTGGTTGCATAACACCCTCATATTCTCATTCGAGATTACATGGTGAAGAAAATACGGGAATACGAATGTGGCCTCAGTGTTGGATGGCAGTGGAGGAAGTCTGTTAATACCAAGAATCTTTAGGAGGATGAACAAGAGATACAATTCTTGAGGGAATGTGTGAATGAAAATTCTTCTTTCATCGACGCACAATCATAACTCATATTGTGATTAATAACACAATTGTTAGAGGTTGAGAAGCAGATGAGGCGAGCATTTGAAGAAATGGCCAACATCCGAGTTGATGAGGATCAGGAATGGATCAGGGCCGATGAATTTTGACCCATATCTAGAAAAGAAGATTGGAATATTAGTAGGTGATAGGAAATCCTAGAGTCCAAAATCCAGAGAGTGGTGGATCTGGGATGCTCCATTGAAGAGGTCAACCCATCTATAAGAGGGGTTAATCTATGGGGGCTGTAATTCACACAAACTCACAAACATACTTTCATGATTGATTTCTTATTTTGGTTGCATACATGAGTTTTGTCATCTATTTTGAGTACTTTATCCAATCATATTTGTGAAA
The DNA here is from genome assembly GCA_963277665.1 of Viscum album. Taxonomy (NCBI): domain Eukaryota; kingdom Viridiplantae; phylum Streptophyta; class Magnoliopsida; order Santalales; family Viscaceae; genus Viscum; species Viscum album. The sequence goes on along the minus strand of OY728134.1, from coordinate 627,947,863 downwards.
TAACTAGTGATTAATCCCTAATATCACGCGGGTCATGCTCGGTGTGAGAAATAAAGGATGACCACATAATTATTCATCTTTAATACGAGTGTGCAAACCAATCACCAGAAATCCGGGGTTTGAATGACCACTCCAAGTTTTCAAGTGGAAATAGGGGGTGTGGGTATAGAATATATTTCTCAAAACATCCAAACTACCCTTTCCCAACATGATCTAGTGCGCGAGCGGGATAACACTAGGGGTGTTGGAATAAAACTAAACAAAGGGGAATGGAAAGTATGAATCATGATACTCAAAATTCAGAATACAATAAGGGTGGAGTGATGATGTATAATAAATATTGACCAAATTTGAAACACAACATTCACATCACGTTAACCTGAAATGGGAACAAGAAAACAACGACCAACTGATGAAGGAATTCAAAAACACGGGGCCAAACTCGAAGTGTCATCTGATGTCCTCCGGAACGTTGACCCAAGATGGTAGAAAAGCCTTAAGTTCAATAATACTAACCATTAGGGGGTTACTTCAAACATGAATAGGGATGGGGATATAAAATAGAGGGCACACAATGCGTGGTGATGGAATGATTGGTTGTTTGAATAAAGTCCAACACTCTGGAAATTACACCACCATGATGAAAGTGCATTGGGTGATGGTCTGAACAAAGATCAAACCTATTACAGATAAGAACTCTCTAACAAGGGCCAAGAATGCCTTTCAGTTTTACATCATGAAAATGAGGATGAGGGGAACCTATATGGAATGGTACATAACCTGATGTGATTGTGAACAAAGGAAGTCCACATACCACATCACACATTCCTAAAAGGGGTTAGGGCCAAGAGGCTATAAAGATGAAAGGAGTTGCGGCTAGACCATAAATGACGAGTCTAAGTGTCACTATGTATGCCATAATAATGATAATCAATCCACACATAGTCTTTGAATATGGTATAGCATATGGCCAATACTAAAAGGAGCGATATCCTCTTAGGCGATGAAAATAAGGGTTATTATGCAGTTTAATGTCATACGAACTAGGACACTGAAAGTATTAGTTTAAAGGTCATAGAGTTTAGACTGTTCTATGGCTGGACCCATAGGTAAAGTACCTGAGCTTCACTACATATATCACATGGGTGAGAATCAAGCCACACATTTTTCTAAAATGTGGCATGGCAGAGGGTCAATGCCAAAGGGGGAGAATCTTCTCAAATGAATACATTATGTGACTAGATAGTTTATCATTACAAAACATGGATGTAGAAGATTTAGTATAACTTCATACAAAAAGGATATAAAAGATCTTATTTTATGGTCCTAGATATTGGACCAAAAGGGGAAGATCCCCAAAGTGAAAATATGTGATGCAGTGCCACACAAAAACCCAATGTGAATGGGGACATGGTAGTCCACACCGCATTACAAATTTTCAAGAGAAGCACATAGTTTAAAGTAATGATGCCTAGACTATGGGACCATAGCTCCTAGTTTAAGGTCATAGAGTTCAGACCAAAAGGAAGTGTGACCCTTCCATATAGGCACAAACCTTACCCAAATCCCTAAGCCCACGTGATCCATGATCGGTGTGGGAAACAAGGGAGGAGAAGATCTTTATAATGCACAGAAGCACACAGTAGGGGATGAAGGTGAGAATCCAAGGGTGACCCCATGATACTAGTTCATCCTCCCAACATGCAAAGGTACATGGAGTGATAACACCGAGGGTGTTGAAGTTCTGTCTAAACATGATGAGGTGGAATGGTATGTGAATCACGAGACCATTTTTTAGGGAAAAATGGGGTCGACGTAACGATGGAGGATAACTATTGACTACATTCTAAGAACAACGTCTATATCATGTAACCTGAAATGAGAATAAAAAAATGAGGATTGTTCACTGACCATATTCATAACATGGGACCTATCTCAAAATGTTGTTCGAAATCCTTTGGGATGTTGGCATAAAATGGTAGGCGATCCATGAGGCTAAGCATCCATACCATTAGGGGATCCTTCCGAATGCGAAAGATGATGGAAACCCAAATAAAAGAAAATGTGAAGCATAGAAACTAATGGAATCATGTCCATGAAGAACCCACAACTCTAATTCCTAAACCATAGTGCATATGAGCACATTGGTGAGGCATAATAGAGTTTGAGAAGTCTAGACAAGAAGGGGGAACATTAGTTGATGAACCTAGGGCTGGAACCAAGAAAAAAATGTATTGGAATTCTTATGTATCCTATAAGGATGGGAATTAATCCATACGTAGTTATAAAACACCATGAAATTTAACATCATGCGGTAATGATGCAAGGGGTAGAGGTTTCTCAAGAGATTAATTTGTATGGCATGGCAGAACAACCCAACGCGAATGAGGATGAAATAAGTCCACATAATACACTATTCACAATCTTAGGAGAGAACCCAGGCCAAGGGGATGGGAGAAGGAATAGAAGAACCTGAGGTTAGACCTGAGGAAAAAATGTTCGGTCAATCCTACATATCCCATAAAGATGGGAATCAAGACAAATAGAGTTCTGTAAATGTTGTGCAGTTTAACGTCATGCGACAACGATGTGAAGAAAGAAGGATGTTCTAGAGGGAGGGGAACATGATGCAGTTTTTGTAAACCTAACGTGAATGGAGACTAAATAATCCTACACCACACCATATGAAAACCTCGAAGAGAACAAAACCCAAAGGGGATATAGAGATTTGTTGGTCTGAACCTGAAGACAAAATGTTTGGGATTTCCTATGTATCCCATAAGGATGGGAATCAAGCCACACGTAGTTCTTTAAATGCCATGAAGTTTAACGTCATGTGGTAAGGACATGTGGAAAGGGTGTCTCAAAGGGGATGTGTGTGGCATGGGAAAAATAGATCGATGTGATAGGGACAAAAGAGTCTGTATGTACCGCACAATCTGAAGAGAGAACTTGGGAGAAGAGGCCGAAAAGGTCAAGGGACCTGAGGATGGGCCACATATAAAAGGTCTGGGAGTCCCTATGTATCCCATAAGGATGGGATTAAATACATATATAGTTCTTTAAATGATTTGAAATTTAAAATCATGTGACAAGTATATGGAAGATCTTAGTTTGAGGTCGTAAATCTCAGACTTTAGATGCCCAGTTTAATGACTTGTGCATGGGACAAAAGGGTAGAAAAAGGTGAATCATTGCACCCAATATTTGGGAGACCATGGGGATGGTGATAATGATATAGTATAACTATTGACCATGTTTTCAACATAGTATCTGTATTGTGTCCTAGGATGGAAACAAATGGGAGAGGGTCGACCGATGAACATATTCTCTATACAGGACCTGTCTCAAATGTTGTTAAAGATCCTCCTAGATGCTAGCATAGAATGGTAGGTGATATAAGGTGGCATGAGACCCAGCCTCTAGGGGGAACTTTTGGATGTGAAAGATGATGAAGACTAAAATGATGGGACACATGAATTGTGGCGATATCCGTACAGTTTAACATCTTGTGGTAAGGACAAAATAGGTCTTAGTTTAAGGCCATAGAGCTCATACCATATAGAGTATACCGTCTTGCAGGATGAAAGGGATCTTAGTTTAGGGTTTTCGAGCACAAACCATATATAGTTTAATATCTTGTAGGGCCAAATGGATCTTAGTTTAGGGTCGTAGAGCTCAGACCATATATAGATTAACATCTTGTAGGACGAAATGGATCTTAGTTTAGGGTCGTATAGGGTCACAGAGCTCAAACCATATACAGTTTAACATCTTGAAGGATGAAATGTATCTTAGATTCAAGTCGTAGAGATCAGTCCATATACAGTTTACTGTATTGTGGGATGAAATGGATCTTAGTTTAGGGTTGTAGACCTCATACCATATACAACTTAACGTCTTATAGGATGAAAGAGATATTAGTTTAGGGTCGTAGAGCTTAGACCATATATAGTTTAACATCTTAAAGGATGAGGGGGATAACTCATACGAAGTACTGCTTGAGGAATTTTGAATTGGTGGGAGGAGTAATGTTCTCACCAACTATAGTGACCAGAGAGAATGTACCGTTGGGATAAACCTTGTGAATGACACAATGTACCTCCCATTTGGCCTCCAACTTTGATGGATTCCTACTAGGTATCATTGGCGCTCTTAGGGCCAATATCGTTTCACCTTATAGGAAATAACAGAGACGAAATTTCTTATTGAAATCACTAACTATCTTGTTCTGATGCCTCTCTAGATTATGCAAGGCCCATAGAATATTCTCAATGAGGGATTTAAGTTCATCCAAACAGACTTTACCTACCCTGTTTGACATCTATTGATCATAAACAGCTATGCAGAGTGATGATAACTTAATCTCAATGGGAAGGACTACCTCTATTCTGTATACTAGGGAAAATGGAGTCACCTGGGTGGAATTATGAGTCATTGTTTGATAGGCCCAGAGAGTGTTGGAGAGCTTATTCGGCCAAATCTCCTTGTTCTGATCAACCATATTATACAAGATGTTAGCGAGGGTTTGTTGAACACTTTGATCTGTAATAGATGTAGAAAGGATGGACAATGCATTGGCTCGACTGTTCTCTGATTGAGGGACATGAGTAACTTCTGGCCAAGAAGGTAACTAGGACATCAACTAGCGAGCGTGCTCTATTAAGGGTACGAGATCTGGATTCCTGATGACATAGTCACTATTGATCTGCTTAATGACCAGTTTAGAGTCCCCTTTCACATATAGGTGGGGAACATCAATCTCAAGGGCTAGATCGAGACCAGTGATGATGTATTAACACTTGGCCTCATTATTGGTTTAGCCTTCTGACAATAAGAATGAATAGGATAATACATCTTGTACCAGAATGATGAAGATGATACCCAGACCTTCTCTGTTAAGTCAAGGATCATTGAGTCTCATACCAGTAGGGCTCCTCGATGTGCCGTCAAAGTTCATTTTCTAACATGGGATGGCTTGATCCACCAAGAGGATTGCCTCATTTGGGAAATCATGATCTAGATACTTCTTTCCAGGTCTATATGGGCAGTAAAGAAGTTTTCTAATGCCTATCCCTTAATAGTTTTCTAGGGAAAAAACCTAATATCAAATTTTTGGAGGAACACTTACCACTGAGCTAGACGACCTGTCAACATAGAGAATTTTAGAATATACTTTAGTGGATACACATGGGAAACTAGCTGTATTTCATAGTGTTGTAAGAAATGTAACAAATTCTACACCGTGAATACCAGTGCAAGGTAGCTCTTCTCGATAGAGGAATATCTAGTCTCTGTATCTAGGAGCATGCAGCTGAGATAGTATAAACTATTATTTGTTCAATCATTGTTCTTCTATATGAGAAGGGCACCGATAGATCATTCCAGGGTGGTCACATCGAGAACCAAAGACTTTCTGGAAATAGGTGGCATCAGAATCGGAGGTTGTATCTGGTACTGCCTGATCTCATCAAAGGCGTCCTGACAATCTTCACCCTACTAGTAGTCGATACCTTTCTTCATGAGCTGAGAAAAGGGATTACACTTTCTAGACATATTCACGATGAATCTATGTATGTAGGATAAGTGGCCTTGAAAACCTCAAAGTTCTCAGAGGTTTCTCGGAGGAGGCATATAGATGATACCCTTGATATTATCTGGATCGATCTTGATGTATCTATACTTGATGACGAATCCAGAGAACTTCCCAGAGGAAACCCTGAAGGCACACTTCAAGGGGTTTATATTCAGATAGTAGGAATAGAGGAAGCTAAACACTTTCTCAAGGACCCTGATATGGTCCTCATTATAGAGAAATTTAACCACCAGATCATCCATATAGCATTCCACTAATGTATTGAGGATCAGAATAAATATACAGTGCATGGCACACTGATAGGTGGATCCTGCATTCTTTAGACTGAAAGACATTAAATGGTAGCAGAAATTACCTTGTGGTATCCTAAAGGTGGTAGAATCTTCATCCTTGGGGGCCATTCAGATTTGATTATATATGGAATACCCATCTATGAAAGAGATAGCTTGGAACCCAACGGTGGTGTTAGTCAACAGTTTTGTCGTAGGAAGGGGAAAATCATCATTCAGATAGTGATCGTTGAGATCCCAAAAGTCAATGAAGAATCTGAATTGTCCGTTATTCTTCCTAATGGGAACTATTTTGCCTAACCATCTTTGGTACTAGATATCCTTAACGAAGTTTTTCTTGATGATCTTATCAACCTCAGTCTTGACAAAAACACCATGAGAGGGGTGCATCTTTCTAGAAGGTTGCTTAAACTTGCAATAGTTTATCGGGAGGCCAAGGCAGTGGACGGAAACCTAAGGATATAGTCATGGAATCTCTCCATAACTGTAGAAAAATACATCTCGATGTTGTTTCAAGAAATCTACACACTACTATTTCTCTTCTAGAGGCATAGATGCACTGATCAGTGTTTGTATTGGATCAGTCTTGGTGTTGAGGTTCACCTGTACCAACTCGTCGACTGTAGTGGATATGCCCTATTTTAATGTGGGAGGAGAATATTCCAAATCCACTTCATCATCCATAGGGAGAGGATCATTGGAAGGAGTCAACTCTTCTGAATTAGATGATCCTGATGGGACACTGGCGAAAGATTGAGTAGCAATGGAACCCCCACTAGGAGACTCTTGCACTGATGAAATCATGGTGATGAAACCCATCAATCTGATTCCATCAAGACTTTGACCCAATGGGAAAAAATTAATAATATCAAAGTAATAGGGGCACGTTGGCTTGATCCAGTTTATCCCAACCCGAAGAAACAAAAAAGTATGATGTATTTCTATTGCCATGGGGTGAACATCCTAATACCTTATGGGGGTAAGGGATTCTGGTATCACTTGATACTGATTCATATAGGAGTAAAAAGTGATCTTAATTCACTCTCTACACCGGGAAACAAGATTTACCTTTGTCCCAGAGATGATAAAGTAGTGCCCCATGTCTGGGTTTGTGGACTCCAACCAGTGAATTGGGAAAATGTAGGCATCATCCAGGTCTTCCCATGGGTCAGCCACAACAATAGTATGCTCAAACTCATTAGCCTGGATCTACTTATCATTGATCTTGTATTAGTCAAAATCTAGGTAGAGGGTTTCAAAAGAGGAAAATTGAGATGCATCACCTTGGAGCACGCCAACCTGACCATTAAGGGAGTACTTGAGGCATTGGTGATATGAGGAGGGGACTACCACATGCAGGTGGATCCATGGTCTACCCATTAATTCATAGTAATCAGTGTCCTATGAGACAAACATGAACTCAATGCTAGAAACTAGGCCACCAAACTGGGTCTTTAGGAATATATTTCTAACCAGTGTCTACTCCGTCCTATCATAACCTTGAATCTTCATGTTATATGGACATAGAGCTATTTCAGACTACCCCATCTTGCAGAGTGTCTGAGTTGGGATAATATTGATCCCAGAACCTATTTCCACAAGACAACGATAGACTTCCACAACATTGAACTATCCAATTATATATAGTGGGAGGATGTGCCCCTATATAGAAGAACCTTAATCTTATCCTGAGAATGAAATTATGGTCTGACACTCTGATAGTTTGACTGCCTCTTCATAGAAGACTTCTACAACTGCAACCTCCATTTCAAACTAGAGGGGGATTCTTAAAACCTCTACGAGGGATTCGTAAATATCTTTTGATAGGAGGAGATCCTAGATGATCAAGACTCATGTAGGTATTCTGGAAAGATGCTTGAGGACATTATATTTCCATGACAGGTTCACATTTCTTCTGACAGGAGGCCTCTCAGTGGTAGGAGGCATGCCGGGTGCTGCTGGTCGAACTGTCAGATTCTGGATGGTGTTGGGAATGTCCCTCTTCTCACTAGATAAACCAAATATAGTGACCACTAGTTGATAACCATATGAATAAGGTCCATCCATAACTGAACATGGCTGATCATGGCGTGGTCATGGCGGGTCTTCCTGATCAAGAAACAAGAACGGTTGAGGGGGTGAACCTGAAGAAATAAGATGAGAAGGATGTGCATACTGAGATCTATGTTGGGCCTATTGTCTGGTCTCAGTGGCGTACACAGCTTGGCTAGAAGCACTTTCTAATTCATTCTGATGATTTACATACCCACGGCTTCGTCGACCCTGACATCGACTGGGGACGTTGGGGGGGGGGTCTTCTAGGTGCTCTTTTTCATCGAGAACTATGTAAGGGTTTATCAGTTTGATGGTATTGACTGAATCATAATCCTTGTTTTCACTTGAAGAATACTTCATTATTGGGAAGATTATGGAGGAAAAAATTATCCATGAGGGCATAAAATCTCTAATATTACAAGATGGATTTGGTACCGGTGGAGGGATTTTATTTCCCTTGTGTCGTTAGTTCTTACTCCCCTAAGAGGATAAAGGATGAAATGTTGATGCAGAGGTAGTATCTGAAGGTATCATAGCAGATTTTGATGGCTCAAACAATTTAAAGTTGAAAGAATAATACCATGAACATAAGTGATTTACTTGTGAGTTATCCAATCATCATACTTTTGAGATCCCCGATTAGAAACCTGTTTCCATTCACCCTCGCTATCAATATCAAGATTTACAGAAACACACACCACTTTTTCTATGGTCGGACCAAACCTTACTATGTTGTTATCTACCTAGTATTGGATATAGTATTTAAACATGCAACACTACTTGAGGGTGTGCTCAAGTAACCAGTGATAAAGACAATAGTTGGGGGGATCTATGAGATATGCCTCTTCAGGTCACTTTCATTCTAGAAACTGAAGGTTCCCCTGATCCAAGGCACTCCAAAAATATCCGAGGAAATGAAACTCATTGAATGAATAGTTCTACTTTCTATGATCTAATAAAGAATCCCTAGGAGCCTGACCCCAGTGAGGAGTGGGAGCCTGATGAGGTGGTGGAGCCAGGTTGTCTCACTTAGGCAACAGTGGTGTGTTACATGGTGGCACCTACTGATTCTGAGGTGGGTGATTCTGAGTCGGAGGCTAAGCCTGAGGTGGTGGACCTTGTTGAGGCTGTGGAAGTGGCTATACCAGTAACAATTCCAGTTGTCTTGGGGACTCTACCTATATAATAGCAACAGTCTTGACCTTGGAGGATCTTTTTGAAAGAGCCGCGGGAGGAAATGAGTGTGCCTTCTTGGCATACTACAAGGCTTCCTATAGACATTGAGCTTTGTCAGATAAATCCTAGAACCCACCTAGGAAGTTATGAGTGATGAAAGAGGGAAGCCTCTTGGTCTTCACATTCCCCACACACATCATTAACAGCTTCTTCCGAGTTAGTGGCATATCGAGTGAATATGTGAGGCCCTTCCACCTGGAGACAAAGTATGCGGCATGCTCGCCATCCCTCTACTTGCACTTGAAGAGGTTGAAAATACTTGTCTTCTGGGTTGTGGAACTGAAATGGTAGAGAAACTACCTATGAAGATCCTCCCAACCAACTATTGACCTAATGGTTAACTGGATGTACTAGACAAATGTTGGCCCTTCCAATGTTTGTACGAAACACCAGAGCTTAGAAGTTTCTTATATGGTGTTGTAACTCCTGGCATGGATCCACAACTTGAAATAAAGTGGTCCAGGTGTGGAAGAGGGTTCTCTATCTTATTAAAAGGGGATAAGGTGAGATTTACAAAGCCTAGGGGTTCTGGCATATCATCCACCCATGCCAGATATGGATTTCCATCAGTCAAAATTTTCCACTTGTTGATTTTCAAGATCCTCAAGGTGAGAAATAAGAGCAGCCATCAGATCATCTTGGTGAGGATTCCTATCTTGGTGACGGTCCCTGACCACGAATGCATTATAAGGTTCTTCAATGTGGTAGGTAGGCCCAATGGCTCATGAATAGACTAGTGTAATTACCTAAGGTGATGGGGGAATAACCTGCAGAGTGGCCATTGGGACCTCTAGAGCGGCTGATGAGACCTGTGGAGTGGACGGTGGGACTTGTTCCAGGTCCTGATGAAGGTTGTCACACCATTCGGGTGGGTTCAACGATGCATATCATCCTCACTTTCAATAAACTCTAGTTTCTACACGATCTAGATAGTCGGGTTGTCAGGATCACCAAGTGGTACCTCACTGGGGGTAAGCTATGTCTATCCCAGCTTCTCGGGTTTGGGATTACCATAATCTAACTGCCGCTCCACAGTGTGCTCAACAAGAAGTTCATCAAAAATATTTTTCTTTTCAATGATCTACTGACACAATGAAACATTTTTAGTATCCTCTCTCGTGTTTTGGGTTGAACCAGACAAATGAAAAATCTTGACTATCCCAGCATGCTCCTTACCTTTGTTGGGGTCATGATCGAGAGTCAATGACTTTGAAGGTGTAGGAGGGCCAAGTGAAGTTATTTGTTAGAGATTGTGAACACCTGTAGGGTTTTCCGGGTGTTGTACTGCCCCAACAAGATATTAATCTTCTCCAAATCTTGTTCCAATGCCCCCTTATGGTTATATCTCAGGAACAACCATGTTTACTATGGCGACGCCCGAAATAATATTCTCGATATCACTGGGTGAACTAGGATGGCATAGGATTGGAATAAAATTCAAGGTATCATACTGCCCCCCATCCACGAGTCTAGAAATGTCAGGAATCCTCCTTAATAACTATGCAGATAATTGTAAAGCTATGAATGCATCATTTCTGGAGGGTCCGACGATAACCAGGTGATGCAAGGTACTGAGAAACAAGGAGTGTGGCTAACTCAACTATGTGACACTTCTGACCAATGTCTTCGTAGTGTTCTTGGATTTTGGGGTAATCTAACCATCAATGATGGAGATGAAAATGTGTTTTCCCTAAGGTTCAACGAAAGAACATAACCTCACCCAGAGTGATAGAATCTGGAATACTGAAGCCTGCAGTTACAATCAGCCATAACATTTTGGGGAAATGGTCTATTGCGAGAATACCCCACAAAATTCTCAAATTTGACTCGGGATACAACCCTCTGTTTCCCCATTCATCGACTGGGGGTGGTTGAGGGACTAGCAATAACACTAATGCAGACTGTTAGAGTGGTAGACCGGTCTGTGGAGAGTATGGTGTGCTGTTTGACAAACCACTGCATCTTGATCTGTCTTCTGGAGAATTCTATGACTGTATCACCACATCCCTATAGGATGGGGTGCTAACCACTGATTCCTACATATGATGGGTGGTCATTAGTGGTGGATTAGGCTAGTGATCATCATCAACTGGCCCCCAGAACAATTCTCCATGGTATCTCATCGAAGTAGAGAATGACCTTGGTGATGAAAGGGAAGATTGCATAGCAAGACACTAGAATGAACCTGAATCCATCTCCTTCTATATGTATATATGGAGGGATCCAGGGATATAGTGCATATATATATTTCTAGGAGGACAAAGTTGATGTGGCTAGTTACTACCCCAGGCCCTGACGTATAGGATTAGGGTGAAGGTTCCATCATCAGGTCACACTCCACTTCAAAATCTGAATAGCGGATGAATTTGATTGTGATCTGAGCCTTCACATAGTTCTTTATATGGTGGTGATGACCCACCCTCATTCCACAAGATAGTTCTTCAAGGTAGAGAAGATCCCTGACGTAGGAGGACCTCCACTTGGAAAATATGTGGTGTGAGGATCACCTGGGAAGATGTTGAATGGAACATAGGGAGGACCTCCGTAGTTGGGAATGATTAAGTAGGGAGGACCACCGCTCTGGTTGCTGCTACCTTGGGGAGGGCCTCTGCTCAAGCTGGTGATGATGTAAAGAGGACATTCACATCGATATAATCCACTTGGATTGATGATGGTAGCATGGGGAGGACCTCCATACTGAACTCAGAAGTGGGGAGGACCTCCACTCTGGATGGAGGTGATATGGGGATGACCTCCAAACTAAATTTCATCGCCACAGGTTAGCCCGTGATGGATACTTCCTAAGTCGGTGATTGTAAGAGTCAACCCAACCTGTCTAGTGGGTGGTTGGGATCTCAATCCCACTTAGGCGTAATGGTTCCCCTGCTCTACAGTAATAGGGATATGGTAACACACATCAGTGGTGGCTCCAGCCACTGGAGCTGTAGAAGATGATGCCTCCTGGCAGGAATCTTCCTAAGTTTGTGCCTGATGTTGACATTGAGTCATCCGATATAGGGCTGGTTGTGCAGGGGTATAGACTACCTACTCCTCAGCCTACGGGACCAGCTGACGGTGCTAAGATGAACTAGTGGGAGCCCTCCTTGGCGGTCCCATGGCTGCAGTCATAGCTGGGAGGAAACATACACCCCTTACTTTGTCAGCATAAGAGAGTGAATCATAATAATGTTTTAGGGAGAGGTTCTTTAAATAGTTGAACTTTGGAGTGGGGAGGAGTGGCTCCCTGTGCGACCCTTGGGGGTGGCGGTGATGACGAAGCGTAGAAGCCTACAAATATTGACGAGCCATATCCCTTATTAGGATGACCCCCATCCTATTTGTATTATTGAAAAAGAGCATTAATCACCCTCCTTTGAATGAATTCAGATGGTGAAATGGGGTGTGGGAAACCGACAACTGTAGTTGTAGAAGAGATGAAGCCATGCGATACTGTCGTGTTGGCATTTCCCCTGCCCTTGTGTCCACGGGTGGGAGGTGATCAATTTCCTGTAGTTGTAGCTTGGGTTCTACAAAGCAAGAAGATTCATCAATCAGTACAGATAGTAGGAAAGTGTTGCCCAATGCCCCAATTCCATTCAGTCTTCCATGATTGGATAGAAAGATCCATGCCGACAACATCACAGATTTGAATGCCCAATGATTAACTGCCCCAAATTTTATTGAGTTTCATTCTAGGACCACTATTTTATTAGTGGGACCTAGAACCAGATATCTGGATTTGGTGATAGACTTATCTACTGATGGCCCAAACGCTACTAATCCCCATTTTGAAGAGAATTCATTCACATTGGGTTAACTATTTCTATTTTTGACGCTTTCTCCAGGGTGCACATCCGTCTATGGGAATGCACTAGTTGTTTCCCTAAATTATCACATTCCAAAGGTAGGATACATTCATCACTTCTTCAGAGATGTTTTCTCCTTGATCAAAATGGGATGATGGGATATCAGTATATCATTCCATGGATTCCTCTGCAAAACTTTCCGCCTAGTCTGGGTCTCCCTTAAATATTAATACGTTGTTCCTAAAACTCTTCCTAGTTCCATATCTTTGTGGACACTGATTAATTACACTAATTCTGTTAGGAAATTCTAGGGGGTCAAGTTAGGGAATAATCCTTTGGTCAGAAGAGTAGTCATGTTGAGCATCACTGGCGTGTCCGGACACTGAAACACTGGTACATATATATTTTCCCTTATTATAGGGATTATCTAAGGCACGGAAGACCAAGGAATCCCACGTCAGATGTGGGGTATTGTTTGCCAAAGGCATGTCTCTGAGGTTTTCCTTTTCTTCCCATGTTTAACACGGGGCATGTCGTGATTTTATCGTCTAGTAGAGATGAGTCAGACTGATCGGAACACTTATGAAAGTGGATCATATGGGTACATCCCTAAGTGAGATCACCTAGAAATTCTACCAGATTGATAGGTCGGAATGCTCAATAAGGATGGACCCAGGATGGTGTGTCCCGCAAAGGGTAATATTTCACACTATGAAGGCTGATCTAGAAACCACAAAGGGAAAAGTAGAGGATAGTGCATCTCAAAAAAAGGGACACCAAGGTTTACCATTGGCTGGGATTGAACATTAGGGAGGCTTCCTACATACCCTTTTTATAGAACAGGGATCAAAACCCTTGTAGTTTGAAATGTTGATTCATGGGATCAAGGTGTACACAATGGAAAACAACCCCAGTACATGCTGTGGATTACGCGTGGTTAGCGGACCGAGTGCTACAAAGAGTAATGAGATGAATGGGGATTACACATGGTTATCTTCTTGAATGGATGGCATGATTTCACCGAGATGTGACAGCTCAGGTGGAATCAGGATGGATAGGGATGAAGTGTTGAAGGATGGAATGAGTAGGGATAAAACCGAGGACCAATGAAAAGGTGATGATATTGGGCTTGAACCTCAGGGAGGTTTCCTACGTATCCCAGTAGCAGGGAATCAAAGTCCACACAGTTCAAGAATGGGGGACATAATCGAGGTGTACACAAAGGAAAGAAACCTGAAGACAATTCGGGATTACACATGGTTAGCAGTCCATCGTAAGAGTAACTCTCTTGGTTGGAGAAGTATGGATCAATTATGGGGATTACGCATGGTCATCTACCTGGAAACTGGTCTGACACCACTAATGGGAGAACCAAGGATGTGGGTCCCAATAAAGGGAACACCTAGGTTTATCAGTGTTTGGGGTTGAACCTTAGTGAGGCTTCTTACTTACCCTATGTAGGAGATGAGGATCGAAACCCACGTAGTTCGAAATCATATAGTTTAACATCATGTGAGATGAAAGGGGCATACGATTTAATGTCATGCAGGATGAGGGTGAACCGACTTGAAGTGGTCGGGACCAATGAGTGATGGGATTGAACCTCAAAGAGGTTTCCTACATACCTTGCTTAAAAAGGGAATGGATCAAAGTCCACGTAGTTCAGGAAAGAGGGGAATGAGGGTTACATGCTAGGGTGACCCATAGAGGATGTCCCGGTCGATGATTACTCTAATCCCATGTGAGTCATGCTCAGTGTGAGAAACACGAGGCAACAAAGACCTAATGATCGCATCATGAAAGTTATGTCCATGAGGAATGGAGTGGGGATTACACATGGTTAGTGTCCCAAAGGAAAAATAAGTGATTACTACAAGAGGGAATCATGAGTAGAGTTATATTTGTATGAGGAGGATATGTCCATCATTCATGGATCACCCTATCAAGTTGGGTTGGGGCTTACGTAGAGAATGCCTAAAGTGTGCATGGTGAAAACGTACAGAGGGAGAGGGGAGTGATAGGTCACTGGTTCCCATCCCCTTAATGCCCCCATCGAGTCTTGTCACTTATGCGGTGATCACAGTTTAACATCAGGTGTTGAGGATGCAGGTGCTGGACAGTTTAATGTCCTACAGATTGGACGATGAGGATTCACTCCTCACCCCTAGGACTTACATAAATGGTGAACTTTAACCCTAGGTTAAGGGAAGGTACCAGCAATGCCATGGATTAACGAAGTTGTGGAGTAATCCATTGACGGTTCGACGTTATCATGGCTATGTGAAGAAGAAATATCCATTAGAATTCATATGAGAATAAGCACAAGGTAGGGAAACATCATATGAATCACTCCTTGGGGAACTTTGAAATTACTTCGTACAAGCTTGGAAGGCCGCATGAAAGAGGGGTTCGTGAAGCAGAAGGCCTCACAAAGAGGTGCTTCGCAAAGCTATGGTGCTTCAAGAAGTGAAGGGTCTTTGAGAAGGAGGGTACTTTGAGAATTATAGTGACCCCGTCTAGGTGTGGAGTATACATGTTCATGGAGGGTGTTTCTCAAAGACAGAATGCTTCGAAAAGACCCGAGTACCCAAAGAGGTCTCCTTCCTTTGCGATGGAAAAAAGGATTCCTGAAGGGAATACCCACCTAAATCATAGGTAAAATGGATCAAGGGGAAATTGGTTTCTCAAAGATCAAGTAACTCAGATGATTCATTATCTCATTGAATTGCAGAGTAAAAGATGCTTCATGATTTGAGGATTCAGAAGGCGAAAGGTCAGGGTGTCTTTCCTTTTGAATTAGGGGATCTGGGTATTTATAGGTGTCAGGGGGGGGGGGGATGATGTGTTGTGGGTGTGATTCAAAGAAATTCATGTCTCCCAACTAGAGGTCTATCTGTCAAGTTTCTCAGAATCATAGAGGAGTTTGTCCCTCCCTCTTTGGCGGCCTTAGAGGCTCACGTCTCCCATCAAGTTTCTCAGACTCGTGGAGGAGTCTGTCACTTCCTCTAGAGTGGTCGCATAGGAATTTGTCTCTTTTTAAGTTCCTTTAACTCAAAGAGGATTCTTTCACTTCCTTCACAACATTCATAGAGGCGACATCTAGGTGGCTTTACAGATTTGTGATGTTAGGGGCTTTGCGGAGGAGCTTTTCAGGGTTCCCTTTTCCTTGAAAAATTTTCTTGTCCCTTGGATGATTAATTCCAAGGATTGGTTATTTGGTGCCAATAGTGCTCCCTAAATTCAAAAAATCCATTATGAGAACATCCATTTGATATCTTAATGCACAAGGTCTCATAGTCTATTTTTCCAAGATGAGCTTCTCTAACACACTGTCAAGGTGTAGGGGTCAAAAACATCAACTAAAGGTAAACTGAACTATCCTCATCCACTAAGAACAACTATAATGAAGCAAAATACTCTAATTACTCACTCAAAAACTATGAATAAGATCTCATAGTAAGAGAATCCTACACCACATCCCACTTCCTAGGAGTATATACTATCTCAAAGTCATAATCCTAGAGGAACTCTATCCATCGCCTCTATCTCAAGTTAATATCCTTCTATGAGAAGATATAATTAAGACTCTTATTGTCATAATAGATGATAAACCAATCACCCATAAGGTAGTGTCACAACATCTTTAGGGTGAAGACCACCACTACCAACTCTAGATAATGGGTTAAATAGTTCTACTCATGGGATCTTATCTATTGGGACCCCTAGGTTATCACCACCTACCTCTGCATTAGAACACATCCAAGCCCCATTATAAAGGCATAATAGATTACCATATACTCAACACCCTCATATGGAAGTCTCATTATGGGGGAACTTATTAACATCTATTGAAAATTATAAAAATAATGATGGAACCTCTCCATCCAAAAACAATATTTTTATTCTAGGTCAAATTAGTCAAGGGTATTGATATTCTAGATAAGTTTTTCATAAATATTTGATAGTATCCTAACAACCCAAGGAAACTCTAGAGACCAGACTCACTCTTGGGTGTATCCCAAGATAACACAGCTTCAACCTTGGATGGGTCCACTAATACTCTTGATTCTTAGATGAGATTTACTAGGAAGTGGACCTCTTGAATCCAGAACTAACACTTTGATAGTTTCACATACCAATGGTTCTCTAAGTGTGTGTTCTAAAACCATCCTCAAATGCCTCATGTGCTCCTCCTCTAACGACAAGTACTTTGGGATGTCATTAATGAGGACCACCATGAACTAGTCCTCTAAGGGATAAAATATTTGGTTCAAAAATATCATGAAAAATTCCGGGGAATTCATCATTTCTAAAGGAATCACCAAGAACTTATAGTGACCATAGAAACATCATAATGTAATCTTTGGTATATCTTCATCCTGAACTCAGAGCTGGTGATAGCCTGACCTGAGGTCAGTCTTTGAGAACCACCTCTCCCCTTTAAAATTTTTGAAGAGCCCATTGATTCATAGTAGTGGATGCTTATTATTGACAGTCACTTAGTTCAGGTGATGATAATCCATGAAAAAACCCAAGATTCCATCTTCCTTCTTAGCAAAAAATGGGGCTTTCCAAGGTGACAAACTGGGTCTAAGAAATCCCTTCATCTACAAATACTAAAAAATCACCTTCATTTGTTAAATCTCAATGAGATCCATTTGATATACTGATGTAGATATTAGGGATTTACTCATGTGAAGGTATATGCATAATTTGATCTTTGTGTGTGTAGGTAAGCCTAACACATCTTCAGGGAAGACATCCTCATACTGCACCACCACTGTAGGAAGCTTGAAGTTCATAACATATGAATATCCAAGAGCAATACTATAATACCAATGATTAATCAAATATATCCTCTGTAATATGATCCCATCCTACTATACCTATGTTTCTTTATCACCCATGAAGGAAAACCTCATCCCATCATCATGGACACACCACATCCTTCCCCTGAAATAGTAAATCTATGTATGAATTATGGATTGTCAGTATATAACTATTATAATGTCATAAGGGCTCATCGCTACTATTAAAATATCCCATATGAATCTCTCTCCTCTAAGAGTCATATCACAGTGTTAGTAGAAATGTTTGATCACTGAATCTACCCCAATAAGAGTATCCAAGCACAAGGGTAAATATAAGGCTCAAATATAATCTCTAGATCTTGAACAATGGATGTGGCAAGAAAAGAGTGGATTTATACCATGTCTATAAATACTAAAGATAAAGTATAGAAGATATTGATCATACCTCTAGTCTTCCATGGATCCTATGGTTCATATGACTCCACTACTAGAAGTCTTCCTAGTCCCCGACCACTAGCTCCCTAAGACTGATGTGGACCACCTAGAGGTGTGGGTGAAATAGATCAAATCATCGACCACCTCCTGATACTCTCTCATATCCTCATCCACATCGTATGCCCTGTGGAACACTCTTCTCTAGTCACTAACTCTACCTAAGAAACACATTTAAAATCTCTATATTAGCTACATGGTGGGTTGGATAATCCCTCGTGATATTTCCCTATCTGTAATAAGATAATCATTGCCTCTCCCTTAGATAAATACACCCATATCAAGAGCCTTGAACTATAGAAACTCATCTTGAGACTATCTTTGAAAGTTCCTCATACATCTAGATCACCGAGTCTTCCAATGACTACCACCTACTGAAGTCTAATATCTAGGGTGTCTACTACCAGCACCGAAAATCAGAGACTACTCCACCAAGAATCCCTCCACCACCACGGTTTGCTCAAGAATCCAAGTATAAACAGGAATGAAAAAAGATACTAATCAAGCCTTGATATCTCTAAAAATTCCATGATCTAAGTTCTGATCTTGAAAGAAACCACCTCAAACCATATACTTGGAGTGTCACTTATGGTTGGTGAACCGAGATGAATAATCTACCACTGCCATTATTCCTTTATGAAGCTCTAGAACTCCTAGATGAATAATTCTCATAAAGTGGATGGATATAGCTCCTCTATGAAGGGACACTCAAACTCTTTCCAAGAAAGAGCTTCCTAGTCATATATCAGATACACCAAACACTAGACTCCACCATCACCCTACAGATCAATGTATAATACTCACTTCTAGGACCATCATCTTATTAGAATGTGTGTAAAAATGATGAAAAACTCATGTAAATACCTCAAGTTAGTCCTTAGATGCATGAGGTTTTGGATGACCTTGAAACCTAAGGTGTCACTACCTCTGAAACTCATGTAGTTTTCTCATCCTGCTCACATTCTCTACTGATACTACTGATGGAACTTGTTGCTTGATTGGTGGAGGTAGGACCATCAAACCCCATGTGGTACCACCTCATAAATAGGAATATTTACTTAATCCTCATCACTAAGAAGTTCATATTTATAATCCTTCTATGGAACCCAGAATTGTTATCATCATGAATACATTTGAAAAAATTCAAAATCTACTATGGTCAAAAGAGTATATCTGGGGAGATGACTCAAGAAGGACATGTAAACCAAAAACCATTCTTATGTGATTCTTGTGCCAATGTTTTACATACAAATAGTTCCTACATGTACTAAGAAAACAAGCAGGTTGTTAGATTCTAGTTGAGTGGATATTTGTAACTCTAAACCAATACTAGAGTCCCTAGCTTGAGAGAAAAAATTGAGAAACATTAACACTATTTCCCTAGTCCACAAATCAAAACTCACATCTAGAAAATATCCCATACTCAATCCTAATATGAAACCACCTCTAATCCCACTCTATCAAGACCCAACCCACCGGGGCCCACCCAACCAGTGATAAGGAAAGAAAGACACCCCTTGACAACCTCAAATAGGCTAGGGTATAATAAACTAACTCAAGATTTCATCCTAAAAGTCATGCATCCTGATTCTTCATAAGGCCAAAAGGGTATTCCCGATCCCCATGGGTTGGCGAAAAACTCCTGGTCATCAGAAGAACTCCTTTGGGAATAGTTTTTCAAAAATCAGAGTTATGAAAATGGAATAAATAAATATAGAAGAGAAGATAAATAAAAATTATGCCAAATAGGTCATAACTAGCTACCATGATCCAACCCATTTGCATATACATGACCAAAATCCCTAAAAAAGGGAAATAGATAGGCAGGAAAAAGAAGGAGAAAAACTAACCAAAATAAAACTAACAAAAACAAACCAACTCATGCCAACCATGGACCAACTCCATGAAACCTATAGTTTCTCACCACCACCCCACTCATCCCATATCATACATGATGAACAAGAAGGATCCAAATGAGAACCTTGAACCTAAAATGAAATAGGAATGAGCTAAAATCCTAGTAGGTCACCAAAAACTACTAAAAATATGAAATTTGTTTCATAAGGAAACTCATAAATTCAAGTTTGAAAATTAAGATAAAAACTTAGCTCTATATACACAAAATGTATGGAAAATAAAACAATTCTACAATCCATCTTCCAAAACACATTCCTTTTTTTTCTCAAAATTGAACACACACATTTTAAAAAACAAGTCCATCAGCCAAATCCATTTTAAAACCACCCCTAGTTCATAAGGGGGTACCACTCAGTAAGTAGAGGACCCACACCCTAGTACATTAGGTGGGGTACCACTCAGTAGGTAGAGTACCCACACCCCAGTCTGTAAGGGGAGTACTACTCAGTAGGTAGAGAACTCATTCCCCAGTTAGTAAGGGGTACCACTCAGTAGGTAGAGGACCCATGACCTATTACACAAGGGGGGTTCAACACAATAGGTGGATAGATCACCCATTCCCTAGTATGTTATAGGGTTACCACTTTTTCCTCTCTTTGAGGATCTTTCCTAATCACTACCATCATTGAGCATCACCTAAAATATTTTCATGATCAGTGCATCTCAAATCCTATCTCAAAATACATTATGAAAGATAACATCACAATCTACATGAAAAAACACTCATGGTAATATATTCACATGCCAAAAACATGAGTTTTACCAAAACCCTGGTGAGCGGACAAGAATCGTTGTTTGTCCATAATGATAAAACATCAAACTACTGATATATCATCAAAAATGGATATTAATGCCCAAATTAATCACACCATTGTGATCCTCATGAAAAACACTTAGGATAGGCTATTAACTTTTCCAAATAGAATACCCAATGAAAAAGTGCATTTCACCACATCATGTTCGAATGGAATTTCATGGGCTCGAGCATGGACCTAAATAAAATACATGATATTGGTCTTGAAATTTCCACCTCAATACTAGGGTTTCAAAGCTATATATGATTCATCGATCTAATACCATATAAAGAAGTTATATCAGATACTAGATTCCATATTATTATTATTATTATTATTGGTCTCTTTGTGGACCAGATGAATAAGTTAAAAAAGGTATCCAACATTGGTCTTGAATCCTCTATCTAAATACCATGATGATGATGCCATAGACGGATCACCAATCTGACATCACAAAAACAATTATGACCGAATCAAGTTTTGATAACAATAATAACAATAATAATAATAATAATAATTTTATATTATTATTATTATTATTTTATTTAAACCATATTTCGGGGAGGTGATTCACATTCCAATCCTCCCAAAATTCATGTTTCCATGCACCTCCCACTCCCATGTAATAAATAAGAATTATATTAATAAAAAAATTAATAATAATATCATCATTATTAATATATATATATATATATATGTGTGTGTGTGTGTGTGGGTGTGTGATGGGGGGGGGTCGCACACAACTCTCCACCTCCCCTCAAACACACACACCTAAAGGAAGCTCCACCCATATGTCCACATGTCCCGCCTGGCCCCATTTCCCCTCTCACATTTTTCATTTATTAATTAAATCAATATTATTATAAATAATTATAATAAAAAACCCTAAAAATTATTATTATTATTATTAAATATAAAATTTTATTATTATTATAAATAATATTAATATACATCACCCTGCATGGAATTCTATAAATCAGAAACTGGTCACCCGTGGTGATCCATCACACATCACATGTTCTTCATATTTACCATCATTGTCCTGAATACCATATTTATGGAAATAATCACCCACATCCAAAAACAATTCTTGATACATACACAAATCACCATCCCAATCATCACTCACATGTCCATCAATAATTCAAGGGTTCTATGGAGCTCAAATCCTCCTTGGCAAAGTCGAACCACAAATTTGTAGGCCAGCGACAAAGAACACGAAGAACGATGAGGAAAAAAATAAGAACAAAGGGTGATAAATATCATTGGCCACGAATTATTGGACAAATATTACAAATGGTGAATTTTGGGGGTTATATCATGACAAAAAAATCATAAATTGATTGAAAAATTTAATTTTATAAATGAGATCACGTGAAGGGCATGAAATATCCAACAAGAAATAAGAAGATAAAATTCACAATTTAACAATTTAATAAAGAGGGTGAAAACCAAAATTGAAGAGTCCTACCTCAATATTGGATTAATAATTTCTAAACAACACATTTACCAATGATTAAGATGATCCACTACATCTATTTCCGATTGATTCACCTCAACCTGATCACAGATTGTCATCCGATCCCGAGATTCCCATAAATGTCATTAGAGATCCTCTCAAAAACCCTATAGGGTTATGTGACTAACCCTAAAAAAAATTTCATAATGAAATATTTATAAGAGATTAGATTTTGGTAATTTAAATTAAAATAAATAAATAAATCACTTATTTTAATTTAAATGCAACATCCAACAACTGCCTCATCTGAACTTCTGATGCTGACCAAATTTAGGAGATGCCAAGGGTAAAACCCACTTTATGGATTAAAATGTTATATTATATTTATTATTTTAGAATCCATTCAGGATATATTAAATTATTTCTGAAAAACTACATGCACATGATATAAAATATTTTTAATATTATTATAAAAATAATTCGGAGCTAACCTGGCCTTGAAATCACATGTCGCCTCAGTGCTTGGCTCTGAAAATATTTTTTATAATGTTTCAAAGTCTTAAAAGGAAAAATAGAGTCTCTAAACTCAACCTAACTTGGGAAAAGTACATTAAATGTACTAGGAGTACACGTTGTTTCCCACTAAGTCGGAACATACCTATGTCTGTTCCCTTGTTCAGTAGCCCATACCCTTGTATTCTTATTGTGCCCATACACAATGGCCATACCAGTGTACCTAGTTGTGTTCGAGTACATGGTTGTTCCTTTTTACTCTATATGTTCCTGTATACCCTGAGCATATATTTTGAGTCTCCAGTTATGGGTCACACGACATGTGGTTGGTCCCACAAAATGTGTGATATTTAATTTTCAAAAAACCCTAGTTGCAATATCTAGGGGACAATATAGTATGTGTTCTATGTACTACTTGTAGTGTTTTTCAAGATTTTAAAAAATCCTAGAACATTCACATGTCTTCAACCCACACCATCATTTCCTATGCCCCATCCATGAATATCACTATAAAACCCAGATTTGGGTTGACTGAAGCCCCATCATTGTCGATGATTGGATTCTATCAACCCATTTCACTCAAGAAACATATGATATCACACCACATCACTGAAGCACCAAAAATCATGAATTGGGAACTCTCGATCTGATTCTAATCCTTCATAATCACTACACACTAAAATTATTCCATTGATACTGAACCCACAGTAATGATTCGTTGATCTAAAGATAAAATTCTCAATGATCTCTTACTAGGAATTTATCTATCAGAAAATGTAAATTCCTATGATGAATGTGCGAAGAACGATGAGAAAAATGCAGAAAACCAAAACATGAGGAACAAACCTCATCCATTTTCCAATTTTACCTCAATCCTTTATTATGAGAATAAATAATAAATAATAAATAACCATCGATTATCAAAAAATATCTTGTAATTCTCAAAAGATAAATCCATCCCCATAATTAAATAATCATCACACAGATGAATTTGATAAAAAGATCAATTATCGCTAGACATAAGATAATAAAATTGGTACGTAGTCCATTATAAATAAATATCATACCTGGAGTTTGGATCGATCACAAAAAATGAAAGCTTTTATATCTTTTTCATTGGTAAGATCCATGAACTCCTTTGGTAAAGACTACTCTTTGGAAAATCTATCTTTGATCACCGATCCTGTTTTCATAAATCAAAGTATTCTCCATGAACCTCTCAATAATTATAGGGTTATGAGTCAAACCCTAGGTTTGGATATAACTGAGATTTTATAGAAAGATACTAAGTCATCAAAATAAAATAACAAATTAATTAATTTTTTTATTTGTTCTCATGACTGTACTTGAACAAACCACCCAATGCTGAAAAATATTATTCATTCCTAGGTTAATAACCACATTAAATATTTAAGGGGGGTCTCAAATTTCTCATCCGAGACTATATTTTGGAGTTATTCAATTATTTCATGAAAACATCTCGCATGTGATATAATATATTTAATTATTTAATTATATTTTTAAAGAGTCTCCCCCATCCCCATAATCGCACATTGAATCAGCTCCTAACTTTGAAAATATCTATTAAAATATTAAAAAGTTTAAGGCAACAAATAGAGTCATTAAATGTAAGGATATGGGTAGATATGGTTATAGGTGACACCTGGAACCTAAAACGATGTGGAAGCCCAGTGGAGAAGAGATGATGATGTTGGGAGTGGTTGTTTGACCAACCCTCATGTTTTATTATTTTAGGGCGGGTTATGTAATTCACCCTTGAGGAAGACATGATAGGGCTGGGATATTGTGTATATAGAGTCGGTTTTATGAATGGGATCCCATGATTTAGATCTGATATTTTTCATAGTGGACCATCACGTGTTATTTTGGTGGGGGTCCCACAAAGAGGGATCATTTCCTGCTATTTTTTAGGGGACTTCCATTGGAAAATTCATGGTTATTTTGGTATACTGGGGTGAGATTTGATCTGGGTATGTGACACTCATGGGTTTATTCCCTGGGAAAAGAAAACTACCCTACTAGGGAGGTTTGTGATAGCTAAAGGAAACTCCCCATGGAGGGAGGTTTATGATATTATGTTTAGGGATTGGAGCCAAAGTTATTGTTATAGCTGGAGTGATTATGTGAAAAGCTCAGAGACACCCCAACACTGGATGAACTAGGTATGACAGATTGAGGTTGTAAAAATTAGGGTCAACATTGGTTTTATTCATTTTATTTCAGTAGTTATTTATTTTAGATGAATATGTCACATGTACATATCACTACATTGGTGGTTATTATAATAATGAATTGGTGGTGCCTTACTAAGTTATGTACTCACACCCTGATCGAGCTACCACTACACATGGGTACCTAATCAGAGGTTCACTTGGTTTCAAGAACCGGTTGGAATGAGGCCTGAGTTCAATCAAATGTGATATCTTGGAAAAGTAAATAAGGGTTGGATTAGGTATGTCTTAGGGATATCATGGAGCCTTTATTATTTTTTATTTTGTACTGGTATGTATATGTGACAATCCCAGTGGCTGGTCTTCTGTATTTTTGACTTGGCTATTTGGGCCATTGTATCATTTTATGACTATTAGTTTTTTGTATATTTAATAATTTTGTTTTTATTTTATTATTATATGTGATATCTAATTATTTATCTATTAATTTTGACTCTTTTTAAAGTGGTATAGTATCCTAAAAGTACCACGTTAGACCCATGCTCCTAGTTGACAACCTCTAGTATATGAGGAGGTGAACCTAAGGTACAATGGAAACTATCAATACAGGAACTGGTTTGGGGTTCAAAGTGGTGGGATGCATATAAAAATACATTAAATCCATATTGTTCATAAATGCATAAAATAATTGTGAAATGATGTTATGTCAGTGATATTGAAGAAGACTCGAGCTACTAAAAGTGTGTATAGATTCAATTGGAATCTGTATGTATTTTTATCTGAATTTTTAATCAAAAATTAAAGGAGGTCCATGTCACTTCTATTTGATGTAAATTTAATATATCAATGGAAAATGGAAGTTTCAAATTTGATTAGAAATATTTTGATTTAAAATAGGCTAAAATTTTTAGTGTTATTATCTAAAGAAATATTGGGCTAGGCCAAGAAATATGAAATGAATAAATATGAGGTAAAATATGTCATTTTGAAGAGGATTAAATTTTAAAAAAATAAAAAGAATATTTGAGATTGTGGAAGCATAAAAAAAGTGTGTTGTTCTTACACACATCCAGTGTACAAAATTTCATTTATGGAAACTTTAGGTTATTCAATCAAAAAGAAAGTTTAAACCTAGATAAAAATGAGAGGACTCTATCAAAAAAAATTGAGAGAACAAGAACTGTTGCAGGTGTGTGTGGAATGAAGTAAGATAAGATAACTTGTATCTCTTGAAGAACAACAACAAGAAGAATCCATTGCGTGTTGTAGAGAAAAATAATAAGATTTTGATATAGTTATAAAGTTATATATTTTTTATGTATCACAGTTTGATCAAAAAAAGGATTACAACCTTTGGTTAGTGATCAGTGAGCCAAGGTAGAATAAGGGAGTTCCATGAATCGAGGTAATATTCATCTGAAAATTTTATCTTACCAATGTTCATTGTACTGATTTTGAATTATGAATTGAGAAATATAGTTGAATATATTCATTTTAATTTTTTGAAGTTGAGTTGAGAAGTGATTGACCTGTAGGAGCTATTATTGACAAGCTATTTGAATTTGAAGATATTACTACAAGAGAAAATAAATCTGATATTTTGGATGTAGAATCATATTGAACTGAACATGTGATCTACTTAAAATGAATATCATGAAAGGAACACTTGTATATATATATATATATATATTTGGAGTTTATATATTTTTTGTGACTTAGGGTATGCATTGAGATCATTATGTGACTTAGTGATTACAGTATGCCACTATTGTAGAAGTCTTATGGGAAGCCGATAAGTGAAGTCCAGTGAGATGTTGGAATTATAGGTGTGGGATGAACTGAACCCATTATAATCAACATTTTATTATAGTGAAGAACCCCTGATGGGATGAATAACCTTTAGTGACCCAAATTTTTCCTTTTAATACTTTTAAATATATTAAAGAACATTTTCAAAGTCAGGCACTGAGATGGGGTGAGATTCTGAGGCACAATGATCTTTAAACTAATATTTTAAAGATATGAAATATATTAATATCACATGCATGAAGTTTTTAATAAATAATGAAACATCTCTTGATAAGGTCCTTAAATTGTAAATCTGAGACCATGTTTGAGTCTAGAATTTTGGGTTTACCATAAGCACGACCTAATGTTTGTCGTCACTAGACGTTTGGATAAAAGAATCATTGGAGGGTACATTAAGTAGATTAATTAAATAAATTATTAAATTAATTAATTTAATACCCTAAACCTAATTTTATTATATATAATTACTATTATATCAATTTTAAAGGTTTAGATTCATAATCATGGGAGCCTTGAGAGGATAATTGGGAGTGTTCTTCATTGGAGAATCAGAATCAGATGATGAACAACAATCAAATCAAGGTGAAGCGAGAGGCAGAAAAAGTAGTGGGTCTTATCCATCACTGGAGAATGCATTCTTCACAAAATATTGATCCAAATCAAAATAGGGATCCTTAATTATGGTTTCCTCCCCTGATTAAAAGTTTCATCATGGGTTTTATTTGCTTTTCTTTGATCTATGATATTTTTATCTTATTATGAGACCATTATATAAACTTAAATTGTATAGATAAATTTATATTATTTTTATGCCAAGATATCACTCTAAATTATCCTCTTTACAATTTTAGGCCAAGAACTCTTGGAAGATAATGTTTATCACCCTTTTTTATTGCGATTCCCCCCATCATTCTTCGTGTTTTTCACTATTGGACTACGGGGTTACTGTTTGGCATTTTCATGGTGGGTTCGAGTGAAATTGAACCCTCAGATTCATGGAATTTGTGAAAATGATGATTGGGATGGTGATTTATAGATATATCAAGTTTTTTTGTGTGATGTGGGTGACTTTTTCCATGGATCTGGGATCCAGGATGAGTGGAAAGTGACATGAAGCACGTTCGGTGGCATGGAACTTCATGTGAATGAGTATTTTCCAATTTCTAGCCAACAAAGGGATGAAATAAATGGGTGGAGGATGATTCCTCCATTTTTGGGTAGTCAACAATATTGATTCATGGTGGGGAGTCTGGATTTTGAAAATTCATGAATAATTTGTACTTTCTACAGAAAATTTGACTATATAATGCGTATTCAAAGAATATAGGCCGTATAGCCCCACCCAATTGTGGTCGCTGGGAATTTGTGGAAGATAAGGGACGCACATTGTATGGATGGGATCACACACCATGTGACCATCCCGGATGGATAATACATGTGCTAGATACATATGGTTAGGACCCTGTGGTGGAGGACATGTCGTATACTCTATGAGTACATGGGCACATGCCAATACCCTAGCATACCTAGGTACATGGTTAGGTACATAGGTATTCCCTAGTGGATGAGACTTACTGTGTGGGACCCCATACATGACATTAATAGTGAAATGACCTCCAAGATGTGTCTAGAGTAAATTAAAACCAGGTACTAGAGTAGGACTACACACCGTGTGGACCCTATACTCACCATGTACCCCTCTTGAAAAACTTACACCTTACGTATCTCATTCAGCTGAACTAGGATTTTACCCTCTAGAAAACCATCCTAGGATACTTTCCATGTTAAATGTGATGGTATCCTTCATAGTGGTTTTCAAGATACAATGTGGAATGTTACAACCATGATGTTTCTTTAGAAAATGCTTAAAGATGGTAGTGATCTGGAAAGATCATCAGAGAGAGGTAGGGGTTGGAAGCCCCCCTACTACACCAAGACATAGGTCCCCCATACTCATGAAACTAGTTGAGTGGTACCTCCTGAAATACTTGGGTGTGGGTAATTTAATAACATCTACTAATTAGAACCCCCGTGATGGGCTAGGGTGTGATTCTTCAACCAACTGAGTGGATCCCCTTTGACAGACTAGGGTGTGGGTCCTCTATCTACTGATTGGAACCCCCTGATAGAATAGGTTGTGGGTCCTCTACCTACTGAGTGCTACCCCATAATGGACTAGGGAATGGGTCCTCAATCTACTGAGTGTCATCCCCTAACACACTAGGGGGAGGGTCTTCTACCTACTGAGTGACACCCCCGACACAATAGGGAGTGGGTACTCTATTGAATATTGTTCCTCCTTGACTGTACGACATAGTGAAGAGGTGTGTTTCCTACATAAATTCACCTTGATGGATACACGAGATACTATGCATTAAAGATGGACCCTTTGGAGCTGTTGTTAGACACATCGACCTGGGTTGTGATGTGGGATAGAGATCCCACATCTCTATTATATGGGTTTCTTTTATGAGCATATATACTTGTTTTTGGGTTTCTTTTCCATATTTATTTGGATAAATATATCTAATTCCATCATATCTTCTATCCCCCCTTCAATTTTTAGGGAACCCAACTGGGTATATAAAAACACACCCCTGCATCGGATTTCCCACATGTTTCATGTCTTATGAAGATGACAGGAAGATCAACAGTGATTTTTGTGGAGTATAGGGATACTTAGGTTCATAGACTACATATGATGGTATTTATTGGAGATCAGGAGTTTAGATCCATCAAATTTACTTTTTTCCAGTTGCTGTTAGGTTGGGACTTCATTTCTGTTTTGGCATGTATTTTCCCTTTTACACTTTGGTTTCTTCTATTATACTATAACGTATTCCCTAGAGGTTATTTTATGCATGGTTTTATTCTATATTCTACATCCCTTTTTATTATTCCTCTACACTGTTTCATGGAGATGGTTAAGTTTGTGTGTAAAGTTACACTAGGAAAAGGGCTTCCATATTATGTTATGCCTTCTCAGATCTTTTCACTGGACCATGGCCTATGGAGGTGGGATTGGGGTTATGGTGGCCTGACCTTCCATGACCAAGTGGGCCCCGATGGGTTAGTTCATTACAGAGTGGTATTATAGGTGGTTCATCCTTGGGCCAGAGTTGAAGTTAGAACAATGGTGAGGATTTTTTTGGACTTAGGGAAATAATTTCAATGTATCTTGAGTGTGTTTTTCAGTATAGGAAACCCAATGTTAGTGCAACGGTTGGCATACCCATACACATGGGATCTGAATACATACTTGTCGACATGGAATACTGAGACATTGGTTAAAGGGAACTTGGTACATTCATGATATAGGATTGATCCCTTTTAATACCATTCTTAAGTTAGATCCCCATATATATATGATCATATTATCATGGTACGTCTTCATTTCTTTCAGGATGCCTCCATAAAGTTATCCAATAAGGTTACCGATTCAATATTGTGATGAAGATCCGATTAGAGATGAAACCTCAGTTCAGGGCCCATCTCATGATATTTTTCCTCCACGTGGGTAGGTAGCATCACCCCTACCTATCGAGAAGAAGATAATGCTAATAGGGATAGATGAGGATGTGTGGAGGCTTAGCATGCTATGGAAGATCCAACACCAGAGGCCGCGGAGGTTCCATGGTGAGCCAGATCCCCAGGTAGTAAAGGATTTTCTTGAGTCAGTGATCCATGAATTTAAGATCGTGCAAACCCTAACTGATCATATGGTTACACTATAAATCAATATTTTCCATGGAATAACACGACACTGGTGGATTCTAGTCCTGAAAACTCATGATGAGTTGAAACTCTCATAGATTAAATTCTAGAAACTATTCTTTGAGGAGTATTACCCCTCGTTCTTGAGCTCAATTTTTATTTAGGATATTCTTGAGCTACAAAAATGTAGTATTTCATTTTTTGATTATTTCATGAGGTTTTATGACCTTATGCAGTACTCCATCGATATGGTATATGATGGTTACTTTTGGTCCCATAAGTTGGATTATTTTCTCCTCAGAGATGTTCATGTTAGTGTCTTCCCTTTATGCATTAAATCCTTAACCAAAGTGTTATATCATGTATTTGTGATAGATATATTCCTATAGGAAGGATGAAATATAACCGGAGCTAGCAGTGGACTTTATTGGGATGAGTCATCTCCAGTAGTTATCAGGCACCGGTCATTAGGATCACAGTTCCAGAAATCTTCCCATAGATGGTTTGGGTCATGTGAACATGAATCAAATGTTTTTCACAAAGGAATGGGTCATATAATAGAGGGGAAATGTTATGCATGTGATATTAATGTCCACATGGGATGTGATTTATTGACCCAACATGCCAAGGAGGGTAGGCAAGTAGCAGATGGACCACCATGGTAGAGACAATGCTGTAATCAGGGTTCTACCAGGCTTGGTTAGAGAAACCCCCAGGTAGGTGATGCTGGAAGTGGAGAAATAAGGGATATAGGAAGAGGAGATACTGGTGGAGGGAGATTCTATGAGCTACTTCCACCACCACCAATTATTGGCCCATTCCTAGAATAGGGAGCTTATGGTTGGAGCTGTGGGAAACTGTAGGTCAAGGAGGCTTATGAATTAACATCTCAAGAGATAATACATGGTATGATATGATTTTATTCTAAAATGTATCTAGTAATGTTAGTCATAGGTTTTATTAACTCCTTTTTTCTATACCCCTTTAATGAGATATAGAGCTCCCTATTAAGAAAATAGCACAACAAGTTTTTCTAGAGATTCTAACTATGTGTGATTCTTTGATATCACTTATCTTGTGATAGTGAGAGCTATCATTTAATTGAGAGAGTTTCATGTGGTAACTCAAAGTCTTTATGATGAAACATTATGACATTATATTGGGAATGAAATGATTTTCCATGGGTTGATCCCAAATCGACTATCATCGTAGGTGGTTCAGATGCCTTTAGATAGATGGGATAAGATTATCCTTTTCAGGTGATAGATATCTCATGACTGAGCAAGTGGGCATTATGAGAATGATACTATATCCCATCACCCATCAGTTGGTGAGTTTAGCCCTTGGTGTAGTGGGATCTTCAATCATATGGATTCCTTTAGTAGTGGAAGACTTTATGGATGTATTCCATGAGGATGTTTTAGGACTACATATGAGGTAAGAGATGGAATTACTCATTTAATTCCACACGAGAACCATAAAAATATCTTCTATGGTATATTTTATGGCCCCTACCATGCTCCAAGATCTAAGGATTCTATTATAGGACCTTCAAGATAAGGGTTTTATCTGATCCAGTGTGTCCCACTAGGCATCTCCAATTTTGTTCATGAAAAAGGAGGACATGGTATTGTGTCATTATGTTGGTTATTATCACATTAACTAGTAAATGATAAATAAAAATTACACATTTTTAAGGATTGATGACCTATTTTATCAGTTGTAAGGTGTGAGTTGGTTCTCGAAGACTAGTCTCAAGTCTGACTACCACTAGTTGAGTATTTGTGAGGTTGATATTCCAAATATGAAATTTCAATGTCTCTAAACACACAGTGAGTTCTTGGTGATTCCTTTAGATGTGATGAATTCCCCCACTATGTTTATGGATTTTATGAACCAAATATTTCATTCATACTTAGAACGATTTTTGGTTGCCTTTATTTATGAAATACTCATATACTTTGTTTTAGAGGAGGAGTATGCATAGAAATTGAGGATGATCCTATAATTACTCTGTGAGCACCAACATTAGGGTAAGATCCAAAAGTACCAATCTTATATCTCTAAGGTTCACTTTTTTGGGAATTTCATTTTCGAGCATGGATTACATATGGACCTAGTAAAAATTCAAGGAGTTCTTTCTTGGGATCCACCTAAGAGCGTGTTAGAGGTGTGGAGTTTCCTAGGCTTGGTAGGGGTACTACAAGAAGTTCCTGGAATAATTATCTAGGATTATAGTTCCTTTTTCTACCTTGATGTGTAAAGGGTATCCCTTTACTTGCATCAAGAATTTTTAGAGATCCTTCTAGTAGTTGAGGTCAAGGATGTACAATGATCCTATGTTGATACTACCAAGGAGGGCATGAAGTATGCAGTGTATTGAATTGACTCTAGAGCTGGGATTGACTTTGTGTTGATGCAAAGGTAGGCAATGATCTCATATGTATTGATGTAGTTGATACCCCATGATAATAACTATGCAACTCATGACCTGGTCTTAGAAGCAGTAATCTTATTTCTAAAGATATAGAGGCACTATCTTTTGGGAGAGTTATTTGTTATTTAATCAGACCATCAAAGTCTCAGTTATATATTCATGAAGAGATATATGAAAATGAGACATAGGTTTTAGTTAGAGTCACTAAAGGAAAATTAATTTAATATATTCTATACTCTTGAGAAGGGAAGCATAGTGGCAGGCGCCCTTAGTAGGAAGTCCTATTCTCATTTGGTGGAGGTGTCATCTAAGAAATTGGATTCTTTGTAGCTGAAAAATGGTGGAATAGAGGGGTTTTACTTTATCTTTAGTCATTGGTGTTGAATCCTCCACTTCTCTAGCATGTAAGGGATACTTAGTTGTAGACATCGACTATGAAGTTATTCATTATTAAATATCTTTAAGAGATTCACTAGATATTTTTCTGAAGGAGGGGAATGTGTCATCCTTTTTTTTGGGAAAGATGGTGGTTCCATTCATGATGAGATAGGAGGTTATGAGGGAGTCTCACACTTCTACTTTGTCAATAAATCCTGGTGTAGGGAATATGTACAAGTTTATTTTATGGTAGTTTTGTTGGGATGACATGAGGTTGAGTATCACCAAGTTCATCTCTTAGTGTCTCACATATCAGCAGGTGAAGGTTGATCATCGGATTTCAGGTTTGTTGTTTCCATGTTCTTCCCCTTCTTGTGGCTTCTCCTATTCTCAACGGATTCCCTTTCCCCTCGACTATGCATGAGCCTTCCCCTCCTGATCATGGTGTTCCATCGTGTTGGGTGGATCCTCCTCTAGATTGTGGATTGTCATCACACGAGGTGGGTAACGTGATTCCATTTTCTTTCAATAAGGCTTTATGTGCACCATCTCTTATGCCCACTCCCAGTGGGTTTCTAGCTTCTGCATCAGATTCTCTCCTTGGGATCCCACCGGTCTAGGTTGAGCATAGACCTATAGATATGGTTAATGGTCTTCCAATTGTAGAGATTTTGGAGAATGAGATGATTTATGTGGCTGACTACCATATTATTTACCTGGTGGTGCATTTTGGTCATAAAAAATTATCTATCAACTTCTTCATATCCTTCTTCAACTCCTGGGGGATTCATCAACTGATGGATATTTCAGATCTATCTAGGCTCTTTTTTTGTATCCGTTTTTTCAACTAGGAATACTTTGTTTTGTCTTAAGCTAGATAGGATCATTGTTGTGGATCATGGAATTTCTCACTCTCCCACTGGTCCTGGGATTATCACTATGGTAAGGAATCTACCTTGGTGGCTATGTGGATCAAGTTTCTAGTACTACCATTTCCCTTCTTAAATATGATGATTATAAAGTCAGTGGGGGACTCCTTGGGTTTGTTTTTATGTTCCGATGCTAGTAAAAAATGTCTCCAAGATGCTGAAAACCCACAAATTTGTGTACAAATGGACCTATCTATAATATTCTCTCCACACTTTCTAATTTATTCTAGAGAGGATTTCAAATGGTGGCAATGTCTCTTTTATCAATCTCTACCAAGATTTTTTGTTATGTGCAGGATGTAAGGGAATTTTATGGAGGTTTTTCGTAGGAGTAAATCAAAGTTTCATGTGGAGGATTTGGTGGTATCAGTGTCTTGATATTTTGGGCCATCTTTCTCAGAGGTGGAGTGGGTGGATATTACCATTGGTGAGGTGGGAATTTCAAATTCAAATATTTTTCCTCATGTTCCTTCCACTAGTTTTGACATGGTCATCTATGGTGAGGCTTCTTTTTCAGGTTCGACATCATTTTAAGGTGTGGGTCAGGGTGACCTGATTCTATTGTCCCCTAACATTAACATTCCTGAGAGGTCTCTTCTAGCAACTATCTCCTCAGAGTATGCTTCGATGGTCTCATTTAATAAGTGTGACCTATTGGATTGTTTTCAACCTCATTCGCACAAGACATTATTTCCTCCTTCTATAGCTTTTTATATTTTCACCTAGTTTTTTCCAGACTTCATCCAGTGCTCCTTGATCAACAACTCTTGAAATTTTCCCTCCTACAAGGGAATTCCTCATAAAGGTATGGCCCCAGAGTGTGTAGGGAAGGAGATTATGTCTTCTCGGGGTTCTCCTCAGAGAATGATTCTAGTCTCCCTATTTCAAGAGGTGAGGGATCAATGCTCCCTTCCATATACTTTGAGCAACATGTTATCTATTCTTTAAGATTTAGAAGGTATATTCAAGAAGAATATTTTTTATCTGAAGAAGCTTGGTTGGTCTGAGGGAGTCTCTAGGATGATTACTCGTTCAAGGTCAAAGGAGGTTGGAAGGTTTGTTCCCAAATCTAACATAATTATTTTCGGCCATAGGGCTAGGAAATACCCTTTTTAAGGTTTTCTTTGATCATTTGGAATGTTCAAGGCTTTAGGGAATATGAAAAGCGTGCCTTTATCACCTATGAATCTAAAAAATTCCAGCCTTCACTTTTTGTCATCCTTGAGCTGAAGTAGAATCTGAGAAGGCTTACTTCTCTTTCCAGGAAAATGGTTTTCATGGGATGCATGCATGGTTACCCAGAAAATAATCATATTTGGATCTGTTGTAAGTGTAACAATCAATTGGAACTATTTATCCTTATGAATCAGTGTATCAATACCAAGATATCCATCCAAGTAAATGATATTCTTTTCTCATTTGTTTATGCCAATTGCGATTCTCAACAGAGAGTTAATTTGTGGAACTTCCTGGAGACCTTCCATGCAGGTGGTTTTTCTTGGTTCTTCAGAGGAGACTTTAATGAAATTTTGGATATCTTGGAGATGATAGGTGGTTCAAAAAGCTTTAACAGTGGCATGTAGGACTTTAAAAGTATCTTATCTTCAAAGGGCCTTATGGATATGGGGTTTGTTGGTAATGAGTTCACGTGGTGAAATAATCTCATGGGGTTCAACCACATATAGAGATACCTTGATAGATTCCTTAAAAACCTCCAAGGCTTGGATTCATATTCTCAGTAATTGGTTAAAATTTTGTCTCGATCCTTTTCCAATCATGCACTACTGCTTGTTGAGCTCAAAAGGGGTGTGTCTGGCAATAATTCCTTCTTTTACTCAAATAATTGGCACCAAGATGAGAGATTCATGGATTTGGTGAATTCCTCATGGGATATCTAGGAAAATGGGAGATTCTAGGTTGGTCTTTCTAATAGTCTAATGGGGATTAATAATGATATACAAGAATGATTGGTTAAAAAACCTAATGAAGACATTGGTGTGGAAAGTTTACAGGTGGATATTGACAAACTGGAAGAGAATCTTAAACTCACATGGGATTAGAAATCCTTCACCATGCTATGTGATAAGAGAATGATTCTAGATGAAAAATTATTGGAACTGGATAGGGCCTACAAGAAAATATCTATAATGTGATGGTTAAATGAAGGTGATCAAAATAGTGTATTCTTCTAGGATTGTCTGGAGGAGAAGAAAAGTATGAAACTCAATCTTAGTTTGGGTAATAGATCCTTTACTTCAGATTTGAATCTTTCTAGTAATCTTTAACATGAGAACTTTGAGGTAATGGTGGTGGGAATGGATCCTTTTAGGGATGATGACTCTCGTTTGGTTGAGAGAGATGAGGTATTTACGGGGTTCCTTCAAATGTTAGTAGATAAATCTGATAATGGTCACTTAGTGGCTATACCAGAAGAAGAGGAGATCAAGGAAAATATCTTAAATATGTCCCATGATAGTTCCTTAGGGATGGATGGATTTCTAGGGGAATTCTATGTGGTATCATGGGGCTTTTTGGGTGGCCATGTAGTGGAGGTCATTCAAGGATTCTTTCATGGTGGGTCTCTCAATAGGAGAATTTGTGCATATAGGGTGATCCCTATTCCGAAAATAAATAATCCTATAATCCTCAATCACCATAGACCTATCTATCAATGTACTTTTTATTATAAAATTCATGCAAGTCTTATTTCCAGAAGACTGAATGGTATCATTCCAAGGCTGGTTTCAAGAGAGAAACACATATTTATTAAATGCTAGAGAATTCAAGGGGATTTTGGAAATTCTAATGAATTGGTGGATGATATTAAGAAAACATCCAATGTATCAAATGTTATTATTCAATTCTATATGGAAAATGTTTATGAAAAAATTGAATGGAGTTTCATTATTTGTGTTTTGAGAAAACCCAGTTTGCAAGAGTGGTTTTGTGACCTTTGTTTTAGGTGTTTTTATTCCCCTTGGCTCTCAATTTCCTTAATGGTGAAAGGTTTTGGGTTCTTAAAAAGTGTGTGAGGTGTCTACTAAGAAGACCCTTTGTCACCCTCTTTATTCATTTTAGCTCAAGATTCTCTTTCTAGGAATTTTCATAGAAGCATAGAGGAAGGAAGAATGTTGTCGTACCACAATCAAAGAGAAAGAGTTATTATATCTCAACTCATGTTTTCTGATGATGTATTTATATTAATTAATGTTAGGAATATTTAACTTCAGAACCTCTTGTAGTTTATGTTTTTATATGGAAGTTTAAGCGGAAAATATATCAACTCAAGGGGAATTTGCGTGCTTATCTCTTACAAATGTTCTGGTAGGTGCTGTAGAGATATTCAAAGTATCCTAGGGATTCAAAGGGAGAATTTTTCTAAAATATATCTTAGAAATCCTATATCCTTTGGTTGTATCAAGAAATCCTACTTCAAAGACATCATCAATAGAATAATGGGAAGAATATATAACTAGAAGGGAGATTTTTTGTCTTTTGGAAGGAGAGTTTCATTGATCAACATTGTGTAAACATCCATTCCCATGCATATGTTTTCAATAATTACACCTCTAAAAGAAAATATTTACATGATAGAGAAGATTATGACTGATTTTCTTTGGGATTATAATCTAATGGGCCGCTATCAGTGGGACTCCTGGAAATGCTTGGAGAAACCGATTGATGAAGGCAATGTGGGTTTACAAGACATCTATGAAACCTTGCAAGGCATGCAAGCATGACTTGTGTAGAATATTGTTGAAGGAGATTCTATCTAGGCTTACTTATTTAAATCCAGATATGGTAACCAATGGGAGGGTGGGGAGTCTCATAGATTTATTCCATCTCTCTTGGCGTAGTGTTTGTTTCCTCTTCTGAAAGATCTCCAAGACTCATCGTGATGGATTGTGGGGAAAGGTGATCTCAACTTTTGGAACATGAACTGGGTGGGTGAGAAATAGTTCTTTCCAGGATGTCCCATCCCCAAAAGTTCCTTAATAGAGGCGAGTGGATACATGAATGTGATTCAATTGATTATCTCCTGGTACTAGTAAGAGGTGTTTGAGAGTATTAACTTGAATGATGAGGTTGATAGGTGTTATTTCACTGGTTTGAGCTTGGGTTTCTTCTCTGTTCATGATTACAAGAGGTTAAAAAATTCCATGGTCGATCATGATGAGTGATTGACCATGATTTGGTGCAATGAGTTTCCCACTAAAATGAATTTCTACATCTGGAATTTGAGAAAAAAGTGATTCCAACTGAAGAGAATGTTAAAAGAAAGGGAGTTTCTTTAGCTTCACGTATGTTTTGTTGTGGTTCTCCCACGTTTGAATCTACTTCTCATTTCTTCCTTCAGAGTGAGTGGGATTCTTTATTTTGGTCCTTCTTCAGTCAGCAACTGTGTTTTAGTGTGGACCAGTTTTCCATGCAGGTTTTCATTTCAATATGGTTCCAGGGCATGGAAGATAATGGAATGGAAGTCAAGGTGTGAAGAATTATTTTTACTTATATGTGTTGGAACCTTTGGGAAGATCAAAACCATGCTAGAATGGGTTCCCATCACTCACATATTTTTCTCCAAATGAGAATGAGGGATTTTATTATTGAACTGGGATCTCTGCTGAAAGGGGATAAAAACTTGTTTACCCTTTGAAACTTCCTTAACATATCCTATGTTTATGATAGATCAAATGGGTGGTTTATTAAGTGGACTCGTCTTATTAATGGATTGAAACTCAATGTTGACGGGTCATATATGAATGGATAGTTTAGAGGTTGAGGTCTTCTTAGAGACTCAAGGGGTTCAGTTCATATTGGGTTCACTACTTTTTTGACGGCCCAGCCTGCTCCATGGGTGTGGAGGTAAGGGTGCTTCACATTGGCATCATGTTTTATAAGAGATTCGATCTTTAGGTGATGGAGGTTGAGTCAAACTCAAAGGGTCTGGTAATAATTTTTTGGGGAAAATGTGACCCTCCATGTTATTTGGATTATCTAACTAGAAACTGCTCGTTGGAGACCAATTGTGGTCAGATGGTGCAACACATTTAGTGAGAAACCAACTTCTCATCAGATTAACTTACTCGCGTTGGGAGTTCAGATGACACCCTTATAATATTTTATAGCTTGGGACCTCTTCCATTTGAGTGAAATATTTTCATCCAAGGTGATTCCCATGGTCTTCACATTTTAGGCCTCCTTGAGGCCTCCTTTTGTTTCTCCTAGTGGGTGTTTTCTCACTTTCCAAAACAAAATCTACTTTCAGTTAGATCCCTAGATTTTAGAAAATTTAAAATAGAATCTTGAGATCCCAGAGTTAAAATATTATGTAATATCCATGTAATTTTTGATAGGTCTTACAAATATAGAGAGCGGCCATGATTCTGTCTTAGTGAGTTTTGACTGACTCAAGAAGCCGACACACTTCTTTTCCATCAGGGATTAGAGTTTGGTGGAGATTCTGGGACAATTGTACATTCATGAGATCGTCCAACTCCATGGGGCACCCTATATGATCTTCTTCAACCATGATGCATGGTTTATTTCATGGTTTTTTAGAGTTCTAGAAGTGTAAAGACTCGTAAATTTCAAGGAAATTTTTTTCTTAATTTTCTTTGGAATTTTACAAGAGCGCAGTTTCTGACGGCACCTGATTCCGAGGCCCGGTGTGCCCGGAATCATTTTTCGAAGTTTGGCTCGGGTACGTTCAGTGAACGGACGAGCAGGTTTTTCTAACTTTTGAACCGGTGCCCGGAATCGAATTCTGAGGTCACCGATGAAATCGCAGCGCCGGTATTCTCTTGGAAACGCCTCTTCCGGAGTTGCGTTTGCTCGGGTGTGGTTTTTAATTTTCGGGCTTAAAGTTAAGAAATAAAATAATTTTGCGACAACTTTATTTTATTTCACTTAAGCCACTTGGAAGCCACTTGAAGCCACTTGTTGAAATCTTGAACTGAGTTAAACCGGATAGGATGCTATCCAGAAATATCCTACCCCCTTGGTAGGATATTTATGAGGTGGGGCCCGCACGAGCCCCGCCGTTTCTTTGCGCTAAGAAATGCACCCGCGAAAACCCGTCATTATGAAAGTCTACTGACGCGTTTCTTAAAATCTTAACAGAACATTTAATTGGGCAGTTTATTTTGTGAATTAAATGGGCTGTTTCTTTCGTTGAATTAATTCAACGAATTGATTAGTCATTTCTTAACCAGTTTTCAAATTCGTTGGCGTAATAATAAAATAAGGCCAACGCTCGACCTCTGGTTATTTGCACGTTGAGAAGATTTGAGAGGACCCTTGTATTTTCTTCTCCCTTGCGAAGAACACGAAGAATGCAAAGAACGCGAAGAACGTGAAGAACGCCGAACCCAGAAATCGACGACGCTTCCGTCCGAGACGTTCTTCCTCGCTCCGATCTCCGATCACCAACCATTTGAGTTGAGTGATTTCAGGTTTCCTCTAAAGGTTCTTTTTTGGTTTTAAACGAAACACAAATTTAATTATTTATAATTTTAAATCTGTTGTTCTTGGTCTGTTGAGCTCACCGACTCAACGCCGGATCCCGCAACGACGCGACGCCTTCCCGCGACGACGCGACGATCCCCCTCTTACGCGACGAGCTTTTCCGCGAAGAACGCATGCGCACGACGACCATCGAGGTAGGGATTTTATGATTTGGAATACCCCTCTTTATATTCCCATGAACGTTATTTAAAAATTAAAGAACCGGTTTCAAAATGAACAATTTTATTTTATTAAAATTTTCGGTTCATGTGTTGAACAAAATTCTCCCGGTTGTTTATCTCTAACGCGGAGGGTGAGGGCCAAACAAACACAGCCCGACGACCCTCCACCGTTCTTCTTTTTGTGCGGATTTGGAGGGTGACGACGGAACATGCCGCAACGGATGTTTGACGATCCCGCAGTGAAGAACGAGTCCCGGGAGGAGCAATGGCGCAGACAGGAAGAGAATCGGACCACCGGAGTGATCCCGGTGGCCCGCGGAACCCGCCGGCAGCCAGGAGCGGTTGAAGCCGCGGCGGCGGCGGCACCCGCGGACCCGCGGCCGCGCGGGTTCGGTGCCCTCGGACGCGGCTGAAGCCGCGTCCCTGACACAGCGCGACCCCACGCGGGAGCGGCGCCCCGCGCGCCTCGGCCGTTCGGCCGCTCGGCCGAATCGGGCCAGGCCGGTCCGACCGGCCGGGCCGCGCCCTGGCCAGACCGGACCGGGTCGGGGCGACCCGGTTCGGCCGACTGCCGGGGGGGGGGGGGGGGGTGTCGGGCCGGGTCGGCCCGGGCCCGTACCCCCGTCTTCGGACATTTTCGCTCAAACGCCTGTAACTTGAGCTACGGGCCTCCAAATGACTCGCCGTCAGTGGCAACGCGATCCCTGGATCGAGACGGTCGTTTCGGTATATTGCACTCAAGGTTTCGGAATACTTTGATTTTGGCCGGGTTGGTTCGTACACGAAACCAACCGGGCCCTCGGAGCGGAAACGCTCATATCTGGAGCCACGGACGTCCGATTGACGTGCCGTCAGCTTCGTTGAATTCCTCTAAGTGAGACGGATCTTTTGGCATACTCCGCCCGAGGTTTGGACGCAGGTGGAGTACGGTCGGGTTGGTTTTTCCTTAAAAACCAACCGGGCCCCTGGGACGAAAAAGCCAATAACTCTCAGACCGGGCGTCCGATTGACGCGCCGTCTGCGACACTGAGTTCCTGTTGACGATACGAAACTTTTGGATACATCAACTTCAGACTTTGTGTCAGTTGATGTATCAGCCTCTCGTCTCGTGGAGCGGACCCTCCCGAACGAGCTTGCTGTGTGTGAGAACCCTAGAGCTGGCTGCGACTGCTTCCTCGACAGCGACGACCGTGCAGAGATCCTCAGTGGACTGCGGCGACGACGGTGCAGAGATCCTCCGTGGACTCCGACGACTACCGTGCAGAGATCCTCAGTGGACTGCGGCGACTACTGTGCAGAGATCCTCAGTGGACTGCGACGACTACTGCACTCAGCGATCCTCTGTGGATCAGTGCTACAGGTCATGTGTGGGCCCGGTCCTGTGTGGGCCCGATCCTGTGTGGGTCCGATCCTGTGTGGGTCCGCGCTCAGCGGTTCT
Organism: Viscum album; assembly: GCA_963277665.1. NCBI lineage: Eukaryota > Viridiplantae > Streptophyta > Magnoliopsida > Santalales > Viscaceae > Viscum > Viscum album. The sequence continues at coordinate 627,905,311 of OY728134.1, read as the reverse complement.
GTGTGAGCCAGTTCCTACAGGTCCTGTGTGGGCCCGATCCTGTGTGGGTCATTGCGGGGGTTAGTTACCTATCGATCCTTCGTGGGTCCGACGACTTAGATGGATCAGTGATCATCTTTATCGTCATCCGAAGAAGTATACCTGTGTGAGCTGAATCATGTGTTACTCTCCTTTGTGGATTGTGTTGTGCTATCCTGTGTGGGTTTACTGTTTACTCTCCTTTGTGGATTGTGTTGAGCTATCCTGTGTGGATTTACTATTTACTCTCCTTTGTGGATTGTGTTGTGCTATCCTGTGTGGGTATACGTTTTTCTTTCCTGTGTGGACTGGGTTGTGCTTGGGCTCGGACGTTGGATCTGAACGGGAATTGATGACTTAGGTATATGTATGAGCATATACCTAAGCCGTGCCAGATGTTACTTCGTGATTGTACCTTTCCTTTGTGGATTATCCTTTGTGGATTTCGGGAGACCTTCGGGGGTCTCGGGGTCCCTACTGAGTAGCTTATACTCACCCCTGCACGGGCTTTGCCCGCACTACGTTGTGTTGGTTGCAGACAACGGACAACGCTGATAGTGGTGGAGGCGTGCAGAGCAGGACGGTACCTGGAGGTGGACCACTGGGCGGGACGTACTCGGAGCGGTCAGGTGGACCCGAGGAGCAGTGGAGGCTATCTGTACCCACCCTTCAGGTGGGACTCCCAGAGGACGGCTCGACGCTGCAGTTTTCCCTTTCAGTTGCTGTTTTTCCTTTCAGTTGTACTTTACTGTTGGGCTTGTATTTCTGGCCCCTTTTACTTTCAGCATAGCTTGTACAGTTTTTACTTAGTGTTTACTTTTCCTCTTGCTTACTCTGTGGTGCTTGTTTACTTTTTCAAAGGCAATGCCTTCCCTTTTGTTGGGATTTACGCCTTGGTGCTAGTCGCCAGCCCCTGGCCTATGGAAGGCGGGCTTGGGGTAGTCATGACATGGGCCCCGAGGACGGGTCGTGACAAGAAGAGGCATTCATGACCTAGTTTCAGATGAGTATGACTTTTCACTCCCATATGAATGGAAAGACCAAGCGCACTGTCCATGTGTTTGAGGATATGCTGGGATTTTGTGTTTTATACATTGGATGGATTTGGTATGATCACCTACCATTGTTATAGTTCTATTATAATAATATCTACCACAATATAATTGTCATGGAACCATTCGAGGCCTTGTATTGGAGACCTTTCAAGGAACCCTTATGTTGGAATGAGATAGGAGAGACATATTTTGTTGGGAAAAAGATGGTGAAGGTGTTGATAGATAAGGTCTAGGTGATTATGAGAAGATGAGGATAGATCAGAGTTGATATAAATCTTAGGTAGATTGATATCTTACGCCCTTGGAGTTCAAGCAGGGAGGCCGTGTTTTCCAGATAGTCTCCCCACAATGTGGATTAAAAAGATTTTTCTGGGGAGGCAATCTATCCCTAAGGTTCATAGAGATGTTCAAGATCCAACAAAGGTTTAGTGAGGTTTATTACCACCTAGCCTTTCCCCAAAGTTGGGGTGGGTTAATGACATCTTCCTTGGGTCACAGCTGAGGAGATACATGCATGATCCTATGCATGTCACTGACCGGGGTGAGTTGTACATCAAGGAGGAATATGACATTATGGAGTTCCTAGTTGTTATTAAGAATATAATGTTTAGGATACTACAAATATGGACCATTACCTTGGTTTGTGAGCTATGGTAGCATGGGGGAATTCAGGAGAGATCCTAGGAGTGTAAGAGCTAGATGCAGGCTCAGTATCCCCACATTTTGTTTAGCTTGTGCTTTTCGGGAATAAAAATTCTTAAAGGTGGGAATAATATAGTGACCATGTTTCTTACTTATAAGATTTTGAAAAATAATAATGAATATTATTGGAGTCAAGCATAGATATGGTATGAGATTTTTGGCCCTGGTGAGCCCAAAATTGATATTATAAATATATTTAATATATTATTATCACATGCATGAAATTTTTCAAAAATAATGGGATATATCCTGAGTGAAGCCTTATATCATAAATCTGATACCATGTCTAAATCTATAATGTGGGGTTTACCCTAGGCACAAACTAAGGTTGGAGGGCGCCACTGATCACGTTGTTGAGTGTGTCAAATTAAATGTTTAGTTTTCAATAGAAGTTTTGCAATATAGCAGGAACCCTAGGCCGTCTCTCGATGGAGACTTAGATCATTAATTTAAAAAGAATTTTCTTTATTAAAAAGGGGAATCAGATTTTATGAAATTTGGAATTTATTTATTTAATATGAAATCATATAAATAAAAGTGATACAAGAATACATAAATTGACATATTTGATTAAGCATGATCAACTTGGGGAATTCTCATGATGCTCATCCTTCATCACTTCAAGAGAAAGTGTATAGATTCTTTAATACATGGTTTATAACACCTAGAACCATAATTTTACTAGGTTTATACTAGGATACCTCCTAGTGTTCATTTGAAAATGCATAATGATTCACTGGATACCACTGATGATTGGGTGATTTGTGTTTGACTTCATAACCAAATCTCACCAAGGAAACACTTGAAGAACTCGATGCACAATATAGGATTGTATATTATTTCAATGTGTTAACCTGAAATGAATGTATAGTTCCATTATAGTGTTTATGAGATTTCGATTGACCAATATGAACCACACATACACTACAATTGAAAGGGAAAGGAGAAGTGGTGGATAGTGTATAAAACCTCACATGAATGAGTACCCCCAAACATGATCATATGAGTAGAGTGTGACATACCAATACATAAATCAATAAAATAAGAATAAAAAATGAATAAAAACAACATAAAAATTTGGAATTAAAAATATAAATCTATTATTACAAACAAGAAGCTCGAGATTTATATTGTGTTCCTCCCCAGGTGATCATAAGGAGTTTAGAACTCCATGGAGAGGGAGGAAGCCATAGATATTGAAGTACCACTTCCCTTAGCTACCAAAAAATCTAGAAAAGAGTATAGGAATCCTTTGGGTATCCAAAATGGCATCACCATTCTTTATAGTCGAACTTATAAATGGGGTTCCCAAGGTGACAATTTATAGGAAAAGTGGAAGGTGGTTTTTGGGCACATAGATTTGGTAAAACCATTTCTACCATGGTTTTTGACTTCTAGATAGTGTTACCTCTCTTTATAGAAAACTAAAAAGTTCTTTCCACACATATTTAATATATTTAATTAAAATTTGGAATCATTTTGAGGTTCACAACTCGAGATATGAATGAAAAACAACGCACCACTTTTGACTTTGTACAGATTCAGTGGGTAGGACAGATCAGTTCAGTTGGGCATTTTAGTAGATGAATTGGTATTTGATGTCTTCAAAATAGTTGTATCCAAATAAATGTTGTATCATCACCAAATTTCATCCTAATTTAATTCATGTATAAAATACAATGTTTATTTGAGTGCACTGGTGTTCTTAGAATCTTGCACGTTTTTGTCCATTTTTCTTCAACTTCATATTAGGCCCTCCAAATAACCTCCAAATCATCCAAAAAAGTGAAATAGAATTTTTTAAAAGTGATTAAAAAAAATAATTGCATCAAACATAAATTTTATTTTTTTATTAAAATTTTAATTTATGATAGAAAATAAGTTTATCATAGTGATGTAAGGGTGAAAATGAATAGTGAATCACTACACGATCACACCCCACACCTAAACATTTTAAATTTTGGAGAAATTCACATTTTCAAAAATTATGCATGGATATATTCCAAACTTCATGAATATTTAGCATAAATTTAAAATTTAATTCTTGATAGAAATGTGATCAATACAAAAACCACACCAAGGTGTTATTCTCAGTGTTTATGAAAAAATGTGTCTCATAAATTATATCAGAATGATGTTCAAGAAGATGAATGATTAAAATTTTAAAAAATAATTTAAAATATAACTATGTCATTAATTCTCCATGTGTGTGTGTGATAACCATTTCATACTATTCTTCCCACTTTATACCTAGTAAATATAAGTTATTTTAAAAAATTTATGCTTAAATGATTATGTCCACTGAATCTACCCAACATCCTTTGAAATAAAATTTCAAGACCCAATCACTTTTCATTCCCAAAATTAAAACCATAATCTATTAACTAAGATATCCCAATTTGTAGAATTTTTTCATCACTCCCCTCATTTATTATAATTATTATTATTATTATTGTTTTTTTTTGAAAATTTTCACTTGGAACCAATCTCACACTCTTCTCTCAACCCTTGTTTGATCTCCTCACGACACTAATTATAAAGGTTATAACAATATCAAAGGTAGAGTATGGGTGGTTTTTGAACTTCCCAAGACACAACTCATATTTTTGTGTTTTTTAGTTCTTTTTTTAGGGTGTATAACTGCTGGATAATAGGTACACATGCATTGGTCAATACGATACAGTAATGAAAAATAGTGGATAAGAAACAAATGTATAGATAAATCATTTTGGTAAGAAATTATATTTAACTTATATTGATTAAAAAAATCACACTTTAGGGTCAGGTAAAATGATATTTAGAGATATTAAGTGACACAATTTTCCCATAAACTACTCACAAAAGGGTAAAATTATTATCAAAGTTTTAAAAGTGTTACAACCATTTATATCATCAAAAAACAACCAATTTTCTAGAAAAATGTAACACATAAATGTTAAATTCATGATAAAACACACATTTCATCATTTAATTTTTTTAAATGTTAAAACAACATGAAATAGGGACATTCCTTATGCATATCTATAACTTCTATGAATAAGTGGATATCATTTTCCATGATTGAGTGGTAATAAAAAATGAATATTCTGTAATAAAAGTGAGGTGGAGGATGGGGGAAGTGAAAATACTATTTATAAATAAATAAAAAGAAAAATAATAAAGATGATGAAAATTATAACTAACCCAGGAATATACCCATTCCCCCACACCTACAGTGTGCAGTGTCCTCACTATAATAAAAAAGAATGTGGGAAGGAATGATAAAACCTGGTGGGCTATAAAGATATTTTTCTTATTGAAGGTGGATTTCATCAGCCATATTCTTTGTAAAATACTTGTAAAAGTGTTTAATTATTTTCTCATTTATGGTAATACTTAGACCACTCTACTCATGAAAAACCTGTGTTTCACCAAAAATGTAAACATTAATAATAGTATAAGTATCAAGCCATTGAGAACGAAGCTTACTTGGGTATATATTTAACCTAAAATTGTACATGAGGACCTTATCACCAATAAAAAACTTAAAATAATGATTCATACCTTCATGGATAGCCTTTTTATTCTATTTATAGAATTGCGAGTTCTCAAATGCATCACGCTGAATTTCTTCCAACTCCTAAATTTGAAAATTCCTTTGCTCACCTATATCTGAGAGATTCATATTACATTGTTTAAAATCCCAATATGAATGGTGATCTACTTATAATAGGATTTTATAAGACTTTAAAAACACAATCCTTCATGGTGACATTTTGATCGGGGTTTTAAATGTTTTTCGATATGCCCAAAGTGCATCATCCAAGCACAAAATCCAATATTTCCTATTGGGTTTTACTATTTTTTCCAAGATTCAATTAAATTCATGATTTTAGGTATCTTATTGTCTATTAGTTTTATGGTGATATGCATTGGAGACTTTATGAACAACCCCATACTTATAGAGAAAGTTTTTCATGTTACTATTTCAAAAATGTGAACCCTGGCCACTAATTATGAATCCTGGAAAACCAAACCTGCTAAAAATCTAAGACCTCACAAAATCAAATACCACTCATGATTCATTAGTCTTGGTGGAATTTTATTCCACCCATTTAGATACTTATTAAACATATTTATGACTTACAGATATCCATATGAATTTGGAAAAGGTCACATGAAGTCAATTCCCCATTCATCGAATATATCACAAAATAACATGGCTTGTTGGGAAATTTCATTCCTCTTAGAGATGTTCACTATGAATTGACATCATGTGAATGCATTAAAAAAATTATGTAAATCTCTATGAAATTTTGGACAATAAATTCTTGAGTTAAGTACCTTTTTAGTTATACATTGATAGACAAAGTGGCCCCCATAAGCCAATGTGTCATAGAAGGTAAAAATAGAGGTGAACTCATGGTCAGGGACACACTGATGAAAAACTTGGTCACTAAAAATTCTCTAAAAGTAAGGGTCATCCAAAATTTACCATCATGAATCATTATTAAGTCTCTAGTATTGTGAAGTTATAAAATCAATGGGAAACCTAGATGTTGTTAGAAAATTTACAATGTCTACACACAAGGGGGTAAGGTTCACAACATCATAAATGTTATCATGAGGGAAGGATTCTCTAATGGGGAGGGGTGAGTAAATATGATGGTCCAATGGCGAGGATATCCTACTAATACAGAAATCTAACACATTTTATGCTCCTATTTTATCTCTAATATCAAGGTGAAACTCTTGGAGGAGGAGCATCCACCGAATGAGGCGGGGCTTAGTATTGAGTTTCTTTAGGAGAGAAGAAAGCACCACATGATCCGAAAACATAATTATTGTAAACCCAAAAATATATGAATGTAAATTTTCCAAGTAAAACATAATATAAATGAGTTATTTTTAGTGGTTGTGTATTTTACCTAGGCATGATCAAGGGTACGTGAGACATATAAAATGACATGAGGAGACTTCGCAACCCTTTTTTATAAAATTGTGCCAAATGAAAAGTTAGAGGCATCACACATAGGTTCTAATAGGAGATCCCACCTTGGTGTTTGGATGATGGGGGGTGATTTTATACTCCTTTTTAGTGAATAGAATTAATCCTCAAAATTTTTATCAAAAAAAACTTGGAATCTTTTTGTAATAACCGGGGCATGGGAAGTGTGATCTTAATAAAGTATTTAATGAATCAGAGGTAAAAACTAGCATGAACCAATAAATATTACACCTCATGAACAAATTTTGGATATGGAAGGGAGGAAATTAATTCAAATTTTTATTTATCCACTTTAATTCCCTCATTTTAAATAACATTCCCAAGAATAGTCCACCGCTCAACCCTGAAATGGAATTTCTCATAATTTAATACAAGATATTTTTCAATGTAACAATGGTGGATAGAACCTAGGTGTTCCAAATAATAATAAAAGGAAGATCCAAAAACTATTAAAACATCCATAAAAACTTCCACTCAATTATAAAGGTACTCTGAAAATATACTCAACAAAAATGCTGAAATGTACCAAGAGAATTATAGAAACCAAAAGGCATCCTCCTGTATGAAAATGTGCTGAATGGATAGGTAAATGTTTTATTTTCTTGATCTTCAAGGGATATATGGATTTTAAATAAATCAAATGTCCATAAAGTAAACAATAATGGGACATAACATCCAATATTTCTAATATTTTTTTCAATGAAAGGTATAGGAAAGTTTTCCTTTCACGTGGCTTGATTCAATTGATGGTATTCAATACACACTCACCAACTATATTTCACATGTTTTGGAACCAAATCATTAATTTAATTTGATAGAATGGTTATTATAGTTTCTTTAGGAATAATTTTCACTGGGTTAACCCATTTACTATTAGATAAAAGTGGTTTTAATTCTAAAATAGGTTGTTTTTTGGATTGAGGTAGGGGATTTAGGGGTAGTGAGTCTATGAAACTATCTATCTAAACATATTCATTCACTAAGAAAATATAATAAATTGAAATGAGATTTTTAGAATCATTTATGGTCATGGGTAACTTATAATGAATACACTCTTCAATTAAAGCACATAATTTTCATTTTTTTGAACCCAAAAAACACTCAAAACATGAATCTAAACTCAAATCATCCAAGGGTGAATAAGAGGAAAATGAAACATAGTAAATATTTAGGAGAATTTTGTGTGTGTGTGTGTCATTATAGATCACTTTAATCAAATATATAGGAATATTAGAGTTCTCTTCAATAGGGAATTTCATAGTTTCAAGGATATTAAAACTTACCTTTTCTCCACCAAACTCCATGGAAAACGTACCAATATGAATATTGATAATGTTATTTGTTGTTTTAAGGAATAAACTCTCAAGTATGAGAGGATCAGGAACTTAGGTTTGGGTATCTTCCATCTTAATAATTTAGAAGTCTATAAGGAATATGAGATTCTTCAATCAAATAAGGATGTCCTCGATCACTCATGATGGGTGTTCTGTGCTTTAGTTGGAAAGTTTTGTGACAATTCTAGTTGGTTGAAGCTCTCCAAAATATAGAGAATTATACACTGAGTGAGGAATTACATTAATTAAAGCACCTAAATATATAATTACATTATAGAATAGTTCCTTACCTATATTTAAAGGTATCATGAAAGTGCCCAGATCCTTGAATTTGGGTGGCATTGCTGGTTGTATCAAAGATGATACATTCCTTCCCAAGTTGACTCTTTGATTCCCCTTCATTAACCATCTATGGGTGAAAATGTATTTAATAAATTTTATGATCATGATATTTGTTTAACTGCATCCAATAAATAAATGTTACATTGAATATTTTTAAATTTATCCATTATCCATTTATCAATCACATTATCAAAAATTTCCTTAGATTTAGAGAGTCCTTCGGGGAAATGAAGAGGAATGGATTTTTTAGTGGAATCCTCAATGACAATTTGTTTATCATTTTTGTTTTGTTTTTTACTATTATAATATTTTGAGGGTGAGAAAAGAGATTTTTCAAGAGGGGTATAATTTTTTTTATAGAATCATTTCAAGAAGAAACTTCGTTACCACTATAAAGTGTGATTTCTCATACATTACCTTTTTCTTTTCGATTAGCAATAGGTTGGTATGGTAGTTTTCTAGAACCTTTCATTTTTATCTTACCAATGGTGTTTTACAATTGTACCACATGAATTCGTAGGTCTTAAATAGTCTATTGGATGGCCTATTAGAACTGGAGGTCCTTGGTTTCTATTTTATTAACCATGTCAGTGAGGCTTGGTTCACATTTTGGGAGGAGGAGGATTGTTTCAATATATTTATGGATAAAACAGATTAATACCTTGGCCTTGTTGATACCAATTAGGGTTGGGGTAAATTGAGTTTTATCCTTATCAGTACTGTAGTTTTTCTTTCCACACAGGGTTTGGATTTGGCCTGAATGGTTCTTTCTTGAAGGTAGGTTCTTGTTAAAATGGATTCCTAGTGAATACAGCTACACAATACTTAGATGAATCCTAATGTTTTTGGAACTGGTTAAAAAATGAGTGTTATCAAAAAAATTACCACAATGTAATGGAATGGGAGTAGAGTGTGAATTACCTTGTACTAAATCTAATTTCCTTATAAGGGTATACATCTCATCCTGTTTATTTTCTACCTTTTGTTCTAGGAATTAATTACTTACCTTATGAACTACTCGGGTTGATGAAATTTCCCATGTACCAAATTATTCTTCATTTTGAGCCTTGTTGGCTATTAAGTCATGAGTAGCCGAATAATTTTTATCAACTAGGGCACCACTAGCTGCAAAAACTATCATTACATGATCTATGGGGATAAGTCCCCTGTAAAAGTATTTAATTATCATTTTCTCACTAATTTGGTGGGGGGGGGGGAACTCGAGAAAAGTCTTTTAAATATCTCCCAATATTCATGAAGGGTCTCTCCCTATGATTGTATAATGCCAAAAATTTATTTTCTAATGGATTAAGTTTGATAGGAAGGGAAAAAATTCTCTAGAAAAGTAATTTAAGGTCTTTACAACCCTCAAATCTGGTAGGCAGATAGCATAGCCGGTATTTGGATACTCTATCAAGGGATAAAGGGAAATACCTAAATAGTATGAGGTCCTCAGACACATTTTGGGGTTTCATGGTGGATCATAATATGTGAAAATTCTTGGGATATTTGTGAGGGTCCTCACTATGAAGATCATGGAATTTAGTAAGGAGTTTTATGAGGCCCTATATTAGCTCAATTTTGGTTGATTCATCAGGATATTGGATATACATGGGTTGGTACTCCACATTTGGGGTGGTTAGTTCTTTTAAGGTTTGATTATTTGAAGCCATGATTTCTATGGTTTGATTTGGTTTAATTTTTAATTATATTAGGACCAATTGAGGTTCTACAAGGTGTTCCTTAGTGTTGATTTATTTTCCTACTCTTGATGACCAAATTGTTGAGTGAAGTGTGTTTTAAATTTCTTGGTCAAATTCAAGTAGTTTTCTTTTTTTATTGGGTCATGAAAATAAGTTTCGAGGTTTATTTGTTTATATATATATATATATATATTTATGATGGAATATGGATAAAATAAAATCACTTGAGAAAAATGATATGAGAAAATAAAATAGAATTTCTTATTATAGAATCATATAGAGGGAGAGAGGAAGAGAGAGAGAGAAGAAGAAGAAGAAGAAGAAGAAGAAGAATAAACAAAAATAAAATAAAAAGGTAAATGGGGAAATATTGAAAGGGGTAATAAATAAAAAGAAAAACAATGAAATAAAGGAAATAAAGAAAAAAAAGATCTTGGATCCCTAAAAATGGTGCCAAAATTTGATCACATTATCGAGTGCATCAAATTAAATATTTAGTTTTCACTAGAATTTCTTTAGTAGAGAAGGAACCCTAGGTTATATCCCGATTGGGCCTTAGATAATTAATTTAAAAAGAAAGTTTTTTTTAATGAAGAAGGGTATTTGGTATTGTATGAAATTTGGGATTTTTTGATTTTAGATGAAATCATATAAAAACAAGCAATACAAGAAATCATAAATTGATAGATTTGATTAATCATGATCAACCCGAGGAATTTTCATGATGCTCATCCTTTATCACTTCAAGAGAAAGGGTATGGATCTTTTAATCCCTAGTTTATAATAGCTGTAACCAAAATTTTACTAAGTTTATACTAGGATACCTTCTAGGTTTCAGTCAGGGACACACAATGATTCACCAAATAACGCCGATGATTGGGTGATTTGGGCTTGACTTAATATCCAAAAATCACCATAGAAACACATGAAGAACATGATAAAATATATAGGTTTGTATATTATTTAAATGTGTTACAATTACATTAATGTATATGTCCATGTTAGTGTTTATTAGAGTTCATTTGACCAATATGAACCACACAAACACTGTAATTGAAAGGGTGAAGAAGTGGTGAACGGTGTGTGAAACATCACATGAATGAGTACCCCCAAATATGATCATATGAGTTGAGTATGATATACCAGTATATAATCCAATAAAATAATAAAATAATATGAATTAAAATAACATATAAACATGGAATTGAAAATATCATTCAATTATTACAAATTAGAAGCTCAGGATTTACATCACATTCCTCATCGGGTGATCACAAGGAGTTTAGAACTCCATAGAAAGGGAGGAATCCATAAATGTTGAAGTATAATTTCCCATATACTCTAGAACTTCTAGGAATGAAAATAGGGCTCATTTGGGTCTCCAAAATGGAACCAACTTTCCTCGTAGTTGAACTTACAAATGGGGTCCCCAAGGTGCCAATTTATAGGCAAAGTGGAAGGTGGTTTTGGGCACATAGTTGTTGTAAAACCACTTGTACCACGGTTTTTCACATTCATAGAGTCTTATCTCGCATTTTATAAAACTAAAATTTTATATCCCTACCTATTTAATATCTTCACTAAAAAGTTTGAATCATGTGGAGGTTTACAGATCAAGATATGGACAAAACATAGAACGCCACTTTGGCATTCGTATAGATTCTGTGGCTTGGAGAGATCATTTTAATTGGTACTTCTAGTGGAATAATTGGGATTTGGTGTATTTAGAAGAGTTTTATCCCAGTGAATTTTGTATTAAATAACCAAATTTTTTCTAATTTAATTCATAGATCATCTCCAGTGTTCATTTTAGTCCACTAGTGTTCTTGGAATCTTGCACATTTTTCCCCGTTTTTCTTCAACTTCATCTTGGGACCTCCAAATCACCTCCAACTACAATGAAATAATCAAAACAAGAGAAATTAACCTTTTAACAGTGATTAAAAAAATGAATCCAACAAGAAGTGATTTTTTTAATTAAATTTAGAATTTATGATACAAAATCAGGTTAACACAATGATGTAAGGGTGAAAATGAACAGTAATCACTACATGATTAGCTGGATGTTCGAACCAGGAAACCATTGGTGGGTATGTTGAATGGATTAATTAATTAAATTATTTAATTAAATTATTTAATACCCCAACCTAATTTTACTCTATATAATTGATGCTATCAAAATTATATAGGGTTAGTCCCATAACCTAGGGATCCTTGAGAGGAGAATTTAGAGTGTTCTTTTTCTAGAAAATTGGAATTAGAAAATGAACAATGATTCGATAATGGTGGATCAATATATAGTTAACAAATTAGGTCTTATCTAAAATTGTATAATTCATTATTCACCAATGATTAATCAAAACCAAGTTAGTTCACATAAATTGTGGGTTTTTCCACAGATTAAAATTTTTAGGATAGATTTTATCTACTATTCTTTGATCTGTGATCTTTTGATATTTTTATGAGCCTATTCCATAAAATTAAATTATTTATATCAATTTATATTTTTTTAATTCCAAGATCTCACCCAAGATTCTCAACTTTTCAATCATATGATAAGAACTCTTGGATAATGATTTTTATCACCCTTTTTTATTGTTCTTTTCCCCCATCGTTCTTTGCGTTCTCTATCATTGGAATATGGAGTCACAATTTGAAATTTATAGGGTGGTTTTGAGCATGATAAAACACTCGGATTCATGGATTAAGTGTGAATAAAGATTTTTTATGGTGATTTATGGATGGATCAACTTTTATTTTGGGATATGGGTGATGTTTTCCATGTATATGGGATCCAGGACTTTCAACAGATGATGGGAGACATGTCTTGTGGTCGTGACTTCATAAAAATGAGAGGTTTCAGATTTTTGACCACCAGAGGGTCAAATCAATGGAAATAGTTGGTTTTCTATGATTTTGTTAAGTAGATATATAAGATTCAAAATGGGGAGGCCTCATTTTGTAAACACATGAATAATATAAACTTTCTATGGAAAATTCAACTTCACAGTATGTAGTTTAAGAACAACTTCCGAGTAGCCCCACCTGGCTACAATAGATTGAGTTTCAGGGTAGATAAGGATAACATGACATGTTGATGGGACCACAAACAATGTGACCCTTCATGAGTGGATAATATAAGTTCCAAATGCATATGGCTAGGACCCCATGCTGTAATACATTCCATGCACTCAGGGACTACATGGTCATGGGACAATACCTGGTAATGGCCAGGTACACGGGCATGCCTCATGTTACTAAGACACACCATGTCGCCCCCCTTAAATTCTATTTATAGTGACATGGCCTATGATCCATGTCCATAAAATAACATGGTCAGGTAGTGGGTTGGGACCACGTACTGTTTGGACCCCACACACACCATATACCCCTCTTGAGAAACATACACCTTGTTTATATCCTTTGTTTGGACTCAAGTTTTTTCTATTGAGTAGCTTATCCTAAGCAGTTTTCCATGTAGAACTAAATTATATAATTCATAGTGGATTTCAGAATACAATGTGGAGTTTTCTAATCATGATAGTTCTTTAGGTGATTCTTGATGATGGTAGTGATTAGGTGGGATCATTACATAGAGGCCAAGGTTGGTAACCCCACTGTTGAACCATGTCGTGAGTTTCCTATACTTATTACATTGGTTGAGTGTTACCACCTGATGGACTGGGGTGTGGGACCTCTATAGACATCTACTAAGTATACCCCCAACAGACTAGGGAATGGGTCCTCTACCTACTGAGTGGGACCCCATAAAGAACTAGGGCACAAATCCTCTATTAATAGAGTGGAAGCCCCTAGAAAACTAGGTCATGGGTCCTATACCTACTGAGATGAACCCCCATAATGGACTAGATTTTGGGTCCTCTATCTACTGAGTGGCACCCCCTAATGCACTAGGGCATCAGTCCTATACTTATTAAGTGGAACCACCCTATTACACTAGGGCGTGGTTCATCTATTGTAAACTGTTTCCCTTGAATTTGTGGAATATTGGCGAGGTGTGGGTCCTCCACATAGTTACCTAAAAGGATACATGAGACTTTGGTCATTAGAGATGAGCCCTTTAGAGTTGTTGGAAGACTCATCAACCCAAGTTGGGTTATGAGATGGAGATCCCATTTCTCTCTCTTATGGATTTATTTTATGATAATATATATGTTTTTTTGGGTTATATTTCACTATTTCTTTGGGTTGATATATCTACTTCTATCATATCATTTATTTCCCCCCCTTCAATTTTGATGGTTTCTGACTCGGTATGTATATACTCACCACTGCATGGGCTTTCCTGCACTTTCCATGTATTATACAGAAATGGATAGATTGTCAGTGATTTTGGTGGAGAACAAGGATACTCAAGTTTATAGACCACATATGGTGGTCAAGCTTAGAGATCAAGATCTAGACCCTCTCAAATTTAGTATATTTTAATTTTTTATTTTAGGTTGGAAATTTATTTATGGTTGGTCATGTATTTTCCCTCTAACACTTTGGTTTCTTATGTCTTGTTATGATGCATTCCCTAGATGATATTTTATGAATGGTTTTACTCAATAGGTTCAAACCCTTTTTATTATTCCTCTGCACTATTGCATGGATACAACTGCGTGCATGTGTATAGGTACACTTATAAAAGGCCTCACATATTATGTAATCCCTACTCCACACTTTCCTTGAGCCCCTGACCTATAGAGGTGGGAATGGGGTTGTGGTGGCCTGGCCTTCCACCGGTTAGGCAAGTCCTGGTGACTCGGGTCATTCCATAACCAATTACAACAAGGTATAAATATTAGTACCAAAACTTGTAAACATATAGCGTTACATCTCTATTATATTACATTCATTTCATGTGTTTTTTTTATGTTAGATAAAAGAAAAACAGATTCACTCATATCCCAAAAATTAACATAGGTTCATTACTAAAGGAATCTAAATATTTATAGAATATTTAGTAATTAGTAAAAATTAGTCACCACTAATTCTCCCCCCTCTCAACTGTCTACACATGATACTAAGTGGGTTTTCAATTGGAATAAAAATAAGTTCACTACTGGTGGAATTTAAATTCTTATTTTCTTGGTATCTTCTTTTACAAGAATATATGAAGTGCATATTTTCCATATTTGTGGTTGAAGAGCCTTATATGGATAAATCTAATTCCACTTATATTGATACACAAGTGGAATTATCTCCCAATACTATTGAAATTATAAGAAAGAAACTATCTAAAAATTTGATAAGAACCTCAATATGGAAAGATGAATCCACACTAATTTAGGGTAGTTAGATTTATGTCAGTTCTCCCAGATGTGAGGAGACTGATGAGATTATAGCTACTGATCACCTCTATTGTCAAGTAGAAATTTATTTGAAGAATATTCTTACTAAAATTTTGGATTATTATTTTATTTATTCCAGATCATGATGATGGAAAATAAAAGATGATATATAATTTTGAATACATGAAAAATACATTGGTAGGATATTTGAAAATGAACAACTCACTCATCAAGGAGCTCAAAGCAAGCGAGCAATCTTTATAGATCAGTTGCGAGAAATTTTCATTGTATGGAGAAAAAAATTAAATTTTCATTAATGAGATAGTTTTGGTTAATAAAATAAATTAAAATAATATTAATGATTTAGAATAATCTCACAAGGCTATAGTTTGTGTCGTGGAAGATTAGTTAAAAGAGAAAGATAAAAGAATCAAATACCATAGAAATTTTCTAAATGAATATAGCAAGTTACATGAGAAAAAAATTCATAAAATGAAGTGTGAATTGGATTATATACTAAATTAAATTGTGGGAAAGATAAATACATTAAGTCTAAAGTGTCTTAACATTGATATCAAATTAAGAAATCTAAAATTAGTGAAAACCACAACATTCCAAATAGATAAAAAGATAATTTCTACCAATCAAATTTCTAAAGTGAATTTTCCCTCAAAAGGGAATAATATAGGTTGTAAATATAGTGTGAGATGATGTATAAAATCCTCCACCAAATCCACACAAAAAGTTAACCCATTTTGCAGTTAAATATTCTTGCAATAAATCTATATTATTTGGATTTTTAGGATAAAAAATTATTTTTTAAAATGAAGAATTCTAAAAATGTTGGTATAATCACAAATGTGTCACGGAAAAAGTTGATAATGTACAAGATAAACTAATCCCTAAAAGGAACTCAAAATTACATGGTTTCAACCTAAAATCAATAAGCAATACATTTTATATAGAATGCACCTAAAAGAAAAAAACATGATTAATTGGAAGATGTTGGTGCTATTAGAAATACCATAATAGGGATATAAATTTATGGAATAATATGTTAGTATGTGGAAATAAAAGTGGTCCTAAATTTAGTGGGAGTGGGGACAATGAATGGAAGAAACCTTCCTAAAAATACAGACATCACAGATAAAGATAAATATGTCCATAAGGTATAAAAAATATCATGCCATTTTTTGTGAATGTGAAAAATTTGTGGTCATTGTTATGATAAATTCTAGTAAAATATTTCCAGGTATAATTTATTTACTTTGGTGTAGAGATAACCACCCCAAACTGAGAAATATATGAAGAAAAAATTCATATCTACCTTAGTTTTAAAATAATTATAGAAGAGTATCACCAAGAATATTGAAAATAAAGACATTGAGCTTAATGATATCACAATCATAAGGCATGAACAATTATAAGTGGCTACAAATATTAGAACAAGAAGTAAATAAATAAGTTAATATACTTATTAGATAAAATTAAGTCATTTCTAATATAGAGATAAGTCAAGAATGGAAGAATTATATGATGCCTCAGAGTGAACAGACTTGGAGAATAAAAAAGTGGATGGGTATAAATGGTTCTCAAAATGTCAAAGTTTCCACGAAGAAGTTCCATGGGTTGAGATAATTGTTCCATCACCACTACTCCAACTAAGAATATGGTGGTGAAACCACATTTCTACAAAGTCTATTTTTTGTATTATTACACAATGGGAATTAATGGTGAAGATGTATGGAGAGAATCCCTTTACATGGAGTTTCCAAACAAAGTAAATATTACTAGTTTGAATAATTAAACTTGAATATGAAAATATTGACATCCATCATAAAATACTAAATTTGAGGTATGATATTATCTCTCCTTTTCTATTTATAATTCATTAATGTTATATTTGATAATGGTGAGATATTTTCTAACAAAATGGGGAAGTAACTCATCTTCCACATGAACATTATGAGTTTTTTGTGTGGAGATGAGTGTAATTTCATGAATCATATTGAAAATTTATTGTATAGACCATGATAACATATATTCTATTATGATACCACATTAATATATTCTTATATAAAACATTGATTTATTTATTATGTATTCTTTTTTTTTCTACACTAGGTTCATCGATGTAGACATAGAATGATTGATTAATGACTCTATGTGGTGCTTTACTTCTCTAAGGATAGTTAAATATAATGAGGAGAAGAAGATAGTATAGAAAATGGATGTAATTACCCTCACATGTAGGGGTATAATATATTATACCACCTGTAAATTCATTGTCAATTATATGGAGTAAGATACATTGAATTGATAAGTATTTTTGAATTTAAAAAAAATCCAAAGGTGGATATTGAAGTTATCCTAGATTTGAAGAATATTGGATTGTATTATTGTGGATATAAATGAATAAAATGCATGATTTAAGAATCAGGTTGATTGAATGTGTATCTTCCCACCATATAAGAAGAGCTAAAACCCACATATTGGGAAAAGAGAAAAGTTTAATTGAATTCCCTTGAATACATACCAAAATTGGTTATAAGGGAATATTATAAATAAAAAAAATATTTCGAGCTATTATTCATGTATATGAAAAGTTATAAAATAGAATAATCATTGTATTCCACATTTAAAATGAATAAAAAAATGATGATGAAGCTAGATGTTGATATGTTATGGTTAAACAACATATTGAGCTGCAATTTAAATGAATGAAACAAATTCAAATACTCAGAGTGCTAAATAAAGCTAAATGATCCATCCTTGAGTGATCATATATGAAGGATGATTATTATTATCTTTTATATCTTTTGGATAGTGATTTAGAGTAGTTGGAGATAGAATGAAGGAAAATTAGTTCAAAATTAATGAAATCTAGAAAATATGACTAAGTCCAAAATCCCCATAGATGAAATCCCCAAGTGAATTCCGGAACCATGTAATCGAATTCACCTACATAAATATTTATGTAAAGGAATTCAGGATATATGCATGAATCAATATAAGGAGTTTGGTATAATGTACAAGAATTCAGTGACATGACCAAATGCCTCTCTTAAGCCATTCATGTTGCCAAATTTTCCTCTGTATCCCAATCCCGAAATCAAATATCTGAATAAAGTTCCACATACTTGAATGTTATAAATTCAATTGCAGATATGCATTAAAATTAAAATAATGTAAGTTAATTTTTGTCAATTTAAGAAGATCCCCATGTACCTGATATTAATGTACATGAATTTCATATTAGGATTCATGTATGGTAATTTTTATATATACTGGGTTAAAATTAACAGATTTATAGAATTTTGATTATGAATAAGAAAATCAAATATGATAGTTATTTTCATGACCATTCAAGATATAAATATTATGAAACTTATTTTATCTTTGATCTAATAATTTTTTAAGGAATACTAAAGGATAAAAAACACTACATGTTATCCTTGATGGATAAAATATATTTATTAGGTTTTTAAGAATAACACAGATCAAAATAAATCAAAACCCAACTATTCATCTAATCCTAAAATAATTTTTTTATGAGGTTGTTTGGGTGAGTTTAAATAAGGGAGGAGCCACTATAGGTGTGTATGGATTCAACTATAATCTATACAGATTCTCATGTGTAGTTATCAAGATAAAATTAAATGAGTTCCAAGCCACATATATTTAATATATATTTTTCTATAGTGGTGGAAAATGAAATCTACGTATTTGAGTGGATGTATTTTGAGGAATAAGAGGTCGATTCTACTTGTGATATTATCTAATGATATGTTTGGTAGATCCAAGAAAGATGAGAAGAAAATAAGGATAAAGGCAAGGCTGTCATTTTTATGAGTACATTAGTTGAAAAAAGGGAAAATGAGATTTGATATCATGGAAGAAACAAAAAAACGTGTCTTTATTACACACATACATTTTATATATTTACATTTATGAAAACTTGAGGTGACTCCCATGAAAATAAAGCAACCTCTTAAATAAGAATTTGAAGACTCTCAAAAAAAATTAAGATAATAAGCACTATCGTATGTGTGTATGGAACGAAGTAATCCAAGAGAACATGTATCTCTAGAAGAAAAATAATAATAATAGGTTTTTTGATGTTATAGCTTAGAAGAAGAAAACATTGATGTACTTCTGAATCTATTGTTTTTATGTATTGAATTTGATTAAAAAGAAGGATTTCAGCCTCTAGTCAGTGATAAGTAAGCCCGAGTAGAATAAGGGAGTTCCAAAAAATTAGGTAATATTGATCTGAATATCTGATATTACCCAAGTTAATTGTTTCTATTTTTAGTAAAGAAATTATGAATCCAAGTGAATAGATTTATTTGAAGTTAGTGAAGTTTAGTTGAGTATTGATCAAGTTGCAGGAGTTATTCATGAGGTGTTTTTGGAATTATGAGACACTATTTTTAGAGGAAGAAGATATGATATTATGGATGAATAAGTATCTTATACTGAACAGATGATATACTTCAAAGGAGGATCTTGAATGACCACACTTGCATATATATTTTGGGTATTTATGAAGCTTGTACGACTCAGATTATGCAAGGATATCATCATGAAACTCAGTGACTATAGTGTGAAGCTATTTTGGAAGTTCAGTTGGAAGAAATAAAGAGAAGTCTAGTGAGATACTGGAATTAAAGTTATGGGATTAACTAAACCAATTGAAATCAATATTTGATTATATTAGATAATTTGTGATTGGGATGAATAACTAATCATGGTAAGGAGTATGTATTAGTGTAAAACTTTGAATTTTTTTTTTCTTCTATATCCATTGCATTAGTTTCATTGCATCCAGTTGTTTTACATAACATCCTTGAACGTATACTCCCTCACATGAATTAGCCAATTGGGTTTTTGAACCTCATTCATGCCTCCCCATACACCAGAGGCCACTAACTAGTAGCAAGGGTGTAAGTAATACAATGGGGATACTATAGCCTCTAGAATAGAGTTTCAATTATAGTGTAAATAATAACAATATAGAAAAAGAAATAGCTTAAATAATATAATCCACAACATGGACCCATATAAGAATAAATAAAAACACAATAATAATAGAATTATATAATGAAAAACTGAATTGTAACTAAATTAAGTGTTGATAAAACATAAAACAAAAAATATAAATGACTCGAAATACCTTTGTCCCAAACCCTATGTCAGTCCCATAACCATGATCCAACCCATCCAGTAAAAAATAATCAATGATAGGGTCCCTTTCCATTATCCAAACCTATATCCATGAAATATTTCTAGGTACGAAATGGTGGACCGTCCAAGGTGTGAGTACAATGCAGTAGGCTGACACCACCATGTCTAAACATATCCAATCTAGGATATATTGTGCATGCACTAAAGCAATATGTGGTATTAATCTAATAAATTAATACTTCACATGAAATAAATCCACTGACTCTCGAGCTCTGGGTTTACACCCGCATCCTACTTCATCACCAAGTCAGATATCTCAGAGCATGTTATAGGATAATTCCAACCATAGTCATAACCCTATCAAGGTATAGTCATAAAATAAAGAAAATGAGAACTAATTAGAACCCTATAAGAATCAAAGTAGGTCTGGGAAGAACCTTATATTCATGAAACCACAAAAATTCATTCCCTATAAGCATTATAGAATAATCGAGGCATGATATATTATAATAAAACATAATTGGGATAATCCCTATAACAATTACCACATAACCAGGACAATCCCAATAAGCATTTTAATATAACCAAAAATCAAAATATCATAAGAAGTCACACCAAAAAATACATGGGAACACATCGATCATGTCAAAACTCGTGAAAAAATTACCAATTACCAGAATTCACTTATTATTCCCAAATCCTTAATATTAAATAAAAAATCATAAATGTTTCAAATCCTCTCAAGGATCTATGCTCAATTTTTCCAAGTCTCAAGCAAGGTTGAAGGCCGATACACTATGAGGAGGTAGAAAGTCTCAGTCTCAATACCAATGGACATGACATGATCTAATGGGAGGTCCATGCATGTGTATTTAATCAAATAGAGAACAATCCAATTACTTAGGTCACACACACAACGTTCTGGTGTGATCACACATATTTCACATACAAGGATAATTGAAATGAATAATTAGTGATAAGTTTTAGATCACCCACCTCAAAATAAGATTAAATGATGAAAATTCCTCGATATATGCAGTAAATCTAGGTTCCTTGATCCTTTCACAGAAGCCAATAAACTACTAACAATGAACACCCAACTTTATCATGTTTATGAACTCCCTTTATAAGGCTCTATGAAAGAGAAACCATATGATATGAGAAGGGGATTATGAAATTCAAGGCTTAACTCTGATCTATAGGTCTAGAAATCTAAGAAACATTCTTGATCAGACATGAATTATCCACACATTGTCCAAGGAAGGGATGAATAATGAGAGGGATGATTAACACATTATCAGAATGCCTGACATAAGCTACTGCAATTTTTTAACATTGGGTGCAATACATTTACAACATAAATAAGGGGTTTACACCATAAATCCCATAATTTACATATATGATAATAATTCTGTCACCTAAGCTTAAAAACCACATAAAACCAATATTAAACTATAAAATCCAATTTTAATGAATAAATACATGTTTTAAGGAATTCCCTAAATATTTTATGGTGTAAAAAGGATTTTCACAAGGGGTTAGCTTGTTGATGTATTTATATTGTAAATCTACTATTTATGCCATTAATTAATTCCATAACCTACATTTTCCAGCACATCTTTACCACTTCCCAAAACCCAATTCCCTTAGAAAATGTCCACCTAAATCTCAAAAAAAGGAAACTAGACACCAATAGGTTAACCAAATACTAAAAAGAGATACATACCTAGAAAAGATAGGATCTTACAAACCCCCCACCATAATATAACTCATCCCTGAGATACTCCAAGAATCACTATGGGGTATCGATGAAAAAGTATTTCCACTATGTCTGCATATTAGATTCCCTCTCCCAGGTCTCCTATTTCATATGCCCATGCTTCCACTACACTTGTACTAGAGGTATGGTATTTCCCTAGATATTCTTCTCACTATGGTCCACAATAAATATGATATTATTATAAAAAGACACATCAATATCCTCCTCAAGGTCATAAATTTCTATCACTTGAGAATTTTTAGGATGATATCTCCAAATCTATTACATGTGAAACACATCATGCATGGATCTATAGCACTGTGGATGGGCCGAATGGTATGCCACTAGACCAACCCATTCCACCATCTTGAAGGGCCTAACCAACCTAGGCACTAAATTCCCTATATTTCCTAATATTGTATTTCCCTAGCCTAATAAACATCTAGTGGAAAGATTCTCAACCTAAATAAAACTCGATAGGTTATCTCTGATGATCAGTGTACAATTTGTGACACCTATGTATCATCAACTACTTTCTGATCAAATGGACCTTCTTATATGTCTCTTGTATAAGACTAGGTATAACCAACATTAACTCTCCTTCCTCTAACAATCAAAGAGGTGACAAACATGAAATTCCATAAAAATACTTGAAAGGATCAATTTGGATCTATTATTGAAATCTGTAATCATAAGAACACTCCATAAGTACCAGATGATCCTCCCAAGAACCATCATGATCCAAAACATCGGCTTGTAAAATATCCTCTGGAATCCAAATCATCCACTCATATTGGATTTTGGTTTGAGAATGATAGGTTTTATTTTGAAAAAACTATGATCCCAAACCCTTATAAAGATCCTATTAGAACTAAGAAATAAAATTAGAATCTCTATCAGAAATGATACTCTTCGGAATGCCATGTAGTGAAACTATATCCCACGCGTACAGACTACCCAAAAAATCTATAGTAAAGGTCTCCCTGATAAGAAATAAGAAGGATACCTTCTTCATTATATCTTAATTCACCCATAATTCATCATTCTTCAAGGTTTCCTAGTCAATCCTATCATGAAATCCATTGCGACATAATCCCACTTCAATTCCGGAATGGATAGAGGCTGTAACAGCCCAAAAGACCTCTAATTCTAGAACTTCACTTTATGATAGGTGAAACATCGTTCCAAGAAGCCCAATATATCCTTCTTCATTACTAGACACTAGTACAATGTATAGATATCTTGATAAATCTTTCTAAAACTTGATGTACTTCCCATTTATAAGCATGAAACTCTCTCATTATTTTCTCATGAAAACACATAGAAATCCATACATGACCGAAAAAAGAAGAACATAACCACTTCCAAGAGACCAACTTGATAGTGGATCCCTAATATATAAGTTTTCCCTTAGAAATAATTCATATAGATTAAATAATAGCTTGTTCTTAATCTGATCTAAAAGAACAGGTATAATAAATTCTAAAGTTAGAGATACTTTTCCTTGGGACTTCTGAATATCTTATGCGTGTATTAAAAGAGTTATATTAGCTTCTAATCATCACAAGAATCCCATAATTCCTATATCTGTGTCTTCTAGATCAAGGTTTTAACAGT
This sequence comes from Viscum album, assembly GCA_963277665.1. Lineage (NCBI taxonomy): Eukaryota > Viridiplantae > Streptophyta > Magnoliopsida > Santalales > Viscaceae > Viscum > Viscum album. The sequence continues at coordinate 627,881,310 of OY728134.1, read as the reverse complement.
GATGTTTCCATTTACCAGTGTGTAATCCAGTTCAATGTCTAAATACTCTGGATACTTAACCCACCTCCTTTGTTGAAGGTTCAGGTCTCACTGAGAAATGATGTACCTAAGGATCTTATGGTCTATGTACACCACAAACCTCTCACCAAATATATAGTGTCTCTATTATCTTAGGGAGTGTACCACCATAGCTAACTCTAGATGATGGGTAAGATATTTCCTCTCATGCAGTCTCAGCTGTATAGATCCATAAGTAACAACTCATTACTCCTATATCAAAATTTTCTCTAAGTCCAACTCCAGATGTGTCATAATACACAGTATAATCCTTAACTAGAATGTGTAAGGTAAGGATCAGTTATAATGTCATATTTCTATTCAACTCTCGAAATATAAATCTTAGGAATCTAACCAAACAAACATCACAAATTTCTTGATCATCCCAGAAATTGGTGTTTCCAAATATAATTCATGGATGAAATTCCTATAGTAACCTATGAAACCTAGAAATCTATGAATCATGGAGATATTATTGGGTCACTCCCAATATAACACAGATCCAACATTATCAGGTTCCATTAAAGCTCTAGCTTATGAGATATCATGACTCAAGAAGTTCATTCTATCTATCCAAAAACTATATTTGGATGGTTCGGTATAAAGCTGATACTCTCTCATAGTAATCAAGATGAAGTATAGATATTGGGAATAATCTTCTGTATACTAGGAGTACACTAATATGACATCAGTGAAAAGTTACACAAACTGATCCAAAATAGGATGAAAGATCTAATTTATCAAGTCAATGAATATGATAGGTGCATTTTCAGACTAAACAACACCACCACAAACTAATAGAGGCCATAACTAATCCTAAAATAAGTATGAGGTATATTTGATGATCTCACCCTAAAATTATGGTACCTTGGCCTCAATTAGATCTTATAAAAGATCTTGTAACCTCTCGGCTAATAAAACATATCATCAATGCATAGAAGGGGATATCATCTCTTAACCGTAATCTAGTTTAGTCACTAATAATCCACACATAAGCACAAAGTCCAATTATCCTTATTGAAGAAAAGAATAAGAGAACCCCAAGGAGATTTATTAAGTCATATGAATCATTTTACTTCCATATCTTCAAACTAAAAATATCAAATCACGAAGCATTGCTGGTTCAACTCTATAAAGAAGGAGAGAAACTTGATCAACTCCTGACACCAACTTGATTGTGAACTTGATCTCCCACTTAAGTGGTAATCCAAAGAACTATTTAGAAAAAACATCCTGAAAATGGTCCACTAACGGAGGAAAAGTATCATGCTACATTCCACCATAATCCAGAATAAGTCCCACAATCTATGCCATGAGACGATCCAATCTACACTGAATTGGTCTTGCACAACCAACCTGAAGTTCACATCACCCTAGTGGAAATAGATATCCCCTTCTAGAGATACAAATGAGACTCTCATTCAATAGAATTCGATATGATCCTGGTGAAAAACAAACCATTTCATACAAATAATCAATCAAATCCTACCATTTCTAGTATAAAAAGTTTCCAAAGGAAACAACAACCACCAATTTCAAGAGATCATTCCTTGCAACACTTGATATCCTATGCCTGGACTCCCAATCGTGTGTAGATGGTTATAATACCATCAAATATCTCCAAAACCAGTCCCAAACCATTTTAAAAAATGGTAGTTATAAATGAATGTGATTATAGACATCAAATAGAGTCAATATAGAGTATTGATATAATAATCATACCTCTGATGGTAGAAGGTCCTTCATCCAGACTACTTAAAGTAGACTGAATGGAATGCTGATGATTTTTCTTATTGGATTGGGTTATAGTTGACTACCCTATGATGTTTTATCTTCTAGGTACTCCCAATACTGTATTAGGGTACCAAATCCCCTAACTTTCCTCGAATTATCATTAGATTTCCATCTACCTATTTTTTAAGAGCCAGATGAGTCCTTCCTAGACTCTAGTGCATCTTCTGATCCACTACCACTACATTATTATGGAATACCTTACAAAATCTCTATATATGACCCAACCTCCCACAATCATTATATTTCAAAGAGGTAAAAGGTCAATGAGGGAAATTATTACCAGCCTTACCACAATGATAACACACTAATGGACCATGATACTGAGGTGGATGTTGACTCCCTCGACTGCTCTATCTGCTACTACCCCACTGGTAACTATCATAATAAAATCTCCTACTACTAGAATAAGGACTCCCAAATAACCCTATTGAAATCGTATTTTCAACACTTAGGTCATCTCTTATATTTATTTTAATGATGAGATCCTGGTTCATCATATTTGTGATGATACTCAAGAGAAATATGTTCACCTGATATTTATCTCAGGGAAAATCCCATATTAGAAACATATATCCCTCACGATATCATAATATACTAAAGATAGATAAAATAACTGTTGGTTATTGAATTTTACAACATAGTTAATCAATGAAATATCCTCCTATATCAAGTTCATGAACTCATGAGTCTTCTTATCCCTCAGCATCTCTAGATAGAAGTGTCTCGGGAAATTCACCTCAAATTCCTTATAGTATAACTCTTCTTTTTTCCTAGATTTCTCCAGAATGTTCCATCAACACTTGGATAGTCCATGAAGAATATATTTAGAAAGATTTAACCTCCCATATAAGGGTTTCTCATGGTTCTTGAAGATCATTTAGATATACTCAATCCCAAACTCAGTTGTCTGGGGGCATCCCTCCCAAGTGAACATAGCTAGATTTTGTAGCTAGAAATATCTCATTAACTCAGAAATTAATGGTATAGTTTGAAGAATCTGTATTTCCATGGATCATATGACCCTCAAGAAGTTATCATGAAGATGATCATCCATATGATTCTCCATATTTGTAGTAATTTTGGCTCAATTGTATTGGGAATATTAAAATTTCTAGTTTCCTGACGCTCAATCTGAAAATGATGAGGAGGAATTTCATCTATAAGGGTTTAATGTGAACCTTAGAATACATGATACACAAAAAAGGAAACTTCAGTAGGTGAAAAAAAATAGAACCACTGATTCAAGGTTCTTCTTCACGTGGATTAATAAGTAAATTAGCTTAACTTATCAATTTATTTCATATCTTGTATCAAGTATATCATGGGATCTAAATTTACATTTTATATGGTCAATTATGTCACATGTGATAAATGTGTCCCTAATATAAACAATTCATGTCAACATATACCCATACATGTCTATCATGATGCTTGCATACTCATATCATGCCATACCATCCCATGAGTAAAAGTATCAATAAAAACTAACATCACACAACAAGTGAATCGCCCACGGGGAAATAAAATCAATCATAATAAGAGAATAGAAGAAATAGAAATCCTATCCCTAGGCACTCAGACTTCCCCCTAGATGTTTTAGTTACTCCCATGGATGATCCACTACTAAGTCATAACAAATAACAGTCTCCTTTCTACCATTCCCTATTATCAAAGAAATAGAAAATAAACATGAGGGATCTGATGCCACTTTGTAATGTCCCTGAATAGATACCCCCTCATGTGGCTGAGCCGGGTGGGTTACTAGACCTCAAGTGCACCACTCTGTATACCCGAGACTACCAGATACCAGTGAGGGTGTGAGGAATATAGTGATGAGACTATAACCTTAGGAACCAAGTTTCAATAACAGAAAAATAATAAAAATAGAGTATAAGAAACAGTCTAAACAATATAATACACAACATTCACCCATAGTAGAATAAATAACAACTCAATAATAATAGAATCATGTAATGAAATTTTGAAATGTAACTAAATGACTTCTTTATTTTCATACAAGTAAATGAAAAAACTGCAAAAAAATGATTCAAAGACCCCAATCCTAAACCCAATGTTCATCCAATCTCTAAACCCCATCCCATCTAGTAAGAAACAATCAATGATAGGGTCCCTTACCCATTTCCAAACCTACATCAATGAAACATATCCAGGTACCAAATGGAGGCTCATCCAAGGTGTGAGTAAAACTAAATAGGTCAAAAAATGTGTAAACATATCCAGTCTAAGATATATATCTCATGTAATAAATAAATAAAAAGGGTATTAATTTAATCAATTAATTCTACACATGAAATAAATCCACCGACCCTCGAGCTCTGGGTTGATACCCGAGGTCAACCCCTACCTCCTTTGGCCCCAACCAAATTTCTATGAGAATGTAATGGGACCATTCCAACCATATCCATAACCCCCTAGGGTATAACCCATAAAATAAAGAACGTGAGAACTGGTAAGATCCCTATAAGAATCACAACATGTCCAGACCGAGCCCTATACGAATTAGAACATAACTGAACCATGTCCTATAAGAAAGACAACATAAATGGGATGTTACCTATAATAATTATAATATAACCGAGATGATCCCTATAATAATTATAGCATAACTGGGCCAAACCCTGTAATCATTTAATTATAACCATAAATCATAACAACATAATAAGTTAACCAAAATAATACAAGGGCACACATCGAGCATGTCAAAACATTTCTCCAAAATTACCAATTATCACAATTCCCTTATTATGATAAAATTCATAACATTATACCAAAAATCATCAAATTTACATATCATCTATTGGATAAATGTTCAATTTATCCAAATTTCAAGAAATTCCTAAAGTTGGAACATCAATTAGGTGGCAACAAGTTTTGATCTCAATGCCAATGGAACTGAAAATATCCAATAGGAGGTTCATACGTGTGTATTTCATATAATAGATAATAATATGATAATTTAGGTTATTACCATGAATTTCCAACGTGATCACACATATTTAACATAATAAAATAATTGAAAAAAAATTAGGGACAAGTTCAAGACCAAACACCTAAAAATCACATTAAACGCTGAAAATTCATCAATGTCAGTGGTAAATATGGGTTCCTTGATCCTTTAAACAATGCCAAGAAACTTCTAACCACAAACACCCAACATGATCTAGTTTAGGCACTATTTATATAAGGATATAAATAAGAGAAACCATTATACATGAGAAGGTTATTATGAACTGGAATGATTACCTCTAATTGATAGGTCCAGAAAGCCAAGAAACCTTCTTGATCGGAGATGAATTGTCTAGACATTTTTGGGGAAAGGGAAAAAATAAGAGGGGGGAGTAAAAAGTTATCAAAATTAATGACACATGCCGTTGAAGGTTTCTAATATTTGACGTGACACATTTACGGTGTAAATTAGGGGTTAATATCATAAATCTTGTGATTTACAAATACATCGATAAATCTTCTGCCTCAAATTAGAAACCATATAAAATTATTCTTACGATAGAAAATCCATTTTTAAGATGCCAATAAATGTTTTAAAACTTTAAATAAAAATTTTACTTCATAAAAGGAATTTTATTGGGGCATATTTCTTGATGAATTTGTGCCATAAATTCATTCTATATCTTATAATTTTTGGTTCCTCTATAGCACTTCCCAGAACTCGACTCCCTTAAAAACTAGCCACCTAAAGATCAAACAAAAAGGAAACCAGAAACCATGAGGTTAACCAAAAACCAAAAGAATTAAATAATTTTAAAATATGGTCTCTTACATTTCATGTTATTTAAAAGGTAAATAGATTCATTTATGTCATAACAGGCAAAAAATTTCCATTTCCAAAGGGGGTCATGATTTAATGAATATTTGGTAATTGGTAAAAATAGGATTCTCCTGATTCACCCCCCTCCCAGGTGTCTACACCTGATCCCAAGAGGTATTTTGGTGAAAGGTATAGTATACACTATCCAAGGTGATATTACTTCCAAAAGTCTACGTGAGAGTAAAATTTAGGTATCTCATGAGTCAACCACCGAGTTACTTATACCCTTTGATATATTTGATTTTCGCACAGTCGAACTTGTTATAGTAAATTTCATATAATATACCTTTATTATTATAAATATGCATGATGATAATGATACATGTCCTTTATAAATTATTTTATATGAAAAACAGTTTACAAATGATGAAAAAAGGTCTAACATGAGGTATGTTATTACAAAATACAAAAAATGTTGGATCATGACAATATAATGGATAATCTAACAGAGTGATATGAAATATCAAGAGTACCATTACCCTAACAACTGAACTATTTTATTTATTAACATTACAAGTTTATGTAGATAAAACATTCCAAATAGAAATATGGACTATATTGAATATAAAGAACAAGTGAATAGAGAGGTAATTACTGACATGATTGGTTTGAAGAATGTAAATAAAATTCCCAAGCATGAATAGGTGGGAGACATAATTGTGTATGTATACATGAGGTACATTTTAATAATTTTTTTTCCACAAAAATGATTTACTATGTTAATTATAGTTTAATATTATTCATATTTTCTATCAGCCTTTATATCACAAAAATGTAAAGGGAAAAACTTGTGAAGAAAAAATCATCATGTTAGTTCTATTGAAAAAAATAATAGAAGAAAATGAAATTTTAATAAGATAACACTAAGTATCCATAGTGTTTGAATAGAAAATCACAGATGATAGACTCTTCTTAATATTTACAATTTAGAGGTAAAACTCTATACTCTAATAATATAAAATACATTTTCATTTTTTCCATTACATGTTTATTTTTGAAGACTTACTAGATTCTTGTTGTTTACAATTTTGACACATAAAAGATATATTTTTTAGACCTAATTATTTGATATAAAAAATAAAATAAAAACTAAACGATGTCCATTATGAGATTTTAATAAATTACATTCAACATCTTAAAAATAAAATCCAAATTATATGTTCTATATTATGTTATAAAAACCTTTTTTATGATAGGGAGGTGTTTATTTATCATCAAAACCATGGCTTAAGGATGTCCAATGAACATAATAAACCTATGGATTTCTATTACTTGATATGTATTAAGGAATATATAATAATATTTCACTATCAAATCATATATCAAAACAAATTACTCATTTTTCTCAATTATTTGGTATGGTCTAAATCAAAGTAATCACATTGATCGTGATTATTAAATTTTAAAATTTATAAAATATATCATATTACAAGCATAAATTAGCATCCATAAAGAGGTATTTATAAATGTAATTACAATATAATTTAAAATATTTATTAAATATTGTTTGAACAATATATTTCTAGTACTACTAGGACTGCCAAAAATCCACATATTCAAAAGAGGAAATAGATTTTTATCAGAATGAGTGGGTATATTACATGATATTATAATGTTTACAGACTTCATGAATATGTGGTTTTCTAGCACGTTTTTAAGTTTTCTATTTCACAAAGATCATGAATAGGTTGTTTTTATACTTCTTATTTAGTTAATTTTATTATCATTTAGTATCATTCTTGGTGATATTTATTCTAGTCATATGTGAATAGAATATTTTCATATGAACTAGAATTTTGAATTCATTATAGAATTAAAAGAATTGTGTTGACTGAAATAGTGTACACCAATTGAATGTTTTAAATTTAAAAGTTACAATTTAGTTCAAAATCATGCATCACATAGTTAAAACCAAGAAAAAACTCTTGATATGTCATGATGTTTTAGAAAAACTATTGGTTATTTATTCATGAGGTATAGTAATTAGCATCATTCTAAACAAATACACAATGGATGGCTTTATAACTGAAGTGTGTGTATTTAGTTTAAAAGTGACATTTTAATTCCAAATTTGTGCTACATAATAAAAGAACTGAGAATATTTTCTCATATTATTTTGATAATTTAAAAACAATTATTATTGATTTGTGATTCAAAGGAATTAACTACACTTGAATATTAGATGTGGTGTGGCCAGTATGATGAAAAGTGTGTGTCTTCATTTAAAATATATATTTTAGTTCAAAATGTGTTTCACATACTACAAATAAATAAAATGTTCTTATATTTTCGTAATACTTTATAAAAACAATCCATAATACATTTGTGATATATATGAGTCAATACCGCATCAATTTAATACATGGGGTGGTTGACATGACTCAAAGTGCATGTTTTTAGTTTAAAAGTGAAATGTTAGTTCACAATAAGTGTCAAATACTCAAAAATGATAAAACATGTTTGGTTTATATTAAATATTTAGGGAAAATATTGAAAAATCATTTTTTATTTGTTGGAATTAACCTCATGTCAATTTGACACATGGCGTTTCGGGTATGAATTAAATGCTTATTTTTAGTTTAAAAGGATATTTTAGTTCAAAACACACATCACATACTTAAAACTAATAAAAAACATTCATATTGTCTTGATACCTTATGGAAATGGTCTATTATTCATTTATAATATATGTAGGGATTAGTCCCATGTCATTCTGACACATGGTGTGGCTGGTATCACTAAATGTGTGTGTTTTCATTTAAAAATGATAGTTTAGTTCAAAATATGTGTTGAAAACTCAAAATTGAGCAAAAATGATCAAATTATCTTGATAATTTATAAAAATTATCATGGATTCATTTTTTATGTATAGTAATGAACCACATGTCATTCTGACATGTGATATGACTAGTATAACTAACAGTGCATGTTGTTCATTTAAAAATTATATTTTAATTAAAAACATGTGTCATAGAATCAAAGATGATCAAACACACTCGAATTGTCATAATACTTTAGGAAAATGATGAGTAATTCATTTGAGATGTATAATAATTAACCTTAGGTCATTCTGATATGCGATGTCATCAGTATGATTGAAAGTGTGTGTCTTTATATTTAAAAGTGACATTTTATTTCAAAAGGTGCATTTATATTATCAATTTTTATATATGTTTTATTTATACATTATTGTATTTCATTTATGTTTTATTTATTTTTTATTTTTTATTAATAAAATAACCGTTGTTTTTCTGTTATAATTATAGTCTATTTTTATATAGGGTTGGGTCGATCCAAGGAGAATCTGGTCTCCTATAATGGTGACATGTGATGGAAACCAGTGACACTCATTGGGTGTCGTACCAAGATGATCTCTGTTATCACTCAGATTATGAGGTTTTAATAAAATTATAAAATTGCTAAAAATATAATTTTTTTATTTTAAAAATTCATTTAAATATTTAAATTTTCATTTTTTCAATTACTAATTTATATAAATGATCATGTTTACTCATATATAAAAATGTGTGTGTGTGTGTAGGGCATGCGTGTGTGTAAGAGGTGTACTAAACATGTATGTGTGTGTATCCAACTATATACAATGTATGTAATATTAGTTTTTTTTAATTTCAGTATAAAATAAACTAAATTAATTACTAATATATAAAAATTCAGCTATTAATTAATATTATTATATAAATATCAATAATTAATAATTATAAAAATGTATATAATATTAGTAGAATCATATATATATATAAATATAAATAATTATAACTTTCTATTTAAAATTATTTCTTATATTTTCAAAAAAATTATTAATTATATAAGTGAATAAATATTTTATAGTAAATTAAAATGTATATTTATATTTACAAATATTATGATTGAATTATTTTTAATTAAAAAATATTCTCAATACATTTTCTTAATAAAAATAAATAATAAATTCACTATCAATTTTATTTTAAAATATTCTATTAATCATTTTTTATATTAAAATTATCATTTTTTAAAAATTTAAATAATTATATATATATATATATATTATTAAAATTGTGAATTTTTTTTATTATTTATAATATTTTTTTCTTAAACCATTTTTAGAAAATTATTGGTTAAAGATTTGGCATCGGGGAGATCTCCTCGATGATTATAAAAGAAACTTCGAGTTTTTGGGCCCGATGGCTTCCAATCTTGATCCAATTGATGCTTAAGATCTTCCTTCAAGGAAGTATGGGGTTACTGTCCTTTCGTTTAAGGAGGTGTTGGCCCGTTCTCCTTTAAATACAAGTGATTATTGAAAGAATACTCTTGATGGTAATGTTAATGGTTCATATGATCATAAAGATGTCTCTAGTGATGAGATTCTTGTGGAGGATCATGTCCCAGCCTTGGCTCTTGACAATTTGAAGTGAGTTTTTTACTCTTCTTCCAGATTATTCAATGATGATTGATTTGGGTCTTCGACATCTGGGAGGATTATGAAAAATTGTCCACTGGCTTTTGTCGAATCAAATCATTCTCTTATCTCGCAACATATTCTTGACTGCAAGAACTCTATTATTTCTCAGTTGGTGACCCAGCAGCGGATCAATCCATGGATTCTTGAGGATCTATGAAGACACCTTCTTTAAATTTGGGGTTTCAATGGTAGGAAGATTGCGTCTCTTGGTAAGGGTTTCTTTTATATCATCTTTCCTTATTCTGATCTGGAGGTGATAGCTTGGGGAATGGTCTTTATCCCTCTCAAACCTATTTTTATATGAATTAAAGATTGGAATCCCAGTTTCAACCCAAAATTTATTAGAAATTCAACCACTCAAGTGTGGATTCAAGTCTTCAACCATTGCTAGAATCTTTGGATTCCTCAAAAATTATGGGACATCACCACTTCTTTTGAGGACCCAATCAATTTTGATAAGGAAACTAAAGGGAATAGTATGGATTCTTTTCTCACATTCTTTCTGATATTTATATGAGATCAATTCTCATTGACACAGTAGTACTAATAGATTATGAATTCTGTTTTGAGCTACATATTGGAGTTGGAAACTTATCTGATTAGTGCTAAAAAATTTACAACATTGGACACGCTATTGAAATATGTTGCAAATGCTTCTATTTTGTGAAATATAATAAGTTTTGACATGAAATTGAGAAGATAAAATTCAAACTTCCATATGAAGGCCCTATTAATGAGTGTTAAAATATGTCCATTGGAGGCAGGAACCTCAGAAATAGATTGAACAAGGAATTTGAGCATACATACATACATAGAGACATACATACACACATACATACATACATACATACATACTTACATACATACATACATACATATAAACATTACATATATACATTAATTATATAAGTATATATATTCATACATTTTTATATTCATACATATAAACATTATATATATACATTAATTATATAAGTATATATATTCATACATTTTTACATATTTTATATTTATTTACATATATTATATATTAATATTTATATACATATATTAGAATAAACAGATAAATATATACATGTATTTCAATACACACACACACAAATATATTTATATATATAAACATTATATATATACATTAATTATATAAGTATATATATTCATACATTTTTATATTAAATATAATAAATATTATTTTTTTATTTAGATTGATTTTATATAATTAGAAAGATATTTTATATGTAAATATGTTTACATATTTATTTATAAAATTAAATTTTTATTAGTGAATATATACAAAATATGTATATATTTTTATATATTTGATTATAAATAACAATAAAATATATATAATGATAAAACTTCAAAACCATAACATCAATATGAATATAATACTGGTGAGTAAATTCAGTCTCCATCAAAAAGAAGACAATAAAACCCCCTTAAACGAGCCTGAAATTCCATCGAATGTTAAAAACTTTGGATACCCCGAGTAAAAACACAATGTTTTAGGCCTTTTGGGCCTCTTTGGGCATCAATAATCCAGACCTAGGTTCTCCCTAGTCACCGTGGACTATATATTTTTTGAGAGATTCAATTTTATATGTGGTTGAGCTCAAACAGACACCCAGATCAAAAGTTATGTTCGTTTGAAGTTTGGGCCACATTTTCTACTTATTCTATAATGTTTAGTGATTTATTGATTTTTTTATCTTCAAATTTTTATTAAATGAATATTACTCAATAATAATTACAAAATTATTAATTAATATTATATTATTAATTATTTTATAATACATTTTTCACTAAAAATATTATATATTAAGTGTAAATGTGTATTTAGCCTTACATAAATAATATTTCATAAAACATATTATATATCTATCAATATAAATATATAAATATATAAATATATTATTTTTAATGATAAATAAATTTTTTATGAAATATACCTTTTCTCAGTGATAAAAATAATTTTTATATAACTGATAAAAGTATTCATTTTATCAATACTAATAAAAGAGCTAATAAAATTACCTTCTATCAGCACTAAAAAAAGCGATGATAAAGGGGGTGCTTTTATCAGCACTAAAAAAAGAGTTGATAAAGGGGTACTTTTATCCGTGATTTTTATCTCTAATAAAAGAACCTTTTATCATCTATTTTTTCAGCACTAATAAAGGATAATGCTGGATAAAGTCGATTTTGTGGTATTGAGGACAACCAAGGCAAGGGATAGATGTTTCTTCTTCCCGTAAAGATGAAATTCTAAATCTAGATAACCTTGTGTTTTTATACAAGGTATGAGTTAGGACTTTTTCAACTGGTTACTCCAAGGATGGTTAAGCCTCAGAACCATAATGTGGATGATTCTTCTGTGCAGGGGAATGTTTTTTCTACCCCATGGACCATTTTAGGGTATTTACTACTAGTCGCCAGCTTGGTGAGTCTTCAAAGGTTCTTGTATTGGATGATACTAATAATAATAATGATATATGTCTCCAGAAGATTATCTCTATAGTCCTTTATTATGGAGTTTCCATTGAGATTTATCTTGTGGCAGGGGCCTCAAAGGTGGATACTGGAGGAGTTGGGAATATTTTTGTTTGATAAAAAAGTAGCATCATTACTACCTCCATATGTGGTTACCCACTTATACCTTTCTTTGGAGGTAATCCTTGGTTGTGACAACAATTGAAAACCTATATACATGTGGCTGGTGGGGTGAATCCTTACTAATATTCTTGGTGGGTAGATTCTGTTTCCTAGAACTGACATCTTTAGCCAGATGGAATTTATTATGGAAGTGGTAGGTATCCCCAAGGAAGAAAACATCCATTTTATTAGGGACCTAAGGTTTAGGAGGTACATCCACTCAATGCCATGTTTTCTGGGGAAGTGGTTCTAGAAGATATTCCCCAGATTTGATCCATTTTCTCTTGATTGGTTGCAAACCCTATTGGTGTTTAATCCCTTGGGGAGGATCATGGTGGATGAGACGCTTCAACACCCGTACCTGTCAGATTTGTGTGATCTGGATTGCAGCCCGTTTGAGTAGTAGGTAGGAGACACGGGCTCTCTAGAGGAGATGATAAGGGAGGAAATATGGGCGGAGATTCTTTTCTATCAACCTCAACTATGCTAAGTGATTATATTTTGTGAGATCATATTTATTTCCAGTTCACTAGTCCACCTCATCCAAGGAAATTCACGTATTTATGTAATATTGTGACATTATAGAATTCAATATCTCTTATAAAATAATACGTGTGTTAATATCTATGGCGAATCAAATTTTAGTATGATTTTTCTCAACCATAAAATCATCCCTTAAATGTGGATACGAAAACACCACCATTGGAAATTATGCATTGAGACTCAAGTTCATTCACTCATCATAATGCACTTATAACCTTATACCACTCATTTTTTTGCATATCTATTAAGGTTATCTATCATTTACCTAAATCAATATTCTTAGGTTGATTTTGAAACTTTGGAACCATATAATCCACCATGAAAATGGAAAAATATGACAAATATTCTTTAGGATTTTGATAAAGTTCAAAATCCTATCGTTTTAAGAGTAATGCAAGTATGATTGACTAATTCAAATACTTAAGAAGTTTTGGAGCATAAGTGAAGTGAATAGTATTATCTCATATGAGAGAATAACTATGATAATTTATATTTACAAATATTTATTTTTAGTTGAACCCAGAAGGTGTTTCAAATTTAATAAACTTTACAAGTCCAAATGATTGGAGATTTTGAGGTTGCAGAAGTTTAGATGAGGTAAAGTCAAGGGTTAAAAGTTAGAGTTATTCAAAAGGAAATACAACTGAAATATGAGAATCGAGGATTTCATAATCTAGAGTTCAAACAATATGGTGGGTAAACAGGATAAGAACACTAAAATATAATATGTATTGTCAGTCTCAGTTCAAAAATCAAAAGTTTGTAGATGATTGAAGTATTTTAGAGGCATTGGTAGAACCAGAAGAAGAAGAAGAGTGAAGCTGTAGAAGTTAGAGAACCATAAGATTCCAAATATTTCATATAAAAATTATGTGAATTAAATGTAATTATGACAATGTAGAGTTAGATTTCAAAGACACAAAACTCATGAGGTTAAAATCAAGATTCTATTTGAGATTTTGAGAAACCATCGAAGATATTTGTAAATGAGTTTTATAGAGGCTTTGATGAAGTAAAATCCTGAGATTATAATAGGTATTCAAGGATGTTGAATATGATTTGAAAAATAAAAGAGATTCAGAAATTGAAATCACTGATTTTTTATTTTTTTGAGAAAGGTTGATTATATAAATGAGTAATAACATTCCGATATTTTTTCTACTTATATTTTGAGATAAGTAACCTAGAGAGACATATCTATATGTTACAAAATATTTGTTTTTTAAAGAGAGGGAGTGGTTATTCTGGGGAGTTTTAGAGATAAAGATGAAGCATCTAAATTATAGAAGATCATTGAGTTGAGGGGAATAGAAACTAAAGTTCCATAAGTTACATTATAGATAATTAAATTCTAGAAATTGATATTGTGCGCAAAAGATGGCTTTGATTATTTTGGAGGATTGAAGTAAGATCTATTTTTTTTGAAAAAATATCTGGATTAAAAGTGATGTTTCTCAATTTTTTTGGTGGTTACATTGTAAACTAGTGTGAACCAATGTAATCACTTGTTGGGTGATACCGATGTTGAGAAGAAATATTGGGTAAAGGGGGATACATTCTCATACCACTTGTATTCATTGATTTTTTTTTGGAAAATCTGTCTCGTATTGGACTCTAACACAACATGAATGTAGTCACCCATATTGGAGGAGAACCTTATAAAAATATCATGTGCCTTTCATTTACTTTTTTTTAATGTGAATCAGGGTGAGGTTTAATTTTGAGAGTATAGTGACTCTAACAAGTCTAATAAGTTAATTTGAAATTAATGTAAATTTTAAAAAGAGTACCACTAATTAAATCTCTCTTTTCAGTGGTACATAAAATTCCTGGGAACATCAAGTGGTATCAAAGATGAAGGGTTTCAAATGAATCTAATAACGAGTATCAGATTCCATGGAATAAATTTAAAACCCTATTTCTAGGGTCTCCCATGCATGATATATGAAGCTTGTGAGAAAAATATTAGAATATATATTGCTAACATGTATAAAATTATCAAAAGATATTAAACTACATATTAATATATATATATATATATATGTATTAAAGTCACATATGGGCAGTCAAAATATATCCCCTCTTCATGGTGTATCCATGAGATAAGTGAATTATTCGACGTTAAAATGAGATATATTATTCCTCAATGACAAGCTAGTTCCCCAAACACAAAAGATAAGAATAAATATGGTTTTTTAGGTTCCAGTATAAGGCCTCAGACTTAAACATTACATAATCTTGAGTTTTAGTAAAACATTTACTTTCTTTCACTTTAAGGATCTTTTGCGATTTATATTTTTTGAGAATTATTCCATAAATCATACAATAAAAAATAATATAATACAAAGTGGAAACTTCTGATTACTATCCATTTTCCACCATATAAAACTCTTTAAAACATAAAATTATTTATTTTAGGAAAAATCTTCATGGATTTTAACATGACTTAATCCTTTACCTTACCCATCCTATGAAAAAAAATTAAAAATGTGGGATAAGAAAAAAATATAAATAAGTGATATAAAAGAAAGAAAATAGTTAGTCTAGTGAAAACATGAAAGCTCAAATTTTTTTTACATTTATCTTAAAAGTTATCTGAGCATATGAAATAAAACATTTCTACTTGAGAAAAACATAAATTTTGATCAAAAAATATAATGAAAAACCACATCAAGCAATTAAGACCCCTTTTCTGGTGTCTTAGATCATCATATTCAAAAAACCCTTTTTAATTAGAATAACCATATGAATGACTTCCAAAATTATCATTAAACAATGAATTAGAGTGATATCTGAGTGAAGCCATAATTTAAGAAAGAATGGGATCTCCCAGTGCTATCTGGTCTGCCACATCTTATAAGCTTTAATGGGATCACTATAAGGCCCTAGCCTTAATCATTAAATAATATTGAGTTAATTCAAGAATTCAAATTGAGGATATTTTTTGGTTTAGAGTTTTAGAGAATTAGTCTATAACTATTACATTACATCTCAAAATTTAAAAAGTAAAAACTTATACTCTATCCAATTATTTTCACAAAAATAAAACTCCTTAAATAAACAAGAATTATTTCCTTGATATAAATATTCCTGAATTCTTCCTTTCTCTTACCCTTCCTTATACCCTATGATTTTTTTTCTCGAAAACTTGGGATGCACATAAAAAACTCAGTAAGGGTTATAAAATAAGGAAATAAAACATTAGTCCAACAATACATACAAATCAATTAAATCATACATTTCACTCATAAAACACAATCTCTTAACATACCTCATTAAATCATAAGATTTATGAATAATATATAGAAATCATAAATCATAATGGTAACTTGTGGCATCCATATCATACTTATACTGTAGCTTTCACAACTACATAGGGAGTTACGTTTGGAATACTCATCACAGTATATTCCCCAAATATCTTGGGAGAAACATTAACGTTTACCTCAGTCATGTTACCCAGTGAATTGGAGAGATATATCAGGATCAACCACCCTTGGTTTATCAAGAAACCACCCATATACATAAACAATTTCCAAGAACCATAACATAATCATAATACATAAAACAAGTATAAAGGAAAGATAAACTTTCCACATTGCAATCACAATATATCATTCCAAGATATTGAAATAATCAATAATTTCTCAAAACCATTTTCAATACCAAAATACATGAAAAGGATATTTTTTATTTATTTTCCTTTTTTAAAAATGTTATGGCTTGTTAAGGAAGCTAGATATCAAATAATGCTCACAGCGGCGGAAAGGTCATTGTCATCATGTACGTTAAAAATAAACATTCTTTTTATCGTTAGTAAAACTCTTCATAGAAAAAAAGATTCCCTTTGAATTAAATTAAAAGTAAAATGGGTTTATAAACCGTATAAAAGAAAGTTGTGTATAAATCAAAATATGCCTCAATGAAAGTAGATTGAGATGAAGTCCCTTACCTTGAGTCCAACTCGTCACGTATGTTCCTTGTTTTCCTAAATAATAAACTGAAGTTAATTTCTACATTCTTAAAATCATTTTTCAAGTTTATTATTCTTTTTATATCACTTATTACCTCTTTATAAACATTACATAATTATTTAAGTTAATATCGGTCATTTTGTGGATATTTGGTACTCGAGTCAAAAATGAACTTGTTATAATTAAAAATTGTCTATGTGGTCAAAACTCTATTATAACCATAATGATATTAATGATTTAGATAACATATACATCATAAATATCCAGTATATATATTTATTTATAATAGTACATAACATTTGGAGATAATAAATTAAATGAATCGATCATGGAGACGGTAAGATGTATGTACGCATGAACGCTACTTTCATTTTTTTCATATTTAAAGGAATGAAAACTAAATGATATATTGGTATATTATAATTCCATTATAATATAGTTACTATAAAATTACAATATAACGTCAAGTGGTTCATTAATGATATTTTCAACATTATCTAATTCATTTGGTTGAATATTATTTTTAGGACTATTATATCATTTAATAAAATAGTATTTGTTTTTAAAATTCATTTATGTCAATTCTATACTATCCATATCATGACATTTTAAATGTCCATAACAACTTTATTCTTTCGAAAAAACTTCATTAATTCAAAGATAACAAGTCATAATCACCCATAAAATTCGTGGATGGCATAAAAAGTTTTAAAATAAATTTATTTTAATATTTATAATGTCATTTATTTAAACCATTCATTAATAAGGTAATCACTACATCATCATTATGTCATAAATATATTTATTTATTTTGTGTCTAAAATTTATAAATAAAATACCATGTTGTGGGAAATATTTTTTATTTACAATTACTATTTATAGTTGAAGATATAACTTATATAATCCCATATAAATTTTTTTTAGTAAAATATACATGTTTAGGTCATATTTTCCCTAACTTTAAATTAAAAATAATTAAATGTCATTTTCACACAAAAGTGGCTCCATGGGGTCCCACAATCAACCCAAGGATGACCATGGTCAGACACAATCAACCCAACAATATTAGGACACGTGTTATGGTAGTTTAATATTATTATAATATTATTTTTTACCCTTATTTTTCAGATTTACCATTTAACCATGGTAAATAAAATAATTACTAAAGTTACTATTCATAATGTATAAAAATAAAAGGTACCTATTTACACAATTTAGACCTCCTGATTTCAAATATAGAATCCATTTCTCCAAATTCAAAACAAAAAAGTTTCATAAATTAATATAAAATTAATTCTCGTTGTCAAAACCAAAAAGCATGTTTTTAAGAAGTAAAAACTACCAAAAGATTAACATGTGTTTATGTCAAATTTCAAAGTGAAATTACTTCCAATGACCAAAATTAGATTAAATTATATAAATTTATTATAATTACACTTTAAAACCAATTAAATTTACAATATAACTATATAAAAAAATTACATTAAAAGGAAATTTTGAATTAAAATTCAGTATTTTTTACTATTCATTAAAAAATGAACTTTATTAGAAAAATACAAAAAATTACCCAAAGTAAATTTTGATGTCTCACTTATAAAGAATAAGTTTATTTTTCCTAATTTAATATATAAATGCGACAAAAACTATATTTAAAAAGGGTTCTCCATCAAAAGGCGGTAAAGGTACCTTTTAAAAATATTAGAGTATTATGCTTAAAATTAGATTCACTCTAATTTTAAGCCTATATATTTTATTAGATAAATGTAAAAACATTTAAGAAAAATGTTTAATCATATTATGGTTAGTTCTATTTATTCTCACCAATACAATGGTTAGGCATTGACTACCATTTAAAATAATAATATTATATTATTATTATTATTATTTCTGTATGAATCCGTCTTGTGTGCAACATAAGATTTCGGAGAAACCCATTGTTTCATGTTTTGTATTCCATCGAATATAGAATCCCCTTTAAAGTAAAATTAATATTTAATTCAAAAATATTAATAAATATGAAAATGTCAAATTCTTTATTTACCTGGGATGTTACATCCTTCCCCCTTTTGGAAATTGTGTCCTCATAATTTTATTCACATATCAAATAAGTGGGGGTATTTATCCCTCATAGAATTTTCAAATTCCCATGTTTCCTCTTCAACCATATGGGTTTTAACCAAAACCTTTACGTGATGAATTACCTTAGTATGCAACACTTTCTCTCTTCGATCAGGAATCTGGACTAGTTGTTCCTTATAAGAAAGATTTTATTTTAACTGAACTACCTATGGACTCAAAACATGATATGGATCCAGTATATACTTTCTCAACATTGAAACATGAAAAACATTGTGTACCTGGAAAAAACATGGAGGTAAATCCACTATATATGAAACTGATCCAACATTCTCCAGGATTTCATAGGGTCTATTGAACCTCAGACTCAGCTTTCCCTTCTTACCAAAATGCATCACACTTTTCCATGGAGAAACTTTGAGAAAGACATGATCACCTACCTTGAAAGAAATATCCTTCCTACAATTATCCGCATAACTTTTCTGCCTACTCTGAGCTATTCTCATGTGTTTCTAAATCAACTGAACTTTTTCTACCATCTCTTCTACCATTTTTTTGTCCCATCAACTTCCTTTCACCTAATTCATCCCAAAAATTTTGAGTTCAACAACGCTTTCCATATAATGCCTCAAATGGTTCCATTTGTATACTGGAATGAAAGCCACTATTATAAGAAAACTAAACCAAAGAAAGGTTTTGGTCCCAACTTCCCTGGTAATCCATTGAACAAGTACATTGCCTATCTTCCAAGGTCTGAATTATTCATTCTGACTGTCTATCTGATTGAGGATGAAAAGCTGTCCTAAAATTTAATTCAGTTATCAATGACTTCTAAAGGCCCTTCCAAAATTTACAAGTAAACCTGAGATCATGATCAGATACAATGGAGAGGGGAACTCCATGTAACCTAAATATATATTTAATATATAACCTAGAAATTTTATCTAGAGAAAAAATATCTCGAATAGGAATAAAATGAGAAGATTTAGTCAATCGATCTACAATAACCCATATTGCATTGTTACCTCGATAAGTCTTAGGTAATCCCACTACCAAATATATGGACACATTTTCTCATTTCTACTCTAGTACTGGAAAAGGATAAAGCGTCCCTTTCAGTAACTACCACTTTTCATTAACCTATTTAAAAATCAAACATCTCAAGGTAAATTAAGCGATATATCTTTTCATTCCATCCCACCAGTAATACTTCCGAAGATCTCTGTACATCTTAGTAATGTCAGGATGAACTGAAAATAGAGAACTATGAGCTTCACATAATAACTCTTTCTAAAAATAGGAATCACAAGGCACATATAATATCTTTACAAACCTCAAAACACAGTCTTTATCATTGTTAAATTCAGTTAACTTACCCTTCTGAACCAATTCAACCTTTTTCTACAACTCATTGTCTTCTTTTAGCGCTTGCTTTATTCTTTTTGCTAGAGATGATTTCACTGCCACCTGAAACATAATAGAGGAATTCTCTTCACCAAAAACTTCTAACCCAAAGTTAATTAAATCAAAAACCAAAGGATCTCATTCCAAATATAGCATGGTTAATGAACCATTACTCTTTTGACTCAAAGCGCCAGCCACTTTATTTTTCTTTTACATATGGTAATGGATCATGCAATCATAATCCTTGATAAATTTTGGACATCTCCTCTGTCTCATTTTTAATTATCTTTGAGTGAATATATACTTCAATCTTTTTTGATCAGTATATATTTCACACTTTACTCCATACAAATGATGCCTCCAAATTTTTAAAGAAAAAAAGAACAACTAATTCCAAATCTTGTGTAGGGTAATTTAACTCATGAGGTTTCAAATGAAGTGAATCATAATAAATTGCTTGGTAATTCTACATAAGGACACAACCAAGTTCTTTAAACGAAACATAACTATAAATAACAAATTTACAATGTCTGTAAGGTAGTGAAAAAACTGGAGCATTCAAAAATCTTTTTTTCAATTATGGAAAATATTCATCACATTTTATTTCTATATGAACTTAACATCTTTTAGAGTTAACATAGTTAATGGGCTATATAACCATGAAAAAATTTCAAAAAACCTTGGTTAATAAAAAACTAACGAAGAAAACAATGAACCTTTGTTATATTTGTGGGTCTTGGACATTCTTTAACAACTTCTATTTTAAGAGGATCAGTAGTTATACCATTATTAGAAATAATGTGACCAAGGAATGAAATTTTTGGAAACCAAAACTCACACTTTCTGAAATTCCCATACAATTTCTTTTCTTTTAAGGTTTTCAAGACAACCCTTAAATTACATTCATGTTCCTCTTTAGTTTTAAAATATACCAAAATATCATAAATAAACACAACCAAAAAATTATCCAAGAACTCCCGGAAAATTCTATTCTTAAGATCCATGAATACATAAGGTTCATTGTTTAACCCAATTTCATAACATAAATTCATAATGTCCATATCTAGTATGAAACATGGTCTTTGGAATGTCTTCTTCCTTTACTTTCAAATGATGGTACCCCAACCTCAAGTCAATCTTCAAAAAATACTAAGCTCCCTGGAGATGATCAAACCAATCATTGATATGAGGAAAAAGATAATTTTTCTTAATAGTGATATTATTTAAGGCTCTATAATCAATTCAGAGTAACACTAAACCATATTTTTTAACAAACATGATAGAAGCACCCCATAGTAATGGGCTTGGTCGAATGAAAGATTTATTTAATAACTCCTTCAATTGATTCTTTAACTCTAAAATTTCAATTTGATCTATTCAATAAGGGGGTTTTGAAATTATCTTAGCATCAAGAACTAACTCAACTATAAATTCAAATTACCGATTGGGTATTATACTAGAAAACTCATCAGGAAAAACATTAAGATACTCATTTACCACTGGCACATCATTAATATGAATAGTTCCTTTGTTTTCAATAATATGTGAAAGGTAACATTAATTTCCATATTTTACTGGTTTCTTAGCTTCATAATATGTTATAAAAAGTTAGGATTCATTCTTGTACACAAACTGAAATTCTTTCTAAAAAGAAACAGTGCTACATTCAATCTTATCATGATAAACAGAAAGCCAATCCATACCCAAAATAATATCAAACTCTACTAGAGGAAAAATAGTAAGGTTTGAAGGTAGATTCTTTCCACACACAATTACAAGAAGGTTCTTATAATTTCTTTTTGTCTCAACATTTCCTCCCAGTGTTCTTACCGCATGTTCAAGATTCATATCTTGAGATGGAATTCCCAATTTACTATAAAATTTCTCAGAAATAATAGAATGTGTAGACCATGAATCAAGAAAGACATTGTAATAATCTGAATAAACAAAAATGTACCTGATACTACTTCATTTAATGGCCCAACATCTACTGAAGTAGTTGTAAGGGATTTCACCACCCCTTTTTACTTGTCGTCTAGCTATTTTCCTTCATTTGAGTTCTTCGTTGGACACACATTTTCATAATGACCCATTTCATTGCACTTAAAACATTTTACTAACAGTAAATCAGATTTTGTCTTACCGTTACACTAATCCTTTTCAATGCAATTACGAGCTTTATGTCCCATTTTACTACATCAGAAGCACTTACTAGAATTAAAAAGGCATTCCCCAGTGTGCGTTTTACCACAATTTTCACAAATATTAAACTTAAGTTTCTTAACATTATAATTTTTTAATGATTTATTCCTATTCATATCCCACCTCGAAATCTAATTTTTTTTATTCAAAGAACACCCGATCATCATAAAACTTCATTTCCACCTTCTCTTCACATCGAACAAGTTTTTCATATCTTTTGAACTCACAAGAAGATAAATACCTTTGAAACTTTGGATTTAATCCTAAGTAAAAAAATATTGATCTCAGTATCAAGATCCCACATGAAATTTGGATCATACCTTTCCAATTGAGTGAATTTTTCTTAATAAGCAGCCACTAAGTCATCCTCCTGCCTCAATTCCAAGAATTTATTTTCTATCCTAAGTCAATCCGCCTTTGGAAAATATTTCTCAAGAAACATACCTTTGAATTAATCCCAATTAAGAGAATAAATCTCCTCATTATCTATGTTATTTTTAACCATTGAACACCACTAATCGTCTTCACCTTTCAAAATAATAAACAACAAGACTAACCTTTTGATGTTTTGAACAGCTCATGACATCGAAAATATTTTCCAATTATTTAATACAGCCTTCCGCTATCACAGGGTCAGATGATACTATGAATGATGGGGGATGTTTCCTCCTGAAATGTTCCACTACTGACATGTTCCTCTGTGGTTGATTTGGCTAATCTCGTGCATGGATACCACCACCATTTATATCCCAAGTCAACTATTCCATCACTACAACAAACTGTTGAGTTCTGATTCCAACCATATCATGTTGCTAATTTGGAATGTTTTTTCCTCTTGATGTCGTCCGATCATAGTTGACCTTTTTCCTATGCGGAAAACCATTCTGAACATAGAAATATCTTAGGTTATGAAACATGGTAATCTTCAAATGCTATATTATTTCAATCTTACTAGAAATTAATTAATTTAACAATATCCTAACTCCTAAAGTTTTCTAAACTGACCTATGATACAAACTATAAGGCCCCACCCTTAATCATTACATAATATTGAGTTAATTCAAGAATTCACATTGATAATATTTTCAGGTTTAGAGTTTTAGAGAATTAGGGCATAACTATTACATTACATCTCAAAAATTATAATGTAGATACTTCTACGCTATCGATTTTTTTCACAAAAATAAAACTCCTTAAATAAATAAGAATTATTTTCTTGATATAAATCTTCCTAAATTATTCCTTTATCTTACCCTTCCTTATACCCTATTAAAAACATTTTAAAAACTTGGTATGAGCTTAAAAAGCTCATTAAAGGTTATAAAATAAGGAAAAGAAAACATTAGTCCATCAATACATACAAATCTATGAAATCATACTTTTCACTAAAAAAACATAATATCTTTAACATACCTCATGAAATCATAAGATTTATGAATAACACATAGAAATCATAAATAATAATGGTAACTTGTGGCATCTATATCATACTTACATTGTATCTTTCACAGCTACATAGGGAGTTACATTTGGAATACCCATCACATTATATTATCTAAATCTCTTAGGAGAAACATTAATGTGTACCTCTATCACATTAACCAATGCATTGGAGAGCTATCTTAGGCTCACCCACCCTATGTTTATCACAGAACTACTTGTATACATAAACAATTCCCAAGAACCATAACATAATCATAACACATAAAATAAGCATAAAGGAAAGATAAAATTTCCACATTGAAATCACAATATATATTTCCAAGATATTTAAATAATAACTACTTTCTCAAAACCATTTTCAATACCAAAATACTTGCAAAGGGTATTTTGTATTTATTTTCCTTTTTAATAATGTTATGCCTTGTTAAGGAAGCCAGATATCAAATAATGCTCAATACGGTAGAAAGGTCATTGTCGGCACGTAGGTTAAAAATAAACAATATTTTTGTTGTTAGTAAAACGATTCGTAGAAAAAAAAAGATTCCCTTTGAATGAAATTAAAGGTAAAATTGGTTTATAAACTATATAAAATAAATTCATGTATAAATTAAAATATTCCTCAATGAAAGGAGATTGAGACGAAGTCCCTTACTTTGAGTCGGAATCGTCATGTATGTTCCTTATTATTCCTAAATAATAAAATTTAGTTAATTTACACTTGATTCATAAACTTTTAAAGTTTATAATTACTTTTATATCTTTTATTACCTCTTTATAAATATTACATAATTATTTTAGTTAATATCTGTTGTTTTGTTGATATTCGGTACTTGAGTGAAAAATGAATTTGTTATGATTAAAAATTATCTATACGGTCAAAATTCCATTATATCAAAAATGATATTTATGATTTATATATCATATATATCCATTATATATATTTATTAATAATAGTAAATAACATTTGTAGATAATAAATTAATTGCACCGTTCATGGAGACGGTAAGCCGTACACACGCATGAACGCAACTTTCATTTCTTTTTCATATTTAAAGTAATGAAAATTAAATGATACATCGGTATATTATAATTAAATTATAATATATATGTTATATATGTTACATAATTTCAATAATTACATCCTTTAAACGTTTCATCTATGGCATGAATGAGTCATATCACTTTGACGGTGCGGTAGTCCGCACTTCCTCAAATGAAATTATCGTATTTTCCTATTATAGAAACCATAAAGGTATGATGTAAATGAAAATAGTACAGAATAATAGAGACAATGTAAATATAATATAGATCACATATAAATATTGTGTCATCGTGATGTCCACCATGAGAGGTGGTAGGGGAAAATTGAACAATCATCGTTTCGTGAGGTAGTAGTTCGATGTCCACAGAAACAGTATGTTCATATCCATTAGATGGAGGTGTTTGTAAGTGTAGTTAGAATACTTATCATAACATAATCATAGTATATTACGGATACTGGTTTTTTTATTTAATAAAAAAAATAAGAATATATCATAGAGTGAAGATGTCAAATAATGGAAAGGAACTTTAGAGAAGACACTACCTCTTAAAACATGTAACTCCCTTTGATTTGAGCCAAAAGGCTTTCTAGAATTGCCTTCTGCATAATGTAAGACTTATAGGAGAAATATATGGATGTTGGGATATTATTTGGGCAGGGTTTTGATGATATAATGGGCTTTAGAGGTGTGATTAAATGGGTAGGGGTGATGCCCTTTTATAAGAGGGAGATGGGCACTTTAGGAAAGTTTTAATGTATTATTTTATAATAAAATGATTTTAGGTTTTAAATGGTCCCAAAGTCATTTATTAAAAAGATAATATTATTTTGGGTCTAAAAAATCTCAACCAAAAGGTTTTAGACAAGTCTAGGTCACAAATTTAACCTTATCTTTTAGCTTTAACCCTTAGTTAACAAATTTAACTCTTACCATGTCTTCTTGTATATTCATACTATATAGTTAATATATTTACTATAAAATACCAATATAAACTCAAGTGGTTCATTAATGAAATTTGAAATATTATATAAGTCATTTGGATGAATCTTATATTTTTAGGACTATTATATCATTTAATAAAATATTATTTGTTTTAAAAACTCATTTATGTCAATTTTTATACTATTCGTATCATGACATTTTAAAAATCCATAACAACTTGATTGTTTCAAAAAAACTTCATAAATTAAAATATAAAAATTCATAATCATCCATATTATTCTTGTATGGCATAAAAATCCTTAAAATAAATTTATTTTAATATTTATAATCTCATTTATTTAAATCATTCATTAATAAGGTAATCACTACATCATCATTTTGTCATAAATATATTTATTTATTTGACGTTTAAAAAAAATAAATAAAATACCATGATGTAGGAAACATATTTATATTTCTAATGTCTATTTATATTCTATTAAATCACTTATATAACCCCATATAAAAAATGTTTTTATAAAATATACAGTTTATGATATATTTTCCTTAACTTTAAATTAAAAGTAATTAAATGTCATTTTCACACACAAGTGGCTCTATGAGGTCCCAAAATCGACCCAAAGATTCCCATTTCCAGAAATATATCATAAAATAGTATTAGTACATGTGTTAGGGTAGTTTAATATTATTATAATATTATTTTTTACCCTTATTTACCAGATTTACCCTTCAACCCTCGTAAATAAAATAATTACTGAAGTTACTATTTATAATGTCTAAAACTAAAAGGTACCTATTTACAAAATACGGACCTCCGGATTATAAATATGGAATCCATTTCTACAAATTCAAAACAAATAAGTTTCAAAAATTAATATAAAATTAATTCCCGTTGTCAAAACCTAAAAACGTGTTTTTAAGAAATAAAAAATTACCAAAAGATTGACATGTATTTATGTCCAATTTGAAAGTGAAATTACTTACAATGAATAAAATTTCATTAAATGATAAAAATATAACCTAATTAAACTTTAACACCAATTAAATTTACAATCTAACTATATAAATAAATTTGATTAAAAGGCAGTTTTGAATTAAAATGCAGTATTTTCCACTATTCATTAAAAAATGAACTTTATCAGAAAAATACCAAACATTTACCACAAGTAAATTTTTATTTACCCATTATAAATAATAAGTTTATTTTTTTCCAATAGAAAATTTGAAATTTAAAAAAACTATATTTAAAAAGGGTTCTCCATCAAAAGGCGGTAAAACTACATTTTAAAAATATTAGAGTATTTATGCTTAAAATTTGATTCATTCTCATTTTCTAACTATAAATTTTATTAGATAAATTTAAAAAGATTTAGAAAATATGTTTAATCATAATATGGTTATTTCTATTCATTTCTGCTAATACAATGGTTAGGCGTTAACTACCATTTAAAATAATAACATTATATTATTATTATTTTTTCAGTATGACTTAGCCTTGTGTGAAAAATAAGATTTCAGAGAAACCCATTGTTGCATGTCTAGTACCACCATCTAACATAGAATCCACTTTAAAGTAAAATTAATATTTAATTCAAAAATAGTAATAAATATGAAAATGTCATATTCTTTATTTACCTGGGATGTTACACTCACTCAGTTCTATCTGGGTCTCCCCATCATAAAACTATAATTGGATATACCAACTCTATTTCGGATGCCCCATCACATAATATATAATGGTATCACTCAATTCTATCTAGGTTGCCCCATTTAATAATTCTAAAGTAACATATCATGAATTGAATATTTTTATACTTATAATTTTTCATTATAAATTTTTTTAAAACTCTTTTAATATCATAATTAAATCACTTTTGTATATCAAAATACAATTTTCTTTTAAAAAACAATTTTCAATACCATAATACACTCTTCCTTTTAAAAACCATATTTAATACCAAAATTATACAAAAAAAGAAAAAGGGATTTCGTGAAATCTTATAAAGGAATATATAAATCAAATAATGGTCATGAAAGGGGAAGAATTAATTGTTACCATGTACATTAATAACAGAACATTATTTTTTCATTTTTCAAAACGTTTCATATAAAACAAGTAAAAATTCATTTGGAGAAAAATTTAAATAAATTAAAAGAGAAAAAAAAGTAATTTATAAATCCATTATTTCCATATAAAAATTTCATAAAATCATTTTAAATATATGGACATGGAAAATAAAGATTTGTAAGAAAAACATTAAAAATGATTTTTTTTTATTTTAATGAAAATTAACTTATCACCTTTGAAATATTTGAATCCTAAGCCTTGTGAAAGATAAAAAAATTAGGTCATTTTTATGCTTAATATTAATGTTTAACCACTAATTAAACTCAGTTTTTACCTTAATCACTGTAATTAATTTTAATCATTTTCACTAATCACGTTGGTAAAAATTTAGTTGGTATTATTAGAAATTATAAATTATTATCATTCCTAATATGGAATCCATTTTTTCAAATTAAAATAACATAATTTGGAAATTTTAATGTAATATTAATCCCACATACGCAACAATATAGCATGTTTTTAAGAAGAGTATTTTTTAGAAAAAGATGATTCTATATTAACTATATGACTAATAATAATAATTGTATGAAAATAAATTAATATTTAATGATATATATTATATATATTTAATTTAAAACATTTCCCATTAAGTATTATTTTAATTAATTAAAAATTATAAAAATCATTCATTTTAAAATAGATTTTTTCAAAAACCCATCATTAAACCTAAAAACAAACTTATATTAAAAAACAATATAAAGTTGATTAAAAAGTTATTAAGTAGTTTAAAAATAACTAAAAATACTCATGTTACTTTAAAACATATTCAAAAAATATTTAGAATTTTTAATTAATTGATTTATTAAACGAAAAAACATTTTTACAAAAATATATATTTTCACAATTCACTAAAATATCAATATTTTCCAAAAAAACCCTATAACTTCACCCAAATTTAATTTTGATATGATTAATAAAAAAAATTATATCTATTTTATCAAATTAAAATTCTAAAATTTATAAATTAATCTTTTCAATAAATCCTTATTAGAAAAGTGTTTAATTTAAACAATTTCCTTTTTGATTAAAACATACATAATATTTTTATAACTAATATAACTATATAATTAATATTATTAAATATGAAAATGATTTATTCTATCATTACCTAGGTTTTTACATCCTTCCTTTTATAAATTTCAACCACTTAATTCTATTCACTTATTACACAAGTGGGGTTATCTTTCCCTCATAAAATTTTCATATTCCCTTGTTTCCTCTTTAACCATATGGTTTTTCAACAAAAAATTAACCTAGTGAATCACCTTATTCTGAATTAATTTCTATCACCAACTAAGAACCTGAACTGGCTATTCCTTATAATAAATATCCACTTCCAGCTGAACTAATTAAGGGCTTAAAATATGGGATGAATCCAGAACATATTTTCTTAACATTGAAAGATGGATTACATTTTGTACCTGAGATAAACTTAGAGGTAAGAACACTTAATAGTAAACTGATCCAAATTTCTCTAGGATTTTATATGGTTCATTGAACCATGTAATTGGATTCCCCTTCTTACCAAAATGCATCACACTTTTCTATGGATAATATTTGAGAAAAACATGATCTCATACCTCAAAATTATGGTCTTTCCTTTGATTATCTGCATAATATCTCTACCTTCTCTGAGATATCCTCATAAATTTCTGAATCAACTATAATTTCTCTTCTATTTACTCTTACAACTCTATTCCCATAAACTTCATTTCTCCCACGTAATCCCAAAATGTTGTATTTCGACACCACTTTCCATATAATGCCTCAAATGGTGCCATCTATATACTAGAATAAAAACTATTGTTATAAGAAAACTCAATAAAACAAAGATGTTGATCCCAAGTCCCCTGATAATCCATTTAAAAAGAATAAATAATATCTTCCATGGATTCAATTTTTTTCTCAGACTGACCATCATATTGAGGATGAAAATATGTATTGAGATTTAATTTAGTACCCAAAGAATTATTAAGTCTTTTAAAAAAATTAGAGGCGAACTTGGGATCAAGGTCTAATAAAATGGAGAGAGGCACTCCATATAACCTAACTATATCCTTTTGATACTTTCATGAAAAATTATCTAAGGACATCATATCTTGAATGATAAGTAAATTTAAATATTTATATAATTGATTGACAATATCCCAAATCACATCATTACCTTGATAAGTCTTTATAAATCATACCATTAGATCCATTGATATATTCTCCAATTTCAATTATAGTGCTGGAAAAGGTTGATGTATCCCTTTTGGAAACTATCATTCTACTTTGACCTGCTGATAATTGAAAAACTTCATAGTAAATTCATCAATATATATTTTCATTCCATCCCACCAATAATACTCCCAAATGTATCTAGAAATTTTAGTGATTCCCGAATGAATGGGAAATGGGGAACTTTGAGCTTCAGTAAATAAGTCTTTTCTCAAATAGGAATCACAAGGCACATATTATCTTTTTCCAAATCATAAAACACCTTATTTATCAATATTAAAATCATAAAACTTACCCTTATTATTGGATTCTACATTTTCTTGAAAAGATCAATCCTCTTTATGAGATATCTTAATTCTTGCTGACAAATTTGACTGCACTAAAACTTAAAAAAATAGCGGTTGTCCCTACATCCGTGAATTCTAGGCCATAAATCATCAAATCATTAACCAAAGAGTCATGTTCTGAACATAAAATGGTTAATGAAACATTAATTTTTCAACTCAAATCACCATACACTTTTTTTTTATTTTACCAGAAGGCAATGAATCATGTAATTATATTCTTTGATTAGTTCCATCCATCTTCTCTATCTCATGTTAAAATATTTTTGAGTGATTATATACTTTAAAATATTGTGGAAAGTATATATTTCACATGTTACTCCATAAAAATGATTCCTTAAATTTTTTAAATTAAAAAACAATAGCATCTAATTAAAAATAATTATAGGGTAATTTAACTCATATGGTTTCAACTGATGTGAATAATAAGCAATTACATGATCATTCGGAATTAGGAAACAACTATTTATTTTCAATGAAGCATCATTGTAGATTAAGAACTCCCCATTTATAGAAGTTGGGGATAAAACTATAGCATTCACCAATCATCTTTTCAATTACTAGAAACAATCATTACATTCTTTTTTTCAAATGAACTCAACTCATTTTCACATTAACTTAGTCAGTGGGCTAGACAACCGAGCAATGTTTTTGAGAAACCGTCAGTAGTAACATGCTAATCTAAGAAAAAAATAGGAATATCTATGATATTTTTGGGTTTTTTATATTATTCATTTTTTAGTAGGATGAATAGTAATTCAATATTTAGAAACAATCTGTCTATCTAAATGAATTTGTTTCAACCAAAATTCACACTTTAGAAATTTCCCATAGAATTTATTTTTTTATGTTTTCAAAATAACCCTTAGGTTCCTTTCATGTGACTATTAAATTTTATAATATTCCCAAATTTCATCAATAGACACAACCAATTTTGTTCCAAGAAATCCTGAAAAATTAAATTTAGAAGGTTAATAAATGTTGTAGGTGCATTAGATAACCCAAATAGCATAACTACAAACTCATAGTGCTTATATCTAGTCTGAAACATAGTCATCAAAATGTCTTCTTACTTCAATTTCAACTAATGGAACCCCAAACTTAGGTCAACCATTGAAAAATACTAAGATCCCTGGAGTTAATCAAATAAATCATCGATATAAAACAAATGATACTTTTTCTTAACAATGATGTTCTTAAAGGATCTATAATTAATGAAACGACGGGAACTGTAGCAGCGACGACACTGTAGAAATGACGATCACTATAGCGGAGGCAGGTCACTGTAGTGGCGGTAGGGTACTGTAGTGGCGGCTGGGTACTATGCGGTATTGTAGCAGGGAGGTACTATAGCAATACTATTCACACAATGGGATTTGGGCCAAAAATTTGGTCTTACGAGCCATGTAATGGGATAAATGCCCACTAGGCCTTCGGGCTATGTAATGGGTCTCCCTTTACCCAGTTAAAAGAGGTATTTTTTTTGATTTAATATAAATGAGGCTTCAGCCGCAGCCTTTAAAAAAATGATTTATAATTAATGAAAAGTCTCATTGAACCATATTTCTTTTTAACAAACAAAATAAGAGCACCCCATGGTGAAGTTATTGGTCAGATGAAACAATTAGCTAATAAATCTTATAGTTTCATTTTCAATTCTAAAAGTTCTATTTGATCCATTTGATAAGGTGGTTTAGAAATATTCTTAGCATCAGGCATTAAGAAAATAGTAAAATTAACCTCCCAATCATGAATAACACTAGGAAAAATATCTATAAAAATATCTAGGTATTCATTTACGACTGGAACATCACTAATTTTAACATTTTATTTATTTTCAATAATATGAGCTTGGTAAATTTAACTACTGTCTCTAATCAATTTATCATATTCTTAGTAAGTTAAAAAGGCATGAAATCATTAAATACAAATTTATTGTCACGTCAATATATATTAGTATGATAAAATGAAAACCAATCCATACTAAGAATGATATAAAACTATACAATATTAAATTAAACATGATTTTTAGTAAACACCATCCCACTAATAATTGTAGAATGATTCGTATAAATATTGGTTTCTTTAATACTTCCACCAAGATTTTTCACCAAAAGTTCTATCTTACTTTCATTAGGTGATATTCCCAATTTTCTTGAATATTTCTTAGAAATGAAAGAATGAAAAGATCCAGATTCAAAAAAAGTATTGAAATAATTCGAATCCACAAGTAACAAACTTGTCACCACTTCATTTGATGTCCCAACATCAACTATTGTAGTAGAAAATGTCTTTTCTACACCTTTAAAATTTTGATCATGATGATTTTCATCTTATGAAACTGACTTTGGACATCAATTAGCATAATTAATAAAATCATTTCAACTAAAACACCTCACCATTGATTACCTATTAGTTACCCCATTCTATGTTTATTTGAGACTCTTTTCTTTAGAGTCACAATACCTGTGACCAAACTGACCATACCAAAAACACTTCCCAGATCTTATCAAACTTTCCTTCTATACTTGGAACATTTTGGGGGATTACTTTAGGCCTTCTGATCTAGTTGTTTATATATATCTTTCCACCTTTACCATTTCTTTCCATTATCATCTCAAGGAACATATGTTTTAGAAAAAATATATCGACTTTCATATCACAATGAACCACTTTATCATAACTTTTAAATTATCATATGGAAAATTCTATTTATAAACTTGGTTTGAACCCTCAGTAAAATCTATTAATTTTACTATAAATGTATCGAATAAAATCTAACATATACCTTTCCAATTTTGTTATGTATTACTAATATAAAGCTACAAATTATTTATATTTATTCCTTAATTCCAGGAATTGTTTCCCATATGGAGTTGAACAAACATAGGGAAATATTTCAAGGGAAAATATACTTGACTGTTTCCCATTCCATGGAATCAAGATCATAATTTTCTCTGGTATTCTTATCCAAATACCACCATTAATTAGCTTGAACTTCAAAATGATAATAAAAAATACTTATCTTTTAGAATTAAGAACATATACTGACTTCAAATATCTTTTCCAGAGCATAGATCCATATTTTAGATACCACTGGGTTAGATGACACATTGAATGATGGAGGATGTTTCCTCATGAAATTCTATACAAAATACATTTTCCTTTGTGGTAGAGTGGGTTCCTCTCTAGTATAAATTCCACCACCATTTATCGCTTGTATCAACTGATCCAACAATATAACAAACTTTTATATTCTAATTCCAACCATCTCAGGATGCTAATTTAGAAGGATATTATCCTCTTGGTTTCTACTGACTATATCTTCCTTGTTTCCTCTATGGAAAAAATTTGTGAACAAAAATTGTTTAGTCAAAGAAACTTGGTAATATTTAAATTCTATATCATTTTCACTTATCCTTGTGGTAAAATATTTTAAGGGAGAGTTATTAACATTATCCTAACCTCAAAAGTTATATAAACCATCCTTTGATGCCAACTATAAGTCCCCAGCCCTAAACATTACACAATATTAAGTTTTATTCAAGAATTTACATTATTTCACTTTAAGGATCTTTTTAGGTTTATAGTTTTATAGAATTAGGCCATAACTAATACATTACAAAATTATATTATACAAAGTGTAATCTTCCAATCTATATTCAATTTTAATAGTATAAAAATCTTAAAAAAACAACATTTCTTTCATGAAAACTCTTCACAAAATATAAGATGAATTAATATTTTCCCTTAACCATACTATGAAAAACATTTAAAAACATGGGATGAGTTCAAAAATCTAAAAATGGGATATAAAATAAAGGAAACCATTAGTCTATTAGAAACATGAAAACTCATATAACATTTATCTTTATCTTCAATTTTCTTTGAGCATATAAAATAAAACATTTCCTCTTGAAACAAACACAAAAATTTTACTGAAATAAAATCATTAAAACCCATAATAAGAAATTAAAACCCATTTTATGGTGACTTATAAAATCATATTCATAAAACCCATTCGAAAACCTTTTAATTGGAATAACTATATGGATAAATTCCAAAAATATCATTACCTAATGCATTGGAGAAAATTTTTGGAGCACCCATCGTTTAAGATGCAATGGGCTCACCCAACACTATCTGGGCCACCCAATCATATAATTATCAAGTAACATATCTTGAATAAAACATTTTTATTCTTGAAATTTTTATCATAAAACATTTTTAAAAATATTTTAAACTCATAATAAAATCACTTTTGGATATCAAAATACATTTTTATTTTAAACACCAATTTTTCATTTTATAATACCTCTTTCCTTTGAAAATTCATTTCAATACCAAAATAAAAAAAAATAAAAATGGTTTTCATGAAATCATGAAAAATAATATAGAAATCAAATAATGGTCATGGTGGTGGAAAAATTCATTTTTTTGTGTATGTTAGGAATAAAACATTCCTTTTTTCATTTTTCAAAACTTTAAATAAAAAAAATGAAAGTATATTCATTTTTAAAAACAGTTAATCAAAGTAAAAGAGACACCAAAATTTCTTTATAATTGTTTCCATATAAAAACTTTCATAAAATCATTTTAAATAAATGTGCATGGAAAAGGAAGAGTTGGAAGGAAAAAACTAAAAAAGTGTTTTTTTCTTTTAATGGAAAGTCCTTTATCACCATGAAAATATTTGAATCATAATCCCCATAAAATAATAACATTATAAAAAACATTAAATACCATTGTAATAGATGTAATAATTATTTATAATGTCAAAGGGGATGTATATACACCTTATAAAATAATATAGATCTATAAAATCAAGATATGCCTCGATGAAAGGAGATTGAGATGAAGTCCCTTAACTTGAGTCCGACATGTCACATGTGTCATTATTTTCTAGAATAATAATCTTAAGTTAATTATTTACTTACCTGAGAAGATTTTTCAAGTTTAGTATTACTTTTATTTCACTTATTACCATGTTATACACATTTACTTAGTCAATTAAATTTAAGTTAGATGTTTTGA
Source organism: Viscum album (assembly GCA_963277665.1). Classification (NCBI taxonomy): domain Eukaryota; kingdom Viridiplantae; phylum Streptophyta; class Magnoliopsida; order Santalales; family Viscaceae; genus Viscum; species Viscum album. Next base: position 627,845,142 of record OY728134.1, on the reverse strand, counting down.
CCATATTAGGTTTATGTGTAAAAAATAACTTTGGTATGTTGGTTGTGGTTAATGAGGTCATTATTAATAATCTAAAGAATAATAATAACTCATATATTAAAAATTAACATATGTTCATTACCAAAGGTAGAAAAATATTTAAATAATATTTTCTAATTGGAAAAAATTTGTCACACCTGATTCACCCCCTCTCCGGTGTCTACACCTGATACAAAGGTCTATTTAAACTAGTATGAGAGTAGGTTCACCTCTGGTTGAACCTACATTCATATTTCCTTGGTATCCGGTTTTAATAGAATATACGCAGTGAAGATTTGGCATGTTTTATGTTCAAGAGCCTCTGATGGATAACAGTAATTCCATTTCTATTTATACACAAGTGGATGTATCTCATAATACTATGGAAAATATGAGAAATAAACAGTTCCATAATTTGAGAAGAACCTCAAAAAGGAAAGAGGAATCACCACTATCTAAAGGTAGTCAGAGTTGTGTATTTTTTCTCAATTGTTAGGATACTGATGAGATTACAGCTATTGATCACCTATATTGTGAGGTGGAAATTTATTTAAAAAAATTTATCTATAAATTTATTTTTTATGCATTTTTATTTATTCAGGAAATTGATGATAGAAAATAAAATATTATAAATAATGTTGAAGCCAGGAAAAATTCATTGGAAGGATAGTGGTAGAAGAACAACTCACTCATCAAGGAGCTCAATGATAATGAGATGTCATCACATATCAATTGAGATAAATTTTTATTGGTTGGAGAAAACATGAAAATTTTCATTGATAATAAATTATTTCTTAATAAAATAAATTTATAGAATATTCATTCTTTAGAATAATCTCACAAGGTTACAGTTTGTGTCAAGGAAGGTTAATTGGAAGAGAAATCTAAAAATGTCAATGTTCTTAGAAATTCCCTAAATGAATATAGCAATCTATATAAGGAACAAATTCAAAAGATAAAGTGTGAATGGGGAAATATACTAAACTCAATTATAATTAGTAGAAAAATATTCAGTATAAAGTGTCTTGACCTTAATATCAAGTTAAGAAATATTGAATTAGTAAAAATCAGAACATACAAAATATATATGAAGAGATTTGATACCAATAAAATTTCATAAGAGAATTTTTCATCAAAAGGGAATCTTATGGGTGGTTAAGATAGTGTTGGATGGTGTTTAAAATCCTCCACCTAATCCATATTGAAAAAGGAAACCCATTGTGTTGTCAAATATTCTTACACTAAATATAAATTTTCTAGAAGTTTAGGATAAAATAATTATTTTCCAAAATTTTGAATGTTAAATTTTTTTGGATAACCATAAATGTGTAAAGGAAGAAGGTGACCATGTCCAAGATAAAATATTCCCCAAAATTAACTCCAAATTATAAGTTTATAACCTAAAATCAGCAAGCAATCAATTTTATAAAGAATTCACCTACAAGAAACAAATCATGAATAATTGGAAGATGTTGGTGATATTGGAAATACAGTCATAGGGATATAAATTTCTCTTAAAAAAATTAGTATGTAGAAATAAAATAGGTTCTAAATCAGGTGGGATTAGAGTTGAAGAAAGGAAGAAACCTTCTTTAAACAAATAGACATCACATATGATGAAAAATATGACCACAAGGAATAGAAAAAATCTCATGATAATTTTTGTGAAATGTGAAAAATTAGTGTTCATTGTTAGGATAAACACTAGTAAAATCATTCTATGTATCATTTATTTATCAAGGTTCTAAAATAATTACCCCAGACTAAGAATTAGTCGTAGAAAGAAAGTATATCTCTTGTGGATTCTAAATCATTAGAGAAGAGTATCACCGTGAAGATTGAAGATGATGATCATGAGACAAATGATATATTGATAATAAGAAATGAAAAACTATAAATAGATAGGGTGATAGAACAAGATGAAAATAATTAAGTTAATATACTTGTTATAGAAAATCAATTCATTTCTACTATAAAGAGAAGTGAAGAATAAAAAAATTCTATGATGCCTCAGACTGAACAGACTTAGTGACTCAAAAAGTGGATGGATATAAAGGGTTCTCAAAATTTAAGAGTTTCCAAGAATAAGATACATTAGTTTAGAAACAAGTATCATCCCCACTTATCTAACCAAGAAGATTTTGTGGGATCCACATTTCTCCAATGTCCAATGTTTTTGTGATTACACGCTAGTAATTAAAGGTGAAGATGTATGGAGAAAATCCATTGATGGGGAGTTTTCAGAGAAAGTGAAGTTTTATGGTTTGGAAAATAAATATTGAATATGAGAATTTTTATATCCCCTTTAAAATAATGAAGTTGAGGTTTGATATTCTCTATCCTTTTCTTGTTATAGTCCATACATGTTATATTTGATAAGGGTGAGTGTTTTTATAACAAAATAGTGAAGTAACTGACATTTCACCTGAAAATTATAAGTTTTTTTGGGAATATGAGTGTAAGTTGATGAATCATATAAAAAATATATTATATAGACAATGATAAAATATATTCTAGGATGATTCTACATTGATATATGTATTTAGACAACCTTGATTTATTGGTTATGTATTCTTGTTTTCTACACTATGTTCTCCCATGTAGACATATAATGATTGACTAATGACTCATTACTAATAACTCTATTTAGGATTAATGAATGATTAGATAATTAATAACTTAGTATTAACTTAGGGTCAAATAATGATTAACTAATATTTAAATAATGATAAACTATTAACAAAAAAATAACTATAAATTAATAAATTAATAACTATTAATTAAGAGATGATTAATGAGTGATTAACAAATGAGTAAGAAATAATTAATTTTGGATTAACTAATTTTTAAGTAATTATTAAAAAATTATTAAATAAAAAATAAAAAATTATTAACTAATTATTAAAGAATAATTAACCAATAGTTATATAATTATTAACTTTTAATTAAATATAATGAAAATACTTAATATCTATTAATTAATTAATTATTAATGAGTGATTAATGAATGATTAAGTCATAACTAGTTTAGAATTAACTAATGCTTAACGAATGTGTTGGGAACACTTTGTGTGTGAAGATTATATTTATTGTCAATAGTTGTCAATGCTGGTAAAAATGAAGAAGGAGATGAAGAAGGAAACCAAAGTTAATGGAGATCGGCTGAAGTGAGGATGCTTGTAGAATTGTTATGCAATCATATCATTGAATTTCATGCTTGGGAAATTCTCCATGAAGTAAATTCAGATTATTGTTGAACTAATCCTAAGTTCCAAGAACTTGTGTCGAAGGTGACACATTGTTTACAACAATGAATAATAGAGAAGTATAATCCATAGAGGATGATTAGAGAAGAATGGTGAAGTATCATCTATATGAAGATGATTGAATAAGAATAAGGATTTGAAGAAGAGAATGATGGTTGAAGAATAAGAGATAGTGTGGAAGGGCTTGGCATTATAATATGGTCATGCATTACACATTGCATTTAAACCAGACGATGCTTTTCTGAATTGTATTTCAAAAATATCATAAGTTAGGAGAACTTGTGATGCAATCCTTATAAAGGGAAGGGGGAGTAAAGGTTCTGCCAGTCATATTCAGTTTTGATTGGAAGGAAAGATTCTAGTGGAATACATGGAAGGTCTAGTAATTTCTGTTGAAAATCTGACGATGCTATATGTGTTCTATCAAAGACTATATATCACAATAGATATGGTTTGTGATGAAAGTAGTTGTTTGTTGAATAATCCATATGATAATGAATCGTCATTGGTGTTCTTGAAGAAGAATATGTGAAAGTTTGAATATGGCTTGGTATGTTGTATGCAAGTGGAGTTTCAAGATCCGAACATCAAAATACGGAAAAGGAGAGGCTTTCGCGAAAGATTGGTTTTTGTGCGCAAGATTGAAGGAAGTTTGGAATATTGTGTGCAAGGCATGATTTGAGGTCAAAACATTGAAAAATGGAAAATGAATGAAGTGCGTGAAAGATTCAATAAGTTCACAAAAGATAAGGTTGGCACGAAAGAGACTTACACGCCCAATGCAATGTCAAATGGGGTTTTGCATGGAACATCGGGATCTTGCATGACACATCGGGGGTTTTGCACATGGGGGCTGACGAGGCCTATAAATAAGAGGTGACCACCTAACATTTAAAAATCTCAACACTTAGAGAAATATCGAGCTATGAGGCACAGAAGAATTTTAAGTAAAGGGATGTGCATGAAAAAAATATATTTGCACACAAGAAGGAGAAGTTTCATGCAAGAAGAGAGTGGCACACCAGAGGGGTTTTACAACAAAAGTCAAATCTTGCGCGCGAGGCATTAAAGTTTCACTCAAGACACCCAAAAGGTTGAGTGAAAAATTAGAGTCCCGTAGGCCTTTAACAAGTTCTATTCACTGTTGAAGTGTCTTGTGAAGAAGGAGAACTGCACCCTCTATGCGAAGAAGAAACCACAAAGTGACTGGTTTTATCAAACCCTCGTTGTGTTTTGTGAAGGAGATCTTGTGAGTACACAACCAGTGAATACTCAACCTCGTAGTGCTTTATGATGATAGATAAATTAATCATCCCTAGTTTTGTGAAGAAGAATCACACATCCTCTACATGAAGAAGAATACATGTGGAGCTCTCTGTTTGCATGAAGGTGAACACTCTCTGGTTGCACGATTTATATACACTGTTTGCAGGGGTGTTGTTGCTTGTGTGATAAGGAAATAGATGTGAAACATAACTCATATCTGCACAAAGGAAGAAGGAAGTGTACCAATACATTCATGTGTTGGTATTGATAATTGAAGAAAGATATTGAGATATTGTAGTAATATTCCTTATTATACTGTGTCAAAGATAAAGAAGGGAAGAAGAAGAATAAAAAAGTATACCCAACTGAAGGCTGACAATTATTCAGGGCAGTTTGATTTAGATGATTCTATGTGAGTTTATCCTCAGTGTTTGAATAATCCCATTGGTTTATATGATTCAAGCTAAATAAAAAAGAAGATTAGTGCAGTCATTTGTTGCACTAAGAAGAATAAAGAAGAAGAACTAATGCAGTTGGTTTTTACGTTAGAGAAGAAGAGAAAGAAAGAAGAGAATTTCTTGTCTACTGATTTGAAAGTAATCAAGTGAAGAGAAATAAATAAGACCAAGAGAATAACCTACCTTTGAAGAAGGAAGAGGACTGTCTCTATAGGCAGTATAAAGAACCAGCTAAAGGCTGCAAGTTGGACTAGGTCATCACCAGTTCAGAATGAAGGATTATTTCCCTTCCCCCTCTAAGTGTAGGGACTCACACTGGGAAGCGATTATCTCCTTCCCTCCTATAAGTGTAGGGATCCAAATAGACTATTGAATTATTTTCCTAGTCAACCATTGTAATAGCATATCACATTATAGTGGAGAATCTGTGCACTAGTCATTACCACGCATGGAAAGGACTTAGCTGCTCTTATTGAGTGGTGAGCCTTGTAAAAATATTTTGTGCATATTTTTACTACATTATATTATTGAGTGCGATATGGAAAAGAGAAGAGGAGAATCAAGATCCTAACAGGTAAATAGGTATAAGGATAAAAAGTTGGAATTGGTTTCAAAAGTCCCCAACACTTATTCACCCCCCCACTCTCAGTGTTAAGTATATCCCAAACTGGTCCTCTTAGAATGATTACATAATGATCAACTAATTATTAGTGAATTATTAAAAGATGGTGAAATAATGATTAATGAGTGATTAAAGAAAATTTATCAATGATTATGGAATGGTTAAAATATGATTAATTAATGGTGAATAAATGATTAACCAATTATTAATTAATGACTAACTGTTAACTATAAAGTAAGTACATAAATAATGATTAAATAATAATTAACTAATAATAACTATTATTTATGTAATGACTAATGAGGGATTAAAGAATTATTAAGGCATAATTAACTAAGGATTAGTGAATTATTAAGTAATGATTAGCTAATTATTAAAAAATGATTAATGAATGATTAAATAATAATCAACTAATGGTTAAATAATGATTAAATAATAATTTAATAATTATGACTTATTAAGTATCCCATTAATAACTATAAAGTAAGTACTTAATAACTATTTATTAAGTAATTATTAACAAGTGACTAACATAGGATTAATTAGTGATGAATTAATGAATAACCCAAAATTAATTAATGATTAAATATTAATTAAATATTAAATATCTACTTAAATAATGATAAAATAGTAATGAACTAATAATTAACTATAAACTAAATCCTTAAATAATAAACCGACCCAATGGTGCTTGAGCGGAAACTACCCTAAGCCTGCCACCATAAGTTAGGGCATAGTGACAAGCACTGAAATAAATAACTAGTCTAGGAGGACGTTGCCTAATGTACCTGTATGAACACACTTAACCATCTTAATGCAGAAGTGCAGAGTAATAATTAAAGAAAAGATAAAATGACTAGAATATATACCATGCATGAAAAACCTCTAGGTTGTACAATAGTATGACAATGTAAATTGGAAACTAAAGGGTCAAAATACACAACCAACTAGAAATATGTCCCAACCTGACAAAAATGAAAAGTAAAATTGATGATAGATCCCAACTCATGATATTCAATCTCCGACCACCATATATGGTCCAATGCACCTGGTTTCCCTAAGCTCCTCTATAGTTACCACTAACCTATCCATTGATTGCATAAGACATGACACATGTGGGAAAATCCCCAGAATGGGTGAGTATATACAAACCCAGTAGGATTCCCTGAAAGATAAAGGGGGAGAAATAAGAGACACGATAGGAATAGATAGGTAGTAGACAACTCATCCTATAGAAAGAGAGTAAAATAAATCAAACTAAATGGATATATATATATATATATATATTCCCCAAACAAAGAAACCCAAATGAAAGATAAGGGGATCTCCATCTCACAGCCCAGCCTAGGAAAAGAGTGTCAATAGTTCCATAAGTCCATTATTGATGTCCACTATCTCACACACATTCCTAGAAAAAATATCCACATATAGACACACCTCACCGCCATGCCGAACAGTCGTGGGAAAAAATCTCAAAGTACAGGACTGGTTCCCTAGTTCATCAAGGGTGCCACTTAGTGTAAGGAGGACCTGTGTTCTATGTGATAGAGGTAAAAATTTTTAGGTTGGGGACCCTCACCTTGGTTTGTAAGAGGGGTAGGGGTTCCACTCAGTAGATAGAGGACCCACACCCTAATTCCATAGTTGGTACCACTCAATTGATAGAGGTAGCATGCCCTAATTCCATAGAGGGTGCCACTAAATTGATAGATAGAGGACCCACACCCTAATACCATAGGGGAGTACCACTCTGTGTAAGGAGAAACCACACCCTACCTGATATATGGGTACTAATATATAAAGAGAGTACCCGTGTTGTGATCTTCCAAGGGTACTACTTTGTCGATAGATAGAGGACCCACTCCCTAGTCCATTAGGGGGTACCACTATAATGATCCTACCCGATCACAATCATCATTGAGTGCTTCATAAATAAGTGGCATTCCCATAAAATCTCACATCATATCTCAAAATACACTATATAGGATGATATCATATTCTACATGAAAAAACACTCATGATAGGCTACTCGCTGGCCGAAATCCAAGTCCAAGCTGAGGAGATATGAGAATTTCAAGTTTCCTCAAAAGGGATAAAGGGGTACACAAAATTTGAGGGGACCCAAACTGAGTGTGGTTGCAATCCATCACTAGGAAATGTCTCTATAAGTACACATATTTCTTCCCATGTATCCATATACGACTCGTAGGCGGACTGCACGGCGTGTCTAAGCCACTTGGGGTCCATCCCGTACCCAGTGGTCGTGTCCGTGTATCTAACCCGTGTTTATGTACTTAAACACATGACATGTACCTGGTCATGACCATGACCATATACTCCCAAAGTAAATTTTGGGTCTCTAGAATAAGGTCACATGGTTTGTGTGGGGTGGGGGGGGGGGGGGGGTCCCACATGACATGTGATACTTATAATTATGTGAAACCCTGCGCACTGCTTCCAGGGCCTTATACGCCATTTTTTCCTTAAATTTTGATTTTCATAGAAAGTTAGATATGCACCTAAGTGTTCCAGATCTAGTTTCTCTGCAACTTATCTTGCCTCTATCCACCCTAAATAGTGGGATCTCATTCCTGTTCACCCTTTTTGACCATCTGGTGGCTAGAAAATCGATTCTGTTTGGGTTTCTCACTTCCCACATGCACCATTGTCTCCTCACACACCTCTCATCACCGCCAAGTCCCAGTTTGGATCCTAGATCAACAAACCATTCATCCAAATCATTAAAATCTCCAATTTCACCTTTGATTTAGTGTTTTGTTCCACATACACACTTCCATTGTGAATCTAGGGGTCATATCGGGCTCGTTACCTCCCAGCAATGTTGATCCATGGCCTCGTAGCTCAATAGAGAAGAAAAAAAATGAGAGGTAGAAAAACACCAAAAGAAAATTTTTAACTATCATTGTCCAAGTGTTCTTATCCAATAGATACAATTAATAATATTTTGAGTGATAAAAAAATTAAATAATAAAATTAAGTTGGCACATATGTGCATTCTAAGGTTCAATTAGTGCAGACCAAAGGAGAATAATCAATCATGGTCAATAAATTTAAACAATAGGGTCATAAACCATTAATTGAAAAGTCCTATCAATATATTGGACAGTTCTTCATTGAATAATGTGATCACTAATGATTAAGATTGAGTATTTTACTCCCTGCATCTCAATCTTCTTTTATCTAGAGTCTTGTCGTCGTTAGATCTCAGTTCAACAAAGTAGGAGGAATAACACATCTCGATTATCCCAGGGTTTATGCTTCTATCCATAGAAAATTTCCATAGAGGTTTATTAATGAAAAATATATAATTATTTTAATAAATTAAAATAAATAAATAAAATTATTTATTTTAATTGAACACACCCACCAATGGTTATGATATCCAAACACCATGTGCTGACCTATTTTAGGTCATTCCTAGGGTAAAAATCATATTCCAAACTCAATAATGGACTCGTACTTATGATATAATATTACATTTTATATTTATCTCATTTTATTTAATAAAATTTCATGTTTAATATAAAAATATATTTAATATTTTTTATAAAATTAATTCTGGGAACATCGGGCCTCGAAATCACACATTGTCTTGGCACCTGGATTCAAATATATATTTATAAATATTTCAAATTTTTACCAGAGAAAATGGATCTATTCATCATTACCTCCTTCATAATTTTCATATGCAAAAATAAAAAAAATAAAACATATTGGGGTATTGAGCCTGCTTTTGGATCTCTCACTCTCATGATCTCTCCTACACACTCCCATGCTACCACAACACACAAACCAAAGGGATGGTCCATCCATGCACGATCCTCTCATGTTGATCCTAAATCACCATTGGGTGCTCCACAAATGTAGATCCATCCTCGATGTTAACATCACCCTAGTCAATAAAGTGTGTAGGGTCATGCTTGTATCTCTTCGGCTACAATATATAGAAAATGGTGGGCACTAGATCCAGTTATGGGGGTAAAGATAGGTGGTAAGAAACATCACCAACCATGTAAATGATCTTGAATATCTTGATGAGACTCATGGATAACTTTCATCCTTGTAAAAATCTATACAATCCTCGTCATGGGGAGAATTTTAGGAAAAAAGTGGTCTTCTACTCAAAATCCAAGGACATATGAGGATGATCTGCGTAAGATTTATGCCTACTATAAGATGTCCTCATCTACTCATGGATGACCTAGACCTTCTCTTTTTTCACCTGCACCAAGTCTTGACCCATAATATTTTCCTTGATAATCCCTATCTATAAGAAGGATGACATTTAGGGTCTCCCGTATAGGGCCTCAAAATGTTTCATGCTAATATCAGTGTGGTATCTATTGTTGTATAAAAACTCTACCAAGGGAAATTGATCCTCCCAGATCCGATGAAAGTCTAACACATAATCCCTCAACATATCTTCCAACACCTGGATAGTGTGCTAATTTGACCCATCTTTTTTGGGGTAAAAGGATGTACTCATCCTCATCTAGGTATCAAATTCCACCTAGAGGACTCTCTCTAATTGTGAAATGAACTGAACATCATAATTGGAGACAATAGTCAAGATCACCCATGAAGGCAGACAATATCCCATACATACATCTTCCCAAATCTCTCCACCGAACTCTGCTCCATGATAGCAAGGAAGTGTGAAAAATTAAAGAGTCGGTAAACTATCACCCATATGGAACCATGGAGATTCACTACCTGCATAAGCCTCATAAGGATTTCCATGGATATTCCATCTCATTTCCACTCCTAAATTTCAATGTGATGCAAAAAACATGGAAGAACCTAGTGCTTAGCCTTCACCTACTAACGGGAGAGGAACCGTGAAATGAACTTAGCCACACTCTATGTCATACTGTCCCACCAAAACTACCACTAAAGGTCTCTTTATACTTTCCACACACTGAGATGTACAAGTAATGGAGGCATGTGGAACTCTCGTATCACCTCTTCCCACATCATGACTGAGACCACTGTCTGTCCCTAGAAAATTATGACTTGATTCTCTCCTTTATAATATCCATATGATAAATCTCTTATAGATATATGGTCATGAAATACATCACAATCGATTTATACCAACTTGGAATCTCTCACATATAGAAGTATCCGAGGAGTGAACACCATCAAATGAAAAAAAGATGCATCATCATGATCAACTAAGGCCAATTTCAAGGAACCCAACTGCTCAATATCCTCCTACACCAAACGATACTGGGACTTCCTACTAATGGAATATGCTACTACATTTCCCTTCCCCAAATTATAGACAATCCCAAATTTATAGTCCTATAGTAACTACAACCAGTGCCTCTATCTCAGGTTCAACTATGTCTATGTGATGACATACCTGAGACTCTGATGGTCTGAGTAAATTACAAAGATCTCTCCCAAAAGAGAGTGACTCAACATCCACAGAGCTAAGACTACCCCTACCAACTCTAGGTTAGGAGTTGTGTAGTTTTTATCATGGGGTCTCAAAAACCTCGAACCATATACTATAACTACTTACCACTACATCAACATGTAATTGATCCCAGAGCTTGAGGTATCACAATACACTATGTACTCTACACCCTCCTTAGGTACTCTCAATATAGGATCACCCATCAACCCCAGCGTCAAATCCTCAATGGTCCTGTGACACTACCCAATTTATGTAAACGGATACCCTTTTCAAGTCAGGTTGGTCAAGGGGACTATAATACTGAATAATTATACCACAAAACTCATGTAGTACCAGTCATGATAATAAAACATTGAACCTATGAAATTCTCTTGGGTGGATCCCAAGTAATCACTCCATATCCCGCCTCAGAGGTTTTCCCAGAATATCCTTGTGGAAGATTTCCATATAATCCACCATGACTAAAAAATCATGATGCCTAAAGATTCTATTGTACCAAGGGATACACTATATAACTGATGGCTAATGGGATGCCGCCCCCTTCTCTCAAAATCCTCTCATCTCACCATGAGATATCTCTTTCCCACAATGGATAATATCATCCCATAAGTGAGAAGACATTTGAATAATCTAAGGTGACAATCAATTTGGGATTGGACTATTGACCACCATTCTAAACCCAAGACGACATCATAGGTTTCCATTTTGATGACCAAATGGACCCATGTGAACCTCTTTCCACCAAGTGATATCTTTCACTACTGGAATATAAAATATACGTAAGAAGAATTCCTGGTAGGAACCTCAAGACAAAGCTAAAGGGCTACCACATCAACTGAGAGATCCAGTTATTACAAAAGGAGTAAAGATATTAAGGAATTACTTTTAAATGTGTCAACTAATATTAATGAAAATGAATTATAAGCATAGATAATACCTATAATAATCTCATGTGATGCAGGTTTATAATCCTCCAAAGGCTGTAGTTGTCCACAACCTCGACCGCAAGCTCACTAAGCCTGAAGGGGGATGTTTGGTGGTGGTACTGATAGAAGTATCTCATAGAATCATTCAGTACCCACAAATCCTCCTCTTAGAGCTACACTTCCTCCTTTTCTATCTTTTCCTCCCTAGGGTCCACTCTGCCTTCTCCTAGGATATCCATTATCACAGTGCTGCCTCTATCATGGCAGTTCATACTCTATCAGCCTACCCTCCTCAATAATTCTATCCAGGTAGTCATGTGTCATGTGAACTATACTATCACAATTCTAACACCACCCCTCTTTGGGATGACCTGGTCCTTTTCACTATCCCAGTGTCGCACAACCACGTTCTTGAGTCTGATCATGGAAAGGAATATTGCGCCAAGATCCTGTCGACTAGAACCTTCTGGATACTAGAGATGACTCAGTCCTATAATGCTCACTGCCAGCCCCAATTACTTGGTGTCCCTATGGAAGGATTATCTCTATGTCCAGTTCCCACTCCAACACCCTGACATTGGTGGGGATGCACCAAGGTACAACACTAATATATATATTTTTTTGGAGACCCTACTAAACCTTTCATGCTCAGAATTATCCACCATGTATCATGTCAAGGGAATACGACGTAAGTCCTATAAACCGCAATACAAAATCATACACTATCATCTCTCCCTACTGAAGCTCCATGATATCCTAAATCTAAAATGAGAACAATAAGGAGGGGTATTACTCCTCATGAAATAGCTACTGGAAGTCATTCCATGAGAGTATCAAGTCATCGTGAATCTAGGTAATAGGACTCCACCAACACCCATATGATCAATGGAAAAGTCTAGCTACCAGTGTGACTATATGATCTTCTATTGTCTCAATAATACTGAAAACATAGACCACTGACTCTATCGAATCCTCCACTGCCGGGGGATCTGGCTCACCACAGAACCTTGGCAGCCTATGGCATTAGAATTCATGGAGTGTGTTAAGCCTACATTAATCCTAACCCTACTATTTTTGTGTAATATATTTCTCAATAGGTGGAGGTACTAATACCTATCCACCTAAAGGAAGGATATCATGGGATAGACTTTGAACTGAGGCCTCATCACTCATTGGATCATTTTTAGTATCTGGAAGTGGTAACCTAGTTGGTTGTCAACATGGAGGCATTCTAAAAATTTAATCAAGACATAACATGGTCATATGGGCATCTATATATACAAAGGGGATATGACTCGAGAATGATAGTTAAAGAGTCAATCCTATAAAATACATGTACCATTTTATCAATGAAACCAATGTCTCGGTATGCTTAGTCGACAAGAAGGCATTCAAGGTCATGGTGAATGGATATGTTGGATGCCCATACCATCACTGGGTTCCCTAGCCTAAGATCTGCAGATGAGTCACTTTGACACCATTTCCCTAATTCCCAACCAAATCCTCATAAGGGGAAAACACCAATCACCGTCCTAAGGAATGAACTACTCTGATACCAATCTATCACGACCCGACCCAATGGGACTCAAGCCATAACTACCCCAATCCCCTTCTATAGGCTAGGGGATAGAGAAAAGATCCAAAAGGAATAACTAGTATGTGAGGCATTTTCTTAATGTACCTGTATGAACACATCTAACCATATCAATAAAAAATCAAAAAGGAATAATAAAACAAGAAATGAAACATCTAGAATATATACCATGTATAAAAAAACTCTAGGGTGTATAAGAGTACTACAGTGTAAACTAAAAAGTAAAGGAAAAAAACACATGCCCAACCAGAAATATGTTCCAACCAGAAAAAATTGGAAAGTAAAAGTGCTAAGAAATCCCATCTTTTGATCTCCATGCTCCTACCACAATACGTGGTCTAATGCACTAGGTATCCCTAAGCTCCTCTATAGTCATCACCAACATGACTATTGTCTACATGATACATGACATGTGTGGGAAAAGCCCATATAGTGGTGAGTATCTACATATTCAGTAGGACTCCCTGAAAGCTAAAGGGGGATCAGTAAGATACACGATGGTAATAGATTGATAGTAGACATCTCAACCCAAAGAAAGAGAGTAAAACAAATCAAAGTACATGGATATATATATATCTCTATGTGTGTGTGTGATCAAAAAAAAAAAATAAACCCAAAAAAGAGATAAAGGGATATCCATCTCAAATCCCAGCCCAGAAAAAGTGTTCCAATAGTTCTAAAAGTCCATCATTGATGCCCAATATCTCACATGTATTCTGAACATAAATATACAAGTATAAAAACACCTCACCACTATGACATATAGTCAAGGGGAATAATCTTAAAGTATAGGACCCACTTCCTAGTCCATCATGGGGTTCCACTTAGTGTAAGGATGAATCATTCCCTATCTGATAGGGGGTGCAACTCAGTAGGTAGAGGACCCATTCCCTGTCCTTGTCTGCTATCCAACCTATGTCTATGTACTTCGGCACACAATGTGTGTCTAGAAATTCCTGTGTACATGCACTCCTAGAGTACACATTGGGTCACAAGGTCACATGGTGTGTTGGTTTCCCACATGATATGTGATACTTATAATTCTATAAAACCATAATGTCATTGCCAGGGTCCTATTGTCCCCGTGTTCTTAGAACAACATGACGTGTAGTCACAATTTTTGTAGAAAGGTATATCTATGCTTAGGTGTTCCAGATCTAGCTTCCTCACCATGGATCTCACCTCCATCCACCCATAATCGGTGGATCTCATGGACATTCATCGTTTATTGCCATCCAGTGACCATAATATTAACTCTATTTGTGTTTATCACTTTTCATATGCACCACCATCTTCTTGCACACCTATCGTCACATCCAAGTCCCAATTGGGATCCCACATTAACCAAGAATACAACTGCAACTTGTGAATCCTATAGTTTCACCCCTAATTTAGTTCTCTATTTGTCTTATGTGATTCCATCACAAATATAAAGGCCTTATTAGGCTCAGTACCACCCAACAACATCGATCCATGGCCCCATAGCCCAATGGAGAAGAATGAAAATAATCAGATCGGTAAAAGCATCAAAATAAAAGGTTTAACAATCATTGTCCAAGAGTTATTTTCCAATTTATACAATTGGGATGATATGGGGTGAGAAAAAAATTGTACAATCAAATTAAAATTGTACGTATTCACATGAAAAGGTTCAATTAGGTTAGACCAAAGGAGAAGAATCGATCATGCTCAATAAATTTTATCAATAGGGGAATAAACTATGAATTGATAAGTCCTACCTAGATTTTGGATCATTATCTGTTGAATAATGAACTCATCAACAATTTAGAGGGGTTTTTTCATTTGTTATGTCTTTATCTCCTTAGTTCTAGAGTCTCATTATTGTCAGGACTTGATTCATTGATGGAAGGAGGAAGAACCCCTCTCGATTCTTGAAGGATTTATACAGATAACTGTTGAGAATTTCCATAGTGGTGTATTAATAGATAATCTATAATCCAAAATTAGGTTAACTAATTAAAATAAATAAATTTAATTATTTTTTTAACTGAACTCCCCCACAAACTATCGTGCTATCCAAGCTCTCCACACCAACCTATTTGTGGTCACGCCTAGGGTAAACTTCGCATTCTAAACTCAAATGTGGCCTCAAATTTATGATCTAAGATTATGTTTAATAGTAATCCAAATTCCATTAAACCATTTTGTGCACATAATATACAAATATATTTAATATTTTTATAAAATTAATTTCAGGAACATCGGGCCATGAAATTGCATGTCATCTCAGCTCCTGGCTCTGAAAATATATGTAGATATATTTCACCTTACAAGGAAAAGTGTGTGTATATACAAGATTAATATTTTTATTATAAATCATTAGTGTCATCTTTGAGGATATTAGAAGACGTTATAAAATTTTAGTAAAGTAAATATTGTATGTTCAATGGTATGTGGTTATTCGTTATTGTCAATATTATTCTCACTATCAGAATCTGGATAAAAAAGAATTGTTCGAGTTGGAAATAATGTTTTCCCATGTCCTATACTATGTGGAGGTTATTCAAATATATCATGGAGATTCTTATAGTACAAAAATAATGAAAATTTTCAGTACATTAGATTATATAACCCTAAGAGTGACGATTTTCAGCCAAGATCGGGTTTTTGAAATTTGATGATAATGGTATTTTTATATTTTAACATGGTGGCCACCTTCTATTTATTTTAGTGTGTACATGAAATAATATAATTTATTTATATCTTCTTTAAATGATATGATATATAGGTTCAGTAAAATGAAATAGTCATAGATCTAATAGAGGGATAGGAATATGAAAGTTGTACAAAAAGTGGTGTGCAGTTGATATGTGGGTGACTTTGGGAATGGGTGGCACTATGTAGAGGAAAAATTATTCTATGAAATGGTTCTTCAATGGTTTATTTGAGTTCCTAAAACAATTACATGTGTAGGGTTTCGATATTTTAAGTGAAATATCTTGTTTTGAGATGATCATTAGAGAGGTGATATAGGCATTTCAGGGTGTGGATTTTCACATAATTTTTATACACTCTATTTTCAATTCATATTTTATGATTATACTTGTATTTTTTTACTCTATGATTTATAGTTTATTTTTCAAAATTTCCTCATGGGGTTTTAATCATCCAAATTTGAGGGTTTTCCATGTTAAATTTCTACGTGACCATTTTTTTGTCTTTTATTTCTACACTCCTTTTTCATTAATGATTCACAATTTTTTTTGATGCAACTGAGTTTTTATTCCGTAACTGATCTGATTTATCCCCAAAAAAATGGTGTTAGAGAGATTTATCCTTGTTTCTTGATAATTGTATATGAATGATTACTCCATGGGATTTATGGACACATTGAACTATTTAATAAGAAAAAATTATTTTACTCTATGAAAATGAGTTAAAAATATTTTAATCCTTGAGATGACAGTGAAGGTGATGAAGAAAAAAATAGAGATGCTAGAGATGACGAATGATGGTGATTGGTAGGGCTTGATAAGTTTATCAAAACGAATGATTCAAAGGGTTTTGGACGATAATAATCCATGAGAATTGATGAATCTGATAGATTAATGAAGCTTAAAAGCAGGTATAAATTGAAATCCCTCATGAATAATTTATATATGAAAATTGATTATATAATTTGAGAATGACATAGAATAGTGATTATGGTAACCATTTGGATTAGTTCACAAAAATTATTATGGATTTGTCTTTGGTGGTGGTCAAGATCGATGATAAAGGTAACACAGTACCCGTTGAAATCGAAGAAGAAGACAAGGCTTTGTTTCACTTGGGTTCGTTACCTAATTTATATGATAATCTCTTAACCACATTCTTTTTTGAGAAAGAAACTTTGAATTTGTATGATGTGATTTCATTATTTTTTATGATAAATACTTGATTAAATACAAATTATGGTGATTCTTCTGGTAATAGTGGTATTCTGGATGTGGTAGATGGGTGCGGTAATCAAAGAAGTCAGTCAAATATGAGAGAAAATTTCAAGTGATTCTTTTCCAATAATTATGGTCATGTGTAGAGAAATTTCTATGTCTTCAAAATTATTAAGGAGGAAAATAAGGTGAATGACACCTATTTCGAGGATATCGGTGTAAGTATTATACTAGGTAAGGGTGATTTACTTTCAATTAACATTGATTATCACGGGTCAGATTTTTACTCCAAATGGGTGGTTGATTCAGTAGCATCATAACATATTTCCCCAAAGAGGGAATTATTTTCTTCATATTAAGAAGGTTACTTTGGTAGATTGAATATGGGAAATGGATATTTTTCTAGTTTCATTGGTGTTGGTTATATTTTTACAACTACAAATGCAGGTTGTATGCTGATGTTGAGGGATGTGAAACATGTTCCATAAATATTGCATAATTTGTTATCTTCTTACGCTCTTGCTAATGATGGATTCATTAATTATATTGAAAATGGGAGATTGAAATTGTCTAGAGGATCAGTGGTATATGTGTGAGGAAAATGGATAATACACTTTTCATGATGGATGCAAAGGCATGCGATAGAGTGAAAAATGTACTTGCAAAGATGAATTTATCGAATTTGTGGCACAAGAAATCATCGTGCATATATCGAAGACCATCGACTAAGATAGAGAAGGTTTGGAAGCCGAATCATTCGAAGTTAAGTGTTTCAGGTGTTACACTTAAATTCATTTTTCTTTATAGAGTGCTACTTGTGAAGAAAGAATTAAAATAAAAGAGTGATGTGATAGACTGAGGGTTTCAAATTGCTCAGGGGGTGTTGATAGAGGGATCAATTAGTTTCTAAAGGTACTCTTTATTATGTGGAGATCACTATTATGGGGGATCTAGGTGTTATTGGTTCTAGTCTTATTCAACAGGATAGTACAAAAAAAGGTATGATGAATAATTATACAATTTGTTTTCTTTTGCAAAGTGTCTTTCAGGTTTCCATCAAAAGTGAAAAAGTGGGATGTCATATTTTTGTAGAGGATGATGGTTGGTGTGAAACTGAACAGATTAAAATCCAACTGTTTTCATTATAATTTAATTTCCTTCTTTTATGGACTAAAGAGAGTTATTTTTTAGGTTTATCCTAGTTCTGGTTTCTCAAATTTGAAGATAATGTTATTTTTAAATTTGAACATGGTGGTTGACTTCCATTTCTTTTGGTGCATTTATGAAGAAAAATATTTTGTTTATATATTATTTGAATGATATGAGATACATGGCCTATAAAAGGAAATATGTGGTAACCTAATGGAGGGATAGGAATAGAAATGTTTCATAGAAGTTGTTGTGCAATAAATAAGTGGGTGACTTTGGGCATGGGCGACACTGTGCAACATAAAATTTTGGTTATGAAACATTTGTGCAATGGTTTATTCGAGGTGCTAAAAGGATTTTGTGTGTGTAGTTTTGATCTTTTAATGGTGAATTATTGTTCAAACATGATTATCGGATTTGCGACAGAGGCGTATTAGGGTGTGAATTCTCACACAGGTTTTCAATGTTGTATTTTTAATTTCTGTTTTGGGATTCTACTTGGATTTTTATACCCTATGATTTGTAGTGGAATTTTCAATGTTTCCCAATTTTTTAATCCTCCTAATTGGAGTGTTTTTTCACATTATATTTTTTTTCCCCATTTATGTTCTTCTTTTATTTATGCTCTCTGTTTTCATTGGAAATTCTCATAATTTATTTTTCACAACTGATTTTATTTTTCTGGAACCCATCCACCTCCTCCCAAAAAATTTTAGGAAAGAATTCATGGTAATTTAAATATGGGACTTGATCAATATATATAGTCTATTAGCTATATAAACTTTTAATTCTAGGAAACAATATGACATCTGTATTGTCCATTGTATGTTAATGTGGAATGGGTCTAAGAAACAAAATTATTTTCCCAATAGTCAGATGGTGCCATGATGGATTTATATGTTGAGGTTTCTAGTGAAAAAAATGTATAAGTGTTTGATGAAATAAGAATAAAAGAGTCATTGAAGAAGGCCCATCCCTAGAAAATGATTCTATTCCCAATGATGTGGAATAAGATAACCAAACTGATGATCCATATTGTAGCAAGATTAGTTTGATAATGAGGAAGTGTCTAATGATGGAGCAGACGAAGACAACAATGATGATGATGAGGAAGCTATAGAGTTTGGGGAGGAATATTAAAGAAACTTAGTAGTTATATAACATCCTCAACACATAATAAATCATCCACCCCTCTTCTCATCTTGGTTTAAAGCAATGCCACATTTTGCTGAATTTGATTGGAATGTTATCACACTATCAATGGAGTTTCTAGGAGTTGTAGTGGATAAATTAGTTAAACTAGAAAAAAAATTATACATTGGAAGATATTTTCCAAGAAAAGATTCCATGAATAACATACTAAAAATATTTCATATTGAGCGACACTATAGATATTTAGTTTACGATTAAAGTAATAAAAAATAAATCATATACTGGGACAAATATGAGGATTATTTTAGATTCCACTTGAGGGAAATTCCTAACAATGCATTTGGAGGTTAGAAAATTTATAATATTGAGGTAGCTCATACTTACATTAATCCAAAACTGACAAAAGATCATACATCATTGAATGATAATTTTTTTCATCTATTATTGTTGAGATGATCATGACCTTCCAAGATATTCTTATAGCCCTTGTGAAGAAGAGGATAAAAAATTTGGTTATAATATTTTCTATAAAAAGGAATGGATAGAAAAACACACAACCACTTTCAAGGTCTACGGTGATTGGGATGACTCGTATTGGGTGTTTTAAAAATTGATATCCATACTGAAACACAATGACCAAGATATATTCCTTCTTGATATAAATTAACATGTGTCTCAAGATAACCATTTGATCCATATAATAATTTTTTTTAGTTTTTGTGGACATTACTTTAATGTATTGTTGTGTTTTGTTTCTATAAATAATTAATACAAATTGATGGGACATTTCTATATGGAAAATATATAGAAATATGTTCGATTGAGGTAACCCGAGATGGAAATCGTTCACCTCTACCACTTTCATTTTCCATTTTAGAGAAGAAAAATTATAAATCACAAAGTTTATTTTTAGAAAGTATCAACAACCATTTTACCCACATTTAGGGTGTCTATTTAATATATGATCATCATCGAGCAATCAATGTGGCAATAAAACCATTTAAAAAAAATATAAAAACAATTTTGTAAATAATTTTGTAACAATCCGTGTAAATCATCCTTTAGTTTCCACAATAATCCTTTCATATTCACATTATAAGAAATATAATAATTACATTTGATATGACATGAATTCATAATCAAACTATCTATGGATACACCATAAATAAGGAATGTGAGAAAATAATGATGAAATATACCATCATGTGAGAAATCATACATAAATGAAAAATCACACCATTTGGACTGTAACCTTTTGGTATATGTATTAGACATGAAAGAAAGCCACAATCCATAAATTGGATCCATATGATATAACCTATGTGTGAAAAAATATATTTTTAAAGTAAAAACCATTTAAAAACATGACTATATTATAGCAACTGGATATAGACATAGACTAATTTGGATTTATCTAGTGTATTCTTATTCCACCTTGATAGTAGGAATTACTTCATTCTATGAAGCTGATGGGGAGGTAGGATGTTGATTAGCACCAAATACATGTTGATTATCTCTACCTATGGGATTGACATGCATTGTTTCACACCAAGGGAATGTGCACGTTGTGATTCCAACTATCATAGTAGATCGAGTATGATCCATGGTATAGATTAAAGTCTACACTATGTCTTACTCCACATGGTAGAGGGATTTAAGATACGGTAAGTTAATAAATTTACACTGGTTTATTTTTTATACATTTTTAATTCATTTTGAATCTCTTATAGTATATCATTTTACTATATTTTCCGCATGTATGATCCATAGGAGGGTGAGGTTTTTAGCCAGGTAAGGTACTATGATGCAACTAAGGAGATGATTCCAACATATCATGTTCTACATGATAATATCTTTGATCATCCACCTCATGGATATAATGTTCCTTCCCAGGGTGAAGGGGTTCCTACTTAGGAACCTACTCTTGCAGCTACTGATGTTGAGTGGTTATAATGGTGATAATGTAGACCATGTCATGCTGCACATGAGGCCTCACCTATTCCATTCGTAGAGGTCACACCTATAGCATTCCAGCCTTAGCCGATTGTGTACGTGAACTAGGAGGAATGGGATCCATTTATATTGTCAATATATCCATAGTTTTTCCTAGGTATATCTGATCTCTGAATATATCATGGGTCATATACCACACCTAAAGATTTTATGATTGTTCCATCACATGCCTTATAGTTCCCCCAGCAGATGATAGTAGGTCCTTCCATATAGGTATTGGGAGAAGGATCAGGTAGGTGCACATGATGACATCCAGATGCCACCACCTCCCGATGATTAACTGGAAGAGAATCATATATACAATGTTTCAATTCCCAAGTAAGAGCCCTCTCAAACTCATCATACTCCACCCCAACACAAAGGGTGGAGATATTGATATAGGCATCCCATTCACACACCATATTGTGGGATAATACCTCATAATAGAAAAAAATTGTACTCATTTATTTGAATGTTTTATATTGACTTAATGGATTTGAAATAATAATTTATTCTATCCTCTATATGATTTTCAATCTATTAAATTGATGAAATTATTTTTACTATCAATCATTTTTTACATGTTTAACCACTCTTTATATATTTACTTATATTTTAATTATAGTTTAGATTTTATAATCTTACAAAGTTGACTAACTGAAACATATAAAAACTTATAAAATTTCAAGTAGGTGACATTAAAATCTTATAATATATTAACTATAAAAAAACTAATTAAAAACATAAAACATAGACTAAAAATCTAAATTTTATTGAAAATAAAAAATTTAATCATTATAATAAACCAAAATTAATTTAGATGACATAGACATTATTCATTAAAAAAATAATATTTACACATTAAAAAATCTATGCACATAAATTATAGTATAATTAAAATCTAAATGAAATTTATAACACCATCTTGACATATAAAAAATAAATAAAAATGAAAGGAACATAAAAAATTTAAATAATAATATAATTTTTTAAAATAAAAATATATTGCACCATTAAAATTATTTTTCATTATTTCCTTCCATGAAATTATTTTCATTTTCAATTATATTTTATATGTTTAGTAATTTCGTTAAATTTCATTTATATTATATTTAAACTTTATTATTTATTGACTTTCAAAGTCACTTACTTGAAACACTATTATGTTTCATGTAGTTGAATTTGAAAGCGTATAAATTATAAAATTTAAATACAATATAAATGAAATTTGGAAAACATACTCAACATATAAAAAATAATTTCAAATAAAAAATTCATAAATATAATATACAAAAGATAATTTTCATGTCACAAACTTTGTTTCTTAAAAACATAACATTTACACTTTAAAATATTAACTAGAATAATTCTTATTATGTATTATATTATTAATTAAATTAGTAAAATGTATTATTAATTATGTTATTATAATTAAATATTAATAATTAAAACATTAGTAAATATTAATTATATTATTAAATATTCATTATATTATTAAAATTTTAAAATAATTTCTTTAATAAATATTAATAATGATGTAAATAATATAATCATTATTGTAACTATTAAAGTAGTGAACACTGTAATTTTGAAATAAATATTAATTAAATTATATATATAAAATTTTTAATCATTAATAATAACGGTATTATTAAAAAATTATTTGTATATATATGTAACTAAAAAAATATATAAAAAAACATGGTATATGGTTGACAATTACTAAAAAAATAAAAAAAGAGTGCAGAGTCATACGATATTAAAGTATAAAAAATAAAAAAAATTAAACTATTATAAAAGGTCAATCCAAAGACTTGTAGTGACTTTCAAATAAAAAAGTTCAACACTTTCTAATAAAAAAATTCAACTAAAAAAGGCAAAAGGTGGTAGGGGATTATTGCCTTTTTCTTTTGGCCCAAGTGAAAGGGTTTAAGTCCCTTAGCTTCTTTCAGTTCCACCGAAAAACCTGAAATGTGTTAAAGGATTTAATTCCTTTTTTTGATAGTTTTAAAAAAATTGCAAAGATTATTTATTTATTTAAAAAAATATATAAAAACCCATGATTAATATGTGTAATTTTCTCTATCATGAATAAAATTGTAGTATCATTTTTATCAATAATGAAAGAATCCCTTATTATTTTTAAGTTGAAAAAAATAGTGGTGAAATTGATCCCATTTTATTACATATATATACATTACACCAACAAAACTGGATTTTATCTATCATTTTCTAGGCATGGATATTATGTGGTTGATTTTCAAACTTTGGTTCCATATAAACTACCCTGGAAATGTAAACACCCAACAAATCTTCTTTATGATTTAGATAAACTTCAAAATCCTATTGTTATAAAAGTAATGCAAGTATGATAAACTAATTCAAAATACTGAATAAGTTTAGGAGGGGAAGTGAAGTGCATAGGATTAACTCATGCTAAAGAATAACTATGATAATTTAGACTTACAAATATTTTATTTTGAGTCAAATCTAGAAGGTGTTTTGAGAAGAAAAAACTTCCCAAGTTCGAATCATCAGAGGTTTTGAGGTTTAATAAGCTTATATGAGGTAAATTTGAGGTCCAAAGGATTGAGTCAATTTAAAAGAAACAAGATTAGAAGCTTAGTATATGGGATACCATAAGTAGGAGTTCAAACAATATGTTGGGTAAATTGAATAAGAACACCAAAAGCTCATTAGTATTGTAAATCTTAGTTCAAAAATAAAAAGTTTGTACATTCACTAAAAGAAAACCGTCGCGAAACACGTTTTCGGGCTGCCATTTCGCGGCGGTTTTAAGAACCGCCGCGAAAAAACCGCCGCTAAACGGGGGAAAAAAATTATTTTTTTTTAAATTTTTTTAAATTTTATTCGAGGATTAGCGGCGTTTTTTTAAAAAACTGCCGTGAAATAGCGGCGGTTTCGGTAAAACCGCCGCGAAATGAAATGAAAAAAAAACGTGAGAAACCCCGAAATCACTAAAACGACCATAACTTTCAATCCGGGCGTCCTTTGAAGCGCCAAGACCAGTAAAATCGAAGCTCATGAAGAGATCTAAAGACACATAGATTCAAAACTGTGAGACGGTCTAAGGTGTGGAAGATATTAGAGTTATAAAAAAGTTGGAAAAAGTTCTCCAACTTCAAACGACCATAACTTTCGCTCCGGGTGTCCGTTTGGGCTCTACCACATATCAAATCGAAGCCAGCGAAGAGAGCTACGCACCAGTTTGACACAAGAAAGTTTCTGTCATGTTTTTAGACCCCAAAAACCCCTCCGAAGGCCTCCAAAACCCCATTTCTGTCACCGGTGTCCCATCGAACTTATCTTCAAACAGACCTAACTTTCGATCTACGTGTCAGTTCGGCCTCCTCCACCTTCCAGATCATATATCATTCTATGAGATTCAGTTTGAATGGTCGCGGCACCCACATGCACTCGTAGATCATATGTTATGGCCTTTTTAGTGGGTATCGTGTTTGTTATGTTTTCAATGTCTCGTTTCTAGCACCCGTTCTCCGTCAGCTTTTTTTAAATGGTCATAACTTCCGATCCGTCTGTCCATTCGGAATCTTTCACCTTTCATGTTGAAGATCGTCTCAGGATCTTTGATTTGACAGGTCGCGGATCTAAAACGGACTCTCGGATCATAAGTTATCTCCGTTAATGTGAGTCCAATGTTTTTGTCTCTTTATGACCGTTTTGACGGGTTTTAACGGTAGCTCCATTTATTACTGTTTATTTGGGTTTCCATGAGTTTTTATCTTTATCAATGGTTTTTTATGGGTTATTATGATGATTATGTTGAATTATTAAGGAGTTTTCCAGAGTTGTCACGAGTTTTCATGCATTCTCATTTTTTCTAATGCCTCATTCTTCATATGTTTCTCCATCATTTTTCATGCGTTTTTATGATTTTTCATCCCTTATCACGTCTTTTCATACTTTTTCATGTGTTTCCTTTATTATTTATTATTTATTATTTATTATTTATAATATACATTAATTTATTTATTATCTATTATTTGTAACTGGTTATTTATTATTTATTATTTATTATTTATATTTATTTATTAGTTATTATTTATTAGTTATTATTTATTAGTTATTATTTATTATTTATATTTATTTATTATTTATTTTTATTTTTATTTATATTTATTTATTATTTATTATTTATTATTTATATTTATATTTACTAATATTTATTTATTATTTATATTTATTATTTATTATTTATATTTATTTATTATTTATATTTATTTATATTTATTTATTATTTATTATTTATATTTATTTATATTTATATTTATTTATTATTTATTATTTATATTTATTTATTATTTATTATTTATATTTATTTATTATTAATTATTTATATTTATTTATTATTTATTATTTATTATTTATTATTTATATTTATTTATTATTTATATATATTATTTATTATTTAAATTTATTTATTATTTATTATTTTATATTTATTATTTATTATTTATATTTATTTATTATTTATTATTTATTATTTATTATTTATTATTTATTATTTATTATTTATAATTATTTATTAGTTATTATTTATTAGTTATTATTTATTAGTTATTATTTATTATTTATTATTTATTATTTATTATTTATTATTTATATTTATTTATTATTTATTATTTATTATTTATTATTTATTATTTATATTTATTTATTATTTATATTTATTTATTATTTATATTTATTTATTATTTATATTTATTTATTATTTATATTTATTTATTATTTATTATTTATATTTATTATTTATTATTTATATTTATTTATTATTTATTATTTATATTTATTATTTATATTTATTATTTATTATTTATATTTATTTATTATTTATTATTTATATTTATTTATTATTTATTATTTATTATTTTCTATTTATTATTTATTATTTATATTTATTTATTATTTATTATTTATTATTTATTATTTATTATTTATATTTATTTATTAGTTATAATTTATTATTTATTATTTATTATTTATATTTATTTATTATTTATTATTTATTATTTATTATTTATTATTTTTATTTATTTATTATTTATTATTTATATTTATTTATTATTTATTATTTATTATTTATATTTATTAATTATTTATTTTTATTCATTATTTATATTTATTTATTATTTATATTTATTTATTATTTATTATTTTCTATTTATTATTTATTATTTATATTTATTTATTATTTATATTTATTTATTATTTATTATTTATATTTATTTATTATTTATTATTTATTTTTATTTATTATTTATTATTTATTAGTTATATTTATTTATTATTTATTATTTATATTTATTTATTATTTATAATTTATTATTTATATTTATTTATCATTTATTATTTATTATTTATATTTATTTATTATTTATTACTTTCTATTTATTATTTATTATTTATATTTATTTATTATTTATTATTTATTATTTATATTTATTTATTAGTTATTATTTATTATTTATTATTTATTATTTATTATTTATATTTATTTATTATTTATTATTTATATTTATTTATTATTTATTATTTATTATTTATTATTTATTATTTATTATTTATTTATTATTTAATATTTAATATTTATATTTATTTATATTTATATTTATTTATTATTTATATTTATTTATTATTTATATTTATTTATTATTTATATTTATTTATTATTTATAATTTATATTTATTTATTATTTATTATTTATTATTTATATTTTTTTTATTTATTATTTTTTATTTTTTATTTATTATTTATATTTATTTATTTATTATTTATTTATTATTTATTATTTATATTTATTTATTATTTATTATTTTCTATTTATTATTTATTATTTATATTTATTTATTATTTATTATTTATATTTAATATTCCTTATTTATTATTTATTATTTATTATTTATTATTTATTATTTATTATTATTGAGTTTATATTTATTATTTATGTATTTTTTTTTCAATTAATATATATAAGTATATTAAATTCTGTTTATTAACCACATGGTGAGCTTGCTGGAGTGGTAAAGTCTTTGGAAAATATGCAAGATGTTAGGGGTTCAAATCTCACCAAACGCAGAATTTCTTTATATTGCGTGGGTATACATGTGCATGTGCATGTGCATGTGCATGAGCATGGGCATGGTCATACGTGGATAAATAAATAAAATAAAAATAAATACGAAATAAAAAAAAATAAATAAAATAAATACGAAATAAAATAAAGACGAAAAAAAACCACCGCTAAATTCCTTTTTTGCCGTAGTGATTATTGAAGTATTTCAACAGTAGTGGTTGAATCAAAAAAAGAAGTGGGTGAATTTGGTAAGGTTAGTGAACCATAAGACTCCAAAATTTTCACATAACAATTATGTGATGATAGAGGAGGATCTTCAACACCAGTACATGTCAGGAGTGTCTACAACCTATCAGAGTAGCAGGTGGGAGATGGGGGATGGTTGGAGGAGATGTCCAGGGAGTAAATATAGGTAGAGATTCTTCGGTATCATTCTCCAATATTCTAAAGAATTATATTATGTGAGATCATATTTTTTCACCTCATCTATGAAAATTCATGGATTATTGATGTAATATGATATTATAGAATTCAACATCACCTATAAATGATTAATATGTGTGTTTCTCTATATGGTGAATCAAATTTTAGTATGATTTTTCTCAATAATAAAATCACCCCTTATTGTTTTATGTTAAAAAATAGTGGTGGAATAGATCCCATTTTACTGTATATATAGATATGAAACCAACAAAAATGGAGTTTATATGTTGAGGATCAAGTTCATTAACTCATGTGGCATTTAAATAATGCACCAAAAACATCATACCTCTTATTTTTGGTGCTTCTCTTTAGGTTATATATAAATTTGTAGGTATCAGTAGTCTTATGTTTATTTTTAATATTTGGCTTCATATAAACCACCATGAAAAATGAAATATCCAACAAATATTATTTATTCTTTTGATAAGATTCTAAATCCTATTGTTGAACAAATTTACTAGTTGGTTGGGGATTCTCCAATAAATAATGTTTTTCTATTTTCTTGAGAAAAACCAAAAACTTTCTTTCATTAGGATTCTAATTTTATTGCAAAAAAATTTTAATTTATGGGTTTTTGTGTAGAGGGAGTTGTGTATAACCACTTCTAAATTTTTTATTAGTAATTTAGAAAGGGTTTCCTTGAAATAACCATATAAATTATATTTTTTTAAAAAAAAAATTTAGAAGAGCTTTAAACTACTGCCAGTATTTTTTTTCAGAAATTTTTAAGTGGATATTAAGAAAGAACTGATAAATATTGAATGTGGGTTTATATAATAATTTAAAAATTTTGATAAAATTAGAGTGAGTTTTAACTCTTACTAATTTTTTTTCTAAATTTTTTTCAATGGTTAGCTCGAAAACACCATTGAATATTAAATATTAATTAAAAATTTAAAGGTTAATGGGGATTTTATCCTCTGCTAAAATAAACATCACTAATTTCATAATTTAGGTGTGGTTTAAAGAAATCAAGATTTTATATATCATATTTAGTAATAATAATAAGTAACAAATCATTCCTTGTTTTTTATTTATATAAATATATATTAAAAATATTAACAAACAATAATTAACCATTATGACATAAATTCATTATAATTGAAATATATAAATACATTATGTAATTAAATATATGTGTTTGAATATATATCCACATATGTAACTAGGTATATAGGTATATGCACAATACATCATATAACTACATTATACAAATTCATTTATAATAACATTATAAATACATAATATAAATAAATTTTTTTAATAAAATATATTAAATAATTTTTAAATACATTATAAATATATAAATGTATTTAAATATATTATATAAATATGTTATGTAAATAAAAAATATTAACACAACGTGTACATAGATTATATAAATATACCATGTAAATATTGAACTACCCAATGAAATTGTTGAAGTGTTTAATTTCTATAGTATATGTTGTAAATTGAATTTGTGAGAATTTTTTCGATGAATTTTTAATGTTGAAGTGGTTATCTTCATAATTTTAATTTTGAATTTTATGAGTTGAGGTGACCTGATTCTATATTCAGAAGTTACACATGTTCTGAAAATCATAATTTACATCCAAAGACAATAGGTGAAAATTTCTCTACTGAGTTTCTAATGAAGGCACTCATGTCTATATGTTTTATGAATCCTTAAGTTAGTTGGTTTGTTGCAGTGTGGTAAAAATGAAAACGTATTGGAATCTCTCTAAAAACATTAAAGTAACTTAGAGGAAAGAATTTAAAAATGTCATAGAACACATAGAAATACATAATAATAATTATTTCTTATATAATAATAATCAATTTGAGAAAACTTTCAGAGGAGTTTCAAAAGGTAAATTGAGAAGATAAGAGAGTTGTGAAGACCAAACTATCTGAGTGGTTTAGAAATTAAGACACACAATGTTATGTTGATCTTACAAAGTAAAAAAATATCATAGTTTTTTCGAGATTCAAGTATGATTCAAGATGATTTGAATTAATAAATCTAAAGAGGGAGAGGGAGATGGCTCATGTTGATTTTGAAATATGGAGTTTTTTTGAGACATGAGGTGAATTATCCAAAAGATGGATGGAATAAAGAATTGGAAAAGTCCCTAAGAGTTTACATTGAGAAATGTAAGAGTAAAAATTTCTTTTGTAAATGTTATTTGTTTAATGGGAACTATGGGATGGATAAAGGATAAAGTATTAGAAGACCAATATTGTGTTTTCCTAGAAGGTGGATTCAAAAGTTGATTTTATAGAAGTTATGGTTGATTTTGATTAAAGGAAGTTGAAGTAGTCAGTTATGTTGATAACCATGGTTGATGTAAATCCAATAATTAATAGTAATACAAGTGTGAATTGTTGGAAGGGAACATAAAATCCATTCATTCAATGCATGGTGAATATATGGCATCTTTCCTTTTTATTACATAAATTTTCATTGCATTTTACAAACAGAGGATCTTTAAAGTCTAGTGTCTTGGAAATCAGGAACATAATACATGAAAACAACATAAAATATTCTTCTAAAACACTCGTAAGTCTTAATCATAGGTTAATCCTATGTATAATTACTACATATCATATCCTAGAGACATACATCAAAGGAAAGGGTGAGAAGAAGGCTCAGTAAGGAAAACAAGTGAAACAGTTGACATGTGATCTTGAGAAATATTAATAAGAACATGATAAAAGTTATAAAGGTAGGATAAATGGAGGAATAGGAATATCATAATAAATATAACTTTAATCATAACTTGAATATGTGGCTACAACATTTCATTTAGACATTCATGAACATATCACCAAGGTTTATCCCCGAGGTGTCATAAAAATTACCAAGGTTATTCACCAAGGTATCGTGAAACATGTCATCTCAAGAGATTAATTATTTTCCCAATACATTGGAGCACTGTCAGGGCACACCATTAATATGTCTTTATTTTCATGTGATATACATAGATCATAATCAAACATTTTATAAATAACCCATAGAGAATAAAAGAATTGGGTTTCATTTCAAAATTGTGACGTTTAATGAGTGCATAAAAATAAGATCATTATGTCATTTATAACCATTGGAAAGGGAGTTAGGGTTATATTTTTTTCAAATACAGAATCAAATAGATAAATTTGTTTGTCTTGATGAGGACCTCTAGATATAAAAATTTATTTAGGTATTGAAAAATATAAAACAAGATAATTCTTGAGAAAAAGAGAGAGAATTTTGAGATGAAATTTCTATAGCATAACTGCTATCTAACATGGTTTTAGAAAACATTGAAAAGAGAAGAGAAAAGATTCACCCACTCATAAATAAATCATAATACATTAGGGGTACATAATAAGATCATTGTATGGATATTTGATGGAAAACCCATATGA
This sequence comes from Viscum album, assembly GCA_963277665.1. Taxonomy (NCBI): domain Eukaryota; kingdom Viridiplantae; phylum Streptophyta; class Magnoliopsida; order Santalales; family Viscaceae; genus Viscum; species Viscum album. The sequence continues at coordinate 627,813,374 of OY728134.1, read as the reverse complement.
AAATGAAACCTGAAAGAAAAGAGAATATGCGATTTCTTTCACGAGAAATTCGGCAGCCTAACTGTGTCACTTAATAATTCAAAAAACAAATTGATGAGAGAGGAAAGGGTCTCTGAACAATTATACATGAAATTTAAAGTAATGAGAATATATAATAACATACCCTCAACTTAAAGAGATGAAAACCAGAAGACACAACATAAAGGAAGTCATGGCTTAAAAGAGGAGGGTGAAAGGATCCCTTACCTTGAAGAGTAACTTTGAAAGCTAGAAGGTCGGGACCTTGGGAGGCTTGAGGGAACCTTGGGAGGACTCCTTGGGATGTAAGGAGACCATAACTTCGTTGATTATGATTTTGTAATGAAATAAATTAGGGAAATGTCTTGGTATTTATAGGAAAAGTGAGTGAATAAATTATTAATTTCCAAGGGTCACCTCATCTGTAGTATTTGAAAAACCACGGGCTTTCCCATGGTACTTTCCCATGTTATTGGCCACTTAAGACACCTCATAGAATATCTCACTATTCATAAGTCAACCAGAAATATTACATCATTATTACATCATTAATGATGTCATTAAACACTCGAAACTCAAAATGTATTTTTACTATTCACTGAAAATTCAATTGTTTCAGAAAAATCCCAAAACTTTACCTTAACCTAATATCGATGCTCTAAATTCAAAAGTGAACTTCATTTTATGAAAATAATTTTCTAAATATTTTTAATTAAATTTATAAATAAACTCATTAGTTATTCCAAAAATACAACTTTAAAACTATAACTCATTTTGTAACACCATAAAAAAGTAATCAAGGCCCCATATAATTATCATATAACTATAAGACAATAAAGTAACAATTTATGATTACATTTTATGAAAATAAATTTCCATTTTAAATTACTTAATTAATTATAAAATTGTAAATAAAATATTTATGACATACAAAAATACCAAAACTTATAATATGATCGTTTTTTCACCATTAAGATGTTTAAATTGTATTTATACATCCATGGGTGAAGTTTCTATTTTTTGCCAATTTACTATTCATTACTATTCATATGGGTATGTTACTATTCATACTTTACTATTCACTAAAAATCAAGTTGATCTTATTAGACTCTAAAATTCTCACTGATCACAACTGTAGAAGACCATTTTTTGAAAATCATTTCACATTATTAATTATTTAAAGAATAAAAAATATTTTAAAATACCATTTTTTCCCTAAATTCATAAATAATACACATCCTATATTTATGCGGATATTTGAAATTCATAAACTTTTCCATAATAAGAAATAACAATTTTATTTATATAAAAGGATTGCACAAACCAGATAAGGTATCTTTACATAGCCCCTTATAACACCATCATAAGTTCTAAGTGTAAGTTGTGCTATGGTGATAGAATCTTGGGATGGCTTGGCCAACATTGCCTAAGTGGTGATTTCTATCAGCTTGAACTTCTCCCTTAGGCGATTCTGTTCAAGCTTCAAATCTTGAAGTTCGGCTTGGGCTTGGTCTAGAGAAAAGCCCAGTGATGCTACCTACTTCCCAAGCTCTGACAGATGGGCTTCATATGGACTGAGGCTAGTGGATGAGGCCATTCAATCTTCTTTCTATATTAATTAACCAAGATAACTGTATTTATAAAAACACAACGTTAAGACTATAGTTCCCAATGGTCATATTGACTAACGATCATATAACAGTCGAAACCCAACAGTCTCATTTTAATTATACCCACTTCATTAATTAAAGGATATAGTTTTGTTGAGTATAAAATAAAATAACACACAAATTTTGGAAACAAATATAATGAAAATGTTCAAGTCGTTACATTCTTGCCCCCTTAAGAAATTTTGTCCGCGAAATTTTATCTCATACCCTCTGATGGGAAAAGGTGTGGGTACTTCTGTCTCATAGACTCCTCCAGTTCCAAGGTGGCTTCTTTACATTTGTGGTTCCTCCAAAACAACTTAACAAGGTGGGTAGTCTTGTTGCGTAGAACCTTGTCTCTATGATCCAAGAGTGATACGTGGAAGACATCATGAACTTGTTCTAGATTTAGAGGAAGTGCAAGGCAATAGGTCACTCCTCCCACATGATCAAGGATTTCATAAGGGCCAATGTACCTAGGGATGAGCTTCCCTTTCTTCCCAAACCTCATGACTCTCTTTTAAGGTGAAATCCGCAGAAACAATTTGTCACCAACATCAAACTCCAAGTCCCTTTGACGATTGTCGACATAGATCTTTTGCCGATTCTGAGCAGCCTTAATGTGTTTTTTGATGACATGGACCTCTTCTGTCATCTCTTTCACAAGATCAGGACCAAGAAGCTTTCTCTCACCAGGTTTATCCCAAAAAGTAGGAGTTATACATCGCTTCCCATATAGATCTTTATAGGGTTCCATTTTAATGCTCGATTGGAAGCTGTTGTTGTAAGATAACTCAACTAAAGAGATATGTTGATCCCATCCACATTTAAATTCCATTGAGCAAGTTCTCAGCATGTCCTCGAGTGTTTTAATAGTCCTTTCAGATTGTCCATCAGTTTAGGGGTGATAGGCCGTAATGAAATTCAATTCAGTGCTCAGAGCTTGTTGAATACTTCTCCAAAATTTTGATGTGAACCTTGGATCAAGATCAGATATGATAGAAAGTGGAACTCCCTGCAGCCTTACTACTTCCTTCATGTAATTATTGGCAAGTTGGTCAAGAGAGAAATCTTCCTGAATGGAGATAAAATGGTAAGTCTTTGTGAGATGGTTAACAATAACCCATATCTCATTGTTTCGTTTGGAATTTCTCGGGAGACAAGTGACAAAGTCCATAGTGATATTGTCCCACTTCCATGCTGGTATGGGTAGTGGTTGCAATACCCCTTTAGGAAGTTGTCGCTCTTCTTTCACTTGCTGACATACTAAGAACCTTGAAGTGTAGTCATCAATCTCCTTTTTCATTTTATCCCACCAATAATGATCATGAAGGTACCTATACATTTTCGTGCTACCATGATTTATAAAGAAAGTAGATCTATGAGTTTCATCCATTAGATCCTTCTTTATTTCAGGAATAGATGGAACACATAGTCTTGTACAAAATTTTAGTACACCTTCTTGATCAGTATTGAACTCAGGAAACTTCCCATCCTTCACAGCCTCAAACTTCTTCTGTAACAAAGGATCTTTTTTTCTGAGATTTCTTGATCTTCTCTAGTAGTGACGGTTAAGAACTCATTTGGGTTAGGATTGATGATTTCCTTTCCTTTATAATTCCCATGTCCATTTTTACTAGGTCATTGTTCAAAGGATCTCTTTGAATCCTCATAATGGACAGAATAACTAGGTCTTTCCTACTTAATACATCATCGACTTTGTTTTCTCTTCTGGGATGATAATGAATTGAAAAATCATAGTTTTTGAGAAGTTCCAACCATCTCCTTTGTCCCGTGTTCAATTTCTTTTGTGTGAAAATATACTTTAAACATTGATGGTCTATGTATATATCACATATCTCCCCTTAAAGATAGTGCCTCCATATCTTGAGAGCAAAAAAGACCGCAACCAGATCCAGATCATGTGTAGGATAGTTCTGCTCATGATTATTCAAATTTCGAGATGCATAAGTAATGGCTTTGTCAATTTTCATGAGGAATCACCCAAACCCTTTCAGATATGCATCACTAAAAATAACTAATCCTTCTCTAATTGAGGGAAGAGTTATTACGGGTGCAATAACCAATCTCTTCTTAAACTCTAGGAAAATTTCCTCGCACTCTTTTGTCTAGATGAACTTGTCCCCTTTTCAAGTTAATTTGGTTAATGGATTAGGAAGTTGTTAAAAGTTTTTCACAAACCTCCTATAATATCCCGCTAATCCAATGAAACTATGAATCTCAGTTATTGTTGTAGGATGATGCCACTCCTCCACAACTTTTTTCCTTGTAGGGTCAACTGTGATTCGTTCATTGGTAACAATTTTCCCCAAGAAAGTGACTTGTTGTAACTAGAATTCAAATTTACTGAACTTTCCAAAAAGCCTCTCCTTCCGTAAAGTTTTCAAAATAACCCTTAGATGATCCTAATGCTCCTCACTACTTTTGGAATATATCATAATATCATCAATAAAAACTACCAAAAAGTTATCATGGTAGTCCTTAAACACTCTATTCATCAAATCCATAAAACTAGAAGGTGAATTAGTCAGTCCAAAAGGTATAACAACAAACTCATAATGCCCATATCTTGATCGGAAGGTAGTTTTTGGAATATCTTATTTATTCACCCTCAACTGATGATAACCATATCGAACTCAATATTATAGAAGAATTGAGCCCCATGAAGTTGGTCAAATAAGTCATAAATTCTTGGAAGAGGGTATTTGTTCTTCACTGTGATCCCGTTCAGTTCTCTATAATCAATTAATAACCTCATCGATCCATCCTTCTTTTTCACAAAGAGAACAGGTGCTCCCCAAGGAGACACACTCGGTCAGATAAACCCCTTCTCCAAAAGATCCTGGACTTATTTATTTAATTCCTCCAGCTCCACATTTTCCATCCTATACATGGTCTTTGATATCGGGTGAGAACTAGGTATAAGTTCAATGGAGAACTCTACCTTTCTTTCTAAGAGAGGTCCAAGAAACTCCTTAGAAAATATGTCAATGTATTCCTGGATGATGGGGACATTTTCTATCCTCAAACTCTCATTTCATTCTTCTTATTCATTAATAAATTCCATAAATAAGGATATAGGAGGTTCTTCTAGACAAATACCAGGTTGAGATATCTCTCCTTGAAAGATAACTATAGGTTTTCCATTCAAGACTACTGAGATTTCCTTGCTTCCACATTTGATCTTATCATTATACTTTGAGATCCAGTCCATCCCTAGTATAATGTCAAATTTCAGCATGGGAATGACTAATAGATTTGTGATAAGATTGTTCTCACTAAAGTAAATACTAGAGTTTCTAAACACTAATGATTCTTGGATAATGCCACAAGGAGTCTTGACTTATAACTAAACTTTTAGCAAATCTGGGGTTGATTCTAAATTCTTTGCAAACTTGGAGGAAATAAAGGAATGTGTAGAGACCCAATATTGACATACATGGACATTACATTACTTTTTTGGAATACTTAATACATAACAAAAACAAACACACAAGGACCGTAATAGTTTAGTGTCATTGGAAACACGAAATATAATCTTCGAATCTTGGTGAAAGATCTTCAAAATCTCCCATAAAGATCTTCCCTTTTTTTTTCTTACCTAAAACCTTTCTTTATATCCTGGGGAAAAGAAAACATATAATGGGTGAGCTAAAATTCTTATTAAGGGTATGCATGTAGAAAATAAAACAAATCATATACATTTGAACTTCAAAATATGAACATAAAGTTTACACATCAAAATATTGAGTTGTGAAATAAATCTTGGCAGTACGTAAGGAATAGGTCATAAAGGAACATAAATCATGATAAAATAGCATGGTAATAAAACATTTAATTTTGTAAAACCATTAGTCACATGATATGATTTCTATAGTATCCAAGGCATTGCTTCCAAGACCATCTTAGTGGACAAAGTCCCTTTCTGAATCGAGTTCACTCCTCGTTCCAGTCTTGTATCACTAAACCAGATTAACTTAATATTCCATCCATGTTTATCTAATGAGATATAAATCTTTACCCAATGTATTAGAGGGAGATATAGGTCCCACCCATCTCATAATGAAATCATTCTTACTTGTTCCACAAATTAAACATAAATCATTCATCATAACCAAAAGAATAAAATGAGTTTCATAAACATCATCCCATCATAATGTAATCCATATAAAAAATGGATATCATTTAATCATAAGATGAATCAAAACATGTAAATAATAGGTACATTATACTTGAAACATAAACATGCTAAATAATGTTCTCTTATATGCAAAATAGTTTTGACAAAACATTTGAAATGAATTCTTGAAGAAAATATCTTTTCTTCTTCAAAATCATTTTCTTTTATCAAAATTACATGAAATTTTAAAAGGAAAGGATTTTTTTGAAAATAATCATGAAATATTATAGAGTAATCTTCATGAAGAAAAGGCGTTATGAAACCATAAAAATCCGTTCATTCCGTATAAGTTAAAAAAACATTTTCCTCGTACTTTTGCCGGAAAAGTCAAAACGTTCCTCATATGGTAAACAAAAGAAAGATTCCTTCCATAACACAATGTAAAAGTAAAAGAGGGGTAAACATGAATTTAAAAATACAGGGAAGAATATTAAACAATTTATGAAAAACATTTTTTTACATGGATGAAAAATATAACCCCAGTAAATACTTAAATATAATCAATCCCGGATAAAAATGAGATTGCAAAATTATCCCTTACCTTAGGTCCAATATGCTTCGTATGTATCCGAAACTCCTGTATAATGATTTAAATAATGTCATTGAATTATTACAGAATCATAATCATTGTTATGATATCATATATGGTTTACTTATGACTTTATATTACCCGTTCTTTTGTAAATTCCATGTTAAAGAAGCATTTCGGGTAAAATCGTTTTATTTATCGTACGTGTTTGGAGGTGTTGTTCTTGATATTATTATTAATTATATCATGATTTAATTAATTCCAGAATGTAAATCATGATTTATATATCATATATATTCAGTATATATATATAATAGATAGATAAATGAAATGAAATACACCGTTTATGGAGACGGTAGGCCGTGCGTACGCATGAACGCTGTTTTCCTTTCCTTATTAACTTGAATGGAAGTAAGTAGATGAAATATATATATACATAAATACTATAGCTTTATCATGTCATATATTTTATTATTATTCATTATATATAATTTATAATCATTCTTTAATGGTTAACATGGAGAATGAATCTCATCGCGTCGTGGAGACGATAATCCGTACGTATGCACGAGCGATGATATCATCACCATAATTATTGAATTGAATTGGAGTGGATGATATAATATCTCAGAATTAGTATGATTTCATACTAACAATATATATTTATTCTTTACACTATTATACCTATCCAAGTAAGGTGGTGGTGGAAAAAAAGATTACACCACGGCGTGGAGACGGTATTCCGTACGTATGCACGCACGATGATTTTGTTTCCCGTAGGATGGATAGAAGGTGAAATTTGGTTGTTTCATATTTATAATAACATATAAGTATATTAGTGGTACTTAATTTATTACTTTATAATGAAATAACTAAAGAATAAGAAGTTGCAGAAGAAAGAAAACTTGAAAGAATCAGTAGACGAGATTACCTCTTCTTCGACGCACCTCTTTTAAGCTTCCTCTTAAGGCACTAGAGTTGGTCTTTTGAAGAGACCAGAACCTCTATAATTTTTCTAGGGTAGTTGAGAAGGGAAATGAGCAGGGTTTTTTTGAGCTTGAATGCTCAAAATTGTGTAAATAGAAGAGGGAGGAGGTTCCCTTTTATAAGGGAGGAGAGGGTCACCTTAGAAAAAACTTAAAATATTATTTTATAATAAAGTCATATTCGGTTTTTAATAGCTCCAAATTTATTTATTTCAAAACTAAGGTGAGATGGGTCGAAATAATCTCAACCAATAGGTTTTAGACAAGTTTATGTAACTATTTTAACCTTATCATTTAGATTTAACTCTAAGTTAAATAATTTAACTTTTACCGTGTCTTCTTGTTTTCTTACACTATATGGTTAATAAACTCACAATAAAAATCCAAACGAACCCCAAGTGGTTCATTATTAATTTTTAAAAACATATCTAAGTCATTGAGCTGAACCTTAGATTTTTAGGAATAAAATAACAATTAATAATATAATATTTGTTTTAAAAACTATTTTATGTCAATTTTGACACTATTTGGTAATTGATTTTTGTGAAAATCATAACAGAATGATTAGTTCAAAAAAAGTTAATTAAATCAATACTAACATGTCATATTAACCTATAAAATTAGTTTAATTCATAAAAAGTCTCAAATTACATTTATTTGTGTATTTATAATATCAATTACGTTAATATTTCATTAATAAGGTAATTACTGCATCATCATTGTGTCATAAATAAATTAAATTATTTAATGTCTAAAAATTATAAATAAAATACCATTATGTAGGAAATAGTTTTAGCTTTCTATTTAATATTTATAGTCAAATTTATATATGTATAGCCCTATATTAAAAATGTTTTAGTTATTAAACATTGATTTTAACTCTTTTAACTCGTCTTTAAATAAAATAATAATAAGTGTCCTAATCTAATACAAGTGGACATAAAGGGTAATATTTTATTCCTAAGGTTGTTTTTGGTCGAATGAAACTTATCCAATATAATCAGGACATGTGTTAGGGTAATAATAATATCATTTTTAAACTTAATTACCCGATTTACTTTTAATCGTGGTAAATAAAAGTAAAAAGTAATTATTCATAAAAAATTATTTTCATATTATTGAACAAAATTTTACTCCTTGATATTAACCGCATCTCTCAGATTTTCGAAATTCAACTCACAGAAGCGGAAAAATTAAGTTTTATGTACAATGGAAAATGCTCCTAGGAGGTGGGTAAAAGACGGTGAAAAGTTCAATAAACTTTTTATATATCTAAAATTATTATAAAATGACTCCAATGAATTACATTGAACTTATATGGGTATTATGTATCAATTTTTACATAAAATAAATTTAAATAAAATAAATAATTTTTAAATAAAAACTCGGTTTTTAAATAGTAACCTAGTGTTTCCACTATTCATCAAAAATTTAAAGTTTTTAGAAAAATACCAAAAATTCACCCTAGGATAATTTCGATATTCCGAATCCACAAATGAAGTCCATTTTAAAAGATAAAATTTATAAAATTTCAAAAAGTGGGTATTACTATTCATAATGGCTAGTTCATAATAATATTATAATAATATCTCATTTAGTGAAACTCGATATTGCGTACTACACATGACATCGAAGAAGGTCTTGATTGCCTGTAATGAAGCCAAGTCAGGGTTGCGTGTAGTGAAAGCTCCGTTTGGTGTTCCGTATAACATAATAAAAACATATTTCATTTATAAATTAAACAAAATGAATACTTAAAGTTGCGTAGAATAATTTCCACAAAACGAACTTGAAATTGTGTGTAACACGAGCCAAGAATAGTGTTGCATATAGTGAAAGCTAATAAGGTGTTGCATATAGTACAAGATAATCTTGGCATAACGTACAACATAACATATCAAAGAAATTAAAAAGAATATATCTCCTAAAATCTCGTGGTGTTACATTCTACCCCCCTAAAAATGAATTTCTCCCTCGAAATTCATCGGGGTTAAAAATTTTCTACTACTTAAAAGTTTCTTTTATAGAAACCCACATTGTAAAAAGGAGTACTAAAAATTAATTTTAATAACTAAATTATGAAATGTAACGGTTACCCAAATTAACTCATCACTGGGTTTCCACAAAGGAGAACTTATGTGAAAATATGGATATAGAAGAAAAATATAACCATCAAGTTCTGATGGAGAGTGGTAGAGGACATGGCTATAAAAAAGCCAAAAATCACAAATCCATAAGTTTGTGATTATCTAAGGTACCATCTGATTCATTGGATATGAGGACACTAGGACAACATTTTTGGTTTTCAAGATCATTTCCCTAAAGGTGAAGAATTTTAATTAGAAGAAATACTTACTTGATTTTGGTACAATCTTACCATTTCTCATGCCTTGAACAATTTCCACTTCACCTCTTAAAGAAATAAAGTTGAATTTGTCTTTTTCAAAGTGTTAGCAGATCATGCGATAGAATGATAGGTCATTCCATCTATCTCAAACATATAGTTAACAAAAGTTATAAGTCCATCTTATGGTGAGATTAATCATATATGGTTCCAAAAATGGACTTATACTTCATTATCATACTGTTTAATAAAATAAAACTAGTTTCTACTAACCAGGGACTTACTGTAGGCCAGTGGTATGCGATAAAGGCCTGTCGCACTTCGGTTGTGGGTTCGATTCCCGCATCCTAGTCCGACGCGACAGGTTGTCCTTTTTCTAAAACTACATTATTATAACATTCCAGAAATAATATCGAAAAAAAGTTCTATACTTAAACAATACTATCTAATGTCCAACATAATCCATTCCAATATTTAGGCTTATCCAAAATACATATGTCCAATCTCATAGTATAAAGAAAATGATTACTTGAAAGGTTACATAACAAACACGTGAATACCATCATTTATCCCCCATATATAATAAAATATATATGTTTGTCACATTCGAGACATGTGAATACCTTAATCATGAATTCTCTTGAAAAATGAATACCCATTGAACCTTAGTGAAAACATTAATTCTTTCAAAAGTTAACTCTTTCCACATACCAAAATCCCAAAATTTCTATATACTCAATCCATGATATAACTTTGTCCTTATATCAGTTATGAGCTCATTTCATTTTCTCTTTATCCCTTCATTATGTGCATATCATCTTCTTTCCAAAAATATTTCAATCAATTTTCATGGTTACCGGTACCATATAATTATTGAAAACCAATACATAGATATTCCAAAATTCCACAATACCATAAATGAGATTCCATGATACTATTTTGAAATCCCATTACATAAACACTTAATCATTCCACAACATCATTTTCATACTCAACATCACAAATTTTGATTGCATATGACTTCCCTTTATCTTTTTAATTAAGAGGTTGCTCACTTCGATCATAATTAACCGTTGGATTAGGGCATTGATTAGCATAATGCCCCATTTCCTTGCACTTGTAGCAATGTAGTGTTGGTAGAGTATTCTCTGTAGTCTTTTCTCTATTCACATCATTATAAACCTTTTCCCCTTACTTCAACACTCAGCTGCTCTATGACCTTCTTTTCCACACTTGAAACATTTTCTAGTACCTTTTAGATAATCTCTACCATGCTTCTTTCCACACTTTGAGCATAAAGAAACATTCACCTTCTTTTCACCATTTTTCTGAGATTTTTCCTTGAACTCCATCTTTTGTTTCTTGTCAAAACCAAGAGATGGATATGTAACACCAAGTTCTAGTTCTACCTTGATAGCACAAAACACAATTTCTTCATAGGTATTGAAGTCTCTTATAGCTAATGCCCTTTGAAGACTTGGTTTTAAACCACTGAAGAATCGATCAACTTTACTTTCAGGTTGGATGATAAAGCCAGATGCATACCCTGAAAGCCTTGTAAAATTCACTTCGTATATACCAATAGATTCATAATCATTTTACTTAAGCTCAAGGAACTCCTTTTACATCTTTGTTCCAAGAATACGAGGGAATTACTTATTGAAAAATAAGTTCTTGAACTCATTCCATTCCATGGATTCAATTTCATCTTGGGGCCTTGTATTTTCAATTAGAGTCCACCACTGGTCTACTTCACCTTCTAAATGGTAAATATCTAGAATTACTCATTCATGTTATGAACAAAAAATTATGGAAAATATCTTTTCAATGGTACTGATTCATTGTTCAATAATAAGTGGATTAGAAAACCCACTGAAATAAGGTGGACGTTGCCTCATGAAGGACTCAATAAAATATTGTTCCCTTCTCTGCGCATTTGGAAGTCCAAAATGATTCATAGCTTGTGTAAGTATAGAAATAAGATTTTTCACTCCATCTCCCATAAAATTGGTTCGTTTAGGAGTACAATCATTAAATTTTCCATTACATTGATCAACACGATTCCTTCGGGTTTCAGCCACCGTCTAAAACCCAAAAAGAATAGTGTGAGAGGAAAAACTCATGCTAGGAAAACAACATACTAAAGGGGGATTAATTTAAATATATAACATCTTAGGTTTAATTCTAATATAATTACCGTAATTCTAGGACTATAAAATATACGTATACTTATCCTTGGAGACATCCCTAGACATACCTTAGAAATATCTCTAGGGATTTCACTAAAGTTTTTGCATCCTAGTTTCTAAAGGTTAACTAAACCTTTCATCTGATACTATCTATAGAGACCCAATATTGACATACATGGACATTACATTACTTATTTGGAATACTTAATACATAACAAAAACAAACACACAAGGACCATAATATTTTAGTTTCTTTGGAAACTCGGAATATAATCTTCTAATCTTGGTGGAAGATCTTCAACATCTACCATAAAGATCTTCCTTTTTTTTCTTACCTATAACCTTTCTTTATATCCTGGGGAAAAGAAAACATATAAAGGGTGAGTTAAAATTCTTATTAAGGGTAATAATGGTGAATATAAAACAATCCATATACATTTGAACTTCAAAATATGAACATAAAGTTTTCACATCAAAATCTTGAGTTGTGAAATAAATTTTGGCAGTACGTAAGGCATAGGTCATAAAGGAACAAAAATCATGATAAAATAGCATGGGAATAAAACATTTAATTGTGTAAAACCATTAATCACATGATATGATTTCCATAGTATCCAAGGTATTTCTTCCAAGACCATCTTAGTGGACAAAGTCCCTTTCTGAATCGAGTTCACTATTCATTCTAGTCCTGTATCACTGAACCAGATTAACTTACCATTCCATCCATGTCTATATCATGAGATATAAATCTTTAACCAATGAATTGGAGGGATATATAGGTCCCACCCATCTCATAATGAAATCATTATTACTTGTGGGACAAATTAAACATAAATCATTCATCATAACCCAAAGAATAAAATGGGTTTCATAAACCTCATCCCATCATAATGTAATCCATATAAAACAAATGGATATCATTTCATCATAAGAAGAATAAAACCATGTAAATAATAGAGACATTATACATGAAACATAAACATGCTAAATAATTTCCTCTTATATGGAAAATAGTTTTGACCAAATATTTGAAATGAATTCTTGAAGAAAATATCCTTTATTCTTCAAAATCATTTTCTTTTATCAAAATTACATGAAATTTTAAAAGAGAAGGTTTTTTTGAAAATAATAATGAAATATTGTAGAGTAATCTTCATGAAAAAAAGGCATTATGAAACCATAAAAATCCATTCATGCTGTATAAGTTAAAAAAACATTCTCCTCGTACTTTTGCCGGAAAAGTCAAAAAGTTCCTCATATGGTAAAAAAAAGAAAGATTCCTCCCATAACACAATGAAAAAGTCAAAGAGGGGTAAACATGAATTTACAAATACAGGTATGAGTATTAAAAAATTTATGAAAAACATTTTTTGGACATGGATGAAAAATATAACCCCAGTAAATACTTACGTATAAGCAATCTCAGATAAATATGAGATTGCAAAATTATCCCTTACCTTAGGTCCGATATGCTTAGTACATATCCAAAACTCCTGTATAATGATTTAAAAAATTTAATTGACTTATTAAAGAATTATAATCATTGTTATGATATCATATATGGTTCAATTATGACTTTATATTACCCGTTCTTTTGAAAAGTTCATGTTAAAGCAGCGTTTTGGGTAAAATTGTTTTATTTATCATACGTGTTTGGACTTGTTGTTCTTGATATTATTATTACTTATGTCATTATTTAATTACTTAAAGAATGTAAATCATGATTTATATATCATATATATTCAGTATATATATATATATAATAGATAGATAAATGAAATGAAATACACCGTTCATGGAGACGGTAGGTCGTACGTATGCATGAACGTTGTTTTCCTTTCCTTATTGACTTGAATGGAAGTAAGTAGATGACATATATATATACATAAATATAGTAGATTTATAATGTCATATATTTCATTATTATTCATTATATATAATTTATAATCATTCTTTAATGGTTAACATGGAGAATGAATCTCATCGCGTCGTGGAGACGGTAATCCATACGTACGCACGAGCGATGATATCGTTCCCATAATTATTGAATTGAATTGGAGTGGATGATATAATATCTCAGAATCAGTATGATATTATAATAACCATATATAGTTATTCTTTACACCATGATACCTATCCAAGTAAGGTGGTGGTGGAAAAACAGATTACACCACTGTGTGGAGACGGTATTATGTACGTACGCACGCACAGTGATTTCATTTTCTGTAGGATGGATAGAAGGTGAAATGGGGTTGTTTCATATTTATAATAACATATCAGTATATTAGTTATAATTATGTTATTAATTTATAATTAAAAAACTAAATAAGAATAAGTTGAAGAAGAAATAAAACTTGAAAGAATCGGTAGAAGAGATTACCTCTTCTTCGACGCAACTCTTTTAAGATTCCTCTTAAGGCATTAGAGTTGGTCTTTTTGAGGAGAACATAACCTCTATAATGTTCCTAGGGTAGTTTATAAGGGAAATGGTCATGGTTTGGCCGATATTGAATTCTCAAAATTGTGTAAAGAGAAGAGGGAGGAGGTGCCCTTTTATAAGGGAGGAGAGGGGCACCTTAGGAACAACTTAAAATATTATTTTATAATAAAGTCATATTCGGTTTTTAATAGCTCCAAATTTATTTATTTCAAATCTAAGGTGGGAATGGGTCGAAACCCTCTCAAGTTCTACTTTCATCGCACTTTGCACGATCTTCTCATAGCTATCATAATCTCAGTTGGATAGATTCTTCCGCAAACGAGCTATCAGTTTACCAAAGAATCTATCAACCTTTCTATTTGGATCCATGACAAAGCTAGAGGTGTAACGTGAAAGCCTGGTGAATTTCATCTCGTAGCTTCCAACAGATTCATTATCTTTCTACTTCAGCTCGAGAAACTCCTTCTCCATTCTTGTTCTCATGGAATGAGGGAAATACTTACTGAAGAAGATCCCTCTGAACTCTTCCCACTCCATAGCTTCAACCTCCACTATTTTCCTTGTGTTTTGAATCATCTCCCACAACTGATCAACTTATCCTTCTAAGCGATAGACTGCCAGGGTGAACTTCTCTTGCTATGAACGGTGGAGTACAAAAAGTATCTTCTCGATAGAGATGATCCACTACTCAGAAATCAATGGGTCAATTGATCCACTAAAGTTTGGTGGTTGTTGACACATAAAGGGCTCAAAAGAATGTTGTTCCCTTCACGGTGAGATTGGTCTCTCAGCTTGATTCAAGTTATTTCCCATAACATGAGTTAGTTGGTTCATCATTCGCATGAATGTTTCTATTCCGGTTTCCATCAGAGGGTCATCAGTGAATGGTCCATTGCGGTCACCATTTGCACGGTTCCTCCTATTTCCTGCCATTTCTAAATGAATAAATCCATAGTGAGAAACTTATTTCATTTACGAATATTTTAACTATAAGGATTTTATGTCTTAAAATTTCATGCTCAAACAATTACATTTCTCTATAACTCCTTCATAATGATTCATAAAAATCTTATGATTAACTAAAAATATCCCCCGGGAGTGTCATAACCAAGAGTGAATCAAGGCCCGTTGTTGTGTACCAAGACACCCCAGGTCAAGCCGGAAACTCCTTGTTGGAGTTTTCACTCCTAGGTACATGTAACATCCCAAGTAAGTAATGAATAATAGATATTTTTATCTATGTTTATTAATGATTAAGATAGTGTTATAGAGGCTTAAAATGAAAATAAATACAATCTTATGCATGGAATACACTAATATTCTTAAAAGATTGTTTTAGTGCCTTTTGATGGCAAACCATTTTTTGAATCTATATTTTGACAATTTTATAAACTATGTTTGTCAAAATAAACTTATTCTTTATTATTGGGACATCAAAATTTACCTTGTGTGAATTTTTGGTATTTTTCTGACAATATTCATTTTTTTAATGAATAGTGAAAAATACTGCATTTTACATCAAAACTGCTTTTTAACCTAATTTATTTATATGATTAGATTATGTTTTGAATTGGTTTTGAAGTTAAATTAGAATATATTTTTACCATTTTATCCAATGGTGGTCATTGGAATCAATTTCACTTTGAAATTAGACTTAAACTGGGGTCAATCTTTTGATACTTATTGTTTTGTAAAAACACGCTATTTGCTCTGGCAGCGGGAATTAATTATTAAATTAATTAATGTGACTTATATGATTTGAATTTTTTAAAATAGACTTCATTTTTGAGTTCGGAATATCAAATATAGCTTAGGGTGAATTTTTGGTAATTTTCTGAAAAACTTCAATTTTTGATGAATAGTGAAACCACTAAGTGGTAATCAAGCAAACTGATTTTTTCAGTTAAATGAAAGTTTACCACTAATGTGTATTAAATTTTGAAAATCCGACATACATGGTTGTCATTAAGAAGTAAAATGTGGTTCAATTAGATTAAAATAATTTTTTTGGTGAATAGTAACTTATTAAGTTTTTAATCACGATTAGTGGTAATTAGTGTAGTTTAAGGTATAAATAATGCTTTAATAATATGAAATGACCTATACACATGTCCCAACCTTATTGGTTGTGTCATGGCCGACCAAGACAAGCCATGGTTCAACTTGGGGACCCCATGGAGACATTTTGGTTGGGAAATGACATAAATAACTTTTTATTTAATGTAAAAGTAAAAATGACACAAACATAATATGTTTTACAAAAACAATTTTTACATGGGGTTATAAAGATCATATTTTTGATTATAAATAGTCATTGGAAATCTAAAAAAATTTCCTACATCATAGTATTTGTTTTATGATTTTTAGACATTAAATAAATTAAATTATTTATGACATAATAATGATGCAGCGATGACATCATTATTTGACGATTTAAATAAAATCGAATGATAATGTAAAATCTATAAACTACACATGTCCAAAACTTATTGGATGAGTGGATTTAGAAGCCTTATCACCTTATCCACGAATTATATCAATGTGGGACCTTTTGAAACCGAAACACATTTTCAAATAAAGTAATATTTCTTTACTTTTAAAAAGTGCCCCTCCTCTCATCTTATAAAAGGCCCCCACCTCTACCTCATTTCACACACTACTCAAGCCTTTGGCTCGGCCAAACCCTGCCCATTTACTCTCTCCACATCCCTCTACTCATCCTAGAGGATTCCCTTTGGGCAGAATCCTTTCAAAGGAAGCCTTTAGGCTCAAATCAAAAGGCGTTACACTTTTAAAGGTAATTCATTCTCTCATGTTCATTTGTTTTATTTTGCTTCTCCAACCCCCTAAACTCTTTTTATTTACTTCTTTTGTAACTAAACCAGTATCTTCAATATACTAGTATGTTGTTATAAGATTTATTTGAGCTACACTCTCACACAACTACATCAAATGGTTAAAGAACATACGGTTTCCGTGGATGGCGAAATTCTGCCTCCCGAAACGATTATTGTTCAATACTCATTTAACACCTTCAAAGGTGGCCATTTTTATGTCACTATTTTTATATATGATATATAATATGTTTATGTTTTCCTTAAGCTTCTGTTTTTTTCATTTTGGGCATACCTTTATGGTTTCCATTATGGGTAAACACGATATCTTCATTTTAGGAAGTGCGGACTACCGCCCCCTCAAAGTGATTTGATTCGTTAAATACCATATGTGGGACATATAAAGGATGGAACTATGATATTATATATGATATTATACTGGAATTATAATAGACTTTTATATCATTATGATTCCATTCTATAAAATACGAAATTGAAATGAAAGTAGCGTTCATGCGTACGTACGGCTTACCGTCTCCATGAACGGTGCATTTCATTTCTTACCTCTAAATGATTATGTAATATTATAAATGCATGTATGTACTGGATATATATGAAATATATGATATCTACATCATGAATACCATTCTGGATATAATGAACCTTTGACCAAATTAACAACATGTAAGTGTAAGAAGTCTATTTTTGACTTAAGAACCAAATACCGACAAAATGAACATTATTAACTTAACTGATTACATGATGTTCATAACATGGTATAAAAGGAATAATGAACTTGAAAAAGATTCATAATCATTTAGAGATTAACTCAAGTTTATTATTCATGAGAATAAAGAACGGTCGGGTCAAGTCAGATACGAGGTATGAGACTTCGTCTCAATCTCCTTTCATTGAGGCATATTTTATTTTATACACAACATTATTTTATACGGTGTATAAACCCCTTTTACTTTTACTTTTATTCAAAAGGAATCTTTTTTATACGAAAAATTTACTAAACGACAAAAGGGATTGTTTTTGTCGTACGTATGCGGCGACAACGACTTCTCCGCCGTCGTGACCGTTATTTGAGTTTCGGCTTCCTCTACAAGCCATACCTTCTTTTTAAAAGAAAAATAAATACCATATTTTACTTTTCTTTTATTTTGGTATTGAAAATGGTTTTCATAATGTTTTTATATCAATGTGTTGTATTGATATCTCGTGATTGAAATGTGGAAATTTTATGTTTCCTTTATGCATGTTTTATGTGATATGATTATGTTATGGTTCTTGGGCATTATTATGAAGACGGGTGGTTCCGTGATAAACTAAGAGTGAGTGAGCCCGTTATAGCTCTCCAATGCATTGGGTAACGCGAAGGAGTGAAACGTTAAGGTTTCTCCGAAGAGATTTTAGGGAATATACTGTGATGGGTATTCCAAACGTAACCAAGAGGGTTACTCCCTATATAAGAATGTTATGAATGCCTCAAGTTACCTTTATGTCTTATGATTTATATGATTTATTCATGATTTTATGAGGTATGTTAAAGTGCCTATGTTTTATGGGTAAAGTATGATTTCATTCTTATGTATATATGAACTCATGTTTCCTTTCCATGTTTTTTTTATAACCCATACTGAGTTTTTATGCTCATCCCAAGTTTTTGAAATGTTTTTCACAGGTCAAGGGAAAGGTACATGATAAGATGATAGAGTCAAGGATGTGTCAAGAAATAATCCATGTTTTATTTTAAATGTGTTTCCATTGATGGGAATGAAGAATACTATCTTTATGTAACCACTTTGTTTATATGTGGAATGTAATGCAAGTTTTATGATCTAATTCTCTAAAACTCTAAACCTGAAAAGATCCTCAACGTGTAATCTTGTAATAACTCAAGATTAAGTATGGTTTAAGGCTGGGGCCTTATAGTACATTTGTGCCAGAGCCGCCTCTACCTGCTCGTATCCATACAGGGATGTATTTGCTTGATTAACCACTTACTCCATACTCACCAAAATACCAGGAAGTTTTTCTACATTTAAAATTTTATATGGGATTATTACTAATGTTTTCATAGCCTAATTTTCATAAATAACTAATCTATCATGTGATACAAACTATGGCATGCCACCTTTTTATTACACAACTTTTCATTATATTTTACAAACATTGGATCTTTAAAGTCTAGTGTCTTGGAAATCAGGAACATAATACATGAAAACAACATAAAAAATTATTCTAAAACACTCTTAAGGCTTCATCATAGGTTCATCCTATATATAATTACTGCATCTCAAATTCTGGGGACATTCATCAACGGAAAGGGTGAGCAAAAGGCTCAGTAAGGAAAATAAGAAAAACAATTGACATGTGATCTTGAGCAATATTAATAAGAAAATGATAAAAGTATTAAAGGCATGATAAATGGAAGAATATTAATATCATAATAAATAGAACATTAATCATAACTTGAATATGTGGCTACAACATTTCATTTAGACATTCATGAACATATCACCAAGGTTTATCCCCGAGGTGTCATGAATATTTCCAAGGTTATTAACCAAGGTATCATGAAACTTGTAATCTCAAGAGATTAATTCTTTTTTCAATGCATTGAAGCGCTATCAGGGTGAAACATTAATTTTTATTTATTTTCATTTGATCCAAATAGATCATAATCAAAAATTTCACAAATGACCCATAGAGAATAAAAGAAATGGGTTTCATTTCAAAATTGTGACGTTTTAAGAGTGCTTAAAATAAGATCATTATGTCATTTATATCCCATGGAAAGGGAGTGAGGTTTATATTTATGTCAAATCCAGAATCAAATAGATAAATTTGTATGTATTGATGAATACCACTAGAAATAAAAATAGATTTGGGTATTCACAAAAATAAAACAAGAGAATTCTTGAGAAAAAAAGAGAGAATTTCGAGATGAAATTTATGCAGCATAATGACTATATAACATGGTTTTAAAAAACATTGAAAAGAGAGGGGATAAGATTTACCCACTCATAAATAACTCATAATACATTAGGGGTACAAAATAAGATCATTTTATGCATATTTTAAGGAAAAATCATACGAAAGAGAAACATGAAAGAAAAGAGAATATGCGATTTCTTTTACGAGAAATTTGGCATCCTAACGACGTCACTTAAAAATTCAGAAAACAAATTTATGAGAGAGGAAAGGGTCTATAAAAATTTACACATGAAATTTAATGTAATTAAAACATATAATAACACACCCTCAACTTAAAGAGATGAAAACTAGAAGACACAACATAAAGGAAGTCATGACTTAAAAGAGTAGGGTGAAAGGATCCCGTACCTTGAAGAGTAACTTCGAAAGCTTGAAGTTCGGGACCTTGGGAGGCTTAAAGGAACCTTGGGAGGAATCCTTGGGAGGTAAGGAGACCAGAAATTTGTTTAGGATGATTTTGGAATGAAATTAATTAGGGAAATGGCTTGGTATTTATATGAAAGGTGAGTGAATAAATTATTAATTTCCAAGGGACACCTCATCGGTGGTATTTTTAAAACCATGATCCTTCCCATGGTATTGGACAATTGGGAAACCTCATATCATATCTAACTATTCATAAGTCGACCAGAAATCTTAAATCATTATTACATCATTAATGATGTCATTAAACACCCAAAACTCAAAACTGTATTTTTACTATTCACTGAAAATTCAACTGTTTCAGAAAAATCCAAAAAATTCACCCTAACCTAATATAGATGCTTTGAATTAAAAAATGAACTCTATTTTATGAAAATAATTTTCTAAATATTTTTAATTTAAGTTTTAAATAAAATCATTATTTATTCTAAAAATACAACTTCAAAACTATATCTCATTTTGTTACACCTTAAAAAAGTAATCAAGGTCCGATAAAATTATCGTATAACCATAAGACAATAAAGTAAATATTTATGATTACATTTTATGAAAATAAATTACCATTTTAAATTATTTAATTAATTATAAAATTGTAAATAAAATATTTATGACATATAAAAATACCAAAACTTATACGATGATCGTTTTCTTCACCATTAAGATGTTTAAATTGTATTTATACATCTATGGGTGAAGCTTCTATTTTTTGGTTAATATACTATTCATTACTATTTATATGGGTATGTTACTATTCATACTTTAATATTCACTAAAAATCAAGTTGATCTCATTAGACTCTAAAATTATCACTGATCACAGCTGTACATGACCATTTTTTGAAAATCATTTCACATTATTAATTATTTAAAAAATACAAAAAATATTTTAAAATTCCTTTTTTTCTTAAATTCATAAATAATACACGTCCTATATTTATCAGGATATTTGAAATTCACAAAATTTTCTATAAAAATAAATAACAATTTTATTTATATAAAAGGATTACACAAAGCAGCTAAGGTCTCGTTACATATCCCCTTATAACATTAGCATAAGACCTAAGTGTAATGTGCGTTATGGTGATAGAATCTTGGGGTGGCTCGGCCAACATTGCCCGAGTGGTGATTTCTCTCAGCTTGAACTTCTCCCTTAGGCGATTCCATTCAAGCTTCAAATGTTGAAGTTCGGCTTGGGATTGGTCTAGAGAAAATCCCAATGATGCTACCTCCTTCCCAAGCTCCGATAGATGGGATTCAAATGGCCCGAGTCTACTGGATGAGGCCATTCAATCTTCTTTTTGTATTAATTAACCAAGATAACTGTATTTATAAAAACACAACATTAAGATTATAGTTTCCAGCAGTCATATTTATCAACAGTCATATTGAACAACAGTCATATTGACCAAAAATCATATTGACCAACAGTCATGTTGACCAACGGTCATATAACTGTCAAAAACCAACAATATCATTTTAATTATACCCACTTCATTAATTAAAGGATATAGTTTTGTTGAGTATGAAATAAAATAACACACAAGTTTAGGAAACAAATATAATGAAAATTTTTGGGTCGTTACAGAATACATTCATATGATTCATGTCTAATATATATATATATATATATGTGTGTGTGTGTGTGTGTGTGTGTGTGTGTGTTATATTAAAAATATATGTGATGTATATTCGGTTAAATTATATGTGACGCAACGAATAGAACTTCCACTTCATCCCATGTAGTTTTCCATTAGTTTAGAACCAAAGGTTGGTTCGTTAAATGATTTTATTATTCATTGAAGAATTCAATGAATATTAAACCCAACAAACAGTAATGTCTGCAATGTGTTACAAATGGGGAGTATCAAGCTTCACCTATTTAAAGAGAAGAGTTCTCTTATATTTGGTGTGGTTGTATGAATAATATTCGTCTGACATTACTGTGATCATTAGTTTCATGAAAAGTTATTGAAGCTCTCTTATTACCAATGTGGCATTCATTGTTTTCTTAACGAAGGTTCTCACACCCCTTCAAAATCCAGGTGTCCACTTTATAGGATCAAGGAATCATCAACCAGTGTATCACCTTGGAGGTAGGAGACCTATGTTTTTTCCTCAATGATCTTCCTAAAAAACACTCGATTGAGACCAAGGAAGAAAGAAGATTCAACAATATCTAAATACCATGTATTTGTGGTGATATATTTTTTAGATTATTCTTACATGTTATTTCTTGGAGATAGATAAAGATATTTTTTGGGATACTTATTATGTTATACATATTGCAACTTTACCCATAACAACATATAATAAAAAAATTAATATCTAGATATTTGAATCTATTTATATTCAAACATTTATGAAGATTTACCACTCTTACATGCAGAAAACTATAGTTAAAACCCTAATAAATGTAAATTTACTCACTATTGAAGTATATTTATGCATACATGATTACCTATAAAGAAAATTTAAAAAAATGATATATACGTATAATAAATCATAAGAATGTTTAACATGTTTTAATTAGTTATGATTAAATAATCATGACTTGATGTTGATATTTTTTATATGGATTGGTTCATCATTATTTAATAAACCAAAAAAATCTAGGGGAACTTCTGGAGCCTCTACTAGATCAAATTTTAGTAACCATTAGTCTCCTTTCAATCTTGGTGTATCTAGAACTGAACAACTATGCCTCTTATCGAACACCCTTTTATTACAATGTTTTATCACATGTAAGTGAGGTGGTATAGGTTTTTAGGATACATACCATCATTACACAGACACACTAGTCCTTACATTATTATAGAGAGAGATAACACATAGGTTATCAACCAGGAAATGAAAATTCAATTACTAAAAATTACATAACCACATAAAAAATCATGATATGCAATTTCAATCATTCATTGTTCGTTCATCTCAAGATTAGTCATCACTCAATACTCTTAAATTTTTTTGGGATACTGATTATGTTCAACATATTATAGCTTTACCTATAACTATATGTAGAAAATTATAAATATCTATATATATATACATCTATTTATATTACCTGTTTATATATATAATTTATTTTTTATTTAATGTTGTCTTTTACGTATAACAAATATTATTTTTTAAAATATTATATTCAAATAATATAGCATATATTATCGCAGTAACACTATGCATTTTTTCATTTAATTTAGGATGTACATGTTTTTTTGTGAAGATTCGTAATAATATATTTTCTAAAAATAATTAACTAGAATACTTTTATTCATCTATGCATCCAATATTATATTTCACATTTATTTAATTTATAATCTACTATATAATAATATTTTTATATATTTAAATATATTCAGTTGTATTTATTAATATTTTAAAACATTATTATATATATTTTTGTAAAAAACAATAGTTTCTTAAAAAATAATAATATTATTTTATACATAATTACTCAAAATATTATTAATACTAATTTTTTTCAAATTTAATAAAAAATTAGTATAATTTACAATTAAATAAACAATAAAAAATTGTAAACTTCTGTTAGTTTCAATATAGTAAAATTAAGTAAGTATATATAGATTTTTAAAGTAATTATACTTTCCAAAATTTAAATAATTATATTTTATACATAATTACTTGAAATAATATTTATTTATAATTAATATATTTTAAAAATTATTATTATTAGTAAATTTATTGAGTTTCATTAACAAAGATAATATTATTTGTATTTATATATCGAATAATGTATCGCATATTTAAATAAATTCGAATATGATAAATAATTAAACACACAAACATATATAAATAATTATATTCAAATAAAGGTAATAATATTTTTTATAAATAATTATTATTATTATAATTTTTATAAAATATTTAGGTAGATTCACTTTATTTATCTATGTATTGAATATTATATTTTTTTACCATAATATAATATATAATATAACATATATGTATAAATATATTCAAATATGATAATTCAAAATTTAAATTAAAAATATATACATTTTTTATAGACAATAATATTTCCTTAAATATAAATTATACTATTTTATACATAAAATTTAAATTATACAAGCACCATATTGAAATTTTCTAAATCATTCAATATAAATTAAATCACACAAAGAATAATAATTCATACAAAAAATAAATCATATAAAGAACATTATTCCATACATTTATTCAACCATACAATTTAAATAAATAAATAACACAAACAAAATAAACAAACCAATTAGACAACCAAAAATTTTAAATAGAAATTTTACTTTTCTGAAAGTAAGAAATTAATATGTTGAGAAAGAGAACTGACAAAGTTCCAATACAAAATGTCAAACTAGAAGAGGATAAATGGGGGGTACACTTATAGTTTTTTTCGGTGGGAGGTGTGAACCACATTCATGCCTCTTGTGTATTGTTTACATTGGAAGTGTGAACGAGGTTCACTCTTCCTTCTACCCCCACATGGAAGCATCAACCTCGTCCATACTTCTTGTAAAATGAGGGGATTCATGAACACCCCCTTTTCAAAATATGTAAAACCATATCACATTTTTTTTAATCAAATAAAGCATATTAAAAAAAACCAAATTCATGGATATCGATCTAGGCTACCTCATAGAGAGATCCCCTTGACCACTCTCTCATGATCATTGTTGGTATTTTACTTTCCAGTTTCTATAGGGGGTGAGGTATCTCCATCACTACTACTTATTTATCATTTAAAAGCAATATAAATGAGCTTTATCAGCACAAAAAAAATCATTTTTCTTCCAAGTATCATTAAAATCCTTGACCTTTATCATCGCTAAAAAATCGCAGATAGAGGGTACCTTTATCAACGCTAAAATAAAAGTGTTGATAAAGAGTTCCTTTATTAGTGACGATAAAGGTTCCCTTTATCATAATTTTTTATAATTTATAAAGGCCTCAGTTATTGGTACTAAATAAGCATTGATAACGACCCCCTTTATCAGCTCTAGTAAAAAGTGATTATAAAGGGTGGTTTTATCAATGCTAAAACAAAAGCACCATTAAAGGAACCCTTTATTAATTCTTTTGTTTCAACACAAATAAAGACACCCTTTATCATGTTTTTTAAGCCCTGATAAAATTTGAAAAAAAATATTATTATTTTTTGAGCACTCACCCACCCGTACCCCCTTATACTCTCATACACCCCCTTTTAACGCTCGCAACACCCCTTTGCCAGTGCCTTTCCACTGTCCAGCTACTCATTCTCCTACACACACATTGGACTTGGTCCCATGACCTACCTTGTGCATTTTGAACCCATTACCACCCCCAAGATTTTTTTGTTCTATATTTTATGATGTTTATATTTATTTATATTTTTTTACATACATCCCTTTTATTCACATATATTTATATATTTATAGAAATGTTTTTAAATTCATTTATAAAATATATGTTTGTGTGTGTGTGTGGTTATGATATATATATATATACACAATTATATTTATTTAAATTTATATATTAATATTCATTTATAAATATGAGAATATTAATATAAATATATCTAAATTTACTAATTCACACACATATGTATATGAAAACATTATATTAACATTTTTATAAGAATATATATATATTCATATATTTTTATAATGTAAACAAATGCTTGGATAATTTTTTAAATAAAATGAACAATAATTATTTACATATGATTTATATAATTACTTTTAAATACATTTTTAAAATAAATCTATATATTGTATATTTTGATATAATATTTATAGATTACATATACATTTATATGTCCATATATATACATTTACACATATTTACATATAATTTTATATTTAAATATAAATTTTTTATAATGTATTTATAAATAATAATTATTAATATGTTTATATACTATATTTAATGACAATGATATATTTATAAAAGTATATTTATATATGATGTATTTACACAATACTGACACACACACAAACACACAAACACACAAACACACACATTTACACACATACCTACACATTTATATTTTTCACTTGCACGTAACAATATTTAAAAATATGAATTTATTTAAATATTTTAGAATATACAAATAAATTTGCATTTTTTATTGCTACACGCATATTTATATATAATCATCACCTATATAAGTATATATATTTATATATATTAATCCTTTTTTATAAGGTAAATAATTGGACAATTTTTTATTATAAATAAAATGAATAATAAATATTTATTTTCATATGGGTTATATATTTAATTTTTTATTATGTAAACATATTTAAATATTTTTTTACAATATATTTATTATATGTAAATATAAACAATTATTTATATATTTAATTATAAATAAAACTAGAATATGAAATTTTTTAGAATTTCAAAACCATAATATCTACATGAATGTAAGATTTGTGAAGAAATTTTTTCACTATTGAAAAAAGAAAAAGAAAAACCCCTAAAAAGGGTAAAATATCAATGAATATTAAAAAAATTAGGGTATCCCAACTGAAAACTCAGTTTTCAAGGCCTTATGTGCCTTTTTGACCTTGAAAAATTAGTGACATGGGTCTGTACCAGTCAACATATTATAGATCCCTACACATGATTTGATTTTATATGTGGTGGATCCAAAATAGACACTTTGATCAATATTTAACATTGTTTGATATTCATTTCATGTATACAACTTATCTTATACCACTCATTAATTTAATTAATTTTTATATCATCTGATTGTTATTAAATTAATATTACTCATTAATAATTATAAAATTATTAATTAATATTAGGTTTTAATTATTTTATAATTAAATTTCACTAAATATATTATATATTATTCCAGGACCCCCTCCCTCCAAATAAACCACAATGAAGGAAGAGAGATAATGACCCTTGAGTCCTGCCTCCAGTTGGTCCTAAGTTGGAAACTAGCACCAAGGGTATAAAAATCTCACATATTGGAGGCATTAACATCTATAAATGAAATTTTCCCTCTAATATAAGATAACCAAACACACAAAAAAACTGCTGAAAATTTATAAAATTAAACCCCAAACCATCCCACAATGCATCAATAAAGTAAACCAATACAAATAAAAGTCTCCAATATAAATTATTAAAAGGAAATTCCTACACCATCGAATCAATAACAGATCCAAATCGAGCTATCAATTCCAAGACCGGTCCCCAATATCTTCCTGAAAACCTAAAGAATAGTTTATATGGAGGGTGAGTATATATGTATACACTGTATGACCATAACCAAGGTCTGAAGTGCATATATGAAAAGAGCATGCTAACGAACTAGTGAAAAAAAAACTGAGATAACAAGCACCTAAATTGGTCAACTAACAAATCCCAAACTCACCATGGATCACTCACCAAATAAAAAAACAAATATAATACTATAGCATTGAGATCACAGCAAATAAAGTCACCCTCATGCCGCTTCCCCACTGATTTTCAACTCTCACTCCCCAACATGGAATGCCCTGGGCTCCCATCCCTTTCATACATGTCACATCACAACCCTATCACATTAAATATTTCCTGAAGATAGGTAGTACAGCACTATTGGGTAATATCCAACATCAACCTATACCATCACTGCTATTGAAGGAAGAGTGAGGAAGTGGGGGTGACCAACCATCTATGTCACCAACATCTTGGATGTTGGGGAAAACACCCAGAACCCATAACCTCTGAGAATTGGTAGGGTAATCAAACTCAGGTGGGTATTATATAGAAATAACATAAAATACATGATATATAGATAGAACAAAATACCTATCCTATGGTTTTGACATCAAATTCACTAGCATACACCACATCACCACCACCACACCACATGCCTACCATCACAACAATTACCACCACTGTATGCAACACATCACACCAACACACATGACGACACATTTCACCATTCATTTGATAAGACACTTCATTAAAATTTTACACTTACCATTAATTTAACATTAAATTCATTAAATTCATCTACCAGACTTCCATTTATATCCCATATCATTTATTTACCAGCCTATTTCATTTCATTTTATCATCACAATTTATTTCATGGATAGTCAGGAAACTAAAAACAAAATTAGGTTCTAGGAATAGTGGAATTATCCTATGATGAAATGAATATATCATATTTTATTCATAAATCATGTGTAATGGTTTCATTACATTATCTAAGAATAATTTCCAATTAAAACAATAGATTAATTTTCTAGATTAAAATACTAGAACTAGAAGTGGATGATATTTTATTGTAATTTATAATTAATTTATGAGGAAATATATAATTACCTCAACATGTAATTCCAGTTTTTTTGATTATTAAGTTAACAAGATCATGTCGTACCATCATTACACTTCATGATCCAAGTGAATAATCCCTCCAAAGTTATTCCACATATGCACAACAATCTCTGAATGACACCATAGTATAGTTGGGTGCTAGCATGACTGATCTTCTTTGTTTGTAGTTGATCGTAGAATAATTCTTATTGAGAGAGGAAGAAATATTTATGATCTCTAATTATATTGAGATATATGGGCAGATATCACTCTAGATCTATTGATATATCTTTATGGATTAAGATAATATCACTCTATCTATTGTGCAAACCAATTCTATTTTTGCAAAGTGGTATAGTTAGATATTTATTATGGCATGTTTAGGGTTTGAAAAAATCACACTAAACCCTTTCCATATTTATAATTCTTAATTTAACCCATGTCAAATAATAAAATTAATATTATTATTAATCGATTGACATGTGGAACACCTTTAAGAATATATAAAATAAATATCATTTATATTATTTTCGATTGAACCATTAGACCCATTCTACTTTCTATTGTCAAAATTTACCAATCCTCGAATAATGAATATTCAATAAATAAAAGTCAACATATTATTATATAATAAATAGAATAAATATTATATTCTCCAAACTTGAAAATAAATATTTATTATTATTATTTTACTCACTTATTATTTCAAACAACTTGTGATTAAATTATGGCGATCAACCAAACCAAATAAATCTTATTTATTCTAACTTGTTAAAATCATCAATTTACTTTAACTAAGATTGATGATACACTCAGTATGTGACCCTATAGGCCTCTTTCTCAGTGGAATTAAGCATAACCACCTAAATTCCAAGGTTAGAATCTTGAAACATGCCAAGGATCCCATAGAGAAATAATTTAATGTTGAAAAAACATCCAAACTCCTAAGAATACATATCGTGTAATTTTATCCATTTATGGAGATATCTCTAGTCAAGAAGGTTTCATGTTAGTGCCATAAACCAATATACTCGATGTATCTTTCTTTGAAATTATGGAAATGAACTATCCCACCAAACACCATAACTGTGGATTTATATAGATAGTTCCATTCTAATCAAAGGGACTAAGATATAAACTTCCCTTAAGGAACGGAAAGGATAAATCCTTTCTCACATTATCTATTAATTAGATATCACTCATGATGTACCCAACAAATCCTACCTTACCATGAGAATATATAACAACATTTTTCTTAAATACATCCAAGTTTATGAGTTAGGATACCCATTAATATTACTTTTAATTTATAAGTATCAATACACATATCCCCATATAGGAACATCCAATGAAACATGGAAATGTGGATTTCCTATTAATAGGTCTGTTTTTATAACCTGTTATCTTAGATACTACTAATAGAGAATACCATGGAAAGGTGTCTTAGTCTATTATGAGACTCAAAAATTTGATATCTGGTATCTTATGTGTCCCATAAAACAATATCATCTAGATATAGAACAAAGTTCAAGAATAATGTTGTGGCACATATAGGTTTTTATCATAGTAGGTAACTTTTATGACCTTTTAGTGTGACATATACAATTTTAAAACATTATCACTTAAAATTATTAGGTATGGGAACAATAATAATGTTATAATAAAAATTCATTAATAATTAAAACATGATATCAAGTACTAAACAAGTTAGTTCTAGGGAACCAACTCCAAAATACAACTAATTGCACAAGATCCAACTAAAATCAACTTTCATTCCACTAGATATTACATGATACTCATGTATTTTTTTTGAGATAATGCCTTGTTCAAGGGTTCTACCACATTTTCCTATATAGATACTTTGTTCCCTAAAACATCATCTAATTGGGAAAAATCCCTCAATAGATGAAACTTTTGAAGTTTTTGATTTTTCTTTTGGTGTGATGTTGTATCCATGGAATGAGTTAATACTACAATTTTATCATAATAAATTGTTATATGATCTTTACTTCTAGGTAATACATAAATCTCTTAGAAAATTATCATATCCACACTACTTCCTTGGCTATATAAGAATATGAAATATACTCAGAATTTGCTATAGAATATTTTAAAACACGATGATTTGAACTCTTCTTGATCATAGATCCTCCATTGAGACAATATATACATGTAGATTATTTCTTTATATCATCCCTATATGTCTGAAATTTAGAATACTTATAACCCCTTATGACTATATCTTCATCTCCTCCACATACCAGGAACATATACATTTTCCACCTTAGATACTTAATGATAGTTTTAATAAAAGTCCAATTTTGTTCACCAGGATCACCTTGATATCTTACTACCATGATAAAGAATAGGAAAAATCAATACTCTTATATAAAATGAAATTATTGATAGATTGTAACGAAGAAACATTTGGGATCATGCTCATTTCATCTCTCTCCACTTGTGTCTGAAGAAATATTTTTGTTGAAATATGTATACCATGTGAAATTGGAACCAATATTCTCTTGTATTATTCTATATTGAACCTATTTAGTCTCTGGTTAATGCATGTAGCTTGACCTAGACAATGTTTCCTCTTATATTTATCACACATGATCTTTATCCCTATAATACAAGCTGATTCACTTAAGTCCATCATGGAGAATCACTTTCTCAACCATTCCGAAAACTCTTATAAATCAGGTATATCATTTCCAATTAGTAATCTGGCATCAAAATATACTACTATGAAAGAAAATTTAATCCCACTAAAACATTTTTAAATACTTAGATAATGAAATTAAATCCCTTTATGTATTCATCTAATATTGTTTTTGATGACTTGAATGATTTATTTAATCCATAAATGGATCTTTTTAACTTATACAACTTTTTGGAATTTCATGGGGTCAAATTGTTTTTGTTATGTTGTATACACATACTCTAGAAGGTTCTCATTAAGGAAAGTAGTTCTGAAATCCATTTTCCAATACTCATAGTCATGGTAAGAATTTATGGAAAGAAGTATTCTAATGGATTTAAAAATAGAAATTGGAGAAAAAGTTTCACCATATTCAATGCCTTGATGTTGTCTCAAACCTTTGACCATTATATATTCTTTATATTTATTTACATAACATTCCATGTTTACTTTTCTCTTGAATAACCATTGACATAGAATAACTTTAGCATCATCTAGAAGATAAATTAAAACCCGAGAATGGTTTTGATACATGGAATCCATCTTAGAATTCATGGATTCTTTCCATCTTAGATTTTATGATATCTTTACTTACTCCTTGTAGGAGAGTGGTTCATCATTATAAACCAATAACGAGTCACTATTATTAGTGACTAGAAAACCGTATGTCTATGGTTCTCTTACCTCTCAAGTTCCCATACAAAATAATTGTGTTTTAGGAACAATATATCCCATGGGGACATGTGAAATAAATTTCTATAAAAACTCTTGGGAATCTTGAGCATCAACTTCATAGTAGAAAATATTTATCCCACTATCATTCTTGAAGAAATGTTCCCTCTAATGGAATATGTCCTATATTTTGATGGTTAAATTATTTTACAAAGGGTTGTATAGATAGTTTAACTTATTTACATTGGATAACCTACAAAGATACACATTGTGCCTCTGCGTTCTAGTTATTTTCTTGATCTAGTATTAAAAAACACATCACAACCCCAAGCATGAACATGAAACAAAATATATTTCTTTACACTCCATAAATCAAAGGGAAATCCATTTTCCACTTTATATAGTACTCTTTTTAGTTAGTGTAATTATTTTTTTATTGTATATCCCCAAAAGGATAATTTATGGATTGCACGATTCATCATTGAACTTACTAGTTCAAATAAGGTATGATACCTCCTTTTACTAACACCATTCCACTATGGTGTATAAGGTGGAGTGAGTTGAGATAATTCCCATATTCCTATATAATTTCAATATATTCGTGGTTAAGATATTCAACAACTTAATCCAATCATGGTTTCTTTATCTTTTTACAAAGCTAATTATAAACCGCATTATTAAACTCTTTGAAATTATCAAAGTAATGAGACTTGTACCTCATCAATTAGATACTACCATACCTACTCAACTCATTGGTAAAAGTAATAAAGTATGAGAATCCACCTCTATATTATACTTGAAAAGGTCCACACACATTTGTTTGTATAAATTCAAAAAGATCTATCGAACTTTCACCTTGACCACCTTATGGTGGTATAATCATTTTTCCATGTAAATAGAAATGACGTATTTCAAGTGGAGTTAGTTAAAAAGATTATAAATAACCATATTGATAGAGATTTGTCAAATTCTTCTTGTATACATGACCGAGATGGTGATTTCACAACTGGGTGTTATAGGAGTCGTGCATATTAGTTTCATTACAGATTTATAATATTTGGTTTTTGTAATTTAATACATGAAGAGCATTATTCAGTTGTTCCATACCATAACATATTTTATCTTTATAAAAGTATAAACCCTTATTTCCGAATATGAAAATAAATCCATCCATATCCAAATAAGAAATAGAAATAATTTTCTTAGTAATACTAGGCACATAATAATATTTCTTTAAAAAAATCATATCAGAAATGTGAGATGGTAGTCTTTAATAGCTAGATAATCCAGACTTTTTCCATTGGTATCCCATAGATCTACCTCATATCTGGTAATATTTTTAAATCTACTTGGATCCTATATTTGGATATAAATGTGAGCACCACAAGAAGTATCTAATACCCAAATTATAGACATGGAAATATTACACTCACTAATGAATGCACTTGATGATTTACCTTTCTTCATTGGTTGGGATCAATTCCTCTCCTATTGGCCCTTCTATCCACATACAAAACATACCCCATCATATTTTATTCCATTCCTCGGGATATTCTTATTCTTGGAAGGATAGTTCTCCAAAACCTTAGACTTGGAATGAATCTTCAGATAATTTTCTTTATCCTTACTCTTCTTATTCACCATAAGGACAATGTGTTTTCTCTACCCCATGTGTTTATCAACTTGTAGAATAAATTTAAGAATTTATTTATGTGTCTTTGCACTATTACTTATATTATACCTCCCAATAAAATCGGAGAAGTTATTAGGTAGTGAGAACATAATGATATCTATTTGCATCTCATACGAGATCTTAAAACCTAATATTTCCAACCGCTCAATGTATCCAATCATAATGAATAAATTTTCCCCAATGTTTATTGACTCTCCCATTTTTCTTATGAATAGTTCACTGGAGATCTCAAATCTCTCTAAACTTTCCTTCTCTTGATAGATATCCTTAAGGTTGTAAATAACGATATGCACAACCGTATACTTATATTTATTTAGAATATCATATGACATAGATAATAAAATGAAATATTAGATATCCATAACATCATCCACATTCTTAAAATAGATAGATACTTCTTCCTCATTAGCATTTTTGGTAATAAACTCACAGAGTGAGGTTTCTAGAACAAATAATTTTATTTCATGATGTAGTATAAAGTGTAAATTCCTATACCATTCTTGTAAATTTACGGTGGTGAGAAGGTTATCCTTCTATAATATGGATCACAATGATATTATCGATGTCATTTGATTTTCCATTTCTAAAAATTAAGATTAGATAATTATTACTTGTTTTGACTAAAAAATAAATTAACACATTTAAAATAAATTAAATTCCATTAATCTCTCTCTATTTATTGAAACCTAATATCCCTCACCATCAATTTCAGAATATTTTTAATTTACATATTCTAGTGGAAAAGATCCATATTCCCTTTCTCATAACCTAGACTTGGGCCTAAAAAGTTATTTGAAAGGTTTTTGGTAGGCGTAAAGTTCCAACTTCATTAACTCATAGTTCCTTAATCTGTTGAGTTGACTCCCCAATAATGAAATACCATTTAAGGATCTTGTCAACCTTTGCCTCTTATTTACACTAAGTCCTACTTGGGTATTCAAACCATGATGTAAACTAAGTTAATTCAACCCAAAACATCAAGCTAAAATTTCCATGATAATTGAAAGCACCCCAACTTGGGTTGGTCAAGCACTTTGAACTATAAAGTAGATTCCAACATAAGTAGTGTAAGACTTATCTGACTTAATATTTTAATTTGAGGGTTTCTTTATCTTTATTCACAAAGACTATTTTATCTTTTCACATTAATTTTTAATATTAAGAGTATTTTACTTAAGTTTTTAACAATGTCTGATAAAACATTTACACATATTATGGTTATATTTTATTCCATATTTAATTTTGGTTAATTCATTTACTAGGTTATTGCAAAACATTCACAAACGTATATAATTAACCATGAACTCGATATAAATATAAGTGGCATGATCATGATATTATCTAATAGTTAGATTGTCCAGCAGATGATAAACATACCCTCAACCCTAGGGAAGGACATACCTTGAACCCTAACTTGTTTCATTTTTAATCATTCATCATTTTATACTATGTATCACATTTTTCCATTACACCTCATATCCTTGAGTTTGATCACCTCCACTCTCCTAGTAGATTCATACTTAATCTTTTGTACACATGCATGAAAGGGGATCCAATGGATTGGATAAAGGGGGTTTATATAAAAGAAACTATGAGAACACATTCCCTAATATATTAATGAAGGGATGACAAGAATGACATCAATAATAATTTAATTAGAATAAATTAAATGAAACCAATCACATAAAAGGGATTATCTAATCTCAGGATCATCCATATCTTAAGAAATGAGCATACAATTTCAATCCAATTATCAATTACTTTCATTCATTCTTTAATTTTTTTATGCACCACAAATTAATCCAATTCATTAATTTTATCTTAATTCTATCCAACCATCCTTAACTCACTATCATATATAATTTTAAACAAAATTGAATAATTTTAAAATTAATATAGTACACAAGTGTACTTGGAGGAAACCTCGAGTATTCATTGAAAACTTTAACATGGAAATTAATTTAATATATAATTGTTAATAATATAACATGACCTGTACTGTAAAAAAGATGACACAAAAAACACATAATAAATAGGTTTAATTATATATTTAATTCTTCTTTCTAGAAAATTTGAGAAATTTTTTGGCAGTAGACTACAAGGAATGTAAAAATGTACATGGTGTGTACTTGTCTTCTTCTTATATTGGTAGAATATACCTTGGGACTAGGCATGCCCCCTACCATTAGATAACTTTGAGGTACATGATGTGTTTCCTAACTTACATGGTGTGTAACTTCATTTTTATTGGTATATCAGTCACCATGTCATGTATCTGATACACGATATGCTTGGGACACCCCATTTACTCATCCATGAGATACCGAGGACTACATGTTGTGTATACATGTTATACGACCTGTAGTTCTTCATGTCATGTTCAAGTATATCTAGATTTGTATGTAGATCTGATCTATTCGGATATGAGATTCTATTTTTCAGATCTAACTAGATAGAATTATATATAATCAAGAAAGCATAATACACTTCATTTATATGTAAAGTACATGGTGTGTACTCTAGTTTTGTCTAGGAAGAAACTTTGGCACCTCTATATGGTGTTTTTTTAGGTTTCTTCTTTTTTAATTCCCAACCATTCACATGTTATGTTAGCAAGAACAAATAAGGGAATAAAGGATGATGTCATATATTGAAATGAATCTATTATATGTAAAATAAAATTAGAATTCATGATAAATCAATGAATAATAAATAATTATTAATTAAACATATGACAACTCTGATACCACTTATAGATTTCAGGTGTAGAAAAGAACCCTGTGATGGTATGACTATCTCAGTTTTTAGTCATAAATCACTTTTAATCATTTCCTAACATGATCAAAGCATCATGTACAATTATAATAGTAGATTACTTGACTGGATTAAAATAATTAACCAATAACTGAAGGATATTCACATGTAATTTATAATTAAATTACGAGAACATATAGAATCACCTTAACTTATAATTCTACTTTCATTGATGATCCTATTAACAAATTCTTGTTGTAC
The DNA here is from genome assembly GCA_963277665.1 of Viscum album. NCBI lineage: Eukaryota > Viridiplantae > Streptophyta > Magnoliopsida > Santalales > Viscaceae > Viscum > Viscum album. The sequence continues at coordinate 627,776,383 of OY728134.1, read as the reverse complement.
CATCATTTTACTATATGATAAAAATGTATAATCCCTCCAGAAATTGTCCAAACATGCACCATAATCTCTAAATGATTCTATAGAATCATCAAGTGCTAGTACGACTAATCCTAATCACTTTCATTGTTTGTATTTGATCAAAACAAAATTATTATTAGAAGAGGAATAAATATTGATGATATCGCGTTATCTAGAGAGACAGGGGAGGAGATAACTCTAGATATATTAATTACGATAGGTTTAGGGTTATAAAATTTCACACTAAACCCTTTTATATTTAAAATTATTAATTAACCCCTTGTCTAATAATAATAATAATAATAATTTCAATTATACCAATAGACTCAGTTTTCTTTCCCTCATCGACATTTACCGATCCTTGAATAATTACTATTTGATAAATAAATGCCACTACATTATTCATTGATTAATATAATAAGTATTATATTATCCAAACTTGAATATAAATATTTAATATTATTATTCAAATCACTTATTCTTTCAAATGACTTGTGACGAAATTATGGCGATCAATCAAACTGAATAAATCTTGTTTAATTAAACTTTTTATATCCATTACTTTAATTTAACTAAGATTGTGGATGCACAAAGTGTGTAACCCTATAGGCCTCTTTCTCAATGGCATTAGGTATAAACACCTAATGTCCAAGGTCATCATCTAGCAATATTCCAAGGATCCCATAGAGAAGTAATTTAATGTCACAATGACATACAACCTCCCACAAACACTTGCCATGTAATATTATCCATTTATCATGATATCTCTAATCAAGTAGTTTGAATTTTGGTGCCATCAAACTATATTCTTAATGTCCCTTTATTTGACATTCATGAAATTAACTTTCTTATTGAACACTATGGCCATGGTTTTATGTAGGCAGTTTCATTCCCATCAAAGGACTTGAGATATCATCTTTCATCAAGGGATGGAAGGGGATAACCTTTTCTCTCAATATCTATTAATGAAACATCACTCATCACACACCCAACATATTATTCCTCTCCATAATCATATACCATCATTATTTTCATTAATACATAAATTTGTGTGAGTCAAGATATTAATTAAGGATAATCTTAAAGTCTAAGGGTCAATGTATGATTTCATATATAGGAACACCCAATGACACATTGATATTTGGATATCCTATTAATGGGTTTGCTCTCATAACCTTATATCATGGATATTTCCAAGAGTGAACACCATGAGATAGTGTCTCATTGTCTTATGATCCTCTTACATTTGATAGCCTATATCATAAGTGTCCCGTCAGATAATATCATTCAACCATAGAACAAAGTTCAAGAATAATGTTGTGGAAACTCTAGGTTCTCATTATAGTGGGGAAATTCTAGGACCATTCAACATGTAATATATTATATAAACATTATCACATAAAAATTTCATGTAGAGTAACAATAATAACATGATAATAAATCTTTAATAGTTATTAAAACATTTAATCAGGTTCTAAACAAGTTTTTTCTTGGGAACTAACTCCAATAGACTCTCACTTTCACAAAGACAACTGAAAAAAATTTCAATACACTTGATATCATATGATATTCATGCCTCTATTGAGCTAAATCCTTTATCAAGGGGTCTTCCACATTTTACATTGTAGATAATCTTCTCACCGCATCTTCAACTTATTGAGAAAATACATCAAGAGATGAAACTTTCAATGAATTTACTTTATAATTTTGTGTAACCATGGATTTATAAATAGGGCCACCACTATAGTGTTATCATAGTAAAATATGATAATATATTTACTGATAGGTACCATAGTAAGCTCCTAGACAAATTTCTGAATCCATAATGATTCTTTGGCTTCATTGGAATGCACAATATACTCTGACTCTATTATAGAATCAACATAAATTAGATGCTTTGAACTCCTCCATCTCACAACTTCTTTATTGTCACAAAAGATATATCCATATTTAAACTTCAAATTATTCTGATCTATTTTAATGATAGAATCTATATAACCCATTATTACCAGCTCTTCATCTCTTATATATAATAGGAACACATCCTTAGTCCACCTTAGATACTTAAAGATAGTTTTAAAAATATTCCAATGAGGTTCACCAGGATATTCTTAATATCAACCTACCATGATCAAAGAATAGGTAACATCAATCCTCATACATAACATGGAATACATGATATATCCTATCATAGAATAAAATGGTATCGTACTCATTATATCCATTTCCTCTTATGTCTGAGGACACATTTTATTGGAGAGATGTATACCATGTGACACTAGAACCAATCACATCTTAGATTATTCCATAATAAACCTCTCCAATATCTCGATAATATATGTACCTTGACATAATCCAAAAAAGACTCTTGGTTCTATCATGTATGATCTTGATCTCTATAATATAGTCTGCTTCACTAAATTCCTTTAGGGAGAATCACATTATTAACCATGACTTAACCTACTGTAAAGATTTTATATCATTTAAAATTAGTAATATGTCATCAAAATATACTACTATAAAAAAAGAACTTTACTCACAATAAATAATTTTAAATACATGGCTCACATTCATTTTTAATGAAACCAAATTCATTTATAGCTTCATTGAATCGAAGATTCCATGAGAACTGGATGTTTTATTTATTCAATAAATGGACCTCTAAAACTTGTATACCTTTATATATTTCTTAGAGTCATAAATCATTCTAGTTGGGTTACAAAAATCATCTTGAATGTTCCCATTAATGAAAAAAAAATTAACATCCATTTTACAAATATCATAACCATGGAAATATGGTATGGAAAGTAGGATTTTGATGGATTTAAACTTGAAATATAGAGAAAAAGTTTCACCGTATTTAATACCTTAATGATTTCTAAACCCTTTGTCTACAATCCATGCTTTATAGGTATTTAATTTACATTCCATGTCCATTTTCTCCTTAAATACCCATTTACACCCAATGGGTTTTACATCAACTATTAGATCAATAAAAACTCAAACTTGGTGCTGATACATAGAACCTATCTCACAATTTATAGATTATAACCATATTACAACTTCTGAGCTCTCTACTTCCTCCTTGTAGAAGAGAGGATAATAATTGTTAACCAATAATGAGTCACGATCATCAGTGACTAGAAAAAACATATCTATCTAGTTCTCTTACCACTCAAGTGATTTTATGTAGTACCTATGTTTTATGAACAACATCTTCCATGGAGACCTATGGAATATATTCTTGTACAAAATCTTTTGTATCTTGAGAATCAAATTCATCTAATTCAATATTTCTCCCACTTTTCTCCATAATGATGTGCACCCTCTTAATAAAGATGACATGTTTTGTTAAAACTATTTTCTTATCTGAAGTTTTGTATATATAGTACCCCCTTATTTCCTTGGGATACCCTATAAAGATACACTATGTTCCTTGGGTGATAGTTTTTTACTTTATCTAGCCTTAAAAAACTCCTCTAAAACCTAAGAACGAACATGTGACAAGGCAGGCTTCATTACAATCTATAACTTGAAGGGAATATCATTTTCACTTTAGTTAGTACTCGGTTTAGTAAATATAATTTTTTTTGTAATACATATACCCAAAAGGATAATGGAAGGCTTGAGTAGCTTATCATCAACCTTACCATGTCCAACAAGGTATGATTCTTCCTTTCACTAACACTATTCTACTATAGTTTATAAAGTAGAGTGAGTTGAGATAAAATCCCATACACTCATAGAAAGTCAATAAATTCTTTATTAATATATTCACCACCTCATTCTGATCAAAGTTTCTTTATCTTCTTACCAAGACGATTCTCAACCTCTTTCTTGAACTCTTTTAACTTCTCAAAGAAACCAAACCTATATATCATCAAGTATATATAACTATACCAGTTCAAATAATCTGTAAATTTAATAAGGTATGATAATTTACCACTAGATTCTACTTTAAAAGGTCCACACACATTGGTGTGTACCAATTCAAGAAGAAATTTTGAACTTTCACCCTAACCATCAAATGGTGGTTTGGTCATCTTTACTTGTAAATAAGCATGAAATATTTCAAGTGGAATTTGATAAAAATATTCTACATAACCATCTTGATAGAGCTTTGTCAAATGCTTCTCATTTACATGACCTAGATGGTTATTCCAAAATTGGGTGTCATATGATTCATGCGTATTATTTTTGTTATCAATTAACAATATTTGGTTTTTTAATTTAATACATAAAGACTATTATCCATTTGTGTCATACCATAACATATATTGCCTTTATAAATTAAACAACCCTTATTTCCAAATTTAAAAATATATCCATCCATATCCAAAAAAGAAATATAAATAGTTTTATTGGTAACACTAGGAACATAATAACAGTTCTTTAAAACCAAAATCAATCCTTAAAAAATATGATATTTTAGTCTTAAATGTCTAGATTATCCAACCTCTATCCATTGGAAGCCCGTAGATCCACCTCATCTTTGGTAGTCTTTATAAATCTACTTGGTTTATGTATTTAGAAACAAATGTGAGCACTATAGGCTGTATCTAATAACCAACTTGTAGATATGGAATTATTACACTCAATAATGAATGCACTTTTGGAATCCCCTTTCTTCTTTAGATGGGTAAAATTCGTCTTCTATTGGCCCTACATACCACATGAAAGACATAACAAACCCTATTCATTTACTTTCTTTTGTATTTTTTTCTTCTTATAAGGATGGTTCTTTGGAGTCTTAGACTTGGAATGAATATTTTTTCCCTTTTACTTATTATTCCTATTTATTATTGAATGTAAGTATAGTGAGTTTTTCATTCCTGAAGTATTCATAAACTTACCAAATAAGTATAAGAAGTTCCACAATTGTATTCTCACCATTTCTCATATTATAATTTACAATAAAACAAGATAAGTTATTAGGTATTGAGGATATAATGAGATATATACATATATCATTAGGGATATTAAAACCCAAGATGTCTAGGTGATAAATATATCCAATCATCTTAACTATATTTTCCCTAGCTGGTGCAGATTCTCCCAACTTGCACATGAATAGTACAATATAGATCTCATATCTCTCTGATCTCACCTTCTATTGATAGAGATCCTTAAGGTGATAAATGATTCTATGCATATCCATATCCATATACTTCTTTAAAATCACATTGGATATAGATGATAACATGAAACATTGTACATCCATAACATCATCCACATGACTAAAATATATTGAACCTTATTCTTAATTAGACTCTTTAGAAATGAACTCAATAAGTGGGGTTTCCTATATATATATTTTTCCTTCATGGTGTATTATAATGTGAAAATTCCTATACCATTCTTGGATATTTTTTCTAGTGAGAATATTATTCTACTCAAGTATGGACCATAGTGATATTGTCGAATTCATTTGACTTTCCATTTATATAAATCAAAGGAAGATAATTAATTCTTGTTTTGAATACAAAAATATATTAATAAATTTAAAATAAATTTTATTCCATTATTATCTTAATATTTTAAAAAAACAAATATCCCTCACCACTGGTTTTAGAATATCATTTCTCTTAGTAATTCTTATGTCAAGGATCCATATTACCTTTCTCATAACCCATAATTTGTCATAATAATATATTTAAAAATATTTTAGGTAGGTGTAACTTTCCAACTGCATTCACTCATAGTTACTTGATTCATTGAGTGGAATCCCCAATCCTAAAATCCCATTTAAATGTTTCCTCAAAATTTCACTATTATTTACACCATGTCTTACTTGTGTAGTCAACCCTTGCTGTAAAATAAGTTAAGTTATCCTAAAAACTCAAACTAAAATTTACATGATAATTGAAAGCACCCCAACTTGCTCTGGTCAAGAAATTTAAATTACGAGGTCTATTCTATAAAAATTTGAGAACATTGTCAATAGTAGATTATATAGCATGTACAAAAGTACACATGTAATTGTATTCTTCCTGTGTCCGCAGCACACACCTAGGGACAAGGTGTTTTCCATGTATTTGGAAAACCTTGAAGTAAATGGAATATAACATAGTTTTTTCATTTCATGTTAGTCCCCATGTCATGTATCTGATACACATCAAAATTTGGACACCTCATGTACTCATCCGTGATATAACATGAACTACATGTCATGTACAATAGTTACATGGTATGCATTTCCTCATGCCTTATGCCAGTCTATCCGTATATATATGAATATCTAATATATTCATTTCTTAGATATGATTTTGTTAAATCTTAGCTGATATAAAGATATACAAAAAAATAAAACCTAATAAATATAATTTATATGGAAATTACATGCCGAATAATCTAGTTTTTTCTTAATTTATCCTTTGTCACCTCAAGAATACTGTTTATGTTTATTTATTTTTAATTATTAACCATCCACATGTTATGTTAGTAAGAACAAATAAGGTAACAAATAATCATGTCATGTATTAAAACGAATCGATTATAAGTAAAATAAAATAGAAACGTGTGAAAAATCAATGAATAACAAATAATTATAAATTAAACATATGACGGATATGATACCATATTTATGTTTTACACATAGTATAATCATCCTATGATGGTATGAATCTCTCAGATTTTAGTCATAAATCATGTGTAATATTTTCTTCACATGATAAAAGAATAATTTCCAAAGAAAACAGTAGATTACATAACTAGATTAAAAAATTTTAAATAAAAGGGAATGATCATCACCTGTAATTTATAATTAAATTTTGAACTAAAATAGATTTAATTAAACTTGTACTTCCACTTTCATTGATGATCTAGTTTACAAGATCTTATCATACCGTCATTACACTGCATAATCAAAGAGAAAAATCCCTCTTGCGGTGATCCACATGTGCACCACAATATCTGAATGATGTCGTAGAATCCTTAGGTTCTAGCATAGTCGATCATGATTTCTTGCATTGTTCATTATTGATCACAACTGATTTCTTCTCAAGAGATGAATAAATCTTGATGATCTCTTTTTAGATTGAAAGAGAGGGGATGAGAGCACTATAGATCACCTGATCTCTATTCAGATATTAAGATAGTCTCACTCTATCCATTTTTCATACCAATTCTATTTTTGGAATGTGATATAATTAGATATTTATTATGGAAAATTTAGGGTTAGATAATTTCACACTAAACCCTTTACATCTTTATAGTTCTTAATTGACCCCATGAACAATAATAATAGTAATATTACTCTTTTCTTGACATGTGAAACACTTTTTTGGAATATATAGAATAAATATCATTTATAATATTTCCAATCAGACAAATAAACAATGTCCACATTTCCTAATTGAAATTTATTGATCCTCCAATAATGACTATTTAATAAATTAATATCACTGCATTATTCTATGATAAATATAATAGATATTATATTCTTAAAACATGAAGAATAATATTTATTATCATTATTTAACTCACTTATTCATTCAAATAACTTGTGATTGAATTATGTAAATAAATCAAAACAAATAAATACTATTTATTCTAACTTGTTAAATTCATTGATTGAATTAAACTAAGATTGTGGATACACTAAGTTAGTGAACCTCAGGGCCACTTTCTCAGTGGAATTAGGAATGACTTCCAATAGTCTAAGGTTAGAGTCCAGTAAAATGTCAAGGATCCAAAATAGAAAAACTTTAATGACACAATGATATCCAACCTCATACGATTAAATACAGTGTAATATAATCCCTTTATAGAGATATCTCTAATGAAGAAGGTTTCATACTGATTCCATCAACCTATATTCTCAATGTCTATTTATTTATCTTTTTTTAAATGAACTCACCCACTGTACACTATGGCCATGGATTTATGTAGGTAGTTCTATTCCCATAAAAGAGATTATGATATCAACTTCCATTAAAGGATATGAGGGTTAAATCATTATCTTGCATTATCCGTAAATGTAATATCAATCATGTCATACCCAACATATCATACCTCACCGCGAGCATATGTCATCACTGTTTTCATCAATACATAAAATTGCATGAGTCATGATATACATTATTTATAATATTAAATTATAAGGATAAATACACATGTTTGTATATAGGAACACCCAATGACACATGGAAATGTTGATATCTTATTAATGGTTATATTCTCATAACCTCTTATCTTAGAGATTACCTAGAGAAAACACCATGAGAAGGTGTATTGATGTATTATGAGCCTCCTACTTTTGATAGACTGTATTTTATATGTAATTTCAAATAATATCATTCATCTATAAAAAAACTTTTATGAATAATTCTTTGGAACCTCTAGGTCCCCATTATTTAGGGGAACTGCAATGAACCTTTAGCGCGAAAAATGTTCTAAGGACATTATCATATAAAAATTTCAAACAAAGTATCAATAATAATGTTATAAGAAAAATTCATTAGTAATGAAAATGTGACACCCTGATACTTTATGAATTATAAACATTTAAATAAATTCAATCTATTTGATAGCTTCTGTTTCATGCAACACTGGTCTTAAACAAAAATACACTATTAAAATATTATTTTAACATGACCATTATAACATAGCCATTATGTAGGAGGGTTTGAATAGTACTAAATAAATTACGAAACTTATATGGTTTAAAAATGTATAAAATAAATTAAATGGACATCTATTTATTAGAAATAAAATATGAATCATTTGACAAAAAAAGAAATGTTTTCTGAATTTTTTTCAAGAAAACGATTTCATCGGTTATTGCACACTTATGATAAAATTAATTTTTGAAAATGTTGGAAAATTTATCTGATAAAATGGACTTAATATTTTAAATAATAATATAAAAATTATATTTGGTTTAATTTTTGGTATTTTTTTGAAAATTTTTATTTTTCGATGAATTGTGAAAATACTACTTTTATTGAAAACTCGCCTTTTCATTTAAATTTTTTACAAAGTGAAAATGTATTTTAAATTGGTTTTAAAGTAAAAATAGTTAAATTATGTTATAATAAAAATAATTAAGTTCATTTTAATTAATTTTATAATTAATTTTGATATTAAAACCTTCCATAATTATGAGAATTTGCATCTCGAAACCCCACTTTTTCGTCGTGCCTACAGGTTTTGTTTTAGATTTAATTTTTCAAAATCTATGAAATAAATATATTAAAATTTATTTAATATTTATAATTTGAATAATTTATATTTTATAATAATCTAACTTTAATTTATGACCATAATTAATTGTGAAAACAGTAAAAATTAATTATCACGGTTAAGGTAAAATGAGTTACAAGGGGGGTTAAACTAAAAAGTTAAGGGTTAAAATGTTATAAAACTTTTCTAAAATGTGTTATATGGAAATATTTATACTTTATAGTGTCTAATTATCTATAATAATCCATTTTAACCCTGTTTTAATGATACAAATGTGGTTGTACTTTTTTCTTTTCAAAAATTACAAGTGAACCACTCTCCTCACTGATAAAAGGCCGCTCGCTCTCATATATTTTTCACACCTTCAAACCCTTTTAGTTAAAAAAATAACTAAAAAAATGGATTAAAAAATTCCATCCCCTCATCATTGAATCCTCATTTTATTATACATCCATTCTATGAATATTTTAATTACAATCCTAAATGGGTGGTCTGAGAAGAGGTAAAATTATTAAGTATACGTTTTTGTTTTATTTATTCATCGACCTCTATAAAATCTGATAAATTTATGATTATAGAATAAAAAAATAATATAAAATATAATTATATTTAATTATATTAATTTAATTACCTATATCTATATCTTCTTCCATCAAATGGGAAACGATAACGCTGCTCGTGTGTACGGCGGACTACCACCTCACGAACCGATGTGACATGTTTTCCATAAACACCTATCATGGTTGGATATGATGATGAATATAAAGAATATATATTATATTTATAATATAATAATACCTATTTAGTCATTATATCATATATAATTTTTTTACTTTCCATTCTGTAGGGGATACGATAACATTGTTCGTGTGTACGGCTGAATACCGCCCCACAAAGCGATGTGATTCATTTTTCAATAACGCTTTACATGTAATGTAATAAAGATAATTTTAATGAATATATGTGATATAAATGAAATAATTATGATATTAATTACATATTTATAATTCTTAAAAGATAATATATTATTTTCTTTCTTAACTTTTAACTCATTGGAAGATGATAATGTCGTTCGTGTATATGTGGACTACTGCCTTCATAAAGCAATGTGACTCTTTTCATCACCCCACCACATGAATGATAAATATAATTATATTTATATAAATAATATGGTATTTATTATATTATTATCATTATTTAAATATAAAATATTACTTATATCTTTTCTATAATGATTATTCAGAAATGGAAATGTTACTCATGCGTACGTACGACTTACTATCTCCATGATTGTAACATAATTCATTTATAAAAAAAACTTCAATGATCAGTATTAAAAGCATAATATATATATATAATAACTATTTTATTATTATTATTTTTTATATGTTTAAATAATGACCTTCTAGAAAAATAGTCAACCTTACAAATTCATTTTTGACACATAAGTCAAATATTATGGAAATACCCAACATAAAATTAATAGATTAAGTAATTGTAAATAACATGTTAATAAGTAAAATAAAAGGAATAATAAAATTTTAAAGTTTACTTAAGAAAGTAAATAATTAAAATAATTGTATTATTCAGAAAGTTAAAGAACATACATGACGAGACAAACTCAAGGTAAGGGACTCCATAACAACTGCTCTTCACTGAGGCATATTGTAATGTTTTCCACAAATTTCATTTATATGGTGTATATAATTCCTCATTTGACATGTAATATCATTATTATTTAATAATTCATGGTATTTTAATTTTTAATTAGATTTATTTCATCCAAGGGTATTTGATATGAAAGTTACCAAGAGGTAATGAATTTCATAACTCGGTTTATTTTCATTGGGTTATATTACATATTAATTAGCCTTTGATATTATAATATTATATGTATAATTAATTTTGATTATATTATATTTTATTTAAAATTATTCCATTTTCATTTACATTTTATACACATAATTTATTCATTTATTAATTCTCATTTCAATGTTATGATCATTGAATGAGATTTCATCTAAATTTCCATTTTATTGAGACATTTTTGTTAATATGAACCTATTCACATTTACATGGTGTATATACTTTGCCTTTGAGGTATTTAAATAAATTAATATTTAATAATGAAGGGTAATGTTTCAAGTATAGGTTATCCAGATTCTTTGTATCATGGATATAAATATTTCATAAACTGTGTACCATTCTTACATACAGTGTGTACTTTGAAAGATATTTGATCAAGTGTAGAAATATTGATAAATGCCTATTATTTACTCAACGAGGATATTAATTGATATGGAAAATTTTTAATGGCTTAAATAATTTATTTTATATTTGAGTAATGGTTTGGAAATACAGTTAAATGTATAACCCCTTGATGAATTGACAGGTCTCATGAGATAAATAATTTGGCCAAATCAGACGAGTCTTTAACTAGTAGTTATAAATTTTGTTGAGGAAGGTCTTGAATATAGAGGTTTTCATGATGGCTGAGATCATTAAATCCAATAATTTAGCATTTCATTCATTTTTTATAATTATCCATTATATGTTTTCTATGATATTGTCTTTGGATGCATTTCATTCTCAGTTTATGGATTTAATGGCATGTGTTTTCAGTTATTTACCTTTCTATATTGATTATTATTATTTTTTTGATATCCTCCACTGTATATAACCATCACAAATCATTTGAAGTCACCCTTATTTTTTTTCTTTCCCAAAGATATAAAGATGAACCCTTTGAATGAGTTTTATGGATGTTGGTTGTTTTCCTTAGTTATGTTTTATTTTATATTCCCTATGTAAAATGGGTATCATGTATTTATATAGTTCTCTAAAACTGCTAAACTGGTCATTTATCTTGGATTTTACCCCTTTTATATAATCCAATGTAATAAATTTGGAACTAACTCTAAGTTACTGGAGTGGAGGTTATTAGAGTTGTTATTAGAGGAAGTTTAGTAAAAGCCTTGAGAACTACATTAAGGAAAAAATATATTAGGGAATATAAGTCTATGATATAATTTTTGGATAAGTATAGAATAAAATTTAATGTTTTGTAAAGTAATATATTATGTGTATATTCCTTGAAATAAGTCCCTATCAAGATACTATAAGTGGATGTGCTTATGTCACATATGTACCTAGGGGTAATAACAACAAAAAGGGTGTATTAGGCTTGACTCAATCATCACCTAGTACAAGAAAACATTCCTTAATATGCACCTTGTTAAAAAATCCTAAGGTATATTATTAGGGTAATTCAAATTTTCTTTACAAACCATTATGAAGGATTTGGAAATAATGATATCTATAAAGAAATCAATTTTATGATTCTGTGATTAAAAATGTATAAAATTTAATTTATTTCAAGTGTTACACCATATTTAGGATTATAAAATTTAATTTAAAATTCATAATTTTATGAGATAATATAATATTTTCCATTTTTTTAGAAATGGAACCAATAAGGAATAAGGGTGTCAACACTCATGGCCAATGTAGAGATTTCCCTATAAAGGAAACCAATATAGCTCGTATTGGAACAGAGAAAATTATGGTTATATTAGGGAAGCTTAATTGGGATATGACAAATAACCTTACTTGGATGGAGCAACCTATTTTTCCAAAGTGTGATTCTTCTATATGGGACCACTTCATGTGAAATAGTACCCCATAATTTGGTGGGACTAATAATCCAATAGTAGTTGAGAAATGGATTATGTCTATGAAGAATATATTTATAGACTTTGGATACAATGAAAAGTAAATGGTTACATTTGTAGTGTATTTTCTCAAATTTGATACTGATCAGTGGTGGTTGTTGATCCAGAATACCATAGAGGAAGAAAAAATAGAACTCATGGAATATAAATCTTTTAAGGATACATTCTTTGACATATATTTTTCTTGGATAAATAAAATAAAATAAATATAGATTTATTCAACTTAATGAAAAGGGAAGAAGAATTTATTGTTGAGTATGAGGCTACATTTAAAAGTTTATTTATGTAATATACATATTATATACACAACACAGAGTTCATGATTGACCATTTCTTTGGAGGGATTAATCCAAGTCTCCAAAGTGTGTTGGTCTCTCAAAAAAATTCATCATATAATGAAATAGTTTTATGTGACATCAAAATATAGAATGAATTCTACGTATCCTATATTTACAAGGGAAATAAAGAAAATAAGAGTTCAAATGAGCACCAATAAAAAGTGAATGAATCAATGCAAAATAAGATAATGAAGAAATTTACATCTTGTGAGATCTGTGGAACGAATCATCATATGAAATTATTGATGTTATTGGGAGTTGGATATAGGTTTGGAGATAAGGGTCATCTGGATAAATAATGAAAAGGGAAGAAATAAAATGATATTATTCAGTGTTTCAACTATATGGAGACAGTGCACTATAAAAACAAAATCCATAAGCACAAAAAGAATATACCATAGAAGAGGCTAAGGGGAGAAGGATAAGATTATGCAATCACTGAAGATGAGGTGAAAGTACCTAATGTTGTGGTAGTAGGTAATCTAACCGTATCTTTAGATTTAGCTATTTCTTTATTTGATTATTGATCCTCTCACTCTTTTATATCATCCATGTTTTCTAAGAAAATTAGATATATCCATTTCTCTTTAAAATGGGACTTTTCTATCAAAACACCTAGAGGAAGTCTCACTAAAACAAAGATGAGTTTCAAAGTCCTCATTATGACACATAATAATGCTTGATTTTCTAACCTGATTATCACATGTATGGTTTCCTTTGATATAATCCTTTTTATGGACTAGATTTAAAAATTTTATAAAAATTTTTATTTCAATAAGAAGGAAATTACTATTTGTGATGAAGATGTATATTTACATATATTTATAGAAGATACATCTTCATCTGAGGCATGTCTAGATCCACCCCTAGTTTTTCTACTAAATGAGATTATTGAGGAAGAGGGGAAAATAAAATCTTGGTATGGAGAAGGAAATATTCAAATTGAGGACATACCTATTTTATAAGAATACATTGATGTATTACTAACTAATTACCTAGAAATCCCCTAGATAATGAAGTTGATTTTTCCACTCATTTAACCCTTGATGCAATACCAATATTAACGAATCCTAATATAATGGACACTTTGGAATTAGTAAATTGAAAGAAACAACTAAAGGAGTTGTGTGATAAGGTATTTATTCACCATAGTGTTTCACCATGGGGAGACCATGTTCTATTCATTAATAAGAAATATGTATCCATTAGACTTTATATTGACTATAGGGGAAAAAATTCTATTAAGATAAAGAATAATAATCTTCTTCCTTGAATTGGTGAAATATTTTATCAACCTTACAGATCCCAATATTTTTTAAAGATTGAACTTCTTTTTGGGTATCATTAATTATGAGTAAAGAATAAATAAATTCTGAATAAAAATTTCCAAATGAGGTATGGAAATTACTTGGTTACAGTAATACCATTTGGATCAACTAATGCACCCTCTGTTTTCATGGATCTAATAAATAGAGTATTCAAGGAATATATTGATGATTTTTTGTGGTATTAATTGATGATATCTTGGTGTGTTATAATATAAACGAGGACCTTTAGAATCAATTAATGATAATTCTTTAGATTATTATAAGGAAAGAGTTATATGGAAAATTTAGTAAGTGTGATTTCTGGCTTCATGCAATTTCTTTTCTTGGGAATATTGTTTTTTTAAAGGTTGGGCCCGAAGACTCATTTTTATTAATAAAGCAAAGCAAATACCTCTTTTAACTAGGTAGAGGGAGAGCCATTACATATCCCAAAGGACCAGTGGGATTATAGCCCATTACATATCCCGGAGGCCCAAATTGTTTGGCCCAATTCCCATTATGTGAATAATAACCTGGCTGCTGTAGTACCCGCACAGTACCACCGCCGCTAGAGTGCCCTACCACCGCTACAGTACCCATCGATCAACAGTACCACCACTACTACAGTACCGCTACAGTACTACTACAGTACCTACACCCAATGGGTTTTTAACCCCCATTTTTCATGTAGTATTACGGGGGTGCTTACCACTAATCCAAACCCCAACTACCATTCTCTTGGGAATATTGTGTCCAAGGATAGAATCTTAGTTGACATTGTGAATACATAGGAAATCAGAGAATGTCCTACACCAATGAACATAACTAAGTTATGTGGATTTATTGGTTTGGTATTTTACAATTGGAGATCCATTCGTAATTTTTCTTTTGGATAACCCATTAACCAGAGTTACATGTAAATGGGTTAAGTTTTTTTAGAAAAATAAAAGTGAAAAATGTTTTTATGAACTAAATAGGAGATTGGTCAATGCTCTGATTTTTACTCTACCATATGTAAATGATAGTTTTGTGATATATAGTTATGAATTGAAGAAATTAATTGGTTATTAACTAATTATAAATGATAATGTTATTTCATATTCATCATGGAAATTGAAGACTTGTGAATAGAACCATTAACCCAATGATCTTGAGGCGGAATCTGTAATCCTTTCTTTGAATATATGAAGAAATTACCTCTACTGTGAAATATGTGTGATATACAAGGGCCATAAAAGCATAAAATACATATTTCCATATAGATAGATTAATATGAGACAAAGGCAATGGGTCAAGCAACTCAAGGACTATGATTACTCAATACACTACTGTAACACCCAAGACTCTTATAAGAAATATTTTGTTTTTATTTTATATAAATCATCAAAGGAATCTTTCACTACCCACAACACTATCTTGTCATTCTTTACACACAATCGCAACCTTCCTTGATAGCTTGCGTCATACGCAATACCGAGTTTCACTAACCAACGATATGCTATTAAAATATTATTAAAACTAGCCATTATGAATATTAATAACCACTTCTTGAAATTTCTTAAATTTTATTTTTTAAAATGGCCTTCATTTTTGGATTCGGAATATCGAAATTAGCCTAGGGTGAAATTTTGGTATTTTTCTGAAAACTTTCAATTTTTGATGAATAGTGAAAACACCGGGTTATTATTTAAAAACCAACTTTTTATTTAAATAATTATCTGTTTTATTTAAATTTATTTTAGGTCAAAATTGATACATAATAACTATATAAGTTCAATTTAATTCATTGGAGTAATTTTATAATAATTTTAGATATATAAAAAGTTTATTGAACTTTTCACCGTCTTTTACCCACCTCCTAGGAGAATTTACAAATTTACATAAAACTTAATTTTACCGCTTCTGTGAGTGGAATTTCGAAAATCCGAGAGACATGGTTAATATCAAGTACTAAAATGTGGTTCAATGAGACGAAAATAATTTTTGGTGAATAGTAACTTTTTACTTTTTTTTACCACGGTTAAATGTAAATAGGGTAATTAAGTGTCAAAATGTTATTATTATTACCCTAACACATGTCCTAATTCTATTGGATAAGTTTAATTCTACCAAACACAACCTTAGGAATAAAATATGACCATTTAGGCCCACTTGGATTAGATTAGGACATTTATTATTAATTTATCTAAAGAAGGGTTAAAATAGTAAAAATCAAAGTTTAATAAGTAACTAATTTTTAATATAGGGTTATACATAAGATAAATTCGACTATATATATTCATTAGAAATCTAAAAATATTTCCTACATAATGGTATTTAAAACCGAATATATATTTATAATAAAATAATATTTTTAGTTTTTCCAAAGGTGCCCCTCTCCTCCCTTATAAAAGGGCACCTCCTCCCTCTCTTCATCACACCACTTTGAGCCTTCAAGGTCGGCCTACCCCTACCAAATTATATTCTCCACTTCCTTAGAAACATCCTAGAGGTCCTGGTCTTCTTCAAAGACCAATTTTAGTGCCCTAAAAGGAGGTCTCAAAGAAGCGCTTCAAAGAAGTGGTAATGTCAGTTACCGATTCTTTCAACTTTATTTCTTCTTCCACTTCTTCTTCTTTAGTTTTATCATTATGAATTAATAACATCAGTATCAATCATATACTGATATGTTATTATAAGTATGAAACAACCCTATTTCACCATCTATCCATCCTACGGAAAATGAAATCACCACGCGTGCGTACGTACGGAATACCGTCTCCACGCCGTGGTGTAAACTATTTTCCACCACCACCTTACTTGGATGGGTATAATGGTGTAAATAATGAATATATATGATTATTTTAAAGTGATATTGATTCTGAAATAGTATACATACACTCCAATACAATTTCACGATCATGGGAATGACATCATCGCTCGTGCGTACGTACGGAATACCGTCTCCACAATGTGATGCGACTTTTTCTACATGATCTTCATTGCATAATGATTATATAAATGAATTTAATGAATGAATATGATATATATAACACTAATACCATTCTGGAAATGAGGTGTCTATAACCTAAAGAGAAGAATAAGAATTTATTCGACAAAACACGCATAAGAACAAAAAGTAACAAACACCCGAATAACAAGTAGCAATGAAATATTACTAATAATAAGCTAAGAATATGACCATATATGATACCATAACAATGTTTATGATTTTGGAATAAGTCAATGACATTATTTAAATCATTATACAGGAGGTTCGGACACTTACAAAGCAAATCAGACCTAAGGTAAGGGAAAATTTCACAATCTCACTTTTATCCGAGATTGTTCATACTTCAGAATTTACTATGGAATATTATCATCCACATCCATGTTTCCTCAATATGTAATATAATTTCCATCCACATAAAATTGTTTAAATCCAATTTTACCCTTCAGTGAGTTTTTAGTAAAAGATATGAAAGGAATCTTTTGTCGTTTTTCGTACGAGGTACTTTTTGACTTTTCTAACAAAAGTACGAGAATAATTTTTTTTAACTTATATGGCATGAATGGATTTTTAAAAAATTATTTCCAAGAAGCTTCCTTTAAAAGTTTTCAAATTTATTTTTTATCAACTTATTTTACTTTAGAATTGTATGACATGTTAAGAAAGGAAAAGTGTTTTTTTAAGTAGAAAGGATATTTTCCTCAAGAATGGAGTTCAAGTGTTTTATCAAAATTATTTTCCATCTAAGATAATAAAGGTTTATATTTATATCCCTATTATTACATTTATTTGGTTATGTTGTGATGGAATTATTTTTATGAATTCCTTTATCTTATATTAATTGTTTTATGATGTCACGATGTTAAGAATCCCATTTTTATTACATGGGTTATGCAATGATGTATGGTTTATGATTTTGGGGCACACATAAGAATGGTATCATTAAGAGATGGGTGGGAACTATATCTCCTCCAATTCATTGGGTAAAGATTTTATATCTCATGAGATAGACATGGTTGGAACAGCAGGTTAAACCGGTTTAGTGAAACAGGACTAAAACGAGGAATGAACTCAGTTCAGAAATAGACTTTGTCCACTAAGATAGTCTTGGCAATGAGTCTTGACTAATAAGAAATGATTCTCTATGATTATGTGTGTATACCACAAAGCTTCATGTTTTAAGTTATGATTATTGTGATTACATTTCACTACCATGATTTATCCCATGTTATGAAATTATGATCTCTTTTGCAGGGTAAGATTACCAAAATGTTATGTTCTTATGAATATGATGTGATTGATATTTCTTTTTTTTACCCTTACTGAGCATTTGTGCTCACCATTTTGTATGTTTTCTTTACCTAGGTCTGGAAGAAGGTTATTAAGTAGGATATGCCAAAAGAGACTCTAGATATGATGAAATAAATGGGAGACAATGTAGATGCTTTATGAACCAGTTGTTTATGTTTCCCAGTTTATAAAGACTCTATACCTATATGGTCCTTTCCTGGTTTTGTTATATGTTGTAATAAGTGTGCTTCAATTCTGATGTAATAACAATGTATGTAAAGTATGGGTCGTTATAGTTGGTATCGGAGGAAAGGTATAGTCAACCTTTGGAAACTAGGATGTGAAAGCCTTAGTAAGAACCCTAAGGATAAGTCTAAGCATAGAACACAATCTTAGTGTTTTAGAAATGGCCATGAATAACCTAGGATAAGACTTTTAGTGTGAAATTTCATTCTTGATTATGTGGTTTTCCTATTATAATTAGTGTTGAACAAACTATTATTCTTGGTTTTAGTCAATGGATGGAACCCGAAGGAACCGTGTTAATGCGGAATGCGACGGGCAATGCAATGATTGTCCCCCTGAGCAACCAAAAATTATGGGAGCTGGAATGCAAAATATTGTAGACATGCTCACACAACAATCTCAAGCTATGAATCATGCAGGAATTCCAAACGAGCAAAGGAAGGAGCAAAATTCTGTTGAATCCTTCATGATGCAGCATCCACCTTTATTCAGCGGGTCTAATGATCCATTAGTTGCTGAACAATGAATTATTAGTACTGAAAAGATATTTTCAGTTCTTCAATGTTCTTAACATGATAAAGTCATCTTAGCAGTGTTTCGTTTGGAAGGATATGCTGATCAATTGTGGAATCTTATAAAGAATACGAGACAAAGAGATGAAATTGAGTCCATGGAATGGGACGAGTTCAATAACTTATTTTTTAATAAGTACTTCCCTCGTATTCTTTGAACAAAGATGGAGAAGCGTTTCAAAGAAGAGGTAACGTCCGTTACCGATTCTTTCAACTTTATTTTTTCTTCCACCTCTTCTTCTTTAGTTGTTTTATTATGAATTAATAACATCAGTATCACTCATATACTGATATGTTATTATAAGTATGAAACAACCCCATTTCACCATCTATCCATCCTACGGAAAACGAAATCACCGCGCGTGCGTACGTACGGAATACCGTCTCCACGCCGTGGTGTAATCTATTTTCCACCACCACCTTACTTTGATGGGTATAATGGTGTAAAGAATGAATATATATGATTATTGTAGTGATATTGATTCTGAAATAGTATACATACACTCCAATACAATTTCACGATCATGGGAACGATATCATCACTCGTGCGTACGTACAGAATACTGTCACCACGATGTGATGCGACTTGTTCTACATGATCTTCATTGAATAATGATTATATAAATGAATTGAATGAATTAATATGATATATATTACACTAATACCATTCTGGAAATGAGGTATCTATAACCTAAAGAGGGGAATAAGAATTTATTCGACAAAACACGCATAAGAACAAAAAGTAATAAACACCCGAATAACAAGTAGCAATGAAATATTACTAATAATAAGCTAAGAATATGACCATATATGATATCATAACAGTGAGTATGATTCTGTAATAAGTAAATGACATTATTTAAATCATTATACAGGAGGTTCAGACACTTACAAAGCAAATCAGACCTAAGGTAAGGGGAAATCTTACAATCTCACTTTTATCCGAGATTGTTTATACTTCAGAATTTACTGGGGAATATTATCATCCACATCCATGTTTCCTCAATATGTAATATTATTTCCATCCACATACAATTTTTTAAATCCAATTTTACCCTTCATTGAGTTTTTAGTAAAAGATATGAAAGGAATCTTTTGTCGTTTTTCGTACGAGGTACTTTTTGACTTTTCCGACAAAATTACGAGAAGAATGTTTTTTTAACTTATATGGAATGAATGGATTTTTAAAACATTAATTCCAAGAATCTTACTTTACAAGTTTTCAAATTTATTTTTAATAAACTTCTTTTAGTTTAGAATTGTATGACATGTTAAGAAAGGAAAAGTGTTTTTTAAGTAGAAAGGATATTTTCCTCAAGAATGGAGTTCAAGTGTTTTATCAAAATTATTTTCCATATAAGATAATAAAGAGTTCTATTTATATCCCTATTATTACATTAATTTGATTATGTTGTGATGGAATTATTTTTATGAATTCCTTTATCTTATATTAATTGTTTTATGATGTCACAATGTTAAGAATCCCATTTTTATTACATGGGTTATGCTATGATGTATGGTTTATGATTTTGTGTCACACATAAGAATGGTATCATTATGAGATGGGTGGGACCTATATCTCCTCAAATGCATTGGGTAAAGATTTTATATCTCATGAGATATACATGGATGGAACGGAAGGTTAAACCGGTTCAGTGAAAGAGGACTGAAACGAGGAATGAACTCGGTTCAGAAATGGATTTTGTCCACTAAGATAGTCTTGGAAAAGAGTCTTGACTAATAAGAAATGATTCTCTATGATTATGTGTGTATAACAAAAAGCTTCATGTTTTATGTTATGATTATTGTGATTACATTTCACTGCCATGATTTATCCCATGTTATGAAATTATGATCTCTTTTGCAGGGTAAGATTTCCAAAATGTTATGTTCTTATGAATATGATGTGATTGATATTTATTTTGTTTACCCTTACCAAGCATTTGAGCTCACCCTTTTGTATGTTTTCTTTCTCCAGGTCAGGAAGAAGGTTATTAAGTAGGATATGCCAAAAGGTACTCTAGATATGATGAAATAAATGGGAGACAGTGTAGACGCTTTATGAACCAGTTGTTTATGTTTCCCAGTTTATAAAGACTCTATACCTATACAGTCCTTTCCAGGTTTTGTTATATGTTGTAATAAGTGTGATTCAATTCTGAAGTAATAACAATGTATGTAAAGTATGAGTCATTATAGTTGGTATCATAGGAATGTTATAGTCAAACATTGGAAACTAGGATGTGAAAGCGTTAGTAAGAACCCTAAGGATAAGTCTAAGCATAGAACACAATCTTAGTGTTTTAGAAATGGCCATGAATAACCTAGGATAAGACCTTAAGTGTGAAATTTTATTCTTGATTATGTCGTTTTCCTATTATAATTAGTGTTTCTCACACTATTCTTCTTGGTTTTAGTCAATGTCTGGAACCCGAAGAAACCGTGTTAATGTAGAATGCGACGGGCAATGCAATGATTGTCCCCCTGAGCAACCAAACGTTATGGGAGTTAGAATGAAAAATCTTGTAGCCATGCTCACACAACTTTCTCAAGCTATAAATCATGCATGACTTCCAAACTAGCAAAGGAAGGAGCAAAATTCTGTTGAATCCTTCATGATGCAGCGTCCACCTTCATTCAACGGGTCTACTGATCCATTAGTTGTTGAATAATGGATTAGTACTACTGAAAAGATATTTTCAGTTCTTCAATGTTCTGAACATGATAAAGTCATCTTAGCAGTGTATCATTTGGAAGGAGATGCTGATAAATGGTGGAATATTATCAAGAATACGAGTAAAAGAGATGAAATTGAGTCCATGGAAAGGGACGAGTTCAAGAACTTATTTTTCAATAAGTACTTCCCTCGTATTCTTCGAACAAAGATGGGGAAGCGCTTCAAAGAAGAGGTAATGTCTGTTACCGATTCTTTAAACTTTATTTCTTCTTCCACTTATTCTTATTTAGTTGTTTCATTATGAATTAATAACATCAGTATCACTCATATACTAATATGTTATTATAAGTATGAAACAACCCTATTTCACCATCTATCCATCCTATGGAAAACGAAATCACTGTGCCTGCGTACGTACGGAATACCGTCTCCATGCCGTGTTGTAATCTATTTTCCACCAACAAAATACTTGGATGGGTATAATGGTGTAAATAATGAATATATATGATTATTGTAAAGTGATATTGATTCTGAAATAGTATACATACACTCCAATACAATTTCATGATCATGGGAACGATATCATCGCTCGTGCGTACGAACGGAATACCGTCTCCATGATGTGATGTGACTTGTTCTACATGATCTTTATTGAATAATGATTATATAAATGAATTGAATGAATGAATATGATATATATTACACTAATACCATTATGTAAATGAGGTATCTATAACCTAAAGAGAAGAATAAGAATTTATTCGACAAAACACGCATAAGAACAAAAAGTAATAAACACCCGGATAACAAGTAGCAATGAAATATTACTAATAATAAGCTAAGAATATGACCATATATGATATCATAACATTGAGTATGATTCTTTAATAAGTCAATGACATTATTTAAATCATTATACAGAAGTTTCAGACACTTACGAAGCAAATCAGACCTAAGGTAAGGGAAAATCTCACAATCTCACTTTTATCCGAGATTGTTTATACTTCGGAATTTTATGGGGAATATTATCATCCACATCCATATTTCCTCAATATGTAATATTATTTCCATCCACATGCAATTGTTTAAATCCAATTTTACCCTTCAGTGAGTTTTTAGTAAAATATTTGAAAATAATCTTTTGTCGTTTTTCGTACGAGGTACTTTTTGACTTTTCCGAAAAAAGTACGAGAAAAATGTTTTTTTAACTTATATGGCATGAATGTATTTTTAAAACATTATTTCCAAGAAGATTCCTTTACAAGTTTTCTAATTTATTTTTAATCAACTTATTTTAGTTTAGAATTGTATGACATGTTAAGAAAGGAAAAGTGTTTTTTAAGTAGAAAGGATATTTTCCTCAAGAATGGAGTTCAAGTGTTTTATCAAAATTATTTTACATATAAGATAATAAAGGGGTCTGTTTATATCCCTATTATTACATTGATTTGATTATGTTGTGATGGAATTATTTTTATGAATTCCTTTATCTTATATTAATTGTTTTATGATGTCACGATGGTAAGAATCCCATTTTTATTACATGGGTTATGCTATGATGTATGGTTTATGATTTTGTGGCACACATAAGAATGGTATCATTATGAGATGGGTAGGACCTATATCTCCTCCAATGAATTGGGTAAATATTTTATATCTCATGAGATAGACATGGCTGGAACAGCAGGTTAAACCGGTTCAGTGAAACAGGACTGAAACGAGGAATGAACTCGGTTCATAAATGGACTTTGTCCACTAAGATAGTCTTGGCAATGAGTATTGAATAACAAGAAATGATTATCTATGATTATGTGTGTATAACACAAAGTTTCATGTTTTATGTTATGATTATTGTGATTACATTTCACTACCATGATTTATCCCATGTTATGAAATTATGATCTCTTTTGCAGGGTAAGATTTCCAAAATGTTATGTTCTTATGAATATGATGTGATTAATATTTCTTTTGTTTAACCTTACTGAGCATTTGAGCTCACCTTTTTGTATGTTTTCTTTCCCCAGGTCAAGAAGAATTTTATTAAGTAGGATATGCCAAAAGGGACTCTATATATGATGAAATAAATGGGAGACAGTGTAGACGCTTTATGAACCAGTTGTTTATGTTTTTCAGTTTATAAAGACTCTATACCTATACGGTCCTTTCCTTGTTTTGTTATATGTTGTAAAAAGTGTGCTTGAATTTTGAAGTAATAACAATGTATGTAAAGTATGGGTCATTATAGTTGGTATCAGAGGAAAGGTATAGTCAACCTTTGGAAACTAGGATGTGAAAGCCTTAGTAAGAACCCTAAGGATAAGTCTAAGCATAGAACACAATATTAGTGTTTTAGAAATGGACATGAATAACCTAGGATAATTCCTTAAGTGTGAAATTTTATTCTTGATTATGTGGTTTTCCTATTATAATTAGTGTTGCTCACACTATTCTTCTTAGTTTTAGTCAATGGCTAGAACTCGAAGGAACCGTGTTAATGCGGAATGCGATGGGCAATGCAATGATTGTCCCCCTGAGAAACCAAATGTTATGGGAGATAGAATGAAAAATCTTGTAGCCATGCTCACACAACCTTCTAAAGCTATGAATCATGTAGGACTTCCAAACTAGTAAAAGAAGGAGGAACATTCTATTGAATTCTTCATGATGCAGCATCCACCTTTATTCAGCGGGTCTACTGATCCATTAGTTGCTGAACAATGGATTAGTACTACTGAAAAGATATTTTCAGTTCTTCAATGTTCTGAACATGTTAGCAGTGTATCATTTTGAAGGAGATGTTGATCAATGGTGGAATCTTATCAAGAATACGAGGCAAAAAGATGAAATTGAGTCCATGGAATGGGACGAGTTCAAGAACTTATTTTTCAATAAGTACTTCCCTCGTATTCTTCTAACAAAGATGGAGATGGAATTTCTTTAACTAAATCAAAAGGATTATGAATCTGTTGGTACCTATGAAGCAAATTTTACAAGACTTGCAAGGTACGCTTCTGTTATTATTATCCAACCTGAGAGTTAGATCGATCGGTTCTTTAGTGGCTTAAAACCAAGTCTTCGAAGGGCGTTAGCCATAAGGGACTTCAATAGCTACGAGGAAATCGTTCGATGTGCTCTCAAAGTTGAGATGGATATTGGAGTAACCCATCAGTCATATTGGTTTGATAAGAAGAGGAAAATGGAATTCAAAGGAAAATCTAAAGAGCACACTGAAAAGAAGATGAGTTTTCCCTTATGCTCAAAGTGTGGAAAGAAACATGGAGGGAGTTGTCTTAAATGGACAAGTAAATGTTTCAAATGTGGAAAGGAAGGTCATCGGGCATTTTATTGCCATAATGATGGGAATAGGATGTATAATGATGAAAACAAAGTAAGGGATACACAGAATGAACCTACTACACTTCAATGTTTCAAGTTCAAGGAGATGGGGAATTATGCCAATCAATTCCCAAATCCAAGGGTTGATGATGATGGTTGACGTCAACAAACTCTTAAGGCTAAAGACAAAGGAAAGTCACATGAAATTTCTATCAGCGATGTGGATTATGATAACGATGTGGTAAAATGTACACTTACCATCCACTCTAAAGTAGCAAATGTTTTATTTGATTCTGGATCCACACACTCCTTTATTTCTGAAGAATTTTCTAAGGGTATCACCGTATTACCTCAACAATTAGATATTGAGTTAGCTGTGACAACCCCTAATGGCACAACAGTCGCATCAAAAGTTTATAATTCTTCTCCGATTGAAGTTTGTGGGAAATTGCTTCCTGTAAATCTTGTGATCCTCCCTATAGTGGAATTTGATGTGATTCTTGGCACGGATTGGCTTTCTTTATATGGATCTCATATCAATTTCCAAAGAAGGGAAGTCACATTTCATATTTCAGATCAATCTATGATCGTCTATCGATGCAAGGATGAACATAACCTTCCAGTGGAAATTTCTTCCATCTTATGGGTCTTGATTCCACTAAATGAAGGTTATTTATCTCAAATGGTTGGTGAGAAACTCATGATTAAGAATATGCCCATTGTACAGAAGTTTGATGATGTCTTTCCGGAGGAATTTCCGGGTCTTCCACCAAATCGTGAAGTTGAGTTTTCAATAGAACTCGTACCGGGTGTTTTACCTATTTCAAAGACACCTTATAGAATGGATCCAATTAAGTTGCAGGAATTGAAGAAGCAACTCCAAGAGAATCTTGATAAGGGATTCATACGCCCTAGTGCGTCACCTTGGGGAGAACCTGTTCTGTTTGTTAAGAAGAAAGATGGATCAATGAGACTCTGCATTGATTATTGAGAACTTAACAAGATCACTATCAAGAACAAATATCATCTCCCACGCATTGATGACTTATTTGACCAACTACATGGAGCTCAATACTTTTCCAAGATTGATCTTTGTTTAGGGTATCATCAATTAATGGTCAAAAGGGAGGATATACCAAAGATTTCTTTCCATACAAGGTATGGACACTATGAATTTATAGTGATTCCATTTGGTCTTTCTAATGCCCCTTCTATATTCATGGATCTGATGAATAGAGTCTTTAGAGACTATCTTGATCAGTTTGTGGTAGTCTTTATTGACGATATTCTTGTATATTCAAAGAGAAAGGAAGAACATCAAGATCACTTGAGAATTATATTGAAGGCCCTGAGAAAGGAGAATCTTTATGCCAAATTTACCAAGTGTGAATTTTGGCTTAAAAAAGTTTCATTTTTGGGTCACATAATCTCAAAAGAGGGGATATCTGTGGATCCAGCAAAAACAGAGGTTATCGAAAGATGGTCGAGACCAACAACAGTAACTGCGATACGAAGTTTTCTTGGTTTGGCTGGATATTATCGACGTTTTGTGAAATATTTTTCACGATTATCTAATCCACTAACCAGGTTGACTAGAAAAGGAGTTAAGATTGTTTGGAAAGAGGAATGTGAAGAGAATTTCAAGGAGTTGAAAAGAAGGTTATCCAGTGCACCTGTGCTCACACTGCCTTGTAGTGGAGAAAGGTTTGTGATCTACATTGATGCATCCAAGAAGGGATTGGGGTGTGTTCCTATGAAAAATGATAAGGTGATAGCTTATGCCTCACGAAAATTGAAAATCCAAGAGCAAAATTACCCAACTCATGATTTGGATTTAGCTGCGGTAATCTTTGCATTAAAGATTTGGAGGAATTATCTTTATGGAGAAAGGCGTGATATTTATACTGATCATAAAAGTTTAAAGTATATTTTCACACAAAAGGAGCTGAATATGCGCCAAAGAAGATGGTTGGAGCTGATTAAGGATTACGACTGCTCAATTCATTACCACCCTGGGAAAGAAAACAAGGTGGCAGATGCATTAAGTCGACAAGACCATGCTAGCTTATCTATGATGAGAATCATAAAAGATCCAATATTTATGGCTTTACAAAGGATGGATCTTGGAATTATAAGTGAAGGGGAAAAATCGTATCTTTCTCAAATGAATGTTCAACCATCTATACATGTGAAGATTAAAGAGGCACAGAAAGAAGATGTAGAGTTACAAAAGAAGGTGAGAAATGTTCCTGAATTCAACCTTGATTGTGATGGGATAATAAAGTTCGGGAATCAGGTTTGTGTACCTCCCATCCCAGAATTAAAGAAGGAGCTGCTGGATGAGGCTCATAGTTCTTCATTCTCTATTCATCCTGGAAGCACGAAGATGTATAGGGACCTTAAAGAGTACTTCTGGTGGGATGGCATGAAAAGAGATGTTGCTGAATATGTCTCTCGATGCTTGGTTTGTCAACAAGTTAAAGGTGAGAGACAGAAGTCTAAGGGGATGTTACAACCATTACCCATACCTGAATGGAAATGGGAAAACATCACTATGGACTTTGTCACCGGACATCCTAAAACATCCAAAGGCAATAATGCTATCTGGGTCATAGTTGATCATCTTACAAAGTCTGCACACTTCATTGATATTAGAGAGGATTTATCTCTGGATCATCTTGCCAGGATATATGTAAAGGAAGTGGTAAGATTGCATGGAGTACCATTTTATATTATATCTGATCGGGATCCGAGGTTTACCTCAATTTTTGGAGAAGTCTTCAGCATACTCTGGATACAGAGTTGAGTTTCAGCACTGCTTATCATCCTCAGATAGACGGTTAGTCTGAGAGGACAATTCAAACTCTAGAAGATATGTTGAGAGCTTGATCTATGGATTTCAAAGGTGGTTGGGATCAACACCTACATTTGGTGGAATTTTCTTATAGTAATAGCTTTCACTCCAGTATTCAGATGGCTCCTTATGAAGCTCTCTATGGAAAGAAATACAGGACTCCAACTTACTGGGATGAAGTTGGGGAAAGAAAGCTATTAGGACATGATCTTGTTGATGAGATGACAGAAAAGGTCCGATCTTTTCAGCAACACATAAGAGCAACTCAGATTCGACAAAAAATTTATGCCGACAACCGAAGAAAAGACTTAGAGTTTGAAGTGGGTGATAAAATGTTCTTACGAATATCTCCTTGGAAGAGAGTAATGAGATTTGGAAAGAAGGGAAAGCTGAGCCCTAGGTATATCAGTCCTTTCGAAATAATGGATCGTGTTGGGAAGGTAGCTTACCGATTGGCGCTTCCACCGGATCTCTCTCAAGTTCACGATGTGTTCCATATATCTCTCTTGAGAAAGTACATACCTGATCCCTTACATGTACTCAGCTCAGAAGTTGTACCGCTGGAACAAGATCTTTCTTATGACGAATAACCGATAGAGATTTTCGATCGTAGTGAAAAAGTCCTACGAAACAAGACCACTCGCTTGGTGAAAGTTTTTTAGAGGAACCACCAATTAGAAGAAGCTACATGGGAGCTTGAGGATATGATGAGGGAGAGGTATCCTCATCTGTTTGTTACAAGTGACGAATTTCGAGGGTGAAATTCATTTTAAGGGGGGTAGAATGTAACACCCGAGACTTTTATAAGAAATATTTTGTTTTTATTTTATATAAATCATCAAAGGAATCTTTCACTACACACAACACTAGCTTGGATTGCTTTACACGCAATCACGACCTTCCTTGATAGCCTGCGTCGTACGCAATACCGAGTTTCACTAAACAACGATATGCTATTAAAATATTATTAAAACTAGCCGTTATGAATAGTAATAACCACTTTTTTAAATTTTGTAAATTTTATTTTTCAAAATGGACTTCATTTTTGGATTCAGAATATCGAAATTATCCTAGGGTGAAATTTTGGTATTTTTCTGAAAACTTTCAATTTTTGATGAATAGTGAAAACACCGGGTTACTATTTAAAAACCGACTTTTTATTTAAATAATTATTTATTTTATTTAAATTTATTTTAGGTCAAAATTGATACATAATACCTATATAAGTTCAATGTAATTCATTGGAGTAATTTTATAATAATTTTATATATATATAAATTTTATTGAACTTTTCACCGTCTTTTACCCACCTCTTAGGAGAATTTGCAAATTTACAAAAAAATTAATTTTATCGCTTCTGTGAGTGGAATTTAGAAAATCCAAGAGACATGGTTAATATCAAGGACTAAAATGTGGTTCAATGTGATGAAAATAATTTTTGTTGAATAGTAACTTTTTAATTTTTTTTACCACGGTTAAAAGTAAATAGGGTAATTAAGGGTAAAAATGTTATTATTATTACCCTAAAACATGTCCTAATTCTATTGGATAAGTGTAATTCGACCCAAAACAACTTTAGGAATAAAATATGACCATTTAGGCTCATTTGGATTAGATTAGGACATTTATTATTAATTTATTTAAACAAGGGTTAAAATAGTTAAAATCAAAGTTTAATAAGTAAATAATTTATAATATAGGGTTATAAATAAGATAAATTAGACTATAAATATTCATTATAAAGATAAGAAGAGTTCCTAAATAATGGTATTTTATTTGTAATTTTTATACTTTAAATAATTTAATTTATTTATGAAACAATGATGATGCAGTAATTATCTTATTAAAGAAATATTGACATAATTGATGTTATAAATACCCAAATAAATGTAATTTGAGACTTTTTATGAATTAAACTAATTTTATAGGTTAATATGACATGTTATTATTGATTTAATTAACTTTTTTTCGAACTAATCATTATTTTATGATATTTACAAAAATCAATTACTAAATAGTGTCAAAATTGCCATAAAATAGTTTTTAAATAAAATAATATATTATTAATTGTTATTTTATTTCTAAAAATCTAAGGTTTGGAAAAATGACTTAGATAAGGTTATATATATTAATAATAAACAACTTTGGATTCTTTTGTCTTGTTATAGTAAGTTTATTAACCTTATAGTGTAAGAACACAAAAAGACACAGTAAAAGTAAAATTATCTAACTTAAAGTTAAATCTAAATGATAAGGTTAAAATATTAAACTAAACTTGTAAAAATTCTATTGGATGAGATTATTTAGACCATACCCACCTTAGATTCGAAATAAATCAATTTGGAGCTATTTAAAACTGAATACGTCTTTATAATAAAATAATATTTTTAGTTTTTCCAAAGGTGCCCCTCTCCTCCCTTATAAAAGGGCACCTCCTCCCTCTCTTCCTCACACCACTTTGAGCCTTCATGCTCGGCCAAACCCTGAAAAATTATATTATACACTTCCCTAGAAACATCCTATAGGTCCTAGTCTTCTTCAAAGACCAATTTTAATGCCCTAAAAGGAGGTCTCAAAGAAGCGCTTCAAAGAAGAGGTAATGTCCGTTACCGATTATTTCCACTGTATTTCTTCTTCCACTTATTCTTATTTAGTTGTTTCATTATTAATTAATAACATAATTATCACTCATATATGGATATGTTATTATAAGTATGAAACAACCCTATTTCACCATCTATCCATCCTACGGAAAACGAAATCACCGTGCGTGCGTACGTACGGAATACCGTCTCCACGCCGTGGTGTAATCTATTTTCCACCACCACCTTACTTGGATGGGTATAATGGTGTAAAGAATGAATATATATGATTATTTTAAATTTATATTGATTCTCAAATAGTATACATACACTCCAATACAATTTCACGATCATGGGAACAATATCATCGCTCGTGCGTACGTACGGAATACCGTCTCCACGTTATGATGCGACTCGTTCTACATGATCTTCATTGAATAATGATTATATAAATTAATTTAATGAATTAATATGATATATATTACACTAATACCATTCTGGAAATGAGGTATCTATAACCTAAAGAGAATAATAAGAATTTATTCGACAAAACACGCATAAGAACAAAAAGTAATAATCACCCGAATAACAAGTATCAATGAAATATTACTAATAATAAGCTAAGAATATGACCATATATGATATCATAACAATTATTATGATTCTGGAATAAGTCAATGACATTATTTAAATCATTATACAGGAGGTTTAGACACTTACGAAGCAAATCAGACCTAAGGTAAGGGAAAATCTCACAATCTCACTTTTATCCGAGATTGTTTATACTTCAGAATTTACTGGGGAATATTAACATCCACATACATGTTTCCTCAAGATTTAATATTATTTCCATCCACATACAATTGTTTAAATCCAATTTTACCCTTCGGTGAGTTTTTAGTAAAAGATATGAAAGGAATCTTTTGTCGTTTTTCGTATGAGGTACTTTTTGACTTTTCCGAAAAAAGTACGAGAAGAATGTTTTTTTAACTTATACGACATGAAGGGATTTTTAAAACATTATTTCCAAGAAGCTTACTTTAAAAGTTTTCAAGTTTATTTTTAATCAACTTCTTTTAGTTTATAATTGTATGACATGTTAAGAAACGAAACATGTTTTTTTAAGTAGAAAGGATATTTTCTTCAAGAATGGAGTTCAAGTGTTTTATAAAAATTATTTTCCATATAAGATAACAAAGGGTTCTGTTTCTATCCCTATTATTACATTGATTTTATTATGTTGTGATGGAATTATTTTTATGAATTCCGTTATCTTATATGAATTGTTTTATGATGTCACGATGTTAGGAATCCCATTTTTATTACATGCGTTATGCTATGATTTATGATTTATGATTTTGTGGAACACATAAGAATGTTATCATTATGAGATGGGTGGGACCTATATCTCCCTCCAATGCATTGAGTAAAGATTTTATATATCATGAGATATACATGGCTGGAACGGCAGGTTAAACCGGTTCAGTGAAACAGGACTGAAATGAGGAATGAACTCGGTTCAGAAATGGACTTTGTCCACTAAGATAGTATTGGCAATGAGTCTTGACTAATAAGAAATGATTCTCTACGATTATGTGTGTATGCCACAAATATTCATGTTTTAAGTTATGATTATTGTGATTACATTCCACTACCTTGATTTATCCCATGTTATGAAATTGTTATCTCTTTTGCAGGGTAAGATTTCCAAAATGTTATGTTCTTATGAATATGATGTGATTGATATTTCTTTTGTTTACCCTTACTGAGCATTTGAGCTCACCCTTTTGTATGTTTTCTTTCCCTAGGTCAGGAAGAAGGTTATTAAGTAGGATATTCCAAAATGGACTCTAGATATGATGAAATAAATGGGAGACATTGTAGATGCTTTATGAACCAGTTGTTTATGTTTACCAATTTCTAAGGACTCTATACCTATATGGTCCTTTCCTGGTTTTGTTATATGTTTTAATAAGTGTGCTTCAATTCTGAATTAATAACAATGTATGTAAAGTACGGGTCGTTATAGCTACCACCCAAGGAAAGAAAATAAGGAAGTTGATGAATTGAGTAGGAAATATCATGGCGTGATGTCCAAAATTAGAGCGATATTGTGTTCATGGATAATGTAAATATGAAAATCAGATAACATTACTATGTAATTTTTCATAGGACTACCAAATACTCCTAGAAATAATAATGAAATATGGTTTATTGTTTATCACCAATAAAAATAAGCACATTTCTTCCCTACAAGAGAATATTTTTCTATTGAGTACCTAGAAAGGCTCTATATTAATGAAGTTGTAAGACTTCATTACGCACATATTTTGATCATGTCTGGTCATTATCACCATTTTAAATTGAAATTAAAAAAGATTCTTTTGAATTATCTTGATATAAACCATTATTTTAGCACTAACTACCATCCTCAAACTGATATAATGTCCAAAAAGAATATTAAAAAAATGGAAGATATGTTGAGGTCTTGCTTAAGTGACTTTAAAGGTATATGGTATTAGTATTTATCTTTGGTAGAGTTTCCCTATAATGATAGTTTCTATTAAAGTATTCAAATGGGTTTATATGAAGCCTTATATGGAAAGATATTTCATACTTTTACTTGTTCAGATTATAGAGACCCTAGCCTTTTACACATATTAATACATGATTTTAAGCATAATAAAACATCATATTACAATCCAAGGATTGTGAAGTCTAGTGTCTTGGAAGACTCGGTACATAAAACTAAAAATAGGAGACTAAATAAAAAATTTATTTATTTAATATTTATAAGGATATCATAACTTCTATTGTTCTCATACATCCTCATAGGATTACCTCGGGATAACATGAAAAAAGGGATGAGCTAAAAGACCAGTAAGGAAAAAATCATAGTAATAAAGCTTTAGCACATGGGTTAGAAGGCATGGCATAATGATAGAAAAAGGCATGGAACATGTGAAATCATAACATATAAACATGGGATCATATAAACATGGATTCATAATAATGTGGAATAAACATAAAAAAATAACTTTAGCATGAATCAAATCTCGCTGCACATAGAGGATCAAAAGTCATGATTAACCACCAAGACCGTTGCACAAGGTAGCACGAGTCAAGGCTAACTGCTAAGACCATTTCACATAATGTCTCTTGAGACTCATATTTACCCAAGGCATTGGATTTATATCTAGGAAAAACTTTTTTAACATGTTCATGAACATTCTTTACACATAATTAATCATACATAATCAGTCATACATAAACATAAGGGTACCCACAGAAAGAAATGGGCATCACAATCATGCCATAAAGCATAATAAATGGGTGTATCATACAGCTGTCCATGAGAAAAAAGAATTATATCAATCATGTACATTCATAAGCTATAATATGAATATATCATAATATGTGATGCCAAATTTAAGTGATAACATGTAAAAGTGTTTTTAAGAAACTTTAAAATTAAAACATTTTATTGCGGTTTAATGAAAATATCAAAGATCATTTAAAATAGAAAAGGGAATAATATTTTATATAAAATGAGAAGTGAACCAAGAATTTTTTTTCATGATAAAAATAATGGTTTTATAAATATAATGGTTTCTTAAAAACAGATCCTATAGTGTACTTGAAATTGGGTAAGAAATTAGGAAGTTCCCTTAAAACGTGTTTGCTTATCGAGAAGTATTGAGGAGGGAATCACATAAAGGCATGTATATCCAAAAAGAGTATGATTAATTGATATTGATACATTCTTCTGGAAATATAACCATAATTTAAAATATTTACATAAATACAATATAGGATATCATTTGGGTAAAAAGAGAGTAAGAATAGCCCGAAAGAATAATAGAGGTTCGGGTAGAATCTCTTACCATAAGTCCGATGATGTTCTCCACTTGATATTAATGACCTGAATAATAAAATTATGATAATTAATTAATAATTATAGAACCTATTTTACATTTAATTGATTTATTATAAACTTTTTAAGTACATTCATGGACTTTTTAATGGGTTAATATGTTCAATTTCATTGTTTGGGTTCGTTTGATTCAGGACGGAGTTACTTATATACATTAATGGAATATCATGTAAAATGAAAATGATTGTATAGAATTGGAGTTATATTTTATTATTGAACATCCACAAGGTTAAATTGTTTTAAATTTCATTTAGTTACTTGGAGTGAAGTTGAATCGTTATATAAAACATTAGTGATATCCTTTTGGGTTAATTGGTAGTTTTTGATCACAACGAACACATTTTGTTTTATAAATCAAAAACATGTGTACAAAAAGATTCCATAACTATAGGTGAGAAATAATAAATATATTATATCCAGTTTCTACCATAATAATGGTTTCATGACCATAATTGAATACGGTAATGGAAATTGAAAACCCATTGTCCTGGAATGTGGTAAATTAACACATCTCAGATGGTGTTATTACTACTAGTATAATGATGGGTAAAGGAGTTATGATAATAAATTATTACATCATCATAACAACATTACAGTACATGTATTTTAATGGAGTTTTCATAACATTTGGATTAAAATAGGTAACAATAAAAAAGAAAACAAAGGAACATGAAAATAAAGTAAAAGAATTGAAAATAGGAAGTTACCTCTTGGATTAATCTTCCTTGAGAGCCTCTTAAAGGGAGATGATTTGGTATTTTGAGGAGAAAAATGGATGCTGGAAATGGGGGAGGATCTTGGGGAAATTATTTATAATAATTTAGACAAGGAACATGGCTTTAGAGGAGTGAATAGAAGAGGGGAGTGTGGGTGTTTTTTATAGTGAAGGGGAGGAGGATTTTCTCAATATTTAAATCATTAGTTTATTAATTTTACATAAGAAAAGAAATAGTGATGATTAAATGAAAAAATACAGTAATATGTTCATGTGATTTAGAACCAATGGTTCTTACATAAACAGAATATCACCCATGACTAAATAATTAATGTATTTAGCTTATTTTGTGAATTATATATTTCACTATTCATAAAAATTCATGTATTTCAAAAAAATCCCAAAAATTCACCCAACCCATTTTTTATGTGTAGAATCAAAAAATTAAATCCATTTTTCAAAAATAATTTTATAAATATGATTAATTTAATTTTTAATTAAAATCATAATTTCTTTGAAAAATAAATATTTTAAAACTATAACTGATTTTATAATGCTTTCAAAAATTACAAAAGGTCTTATAAAATTATTTTAAAACCATAAGACATAAAAATTTTATTTTATGAAGACATTTTAGGAAAATAAATATTCTTTTAAATTAATTAATTAATTTTAATTAATTATGTATGACTTATTAAAAATACCAATACTTTTACTATGATCATATTATCACTTATAAGATGCCTAAATTTTATTTACACATTCATGGGTGAGGTTAATATTATTTTGGATGATTTAATATTCATAAGGGTCATATTACTATTCATAAGGGTAGGTTACTAATCATAAGGGTTGGTTGTTATTCACTCAAAAATTAATTTTGTTCCATCAGATCCCAAAAATCACTCTAAACACAACCGTGTTTGTCATATTTTTAAAATTCAAGACGCATAAGTGGAAAAATTATGCTTAATGGTCACATAATATTTAGTATCATGACATGTCATTATGTTTATTAATTTGATTATACTATAAGGCATAATTATGAGAATGGAATTCCCTTGAAAAAACATTGGGTCGTTATAGGGATGAAGTTGGTAAAAGAAAACTCATAGGCCCATAACCTTTTGAAGAGAAAACAACAAAGGAAGATTATATTTAGGATCACATTAGAGTAAATCAAATTATAAAAAAGAGTTATATTGATAATCAAAGGAAATACTTGGAATTTCTAGTGTGAGATCATGCTTTCATGATAATATCTCAATGAAAGGGATTTGTAAGGTTTCGTATAAATGGAAATATGGTCCCTAGGTTCATTTAAAACATTGAAATCCTTGAAATAATTGGATCTATTTCTTATCATTTGTAAATTCTACCAAGTCTCTCAAAAGTAAATGATATTTTTCATATATCATTGTCAAGGAAGTACAAGCCAGACCTACCACATGTGCTCTTTTATAATGAAATAGAATTGGAAACTAATCAATATTACTAATAAGAACCCATAAAGATTCAGGGTAATAGAGATAAATTATTGAGGAATTAGATGAATCATCTGTTAAAGGTACTTTGGAGAAAACCCAAAAAAGGAGGAAACAAAGTGAGAACCATAGAATATTTTGAAGAAAAACTACCCTCATCTATTTAGATGGTAATATAAAAAATATTTTGTGGGAATTTTTTTATGAGGTAAGACTATAACACCCTGAGACTTTATGACACATTTAATTTTAAATAAATTAAATCTCTTCGATATCTTCTGATTCATGAAACACAAGGCTTAACCGAGAATGATCTATTAAAATATTATTTAAACATGATCATTATAACCAATCCGTTATGTTGGTGGGTATGAATAACACTAAAAATTATGAAAATTATATGGTTTATACAAGTATAAAATATAGTAAATGGATATATATTGATTATAAATAAAATAAGAATCATTTTGTAGAAAAAATATTTTTTGAAAAACATTTTATAAAGAAAATTGTTTTCTCGCTTCTTGCGCAGTTATGATAAAATTAAATTTTTACACTTTTAGAAAATTTATTTGATAAAATTAAATTAAATTTTTAGACAATAATATCAAAATCATATTATGGTAGATTTTTGGGGTTTTTTTAGAAAGTTTCATTTTTTGATGAATAGTGAAAAACATTGTTTCTTTATTTGTAACCCGCCTTTTTTATCTAAATTATTTACAAATTTGAATTATATTTTAAATTGGTTTTCAAGTAATGTTAGTGAAATTATATTATAAAAAATTAGTGCATTTAAATCAATTTTATATTTAATTTTTATATTAAAACCTTCCAAACTTATGAGGCTTTTCTTCTCGGAAACCCGCTTTTTCATCACATATATGGGTTTTGTTTCTAAATTAATTTTTCTAATTCTGTGAATTTAATATTTTAAAATGGATTACATATTTTAAAAAAGAATTATTTATATTTTTTAGTAATTTAAAATTAATTTTTGAACATAATAAATTTTGAAAAGTATAAAAATTAATTACCACAGTTAATGTAAAAATGAGTTTACTAGGGGTTAAACTAAAAAGGTAAGGGTTAAAATGACATGAAAAGTTGTCTGAAATATAATTTATGGATATATTTAGACCTCATCATATATAAATATCTATAAAAATTCATTTTCAATACTTTGGGAAAGTGAAACAACGAGGTTATGTCTTTTTCGTTTCAAAAAATACAAGTTTGTCACTCACCTCACTTACAAAAGCCCCCCACTCACCTCTCTTTTTCACACCATAAAACCCTTTTGGATCAGAAAATCCATACCATATTAAATTAAAAAATTCTATACCCTCATCCTATAATCCTTTTCTTGTTAATAAATCCATTCTTGTAAAACATTAGGTATAATCCTAAAGAGGTGGTATGAGAAGAGGTAAAATCCCTAACTATGTATTTTTGTTTTATTTATTCTTTCAACTCCTTAAAATATTATTAATTTATGATTATATAATTAAAAATTATCTAAAATATAAATATATTTTATTATGTTAATCTCATGACCTATATCCATATCCTCTTCCCTAAAATAGGTAATGATAACGTCACTCATGTGTACGGTGGACTACCGCCTCATGAACTGATGTGAGACATATTCCATCAACACCTCTCATAGTTGGGAATGATGATGGATATAAAGTATATATATATATATATGATATTAATAAAATAAATATACCTATTTTTTAATTATATAATATATAATTTTTTTACTTTCCATTCCGTATGGGATACGATAGCATCGCTCGTGTGCACGACAGACTACCACCTTGCGAAACATGCGATTCATTTTTCAATAATGATTTAAATGGAAGGTAATAAGGATAATTTTAATGAATATATGTTATATAAATGAAATAATTATGATATTAATGACATATTTGTCATTTTTATATGATAATATATCATTTTAATTCTTACCTTTTCACTCATTGAAAGATAATAATGTCGTTTGTGTACATGTGGACTACCATCTTCATGAAGTGATGTGAATCTATTTTTATCCCCACACCCAATGGATGATATATATAAGTATATTTAAATAAATAATATATTATGTATGATGTTATGATCATTATTTAATGATAAAATATTACTTACCTGCTTTCCATAATGATCGTTGAAAAATGGAAACATTACTGATGCGTACGTATGACCTACCATCTCCATAATCATAACGTACTTCAATTATCAAAACCAAATTTCGTGGATGGTACTAAAAGTATAATTTATGTATAAATATTATAATTATTTCATGATTATGATTCGATATATGTTGAAATATTAATATCATAGACCAATAGTCAACCTACTAAAGTTACTTTTGATACATTGAGTCAAATATTTTTGAAACACCTGACATAAAATTAATTGATTAAGTAATTGTATATAACATGGTAATAAGTGAAATAAAAGAAATAATAAATTTTTAAATGGTTATTAATAAAGCAGATAATTAAAATATTATTATTATTCAAGAATATAAATAATGTATTTGACGAGTTAGACTCAATATAAGGGACTTCATCTCAATTTCTCTTCATTGAGGCATATTATAATTATATGCACCTAATTTATTTGATATGGGGTATATAATACCAATTTTAAATATAATATCATGATTAATTAATAATTAATTGTATTTTATGTTTTAATTTGAATTATTTTATCCAAGGGGATTTGACATGAATGTTACAAAGTGGTAAAGAATTTCATTACTCAATTTATTTTAATTGGGTTCTTATTTTCCTTTGATATTATAAGATCATATGTATAATTAATTGTGATTATCATATGTTATATTTACTTTTTTTCTATGTGTATTTAAATTTTATACATATAATATATTCATTGATTAATTCTGAATTCACTTTTATGATCATTGTAATGGATTTCATCTCAATTTCCATTTTATTGATTTTTTTTGTTAATATGAACCTATTCACTTTTACATGGTGTATATACTAACCATTTGATATATTTATCACAAATACATATTTATTCATTATGTTTAATGTTTCAATTAAAGTTTATCCATATTATTTTCATCATGGATTTAATTATTTCTTAAACCTTATACCATTCTTATATATGATGTTTACTTTGAAAGATATTTGATTAACCAGGGAAATATAGATAAACCATTGTTATTTAATCAATGAGGATAATTTTTGATAATGATTATTATTCATGAATTAAATATATTATTCAATATATGAATAATTTTTTTGGACATATAGTTATGGGTGGGTCCCATTTATAGATTTCCACTAGATTCATTAACAGGTCTCACGAGAAAAATTAGTTGGCCAAATTAGATGAGTTTTTACCCAGTTGTTTTAAAGTGTCTTGAGGAAGGTATTGAATGTATAGGGTTTCATGATTCCTAAGATTATGAATTCCAATAATTAAGTATTTCCTTTATTGTGAATCTATATATTATTATTATCCATGATATTTTTGTTATGATATTATCTATGGATTCATTTTGTTCTAATTTTATTATTTTTTAAATAGAATGTGTTTTCAGTTATTTACCTTTCCATACTGTTTATTATTTATTGATTTTTTATATTTTATATTTTTTTTCATCCTTTATAGAGTGTTTGAGATCACCCTGATTTTATTTACTTTCCCCAGGATGTGAATAAGAATCCTTTGAATGAGTTTCAAGGAAGATGAGAATTTGATTTTGTTATGTTTTATTTTATATTCCCAGAATTGAATGAGTATCACGTATGTAACTAGTTATATAAAACTTATAAACTAATTTAATTTTTAGGATTTTACCCCTTGTATCTAAGACAATGTACAAAATTAGGCATCAACTTTGGGTTCATGGATTCGGGGTCATTACAGTTGGTATCAGAGGAAGTTTAGTAGAAACCTTGATAACTAGATTAAGAAAAACATAGATTATGGAACATAAATCTTTGATAGAATTTGAGTATAAGTGTGAACGAACATCCTAATTTTTTTTAAAGAATATATTATGTTGTTTTTCTTTGAAATACATCCCTTTATATATAATGAAACTGGATGTGGTTCTGAAACCTAGGAACCTATGGGTAATATCTCCGAAAAAGGAACATTGGGATTGACCTAATAAACACCTTGTGCAAATAAATGGGCCTTAATATGAACATTTTCTGACACTCCCATGATATATGCTTAGGATAATTCACATTTTCTTTTCTAACCATTATAAAGGATTTGAAAATAAATATATCCACAATGAAACCAAGTTTATTATTACGAGATTAACAATGCATAAAGTTTATTTTATGTTAAGTGTTAAAATATATTTATAATTATACATTATGATTTAAAATTCATAATTTTATGAGAAAATATAGTATATTCCATTGTTTATAAATGGATCCTAGAAGGAATAATGGTTTAAATACTATTGTTCAATATAGATATTACCCGACTAATGAATCCAAAACAATTGGTATTGGAACTGAGTACATTATGGATATATTATGTCAGTTTAATCATGTTATTAAAAAACATTTCCCTGATGGAGAAACCTATTATTCCACAGAGTTATTATCCTATGTTGGTCTACTTGATGTGCTAGAATACCCCATCATTTGGTGGTACTACTAATCCAATGGTAACTAAGAAAAGGATTAAGTCTCTGGAGAAGTTATTTATGACCTTAGGATGTGATAAAAGGAAATGGGTACAGTTTTAGTGTATTATCTCCAAGGTGATTATGATCAATGTTTGTCATCGATCTAAAATACTAGATAAGAAGAGGAAATATCACTCATGGAATAGAAAGATTTTAAGGAGAAATTTCTTAGAAAATATTTTCCTCATGAGGAATAAACTAAAATAAATAAAAAGTTTATAACCTAAATGAAAAGGAAAGAAGAAGTGTTTCTCAGTATAAGGCTAAATTTACAAGGTTATCCAAGAATACGGTAGATTACATATGAAACAAGAAGTGTAATATTGACCATTTCTTTAAAGGGATTAAGCCAAGTATTTTAAGGGCACTAGTGTCTCAAAATTTTTCATCAAATAATGAAATAGGTTTATATACCATAAAAATGGTAAGAAATTCTTCAAGATCCTACATGTACAAGAGAAATTATGAAAATAAGAGGTTTAATGAACACTAAGAAAAAGGGAGTGCATCAAAGAAGAAGATATTTAAGAAATTTCCATCTTTTGAGAATATAGAAATAATAATCATCCAAGGAAATGCCTGAAGGGATTGAGAGTTTTTTATAATTTTGTAGATAAGGGTCATCAAGATAAAGGATGAAAAAGGAATAATGAAAATGATACTATTCTTTGTTTCAACTATAGGGAGATGGGGCACTATTCAAAATAATTCCCCAAGTGTCAAGGTAATCTACCACATAAGAGGCCAAGGGGGGAAGGCAAAGATTATGTAATCAGTACAACTGAGGTGCAACGACCCAAAATATTATCAATGAAATTTCCCTTCATATAATTATTTTGTATAATATAAAAAATACATCACATAGAGAACCTAAAAAAATTATTCTCATAAATTAAGAATGAAATAAGTGGTATTCATAGATATTAAGGAACCTTTATCGATGGAATAGTAACCTGACTATTGTAATAATGATATGAAAATTAAGAATAGTGACCTCACCAATTGAATAGTAACCTCACCTATTAAAGTATAAATAAAATTTAGGCATCTTATAAATGAAAATATGAAATATTTATATTATGACACAAGTAACTAAATTATTAAATTAAGTGTTGGTATTTTTATGGAACATAAATGTTTAAAATTTTATAATTCATATAATGATTTAAA
This sequence comes from Viscum album, assembly GCA_963277665.1. NCBI lineage: Eukaryota > Viridiplantae > Streptophyta > Magnoliopsida > Santalales > Viscaceae > Viscum > Viscum album. Next base: position 627,733,264 of record OY728134.1, on the reverse strand, counting down.
AGAAAATATATTTTTATAAAATAGATTCAAAAATTAATATTTTTTTGTCTTATAATTATAAGGTAATTTTATGAGACCTTAATTCATTTTTTGAAGTGTCATAATATTGGTTATAATATTAAAATCAGTATTTTTCAAATAAATGTTGATTTTTAATTAAAATTATAATTTCTCATATTTAGAAAATTATTTTCATAAAATGGAGTTTATTTTTGTAATATACACATCAAAAAAATATTTAGGGCGATTTTTTGGGATTTTTCTAAAGTAGTTTAATTTTTGGTGAATAGTGAAATACGGTAGTATATGGTATTTAACATTTTATGCCAAATACATCATTTTTTGAGTCATGGATGATGTAATAAACAATCCTTTAGAACTCACATAAACTATTTACTATAAATAGTTTTAATAAAAAATACTATTTAATTTCTTGATCCAAAATAATAAACAAATGAATAAAATAATAAAAAACACCCCTCCCCCCAATAAATACCTCCCCTCACCACCTATTATCTTCACACCTTCTATGATTTATATATTTATTATATTCTTCCAAATTCCTCTTAAAAACCACTTCTACACTACCTGTTATTTTTTGTATCACCGAAATACCAAACATAAGTTCCTTAAGAAGGTTCTCAAGGAGATGACATTCAAATGGTAAAATCATCCTTCTTTCTCTTTTAGTTACTTTTTGGTTCTTATCCTTCCCTCACATACCCTATCCAAAACAACATAATAATCCCATTATAATATATATACTAAAATTTTATTTTCTTAATGTAATATACATCATCAATTCTCTTCTCTTTTCCTTTTATTCTAAATATGAAATTATCGTCTCTAATGAGTCGATTAACTGCCTTCGTGGACGACGAGTTTTCATTTTCAATTACCACCTTCATGAATGGTCATAAAACAATTATAATGGTTAAAAAATATTTTTCAATTTATATTAATTTTTTTTATGTTTTGCAACATATATATATATTTATGCATAATATTAAACAATAATGTAAAACTAGCTTGTGATGATAGAAAAACTACCAAAACAAACTAAACATTTATCATTAAAATTCTATATAATGAATCATCCACATACTAGAAAGAAAAAAATGATATATAGGAAAACTTAAAATAATTTAGGTGCATGAATATAATATAATTCCACATCTGGAGTTTTTATTCCATTCGATAGAAACTCCTATAATTAAAATCAAGGGAACCAATCAGAAAATCATGAAACGAATACACATGGAACAACAAAATTAAACATTATAACCCTTAGAAATGTTCATAAATGAATTTAATAAAATTATAATAAATAAAATATATTTTTAATTTGTTATTAATTAAATTAATTATGAATATAATTTGATTATCCAGAACAATAAGTTCAAGTGAATACCAATTTCTTAAATAAGGTAATAGATTGTCTTCAAACGACCATTTTTCCTTTGGGGTATGCTTTCTCTCTATTTACCCCAATTCAATTATTAATTATTATTATTTAAAACTTCTAAATTCTCTATGAACTTTCCAAACATATGTACCTAGATCAATTCTTCTTTCATTGATGAGGAAATACATGTTTTATAAATTTCCCATTTTTAATTCTTCCTGATAAGCATGCCAGATTAAAGGGAACTCCCTAATTTCTTACCCATTTTCAAGTACACTACATAATATATTTTAATCCAAAAATATTTTTATAAAATCACACTTTTTTATCATGATAATCTATATTAGTTAATTTTTGGTTTTATGAAAACAATTATTCCTTTTACCACATTGAATACTCTTTTATATTTTCCCTTCAACCGCACAAAAGTGGATCATTTATAAAGCTTATTAAACACTAATTTTATATTTTTTCACTTAATTTAGAAATAATTTTTCACGATCTATGACTATTTTCCCTTATGAATGTCCTCTTATGATTTAAATCCATTCTTTCATGAGCACCATTATGATACACCCATTGGTTAAGCCTTATAACATGATTATGATACCCATATATTTCCATGGGTAACCCTTATGTTTATTCCTTATGTTTTATTTTTTTATGTGGCACACATATTCATAAACATGTTATGATGGGTGAAACCAGATAGCACTCCAATGCATTAGGTAATTTTTAGTCTCATGAGACGTCATGTTTGGATAGGGTGTGAACCTAATTCCTTTATGGGACATCCACCGTGTGATATAGTCTTGGAACTTATCCTTGACTCATGTTTATGTAATGTTATATGTTGCTACCAAATTCTTATGTATACATGGTTACAAGGTCCCATGTTCTATATTTTATGCTTCCATTTATTTATTTTTATTCCTTGCATTCTTATTTCATCATGTTATGCCTTCTAACCCATGTGCTATTATTTATTCCTATATTTCTTCCCTTACTAGGATTTTTATCTCATCCCTTTATTATTGTATTCTTGAGGATATCCTATGAAGATGTACGAGCTGAATATTAGGAGATCATTGTTGAGTTTAAATAAAATTTCTCTTTATTTTGGTTTCATGTTTTATAATTATGTATCTAGTTCTATAAATAAACTATACCTTACGGTCCTTGTTTTTTATTTTATTATTAATTATGCTTAAAATCTTTTAATAATATGTGTAAGAGGATAGGTACACTATATGAAGTGGAAGTACCCAATTTTTTGGTGGAAATTATATTAATGATAGCTTCAAATTTAGATAATTATTTATTTGATTATGGATACTCACACTCTTTTATATCTTCAAATTTTTACAAGAAAATTAGATATTTCACTAGAACATTAAAATGGGATTTGTAATTTAAAACTCCTAGTGAAAGTCTCACTACAACAAGGATGTTTCAAGCATTACCCATTATGACACATAAATGTGATTTATTTGTTGACATTATTATTATACCTATGGTGGACCTTGATATAATCCCTAGTATGGATTGTATTTCAAAATATGATGAAAATATGTATTGAAATAAGAGAAAAATTATGAGTTATGATGAAGATTTAGACTTCGTTAGATTTATAGTTGATGCAACTTTATCTGATAGATGTCTATAGCCACCCCCAGTAGCTCTACTGAATGAGATTATTGGGGAAGAAGAAAAACAAATATAGTGAGGGATAAAGTAATCTTCCAATTGAGGATATATCTATTTTATTGTAATACATTGATGTATTTCCGAAGTAGTTACCTAGAAATCCCCTAGAGCATAAACTTGATTTTTTCACTAATTTAATCCTTGATGCATGACCAATATTAAAGAATCCCTATAGAATGGACACTTTAGAATTAGTAGAGTCAAAGAAACAACTAGAGTACTTATTTGATAAGGCATTTATTCACCCTAGTGTTTTGTAATGGGAAGCCTCTCTTATCTTTATTATGAAGAAATATCAAAGTATGCAAATATGCTTTGATTATAGGGAAATAAATGCTATTTTGATAAAGAAAAAGTATACTCTTCCTCACATTCATAACTTATTTGATCAACATCAAAAAACCCAATAATTTTCAAATATTTTCATTCAATATAGGTATCATAAATTGTGAGTAAAAAAGGAAAACATTAAAAAGATATCTTTCAGAATGAGTTGTGGAAATTATCAGTTTTTAGTAATTCCATTTTGATTGAATAATACACCCTCTATTTTTGTGGATCTAATGAATAAATTATTCAAGTAATGTCTTGATGATTTTATTTGTGGTATTCACCAATGATATATTAGTGTATTATAAAAGATAAAAGGACAATGATAATTAATTTGGGATTATTCTTGATACTGTTAAAAGGAAAGAATTATATGAAAAATTTAATAAGTGATTTGTTTTGTCTTCAAGAAGATTCTTTTTAGGGCTATATTGTCTCCAAGGATTAAAAATCAGTTGATCTTGTGAAGGAAAATACAGTCAGTGAATATAGTACCCTAATAAACATAACTGAGTTATGTATTTTCTTTGGTTTGGTAGGTTAATATTAGTGATTCATTCAGAGTTTTTCCTGATTGGATAACCCATTAATCGTGCTTACACATAAAGGGGTTATGTTTGTCTGGATAATGGATTGTGAAGAATGTTTTGATGAAATAAGTGATATATTGTTCAATGCTCTGATTTTGACTATACTATATGGAAATGATGGGGTTGTGATATATATTGATGCATTGAATAAGTGACTTAGTTTTAGACTAATGAAAATTGATAAAGTTATTGCATGTGCATTAAGTAAATTGAAAACATATGAACAAAACTATCCAACCCATGACCTGGAGTCAAAAACTATAATATCCACATTTAAGATATGAAGAAATTATCTCTATGGAGAAAGATGTGAGATATACACTGAATATAAAATCCTAAAATACTTCGTTCTATATAAAGAGACCAATATGAGGAAAAGGTGATCACTCGAGCTACACAAGGATTATGATTTCTCAATACACATCCACCTAGGGAAATAAAATAAGGTATCTGATGCATTGAGTGGGAACAATCATATATTTATGACCCAAATGATGATTTAAAGAGATCCTTTTTCAATTTAACTAGTAAATATTGAAATGGTATTACATTACTATGGACATCGTCACAAGACTACTAAGGACAACTAAAAAGAGTGATACAATATGAGTTATCATTAATCACCTAAACCAATCTAAACATTTACTCTCTATAATAAATGATTTTACAATTTAGTTCCCCAAAAGGTTGTATATTAATGAAGTTATAAGACTTTATGGTGAACCTCTTTCGATCATGTATGATCATAATACTTTTTTCACATCAAAATTATGGAATATTCTTTAAAAGGATCTTGATACTAAGATTCATTTGAGCACTTCCTATCATCATGAAACTGATAGAAAATATTAAATGAATATTCAAATAATATAAGACATGTTGAGGTCATCTTACTTGACTTTAAAGGTATATGGAATCAGTATTTACCTTTTCTATAGTATTCCTATAACAATAGTTTCCATTCAAGTATTCAAATGGAACTGTATAAAGCATTATATGGAAATAGATGTCATACTACAACTTTTTGGAATGGAGTTGGTAAAAGGAAACTCACAGGTCAATACATTTTTGAAGAGAAAGTAATAAAGTTAAATTTTATTTAGGCTCACATTAAATTAGATCAATGTAAGTAAAAGAGTTATACTGATAATCAGAGGAAATATTTGGAATTCAAAGTGGGATGTCATGTTTTCATGAAAGTTTCTCTATAGAAGGGTGTTATAACATTTGGTAAGAAAGGAAAGCTGAGACCTAGGTGAATTAGACCCTATTCAATCCTTGAAATAATTGGATATATTTCTTATCATTTGGAAATTCCACCAAGTCTCTCAAAACTACATGATGTGTTTCATAGATCATTTTTAAGGAAGTACATGCTAGACCTAACGCTTGTTATCACCTCGGATGAAATATAATTGAAACCTAACCAATAATACTTTGAAAAACCCTTAAAAATTATTTATATTAGAGAGAAAGTTTTGCGGAACCATACGAATCAACTATTAAAGGTACTTTGGAGAAATCATAAAATGGAGAAACCAGTATGGGAACCATGGGATGTTTGTTTCCTCTGGAATTGGGGATGACCTAGTTGATTTAAGGTTCAAACATTACAAGCGGTTTCTAACAGGTTTTTTCATAGAACCGGAAACATCCAATGATTCCATATCCATTTGGACCTACTTACCAAAGGTTGGAACTCATTAGTTATATGCTGATGAGGCTTAGGAATTTGCATTGGTTGAGAGGATGGGAGGTTGGACTCATCACACCTTTTTTAGGGGAATTATTGTCTATTACAGGACTCTCTTTATAGATTTAAGTTGTGTTCGTGAATCCTTATTACATTACCAAGTATAAAATGAGCTTCTCTTTAGATCTGACAATCAATGATTGATATGTAGGAAATTTAGAGAATATTTTATATGTATTTGAGGTTCTTCATCGATAGAGAATCATTTGTATTTGTTAGAGATTCTTAGTAAATGGTATCCTTTAATACATTATATAAAAGTCTCTTGGTCATTATGATGACCATACTAGTTTTAAAGCCACTCAGTGAGGCACTTGAAGTTTATTTTCATTTAGAAGGTCATGGATTATTTCAGAGTTGGGATCGTACCCACAGATGGGCTACCTACGTATCCTTTTTCTAGAAAAGGAATCAGAACCCACGTAGTTTGAGTAAGGGAGTATGATGTCTATGTATGATTGATGGCTCAAAGGAAGATGTCATAATTAATTTTACACTCTAAGATCTTGTGAGTCATGCTCGGTGTGAGAAACAAGAGGTATTGGTAAAACCAAACAATTGTGCCATGACAGAGTCAATCATAGAAAATGATGTGGGGCTTATGTATTTATGAATGCCCAAATAGATGAGGATTGGGATTTACTTCAGAGAAGAAATCCAGGAACAGGGTCCATAAAAGTATATGTGCTTTTATGGAGATTTGGTTACTCTAACTTGGGGCTTACTCCTGAGGAAGATTCCCAACTTAAGAGGGGAATTTATGATTGAGTTTTACTCCTAAGGAGGAAGCCCAGATAAAAAAAAGTAGATTAATATTGGTTAAGAGAAATTAAGACTGGGGCCTACTCCTGAAAAGGAAGCCCAGGTTAAGGAATTATATAATTAAGGGACTTGGGGCTTACTCCTAAGGAGGATTCCTAAATTAATGAGGACTTGGGGCTTACTCTTATGCAGGATTCCCATATCTGGGAACTTTGAGACTGGGGATTACTCCTAAGGAGGATGCCCAGATTAAGGAATTATGGTTGCGGCTTACTCCTGAAAAGGAAGCCCATTATAACTGGGGCTTACTCTTAATGAGTATTCCCGGAATAGGGGACTTGGGGCTTACTCCTAAGGAGGATTCCCAAATTAATGATAATTCAAAATGGGAATTAATCTTGTAAAGAAGGCCCAGGTTAAGGATTCTCTAATCTTAAAGGATGAGGTTGAATGAATGAAATCTCTAATATTAGTAACATAAATATGTGTAAATCACTAGGTTTTGAGAGATGTTCCACAGACTTCCTTTCAGATAAGGAATCCGATAAGGAAATAATTCCATGAAATGGCTTTGAAGAGAGTTCTGAAGGATTAATCTTGAAGAGGATAGGTGGATAAGTATAAGAGAGGTGAAATAAGCCGGAGGGGAACCCAAAAAGAAAGGGGCACACAAGTCCTAGTGGGTGCGCAAGTACTGCGTTGGCATGCAAGTATTGGCTGCGTAGGTGTACCTGCGCAACACATAGGTACTTGCATGACTTTTGACCCTCAGGGTAATACTTGGGCGAGACTTGGCTCAAGCCCTTAGTACAACCCCTAGGGGTTTCCAGAAAGGTGATTCACAAGTTCTGGTGAGGGATCAAGGCGGCGCGCAAGTGTGGCCATTTCCCTTAAGGATTTTCCATTCAAGCGTGCAAGTGTTGATGAGTTTCAACACTTAGGCCTTCCTCTCAGTCTTTAGATCTTCCGTTCTAGGTAATAAATTACCTTAGATGTGTTCAGAAGCTTTGAGAAGGGACTAGGGCTATGGGAGTTCAAATCTGAGGTTCTGGAATTTTTCGTCCCTAAAATGGGGGGGCATACAGGGGTATTTATAGGCTGGAGAGACCCTGGGAGAAATTTCAAAAAAGGCATGCAAGTCACCTGCGCGACCAATTGGCAGCACACAAGTATATTTGTGAGACCTTAGTGGAACTTGCGCGACCTACGTGAATTTGAATCTTGGTTCGTGCCTTTGTCAAATTTTTGATGTTTCTTCATGAAGTTCCCAATCAGGATCTAAGTATCACTGAGAGGGGGAGGGGGTGAATCAGTGATATCTTTTTATTTTTAAGTTTCCCCTTTTTTGAAACAACCTTCGCCTCCTATTAAAGAGTTTCTTCCCTACTGAACACACACAACCACAGGAACACAAGATTTACAAGGTTCACTACTCAACAAGAGTAGCTACGTCCTTGGTATGGTACAGAAACAATCCAGTACCACACAATCCACTAGAAAACAATCCTTTGATGTGGAATACAACGAGTAGGATATACCCTTACACTCGTGCAGCACTTTAAAAACAATATAATAGTGCATGTGCTCCCTCTTAGCACAAATAGGGTAACACAATGTTTCAGTGCTTCTTTACAATTGAACAGATGTATTCTCTGAAGTACAAATCTTCACTTTCTTACACAGAAGCCGGTAAGAACCCTCTTACGCAAAAATGAATACGTGCGAAGACCCCAAATATTTCGCGCAGCCTTTAGGGTGACTTGCGTGCAATTCAAATGACTTGCGCGCAATTCAAATGACTTGCGCGCAATTCAAATGACTTGCGCGTAAAAACCCCCTTTGGTGCGAAAAAACTTTTTCGCGCAACTTTCCTTTTGCGCGCAACTTTTTCTCTTTTCGCGCAACTTCTCAACTTTTCGCGCAACTATCCTCTTTTCATGAAAACTTCTTTCTTTTTGCGCAACTCACTTAGCATATAATTTATGCGCACCAGATCTCAAGATTTCTTCTAAGTGTCGAGCATTAACAACTAACAAGGATTAGCCTCATATTTATAGGCATTTTTGAACCCACGCGAAAAACACTAATCCGCGCGTAAAACCTCCTCCATGCGCGTAAAAACTCTTTTATGCAACTTCATATTTCGCGCCATGCTTCAAGTTTTCGCGCACCTCATGCCTTTGCCATTTTTCATCCTTCTATGCATGAAGCACCAATTGCGCTCAAAATTCCGCACCGCGTTCCATATTGCACGCAAACCCAATCTTTCCTACAACATCAGATTTCGCGCACTGCTCCAATATTTCGCGCATTTTATGCCTTTGCCATTTTTTGATCTTCTGATCTCAAACCATCATTTGCGCGAAAACTTCATTCCTCAATTTCGCGCACCATGCCAATATTTCGCGCATCCCGCAGATTTTTCGCGCAACCCGCTACTATTTCGCGCATCCCGCAGATATTGCGCGCACCACTTTATTTTTACGCGAAACATGCCTAAATTTCCGCGCACTCCATTCCTTTGTCATTTTTCAACGTTCTGACCTTGAATAACTCTTTTGCACATATAAACCATCTTCAATCTTATGCGCAACATCCATTGCCAAGAACATTTCTTCATCTCCTGATTTTCAGGCCCTAAAATTTGGCAAACACTGGAAAACGGCGCCACCTTAAACTGTGCTTTTCTGTCATCCCCAGATTGTCTATTGCTTTGCCATTTTATCTCTTTACTGCTTCCCATAACCATTCTTCTTCTCTTATCACAAATCCCACTATCGTGATATTTATCCTTTGATAGATCAGCTTAAGCATCGTCAGAGTTGCAATGAGAACTGAATCTTTCCTATCTTCCAGCAGCATCATTCCTTCCAATCAAAACATTATATGACTGGCATCATCATTTCTCCCCCTTTCCTTCATAAGGCTTGCATCACAAGTTCTCCTAACTCATGATTTGTGTGAAATACATACCAGCAAAGCATCGCCTGATTTATGATCCTTCTACAAAGTGAATTGATTTATCGCCTTTGACAACAAAATACAACACTCTGCAAAAGCTAATTCTTCAAACTGTCATCTTCATTCAACTTGGTCACAACACTTCAAAGGATGAATCACTTGGGGTTCAAGGTATTTCTCTTTTCATTCCTTTAGACTATGTGACGGAAAGGAGTTTCAATAAAAGTACCCCCCTCAGAGTTGGATCCGAAAGAAATGAGGATGTGACTCAGAGGAAAAGAAGAAAACCAAAGGAAAGGGTGTACGCAAATTTTGAGCGCACAGAGGTCAGCGCACAAGTGTTGAGCGCACAGGCGTTGGCACGCAAAGCTGCGACCTGGCCTATAAATATGTGGTCATTCTAGTGCAAAGCCACTGGATCTCAAATTTCTTTCTCTTGTCACACAAGTTGGTCTCATCGCGCAAGTTATTTGTTTTCTACTATTTCACTTATGTCGAACTTCTTTAGAGGTAAAAGGACTTGCGCGGTGATACTTGCGCGCCAAAAACTTGCACGACACATCCACACTTGCGCGCCAAAATTATACTTGCGCGCCTTAATGCCTTAGCCATTTTTTTTTGAATTTCTTCACAAATTTTATGAAATATCAACTTAATTAAGAGTTAATTATTCAACTTTTGTGCAGATTCAATGGCTCCTAAGAGAATTGGAACGGATGATGAACTGGACAACAAGAGACTTGATGACATGATGAGCATCATTGACCATGATTATTATACCGTCTGCAATAGCACACTCCTGGATTTGGATAAGTATTTGAAGAATTATCATCGTGACTTCCCCCAAAGCATTTATCTTCCTTTGTATGGATATGGTCATCTGTGAGAAGTTACCATTCCAGAGGCAAAGAACTATCTCCCAATTTATTGGTTTCAGAACTACACCAACTTTGCTTCAGCAAATATTTCATGTGGAGGAGCATTTATAAATGCTGGAACAACGGAGAAGGCCCATATGATGCATCACAGCCCTTTTACGCTAGATCTGAAACCTCACAAGCCTGAGCTAAAACCACAGTGTTATCCTTCAATCTTCTGAAATTCTCAGATGGATCAATCCAAAGGCTGGAAGAAAAGTTGGGACTTTCTTCCAGGAGGAGGTGTAAAGCCGACTTGGATGTGGGAATACTGGGTGCGACAAACCTGTGAAGAGTTTGTCGAGGATTTTAAAGGAGTTGCAATATACAAAGCCATCTGGGTTGGGCAGACATATGTTTACAGACATGATAACTTCGGCCGGAGATACTCATCCATTGGAGACCAAAAAACAATTCTTTCCATCTGACTCATGGATAAGTAGGAATAAGTCTGTGGGATGTACACAAGATCTCAGAGGCTCTAATTTTGGGTGATATGTATGATGAATTCATCCCTCCCAAGGTGACTTGGAATGATTCAGAGAAGCCTTCGGCTTTAGCTCGAGAATTATTTAAAATCTTCCATAAGATCAAGAGTTCAGAGACATCCTTAACTCATTCCGGAAAGGATTTTCATCCATAATAGTGGATGAATATGTTTATTATCGAGAATCATCAGAAGGAGCCGAAGGAGAAAGGATCCAAGAAGAAGAAGAAGCCCACTCGTCCTACCACCTTCCCCAAAACAGAGAAGAGGGCTGCTCCTGGCACATTCTGGCCGACTTTGGAAGCAGGAGAATTTGCGAAGTGGGGATATGAGGTGAATCAGAGGATCCCAAAGAAGACTTGTCTGACAGGATTTTTGGCCTTGTGGCTCAGCGTTTATCTTCTTCCAGTCAAGGACTCGAAGGGAGTCGTCAGGCCAGGGACCTTCGTTATTGCGGCCAAGTTGGATGAGGAAAAAATGGTTGGGTTGGCTACCCCCATTTTAGCAAAGATTCACAGGAGTTTACTACATGTCTTCATTGGTAAATCTCCTTTGAGAATAGTGGGACCATTCCATGTTTTGTGGTGATGGATCGCCACTCACTTCAAGATGTATAATGTACAGAATGGAGTACAGATTCTTGGAAGTTCTTTCAGGCCATCAGTGCAGGCATTCTCTGTAATTGCTCTATTAGTTCTCAATACTTATAACATGAAGGTGAGGCTGAGCATGTATAAGGAATTAAACTTCTTTCCTTATGGAAATCCACCAACCGGGCGGTTTGTTGATGATGGAACAACCAATAAGGATTTAAGGGCATACATGATGGCCTGTAGAGATGGTGTGTTGGTCTCCATGATTTTCAGAGAGATTATATGTGAGGCCTATGCTCCATATATATTTGTACGTCAATTCAAGTGTTTGCAACAGACTGCAGTATCTCCCCCTGTAAATTTCAGGTTAGACCAACATCTGATGGTTCCCCGACAACTATGGTTGCTGACATCTAGGGAGAAGACTGGGGATGTTTTTTATCTTCCAGTTGAAAAAGCGGCATATAACTTGACTACATGGTATGCCGAGCATTGGATAGCATCATACCCTAAAGGGGTGCTGAATCATCCGGTTTATCAGGTGAGGAAAAGGAAGAGGAATGTAGAGAAAGAAACCCTTCCTCATGAAGGAGATGCTTCCCCACCTGAAGCTGATTCGCCGGATTCCTCATATAGGACTGGCTCACCAGATTCTCAAGATGGAGATGATGAGGCACAACAAGTGGCAAAGCGGCCTCGTGCCCGATATAATCCTTCAGTTAGAATCAAAAGAACCACTCCATAAACTCTTGGTGAGTTACTTCATTATGTAAATTTAATCACCATTACTTTATAGAGAAATAATTCTTATTTTCTTGTTCTCTATATGTAGTTGCAGGGGCTGGGAAGAAACTGAAGTCCAAGATTGTAGGACCTTCCTTGAATCCTTATGGTACAAGTACTGAATATCTATGACTAGAGGTTGTCCAAACATGGCAGAGTTTATATTGTGGTGCTGAAACTGCCTGGCTGGATTTATGCGAGGGGTTACACCTCCCTAGAATAGGGACTCTTCTGGATTCTACAGAAATATGTTTCGAGAATAACCCCGATGAAGTGCAAGATTACATCAGAGAGCTGGAAATGCTCATATATGCCACTGACGATTCTATTCCTGTCACCAAGAGGGTGAAGGAAATGATAAATCGTGGTGCCGCTGAGGGGACTAATGCTTCCAGAGATGAGGAGTGGCATGAATACATGGCTCCTGGAGATGTAAGTTTCTTTCCTTATTTTCTTTGAAACTTGATTTTTGTCAAATCCTTGTTACTCGAGGAAATTATTTTCTTCATCCTATAGCTTTCGAAGAAAGGAACTAATGAGGTTCCTTCTCCACAGTATAGCCCTGGTGGTACTGCCATCGAGGCTGCTCCTGAATCTCCTTGCGAGTCGGGCGAGATATCTCTAGGACAACAGGCCATGGATGAGGAGTTGGACATGGATTTCCATTCTCAAATTTAGGTACCTGTAATGGAGATTGTCAACACTCCCAAAAATCCAAATACACAAAGGCATCAGAGGAGGAAGTCCACAACTAAATGCTTCATTATTAGTGGTAAGTCCTTCGGATAATCATGAGCTTTAAACCATGAAAATATTGTTCATTTTCATTGGGATTTTAGGGGATTCTTCAATTTTCCCTCTAAGGGAGAGGACTGATCCTACTTTGAGGACCACATAGGGTGTTGTGAAACAATCGCAAATTCCGACTGACTTGGCTGCTCCTAGAGAAGAGCCAACATCTGTTCCCAGTATCCCTCCTGCTGCTGTTGCAAGAAGAGAAGAACCTGCTTCTGGTAAGTTAACAATGCATCATAAAATGTTGAATGAAACATCGATTGACTTGGATTATGTGATACTTCAGGTTCAACCCCTGCATTAGAGCTTTTGGCGGCTATTGCAACTGATTCCGCGATTTTATTTGAAGATGCTGTCCAGGGTCAGGGACTGTAGGATGAAGGTCGCCAAGAAGACACATCAAATGCTCCCACTAGTGAGATTAACCAGGATTCCGAGATGACATTAGATGAAATAATGGAACTTGGCGCATCTTTTAAATATTTTATAAATCATGTTAAATTACCATGTAATTTAGAAGATTATGGACGTGAGTGTTATCCTTTGTCCTATTAAGAATAATTTCTTATTACATGTCTAATAATGATCGGTTCAAATGTGCAGTTCTGTCTGAGAAAGATGCTAAACTACCCATGCCTAAAGGGAGTATAGAAAACCCTACTATTGTAGATACATTAGCACAAGTGGAGCTGAACCCAGTAGATCTTCCTCAAACTCATCCTGAAAATCCTGTCGAAGCTAGGAAAGATGGGGAGGAGCCTTCTCAGGTTGCTGATCTATCATTGGGTAAGGGATAACAATATTTGTGACTGTACTTAATTTGAAAGACAGTCAATTAGATTTTGTTATCCTTTGAAACTAACCAAAGCTTTAAATTGATTATGCAGGGCCATCAATTTCGGTGACTAGATCTGAAGGTGAGGCCTCATCCTCTGCCCTAACGGGAATTAAAAGCGAAGAACCACAGGTCAGGGGGGAAGGAGAAGAACATGGAAATTCTCTAACTACATTAATCTCAGATTATATTCCCCCCTGCGACAGTGAAGCTGAGTCGGATCCCAAAGTACAAAATGCGCTCCAATTTTCAAGACGCAAGGCATGGAAAAATATATGGAAAATCATATCTGAAGTGCCACTTGAAGAGATTTCATAAATGACCCCACGACTGTCATCTATATTTGTCATGCTAGGAATTGGCGGTTTTGGATATCAAAAGATCCATGCCACGGTGAAACAAGTCAACTTAAGGAGGGAGCAAGAGCAAAAGTGCCGTGAAGATCTGACTAGGGTGAAGCTGTCAGCCAACATAAGTGAATTTGAGGCTGCGGTATCCCGAGATGAGGCTGACTATGCTTCCTAGATGAAGGAGCTGAAGCATAAGATCAAATATAAAGTCGTCCAAAAAATGAACCTTCAGCAACAGTTAGATGCTGTTACTGGGGAACTTGACCAACTCAATACTTCATTGGAGGGAGCTCAAGAAAATGGGATGATAGCCATCTCGGATGCCAAGAAAGCACTCCATAAAGCTGAAAAGAGTGAAGTTGGTCGAGGGCATGAGCTTCAAGTAGCTGTTGATGAAGCTCAGGATACTGTACATCAAGTGAAGACTAATGTTGACAGCCTCTTATAATTTATTGGAAAAGAGAAGAGACTCCAATATGTGGATGTCCTTCTAAATTTTGTGTATCAAATGGAAAGAATGCTTTCATCTTCAATCATTTGTGCACGTATTTTCCTGCTATCTGCTTTAAATTTTTACCTAAGACAATGGGACTAGTAAGCATAATTTGATTTTTACTAGGATTATTAGAAATAACCCTACAAACATTGAATCTTTAAATTGCTCAATATTACTTAAATCATGAAAAATGTATGTTTAGTGAGATGAAACTTGACTTTTGTTCAGAGTTCCCTTATCTTTTGTGGGCAGTTTAAAGTCATGCATGCCATACATAAAAAGGCTAATGTTTAAGGTCGAAATAGCTTTGACCGAATGGATTAAAAATGGACTCAATTCCTTGACAATTTTTCTGAAAACATATTACCACACTCAAGTATGAGGGAAAAAAATGTAAACTATGACTTAAGAAATTTTGAATCCGAGGAATGATATAAGAAAGGGGTAAAAAACATTAGAATAAGTAGTTCCAAAGAATGAAGTTACCATTATTTAACAAACCCGTTAGGGGGTTGAATTATGCAGGGACACCTAAGGGCATTGGCGGCATAGTCAAATAATAGAATCTTTTGGCTGACATGTCTATTATGTAGATGACTTATGCAAGGCCGCCTAAGGGAACATGATGCATAATCAGGAAAAAGAACTCCCAAAAATTTACTTTTCTACTGCTAAAAAGTCAGTGAAAGTTTATGGGGATTCAAATTTTCCAAAGCATAGAGTTTGCTGTATGGAGAGAGGTACTTAAATATGGAGAAGATATTTCAAAATAAGATTTTCCAAGAATTCGATGAATGTCACTCCTACGAAGGTCTGACCCAAATGTAGGGAAGATAAATATAAACCATAGACTTGAATACTTTCAGATCATAAAAAAGAACATGAAACAAATATGTTAAGGATGGCTATTTTTTTGCAGATCCTTACATATTTTTAATAAGACCAATAAGGAAAAAAGAGGTTTTTTTTCAAGAATGAAGTTACCATTATCTGAAAAACCCATTAGGGGGTTGAACTATGTAGATCCTCCTAAGGTCATTGGCTGTATAGTCAAATAATAGTATCTTTTTTCTGAAAATTCTGTTATGTAGACTGTTTATGCAAGGGCACCTAAGGGCACGTACTGCATAGTCAGGAAAAAGAACTCTCAGAAATTTGACATTGTTGTGACTAGAAGTCAAGAAAAGGGTTATGAATATCTGAAAATATTTAAGGTTAGGATTATTACACATAATGATGGGTATTTTCCAATGTATGCAGAGATACACAGATCAATTCTAACCACAATCATGTTGTGGATGGGTCCTGAATCGAAATATTGGACTTCACTACGTATCCCATAAGGATGGGAATCAAGCCATACATAGTTCTTGAATTACATTTTAACGTCATGTGGGAAGAAAGTATAAAATATCTTAGTTTAGGGTCATAGAACTCAGACCATTATTAGAAATACCCAGTGTGTGTTTTCACGTGGACTTTTCAGTCAAGGGACTAAAAATGGAATTTGGGGTTAGGCCTAAAAGACTTGGGGATGGATTCGAGGGACACTCGAACGTTCCTACATATCCCATAAGGATGGGAATCAAGCCCACGTAGTTCTAGAAATACCCTCTGTAAAAATTTGGTTTGTACATGCGAAGGGTAAAAGGGGACTTTAGTGCAATGATGGTTTAACCCAAGATAAAAGGTTTAGGTATTGCCATGTATGAACATAGTCTTGGGAATATAACCTGATTGAAAATCAATGTAAATAATGATTCCCTATCAGGTGAGGGTATCAAATAATATTGTAGTTTATTGTCATACATGACAAAAGTGTTGTACATTTTAACGTCGTATAACAAGGAAGAAGGTGAAACAATGTAAAGATATTGATTCTGGGGGCGGTTTCACGAATCAACATCATATGAGATGGAGGTGAACCGATGTGAAGATTTTGGTTTTGGGCTTGAACCTTGGGAGGTAGCCTATGTACCCTGCCTGGAAGGCAAGGATCAAAGTCCGCGTAGTTCAATTAAAGAATGAATTAGTGATCAAGTTTTTATTGGGGACAACGACCTAAAAAATGGGGTTGCGACTTACATGTGGTTAGCGGCCCAGAGAGGGTGTTATGGTTGAAGTCTTCTCTAAGCTCATGTGAGTCATACTCGGTGTGAGAAACAAGAGGTAGGAAAAACCTTAAGGATGCACGGTTTAATATCATGTAGGACATATGATGGGACTATGCAGTTTAAAGTCTTGCAGTTAGGACTATTGGTGCTGCACAATTTAGTGTCATGTAGCAGGGAAAAAATACAGTTTAACGACATGTAGGGCATATTAAGATATTTCTGTATAGTTTAGCATCATGTAGTTAGGACGATGGGGACAATACAGTTTAATGTCACATTAGACAAAAAAGGGGACTGTATAGTTTAATGCCATGCAGTAAAGACAAAAGAGGGCACAGTTTAACATCATGTTGGATGTATTAGGGACTTTTTCACAGTTTAATGTCATGTTGAATAAAAAATGGATGATACAGTTTAGCGTCATGTTGGGCGAAAGTGTGAATAGTTTAAAGTCATATGCATGGACCATAGATGTATAGTTTAACGTCATATAGGATGATAAAAGGGACAGAGTTTAACATCATGTTGGATAAGAGAAATGCCAATAGTTTAAGATCTTATGCATGGACCGTTGGTTATGCAATTTAACTTCTTGCTGGCTGTAAGGGACTTCAATAAAGTTTAGAGTTATGTAGTTAGGACGTCACAGTTTTAACGTCTTGTTGGACGTCACAGTTTAACGTCATGTTGGACGTCAGTGCGAATAGTTTAAGGTCATATGCATGGACCATTGGTTATGCAATTTAATGTCTTACTGGACGAAAAAGTAATACAAATAGTTTAAGGTCATATGCATGGACTGTAGATGTATTTTGTGTTTATAAAAAATATTTCTCCAGAAATCTGGCATTGGTTGGAGTAGTGATGAGTTCTCCATCCATTGAGATTAATGAATAAGCTCCATTGGAGTAGACCTTATGTATTGAATAAGGTCCTTCCCATTTTGCCTCAAGCTTGGGAGGTTTCTTTCCTGGTATCATTGGAGTTCTGAGAACTAATACCAACTCTCCCTGAATAAATGGACAAGGACGAACTTTTTTTGTTGAAAGCTCGTGCTATTCGATTCTGATAGACTTCCAAATGGTGCAAGGTGCACAATATTTTCTCATCTAACTGTTCCAATTAATCCAATCGCTTTTGAGATTGTTCATCTGTATATGACTAATCACAAATGGCTACTCTGAGCGAGGGTAATTAAACCTCAATGGGAAAGACTGCTTTCGTTCCATATACCAATGAGTATGGAGTTGACCGCATTGCAGTGCGGGTGGTGGTCTGATAAGCCCATAAAGCATGAAAGAGTTTATCAGGCCATGACCTCTTATCTTTATCCACCATCTTTTTCAGTATATTTGACAGAGTCTTGTTGAAGGCTTCTATCTGGCCATTGGCTGCTGCATGATATCGAGATGAATGGTTGGATTTGATGTTGTATTCCTGATACAACTTCCTCACCTCTTATGAATAGAATATGGTGCCATTGTCCGTAAATATGGTATGAGGTACACCAATTTGGTAATGATGTCAGACTTCATGAATCTAACAATGCTTTTAGAACTGACTTATTTGAGGGTTATTGCCTCTGCCCATTTGGAAAAGAAGTCAGTAGAAGTAAGAATATACTTAAGCTACATGGCCGTAGCTGAAGGATAAGGTCCCACCACATCCATTCCCCATGTGGAAAATGGCCACGAGTATTTTTCTGTATGAAGCAACTCTAGGGTTTGATGAATGAAGTTGTCATGTACTTGGCATGAATGACACTTCTTTGTGAAATCAACACAATCTTGTATCAATGAAGGCAAAAAATACCCAAGCCTTCGAATTTGATCAGATAGTCCGTGTCCAGACTGGTGGTCCCCACAGACTCCTATATGCACTTCTTTCATGACAGCCATTGTCTCTTCACCATCAATTCATCTGAAGAGAACTCCATCAAAACCATGCTTGTAGAGAATTGTCTCTAGGTGATCTGGGATATCAATAAGAGTGAAATTGACCACACATCTCCAGACTTGTTCTTTCCCGACTCTATCAGGTGGAGGTATTCTATTTTGAAGGTATTCCCTGATAGGTGTCATCCATCCTGTAGTATTACCATATGGTTCAGGAATGAGACTAATTTCATTCATTTCGTTTGTTCTAATTTAAACATAAGGAGAAATTGTACAACGATGGGCAATACTGATGGTTGTCTCATCCCGATTTAGATCTGCCAGAGTTGTGGCTATATTAGCCAGTGCATCAGCTTGGGCATTTTGTGATCTTGGGACATAAGAAAATGTCAGTTCCGAAGGGAATTCTGCCATTAACTCTCTGACATAATCATACAAAAGGATTAGTTCTTCTTTTCAGATAGAATAATCCCCATTAACTTGTTTGATTACCAGGTCTGAATCACCTTTCACCATTAAGTGATTTGTAGAGACCCGAATACTTACGTACATGGAAATTACATTACTTTTGCGGAATACTTAGTACATAAAAAAACACACACACAAGGATCGTAATAGTTTAGTGTCTTTGGAAACTCGGAATAAAATCTTCTAATCGTGGTGAAAGATCTTCAATATCTCCCATAAAGATCTTCTTTTTTTTCTCCTAAAACCTTTCTTTATATCCTGGGGAAAAGAAAACATAAAAGGGTGAGCTCAAATGCTCAGTAAGGGTAAACAAAAGAAATATCAATCACATCATATACATAAGAATATAGATTTTGGAAATCTTAACCTGCAAAAGAGCTCATAATATCATAATATGGGATAAATCATAGAAGTGAAATGTAATCCCAATAATCAAAACTTAAAACATGAAACTTTTTGGCATACACACATAATCATAGATAATCATTTCTTGTTAGTCAAGACTCATTTCCAAGACTATCTTAGTGGACAAAGTCCCTTTCTGAACCGAGTCACCCTCGTTTCAGTCCTGTTTCACTGAACCGGTATAACCTACCATTCCAGCCATGTCTATCTCATGAGATATAAAATCTTTACCCAATGCATGGGAGGGAGATATAGGTCCCACCCATCTCATAATTATACCATTCTTATGTGTGCCACAAAATCATAAATCATACATCATTGCATAACCCATGTAATACAAATGGGAATCTTAAACATCATGACATCATAAAACAATTCATATAAGATATAGGAATTCATAAAAATAATTCCATCACAACACAATCAAATCAATGTAATAATAGGGATAAAAACATAACCCTTTATTATCTTATATGGAAAATAATTTTGATAAAACACTGGAACTCCATTCTTGAGGAAAATATCATTTCATCTTCAAAAACACTTTTCCTTTATTAACATGTCGTACAATTATAAAATAAAAGAATTTGATTAAAAATAAACTTGAAAACTAGTAAAGGAATCTTTTTGGAAATAATGTTTTAAAAATCATTTCATGCCGTATAAGTTAAAAAAACATTCTTCTCGTACTTTTGTTGGAAAAGTCAAAAAGTACCTCGTACGAAACACGACAAAAGATTCCTTTCACATCTTTTACTAAAACTCACCGAAGTGTAAAATTGGATATAAACTATTGTAGAATGATTTAAATATTACATATTGAGGAAACATGGATGTGGATGATAAAATGCACCCCAGTAAATTCCAAAATATAAACAATCTCGGATAAAAATGAGATTGTGATATTTCCCTTACCTTTTACTTTTCCTTGGTTGGGGTAGGCTAACCTCCTGTATAATGGTGAAATAATTGTTATTAAATTATACAAGAATCATATACATTAATATGATATCATACATTATCTTTCAATATTGATTTGATAATAATATCTTAGTATTATCGTTGTTTGGGGTGTTAACTTACTTGTTTTCTTTTATATGTTTTGTTACGTAAGACATGTTTGTAAAGGATAGGTTGTATATTATTCATATCCAGAATGATATCAAGTTCTTAAACATATTTTTTTAAATCATCAAATGATAATTATACTTGAATGGATACGATGGAGAATGAATCTCATCGCGTTCGTGGAGACGGTAGTCCGTACGTACGCACGAGCGACAATATCATTATTTTGATATTAAAATAATATATAAATGGATGTTATATCATATATACAGAATCATTAACATGTTATATTTATTATTTACATGAGTTAAAAATCATTATTATACCCATCCAAATAATATTATATTGAATAACAATTACACCACGACATGGAGACGGTAAGCCGTACGTACGCACGTATGGTGACATGTTTTTCAAAGGGTGGATAGAATACTGAATATGGTTGTACCATATTTATAATAACATCACAGTATATATATGATAATGGAGTTATTATTTTATAATGCTAACAACAAAGGAAGAAGAAGTGGAAGAAGAAAGGAACTTGGAAAAGGGTGGTGAAATCATTACCTCTTCTTCGGTTTCTTCCTTTTGATTTGATCAAAAGGGCTCCTTAGGTTGGATTTATGATCAAACTAAGGCCCATAGGTTGTAGTGAGGGAAGTTGGGAGAGTAATTGGGCAGAGTATGGCCGAACAAAAAGGCTTTGAAGGTGTGAAGAAATGAGAAGGAGGAGTGCCCTTTTATAAGAGGGGTGAGGGGCACCTTTGGAAAAGCTAGAAATATTAATTTATAATAAATTAATATTCGGTTTCCAATGGCTCCAAAGTTTATTATTAAAAGGTTACGGTTGGGATGGGTCGAAAAAAACTCAACCAATAGAATTTAGACAGGTTTGGGTACTTATATTAACCTTATCTTTAAGTATTAACTCCAAGTTAATTAGTTTCACTTTTACAATGTCTCTTTGTATTTTTATATAATATGGTTAATAAACTTACTATATACATCCAAGAGAACCCCAAGTGGTCCATTAATGATGAACCTATCATGATATAAGTCGCTTGGACGAACCTTAGATTTTTAGGAATTAAATATCAATTTATAATATAATATTTGTTTTAAGAACTCTTTTATGTCAATTTTGACACTATTCAATAGTTTATTTTTTTGAAACTCATAACAGATTGATTACTTCGAACAAAGTCAATTAAATCAATCCTACTATATCATATTATCCTAAAAAATTAGTTTAATTCATTAAAAGTTTCATATTATATTTATTTGGGTATTTATAATATCAATTATTTTAATTTTTCACTATTATAGTAATTACTACATCATCATTGTGTCATAAATAAATTAAATTATTTAATTTCTAAAAATTATAAATAAAATATAATTATGTAGGAAATATATTTATCTTTCTAATGAATATTTATAATCTAAAATCCAACATATATAACCCTATGTAAAAATTGGTTTTCTAAAATATATATACTTGTGTCATTTTTGTATTCATTTTAACTTAATTAAAAAAAAGTGTCCCTATCACCCACAAGTGGCACCATGGGGTCCCAAAATAGACCCCAAGATGGCTATGGTCGAACATGTATCAACCAATAAGGCTAGGACACGTTTTAGGGTAATTTAGTATTATTATAATATTATTTTTTAACCCTTATTTACAAGATTTACCCTTAACCATGGTAAATAAAATATTTACCGCAGTAATTATTCAAAATGTCTAAAAATAAAAGTTACCTATATACACAATTTGGACATCCTAATTGAAAATATGGAATCCATTTTTCTAAATTCAAAACACAGAAGTGGAAGAAATTAATTTAAAATTAATTCCTGCTGTCAAAACAAAAAGCGTGTTTTTAAGAGATAATAACTATCAAAAGATTGACACTTGTTTATGTTCGGTTTAATTGTAAAATTATGTCCAATGACCAAAATTATATTAAATGGTAAAAATATATTCTAAATATACTTTAAAAACACTCAAATTCCTAATTCATCACTATTAATTATTTTGATTAAATTTTTTTTTTAATTAAAATTTAGTAATTTTCACTATTCATCAAAATATGAAAGTTATCCGAAAAGTACCAAAATTTCACCTTAGGCTAAATTCGATATTCCAAATCCAAAAATGAAGTCCATTTTAAAATATAAAATATATATAATTTCAAAAAGTAGGTATTACTATTCATAACGGCTAGTTTGATTAGTTATGGTGTGTTAGAACTCGGTGTTGCGTACAACACACACTATCACATTATTCAAAGAGAAGAGTACCATAGAAGCTTGGGGTGTTACATTCTCCCCTCCTTCAAATAATTTCATCCAGAAAATTTCTAGAATAATACCGCATGAAAAGACTCGGGTGGTTCTTCATCATAAGTTCCTCGGGTTCCCACGTTGCCTCTTCCATCTTATGGTTTCTCCACAAAACTTTTACCAGACGCGTCGTCCGGTTTCTCAGTACTTGTTCTCTCGTATCAAGAATCCTGATGGGTTCTTCACAATAGGAAAGATCGGGTTCCAGTTCTAATTCCTCATAGGTGAGTACATGCGTTGGGTCAGGCATGTATTTCCTCAACAGAGATATGTGGAACACATCGTGAACTTTGGAGAGACTTGGCGGCATTGCCAATCGGTAAGCTACAACCCCAATTCGTTCTAGAATTTTGAAAGGTCTGATGTACCTGGGACTCAATTTACCTTTCTTACCAAAATGTATGACTCCCTTCCATGGAGATACCTTCAGGAAAACATGATCACCGACTTGAAATTCCAAATCCTTCCTTCGATTATCTGCATAGATCTTCTGCCTACTTTGACCTGCTTTGATGTGATTTTGGATTACTTTCACCTTTTCCACCGTTTCCTCCACCAGTTCTGGGCCTACAAGTTTTCTTTCACCAACGTCATCCCAACAGGTTGGTGTACGACATCTCTTTCTGTATAACGCTTCATATGGTGCCATCTGAATACTCGAATGGAAGCTATTGTTATAGGAAAATTCTACCAGTGGTAAATATTGATCCCACATACCCTGAAAGTCAAGTGAGCAAGATCTCAACATGTCTTCTAAGGTCTGAATAGTCCTTTCTGATTGTCCGTCTATCTGAGGGTGGTAAGTAGTGCTCAAATGAAGTTCAGTATCCAGGGATTTCTGAAGACTTTTCCAAAATCTTGAAGTAAAACGGGGATCACGATCAGAAACAATCGATAGGGGTACTTCATGAAGTATCACAACTTCATTAATATATAGTCTTGCTAGATGGTCCAGGGGTAGATCCTCTCTTATAGCAAGAAAATGTGCTGAATTGGTAAGACGATCAACAATAACCGATATTGCATCGTTCCTTCTAGGAGTCTTTGGTATCCCCATGACAAAGTCCATCGTAATATTGTCCCATTTCCACTCCGGTATGGGAAGAGGTTGCATGACTCCTCCAGGCTGTTGCCTTCCAGCTTTCACTTGTTGACAAACCATACATCTTGACACAAAATCAGCAATCTCCCTCTTCATGTTGTCCCACCAAAAATGTTCCTTCAAATCTCGATACATTTTGGTGCTCCCAGGGTGTATAGAGAAATTGGAACTATGAGCATCATCAAACAATTCCCTTTTTAGATTAGGTATATCGAGAACACAAAGTCTCTTCCCGAATCTCAAAATTCCATCTTCATACACAAAGTCTCTCAATCTCCCATCATTCACAGCTTTAATCTTCTTTTTAAATTCTTCATCATCGGTCTGAGAACTCTTAATCCTTTCTAGTAAAGATGGTTTGGCAACCATTTGAAAAAGCATTGATGTTTCACCTTCCCTTGTTATTCCCATTTCCATCTTCACTAGATCCATGAAAATTGGATCCCTTTCAATTCTCATATTTTTCAAAACTCCATGGTCTTTTCTACTCAAAGCTTCTGCCACCTTGTTTGCTTTCCCCGGGTGGTAGTGTATCGTGCAGTCATAATCCTTGACTAATTCAAGCCATCTCCTCTGCCTCATGTTGAGTTCTTTTTGTGAGAAAATATACTTCAAACTCTTGTGATCAGTATAAATCTCACATTTATCACCATAGAGGTAGTGCCTCCATATCTTCAAAGCAAAGATCACAGCTGCTAACTCGAGATCATGAGTAGGATAGTTTTGTTCATGAATTTTCAATTGTTGTGATGCATAGGAAATAACTCTATCATTCTGCATAAGGACACAACCAAAGCCTTTCTTTGATGCATCACTATAAATAACGAACCCATCATTCCCCAATGGTAGAGTCAATATAGGAGCATTGACTAATCTTCTCTTCAGTTCTTTGAAACATTCTTCACACTCTTTTGTCCAAACAAATTTAACCCCTTTACGTGTGAGCTTCGTTAATGGGTTAGCCAATTGGTCAAAATTCTGGACGAAACGTCGATAATAACCTGCCAAACCAATAAAACTACATACCTCAGTTATACTTGTAGGTTCTGGCCATTCTTGGATTGCCTTGGTCTTAGAAGGATCAACATAGATTCCATCTTTAGAGACAATATGGCCAAGAAAAGAAATCTCGTGAATCCAGAATTCACACTTGCTAAACATCCCATATAATTCATTCCTCCTCAGAGTCTTTAAGATAATGCGCAAGTGATTTTCATGATCTTCGTAGGTTTTGGAGTATACCAAGATATCATCAATAAATACCACCATAAATTCATCGAGATACTCCTTGAAAACTCTATTCATCAGATCCATGAATACAGAGGGTGCATTAGTCAATCCAAATGGCATTATGGTAAACTCGTAATGCCCGTACCTGGTTCGAAATGCTGTCTTCGGAATGTCTTCCTTCTTCACACACAACTGATGGTATCCAGATCGAAGGTCAATCTTTGAAAAGTATTGAGCCCCATGTAGTTGGTCAAATAAATCATCAATGTGTGGTAGGGGATACTTGTTCTTTATCGTTATACCATTGATCTCCCTGTAGTCGATACATAACCTCATAGATCCATCTTTCTTTTTAACAAAAAGAACAGGGGCTCCCCATGGAGAAACACTAGGGCGAATAAATCCCTTATTACTCAATTACTCTAGTTGTTTCTTTAGTTCAACTAATTCTACAGTGGCCATTCTATAAGGGGTCTTCGATATAGGCCTTGATCCAGGAATCAAATCAATGGAAAACTCAACTTCTCGTTCTGGAGGATGTCCAGGTAAATCTTCCGGAAATACATCTACAAATTCTTTCACAACAGGTACATCCTCTATTTGAACATTCCTTTCCTCACCGACAGTTATTTCATTCTCTTCCTCCCCAATAATTGAATTAAGTTGAGCTACTGGGGGTGGATCTATATAAGAATTAGGTGGTGACGATTCTGCTCTAAAGATAAGGTGTTCCTTATCATTATCATCAAGAATCGTAACCTCTTTCTTCTTACAATAAATCTTCTCATCATAGTCCGAAAGCCAGTCCATACCGAGGATTATATCAAACTCAATCATAGGTATGACGATGAGATCAGCAGATAATGAACATTTATGTGCTCTAATGGGGACTGATTCACAAAACTTTGTTGCAATGATACTTCCATTAGGAGTTTTAACTGACAACTCCCTTATTAAATCAAATTGGAAATATCTAATTTTCTTAGCAAACTGGGAAGATATGAAACAATGCGATGATCCAGAGTCAAATAATTCATTTTCTAAACTTGAGGAAACCATTAAATTACCCGCCACCACGTCTTTCAGAGCTTATACCTCAGCAGTAGTGATAGCATAATCCTGGCCTTGATCCATTGGCCTTTTCTGAGGTAAGTTCTCCTAACACTTAGGACAGGAATGTGCATAATACCCCATCTCCCTGCAATTGTAGCACTGAACGTTGGTAGCTTCCTTCTTCCCCTTGCAATCACGAGCTTGGTGGCCTTTTTCACCACACTTGTAACAGACTCCCATTCCCTTCAAGCAAGTACCGGGATGTTTCTTCCCGCATTTACCACCGGATGGATATTCAACCTTTCCCTTATTCCCCTTATTTCCATTCCCAGATTGATCAGCAGGTCACTTCTTCTATTTCTTTGCTTTAAAGTCATAAGACTTAGAGAATTCCTTTTCGGTCTTGATAGCACATGAGACAATGTCTTCGTACGATGAAAAGGATTGTGAGACTAATGCTCGACAAAGAAATGGTTTTAACCCATCAAAGAAACGATCAATCTTACTTATTGGGTTACGTATATAATCTCCAGCATACCTCGCTAACCTTGTAAAGTTAGCTTCATACTTTGTGACATTCTCATCCTCCTTTTGTCTCAGACTCAGAAATTGCCTTTCCATATCTTCTCGATGGTCGCGAGGAAAGTATTTTTCTAAAAACAGATCTTTGAACTCCCTCCATTCCATATTTGATACTTCATCATCTTCCTTCATGTTTGAATCAATGACCACCATTGATCAGCATCTCCAGTGAGGCGGTAAACTGCCATGATAACTTTTTCCCTTTCACTGCTCCCCAAAGCCTGAAATATTTTCTCTAGGGAATTTATCCATTGCTCAGCTACTAAGGGATTTGTACTCCCATTGAACGTTGGTGGTTGTTTCCTCATGAATCGATCTAACATTGATCCTCCATGCTGTGGATCAGGGTGCTCCATACGGGTAATGTTATTATTCATAACCTGAGTAAGTTGTCCCAGTATGGTGATTAGCTGATCGGCACCAGTTGCATCACCAGCCCCACTATAATTATCTTGAGCAGGAGGGAAATCCCTACATGGAGTGCGTACATTGATACGGTTTCCATTTCTTCCACTAGGCGCCATTTCTAAACAATGGCATAAACTAGATCAGTTTATGAATCAAAATACATAATCCCATACTTATAAAACACTTAACATAAATTGAACTATTTATGGATATAATCCATAATCATAAAAATGTTTTCTTTGAGGAAGTATATACTCATAAACCCTTCATAATTATTTGTAAAGAAAATTAGAGTTATCCTAAGCATATCCCCCGGGAGTGTCGTAACCAAGAGTGCAGCAAGGCCTGTTGTCATGCACCAGTTCCCGTTCGAGTCTAGCTCAAAGCGGTGTTTTTGAGTTTTACCCCTAGGTACATCTGTTCCAGAGCCGCCTCTACCTGCTCGTATCTAGACAAGGATGTATTTCTCTGAAAACTCACAAAATCTCTACAATACCAAAATTCTAGGAAGTTCTTCTATACTAATCCTCAAAGTTCATCTTAGGTCTACGTGCTCTAATCAGAGTTTATCTAAATCTAGTTTCCAAGGTTTGTACTAAACTTCCTTTGATACCAACTGTAGATACCCGAATCCTGACGTACATGGACATTACATTACTTTTGAGGAATACTTAGTACATAACAAAACACACACACAAGGATCGTAATAGTTTAGTGTCTTTGGAAACTCGGAATAAAATCTTCTAATCCTGGTGAAAGATCTTCAATATCTCCCGTAAAGATCTTCTTTTTTTCCCTAAAACCTTTCTTTATATCCTGAGGAAAAGAAAACATAAAAGGGTGAGCTCAAATTCTCAGTAAGGGTAAACAAAAGAAATATCAATCACATCATATGCATAAGAATATAGCTTTTGGAAATCTTAACCTGCAAAAGAGCTCATAATATCATAACATGGGATAAATCATAGAAGTGAAATGTAATCCCAATAATCAAAACTTAAAACATGAAACTTTGTGGCATACAAACATAATCATAGATAATCATTTCTTGTTAGTCAAGACTCATTGCCAAGACTATCTTAGTGGACAAAGTCCCTTTCTGAACCGAGTCACCCTCGTTTCAGTCCTGTTTCACTGAACCGGTATAACCTACCATTCCAGCCATGTCTATCTCATGAGATATAAAATCTTTACCCAATGAATTGGAGGGAGATATAGGTCCCACCCATCTCATAATGATACCATTCTTATGTGTGCCACAAAATCATAAATCATACATCATTGCATAACCCATGTAATACAAATGGGAATCTTAAACATCATGACATCATAAAACAATTCATATAAGATAAAGGAATTCATAAAAATAATTCCATCACAACATAATCAAATCAATGTAATAATAGGGATAAAAACATAACCCTTTATTATCTTAGATGGAAAATAATTTTGATAAAACACTTGAACTCCATTCTTGAGGAAAATATCATTTCAACTTCAAAAACACTTTTCCTTTCTTAAGATGTCGTACAATTATAAACTAAAAGAATTTGATTAAAAATAAACTTGAAAACTTGAAAAGGAATCTTTTTGGAAATAATGTTTTAAAAATCGTTTCATGCCGTATAAGTTAAAAAAACATTCTTCTCGTACTTTTGTTGGAAAATTCAAAAAGTACCTCGTACGAAACACGACAAAAGATTCCTTTCGTATCTTTTACTAAAGACTCGCCGAAGTGTAAAATTGGATATAAACTATTTTAGAACGATGTAAATATTACATATTGAGGAAACATGGATGCGGATGATAAAATGCACCCCAGTAAATTCCAAAATATAAACAATCTCGGATAAAAATGAGATTGTGATATTTCCCTTACCTTGTACTTTTCCTTGGTTGGGGTAGGTTAACCTCCTGTATAATGGTGAAATAATTGTTATTAAATTATACAAGAATCATATACATTAATATGATATCATACATGATCTTTTAATATTTATTTGATAATAATATCTTAGTATTATCGTTGTTTGGGGTGTTAACTTACTTGTTTTCTTTTATATGTTTTGTTGCGTAAGACATGTTTTTAAAGGATAAGTTGTATATTATTCATATCCAGAATGATATCAAGTCCTTAAACATAATTTTTTAAATCATCAAATGATAATTATACTTGAATTTATACGATGGATAATGAATCTCATCGCGTTCGTGGAGACGGTAGTCCGTACGTACGCACGAGCGACAATATCATTCTTTTGATATTAAAATAATATATAAATGGATGTTATATCATATATACAGAATCATTAAAATGTTATATTTATTATTTACATGAGTTAAACATCATTATTATACCCATCCAAATAATATTATATTGAATAACAATTACACCACGACGTGGAGACGGTAAGCCATACATACGCACGTATGGTGACATGTTTCTCAAATGGTGGATAGAATACTGAATATGGTTGTACCATATTTATAATAACATCACATTATATATATGATACTGTAGTTATTATTTTATAATGGTAACAACAAAGGAAGAAGAAGTGGAAGAAGAAAGGAACTTGGAAAAGGGTGGTGAAATCATTACCTCTTCTTCGGTTTCTTTCTTTTGATTTGATCAAAAGGGCTCCTTAAGTTGGCTTTCTGATCAAACTAAGGCCCCTAGGTTGTAGTGAGGGAATTTGGGAGAGTAATTGGGCAGAGTTTGTTCGAACCAAAAGTCTTTGAAGGTGTGAAGAAATGAGAAGGAGGAGTTCCCTTTTATAAGAGGGGTGAGGGGCACCTTTGGAAAAGCTAGAAATATTAATTTATAATAAATTAATATTCGGTTTCCAATGGCTCAAAAGTTTATTATTAAAAGTTTAAGGTGGGGATGGGTCGAAAACAACTCAACCAATAGAATTAAGACAGGTTTGGGTACTTATATTAACCTTATCATTAAGTATTAACTCTAAGTTAATTAGTTTCACTTTTACAATGTCTCTTTGTATTTTTATATAATATGGTTAATAAACTTACTATATACATCCAAGCGACCCTCAAGTGGTCCATTAATGATGGACCTATCATGATATAAGTCTATTGGCCGAACCTTAGATTTTTAGTAATTTAATATCAATTTATAATATAATATTTGTTTTAAGAACTCTTTTATGTCAATTTTGACACTATTCAATAGTTGATTTTTTTGAAACTCATAACAGATTGATTACTTAGAAAAAAGTAAATTAAATCAATCCTAATATATCATATTATCCTATAAAATTAGTTTAATTCATTAAAAGTTTCATATTATACTTATTTGGGTATTTATAATATCAATTATTTTAATTTTTCACTGTTATAGTAATTACTACATCATCATTGTGTCATAAATAAATTAAATTATTTAATGTCTAAAAATTATAAATAAAATATCATTATGTAGGAAATCTTTTTATCTTTCTAATGAATATTTATAATCTAAAATCCATCATATATAACCCTATGTAAAAATAGTTTATCTAAAAGATATATACTTGTGTCATTTTTGTATTCATTTTAACTTAATTAAACAAAAGTGTCCCTATCACCTACAAGTGGCACCATGGGGTCCCAAAATCGACCCAAAGATGCCTATGGTCGAACATGTATCAAACAATAAGTCTAGGACACGTTTTAGGGTAATTTAGTATTATTATAATATTATTTTTTAACCCTTATTTACAAGATTTACCCTTAACCATGGTAAATAAAATATTTTCCGCAGTAATTATTCAAAATGTCTAAAAATAAAAGTTACCTATTTACACAATTTGAAAATCCTGATTCCAAATATGGAATCCATTTTTCTAAATTCAAAACACAGAATTGGCAAAAATTAATTTAAAATTAATTCCCGCTGTCAAAACAAAAAGCGTGTTTTTAAGAGATAATAACTATCAAAAGATTGACACTTGTTTATGTTCGGTTTAATTGTAAAATTATGTCCAATGGCCAAAATTATATTAAATGGTAAAAATATATTCTAAATATACTTTAAAACCACTCAAATTCATAATTTATCACTAATTATTATTTTGATTAAAAAATTTGTTTTTAATTAAAATTTAGTAATTTTCACTATTCATCAAAATATGAAAGTTATCCGAAAAGTACCAAAATTTCACCTTAGGCTAAATTAGATATTCAAAATCCAAAAATGAAGTCCATTTTAAAATATAAAATATATATAATTTCAAAAAGTAGGTATTACTATTCATAACAGCTAGTTTGATTGGTTATGGTGTGTTAGAACTCGGTGTTGCGTACAACACACGCTATCACATTATTCAAAGAGAAGCGTACCATAGAAGCTTGGGGTGTTACATGATTCACTTGTGCTTGAAGCGCCAACTCCAAGCCTACAATGAGAGCTTGGTATTCTGCTTCATTATTTGTACCGCCTCCCAACAATGAGAAGGAATAAGGTAACACTGCCTTTTCTGGAGAAATGAGCACAATTCCTAAGCCAACTTTGTTGAATTTAGGATTTTACATTTTCCTCCCTGTTGGACTTCTGGAAGTGCCATCAAAGTACATTTCCCATTCTTGAAGACTTTCTTTAACAGAGAAGACTTCCTCACCAGGTAGTTCAATATCTAAAGATGTGTCTTCCACTGAAGGGTGTTTAGGCAGGAAATCAACAAGAGCTTGTCCCTTTATTGCATTTTGAGACACATGTTGAATATCAAATTGTTGCAAGATAACTGCCCACCTTGCTAGAAGTCCTGTAAGAATTGGACGACTAAGGATGAATTTGAGCGGGTTATTGCGAGATACCAATTAGACCTCATGATTTTTTAGGTAGTGTCTCAACTTTTGAACTACAATGATTAATTCTAGGCATCACTTCTCAATATTTTAATATCGGGTTTCTGCTTCAAGCATAGTCCGACTGAGATAGTAGAGGCTGTTTTCATTCCCAGCATCATTCTTCTAAGCAAGAAAGGCACCTAATGATCACTCTAAGGCTATCACATAGAGGATAAGTGGTATTCCTTCAACAGGTGGTATTAACACTGGTGGACTAAAAAGATACTTCTTAAGAATATCGAATGCTTCTTGAAATTCTTTAGTCCACTTGTAAGTGACTCCCTTCTTCATCAATTTGGTGAAGGGTAAACTTTTTCCTGCCAAATTGGCGATGAAATGGAAAATATAGGCTAAGTTTCCTTGAATTCCTCTCAATTCTTTCAAATTTCGAGGAGGTGACATACCAAGGATTGAATTTGTCTTCTCAGGATCGACTTCGATACCACGATAGCATACAACAAAGATGAGAAATTTCCCTGAGGTTACCTTAAAAG
The DNA here is from genome assembly GCA_963277665.1 of Viscum album. Lineage (NCBI taxonomy): Eukaryota > Viridiplantae > Streptophyta > Magnoliopsida > Santalales > Viscaceae > Viscum > Viscum album. Next base: position 627,700,484 of record OY728134.1, on the reverse strand, counting down.
TACATTTTAAGGGGTTCATCTTCAAATTATTTTGCCGAAGTTTGCAGAATATGATTTCCAAATCATCCAAGTGATTAGAACGTTTCCTGGATTTTACCACCAAATTTTCCATGTAACATTCAACGAACTTCCCTAAAAGGGTTTGAAGATACGATGCATGACATGCTGATATGTTGCGTCTGCATTCTTTAGGCCAAAGGGAATTACCTAAGATCAAAACACACCTTGAGGGGCTCTGAAGGCTATATATTCCTCATCTTCTGGAGCCATTCAGATTTGATTATACCCAAAATATCCATCCCTGAAGGAGAGTGCTTCATAGCTAGGTTTTGCATCAATTAATAGTTCTATAATCAGAACTGAAAAATCATCCTCAGGAAAATGCCGATTAAGATCATTGAAATCAATGAAAACTCTAATTTTCTCATTCTTATTTTTTACTGGGACAATATTATCCAACCAATTGGGATATTGAACTTCTCTAACGAATTTAGATTTGATAAGATTATCCACTTCAGCCTCAATTTTGGAAGCATAGGTTGAGTGCGTTCTTTTAACAGCTTGTTTTAATCCTCGATGTTCATCTGGAAAACCCAAACGATGAGTGGAAACATTAGGATCAAGCCTTGGAATCTCTGTATTTTTCCAAGCAAAGATATCTCAATTTTTCTTTTGAAAGGAAATATACATCTCTTGCTCTTAAATAGTCATAGATGAACTAATTAAAGTGGGGCGTGGATCTTCTTTTGTACCAAGATTTATTTCTCTGAGTTCATCCACGGTGGTAGAGATACCCTCTTCAAATATTGGAGGAGCAACCCTGAGATATTCCTCTTCTTCTTCAACATGTGTTACTTCTTCTGTTTCTACTTGCATAGTAGATGATGAAGTATAATTTTCATGACCAGAAGAGACGTTAAAATTTGAACATCTTGAAGAAGAATCTTCCATTTCCGACCTAATTGATGATGAAGGGTCTTTATTGGGTATTAAGGAGGAGATGATGGGTTGAGAATCGACATCATAGTTCACCTCTGACATTGCTATAACTTCTTCTAGCCTGTTTGGTGAAGTATAGACTTGATGGATTTCAGCAGATGAAATGAAGACATCTCCATTTGAGCTTTCATCATTGCTTGGTAAATCATCACTTTCTTCTGTGATGTTAGGCTTGATTGCTGTAATTGACATTATAGAGGTTTCCATAAGAGTATTTTGATTTGGATCTATCCTGTCAATTTGACTGATAGACAATACATAATCTGTACTCGCATGTGCTAATGGGTTTACTGGAATCTTTTCCAAACCATATAGAGCATTAACTTTGGTAATCTACTTTGTTGTTGATTCCTCCTTTCCCCTCATGTGGTAGAATTCTTCCTCAATGTATTGAGATTCACATGTCTTGAACGAGGCCTTATCACTATACAATGTCCCAACTTGACCATCAAAACAATATTTGAGACATTGATGGCATGATGAAGGGATAGCTACATGTTGATGTAGCCAGGGTCTTCCAAGAAAGATGTTGAAGTCTGAGTCTTGATCAACAAACATGAAATCTAAATTAGATACAAGATCTCCAAACTGTGTTCTGAGTGTAATCTCGCCTAGTGGTTGTTCTTCATTTTATCATATCCTTGTAACATCATAGTAGAAGGAGATACATCAGATTTCGTGAGGCCCAATCGATGAAGTGTACAAATGGGTATGAGGTTGACTCCTAAACCATTATCAATGAAAGTTCTTTGGATGTCTACACCATTGAACTTTCCAGATAAATACAAAGGTATAATATGTCCATGTACGACATCATATTCATCTTCATCTATGAAAGATATCACTGCATGGCATTTTGCAAGATTATTATCTACATGGTAGGCTTCAGCTACAGAAATTTCAGTTTCAAACTCTTGAGGACTCGAAAAATCCTCAATGAGTGCCTCCCGAAGATTCTTTGATAAATTCAAAGCATCCAGAATTGATTACTTAGCCGGTACTTGGGCCAGGTGTTTCAATACATCATTCTTTTGATCCAAGGGTCTGCATTTCCCAACATGGACATGTGGTTTAGTAGGTGCCTTGGAAGTTGATGATTTGGAAGTTGATGCATCTTGTATTAGGTTAAGAGTTGGTAATACTCCTGGCTTTGGAATATTAGACCAAATAGGTTTATTTAATTGCTAAGAAGAAGAATTTGGAACCTCCAACCAATCCTCCAGAAGAACTGTGCCAGGACTGAATTTGCTATTGGTGGAAGAACTTGCTTGTTCTTATTGAGCTCGCTGAAGGGCTCTACCATGAGTTTCTGCTGCATACACAGTTCTATCAGGGGTAGAATTAGAATAGTGTCTTCTGGGATATCCATGTCTTCCTCTATATCCCAGACCCCTGGAACATCCTCTAACTCCTCTATTTGATACAGGGAATTAAGGCTCATCGAAATTGAAACTGCGACTTGCATAAGGATCTGTTAAGTGAATCATATTAACAGAACCAAAGATTAACTCTTCATCTGATGAAGAATCTGTCTGACTAGCCAATTTAGGCTGTTCCGTTTGGTGGGGCGGTGCCTGTGGCTTTGATGTAGATGGCATAAAATCTGGCAGAGTCAAAGACAGCTTAGGCTTTGACACGTACTCATCTTCTTCTGATTCTTGTTCTTTCCCTGAATTATGCTGCCCTTTTGAGGATTTTTCTTTTGATGGAGGTTTCACTGAGGAATTTACAGCATAAGACACAATTGGTTTCTTCAACTGTGTTCACAAAATGGCATGAGTTCTGTTGATCACTTTTCTGACCATCCAATCATCATATTTCGGCGCATTTTTTGCTTTTGACTTCTGCCACTCGCCTCCTTCCTCCGGATCTGTAGCAGTTCCACATGCTACCTGAGCTGAAGAACCCTTCAATTTGACATGTCCCGAGTCAACCATTTTCTATAGGAGGTATTTTAAGAAAAAACACTCCTGGATGGGATGCCCCAACATCTGATGAAATGGTCAATAATTGAGACGATCTTCATCTCCTTCCTTGTTTGGTCTCTTGGGCCTCGACAGCTGAACCAAATTATTTTCCAGGGCCGAAATGAAGTAACCATGAACTTTTTCATTTCATAAAGAATAAACTTTACTCTTCAACTCATCAAACTGTTTTCATATTTGATCTCTTTGATCATCTTGATGAAACGGCCTCTATTTCTGATGCTCAGGAGGTGGAGCCCTTCGGGAAGATGAAGGTTTTGAAGTAGAAGAAGGTACAGGTGCTTGTTTAAGCATGAATATAGCAGTCCCTTCTCTACCCATTCTTCTTCCTGGAGCTAATGGAATTACATGAGTTTTGTACTTAGTCTTTATAAGAGAATCATCAATATGCTGAGCGATCGAAGTAAGCTCTGGAAACCCTCCTGTGTATTTAACAGGGATCAACGGCGTGCGTAACTCATCATGAAAATTTTCCACAAAGATTGACAATAATTTTTCTTGAGGGAGTGATAAGCTTAGGGAATATTTTAATTCCTTCCAACGAGAAATGAAATCTGAGACTCTTTCATTCTCCCTTTGCGTATATTTTTTAAGATAAAAAACTGTTTTCTTTGGCAACGTTGAGTTGAACTGAAGAAGGAATTTTTGACGAAGATCCTCCCATCCGGTAATTGACCGTGATTGCAAGCTTGTGTACCAAAAAAAAGCAGGTCCTTGTAATGACTGTACAAAACACCTGATCTTAACTGCTTCTTGTTGCTGAAGGGTTCCCATCATAGGATCGCAACGTAAAAAAATGTGTTAAGTGTTGCTCTGGGTCTCCCGAACCATTAAATATTGGGAATGTGGTACTTGAAAAATTTGATGGGGGAGGAATTGCATCAACCCATTCAGGATAAGCTCTCTTTTCTGGTTGAATTTGAGCATGATTTCCCTCCATAACTTCCAACCGAACTGCTAATGACTCAATTATAGTTATTAAATTTTGAGAAACATCCGATTGAGCTTGGACCTGAACAGGTGCAATGACTGGAGCTGGTACTGATGTGGTGGATGGTACTGCAACTAATGGTAGCACTGCCGATTGTTGTTGCAATTGACCCATAGGATTAGACATGTGAGGGTGTATTGATAAAGGAGGATATTATTGATCCATCTCAGTAGCCATAACAAATTCCTTTGGCTGAATGACTCCAGCACGCTTAGGAGGAAGACTACCCTGATGTAGTTCTGCATTCATTCTCCTCAATTCCCTCATTTCTTCCTCTTTTTGTGAAAATCTTTGCTCTAGTGAGAGTAATTTTCCTTCTCCAGAGGAAGGGTATATAACCCGATTCTTTCCTTTCCCCTTGTTGGATCCATTTCGGAGAGGGGGAAGTGGGTTACTTGAAGGATTACCTAGGTTCTGAGTAATCCTTTGATTTCGTGTACGCACACCTTCTTCATTTGTGTCTGTGCATAGAACTATTGAGTAGGAAACTGTTCATCTGATCCCTCTGGGTGAACCTCATCAGGTGGATCAGAAACAACTGAATTGATGACATTAATTGATGAATAATTCATTAAATCCCTTCAATCAGCATTTCTGTGATATTGTCTTCTTCCATGTCTTTGATGAGACATTGCCTTTTGTTGATTCGATCCCTCAGGAACTTCTTGACGAACCGTAATTTGGAGGGAATCTCCTGATAATTTGGCTCTTCGTTCCTCTTGAGGCTTCTTCCTTAATCGAGAGAAGACTGACTTTCTCTGAGGAAGAGATTGATGATTTGAAAAAGTACCAAGTCTGGTATAGTGGGGCTGTTCCTGCTCAACTTCTCGAATCTTATTTGTTGATTCCGAGGGTTGAGTTAAAAGATTCCCCAGTCTGGAAAGCTGGGGTGGCTCTTTAGATGCTATATCTGAGACCTTCTTGAAATCTCTCCTGATCTTGCAGACCTTTGTCCGGAAATTAGCAAGATGCATAAACCTATATCCACTTTTATCACCCGGCTCGAAAGACTGTTAGATGATTTCTGACACTTCTGTCACTTGGTGATGTGCTTGCTCCAAACGAGAGGCCTATTCAATATTCTCATTTGCTTGATGCAGGAGAAATTCAACAACTTTTTCTCTGTATGCTTGATTTTGAGAGGAACTAGTTGAAGCATGTTCTTGGGCAAGCTTTTGATTATAGACAAAACCCATTGACTGTGGCCGGCCATGTGCAATAACATTACATGAGACCATTTTCGGCGGGCTTTTCTAACTAGAGAGAACAGTGAAATGTAGTGCTCCCTGAACACCCCATCCCATTATATGAATAACAGATGGGGCATTGGCAATTAACTGAAGCAATCTTCTTAGTGCGCCAAGGCATGAACACTGAAGGGCTCTCTACTACTTTTCAGCCTTCGGATATCGATAAACTGAGAGAGATTCCAAGCCAATTTGGTGTTGTAAACCTTCTATTATCTTGATATTATTTTCATATTCATAATAAGATAATATTTTTTTTCAACTAACAAAGAGTTTTCCATATGTTGAGACGAATATCATGAATTCCATCTTCTATCAACATCTCTGGAATATCATATTGAGAGTTGGCCGAAGGCCAAAACATTACTGGCATTTCACCTTTTTCCAGTTGTTTTCTCATATTCAGTACTTCCTCTTTATCATTCAATGAAGATTCTTATACCTGATTAGACCAGAGATGGTGCTTCCTTGTTTCTTTATTAGATTCAACAAGATCGGTAGATAATTCACTAATCAAACTAAAAGATAAACGACCCAGGGGTTGTTAGGAGAATGACCTACACCATGGGCTATCTTCTGATTGAGAAAGTTTTCCACTTGTTAGTGGTAAAGCATCAGACATGACTGGCTTCACATTTTCAAGTTCCTCAAGATAAGAGGGATTCCTCGTCACTGCATTTTCTTCTGAATAATTTTCTAGAAAATGCGAATTACTACTACGGAGAGGAATTTCGCAGTTAAATTCATCATCATGGGGAGGACCACCATGGTGGGTTACAACAAAAGATGAAACATTTTTCTCCTTGGTCTTCTGACCACATAGAGGGTTCCTGTGTCTCTCATCTGAAGATGAAACTTTGAGATCGACCAAATCTTCATGAATCAAGCTTTCATGAGGAATTATCTGATATAGGCCTTCGAAATTAATATTCCTTCTATTTGGAACTGAGGGAGTAGAATATTTAATTCCAATAGATAATTGTCTGATGAATTCAAGAACTCCAGCATCGAGTAAGGCCATGTTACAGATTGGCCCTTGATTTCTTGACTATGCTGGGCGGGTCTTCTTCTTAGATGCCTTCTTACTCAATTTGGCAGGTGTATCTGACTACTCAAGAGAAATGATCAGGTTAGGCTGATTATCTCCACTCAAACCAGGTGTATGTGCCTGACTTAGTTGTCCGTATGATATGGGGGAGTACGCCCCACAACCCACTTGGACTAGAATAGAGGTGTGTATCTGTTCCAGAGTGAACTGTTGATGTGTAAATCCACTGGCAGGGATATATTTATGTGTCTTTTCCTGATATGCTACTAAAGTTGTTATAATATCCTAGTAGGCATCCAGAATATGAGCAGGGATTTTCTTCTTCTCTTTAACCATTAATAGAATATGCTTGGTGACTTCAGCTGCCGGAACGGGGATATACGTCCATTCCGTGCTTGTAGTAGGTGTTTGTGCCTGCTCCTGTCCTCCTTTTCCTATCAGTGAATCCTGAAAGTACTCATGTGTGGGGGCAGATAGTTGAGTCTACCTCGTGTTCGTCGCTGGAACTTTCCGAATGAATTCTCTGAATGCTACCAAACGAGACTGTTGGTAGGCTTGATCAATACTACCAGGTATATGTGATTGATGATTGTACTCCGCCAAATGTGGTTGACAAACCTCCTTCAACACTGATAGATGAGGCTACTGACAGGATTGATGAGTGTAAGAAGGTGTATGTGCCTCTTTACCACTCTTCAACTCATTGGGTTGGCGTGCTTCATCGTATGTAGTAAGACAAGCCTGCTGATTTATAAAATGGTGTATGTTCCTGTCTATAGTACTCTTCCAGAATTGCTTGGTGGGATTGGTGTGATGCTGCCAGACGAGTCTGCTGGACAATGGAATTAAAACGAACGGGTGTATGTGCCCGTTCATTTCTTGCCACTAAGTTAGGTTGGTGGACTTCTCCGGAGATGGAAGAGATGAGAACCTTCTCACTATTTACCAGATTTTTCATTTGGCAGTTCATCTTGCCTGCTCGGGTTCGAGTAACTTGAGCCAAACGCCTAGAGTCGATACCCTCATCATGCTGAGGGCACACTGTCGCACGAGTCTGGCGGCAATTGTTGATGGGAGCCCTCAGGAAAGACTCCTGTATCCTTGAATTAAGGCCCCGAGGGACCTGCTCATTCAACTCCTCAGAATATGAAAGTGAATGGTTATTGCGTTTTGGGGATAACGACCCGAAACGGTTGGAGACGGTGGTTGGAACCACCTTCTTCTTGATCACTGGTCGTCACTGTCTGGACGACTAGGGTGAGTTGTTCATTTGGAGGGCTTGTCGAGAAGCCTCCAAATTTGAAATGGTACCATGTTGACGGTACTCCTTAACCAGTGCATTCGATACCCAACATTGAAGATGCTAAGTAGGTGATGTCGTCCTCAGAGCGGACGATGATCTAGAAGGAGAAGCAGCAGATGCATTCATACCAGAGGCTTTCACAGACGTGAGTTTAAGAAAATCCATTCTCGTAATGCAGAAGATCTTTAAAAAATAGTTCCTATTTGATATAACAGATGTAATCAAGATAATTACGGCCACTACACCTTTTGGATAAGCACATATGTTATTGATTGTTTTGTTGGTCCTCTCATTGAGTTTTAAATAGGGGCCTAACAAATAAGTAAAAAATCATTTTAACTTTGGTTAAGGATTCATGTCAGGTTCACCATTTTTTTGTTTCCTTTGGAATTGGGGATGACCTCATTGATTTAAGGTTCAAACATTCCAAGCGGTTTCTAACGGGTTTGGTCGTAGAACCGGAAACATCCAATGATTCCATATCCATTTGGACATACTTTCCAAAGGTAGACACTCATTAGTTATGCGCTGATGAGGCTTAAGAATTTTCATTGGTCAAAAGGATGGGAGGTCAGAATCATCAAACATTTTTGAGGGGAATTATTTTCTACTCCGGGACTCTCTTTATAGATTTAAGTTATGTTCGTGAATCCTTATTACATTACCAAGTATAAAATGATATTTCCTTTAGATCTTACAATCAATGATTGATATGTAGGAAGTTTAGAGAATCTTTTATATGTATTCGAGGTTCTTCATCGATAGAGAATCATCTGTATTTTTTAGAGATTCTTAGTCAATGGTATCCTTTAATACATTATATATAAGTCTATTGGTCATTATGATGACCATACTAATTTTAAAGCCACTCAGTGGGGCACTTGAAGTTTATTGTCATTCAAAAGAACGTGGATTCTTTCAGAGTTGGGATTGTACACGCATATGGGCTACCTATGTATCCTTTGTCTATAAAAGGAATCAGAACCCACATAGTTCGAGTAAGGGAGTATGATTTTCATGTATGATTGATGGCTCAAAGGAAGATGTCATAATTACTTTTACACTCTAAGCTCACATGTGTCATGCTCAGTGTGAGAAACAAAAGGTATTGGTAAAACCAAACAATTGTTCCATGAAGGATTCAATCATAGAAAATGATGTGTGGATTATGTATTTATGACTGCCCAAATAGATGAGGATTGGGATTTACTTCAGAGAAGAAATCCAGGAACAGGGTCCATAATAGTATATGTGCTTTTATGGAGATTTGGATACTATAACATGGGGATTATGCCTGAGGAATATGCCCAAATTAGGAGGGTACTTTATGATTGGGTTTTACTCCTGAGGAGGAATCCCAGAGAAAAAAAAAGTAGATTGAGACTGGTTAAGAGAAATTAAGACTGGGGCGTACTTTTTAAAAGGAAGCCTAGGTTAAGGAATTATAGAATTAAGGGACTTGGGGCTTACTCCTAAGGAGGATTCCCAAATTAATGAGGACTTGGGGATTACTCTTAAGGAGGATGCCCATATCTGGGAACTTTGAGACTGGGGATTACTCCTGAGGAGGATGCCCAGATTAAGGAATTATGGTTGGGGATTACTCCTAAAAAGGAAGCCCATTGTAACTGGGGCTTACTCATAAGGAGGATACCCAGATTAGGGGACTTGGGGCTTACTCCTAAGAATTATGCCCAAATTAATGATAATTTTAAATGGGACTTACTCCTAAAAAGAATTCCTAGGTTAAAGATTCTCTCATCTTAAAGGATGAGGTTGAATGAATAAAATCTCTAACCTTACCGACATAAAGATGTGTAAATCACTAGGATTTGAGAGATGTTCCACAGAATTCCTTTCAGATAAAGAATCCAACAAGGAAATCATGCCATTAAATGTGTTTGGAGAGAGTTCTGAAGGCTTAATATTGAAGAGGATATGCGGATAGGTATAAGAGAGGTTAAATAACCATGAGGGGCACCCAAAAAGAAAGGGGCGCGCAAGTCTTGGTGGGCGCACAAGTACTGCATGGGCCCACAAGTAATGGCCGCGCATGTATACCTGCGTGGCACATAGGTACTTGCGTGACTTTTGAACCATGGGGTAATACTTTGGCGAGACTTGGCTCAAACCCTTAGTACTACCCCTAGGGGTTTCCAGAAGGGTGGCGTGAAAGTTCTGGTGAGGGGTCAAGGCGACGCGCCAGTGTGGACATTTCCCTTAAGGATTGGTCATTCAGGCGCGCACGTATTGATGAGTTTCAACACTTAGGTCTTCCTCTAACTCTTTAGATCTTCCGTTCTAGGTAAAAAATTACCTTAGAAGTGTTCAGAAGCTTTTGATAAGAGACTAGGGTGCCAGGAGTTCAAATATGAGGTTCTAGAATTTTTTTCCCCGAAATGGGGGGGCCCACATGGGTATTTATAGGCTGGAGAGACCCTGTACGAAATTTCAAAGAAGGCGCGCAAGTCACCTGTGCGACCAATTGGCGGTGCACAAGTATACTTGCGCGGCCTTAGTGGAACTTGTGCAACCTACGTGCATTTGAATCTTGGTTCATGCCTTTGTCAAATTTTTTATGTTTCTTTAAAGGATGAATCACTTTGGGTTCAAGGTATTTCTCTTTTCATTCTTTTAGACTCTGTGACGGAAAGGAGCGTCAACAATGTTTTGAAGAAGAAATTCCCAAATCTATTTAGAAGGTAATATCAACACAAATTTGAGAAAAATATTTTTGTAAAATGGTAAATTATAACACCTTGAGACTTTATGAATTTTTCCATATAAATAAATCCAATCTATTCGATATCTTATGATGTAAAAAACACTGAGATTAAATGAAAATATTGTAGGATTGAAATAAAATATGTATATGCTCAAAATACAAGAGGGGGAAAATTCTAAATTTACAACTTTGTCTTTTAACCTTACAGAAAAATATGTTTAACAAAGTTAAACAAGGTAGATTCAGAAACCCTATATGGTTCTTAAATAAGAAACACAATTTCTCAGGATCCAGAAATATGGATCCAGAAAATAAACTTAAGAAAAGTTTACTTAAAGAAATATTCTACCTTAAATCATATAGAATCTTATTTATTATAGTATACAAGAATAGTAAATTATAAGAAAATTATCTTTTCTTTCTTTAACAAAATTGCAGTGGAAATAAAACTTGTAACAACAAACAAGTAAACAAGTAGGTAATCTTATAACCCAAAGAGAAGGGTATTTGAAAACCTTGGATAAAGGTCTCTTGATTTATACTTTCAAAAAAGTATGTCTTACCCACATCATGGTAAGCCCTCGATAAGAATATCAGAGTCTCTCTTATTATCCTCGAAAGCCCTCGAACATTAAGGTAGTTCGCACATCTGTCTTTCTATCCCCGAAATCCCTTGATTGTACTAAACAACAATCGAAGTTACACAAAGAAAGTTGAACAAGTTTTTCACAGTTGAACAAGATGTTCCCAAATCACACTAGGAAAGAGAGTATTGCTCTCTCTAGAAATCACTTCACATCTTGTAATCTCTAGGATCATGGAACGATAATGAGATCTTTCAAAAGATCTCTTATTTATAGAAAAAACTTGAACGGTTGGCTCCATCCTCAAATTTTCATATTTTTCCTTGAATCCTGGAGGTACTTTTATATGTGTCACTCAACCAATGGTTAGTTAGAAACAAATTTTACGACATCATTTCATAGTAACAAAAATATTTTTAAGGAAATTTTATCATGTAAGAAAAATATTCTTACATTTAAGAACCTTAATTAAAATAGAATCTGATAAAGTTGTAAAAATATGTTAGGAAAACAATGTATATAAAAAAATATGAATAATCAGAATCTTGGAAATATAGAATTTAGTGTTTAAATATATGAAAAATTGGATTCTAGAGAAATGGATATTCAGAGTTTGAATTTTGAAAAAGTTGGAGTCTGAATTTTGAGGAATTTAGAGTCTAAATTATAAGAAATTTGGAGTCTGAATTTTGAGGAATTATAAGTACGAATTTCTGAGAATTAAGAGTATGAATTCTAGAGAATTATGAGACTGAATTTAAAAGAATTAAGAGTCTGAATTTCATAGAATATAGAGTCTGAATTTTAGATAATTCAGAGTCTGAATTTTAGAGAATTTGTACTCTGAATTTCAGGGAATTCGTAGTCTGAATTTTAGAGAATTCAAAATCTGAATTTCATAGAATTCAAAGTCTAAAAACATTAATACTCATTAGTTTATGGAACTGTAATATTCCAATGTTTTTGATACGAATACAAATTTTTTACTTAAAAAATGGTTAGACTTGGTTTTGAGAAGACATTTAATAAGACATTAAAAACCAAGGTAAGGAGAAAACATTTATTATAGAAATAAAAATTTACTTAACCAAATAATTCTTAGGGAAAGATAATTTTCCATAATTAAATGTGTTTGTGATTTTCAAAATGTAGAGGAATGGAAAATTGATAAGGAAACCTTATTAACACAACAATCTCCCCCTTTTGGAGAGAAAAAACAACTATTTTAAAAAGAATATAAGGAATAAGGACTTTGCTTTTTTAACTTCAAAAAAAATAATTATATACCTTTAATTATGACTTATGATGAATACAACTAACTCCCCATTAGGTTTTGAAATTCCTAAGGATCGTATTCTTGTCTTTCATAGATAAGTTAGTTTTTCTTACTTAAGAAAATCTTCTTTAAGTAGACTACCCCTTACATAATCTCCCCCTTTCTTAGGGAATTATCTTCTTTTTTACTTAATATTATTTTGATCATTATTTTCTCCCCCACGGTGATTTTCAAAAAGGAATAGAGGGAATTAATAGAAAAAAAATTTACCTGAAATATTAGAAATATATGAGACAAAATAGTGGAAGCAAAGAAAATTTCATTATCATAGGAGAAATTGTTATAGTAAAAAATAAAAAAAAATCAGATAGGAAAAAATTCATCCTTATTCTACTTCGGCATGAGATTACTCAAGGTTAACTTTATCTTATTGAGCTCTTTGTGGTCATCCTCAAACTACTTGAGCAACTGATCCTGATCCTGATTCTTCTTTTTGAGAGCCTTGATTTTTTATTCTTGAGACCTTAAAATTTCTGCCTGAGATTTTACTAATTCTTCTTGCTGTTTTAACTTTTCTTCAAACTCTTCCTTGAGTTCCATTTCTATATTTAAATTTAGAACAATTGAATTAAAATTTCCATTTAGATATCTATCCTCTTTAAACCAGGCCACTTTCTCAAGATTCAATTTTTTTCTTTCGGAAAAACGCATTGAATGATTTTTTATTACATCATCTGACTTATCAAAGGCATATTTTACTAAATCTTGGAATTAATCCATGATTTTTATGTGATCAATCATTATTTTAGACCATTTTGTTATTTACTTACATGATCTCTGATGATCATCATAACCAATACAGAAAGTCTTGAAATCAACTTCAAGATTGATAAATTTTTCCATAAACATGCTTATCGAATGTGACTTATGATTGAAAGAATGTTGGAGAAACTAACATATTGAATCAATACTAGTAATAAAAGGTATTGTGTTCAATAACTTATTAGAATATTAAATGATGAAATCCTAACCCATCGAGGATGAATATTCAGAAGCTAATTCTCTTACAGGTGAGGAAAAAATTATCTACCTCTTCAGCTTTTCTCTTGGATGATCCACCAACATCCTTATTAGATTTTACAACCAAAAACTTTCTAGGTGTATCCTCAACCAACTTATTTCCTTTATCATATTTAGATATGGCCTTCCCAAATTTTTAAGTCTCATGTTCACTATCTGATACTTGAATTATCTTGTCTTCATCAAGATCTTCTTTCTCAGAAACTCCCTTAACATCATCAAGATGAATGAAATCATGGTTTATACAATCATCATTAGTAGGTTTGTAAACCTCATTATTTCCCTCATCCTCTTTTCCTTGAGAAATTATTTTGGTTGACTCAACTTGGGAAGTTCTGATCAAAATCTTGTCTGAAGGACTTTCTTTCTCTTGTTATTCCTCTACTTGTTTAATAACATCTTCACTTTCTTCTTCTTTTTCTTCTACCTATTCTGATTCTTCTTGCTGAGATATTTGTTCTTCCATAATAGGTTCCAGAATTGAATTTTTATTTCTTATAGTTTCTACTGGAACTGGTTCTTGGAGAGAATATTTTGGAACCTGGATATTTTCAGAGGATTTCTTAGTATCCTTGAGAAGGGATTAGATGATATAAGCTTCTGGAAAATTTTTATTGATTATTTTCTTTAGCTTGTTTCTTAAGCTCTTATACTGCCTGTATTTTCAGATCCTTTTCCTCAGTAGGATCTAAGACGAAGCTTTCATCTCCATCCATATAATTTTTCTTATGCTCTCTCCATTTTTCTACTTCTTCATCAGAGAATGTTTTTTTTCTTTTTCGGCTTCGGTGAAGCTGACTAGGATTACAGAATGAGAGATTTTTATTTGGATTCTAGTTCATTATCCTTTATCTTCTTTTGTGTTTTCTTGGAAGTTTGTCCAACTTCCCCCATCTTAATCAAATCTTGAATCTAACTTTTAGAAAGGTCATAAAATTATCTTGATTTGGTACTAAAACCAACTTTCATTCTCCTCAGAGTGTCATCATTTAATAACATGATCTTGAAGGATTTCGATTTAAAACTGTAGGTAATTTTAAAGGATTATAAACAAAGAACATTGATCTTAAAAAAGATCAATGGATACATGATAATCTGTGATTTTAAGGTTCCATTATTTTTGTTGGTGATTGTCAGAAGAATTTACTTGACCAGGTTTACTTTTCTAAGGTTAACCAAAACGTCCAACCTAAAGATATCATTTTTCATTAGAGATTCCTTGTCTACCTTTCTTGGAATAAGAAAACCCTATACCCATAAGGATAACATCCTGAAATTCATTGAAAGATGTTAGATCTTTGGTGATTTTACTCCCTCGAGTCCAAGGTACTCAATTGACTTTACTATCTCAAATATTCCTGACTTATCGGGAAACTTGTGAGAGTAAGAGATTTCCTCACCTGCATAAGGAATACCAATAATATTTGTCGCCACGTTGAATGATAAAGAATATGTTTTCCTATAGCTCATAAATGAAAACTTTTCCCTTCCTCCTTCTTTATAAAAACTCACTGTATCATAAAACTCTATGAGAAGGTCAGGATAAACTGGATCCTGACTCTTCGGATTAGCTACACATAGACTTTCCCATCCATTCATATTGATATTATTTATATTCAAGGAATTATACTTAGAATAGAAATTTGGGTCAACCAACCTTTCCCTATATATTTTCTAATCCTTGATTTCTTTTTTTGAAGTCATTTGATGCTACGCGTAAATTTCGAGCGACATCTGGAGTGTAAGGAAACATGGAAAACTGAACAAACGATTTGTAGAGGGGTAGAGCTTTGGTGTAAGAAGTCTTGAGAAACCGATGTGGGATATGGATCAGGGGGGAATTTATATAGGCTTCGAGGTGATGGTTCAAATTCCTAATTTAATCCAACAGTTGATATAAGCTTGATTCGATCTGACAGTTGAGATGAAACCTCAATAATGATTTGGTATGATCCGATCTTTTTAGGTTTTAAGGAAAATTAGATTTACAAAAAGTGAAGCTCATATAGTTTTCTTAAAACAAGATAAAAATACTAACAAGTAAAAAATCAATTACATGAATTTATGTAAGGAAACATACCTTCTATATTTCTTAGAAATAATTTCTAGTATTGATAAGGTTCTTAAAAAAAACATAGATTCTGGAAAATTTTAATAATGAAAGGAAATTTTCGATTTCAGAAAATTGGGTTTCAGAAAAATTTTAAGAAAAAAAAATTGGGTTCCAAAAAATTATTTATTAAGAAAAGGGAAATATTGGGTTCCAAAAAATTTTATCCTGAAAGAAAAATTTTGGGTAAACAACATATGTAATCCTCCTATGAAAATGAGTTTAAGAATGTAAAGAGAAAAATTTCAACAAAAAGTTAATATGGAAGATTACCTTATGGTTATCATTCCTAACTTTTGTTTAATGTATTCAAATCTATTGGAGGGTAAAGATTTTTTAAATATATCAGCAAGTTATTCTTATGTTCAGATAAATTGAAGAATGATATCTCCTTTAAGTGTGTGATCCCTAAGAAAGTGATGAGTAGTATCTATTTTTTTGAACAAGAGTGGTGTGAAGGGTTTTTTATTAGAGAATTGATACTTTTATTATCACACAATATCTGTGTTTTGGTAAAAATCATGCCATAATCTGTGAGTGTGTGTTGCATACACAACACATGATCACAACAACTTCCAGCTACTACATATTCAGGTTCTTTAGTGGAGAGTGCTACTAAGTTTTTCTTCATTCATGACAAAAAAACTAATGAATCTTTTAATAAGTGAAAAGTTCTAGATTTAATTTTTCTATCCATTCTATATCCACCAAAAGTAGCATTTGGAAAACTTTTAAAAAAAAAATCATTTACAGTTGAATAAAATAGTCCTAAATATATTGTTCCCTTTAAATAGAGAAAATTTATTTTCACTACATTCAAATTAGATTCATTGGGATTAAATTGATATCTTGCACATAAGCATAAAGAAAACATTATGTCTGGATGACTAGATGTTAAGTATAATAAACTTCCAATCATACCTCTAAAAGATGTTTGATCTACTGGTTTCCCAAATTCATCAAGATCAAGAGAATTTGAGGTATCTATTGGAGTTATTATAATTTTAGTGTTGTCATATCCAAAATTATTAATAAGATATTTAATATACTTATGTTGAGATATATAAGTTCCTTCTGGTTTTTAAAAAAATTAAAAACCAAAGAAAAATGTTAACTCACCCATAATACTTATTTCCAACTTAGATTTCATTTGATTCGCAAATGAATCAGTTAAATATTGCTAATTTTATCCTAATATAATGTCATCAACATATATTTGAACAATCAAAACAATTTTCTAATCTTTATTTCTAAAAAGAGTTGGATCAACAGTTCCCTTAACATAATTTTTTTAACAAAAATATTGTAAGTCTATCATACTTTATGGTATTTTTTAAGACCATATAAATATTTGGTAAATTTGAAAAACATGTTCAGGATATTTTATGTCTTCAAAATCAGGAGGATGTTCAATATAAACATCCTACTGGACATACCCATTAAGGAAATCACACTTCAGGTCCATTTGAAAAAGTTTAAAATTAAAGAATGCTGCAAAGGCAATTAAAATATGAATAAATTAAAGTTTAGATACTAGAGAATAGGTTTTTCATAGTATATTCCTTATTGTTGATTGTAGCGTTTAGAAACTAATATATATTTATTTCTTACTGTGATTTCATTTTCATTACATTTATTTCTGAAGACCCATTTTACTCCAATTATAGAATTATTCATAGTTCTTTCAACCAAGGACCAGAATTTGTTCATTTTGAATTCATTTTGTTCATCTTGTATGGATTTAATCCAAACATCATCACATAAAGCTTCATCAGTTTTTTTGTTCTGATTGGAAAAGAAATGATAGATGTTATACTTTATTTCTTAAAGAACTTCTGGTCCTTACAGGTTGATTTACATTACCAATGATACTATCACTAGGATGATTCTTAAGAAATGACTTATTTGGGTTTTGTAAAACTTGTACACCAAAATAAGTTAGGAATTATTCTCAGGTAAATACTTCAGAAATATACTTTTGAATATTGTCTTTATTAGAAGAATATTTTATCAAAGGTTGATAATCATTTTTTGAAAACACATATGAGGAAGTAGGTTGTGGTTGTTTAAAAATAAAAAGATTAGTTTCATCAAATTCAACATGTACTTTTTCTTCAACAATACAATTATTTTTGTTAAAAACTCTATAATAGATAGAAGTAGTGGACTACCCTAAGAAAATTCATTCATTGTATTTGGGTGTGAATTTATGTAAGTTATATTTAGTATTCAGAATTAATACTTTGCAACCAAATACTTTGAAGTAATAAAGTCTAGGTTTTCGACCAGTCCATAATTCATAATTTGTTTTGTTAAGAAAAGGTCTGATTAAAACTCGATTTATAGTATAACAATAAGTACATATAACTTTATCCCAAATGTGTTTATAAATAGAAAATTCACCCAATAGGGTTCTATTTATCTCTTGAATAATTTTATTTCTTCTTTCACCAAAACCATTCTGTTGAGGAGTTCTTGGAGATGAGAAGTTATGAGTAATTCCTTTATTACTACAAAAAGTTCCAAAATCTGTAATTTTAAATCCCCCCACATGATCACTATGAATAATTATCAATGGAATATTTTTCTCAATTTTAACTTAGGCTCTAAATTTTTTAAAATAATAAAAAGATTCCGATTTCTTTTCTAGAAAATAGACCCACGTAAATCGGATGTAATCATAAACTAAACAAATACATAGTATTTTCCTCCAATAATTCAAGTTTGTGTTGGACCAAAAATATCCATATGCACTAGCTGTAATTCATCATAAGTTGAGACTTCACTAATCGATTTAATACTTGATTTATATTTCTTACCAAATTTATAAGGATCACAAACTTTTGAATAATTAAATCTAAGATTTAGTAGATCCTTAAAAATACATTTATTTGAGAGTTTTCATAGGTTACTAAGGTTAAAATGTTCTCATATTCTATTCCATAACCAATATTTATCTTCTATTTAACTAAACCAAGGTAGGTCTTGGATCCTAAGGCCTTCTATGTTAAGTGTGTAAACATTCTCATGCCTATGGGCACAAAGAATAAACTCTTCCTTGTAATTGTGTACTAATCATTTATAATTCCTAAAATTCCCAAGGTAACCTTCATCACATAATTATCTTATGATAATGTGGTTGTTCTTAAGACCTTAAAAAAATAAAACATTTAAAATTAAATATTTTCTAATAAGAACAATGTTATCTATACCAATAATTTATCTCTGAGCATTATCTCCGAAAGTTATTTTTTCTCCTTTCTCCTTCATAATCTTTTCAAAGAAGTTTTTGTTACCATTTATATACTAGGAACATCCACTATCCATGTAACATGTATTGCTATTGGCACTTCTTTTATTTTCCTAAAAATAAAAGTGTTATACTATCAGAATCCAAACATTCTCGGATTCATAAATTTCCAAAAGTAAAATATTTGGAATCAATATTTTTGTAGAAAAGTAAGATTTATGGAAACCTAAGGATTGAGTTTTATTTAAGTAATAATTTCTCTACCAATTTCCACTATATTGAAATTTTTTGCAAAATATAGGACTTTTGGGAATAAAATAATTGTGACTAAAAATAGGTTTTGAGTGACTATAATCAATTCCTAAATTATTCCTAAGAGGATAAATTTGTGAATAAATTTTATCAAATTCTTTCCTTTCAGAAGTGAAATTTGATAAAGGTTTCTTTAAGGATTTTTTTTTTGATTTTAGTCTAATGACTAAATTCTTATCCTCATAGTCATTAGTTTTAGGACTTGAGTTATTCTCTAAAACATTTTTCATAGAAATGAAATTTTTAAGATCCTTATAAAGTTTATTCTTCTCAGAATTAACTTCCATAAGGTTTTTAGAAACACTTTCAAAATCATGATTTTTGTTTATCAAGATCCTTAGAAGGATCTCATGCTTCTTTTGTTAAAATGGAAATTATAGAATTTTCTTTCTATGACTTCTTCTTTATCTTTAAATTTTCATTTTCAAGTAATGTAGAAAATCTATAAAATTATTCAAATGAAGGTAAGATATTATCTTCTGATGAGGAAGATTCATCATCTGATTATTCATAATATTCTTCATTAATAAAATTAGCATTTAAATAAATATTGGTTAAGGATTCATAATTGCGTACCTTAGAAATAATATAATGATTTTCAAAATGTACTTTGGCTATAAGACCAATATTATTTTAATCCGAAGATTCATATTCTGAGGATTCATCTGAAGAGTCACCACAAATGGAAATCCATGTGTTAATTTCTTTTCAGAATTTATTAGCCTTATATTTTAAATACTTATTTTGGTTTCTTTTAGAATGCTTTTCCTTTCTGTCTTTTCTCTTAAGCATAGGACAATCAGGTCTAATGTGTCTAGCCCTTTTTTATTCATAATAGGTTACTTCAGAATCTTTCATGTCCTTTCTATCTTTCTTCTAATATGTATACTAAAAACATTTCCTTCCCAAATTTTTTTTCATCCTCTAAGAATGATTGGCTAATTAATTCTCAGACTGTTCACTATCACTTGATTTAGATATAACAACATCTTTCTTAACTTTTTATTTGGTTACTCTTTCTGTAGTCTTGGATTTAGATATAGTAGTAAAAGCTACACTTCCATTAACATTATTCATCTTGTTGAAATCAGTATATCTCTTCATTATTATTTCATGCTGAAGAAGTGTTCCAAATAACTTATCAAGAGTAATGTTAGTTAATTTTATGGTCTCATCAATACATATCCTTTTTTATTCCCACTCATTGGGCCTGATATCAATTATATTTTCTAGAATAACTTCATAATCATGACCTTTCTTTTCCATAGATTGAAGACAATTGAAAATGGTCCTAAGAATTTCGTGTACTTCTCAAACAGGTTCTCCATAAGGAAATAAGAATCCATGATATTTAGCTCTTAACATAGCTCTTCTAGTTTCTATCACTTTAAAATGTGTAACTTCTAGGTTATTCTAAATGCAGTTGGAATCTTCACAGGATGATATTTGACTTTATATATTCCTGCTCATAGAACACAACAAAGTATTTCATACCATATAATTTAATTGATATTCTTGTTTTTATTTATTTTTAATGGTTCTGAATTTCTTGTCAGGAATTTTGCAATCTCTTGGGAGCATAAAAAATTGTCTACTCTAGTATTATTAACAAAAGTCTTCATCATATCTCTCTAGTAATCATAATTATTACCATCAAGATTTGTGTTCTGGTAGGATTGATTTTGTTAATAGAACCAACATTCATACCTTCCATTCTATAAGAAAAATATCTTTTCCACAAAACTTATTAATAATAAAAGTTTATAAACAAATAAAACACTCTTTAAGAAAAACTCGAGGAAGTAAAAGTTAGAATTTTTTTTAAACAAACTGAGCAATAAAATTTATATTTAAGTATAGTATTTCATATACCTTATATGGTACCAATTTTAGGATAAAAATAAAATATTTAGATGCCCAAATAAAAGTGTGGGGGGTGAAATGTAAGTTTAACATATTGGATTTTAACCTTAAAGAAATCTATGTTTGACAAAGTTAAACAAGGTAGATTCAAAAACCCTCCGTGGTTCTTTACTAAGAAAAAAAATTTCTTAGGATCTAGAAATATGGATCCGGAAAAAAAAACTTAAGAAGAGTTTACTTAAAGAATGATTCTAGCTTAAAGTGTATAAAATATTATTTATTAGAGTATACAAGAATAATAAAGCATTATAAAATTTTACATTATTTGTTTAAAAAAAATTCAGTGGAAATAAAACTAGTAATAACAAACAAGTAAAAAAGTATGTAATCAATTAACCCAAAGAGAAGGGTATCCAACAACCTTGGATAAATGAACCTTGATTTATACTTTCAAGAAAGTATGTCTTATACCCAATAGGGTAAGCCCTCGATAAGAATATCAGAGTCTGTCTTGAAATCCCCACAATACCTTGAGCTTTAAGGTAGTCAACACCTCTGTCTTATTATCCCAGAAGCCCTCGATTGTACTCAGTAACAATCAGAGACACATAAAGCAGTTTGAATTTTTTTTACAACTGAACAAGATGTTCACAAATCGCACAAGGAATAAGACTTTATCTCTATCTAGAAATAATTTCACAGCATGTAATCTCTAGGATCATGGAATGATAATGATCTCGTTCCAAAGACATACTATTTATAGGAAAAACTTCAACGATCAGCTCCCTCCTCTAATGTTCACTTTTGTCCTTGAATCTCGGAGGGACCTGTACATGTGTCACTCAACCAACGGTTAGTTAGAAACAAATTGTACGACATTGTTTCATTATAACAAAAACAATTTTAAGGAAATTTTATCATGTAAGAAAAATATTCTTATGAATAAGAACCTTACATAAAATAGAATCCAATAAAATTGGAACAATATGTTAGGAAAATAAAGTATTTTAAAAAAATATGAATAATAAGAATCTAGTAAATAGAAAATTCAGAGTCTAAATATATTAATAATAAGATTAAAAAAATGGATATTCGTATTCTGAATTATGGTGAATTCAGAGTATGAATTCTAAGGAATTTGGAGTTTTAATTTTGAGTAATTTGGAGTCCAAATTTTAAGGAATTTTGAGTCGGAATTATGAAGAATTCAAAGTCGGAATTATGGGGAATTGGGAGTCTGAATTCTAAGGAATTAAAATTCAAAATTACAGAGAATTTGAAGTCTGAATTTCATATGATTCAGAGTTTGGATTTTAGAGAATTCAAAATCTGAATTTCAGAGAATTTAGAGTATGAATTTCAGAGAATTCTGAGTTTGAATTTTATAGAATTCGTAGATTGGATTTTGAGATAATTAATAGTTGTAATTTCAAATAATTTGGAGTCAGAAAATAAAAATACTTGATAGTTTAGGGAACTATAAGATTCTAAGGTTTTTGATAAGGGTATGAATCTTTGACTTAAAAAAATGGTTAGGCTTGGTTTTAAATAGACATTGAATAAGACATTAAAAACCAATGCAAGGATAAAAATTTTCTTAGAGAAAGAAATTTTTCCTTAAGAAAAAAATTCTTAGAGAAAGATAATTTTCCTTAAGAAAATGTTTTTGTGATTTTTAAAATGTAGTGGAATGGAAAATTCATAAGGAAACCTTATTGACTCAATAAATACTCTATTAAAATATTATTAAAACATGAAAATTATATCCTGAATGTTATGTTGGTGGGTGTGAATAGTACTAACTAAATTTAGAAATTTATATGGATTATAAATATATATAATAAAATAAATGTTTTATTAGAAATAAAATAATAATAATTTGATAGAGAAATTAATGGTTTCTAAAAAATTTTTTTTAAAGAAAAAGGTTTCATCGCTTCTTGGGAACTTATGATAAAATTAACTTTTTAAACTATTAGAAAATATATTTTATATAACTAAATTTATGTTTTAGATAATAATATCCAAATTATCATAGGGGTAATTTATGGTATTTTTTTGAAATTTTTTATTTTTCTTGGAATAGTGTAAAATAATGATTTTTAGTTGAACATTTCATTATATATTTAAATTATTTAAAAAGTTAAATTATAATTTAAAATATTTATAATGTAAAATTATTTAATCTATATTATAATCAAAAAAATTTATGTCATTTTAATCAATTTCATATTGAATTTTAATATTAATACCTTTCATACATATGAGAATTATCTTCTTGGAATCCCGCTTTTTCGTCTCCTTTATATGTTTTGTTTTAAAATTAATTTTCCCAATTTTTTGAATTGGATTTTATAAAAGGTACTAAATATTTTTAATAATAATAATTTTTATTTTATATTACATTCAACATAATTTTTTACCATAATGAATTTTAAAAATATTAAAAATTAATTAACATAGTTAAGGTAAAAATGGGTGTACCAGGGGGTTAAAATAAAAAGATACGGGATAAAATGACCTAAAAACATGTCTAAAATTCATTGTGTGGATATATTTATAAATTATAAGTTATAACTATCTATTATAATACATTTTTATCCTTTTTTCATATAAACCATGTGGGTACACCTTTTTCTTTTACAAAATTACATGTGTGCCACTCACCTCACTTATAAAAGGTCACCCCCTCTCATATATTATTCACACATTCAGACCATTTTTATTTAGAAAATACCTAACCAAGTAACTTATGAAAATACATCCTCTCATCCTAGAATCCTTGGTTTGGTCATGAATCCATTCTATGAATACTATATGTATAATCTTAAAGAGATGGTCCAAGAAGAGGTAAACTTCTTTACTATACATTTTTGTTTTATTTATCCTTCCAACTACATAAAATATTATTAAATTATGACTATATAAAAATAAAAATATATAAAATATAATTATATTTTACTATTTAAAGGGTATCCATATCCTCTTCCCTCAAATGGGAAATAATGAAGTCCCTCGTCTGTACGGCTGACTACCGCCTCACAAACTGATGTGACATGTTTTCCATCAACAACCCTCAAGGTTGGGTATAATGATGGATATAAATTATATATATTATATTTATAAAAAACTTATACTTTTGGAGTCATTATATCATATATAAATATTTTACATTCTATTCCATAGGGGATACGATAACATCGCTCATGTGTACAACGGACTACCGCCCCACGAAGCGATGTGATTCGTTTTTCACTAACACTTTCCATGGAAGGTAATAAGTGTAAATTTAATGAATATATCTTATATACATGATATAATTATTATAATAATGAAATAGTTATCATTTTTAAAAGATAATATATCATTTTATTTATTACTGTTTCACTCATCAAAAGATGATAATGTTGTTCATGTATGTGTGTACTACCACCTTCACAAAGTTATGGGGATCTATTTTAATAACCACATAACATGGATAATATATATAATTATATTTAAACAAATAATATGGAATTTATGATATTATTAAAAAAATTTAAAGATAAAAAATATTACTTACCACTTTTCCATAATGATCATTGAAAAATGGAAACGTTACTCATGTGTACGTACAACCTACTGTCTCAATGATCAGAACATAATTCATTTCTCAAAATTATATTTCATGATTGGTATGAAATAAAAATATATATATAAATACAGTAATTATTTCCTTATTATTATTTTGTAGATGTTTAAATAATGACCTCTTAGACTAATATTTTTCTAACCGAAGTAATGTTTGACACATAAGACAAACATCATCGAAACACCTAATGTAAATTTAATTTATTAAGTAGTTTTATATAACATGGTAGTAATATAAATAAAAGGAATGATAAACATGTAAATAGTTCTTAAGAAATTAAATTATTAAAATAAATTTATTATTCAGGCAGATAAAAAATGTACGTGATGAGTCAGACTCAAGGTAAAAGGATTCATCTCAATTTCTCGTCATTGAGGCATATTGTAAGGTTATGCACATAATTTATTTTATATGGTGTATATACTTTAACATTGAGATGTAATATAATATTTACTTATAAAACATGGTATTTAATGTTTCAATTTGAATTATTTCTTCCAATGGGATTTGATATGCAATTTAACAAGTGATAAATAATTTCATAACTCAAATTCTTTTCACTGGGTTATATTACTTATTTATATACCTTTTATATTCTAATATTATGTGTATAATTATTTTTATTATATTATTTTGTATTTAAACATTTTATATGTTCATTTATATTTTATACACATAATTTATTCATTGATTAATTCTCACTTCAATATTATGAACATTATAAGGGATTTCATCTCAATTTCCATTTCATTGAGACATTTTTGTTAATACGAACCTAGTAATTTTTATGTGGTGTATATACTAGCCATTTTATGTATTTAACATGAATAAATATTTATCAATTGTGGTTAATGTTTCAATTTTGGTTTATCTATATATTTTTTATCATGAATATAAATATTGCCTAAACCATATACCATTCTTATATAAAGTGTTTACTTTGAAATTAATTTGATTAACTATGGAAATATTGATAAATATTGCTTCTTCAATAAATGTGGATATTTTTTGATATGGAATGTTATTCATGAATTAAATATATTATTCAATATATGAGGAATGATTTGGTTATGTAGTCACGAGTGGGGATCACTTATAGATAGCGCCTCGATGCATCGATAGATATCATGAGACAAATCAGTTGGCCAAATTAAATGGGGTTTTGCCTTATAGTTATAAAATATCATGATGAATATATTTATAGTATAGGTTTTAATGATTTCTGATATCAAGAAATATTATAATTGAGCATTTCCTTCATTGAAAATTCATTTATTATTATTATCCATGATATTTTCTCTATGATATTATCTCTGAATGCATTTCTTTCCCAGATTATTGATTAAATGGAATGCAATTTAAATTATTTACCTTTCCATATTAATGTTTAATTAATGTTTTATGATATCCTTCTATGAATTTAACCCTTACAGAGAATTTTATCTCACTCTTATTTTGTTTCCTTTCCCCATGCTATGAAGATAAATCCTTTGAATGATCTTCAAGGATGCAGACCATTTTCTTTTGTTATGTTTTATTTAATATTCACAATATAGAATGGGTATCACATATATATCTATTCTCAAAAACTATTAAAATAATTGGTTCTTTAGGATTTTACCCCTTGTATAAAATCCATTGTAATAAAGTAGGCACCATCTCTGGGTTACTGGAGTCGGGTTCGTTATTGTTGGTATCAAAGGAAGGTTAGTAGAAACCCTTGGAACTAGAATAAGGAAAAAATAGATTAGGGAACTTAACCTTATGATATACTTTGAGGATAAGTATAGAATAACATCCTAGTGTTTTGGTAAATAATTGATTATTTTATTTTTACTAGAAATTAATTCCTATATGGATACTACATGTAGACGTAGTTTTGGTATACATGTACTTGAGTGAAATTACTCCAAAAAAGAAGCATTGAGATTGACCTGATCTTCACCTAGTGCCTGAAAATAGGCCCTACTACCCATCCAGTTTGAAACTCCCATGATATGTTTTTGGGATAATTCACATTTTCTTTAAAACCATTATGATGGATTAAAAAATAAATATATTCACAGAGAAACCAAGTTTATGATATTATGATTTATAATTCATTAATTTTAATTAATTTTATGTGTTACAATATATTTTTAATTATGAATTATGATTTAAAATCAATAATTTAATGATAAAATATTGTATGTGACATTTTTTATAAATGGATCCTATAAGGAATATGGATATCAATACAATTGGACAATGTGGAGGCTTCCCTACTGAGAAAGCCAATACATTTGTTATTGGAACTGAACAAATTTTGGCTATATCTGGGTAGCTTAATCAGGATATAAAAAATAACCTTACCTGGGTGAAAAAATATCTAGTTCCACATCATGATAATCCTATGTTGGGCCACTTCATGTGAAAGAATCACCCATCATTTCTTGGGACTACTAATCCAATGGTATCTGAGCAATATATTAAGTCTCCGTAGAATATATTTATGTAATTACTATGTGATGAAAAGGAAAATGTTACACTTGAAGTGTATTCTGTAAATGATGATAATGGTAATTGATGGTCATTGATCCAGAATACTAGGGAGGAAGAGTTAATATAACTCATGGAATGTAAATATTTTAAGGAGAAATTGTTCGAAAAATATTTCTATCTTGAGAAACAAACTAAAATGAAGAGAGAGTTCCTAAAATTAATGAAAAATGGAGAAGAAAGTGTTTGTAGGAATTATGATACATTTACATTTTTATCCAGGTAAGCTAAAAATTATATACAAAACACAGAGTTCAATATTGACCATTTCTTTGAACAACTTAATCCAAGTCTCTCTTGGGAACTGGTCTCTCAAACTTTTTTTACTATATGATGAAATAGTTTTATGTACCATCAAAATGAGAAGGAATTATCTAGATCCTACATGTCCAAGGGAAATAAATAAAATAATAGGTTTAATGAGTACCAGTAATAAGGGAATGAGTTAAAGAAGAATAAGATAATTAAGCAATTTCTATATTGTGAGAACTGTAGAAATAATCATCATGGGAAATGCTTGAAGGGCATGGGATTTTTTTATAAGTGTGGAGATAAGGGTTATTAGTCTAAAGAATGAAATGGAAAGAAAGTAATCACAACTATTAAATGTTTCAAATATAGGGAGATGATGCACGGTGAAAATTAATGACCAAAGCGTTAAATAAATCTACAAAAAAAGAGGACAAGGGGAGAATGCCAAGATTATACGATCACTATAGTTGAGGTGGAAGTAACCAATGTTGTGTGGGTAGGTACTTTAATAGTAGCTTTAAATTTAGCTAATTATTTATTTGATTCTGGATCCTAATATTATTTTATATATTCCATGTTTTCTAAGAACTTTAGATATTTACCTAACACTTTAGGAAGGGAGATATCAGTCACAACTCCAAGTGGAAGTCTCACTACAATAAGGGCGTGTCAAGAAATATACATTATAACTCATAAACATGATTTATTTGTTGACCTTATTATAATATATATGGCTTAATTTTATATAATCTTTGGTATGGAATGGATTTAAAAATATGCAGCAAAACTTTATTTAAAGAAGAAGTAAATTATGATTCGTGATGAAGATAAACACTTCTTTATCTTTAGAACAGAGACATCTTCATCCAAGACATGTTTATATCCAACCCCAATAGCTCTACTGAATGATATTATTGGGGAATATTTGAAAAAAACTAGGGATAGAGAAGGTAATATTAAAATTGAGGATATACCTATTATATAGGAATACATAAGTTTCTTTCCCGAGGAATTACCTGGACATACCCCATAGCATGAAGTTGAGTTCTCCTTTGATTTAATCCCTAATAAATGAACAATATGAAATAATCCCTATAAAATTTTGTATTACCCCCAGTTTGAGGTATGTGGCCTTTGTTTATGCATTTTTATGTGTTTAAAGTGCATGGGATGAGTTGGGAAGAGGTTAGTAGAGTTTGGAATGGTTTTGAATGAGTTTGGAGGCTTTTAAAGGGGTGTACAGTTTGAGCACAGTTAGTGGAAACAATGCGAGTTCCCTAAAAACCATGCAGGGGAGATAGTAGGCTTCGCACGGCCTGTGTACGGTTTTCCAAACTGTGCGAGATAACCGTGAGGAACCTTGCTCCCAAGGTAGTAGAGTTCACACGGTTAGCGCACGGTTTTCCAAACCGTGCAGGCTAACCGTGCGACCACTTAAAATTAGGGTTATAAAACCCAGGCTCACTCTGGAATGCCAGATTTTCACTCCAATCCTCCTCCCACCCAAGCCTCACTTGGGATTTTCTGTTCTCAAGGGTTGGAGGGGCTCTCCCACATGTTTTTGAAGCGATTCGAAGGGGTTTCAAGGTGGATTCGAGGTGGTTTCTCCTGGGGGAAGTGATCTAGAGGGGTTTCAGTGGTGCGTTCTCCGGATTTTGAGGTGCAGTTGTTCGTGGGTTGATTTCTTGGGAACCCTAAAGGTAGGTGGATTCTCTCTCAACTCCACTGGGTTAGATCTAATGGTTTTGGTAACAATTTATTTTTTGTGCTTGAAATTAATTTTGTTTGATTTGCAAAATTGGTTAGAAATCCCTTGGGTGATGTTTTGGGGATTTTTCAGAAAAAGAGGGTTTTCTGGTGAAATTCCATTGTTTTGGATTTTAAAATGGAGATTTTAAAATGGGATGCTATAGTATATTTGTGAAAATGATTGATGGAAATGTTTTTCAATAAAAAGGGTTGTTTTATTGAAATGGGGTTTGTCATGGAAAATGGTTAAAGGGAGTTTTCAATAAATGTTTGATTTATTGAAGTGGATTGGCATGTAATGGAAATGGTTGATTGCATGTTGTGTGGCCTTGATGGGTTATATGCTCAGTTATGTTGGCTTGCTTGAATGTTTTGAAAGTGGACGAGAAGGGCCACTATAAAAAGTGGATGGATAGTGGACGAGAATTGCCACCATCAATGGTAAGTGGATGAGAAGTTCCACTATAAAAAGTGGATGGATAGGGGACGAGAAGTGCCACCATCAATAGCAACTGGACGGGAAGATCCACCATGGTTTTTTGTGTGCATGGGTTGGATGGAAAGTGACACCATGATGTGTTGTGTGCTTGGTTGGTGATGTTGTAGATGGGTCTCATGAGTGAAATATGAAAAAGGTAATTGGTTTGTGGCCTGATTGATTTGGATTCCTTGTTTGTCATGTGTGGATTACAACATGATTGCTTGGCTTTCTATGGGTTACTTGGTTTGGGAGAAATGTCTTGGTAAGGGTCGTTTTGGCTTATGGTAATGGATGCACTTGTGATTATTTTATATAAACTGTTTTATATAGATGTGCTATCAGTTTTATCCTAGTGGCGTGTGTAGGGAAGTCATTTGGGGAAATCCAACTGAGTTTTAGTACTCACCCCCTGCTTTGGAACGTTGGTGTCTTTGCAGATGTTGTGTACCATGACGTGGGAAAAGGTATGGCATCACCCTCCTTTAGCGGTGCATCGTGATGTCTGGGTGGAGCTTGGAGCATGGATCATGATGTGGAGCCATGGAGTGTGTCTTGGCTCATGATGGGTTTTGTTGTTTAGTTTCCGTTTTGTACTCTGATGTGGTATAGACATGTCTACTTGTATTGGTTTTGAGTTGTATTGCGGAACAACTTGGTTGTCTTTTTGGAATGCATGGTTGGGTAATGGAATTGATGTGCATCATATAGTGTCTATTAGTGGATGGTTTTTTTGGTTTTGTCTTAAGGGAAGATCGTTCCCCAACTTGATATTGAAGCCCTCATCATTTATTTCAAGCCTTTGGTACCTTGGGAACGTCTCTTAAGGCCAAGTATCCCTCACCGCCTCCTCAATCCAATGAGGTAGGGGTGGGGTGTTACAAATGGTATCATCTTGTTTGGTCCTTTGGTGTTGATTCTCGGATTTGCTTTTGACATTCATTATGGTATATTCCTTGAGTCGAGATAGTAGCAAGACGTAGGATTTTCAGAACTTGGAATGTATAGCATAAAAGGACATAATAACCCTTTTATGCTAAAATTCAAGTTACCAGGGAGTTGGGTATATAAGTGTTTTGGAGACACATATAGGAATTGTATATCTCATTGTCGTGGGTGTAGCCAATGAGATGAGCATGAAATTCATGGTAGAAATGACATCCCACTAGGATGCATATTTCATTGGGGTATAATGATCTATGGGAGGAATTGAGAAATGGTTTTTGTGTGAAACTATAATGTGAATAAATTTGATATTTTGAAAATTGTATGATTATCAAAATGGTGAAACATGGGAAAGGTGAACTTATGGAAATCCTTTTTGTGAAAGTGTTGTGTAATGTGATTTGAAATAGGATTTCATGATGTCTATGGAATTGAGACTCATGGTTGATTGTTTTCTGTTTATAGATATGGAACCGGATAGGCGTCATAGAGACCAACTAGAAGTGGCCGATGAGAACATGGTTGCACCTGAGCCTCAAGTGAACCAGCAGTTAGTGCACAGTATAGTGAAAGCTTTTCAAGCTATGGAAAGTGGAAACAAAGTGGATGAACCAAGGCATGTGGATCATGCGGTCTAGTTTCAAAATCAGAATCCACCCATCTTAAGGGGTGATACAGAGCCAGAGAGGGAAGAATAATGGTTGAATAGAATGAACAAGATCTTAGAGTTCTTGGGAACTCCGGTAGAGTTAAAGGTGAAGTTGTCCACATATATGTTGGAAGATATTTCCCTTCAGTGGTGGTAGTTGGTAGTCCAAGCGGGAACGGACTAGGGTATGATGTGGGAGGGCTTTGAGGAATTTTTTAACAAACAATTATACCCACATACGTTCAGAATGCAGCGTACGACTGATTTCTTCAGTTTGAAGCAAGAGCTTATGTCTGTGGTGGAGTGTACAACTATGTTTATGAACTTAGTGCGGTTTACAATCGAGGTGGCGGGTAGCACGTCATTGAAGGCAAGGATTTTTGAAGCGATATTAAGGCAAGAAATCCATTCAAAGATATCGGTGCTGTGTATAAATGATTACACAGAGATGGTGAATAGAGCCTCCGTGGCTGAGAGGGATTTGTATGGCGCTCCCGGTGGAGGAAGCATGGTGGTACCCATGGGGAATAGTGGGAACTCTAACACTGGGTTCAAGAGGAGGAATGAAACTCATTACCAGGGTGGGAATATGGCATATAATCTGACTACAAGATCAGTGAATCTTCCTCCGGAACCCCAGAGCAAGCAGGGATGTTTTCAGTGGGGTTATACGAGCCAGATCAAGCGGGATTGTATGGTACAACCTAGAGAATGTCATAATTGTAAGAAGATGGGGCATCTGCAGCGTTATTGTCAGAATTGTCCATGGTCGGGTGCGTGTGACACTCCTCAGGGATCGCAGATGCCGTATGCTTCGACGGGATGGGGACAGCAGCATACCCCTCATCAGCAGAGTAAAGTGGGTCATGGTGATTCTCGGAATACCACAACACCTCAACAGAGCAATAAAGAGTAGAGTGTGGCAAGAAAAAATGTGTTCGGAGCTGAGCAGGTTGTGGTGGATGATCAGTCGGGACCATCCACAGTGCAAGGTAATATTCTTTTAAATTCTACCTTGATGCAAGTGCTGTTTGATACGGGTTCATCACACTCTTTTATTGATGAACATGTGGTTGATTTTATGGGCATAAGGGTAGAAATGATTCCCTTGGTTTTGAAACTTCAAAATCCTCTAGGTCGAAGAGAGTGTCAAGCCTTCTTGTGGAGAGAATGTTGTATCGTTGTGGGCGAAGTTGAGATACTGTGGAATTTCTCAACGCTTGAGATGGACGGGTATGATGTAATCCTGGGAATGGATTGGCTGGTGGCGTTTAAGGTTCACATTGATTGTGATGCGCAATCAGTGGATTTTACGACACACAATGGTGTTAGACATATCTTTAGAGGAGAGAAGTATGAAAGGCAGGGTACAATGGGTTTGTTGGCACCAAAAGTAGGTACGTTATCATATCAGTTGGCAGCATTGTCATTGGAATCGGTAGAGGGTGTTGAGCACAGTGTTCTTCTGACAGTGGTATATCAGTTCATGGATGTTTTTCTTGAAGAATTATCTAGGTTACCTCCTATAAGAGAAGTGGAGTTTACGATTGTTCTACTTTCGGGGAAGAGTCCTATCTCACTTATGTATTACTGGATGACACCTTTTGAATTGCGGGAATTGAATGCCCAGTTGGAATACTTAGAAAACAAAGGGTTTATCCGGCCTAGCACGCCCCTGTGGGTAGTGCCGGTGTTGGTTGTGAAAAAAGGCGGATGACACTTTTGGCTTCTCCGATGAAGGATTTGACAAGAAAGAATGTTCAATTCTAGTGGAATGAACAGTGTCAAGAGTGTTTCAAAGATCTAAAGGATCGTCTTACATCATCACCAATCTTGGTTTTTCCAGAATTAGGAAAAGGGTATGTGGTGTATTGTGATGCATCGGGATCAGGGTTGGGGTGTGTTCTCATGAAAGAGAATCATGTGCTTGCATATGGCTCACAAAAGTTAAGAGTACATGAGAAGAACTACCCAACTCATGATATGGAGTTGGCAGCAGTGGTCCATGCTTTGAAAGTATGGCGTCATTATCTCTTCGGTGAGAAATTTACGGTATATATAGATCATAAGATCTTGAAGAACATTTTCTCACAAAGGGATTTGAACTTGAGGCAAAAGAGATGGATGGAATATCTCGAGATGTTTTATTTTGACCTGATGTACACACCAGGTAAGGGAAATTCGGTGGCAGATTCATTAGGTAAAAAATCATATACTCAGGTGGAGAAACATGCATCAGGTCATTGGTAGTTGATGTCAGTTATAGCTGATATGTGGTTGGAATGTGAGGACCAGGGTGTTAGAGCGGTCTTCTTTCTGGTTTCGTTGATTCCTGACTAGGTTGTCCTAGTTAAAGAGGAATATATATCCTATTATGAGTGTGTGACCATGGGGTCGAGACTTAATGGTCGGGAGACCATTGACGGTTGGCAACTGAATAGAGATTCAGTTCTGTGTTTTCGGAATCAGATTGTTGTACCTATTGCTTGTCAGGAGGATATTCTCAAGGCGTATCATCATTCAAGGTGGACTATTCATCCTGGAATTCAGAAAATGTATAAAGTGTTGAAAGCGCAGTTCTGGTGGGCTGGTATGAAAAGAAGAGTGGTTGATTTTTTTTCGAGATGCTTGACTTGTCAAAAGGTCAAGGCAGAACATCAAAGGCCAGCAGGAATGTTACAGTCTTTACCAGTCCATGTTTTGAAGTGGGAGAAGATAGTGATGGATTTTGTTACTGGTCTCCCAAGAACGGTCAGAAATAAAGATTCCATCTGGCTAATAGTGGATCAGCTAACGTAGTCAGCCCATTTCATTCCAATTCGTGAATCTCATACAGCGGAGGATCTGTCCAAAAGCTATATCCGAGAGGTGGTAAAGAGGCATGGTGTTCTAGTTTCAATTGTATCAGATAGTGATTTGAGGTTTACATCTCATTTATGAAAATCCTTACAGTAAGCCTTTGGAACGCATTTGACGATGAGTACAGCGTATCACCCTCAGACGAATGGTCAATCCGAGAGGACGATACAAAATTTGGTGGTTATGTTGTGTGCTTGTGTTATGGATTTTGGTGGCTCATGGGAGGAGAACTTGTCATTGGTTGAGTTCTTGTACAATAACTGTTATCAGGCATCCATACAGATGGCTCTGTTTGAATAATTTTATGGGTGTCCATGTCGTTCTCCACTATGTTGGGTGGAAACGGGTGATTCCTCGATGGTTGGACCGAGCCTTGTCTATGAGACCACAGAGAAGATCAAGGTGATCAGAAAGATAATGGAGACGGCTCAGAGTCATCAGAAATCGTATGTGGATCATCATCGATGGCTGTTTTCGTTCGAGGTTAGTGATCATGTGTTCTTGATGATCTCTCATAGGTTGGGACATCGTCAGTTTGGAAAGAAGGGAAAGTTATCTCCGAGGTATATTGGGACTTTTGAGATTATTGAGTGGGTTGGTGAGGTGGATTTTCATTTGGCTTTGCCACCTAGGTTTAGTGTGGTGCACAATGTGTTTCATGTGTCGCTGTTGAAAAAGTATCAGCTATATCATGACCATGTGATTCGATGGGATCATGTTGAGCTAGAACCGGATGCTTCCTTGGTGCATGTGCCACTGCGGGTTTTGGATAGGCAAGAGAAATTATTGCATGGTAAATGCATCGGTTTAGTTCATGTATTGTGGAAACATGGTCAGATTCAATAGGAGACTTGGGAGCAAGAGAAAGATATGGTCGAGCAGTGTCCTGAGCTCTTTCGGCAAAGGTCAGGTTCACTAATTTCTAAGGACGGAAAGTCCAATGGTGGGGATAATTTAGCACCCATGGTTTGAGGTATGTGGACTTTTTTATGAATTCTTATGTGTTTAAAGTGCATGGGATGAGTTGGGAAGAGGTTGGGAAAGTTTGGAATGGTTTTGGATGAGTTTGGAGGCTTTTAAAAGGTTGCCTGGTTTGATCACGGTTAGTGGAAACCGTGCAGGTTCCCTAGAAACCATGTAGGGGAGACAGTAGGCTTCGCAAGGCCTACGCATGGTTTTCCAAACCATGTGAGTCAACCATGCGGACCCTTGCTCCCAAGGTAGTAGAGTGCGCACGGTTAGCACACGATTTTCCAAACCATACGGGCTAACCGTGCAGACACTTAAATTTAGGGTTAAAAAACCTGGGCTCACTCGGGATTGACTAATTTTCACTCTAATACTCCTCCCACTCGAGCCTCACTCTGGATATTCAGTTCTCAAGGGTTTTAGGGGCTCTCCCATATGTTTTGGAAGTGATTTTAAGGGGTTTCAAGGTGGATTCAAGGTGGTTTCTCCTGGGAGAAGTGATCTAGAGAGGTTTCAGTGGTGCGTTCACCGGATTTCGATGCGTGGTTGTTCGTGGGTCGATTTCTTGGGAACCCCAAAGGTAGGTGGCTTCTCTCTCAACTCCACTTGGTTAGAGCTAATGGTTTTGGTTAAAATTGATTTTTTGTGCTTGAAATTAATTGTGTTTGATGTGAGAAATTGGTTAGAAATCCCTTGGGTGATGTTTTGGGGATTTTTGGGGAAAAGAGGGTTTTTTGGTGAAATTACATTGTTGTGGATTTTAAAATGGATATTTAAAATGGGATGCTACGGTAGATTTGTAAAAATTATTGATGGAAATGGTTTTCAATAAAAAGGGTTGTTTTATTGAAATGGTGTTTATCATGGAAAATGGTTAAAGGGAATTTTCAATAAATGTTTGATTTATTGAAGTGGATTGGCATGTAATGGAAATGGTTGATTGAATGTTGTGTGGCCTTGATGGGTTATATGCTTGGTTAGGTTGGATTTCTTGAATGTTGTGAAAGTGGACGAGAAGGGCCACTATAAAAAGGGGATAGATAGTGGATGAGAAGTGCCACCATCAATGGTAAGTGGACGAGAAGTGCCACTATAAAAAGGGGATGGATAGTGGAAAAGATGTGCCACCATCAATAGAAAGTGGACTGGAAGTGCCACTATGGTTTGTTGTGTGCATGGGTTGGACAGGAAGTGCCACCATGATGTGTTGTGTGCTTGGCTGGTGATGTTGTAGATGGGGCTCGTGAGTGAAATATGAAAAAGGTAATCAGTTTGTTGAACGGTTGATTTGGCTTCCTTGTGTGGCATGTGTGGCTTACAGTATGATTTCTTGGATTTCCCTAGGTTACTTGGTTTGGATGAAATGGCTTGGTAAGGGTGTGTTTGGCTTATGGTAATGGATACACTTGGGATTTTTTTATATAAACTGTTTTATAAAAATGTGCTAACGGTTTTATCTTAGTGGTGTGTGTAGGGAAGTCATTTGGAGAAATCCTACTGAGTTTTAGTACTCACCCCCTTCTTTGGAAATTTGGTGTCTTTGAAAATGTTGTGTACCATGATGTGGGCAAAGGTAAGGCATCACCCTCCTTTAGTGGTGCATCATGATGTCTGGGTGGAACTTTGAGCATGGAGCTTGATGTGGAGCCATGGAGTGTGTCTTGGCTCATGCTGGGTTTTGTTGTTTAGTTTCAACTTTGTACTCTGATGGGGTATAGACATGTCTAGTTGTATTGGTTTTGAGTTGTGTTGTGGAACAACTTGGTTGTCTTTTGCGAATGTATGGTTGGGTAATGGAATTGATGTGCATCATATAGTGGCTGTTAGTGGATGGTTTGGTTGGTTTTTTCTTCAGGGAAAATCATTCCCCAACTTGATCTTGAATCCCTCGGCATTTATTGCCATCCATTGGCGCCTTGGGAAGGTCTATTAAGTCCAAGTATCCCTCACCGTCTCCTCAAGCCAATGAGGTAGGGGCGGGGTGTAACAAATGGTATCAGCTTTTTCGGTCCCTTGGAGTTGATTCCCAGATTTGGAGTTGACATTCATTGTGGTATATTCCTTGAGTCGGGATGGTAGCAAGATGTAGGATTGTCGTAACTTTGAATGTATAGCATAAAAGGACGTAACTGACCATTTTATGCTGAAATTCAAGTTACCAGGGAGTTGGGTACATAAGTGTTTTGGAGACACTTATAGGAATTGGATATCTCATTGTCGTGGGTGTAGCCAATGAGATGAGCATGACCTGCATGGTAGAAATGACTTCCCACTAGGATGCATATTTCATTGGGGTATAATGATATATGGGATGAATTACGAAATGGTTTTTGTGTGAAAGTATAATTTTAATAAATTTGATATTTTGAAAATGGTATGATTTTCAAAATGGTGAAACATGGGAAATTTGAACTTCTGGAAAGACTTGTTGTCAAAGTGTTGTGTAATGTGATTTGAAATGGGATTTTGTGATGTCTACGTATGTGAGACTCATGGTTGTTTGTTTTCTGTTTATAGAAATGGCACCAGATAGGCGTCACAGAGACCAACCAAAAGTGGACGATGAGAACATGGTTGCAACTGAGCCTCAGGTGAACCAGCAGTTAGTCCATAGTATAGTTCAAGCTTTCCAAACTGTGGAATGTGGAAACAAAGTGGATAAACCAAGGCATGTGGATCATGCAGTTTAGTTTCAAAAGCAGAATCCACCCATATTAAGGGGTGATACAAAGCCGGAGAGGGAAGAAGCATGGTTAAATATAATGAACAAGATCTTCAAGTTCTTGGGAACTCTGGTAGAGTTAAAGGTGAAGTTGGACACGTATATGTTGGAAAATATTTCCCTTAAGTTGTGGGAGTTGGTAGTCCAAGCGGGGAAGGACCAGGGTATGATGTGGGAAGGCTTTGAGGAATTATTTGACAAACAATTCTACCCACATACGTTTAGAATTCAGCGTACGAATGATTTCTTCAGTTTGAAGTAAGATCTTATGTCTGTGATGGAGTATGCAACCAATTTTATGAACTTAGTGTGGTTTGCACCCAAGGTGGTGGGTAGCACATCATTGAAGGCAAGAATATTTGAAGCGATATTAAGGAAATAAATCCGTTCAAAGATAGTGGTGCTGTGTATAGATGATTACACAGAGATGGTGAATAGAGCCTCGGTGGCTGAGTCGGATTTGTAGGGCGCTCCCAGCGGAAGAACCATGGTGGTACCCATGGGGAATAGTGGGAACTCTAACACTGGGTTCAAGCAGAGGAGGGACACTAATTCCTAGGGTGGGAATATGGCATATAATCTGAC
This sequence comes from Viscum album, assembly GCA_963277665.1. NCBI lineage: Eukaryota > Viridiplantae > Streptophyta > Magnoliopsida > Santalales > Viscaceae > Viscum > Viscum album. The sequence continues at coordinate 627,662,334 of OY728134.1, read as the reverse complement.
GGCATGATCAATGAATCTTCCTGCAAAACCCCAGATAGAGTAGGGATGTTTTCGGTGGGCTTCTACGAGCCACATCAAGAAGGATTGTACGGTACAACCTTGAGCATGTCATAATTGTATGCAGATGGGGAATTTGAAGTGTTATTGTCGGAATGCTCCAAGTTTGGGTGCGCGTGACACTCCTCCGAGATTGCAGACGTCGTATGCTTCGACAGGATGGGGACAACAGCATACCCCTCTTCAGAAGAGTAAAGTGGGTCCTGGTGATTCTCGGAATACCACTATGGAATTAGTGGAGTTGATGAAACAACAACATGATTTTTATGATAAGGTATTTATTCACCCTAGTGTTTCTCCATGGGTTTTTCCAATTATCTTTGTTGATTAGAGAGATATATCAATGAGATTTTTCTTGGATTATTGGGGAATGAATTATATTATGATAAAGAACAAGTATCCTCTACCTCACATTGATGAATTATTTAGTCAACTTTAGGGAGCCCAATATTTATCAAATATTGACCTTCATTATAGGAATAATTAATTTAGAGTAATGAATTAATAAATTATGAAGAATTATTTCCTAATGAGGGATGGAAATTATGAGTTTATAGTAATTCCATTTGGATTGAATAATTCACCATAATATTTTATGGATCTAATGAATAGAGTATTCAAGGAATATCTTTATGATTTTTTTGGTATTCATGGGTGATATATTGGTTTATTCTAAAATATTCTAGGACCATGAGAATTACTTAAGGATTATTACTAAGACTCTTAGAAGGTAACAACTATATGTTAAATTCAGTAGGCATGATTTATAGCTTCAAGAAGTTTCTTTTCTTAGATATATTGTCTCAAAGGATGGAATCTTAGTTGATCCTGTGAATACAAAGACAGTCATAGAATTTCATACTCCAATGAAAATATCTATGGTGTTCACTTTCATTGTTCTGGAAGGTTAATATTGAGAAATATGTAAAACAAATACCTAATTGGCTAACCTATTAGCTACACGTACATAGAAAGTGGTTAATTTTGTTTAGAAACAATAATGTAATTTTTTTGATGATCTAAAGTTGATATAGGTCAATGGTAAGATTTTGACTCTACCATCAGAAAATGAAGGGTTTTTCATATATAGTGATTCATTGAATAAGGTACATGGGTGTGTATTAATAAAAAATGATAATGTTATTTCATATTCACTAAGTTAATTTAAGAATCATGAATAGAACTATCCAATCTAATATCTTTAGTTGAAATATTGTATATTTTATTTGATGATATGGAGAAATTATCTCTATGGTTAAATAATTCACATCTAATAAAAACATAAAAATCTAAAATACATATTTCCATAAAAATATCTTAATATGTGACAAAGGTGATGGATCGATCCACTTAAGGATTATGAATTCTCAATACACAACCACATAGGGAAAAATAGGGAAGGTGACAAATTGAGTAGTAAATAACATAGAGTTCTGACCCAAATAAGGATTGATAAAGATCCTATATTTGTGGATATAGTAAAGGTGAAAATGGGATGAAATTACTATGGACTTTTTCATAAGCGTCCCAAAGACTCCAAGAAAGAATGATGAAATATGGGTTATCATTTATTTAGTAACCAAATATGCACATTTACTCTCTATAATAAATTTTTTTCATCTTTAGAACCTCGAAAGGATCTATATTAATGAATTTTTAAGACTTATTGGAGAACCCATTTTGATCCAGTTTGATCATGATCCATGTTTTACATCAAAATTATAGAAGTGTCTTAAGTAGGTTCTTGACATTGAGCCTCATTTTAGCATTGTATACCATCCCCAAGTTGATGGACATTCCGAAATGAATATTCAAATAATGGAAGACATGTTGAGGTCATATAATCAACTGAATTTCAATGTTTATAGGATCATTATTTACCTTTGGTTGAGTTTTCTTATGACAATAATTTCCATTAAAGTATTCAAATTTCATCGTATCAAGCATTATATGAAAAGATATGTCATACTTGAACTTATTGGGATGAAATTGGTGAAAGTAAACTCATAGGACCGGAACATGTTATAAAGAAAATAATAAAGGTAAAGGGTATTCCTTCTCACATCAATTTAGCTCATTGTACACAAAAGTGTTATGATGATAATCATAAGAAACATTTAGAATTCAATGTGAGTGATCATATTTTCATAAATATACCTCTTTGTAAGGGTGTTATTAGGTTAAATTATAAGGTAAATATAATCCATAAGTATATCAAACCCTTTTAAATCCTTCAAATAATTGGAACAATTTATTATCATTTTTAAATTCCACAATGTATCTCAAGAGTACATGATGTGTTTCATATATCAATGTTAAGAAAGTGCATTCTAGACCCAATACATGTTCTTAGATAGGATAAAATAGAACTAAAACTGTATCAATCGTATAGTGAATAAACCATCTAGATTCTTGATATTATAGGGAATGTGTTGTGGAATTAGATGAATTATCTGGTAAAGGTACTTTGGAGAAATCAAAAAATGGCGGAACCAACAAGGGAACTAGAAGACGTTATGAAGAAAAACTGCCCTCATCTATTTAGAATGTAATACTAACAAAATATCAAGGATGATTTTTTTATGGGGGAATAATGTAACCCCCTGATACTTTCTAACTTATTTTATTTTAAATAAATTCAATCCCTTTTATAGTTTCTAATTCACACAACACTAAGATTAAATGAGAATACTCTACTAAAATATTATTTAAACATGACCATTACAACATACCTGTTAAGTTCATTGGTATACATATTAATAACTAATATATGAAAATTACATGTTTTATACATGTATAAATGAAATTAAATGGATATATATTAATTATAAATAAAATAATAGTCATTTTACATAGACATAAATGTTTTCTAAAAAACATTAATTAAAGAAAACGGTTTCGTCACTTCTTACACACTTATGATAAAATTATTTTTTCAAAATATTACAAAATATATTTTATAAAATTAAAATTATTTTTTAAATAATAATATCAAAATTAACTGAGGGTGAGTTTTTTGGATTTTTCTAAAAAGTTTCATTTTTTGATGAATAGTGAAATAAACTATTTTTTATTTCAAAAATGCCTTTTCATTTAAATTATTTACAAAATATAACTAAATTTTAAATTTGTTTTAAAGTAAAATAAGTAAAATTATATTATAATAAACACAATTTTGTTTATTGTAATAAATTTTATGTTTAATTTTGATATTAAAAACATCAATACCTATAAGAATGTTCTGCTCAAAAAACTGCTTTTTCATCGCATCTTTGAGTTTTGTTTTAAATTTAATTTTTCTAATTATGTGAATTTAATTTGTTAAAATAGATTCCATATTTTTAATCATAATAATTTATAGTTTCTAATATGTTCCAATTAATCTTTTACCATAATTAATATTGAAAATAGTAAAATTTATTTACCACGGTTAAGGTAACAATGGGTTTACCATGGGATAAATGAAAAAGATAAGGGTTAAAATGACCGTAAAACTTTACTAAAATTTATTTTCTAAACATATTTCTACCTTTTAATGTTTAATTCTCTATAATAAACTATTTTTGACCCTTTTGGAATTTCTAAAAACATGGATACACCATTTTCTTTTCAAACATTACAAGTGTGCCACTTTCCTCACTTATAAAATGTCAATCAATATCCCATCTTCTTGACACCTTCAAAAAAATTTGGTTTGGAAAATAAATTCCCAAAAAACATAAAAAAGTATATAAAATCTTCTTAAAATCCTTGGTTTTTTCATAAATCTATTCTAGGAATAATTTAGGTATAATCCTAAAGAGGTAGTCCGAGAAGAGGTAAAATTCCTAACTTTTCATTTTTGTTTTATTTATTCTTACACCTCCTTAAAATATTATTAATTTATGATTATATAATAAAAAAATATACCCTATATAATTAGGTTTCATTGTGTTATTTAAATTACCAATATCCATATCCTCTTCCCTCAAATGAGAAATAACAACATCACTCATTTGTACGGCGGACTACTGTCTCCTGAACCGGTGTGACACGTTTTCCATAAACTCCTTTCATGGTTGATTATGATGATATATTTAAAGTATATATATGATATTTATAACATAATTATAACTTTTTATTCATTATATAATATATACCTTTCTTACTCTCCATTCAATTGGGGATATGATAATGTCACTCATGTGTATAACGGACTACCTTCTCACGAAATGATGTGATTATTTTTTCACAAACACTTTACATGGAAGATAATAAAGATAATGTTGATGATTTTATGTGATATAAATGAAATAATAATGATATCTATTACATATTTATTATTCGAAAAATATATTATTTCAATTTCTTTCTTAACTTTTCACTCACAGAAAGATGATAACGTCGCTCATGTATGTGTGGAATACCACCTTCACTAAGAGACATGACTCTCTTTTCATCACCAAACCTCATGGATGATATATATAAGTATATTTAAAAATAATAATGAATTATTTATTATATTTTTAAATTTTTATAGATAAAATATTACTTATTTCATTTCTATAATGATTTTTGAAAACTGGAAACATTACTAATGCACATGTATGGCCTACCATCTCCATGAATGTAACACACTTCATTTATCTAAACCATCTATCATGATTGGTTTTAAAGTATAATTTATGTATAAATATGATAATCATGTGATTTTTTTATTCTGGATATGTTGAAATAATGACATAATAAACCAATTTTCAACCCACTGAAGGTATTTTTGACACATAAGTCAAATATCATCAAAACACCCAATGTAAACTTAATTGATTAAGTAATTGTATATAAAATGGTAATAAGTGGAACAAAATGAATAAAAAAATGGGAAAATTTCTTAGTAAATTAAATATTTAACAAAAATTTATCATCCATTATGATAAAGAGAATAAGTGACAATTCAGACTCAAGATAAGGGACTTGGTCTCAATTTCTGTTCATTGAGGAATATTGTAATCTTATGCACCTAATTTATTTTATATGGTTTAATTATTGAATATTTTAAATGTAATATAAGTATTAATTAATAATTCATTGTTTTTTAGAGGTGGTTATTTGGTCAAAAGACCAAAACAATTTATTTACAAAAAAAGAGGTTACATGAATATAAAATAAGAAATCATATTATAATATTTAACATGCAAAAGAAGAAAGTTTTCTGGGAGATCCTCCAGCCAGGTTATGTCCTGAGAAACTCCTTTATTAGAGAGACTATCTGAAACCATATTCACTTCTTGATAGTTATGAGTTGCAATGTAGTTGATTTCATTTAGAGAGTGAAGGAAATTCATCCAGTAAGTCGTAAGCGTCCAAGCTAGATGAATTACTCCCTTCCAAATGGATTTCACTGTAGTAGTAGAATCACTTTAAATCTAAAAAATGTTCCAACCTTTGCACAAGACAAAAGATATGGCAATAATCACACTCATCATTTCATCTTCTAGAGAGGTTGCAGTACCACAACCTCCAAAAATGCACCCAATGATATGACCAAGGTGATTTTGGAAGATGCCGCCACACCCTGCGGGTCCTGAATTTCCTTTAAAGGCTCCATTCACATGTATTTTAGTCCAAAATGGTAGTGGAGGTCTCTATAAAACCTCAAAAGTGAATTTTGGTTGTATAAAACTGGCATCAACCTGAAGACGTCTCATGATCATAAAATCTGCCATAGAGTTGTTGGAATTCCCTTTATGAAGCAACGTAACTTCTTGAATAGAGATGAGAATTATAATTCTACCTTCATTAATGTTTTGTGAGAAATTATTGTGAAGAATTGTATTTATATCATACCAAATCCCATGTAGCAGCTTTGCAACTCCAATAAGGAATAAGTTTCTGATTTTTTGGGAGTTATCCATAGAAACACAATGATTTAGCGGGGAGTTGCTAGAGTTATGAATCAGCCACCTTCAATCAAAAGTGTAAAAAATATACATCCAAAGGGATATGGAGGTAGAAAAATATAGAAATAAGTGATTAGTATCTTCTTTGTGTTGATTTCAAAGACAACATTTTGAACAATGCTGGATTCAAAAAATTTGCAGACAAGAATCATTGGGAACCCTATTGTAGGAAAGACGCCAAATAAGAGTGAGTCTTTACGGTTTAATATAGGGATTTTAAAAACATTTAATCCATTTAAGGTCATTTTCGGGGTTATGTAAGGAGTTTTTATAGATTTTTTTTGAATTCAACTTCCCATTGTGAGCATGTTCTTAAATCAAAAGATCATCTGAGGTAGAAAAGTTGTAAGAATCAATAATTTGAATAATATTGTTAGGGTGGGTATCAAAATGAGAATTAAGAACATTACTAACAGTGGATTTGATGTTATCAGGGATATGGTCAAGAGAATTCAAAGAGATAAGAGGCACGCATGTCCAGTTGTCTAACCAGAATCTCATGGACAAGTTTCTAGAGACCATCCATCTAGAGTTGGACATAATATTGAAGTACATGTGTCTAATAGAGTTCCAAATGGAATAAGTTATGAAATTATTGTTACCTATTTTCAATCTATCAAGGAACATATTTTTGATGAAAGCAATGGATGGGGATTCATTGTGAATTAGGTTCCAAGTTAATCTGGCTTGAAGGGCCTTATTAAAGAGTTTAATTTTTTTAATACCAAGACCACCCTTGTCAAAAGGTTTACAACATTTAGAACAAGGAATAGTCACAAGTTTCCTATCCAAGGTACTTCTTATCCAACCAAATTGTTTTATGTTAACATTCGTTTTTTAAGGAGACCAGTAGGCCAATTATATACCATTATTGAGTAGACCAATTTAGAGACAATGGAATAATTTTCAAGATAGAATCTTCCCACTACGGAAAGAGATTTTCCTTTCCCAGTGGAAAAATAATTAATAATTTGATCAAAAATGTTTGAGAAGTAGCAAGATTTATGCTTTCCCTGGAAAATGGGAACCCCAAGGTATTTGAAGGGGATAACACCTTCTTTGATTTTAATCTCATTGATAATACCATTTTTCATAATAGTTGGAATGTTTTTCCCAAAGTAGATGAACGATTTATGCCATCCGATGACCTGACCAGAGACCTCCTCAAATTGAGTGGGAGAAGTTTTAAGAGTTCTGATGTTTCTTATATCACCCTATAAAAATATAATAATGTCATCTTCATAAAATAGTTGAGTGGGGGAATTCACATTTCTATAAGCATGAATAGGTATGATCATGTTTGGGTCAACCAGTCGAGTGAGAATACAACTTAAAGAGTCTTCTATAATGACAAAAAAGAATTGCAGATAGGAGATCTCCTTTTCTAACACCTTTGGAACAATTGAAGTAACCTTTGGGAGATCCATTTTTCAAGATGTAAAAGTGAGATGAATTGAATAGGTTTTTAATTATAGATATGAAGAAGTCATTGAATCCAAAGCCACGTATAAATTTGAAGATAAAATCCCAATCAATTGCATCATAATATTTCCTAATATCCAGTTGAATGGAAATTTTACCACCTCTATTTTTATTATTTAACATGTTAGTGAATTTAGAGGCAAGACAAATTAAATCTTGTATGGATCACCCCTTGATAAAACCAAATTGATTCTAGGAGATAATTTTATCAGTAATAGTGTTAAGTCTATTCGCAACCAGCTTGGTGATAATTTTATAGAGAGTATTGATAAGAGGTATAAGAATAAAGATATGAATTTCATAGGCATTATCAACTTTGAGAATCAAAGTAATGAATTAGGAATTTAAACCTTGTGGTTAAAAGCTATTAGAAAAGAATGATTTAACGAGTTTTCAGACATCGACTTGGATAATATCCCAATATTTTTATAAAATCCACTATTAAAACCATCAGGCCCCGAGGCACTGTCAGGATTCAAATCGAAAATAGTTTCTCTAATTTTATGATCAAGGGGAACACTAAGGAGAAAATTATTATCAACATCAGTGATAATTGTCAGAATGATGTCAGTAATGAGATCCTTGTTCGTGCTAGGACCATTGAATAAAAACTCAACATATGATATAGTATGATTAAAAATTTCTTCTGATTTATCCAGAATATTGTATCCATCTTTGAGGGAAGCTAGGGATCTACAAGCTTTACAAACTCTTTGCAAAGAAAGATAGAACTTGGTATTATGATCACCATTAGTTAACAATTTGATTTTAAAAGTTTGATTATGAATATTCTATTTGAAATTGAGAAGCGAATTAAGATTCACGGTAATGTTAGTTTCTTGATTTTGATATGAATCAAATTATGAGTGGGTGTTGTTGTTTTGAATTTTATAGAGCTCATTCTCAAGAAAATAATGTCATTATCGAATTGTTTGGATTTAATGCCACACCAAATTTTAAACCTGTGTTTGAAATATTTTAATTTAATAGGACATGAAAAGGCGTCATTGGAGCGGGACGTAGAGGTCCAAAAATGGTTGATGAGATTACTACATTCAATATCTGAGAACCATGAATTGTTGAATATGAAGGGAATATAAGGTTTCAGAATTTTGTAAGAAATAGTGACCAAGATAAGATGATAGTCAGAATGATTTTTTTGTAGGGTGGTGCTATAAATGGTATCCCATATATCTAAATCTTGGTCATTAGTAAAGGCTCTATCCAGTTTTCTCGCAACCACTCTATTGTAATGATTCCTGTACCAGGTGTATTTGGCTCCGTGGAGAGAAATTTCAGTTAGATTAGTGTTTTCAATAGAAGCCTTAAAATCCCTCATAGATAGACTTCAATGAAGAGGGCCAATTTTTTCACTAGCATAAAGAATAACATTAAAATCACCCACAACAATCCAGGGGGAATTAATTTTAGTGATTTTGGAGGAGAGGTCATTCCAGAGAGTCCTCTTATCTTGATATTTATTATTGGAATAGATAAAGGAACAAAATAGATGGGTGTTATCTATCATAAAGTCTCAGACGAAACATTGATCAACAATATGAAAAACATTAACATTAGACAATGAGGAATGGTAAAAATTCCAAAGAGTATCAAGATTGTTGTTGTTTTAACATGCACTGATGAAGGTGTATCCAAAACGACAAAAATGAACTAAATCAGTGGATAAGTTTATTTTAAGTTCAGAAATGGAAAAAATTATAGGCTTCTGAATGTTTACCATTTGTTTAAAAAAATATAGTTGTCAAGGTTTGCAATACCTTGACAGTTCCAATATAAAATCTTCATTTATACCTATGTTTAGAGTTAGAACTCCCATTTTTCTTACTATCCGAGCCTTTATGCCTAGTTGATCTTCTAGCATTTTTTGACATATTAGGGCTTGTATTAGACCCTTTTTTACCTTTAGTGGGTTCCAAGGAGTTAGTGATATCACCTATAGATATAGTTTCGATGGAAATATCTTGCATGTTATTATTAGTAGATGAAGACACATTATTACTAATATCCTTATTGTTAATAGCATCTAAGTATTTATTATACAAAGTAATATACTGAAAAAGAGTGTTGTAGGTACCTGGTATTTTTCTTGGATCACAAATACATTCTTAATTTCTAGCATGGTCAACTGACCGCTATTCTGTATTCAAATAGAATGTATTTGTGATCCAAGAAAAATACCAGGTACCTATTCTGTATTCAAATAGAAAGAGGCACTTCTCTGCCCAGTGTTGTGTTTGATCATTTTCTCATCATCTGAAGCCTCTGTAACCAATATCAGGTCCTTGGATTTTTTAACCTGTTGCAGTTCCAGTGTTATCATTAATACTAGTGTAATTGTTAATTTTAGAGAAAGCAAGAGGATGACTATTAGAATCATATTCCTTTTTCTTGTTACTATTTTTATTTCCAACCCCTAGTGTAGTAGAGGGACTCAAAGAGGGGGTTTCCTTGATTAGTCCATTTCCCAAAGTTGAGAAGGTTTGATCCTTCTCTACTTGCATCGGAATTGACCCCTGGAAACCTATTCCATGAATAGGTATAGTGTAATCACTATAGGAATTACATTTTCTTTGAATATGTGGAGACAATTTATCCCTCCTATCAAGGTTAGTGACATCATTGTTGGATTTGGAGTATGATACTTTCTCACAAGTATCAGTATCTTCTCTCTCTAGTTCTTGGTTGGAGAGTCTGATAGTGTCAAGAACCAGAGTTTCCAATTCGGCTAGAAAATTTTAGTTCAAATTCAAATTTTCTTCATATTTAGAAAAATCATCCCAAGTGACACCTGAGGAGTCACCTAAGAGTGTCAAATTGTGTGTTTTTTACCCAAACTTCAGTTTTATTTTTTTTCTGGTAATTCTATAACGGTAGATTTATCCTTCTTGTTTTTCTTAAATTCTTTCCTTTCATTTTCAATTGGTGGGTTAACTTGTTTCCTAACCACCCTGTAATTAGAAATGTTATGACCAATGATCTTACAGAGATCACAGAAGGGGGATTTCGTTCATATTCTATTCTGATTTCAGTTTTGTAATTATCTGTATTTAAGGTAATAAAATTAGGCAATTTTGAATCAAGGTTTATTTTAACCATCACCCTCGCAAAAATTCCTAAGTCATCATTTAACGTTCTATGATTTATTTTGGGAGGGGTTCCTATACAGGATACAATGTCATTTAGAATTTTTGGGTGCCGAAAGAACCAATTCAAACCATGACGTCTAATCCAAACTTGTGCCATTGTGTTCATATATTTATGTGGGTTGCAAGCAAAGTCCCACTCAGATAATCTGAGAAAACCCATTCTCATATTCAGATTTCTAGTCCTCCAAACTCTATCAAGAACCTTTTGTGTGCTTAAGAAAACATGATAATACCCTTTGCCTATCGGTATCATGTTCCAATTTATTAAATTCCAACAATTAGAAATAAGGAAATTTAAATCAGTAAGGTTCCAGGGACGATCACTTTTGAGGTAGGATATGTGGCCCAAAACAGAATATTTTCACATTTGAGTGTGCTGAAGAAGAGCAGTCGGGTCCGCTTCCACCAAGTAGTCACCATCATCAAGATTTTTTAATAGAGGTGCCTTTGATGCACCATCATTTCCCAGAGATGTTCCCTTCAGAGCATCTAGAAAATAGATCCCCTGGGTTCTACCGATAGGCGTTTGGTTTCGAACCTTTGCATCCAAGATTTAGACTCTTTGATTTTAAGTGGTGAGATCTTGGTTCGTGATGGGATGTTTTTCATAGAAAGGCACGAATCAATGATATTCAAACCTCCCAGGTGTGAGAAAGGAATCCGCCATGAGGGGTGAGATCAAGATAAAGGGAAAAGGAACCCTAAACTCCCAAGAATTTTAGAGATACATAGTCTCATCTCTCTAAAAACCGTTGTATTTCAGTTAGGGTTAATAATTAATTGCATTTTAAGTTTCAATTTGAATTATTTCATCCAAGTTTATTTACTTGAAATTTAACAAGTGGTAAATAATTTCATAATTCAATATCATTTCATTAGGTTATATTACTTATTTTCTTTCCTTTGATATTATAAGATTATGTGTATAATGAATTTTTATTATATTATGTTGTATTTACACTTTTATATTTGGATTTACATTTTATAAATGAAATCTATTCATTGATTAATTATCATTTCAATGTCATGATCATTGTGAGAAATTGCATCTTAATTTCGATTTCATTGAGATATTTTTGTTAATATGAACTTATTAACTTATACATCGTGTATATACTACCCATTTTATGTATTAAATATGAATAAATATTTATTCATTGCATTTAATTCTTCAATTAAAGGCTATACATATTATTTGTGTCATGGATATAAATATTTCCTAAATAGTATATGATTCATTAATATGGTGTTTACATTAAAAGTTATTTGATTAGCTAGGGAAATAATGATAAATCCTCATTCTTTAATCAATTCATATATTTGTTGATAAATAATATTATTAATCAATTAAATATATTATTTTATATATGAGTGATGTTTTGGACTTGAAATTATGGGTGGGTCCGGTTATAGATAGCCCCTCGATGTATATACAGGTCTAATGAGATATATCTGTTAGTTAAATCAGATTAAATTTTACCTAGTAGTCTTAAACTGTCTTGAGGAAGGTCTTTATAGTAGAGGTTTTCATGATTCCTGAGATCATGATGTCCAATAAGTAAGCATTTCCTTCATTGAGAATTTAGTTATTATTAATATCCATGACATTTTTTCTATGATATTATCTCTGGATTCATTTCGTTATCAATTTACTAATTAAATTACATGATTTGTCAGTTATTTACCTTTAAATATTGATTATGATTTATTTATTTATGATATAATTCATTGTATATAACGCTTACTAATCATTTGATCTCACCCTTATTTTTTTCCTTTACCCATGTTATTAATATGTATCCTTTTAATTAGTTTTTAGGATACAGATCATTTTAATTTGCTATGTTTTATTTTATATTCCCAAAGTAAAATGGGTATCATGTATATATCTAGTTATCTAAAAATTCAAAACTGATAGTTCCTTCATGACTTTCCCCCTTGTATCTAAGCTAACATAATAATGTAGGCACTAAATCCGGGTTATTGGAGTGAGGTTCGTTACAAGAAACAAGTAATCAAGTACTAAACGAGTTGGTTATGGGGAACCAAACCTAATAGATTCTCACTAGATACCACATGATAATCATTCCTATGCTAATATTATTACCTTTTCAAGGGTTATACCATGTTTTAGTCCATGAATACTATGTCCACCACAACATCACCTTGTTGAGAAAAATTCCTCAAGAGATGAAACTTCTAAAGTATGTTCATTGACCTTTGGTTTGACCATGAATCCTTTTAGAGAGACACTACTGTAGTGGTATCATTGTAAACAATGATAGTGTCTTTATTACTAGGCACCACATCAAACTCTTGGAAATATTTTTGAACCCATATTACTTCTTTGGCTACATCAGATGCAGTAATATACTCAGATTCCATTGTAGATTCGACAAAAAATGAATTATTTGAACTCTTCCAACTCATAGCCCCTCTGTTGAGACAAATGATATATCTAGATTTTGACTTTAGATCATTTTGATCTATTTTAATTCTATAATCTATATACCCTCTAATGACTATATATTTATCTCCTTCATATACTAGGAATATATCCTCAGTTTTCCTTATATATTTAAGGATAGTTTTAATAGTAGTACAATGTTTTTCACCTTGATCTTCTTGATATCTGCTACCATGATCAAATCATAGGCAACATCAATCCTCATACATAACATGGAATACATGATATAAAATATTAGAGAAGAAAATGGGATCTCACTCATTTTCTATGTTTCCTCTTGTCTTTGAGGAATCATTTTCTTGGAAAGATGGGTAGAATGTGAAAGTAGAACCAATCCCCTCTTAGATGTTTCTAAGATGAACCACTTTCATATCTGGTTAATGTATGTGCCTTGAGTTAGTCCAAGAATCCTCATGGATCTGTCATGTAGGATCTTGATCCCTAGAATGGAGGCTGGTTTGCCTAATTCCTTCATGGGGAAACACTTTCTTAAACATTCCTTAACCTCTTATAAAGATGGTATATCATTTCTAATTAGTAATATGTCATAAATGTACACTAATATACCAAAAATACTCTAAATAAATTATTTTTAAATACATAGATCATATTCATTCTTAATAAAACCAAATCCATTTATGGCTTCATCAAAATGAATATTCCATGACCTAGATGCTTACTTTAATTAATAAATGGATCTCTAAAACATTCATATCTTTTTGGAATTTCTTGGAGTCACAAACCCTTTTAGTTACATCACATACAAATCCTTGTGAAGTTTCCCTTTAATTATCACAATTTTGACAAACTTTTTTCAAATCTCATAGTAATGGTAAGTTGATGTGGACTTTTTTTTGATGGATTTAAACATGGAAACTATAAAACAATTTCCATCTTAGTCAATGCCTTGAAATTATCTAAACTATTTGGCTACTAGAAATGCTTTAAAGGTATTTAATTTGTCTTCTATGTTTAGTTTTCTATTGAATACTCATTTAAAATCAATAGGTTTTATATCTACTATCTTATTAATAAAAACCCAAAATTGGTTTTTATACATGAAATCTATCTTAGAATTCATGGATTCATTCCATTTTTCATCTTTTGACCTCTCTACTACCTCTTTATAGGAGATAGAATCTTTATTGTAACTAATAATGAGTCAGAATCATCAGTGACTAAAAACTATATCTCTATGGTTATCTTACCTCTCTATTTGTCCTACGCAGTACTTGTGTTTCCAGAACAACATCTTTCATGGGGACATGTGGAATTAGTTCTTGTACCAACTCTTGTGCATCTTATGCATCAACTTTATCAAAGTCAATATTGATTCCACTACCCTCTTTGAGGATATTCCCCCTCTCAAGAAAGATGACTTATCTTATAATAGTTACTTTCACATAAGAAGGGTTGTATAGATATTATCCCCTTGTTTTCTTAGGATATCCTATAAATATACACTTTGTGCCTCTAGGTGATAGTTTATCTCTTCTTCTAGCCTTAATATATTCCTCAAAACCCAAAGCATGAACATGTGACAAAATAGGTTTCTTTATACTTCATAACTCTAAGGGAATACCATTTCCTTTTTTAGTAGGTACTCAGTTTAGTAAGTATAATATTTTCTATAATACATATCCCAAAAAATGATAATATAAGGATTGTGTGACTCACTATCAACCTTACCATATCCAAAATGTATGGTTCCTCCTTTCACTAACACTGTAACATCTTGTTACTATTTTCAGGTACTCATGAACCCCTCATTTTATCATTCTATGGTTGGGTCTTATTTAGGGGTAATTTGGGTAAATGTTTGGAAATTTCGAAGGGATCTGGGGTTGTGCATGTTTGGTGAATGGTTATCCCAAACTATGTGCCCTAAAAGTACAAAGCATGAAAATACAAGCAGTGAGGGGTTACACAGTTGGTGCACAGTTTGTCAAACCTTGATCCCACCAAGGAGAAACCATGCAACCCCACCAATAGGGGGCATGATTAGCACGTGCGGTTTGACAAACCGTTCAGCCTTGACCAGTTTAGCATGCAAGTAGGATTTAATTATTTTTAAAATTCCTTAAAAAGTTCACAAACCCCCATTTGGACCCCCGCTCGTCCCTAACACGGATTTGAAAATTTTTCCTAGGTATCTAGGGCTCCCAAGAACCAATTTTGGCTCCTCCAAAACCCTTCTGATGTGAATCAAAGTGTGGAAATCAGCATTTTATCCTTTTTAAGAGTTCTTCTCTCGTTCCTTCTCTCCCACTCTCTCAATCTCTCATCCCCAAGGATTTTTATATCTTTGTGTTGTTGGAGGATCCAATCCCCATTGTTTTAGATCAATAATCCAGGTTTTATTCTTTGATCCTTGTTGTCGATGTTCTTCTTTGGGGTTTCTCTTTATGGGTGTTGTGATTTGTGATCCCCTGGTCCTGATATAGGTG
The DNA here is from genome assembly GCA_963277665.1 of Viscum album. Taxonomy (NCBI): domain Eukaryota; kingdom Viridiplantae; phylum Streptophyta; class Magnoliopsida; order Santalales; family Viscaceae; genus Viscum; species Viscum album. The sequence continues at coordinate 627,646,775 of OY728134.1, read as the reverse complement.
CTTCCATCTATTATTGAACAAATAATTCAACCCTAAATTTCTGGATTTAAATTTAATTTCTTGATTTTAATTACATTTATTTCAATTGGTGTATTAAAAACCCAATTCCAGTTATTTTGGGATTTGAATTTTATTTGGAATAAAATTGGGTTGAACCCCCAATTCCAATAAATTGGGGCGTGATAGTGAAATTTTATAGAATTTGTAAAATTAAATTTATGGAATCAAATTGTGAAAATTATTTGGGAAATTTATATCAAATTTTTATTTTAGAAAAATGGATCAAATGGTTTTGATAAGAATCCATTGATTTTACCCTTAAAAAAGAAATGAATTGATTAAAAATCCATATTGGTTTTTAAATGGAATTTTTCATATTGAAATGGAAATTAGAAAATTTTTACATTTATCATTTTTGAAATAATTTTCCAATTTATAGGTTTTTTAGAGAACCTGAAAGCATAGTTAGTTAGTGAGATATTCAAGAAAACACTTCATTGATTCTTTATAACTCTAACAAAACATATACATCCATTCACATCACCAATGGGATGGTGATGAGTCTTATTTGACCTATTTTGGAGGGATTTGTGTACACATATTGTTGTGATCACCTATTCTAGTGGGTGAGGATCCCATAACCTAGAACTATCATACCAATTGGAAGATGACCATGTTCCTCCCTTGTGGTTGTATATATATATAAATATATATATATCATTTTTTGTAAATTGTTTTATACATTCCTTATGAATTTATGTAAAATATTTTATATAAAATGTTTATTAAGGCATTTTTTTAAATATTTCCATAAATTAAAATAAAAAGCATAATTTGTATAAATTGTTCTTTTGAACTTCCATTATTATTTTATTTAAAATTTTAATCATTTTTTAATTAATGTTGCATCTTATTATGTAATACTATGGGAGACCCAACAAAGATTTTATCTCACACCCTACCTATGTCTTTATGAATTTTTATATTTCCTCCTTCTAGGTTCAGGCAAGGGGAAAGTACCCCTTAGAGGTGGTAGTTGTTGCTGATCTTAGGGTTTTGAGCTATTTTGATATTTGGGACTTGAATTTGTGATCTTATTTAGGCTATTTTCTTATTGTTATTTGGATTTTTATACCTATTTGACTTATAGTATAGTTCTCATTAAGGAGTTTTCTTTTGATCAAAATGACTTATAACTATTTCATCCACTATTTCTGTGGAAAAAAGTTACATATTTATCTTGTATGATTCTAGGTGATTGTCACAAACCCATGGGGATAAATAATTCCCATTAGGCCATGTTAGTACTGGATCAAGTGTCAGGGTACCAGAGTATCCAGGAAAATTCATGACAAACACCATTCCATTATGGTTTATAAGGTGGAATTAGTTGAGATAAAACCTCATACTCTCATAGAAAGTCAATAAAGACTTGGTTAAGATATTCACCAACTAAAATTGATCAAGTTTTCTTTATATTTTTATTTATACTATTCTAAACCACATTCATGATCTATTTTAACTTCTTAAACGAATTAGACTTGTAACTCATCAAGTATATATAACCATACCTACTAAAATCATTGGTAAAATTATTAAATTTCGAGAATCTACCTCTAGAATCTAATTAAATTACCACATACATCGACATGTAACATTTATAGAATATATATCTTATTTAAAATTTAATACTTAATTGATTTTTTAATAATTCCTTATAAAAAATTATGAAATCTTTTAAGGGGAATTAGCTAAAAAGATTCTAAATAACCATATTGACATATCTTTTTCAAATAATTCTTGTTTACATTAATGGGATAGTGATACCAAAAAAGTGTATCATATGATTCACAAGTATTAGTTTCATTATAAATTGAAAATATTTGGTTTTTTAATTTAATACATAAATACTATTATTCAGTTGTTCTATACCATAAAACATGCTATTTTTATAAATTCAGAATCCCTTATTTCCATAGTTGGAAATAAATCTATTCATATCTAAGCAAGAAATAGATATAATGCTCTTGGTAACACTAATAACATAATAAATTTTCATCAAACCAAAATCAATAACATCTGTAATGTGAGATGGTAGTCTCTAATGGCTAGATTAGCCAAACTCACTCCATTGGTGACCTGTAAATCCACTTGAACTTTTTTAATATTTCAAAATCTACTCAGTTTCTGTATTTGGATATAAATGTAAGCTCCACGGGTAGTATCTAATACCCAAATTATTGATATAAAAATATTACACTCCATAAAAAATGCACTTGAAACTTTCCCTTGATTATTTTAATGGATGAAGTTCCTCTTCCTGTGGACCTTCTTACGACATGAAAAATATAACACATCATATTCCTTTACCTTCCTTTAGATCTTAATTTTCTTGGAAGGATGGTTCTCTAGATCTTTAGACTTTTAATGAGTGTTTTACCCCTTTCCTTTTTCTTCCTCTTCTTATTCACTATAAGGATAGTGGGTTTGTTAGATCTCAATTCTTTTATGAACTTGGTGAATAAGTCTAAGAAGTTTCATAAGCTTCTTCTCACTATTTCTCATATTATAATTCACAATAACACTATAGAAGTTATTAGGTAGTGATGAAAAAATGCGATCCATGTGCAGCCCATCAGGGATTTTAAAACCCAAGATTTCCTTGTGATAAATGTATCCAATCATCTTGAATACATGTCCCATAGTTTTCACTAACTCTCTCATATTGTACATGAATAGTGTATTATAGATCTCATATCTCTCTGATCCTATATTCTCTTGAAAGAGATCCTTATGGTGATAAATGAATTTATGTTCATATATATCCTAATATTGATTTAGAAGCTCATTGGAAATAGAGGATAGCATGAAACATTGTACATTCATAACTTCCTCCACATGCTTTAAATAGTGATGCACTTCTTCCTCATTATCCTCTTCCAAAATGAACTCAGGAAGTGGGGTTTCCAACACGTAAAATTTCCATTTAAGAAAAAATATAATGTACAAGCACCAATAGAATTTCTATAAATTAATTATGGTGAGAAGGTTATACATCTCAATTATGTATCAAAGTGATATTTCCAAATTCATTTGATTTTTGATTTCTACAAATTATGAGTAGATAGTTAGTACATTTTTTTATAAAAAAATACAATAATAAATTGAAAATAAATAAAATTACATTAATCAACCACTTTTTTTGAAACTCAATAAAACTCACCATTGGTTTTAGAATATGTTTTACTTAGATATTATAGTGGAAAAGATTCACATTCCCTTTCTCAAAACCCATACTTGGGACTAAAAATTTATTTGAAACTTTTTAGGTAAGTGTAACTTTCAACTATATTAACTCACAGTTCCTTGATCCATCGAGTGGAGTCTCCAATATTGAAATCACATTTATATATTTCCACAAAATTTGAGTATTAGTTACCAAAATTCCTTATTATGTATTCAACCCTTGATGTAAACTAATTTTAGTAAAAAAAATTCAATATAAAATTTATGCAATGATTGGAAACACCCCAACATTGGTTGGTCAAGCAATTTGGACTTTGAAGTCGATTATAACTTAAGTATTTAAAGGGTAAATCAAATCAATATTTTAATTTGATGGATTTTTATCCTTATTCATAAATACAATTTTATATTTTCACATTTCTTATTAATATTAAGTGGATTTTAATTAAATTATTAACCAAGTGTGATAAAACCTTTATTCATAATATGGTTGTATTTTTTTTCCATATTTAATGTTTTTTAATTAATTTAGTATGTGATATCACAATGTTCAGAAAAATAAATAATTAACCCTGAAACTAATAGAAATATTAGTGTCATGATCATTATATTTTCTAATAGTTAGTTTATCTAGAAGATAATAAATAAACCCTTAACCCTGGGGGGCACAACTTGAACCATAACCTTGTTCATGTTGTATCATTCCTCCTTCACTCCAATGTATCACCTAGATTGGTTTCACATTGTATCATTAACATGGACCACCTCCACTTGTATGTGACCTCCATTCTTAAGATTTTACTCACATGCGGTTGAGGGGATCCAATGGATTTGATAAAGGGGTTAATATAGAAGGAACATCGGGCATGAAATCCATTAAATAATAAGAAAGTTTGTATGACACACATTCCATCAATAATAATTTAACCATAATAAATTAAAATAAACTAATCACATACAAAGGTTAGTCTAATATCATGATCATCCATATATCAAGAAATGAACATACATTAACAATATAGTTACCAATAAATTTGATCCATTCTTTAATTAATATAAAGAACTGTGAATTAGTCTAATTAATTCAATATATTTTAATTCACTTAAACCATCCTTAACTCACAATCATATATAATTTTAAAAAAAATTAACTTCATTTAAAATTAATGAAGTATACAAATGTACATGGAGGAAACCTCATGTATTCATCTTATATTTTAACATGGAATTTATTTTAATATGTAAATGTTAATCCTGTGAAATTTTGTATACTATCAAATTAATGAAACAATGAACACATAATAAAAATGTTTAATTATATATTTAATTATTATTTCTATGGAAACTTGAGAAAACTATTGGTAGAAGACTACTTGGAGTGTACAAAATTACATGGCATGTACTCGTCTTCTATCCGTATCTGCAACACACACATTGGGACTGACCGTGTTCCATAAAAATAAACAATCTTGAGATACATGTCATGTAGTGCAACTTACATGATGTGTAACCTCATTTTTCATGGAAATCTAGTGCTCGTGTCATGTATTTGATACACAACACACTTGGTACACTAAGTGTAATCGGCTGTGAGATAATGGGGACTACACATCATGTATAGTAGTTACACATCATGTAGTTTTTCATTCCATGTTCTAGTATATTTTTATCTACATGTTGATATTATCTATTAGATATGAGATCTTTTTTTGTTAGATATAACCTATTATAAATAGATACAAGAGAGAAAAAAAATACAAAGTGTGTATATGTGAAGTTTATGTGGTGTAATCTAGTTTTTTCTAGGAATAACCTTTGGCACCTCTAGATGGTATTTCTTTTATTTTTCATTGTGTTTAATTCTTAACAATTCATATGTTATTATAGTAAGAATTAATAATAGAATAGGCATTAACGTTAGGTATTAAAATGAATTGATTATAAGTAAATAAAAACCCAAAAGTATGAAAAGTCCAAAAATAATATATAATTATAATTTAATAATCTGAGCACTCTCATACCACTTTTAGTTTTTGGTCATAGTAGAAACATCCTATGATGGTATGGTCATATCATATTTTAGTCCTAAATAATGTGTAATCGTTGCTTCACATAATCAAAGTGACATGTCCAAGGAAAAAGTAGATTAGACTAAAAGATTATAATGTTAGAACCAGAATCCAAGGATCTTCAGAAGTAATTTATAATTAATTTATAAGAAGATATAGAATTACCTCAATTTTAATTAAACTTTTATTGATGATCTGGTTAATGATATTGTGTTTTAACATTATTTCATTGTTGGATCCAAGTTCAGAATACATCTAGAAGTGATCTAGAAATGAACCAAAAATCTCTAAATGATTCCATAAAATCATATAGTTCTAGAATGACTGATCCTAATCACTTACATCATCTGTGGTTGATTGTAATAGAATTATTCTTGAGAGGGGATGAACTCTTGATGATCTCTCGTTATATTGGTAGATATGGGAGGAGATCACTTAAAATATATTGAACTCTCTCTAGGTCTTGAGAGAGTCTCACTCTATCCATTTTTCACACCAATTCTGTTGTTTGGAATGTGATATAATAAGATATTTATTATGACAGGTTTTATGACAACCCTGCTTTTATTACAAACTTAAACATGATTTATTACATAAAACTTCACTTGATACAATAAAGAATATCGAGAGGTTTAATGTCTTTGGGGCTTATGGTCATTACATAAAAACATAAAACATGAAATAAAACATCTTTATTGAAAAATTCCTTTTTATAACCACTACATTCCGTCATACTTAGCATTGCATGGGATAACCTGAGGACATGCATAAGAAAAGGGTGAGCTATAAAGCCCAGTAAGGGAGTACACATGGAATAACATGAGGAGTACAATACATGTTAGAAAATAGGCATATAAATAGATCATAATAAAAACATGAACATAAATTCATGATAAAGAATGACAATCATAACATGGAAATGTGGCAACAACACTTAACATTGAATTAGCATGAGCCAAGGCTCATTGCACATAGAGCATGAGTATATCCTCATTGCACATAAAGCACGAGTAAACCCCCGTTTCACTTGAATTAGCATGAGCCAAAACTCATTACACATGATGTATCATGATACTATACTTTATCCAATGCATTGGATCACTATAAGGGAGCACCCTTCTTAATCATTTCATTTCATGCATAAGTGTGCCACATGGATCATAAAACATGGAGTCATAAAACATGGAGTCATAAAACGTAATAATTTATTCCATGATAAAAGAATGTGGAATTCATACATGAAACTTTACAATCAATAAGTAAATGTGCATAAAGGTGAATACCCTTTATGGAGAAATGAGAATGGTATTCACTACACAATGACATTGGCTTAGAAAATCGGTGCGATTTCGGTAGCGTAACGGCGTGACATAAGAATTCATAAAAATGGTTGATGAGAGAGAAAGGGGTTCCTCGTCATATTTACATGTAATGTACAATAAGGAGGTCATATAGATACATGTACCAAAAATAGTAATGGAAATTAGATCCATGATACAAAAATATTGCTTGAATGTAAAAGAGGAGAGAGAAGTTCCTTTCAGAATTTCGGCATAGTAACGAGTGTACATGGGAGGCATTTAATGAGAGAGAAAGGGATCTACCATCATTCAAACATAAATAGGGCAGTATGAGGGAGGTGTGAAAACATACCCCAACATTCATAATTGAAATTAAATGGGTAATACAATTTAAAGAAAATTTACAAAAATGAGAAAAGAAGAAAAAACCCTTACTTGGAAGTGTGCTTCCAAAGGCTAGAGAGAGGATTGTGAGAGGATTCATGGAAGCTTGGGGAACCTTTGGAGGATTCTAGAGAGAGTAGGTCAGAGGTTGGACGAACTCCAAGGTATTTGAGTGAGGAGGAAGTGGGATCTTGGGTGGGTTTATATAGGAAAGGTGAGGGAATTCATTATTATTTATGTTTGGGTCCCCTTACATTAAATTAATCCAACCCACAAACCATACCATGGTTTTTGCCCATGGTTTTTGGAAAAGGGAAGAGGAAAAAAATATTTTATAATTCCAAATTCCGAACTTCTTAAAATATTATGGTTGCTTATGTGGGGGTGAGTCACACTCCAATGGAAATGAATTTAAAAAGGCATGGTGTTGAATAAGTCTTGAGGGGTCCATTAATGCTTTGAAAAGTAAGTCAAACAAACCAAAAATCACATTATTTTATTGGTAAAAAATATATTGGCCGAACATAAAGATCATAGTATTTTATTACATCAATATTGGGTCATTATGATGTCATAAAACACATTATATATTTAAACGGTATTTAATTTTTACCCAAAAATTTGACTGTCTCAGAAAATTATGAAAAATTCAATGTTGGATAATATGGACGTCCTAATTCCAGAAATAAAATTTATTTTATATAAATAATTTTCTAAATATGTTAATTTTCACTTTTAAAATAAAAACCAACATTTATCGAAAATTCACGGGTTTTGACAGAAAGGGCTTTCAAACCTTAATAAAAAATTTAATTGAATTCATAAAAATATAAGATCATTTATATTTAATAAAAATTAATTTAATAATAATAATAATAATATTTTATTAAAATATTATTTAATTCAAAAATCCATTAATTTAATAAAATATATTTCTTAATTAAATAATAACTAAAAACACCATTTGTACTTTAAAAACTATATACAATGTATCAAAAATGACTAGAAATTATATTCATTACAAAAAATAATGCACATAAACATAGTACTACTTATTTGTTACATAAGCCCTTAAAACATCCGCATAAGACCAAAGGGTAAGGTGTGCGATGGTGACAGACTGTTGGGGTGGCTCGGATAACATCGCTCGAGTTGTAATTTCAATCAACTTCTACTTTTCCCGTAGATAGTCACATTCGAGCTTGACATGATGAAGCTCATCTTGGGCTTGGTCAAGAGTGAACCCCAAGGATGCCACCTCTTTTCCGAGATCCGATAAATGGGCTTCATATGGGGAAATTCTACTGGACGAGGTCATCGCTTCTTTTGTCTGAGTAAATTGGATTTGTTAAAGTCCTATATTTATACTAATCATGTGATCACTATTCAAAGAATATATTAGCAATGGTCAAAAATTCTTAACATAAAACCAAATAAGTTGACATTTTATATAAACATAAAGAGACATTTAATTAGATCAAGAGGGATTTCCATTAATGAAAATTTGGGTCGTTACAATATTACCCCCTTAAGAAATTTCTCCCTCGAAATTTTCCATTTCCCACACTAAAATAGATGTGGGTAACTCAGCTTCATAATTTCCTCCAATTCCCAAGTCGCTTCTTCAAACATGTGGTTTCTCCACAGCACCTTGACGAGGGACATTGTATTATTTAGTAGAACTTTTTCTCTATGATCTAAGATCTTCACTGGTTTCTCCTCATAAGAATGATCGTCTTCCAATTGTACCACCTCAGAAGAGAGTACATGTGAAGGGTCCGGTATGTACTTCCTTAAGATGGATACATGAAAGAAATCATGTACTTTGGCCATAGTAGGTGGAAGTGCTAGTCGATAGGCCACAGCCCCGACACGATCAAGAATCTCGAAGGGGCCGATGTACCTTGGACTTAACTTCCCTTTCTTTCCAAACCTCATGATCTTCTTCCACAAAGATATTCGTAGAAAAAACATGTCTCCAACTTTAAACTCAAGGTCTCGTCGACGATTATCTGCATAACTCTTTTGTCAACTCTGGGCTGCCTTGATATGCTGCTGAATGGTTTTCACCTTCTCCACCATTTCATTGACCATTTCTGGTCCATGCAGCTTACGTTCACCAACCTCATTCCAACATGTCGGTGTTCTGCACCTTTTCCCATACAGGGCTTTATATAGTGCCATTTGGATTCTCGAGTGGAAAATGTTATTATAAGATAACTCAACCAGGGGAATATGTTGATCCCATCCTACCTTAAAGTCCATTTATCATGCTCTCAACATGTCCTCAAGTGTTTGGATAGTCTGGTCGGATTGGCCATCAGTTTGAGGATTATAGGCCGTACTGATGTTTAGTTCAGTATTCAGAGCATGTTGAAGACTCTTCCAAAACTAAGAGGTGAATCTTGGATCTCAGTCATACACAATAGATAGTGGTACTCCATGCAACCTTACCACTTCCCTGATATATATCTGTGCCAGTTGATCCAATGAAAAATCCTCCCGAATAGCAATGAAGTGAGCAATCTTTGTAAGACGATCCACAACAACCCATATTGCATTGTTTCCTTTGGATGTCCTTGGAAGTACGGTGACAAAGTCTATGGTGATGTTTTCCCATTTACATTCTGGTATGGGCAATGGTTTCATCATCCCCTTATACTTCTACCTCTCTGCCTTCACTTGCTGACACACCAGACACTTTGATGTATATTCAGCGATCTCCTTCTTCATATTATCCCACCAAAAGTTTTCTCAGAGATCTCGATACATCTTTGTGATCCCTGGGTGAATAAAGAAATTTGAACTATGTGCATCATCTAAAAGTTCCTTCTTCCGCTCCAGATTTGATGGAACACAGTCTTTTCCCAAACCGAACAATTCCTTCTTCATTAACATTAATCTCCGAGGATTTCCCCTTTCTGATAGCTTCCACTTTTTCTTGAATTCCCACATCATCCTTTTGAGAATCCTTTAACCTTTCCAAAAGAGACAGTTGAACAATCATTTGTGAAAGGATTGATGATGTTCCCTTCTCTATGATTCCCATGTACATCTTCATCAAGTCTAAGAAGATTGGATAATTCTTAATTCTCATCATTGATAGAATTGATGGGTCCTTTCTACTTAGGGAATCTGCCACCTTGTTCACTTTCCCATGGTGGTAATGTATTGAACAGTCATAATCCTTGATGAGATCTATCCATCTTCTCTGGTGCATATTAAGTTCTTTCTGTGTGAATATATATTTAAGACTCTTGTGTTCAGTATATATCTTACATTTCTCTCTATATAGATAATGCTGCTAGATTTTCAAGGCAAAGATCACTGCCGCCAACTCCAGATCATGTGTTGGATAGTTTCTCTCATGGATTTTCAACTACCTTGAGGCATAGGATATCACTTTATCATTCTGCATCAGGACACATCCTAAGACCTTCTTCGAAGTATCACTGAATACCACAAAAAAGCTCCCCACTTGTGGGTAAAGTGAGCACGGGTGCAGTGATAAGCCTCCTTTTCAACTCCTTGAAGCTTTCTTCGCATTCATCACTCCAATAAAACTTTACTCCCTTTTGAGTTAGCTTGGTAAGAGGGTTGGACAATCATGAGAAATTTCTCACAAATCGTCGATAATATCCAGCTAACCCCAAGAAGCTATGGATATCCGTTACCGATGTTGGTCTTGGCCATCCCTCAATTGAATCTGTTTTGGAGGGGTCTATAGATATCCCATTTCTTGTGATGATATGTCCCAAGAATGAGACCTCCTTCAACCAGAACTCACACTTGTTGTACTTTGCATAGAGCTTCTCCTTGCGCAAAGTCTCTAGTACAGTTTTTAAATACTCCTCATGATCCTCCTTGGTTTTGAAGTATATTAAAATATCATCTATAAAGACTACCAAAAATTTATCAAGGTAATCTCTAAAGACTCTATTCATCAAGTCCATGAATATTTCTGGAGCATTGGTGAGTCTTAAAGGCATTACTATGAATTCATAGTGCCTGTATCATGTACGAAAAGCAGTCTTGGGGACATCTTCCTTCTTCACCCTTAGTTGATAATATCCCGACCGCAAATCCACCTTGGAGAAGTATTGTGCTCCACGCAGCTGATCAAACAAGTCATCTATTCTTGGGATAGGATACTTGTTCTTTATCGTGATTTTGTTAAGTTCGCGATAATCGATGCAAAGCCGCATTGACCCATACTTCTTCTTGACGAAGAGGACTGGTGCACCCCATGGTGAATCACTTGGGCGTATAAACCCTTTATCCAGATTCTCCGGTAGTTGTTTCTTCAGCTCTGCAAGATCTTCAACAAAAATTCTATATGGAGTCTTGGATATTGTTAGCGCCCCAGGTATAAGTTCAATTGAGAACTCAACATCTCTTATAGGAGGAAGACCAGGCAGTTCCTCGAGAAACACTACCGTGAATTCCCTCACAATAGGTATTTCTTCAAGGATGGTTTCCGCTTTGGACTCAATCATCTGAGCTAGATATGCATGCTCATAGGGTAGTAATATCCATGCTTGAGATGATGGAGCTAAAGGAGATTCATCTTCCTCTTGACACTTGTAAGAATCATGGATCGATTCTCCATATGGAGTGTGATTTCCCTATCCCGACAATTTATGTCGGCTCTATATAAGGAAAGCCAATCCATGCCAAGAATTGCATCAAATTACACCATAGGGAGTATGATGAGGTTCGCCGGGAAATTCAATCCACATATTATAACAGAGGAGGACTTATATTCATGGGATGCAATGATTTCCCCATTTTCCGTACTCACCGACATCTTTACTTCCATGATTTGTGGTGGTGCTGGGATTTTTCTACTAAACTTTCGAGATATAAAAGAATGCGTAGAACCTGAATCAAAAAGTATGTTTGCTATTCTTGAATGAATAACTAGCGTACCTGTCACCACTTCATTTTCGGGGTTCACTTCGACATAAGTGATGGAAAAAGCTCTTTCTTGCTGCCTTGGAGGTTGTTGGTTGTCTCCGAAAACCCTTGGATTAGGGCACTGATTTGCAAAATGACCCGGTTCATTGCATTTTTAGCATTGAACAATGCGTTGATGTTCGAACAGATCATCCCTCTCCTCTGTCGCAGTCGTGGGTCTTTCTTGCCGACAGTTAACAGCTAGGTGCCCTTCTCTCCACACCTGAAACATTTTCTCGTCCCCTTAAGGCAATTTCTAGGGTGCTTCTTTCCGCACTTTTGGCAAGTGGGGTGCTGGATCTTCTTAGCACCATTGTATTTATCCATCGGACCACCAGAATTGATGTCCACCTTACGCTTCTTGTCCCCATGACACCCATGTGATTCCCTGATCTCCATTTAGACCTTGAGGGCACATCGGACAATTTCCTCATAGCTGTTGAAGTCACAGATCGCTAATGCTTTCCGAAATCTAGGCTTCAGCCCACCAAAGAAGCGGTCAACCTTGCATTCGGGGGTAACGACAAAGGCAGAAGTGTATCGTGCAAGCCTTGTGAATTTTTCCTCGTACGCTCCAATAGATTCTTCATCTTTTTTCTTGAGGGAAAGGAAGTCCTTTTCCATCTTAAGCCGGAGGGTGTGCGGAAAATATTTATCAAAAGACATCTTCCAGAATTCCTTCCATTACAATGCCTCAATCTCCTCCTCAGGCTTCTTATTTTTGATCAAAGCCCACCATTGATCAGCTTCACCCTTCATACGATAAGCATCCAGGAGAACCTTCTCTTGTTCAGATCATTGAAGGATGGAGAAGATCTTTTCAATGGAGTTTATCCATTGTTCAGCGATTGTGGGATCAGATGATCCACTAAAAGTAGGAGTCCTTTGTCTCATGAAGCTCTCAATAGTGACTTGTTCTTTCTTAGGGGGGTTTAACGTTCCTCTTGACCCATGTTTCTATTTAAAACAAGAGTTATCTGAGAGAGAAGCATGACAAAGTTCGCGATTCCCACTCCTATTGGATTGGGCGTCTCATTAGTACAGTCATCACACTGATTTTCACAAAGGTTGTTAGCCCGAGTCCTCCTATTACCGACCATTGGCTGGAATAAAAGAAAAGTTATGGGTAACACATAAAGGGTAATCCAAAGACAAAAGTTGATGACTTATAAATAAAATTTTATTTACTTAACTCATGATTCTATAGGATTCAATCTAGGCTTTTCATGATCTACTTTCTAACATATATTCTTAGGGGCATTTTTTAATTACCTTAATAAGGGTTCATACTAAGCTTGTGAATTTACCAAAGCATATCCCTCGAGAGTGTCATAACCAAGAGTGCAGCAGGGCCCATTGTCGTGCACCAGTTCCTGTTCGATTCTAGCTCAAAGCGGTGTTTTCGGGTTTTACCCCTAGGATACATCTGTGCCAGAGCCACCTCTACCTGCTCGTATCCAGACAGGGATGTATTTGCTTGATAACCCACTTACTCAGTACTCACCAAAACATAGGGACGTTTTTATTTTACTTAGTCTTCTATCTAAGGCTTTACTAGGGGTTCCTAATCCCAAAAATAACTAAACCAATCCTCTGATACCAACTATGACAACCCTGCTTTTATTACAAACATAAACATGATTTATTACATAAAAATTCACATGATACAAAAAATAAGATCGAGAGGTTTAGTGTATTTGGGGCTTAGGATCATTACATAAAAACTTAAAACATGAAATACAACATCTTTATTGAAAACTTCCTTTTCATAACCACTACATTCCTTCGTACTTAGCATTGCATGGGATAACCTGAGGACATGCATAAGAAAAGGGTGAGCTATAAATCCTAGTAAGGGAGTAAACATGGAATAAAATGAGGAGTACAATACATTTTATAAAATAGGCATATCAATAGAGAATAAAAAAAACATGAACATAAAGTCATGATAAAGCATGATAATCATAACATGGAAATGTGGCAACAACACTTAACATGGAATTAGAATGAGTCAAGGCTCATTTCACATAGAGCATGAGTAAATCCTAATTGCACATAAAGCATGAGTAAACCCTCATTTCACTTTAATTATCATGATTCAACACTCATTTCACATGACGTATCATGATACTATACATTACCCAATGCATTGGAGCGCTATAAGGGAACACCCTTATTAATCATTTAATTTCATGCATAAGTGTGCCACATGGATCATAAAACATGGAGTCATAAAACACAATAATTTATTCCATGATAAAGTAATGTGGAATTCATACATGAAACTTTACAATCAATAAGTAAATGTGCATGAATGTGAATACCCTTGATAGAGAAATGAGAATGGTATTCACTACACAATGACATTGACTTAGAAAATCAGTGCGATTTCGGCAGCGTAACGGTGTGACATAAGAATTCATAAAAATGGTTTATGAGAGAGAAAGGGGTTCCTCGTCATATTTACATGTAATGGAAAGTATGTAGGTCATATAGATACATTTTCCAACAATTTTAATGGAAATTATATTCATGATACAAAAATATTGCTTGAATGTAAAAGAGGAGAGAGAAGTTCCTTTCGGAATTTCTTCATAGTAACGGGTGTACATGGGAGGAATTTAATGAGAGAGAAAGGGATATAAAATCATTAAAACATAAAGAGGGAAGTTTTAGGGAGGTGAAAAACCATACCCCAACATTCATAATTGAAATTAAAAGGGTAATACAACTTAAAGAAAATTGACAAAAATGAGAAAGGAAGAAAAAACCCTTACTTGGAAGTGTGTTTCCAAATGCTAGAGAGAGGCTTTTGAGAGGCTTCTTGGGAGCTTGGGGCACCTTGGGAGGATTATAGAGAGATTAGGGAAGATGTTGGACGAACTCCAAGGGCTCTGAGTGAGGAGGAATTGGGAGCTTGGGTGGGTTTATATAGGAAAGGTGAGAGAATTCTTTATTATTTAGGTTTGGGTCCCCTTACATTAAATTAATACAAACCACAAACCATCCCATGGTTTTTGCCCATGTTTTTTGGCAAAGGGAAGAGGAAAACAATATTTTATAAGGCCAAAGTCCGAACTTCTTAAAATATTAGGGTTTCTTATGTGGGGGTGAGTCACACTCCCATGGAAATTAATTTAAAAAGGCAAGGTGTTGAATAAGTCTTGAGGGGTCCATCAATGCTTTGAAAAGTAAGTAAAACAAACCCAAAATCACATTATTTTAATGGTAAAACATATATTGGCAGAACATAAAGATCTTAGTATTTTATTACATCACTATTGGGTCATTATGATTTTATAAAACAAATTATATATTTGAACGGTATTTAATTTTTACCCAAAAATTTAACTGTCTCAGAAAATTATGAAAAATTCACCGTTGGATAATTTCGACATCCTGATTCCAGAAATAAAATTTATTTTATCTAAATAATTTTCTAAATATGTGAATTTTCACTTTTAAAATAAAAACCAACATTTATCGAAAATTCACGGGTTTTGACAGAAATGGATTTCAAACCTTAATAAAAAATTTAATTGCATTCATAAAATTATAAGATAATTTATATTTAATAAAAATTAATTTAATAATAATATTATTATTTTATTAAAATATTATTTAATTCAAAAATCCCTTAATTTAATAAAATATATTTCTTAATTAAATAATAACTAAAAACACCATTTCTACTTTAAAAACTATTTACAATGTATCAAAAATGACTAGAAATTATATTCATTACAAAAAATAATGTACATGAACATAGTACTACTTATTTGTTACATAACCCCTTAAAACAGCCGCATAAGACCCAAGGGTAAGGTGTGTGATGGTGACAGACTCTTGGGGTGGCTCGGATAACATCGCTCGAGTGGTAATTTCAATCAACTTCCACTTTTCCCGTAGATGGTCACGTTCGATCTTGACATGATGAAGATACGCTTGGGATTGGTCAAGAGTGAAGCCCAAGGATGCGACCTCTTTTCTGAGCTCCAACAAATGGGCTTATTATGGGAAATTCTACTAGATGAGGCCATCGCTTCTTTTGTCTGAGTAAATTGGATTTGTTAAAGTCCTATATTTATACTAATAATGTGATCACTGTTCAACGACTATATTAGCAACGGTCAAAAATTATTAACATAAAACCAAAGAAGTTGACATTTTATATAAACATAAAGAGACATTTAATTAGATCCAGAGGGATTTTCATTAATGAAACTTTGGGTCGTTACAGGTTTAGGGTTGTAGAATTGCACGCCGTAACCTTTTCTTCTTTATAATTATTAATTACCCCATGTATAATAATAATAATATTTATAATAATAATAATAATAATATTAATCTTTTGAAATGTGAAACACCTTTAAGAATATTTAAAATAAATATCATTTTTATTATTTCCAATTAGTCCATTTGACTTGGTCTACTTTCCCTTTTCAACATTTACTGATCCTTGAATAATGGCTATTTAAAAAATTAACACCACTTCATTATTCTATGATAAATATAATAACTCTTATATTCAAAAAATTTGAAAATAATAATAATTATTATTATTATTTAACTCACTTATTCTTTTTAATAACATTTTATTTGATTATGGAGATCAACCAAACCAAATAAATATTATTTTTATAACTTTTTAAATTCATTTCTTGAATTTAACGATGATGTAGATACAAAACTATGTGACACTGTAAGCCTCTTTCTCAGTGTAATTAGGAATTACTACCTAAATTCCAAGTTTAGTGTCTTATAACATTCCCAAGCTCACATAGAGAAAGAATTTAATGTCAAAATGACATCCAACCTCATATGAATTCTTAACTTATAATATAATCCCTTTATCATGATATTTATAATAAATTAGGTTTCATGTCGGTGCCATCCACTTATATACTTGATGTCTCTTTATTTGAATTTTTAGAAATGAACTCAGCCACCGAACACTATGGTCATGGATTTATGTACAAAGTTATATTCCCATTAAATTCCATGAGATATCAACATCCATCATGGGAAAGAAAGGGATAAATATTTTCTCACATTATCTATTAATGCAATATACCTTGTGACACACCCAACGTATCTTACCACACCACGAGAATATGCCATCATAGTTTTCCTCAATACATCAAAGTGAATGATTCATGATATCCATTAATGAGAATCTTAATTACTAAGGATAAATACACAAATCCTCATATAGGAACATCTAATGACATCTCGAAATGTGGATTTTCTATTAACATGTATGTTCTCATAACCTCTTATCTTGTATATTACCAAGAGATAATTATATGAGAATGTGTCTTAATGTATTATGAGAATCATACCTTTGATATCTTATACCATCTATGTATCGTCAAAAAATATCATCCTTCCATAGAACTAGGTTCAAGAATAATGTTGTGGAACCTTTAGGTTCTCATCATGGGGGGGGGGGGCTACTATGACCTTTCAGTGCGATATATATTCTGAGGTAACTATATAATGAAAATTTCATGCATAGGAACAATAATAATTCGATAATAAATCATCATTAATAATGAAAACATGTAATAAATCTCTAAACAAGTTGGTTATAGGGTAACAAATACAACAGACTCCCATTTTCCCTAGAGACAACTAATAAAAACTTTTAGTCCACTGGATCTCACATGATACTCATAACTCTTATGAGATAAATCTTTGGTCAAGGGGTCCTCAATGTTTCCCTCCATAGATAGTCTGCTAACCGTAACTTCACCTTGTTCAGAATAATCACTACACACCACAACCACCATTCTCCATAACTACTAAATACCACATCATATACCACAACCTCATAAAAACACTTCCACACTACACAACACCACCACACAATATCACCATCTCACAACTACCAATGTCGCATCCATACCAACCAACCACTACATCACTACCCCACACATCACACAACCCTACTAGTCACCTCCATCAATGAACAATACCCCAGACCATGAAGGGAAACAAAACAAGCACAAGCACACACAACAACAACACATACTAACTTACACAATTTATTCAAGGGATTTCATTTCATTGCTTCTTTATTTAGCATGGGTATTATCACACAAACCATATTCCATGGGCAACCAATTTATTATCTATATATAAGTTCATAGCCTTTTATTAAGGTTGAAATCATAACAAAACACATCAAGGGTCATCACATCATATCATAAGTAGTGAAAATAAATCTTCCAATAATCATTATTTTTAGAAAGGTAATAAGCATGAACAATAATATCAATAACATATAACAATGCTACAAAGCCTGTTATATCTCCCCCATACCCATCCCTTTTTGTTATTCAAATTAGGCATATTATTATCCCAACCCTTAACATCCACCAAATAGAATGAAAAATCATGGAAAACTAGCACATACACATTCAAAATTGAAAAAGCGTATCACATGTGTCAAAGAATTTTTTTGATCTCACTGTGTACTATAAGGTGAAGAAGAAATAGTCTGGAACCTACAACCGCACAAGGGAATGAATAATCACCCTACACCACCTCAAAGGATTTCATGGGAATAACCTAAAACACATACCAAATTAACTAATACCACTACAATGGATCCTCCTAAGAATAACAGAAGGAAATAGATGCATTGAGATGAAATAACTCACCACTGATCACTAATGACCAACCACAAAAACCCATGGATCAAAGAGAGGGACGAAGGGATGGAAAGAATCCCAAAAATCATATAAGGTTTATCCACAATAAGAGAGATATGATTGGATAGATGATATAATAATTATTTTAACATGGTTTAGAAAAACCTATAACTCGCCAAATTTAAAACATAAATTACAAGTTTACACCATAAATTCCATAGGAACACATAAATTACACTATAAAACTACCTTTTAGGTTGTGATATGAATTTTACACAAAAAATGGAACATCAATTTATAATTAACATAAAATGTAATTTACCTTCTTATAGCATAAACCCATTTCACATTCAACCTCTCGCCACACACAAGTAAAAAATAAATGGGCACAGAAGCTGTAAACCACCAACTTACATAATAAAACCCTCTTTTATAGTGTAAAAACACCTACTGCAGTTATACTATATCTCCAACCTTCACCAAACCTCCTCGAGCCTCCTCTAAACAACTCTCACTACCCAAACTATCTAAGTAACATATCTGGAAGGCACACACTTTTACAAATTAATTATAAATTCACATTTAGTCTATTGTAACTTATATTTAATAAAATATATTATATTTATGTCAATATAACTACATTTATATATTAATATATGATTTTTTAGTGACATATATTTTTTTTATAAAATATACCATTTATCAATGCAAGAAAAAAGTTATAATAAAGGCACCATTTATTAAAACTAAAATAAAAGCACTGACAAAGGTTCCCTTTATCAGAACCTTTGTTTTAGAATTGATGAAGGGGGTTCTTGATTAGTTATTTTTATAGTGCTGATCAATGGCTCCATTATTAGTTATTTTTTTAGTGATAATAAATACATTCCCTTTATTATCACTTTTAACAAGCACTGATAAATGTTAGTGCTAGATTTATCATGATATTTAGTAGTTTATGTGGTGAAAACATCCTCCATCATGACCTAAATCCCAAAAATCACCAGGGGAAATACAACAATTAGGAGAATATTTGTGACTTTATGCTATATTGAACCTAAAATTACATCAATGAGGGTGATTTCATGATCAAATTAATTATTATACATCGGTATATTACGCTCCGAAGATCATCCAGGGCTGTAAATACTGTGGAAAACTTGTTGAAATGTAGTCGGTGGGGTGAATCCTGGACAAGATTCTTATTCAGTGGCCTATCTTCCCATGAACTGAAGTCTTAATCTAGATCAAACTCATTATGGAAGTGATGGTTATACCTTTGGAAGTAGACATCCAATTTTTCATAGTCCCAAAGTTTATGATGTACATCCACTCGATGCCATGTTTTCTGGGGAAGATGTTCCAGTTTCTATTCTGTAGCTCAAACATCATTTCTCTTGATTTTATATAGAAGTTACTGGTGTTTGATCCCATGATGAGGATCACGAAAGTGGAGGTTCTCTAACACCTGTTCTTGTTGGGATTGTATATAACTCATTGATATAATAGGTGGGAGACAAGGGATGTAGTGGAAGATGGCTAGGGAGTCTATATGGGAAGAGATTATTGGGTATTATCCTCAATTTTACTATTGGATTTGGCTATTTGATATCATATTTATTGTTCCTCATCCATCCGAATTCAAGTATTATTGATGGAATGTGACATTATGGAATTTAACTTCTCCTAAAAAGGATTAATATACACGTATCTTTTCACGACCCGACCCTACCCGGGCTTGAGCCGAGACTACCCCAAACCCACCTCCATAGGCCAGGGGCTGGCGACTAGCGCTGAAGGCACAACAACTTGGGGAGGCCTTTGCCTACGTACCTGTACACACACACACACACGCAGCCCGCTCAATGATACAGTGAAGAGTAAAAAGAAATACAAGTAAAGAAAAAGGGAAACTGCTATATAAATACCACAAATGTGCATCGACTTCTAAACAGTACAAGTAAAGTGCTGAAAAGGAAAAAGGGGAAAAACATGCGCCCAACTAGAAAAGGTGCCACAACTCGGCAATAGGTAAACAAAAAGAAGCAGCTGACGGGTGTCCCACCTGAAACCCGTCCACGACCACCGCACATGGTCCAAGATCCCAAGCTCCTACGCTCCACTGAAGTCACGCCCCACCTGTCTGTCATCTTCAAGGGCACACCAAGTGCGGGAAAAGCCCAAGCAGGAATGAGTATAAAAATACTCAGTAGGATACCCCAAAGGCTCAAGGGAGCAACAAAGGAGGTACCGAAGGGTGAGCAGTAGAGCGAACAGAGAAACGTAGAGAAGTACAAACGAAAGGGTAGTAAGGAGTACAGTAAAGAGTCTAGCTCAACCCAACAAGAGGAAAGAAGGTAGAATCATCCAGGCACAAGGAGATGGAAACGGTGAAAAGATGAACTTCTTGTCGAGTCTTCGATACCTATAGAAGGCGAGTAGACTCGTTCAACCATGAGAAGCTAGACACGGAAAGCACGTGGCATACCCTGCACGTCTTCGCCTCTCCTGGAAGGAGAGTAAACAAACCCAAGAAGTGGGTACCGGAAATAAGGTATATACAAGTCCATATGCTCAAACAAGAATCCCAAACAAGATCGTAAGGGGATCTCCATCCCATAGCTCATCCCAAGAAAGAGTAGCCAACAGTCCTAGAAGTAACACCATTGATGCCCAGCATCCCGCACGTCTGCCCCGAACCACAAGCCAAGGGCTCAATCAACACACCCCGACACAATCCGATTTGGGCGGCACTGACTCGCCTGCATGGTTTTTGGTCGCATCACAAGGACGCGTCTCGGTGGGGGAACGATCTCCTCGTACTTGAGAGTTCTGGGGGACTGTCAACCACAACTCGTCACTGCCCCGCAGTCGAGAGGTCTGCTCAAAGTCGATAGGCGACCCCCTGCCTAGACCCAATGGAGGATCCCTGGAAATCCACGGTTTCCCACTACAGGGAGACCCGGAAAGTCGACGGGTGCCACACTGCCCAGTCCCGTAACAGGGTAATCCACTAGAGGGCGACTCGGATAAAGTCGGCAATGGGACCACTGTCCAGCCCAGCTGGAGGTAACCCGACATCGGGGACCACTGACCAGCCCAGCTGAAGGTAAGTCCGGCATCAGGGACCACTTCCCGGCCCAGCTAGAGGTAAGCCCGGCATCGGGGACCACTACCCTGCCCAGCTGGAGGTAAGCCCGGCATCGGGGACCACTGCCCAACCCAGCTGGAGGTAAGCCCAGAACTGCTCTGGCCATCCCTGCTGGATGGTACTGCTCGGTGAACACCGCTGTACTGGCCATCCCTGCTGGATGGTAACCCACTGACGAGCCCTGCTCGATACAACCTCAGACCTGCTGGAAACAACCTCAGCCCTGCTGGGACAACCTCAGCCCTGCTGGAAACAACCTCAGCCCTGCTGGAAACAACCTCAGCCCTACTGGAACAACCTCAGCCCTGCTGGAACAACCTCCTGGGTAGAGGATCGGTGCCCACGTAAAGTGTTGGTCACACCGAATCCACAAGAACTCTACCAGGGAACACGAGGTGACGGCAGAAACTCCCCAGGCCTCACAAGGCAACCCCGCTCCAATCCGCTGAGTCACTGTCGAAGCGGACTGAGACATATCATCCAAAAAAAGTGGGGAAAATGCCCACGCTGCATGAACACCCGTAGTCGCAAACGGTGTCGCAGACCGGTGAAAGGGAACAGTACTGAAACCCCTCAAAGCTGAAGATTCATAGGAACCAAACCATCGAGAACAAGACCAGGTGGAGACCACTCAACCCTGCTGGTCAAATAAAAGAGCACCGGGCCAGTGGAAACACCACCCTGCTGGTCAAAAAAACAAGAACAGAGGAACCCTCTACATCGCGAGAGGTCAAAAGTACGTAGAGAAAATAACGACACGCACGTGGGTCCCACACGACGTGTGGCCCCAAGTCAACCCCAACTGAGTGCACAAACAACCTCAGGTACAAACAACCACACGTACCTCCAAGCACTCCCGTTTACTCCTAGAGTATACCTCGTCTCCTGCCCAAGGGATATCATGCACACGGCACCCAACGTCAACGCGAATGCGTGACGTAAAAACTCTACCTCAAAGGCCCAGGCACGTCCAACCACATCTTGTGAATCATTTATATCACTCTCCCAAGAGTGCGCGATCACATGCCAAGGGTCCGCTACAAACAAGGTAGGACAAACCACCACTAGAGCACCTTCCATGCTTCCACATTTAAAAATATTGTGCAAGAGGATCTGCACAGCCAAACGGATTGCACTGTTGAAATCCTCACGGAAAAACACGCGAGATCGACTACTTACTCGCCTCTAACGGATATCCGATGGAAAAGTCACCAACACCACCTCACGCCCATACGGCGTCCCATGATCCCCAGCCTCAGCCCCGAAAACAGTCGGGCGCATCACACCATTGTGATCCCCTCGGGAAAACATGTCAAAAAGACTGCTCACTTGAGTGCAACGGATATCCGGAGAAAAAGATGCATTCCGGATCCCCGCGCACGAGCGGTACCATACGGGACCCACACCCCGAACCCGAAGCACTGCCATCGGATCGCACTGTTGCGATCCTCTCAAAAAAGTACATGAAATGGACTATTCCCTTGTCCAAAACGGACACCCGGTGATAAAGCTGAAAATCACCGTCAAATCCCGAAACGGCCGTCGCGGGGCCCGCACCATCGTGCCGAATTAGAGCGGGTGGATTGCACCAATGCAATAACCTCATAAAAACACCGAAAAATGACTACTCGCATGCCTCGAATGGACATCCGATGAAAAAGTTGCTAAAACGTTGCACACAGCTCGAACGGCAGCCTGTGCGGGCCACGCCTCAACTCCGAATTAAGTATCCAAGATTGGACTCAAAATGACCGTCTCAAAAATAGGATCACGTCGCCACTGGCAGCGCTTCAATCAGACGTCGCATGGGGGAGTTACGACCAAAAACAATATTTAACAACAAATAATAATAATATCACTTTATATTATTATTATTTATTATTATCTTATATTATTTTATATCCTGGCCGCCACCCCGTTTTTTTTTCTTTCATGTGTTTTTTTTCGTGTGTGTGGCCTGATTTTGAAGGTAAGAGCCGGCAAAGACCCACAACAACGTCTTCTTCTTCATCAGGGTCATGCGACCTTGGTGTTTCGGCGACAACCGCACCGGCCAGCCACTGCTCCGCAGCACGCCCTCGGACGCCCGCCGCCCGCGCCGAGGCCCGCTGCCTCCTTCGCTTGGCCACGCTCCTGGCCGCCTCTCCCTCGCCGACGCCTGCCGTGCCTGCTCGCCTCGGCCGATGAATCCTGCTCAGACCAGCCGACGACCACCCGGACGACCGCCCTGGTGCCCTCCGCTCGCACCTCCGCTCAACGATCCATCAGCGGGTTAATGCATCCAAAATTGGGCGGTGATTAGACGCGGAGAACGGATGGATTCCAGACACATTTATAGGCTTTGAACATGAATTGATGACCGTGTTAGTGCGGGCATCGACGATTGAAACAAGGAATGATGAAACAATACGAACAAGAATGAATTTTATGAGATCAACTTAAATCTGAAAACAAAATTGGAATGAATCCTACCTCGATTTGTTCGTCGGTCGATGACGACATGTTCGCCTTGCTTCTGCTACGATCCGCCGGAGTTCCGTCGTCGTCCGCCGAAGGGAGGAGAGTGAGAATATGGGAGAGGGAGAGCTTGAGGAAGAGGAGGCTTCTCCAGGGAATTTAGAGGAGAGGAAGGGGATGAGGGGATTAAATAAAGAAAAGTAATTAATCCTTTAATTAATTAAAAACTCAACCCAAATTAAAACCGCGTCCGAAACCCCAAACGCAGTGAATGTTAGGTCACACATAGGGTAAACACCACCTCCCAAGCACAACGGAGGTCTTAGAATTTTAATCCGAGGCCCCATTCAAAAGTTATAAAATTTAACGTCCGAAGCCACTAAATTACAAAAACACCCATGGGGCCATTTTTCACAAACGGCCCGCGCCCGGAAAAATTATACCCCTCATAGGGTAAACGGCACATTCTGAACTCAAAGGTGCCCTCAGTTTTCTAATAAGTGCCACCGTTTAGAAGATACTAGAGTTTCAACATTAAACGAACAAATTCATTAATTAATTTATCCTTTTAACCTTCTAAAAGCGAGCGAGGGGTCCAAACATCCCACGCCGACAAGTTTTATGTTGTTCCTAAGGTAAACACCCCATTCCGGACCCATCCATAAACTCGGATCCCTGATCGGGTGCACCGTTTAGGAGTTATCACATTTATTTAGCGTTTCTAGTGTGAACACACTGAAAATTTAATTCCGGCCACTCCGGGGCTCGGAATCACATGCCGTCTGAAGGCGCTACTCTGGAATATCATCAAGAATACTCCAAAGTCTTTCACAGCAAAACCCGGGTTCTTACATCATTCCCTCCTTCAAGCTTTTTGTCCCCGAAAAGCAAAACTAGGGAGCAACATAGGGTACTAAACCCACTCCTGGATTTCCCATACCCAGAAGAAACCACGTATAGCTCTGTGTCACCGCACACAGACCAAAGGATTGATCCGTCCACGCGAGGTCGTCCCTTTCCAATGTCGTGCATAGGATCACGCACACTCCTTCTCGGGTGAGTCACGTGGGAGACGTCTTGCACCCACTCCAGACTTTGGGTTTAGGGCAAGGTGGTAGGGAACCTCGCCATCCCTTTGCACGGTCTCAAACGGCCCGAAGGTTCTCGGGGGTAGCTCACCTCCCCGGTAAAACCTCTACGTCGCACGCCATGATAGGAATCACCACTTGGTTATGGGACAAGGCCTGGTGATTCCCTCCTTCAAAATATCCATATGGTGAAGCACCCAAGGATATCTGCTCACACAAAATTTCATAGTCGATGCTCTCTTACACGCTCAAAAGGCGAAGGAGTCGACACCATCGACTAAAGAAAAAGGTCCCACGCCTTTTACCTTACCAACACAGGGTTACACTGATGCCCCGCGTCACCCTGGTAACACCCCAAGCAAGGAGCAGGGAAGAGAATAGTTCAAACACAGAGTATAACAATTCTACTGCAAAAAGGTAGAAGAGTTGTAGAGCATACATCTTATCACCTCATGCTCTGCAGGATCGTAGACATCCAAGGCTTGCGGCTGTCCGCGGTCCCAACTGTCAGCTCCCGGAGCCTGACGTGGACCACCTAGTGGTGATGGGAAGACCTCGTAACGTCATCCCCCACCTCCAGCTCCTCCCGCTCCTCTACTAGAACCACCTCTCTGGGCACTACTCCAATCACGGCGCTACCTCTGCCATGGTGGTGCGCCTGCTGCCTGCCCGAACCTCTCAGCAACTCGGGTCGGGCAGTCTCGTGCCAGGTGACCTCTCCCATCACAAACATAGCACTGACTCTCTCTGAGATGCACTGGTGCCCTCCGGTGCCACTGTGGTGTACGAGCACGCCCCTGAGTCCAGTTTTTGTTAAGCCACCTGCGTCGAGGTTCTTCTTGACGATGCCCACTAGCTGCGGCAGACGTCTTGGCTCCAATGTGCCTGCTGCCATCACCAACACTAGAACGCGACAGGAAGCCCTCTGTTACCAGCACCTACTCTAGCACCCTAGCATATGTACAAATTCCCAAGGGTACTATGACAACACGAATCTCTCGGAGGAGACCCTGCTCAAACTTCCGCACTCGGAGGTTGTTGTCATGGACCAAATCCGGGTAAAAGCGTGCACGGTCTGCAAAACTAACCACATACTCGGCCACGGTCATCCCTCCTTTCTGAAACTGCAGGAGCTCCAGAATCTGAATGGAGCGCAAGAAGTAGGGGAAAAACTCCTCTCGAAACAAAAACTGGAAGTCATCCCACAAAAGCGAAGACTCGTCAAGAAGCTGAGTCACCAGACTCCACCAACGCCAAGCCGATACACGGAAAAGGCTGACTGCCAAAGCCACTCTCTGATCTGTCGGCGTCTGCACAAGCCTGAAAAGGCTAACCACTGCCTCAATCCAAACCTCTGCTGCCAGAGGGTTTGGATCACCACTGAACCACAATAGTCTCTGCCACTGGAACTCACAGAGCGCGCTCAACCTGCGCTCAAACTCAGCCTGCTCTTTTGAAACTGTCTGCTTCTCAAAAAGTGGGGGTGCTGCTACCGGCCCACTCAGAGAAAGGGGCTCGCATGATGGGTCCTGGACTGTGGCCTCATAGCTCATAGGGTCGTCGTCACGAACCAAAGCTAATATCCTTGCTGGCTGTCCTCGCGGAGACATCCTGAAAATTATTAAGGAGTGTCATGGTCAGATGAGCATATATGTATATACCAATAGCAACGATGGGGAGCTGACTCAAGAAGGACAGTCAAAGACTCAATCCTATGTCATGCACAATCCAATTTCCCTGAAACAAGTGTCTCAGCACACTGAGTCGACAAGCGGGTTATCAAGGTCCTGGTGAATGGATACGTCAGCCGCCGCACCATCACTGGACTCCCTGGCCTGAGAGACTCTCTCGAGACACGTTACCACTGTTTCCCTAAATCCCAACCAATTCCTCTTTTAGGGACGTCCGAACAACGTCCCAAGGAACAAACCACCTCTGTTACCACTTTGTCACGCCCCGACCCTACCCGGGCTCGAGCCGCAACAACCCCAATCCCACCTCCATAGGCCAGGGGCTAGCGACTAGCGCCGAAGGCACAACAACTCGGGGAGGCCTTTGTCTAAGTACCAGTACACACACACAAAGCCCGCTCAATGAAACAGTGCAGAGTAACAATAAAGACAAGTAAAAAAAATGGAAACTGCAATATAAATACCACAAATATGCATTGACCTATAAACAGTACAAGTAAAGTGCTGAAAAGGAAAAAGGGAAAAAACACGTGCCCAACCAGAAAAGGT
Source organism: Viscum album (assembly GCA_963277665.1). Taxonomy (NCBI): domain Eukaryota; kingdom Viridiplantae; phylum Streptophyta; class Magnoliopsida; order Santalales; family Viscaceae; genus Viscum; species Viscum album. Next base: position 627,619,227 of record OY728134.1, on the reverse strand, counting down.
GCCACAACCCAGCAACAGGTAAACAAAAAGAAGTAGCTGACGGGTCTCCCACCTGAAACCCGGCCATGACCACCACACGCGGTCTAAGCTCCCAAGCTCCTACGCTCCACCGAAGTCACGCTCCACCTGTCCGTCATCTGCAAGCGCACACCAAGTGCAGGAAAAGCCCAAGCAGGGGTGAGTATAAAAATACTCAGTTGGATACCCCGAAGGCTCGAGGGATAAACAAAGGAGGTACCGAAGGGTGAGCAGTAGAGAGAAGAGAGAAAAGTATAGAAGTACAATCGAAAGGGTAGTAAGGATTACAGTAAAGAGTCCATCTCAACCCAAAAAGAGGAAAGAAGGTAGACTCGTCCAGGCACAAGGAGCTGGAAACGGTGAGAAGATGAACATCTCATCGAGTCTTCACTACCTATAACAGGTGAGTAGACTCGTTCAACCATGAGAAGCTAGACACAGAAAGAACGTGGCATACCCCGTGCGTCTTCGCCTCTCGTGGAAGGAGAGTAACCAAACCCAAGAAGTGGGTACTGAAAACAAGGTATATACAAGTCCATGTGCTCAAACAAGAAGCCCAAACAAGATCGTAAGGGGATATCCATCCCGTATCTCAGCCGTAGAAAGAGTGGCCAAAAGTCCCAGAAGTAACACCATCGATGCCCAGCATCCCTCACGTCTGCCCCGAACCACAATCCAAGGGCTCAATCATGACACCTCGACACTATCCGATTTGGGTGGCACTGACTCGCCTGCACTGTTTTAGGTCGTGTCACAAGGACGCGTCTCGGTGGGGGAAAGAGCTCCTTGTACTTGAGAGTTTTGGGGGAACGTCAACCAAAACTCGTCACTGCCCCGCAATTGAGAGGTCTGCTCAAAGTCGACAAGCGACCCCCTACCCAGCCCCGCTGGAGGATCCTTGGAAGTGAACGGGTTCCCACTACAGGGAGACTCGGAAAGTCGACGGGTACCACACTGCCCAATCCCGTAATAGGGTAATCCACTGGAGGGCGACCCGGCTAAAGTCAGTGACGGGAACACTGCCCAGCCCAGCTGGAGGTAACCCAGCATCGGGGACCACTGCCCACCCCAGCTGGTGGTAAGCCGGACATCAGGGACCACTGCCCAGCCCAGCTGGAGGTAAGGCCGACATCAGGGACCACTGCCCAACCCAACTGGAGGTAAGCCCGGCATCGGGGACCACTGCCCAGCCCAGCTGGAGGTAAGCCCGGAACTGATCTGGCCATCCCTGCTAGATGGTAATGCTCGGTGAACACCGCTGTACTGTCCATCCTTGCTAGATGGTAACCCACTGACGAGCCCTTCTCGATACAACCTCAGCCCTGCTAGAAACAATGTCAGCCCTACTGGGACAACCTCATCCCTGCTGGAAACAACCTCAGCCCCGCTAGAAACAACCTCAGCCCTAATGGAACAACCTCAACCCTGCTGGAACAACCTCCTGGGTAGAGGATCGCTGCCTGCGTAAAGTGCTGGTCACACCGAATCTACAAGAACTTTACCAGGGAACACGGGGTGACAGGAGAAACTCCCCAGGCCTCATAAGGCAATCCCGCTCCAATCCGCTGAGTCACTGACGAAGCGGACTGAGACATCTCATAAAAAAAAGTGGGGAAAACGCCCACGCTGCATGAACACCCGTAGTCGCAAACGGTGCCGCAGACCGGTGAAAGGGCACAGTACTGAAACCCCTCATAGCTGAAGCAGCAGAGGAACCAAACCATCGAGAACAAGACCAGGGGGAGACCACTCAACCCTGCTGGTCAAACAAAAGAGCACCAAGACATGGGAAACTCCACCATGCTGGTCAAACAAACAAGAACAGAGGAACCCTCTACGTCGCGAGAGGTCAAAAGTACGTAGGCCAGATCACGACACGCACGTGGGGCCCACACGACGTGTAGCCCCAAGTCAACCCCAACTGAGCGCACAAACATCCTCAGGTACAAACAACCACACGTACCTCCAAGCACTCTCGTATACTCCTAGATTATACCTCGTCTCCAGCCCAAGGGCTATCGTGCACACGACACCCAACGTCAATGCGAAGGCGTGACTTAACAACTCCACCTCAAAGGCCTAGGCACAACCAACCCCATCTTGTGAATCATTTATATCACTCTCCCAAGAGTGCGCGATCACACACCAAGGGTCCGCTACAAACAAGGTAGGACGAACCACCAATGGAGCACCTTCCATGCTTCCACATTTAAAAAGATCACTCAAGAGGATCCGCACATCCAAACAGATCGCACTGTTGAAATCCTCGCGGAAAAACATGCGAGATCGACTACTTATTCACCTCCAACGGATATCCGAAGGAAAAGTCACCAACACCGCCTCACGCCCGTACGACGTCCCGTGATCCCCAGGATCGGCCCCAAAAACAGTCGGGCGCATCGCACCATCGTGATCCCCTCAGGAAAACACATCAAAAAGACTTCTCACTTGAGCGCAACAGATATCCGGAGAAAAAGATGCATTCCGGCTCCCCGCGCATGAGCAGTACCACGCGGGACCCGCACCCCAGTCCCGAAGCGCTGCCATTGGATCACACTATTGCGATCCTCTTGAAAATGTACACAAAATGGACTATTCACTTGTCCAAAATGGACAGCCGGTGATAAAGCTGTAAATCACCGTCAAATCCCGAAACAGCCCTCACGGGGCCCGCACCATCGTGCCGAATTAGAGCGGGCAGATTTCACCATTGCAATACCCGCGTATAAACACCCAAAAACGACTGATCACATGCCACGAACGGACGTCCAATTAAAGAGTTGCTAAAACGTTGCACACAGCTCGAACGGCAGCCCGTGCGGGCCACACCTCAACTCCGAATTAAGTATCCAAGATTGGACTCAAAATGACCGTCTCAAAAACAGGATCACGTCGCCGCAGGTAGCACTTCAATCAGACGTCACACGAGGGAGTTACGACCGAAAACAATATTTAACAACAAATAATAATAATATCACTTTATATTATTATTATTTATTATTATCTTATATATTTTTTATATCCCGGCCGCCACCCCGTTTTTTTTTCTTTCCTGTGTTTTTTTTCCGTTTGTGTGGCCTGCTTTTGCAGGTCAGAGCCGGAAAAGACCCACAACAGCGAGTCTTCTTCTTCACCAGGGTCACGCGACCCTGGTGTTCCGGCGACCACCGCACCGGCCGGCTACCCTGCCGGCCACTGCTCCGCAACATGCCCTCGGACGACCGCCACCCGCAGCCGCCCGCGCCGAGGCCCGCTGCCTCCTCCGCTCGGCCATGCTCCTGACCGCCTCTCCCTCGCCGATGCCTGTCGTGCCTACTCGCTTCAGCCGACGACTCCTGCTCGGACCAGCCGACGACCACCCTGCCGACTGCCCTGGTGCCCTCCGCTCGTGCCTCCGCTCAACGATCCATCGGCGGGTTAATGCGTCCAAAATTGGGCGGTGATTATACGCGAAGAACGGATGGATTCCAGACACATTTATATGATTTGAACACGAATTGATGACCGCGTTAGTGCAGGCATTGACTATTGATACAAGAAATGATGAAAAAATATGAACAAGAATGAATTTTACGAGATCAACTTAAATCTGAAAACAAAATTGGAATGAATCCTACCTCGATTTGTTCATCGGTTGATGACGACGTGTTCGCCTTGCTTTCGCTACGATCCGCTGAAGTTTCGTCATCGTCCGCCGAAGGGAGGAGGGTGAGAATATGGGAGAGGGAGAGCATGACGAAGAGGAGGCTTCTCCAAGGAATTTAGAGGGGAGGAAGGGGATGAGGGGATTAAATAAAGAAAATTAATTAATCCTTTAATTAATTAAAAACTCAACCCAAATTAAAACCGCATCTGAAACCCCAAACGCAGTGAAAGGGAGGCCACACATAGGGTAAACACCACCTCCCGAGCACAACGGCGGTCTCATAATTTTAATCGGAGGCCCCGTTCAAAAGTTATAAAATTTAACGTCTGAAGCCGCTAAATTACGAAAACGCCCCTGAGGCCATTTTTCACAAACGGCCCTCGCCCGCAAAACTTATACCCCTCCTAAGGTAAACGACACATTCTGAACTCAACAGTGCCCTCAATTTTCCAATCCTAGCCACCGTTTAGAAGATACTAGAGTTTCAACATTAAACGAATAAATTAAGTAATTAATTTATCCGTTTAACCTTCCGAAAGCGAGTGAGGGGTCCAAAAATCCCGCGCCAACATGTTTTATGTTGTTTCTAGGGTAAAAACCCCATTTTGGACCCATCCGTACACTCGGATCCCTGATCCGGATCACCATTTAGGAGTTATCACATTTATTTGGAGTTTCCAGTGTGAACGCACTGAAAATTTAATTCCGGCCACTCCGGGGCTCGGAATCGCACGCCGTCTGAAGGAGATGCTTTGGAATATCATCAAGAATATTAAAAAGTCTTTCACAGAAAAACCCGGGTTCTTACATATCTAAGGTGAATAAAATTTTTGTACAACTTTTCTCAACAATAAAAGAATCCTTAGAATCTTTGTGCTAAAAAATAGTGGTGAAAATGATCCCATTTTATTATAGGTAGATATGAAAAATACAACACTCAATTTTCAATGAACGTTTAACCATGAAAGTTTTGAAAATTAAATGGGTTTGATTCTATGAATTGAATTGTTTATTTTTGTCATGATATTAATTTAATTTTATTTGTAAAATTATTTTTTTCCTTCCTTCTTTGTTCTTATGGCGGTCCACACCAGTTACTTTATCCATAGATACCATTACATGGGATATGTGGCTACCCTTATGTGGGAGATGTAGTTACCCTTACATGGTTGATGTGATTTCCCTTACATGGGGAGCATGATACCCTTAAATTTTATATTCCTTTATGCTTCCATTTTCATATGGTGGTTCCATGTGTCTTGGGTTTTCTATCTATGGTTTTCTAGACTAATTTTTAGTCATCCGTATGTGGTTGTGATTTTGATTTGGAAATAAGAGATCAGATCAATATTTTTTATTCCTTCAAGGTGTGTGTATTTGGGGTGGTTGTGAAACTCTATTTTCGGGGGAAATTGATTTTGGGATCTATTTTTTCCATAAGAGGATCAATGTGGTCTTGCACATGGATTTCAAAAGAAGAAAATAGATGAGATGACTGAGATTCATTTTTTACAATGGAGTTGGAGAAAGTGAGAAGAGGGTTGTTTGTCCTTGGTTCTTGGTGAGGAGCTTGGAAGACCACCTGATGTTTCCTTGTTTTACATATTCTTAAAAAATGATGATAAGGATGGAGGGAGATATTTTTCATAGAGAAGATCATCACCTATAGCATGGAGGGTATTTGACGACATATAGGTGAGTCAGAGCCCTAATAATGCGACCTCGATCAGATATTTCATTAATTTTTGCTCTTAATTCCATTATTTTTCAGGTTTTATTTAGTGTTTTGTTGTGTTTGATTTTATTTCATCTAAGGTATAGGGTATATGTACCATACCCATATCGGTTTAATAGCGAATCCTAGATCTAAAAGATTCTGAACATCAGATAGTTTCCTCATATTCATTTTATGTCTCTAGTTTCTATTGTTTTCTGCTTCTTATATCTATTTTACCTCATTTTTATTTTCATAGTGGATGATAGATTCCCCTTATATATGAATGTAATCCAATTGAAAAAATCACATAAAAATATTTTTGTCCCCTTTTTTGAATTCTTTATTACTTTATATTGATTGATTTTTGTTGATGTTTTCTTCGCTCGTGTCCTTGATGCATCTTGGATATTTTGTTTGTTCAAAAAATGATCTTTGTTAATTCTATGAGACATTTAATGTATTATTTTTATCTGTTTAAGGGTTTTAACATGAATATAAAAATTTTATTCTTATTCATTGATTTTAGGTTGATGGAATCATTTTTATAACCTTCTATTTATGATAATTCAATGAAATATTTGTTTTATTCATGTATTGTTGTTTCATGTTATATTCATAATAATAAACATGTCTCAATATTTTTTTTGGAATTTTTTGAACCAAAATAAATCCATACATATCCTTGGTCCATTGAATGGGGAGTTCCATGACGTGCAACCCCTAACAATTGGTATTATAGAAAAAAAATTATCAAAAAAATTTATCTTTATTATTCTATTTTATGGAATTGTTTTGCAGAATTATTTTTTGTTTCATTGATCAGCATAGGGGTGTTCTATATTTCTAGGGATTAATTTTTTTTGTTATGTTGATAGAAATATTTTTATTCTTGTTATTACATCTTATTTTGGTTCATTGTGATTTTAGGGTCCGGGTAGCTTGTGTAGGTGTTTCCACAGTAACATTATGGTTGATAACTGGTGAAGTGTTTCCCAGGTGTTGTATGACTTACCTGTCCTTATATTTTAACTATTATTAAGCTCATGTTGTTTTCCCACAGTTTTCCCACATATTTATGGAATATCCTTTTGGTGGGGTATAGTTTATGCAGGGTGTTATACTTAGGTGGAGGAGTGTTTAAATTAGAATCAGTGTAGATTTTGGTTGTACTCATTTATAGAAGAGGTTTACAAGCGATTTTACTGGGATCAATTCATTTTTAGTGTGTTCCTAGGGTGGTGTTTTATGAATCAAAATCACAAAGAATTCAGGATGATGAATAGTCTTATGTGGATTTAGGGTGATTTTCTAGGTGTTTTAGATACTTAGAGGCATATTGATTTGGATATTCTAGTTTGTTCTATGATTTCATTCTGTGGTATTTTATTTTGTTTCTATTGTTGGTTCATTTATAAATTGTTTCATGTTTTGAGATTATTATTACCTTTATTTTTTATTTTTCCCGATTTCTTATGTGTGAGGAATTAGATACTACTATGGTTTTGGGTGTATTTTAGGAATAAGAGAGCCACTTCAAGACCTCTGATGGCCTACATTTAGCTGAGTTACAAGTATGTGATGATGGGAACCTTAGGTAAGTGAAGTTATGTGTTTAGTTAATGTTGTTTATTTTATTTATAAATCATTTATAACCATTTTTATCATTTTTCATTAGATATCATTGAATTTGGGATTGTGGGTGTCATTGAGATGCATGTAGAGGGCATTCTAATGTAATATTAGAATTAATTTGGATTGGATGTTTTCCCGAATCAATGTGTTAGGTTAGGTGGTTTTGAGATAATTAGGGGTTTTAGGCTTCTTCATTTAATTTTAAAATTAGAGAATTGTGAATTTTATTTCACAAAAGTTATAAAAAATTAAATTTATTTGATCTCATGTGTTGAATTATTTATTTTGGGAATGATTTAATTTCATTTTATTTGATAAATAAATACTATATTTATTAAATGATTGCCTTATTTTCTTGTTTCATTTGGATGTATGATCCTATTTCTTTATATGTGGTTACCCTTATATGGGGTATGTGGCCACCCTTATATGGGGGGTGTGGATACCCTTATGAGGGGGATGTGGATACCCTTATGAGGGGGATACAATTACCCTCATGTGGGGGATGTGGTAACCCTTATATGGGGGAGTGAGACCCTTGTGCGGTCAATTACTTTGCACCACCCTTTTCATATGGCGGCACTGTGTGTTTGTTTTCTATTTGATGGTTTCACTAGAATAATTTTTAGCCATCCATTGTTGGATGTGATTTTGATATTTTGTAACATATTTTCACTGCCTTTTTTATTCATTCAACGCGTGCGCATTCGGGGTGGGTGCATAACTCCATTTTGAGGGTGATTTGTTCTGGCACTCTTGTTTCAATGAAGGAGGAGGATAACTGAGGGCATGTAGTTAGGTTTCTAGAGAATAAAATATAGGAGAGGTATGGAATTTAATTTTTCTAATAGAGAAGTAGTAAGAGAGAAGAGGAATGTTTGTCCTCAAAGTTTTGTGAGTAGATTCAATGATATTTTGATGTTACTTTGGATTATTTGTGCTCTAACGATGAAGAAAATAAAATAGGGATTTATTATTAATGGAAATGATATACAATTATAACATAAAGGGTTTTTATGAAATATTGGTGAGACCAAGCCCCAGTAAGAGTGTCTCAGTATTTTCTTTCATTTATTTTTGTTCTTGATCCCATGTTTTTTCAAGTTTTCTTTAGTGTTGTGTTGTGTGTCATTTGAGATCATCAATGGAATGGGGTATATATGGTATCCCAAACCCAGTTTAATTACAATTTCTTGAGATGCAAGAAATAACCTTCATATAGTTTCCCGTATTCCTTTTCCTTATTTGGTTTCCCTTATTTGATTATTCTTATATCTATTGTACCACCTATTTATTTACATTGTTGAACCTCGATGACCTTTCCCTATGCACATAGGCCAATTGGTTGAAGCATGTAAAAGTCATGGTGTCTTCTTTTGTGATTTCTTTACTGATTTACATTGACTAATTCTGTTGATGTATTCTTCACTTCTATACTTGATGCATCTTGGTTATTTTGTTTTTCCAAGATGAGTTTTATTACTTCCATGGGAAATGTAAAACACAATGTTCACAATTGTAAATGTTTTAATATGGATATTATATTTATATTCTCATTCCTTGATTCTTGTTTGATGGAATTGTTTATGTAAACTTTCATTTATGAGAATTCAATGAATGATTTTGTTATTCATGTATTATTATTACACGTTCTATTCATAATATTAAAAATGTTTCAATATTTTTTGTAATTTTTTGGACCAAAAAATACATACATCTTCTTGGGTTACTGAATAGGGAATATCACGCTACCTCCCCTTCCATATTTGGCCGATGTTCTGGCCGCCTTTTCTGATCGACGCAGCTGACGAGCCATGACCGGTTCCTCCGGTGATGCGGGTGCGCCGCCTCCTCCCTCACCTGCCGTGACTTTAGTAGTGACACCTTGCTCACCGACGACACGTGACGGCGCGCCGCACCTCCTTCATAGCCAGCCAGAGACGACTGCCACCCTCATTTTCACCTCGGGGCTCATTCAACCCGAAGGTAGAGCTAGCAAAGAACACACCAACTATCAACAAAAGGGTGGAGGGACTAAGCATTATTTGTAACACCCCGAGATTTTATGAAAAATATTCTTTTTAATTTCATTAATGTCTTGTGTTGTATGCTACACAAAAAGAATCTTGCACAACACGCATCCTTGACTTGCCTTTCATTACACGCAATCGTGACCTTCCTCGATAGCGTGTGTAGTACGCAATACCGAGTTTCACTAAACAATGATATGCTATTAAAATATTATTAAAACTAGCCGTTATGAATAGTAATAACCACTTTTTGAAATTTTGTAAATTTTATTTTCAAAATGGACTTCATTTTTGGATTCGGAATATCGAAATTAGCTTAGGGTAAAATTTTGGTACTTTTCGGATAACTTTCATTTTCTGATGAATAGTGAAAATTACTAAATTTTAATTAAAAACAACCTTTTTAATAGAAATAATTAATAGTGATAAATTATTAATTTGATTGGTTTTAAAGTATATTTAGAATATATTTTTACAATTTAATACAATTTTGGCTATTGGATGTAATTTCACATTTAAACCAGACATAAACATCTGTCAATCTTTTGATAGTTATTATCTCTTAAGAACACGCTATTTGTTTCGACGACGGGAATTAATTTTTAAATTAATTAATGCAACTGATATGTTTTGAATTTGGTAAAATAGACTTCAGTTTTGAATTCATAATATCAAATATAGCTTAGGCCTAATTTTTGGTATTTTTCTGGAAACTTTCATTTTTTGATGAATAGTGAAACCACTAAGTGGTAGTTAAAAAAAATGAATTTTTCATAAAACTTAATTTTACCGCTTCTGTGAGTGGAATTTCAAAAATCTGAGAGACACAGTTGATGTCAGTAAGTAAAATGTGGTTCAATGAGATGAAAATAATTTTTGGTGAATAATAACTTTTTACTTTTTTTACCACGGTTAAATGTAAATAGGGTAATTAAGGGAGAAAATGATATTATTACTACCCTAGAACCTGTACTAATTCTATTGGATAAGTGTAATTCGACCAGAAAACAACCTTAAGAATAAAATATGACCATTTAGGCCCACTTGGAATAGATTAGGACATTTATTATTAATTTATTTAAAGAAGGGTTAAAATAGTTAAAATCAAAGTTTAATATGAAAATAATTTTTAATAGAGGGTTATACATAAGATAAATTAGACTATAAATATTCATTATAAAGATAAAAATAATTCCTACATAATGGTATTTTATTTGTAATTTTTAGACATTAAAAAATTTACTTTATTTATGACACAATGATGATGTAGTAATTATCTTATTAATGAAATATTGACATAATTGATGTTATAAATACCCAAATAAATTTAATTTGAGACTTTTTATGAATTAAACTAATTTTCTAGGTTAATATGACTTGTTAGTATTGATTTAATTAACGTTTTTCTAACAAATAATTCTGTTATGAGTTTTACAAAAATAAATTACTAAATAGTGTCAAAATTGACATAAAATAGTTTTTAAAACAAATATTATATTATTAATTGTTATTTTATTCCTAAAAATATAAGGTTCGGAAAAATTACTTATATAAGGTTATATATATTAATAATAAACAACTTGGGGTTCGTTTGTCTTGTTATAGTATGTTTATTACCCATATAGTGTAAGAACACAAAAAGACACGGTAAAAGTAAAATTATCTAACTTAAAGTTAACTATAAATGATAAGGTTAAAATAGGAACCTAAACTTTTCTAAATTCAATTGGATGAGATGATTTAGACCCATACCCACCTTAGCTTCTAAATAAATCAATTTGGATCTATTTAAAACCGAATTTGGCTTTATAATAAAATAATATTTTTAGTTATTCCAAAGGTGCCCCTCTCCTCCCTTATAAAAGGGCACCTCCTACCTATCTTCCTCACACCACTTTGAGCCTTCAAGGTCGGCCAACCCATGACAAATTCTCTTCTCCACTTCCCTAGAAACATCCTAGAGGTTCTGGTCTTCCTCAAAGACCAATTTTAGTTCCCTAAAAGGAGATCTCAAAGAGGCACTTCAAAGAAGAGGTAATGTCCGTTACCGATTCTTTGAACTTTATTTCTTCTTCCACTTATTCTTCTTAGGCTGTTTCATTATGAAGTAGTAACATCAGTATCCCTCATATACTGATATGTTATTATAAGTATGAAACAACCCTATTTCACCATCTATCCATCCTACGGAAAACGAAATCACCGCGCGTGCGTACATACGGAATACTGTCTCCACGCCGTGGTGTAATCTATTTTCCACCACCACCTTACTTGGATGGGTATAATGGTGTACATAATAACTATATATGATTATTTTAAAGTGATATTTGATTCTGAAATTGTATACACACACTAAAATACAATTCTACGATCATGAGAACGATATCATCGCTCGTGCGTACGTACGGACTACCGTCTCCACGACGCGATGAGATTCATTCTCCACGTTAACCATTCATGAATGATTATAAAGTAGATATAATAAGTAATAATGAAATATATGACATAATAATGATACTGGATTTATGTTTATATATATATATATGTGATCTACTTAATTCCATTCAACTCAATAAGGAAACGAAAACAACGTTCATGCGTACGTACGGCCTACCGTCTCCATGAACGGTGTATTTCTTTCCATTTACTGATCTATTATATATATGTATATTCTGAATATATATTATACATAAATCATGTTTTATATTCTGGAATTAAGTAATCATGATCAATGTAATCTTATGAATAATTACAAGTCAAAATATAGACGACAAATGAAACGATTTTACCCAAAACGCTCTTTAACATGGAATTTACAAAAGAACGGGTAAAATGAAGTCATAAGTGAACCATATATGATATCATAACAATGCGTATGATTCTGGAATAATTCAATGACACTATTTAAATCATTATACAGGAGGATCAGACACTTACGGAGCAAATTGGACCTAAGGTAAGGGAAATATCACAATCTCATTTTTATCCGAGATTGTTTATACTTTGGTATTTACTAGGGTGTATTTTATCAACCACATACATGTTTCCTCAATATGTAATATTATTTCCATCCACCTACAATTTTTTAAATCCAATTTTACCCTTCGGTTAGTTTTTAGTAAAAGATATGAAAGGAATCTTTTGTCATTTTTCGTACGAGGTACTTTTTGACTTTTCCGACAAAAGTACGAGAAGAATGTTTTTTAACTTATACGACATGAATGGATTTTTAAAACATTATTTCCAAGAATCTTCCTTTACAAGTTTTCAAGTTTATTTTTAATAAACTTCTTTTATTTTAAAATTGTATGACATGTTAAGAAACGAAAAATGTCTTTGAAGTAGAAAGGATATTTTCTTCAAGAATAGAGTTTAAGTGTTTTATAAAAATTATTTTCCATCTAAGATAATAAAGGGTTTTGTTTATATCCCTATTATTACATTGATTTGATTATTTTGTGATGGAATTATATTTATGAATTCATTTATCTTATATGAATTGTTTTATGATGTCACGATGTTTAAGATTCCCATTTTTATTACATGGGTTATGCAATGATGTATGATTTATGATTTTGTGGCACACATAAGAATGATATAATTATGAGATGGGTGGGATGTATATATCCCTCCAATGCATTGTGTAAAGATTTTATATCTCATGAGATAGACATGGCTAGAACGGCAGGTTAAACCGGTTCAGTGAAACAGGACTGAAACGAGGAGTGAACTTGGTTCAGAAATGGACTTTGTCCACTAAGATAGTCTTGGAAATGAGCCTTGACTAATAGGAAATGATTCTCCATGATTATGTGTTTATGACACAATGTTTCATGTTTTAACTTATGATTATTGGGATTACATTTCACTACTATGATTTATACCATGTTATGATATTATGATCTCTTTTGCAGGTTAAGATTTCCAAAATGTTATGTTCTTATGAATATGATGTGATTGATATTTCTTTTGTTTACCCTTACTGAGCATTTAAGCTCACCCTTTTATGTTTTATTTTCCCCAGGATATAAAGAAAGGTTTTAGGTAAAAAAAGGAAGATCTTTATGGGAGATGTTGAAGATCTTTCACCACGATTAGAAGATTATATTCCGAGTTTCCAAAGACACTAAACTATTACAGTCCTTGTGTGTGTGTTTTTGTTATGTAATAAGTATTCCGCAAAAGTAATGTAATGTCCATGTTCGTCAAGCTTAGGGTCTCTACAGTTGGTATCAGAGGAAAGGTTTAGTCAACCTTTGGAAACTAGGATGCGAGAACTTTAGTAAGATCCCTAGTGATATTTCTAAGGTATGTATAGGGATGTACCTAAGGTTAAGTATAAGTATAGGTTATAGTACTAGAATTACGGTAACCCAAGATGTTAGATATTGAAGTTACTCGCCCTTTATGATATTGTTTTCCCTAGCATTATTTTTTCCTCTCACACTATTCTTTTTGGGTTTTAGACGATGGCTGGAACCCGAAGGAACCGTGTTGATCAATGTAATGGACAATGCAATGATTATCCTCCTGAACAAACAAATATTATGGGAGATGGAGTGAAAAATCTTATTCTTATACTTACACAAGCTATGAATCATTCTGGACCTCCAAATGAGCAGAGAAGGGAACAATATTCTATTGAGTCCTTCATGAGGCAATGTCCACATTCTTTCAGTGGGTCTTTTGATCCACTTGTTGCTGAACAATGGATCATTACCACTGAAAAGATATTTTCAGTTCTTCAATGTTCTGAACATGATAAAGTCATCTTAGCAGTATATCGTTTGGAAGGTGAATCCGATCAATGGTGGAATCTTATAAAGAATACGAGGCCAAAAGATGAAATTGAGTCCATGGAATGGGACGAGTTCAAGAACTTATTTTTCAATAAGTACTTCCCTCTTATTCTATGAACAAATATGGAGAAGGAGTTTCTTGAACTAAATCAAAAGGATGATGAATCTGTTGGTGTATACAAAGTGAATTTTACAAGGCTTGCAAGGTATGCATCTAGCTTTATCATCCAACCTAAAAGTAAAGTTGATCGATTCTTCAGTGGCTTAAAACCAAATCTTAGAAGGGAATTAGCTATAAGAGACTTTAGTAGCTATGAAGAAATTGTGCGCTGTGGTATTAAGGTAGAAATGTAAGTTGGTGTTACATATCCATCTCATGGTTTTGACAAGAAACGAAAGATGGAGTTCAAGGAGAAATCTCAGAATAATGGTGAAATTAAGATGAATGTTTCCTTATGCTCAAAGTGTGGAAAGAAGCATGGTGGAGATTGTCTAAAAGAGACTAGAAAATGTTTTAAGTGTAGAAAAGAAGGTTATCGAGCAGCTGAGTGTCGAAGTAATGGAAAAAGGGTTTCTAATGATGTGAATAAAGAAAAGACTGCAGAGAACGCACCACCAACACTACAATGCTTCAAGTGCAAGGAAATTGGGCATTATGATAATAAATGCCCTAATCCAAGGGTTAGTGATGATCAACATGAGTAACCACTTAAGGAAAAGGACAAAGGGAAGTCACACGTGATCACTATTGGTGATGTTGAATATAACAACAATGTGGTGGAATGATTAAGTGTTTATGTAATGGGTTTCCAAAATAATGTTGTATATAGTATCGTGGAATATTGGAATATTTATGTATTGGTCTATTGTGGTTTTCAATGGTACCGGTAACCATAGAATGTGATCGAGATATTTTTGGAAAAAAAGATGATATGCGCATAATAAAAGGAAAATGAGAAAATGAAATGTTTGAACGTATTCATGAGCTCATGACTGATATAAGGAGAAGGTTATATCATGGTTTGAGTATATAGAATTTTTGGATTTTGGTATGTGGAAAGAGTTAACTTTTGACGGCATTCATGTTTTCACTAAGGTTCAATGGGTATTCATTCTTCAAGAGAATACATGATTAAGGCATTCACATGTTTGTAATTTGACCAACAAGATATATCTTATGATATATGGGGGATAAATGATGGAATTCACGTGATTGTTATGTGATATTTCAAGTAATAATTTTCATTATACTATGAGCTTAGACAGAAGTATTTTAGATAAGCCTAAAGATTGGAATGGATTATGTTGGACATAAGTTAGGATAAAACTTTTTTTGATATTATTGATGGGATGTTATAGTAATATAGCTTTAGAAAAAGGACAACCTGCAGGACAGGTGACAGCCCATCGCGTCGGACAAGGCTGTGGGAATCGAACCCACAACCAAAGTGTGACTGGCCATTATCGCCTACCACTGGCCTACAAGAAGTCCCTGGTTAGTAGAAACTAGTTTTATTTTATTATGCGGTATGATATATGAAGTATGAGTTCATTTTTGGAATCTTATATGATTAACCTCACCATAGATGGACTTATGTATATTTGATAAGTTTTTCTAACCTTTTGTTTGAAACAGATAGAATGACCCATAATTCTATCACATGATCTATTAACACTTCATGAATAAAAAATTCAACTTCATTTCTATAAGAGATGAATTGGAAATTGTTCAAAGCACGAACAATAGTGATATTGTACCAAAATAAAGTAAGTATTTATTCTAATTCAAAATATTCAACTTTAGGGAAATGATCTTGAAAACCAAAAAATGTTGTCCTAGTGCCCTTATATCCGATGAAACAGATGGTACCCTAGATCATCACAAATTTATGGCTTTGTGATTGATGGCTTTTCCATAGCCATGTTCTCTACCACTCTCCATCAGAACATGATGATTAGATTTCTCTTCTATATCCATATTTTCACCTATGTGGAAACCAAGTGATTAGTTTATTTGGGAAACCGTTATGTTTCATAATACTGTTTTTAAAGATTGGTTTTGGTATTCTTTGTTACGATGTGGGTTTCTATTAAAGAAACTTTCAAGTAGTAAACAATTTATAACCCCGACGAATTTTGACGGTGAAATTCATTTTAAGGGGGGTAGAATGTAACACCCCGAGATTTTATGAAAAATATTCTTTTTAATTTCATTAATGTCTTGTGTTGTACGCTACACCAAAAGAAGCTTGCACAACACGCATCCTTGACTTTCCTTGAATTACATGCAATCACGACCTTCCTCATTAGCGTGTGTAGTACGCAATACAGAGTTTCACTAAACAACGATATGCTATTAAAATATTACTAAAACTAGCCGTTATGAATAGTAATAACCACCTTTTGAAATTCTGTAAATTTTATTTTCAAAATGGACTTCATTTTTGGATTTGGAATATCGAAATTAGCTTAGTGTGAAATTTTGGTACTTTTCAGATAACTTTCATTTTCTCATGAATAGTGAAAATTACGAAATTTTAATTAAAAACAACCTTTTTAAAAGAAATAATTAATAGTGATAAATTATTAATTTGATTAGTTTTAAAGTATATTTAGAATATATTTTTACAATTTAATACAATGTTGGTTATTGGATGTAATTTCACATTTAAACCAGACATAAACAACTGTCAATCTTTTGATAGTTATTATCTCTTAAGAACACGCTATTTGTTTTGACGACGAGAAATAATTTTTAAATTAATTAATGCAACTGATATGTTTTGAATTTGGTAAAATAGAAATCATTTTTGAATTCATAATATCGAATATATCTTAGGCCTAATTTTTGATATTTTTCTGGAAACTTTCATTTTTTGATGAATAGTGAAACCACTAAGTGGTAGTTAAAAAAAATGAATTTTTCATAAAACTTAATTTTACCGCTTCTTTGAGTGGAATTTCGAAAATCCGAGAGACACGGTTGATGTCAGTAAGTAAAATGTGGTTTAATGAGATGAAAATAATTTTTTGTGAATAGTAACTGTTTACTTTTTTTTACCACGGTTAAAAGTAAATAGGGTAATTAAGGGTAAAAATGATAATATTATTACCCTAACGCATGTCCTAATTCTATTAGATAAGTGTAATTCGACCAAAAACAACCTTAGGAATAAAATATGACCATTTAGTCTCACATGGATTAGATTAGGACATTTATTATTAATTTATTTAAAGAAGGGTTAAAATAGTTAAAATCAAAGTTTAATAAGAAAATAATTTTTAATATAAGGTTATACATAAGATAAATTCGATTATAAATATTCATTAGAAAGATAAAAATATTTACTACATAATGGTATTTTATTTGTAATTTTTAGACATTATATAAATTAATTTATTTATGACACAAAGATGATGCAGTAATTATCTTATTAATGAAATATTGACATAATTGATGTTATAAATACCCAAATAAATGTAATTTGAGACTTTTTATGAATTCAACTAATTTTATAGGTTAATAGGATATGTTAGTATTTATTTAAGTAGCTTTATTTGAACTAATAATTCTTTTATGAGTTTTACAAAAATCAATTACTAAATAGTGTCAAAATTGACATAAAATAGTTTTTAAAACAAATATTATATTATTAATTGTTATTTTATTCCTAAAAATATATGGTTCGGCCAAATTACTTATATAAGGTTATATATATTAATAATAAACAACTTGGGGTTCTTTTGTCTTGTTATAGTAAGTTTATTAACCTTATAGTGTAAGAACACCAAAAGACACGGTAAAAGTAAAATTATCTAACTTAAAGTTAAATATAAATGATAAGGTTAAAATAGGAACCTAAACTTGTATAAATTATATTGGATAAGAGTATTTATAACCATACCTACCTTATCTTCTAAATAAATCAATTTAGAGATATTTAAAACCGAATTTGGCTTTATCATAAAATAATATTTTTAGTTATTCCAAAGGTGCCCCTCTCCTTAAGGGCACCTCCTCCCTCTCTTCCTCACACCACTTTGAGCCTTAAATCTCTGCCAAACCCTGACAAATTCTATTCTCCACTTCCCTAGAAACATCTTAGAGGTTCTGGTCTTCCTCAAAGACCAATTTTAGTGCCCTAAAAGGAGATCTCAAAGAGGCGCTTCAAAGAAGAGGTAATGTCCGTTACCGATTCTTTCAACTTTATTTCTTCTTCCACTTCTTCTTCATAGGTTGTTTCATTATGAAGTAATAACATCAGTATCACTCATATACTGATATGTTATTATAAGTATGAAACAACCCTATTTAACCATCTATCCATCCTACGGAAAAAGAAATCACCGCACGTTCGTACGTACAGAATACCGTCTCCACGCCGTGCTGTAATCTATTTTCCACCACCAACTTACTTGGATGGGTATAATGGTGTAAATAATAACTATATATGATTATTTTAAAGTGATATTGATTCTGAAATTGTATACATACACTCCAATACAATTCCACAATCATGAGAACGATATCATCGCTCATGCGTACGTACGGACTACCGTCTCCACGACGCGATAAGATTCATTCTCCACGTTAACCATTCATGAATGATTATAAAGTATATATAATAAGTAATAATGAAATATATTACATAATAATTATACTGTATTTATGTTTATATATATGTATGCCATCTACTTAATTCCATTCAACCCAATAAGGAAACGAAAACAGTGTTCATGCGTACGTACGGCCTACCGTCTCCATGAACGGTGTATTTCTTTCCATTTACTGATCTATTATATATATATATATATATGTATATTCTGAATATATATTATATATAAATCATGTTTTATATTCTGTAATTAAGTAATCATGATCTAAGTAATCATATGAATAATTACAAGTCAAAACACGGACGACAAATGAAACGATTTTACCCAAAACGCTCTTTAACATGGAATTTACAAAAGAACGGGTAAAATGAAGTCATAAGTGAACCATATATGATATCATAACAATTAGTATGATTCTGGAATAAGTCAATGACAATATGTAAATCATTATACAGGAGGTTCGGACACTTACGGAGCAAATCGGACCTAAGGTAAGGGAAATATCGCAATCTCATTTTTATTCGAGATTGTTTATACTTTGGTATTTACCCTATTTTATCATCCACATCCATGTTTCCTCAATATGTAATATTATTTACATCAACCTACAATTGTTTGAATCCAATTTTACCCTTCAGTTAGTTTTTAGTAAAAGATATGAAAGGAATATTTTGTCGTTTTTCGTACGAGGTACTTTTTGACTTTTCCGACAAAAGTACGAGAAGAATATTTTTTTAACTTATACGGCTTGAATGGATTTTTAAAACATTATTTCCAAGAATATTCCTTTACAAGTTTTCAAGTTTATTTTTAATAAAATTCTTTGAGTTTAAAATTGTATGACATGTTAAGAAAGGAAAAATGTCTTTGAAGTAGAAAGGATATTTTCCTCAAGAATGGAGTTCAAGTGTTTTATCAAAATTATTTTCCATCTAAGATAATAAAGGGTTATGTTTATATCCATATTATTACATTGATTTTATTATGTTGTGATGGAATTATATTTATTAATTCCTTTATCTTATACGAATTGTTTTATGATGTCACGATGTTTAAGATTCCCATTTTTATTACATGGGTTATGCAATGATGTATGATTTATGATTTTGTGCCACACCTAAGAATGGTATCATTATGAGATGGGTGGGACCTGTATATACCTCCAATTCATTGGGTAAAGATTTTATATCTCATGATATAGACATGGCTAGAAGGGAAGGTTAAACCGGTTCAGTGAAACAGGACTGAAACGAGGAGTGAACTTGGTTCAGAAATGGACTTCGTCCACTAAGATAGTCTTGGAAATGAGGCTTTACTAATAATACATGATTCTATATGATTATGTGTGTATGCCACAAAGTTTCATGTTTAAAGTTATGATTATTGGGATTACATTTCACTACTATGATTTATCCCATGTTATGATATTATGATCTCTTTTGCAGGTTAAGATTTCCAAAATGTTATGTTCTTATGAATATGATGTGATTGATATTTCTTTTGTTTACCCTTACTGAGCATTTGAGATCACCCTTTTATGTTTTCTTTTCCCCAGGATATAAAGAAAGGTTTTAGGTAAAAAAAATGAAGATCTTTATGGGAGATGTTGAAGATCTTTCACCACGATTAGAAGATTATATTCCGAGTTTCCAAAGACACTAAACTATTATGGTCCTTGTGTGTGTGTTTTTGTTATGTACTAAGTATTCTGAAAAAGTAATGTAATGTCTATTTATGTCAAGCTTAGGGTATCTACATTGTTAGTTTGGCCCGCGACCTTCGTGTTAGGTTGATATCAAGAGGGAGATAAAGAATTCAATAACATCATGGAATTTAAAACAAGACAAATTCCTACCTCAAGAATGATAGAGAAATGATGGCAGTTGAGGAAGTGGGTCAGTGTTTGCCGTCCCCCCAACTAGCCTCCAATGGAATCACTTGATCATTAATATTCAGTTAGTGGTTTCAGTGTCACTCATCACTGCCTGCTGGAACTGGCTCTGTCCTCCTAGGTTGGCGTCACGGCACTTTATCAGCACTTCGTTGCTTGGAGAATTAGTTCCTATACCTCTCCCCAAGCTCCATATAAATAGGAGAGGGGGAGGGTAAGTAACAAAATTGGGAATTAATGGGGGCTCATTAATTAGGAACCTTCCTATTTCCCCAAAGGTGCAGTTACCTATGATTGAAAGGTCAATCCATTTATTAGCTTGACACATCGCTGGTCCCACGTTGTTGCCTATCTGTTGGAGGAAAGAAAGAAAATCAAAATTAACTAAGTTATTTTTATTATTCTTTTAAATGTCCCAAAATCTAACTTTTTCTCCAGACCTATTGTGATGAAAGTGAAGCCTCCCTTAAGAAAATCCCAGCACTACGGATTCAACGGTGCCCTCAAATATTTAATCCGAGTACCAGTTCAAAAGTTAGAAAATACCTCTGGAACTTTTACTAAACATACCTAAAAAAGTGCATAAATTCATTCACTGCACACCGGGCCTCGGAATCACTCGCCGTCAATTTTCACAGACTCATAATAATTCCATATAATTAAAAAAATTACATGAAAAATATGGGTCTTTACAATTCTAAATCAAAACACACATTTTCAATCTTACAAAGCACACCATGTGTCAGATTGATGCGTGGTTCATTCATACATGTAAAAAATTAAATATGGATCATTTTACCAAAGTATAAAGACAATATGAGTGTGTTTTCTTGGTTTTTAGTGAGTGAAACATGTTTTGAACTGAAATTTTTATTTTAAACTAAAAATGTGCACTTTGAGTCATACCAAGTGAATAATATATCAGGATGACATGAGGTAGATTATTTCACACCATAAATGATTTATGTATTATGTTTCTAAAATACTAAGACAATACAAGCACAGTTTCCCAGTTTTCAGTATTTTACATGTGCTTTGAATTAAATTGTTAATTTTGACTGAAAACAAGCACTTTCAGTCATACCAGATACACCATGTGTTGGGTTGATGTTCAATTGATTTCTACACATTAAAAATTATTTATGGACAATTTTACCAATGTTTAAATAAAAATAAGTGTGTTTACCCAATTTGTAGTGAGTGACACATGTTTTGAACAAAAATGTAACTTTAAAACAAAAAACATGCACTTTTAGTAATACCGAGAACATTTTATTTTATATTGATGTGAGGTTGATTTTTAAGCATCACAAATAACTTATGAAAAACTATACTAAAGTCTCAAGACAATATGATTTTTATGGTTTTTAGTCAGTGATGTATGTTTTTAACTAAAATGTTAATTTTAAACTGAAAACAAGTACTTTGAGTTATACTAAGAACAGTTTGTGTCAGATTTCTATGTGGTTGATTCATATATATCAAAAATGAATTATGGATTGTTTTGATAAGGTATCAATTAAATTCTATCATGTTTTCTTAGTTTTGAGTATCTGACCAGTGATTTGAACTGAATTGGGAATATTAAATAAAAATAAGTATTTTCAGTCCTACCAGACTCACCATGTGTTAGATCTATGTGAGACTAATTCCAACACATCATAAATGAATTATAGATCATTTTCCTATAGCATTGAGATAATAAAAGTGCATTTTTTATGTTTTGAGTATGTGATGTGTGTTTTGAATTAAAACGTCTATTTTAAATCAAAACATGCAAATTCAATAATATAGGGAATGTCATGTGTTGGATTGAAATGCGGTTAATTTTTATAAATAAAAAATTATTTTTGGATCATTTTTCTAAATTATGGAGATAATTTGATCATTTTTTCTCAATTTATAGTATACATCACATTTTTTGAATTAAAATATCGATTGTATATAAAAACATGCACTTTCAATCATACCATTCACACTATGTGTAAGATTGACATGCGGTTAATTTATACACTTCATAAATGAATTATTTATTATTTTTCTAATATATAATGATAATATAATAATATTTTCTATTTTTTTTGAGTATATGACACTTATTTTAAAATTAAATGTCAAATTTAAATAAAAACATGAACTTTTAGTCATAACAGACCCTCCACATGTCAAATTTATGTGCAGTTGATTCCTAAATTAAAAATGACTTATTTATTTTTGTTCTAAAGTATCTAGTCAATCTAACTCAATTTTCTAATATTTGAGTGAGTGATTCTTTTTTAGAATTAAAATGTCAATTTCAAATAAAAACAAACACTTTCTGTCATACTAGGTGCATCATGCGTTGGATTGATGAGTAGTTTATTTTTACATTACAAAAATGTTTTATGAACCATTTTAATAAACTAAAAAGACAATCATAGGTGTTTTATAAATTTACAATGAGTGATGCACACTTCTAACAAAAATGTCACTTTTAAACTCAAAACATGCACTTTGAGTCATACAAATTACATTGTGTGTCAAACTTATGTGTGGTTGATTACTACATGTCAAAAATGAATTATGAATCATTTAATGAAATTATAAAGTTAATCCAAGTGTGATTTCCATTTTTTAGTGAGTGGAACAAATTTTGAACTAAATTTCAATTTTAAACTAAAAACAAACACTTTATATCATACCAAGCACACCATGTGATGGATTGATTTGTAGTTGATTTCGACATGTCAAAAATAACTTATGAATCATTTTTATAAATTATCAAGTCTATACAAGGGTGTTTTCTTGGTTTTGAGTATGTGAAATGTGTTTTTAACTAAAATGTCCATTTTAAATAAAAATGAACACTTGCATTCATACCGACCACATCATGTGTCAGATTAATATTTTGATGATTTTTATACATAAAAATGGTTTTTTTTATTTTATTTACTAAAGTATGAATACAATCAAAGATTTTTTATTAGTTTTTAGAATATGACGCGTGTTTTTAATTAAAATGTATATTTAAAATTAGAACAACAACTTTCAATCACTTTGTGCCTATAGTGTGTCAAATTTATGTGCGACTAATTCCTACACATAAAAAATAACTTGTGGATAATTTTCAAAAATATTCAAGACAATATGAGTGTGATTTATAAATTTTGAGTATGTAATGTGAGTTTTGTTTAAAATTTTTATTTTAAATAAAAACACACACTTTTAACCATATTAGGAAAAACATGGGTCAGATTTATGTAAAGTTAAGTCCCACACATCATAAATGACTTATGGATAATTATTCTAGTGTATAAATAGAATCTGAGTGTGAAATCCTGATTTTGAGCATGGGATGCTTGTTTTGAACTAAAATGTAAATTTTAAACAAAAAATAATATTAGTCATACCAGACACATCATGTGTCTCATTGATATATGGTTGATTCATACATGTCCCAAATGACCTATGGATTTTTTTATAAAGTATCCAGAAAATTAGATAATGTTTTCTTAATTCTGATTATGTGACACTTTTTTTGAATTAAAATGCTTATTTAAAATAAAAACACTCACATTTAGTTATATCAGACACACAATGTGTGTGATTGACATGCGTTTGAATATGAAACATAAAAAATGATTTATGGATCAGTGTACTCAATTATAAACAAAATATGAATGTTTTTTCTCTTATTTGACTCTTTCATTTGTAAAGGGAGAAATCATAAATGTATAAAAGTACCCCCAAAGGATTTGACTAAAATGTATACAAGTGATAATTTCTTCTCTATAGGTAAAACAAAAACTTGGATCACCAGTAAGTTATTAAAAGGTCTTGGATCCAAAAGGTAATGCATTTTATAACTTCTAAACATAAACAAATCAAATAAATAATAAACAAGTCAATAGAGAGAACATTAAACAGTACATTAGTGCATCATTCTTTGGGAAATTTTCATTGGGGATTTTGTTTATCTAATGATTTTGTTCCTATAAAGTTAAATAAAGGCCTCTATACAGTGTTTATGGTTCTTATTGAAGAAGAATATCATTTCCCCTTCATGTTCCACTTTATTCCAACTAATCACTTCCCCTCCAAAATTTAAGGTCATTCTCTTTGGAAATGAATTTTTCATTCAAGAAGGATCCTGGAATCTATATTAGGGATTTTTTATGCTTCATAGGTACAAAATTCTAAGAGAAAAATCAATGGGAAATCACTGAATTATGATATCTACAAAAATATCTAAATAAAAAGTATATAAAAATTATAATAAAATTTACTAAAAAATTAGTAGAAAAAATGATATGAAAATAAACTAAATAAAAAATAGATAAACCAACTATTCATGGTCTCTATGAAATAATAAAATTAGAAATGTGAAAGGAAATCACATCTTCATGATGTTTGTAAACATTCTAAAATCAAGAAATATACCTAGTCATTTCTAAAAAAATATACTTCCTATGTTCATTATGCGGACCTTCAATAATTTTGGTATTACATAAAAAATATAAATAAGAAAATGACTAAAAAATATTTTAAATAAAATAGAAATTAACATATGAAATACATCTTCACGGATTCTAGTATATTGATGGGTTACTACATATTTCCTAAATTTTTAAATTTAATAACCACAATTAATGTCATTATTTTTCACCAGATACCATTGAATCATTGAGATAAATAATTAATTTGTTTTGATATATATTTTGATAGTGGAATATTATTATATATATACTAATACTTATCCATTTGTATAAATCCATAAGGGGTTTTTCTCACAGACCATCCTCATACCATGATATAGATGATATTTAGACACTACCCTATTATAGATTGTTTTGTTCAAACATAACATAAATCATATAATTTGATGTTTATTTGTAAAATTTTGATTATGGTGTTTTAAAAAATGATAAAATTTGCAACTTCCCCAACCCAAGAGCTGCTAGAAAGGTGATCCGATCTAGGTCAGCCACATGGCCTCAAGAACATCTCCCCGAACGCCAGAGGCTACCGACATGTAGTGAGGCCCTTCTTAACGTATCGGTGGGGGAGACCATTCCCTCATAAAAAAATTGAAATATACACCAGAAGAAAATAAATTTATTACAAGTAGAAAAAGAAAATAAATTATCCCAATTTAATAAATGAAAATTGTATAAAGTGATATATAAAACCAAATACTAAATGATGTTATGCAAGGATGTCTATACTAAAGTAAAAGGACCAAAAAATAGAAATACAAGCATGTTATTAAAATTGTAATGAAAATGAAATAACGTGGAACAACTGCATCTCGAGAAAAGGCTCAGTCCTATGGCCCCAATATTTATCCCATTTTCTAAGAAACACTCAAGAATCAGAAGCATCACACTTCCCTTTATCCACACATGTGACCATATAACATACCAGGGGTACCAAAAAGTGCCTGATAAGGGTGTGAGATATAATGTCAGTAAACCGGAACCCATGGTGTCTAGACCTTTCCATTTCATGATTTTGAAAAAAATAGTATGAAATATTTATAACAAATTCAATAAACTTAAATAAATAAAAATAACTGTAACTTGGTCTGGGTTCCCAAGCGGACACCCATCCCATACCACCTGGTTCAGCGTAAGCCGAGAATATAAATGAAGTACCTATATAAAGCAAGATACATATATATATATATAAGACTATACAATAGAAGGTAGACTAAAAAAGTATATACCCCCAAGCTTGTTTTATATCTTGGGGTCAAATTTATGTGTCAAGAAAAGTGTGATTAAAGGCACCAGAGTTGTATCAAAATTCACAAGAAACTCAAAGTATCATCAACAAAAACCTTACATGCATTAGTATTATTATTATATTAATGTTTAGAGTTGGAGTCTAAGCCCATCCTGAAGGTATCACTCTGGTAAATCCTTCAATTTATCCAATACCACCAAGTCCATCCATGATAATCTTCCAAAATACCAAATATCGCTCGAGGAATGGTTTTATCATGAGTTCATCCCGGGTATTGCACATAAAGTGGTTGAGTATCACCTGAGGCTTTGAATACTAACATTTATAATGGTTCCTTCCTTGAGTTTCCCTTAGGGAACTGATATCACTCATTAGTATATAGAAATCCCAGGGAAACCCTTGTATAGAAAACCCGAAGAAATCACCTCCCCAACGTGTAGTGTGATAACCAATCAAGAATGGAGAGTCCCATGTTTTCCTTAATACAGAACCCACATTTTTTTATTTTCCTATGTTTAATTATATTTTAAGGTAGAAGATATCACAAATTATGCATTTACAATTACAAAAAAACAATTTAAGCAACAAAGAGCCACGTACTTCCTGATCATTCAAGCCAAACTGTCACAATCAAAACACTTTATCAGCAAAAGAAAAAAAATGGACTTTTTTTTATAATATAAAATCACAGTAAGAATTTTAAATAAGTAAATCATTAAGCATAAAAAACCAACAAAACTCCAAAATTCATGGTTCACATTTATCCTAGAAAATTTATTTGATTTAAAACTCAACCAAAGAGGGTTGGAGAAACATATGCATTTAATAAATTAAATATTCAGTGCTAATTAAATTTAGAACGATTATGTAGGCACACCTAAAGGGGTATCCAGTGATGTTTCAATAATTTAAACAAGTTGGTTCACCTCAAACAGGGCCTCAATAGTCTAGAAAAGCAGTTTAATCAAATTATATTGAGTAAAGTTGAGTATCGCCAGTAGGGACCGATGAGCAGAACCAATTTGTAATGTAAAAGACTCAACAAAATGATTGGAAAGAGATTAGACAACCTAAATTGAAGTTGTATTATATCCCACACCCTACGAAAACCTTTGATTTGACATAAAATATGAGAAATCAAAGGATTTAAGAAAAAACCCAATTTCGGGTAAAACAACCCGTAGAAAATCATGTGAAGAAGAGTGGATGAAACTCAAGGATTCTTGGTGTATAAGATTAGCGTTGTCGATAACTTCACAATGCATCTAATGGTGTTGAAAAAAAAAGAATAATCAGAGGTGCAATAGGCTTCCGAAGTGGAAATGGGGTGTGGCGCACCACTTGGAGAGGAGGGGGGCACGACACACAGGAGAGGAGAGGGAGAGAAGAGAAAAGAAAAAAAAAAGATAGGAAATAAATAAGGAAAGAAGGAAAAAAGGAAAGAAAGGAAAGAATGAAAAGGGAAAATAATAAGGTAAAATAAAAATAAAATAAAATGTAAGAGAAAGGAAACTAAAAAAAATAAAAAAAATCCAAACCTATTTTTAATTATTCTTACTCTTCTCATGGCCGCTTTTTATTTTATTATTTATTTTCATTATTTTTTCATCTCTTTTGTTTTTTTAAATATATTTTTATTCCTTTTATTACCATTTTATTAATATTACCTAAACCTTGCACTAGGGGTTGATGTATTAATTTACAAAAATCCTGTGAAAATATTTAAATAATATAATAGATGCTCAGGACCTGCAAAAGGCTACTAGGTAAAGCAAATATATATATATATATATATTTACACCTGTGCATAAAAATACATATATATATATTCCATATATATACACACCAATATCGTTTACCCCAATTAATAATAATAATAATAACACCAATATTTTATTATTATTATTAAATCTATCTTATAATTATCATCATGAATAGTTCAATCAAAACATTCACTAAAATCGTGAAGTTAATAAATTTTCCACACAATAGAATTTATGTGGGAAATTAATTATGTTTTATCTCACCCAAAAATAAATATCCACTCATATATATACATGTTATATGTGTATACACACACACATGTATATACATATAAATATACCCACATATGTATATATATACATATATATTTAATCAACATATATATATATACATTATATATATACACCAATTTTTTTCTCCTAATCAAATAATAATAACAATAATTAATTTTTTTATTATTTAATACAACCCATCAATGATAACATTAAAAATTTAAAAACACCAACCATTAAAAAGGGTATAATGGTTATTAAATTATTTTGATTTCACATTTGTATTTAATTAGAATAATTAATAATATCACAATTATTAAATTTCCCACTTATTATTTACACCACAACACAATTTATTAATTATGGAAGTTCATTTTCATTTTTTTTCAACACAAATAATATTTTTAATAATAAAATTATTATTATTATTTCCAATGGTCGAAAAAATATTTATAAACTAATGAAATTATCTTCAGGTGAGATCTTAAAAAATGGTTGGAGTTTGGAAATGTTATACCTTGCCTAGGGAACCCCATGTCCCGGACCTAATGATGGTCTCATATTTCTCATATGACTCATCGTTTATGAGAAAATAATTATTTATTATAAAAAAATGGAATAATAAATTAATTAAAAATAAAGAGGCTATTATCAAGTGTGAGGTTTCCAAACACCCAATGCAAATCAATGTTATACCCTGCCTTGGGTAAATCCATCATTCTAGACCTAACTGTGGTCTCAGATTTCTTATACGATGCACCGTTTAAGATTTTTTTTTGAAAAAAAACACACACATGTATGAATAAATATATTTAATATTTTTATTCTATCAATTTCAAAGGGTCTATGGATCTAAGAATCCCACATTGACTTAGTGTCTAACCTGTAAAATATTTTATAAAATATTTCATAGTGATAAAGAGTTCTTTAACCCTTTATTTAATTTATTTCCATTTTAATTTTAATCTAATTAATTTAATTAAATTTCATTAAAAGACACATCATAGTGTCAACTTTTGAAAATAAAAAGTTCTGATACTCAGTTTTAAAACTGTCCTGCCTAGCTAATGGAAAAATTTAATTTCCTTTTCTTTTTTAGTTTGATTCATAACATGGAACATTACAACCTTCCCACCTTTGAACTTATTTTCCCCGATAAGACTTTTGTAACAATGTTACCCACACCCGACCTACAAGGGTCATGAAGTCTCACACAAAAGGTCATGTTGCATCTCAAAAAACCCAACGCACATTCAAGCATCAGTTAGGAAAGTGACAAATAAGAAATTGTGATTTCATCCAATGATCATTTTCTAAATGAAAAACTGAGATGACACTTACCTGAGCCCGATTAGATAGAGACATGACCGCACCGTAATCTCATTAAACATCAGGCCAAAGGTACTTCCCACCTTAGGCTTATGTTTTAGAAATAAGAAAATTACGAGTCACGACACCCTCCACCAATGGAATTGTGTAACGCCCCCACCCTAGTTACCTATAGTTGGTGCATTATTACATAAAGATGTCATGATCACAAAAGATTAAGTCTCGAAAGACCGATTAATTTAGTAGAATTGGTAACACTAGATACATTTATAAGTCTTACATTACATCATAAAGTGAAAAACTACAATGACATAGTCTCCATAGTCTACACTCATATCCCATCAGACTATCCCTTCTGGTCAGTCATAAAATACTTCTTCAAATCCTGGGAAAAATAAAACATAGAAAGGGGTGAGCTTAGATGATTAGTAAGGATAACAATATAGCTGAAACTTTCATAAATATTCATAAACATTTATGGCAATTTATAACTAAAACAAATGCCTTTTAAACTTGAACTTCAGCATAATATGGAAAAAATAAAATGAAATAATTCCATTTACTTATTCACATGGATATTCTTCTAGTCAAACAATCACATGCAATATCAATAAACACTTTTATAATGATGTAATGAATAATGACAGACTATCATAACCACATAGTCAAGGCCTTATGCTAATAATACAAATAAGATTTTGTCAAGGCCTTGTGCCATGACACTAGTTTCTTTCATGAGACCTACCGATGCATTGAGGATCTATAACAGGATCCACCTATCACTTACTAAGTCCAATGTCCAAGCATTTTTTTTTGATTTTCAAATAAATCACATTATGGTTGAGTGAGAACCAAACGAGAGGATGCCCAAGGTGATCCACCATTGTAGGCATGAGACAAAAAAACCCAAAAATAACTTTATGGATGAGTGAGAATCACAAGTTACACCCGAAAATCATCTTCATACATACCTTCAGAAACATCTTGTTCCCTCTCAGAATCAAGAATCGAATCCTCAGACACAAGACCAGAATGACGGCTGATGGAGCGAGTGCGCACCCTACCCAACCAACCTGCCTCCTTCCTGACATGGACCTATTAGGAAACACCTATATTGAACAACTCTCTTGCTTTCCCCCCCGCAATTTTGGCTTTCTTTTTGGCTGGGTCATAGAAACATTTTCCATTTGTTCCCCTGACGCACCAACAACAAAAGTGGCACTCCCTTTGGCCCCATCGGTTGTTGGTAAACATTGCAGTGTTGGATAATCTCTTCTCCCATTAGGGTCATCCCTTCTCCCATCAATTTCACCCACCACACCATGAACAAAATTATCATATGAAGGGCCAAAACTCTCAAAAACCACAACAGCGATGCCCATACCTTTCTTATCTCCCCCCGGTGCAAGCGTCTTCTCCATAAACCATGAATGGTATAAAAATAACACATACACAATAAAAAATATCACAAATCCTTAAATAATTTATTTAAGTTTCATATCATAATAAATCAACTTCAAATAATCTTAAAATCCATCAAAGGATGTTGACATAGATGAAATCGAAACTATTTGAGAGAAATATCTCTTTTTTTTAAATCATTTAAAAGTCACATAATTATAAAAGAAAACATTTACTTTGAAAATATTCTTATAATCTTTTAAGGGAATCTTTGAAAAATTTATAACGGCGGAAAATAGCTACCCCCGCCGTATAAGTTAAAAAATACATTCTTACCTTAATTCTGTCGAAAAGGTTAAAAAGGACCTTGTTTGGAAAACGACAAAAAGATTCCTTTATAAACATCTTATAAAAAGTAAAACAAGGGTATAAATTACTTTAACCCACATTATATAAAATATTAATAATGTTTTGAAATACATATTTAAGAAACATGGATGTGGATGATAAAGAGGTCCCAGTAGATAATTACGTATAAACAACCTCGGATAATGAAGAGATTGTAAAATAAACCGTTAACTTGTACTTTCCCTTGGTTGAGGTTAGGTTAACCTCCTGTATAATGGTGAAATAATTTTTATTAAATTATATAATAATCATATACATTAATATGATATCATATATTATCTTTTAACATTGCTTTCTTAATAATATCTTAGTATTATCGTCGTTTTGGGTGTAAACAGATTCATTTTCCTTTATATTAATTGTTATGTGAGTCATATTTGTTATGGATGGGATGTATCTTATTCATATCTAGAATTATATCAAGTATTTAAACATTATTTTTAATCATATAATGAAAATTAGTCTTTAATGGATACGATGGGGAATGAATCTTATCGTGTTTGTGGAGACGGTAATCCGTACGTACGCACGAGCGACAATATTATTATCTTGATATTAAAATAATATATAATTGGATGGTATATCATAAATAAAGAATCCCTATCTTGTTATATTTATTATTTACATGAATTACACATCTTTATTATACCCATCCATGTAATAATGTATTGAATAACAATTACACCACGACATGGAGGCGGTAATCCGTACGTATGCACGTATGGTGACATGTCATTCAAAGGATGGATAGAATAATGAATATTACTGTACCATATTTATAATAACATCACAGTATATATAATATAATGGAGTTATTATTTTATAATGGAAATAACAAAGAAAGAAGAAGTGGAAGAAGAAAAGAACTTGAAAGAGGGTGGTGAAATTATTACCTCTTCTTCGGGTTCTTCCTTTTTATTTGATCAAAATGGCTCCTAAAGTTAGATTTCTGACTAAAAGAATGCCTCTTGGATAATGTGAGGATAGTTTATAGGGTATTTGGGCAGATTTTGGCTGAGAAAAATGGATTCGATGGTGTGAATTAGAGAGAAGGTGGAGTTCCATTTTATAAGAGGGGTAAGGGGCACCTTAGGAAAACTAGAAATATTATTTTATAATAAACTAATATTCAGTTTCTAATGGCTCTAAAATGTATTATTTAAATTATAATGTGGGTATGGGTCAAAAAACACTCAAAAAATAGGTTTTAGACAGGTTTGGGTCACTATATTAACTTTATCTTTTAGATTTAACTCTTAGTTAAGTAGTTTGACATTTACCATGTCTCTTTGTATTTTTATATTATATGGTTAATAAACCTACTATATAATTCCATGAGAACACCAATTGGGTCATTAATGATAAACCTATCAATATATAATTCCTTTGTCTAAACCTTATATTTTTAGGAATATAATATCAATTAATAATATAATATTTATTTGAAAAACTCTTTTATGTTAATTTTGACACTATTTGGTATTTTGCTTTTTCTAAATTCATAACAGAATTATTACTTAGAACAAAATTCATATAACCAACCCTAATATATCATATTAACCTTTAAAATTATTGGAATTCATAAAAATTCAAAAATTATATAAATTTGGATATTTATAATATAAATTATTTTAATATTTCATTAATTAGGTAATTACTGCATAACCATTATGTCATAAATAAATTAAATTATTTAATGTCTAAATATTATAAATAAAATAAAATTATATAGTAAATCGTTTTATATTTCTAATTAATATTTATAATCGAATTTATCTTATATATAACCGTATATTAAAAATGTTTTTGTTATTAAACATTGATTTTAACTTTTTTAACTCATCTTTGAATTAAATAATAATAAATGTCCTAATCTAATCCAAATGGACCAAATAGGTTCATATTTTATTCCTAAGGTTGTTTTTTGTCGAAATAAACTTATCCAAGAGAATTAGGATATGTGTTAGGGTAATAATAATATCATTTACCATTAATTACCCTATTTAGTTTTAATCGTGGTAAATAAAAGTTAAAAGTTTCTATTCACCGAAAATTATTTTTATATTATTGAAACACATTTTACTCCTTGCTATTAACCATGTCTCTTGGATTTTTGAAATACCACTCCCAAAAGCAGTAAAATTAATTTTTATGTGAATTTTAAAATTCTCCTAGGAGATGGGTAAAAGACGGTGAAAAATTAAATAAAATTTTTATACATCTAAAATTATTATAAACTTAATCCAATGAATAACATTGAACTTATATAGGTATTATGTATCTATTTTTACCTAAAATAAATTTAAATAAAATAAATAATTATTTAAATAAAAATTCGGTTTTAAACTATAACTCAGTGTTTTTCACTATTCATAAAAAATTTAAAGTTTTCAGAAAAATACCAAAAATTTACCCTAAGATAATTGAGATATTCTGAATCAAAAAATGAATCCCATTTTGAAAGATAAAATTTATGAAATTTCAAAAAGTGTGTATTACTATTGATAACAGGTAGTCTGATTGGTTTTGGTTTAAGGACCCGACCTTAAACATTACTTAATATTGAGTAATTTCAAGAATACACATTAAGGATAATTTCAGGTTTAGAGTTTTAAAAAATTAGATCATAAAGCATGCATTACATTCCACATTTAAACAAGGTGGTTACATCAAAGACAATATTCATTTTCTTCCACCAAAGGAAACATAGTTAAAACAAAACATGGGTTTTTCTTGACACTTCCTCGACACTATCACCACATCATGTAATTTTCCCTTGACCTATGAAAAACATCTCAAAAACTTGGGATCAACATAAAAATCTCAGTAAGGGATATAAAAGTACGGAAATAAAACATTAGTCCATGTATATATAAGAATAAATGAAATCATACTTTACTCATAAAGCATAATCACTTTAACATACCTCATTAAATCATAAGATTTAAGAATAACTCATAGAAATCATAAGACATAAAGGTAACTTGAGGCATTAATAACATTCTTATATAGGGAGTAAACCTCATGGTTACGTTTGGAATACCCATCACAATATATTCCCTAAATCTCTTCGGAGAAACCTTAGTGTTTAACTTCTTCGCGTTACCCAATGCATTGGAGATCTATCTTGGGCTCACATAACCTTAGTTTATCATGGAACCACCCATCTTCATAAACAATTCCCAAGAACCATAACATAATCGTATCACATAAAACATGCATAAAGAAAACATAACATTTCCACATTTCAATCACAAGATATCAATACAACACATTGATATAATAAAAACATTATGAATACCATTTTCAATACCAAAATAAAAGAAAAGTAAAACATGGTATTTATTTTTCATTTTAAAAAAAGTTATGTCTTGTAGAGGAAGCTGAAACTCAAATAATGGTCACGGCGGTGGAGAAGTAGTTGTGGCCGCATATGTAAGAAAAAAACATTCATTTTTTCATTTAGTAAAACACTTCATGTAAAAATATTCCTTTTCAATGAAATTAAAATTCAAAAGGGTTTATTATACAACTAATAAAAGAATGTCGTATATAATCTGAAGTATGCCTCAACAAAAAGAGATTGAGACAAAGTCCTTTACCTCAAGTCCAACTTGTCTTGTTCATTTCTCTATATTCCTGAATAATAAACGTTGGTCAAAATATAATTTCTTAAGGACTTACTTTAAAGTTTATTATTCAATTCATATCGCATATTATCATGTTATAATAATTTGTTAATTATGTGAGTTCATATCATACGTTTTTTCGATGTTCGGTACATGAGTAAAAAATGAACTTGTTTGAAAATAATTGCCCATGTAGTTATAAGTTAATAATCTCCATAATGGTATTAATGTTTTTAATATCATACATATCCAGTATATATTCATTTTATACTATTTCATAACAATTGGAGATAAAAAAAATGAAATTCACCATTCATGGAGACGGTAGGCCGTACGTACGCATGAACACTACTTTCATTTCATTGTCATATTAAAGGAATTAAAACTAAATGGAACATATATATTTTATAATTATAGTATAATATATATTTTATATAGGTAACATATGTTCATTAATTACATTCTTTATAAATTCCATGTCTGGCACGAACGAGTCACATCACTTGAGGGGGCGGTAGTCCACACTTCCTTAGATGAAATTATCGCATTTGAACAACATGAAAAGCATAAAGGTATGTTTTAAATATAAAATACAGAAGCCTAGAGAGGGAATAAATATAATATATACCATATATAAATATGGTGACATCATAATGGCCACCATGAAAGGTGTTAAAATAATATTGAACAATCATCGTTTCATGAGGCAGTAATTCACCACCCACAGAAACAGTATGTTCTTTAAACATTAGACAGAGGTGTGTGTAAGTGTAGGTAGAATACCTATAATAACAACATACTAGTATATTTATGATACTGGTGTTATTATGGGTTCAAATAATTAGAATATAGTGGGGAGTGAAGAAGGAAAATAAAAGAATGAAACTCGAGAGAAGACATTACGTCTAAATCGGGTAACTCTTTTTGATTTGAGCCAAAGGCTTCCTTGGAAAGACTTCTGCCCAATGTAAGGCTTATAAAAGTAAGAGAGGGATGTGTAGAGATAATATGAGCAGAGTTTGGATGAGCCATGGGCTTGAGATGTGTGGGTAAGGGGGTAGAGGTGGGGGCCTTTTATAAGAGGGACGAGGGTCACTTTTCGAAAGTCTTGAAATGTTACTTTATTATGAAATGATTTTCAGATTCTAAAGGTCCCACAATAATATATTTCAAGAATAAGGTGATGAGGGTTCTAAATACACCCATCCAATAGGTTTTAGACAAGTTTATGTCTTAGAGTTTACCTTATCTATTTATTTTATTTAAATAATTCATTAATGAGGTAATCACTACATCATCATGGTGTCCTAAATAAATTTATTTATTTAACGCCTAAAAATTATAAATAAATTATCATAATTTAGGAAATATTATTATATTTCAAATGAATATTTATAGTCAAAAATATGACTTGTATAACCCCATGTAAAAATTGTTTTAGTAAAACAATACATGCTTGTGACATTTTTATTTTTACTTAAAATAAAAATGTATTAACGTCATTATCTTAACCAAGTGGCTCCATGGGGTCCCAAAAATTGACCCATGGATTGTATTGGTCTACCATGACTCATTCAATAAGCTTAGGACATGTGTAAAGGTATTTTCATATTATTATAACATTATTTTTATCTTAAATTATCCAAATTATCTCTAATTGTGATTAATAAAACTCAAAAGTTACTATTCACCAAAATTATTTTCATCCCATTGAACCAAATTTTACATACTAATGACAAACATGTATGTCGGATTTTCAAAATTCAATTCACAGAAGCAATAAAATTTTATTTAAACAAAAAATTAGTTTTTTTAACTACCACTTAGTGGTTTCACTATACAGAAAATATTGATGTTTTTCAGAAAAAAACCAAAAATTCACCCTAAGAAATATTTGATATTACAAATTCAAAAATGATGTAAATTTTACCAAAATCAAAACATAGAAGTTTCATTAATTAATTTTATAATTAATTCCCACTGTCAAAACAAATAATGGGTTTTTAAGAAACAATATCTATCAAAATATTGACAATTGTTTATGTCCATTTTCAAAGTGAAATTAATTATAATTACCACCATTGGATTAAATGGTAAAAATATATTATAGTTACACTTTAAAACCAATTAAAAAGATAACCTAACCATATAATTAAATTAGATAAAAAACTTTTTTGATGTAAAATGCAGTATTTTTCACTATTCAATAAAAAAAGAACTTTGTCAGAAAAATACCAAAAATTTATCAAAAGTAAATTTAAATGTACCAATTCTAAAGAATAAGTTTATTTTGAAAAATAAAGCTTATAAAATTGTCAACAGTTAGATTTAAAAATGGGTTTCCATCAAAAGGCTGTAAAACAATCTTTTAAAATATTAGAGTATTCTATGTTTATGACTGGATTTATTCTCATTTTAAGCCTCTAAAACACTATCTGATTCATAAATAGACATAGATATGAAAATCTATTATTCTTTACTTACTTGGGATGTTACATCCTTCCCCCCTTTAGAAAATTGCGTCCCCGCAATTTATTTACTTATCGAATAGGTGGGGGTCTTTATCCTTCATTGCATTTTCAGATTTCCATGTTGCCTCTTCAATCATGTTGTTTTTCCACAAGACCTTTACTTGATTAATCACCTTATTCCAAAAAACTTGCTCCCTATGGTCAAGAATATGGACCAGTTGTTCCTCATAAGATAGATTCTCTTCCAGCTGAACTACCTTTGGACTCAAAACATGAGATTGATCTTGCATGTACTTCATTAAAATTGAAACATAAAAAACATTGTGTACCTAAGATAAACATGGAGGTAAAGACACTCGGTATGAAACTTATCCAACTCTCTCTATAATTTCACATGGTCCAATGAACCTTGGACTCAGCTTTCCTTTCTTACCAAATCGCATCACACTTTTCCATGGTGAAACTTTGAAGAAGACATGATCACCTACCTCAAAAGAGAGATCATTCCTCCTGTTGTCCATATAACTTTTCTGCCTACTCTGAGCTATTCTCATGTGTTTCTTTATCAACTGAACTTTTTCTTCCAACTCTTCACCAATGCTGGTCCCATCAGATTCCATTCACCCACTTCATACCAAAAAGTTGGAGTTCGACACTGCTTCCCATATAATGCCTTAAATGGTGCCATCTGTATATTGGAATTAATACTATTATTATAAGAAAACTCATCCAATGAAAGATTTTAGACCCAACTTCCCTGATAATCCATCGAACAAGCACATAGCATATCCTCCAAAGTCTGAATTGTTCATTATGACTACCCATCTGATTGAGGATGAAAACCTGTACTAAAATTTAATTCTGTACCCAACGACTTCTGAAGTCCTTTCAAAAAGTTAGTAGTGAACCTGGGATCATGATCAGATACAGTGGAGAGGGGAACTCTGTGTAACCTTACTATCTCTTTAAGATACAATCATGAAAGTTGATCTAGGGAAAAAGTATATCGTTTGCAAGGAAATGAGTAGATTTAGTCAAGAAATCTATAATACCACAGATTGAATTATTACCTCGAGGTGTATTCGGTAATCCCACAATAAAGTCCATGGATATATTCTCTCATTTCCACTCTGGCACTGGTAAAAGCTGAAGCATCCCTTTCGGTAACTGCCACTCTGCTTTACCCTGTTAACAATTCAAACACTTCACAGTAAAATCAGCAATATCTCTTTTCATTCTATCCCACAAGTAATACTCCTGAAGATCTATGTACATCTTATGAACTGAAAATGGAGAACTATGAGCTTCACATAACACCTCTGTCTTCAACTGTGAATCACAAGGCACACACAATCTCTTCCAAAATCTCAAAACACAATCATTATCAATGTTTAATTCAGGTAACATACCCTTCTGAACCAGCTCTACCTTTTTCTGCAACTCACTATCCTGCTTCTGTACTTGCTTAATTCTGTCTGATAGAGAAGATTTCACTGATACCTGAAACAAAACAGAATAATTTCCTACACTAATAACTTCCAAGAAAAAATTCATCAAATCCTTCACCAAAGGATCACGTTCCAAACGTAACATGGTTAATGAAGAATTACTTTTTCGACTCAAAGCATCTGCCACTTTATTTTCTTTTCTCGGATGGTAATTAATTGTACAATCATAATCCTTGATTAATTTTAGCCATATACCCTGTCTCATGTTCAATTATTTCTGAGTGAATATATACTTTAAACATTTGTGATCAGTATATATTTCATACTTCACAACATACAAATGATGCCTCCAAATTTGTAAGGCGAAAATAGCAGCAGCTAATTCCAAATCTTGTGTAGGGTAATTTATCTCATGAGTTTTCAACTGACGTGAAGCAAAAACAATTACATGATCATTATGCATTAGGACACAACCAAGTACTTTCAATGAAGAACCACTGTAGATAACTAACTCACCATTCCTCTAAGGTAGTTCCAATACTAATGCATTCACGAATATTCTTTTCAATTCTTGAAAACAATCATCACATTCTTTTGTCCAGATAAACTTAACACCCTTCTGAGTTATCTTAGTCAACAGGAAGGACAACTGTGCAAACTTTTTAAAAAACCATCGGTAATATCCTACCAAACCAAGAAAACTACGAATCTCGGTTACATTTGTGGGTCTTGTCCATTTTTCAACAACCTTTATTTTTACAGGATCAATAGTTATTCCATCTTTAGAAACAATGTAACCAAGGAAAGAAATTTGTTGCAACCAAAACTCACACTTGATGAATTTCCCATACAATTTATTTTCTTTTAAGGATTTCAAAATAACCCTTAAATGACTTTCATGCTCCTCTTTACTTTTATAAAACATCATAATATCATCAACGAAAACAACCAAAAACTTATCCAAGAACTCATGGAAAATTATATTCATAAGGTCCATGAATATAGCAGGTGCATTGGTTAACCCAAAAGGCATAAGTAAAAATTCATAATGGCCATATCATGTACGAAATGTGGTCTTAAGAATATCTTCTTCCTTTACCTTCAATTGATGGTACCCCGATCTCAATTCAATATTTGAAAAATACTGAGCTCCCTGGAGCTGATCAAACAAATAATCGATATGAGGAAAAGGATATTTGATCTTAACAGTGATGTTATTCAAGGCTCTATAATCAATGCAAAGTCTCATTGAACCATATTTCTTTTTAACAAATAATACAGGAGAACCCCATGCTGATGTGCTAGGTGGAATGAAACCTTTATCTAATAAATCTTGCAATTTCTCCTTTAACTCTAAAAGTTCTATTTGAGTCATTCGATAAGGGGGTTTTAAAATTG
Organism: Viscum album; assembly: GCA_963277665.1. NCBI lineage: Eukaryota > Viridiplantae > Streptophyta > Magnoliopsida > Santalales > Viscaceae > Viscum > Viscum album. Next base: position 627,579,033 of record OY728134.1, on the reverse strand, counting down.
GCTTAGCATCAGGAAATAATTCAATATTAAATTCAAATTTCTGATCTGGTATCATTCCAGGAAACTCATCAGGAAAAATATCAGGATTCTCATTTACCACTAGCACATCATTAATATGAAAGGTTCATTTGTTTTCAACAATATGTGCAAGGTAACATTCATTTCCATCTTTTACAAGTTTCACAGCCTCTTGATATGTTATCAATAGTAAGGGTTCATTCTTATACACAAACTGAAAGTCTTTCTGAAAAGAAACTTCTTTATCTCTACAGTTAATCTTAGCATGGTAAACGGAGAGCCAATCCATACACAGGGTAACATCAAACTCTACTAGAGGTAAAACAATAAGGTTTCCAAGTAGTTTCTTTCCATAGATAAGGATAAGAAGATTCTTATAAATTCTATTTGCCTCAACATTTCCTCCATCTATTTTTACCACAAGTTCAAGAGTCATTTCATGATATGGAATGACCAATTTACTAGAAAATTTCTTCGAGTTGAAAGAATGTGTAGACCCTGAATCAAACAGCACGTTGGAATAATCTGAAAAAATAAACAAAGTACCTGTTACCACTTCATTTTATGACCCAACATTTGCTGAAGTAGTTGCAAAGGATTTCACCACACCTTTCTGCTTGTAGTCTAACTGATTCCCATCGTTCGAGTTCTTTTTCAGACACTCATTTTCATAATGAACCATCTCATTTTACTTGAAACACTTCACGAACTTAAATTAAATTTGGTCTTACCATTACCCTGATCTTTTCCAGTGCAATCATGAGACTTATTTCCCACCTTACCACATCAAAATCACTTTCTAGAATTCAAAAGACATTCCCCATCATGCTTTTTACCACATTTATCACAAACTACAAACTTATTTTTCTTACCATCAAACCTTTTTGAAGGATTCTTCCCTTTCTCCTGCCACCTCGGTATCTTCTTCTGTTGGTTGTCATAGAACACTTGATCATCAGAAAACTCCATTTCCACCTTCTCGGCACATCGAACAAGCTGTTCATAACTTTTTAACTCATGAGAAGATAATGCCCTTTGATATTTCGGCTTTAATCCTGAGTAAAAACGATTGATTTTGCTATCAAGGTCTCTGATAAAATTTTAAGCATACCTTACCAATCGAGTGAACTTTTCTTTATAAGTAGCCACTGGGTCATCCTGTTGCCTCAATTCCAAAAATCATTTTTCCATCCTAAGTCGAATAACCATAGGAAAATATTTCTCAAGAAACATACCTTTGAATTTATCCCAGTAAAGAGAATCAATCTCATCAACGTCCCTGATATTTTTTACCATCGACCACCATTGATCTGCTTCAACCACCAAACAGTAAACAACAAGACTAACCTATTGATTGTCTAAACACCCAGTGACATAGAAAATCTTCTCCAGTGATTTAATCCACCCTTTAGCTAGCACAGGGTCAGATCATCCTATGAATGATGGGGGATGTTGCCTCATGAAATGTTCCACCACTGACACGTTCCTCTGTAGTTGATCTGGCTGATCTCGTGCATGGATACCACGACCATTTATCGCTTGAGTCAACTGTACCATTACTGCAACAAAGTGTTCATTTCCAATTCCGACCATCTCAGGATGCTGATTTGGAAGGTCATTTCCTTCTGTATGCCTTCCTAGTACTGCTTCCCTGTTTCCATTGCAGAAAACCATTCTGAACAAACATGTCTTAGATGAAGAAACATGGTAATCTCCAAATTCTATATAATTTCAATTTGACCATAAAGTAAAAAAAAATATTTTTGGATAATCATTTAATATAATTCAAACTTATAAAGTTATCTAAACTAACCTTTGATACCAACAATAAGGACCCGACCTTAAATATTACTTAATCTTGAGTTATTTCAAGAATACACATTGAAGACCTTTTCAAGTTTAGAGTTTTAGAGAATTAGATCATAAAACATGCATTACATTCCACATTTAAACAAGGTGGTTACATCAAAGATAGTATTCAGTTTCTTCAACCGAAGGAAAAATATTTAAAACAAAACATGGTTTCTTTCATGACACTATCATCACATCATGTACTTTTCCCTTGACCAGCGAAAAACATTTCAAAAACTTGGGATGAGCATAAAAAGCTCAGTAAGGGATATAAAAGTTTGGAAAGAAAACATTATTCCATGTATACATAAAAATCAGTGAAAGCATAATTTACTCATAAAACATAAGCACTTTAACATACCTAAAAAATCAGAAGATTTATGAATAACTCATAGAAATAATAATACATAAAGTTAACTTGAGGAATTCATAACTATTGGGTTGGAAAAAACAAGGGAATGATGGCAAGAGGGGGGTGAATTGCCTTTTTTAAAAAATTGATTAAGAAATTTAAATCAAAGTATAAATGCAGCGGAAAGTAAAGAGGCAAGACACAAGAACTTGATAACGGAGTTCGGCCAAAACCCGACCTACGTCTCCGCTCCCAACTCAACCGTTGAGAGATTCCTACCGCTTGCTTTTCAATGGTTTTAGCAAGAAACCCACTAGGCTTTGAGGTAGCACTAGGACCTATTACAGCTTTCTTTTATTGGTTTAGCAAGAACCCAATGCTTTTAATGGTTAAGCAATAACCCACTAGTCTTTTTACGGGTGAAGACTAGCTCACCGATCTCAAGCCTTTTACAAGGTAAGGCTTGACAACCTCTTCACACCTTAGTGGTGGTGTGAAACCCAAAAGAAGGGGGGAAGAGAAAAGGGTTGGGGTTTGTAGGCACAAACCCAATTTTAAGCTCAAAATAAATAAATGCAATAAAACCCGTAATTGGGAAGACTCGGGCGCCAATGGATGATGGAGTTGATGGGCGTGCTCTCCCAAGCTTCTTGAGTGGAGCTCCTTGGATGTGGAAGTTGTTGGAGCTCTTGGGGTTCCTTTGAAGGAAGTCGTCGGAGGTTGGCCAATTGATCCAAAATATGTCCGTTGGCTTCACAAGTGTTCCGGTAATTGTCCGGGGCTTCCTCAGCCTTTATTTATAGGCTAGTAACCCTTGGGGAGGCTTCGGAGCCGTTGGAGAGGTCTTCGGAGCCGTTGGGAGTCAAGTGGACAGGCTGGTCAACAGCCCAACGGCTAGTTTGACTGTGTCCACCGGCTGGCCGGTACAGTCCCACCGGCTGGCCGGTGTGTGCAAAAAGGCATAGGATTCTTGTCCAGGGGCCACCGGCTGACCGGTACATCTCCACCGGCTGGCCGGTGCCTTGATAGAGAAGAAGAGTCTTGATCCAGGCTCCACCGGTCGACCGGTGAGGAGCCACCGGCTGGCCGGTGGCAAGACAGTAGCAAATACTATTTGAGCTGGGTGCCACAGGTCGACCGGTGGCAGAGCCACCGGTCGACCGGTGGGAAGGCAGTAGCTTCCACTGTTTGGTCTGGGTGCCACCGGCTGGCCGGTGACAGAGCCACCGGCTGACCGGTGGACTGAATTGTAGTCCATTTCTTGTCCATCCTTGGGCCAACTTCTTGGCAACCTTGTGCCTATCATCACAAACACTTAAAACACAATATTAGAAACATAAGAGGGTGATTGTGATCATGAAAATCAAACCTCGAGGGGTTCGAGAGGTACAACAATCTCCCCCTATTTTGATGATCACAATCACCAAAACAATTAAAGTAAAAATGAAATTAAAAGGAAATGCAAAGCATGATGAAAAAGGATTCTCCCATTCTCCCCCAATCAATCAAGAAAATTCTCCCCCTTTGTGATTATCAAAATAGAATGGGGCATAAAACTTGATTGAGGGAAAGCATTGAAAAACAAGATTTGAGATTTGAAAATCAATTGAAATTTGAAATTTGAATTGAAAATTTGAATAACAGTTTGAATTGAAAGTTTTGAATCAAAAACCAATTGAAACCAAGAGTTGAAAATGAAAGATTGAATCGAAAGTTTTGAATAAAAAATTTGAAATGAGAATTTTGAATGAAATTTTTTAATTCACAAAAAGGCTTAAAAGAACCTAACTCCCCCTAAATAAGAACAATAAATCACCGGGGGAAGGAAATAAATTTTGGCCCGGAGAGACTCGCAAGAAGGGATTTTTCAATCCAAACTTGTCTCATAGCGGGTCTTCTCCTATAAAATTCATCGGAAAAGTAAAAAGACTTGGGTTGGCCATAACGGGCATTTTTACAATTACATTCATAAATAAGGTGCCCGGGCTTCTTGCAATAATTACAAAATTTATAACTAGAGCTCCCCCTTACAAAAACAGTGGGTGCATGGGAGGAGGAAGCTATATTGGAATATCCTAGCCCTTGGGTGGTTCTAGAAATTCGTTGGGAACCTAGGATATTGTTCAAATTTTGTTCCCCTTGGGTGAACTTAGCTAGGGTCTCCCTTAGGTCTTTGATGGTTGATTCCATGGAATCAACATTTGGAAAATTTTGGATTTTAAGGGTCAACTCTTCCTTCTCTTTAAGAAGTTGTTCTTTTTCAGAAGAGAGTTTTTTGAAAGACTTTTTCAAAGAAACAAATTTTGAAGAAAGCTCATGAAAACCATTTTCTAATTGGTCTCTAGCATGTGAGAGTTCTTCATAGGATAGATGATTTAAAGAATTGGAATTTGAAGAACAAGAGGAGGAGTCGGATGATGTTACCTCATGGAATGCCATTAGGCATTTGTTACCGTTGTCGCTCGAGGAAGAGGAGGAGGATGATGAAGAGGAGGTGTCACTCCATGTGGCCTTGAGGACCTTCTTCTTTCCTTTTTCCTTTGGCGTGGCCCGTTTCTTGTTGAGTGGGCAATCGGGCTTGATCTTTTCGTCGGGTTCTTGCTCTTGAGCGGGTTCTTGCTTTTGAGCGGGTTCTTGCTTTGGAGCTTCGCTAGTACCTTCATAGGTTAGTTCTAAAAGCTTCCAAATATCATGAGAAGATGTGCAAGAAGAAATACAATCAAAAACATAACGATCTAACCCACAATGTAGAGCATTCATGGCTTTGCCATCAAGCTCAAAATTTGCAATGTCTATGGGGGTCCATTTAGATTCGTCGAAAGAAGTGAGGGTAAAACCATGCATAACAATTTTAAAAATTGGATAGCCAATGATTTTAAGAAATGTTGACATGCGGGTTTTCCAAAAAGTATAATCGGCTCCATCAAAGAATGGAGCACGATCCAAAGAATGTCCTTCGGGGGAAAAAGAGGTTGAAGCGGTAGAAGCCATCAAAAAATAGGATCTTTAATTTGAAACCGGTTAGGGAATTATTCAAATACGCGCTCTGATACCAATTATTGGGTCGGAAAAAACAAGGGAATGATGGCAAGAGGGGGGTGAATTGCCTTTTTTAAAAAATTGATTAAGAAATTTAAATCAAAGTATAAATGCAGCGGAAAGTAAAGAGGCAAGACACAAGAACTTGATAACGGAGTTCGGCCAAAACCCGGCCTACGTCTCCGCTCCCAACTCAACCGTTGAGAGATTCCTACCGCTTGCTTTTCAATGGTTTTAGCAAGAAACCCACTAGGCTTTGAGGTAGCACTAGGACCTATTACAGCTTGCTTTTATTGGTTTAGCAAGAACCCAATGCTTTTAATGGTTAAGCAATAACCCACTAGTCTTTTTACGGGTGAAGACTAGCTCACCGATCTCAAGCCTTTTACAAGGTAAGGCTTGACAACCTCTTCACACCTTAGTGGTGGTGTGAAACCCAAAAGAAGGGGGGAAGAGAAAAGGGTTGGGGTTTGTAGGCACAAACCCAATTTTAAGCTCAAAATAAATAAATGCAATAAAACCCGTAATTGGGAAGACTCGGGCGCCAATGGATGATGGAGTTGATGGGCGTGCTCTCCCAAGCTTCTTGAGTGGAGCTCCTTGGATGTGGAAGTTGTTGGAGCTCTTGGGGTTCCTTTGAAGGAAGTCGTCGGAGGTTGGCCAATTGATCCAAAATATGTCCGTTGGCTTCACAAGTGTTCCGGTAATTGTCCGGGGCTTCCTCAGCCTTTATTTATAGGCTAGTAACCCTTGGGGAGGCTTCGGAGCCGTTGGAGAGGTCTTCGGAGCCGTTGGGAGTCAAGTGGACAGGCTGGTCAACAGCCCAACGGCTAGTTTGACTGTGTCCACCGGCTGGCCGGTACAGTCCCACCGGCTGGCCGGTGTGTGCAAAAAGGCATAGGATTCTTGTCCAGGGGCCACCGGCTGACCGGTACATCTCCACCGGCTGGCCGGTGCCTTGATAGAGAAGAAGAGTCTTGATCCAGGCTCCACCGGTCGACCGGTGAGGAGCCACCGGCTGGCCGGTGGCAAGACAGTAGCAAATACTATTTGAGCTGGGTGCCACAGGTCGACCGGTGGCAGAGCCACCGGTCGACCGGTGGGAAGGCAGTAGCTTCCACTGTTTGGTCTGGGTGCCACCGGCTGGCCGGTGACAGAGCCACCGGCTGACCGGTGGACTGAATTGTAGTCCATTTCTTGTCCATCCTTGGGCCAACTTCTTGGCAACCTTGTGCCTATCATCACAAACACTTAAAACACAATATTAGAAACATAAGAGGGTGATTGTGATCATGAAAATCAAACCTCGAGGGGTTCGAGAGGTACAACAATAACATTCTTACACGGGGAGTAACCCTCATAGTTACGTTTGGAATACCCATTGTAGTATATTCCCTAAATCTCTTCATAGAAACCTTAGTGTTTAACTCCTTTGTGTTACCTAATGCATTGGAGAGCTATCTCAGGCTCACCCGACCTTAGTTTATCACGAAACCAACCTTCTTCATAAACAATGGCCAAGAACCATAACATAATTGTATCACATAAAACACGCAAAATGGATGCATAACATTTGCACATTTCAATCACAAGATATCAATACAACACATTCATATAATAAAAACATTATCAAAACCATTTTCAATACCAAAATAAAAGAAAAGTAAAACATTGTATTTATTTTTCATTTTAAACAAATTTATGGCTTGTAGTGGAAGCCGAAACTCAAATAATAGTCATGGTGGTGGAGAAGTAATTGTCGCCGCATACGTAAGACAAAAACATTCCATTTATCGTTTAGTAAAATGCTTCGTGTAAAAAGATTCATTTTGAATTAAATTAAAAGTCAAAATGGATTATTATACAACTAATAAAATAAGGTCATATATAAATTAAAGTATGCCTCAATGAAAGGAGATTGAGATGAAGTCCCTTACCTCAAGTCCGGCTTGTCTTGTTCATTTATTTATATTCCAGAATAATAAACGTTGGCCAATTTATAATTTCTTAAGGACTTCCTTTAATGTTTATTATTCAATTAATATCACATATTATCATGTTATAATAACTAGTTAATTGTGTGAGTTCATATCATACGTTTTGTCGATGTTCGGTAGATGAGTCAAAAATGAACTTGTTTGAAAAGAATTACCCATGTAGTTAAAATTATATCATCTCTAGAATGGTAATAACGATTTAAATATCATATATATCCATTATATATTCATTTTATACTATTCCATAAAAATTGGAGATAAAAAAAATGAAATGAACCTTTCATGGAGACGGTAGGCCGTACGTATGCATGAACACTACTTTCATTTCATTGTCATATTAAAGGAATTAAAACTAAATGTGACATATATATTTTATAATTATAGTATAATATATATGTTATATAGGTAACATATGTTCATTAATTACATTCTTTATAAATTCCATGTTTGGCATGAACGAGTCACATCACTTGAGGGGGCGGTAGTCCACACTTCCTCAGATGAAATTATTGCATTTGCACAACATGCAAAGAATAAAGGTATGTTTTAAATATAAAATACAGAAGAATAGAGAGGGAATAAATATAATATATACCATATATAAATACAGGGACATCATAATGGCCACTATGAAAGGTGGTAAAAGAATATTGAATAATCATCGTTTCATGAGGTAGTAATTCACCACCCACAGAAACAGTATGTTTTTTAACCATTAGACGGAGGTGTGTGTAAGTGTAGGTAGAATACCTATCATAACAAAATCCTAGTATATTTAGGATACTGGTGTTATTATGGGTTCAAATAATTAAAAGATAGTGGTGAGTGAAGAAGGAAAATAAAAGAATGAAACTCAGGAGAAGACATTACCTCTAAATAGGGTAACTCTTTTTTATTTGAGAAAAAGGATTCCTTGGAAATACTTCTGTCTAAAGTGAGGATTCTAGGAGTAATAGAGGGATGTAGAGAGATAATATGAGTAGAGGTTGGACGATCCAAGGGCTTTAGAGGTGTGGGTATGGGGGTAGAGGTGGGGGCCTTTTATAAGAGGGAGGAGGGTCACTTTTGGAAAGTCTTGAAATGTTACTTTATTATAAAATGATTTTCAGAATGTAAAGGTCCCACAATGATATATTTTGAGGATAAGATGATAAGAGTTCTAAATCCACACATAAAATAGGTTTTAGACAAGTGTAATTTTCATAATTTACCTTATCTTTTCATTTTATTTAAATCGTTCATTAATGAGGTAATCACTGCATCATCTTGGTGTCATAAATAAATTTATTTATTTAATATCTAAAAATTATAAAAAAAATTCCATAATGTATGAAATAGTTTTAGCATTCTAATAAATATTTATTGTCAAAAATATGATATGTATAACCCCATGTAATTTTTTTTAGTAAAACAATACATGCATCTAACATTTTTAATTTTACTTTAAATAAAAAGGTATTAATGTCATTATCTTACCCAAGTAGTTCCATGGGGTCCCAAAAACTGTCCCAATGATTTTATTGGTCAGACATGAATCATCCAATAAGGTTAGGACATGTTTCAAGGTAATTGAATATTATTATAACATTATTTTTACCTTAAATTACCATAATTACCTCTAATCGCGGTTAATAAAACTCAAATGTTACTATTCACCAAAAACTATTTTCATCCCATTGAACCAAATTTTACTTAATAATGAAAACCATGTATGTCGTATTTTTAAAATTCAATTCACAGAAGTGGTATAATTTTATTTAAACGAAAGATCAGTTTTTTTAACTACCACTTAGTGGTTTCACTATTCATAAAAAATTGATGTTTTTCAGAAAAATACGAAAAATTAACCCTAAGAAATATTTAATATTCCAAATTCAAAAATTATGTCCATTTTACCAAATTCAAAACATACAAGTTTCATTAATTAATTTTATAATTAATTCCCTCTATCAAAACAAATAAGGTGTTTTTAAGAAACAATATCTATCAAAAGATTGACAATTGTTTGTGTCCAATTTTAATGTGAAATTAATTATAATGACCACCATTGGATTAAATGGTAAAAATATATTCTAATTAAACTTTAAAACCAATTAAAAATATAACCTAACCATATAATTATATTAGATAAAAAACAGTTTCGAAGTAAAATGTAGTATTTTTCACTATTCATTAAAAAATGAACATTGTCAGAAAAATACCGAAAATTTATCCAAAGTAAATTTCAATGTCCCAATTCTAAAGAATAAGTTTATTTTGACAAATAGATCTTATAAAATTGTCAAAATTTTGATTTAAAAATGGATTTCCATCAAAAGGCCGTAAAACAATCTTTTAAAATATTAGAGTATTCTATGCTTATGATTGGATTTATTCTCATTTTAAGCCTCTAAAACACCATATAATCCATAAATAGGAATATATATGAAAATATATTATTCTTTACTTACTTGGGATGTTACATCCTTCCCCCCTTTAGAAAATTGTGTCCCCACAATTTATTTACTTATCGAATAAGTGGGGGTATTTATCCCTCATTGCATTTTCAGATTCCCATGTTGCCTCTTCAATCATGTGGCCTTTCCACAAAACCTTTAATTGATGAATCACCTTATTCCAAAACACTTGATCCATGTTGTCAAGAATATGGACCGGTTATTCCTCATAAGATAGATTCTCTTCCAACTGAACTACCTCTGGACTCAAAACATGAGATGGATCTGGCATGTACTTCCGTAACATTGAAACATGAAAAACATAGTGTACCTAAGATAAAATTGGAGGTAAAGCCACTCGGTATGCAACTGATCCAACTCTCTCCAGAATTTCATATGGTCTAATGAACCTTGGACTCCGCTTTCCTTTCTTACCAAATCAATTCACACTTTTCCATGGCGAAACTTTGAGGTAGACCTGATCACCTACCTCAAAAGAGAGATCCTTCCTCCTGTTGTCCGCATAACTTTTCTACATGATCTGAGCTATTCTCATGTGTTTCTTTATTAGCTGAACATTTTCTTCCAACTCTTCTACCAATTCTGGTCCCATGAACTTCCATTCACCCACTTCATCCCAAAAAGCTAGAGTTCGACACCGATTCCCATACAATGCCTCAAATGGTACTGTCTGTATACTGGAATGAAAACTGTTATTATAAGAAAACTCAACTAATGAAAGATGTTGGTCCCAACATCCCTGATAATCCATCGAACAAGAACGTAGAATATCCTCCAAAGTCTGAATTATTCATTCTGACTGCCCATCTGATTGAGGATGAAAAGTTGTACTAAAATTTAATTCAGTACCCAATGACTTCTGAAGGCCTTTCCAAAAGTTAGAAGTGAACCTGGGATCACGATCAGATACAATGGAGAGGGGAACTACGTGTAACCTGGATATATCTTTAAGATACAATCGTGAAAGTTGATCTAGGGAAAAATTATCTCGTATAGAAGGTAAATGAGCAGATTTAGTCAAGCAATCAACAATAACCCAGGTTACATTATTACCTAGAGGTGTCTTTGGTAATCCCACAACAAAGTCCATAGATATATTCTCACATTTCCACTCTGGAACTGGTGAAGGCTGAAGCATCCATTTCGGTAACTGTCGCTCTGCTTTAACTTGTTGACAAGTCAAACACTTCACAGTAAAATCACCAATATCTCTTTTCAATCCATCCCACCAGTAATACTCTCAAAGATATCTGTACATCTTAGCACTGCTTGGATGAACTGAAAATGGAGAACTATGAACTTCACATAACAACTCTCTCTTCAACTGTGAATCACAAGGCATACACAATCTCTTCCCAAATCTCAAAACACAATCATTATGAATGTTTAATTCAGGTAACATACCCTTCTAAACCAGCTCTACCTTTTTCTGCAACTCACTGTCTTGCTTCTATGCTTGCTTAATTCTGTCTGATAGAGAGGATTTCACTGATACCTAAAACAAAACAGAATAATTTCCTACACCAACAACTTCCAAGCCAAAATTCATCAAATCCATAACCAAAGGATCATGTTCCAAAATTAATATTATTAATGAAGCATTAATTTTTTGACTCAAAGCATCTGCCACATTATTTGCCTTTTCTTAGATGGTAATGAATTGTACAATCATAATCCTTGATTAATTATAACCATCTCCTCTATCCCATGTTCAATTATTTCTGAGTGAATATATACTTTAAACTTTTGTGATTAGTATATATTTCACACTTTACACCATAAAATGATGCCTCCAAATTTTTAAGGTGAAAACAACAACAGCTAATTCCAAATCATGTGTAGGGTAATTTATCTCATGAGTTTTCAACTGACGTGAAGCATAAGCAATTACCCGATCATTCTGCATTTGGACACAACCAAGTCCTTTCAATGAAGCATCAATGTAGATAACAAACTCACCATTCCTATAAGGTAGTTCAAATACTGTAGCATTCACGAATCTTCTTTTCCATTCCTAAAAACAATCATCACATTCTTTTGTCCAGATAAACATAATACCATTCCGAGTTATCTTAGTCAATGGGCTGGACAATCGTGAATTTTTTTTAACAAACCTTCAGTAATATCCTACCAAACCAAGAAAAATACGAATCTCGGTTACATTTGTGGGTCTTGGCCATTATTCAACAACCTTTGTTTTTGCAGGATCAATAGTTATTCCATCTTTAGAAACAATGTGACCAAGGAAAGAAATTTGTTGCAACCAAAACTCAAACTTGTTGAATTTCCCATATAATTTATTTTCTTTTAAGGTTTAAAAGATAACCCTTAAATTAATTTCATTCTCCTCTTTACTTTTATAAAACTCCAAAATATCATCAATGAAAACAACCACAAACTTATCCAAGAACTCATTGAAAATTATATTCATAAGGTCCATGAATACATCAGGTGCATTGGTTAATCCAAATGGCATAACTAAAAATTCATAATGGCCATATCTTGTACGAAATGTGGTCTTCGGAATATCTGTTTTCTTTACCTTCAACTAATGGTACCCCGATCTCAAGTCAATCTTTGGAAAATACTGAGCTCCCTGGAGCTGATCAAACAAATCATCGATACGAGGCAAAGGATATTTGTTCTTAACAATGATGTTATTCAAGGCTCTATAATCAATGAAAAGTCTCATTGAACCATCTTTCTTTTTAACAAATAAGACAAGAGAACCCCATGGTGATGTACTAGGTAAAATGAAACCTTTCTCTAATAAATCATGCAATTGCTCCTTCAACTCTAAAATTTCAATTTGAGCCATTCGATAAGGGGTTTTTGAAATTTTCTTAGCATCAGGAACTAAGTCAACAGTAAATTCAACTTCCTGATCTGGTATTATTCTAGGTAACTCATCAAAAAAACATCAGGATACTAACTTACCATTGGTACATCATTAATATGAACGGTTCCTTTGTTTTCAACAATATGTGCAAGGTAACATTCATTTTTCATCTTTTACAAGTTTCTCAACCTCTTGATATGTTATCAATAGTAAGGGTTCATTATTGTAAAAAAACTGAAATTATTTCTGAAAAGAAACTTCTTTAGCTCTATAAACAATCTTAGTATGGTAAACAGAGAGCCAATCCATACCCAGGATAACATCAAACTCCACTAGAGGTAAAAAAATAAGGTTTTCAAGTAGGTTCATTCCACGGATAAGGATAAGAAGATTCTTATAAATTATTTTTGCCTCAAAATTTCCCCCAGGTGTTTTTACCACAAGTTCAAGAGTCATTTCTTGAGATGGAATTCCCAATTTATTAGAAAATTTTTCAGAGATGAAAGAATGTGTAGACCCTGAATCAAACAACACATTGGTATAATCTGAAAAAACAAACAAAGTACCTGATACCACTTCATTTTATGTACCAACATCTGCTAAAGTAGTTGCAAAGGATTTCACCACACCTTTCTACTTGTAGTTTAAATGTTTCCCATCATTCGAGCTCTTTGTCAGTCACTCGTTTACATAAGGACCCATCTCATTGCACTTGAAACATTTCACTAACTGTAAATCATATTTGGTCTTACCATTACCCTAATCTTTTCCAGTGCAATCACAAGCCTTATTTACCATCTTACCACATCATAAGCACTTTCCATAATTCGAAAGACATTCCCCATCATGGTTTTTACCACATTTATCCGAAACTGAAAACTTAGTTTTCTCACCACAAAAATGTTTTGAAGGATTCTTCCCTTTCTCCTTCCACCTCGGTCTCTTCTTCTGTTGGTTTTCATAGAACAATTTCTCTTCAGAAAACTCCATTTCCACCTTCTCAACACATCGAACAATCTTTTCATAACTTTTGAACTCACGAGAAGCTAATGCAATTCGATATTTTGGCTTTAATCCTGAGAAAAAACGATTGATTTTACTATCAAGTTCTATGATAAAATTTGGATCATACCTTTCCAATCGAGTGAAATTTTATTCATAAGTAGCCACTGAGTCATCCTCTTGCCTCAATTCCAATAATTTGTTTTCCATCCTAACTCAAACAGCCATAGGAAAATATTTCTAAAGAAACATAACTTTTAATTCATCCCAGTCAAGAGTATCAATCTCATCAGCGTCCCTGATATTTTTATCCATCGATCATCATTGATCTGATTCACCTTCCAAATGGTAAATAGAAAGACTGACCTTTTGATTGTAGAACACCACATGACATCGAAAATCTTCTCCAGTGCTTTAATCCAACCTTCAGCTAGCACAGGGTCAGATGATCCTCTAAATGATGGGGGATGTTGCCTAATGAAATGTTCCACCACTAACATGTTCCTCTGCGGTTGATCTGGTTGATCTCGTGCATGGATACCACTACCATTTATCACTTGAGTCAACTAATCCATTACTACAATAAACAGTTCAGTTCCAATTCTGACCATCTCAGGATGCTGATTTGGAAGGTCATTTCCTTCTGTATGCCTTCCTAGCACTGCTTCCCTATTTCCTCTGCGGAAAACCATTCTGAACAAACATGTCATAGATGAAGCAACATGGTAATCTTCAAATTCTATATCATTTCAATTTCACCATAATGTAAAAAAACTATTTGGATAAAAATTTAATAGAATTATAACTCCTAAAGTTCTCTAAAACAATCATTGATACCAACTACAAGGACCCAGCCTTAAACATTACTTAATCTTGAGTTATTTCAAGAATACACATTGAGGATCTTTTTTGGTTTAGAGTTTTAGAGAATTAGATCATAAAAAATGCATTACATTCCAAATTTAAACAAGGTGGTTACATCAAAGGCATTATTCATTTTCTTCCACCAAAGGAAACATATTTAAAACAAAACACGGTTTCTTTCTTGACACTTCCTCGAAACTATCATCACATCATGTAATTTTACCTTGACATACAAAAACATTTCAAAAACATGGGATTAGCATAAAAATCTTAGTGAAAGATATAAAAGTACGGAAAGAAAACATTAGTCCATGTATACATAAGAATCAATGAAATCATACTTTATTTATAAAACATAATCACTTTAACATAACTCATGAAATAATAAGATTTATGAATAAGTCATATAAATCTTAGGATATAAAGGTAACTTGAGGCATTCATAACATTCTTACGTAGGGAGTAACCCTCATGGTTACGTTTGGAATACCCCTCATAGTATATTCCATAAATATCTTCGGAGAAACCTTAGCATTTAACTCATTCGCGTTACCCAATGAATTGTAGATCTATATCGGGCTCACCCACCCTTAGTTTATCCCGGTACCACCCTTCTTCACAAACAATTCCCAAGAACCATAACATAATCGTATCACATAAAACATGCATAAAGGAAAAATAAAATCTCTACATTTCAATCAGAAGACATCAATACAACACATTGATATAATAAAAATATTATCAAAACCATTTTCAATAACAAAATAAAAGAAAAGTAAAACATGGTATTAATTTTTTATTTAAAAAAAATTATGGCTTGTAGAGGAAGCCGAAACTCAAATAATTGTCACGGCGGCAGAGAGGTCATTGTCTCCATATACGTAAGATGAAAAAATTCCTTTTGTCGTTTAGTAAAATGCTTTGTGTAAAAAGATTACTTTTGAATGAAATTAAAAGTCAAATGGGTTTATTATACAACTAATAAAATAAGGTCATATATAAATTGAAGTATGCCTCAATGAAAGGAGATTGAGATGAAGTCCCTACCTCAAGTCCGACTTGTCTTGTTTGTTTCATTATATTCCTGAATAATACACATTGGTCAATTTATAATTGCTTAAGGACTTAATTTAAAGTTTATTATTCAATTAATATCACATATTATCATGTTATCATAAGTATTTAATTATTTGAGTTAATATCATATGTTTTGTTGATGTTCGGTACATGAGTCAAAAATGAACTTGTTTGAAAAGAAATGCCCATGTAGTTATAATTACATCATCTCCAGAATGGTATTGATGATTTAAATATCATATATTTACCGTATATATTCTTTTTATACTATTCCATTACATTTCGAGATTAAAAAAATGAAATGCACCGTTCATGGAGACGGTAGGTCGTACGTACACATGAATGTTACGTTCATTTCATTGTCATATTAAAGGAATTAAAACTAAATGAGACATATATATATTATAATTATAGTATAATATATATTTTATATAGGTAAAATAAGTTCATTAATTACATTCTTTATAAATTCCATGTTTGGCATGAACGAGTCACATCACTTGAGGGGGCAGTAGTCCACACTTCCTGAGATGAAATTATCGCATTTTCACAATATGTAAAGCATAAAGGTATGTTTTAAATAGAAAATACATTAGAATAGAAAGGTAATAAATATAATATATATCATATATAAATACATTGAAATTATAATGGCCACCATGAAAGGTGTTAGAATATGATTGAACAATCATCGTTTCGTGAGGCAGTAATTCGCCACCCATAGATACAGTATGTTCTTTAACCATTAGACAGAGGTGTGTGTAAGTGTAAGTAGAATAATTATCATAACAACAAAATAGTATATTTAGGATACTGTTGTTATTATGGGATCAAATAATAAGAACATAGTTGTGAGTGAAGAAGGAAAATAAATGAAAGAAACTCGAGAGAGGACATTACCTCTAAATCGGGTAACTCTTTTTGATTTGAGCCAAAGGCTTCCTTAGGAAGACTTCTGCCCAAAGTGAGGCTTATAGGAGTAATAGAGGGATGTGGAGAGAAAATATGAGAATATTTTGGATGAGACAAGATCTTCAGAGGTGTGGGTAAGGGGGAAGAGGTGGGGGCCTTTTATAAGAGGGAGGAGGGTCACTTTTGGAAAGTCTTGAAATGTTACTTTATTATAAAATGATTTTCGTATTTTAAAGGTCCCAAAATTATATATTTAAAGGATAAGGTGACAAGGGTTCTAAATAAAACCATACAATAGGTTTTCTAGAAGTTTAATTCTTAGATTTTACCTTATCTTTTCATTTTATTTAAATCATTCATTAATGAGGTAATCACTCCATCATCATGGTGTCATATATAAATTTATTTATTTAATGTCTAAAAATTATAAAAAAATTACCATAATGTAGGAAATATAATTATATTTCTAATTAATATTTATAGTAAAAAATATGACTTGTATAACCCCATTTAAAAAATGGTTTAGTAAAACAATACATGCTTGTGACATTTTTATCTGTACATTAAATAAAAAAGTATTAATGTCATTATCTTACCCAAGTCACTCCATGAGGTCCCAAAAATTGAACCATGGATTTTATTGGTCGGTCATGACTCATACAATATGTTTAGGACATGTTTCAAGGTAATTTCAGATTATTATAACATTATTTTTAACTTAAATTACCATAATTACCTCTAATCGTGGTTAATAAAACTCAAAAGTTACTATTCACCAAAATTTATTTTCATCCCATTGAACCAAATTTTACTTACTAATGACAAACATGTATGTTGTATTTTTTAAATTCAATTCACAGAAGCGTTAAAATTTCATTTAAACAAAAAATCAGTTTTTTTAACTACCACTTAGTAGTTTCACTATTCCTCAAAAATCGATGTTTTTCAGAAAAATACCAAAAAATCACCCTAAGATATATTTGATATTCCAAATTCACAAATGACGTCAATTTTACCAAATTCAAAACATAGAAGTTTAATTAATTAATTTTATAATTAATTCCCGCTGTCAAAACAAATAACGTGTTTTTAAGAAACAATATCTATCAAAAGATTGACTATTGTTTATGTCCAATTTCAAAGTGAAATTAATTATAATTAACACAATTGGATTAAATGTTAAAAATATATTCTAATTAAACTTTAAAACCAATTAAAGAGATAACCTAACCATATAATTAAATTAGATAAAAAACAGTTTTGAAGTAAAATGCAGTATTTTTCACTATTCATTAAAAAAATGAACATTGTTAGAAAAATACCAAAAATTTATCAAATGTAAATTTAAATATCCCAATTATAAATAATATGTTTATTTTGAAAAATAGAGCTTATAAAATTTTAAAAAGGTAGATTTAAAAATGGTTTTCCATCAAAAGGCGGTAAAACAATCTTTTTAAATATTAGAGTATTCAATGCTTATGATTGGATTTATTCTCATTTTAAGCCTATAAAACACTATCTAATTTATAAATAGACATATACATGAAAATATATTATTCTTTAATTACTTTGGATGTTATAATCTTATTCATTATACATGAGTAGATTAGAAAATTTACGTTCAATAGGATGATACAATTGACTATTAGATGGTTGACCTGACAGAGGTGGATGAGGCTTAGATGAGAGATTTGTGTGCCTTTTAGCATAAAATTTAGAGAAAGTATGAGGATAGAGTCCTTGATATAGATATAGAGTGATGGTTATAGAAGCTTGAGATCACTTTTGGTCAGATCCAAGTGTGATCTAATTTTTGGTTTTCATTGGTATTTAGTTAGATATGGGGAGCTACACATAAATGGTGGACACTGTTTCTTGGTGACTACAAGAAGGTAGATGTGTTAGGGACCAAATTTTTGAGTGATTTCTTAGCAAAGTTCCTGTTATTGATTATGAGGGAAGCCAAGAGGAAGTATCTTATCTCCATTTAATAGGGTAGTATGAGTCTGTGGGATTTTAATATCAAGTTCAAGGACCTCATACAGTTTTCTCTAGACGTATTCCAAAATAATGAGTCTAGATCAGAACATATGGATGAGGTTTTATTCTGAGTGTCAAGAATGAAGTCACTCTATTTATGCTCCTGACATATATTGAGGTGTAGAAAAATTGTAAGTCTATCAAGAAGATGATTTCCCTGTTATCTGAGCCAAAAAGAGAGTGGCTATAAGGGTGTCTCGAGGATTATAGTTTTAGGTACTGAGCCACAAACATACAAGAAATCAGAGTTTTAGTTAGTGGGGAATTGACTATGACATACATCTTTTCATCCTTATGGGAAGGTGGCTTCTGAGCACCTTCCACATGCCTTCCATTTTTTTCCATGTATGTGAATTTCATGGGTACCACTAGGCTTAAATTCCCACCGATTAGAGCGTCCAATATTATATGGTTGTTCAATACCCTTTTTGATAGTCACAAAAATCACCTTCAAGGTAGTTTTAGAAGAAAGGACCATCGAAGCTTGTTCAATAGCCGAGGGTAAAAGGTTTTGGAAAAGGGAATCCTCATGATGGCCCCTATCCATAAGAAACATGGATATTGTATGGTCACAAAGGCTGATAGAAGAAAGTTAGAGGAGCTATGTGTGGTTAGATGAACATGTTAGAGGCAATAGTGCCAGTAGATCTGGGAGTTGTTTAGGATATGATTAGATTATCGTCTACCATTATTTTTAATTTTTTTGATTCAAAATCCCCACACTCCTTTTTTATCTTTATTTGTTCCATTAATTAATACTTTGTGTGGAGAGACATCTAGTTCCATTGGTGTTATCTATGCTAGGTACTAGTTCATATTCATTGTTGTATTGAACAAGGGATGTAAACTGGTGATGGGGAAGAATTAGTTAGTGGGGCACTTCTTATTTATATATATACAACAATATAAAGTTATCCTTGACATAGATTGGTTGTATTCTATGAATAAAGTCATAAAAGTATTCTTAAAGAGTGTTTAATTGTCAGATGTGGAGGTCCAGTGAGTGTCATTTGTTGGTGAATGAGGTTATCAGATGGGTGATAAGAATGTGTAGATTCATTTTCCTACATTGGTGTTTATTTAAGTGGAATCTTAGGTAGAGGGTGATCCAAGAGTTATCGAGTGGTTTCTATAAATTTTCCCATAGGAGGTTATGACAATACCCCCCTCAACGTGACATTTATTTTTGGATATATTTATAGCTAGGTGAATCTTCTCTTTAAATGGATCCCAATTTTATGGTTCCAATAGAGCTGTGAGAGTTGAGGTTTCATGTTGATTATCTAATAAAAAGAGGTTTGATCCAACACAGTGTGTCGCTAAGAATGTGGATGGTAGTCTGCAGTTGTGTATAGAATATTGGAGGTTGAATATGGTGACTGTCATGAACCATTTCCCTCTTCTGAGGATAAATTATCTTTTTGACTAGATTAGAGGAGCTAGTTTGATTTTGAAGATTGATGTATGGGATGGATATCACTAGTTGCGGGAAAAGGTTGAGAGTATTTTGAATACTTCCTTCAAATAAAAATATGGGAACTTCATATTATTTTATATAATTCGAAGTTACGAACACCCCATCTAGATATATAGGGAACATATGCTCCATGTTCCAAGGGTTTACAAACTCGTTCATCATCATTTTCATCGATGACATCTTGATCTACATGAGGTCATAGGAGGAGCATACCAAGAATCTCAGAGCTATTTTTATGGTCTTTTGACACAACTAGCTCCATAAGATGTTATATAAGTGTAATTTATAGACATGGTACACGAATTTATTCAGACATGTGGTGTCCTAGTAGTGTGTGTAAGTGGACCATCTAAGATTGAGACAGTTGTTTCTTGGGTAGAACCCAGGAAAGTGAAGTAGGTTTGTAGTTTCCTTGATCTCTCATGATATAATTAAAGGTTGGTACCCAATTTCTCTCAATTTATATCCCCATAATAGTATTGAACATAAGGGACTAGTTTTTTCTATAGAGTGATCAGTTCTAGGAAGTATTCAATTATCTGAATAAGAAGCTGGTTAGTGATCCAGTGCTTTAGTTTCCTGAGGAAGGTGTGTTATTTAAGGTTTTTGTAACGCATCCCTTATGATATTGAGATTCATGTTGATTTAGTAGAGATAAGTGATCACTTATTAGTCTATTAAGCTATGTTCCCATGATTGTACTTATTCCACTCATTATTTGGAGTTGGTAGTGTTTGTTTTTTCACTATAGTTGTGGAGACATTACCCCATTAGTGAGTGGTTTGTGGTATTCACAGACCACAAAAGCCTGAAATATTTTTTCTATCAGTGATATCTGACTCTAAACCAATGTAGGTGGATGGAGTTTCTTTAGGATTACATTTTATGGATATATTATACCATGAGAAAGTGGAATGTGTTTGAGGAATTGTTGATTCAGATGTCCTGAGGATATTTGTTTTGAGAATCTATGGATGATGTGGTTAAGACTTGCAAGGTAACGAGGACCATCATCTCTAATCAGGATCCATTTTTATCCTCATGGTTATTGATAAGGTTTACATCATTCTATTATCACCTATTTTTACCTTAAAATTCTTTTCACCTTTAGATATATGAAAAGATTGAGCATACCATCCATATGGTAGAGGATATATATGGATCTTGCATATTAGAATTTTAATGATATTTTGTAAGGAACTTTCCATTGGTAAAATTTTTATACAAAAATAGCTATCACTTATCCATTGGAATGGCCTCATTAGAGGTATTTTATGGATGAACTTGTAATTCTCTGTTGGGGTGGGTGGAGGTTGGGGAGTCAGTAGTTATTGGACTTGATGTGGTGTTGAGAGTTACTAAGAAGATCTAGTTAGTTTGATAGAGTATGAGGGTGGTACATGACATTCATAAGGTCTATTCTATTCTTAGATGGAGGCCCTTAGATATTGAGATTTGAGACCATGTTTTCTTGAGATTCCACCCTTAGTGTGGGAAGCAGAGGTTTGGTAGGGGAGTGAGATTTCTCTCTATTTTATAGGGCCCTTTTAGGTGGTAGATAATTTTGGTGAGTTGGAATATCAGTTTTCATTTCCATCATGGTTGTATAGGATCCTTCATATATTCTATATAATTTTTCTTCATCAGTATATTCATGATGAGTCCATATTTATTGAATTGGGGAAGAGTTGGATATCGATGAAGATGCAACATTCATGGAGCGAATAATATAGGTCCATGATCATCAAGAGAACTTGTTGTGTAGAAGAAATATTCCCATGGTTTATGTTTTTTGGATTCATGATGGCTTAGAGAAGATTACTTAGGAGTGAGAGATCTGTATGTGTTTCAAATACCTAGATAAGATTTTATATTTTCTTTGATCTGTTTTTTTGATGATGTGATGTTTGATCTTGTTGTTTTATGATAAGTTCTTTTTCTTGATGTGTGATAAATATCCTGAAAAATGGAAGGGGGATGACATGTTTCCTAATCGATATTTATTATAATATAGTGTTATTAAAACCATGTAGGCAATTTTGTATACCAAAAGCAGGTAATATCTTGACATGGAAGATGGAATTACCTAATTGTTTTGATTGTGGGAGTGTTGTGTGTTTGTTGTGGTAGTGGTTGGTTTGGGTTGTTTGGATGTTAAGATGTTGATGTGGATGGTAGTGTGGAAAGTGGTGGTATGTGTCTGGTACCATATGTGTGGTGTTGTGTCTGATGAGAGGTAGTGGTGTGGTTGTGTGGTGATTTTTTCACATGGGATGTTTCATGGGTGTTTTAGTTGGAAAGATTAATTGGTGGCGTTCGGGATGTAATGATATGCTTGAGAGGTTTCTCACGAGGTGGTTTTTTTAACCCCTTTACATTATAGGTTTGATTTTTATTATCAAGGGTGAGAATCATTTGAAAGGTATATAATGTAATTATTTGTACCTTCCCAACACATTACTTTGCTCAATTTATGGTTAGAGAGGGCTTGGAGGAGGCAATATGAGGTTTTATGGAGTCAGAGCAACAATAGATCTATAAGAGACCTTTTTCACCTTAAAAGGGGAGTTTACAATGTAATTTTATGTTTTATATGTTTTCAAGACAACAAATTACGAATTACATGTGAAGAAGGGATACTGTGGGAGATGGATTTACACTATAAAAGTGGAACTTACGGTGTAAGTGAAGTAATACCTAAAATCCAGGTTTTCATGTTTTTATGGAATACAGGTTGGTTTTATAGAGTAAATTTTTGGAGAGGTGGATTTTACACTATAATTGTAGATTTTATTCCATAAATCATGTGAATCGTAACCTATTTATATCTCTTGTTCAGATGATACTTTTATTATTTATCAATTTCCCCCAATATCACTCTCTATATCAATTTTAGTGATCAATAGAAATTTTTTAGAGATCTTCCAACCCCTTTCCTCCTACTTCTATCTACGGGTTTCATGCATTGGTCATTGGTGATAAGCGGTGAGTTATCCTCCCTTATTCCTTTTTTAACTTCAAAATTCTCCTCAGGATTATCTATAATATTTTTGGTTTTTTTAGATATGTTGGGATAAATGTTTAACAACCCTTTGGGGAAGTTCATATTGATCCATGATTTTCTTGCACAGTTATGTTTTTTGGTCTGTTTCTTCTTTGCCTTGTGGTGCACAACGAGATCAAAAAACTTATTTGAGGTAGGGGATCCTTGTTCTCTCCTTTTTATATAATATGCTAAAAATATTCATTATTTTTCTTTCTTTTGGTAGGATAGTAAGGGTTTTCATAATAAAGATAATTAACTAGTATAATTTAATTTGATTAATATGGGGATATATTTCATTTTTTTCTTATTTGATATATGTTGTTGCTCATATTGTGCATTCTTGTTTCCAATACTACAAATAATGACTATTGGAATCCTTGTTTGTTCTATATATGATATATGTTGAGACACTTTATTTGTTTTTATGTGATAACACCTTGAATAAATGTATAAAGAATATATATTTAGATAAAAAATTCATTGCCCATGGAAACCTAGTTTGTGTGATAATACTCATGCTAAATAATGAGGTAATGTGATAAAAGAACCTAAATAATTTTGGAAGTCTATGTGTGTTGTTTTTGTAGTGAATTATTGTGTTTTTTTGTTAACCTACGTGGTTTGGGAGAGTTTTTAGATAGTGATGGAGATGACTTGATGAGCTTTGTGATGAGTGGGGTTGTAGTGTTAGGATGTAGTTCGTTGTCATGGATGTGGTGCAGGCAGTTGTCCGATGTAGTGTGTAGTGGTTGTTGTGTGCTGAGGATGTGGTGCATAGTGGAAATGATGTATGGTGGGAGTGTGTGGTTGTTGAGTTTGGTGGTTGTGTTTTTAGATTAGGGTGGGATTTTTGATGTGTGGTTGTCATGGTGAGATGGATTGTTCAATATGGTGTGGTGGTGGTGGTGGTTTTGAGGTGTTGTGGTGATAGTTTATATCCATTGGGATAGTTTTTGTGCGGCGTGGTTGTGTTAGTTACCCAGTTATCCATGGAGTAATTATAATGTGGTAATTTTATATGAATGTGTCATAATTGATACAGTAGGATCGAAATATTGATGTAGATGCTCAATATACAAGAGGGCGGGGGGGGGGGGGGGGGTGAATGGTAAACTTTAAAAATTTCCTTAAACAAGGAAAGATCTAAGTTTAACAAAGTTAAACTAAGAAAATTCACAACACCTATAACACCAATTGGTGAATTGGAACAAGTTATGAAGTTATAAACTTCTAGTTCTACACACTTGATTAAACTAGAAAGTGATTCCAAAAAACTGATTCCGGAAATATGATTCCGAAAAGATGGATCCGGAAATATGATTCCGAAAAACTGAAACTTAATGAAAGTTTAAAATATGAGATTCTACTTTAAAGAATATAGAATCTAAATGAAATAGAGTACAAGTGTAAGGTAATATAAGAAGGTTATACTTTCCTTATAATACAAAATGCAGCAGAAAAACTTGTAACAAAAACAAGTAACAAGATATAAGTCTTTTAACCCAAAGAGAATGGTATCCAACAACCTTGGATAAAGGTCCCTTGATTTATACATTCAAGAAATTCTGTATTAACAACACCAAAGTAAGCACTCAATATGAAGATCGAAGTATCTGTCTTTCTATCCCCGCAAGCCCTCAACTTCAAGGTAGTTGTAACCTCTATCTTCCACAGCAAGGAAGCCCTCAAACTTCAAAGTAGTCGGCACCTCTGTCTTCCTATCCCCGGAGGCCCTCAAATGTAATCACCAACATTCGGAGTCGAACGAAGAAATCTGAACAAGCAGTTCAGTACGCACAAGGCATTAAACACTTCCCTCTCTGGAAATCACCTTAACACCGTGTGGTCTCTAGAGTGATCAACTTCTGTGTTGAGCTCTTTCAAATGTGATCCTATTTAAAGGCTCGGTTGGAACGGTCGGCTCCCTCATCCTACGGTCATATTTTCATTAAATTTCAGAGGGACCTGTACATGTGTCACTAAACCAACGATAAGTTAGAAACAGAATGAATGAAATCGTTTTATAATGACACAAGTATAAGTATAAGAAAAAAATGATGTTCATAATGTAAGCAAATAATAGTTCAGATTCAAACCAAAATGAAATTTGTAGTCTATAATAAAGAGATATTCGGATTCTGTTTTATAGGAATTCGAAACATGAATTCTATAGAAATTCAGAGTTTGAATTTCACCAGAGTTCAGAATCTAAACTTATAGAGTTTGGAGTCTAACTTTTAGAAGTTCAGATTCGAACTAGTAAAAGTTCAGAGTTGAACTCATATAAGTTCGGATTCGAACTTATAGATGTTCGAAGTCGAACTTATAGAAGTTCAGAGTTGAACTAGTAAAAGATATAAGTTGAACATTGTTAGAGTACGTATCCTGATTTCGGAATGGAACTTTAGAGTTCATATCCTGAATTCGGAGTGGAACTTTATTAGAGTTCGTATCCTGAATTCGGAATAGAACTTTATTAGAGTTCATATCTTGAATTCGGAGTGTAACTTTATTAGAGTTCGTATCTAGAATTCGGATCTTAAAACAGAATGCTTCATATATTAGCATTACATGATTCTGAGATTTTGGGTACGAATCTGATTTATATACTTAGGAAAAATATTGATATATATAAGTAAATCTGGGTTTGGGTAAATTTCTTTAATAAAGTAAATACTCCTTAGAGAAGTAAAATATAGATATTCTTCAGTATAAAGTGTTTGTGATTTTTAAAACAAGAAGGAATGGAAAAGTCATAAGGAAAACCTTATTGACTCAACAATCACCCCCTTTTTGGAAAGCACAAACAAACTTACAAAAAAAATATAAGGACTTTGAATTTTTTTATTAAACTTTGAAATTAAAACTTATCTACCTTTGTTCATAGATGATGATGAATACAACTAACTCCCCCTCAGGCATTGAAACTCTAAGGATTGTATTCTGAATTTCTGGAGTGGATTTTTCATTATCATGGGAATGAAAAGATTCATAATGAGAAACTCCCCTTACTTTAAGGGTATCTTCACTTAGAAATTTTTCCTTCTCCATTTAAAATTTTTCCTTCTCCCCTTTTAAGTAGTTCTTTTTCCTTCTCCCCCTTTGTGATTTTCAAAAATAATTTGAGGGAATGGAAAAGAAATATGGTACCTAAAACATTAGTATATAAAAACACAAGATACAACCAACCAATATTTCATTAGAGTTGATAAAAATACACGGGACGAAAAATGCAACAAAAGATCATATTTGTCAATTTTTCTTCCTTTTCCTTCGAGATTAGCTTCTTCAACAAGGTTTTCATCTTCATTAAATTTTTTTGATCCTCCTCAGCTTGCCTCTCCAAAGCTTTTATCCTTTGATCTTGTGCTTTCAAAACTTCTTCCTGAGCCTTCATGGCCTCTTATTACATATTCAGTAACTCATCTTGCTTTCCCAGCTTCTCTTTAAACTCAATCCGAAAATCTCTTTCCCCTTTCCAGTTCTAAGCAACCGAGTTAAGTTTACCATTCAGTTATCTGACCTGTTGATTCTGAGAACTTTGATCAATGATCATATCATCCTAAAGATTCTTAATCTTTTTATCCTCGGTGTCAAAAGAATATTTTACCTCATTCTGAAAATGATCAAAGTCAGCGATGTCTTCTTCAACTTTCTTAGACCACAAAGTGATTTTCCTGCATGATTTCACGTGTACATCATAATTAATATGGAAATTTCTATGGTTGGACTCAATCTTCACACACTTAACCATCACCATAGATAAGGATTCTGACTTCTAATTCAATATATGTTGTAGCATCTGGAATCTGGAGTCTATAGTGGGAAATATCGGAATAGTGTCCACCATCTTTTTCAAAGACTCGACAACAAATTCATGACTGCGTGCTGATGACTCTGAACCCGATAACTTGCTTGGGGATTGTTCTTCTTCAATATGCACAAAATTCCTTTTAGAAGATCTACCAACCTTTTTCTTCCTGATGATATCTTTTGTCGGTGTATCCATGAGCAGTTGCTTTCCTTTATCATTTTTCGAAATTGGTTCCTCATTAGAAGATTCTTCCTCAGATTCAGATACTTGAACAATCTTGTCTTCATTTGGTATCTACTTCTCTATTCCATCTTCAAGATAATTCTTCTCATAACATACTTCCTCATCAGATAATTCGTTTTCTTTCTCTTCTTCCTCAACTTAATCTCTCTTAACTTCTTTGTCATCTCCCTTTACAGGAGTGACTAATTTGGAAGATTCAGTTTTTTCTTGATAATCTTCTACTTTTTTGATCAAGTCATCTAGATCATCACTTCCCACTTCTACTTCTTCTTCTTCTTCTTCAACAAAATCTTCTTCTACTTATTCTTCTTCTTCAATAACCTCTTCCTCTACTTCTTCACCATCTATTTTCTCTACTTCTTCAATAATTTGTTTTCCTTTGGATGTTTCTAGAGTGGAGTACCTCTTCCTAGGAGTCTCTAGTAATGGTTGGACATCAAATGTTTCCAAAATGGGAATCTTCTCAGTGGATATTATAGTATCTCTCAACAGAGATTGAACAACTTCAACTTCAGATATCTTCTTTTTCATTTTCTTCTCTTTTTCTTGCTTTTCTAACTCATCAGTAGCTCTCTCTTTTAAGGCCTTAGCCTTAGCAGGGTCCAATCTGAACTGTGGATCCCCTTCATTTCTATTCTCCTTGTCTTCTCTCTATTTAGCAGCTACCTCATCTAGATATTCTTTCTATTTGTTTAGGTTAGGAGGTTCGGACTGGGTTTCCTTAGCTTTGGGGATTTTATCTTCAGCAACCACTTCCTTGAGCTTCCTCTTCTAAGTAACTTTCTTAACTGGATCAGCTTTTTCCACATTTTCTGGAATGATTTCATCCTTTTCCTCTGGAAAACTATAAAACTCTCATGTTTCCTTAGAAAAATCCATATTCATTCTTTTCAGCGTGTCATCACTGACAAGCATAAGCTTTCAATTCTAAACTCTAGACTTACATGCGACCTTGAAAGAATCTAAGAACCGAACTATTAGATTTGACTGTAAGGCAGGGTACATGATGATTTGAGCTCTTAAAATTCATTACTTGATATTCTTGATCATCACAAGGACATGCCTCATCAGATTTATTTTTCTTAGATTCACCAAGAATTCTAAGAAATATATGTCACTTTTCTTCAGGGTATCTTTATCACCCATTCTCGAAACCAAGAATCCTTGTACCCAGAGCTGAAGAATCCGATTATTAGGAGATAGGTGAGAAATATTTGATGTATTGACATAAGAAAGTCCAAGAAATTGTAAATACTTAACCTTAACAAAACTACCTTGGGCATTCGGGAGTTTGTGTGAACAAAATTCAGCTTCTCGTTCGTATGGTAGCCCCACCAAGCTTGCCGCCTTGGTGTAAGTAAGTTTGTAAGTCTTGACATAATACTTGAAAGAAAATTTTTCTCTTCCCTCTTCCTCATAAAAACTTACTAATTCATAGAATTCTACAAGTGACTCCGGATAGATATCTTCTTGATCACTTTTCTTGGATACACATGCATCTTCCCAACCATTCAACTTGATAATCTTGGAGATGATAGAATCGTACATGAAAAAGTTCGGATGAACCAGTCTTTCTCTGTACACTTCCCATTTTGAAATTGACTTTGAGGTAGAAATATCTTGGGAAGTAGCTTCAACAGACATTCAGAATTCGGAGTTCTGGAAGATTCAGAATGGGCTTAACAATGATCGGAACGACCTTAAGAAGAGAGGAAGAGGTTCGAGACGCGAGAGCTTTGGAAAACCGATGTGGGACGACCCTCGGGGTTCCCCTTTATATAGGCGATGGAGTTGACCTTTGAACTTCCAAAGAACATCTAACGGTTGAAAAACCATTTGATCCGATCTGACGGTTTGAAACATACCCGCAAGGAAATCTTGAATCCGATCTTTTGAGGTTTTTTAAGAAAAACAATCGGATTTTATGAAAACTAGAATCTGAAATTTTTTAAAACTCATAAGAAAATACCAGCAAGAAAAATATGACTACGAAAACATAAGTAAGGAAATCATACCTTTCGGATTAGCTAGGATGTTTATTAGTAATAGGTGATATTATTCTTGAAGAAAAAGTTGACTATGAAAAACTATCTACGAAAAACTTAGAGTTGAAAAGACTTTGAGTACCAAAATTCCAGTAAAAAATGTATGAGTAAGGAAATCTTAGTACGAAAAGTATGAGTACAAAAATATCAGTACGAGAAGTATGAGTACGAAAATCTTAGTATGAAAAGTATAAGTATGAAAATCTCAGTACGAAAATTATGAGTATGAAAATCTCAGTACGAAAAGTTTCAGTTCCAAAAATTTACATTATGAAAATTTTCATTACGAAAACATAATTAAGAAAATTTTAGTTACAAAAGTTTGAAAATATGTCTATTAAATTTTTTGATTATGCTAACAAGAAAATGTTCTCCCCCTCTGAAAAGGAGTTTATTACTGTAAGGAGAATTGTTCAACAAGAAGTTCATGAAGAAGGGTTATCTCACAGTTATCAATCCTAACTTCTGTTTAATATATTCAAATCTATTGGAAGGTAAAGATTTTGTGAAAATATCAGTATGTTGATCTTGAATTCCGATAAACTGAAGAACAATATATCCTTTTAGTGTGTGATCCCTAAGAAAGCGATGCCTAATATCTATGTGCTTTCCACGGGCGTGATGTGGAGGGTTTTTACAAAGGGAAATGACACTTGTGTTATCACAAAAAAATTTGAGTCTTAGTAAAGCTCAAGCCATAGTATGTGAGTGTGTGTTTCATGCACAACACTTGAGCACAACAACTTCCAACTACTACATATTCAGCTTCAGCAGTGGAGAGTGCTACTGAGTATTGCTTCTGGCAGGACCAAGAAACCAATGAATCTTCTAAGAAATGAAAAGTTTCAGATGTACTCTTTCTATCCATTCTACATCCACCAAAGTCAGCATCTGAAAAAAATTTTAAGATAAAATCATTTCCAGAAGTATAAAAGAGTCCTAAATCCATGGTTCCCTTTAAGTAGTGAAAAATTATTTTCACTGACTTTAAGTGAGATTCCTTAGGATTGGATTGATATCTTGCACATAAGCATACTAAAAACATTAAATCTGGACGAATAGATTTCAAGTATAGTAGGCTTCATATCATACCACTAAAAGATGTTTGATCTACTAGTTTCCCAGCATCATCAAGATGAAGTGTGTTTGAGGTACCAATGGGAGTAATAATACTTTTATAATTGTCAAATCCATACTTTTTAAGAAGATCTTTAATATACTTATGTTGAGATTTATAGGTTCCTTCTGGTTTTTGAGAAATTTGAAAACCAAGGAAAAATGTTAACTCACCCATCATACTCATTTCAAACTCAGATTTCATTAGACTTGAAAAGGAATCAGTTAGAGATTACTTAGTTGAAACAAATATGATTTCATCAACACATATTTAAATGATCAAAACATTTTTCTTATCTTTTTTTATAAAAAGGGTTGGATTTGTATTTCCCTTAACATAGTTATTTTGTAGAAAAAATCTTGTTAGTCTATCATACCAAGCTTGTGGGGCTTGTTTAAGACCATACAAGGGTTTGGTAAGTCTAAAAACATGATCTGGATATTTTGTTTCTTCAAAGACAAGAGGTTGTTCAACAAAATCTTCCTCTTGAACATAACCGTTAAGAAAAGCACATTTCACATCCATTTGAAAAAGTATAAAATTAAAGAATGCTGCAAAGGAAAGTAAGATATGAATAGATTCAAGTATAGCTACTAGAGCATAGGTTTATTCATAGTCTATTCCCTCTTGCTAATTATATCCTTTAGCAACTAGTCTAGCTTTATTTCTAACAATGACTCCATTTTCATCACACTTATTTCTGAAGACCCATTTTACTCAAATAACAGAAGTTTCCTTAGGTCTTTCAACCAAGGTCTAGACTTTATTCCTCTCAAATTAATTTAGTTCATCTTGCATGGATTTTATCCAATCATCATCACATAAAGCATCATTAGTTCTCTTTGGTTCCAATTGGGAAAGGAATTCTAGATGTTCAACTTCATTTCTTAAGTAACTTCTTGTCCTTATAGGTTGATTTACATCACCAATGATACTATCACTGGGATGATTCTTTAGAAACGACTGATTTGGGTTTTGAAGAACTCGTTCATCAACATAAGGTAGGAAATCTTCTGGGGTAAATGTTTCAGAATTTTTTTCTTGAACATTTTCCTTATCAGAAGGATCTTCTAACAGAGGTTGATAATCAGTTTTTGAAAACACATCCAAGGATGTAGGTTGGGGTTGTTTGAAAATAAAGGGATCAGTTTCATCAAATTTTACATGCACTGTTTCTTCAATAGTACAAGTGTTTTTGTTGAAAACTCTATAAGCCTTAGAAGTTGCGGAGTAGCCTAAGAAAATTCCTTCATAATATTTTGGTGCGAATTTGTGAAGATTATCTTTAGAATTAAGGATGAATACTTTTCAACCAAAAACCATAAAGTAGGAAAGTCTAGGTTTTCTACCATTCCATAACTAATAAGGAGTTTTATTAAGAAAAGGTCTAATCAAAACTCGATTTATAGTATAACAGGCAGTACTTATAGCTTCAGCCCAAAAATGTTTAGCTACAAAATATTCACTCAACATGGTTCTAGTTATATCTTGAATAATTCTATTTCTTCTTTCAATAACTCCATTTTTTTGAGGTGTTCTGGGTGCTGAAAATTTGTGAGTAATACCTTTTCTACTACAAAAAGTTTCAAAATCCAAATTTTGAAATTCTCCTCCATGATCACTATAAATAGTTTTCAATGGAACGTTTTACTCATTTTTAACTTGGGATCTAAAACTTTTGAAATAAGAAAAATCTTCAGACTTCTTTGATAGAAAATAGTCCCATGTAAATCTAGTGTAATCATCAACTAAGACAAATACATAATACTTTCCCCCAATACTTCCAGTTTTTGTTGGACCAAAAAGATCCGTGTGCACCAACTGTAATGCATTAGTTTTTGAGACTTCATTGATTTATTTAAAACTAGATTTATGTTACTTTCCATATTGACAAGGATCACAAACTTTAGAAGAATCAAATCTATGCACTGGTAGATCCTTAACTAGTTTCTTCTTAGAGAGTTTACATTAGTTTCTAAGATTACAGTGACCTAGTCTTCTATTCCACAACCAAGAATGATCTTCCATTGCACTAAGGCAAGGTAGGTCGTCGCTCCTAAGGTCTTTTATGTTTAAAGTGTATACATTCTCTTGCCTATGGGAAGAGAGAATAAACTCTTCCTTGGAATTGTGAACTAAGAATTTATCATTCCTGAAATTCACAAGATATCCTTCATCACATAATTGACTTATGCTAATGAGGTTGTGAATAAGACCCTTAAAAAAAACATTTGAAATCAATGTTTTACCAAGAATAACAATATTACCTATACCAAAAATTTCTCCCTGAGCATTATCTATGAAAGTTACTTTTCCTCCTTTCGTCTTGATAATCTTTTCAAAATAATTTTTTTTACTAGTCATATGCTGGGAACATCCACTATCCATGTACCATGTGTTACTGTTGGTACATCCTTTATCTTCTTGAAAATAAGAAAATAATTAGACTTTCGGAATATAAACTTTTTTAGATCTGAGATTTTTAGATAACAAAATTTTGGGTACCCACATCTTCTTAGAAAAGTATGCCTTATGAAAACCTAAAGATTGGGTTTTCTTTAAAGAACAATTCTTTTCCCAGTGACCACCACATTGACACTTTGTACAAAATGGGGCACTTTGAGGAACAAAATAATTGTTACTAAAAGTTGGTTTTTCATGGGTATAACCAAATCCGGATTTTTTTCTTAAAGGTCATATTTGTGAATATATCTTATCAAAATTTTCTTTTCCTAAGGTAAAGTTTGGAAGAAACTTCTTTAAGGAAAATATTTCGGACCTGAGTTTTATAACCATGTTTTTATATTCAAAATCATTAGATTTGGAACTAGAGCTTGGCTCCAAAACACTTTTCTTAGAAATTACTTTTTCTAGATCTTTTGAAAGTTTATTCTTCTCAGAATTCACTTCCTCAAGACTTTTCGAAATACATATAAAATCAGCATTTTTCTTATCAAGATCTTTAGAAAGATCCGATATTTCATTTGTAAGAGTAATATTCCTAGATTTTTCCTTATCATGTATTTTATTGAGTTTTGAATTCTAAATCTTTAGAAGTTCAACAAACCTAGAAACATCTTCATAGGTAGGTAAAGCATTTTCTTCATCAGAAGAGGATTCTTCATTCGAAGAGTTATAATATTTACTCTCATTGGAATTTAAATAAACATTGATCAATGATTCAGCATTGTGTACCTTATCCATAAAGTAATGATTGTTA
Source organism: Viscum album (assembly GCA_963277665.1). Lineage (NCBI taxonomy): Eukaryota > Viridiplantae > Streptophyta > Magnoliopsida > Santalales > Viscaceae > Viscum > Viscum album. The sequence continues at coordinate 627,545,621 of OY728134.1, read as the reverse complement.
ATAGGTAATCTGTCTATCAGACCAAGATTCATCTGTCCTGAAGATTCATAATCAGAATATTCATCTGAAGAGTCACCACCACTGGCACTCCAAGTATCATTAGCTTTCATAACATTCTTAGCTTTAGATTTATAATACTTTTTCCTATTCCTTTCATAATTTCTCTCTTTTATTTATTTTCTTTTGAGCATAGGGAAATCAGGTCTTATGTGTCCATCTCTCTTGAATTTATAGCATGTGACCTATGAATCTTTCTTATCTTTCATTTCCTTATTCTTATACATTGATTGGAAATTTCTTTGTCCAGCTATCTTGTTCATCCTTCAAGTAAGATTTGCTAACTCATTTTCTAAGACTTCACCCTCACTTGGTTTGAATTGGATAACAACCTTCTTAGACTTGGATCTAGTTACTCTCTTAGGAGTCTTAGCTTTCATGTGATTTGATGTTTTAGAAAAAGCAATAGTACCATTCCCATTCTTCTTTTTGATGTTTTCAGAATCTCTCTTCATCCTTGTTTCATGTTGGAGAAGATTTCCAAATATTTCATCTAAGGAAATTTTAGTAACCTTCCTGTTCTCATCAATTTCTTTTCTCTTTGATTCCCACTCATTGGGCATAATATCAATGATCTTGTCAACAAGAGATTCATCATCCATACCTTTTTCTCCCATATATTTTAGTCTATTCACGATAGTAATAAACCTTTGTTACTCCTTACAAATGGGTTCTACATAAGGAAAGTTAAAATCATGATACTCAGCTCTAAGCATGTCTCTTCTAGTCTCAATCACTTTAGATGTACCAAAATGTGTGACTTCAAGTTTCTTCCATATACAGTTAGCTATCCCACAAGAAGAAATTTGGCTATATAAGTTCCTAGTCATTGAACATAGTATAGTATTTCGTAACTTATAGTTGAGTTGATAATCATGCTTCTCTTGGTTTGTGAAAGTACTAAATTCCTTATTAGGAATTTGATAACCTCCAGTAAGCATAACAAAATTTTCTACTCCAGTATTGATAACAACTGTATTCATTCGATCTCTCTCATACTCATAATAATTACCATAAAAAATTGGTGGTCTTTTAGGATTTATGTTGTTGATGGAACCAACATTGATTCCTGCCATCTATAAGAAAAAAAATTCTTCCCACACAAACTTGTTAATAACAAAATTTCAGATTCCAGGAAAGTATTCCTCAGCAAGGAAACTATAGAACAATGAAAAGTTGAGCAAGGAAAACTTATATGTGAATATAAGTATTTCAGATACCTGATCTGATACCAATTTTAAGATCTAAATAACGATGTAGATGCTCAATATAGAAGAGGGGGGTGAATTGTACACTTTAAAAATTTCTTTAAACAAGGAAAGATCTATGTTTAACAAAGTTAAACTAAGAAAATTCACAACACCTCTAACACCAATTGGTGAATTGGAACAAGGTATGAAGTTATAAACTTCTAGTTCTACACACTTTCTTAAATTGGAAAGTGATTCCAAAAAACTGCTTCTGGAAATATGATTCTGAAAAGATGGATCCAGAAATATGATTCCGGAAAACTGAAACTTAATGAATGTTTACAACATGAGATTCTACCTTAAAGCTTAGAGAATCTAAATGAAACAGAGTACAAGTGTAAGGAAATATAAGAAGGTTATACTTTCCTTACAATAAAAAATGCAGCGGAAAAACTTGTAACAAAAACAAGTAATAAGATATAAGTCTTTTAACCCAAAGAGAAGGGTATCCAACAACCTTGGATAAAGGTCCCTTGATTTATACTTTCAAGAAAGTCTGTCTTACCCACACCAGGGTAATCCCTCAATACGAAGATCAGAGTCTCTGTCTTTCTATCCCCGCAAGCCCTCAACTTCCAGGTAGTTGGAACCTCTATCTTCCTCATCAAGTAAGCCCTTGAAATTCATGGTAGTCGACACCTCTATCTTCCTATCCCCAGAAGCCCTCAAATGTAATCATCAACATTTGGAGTTGAATGAAGCAATCTGAACAAGCAGTTCAGTACGCACAAGTCATGAAAATCTTATCTCTCTAGAAATCACCTTAACAGCATGTGGTATCTAGATTGATCAAATTCTGTGTTGAGCTCTTTCAAATGAGCTCCTATTTATAGGCTCGGTTGGAACGGTCAGATCCCTCTTCCAATGGTCATATTTTCCTTAAATTTCGGAGGGGCCTGTACACGTGTCACTAAAGCAATGGTTAGTTAGAAACAGAATGGACGACATCGTTTTAAAATGAAACAAGTATAAGTATAATAAAAAACTGAAGTTTGAAATGTAAGAAAATAATAGTTCGGAGTCTAACCAAAATGAAATTCGGAGTCTATAATAAAGAGATATTCAGATTCTATTTTATAAGAATTCGGAACTTGAATTCTATAGAAATTTGGAGTCTGAATTTCACCAGTGTTCAGAATCTAAACTTACAGAGTTCAGAGTCGAACTTGTAGAAGTTCAGAGTCGAACTAGTAAAAGTTCAGAGTCGAACTCATAGAAGTTCGGAGTCGAACTTATAGAAGTTCAGAGTCGAACTTATAGAAGTTTGGAGTCGAACTAGTAAAATATAAGAGTTGAACATTGTTAGATTATGTATCTAGAATTCATAATGGAACTTTAGAGTTCGTATTCTGAATTCAGAGTGTAACTTTATTAGAGTTTGTATCCTGAATTTGGAATATAACTTTATTAGAGTTCGTATCCTGAATTCGGAGTGGAACTTTATTAGAGTTCGTATCCATAATTTGGATCTTAAAACAAAATTATTCATATCTTAGCATTATATGATTCTAAGATTTTGGGTATGAATACGATTTTTATACTTATAAAAAATATTGATATGTATAAGGAAATCTAGGTTAGGGTAAATTTCCTTAAGAAAGAAAATTTTCCTTAGAGAAGTAAAATATAGATTTGCTTAAGTATAAGGTTTTTGTAATTTTCAAAACAAGAAGGAATGGAAAAGTCATAAGTAAAACCTTATTGACTCAACAGATACCAAGAAATTGGATAAAGGAATTGAATTAATAAATGAGATGTGTATATGTGAATGAAGTGGATTAAGAAATGAAAGTGGAAATAATGTGTGGTTTGTGAGGAAGTTGTGTGATGTGTTGCATAAAGTGGTGGTAGTGGTTGTGATAGTTGGTTTATGGTATGGTGGTGGTGATGTGGTGTTCACTAGTTCATTTTTTTGAATCCATAGGTTGGGTATTGGGTGATCTCTATCTATCATGAATCTTTTTATTATTTTTGTATATACCCCAAACAAGTTAGATAACCATACAAATTCTCAGAGGTTTTAGGTTTCATTTTTCATCCCCAAAATCAAGGATAGTTGTGGCATAGATGGATGGCTACCCCTCCTCTCCAATCATCCTTCAGTAGTAGTGATATTACAGTTTGGTGGTGGAGATTACCCAACAATTGTATCCTAGGTGATTTTGGGAGAGATGTGATGTGTTGAGGTAGTTATGTGATATGATATGTGGCAAGGGTCATTTGATTTTGGAGGAAAGAACAAAATTTATTCCATTTTCATTCATTATACCATATATCTCTGATTATATAATGACATGTGGTGTGACAACCAAGGTGTTTTTATGTGATATGAGATGTGATGGACTAGGTGTCTTTGGGAAAGATGTTGTGTGATCGTTCTTGATGTAATCATGATATAATAGATCTTGAGAGGGTGGGGTAATAGGTATCCATCATGACCTATATTAGATATGGATCCAATATATTTGGGAAAGATGTGATGTGATGTGATGTGATGTTGTATGTACAGAAGGGATGTGAGCACAAGACATTCGACATTGGGTAATAAGAGAAACAAACCAATGGGGAAGTATCAATGTGGAACCTTACTTTGTAATGATCTTGATTCTATATTATTATATTGGATGCATGATTTAGTTAATGATCCATGGTGAGGCTGGGTTCTAATTAGTTGACCTATATAGGTGATTTTTGGTTATTCGGTTTGTTCAATGGTGAATTAGAAAGCTCTTTTTACATCTGAACTTGATACCTTGGTTATGCCCTTACTTAGTATACATTTTATGGTCACCCTATGTATATAAACTATTTTGTAGGTTTCCAAGAGGACTTTGGGGACTATGCTGGAAATTACTAGTTGGGTTGGGTCCATTGTTGAGTTGTTGACATAGTCTTGTGTTTTTTATATATTGGAGTCTTTTATATATATTAGTTTTACTTTATTAATTCATTAATGTATGGTGTTTGGTTTAACTTTATTTTATCTATTGGAATATATTGTTGGTTATTTATCATATATCCGGATCCTATTTTATATTATTGAGGGCAATGTCTCTAATTTATGAGATTTTTTATACCATCAGAACTAGTCTCAATCCCGAGGGCTATTGAAGGTAGCACTTGGGGGTCACTGTCTCTCTCCATTCACTATGAAATCTTTTTTTGGGATGGGGTCATGACATATGCTCTGATATTTAGTAAAGGAAGTTACTTTTATTCATGAATCCCTATTCAAATTTACTCTTATATATTCTAAGAATTTACTCTTACATATTTAGTTCAATGATTTCAAAAGTTAAGTATTCCGAACTTAAGGATTCCAAAGATATCCCTTATGAAAGTTTTATGACTTATATGAGTATTATCAATCGTAATCCATGATAAATAATTTTTTTATGATGTGTGGAGATCATCCCACTATGGTAATACTTAAATAATATTTATATATATATATATATTAGGTATTATTTTTCAAGGATAAAACACAAAAATTATATATATGATTTAAATGAATATTCCAAATTCCTTATATAACACCCCGATATTTTATGAAATATATATTTTCAAATAAATTTAACTTCTTCAATAGCTTTCCTTACATGCAACACCGAGTTTTAACGGACCATGATATACTATTAATATTTAAAAATGACGGTTATCACCAATCTATTTAACACGGTGGTATGAGTTGGAATAAACAAAATTTAAATATTAAGTTTAATTTTTTTATACAAGGAAAACATATTGACGAAAAAATACTTATCTTCTTAGTGAAGTCTTTATATCTTTACAGTATATTATTTTCTCAAAAAAATGTTTTTATTAACAAATAATAAAAGTAATTTTTTACACTTTTATAAAATTTATTATAGAAAATAATGTTCATTCATGTAATCTACTTGTCAAAATTATCCTTGAGTGAATTTTTGAGAATTTTCCAAAAAAGCATAATTTTTCAATAATTTGTAATGAATATTGATTTTTATTAAAAACTACCATTTCATTTAAATAATTGACAAGAACCATTTTATTTTAATATTATTTTAAAAATAATTTTAGTTAAAATATTTATTTATTAAAATATTTTATGTCATGGTAATAAATTTCATATTGATTTTTGATATTAAAAAATTATATATTTATGAAAATTTTCTCTTCGGAAACCCCCTTTTTCATCGCATCTGTGGGATTAATTTTAAATCTAATTTCTACATATATATGAATGGAACATGTAAAAACTGATTCCATATTTATAATCATGATAGTAAATATAATATAATGAGGTCAACTTAATATTTGTTCAAAATTAATAGTAAAAAAAATAAAAATTAATTACTGTTGGCAAGGATAAAATGGGTTTACTGGGTGTTAAAAAAATATTAGTGGTAAAATGAACTAAAACTTGTATAACTCACATTTTATGGGAATATTGAAACCTTATATCATTTAAGGTTCACTAATGATCCATTTTGGTGCCTTTTGAATGTTTAAAATGTGGGTACACCTTTTTCTTTTCAAAAATTCTATGTGTGTCCTTTCCCCCACTTATAAAAGGCCACAACCTCTCCTCTCCTATTTACACATACAAAACCATTTGGTTTTTAAAATAACATCTATATACATTCCATAATTACCTCCCGACATACATGAGTCATTATTTTTATTATGGAACCCTCCTCTAAAGGCTTTAGGTGTAAACCTAAAGGGGTTCTCTCTCGAAGAGGTATAGTCCTTTACCATGCGTTTTCATTTTATTTATTCCTATATTCCCTTAAAATTATATTAAACCATGATTATATAATAAAAAATTTGTCTAAAATATATTTAGATGTAATTATATTAATTTTATTACCTACATATATCTCCTCTTCCATTAAGTTGGAAATAAAACCATTGATCATGTGTATAGGGGACTACCACCTCACGAACTGATGTAATTCGGTTTCCATCACCACTTATCATGGAGGGATATAATGATGGATTTAACATATTTATATGAAATTTATGAAATAATTATACTTCTATAATTATACTATCACATATAACTTATTATATTCCATTCCTTGGAAATAAGATAATGTCGCTCGTGTATATGGCAGACTACCACCTCACGAAGCGATGCGATTCATTTTTCACTTATGCTCTACATAGAAGGTAATGAGGATAGTTTTAATGAACATATTTTATATATATGTAATAAAAATGATTTATTAAAGGTAATATAATATTTATATCTCATTCATTCCATCCTTCTATAAAATGTAAATGGTGTTCATGTTTATGTATGACCTACTATCTCCATGAATGATATAATTCATTTTCTATAACTAACTTTAATAGATTAATATAAATATATATATATAATGAATATATATGATATTTATACAATTATAAAGATTATGTATATTATGTAACCATGATTAAATTAAAAGGACTAAAAATACCAAACCAAAACACACATGAAAAATAAAGTAGTTATTACCTGAAACGTGATTTTAACAAGGAATTTTTAATAAATGGGTAATAAAAGGTCATAAGTAAAGCATATAAAGTATAAAAAATATGATTCTTTTTTTTTAAAAGATTTATAATTAACATATATTTATTATACATGAATTTATAACATGTACAATGGAAGTCAAGACTTAAGGTATGAAATTTCTAGTCTCTCTTTTTTTTGGGATACATATGCCATATTCACAACATGTTTATTTTTTTGTGGTGTATATAATAACCCTTGGACATGTTATATGCTGAATAAAATTAATTTAATTGTAATTAAAGTTTGTTATTTTATTTTATTATTTAATGGTTCTTACAATTCCAAAGATACTGAAGTGGTAAGGGAATTTCATCTCAAATTGTCTTCTCTGGGACATATATTATGTTATGCACCTATCTTATTTGATGAGGTAAATATAGAGACAAGTTGACATGTTATATCATGAATTAATTTATTCTCATTATATTTAATGTTTCATGTATATTTATTCATTCATGGGGCTTATGATTCAAAAGTTAAAATAGTAGTTAAGGTTTTTTTGTCCCACATTTGTGGTTGTGGGAGACATGCCATATACACCACTTGTTTATTTTGTATCGAATATAAATTTCTGTGAATTTATTTTATATTACTTATCATTATAATTCTGGGATATAAATATCTATCTCATGTTATTTATTCATGGGTATTAAGAATCAAAATATTCCAAAGTTGTAAAGGTTTTATGTTACAATCTCATTATTTATTAGGATGGTTTATGATTATACTCCCAATGATAAGATATTTGGATCCACCTCTTGAGAAACTCATTAATTTTATTATCCTAATTTTATTTCATTAAATTTATTATTAAAAAAATTCATATCTTTATACTCTCAATATTCCAAAATAATGTTTTAAGGAAAAACTGAATTTATTTATCTCTTCGGTTGAAAACCAATTTACATCCACATTAATTTTTTGTAAAAATGTTTTAAATAAATATTTAAAATTATAAAATGATTTTTGAAAGATATTTATTCCCATGCTTTAATTTTTACAATTTTTTTTAAATTAACTTTTTTATCGCTGTCCGAATGAGGTAGTTTTGTCTTTTTACCGAAAATGTGAAATGAATATTTATTTTAACGTTTACAACATGAACATAATTTTTTTTAATAATGAACAATAAATTATTTAAAGATTAAATTAAATTTTTTCAAGGATATTTCTAAATAAAATCTTTTCCTTAATATTTGGTGAATTTTTATATTTTAAATAAGTGATTTCAAATGAAAAGAATATTTTCCTGAAGAATATTTGGATGATTTTTTATTGAATTTATATTCATAAAAAACAATAATGTATGGTGTAGCTTATATTTTTATATATATAATCCTGTGGTACTATAATCATTTTTTATGGTTTGTGTTTATTATTATAATGAAAAAATGTTTATTAAATACATTTATTTTCTATGGGTTATGATATGATGAAATTTTTATGAAACCCATTTCCTTTTTCATAGATTATAAAATGATGAATATTTTATTATATTTTTTTTAAAAAATGCCTGTATTATGAGATGGGTGGGACCTATATATCCCTTAAAGGAATTGGGTAAATTTTTATATACCACAAAATAATGATGGAAAACATGTCTATGTGTTGGAACCAATTTGGGAAATAGTCTGATGTGCATGATCCACTATGGGAAATAAGTGATGATAATTAATCCATTATGAAATAGTAAATAGGTGTTTATTCATAATCCATTATGATTTTATGATCTTTCATGTTATCTTTGAAATATTAAACAGTTTATATACTTATGATAATTCCACACTTATATGAAATGAACTTATATTTTATGATCTATTTATGACGATTTTTCACTTTTATGGTTCACATATTTTGAAATAATAATGTTTTATACCATGGATCATGATTATGATCCATGATAGAATGGGTATGAAGTTTTTAATTTGTATCTGTAATACCATACCATGATGATTATATTACACTTTTATATTACCGTCAATTTTTATGTTCCATGTCTACCCTTATTGAGAATCTAATCTCACCCTTTCTTTGTTTTCCTTTCCCCATGTTATGAAGAAAGGTTTAAGTAGGGTATATATATGAAGAGTAATAAATAAGAATATCTTTAGGGAATATATTTAAGATAATTCATGAAATAAGAGGATTCTGCAACTAGTCACCAAAGACACTAAACCTTTATGATACTTAGATGTGTATTTGTGAAATGTATTGAATATTCATCTATCAAGATATAATATCTTTGTATGAAAATTCTTTGTCATTATTGTTGGTATTAGAGAAAAATTATAGTTAACCTTTGGAAACTAAGATTTGAAAAAATAAGTGAGATCCCTAGGGATTTTTCTAAAGATATTTCTATGGATATTTTTAAGGATATATATAAAGATAATTCTATGTACAAATAAAACTACAAGAAAAAATCCTAGAATTTTGGCAATGAACAGAGAGAGTGGTTCCTAAGAAATTACATCCATGTCTAAATAATACTAGTGGATGTGGCCCTAAAATAATTATACCAAGGGGTAATAACTCTAAAAAGGGAGCATTGATCAGGAATCAATCAACACCTAGTGCATGAAAATAGGACTTTCTATACACCTTCTTTGACACACCTAGGGGATATTATTTGAAATTCAAAAACTCCTTATGAGCCACCATGTAGGATTTAAATAGATGATAACCATCGATGTCAAATGTTAAACCTAAGGTATCGTGATTTAGACATACTATAAGTGATTCATCCTGATTATGTGGTTCCCTACTAGGATTATTGTTTCTTACACTATGATTTTTAGTTTAAGTTAATGGATGGAACCTGAAAGAATCATGTTAATACTGAGTGAGACATAAAATTATATGATTTTCCTCTTGAGCAAACAAAAATTATGGGAGTTATAATTAAAATATCATTGCAATGATCATAAAACTTTCTTAGGATATGAATAATATTGAAATTCCAAACTAGTAAAGGAGGAAAAAATGTTATATTGAGTTATTTATGAGGCAACACCCACCTATTTTTAGTGGTTTCATTGATCCCCTAGTTTCTAATAAATGGATTAATACCACTTAAAATATAATTTCCTTTCTCCAGTATTAAGAGAATGATAAATTCATTTTTGGTTTTTTATTATTTGTATGGAAAAAAAGATCAGCTTTGGACTCCTATCAAGAACACGATGGAATATGAATTAATTTAATCTATAGATTTGGAGGAGTTTAAGAGCTTATTTTTTAAATAAATAATTTCCATATATTTTTTATAAAAATAAGGGGAAGTAATTCATTGAGCTGAATTTTAAGGATGATTAATCTATTGTTACTTATGAGGTGAGATTTATGGGACTTTCGAGGAATGCTTATGGTATTATCATCGAATCAAAAAAGTAAGTTTGAACTATTCATTGGTGTCCTAAGACAAAGTCTATGAAAGATGTTAGATATAAAATAATTTATTAACTATATAGAAATTGTTTGATGTGCAATCATGGTGGGAATGAAAATGTGATATTACCACTATTACTTTGGTTTTGATAGGAAAAGAAAGATGAAGTGTCATGAAAACTAAAAAAAATACGGTAAAGTAAAATTCCATCCATGTAAATGCTAAAAATATGGGAAGAAACCTCAATGAAACTTCTTGAATCGAAGTGGTAGGTTATTTAAATGTAGAAATGTGGGTCAAGAATCTAGTGAATGTTAAAAGGAAATGAATGTTCTAGTTAACCTAATAGAATAGAAGAAGATTCCCATTAACATACCACCCATTATCCAATGCTCAAAATTCAAGGAGCATCAGAATAATTTTAACCATTAATTAAATCCAAAGGTTAATGATGATGATCAAAGAAAATAGCCTCTAAAGGTAAAGGAAAATGGGAAATCTTATTCAATCAGGAAATTTGATGTGAATCATGATAATTAGGGCACATTATCATACACCCCTTAGATGGTAATTTCATGTTGGAGTTTGTATGAATGAGAACTATGAGAATATTATTGTGCATGCTTTATTGAAGTTTGATGTTATATTGATAATGATTATCTCCATCTATATGGATTTTGGAATAATAAAATCGCATATGAAATTATATTAGTATAGGATGAACCCAAGCTCCCAATGGAAATTTTTGGTCTAAGATAAGTGATTATTTAAGGAATAAAGGGTGAATTATATTTTGTAAACATATATTCATCCATGTAAGATTTAACTTTAGAGTTATGGATACCATCATTGGTTTATATTTTCATGATTGATCATATATAAAATGTCACAGACACCCTTTTGAGGGGTTATAATAGGAAAATTTATCAATATTATGTATATTTTGAGTGAAACTTATGAAAATACAGCTGTTTAGATTTGAATATGTTATAGTAATAAATATTCAGAGGAATACCTCAACATTGTTTGGACATAAGATTCTAGGTTTTTAAACCTTTTGGGTTTATTTTATAGTTGATGTCGAGGAAATTGTTTGTGATTTTACTATAGGGATGATATGGGAATTATATTTACATAGTTTTGGGAAAATATAACCTCAATGCTAGGTGACAAACTATTTCATCTGGAAAGGCTACGATGCTTGAACCCACAATAGAAGGGTGACATGGGTATATCACCGACCATTGGCCCATGTGAAAGAGTATTTATGGTGGGATACAAGAATAGACATATTTCTAAATATGTATCTCAATTATTGGTTTTTTATTACGTTAATGATGAGAGACAAAATTCTAAGGGGATGTTACAACCATTATCCGTACCAGAATGTAAATGGGAAAATATCATAATGAATTTTATCATCGGACTCCAAAAAAACATCTAAAGGTCAAAATTATATATGGGTTGTAGTTGATCTCCTTAAAAAATTAGTGCACTTAATCACTATCAGATAATATTTCTCTCTGGGTAAAATTTCCAGGATATACATAAAGAAATTAGTAAGGTTTCATGGAGTACCACATTCGTTTTTTCTGATTGTGATCTATGGTTTAACTCAATGTTCTGGAGAAGTCTTCTACATGCTCTAGAAATGGAGTTGAGTTATAGAACTATGTATCATCCTCAGATAGATGATCAGTTTGAGAGAAAAATTCAAAGAATAAAGGATATAATGAGATCAAGTTCTATTGATTTAAAATGTGGTTAGTTTCAACACCTTCCTCTAGTTGAGTTTTCATACAACAATAGATTTCACTTGAAAATTTAGATGGATCCTTATGAATACCTCAACGAAAATAAGTTCAGAACTAAAACATAATAAAATTAATTTAGAGAACAATTTTATTGGTACTTGGGTTATCTTATGTAATGGTAGAGAAGGTTAGAGATATTCAAAAACACATAAATGTAGCCTATTGTCAGCTGAAAAGTTAAGCTGACAATCGCTGGTGTGTTCTGGAATTTGAAGCCGGTAATAAGGTGTTTCAAAGAACATAACCATGGAAGAAGGTAATGATATTTTAAAATAAGGTAAAAATAATCCATATGTATATATTTACCTTTGAAATTACTGATTGTATCATAGCTTATCTATTTATGCTTCCAATGAACCTCTCTCAAGTCCACAATGTGTTCCTTATATCTCTTTTGAGGAAGTACATACATGATCTTTCACATATAATGAAATGAGATGTTGTACCAATGAAGAAAGATATTTATTATGAGGAATAAACAGTGGATATTCTAGACAATATAGATAGAGTTCTATAAAATAAGACAACTAACCTTGTCAATATTTTGTGGAAAAACCACTAACTTGAGGAAGCTACGTGGGAACCTGAGGATGTGAAGAGGTAGAAGTATCGCTAGTTTATTAAACAAAGAGATATAATTTCAAGGGATAAATTAATTTCAAGGTTTAAAAAATTTAACACCAAGATATGTCCAGAAATATATATTTTTTAACTAAATTTAAGTTCTTTTATTGCTTGGATTACACACATCACTGAGTTCTAACAAACCATGACATACTACTTATATTTAAACATGACTGTCATAATATTTCTAATAAACTTAGTTGTGTGGATAGGAATAACCACATTTTAAATATTAAGTATAATGGTTTTATATAAGTAAAATTTTTTTTACGAGAAAAGCTTATTTTTTAGTAAATTCATTATATGTCTCGAAAATACTATTTTCAAAAAAAATATTTTTTTTACAAAAAAATTGAAATTTTCAATTTTTGAAAATTTATTTTAAAAAATTAAAATTATATTTTTAAATCTGCTTGTAAAATTATGTTTTATTATGTTTTTGATAATTTTATGAAAAAATATATTTTTTCAATAAATGGTGAAAAACTATTATTTTTTTAGTACTCCCTTTTAGTTTAAAGAATTTAAATGATTAATTTTATTTTAATGTGGTTTTAAAAGTATAAATAGTTTAATTATATATAAATTAATCCAATTTATTTCATTTTGATTAATTTTTAAATGAATATTGAAATTAAAACTTTCTATATTTAAGAAAACATTTCTCTTTGGAAAACCTCATTTTCATCCCCTCTATGAGTTTAATTTTAAATTAAATTCCACCAATTATGTGACTAAATTTTGTAAAAATAGATTCTGTAATTTTAATCCTAATAATTAATATTATATAATAATATAAACTTAATTTTCCATCAATGTTAATAGTAAAAATAGTAAAAATTAATTATCGTTGTTAAGGTCAAAATGGGTTTATCATGGAGTTAAACTGAAAAGATATGGAGTAATATAACCTAAAAACAAGTAAAAATCCCATTTTATTTCCATATTTCAACATTATCTCATTGAAGGTTCATTATGTTTCCATTTTAGGGAATTTATCTTGTTTAATATGTGGGTACACGTTTTTCGTTTCAAAAAATCTAAGTGTGTCCTCTAATCGACTTATAAAAGGCCACCCCTCTTCTCTCCTCTTCAAAATTCCAAACCCCTTTTTCCCAAAAATATATACCAAAATTAATTATGTACTTACCTAACCACATTATTTTTTCCTTAGTCTTATAATCGAACCTCCATAATAAATATTTAATTGTACGCCTAAAGGGGTTCTCTGAAGAAGTCTATTACCATTAATTTTTATATTATTTATTACTATAACCCCTTCAAATATTATTTAAAAATTATGAAATAATAAGAAAATTATCTCCCATATACTGAGATGTTATTTTTTAATGTAATGACCAACTAATATCTTTTCTTCCATCAATTGGGAAAGAAAATCATTTATTGTGTGCACGGAGGACTACCGCCTCACGAACTGATATAATTCATTTTCCAACACATCTCATAGATGTCTATAATGATTTATTTAACAAAAATATGTGATATTTATTAAATATTTATAATTTTTTAATTATTATATCATTTTCAACTTCTTACATTAAATTTTTTGGGAACACGATAACATTACTCGTGTGTACAACGATCTACCACCTCACGAAGTGATGTGATTCATTCTTCACTTATGCTCTAAATAGAAGGTAATAAGAATATTTTTAATGAAAATATGTGATATATATGATATAAAAATTAATTTAATAATTTAATATATTATTTAACCATCTTTTGTTTCATCCACCAATAAAACAGAAACAACGTTCATGCATACAAACGACCTATCGTCTCCTTGAATAGTGTAATTAATTTTCTATCTATAACATTAATTGGTTAATATAAATATATATATAATTAAAATATATGATATTTATATCATGATTAATATTATATAGATGATGTAACCAAGATCAATGTAAAAGGACCCAAAAAACAAAAACCAAAACATACATGAAAAACAAAAGATTTATTACAAAAAATGCGATTTTAACAAGGATTTGTTAATAAATAGGTAATAAAATTTCATAATTAAATAATATATGGTATGATACATATGATTATGCTTTTATAATTGATTTATAATAAACTGATATTTATTAAACATCATTTTGAATGTGTATCAAGGAAGTCCAGACTTAAGATAAGGGATTTTTTGTCCCTCTTTTATTTCTAAAAGATATATTCAATTTTCACCACTCATTTATTTTTTTGTTGAATATATAATGAACCTTTGAAATTTTATATCATTAATATTCATATTTTCATGATAATTAGTGTTTCATTTAATTCAATTCATTAATGGGTATTATGATTCAAAAGTTACAAGGGTGGTAAGAGAATTTCGTCCCAAATTCTCTTGTTTGTGACATATGTTATGTTATGACCCTATCATACATTATAATGTTTATATAAATCCACATTGACATGTTATATCATAAATTTATTTATTATCAGGAAATTTAATGTTTCATTTAAATTTATTCTTTCTTGGTGTTTATGATTCAAAATTTACAAAAGTAAGTCAGAGATTTTCATCTCACTTTTATTTCTATGGGACACATGCCTTATACACCACTTGTTTCTTACTCGTGGAGTATATAATTTCCATGAATGTCTTTTATGATAGTTTTCATGATAATTATGGTATATATATATCCATATAATTTTATCACCTTCATGGGGATTACAATTCAAATGATATAAAAGTGGAAAAGGTTTTGGGTTACAATCTCATTGTTTACCAGGACTCTTCATGACTATTCTTACAATGATGAGATATTATGATATTTCTACCAAGAAAATTAGGAATTTTATAATCCTATAGTTATTTATTGAAATTAAATTTTATCCTTTCACTTTACTCTATTTATATTCTCAATATTCCAAAATAATTTCTTTACTGGAAAACCAAATGCATTTCTCTCTTTGGTCGAAAACCATTTTTCTTCCATGTCTATGTTTTCTAAATATGTTTTAAAAAAATATTTAATATTCAACAATTATTGTTCCAATAAATTTCTGCCCATGTTTTACTTTTTACAAAAAGAATTTAAAATGAATATTCTTATTGTTTTATGAATCATGTAGTTTTGAATTTTTACTAAAAATGTAAAAGTAATATTTATATTGATGTGTATAGAATGAATGAAATTTTCTAGAGTGATAAAAAATAAATTATTTGAAGATTTATTTACATTTTTTCAAGTTTATTTCCACGTTTTCCTTAATATTTGAGGAATTTTTATATTTTAAAGAATTTATTTTGAATGAAAAATATATTTTCCTAAATAACGTTTTAATGATATTTTATGGAATATATATTCATAAGTGTCAAAAAAATTGGATGTTTATTATATTTTACGTGGGATATCATCCAATTTTAACATTATTTTTATTTATTTATATGGTTTATGTTTATTATTATGATGAAAATATATTTATGAAACCTGTTCCTTTTCCATTGGTTATATTATGACTAATTGTTTATGAAACCCATTTTTTTCATGGGTTATGACATGATAAATGTTTTATGATATTTTGTCACAAAAATGTATAGATTATGTGATTTATTGAACCTATATCTCTATCTAATTAATTGGGTTATGTTTTATTTCTCATCAGATAATAATGGGAAAAAAGCTAAGGTATTTGATCCGCTGTGGGAAACATGCCGATGTGCTTAATATACTATTGGACAAAGGAAATAATGCACAAAACATTATGAAATGGGAAACATGTGTTGATTCTTGATTTTTTATGATTTGATGGTCGTGTATGTTAAACTTGACATATGGAATGGTATATCTACATTTGATGGTGTCACACTTATATAACATGAACTTTTGGTTCATGATTTATTTATGATTATTTTTCACTCTTATGGTTCATGTCTTTTGAAATGATGAAGTTCTATACCATGGCTTATGATTACGATCCATGATAGATTGGGTATGAAAATTTTATGTTCAATTTATAATTTAATACACTTATTCAAATCTTCTTCTTACATATGATCATTGATTGATATTTTTAATTTTTATCCATATTGAGCTTCTAATCTCACCCTTTATTATGTTTCATTTCAACAAGTTTTTAAGAAACGTTTAAGTAAGGTATGTCTATGAAGATAACTAAATAGGAAGATCTTTATTGGTGATTTTTAAGATCTTTCATGAAATAAGAATATTATGTAATTTGTTTACAAAGACAAGAAAACCATTATGGTCTTAGGGAATGTATTTTTAAATGCATTTAATATTAATCGATCAATATGTAATATCAATGTATAAAAGTTTGGATAATTATTAAATAAAATTAAAAAATTATTTTGAAGCAATTTTTATGGGAAATAAAATCTCCAATGACTATGATGATTTAAATATGATTGTTAGAAGATATATCTATAAATAGGGATTGAGAAATACTAGAAAAAAGAGACATAATTTTAAAATTATGTGATGATAACTATCATTCTATTTTTATTCTTGATAAAACTTCATTATACTGGGATTTATTATTAAATTTTGATTGAGTTACTACATCTATTTAGAAATTGTTGTTCTTAATCCGGTTTTGTGGTTTTGGATTGTATTTTATTTATATATTATATTATATTTTAATTTTAATTTATTTACGACTTTCCTTAAAAATGAATGTTCTATATTGGTTATACCTCCATAAATGGTACATGTCTATAATTGTTTTCACCTCTTTGTTAAAAGGAAGATTATGTATTAGTTGTTCATCCACTTGAAAAGGTAGGTTCTAATTGGGTTCTGATTCCCCTTGAAAATTCATGTTGATTTAGTGTGTACAATACCTCTTATATAGTATAAGGGTTTGAAGTGTAGACATAGGATTTTTTTAATATTAATTAATGTAAAAACCACTCTTTTTCTAATTTATAATCTATTTTTTATTTTAAATCTGATTTTTGGTCAATTCATCCACTCTTGAATCTTGACCATATATTAATATAGGAAAATAGTTTTATCTTATAATGTCTATGTAATTAATAGTTATAAGATTAATTTAAAGGAACAATATAAATATAGTACAACAAAAAATAGTGGAGTTACTCTTGTGGAAGAAGCAATGAATATATCTAATACCTACTATAGAAATAATATTAATGTCAATATGTAATACTTTGGAATCATCAAAAGAATATGTGATTGGGATTATACGATATTCCGAGTGCTTATTTGTCAATGTAAATGGGTTAATAATGGGTGTGTAGTTAAAATCTATGGATTTGAATTTGTAAATGAGAATTTTAGTAAGTAAGGGTGCAAGATTGAAAAATTCATAATGGAATCATAGGAATCACAATTATTTTATACCCTAGATCCAAAAAACACAACTTAGTAAATTCTTAAATTTTTCACTAAAATAATTGTAGGATCAAATGAAATTTTACTTTAGGATGACCCTTTTATTGTGGAGTCACAATTATTTTAGGGTGTTCCCATTGTAGATGGTGTCCTGTATGTTAGATGGGAACATAAATAAAGGATTTTGATACATAATAGAGGGTATACATTCCTTCAGCATTTAATGGAAAAAATATTTTAATAAAAATGTCAAATGTCCCTTGATTGTTTTTTAAATAAAATATATTTCCTTATAATATCATATGATCAATATTTTATTTACATTATTTAAAATAAATATTTATATATTTGTACATATAATTGATTATATATCTATTGATGTTACCAATCTTGAGGAACAATATAGTGTCAATGTTTAAATTGGGAAAATGTTATAATGTGAACAATACTCTGGTGGTGAGCAATAATCTGAAGTTGAAAAAGTTGTAAAAATAAATATGGTTGAAAAATAAAGGAGCATAATAGCATGATTATGATAGTAAAAATAGTTAATTCCATATGTAAAAGTAAACAATTCCAGATTGGATGCAATGCACATAGTCATCCTATTAACCTTAATAAGTCCATTTTCATTAGTTGGATTAGAGTCAGCACTAAAATACACAGGCATATTGATATAAATATCTGCCCTAATGTTGCTCATGTATTGAAGAAAACAATTTTGAGAATACATTTAGATAATATTTTGATAAACTTTCTTCATTTTACTGAAAAATCAAATAATGAAATATTTATTTACTATTTATTATCCATTATAAAGTATATTTATATTAGAATATTTTTAGATTAAATTAATATTAATTATCACTAGAAAGGATCATAGTGTATTGAAGGTAAATTTTAATTGGTATTATTTTATTTGAAATTATGCGTATTAAATAATTTGATTCATAATTAATAATTAATGAAAAAATAGAGGTGTTTATAAAATAGAAAATATGCATCAAAAACATCATACCTATACTACAAAGAAAGGATGAGTTATAATTCATTTGAATAATAATTGGAATTTATTTTAAATATACAGTAAAACTTTTATGTGTTATGATACAACATCATAACTATGCTTCCTTGTTTGTATGTAGATAAATGAATTAAAATATCAAGCCACTTCCATCCCATGTCTTGTGCTATGGAAGGAGGATTTTTTAAATAAAAGTTGATAAATAGTATATGAAAAAACACAAAAATTATTGGAATCATGCGTAAGTATGACATAATAAATTTTTTTATACTTTAAACCAATATTACATAATAATGCATACTTATTTTACAAAAAAAATTATTTTATTTAGTCCTAAGAATATTTTTATACTATACCCAATGAATGATTATTTTCAGGGGAATTGAATAATCCAAAACAATATGGTGGTATTTGTGGTGAATTTTTTGGAGTGTCCCCACAAGAATAATTTTAGAAATCAAATACATAGCTGAATAAATACGATAATGTGAAAAATATACAGACATAGATATATAATCTAATGGAAAAAGATATTTGGAAGGTTGATTTGATAAACTGGTTTCTTTTAAGAGATCAATAAGAAGAAGAAACACAACAAATATAACATGAAGAGCTAAACACCTAGAATTTTAAGGCTAGTCATTACCCTCCAAGGCCTTCCTTGCCCAAGGTAATCAGTTTTTTCATAATTGTTTCTGCTAAATGTGAATCAAAAAATTATTATAAATTTATTTTATTAAAATTATATAAGGTAAAATTTATTTTCATTTATATCTATCATCACCCATGCATTTCTTTTTATGATCGGTATAATGTTCAATATACAAGGTGATATTCAATACAATATTGATACCTTTCTTTTACTAAATCTACAAGGTGAAATTGATTATGATTTATATATATCACCACCAAGTAATTTACTTTCTTGTGATTAGTAAAATGTATACATATATGGTGATATTATATATTATAAAAACATTCTAATATATAATTTGTGAGTAGGTATTCATGTAAATCATGAGATGATCAGTGAGTTACATGTTTTCTTTGATGATCTTGAATTTTACATGATTAAAATTTATATTGGAACATTTTTTAGCATGGTCATTTATTCTTAAAATGATACATTATGATAATGATATATGTACTTGATAATTTATTTTATATGAAAAAAAATTTACAATCAATAAAAACGTTATAAATTGAGGTATGTTGTTGTAGAAGGAGAAACAAAAGGGGAAATGAAAGTTCGGGTTACCGAAATCTAAATGATCAATTAATAGATCAAAAGGACCAATCAAGAGTACCATTACCCCCAAAAATTTCACTTCTAAATTTATTAATGTTATAAGTTTATGATGATACAATATTTCAAAATATAAAAATACACTACATTGAATATGATAAACAAATTTATAGAGAGGTCATTACTAACATGTTTGGTCTTGAGGATGTAAATAAAATTTTCAAGCATAAATAGTTGGGGGTCTCGGTTTTGAATGAATACATGAGGTAAATTTCAATAATTTTTTCCAATAATTGATCTATTTTGTTAATTATAGTTTAATATTATTCATTATTTTATAGGATTTTATATCACACTAATATAAAGGGATGAACTTGTGAAGAATAATTTATATTCTTTATTCCTCTTGTCAATTTTACTAATTAAACATCAATGGAAGAAGCTGAAATTTTAGTAAGAGCACACCAAGTATCTCTAGTGTTTGAAAATAAAATAATATGGGGTATGATTTTCTTAATTCGTATGATATC
Organism: Viscum album; assembly: GCA_963277665.1. Taxonomy (NCBI): domain Eukaryota; kingdom Viridiplantae; phylum Streptophyta; class Magnoliopsida; order Santalales; family Viscaceae; genus Viscum; species Viscum album. The sequence continues at coordinate 627,524,801 of OY728134.1, read as the reverse complement.
TGGGTAAAAATATACACTATAATAATATAAATCATATTTTATTTTTTTCAATTACTTATTCTTTTTTGTTTTTTAGGACTGATTGGATGATTGTTTCAATCTATTTGGATAATCCAATGATATATATTTTTAGATTCAATTCATGTATATCCAATAAATCTACCACTAATGTATTCTATTATGAATCTTTAAAACACTACATTAAATATTTTTAATAATAAAATTCAAATTTTAGGTTCTAACAAGTATTTTTTATGATAGGGAGGTGTTTATTTATCATCAAAACCATGGTATGAGGATGAAAAATTTGGACATGAAACCTATGTATTTCTACGACTAGAAAAGTATTAAGGTATATATAACAAAACTTCATGAATAAAAAATATTTCAAAAAAAATTGGTTATTTTTTTATTGTTTTCATAGTGTCTAAATCAATGTAATCACAATGATTATGATTATTATGAATGATATCATTTTTTATCCACAAATTAAAATATTCGAAAAGGTATTTTCAAATAAATTACAATTTCATTTAAAATATTTATTAACTATTTTTAATTATATTTCTCCAATACTACCAAGACTATCAACAATCCACATATTCAAAATAAGAAATATATTTGTATCAAAATGATTAGGCATAATACATGATTTTAGAATATTTATAAACATCATTGTTTATTTAGTTCATCACCTCCATTTTAATAATACCATATAATGTTTATTATGTAACATGTAAATACTCTATTTTTATTGGATTTTTCCTTTTTAATATTTCTATGTTTATATCTGGATTTATCCTCAGGGTTGGCATAGTGTTTTGGTGCCTAGAGACCTTAAAATTAATATATTAAAACTATTAATATATTTTATTGTGTATCTGTGCATCATTTGAGTGGTTATGTTTTTATATCTGTTCTGGATCATTAATGTGAAATCCAAGACCATGATCAATTTCAAAATATGGAGTTAACACTAGGCATGACCTAAGATTGGTTGGTGTCAGACGTTCCGAGAGAAGTGACTACTGGCATGGGTGTTTAATAAAATAAATAATTTATGTTATTTATTTTTATTAAATTAACCATCCTAGTGTTCCTCTATAAGTATCGCATTATAAAAAACAGGGTTACATTCATAACCATGGAAGGATTTAAAACGAGGATTAGGAGTTCTTTGTTCGCAGATTCAGGTCGGAGTATGTAAAACAATTAGATTGAGGTGGATCGAGAGGAAATTAATGTAGTAGATATTATTCATCAATGGAAAACACATTATTCACCAAATTATTAATCATAAATCAAGATATAGGATATTATTAATGGATTTATACCTTATTTGATCCATGAATAATGGATTTAATTATCTTCTTTTTGATCTATAATTTATTAATCATTATATGAGACCTACAACAATTCTACTTTTTTATTTAATATGATAAATCCATGTTACACTTTTTATCACCATTTATTATCCCCATTTATGTGATCATTGTATTAACATTCTTTTTTAACAATTGATTTATCCTATTCTTATGCATTTAACCCCACTGTTCTTCAGATTTTTTACAATGACCCACATAGTCACAGTTCGACATTACTGGGGTATGTTCGAGCATGATAAAATCCCCAAATTCATGGTGGTTTCCTAAAATTAATGAGGGATGATGATTTTCAGACTGACCGGGATAGATTTATGGGTTGTGGGTGATGATGACATGGATTAGAGGCTGGATTCTTCATCCTTTCATCGTGGTTGTGGCATGAAATAATGAGATGTTTTATGTGGGGTTTGGGTGGTCAGAATCCACCCACTAGTGTAACACACTAATATTTTAAAATATTACTATTTTTAAGTAAATTTAATTTCTTCTATAAGCTTAGGTTGCACACAACACTGAGCTTAGAAGAACAATGATATACAATTAAATATCATTATTTTAACAGGATGGTTATAACCTAACTATTAAATTAGAGGGAATCAATTTTATTAACCACATTATGAAATTTATATATATTAAAATATTTTTACATTCATACAAAAGATTTGATAGGAATAATATAAGAATAAATTCAATTTTACACATAAAATCTATATTTTTCTAAAGGCAGTTTTGTCACCTTTTAATGTCATACTTACTTTAAATGTATTTTCTTAAACTTTTTCCAATTAAATTTGGAAAAATAAATCTAATTTTAGAACACAAGATATCAAAATTTATTTTCTTGAATATGTGATGTTTTTTAGATAAGTTTCATGTTTTGTTGAATATTGAAAATTATTGTATTTTAATTGAAAAAGTATTTTTCCTCTAAATAATTTGTAGTGTTAAAACATATTTTTGATTGTTTTTAATGTATAATTAAATAAATTTTATATCAATTAATATAATTTTGTAAATTTGAATAAATTTCACATTGAATTTGGATATAAAAACATTTCAATATTTTGAAGGTTTTCATTTTATTAACTCATTTTCTCACTTCGTCATTGGGATTAATTTTAAATTAATTTTAGCCAATTATATGTTTTGAATTTTTAAAAATTGATTTTATATTTGGAATCATAGGGTCCAATTTTATTAATATTACCTTTTTTGGACAATATAAATAATTACTTTTGTAATTTTTATTATAATGGTTAAGGGTAAATCAGGTAATTAACGGTACATATAATACTATAAATATTATAAAACTACCCTAACACTTGTCATAATTTTATTTTATGAGTATTTTAGACTAATATCATCTTTGGGATACTTTTATATCCTCTTTGAAACACTTATATGATTTTAATCCTTTTATAGTATTTTGTTTTAAGAAAATTCAAATATGACATACTCATATTTTTAATAAGTATTAAATTTTTAATATGGGTTTATTCAGAACATATATTCGACTAAAACTAGTAATTTTAAATATAATATTTTTATCTCTATCATGATAATTTATTTTTAATTTTTAAGAAATAAATAATTTCCTTAATGTGTTACACAATAATGATGAAGTAATTGTTTAATTAATTATATTATAAAATAAATGTTTATAAAAATATTAAAATAAATATAATTTGAGATAATTAATGTCATCAATGAATTATATAGATTACTTTTACGTGTTTTTAATGTGTTAAATTTTTTGGTTCGAAGATATCATGTTGTTATGATATTTTAAATAGTCATGTAACGAATTGTTTCAAAAATGACATTAATGATATTTTAGAATAAATAATATTTTATTAAAGGATATAAAATAAATAAAAATATAAAATTTATCCAAATAATTGGTATAGGGTTTATAATGTCTTTAATTATCCATTTATGGTTATTTTTTCATTTTATAGTAAATATATTAACCCTTATGAAGTAAAAACACATGTTCTCACTTTAAGAGTAAAAGAGATTAAATATGGATTAAATCCATTGATAAGGGTAATAATATGACCTAAAATTTTCTAAAAATAGTTTTTTTGAGAGTATTGTTTACCATTAATATCTTATCTTCTAGATAACTTACTTTTAATCCATTTGGAAATATAAATTAATTTAAATTAATTTAATATTTTTGAGTTTCCAAAAGTACCCTCACCTAAATTATAAAAGGGAACCTTGTCCCTCAGTTCCTCACACTACATTTACATTTATAGATCAACCAAACGCTTCCCATTTATCTTACCAAAATAATTATCCATGTTCATTAGATCCTCATCTTCCAAATATACTAACACTAGATCTCTTAATAATAGACGTAAAGAAAGTCCACCAAAGAAGAGATAATTGTTTTTACCAGCACATCCAAGTTAATTTCTTCTTATACTTCCTATTAATGTGTTTTTACCATTATAAATTAATAAATCTAATATAATATATATTATGGGATTTTATTATGATTATATAATGAATATATTCCTCCTTTTATCTATCTAATGAAAAATGAAAACACTGTGTGTGTGTGTGCGTACAACTTCCGTCACCACGCCCTGGTGTAATTTTATTTTCATCACCACTTTAATTGGATGGGTATAATGATGGATATAAGGGATATATATAATAAATAATACATGATATTGAATTTTTAAAAAATAATATACCATACACTTCCTTACCCTTTCACTATTAAGGGAATGATATCACCGATTGGGCGTACGTACGGTCTATCATATCCACAATGCGATGGGATTAATTTTCCATGTTAACCATTAAAGAATGATTATAAGAATGTATATAATGAGTAAATATGATATTTATGACCTCAATATAATTCTGAAGAATTTGGATCTATATCATTTGCAAGAAAATTGGGACTTTCAATGCAAAATATGCATGGGAAAACAGATAAATTAAGACCCAAAATAATGAAATGTATAAGATATTATTAATAAATGAATGGTAAAAATTTATAAGGGGATAATATATGAAATAATAAATATAACTATGATTCTTATTTAAGTTAATAATATATTTAAAACCAATATACTTGAGTTTTAGACACATATGAATGAAATTGGACCTAAGATAAGGGTTTAATTCACAATCTCATCATTAATCGATATTGTTTATGTTTCAGTATTCACCGAGAAATATTTTTATTTCATGTCCATGTTTTATAAAAATATTTTCAAAATGGTTTTTTCTATTGTCCTATAATTGTTAAAGTATTTTTAGGAATGTTCAAATTTTTATAAAACTGTTTTAATAGAATCTTTTTGTCATTTTCCAAACAATGTACTTTATGTCTTTTTTGACAAAAAATATGGAAGGAATATTTTTTAAAACTTATGAGGAATTAGGTTATTTTTTTTAAGTAATGATGCCTTATTGTTTTTAATCTTCCATTACATGTTTACAAGGGTTTTTTCAAAGAAAACTTTTTCTTTTATAATTTCACAAAATTTTAAATAAATGATTTCATAGTAAAAAATTGTATTTTTATCAAGAATTTTTTATTAATATTATAGAGAATTTTCATCTATGTAAACATCCTTTTTTGGATATTATGATTTATTGAGGTTGATATCTTATGATACCATCTACCATATTTTATTGAAATTTTTATGACCAGTTTGACTGTGGATGTTGTATTTTGATACCATTCATCATGTTACTCTAGATGGTCTATGATTATTTTTATTGATTAGGGAAAGTTATTACCATTTCATATGATAGTATATGTTGATTATGTTTCACCCCTTTAATATAAAGGATTAATTAGACGTAGTAAGTGATGTATGGGGCCTACTGCATCCCCTCGATACATCGGTAGGACTCAAGAGACAAACTAGTTTGGGTATTGGCCAAGACCTTAGCCGTTTATGTATGGTGTCTTGGACGAAGCCTTGATGATATTTTTATAATGTCTTACATTATAATTTCCCTAATTATTATTTTAGTTATTTATATTTCATGTGAAAATTCAATTAGTAGAATATCCATGTGATTATTTATAATGAATCATTTTCTTATCATTTATTCATTCTATATTATACTCAAGATTATGTTTAAATTGATTGTGTCTTAGTTATTCACCATACCTTAATTTTTATGCATATTATATATTACATTGTACACTTAGCCTTAATAAACATATAAATCACCCCTTTATTATGCTTTATTTTTTCAAGATGCCAATAAGTATATTAAGATTGATATGCAGGGATGATCCAAGAGAATAACACTATTCTTAAAGGAATCATTAGGTTGTAATTTATAGTTTCAATTGTATTGTTTGTTTCAAGTATGCATCTAGTTTTCCAAAACTGCTAAACTATTTGGTCCTTCAAGATACAATTTCTTTATATAATATTCCAATGTAATAAAGTAACCACCGACTCTGGGATACTAGGGTTGGGATATTTATCAATGGTATTAGAGAATGTTTAATAGAAACCTTTGGAACTAAGTTTAGGAAAACATAATGAATTCCTATGAAATAATTTTGAAATATATCCAAATAATATTAATTTAGGATTTAGAGATTAATTCTATCTAAATTTTCAATTTTGTTTATGTCATTCACTAGTTCCCAGATTATACATTATGTTTCATAATGTTATGATCAAATCTATTGTATTCCATTTTTTAGAAGTGGCACCTAGTTGATGAGGGGAAACCATATCAATGAACATAATTCATATAGGGATTGCCCTCCTAAGAAAGATAATAATGTTAGAACTGGATCTATAACTAGTTTTGAAAAACTTATAACTATACTAGAATAGTTGACTCATGTTATGATCAATAACCTTATGTATATGGATCATCCTGATCTGCAACACAAAGGATAAATGTTATACCACTTAATGAGACAAAAACTTCCATCATTAAATGGGACTAAAAATCCATTTGTAGGTGAGCAATTAACATGTTCTTTAGAAAAGATATTTGTCTCTTTTGGAAGTAATGAAAGGGAGAAGGTTTTTATGGTAGTTTATTTTCTTTCTGGATATGCTGATCAATAGTGGTCATTGATTCTAAACACTAAGGTGGATGTGGAAATATAAAACATTGAATGGAAGGATTTTTAGGAACTTTTCTTAGAAAAATATTTTCCTCGTGAATAGAGAGAAGATATGGAGAATCAATTTCTAATGTTGAGTCCGAAGGAATATGAGAAAGTTTATAAATATGAATCCAACTCTAAAATGTTATAAAGTAATTCTAAAAACTTCTTATGGAACCCAATGAGTAATATTGATCATTCATTGATGGGCTAAGGCAATTAATCTAAAAGGAATTTCTCTCCCAAACTTTTTCATTATACAAATATATATTCCCATATGCTATCAAGATAGGGAAATAATTCTCTATTTATTATGACATTAAGGTAAAGTAAGAGAAGAAGAGAATAATGGAGAAAGAGATGGATAAATGGAAAATATGAAAGAAGTATTTTCCAAAATGTTCTAATTGTGGGAAGAAACACCTAAAACTTTCCCGAAGGGAATGAGAGTTTATTAAAATTGTGGAGAGAGAGTTCACTAGGCTCATGATTGTAATAGAAAAAAATAATTTTTAAATGTGAAATATTTCAACTATTAGGAGATGGGGAACTACAGAATTTAATGTCCTAACCATCAATGAAATATAGCTTAGAAGAATTAAAGGGGTCAAGGTTAAGCTTATGCTGTTACTATAGTGGAACAAGAATAAATAAAGTATTTGTTTCATATTTATAAGAATAATAAGATATATAAGAATTGTATCATAGTATTTCTTCTATAATGATTTGTAAGAATAAATGTTTTCGTTATGGTTTTAGAGGTGATAAAGGTATTCATATATTTGGTTGGTGACAAAAAGATATAAATTATGTTATTTTCAGAAAATCTAATGATAATTTGATTTTGAAAATTTAGTGACCGTACTTATAAATATTTTTATTTTAAATTTGGACATATTTATTTTGAATGAGTCTTAAGGTTATAATAGAGTATGTTGATCATTGGGTATTATTTTTTGAGGTTAAAGTATGACATATTGGATATTTATGCTAATATTTTTGGTTTCAATAAACATTTAGAGGATGAAGGAAATACTTTCAGACCTTATGATCCATAAAAATTACTTCTGGAATAAGATTTCATATTGAATATCCATCTCCAGTTGTATGAAATGAAGTGAAAATAGATCAAAGTGTAACCAATTGATGAGATTATGCTCATGGAATGGAAATAAATCAAGTATTTGTTTTCTCATGTTCTTATCTAGATTGTAAAATAATCCCTAAACTCGATGAAAATCATTTTTGTACAAAAATGTTATCTATTTACTTTTCCTACTGAGAAATCAATGGTCTTTTAACTGATCACAATATTTTTGGTTTTGTGATGATTAACATTCTAATGACTAAGATCTACATCACTCTCGATCAGAACTTAATAGTTAGATTTCTCTTACATGTAAATGTTTTCACTTTTAGATAATTTACTCCTATTCAACTGCCTAATTTTAGGGTCATGTTTACATATTTCTTTCCCCCTTATTAAGAGGAAGTTTTATTAACTCAATTTCTAATGTGGGTTTCACACAAAAGAAAATTCATATATCAATATTTGATTCTTGAAGTGGAATTTAAAATTGTAAGAACACAATTTATTAATGGAGTTGAGAAGGTAAAACCATAAGATTTTATTATATGTCTCCTTTTAAATAAATTTAATTTCTTTGAAAATCATACATTTCACACAACACTAAGCCTTAACGAATAATGATATACAATTAAATATATTATTTTAACACGACCGTTATAACCTAGCTGTTAAATTAAATATAATGAATTTTATTAACCAAATTACGAAATTTATATATATTAAACTGTTTCTACATTCATACAATATATTTTATATGCATAATATAATAATAAATCCAATGGTATACATAAAATATATATTTTTCTGAAGACATTTTTTGTCTTATAATGACATAGTTGTTTTAAAATTACAATTTGAAAATATTATAAATTCTATTTGAGAAATTAAAAATAATTTCTGAAATAGGATTATCAAAATTTACTTTGAATTATTTTTTGATAATTTTCTAATGGGATTCATGTTTTAATGAATAGTGAAAAATACAATATTTTAATTGAAAATGAGTTATTTATCTAATTAATTTATAGTGTTAAAATATATTTTTGATTGGTTTTAAAGTATAATTATATCAATTTTATATAATTTAATACAATTTAATTAATCAGAATCAATTTTATATTTAATTTTGATATATTTTTTTAATATTTTGAACGTTTTCATTTTAATAGCTTGTTTTCTCATACTATCAATGAGATTAATTTTAAAATAATTTTAGTTAATTATGTGATTTGAATTTTGAATAATAGACTCAATATGTAGAATCATAATGAAAAATTTTATAAATTATACCCACTATTTTTTTTTACAATCTGAATATTATCTTTAATAATTTTTATTACCACGATTATGGCTAAAATGGGTAATTCACGGTAAAAATAATATTATAAATATTATAAAATTACCCTAAAACATGTTATAATTTTATTTGATGAGTTATTTTCGACCATAATAAATCTTGATCCAATTTTATGGCCTCTTAGATCCACTTGGATGACTTTAATTATTTTATAGTATTTTATTTTATGAAAAGTCAAATATGTCTGACTCATATTTTTAATAAGTATTACATTTTTAATATTTTATTATCGATAACATATATTCCATTAAAAAGAGTAATTTCAGATAAAATTTTTTTTATCTTCATCATGATAATTTATATTTAAATTTTAATAAATAAATAATTACCTCAATGGATTATTTAATATATGTAAAATAGTTGTTTAATTAATGATAATATCAAATAAATGATTATAAAAATATTAGTATAAATATAATTTTATATAATTAATATCATCCAATAATATTTTAGATTACATAAATATATATTATTAATGTGTCTAAATATTGTTTTTCTATGATATTAATTTTTTATAATATTTTCAAAAAGTGAAGTGCTAAATAATATCAAAATTGAAATTAATGATATTTTAAAATAAATAATATTTTATTAAATGACATTAAATTCATAAAAATATAATCATTGGAAATATTATTTGGATCTGGTTTACAATTTCCTGAATTATCCATTTACGGTTTGTTTTTCAACTTATAGTAACTATATATACCCATAAATAGTAAAAACACATGTCACCATTGTAATAGTTAGAGGGATTAAATAAGGGATAAATCCACAAGATATGGGTAATAATATGACCTAAAATTTTATAAAAGTTATTTTTTGATATTATTTAGACCCATAATTGTCTTATATTCTAAATAAATTACTTTGGATTCATTTTTAAATAAAAATTAATTTATCTTAATTTAATAATTTTGATTTTCAAAAAGTGCCCCTCACTTCAATTATAATAGGGAACCCCCTCTCTCACATAATGAAACAAATTTGAGACTTATAACTCACCCATACCCTACCCATTTATATTAATATAATCATTATACAATTTTTTGAGATCCTAGTCTTTTATAAATACCGACCTTAGATATAAGGCCCTGACCTTAAACCTTACTTAATATTGAATTAAATGAATAATTCAGATTGAGGATCTTTTCAGGTTTAGAGTTTTAGAGAATTAGGAGCTAACTATTACATCTCAAAAGATTACAAAGTAGTCACTTCTACTAAATTTCCATAAAATAAAAACTCTTAAAAAGAAACATGTCTAGTTCCATGTATTAGATAGCATGAATTTCCCTTGATCCCATCCTTGACCCTATTCCACATTAAGTCCTGTAAAAAACATTTCAAAAAAAACATGGTGTGAGCATAAAAACCTCAGCATGGGATACACAAAGAATGAAAACTGTTAGTTTTTCAAAACAACAAGTAAACCATGTATACTTTATCAAAGTAATACCTTTTACCTTTAGGAAGTAGTAAAAAATCTTCACTAAATAAAATATCATTACTTACCCTTTTGTAACCAAAATATTACCATAAAACCCATATAAAGAACACATAACATATACAGGTAACTTGGGACATAAACATACTTAAATGGAATAACCATACGGTCGACTTCCACACATATAACTTAATGGAATAGCTATACGACTGACTTCCATACCCAATGAATTGGAGGTTATAATGTAACCACCCGTCCTGGTATTCACGGCACCACCCGTCATATGGTTTATCACGTAACCACCCGTAAAATGTCCAAGTACCATTATAAAATCATAAGACATAAAAAAATATAATGGAAAGAAAACATTTCCACACTTTGATCACAATATATCACTTAAATATATTAACATAAAAAATACATTATAAAAACCATTTTCAATACCAAAATACATAAAAGATTATATGTTATTTATTTCATTTTCAAAGAAAATTATGGCTTGTAGAGGAATCCAAAGACCAAATAATACTCGCGGCGGCAGGAAAAGGTCATTGTCACCGCGTACGTTAAAAGAAACATTACTTTTTGTCATTTAGTAAAACGATTCGTATAAAAAGATTCCTTTTGAATAAAATTAGAAGTCAAAGGGGTTTATACACCGTATAAAAGATAGTTGTGTATAAAACAAAATATGCCTCAATGAAAGGATATTGAGACGAAGTCCCTTACAAATATGGTATCCTTGGATTAAGGATAAATCAATGAAATAATTATGTGTGACAAAATAATTCACAAAATATAAGTGGATATTAAGTGTAAAACAATCAGAGTTCATTCACACATATTCATAGAATGACATATTCAAGGAGTACATGTTCATCCCAAAGAATCAAAATTGGGTTAAGAAGTTCCCTTGCAAAAATTCGTCAGCCTAACGACGTCACTTCAAAATTCAGAAAAAGAGTTGATGAGAGAGAAAATGGTATCTCATCACTTGGAAATAAAATTTACATAAATAAGGATATATAAGAACATATCCCAACATAATATTATGTTAATTAAAATACATAACAAAATAAGTCTTTTAAAAAGTGGAGGGTGAAAGGTCCCCTTACCGAGTTGGGTAACTTTCGAAACGTACACCCCATGGAAGAAGGGTCATAAAATGAAGATGTAAATACCCATAAACTAAAGTATATTACACAAAGTTTATAATAATGGGAAGTACATACACCACTCAATGGAAATAGTGGCAAACGTAGCATAAATGTCATGGGAATAAAAGTGAGATGAAAAATCCCTTACAAAAACTCGGCAGCCTAACAGCGCCACTTAAAACTTCCAAAAATGGTTTGATTAGATCAAATAGGGTCTCTCATAATATGAACATAAAAATTAAAGTAAGAGGAATATAAAAGAACATCCCCAAACATAAGAAATATGAGCTTAAAGGAAATGACATAAAAGAGAGTGCTTAAAAAGAAAGATAGTTGTAGGATCCCTTACCTCAGGTCCGACTTGACTCGATCGTTCTTTAACGTCCTGAATAATAAACTTGAGTTAATTTCTAATTGCTTAAGAACCTTTTTAAAGTTCATTATTAATTTTATATCACTTATTTCCATGTTATAAACATTATGTAATCATTTAAGTTAATAATGTTTGTTTTGTCGATATTTGGTTCTTAAGTCGAAAGTGGACTTCTTACAATTACATGTTGTTCGTGTGGTCAAAGGTTCATTATATCCAGAATGATATTCATGATTTGGATATCATATATATCATATATATCCAAAATATAAATGTATTTATAATATTACATAACCATTTAGAGGTAAGAAATGAAATGCACCGTTAATGGAGACGGTAAGCCGTACGTACGCATGAACGCTACTTTCATTTATATGTCATATTAATGGAATTAAAACCAAATGAGAGGTATGTATATTTTAACTCCAGAATTATATTCATCATTTTTATGTAACATACATCATATATAATAACTTTAAATCCATCTTTTATATAGCCCACATATGGCATTAACGAATCAAATCACTTTGAGGGGGCGGTAGTCCGCACTTCCTAAAATGAAATTATCGTGTTTACCCACAATGGAAACCATAAAGGTATGTCACAAAAGAAAAATACAGAAGATTAAGTAAAACATAAACATATTATATATCATATATAAATATAGTTACATATTAATGGCCACCTATGAAGGTGTTATATGAGTGTTGAACAATCATCATTTCGTGAGGCAGAAATTCTCCATCCACAGAAACAGTGTGTTCTTTAACCATTAGATGTAATTGTGTGTAAGTTTAGATAGAATTATTCTTATAAAAACATCCTAGTATATTGAAGATACTGTATTTGTTGCAAAATAAATGAATAAAAAGAGTTTAGGGGGTTGGAGAAGCAAAATAATACAAAAGAACACAAGTGAAGACATTACCTTAAAATTGGGTAACTCTTTTTGATTTGAGCTCAAAGGCTTCCATGGGAAGACGTCTGCACAAAGTGAGGCTTCTAGGAGTAATATAGGGATGTGGAGAGACAAAATGTCCAGGGTTTGGCCGAGGAAAAGGATTGAGAGGTGTGGGTAAGGTGGTAGAGGTGGGGAACTTTTATAAGAGGAGAGGAGGGGCACTCTTGGAAAGTTAAGAACAGATACTTTATTATAAAATGATTTTCCAATGAAAATGGTCCCACAGTTATATATTTAGAGTCTAATGTGATAAGGGTTCTAAATAAACCAATCCAATAGGTTTTTTACAAGTGTATGTCTTAGATTTTACATTATCTTTTCATTTTATTTAAATCGTTAAATAATGAGGTAATCGTTGCATCATCATGGTTTCATAAATAATTTAATTTATTTAATGTCTAAAAATTATAAAAAATATATCATGATGTATGAAATATTTTTATCTTTATAATTAATATTTATAGTTAAAATTATGACCTGTATAACCCCATTTAAAAAATTGTTTTAGTAAAGCATCTCATGTTTGTGACATTTTTATTTTAACATTAAATAAAAAGTTATTAATGTCATTTTCCTACCAAAGTGGCTCCATGGGGTCCCCAAGTTGACCCATGGATTTTCTTGGTCGGCCATGACACATACAATAAGGTTAGGACATGTGTATAGGTCATTTCATATTATTAAACCATTATTTTTACCTTAAACTACATTAATTACCTCTAATCGCGATTAAGAACATAAAAGTTACTATTCACCAAAAAATTATTTTAATCCCATTGAACCACATATTACTTTTTAATGACAACCATGTATGTAGAATTTTTGAAATTCAAAACACAGAGGTGGAAAAGTTTCATTTAAACGAAAAATCAGTTTCTTTAACTTCCACTTAGTGGTTTCACTATTCATCAAAAATTGAAGTTTTTCAGAAAAATAACAAAAATTCACCCTAATATATATTTGATATTCCAAACTCAAAAATGATGTCTATTTTAAAAAATTCAAAACATATAAGTTTCATTAATTAATTTAATAATTAATTCCCGCTGTCAAAACAAATAGCGTGTTTTTAAGAAACAATATTTATTAAAAGACTGACACTAGTTTAAGTCCAATTTCAAAATGAAATTAATTCCAATGACCACTATTGGATTAAATGGTAAAAATATATTCTAATTTTACTTTAAAAACAATTCAAAAGATAATCTAATCATATAAATAAATTAAATTAAAAAGAGGTTTTGAATTAAAATACAACATTTTTCACTATTCATTAAAAAATGAACTTTATCGGAAAGATACCAAAAATTTACACAAAGTAAATTTTGATGTCTCGATTCTAAAGAAGAATTTTATTTTGTCAAATATAACACATAAAATTGTCAAAAGTGTATTTAGAAGAGGTTCGCCATCAAAAGGCGGTTAATCGACCTTCTAAAGAATATTAGAATGTTTACGCTTAAAATTGAATTCATTCACATTTTTAATCCTCTAGAATTTATTGTAAAAAGTAAAAATATTTGACAAACATATATAATCATTTTGTAGTTAGTTCTGTTCATTCCCTCCATTACAATGGCAAGGTGTTAACTACCATTTAAAATAATGTTATTTTATTATTATAGTGCAATGTAAGATTTCAAAGGACCTTGTTTTTGCGTATTGGGTAAGCCATCAAGAATATCATTACCTTTAAATTAATATTAACATTTTATTCACAAATAGGGATAAATATAAAAATTTCATATTATCTATTTACCTAGGGTGTTACATTAGATCCATTAATAAGATATATAAAGGAAGTCCTCTAAAGTAGAGGTAATTGTTTTTACCAACTCATCCGAGTTCATTTCTTCTTATAATTCCTAATCTTGTTTTGTTTATATTATAAAGTAATTAATATAGTATCATTTATAAGCTGAGATTTTATTATGATTATGGAATAACCATATTCATCCTTTTATCCGTCTTACAAAAAATAAAATCACTACATGTGAGTACGTACAACTTAGCGCATCCACGCAATAGTGTAATGTGTGTTTCATCACCAATTTTTTGGATGGGTATAATGATGGATATAATGTATATAAATAATAAATATGAAATTATATTTATTAATTAAAAATTAATATACCATTCACTTTTTTAACCATTCACCATTAAGGGAAAGATATCATCGTTCGTGTATACGTATGGCCTATCATCTCCACAAAGTGATGCGATTAATTTTCCAAGTTAAAAATTAATGAATGATTATAAGAATGTATATAATGAATAAATAGGATATTTATAACCTCAATATCCTTCTATATATAAAATTTCTATATCATATGCAAGAAAAATGGGACTTTAAAGACAAAACAAGCATGTGAAAACATGTCAATTAACACTCGAAAGAGTAAAATGAATAAAATATTATTAATAAAATAATGGTAAAAAGTTATAATGGGATAATATATGATATAATAAATATTATTATGATTCTAATATATGTTAATAATATTTTTAACACCATAATATATGAGTTTCACACATTTATGTAAAAAATCAGACCAAAGGTAAGGGTTTAATTCACAATCTCTTCATTAATCGAGATTGTTTCTATTTATGTCTCCACTGGGGAATTTTTTTTTCATTTCCATGTTTTGTAAATATATTTTCAAGAAAGTTTTTAATATTATCCTAAAAATTTTCAAATTCTTTTTACCTATTTTCTAATATTTGTAAAATGGTTTGAAATTAATCTTTTTATCATTCTCCAAACAAGATACTTTCTAACTTTTTCAACAAAAATATGAAATTGATTTTTTTTAACTTATGAAAAATGAGACAATTTTTATGATTACATAGAGGATTGTTGTTTTAAAGCTTTATTTACATGTTTAAAAGGTTATTTTCAAATAAAATTATTTTGTTTATAATTTTACATCTTTTTAAAAAATTACTTCGAAGTAAAAAGGGTATTTATATCAAGAGTTTTGAATGATTTTATTAGATTTTTTTCACATATTTAATTATCAATTATTTTATATTATGATTAATTGATTTTTATCTCTTATGATACCATCTTTGATATTTTATTGAATGGTTTATGATCAGTTGGACTATGGATGAGGTATTTTAAAACCATTCATTATATTAGACTTGATGGGTTTTTATTATGTTTATTGATTAGGGAAAGTTATTAACATTTCATATTCTATTATAAATTGATTATGTTTCACCCCTTTCATATGAGTAATTCATTGGACTTAATAAGTGATGATTGGGGCCCACAGTAGCCCCCCGATGCATCCGTAGGTATCATGAGACAAACTAGTTTTGGTATTGGGCAAGGCCATACCCATTTATGTATGGTGTCTTAGAAAAATCCTTGAAGGCATGTTTATGATGTCCAATATTATGAATTCCCTCATTATGAGATTAGTTATTGATATTCCTTGTGCTTATTCAATTAGTATAATATCCATGTGATTATTTATATGGAATTATTTGATTATCATTTATTATTTCAATATTATGCTCAAGATTATGTTTAAATGGATTGTGTATTAGTTATTCAAATTTCCTTAATGTTTATGCATATGATTGATTCTGTTGTATTCTTACAGTTACTGAGAATTTTATATCACCCCTTTCTTATGTTTTAATTTTCCCAGTATTCGAGGATGTATATTATGATTGAGATGCAATGATAATCTTAGAGAATAATAGTTTTCTTAAAGGTATAATTATGTTGTATTCTATAGTTTAATTTGTAATGTATGATTCAAGTATGTATATATTTTTCCAAAATAAATAAATTTTTATGTCCTTAGGGATGAGATTTCCATGTATAATCCACTAGTGTAATAAAGTAACCATATACTCTAGGACACTAAGATCATGGTCTTTATTATTAGGGACCAATTCAGGCATGGATGGCCCTAGATCTGAGACCCCCCAACATGAATTGTGATGGAAATGATGTTGGTGGTTGTTGCAGTGAGCCTCATATATCCTTCATAGGATTTTGAAAAAAAAACAACTAAATAGTGTGTAGTCCTAGAACACACACTGTGTATTCCCCTATCTATGGAGGCTAGGCATTTAGGTAGAGATAAAGTTCACATGTTGTATATGACTCCATACATGTCGTGTAACCCAATGTTGATGGCATGATGTGTACTCCAAGATTACATGGGAATGGACATGGCCAAAAGAAAGGGAATAACTAGGAGTATATGGAAATGTCATATTACTCAAAAAGGGGACTACACCGGATTTTTAGCTATAGAGGCATGAACTAAAGTACATGGTCATGACCAGATATACACGAGAATGGGCTAATGGACACATGAAAAACCAAGAGTACATGGACATTCCCTAGGTGGAAGAGACACACTATATAGTACACTTACACAATATTTAGTGATATGTGGTATTCCAATCCATGTGAATGCAAGGAAATAGCCAGGTGTCCAAGCGAGGTCACACATCATGTGACCCAAGGTTCACATCATGTACTTTTCTCATGAGTTTAAACCTTGTGTATATCCTTCTTTTGGACTCAGATGTGGGGCCACAAGTATTATATACTGAGTAATTGTATATGTAGAATGAAATGGTATCCATGATAGTGTATTATGGAATACGAAGCGAGGTGTTGTGAGTCTGATGCTTCTGCAGGTGACACTTAATTGTTAGAGGTAATCAGGTGGGATCATCAGAGAGATTTCAAGGTTGGAAACCCATATCACACTAGGGGTGGGGTACTTTATATTTTCCTACCTACTGAGTGGAATGCCTATCACACTAGTTCTTGTGCCCTCCATCCACTGAGTGGTATCCCCTACACACTAGTGCATGGGTCCTCCATCCACTAAGTTCACTAATAAAAAAATGGGCGTTAACAGTGCAAAAAACGGGCCTTAACAGCGCTAAAAAAGCGCTGTAAATCTTGGCGGTGATAGAGGGGGTACCCCTTTATCAGTGATTAGTAAGTGCTGATAAATGATTACTTTTTCAGCACTAAAAAGAGCTGATAAAACAACCCTTTATCATCGCTAAACAAGCGCTTCTTTAGCACTGATAAAGGTGTAGTTTATCAGCACCTTTTAGCGCTGATAAAAGCACGATTTATCATTGCTAAAATAGCGCTGATAAACATATCTTTTATCAGTGCTTCATTAGCGCTGATAAAGGTGCAGTTTATCAGAACTAAAAGAGCGCTGATAAATTCCCTCTCTGCTGCTCCGATAAATCTACAATAGCACACCCGAACACCTGCAAAAAAAACAGCATCTCAATAAGACAATTAAAGCAAGTATACCCATACAAAATTAACTCATAAATTATAAGAAAATTTGAACAAGTATACCCACACAACAATTATACACATACACCATTAACACATAATTTATAATTTAATCAAGTACTTAAATAAATCAATTCAGAATTCAGGGGGTTTGGGGGCTGTTCAAGGGTTTGGGGTGGCTGTTCAAGGGTTTGGGGTGGCTGTCCAAGGGGGGGTAGGGGGTGTCTGGGGGGATTTCCAGTTAAATCCTAAGGCTCCACATGGGTGTGTTTTATCAATACATAAATCTTTAGACTTTTCTCTATCCACTATCCATCATGTTCTCACCTCAAAGAATTTATAAGGTCTCTACACACACTGAGGTGCACATACTTGGGGGGGGGGGTGAATCTCATTAATAAACCCCCAATATTAAACCTGCAATAGGCTATTGTAAGTGCGTGGTCAGGCAATATGCACAACATAGTTGGGAAAGAACTGGAATAAAACTAATAAAAAAATCATCATTGATCCTCAAATCCATGACCATGATTAAACCCAAATTAATTTTCCAAGTGCTGAACTTTTACCAAGCATTTCCCAAGGATCGTGTCAACATTATAAAAATATAGTTTGACCAAGTCGTGCCCCATCTACATCAAAACACATTGATTCTAAAGTATTAAATCATGATCAACCATTCTTACTTCATCCAATGTTAGGGTTTCTCTGAGTACATCATATGAACCACACAAAACATATAATATAACATGGTCTCGCCACTATATAAATAATTATCATTGACCTCCAATATGTTAGTTTTATTTATACTCCATCATGGAAATCCACTTATGGGATTTTTCTCATCCCTGGAATACCCTCAACAGTATCTCAGACCACCCATATGTGTTCTTCCAATTCTGAGGCATAAGACCTACTAGGATCTCATCCCTATACTATGGGAGTACCCTTATTTTGGGAATAATACTAAGAAGAATATATTCATTACCATATGGGAGTATTATCATCCAAATAATAATCCCTAGAATCATATCAACCCTCCAATATGGGTGTATTCTCATTTGAGGCATAATCTATATAATCATCTCAGCCCTCCCCTATGGGATTATTTTCATTTAGTGAATATTCCCGATAAGAATCTCATCCCACTCCTACTGTTGTATTCTCATTTGGAGAATAATACCTATATAAATCTCATCCTTCCCCTATGAGTGTATTCTCATTTAAGGAATAAGACCCATAAGCATATCCACCCTCCCAAATGGGAGTATTTTCATCCAGATATAAGCCCATAAGTATCATAGACCCAAACACATGATCACCCTAGTATACCACGACAACCATGAATTGATATATATGAGGCCCCTGATAGATCACATTCCATGACCCCCCATTTAAAAGATCAATGCAATCCGAATGCATTTGGTCAAATTTCTGTAGGTCAGTTGTTGTTTTCACTTAAAATCTTGTCCATTTTTTAAAAAATTGAGACCCTTTGAGTGCTAGCGGCCACACCGTGCCTCGGATTGAGGCGAGGTTGAATCTTACACGTCACCAAGGACCCTTGGATCGTTCTTATTAAATATCAATGCAATCCAAATGCGTTTGGTCAGATTTCCATAGGTCAGTTGTTGTTTTCACTTAAAATCTTGTCTATTTTAAACAAAATAGAGACCCTTTGAGTGCTAGCGGACACACCGTACCTCGGATTGATGCGGGGTTGATGATTACACATCACCAAGGACCCTTGGATCGTTCTTATAAAAGATAAATGCAATCTGAAAGCATTTGGTCGGATTTCCATAGGTCAATTGTTGTTTTCACTTAAAATCTTGTCCACTTTAAACAAAATAGAGACCCTTTGAGTGCTAGCAGCCACACCGTGTCTCGGATTGAGGTAGGGTTGACTCTTACACATCACCAAGTACCCTTTTATCATTCTTATAAAATATCAATGCAATAATAATGCGTTTGGTTGGATTTCCGTAGGTCAGTTACTGTTTTCACTTAAAATATTGTCCATTTTAAACAAGATAGAGACCCTTTGAGTGCTAGCAGCCACAATGTGACTCGGATTGAGGAAGGGTTGACGAGTACACATCAACAAGTACCCTTGGATCATTCTTATAAAATATCAATTCAATCCGAATGCGTTTGGTCGGATTTCCGTAGGTCAGTTGTTGTTTTCACTTAAAATCTTGTCCACTTTAAATAAAATAGAGACCCTTTGAGTTCTAGATGCCACACCGTGTTTTGGATTGAGGTGGGGTTGACTATTACATGTCACCAAGGACCATTGGATCGTTATTGTAAAAGATCAATGCAATCAGAATGCATTTGGTCAGATTTCTGTAGGTCAGTTGTTGTTTTCCCTTAAAATCTTGTCCATTTTAAACAAAATAGAGACCCTTTGAGTGATAGCGGCCACACTGTGCCTCAGATTGAGGTAGGGTTGACTCGTACACGTCACCAAGGACCCTTGGATCATTCTTATAAAATTTCAATTCAATTGGAATGCGTTTGGTTGGATTTCCATAGGCCAGTTGTTGTTTTCACTTAAAATCTTGTCCATTTTAAACAAAATAGATACCCTTTGAGTGATAGCGGCCCACCGTGCCTTGGATTGAGGCAGGGTTGACACTTACACGTCCCCAATGACCCTTGGATCGTTCTTATAAAATATCAATGCAATTCTAATGCGTTTGGTCGGATTTCCGTAGGTTAGTTGTTGTTTTCACTTAAAATCTTGTCCATTTTAAGCAAAATAGAGACCCATTGAGTGATAGATGACACACCGTGCCTCGGATTGTAGAGGGGTTGACTCATACACGTCACCAAGGACCCTTGGATCGTTCTTATAAAATATCAACACATTCTGAATGCGTTTGGTCGGATTACCGTAGGTCAGTTTTTGTTTTCACTTAAAATCTTGTCCATTTTAAACAAAATAGAGACCATTTGAGTGATAGCGGTCACACCGTGCCTCAGATTGAGGATAGTTTGATTCTTACACATCACCAAGGACCCTTGGATTGTTCTATTAAAATATCAATGCAATCAGAATGCGTTTGGTCAGATTTCCGTAGGCCAGTTGTTGTTTTCACTTAAAATCTTTTCCATTTTAAACAAAATAGAGACCCTTTGAGTGCTAGCGGCCACACCGTGCCTCAGATTGAGGCGGGGTTGACTCGTACACATCACCAAGTACCCTTGGATCATTATTATAAAAGATTAACGCAATCCGAATGTGATCTACTAATTATTAATTATGCAAAACATAAAGGTACCATTAAATACTTACATTGCCCCAAACACCCATAACACAACCCAACCACAACCTTCATCTCAATGTACTCAACCGATCTAAACACTAATATGTATTCTACCCAAGACTATCTAATTAAAAACGCTGATCATGTCATTAACCGACCACTTAATTTCTATGGTGCTCCCCACTATACGCTTTAGCTCACAAACACCACCATCTGATGTTTAACACCTCAATCATCAGGAAAGAACCACTAGAACCACAACTAAAACTCCACAACATACCAAACATGTTTTCTAACGTACCATTATTAAACATCCATGAGGACACCAACCAATGTTATCATCCATCCTTTCCATCAAAACCACTTGGAATGGATGTGAATCTATCATCCATACATGAATCAAGGACAGTTCAACTTTTCCTCAAAGACTGAACCCATTTTCAAAACATAATTAACATTTCAAAACATCAAATAGATGTGGCTTACAACTCACCACATTTTTTCCTTTTTCCTGGAGGAATTTGAAGCATGCACCACATAGGTTGTAAAAGTAGTAGAGGATAGATCTCTTTGATCATACAAAGCCATGAATCCAAGTTTATCCTTAAAGAAACTGATGAGTGATGTTTGTGAATGCTTTTTGGAACTAGGAACTGAATCGCTTGATTGAACACAGGAAATATCTTTAAATATAGCCTCACTTTCTGAATCATTGGAACAATTTCCTGTATTGGATGCTATTAATGTCAGATTTAGCATCTTATCTTGTTCATCAAATGGATTGGTCAACTTCCAATCTATCATGGAGGTTGTCGCACCACCTTTACATGCAACTAATGATCAGAGGTAGCTTGATTAGAAAAACAATCCTGAGGGCACTGGACATGAAAGATCATGCGGTGCCACAGTTGCTCAGCAACCTCAATTTACCCCACATGATATAAGGCTATTGCGTGATTTCCAAGACATAACGATGGGGGAAGAGAAGGTGAAAGTCTCGTAGACGAACAACATCAACAATGAACATCCACCACCCATTCACTATATAAATCAAAATCATATCTTTAAGAACATAGATGTGAATTTCTATCTTACTTCCATCTAAGATGATTCATGTTGGTCAACTTGTTTTAGAAATTGTTTATCTTCATCCGTGCCTTGTACTTGCACCCATGAATTTGAAGGTGAGTATGCATACACGATAGTTGACCATCACGGAGAAGATTTTATGGAAGAGTATAAGAGACATGAAGCAATGAACATCATTAGAATGTTGGAGAAAATGTGGTTTCTACAAACAATGTGGAAATCGGCTTGTGCAATGCGGCCTAAGTGACAACTTGTAGGTATTTTACTTTATTTTTTTCTGGAGGGTTTCAGTGTAAATGCATTTTGGAATGATCATTACTATTCATTGTCTTTTAGGTTTTTTTGACAGCCGAGGGGAAAGGGTGGGGTCTGCAGACATTGGAGGATATGTCGAAGGGTGACTTTATGGGAAATTACATCCTATATTTTTGCAACATTTCCATAGTATCTAACATCTAACCAAATGGCCTCTTTGCCCTTCAAGCTCCCTGAACCCCAATCACCATCGGGGTTCGGGGATCTTGAAGGGAAAAGAGGCCATTTCTCCAACATATTCACACACAAAATCACCCTTCGACATATCCTCCAATGTCTGCAGACCCCACCCTTTCCCCTAGGCTATCAAAAAACCTAAAAGACAATGAATAACAATGATCATTCCAAAATGAATTTACACTGAAACCCTCCAGAAAAAAATAAAGTACAATACCTGCAAGTTGTAACTTCGGCCGCGTTGCACAAGCCGATTTCCACATTTTTTGTAGCAACAACATTTTCTCCAACACTCTAATGATCTTCATTGATTCATGTCTCTTATACTCTTCAAGAAATTATTCTATAAGAAGGTCAAATATCATGTATGCATACTCACCTTCAAATTCATGGGTGCAAGTACAAGGAACGTATGAAGATAAAAAATTTCTAAAACAAGTTGACCAACATGCATCATCCTCGATGGAAGTAAGATATAAATTCACATCAACATTCTTAAAGATATGATTTTGATGTATATTGTGAAAGGGTGGTGGATGTTCATTGTTGATGTTGTTCATCTACGAGACTTTCACATTCTCTTCTCCTCCCTCTATGTCTTGGAAATCATGAAATAGCCTTATATCATGTGGGGTAAATTGAGGTTGCTAAGAAACAATGGCACCACATGATCTTTCATGTCCAGTGCCATCAAGATTGTTTTTCTAATCAAGCTTCCTCTGATCATTAGTTGTGTGTAAAGGTGGTGCGGAAACCTCCATGATAGATTGGACGTTGACCAATCCATTTGATGAACATGATGGGATGCTAATCAAGCCGCCTCTGATCATTATTTTCCGTAGGTCAGTTGTTGTTTTCACTTAAAATCTTGTCCATTTTAAACAAAATAGATACCCTTTGAGTGCTAGCGGCCACATCGTGCCTCAGATTGAGGCGGGGTTGACTCGTACACATTACTAAGGACCATTGGATCATTCTTATAAAATATTAATGCAATCCGAATGTGTTTGGTCAGATTTTCATAGGTCAGTTGCTGTTTTCACTTAAAATCTTGTCCATTTTGAACAGAATAGAGACCCTTTGAGTGGTTCAGCATTCTTGTATGTTGCTGGTGCATATCATCTATTAAAATGGGAAAATGACTCATAAGAGAAAGGCTGTTTTATTTAATAAAAATTAGAATTTTCCTACGAGCATTTACATACAACAATGTTTCATCTTTTGATCCCCTTAACCCCTCTCAAAAATGACCACAAATTGTACATGTCCCCAAGTCAGATCTTCATTGTATTTGTGTAAAATCTTCCATCAGGTATGCAGCCCACTCGTTTCTGAACACATCTATATCATCTTGTGAGTATGAGGCTTTTCGACAGTCATAGTAGTACTACAAAATAAAAAAATAAAGAATTAATAAATAACTTAAACGAACTAGTAGTTGTTTTTTAAAATACCTCTTTAGGGATGCTAGTTTGCTGGTGAAAAATGATCTCTTTCATAAATTTAAAAACATAATAACCGCAATCATTATTGTTTGCTTGTTTTGGACACTGAAAAAAAATTGATCATTAGGAGAATAAGTAACTTGTGTTGAGATGTGTTTGGATAGTGAAATTTTATTATATATACCATGATATTTGTCTAGACTTAGTACTTTCTCGCCTCCTTATGCTTATCCCCTAGACGCATTCCTTTTTTTATACGATGATGATACACCTCCCTATCAGTAAAATATAATATAAATTATATTACTTGATGTTTAGACCTAAAACGTAAGATGTAGTGTCTTACATATTCACAAACTTCATCATGTGTGGTCGGTTTGATGGATATCCTTGCTTTTAATCCAGAAAATAAATCTTCGAAGTATCCATGTTGATCGAAATTAGCACCCAATGTTTCTTAAAAACACAAAAAATAATAAGTAATAAAAGAAGTTAAAATATAATTCATATGCTCTAATCGTAGAGTATTACCCCTGCATGGTTGGTATTAGGAAAAGTCTGTCATCTATAATCTTGCGTTCAAATGTTTTCAGCAAGCTGTTCACTATTTCATTCCTTTTTGAGGGCTCTATTTTTGTTAGGTGTGTTGATGTGATATGAGGACTAACCAGTCCAAATCTTGGCTCATGGGAAAATTCCTTCAATTGTTTTTCATAAATGTGTCTGTCAACAATATAAAATGCATTTAGTCATAATTTTCACGCTAGATCAGCTTTTGGAAAATAAATTCATGGAAACAAACCTCATATATACATTTACAACAGTGACGCCTAGCCAACCGTTTTCAAGGATTTCATTTACATTTTCAGCAGCAACAGAATCTTGACTTTCCTCTCTGTATATATTCTCTTTGAAAACCACTATATGACTATTACCATCTTTTAGCTTCGTATCCACATGAGTCTTTAAATATAGTAAATGTGGAAAGAGAACAAGTGGTTTTATTGTGCTTTCAGTAGCTCCTTGGAATCGGTTGGTCGATCCTTTAGATGTTTTTGAGCCGACATTTGTCACCCCCTTCCCTTTCTCTGTCTATAAAAATAATCATTGGTTCGGACCCTCTTTTCATTAATTGTTAAGGGTTTAGCTTGAAAAGAAAAGGAAATAAATACCTCCCTCTTTGTCCGCATGTACTCTTACAAGTTGTGATGGCCATGCAATGAATGTCCCACTAGCCTTTTCAACCATATGAATATCATCGTCATCAAGTGGAATAGGTAGCTCTTCCTTTGGCTCATGAGCTACAGTAATCATCACTTTCAGATAATCTTTTGGAAGTGGTCTATTATGCAGTGTGGCATCTGGGATATTGAACACTGTAGCCCTCGCTACAAGGTGATAGGTGGGTGTTGAAATATATAAATCACAATCATTATCACCCTGTAGAAGATGAGTACAGAAAAATTATCAGTGTTTGTCTGATTCATATTTCATGGGAAAAATTATTAGAATATTGATTACCATGACTAAGATAGTTCTTTGAGGCGAATGGCTCACCTCAAAGCTGGTGGGGAATGGGGCGGGATGTTCATGCGGCGGTTGTTCTTGAGTTGTGGCTTCCCTTTTCTTCCCACCCAAAAAATTTGCTAGCAACTCTCCCTACCATTGCAATTGTTCTTCAAGGGTTGATATTTTTTCGCTCATTTGTTCTAATTTTTCATCTGTATCATCCATTTTTTTCTTCTTCTCAAAATATACTCGGGGTGTCACCCCAAACCCTGCACCTCTGACATGACCGTATTTTTCTGGCTACTTCAAAGCCGTCGATAATAGGTCTGTATCATCTATAAGAGTAGTTGATTCCTGTGACTATTGGGTATAGAAAAATAACTAATTATTTTTATGTAATGGAAATTTTAAACAAATTATTTTATTGTCATGTCATACTTACACATATTTCCCACACTTTCTGTGTGTTCTCATCTACTAAATTCCCATATTTGTTCACACATGGCTCCTTCCATAGCACATGATGTGGGATGGAAGTGCATTTTGTTTTAGACTCATCAATCTACATATAAACATAGAAAAATAATTATGATGTTGTTTATTGGCACCTAACAATATTATTGTAAATTTAAAATACGTACCATTTTCTTTTCTAATGAAGCGTACCCCATCCTTTCTTTACGATAGGGGTATGTTGGTTTTGAAGCACGTTCCTTATTTTCAGTACAGAGTTTCTGTTTCATAATGAAATACTGACAATCAAAGTGATGAATACAGGTATCCTCAAACAATGTATTATCACTCACAATGTACCTGAAACTTCTCATCCACATGACGGTCAATAAATGCATCCCATGATTCTTGGGATATCAGGTGAGCATATACAACGGGTGGGTGAGGGTTTATTTTACCTTTAGAATCTGTGAGGTGTCATCTTGTTAAAATAGTGCGAAAACCTCGATGAATCTTTCCTGCAAGCCTTAGTACATAATCCTTGTGTGAATTGTCTACTATAAATGTACTCTGAAAGAGATTGAGAAGAGTAAGACATTGCTTCATTATTTTATTTTCTAGTAAATTAAAGAAATAAATTCATAATGTTACCATAATTTCTTCCCAGATCATACCCTTTAGCCCGGACACAACA
This sequence comes from Viscum album, assembly GCA_963277665.1. Lineage (NCBI taxonomy): Eukaryota > Viridiplantae > Streptophyta > Magnoliopsida > Santalales > Viscaceae > Viscum > Viscum album. The sequence goes on along the minus strand of OY728134.1, from coordinate 627,497,668 downwards.
TGGTGCCATGAATCTATGTCAATCGGTACGCATTTCCAAGTGACAACTTCAATGTAGCTGCTAAACATATCCTTGTTGGGATTCACATGTTGGCCTCATACATTCCATCCGACTTCAAATTTGATGACTTTGCTTTTCGCCTTAAAAATTTTGAATAACACCATCAGACTACGATGCACCGGTGATTTTTGCGATGCTGGTCCTTCATTCCTGACCATTTCATCAATATCAACATCATCTATATGGTCATCTAGAATGGTATCAACGACATGTGTTGATGGTTGTTGGACCTCAACTCTAAGAGCAGTAGGAGCCTCAGTAGGAGGAGCAGCATGAGGAGCAGCAGCAGTAGGAGCCGCAACAGGAGGAGCATCAGGAGCAACGGGAGCTGCAGTAGGAGCAATAGCAGCAGCAGCATGAGCTCTAGGAGCAGTAGGAGCAACAGGAGGAACAACATGAGCTACAGGAGAAGCAGTAGCCGCAATAGTAGCTTCTTGAGAGACTTGTTCAGCCTCAAGGTTAGGAGCATCAGAATGTGCAGAAGTCATTATCTACAAAAGTGGTTGAAAAGTTAATTCAGATTACATAAATTCAGTAATGACAAGATAATAACATGAGATAACAAGATCCATATTACAAACAAAATATAATCTGTTTACTGAACTCTCTTTCTTTTTTTCAAAGTTTTAATGGATTTTAAACCTCTATCGACTATCCAAATCCCTTTATTGTGGTCTCCTCTAACATACAAAACATCATCTGCATTGGGACCGCTCCGAAATGATTGCGACGTACCACTAAAAGAATCATGTTCAACTGAATTTTCATCAGAACCTTCAGTAGTGTTGGACGATAACAGAACAATCGACCACTTTCGGTTTTCGTGATCTAGAACATAAAAAACTTGTACTGCTTTTGATGCCATTATAAACTGTTCGTCTTTGTACCCTTCTTTACTAAAATACACTTTCACAAATCCCCATTCATCTATTTTAACACCACTATTGTTATCAACCCATTTCCACTGAAAAATCGGCAATTGGAATGTCATATAATCCAACTCCCATATTAATTTGATAATGCTAAAGTATGACATATTTGCATAAATTAGATTTCTGTCCTTACTACCAGAAACATGCATCGCTTCAGCCACTAGTGTAACTCCACTATTTTTCATGGTACTATCTTCATCATGTTCATCTGTATAGAATGTATAAGCATTAATTACATAACCACTGTAAGATAATACATACACACTTGGTCCAGCGGCTATCCATCGAAGACGTTATGAATTTGAATTCGGATTTTCATCCAACTGCTTAAAAATATGGTCCTGAAACCATCCTATAAACTGGTGATTACGTGTATCTGATAACTATTTTCAGCCCTTGAGGGATTCAACTACCTAAGAATTTCTTTGTGAGTTTTAATATATGGAGCAACCTCCCAACTGTTATGCAAAACATAAAGATGAGCCTGCTCCTGATCTGTAATATTGATTGTCACAACTTCTCTTCCAGAAATTCCCTCACCCTCAATGCGTCCAGTGTGACAAGATTTTGGGAGACCAATTCTTTCCACATCAGATAGGTATTCAGTACAAAATTCAATGGCTTCCTCAACAATATATCACTCCACTATACAACCCTCTAGACGACTTCGATTTTTGACATACCCTTTCAAAATCATCATATACCGTTCAACATGATACATCCATCTACAGTGCACAAGACCACAAAGTCGAATCTCTCTCACCAAGTGAATCATCAAATGAACCATCATATCAAAGAATGTTGCCGAGAAGAACATATCTAATTCACATAATATGATGACAATTTCTTTTTCCATAGCTGGCAATTTCCTTGGGTCTAAAACTTTGCTACATATATCTTTGAAAAAGAAACAAAGTTTGGTTAATGTATGACGAACATTCTTGGGAAAAATACAACGTACAGTTATAGGAATTAGATCCTGCATCAAAACATGGCAATCATGTGATTTAAAACCTATTAACTTCAAATCATTCATTGACACAATGTTCTTGATATTTTATGAGTACCCCTCTGGAACATTTACAACATTGAAGAAGTTTCAAAACTGATATCTCTCCGCTCTATAAAGAGTATAAGCAGCTGGAAGAAGAAACATTCGATTTTCACCCTTCACGGGAGACAACTCTTCTCGTATTCCCATGTCAACCATGTCCAGCCTTATCTTAATTCTATCTTTTGTTTTTCCAGGGGCATTTAGCAACGTTACGATAACACTATCACATAAATTTTTTTCCACATGCATCACATCAATAAAATGTCTGACGTACAAACAATTCCAGTATGGTAATTCAAAAAAAACTGATCTCTTTTTCCAACCGATTTTCGCAAGGTTTTTCTAAAATGGTTTACCAAAAATAGTGTTAAGATATTTTACATTCTAAAACATCTGTTCACCTGTTAGTGGAGACGGTGTTGCATGTTTTTCTGAACTTCCATTGAATGATGTCATCCAAGATCGGTACTTATGCCGACGTGGTAGAAATCTACGATGTCCTAGAAACATAGATTTCGATGAATGTTTCAACCTAATTGATTATGTATCTTCTTCGCACACGGGACACCCTTGATATCCTTTAATTCTATAGCTTGAAAAATTTCCATAAGCAGGGAAATAATTTATTTTCCCATACAACATCGCTCTCAATGTGAAGTATTCACTTGTATAAGCATCATAAAACATTACACCTGAGTCCCACAATAACTTCAAATCCTCAATCAAAGGATCCAGATAAACATCAATATCATTACCTGGTTGTTTTGGTCCGGATATAAGCATAGATAACATGATGAATTTCCGCTTCATGCATAACCAGGGTGTGGAAACTTATAATTTACCAACATAACAGGCCATGTACTATGAGTACTGGTTTGAAAACCAAAAGGATTCACTCCATCTCTAGATAATGCAAGATGAAGGTTTCATGGCTCTTTTCCAAATTCAGGATACTCATGATCAATTTTATTCCATTGAGGAGAGTCGGGTCGATGACATAATAACCCATCTTTATTTCTTTTATCTTCATTCTACGACAATTGTCTTGCAGTTTCTTCACTTCCATATAGACGCCTAAACCATGGAATGATTGGAAAATACCATACAAATTTTGTAGGATTGGATTTATCTTTCTTGTATCGAGAAGAACCACACTTTGGGAATTCTGTAAGTGATTTGTTCTCTTTGCAAAACAATATACAGTCTTTTGGGCAGGCATGTATTCTTTGAGAAATCATTCCCATCGAGCGTAGTATTCGTCTATCTTAATATGTCCGGCTTGGGAGCTCATTATCTTCTGGGAACATGTCATTCAAGAGAGCAAGTAGTTCCGTAAAACTGACATCACTCCATCCGTTTACTTCTTTCAATTTATACAACTTCAGTACAGCTGAAAATGTTTTATACCTAGTGCAAGCAGCATACAATGGCGTCTTTTCACAACTCTTTAACTTCTCAAACAATTTTGGGCAATCACGGAGTTAATCTTGAATTGTCTTTGTCATTTAGTCAATACGATCTTCATCATCATTGACATCTGTAATCACATCCTCTATATGGTCTTCTTCATTATCCATATTTGTATATATATCTGACGATCCATAAAACATAGTTTTATCCCAGCCAGTAGCTACATTTGCTTTTTCTCCGTGTTTATTCCAACATTTATAACTCTGATCTATTCTGTGACATATCAAATGTTCTTCCAACTCCTCTAGAGTAATTAGTCTATAATAACAACAACGTAAACATGGACAAACTATTTGAGAAGGATCCTTTGCATGATCCTTTGTAAACTTGATGAACTCTTTCACTCCGTTCTCGTACTCTATTGTTAAACGATTAGCATCCATCCAATTTTTATTCATCTCCATCCTATTAGAATGTCAAATATTAGTATTTATGGTTCATGTACACAAAACGATAATTCTAAATACAGTAGAAGAGAACCACTTCCTGATTAAAATGGAGATTAATAGAGCCTAACCATTAGTATTTATTCATCATGCCTAAATACTCACTGCTGGTGGAAGTGAAACTGTTACTGATGATTATGCCAAGAAGAAATGGAAACCAAAAGGGGGGAGTGAATCAAAATACCCCAAACAAGATGAAAAAACATGGTATTTGGGAATAGGTTAGTGGCTTTAATGTTGTCTAAAAGGAAACCTAATTTATTTCAATGAAAAAGGTTAATTCACAACAAGATACCATCCATTCCATATATTATTTTCATTAATAGGGTTATTTTGTGCTTCAAAATGATCAAAACATGTCTAACCAACTTAAAATGGATAAAATATGAATTCATGAAACACATGAATCCCAAAAAAATGATAAAGTATAGAAACACCCACTTGGAATCTGAATGAGCCTGCTAAAATGAAGAACATCATACATCTCCCACTACATCGATTCTTTCTCATACACAACGACACCACTAATAAGATAGTGGCCCTCACCAAGAACATCATACATCTCCAAATAAGAGACTACAACCACTAACCATGAAGAACATCATAAGATAGAAATATACTAAGAACACATCCATTCCCCCAAATAAGAGACTACAACCACTAACCATGATGAACCACTAAGAGTATAATTTGAAACCTAAGGAAAGGTACACCCAAAACATACCAACGAATTAAAATGAAATACTTTCTAAACCAAACCATTGAAATCCTCAAATGTTCCTAACATCCAACCCCATCATATCTCCTAATAAAATTCTTTGATAACACTATATCATGGCCTATACCCATTTAGACCCCTCTATTTGTTAGTATATTATAGTCTAGTGACCCCCTAAAACCATCCTCCAACATGTCATGGGTTAGTGAATGCACCAAGGGTATTTATCACAACCATGTGAAATGTACTTCTAATAATAAATAATTTATATAGTTTAACATAAAGTTGTATAGATGATTTTTCGAATGACACCAAGTGAAAGTTAGTATGGTAAATATGTGTGATAAGACTTTTTTGGTCTAACTAAAAGGGGATATAGCCTAATGAGTGTATTTTGGATTCACAAAAAATATGACTCTATGTGGTATAGGGTTTTTTCAACTAGTAGGAGTATGGACCACTAAGTGAATATGGTCCTCTATGTGTGGGAATTTTTTCATTTAGTGTATGGACTAATATGTATGGTTCCCATAGAATAAGGCCCATTTGAATTGGATATTTGGGATCATTACACAAGGTGGATCACATTTTTCATGTGAGGAATCTACACCAATTTGGTTCATAAAATATATTCATAGCACATAAGGATTTCTATATTCATCAACTAATGAATCGTGTTCTTATCACACCAGGTAATAACATAAGATCATCTACTAAGGGAAGTGTTTAGAGATTGTATGCTCATCACATAGGGGATTCTTTGGCACATCACCTCAGGAATCTCATGCTCCTCATGTGAGGTATAATCATAGGATCATTACCAAGGAGATGAATAAGAGATCTTATGATCATCACTTAGGGGATTCTTAGGCATATCCCCTAATGAATCTATTTATAATCTCATGAGGTATAATCAAGGGAACATTATTTGGGAGATAAAGAAGATCTAATATTCCCATAACATAGGGACTTCATATTCTTGTCACCTAAGGAAACCTAGTATTATCACCTAGAGTTGGATGTTTCATGAATTAAGAGTGGTCATAGGTTTATATCTCAGTAAAGGAACTCACATATTTGAATTTCAGAAGAGGTAACCACTCGATACACTCATCGCGTAGGGGGTGAGCATAGTTTTATAGCCACCATTTCATTTTTATCAATGAAGTTATTCAATTACCACCAAACCCTTTTCAATTTCATCATTAACAACTATATTCCATGTCACTGGGAAACTAAAAGGAAAACCCATATCAACTAACGATGTCATCTCCCACAATAACCCACTCATTGCATATTTTTATCAATGGAAAGGTTGATGATTCTCCACTGCACGATTTACCACCTCATCCATCTCACATTTTCCTCCAATGGAATCTTTCACAACCAAACTAATAAGAAACTTCTCAAACAACCCCACCAAAAAACAATGATGATTTTCAACAATAAAAGTAAACAAGCACCATGTTCTTGAGAAATATAATAAAAATTAGTAAACACATGTGAATCATCCCCTTTACATCATTTTCCATCAAGTATGGTCCATTTTCTTCAATCGTTCAATCGATAATACTCACCCATAGAATAAAAAAGCATGTTAAAAAATGATATAAAAATAGGAGAGGATAAAAATATTGAAAAAAGATTTGGAAAACATGCCTTAAAGGAGGTTCTGCAAACCGAAGCTTGAAAGTGTTACAGGTGGTGGAGGTCCGGCAAACTGAAGCTTGAGGGCGGCGGAGGTCCAGAAATGCGAACTCAGCGGGCGGCGGAGGTCCGACAACGAGTAGAGAGGGTGGCGGAGGTCCGGCAACATGATCTCAGCAGGCGGCAGAGGGGAGTCACAGAGTTCCAGTACTGCGAGAGCTTTAGGTCGCGATAAAACGAGGGAACTGTGCGACCGACTTTACAAAAAAATGCACTAAGGTTTTATCAGCGCTAAAAAAGCGCTGATAAAGACTACCTTTATAAGCACTTTTTTAGCACTGATAATAGTACCTTTTATTAGAGCTAAAAAAGCACTGATAAATCCTTACTGTATCAGTGCTAAAATTTTAGCGCTGATACATGGAGTCTTTATCAGTGCTATTTTAGCGCTGATAAAGGTTACCCTGTATCAGCGCTAAAATTTTAGCACTGATAAAGGAGTTCTTTATCAGCGCTTTTCTAGCGCTGATATATGGCCTCTTTATCAGTGCTAGAAAAGCACTAATAAAGACACCCTGTGTCAGCGCTAAAATTGTAGCGCTGATATAGGGTTTATTTATTAGTGATTTTCTAGCACTGATAAAGAGTCCATATATTAGTGCTAGAAAAGCGCTGATAAAGAACTCCTTTATCAGCACTAAAATTTTAGTGCTAATACAGGGAAACCTTTATCAGCAGTTTTTCTTAGCGCTGATATATGGGGGTGCTTCCCTTTCCCATTTTTGTAGTAGTGGTTCTACCCCTATCACACAAGGTCACTAGTCCTCTATCGACTGATTGGAACCCCTACTACAATTGGGTGTGGTTTCTATATCTACTGGTTGATACTCGATATGAAACCAGGTCATGATTCCTCTATCTACTGAGTGGACCACCTCTATTGCACTAGGTCGTCGGTTTTGTATTTTCCGAGTGGTACACCCTATCACACCAGTGCACACGTTCTCCATCTAATGTGTATTTCCCCCTATCAAACCAAGTAATGGTTAATCTATTGGATATTTTTACCCCTTGGGATGTGGAGAAATGGTGAGGTTTGGGTCCTCCTCATGGATTTCTTAGTCAGACCTGCGAGATATTGGGAATCAGAGAAAGACCTTTAGAGCAGTAGGAAGACACGTTATCTTAGGATGGGATGTGGAGATAGAGATCCCATTTCTATATCATGTTGGTTTCTTATGAACACACACACACACACACACACACACATATATATATATTGGATTTCATTTCCCTCTTAATTTAGGTTTATTTGAAATCTACTATATCTATTTATTTCTCCCTTTTTGGTTTTTGGGGTGTCCTACTCGGAATCTATACACCCTCCCCTGCATTGGATTTTCTAGAACATATCTTGTATTATGAAAAAAATATGAAATTAAATATTGATATCAATGGATCATAATTATACTTTGGTTCATAGTCCATGTTTTGTGGTTTGAATTGGAGATCTAGAGATGGATCTCTCACTGCTCCTTTATTCCAGTTATTGCCCGGTTAGGAATTCATTTCTAATTTGGTGTGTATTTTTTCTCATTACACTTTTCATTCATTATATTTCACTATGATTTATTCTATAGATGTTATTTCTTGAATGGTTTTTCCTCTATAAATTACAACAATTTTTATTATTCCTATGCACTTTTTCATTGAGACGGTTGGGTGCATGTGTACGGGTACAATAGGAAAGGCCTCCAATTATAGCTATGCCTTCATGGAACATTTATTCAACCCATTGCCTATTGGATATAGGCATCGGGTTGTCATAACTATCCTTTCCTTGGCTAGAAAGGCCCTAGTGGGTCGAGTCATGATAAAGTGGTATTAGATCAATTTAATCCTTGGGATGGTTTTTGGAGTTTTCTCCTTTATGATGATTGTTTGGGACTTAGGGAAACATTTTTGGAGTCCCTAGAGTATGGATTTTAGTCTAGGGAACCTATTATTTGTGTGGAGGCCAATGTATCTATACATAAGGAATCTGATTACCTGTTTTCTTCTTAGCTTACTGAGACCTTGGTTGCAAGGAACCATAGTATATACATTATATAGGTTTGAGTCCTTTGACTATCCTTCTTAAGTAGGCTCCCCATATATATATGTTCATATAACCATGGTATTTCTTGATCACATTAAAGATGCCTCTATGACGATATTTAATTGAGATACCAATACCAGATCATGAGGATGATACATTGAGCGATGAGGCCTCAGTTCAGGGGCCATCTCATGATGTGTTTACACTAGGTGGACATGGTGTAACACTTATGCCTATTAATTAGAAGATATTACCTACTGGACAAGCTTATAATGCATGTAAGCTTAGTGAACTCCATGATTTCCAGCATCAGAGACCACCAATGTTAAATTGTGAGCCCGATCCCCAGGAAGTAGAGGATTGGATTGAGTATGTGATCTGAGTCTTTAGGATTTTTCAAACCCTAACTGATCATATGGTTGTGTTGGTTTCCTATATTTTCCATGGAGAAATTAGGTGTTGGTGGAGTCTATTCACACAGACCAATAATGAGATGATGCTCTCATGGAATGGCTTATAGAAGTTTTTGCATGATAATTATTACCCATGATAGATGTTTTCAATTTAGATATAGGAGATTCTTGAGCTGCAACAGGGTAGTATGATGGTATTTGAGTATGATTTGAGGTTTAGAGACCTCACATATTACTCCCTCAACATGGTGTGAGAAGGTTTCTTGTGAGAATGAAAGTTAGATCTAAGTATCTGTTTATTCTATAAATTAGGATGACCTTATTTGTTTAAGGTTAAAACTTTCCAATCGGTTTCTAAAGGGTTTATTCACAGAACATGAAACATCCAATGATTCTATATCCATTTGGACCAACTTTCCAAAGGTAGGTGCTCATTAGTTGTGGAGCGATGAGGCTTACGAATTTTCATTAGTCGAGAGGATGGGAGGTCATGATCATCACACCTTTTTGAGGGGAATTATTACCTACTCCGGGACTCTTTTATAGATTTAAGTTATGTTCACAAATCCTTATTAATTCACCAAGTATGAAAATGGGTTTTCCTTTAGATTTTGCTATCAATGATTGATATGTATGGGATTTAAAGAATGTTTTATTTGTATTTGAGGTTCTTTATTGATAGAGAATCATCCGTATGTATTGGAGATTCTTAATTAATGGTATCCTTGAATACATTATATAGAAATCTCTTGGTAATTATGATAACCATACTAGTTTTAAATACCCTAAGTGGGGCACTTAAAGTTTAATGTCATTTAGTAAGACATGAATTATTTCAGAGTTGGGATCGTACCTGCAGATGGGCTACCTATGTATCCTTGTTAAAAAGAAAGGAATAAGAACCCACGTAGTTCGATAGGAAGGATATAGTTTAACGTTATATGGGATGGAAAATAATTAATGAAAGATGGGCTTGAACCTCATAAAGTCTTCCTATGTAGTCTACTTTTAAGGAAGATATCAAATTCCACATAGTTTGGGTAAATAAATATGGGGTTTATACATAGTTAATGGCTCAAAAAGAGATGTAATGATTACTTTTACACTCTAAGCTCACGTGATTCATGCTCGGTGTGAGAAACAAGAGGTATCAGTATACTTGACAATGGTGCCACGAAAGATGCAGTCATGAGAAATGATGTGGGACTTATGTATGCATGACGACCCAAATAAATTAATATCAGTAATTATTTCAGGAAATAAGCCCAGGAGCATGGTTCAAAAAGGGTTTTCTAATTTATGGAGATTTGAAATTTTAACTCGGGACTTACTCTTGAAAAGGAAGCCCAAATTAAGAGGGACTTATGATTGGATTTTATTCCTGAGAAGGAAGCCCAAATCAAAAGGAATTAAGGTTGGGGCTTACTCTTAAGGAGGATACCAAATTAAAGGGAACTTATAACCCGTGGCTTAATTCTGAGAAGGAGGACCAATGTTTAAAGGAACTTGGGGCTTACTCCGGAGAAGGAGGCCCAAGGTTAGAGGAAATTATTATTGGGACTTACTCTTGAGAAGGAGGACCAAAGTTAGAGGAAATTATAATTGGGACATACTCCTGAGAAGGAGGCCTAGTGAATTCCTCTCATATAAGGAAGGCAAAAAAGGAACCATGCCATAAATGGCTTTGAAGAAGGTTTTTAAAGCCATGTCTTGAAGAGTAAAGGTGGATTTGAGGAAAGGAGGTGACTAGGAAGAAGGCTCACATGTATTGTTCTGGCGTGTAGGTCCTAGTCTCTCAAGTAGACTTGTGTGACATGAGTCACCTTGGGCGATGAAGAATCCATAGGGTAATACTTGGGCGACTTTGAACTCAAGACCTTAGTATCATCTCTAGAGGCTTCCAAATGGTTGGCGTGCAAGTTCCCTTGAGAGGGCAAGGCGGAACACAAGTTTTTCCATTTACCTTAAGGGATGGACACTTAGGTGCGCAATTATTGATGATTTCTAACACTTAGGCCTTATTATTCCACTTTATAGATTCCATTATAGGTAAATAATTACCTTAGAAGTGTTTGGAAGACTTCAGACAAAGACTTAGGCGACCAGAGCTTGAATCTGAGTTTTGGAAAATTCAACTCTAAAATTGGGGGCCCACAGAGGATATTTACATTCCACTGGGCACCCTGGGCGTAAAAAGGAATAGGGCGCGCAAGTGACCTGCGCAACCCATATATGGCACACTCGTAACTTGCACGACGCGCAGGATACTTGCGCGACACCCTCTAAATGAGTTCCTAGTTAATCCCTTTGTCAATTTTTGATGTTCTTAAAAGGGTGACCATCATTGGGCATAAGGTATTCCCATTTTCCATTCGTTTGGGCTCTGTGATGAAAGGAGCGTAAAAAAAAGTCCTACCTCAGAGATGGATCTGAAAAAAGAAATAGGATTTGACTCTGAGGAAAACAAGAAACAATGGTTCAGCGGCGTGTAGATGTTGGCGCGCAGGTTCTGGCGTGCAAGTTCAGGCGTGCAGGGTTACAGGATCACCTATATATATGGGTGTCACTTCTCGCAAACCATCTTGCCTTCAAAGATTTTGAGCTCCTGTCACTCAATTGTCTGCATTTCCTCGATGATTGCTCTTCCTTGTGCCGCGCTTCTCCAGTAAGGATTTTTACTTGTACGACAATACGTGCGCGGAAATACCTACGCGACATGAATTACGCAACACAACTTTTTTAAGTCAAAATTTCTCTTTTTTACTTCTATATCTTGTTTTGGAAATAAAAAATGTTTTTTTAATCGTACTGACCTTGTCAATCGTATCGTACTGACTTTGTCAATCATATCATACTGACTTTTTCAATCATATTGTACTGACTCTGTCAAATGTATCATACTGATTCTGTCAATCGTATCGTACTGACTTTGTCAATCGTATCATACTGACCTTGTCAATCGTATCGTACTGACCTTGTCAATCGTATCGTACTAACTCTGTCAAATGTATCATACTGACTCTGCTATTCATACATTCATTACTTGTTTTGTTACTTAGTCAAAAACACTTGTTTCATATTAATCGTACTATTGTTTATCATTTTCATATATCTTGTTCTAACCAATATGATGTCGTTGAGTTAGTTACAAACTAATCAAAACGATGTCGTGCTTTCTGTTTCAATATGACCGTTATAATGCCAGGTGTCCAAGTCCCTCCGAGTTTTTCAGAGAAATATGACCGTTGGAGGAGATGTGACCGTTGGAACCCGAGGCCTATAAATAGGAGGTCATTTGAAGCTGAGAGAAGAACAGACACCTGAGAACAAGCGTGAATGTGTGTGTACAATTGAGATACTTTTTTTCTATCAAGTTCTAGAGAGAGATGCTATGACTTCTCTCATGATTTGTGCTTTGTGCGTCCGATCATCGTATCGAGGGCTTTCAAGTAATTGAAAGACAAAGGTTCCAATTAGCTACAAAAGTCGAGGGCTGCTTGGGATAAGCAGATAGACGAACCGATCATCATATCGAGGACTGCCGAGGATAGGCAGACAGACGTTCTGATCATCGTATCGAGGGCTGCCAGGCATAGGCAGACAGACGAACCGATCATCGTATCGAGGGCTTATCAAGGTGGTGGTAAGATAGACCTCTTATCCTAGGTGAAAGGATAACACTTCTCTTTGGGTCAAAATAATTGTAATACTTTTACATTTTCTGCTGCTGTTTGTTTTAGAAAGGAATTTGTATTGATTCCTTTCTTCATTATACTTTCAACTGCAATTGTTTCAATTATAATTATTCTATTACATTTTTTATTAATAGATTCTATACGCTTTATGGTAGAATCTCTCACACTTGTTTTACTCTGATTATTTTATTCATATTGCATACAATTACTTCACTTTTGTAATAGTATTACTTTACTTCATACCATTATATTCAATACAATTGTGGTTGTTTGAAATGTATTAGTTTAATATCTTTTAAACTAATCCCTTTAAGTGTTTAAACTCAATGTTTTTAAACATAAAATTCACCCCCATCTTGTATTGTTACATCTAATATACATATACATCTACATATTCGATCCAACATTTGGTATCAGAGGAGGTTTTCCATTAATTTGTATTACTTGTTCTATTTTTTTTACTTACTACACTAACGTGTGGAGTGGAAAAGATATTGTTTCTTTAGATGGAAGGAATGAATATTGGGTCAATAGACAATCTAAATCCTTCTAGAGCACCTATCTTTGATGGGAATGATTATGAGTACTGGAGAGATCGTATGAAGACTTTTGTGATCAATACTGGCGTAGACAATTTTATAATGCTTACTGGAGGTTACAAAATTCCTGACAAAGAAGTCAGTACTTTCACTGACCAAGAGAAGCAAGAATATCAACTTAATTACAAGGTACGAAATACTTTATTATGCTCTATGACCAGGAATATATACAGTCAGATATATTCATGTGAAGCAGCCAACTATATTTGGAAGAAATTAGAAGTCACTCATTTTGGTACATCCAAGGTTATAAAAACAAGAAGGGAAATGCTTTGAGCAGAGTATCATGGATTTGTTTTTCCTTATGGAGAGCCAGTATGTAAAATGCAACAAAGATTTATGACAATTGTCAACAACTTACAATCTATGGGTGAAAAAGGCCTTGATGATGAAGCTCTAGTAGATAAAATTATAGATATAATGCCAAATTAATGGGAGTCAAAAAGGACATCTATTGATGAAAATAGAAAAGTTTCCCAGATTACACTTGATGAAATATTTGGAACTCTTCTATAGAACGAGACAAGAATGAAGATTGATGATGATTTCAACAATAAGACGAATGGGAATGGAAGTGTAGCCTTTACATCTAAAGCTAAAACACCTGAAAGGATTATAAGATCCAAAGCCAAGAAAGTTATATCTGATTCAAGTGATTTTGATATTTCGGATAATGAGCTAGCCAATCTTTCTCGAAGGATAATCAAGATTGTGGGAAATAAAGAATTCCAATATAGATTCAGAAAGAAAGATAGGAAGGATAAGAAAGATTCAGAGGTAACTTGTTATGAATGTAAGAATGTAGGACATATAAGGCCTGATTGTCTTTTACTGAAGAAGAAATACAGAAAGGAGAAACACTCTGAAAGAAACAAGAAAAAGTTTTATAAGACAAAGAAAGTATTTAAGGAAAATGATACTTAGAGTGCAAGTGGTAGTGATTCATTAGATGATTCTTCAGAATATGAGTCCTCAGGACAAAGGAATATTGGACTTATAACCAGATTACTAATTGAAGATCATTGTCTCATGGCCAAGGTACACAATGCTGAAGCTATTACAAATGTCTCTTTAAAAGAAAATTATATTGATGATAAATATTATGAATCTTCAAATGATGAATCTTCATCATCAGAAGATGATACATTACCTTCTTTTGAAGAAGTATCTAGATTTGCTAAATTACTTGAAAATGAAAATTCTAAACTCAAGAAGAAGCTTGAGAAAGAAAATTCTAGAATTTCAGTTTTAACTAAAGAAGTATCGAATCTTTCTAATGATCTTGATGTGAAAAATTCTTATTTTGAAAGTATTTTAAAAACCCTTGGAAAAGTCAAATCTGATAAGGATAAACTTTATAAGGACCTAGAAACTGTGTTTTCAAAGAAATATGTTTAGAGGCTAACTCTAGTTCAAAATCAAATGTTTTGGAAAATAGAAACACAGTTTTAAAACTAAAGTCAGAATTTTTTTCCTTAAATAAATGTTTGACAAAATTTTCTCATGGAAAGGAAAACTTTGACAAGATGTATTCTCAAATTAGACCTTTGAGAAATCGATCTGGTCTTGGTTATACTCATTCCAAACCTGTTTTTAGTAATAACTATTTTGTTCCACAGAAAACCTCTTTTTGTTCTAAGTGCCAATGTGGTGGACACTGGAGAAGAGAGTGTTCTCTCAATAAAACTCAATCATTAGGATTTCATAAAGCTCATTTTGTAAAACAAATGTGGATTCATAAAATTTTGTTATCTAACCATTCTGGATCCAAAAAAGTTTGGATTCCGAAAAAATAATTATTTCTTTTTCAGGAAAATGAGAAGTGTACCAACCAAAATATTTGGTACATGGATAGTGGTTGTTCTCGTCACATGACCGGAAACAAAGATCTCTTTGAAATGATTATCAAAACAAAATGAGGAAAAGTTACCTTCGGAGATAATGCTCAAGGAAAGATTATTGGTATAGGTAATATTTTTTTTCTTGGAAAAGTTATTATCTCAAATGTTTTGTTTGTTAATGGTATTAGGCACAATCTAATCAGCCTAAGTCAATTATGTCATGAAGGTTACCTTGTGAATTTTAGGAATGATAAGTGTCTAGTCCACAATTCCAAGGATGAGTTCATTATATCTTCCCATAGGCAATAGAATATATACACTATTATCTTAGAAGACCTTAGGATCCAAAATTTACCTTGCTTAAGTGCAATAGAAGACCATTCATGGCTGTGGAATAGAAGATTAGGACACTGTAATCTAAGAAACCTATGTAAACACTCAAAGAAAAGAATTGTAAATGGATTACCGGACCTTAGATATGATTCTTCAAAAGTTTGTGATCCTTGTCAATTTGGCAAGCAACATAAAACTAGTATTAAATCAGTTAATGAAGTTTCAACTTTTAATGCATTACAGCTAGTGCACATAGATTTTTTTGGTCCTTCACAATATGGAAGCATTGGAGGAAAATACTATGTATTTGTTTTAGTTGATGACTTTACAATATTCCCATGGGTCTATTTTCTCACAAAGAAATCTGAATCCTTTTCCTATTTCAATACTTTTAGATCCCAAGTTAAAAATGAGAAAAACCTACCATTGATAACTATTCATAGTGATCATGGTGGTGAATTTAAAAATTCATAATTTGAAACTTTTTTTAGTAAGAAAGGTATTACTCACAATTTCTCAGCTCCAAGAACACCTCAACAAAATAGTGTTGTTGAAAGAAGAAACTGTATTCTTCAGGAAATGACTAGAACCGTATTGAGTGAATACTCAATTGCTAAGAACTTCTGGGCTGAAGCTATTAGTACTGCCTGTCATAATATAAATCGTGTTTTAACTAGACCATTTATTAATAAAACCCCTTATGAGTTATGGACTGGCCGAAAACCAAAAGTTTCATACTTCAAAGCTTTTGGGTGAAAAATATTAATTCTGAATACAAAATATAATCTACACAAATTTGCACCAAAATCTGATGAAGGAATATTTCTAGGTTACTCCACAACTTATAAGGCTTATAGAGTTTTCAATAAAAATACTTGTACTGTTGAGGAAACCGTACATGTGAAATTTGATGAATCTGATCCTTTTGTTTTTAAATCATCCCAACCTATATCCTCAGATGTGTTTTCAAAAAATTATTATCAACCTTTGATAGAAGATCCTTCTGATAATGAAAATATTCAAGAAGTTACTTCTGAAACATTTACCACAAAAGATTTTCTACCATATGTTGATGAACATGTTTTACAAAACCCAAATCAATTGTTTCTTAGGAATCATCCCAGTGATAACATCATTGGTGACGTAAATCAACCTGTAAGGACCAGAAATTCCTTAAGAAATGAAATAGAACATCTTGATTTTGTTTCCCAATTTGAACCTAAAAGTCCAAGTGAGGCCTTAGGTGATGATGATTGGATCAAAGCAATGCAAGATGAACTAAATGAATTTGAGAGGAATCAAGTCTGTACTTTAGTTGAAAGACCTAATGAAACAACTGTAATTGGTGTAAAATGGGTTTTCAGAAACAAATGTGATGAAAATGGAATCATTGTTCAAAATAAAGCAAGGCTTGTTGCTAAGGGCTATAATCGACAAGAGGGAATAGACTATGAAGAAACATATTCTCCTGTAGCAAGACTTGAATCTATTCTTATTCTATTAGCCTTTGTAGCATACTTTAATTTCAAACTTTTTCAAATGTATGTAAAATGTGCTTTTCTAAATGGTTTTGTTCAAGAAGAAGTTTTTATCGAACAACCTCCTGGTTTTCAAAACTTAAAACATCCTGATCATGTTTTCAAACTTACCAAGGCTCTATATGGTCTTAAAAAAGCCCCTAGAGCATGGTATGATAGACTTACAAGATTTATTTTACAAAACAATTATACAAAAGGTACAGAAGATCAAACCCTTTTTATAAAAATGGAAAACAAAAATGTTTTGATTGTTAAAATCTATGTTGATGACATCATTTTTGGATCAACTCAGAAATCTTTAACTGATTCTTTTGAAAATTTAATGAAGTCTGAGTTTGAAATGAGTATGATGGGTGAGTTAACAATCTTTTTTAGGCTTTCAATTTTCTCAAAAACCAGAAGGGACATATATATCTCAACATAATTATATTAAAGACTTACTCAAAAAGTATGGATATGACAAAACTAAAAGTATTAGCACTCCAATTGGTACCTCAAATACACTTGATCTTAATGAAACTGGGAAACCAGTAGATCAAACAATCTTTAGAGGTATGATAGGAAGTTTGTTATACTTGACAGCTAGTTGACTAGACTTAATGTTTTTTTTATGCTTATGTGTGAGATACCAATCTAATCCAAAGGAGTCTCATTTAAAAGCTGTAAAGAGAATCTTTCGATATTTAAAAGGCATTATGGATCTAGGTCTCTTTTATTCTTCGGGAGGGGATTTTGTTTTAAAAAGTTTTTCAGATGCTCAATTTGGTGGTTGTAGAATGGATAGAAAAAGTACATCTGGAACATGTCATTTCTTAGGAGGTTCTCTGGTTTGTTGGTCCTGTAAGAAACAACACTCATTAGCACTATCCACTGCTGAAGTTGAGTATGTAGCAACTGGAAGATGCTATGCTCAAGTGTTGTGGATGAAACACACACTCACTGACTATGGATTGAGTTTCTCCAAAACTCAAATTCTATGTGATAATAATAGTTCCATATCTCTTAGTAAGAACCCAACACACCACTCTCATGAAAGACACATAGATGTTAGGCATCACTTTCTTAGGTATCACACACAAAAAGGAGATATTATTCTATAATTTATCGGAACGCAAGAACAACTTGCTGACATTTTTACAAAACCATTACCTTTCGATAGGTTTGAGTTTATAAAATAGAAGCTAGGAATGATTACATTAAAATAATCATTCATATCCACTTCCTGTTTTACTTTTCTCGTTACAGCAAACAACTCCCTTTGAAAGGGGGAGGGCATTTCTTACTTTGTTTTTTTCTTACTATGTTTCTTTTTATCTTATGATATTTAATTATTTACTCTCCTGGTATGTGTTTTTGTTTTTCTGTTTATCGTATTGAAATTTTTATCATATCATTTACTTTTCTGTTTATCGTATCGACCGATCATGGTAATGAATTTCTTTTCCATCGTATCGACCGATCATGGTAATGAATTTCTTTTCCATCGTATCATTCGTTCATGGTAACAAGATTGTTTTCCATCGGCTTTTCTGTTCATGGTAACAAGATTGCTTTCCATCAGCCTGTCAGTTCATGGAAACAAGATTGTTTTCCATCGGCTTTTCATTTCATGGTAACAAGATTATTTTCCATTGGCTTGTCATTTCATGGTAACAGGATTGTTTTCCATCGGCTTGTCAGTTCATGGTAAAAAGATTGTTTTCCATCGTCTTGTCAGTTCATGATAACGAGATTGTTTTCCATCGGCTTGTCAGGTCATGGTAACAAGATTTTTTTTCCATCGGCTTGTCCGTTCATGGTAACAATATTGTTTTCCATCGTCTTTTCAGTTCATGGTAACAAGATTGTTTTCCATCGGCTTTTCAGTTCATGGTAACAAGATTGCTTTCCATCGTCTTGTCAGGTCATGGTAACAAGATTGTTTTCCATCGGCTTTTCAGTTAATGGTAACGACTTTGTTTTCCATCGGTATGACGATTGATAGTATTTTTTACTTCATTTGATTGTGTTTTATTTTTAACTATACCAAAACCAACAATTACCTTACGTTCTCCGACAGGTTATTTTTAAAAAAAAATTTCATTCATTTTAATCCTAACCATTGATCTTTTTTCCTCTAATCTTGACCGTAGAAGATCAACGGTCACCCCTATATCGCCTATAAATAGCCCCCCTCCCCAAACCCACATTGGTTTTTCAGGTTTTGAGGCGAAGCTCTGCTCTAATGGTTTTAAATAATCGTACGATCTTTCATCGGCAGCACCTATATGTCTCAGTCCTCTTCTAATACTCCCACCGAAATGACTTCAAAGACTTTTTCAGAGAAAGGCTTTTTTAGAGAAAGGTTAGTTTCTCGGGACTTTTTTGATTCGTATGATTCCACAATCAGAAGAATCATTTTTTTCAAGGATGGGAGAATTTATGTGTCGAAAGACCTGTTTGTCAATATCCGGTTCTCTTTGATGAAGTCAGTCAGTTCTATAAAACTGTATCTTTTGACAAAGACATGACTATAAATTTTGCTGTGTATGATAGAAAGTTGTCTATGTCTGTGAAACAAGCAGCTCATTTTCTGAATGTCCCAATAGAAGGGGATTCTTTCTGTCCATCTCATAAACTACCAGACGAAGTTGGTACATTTTATAGAGAAAGTGCTGAGAAGTCTTTGTTTGTTATAAATGAAGAGAAGAGAAAAGTGGTTCATCTTTCTCCGAACAATCGGTTTGTGACTCTATGGATTCATGGTTTTCTTATCCCAAGGAAAGGGGATAGAGAAAATCTAAAAGTTTCTGATATTTTTATGCTTGGCTATCTTGTAAGCATGATAAAAGTAAATCTCATGGAGTATGTTTTTGAAACTATTAAGAATGTCAAGATAGGAGGGATTAAGTCCCAAATGATTATGTATCCAACCATCCATAGAAATTTTATTCTTGAGAGCATGAAGTTTTGCAACATTACTTTGAAAGGAAACCTAATAGATCTGAAGCCATCTTGGATTAGTAAGAGTACGATGAAAAAGATGAATGTTTTTTTGATCCAAATTCAAAACTTTTTATAAGAGATATAGAAGCTGAATCGGCTCAATATCAATCGGCACCTATGCCAGCCAAAGACATTCCTTCTTTTGTTGTTCCTCAAAAGTCTGATCCACAAACCAGGTCAAAGCCAAGAAGAAGCCTATGTACAGTAAGGAGGTTGTATCCAAATGGAGAAAGGATAAAGAACAGAGAAAGGAAGGTGATCCAATGTTTGGACTTGATCCAGCCGAAGCCTTTGCTAAGAGATTAAGGGTTGGGGATACCCTTCAGGAAGAAAAGAAGAAGAAGGTTCTTTTTAAAAGAAAAGAATAGGAATTTGATGCTTCAAATCTCTTGAAAGCAGTTGAGGAAGCTAGTGCTCAACTTACCACAGAAGTACATCAAGAGCCCATCGTACAGAGCCTTCCCGAGAAAGAAAAAGGAAAAATAATTATGGAAGTGATAGAAAAAGTGGAAGAGGAGGAAGGAGATTTTCTTTTATAATTCCTTTAGAGTTCGAATAAGAGTAGGGAGGAATCAGTTCAAAAGCAGAGTGAAGATGTTCAAAAAACCCCTCATGCCGATCAAGCACCTTTTGAAACTTCTGAAACTCTGAATAAAACACCCCTTCATGTAAATAACGGTGCTCAATCTTCTCATACTGAAAAGTTTATTATCATCAGTGACAAAGTAGAAGAAGAAATAAAAGAGAAAGAAAAAGCAAAAGGAAAACAACCAGTTGTTGACTCAAGCCGATCAAATGAATTGCCTTCGTATGATGAGGATACTGATTCAGAACATAAAATCTCTCTCAAGAAGAGTGATTATATTGTTCATTTTTTACGAAGGGTTGAAAAGACCATTCCTTACTTTCCCAGGCTGGAAGGGAAAATTGATTTCATTACTGACAATCAGAAAAAGAAGTTTGGTTCTATAAGAGAGTTGAGAAAGAAAGTTTTGTCAGTTGAATCTGATTTGAAAGTTCTTTCTGAAACCTCGGCTGCTCATAAGAAAGCTTGAAATAGGATGACAAAGTGGTCATATAAAAGAGAAATCTCGGTGAATGACCATGAGATAGTAATTGAAGATATAAGTAGGTTGTCAAATGATCTTGCTATTTACTTTAATAATCTTGACAAAGAAACTGTTGAATGGCTGAATCAAATAACTCCTAGAGCCGATATTCCTTTAGTGAAATAATTGCAAGAGAGAATGAATTCTTTTCAGTCTGAATTATTGAAGGTTCCATCTTTCAATGATGAAATGGTTTTGTTGAAGAAACAAAATTATGTGTTATCCAAAGATAACAAGAATATGCAAGACACAATTGATACCCTTGAGGAAGTAATCAGAGTACAGGAGGAGACTATCAAGAATCAAGATCATATTTTTGCGGACCAACAAGAGATTATCAGAACTCAGGGTGATTCAATTTATGAAGACTAGAAAGAAATCAAGAAGATGAAAGCTATTCTTCATGAGCTCATAAATAAGGAAAAAGAAAGAGAAAACAAATGATTTGTTTTTTTTGTTTTTCTTTTCTTTTGAACCTGTCTTTGTTTTATAATAACTTTTATGATTCTTTTCTTTTGTCCTGCAAATTCTTTTCTCTAACCCTTTCAGGAAACTCAAAGTGACCCCATGTTTTTGTAAACCACAAAGGGGGATAATGTTTTATAAAGGGGGAGAATGTTTTATAAAGGGGTAGAATGTTTTACAAAGGGAGATTGGTTTAATAAAATACTTCAAAACCAAGGAAAATATATGAATACAATCCTTAGGAAAGTATACACCTAAGGGGGAGTTAGTTCTATTCAAATTCATATTCAGAAGAGTTTCCAATAACTCAGGGGGAGATAAGTATTTCTTGTTATATTTACTTTGTGTGTTGTGCTTTCCAAAAAGGGGATGATTGTTAAGTCAAAAGTTATCTTTTGACTTCTATATCTTGTTTTGGAAATCACAAATGTTTTTTTAATCGTACTGACCTTGTCAATCGTATCGTACTGACCTTGTCAATCATATCGCACTGACTCTGTCAATCGTATTATACCGACTCTATCAAATGAATCATACTGATTCTGTCAATCGTATTGTACTAACTTTGTCAATCGTATCGTACTGACCTTGTCAATCGTATCGTACTGACATTTTCAATCGTATCGTACTGACTCTATCAAATGTATCATACTGACTCTGCTATTCATATTTTCATTACTTGTTTTGGTACTTAGTCAAAAACACTTGTTTCATATTAATCGTACTATTGTTTATCATTTTCATATATCTTGTTCTAACCAATACGATGTCATTGAGTTAGTCACAACCTAATCAAAACGATGTCGTGCTTTCTGTTTCAATATGACCGTTATAATGCCAGGTGTTTATGTCTCCCTGAGTTTTTCATAGAAATATGACCGTTGGAGGAGAAGTGACCGTTGGAACCCGAGGCCTATAAATAGGAGGTCATTTGAAGCTGAGAGAAGAACAGACACCCGAGAACAAGCGTGAATGTGTGTGTACAATTGAGATACATTGTTTCTGTCGAGTTCTTGAGAGAGATGCTATGAATTCTCTCATGCTTTGTGATTTGTGAATCCGATCATCGTATCGAGGGATTTTAAGTAATTGAAAGAAAGAGGCTCTGATTACCTACAAAGGTCGAGGGCTTTCAGGGATAGGCAGACGGACGAACCGATCATCGTATCGAGGACTGCCAGGGATAGGCAGACAGATGTTCTGATCATCGTATCGAGGGCTGATGGGGATAGGCAGACAGACGAACCGATCATCGTATCAAGGGCTTACCAAGGTGGTGGTAAGACAAACCTCTTATCCTAGGTGAAAGGATAACCCTTTACTTTGGGTCAAAAGAATTGTAATACTTTTACATTTCGGCTGTTGTTTATATTAGAAAGGAATTTGTATTGTTTCCTTTCTTCATTATACTTTAAACCGTAATTGTTTCAATTACAATTATTCTATTACATTTTGTATTAATAGATTCTATACGCTTTATGGTAGAATCTCTCACACTTGTTTTACTCTGATTATTGTATTCATCTTGAATACAATTACTTCACTTTTTAACAGTATTACTTTACTTCATACCTTTATATTCAATACAATTGTGGTTGTTTTAATTGTATTAGTTTAAGATCTTTTAAACTAATCTCTTTAAGTGTTTAAACTCAAAGTTTTTAAACATACAATTCACCCCCACTCTTGTATTGTTCCATCTAATATACATATACATCTACATATTCGATCCATCAAACTTTTTCACCTTAATGCCTTGTCCATTTTTTGTTTTCTTCACAAGTATTTCATAAAAATAGCCTTATTTTAATGTTAACTGTTTGATCTTTGTGTAAATTCAATGGCTCCCAGAAGAATTGGATCAGTTGATGAGTTGGCCAATAAGAGAATTGATAACATGATGAACGTCGTTGGCCATGATTATTATTATATCTGTGATAGCACTCTCTTGAATTTGGCTAAGTACTTGAACAAATATCATGCCAATTTTCCATAGAGCATCTACTTGCCTTTATATGGCCACGGTCATCCACAAGGAGTCAATGTTCCATAAGTAAAGAATTATATTCCATATTCTTGGTTTCAGACTTACACCAATTTTTATTCAGAAAATGTCTGAGTTGAAGGATCATTTGTCAATGATGGATCAGTGGAGAAGGAATACATAATATATCATAGCCCATGTGCTCTAGATCTGAAGCCTCACAAGCCTGAGCTGCAGCCGCATTGCTATCCCTCTATTTTCCGAAATTCTCAACTGGAACAATCTAAGGGATGGAAAAAGAGTTGGGATTTCCATCCCGGAGGAGGTGTGAAGCTGACTTGGATGTGGGCATATTGGGTGTGAAAAACCTATGCAGGGTTTGTCGAGGATCTGAAGGGAGCTAAAATATATGAATCCATCTGGGCTGGGAAAACATATGTCTACAGGAATGTTAATTTTTTGTCGGAGTTAATCAGCCGATAGAGCCCGAAAACCAATTCTTTCAATCTGACTCATGGAGAAGTAGGCATCATCTTGTGGGATGTTTACAAGATCTCATGGGATCCAATTTTGGGAGATATGTATGATGAATTCATCCCCCCAAGGTCACATGAAATTATTTGGAGAAGACTCCAGCTTTGGATAGAGAGTTATTGAAAATTTTCGACAAGATCAATAATTCAATTCCCACCAAAACTCATTCTAGAAAGTATATTCATGAAGAGGAGTGGATGGATATGTTTCTCATCAAGAAGAAGGATAAGGGGACCACCTGTACGCGTCCTACCAGCTGCCCCAGAATAGAGAAGATGGGTGATCTTGGCACATTCTAGATAACTTTGGAAGCGGGAGATTTTGAAAAGTGTTCGTATGAAGTGGATCAATGAATCCTAGAGAAGACCCATCTAGCGGGATTTTTAGATTTGTGGCTCAATGTTTATCTTCTTACAGTTAGGGATTCGAAGGGAGGTGTCAGGCCAGGGACCTCAGTTGTTGCAGCCTAGTTGGCTGAGTGATAAATTATTGGGTTGGCCACCCCAATTTTGGTGAAGATTCACAGGAGCTTACTACATGTCTATATGGGTAAGTCTCCTTTGAGAATAGTGGGACCATTCCATGTTTTTTGGGGATGGATCGCCACTCACTTCAGGACATATACTATACAAAGTATAGTACAAGTTCCTGGATGTTATTTTAGACCATCGGTGCAGGCATTTTCCGGAATTTCTCTGTTGTCCCTAAATTCCTATGATCTAAAGGTGAGGTTAGCATGTTCAAGGAATTTCATTTCTTTCCTTACGGAAACCCACCAATCGGGCGATTTGTTTATGATGGAACAACTAGCCTAAAATTGAGGTCATATATGCTGGCTTGTTGAGATGGTGTATTGGCCACCATAATTGATCGAGAGATTATATGGGGGGCCTATGCTCCATATAGATTTGCACTCCAATTCAAGTGTCTACAGAAAATTGTTGTATCCCCTCCCGTGAATGTCAGGTCAGAGCAGCATCCAATTGTTTCCCAAAAACTATGGTTGCTGACAGCTATGGAGAAACCAGGGCAGTGTTTGATCTACCAGTTGCTGGAGTGGAAAGTCATTTGACTACATGGTATGCCAAGAACTGGGTAGCATCATACCCTGAAGGGGTACTGAATCATCCGGTTCCTCAGGTGTGAAAAAAAGAGAATCGTCAGTAATGAAACCCTTCCTATGGAAGGCGATTCTTCCTCACCCAGATCTGATTCATCGGGTTCCTCACCGAGAGCTGATTCACTGGGTTCCTTACCCGGGGATGATTCACCGGATTCCCAGGATGGGGACAATGAGGTACGACATGCGTTAAAGAGGCCTCGTTCCAGATATAATCCTCCTGCTAGAGTCAATAAACCTACTCCATCGACTCCTGGTGTGTTATATCATTGAGTCAATTTAGTCTCCATTATTTTATAGATAAAAAAGTTTCATTATCTTTTCCTTTATCTGTGATTGTAGGATCATGGAAGAAGTTGAAGTCCCAGATTGTAGGACCCTCCTCGTGGCCTTCTGGTGCACATGCTAAATATTTACGACCAGAGACAATCCATACATGGTGGAGTTTATATTTTGATGCTGAAACCGCCTGTATGGACTTATGCGAAGGGCTACACATCCCTGGAGTGGGGAATCTACGGGCTTCTACTGATACCCGCTCTGAGGATAACCATGATAAACTGCGGGCTTTCATGAGAGAGATAAAAATGATCATATATTACACTGATGATTCCATCCCTATTACCAATCGGGTGAAAGAAATGATGAATCATGGCACCACTGAGGGGATTGGTGCTTCAACAGACAAGGAGTGGAAAGATTACGTGGCTCCTGAAGATGTAAATTTCTTTCCTTATTTTCTTTATAACTTAATTTCAGTCAAAGCTTTGTTACTCAAGGAAATTACTTTCTTCATCCTACATCTTGTTAAGAAAGGAACTATTGAGGTCCCTTCACCATAGTACAACCCTGGTGGCACTGCTCTTGGAGCTTCTGAATCTCCTCACGAGTTGGGAGAGGTATCTCCAGGCCGGAAAACCATAGACAAGGAGTTAGAAAGGTATTTTCACTCTCCAATACCTGTATTTGGAGGTGACGACGTCAACACACCCAAAAAGTCAAAGAAGAAAAGGCATCGAAGGAGGAATTCCATAGCTAAATGTTTTTTCAGTAGTGGTAAGTCCTTCGGATAATCATGAATCCTAACTCATGAAATGATTTCTCATACTTCTCGGGATTGAAGGGTCTTCTTAAATTTCCCCTTTGAGGGAGAGGAATGACCCTCCTCTAAGGACAACAGAGGGTGATGGTGAACAGTCCCAAATTCATGCTGACCAGGCTAATCTTGAATAAATGAGGAGAGAAGAAGAAGAGCCAACTTTTGTTCCCAATACTACTCATGTTGCTACTGCAAGGAGAGAAGAACTTGCTTCTGGTAATTTAACAATATGTCATAGAAAGTTGAATGAATACATTAGCTGACTTCCATTCCATGATGCTTTAGGTTCAACACCTGCACCAGAACATTTGACAACCACTACAACTGACTCCACAATTTTCTCTGGGGAAGGTGTTTGGGGTCGAAGGTCGTAGGAGGAGGGTCGCCAAAAATACATGTAAAATTCTCCCACTAGTGAGACTAAACAAGAATATGAGATATCACTGGATGAAATGATGAAACTTGGCACATCTTTTGAAGAAATTTTAGATCATGTTAAATTACCATGTGATTTAGAAGATTTTGGACGTGAGTGTTATCCTTCATCCTATTAAAATTTCTTATTACATCTCTATCCATGATTGGTTGAAATGTGCAGTTCCGTCTAAGCGAGCTGTTGATCTGTCGATGCCTAAAGGGGGTAGAGACAACCCTATCATTGCAGAGACTCTAGCTCAAGTGGAGCTTAACCCAGCCATGCTTCCTGAAATTCATCCTGAAAATCCTGTTGAAGCTAGGAAAGATGGGGAGGAGCCTTCTCATGCTACTGATCTACCCTTGGGTAAAATATGATAATAATTGTGGATGTATTTAATTTACAAGACAACTAATCAAATTTTGTTATCCTTTGGAACTAACCAAAGCTTTCAATTGACTATGCAGGGCTGTCAATTTCAGTGGCTATATCCGAAGGTAAAGCCTCATCCTCAGACCCAATGGGAGTAGAAAGTGAAGTACCAAGGGGCAGGGGGGAAGGAGCAGAAAATGTCACTTCCTTAACTGCATTAATCCTAGATTATATCCCCCCCTGTGATAGTGAAGCGAAATTAGACCTAGAGGTGAAAAAGATGATCAAATTCTCACGTCGCAAGGAATGACAGAATATATAAAAGATCATATCTGAAGTGCCTCTTAAAGAGGCATCTTCGAAGATCCTGCAATTTTCATCCTTGTTCGTCATGATGAGACTTGGTGGTTTTGGATATCAAGAGATCCATAATATGGTGAAACAAGTCATCCTTAGAAGGGAGAAGGAGTAAAAGTTCCGTCAGGATCTGACCAGAGCAAGGCTGTTGACCAATATCGGCGAATTCGAGGCTGCAGTGTCCCGAGCTGAGGCTGATCATGCTGCAAAACTGAAGGAGCTGAAGAAAAAGATCATGGAGAAACTTTTTCAGAAGATTCATCTTGAGCAACAGTTAGATGTCATTACTGGGGAACTTGACTAGCTTAACAATTCATTGGAATGAGTCCAAATGAATGGTATCAAAGCCATCACAGATGAAAAGAAGGCACTCCATCAAGCTAAAAAGAGTGAAGCTTTTCATGTGAATGAACTTCAAGTGGCTGCTGATGAATCTTGGGATGCCGTAAATCAAATGAAAGGGTATGTTAAAACCCTCTTTTAATTCTTGAAAAAGAGAAGATAATCCAATTTGTAGATGTTCTTCTACTCTTGTGAATCAATGAAAAATTCATTTAATCTTCAATCATTTGTACTTGTATTCTCTTGATAATTAATTATATATATATATATATACCTATGCCAATGGGACTAGTAAGACTTGTTTGATTTTTGCTAAAATTATTCAAACAACCCCACAAAATTTACATCTTTTGTCACACGATATTGCTTAAATCATACAATATGTACATTTAGCGAGCTAGGACTCGACTTTTGTTCAGATTTATTTTTACATGTTACCAATTTAATGTGTACCCTTTGATTTGTGTTGGGATGAAGTTAGATGGATAAGGAAGTAAGAAAAGTCTGATGTTACATAGTGTTGTATTTTGTTGTCAAAAAGCTAAATCAATTCACTTTGTAAAGAACTTGAAAATCAGATGAGGCTTTGCTGATTTGTATTTTACAATCATCTCAAGTTTGGATAACTTGTGGTTCAAGCCGTATAGAGGATAAAGAGAGTAAAGAAGTGTTTTTGGAAAAACACATTTCAACATCATAATATCCAAAAAAATGACAAAGGCAAGAAGAAGGCGCAAAAGTGGCGGCGCGCAAGTGACGGTGCAGAAGTGCTGTAGAGGCACGCAAGTCATATTTTAAAAATATCATTATTTCAGAAATATGGAAAAGGAAAGAAAGTGTCGTGCAGGTGGTGGTGCGCAGGTGGTGGCACGCGGGTGGTGGAGCGCAAGTATTGGCATGCATGTCTGGCTCGTGCAAGTCAACAAAATGCCTATAAATAAATGAATAGACTTTTCATTTATTAAGGCGCAATACTTGAGAATTATCTTTGAGCTCTGGGCGCACAATTAGATAATTGTGCCTGCAAGTGGAAGATAGTTAGAAGGAGCGCAGGTTGGGGCGCGCAAGTTAGAGGCGCACAGGCTGTAAGAAGGCAGTGCGTCTGAAGGGAAGCGTGCTAGAAAAGGCGCGTAGGTATAGGTCGCGCAGGTCAAAGTGGGCACACAGGCTATTTTTTTCCAGGGGTTCCTGCCAGCTTCTGGGTAGAAAAGAAGAAGAAGTGGCGCACATGTATAAGTCGCGCAGGTATAGGTCGCGCAGGTCAAAGTGGGTGCGTAGGCTGTTTTGCTCCAGGGGCTCCTTCCAGCTTCTCGGTAGGAAAGTGAAGAATTGATTAGAAAGATTTGATTTTTATAAGATCATTAAGAAGTACTGATCTATTGTATTACCCTATTTGTTCCTAGAGGGAGCACAGACACTATTGGATTGTTTTCAAAGTGTTTCACGAGTGTAAGGGTATATCCTACTCATTGTATTCCATATCAAAGGATTGTTTTCTAGTGGATTGTGTGGTACTGTATTTTTTCCGTACCATACAAAGGACATAACTACTCTTATTGAGTAGTGAACCTTGTAAATCTTATGTTCTTGTGGTTGTGTGTGTTCAGTAGGGAAGAAACTCTTTAATAGGAGGTGAAGGTTGTTTCAAAAAGGGGAAACATAAAAAGAAAAAGATATCACGGATTCACCCCCTCCCCCTCTCAGTGATACTTGGATCCTAACCGGTAACTTCAATTGGTATCAGAGGGACATGTTCCCTTTGTTTATTCATTGTTGATGTGGTTGAAGAGAAGTTGTGATGGAGAATCTAAATTGTGTGAATAGTAAGGGGATCGTGATTTTTGATGGAAAGAAATATCACACATGGAAGGACAGAATGATGCCTTATCATATGTCTCTTGGATATGAAGTTCTTGAAACTACAATAGATGGATTTTCTGCTATTTATGACAAGGTTCCTCTTACTCCTGTCGATAACAAGAACCTTGAGAATGATGAAAGATCTAAAAATTCATTACTCTCATCTCTTTTTGAGAGTGAATTATTAAGAGTGAAAGGTGTTGCTACATCTAAAGGCATCTAGGATAAGTTGAAGAACATCAATGAAGGAAATAAAAAAGTGAAGAAGGCAAAACTATAAATCTGGAGGCTGAAGTATTAAGACTTGAAAATTGGAGAATCTGAATCTTTTGGGGACTTCTTTACTAGGATTAATGAAATTGTCAGTACAATCAGATGTCTTGGTGAAACGTTGTAGGATTCTATGGTTGTCGAAAGGATCTTGAGAATTTTTTCCGACAATTTTGATTCTAAAGTGTCTTCACTAGAAGACACAGACCCTGAAACATTATCTCTGGATGATTTTTATAGCACTCCCATTACTTATGAAATGAGAAGGGAGAAGACCATGATGATAAAAAAATCTAATAGAGAAATTTCATTCAGGGCTACAAAGAGAGATAAGTCAAAGAAGACCCTAATTGAAGATGATACTGGTGGATCCGATTAGGAAGATGAGGTATGAAAAAATTTTGTGGAAATTTTATCCTTGTTTTTTAAAAATGTGAAAAGAGGTATAGGAAAATTTAACGGGAAACATCCCTTGAAATGTTTTGAGAGTGGAGAAGTTGGTAATTTTGCGACTAATTGTCCTCAAAAGAACAAAGAAGATAATGATGATGGTGAAAGAAGGCCAAGAAGGTCGTGGAAGAATCAAACTGACAAAGACAAATATTTTTTAAAGGGCAAGGATAAAAAGTCATTCAAATCAAAACGAAGAATCTTTTTATCTAAAGATGAAGAAGAAGAGGATATCAAAGATGAATCTGAGAAATCATTTGTTGAGAAATCTAGAAAGAATACCTTTATTGAAGTTCTGAATAATGAAGAGTATGAGAGAAATAGTTCAGAAGAATAAGAAACTCAACTTGAATATCATCTAAAAAAAGAATTTAAAGAATGCTTGAGGAAGATCAGAAGGCTTGAGAAGGAAAATAAAAAGCTGATAAATGAAAATTACACATTAAGAAATCAAGAAGGTTTTACTGATGAGAAAACCAATATGGAAAAGAAGATTGATGATCTGAAAAATTCTCTTGAGAATTCAAAGAATCGTAATGATCATCTTGAAGTAAAGCTGAAGGAAAAAAGAATAGTTGGAACTTGTCCAACAGAAACTTTATAATCCTCAAGAAATGAATATTAGCATTAAAAATTCTATCTCAGAAGTTGGTGAATGTTCCATTAAGAATGAATTAAACAAGGAGTCAAAAAAGATACCTTCAAAGGATGAAATGAAAGGTAGAACTGGTTCTGGTAAGAACATGGATGGAAATATCAAGTATGTGGTCAAAATCAGCAATGATGAAAAATCAGAAGTGCATAAAAATCACGAGTAAAGAAAGACTTCTAATACATCTGGTGAAGCTAAATTTGAACTGAGAAAGGGAGTTAAAAATGAAAACATGAAGGTTGATGGTCAACATAGTTCTATTAAAAAGGTTGTTGAGAAGTGTGTTCACAAATCTGGTCAGTATAGAAATTTGAGAGGCAAATATTCTTTTTATGGTTACTGCTAGTACTATGGTGGATTCAGACACATGGAAAATATGTGTTGGTTCAACCAACAACATTAAAACTATTCCACATGTTTTGAAAGACAATGATTGAGGGTAAGTCAACCCTTTAAAAATAGAAAGTCTCCAATTAAATTTCATAATATATCTGAGAAGACTGATGTGAAAGTTGAGAATAAGTTCCAACCACTAGAAAATATTTGTGAAAGATGTGATCGACCTGGACATCTTGCCAAGGGCTACCTCAGTGTGTTACCAGAGCAAAATAAGATTCTTAATAATTCTCAAAATCTAGAGTTTTTAAAATCTAAAAGGTACAGGTCTGATAAGTCAGAAAAGAAAGAGTGCATGGTTGTCTGGCCAGAACACATTGACCTGGCTAGGAAATCGGAGGAAGTACAACAGAAAGTGAAGGGAAAGGAAGAACAAAAATATATTGTTGTCGAAACTTCCTTGAAATCTACAAAAGGATAACGTCCATGGATTCTTGATAGTGGGTGTTATTCTCATATCACATGAGATTTAAAGTTGCTGAAGAATGTGAAAGACTTCAAATAAGGAACGATGAAATTTGGAAATGATGAATCTCTAAGGATCAAAGGTTTTGGATCGACCATCATTGGAAAAGAAAAGGTGAAATCTAGGAAAACACTATATGTTGATGGGCTGAAACATAACCTGCTTAGTGTGTCACAACTCTGTGATGAGGCAAAAAAGTTATCTTCAGAAAAGTTGGATTTTTTGTGAAAAGTGAAAATTATGGGAATATAGTTACAAAGGGCCAACATACAAGAGGGATTTTTTTCGAAGTTGGTGAAGTGAAGAACTCTTGTTACATGGTTGTAGTGGATGAAAATCAGTTATGGCATAAAATGTTGGGACATATGTGTCAAAGAAATATGTGAAAACTATCAATGCAAGACAGTGTCCGAGATATGCCTGATTTATCAAGAAGAGATTGGTGCTACACTATTTGTGAAAAAGGGAAGATTACAAACTCTTTTCATAAGAGAGTTGAAATTCACTCAAAAAAACCCTTGGAACATATAAATTCTGATATATGTTGAGCAATGATCAAGCAATAAACAAATGGAGATAAGTACTTCATTACTTTCATTGATGACTTTACTCGCATTACTTGTGTAATGTATATGAGACATAAGTCAGATGCTCTGAAAATGTTTAAGAGTTTCAAGAGGAAAGAACATAAAGAATGTGAGTATTCAGTGAAGAAGTTGAGAACTGATAATGGTGGTGAGTATACGAATGAATATTTTGAATTTTATCTTGAGAATCATGGAATTTTTCATGAGTTCAGTTCAGTATACACACCTCAACAAAATGGGGTTGATGAAAGAAAGAATCGTAGTCTGGTGGAAATGGGAAGAACTATGTTACTTGAACATATTCTTTCTCATTATTATTGGAGGCAATCCATGAGCACTACTGTTTATATTCAAAACTGATGCTTCTATAGGCCAAAATCAGATATGAATCCATATGAAATGTTCGATTGAAAAACTCCATGTTTGAAACATTTAAGAGTATTTGGGAGTCAATACATTATAAAGAAGAAAGGTTGAAACCTTGGAAAGTTTGAGAAAAGAGGAGATGATGGAATTTTTCTTATCTATACTCTATAAGGAAGAGGATATAGATGTCTCAACATAGAAACATGAAGAATTTTTGATTCTTCAGATGTAAAAGTTGTTGAAAATGTTGAGAAAGAAAATCAGTCATATGTTTATGTGGAAGTTGAGCATGATAGAGAATCTTTTGTCAATGATTCTGATAATGCTATAGATTGTGTTAATCCTACCATTGAAGAGGAATCCAACTCAGAAATCTCAAGTGATTAGGATGATGTTCGAACAACTCATCCTAGGTTGAGGAAACAAGTGGACGCTCAGAATATTATTGGAGATAAACATATGAGGGTTCAAACAAGAAGAACAACAGATGTTATATCACATACTTCTCTTTATTCAAAAGTTGAACCGAATGATGTAAATGAAGTATTTGAGAATCCAGAATGGGTTCATGCAATGAATAAAGAGCTTGATCAGATAGAGAATAATGATACTTGTGAACTTGTACCCAACACGGACAACAAGAATATTATTGGTACAAAGTGGGTTTTCCGGAACAAGCTGAATAAAGAAGGTAAAGTAATAAGAAACAAAGAAAGATTGGTTTTCAAAGGTTATTCACAAATTGAAGGCATTGATTTTGATGAAACCTTTTCTCTCGTGGAAAGATTAGAAACAATCAGAATCATTCTTGCTATGGCTACACAACGAGGTTACAAAATCTCAAAAATAGATGTAAAATCTGCATTCTTGAATGGTTTCCTTGACGAGGAAGTTTACATTGATCAACCTTGTAGATTTTTTATTGGAAAGGATAAAAGTTATGTGTGCAGGTTGAAGAAGGCTTTGTATGGGTTAAAATAGGCTTCGAGAGCATGGTATTATAAATTAGATACTTGCTTAAAGAAGATGAACTTTAAGAAAGGGAGAGTTGACAACAATCTCTACATCAAGGAATGTCAGGAGGTTTCACTGATCGTTATTATTTATGTAGACGATATTATATTTGCTGGAAATGAGGAAAGATCATGTGAAAAATTTTATGAGGAGATGAAGAAGTTATTTGAGATGTCCATGCTGGGAGAAATGAACTATTTTCTTAGGCTACAAATTTCATTGAAGAAGAATCACGTTTTTCTGTCCCAAGAATAATATGATAAGGAACTTCTGAAGAAGTTTGGAATGGAAAATTCGAAACCAGTTTCCACACCAATTTCAATGGGAACCAAGTTTTCTAATGATGAATAAGGTAAGGAAGTTGATTAGAAAGAGTTTTGAAAGATGATTGGAAGTCTTTTGTATTTGAATGCCTCAAGACCTGACATCGTCTATGCTGTCACTTTATGTGCAAGATTTCAAAGTGCTCCTAAAGAGTCACATTTTATTTCTGGAAATCTAATTCTCAAATACATCAAAGGCACAAAAAATTTTGGAATTAGGTATGATGGATCAGGAAATATTGATCTATTGGGGTATTCTGATGTTGATTGGGCAGGAAATGTTGATGATCGAAGATCCACATCTGGTGGAGTTTTCTATCTGGGGAAAAGTTGTGTTAGTTGGCGTACCAAGAAATAGAATTCAGTAACTCTTAGCACAGCTGAAGCTGATTATGTTTCTGTAACTCAAGCTGCAACACAACTAATGTGGATGAAGACTCAGTTAGAAGATCTACTTGTTGAAGTAAAGCTACCATTGCTCTTGGGTTGTGATAATCAAAGTGCAATCAATCTTACAAGAAATCCAGTACAACATTATCATTAAAAAAATTGATATAAAGTCACACTTCATTAAAGAGAAGGTGAAGAAGAATGAATTGAGGCTAGAGTATGTTCCTACATCTGAACAAGTTGCTGATATATTCACAAAACCATTACCAAAAGAACAATTTACAAAATTGAGGTTGAACATGGGAGTCTAACCTCCTTCTCAACAAGGCTAAGGTAAGTGTTTCTATCCCCTCTCTCATCTTACCTTTGGATAGTGTTGGAAAGGGGGAGAATTGTTTCATAAATATATCCTTATGGAAGAATGCATAAAGGGGGAGTTGTGGGTAAGCTGTGAATCCAACATATATGTGTGTGAACTATTCTAACTGTTTGTTGGAGTGGTTATAGGAAACAATGTTGCTTTCCAGGAAAGTCAACGAAGTGAAGAATGCTGAGGTAGAATCTTGAAATATGATCTGAAGAAGGCTGATGAGGTACACTCATGAGATTTCATAGTCACTGCTTTTCCACAACATGGTTTTGGCTATCAATAATTCTTATTTCCTACAATGAGTTAGCTCACATAGGCTTAGAATTGTTTATAATTAATCCATTTCTTAAGGTTACAAAGTTCAGTGATTTATGAATCATGGTTGACAACAAAATCCAAAGGGGGAGATTGTTGGGACCAAGTTGAATGGATAAGGAAGTAGGAAAAGTTTGACGTTACAGAGTGTTGTCTTTTGTTGTCAAAAAGCTAAATCAATTCACTTTGTAAAGAAATTGAAAATCAGAGGCTGATTTTCTGATTTTTATTTTACAATCATATCAAGTTTGGATAACTTGTGGTGCAAGCCATATAGAGGATAAATAGAGTAAATAAGTGTTTTTGGAAAAAAACATTTCAACATCATAATATCCAAAAAATATGACAAAGGCAAGACGAAGGCGTGCAAGTGGCGGCGCGCAAGTGGCGGAATGCAAGTGTTGTAGAGGCACGCAAGTCAGATTTAAAAAATATCATTATTTCAGAAATATGGAAAAGGAAAGAAAGTGGAACAATGGTGGTGGTGTGCAGGTGGTGGCACGCAGGTGGTGGCACGCAGGTGGTGGCGCGCAAGTATTGGTGCACAAGTATTGGCGCACAAGTCTGGGTCATGCTAGTCAACAAAATTACTATAAATAGAAGACTAGCCTCCTCATTTCTTAAGTCTCAATACTTGAGAATTATCTTTGACCTCTGGGAGCGCAAGTAGAGAATTGGGCGTGCAAGTGGAAGATAGTTAGAAGGCATGTAGGTTGGGGGCGCGCAAGTTGGAGGCTCGCAAGTGTTAGTTGGCGTGCTGGCTGTAAGAAGGAAGTGTGTCTGAAGGGAAGTGCGCTAGAAGAGGCACATAGGTATAGGTCACCCAAGTCAAAGTGGGCGCGTAGGGTGTTTTTCTCTAGGGGTTCCTACTAGCTTCTGTGTAGGAAAGAAGAAGAAAAGGCACGCAAGTATAAGGCGCGCAGGTATAGGTCGCGCGGGTCAAAGTGGGCGCACTAGATGTTTTGCTCTAGGGGTTCCTGCAAGCTTTTGGGTAGGAAAGTGAAGAATTACTTTGAAATATATGATTTTTATAAGCTCATTAAGAATCACTGATCCATTGTATTACCCACTTTGTTCCAAGAGGGAGCACACACACTATTGGATTGTTTTCAAAGTGCTTCATGAGTGTAAGCGTATATCCTACTCGTTGTATTCCATATCAAAGGATTGTTTTATAGTGGATTGTGTGGTACTTTATTGTTTCCGTACCATACCAAGGACGTAGATACTCTTGTTGAGTAGTGAACCTTGTAAATCTTGTGTTCTAGTGGTTGTGTGTGTTCATTAGGGAAAAAACTCTTTAACAGGAGGCGAAGGTTATTTCAAAAAGGGGAAACATAAAAAGAAAAAGATATCACTGATTCACCCCCTCCCCCTCTCAGTGATACTTGGATCCTAACTAGAACTTCATTTTGTTGGAAGTTTAAAGTCATGCATTTCGGACGTAAAAATGCTAATGATTAAGGTCGAACATCTTTGAACGAATGGATTAAAATTGACTCAATTCCTTGATAACTTGTTTGAAAACATATTACCGCATTCAAGTATGGGGTAAAACATGTATACTATGACTTAATAAATTTTTAATCCGAGGGATGATATGAAAAAAAGGTCTAAAAGTCATTAGAGGAATTATTTTCTAAGAGTGAAGTTACCATTATTTGACAAACCCATTAGGGGGTTGAATTATACAGGGCCGCCTAAGGGCATTGGCTTCATAGTCGAATAATAACATCTTTTGGCTGACAGGTCCGTTATGTAGACTACTTATGCAAGGCCACCTAGGGACACGTGCTGAATATTCAGGCAAAAGAACTAACAGAATTTACTTTTCTATTTCTAAAAAGCTAGTGGATGTTTATGGAGATTCAAATTTCCCAAATCACAGAGTCAGCTGTATGGAGAGATATACTTGAATATGGAGAAGATATTCCCAATCAAGATTGTCAAAGAATTGGATTAATCTCACTACTATGAAGTTCTGACCCAAATGCAGGGAAGGGAAATCTAAACCATATACATGAATACTTTTAGATCATGAAAAAGAGTATGGGACAAATATGTTAAGGATGGGTGTTTTTGCGGATCCCTATATATCGTCGTTAAGAACAATAAGGAAAAAATAGGTTTTCCCTCCAAGAATTAAGCTACCACTATTTGACAAACCCGTTAGGGGGTTTGAATTATGTAGGTCCACTTAAGGGAATTGGCTGCATAGTTAGATAATAGCATCTTTTGGCTGACAGGTCCATTCTGTAGACTATTTATGCAAGGCCTCCTAAGGGAACATGCTGCATAGTCAAGAAAAATAACTCTTGGGTATCAAAAATTTTGTGACCATAAGTCAAGAAAAGGGTTGTGGAGATCTGGAAGTATTTAAGGTTAGGAGTATGACACATAAAAAAATGGGTATTGTCAAATTAATGAAGGATATACATAGAATAATGCTGACCATAATCATGTTGTGGCTGGGTCCAGAATTGAGATGCTGGACCTCACTACATATCTCATTAGGATGAGGATCAAGCTATACATAGTTCTTTAAATACAATTTAACGTTATGTGGGACGAAGGGTAGGAGGTCTTAGTTTAGGGTAGTAGAGCTCAGACCATAACGAGGGAGACACATTCTGTGTTTGTTATAAACCTGATGTGACTAAATACTAGGGTTTTCATACCACATTCATGTGCTCGTAGGGGGAATTTTCAGCCAAGGGACTGAAATTTGAATTTGGGGTTTGTCCCAAATACTTGGTTCTGGGTTCGAGGGATGCTCGAAAATTCTTATGTATCCCATAAGGATGGTAATCAAGCCATACGTAGTTCTTGAAATACCTTCTATACATATTTGGTTCGTACATGTGAAGGGTGAAAGGGGACTTTTGTGCAATGATGGTTGGATCCAAGATTAAAGGTTTGGGAATTTCTATGTATGAACGTAGTCCTTGGAATATAACATGATTGGATATCAATGTCAATAATGATTCCCTTTCAGGTGAGTGTGTCAGACATTGTTTTATTATATTTTTATATCGAAAAAAGTGCGAATATTTAACGTCATATAGCAAGGACGATGATGAAACAATGTGAGTATATTGGTTTTGGGGGGGAGGGGGATTCACGGATCAAAATCGTATGAGATGGAGGTGAAGCGATGTGAAGATATTGGTTTTGGGCTTGAACCTTGGGAGGTTGGCTACATACCCATCCTAGAAGGCCAGGATCAAAGTCTGCATAGTTCGATTGAGAATTAATTGGTGATCGAGTTGTACTTGAAGACAACCCAATGATGGTGTCGGGACTTATGTGTGGTTAGCGGCCCAGAGAGGGTGTTATGGTTAAAGCTTAGTCTAAGCTCATGTGACTCATGCTCGGTGTGAGAAACAAGAGGTAAAAACCACCCTAACGATGCACAATTTAACATCATGTAGGATGTATAAGGGATTGTTTCACAGTTTAAATGTCATGTGTCACATACATGGGGTGCTTGGCAGTTTAACGTCTTGCATCTCAGACAAACATTTTAACATCATGTTGGATGATATAGGGGCTATTCAGTTTAATGTCCTGCAACAAGGACAAAAGGGACCATGCAGTTTAAAGTCTTGCGTTGAGGAATAAAGGGCATATTTTTGTTACAGAAAATTCCTCTTCAAGAATCGTTCTTCGGTCGGAGTTGTAAGGAGTTCTCCATCCATTGAGATTAAAGAATAAGCTCCATTGGAGTAGACCTTATGTATTGAATAAGGTCCTTCCCACTTTGGATCAAGCCTTTGAGGTTTCTTTCCTGGTATCATTGGAGTTCTGAGGACCAATACCAATTCTCCTCGAATGAATGAACGAAGACGAACCTTTTTATTGAAATCTCACGCTATTCAATTCTGATAGACTTCCATGTGGTGCAGGGTCCCCAATCGTTTTTCATCTAATCATTCCAATCCATCAAATCGCTTCTAAGATTGTTCATCTATAGATAATTTATCACAAATGTCTACTATGAGCAAAGGTAATTAAACCTTAATAGGCAAGACTGCTTCTGTTCCATATACCAATGAATATGGATTTGACCTCGTAGCAGTGCAGGTGGTGGTCTGATAAGCCCATAAATCATGAAAAATTTTATCAGGCCATGATTTCTTATCTTTATCCACCACCTTTTGCAGCATGTTTGAAAGAGTCTTATTGAAGGCCTCTATTTGGCCATTGGCCACAGCATGATACTGAGATGAATGGTTGGATTTGATGTAGTATTCATGATACAACTTTCTCATCTTGGATGAGCAAAAGTTGGTTCCATTGTCCATCAATATGGTATGAGGGACACCAAATTTGGTAATGATGTTAGAATTGATGAAGCTAACAATGCCTTTAGAACTAACTTCTTTGAATGGTATTACCTCTGCCCGTTTGGAAAAGAAGTCAGTAGTAGTAAGAATATACTTAAACTTCTCGGATGTAGCCAGAGGATAAGGTCCTACTACATATATTCCCCATGTGTAAAATGGCCATGAGTATTTAACTGTATGAAGCAACTCTGGGGGTTGATGAATGAAGTTGGCACATACTTTGCAATAACGACACTTCTTAGGTAAATCAACACTATATTGCATCATTGATGTCCAAAAGTATCCAAACCTTCGAATTTGACTAGAATGTCTATGTACAGACTGGTGGGAACCATAAACTCTTGAATGTACTTCATTCATGACAACCATTATCTCTTCAACATCAATACATCTAAAAATAATTCCATAAAAACCTTTCATGTAGAGAATTTTTTGGTGATCTGGGCTATCATAAAGAGTAAAATTGACTACAGGTCGCCGGACTAGTTCTTTCCTGGCTCTATCAGGTGGGAGTGTTCCATTTTGAAGGTATTCCCTGACAGGTGTCATCCATCCTATAGTATGACCATATGGTTCAGAAATGGGACTAATTTCATGGATTTCCTCTGTTCTGATTTGAACAAAAGGTGAAACTACACGACGGTGAGAAATAATGATGATTGTTTTGTCCCATTTTGGAACTTCCAGGGCTATGGCTACATTAGCCAATGCATCATCTTGGGCATTTTGTGATCGCGAGACATAAGGAAATGTTAGTTCTGAGGGAAATTAGGCCATTGACTCTCTGACGTAATCACACAAAGGGATTAACTCTTCTTTTCTAATAGAATAATACCCATTGACTTGTTTGATAACCAAATCTGAATCACCTTTTACCTTCAAGTGATTCACATGTGCCTGAAGCGCCAATTCCAAGCCTATGATGAGAGATTTATATTCTACTTCATTGTTTGTACCGCCTTCCAACAATAATAAGGAATAGGGTAGAACTTCCTTTTCTGGGGAAATAAGCACGATTCCTAACCCAACTTTGTTGAATTTAGGATCTTCCATTTTCTTCCCTGTTGGACTTCTGGAGGCACCATCAAAGTACATTTCCCATGTTTGAGGATTATCTTGAATAGAGAAGACCTATTCATCAGGAAGTTTAGTATTAAATGATGTATCTTCCGTGGATGGATGCTCAGTAAGGAAATCAACTAGGTCTTGGCACTTTATTTCCTTTTGAGACACATACTGGATATCAAACTACTGCAAAATAACTGCCCACCTTACTAGATGTCCTATAAGCATCAGATGACTAAGGAAAAATTTGAGCAGGTTATTGTGAGATACCAATTGGACATCATGATGTTGCAGGTAGTGTATCAAAATTCTGAACTGCAAAGATTAATGCTAGTCAGCACTTTTCAATACTTGAATATTGAGTTTCTGCCTCAAGCATAGTCCGACTGAGATAGTAAATGCCATTTTCATTCCTAGCATCATTCTTTTTGGAAAGGAAGGCACCCAGTGATCGCTCTAAAGCTATCACATAGAGGATAAGCGACCTTCCTTCAACAGGTGTCATTAATACCGGTGGACTCAAGAGATATTTCTTGAGGATATCGAATGCTTCTTGACATTATTCAGTCCACTGGTAGGTGACTCCCTTCACCATTAATTTGGTAAAGGGTAAACACTTACCTGCCAAATTGGCAATGAAACGCCGAATATAGGCCAAGTTCCCTT
Source organism: Viscum album (assembly GCA_963277665.1). Classification (NCBI taxonomy): domain Eukaryota; kingdom Viridiplantae; phylum Streptophyta; class Magnoliopsida; order Santalales; family Viscaceae; genus Viscum; species Viscum album. The sequence goes on along the minus strand of OY728134.1, from coordinate 627,456,506 downwards.
GAAGTTTTCTTAATTAATTCAAATTTCTATGAGGTGACATACCAAATATTGATTTTGTCTTCTCAGGATCAACTTTGATACCATGATGGCGTACAAAAAAGCCGAGAAATTTTCATGAGGTTACTCCCAAAGCACATTTCAAGAGGTTCATCTTCAAATTGTGTTGTCGAAGTTTGCTGAATATGATTTATAGATCGGCCAAGTGACTAGAACGTTGTCTGTATTTCAACACCAAATCATCCACATAACATTAAACAAATTTCCCAAAAAAGGTTTTGAAGATATGGTGTATGGAACTTTGATACGTTGCACCTACATTCTTCAGGCCAAAAGGCATTAGCTGATAGAAAAACACACCTTGAGGAGCTCTGAAGGCTATAGATTTTTCATCTTCTAGAGCCATTCAAGTTTTATTATACCCAGAATATCCATCCATGAAGGAAAGTGCTTCATAGCCAGTTGTTGCATCAATTAAGAGTTCTGTGATCGGAACTGGAAAATCATCCTTGTGAAAATGTCGATTAAGATCTCTGAAGTCAATGAAAATTCTAATTTGTCCATTATTATTTTTCACGGGGACAATATTAGCTATCCATTTGGGTTATTGAACTTATCTGATGAATTTAGCCTTGACAATCTTATCAACTTCAGCTTCAATTTTTCAGCCATAAGTTGAGTGTGTTCTTCTTGCTGCTTTCTTGAATCATCGATGTTCTTCTAGAAAACCCAAATGATGAGTGGAAACATTGGGATAAAGACTTGGAATTTCTCTATAATTCCATGAAAATACAACTCGATTTTTCTTTAGAAATGATGTATATATTTCTTTCTCATCAAGGGTCATGGCTGCACTAATTAAAGTGGGGCATGGATCTTATTTTGTACCCATATTTATTTCTCTGAGTTTATCCACTATGGTAGAGATACCCTCTTAAAATGTTGGAGGATCATCCCTGAGATCTTCCTCCTCTTCTTCAATATTTATTACTACATCTGATTCTACTTGCTTAGTAAATGACGAAGCATAATTTTCATGATCTGGGGAGAAGTTAAAATTTGAACATTTTGAAGAAGAGGCTGCCATTTCTGACCCTATTGATGATGAAGGGTCTTCATGGGTTTATAGAGAGGAGATGATGGATTGAGAATTGACATCATTATTTTCCTCTGGTATTGCTATAATTTCTTCTGTCCTGGTTGATGAAGTATAGAATTGATGGATTTCAGTGGATGAAATGAATACATCTCCATTTAAGCTTTCATCATTGCTTGGCCAATCAACAATTTCTCCCATGTTTTCTGGCTCGATTTCCATAATTGACATTATATAAGTTTCCATAAGAGTGTTTGGATTTGGATCTATCCTATAAATTTGACTGATAGGCAACACATAATCTGTACTCACAATTATGAATGGGTTTACTGGAATCCTTTCCAAACCATATGGAGCATTAATTTTGGTGACCTTCTTTACTGTGGATTTTTCCTTTCCCTCCATGTGATAAAATTCTTCCTCAATGTATTGAGATTCACATGTTTTGAATTAGGATTTTTCACCATAAAATTTCACAATTTTACCATTGAAACAATATTTGAGACATTGATGGTATGACGATGGTACAGACGCATGATAATGTAGCCAAGGTCTTCCAAGCAAAATGTTGAAGGCTCTGTCCTAATGAACAACCATTAAATATACATTAGATACAAGGTCTCCAAACTGAATTCTGAGTGTAATTTCACCTAGAGTTTCTTTTCATTCTTATCATATCCTTGCAACATCAAATTAGAAGGAGATAAATTAGATTTGGTGAGGCCCAATCGACGAAGTGTATGAATAGGAAAGAGATTGACTCCTAAGACATTATCAATGAAAGATCATTGGATGTCTATATCATTGGCTTTGCAGAGAAATACAAAGGGATGATATGTCCATGTACAACATTATCTTCATCTTAATCTGTAAAAGATATCATTGCATGACATTCTGCAAGATCATTCTCTATATGGTAGACTTCAGCAGCAACAATTTCAGTTTTGAATTCTTAAGGACTTGAAAAAGCCTCAATAAGTACCTTACGAAGATCTTTTGATAGATTCTAGGCATCCATAATTGATAACTTGGTCGGTAATTGGGCCAAATGTTTCAGGAAATCATACTTTTGGTCCAAAGGTCTGTGTTTCCCATTAGGAAAATGTGGTTTTCCAGGTGCCTTGGAAGTTGATGCTTTAGTAGTAGATGCATCCCGTATCAGGGTAGGAGTTGGAAACACTCTTGGCTTAGGTAGATTATACCGAATAGGTCAATCTATTTTCTGAGAGGAAGAATGTGGTACCTCTAACCGGTCTTCAAAAATAACTATGTTAGGACCAAATCTGCCATGTGTGGAAGAACTTTCTTGTTCCTGTTGAGCCCGCTGAAGGGATTTTCCATGAGTTTTTTCTTCATGTACAGTTCTAGTAGGGGTATAATTGAAATAGTGGCTTCTGGAATATCCACGTCTTCCCCTATATCCTAGACCTATATCTTTTCCTCTAATTACTCTATTAGATATAGGTAACTTAGGATCATCATAATAAAAACTATCATTGGCAAAAGGATCTGTTAAATGAATCATGTTGATGAACCCAAAGATCAATTCTTCATCTGATAAATATTATACCTGATGAACTAATTTAAGATGTGCCGTTTAGCAGGTCGGTTCCCGTTCTTTTGAAGAAGATGGTATAAAATATGCCAGAGTCAAAGACAACTTAGGCTTTAACACGAGATCCTATTCTTCTGACTTCTATTTTTTCTTAAAATTACGTTTATTGTTTGATGATTTCCCTTTTGATGAAGGGGGTTTTGCTGTGGCATTCATAGCAGAAGACACAATTGGTTGATTCAATTGTGTTCGTAAAATGTCATGATTTTGGTTGATCATTTTCATAAACATCCAATCATCATATTTCTGCACATTTTTACTTTCGAATTTGTGTCACTCACCCTTTTCCTCTGGATCAGTAGCAGTAACATATGCTACCGGGGCTGAAGAACCTTTCAGTTTTACCTGTCCAGAATCCACCGTCTTTTCCAGGAAGTCTTTGAAGACAAAACACTCTTGAATGGAATGCCCCAACATCTAATGAAATGGTAAATAATTGAGGAGGTCTTCATCTCCTTTCTTTTTTGGCCTTTTAGGCCTTGGCAACTGAACTAGGTTGTTTTCTAGTGCTGAGATGAAGTAACCCAGAAGTTGTTCATTCTGGAAAGAATAAGCTTTATTCATAAAATCTTCAAACTATTTCCACCTTTGATTTTTTTGATCATCTTGACAAGGCAGACATTGTTGTTGATGTTCAAGTGGTGGAGCCCTTCGATATGATGAAGGTCTTGAAGTGGAAGCAGGTACATGTGCTAGTTTAAGTGTAACTGTAGCAGTCTCTGCTTTCCCTATTCTCCTTCTTGGAAATAATGGAATTACATGAGTTTTAGCCTTATTCTTCATAAGAGAGTCTTCTATCTGCTAAGCGATTGAAGCAAGGACACGAAACCCTAATGTGTATTTCATAGGGATCAACAGTGTGCATAATTCATCACGCAAATTTTCCACACAGATTTGCAAAAATTCTTCTTGAGGGAGTACTAAGATTAAAGAATATTTTAATCCCTTCCATCAAGCAATGAAATATGAAACTCTTTCATTATCCCTTCGCTTACAATTGGTACGATCTAAAATTGTCGTCTTTGGAAATGTTGAGCTGAATTGAAGAAGGAACCTTTGATAGAGATCTTCCCACCTAGTAATTAACCAGGATTGTAAACTTGTATACCAGACAAAAGAAGGTCCTTGTAATGACTTTACAAAACACCTGATCTTAACTGGTTCTTTTTGTTGAGGAGCTCCCATCATAGGATCACAACGAGAAAAAAATGTGTTAAGTGTTATTCTGGATCTCCCGAACCATAAAAAAATGGGAATGTGGTACTCGCCATATTTGACGGGGTAGGAATTGCATCCACCCATTCAGGGTAAGGTCTCTTTTTTGGTTGAATTTGTGCACACTTTCCTTCCATATCTTCCAACCGAGCTGTTAATTACTCAATGGTAGTTATTAATTTTTGAGAAACATCTAGTTGAGCTTGGACCTGAGTAGGTGCAATTACTGGAGTTTGGATTGGTGTGGTAAACGGGACTGCCACTTATGGTAGTATTGCCGATTGTTGTTGCGTTTGACCCATAGGATTGGACCTGTGAGGGTGTACCTATAAAGGGAGATATTCTTGATCCATCCCAGTAGCTGCAAAAAATTCTCTTGATTGATTAACTCCTGCATGCTTAGGAGGAAGACTAATTTGAAGTAGTTTTACATTTAACCTATTTAATTCCTTCATTTCTTCTTCTTTCCGTGTGAACCATTCCTCTAATGAGAGTGATTGGAATTCTCCAGAGGTAAGGTGGGGTGTAACATAACTTTTACCCTTTTCCTTGGCATGTGCCTTTCTGGAGTATGGAAGGGCATTACCCGATGGAATATCTTTCCCTTGGGCAACCCTCTATCTTTTTGGTATGCACACCTCCTTCATTCATTTCTGTGTGCACAACCTCTTGAACATGAAAATATTCATATGATCCCTCTAAGTGAGCCTCATGTTCTGGGGGATCAGTGAAAATGACATTGATAACATTTATTGATGAATAATGCATTGCAGCCCTTCTTTCAACGCTTCTATGATACTGTCTTCCTCCATGTCTTTTATGAGACATTGACTTTTATTTGGTTGATCCCTCAGTAACTTCTTGATTAACCTTATTTTGGAGGTAATCTCCTGATAATTTGGATCTACGTTCTTCATGTGGATTCTTCCCTAATTGAGAGAAGACAGACTTTCGCTGAGGAAGAGATTAATAATTTGAAAAAGTCCCCAGTCCGGTGGACTGGGGCTATTCTTGTTTTTCTGCTCAACTCTTTGAATCCTATCTGTTGATCCCGGGGGTTGAGTTAAAAGAGTAACCAGTCTGGTAAGCCGAGATGGTTCTTGAGCTACTACATATGAAAACTTCTTAAAATATCTCCTGATTTTGTGGACTTTAGTCTGGAAATTGGCCGAATGCATTATCCTACATCCACTCAAATCACATGGCTCAGATGACCATTGGATTATTTCCGACACTTCTATCACGTGATGATGTGCCTTCTCTAAACGAGAAACATATTTTATATTCTTATTTTCTTTATGCAAGAGTAATTTGACAACTTGTTCTTTATATGCTTGACTTTGGGAAGAGCTAGTTGAGGCATGTTCTCAAGCAAGCCTTTGATTACACACAAAACCAGGTATTTGTGGCAAGCCATGGGAAATAACATTGCATGAGACCACTTTTTGCGGGCTTTGTTGACTGTAGAGTAAAGTAAAATGCAGTGCTCCATGAACACCCCATCCCCTGATATGAATACTAGATGGGGAATTGGAAATTAACTAGAACAACCTTTTTAATGCGCCCAAGCATAATCGCTGAAGGGATCTCTACTACTTTTCAACCTTTGGATGTCAGGAAACTGAGAGAGATTCCAAATCAATTTGGTATTACAAACCTTATATTATCTTGACATGATTTTGATATTCATCATAAGATAATATTTTCTCTTTTAAGTGAAAAATAGTTTTCAATATGTTGATGCGAATATCGTGAATACAATATTCTGTAAACATTTACGGAATATCTTACTGAGAGTCAGAAAAATGCCAAAACATGACAGTTATTTCACCTTTCACCAGTTGTTTTCTCATATTCAGCACTTCCTATTTGTCATTTGATGAAGATTATTCTACCTGATTGGACCAAAGATGGTGATTCTTTGTTGCTTCATCAGATTCAACAAGATTGGTAGAGAATTCATTTGTCCAATTAGAAGATGAATGTCCCAGGTGTGGTTTGTAGAAATAACCTACACCCCGGGCTATCTTCTGATTGAGAAAGTATTTTACTTGCTAGCGGTAAGGCATCAGACATGACTGGATTTGCATTTTCAAGTGCCCCATGATAAGCGGGCTTTCTCGTTTCTTCATTGTCCATTGAAGATTTTCCAGGCAATGCGAAATACTACTGTGAAGAGGAATTTCACAGATAAATTCATAATCATGGGGAGGACCACCAGATTGGGTTACAACAAAAGATGAAACCTCTTACTCCTTGGTCTTCTGGCCATGCAGAGGGTTATTATGGCTCTCATATGAAGATGATACTTCGAGATTGACCGAATTTTCATGAATCTAGCTTTCATGAGGAAGTGTCTGATGAATACCTTCATAATTATTGTTGTTACTTCCGAAATCTAGAAGTGAGAGAGTAGAATCTTGAGTTGCAACAGACAATTGTATGAGGGCTTCAAGAACTCCAGCATTGAGCAATGCCTTATTGAAGATTGGCTCTTGATTTTTCAACTGTGCTGGATGGGTCTTTTTCTTGGACACCTTCTTACTCACTTTAGAAACCACTTGTTGACGAAATTGGTTGTTATGGGTAGGTGTATGTGCCTGATCATGAGAAATGGTCAACTTAGGCTGACTATATCCATTTAAATTGGTTGTTTGTGCCTGACTTGATTGTCCGTATGTCATGGGGGAGTATGCCCCACGACCCGCCTGAACTGGAATAGAGGTGTGTGTATTCTCTGGAGTGACATATTGATGAGTCACTCTATTAATAGGGATAGATTTATGTTCCTTTCCCTGTGATGTCGCTGAAGTTGCTATAATATTTTGACTGGTATCCAGAATATGGGCAGGGATTTTCTTCTGCTCATTAACCATTGTTAGAATGTGCTTGGTGACTTCAGCTGCCAGAATATGAATATATGCCCATTCCGTATCTGGAGTAGGTGTATGTGCCTGCTCCTATCCTTCTTTTTCTATCAATGGATATAGAAAGTACTTATGCATAGGGTCATAGAGTTGAGTCTGCTCCAGATTTATCGTCAGAGCTTTTCGAATGACTTATCCGGGTGCTAAAAAATGAGACTATTGGCAGGATTGATGAACATTTGTAGGTTTATGTGCCTATTGTGTATTCTCCATTAAGTATGGTTGATGGGTTTACTTCAATACTGGTAGATGATACAACTGATTGAATTGGTGATTGTAAACAGGTGCATGTTTCTACTTACTAGTTGCCACCATATTAGATTGGCAAAATTCTTTGGTTGCAGTCAGACGAGCCTGCTGACTAGATGATGAATTATAAATATGTGTATGTGACTACCTGTAGTACTCTGCTGAAATTGCCTGGTGGGATTTGTGTGTTACTGCCAGAGGAGTCTACTGAGCAGTGAAATCAGGACGGACGAGTGTATATGCCCGCTCCTTGTTTTCCATCAAGTTAGATTGATGGACTTCTCTGGAGGGGGAAGAGGTAAGAACCTACTCCCAGTTTACCATATTTCACCTTTGGTAGTTCTTCTTGTGTGATTGGGTCTAAGGAACCTGAGCTGAACACCTAGAGGTGATACCCTCATCATGTTGAGGGTGCACTACCGCACGAGTCTGGCAGCGATTGTTGGTGGGAGTCCCCAGGAAGGACTCCTTCCTTCTTAAACCGAGGACTTGAGTGACCTCTTCATTCACCACCCTATAATATGGGAGGGACTGGTTGTTGCATTCTAGGGATAACGACCCAAAACAGTTGGAAATGGTGGTTGGCACCCCCTGCTTCTTGACCACTGGTTGTCGCTGTCCGGACAACCAGGGTGAGTTGTTAACTTAGAGGGCTTGTCGAGCAGCCTTCAGAATCAGGATGGTACTGTGTTGACGGTATTCCATCACCAATTCATTCGAGACCTAGTGTTACAGATGCTGAGTGGGCGATGCCATCCTCAGAGAAGACGAGGATCCAGTCGGAGTAGTGGCCGAGGCATTCACATGTGTGAATTTTAAAGAAGTCATTTCGTATTGCAAAGAGATCTTGAAATAGAGTGTCTGTTTGATATAGCAGGAATAATCAAGATATGTTTTTCCAGACTACATATTTTGGATGAGCACATATGTTTATTTATTGCTTTTTCCCCCTCATATTGAGTTCAATTAGGGCCTAACAAATATGTAAAACATCATTTAACTTGGTTAAGGATTCACTCCGGGTTCACCTTTTTTTGTTTCTTCTCGAAATGGGGATGACCTTGTTTGTTTAAGGTTCAAACGTTGCAATCGATTTTTAACGGGTTTATTCGAAGAACCGGAAATAACCAATGATTCTATATCCATTTGGACCTACATTCCAAAGGTAGGTTCTCATTAGTTGTGGACCGATGAGGCTTAAGAATTTTCATTGGTCGAGAGGATGGGAGGTCAGGCTCATCACACCTTTTTGAGGGAAATTATTACCTACTCTGGGACTCTCTTATAGATTTAAGTTATATTCACAAATTCTTATTAATTCACCAAGTATCAAAATTATTTTTTCCTTTAGATTTGGCAATCAATGATTGATATGCATGGGATTTAATGAATCTTTTATATGTATTTGTGGTTTTTCATTGATAGAGAATCAACCATATGTATTGGAGGTTCTTAATCAATGGTATCCTTCAATACATTATATAGAAATCTCTTGGTCATTATGATTACCATACTGGTTTTAAAGGTACTCAGTGGGGCACTTGAAGTTTATTGTCATTCAGAAAGACATATATTATTTTAGAGTTGGGATCATACCTGCAGATGCGCTACCTATGTATCCTTGTTAAAAAGAAAAGAATCAGAACCTGCATAGTTCAATAGGAAGGATATAGTTTAACGTTATATGATACAAAAAATAATCAATGAATGATGGGCTTGAACCTTATAAAGGCTTCATACATACTCTACTTTTAAGGCATATATCAAAGTCCACGTAGTTCGGGTAAAGAAATATGGGGTTTATGCATAGTTAATGGCCCAAAAAGAGATGTCGTGATTACTTTTACACTCTAAGCTTACGTGAGTCATGCTCAGTGTGAGAAACAAGGGGTATCAGTAAACTTGACAATGGTGCCACGGAAGATGCGGTCATGAGAAATGATGTGGGGCTTACATATGTATGACCGCCCAAATAAATGAAGATCAAGATTTAGTTCAGGAAAGAAGCCCAGGATCAGAGGCCATACAGGTATTTGTACATTATGGAGATTTGGAATTTTAACTCGGGATTTACTCCTAAAAAGGAAGCCCAAATTAAGAGGGATTTATGATTGGGTTTTATTCCTGAGAAGGAAGCCCAAATCAAATTTAATTAAGGTTGGGTCTTACTCCTAATGAGGATGCCCAATTAAAGGGATTTTATAACCCGAGGCTTAATCCAGAGAATGAGTCCCAATGTTTAAAGGTACTTGGGGCTTACTCCTAAGAAGGAGGCCCAAGGTTAGAGGAAATTATGATTGGGACTTACTCTTAAGAAAGAGGCCCAAAGTTAGAGAAAATTATGATTGAGACTTACTCCTGAGAAGGAGGCCTAGTGAATTACTCTTAGATAAGGAAGCCAAAAAGGAAAAATTCCATAAATGGATTTGAAGAAGGTTTTGAAGGCCATGTCTTGAAGAGGGAATGTGGATTTGAAGAAAGGAGGTGACTAGAAAGAAGGAACACATGTATTGTTCTGGTGCGCAAGTCCCGGTCGCGCAAGTAGTCTTGCGCGACATGAGTAACCATGGGCGACGAAGAATCCATAGGGTAATACTTGGGCGACCTTGAACTCAAGCCCTTAGTATCATCTCTAGAGGATTCCAAAAGGTTGACGCACAAGTTCCCTTGGGAGGTCAAGGTGGCACAGAAGTGTTTCCATTTCCCTTAAGGGCTGGACACTTAAGCGTGCAAGTATTTATGAGTTCTAACACTTATGCCTTATTCTTCCTCTTTAGAGCTTCCATTCTAGGTAAAGAATTACCTTAGAAGTGTTCGGAAGATGTCAGACAAAGAATTGGGCGACCAGAGCTTGAATCTGAGTTTGGGAAAATTTATCTCTGAAATGGGGGGCCCATAGGGGCTATTTATAGGCCACTGAGCACCCTGGGTGAAAAAAGGAATAGGGCGCACAAGTGACCTGTGCGACCCATATGTGGTGTGCAAGTAACTTGCGCGATGCACATGATACTTGCATGACGCCCTCCAAATGAGTTCCAGGTTCATCCCTTTGTCAATTTCTGATGTTTTTCAAAGGGTGACCATCATTGGGCTTAAGGTATTCCCCTTTTCCATTCATTTAGACTCTGTAACGAAAGGAGTGTCAATAGTATCCATAGAGAAATTTGTGTCAATATAGTATACCTATGCATAAAAACTATTGTTGGACTACTAGATAGAGATATAGTTATAGTGAACACCCTAGAGATGGTATGCTGAGTGGAAAGAGTAGGATTTAGTTATCATGGTTCTATGTTATCTGTAGTAGCAAGAAACCCTAGTCGTTAGGATATTGGTGTAGGAGAATAACCCATAATAGGACTCCGTAACATGGATTCGAAGTGAAGGTTCCTCGTAGAGGATTTAGATAGCTAAGAGGGGGGTGGGGGGTTCTATGTGTGTGACAGGTGAGGTCACATGACACATGATTTCTTGACCCAAAAATCTGATAAGGTTACGCAGGTTGTGGATGGGCCATCATGGTAGAGCCAACACCATGTTAGAGGATCTCCTATGAATGGTAAGGGTGGTCCATAGGGAGGTGGTTATAGAAGGGGATTAGGTTGATCTCTAGAGTGAGGAACTTCTAGTGGAGGGTATAGTTTTGATCTACTTCAACCTCCACCACCAAGTATCCCACGCCAGGCTCTGGGAGATGGTGATAAGGTCTGTAAATAGTTTTATTCTGTGAAGGTCCATGAACAGGTTGCACTTGAGAATTATCAAGGTATGATATATGTATTTTATACTCTTTCTCCAGTATTAGTAGATACATGCATGAGTCATTCCATTATAACTTTCTCTCTTATTCCATATTTGGAGATTTCAGTTAATACTTTATCCCAACAGTTGTGGATAGAGATTCATACATGGAGAGATTTATCAATATCACATATCTGTTGGCAGTGTGTGATGTTAATAATTGGAAATTGTTTCTATCAAGACCACTTGGTCATAATGATAAAGCCTTATGATGTCATCTTGGGCATATACTAGTTGTCCATGATATGGGCCAAGATTAACTATCATCGCAGATGATTTAGATGCCTTCATAAATATGGGATGAGATTCTCCTTTACATGTGATAGTGATATCGAAGTTGAGCGAGTGGTTCTTGTGGATAGGAAGCTAAAAACAATTATCCATCAATTATTGGGTTTTTTCTATTGGCACATTAAGATATTCATGCATTTATATTTCACCATTAGTGTACTACTACAAAGATTTCTCCCCTGAGGATTTTCTGAAACTAAATTTGAGTTGGGAGATGAAATTATGCATTGAATTACACCCCATGACCATGCCAATATCTTCTAAGAAATATCTAATGACCTCTACCAATATTTAGGAGATGAGGGTGCAGTTAGAGAACCTTTTAGAGAAGGGTTTCATGAGACCCAATGTGTCCCCATAGTCAACTCCTATATTTTTCTTAAAAATGTATTATGGGAGATTGTGGATTTTAATTGATTATTATCACTAGGAAAATAAAATGGTTAATAATAAGTACTCATTTCCAAGGATTTATTACCTCTTATACTAGTTGATAAGCATAAGTTTCTTCTCTAAGATCGATATCAGGTCTTGATATCACCCGTTGAGGGTTCTCAAGTATGATTTTCTGAAGATGGAATTTCAACATTACTAAAGACAGTATGAGTTCTTGGTGATTACTTTTTGTGTGAAGAATTTTATCACTATGTTTATAGATCTTAGGAATTGAATATTGCCTGCATACATGGACAAATTTTTTTATTTAATGATGATATACTCTTTTACTCTGCATTAGAGGAGGAGCATGTAGAGCCCTTGAGGGTGGTCCTAAAGTTACTCTAGAAGCACAAGCTTTATGGTAAGATCTTGAAGTTACCATTTCAGATCCATGAGGTTTTCATTTTGGTACATGACATCTTTGAGCATGATTTAGCTATATAACCATTGACAAATGATGTGGCGCTTTTTTGAGAGCTACCCAAGAGCACGTTGAAGGTAAAATGTGTACTTGTATTGGTAGGATATAATAGGTGTTTTTAGTATAATTTTCAAGGATTTAATCCTCTTTTACTACCTTGACACATAAATGGTATCCATTTATCTAGACCTAGCTGTTTCAAAGATCCTTTGAGGAGTTCATGCTAAGGATGACCAGTGCTCCTGTATTGAGACTACCAAAGGAGGGTATTAAGTATATAATATTTTGTGATTCCACAAGAGATGGGATCATTTTCATGTTAATGTATAGGTATGAAGTGTTAACATATTAGTTGAGGTATTTGATACCCCATGAGAATAACTACATGTCTCATGAACTAGAGTTTGTATCAGCAATCTTCACTCTCAAGAGGTGAATACACTGCCTTTTGGGTGAGCACTTTTTTTGTACGAAGACAACTAGAGCCTTAGGTATATCTTTAATTAGATTGATATGAAATTCATAAATAGGTTTTTGTTGGTTTTTTTATTGGAATATGACATTTAGATAGTTTATATTTCTCGTAAAAACAACATGGTGGTGGTTTCCCCTATTAGGAAGTCCTGTTCTCAGTTGGTGGTGGAGACATCTGAGTAGTTAGCCTATTTGCAGTTGAACCTAGTAGAGGAGATGGTTATAACTTTTATTTAGTTTATGGTCGTGAATACTTCACTTCTTAATCAAGTGAGATATTCCTAGTTGGGTTACATCAAATCTGAGGATCTACGTGACCAGATATCCTCAGAAGATTCACAAGATGGATTTTCTAAAGAAGGGGAGCATATCCTCCTTTTCCATGGACATACAATGGTTCCAATCACATTTCTAGATGAATGAGTTTCAATATTACCCCTTTTATGTACATATTGATGCGGAAAATATGTACATGGATCTTCAATGATATTTTTGGTGGGATGGAATGATATGGAGTGCCGCCAAGTTCTCCTATCGGTGTCTCACATGTAGCAATTAAAGGATAAGAACCAAGTTCTAGTAGGTGTGACATAGCCTCTTAATATTATGAAGTGGAAATGGGATGGAATATCCCTATAATTTGGGATTGGTATTCCATGGGTAGTTAGAGGGAATGTTGAAATCTAGTTAATTATTGATCTACTCACCATGTCGGCACACTCTCTTTCTATAAAGGAGCAAAGATTAGTGGAGAGTCAAGGGTAGTTGTAAATGTAGGAGATCATCTGGATTAATAGGTATCCTCAATGATTATCTCTGAACATGATTATTGGTACACATTATGATTTTGGAGAGTATTTTAGGAGGATTTTGGGACCCATTTGAGGATGAGTATAGTGTTTCACCACTAGACAGATGGGAAGACTGAGTGAACTATCCAGGTGTTGGATGATATACTAAGGGAATGTGTGTTATATTTTGACATGATCTGGAGAATCAATTTCTTTTATTATAGTTTTATTATAATAACATCTTTCACTCTAACATCAGCATGGAAACTTTTGTGGTCATTCAAGGGAAACCTTACATGTCACCCTTATGCTGGACCCAGATTGGAAATGAATCTATTTTTAGGAACATAGATTGAGTAAACGATGAGGGAGAAGGTTCTAGTGGTCCTTGAGTGTATGAGAAAAACCATAAGAAGATAGAGATATGAAACATATTGACATCATAAGCCCTTGGATTTTGAGTAGGGATACTATGTTTTCCTGAGACTCTCCCCATGATAAAGATTATTGAGGTTTGGTTAGGGAGGTAATATATCCTTGAGGCTCATCAAGATATTCGAGATACTTTAGAGGGTTGGAGAGGGTTCTTACCACTTACCCCTACCCCCTTAGTTGGACTTGGTTCATGAATTTTCCATGTGTCACAAGTGATGAGATACATGCAGGACCCTATACATGCTATTGACTGGGGCGAGTTAGAAATTGAAGATGAGGCCACATTCATGGAGTACCCAATGACGATAAAGGATCTGTAGGAGAGGATCCTTTGAGTATAGACCATTCCCTATATTTGTATCTTTTAGTTTCATGAGGGAATTCCTGGGAGTTGTAAATTCATATAAAGACTCAATAACCCCACATTTTTGGGTAGATTGTGCATTTTGGGGTGAAAATCCTTGAAGGAAGAGAGAAGGTAATGACTCTGGTTTTATTGGATTTTCCATTGAACATTTCTGTGTAAATATCTAGATTTATCCTCAAGTTTGGTGTAGTTTTTTGGTGTCTAGGTACCCCATAATTAATATATTAAAAATATTAAAATATTTTATTGCACCTTTGCACATCATTTTGGTGTTTATGGGTTTCCCCATTATTTAGAACTCGTATGGTACATACGAGACAATGGTTGATTCCAGAATGTGATATTTATGCTAGGAGTGACCTAAGGTTGGTAGATGTTAGACGTTCTAAGGGAGTTAACCATTTTTGGGTGCATTTAATAAAATATTTTCTTTATTTTCTTTATTTTTATTAAATGACCTAACCCAGATATCCTAAAGAAATATCCCATTATAAAAATCACTAGAGTCATATGTATAAACTTGTGAGGATTTGATAGAAGTATTATGTGTTATTAATTGGATGATCAAGATTGGAGAATGAAAAGTGACCAAATCGATGGGGATTGAGAGGCAGCGAACACAGCATATCAACTTCATCACTGGAGAAAAAATTCTTCAACAATGATTGACCCTAAATCGAGGTATGAAAATTTATTTATCGATTTCCACCCTATTTTATTTTTCAAGAAATTATTTAATTATCTTCTTTTTGATCAATGATTTATTAATCTTCTCAAGTGAACCACTTCAATTATTTTGATCAATTTGATCTGATAAATTCTTGTTGCACTTTCTATCACCCATGATTATCCCTGTTTATGTGATATTTGGATAAAAAGTCTTGTCTAATGATGGATTTACCATTCTACTAGGAATTTATCCCCACTGTTCTTTGAATTATTATCCATTGTCCCACAGAGTCATGATTCGACATTACTAGGATACTTATTTTTGATGGATAGGGATGGATTTATGGATTTTAGGTGATGAAGATTTGGATAAGAGGCCTAATTCTTCATCCTCCAGCCATGGAAGCAGCATGTTATAACGGTAAGGGTCGTGTATGGTTTAGGTGGTTGGAATCTGGCCACCGTTGATGGATCATGTTTGGAAATTCCTAGATCTGAGACCCCCATCATTAATCATGATAGAAATGGTGGCATCATTGACATGGGTGATGAAAATATATATTTCCTAGTTTTTTGTGAGAAAACATGACTACATTGCGTGTAGTTAAAGAAAAAATTCTATGTAGTCCCCTAACATTAGTGGCTAGGGTTTCCGGAAGAGATAAAGATCACACATCATGTATGACCCCAAACATGTTATGAGACCCTATTATAGAGGAACATAGTGTACTATGAGAGTACACAAGAATTATCATGTCTAGACACATAGGAAAAACCAAGAATACATGGTCATAACCTGGTACTCAGACAAGACCAGGTACACGGGCTTGACTTGATGTACCCTGGCATGAGTAGATGAAGAAGTGAAAAAGCTGATGTACACGGGTATGAAAATAGAACATGATAAGTCCGCATGTGGTAAAGACATTCCACTTGTGCTACATGGTCACCGAAGACATGTATAATGGATGACATGACCTAGTATCTATGTGAGGTCTCACATCATGTGACCCCAGGTGCACATCGTTTAATTTTATTGTGAGTTTCTTCATTGTGTATGTACTTCTTCTAGAATCTGATTTTAGAAAAAAAAATAGCCTATCCTAATTAATTTTCTACATAGAATGTTATGGTGTACTTATTAGTATATTTTGAGATACTAAGAAAGGTGTTTCTAGTGTGGTTATTCTTCAAATAATGCTTAACTGTTAGAAATGATCCGGAAATATCATCAGAGAGACATCGGGGTTGGTAACACCCCTGTCACACTAAGGCACGAGACCCCCATATTTCTTTACCCAGTAAGTGGAACCCCCTATTTCACTAGGTAACATTTCCTCCATCCATGGAGTGGTTACCCTTGTCTCACTGGGGTGTTGGTTCTCCATCCACAGAGTGGTACCCCCCATCACACTAGGGTGAGAGTCCACTATCTACTGAGTGAAACCCCTTATTACACCAGGGTTAGTGTACTCTATCTACTGATTGGAACCCCCTATCAAAACTGGGAATAGTTCATCTATCTATAAAGTGTGACCCCCTTAACGTACTAGGGCATGGGTCCTCTATCTTCTGATTGGTACCCCCTATCACATCAGAGCATGGGTCCTCTATTTACTATGTAGTACCCACACTATCATACTAGGGAATGGCTCCTCTCTTAAATATTTTTTCCCCTTAGGATTTGGAGAAGATTCATGGTGTGGGTCCTCTACATGTTTTTCTCAAACAGACACACATGATACTGGGTATTAAAGAATGATTTTTGGAGCTGTAGGAAGACTCATTATCCTAGGTTGGGATATGGACATGGAGATCACCTTTCTCTATAATATGGGGTTCCTATGAGAATATATATATTTGGTTTCATTTCCCTCTTTATTCAGGTTGAGATAAATTCTAATATATCTATCCATTTATCCCTTTTTAGTTTTTGGGGCGTCCAACTCGATATGAATATACTCAACCAACAAAGGGAATTTCCCACACATGCCATGTCTTATGAATATGAAAGGTAGTTCGGTGGTGAAATCAGTAGAGTATAGTGATACTTGGGTCCATAGTCTACATATGATGGTCATACCTATATATTAGGAGCCATACTTTCTCAGTTTTTCTCTATTTCAGTTTTTTTCAAGTTGGGTCTTCATTTCTGGTTGGGCATGTATTTTCCCCTTTACAATTTGGTTTTATTATATCATGCTCTAATGTATTACATAGAAGTTATTGTGTACATGGTTTTACTCTAGACATTACAACCCTTTATATTATTCATTTTTCAAATTTTCATGATGATGGTTGAGTGTATGATTACATGAACATTAAGAAAAGGCCTCCCATTTTAGTTATGCCCTATTGTCACTTGTTTCCATCCCATCACCTATTGTATTCAATCATGGGGTTGTCATAATTGTCCTTCCATCGACTAGGAGGTCCCTCGTGGGTCGGGTGGAAACATTACTAATGAATTTCAGGTTTTATGATAATGAATTGTTTTTTTGGACAAAATTATAAAATTGGATAAGTATTGAACTTATCATGTGAATATTTCAAACTGACCATGATGGTTAAGTGATAGTGTATTAGTGAACACATATTGTACTCCAACTTACTATATGCACATTCAAGTGATCATGAATTAGATAAGATAATTATTTATATGTCATGAAATGACCATGCATTGAAGTTCAAGTGAACACATGTGTATTGAACCTACAAATTTTTTTACATCAAGTGACCGCATGAAGGATTAATCTTACAACACGTACAACTATGTTACCATGAAAAGTGAGAAATTTATTCCTTAGTATTGAACTAACAATGTGTGTATTTTTATATTACAATAACTGCATGAAGAAATGAACCTACCATAATAAAAACTAAACCCACCACATGAAAAAATGGACCAACAATATGAAGATATGAGACTATCATAAGAACAAACAAAACTACCACATGAAGAAACCAACTGATTACATGAAAAATGAAGCACCCATAAGAAAAAATGTACTGAACATGCCAAGAATCTATTAACTAATTGTGACAACTAACTATAATCCAAAGTAACTATGATTTAAGTGAGGAAGAAGTGATCATACCTAATTTGAGAAGTTTGGTATTGTCAAATCACCAACAATTATATTTTAGTGAATTAATTGTAGTAACAGTTAATTTAATAATGAAATGAGTAAGAGGATTTAAGAATGAATATCCTCCAATGGATAGTATAGAGAAATGATCTATATATAATGTAGAAACTATCATGGAAAATATGATATGGTGAATATGTGTTTGTTTTTTAGATAGATGAAAATTCCATAATTTAGTAATAAAAATTCTATGAAACTATATTTTTCAAACATCTCTAAAAAACATGGTTAAGAATTTCAAAATATTGATTCAAAGACATCTTATCAAATGATGATGGTCAAATGGAGATGTATCAAATCTTCTCCCTTTATATCCTTTTCTCTTTCTGTTCCAGATTATATTTTTAGATATGTTTGTTATAATCTATTTTTTATTTAACACAAACCCCTTTATTGTATTGAATATTTCTATACACTATCTTACTTATTATTTTACACCTATTATCCCATGTAGAACTTTGGAAGAGGTTGTTTTTACCCTATACTATTGAAGTATAGTTGTTTCATGGAAAATATAATCAAGGTTGTGGATCAGTTTATCTGACTAATAAACTACTTGGTAGTTGGTAATTTTTAGATGTAGAGGAATAGATCTCATATTGAGACTGAACATATTGTTTTTATTACACTATGTGTTTTTATGTTTTTTATCGTTGTATTAAAAACCAATCAATTTTTAGTTTTCAAAACTATAGAAAAAAACTACATTGATAGTTAACTTATTTTTTTATATATGGTTTTTATACAAGTAAAATTGTGTTAAAAGTTAAATAACTTGTAATATTGTTTTATTTGATTTGTGATAGAACTATTGAGATTATTTTTGAAAGATCAAAATATATTCTTCTAATATTTCAGTTACCTGGGTCAGTTTTTTTAAATTGAGGGAAATTGATTTTAAATTCGTTTTAACACAAATTTTAACTAGAATCTCAATTCACCCCCATTGAGCTATTAACTCCAACCAACATTTGGTATTTTAGGTTATTTTATTTAGTTATTTAACCTTTTAATTATAATATAGTTTTACCTATAATATATCAATTTTTTTATTTATAAATTTCTATCATTATGTATAATAATCATCTATAACGGAATACTACAAAAATGACTTATTATTTTAATGGAAATATCTATGTTAAGTTGAAGTTCAAAATAAAAATACATTTAAAGAGTAATTAATATGATATTTGAACAAAAATTGAAGAAAAATATCTAAATCCCAAAGCTATTAGAGCATATTTCAGCATTGCCACTAAGGATACTTATGACTAACTTTAAATTAATAAATTTATTATATTGTGCATTATGAGAAGGTGGATTTAATATAATTTATATCTGTTCTAATTCATATGAAATATTGGATACACTTGATGTTTCTCATGAAGTAACTTCCAAAGTTAAAGAGATAAAATTGAATACTTTTACCATTAAATCTAATACATTTTAGATGAAACCTAATGAATCAATTTATGATATTCCTATTAGGTTCAATGATATTTTAAACATAATGGATGAACTAGGGATGAAAATTGGTAATAATGGTCAAGTTATCTTACTTTTATGATGATTACCTGATAGATAGAGTAGAACATATTTTCACATTAGAGAACCATTATATATAAGTAAACTACTAGTAATGTATCTTTTTGGAAAATCATGATGCATGAGGATGAATTGAAATTAAATTAGAAATAATATAAACCTAAGAGAAAATTTGTTTCCTTCTAATACTCTTGGGTCAAATCTAAGGGAAAAAATCAAATATTACAGTTTGAGTGAAGAGGAATCACCATAAAACAATGTTGATGAGATCACTCACCTGGCTACGAGATTTAAAAATTTATATCTGAATAGTAAATTATTAAAGAAAACTAATTATTGAGGAAAATATTAATGAAAATGGAATTGGAGAAAGGAGAATCAATCATGTGAAGGGAAATGTTATGAATGAAAAATAAAAGGAAAAATAATACAAGAATGTGTATAACTAAAATATATGAAAATATAAAAGGATAAAAGAAAAATTGAAAAGAATGATTTGAAATCCACATAGATTTCCTCTAAGTATTTTTCAATATAATCTTCCTAAATCATAGTAAATAGGAATGATAGAGATAAAATATGTTTTATGAAAAACAAATTTGAGGTACAAAATACAATTTATACATCTTCTTCTCATATTAAAAAACTATTTGAAAATGAAAACAATGACATGATTAGTGATGATTTATTTGAATATTGTGATAAGATGGAGAAAAGTTTCAATGAAATTAAAGATAAATACAAAATTTTAAAGAAACAACATGACTTATCTTATCATTTCAAATATGACAATGTTGTAGAATAGGATAATATTTCCTAGTTATGAAAAAAATGAACTCAAATTCTAAAAAGGGTTACATAAGAAGGATATGTAAAGATTTAAAATGATATGGAGACCTTGACTAGTATTTTAGGTAAACAAACCACACACAAGTTTATAACTTGGATTGGTTAACTTTCTATAAAGAGGTAAATTTATAAGAATAAAAATTTTACCATATCAAGATCTTCCAAATATATTAATAGTTACTATTTATATGGACCTAATCATGTTTGTAACTCTAAAATTCATATGTTTTTTTATAATAAACTAGTCAAACAACTTTATATTCTTAAATATTTTATGACTAATTTTTATGGACCACAAGAAAGTATGGGTAAAAAAATTATTTCTTATCTAAATGTGTGTATGAAACCTTCTTGAGGAGTAATAGTAAATACTTATGGTATATTGATAGTGGATAGTCTATTTACATGAATATGGATGACTATAGCTTTATAATTAATATTAAGGTAGAAGGTGGAAAAGTCAATTATGGTGACAATTCCAAAATAAATATAATTAGACTCCATAAAATTAAAAATTATCATATTGTTTTAATTTATAAAGTATTATTTTTTGGTGGGTTAAAATATAATCTACTTAGAATCTCACAATTAAATGATTATGGTTTTCATGTCAAAATGAAAAAAAATGATTTCAAAATTTATGATTCAATTCAGGCTTTAGTTTTTACTACCTTGTGTAATGATAATGCCTAGATAGTTGATTTAGATTTATTATTTTCTCAAAATATTTCTTGTTCAAATTCCTTTCACAAAGAATATTGGATATTTAATGAGAGACTTGGACACTAAAACCTCCACTCATTTAGAAATCTAACTAGTAATGGATTAGTTAAGTATCTTCTAAAACTAGAATTAACAAAAGATAAAGTCTGTAACCCATGTCAGAAAGGGAAGCAACATAAAATAACTTTCAAACCAAAGAAATACGTTTCAACTTCTAAACCCCTAGATATGGTTCACATAAAGGTTTTTGAAACTTCAAGAGTTTATAATTTGAATGGGAAGTACTAATGTTATATTCTAGTATATGAAATTTCTGGATACAGCTGGGTATTATTTCTATATCAAAAAATTAAATCTTGTTCTTATTTTCAAAAATATAAAAAATATATGGATAATATTAGTATACTTACTATTAATATCTTAATGAGTGATCATGTCCATGAGTTTTAAAACCACAACATTAAATTTTATGCCCACAATATGGATAAAATTACATATTTTTTTCTCCAAGGACTCTATAATAGAATGGTGTTGTAGAAATAAATAATTGTCTAAACTGGAACCTAAAGAAGATGATGTACAAGGTACTTCTCTTCTTTGAGTTATTAGGACTCATAGAGACCATCCATTAGATATTGTATTTAGATATATATATATATATATAGAGTAACTCAAAAATATATTCTATTAGATACTATGTTAAACATCAATCCTTCTCATCATAACTTGAACATAAAAACATCACTAAAAAATAGATGATAAATTATAAGTAATGAATATGAAAGAAGATTTGAATCATTTTAAAAGAAACAATGTTTGAAACTAGTGGAAATACCTAAAGATTTCAAGACCATTATAACTAAATGAGTGTTTAAGAATTAGTTTGATAATTATAGAACTATAATTAGAAATAAATATTTATTTCTTGCACATGGGTATAATAAATAGTATGATGTTGACTATGAAGAAACATTTTCACCAGTATCAAGAGTTGAAGCTATTAGAATGTTTCTTTCCTATACAGAACATTTGAATTTAAAATTATGTCAAATGGATATCAAGAGTTCCTTTATAAATGGTTATATAATTGAGGATGTTTTTGTAGAACAAACTATATATATCAAAACCCTCATATTCATAATCAATTCTTTAAATTAACCAAAGTTTTGTATGGTTTAAAACAATCTCCTAATGCTTGTTATGATGAGTTCAAATCATTTATGATTTATAACGGCTTTACAAAAGGAATAGTTGTTCCTACTTTATTTATTAAAATAATTTCAAAATATATTTTAGTAACTCAAATATATGTTGATGATATTATATTTAGATCATCCAATAAACTTTTTGTTATGATTTTTTGAAAAAAGATGAAAATTGAATTTGAAATGAGTTTAATGAGTGAGTTGGAATTCTTCCATGGTTTTTTGATTTTTAAAATAAGGAAGGAGTCAACATAAATCAAAGTAATTACACTAAGGATATTTTAAAATGTTTTGGTAGAGATGAAAATAAAGGTAGTGATACTTTCACGAGTATAAGATGAAAGTTATATCTTGATGAAACTATGAAACCAGTTGATCAAACTTCTTACATAGGTACAATAATAATTTTTCTATACATAACTACAATCTGACTAGATATTATATTTAGTTTGTGCATGTGTGTATGTATTCAAGAAAATAAAAAATAATAACATTTAAATGTTGTGAAAATAATTTTTAAATACCTAAAATTTACAACCAAATTAATATTATTTTATTCTAGAGGACAAGAATTTGACTTATTTAGTTATTCAGATACATGTTTTGGTGGCTGTAAGTTAGAAATAAAAATATCCCATAGAACATGTTACTTTTTGGGATTATATCTAGTTTCATGGTGTAGTAAAAAGTAGAAATATCTTTCATTATCCACTATATAATCTGAGTACATAGCTATATATAGTTATTGTGAAAATATTATGTGGATGAACACACATTATTAGAATATGATATCAATTTCGAAATATCCCTATAAATTGTGATAATACAAGTGAAAAAATATGTCTAAGAATCTTTTATCTCATTAAAAGAAAAATAATATTTGTTTAATACATCAATTTTGAGAGATAATTTTCAAAAAAGATTTTTTACGCTTGAATTAATTAGTACTGAACATCAGTTAACTAATAAATCTTCATCTCCATTGAATTTTGTGAGAATGAATTATATCGCACATGAGTTAGGAATGATAAACTATTTATAAATATTTAAATTTATTTTTAACTATTAGGTTTGTCTGAATTATATATATAATACTTAAATTCTATTTCTATTATTATAGTAACCATGAAGTATAGTTCAAATAGTTGGTTATGTGACTGTGAGTTTTTTCCCATACAGTTTGTTATGTAACCATGAATAGTTGGTCATAAAATCACTATAAATATCATGAGTGTTTTCTTATGAGGTCAGTATACTTATCATGAATCCATGGACAGTAAACCTATTATGCCTCATCTATTGAAAATACATGGTTAGTATACCTACCTTGTTAATTTGTACTTAAAAGTTTTATTATGTTTTTGGTGGTATTTTTTTGTAAGTTTATTATTATAATAAAAAACTAAATGATTAAACTAAATTAAAAAATAATAATATGAATTATAAACCTCATTTTCCCTAAAAATCCATTTCTTTTTTTGATGCCTTGCCTACTCTCAAAAACCTATATCTACAAACACCCACTTAAACTTAAACCATCTAAGAAATATAATCAAAACCCAAGAAAGATGATGATGAATTAATCACTCGATATCACAACTCATGCTGAATTTAATCATACTATGAAACTAAAAAAGGATCGAGGTAGAATGACTGTCATAGTGAATCTACACAACTAGCATCTAGCCGATCATTTAGTGTGTACTGAAAAGGAAGTAAATGCTTAGTGGATTCAGACAGGTATATCACAATTTTGGAGATTGATTCAGAGTCAAGGATGAAATGAATGGTTTAAGGAAAATGGTAATACATTCTAACTGATTATAGTTAAAGAATTATAAGTCCATCTAGAATTTATACCTTCAGATAAACATGTGACCATTTGGATAATGGTGACTGGAGAATATTTTGAGTTTTCTTTAAAATTACGGATAAATAGAATAAGTGTTCCACATAAGGGTGGGCATGAAGACAATCAAATTTCATATCCGATAAATTAAGTGCATCTAAAATTCTAAAATTATATTAAATAACTAACTAAGAATGGGTCACCTAGAAATAAAACTGCATTAGGGATCAATGGTTAAGGTAGGTTTCTAGAAAAGTACATTCTGGATTTAATATATCCCAAGAAATAGGACTACATTATTATATGTATCCAAGATTTGTTCATTCTCTTCTTGATGAATAATGGGGTTTAGATCAATCTGGTAAGGTATGAGATGAGGAATTTAAATTATTTATGTAATCCCTTTTCTATGTTCAGTTCTATCCCATATACAATATATGTGTCACCACATTTGGAGTATAAATGTTTAGTTCCTCATGGGGAGGAAAAGGTAAATTAATTAGACCATTTATGCCAGACTCAAAAAATATATAAGAAATGAGAGTAAAATGGAACTCATGGAGAAAATAATTAGTGGAATACTATAACAATATTTATAATAAGTTTAATCTTATAAAGTATGCAGTTAGACAAATGGATATAGAGGAAAAAGGTCTTAAGCTAGATGAAATAGTTGAATAATCTTCTAATGATGAAGTTTTTGTTGCTGTGGAAGAAAATAAAGTTATAAAAGAAGATATAAAGATAGATAATATTGATGAGGATGTCAGGAAATCACATTATAATGATAGGGAACCCTCTCTTACTATGTTATTTCGACCACCTAACTATCTAATTCCTCTACTATCTCATGAGGAGGAGTTTTAAGATGAGGAAATTGTCGACACTGAAGTGTATATTAGTGGTTTTGTAGATGAACCTATATGGGATGACTCTAGTGAGTATGAAGATGATTAAGATGCTTAGATAAGTCTCATGTGATTAAAATCACTCCTAGATTGAGTATACTATATGCCCATTGTAAGGGGGAGGAATCCCTAGGACCAGCAATGTTATTTATGGACTAGTCTAATTCTAATAATTATGATGACCTTATGGGCAGTCAACATCAACATGGTGGACCTACCTTCCCCTATGCTCAAAGAGTTCTTGATGGTTATTTGATATCTGAAATAGATTATCAGAATGTACTTGAGGTATCTTCTGTAATAACTTTTATTGATCATGTTTTAGAAGGATTGTTTGGACCAAATCCTTAAAATATTTTTGAGAAGCCTAAGGATGAAAATGTACTAGAACCTATCAGATCCATACACAGATATGTTCATGAGGTGGATGAAGATGTTTCTAATGAAGAAGAAGTTCCTTTTATGAAATATAATAATGTGGAATTTGAGTATGATATAGTTGGTAGGTAATCAGCTTATGATCCGTGTACTTTTGTTCCTACTTATACCCCTTTAGTTCCTTTCATATCCTATACAATAAAAGATGATTTAGATGAGTTGAAATCAGTGCTAATGGGGGTGTTGAAAGAACTCTTTATTAGTTTTTGAAAATCTATGGACTCAATTAGTTAATAAGATATATCCAGGTACATGCCTTTAATCATTTCTTATATTTAGGCCAAATTTCATCTCAAGATGGACCTAATGAGATGTGAGATCAAGGTCTTGAAAGGAAAAGTGTGTTCTTTAAAAGAATATATTTCATATTTGATGTTGAAGTTAGTCCAAAGGTATTGAAATCTTGTGTTTTAGGCTTCTATATATACTATTCCACATCCTACTCCCCTATCCTTTCTGTTATAAATGAGGATGCAATTAGGAATCTCATTAAGGATGTGTTAAATATATTTTATTAGTCTGAGAAAACAAGAGATATGATGTTTAATGGGTTTAAATATCACGCTTATAAGAATCTGGTGTTATATAGAAAGGATATCAAATAGGTTGGAAGATATAGAGAGACTATCAAAAGAGACATTGAATTTTATCTTATCTGAATCTTTATCAAGTCAGATCCAAAATCTATGTTCATATCATTTGATTGTGATTTGATGATTCCTACCCTGACCTAGCCATTCAAGTATCTGGTTGAAAATTTGAAAGTTCTTACTCATGTTCTAGAATCATTCACAGAGAAAAAAGAGGACTACTTACAGATAATGGAACATGGATCAAGGGTAGTCAGGAATTTTACCCAGCTTCTAGAAACCTATATGTACACTACCAACACTAAAATCCTAGCTCCTACTACCTTAGTCATAATCTCCATCTCTTTTTAAAACACTACCTTCTCCATTAAACCTTTTGGATTGTCTCCTGGATAATAAGTCCAATATATCAGTCCCATTTTAAGGTGTGTGGTAATTCAAGACCCTACTAAAGCCTTTGTTACACTATATACCCAACCAAAACGTCCTACCTCATCTACTACCTCTAAAGGAAATGACCATATTATCTCTACTACCTTAAAGTATATTCTAGATTCTGATTCTGATTATAATTCCTGATAGGGACCCTCCTTGAAATCTTTTGTAATCATTGAGATATTATTAAAATACTCTTTATATATTTATTTGTGTTTAGTTTTTCATAATTATTTTTTAATGTTTATTTTTTTTCTTTTACCACTAGTATACTTTTGGATAATCCCAAATGGGGGAGAATTTTTGAAATTAATTAAATAGATTAAAGAATTTGAGAAAAAATCGATACATACATTAAACTTTGAACATTTTGAGAAATATATGATTCAATTTTTTAAAAATATAATTATGATGTATTAAATTCACTTACTTTTATATGTGATGATTTTTGATAATTAAAAAGGGTGAATTTTTTTGCCTAGTCCACCACCTCATTTTTAATGATCCAAAATCACATTTATTGTGTTAATAATGAACATACCTTTTTATGACAGTCAACTATTATTATGAAAAAAATGGATATGTCTTGAACCTACCAATTTAAAAAGTTAAATTTATCATGAAGGTCAACTAACTGTGTGGTAGATACTACACGTTGTCCTCCAATTGATCATATATACATTCAAGTGTGTTTGAACCAAATAATAAAATTATATCTAAGTCATGAAATGACAATGTATTGATGTTAATGTGACCAAATGTGTATTGAACCAGTTGCATTTTGAAGATCAAGTGATAGGATGAAGGATTCAACCAACCACATGAAAAACTAAGTTATCGTGGGAAGGTGAGACATGTTTTCCCAATTATTTAACTAATCATGTTTTAGTGTATATTGTATTTACTACAAGAATAAATTAACAAAAAAAAGAAAATATGAACTTACCACATGATTAAATTAATTGAATACATGAAGAGAAGAACCTAGTGCTAGAACAAATGAACCTATTGCATAAAGAAATCAACTTACTGCATAAAAAATGATGAAACTACAAGAAAAAATATAACAAATATGACTGGAATCTACCAAATAATCATAACAACCAACTATAATCCAATTTAATTGTGATTTAAGTTAAAAACTAATGATCATGTCTAACTTAAGTAGTTGAGCATTTTGAAATCTCCAATGTCTATATTTTAGAGCATTAATTGCGAAGACAATGAATGTAATAATTAAATGATTATGAGGATTAGAAAATGAATATCTCTCAATGACTAGTTTATAAAAAAGTTATCTCTAAGACGCATATGATCTCATGGATAATAAAATATTATAAATATGCACATGCCTGTAAGATAGAATAAATTTCGATAATGTATCAAAAAACCTACTACGATACATTATTTTTCAAACATCACTATAAAAACCTGGTTGATCCTTTTAGATGACTAATTAAATGAAATTTGATCAACCAAATCTGATCAAACTAAGAAACATCAAATCTTACCTCTTTATATCATTTTTTCTTTATGTTTATAGCTTAAATTTCAAGATATGTTTATTATACTATATTTATTCTTTATCACAAAATCCTGTATTGTATTGGAGAGTGATAAAAACTCTTTAACTTATTCTTTTACATATGTTATACCACATAGAACTATAGAAGAAGTTGTGTGTATCCTTGATTTAAGGAGTGTAGTTATTTTATGAAAAACCTAATCTAGGTTTTGGATCAGTTTATTTGATCAATAAAGTGCTTGGTAGTGGGTGATTTCTTAGTAGAAACGAATAGTAGTCAGTTTGAGACTAAACATATTGTTTTTATACCACGGTTATTTCCCATTTTATTTTTTATGTTTTAAGAACCAAATTATTTTTTGTTTTCAAAACTATAAAAAACAATTCATTGATAATTAACTTTAATTTGTATTTTATATATAATTTCTGATAGAAGTAAATGTTTTTAAAAAGTTAAAAAAGTTGTCATACTATTTTAAATGAGTTTTGATTTATATTTTTAGAATATTTTTGAAAGATAAAATTAAATAATTCAACTATTTCAGTTAAATGGATAGATTTTATAAATTGAGTGTATTTAGTTTTAATTAATTTTTTATATAATTATTTCTTGGAAACAAAATTTTCCCTTCTTGAGTTGTCCACCATGATTAGCAACCATAAAGATGTGGTTTTTCATCGTGTTTACAACTTTTTTTCAAAGAGATCATGAAGAGGTGGTTTGTTTACTACTTATTAAGTTAATTTTCTTATCACTGAGTGTCATTATTGGTGATATTTATTTCCATTCTATTTGATTTCAATATATTTATATAACCCATAATATTGAATACAATGTAGAATTAAAATTATAGTGTTTACTAAAAAAGGGTACACCAATTTCATATTTTTAATTTAAAAGTTATATTTTATTTCTAAAATTAATTTCACATAGTTCAAACTGTGAAAATGTGTTTGGATTTTCATGATGTTTTAGGAAAACTATTGGTTATTTATTAATGTAATGTAGGAATTAACCACATGTTAATTTGATATATGGTGAATGTTTTCATGACTAAAGAGTGCATTTTTTGTTTAAATGTGACATTTTAACTCAAAACATGCGTGACATACCAAAAAAACCAAGGAAATTCAATTGTATAATGATCATAACTTAGGAAAACAATCTATAATTAATTTTCAATGTATAGTAATTAACTGCATGTCATTCTGAGATGCGGTGTGGATAGTATGACTGAAAGTGTGTATTTTCATTTAAAACTAAAATTTTATTTCAAAACACATTTTACATACTCATAATCAAGAAAAAAAATTAGGATTGTCATAATAATTTATAAAAACAATCAATAATTCATTTGTGACATGTAGGAATCAACCACACATTAATCCTACCCACAGTGTGAATGATATGACTCTAAGTGCATGTTTTTAGTTTCAAAGTGACATTTTAGTTCATAATACATGTCACCCTATCATAACCAAGAAAGAAATATATATTTATATTTTAGAAAAAAATATTTATAATTCATTATATATATATAATAATCAACCTCACATAAATATTACACTAGGTGTGGCCAGTACGACTGAAATAGAATGTTTTCAATTTCAAAGTGATATTTTCATTCATAATGAACATCACATACTAAAAATTGGGAAAAAAAACTTATATTGACATGATAATTTAAATAAATAACGCATAATTTACTTTTAAAAAGTAGAAATTAACTACATGTCATGTTGACAAGTATTGTGATCGATATCATTAAAAGGGATTTTTTTATTTAAAATAAAATTTTTTCTCTAATGCATATCATAGACTCAAAACTAAGAAAGTACATTTATATTTTCATTAAATTTTAGGAAAAGGATATATGATTAATTATTGATGTTTATGAAGTAACCACATGTCATTATGACACATAATATGGCCAGTATTGCTAGAAGTTTGCGTGTTTAGTTTAAAGGTGAAATTTTAATTGAAAACACACATTAGAGACTCAAAATCGAGAAAATACTCTTAGATTGTCATTATACTTTAGAAAAATGGAAAATAATTCATTTTTTCATGGAAAAAATATCCTCAATTCATTCTAAAATGTGATGTCACTAATATGACCCAATGTGTGTGTTTTTATGATAAAAATTACAATTTAGTTTAAATGGTGTTTTTATATTACCTTTTTTTATTTATGTTTTATTTATGCATTATTTTATGATATTAATTTTTTTCTTGTTTATTTATTTAATATTAAAAAAATAATCATTGTTTTTTATTACATTTACACTCTATTGTTCTGTGTTGTTCGCTTGATCCATGGAGAAGCTAGTCTCCAGTGATGACGATATGTGAAAAAATAGGCGATGCTCATTCGATGTCATGCTAGGTTGACCCCCATTTTCACTTAGATTCTAATGTGTTGCACCATCTAAGGACCATGATGGGAACCATTCAGTTGGTCATGTGTTGTCATGTAGTTTAGAAGTGTGGGATATCCCTTTAGTTTTTTACTGACTGGTTCCTGGGTTGGGCAACCCAAAAAAGGCCTTTCATATTCTGTTCTTGGATTGGGTCATTCAAAACAAGTGGGTTCCCACCAAACACTAAAAAAATACAATAAATGATATCTAGAGTAAATATATATTTTTAATATAAGAATATATTCAAATTGTTGCTATATAAAATTTATTTTTTGATTGATATTGTTTGTGATAAGGTGGTGATCAAGTAACAACATATTATAGTATTTTAACTATCATATATCAGAATAGATAAAAGATATTTTTATGAGTGCTAAAATTAGATCAGATAAAAAAATTTCATTTATCAACACAGATATAATACAGATTTTATCAGTACTAAATCTTGAACTGATAAAAATGATATTTTATGTGAACTTTTGTACCACAGATAAAACCTATAGGCTTATAGTAGTTCTCACATCATCAAACTTTTATAATTAAAAATATTATTATTTATAGATGGTTATACTCTATTTTTTTTATAAAAATATAGTTAATAATTAATTAAATTTAAAAATTATTAATTACAATTAAAAATATTAATAATTATATAAATGAATAACAATTTTTAAAAATATATCATAAATTATATAAATGTATGACTATATTAAAAAATAAATATATTTATAAATTAAAAATAATTAAATATATACTAATAATTACTAAAATATAAATATTAATTACTAATTTAATTATTTTAATAATATATAAAAAAATTTAAATATAAAATTTATAAAATACTCAATACAAATTCATGTAAAGATTAAAAGTTGTATTTTTTTCAATTAATGATTTATATATATGATCATTTTTATTCTCATATAAATATGTGTGTGTATGTGTCTAAACCCAAGGACATGTGTGCTTGTGTAATAAGTGATCCCAATAGATACTTTCATATATTCAACTATATACAATGTATATTATAATTGTTTTATTGTAATTTCTATATAAAATAAACTAAATCTACATTATATTAGTTTTATTATACATAAAAAATATTATTAATTATTAATTAATACTATTATTTTAATTTTAGTAACTACTAATTAAATTATTTTATGTAATATTAGTAGTATTATAAGACAAAAATGTTAAAAATTATAAGTTGTTTGTAAACATTATTAGTTATATTTTAAAAAATGTAATAAATTATATAAATAAATATATATTTTACACTAAATTAAAATATTTAGTTATATTTACAAATATTTTGAATGTATTTACAAAAAATTTGAAACATTTTACTAATTATAATATATAAAAAATTTAAACCCAATTATATTATAAATAATTCTATTCATTATTTTTATAAGTAAACTATAATTCGATAAAAATTATAAATAAATAAATATATATATTATTCAAGTTAATACATATAAATATACATATACATATAAATATATATATAATTAAAATTCATATATACATGGTGGCCTGGTCAGATAAAGGTTTGTTTCTGTCTGTTAAGGTGATGACAAAGAACCCAATGAACCACTATTCCTCGGTGTGGAAAACCCTCTTATACATTGATTCCAAGTACGTTTCCATCAAGATCTTCGACAAGGACACCTACGATGTTGTCTATTCATCCATTAACAACTAGAGGAATGAGAAATTTTCCATCACTACCATAGATTATGCTTTACCCACCATTGTATTTTTACCAATGCTAAATATAAAAAGCTAATAAAAGGGCTAACACTGATAAAGTTTACCCTTTTACTAGTGCTAATAATGTTTTCCCTTTTATCAGTGTTAATAAAAGTGATGATAAAAGTATACCATTTATCAGTATATCTTTTAGTATTGATAATGGTTCTTATTTATCTGTAATTTTCGTAGCGATGATAAAAAAATTCATAAAAAAATATTATTATTATATATATAATTATCATATTTATATTAAAAAAATAGTATTTATTTATATATATTAATAAAAAATTGAATGTATATATTTAATATAAATATGATATATAAATATATATATTTTAACCATTCATCAAATTATATAAATATAAATGATGTATTGTGTGGTATCATAACTTATATATTTATATTACTACTTATGTGGATATATGTTTATGCATTATGTTGTGTGTGTGTTTTGTGTATGTGTATATATATATGTTGTATGTGTAATGATGTATGTATGTGTATGTATATGTACCCATGTACATTGGATGTACATATATATAAAACATATGTACATGTGTCGGTATGACATGTACTTATTTCACATTCGATGTATATTTTTTCAAGTGGCCAGTGTCGGGGAAGAGTGGTACTCAGCCACTGGCCTCCACATCCCAGAGGTCCTAGGTTAAAACATTCATGTGCCTAGGTACTACTATAGTACTATGTTAGTGGGGACTCAAGTGATGTCACAAGCATGTAATGAAGTTGGTATGAAGTGGATCATTCATGAAGAATGCTTAGTGATGTAGGCAGTATGATACATGCATGGTGTTTCACTTGGCCTTCGGGCTAGTTAATGGGCCTTTGATCAGTTTAATGCGCACCATTTCCACTGGGCCTAAGAGAAATGTACTAGATAAATAAGTATTGATGGGTGGGATATCCCTTGGGGGTGGGGGGCTATGGTTAGCCTTTCAAGCATGTGCATGTGGTGTGTGTGTGTGTGTGTGTTTAATGTGATTGTAACATAATAACCTAATATCTGTATTTTTTTTCATTTTTGATATACTATTTTTGGAATTTATTCATTTTTTATACATATTTATATTTTAACAAGAATTATTTTTAATATGTTTTAATTCATATGATCATTATTTATTCAATTTTATTCAAGAAGTTGTAATATTTTTAAAATGTTTGATATTTAAATAAATAAGTTATTTAAACGAATTTTTTAAAATTTCGTTCATTTTTTATATTTTTACAAGTCCTATAGTAAAAATTATATGAATTCATTTATTAAAATTGTTTTTTTTTTCACATTGTTTTTTTTGGATAAAGCTAATGATGAAATACTTGAGCTTTGGCTCGATTTCTCATAAACCTGGTTTTTTGAGAATTCTAGAATAGGATCCACTATTCGATCTAGACTCTATAAATAACTCCATAATGCAAGAATTGGTTCAAATCAAGGGTTTAAAGTGGTTATTTTTGTACCCACATTTTTTGTGGGATATTACCTTTGTAGTGGGAATTCAAATCATGTTTGATAAGAAAACTAAGCATGCCTACATTGGAAATTTTTCTAGGGTCCTGGTTGAGGTTGAACTCTACAAAAAATCTATTGAAATTGTATGCTTAGTTTCTATTGATTTATGTATTGAGATTATAATGGAATTTTAAGGGATATCTAATATTTTCCGCACATTTAATTGCATTCGTCACTTAGTTGAAAAGTGTAGAAGGAATTTTAAGTGTACAAATTATAAGAAGTGGGGTCATCTGATGGATAATTTTAAATTCAAGGTTCTGATTGATATTGATGGGTACAAACCAATTATGGATGAAACAAAACATTTTTTAGAGAATCCACATACTGATTTTGGAGCTAATATGGGAATTTATATTAATCATTCCATAAAGGCCCCAAATAATTGGATTCCAAGTAAGGATTCTACTATGGATGTTACCTTTAAGGGCGAGATATGAAGGAGTTCATACATAGACACTATTCTTAGTTCTGTCTAAGGGGATATGAATTCAATTGAGTTTGGGTACATGTCTGCGAGGTGGACTATGCTGCAGGTGTAGGTTTTGGATGATGATATGAATATAGACATACTGAAGGAACCTTCTCATAATGATTCACCTAATGATGATCTGGTTGATCTTCTTGGTGTTTACATATTAAAGGGAAATAGTAAGGGAAATATTTCAAATCTTTCCCATATGAAGTTACAAGTAAAGGGTAGTGTGTAGGATGATACTTAGAAGGAATTGAGGAACCTATGCCTCCTACTATAAGAATGAAGTAGGCTTCCATGAGTCCCATGTTCACTAATCTGGAGACACCGACCACAACTCTACTGGAGACTCCATGCATTGCTAATTGTGAAAGTAGGCAGTCTACATCTGCTACAAGTAATGTTATTGAGGGGTATAAGGGTCCCCCATTCCATATTTATGTGAATGAAAAGGATATATGGTCTATGAGACATGATTAACTGCAACCAGAGTATGGATAGGCTGAAGTATATCCTTTTATCTCCACTGGGTTCATGATCACTGATGTTAGGCCCAATGACTTGGGAGATGATGATCTGGTTCATAGAAGTGGAAAAAATGATGGTGTTATTAAACCCAAATTATTTGATCAGTTGGAATCATTGAATAACCCAAAAGTTGATTATTTTTATCTTGAGAGCCTTGAAATGAATGGAATTAGAACCAAAAAGATTACAATGACTAATGATGACTACCATGCTTCTTCTTTGGTGAATTTGTAGGTTGCATGTGAGAACCATTTTGTGGCCAATTCCCATTATGAGGATCCCATTATTTGGGACATTGTGATCACTCTAGACCTTCCATGGGACATGCCTCTTAATTATGAGACCTTTCCTAGGGATGATGACATAAAATAAGGCATGATTGATGGTGATCAAGAATGTGAAGTTTTGATGGAAAATGATGATATTGATGACGGTCTAGAATATCATAGTGTGAAGGATGACTCATCAGACATAGATCATGATAATTCTACTTGGAAAGCTCCAAAAAAATTGAGGAGATGTTGACACCCAAGAGTCAGGGCGAATCATGTGGAAGAAATGATATGCATAAAAAAGAAGATTGTGCAAGTTTTCCTATTGTTTTACAGTGGTGACATGTGTCTGAACATTTTACCCAACAACTCCATCATCTCTTTATGTGTTTACTTTCTTTAATAAAATTTTGGGGACATGGGTTTAACCCATGGATTGCGCATTTCTTTGTATATATAATTATATAAATATATATAACTATATAAATATGTTTATAATTATATGAAAATATTTTTAAATATATTTATTGATAATTATAAATATAAATATATTTATTTATTTTAATAATTATAAAATTATAATAAATATATTTAAATAATAAATATATTTATAATTATATATATTTACAAATTAATTAATATATATAATTATATATAATTATATATAATTATATAAATATATTTTTAATTATATTAAAATATTTAGAAACATATATGTTAACCATTATAATTATAAATATGTATATATAATTATATTTTTAAATACATTTTTATAATTCTTTTAATAAATTTTAAATTATATAAATAATTATTTGTTTATAATTATAAATAATTATATATAAATATAATTATATTGATAAATACATATTTATAATTTTCTAAATATTTAGTTATAATTATATAAACTTATATTTATTTATAATCATAAACATTATATTTTTTTAATTATGTTAATTATATTATTAAAATTAGGTCTTTATCAGTGATTTTTTAGCACTAATAAAGATAATTCTTTATCAATGGTAACACAGTGCAGATAAGGATCGATTTTATCAGTACTGGTTAAACAACTCTTTATTAGCACATTTTTATAATCCTTAATAAAACCCTTTAAGATCTTTTAAATAGAACCATAATAGATTTATCATCACTCATGACATTCAAGTTCTCGTAAAACTGAATCTCTTTCAACGATCTTCCTTGATCATCTCAGAAAAACCAACACCTTTAAAAGCTAAGGTATGTGATCATTTATGATCTATCTATCCTTCTCAAACATCTTTATTCATTTTTAATTTTTCCAAATGGTTTGAATGGAGCATGTGATTGATGATATTTGTCCTTAATCTACATCATTGATTGTCCACCCAATATCCCCTTCCACAAGCCATTATTGTTTCACCCTCTCACCAACTTCACGTTCATTTCACTCATTTTTAATTATTTATCATTCTGATTGCATGGATCTACAAGCTGTACACTACGAAAACCCTTCCCCCCTTATCATGTAAGGTGCTGATTCAGAATGACAAGTAGGTAATGTTTTTGTGGTGCACAGATGGTAATCAGCTCCAAGTTCCATGTATCCCTTCTTCTCCCATGAATTAAAATTAAATTATTTCCCCATTTTCCTCTACTATCAGGCGGAAGAACCAAATTACTTTTAAATATATATTTATTTGTTTATAATGTTTATAGAAATTATGAAATGGGTTTATTTTTTTATGATTTGTTCATTTTTTTATATTTATAGCGCATGATAAAAATTATTTCATGATAATTTTTATACTTATACACATAATATTTATTTGTCTTCTTTATTTTTTAAAATTTTTTTCTTAATAATTTTATCTTATTAGGGAATTAATAAGTTTTTATACGTTTTAAATTTTTTTTAATATTTATTGTCATTCATATTATATTTTTTATGGATACCAATTTGAAATATATTTTAAAATTTTGATATGGAATGAAAACATGGGTTATGAACATGGATTATGGATGCAAAATGAACTATTGCGTGTGAAAGAACTTGAAATTATGATATAACCAGAACATGGGTGGCGTCAAAGACTTATTTTGGGTTCTAAGATAATATTATATATATATATATATATTTATTTAAATATTAATATACTAAATCAAATAAGTTGGATATGAATCAAATATGGATGGATTCCAATTGAATGGAAAAAGAGTATGAGGATGGGGTGAAAGCGTTAATCAAGTTTGAAAAACATCATGCATATGAACATTCTCAAATCCTTTTTCTATGTTTATACTATTGTTATCTAAAAATAAATAGTCCAGAGGAGTTTGAAAAAAACCTGGTCTCTCATAGAGTAGATTAAAGTTTTAAATACTGGACTAAACATAGGAAAAAACCAAATATATCTAGTGACTATGATAAGACTATGTTTTATGGATCATCTTATATGATTACAAGTATAAACAAGGTTGAAGACCATATCAATGATGTGATTAAAGGTGTGACCAACGATGAATATCTTATTAAGAAAATAAAAATGATAGATGAAGATGAACTTTGTGATTATCTTAGATTATATTATAAGTTAAATAATTATTAAATGATACCATTGTATGTTGGTTTTACTAGATATACAACATTATTATCCATACTAAAGCTATATAATTTAAAATATGGTAACTGATTGAGTGACAATAGTTTCACTGAACTACCTATTTCCTTGGATGATATGATTTAACAAGATAATGATATTCCATTCCAAATATATTATTCTAAACAAATGATATGTTCAATCGGTATGATATTAGAAAGAATACATGTCTATCCAAATTATTGTATACTATTTTTTTGGAAAAAACAACACTTTGAAAATTCCCAATTATTGGTGTTTTTCAATACAATAAAGATGAATTGGGTTCTATAAAATTTTATGGTGCTTTAAAATCATTTCAAGTTTTAGGAACCTACATAGAAGTGAGGAGACTGTAAGAAAATTAGCGTGGAATAAAGATTCAAGAAATAAAGATGGAAGCTTCAGAATCTAGAAGAATCACTTTAGTAAAAGATAATGGATCATACATATCCTGAATTTGGAAATGAGTTTAGAAACCTTCATCTTTCACTATCTATAGATAGAGTGAATCCATTTGGTTTTCAAAGATATAGTCATAGTATATAAAAAATCATGTTGGTAAATTATAAATTACCACCACGGTTATTAATGAAATAAAAATACATTATGTTATATCTACTTATATAAGGACCAAAACAATCGGTTAATGATATTGATGTTTAGTTGGATCCATTGATTGAATATTTGAAATTATTATGTGATTTAGGTGTTACATTGTATGATGCTTATAGAAATGAATATTTCACATTAAGAGCCAGGTTGTATGGATTGATAAATGATTTTCATTCATATGTAATTTTTTTGGATATAGTATTAAAGGAACTCAAGGATGTCCCATTCTGAACAATGTACATAATAAATTAGGTTGAAACATTCATTGAAGACTGTGTTTCTTAGAAATAACATATTTTTACAGTGATAATATAAGTACTGATCTTAGATTACATCATTAGATGAGAGTTCATAAAAACATACATCACCATCTCTAATAACAAGTGATAAACTATTTGAGAATGTAAAAATATTGATGCTACTTTTGGTAAAACATTTTCAAGAAACCATACAAAAATATATAATAAAAATAGATTAATTTTTTTGAATTAACAAATTAGTATTGTTTGTACGTTTGAAATTTTCTTGATGTTATGAATGTGGAAAAAATTTATGTGATAGTTTCATTTTCAAATTACTAAATATACCTGAAAAAGAAATGGATGGAATTAAGGCTAGGTTATAAATGATTGACATGGGAATACATGAAGAGTTGAGGTTAGTGAAGAATGAAAAACAAAATTTCCTCCCTCCATATATTTACACTCTTTCCAGGAAATAGAGATATAAAATTTTTAACTTCATGAGTGATAAAAAGGTTCTAGAGGGTGATTTATCAAATATTCATAATATCATGTCAATGACTAATTTAAAGTTACATTGGTCTAACCACTAAAATGTTTGTGCTGATTCATGGAGATTAGGGCTCAATGTTGTGCCCATGCTTAATGAACTAATCTGGGAAGAGATTTGGGTAACATTGGGATATAATTTATATATTTTACTAGAAAATAAAATCACAAAACAATTATTTACTCTTTATTATCCTATACATAATGAATTTAGTGTGGTTGACTCTCAAATTAAATTTATATTAATGCTACCTGGAAATTCTCATAGTGGCTTTTGGATAATTCTTATAAAGTATCATCTCAATGATACTAAAGTGAAAATAAACCCAAACCCAACATTGATGTATGGAAAACTAATAAACCAAAAATCATGGTATACATTTATTGTTCATCATGAGGATACATCTTTTGAGGTACATTGTGACTGGAATTACATGTCTTGGAAATATGTGTATTAATCTATTTAATTAAGAATTTTTAATATATGAAACCACAACTGAATGATGAAAATAAGAAATGTACCAAAAAATCAATGTACCCCTACCCTATAGAAAGGATGGGGTATGATTCACTTAATAAAATAATACATATTTGAAATATATATTAATACATTTATGTGATATGAAAAAAATAATGTTCCTTTGATTATATATGGATTGTCGAATCAAAATCCAAAGCCACTTAAATACCATGTCATGTGCTATATAAGGAGTCACTTGTAAATAAATATGGGATACTAATAGATGAAAACATACAGAAAATATGGGAATCAAGTGCATTTATGACATAATAAAAATTTGTTTTACTTTAAATCAATATTACATAATAATTATTACTTATTTTCTTATATTTTTTATCCAACTTAGACACAAGAATCCTAATACGCTATACCCAATGAATAACTACTATCAGTGGGCTTGAAGATGTTAGAATAGTATGACCATATCAAAGGTGAGGTTTTTGGGGTGTCACTCTCAATATATTTTATGAAAATAAATGAACAGGGTGAGAAAGATAAAAAATGGAAGAGTTGTAGGAATGATTATCTAATATAGTAGAAATACTTAATTGGTATTCATATTTGTTAGAAAATTTTATGCAAAGGAATAAATGAGAAGAAATAAAAACAGAAAAAACATTGCATGAAGATCCCCCACCCCACCAGATTTGAGGCAATCCATTACTCATAAAGGGTTGTATTAGAACAGGTAATCAATATTGTCATAATTGCTTCTATGAAATGTGAGTCAGGAATACACATATACCTTTCTTATACTGATATTCTACAAGGTGAAAATTATTTTTATTTATATCAATCAACACACACTCATCTATTTATTATGAGGGGTACCGTATACAATATCCAAGGACATATTCAACACAACAAACAACTTCCCATAGGTTATGTGATAGTGGGGATTCATGTAGATCATGATATGAGCACTGAGATACATGTTCCACTTGATGGTCTGGATATTTATGTGGTAAAACAATCTGTTAGACCTTTCATAGCATATCCATTAGATCTTGTGAAAATCTTTTTGATTGGTAGGTATTAATTTCCAATTTATTTTTCATGAAAAACCATTAACAATTAATGAAAAAATCTTAAACTGATGAATGTTACTATAGATAGAAAAA
Organism: Viscum album; assembly: GCA_963277665.1. Lineage (NCBI taxonomy): Eukaryota > Viridiplantae > Streptophyta > Magnoliopsida > Santalales > Viscaceae > Viscum > Viscum album. The sequence goes on along the minus strand of OY728134.1, from coordinate 627,415,854 downwards.
GGGAAGGGGATGAAATATAAGGTATAATAAAAAAATTAAAGGATCAACCAACCAATATAAAAAATATTCAAAATGTACATTTATTTTTCATATTCAACATCTAAATTTACCAACATTAAAGGTTCATGTTGATACAATGTTAGAAAGTGGTGATATGACCAGAATTTATTTTTAAGAATAGATGTATTGAGATTCCATTAAAGAATATATAGTTCTTGAGAATTTAAATTAAATATTCAAGAATTAAGGGCTAGGAGTCTCAGATGTAAATGTATACATGAGGTGTGTTTTCATGATTTTTTTCCAATAGTTTATCTACCATGTTTATTATGATTGAATATTATTCATAATTTTTACAGGAATATATATCCATACAATTTGGAGGGAAACCCCTATTAATATAGATTTGGACTCATTAGTCCTCACATAAATTCTACACAAATATTCTAATTAGAATCAAATAAATATGGAGTTATAGAGGAAAAAATATCCATAATGTTTGAATGAAAACTTATAGACGATAGACTCTTATTAATACCAATGATGTAGGGGTAAAACACTAAAATTTAATAATATCAAATATATTTCATTCATTTCAATACATAGTCATTTTTTAGTAAGTATTGGTTACTAATTATAGTCAATTTGGATACTCCAAATATTTATTTTCTAGATTCAATGCATGGATACTGATCAAACTGACCACATGTGATGGCATTTATCCATTTTTAATACACTACAAACAAAATTTTACCAATTAAATTCAATTTTTATATTTTATAGTATGTTTTAATGGAAATTATTCTATGATAGGGAGATGTTTAAATATCATAAAATTATGACATGAGGATATTCTATGAGAATAAAAAGGTAATAGACTTCTAAAAATAGAGAAGCCTTATGTTATATATAATAAAATTAAACTATCAAGAAATATATAAAAAATTACTTATTTTTCTTAATGTTTCTATATTACCCAAAAATAATAATGGAATATATTGTGTTTATTTTGTTTTCAAATTTATGAATGAGTTTTTATTCCACAAAAAAAACTAGCATCCTCAAACAATTATTTTTGATGATAATTAAAATATCAATTAAAATATTTACAAATAAATTATTAGTTTATATTTTTTCAGTACTACCAAGAATTTTTACTGTCCCCATACTCACAATAGGAAATAGATTTTTTTAAAAAGAATCAGAAAAATACATGGTGTCAAACTGTATATAGATATCTTGAAGTGGTTAATTCCTACTACTTATTTAGTGAATTGCCCCATCCTTTTATCTAGTTTTAAGTTAATTTCTTTATCATTTTATATGATACTTATTTTTTTTAAATTTTATAGATATAATAAAGAAGGTTGATACCCTCATGATGCACTCATGTATTATGATTATGCATTCAATGAGGATATTTCCATCTTAAATATTCACTTTTCTTTTTATTCTAAAATTCATTCAACATTATAAAGTTATCAAAAAACAATATTTTTAGATAACCCTAAAGGTTGAATTCATTTAAGAATAAAAATGTATTTTTTGATGTGTACGAATCAACCAAAAATACACACGATACACAGTAAGCCTAGTATGACATGAAGTTTTTGTTATTAGTTTAAAATAGAAATTTTATTTAAAAAACACATTACATACTGAAAATTGATAAAAAAACATAGATTCTTTTGATACTTTTGGAAAATGATTCATAAGTCATTTTTGATATATAGGAATCAGTCGCACCTCAATCCAATACACTGTGTGACCAGTATGATAGAGACAATGACATGTTCAAAGATGCTCATTATCATAATAGATTTCACTTTGATGCTACAACTGAGATGATAGAGAAATGTAATTGGGTCAATAATGTCTATATACCTAAGAAAAAGTTTAATTCCTTATATACATTTCGTTAATTTCTTCATCATTTTATCTACTATTTTTAAGTTAATTTCCTTATCATTTTTATATGACTCTTATTTAGTTTTTTAAAAGATATTTTGGGAAGTCATAAATTTATTTCAATTATATGAAACACACTAGAAAGGATATAACATATTATTTTCTAATGGATGACGAAACCACATAATGCTTGAAATGTTAAGTGAATCATAATGATGTATCTGCCAAGGGATATTGTGAAGTTGAATGGAGGAGTATGAATTCCTGAAAGATATATCAAGGAATTTTACATAAATGGTGTAGGAATCAACCACACCTTAATTAAAGGAATCTCAATCAGAGGAACCTTAATCTAATACACAACATGATCAATATTAATCTATGTTTATGTTTTTAGTTTATAATTTATATTTTAATTTAAAACACACATCACACACAATACTAAGAAAACATTTCTGTATTTTTTATAATTTTGGAAAATGACCTATATTTCCTTTAGGACATGTAAGAATCATCCACACCTCAACATGATTAACAATGTGTCTAGTATGACTCAAAGCGATTTTTTTAGTTTAAAATTTTTATTTTAGTTCAAAGCACACATCACATACACAAAACTAAACAATCGTATTTGAATTCTGTTGATAATTTAAGTAAATTATTCATAAATAATTTTTGACAAGTTAGAATTAGACACACCTCAATATTATTCAATTTGACTTATATGTATTAATTTTTCTATTAGGATTTAAAAATTTACAATTTATTTCAAAACTTACGTCACTCACTGAAAACGAAGAAAAAACAGTAGGAATATCTTGATAATTTAGAAAAATGATTCATAAATCATTTTTGACATGTATGAATTAGTATCATATCCAAACAATACACAATGTGACTGGTATAACTCAAAGTATGTGTTTTTAGATTAAATTGACATTTTAGTAAAAAAGGCACATGACATCCTCAAAATTGAGCAAAAAAAATCATTTTTTGGTTATATTAGTTCAAAAATATCTAAGTTATTTTTGATGTGTAGGAATAATTCACAGCTCAATAAGACACAAGGTGTGAACGGTAAGAATCTAATTGTATCTTTTTATTTAAAATTGACATGTTAGTTCAAAAAACATGTCACATACTCAAAACCAAGAAAAAAAATTTATATTGTTTTGATACTTGAGGGAAATAATCCACAAGCCCTTTTTTATGTGTATGAATCAGTTTCACCTCAATCTGATGCACAGTGTGACCTGTGTGACTCCAAGTGTGTCTTTTTATTTAAAATTGAACTTCTAGTTCAAAACCCAAATCATATATTAAAAACTAATAGAATTAATTCAAATTGTTTTGATTCTTTATGAAAAATATCCATAAGTCATTATTGATTTGTAGGAATCCACTATATCTCAATACGATACATGGTGTGGTTGGTATGACTCACATTTTTAGTTATTAGTTTAGAATTTAGAATTATGTTTGAATTGTGTTTCACTCCTTAAAAATTTTGAAAACACACTCATATTATTTTTATAATTTATTAAATAAATTCATAAGTCATTGGATGGAGGTTGATCCCATAAGGTGTGAAACAACAATTTAGGGTTTTCTTGTCACCACCTCTCTCCTCGGTTGGGTTGTTATTTCTTCCTCGGTCTCCTAAGCATGTTTTTGGTGTGGCGGTTAGGTGAATGGAGGACTCACATGTGTTCTACAACAAGTATGGGAAGAGCTTTAGTGGGTTCAGAGTAAGATTCCAAATTCTCCGTGACGTGGGGTTGCGATCTGGTGCAGCATCGGGGTCATGGTTCTTCTCTATGGCGATGGAGTCTTGATCTGTTGCGTCGGGGTCGAGACCCACTGTGGTGACGGGGTCATTCCTATTCTACACGACCCTGGTATTTCAATCTGCTACATTGGGACCGAGATCTGGTTTCTCTATGGTGTTGTTGTCAATCTCTAGTGCTCCTTTAGGTTTGTGATCAAGTGCGGTGTGTGGTCGATCCGATGTAGTGTCGATTTACTGAGGCTTCGGGGTCATGCTACGACCTTCCGAGCCTTACCTTCTTCTTCTACAGTGGTGGGGGAAACTTCTGTGGTGTGGAGTAGCGATCCATTTAATAGTGAAGGGTCGTGTTCCAGTTCTGCAACAAAGGGGTTGTTCAGTTAGATGCATCGAGTATAGGCTGGGGTACCTTGGTGGGCTTATTATAGTCTCTATGTGCAGGGTTGAGGGCGGCAACGGGTGTTGTAGTGATGATTGTGAGGTATGAGTGAGTTGGTTTCTATGTTTATTTGGTAGTGAAAATGGGGTGTGTTCGTTGTCATGATGTGATGTTCTAGGTTTGGTTTGGGATGAATTGGATCTGCTGCAATCTTTTGGATTTGGGTTTGAACTGCTTTAGAGATACTGGAAAGGGGTTTGCGGAGTGGCGTTTGGTCAGTGGGTGCGCTGCGGTTGCCTATGGAGTAGGGTGCAGTGTCCGGATGGGATGGTCTTCCTCTCTCTGGTCTGTTCGTCGCCCTTTGGGGATGTGATCTTTTCAGGGCCCATCTCACTTCACTGGAGGGTTGGGAAGAATCGGACTGAAGTTCACTGGTGGGTTTTCGGATTTGGTCTAGTTTTGACGATCGCATCAGTGGGAATTTGAGGAGACCAGTTCAGAGGTTTGTCCAGTTCTCCTGATGTTTGTTTCCCCTAGTTCATGGTAACTCATCAATTTCTTGGTGACTTCACTCCAGCTATGTTGGGTTTTTATTTTGAAGTCTTGAATGGATTTCATCCATTGTGATTGTATGATTTTTAGTGGTGAAGTGGTGAATTGGTGATGTGGGGAGGTCATATATTGTTTCTCACTTTTTACTTAAGTGTTTTCATAATAACAATAAAAAAATTCAGTCTTAAGTCATATGTGATGTGTAAGAATTAGTCTCACATAAAATCGACACACGTTGTGACTAGTATGACTCGAGGTGTATTTTTTTAGTTTAAATTGACATGTTAGTAAAAATGTTACATGACATACTCAAAAATGATCAAAAAAATCATATTATATTGACACACTATGGAAATAATTCATTTAATTTTTTTACATGTTGAAATCAAACGCACATCAATTTGATGCATGGTGTGACTGGAATATCTCCACATGCATTTTTTTATTTAAAATTTAACTTTTAGTTCAATACACACATCACCTACTCAAAACCCAAAAAAAACATTTGTATTGTTTTGATACCTTAGTAAAACTATCAATATGTTATTTTTGAAGTGTAGGAATTAGATGCACCTAAATTTGATGTACGATGTGACTAGTTTGACTTCAATGGTCTTTTTTTATTTAAAATCGACATTTTAGATAAAAAAACTCATCACATACTCAAAAATAGAAAATGAATTATGATTTTTTTCATAATTTAGAAAAACTATCCATAGGTCATTTTTCATGTTTAGGAATCATCCAAACCTCAATCTTATAGACGGTGTTACCGATGTAAATAAAAGTGTCTGTTATCTATTTAAAATTGATAATTAAGTTCAAAACTCATGTCACTTATTGAAAACTAATCATAAGTGATTGAATTATCTTGATGCATCTGAAAAACAATTCACAAGTCATTTTTATGGGTAGGAATCAAGCTCACATCAAACTGAGAAACGATGTGACTGGTATGACTCAAAGTATGTGTTTTTAGTGTAAATTTATATTTTAGTAAAAAATAAATGTGACATACTCAAAACTAAACAAACACATTCACATTTTATTTATACTTTAGAACAATGATCATTAAGTCATTTTTGATGTGTAGGAATCATTATCACATCAATCGGATGCACAGTTTGACTGTTCTAACTCAAAGTGTGTCCTTTTATTTAAAATTGACATTTTATTATTGTATGGTTTCATATTTATGTTTAATTTATTTATTTATGGTATTACTATAATAATAATTGTTTTGTTATATAGGTGGATTCTTTTTCTCGAGTTGGTATGTTTTTTTCATAAACTGATACCTTGATTAGTTTTTTTGAGAGGGGGTCAGGTTCAAAAGGCAGTGAAACCATTGATTTTTGAATGTTTGTTATAGTACTTACTAATATAAGTATATATAACAATGTTTGAAATGTATATAACATAATCTTTTTTTCCTTTTATTTGATATGAAATTTTTATTTTCATTAAATTATGAATTTTTTATATGTAGGTTTATTTTTTGCTGCAATTCACTGTAATGTTAACATCACACTGTAGCAGTACGACCATTATCAGTGATTTTTTAGCACAAATAAAGGTCCCCATTTTCAGTTCTTAGATAAAAAGAAAATTTTCAGCCATAATGAAGTATTTTTAGAGAAATTTTTGAATCCTATTCTATATTATTTCTTCATTAAAATATCAAACATATTCAAAAGTAGAATCCATGATCTACGAACCCTAAGAAAGATGAAGATCTCCATGTAGCCTCAGCACAAAAACATTATATCTCTTAGGGATGTGGTGGTGGATGGTGGGATTAAAAGATTAAATGATCTGTATCTTCTTTACAAGCTCATGGATACCGATCTGGTATGCCTCATCCATAGATATCCTCAACCACTTTTTGAAGATCATTGCCGGTATATTATGTTTCCTTTTCTTTAAGGGGTGTGAATCTCCATGCAGAAGACATATTCTATCATGACCTCCAGCCAAAAATCTCTTGGAAAAGTATAATAATGTGATGGTGATCTATAACTTTTTTCTAGATTAAACCTACAACTACAAGGGTGATTTCATGGGCCAATATGTGGTTACTATTGTATGGTGTCACTGAAGTGTTTTTCCTCTAGAATGATCAGAACCATAACTTCATATATGATGGATTATGAAATTATTATGTAAGTTTTTTTGTTTACAAAAACTATTAATTAATTTTATTAATTCATATGATTGTTCTAAAAAAATAAAAAAATAGAAATTATTAAAAGGACACAAAGATATATCATGCTTTAGATTATGTTAATCCTACATGAATGATAAGAAATAGAGAAACTATTAAAGTAAGAAAGACAAGTGAAACCTGGTTTTTGTGGTCCACTCTATAATGGGGATTAGCACCATATACTCTTATAAAAACTCACAAATGCACAAAAGAAAAAGGATACAACATGAGATAAGAAAAAAATAAAAGGTAGTGCTTTCAGAGCTAGATTTACTCACTTACACCTAGAAATAATGGAAACGATCCAATATGGGGCCACCAATATTTCCATGTAATCATCAAATTCCTAAGAAATCATTTTTTCCTACAAATATCCACAATATATGAGGTTTAGTTATAGAGGATAAAAATACCATGGTTCAAGGGATGAAACACCGACAATAAACCTCAATTTCTCTTTATTCTTATTTAATATCCCTCAAAGAACCAGGATTTCCATCTCACAATATCTCAAAATAGAACTATAGACAAAGATAAATTCTAATTGATTTCTGAGAGGGAGAGAGAGATCCACATATCTATCATGATGATCAAGCCCGGAAATAGGTGAATCATACAAGAAATATGGGAGGTAATATATGTGGATGATGAAAATTAATATGGTTGTTCGAATAATAGACCACAAAACAACTAGATAGAACTTGTGTATGAACATTATAGGTCGTGTATGTGTTTTAAAGATGAATTATAATATGCGTTATAAAGAAAAAATACCAAATAAACACATCAAAAATAATTAGAGGGCTATTGGATCACCACCATCAACAGCCCCCAATAAACATGGGCATGGAAAATCTTTCAAATAAGAGAAACTCAAGCTACGATCAAATATTAATTACAAGGATAATATAATTGATGAAATATCACATGAAAATGTAAAATGATACATGTAAAATTATGAAGGAATGCTAATAGAAATATATGAACATAGAGTTAAACTAAATAAAAAGATGAATCAATTTGATTGAGACATAATACACATAGTAACTAAATCAAAAAAATACCCAGCTTGCAATAAATTTATATACTGATTGTGTTCTTGTAACCTAAATTATTGAATAAAGACTATGTTCATAATACTAAAATAACTCATAGACAATGATAATGGAGAAACTCTACTCAAACTATCAACCAGATTGTCCCTAGTGTTTATTTTCATAATACACAACATCTTATATTCAATAACATCCTTTAAAAAATGAAACCTAATGTTTATGTGATTTAATCTACCATAGAAAACATATATTTTTAGATTAATGTAGAGCCAGTTGGAAATCACATTGAAAAACTATACTAGAAGTAGATAAAGAAAATTCATTAATCGAACCATTCAACCATATAACTTCTTTCATAGCCTCAGTAAATGTTATATATTCTCCCTAAGGGGAAAAGAGTGAAACAATAAATTACATATTTCATTTCTAGGATACCAGTCCACTATGTTCTAGAAACTAAAAAAATGAGTGATTTACAAGTTTTAATATTTAAAGTATAATCATAATCTACAAACTCGACAATGTCATTACCAAAAACTATCATTTTAACCATATACAATGCACAAATTAATAGAAAATAAAACACACATGAGGATCTATTTATGAGAATGATAGTTTGGTTTTCCATGATTCCCCATAAAAATTCTCAAAGTACACAATACAAAAAAAAAATATACATCCTCGAACATACCATTGCATACACAAGACTTCGTATTATACTACATACAAAATCATATTCATAATGGAAACCTCAGGTTCATTACCAGGGGATAGATAAAGGGAAAAATTAATATTCTTTCATGAGAGAATGTTAACTAATTTAATATGCTTAAAAAGGAATCACATTAAAATAATTCTTATATAAGAATACAGCGAAAGGTATAATATTGTATCATTACCATTTCTAATTATTTCCTTACCAATTTGTTTCACTACCCAGATCCTTCATCTTAAAGGTAGAATCAATATAGTCCATGGCATGTTTTATATACCTCATGTTTTTATAGATTAAGAGCATTTAATCCACATATAAAATCATATAAATAAATTCATTCTTAACTTGTTTAATGTAAACACATGCATCAAACATTATTATGTTAGATCCATTATAAATCATAAATGAATCATACATATTGTACCATTTATTTATATACTGTTTAATTACATATAAGGAATTATTTAAAAGATACATATGATTGGGATTAAATCTATTATAAAGTATCCTAGGAGGTATCATATAAATTCATTCATCAAGGGGTTCATTAAAAAAAGAAGTCTTAACATCCAAATCTTCAATATGGAAATCCAATTTAGCAAAAAAGTATAGCAGAATTTATATTGATGAATGATTAATAGAAAGGGATAATATTTCATTATAATTAACCCCTTCAAATTAAAGGAATGATTTTTTAAATAATATGTATTTATATATTTTTTATATTCCCTATTACTATCCTACTTTATTTTGAGTATCCATTTATAAACTATAATTTACTCATTATAAGTCTTAGTTACAAACAGATAGGTCTTATTGTTGAGAAGTAAATTCATATCATCTTACATGATAGATAACCATTTCCTAGAATCATTAAACTCCATATATTTCTTATAATTTTCAGGTTTCTCAATATTAAATTCATAATATATATTAAATCCAAAATCAATGACATCACCAAGTATGAATAGGGTTGGGAACCTAATGAACATCCCAACTATATCACTAGTAAAATAATATTATTAGAACCTATCATCTTCCTTCACCTTGGGTTAAAAATACGAATCAAAATATTTCTCACCATAAGTATATGGATAAGGTTCAATGAGGATAGTCTATGATTTAGACTACATAATGGAATCTAAAGAAACTTTAACACTAAAAGGTTGCTATGTTGGAGTAGCCTCACTAGACTCAACAATATTTTATTTAGAAATATTAAGCTCAACAATCCTATCCTTAGATATATTGGACTCATGGAACACAAAATCATGAGTAATTATGAACATCTAAAACCTAGGTATATCTATCCATACTTTTTAACCCTAAACACTCCCATAATAACCCATAAAGATATAATTTATAGCCCTAGGTTCTTTCTTATAATTTTTTATATGTGTAAATTCATGGATCCAAACACTATAAGGTGTGAGATACTATGTGGATTCCCTTATATAGAGTTCTTAAGGAGTATTAAGACCATTATCTGTTCATGGTAAATAATTAATCATGTACAATTTCATAGTGGAAGCTTCTACCCAAAATGGATAAGGTAAACCAGAGTTTGAGATAATGGATCCCATCATCTCTAATATGGTTTGATTCCTTCTATCTGATAATCTCTTTGGCTATAGGGTTTCCATAACCACCTGATTGTGTGATACCTCTAGAATTAAAAAATTAAAAAAAATCATTAGATAGATACTCTAAACCATCATCAACCCTAATAGCCTATAATTTCTTACCAAACTCACTTTTTACACTATATTTTTGGTTTTTTAAATTCCTAAATTTATCATAGACTTTGTTTAGAATATGTATTCAATCTTTACTAGAGTAATAATTAATAAATGTAATAAAGTAATATAATCTATTGTGGGATACAATACTAGAAGGACCCAAATATCATAGTGAATACAATAAAGAAGTACTATATTTTTATATGAGAACTTAATAAATATAACTCCTCAATATTTCCCATAAAAAGAAACCTCATATAGTGGAATAATACTAGGATTAACATCAATTATCATCCCCTTATTCCTATGATTATTATGTCTTTTTGAAGTCACGTTCCTAATCCTCATATTCTAAAGGGTGGTATTTTCTAACACTAGAACATGAGATGAATTCAACTATTTCATGTGAGATTAACCATCTTACACATGTAGTTTATTGAAGAGATTTCCATTCATAATAGTAAGGGAGTTGTGGAAAATTCTTAGGCTACTAGAACATGATTAGAAGGTGTAAACGTTTTGGTCAAGAAAACCTAGAAAAATAATATTTATTAATATCTTAGGTATCCATATAACTTCTTTAAGAGTTTTCACATTCTTATTAGGAATTTATAAACAAATAGAACCCATCCCTATAATATTAAAACTATTATTATTTTCTAAGAATAATTCACCTAACTCAACAACACTCAATTTTTTGCAGTTTTCATTGTTTGGTTACATGTGAAAGGAGAAGCAAGAATCCATGATCCACTCCTCAAAGATGAAAACATCACAAAAATTCAACACATAATCCATGTCAATTTTTTTAAACTAATAAATAATGATAATTATATTTTTATCTTCAAACATTTTCTTCATGTTAGTGTATTTCCTCTAAATATGCACATGATGTTTTACATTGAAACATTTTATGATACCAATTAATAGAGGTAAGTGTTGAAAAATATTTCCTTAAGAACATACAAGATCTTCCTATTCATATTTTATGTCTCAAAAAATTATTAAGTATGTTTTTTTGTTTACAAAAACTATAAAATGATTTTACCAATTTAGAAGACCATTCTTCTAAAATTGAAAAGAATAGGAAGCAGTAAAAGGAGACCAAGATATAATGCACTAAAAATCTTGTTAATACTATTATAATGGTGAGAACACCATAATAGTTCACACTATATCACTAAATAAAAATATGAAATATTACATACTAAAAAAAAGAAATAACTAGAGAAATAATTTTAGGAGGACAACCAAGGTAAGATTTGTAGTGGTGGTATGATATATTATGAGGATTTAGTACCATACACTCATGGATAGACCTAGACATTAACATTAGAAAATGTATACAATAAAAAACATGATATTACAAAAGGTCTCTCTTATAGGTCCACGTTTCTTCAACAATACCTTATTACAATGTAAAGGATCCAATATGGAGCCTCCATGTTTTCTGTGTCATCACCCATAACCCAAGAACATTTCATATTCTTTAAATATCCACTAGATATGAGGTTCAGTTATAGGTGAACGTAATATCAAGGATTTAGGGATATAACACTAGTAGGGAACCTCAGTTTCTCGTTCTTATTCTTTGTGATCTCACTGGGAACCAGGAGTTCACTCTCACAATATCTCATGATATAAATAGATACAATGAATGATTCCTATATAATTTAGAGAGATAGAGATACAAAAATATATCATGAAACCTAGGACAGTACACATAAGAAACAAATAAGTAATGTAGTATATAATAAATGTGGATGACGTATATTAATCTAGGATTTGGAATTATTAATCTCAGAATAGTTGACTAAAATAGGATAAGACACATGATATGACTCGAGGGTAAAATGGGAATTAATTACAACATGAAATAAAAATAAAAACACTAAATAAACAGACCAAAAACATTTGGGGTATATTGGATCACCATGATCAACAGTCTCAAAAAAAAATTGGGCCCACACCATTATTCAAATTAGGAAAACTCAAGCCATGATCAAATATTAATTTTGTGAAGAATATAAAAAAATAATTTCCTCATTTAATGATAATTGTATATGTAAAGGTAAGTTAGAATTCTTGAAATAACAGTATGTAACTTAACAATTAAAGGTTATAACTGATGTTGCACATATTGATAAATAAACATGTATGAAAACAAGAAAACATGAACTAACAATGAAACAAAATAAACACATTAAACACTTTAATTGTAATAAAATACATAAAACAACTAAATAAATAGTTACCTAATAAAACCATGTTCCATAGATCATCCTTGGTTATGAATAATATTTAAAAATCCAATACATGTGGCACAAGATTCTTCAATAGCATCCAAAATATATATTCCTTCTTTAAACTTCACTTTCTTTTACACAATTCTTCAAGATCACCCTAAACATCTTTTTATTATACCATTATCATTTATCAGAATTCTCTAAATACATCTTAGTCCTTATCAACAATTGGTTTTTCATTATAACTTACAGAACAATAAATTTGTGAAACTAATTTATGAACCAAATAAAAATTTATCAATTATCTCAAAATAAACATATATTTTGAAAAATTCCACTTTTGGATACTTATCTAGTTGCATATAAAAATCAACTTCTATTAGTATATCAATATATATATATTTTTATAACTTATACATTTAATTCTTTAAAATTTCTCTTTATGAAATAATACTTCTTGATACATTGGTCTCTTCAATCCTTTTTAACTGTATCTTCCAGATTTAGCTTCCTAAATAACCCAATATATAGATCTAACATGATTCCATAAACATAATCCAAGTGTAGTTCTATAAAACTGATATTATTCACAATTAATAAACAGAAGAATATATTCTCCCTTTGAATCATCTTTACCTTCTCTCTTTAACTCACCAATTCTTATTTTAATATAATCTCACAACTAACTATGTAACATTTTCAAGATATGTTGTTGATAGTAATTTCATTAACCATTAACATTCATTTTTAATTTTTACTAATTCCATCTCTACAATCATCAAATTTTAAAGTTTCTTCCATATAGTACCAATAACACCAATTATATCATCTATCATTATGTTGTTAACACTAATTTTATAAATAAATTCTATTTCCTTCATCCAAGAAAACAACCCAAAATCACAATCTCCCCTTTCTTACTTTCCAAAAGTAGATCAATACTTTACTTGTATCTAGAATTATAACATTTGAAACCCCAATTTCTATTTCAACCCAAATTTTTGTCATTATGTATGTGATACTTCTAATAAATGTATATTTCTGTATGATAATCATGTAAGGCTAAACCACTAAATTTATTAGGTTCTTCAACATCACCCTACACACTTATAAGAAATATTTAATTTCATCCTTTTTCTCAAAATACTTCATTAATCATGGCTTTATTTAATATATTCATTTATTGGGTTCTTTAAAAAAACATAAAACTCATTGGATCTCTTACTTATTGAATTATATATTAATAACATAAAATCATCATCATCACAATCCATTTGGATCTTAAACCCCCATATATTAGGTAAAATCCACTCATATATAGTGTATTTAAGAAATGAAAATCATGTTGTGGCTCTAACATTAACTCTTAACACTACAATCAACGATCCTTTAAATTATAACAAAGAAATATTTACTCTCCAATAAAATGACTACAAGGTATCCACTTGGATTGCTACTTTCTTGATGATAAGGATAAAAAACCCCAATATACAAGGGCTTTATTGTCTATAAAATAAAATATCATACCCTAGGAAACTATCAAGGGAACTTTCCCCAAGAATACGGCATTAAAACATTTTTCATAGTGGGGAACCCACACATCATCATGAAAATACACTCCAGATGAGGGAGCACCCACTACAAATATAGGGGGACTTACAACCCATTCCATAGAGGAGTTCCTTTATAAATCTTATAAATTGGAATTAGACCACAAAAAACATAAATATACAAATAAGGCTACAAACCCATGCCTCATGTGGATAATATTTTCATCAAATTATGTTGAAGTACTAACTCCACCCATGCAGGGGTTACCCACACCTCATAGATGATAAAAAATATAGAGTAACCAACCTCGAGATTAATTTACATATACCATGTAGTCATTAAATATTTGGTAGTCGATAGAGGATAACATCAAGTAATTCCTTAAATATGCACTTAGTTTTGATCCAAAATCATGGAAATGATATAAAGAGATACATCTTCACCTTTTAAATTTTAAATTTGTCTCCCAAAATAATATGTATGGAGTGCAGATAAAAAATTTTAATATACTTTATTATATGTATTTACACGTGAACCTAATCACATACATCGATTTACAAGTCACGTCTAAAATCATTATTCTACGAGGGTACCTTTGAATATTTTCCACAAGTATCCATGTTCATGTCTCCTCTAATAATAATCACTAACTATATGACAATAAATGATCATATAAAGTATAATACTCTCTATAATGTATAATACTCTCTACAATATATGTAGGGGACCTATGATCTTTTATCTGTATGCTTCCATGATAGTGTTTAACCCCATGTTTGCTAAATAATTCTTACCCAAATTTCATTGTAATCTCATCGATGCTTGAATACTCGTGTACACAAAATTGTATTTTAATAAGACTACACTACTAGAACATGGACTTTTATCAGTGCTAAAAACTGACATTAACAACGCTAGAAAAACACTGTTAATGCCGGCGAATATAAGGGGGGTGGGGGTCCCCTTTATTAGCGCTCCGAAAATTGCTGATAAAGGCGACCCCCCGTTATCTACGCCAACATTAATAGCACTTTTCTTGCGCTGATAAAGGGGTGCCTATATTAGCGCTATCTTGAGCACTGATAATAGGGCCCTTTATCAGCGCTAAAAGAGCACTGATAAAGGCACCTGGTTCTGCACCTGCAGAACCATCACCCACACACCTGCACAAACCAGTACCTGCACACCTGAACAAAATAACACATACACACCTATAAAAAATAGCACCTGCACACAATATGTTGACAAACAATGCTATATACATTTACTTAACATCATGAATACAAAAAAAAACACTGCTATATACATTTCAAACAATGTTTTACATGGTTACAATTAAAATTATCCAACAACAGTTACAAACATTAATATTTCATCCTTCGATATCCGTGATCCTCTCTCAAAAATTGTTGTCCACGGTATTTGTTGCCGAACAAAGCATCTGAACTCAAGGAAAACAATTCACCTATATAAGAAAACAAATATTATGTTAGTAATACAATAATAAAATAAATTAAAACATTAATATGAAATAATACATTAATATGGAAATGTGAAACTAAAATATCGAAATGATAAACTCGAATGTTTTCATTCTAATAACAATGAAAGGGAATAATATAAAATCAATATGTTTTTGGATGATTTATCTTATCTAATAAATACTGATTCTCTATCTAATGAAAAGATTTACTAGTCACACCATGCGTCGGATTGAGGTGCAGTTGATTCGTACACATCAAAAATGACTCATGGATCATTTTCATAAAGTATCAAAACAATCCGAACGTGTTTTCTCAGTTTTCTATATGTCACTTATGTTGTTTTCAAAAGTTTATGTCAATTTGAAACAGATATTAGACACTTTTAGCCATACCGGTCACACCGTGCATCGGATTGAGGTGCGGTTGATTCGTACACATCAAAAATGACTCATGGATCATTTTCCTAAAGTATTAAAACAATCTAAATGAATTTTCTCAGTTTTCCGTTTGTTAGTAGTGTTGTTTTCTAAAGTTAATGTCAATTTGAAACTGATATCAAACACTTTAAGCCATACCGGTCACACCATGCTTTGGATTGAGGTGCAGTCGATACATACATGTAAAAAATGACTCATCGATCATTGCCCTAAAGTATCAAAACAATTCAAATGCATTTGCTCAGTTTTCCATATGTCACTTGTGTTGTTTTCTAATGTTAATGCCAATTTCAAACTAATATCAGACACTTTTAGACATACCAGTCAGACCGTGCATCAGATTGAGGTTAGGTCAATTCTTACACCTGAAAAATGACTCATGGATCGTTATAAAAAATTATAAAAAAATAAAAATGAATTTTCTTGGTTATCCTTATGTAACTTATGTTGTTTTCTAAAGTTAATGTCAATTTCAAACTGATATCATACACTTTTAGCCATACTGGTCACACCGTTCATCGGATTGAGGTGAGGTCAATTCATACACCTCAAAAATGACTCATGGATTGTTTTCCTAAAGTTTAAAAACAATCTGAACACATTTTCTTAGTTTTTTGTATGTCACTAGTGTTGTTTTCTAAAGTTTATGTCAATTTAAAACTCATATCAGACACTTTTAGCCATAACGGTCACACCGTGCGTCAGATTGAGGTGCGGTTTATTCATACACGTCAAAAATGACTCATGGATCGTTTTCCTAAAGTATAAAAACAATAAAAATGCATTTTATAGGTATTTCATATGTCTGTAGTGTTGTTTTCTAAAGTTAATGTCAATTTGAAACTGATATCAGACAATGTTATCCATACCGATTACACCGTGCATCAGATTGAGGTGAGGTCTATTCTTACATGTCAAAAATGACTCTTGGATCGTTTTCCTAAACTATCAAAACAATCCGAACACATTTTCTCTATTTTACGTATGTCACTTGTGTTGTTTTCTAATGTTAATGTCAATTTCAAAATAATATCATACACTTTTAGCCATACCAGTCACACTGTGCGTCGGATTGAGGTGCGGTCGATTATTAAACCTCAAAAATTACTCATGAATCGTTGCCCAAAAGTATCAAAACAATATGAATGCATTTTCTCGGTTTTCTGTATGTCACTTGTGTTGTTTTCTAATGTTAATGTCAATTTCACACTGATATCAGACACTTTTAGAGATACCGGTCGCACCGTGCATCGGATTGAGGTGAGGTTGATTCTTACACGTCAAAAATGACTCATGGATCGTTTTACTAAAGTATCAAAACAATCCAAACGCATTTTCTATGGTTTTTGTATGTCACTTGTGTTGTTTTCTAAAGTTTATGTCAATTTGAAACTGATATCAGACACTTTTTCCATACCGGTCACACCGTGCGTCAGATTGAGGTGAAGTCGATTATTACTCATAAAAAATGACTCATGGATTGTTGTGCCTAAAGTATCAATGCAATCCAAACATATTTTCTCTATTTTTCTTATTTCACTTGTGTTGTTTTCTAATGTTTATCTCAATTTGAAACTGATATCAGACACTTTTATCCATACCAGTCACACCATGCATCGGATTGAGGTGCGGTTGATTCGTACATGTCACAAATGAATCATGGATCATTATCCTAAATAATCAAAACAATCCGAACGTGTTTGATTGATATTCCATTTTTCAGTAGTGTTGTTTTCTAAAGTTTATGTCAATTTGAAACTGATATCAGACACATTTATCCATATTAGTCACACCGTGCGTCGGATTGAGGTACGATTGACTTTTACATGTCAAAAATGACCCATGGATCATTTTCATAAAGTATCAAAACAACCCGAATGCGTTTTCTTGGTATTCCCTATGTCAGTAGTGTTTTTTTCAAAATTTAATGTCAATTTGAAACTGCTATCAGACAATTTTAGCCATAACGGTCACACCGTGCATCATATTGAGGTGCGGTTGATTCGTACACATCAAAAATGACTCATGGATCGTTGTCCTAAAGTATAAAAACAATCCAAATGCATTTGATCAGTTTTCCGGATGTCACTTGTGTTGTTTTCTAAAGTTAATGTCAATTTCAAACTGATATCAAACACTTTTATCCATACTAGTCACACCATGCGTCGGATTGAGGTGCGGTTGATTTTTACACCTCCCAAATGACTCATGGATCATTTTACAAAAGTATAAAAGCAATCCAAACATGTTTTCTCTATTTTTCCGTATGTCACTTGTGTTGTTTTCTAAAGTTAATGTCAATTTCAAACTAATATCAGACACTTTTATCCATACCAGTCACACTGTGCATCGTATTGAGGTGAAATTGATTAGTACATGTCACAAATGACTCATGTATCATTGTAATACGTTATAAAAACAATCCTAAAATGTTTTCTTGGTATTCCATATATCAGTATTGTTGTTTTCTAAAGTTAATGTCAATTTCAAACTGATATCAGACACTTTTAGCCATACCGGTCACACCGTGCATCGGATTGAGGTGCGGTTAATTCGTGCACATCACAAATGACTCATGGATCATTCTCATAATGTATCAAAACAATACAAACGTGTTTTCATGATCTTTTTCAAACATGATAAACACTTTCATGCCTTCTTCATACTCTTTTGTCAACCGATTGGCATTCATCCATTCCTTATTTATATTCATCCTATTTCAAATCTAAAGGATGGTTATATAGGTTAGGGGAGAAGGAATATGAATATAATTTAAATAAAAAAACTAGATACTTCAAAAATGGTGGAGGACATGCTCATTAATAGCAAATATTGGGTGGTTCTTGGTAAACATCCATTCTCTTCCTCTCTTCAATCCCCCTGATGAGGGGTGGTTCTTGGGAGTTTTTTATAGTGCGTTAGTGAGTAATTCCCTAATACTTACTCCATTACTATTATCCTTTATTTCCCTATGATTTGGGATGATTTTAACTAGGATTTTTGTGATTATTTCACTATATCAGCTTCAAATCAATTCAGATGATGTGGATTTTGTTTGTATTGGCTAGAGTTTATCCTCGTATGATGAACGCATCGTGTTTTGTGTGGTTTTGTGTTTCCCAGTGAGTTCTTAATAGATTATTACTAATTATATTAAGGTGAATAATTAATTATAGGTTTCTAAAATTAATTATTTGGTAATTGTGCCTTGAGATTGGGTCTCAATCATTGGTACAGGATTAGATAAGGCATGTATAGTCTTGGTTGAGGATGAGTTGATCTTGGATATGGGTTACTCGATTTTTTGAGGTAGTTGTACCCTATAATAAAAAACCATGTTCCAATTTATTCATGATTGTTCATTCATGCATGGGTAGATGTGTTCCAATGAAAGGGATAGAAATCAATATCAACCTAGGTAAATAAATAGGGTGTTTTTGATCCACCAAGAGATAGAGTTAGGGTTCTATTGAATTTTTGTGATTTTGTGATCATCCAGAGATTATGTCTCCATGGAGGTGAGGTTTCTAGTTGTGCTTATGAGAGGATCGGGTTTGGTATGAGATTTGTATAGCCTAGTTAGGTTTTCTAAGGCAATTTGAGTAGGTATTAGAGTCTTAGGCCTAAAGAAGATGGATAATATAGTTTTATATATAACTTATGATGAGGAACACCCTATTAAGGATATATAAGAGTCATGGTGTGTGTGATGAATACGATATTCTATATAGGGATTGGTGAAGTGTGACATATAGTATTTCCTCCTTATAATTGGATTAAGAGATCTCCCTCCCCTCCTTGACACCCCACTCATGGAAACCCCATGGACACACCCCATGGACACACCCCTCCCTCCCCTCCTAGACACCGTCACACTTAGAAACCCCCTCCCTCTTGGACACACCCCCTCCTGGACACCCCAATCATAGACACCCCCATGGACACACCCACTCCCTCCCCTTCTAGACACCCTCACACCTGGACACCCCCTCCCTCTTGGACACACCCCCTCCTGAACACCCCCACTCCTAGAAACCCCCTCCCTCCTGGACACCACCAACCCACATATAAGGGAAACTAAAATTAGAAAATTGAAAATCCAAGATATTAGTTACCATCAAGATTTTAAGATGCTCTTGAGTGGACTGAATGACTATGCATAGGTCGACTTCCACACTATCGACCAGTGTATTCCAATGAGTTATGCTTTACTAGAAAGAAAAATCATATCTAAAACCATTCTTCATAACCTAAGGATATAAAACATAATAAATGGTGATCAGATATTCTCAATATGTGTAAACAAGGTATATATCAATGATCATATATGGATAAAATTAGTAGGAATTCACCTTCATCCTATTTGTGTACAATCTTCCATCAGGTATGTTGTCCATTCATTTCTAAACACATATATATCATCTTTTGAATATGATTTTTCACGATAGTAATGGTAGTATTGAAAAAATATAAATACATAAAGTATTAATAAATATTTTAAATGAACTCATAATTATTTTTAAAAATACCTCATTAGGGATGCTAGTTTGTTGATGAAATACGATCTCTTTCATAAATTTACAAACACAATAACCACAATTCTTTTCTGTTTGTTTTTTTAGACACTAAAAAAACATCGAAAAAAATAAGTAATTTGTTTCGATATGTGTTTGGATAGTGAAATGTTATTATATATACCTGGATACTTTTTTAGTTCTAGATCTTGTAGGCTTTCTCATCCTTATACCCTGAATTCATTCCATACATTAGACGATATTTATGCACTGCCTTATCATAACAGAATCTTCATTAAAAGATAACATAAATTATATAACTAGATGTTTAGTTTTAAAATTTTCGATCTAGTGTATTAAAAATTAACAAACTCCATCATGCGTGGTCAGTTTTTTGGATATCCATGCGTTGAATCCATAAAATAAGTCTTTGGAGTATCCAAATTGACTACAATCAGCATCCAATGCTCCCTAAAAATACAAAAAGGAAGAAGTAAAAAAAGAAATGAAGATATAGTTGATATGATTAAATTGTAGAGTTTTACCACTGCATCGTTGGTATTAAAAAGAGTCTGTCATCTGTAATTTTGTTTTCAAACGATTTGAGTAAAGATGACATTATTGCGGGCTGTTTATCAGAATCGATTTCTTATTTTGAAGATGTTGTGTGAGGACTAACGAGTCTAAAATTTTTTTCATCGAGAAATCCCTTCAATTGTTTTTCATATAAATGCATGTGAAAAATATAAAATGTATTTAGTCATAATTATCAGAGTATATTAGCTTTTGTAAAATCAAATCATGAAAACATACCTCAGGTTTACATTTACAACTGAGGCACCTAGCCATTCATTCTTGATGATTTCATTTACATTTTCAGTACTAATGAAATCTGATGTTTCCTCCCTATACATATTTTTTTCAAAATCAACTGTGTGATCATTTCTGTCTATCAACTTTGTATCCACATGAGTGTGTGATGATATTAACTGTGGATATAGAACGGGCGGGGTGAAGGTGCTCTCAGTAGACCGTTTCAATTGGTTGGTTTATCCTTGAGATAGTTTTGAGCTGATATTTCGTTTCAACCCCTTCTCTTTGTCCTTATATAATAACATTAATTGGTTCAGACATTTTTTCATTAAATTTTAAAGGTATAGCTTGAAAAATAAATTGGAAATGGATACTTCCTTATCAACATGATTTTTTTACAAGAACTGACGGTCATGCGATGAATGTTCCAACAACTTGTTCAACTGTATGAATGTCATCATCGTCATTTGGGATATGTATCTTGGCACTCGGATCATTAGCTACGTTAATTGACACTTTGAAATGATCTGTTGTAAGCTGTCTATTGTGTAGCATGTCATTCAGCGTATTGAAAACCGTATCCCTCGCTACAAGGCGATAGGTGGGAGTTGATAGATATAAATCACAGTCGTTTTCACCCTATATAATATTAATACATGAATGTTATCAGTTTCTATGTGAATCAAATTTCATAGAAACAATTATTAAAACATTGATTACCTCAGCTAAGTCAGGTTTTTTAGGGGATTGGCTTGCCTCCAAGATGGTGGGGGGTGAGACGGGATCATCACGTACGGGTTGTTGTTGAGTGTTTTCTTCTCTTTGCCTCCCCCCCATCAATGTTGCTATCATCTCTCTTTGGTATTGTAATTATTATTGAAAAATAGCTAATTTTTCTTGCAGCTTTTCCATTTTTTCATTTTGATCCTCCACTTGATTTTGTTTTTGAAAATATGTTCGGGGTGTCACCCCAAAACCAACACCTCTGACACGGCCATACTGGTCAGGCTGGTTCAAGGCTTCTGAAAGTATGTCTGCATCTGGTGTTGGTGTTGTTGATTCATGTGACTATGTCAGATAGAAAATATAGAAAAATAAGTAGTCATTGTAATGTAATAGCGATTTAAAACAAATCAAATTTATATTATGTCATAAATACCCATGTTTCACACACTTTTTGTTATTTTTCATCTATCAGTATCCCCTCTTTATTTACACGAGCTTCCTTCCATATCACATTGTGTGGGATGGATACAGATTTCGATTTCGATTCATCAATCTGTATACAAAAATACAAACACGGTTATTGTGTTGTTTTATGTCAACATATAAGTAGTACGGTAGATTTAAAAGACATACCAATTTTTTCTCAAATGAAGCGTACCCCATCCTTGCTTTACGGTAAGGGTACGCTGGTTCTGCTGCACGTTTTTTATTTTCCACACTTAGTTGTTGTTTCATAAATAAAAAACTATCAATCAAAGTGATGAATACAAGAAACATCAAACAACATATTACCCCACACAATGTACCTGAAAAGTATGCTCCCCACGAGGGTTGCTAAACGCATCCCACACTCCTTGGGATATCAAGTGTGCATAAAGAGGAGGTGGGTGCGACTTGATTTTCCCTTCAGCATCTTTAAGATGATATTTTGTTAAAATTGTGCAGAAACCTCTATGAATCCTTCCTGTAACTCTTAATACATATTCCTTGTGCAAGGAATCTACTATAAATGAACTCTGCAATGGATTATGAAGAGTAAGTCAATGTTTTGGTATTTTATTTTAATAAATTATAAAAATGATATCATAATGTTACCGTAATATCTTCCCACATTAGTGTCTTAAGACTGGTGACAACATGGTGCCATGACTATACATCAATCGGCACGTATTACTGAGTGATGATTCCAATGTATCTACTAAATATGGCTTTGTTGGGGTTAACATGTTGGCCTCACTTATTCCATCCCACCTCAAATTTGATGCATTTTCTTTTTCTTTAAGGATTTTGGCTAACACTGTCAAACTACAGTGCTCTTGTTTTTTTGCACTTTTGGGGTTTCATTTCCTACCATTTCCTCATAAGTATCAACAATATATTTCTCCGGAGCACTAGCATCAGCACTGGGACCTGCAGCAATAGGTTGAGAAAGTTGTTGTACCTTAGCACTAGGACCAACAACAATAGGTTGAGAAACTTGTTGTTTCTCTGCACTGGGACCACCAGCCGCTGGATTAGAAACTTATTGTTTCTCTGCAATGGGACCACCAGCAGGTGGTTGAGAGTCCTTTTGTGCATTGGGATTGGGCGCATCAGTAGGTGCAGAAGTCATTATCTGCAGAAGTGGTTTAACATTTAATTTAGATTAAATAAAAGTTGTAGCAGACAGATAATAACATAACGTAACACAATGTAAATTACAATAAACAAATAACCTGATTATTTTAGACTCATTTTTTTCTTTAATGGATGAAGAGATATGACTCCTCTATAGACTATGTAAATCCCTTCATTGTGGTCTCCTCTGACATACAAAACGCCGTCTACATTGGGACCGCTGCAAAATGATTGTGAAATCCCTATAAAAGGGTTATCCTCCATTACAATTTCATCTGAATCTTCAGTTGTTTTGGTCTATAACAGAACAATTGACCAATTTTGGTTTGTGGGGTCTGGAACATAAAATACTTGTACTGCCTATGATGCCATTATAAATGGTCCGTCTTTCTCCCCTTCCATACTAAAATCAACTTTCATGAATCCTAATTCATCTATTTTAACAGCACTCCTATTATCAACCCACTTGCATTGAAAAATAGGCACTTTGAATTTCGTATAATACAACTCCCATATTCATTTGATGATGCCAAAGTATGACATATTTGCATAAATTGGATTTTTGTCCTTAGCACCAGAAACATGCATCGCCTCAGTCACAAGTGTAACCCCACTATTCTACATGGTACTGTCTTCATCATGTTCATTAGTATAGAATTTATAACCATTAACTTCATAAGAATTGTATGATAATACATACACACTTTCTCCTCAGTCTATCCATCAAAGTCGTTCTGAAATTGAGTCTGGATTTTCATCTAACTGCTTCAAAATATGGTCCTGAAACCATCCAATAAACTGCTGATTATGTGTATCTGATATCCATTCTTCATCCCTAGATGGATTCAAATGCCTAAGAATTTTTTGTGGGTTTGATGATATGGGTCAACAACGAAACTTTTATAAAAAACGTAAAGGTGTGCCTGCTCCCGATTTGTAATATTTATTGTGATAAACTCTATTCCAGAAATTCCTTCACCCTCAAGCTGCTCAGTGTGACGAGATTTTGGTAGGCCAACGTTTTCCACCCCAGACAGGTATTTGGTACAAAATTAAATGGCTTCCTCAACAATATATTTCTACGAAATACAACCCTCTGGCCGTCTTCAATTTTTGACATACCATTTAAAAATATTCATATACCATTAAATGGGGTACATCTATCTATAATGTACAAGACCACATAGTCGAATATCTCTCACCAAATAAACCATCAAATGAACTAACATATCGAGAAATGTCAGCAGGAATATCTTTTCCAATTAACATAATATGATGACAATTTCTCTTTCCATAGTTGGCAATTTCGCTGGGTCTATAACTTTTCTACATATAGCTTTGGAGAATAAATAGAGTTTCATTAATGTATGGCAGACATTATTGGGAAAAATGAAATGTAAAGCTATAGAAATTAGATCTTGCATCAAAACATGGCAGTCATGTGATTTCAGACCCTTTAATTTTAAATCACTCATTGACACGATGTTCTTGATATTTGAAGAATACCCCTCTGGAACCTTTACCTCATTCAAGAAGTTGCAAAACTGATATCTCTCCTGCCTGGAAAGAGTGTAAGCTGCAGGAAGAAGAAATCTATATTTTTCCCCCTTTCACTGGTGCCAACTCTTCTCGTATTCACATATCAACCATGTACAATCTAGCCTTAATTCCATCCTTCGTTTTTCCGGGTGCATTTAGAAATGTTCCGATGACAATATCACATAATTTTTTTTTCAATATGCATAATGTCAAGAAAATGTCCAACATACAGACAATTATAGTATGATAATTCAAAAAAATGATCTCTTTTTCCAACCGGTTTTTATAAGATTTTTGGAAAATGGTTTTCCAAAATTAGTGTCTTAATCTTTTACCTTATCAAACAATTGATCACCTATTAGTGGAGACGATGTTGTACGTTCTTCTGAACATCTATCGAAGGATGTCGTCCAAGATCGGTACTTATGCCGTCAGGGTAGGAATATGCAACATCCTAAAAACACGATTTTCGATGAATGTTTCATCCTAATTGACTGTGTACCTTGTTCACAAATGGGACACCCTTGAGATCATTTAATGCTATATCTTGACAAATTTCCATAAGTAGGAAAGTCGTTTATAATCCCGTACAACATGGATTTCAAAGTGAAATTTTCTTTTTTGAAAACATCATAAAATGTAACACCTGAATCCAACAATATTTTCAAATCCTCAATAAATGGAGCCAAATAAACATCAATATCATTACCCGGTTGTTTTGGCCTTGATATAAGCATAGATAACATGATTTATTTTTGTTTCATGCATAACCACAATGGTAAGTTATAATTTACCAACATAACCAGCCATGTACTGTGACTACTTCTTTGAAAACCAAAAGGATTCACCACATCTATAGATAACTCCATACAAAGGTTTATCGGCTCATTTCCAAATTAAGGACACTTTTGATCAATTATCTTCCACTAAGGAGAGTATTCCGGGTGATGTAGTTTCCCATATTTAATTCTTGTATCTGCATGCCATGTCAATTGTCCTGCAGTCTCCTCACTTCTATATAGGCGCCTAAACCTTGGAATGATTGGAATGCACCATAAAACTTTTGTAGGACAAGAATAATCTTTCTTGTATCAAGAATCACCACACCTTGGGCATTCTTTAAGTGATTTGTGGTCCTTGCGAAACAATATACAGTCATTCAGGAAGGCGTGTATTCTTTCCGAGATCATACCCATTGATCATAGCATTCTTTTGGCATTGTATGTTCGGCTTGGGAGTTCATTATCTTCTAGGAGAATGTCATTCCAGAGAGCAAGTATTTCTGTAAAACTGGTGTCACTCCACCCGTTGCCTTTTTTCAAATTATATAGCTTTAGTACGGCTGGCAATTCTGTATATTTAGTGTGACCAACATACAATGGTGTTTTTCACAACTCTTTAACTTCTCAAACAATTTTGGGAAATCACGAAGTTCATCTTCAACTGTCATTGTCATTTTCTCAATACGATCTTCATCATCATTCACATCTGTAATCACACCGTCCATACGATTATCTTCATTGTTCATTCTTGTAAACATACCATATCTTCCATAAAACGTCATGTTATCTGAGCCACTACCTATATTCGTTTTCCCTATGTTTATTCCAACATGTATAACTTCGATCTATTCCATGACAGATCTGGTGTTCTTCCAACTCCTCTGCACTAATTTGTCTTTAATAACAAAAGCTTAAACACGGACAAAGGATTTGAGAAGGGTCACATGCATGATCTTCTACAAACCTGATAAACTCTTTCACGCCATCTTCATACTCTTTTGTCAACTGATTGGCATTCATCCATTCTTTATTCATATTCATCGTCTTTATGGGTTCGATCTCGAACTTTCCTAGTATTATGTTTTAATTAATCAAGTATCATTGTTTGGGTTTTATAAAAAAATCATGGTACAAATGCCTCTACAATGAAATAAAGGAACCTACCTGAAAACATGTGAAAGTAATTGAACTCTATCAATATATAGGGGACTGTGCCCTGTCTTTTGTATATCTCCATGGAGTAACTAAGACCTATACCTGGAGGACTCTTCACCAAAACATGGGGGAGTACCATACTCAATATTTTCTCTAAACATATCACTTTTCACTTGTCAACTCTCAAGAAGAGTGAAGATAATTAAAATATCCAAACCACATCGTGTGTAATTTCTAATGAATGAGGGAATCATAATATTGTGATCTGCATGAGAAGATATTTATAATGGGCTACTCATACATGAAATATTATCATCTAAGTGAAAAATAAATAATAATAATGAGATTAACATATCCCACAATTTTTTCAATAGATACACAATGTGTAGGGTTCTCAGTAAAGGTTGGTTGTATACTACAATTTCTAAAATCATGTGAAATCCATATACATGCTGTGTCCAGTAGGGTGAACATCGTCTATGGATAAGATAACTGATTTAATCTGACATATATCAAATAAATTCCAAGTTATTCTTACAAGGATTGCTTGATGCCTTTAAAAACACATGACATATAGAACAAATTGAGCTAAAGGCATGTATTGTAGATACAAAATGAGTCACTTCACTGACTATGAATCACATTTTTGTGGAATACACGGTGTGTAGTCCTTACATGACCACCAGGGATGTACGATATATACACATCAAGTTTCTATGGTATCTATAAATGGTGTGAGTGAAGTAAAACACATATAATATGGGTTTACCATTATTTCGTGGCATGTACATAGTTTCATGCAGATGTATATGTCTTGGAGATACATTGTGTGTGACCTACGTTCATATGACATGTATCATTTAAAATAAAACTTATTTCAAGTTTGAGTCAGAAGATGAGTCATGTGGTGTAAAGTTTGGAGATAACTGTTGTCTGGAATTAAAATCTATATGAAATCCATGTATGGTAAAGCATGTTCCATTTATCAAGACTACATACCATGTATTTTAAAAATATATAGAATCTAAAAAACATCATATTCACACCATAAAGTGTCTCATAGAGTCATCTAGAAGTGTCTTTTTAGGATTTAGTGGAATTGAACTAGTAACAAAGCGGTGGTGCCATTGAAACGGGTAAAGTTTGGATTGATATTCAATAGAGGAAGAACTAAAACATGGAAAAAATGGCATATCAATCCTGACGACAACTGCAACACCATAAAGAAACACAATCGTGCTCACAATCGCTACACCATATAAACCAAACAATCACAATTTTAGATTTTACAAAGCATCCCTTATTCAATTTTTTTTGTTAATTCAGGGGTTATCACATATGTTTTATCATCCTGGGGCGTTCATTCAAAAGTCAAGTATACGTAAATTACCAATTTTTGTATTCAAATGTTCAACAAGAACCAACCAACATGCAATTCATTTAGTGCGCAAACAAGGACCACCAACGACCACGATTTTCAGCGGGGAATTTAGCCCATACATTTAAAATTATAACCATCATTATCAAATAGTAATAACATGAGAAAAAGAGGAAACCAATGAGTAATAGTAGAAAACTCACTACGGAGGTGTCGTTAAGCACGCAGCAGAGGTGCATTCGTGGCAGAGGAGAGGCGCACAACAAAGAAGATTTCCAACTAAAAAGAAAACATAAAATAGGGGAAACCCATGAGAATAAAATAATCTAAAACTGAGTACACCATTTACCACATCCGAAAAATCCCAAGAACCCACTAAAATCGAAATCAACCCACACCAAGGTTAAACACACTTTAAGATAACACGAAATTATAGAACCCACCTTTGACAGAATGAGTTCAACATACTTTTTAAAATATAAAAGATGAAAAAACAATGGGTAAGCCCTAACCAATAGGTCCTCCACACTAGGTATAATCCCAACGTTTATTCTACAACCCCCCATGATCCAAAGGAATACATAACCCATTCGAAAACCTCAAAACTAGGTGGATGACATGATGGTAAGGGGGTACAACTAACACAGTACCGTCCCTACTCTTGAAGTTTCATATGAGTGTCTTCACATGTTGAAGCCTCACAACACACCCCATTATATGGAAACTATAATAAAGCAAGTGTCACCTACCACCACCATTAATTAATTCCAAATTATATTCTTAGAGAATTATATTCATTATATTCCTTATCTTAGGAGGGTGGATCAAGAAGTCATCCATGACCACAACTCAGTTCAAGGGTCACCCAGTAGGGCTTCTAACAATCACCACTATCACCAACATCATGTGACCACTAACCATTAGAAGCCTGTTGCGGGCACTACAATGCATACCCCTTCCCTAATCTCTTAGATCCAAAAAGCTATGAGATCTCTATAGGAATTAAGATCTATTGATCATAGAGAGAAGCTTCATATCCCCACTTCCCCATAATAAGTTTACCAACACTACACGTGGTATCTAGTGAGTAGGATCATATCCCTATTCAAACTCAATGAGCCTACCCATACATCTTGACAAAAATTAGTGGGAACGCACATATTTCCAATGGGGGACCCCTGGTACTCTTTTCCAATTTTAACATCACACCATAACAAAACTCACCACACGATCACCAGTTAACCAACATTATTCCAAAACCAAAGGAATATACCCATGATTCATTACCTTAAACTCATCCATCTAGGTTCAATAGTGATGGTCAAATTAAATCCATGCTCTAAATAAATAGGGTTAGGAATCCAAATGATCATGTCCCTCAACCCAGTCATAACACCAAAACTCAAGAATATAGAGTGATTCCCCTATACAAATCCCAGGCATGACCATTACTTCGCTATCAACATGATAAAACCTAATATGCATCAATCCTTCATGCCAAAAAATATAACCTAGATTTATGTATCTAAAGTATTCATAACACCAAGATAACCCCACTAATTAGTCTCCCCCAATTACCAAAACTCACTAACTCGCTACCATCCAGATTCACATGCTAACAACAAATGGGATCTAACACAAACCCCTTACATCAGTTCTTACACAATCCTTAGCCCATGGGTGCCACTATTATCCCCACGTCAAAACACACATCATCTAGTGAACCAAACCAACCACTTGCTATAGGTTCTCACACATGCATATACTTATCACCATTGATTACTATCTGCCTAGGGAACCAATTATGGGTATTACACATAACAATGTTTAAGTTCAATCAATCGTACCCACTTTTGGGCCATACATAGGCCCACAAGGTTCATAAGTAATCACAAATCAACATAACATATCATAACTATTAGTGTCACTACTCAAACTGAAAATGTAGAATGATAGAATCGTGCTATCTAAAACAACCTACAATACAAGGGTCTCACCAATTGGGATCTCACTCTTCCCCCAAATAACCATACATAGGTTCAACTCACTTATAAAAAAACTATAAGTCATCATAATCATTCATGGATCATCATTTCTCATTTATATTAACCCAAGAGAAGGAAAAATACTCGTACACTGACCAGAGGCGGTAGAGGAAGCGGCGGTGGAGGCAGTGGAAGCATAGGAAGTGGCAGTCACGGTAGAGGAGGAAAACCCTGCGTCGGTAGAGGCAGCGGCGGTCATGGTGGAGGAGAAAAACCCAACGGTGGTGGAGGCAGTGGCGGAGGAGAAAAAATCAATGGCGGCGGTGGAGGAGGAGGAGGATAAAAAGGAGGAGGATGAGGAGGAGGAGGAGGAGGACACAGAAGAGGAGAAGGATGAGGGGGAGAGGTCGCGGTGGAAGGGGGTCTTGGTTCAGCTTTTGTTAAAGCTTGACCACATGCGAGAGAGGAAGGCCTGTTAGGGTTGTTAAATAGAAACTGCTGGAACCTTTATCAGCGCTCGTTGAAAGCGCTGATAAAGGTATGTTTTGTCAGTGCTAAAATAAAATTGCTGATAAAACATATATTTATCAGTGTAGCGCTGATAAATACGAATTTTATCAGTTCTTTTTTAGCACTAATAAAGGCATCTCTTTATCTGCACAGAAAAAGTGCTGATAAATTTATGTTTTATCAGTGCTTTTATTTTAGCCCTGATAAATATTATAATTTTATATAAGTTAAGAATAAAAACTTTTATCAGTTCTAAAATAAACTCTGATAAATGTAACCTTTTATCAGTGCTAAAAAAGGCACTGAAAAAGGGTATACCTTTATCAACACTTATTTTAGCGCTGATAAAGTTAGATTTATCAGCGATTTTAACTAGCACTGATAAAGGCATACCCCTTTATCAGTGCTTTCTGTTTAGCACTGATAAATGGCAGTGCTTCCCTTGCCCGGTTTTGTGGTATTGCTATATTATTTAAGATAATTAAACCATTTAATTATATATATAATATTTCATAAAATAGACTAATTTCTAATCTATATATGAATCCTAGGTTAAAAGATGTGTGAAATTATAAAGAATACATAGGACATGACATGGAATTCTACTAGACATGGTATGCGAGTCTATAGAAGATTCTGAGAATATACCACTATTGTTTAGTCTTATGGGTTCGACCTACAAGTCATGTCCATTGGTTAGTAGGGCGTGTGGGACTTGAGTGTTGTGTAGTCTATCCATACATGACATGTTTCACTCCCAGTCACAAAAAGTAAATGTAAAGGTGTAAATGGAATTTTTTTTATCTATAACCTAATCCATTTATGTATAAATATATGATATATACATTGAATACATACTATGTTAATCCTAGGGGAAGTTGGTCTGGTACTTCCATACTCCAAGCCATGTCTTTTTTTTTCAATCATTGCGTGCAAGGCACCCTAGACCCACACACCCAGGTTCGGTGATAAAAATTCATACTTTTACAAATTAAAACTGATTCCAAGTGAGTTGATCCAAGAAAAATTTGGAAAAAATTTAAATTAGTATTATTATATCTCATAATAATACCATAAAACTATGTCGACCATTTGGTTTAGATTCATTGAGGACCAATTACAATGAAAAAAATACATTACGAAACTTGTGAACATTTCTCTATAATTGAACTATAGTAGACTCTCTTATAGACATACAATTGGTTACAATCACCTTCATAACCTAGGAAATGTAAAAACAATAAAGGGGTGAGAATATATGATCAGTAAGGGTATACATATGTGATAACAATCCAATATCATAAATGGGAGTTAGACGGGCATATGGGTGTAATAATGATATAGTGGAATGTTATACCCAAAATAGAATATATAATAAATCATTAAATAATAAAACATTCTTCAATCAAAATATTTTGGAAAGATTAATCAATATATATTAGCTATAAGATCATTACATAGTCATGAGTATAATAATAAAACCATGAAAACATTCAAATATAAAATAAACATTAGTATAGGGAAACTTAATATCTAGAACATGTATTAAAAAATGTCATGGCCCATCCTCGGGGCCTGTACCGTGACTACCCCAAGACCGCCTTCCATAGGCCAGGGGCTGGCGACTACCACCAAGGCATAATTCCCGATAAAAAGAGAAGGCATTGCCTTTTTAAAGTAAACAAACACCACAGAGCAAGAAAGCAGAAGTAAACACTAAGTAAAACTGGGTACAATAGTAAGTGCAGAAAAGTAAGTGGGACAGAATACAAACCCAAACTGAAAGTAAAGTAAAATTGGAAAGGAAGTACAACAACTAAAAAGTAAAGCCGCAATGTCAAGCCGTCCACTGGAAGTCCCACCTGAAGGGTGGGTACAGATAGCCTCCTCAGCTCCACGGGTCCAGCCATCTGCTCCGTCTACGTCCAACCCAGTGGTCCACCTCCAATTAACGACTTTCTCCACAAGCCTCCACCATGATCAGTGCTTTCCATCGTCTGCATCCAACAAAATGTAGTGCGGTCATAACCCATGCAGGGGTGAGAATAAGCTACTCAGTAGGGACCCCGAGATCCTCGAAGGTCTCTGAGAATCCACAAGGATAATCCACAAAGTAAAGATAAGATCACGAAGTAACATCTGACATTACTTAGGTATATGCCCATACATATACCAAAGTCATCAATTCTAGTTCATCTCCAACATCCGAGCCCAAGTACAACCCAGTCCACATAGGAAAACGTAACCCGATCCACACAGGAAAGCATAACGTAATCCACAGAGGATATCAAGTCAATAGTATCGAAGATAAGGATTCAAAATCAAGACTCAGTTCACACAGGAATAATTTTTCGTAAGATGATAGAGATGATCAGATGTAGCCACTGATTCATCTAATCCATCAGACCCACTCAGGATCGATAGGTACAAACCCCCGCAATGACCCACAAAGGATTGATAGGTACTAACCCCATCGATGACCTACACATGATCTGACCCACACAGGATCGGTATGTGCTGGCCCACACATGGCCACAAAGCACTGAACAACACAGAATCTGACCCACACTGGATCAGTTTCACTGATCCACACAGGATCGCTGAGTGCTGTAGTCATCGCCGTCGAATCCACAGAGGATTTCTGTATAGTCGTCATCGTCGTCGCAGTTGCAGCCAGCTCTTGGGTTCCCGCACACAGCAAGCTCCTTCGGGGAGGGTCTGCTCCACGAGCCGAGGGGCTGATACATCAACTGACACGAAGTCTGGAGTTGATGTATCAAAATGTTATGTATCGTCAAAAGGAACCCAACGTGACAGACGACACATCAATCAGACGTCCGGTCTGAGAGTTATTGGCTTTTTCGTTTCAGGGGCCCCATTGGTTTTTAAGTCAAAACCAACCCATCCATACTCCAACTGCATCCAAAACACGAGCTTAGTAAGCCCAAAGGACCGTCTCATTAAGAGGAATCCAACAAAGTCAATGGAATGTCAATCAGACGTCCGGAGCTCATGTTATAAGTGTTTCCGCTCCGAGGGCCCGGTTGGTTTCGTGTTCGAACCAACCTAGACATACCCAAAGTTCTACGAAACCTTGAGTTTAATATAACTAAACTACCGTCTTGATCCAAGGATCACATTGCAACTGACGGTGCATCATTCAGAGGTCCGTAGCCCATGTTATGGGCAAAAGACCGAAAGAAGTATGTGAATAGGGGGTTTGAGCCCGGTCCGACCCGGCCCGATACCCCCTGGGTTGGCCCGAACCAGGTTGACCCAACCCGATTCCGAGTTCGTCCCATTAGGGTGAGGCCCAGACCAGCCTGGGCATGTCCCGGCTCGGCCTGGGCGGCCCGGCCTGGCGGCCCGGCCTGGCGCGCTCGGCCTGGCCACCGTGGCTAGGAGGGTCGGCCGAAACGGCCGAGCGGAAGTGGGGGGCGCGCTTCCCCCTATTGGTGTAACCGCGGCCCCCATGTGGGGGGCCGCTCCTTCAGCCAACCGAGGGTTACGACCCCTAGCATTCTCGGTGACTGGCCAACCCGGTCCGGCCAGCCGGTTGCTGCTGCAGCGGGACCACCGCGGTCCCGCCCTCCTTCTCCGGCGGCCGGAAGCCGGCCACCGCTCCCTACTCCGCCGCATCCAAAGGCCTCAACCTTGGTCCGACAGGCATGGCGCGACGACGCCGCACACCTCCACTGCGGCCCCACTCTGGCCGCAGCCTCTTCGAGGTTCTCCAGTGCGGCGCGACGACGCCACGCTTCTCCGCCCTTTCTTTATTATTTCTGCGTGGTGCAACGACACCGTGCTGCCTTGCTCGTGCCACAACAAATTCCAGAATCAAGGAGGGATGAGAGTCGGCCGTGTTCGTGCGGTCTGACCTCCTCCCGTTATTGTGATAACAGGAAGCCCAATTCGAAATTGAAGAACAACGATGGAAGTATTCACGAACAAAAACAAATAATCCCCTACCTCGATGAAATCGTTGAAAGAAGGTTCGTCGCAGAATTGAACGTCACGGAAGAAGGCGTCACGGAAATAGAGGGTGGTTGGCGTCGCGTTACACGGCATCACGTCGTTGATCTCTGAGGAAGGCGTCTCTCACCATCGTCCGTCATTGGAGGTCGGCGTTCTTCGTCGGCGATGGTGCATTCTTCGCGTTCTTCAAGGAGGAAGAACGTTCTTCGGAACTTAGAGATTTCCTCTCTAAATCCTCTCGCACAATGAACTAACCACTCACGAAATAATACTTAGTCTTATTTAATTAACAAACAAGACAAAATTCATTTGAAATTCGAATTAAATTAAATAATTAATTACTTTGAATAAGTTAATCAATTAACGAGTTGAAATTTCAATTAATGGGGGTGCGGGTGTGTTACCTAATTAAAATAGGGGGTTTGATGATGTTGAATTTGTGGGGCTCGTGTGGGACCCACCCCAAAAATATCCTACCTAGTGGAGTATGATATAGTGGGTCCCACTCTAACCACTTAGGTTAGTTTAGACTACTTTAAATAAAAATAATATTGGTTGCACAGTTTTATTTTATTCTTTACTTAACACAAAATTTTAATAACCACACCCGAGCAAACGCAACTGCAGAAAATGTGTTCCTAAGAAATTATCGGCGCTGCGATTCCATCGGTGCACTCGGAATTCGATTCCAAGAACCAGTTCAAAAGTTAGGAAAACCCGCTCGTTCGTTCACTGAACGTACCCAAGGTAAACTTCAGAAAATGATTCTGGGCACACCGGGCCTTGGAATCAGGTGCCGTCAGAAACTGCGTTCTTGTAAAATCCCGAAGAAAATGAAGAAAAAATTTCCATTGAATTGTACGATTCTTTACATTACTCCCACCTCAGGGATTTACATCTCCGTAAAGATACATCTTAAACTGGGGGAACAAATGTGGGTACTGTGCACGCATCTGAGCCTCCCGCTCCCAAGTGCTCTGCTGGAGGTTCTCGTTCTGCCATATGATGCATACTAGAGGTATCGACCGTCCACATAGGACCCGCTCCTGTCGATTCTCAATCTCCACTGGGACCTCCACAGAAGTCGCCCCATCATCAATGTCCAGCTCCCCATGGTCGATGATATGTGTCGGGTCGTGCACGTATCTCCTCAGCTAAGATACATGAAAGACGTCATGCACCCGGTCCAACTGAGGTGGTAGAGCCAGGCGATAAGCCACCTCTCCTATCTTGGTGAGGACTAGGAATGGTACGATGAACCACGGAGACAACTTGTCACCTTGGCCAAATCTATGTAATCCACGTCGAGGTGAGACCTGTAAAAAGACGTGGTCACCATCCTCGAACTCTAGTGGTCTCCGTCTCCTGTCAGCATAAGACTTCTGTCGGCTCTGAGCTATCCTCATCCACTCTTGGATGACCTGGACCTTCTCCATCGTGGCCTGGACCATCTCTGGTCCCACAAGTACTGACTCCCCAGGGTCTTTCCAGCACAGAGGTGATCTACAGGGTCGGTCGTACAACGCCTCGTATGGTGCCATCCCGATGGTGGAGTGGTAGCTGTTGTTGTATACGAACTCTACCATGGGAAGGTGGTCCTCCCAGCTACGACCAAAGTTGAGGACACATTCGAGGAGCATGTCCTCAAGAGTCTGAATTGTCCTCTCCATCTGACCATCCGTCTGATGGTGAAAGGCGGTGCTCCGACGTAGCGGCATCCCGAATGCTTTCTGCAATCCCTTCCATTACCGGGAAGTAAAGCGAGCATCTCGATCAGAGACGATAGATGATGGAACACCATGAAGCCGTATGACCTCCTAAATGTAGAGGCGTCCCAAGCTCTCCACTGAGCCCTGCTCTCTGATGGGTAATAAGTGATATGACATGGTGAGTCGGTCGACAATCACCCAAATGAAGTCGTGACCTCTGGAAGTGCATGGAAGTCCAGTCACGAAGTCCATAGATATCCCATCCCACTTCCACTCCGGGTCCTCCAAGGGCTGTACCAAGCCTGCTAGTACCTGGTGCTCCGCCTTCACCTGCTGGCAGGTGAGGCATCGAGAAACGAACTCTGCTACAACCTTCTTCATACCCGGCCACCAGTGCTGTCGTCTGAGGTCCTGGTACATCTTCGCCACTCCTGGATGTACCGCTAAAGGGGAAGTGTGAAACTCCCTCATCACCTCCTCTTGTAAAGCAACTGGTACCATGGTTCCTCCTCTGAAAAGGATGAAGTCCTCTCCTCCCACATAGAATCCATTAGGTTCCTACCCTGAGTATATCTGTGCACTCTGCATCTCATAGTCAACGTCCCCATGTTGTGCCTCTCTGAACCGCTGAAGAATTGGAGGAGTGACTGTGAGTGACTGTAGGAAGGCCACTCCATCACTATCCATGAAGGATATCTGCAAAGTGGCTAGCTGCTATGTCGCCTCCCCAAGTAGCTGAATGCCCATCATCCTACTGAGAGCATCGGCTACTACGTTCCCCTTTCTAGGAGTATAGAATATCTCAAAGTCATATTCCTGGAGGAACTCGAGCCATCACCGCTATCTCAGGTTTAGGTCCTTCTGCGAGAAGATGTACCTGAGACTCTGGTGGTCAGAGTAGACTGTAAAGCGCTCGCCCATGAGATAGTGTTGCCACATATTTAGAGCGAAGACCACTGCTGATAACTCAAGGTCATGGGTAGCATAGTTCTGCTCATGCTACCTCAACTGACGTGATCCATAGGCGATTACTGCCCACTCCTGCATCAGGACACATCCGAGTCCGGTCCCTGATGCGTCGCAGTAAACTACGTACCCTACTCCCTCCTCCGGTAGCCTCAAGATAGGTGCGCTGATCAATCTCTGTCTCAGCTCCTGGAAGCTCTACTGACATCTATCTGACCACACAAAGGGTTTCCCCTTATTCATCAAAGCTGAAAGTGGTGTCACAACTCTGGAGAGGTCTGGCACAAATCTCTGGTAGTACCCAGCTAGTCCCAAGAAACTCCCCACCTCTGTCACGCTCCTAGGTGGATCCCAAGCTAGAACTGCCTCGATCTTCATAGGATCCACCAGAACTCCCACCTTAGAGATGACGTGTCCCAATAATTAGACCTCATGTAACCAGAATAGACACTTCGAGAGCTTTCCATAAAGCTGGTGCTCACGTAGTGTGTCCAGTACAACCCGCAAGTGGTAGGAATGCTCCTCCTCAGTCGTCGAGTATATCAATATGTCATCAATGAAGACAATGAAAAATCAACCGAGGTAAGGTTGTAAGATCCTGTTCATGAGGCCCGTGAACACTGCTGAAGAATTGGTTACACTGAATGGCATAACCAAGAACTCATAGTGGCCATACCGACAACTGAAGGCCCTCTTCTATACGTCCTCGTCTCAAACTCTGAGCTGATGATAGACTGATCTAAGGTCTATCTTTGAGAACCACCATGCTCCCTTGAGCTGATCGAAGAGGTCGTAAATCCTTGGTAGCGGATACTTGTTTCTCACGGTCACCTAGTTCAGGCGACGGTAATCGACACAAAGTCACAAGATCCCGTCAGCCTTATTGGTGAACAAAATCGGGGATGTCCAGGGTGAAACACTGGGTCGGATGAATCCCTTGCCTTGCAAGTCCTCCAAATGTACCCTTAGCTCTCGAAGCTCTACGGGGGCCATAAAATATGCTGGAGTGGATATCGGGGCTGTCCTGGGGTACGGGTAAATATAAAAGTCTACCTCTCCGGGAGGAGGTAGTCCTAGAACGTCGTTGGAAAAAACGTTCGCATACTGATCCACCACAGCAGGTAAGCTCGGACTCCACACGTCAACTGATCCTAGGATGAGGCTATCCAACTGATTAGTGATGGGTTGTCCCCTCCTCTGCATGAGTCCATCCTGCACTGCAAAGGCTCCCTTCTCGCCGGTGAAGGTGAACCTACTCCCATCGGAACGAACACATCGCACCTTGCGCCTAATGCAGTCGATCTGAGCATAATCTCTAGATAACCAATCCCTGCCCAAGATGACGTCGTAAGGCCTCAACGCCGCTACAAGAAGATCCCAGCTGAAGCTCTCACCTCATAGAGTAAGCTCACACTGCCGGCACCAGTGCGTAATCGTCGAGTCTTCTCCCATAGCAGTCTTTAACCGTAAGGATCGATCCAACGGCTCCGTCGGAATCTCTGTGCTCCGAACAAGGGCAGCGACAATGAATGAATGACTCGCTCATATGTCTATAAGAACTGCATCAAGGGTGGAGTAGACACAGATACTACCTTGAATCATCTCGAGCACGCTGTGGTCGTAGGCCTCCGCTGCTTGAAGCTGTACCTGCCTCTTCCCGCTAGCTCCCTATGGTCGGGGTGGGCCTCCTGGTGGTGGTGGTGGTAGAACCTCGAAGCGTCTCCCACCACCTTCTGCTCGGCCAGCTCCTCTGCCTCATCCACCTGCTCCCTGCGGACCGCCACGGTCGACCCTCTGCCTCTGCTTGGGTGGTCCCTCAACCATCTGCTGCTCCTCTGCATGGCGGGTTGGGTAGTCATGAGCCATGTGGCCCTGCCCGCTGCATGAGTAGCACTGTCTGCCTCTCGAAAGACTGACTCTGCACTGTGTTCCCCGCACCTCTGAGCCAGTTTCCTGAGGTCGTCCGCCTGGACCCATGTGTCATCCGTCGACTGCCAGCTGAAGAAGACTCTGCTACGTGCCGCCCTGCGGTAGGTATTGCTGCTGGTGTAGGCTCAGTAAGAAAGATCTCGATGAGAAGGGCTCTCTCCAATACTCCTGCCTGTGTCGGAATGCTGAGGGAGATCAGCGATGCCCTGATCTCATGCCTCAGTCCCTGCTCGAAGGTCCGAGCCTGGAAGAATGGGTCCCATACCATGTCCGTCAAAAAGTGTGATAGATCGGTAAATCTCACCGAGTACTGGGCGACGGTCAAGCTGCCTTGCCGCAGCTGTAGTAGCTCCTGGATGCGCACCTCACAGAGGGTGGCTGGGATGAACTCCGAGCGGAAGAGGCTCTCAAAGTCCGTCCAGAGGAGAGATGTCTCGTCGTGCACCTGGAGCATCAAGCTCCACCATCTGCCTACTACCGCGTGCAGGAGGCTCGTTTCTAGGATCACCATGAGGTCAGCTGGTGTCCCCACTAACCTAAAAACTCACACAACCGCCTCCAGCCAATCCTCGGCTGCCCGAGGGTCCATCTTCCCGCGGAACCTGGGCGGTCTCTGACACTGATACTCGTGTAGTTCACCAAGGCGACGTGCACTCTCAGCGGCTGGGGTTGGTAGCATTTGTGGCTCGGTGGGTAGTGGTATCACAGGTGCCTCTGTAGTAATAGGGCCCTGTACCAAGGCCTCGTCGCTCGGTGAGCTGTCATCACGTACAAAACTCATAACCCTAGCTGGTTGCCGTCATGGGGCCATCCTGAAAAGAAACAGGTGTGACACGGTTAATACAGTATACCTGGTGAGCTGACACAAAGTGATCACAAAGAAAACTTGAAACACACATGCAATCAATATTTTCGTGCATTAAGTCAGAAATCAGAATTCAGGGTCCTGGTGTACAGATATGTCGGTCGCTGCACCAAAATTAGACTCCCTGGACTGATAACCACACTCAAAACTCTTAACACTATTGCTTCACATAGAAAAAGATCAGAGTCCTGAGTTCTGCAGTAGAAACAAACTGCTCTGATACCAATTTGTCACGACCCGTCCTCAGGGCCCATGTCGTGACTACCCCAAGCCTGCCTTCCAGAGGCCAGGGGTTGGCGACTAGCACCAAGGTGTAATTACCGATAAAAAGCGAAGGCATTGCCTTTGGAAAGTAAATAAACAACCATAGAGAAAGCAATCAGAAGTAAACACTAAGTAGAAATGGGTACAATAGTAAGTGCAGAAAAGTAAGTGGCCATAATACAAACCCAAACTGAAAGTAAAGTACAACTAGAAAGGAAGTACAACAACTGAAAAGTAAATCCGCAATATCGAGCCGTACACTGGAAGTCCCACATGAAGGGTGGGTACAGATAGCCTCCTCAGCTCCACGGGTCCAGTCGTCCGCTCCGTGTACATCCCACCCAGTGGTCCACCTCCATGTACCAACTTTCTCCACAAGCCTCCACCACGATCAGCTCTGTCCATCGTCTACATCCAACACAACATAGTGTGGGCATAGATCGTGCAGGGGTGAGTATAAGCTACTCATTAGGGACCCCGAGACCCCTGAAGGTCTCCCAGAATCCACAAGGATAATCCATAATGGAAAGATAAGATCACGAAGTAACATACGAAATTACTTAGGTATATGCCCATACATATACCTAATTCATCAATTCCAGTTCAGCTCCAACATCCGAGCCCAAGTAAAACCCAGTCCACATAGGAAAATGTAACCCGATCCACACAGGAAATCATAACGTAATCCACACAGGATATCAAGTCAATCTTCTCGAAGATAAGGATTGAAAGTCAAGTCTCAGCTCACACATGTATACTTATTCCTAAGACGATAGAGATGATCAGATATAGCCACTGATTCATCTAAGCCTTCGGAACCACACATGATCGATAGGTACTAACCCCCGCAGGGACCCACAAAGAATCGATAGGTACTAAACCCCGTAATGACCCACACAGGATCTGACCCACACAGGATCGGTATGTGCTGGCCCACACAGGGCCGCTGAGTGCTGACCCACATAGGATCTGACCCACACAAGATCGGTAGAACTGATCCACACAGGATTGCTGAGTGTTGTAGTCATCGTCGTTGAATCCACAGAGGATTTCTGTACAGTCGTCATCGTCGTCGCAGTCGCAGCCAGCTCTAGGGTTCCCGCACACAGCAAGCTCATTCGTTGAGGGTCCGCTCCACGAGCCGAGGGGCTGATACATCAACTGACACGCATTCTGGAGTTCATGTATCCAAAAGTTCTCTATCGTCAAAAGGAACCCAACATGACAGATGGCGCGTCAATCGGACGCCCGGTCTGAGCGTTGTTGGCTTTTTCGTTCCAAGGGCCCAGTTGGTTTTTAAGTCAAAACCAACCCAGATGTACTCCAAATGCGTCCAAACCTCGAGCGGAGTAAGCCCAAAGGTCTTTCTCACTAAGAGGAATCCAACAAAGTTG
Source organism: Viscum album (assembly GCA_963277665.1). NCBI lineage: Eukaryota > Viridiplantae > Streptophyta > Magnoliopsida > Santalales > Viscaceae > Viscum > Viscum album. The sequence goes on along the minus strand of OY728134.1, from coordinate 627,373,675 downwards.
ACGGCACGTCAATCAGATGTCCGGAGCTCAAGTTATAAGCGTTTCCGCTCTGAGGGCTCGGTTGGTTTCGTGTTCGAACCAACTCAGCCATACCCAAAGTTCTCTGAAACCCTGAGTGTAATATACTGAAACGACCGTTTCGATCCAGGGATCTCATTTCAACTGACATTTCATCATTCGGAGGTCCGTATCCCATGTTATGGGCAAAAGATCTAAAGAAGTCTGTGAATAGGGGGTTTGGTCCCGGTTTGACCCGGTCCGATACCCCCTGGGTCGGCCCAAACCTGGTCGACCCGACCTGGGTTTGGGTCTGGCCCATTAGGGTGTGGCCCGACCCGGCCTGGGCAGCCCGGCCTGGCAGCCCAGCCTGGCGCGCTTGGCCTGGCCAGCGTGGCCAGGCGGCTCGGCCGAAACGACCGAGCAGAAGGGGGGGCGCGTTACCCCCCTGTTGGTGTAAACGCGACCCCCATGTAGGGGGCCGCTCCTTCGGCCAGATGGGGGTTACGACCCCCAGCGTTCTCGGTGACCAGCCAGCCCGGTCCAGCCGGCCGGTTGTTGCTATCGCAGGACCGCCGCGGTCCCACCCTCCTTCTCCGGCGGCCGGAAGTCGGTCGCCTCACCCTGCTCCGCCGTGGCCTTGGTCCACCGCGACCATGGTCTAAGCGGCTCGGCGCGACGGCGCCACGCCCCTCTGCCGTGGCCCACCCCTACCGCGGCCTCTTCGAGGTTTTCCAGCTTGGCGCGACGGCGCCCCGTCTTTGTTCGACTTTAATGGCACTGCGCGACGGCGCCGCGCTTCTCCGCCCATTCTTAATTATTTCTGCACGGTGCAACGGCACTGCGTAGCCTTGCTCGTGCCGCAACAAATTCAAGCATCATGGCGGGAGGAGAGTCAGCCGTGTCCGTGCGGTCCAACCTCCTCCCTTTATTGCGATAACAAGCAGTCCAATTTGAAAACGAATAACGACGACTGAAGTATTCACGGACAAAAACAAATAATCCCCTACCTCGATGAAATTGTTGAACGAAGGTTCGTCACGGAATTGAACGTCGCAGAAGAAGGCATCGTGAAAGGAGAGGGTCGTTGGCATCACAGTACATGGCGTCACGTCGACGATCTCTGAGGAAGGCGTCTCTCACCATCGTTGGTCGTCGGAGTTCGACGTTCTTTGTCGGCAACGGTGCGTTCTTCACGTTCTTCAAGGAGGAAGAACGTTCTTCAGAACTTAGAGCTTTCCTCTCCAAATCCTCTTGCACAACGAACTGACTTCTCCCGAAATATGACTTAGTCTTATTTAATTAACTCACAAGCCGAAATTAATTTGAAATTCTAATTGAATTCAAGAATTAATTACTTTGAATAAGTTAATCAATTAATGAGTTGACCTTTCAATTAATGGTGGTGCGGGTGCGTTACCTAATTAAAAGAGGGGGTTTGAGGAAGTTGAATAGGTGGGGCTCATGTGGACCCACCCCACAAATATCCTACCTAGTGGAGTAGGATATAGTGGGTCCCACTCCAACCACTTAGCTTAGGTTAACCTACATTAAATAAAAATAAAATTGGTTGCGCCATTTTATTTTATTCTTTACTTAACCCAAAATTTTAATAACCACACTGAAGAAAACACAACTCTGGAAAAGGTGTTATAAGGAATTACCGGCGCTGTGATTCCTTCGGTGCACTTAGAATTCGATTTCGATCATTGGTTCAAATGTTAGGAAAACCCGCTTGTTCGTTCACTAAACGTACCCGAGCTAAATTTTGGAAAATGATTTCGGGCACACCGGGCCTCGGAATCCGGTGCCATCAGAAACTGCGTTCTTGTAAAATATCAAATAAAATTAAGAAAAAAGTTCCCTTGAATTTTATGGTTCTTTACAAAAAATTTAATAAAAACCTTGAATCATGAGCTAATAAGATTAAAATGTATAACGTCTTTCAATTTTGGAATAAACACTAGTATAAAGAAACATTAATTTCATGAGTCACAATATTTCACCCATACTTGTGAGACAACTCAATTATACCATCATATACATTACCTTCACGAGTCATACACTTGTACAAAATCTTGAGAGAAAATATAATGTGTCAATGTATATATATATCATGAGATTTAAACTTTTAACCAATGAATTGGAGGGTGATATATAACCCACCATCATCATTCATACTTATGAGTGCCAGTTCAAAATCATTCACTTATCACATCAATATGAACACATGCAAATAAAATGAAGTTTATAATACTTTTAAATAAAAACCATTCACTATTCATAAATAACCCTTGGAAACATTAATTGGTTTTATAAAACATGTAAATGAAATTCATTTAAGTTTATAGAATAATTAACCCATCAAAATAATATGGGTTTCATATACTTTTAAAATGGAATCATATAAAAAATCATTCAAAATTCCATCTATAATAACAACAAGACAAACCCATGGAAATTTATTGCAAATCTAATGACATCAAGTAACATTCTAGGTAAATACCATTCAAACAAGATAATAAATCTTATGGTATTTACACTATATTGAAAAGGGTATATAGTAAAGTCTATATTTTCTCCAAACAAATCAATGTATAACATCTAGGTGAAGACCCTTAAATTATAGGAAGTAAATGTAGAATGTTCATATGGGGAAACATTGGACGAGGAATTAAGATTACACACTAATATTATTAGGCAAGACAAAGGTAGTAATTGATCATTACAACAAAAGATATAGAAATTACATAATCCATCAAAAAAGAATAAGATAGTTGGGATCATTTAAATAATATACTTGATCAATAATAAGGTATGGAAAATGATGTGGATTTAGATAAAAATATTTTTTTAGGATTATTAGAAAAAATTGATTTGGAAATAAGAAACATCCATGCACTTTTTAAAAACAATTATATTGATAAAAATATTCTATAAATGAAGGAAAATAATAATTTTTTTCAGAAAACCATTAAATCTTAGAAATAATGTTTTATATAAAATGAAAAATATCATAGAATGATGTGTTCACATAGATAACATTAATAAGATATTATTTTTCTATTTTGATGAAAATTACCCATATGAAAGGCATCAAAATTTTATTTAAAACTTTTTAAAGAAGCCCAAGTGGTATAAAATTACCTTAATCAATAATATAATCATAGAAAAGGATATTTTCTAATTCATCCCATGAATACAAATATTGAAAAGGAATGTTCCAAACCAAAATAGAAGATATGGGGTTGGTTTCATTTACAAGAAATAATTTGGGTAAAATGAGTCAAGGGGAAATGAAATTTTTTGGGGAACAAGTAAATAAATGTGAATAAACAAAGAAAATTATGTGGGGTTTTATAAAGAATACATATTTTCTATATCTATTATCTTTAATAAACAATCATATTTATAAAATTAGATTTGTAATGTAACCATGCCGATTTGAGTTATATTTAAATAAAAACCCTTGAAGGAAAATAATTTTTTAATTGAAATTTAAATAACATGAATAAAATATAATTCTTGATATAATATAACAAATAGGAAATATACAAACCTTATAAAATCAAATTGGTTCTTAACAAGAACTAGTCCCCAAAATTAGGAATTTAGGCCAATAAACAACTATAAAAAGTATAATCTTTGAGGTGAGAATCATTTTATAATGAGTTTAAAAGTAATAATTATAAAACCAAAAAAATAAGTAATAAATAAATTATAAATTATCTATTTGGAATAATAAATCAAATTTGGAAAAATAGAGTTTAGTAATAAAAATTGTAACTTAATTAAAGTAAATTGAGTTAGAAAAAACCCTTATAACCTAATTATCCTATGAATCAACGACCATTTAGATAATGACCTAATATGGATATTAAAACCAAAATTATTACATAAAATTGTTAAAATAAATTAATTATATATCAATCACTCCATATAAAATATTTCATGTGCAAAATATGAAATACATCTCAATAAATTAAATTTAATACAATAACCCCTAACCTAGGTTCGGGTTCATTTCATGGACGAGATTAACTTCCTAGATAATAAAATTAAGTTTTTTTAAAAAATTATTAAGAAACTTATTCTTATATATTTAATATTATAAGTTTTTTATATTATAATATTTTATTAATTTATTATATAGTTTTTGTTCTTGTCAGTTACTCAGATTTTAAAGACGGGGCCGGATGCCACTTGGCCATGGAGGATCATTAATAGAGTGACTAGAATGTACCGGTTAAAAAAATTAGGTTTGGGAGGAAATGATGTATAATAAAAAACAAGAATTTAGGACAAAATTTTGGAGTGACGAATACGGGAGACATGAAAGGGGATGTTTCAGTATGGGGTATTAGGCATTGGGCCTATGAGTTATGTACTAGGCTTCTGTGTTGATGAGACTATGGGTTATGTATGGACTTTTTACATAGGGATTAAAATCCTTGTAATTATTTTGTATCAACCTAGTTAAAAAGTGGATTTTATAGAAATAAAATAAAAAATATAAGGCCTTTGATCCATTTCATGCATGCAGTTACAAAAGGTCTGTTTGGTCGATTTTTCTGTAATTATTTCCATTTATTGAAAATAATCGAAGGTGTTAAAAAATTGATTTTTAATTCATATATTTATAGAGTTTTATGTCCCTTTTTATTCCATTATCAAAAAATTCATATAAATATATTGGTTTAAAAATTTACTATAAAGTATGAAAGGGAATATGAAATGTTACTTTTTTCGGTTAAATTTACATTGCTAGTTTGTTGTTAATATGACTTATAAAATGTAAAATATTATATTTATAGAACCTTAAAAAATATTTATTTAGTTTTTGTAATCTAATATCACCAATAGTTATGTTTCTATAGGAAGCCATGAAATAAATTTATAACATTGTTCATGTAGGTTGTTAACTAGCCAAAACATGAACATGTTATAATTGATGGATAAGTTAGATTATGGGATGATTTAGTTATAATATCATTTTTATATAAGTATAATGAAATTTATTAATTTTTAAATCATATTAATTTTTTCACATATAATAAAAGTCAGGATGAAAAAAAATAAACATATCGCTTTCATGGAGGTAGTAGTCTGCATGTACAAACATATAAAGTTTTCATTTTTTATAGAATAGGTGGAAGTTAGGTAATGAGTAATAATTATAGAACCATAATAATGTTATAAATATCATAATAGTTAATTCATTACACTTTTATAACCATCCAAGTTATATTTTTATGAAATATAATACATGTTGTTCAAAGAGGCAGTAATCCACACATACGCATTAACAAATTTTTTATTTTCAAATGAATTAGAGGGTTTGAAATTAAATATAAATTATTCATTTTATAATCATAAATAAATTTTATATACCATACTTATACATAAATTACATAATTATAATAATACATGAGAGTTGGTTATAAAAAATGAAAGATATCGATATATGGAGGTGGTAGACCACACATACACACGACTGATGTTTTAATTTGTTTTTTTAATGGATGGATATAAACCCCTTAAATTATAATATATGTTTATATTTAAATAATTAAATGTGTTCAATATCTTTCTCCACACACAATACTAAACTAAAATGAAATTGTGATATGTTTAGGCTGTAAGAACCCAACCATTGAATTAACATGAATGAATAGGATTAATCATTTAATGAAATTGATATAGAATGAAAATAAATTGCACTATTAATATAAATTAAATTGAATTGGAAAAGATAAAATGACTAGTACATCAATTTTATACAAAGAAAAATATTTTTCTAAATATTTTCTTTTAAGGTGGTATCCATTTTTATTTTAAGAAACATTTGAATAATGATGATAAAATATTTTTGAAATAAATAATTGGTTAATAATAATTTAATTTTTCATTGATAATAAATAATAATAAGAATAATTTATATTTTCAAGAATGTTATTTTCTTATGATAATATTTTTAATTGTATTATTATGTTTTTATATACAAATTTATTTTACCACTTTTAGAAAATGAATAAGGCAATATTATTTGTATGTTATTAATCTGAATGATCAAATTCAGCAATTTTTTTTAAATTTCATTTTGAAGGAAAAAATAATTTACCACTGTAAATGTTAGTTACCATGTTAGAAAAATAATTTTATTAAATAATAACAAAATTATAATTAATATTATTTTGAACTAAATTTATTTTATTTCTATATAAAGACTGTAATATGATGATTAAACATATTTACAAATAAATTAAATCTCTTTAATTTTCAATTAGTGTTAAATAATTTTATGAACAATTAATGATTAAAAAAATTTATAGAGATATAGTTTTTCAAAATAATATATATTTTTAATTTAAATTTTTATTTTATTAGATTTTTTATTAAATTAAGTTAAATGAAGTCCAAATTTTGATTCAACACATTTAATTTTTTTTTGAATGGAAATCATATATTTTTATTAATAATATAATTAACATGGTTAATTTTTAATCAAGGTTAATAAGGGTAAATGGGTAAATGTGGTATCCTAAATTTTTAATAATTCAAAGGTCACATATAACTTTTTGAAAGGTTATATATGAAATTCATACCCAAATGTCTCATATACAACTTCTACACCTAACTAACCTAACCCTTTTGAAACTACATTCTAATATCTTATGTAATATTATTTTCCAAATATTATTCTATATTTTTCACTTATAACGGGACACCAATTTCTATAACTTCAATCCACACATATACAGGGAAATTACCATGAAAATATTCCCAATTTACTTCTTTTAGATCCCCTCTGCATATTTGGTATCCCTTATGTAATACACTGAGATTTTGTGAAATTTATTTATTCTTAGAATGAATTATTCTTTATTAATGTATTTAATTTCATTAAGTCAAATATTCCTTTCACATGGAACTGACTTGGATTTCTCTATAAATAACACTGACTTGGCATGCATTATACGCAACACTGAGTTTCTATGAATCATCATTTTATTGTTATAATTATTTAATGAGATAATTAAAACCTTGATGTTAAACATAGTAATATGAATAGTAATAACTAATATTAATATATTATTTATAATTTTTTCACATAAATAAAATATATTGATAATTAAATATATAGTTTTTTTAAAGTCAATATATCTTTTAAAACAATATTTTCTTAAAGAGACCACTTTTTATGTCCTTCTGTGAACAATAAAAAAATTAATATTAGTCACTAATATAAATTTAATTTTATAAAAAAAATAATTTCTGAATTCAAAATATTTAAATTATATTAGTGTGATTTATTGGGATTTTTCTCTAAAACTTCATTTTTTTTGTGAATAATAAAAAATACTTTAATTTAGTTAAACATGTCATTTTTTTAAATAATCATGAATGTTAAGTTATTTATTAAATTAGTTTTTAAATTAAAAATTGATCAATTAAGAATATATTAATCTAATTTAGGTCAATAGAGTCATTTTAATAGTTTAATTAGATATAAAAACTTAATGAACTTGTGAACATTTTTTTAAACCTTCTTTCTCACGTCTGTGGGATCAGCATTAATCTTAATTTTTCAACATCCATGATTTGAATTTTAAAAATAGAAATACAAAACTATAATCCGTAATATATTTTATGAATAATAATATCAACATAAATTTATTCCAAAAAATATTAGAGAAAGTCATTAATATTAATCACATTGATTAAGGTAAGATTAAGCATAATTTGGGACTAAGCATTAATCCTATAGAATAGATGACCTGGAAACATGTCCAAAACCCATTGGATACCAATAATTACACCATAAACCTCTTGGTTTTAATTTTATGGGTTATTGGGATATTATTAAATGGAATTTCCCTATATAAAAGGTTAAGTAAAGAAAAGGACAAAAAGAGAATTTTTCTTACCTTTAATATTTATAAAACTTTTAGATACGTAAAAAACATCATATTTTCAGTTATACATATCCCTTTTAAATATAAATAGGTTATTTTTATGATAATAAATTATCAATAATTTTTATATATGATTTAGTTACTTAAAATTCTTACGAAATGATAATGTAGTGATTATTTAGTAAATAATTAACCAAAATAAATGATACTATTAATGTTAAAAGTGAAGTGAAATGATTGAATTATTATCTTAAATTATTTTTTATGATTAATATATCATTTTAAAAATATTTAAACAAAATTTATTTGAATTCCAATATTATTTAGATATTTTAAAATAAAAATTATGTAAATAATGTCAAAATATACATTATTATTATTTTACAATAAATGATATTTTATTAAATTATTTAAAATTAATAAAATAATATATTCTACAATGTTATTTTAAAGGTTTAAATAATATTAAATACATTCTATTAATTTACAAATTTATCTTTTATAATTAAAATATGGACCCATAGATTGCAAAAACATTATGAGCACAGTCTGGGTTTAAGCAGTGTTTTGCATATCACATGCACTTATCTTAAAATTTATTTCAAAAAAAAAATGATTTTATGAATTTTTGAAATTTTATATCATATTTATAATCTAGATTATATATATTATATAATGAATCTTGCTTTATTTTAGTATTAATGTTTAAATTACTTAAGTTTGAAAACTAGGTACTTTAATAAAAACCAAAATAAAAAAATTGGGTAATCTTTGAAGTTAAGGATCTAAATTATTAAAATTAACATATTTGTTGTGGTGTAGATTTGTATATACCATAATTTCAAATTTAAACATTATTTTTCTATTTTTATGCCCATTAGTTAAGGATACCTCCCATTATTGAATACCTTTAGGTTTTTACAAGAGTTCCACTCCCCTTCCAATATAAAAAAGAAAAGTACTCTACCCCTTACTCACACCTCTCAAACCACATTAGACTGTCCAAAATCTTCCCAAATTTTCTAAAAAAACCATCACTTCCTCCTTGAAGTATCTATTTTTTCATTAATTCATCCAAGAAACCTTTTTTCAAAATCCAAAAGGAGTTACCCGATTAAGAGGTAATGCCTTCGCTCATGTTCCTTTATTTTATTTTCCATCTCCACCCTCCACTCTCTTTATTACATGATTTTATAAAAACCATAGTATCATAAATATAATATTATGTTTTTATGTTATTTTTTAAACATTAACTTATGAACACCTCCATCTAACGGGTAACAAACATACTATTTATGTGTACGATGAACTATCGCCTGACTAAATGACAATGGTTCATTTTTCCATAACCGCCTCTCATGAAAGACATTATGATGAAACAAATGTTTATATATGTCATATATTATATTTATTATGTATTTAAGCTTATTTATTCATTTAAAACACACATATTTTTACTTTTGATTTAGTGTAAATACAATAATTTTGTTTGAGGAAGTGTGGATTACCTCCCCCTCAAAGCTATGTGATTCATTCACACACTATATGGATTATATTATGGATAGGTTTAGTGAATACATAGGGTATATAATATATATTAAAGATACTTAACAATGATATATATATACTGATATATAAATATATATTTATTTATTTTACTTTCTTTCTTTCAACCCACCAATTATATGGAAATAACATCCATGCGTACGTATGACCACCCGTCACCATGACCGGTGTATTCCATTTCAAAATTCTATATTCTATAGATTATTATAATAAAAATATAATGGATATAAATAATATTTATATCATTTTAAATTCTGGAATCATGATATAATTGTAAGTACAAATGATATAACAAATTAAGACACATGCGAAGAACAAACCGTATATTTTCTGAAGTGAAACCCTAACAATAGATGGATAACAAAAAGGTAATATAAGGTTAAAATAAAACCATATATGGTATTAAATATAATAATATGGTTATTTAAGTGATTTATAGTAAATTTATATTTATCATACATGTGGTTTTAATGAGTACAATGAGAATCTAGACATAAGGTAAGGGGATTTCATCTCACTATTTATTTACGTGAGATACATGCTATGTTCAACAACTTTTCATTTTTTGTGGTGTATGTAATTACCATGATTGTATTATATTAATATTATATATAAATTTATGGATATTTAAATATCCATTTTATGTTCTTTCTTTTATGGGGTATAAGTTTCAAAAGTTACAAAATCAATGAAATAATTTTTTCTCAATTTTCCTTCTTTGACACTCATATTTTGTTATGCACCTAAATTGTCTTTTAAGGTGTATATAATTAAAATTTTCATGTTATATAATTAATTTACTACTTTTAATGATATTTTATTCTTCATGTCATTCCTTTTTCCTAAATGGAGATTATGACCACCCAAGTTACCAAGTTATAAGTGTGTATTGAGGAAATTCTATCACTTTTCAAGATTGTTTGCGTGTATTCTTCCTTTGATGAAATATTATGAACCATATCAAAAGAAAATTCCTTAATTTTATTCTCCTCTAGTTATTAATGATATATTCATGTATTAGTACCATTATTATACTCTTGGTTACGTAAGATAATTAAGAAAGTGTTTTTAATTAAGCCAAACTTTACCCTCTCTTCAGTCGTAAATCTATGTTCCTTCAACACCATGTTTTCAAAAAATGGTTTTCAATAATATGGAACCATTCTTCTATAACATTTAAAATAATTTTTTACTCTTTTTTCCTTTTACCAATATCTTAAATGTAATATTTATTTTTCTTTTTGAATAATAGACACTTTTATCCTTGTTACTGTGCAAAAGGAATGTTTTTTACCTCATACGACATGTATGGATTTACCCACTGTCATTTCTTTGAAACTTCCTTTCCATTTTTAAAAAGAATATTTTTAGTAAAATGTTTTTAAAATGATTTTTGAATGAATTTTTTTTCCAAATCATTTTCAATATCCTATTATATGTTTCAAAGGAAAATTGTTTTCAAGAATCATTTTTATGTTTTCAAAGTATTTTCAAATAATGGTTTTCAAAACATTTTCATGATTCTTTCATATGTTTTCAAGTAAAATTGTTTTCAAAAAATTTTCATGCTTTCTTTACTTTTTTCAATGTGTTTTCAATAAAAAAGGTATTTAAAATTTTTTTAAGCTTATTTTATAAGTTTTCATGGAAAATGGTTTTCTAAATGGTTTCAAGTATTCTTTATAATAATTAAAGGTATTTTCTAAGAAAACGGTTTTCAATTTTTTTTTTATTAAAAATCATTTTTTCAAATAATAAAGGATTTTTTCCTTAAGAGTCATTTTTGAAAGATATTTCAAAATTATTTTCCATATTAGATGAAATATGTTGATGTTAGTCATGAACTTCTAGAAAATTATCTTGAGGATTCTTTCATATTCTTTATATGAATGGGTTATTCTTAATGTCAAAGTCTTTGTGAAACCTTTTTCTCTTTCATGTTTTATCTGTTTATGAAATCGTTTTCTTCTGATGAAATTATTATGAAACCATTATTTTTTTCTATAGTTTATGATATGTTTACATGTTTTTTATACACATTTCATTTTATGGGTTATGATATGATTTATTATTATTTGGTGGAACATGTATGTATGATTTCATTATGAGATGAGTGAGACCTAGATCTACCTCCAATGCATTAAATAATGATTTATATCTCATGAGATAGACAAGGTTGGAATAAGAAATAAACTTCGTTCATTATTACCGGGTAGGAATGGGAGATGAAGTCATTTCAATAATATAGGGATGGAACGAGGGGTGAACTTAGTTGAGTAATACAAAGCTATAATAGGTGTGAAATCGGTTTAATGAAGGACTTTTTCCACTAATATGGTCACGATAGTAATTTATTAAGTACAATGAAAATCATTATATATGGTTATGTGTTTTCCAAAATTCTGTATTTAATTCCTATGATCTGTTTTCATGGATTATGTTCTTTATTTTCATATGATTCATGTCTTATAAAATGAAAATATTCTTTCCATGATTCATGTATATGTTATTTTATATGCAAGGAATGGTCTTCTATTTTCATGATCATATTCCCATACCCTTTTGGTCATGATTATTCTTACGTATATCCCTTGTTACCCTTAAAAAAATCTAAGACAACCCCTATTATTTATTCTTTCCACCAAGTTTTGTTTTTAATATTTCTAATAAGGGTTATAGTCAAGAAGAACCTAGTGAGAGTTGATGTAGATCATTTTTGTACTAGTGTTTATGTTTCCATGTTTCTAAAGGCACTAGACTAGTTTGGTATTTGGGTGTTTGTTTTTATAATATATTATGAATTCTAAAAAAGTTATGTAATGTTAATGTTTTAAAAGAGATGGTCTCTATACCCTATCAACAAAAAATTTCTTTAAGTCCTACATTTACAAAGGAACCATTAAGATAAGATCCAAATTCTCAACATAAGTATAACTTACCATTTTTGATTTTATTATTTATTCTTCCCATCCACCCCTACAAACCCTTTATAACCACATATATATATATATAATTAAATAAATATAAATAATGTAATGAAATATTTTAATATTAATATTATAACCATTATATATCCCCTTCCAATTCAATAAAAAAACTAAAATGTTACTCAAACAAATGTTCGAACTACTGCCTCTATGAACGACGCATTTTATTTTTCATCTCCACATTTAATGTATCATTATAAAACTGATTTCAATGAATAAATATGTTATTAATATCATGATTTATATTTTTTAAATATAAATTATTAATTCTATAATCAATATTTGATATAAGAAATCATTCCATCATTGATTGTCTTAAACAAGAATACTAAGTGGGAAACCATTTTATTCATATAATGTAATATTTTAATATACATTAGATATTATAATAATTCATTCGAATTTTAATATATCACAATAATAAACACTAAATAAGATTATTATGCTTCTATTATAATTATATTACATCAAACCACATCATAATCATCCATTAATCTTGGTGAGTTCCTATTTGGGCCAGTTTAACCACCTACTTGAACAATGATAAGCATGTATATCATGAGTAAATATGAGAAATTATTTAATGGTATAATATGATATAAATATGTACATAATTGTTTTTGTAATTATAGATCAACATTTAACTCATCAATTAGAAAATCACCCGTCTTTCATTAAGAATCACTGAAACATGCTCATCGTCGATTTCAACCTCATGGATCGTACCCAAAGATTTAATGAAATGAGATTATAAATTTCAAAAATATCTTATAATATATATTAAATTTCCTTATATGATATTATATTTCTGTAATTTTGGATAATAATATATAAAAACACGAATTTTATGAAACTAGTTCAAACCGATAAAGATTACTTACACTCCGCATTAAAAATAGGTAAAAACTAACTAATATTCATATGTATAGAATGATTATAATTAAATAGTTTCAATGATTATAATTATGATAAATTATCATTTTTATTTATTTAATTAACTAAATTAATTATTTCAGATGTTTTGTGTAAGTGTAGAATGAATTACGATTATGGTAAGGGTTTTTCGTCTCAAATTCATCTATTCAAGACATATTTGGTATTATGAACCCAATTTCATTTATGTGGTGTATATAATATCAATATGAGATATAAAATCATGAACTATAATTTTTATCATGATTTTTTAAGTTCAATTACACATCCTCTCTTTCAAGGGGTTTTATTAACGTGTTACTCTAGCCGTAAGGGTTATCTTGGTCTCAAATATGATGCTTTGAGATATGATAAATTTTATGCCCTATGTCTCATTTGTATGGTGTTATATTTATTTACTATCCCATGAATTATCTATACATTATTTCCTTTCAATTAATGGGATAAACTAATCTGAATAAAATTTTTTTCTTTAAATTTCTTTTCACTCAAGTGTTACCCCAATGCTAAGTGTTTATGGTAACTCGATTTTCATTCATTGAGTTATGATCATTTACTAGAACTTATTTTAGATAAGTTAGGAACATTTTGAAAATTGATTATATTATTTAGTATTCTACAATTGTATAAATTTTTACTATATAATTTTTTTTTGAATGCTTCATGTTTCATGGATTGTGTTGCCTATAAGATATTTTGATAACTCAAATCTCTTTTTTTGTGTTATAATGTTTCATCTTGAAATATTATTTTCCATGTTTTGGTTCTCCCACTATAACATTTTATTATATTGTATTTTATATTATTATTTTATAAAATACAAATTAATGGTTTTTTACTATTCTTACAATGTGAGTTTCAAAAAAATGAATTTTTGAAATAACAAAAAGAGGTTTTTCCTCTCACTTTTACATGAATAATTTTCCTCTTATAATTTTAATAACATAAAATTTATTTCATTTCAAGGATCCATTAGAGGATATTATTTTTAAAAATATATTTATTTGAATTATTTTTCATCACATTTTGAGAATTTACCATTTGAAAATGACACTTGAATTTTTATTTTACATCAATGTTAACAACATTTTATAAAAGATGTTTTAAATTTTCAATTCAATTTCACTTATCAATTTAAAAAGGATTTAACCTAATGGGGCTTATGTTTCATGTTTTTTACACTAATATATATATATATATATATTATCATTTTGATTATTGAACTTATGTTATCAATAAATTTGATTGATCCAATATTTTGTGATAATGTTCATAGAATTATTTTTATGAGGTTGTTTTTCATTTATGTGAACACCCTAAAATGTTTACTTTACTACACTAGGGGAATATATTTTTTAACAATCCACTTTATTTCACTGAATCACTTATGCTCATGTTATTCCATCATTGACTCGACTTTATATTCATTACCCTATACAGTGTGAACATACCATTTTACAAATTCATATTAGAGAATGTTCACATAGAAGGATGGTTTATTTATAGAAATTTTGAAAAGTATTAGGATTTTGTATGTTGTTATTAGAATGAAAATGATTATTCACAAGTTGACTATGTATTATATTACCATACAATATCTTTATCTGGATGTGTTATGATCATGTTATCCCTTTTATTGACATAGGGAAGAGTATTGATATTATTGTTGATTATTTAATGCAACATAGGTTGATTTTGTTTTGAAATTATTTATCTTTCATTATATGAATAGACATGTTTTTATTCTGTAAGTGGTTCCTTAGTGAATGGTATGAAAAGTATTATTGACTCTTATGGTGAATGCATTTGACTTAATTAGTTGAAGGGTGGGTCCTGAAATTATATAGCCCCTTAATACATCGATAGATCTCATGAGATTATACGGGTTGGTTTTTTGTGTATACCTCTCCCCATAATAGGATAATGTCTTGGCATATGGCCCTAACGATATTTTTTTATGTCTGACATTATGCATTTCATTTCTATGAGATCAATATTATTAATATATATTTTTTCATTTATTATCATGGATATAGAATGCTCTTAGTTTCAATTTGATTATTAACTCATGATGGTTACTTATACATTCCATAATAGTTCTTCCATGTTTATTCCATGATTTTCCGAGTTATATATTTTTCCTTACAAAGCGTTTGATCTCGCCCCTTTTTATGTTTACATTTTCCAAGGTTGTGACGAATAATAATACATGTGACTTGTTTAGAAGGATATCAACTGTGAAATAATTTAGGAGAGATGTTAAATAATTGTTATAGATTATGTAGTATCATGTATATAGTGGAAAAAATGATTCTTTGATACAAATAGCAAGGGATTTTTTTATTATTATTTTTTCATAATTCATTAAAACTATAAACCTAAAAGATCCTTATGGTGTATGATATGTAATAATAATTATTGATTTTCTAATTAATAATTTTTATATCAAAATATTTACACTTAGTATCAAAGTGAGTATGAAAGTATGTGTTTAAGACTCTAAAATTGGGATCGTGGGTGCTGGGTGTAATAGTTGGTACCAAAGGAAAGGTTTAGATATCTTTAGAGTTTAGGATGTTAGTTGAGGATAATTTAAGGGTAGATAAGTTAGGGGTGATCAAAATTTCAAAATTATAGATAAACATTTTAGATAGTATGAGATTTAATTATTAGGAAATAAATAATATCTTATATAGGGATTAAGATGTGATAACTTTAAAAAAAATCCTAAGACTATGTTTGAGTATAAGATTACATCCTGAGGTTTTAGAAAATTATTGAGAATGTGGTTTTACTAGAAATTGAATCATTATCTAGATATTGGAAAGTGGATGTAGTTCTTCAATAGATGTACCCAGTGGTAATAAACCCTAAGTGGGAATGTTGAGTATTAACTCAATAACCACTTAGTGCATGATAAAAAGGTCTTACTACACACCTATCTAGACACTACTGAGTGATATTCTTTGGTTAATACCATTAACTTTACGAACTATTTTTAAGGATTTAAAATTGATAAAAAATAACAAGGTTAGAGATCCTAATAGGGAAATTACCATATATAACCATGGATTGAACAATGAGTGTCATAGGTTGATCTGAAAGTAGTATATGTTAAGAACAATTTTTTCATCAGGAAAGAATTATTCATATTTATGTTTTCATATAAATATTTTGTTTATTGTCATAACCATTTTTTTAAAAAATATGCTAAAAAAATTGAAGTTAAGAAAGGTATTCTATTGAGAGTATATGATTAGGGTATATACATGTAACTCCATGATATCTTAATATACGATTACCTTTAAATAATTCAACCTTCCCAATAGATTTCTCCACATAAAACACCGATCTTAAACAAAACCATGGTATATTTAGACAAGATATAATTATTTAAGTACGATTATTAAAAACCTAGCCACTGAATTAGTGGGAATGAATATGAGTAACATCTTTATGAATTATTTATAAAAATTAATAGTTGCTATTAATGTGAACGAAATTTAATTACCACAGTAAAACCAACTAAGAAAATCATTTTATGCTTATATATATATATATATTAAAATTGGTGTTTTATCTCAATAAAATGAGTATATTATTAATAGATAATGATAAAATGTGTTGAAAATAAGAATAATATTTATGAAATAAATTAATTTCTAATTGATTAAAAATAAGAATAAAGAATAGTTAAAATTTTAAATAGATATTTTACAATATGAACTATTTCTAATATATTTTGGTATTTTATTTTAATATGAATTATAAAATTTTAGAAAAATAATTTTAAAAAATGAAAAATAGGTTTTGGATTAATCCTAATAATATTTTCTTTAGATGGTTTTTTATAATTTTTCTTAAAATAAGGGTTTTACACATTCAAATGTTAACATTAAATTTTAATACACATATTAAATTTATTTGATAAAATGGGATTTATATTTAGATTCATTAGGTACAAATTATCTGAGTATTCAAATTTTTTATTCATTTAAAATAAATAAATTAGGATAAGGATTAATCTCTATGGTAAATGTAAAATGTTTTTTTTCAAAGAAATAATTTTATAAGAGTTATATAATTAATATCTAAATAAATTAGATTAATATTCATTAAAATAGGACTCTAATATTATTTTTAAATAAATTTAAAATATATAAACCCGAATTATATTAATATTTACTAGGATATAAAGATCAAAAACATGTAATATATAAAACAAATTCTATAAAAATATTTTTTCCTGTATATTATGTTTTAATAAAAATGATAATCTTCTCATAATTAAAATTTTAATTAGGTTAAATTGATACAAAATTTAGACTATGCATGTTGATATTTGGAAGGAAGGGTCATATAATATTTTTAGTAATAAAATAATTACTATGATTAAAGTTTAATCAACATTTATATGGGTAAATGAGGTATCTAAATTTTTTAATAATTAAAAGATCACATGCACCTTCTGTAAATATTTTTTAGTTATGAAATACTTATCCACATGTATCACCTACCATTTCTCCACTTAAATCACAAAAGTGTCATTAAATTACATTATTATCCCTTGATAATTTTTTTGTGAGAACCTGTTATTTATATGAGGTGTTGATACATTAATTTTCGATATAATTCTTTAATTATTTACTCATGTTAGTTCCCAATGTGTTAATGGGTGTTTTGTGGGTCTTTTGGGATTGTTTGGATCCCAGAGCCCTGATTTTTGGGGAAAATAGTCAGGATGCATGTTTAGGAGAAACCATGTAGGGTAGGCTGTATAGTTACCCATAACCATGTGGGACATGACAGAGAGCCGTAGGGGGATGCATGATTTGAGGTAACCATGAAGACTGGTCCACAAGACCATGCCATAACTCTGAAGTTATTATCAGAGGATAATGGAATGGTTGGCACATAGTTTCTCAGACCTTGAGGCCTAATCGTGCAGGTCTCCTCTTGGGGAGGTGGCCTTTGCATAGTTGGAACACGGTTTGGCCAACCATGTGACCAAACCGTGCGATTTAAATATTTTGGGTAAAAATATAGTTTTAAATTAAATATAATTAAACTAAAACCCTCCAATAATTTTATCCTTTAGAGGATGGAATAGGATTAGGATCTCTCCTTAGAATCCCAAACATAGGTTTTGATCTCATTAGTGTGTCCAAACTCTGATTCGAACACCATTTGTCTCATTGGATTCCTACCAGTAAGTACTCAATTCATCTAAATCCATTATTTGTTTATATTATTAAGGAAATTGTTATTTATATGTAGACTCATATGATTTATTAGGGTCTTCATATGTTCTTCCATTTTCTCATGATCCATGCCAAATGAAGGGATGATACTGGGCATGGAGAGTACTACGGTCTGGAGGTAGGTAGTCTACAAATTATACCTTAAAGTATTGATGTTTAATAATATGTGATATTTAAATCATGTTGGTTTCTCTAAATATTGCCAATAAGTTTCATATACCTTAAATTGGTTGTCATACTTAAAACCAAATGACTTATTAGAACCCAAAATACATGTTGAGTTTGTCAACTATAAAGTGATCCATGTCTTTGGGTGTACCCTCCATATGATTAATTGTCATTCAAGCTATTATACCAAAACACCTTTGGTGTTTTTTATTCTAATCATAAAAAATTATATCATATTTATAATGGATTGGATGTAGTGGCATATCGTGACTAACTCCCTAGAAAATTAAAATAAATTTAATTGAATGTGATTTGTATGACCACGTCACCTAAATGAATTGAACAATGGTGATAAAATTGTTGATATGAAATGATAATGAGTTCTGGATTATACCTTGGATAGTATTAAATCAAATGGATACTCATATCTAATTATGTCTCAGAATGATGAACCTCTTTAATTATGCGAAATGGGAATGATGACCCGTCTTCATGTTATATAAATGGAAATGACATCCCTTTTGATTAATACCTATCATGCATGGAAAACCGTAATGTTATATACTTATGAATGGTAATGGGGGACCTTGTCAATATAAACTAGAATGGGGACCCTTTATATAGATATGATACTGACATGGCGTCCCTATTAATGTGATGTTGGGCATGGAATCCCTTTTTATTTTATACATGGAATGAAATCCCTTATAGATGTAATATTGGGCATGGTGTCCCTTCTAAATGTGATACCAGTCTTGAAAACCTTGTACTATGAAACTAGGTATGGAATCCCTGTATTGTGATACTGGGCATGGAGACCTATATTCTTATGATACTGGGCATGAATTACCTACATTATGATACTAGGAATTGTGTCCCCCGGTACATTTAGAGATATTTTTACACAGGCTAAAGTAGATAGTGTCAGCATGGTTTTCCCTAAGGAACTAAAGATGAACCATTTATAGTTTAAATTTTCGATTTAAATTATTACGTATACACATTTCCATGTTGTATACAAAGACTAGATATTTATATACTCCATTGGTGGTATCCTACTAAGTTTATCTCACACCTATCCAGGCCGCTGATGGCACCTCTGCATACTATCTTCCTATAGGTATAGACACGAGGAAATTTACTCTCACAAAACCATGATTTCTTATAGGTTCTAGGATGGGATATTGGTAGAATATTACCAGGATGGAGCTTATGATGCTTAGTTAATTTTTTTTCTTTTGTAACTTTTTGTATTTCCTGTGGTGTATCTGACTTCCTGATACCATGTATACAAGGTTTCCCTATTTTTAGACTCATGACATTATCATCAATTGTATATGATTTAGTGTACCATTATTTATTATTATTCAGTGCTTGGTTATTTATGTATTCTTTTGCTACGGTGGGTTATTGGTCCAGCCATTATTTTGTTTATTTCCACTATTCCATCTATTTATATATGCTTCTTCTGTTTATTTTTTATTACTTATATATTGTTCTATACTATGGTAATGAGGGAATAACCTCCCCATGGAGACAACCTCATCCATCACTTCTAGTTGGTAGAATCTGGTGTATATAGTGGCGCAATTGACTCCATGTGGACAATCAGACTCAAGGCACATTTGAGTGGAACCCAGGATTGAGATGTCAAAATGTTTTATTAGAGTCCTTAACTTTTCTTACCTTACTATTTTATGACAATAGATAATATTTTAAGAAATCTATGGAATTTGTTAATGACTTGTGCCTTGGAGTAGTTATCCCATGTATAGATAAAATCCAAATTTTCTTTAATAGACTTGATATTTTATTTATTTTTATTATTATAGTTGATTTGATTCCACCCTTGGGTGATACACTTGAATTGTGATGTCTCTATTGATATAATTGAGGTTTATCTTTTATCCTTGTCGAGATTATATGAGGTCAAGGAAGCATTAAGAAAGGATCATATTAGGCACCTTGTAGGAAATTCACACGCCATACACAAGCCATGCCTTAAAAAAGCATTAGGTTGACTGCATTACCTGTGATTTTTGTAAGTAATTTGATTACTATAAATAGAATTATTACCGGATAATGATTTTTTAGGGACTTGATAGTTGTTATGTAGAGTTCCTTCCATGAACTAATAGTGGTTTCATGCATAGGCTATAACAGACACCCTAATCAGTCAACTATGGCTCATTGAGTCATGGACCATTGGTTACATGAGATGGAACGTGTTATTGTAAAGATTAAATGGATACCACACTTTGATTATTAAGATGTATGAATCCTTATGGACTGGAATTGGTGAACCATTTCGTTCAAAAAACTATGGTAAATTCATAATTAAATAAAATTTAAAATAGATAATAAAATATAAAACACAAAGCTTGACCTAGTCCCAACTTTAGTAGTGAGAAGTAGATAGCATATCTTTTATTCTGTATGAGAGTATCTATCACCTAGACGTGACTCCTTAAGATGGAAGAGGGGTGGGATAATTACATAGAAATTATTTTTACCCCCCTATTTATATATATATGGATTATTAAATTAAGAACATTATCTAAGTCGTGTGTTTAGAAATCATAGAGAAATGCCACTACGACATCCTCTGGTCATATGCCAGGAGGGTGGTGATTACCATGAACCTGAGGTGGTGGGATATCAACCTCCAGTGATACCACCAGTAGTGACTCCTATGTAACCTCTTACTATTACTGATGTAAGTGGTGATGCTTGATTTCGAGGAGATTGTCTATGACTTATGTAGATGATACAGGGATCCCCACGCTCTACCCCTTCAATGGGAGAGTTGGCTCAGGAGTTCCAGTACCAGTATCCACCCTTGTTTTGGGTGGATGGTGGACCACATACTATAAAGTTATTGATTGAAATGTTTATTCTATATTTGATCATCTGGATATACCTCATAATAGGAGAGTGATACTAACTACCAGTATGTTTCAGGGATCTTCCAAACTCATGTGAGATATTCTAAATTAGGCTCGTAGTATTTGGAAGCGGATTGATGGGATTTACAATAAATATTATTTGAATATTTCTTATTTGAGACCCTGATGTATGATAATTCCATTTAATCCATGAGCCCGAATTCGGGTAAAATGACATTTATGGACTATTTTGTTCATTTTATGGAGCTTTAACACCTTTCCCCTTTCTACATATATGATGATCCAAAAAAAGTGAGACTATTTGAGGCTGGTTTGAGGCATACAATTAATTATTTGGTGAACGTTTTCTAGTTTAGTACCATACTTTATATAGTGACCTAGGACCTTGTCACTAAGGTGAACTTGAGGGAAGTAGAAGGTGTGATCTATTAAGGTTCAGAACCTAGGTGGGGTAGTGGTTTGACTAGGATTCAAAATTGATGCTTTGAGACTGCGCATGTGAGAAAAAACCCAGTTGACACCCACAAACAGTTTCATGGTATTTCACCAGTGTGTGAATCCAAGGAATAAGAATCCCCAATGTCCCAGAGACTCTGTTGAGTGTTAAGGCTATCGAATATTGGGGTATCTACTTCATTTCTATAGGATCTTTACATCTGTGATGAGTGAGAGATGATATGTGCTTGCTCTATCATTTGGAAATGGTTCAATGGAACCTCACTAGGTAGGTAGACGGTGTACTACTGGCCATGCATGTAGAGGAGGAGGTTAAGGTCATGGTATCCAGGATTCAAATATGCAGCTCCATCAGAGGGAACCTGCTTGAAGCTGTCATGCTATACTATAGGGACATGGTTTCTACCAGATCTATTAAGTGAATCCTATACAATAGGAACAAGAACTCAGGACATCTACTATTTAGGGTACTATTCTAGTATCCTCTACTATCATTTCTTCCTTATTTGATATAGGGTCATAAAATTCTTTCATATTTGTTCCTATTATGGAGATCCATAGGCTTCTTGTTGAGTAATCATGTGGAATTATGACACTTTAAATCCCTTTGGTTTTACGATTAGAATGTGTAAACCAATGTAAGGGTTATAATCTTGAGTGAGAAGTTTTAATTTCTTATAGAACATCTTCCTCCTTGATATTATAGGATTTTATTTCATTCTTAGGATGGATTGGTTGGTTCCATATCATGCCTTTGGGGATTTTTATCATTGGAGAGTCTCATTTACAGTATCGAAGGTAGGTACATATCTCCAAAAGGGTGAGTGGGATGTCTAGGATAGTATAGGTAGACAAGAGAATCTCGAGATATGTGGAGTTTCCTCCAAAATTTCTAGCCTCTATATAGATGATTAGGGACTATATCGAACTAAGATTCCTCTAGTAGTTGATTGATTCAAGGATGTTTTCATCGATGAATTTTTTATAATACTTCCTTCGAGAGAGGTAGAGTTTACAATCAATCTATTGCATAGAGCATAAAGGGTATCCATTCCTACTTACATAATGGATACTACTAATATTTAGGAGCTAAAGAAGAATCTATAAGATTTAGAGGCTAAATGTTTTATACGAACCATTACTTATCCCTAGGTTTCACTGGTTATTTTTTCCAAGAAGTCAGATGGAGCCCTCAGGTTTTACATTGACTACCAGATGTTAAATCAACTTTCTATGAAAAATCTGTATCAATTACCTCAAATAGATTATATTTTTGACTAGCTTAGAGGATAAAGGTTATTCTCAAAGATCAACATGAGATCGAATTATCATCAGGTGTGATTTAGGACTTCATATATTCCATATAAAACTTTCTATAGACGATAAGTCTTATATGAGTATATTTTGATGTTTTTCAGCCCTATGAACATGCCAACTGTCTTCATGGATTTGATGAGTAGGGTTTTCTATCCCTATCTATATTCCTTTTTTGTGGTATTTATAATTGAAATCCTGGGGTATTCCCATACTCGTAGTGATCATTCCACTCATGTTGAGATCATTTTTCATACACTGAGAGTGAACTATATTTATGATTTTTACTAAATGTAAAATATGGATTGAAAAAGTACAATTCCTAGGTTGCATTATATCAGATGTAGGAGTTTTAGTTAACCCATAAAAGGTGAGATATGTTGTTACCTGGGAGTATCCCAAGAAATTCTCTAATATATAGAGTTTATTTTGTCTAGGTGGGTACTAAAATCCTTAAATATAAGACCTCAAACGCATAAAAAAACCTATTATGGGATTGACTAAGAAGGGTGTGAAGTATTTATGCTCTGAATCCTATAATAAATCTATTCAAGTGTTGAAAGGGAGATTGAATTTAGTGCTGATCCTGATATTTCTAGAGCTAGGAAGCATCTATATAGTCTACTTTGACACATCAAGTATCGAGCTAGGAGAAATTTTGATATATTAAGATCAATTAATTGCATATGGGTCACAATAGTTGAGGACTTGTGAGAGGAATTACCATATGCATGATCTCAAGTTGGTAGTTATTATGTATTCCTTTTACTATTGAAGGCGTGAAATATTCATAGAGAGTGAATTTTGTGGTGTTATGGACCAAAAAAACCTTATGTGTATTTTTTGTGCAGAAAGAATCGAATCTTAAGTAGAGAATATGGGTTTAATAACTATAGTTTTTTGAATTCAAACTAGCCCATATGCCTAGGAAAGGAAACACTGTTGCCGTTGAGCTATGCATGAGGACTCAGACATAGGATGTTTAGGAATCCAGTAGATAATGGTGGCTTTTGGTTCTGTTTTCTATGATGCACATAGAGGTGTAGGACCATCACAGATAGTCTATAATTTCAGCATTATTAGTGACCTATTTACTTATGGGGAAGATAATGATGAATTAGTTTTTACATCCTAAAGGACTGGTCCTATGAGAGAGTATTTCTTATGGGGAGCCACCTCTAGATTAGTCTATTGATGATAATGATATACTACGTATACATGGGTGTATCTGGGTTTCCACAGATATGAGAGGGGAGGTGATGAGATAATATCTTTATTCTTATATGGTTTTCCATCTAGGTATCTCCAAGATGTATTATTATATGCATCAACAGTATTTATGTCTAGGGATGAAACATTATATGGAATGTTTTATCACTAGGTGTTCTTCCTGTCACTAGATGAAGGTGGAGCACCAGTGGCCCGAGGGCTTGTTACAGTCATTACCATTCTTAGAATGAAAATTGGTGGATGTTTCTAAGGAATTGTACATTTTCTTACTAATTCCACCTTGTGGTAGCGACACAATATCGGTAGTCATGGATTTACTAGTGAAAATAGCTCATTTCCTTCCTATTTGAGAGGCTTTCTCTGTTAATGAGCTGAGAATATTATATGTTTGTAAGATCATACAACTTCATAGGGTCCCTTGTACTATAGTTTTAGATAAGGATGCTTATTTCACATCAAATTTGTGGTAGGTTTTCATAAGGATATGGGTACATAGTGTAAAGACCCAGAAATTCCATGTAATTTTTTTTAATTATATTAGAATTTTACAAGTCGGCAAAAAATTGACGATGCATGATTCTGAGGCCCGGAGAGCCTGGAATGAATTTATGAATTTTTTTAGTACATTCAGTAAATGTGCGAGTGAGTTTTTATAAATTTTGAACCAGTTCTTGGAATTGAAATACGAGGACACCATTGAACTCACAACGTCAATATTCTCTTAAAGTAACCTTTATCTCGACCGCAGTAGGTCGAGGGAGGAAGATAGTGTTTCACTTTTTTGTGGAAGAAGAAAAATAAAATAATTATCATTTTATTTTTCTCTATTTTGAAATTATGGAGGTGGGGACCACCCAATCTAGATAATCCTCCCAATTTGAATTCATGGTGGTGGAGACCACCTGATCCCCTCTTAATGGGGGAAAACCTCTCAACTCTCTAATTCATTAATTATATCATTTATTCATTCCAACTTTAATTGTGCGAACGTAAATTAATTTGATAAACCTATTTTAATTTTTTGGATCCTCTTTTACTTGGGGAAATTGTTGGAAAAGGGGAGAACCATGGAAAAAAACTTCCTCTAACTAAGAATTCCCTCTTCAATGTAGAACGAGGAACTGACCCAGAGCCCAGATTGGAAACTCTTGGGGGAAGCAACAAATTCCAACATTCTTCAATGACTTCATCTTCTACATCTTTACTCCTCTAATTAATGAAAAGGTATGGGTGTGGTTCGATTTATCTTCGTTAATTTCTCTTACGTTGAATCTCTCCCAATGAACAACTTGATACTGCTCTAACACGGAGGATGCAGGCCAAACAATCATGGCCTGAACACTCCACAAAAATTGTGGTTTTTTATGTGTTCTTCATGATAGAGGAGGAGGATGACTGATACCGGCGTCTGGTGCCGGTAGGACTAAAGAGCGGCAGCCGGCACTCCAGCCGGCCGCACGATGGAAGAGACGGTGCATGTATGCATTGCCAGGCATGAAGGAGCAGCGACACAAGGCCGTGATGGTGAAGCGAGGGTGGCCGGCTCACTGTCGGTCGCCAGTGATGGTGGGCGCGTGACCGCGCCACACAGAGGAGGGATGGATGTCTGGCCAGCCGTGAGCTAAGAAGACCGACATCGCGGGACACATCGGCAGGCAGGGCTAGACCCAGTGGGCCGGGTCGTACCTAGGGCCAAACCCAGGTCAGGCCTGGTCGGTCCGAGTCGGTCTGACCAGGTCAGACCGGACCCTGACCAACTTCAACCCCTTTTCCACTCTTTCATCCCTAACTTGAGCTATGGGAGTTTGTTTGACGAACCTTTTATGGGGCCAGAATACTTTTATTGATATGGTCCCTTTGGTATACTCCACTTCAATTTTGGATAAAGTTGGGGTACAGCCGAGTTGGAACGAACACGAATCCAACAACGCCCTCAGGACTAAAAGGCCAATAACTTACAGACTGGGAATCCGATTGACTCACC
Organism: Viscum album; assembly: GCA_963277665.1. Classification (NCBI taxonomy): domain Eukaryota; kingdom Viridiplantae; phylum Streptophyta; class Magnoliopsida; order Santalales; family Viscaceae; genus Viscum; species Viscum album. The sequence goes on along the minus strand of OY728134.1, from coordinate 627,346,957 downwards.
GTCTGTTGTGTTGAGACCCCTTTTACGTGGAAGTCATTTGGGATACTTATTCATGGGACTCCGTGGCAGTTGGAGTATCTTATTGTGTCTTGAGGAGTGGAACCTCCCGAAATCAAGCATGCTTAGTGTGGGAACCCTGTGGTTGGCTGTAACATGATAAAGGGATCCTATGTGGGTCTATGCTTTGGGATCCTACGTGGGTCTATGTTTGAGAGTCCCAATTAGACAGCTCTAAGAAATCCACATGGGACTACTATAGGATCTTACATGGGTCTTCTGTAGTATGATCCTATGTGGGTATGATGATTTAGGATTCTACGTGGGTCTGCCTCTTAACAGAGTAAGATGATTTAGTAGTTACATCTAATCATATTTACTACCGTACCTATGTTATACCTAGTGTGATTGAATTATTTACCTTTTTGGTAGTCTTCTATGTGGTGTAACTTTGTGGTACTTACCTTCACAGTTACATATTTTTGATATTCTTAAGTGTGGCATGACTTTTTGGTACTTACCTTCATGGTGGTTACATTCGTGGTGTTCTTTCCTTCATGGAACAGTTGTACTTTGGTTAAGGATTGGGGCCTTGTGTTTCATCATGAATGAGATTGGTATACTTGATAACTTAGGTATATGTATGGGAATATACCTAATTAGGGTTGTTAGTTGTTTTCATTCTGTGTGGGTTAACCATTGTGGATTTTGTGAGACCTTTGAGGGTCTCGGGTTTCATAATGAGTATCAGTATACCCACCCCTGCACGGGCTATGCCCACACCATGTTGTTTTTGGTGCAGATGATGGATAACACTGACTGAGGAAGAGGTTACTAGGACTGAAAGAATACCAGAGGTGGAACTTAGACGAGGCGTATCTCCGAGATCACCGTTCGAGAGCTGTACCTGCCCTTCAGGTAGGATCCTTGGCAGGTGTACAAATGAGCTATTTTAGTTTACTTGTACTTTTCAGTTTTCTTGTACTTTCTAGTGGGCTTGTACTCTAGACCCTTTATTTTCTTACTATACACACCTATTTACTATAAAATTTACTTGTGTTTGTATCTTATTGTGTGCTTGGTTGTGTGTGTTTACAGATTATAATGGAAATGCCTTCCCATTTTTAGGGAATACGCCTTTCGGTGCTAGTCTCCATCCCCTGTCTTATCGAAGGCCGGCTTGGGATAGTCATGACATGGGCCCTGGGGGACAGGTTGTGACACATAGGTTCTTCTGGGAATATCTTTTCACCTTTAGATCGATGGTCAGTTGGAATAGAATATGCATGTTTTAGAGGAAATGCTTTGATAATGCGTCCATGATTTAAATGGTTCTTGGGATAATAATATCCATCTCATTGATTTCACATATAATGAAATTTATCAAGTGATAATAAATATGGATCCTTATGAGGCCATATACAGTAGGTCATGTCGTTCACCCCTGTTCTTGTTAGAGGCCGGAGAGGTTGTGCTACTGGTCCCTCATCTCATTCAAGAGACTTTAGATAATGTTTATATGATTAAGAAGTGTTTGTGTACCAATCAGTCTAGACATAAATATTATGTTAATCACTATCAACGACCTCTAGAGTTTCAGGTTAGGGTTTATATTTTCTTACGAGTATCACCCAGACTTGGGAATACTTGGATATAGAGGCAAGGGAAGCCTTAACGGTTCTTTTTTTTGGGAAATTTTAGATCTCAGATAGAGTTAAGATGGTATCATATCAGTTGTTATTACATCGTAGGTACTATTCCATGCATGATGTGTTCCATATTTCATAGATTCTCCATTATCATTATGAGCCATCTCACACTTTTGATACTGATGATTTTGAGTCGAATGCTGAATCTTCTTTTGAAAAGTATCATATAAGGATCATCGATTGTAGAAAAAAAGGCTTTTTGAGGTAGGTTCGTTGCTCTAGTATAGGTGATATGGAAGTAAGAATAGGTTTAGGATGAGACTTCGGAGATAGGGGTTGATTTATATGCTTAATGACTAGATCTTTTCTCAGATAGTGTTTCCCCACCCTTATAAGGTGAAATCAAGGAAGAGTACCTTTATGGGTGAAGACTATAAGAAAATGGTCTTTATATGAGGTATGAATAATTTAATTTTTGATCTAGTTTTTTACTTATGGACTTATGTAAGTTCCCAATGTGATCACGGGTGTTTCGGGAATGTCTAGGGATTTTTTATAGGTGAGATCCCTTCTTTTGGGGAAAAAAGACTTGACATACGGTTAAGGGAAACCATGAGGGCAGGCTTTACGATTACCCCTATGTGTGTGAGTATTGATAGAGAGACGTAGGGGGATGAACACTTTAAAGGAACTATGATGACTAGGCCACAAAGCTATACCAAAACTATGCAGTTTTTACTAGAGGACAATGACATAGTTGGTGTATGGTTTCTAACACTGTGTGGCCTAACCATATGGGTCTTCTCATGAGGTTGTGGTCTTTTCACGGTTGGTGCTATAATTTTACAAATATGTATCCCAACCATGTGACCCAGATATTTTGGGTAAAAATACCATTTTTACTATAATTATAGTTAAATTCAAACCGTCATCTCATGTTCTCCTCTAGTGGATAAAATAGTCTTGGGAACTCTCCTTTGAATCTAAATAAAAGGTTTTGATCTTGTTTATCCATTTGAACTCTATTTTTCTCCATGGATTCCTATCGATAATTACTCAATTAATCTTGAGTCATTGTTTATTTATATTATCCTTGATTGAGTTATTTAGATGTAGGATCACTTGCCCAATTTACATGGTGTTTATCCATTCTTCCATTTTTTATCTATACAGTCTAAACGAAGAGCCAACACAAGACGAGGGGAGTACTATGATCTTGAGGTAGGTGGTTTACCAACTATCCCTTCAATTCATTATTTTTTATAATATGTGATATGTGCCTCATGATGGTTTCACCATGAATTTCCCTTAATTTTCTTCTTCCTTAAATTGGATGTCATACTTTGAACCAAATGACATGTTAAAACCCAAATACCTATTGACTTTTTCTGCCTTATACTGATCCATCCCTTTAGTGTTCCCTCTATGTGCATTATTTTCCTTTAAGATATTATACACAAATGCACCTTTGGTGTGTTTGGTTCTACTCATAAATAGTGATATCATATTGATAATGGGTTGGATGTAGTTTCATATCATGATTAACACCCTACTAAATTATAATGAATTGAATTGAATGTGATTTTTACGACCACATAACCTAGTATAATTGAACAATTGTTACAGTGTTGTTGATATGAAATAATAATGAGTTATGGATTATACCATATCTCATATCAAAGAAAATGGATACTCATCTCTAATGATTTATGGGCATGATGACCCAAATTAATTATAGTAAATGGGCTTGATGAACCTTATGCATCTTATATAAATGGGAATGACTTCCCTTCTGCTTTATACCTACTGGGCATGGGGACCCTTTACATTAAATACTTATGAATCTGAATAGAGACCCTTTTTATTATATATAGTCATGGAGACCATTTATATACATATGATACAGTCATGGCGTCCTTATAAATGTGATACTAGGCATGGAGTCCAAATGTTTTTATAATGGGCATGGAATCCCTTATAAATGTGATATTGGGCATGTAATCCCTTATAAATGTCATACAGGGAATGTAGTTCCTATACCGTGATACCGGGAATGGTATCCCTATATTGTGATATAGAACATGGCATCCCCTATTCTTATGATATCGGGCATGGTGTACCTATATTGTGATATTGGTCATTTTATCCCTTAATACATTCAGATATATTCTGCATTGGCCAAAGCAGGTAGTGTCATCCTGGATTTCCTTCAAGAACTAGAGTTAACCCATTTACAATTAACATTCCTACTTTTCATTATTATATATGAAAACTTCTATATTATGAACACAAAATGGATACCTATAGACATTGTTGGTGGCGACCAACTGAGTTTACCTTACATCTTATCCGGGCCACCGATGGCACTAGGGAAGACTATATGATTGCATATGTAGAAAAGGGGAAATGCACTCTCATAGATGAATGATTTATTATATATTCTAGGATGGGAGATTGGTAGTAGATGACCATGCTGGAGCTCAGGAAGCTTTGATAGATTTTGGTCTTTTCTACCCATTTTTGTATATCATGGGGTTTATTTTACTTCCTAATACCATGTATACATGTTTTACCTATCACAACTACAAAACTGGAATTTAACAGCACTGCTATTTATCAGTGCTAGAAAAAAATGCTGATAAATGGAAAATTAATCAGTGCTAAAGAAAGTGATAATAAATTTGTCCTTCTATTAATTATTTTTTCAACACTGATAAAGGAAATGATTATCAGCACTTCATTTTTAGCACTCATAAAAGTTATCCTTTATACATTATTAAATGTTAAAATTTTAATTAATTTGACAATTTTGATAATTAATTTTACTAAATTGTGTATATTAAATATATAGATATATTAATGTATTTAAATATGAATTATATATTACAAAATATTTATGCACTTTACATTAAATATTCATTTATTTAATAAATATTGGTTTATAATAAACAATAAATACGAATTAAAAATATTGACAAATTTCATAGTACTCAAAAAATAATTGAATGTCGTTTGATTTTTCAATTTAACATAAATAAAATGTGTAATGTATTGAATTCCCACATATGTAATTAATTCATCTTTATATACAATTCACACACACAAAACTTATATATTTTTTCAATATTTTTAAAGTGTACTTTTTCTTAATTTATTCAATTTCACTCGTTTTTAACATATAGGCATGCAATTAAAAGTATATATTAATTAATAATGTTAAAAAATATTTGTAAGAAAATAATTATAAAAAATATATTTATAAATGTACATTTACTATATTTAAACATTATATATTTATAATTTTAAATAAGTATATTTTTTTAAAAAAGTATTTATATAAATTTAAATAAATATTTATATACATTTAAATAATTATTAAATTTATAAAATCTTTACTTAAATAATGAAGATATTTAGTATATTTATATTTATATATATTTATTAAATAAATATTTGTATAATTATATAAATATATATAATGATATAAATATATAATGATATAAATATTAATTTAAAAAAATAGATAATTATAAATAAATAATTATAAAAATACAATAAATATATTTATAAATGAATATATTTACTATATCAATATATATATATATTTTTTATGTACATACAAATATTTACAATTTATATATATAATTATAATTATAAATCCCTTATCAATGCTAAACAAAGCACTAATAAAATGAATATTAATCAATATAATAACTTTAGTGCTGATAAATATTGATTTTATCAGTACTGATAAAGAGTCCTTTTACCGTCGCATATTACTTATATACTGATAAATGTATTCTTTATCAGTGCTCATTTTTAATCACTCATAAAAGTGTCTCGATCTATTTAAAAAGACCCTAACCATTTGAGAACTCATCACAATATTATAATTCTTTTGTGAAATCTACCCACTGCATGCACTCCTCCTCAGTGAATTGACTCTCGAATCACATAACTCAACTGCCTCTAGTTGTTCAAACATATCATTTTACATCTGGTGTTCGATTTCAGTTAGGGTTTCTGAAGAGGGTCTGATATTTTCTTCAACCTAGCGATGTAGGACTTTCGATTTTCTTTGTGTATTTTTTGTTTCATTTTTGATTTCTTCTTTGATAATGTTGTTATTTTTGGTTCAGAGATTATATACTATTTTGATTTTAGATTATGAATAGAAATTTTTTTTATGATCCGCTGTTTGATTTACTACTGGTCCATGGACCCTCTTGATATATGGAGTTATTAGTTATATCTGACACTGTACCTTAGATTTTTTCAATGTTTTTTTGCTACTATGTTTTATATCTTCATACTGAATAATATTTCCATATATATATATAAATGTGTATATATTTTCATTTATGTACTCGATTATTGACTACTGATTTAAGGCACATTGGTGCTTCCCAAATCATTATATATATGCTGACACATTTCATGGATACCTTAGTGGACATGAAACTTCAGAGGATATTTTTTAGAAACTAAGTTAGTGGAGTGACATATGTTTCTATTTTGGTTATATATATCATAGGATATGGTTCCTCTTAGAATTGAAAATGGTTCTTAGTTTTATTTTGGAGTAGATTCAAAGGGGTCATCCCTAGTTAATCACATGAGGATTTATCACATCAAGCCTTTACTTTTTGAATCATTATGGTTTCTTAGTTCACGTAATGTTTGAATATATGATTTTTATCTATTTGATATTTCTTATAGAGTATAAGTGAGTTTCTATACGTGACATGTTGGTGTGTCTATATAGCTATTTCATCATTTATTTCCAAAGTTGTTTATTCAACAGGTATGCCTATATTAGATAATGATGATTTTGGGTCTGAATGTCCATTGACCCCAAAATAATGCTAGAATTTTTTTGACCTCTGGTACTAATTGTTTCTATTGGGGGGGGGACCTCTCATTTATCTTTTTTACACCCAAAGTTTATACATACTTTAGTTAATTTGAGGTGTGTTAGAGGTTATATGATGATCTGACCTGGTGTTGTTTGGGTAATTCAGGATAGGGTCATTACACTATCCATCTTCTAGTTTACACCTATAATGTTTAGGGATAATATATTTTATTATCTAACATTATCTCCATATCATTTTCATATTTTTGATATGATTCAACATAGTGTATCTATCCATGTCCTTATCATATACCCTCAAATTAGAGAGATTACTAATAACATGATTCATCAGAAATATGATGCACCCCCTATGTGCCTTCAATAGGAATCCTTATCACCCTCACTCTCTCTACATGGTTGATAATTAGGTATAAGGGATTCTATAAAATTTAACATATATTTTTGGTATAATATAATGCATTAGTTACTGTACTTCTTATAGAAGTATCCAGCTGGATATGAGATTCCCTTTCTCCAATTTAGATCATAAGGAAAGTGATTTAGTTAAGTAACATTCCATTATCTAAAAAAATAAAATAATATTTATTACATTTTAATGATTATTGATTGTGATTTCATTTATGATTATATTACATATACCACTATTTTTTCAAATCCCAACAACCCTTATTATTGAATTAGGAATATCTAGGTCCTCAGATATTCTAGTAGGAATGATCCATATTTCCTTTAATCTAAGTACTAATGCCCTCAAAAGAAGATTTATTCCTTTATTTTCAAATGCAACAAAATACTACAAAAATAATTATAACTACCTCCCTTTTAACATTAGATTTATTCCTCAATCCATGAAACCACTAATCTAGTTGATTGAATGAGAGTTTATTATTCTTTTTATCATATTCTAGTATCTTATGACTCCTTAATCACCTATATTATATTTTCATTTTTAGGGGATTTAAGAAATATTTCATGTGGAGTAATTATTTTCATAAATTAGATTACCCATTTTATTCAACATACAAAAATTATTTGAAATAATCAAATGATGAGTTTCCCTAATTAGAATTGTCTATAAGTTTCAGTTTTTATAATGAATATCTTATGTTTGTTTATTTATATTAAATTAATCTTTTATGACCCCAATAGGATAGATATTAACTGAAAATAGATTCATTATAGTCATTTGAAAAATGAATATGAATATATAGTTAAATATTTTATCAAGTTTGCAAGAGATCATGCAGAAAACCCTTCTAAAATCCTCTGTCTATGTTTAGATTGTTTTTATTCAAGAAAAATTTTCCTCACAGAGTTGGAAGAAGATTTGATTTTTCATGGAATATATCACAGCTATGAATATTGGACTAAACTAAAGGGAAAAAATAAAGTGGAAATTGATTGGTATGATAATAAAGTTTATGAATCTTTTGATATGAATACCTCTATAAAAGATGATGGATATCGCATGGATTAAATGACAATATTGATTGAAGATGACCTTAATGATTGTACAAAGTTGTTTGAGGAGTTAAAGAGTTTTTCCAAGAAACTATTTTACACCGGTTGTATTAAATATACATCATTGTCAGCTGTATTGATGTTATATATTTTGAAAGCATGCAGTTGATGGAGTGACAACGAATTTACATAACTACTAGGTCTTATAAAAGATATGATACAAGAAGAAAATGAACTATCATGATAAACATATGATGCTAAATAAATGCTACGTTAAATGGGAATGATCTATACAAAATAAATTTTTGTCCAAATGATTTTATATTGTTTTCCAAGGACCATGATTCAATCATAAAATTCCCTAAGTGTGGCATAGATAGATACACAAAAAATGAATCAAGTCCTTAAAAATTTTTATGGTACTTTACTATAATAAAATGGTTTAGAATACTATTTTGATGTTAGGAAACTGATAGAAATTTAACATAGTATAAATATACAAGAATTTGATATGGGAACCTATATCATCCAGTAGATTCTCCTCAGTGGATGAAAATTTATTACGAGTTTCATGAATTTGTAGATGAGTTAAGAAACATTCTTCTGGAATTACTTATAGATGGGATAAATCCATTTGGGGTAAAGAGTAGTACTCATAGTACATGGATCATCTTTTTGGTGAATTATAAAATTCCTCCATGGTTCTGCATGAAGCTCAAATACATTATATTGTATCTTCTTACATCTAAACCAAAGAAACCCAGTAATGAAATTGATGTCTATTTGGATCCATTGATCGAAGATCTGAAATTGATGTGGGATAAAAGTGCTAAAATTTTTGATGCTCATATAAGTGAAGAATTCACATTAAGGATAATGTTGTATAGAACAATAAATAAATTCTCCACTTATGGAAATTTATCAGGTTCTAGCATTAAAGGTGTGTTGGGGTGTCCCATTTTTGAAGAACGCACATAATCAGTGGGGTTAAAAGATTCCACGAACACAATGTTTTTAGGAAAACTGATGTTTTTACCTCAATGATGTAAAGACTGATCTTAGAAGACATCGTTTGATGGGAATATCCACAAGGTATAACACTATCTCCAGTAACAAATGATAAATTGTACAAAAAAGTAAAACAATAATGACACTATTTTTAGTAAACCATTTTCGAAAAACAATACAAAATCAGGTTGGAAGAAGAGATCAATTTTCTTTGAATTATTGTATTGTATTTTTATGTATGTCATACATTTTATTGATGTCATTCATGTACAAAAAATTAATTTTATAGTGTTATTGGAATATTAATTAATGTACCTAAAAAACAAAATATGGAATCAAGGAAAGAATAGACTTGATTGAAATAGGGATGTGGGAAGTGTTGGAACTGGTGAACGGTAAAATACATACTTTCCCCCCAGTATCTTACACTCTATCCAGATAGAAAAAATTTCAAATTTTCCTTTTCCTTAGTAGTATAAAAGTTCCACATGGGTATTCATCAAATATCAAGAATGTCATTTCAATGTCAAATTTGATGTTACAAGGAGTAAAATCACACGACTATCATGTTTTGATGCAAGATTTAATTCTTTTCATTTTCCATTTCATTCATCTTCAAAATGTAAGACATACATTAACCAGACTCTGCTTCTATTTCAAAGCCATATTCTGTAAATTTATTGACTTGGTGAAGTTTCCCATCACGAATAAAGAGATTTCATTCATATTATGTGAATTAGATATGTTCTTCCCACCACCATTCTTTGATATAATGGTCCACCTAATGGTTCAATTGATCATAGAGGTTCAACTATGTGGTCTTATCAATTATAGATGGATGTTACCCATTGAATAGTATATGATGATTTTTAAAGGGTATGTCAATAATTGAAGTCGACTAGAAGGTTTTATTGTAGAATGATATATTTTTGAAGATGCTATTGAATTCTATACCAATTTCCCATCAGAGGTTGAAAGCATTAGTGTCCCAAAGCCTCATCACATTGAATGCCTTATGGGTGAAGGGATTTCCAAAATATATTTTGTTACATTTAACCTGATAGAGTAAGAGTAAGAACATATTAACATATTATATAATAGTGAGGATGTTGATCCATGATTTTAATCTGACAATGAAATTATTAGAGATTTGAATCCATCAAGGGGTGAATGATGGATCTAAAATAAACATAATCAATTGTTTATAAGATGGTTCAGAGATCAAATTTATAAGGAGTTACCTGAAAATTTGAATTCAATTTCTGAATGACTATAATGGATAACCAGAGGACAAATGAAAATGTTATATCCTACAATGGTTTTTTAATAAATAGTTCTAAATTTTATACAAAAGAACATGATGAATTCAGTAGGATTAAAAAAATGGAGTTAGACTTGTGGATGAAGTGATGCAGATATTTTGTTCAAAGATAGAAATAAATTTTATGAAAATATGTCATATTTTGGCATTATCAAACTGATATACGAGTTGGATTATACAACATTTCAAGTGCCAGATTACTATTTTAAATGGGTTGACAATATAAATTGTGTGAAAGTTGATGAAATGAGATTTGTGAAGGTTAATATCATTTTGGAAGGGAAAAAAATACAACCCATTCACAATGGCATCAAAATAAGTTCAAATGTTTTATGTATCTGATCTAATAAACTAGATTTGGTTGACTGTTCTACCAGCAACTAAATCAAATGTCGAGTCAGCTGAAAATTCAATTGAGGTTGACCCATTATTTAGAACATAACAATCAGTACATGTTGTTCCCAATGTAGAAAATATCTTATATGTTATAGGAGACCACATATTGAGGATTTGCATTACTGATAGAGGAATCAGATCCTTAAATCCTTTAAAAAAATAAATATTGTTTAATAAGAAAGTAAAAAATAATTAATATATTTTTTATTTTTAATATTATATGTTCTCTATTGCATTAAAATAATATAAATTAAATGTTAGACTACTCATACTGAAAATTTATTCTACACATGATGATATTACCAAACACTCAAAAGAACAAACTATAATGAAGAAAACCCTTTGGAAAGATGTAAAGGTAATGTTATGATATACTTTATCTATTTTACCAAAAAAATATATAATTGAAGATTTATCCAATTTTCATTATTCCTTGAAGATATTGTTTATTTTAGAAGATATATGTCCATGTATCATGCCTTTACAAGAATAGAAAAAATGTTGTCTCTACTCAATAATAATGGCAATCTTGATGTTTTCACTATAAAATCATTGGCCATAGAATTAATTAATTGTGTAATATTTATGTTCAATTTAATTATTTTTAGTATTAATAACATAATAATTGTTTTCTTATATAGGTGGATTATTTTTTCGATTTGGTGTACTCTATCCATATTTCATGACTTTCTACACCAAAACATCTGCAAAATTCTTCTCCCTCAAAACATTTTCACCCCTATAGTGGTGCATTTATCACTTTCTTTCAAGATAACTCTATTTCCATTATAGGAAGAGAATTGATGATATCTCTTTCCAATAACATAGGCAATATTGATGTTTTCATAGTAAAATCATTATCCATAGAATAAATGTATTATTTCATATTTATGATTATTTTTTTCTTTTTAGTATTACACACATAACAATTATTTTTTATACAGGAGGATTATTTTGTTCAAGTTAGGGAGGTCTGTCTAGATTTCATTAATTTTTTCACCAAAATGTCAAAAACCTTCTTCTACCTCGAAACAAATTTCACCCCTATAATGGTGAATTTATCACTTTCTTTCAAGTTACCTCCACTGCCTTTGCAAGAAGAGAAACGACGATGCCTCTACTCAATTAAAGAGGTGATCTTGATATTTTCACAATAAAATCGTTACCTATAGAATTAGTGTATTGTTTAATATTTATGTTTAATTTATTTATTTATAGTAATACTTATATAAAAATTGTATTTTTATAGTGGTGGATTTTTTTTTGAGTTGGGGTGATCTTTCCATATTTCATGCCTTTCTACACCAAAAATTCCACAAACTTCTTCTCCCTCAAAACCTTTCACCACTATAGTGTTGACATTTATTACTGTACCTAAATTTCCCTCCCCTTCTCAATCATAGAAGTGATACTGATATTTTCACAGTAAAATAATTGTTTATAGAATTAATTTATTATTTCATATTTGTTTTTAATTTATTTAATTTTAGTATTACTCATAATAATTGTTTTCTTATGAAGGTGGATTATTGAGTTGATGTTGTTTGTTCGGATCTTCTCATACACTGTCGGCAGTTCAACAAAGAAAGTCAATAGAAATTTTGGAAACATTTATAGTTAGTATTTATTTGATTTGTTGGGATATATAGTAATCATCCACACCTCAATCTGACACAAGATGTTACTAGTATGACTCCAAGTACTAATTTCTATTTAAAATAGACATAAATATTAGAAACAAAAGACAACTGACATAATCAAACCTGATAAAACATATTAATGTTGTTTTGATACTTTAATACAACAATCCATAAGTCATTTTTGACATGTATGAAAAAGTTGTACCATAATCCAAAACATGTTGTATCCGATATGACACCATGTGTTTTCAGTTTAAATTCAATATCTGAATTTAAAAAGTGTCACTCAATAAAAACCAAACAAACATGATCAGATTTTTTTGATGATTTAGCACATCAATTCATAAATCATTTGAAACATGTAGGGATCAGTCTCATATAAAACAGATACACGATGTGTGTAGAGACCCAAAGCCTGACGTACATGGACATTACATTACTTTTGCGGATTACTTAGTGCATAACAAAAACGCACACACAAGGATCGTAATAGTTTAGTGTCTTTGGAAACTCGGAATATAATCTTCTAATAGTGGTGAAAGATATTCAACATCTCCCATAAAGATCTTCCCTTTTTTACCTAAAACCTTTCTATATATCCTGGGGAAAAGAAAACATAAAAGGGTGACCTCAAATGCTCAGTAAGGTTAAACAAAAGAAATATCAATCACATCATATTCAAAAGAACATAACATTTTGGAAATCTTAACCAGCAAAAGAGAGCATAATTTCATAACATGGGATAAATCATGGCAATTAAATGTAATCACAATAATCATAACTTAAAACATGAAACTTTGTGTCATACACACTTAATCATAGATAATCATTTCTTGTTAGTCAAGACTCATTGGCAAGACTATCTTAGTGGACAAAGTCCATTTCTGAATCGAGTAACCCTCGTTTCAGTCCTGTTTCACTGAACCGGTATAACCTACCATTTCAGCCATGTCTATCTCATGAGATATAAAATCTTTACCCAATTCATTGGAGGGAGATATAGGTCCCACCCATCTCATAATGATACCATTCTTATGTGTGCCACAAAATCATAAATCATACATCATTGCATAACCCATGTAATACAAATGGGAATCTTAAACATCATGACATCATAAAACAATTAATATAAGATAAAGGAATTCATAAAAACAATTCCATCACAACATAATAAAATCAATGTAATAACAGGGAGAACCCTTTATTATCTTAGATGGAAAATAATTTTGATAAAACACTTGAACTCCATTCTTGAGGAAAATATCCTTTCTTCTTCAAAAACATTTTTCCTTTCTTAACATGTCATACAACTTTAAACTAAAAGAAGATTATTAAAAATAAACTTGAAAACATTTAAAGGGACCTTATTTGAAATAATGTTTTAAAAATCCATTCATTCTGTATAAGTTAAAAAAAACATTCTTCGTACTTTTTTTCGTAAAAATCAAAAAGTACCTCGTATGAAAAACGACAAAAGATTCCTTTCATATCTTTTACTAAAAACTCACTGAAGGGTAAAATTGGATTTAAAGAATTGTAGGTGGATGGAAATAATATTACATATTGGAGAAACATGGATGTGGATGATAAAATACACCCCAGTAAATGCCAAAGTATAAACAATCTCAGATAAAAAATGAGATTGTGATATTTCCCTTACCTTAGGTCCGACTTGCTTTGTTAGTGTCCGAACGTACTGTATAATAATTTAAATAATGTTATTGACTTATTCCAGAATCATAATAATTGTTATGATATCATATATGGTTCACTTATGACTTTATTTTGCCCGTTCTTTTGTAAATTCCATGTTGAAGAGCGATTTGGGTAAAATCGTTTCATTTGTCGTCCGTGTTTTGACTTGTAATTATTCATATGATTACGTAGATCATGATTACTTAATTATATAATATAAAACATGATTTATATATAATATATATTCATAATATACATATATATAATAAATCAGTAAATGGAAAGAAATACACCGTTCATGGAGACGGTAGGCCGTACGTACGCATGAATGCTGTTTTCGTTTCCTTATTGAGTTGAACGGAATTAAGTAGATGACATACATATATATACACATAAATCAAGTATCATTATTATGTCATATATTTCATGATTACTTATTATATATACTTTACAATCATTCATTAATGGTTAAAGTGGAGAATGAATCTCATCGCGTCGTGGAGACGGTAGTCCGTACGTACGCACGAGCGATGATATCGTTCTCATGACCGTGGGACTGAATTGGAGTGTATGTATACTATTTCATAATCAATATCACTTTAAAATAATAATATATAGTTATTATTTACACCATTATACCCATCCAAGTAATGTGGTGGTGGAAAATAGATTTCACCATGGCGTGGAGACGGTATTCTGTACGTACGCACGCACGGTGATTTCATTTTCCGTAGGATGGATAAATGGTGAAATAGGGTTGTTTAATACTTATAATAACATATAGGTATATGAGTGATACTGATGTTATTACTTCATAATGAAACAAACTAATAAGAATAAGTGGAAGAAGAAATAAAGGTGAAAGAATCGGTAACGGAAATTACCCCTTCTTTGAAGCGCCTCTTTGAGACCTCCTCTTAAGGCACTAAAATTGGTCTTTGAGGTAGACCAGAACATCTAGGATGTTGCTAGGGAAGTGGAGAGGAGAATTTGGCAGGGGTTGGATGAGCTTGAAGGCTCAAAGTTGTGTGAGGAAGAGAGGGAGGAGGTTTCCTTTTATAAGGGAGGAGAGGGGCACCTTTGGAATAACTAAATATATTATTTTATTATAAAGTCATGTTCGGTTTTAAATAGCTCCAAATTGATTTATTTCGTGGATAAGGTGGGTATGGGGCTAAATACTCTCATACAATAGAATTTAGACAAGTTTAGGTTCCTATTTTAATCTTATCATTTAAATTTAACATTAAGTTAAATAATTTTACTTTTACCATGTCTTCTTGCGTTCTTATACTATAAGGTTAATAAACTTACTATAACAAGGCAAACGAACCACAAATTGTTTATTATTAATATATATAACCTTATCTAAGTCATTTGGCCAAACCTTAGATTTTTAGGAATAAAATAACAATTAATAATATAATATTTGTTTTAAAAACTATTTTATGTCAATTTTGACACTATTTAGTAATTGATTTTTGTGAAAATCATAACAGAATGATAAGTTCGTAAAAAGTTAATTAAATTAATACTAACATGTCATATTAACCTATAAAATTAGTGTAATTCATAAAAAGTCTTAAATTATATTTATTTGGGTATTTATAACATCAATTATGTCAATATTTCATTAATAAGATAATTACTGCATCATCATTGTGTCATAAATAAATTAAATTATTTAATGTCTAAAAATTAAAAATAAAATACCAATATGTAGGAAATAGTTATATATTTCTAATTAATATTTATAGTCGAATTTAGATTTTGTATAACCTCATATTAAAAATGTTTTAGTAAATAAACTTTGATTTTAACTCTTTTAACCCTTCTTTAAATAAATTAATAATTAATGTCCTAATCTAATCCAAGTGGGCCTAAATGGTCATATTTTATTCCTAAGTTTGTTTTTGGTCGAATTACACTTGTCCAATAGAATTAGGAAATGTGTTAGGGTAATAATAATATCATTTCTACCCATAATTACCCTATTTACTTTTAACCGTGGTAAAAAAGTAAAAAGTTACTATTCACCAAAAAATTATTTTCATCTCATTGAACCACATTTTACTTACTGACATCAACCGTGTCTCTCGGATTTTTGAAATTCGCTCATAGAAGCGGTAAAATTATGTTTTATGAACAATTCAGTTTTTTTTAACTACCACTTAGTGGTTTCACTATTCATCAAAAATTGAAAGTTTTCAGAAAAATACCAAAAATTAGGTCTAAGCTATATTTGATATTATGAACTCAAAAATGATTTCTATTTTACCAAATTCAAAACATATAAGTCGCATTAATTAATTTAAAAATTAATTCCCGTCGTCAAAACAAATAGCGTGTTCTTAAGAGATAATAACTATCAAAAGATTGACACTTGTTTATGTCTGGTTTAAATGTGAAATTACATCCAATGACCATCATTGTATTAAATTGTAAAAATATATTCTAAATATACTTTAAAACCACTCAAATTAATAATTTATCACTATTAATTATTTCGATTGAAAAAGTTGGTTTTAATTAAAATTTAGTAATTTTCACTATTCATCAAAATATGAAATTTATCCGAAAATCCCCAAAATTTCACCCTAAGATAATTTCGATATTACGAATCCAAAAATGAATTCCATTTTGAAAAATAAAATTACAAAATTTCAAAAAGTGGTTATTACTATTCATAACGGCTAGTTTCAATAATATTTTAATAGCATATTGTTGTTTAGTGAAACTCGTTATTGCGTACTACACACGCTATCGAGGAAGGTCGCGATTGAGTGTAATGCAAGGCAAATCAAGGATGCGTGTTGTGAAAGCTCCTTTTGGTGTAGCGTACAACACAAGACATTAGTGAAATTAAAAAGAATATTTTTCATAAAATCTCGGGGTGTTACATTCTACCCCCCTTAAAATGAATTTCGCCCTCGAAATTCGTTGGGGTTATAAATGGTTTACTATTTGAAAGTTTCTTTAATAGAAACCCACATCGTAAAAAGGAATACCAAAACCAATCTTTAAAAATGAAAGTATGAAACGCAACGGTTACCCAAATAAACTAATCACTGGGTTTCCACATAGGTGAAAATATGGATATGGAAGAAAAATCTAACCAGCATGTTCTGATGGAGAGTGGTAGAGAACATGGCTATGGAAAAGCCAACAATCTCAAATCCATAAATTTGTGACGATATAAGGTACCATCCGATTAATCAGATGTAAGAGCACTAGGACAACATTTTTAGTTTTCAAGATTGTTTCCCTAAAGTTGAAGAATTTGAATTAGAATAAATACTTACTTTATTTTGGTACAATCTCACTATTGTTCGTTCCTTGAACAATTTCCACTTCATCTCTTAAATAAATGAAGTTGAATTTGTTATTCGTGAAGTGTTAGCAGATCATGTGATAGAATGACGGGTCATTCCATCTGTCTCAAACAAAAGGTTAGCAAAAGTTATTAAATATACATAAGTCATTCTATAATGAGATTAATCATATATGGTTCCTAAAATGAACTTTTACTTCATATATCATACCGCTTAATAAAATAAAACTAGTTTCTACTAATCAGGGACTTCCTGTAGGCCAGTGGTAGGCGATAAAGGCCAGTCACACTTTGGTTGTGGGTTCGATTCCCACAGCCTTGTCCGAAGCGATGGGATGTCGCCCGTCCTGCAGGTTGTCCTTTTTCTAAATCTATATTATTATAACCTCCCATCAATAATATCGAAAAACGTTTTATCCTAACTTATGTCTAACATAATCCATTCCAATATTTAGGCTTATCTAAAATACTTCGGTCCAAGCTCATAGTATAAAGAAAATGATTACTTGAAATGTCACAGAAAAATCACGTGAATGCCATTATTTATCCCCCATATATCATAAGATATATCTTCTTGGTCAAATTACAAACATGTGAATACCTTAATCATGTATTCTCTTAAAGAATGAATACCCATTGAACCTTAGTGAAAACATGAATGCAGTTAAAAGTTACCACTTTCCATAAACCAAAATCCTCAAAATTATTTATACTCAAACCATTATATCACTTAGTCCTTATATCAATCATGAGCTCATGAATACAATCAAACATCTCATTATCGTCTTATCCCTTCATTATGCGCATATCATCAACATTCCAAAAATATCTGAATAGCCTTTCATGGATACTGGTACCATTAATCATACACTTTCAAAACTCAAGGAAAGACATTAGTGTAACAATCCTTAGATGTCTCTTTATTCCATAGTACCATGAGATTACTTATACAACATTACACATGATAAACATGTCATCATTCCACTACATTCTTAAACCATTGACCGAGCTTCAACAATTCTTTCATCTCACATATCATTTGTAGTCTCTTCATCATCATCAACATAAATACTACCCATACGACCATACTGATTCTCTTCATGAGACTTTCCCTTATGGAATTGGTTTGCATAATGCCCGTACATTCCACATTTAAAACATTTAACCATCGTTGATGTCGTAGCAATACCATTATCCTCATCCCTGGTGTTAACTGAACCTTTTCCTTTGCACTTACTGGCTTTGTTTCCTTCTTTTCCACACCCAAAGAATCTTCCAGTTCCTTTGAAACATTATCCTTGATTCCTCTTTCCACATGATTTACATAGGGGAAATTGAACTTTCTTTCCTCTATGATCATCATGAAACTCCATCTTTCTCTTATTAGTCGAGTCAGGAAACATACCAAATTTTAATTTATTGATCATATTATGAGATTGCTGATTCGGCATAATAATGATGTTTGGAATTCCAAATCCCATTTCATTTGGTTTCTCATGAAGAATATCATTCCATTGTCCATAATATCCTCCATTATCGTGAATCATCTTGTTTCCAGCCATTTTCTAAAACCCAAAAAGAATAGTGTGAGAGGCAAAAATCATGCTAGGGAAAACAACATAATAAAGGGGGAGTACCTTCAATATCTAACATCTTAGGTTAAATTCTAAGATCGTTAGCGCAATTCTAGGACTATAACCTATTCGTATACTTAACCTTAGAGACATCCCTAGACATACCTTAGAAATATCTCTAGGGATCTCACTAATGTTCTCGCATCGTAGTTTCCAAAGGTTGACTAAACCTTTCCTCTCATACCAACTGTAGAGACCCAAAGCCTGATGTACATGGACATTACATTACTTTTTCGGAATACTTAGTACATAACAAAATTGCACACACAAGGATCGTAATAGTTTAGTGTCTTTGGAAACTCGGAATACAATCTTCTAATCATTGTGAAAGATATTCAACATCTCCCATAAAGATCTTCCCTTTTTTTTACCTAAAACCTTTCTTTATATCCTGGGGAAAAGAAAACATAAAAGGGTGAGCTCAAATGCTCAGTAAGGGTAAACAAAAGAAATATCAATCACATCATATTCAAAAGAACATAACATTTTGGAAATCATAAACTGCAAAAGAGAGCATAATTTCATAACATGGGTTAAATTATGGCAATGAAATATAATCACAATAATCATAACTTAAAACATGAAACTTTGTGGCATACACACATAATCATAGAGAATCATTTCTTGTTAGTCAAGACTCATTTCCAAGACTATCTTAGTGGACAAAGTCCATTTCTGAATCGAGTAACCCTCGTTTTAGTCCTGTTTCACTGAACCGGTATAACCTACCATTTCATCCATGTCTATATCATGAGATATAAAATCTTTACCCAATGCATTTGAGGGAGATATAGGTCCCACCCATCTCATAATGATACCATTCTTATGTGTGCCACAAAATCATAAATCATACATCATTGCATAACCCATGTAATACAAATGGGAATCTTAAACATCATGACATCATAAAAAAATTCATATAAGATAAAGGAATTCATAAAAACAATTCCATCACAACATAATCAAATCAATGTAATAATATAGAGAACCCTTTATTATCTTATATGGAAAATAATTTTGATAAAACACTTGAACTCTATTCTTGAGGAAAATATCATTTCTTCTACAAAAACATTATTCCTTTCTTAACATGTCATACAACTTTAAACTAAAAGAATTTGATTAAAAATAAACTTGAAAAATTTTAAAGGGAGCTTCTTTGAAATAATGTTTTAAAAATCCATTCATTCCGTATAAGTTAAAAAAACATTCATCGTACTTTTGTCGGAAAAATGAAAAAGTACCTCGTATGAAAAATGAAAAAATATTCCTTTCATATCTTTTACTAAAAACTCACTGAAGGGTAAAATTGGATTTAAACAATTGTAGGTGGATGGAAATAATATTACATATCAAGGAAACATGGATGTGGATGATAAAATACACCCAAGTAAATTCCAAAGTATAAACATTCTCGGATAAAAAATGAGATTGTGATATTTCCCTTACCTTAGGTCCGACTTTCTTTGTAAGTGTCCGAACCTCCTGTATAATGATTTAAATAATGTTATTGACTTATTCCAGAATCATACTAATTGTTATGATATCATATATGGTTCACTTATGACTTTATTTTATCCGTTCTTTTGTAAATTCCATGTTAATGAGCGTTTTGGTTAAAATCTTTTCATTTGTCGTCCGTGTTTTGACTTGTAATTATTCATATGATTACGTAGATCATGATTACTTAATTTCAGAATATAAAACATGATTTATATATAATATATATTCAGAATATACATATGTATAATAAATCAGTAAATGGAAAGAAATACACCGTTCATGGAGACGGTAGGCCGTACGTACGCATGAATGTTGTTTTCGTTTCCTTATTGAGTTGAACGGAATTAAGTAGATGACATACATATATATACACATAAATCCAGTATCATTATTATGTCATATATTTCATGATTAGTTATTATATATACTTTACAATCATTCATTAATGGTTAAAGTGGAGAATGAATCTCATCGCGTCGTGGAGACGGTAGTCCGTACGTACGCACGAGCGATGATATCGTTCTCATGATCATGGGACTGAATTGGAGTGTATGTATACTATTTCAGAATCAATATAACTTTAAAATAATAATATATAGTTATTATTTACACCATTATACCCATCCAAGTAAGGTGGTGGTGGAAACTAGATTTCACAACGGCGTGGAGACGGTATTCCGTACGTACGCACGCGCGGTGATTTCGTTTTCCGTAGGATGGATAGATGGTGAAATAGGGTTTTTTCATACTTATAATAACATATCAGTATATTTGTGATACTGATGTTATTACTTCATAATGAAACAACCTAAGAAGAAGAAGTGGAAGAAGAAATAAAGGTGAAAGAATCGGTAACGGAAATTACCTCTTCTTTGAAGCGCCTCTTTGAGACCTCCTCTTAAGGCAATAAAATTGGTCTTTAAGGAAGACCAGAACCACTAGGATGTTTCTAGGGAAGTGGAGAGGAGAATTTGGCAGGGGTTGGCCGAGCTTGAAGGCTCAAAGTTGTGTGAGGAAGAGAGGGAGGAGGTGCCCTTTTATAAGGGAGGAGAGGGGCACCTTTGGAATAACTAAATATATTATTTTATTATAAAGTCAATTTTGGTTTTAAATAGCTCTAAATTGATTTATTTCGTGGATAAGGTGAGGATGGGTCTAAATCCTCTCATCCAATAGAATTTAGACAAGTTTAGTTTCCTATTTTAACCTTATCATTTAGATTTAACATTAAGTTAAATAATATTACTTTTACCATGTCTTCTTGGGTTCTTATACTATAAGGTTAATAAACTTACTATAACAAGCCAAACGAACCCCAAATTGTTTATTATTAATATATATAACATTATTTAAGTCATTTGGCCGAACCTTAGATTTTTAGGAATAAAATAACAATTAATAATATAATATTTGTTTTAAAAACTATTTTATGTCAATTTTGAAACAATTTAGTAATTGATTTTTGTGAAAATAATAATGGAATGATAAGTTCGAAAAAAGTTAATTAAATCAATAATAACATGTCATATTAACCTATAAAATTAGTGGAATTCATAAAAAGTCTTAAATTATATTTATTTGGGTATTTATAACATCAATTATGTCAATATCTCATTAATTAGATAATTACTGCATCATCGTTGTGTCATAAATAAATTAAATTATTTAATGTCAAAAAATTACAAATAAAATAACATTATGTAGGAAATATTTTTATCTTTATAATTAATATTTATAGTCTAATTTAGATTATGTATAACCCCATATTAAAAATGTTTTAGTAAATAAACATTGATTTTAACTCTTTTAACCCTTCTTTAAATAAATTAATAATAAATGTCCTAATCTAATCCAAGTGGGCCTAAATGGTCATATTTTATTCCTAAGTTTGTTTTTGGTCGAATTAAACTTGTCCAATAAAATTAGGACATGTGTTAGGGTAATAATAATATCATTTCTACCCATAATTACCCTATTTACTTTTAACCGTGGTAAAAAAAGTAAAAAGTTACTATTCACCAAAAAATTATTTTCATCTTATTGAACCACATTTTACTTACTAACATCAACCGTGTCTCTCGGATTTTTGAAATTCCACTCACAAAAGCAGTAAAATTATGTTTTATGAACAATTCAGTTTTTTTTAACTACCACTTAGTGGTTTCACTATTCATCAAAAATTGAAAGTTTTCAGAAAAATATCAAAAATTAGGTCTAAGATATATTTGATATTATGAACTCAAAAATGATTTCTATTTTACCAAATTCAAAACATATCAGTTGCATTAATTAATTTAAAAATTAATTCCCGTCGTCAAAACAAATAGCGTGTTCTTAAGAGATAATAACTATCAAAAGATTGACACTTGTTTATGTCTGGTTTAAATGTGAAATTACATCCAATGACCATCATTGTATTAAATTGAAAAAATATATTATAAATATACTTTAAAACCACTCAAATTAATAATTTATCACTATTAAATATTTCGATTGAAAAAGTTGTTTTTAATTAAAATTTAGTAATTTTCACTATTCATCAAAATATGAAAGTTATCAGAAAGTCACCAAAATTTCACCCTAAGCTAATTTCGATATTACGAATCCAAAAATGAATTCCATTTTGAAAAATAAAATTACAAAATTTCAAAAAGTGGTTATTACTATTCATAACGACTAGTTTTAATAATATTTTAATAGCATATTGTTGTTTAGTGAAACACGTTATTGCGTACTACACACGCTATCGAGGAAGGTCGTGATTGCATGTAATGCAAGGAAAATCAAGGATGCATGTTGTGCAAGCTCCTTTTGGTGTAGAGTACAAAACAAGACATTAGTGAAATTAAAAAAAATATTTTTCATAAAATCTCGGGGTGTTACAATGTGATCCGTACGAGTCAATGCATGTGTTTCGTATTTAAAATGGTATTTTAGTGAAATGACATATTACATAGTAAAAACATAGAAAACACATTCATATTGTTTTGATACTTCAGGAAATCAATCCACAAGTAGTTTTAGACATGTATGAATTAGTTTCACCTCAATCCGATGCATTGTGAGACCAATATGACTCAAAGTACATCTTTTTATTTAAAATTTTCATTAATTTTTGTAAAATGGAAACTTACCTACTCAAAGCTAAGTAAACCGATTCACATTGGGTAATACTTTAAGAAAACAATCCATAAGTCATTTGATATGTGTAGGAATTATCGGCACCTCAATATGATATACAATGTGATTGGTATGAGTCAAAGTGCAAGTTACAATTCGGAAATGAAATTTTAGTAAAAAAGAAAATTGACATCCTCAAAATCAGAAAAAAAATTAATATTGTTTTGAAACATTAGGGAAAAAATTCTATAAGTCATTTGGGACTTGTAGGAACCAATCGGGCCTACATCTAACATACGGTGTATTCGGTACGACTCAAAGTGCATATTTTTATTTAAAATTGTCATCAATTTTAGTAAAATGGACAACCTTTCAACTCAAAATAGTGAAAACACATTCGGATTATTTTTATACTTTATGAAAATGGTCCATAAGTCATTTTTGAGGTGTAGGAATAAGCCGCACCTCAATCTGATACACAATGAACCTAGTATGACTCAATGTCTCCATAAAAAGTTTTAAATTGATATTTTAGTTCAAAAATTGGAACTCAATGAAAACTGATCAAACACACACATATTTTCTTGATAATTTAGAAAAATGATTCATAAGTCATTTGTGACGTGTAGGAATATTTTTCACATCAAACCGATACACGATGTGATCAGAATGAGTCAAATGTGCATGTTTCTAGTTTAAAATGGAATTTAAGTAAAAAAGACAACTCACATACACAAAAACAGGGAAAACACATTCATATTTTTTTATACATTAAGAAAATGTTCCAAAAGTCATTTATGACATCTTGGAATTAGTCACACATCAATCCGAAATAGGGTATGACTGGTATGACTCCTAGTGTGTCTTTTTATTTAAAAATTTAATCAATTTTAGTAAAATTAACACTTTTTGTTAATTAATTTATTTATAATTTTACTAATATAAGATTTTTTTTCTTATATAGGTGTGTTCTTTTGATTGAGCAGGGGTTATTTGTTCGGAAATTTCATGATTTTGGTTAGGATTTAAAGATAAGGGAACATTAATGTTTTTGAATGTATATAATAATTTGTATATATGTAATTGTATAAACAGATGTTTCAAATGTCTATAATATAGTGTTTTTTTCTTATGTTTGTTTTTTAAATTTAATTTCATTTAAATCCTATATTGGTACTTATTTCTGTTGATATCTGGTGTGTTTTTTGTTGTTGTGGTGTGTTGTTACAGTACATTGTAGTGGTGCTGCAATGAGCTATTGTAGCACACTGCAATAAGGCCCTTTATCAGCAGTGATAAAAGACCCTTTATCAGCACTAAACTAAAGAACATATAATGGACCCCGTTATCAGTGCTGATAAAATACCATGGCTCTTAAACTCCCTCCTATAGTCAATGATTTTATAGCATTGAAAAAGGTCATTTCTAGCGGGATTAAAGGTTAGTTTTGTAGTGGTGTGTTTTTTAGACTCATGAAATTATCATCAATTACATATGATTAAGTGTAAAATTATTGATTATTATTTTATTCTTGGTTATTTATGTATTCTTTATCTATCATGGGTTACTGGTCGAAACATTATAATGTATGTTTCTTCTGTTCCGTTTATTTATATATGATTCCACTATTTACCTCTTATTACATATCCATTGTGATCCACTCTGGTAATGATCGCATAGTACCTAAATAAAAACAACATATGCCCTCAATGATATTCAGAAACCTCTAGCATACAGGGAGGCATGCTTCAGTCCATATATCCAACTGATCTTGGGGTACCTTTAAGTGTCACCCGAGTCCAAGATGTCATAATACTTTTCCAAACATTTTTATATATTTTTTAGTAATAAAAAGATCTTACTTCTTCCCACATCTAGGTGAAACTATAATTCATAATTACCTTAAAAATATGAAAAATATATCCTCCTAGAACCCTATCTAATGTTAAAAAGTTTCTTTTCATCGTTAGTTAGTATATGGACTTTATTTCCAAGGGGACTTCCATAGAATATTCAAGTCCACGATGTGAGTATTATCAACTACATAGATTTTCTCCTTAATTATATTCTTTGAAATTTAGTCTATAAAAAATAATATAATTATATTAGTCTAATTTATATACATTAATTATACTATATTATTGTTATTATCTTTTTTTATTCATATACCCCATCCAGTAAAAAAAGAAAAACTATTGTCTGTGTGTTGTTCGGACTACCACCACCAAAACACGACATGTTTTATTTTCAATAAATTCATTAAAAGGATATATATAAAGATGGCATTAAAAGTTAAATATTATTTTTTATGATATTATTATGGTTTTGTTATGAAATATTAGAGAACCTATTAATTATATGGTCAACAATTGAACATCATTAATTTAATCATTTAAAATAAGCATACTAAGAGGATAAAATTTATTCAAATGGTGTAATATTTACGTACCCATCACGTATTCTTATAATTACCTAAAATTAAGATATATAAAAACAATAAACACTAAATCAGATCATTATTCTTATATTCTAATGATATTATGGAAAAACTACCACATAATCCTTCATTAAATCATGATATGTTCCTATTTGGATCGGTTTAACCACCTACTAGAAAAATACAATGAATTTATAACATGTATGAATATGGAAACATATTTACAGGTATAATATGATTTAAATTTGTAAATAATGATTTTTATCATTTAAGGATATATAAACATTGAACTATTTAATAAAGAAACCACCGATCATTTATTGAGAAAGACTGAGGCATGCTTATCATTTATTTTAATCTCAGGGATTATAACCAATGATACCATGAAATGAAATTATAGATTTATAAAATATCTTATAAAGTCTATTAAAGTACCCAATATTCTCTAAAAATAATTTAATTTGAAAAAATAATATATACTAATAGTACTTTTATGATTCTAGTTCAAAGAAACAAATATTACTTAAACCTAATAACGAACATGGGTAGAAACTAACTAATATATACACACATATAGAATTATTATAAAATAGGTGTATAAATTTTTATATTTATGAATAATTTCATTATATATGTATTTAATTATATTAATTTAATTATGAAGACATTTTCTACAAGTTTAGAAGAAATCCAGACCAAGGTAAGTGTTTTGTTTGAACATTTCCTTCTTTGAGACACACTTTCTATTATGGACTTAATTTAATTTAAATAGTTTATATACATCCTATTATAGATATTATATGATGAATTTTATTTTAATAATTATATTTAATGATAACTTTCAAGTCCCTCTTTTAAATAATTTTTATTTGAATGTTTCTAAATTCATAAGGGTTTTTATGGTCTTAATTCTAATTCTTTGAAACATAACACATTTTGTGCACCATGTATTTTTTATATAGTGTATTCATTAACCATGGGTATATTTTTATTTTACACATTTTATTTTATGGTTTTTACTATACAAAAAATGTTCTCTTATTCAATTTGGTATTGATTTAGTTGTTTCCTCAATAGTAAGAGTTTTTTGTAACAAAATTTTCATTCATTAAGTTACGAACATTACCTTGATCTTATTTCAAATTAGTTGAGTAAATTATTTACTTTTATTATATTTTGTGGTCTAATTTATTTTTTTCTTAGTACATAGACTCCTACTATATAAACTATTTTACAAATATTTCACACTTCTTGGGTTGTTTTATTTTGAAAACATCCACCTTTTTTTCTGGATGGATTATGATCATGTTATTAATGTATTTAATTTTATGTATACTCTTTTCTCTATACAGTTCTAATATTTTATTTTTTACTTAATTTATATTAGATGATGTTCACCTAGGATTTTTTTATTCTATTTAAAAATGAAAAATTAGTAGCATCTCATTTTTTATTCAAATAAGAACGATTATTTGAAAGTTTATTATGTATTGTCTATCCATCCACATTATTCCTATAAATAAGTTACGATAATGTTTTTTTATGGGTATAATTATTGAAATTATTGTTTATTAATGAATATTAATGATTATTTTAAAGTTTATTATGTATTATTTATTTTATGATTTATGTTGTTATATTTTTACCTTACCGATCATTTGAGATCACTCATTTTTATGTTCCCATTTCCCTAGGTTATAAAGAAAAGTATTTAACGTGACATGCTTAGAAGGATAAAACAAGAGGATGAATTTATGGGAGATATTGAATAATTATCATGAATTAAATAGTTTATAATGTATAATTGAAAAAATATCCATTAGTTGAAAATGATATGGTCTTTATTAGTTTATGATGTGTCCTAATTCTCTATAGATATAAACATGAGAAGATCGTTCCTGTAAAAACTGATATTCAATTATTGTAAGGGAACATTATATTTAATAATACAATGATAAAAATAAAATTTTAATATTTCCTGGAATATAAACTCTAATTTTATAGGATGAATATCAATTTAGATCTTACTAAGACAAAATAATCATAGAATGTTTTTTTTGAAATTTTACAATAGAAATAAGATTTTATGAAAAACTAAAATTTTGGTATTTAACTATTATTAATTTTATTTTTAATTATTTTTTATTTTATTTAAAATTAATAATTAGGTGATTATTAATTTTATATAAATATAAATAAGATAATCTAGAGGTAAAAGGGTATTTCTAAGAAAACTATTCTTAAATGCACAATATATTACCATTTTAATTAATTAAAATACAATATAATGATGAATAAAATAAATGGAATGAATAGATTATACATGTAACTATATGAATTTAAGTAAATATAGTGGTGATTAATAGTTATATAGTTAATGTAAGATCATTTTATTCTTTAAAAATGCATTTCTGGAAAAAATGTTTTTCATCGACTATTGTGGAATTATTTTTTAAATTAAATTATGAAACTTCTGTGAATTTAATGTGATAAAATTTATCCATATTTTTAATCATCATATAATTTTTTTTAACGAGTACACTTTAATTTTTGGTCATAAGTAATAGAAAAATAGTTAAAATTTATTGCTGTGGTTGAGGTTGAAACGAGTTTACTAGGGTTAACCTAAAAAGATAAGGGTTAAAATAAAAATAAACACTTGATGAAACCACATTGGATTGTTTTATTTAGGGATTAATATTATAACATAATAATATGATTCTTTTTGGAGGAATTTCGATGAAATTGACTTAATAATATTTTAAATCATTGAAAAATGACAACTGTGCCAATCATTATAATTATAAAAAGGAACCTCTTACCATCACTTATTCACACCTCTTGAACCATTTATCTCAATAAAATTATATCATAATATCTCAAAAATATCCTTATAAATCTTATTTAGGTGATTTTCTTCCCAAAATACAAACCCTATGGTACCCAGTAAGATATCTGAAGGAGGTTTCTCTTAGAGAAGGTAATCGTCTTAACAAAGCTCATTTTTTACTTCTTCTTTTACCACCTTGAACTATATCCTAAAATATCCAATATAATAATAGTATTATATCACTTATCCTGATATTTTATTATGTTTATGAAAAAATATTTATCCCTATCATTCTCCATCAAATGGGAAACAAAACTGCAACTCATGTTAATGGAGGACTACTGCCTCACGAACTAATGTAATTTGTTTTTCATCAACACCTTTCATGGATAGTCGTAATGATGGAACTAATAAAAATATATGATAACAATGAAATAAAAATGATTCTATAAATTTAAAATATATCATCTAATATAACGACCCATACTTTACATACATTGTTAATACTTTAAAATTAAAGCATACTTATTACAACATATAACAAAACCACGAAAGGACCGTATAGGTATAGTGTCTTTAGAAACTGGGAAATATAAAAAACTGGTTCATAAAGCATCTACACTGTCTCCCATTTATTTCATCATATCTATAGTCCCTTTTGGGATATCATACTTAATAACCTTCTTCCTGACCTGGGGAAAGAAAACATACAAAAGGGTGAGCTCAAATGCTCAGTAAGGGTAAACAAAAGAAATATCAATCACATCGTATACACAAGCACATAACTTTTGGAAATCTTATCCTGCAAAAGAGATCATAATTTCATAACATGAGATAAACCATGGAAGTGAAATGTAATCACAATAATCATAACATAAAACATGAAACTTTGTGGCATTCCCACATAATCATAGAGAATCATTTCTTGTTAGTCAAGACTCATTTCCAAGACTATCTTAGTGGACAAAGTACCTTTCTGAACCGAGTCACCCTCGTTTCAGTCCTGTTTCACTGAACCGGTATAACCTACCATTCCATCCATGTCTATCTCATGAGATATAAATTCTTTACCCAATGCATAGTAGGGAGATATAGGTCCCACCGATCTCATAATGATACCATTCTTATGTGTGCCACAAAATCAGAAAATCATACATCATATCATAACCCATGTAATAAAAATGGGAATCTTAAACATCGTGACATCATAAAACAATTTATATAAGATAAAGGAATTCATAAAAATATAATTCCATATTAATAATAAAATCAATTTAATAATAGGGATAAAAACAGAATCCTTTATTATCTTAGATGGAAAATAATTTTGATAAAACACTTGAACTCCATTCTTGAGGAAAATATCCTTTCTTCTTCAAAAACACTTTTCCTTTCTTAACATGTCGTACAATTATAAACTAAAAGAAGTTGATTAAAAATAAACTTGAAAACTTTTAAAGGAAGCTTCTTGGAAATAATGTTTTAAAAATCCATTCATTCCATATAAGTTAAAAAAAGAATTCTTCTCGTACTTTTGTCAGAAAAGTCAAAAAGTACCTCGTACGAAAAAAGACAAAAGATTCCTTTCATATCTTTTACTAAAAACTCACCAAAGGGTAAAATTGTATTTAAAAAAATTGTAGGTGAATGGAAATTATATTACATATTGAGGAAACATGGATGTGGAAGATAAAATACACCCCAGTAAATTTCAAAGTATAAACAATCTCGGAAAAAAATGAGATTGTGATATTTCCCTTACCTTAGGTTCGACTTGCTCTGTAAGTGTCCGAACCTCCTCTTCTTTGAAGTGCTTCTTTGAGACCTTCTTTTAGGGTACTAATATTGGTCTTTGAAGAAGACCAGAACCTCTAGGATGTCTCTAGGGAAGTGGAGAGGAGAATGTGGCAGGGGTTGGCCGAGATTGAAGGCTCCAAGTGGTGTGAGGAAGAGGGGGAGGAGGTGTCCTTTTATAAGGGAAGAGAGGGGCACCTTTGGAATAACTAAAACTATTATTTTATTATAAAGTCAAGTTCGGTTTTAAATAGCTCCAAATTGATATATTTTGAAGCTAAGGTGGGGATGGGTCGAAATACTCTTATCCAATAGAATTTAAACAAGTTTAGGTTCCTATTTTAACCTTATCATTTAGATTTATCATTAAGTTAAATCATTTTACTTTTACCATGTCTTCTTGTGTTCTTATACTATAAGGTTAATAAACTTACTATAAGCAGCCAAACGAACCCCAAGTTGTTTATTATTAATATATATAACCGTATCTAAGTAATTTGGCCGAACCTTATATTTTTAGGAATAAAATAACAATTACCAATATAATATTTGTTTTAAAAACTATTTTATGTCAATTTTGACACTATTTAGTAATTGATTTTTGTGAAACTCATAACAGAATGATTAGTTCAAAACAAGTTAATTAAATCAATACTAACATGTCATATTAACCTATAAAATTAGTGGGATTCATAAAAAGTCTCAAATTACATTTATTTTGGTGTTTATAACATTAATTATGTCAATATTTCATTAATAAGATAATTACTGCATCATCATTATGTCATAAATAAATTAAATTATATAATGTCTAAAAATTACAAATAAAATACCATTATGTAGGAAACCAATTTATATTTCTAATGAATATTTATAGTCGAATTTATCTTATGTATAACCCCATATTAAAAATAATTTACTTATTAAACTTTGATTTTAACTATTTTAACCCTTCTTTAAATAAATTAATAATAAATGTCCAAATCTAATCCAAGTGGGCCTAAATGGTCATATTTTATTACTATGTTTGTTTTTGGTCGAATTACACTTATCCAATAGAATTAGGACATGTGTTATGGTAATAATAATATCATCTTTACCCTTAATTACCCTATTTACTTTTTACCGTGGTAAAAAAAGTAAAAAGTTACTATTCACCAATAATTATTTTCATCTCATTGAACCACATTTTGGTCCTTGATATTAACCGTGTCTCTCGGATTTTTGAAATTCCACTCACAGAAGTGGTAAAATTAAGTTTTATGAAAAATTCAGTTTTTTAACTACCACTTAGTGGTTTCACTATTCATCAAAATTTGAAAGTTTTTAGAAAAATACCAAAATTTCACCCTAGGCTAATTTCGATATTCCAAATCCAAAAATGAAGTCCATTTTGAAGAATAAAATTTATAAAATTTCAAAAAGTGGTTATTACTATTCATAACGGCTAGTTTTAATAATATTTTAATAGCATATCGTTGTTTAGTGAAACTCGGTATTGCGTACGACGCACGCTATCGAGGAAGGTCGCGATTTCGTGTAAAGAAAGCCAAGCAAGTGTTGTGTAGAAAAAGATTCCTTTGATGATTTATATAACATAAAAGTCTCGGGTGTTACATTCTTCCCCCCTTAAATTGAATTTCGCCCTCGAAATTCGTCACTTTGTAACAAACAGATGAGGATACCTCTCCCTCATCAAATCCTCAAGTTCCCATGTAGCTTCTTCTAATTGGTGGTTCCTCCATAAAATTTTCACCAATCGAGTGGTCTTGTTTTGTAGGATTTTTTCGCTACGATCCAGAATCTCTATCGGTTGTTCTTCATAAGAAAGATATTGCTCCAGCGGTACAACTTCTGAGCTGAGTACATGTGAAGGATCAGGTATGTACTTTCTCAGGAGAGATACATGGAACACATCGTGAACTTGAGAGAGATTCGGTGGAAGTGCCAATCGGTAAGCTACCTTCCCTACACGATCCAGTATTTCGAAAGGACCAATATATCTAGGGCTTAACTTACCCTTCTTTCCAAATCTCATGACTTTCTTCCAGGGAGATATCCATAAGAACACGTTATCACCCACTTCAAACTCTAGGTATTTTCTTCGGCTGTCGGCATAACTTTTCTGTCGACTCTAAGCTGCTCTTATGTGTTGTTGAATAGATCTGACCTTTTCTTCCATTTCATCAATAAGATCAGGTCCTAATAGCTTTCTTTCCCCAACTTCATCCCAGCAAGTTGGAGTCCTGCATTTCTTTCCATAGAGAGCTTCATAAGGAGCCATCTGAATACTAGAGTGAAAGCTATTATTATAAGAAAATTCCACCACAGGTAGGTGTTGATCCCAACCTCCTTTGAAATCCATAGAGCAAGCTCTCAACATATCTTCTAGGGTTTGAATTTTTATTTCAGACTGACCATCTGTGTGAGGATGAAAAGCAGTGTTGAAACTCAACTCTGTATCCAGAGTATGCTGAAGACTTTGCCAGAACTTCGAGGTAAATCTCGGATCCCGATCAGATATAATAGAAAGTGGTACTCCATGCAATCTTACCACTTCCTTTACATATATCCTGGCAAGCTGATCCAGAGAGAAATCCTCTCTAAT
Organism: Viscum album; assembly: GCA_963277665.1. Taxonomy (NCBI): domain Eukaryota; kingdom Viridiplantae; phylum Streptophyta; class Magnoliopsida; order Santalales; family Viscaceae; genus Viscum; species Viscum album. The sequence continues at coordinate 627,313,657 of OY728134.1, read as the reverse complement.
AGCAATGAAGTGTGTTGACTTTGTAAGACGATCAACTATGACCCAGATAACATTATTGCCTTTGGATGTTTTAGGAAGTCCTGTGACAAAGTCCATAGTAATGTTTTCCCATTTCCATTCTGGTATGGGTAATGGTTGTAACATCCCCTTAGACTTCTGTCTCTCAGCTTTAACTTGTTGACAAACCAAGCATCGAGAGACATATTCAGCAACATCTCTTTTCATGCCATCCCACCAGATGTACTCTTTCAGGTCCCTATACATCTTCGTGCTTCCAGGATGAATAGAGAATGAAGAAATATGAGCCTCATCCAGCAGCTCCTTCTTTAATTCGGGGATGGGAGGAACACAAACCCGATTCCTGAACTTTATTATCCCATCACAATCAAGGTTGAACTCAGGAACATTTCTCACCTTCTTTTGTAACTCGACATCTTGTTTTTGTGCCTCTTTAATCTTCACATGTATAGATGGTTGAACATTCATTTGAGAAAGATAAGATTTTTCCCCTTCCATTATAATTCCAAGATCCATCCTTTGTAAATCCATAAATATTGGATCTTTTGTGATCCTCATCATGGATAAACTAGCATGGTCTTGTCGACTTAATGCATCTGCCACCTTGTTTGCTTTCCCAGGGTGGTAATGGATTGAGCAGTAGTAATCCTTAATCAGCTCCAACCATTTTCTTTGACTTATATTCAGCTCCTTTTGTGTGAAAATATACTTTAAACTTTTATGATCAGTATAAATATCACACCTTTCACCATAAAGGTAATGCCTTCAAATCTTTAATGCAATGATTACCGCAGCTAACTCCAAATCATGTGTTGGGTAATTTTGCTCATGGATTTTCAACTATCGTGAGGCATAAGCTATCACCATATCATTTTTCATAAGAACACACCCTAATCCCTTCTTGGATGCATCACTATAGATCACAAACCTTTCTCCACTACAAGGCAGTGTGAGCACAGGTGCACTAGATAACCTTCTTTTCAACTCCTTGAAATTCTCTTCACATTCTTCCGTCCAGACAAACTTAACTCCTTTACGAGTCAACTTGGTGAGTGTATTAGATAATCGATAAAATCATTCACAAAACGTCGATAATATCCAGCCAAACCAAGAAAACATTGGATCTCAGTTACTGTTGTTGGTCTCGACCATCTTTCGATAACCTCTATTTTTGCTGGATCCACAGATATCCCCTCTTTTGAGATTATGTGACCAAAAAATGAAACTTTTTGAAGCCAAAATTCACACTTGGTAAATTTGGCATAAAGATTTTCCTTTATCAGGGTCTTTAATATAATTCTCAAGTGATCTTCATGTTCTTCCTTGGTCTTTGAATAGAAAAGAATATCGTCTATAAAGACTACCACAAATTGATCAAGATAGTCTCTAAAGACTCTATTCATCAGATCCATGAAGATAGCAGGGGCATTAGTAAGACCAAATGGCATCACTATAAATTCATAGTGTACATACCTTGTACAGAAAGCCGTCTTTGGTATATCCTCCCATTTGACCCTTAATTGATGAAACCCTGAATAAAGATCAATCTTGGAAAAGTATTGAGCTCCGCGTAGTTGGTCAAATAGGTCATCAATGCGCGGGAGAGGATATTTGTTCTTGATAGTGATCTTGTTAAGTTCTGGATAATCAATGCAGAGTCTCATTGATCCATCTTTCTTCTTAACAAATAGAACAGGTGCTCCCCAAGGTGATGCACTAGGGCGTATGAATCCTTTATCAAGATTCTCTTGGAGTTGCTTCTTCAATTCCTGCAACTCAATTGGGGCCATTCTATAAGGTGTATTTGAAATAGGCAAATCACCCGGTACGAGTTCTATTGAGAACTCAACTTCACGATTTGGTGGAAGTCCCGGTAATTCCTCCATAAATACATCATCAAACTCCCGTACAATGGGCATATTCTTAATCGTGAGTTTCTCACCAACCATTTGAGATAAATAACCTTCATTTAGTGGAATCAAGACCCATAAGATGGAAGAAATTTCCACTGGAAGGTTATGTTCATCCTTGCATTGATAGAAGATCATAGATTGATCTGGAATATGAAATGTGACTTCCCTTCTTTGGCAATTGATATGAGCTCCATATAAAGAAAGCCAATCCATGCCAAGAATCACATCAAATTCCACTATAGGAAGGATCACAAGATTTGCAGGAAGCACTTTCCCACACACTTCGATCGGAGAAGAATTATAAACTTTTGATGCGACTGTTGTGCCATTAGGTGTTGTCACAGCTAACTCAACATCTAATTGTTGAGGTAATACGGTGATACCCTTAGAAAATTCTTCAGAAATAAAAGAGTGGGTGGATCCAGAATCAAATAAAACATTTTCTACTTTAGAGTGGATGGTAAGTGTACCTTTCACCACATCGTTATCGTACTCCTCATCACTGATAGAAATTGCATGTGACTTTCCTTTTTCTATAGCCTCAAGAGTTTGTTGACGTAGACCATCATCATCAACCCTTGGATTAGGACATTTATTGGCATAATGACCCATCTCCTTGCACTTGAAACATTGAAGTGTAGTAGGTTCATTCTGTGTATCCCTTCCTTTGTTTGCATCATTAGACATCTTCTTCCCATCATCGCGGAATTCAAATGCCTGATGACCTTCCTTTCCACATTTGAAACCTTTACTTGTCCCTTTAAGACAACTCCATCCATGTTTCTTTCCACACTTTGAGCATAAGGGAAAGCTCATCTTCTTTTCAGTGTGATCTTTAGATTTTCCTTTGAATTCCATTTTCCTCTTCTTATCAAACCCATATGACTGATGGGTTACTCCAATCTCCATCTTGACTTTGAGAGCACATCGAACGATTTCCTCGTAGCTATTGAAGCCCCTTATGGCTAACGCCCTTCGAAGACTTGGTTTTAAGCCACTAAAGAATCGATCGATCTTACTCTCAGGTTGGATAATAATAGAAGAAGCGTACCTTGCAAGTCTTGTAAAATTTGCTTCATAGGTACCAATAGATTCATCATCCTTTTGCTTTAGTTCAAGAAACTCTTTCTCCATATTTGTTCGGAGAATACGAGGGAAGTACTTATTGGAAAATAAGTTCTTGAACTCGTCCCATTCCATGGACTCAATTTCATCCCTTTGCCTCGTATTCTTAATAAGATTCCACCATTGATCAGCATCTCCTTCCAAACGATACACTTCTAGGATGACTTTATCATGTTCAGAACATTGATGAACTGAAAATATCTTTTCCGTAGTACTAATCCATTGTTCAGCAACTAATGGATCAGTAGACCCGCTTAAAGAAGGTGGACGCTACCTCATGAAGGATTCAACAGAATGTTGCTCCTTCCTTTTCTCGTTTGGAAGTCCTGCATGATTCATAGCTTGAGAAAGTTGTGTGAGCATGGCTACAAGATTTTTCATTCCAGATCCCATAACATTTGGTTGCTCCGGGTCACAATAATTGCATTGCCCGTCGCATTCCGCATTAACACGGTTCCTTTGGGTTCCAGCCATTGACTAAAACCAAGAATAATAGTGTGAGCAACAATAATTATAATAGGAAAACCACATAATCAAGAATAAAATTTCACACTTAAGGTCTTATCCTAGGTTATTCATGGCCATTTCTAAAACACTAAGATTGTGTTCTATGCTTAGACTTATCCTTAGGGTTCTTACTAAGTCTTTCGCATCCTTGTTTCCAAAGGTTGACTATACCTTTCCTCTGATACCAACTATAACGACCCATACTTTACATACATTATTAATACTTTAAAATTGAAGCATACTTATTACAACATATGACAAAACCAGGAAAGGAACGTATAGGTATAGTGTCTTTAGAAACTGGGAATCATAAACAACTGGTTCATAAACCGTCTACACTGTCTCCCATTTATTTCATCATATCTATAGTCCCTTTTGGCATATCTTACTTAATAACCTTCTTCCTGACCTGGGGAAAGAAAACATACAAAAGGGTGAGCTCAAATGCTCAGTAAGGGTAAACAAAAGAAATATCAATCACATTGTATTCACAAGCACATAAATTTTGGAAATCCTCTCCTGCAAAAGAGATCATAATTTCATAACATGGGATAAACCATGGCAGTGAAATGTAATCACAATAATCATAACTTAAAACATGAAACTTTGTGGCATTCACACATAATCATAGAGAATCATTTCTTGTTAGTCAAGATTCATTTCCAAGACTATCTTAGTGGACAAAGTCCCTTTCTGAACCGAGTCACCCTCATTTCAGTCCTGTTTCACTGAACCGGTATAACCTACCGTTCCAGCCATGTCTATCTCATGAGATATAAAATCTTTACCCAATGCATTGGAGGGAGATATAGGTCCCACCCATCTCATAATGATACCATTCTTATGTGTGCCACAAAATCAGAAAACCATACATCACAGCATAACCCATGTAATAAAAATGGGAATCTTAAACATCGTGACATCATAAAACAATTCATATAAGATAAAGGAATTCATAAAAATATAATTACACAATAATAATAAAATCAATGTAATAATAGGGATAAAAACAGAACCCTTTATTATCTTAGATGGAAAATAATTTTGATAAAACACTTGAACTCCATTCTTGAGGAAAATATCCTTTCTGCATCAAAAACACTTTTCCTTTCTTAACATGTCGTACAATTATAAACTAAAAGAAGTTGATTAAAAATAAACTTGAAAACTTGTAAAGGAAGAATCTTTGAAATAATGTTTTAAAAATCCATTCATGCCGTATAAGTTAAAAAAACATTCTTCTCATACTTTTGTCAGAAAAGTCAAAAAGTACCTCGTTCGAAAAAAGACAAAATATTCCTTTCATATCTTTTACTAAAAACTCACCAAAGGGTAAAATTGGATTTAAAAAAAATTGTAGGTGAATGGAAATAATATTACATATTGAGGAAACATGGATGTGGATGAAAAATAAACCCCAGTAAATTTCAAAGTATAAACAATCTCGAATAAAAATGAGATTGTGATATTTCCCTTACCTTAGGTTCGACTTTCTTTGTAAGTGTCCGAACCTCCTCTTCTTTGAAGTGCTTCTTTGAGACCTTCTTTGAGGGTACTAAAATTGCTCTTTGAAGAAGACCAGAACCTCTAGGATGTCTCTAGGGAAGTGGAGACAAGAAAGTGGCAGGGATTGGCCGAGCTTGAAGGCTCCAAGTGGTGTGAGGAAGAGGGGGAGGAGGTGTCCTTTTATAAGGGAGGAGAGGGGCACCTTTGGAATAACTAAAACTATTATTTTATTATAAAGTCACGTTTGGTTTTAAATAGCTCTAAATTGAAATATTTATAAACTAAGTTGGGGATGGGTCGAAATCCTCTTATCCAATAGAATTTAGACAAGTTTAGGTTCCTATTTTAACCTTATCATTTAGATATAACATTAAGTTAAATAATTTTACTTTTACCATGTCTTCTTGTGTTCTTATACTATAAGGTTAATAAACATACTATATGCAGCCAAACGAACCCCAAGATGTTTATTATTAATATATATAACCTTATATAAGTCATTTGGCCGAACCTTAGATTTTTAGGAATAAAATAACAATTACCAATATAATATTTGTTTTAAAAACTATTTTATGTCAATTTTGACACTATTTAGTAATTGATTTTTGTGAAAATTATAACAGAATGATTAGTTCGAACCAAGTTAATTAAATAAATACTAACATGTCATATTAACCTATAAAATTAGTGGGATTCATAAAAAGTCTCAAATTACATTTATTTTGGTGTTTATAACCTTAATTATGTCAATATTTCATTAATAAGATAATTAATGCATCATCATTGTGTCATAAATAAATTAAATTATTTAATGTCTAAAAATTACAAATAAAATACCATTATGTAGGAAATATTTTTATCTTTGTAATGAATATTTATAGTAGAATTTATATTATGCATAACCCCATATTAAAAATAATTTACTTATTAAACTTTGATTTTAACTATTTTAACCCTTCTTTAAATAAATTAATAATAAATGTCCTAATCTAATCCAAGTGGGCCTAAATTTTTCATATTTTATTCCTATGTTTGTTTTTGGTCGAATTAAACTTATACAATAGAATTATTACATGTGTTAGGGTAATAATAATATCATCTTTACCCTTAATTACCCTATTTACTTTTTACCGTGGTAAAAAAAAGTAAAAAAGTTACTATTCACCAAAAATTATTTTCATCTCATTGAACCACATTTTAGTCCTTGATATTAACCATGTCTCTCGAATTTTCTAAATTCCACTCATAGAAGTGGTAAAATTAAGTTTTATGAAAAATTCAGTTTTTTAACTACCACTTAGTGGTTTAACTATTCATCAAAATTTGAATGTTTTCAGAAAAATACCAAAATTTCACCCTAGGCTAATTTCGATATTCCGAATCCAAAAATGAAGTCCATTTTGAAAAATAAAATTTATAAAATTTCAAAAAGTGGTTATTAATATTCATAACGGCTAGTTTTAATAATATTTTAATAGCATATCGTTGTTTAGTGAAACTCGGTATTGCGTACGACACACGCTATCGAGGAAAGTCGCGATTTCATGTAAAGCAAGCCAAGAATGTTTTGTGTAGAAAAAGATTTCTTTGATGATTTATATAACATAAAAGTCTCGGGTGTTACATCTAATCCCTTACCCTTTCACCCATTTCCAAATGATAACATCACTCGTGCGTACGTACGACCAACCATCTCCACAAAGCGATGCAATACATTTTCCATGTAAAAAATTAAATAATTATATTAAAAATGTATCTAATGAATACATATGATATTTATATATATAATATAATTCTATATATTTGGTTACTATATCCTATGAAAAATAACTAGAAATAAAATAATGAATGATGAATGAGAAAATATAACAGTTAACATTCAAAACAAGAGTAATAATGAAAGATTGTTAATGAACGAGTGATAATATGTTATAAAAGGATCATAAATGATATTATAAATTTAAATATGGTTATATTATAAATTAATAACATTTTTAAAACTATTATACAATAGTGTTATGAACATTCAACTAAGAGTAAGCATGAGTTTAGGGTCTTTTTCACAATTCCACTCCGTTGAGACATATTTATTATTATGAACCTATTTACATTAATGTTGTGTATATAATACCTCTTTTATGTATTTGAGATTAATATATATTTATTAATGATGATTAATTTTTGTATTCCGGTTTATTATTTCAAGGGTAATCAATTTTAATGTTACCAAAGAGGTATGAATTTATTGTAAAATCTCATTTTTGGGATTGATATTATTTAATTATTATTATAAACAATACTTCTTAAACTCTATCTATTTTTTTATCTTCTTCATATTTAATGTTTTTTAATTTTTTCTTCCAATTTTAGTCTATTTTAAATTTAAATCAAGAAAATAAATGTTTAAAATAAAATTCGGTCTTATATCTGTTTCGAGGGGGTAATTATTTCTTCCATGACCATATATTTCAAAAGTACACTAAAAAGTTATTTTTATTTACTCAAAGATAATTTTAGGTTATATTTGAATTTTTAAAATGTTTTAAATGAATCATTATATTGTTTTTTGAAAGGATAATTTTTGAATTTCTTTAAAAAAAATTCAAAATGAATTTTTTAGTTAATACAACGTTAACGAAAATTCCCATCATTATAACCATTTTACACTCTTTATCTTCTTATACATGATTTAAATGGTTTTAAAATGAAAAATATTTATTAAAATATTATTTTAATTTATCTCTTCCATTTTCATATTTTATCTGAAGGGAAAAAATTTATTATAAAACAAATATTTTCGATGATTCAATGGGTCTCCTGATAAATATCATCTGGCCAAATTCAATGGGTTTATAGTGTATACATAACCATTAATTAGACTATGTCAGCATAAGGATTTGTTGGTATAGATATTATAATGTATGATATCATGAAGTATAATATATCGTATTTCATTCATCGATAATTTATCTATTATGGTTATCTGTGATATTATTCCATTGATATTATCCATGGATGCATTTTGTGCTCAAGTTATTGATTAAATGGGACATGTTTTTAGTTATTTTATTTACCATATTATTTATACCTTATTTACTCATGATAGATTCCAATGTGTGTAACCTTTACAGAGTATTTTATCTCTCACTTATTATTTACATTCCCAAGGATATGAAAAGGAATTATTTTAACAAGTTCATGGATTTAAGATGTTTTCTATTACTACATTTTATTTTTTATATCATATATAAAAATGAGAATCATGTTTGTATATAGATCGTCAACAATAATAATATAATTTATCATTTTTTATGTGGTCCATTTTATCTTATTCCAAATTAATATATTAGAAACTAACTCTCGGTTACTATTGTTAGGGTTATTAAAGTTTTTATTAGAGGGAGGTTTAGTAGAATCCTTGGGAACATGATTTAGGAAAACATAGATTAGAGAACATAACCCCATGATAGTCCTTGAAGATATGTTTAAGTATATAATAACATCCTCATATTTTTTTAAGGTATATATTATATGTTCTTCCTAACAATACATATCTATCTAGATACTATAAGTGGATGTGGTTATGGCATATATGAATCTAAGGGTCATAACCCCAATAATAGTTAGTTGAGTATATATTGGTCATAATTATAATGCACAGTGAGCCTGAACTTATTGAAAACATAGTTTGAAACTCATAGGGGAAATTATTGGGTTAATATATATTTTATTTACAATCCATTATGATAGAATTTAAAAAAAATATGATTAATATATATTTCCAAAAGACCATGTTAAGGATAATGAAATTAACAATGTGTAAATTTTCAATTTATGTCATGTGTTAGATCTGATTTAGATTTATATATTATGATTCAAAATTCATAATTTTATGAGTTAATATAATATATATAATTATTTAGAAATGGTGCCTAGAAGAAAGAATGGTATCATTACTCATGTATAATATACTAATTTCCATGCTAAGTAAGTCGATACAGCTAGTGTTGGAACTGAGAAAATCATGTCCATAATAGGGAAGATGGACCATGTTATGACTAATATCCTTGCACATATATAGAAACATGATGTTCCTTGGAATGTTACACCTATTTTTTATTGTTTCATGTGAGAAAGGACACCATATTTTATTGGAACTACTAAACTAATGGTACATGAGCAATGTATTAAGTCCCCTAAAAAGATATTTCTTCCTTTGGGATGTGAGGAAAGGTAAAAGGTTATACTAGTGGTATTTTATTTCAAAGATGATAATGAATAATTGTGATCATTGATCCAAAATACTAGGAATACAGAACAAATAAAAAATGGAATGGGGAGATTTTAAATTAATATTCATCAATAATTATTTCCCTCATGATAAAGAAGCTGAAATGAAAATAAAGATCCTTAGCTTGATGAAAAAGGAAGAAGAAATTGATATAGGGAATGGGGTTATATTTACAATACTATCTTGGTATGATATATATTACATACGTAATTTAGAAAGAAAAATTTACTATTTCTTTGAAGGTATTAAGACAATCCCCTCAAGGGAATTGGTTTCTCAAACTTTTTCATCATATGATTAAATAGTATTATGTACCATCAAAAAAGGGAATGAATTTTAAAAATCCTATATATTCTATGGGAATAAAGATAATAATAGGTTATTTTAACTCTATGAAAATGGAATTATTCAATCAATAAGAATATAATGAATGAATTTACATGATGTGAAAATAGTGGAAATAAACATCTTGGAAAATGATTGAAGGGAATGACAGTTTTTTATAAATGGATATATAAGGGTCATATAGATAATGAATTTAGGTAAAATAAAGATACCATTACTATATAGTAATTTAACAATAATAAAATGAATTTTTATTCAAACCTATGTCTCATGTGTCAAGGGAACATACCCCAAAAGAGGATGATAGGGGAAGGAAAAGATTATATGGTCATTGTAGATAATGTTTAAGCTCTAAAAGAAGTTGTGGTAGGTAATTTAATTATATCCTAAAATTTAGATAATTTTTTATTTTATTCTGGATCTTTACACTCTTTTATATCTTCCATATTTTCTAAGAAAATTAGATATTTTTATAACACCTTAAGAAGGGAGATGTTAGTAAAAAATCATAGTTGAAATATCATCACAATAAGGATGTGTTAGTTAGTTCCCATTATTACACATAAATGTTCTTTAATTACTAACTTTATTATTATATATGTTATTTACAATGATATAATTATTGGTGTGGACTTGATTTCAAATGACGATGAAAATATTAATTGTAAAGAGAATGAAATTACAATTCATGATGATGATATTGAATTCCATATTATAAGAGGGGAGACATCTCCATCTAAGTAATGTATAGATCAACCATCAGTTGATCTTCTAAATGAGAAACTTTGGGAGGAAGAGTAGACAAAACCTGCAGATGTAAAAATGAAATCTTTAAACTTAGGATATACCTATTAAACATAAATATATTGATGTATTTTCTAAGGAATTACTTATACATCCACAAGATAGTGGAGTGGAGTTTTCCATTGAATTAGTCCCCAATGAAATCCTTATATTAATAACTCCCTATATAATGGATGATGAGGAATTACTTGAGTTGATGAAATAACTAGAGGAGTTTTGTGATACTAGATATACACTCCCTAGTGTTTCACCTTGGTGATCCCATTTTCTTTAAATTATGAAGAAAGATGGATATAGGAGGTTTTGCATTTATTAAAGGTAAATAAACACTATTATGATAAAGAACAAGTATCCTCTTTCTTTCATTGATTACTTCCTTGATAAACTTCACATATCTCAATATTTTTCAATGACTGGACTTCATTTTCGGTATCATCAATAATGACTAAATAAGGAAGATATCATGGAGAAAACATTTCAAACAACGTGTTGAAATTATGATTTTATAGTAATTCTATTTGGGTTGACCAATTCTCCCTATGTTTTTATGGATTTTATGAATGGAATATTTAAGGAATATCTTGATAATTTTGTTGTGGATTTTTTTTGATGATATCTTGGTATATATAAGAACCCATCCATAGATAATCCACTAAATTGAATGTCTAGAATAGAATTCACTCACTTAAATTTGACGATATTTTTAGTTTTAGAGTTTTATATAATTAGTTCATAACTCTTATATAAAAAAACCCACATATTACAAATCTTGTAATCCAAAAAAGTATCCATTTTTTCATTATAAAAAATTTAAAATGAAACACATTTTATTTTCATTAAAAATAATCAAGAATTCCATCTTGACTTATTATTTGTTCTTACCCATCCTAAACCCTATGGAAAACAATTTAAAATATAGTATGATCATAAAATGATCGGAAAGGGACATAAAATAAATATTGAATCCCGTTAGTTCAGGGATAATCATAAATTTTCACTATTTTAAAGAATATAATTTGGCCTCAACAAAAATTTTCTTACCCAAAAAAAAACTTTATCTAACAAATCCTTTCATAAAAAACTTCATAATGATTTTAAAAAAAATCATAATGTTTTATTTTCAATCATGAAAACTCATAAATCCTTTTTCAAAAAGTTATACATTCACCATTAGAAATTAGATTATACTTTATTTTAAACAAAATATAATTAGCCTACATTGAAAAATAATAAAATTTTGACAAAAACCCATCAAAATAATAGATAAATCATGTTGGTAACATTGGGATATAATTTTTCACATCAATCTTACAAATGGAATAACCAATACGGTCAAATACCATACCCAATGCATTAGAGGTATATCATGGATCCACCCATCCTTGGTTTAACAGAGAACCACCAATCCTTCATTAATAATGTAAAACCCATACTTGGATTAAAATGAAAAAACCCATCAACATAAAAAATTCCCAATTACTATAATATAATCATAAAACATGAAATATTTCAGTTTCATCATTATACTTATAAATTTTTTTATTTTTACCCATAAAGAAAAAAATTTCTGACATTGAAATATCTATTCAATTTAAAACTCATTTTCAAAATATTCATAAAAAATTGAAAATAGTTTTTTTCATTGAATAAAACATGAAATCCTATAAATGAAACGAAATATTGAATAATTGTTATGGTGGAGGGAAATGTTTTTTCTTCTTATATATAAAAACAGAACATTACTTTTGATTTTTTGTCAAAACATTATGTATAAAAAAATGTAAAAATATTTCTTTTTAAAACCTTTGAAGGAAATTAAAAAGTGATATAAAATTTAATTTATAATTTTTTTATTCCTATATAAATACATCCCTAAAAAATTTAATAAATATGGACATAAAGGAGAAATAGTTAGAAGGGTGACTTTAAAAGAGGATTTTTTTAATGAAACTTATGTGAATTATTTTATTTCTTCAAAAAAATTATTCACATTTTTTATTCCTTTTTACCATATATAATAAATCACTCCATCAATTATGTTTATATTATATGTTTTGACAGAATTCAAATCATATATCCAAAATGGATTTGGTATATTGAATATGGTTAAGAGGTCATTGTTCCCTAATTTTGATAATAATAATCATTAAATAATTGTCTTGATTATATTGAATTTTACATTTAAAACGAATAATTGATAATGGTTATGAAAAATTAACTACATTACAATAATGGGGACGGTAGGCCACACATATGCATGAGTAAGGTTTCTATTTTTCAACGATTATTATGGAAATAAGGTAAGTATTATTTTATCCTTAAATAATGATCATTATTTGATAAATATCATATTATTTCTTGAAATATACTTATATATATATCATCTAAGTGATGTGGTTATAAAAAATGAATCAGATTACTTCGTGGATGTGGTAGTCCACACGTACGCAAGAACAATGTTATCACTTTTCAATGAAAGAAATGGTAAGAAAGTTAATTATATAGTATATTTTAATAATTATAAAAATTTCATGATTATAATACATATATATATATATATATATTAAATCCATCATTAAAACCATCCATAAGAGGATATTATGGAAAAAAAGTATCTCGATTCATGAGGCTGTATTCCACCATACACACGAATGATTGTTTAATTTCTGATTTGATGGAAGATAAGATTGAAATAGGTTAAAAAATTATCATAATATAATATCAGTTTATGGGAGATATTTATGTTATTATATCATAATGGTTGAATAATATTTAAAGGAGGTGGTAGAATAAATAAAATCAAACACTTGGTTAATAAATATACATCTTTTTTAGAAACCTACTATAGGTTTGGATTAAAATCATTCTTATTTTGGTTTTATGATAAAAAAGTTCTCTAGTATAGTTAGAGGGATCTAAGGAAGGTATTTGGGTAGGTATTGTTTTTTAAAATAATGCCTTTTAATGTGTGAATAAAATATAAGAGTAGGTTCCTTTTCATAAGAGAGGGAAGAGGAACTCTTAAAATTACGTAAAATATTAAATTAATATAAATTAATTTTATTTTTCAAATGGATAAAAATGATATATTTAAAATTTATGATGATTTGGTATTACAATAATCACATATAATAAAATTTTGACAAGTTTATGTGATGTTTCCATTCATATTTTTTTAACTGCTTGTTATGTCTTTTGATGATTATCATGGTAACAAATATTTTTACTTATTAAGGAAAAATATAGTTACTATAAAACGAAAAACTGACCATAAATGGATCATGGTTGGTATTTTAAACCATAACCTAATAAATTAACTTAATTTATTATTTTAAGTAATTTTAAATAATTTAATAAAACATTATTTATTATAAAATATCATTAATGTCAATTTTGACACTATTCATTTAATTTGACTTTCAAAACAACAATAAAAAATGGAATTTGAATAAAAATATTGAAAATTTCTAAAATATTTTATAATTATATAAAAAATTCACTGGACGGTATAAATCACTCACATATTTTTTTTAGATTTTTAAAAATCGTTATATTGATTTTTTCACTAGACGCACAAGCACTGTGTCAACATTGAATAAGAATTTATGGTAAGTATTTAATCACTAAAAATTATAAATAGATTAAAAAGATGAAAAAAATAATTAAAATTAATATTTTTAATGGTACATATCCTCTCTTTATACCTATTTTAATAATTAGTGATAATAAAATTAAAAGAATTATATTTTTGACTTATCTTTAAATAAAATATATAATGGTAAAAATAATTTCCAAATGGGAGAAAGGTCATATATTAAAATTTGGATGTTAATGGATGACATATACTCATACAATAAATTTATGGTAAGTGTTAGGGTCATTTTTAGTCCTTATCATATTATTTTTATCTAACATTACACGATTTACCCTTATTAACGTGACATAAATTTATTAAAGTCACTATTCATAGCAAAAAAATTACTTCTTTTCCAAATTTGGACCAAATGATTACATATAAGGAATAAATTTGTAATAATTCAAAACACATAAGTTTAATATCTTAATTTAAAACTATACAAGAAAAACTTGACAGAAAATGTTTTTTTTGAGAAATTCCGCTTTAAGTATAAAAATATTTTAATACAAAATTCAAGTATAAATTTAATTTCAAAGGCCATAAATAGATTATTTTTAATAAAGGCACTAATTAAAATTTTAAATTAATATAAAATATAGTTTTACTTTATAAATATTTTAAAATAAATTATAATTTTAATTAATAATCAGGATTATTCACTATTCATTGAAAAATTAAACTTTTTAGAAAATTTTAAAAAAATCATATTAGGATAACTTTAACATGAAAATTTTAAGAAATAAATTCAAATTTTCAATTTATAAATCTATATTTTTAAAAATAAACTTTTAAATAAAACCTTATAAGAAAAACGTTTAATAAAACTAATTCAATTTTCATTTTAAAATTAGTAAATGTTTTTTTAATGTATATAAATATCTATTTAATGAATAATAATATATATATTAATAATTTATTCTGTCAATACCCAGGTTGTCACATTCTTACACCCCTTTTGAAATTTCATTCTTATAATTGTATTTATCACTTAAACAACTGGGGATACTTTCCCTTATTTATTTTCCAATTCCCATGTTCCTTCTTTAGTCATATATATTTTACAAAAACCCTCAATGTGGTAAAATTCCTTATTAGAAAATACTTTATCTCTATGGTTATGAATATAAATAGTTTTTTTCTCATAATAATGTTTATCATCCAATTGAACTACCTAAAGTCTTTAAAGATGAGATGAATTCAGCACATATTTTATTGACATTGATACATGAAATATGTTGTGTACATGGGATAAATGTGGAGTTAAAGAGTATCTATAGGTAACTGATCCAAATTTCTATTGGATTTCATATAGTCTAATTAACCATTGACTTAGATTCTTCCTTTTACCAAAATGCATAACAATTTTCCAAAGAGATACTTTATGAAAAAATGATCACCAACCTCGATTAATAGATCTTTTCTATGATTATCTATATAAATTTTATTCATACTTTTATTCATCCTCATATGTTCTTGAATTACCTTCACCTTCTCAACCATTTCCTCTACCAACTCTGGTCTCATCAACTTCCATTATATTACTTCATCCTAAAAATTTTGAGTGCAAAATTGATTTGTATATAATTTATCAAAAGGATCAATCTGTATACTAGTATGATAACAATTGTATTAGAGAGATCAACCAAATAAATATGTTGATCCTAACTTCCCTATAAATCCATTGAATAAGAATGAATCATGTATATAAAGATATGAATAATTTTCTTAAACTATCCATCTTATTGGGGATGAAAATCTATATTAAAATTTAATTTTTTACCAAATAACAATTAAAGAACTTTCAAAAATTAAATTTGAATATGATATCATGATCATATTGAATGGAGAAAATAATTCCATGTAACCTAACTATATGTAACACCTAGATTCTTTTATGAAATATTTTCTTTAAATGGTTTTTATTCTTCAGTAGCTTGATTTTTACACAATCGTGAGTTTAAAAGAATCGTGAGATGCCCTTATTATAAAATTACCATTATATCCTATCTATTAGGTTTTCAGGAATAATTATAACTAACTTATGAAAATTCATTGAGAATTCATTGGTTATCAATTATTTAAAAAAAATATAAATAAGAATTTTAATTTTGGAGTCAATTAATATTGGTTATGAAATTAATAAGATATATATGAGTTATATACTTAATAAAATATTTTATACATTTATCCAATGGATATTGTACTCATAGGGTGTGAATAAAACCCTATTTCATGTATAAAAACCACTTTTCTTAATGGTTAATATTAAAACATTGAATGGAGAACCCGTTTTAAATTAATATTTTGACACATTAATAATATTTATATGACATTGTAAAATTATTATTTTGAATCTGGATATAAAAATATAATTCGGATTAAGTTTTGATATTTTTCTAATAACTTTTATGTTTTGATGAATAATAAAAATAAGCTAAATTTTAATTGAAAGTAACTTTTAGCATTGAAATAATATATATGGTTATATTTAATTATTTAACGGTTTCAACATATAAATATAATATATTTTTACTAGTTAATAAAATGTAGTTCATTGTAATTAAATTTACATTAAATTCATATGTAAAAACATTTCTATATTTTTCAATATTTTAACTTTTAAAACCTATTTTCTCATTTCAAAAAAAAGATTAATTTTAAATTAATTACTGAAACTTTTATGTATTTAATTTTGAAAAATGGATTCCATATTTGAAATATTTAGGTCCAAATTATATAAAAAGACTTATTTTATTTTTGGGCAATATAAATAGTAGCTTCGGTAAATTTTATTAACACAATAAAAGGGGAAATCCATTAATTAAGGGTAAAAATAATATTATAAAATTACCCTAACACTTCTCTTAATATAATTGGAAGATTATAATTTTTCCTAAAATAGTCTTCGGTCGATATGTTATCTATGTGAACCCACTTGGATGAAATTTGGACATTAAATTTATTTTATTTAATGAAAAGTGAAATATGTCTCCCTCAAAATTTAATAATTAAATTATTTTTAATATAAGGTTATATAGAAGATAAATTCTATTATAAATAATAATTTGAAATCTAAATGTTTTTTCTTTATCATTAGAAATTATTTTTAATTTTTAGGAAATATATAATTACCTTAACAACTTATACTTGGAATGTGAAAATTTTAATTAATTGAAGAGAAATCAGTAAACCGATTTTTATTAAAATATTAAGAACATAAAAGAACCAAAAACTTATAAAAACATTATTTTTAAACTATATCTCATCCATAATCATCTAAGGGGAGAATTATTCACCATCTTGAGGCTTATATATTAGATTATGACACTTATATTATTTTATTTTAAGTGAAGATAAATTTGAAAAATTCATGTTTTAATAGATTATTTCATTTTTAATGTTGGGTTTTTTCAGAAGATTAATTAAACTAAAAGTATTATTATTAAATATAATGTATTTATATACCTAAAATTATTATTTTTAGTTTTTATTCAATATATAATTATATTAAATAATTACACAAAATTGAAGTAGTAATAATTTTATTAATGAAGAGATCAAATAAATGTCATTAAAAATATTTTAATAAATATAAATTAGGATAATTATTATGTCAAATGAATTTTATAGATTTAATTGACCCCATATAGATATAATAAAATCTTTTTACGTAGGTTCATTTATTATTTTTATATTTTAAAAAATCGATGAAATAAATATTGTCAAAATTGACACTATTGATATTTTGTCAAAATATGGTTTTTTAACTTATATAAAAATCATAAAACATCTTTGAAAATATATAATAATTATTATATAGTCTAAAATGTTCTGAAGTAATAATTTATAGTCTAGTTGACTTTATATAAGTAAATATTAGACCCTTTTAATATTGAAATATTTTTTACCTTAGTTAAAAATTAAATAGAATAACTAAGTGTTAATAAAAATGATAATGCTTACATTGACATATATATTTGCCTAAAATTTATTTTTGGATTATATTAAAACCCTATATAATCTAATATTATATATTGGGACATTTTTGAGGTTTTTACCTGAGTTTTGGTTTTATTATAAATTAATATTTTTGAGTTTTTGGAAAGTGCCCCTCACCTCAATTATAAAAGGGCACTTCCTCCCTCAACTATTAACTTCATTTTGAGCCTTCAAGATAAAATATTAACTTAAAATTTACCTCATCAACTTCCATATAAACATTATTGATCTCTATTTATTCTTAAAAGACCATTTCTAGTTATCTAAGATGATATTTAGAGGAAACACGTTGAAGAAGAAGTAACATCATTTACCAATTATTTCAAAGACATTTCTTCATATAATTCCACATCATGAGTTGTTTCATTATAAATTAGTAACTCCAGTAGTACCTATATAATAAAATTTAGTTATTATTATGAAACAACCATATTCCCCCTTCTACCCATCCTATGAAAAATGAAATCACCACACGTGCGTACGTACAACTTACCGTCTCCATGTTGTGGTGTAATCCATTTTTCACCACCACCATACATGGATGGGTATAATAATGGAATTAATATATATATATATATGATTAATATAAAACGATATTAATTATAAGATACTATAAACCATCCACTTCAATACCATTCACCAATTATGGTAGTGATATTGTCACTCGTGCGTACGTACGGCTTACCATCTCAACGATGCAATGTGATTTGTCCTAAATAATATTCATTAAAGCATGATAATATAAATTCATTGAATTATTAAATATGATATATATTATACTAATAACATTCTGTAAATGGTATAAATATAGCCTAAAAATAGGAATAAAAATTTATCCAAGAAAACATCCATAAGAACATAAAGTAGTTAATAGCTGAATAACAACTAACAAAGAAATGCTAAAAAATAATAGATAAAAATATGATCATAAAGGTTATCATAAAACTCATTATGATTCTGGAATAAATATGTAACATTATTTAAATAATTATAATGATGTTTCAGATACATACTAATCATATTGGACCAAAGGTAAATGATAACTTTTCAAATATCATTTTTATTCGAGATTGTTTATTCGCAAGAATTTACTAGGGTATATTTATCATCCACATCTATGATTCCTAAATATATATTTAAAAAATTCTTTATATCCTTATATAATTTTTTAAATTTAACTTTAACTAATTGAGAATTTTTACTAAACAATAAGAATAAAATAATATTTCATTTTTGGTACGAGGTACTTTTTGAAATTTCCGGAAAAAGTATGATAAGAATGTGTTTTTAACATGTATGGAATAAACAGATTTTTATGCTTTCATAATTCCTTATTTACTTGAAGATTCCCAAAACATCTTACTGGGTTATTTTTCACATAAAATTTGTTCTTATAAAATTGTGAGGCATTTTGAAGAAGGAATTTTTTTTATGAAGAAAGGATATTTTCCTTAGGAATTAAGATCAAGTGTTTTATCAAAATTATATTACATATAATATGATATAGGTTTTTGTTACTATAACTATTATTGCTTTTATTTTATTGTGTTTATTATGTAATTATTTTTACTAAATACATTTATATTATTTGAATTAATTTTTTTGGATTAATGTTTAAGAAATCCACTTTTTTTATTTCTTGGGTTATGCTATGATAAATGGTTTATGTTTTGTGGAACATGTAAGAATGGTTTGATTATGAGATGGGTGGGGCCTATATCTCCATCAAATTCATTGGGTAAATATTAATATCTCAGGAGATAGACTTGACTGGAGCAACAAGCAAATCTGGTTCAATAATACCGGAATTGAATGAGGTGTGAACTCATTTCAACAATGGACTTTGTCCGCTGTGATGGTCTTGGAAATTAGCCTGGACTAATATGAAATGATTTTCTATTCTTGTGTGTGAATGACATGAAATTTAATGTCTTATGTTATGACTATTGGGATTACATTGTACTTTTATGATTTATCCCAGGACATGATATTACGATCTTTTAGTTGAAGGATAAGATTTTCAAATGTTATGTTCTTATGATTATGATATGATTGATATTTACCTTGTTTACCCTTACTGACAATTTGAACTCAACCATTCATATGTTTCTTTTTCCCAGGTCATGAAGAAAGGTATTAAGTAGGATATGTAAAAAATAATTCTAGTTATGAAAAAATAAGGGGGAGACAATGTAGATATTTTATGAACCAGTTTTTATTATGTTTCCCAGTTTATAAAGACACTAATCCTATATGATCTTGCTGTGGTTTTTTTTATGTTATGTAATAAATATTCTTCAATGTTTAAGTAAAATCTATATGTAATGTGTGGGCCTTTATAGTTGGTATCAGATCAAAGTTATAGTTAACCATTAGGAACAAGGATGAGAAAACCTTAGTAAAAAACCTAAGGATATGTCTAAGTATAGGTTAAAATATTTTCATAGTGTTTTGGAGATGTTCATGAATAACCAAAGATAAGACCTAAAGTGTCCTAAATTGAAATTTTATTCTTGAATTATGTGGTTTTCCCATTATGATTAGTGTTTCTCACACTATTCTTCTTGGTTTTAGTCAATGCCAAGAACATGAAAGAATCACGTTATTGTTGAATGTGATAGGAAATGAAATGATTGTACCCCCTAAAAAACCAAATGTTATGGGAGTTGGAATGAAAAATATTTTATCCATGCTCACATAAATTTCTCATGTTATGAATCATTCCAAACTTCCAAATGAGAAAAAGAGAGTGAAACATTCTCTTAAATCCTTTACGAGTTAGTGTCCACCTTCATTCTATAAGTCTTCTGATCCATTAGTTGATGAACAATAGATTATTACTACTGAAAAAATAATTTCGTTTCTATAATTTTTTGAACATGATAAAGTCATCTTATTAGTATATAATTTGAATGGTAAAACTGATCAATGGTAGATATTATCAAGAATACGAGTCAAGGAGATGAAACTGAGCATGTGGAATGAGATGAGTTCAAGAACTTATTTTTCAACAAGTACTTTCGTCATACTCTTTGAAAACAAAGATGGAGAAGGAGGTCCTTGAACTTAATAAAAAGGATGATAAATTCGTTGGTACCTAAAAATAAAATTTTATAAGACTTTCAAGGTATGATTCTAGAATTTTTATCCAACCTGAGAGTAAAATTGATCAATTCTTTAGTGGCTTAAAACCAATTCTCTGAAGAGAATTAGACATAAGGGACTACAATAGATAATATGAAATTGTTTGATGTGATCTCAAGGATGAGATGGATAGTGGAGTAACCCATCAGTCATATGGGTTTGATAAGAAGAGAAAAATTGAATTCAAATGAAAATCTAAAGACCACACTGAAAAGAAGATGAGTTTTCCCTTATGCTTAACATGTGGAAAGAAACATGGAGAGGATTTTCTTAAAGGTAATAGTAACTTTTTTATGTGTGGAAAAGAGGTTCATCAGGTAGTTTAATAATGAAGTGATGGGAAAAAGATTTCTAATGATACGGAAAAATAAAACGATACACAAAATTCACCTCCTACACTTCAATGCCACAAGTGATAGTAAATAGGGAATTATGATAATCAATACCCTAATCCAAGGGTCATTGATGATGATCAATGTATGATAATGAAGTGGTGAAATATACACTTACCATCCACTCTAAAGTAGAAAATGTTTTATTTGATTATGGATCCACCCACTCTCTTATTTTTGAATAGTTTTCTAAGTGTATCACTGTATTACCTCAAAAACTAGATATTGAGTTAGCTGTGCCAAATCCTAAGGGCACAACAGTCATATCAAAACTTTATAATTCTTCTCCAGTTGAAGTATTTGGGAAAGTTATTCCTTAAAATCTTGTGATCCTTCCTATCATGGAATTCAATGTGATTCATTCCATGGATTGGATTTCTCTATATGGATCTCATATCAATTTCCAGGTAAGGGATGTAAAAATTCATATTTCAGATCAATCTATAATCATCTATCAATGTAAGGATGAATATAACCTTCCATTAGAATTTTCCTCTATCTTATGGTTATTGATTCTTATAAATGATGGATATTTATCTGAAATTGTTGGGGTGAAACTCACTATTAAGAGTACGCCCACTATATAGGATTTCGATGATGTCTTTCTGGAGAACTTTACAGGTCTTCCCCCAAATTGTGAAGTTGATTTTTCAATAGAACCCATACTGGGTGCAATGCTTGTTTCAAAGACATATTATATAATGGACCCAATTGAGTTGTAATTATTAAAGAAGAAACTCCAAGAGAATCTTTATAAGGGATTCATATTCCCTAGTGAGTCAGCTTGGGGAGCACCAATTCTTCTTGTTAAGAATAAAGATGGATTAATGGGACTCTGCATAGATTATCGAGAACAAAAAAAGATCACTATCAAGAACAAATATAATATTTTCCACATTTATGACATATTTTAAAAACTAATCAGAGCTCAATACTTTTCCAAGATTAATCTTCATTCAGGATATCATCAGTTAAGGGTCAAAAAGGAGGATAAACCCAAGATTTCATTCGTACAAGGTATGGAGACTATGAATTTATAGAGATTCCTTTTGGTCTTACTAATTCCCCCTCTATATTCATGGATCAAATTAATTGAGTCATTAGAGACTATCTTGATCAATTTTTTTTAGTATTTATAGATGATATTCTTTTCTATTCGAAGAGCAAGGAATAACATGAGGACCAATTAAAAATTTCCCTGAAGACCCTGATTGAGGAGAAGTTTTATGAGAAATTTAGACATGTGAATTTTGGATTCATAAAGATTCATTTTTGGGTCACATAATCTCAAGATAAGTGGTATATGTGAATTCATCAAAAATAGATGTTTTGAATGTTGGACGAGACCAAAAACGATAACCAAGATCTGAAACATTCTTGGTTTGGTTGGATATTACGGACGGGCTGTGATATATTTTTCATGATTATCTAATCCTCCCCAAAATTTGACTTGGAAAGGAGTTAATGTCATTGGAAAAGATGAATGTGAAGAGAATTTCAAAGAGATAAGAAGAAGGTTATTCGGTGCACCTGTGCTCACACTACCTTGTAGTGGAGAAAGGATTGTGATCTACAGTGATACATCCAAGATGGGGTTGGGATGTGTTCTCATTAAAAATGATATGTTGACATCTTATTCATCATGGAAGTTAAAAACCCATGGGAAAATTACCCAACTCATGATTTAGAGTTAGATATAGTAATATTTTCATTAAAGATATGGAGGCATTATCTTTATTGTGAAAGGTGTGATATTTATACCAATCTTAAATTTTTAAAGTGTATTTTCCCAAAAAAAGGAGATGAATATGTGCCATTGAAGATGGTTGGAGTTGATTAAGGATTATTAATACTCAATACATTACCACCCCGAGAAAGAGAACAAAGTGGAAGATGCTTTGAGTTTATAAGACCATGTTAGCCTATCAATGACGAGGATCCCAAAAGCTCCAATATTTATGGATTTTTAATAGATAGATATTGAAATTTTAAAGGAACACGGGAAATATTATCTTTCTCAAATGAAAGTTCAACCATATATACAAGTTAATATTAAGGAGGTGTATAAGAAAGATGTAGAGCTACAAAAGAAGGTGAGAAATGTTCCTAAATTCATCTTTTATTATGTTTAAATAATAAGGCTCAAGAGAAGGTTTTGTATTCGTCCCATACCATAATTAAAGGAGCTATTGGATCAGGCTCATAGTTCTTAATTATATACTCACCCTGGAAGAACAAAGATGTACAAGGACCTGAAAGAGTATTTCTATTGGGATGGCATGAAAAACGATTTCCATGAATATTTCTTTTAATTCTTGGTTTATCAGCAAGTTAAAGCTGAGCGACATAAGTTTAAGGTACTGTTACAAATATTACCCATATGAGAAAGGAAATGGGAAAAAATCACTATATACTTTATTGTCAGAATTCCCAAACCATCTAAATGCCATAATTCAATATGGGTTATAGTTGATCGCCTTATGAAGTTAGCACACTTCATTGCTATTAGAGAGGATTAATCTATTTATTAGCACATCAGGATATATGTAAAGTAAGTGGTAAGATTGAAAGGAGTACCACATTCCATTATATCTAATCAGGATCCATGGTTTACCTCGAAGTTTTGGAAATGTATTAAGAATGCTTTGGATGCAGAGTTAAGTGTCAGCACTGTTTATCATCCTCAGATAGACAGTCAGTCTGAGAGGACAATTCAAACTCTGGAAGACATGTTGAGATATTAATCTTTGTATTTCAATGGAGGTTGAAATAAACACCTACCTTTGGTGGAATTTTCATCCAACAATAGATTTAACTACAATATTCAAATTGATCAATATAAATCCCTCTATATAAATTTTTCCAGAACTCCATCTTTCTAGGATAAAGTTGGGGAAAGAAAGCTATTAGTACTTTATTTTGTAGATGAAACGGAGAAAACGTCAGATCTATTCAATAACATATAAGAGTATCTTAGAGTTGAAAACAAGTTATTTTGGAAACTGAATAAAAGACCTATATTCTAAAGTGCATGGTAAGGTGTTCCTATGAATATGTACATATAAGAGAGTAATGAGATTTAGAAATAAGGGAAAGCTGAGCCCTAAGTATAACAATCCTTTGGAAATTCTGGATTGTGTTGGGAAGGTAGATTACCGATTGATGCTTCCACTTAATATCTCCCAAGATGACGATGTGTTCCATGTATCTCTCTTAAGAATGTACATACTCGATCCTTAACATGTACTAAGCTCAGAAGTCATATCATTGGAGAAAGATCTTTCTTATAAAGAACAACCGACTGAGATTTTGGATTGTAGCAAAAAATTTCTACAAAACAAGACCAATTGCCTGGTTAAAGTTTTATGGAGGAACCACCAATTTAAAGAATCTACAAGGGAACTTGAGGATATGATGATAGAGAGTTATCCTCATCTATTTGGTTCCATGTGATGAATTTAGAGGGAGAAATTCTGTTTAAGGGGGGTAGAATGTAACACCCAGATGTTTTTATGAAATATTTTAATTAAATAATTTTCTAATTCTTAAATATCTTTATTTTCACTCAATAATGAGTTTAAACAAACCATGACATTCCCTTATTATTAAATTTCCATTACATCCTATCTCTTAGGTTAGTGGGAATAATTATAACTAACTTATGAAAATGCATTGGGAATTAATTGGCGATCAATTATTTATAAAAAATATAAATAGATATTTTAATTTAAGATTAATTACTGTAACATCTATATTTTAAATTTTAAAAAATGGATTCCATATTTGTAATCATTAGTTCCAAATTATGTAACTATATTAATTTTAATTTTTGGTAATATGAATAGTAACTTGGGTAAATCTTATTAACATGGTAAAATAGTAAATCAGGTAATTAAGGGTAAAAATAATCTTATAAAACACTTGTATTAATATAATTTGCTAAATATAATTTTCAGAAAAACATAATTGGGTCTAAATGGTATCTATTGGAACCCACTTGGATGAGATTAAGACATTTAATTTATTTTATGTAAAGAAAAGTGAAATATGTCTCTCTCAAACTATAATAATTAAATTATTTTTAATATAATGTTATAGAGAAGAAAAATTTTATTATAAAAAATAATTTTAAATATAAGTTTTTTTATTTGTCATGAAAATTTATTTTTAATATTTTGTAAGTAAAAAATTACCTTAAAGACTTATACTATGATTGTCAAAAAATTAATTAATTGATGAGAAATCAATAAAACAATTTTTATTAAAATATTAAAAACAAAAAAGGCCCAAAAACTTGACCAAATCTTATTAGCCGAGTATATATCAACCATAAGAATCCAACCATCGACTTATTGACCATTTGTAGGCTTATATAAGAGATTGTGACACTTATATTATTTTATTTAATGTGAAGATAAATTTGTTACATTCATGTTTTAAAATAGAATAGCATTTTTAATGTTGGGGTTTTCAGAAAAAAAATTAACCATAAAGTATTATTATAAAATATAATGGATTTATCGTCATCATATTATTTTATTTTTAAATTTTAGTCAAAAAACTAGTATATTAAATAATTACACAAGATTGAAGTAGAAATTATTTTATTAATGAAGAGATCAAATAAATGTTATTAAAAATATTTCAAGAAATATAATTTAGGATAATTATTTTTTCAAATGAATTTTACAGATTAACTTGACCCCTTAGGTATATAATAAAATATTTGGATCGAGGATCACTTCTTATTTTTATATTTGTAAAAATCCCAGAAATAAATAGTGTCAAAATTGACACTATTGATATTTTTTCAAAATATGGTTTTCTTAAATTATATAAAAATTATAAAACATTTTTAAAAGTATATAATAATTATTATATGTTATAAAATTTTCTAAAGTATTCATTTATGGTATAATTGAATTCATATAAGTAAATATTTCACCATTTTAATATTAAAATATTTATTACCTTAGTTAATAATTAAATCGAATAACTAAGTGTTAATTAAAACGGTAATTATTAAATTGAAATAAAAACTTGTCAAAAAATTTATTGGATGATGATATTATAACCATATATCATATCATTTTATATATTGGGGCGTTTTTTGGATTTTTAGTGGGTTTTGGTTTCATTATAAAATAATATTTTTGAGGATTCCAAAAGCGCCCTCACCTCTATTATAAAAGTGCACTACCTCCCTCAACTCTTCACTACATTTTGAGATTTCAGGCACAACTATAACATGAAAAGTTACCATATCAACTTTCATAGTAACATTATAGAGCACATGGTATTCTTAAAATACCAACTCTAGTGCTCTAAGAGAAGATTTATAGGAGGCACATTGAAGAAGATGTAATATCATTTACCAATTCTTTCAAACTTCTTTCTTCTTATACTTACACATCCTGAGTTTTTTCATTATAAAGTAATAAATCCAGTATTACCTATATAATAATAGGTTATTATGATTTTCAAACAACCATAGTTTACATTCTACTATCCTATGACAAATGAAATCACCACGCGTGCGTACGTACGAATACCACCTTACATGGATGGGTATAATGATGGAATTAATATATATATATATATACATTATTAAAATAAAATGATAGTAATTATGATATAATATACACCATACAATTCAATACCATTTAATAATTATAGGAATAATATCGTCACGCGTGCGTACGTACGGCTTACCGTCTCCACGTTGCGATGTGATTCCTTCTACATAATCATAATTGAAGCATGATTATATAAATTAATTAAATGAATTAATATGATATATATTATACTAATAACATTATTTAAATGATATAACTATAACATAAAATAGGAATGATAACTTATCTGACAAAACATGCAAAAGAACAGAAAGCAGTTAATAAATGAATAACGAGTAACAATGAAATATTTCTATCAAACAAATGAAAATGTGCTCAGATATTTTAACATAAAAATGATTATGATTCATCCATAAATCAGTAAAATTATTTAAATAATTATTCTAGAGTTTTAGATACATACAAAGCATATCTGACCTAAGTTAAGGGATAACTTTGCAAATCTCGTTTTTATCTGGGATTGTTTATTCGTAAGTATTTATCATGGTATATTTATCATCCACATCAATGTTTCTTAAATATAAATTAAAAAATATTATTTTTATACTTCTATATGTTTTAAAGTCAATTTTACCCATTGGTTTATTTTTACTAAACAGTAGGAATGGAATCTTTTTTCATTTTTGGTACGAGGTACTTTTTGACATCTCTAGTAAAAGTATGAGAAGAATGGTTTTTTAACTTTTATGGCATGAATGGATTTTTACACTTTCATAATTAATTATTTCCTTGAATACTACCCTACAATAATACATTTTTATTTTCACATAAAATTCTTTCATCTAAAATTTGTGGCATTTTGAGGAAGGAAATCATTTTTGAAGAAGAAAGGATATTTTCCTCAGGAATTAAGCTCAAGTGTTTTATTAAAATTATTTTACATCTAAGATGAAATAGGTTTATGTTTATATCACAGTTATTAATTTTATTTTATTGTTTTTATGATTTAATTATTTTTAAAAAATCCCTTCATCTTATATGGATTATATTATGATGGAATAATATTTTAGAAATCCACCTTTTTTGTTCCTTGGGTTATGCTATGTTGAATGGTTTATGTTTTGTGGAACATATAAGAATGATCTCATTATGAGATGGGTGGGACCTATATCTACCTATAATTAATTAGGTAAAAATTTATATCTCATGATATATACATGACCATAATGTTAAGTAAATCCGATTCAGTAATACAGGACTGGAATAAGGAGTGAACTCAATTCAGTAATGGACTTTGTTAGCTATGATGGTCGTGGAAATGAGCCTTGAATAATAAGAATTGATTTTCTATGATTATGTCTATATTACATAAAGTTTAATGTCTTATGTTATGAATATTGGGATTACATTTCACTATTATGATTTATCTGATGACATGATATTATGATCTTTTATATGGAGGATAAGATTTTCAAATATTATGTTATTATGGTTATAATATGATTGATATTTCCATTTTTTACCCTTACTGAGCATTTGATATCACCATTTCATATGTTTATTTTCCATAGGTCATGAAGAAGGGTAATAAGTAAGATATGTAAAAAAGGAGTCTAGTTATGAAAAATAAGTGAGAGACATTGTAGATGTTTTATGAACTAGTTGTTTATATTTCCCAGTTTCTAATGACACTAAAACTATATAGTCCATGTTTGGTTTTTGTTATGTTATGTAATAAATATTTATCAATTTTGAAGTAAAATATATATGTAAAGTATGGTCCATTATAATACAACCTTCAGATAATGTTTATAAAGATTATCTAAATTCCTGGTGTCATGAATGGGAAGGAAATGTGTAGATTTGGTTAGTCGATCAATGGTAACCCAAATTTCATTATTACCATGAGAAGTATTTGGTAATACCACCATGTAATACTTGGAAATATTTTACCATTTATATTTTTGAAATGGAAAATACTGAATAATCCCCTTATGTAATTATCATTCTACTTTATCCTATTGAAAATTCAAACATTTCATGGTAAATTCATGAATATATCTTTTCATTCCATCAAACTAGTAATTCTCTAAAAATTCTCGATATATTTTATTACTACTAGGATGAATGCCAAATGGGGAACATTGAGCTTTACTCCATAATTCTATATTAAAATGAAAATTACAAGGTACATATAATATCTTTCCAAATATATTAATACCTTCTTCATTAACATTAAACTCCAGTAACATAGCCTTATTAAAAAAATATTCATTTTCATATAAAACACAATCTTACTTAAGCTCTTAATTATATCTACAAAAATTGACTACACTAAAACCTGAACTAAAATAAATGAATAACCCGCATGCACAATTTCTAGGAAAAAATTTATCAAACTATTAAACAAAAGTTCATGTTCTAAATGTAACATTGTCAGTGTAGCACTAAGAATTAGCTACATTATTTTATTTTCTAAACTGGTAATGAATGATGCGATCATAATCCTTATTCAGTTATAACCATCTTCTCCACATCATGTTTAACTCTTTCTGAGTAAATATATGTGTCAACATTTTATGATCTATATATATTTCCCACTTTACTCCATATAAACATTTCCTCCAAATTTTTAAAGTAAAAAAACATTGTTATCTAATTTTAGATAATGTGTATGTTAATTTAACTCATTTGGTTTTAGTTTCCTTTCATAATAAGAAATTACCTAATAATTTTTCATCAAAACGCAACTATGTCCCTTTAATGAAGCATCATTGTAGATGTAAATCACCATTTTTGGAAGGCGGGGTAAACTATGGAGCATTCAAGAACCATCTATTTTCTTCTTGAAAAGAATTTTCACAATATTGTTTCCAAATTAATTTAACTCCTTTTCGAGTTAACTTGGTCTCTGGGATAGATAATCATGAACTGTTTTCAACAAACTGTCTATATTAAACTACTAATCTATTAAAACTATAAATCTATGTAAAATTTTAGGTCTTTTTCATTCTTCAACAACTTTAGTTTTAGCAGGGTCAACTGTTATCCCGTTTTTAGAAGAAATATTCCCAAGGAAATAATTTGTTTGCAACTAAAATTCAAACATAATAAATTTTACATATAGATTATTTTATTTTAAGGTTTAAAAAACAATCCATAAGAATATCTCATAATTATCATTACTTTTAGAATATACCAATACATTTTCAATAAAAATGACCAAACAAATTTCTAAATAGCTAGGAAAAACTCTATTAATGAGATCTATAAATACAACTATTGAATTAAACAACCAAAAGGGAATAAATATGAAATAATAATGCATATATCTATTTTGAAATACTAACATTGTAATATCTTACTCCTTCGCCTTCAACTGATGAAACCCTGACATGAGATCAATCTTCAATAAGTAATTCACCCCTGGAGCTGATAAAAAAAGTCATTGATATGTGAAAAATGATATTTTTTATTTAAAATGAAGTTATTAAGGGCTCCATAATCAATGATAAGTCTCATTGAACCATTTTTCTTTTTAATAAATAAAACCAGGGCTTCCCATGGTAAATTTCTAGGACGAATTATTACTTTATCTAGTAACACCTAATACTACTTTTTCAATTAAAAATGTTATACTTAAGCCATTTGGTAAGGGGGTTTTGGAATGGGATTATCATCAGGGACTAAGTCAAAATTAAAATCAACCTCCAGATCAGGAAGAACACTGTAAAAATCATCAATAAATACATCCATATATTCATTCACTGTTGGAATATCACTAGTTTTAATGTTTTATTTATTTTAAACAATTTGTGCTAGGTTACTTTCATTGCAATCCCTAATCAAATTCTATAATTCTTGGTAGGTTATAAA
The DNA here is from genome assembly GCA_963277665.1 of Viscum album. Taxonomy (NCBI): domain Eukaryota; kingdom Viridiplantae; phylum Streptophyta; class Magnoliopsida; order Santalales; family Viscaceae; genus Viscum; species Viscum album. The sequence goes on along the minus strand of OY728134.1, from coordinate 627,282,524 downwards.
AGGTAGGAAGTCATTGAATAAAACGTTATTGGCTATGTAATATATTATTACATTATAATATGAAAACCAATACATAAAAATAATAATATCGAACTCTTCCACGAGAAGTTCAAAAGGATTTACATGAAATACCATCCCAATAAAAGCAATATAAGGATTTCTATAAATATTGGTTTCTGTAATATTTCCACCTGGATTTTTCACCAAAAGTTATAACTTATTTTCATGCGGTTATATTCCTATTTTACTTAATTTTTTTTAGAAATTAAGGAATAAGATGATCAATAGTCAAACAGGGGGAAAATTTGAAAAAATAAGAAAATACATTTTCACATCCTCATTAGATAGACCATCATCGACTATAGTTGTATAAAATGATTTTACCACACATTTTTTCTTTCAATATTCATCGTTTTGAGCTCGAGTTACTAGCTTCAGACACAAGTTAGTGTAATTCCCCAACTCATTACAAAGAAAGAATCTCACTATCATCTTATCATTATTTGTCTAATAATTTTACTTATAATCATGATCCATATGTCCAAACTTACCACATCATAATCAATTACAAAATTTCAAAAGAAATTCCCTAGGTGATTTATACCGCACGTCCCACAAACTAGATGATGTATTTTATTATCTTTAGATTTATTTGAAGGATTATATCCCGTTAACTTCCACCTATACTTTTTCCTTTTCTATTTTTTGTTTTTATGGAATACCTAATCATTAGTAAACTCTGTTTCTACTTTCTCATCACATCAGAATTTTTTTTCATAAATTTAAAATTTATGGGATGAAAACTCCATTCTATTGGCATCAATCCTTTGTAAAATTTATTAATTTTAAAATCAATTCCCTGAATAAAATCTAGTCGATACCTAGACAATATTGTACATTTTTATTAATACACCACTAAATAATATTCATCTTTTTACCTCAATTATAGGAATTTTTTCTCTATCACGAGTCTAAAAACATTAGGAAAATATTTTTCATAGAAAATATTCTAAAATTAATCCCATTACAAAGTAAAAATATCATTTATCTCTTTGGCCTTCTTAACCAATAACCATTATCTATCAGATTCACCTTTAAAAATAAATGGAAATATTTAACTTTTTACAGTCTAAACAACCCATGAATTTAAATATCTTTTGTAGAGCATTGATCAACCCTTCTAATTCCACTAGATCTATAGTTTCACTAAATGTGGGTTGGTTTTTTTTCATGAAATTTTCCACTATAGTCATTTTCCTCTATAATGAACATGGTTACTCACACACCTGGATACCTACACCATTTATAGACCATGTCGATTGATATATCACATTAAAAAACTTTTCTGTTCTGAATCTAACTATGTCTAGTTACTGATTTTGGTAGATATCATCCTATCAGTGCCTTTTTTAATTAGTGACCTTGTTTCCTCCAGGGAAAAAAATTCTGAAAAGAGATAGTTTAGATGATTAAATTCAGTAATATTCAACAAATATATCATTATAACATAACCATAATTTTTATTCTTTCAATGGTATTATATTATCATTTTACAAAACTCTAATGTTATCTAAACCTCCATTTGAAACCAACTATAAGTACCTAATCTTAAATCATTCCATAAATTTCATTTATATAAAAGAACTCCCTCTCTTATATTTTTGTATCATTTTACATTTATTATTTTAGATAACTAATTGAGAAATATTTCTCAATAGAAGCCATATACTTAAAAGTCTACACTTCTACTCAAACTCTATTTGTCCCATATATATATATATATATATATATTTTAAAATTTTATTTTCATTAAAAATATTCATGAATTTTAACATGAATTATTATTTTTTCATACCTATCCTTTAAACCTATGTTTTTTAAATGATGTATGAGAATAAAAATCTTTGTAAGGTACATAAATCAAACAAAGAAATTCATTGGTTCATGAATAATTATATTTTTTCCTTTTTCAAAAAAAAGTGTCCAAAAAATAAACATTTTCATACTCAAGAAATCATCTTATCTACAAAAATAATTTCAAAAAACATTTCATAAAAGAATATATAAAAAAAATATACCTCATAATGGTTTCTTTATAATAGGGAAAAATTATAAAATATTTTTTATGAGGTTAAAATTTTCACCCTTACAAAGTAACATATACTTTCCTTTAAACATAAGATCAGTAGATTAACTTGTGGATTTATAATATTTCATAAAATCCATAAAAATCCTATATAAATAATGTAGGTAAAATTGAGAAATCATTTTCCATATCACACTTTACAAATGGAATAACCAATATGGTCAAATTCTTTAAGAAATGTATTAGAGGGATATCATAGACCCACTTATCCTTGATTTTTAATGGAACCATCGATCCTTATTTAATAACATAACCACATATACTTTGTTTATATTGAAAGCAACCATCATCATAAACATTTTCTAATTACCATAACACTATCATAAAATATAAATCATTTATTTTTACCATTACACTAATAAATGTATTCTATGCACCCATAGAGGAGCTAATTCCAGATATTGAAATATCCGTTTTATTTTAGAACACTTTTTAAAATAAAAAATATAAATTAAAATAATGTTTTTAATTGAAGTAAACATGAAATCCTATAAAGGATTCAAAATATCAAATAATGGTTAAGGTGGTGGTATTTTTTTATTGTTTACATTAAAATAGAACATTCTTTTTGTCTTTTTATCAAAAATATTCAATGTAAAATATGTAAAAAGATTCATTTTGAGAACCTTGGACTGAAATTTAAAAAATAAATAAAATTTACTTTATAATTTTTTATTTATATATAAATACATCCATGAAACAATTTTAAGAATATGGATATGGAAGAGAAAGAGTGGGAAGGGAGGCTTTAAAAGAGGATTTTGAAAAGAAAGTCCCTTACCATGTGTATGAATCTTCATGAATGTTCTTTATAATCTTTAATAATTAACTTATATGAATTATTTACTTACCTAAAATCTTTTTTCATGTTTATTAATCCCTTTTTACATTGATATAATCAATTACTCAATCAATTAAGTTCATGTTATATGTTTTGATGGTATCCAATTCATATATCCAAAATGGATTTGGTGGATTTACCATAGTAAAAAATGTCATTATTACATAATCTAAAGAATAATAATCATTATTATATATTAATTATACTCTTAAAATAAATCATTAGAAATGGTTATGAAAAATGAACTATATTATAATCATGGAGATGATAAGCCACATGTATGCAAGAGTAACATTTCCATTTTTCAATGATCTTTATGGAAGGAAGGTATTTACTATTTTATATTTATAGAATTATAATTATATTTTAATAAAATATTAATTATTTAAATATACTTATTTATAAAATCATCCATTTAATGTGGTGATGAAAAATGAATCACATCACTTCGTAGAGGTGGTAGTTCACAGACATGCATGAATGACATTACCTTTTTCCAGTGAATATAAAGGTAAAAAGTTAGTGATATACTATATTTTAAGAATTTTAAATGTTTAATTAATATAATATATATAAATTAAATCTATCATGACAACTATCCTTTAGAATAGGTTATGTAAAAATAATTATATCAGTTTGTGAGGTGGTAGTCTGTCGTAGACACAAATAATAGTCTTGTTTCCCATTTGATGGAAGAGGAAATGGATATAGGTTATGAAATTAAAATAATAAAATATAAGTATATGTGATAAAATTATTTTATTATATCATCATTTTTTGAATAATATTTTAATTAGTTTATATAATAAATAAAACAAAACACTCGGGTAAGAATGATACCTCTTCTTGAGACAACATCTTTAGGTTTTCACTAAAAGATTTCGTAGGATGGTTTTCTGATAAAAAAAGAATCTAAGAAATGCGGAGAAATGTATCTAATGTATTTAACATTGTAATGGTTGAGAGAAATAAATATTTAAAACTATCAATAATATTTGATAAGAGGTTACATTTTATAAGAGAGGGAAGGGGAACTCTTGGAATTACTAAAAATAATACATTAATATAAATTAATTTTCATGTCCAAATGGATCTAAGCTGATTTATTTAGAATTTAAGATGTTTATCAGTAAAAAATAAATCATAAATTTAAATTTATACAAGTTTAGTTTATGGTTCCTCCATTATATTTCTATTTTAATCCCCATCACTACTAGAAATTTAAGCTATAGCCACGGTTCTAAACCGTGGCTATAGGCCCAAAAACCGTGGCTATAGGTTATAGCCATGGTTTCATGAACCGTGGCTGGTATTGGAGTGGCTATAGGTTGGAACCTATAGGAACGGTTTGAAACTGTGGATATAGCCCTATATCCACAGTTCGAACTGTGGCTATATCCCTAAAGCCACAGCTCCAACTGTAGATATAGCCTTAAAGCCACAGTTCTCAAACTGTGGTGGTAGGGTCAGCCCTATAGCCATGCCAATAAAGGCCACGGTTCATTGAATCGTGGATAAAGACCTATAGACAAGGTTTGAACCGTGGATATAAACTTATAGCCACGGTTCAAACCCTGGCTATAGGGCTTTAACCAAGATTTAAAACTGTGGCTATAGGCCTTTCCACTACATAAAAAAACCAGCACGATTCACCTTGCTGGCTGTTGGGAGGACACTACCAACTCCTTACCTCCCCCACCCATAGCTCCCCCACCCTGCACCAGCATCCCCTACTCCTGCACACCTCCCCTGCCCCACCCCCTGCACCTTGCACCCCACTGCCTGCCCCCTCCTGACTGCACACCCCTCCCCCTAGACAGCCCCCACCCCCTACTCCTACACACCTTCCCTACCCCACCCCCTGCTCCTTACACCCCACCCCGGACCCCTCCTCACTGCACACCCCCTCCCTCCCCCCCACTCCGTGCACCATCACCCCCACCCCCTGCTCCTTCACACCTCCCACAAAATATAATTTGAAAACCCGTAACCTGAAGCAACATGTAAACAGAACATGTAACCTAAAATTAATAAAACAATCTGTAAACCAATCAAGCATACCTTAAAAACAAACATGGAAGCCTTTGAAAACAATCTTTAAAACCCACAAACCTATAATCTTATAATTTAAAAACAAACTATAAACATGGAAACCTATAAAACAATCATGTATACCTTAAAAAAATAATACAAGAATTTTTTTTTGTAAAACATGAAAAACATTGAAAAAAATAATACCTTCATCCTAAAAACAATTATACCTTCATGGAAAACCTATAATCTTATAACATGTAAACTTACAACCTGTAAAACAATCTGTAAACCTGTAAAATAATCCAAACCTAGCAACTAAAACCCAAAGACCTAAAAACATAAAAAATTATTAAACCTATAAAACAATCGGTAAACCTGTAAACCAGTAAAACAATTTGTATACCTATAAACCAATCTGTAAAAGATCTATAAAAATGTAATCTTATAACCTAAAAACATTTAAATCTATAAACATTGAAACCATTGTATCTCTATCGTGCATACCTTACAAACAAGAATACCTTCATCCTATATACCTGGAAACTAAAACCCTTCCCATTTCATAAACCCCCCTACTAGACCCCCTTGGACAGCATCCCCCCCTGCGGGACCCCCTGGACAGCAGCCCAGCCCCCCTGGACAGTAGCTCCCACCACCCCTACTGGACCCCCCCGGGAAAACAGCCCCCCCTAGACAGCCCCCCCTACTGGACCCCCTTGGACAGAACCCCCCCTGCTGGACCCCCCTGTATAGCAACCCCCCCAACAAATCCCTTGCACACCCCTTGCCCCCCTTTCCCCCTAACATCACCCCCCCACACACACACATCCCTTGCACCCCCTACTGGACCCCCTGGATAGCAGCCCCCCCTGCTGGACCCCCCTGGACAGAAGCCCCCACTGCAGAACCCCCCTGGACAGCAACCCCCCCCCCCCCCCATGCTGGACGCCCTGGTACAACACCCCCCTCCCCACATCCCTTGCACACCCCTTTCCCCATGCTGGACCCCCCTTTCACCACCCTTGCTGGACCCCCCTAGACACCCCACCTGCACCCTCCCCCCTTCCCTATAGAAATCCCTCCCCTGTAGACAGACCCCCCCCCCCCCACCCCTGCCCCTCAGACAAACCCTGGACACCCACCTTCACCCTCCCCTACCCTGTAGAATACCCTCCCTTGCAGACAGACCTCCCTGCCCCCCAGGACAAACCCTGGACACCCCCCTGCACCCTCCCCCTGCCCTGCAGAAACCCCTCCCCTGTAGACAGACCCCCCTGCCCCTCCCACCAGTATCCCCCCTTCCAGGTCCCCAACAATTTACAAAAGGCTTTATTTTTGTAAGTTCTCATTTATTGCACGTGTTTTACTGATACATGGTTCTATACACTGGAATGTTGCAGACCTGGTTTCTCTTCTATCATCTATTTGGGAATTGTATAATTTAAATGTGTATCATTTGATCGAGGATTTTTTGACTTTCAGTTTCCCTCAACAGATCTAAAAGGATGATCCTGGAGCATTGGATCGCTCAACCTAAGGCCCGATACCCTGTGGGTTTATGATTGGAAGCTACAATTTAGTTCTAATGACTTAAAAGATACTTGTGCACAGATCTAGTTTAATATTAATAGACTTAATTGGGTAATATGGCACTAGGAAATCTTATATGATATCACATTCATGATTTTCATTCCAATCAGGATGAACTATTCCACTAAAAATGTAATTTTTATTCATTATGCGTGTGTATTGGTGGATGTGGATTTAAGTTATACACTAATTGATTGGGTTTCTCTTTCCACTCAACAATGTGAAATCTCTCTTAGAATAGAATACAAGAAAATGCATGTGTTCTATGAGTCCTGTAAAATTATTTGTCACTCAAAATCTATATGTATAAGTGATCTGTGCTCCAATTTCTAGATTAGAGGTGATGCGGTTCATAATTGTTGGAGGAAAGGAAAATGTGGGACCAACTAAACAATTGAGGTTTAGGCTCAACATGAAGCAGTTGGAAATTCAGGGCTTGCCCCTGTTTTTGCCCTAGAGGATCAAGTTCCTGCTAACGATAGGTCTATTATGGATCAAAAGACATCTTCTATGTGTTTGATTGCTATAGGCTTTGATTATCCTATTGTTGGATCATCCCCCCATTATAGAGATTCTTGTATAGTTGTTTCTCCTAACAAGTTTCAAGTGAAGTGTTCCTGGGCTGATATGGAATAGAAATCTCATTCTGCCACTACTAGTTTTCTTTGTAATGAATATCTATCAAGGGGTATAACTGATGAACATTAAGATTAATTTGATGATACTGAAGATAAAATGGAATTAGATGTTCAAGGTGACATATATTTCAATTTCTAGAAAGCACAAAGAACAATCACTTCAAAGTATCATAAAGGAAAAGAAAAGAAAGTGTCTACCACTTCAGGGAAATTCAAAAGTCTTGAAACATGAATTCTCGTGTGATATGCCCTTGCCTAGATAAATATGATTCTAGTTTTCCATAGATTTCTAATGAACCTATAAATATTTCACAGCTATATCACTCTAGGGGTGTGAAAGGCAGTTGTCCATCTATATTGACTATATGGAACATCTTAATAGGACCAGTTATGAAACCTAGCCTATTGTTGAGGTTGTTATCAGATGTTCCAATGGTTAAAATATAATATATGCGCTTTGTAATCATGTACAAGGAAATTCTTCAAATACTACATCTGCCCTATCTCACACTTATACATGTACTACTTAGCTGGACAGTAGGTCTGCACATGGGAATCCGGCCAGTTTTACTATTGAGAAAGTGCATGACAAGAGTTCCTGGGCTGATATGAATGGATAAATCTATAATTCTTAAAGTTATGATAATAATTTGATTTATTTTAATAAATGGAGATTATTTATGTAAGCCTTAACAATAATTATCTTGAACAAGTCATGATGGTTAGCGATGAGGGCTGTGAGAAAAATGAAAAATTCCAAGTGTTCATAAGGTTCATTTTTAAAAAGTAAAACAATGAAAGGATAAGAGAGAAAAAGGATCCATCCCTAGTTATCTATAAGATCTAGTATTTTCCCCCATGAGGCAACGACTAGGATCATCTTCAAAGGTAGTATATGTATCATATTGAGTGATGAACTAGTGGATCTCTTCACTAAAGTCTAATGTGGGACTCAGAAATAGTGTCAACAAAGAGAGGAAGAACACCCCATGGAGGATATGGACCATGATCATAGTGGATAGAAAATGGATAGTATTTTTTCACCAGTCATGGTAAAACTCATGGATGTAATGTTTCATTTAAATGATTTATAAAATAGTGGAATCATGATCATTTTGTAGTCCACAGTCGAAGGAATAACAATGAATAGAAGATTCCTAAATCTCTTTGTGGTGAAATATTTAGAGAATTTATGTGAATTGAAGGAATATGTTTGACCATACTAAAACCATACTAAAACCATGTACAATACATTCCATCCAAATCATGCTATTCTCTTAGTGGTGACTTGGTCATTATGGGAAATTCCATCTTAAAAGTCTAACGACACTTATAGGGTGTCTTGGTTCAAAAAACCATTTTAATAAAAAGAGGGAAACCCCCTATAGGGATATAAAAAGGGTCAAGTATGATGTGTGATTTATGACTAACAACGACATCATGTATAAGGAAAACATTAATGAAATAATGATAAGAAAGGTATAGCACTGTGAGTTTTCGCAAACAATGCACCTCTTTTGCAGGCTGGAATGTTGGTGGCAGTGGGCTGAAATGAAGGTGGAAGGGGGCTGGTGTGGGCTGTATGTGGCTGGAGCAGGGCCAAATCACAGCATTATCGTGGCGTGACTGCGACGTGATTGCAGTGTGACCATGGCATGACCGCGACGTGTTGGCCCGGTCCAGCGACATCCGCAGAGGAGCATCTTTCGGGCAGGAGTGAAGAGAGCAGGAGGAGGCAGGGCAACATTCCATCCATAGCCCCACTGGAAGAAATTGTGATTATTTAGTCTCAACATTGATCACAAGACTCATGGAATACTATCATTGCGAACTTCCGCAGGGTGTCGTCATGGAGCAGGGACAAAACACGGCATTACCGCGACGTGACCGCGACATGACCGTGTTATGACCACGACGTGACCGTGGTGTGACCGCAGCGTGACCGCGGCGTGACCGCGGCGTGACCGCGGCGTGACCGTGGCGTGTTGGCCCGGTCCAGAGACTTATGCAGGGAAGCATCTTCCATCCAGGAGCAAAGGGAGTGGGAGGAGGTGGGGAAACATTCCGGTCGTCACCCCACTGGCAGAAATTGTGATTAGTCAGTCTCAACATTGATCACAAGACTCATGGAATATTATCAGTGAGAACTGATGTGGGGTGTCTTCCTAGAGCAGGGCCAAATCACGGTGTGACCGCGGCGTGACCGCGGCGTGTTGGCCCGGTCCAACAACATCCACTGGGAAGCATCTTACATACATGAGCAAAGGGAGTGAGAGGAGACGAGTCAACATTCCGGTCATCACCCCACCGACATAAATTGTGATTAGTCAGTCTCAACATTGATCAAAAGACTGATAGAATACTTTCACTGCGAACCCCCGCAAGGTGTCGTCATGGAGCAGGGCTAAATCACCGCGTGACCGCGGTGTGACCACGGCGTGACCATAGCGTGACCATAGTGTGAACAACATGAGAGGATGATGGTACGAAGAGGAGGGTCATGGTGAGATTGGTTGACGACAACGTAGAGGGTGTTGATAGGAATCATATGTAGGAGGGAGCCATAGTGAGAGATGTAGATGGAAAGGAGAAGAGGGTCGCAGTAGATCAGGGGAGGAGGAGAGGAGAGCCCGACACTGATTGCAAAAAAAGAAGAAGAGGGAACCCGATGCGGATCACAAAAAAAAAGAACCGAGATTTTTAGCCACGGGTGGGTGATTAAATCGTGTCTATAAACTCTCTATATCCACAGACCAATGAAACTGTGGATATAGGTCTGTGGCTATAGCTTAAATTTCTAGTAGTGAGCCCCCCTCCCCAGCAGCCCCCCACCACTCCCCCTGCAGCCCCCACCATCCCCCTGGACACCCCCTCCCCCACCACCACTCCCCCTGTAGCCCCCCTTTCGCTGGACAACACTGCCCCCACTCCCCCTGTAACCCCCCTTCCCCCCTTCCTGGAAAACCCCCCATTCCTAGACAGACCCCCCCACCTTACACACCCATCCTGAACATACCCCCCCTGGACATGCCCCCCACCCTACACCCCTAACCCGCCCTACACAGCAGTCAATTGAATTGCGAAAACCAAAAACATGCTAATATATGGTATTATACACAAAATTCCAGTCAAATTAACTACACTAATAAAAAACATACTAATATGACTAGGACTAAATCAAACATCATCAAGCCAATTTTAGTAATGTGGAACCAAAACAAATGGTTTTGAAAAAGATAAAACTAAACCAAAATAAAAATAATGTAACCAAACTGACTCAAACCAATCAAAAATGACTTCATAAAGCATAATTGAGCATGAAAAAAAATGAAACTAATGAAACATACCTGATTGGATCTAGAACTAATTTAATTGAACCGAATAGCCCCAAATCAAACAAAATGAACATGTTAAAATTGACATAAACAAAAAACAATTAACCCAATAAAAAATAACTTAGCAAACCTAACCTGGCCCAAAATGAACGAAGGAGATAGGCCTTGTGATGAACTTTTAGAAGGCCTCATGCTCGTAGGTTGAGAGGATATCCCAGTTATGTGGTGCTTCACTGTCCTCAACAAGATCCAAAACGCACTACAAAAAGATAGGGAACCCAAAAATAAGAAAAACCTAATTAAAATTGATCCAATGAATAAAAATGTAAGAATCCATACCTGAATCTGATGTCAAACTCACTGCCTTATATGGTGGTGGGTAGAATCGACCTCGTCATAAGTAACCACCTATAAGTAAATAATAGGAAAAAGTGAGATATAACAACTTCTTATATATATATATATGTGATCAATGTGTCAACTGTACATGATAAATGATACATAACTCCATAATAAAAAATGAACAAAGAATATTCAGATTGATATGTGAATCCCAATACAGAAAAACATGATTGTTAATAAAGGATTTTTGTTAAAATGAAATCCAATTTCATTCAATACATACACAATAGAAGCATTGGAGTAATATTATTCTATATCTATTGAGTATTCCATAAGGGAGTAGGTTGCGCCACTATCGATGGGAAACATGAAAGATATGAGGGGATAGTGATGCAGTTTGACACCCCTTGGGTTGTGTTGTATTTTTTGACAAAATGTGTGGACTTTTCCCAAGATGATTTGTTGAAAAGATGGGGAGATAAATGGACACCCCTAAAGTGAGTTTGAGTTAGACATGTTGACAATGAGATGTGGTGGACAAAGAGTGGTGATGAAGCTTGGCCATGTGAGGGATTTCATATATTTAAAACTATAAATGTAGGAGTTTTCAAGTCCTTCTTGTAAGATTACACAATATCAGGATGCTTCATGTAAGAAATGCTCTAAGGCATGGAAATTTCTCAATACCCATTCAGAATGATTTATTTCTCTTGAAGGAAACTTTAGATCCTGTCAAAAGGCAGATAATTACTACATGTTTCCCACTGCCTCTAAAATAGGGTATATATGAAATCTATGGGGATGAAAAACTAGGAAGATAGCTTGGTAGCTTGTGTCGTGGGGATGTAACTGCTATTTTAATGGGTAATGCCTAGAATCATTAATATTTTCCTCTACATTTCAGAAATGAGAGGATTCCTTGGTGAAATACCATTTACCAGCCTTATTACCACATTTTCTAAATCTTTATCCCCCTGCATCCCCCCTTCCACCCTGGAAAGACTCCCTCCCTAATCCTTCCGGACAGACCCCCCCTCCCACCATGGACAGACCCCCCCCCCCACCGCAGACCGCCCCTACTGGACATACCCCCCTACCCTGCACCCCTGGACATGTGTCCAGGCCCCCACTGCAGACCGCCCCTACTAGAAATACCCTCACCCTGCACCCCCCTAGGCATGTGTCCAGGCCCGTTGATATTTACTAGACACAAAAAACATGAAAAAAACATATCTCTACCACCTAGCATTTAAATTTCCAAAAACATGAACCCACTAATCATGATAGAACTATATCCAACCAATAAAAAAACAGCTCAGTCATCATATGCTAAAACTATTAATATAGATAACAGACATGAAAACTAATGGATTAATCATTCTTGAAACAAATATTCCCAATATAGTAATTCAATCAAACAAGGAAACTTCCATTAAAGAACCCCCCAGCTTCATGCGTAGGTTTTTCAAAATTTGTTCCACAATACTGCATTTTGTTGAGCCAAAAAGAGGAGGGAATGGTTTCTAATTATAATGTCTATAACCATAAAGAAGCTAACAAAATTCCCGTGAAATGCAATGAGGATTTGGTGAACACCTAGTTGTCAACTGGGAGACTACCAGTTTCCATTTTAATTTCTTATATATATGTATCTAAATATATTTGTGTGGAAGGGGACCCATACCAGCTTCATTGCAGCATAGGGCTAGATATTGGAACTTCCAGAAATAAGAAGCCCAAGGTGTTTGGTTAGAAGATCCATGTTCCGAGAATTCTTTTCCGGAAATCCCCCCCCCCCCCCCCCCCGCACTCCATCCTGGACAGCCCCCCAACCACCCCTACCCCACTGCAGGCCCCCCTGGACACCCCCCTGGATAGCTAAAATACCACTCCTTTCGGACAGACCCCCCCACTCCTTCCTGGACAGATGCCCCTCATTATCTAAATCTTTACCCCCTTTCAAAGCCCCCCTCATCCAATCCCCCCTGAACATCCTCTCCTCTCAGTTTTCATAGATTTCCTCCAGAGTCTAAAGCCATTATCAGGACTCCATCCAGTGCTACATCTGAATCAAGAATTAGGCATTCATCATGGAACCAGATATTCATAGGTCTATTGAACGTTGGTCTTGTAGAGTCTTCAAGATAATCCAAGGGTCATTCTTATGCAAGACGATGAACCTTACCACAAGAGAGGTCATTTAACATGAAACCAGGTCGATAATCCCCACCATAATAGTATAATTATTATTAACTCATAACACTCACATCATTCTACCTAGACCTCGACTAGTCCTACGCTAAACACAATGACTAAAAATGATTTTCAATTCACACTTGATTTCCATGATACTACTAAGTATTGTATACACCTAGATTACCCAGAACAAAACTTACTGCATTCAATGATTGACATGAGTTATGAATTTTAGTAACCTAGGTGTGGTATACGAATTTTGACCTAGATAGTTTTTATCCCCTCATACATTATGCTACTTCAATCCATAGTATTTCTAATAAATGACAAACTCTCATCAATCACACAATGGTACTGAGATCCATCATTGATGTTGTCATACACCACTAAGACATATGCACACACACACTCTCTTTTGGGATACCAAGCGCTATCATATTCACATTGAACATGTCGGTTGACAACTATATGGGTGACCCTAAACTAAATTCCCCAGTGACCTACTATCACCACCTCCTTGGAGATCGTCCACATAAATAGAAACATTCACAATGGTTAGCTCACCACCTAACTATATCGTTTCAATGGACCCCGCATGTAACCACAACGTGAATTCTCATTCACCAATTCATTCCCATCAACTCATGATTACGCTACTCTTTACTATAACATAGTGATTTCCCCATGATTCAAGGACCTCCAGGCCTGGACACACATTCCATCACATTTCCCCCATTCTTGCAGCCTTCCAAACACCATCAATTATCTTAGATTCCTGTATCTAATATTGATCATTTTTCTATCATATTGATCTTCCTCAACATCATCATAAGAATATAGTTATTTCTCCTAATTCTATTTAATCTTTAGATCTGCAATCACTTTCGGTGCCAACATAAATGACCTTACCTCTTCCATAGATTTCTTTGTTTTACCAGAAGATCTAGTAGCCCAAGGGAATCGATAAATTTGAATAATACTTACAAATCATTATTCTTTTCCCTTTACTAGAAGGATAATTCCATGACTTACTGATGTATTTATTCAAATTACTTAATCCAAACCCAAATGGAACTATCGCATGATGATCCTACTCATAGTCTAAAGAATATTCAGAATCTACTTATTTATCACTCTGATCTAGTTCTGCTTAGATATTTGAACCAACCTGCTTCATTTTTCACCTAGGAATGACTATCTTCCACACTTAAGGATCTTTATCACCCTCGAAATTTTCATTCAAATATTTAAAATGGATGTGAATATGGATTGAGTTAGGGGGGCTCACATCATAAAAGAAAACTACATTTCAGAATCACTGGTATCTGGACCATAAAATGTCTAAGGATTCAGTTCTTCCACTTTATTCCCAAAAAAAGCTATAATAATACTAGAAACACCAACCTAGAATGTTGAAATATGAACTCAATATAATGGAATCGGACTACAGTAATTCAAAATTCCTAATGTAGTGATCAGAACAACACCATCATAAAGATCCTTCCCTTTTCACCCATTTATAGAAGTCACATATTCGGAATAGGTGGATATAGCAGTGGAAGAGCATGGCTCTACCTCTCCCATGACTTGCATAGCCCACATGGATCTTTCCAAGTCTTTCCTCAAACTAACTAAGATATATGGGACCCTTATTTCTAGTTGCAGTGACCTCACCCCTTCCAGTGAGAATCATTTATTATGCTATCTTTGATTTTTTGAGTTACCTATTGAGAGGCCTACATGATGTTAAATTTTCTTCCCATGCTTGCAGTTGGATAGATCATGACTCATGTGTCTACATGATGAACAGAAGTCATCCCAAGATTCATAGCAGACCTGCTGCTTCCAAAAAATCTCCCCTTTAATATCAATACAGATAAAATCCATCGGTACCTTTGATACATCGAGCTCAACACATATTTTAGGAGAAACAAGGTGGAAGAAAGTTATGGTGTGATTACTAGTACATAAGAAGTGGCCAACATATTACCAAACAATTTAAGAACACCAAATTCTGAAATGGGGGATGTAGGATAGGGATGGAAATCCAAATCACCATGGAGGGAAGATCCTTTTTAGGTGGAACTTGAAAAACCAATAGAAAATAGAGAAGTTTAAGCTAGTGAAAGCATGTGGAGAATTCAATCAGGTAGAGATACGAGAATCTTCAATTGAAAAATGAATCAAAAATTTCCACAGATCCATATTCCTTATAATCACCCATTCAAGAAAACCACATGAATCAAAATTAAACCTATAAAAGGTTTCCATCGAGGGGATACTCTTGCCAAAGTGAGCCACTAATGTGAGATTCAATAGAAAAGAAGCATTTAAAAATTCTAGGGGGAAACTACAGTTTTAATAATTTCATGATCTCATGATAGAATTTTAGGGATAATTTCAATTTTGGGAAGCTGGGCAAAAGGCTAGGGTTGATGAAGGGGGATAATGGTCAAAACTATGAATCCGGAGTAGTCGGGATGAATCCTCCCCCCCCCCACCCCAAGAGAGGGGGGGGGGGGACCAGAGGGGTATCCATGCAGCCTACAACATTATCAAAGTAAGCCAAATGATCGAAATAGGTCTATCCTTATAAGTATACAAACATAAGAGTTCAGTCAAAATAATTTCATCAAAAACTCATATTAGTGATTTCTCCCCAATAAGCCTAACATCTCAACCATTCCAAGTCTAATGACACAACCACCCATCAACTAGCATTTTCTCGAACCCTGAGTGTATACTTGTACTCCATCAATCCAAGATCAGACCATTTAGGATCATAATCATCTACGTCATCGGGATTCATACCCAAAAACAGTCAGGCCAAGTATCCTACCAATCCTTCCATTTGAAATCCAAACCTCAATACTGAAACGCCTAAAGTGCTTTTCATCATAGAATCCTAATGAATCCCCATTCGTATACCACATAATCGATAGTACCTATAATGCACCAATATCATAATTTAAATCATCTGCCCATGATTTTGTCTCTAAAGGAACTAATAATCCCAGGCTAACGCCTATATTAGATTACTATCATATACCATATCTCATCTCAAGAATAGTACCCTAATAACCAATATCTTGAGTCATATCTCAAGGGAATTAGGCCCTCCCACCTAGCTCAATAACCACATATCATATAGGTCAAAGATCCTAGGGGAATATCTATTTTTTCCCTTTTGAAATATATTAACACATCTAATGTGCTAACACCCACTCTAAATTTCTCAAATATATGCATATCAGGCATTACATGAAAATCACCATCCTACTAGGGAACTGATCCTAAAATAAGGTTATATTGTCATCCCCAATCTTCACCTCATCCCAATTTTCAATATCATTCAAGATATCTCAATCAATCTTAAAACTATAGGCTTCTTCCCAACTTGAACCTACAATTAGTGAATTATTCTCAGGTTCCCAAGCATCATGGCCACCCAAGATGTTTTTGAGATCAATAATGTAGAGAAACACCAACAGGGTGCAATACATAACCAGTAAATATAGTGTATGTGTAGATGATATGATCAGTTGAATAAATAAATAAACTGTGGAAGTATAAAAAATACCCATCATTGATCCTTGGGCTATAACGTGACACTCGGTATTGGTTATACCTGCTTTGGATAGTGTCAGAGTTTTTTAGCATGTCACATGATCATTCCCACTAGTACGGAGCACAATAGAAATGTATTATAAGGTGAAAGCATCGACTTGATGGAGGTAATTCTAGTAACTATAATTGTATCAAGCCCATGCCTAATTCCAAAGAGTGTGTTCTAGGAAATATTATAGTATCGAGCATATAATAGATTCATAGGGGGATAGGCATAGAAAATCCAGTAGTATCATCAATAGAATAGATTCCTTGGAGGATGAACCTAGGTAATCATATTGACCCAAAGATGGAATCCCAATATCCTGGGAATTCTATATAAACGAAAATATTGAATATAAGGGGATTTCCCAATGCATTCATATTGTATCAGGATCAACATCCAGAGCCTAGGAGCACATCCCAAGCATACTATTTTGACCATACTGGTGAATCCTAGGTAAAATCTTGGGTATTCCAGTTAAATCCTTGAGGGTAGTGAGTCCCTCCCATAATATCTCATATAATACATTATATACAAGTTGTCAATCTTCTCAAACTCATCTAAAAAAATAGGGGTTTCCCTCTCAAGCGCATTACCTATCATCATCGGTAATGCCATATCATCATCGCTAATGCCATATCTGGCTCACACACAATTGATTTGGGTTCTAAAGTGACACCTACAATCATCTATAATCCTTATTTCATGCACCCTCACAAGGTTCAAAATCACTGAGGCACCCTCATGGGTTCCCTAGGTTACATTATAGCACGAACACCCTATGTGGATTCCTTTATCAAATTCACAACTATCATGTCAACACCCACCACTGGGAATCATGTCCCTAGAAATAGTCATAAACATCTCACAAACTCACTATAATCATAAGAAAATCCTCACTTAAAAAGATCTAAAGAGATGGACACCTTTCTATATCACTTTCCAAGTCACACTACGTCAGTCCGCTCACCAAAACTATCATCAATTTTGCTAAATTATACCCACCAAGGTATCTAAACCTCATTAGGAGAGGAACACCTTCCCACACTCATCTCTACTAGCATGAAGGTTTTAAGGCATATTAAGGATCTTTCATGGCCTATTAGGTATAATAACTATATCTCATCACATCCCTCCACTTGAAGGTCACCAAGGAACCTAGAATAAGGTCCACTGCGCTTATATAATTCAATTTATTTTATATACACCTTGTATGGGGTTCATGTTTCTTAAGGCAAAAAATTATACTTATACTCTTAGACATCTTCTGTCGAGATATATAGTCAGTTCACAATGGTCCATCATGGACCATGGCACTTTCTATATTTAATTCAAATGAATTCCATTATAATTAAACTAATTAATTAATTTATAAAGGTTAATCTCTTGAGGTGGTGAAACTGCACACATCACATTTCACATAAATCCTGTATAAACCAAAGGGTTTTCCCAAGAAACCACGGACCTTAATTGAAGTTATTTCCTTTAAAGAAGCATGACCACCTTCTAAGCTTGTATAAGATCTAGCATCCAATGAGGCTCCTAAACTGGCCCCAAAATTACAAATAATCAATTATAACATTTTATAATTAATTATATTATCCAATTAAATTTATTATATTGATTATAATTAATTTCATAATTTAAAACAAAAGGACATAAATGCTTAATCAACCACTAGGCTACCTCAATGCACCGAAACCATGAACAAACACACATGGAGGTTCCATGGAATACACCCGATACTGTCATGGGAAAATCCAAAAAATGGTATCTATTTAATATGTGATTTCAGTAAATTTATCTGAAAACCATAAATAAAATCATCAGTTGACATAACTTTGATGACACAACATGAAATAACATACAGACTTTATCTCAAGACATCCTTTATCTACACCTGGAAAAATCCTCATCATGTGGGACAATTTCCACTATCCTTTGGTGGAAATTTCCAACAAACCCCAACATAAATCTTCTAAAATTATATACTATGGATGGAAACCAAAACAAAAGGAAAGGGATGGAATAACTCACTCGAAATAATCGTCGAATAATTCCAGAAATCGATCCCCTCTCAAGGTGTATTAAAGGAGGGACAATGATGTAGAACCATCAAGAACTGGACTTCTCCTAATATACAAAACCCTTTAAACCCAAATCACCCCGATTTAAAATAAACGAGACTACCCCCATGTAAAAAAGAAAATTTGGCTCCATTCATGGCATGAAGAGGGGGTCAAGGAATGATTTACCTTTCACCTGAGTAGCTTTTGTGAAGGAGTAACCACAAAAATATTCGCAGAATGTGTAGGTGCTGGCTCATGTGAATCCCACTCATGGAAGGTCTCAATTTGGCCTATTCACTGATTGGAGGATGAACGCGCAAGGAAGGGAGTGGTGGAGGAGACAAACACGCGAAGAAGGGGATGTGAAGGATCGCAGGAGGGAGGGGTGAACCGAGTGCAGAATCCGGAAAGGATCGGCCAAGGGGGAATTCATCAGTTGGTGACAAGGGAGAAAGGTTTAGCGGGTGGGAGATGAGTCCCGATGAGGGAGAGATGTGGGTGGGAGATGTTTCCCGATGTCGAGAGATGCAAGTGGGAGATGAGACGCGATAGATTTAAACTAATTGAATAAATATTTCTACGGACTCAGTTTAGCCATAGTTTTAACTATTCTAATGCCATGGTTTTCAAATAACCATGGTTATATTTTAATCTATAGCCACATACCAATTAAACCATGGCTATAGGTCTGAGGCTATAGATCATTTTTCTAGTAGTGATTTACTCCTTTTACAATTACCGTGATAAAAATGTTTTTTTTATCTATTTAGGGATAAATATAGTATATATAGAAGGATTAAAGGCCTATAAATGGACCATGGTTGATATTTTAAACAATAGAATAATAATTTTTCTTAATATGGTTTTCATGTATTTTTAATCATTTAAAAAAATATTATCTATTATAAAATATCATTAATGTCATTTTTTACACTATTCATTTAATTTGACTTTCAATACATGAATTCAATGGTGGAATTAGAATAGAAATCATTAAAACACACTAAATATTCAATAATTAACTATAAAATTCATGGTACATTATAACTAACTCAAATAATATTATTTTTATAATTTTTAAAATCATTTTATTGATTTTTCATGGCTCGCACAAGCATTGTGTAAATGTAGTATAAACATTTAAGGTAATTATATCATCATTAAAAATTATAAATAAATTACCCTGAAAAAAAAATAAAATTAATATTTATTTCTAAACATATCCCTTATTTATTCATATGCAAAAAAATTAGAGTTGATAACACAAAGATAATGGCATTCTTTTACTTTTTTTATATGAAATAATTTAAATGTAAAAATCAAGGAAAAAATGAAAATAAAAGTTAATATACTATAAATTTTGATGTTTATGAAAAATAAATACTCATAAAATAAAATGAATTCATGTTTTAGGGTAATTTTGGGTAAATTGTAAATTATCGTTTACCTAAATTACCTGATTTATCCTTACAAAGGCGAAATAAATTTACTATAGTAACTATTCATTATAAAAAAATAAAAGTGAACTGTTTAAAAAATTTAAACATATTGATTAAAAAATATGGAATCCATCATTCAATATTTAAAACATATAATTGGAAAAAATTTAATTTCAAATTAAATAAAAAAAATAATGAAAAATTTCTTTTAAAAAATGACTATTTAAATATGAAAATGTTTTGTGAAAAATTGTAGTATAACATTCATTTAAAATATCGTAATTAAACTATTTTTAATTAAAAATAAGTAATTCAATTTGAAAACTAATCCACAATATAATTTCAATTTCCAAATACTTAAATATAAAATATAGTTCTTAGTAAAAAACCATATTTTTCACTATTCATTGAAAAATCAATCTTTTCAAAAAATTATCAAAAATGCATATTAAGATAATTTTTCAATGATGAATTAAAAAATTAAACCAATTTTTTCAAATTAAATTTATATAATTTTAAAATTAAACTTTTAAATAAAACCCTATAAAAATTATTTTAATAAAACTATTTCCATTTTGATTTAAAATTTTCTAAGTGCTTTTTATAAGAAATGTAAGTATATATTTATTGAATAATAATAAATATAAAATTGATTTATTCTATAACTACTTTTTTGGTTACAATATATTATAAAAGTTAAGGGGACTATGATAATCACTTTCATATCATTTATAGACTCTTATAATAAAAGAGTTTTATGAGAAATTTATAAAGTGTGAATTTTGGCTTTAAAAAGTTTATTTTCATGGAAATATTATCTCCTGGGATGGAATATAAATTTATAATATTAACAAAAATGTAGTCAAATAACTTCCTACACCAAAAACCATAATTTCGGTACGTATCATCACTGGTTTGTAGGTTACTATAGATAAATGTTTCAATATTTTTCATGATTAGATGACTTGTTAACTAATATTATATGTAAAAAGATTATATTCATGTGGATAAAGGAATGTGAATAATATTTTAATTAATTGAAGAGGATATTGGTAAATTATATGATTTTTACTCTACTATTAAGAAATTGTGTATTTATGATATATAGTGATGCATTAGGGAAGTGACTTGGCTGTGTCCTTTTGTAAAATGATAAAGTTATTACTTATGTATCAAGGTAGTTAAAGACTCATGAAAAGAAAAATCCAACACATGATCTTGAGTTGGTAGATATAATATTTTTTTGATTCTAGGGGAACATTATCTATATGGAAAGATATATGTCATATACATATATCATAAGAGTATAAAATACATCGTTTCATAAAAAGTGATCAACATGGGGAAAAGAATATGGATCGAGCTTCATGAATTATTATTACACAATACAATACAAACTAGGGAAGGAATATAAAGTAGAATATGTGTTTAGAAGGAAATATCATGGTGTTATGATACTAATGAGGATTAAAACAGATCCTTTGTTCTTAGATTTAGTAAATATAAATATAAATATTATTAAGGAAGAGGAAACATGAATCATTTTTCAAATTATTTAAAAACCATAATTATTGGAAAAGATAAAAATTTCTCTGCCTAATTATGTGAATTTTTGAAATAAAAGTAAATTTGTGAATGATGTGAAATTGGTAGTGTTTGTATATGAACATGAAATTAAGAAAATTGGAAATAGGATATGTGTTCCATCTATACATGATCTGAAAAAAGAATTATTATATGATTCTCATAGCTTTAATTAATTTATACAACTTGGTAGAACCAATATGTATATATATTTTAAAGAAATTTTTTTGTGGGATAGGATAAAGTGTAAAATTTCTGATTATGTATCAAGATGCTTGGTTGTGCAATAGATGAAGGATAGGAGGTAGTATCCTTGAGGGGTCATGAAATCTTTTACTATTCATATATGGAAATTTGATAGAATTACTATAGAAATTATCACTGGATTACCAAATAATCCTAAAAATAATGATAAAATATGTGTTATTTTTTATCACCTTACCAAATCATCCCATTTACTCTCTATAATAAAAGATTTAACTTTTTAGAGCCTTGAAAAACTCTACATTAATTAAGCTATAAGTCTTTATGGGGAACCTATTTTAATTGTGTATGATCGCAATCCTTGATTTACATTTCAATTTTTGAATTTTAATCAGATGGCTCTTGATATCAACCTTCATTTGAGAACCTCCTATCATCCTCAAACTGATGTGTTGTAAAAAAGAGATATTGAAACATTATAATACATTTTTTGGTCATTACTTGTTGAATTTCAAGTTATGTGAGTTCATTTTTTGACTTTGGTAGAGTTTTTATATAAAAATATATTCTATTAATGTATTTTAATGGGGACATATGAATAATTACATGGATAGATAAATCATAATCCAACTATTTGGGATGAAGATGGTGAAATAAATCATATAGGGCAAAAACTGTTTAAGAGACAATGAAAAAGGTAAAAACTATTTAAACTCATATTAAAGTATCTCAAAGTTGAAAAAAGAGTTATGTTGATAACAAATGGAAATATTTGCAATGTCATGTGTCATATCATGTTTTCTTTAAAGTATCCCCTTGAAAGGGTGTCATAAAGTTCAGTAAGAAGGTAAATTTGATTCCTATGTACATTGGACCATTTGAATTATGACAATAATTGAAGTTGTGGATTATTGATCAGTAATTCCACAAATACTTTCCAAATCACATTGTGTGTTCCATATATCAATGTAAAGAAAATTCATAATATACACAACACATATTATCAACTTAAAAAAAATATTGGAACCAGATCTATCTTATTATGAAGAGACTATCTAGATTCTTGACACTAGAGAGAATGTGTTGAGTAATTTTATGACTCTGATGGCAAAGGTACATTAGAGAATTTATAAAATTAATGATTTAATGTGTGAATATGTGGATATTATGAAGAATAACCACCCCATTTGATTAAAAAGTAATATCCATGAAAATTTCTAGGATGAAATTTTTATAGGAGGGAAGAATATAACAATAGATATTAAATTATAGTAAGTGAACATTTTATTTAAATAAAACTATAAAAAATTAACATTTTAATATTTCATGGCACAAAAAATATAATTTTATAGGCTGAATATTTAATCTGAACTTATTAGGTTAAAATAATCCTAGAATGAATTTTTAAAATTCCCCCTTAGAAATAAGCTTTTTAAAATAATTAATAATTTGTTCTTTAAATATTTATACATTTAATTATGAGAAAGTATTATAATATTTATAAATAAAAATTTATTGATTATCGATTTCATATAAATAAATATAAGATCATTCAGAGGTAAAAAGTGATATTTTTTCATAAAAAATATTTTTAAATACATAATGTATTTCCATTTTAATTAAATAAAATAATATTTAATAATGACATACTTAATTTAAATTAATATTATATATATATATATCTATGAATAAAAATCTATATAATAATTATTATTAGTCATATATTTATTATAAGGGCATCTTATGCTTGAAATTTTCATTTCTTGAAAAAAAAAATTTCATCAAGTTTTACAAGATTATTTTTTAAATTAAGTTATGAAACTTTTCTAAATTGAATTTTATAAAATTGAATAAATATTTTTAATCTACATGTAACTTTTTTAATGATTCCAATTTTATATTTTGACATAATGAATAGTTAAAATAGTAAAAATTTATCACTGCGCTTAAAGTTAAAACACGTTTACCAATGGTGAACCTAATACGATAAGGGTTAAAGTTACCTAACCACTTATTGAAAACCCATTGGTTGGGTTTATTTTCAAATTAACCTTATCACCTTAAAATATGATTCATTTTTTAGTAATATTTCCAATGTTACATAATAATATTTTAAAATTTGGAAAAATCATATGTTTTCCACTCACCTCAATTATAAAAGGGAACTTCCTCCTCTCACTTTTTCAATCCTCATGATATATTTAGCTTAAAAAAATCTAAAAAACTCTCCCCGAAACCCTTATAAACACTTTGATCTGATAATTTTCTCAAAATTCCAACCCTAGGATCCTTAAGAATGGATCTGAAGGAGGTTTCTCATTGAGAAGGTAATTATCTTAATGAAGCTCTTTATTTTTTACCTCTCCTTTTATCAACTTTAATTAAATATTAAAAATTAAAATATAATAACACAATTATATACCATATATTTTGATGGTACTATGTTGATTACATGATATTTATCCATATTATTCTTCATAAAATAGGAAACAAAACCATCACTAGTGTATACGATGAACTACAACATCATAAACAAGTGTAATTGTTTTTCTATCACTGCCTAACATGGATAGTCATAATAACGGAAATAAAAAATATATATGATAATTATAACATAATTTTTATTCTTTAAATTTAATATATATCATTTAATTCATTACATATTTACCTATTAAGAAATGATAACGTCACTCCCGCGTATGTATGATTTGCTGTCCCCATGAAGTGATCTGATTCATTTTCCATGTCCAAATTTCAAGAATGATCATAAAAATGTATCTAATGAAAAAATGAAATTTATAACATTAATATAATTCAATATATTATGGAACTATATCCCATGCACATAATTTAGATTCCCCACCACGAATCATGTATGAGAAAATGAATCATTTAATACCCAAAACAATAGTAATAATGAATTATTGTTAAAGAAAAAGTGATAAGATGTTATAAAAAGATCATATATGATATTATAAATATAAATATGGTTTTGGTATAAATTAATAACATATTTAAACCATTATATAGTAGTTTAATGAACTTTTAACTAAGAGGAAGTGTGAGGTAAGATATTTCTTTTCAATTTCCACTCCATTGAGACCTATTCATTATTACACACATGTTTACTTTTATGTTGGTTATATACATCCACATTAATGTATTAAAAATATATAGTTCTTAATGATTATTAATTGTATTTAATTCAATTTTATCCATTCAAGGGGTTAGAATTTAATAGTTAATAAAGAGGTATGAATTTATTTTACAATCTCATTTTTGGGATTGATCTGATTAAATGAATATTATAAACTGTTGTTCTAAAACTCCATATTTTTTATAATAATATATATATTTAAATACTTTATATATTTTAAAAAAAAATATCTCCTTTTTAAAGAAATTAAGAATAAAAATGTTACAAATAAAATGCAAACTTAATTCTCTTTTGATCGGGTTCATTTTTCTTCCATGTCTATATTTTTGAAAATTACTTTACAAGGGAAATTTTTCTTTACTCAAAATACTTGTTAAGTTATCTTATAATTTTTATCATATTTGAATGTAATACTACTATTTTTTTCTGTGAAGTTTCATTCTGAATTTATTTATAAAAATTCACAATTAATTTTTTTAGCATATACAACATTAATGAATTTTCTCACCTCCATGACCATTCTACACTCTTTAGATTCTTATATAATATTTAAATGGGTTTATAAAGAGAAATATTTAATGAAACATTATTTTAATATTTCAATTACATTTCCTTTATTTCTCAAAAGGACATGATTTTATTACAAAATTGATTTTTTGATGAATCGATAGGTCTAATTAGGCAAATAAATTAGCATAATTAACTGGGTTTCTATTGTATAACTACCCTTGGATTAAAATATCTTTTAAGAAGGATTTTAATGTATAAATATCATGATGTATAATATCATGAAATATAAAATTATTCATTTCCTTTATTGATAATTTAGTTATTATTATTATCCATGAGATTATTGCTTTGATTTTATCCACGTATGTATTTCATCCTTAGGTTATTGATTAAATAGAATATTTTTTTATTTATTTACCTTGAAATATTATTTATTCATCATTTACTCATGATATATTCATCTATACATAACCCTTACTGAGCATTTGAGCTCACCCTTATTTTTTTCCTTTCACCAGTATATGAAGAATATTTTTTTGAATGAGTTCAAGGATGCCAAATGGTTTCAATTACTACATTTTATATTTTATTTTCAATATAAAAAATTGAAATAATGTATATATATAGTTCTTAAAGACTATTAAACTGATCGATCCTTTTTTATATTATCCATTGTATTTCAAGACAATGTAATAAAGTAGACACCAAATCCAGGTTACTAGATTTTTTATTTTTACACTTCATATACAATAGATTCATTAATAATAATTGATTTTGTATGTATGGTTTATTATATCTAGTCTTTTATATTAAATATCAAATAATGTATGTAAAGTATGTGTCTATGAGGACCAGATTTGGGAGTTTATTTTTGAGGAATAGAAGTTGGTATTAAAGGAAAGGTTTAGATAATTTTCATAATTAGGATATTTATTGAGTATAATTTAGAGACTGAAAAATTAAGATTGATAATAATTTAAAAGGTATATATAACCCTTTGAAACATTACATTATTTAATACTATGACAAAAATGCACATTTTATTTGGGTATTAGGATGATAAAACTTTAGTGAAACCCCTAGAAATAATTCTATGTGTTTTATAACACCCTAATGTCATTGTATAATAGTGATTATGTTGTTTTTCATGTAATAAATCCCATTATAGATATTGAAACACTACTACAAAACCAACCCATACCAATGGTTTATAACCATTGGTATTGAACCCAGAACTCTTCGTATACCCTATACCAATGGTACTGTGAATCATGGGGGTTACTAGAATTAGTATAGGGTTATCGAAATAATTTAAATTGAAAACAATGGTATAGAACATGTCCATATTAGAATTCCCATGGTTTAAAGTAAAATGTGCGTATAAATTTATTCCAATGGTTTCAAAAACCGTGGGTATAGACTCATATTTTTTTTATACCAACAGTTCCTTAAACCGTTGGTATAACTTCTTATACCCCCTGGGAAGTAGTTTCACCATCCCGCACCTCTCACATAACCTTAAAATTAATTTCCAACCATGTTACACATTTATTAAATCATTATTATTATATATTTATGATTTAAACATCTTTCTATCAGTTGCTTTCAAACCATTTACAGTACTATATCATAAATATACCATACACACTATTAATTAGTTTTAGTCATTAAATATCATCGACACATCTCTTTACTATCAACTAAAAAATGGATATGATCAATATCTTCCTCATCACCACTAATTTCATCATAATCATCACCAAAAGTCTTATGAACATTGTCTCTTGGATCACCAACATCATCATCATCATCATCATCAATAGAAGTAGTAGAAGAATCATCATCATCATCAACCCCACAACTAGTATCATCACCTAGACCACCACTAGGACACACATTGACATCACTCAATGCCTCATATAAATAGTGAATTTTTTCCATATGTGAATGAAAAACATTAGTAGCCTCTGATGGAAGTTATGGACATATAGTTTTCATAGATTTCAGTAACTGTTTGTTGACCAGTTTTTGACTTTCACACTCCGATATAACTATTTTGATGATCTTAGTTTCTTCTTCCTGATATTAATGAAAGTTGGTGTTTTGAGAGATTTGAGAGGCACTCGATGAGGGAAAATACCTAGTTGGGATGATGCTTTTCTCATTCCAACATCAGATTCTCCCCTAGTTCTCCTCACATAATACCTATCTTCAGTGATCATTTGGCCTAAATTTCCCATCTAATTTCTTAACAAGGGCCACCAGGGTACACTGTTAAATATATAAATAAGATATTTAATTTTAATTACATTTCTAAATTTTAAATATTAATAAAATTACATATAATATTTTCTCAGGTCTGCTCATTTTCAGCACTTCCATCATTTTTCATTATACTCGAGTAAAATTATTTTGATTGAGGCACATGACCTTCGATGGACAATGTCACTTTCTGAAAATTTCATTGATTACTATAATTGTACATTATTTAATAATATGAAATTTATAAGAAAACGCACAAAAAAATAGATTGTGAGGAAATGTGAGATTAACATAATACTAGTGACATAAAATAATCAATACATATTATTGGTATAACATAATAAATGAAAACTAATTATCATGATAAAAATGAGGGTGATATGGATTCCTCTTTTATGATTATTCAGGTCCAATTCTATTTGTGTTACGTTATTTGATTATTTTTTCACTTGGTTATTTTTTTAATTTGGTCATTTGGGTCATTTTTTGGTTAGGTTATTTTGTCATTTGGTAATTTTTCTATACATTCATTTTGTCATTCGGTCAATCAGTTAGAGTCTTTTTCATATTTCTTGGCTTTTTCGTTTGATTTGTTTTGGGTGAGGGAGTTTATGTTATTAATGAGTTTTGTAATTGAGATCATTTTTTTTGTTAGATATTTTGGAATATTTATCCATTCAATCGTTTTGATAGATTATTTAGTTTATTTTATGTTAGTAAATTTTTGTTGAATTGGGTTAGGCCATTTACTTTATTTTTTCATTAAGTCATTTATGAGTTATATATTTTGGTACATTTTGGGAAATATTATTTTATTCACTTTTTTTGGGCCAGTTTGTTTCATTTGGTTCATATTTTTAGTTATTTTGTATTTTTTAGGTCATTTGGTTTATTTTGGGTTAATTAATTCGAGTTATTTCAGGGTTGTGTAATTTTTGGTATGTTCATTTGGTCATTTGCTAATGTTTTTAGTTAGATCAATTTATTTACTTAGGTCTAGGTTATTTTCTTCATTTTGGGTTATAATGTTTTTTTCATTTTGGGTTAGGTGTTTTTATGTTAGGTTATTTTGTTCATTTTTGGGTTATCTCTTTTTTATGTTAGGTTATTTGGTTTATTTTGGATAGGTTATTTGGTTTATTTTTGGGTTAGGTTTTTTTTGGGTTACGTCATTTGGTTCATTTTGGTAGTTTGGTCATTTTATTTTGGATTATGTCATTTTCTTAATTGTTCATTTTTTAGGTTAAATAGTTCATTTTGGGTTAAGTTATTTATTTTACTTTGGGTTAGGTTTTCTAGTACATTTTTTTCTAGGGTATTTGGTTCATCATGGGATTCGTAAATTTGATAATTTTGGTTTAGGTTATTTGGTTTACAAAATATTTTTGAACAGATATGTTATCAATTTCAACCCTTAAGGAATGATACATTCATTCAATCCTATTTTCAATAGTATAAGGCTTATATTGATATATCATTGAGGAGTAAAACTGAAATTTAACAAGTCGGTATAAGGATCCATCCATAAAAATTACATTATCTAGTAAATTAATTTATAATTAACTACTTTACATTCATAATGATATTTTCATTTTAGAGTTTTTGAAAATTAGGGCAGAATTCATGAAGAGGATTTTTAAAGAAAAGTTTATTAAAAATATCATATATTTACAGTGAGAATTGATAAAAATAATATAATATGTGTATTCACTATAAATAAAAAAATACAACATAATTTAATAAAAATACATTTCAAAAAAATCTTAATACAACATAATCAATAAAGTAGAGGGTTAACCAAATGAATGGAAATTAGGTTACGAATTCCCCTACCTCAGGTTCATATTACTTCAAAAATTATCAATCAAAATGTATAATTGATTAAAGAAAGTTATTACTATATTATAGAAACATATTAATATTTATAATTACTTATAAGATATTCTCATAACATCTTTCTCCCCAATTATTAGTAATACATTGTAATTTACATTGTTTCTAGTGTAATTATTTCATGGTTTCCAGGGTTGGTTTTTTATGGATCTTATAGTAAAATGAGAGAAAACTTTTTAATTGAAATTACATGATATTAATGAAATTAAAGAATATTAAATTGTATCATATATAATTTTGGTTATATGGTATGGGTATGAAATATTAGATAAAATAGTAGGGATACACATTAGTTTATTTTGGTGAATTTTGATCATTACGAACATACTTTGTTTTATTAATTAATATTATATATATAAAATGGTTATAGAAAATAATATAACATATAATATGTATTATAAGATATAATTCTAACCATATTAATTGTTTTATTACCATATTGAAGGTATTAATAGAAATTGAAAACACATCATCCACGATGTCGGTTAATCGACATGTCAGATATGATGTCATTATTTTTAGAATAAAAGGGAGAGAAAAAGAAGTGTGAAAATGAATTTTTATTAAACATGATAAAATTACATTATATATAATATAATATAGTTTTCATACCTATTGGATAAGTTTAGGTAAAAATAGAATAAGAAAATAAAAATAACTGAAAATAAAATAAATGAAAATGAAGGAGGATGTTTACCTCTTGAATTCTCCTCTTTGAGATCTCCTTAAGGACCTTGGTTTGGGCCTTTTGGTGAGACAAAAAAGTCTTGGACATGTGGAAGTTCCTTGGGAAGGGATTTGGGAATAAATTAAGCAAGATACAAGGCTTTTAGTTTTGAGGAGAAGAGGTGGTGAGGGGTGATATTTATAATGGAGGAAAGAAGTGTTTTCTCTTTATTATATTCCTTAGTTTATTAATTTATCTTAAAGAAATTAATAGGTTGAGAATTATGATCAAATATATTAAAATAATATATTATAAGTTGATATTTTGGGATTAAATCATCCTTAAATCACATATGACCCAATACATCATGTATTTAGCTTATATTGTAAATTACTGTATTTCATTATTCACAACAAAATCAAGAATTTTAAAACAAATACAATAAAATAAAATTTCCATTTTCTAAAGGTAGAATTCGAAACTGATCTCCATTTTTTGAAAATATTTTTCTATGTATGAGAAATTTTAATTTTTAATTAAAATCATAATTTATTCTAAAAATGCTAATTTTAGAACTATAACTGATTTTATAACACTTTGAAAAATTAATTAAAGTCTCATAAAATTATCTTATAATCATAATAAAACAATAATTTATGAATCTATTTTAGTAAAATATATTTCTTTTAAATAATTATATTAATTATTAAATTTTAATTAAATATTTTTGACTTACAAAAAATACAAATAATTAAATTTTCATTTGCAAAACATTTATTTACTTATTCCATGATATAAATATATCATGATTACAATTATGTCATAAATAAATTTTATTTATACTATCACAGGTGATGTCACTATTCTATTAGACATATTACTTTTCTTAATGGTCATGTTACTATTCTTAAGGTCAGGTTAGTATTCCGTTTGTATAAATTATTTAATTTCCACAAATAATAATTATTTTATTATATATTTAAAAATAATTTTACTATTTAATTATAAAATGAAAAGAAAATATTTTATAAGTACCAACGTTGTTACATTCTCCCCAACTTCTGAAAATTGCCTCCTCACAATGTTTTTTACTTATTAAATAAGTGAGGGTACATTCTCTTCATAGAATTTTTAGATTCCCACGTTCTTTAATAAACCACGTGGTTTCACAAAAAATCCTTAACTTGGTGAATTACCTTATTCTTCAATACTCGCTATTTATGATAAAGAATCTGAATTGGCTTCTCTTCATAAGAATGGTTCACTTCCAATTAAACTACTTCTGAGCACAAAAAAATAGATGGATCTGGCCCATACTTTCTCAACATCAAAACATGAAAAAAAATATGTACCTAAGTTAAAATCTGTGGAAAAAGATACTCAATAAGAGAGTCGTCCAACCTTCTCTAGGATTTCATGAGGTCCAATAAACCGTGGACATAACTCCCCTTTCTTACCAAAACTCAAAATAGTTTTCCACATCGAGATTCTATGAAAAACATGACCACATACCTAAAAATAAAAGTCTTTCCTTATATTATCTTCATAACTTCTCTACCTACTTTGAGCTAGCCTCATGTGTTTCTGGGTAATCTTTCCTTTCTTAGAAACTTCCTCTAATAATTCTAATCCCATCAAATTCCTTTCCCTGACCTCATCCCAAAAAGATGGATTTCGACACCACTTCCTAAAAAATTCCTCAAAAGGTGTCATTTGTATATTGGAATAAAAACTAATATTATTAGAAAAATGAACTAAATAAATATATTTATTTCAACTTCCCTGGTATTAAAATGGAAAATCTTAAAGAATTTCCCCCAAGGTCTGAATTTTTCACTATGTATGTCCATAATATTGCTGATGAAAAGAAATTAGGAAATTTAATTCGCCACCCGAAAACATCTGAAGGCCTTTCCTAACATTAGAAGTGAAACTGGTATCATGGTCAGATATAGTTGAAAGAGTAACTCCATGTAACCCAACAATCTCTTCGGTGTATAGTCAAGAAAGATGATACAAAGACAAATAATATCAAATAGTAAGTAAATATATATATTTAGTCATCTGATCAAAAATAACCCAAATAGAATTATTAACTCGATAAATCTTTGGTGGTCCCACCACGATGTCCATGGATATATTTTTCAATTTCCACTATGGCACTAGAAAAGTATAAAGTATCCCCATTTGTAGTTGTCACTATGCTTTAACTTGTTGACATGTAAAACATTTGATGGCAAAATCTATAATATCTCTTTTAATTCCATCCCACCAGTAATACTTACGAAGTTCTTTATATATCTTAGTACTACCAAGATGAACTAAAAATAGAGAACTCTGATCTTTACAGAATATTTTTTTTGGAGTTGGGAAACACACAAAATACATAATCTCATTCCAAATTTGAAAACACAATCTTTGTCAATTTTAAATTCTAGAAACTTACCCCTTTTAACCAATTCTAACTCTTTTTCGTAACTCATTATCTTCCTTATGTGCTTGGTTAATTTTTTCTAATAGAGTAAAATGGTCTATCACCATAAACAAAACAGAGGAATTTCCTACACCAACAAATTCCAAGCCAAAATTTATCAAATCATTAATCAATGTGTCTTTTTATAAATATATCATGGTTAGTTATGCATGATGTTTTTGACTCATGGAATCCACCAATTTGTTTTATTTTCTCGGATAGTAATTGATTGTGAAATCATCTTCTTTTATCAGTTCAAGACATCTTCTCATACTTAGGTTTAATTCCTTCATAGTGAATATATACTTCAAACTTTTAGGGTAAGTATATATTTAATATTTGGCTCCGTATAATTGATGTATCAAAATTTTCAAAATAAAAACAATAGCTTCTAATTAAAAATCATGTTTGGGATTATTTAACTCACGAGGTTTCAATTTTATTAAAGCATAAGATATTACCAGGTCATTCTATATCAAAACACAACCAGGTACCTTTAATGAAGCATCACTATAGATGAAAAATTCACCATTTATGGAAGGTAGATCTAAAAAAAAGATAATTTAACAATCTCTTCTTCATTTCATGAAAACAAAAATCACATTATTCTGTTCAAATAAATTTGAACACTTTTTGTGTTAACTTAGTTAGCAGCTTAGTTAACCATGAAATGTTTTTAACAAACCATCAACAATAGCCTACTAATTCAGGAAAAATATGAATCTATATAAATGTATTACTTCTTGGGCATTCATCAACAACATTTGTGTTGGTGGGATCAACTGTTATTCCATCCTTATTTATAATATTCCCAATAAAATATATTTGTTGAAACAAAAATCAAATTTTCTAAAT
This sequence comes from Viscum album, assembly GCA_963277665.1. Lineage (NCBI taxonomy): Eukaryota > Viridiplantae > Streptophyta > Magnoliopsida > Santalales > Viscaceae > Viscum > Viscum album. The sequence continues at coordinate 627,248,679 of OY728134.1, read as the reverse complement.
TTTCCCTATAACTTATTTTCATTGAGTGTTTTAAATACAACCCTTAACTGTTTTTCATGATCCTTATAACTTAATAAAAAGACAAAAATATAATAAATTAAAACAACAAAAAACATATCCAAATATTCAAGGAATATTATATTCACAAGATCCATGAATACAGTTGAGGAATTTGATAGACTAAAAGGTATAACAAAAAAACTCATAATGTCCATATCTTGTATGAAAATATATTTTCAGGATGTCATCCTCCATCAAATTCAGCTGATAGTACTCGAATCTCAAGTCAATCTTGGAAAAATAATGCAGTCCAAAGAGCTAATCAAACAAGTCAGCGATATGTAGAAATAGATACTTATTCTTAACAGAGTTGTTATTCAAAGCACTATAATGATTAAAAAATTTCATGGAACTATCAATATTTTTAAAGAACAAAATAGGATCACCCCATAGTGATGTTCTAGGAAGAATTAGTCATTTATTAACCAACTACTACAATATAATTTTCATTTCATGAAGGTCCACATAATCAATTTGATAATGGTGTTTTAAAATTGTCTTAGCATTAGGAACCAAGTCAATAGTAAATTCAACTTCTTGTTTATATATAACATCGGGAAAATTATTAAGAAAAACATCCATGTATTCATTTACCATTAGAAAATCATCAATCTAATTAATTCCCTTATTTTTAATAATATGAGAAAGATAACATTCATTTCCATCTTTTAACATTTTCTCAATATCCTGGTTTGTTTTCAATTGTATGGGTTAATTCTTATATATGAACTAAAACTCATTCTAAAAACAAATTCTTTAGCACTATAATAAATCTTAGCATGATTAACAGAAATATAATCCATAAAAAGAATGAAATATAACTATAATAAGATAAAAACAACATGGTTTGTAGGTAATGTATTTCCATATAAAACAAAAAAAATTCTTATAATGAGTTTTTGCTATAATACATCCCCTTTGTGTTTTAAACATACGTTTTCCCCTCATTTCATGAGGTTAAATTCCCAATTTACTAAAACATTTATCAGAAATAATAGAATGTGTAGCCCCCCATATTGAACATGATATTAGAAAAATATGATTAAAAAAATAATGTACCTTCTACCACTTAATTGGATAGTTGTACATCTGCTAACGTAGTCGTAATGGATCTCACTTCACCAATCTTCTTATAATATGACTAATTTTCATAATTTATAAATATCTTTGGTCATATATCTTCATAATGAACCATCTCAAAAACATAAAACACTTTATAGACTATTTATTATAAGTAATGCTAAGATCATTTTCATTAAAATATCAGGCTATATGTCCATACATATCACATCAAAAAATACATCCCAGTTTTGTTAAGGAATTCCCCAAGGTATTTTTTTCCACACTTTTCAAAAACTGGAATCTGGTCTTTCTTACCTTTAGATTTCATTGACTAATTCTTACCTATCAATTATCATCTATAACTCTCCTTATACATGTTTTCAAAGTATATGTGATCATCCAAAAAATTTATTTCTACCATCACAAAACATTGGACATGTTTCTGAAAAATTATTAATACATAGGAAGCCAATAAACCTTTATATCTTTCCTTCAATCCTGAGTAAAAAATGATTAATTTTTCTATGAATATCCCAAACATGATTTTTAGAATACCTTGCCAATTGGGTTAAGTTTACTTCATACACGTCCACTGAAGACTCATGGTTTTGATTCAATTCATGGAATTTATATTCCATCATAAGTCAAACAACCTTTGGAAAATATTTTTCAAGTAAAATATTTTTAAATCCATTCCATTCTATGGAATCAATCTCATCACTATCCCATGATATTCATAACCATTGACTACCATTGGTAAACATCACCTTTAAAAAAATGAAAGAATAACCTTTTGACTATCTGATTACCCCATAATATTAAATATCTTTTCAAGGGATTAATTCCATCTTTTACCCACCACTGGGTCAGAAGATCCACTGAAAGTAGAAGGGTGTTGGCTCATAAAATTTTCCAATATCATCATGTTCCATTATGGTTACTCTATTTTTTCTCTTGCATGGATTCCACCTCCATTTATAGTATGCTTTAACTAATCCATTTCTGTCACAAACTATTCAATTCAAATTCTCACCATTCTAGGTTGTGGATTCAGAAAGATATCATCATCTCAATTCCTTCCTACCTCATCTTTCCTATTTCTTCTACGAAAAACAAATCTGGATAGATATATCTTTGACAAAGAAACATGGTAATCGTCAAATGATATATCGTTTCAACCTAAAAATAAGTTAAAAATAATTTATGGTATTCTATTAACATCATCATAACCCGAAAAGTTATCTAAACCATGCTCTGATACCGACTACAAGGACTCTGCCTTAAAGATTATGTAATCTAATAAATTCTTTTAGAATTCACATCTTCACATTACAAAAGATATCTTTGATTTAAAGTTTTAGAAAATTAGGAAATACTTCATATATATCAACCAATAATTATAAAATGCTTATAATACTAAAAAATATCCATTTTTTCGTAATAAAAATGTTTTTAATAAAAAGTATGAAATATATTCAAGAAAAGTCTTCCCAAAATTCATCTTGGATTCTCATTTTCTCTTGCTGACCATTCAACTATATGGAAAACATTTTAAAACCTAGGATGAGAATAAAAATATTAGTCTGGGTTTTAAAAATAAGGATATAAACTATTTGTACATGAATAATTACAAACATATGAGTTCATTTTCACCAAGTCATACTTCTCATCCAATAAACATCATATAGTTACTTTGTGAAAACATGAGATTTCCATAAAACATAGATATAAAAAATTAGACAATAAATGTAACATGGGGAATTAATTTTTTAATATTGTAACCATCATAACTACCATATGATTTTTTACCCAAACAACTATCTTATAATGTAACCCTTACGACTACCTTATGGTGTAACCATCACAATTAAACTAAGAGTAACCATACCGTTGACCTCGAACATAAACATACCCAATAAATTGGATAGAGATATAGGTGAAAACCTTAATCATAAACAATTCCCAATAACCATAACATAATCATAAAATAATAATACTTACATTATATAAATCATTCCCTTTAAAAAATAAAAATAAAAGGGAATTTTAAATAAAATTCCATTAAAAATATCATATATTTGATGTAAAAATTGATAAAAACAATGTTATATGGGTATAAAATATAAATACACATAATGAAACCTAATATAGTCAAAATTAATTACACAAATAATTTTATTACCACATATTAAATAAAGTAGAATGTTCACCCAAAGAATGGAAATTGGGTTAAGAATTCTCATACATCGGGTTCGTTTAACTTCAAACGAGTTAAATAATTATGTAATATAGTTTAAAGAGTTTTATTAACATATTAAAGAAAAATATTAACATTTATAATTACTTATATGATATTCTAATAAAATCCTTCCACCCATTTGATTATAATATTATGTTATTTTCACTCTTTTGGGTGAATCTATTTCTTACTTTCCACGGTTTGTTTATTATGAATCATATTGTCAGAAGGGTGAAATACTATATAATAGAAATTAAATGATATTAATTAAATTAAAAAATATTAAATGGTATTATATATCATTTTTTTATATGTTATGAGTATGAATTTTTAGATAAAACATTAGTGATGAACATTAGTTTATTTTGGAGAATTTTGATGATTATGAACAACATTTGATTTATTAATTAATATTATTTATAAAAATAGGTTATAGAAAATAATATAACATATAATATGTATCATATAATACTATTTTAACCACATTAATGGTTTTATGACCACCCTTAAAGTCCGTAATAGAAATTGAAAACTGATTGTCGATAATGTCAGTAGATCGATACATCACAGATGATGTTTTTATTTTTAGAATAAAATGGAGATGTGAAGAAGAATGATGATGATATTTTTTCATAAACATGATAAAATTAAATTATATATAAGATACTAGAGTTTTAAGTCCTCTAGGATAAGGGTAGGTGAAGATATTATATGAAAATAAAACAAATTGAAATTTAAAAAATGAAACCGAGAAAGTATTTTTTAAATTTTGAAATCTCCTCCTTGAGAACCTCCTTAAGCCCCTTGGTTTTGGACTTTAGGTGAGACCCATAGGTATTGGAAGTGGGTAATGGGTTTAGTAAGGTATTTGGATATAAACTAAGTAATCTAAAATGATTTTAGTTGTGAGGAGAAGAGGTGGAGATAGGTGGTATTTATAGTGGATGAGAGGGGTGTTTTCTAATTATTATATTCACTAGTTTATTAATTTGGATCAATAATATGAATTTATTGAGAATTATCATCAATTATTATAACATAATGATTTATAGTTCCGTATTTTGTCCTTAAATCAGCCTTACATCATCCTTGACTCTATAAATTGTGTATTTAGCATATACTGTAAATTATCATATTTCACAATTCCAAAAAAATTAATGTATTTCAAAAAAATATTAAAAAATATCCCTAGCCATTTTCCATGTGTATAATTCAAAAATGAACTCCATTTTTTTGAAAATAGTTCTCTAAATATATGAAATTTAATTTTTAAATAAAATCATAATTTATTAGAAAACTATCGGTTTTAAGTTTATAACTAATTTTATAACACTTCAAAAAATTAATTAAAGTCTTAGAAAATTATATTTTAATCATAATACAATAAAAATAATAATTTATGAATCTATTTTATTAAAATATATTTTCCTTTAAATCGTAATATTAAATATAATATTGTAATTAAATATTTATGACTTAAAAAATACCAACACTTAATTTATCATTTTCAAAACATTTATTTACGTATTCCTTGATATAAATATATCATGATTGAAATTATAAGATGCATAAATTTTATTTATAATTTCATATTTTAGGTTACCATTCTATTGGAAAAATTAATATTCCTAATGGTCATGTTAATATTCCTAAGGTCAAGTTACTATTGCATCAGTATAAATTCATTAATTTTATAAAAATACCACTTATTTAATTATATATTTATAAATAATTTGACTATTTAATTCTAGAATGAAAATAAATTATATTATATGTACCTGGGTTGTTACAACTGGTATTTTGTGTATTTCAAAAGAACATTCATCATGTTTGGAGAGAAGAAGAATATGGGTCTGTATTGAATTTTGGGATACAAAAAAAGAGGGGGAGCCTTTCATCTACAAAAGAGACAGAAGAATAATATTTATATTTTTCACTATAAAGTATAAGAAGATGAAGGTGATTTATTTCATGCTGTTGTGAAAGTATATGGATAAGCATAATAATATCAATAATCACCTCAATAACTTCTCAATAAGCTAATTTGGTGTAAGAATCTATTATTTTATCCTTACTTGAATGTACACTATTGTGGAATAATATAAATACTCAATGAGATGTTTCAAATTTTTATAAAACTTGTGACATTAGTTCTATAAATAACTTTCTCATTGTACTCATAGGTTGATACTAGTAGGCTATATAATGTCAGTATATTCTAGATCAGACTAGGGATTAGCCTTCCATTTTGAATGGGGAACCTTCTAAATCTTTTTACCTCTTATGTGTGTGAATTCATGTGTGTTTTATGAAAATAAACATATAAGAATGAAGAAAAATAGTTACCAGATTCTAATTATCATATCGAGCTTCCAATAGGACATAGTGAGTTTTTAAAGGATGACCATTTCTTAAATATTTCATCATACTACATTACCAGGGATAGAGTATGATGTCATTTCATGGATAGTAGCTTATCCAAGGATGTGAATTCCTCTATTGGGTAGCATGTCTGTGTTTTAGTATACATCAATCCTAAGTGACCTCATGAGTAATTCTATTAAGATAACCATGTGGATCTATGGTTTTTTTCATGTAACATCAACTATATCATAATCACCCAGTAATTAATTTGTATATTAAAAATTATTCGAGGTGATAAACCATTGTTCATTGAGAAGCTTAAACATTCACCTAGTGACTACCAAATTAGAATTTTCAAATCCATGTTAAAGACAGTGCTAAAGTTATAAACTAATCTAATTAAAGGAACTATATTTATAGGGTTATGTTTCAGTTTTGAATTAGGCAGTGCATTTGAATATGTGGACAGATGACACTATGGTTTGTTCCCTTCATTACCACCACTTTTTAGTTTCTATTTGATAAGGAAGGATGATAGTTAAATCCATAGGAAGATTTCTGAAATGGAAGGATATGGTCAAGCACTAATTGAAGTAGTCGAAGTAAGATTTATATCCATTTATGGGGACCCTTGTATTAGATAAAGCATACACATGTTATTCTTTATATTTCAATGTTTTGAGTGTTAGAAATTCAAATAGAACCCTTAGCCTAACACCTCTAGTTAGGGAGTTTACACTAAAAGTGGCCATTATTCACTCAAACCTTATGTGAAGCGAGTTGATCTATATTGGAGAATCAGACCATTCATAAGAATCCAATATAGATAAGAAGAGAATATTTGAGAATATTCGAGTATTTATTGGGTAAAAATTACATAAATATGGGTTGATTCACAATTGTTTGTATTAGGTGAGGTCAAACCCCAACAAAGAGTGGTATCCACTCAGGTGTGGTGAGAAGATCCCACCTGATTTCTATATTATACACACATAATTTTTAAATTTAATTTCATTTTTTTAGAATTTAATTATTATTTATTCCCTATTTTCATGGTTTTATCTTATTTATTTGTAAAATACATTTTAAAGTGAATTCTATAAAATGAAATATACTTATAATTTTGAAAAATGAAATTATTATTTTTAGTTTAGAAAATATAGACGAACCATGGACCGAGACCTCATTGACAGAGTAAATGAGAAGTATAGTATGACATTTCATTGTTCTGTGTGAAGAAATTTCTTACTATGTCACAAAAGGAGGGCCTCATGCACATCAGTGATGGGTTGGTGGAAACCTAGGTGAGTTAACCCAGTCAGTACTCATCCTCCAGGTAATTTCCCTAATTGGAGTAATAAACCAGGGTGTGGTTGACATAATAATCAATGTGGGAAATTATATTTTGGTACTATTTATACTAAAAAACACCAGTATTTTGATTGAATCATTTAAAAATATAGTTCACTAATTGTTCCTATTTAAATAAACTGTTAGACCACATCTCCAGTGACTACCAATCAACCTAACAACATCATGAATGAACAAATAGAGTTCAAATACTATTCTTGTATGAAAAAAATACTAACTAAAATGGACTATATGTCATGGTCATTGATCACAAACAACCAAGGCTTCTATTATATTTGAACAATTAGGGTCAGAAAAATTTGGGCAGTAATCACTCCAAAGAACAAAAAAAATAGTAGGACATTAGTTTAACTTTTATAAGCTTCGGAATAAGGAACTCGATTTTTTGGATTATTATTAAATATTTTTTGAATTCTAGAATATTCTATTTCTTTTCACTCTGAACTTGAAAAATTTTAAAGCCTATCTAACAGAGAGATCCCCCAAATTTTAACATCATCAAATAAATCCCTTAGAAATAAGTAATAATTAAAAAATATATAATATTTTTATTATTCCTAGACATTATAGTTCTCCCCAAAGTGTTCATATACATCATAGAATCCTTTTTTATTTTTATTTTTTTTCAATCATCCTGAAAAGAAAAACATAATATACTCAATAAGAACTAAATTTTTAACAAAGACCATAATGATAATGAATACCTTAAACTCGTTACTCTTCCAATATATGATCATTTCTTGGTATTGTGGTATTGTACAATTGTTGAATATTTATTCACCCTCTAAACTAGAGTTGACACTACTCTTCTAGCCAATATATAACTCATGATTATATGACCTCTACAAATCCCCATGATCTATCCACTATTCAACTTTAGTAGCCTCACTATTGGGAATGTTAAATTGATGGTGCTACCAATATGTTAATTCATATAAATAAAATAATAATATATATATCAAATTAATATGTTTTCTTACCCATATCTACACCCATGATTTATCCATGATTTCATTAATGATAATCCTCCATGGTATTTGTTGCATCAGAATAATATCAATTTACATGAATAAACTTCTCTAAAGGTATTGCACTATCTACAATTTTAATATATCATTTTATTTTCTTCATTGTAATCTACCATTATTTGAGTTTGATGATTCCATGAATTATGCATATGAATTTTCCAATGTCACCTATTAGAATTTCACATGAAATAAGATAAATGAAAAAATTAGAATTAAGTCATAGTAAAGTAGAAAAAATGATGTTATATAATTTTACACACTTACAAAAAACCCAATATAGGATGATGATTAGGATATGATGGATATATGGGATGTCCTAAATTGGTATCCTCTAAAGGATGTGCCTATTCCAATGCATTCACTAGGTCATATTCTTTTACTAGAGTGGAAGCTAAAGGAGCACAATCATAAAATCCAAAATGGATAGATGGAAATGGGGGAATCATAGAATAAGTAGGATAAGGAAAGAATGTCTAGGTATACATCATAGGATATGGATATGGTATAAGTTGGAACATCCCTATAGGTGGTGTAGTCATAGTGTGGGAAGTATATCCTAAATAAGATAATGATGGAGGCATGGGTGGGAACATCCCTGGAGGCTCATGTGGAGGATAAAAAGGCGTGGTAGATAAAATGTACACTGGTGGGTCTGGGTGTGAATGAGTATGATGGGTTCTCCATGTATATCTAAGATCACCCCTTATGGGACCCATAATAGTAGGCCCATGATAATTCAAACTTGGTTCAGATGAAGGTCCCTAAAAAAATTGATAAATAATTAGTACTTGTCCATAAATGTAATGCATAAGAAAACTAATACAATTATTATACTCACTAATGGAACCAGAGGGGGCATATCTAGTACAATCATTTGTTGATCCTTATTAAATAGTATATTCCTTTTAATTTCTTTAATATCAGTTTTACTATTCATAAAAATAAAATGAAATATATTATTTTTTTAGAAAAAATTACTCATCTCTATGTGGAAATAATAAAGGTATCACTTTTCACCTTCCATAATCCCAAAAAATATGCAATGATCATCGAGTAACACAAATAGTATTGTCTAAGTACAAAAATATAAGTAAATTGGGCCAACATACACATAATGTGGGCATAAATTTTGAAAAGGATAACTTCTACTAGGATTACACATAATTCCCCATTCCTAACCATTATAATATAATACATGCTATACTAGTTTAAAATAGAATAATTAAACTAATAATTTAGTTTTAAATAAAAAAATAAAATCAAAAAAGAAGGAATTTTTATACATCTCATTGAAGACAAGAAAGTTATTGACTTTTAAAACACATGTTATTGTCTATTTCATGATATTAAAATAATTATGGAAAAATAAAGGAATTATATTTAATATCTAAGTAGAAAAAGTGTCTTGTAAATTTTTTTTAATGAGGATCATAGAATACAAGGAGACAATGATAAATGTTTAATTCAAATAGAAACAACGTTGGGGTAAATGGAAATAATAATTTAATATAAAATATATCATTATATCTAATGAACATGATTATAATAAATTAAAAAAAAATTTAAATTCTATTTCATATAAATACATAGTGAATATAAAAAATATATGAATTATTAATCAATAATATACTTATGATGAACATAGGTAACTAAAAACTATAATGAACAATAAGATTATGTGAGAAGCATTAGATGAAATGAGGTAATAATAAGAGAATATATAATAATAAAGTTTCATAATAAGTATCATGGGTATGAACTAAAATAGATAAAGATGTAAAAAACTAGATATCTTTTAGATCGTCATGTCCTTGTTATGTATTTTTATAGGAGAATCATGTCTGCATTGTTTATTTTATATGTGAGTTCAATATAATTGGGGTCATTTTCATGGGAGCACCATGGCTATAAGGTTTATTTTGAATGGTATAACCACATAAAAAATTATTTAATCCACGAGAGAGAAATCTCCTCATAATACACTACATAATAATTTTAATAATATCAAAACCAATTTCTCATATATTAATAACTAATTATCTATCTAATGTTACAACCAAAGTATTTAAGTTCTCTCCCATATATTATTCTATATAAACATAAAGCATATAAAACCCCTTAATAACTTAATAAAACAAACAAATTAATACATTAATTTATTTTATAATCAGTTAATATATATTACAATGAAAATTATATTGGATTTATAAAGAAGTAGTGGATTACTAAATTAAAAAAAAACACACACACACACATATATAAGTATATTAAAATCACATTTATTATGATATATTATATAAAAAATGATCCAAACAATCCATTTTCAAATAATCATTAAGAATTTTAACCTAAAGATATCTTGGTTTGGTTTTGATACAAAGATAAAAATTAAAACCTTTCCCATATTAAGAGAATAAGTATTTGGTACTCACTGGTCTGATGTTGAAGAAGATTATAATAAAAAAATCCCAGGAAAATGGGATAATTTTGGAGTTGAAGATAATAATTTTTCTACTCTCTCCAGTGAGGGGAGACTAGACACCATGGGTGAGGAGGGGAGAGGAGTCTGGGGATTATGTTAAGGCTCTTTATACATAGTTTTTAAAAGATTGTTCTTGTACCTCATCTTATACAATTTTTTAAAAAAACTACGGGTTTATTATTTCCTAGGAACTCTATACCCATATTTTTTCTAAACCATGGGTATATATTCCTTGGGATAACACCATTTTATAATAGTGTCAAGTGGATAAGGTTGTGGCACATATTCACCTAGGGATAATCACCTCGAAAAGGATTGAATAGGGAGGGTCATAAGTTGATCTGAAAGTATCACATGTTAAAAAAAGGTGTTATAAGGGAAGAAATATTAATATTTATTCTTTAATATACATATTTTTGATATTATCATGAACATTTTCATTTTAATATATTGTTGAAAAAAGACCATGAAGATAAATCCAGGAAATGTATGTATCCATTAACCATTATGTCTTATAACCGAATAAGGGAACATACTTAAATGGTTAGGAATCTTATTACATGTTTTTTATGATGGAAAATTTTATTTTTATAGTATTTTCTAATATAGATAGATTGATATTTTAATATTCATTAAACTATTAGATATTATCATTATTGAGTTATATTTATCAATGGAATTCAAGTATTTCGTAAAACATGTGAGGATTGTTTGAAACATAAAAGGATTATTCTTCAGTAGGTTTTCCATAATGGTATGTAAACATATAATAAATGGTATTGATGACCTTTAACAGTAATTTTATGATAGTTTTATATTTTTGGGGATAGCTATTTGAGAACACAATATTGAGTTATAAACAATAGTTTGGTTTAATACATGCCTGATATTGAGATAATAAATGGTGGTCTGATTTTGAAAAAGTAAGTTAAATAGTATGAGTATACTTGGTATTGATACTTGATTCATGATATTTTTTGTGAATTTCATAAATTTTTTTGGATTATTATATAAATTTATTATTGTTTTACCTTATAAACTAGTGGTTAATAGCATTTGAGGTTTAAATATAAAGTTAATTTTTAGAGAAATATATAACTTTCCTATGGTTTATTAACATGGATATTCAAATAGTTTTAATATTATAGAGAATATATGATAAGATTATATACATACTTCGTTATATGATTACAATAATGATTAATGTTTTTTGAGAAAATATAAGTAACTTGGTATATCCAAAGAGAGTATAGTAGATGTCATATTAGAGGTTATACCATGAATGATGGATATATTGAGAATACCATCATCCTCTTCCTTCAATGAGTAATAATTAAATCTATGAGGATGCAATTTATTTATGGTGGGTGGGGGGAATTAAATATCTTCAGATATTAATATATTATTACCTTTAAATAATTCAATTTTGTCGATAGCTTCATCCACATCCTACACCATACAAAAATTAAATTATGATACATTTAGATAAAATATAAATACTTACGTATAATCATTAAAAAACCTAGGTGTTCAATTAGAGATAATTAGTATGAGTAACCACTTTATGAAATATTTATAGAAAGAAAATAATGGATACTTATAATATGAATGAAATTTAATTAGTAGAATTTAAGCAACTATGAAAATCATTTTATGATTAAAACTATATTTTCCTAAAATTAGTGGATCGTTTCAAGTAACTATGTATATTATGATTAAAAAATAACACAATATATTGATAATATGAATAATAGAGTATTAATAAATTAATTTTTAATTGATATAAAATAATAATAAAGAATAGTTAAAATTTTTTAAAATTTATTTTGAATATGAGAAATTTTACACTATATTTTTGGAGTTTAATTTAATATTGAACTATAAAATTTTAGAAATTTAATTTGAAAAAATTAATATCATTTTTTGATTAAGAAAAATAATATTTTCTTAAATTTTTTTAGGATTTTTATAAATAACAAATTTTATGCACGGAAATGTTAAAATTAATTTTCCTTACACATATTATTTTTATTTAATAAAATTTACTTTATTTTTAAAATTAGTGTGTCCAAATTTTGTGTAACAACCTTGTTGGGTAATATCCTATGGTGTGCTAGGAATGTAACCATGGTATAAAAGGAGACCAATGGGGTTAGATTGAAAACTTTAAAACTATGGAAGTATTTCTTTTTACAAATGGTATCAAAGCTAATACCTTTCCAAAGTTGTAGAGGCACATCTTGGGATTGAGTTTTTGGTCCCACAATGAGGGAATTGTGATTTAAAGGGGAGGTGAATGTAAAAAACCTAGAAATGTGAGACTGAAAAACTCTAAATCTTACTACCCATATCAATAATGGGTGCCTTTATTTCTTGTATCCTACTTATTTAGAACCCCATATTTAAGCATGCTTGTCCTAAATTAGTTTCAATATAAACGGCCTCCTAGGAATTTTCCTATGGAATGTGTAAGTGAGGAAATGTCACACTAAAAGAACATGTGTGTCTAATAAGTGACCCTGGTGGGTATGTAAGGACAAAACACATTGAGTGATCATGTGTGAACCTATAGGGAAAATCATTAGTTAGATAAGTTACCCTTGTGGGTAATAGATTATGATGTACTAGGATGGAAACCAAGGCATTAAAGGACACCAATGGGGTCAAATGACCAGGTTCACAACTCTGAAAGGATGGTTTGTGAATTTTTTTTAAAGCCAATACATAGTTGAAAGTGAAAAGGTACTTCTAGGGTTTGAGTTTTTGGGTCCACATTGAAGGTATTGTGATTTAAATGGACAAACAATGTAACACCTCCTGAAAATTGAGACTTAAAAGAGTAAATATTTTTACACATGTCAATAAGGTGTACCATTATTTTCTGGATCCTAATTAATTGGATCCCAATCTTTAAGTGTGATTTCCCTGGTCTAGTATCAAGATTGTTGACCTCTTGGGAAGTTTCCCAGGGCATGAGTATGCGAGGAAAATCACACTAAAAGAATTCGTGTTATGTTGTAGGGATAGTTATTAGTCTGATATGTGACCCTGGTGGGTATTTGAGGACAAAACACATAGAAAGAAAATGTGTTGGCCTATAGGGATACTCATTAATCTGATAAGTAATATTTGTGAGTAATAGAATATGGTTTTCTAGGAAGGTAAACAAGGTATTGAAGGATACCCATGGGAAAAAATATCCATGTTCACGTCATAGGTAGTTTAGGTTTTGATAACGATATATGTTATTTCCCATATATTTAAGGTCTACAATTATTTTTTGGGATCGTACCTAATTAGAGCGCTATAGTTAATAGATTTTTTCCTAGAGTAGTATCTATAGGAGTGTGTATATGTGAGGAAAAAGAACAATGAAATAACATGTGTTGGACTGTGGGAATGTATATTAGTATGATAAGTGGCCCTGATGGGTAATATCATGTGGTGGGTTGGGAATACAACCAAGGTATTAAAGTAGACCCACGGGTCAGATGACCAGGTTCATGAATAGTGAAGGTTGGGTTGTGAAAAATGGTATCAGAGCCATGTTTCAATCTTCGTGTGAAATTAAAGACTTCATCAGAAATATTTGGTTGAATAAAAAATTAATTCAGTGTTATTAATTTGTATTTTTAGAAATTTTGAACACACATGGTTGAGGTTCTAAAATAGTTGAACCAGTTGGTTATCCATATTGGATGATCTAATTGAGTTTGATCGACTCTAGAACTCCATTTCACATGATTGGTAAAGTCTTCGATCATCCAGTTCAATTTCCTTTTCAAGTTCTAGTCATGACGATCTTCTTCACCTTTCCATGTGCATTTTGTGTATAGTTTTAATATGTGTTGTTTTCTATTTATTTGTATTCTATATTTTCTTTCCTCTTAAATTATGGGAAAATGGTTGAATATAATATTAAATTATAAAACCAAGAATATTCAAGGGATAATTCCATAGAATTATAGTAGGGTAATTTATAAAAAATTATTAAATGATATTTGAAATATTATCAAAAGATAATTAGAAATAATTATGAAATTATAATTACATCAAATTATCAAAGGATAATTTATAAAAAAATATCAAAATATTCTTATTTTTAGATCATCATATGATACTTATCTAAAACTATCAAAACATATTAACATTAAATTATCAAAGGAAAATTTATAAGTAATTATTATATGATAATTATAAAAGGATAATAATATGTACTAATCAAAGGATGATTTATAAAAAGTATCAAAGGATAATCATGAAGAATTATCAATAGATAATTATAAATATGTATTAATGTATAATTATAAATAATTATCAAATATTTCTTAGACGAATATATATTATCACATGTGTTTTTCTAATTATTCATGAGGAAACTATTTCTAGCTTAAGAATTTGACTAAAATTATAATTTTGAAATTGTGTAGGAGAGGGAAAGTATCATCGCGTGAGTTATTTTATTTATTTATGAAATAAATAATCAGGTTTTTTTTTAAAAACCCTTTAGAAACCTTGATCATTGACATCTCAAAACTATGATAATAAGGTATAGATGGAGGTTCTCTTGGTTACAGAGGTTTCCACTCTATATTTTGAATGAATCAGGGTGGTTTCTTATTGATGTTGACTTCAACGACTTTGAGGTAAGAAGTTACTTACTTTTTTTAGGAAACTTATTCACACATGTATCCATGTTATCATTTTTTTAGAATAATTGTTTCACCATGCATGATTATGATCACATGTGGGTGTGTGTGGGAATCCCTTGAAAACCATTAGGATAATTGATTCCTTGAGTTTTTATTATATCATATTTTCTGTTTCTGATGTTGGTCATATGGATATATATTGATACTTATTTATCATAATGTAATATTTTCCATGTATTATATACCTTGTAATATATGCTACCAATATTGAAGGTACCATTCTTGGTTCTAGGAATAGGTAGACCATCATGACATGAATGTATGTTAGAGGGGTAGTAAACATAACCTGTGATGATAATGAATATGGAACTAAGAATAGGGTGGGGATATGATAATTTCATAGAGCCATGATGAGGATGAACTCAATGCTTAGATTCCATTTTTTTGGTTTCATGAAGCCTTGTGAATTCCTAGTAGCTCAGGATAACTAATAGATATTGAGTAGCTTGTCATACTTTAGGCATAAGAAATGAACATCTTTCATGTATGCACAATACAATGAGGTTTTAAAGTGATAGATTCACTATCCCTTTGGCTATATTGATTAATCACAAGACCCGTTATGACTATTCTTCTAGAATGGAGATGAAGAAGGTCCAATAGGGGCTAGTGGCGGCTTGGTTAGTGCACGACTACTCAGTTTTGGACTGTATATTTTTATTCTTGTTATATATTTATTTCTCTGAATATAATACACTTGTTTATAGGCGAACACTTGGTTAACAATTCATAGGTGGTTTCCTACTGAGTCATGTACTTACACCCTACATTGGAATTTTAGTTCACTTATAGATTTCATGACTAGGGACCTATCAAATGGAAGGGTCCCTATGGTGGATGGATGGGTAGTGGATCATGGAGGTGGTACTGAACTATGATGGACTCTGGAGGGCCTCCATATTTTTTTTCATATATTTACCTGAACTTATTACAATGTTTTGGCCTCCCACTATGGGATCCATTTATTACATGTATGAAATGAATTCGATTTTGATTATTTAGTTACTCAATGATACTCTAATCATTCTATTGTTTATTATTCAGTTTATTTATTTTCTTTATAACATGATACTAATAGTATAGTATCCCCATGGACATACTTAAACACTATCTACTAGTCGACAATCTCTTGCATACAGGGAGGCATGTATTTGGTTATGTGACCCTCTAGACTAGACTAGGTGGTTTGGGTCAACATGTTACATTATTTTATTTTCCCAATATTATTTTTATTCATTTCAAATAAATTACATAGGATAAATATTAATTACCATGGTAAAAGTAACTTGGTTGTTTTCAATGAATTAATATTATAAGAGGTATATAAATTTTATCTTAATAAAATAGATTAACATAATATAAAATATGAATATAATATGATAGTTAAACACATAAGAAATATAAATAACCTATTCAATTAAAAACAAATATGAAATAAGGATAAAAAACCTAATATATAAAAAATACATTTTCTATAAAAACGGTTTTTAATTTATCATATATTTTAATAAAAAGATAATTTTCTCATAATTTGAAATTGAATTAGGTTAAATAAATTTTGAATGCATATTCATCATGTAAAAATTCAGTAATAAGGGCCATAATATATTTTTTGAATTTAAATAATTACCATGGTCATTTTTAATCAAGATTAATAAGAGTAACATGGGTAAATGAGGTATCTCAATTTTTTAATAATGAAAAGGTCACATAAAACTTCTATAAATAATTTTTAGGTATGAATGTAAAACCCAAATCTATCACCTATCATTTATCTACCAAACTCTTCTGAGACTCATGAAATTCCATTATTATCCCATACCTCACATTCTTTTCCAACGATTTTTCCATATTTTTTACCTATTAATGGAACTCACTTTCTCCCACAGAAGGACACACATATAGTTTTAAACTCCCATGAAAATATGAAACCTTTCACACCATATAACCCTATACAACATTCATAATTTTCTGGTCACCATTATTTATCATAAGACCTTAATTTTTAAGAAGAATTCAAGGAAAATTCATGTCCTTATTGTGAGTATTATCAAGAACATAGATTTTATCCTTAATTATTTTCTTTAAAATATATTCTAGAAAAACTAATACACTGATATTAGCATAATTTATGTACTATAATGTTACTATATTAATTTAATTATCCTTTTTTATTCATATACCACATTTATTAAGGAAAAAAATTTGTTCGTGCATTGTTTGAACGACCACCTCCAAGACAAAACATGTTTCATTTTCCATCCCCGCAATACAAGGATGGATATTGAAATTTTATTAAATAATAAATATGTTTTTATGATATTATTAAGGTTTTTTATGTAAAATTAACTAACCTATTAATTATATGATCAAAAAATGATCATCGTTAATTAAATCATTTGAAATAAGTATACTAAGATGATAACATTTTATTAAAATTGTGTAATATCTACATATACATTAATTATTATTCTATTTAAATTAAATTACAATATAATAAACTGATAAATAAGAAATTATACCATTATTCTTCTAGTATAAATATATTATAACAAAACAACCTCATATTCATTCATTAAATCTAGGTATATCTATGTTTGGGATGGTTCAACGACCAACTTGAACAATAATATAAAATTACATCGTGGATGAATGTGTGAAAAAATTTATTAACATAATATGATATAAATATGTAAATAATTTATCTTTTATTGTAATTTTATATCAACATCTAACTCAATATTTAAAAAATCACTCTTCGTTCATTATGAAACATCGAAACATGTTTGTCGTTGATTTCAATCTCATTGATTATAACCAAAGATACCATGAAATGATATTATAGATTTATAAAATATCATGTAACTTATATTCCATTATACTATATGATCTAAAAATTATCGAATTCACAAAAAATAATATTTACCAACACAACTTTTATGAAACTATTTCTAGGAAATAAACATTACTTACAACCAATGTTGAAAATATGTAAAAAATAATATATATATATATATGTTTGTATATTTTTTTATAAATCAGGAGTATAAATTTTTATATTTATGAATAAGGATTTTAGTTATTTATTTAATGTGATTAATTTAATTATTCAGTACATTTTGTGCAAGTGGAGAACGAATATGGATTGAGGTAAGGATTTCATCTAAAATTTTCTATCTTTGAGACGAACTTTATTTTATAAAACTAATTTAATTTATATAGTTTATATACTAACTATTTGAGATATCATATAATTACATATATTTTAATCATTATAATTTATGTTAATTTGATATACCTCTCTTTGAAGGGATTTTTTTTCGAAATTTTCTAAACTTGTAAGATTTTTCATGGTGTCAGTTATGATTCTTTTACATATAATAAATTTTATTCACCATGTTTTCATTGTATGTTGAATTCACTACCCATGGATATATTTGTATCATACTCTTTTAATTTCATTATATTTACTATCCAAATATTGTTCCCTAATTCTAGTATATATTGATTCAATTTTTTCCCTAGTAGTAAGAGTTTTTGGTAACATATTTTTTATTTATTGAGTTATAATCATTACAATGAAATTATTTCATATATTTTTGGTATATTATACACTTTTATTTTATTTTATAGTATTATATCTTTGTTTTATAGGGATATAAATTCCTTCCACATAAACCCATTGAAAAATATTTCACACCTCTTAGGTTATGTTCTTTTGAAAACATCCTCATTTGTTTCTGGATGGATTAAGATCATGTTATTCAATAATTTACATAGTTGTATACTCATTGAACTATAAATTGTGAACGTCACATTTGATTCATAATTTATATTGGTTTTTATTCACTATGAAATATTTTTTCTCTATTGAAATCAGGAAATGTATTGGAATTCCATATGTGTTGGATTTGATATTCTAGAACCAACTATTTTTACTTTGTATTGTATATATATTAAAAGATTTGAATATTAATGATTATATCTAATTACATATTTTTTATTTTTCTACATGACCATAATGTAATAATATCCTAGGGTATCTTCGTATCAATAAGGTCGTACCTGTTCTCCACTAAGCTGTGAAACTTGAAATGGTATGATGATATTGTTAAATACCATTATACAGTTAGATAAATTTCATGATGGGGAAAATAGTATTCTAATTTTATTGTGTGAGTACACATAATAAAATGAGACTTCTTCTCATGATGTTCGAACTTGGTAATCTATAGGATAAGAGATTATGAAAATATACCATCTTATAGGAATTCCTCATGTTTTTGGGTCATCAGATATTTCTTATCTTTTAGTGTGTGTAATAGTGCTTAGAATTTATTATTATTAATAATTCATGTAATAAATCTCATAGTTATATTTATGAACCAAAAATATTCCACCACATGTTTGTGGGATGTAGGGTACATTGGATGAATCACAAATGTCATATTATTAATGGATATGTCGAGGAAGGATTTTTCACTTCCATATTTATAGAAGTTGATATATTGTACATTTGATTCAAATAGAACTATCACATTAAATTCTATGGCCAGGGTGAAACAGTGTTCTTATTTAAGATAGTCAAAGAAATACATATCATGTATATTGATTGATGACATAGATGTACAACTTGCATGATGAGATATTGAGACAATGTTATTATATTATACAGAAAGTGTTTGTACTTGTTGGTTGATGATATAAAATAAATTTACTTCTCTGGGGTTGCATGACTCATTGCTAGACAGTAATCATGGACTTTGTGTAAGCCCACGTAATTCTAATGAGAAAAAAATACGATAGGGCCACACACTTATTATTTATATTGATCTCGATTAAATTACATTGGAAATTATTTAACATAATAAATACTATTCTAAAAAATGTAGTATATTTCTATTATTATTTTATTGATCTCAATTATTTAATGAATATTTATTCACCCTACTCTGAATAATATATTTATTGTATTTATTAAATATTTAATAAATATTTATTCTTATATTGGATAAATTCAAAGGAATCTGAGTAGAACAAGATCATTTGTAGTACTAAATATAGATTTACATGTTAGTAAAATAATATTTATCATTATGGAGGTATGAACAAGCCATAAAATAATAATAATATTTTTTTATATAGAATGGTGTAATATTTGGTTTATTATATCATTAAAGGGATATTGTGTAATTCAAAAATATTTTAACCAAAACCCTAACTCTATAAATATGAGTATATGTCTATAGTGTATGGTTAATCAAGAATAGAGAATCTTTGGGAATAATTAACTTCTCTCTTGAATTCATCTTTCTCTCATCTCTAGAATGATAAAATAAACAAGTAATTCTTTAATCCTGTAGGATAGAGAATTGATCTAGAAGAATGACATAAGAAGGAAAGATCTATCAAGATAGCACCTATATTCCATCTGTATCACTTAGAGATCAAAAATAGCATATATGGATCACATCTAGATGAATTCTACACTTGGATATTATAAGTGAAATGAAGGTAATACAAAAATGTATTCCTAGATGATCATCATCTACATTGAAAAATGATTCTAAGACTAATTTTTTTTTCTTTAGAAATAATATAAATTAATTATAAATTTTAAAAGAATGTTTTATCTCTAGTTTCTGGGTTCTCTCATGTCAATATTCAAAGGGAAAATTTCATTGTTTATGATGTTCATGTCTTTGAAAATCTCTGAATGATCCATAGAATCTAAAAAAACATAATGGTTACACACCCACCAAGCCCATTTTTTTTCCCGAACCATAAAGTTGTATCAGAGGGAGTTTAGGTTTTAAATTTATAATTATTTACTTTATTATTAGTCTATTTGTGAAAGAGTTCTTAGATATTTCATTTCCATAATATTAATTATTTCCTTCATTATTAATTAACATTATTTTGACATAATAATTACTATCATTCAAGGTTTGATTTTCATTAATTAATAAGGAATGATGAGTAATTTTTGGAGAGTCCATCGACAAGTGCTAAGGATTTTGGCCAGTAAGACTAGGTTACATATTGTGTAGATAGAGTATATGTCATGTAATGCTATAAAAATACACGAAGATGTGTTATAGAATACATGAAAATCCAAATAGTAACTATCACATAGTGTATTTATTGCTCACCATGTGTGGTTCTGGCCAACCTGGTACATGAATTGTTAAATTACAGGATGTGTAGCTGGCATACACATCATGTAGTCTACATGGTTTAGTGAAAGAATTTGTGCAAAAAATGTGGACTAATATATGGTCCAAACCATATGAGTGTAACATCCTAGAGAATTAATGTAATACACTACATTTATCTCACGTATATGAAATGCAGTTCATTATTTACCATGTCTGGAACATGCATTGAGACATTTGGTTTATCATGTAGACACACAACTAGTCAAATAAATTATGTATATCTAGATTACACATAATATAGTCCCACATCTAAATAATATGAGAAATCATATGGTAGATCGTGTGGACACATGGAAAACATGATACATAGCATGTAACTACCTATATACACATTGTAGTTTGCTCGTGGCACATTCCAAAGACCCAAATGATTATCCCAAGTACATGAAAATAAAGGTATATGGTATATAGATCATAAGTATACAGCATGTTGAATCCCAACAAAGGAAAAAATTAAATTACATTAAATTACTAATTTCTGCATTAAAAAATAATTATATTGATTTAAACCTTAGGTGTTTGATAAATTAATAATGGTTTTGAAGAATTAAAAATGATTAATTAATTTATTATAATTATCTATAATTATTACAAATACTGTTTTTCTTCCATGAATGTGTTTATTATGGGTATCTTCAAGAGAATTCATATGGTCATTAGGATAAAAGGGAATTAATTAATTAATTAATTGTGTGTTTATCTTAAAAATAAAGAAATAATATAAAAGAATATTAACTAGTGTAATTTTTTTATTCATATCATGTTTATGACCATTCATAAGCTTGAAAATACTTCCATATACATTGGATTCCTTTAATTTAATTTATTTAATGGTATTATAATTACTGATTATCAAGTTAAAAATTATGGCCCATGTGTCATCTCTCTATCCTTTATTATGTAGGACTTATGTGACTGAGGTTATATATGTTATTCCCCTTAACCAATCCTTTGAATCCCATCACCTTAATGTGAGTTATAATTTCATGTAATAAATGGAGTATCCTAAGGGGCATGGAGGCAGTTCAAGATAAAACCGAGACAATGCCTACCCAGGTAATACACATGTGGATATGTGGAATACTGCAACTCATACTAAGATCAGTGAAATGAGTTTTTTCTTTAGTAATAGTTTAATTTATTATATGCTCAATAATTCAACCATTATATATTCTCTTAATCAGGTAAATTTTCTATATAATGTTTTTTTATTCGTTGTATATTTTATGATGTAAGACTATGATCACATAAATAAATAGATTAATATGAAAAGATAGAATTTAAAAAATTGGATTATGCATAATTTTTTTAGTAAACTAGGTAAAACACTTAAGTAAGATCCACTTAATATTAACATGACAAGTAAGAGATAAAATAAGATAAAAATTGTGCATAATAAATAAAATATCTCATATATATATATATATATCAAGTTAGACTTATACTTCCATTACTTGATTAAGAATAAAATAAATAGGACAAAGTGTTTGAAAAAACCATCTTTTTAACACTTACTTTTATCATGGAGTTCTTATGAAGGTCAATGGTTAACATAACTATATTACATTAACAAAAGTAGACCTTGCAAGAATTTATGTAACTTAGAGGCATGTATTGAGGAAATCCATGTTATGATTTATAACAACCATTTCCCTAGTAACCTAGAGTCGGTTTCTTACTATATTATATTAACCTAAGATATAAGGAATCACATTCCCAGGTACCAAATAGTTTAGTAGTCTTAGTAAACTAGATATATTCTTGATTCTTTAATTAAATTCCAATATACAAATTAAAACATGATTTTCTGCAATAATATAGTTATTCCATCTAGAATATCCTTGAATATCATTCACAGTACACTTCTTGGATTCATGGGAAAGGAAAAAAATTAAGGTTGAGCTAAAATGATCAGTAATGGTTAATTACATAGGGAGTTAAATGAATAAATAAACATAATCACGCAAAGGAGAATTAATAAACCCATATAAAATTTTAATAATTTGACAAGAATAATTAATAATGAGATTTAAATAACTAAAAAATATTCCATTTTTTCAATAACATGACTATCATAATATGACAAGGCATAATCAACATTGTAAGATAAATAACTAAAAACAAATGTGACTGAACTAATAAACAATGAATGAATTCAGCCATAGATAATATCATTGTGAAAATATCATGGATAATAATAGATGAATTCTTAATAATGTAATTCTTAATTATTGGACACAAAATTTTTAAGAACATGATACAAATAACATCAATACATTTCAAAATACTATTTAAACTTAGGTAGAAATTCATTTAATTATTTATTACTGATTCGCCTCATGATACTGCAAATGCATCGAGGGGATCTATAATTTGCAGCACACCTATTACTATAAGTCTACATAATTCCTCATATATTGAAAGATTGATTTAATTCATAAATAAATATGGTTTATAAATAGATATACATATCGATTAAAGAATACAGATCTATGAATATTTTATAGTTAATCAAATAACATTCAAAGTAAACACCATATATAAAAATGGTATAAGGTTTCAAAAATAATCGTATCCATAATATAAATAATATAGATATTTAAGAGAAACACTGTATGTAGGGATGATATATGGTTTAGGAAATAATATTATCCACGATAAAAAGAATGTATATATTTAACACAAATGAATTGTACAATTATCACAAGAGGGTGAATGTATTAAAGGAATGTAAATGACTACAAAAAAATGAATCATGAAAGTGGATGTCATTAATTTATTTGGTGAAAATGATTATAAACCATATAAATAAATAATAAGGATGATATCAATAGAAAATATCCTTAGTAGATCATAAATTAAAAAGGGGTGATGTCTTTGATGAATAGAAATGCCATAAAAATGACAATTAAAAATTTCTTGAGGAAAATAAACTATTTTACTTTTAAAATAATTGTAAAAATAAAAGTTCACAAAAAATTGGGAATAAATTTCTTTGAAAATAATTGTTTATTATTATAAAATAATATTTCAAAAATTTTAGTTTTCATGAGTGTTGGAAATTCCATTCATCGTATATGTTAAAACAAATATTCCTTTCACTTTCTCAGTAAAATAAAAACAAGACTTATCTTGAAAATGACATTAAAATTTATTAATTTTTTTTTATAGAAATTCAAAAAGTGAAAAAAGTATTTAATAAATAATGTTTAAATGGTTATTTTTTTTAACATTTTTAGAAAACACGGTTTTAGAAGAAAACAGGTTTCCGACCAATGAGAGAAATGAAGTGGTGTTTTCTTAAAAAATATCAATTATTTTAAGTAAAAAAGAGTGGAGAAAATAGTAATATTAATTGAAAATATCATGATTAAAATTAAATGGTTTTATTCCAAAATGATCAAATAATTTCCTTCAACGGAAATTCAAAAATAAATAATCCCGATTAGAATGGGATTTTGAAATAAACTCTTACAATGATCATAACGTTGGATTAAGAATTAATTAATGAATCAATTAAGTGTATCAAATGTAAATACACAGAAAAAGGGGTAAATAAAAAATAAAGTGATAAAAGTCACTACATGTACAATTTTAGACTATGAAAGATGACAAAAAGGTAATATAACCCAATGAAAGGAAACTATGTTATTAAATTATTTACCTTTTAGTAACTTTTATATCAAAATACCTTATATAAAAAAATTCAAATCGAATATTAAAGTAATAATAATTAGTATGGAATCATGATATTAAATTTCAAAGGGGAATTATATACAACATGTAAAATAAATTAGATGTATAACATTACAATATGCCTTAATGAATATAAATTGAAACAAAGTCCCATAACTCATGTTTCCTTTTGGTTAAACATGATTTTACCTATAAAATGGTTTTAAACTTGTTAATAACTTATAACAGAACTATATTAATTTCTATAATATCTTATATTATCCTTTTATAACAACTTATCACTTGTTCATTAATATTTTTAAATGTAAAAAGTTGGGGTCAAGACCCTTGAATTGAGAAAAAGACCTCTTAAAAATGGGAAAGAGGAACCCATTACAAGAATGAAAAAAGCCAAAATGCACAAGTCAAAACAATCCTACAAGCCCAAAAAAGGAAACATCCATGCAGTGATTAGAAAATCTCATCACCCCCTTCGCGAGACAACGCAACAATGAGATCAGTAAAAAAACAGTGTCACCCCCTCTATTAAGAAGTTACACCGTGCTGGCGATACAATGAGGCAGAGCAACTCTCCAAACAACATAAAATGTTTAGGAGATCCTGATGAAAGGTTCCAACACACCTTTCTCTCTTTCAAGCTACCAACCTGAAAAAGCATGAGGAGAATCTCCGTAGTGTCAACCTGATGTAATGCAAGAATTGACTAAAACCCACAGAGAAAATGTCTAAGCAAAGTACTCATCCGTCCATCAGAAGATGATGCATGGCTGATGATGGGTGTCAACACACCCATCCCTCGAATAAGACCTCCCACCCAATGGTACCAACATATCACCATCAAAATGCAATGAGAGAATTAATTATCTCTAAGGAGATCTGATTCAAGAGAACACACAGAATCATTAAGAGCAAAATAGAACAGGATGGATTCTAGATAATCACACCTCAGAAATGAAATAGATGAACACCAAAAGCAAAGCAACTGAACAATGTGCACAAAATTCATAAACATCACCACCTCCACATCAAACATCCAAAGCGATCCAACGATTTCACGCCAAACATCCCCTCAACATGTAGATTCGAGGCGGCCCAAAAACCCAAGTCACCTATGTCCTCAACCAAATTGGCTAAATTTTCTTCTCCCTGGATAATGATCCATAAAAAAATGAAGAGGGAGAACCTTAACCTACACGAGATCCTCACCGGAACAAGTTGAAATTGCGAGTCAAATAAACTCTTCTTCCACTTAATGAAGAACCACATGCATCATCGACCCGATAAACTCGACCGCACAATCCCAGAAAGCATAAAAAAAGCATCCCCATCTGAGTAAATATCCCTAAAAGGTCGATACAAATCACCTCTGAAGAATCCAGGAATGACACTGATGTAATACTCATCTTTCACCACATAAACGAGCGACAAATATGCATGGAGGGCGAGATCTAAGAAGGTCCGATGGAGGGGGGTCACACAACTGAGAAAGAGGCTCACTGGAGATGTCGAGGCCATCAGATGTGGGAGAAACGGAGCAATATCAAGGGGCTAAAAACTCAATGTATATCTAGGAATGAGGGAGATGAAATAAGGTGACATCACAAGATTGGTCCTAAGCGGATCAGAAGGGGTGAGCAGTAATGAAAACCAAAAGTGGAGACAAGGCACAAATGAATGCTGATAGAAGACACTATGGTTAGAGTGAGAGATAGTGCTCAGATGAGGGGGCCATAGAAATTTAGAACCCTAAAATCACTGCTCTCCGGGGGAGTATGGTGGCATTCTATATTTTCTCACTCGTTCATTAATAATATTTCATTATTTTCATTATTTAGGCGTTAATTACATTGTTTTCTCATGCATGTCTTGTCATGAAAGATACAATTAAAAAGAATATTATATAGTTATATAATATAAATAATAATTTTTAGGTTATAAATAAAATATTTTCATTATATACAATTTTGGAATCATTATTTAAATTTTAAAATGGAGAATCAATCCGATCGCTTCATGGAGATAGTAATTCGTACATATGCACAAACAAAAATATCATTTCCTCAATGAGTATAAGGTTAAAAATTGGATCATATATTAATATTATAGGATAAATATAATCTCAAATATATCATATATATTTATAAAATTTATCCTTATTACAATCAATGTAAAGCGTAAGTGAAAAATGAATCCCATCGAATCCTGAGGTTGTAGTCGGACGTACACAAGAGAAACATTATCATAATTTAAATACAAAGTGAATTAAGAATGTATATGTGATATTATAATTCAAAAAGAATAATAATATCATAAATATCATATAAATTTTTTAAATCAATCATTATATCCTTCCTTGGAAGGTAGCGAGGAAAAACTATGGGATCTGAATCTACAGATTATACACAAGATGGGGGGGGGGGGGCGAATTGTGTCTTTTGAAATTTTTCGATAACACATTGATTGTACGAGTTTTGTCCTTTATGATTTATTAGATTTGATCATGCATCAGAAATAAATAAAACTAGAACAGAAAGATGTATAGTGGTTCAGGGAACATAAGACCCATAGTCCACTCCACCAACGCTCAACTCCATGAGCTTGGTGATTTTCACAATCTGGTCCTCTTTTCCACAGACTGGTTCACAACTGAGTACAGGTAGTTGACACCTTTACAACCCAAGGCAAAACAAATCCTTCTGGTTCAAACACGAACCTACACAGCTTTGAACGAGAAGCTGTTTACTCAAGAATAAAAAGAATTTCAGAAAGAAGATCTCCAGTTGATCTTCACAATTGCAACAGAATGAAATTGACAGTAGATTGATCGAAGTCTCTAGAAATATTGATCTTCATGTTTAAGAAGTTCTGAGTCGATCCTGTTGTAGTAGATATAGAGATATAGTGAAAAAATTTGACAGTGGTATATCCACAGTAGATATTCGATGTAGAATAGGTGAATCTTTTATTGAGTCCCTTCTTCATAAAAGAATAGAGCTTTGACACTCTTTTTGAATCAGCAGATTAGTCGTGAATTTATGCAGTCTCTATTTTCCACCTTTTTTAATAAAAGATCAATCACAATACACTAACATACCTAGTGTTTCAGAGAGAAAATATATAATAAAGCTGAGAAAATCTCCTACACATTTAGATCCATAAAATTTTCCTTCGGATTCGCGATATTCAAAAATATAAATTTACAGAGAAGTCTTAACTTCCTTTAAGACTCGTCATAAAAATATCCTTTTAATTCGATCTTAAATCCATTAATAAAACGGCTTTGAATCAGTCAAAGTCGTACTTTAAAAACAACGTTAAATCTGGCTTGAAATCCACCCGATAATCAACTTGCTAATCACTGTATAAAAATATCGGCTCTCAAAATTTTTGATGCCAAACGTAAGGTTGATGACGTGGCCTCCAAACGTAGGGTTGATAACATAGTCTTCAAATGTAAATATGAAAACGTAAGGTTGAACACTAACGTAGGGTTGATCACAAATGTATGGTTCATTATCCATACTTTTTCTTCAATACTCAAATGTACGGTAAAAGATCCATACTTTTACTTGATCCATATTTTTCAAGAACGTATGGTTGTTTACAAAAGTAAAGTTGATGAACCATACATTTGAGAAACAAACATAACGTTTAGAATTTACATACAGTTCTTTTTCCATACTTTGCTGATAACCAAAACGTAAGATTCCTTCCTAACGTAAGGTTCTCCTTCCATACTTTGCTGATAACCAAAACATAAGGTTCCTTCCTAACGTAAGTTTCTTCTACCATACATTTCTGAAAACATATGGTTGTTGAACCATACTTTTCTCTTATCTCAAAAAGTATACACGCTATTCATCCTTACACTATGTTTATCCACATAGGGTATGAATAGTGATTCCAAAACACGCTAAAGAAGATTCCGCGCTATATTTATCCACGTAAGGTATGAACAGTGATTCCAGAATGCGCTAAAGTAGATTCTATGCTATGTAATAAATTCTTGTTATTTCAATAGTAAAATTAATTAATAAATTCCTGCAAGATACTAAATAAAATCATAAGAAAATAACTAAGGGTATTTGTGAGAATCAATATTATCATAAAGAGACAGATTATTATTTTCAATAAACCCCCCCTTTAAATAACATTAATATTTATTGTAAAAAACAACACTTTTCTCAACAAAAACAACATACATCTGTTCGTGAGGCGGTAGTCTGTTGTACACATGATTGCTGATTTAATTTTCCATTTAATAGAGGAGGATATGGATAAATATTATCCCATCAAGAAAATAACATCTTATTATATAGTATATACTGGTGTTTTTTATATTTTAAGTGTTAATACATAATTTATGGTGGAAAAATAACAAATAAAAAGAAAGGGTTTTTTAGACAATCACCTTCTCGAAGAGAAATCTCATTTAGATCTCTTATTAAGGACACTAGGGGTGTTTTTTAGAAATACCATAAGATATAAAATGTATATAAGGATTTTTTGGGATGGATTTTGGTAGGGTTTTATCACTCCAAATGGATTGGGAGGTGTGATTAAGTTAAGGGAGTGAGTTCCCTTTTATAAGTGGGGAAAGCGAACCCACTTGGAAATTACTTTGAAATTCCCTAAAAAATCCAAAATGATAGTCATTCACATAAAAAATGATTCCAAATGACATTATATTCTTTCTTTGGAAGTATAATACGTAAATATGGATATAAAATTATATTTTTTACATGTTTGTAGGTCATTTTATACCACATCTTCTTAGTTTAACCCTAGGTAAACAAAGTTTCACTTTAACCGTGGTAATTAAATTTTAACTATTTTTACTATTAATTTTTTTTGTAAAAAATTAAGATGAAATTATTAGATAATATAAATTATTCTGATTCTAAATATGGAATACATTTTAACAAATTAAATTAATAGAAGTGGAAGAACAAAATTTAAAAGAATACTCACCGACGTGACAAAAAACATATTTTAAAAAAGAAAATACTCATAACCATAGAAGGATTTATTATCAAAATTCAATATTAAATTCATTAAAATGACCTAAAATATTTAAATTTTAGTATAATTAAATTAATTTTACATTAAAACTAATTTTAATTTTAATTTCACCTTGTAAATTATACACAAAAAAGGCAGTACTCAATAAAAATCATTATTATTCATTGAAAAAGAAATGATTTTAGAAATATCCAAAAAATTCCCCTGAAGATAATTTTAATATAATTATTTCAAAAAAAATCAATTTTTATATAAAATTTTCTAAAATTGGAAAAAAATAAATTTAAATTAT
This sequence comes from Viscum album, assembly GCA_963277665.1. Lineage (NCBI taxonomy): Eukaryota > Viridiplantae > Streptophyta > Magnoliopsida > Santalales > Viscaceae > Viscum > Viscum album. The sequence continues at coordinate 627,218,133 of OY728134.1, read as the reverse complement.
GTGTGAAAAGCATGAATAAACCATCTTTTAGAAAAAAATATAGTTTTTCAAAAAATATTTTTATTTTAAATGATGATTATTTTATTTAAAATAATATATAAACATAATTTCAATAATTTATTTATTATTATTAATACTCTCCAATTTAAAATATATATTATAATGGTATTCTACATTACTATTTATTTTGAGTCGGGGTTTTGTTTTCAGCAAGCTATTAAAGAGATTAAATTTAATGAAATACATTTCATGGGTTGTTTAATATTTTTGTTTCATGTCACATAAGATATAAAATACAATGTTCTTATTTTTTAATTTCAGGATTTTACATTCTCTCCACCTTAAATAAATTGTGTCCTCAATATTTGATCTTCCGCTCAAAAATTATGGTTTTGATATTAGAAAATTCCTTTATTGAAAACTCATATCATAAAAAGGGTTCATAAAACATCTTTTCAATATGATCGAAAGGTTAGTAAAAAGGTCATATATAATTACACATAACTAGGTTTGTATGTAGAATAAAATTGGTGTATGGTGATTATATGGACATGTAAGAAAAGTGTAAATAATTATTGAGAGTGATCGAGGTCATTGATTACAAGAAAGTGAATGATCGATAAGGATCTCAAAACCAAAAATCTTTGATGATAAATACCTATTTGATTCATCATATATGAAGGTAATAGGATATTTTTTTTCATGATCTTTTTCCAATTTTTTAGGAATTATTTTACTATCTATTAATATGTAGAAATATACATAATTGATATGTGTGCATTTTATAAGCACAATTTCATTATTTGGTTGTGCTTTGGTCACTTTCCAATTCATAACTAACTCTATGAAATGAATATCCCAAAATTATTTTGTATTCCTGAAGTAATAAAATAAAATTTTAATGGATTGTAAAATCCATAATAGTTACAATTCAATATATATTTCTCTATTTATTTTCTAAAACCAACATGGATAACACAAGTTATCTAATATAACAAATTAATCTTTAAACCGCAATAGTAACACTACTAGTTCATCATTAATATTTATTTTTCAAATAATTTAAGTAAAATATAGAACATTACACTATCCAATGGTAGGAATTAAACCCTTATAAGACCTCATTTGCAGGTTTAAGCCCCACAACCCTTGACAGATGCAATCGATTATCACCTGGTATATGGGTTGTCATTTTTTTAAAACATATTAATTTAATTCCTATAAAATTCCTAAATAGTGATGACCCATAATTATTACAGCAACAAATATAATATAATCCTTAATGTTTACTTATACCTTTAATAATAATTTCAAAAAAAAGTAAGGGCATTCTTCCCCAAATAACTCTTTTATATACTAAACTATTAAGTTATATTCCCATTAATGTTTTCCAAAAATATACTTTATATTTGTAAACTATCATCACATAAAACCTAAAATGGGTATTTAAGACATTGAAAATTTGTTTAACCTTAAATTAATAAACTTGTGATGATATCCATAAGTCTTAAGTTAAAGAAGACATATATGATTATAAACATTAACATGATCCTTAGCTGTTTGGTGATTATTATAATCAAAATACCATTGGTAAAAATAATTCAATAGTATATTTTTCTAATCCCAATATATATATAATTTATCCATTTTATTTCAACATAGGCCATTCCTTGGTCAATGGGATTACCTTTAGAAGAGGGAATAGACTGGGATAATTCCGAAGTTCCCGACATTTAAGAAAAAAACTATAAATAGATGAATAAGATGAGATTTATCTCATTCAATCATACTCTTCAATTTCCCTCAGCAATTCATTTCTTTATTCCCTACTTTTCCACATATAAAATATTTTACAATTCCATTTAGATACTTTCTTTGGGGTCTCTTTCAATATTTCTTACATGATAGAAATTGATTGATATTTCTTCCATGATCTCCACCATTCGAGCTCTTTAGAAACCATATCCTTTTCTTATTTAGGGATTATGAGAGTTCATTAAGGTATTGGTTGTTGATAATATTTTAGGATAATATATCAGGTATAATCACAATATCTTTCAATTATGTCATCATCCCATTTTGTTTTATTTCTTAACCACATTGTCCTTGAAGTTCATTTTTTACACGATTCCTTTGGGTTCTATCCATTGACTAAAACAAAAAATTATAATATTATAAATAATAATCATAGTAGAAAAACCATATAATGAATTGTATAATTTTTAAATAATAAAACTCTATTTTCAATATAATACACTTTATGTTTAAACTAGGTCATTAATTATCATAATATATTTAAATCATTAATAATGGTTTATAATGAAAATGTGAATTATCTGAATAAAATCCCCCATGTGCTTCAAGCCAAGTGAAATATAAGGATCACTATCATACACTAGGTGAAGATCAGTTCAATCCCAATGCACCCTTTTTAGAGTTAGTAACCCTCGATACAATTGTCCTAGAAGAATTACAATTTCCAGTATCTATATAGGTAAGTACTACTTGGAAAAACCACAGAATATCTAATTTACCAAAACATTAGGATGTTATTATAACCTTGTCCTCAAAGTATATCATATGGTTATGATCCTTAATATATGTATTCCTAAATCTAGTACCCAATGTTTCTACTAAAATTCGTCGGATACCAACTTTAATGACCCTTACCTCAGTTACATGGTGATGGTGTTTTGAATAAGATATATGGAATTTTATCCTGAAGGACTTAATAGTTTATCAGTCTTGCTAAACTAGATACATACTTGAGTCTCACATTACACATGAATATATAGAAAACATTTTTATTCAAGAATATCATTATTACCTATAACATATTATTTTCAATCATTTATAGTACACATCTTTAATTCCTGGTAAAGGAAAAAATAAGGCTGATATCAAATGATCAATATGGGTTATGTATTACGAAAGCTATCATGAATCAGTATGAAAAATCATGGAAATGAAAATAATTAAACACACATGATATTTAAATAATTTCACTAGAATAATCAATATTGAAAGATAAATAATTGAAAAATATTTTCATTTAATAGATAACATGACTATCATAATAGAATAAGGAATAATCAATATAAAAAAGTTAAATAACTAAAAATACATGACATTTAGTCAATGAAATGGGATTGAAATGAATCCAAAGATAATAACTTTGTGAAATTATCATGGATAATAAAAACAAAATTCTTGGTGAAGTAAATGCTTAATTATTGGACATAATGATCTCAGTAAAATGACACCTATACTGTTATGACCTTTGATAAGTTTGTTTAAACTATAGGTAGAAACCTATTTAATATTGTCTTGAGGATTCGTCTTTGGAGACTACCGATGCATCAAGGGGTTATATAATTTTAGTTCCCACCTGCCACTTTAGTTCCAAATAATTAATCATATATATAATGATCAATTTAATTCATAAATCAATACTTCTTATCAAAAAATACATATTTTGAGTAATTAATATGGATTTATTGATATATCTCAGTCAATAAAATAACTTTCAAGGTAAACACCATATGTATAAATGGTATAAGGTTTATGAAATATTCATATAAATGATACATGGATATTTAAGAGAAACACCATATGTAAAAACTATATATGTTTTTGGGAATAATAAAATCTAGGATGAAAATAATATGTATATTCAATGTAAATTAATTGTATAATGATCACTATAGAGTGAATGTTTCATTGTAAAGTTAATGACCCCAAAAAAAGAATCAACAAAGTGAATGTTAATACTTTATTTGGATAAAATTATCATAAACCATCCATATAAATAATAATTATGATATCAATACAACATATACCCAATGGATTATAATTACAATAAACGATTGATTTCATTGATGTGTAGAAATACGATAAAAAACTCTTTAAAAATAGTCTTGAGGAAAATAAACTTTTATTTACTTTCAAAATATTTTTGAAAATAATGTTAAAAAAAATTACAAAAAAAATTTCTTTTAAAATAACCATTTAAGCATATAAATGAATATATATAAAATTTTAGTGGTCATGATGGCATAAATTTTGTTCATGTCTTACACGTTAAAAAAATAATTACTTTTAACTTTTCTGTAAAATCAAAATGTGATCTTTTTTAAAATGACATGAAAATTCCATTAAACAAATTAGGTAAAAGAAAAAAAGGGTAAATATTTCTGTAATAAATCATTTTTTTAATCTTAAAAACATTTTTTAAAGATTTTATAGAAAACATTGTTTTTGATGAAAATTGATTTTCCATCGAAGAGAGAAATGAAGTCTGATTATCTTAATAACATTCTAAATATTATTTTAAGTAAAAAAGTGTGGAAAATATAGTAATATTACATAAAAATACAATGAATAACTAGAGTAGAAGAAAAGGAAATTGGTTTATCATACAATGATCCAATAATTTTCTTTAACTAAAATTCAAGAATAAAAAATCTAGATTATAATGATATTGTTAAATAAACCCTTATAATGATCATAATGTTGAAGTGAGAATAACTCAATGAATCAATTGTGTGCATTACATATAAATCCCTATAAAACCATTTTAAATACAATATAACTTTATAAAAATCCATTACACACATAATCTTATAATATCAATGATGATGAAGAAGAAATATAACCCAATGAAAAGAAATTAATTGAGGAAAATATTTCCCACTTGGTAACTTTTAAGTCAAATAAACATGGATGAAATAATTAAAATTAAAAATTAAAATATCCTAAACTTTTAAGGAATAATTATATTACATGTAATGTGGTGGTATATACACCATATAAATAAATATGGTGCATAACATTACAATATGCCTTAGTGAAGGGAAATTGAGCTGAAGTCCCTTACCTCAAGCTGCCTTCGGGATGAACATGATTTAAATTGTACCATAAAAATATTAGTATTTATAATATCATATATTCTTTTTTTATAACATAATAACACTCATTAGTTAAAAATATTTAATTATTTTCATTGGTTCATGTGTTAATTAAATTGTTTTCTCATGCATGTTTTGTCATGAGAGATTTGGTTCTTACACATATTTTATAGTTATATAATCTCCAAAATTATATTAATGTTATAAATGAAGTTTTTATTCATTATATAAATTTTTAGATTCATTAATGAAATTTGAAGATGGAGAATGTATCACATCGCTTTATAGAGACGGTAGGTCATACGTACACACGAGAGATGCTATCATTTTCCTAGTGAGTGAAAGGGTAAGTGGGTGATATATTAATATTAAAATATATATATATCCTAATATATATCACATATATTTATTATATTTTTCCTTATTACTTTTCATGTAAAGATTAAGTGAAATATGAATCACATCACTTCGCACGGTGGTTGTTCACCATACACACGAGCAACATTATCATAATTTTAAAGGAATGGAATGTAAGAAGGAATATGTGATATTATAATTACAAAAGTATAATAATATCATAAATTTAATATAAATTTGATAAATCCATAATTACATCCATCCTTAATATGTTCTTATGGAAAATATTTACCTCTATTTGCGAGATGGTTGTGCGTTGTAGAAACGAAAAATGATTTTATTTCTTATTTGATGGAGGAGGAGATGAATAAATATTATTCCATTAAAATAATATAATCTCTATATATGGGATAAATTTTTTATTATATTTTTTAATTGTAAATACATAATTTATGGTGGAAGAGGAAGAAATAAAATTAAAGAGATCTATCAAGACAACTACCTTCTCCAAGAAAATCCTCCTTTGGATCTTCTCTTAAAAACCCTAGGTTTGGACTACTGGGAAGAAAAAAATCAATAAAATGTGTTTAAGGATACATGGGATGGATTTTTGTAGGTTTTAGTTGAGAAAAATGGATTGGTAGGTGACAATTAGCGAAGGGAGTGAGTTCCCTTTTATAAGTTGGTAAAGGGAACCGACTTGAAAATTGCATGGAAATTTACTAATGGAATCCAAAATGATAAATCCATTCACATTAAAAATACATTAAAATGAAATTTTATTATAACATGGGAAGGATAATATGAAAATATGGCTATCCAATAATATTTTACAAGTTTTTGGTCAATTTAACTATTATCTTTTTAGTTAAACTCCAGATAAACCCATTTTTACCTTAATTGCAGTAATTAAATTTTAAGTATTTTCAGTATATATTTTTCTAAAATATTAGTTAAACTTATTATATAATATAAATTATTCATATTCTAAATATTTATTCCATTTTTACAAATTCAATTTATATAATTAAAAGAATCCAATTTTAAATTATACCTACTGACATGAAAAAAGAGGGTTTTCAAATAGAGAATTCTCATAAGTATGGAATGTTTTAATATCAAAATTCATTTTAAATTGATTAAAATGACCTAAAATAGTTAAAATCTATTATAATTAAACAAAATTTTAATTAATTTAAAATTTAATTTAACTTTGTAAATTATATAAATGAAAAGGTAATTTTCAATAAAAATTATTATTTTCACTATTCATAAAAATGTTGCCTTTTTTAAAAATACCAAAAAATCACTCTAAGATAAATTATATATTATTATCTAAAAAACTAAGTCAATTATATCAAAATAAATTGTGAAAAAGTGGTTAAATTTAATTTTATATTATGTGTGAAAAGTACTATTAAACTGCCTTTTAGAACAAATATAGTTTTTTCAGAAAACGTTATTTTTTCTTTTAAATGGTTCTTATTTTATTTATAATAAATAAATAATCATAATTTTCGTTATTTAGTTAGTACTATTGATACATGAAAAATTAATAGCTTGGTTATAATGGTATACTATATTACGGTTAATTTAGACTCAGGGATGCATGTTCTACAAGCAATCAAAGAGATTAAATGTAACGAAATATATTTCATGGGTTGTTTTAGATTAGTGTTTCAAATCACATATGATATCTAATAAAATTATATTATTTTTAATTTCATGGTTTTATTGGATTTTTGGATTGGGGAGTCCACTCAACAGATCAAGGACCTGCAATCCCACAGTTGGTAAATACATACCTACCAAAATACACTCATGTAGCTTGACCAAACCTCATTGGGGTTATATAAAGGGGAATATGGATCCATGAACCTATAATGTATAAGAAACTAGGACTTATGAGCCTAATGGTGATTTATTTTAGTATTTTTTAAAATATTTAGAGAATTTATAAAATTAGTATTATTATATATGTCAAATAATTTTTAAACAGGAAAACTTATGATAATTTTCTCATTATAATTATAGAATAATAGAAATTTAATCATAAAAATTATCCCTATGATCAATAATAGAGAAATATAATCTCTTATCAGGAAGTAACTTCTATGAATTCTTCAAACACCTTTTAGTTGTGTTGTTCCATGAATGAAAATATTATGTTATTGAATCCTTTTTACCCGATCCTCCTTAAAAAGAGTCAAGTGATGAAGAGTTCAATGTATATGATAAACACAAGATAAACATGGTCAATGTTTAGTGTTTACTGATTTAATATATGTTTATTGAACACGTAATAATCATGAGGGAATGGATGCTTATTTCACGCTCTAGTATCTTCCTGGTATATTTATGGATAGAGACAAAAAGAACATTTAGATATATCCAATGTGTTCCTTAAGAGTAATCTTAGAGAGGTTGTTCCAGTAGGGACACTCATAGTCAAAATAATTGGATACATTGAGTGTCAAGAGGATCTAGGGTTTAAATTTCTTGATAGACTATTATTATATATCATTCTTGCATCAATACCTTAGATATTTTCTAGTTTTTCTATAAATTTTAACAGGAAGAACATTGAGAATTTTCTCCCAGATATTCTCAATTTAGTTTCACATGTTTACAAGTATATGAAGCAATAAATCATCCTGTCCTTATGGTAAATAGATGGAAAGTTTAGGTGAATAGCTCTAAATCAAAATCTTATTTGTAATGACCTTACAATAAGAGAATGATCAAGGGGAATGAAAGGGAGTAAGATGTTGGGTGTTTTTATTGTGAAAATAAGGGTTACTAGAAGAGAAATTATACCCAGGAAAAGAAGCAATGGAAAGCTTTAGGTTCTTTTTTTTATCAAGTTCAATTTATCTATTTCTATAATTTTTTATTAGATATAGTCTATGGTTATCACATATGTATTAAAATATGTTAACAATGTAGATTTAGATGATTGACCAAGGTTTGGTAGATATATGAGCATATAATAGGGATAAACTTGATGTCAAGGCTATCAGTGACTACCACCTTACATTATTGATGTGAATGGTTTTGGTTTTGAAATATTTTTATTATGTGACATCTATTTCCATACAACATTATTTATGAAGCCATGATTGATACATTTTAATTTATTTTCATGTGTGTGAAATTTTTTCTTCTTTTAGAAATATGGAATATGATATGGTAAGGAACATTTATATAATGATCTTTAGGTGTTTAACTGCATGAAACATGTAATGGAAATTGATAAAAAACTACATGACATTGCTTATACTACACCCAACCATGGAATCACTGGTGTGGTAAAGTAAATGAATTTTTTTCAATAAATTGAACCAAGATCGATATTTAGATTCCCTTGAACTAAAACCACTTGGTGTATATCATGTGTGTTTATAATGAAAAATGACTAAATCCCAATTTATTGGAAAATATGAAAGGCACAAGGATCTTATAGAATTATTTTATACCAATGCGTGTGGACCATTTCCTTTTGAAGAAAAATGTGGGTCCTCAAACATCATATCTTTTAGTGATGATTTTTGTAGATATTTATATGTATACTTGTTAAGATATAAGTCAGATTCCTTTGAGAGATTCACATAATAAAATAGTAGATATGAGAACTATATTGGTAAGAATATAAAAAAAATTAAATCAGACCATGGTGTAGAATATCAAAATCAAGACTCCATATATTATTTTTAGGAGTTTGGGATTATATCTCAACCCAATATTTTTTATTGACCATAGTGGAACAATGTAGGTAAAAGGAGGAACCACACTTTATTAAACATAGTGAGATCAATGATGATTCATGTAAGTCTTCCATTATACTTTTGGGGATATTCATTGTAGATAATATCAAAAATACTAAACCACGTGTCAACTAAAGTAGAATATGATATTCTATAACAATTATAAAATGGAAGGAAACCTATGTTTTCATACATGTATGTGTGTAGTTTTGAAGCATTTTTATGGCCTCATCTGGTAACAAAATTACAACCTGAGGGAAAAAAGTTTACCTTTATAGGATTACCTAGGGAAATAAGAGGATATTACCTATATAACCTATCATATAAAATGGTAATAGTGGAAATACACACTATATTACTTGTGAGGGATAACATATCTAAAATATATAGTTGGAGAGAGGTATAATTAGATGATGTCTAGGCTCATGTTATACAAGAGTCAGTACAAGAACTGATTCCAAAAAAACCCCATAGAAGAAGATGTTTTAAAGAAACACTTAATGTGTAGGACTATAATAGAGGTTAGAGAACCATAACAGTATGTTTTTATTTTTATTGAGAATGGCGACTCATTATTAGTTGATAATAATGATCATCTAAATGATAATTAAACGTTAATTGGCACATATGTTGCTAAGTCTTAAGAATCCATGAACTTTGAAATGTATTTCATATAATAAACCCATGTTTTGATTTTGGTAGATTCTCCAGTGGATGTAAACCATGTTGGGTGTAAATGGGTATTCAAGATGACACTAGACATGTATGGAAAATACAGTATTTATAATGAGTTATTGGTTTCAAATGATTCAAATAGTGAAAATTCATATAATAAAACAAAACCTTTTCATTAGATACAATGCTGAAATCCATTAAAATTCTAGTTTTCATTGCAACATTCCATTTTTATGATATTTAGAAAATGGATTTCAAAATAGATTTCTTTAATGGGAACCTTTAAGATGTTATATATATGACACAACCTAAAGGGTTTGTGACTCCAAATGATTACAACATGTTATAAAAATTACAATGATTGGTTTATAAAATAAAGAAAGATTCCAGGTCACGGAAAATTTTGTTCGATGAATACATAATAGAATTTTTTTATAAAGAATTAATTTGATCATTGTGTCTATAAGTAGTTTAGTGGGAGTATCTTCCTTTTAATAATAGTTTATTTCAATGAAATATTACTTATTAGAAACAAAATATTAGTCTTATGGTCTATTAACTCATGGTTGATTAAATATTTCTCCATGGAGGACATAGACGAAGCAACAAATATTATTTGTATCATTATTTGTCATGATATATCCAGGTGGTTTCTTAACCTATGTCAATATATATATATATATATTGAGAAGATAATAAAGTGATTTAATATAGAACAATCCAAGATGGGTTTTTTTCCAATGTCACATATAATTTTAACTTTCTATGAAAAGTTTCTCTTGGACACATGAGGAAGGATATAGAATAGTAACAATTCCATATGAATATATGGTTGGGTCATTCATGTATGTTATGATATGTAATAGTATAGATATCTCATATACCTTGAGTGTGGTGGGATGATATTAAGCTGATTTAGGTGACCACCATTGGGTAGAATCCAATAATACCCTTATGAATCTAATCTATACAAATGATTTGTTACTAGTTTATGGAGGAGAAGTGGAAATATTCATTAGAGGATATATAGATGCAACTTTCTAAAAATATCAAGGTGATATGAAATCACAGATAGGATAAATCTTCACTCTAAATTATGGTGTTGTTAGTTTGAAGAGATCAATGTTGACTATGTTTATAGATTCTACATCAGAGCCTGAATGTATTGCATCTTCAAAGGTAAATAAATAAGTAGTATGGATACAAGAACTTCATCCAATTTCTTGATGTGGTACCTAAAAATAAATATTTTATCACACACTATTATCATAATACTATAATTGTGGATCCTATAAAGGATCTGAGGTTGCATCAAAAGACAAATCACTTACATTTGAAGAATAATCTCTTCAGAGATTTTCTCATATAGGTGAAGTTACAGTTAGTATAATTTCTATTTAAGACAATATACTGAACCCTTGCCTAAATCTATGAATCGGAAGAAACATGATCATCATGTGAGGTCTAGAGAACTGAAATTAGTGGCCAGTTTGAATTAGTCCTAGTTAATCTTTTTGGAGTTGTTGTTCTAGAAGCAACATTTTATGCTTTGGATTACATGTATATTCAAAGATTTGAATATTACCAAATACATAATATTTAAAAAAATTAATTTACCTATAAGACTTTGATTTTATAATATCATAGGGAATTGTTTGCATTGATAATGTCATAGAAGTTCCCCTCTCCGATGATAACCTTGAAATACTATGATGATATTCTAAAATACATTTATGCAGTCAAATAACATTCTTTTATAGGGAAAATTTTATGTTGAATATATTCTATGATTAATCATAAGTAGATGAGACTTCTTCTCATGAATATCACATTCGGTAATCTCCAAGATGGGAGATTTTGAGAACAAACCCACTAGAAGAATTTTTGTATGGTTATGCATCATCAGATATCATTATCAATGACTGTGTGTAATAATCCTTAGACTTTTATATTATCATTATTTCATGTCATGACTTGAGAAATTATATTTACTGACAAAAACATCAACATCATATACTCATAAAAAGTGTATCATATTGGGTGCATTATGAATGACATGTTGTTAATGGATAAGTTGGGTAAGTAATTTTCCCTTCTATATTTATAGTAGTCGATATATTATCAATTTTATTGGAATTGAACCATAAAAATAAATTTAATGCCAATGGAGTAAGGACATGATTAATTTTGATAATAAAAGAAATATGTATCAAGTAAATATGTTGATGAAACAGATGTGCAACCTGCTTAATAACATATTAAGAATAAGGGATTATATAATACAGAAAGTGTTTGTATTTATTTTTTGATGTTTCAATGTTAAGTTATTTCTCTTGGGTTCTTTGACTCATTTCTAGATAGAAATCTTGGACTTTGGGAAACCCACCCAATGAAAATAAGAATGAATCGTAGATGGTCACACACAAAGTGCTAATTTGATCTTGATTAAATTCCATTTGAATTTATTTAATGGAATTAATATTATTCTCAAAACTAATGAATATTTTTACTCATGTTTTATTGATTGAAAATATTTAATAAATATTTATTAACAAGATTGTGAAGGGGAATATTATTTTTATTTATTGAATGCGTATTAAATATTTCTTCACTAAAAAGTGTATAGAATATTTATTTGTGAATATATATCTAATGAATATTCATTTATAAATCTGATAAATGTATACAAATTTGAGCAGGAAAAGATCATGTCCAGTGATAAATATTAATTTAAAAGCTAGTAAAATATTATTTATTGTTGCACTAATTACTGAAAGCCATAATATAATAATATAATTATGATATATGAAATGATGTAAAATTTAGTTTATTATATTATCTAAGGGACATTTTTCAATTAAATAATATTTTAAATTAAACCATATCCCTATAATTTTTTTGTTATGTCTATTGTGTAGGCTTAATCAAGAATAGAGAATTTTGTGAACAATAGACCTCTCTCTTAAATTCCACTTTCTCTCCTCCTCTAAAGAATTAAAAAATTAGGATTTAATCCTTCTTTGCCAATGAATATAGATGTTAGTGAGGTGAATGAAACAAGATGATAGATCTATCATGTTTGCATCTAAAATTCCATCGGTGTCACTTGGAGATCAAAGGATAACCTATGGACCACTGTTAGAGAGATTCTACAATTGGATTATACAAGTATAATGAAGGTGATCTAAAAAGGGATTTCAGGATGATCAATATCTACTTCAGATAATGATCATAAGATCATATATACTTTATTCATATATAATATAAATTATTTATAAATTTAATTTGAAATTATCCTCTCTAGGTTCTAGGTTCTCTAACGATAATATTTTGTTTCAAAATATTAATGGTTATGTTGCTTATATTTTCAAAAAAAATCAATAGATCCATGAAATCAGATAAACCTCTATAGTTACATACCAAACCAGGCACATCCGTTGCTCCTAGAACCTTTAGTAAGTTTTTATTATAATATAGAGGATTATTGACAAGTTGACTATGTATTGTTTATTCATATACCTTCTTCCTCCGAATAGGTTATGATCATGATTTGGAAATGAGGAAAGGTATTGAAATTCATGATTATTATTGACTACTAATGTAGGTTGATCATGTGTTGATATTCCTTATTCCCCATTATATGGATAACATTGTTTTATTTGGTAAAAGGTTCCTTAAGGAATTGTATAAAAAGACTTATTGAAAATTATGGTGAATTGATTAGAATTAACTAGTTAATTGGTGGGGCCTATAATTATATAGACCCCAATGCATCGACATGTCTCATGAGACAAAATAGGCTTGTGAATTTGGTGTATACCAACCCAATTCAACAAGATGCCTTGATTGTGATCTTGATTAAAATTGAAGTAACATGTAACAAGGCTTTAACAATATGTTTATGATGTTCCACATTATGAATTTCATCAATATGAGATCACTATTATTTTTATCCATGTTTTTTTTTATTTTCATATATATCACATGATTTCAATTTAATATAGATTATGGATTCATTTTGTTTCCATATTCATTTCATAATATTTATGTAATGTTTATTCTATTATTTCTTTAGTTATATGTTTCTGTTACTAAAACATTATCTCACCCCTTATTATATTTACATTTACCCCATCTATGAAGAATAATTTTACATAGTTTATGTTTATAAGGATAACAAATGTGGAAGAATTTAGAGGATATGTTTAAAACATTACATGGATTAATTAGTTTCTTATATATAATAGAAAAAATGTTCATTAGTTTATAAATACACGGGAATTATTAGTTTATGATGATTCCAAATTTTCTAATGATATAAACCTGAAAAGAGCATTCAGTTGTAATAGATTTAATAATATTTTGTGATTTTGTAATTATGGATGGATATATATAGGCTTTTATAGTTGGTATCAATGAAAGTATGTAAAGTATGTGTCTATTAGTGCACGATCTATGAGTATATGGATGGGGTGTCATAATACATGGTTATTTGATTATAGTAATGATTAATATTATTTGAGGAAGGATAAGTTATATTTTTGAGAGAATATATTGCAATGATTATTTGGTTTAGAATATTTTAAGAAATTTCATTATATTTAAGTATATATATTTTGAGGATTCGGTTGAGAAGTATAAGATAATCCAACTCAACGTAACATAGGTTTAACCAAGAATGATATATGTTAAACTGGGAGTGATATAGGTTAAACCAAGTCTAATATAAGTTCAGTTGTATAAAGCATCTTATAATATGATAATGTTATAGACTGATACATCTTTAGGAAAAAATTTCTAGTGGTTTTTTATGATAATCCTATTTTAATTATCACTACTAAGGTTAGAAAATTTTGTTTATGTAGTTGATGAATCCTGGAGAAAACATGTCAACGAAGGATTCCATGGATAATGTGGAGACTATCCTAATAAATAACCTAATGGGACAAGGTTTGGAGTGGGAAATAGTATGATTATTCCAACTAGCTATCAACAATATTGATAAAAAAATTATACATAGTTTAATTCCCAAACACACCAAATAAGAGAAATATTGAGTCTCATGAAAGATCAAGTGAAAAATATGATGAAGGAATGGGGATTAAACTTCCTACATTTCAATAATACCAGATGAAGCATGTGGAAACTTTCTTTAAAGTGGTTGGTAAATGATATAGGTGTGGAGATGAAGGCCATAAAACATGAAACTATAAAGAAAAGATAGAGTGTATAAAAATCTATTACTTCAAATGTAAAATATTTTGGAATTATGTGACCTGATGTCCCAATCCAAGGGCTAATGATATAAATAGTCACCAACTACCATGAAACCCCGCAAAAGCTTATGAAAATACTATTAATGAATCAAATAGTGAGTTTTCACTCTAGATTTTCTAGTTTCTTTTGTTATGTTTTCACCAACTATTGGACATTGAGTTATAAATAAAACCACCATGTGGTATGATTATCAAATAAATCATTTTCAGGGTTTATAGGAAGTTATTAAATAGAGATATAGATCTAAATCCTTTTGTATAATTCTATGTGAAATTAAGAATGGTTTATCTCACTCTATGAAATTCTTAAAATAAATTTTTATATAGATAAATCTCATTCCAAATCATATTGAATCCAATGATAATCTAGTAGTGTATGGTTAATTATTAGTTTCCTATAGAAATTACTAAGATGATATGATTAAAATTATAAAAAAGTAATTTATTTAATGAGGGAGAATCTAACACCAAAAAGTTATAATTTCTGAAAACCTTTATATATGTGAATGTCTTCAATATCTTTCTCTACATTCAATATTGAAATAACTTGAAATCGCGATGTGTATAGACTATTAAAACATTGAATATATATTAATAGAAATGAACATGTGTAACTTATTTAATAATATTTATAGGAATAAAATAAATTATAATTTTAATGTAAATTAAATTCAATTATTTATAAAGTTACTAATATGATCATTTTATACTTATAAATATATTTTTTTAAATATTGTATATTTATGTGATATGTCTTTATATTTAAAGAAACATTTGATTAATGAAGATAAAATATATTTGATATGAATAATTGGTTAAGACTAATTTTATTTTTAATTAACAATAAATAATAATATGAATAGTTGATATTTTTTTATAAAAATCTTATGAAAACGCCTTTCATTGTATTTTTATGTTTTTATGTAAAAATTAAATTTTACCACTTTTAGAAAGTTATTAGAATAGAATTATTTTTATATTTTTAATTATCATGATCAAATTAATTAATTTGATCAATTTTATTTTTAATAAAAAAATTAAGCTACAAAGGTAAATATTTGTCACCAAGGTAAAACAATTTTTTAAAGAATGATGATTTTTTAAAATATTATTCTTTTAAATTTTATTTCTTTTAATTTTAAATAAATACTATAATATGGGTTTAAAACATATATACAAATATGATAAATCTATTTTAATTTTTTATAATTGTTATATAATTTTTTGAACACTTAATGATTGAAATGATTTTTTATAAAAATAGTTTTTCAAAACATGATATGTTTTAATTTCTAAGTTAATTTCTTCATAATTTTAAATTCAATTTGTTTAAATGGAGTCCAAATTTATATTCAAAACATTAAATTTTTTTAATAACAACCATCTTATAATTTTATTAAAAAAATAATTACCATGGTTAATTCTTAATGATGATTAATAAGGGTAAAATGGGAAAATGAGGTATCTAAAATTTATTATAATTAAAAGGTCACATAAACCTTATAGAACAGCTTTTTCAGTAATAAATTCATACCCACTTTTCTCAACTACCATTTATCTACCTAACTCTCATGAAATTCCATTGTTATCCCTTATCTAATATTCGTTTCCAAAGATTTGTCCCACTTTTTCACTTATAAATAGTGCTCACTTTCTCTCACTTCAATCCACAACTATAGTGAGAAATATACATTAAAATTTATCCAAGTTACATATTATATATCCCATATACCTGATTGGATCCCCAGTCCTCAATAATGTTATTCAAGTCCATCATATATAATGATTAGATCAAGATAATATCCAAATTCTCAATGTAAGTTTTACTTACCCATTACTTTTATTATTTACCATCGTCATCCACCATCATCCAAACCCATTATAAAAACATTTATATAATAAAATAAATATGAATAATTTAATTTAATTTAATTATATTAATAGTATAACCATTATCTATTCCCCTCCCATTCGATGGAAACAACGATTGTGTTCCTCACACACGTGTGCAGACTACCACCTCCATGGATGACACATTTTTTTTTAATCACCACCATTCAAAGATGGTTATAGGAATGGGATTAGTGAATATATATGTTATTTATGTCATGATTTATATTTTTTAAAATATTAATTCTTAACTCTATAATTAATATTGTTGATAACCAATCATTGTAACATTAATCATCTTAAACAAAAATAACTTAAGAGGAAAATCTTTTTATAAATATAAAATAATATTTTCACATATGTTAACTATTATACTAATTCCATAATATTTTAATAAATAAGACTAATAAAAACTAAATAAGTTCATTATGATTCTATTATAATGATATTATAGAAAAACCACCCCATAATCATACATTAATCATGGTGGGTTCATGTTTGGGTCTATTTAACCACCTTCTTTAACAATACTAGGAATTTATACCATGGATGAATATGATAAATTATTTATTGATATTGTATGATATAAAAATGAAAATTATTTTTTTGTTTCTATTGTGGTTGTATCAACATTTAAATGATCAATTAAGGAATCACCCTTCATTCACTAAGAATTAATAAAACATGCTCATTGCCGATATCAACCTCAAAGATCAGAAAATATTATAGAAAATGTATTATAGAACCTTATATTCTCTATGAATTATGAAATTTGGGAAAATAATATATTCCAGCACCACTTTTATGAAACTATTTCAAAGTGATAACGATTACTTACAACCAGTGTTGAACATTGGTAAAAACTAACTAATATTCACATGTACAGAATGATTATAAATAAAGTGTATAAATGGATATATTTGTGAAAAGGTTTATTTTATAAATATTTAATTAACATAATTTAATTATTAATAATATTTCAAAGATGTATTTAATGAGTTAGAAATGGGGTAAGGGTTTTTTCTCAAATTCATCTATTTCATATAGGTTTGGTATTATGCACCTAATTTCATTTATATAGAATATATACTACGTATATATATATATATGATATAATATCATAAATTATATTTTAATCATTATATTTGAAGTTAAATTACAGGCTATCCCTTTTATAGGGTTTTAATTAAAGTGTAACTCAAGTTGCGATGGATTTCTTAGTCGGATATTTGATTCTTTGAGACACGACACATATTCTACACCATGTTTACTTTATATGGTTATTTATTGATATACCATCACATGATTATTCTATAAATTATTTATTTATAATTACTGGTATAAAAAATCCAAATAAATTTCTTTTCTTTAAATGTCGTTTGACTCAAATTTTACCTTAGTTGTACGAGTTTTTTCTCAATTATTATTCATTGAGTTAGGATTGTTCACTAGAACTTATTTTATATCAGTTTGGTACATTATTACCGACGATTTTATTATGTGGTATTCAATAATTTTATAAATTTTTACCACATAAAATCCTTTCTAAATGTTTCATGATTCATATAGTATGTTTCCCATATGGCATATTCATAACTTTATTCTTATTTCTCTGAGTAATAATGTTTCACAATGGAATTTGTTTCTATTCTTGGTTTATCCCAACCTAAAAATTAATTATGAAGTATTTTTAATCAAATTTGTAAAAATGTTGTTTTTATAAAAAATAACGTTTATTTACTCTTCTTACACTGTATGTTTTAAACAATGGTATTTAAAAAAAATGAAAAACGGTTTCCTTTAAATTTCACATGATTTTTCTTCCCCTCCTCAATTTTATAAGATCAAATTTGTGTATTTTAAAGGATAAATAATTAGTGATTATTTATTAAATTAAATATTTTCAAATTATTTCATGTCATTATTCCAAAATTTACCCATTAAGATGGACATTTTTTTATTTGAAATCCATGCTAATTTTTTTAAAGATCTTTTAAGTTTTTACATCGATTTCCCATGTAATTTTAATTTTTTTACCCCATTAGAGTTTATATTTCATGATTTATCCTCTGTTATATATATATATATATATTATATTTTAGGTTATTGAATTTGTGGTAACAAACAATTTTATTCTCAATCCCATCTTTTTTGACACCATTCAAACCATTCCTTTTATGAGGACATTTTTCATTTAGTTCAACACTCTATTATGTTTTGTTTATTTAACTAGGGATATGACATTCTTAAAACATTCACATTATTTATTTGGATGGTTTAAAAACCTTTCATTCTATTATTAGCTTAACTTTCTACTCATTTTCTTATATGTTGTGAACATCTCATTTTACAAATTCATATTATCGGATGTTCACAAAGAAAGAACATATATTTATTAGCATTGGGAAATGTATTGGCATATTGTATGTTGTTATTCCAATATAGATGATTTTTGTAAGGTTTTTGATGTATTATTCAACTATACACCTCATTTATCTATATGGGTTATGATCATACTATCTATTTTTCTAACATAGGAAAAGTATAGATATTCTTGATGATTAGTGACTACTAATATAGGTTGATTATGTATTTAAATTATGTATTTTTAATTATACTAATTGGAATTCTTCTATAAAGTAAGATATTATATAGGTAATGGTATAAAAATTATTGTTTAATATTACGGTTAATGCATTGGTATTAATAAGGATATGGGTTGGGACAAAATTATATATCCCCTCAATACATCAATAGGTCTCATAAGACAAAATAGGTTTTGTTTTTGTGTAAACCTCCCAGCATTACTATTTAATGTATTAGAACAAGTCCTTGAAAACATTTTTTAATGTATTATATTATGTGTTCCATTAATATGAGATCAATATTATTGATATCAAAATTTTTATTTATTACCATTGACATATAATGCTCTCAATTTTAAGTTGATTATCTCTTTATATTTTTTACATATTACTTTCGTAATATTTATGTTGTTTTTATTCCATAATTACGTTAGTTATATGTTTCCCTTAAAGAGTGTTTGATATCAACACTTCACATGATTATATATCCCCATGTCATAAAGAATATTAGAATTTGTGACATGTTTAGAAGGATAGATCATGTGAAAAAGTTTATTGGAGATGATGACGACTCATGATGGATTAAGTATTTTAGTATATATAGTATAAAAAATGATTGTTTCATACAAATAACATGGGAGTTTGTAATTAATTTTGACTACATATTCTCTAAAATAGTAAACATAAAAATATATTTGGGATGTAAGTGATTCAATAACAATTAATTAATTTTTAACTAATGACGTGTACATCTAGGATTTCACACTAAGAATCAAAGAGAACATGTAAAGTATGTGTCTACAACACCTAATATAGGAGCATAGGTTAGATATGTCACAATAAAAAATAAATACATTATGACTTTTAATTTAATATAATAACATATTTTTGTATAAATTATTCTTATTTTATTTTATTAGCATGGTTAAAAAAGGTTTTGAAGAGAAATATTAATGAGAAAAGATTAATAAGAAGGAAATACTTACATTGAGAGCCTGAGTTTTCTCTTAGAAGAGTCCTTATAAATGGATACCTTGAGTTCAATAATGGAGGATATAGGTATAAATAATTGAGATATCAGTATATTAGGAACAATTTTTAATAATTTTATAAATAAATTCGATTGGAAAGGTGTCACATGAATCACTGGAATAAACCCCTTTTATGGGTGAAGAGGATGACAATATATGAAGAACCCTTTACATTTTCAATAATATAATGTTATTATTCACGTTTAAATGGATAAAAAAGGATAAAATTAGAATTTGGGTTGAGTTTTGGTTGATAGAAACATCATAAAATTATTTACACACACATTTCAAACATATTGTATGTCGTTTAACCTTATATTGTTACCATCACCATTTTTTTCCGACCTAACATGATTTTACCCAAATACATATGTTTTACTAAAAAAATAAAATAACCCTTATTTTAAAATTTGGTTTTTATAAACCTAAATTTAATATTAATCTAACCTAATCAATTTCTAAATAATTTAAAAATAACTTTCAAATTAAAATATTTTATATGTAGAAAATTGTTTTATAGAAAAATTTTATTCTTAGAATTAAGTGTTCTTAATATTATTTTGTATTGATTATAAATTGAATATTTGATGAAATATTTATATATGTTTTTAAAAATTATATTAAATTTATTTTTAGAAGATATTATTTTAATTTTTTAGATAAAAATTACACAATAATAATAAAACAATTTTTTTTGAATGCAATAGTTTTACCATTACCATGGTCATTAAGTTTAATCTTATTAATCATAGTTTTATACTCAAAAATGAAATTTAAATTATTATTATTAATATGTTGATATGAAATATGACAATAATTTAATTAAATGAAAATTTAAAATTTTATAAAATGAAATTTTAATATGAGCCCATATAACACATAAGAATTTTTTTTATAAAAAAGCGTATTTTTAAGCTTAACATTTTATATTTTTAATATATTTATCAAATTCATTGAATTTAATGATATAAATTTATTTGTTATAAAAAAATAAGATTTATGTGGATCAAAAATCAATCAAAAACTAAATATTACTAATAAATGTTTAATAAAAATAAAAGACTTAAAATTAGAAATAAATGTTACTTATGTTCTAAAATGTTGAATAGCGGTTTTCAAAGTTGAAAATGATATTTTAAAATAAAAATGTGTACTCATTAAATAAATATTTAATCAATTTAAAATATTTATAAACTTTTAGGTATTTATCATATATTGTTAGATACATAAAATTTTTATTTTCTCTAAAACATGTAATTTTTACAATTTAAATAAAAACATTTATTTTTAGAAAAATATAAAAATATCTCTCTAAAATAATTTTGGAATAATTAATTCAAAAAATAATTTTATTTTACCAAATTAAAATTCTAAAATTTAATAATTTATATTTTAAATGAAAATACAATATATAAACAAAATATGATTTTCTTGAAAGACACCCTTATAAAGAACTATGTATCCAATTTTTTATGCATTTATAATTAGTTAAAATGTTTTTATCAACTCTATTTTTTACTCTTATTATAATTTTCCTATCGAATATGTCTTATATTTATTTTGTTCGATGTTCTATATGGAAAAATCTATCAATACAATGTTTATTTAAAATAGAAATTATATTGTAATATATTGGGTCCTAATATACCCCTAAAATAAATTGCATCCTCCCAATTTTGATTATTACTAACTAATGATATTATGTTAAGGTATTCATATAAGATTTACCACTTATGATATAACTCCTAATATGAAATATTTCTTTTACTCTTATTATATATCAAGTTACATATCTTTCCTCAAACAAAACAAATTTTCATACAATCATAAACTCATTTGTGCATAAACAATAATCATAAGTTTTCCAAAATATACATCTCACAAAAAGATTTTAATGTTTTAGATATTAGACTATATAAAAAAAATATATCCATCTAAAAATTAACTCTATAATTAAGCCTAAAATGTATTAACCACATGTTTATATGGCCACACACTAGTCAATATATATCAGAATCCAAAAAATCGGATAAACGTCACTAAATAATATCATGGGTCACTTTTTCATTATATCAATAATCAATTCCAAGGAAATAAATACAATATAACTCACCTTTATCAAAATAAATCAACCATTTATTACCACAAAATCTATAATATAGTAATCCTTAGATTAGTAAATACGTCAACAATGTGTTCTCTAAAAGTTATCACCAAAAAATATAACTTTTCCATAAATTAACTTTTTGGGTTATTAATACCATTTAATATATGTTTTAAAACCTTCATAAATTTCAGAATATACCATAATATCATAAAAAAATATCACTCACTAAATAAAATAACTCAGACTATGAATATTTAATTTCTATTAGAATATCAACCTCACAACCTTAGGAATGAATAAGAAACTCAAATATCCCATCATAACACGTATATAATAATATTTTAATCCATTTAAGTGAACTACCTTATTAGGTTATAATACAAAGTTTCTTATAGATACATACCTTTATCAACATCATTTTCACAATCATGTTTTAAAAAACTTGAAAGACCAAAGAAATTATTATAATATTGGAAATATGAATTTTAAAACATCACTCCAAAGATGTCTTCACTTTATGACACCATTGTTTTTAGAATAATATACGTTCAATTCAACCAATTACTCTCATGTATAAATCCATGGTTTTCTATGGTCATTTTACTATTAGGTTATCTATTTTAATTAGTTAACCATATAGATTGATCCTTCATAATAATTCATTAATGATATTGTTAATTAACCTTAAAATATCCCTCAAGAGTGTCAAACCTATTTGTGTAGTTAAGAATCCTTATCATGAACCATGTGATGAGAGGGATATTACCCAATATTAAATTTTTTAGGGTTATTATCCATTGGTATATTTGTGCTAGATCCTGTATCCACTTTTAGTATTTAGACAAGGAAATAATTGTTAGGTAAACCATGAAAGATCCACTTATCCAAAACTTTTCAATGTAATCATATTCATAAAATTATCATTTAGGTTCATACCTAATATGTTCACATAATTAATTTTATCTTTATCCCTAAAATAACTAAAATAATTCTTAAGAAATCACTAAACACCCATTTGATACAAACTATGGTGCCCCAAACCCACACTCCTGTATCCAATATTAAAAACAAAAAATTTTAAAAATTAAATTTGATATCAAGTGAGATGATCCAATCTAATCATGAAAAATTTACACCTTGGTATTACATATTACAATAATATCACACAACTTAAATAACCTTTTGGTTTAAGATATTTGATCACTAGTTAGATAAGAAATATATTTGATGAATCTTATGATCATTTATCCATAATTTAACCATACTAGACTCTCATATAGACTTACCTTAGGTTACACTCATCTTCATAACATAGGGAAAGAGAACACAAGAAAGGGGTGATCTCAAATGCTAAAAAAGGTTAAACATAATAAATAAAAATCAAATATCATAAGTTATCATGATATCAGAATATAGGTATAATTAATATATATAATATTGTTTTACCAATTAATGAATTGATAATAAATTATGGAATAATGGAAAATTATAGAATCAATATAGTGTGGAATCATTATTCACTAAACATGATCCATGAGATCATAACATAGTCGTGATTATAAGACTAAAACAATGTAACCTTAAAAAAATGTCATAAAAATAATTATAGGGAAACATACTATACAGAAATAGATTAAAATATTTATTATAAACATTGAATCATGATAGAATATGATCAAAATGAAAAAAATACTATTAAGGCCTAAATATTAACATAGATAAAAATTATCTTCATGAGTCATACAATTTGACCCATGCTTGTCAGAAAACTTAATTGTACATGTGTTTACATTACCAATGCGTGCAAAAATAAAAATTACCTTAGCTTCAGAATAACTATGTCATTCTCAAAAATACATATGTCATGAGACTTAATATTTTTAACAATGCATTAGATGGAAATATAAGACCCCACCCATCATCATAAAAAATTATGAGTTCCATATAAATATAAATCACTTATCACATCATAAGAAATATAAGAATAAAAAATGGGATTTGTAAAATGTATAATGAAAATCATTCACTTTTCATAATGAAACCACATAAATATAAATGTCTTCAATAAAAAATTAAAATTAAATTCATTCACTTTTATTTTATAAATAACCCATGTATATAAGTTTGTTTTTATCTAATTTTCAAATGGAATCACATAAATTAATCACTTATAATTCTATCAATAATAAAAACATGATAAACCCTTGAATAATAAATTGGTATCCAATGACATGTAGTAAATTTCTTGATGAATATCATTCAATAAAGAAAATAAATTATATAGTCTTTAAACTATATACATAAATGGTATATGTTTATTTCAATAATTTCCCAAAAAAATATATATTCATGGAATCTAAGTGAAGTGTCTTCAATTAAAGGAAGGAAATATAAAGTGTTCACAGCAGAAAAAATATGATAGAAAATTACTGTTATATAATGAAGATGTTCAGGAAAGACAATGGTAGTGATGGATCATTCCTCCAATATAGATATATATATATATATATATATAATATAAGATACGGAGAAAAAATAATATGGATTGTAACATTTAGAGAATATCCTCGATCAAGCATAAGGTATACCAAAGAATGTGGATTTCAATGAGAACTATTTTTAAGAGCATTAAGAAAAAATAATTTGCGAATAATAAACATACATGAAGCATTTAAAAACATTTATATATATAGATTAATTTAAAAAATCATGGAGTAATTGGGGTTTGGACTACTGGTAAGCACCCCTTAATTCTATATTAAAAATGGGGGTTGAAAACCCATTGGGTGTAGGGACTGTAGCAGCACTGCAGTAGCGACGGTACTGTAGCAGTGGCGGGTACTATGTGGTACTATTGAAGTGGTAGGTACTGTGCAGGGCTGTAGCAGTGGGGAGGGGGGGGTACTGTGGGGTACTGTAGTAGCAGCGGGTACTATAGAAGTACTATTCAGAGAAAGGGCCTTGGGCCAGAAAATGGGCCTACAGGCCATGTAATGGGATAAATGCTCACTGGGCCTTCGGGCTATGCAATGGGTCTCCCTCTACCTAGTTAAAGAGGTCCTTTCTTTGATTTAATAATAAATCAGGCTACGACCCCAACCTTTAAAAAATAAATTTAATAAATCATGGAAAATAATATTTAATTTTATAAAACCATTTATTCTTAGAAATGATGTTTCATAGAAAAGGAATAATATGGTATAAAGACATGTTCACATGGAAATCATTTAAAAGAGATTATTTTTACACTTTAAAGAAAATGACCTATACTGAAAATTATAAAAATTAATTAAAAACATTTAAAATAAGATCAAGTGTTATAAAACAAACTTAATAAATTATTGAGTCATATACAAGGACATTTTATTGGAATGCTAAAATGGAGGCTCCTGAAAAAAATTAAGAAAAAATTCAGTTTCACTTACATGAAACACTTTGAGTAACATATGAGATTTGGGGAAATAAAATGTATAGGGAGAATGTAAAATAAAATTAATAACTAAATAAAATGATGATGGATTTTATAAATATAAAAATTTACTGAAATCAATTATCATTAAAAAAATCTTAATTTGAAAATTAATATTTGAAATGAAACCCTTACGGTTTGAGAAACATTTAAATCAAATCCCTTGATGGGGTTTTTTTGCAATTAAACTTAAAATAACCTAGAAAAAATAATTCAGGATATAATATAACTATAGAAACCCAAGAGTAACATACGTGGATATTACATCTTATTTTTTAATATTTGGCACATTACAAAAATACATGTCCGAGGACTATAATAATTTAGTGTCTTTGTAATTTTGGAAAAAAATCATCTAAATTGGTGGAAGATCTTAAATTTTTTCCATAAAAATTTTCCCCTTTAGTACTTCTACGTAAAAACATTCTTCATAACAGTGGGAAAGGAAACATAAGAAAGGGTGAGCATAGATGCTCATTAAGGGTAAATAAATGAGATACATAAGAATAAAATCAGAACAATAGTATTATAAAATGATAATAGCATTTAAAGATCATACCCTGAATTTACAAGATCAAATACATGATTCATGGAATAAAGACTGATAGCTTATAAGAAATTAATAATAAGAGAATCAAGATAACAATCATTGATATCATATATGAGGACCCATCCTTAAAACATTACATAATCTTGAATTAAATGAATAATTCACATTGAGGATCTTTTCAGGTGTATAGTTTTTGAGAATTAGTAAATAACTATTACATCTCAAAAGATTACAAAGTAGAAACTTCTACATAGTTTCCATTTTTTCACAAAATAAAAACTCATGAAAAAAGAGTCAAGTCTAGTTCCTTGTTTTAGACAGCACGACTTTTCCATGATGCCATCCCTGACCCTATTCATCTTTAAGTCCCGTGAAAAAATTTCAATACATGGGATGAGCATAAAAATCTCAGTAAGGGTTATTAAACAAAGAATGGAAACATTAGTTCATCATTACATACATAACATAATCTCTTTAACATACCTCATAAAATCATAAGATTAATTAATAACACATAGAAAACATAAATCATAAAGGTATCCTGTGGCATCCATATCATACTTACATTATAGCTATCACAGCTACGTAGGTAGTTACATTTGGAATACCCCTCACAGTATATTCCTTAAATCTCTTAGGATAAACATTCAGGTTTACCTCCGTCACATTACCCAATGCATTGGAGAGCTATCTCGAGATCACCCTCCCTAGGTTTATCACGGAACCACACATATGCATAAACAATGCCAATGAACCAGAACATATTCATGACACATAAATAAAAAATAAAGAAAAGATAGCATTTCCACATTTTAATCATAATATATCATTTAAATATATTAACATAATAAATCCATTATCAAAACCATTTTAAATACCAAAATATGTAAAAATATTATATGGTATTTATTTTCCTCATAAAAATATTATGGCTTGTTAAGGGATCCAAAGATGAAATAATACTCACGGTGGCAGAAAAGGTCATTGTCACCAATTACGTTAAAAAGAAACATTTTTTTTTCATTTATTAAAACACCTCGTATAAAAATATTCCCTTTGAATTAAATGAAAATTAAAAGGTATTTATACACTGTATAAAATAAATTTGAGAATAAATCAAAATATGCCTTTGTGAAAAGAGATTGAGACGAAGTCCCTTACCTCATGTCCGACTTGACTCGATCATTCTTTAATCTCTTGAATAATAAACTAAATTTAATTTCTACTTGCTTAAGAAACTTTTTCAAGTTTATTATTCCTTTTATATCACTTATTACCATGTTATAAACATTATTTAATCATTTAAGTTACTAAAGATTATTTCGTCGATATTTGGTACCTACGTAAAAAAATGAACACCTTACAATTAAAATTTGTCCATGTCATCAAAAATCCATTATCTCCATAATGATATTGATGATTTATATTTCATATAAATCATATATATTCAGTATATATATGTATTTACAATAGTATATAACATTTTGAGAAATGAAATGAAATGCACCGTTAATGGAGACCGTACGCCGTACGTACGCATAAATGATACTTTAATTTCTATTTCATACTCTAATGGAACTAAAACATAATAATACATAGGTATATTATAATTATCATACAATATCATATATAATACCATTAACTCTATCCTTTATAAGTCCCACATATGGAATTAACGAGTTATATCACTTTGAGGGGGTGGTAGTCTACACTAACTCAAATTAAATTATCGCGTTTACCCACTATGGAAACCATAAAGGTATTGCTATAAAAGAAAATAAATAATCATAAATAAAACATATCTATAATATATATCATATATAAATATATTTCCATCTTAATGGCCACCATGATATGCGGTAGGAGATAATTAAACAATCATCACCTCGTGTGGCATTAGTTTACCAAGCATAGAAACAATATGTTTTTCTCCCATTAGATGGAGGTGTGTGTAAGTGTAGTTATAATAATTAACATAAAAATATCCTAGTATATTTAGGATACTGTATTTGTTATAAAATAAATGAATAAAAAGAGTTTATGGGGTTGGAGAAGTAAAATAATACAAAAGAACTTAAGAGAAGACAATACCTTTAAATCGGGTAACTCTTTTTGTTTTGAACCAAAAGGTTTTCATAAAGTGTTTTTTGCCTAAGGTAAGGATTTTAGGATTAATATATGTATCTTGGGAGCTTATTGGATCATAGTGTTTACAATAAGAAGGATTGATAAGTGTGATAAATGGGTACGAAGTGATGAATTTTTATAAGGGAGAGGAGGGTATCTTTAGGAAAGATTGAAACAATTATTTTATTATAAACTCATATCTGGTTTCAAAAGGTCAACTAATCATTAAAGTCAAAGTTAACATGACTAATGTTATAAATAAAATAATCCAATAAGAATTGGACATGTTTTGTATATTGTTTTAATATTTATAATCTTATTTATTTTAATCATTTATTAATGAGGTAAATATTGCATCATTATTGTGTCATAAAAAATTTAATTTATCTAATGTCCAAAAATTATAAAAAAAATACCATGATGTAGGAAATATTTTTATGTTTCTAAAAAATATTTATAGTCTAAATGATAACTTATATATCCCAATGTAAAAAGTTATTTACTAAAAGATATTTGTTTATGTCATTTTTCTCTTTACTTTAAATTAATTAACATAAAGTGTCATTATTACTCCCATGTGGCCCCATGGGGTCCCAAATTAGACCTGAGGATGGCCCTAGATGGATATGTATCATCAAATAGGATTAGGACACATGCTAGGGTTATTTAATATTATTATAATATTATATTTTACACTTATTTACAATATTTACCTTTTAATAATGGTAAATAAAATATTTATTGAAGTAAATATTTAAAATTTCTAAAAACAAAAGTTACCTATTTACATAATTTTGACCTACTAATTCCAAATATGAAATACATTTTTCTAAATTCAAAAAACAGAATTTGCGGAAATTAATTTAAAATTAATTCCCGATGTCAAAACAAAAAGCATGTTTTTAAGAAATATTAACTATCAAAAGATTGACACTTGTATATGTCCAATATCAAAATAAAATTAATTCCAATGTTTAGAATTGGATTAAATGGTAAAAATATATTCTAATTACACTTTATAACCTATTTAAATGATAATCTAGCAATATTAATAAATTATCTTAAAAGGAACTTTTGAATTAAAATACAGAATTTTTCACTATTCATAAAAAATGAACTTTATCAGAAAAATACTAAAAATTTACCCAAAGTAAATTTTGATGTCCGAAATATAAAGAAGAATTTTTGTTGTCAAATTTAACATATAGATATTACAAAAACTATATTTAAAAAGGGTTCTCCATCAAAAGGCAGTAAATCAACCTTTTAAAGAATATTAGGGTATTTATGCTTAGATTCATTAACATTTTAATCCTCTAACTTTTATTGGATAAATATATAAACGTTAAAAAAATATGTATAATCATATTGTTGTAAGTTATATTCATTCTCCCAGATACAATGGCTAGGCTTTAAATACCATTTAAAATGATAATATTATATTAATAGTGTGCAATGTAAGATTTCAAAGAAACCCGTTGTTGCGTATTGGGTACGCTATCGAATATAGAACCCCATTTAAAGTAAAATTAATATTTAATTCACAAATATTAGTAAACACACAAATGAATTATTCTTTATTTACCTGGGATGTTACATCCTTCCCCCCTTTTGGGGATTGAGTCCTCACAATTTTTATTCACTTATAAAATAAGTGGGGGTATTTATCCCTCATAAAATTTTCAGATTACCGCATTGCCTCTTCAACCATATGGTTTTTCCACAAAAATGTTACCTGAACAATTACCTTATTCCGCAACACTTCCTCTCTATGGTCAACAATCTGAACTGGTTGTTCTTCATAAGAGATATTTTATTCCAACTGAACTACCTCTAGGCTCAAAACATGAGGCGGATCTGGCGTATACATTCTCAACATTGAAACATAAAAAAATTGTGTACCTGAGATAAACATGGGGGTAAAGACCCATTATACGCAACTATTCCAACTTTCTCTAGGATTTAATAAGGTCCAATGAAACTCATACTCAACTTTCCCTTCTTACCAAAACACATCACACTTTTCCATAGAGAAACAAAGAGAAAGACATGATCACCTACCTCGAAAGATAGATCCTTACTCTGGTTATCCGCATAACGTTTCTACCTGCTCTGAGCTGTGCTCACGTTCTTTTGAATCAACTGAATTTTTTTCCATCTCTTCTACTAATTTTGGACCTATTAGTTTTCTTTCACCTACATCATCCCAAAAAGCTGGAGTACGACAACGCTTTCTATATAATGCCTCAAATGGATCCATCTATATACTAGAATGAAAACTATTATTATATGAAAATTAAACCAAAGAAAGATGTTGGTATCATATTCCCTGATATTCCATCGAGCAAGCACATAACATATTTTCCATGTTCTGAATTGTTCATTATGACTTCCCATCTGATTGAGGATGAAAATCTGTACTAAAATTTAATTCAGTACCCAACGTCTTCTGAAGGCCTTTCCAAAATATAGAAGTAAACCTGAGATCATGATCAGATACAATAGAGAGGGGAACACCCTGAAACCTGGATATATCTTTAACATAAAACCGAGAAAGTTGATCTAGAGACAATGTATCTTGAATAGTAAGTAAATGAGAAGATTTAGTTAATCGATTAACAATAACTCAGATTGCATTGTTACCTCTAGATGTCTTTGGTAATCCCAAAACAAAGTCCATGGATATATTTTCCCATTTCCTCTCTGGAACCGGTAAATACTGAAGAATCCCTTTCTATAACTTCCGCTCTACATTAACCTGCTGACAAGTCAAACACTTCATAGTAAAATTAGAAATATCGCTTTTCTTTCCATCACACCAGTGATACACCTGAAGATCTCTGTACATCTTAGTACTGCCAGGGTGAACTGAAAACGAGGAACTATGAGCTTCACATATCAACTCATTCTTCATCTTTGAATCACAATGCATGCATAATATTTTCCCAAACCTCAAAACACAATCATTATCAATGTTAAATTTACGAAACTTGCCCTTCTGAACCAACTCTAGCATTTTCTATAACTCACAGTCTTCTTTCTACGCTCACTTAATTATGTCTGACAGAGATGATTCCACTAAAACCTATAAAAAATAGAATAATTTACTGCACCAACAACTTCTATGCCAAAGGTCATCAAATCAAAACCCAAAGGATCTCGTTTCAAATGTAGAATGGTTAATGAAGCATTACTTTTTCGACTCCAAGCATCAGCCACATTATTTTCCATTCCAAGAAAGTAATTGACCAGAAAATCATAATCCTTAATTAATTCCAACCATCTACTCTGTATCATGTTCAATTATTTTTGAGTGAATATATATTTCAAACATTTTTGGTCAGTATATATTTCACATTTCACTCCATGAAAATAATTCCTCCAAATTTTTAAATCAAAAACGACAGTAGCTAATTCCAAAAACATGTGTAGGGTAAATTAACTCATGAGGTTTCAATTGACGTGAAGCATAAGAAATTAGCTAATCATTCTGCATAAGGACACAACCAATTCCTTTCAACGAAGAATCACTGTAGATAACAAACTCACCATTTCTGGAAGGTAGTGCCAAAACTGGAGCATTCACCAATCTTCTTTTCAATTCTTGAAAATAATCATCACATTCTTTTGTATAGATGAACTTAACTCCTTTTCGAGTTAAATTATTAATTGGACTAGATAACCATGAAAAACGTTTAACAAAACTTCGGTAATAACCTAACAAACCATGAAAACTATGAATCTCGGTTATATTTGTGGGTCTTATAAATTCTTCAACAACTTTTGTTTTAGCCGGATCAATAGTTATCCTATTTTTTTGAAAAAATGTGACCCAGTAATGAAATTTGTTGTAACCAAAACTCACAATTTCTAAATACCCCATACAATTTATTTTAATTTAAGGTTTGCAAGAAAACCCTTAAATGACTTTCTTGCTCCTATTTAATTTTAGAAAAAACCAAAATATCATCAATGAACACAACCACAAACTTATCCAAGAAATCAAAAAAAATTCTATTCATAAGATCCATGAATACTGCAGGTGCATTGGTTAACCCAAAAGGCATAACTACAAATTCATAATGGATATATCTAGTGGGAAATGCGGTCTTCGAAATGTCTGCTTCCTTTACTTTCAACTGATGGTACCCCGACCTCAGATCAATCTTCAAGAAATACTGAGCTCCCTGGCGCTGATCAAACAAATCAGCGATATGAGGAAAAGGATACTTGTTATTAACAATGATGTTATTCAATGATCTATAATCAATGAAAAGTCTCATTGAACCATATTTTTTTTATCAAATAAGTGAGGGGAACCCCATGGTAATGTGCTAGGTCAAGTGAAACATTTCTCTAATTACTTCTGAAATTTCTTATTTAATTCTAAAGTTCAATTTGAGCCATTAGATAAGGGGGTTTTGAAATTGGTTTAGCATGAGGAACAAACTCAAGAAAAAATTCAACTTTCTGATCAGGTATAATACCAGACAATTCATCATGAAAAACGTCAATGTAATCATTTACAACTAGAACATCATTAATCTCAACACTTCCTTTATTTTCAAAAATATGTGCAAGGTAACAATCATTTACATCTTTTACTAGTTACTCAACTTCCTGATATGTTATCAAAAGTAAGGGTTCATTCTTGTAAACAAACTGAAAATATTTCTGAAAAGAAAATTATTTAGCACAGTAGTCAATCGTAGAATGATAAATAGAAATCCAATCCATACCCAAAATAACATCAAACTCTAATAGAGGAAAAATAATAATATTTAGATGTGGATTATTCCCGCACACAAGGCCCAGACGTTTCTTATAATTTATTTTTGTCCAAAAATTTCCTTCAGGTGTTTTTACCATAATTTCGTATTCATATCATGAGATGGAATTCCCAATTTACTAGAAAAATTCTCAGAGATGAATGAATGTGTTGAACCAGAATCAAAAAATACACTGGCATAATCTGAACAAAAAAACAGTGTGCCTGATACTATTTCATTCGATGGACCAACATCTACTGAAGTAGTGGCAAAGGATTTCACCACCCCTTTCTGATTGTATTCTACCTGCTTTTCCGTAGTTAAGTTCTTAGTTGGACACTCATTTGCATAATGACCCATTTCATTGCACTTGAAACACTTTACTGACTGTAAATCATATTTTTTCTTACAATTACCTTGATCATTTTCAGTGAAATTATGAGCCTTATGTCCTATTTTACCATATCATTATCACTTAACAGAATTCAAAAGACATTCCCCAACATGCTTTTTAACACAATTTTCACAAACATTAAACTTAAGTTTCTTACCATCAGAACATTTTGTAAAGTTATTCTCTTTCGTCTTCCACCTCATCCTCTTATTCTGTTGTTTTTCAAAGAAGACATGATCATCAGAAAACTCCATTTCCACCTTCTCCACACAATGAGAAAGTTTTTCATAACTTTTTAACTCACGAGAAGCTAAATCCCTTTGATACATTGGCTTTAATACTGAGTAAAAATGGTTGATTTTACTATTATGATCTCTTATGAAATTCGAAGCATACCTTGAGAGTCGAGTGAATTTTGCTTCATAAGAAGCCACTGAGTCATCATCCTGACTCAATTCTAGGAATTGTTTTTCTATCCTAAGTCGAACCACCTTAGGAAAATATTTCTCAAGGAACATACCTTTGAATTCATCTTAATCAAAGCACCAATCTCATCACTACCCTTGATATTTTTCACCATCGACCACCACTGATCAGCTTCACCTTCAAAATGGTAAACAACAAGACTAACCTTTTGGTGTTCTGAACACCCCATGACATCAAAAAATTTCTCCAGTTCTTTAATCCACCCTTCTACTAGCACATGGTCAGATGATCCTCTGAATGATGGGGGATGTCACCTCATGAAATGCTCCACTACTGACATGTTCCTCTATGGTTGATATGGCTGATCTTGTGCATGGATACCACAACCATTTATATCCTGAGTCAACTTTGCATCACTGCAACTAACTATTCAGCTCTGATTCTGGCCATCTCAGGTTGCTGATTTGGAAGTTTTTCTGCTTCCGGATGTCGTCCCAACATATCTTCCCTATTTCCTCTGTGGAAAACCATTCTAAACACAGAAGTATCTTAGGCAAAGCAATATGGTAATCTGTAAATGCAATATCATTACAATATTAACATAAATAAATTTATGGATATTAATTTAACAAAACCCTAACTCCTAAATTTATCTAAACCGACCTTTGATACCAACTATAAGGACCCAGCCTTAAAACATTACATAATATTGAATTAAATAGATAATTAATATTGAGGATATTTTCAGGTTTAGAGTTTTATAGAATTAGGACATAACTATTACATCTCAAATGATTAAAAAGTATACACTTCTACTCCATTGCCGTTTTTTTCACAAAATAAAAACTCTTGAAAAAAAGTCATGTCTAGTTCTATGTTTTCGACAGCATGACTTTTCCTTTATCCCATCCTTGACCCTATTCATCATTAAGTCTTGCGAAAAACATTTCAAAACATGGGATGATCATAAAAACCTCAGTAAGGGTTATAAAAATAATAATGGAAACCTAAGTTCATCATTATATAAAAAACATAATCTCTTTAACATACCTCATGAAATCATAAGATTTATGAATAACACATATAAAACATAAATCATAAAGGTAACTTGTGGAATCCATATCATACTTACACTGTAGCTATCACAACTACATAGGGAGCCACATTTGGAATAAAAATCACAATATATTCCATAAATATATTAGAGGAAACATTCACATTTACCTACATCACGTTACCTAATGCATTGGAGAGCTATCTCGGGCTCACCCACCCTACGTTTATCAAGGAACCACCCGTATGCAAAAACATTACCCAAGAACCATAACATATTCATACCACATAAAACAAAAATAAAAGAGAGATAAATTTTCCACATTTTAATTCCAACATATCATTTAGATATATTAACATAAAAGATCCATTATCAAAACCATTTTCAATACCAAAATACGTAAAAAGAGTATATGGTA
Source organism: Viscum album (assembly GCA_963277665.1). NCBI lineage: Eukaryota > Viridiplantae > Streptophyta > Magnoliopsida > Santalales > Viscaceae > Viscum > Viscum album. Next base: position 627,182,334 of record OY728134.1, on the reverse strand, counting down.
TTTATTTTCCTCGCTGTCACCACTTACGCAAAAAGGAAACATTGTTTTTTTGTCATTTAGTAAAACAAATCATAGGAAAATATTCTCTTTGAATTAAATGAAATGTCAAAGGTATTTATACACCATATAAAATAATGTTTAGAATAAAACAAAATATGCTTCAATGAAAGGATATTGAGAAGAAGTCCCTTACCTCGTGTCCGACTTGACTCTATCATTCTTTAATCTCTTGAATAATAAACTAAAGTTAATTTATAATGGCTTAAAAACCTTTTTCAAGTATATTATTCCTTTAATATCACATATTACAATGTTATAAACATTATTTAGTCATTTATGTTATTAATGGTTGTTTCATCGATACTTTCTACCTAAGTGAAAAAATGAACACCTTATAATTAAAAGTTGTCCATGACGTCAACAATCCATTATCTACAGAATGATATTAAATATATATATATCATATAAATAATATATATCTAGTATATATATGTATTTATAATATTACATAACATTTGGAGATAATAAATGTAACGTGCCGTTCATGGAGACGGTAATACGTACTTACGCATGAACACCACTTTCATTTCTATTTCATACTTTAATGGAAGTAAAACATAATGATACCAAGGATTATTATAAATCCAGTAAAATATCATATACAATACCATTAACTATATCTTTATACATCCCACATATGGCATTAACGAGTCATATCACATTGAGGGAGCGATTGTCCACACTTCCTCAAATGAAATTATCTCGTATACCCACTATAGAAACCATAAAGGTATTGATAAAAATGAAAAATACAGAAGCATAAAGAAACAATAAACATAATATATATCATATATATGTAAATTTCCATCTTAATGACCACCATGAGAGGCGGTAGGAGATAGTTGAACAATTATCACTTCTTGAGGTGTTAGTTTTCGATTCATTGAAACAGTATGTTATTCACCCATTAGATGGAGGTGTGTGTAGGTGTAATTTTAATCCTTCCCATAACAAAATCCTTGTATATTGAGGATATAGGTGTTGTTATAAAATAAAGGAATAAAAAGAGTTTAGTGGGTTGTAGATGTAAAATAAAACAAAATAACTTAAGGGAAGACGTTACCTTTAAATCGGTAACTCCCTTTGGTTTGAACCAACATGGTTTCTTGAAGTGATTTCTGCCTATGTTAATGATTATATGATAACGATATGTATCTTGGGAGCTTATTGGATCAGAGTTTGTACGAGAAAAAGGCTTGAGAAGTGTGAGAAATTGGTAGGAAGTGAGAGATTTGTATAAGGGAGTGGAGGCACTCTTTAGGAATGTTTGAAAGAATTATTTTATTATAAACTCATATTCAGTTTTAGAAGGTCAACTAATAATTAAAGTCAAAGTTAAAATGAATCATGGTCTAAATAAAATCATCCAATAAAAATTTCACAGGTTTTACATATTGTTTTAATATTTATAATCTTATTTATTTATATCATTTATTAATGAGGTAAATATTGCATCATTATTGTGTCATAAATAATTTAATTTGGTTTGATGTCCAAAAATTATAAAAATATACCATGATGTAGAAAATATTTTTATCTTTCCAAATAATCTTAATAGTCAAAAATATCACTTATATGACCCCATGTAAAAATTTATTTACTAAAAGATATGTGTTTGTGTCATTTTTGTCTTTACTTTATATTAATTAATATAATGTGTCATTATTACTCCCATGTGACTCTATGGGGTCCCAAATTCGACCAAAAATGCCCATGGTCATATATGTATCATCCAATAAGATTAGGACACATGTTAGGGTGGTTTATTATTATTATAATATTATATTTTACATTTATTTACTATATTTACCTTTTAATCATTGTAAATAAAATATTTACTAAAGTAAATATTTAAAATGTCTAAAAATAAAAGTTATGTATTTAATCAATTTAGACCTACTAATTCCAAATATGGAATAAAATTTTATAAATTAAAAACACATAAGTTACAGAAATTAATTTAAAATTAATTCCCGATGTCAAAACAAAAGGCGTGTTTTTAAGAAATATTAACTATCAAAATATTGACACTTGTTTATGTCCATTTTCAAAGTGAAATTAATTATAATGTACAAAATTTGGTTAAATGGTAAAAATATATTATAATTACACTTTATAACCAATTAAAAAAAAGATAATCTAACCATATAAATAAATTATATTAAAAGGCTCATTTGAATTAAAATACAATATTTTTCTCTATTCATAAAAAAATGAACTCTATCAAGATAAATATCAATAATTTACCCAAAGTAAATTTTGATGTCCCAAATATAAAGAAGAATTCTTTTTGTAAAATATGACATATAAAAATGACCAAAACTATATTTAGAGAGGGTTGTCCATCAAAAGGCGGTAAATAAACCATTTAAAGAATATTAGAGTATTTATGATTAGATTCATTCACATTTTCAGCCTCTAACTTTTATTGGAAAAATATAAAAACATTTAACAAACATATATAATCATATTGTATTTAGTTCTATTCATTCCTTCCAATACAATGGATATAAATTTACTACCATTTAAAATGGTAATATTATATTATTAGTGTGCAACATAAGATTTCAAAGAAACTCGTTATTGCGTATTGGGTACGCTATCAAACATTGCATCCCCTTTAAAGTAAAATTAATATTTAATTCACAAATATTAATTAAAATTAAAATTTATTATTCTTTATTTACATAGGATGTTACATCATAAGACATGAATATTACATATATTTTTTGGCACACACATAAGCATAGAAAATCCTATGTCAAGGATACCTACAAAGAACTTCGTAAAATGTTAGGGTTATGATAATCACATTTATACTTGCATCAAGAGTGAGATTACCTCATATATACACTCTTGTTTTTTTCTTGGTATTCCATCTTATGTACACTCTTCTTTTCAGCTTGATATTTCCTCATATGTATCCTATTGTTTTGGGATTGGGATTCCCTCACATATACCCACTTGTTTTGGGATTGGGATTCTATTTTGTATACCCTCTTGTTTCAGGCTTGGTATGACCTCCCTTGTACCCTCTTGTTTTGGGCCTGGGATTAACTCTCATGTGCCCTCTTATTTCATGCTTGGGACTCCCTCCCATGTACCCTCTTATTTCAGGCATGGGATTCCCTCCTGTGTACCCTCTTATTTCAGGATTGGGATTCCCTCTCTTATGCCCTTTTATCTCATAAAAAATTTATCATTAACTAATTTATTTGAGGGAGGTAGAGATCTCACCCATCATATTACTATATAATACATGATTGTGCCACAAGATTAAAAAATTTCATCATATCCAGACCAATAAAAATTGTTGTCTTTCATAGACATCATCCCATAACTTATAAAAAGATACATATTTCATAATTATTTCATCATAGATTAACCCACGAAATTAACCTAGTTTTATAATCTCTTTATCATTTTATAACCTATGTAATAGAAAAGAGTCTCATAAAAAAATTTAATCTTAATAGAAACTATCTTAGGAAAGAATAATAATGGTTTCCTTGGATTATATCACCAGTAAAAAATAAACTATATCCAAGGATGTCAAATTTAATGGGGAAGGATTTTGTAACATCACATGAAGCATTTCTTAATGAAAATAACATATCATTGAAAATAACTTTCTAAAACCTAAATCATTTTCAAAATCCATTTTGAAAAACTTATAATGAATGGTTTAGAAACATATAATGCATTTTTGGGGAAAATAATGTTTATTTTTTAAAAATTTTAGAAAACCTTTCGAAACAATTTTGATTAGAAATAAACTTATAAAATTATAAAGGAATATAAAAAAAATCAAAAGTTATTTGAAAATAATTATTGAAAATTATAAAAAAATTTGAAAACAATTTCTTTTAAAATTTTATGAAAACACCTAAGGGAATCTTGAAATTGTTTTGAAAAAATCTTCTTTAAAAATATCTTAAAAAATTATAAAGTAAGTTTGAAAAACATTATAAAACATTTTCCTTGAAAATATATTGAAAAAATATAAATAAAGAATAAAAAATTGATAAAATGTTCTTTGAAAATATTTTGAAAATGTATAAATTATGATTTAAAACATTTTGTAAAAAACATTGTTTGGGAAGAACACAGATTTCAGATCGAAAAGAGAAATAAACATCGAATTTTCTTAAAAACCTTTTATTAATTATCATAAGTGTAAAATATTGGAAGAATGGTAACATTAAATGAAGATATCATGAATAACCAGAGGAAAATAAATTTCAAGTGAGTTCTTGGGATATGGTTCAAAATATTTCATTAATGGGTGCATAATCATAAATAAACCTGATAAACAATGAGATTGTAGCAACAAACTGTTCCAATTTGGTAAAATTGAATCATAATTATCATTAAATAATAACATTACACGAAGCTTAAAATATAATTAAAATAAATATATTCATGAAATAACATGTCAAAGGGAATTATATACACCTCTTAGAAGAAAATGGGTTCATAACATGGAATGTGTCTCAAAAAATGAAAAATGATACAAAATTACTTTACTGATTTGATAAATTTTTAACCATAAAACCCATGAAAGAGATGTTATAAAATTGGTATGTTAATTCCCATAAATTTAAGAAAAATAATAATAGAATAAATTTATGGTAAGTATATACACCATAAAAAAACTTGTGGTGAATAAGGAATAAGTATTGTAGAAATAAAAGTGATACTACAAATCCACTTACTACATGAGAAACATTGGAATCATGATCCTCATGAAAGAATAAAATCAATTGAAAATTTTAATATCATTAAATAAATTAAATTAATGATATAAAATGTCACAGGGCAGTATATACACCACACAAAAAGAATAAGTGTTGAATATATCTTATATCTCACTGAAATAAAATAAAAATGAGAAAACCCTTACATTACATCTTGAATTTCATTGTACTAGTTAAAATATATTGTATAATAAGTATATTTTTATTATAAATCTTCCACATAACAATATTTTTATATATAATACCATAAATTGTTTTATTATGTCTTTATATCACTCGTTCATTAACAATTCCATAATAATGTTAGGTTTCTGGTAATACACACTTTTTTATATATGTTTTGAATTATTATTCCTAATCCTCTTATATATATCATTATTTTCTTATTTAAATAGAATAAAAAAGATTTAAATATCATAAAAATTAATTATATAAATATTTATTATAAACTATAAGTGGTAGAAATATAAAATGAAATATACCATTCATGGAGACCATAGGTCGTACGTACACATGAATGTTGTTTCAATTTTATTATCATTTTGAAAGAAATAATGTAAATGAAATATATATATATATATAAATAATAATATTATCATTATTATTTCATAAATATCTTATAATTTCACTAAAACCATCTTTAATACATTCGATTTAATATTTTACCGAATGACATCGCTTTGAGATGTGGTAGTTCACGCAACCAAAAACGAAGTTATAATATTTACACAAAATGGAAATCATGAAGGCATGTGTTATATAATAATTAAAAATTAATAAATAAATAATAAATATCATATATAAAATATGAGAACATTATTTACATCATAATTAACAGCCACGATAGGTGGTAAAGGAAAAATGAACCACAACGTTTCATGAGGATGTAGTCCTCTATACAAATGGATGGTAAGTTCATTACCCATTTGATTGAAGTGTGTGTAGGGGTAGTTATAATAATTAAAATAAAAACTTATAATTATATTTTTGGTACTTATTTTATTAAATAATAAAGGAATAATAATAATTGAGGTAATGGATACTGAAAATAAAACAAAAGATCTTCTGGAAGAATGTTACCTCTTCTTTGGGTAACTTCTCTTGGTTTGCACCAAAGGGATTACATGGTTCTATTTTTTCCAAAAAAGTGGTTTCTATGATGAAGGTAGAGATATTTTTATGAATTTTTGGATAAAAAATTGCAGGGCAATGTTATTGAGAGGTGTGAAGAGGTGTGGGGGTGAGTTCCCTTTTGTAGTGGAGGACGAGTGACATTCCTTTAAATATAAAAAGGTAAACAATATTGAGAGGTATCCTTACATCATGACACAAAAATAATTTTAAATTTTTAAAAAAATATGGGAATTGGTTGGAATATTTATTTCCAATGGATTTTGGAAATGTTTCTTGGACATTTGTTCATTTAAGGTTAAATTGTGACCACTAATTAAATTCATTTTTACCTTAATCACTGTAAATAATTTTAGTCACTTCCACTAATTTAATTAGTCAAAAATTAATTTTAATTTATTATAAATCAGAAATTATTCTTATTCTAAATATGGAATCCATTTTTCAAATTGTAATCATAAAATTTGTATAAATTAATTTAAAATTAATCCTGCAAACGGGACATGATGACGGGGTTTTAAAGCAAAATTCCCAAAAGGATGAAATGTTGTTATATCCAATTTCATTTTGAAATTTGTTATAATGAACTAAATGGGATTAATTAATGAATAATTTATTTAATTATACTTTAAAACTAAGTTAAAATATAATTTTATTATATAAATAAATTATATTAAAAATCATTTTTGAATTAAAGCTCAGTGCTTTTCATTATTTCTATAAAAATAAATCCTCTCAGAAAAATACAATAAAATCTCAGAAATTACATTTTGATATTTTGATTTAATAAATGAAGTTTATTTTTCAAAATAAAAATAATAATTTTCCTAGAATTATATTTAAAATAGGGTTTCCATTAAAATTTGGTAAAATTACCTTTCAAAAAAAATCCTCTTTGTATATAATAAAATTGGATTTATTCCTATATTATACCTATGAAATCTATTGGATAGTTGTAAAAAATATTTATTGTATATAAAATATTTAAATATAATTTAAAAAATTAAAAAAAATTTGTTTTTTAACTTATTGAGATAAAATTGTTTGTGTATATATAAACATAGATTTTCTAGAAAAGTAATTTCTTTATTTTTCAAATAGTTCATACATTCACTTATACTAATTGATTTCCAAATGATTCATCTAATATATATGTTAAAATAATATTTTAAAAAATTAATTAATCTTATTCATAAATTCCATTAGAATAGCTAGGTGATAGCTATAATAATATTTTTATAATACTATTAATAAAATATTGTAGTTCTATAAAAATCATCCTTACATGTAATAAAATCTACAGAAGGAACTCTGTATTATGTGTCCCACAAGCCAAGAATAACGTTTCGTGTACCGAAATTCAATCTAAGTGTTTTGTGTAGTGCATGATAAACTTGATTTTTCATATATTGATATCCAAACATAGTGCTTTCGTATAAAAACATCTGTATTCAGTGTCGTGTGAAATAAAAAATATCAAAAAGATTAAATTGATTCAAAAAAAATTAACAAAATAACGAGTTATTACATTATACCCAATAAAAATTTATTTCATTCTAAAAAATATTTTGGTTTATAAATGAGTCAATACTAGAAATTTTATTTCATAGAAACACAAATTGAAAAAATGAATACTAAATATTCTTTTAAAAAGAAATGTTGCGATCATAACAATGACCCAAAGTAACTCATAACAAGGTTTCTACATAAGAGAACATTGGTGGGAAGTGAAAACTTGGAAATAGAATAAAAACATAAATAATCATATAAGTTGATAAATATAACTAATCAAAAGCAATTTTGTGATCTTGAGAAATTTAAAAATCACAAACCATAAATTGAAGAAGTGTGAAAGAGTTTATTGATATGATAAAAAATAATGATAACAGGAAAACAAATTATTTAAGGCCTCTTTTTCCTAAAGTTGAATAATCTTAAAGAGAATATATACTTAAATGATTTTAGGAAAACCTCACCCATTATTATTCCTTGATCAATTTCCACTTTGTCTCTTATTCTAAGAAATGAAGGTGAATTTTTCATTTAGAAAGCATTAGCAGATCATGAGATACATAATGAAAATGATAGTTAATTCCATGTACTATTAGTTATCACAAAAAAATGATATCACAATTTATCCAATATACATGAATCCATATATACTGAGATGATAATTTAATATCTAAAACCTCATCTCAATTTTATCACAAACCATTCCATAAATGGTCAACCTTTTAACCCTTTCAAAACATGAAAATCAAAATCTTTAGAAATAAGTTCACTAAATAAATATAACATTGATCCCCCATATTTCATAAGGTATCTCTTGGTTATAATATTACAAACATGTGAATGCCTTTATAATTTATTCTCTCAATGCATGTTAATGACATAAAATACCATAAATACATATTGAAAACAAGATTTTTTCAATATTCCAAAGTTTATTTTATATATTCCCTAAATCCAATTTTTTTTAAACTTCATGCATGATAAAATAGACCAATTTTCAAACAAATCCTTAATCCGTTCCAAGTTAATCGGTGTTAGCCTATTTAATTTATCTAAACATCATTATATAATCATCAAGAACATATTAACGGGTTATCATTCACTTAATAATTTGTTTAACATGAATATCACCTTACCATAAAATCAATTTTTTATTCCATCAGTGCAATTCAAAATATTACTATAAATCATTAGAAAAAAAACATAAATTGAGAAATCCTTATATTTTTCATAAATATTGAATATAAATACGCAAATACTTTAATCCTTACTCTTCAATGATTAGAATGGAATATGTAATTATATGGTTAAGAATTAAATTCCTAGGTAAATGAATTGATTTGGGAAATTCCCATGTTATCTATAGACAACAAAAATAACTAATTTTCAATTCATCACTCGATGACCCTATTTTAAACATAGATAACATATTCCCTTCTATTTGAGGTGTTCCTCTAGGTTCTTTTTCCCTTATCATTGACCTGTAGGAATATTAATATTATATACTAGACATTAATTCCCCATGAAATTTCATAGAACACAATCCTCCTCGTATTTGATGCATTATAAATATCACTGTAGCTCATTTTTTTAATCATATAAAGTGATAAATGATTATGAATAATCACAATATTTTTATCACTTGTATTCATCCACATTTATTTCTCATATTTTGTAAATTTTCCATCATATTTCAAGTTGAAATGATTTTTCATGGTTCAATCCATTTACTAAAACTAAAATAATAACATGATAAACACTAATCATAGAGGAAACCCACATAATCATGAAAAATCACTTATATGATTCCTAAATCGTTAAACCTAATTTTAAACATAATAGAATCAAGAGAAAAATACATAATAAAATAACAAAGGATTAAGACAAATAATTTGTGGCACAGACATAAGCATTAAAAAACCTATCTCAAGGATTCCTACCAAGACCTTCATAACATGGTAGGGTTGGGTAACCACCAGTGTACCTACATTGGGCTTGGGATCCCCTCTCATGTACCCTCTAGTTATGGGATTGGGATATCAACCCATGGATCCTTTGGATCTTTGGATTCCCTCCCATGAACCATCCTATTTTTGGACTAGGATTCCATCTTATGTACCATCTTTTTTTATTCTTATTATGCCCTCCTATGTACCCTATTATTTTGGGATTGGTATTCCATCCCTTTTACCCTCTTGTTTTGGGATTGGGATGACCTCCCATGTACCCTTTTTTTGGGATTTGGATTCAATACAATGTACCATCTTGTTTTAGGATTTGGATTCCCCCCCAGGAAACCTCTTGTTTCAGGATTTGTATTCCCTCTCACACACCCTTTTATCTCATAAAACATTTATCATTACCCAATAAATTAGTGGGAGATATAGGTCCCCCTTTTCACATAATAAAATCATACATGAATGTTACAAAATAAAAAAACATTCATCTTATAATAAAAAATAAAAGGATGTGAGTTTCATAAAAATCATAGCAGAACTTATGAAAATGATAAAGGTTTTTTTAATCATTTCATCATAGAGTAACCTTTGAAAGGATGTAAGTTTCACAATTTCTTTATCATGGTATAAATCATTGAGGAGAAATGATTTTCATAAAAAAAATTCTTATTAACATGAACAATTATAATAAATAATATTAATGGTTTCCTTGGATCATATCCACATTAAAAAAACTATATCAATGGATGTCAACTTAGATGGGGAAATATTTTGAAATATAATAAGGAGAATTTCTTAAAGTACATAATATTTCTTTGAAAATAAATTTTTAAAACATAAATCTTTTTAAAAATAAATTTATTCTACTTTTTTTTGTAAAATTATAACGGAAAAATTAAAAAAACTCTAAATTTTGTTTTGAGATAAATATAGTTTATTCTTTGAAAATGCATAAAACCTTTGGAAACCATTTTCATTAAAAATATCTTTGAAAACATATAAAAGAATCTTGAAAACATTTTTGAGAACCATTTCATTGAAGATATATTGAAAACATATATATGAATCTTGGAAGTTTTTTGAAAACTATTTCTTTTAAAATATCTTGGAAACATATAAAGTAATAATGAAATCATTTTGAAAAACAAATTCATTGAAAATAGGTTGAAAACATATAAAGTAATATTAGAAACAAATTGAAAACAATTTGTTTTTAAATATCTTGAAATATAATAAAGGAACTGTTAATATTTTATAAGAAAAGAACATGGTTTTAATGGAATTTAGATTTCTGACCAAAAAGAGAAATATACTAAAACTTTCAATAAAAAAATTCATAATTATCGTAAGTACCAAAGAGTGGAAAAAGGGTACGATTAAATTAAGATATAATGAATAACTATAGTAAAATAAAATTTATGATAGATATTTAGATATGGATCATAATATTTCATCAATGGAAGCATAATCATAAATAATCCTGATTAATGATGATATTATAGAAAAAAATTGTTACCACTATGGTTACATTGAATCATAATACTCATTAAACAATAACATTAAATGAAGCTTAAAATATCATGAAAATAAATATATTCATGAAATAACTTGTAAAAGGGAATTATATACACCTCATAAAAAAAGGTACATAACATAACATGTGTCTCAAAGAAGGAAAATTGATACAAAATTACTTTATCGATATGGTAACTTTTGAATGATAAACCCCATAAAAGAGAGGACATAAAATGGATATGTAAATATCCATTAATCTAAGGATTATATTAATAGAATAAATTCATTGAAATTATATAAACTACACAAAATAAATGTGTGGTGAATATGGCGTAAGTATCTTGGAAATAAATATTAGAATAGAAATCCCCTTACTACTTGAGTAACTTGTGAATCATGATCCACATGAAAGTATAACATTAAATGAAAATATTACTATAATTTAAAAAATAAATTCATTATATAACATTTCATATGGTATTACAGCAAAAAAAAACAATAATAAGTAGTAAATATTGCATATATATCACAGAAATAAAAGTAACCGAACAATTGTTTTGTATTTTCCAAATAAAATCACATTATGGTTATGTGAGAACTGTACAAAGTAGAATAAAAGAAGAAGTGTGCTCAAGTGGATCACCCATTATAGTCCTGATAAATTTATTCTAATGGAAAATGGATAAACAAAATCAAAATCATGTTATGTCTAAGTGATAATCTCCCTACGACTGACCAAATAAGAAAATGTATGATGCACTATGCCTAAGGGGATCCACCATTACTGGCACGATCAATTCATTTTGTGGAAAAATGGATAAATTACATCAAAATCACTTTATGTTTATGTGATAACCACAAAAAAACACTAAAAAATAATGAAAATAATCATTTCAATCAAATTAACCATGTACCAATGCAGCACAGGAGAAAACTGCTAAGAAGGACGGAGGGGAATCATGTAAAGAACTATTGAGGAGAGGACATCTTTGGCACCTAGAGTTCCTGAATATTCAATATACATATATATACTATTCCTATAAAATGAATATGATAATACAACCTTGATTTAATGAAACCAAATGAACAGAGTGTGTAGATCACCCCTAACCTAATAAATCAAAAGACAGCAAGGAAGTCACGAGATGATACATTGTTCCCAACTCATCGTTGTCGACCAGAAAATCCCACTAGAATTTTCAACATCATCCATAATCATGATTTTAAAACATGAAATAAATATAATAAATATTAATTATGTAAATATTTATAATAATATATAAAATGAATAAATAGGAAATGAAATAGACCATTCATGGAGATAGTAGGCTGTATGTATGCATGAACGTTGTTTACATTTTATTGTCATTTTTAAAGAAATAAAGTAAATGAAACACACACACACACACACATATATTATAATAAAACTCTAATTATTATTTCAAATATATCATATATGTTAACTAAAACCATTTTTAATACATTAAATTTAATGTTTGACTGAATCATATCACTTAGAGGAGGCGGTAGTCCATACATCAACAAACGAAGTTATCATATTAAAATAATGCAAAGAATGATGTTATATGTTATATAATAATTATATAAGAATAAATAATTCATAAATATCATATTTAACATCGAAAAAAATATTTCTATAATAATTCCCAACCATGAGCGGTTTTAATGGAAAAATGAACAATATCGTTTCGCAAGGCGGTAGTTCTCTGTACACATGAACAATAAGTTTGTTACCCATTTGATGGAAGTGTGTGTAGGTGTAGATAAAAGAATTTTAATAATAACATATCATTATATTTATGATATTTAGGTCTTTATATAATAATTTAATATTAATAATTGAGGTTATGGAGAATGAAAATAAAACAAAAGATATTATGGAAGGATGTTACCTCTTATTTGGGTAACTCCTCTTGGTTTGCACCAAATGGATTCTTAGGATGGATTTTACCCAAAAGGGAGGATTATATTATGGATTTATGAAATATGGAATGTTATTTGGACATATTTTGGTCGAGACAAGGGATTTAAAGGTTTGATCAAGTGTGGGGGTGAGTGACCTTTTATAGTAGAGGAGTGACATTCTTATAAACATAAAAATCTAAAAAATATTAAGAGGTCTACCTTAGATCAAGTGACCCCAATAATTTTACAATTTATAGAAAATATTGTAATTGTTATAAATATGTACATATATTGAATTTTGGATATGTTTCTAGTCCATTTGGCCATTATGATTAAATTTTAACAACTAATTAAACTCATTTTTACATTAATTGCAGTAATTAATTTTAACCACCTTCACTAATCACTGTAGTAAAAAATTATTTTGACATTATTATAAAATATAAATAATTATGATTATAAATATTTAATCCGGTTTTCCAAATTCTAATTACATAAGTAGAAGAAATTAATTTAAAATTAATCCAATATACATGAAGAGACGATGTGTTTTTAAAGAGAAAAAGTCATAAAGTATGAAATGTTTTTATACCCAATTTACATGTGAAATTGGTTAACATGAAAAAAATTTGATTAATTTATTTATGATTGATCTAATTTTACTTTATAACAAGGTTATAATATAATTAAAATATCTAAATAAATTATATGAAAAATTGTTTGGGATTAACGTTCAATGTTTTTCACTAATCATCAAAAAATGAAACTTCTCATAACAATACCAAAAATTCACCGAATGTAAAGTTTGATATTCCTATTTAAAAAATGATGTTTTTTTAAAATAAAAATTAAAAAAGTTTAAATAGATATATTTTAAATAGGTATTCCATTAAAAGGTGTTAAAATTAACTATTATAAAAAATACTTCTTTTTATTCATAAAATTGGATTTATTCTTATCTGATACCAATAAAATATATTGGATGAGTATAAAAAACATTTATTGAATATATACTATATAAAGTTTATTTAAAAAATTAATCAAAAGTTATTTTTCAAATTTATTATACTAAAATTGTTTTTGAACAAAAAATAATAGTTTTTATAGAAAAGTAATTTCTTTATTTTCAAGTAGATTATACATTCACTTAAACTAATTGATAAAAAGTGTATTGATTTTATATAAATGTGTAAATAATATGTTTACAATTTAGTTAGTATTATTCATAACATCCATTCCAATAGATAAGTGGTAGAAATAAATATAATTTAATAATAATATTAATAGAATACTATAGTTTGGTAATAATCTATCTTGCATGTAATGTAAGATGATAAAGGAACTCAACATTGTGTGTAACAAAAAACTAGAACAAAGTTAAATGTATCAAAACTTATTATATATGTTTCATATAGGGAAAAAAACTTGGTTTTTCAAATAATTTAATCCAAATATAGTTCTTTCATATAAAAAACATTATTCAGTATACTGTGAAATGAAAAATATCAAAAAGATTAAATCAAATAAAAAAATCATAAATTCTCAGTGTTTTAAAATAAAAAAAGTAAATATATATCCTATATATAATTAAATTGGTTAATAACAAGCATTGTTTCTCAAGAATAAAAAATTAAGACCAAGAAACTGTGAAAAAAGCATAATCTTTGAGGAAAGAGTCATTTGATAATGATTTCATAAGGACGAATTGTAAAATACCTGAATAAATAGAGTAAATACATCATAAATTATTTATTTAATAGAATAAATCAAACATGGAATAATTGAGTTCAACAAAAAAGCTTATCATTTAAAGGGATGAAATTGAGTTACAAAAAAACCCTAAGACCATGGTATCCTTTGAATCGAAGGAGATTTAAAAAAAACATTGTATTGATATTAAAACCCAAATAATAAATTTAATATGGTAAAATAAATTAATTTTATAGTAATAATTTCATTTAAATATTTCATGGTGCACAATAAGAAAATTGTATTAAGAAATTAAATTTGAGAAAAGAAACCCTTAGCTTTGTCTGGATTGATTTTGCACAGACACTTATATTTCTGGAGAATCAAATTACATTTTATAAAAAATTTATTATGAAACATATTCATATATATTTGATATTATATGGTATATCTATTATCATATGTTGTTTATTTATTATATTATTTTTTATGCTGATTACTTGACTTTTTTCGGACAATTTTTTTGCAACTCTTTCATTATTTCAAAAATGGTCAAAGGTATTGGAAGATTAATTCATAATATATATATTTATATTATTTTATTTCCATTACTATTCAATTATTAAAAAATTCAAACAGTTCTATAGGTTAACAAAATGGACTCTATGTATGAAAGTCAAATTTAAATCTTACTTTTTTGATGTTAAAATTACTATGAAATTTTATTATTATTATCAATATTGTTATTACGAAAAATTATAAAATAATTTTTTTGTTATTATTAACAAATATCAAAAATAATTTTTTTTCATAGTCAACCATCATATAAATTTATAGCATCGTTCATGTAAATGGTTAAATCAATAAAAACATGAAAATGTTATAATTAATGGATTAATATGATTATGGGGTGATTTAGTTATATTATTATAGAAGTAAAATAAAATTATTTATATTTTACTATTTTGGTGGAATATATTTTAAAATATTTTTACGAATAAGAAAATACTAGATTAAAAAAAATACACCACTCTTTTGGAGGAGGTAGTCCACACATATGCATGTGTAATGCTTTAATTTTTTCATATAATGGTAGGTATGTAGGGAATGGTGTAAAATTTAAAAAACATAACAATGTTATAAATATAAAATTTTTAATTATTTAAACCTTTACTACCATACATGTTTTGTGGTTAATAAAAATATGGCACATCGTTCATGGAGGTGGTAGTCCACATATATGCATTGAGACAATTATTTTTTCAATTAATTAAAGGGATTGATAGTAAAATTTTAATTTTTCATTTAAGGATCATAAATATATTTTATATAAAATATATTATCATTAATTACATCATTATAACTATCCATGATAGGTGGTTATGAATAATGAAATATATCAATTTTATAAGTGGTAGTCTGCATGTATGCATGATCGATGTTCTTTTGTTTTTATTAGTGGATTGAAGTAAATAAATTAGGTTATTTAATTTGATATAATAAAATATTGGTATATTAATTATACATACTTCATTTTATTAAGGTGGTTATAATAGGTATGTAAGAGTATTATTAAGAAACAAATATTAAGTAGGTAATACCTATGTCAAGAGCTTGAACTTTCTCTTAGAAATATTCTTATAAATGGATGAAATATGTTAACTACTGGTGACCAGAGGATTATGGATGATGGAGAGGTTTCTAAGATAAAAAATGGAAGAGTTTTAGAAATAAATTAGAAGGGAATGTTGTAACATGAACTCGTTTAAGGATCCCCTTTTATAAGTAAAGAGGAGGGAGATTTTTGAAGTACCCTTTATATTTTCAAAAATATAATGTTACTATTCAACAATAAATGGATTAAAAATGGAAAAAAAGAGAAAGGGGCTATTTTCAGTCTAGAAACACCATAAAAAGTGCTTCCACACTTTTTTCACACATTTTTGAGTTCATTTATCCTTATAATGTAACTTTTACCTTTTTTTTGTTTTTACAGAGGTAACTAGTTTTTACCCAAGTAACTAATGTTTTTACTAAAAATATAAAATAACCCCTATAATGAAAATTTAGTCTGAAAATTTTCAATTTAATCTTCTTTTAATATAATAAAATTTAAAAATAAAAAATTGGGTTTGAAATTAAAAAATGTTATATATAAAAAAACTATTCTGTAAAAAAATGTTGTTTTCACCATTAAGAGTTCATAATATTATTTAGTTTTGGTTACTAATTTAAGGAGTGATAATATATTTATAAATGGTATAAAAAATTAAGTTAAATTAATTTTTATAAGATATTAATTTTTTGGGTTAGATAAAAACGGCAAAATATTAATATAACAATTCATTAAAAATTACATTTTTTAATTATCAAGGTTATTAATGTTCATCTTAGTAATCATACATTTTTTCCTTATAATGATATTAAAATTATTAAATAATATAAAATATTAATATAAATTATTAAAATAATTTTAACAATCATAATTTCCGATGTTTTGAAAAGATAATTTTAATATTACGGCAAATAACAAATAAAACTCTTTTTTTTTAAAGTGTGTTTTTAAGATTAAAATTTGTGCAATGTATAAGCGTATAAATTTAATTGAATTTCATGATATAAATTGGTTTATTTTTTTAAAAAGGGTTTTTTGATTCAAAATAAATCCAAAAATGAATATTACCATTAAAATGTTTAATCTAAAGAAAATACTGAAAATTAGAATGAAATGTTAATTATATTATAAAATAATGAATAATGGTTTTATAAGTTAAAAAAGTTTTTTTAAAATAAATTTATTACTACTTAAATAGATGTCTAATAAATTAAAATGTTTTTTAAAATTATATATATTTATTATAAGTTGATAAATTTATAAAATATAAAATTGTGGCTAAAATAGTATTTATTTACTATTTACTTAAAATTCATTTATTTTATAGAAATCTAAAAAATTCATCCTAAAATAATTTTTAAATGATAAATTCATAAATTATTTTCATTTTAATAAATATAAGATCAAAAATATATAAATTTTTCTTTTAAATGAAAATATAATATATAAAGAAAAATTGATTTTGTTGGAGAACAACCTTTTGAAATATTAAGTATCATATTTTGTATGAATTTATAATTGATTATGATATTATTACCGACCATAGATTTTATTATTATTATAATAATTTTATTATCTAATATTTCATTGTTTTTTTGTTTCATGTTGATAGTGGAACAATCTATCAACCTAGTATTTATTTAAATGAAAAATTCAATAGAAAAATCATAGATCGTTACAATGTATATTATTAAAAATGATTGTATATCATATTAATTAACTTTTAAAAATAAAATACACAATGGATTTGAGATATGGAGTGTAACCTAAGTCTATAAACCATTTTATATTCAACATCTTAATAGAATCCTAAGCCACAAACTGAAGCTTGAGATGTCATGTGGTATGGGACTACATGTTAAGTAATTTCATCTACTTCAGAAACAAATCCTTCAATGATTAATCCATATTCTGAACCATTTCCAATGTTAATCATTATAAAAATTATACATACCAAACCTTGTAATTCAAATAATTCATTTTTTACTGTTTTTACATCATCTAATCACCCCAATTTATTTATGTTTTATCGGCCATGCATAAAAACATTTCTTGATGAACCTACACTCGAGCCACCACCATGGGTTATACGTCAACCAACAACCAGAATAACACTACCGCAAAATCCAATTGTTTCTAATATCACTCCTCAATAAAATTTCACTCACCCATCGATGATTGGTCCTCCACCTAAAAATGTTCCCAATGAACCAATGACCATTGTGAAGGATGAAGATAAATTTTTTAAAGATAAATATAGACAGGGAGATGGAGGGATCATTGTATGGTATAATTCTATTCATCTATAGTTTTTATTAAAACATAAACATCAATAGACAAAAAATACCAAGAAACTATTATGAGAATTGGGAAGAGATAAACGATTATCAATGAATATAAGAAGACTATTTAATAAAACCCACAAAAACATGAAATCATGAATGATAATAAAATAAAATATAGATAATCTAGAGAAGTAAAATAATTAAAATAATTATAATTATATATAAAATATAATTAATAAATAGTAATTAAAATTAATTATAATTTCCTACCTTGATGGAATAAATACCAAAGATTCTTAGATCACTTCATCGTCATCCTGATTTAAAATTCACCTTAAAATCCAAAAACATCACCCTAAAGGAACATAGAAAATCTCCCTCATATTATTATTATTTTTCAAATTAAAACTGTAATTAACCCCATGTGAGTTTGATAAGGAGTAATTTATATTTAAATGATAGGATAATGGGAATTTTATTTAAACCCCCAAAATAATCTCGGTCTGGGACCCATAATTTGAACGCAAAACTATACATATCATAGTTAAAATACCTTTCCTAAACACAACCACAATGTAAAAATTTCCTTCTACGACTATTATTAATAGATATATACATTTAAATTTATGAGATTATATATATATATATATTTAAAAAATTAAACAAACCTTAAAACATTAGTGTATTATAATCTATCGAAATTCTATCTGAAGAATAAACAGTATATTACTAGGTCAAAGAAACAATTAGAAAATAATTCATCATCATTTATAAGGAAAAGTTCCCATTTCAACCCTTTTAAGTATATGGATCTATAGACCTCAGGAATGAGATAATTTGACCCAAGTCACTACACTAATAATTTCCAATATCCCAAAAATCATTCCCAGAACCAATGTATAAAATCAATGATAAATAATTAAATATGACATGTTAATCAAGACACGTATTAATGTTTCGAGTACAAGAACTTTGTAGGAAACAATAAGAAGACATGAAAAATTGTAATTAATCCTTCCTTTATGCATGTTCTTGTATAATGATATCACATGAAAAACTATACCCCCATGCACCATCGAATTTAGAAAAAAATAGAATATATCAAACATATAATAATAAATAAATAAATATAATAGTAAAAATATATTTTATGTGATATTAGAAAGACACTATAGTCTTTGACCAAACCTATCATAGAATAACATTTTTTGGTTTGGCCTACTAATTTAGTTGTATAACACAACCACATAATTATCACTATCAGCTGTCTAACATAGCTAACTATCATTCCCCTATCCAATAAAATAACATGGATATCTACAAATCATTGATAAAAATATAATATAGGCATTTGACCAATCCGCTATTTTTAAATATACAACATAAAAGACTTACCTTCATTCCTATTGGTGTAAGTTTACATATAACTTCCAATATATGACAACATATAATCAATGACCAATCATCCTAATTATTATCATATTATATTGTGTCAGATTTCCCCAATTTGGATCCATTCAACTTCTTTAGTGGACTAACACCACCCACTAAATTCCCCCCTTAGAAGGTCAAATAACAAAACATAAATGTTATTCGAATGTGTATTATATCCATTCCCACACCTCATATGTACTTGATATGCAACCACACCATTATATTAAGAAATATGAAAGTCCAATATATGAGTATTTATCATTTAAAATCAATAACATAACCCATTAAATTTCCATATTTAATAATTTATCCATTCACTATCAATTTCAGGATCATCCCTGAGTTCCCTTCAAAATTTCCCACTTTTAATCTCTTTATTCTAGCCACAACATTTACCCCATTAAATTTCATAATATCTTAAACCCCATGCGGGACCTCATGTTTCCCCATGTTCATTATTAGAGAAATTTGACCCATGTGAATGGTATACCTTTATCCTAATATCATTCCCTATTAATCTATTTTTGATCATTATTAAGAAAATAATTACAAAAAATTTAGTAAAAAAAAATCTTCATAATTTTTAATGGAAAAAAATTGTATTTAAAAAGTAATCTTATGAATATATACATTTATAAGATAAGTTAATTTATATGACAAAAACTATTTTCACCTTATCATTAATTCGTAACTAATTATGTTTGTAGATATATTTCTTTCTTTAAAATTAATATTCATGAAATTTGTTTTCATTGAGTTTTAAGAACATGTATATAAAACTAATTTTTATCACTTATATAAGTTGAATATAATAAAATTTTAACAACCCATTACTTATATTCCAGTATTCTTTGACTCTTTTTTTGGTCTCCCTTTTTCTTTGGGTGCATTGCGGGCTTCTTGGAGATAGAGATCCTTTGATAGAAAAAATGAACTAAACCATAGGATGTATGTTTATTATAATTAATAGAGTCTAGGTATAAATGAATATATGGATTTAGAGGGTTCTCTATGGGATTAAAGAACTTCTATAATTAGCTCATGTATTTTCTGTAGTAAACTAGATTTTTCAATGCTTATTGAATATATTCACATCATAAATTTCATATATGATGTGAATCAGTTGTAGTGCATATGTCATGAGTCTTGTTAAGAGCATTAAAATTTCCAAGATGTGATACCATTACTCATATTTAGTTTCTTTATTAAGATTTAATTTATCCTAAGGCGATGACTTTTTTGTCTTTGTGATTTTTATAAATTTTCTCTACGATAGGAGTTTATGACATTAGTTCCTTGGGTCCCGAAGATTAATTTACACTGCACAGATGAATTTTCCTTCATTCGATTGGAAGGGATACATCTCAAACTATATGGGGAGTTTTGTAAATTTTGGGTGATCTACCTCCATATGTATATTTGTTATTGGTGTGGTCGATTCCCAATGTAGTTGGTTTTCTCCCTTCAGGTACGTACGGTCTTCCTCTTCTTGGTCCTTCATTTCATCTCCTTGAGGAAACATAATTGGCCACATTTGTGATTCATATGACGGTATGTTGGTTTTTTTATCAATACTTTTTATTTCTATTTCATTACTTATCATTCAAAGGCTAATATATTAGTTTCTAATCTCTACTTTCAATAGAAACTAAGTTTCAATCATTCTTCAGGTAGGTGTATCTATGAAAGTGGTTATAGTTCTTGAAATTCTATATTTTATTGTTAATTACTTTAGGTTTTTGAATGAAAATTCAAATTTTATGGTTGAAAGGATTTTTAGAAATGATTAATGTTTTAATGGGATTAAAATTTAAAAATAGATTTTCATTGATATGAAAAGGTTTTATTAAATTGATAATGTAATTTGAAATGTTTTTTTGAAAAAATAAAAAAAATGGGAACCTTGGGTGTGTTATGAAATAGACATGTCACTTTAGTGTGTGTGGCACCACTAGAGGCTATGTGATATCGATAGACTGTGGTATGACATGATATCAGTTGGAACCAACATATTCCTTATTTAGGATTCATTTATCTCTAGAAAAAATTCTCATAGGCTAGATCCCAATTGGTTTTATTTTTCATATATAAATGTTTTATCTCATGGTGGTATATTTCATGATATATGATCACATGTTTATCTTACAGTGTATCCATGGTTAGTTTTGAAAAATCTTTCCGGTTTTCTTTTATACTTGACATATTCCTATATTTGGTGAATATGGTCTGAATTTTTGGAAGACAAATGGAATGTTTAAAAAATTATTTTGTTTATAAAAGTTAATTATAAAAGTTAATTATTTTAAAATCAAGAAATTGTGAATTATTGATATTAGGAACTATATAGATTCATTGGTTGTATATAACTGGGATCTGTGATCCCACCCAACTTTTCTATTAGGTAGTTTTAGACATTATTTTGTAGGACTCTGGTAACGGGAATGGGATTATGTATCATGCTGAGTTATTTTTTCATTTTCTATCTATTTAATGGGATGGTTTGGTAGGGTCAGATGGTCACATGGAGTCTTGTTTAGTTTTTTTATTCATCTTCTGGGTTTTTCTTTTTTGGATTGTATTTTTATGTCTCAGGGAAATGTATTCCTTTCATCGACACTATAATTCAATAATTATTTAATTATGCATGATACTTTTGGTTATTTTCTCTATGTCACCATGTGGTAGACCATCTTGGCTGAATTTTCTAGTAGACATGGTCTAGTTCATTACAAATTTGTATCATAGGTAATTCCCATCCAGAGGTGTTATTAACAATACCTCAGTGTGGTTCATCGTTTCTATATATTAGAGTTAGGACCATGAAAATTTAGGAATTAATTGAAGAAACGAGGCCTAGATAATCACTTTCATTTCTGAATCTGAGTTAATGTGGGTGGTCCAGGGTTTTCTCCATTCTCGAGACTTGGTGGTTGTGGTTGTTCGAATAAACTGGATATGTGGTTTATTTAAATAGACATGTTCCTTATTTTTGTTCAGTGTTTGTTAAAAAAATTAAAAAAATTAAAAAAAATTTATATTTATCTTTTTTAGATCATTCATATGGATATCTATAGTTGGTCCTATTATTTTTGATTTTACTCATGGATGATTGGGTTTTTATCTTTTGAATATTAGAAAATATCAATTATCTGTGCTATTCCAAATATATGTGAGAAATACGTGAGATAGGTTCAATATGAGAATCCTCCATTATAAACTTCTTTTTTTGAAGCTGCAATCTTCACTATTTAGACTCTAGGTCAGGTGGGTGTTTGGAACCCAGGTCAAGAAACAGATAATAGATCAAAATTTACTAAGTAGCATCCCCTCTCTTCTTTAGTGACAAAGTATACCATGAATATAAATAATGGATTGAGTGTATTGATAAGATCTTAAAATTTTTGAAGACTCATGGGGACTCTATGGTGGGGTTTTCGACATATATTATTGAGGGACTAGGAAGAAGATGGTGAGACTCTATTATGTAAGCTATACTACATTAGGATATCAGCTGGGTATCTTTCAAGGATACATTCAAATATTAGTTTTATCCTGAGACCGTAAAATGGGAAAATACCAATGAGTTATTAACCTTAGAGAAAGGTGATTGTACCCTTCTATAGTATTCCCCGTATTTCATGAGTTTGTCCACTTGGTATCGGGGAGAGTTACTAATGATAAGAAAAATGATTGGGGGTTTGAGTTGTGGTAGAGTGTTGATATTCGGTCGATTATAATTCTCATGTGGTTTTAAAAATTTATGGTGTGTGTTGGAAAGAAATATTTCACAGAGGCTAACATTTGTGAAAAAACAGGTTTGGTAGGAGCTTTAGTTGGTACTGTTGATAACGAGGGTTTATATTATGGCCATAAAATAAATCACAAAGGTATATTGTTTTCTTCAAATCCATTTTTTTTGATTCATTAAGATAGTAGTATGTTGTTTTCTATTATTGTGGGATCCCTAGTCATACTATGCCTAATTTTATAGAGGCTCCTAATACTTTTCATCATTGTGGACAATCTGTCCGTCTGATTTTTTTAAAGGATGTCACAAGGTAGTATGTATTGATCCACTCCCACCATGGGTTTAAAATTTTGTACCAATTATTCCAAGGATGGTGGGTTCTATCATTAGGTTATTTGGGGAATTCATGTGTCTAATAAATCCATGGGATGTGTTGAGACCATATTTCTTTATACGGTGGAGTATCCAAGAGAGGAGTCAAAAACAGGGCTGGATACAGTTAAAGATGAATTGTTTATTTCATCTTATATAGTTCTGGATATATTTTATATAGATTTTAATCATTATTTTATATTGTCAATATTATTAGATGTTTTGGGAATGATTTCCGAGCTTATGTTGTTCTTGTTGGATATTTCCACACCTCTTTGAAAGAGGTCCAAACAAGGTATCAAGTGTCTAGCATATCAAGTGATGATATTAGACCATGAGGTGGAGTGGGAATTCATAGTGTCTGATATTGATATATTCGACCTGATTATTTTCATGGAATAGATGATAGGCATCAATCCCTACATTTATTTTTTTCACTATCGATTTCAGTTTCTATCTTTAGATGGAATAACTCATGTCCTTCTAGGTGAGTTTGATTCCAAGGATGGGAGAGTGGGGCTTATTGTTCCTTTCATTGTGGCGATCCCATGACAGTTGTTAGAATTGTACCTAGATTTTATTCATCCTTGTTTATAATTCCACTTCATATGGTGTTGTGTGAATACCTTGAGGCCTTTCTAGAGTATTTTTCTTGTTTACCACCACACATAGAGGTCTATTTTTACATAGAACTGCTACCAGGTAAGATTTACATTTCTATGTCAACTTATCACATGATTCCAGCTGAGTTGGTAGAACTTATGGTCCATCTTGAAGATCTCGAGGCTAAGGGATTTATTCATGATATCATGCCACAATTGCCTTCACCTATCCTCTTTTCTATGAAGTCATATAAGAGCCTCGAACTTTTTATTTATTATCAAAAGGTAAATTAGGTGACCTTTAAGAACAAATATCCCTTTCCTAGGACTCATGATATCTTTGATCATCTACGAGGGGATCATTTGTTTTCAAATATTTACCTTCAATCAGGGTACCACCAGTTGAGAGTATTAGAAGAGGATATACATGAGACAATGTTTAGAAGATGGTATTTCCATTTCATGGTTCTAGTTATGTTATTCGGTCTCATAATTCTCCTATGGTGTTTATGGAAATTGATGAACTAGTTATTTCATTTGATTTTTGTATCTTTCTCTATTTGGTTCATGGATGAAATTTTTGTTCACTCCAAGTCAGAGGATGAACACATAGAACATTTAGATATCATTCATATAACATTTAGGGAATATCATATTTATAATAAGCTTTTTAAACATGAGTTTTTAATTCTAGAAGTGATGTTTATAGGGAATGTTATATCTAATAGGGGAATCTCAGTGGATCTAGAAATGGTTAAGGAAATTTTGACCTATGAATAGCCCATAAATGTGTTTGAGATATGAATATTCTTGGGTTTTTTATGGTTATTAAGTATGGTTTGTTTAGTAAATCTATGATCTTGCACATCCAGTGACAATGTTATACCTTAAGGGTGGAAATATTGATTGAAATGAAAAATTCCATAGATTATTTGAGAAAATTAAGGTAATATTGGATTCAGATCCTATTTTGATTCTTTCAGAACCAATTTTAGTTTATGATTTTTTCTATAATGCTTCTGGCATGGGTTTGGGTTGTGTTTGGATGCATGGGAGATATATAGTAGCCTACAACTCTATCCAGTTACTCCCACATGTGAATAACTACCCTACTCATGATATTGAGTTGGTAGGGGTTATTCATGCACTCAAAAAATGGAATTACTACCTCTTTGAGTAGTGGTTTACCGTATACTTTGATTATAAGATCCGGTGGTATATTTTCACTTTGAGGGATCTGAACACATTATAGAGATGCTATGTGGATTATCTAGAGGCTTTTGATTTTGATAATGCTCACACTTCTGGGAAAGGGAATGTGGCCACTGATGTGTTGACTATGAAATTAATGACACGAGAAGTTTAGGAATTAGTGTCTTGATTAGACATCTAACTCTAGGTTCTATAGATTTAATATAATCCTTTATAGTGGGGAGACCTCAGGTGAGTGGTCTCCTTCTACCAGTAGAACCATAGGTTTTAAAAAAATGTTTCGTTTTCTTTTTTCTCTGAGGAGAGAGTTGATGGATTGTGGGTAACATTATTCTTGGTCCATACAGTAATGTACTACTAATATGTATCATTATTTCAGACATTGGTATTGTTTTTTTGGGGATAAGGTGGTCGATTATGGATTTTTTATCATAGTGACTTACTTGTCCGAGAATAAGGTTGGTGGACCAGAGACATACTTATTTTTTGTCTCCCTTACCCATTTTAGTATGGTAATGGGATGATATTTCCATGGACAACAACATTAGTTTACCATTAAATACTAGTGAGAAGGATGAAATTTGAGTGAACATTGATCAACTCATGAAATATTTTTATTTCATTCCTCTCAACGAGACAATAAAAGTGGAACAAATTGGGGACTTTTATATCTGGGTGATTATGAGACTTCATGGGGTTCCCTCTATAGTTGTTTCTGCAAGGTACCCGATATTCACATACTGGCTTTGGGAAGGTTTGTAAGAAGTGATGAGTTCCCATTTAAAATTTAGAGCGACATATCATCTAAAAATATATGTAAGGATATAGAGTGAAATCAAGGTTCTACATTATATGTTGTGGGATTATGTATTAGATTTCATTGGTTATTAGGAAAATAATTTTATTTTAGTATGTTTTTTCAACAACAATAGTTTTAAAACCTCAATCAAAATAGAACCTTTTAAGGATTTCTATGGGTAACCATGTAGATCACCATTATAATAGGAAGAGTTAGGGGAGTTGTCCTTGGTAGGGATGAGTCTTGTTTAGGAGATAATAGAAAGGGTTCAATTGATCTGAAAGAGATTGATCAT
Organism: Viscum album; assembly: GCA_963277665.1. Classification (NCBI taxonomy): domain Eukaryota; kingdom Viridiplantae; phylum Streptophyta; class Magnoliopsida; order Santalales; family Viscaceae; genus Viscum; species Viscum album. The sequence goes on along the minus strand of OY728134.1, from coordinate 627,155,424 downwards.
GGCGCATCATCATCAGAAATATAATACAGACCATCATCTTCTTCTTCTTGTGTTTTATATTGGTGATTGGGTCTTTCGTGGAGTTTCAGATATCTTGGGACATGGAGAGTTGGGTAATTAGGGTAATTTGTCAATGAAGTTTGTGGGACACATTGAGATCATTGGATGACTTGGAAATGTTTCATATCAGTATGAATTACAATCTTGTTTGACTTTCATCCAAGATGTGTTTCATGTTTCCCAACTGAAGAGGTATTGAATGGATCCTTCCCATGTGATTGAATGGTAGGATGTTGATATTGATCCTGAAACCATTGTGTGTGAGAAACCATTTCATACTATGGATTTCTCATAGAAGATGATTCATGGTAAAATGATTCATTTTTTCTATATATTGTTGTAGTGCGGATGGGAATGATACAAGTTATCATAGTGGGAATAATTGATGATGTAGTAATTTCTTTCAAATATTTCAAGTCCAGGATCTTGAGTACATTTATGTAATTAAATCATTTATATTGGAGATATTATAACACTCTATTACCTTTTTAGGTATTATTTTACTATATTTTGTATTCCATTTTATTTGGGAGCATTGCGGGCTTCATGGGGATAGAGAGAGTTTACTTGAGAAAATGATTTAAATCTTGTGGATAAATGTTATTTTGAATTAATAGAGTCTGAATATAAATGTGTAATTGGATTTATAGTGTTCTCCTTGGTATCAGAGAACCTCAATAATTGGATCGGGGATTTTCTATAGGAAACTTGATTGTTCACTACCTATTGGACATATTCAGATCGTGAATGGGTTAAATAACAAGAACCGGTTTTAGGGAAGATTTTATGAGTTTTGTTTATTGTGTAAAAAGTTACAAGATTTGAAACTAGTAGACATGTTAAATTGGTCTATCAAGATTATATTTTTGGATAAGGTAATTTTTTTGCCATCTTTTGTATTTGTATAAATTTGTGTTGCGAAATGATTTCACACATGAATTCCTTTGGTCTATTAGTTTAATTTATAATACAAGCCCTAATTTTCATTATTTCAATGTTAACGACTCCATCTTGAGATCTAGGGAGATTTTGGGTGATATCCCTCATTTTGAACACTTTTCTTGGTGCAATTGAATATAGGTTTAGTTGGTTGTATTCCTTTGGTTACATGTGATCTTAATATTTCTAATTATTCATTGCCTCTAGTTACGACAAACGAATTTCCACTTTATTGATTCAATATGTGATCAACTATTGTTTCATATAGATCCTTCATAATATTCATTCATTCGTTGTCTTTCAAATGCTAATAGGTTGGTTTCCAATATTCACTATCAAATGCATCTTTATTTCTATCATTCTTATGTTAGGTGTATATGGGAAAGTGTTTCTAACTCGTAAATTCCTATAAGTTCTTGTGAATTCCTTTGGGATTTTAAATGAAACTTTATGTATGATTCTTGAATTTTCTAGAATTGATTTACATTTTTAAAAGGATTTTGATTTAAAAATTCATTCTATTAGAAATGAAATGTTTTTATTAAAATTGATCATATATTTTGAAATGGTTTTGAAAAACATAGCACATTGGGAATCTTGGATATATTGGGAAATTGATATGTCACATTAGTTTGTGGGATTCCATTATAGGTTATGTGATATTGACATACAATGGTGGGAATCACTATCAATTGGAACCAACATATACTTGTTTTAGTCTTATTCTATGTCTTGTACGTATTTCTATAGGCTATAACTCAATGGTGTCCTTTTAAATTTCTTCATGGTTTATTGCATGTTGATTTACTTCATGGATATTTACTCACATATTTATCTTATGGTGCATATATGGTTGGTTTTTCTTATTCTTTCTTAATTTCTTTTATAATTTAAAGATTCTTGGATTTGGTGAATATGGTCTGTATTTATAGAAAATAATGGAATGATTACAAAATTTGATTTTTTATGAAAAAACCTTATAAAATAGATTTTTTAAGTCTTGAACTCATTAATTATTGATATTAGAACATTTATATATTCTTTGGTGGTATCATAATAGGATCTGTGCTTATAGACCATATTCTTTAAGACTCTAGCATAGTAAAGTTCACCATGTAGCATGTTGTGTTCTTTTTCTATTTATCACCTTCGTACTAGGAAGGTTTTGTGGGGATTAATTGTCCCAAAGAGTCTCATTTTGTATTTTCATCTCTATATTTAATGTTTTTCTGGTTTTTATTTTATTTTTATGTCTCATAGATATTTTTTTTTCTTTTCCCTCAGATTTTAATTTTATGATTCTTCTGTAATACATTAGGATTGTGGTTGTTTCCTATATCTCACCATTGGGCAGTCTATATTGGGCAATTTGTATAGTTGACCTGGGCTGGTTTGTTATAAAAATTAGGTCCATTTTTGGATTCATCATGTGAAAACGATCTTAGGATTAATTTTTGGTATCTCTCTAATATAATTTATTTTTATATGAAAAGTGAAAAATATATCTTTTTTCAAAACAATGACTTTTATTACATTTCCATTTTATAAGAAACCGTTAGAATTTTATAAATCATTTTAATGGATAAAAAATATATTTAATAAATCAGGTTTTTTTGTTAAATATATTTTTTTAAATTTATAAAAAACCATGCTTAACCTTATAAAACAAAAGTAATATTTTGAATTCTAATAAAAACTATTTTGATCATTTGATGCAACTGAAAATTGTTTTTAAAATTTTGTTTTTATGTTGATTTTAATGCCACCTGAAATTTATTTATTATCTAAAAAACCAATTTATTTCCTTAAAATAAAACACGTTGATAGTCTTCACCCACACTTAAATATCAAGCATAATATTTAGTTCTTCTATGAAACAGTTTTTACATGTTATGTGTGCTAATAATAAAATAAATACCTCTAAATATTAGAATTTTTTATAGAATGATTTATGTTTTTGAAATAATAATTTTGAAATTATTTAATAATGTCAATTTTAATTGTTTCTACAAAGATTAGTTACTGAGGGTGAAAGTGGTGTTACCGCGATAAGGGTAAATTTGGATAAAAGTGATTTAACATAGTGAAAATGGTTAAAGCATGTGAAAAAAATGTATGGTGTTGGATGATTGATATAAGATATACCTTATATATTTTACTACACATTTAATGGGTAGTTTTGGAGCCATTTTCTTTGAATAATGGAATGAAATTATCGAAAAGTGAACATACTTCACAAAAATGCCACACTATTTACTATTAAAAGGAGCTCACCTCATCACAATTTATCTAACCATTCCAAATCTTTGGATCCAAAAAACACTAAAATAGTCTCTCCTAAACAACTTCTATATTCCCTTCAATACATTGTATCACAAAAATTCCATGATATGGATCCTTAATGATTTAACCGTGGGAGATCTTCTAAGTGAGAGGTAAAACTCTCAACCCATCTTTTCTAGTTCTTTTCTTCTTCTACACCCCTCAATTCCTCTCTATAGAGGAAGGTATGACCAAAATATAATTTTTACAATGATAATTATTTATTACAATATTGTAATATCTATTTTATTTCTTCCTACATAATCATTGAAAAAAATTATGTCTTCATCATGAGTGTGTGTTAACCACCGCGTCCATTAATGACATGTTAAACTTTTCATCACCAACATAAATTGAAGTTTCAAAAAGTTTATTTAATTATAAAATATTATATTAAAAACAGTAATGAAATTATAAATAGATATTTATTCCTCTTAAAACCTCCATCTCATTCCATAAAAAGTGAATGTGTAGTCTGTGCATATGTGCGGCCTACCACCTTCACAAAACGACATTTATTATTTTTCATTACCCCCAACTAGGATGCATTAGAAAATAGTTTTATTATGTAAAAATAATATTTTTTACACCATTAATATTAATTAATAATAGTATTGGTCATTCTATATGTGTGATTAACCGAAAATGGTCATAGTAACTTTAACCACCTTAAATAGACTTATCAAGGATCTTTTTTAATTTAGGTATATCTTGGGATAACATTTGAAAATGTATAAGTATTGTTATAATGGAAAACTAATATGTATACACCTCCAAAATTATGTAAATCATAAAGTTATATTATAATACCTTTGATCATAGTCAACAAACATAAAGTTTTATCAAGAGATCAAAAAAACATCCCTAAGTAATAGACATAAGCGAAATCTATATTAAGAAAAAGATAATAAATGGACCATAGAAAAATAAATATAGATAGATAATTTTATTGGTTATATATTTAATGAACATAATTTTATTATTCAAGAAGATAAGAACATGTGCATGGCGTATTCAAACACGAGGAAAGGGACCCTTCGTACAACCTTCCATACTCACCGATTACGAGTTATATTATTTTTATGCATTTTAAAAAATATTATTCTCACGAAATTATTATAATTTTTTATATATTATCCTTATATATACCTAGATATATATTATTTTAATTTCTAGGGGTTTTCATGTTTTTTCTCCCTTTTAAATTCACAAAACAAAGTAAACATTATTGAAAGGAACTTTTCTATTGCATATACCATGTCAAAAACCACAGACATAAAAAGTTTTCCAAACATGAATATGTTATAAATATAGTAATATTTTTATAAATAATCTTATTGTTTCAATTATGGTTTTATGGAATAAAATAAGGCCTTTTATTTTTAAATTATCCATTAGTTATTTCATAATGGCTCCACCCAAGTGGTTCATTTTTATCCTTTATTCTCTAAATATTTCTTATTAATTTTATACAAAGGGACTACATGTTCAATAACCATGTCCATTTTGTGATTATGAAAAAAATATTCCTTCTTATTTTTTAAATCCTTATGATTTATCCTTTAGTTTTACGTGAATTATTGTTGTCAAACCCACTTCCTTCTCATGAATTTGATCATTCCTATAGATTATGTATAGCTTTTTCCACGTGTCATAATCATATTTATGTTTTTTATTATTTTAATGGAGGAAACAACATTATATAGCCTTAAAATGTTTTCGGTATAGCTTTATATCTCATGAAATTCTATGTAAGGGATTAGGTAGTGAACTTGATCCACCATGGGACATTGTCCACTATGTTTATGAGAATGATAAGTAAATACATTACACCATGGGAATTTTTAACCTTTTTGATGAAGGTCATGAGGGTGACCCTTGACATATGTTAATGATGTCATGTCTTATGTTATTTCTATAAATTTCATTATTTCATGATCTTATGATTTTATTTTTGTATTCCATGTTTCCATGATTATGATCAATATGTTTATGATATTATGTTATTCCTGTTGACTCTCATGTTATGATTTATTTCAATGTTTCTTCCCTTATTGGTATATATACCTCACAATTTTCCATATTTATGTTCCCATAGGAATCCTATATCATTTTAGATGATATATGGGAGATAAGATCACTATATAGAGTTTTAAAAAATGTTGGATTTTTTACGTGTAAGATTGTGTATTTATGTATCTAATATTCCAAATGCACTAAAACTCATGATCCTTTGTTTTTATTAATTGTCAATCCCTGTGAAAATTATTAAATAAAGCGTGTTTAAGGGTTTGGTCTCTATTATGGGTATTATAGGAAGGTCTAGTCTTTTGTAGGTTTGGATGAGAGAACTTTAGTGAATATCACACCTCATCCTCGAATACTTTTGTTTGGTATCCTCTTATAAGTCTTGTATATTTGGTTGAGGTTTAGGTTTGATTCCCGATCGAAATTCATAGTTTTTGGAGTTTTTGGGGAGTTTCTAGGTGGAGCACGATTACCGCACGGTTAGTAGTAACCGTGTGTAATGACCGTGTAGCTCGTACTGGTCGGACAAAACCAACTACATAGCTTGTGCATGGTCGTACTGTAGGTCCTTGGTAAACATGTAGCCTCTCCTTCATAGGAAGAGGGATCCACATTATTACCACATGGTTTGGAAAATCGTATGGCCGAACCATGCGGTCGGTCCAGAATTTTTAAAACATAATTTTCCTATTCTACCCTCCCTCTATTTTCCCTAATTTTACCCCTCCTCCTTGTTCATTTGTGGTGCACTAGGGGGTTCAAAAATCCCTCCTACCATGTCCTCCACTCTTTCATGGATGCTCTTCTCTTTATCCCAAGGTAATTTCTTAGGATTTCCCACCATTTTATTCCTATTTCTCCTCTCCTCCCCATATTCATTGGTTTTCCATTGGGGTTCCCTTCCTTGGACATACCCTAGGGTTAGGGTTGGAAAATGTGGTTCATTGTTTTTGTGGATAGGGTGTACATGTTGTTATTATGTCTCAATTCTCTCCCACCATGACATTTGGTTCCATCCGTACTTTATTTGAGGTAGGCATTTCCAATTTTTTCCATTTCAAAACTCTCCATAGGCACTTGCATGTTTTAAATTAATTTTTAAATGTTATTTTCATCTCTATTATACCCATAGCTAGATGAAAATGTTTTTTTCTTTGTGACTGAATTAATTAAAAATAGGTTTTTAATGATCTTTATATGAAATTCCCAGGGTTTTTGGCACATAGGTTGCACCTATTAAATGACAGTGTTCCTTTAAAGAGAAATTAAGGGATATTGTGAAATTATTAACTCTCACGTGGTTGTGGAGTTGTTTATTTGGTTGTAAATTTGGTCTAGTGTGTATGGTTTGGAAATGGTATAAATTTTTAAATGTGTTAAAATGTATTGGAAAGAGTTTAACATTTCTTAAAGGGATGATTTTATGTTCTCTAAATAAGGCGGGTGGTTGAATATGGGTTTCGAGGAAATGGTTGTTTTATGGAAATGTTTTTTATGTGTTTCATTGGGTGTTGGTGAATCACTAGATTTTGGAACATCCATGGGTGAACAAGGTGCACACATGTATGCACCATCAAATAAAGGTGATTCCTTAAGTTGGTGTTTTCATGAAATCTTGGTTTTATAAATGGTTCATGGTTTGAAAATGAGGTTTGGTCATACATGTGGTTCCTAAAATTTGGTTTCAATGTGTTTCTCAATGTTCTACCTGTTTGGACTTAAAGAACATGTTGGTGTGAAATTTTATAAGTGTAAGGGACCATTTGGAGATCCTGAAGTGTTTTGGTGTGTGTTTGGTACATAAGGGAACGTTCATATTTTTAAATGTGAAAATGGTGTTAGTTTCATTTTTTGGTAACATTTATTGTTATGTCAAGCTAAATTCATGTTTAGAACTTTCAATCCAAAATTGGGGCTTCTGTAAACCTTTGGATAGGATTTGGGTTTGGATAAATGTGTGTCCCTGTTTGGAAAGCTTGTTGTTTTGTGAAATATGTTAAATGGTTATATGTTATATTGACTCGGTTGGAACCTTGTTTGAAGAAAATCATATGTATATATATGGAGAACCTTTATATTAGGGATATCCCTTAGGGGTTATCGTATATTAGTGTCCCTGTTTGGGAAAGGCATGTGTAATGATGATAGCTGAGCTGAGTCATGTGTGTGTTGGTCTCATATATACATAAGATTATTAATACCATCATGGATTCCTAGGTGTCTTTTAGATGATATAGTGATGGGAGATTACCAGCCCCGATTAGATGGGTTGGAACCCTCTGGAGTTATAGACATGCAATGAGGGTTGCTTCACTAGTGAGGCAAGGGTAGAGAATCCAATTTGTTATTTACTTAGGGGCTTCACCATATGCCAGCTGGTTGTTCTAGACTGAGTCTTATAGGGGTTGTCTAGGCATGTTTGGTATTGCCCATGATTATTATTCATATTTCTTGTTTACTTTCTATAGTAATAGTTTATATCTATCATGTATTGTTCATATTTTTCCTTTTAGCACAACCTTTCTATTAATTGTTTTAATTTTTGTTAATAAAATTACAATTGTTTTTGTATACAATATGTAGTGTGCATTGGTTGTTAAAGTGAGAAAATGATATTGTTTATTAAAATGTGAAAACCCTACTTTCACAAATGTATTTTAGACTTGTGTTAATGTTTTGTTTTGGGAAACGAGATTCTAGGATTCAATGGTTTTTCTTGGCTTTCCTACTAATCATTTTGGTGCTCATGACTATTTTATCATTTTACTTTCAGGTTACTTGTTGTTCAGGTTTCCTGGTAGGTGCTCCTTGTGGACAAGGTTCGGTCTTCGGTTGGAGGTGACCAAGGGGTCACATGGAGATCATGTAAAAGAGGTTTATTTATCTTGTTTTAGTTTTTCTGTTTAATCAGTAAAATCTTTTATCTAATCCAGTTGTTTATTAGGATTCAATTGTTTAGTTTTCCTAAATTTTTAGTCTAATCTATTTTGTTTATCAGTTCCTTGTTTTATTTGGGCAAAAATCATTCCCTTTAGTTAAATGTTTTGATGAAACTATTTTCCACCCCAAGACGATCAGGAATTACCCTTAGGACATGTTATGGACCATCTTGGGTGACCGGTTCTGGTTCGACTCAACATGGTTCGTGAAAAAATGGTATTAGCGAAGGACCTTGATATTTGGGGTGTCTGGTAGATCAATATTATGGTTTTCAGGGCTCAGTAGGTAGTTTACAAGTTAATACCTTATCACCACCACTTGTGATGAGACCTAATTTACAAGGGGAATGATTGAATCTTTGTTCATTGTTTGTTTTGAAATTGAGGGATGAAAATGGAGGCAATCCAGTGTTATGCTGTGATTTTACTTGGAGTAGTGACCCATGTGGAGTCTAGGTAAAAATGTTAATTTCCTGATAGTATTGGGTGATTACTTGGTTCATGGGTCACTACCATGTTGTCAGGTCATGAATAAATTAATGTCCCTCTTTCTGGTGGTATATCTTGAGTTATTCCACATCTTGGGTTTGGTTGGTGCTATTGTGATTTTAAAAAATGAAAGTGGTTTTGAAAATGATTTTTTTTAGAAAATGAAAAAGTGTTTGAAAATGAAAATCATATTCATCAAATCGTTTTAAATTATTGATGTTGGTTTTAATGAAAATTTATTTGAATTATAAATTTGGTAAATGTTCATATTTTATAAGGAAAGAAGGATGTAACCCTTGGTATTCATTATGGAGGATCACATGTGTATGGGTATGTATGGAAAGTGTGTGGGGAATCATTTTTGTGAATTATATAAGTGGAAGTGGATGGAAACACATGTGATGGTTCCAGAGATTCTATGGGTTTTTTTATTGAAATTATAAACTTGGAATTGTTTTTTTAAAAGGGAAACTGAATGTGAAAAATGATTTGAGAAATTGTCTTTTCTAGAAAATTGGGTTTTGGTATTTGGGAAATTGGCCTTAGGATAGTGAAGTTTTGGGATTTAAATGAAAAATGGTTATTTTGTAAAAGATTATTTTTGTTGTGTTGGTATTAGTTTAGATTCCAAGCTAGTTGTATCAGCTTGGGGTGTGATTTTCAAATTTTGTTTTGTATTGATTCATTTTTTCACTTATATATTCTTGTTGTTCAGAGTACACCACCAGGAAGGGTTCCTAATGTTTCCACCGAGTCTTTCCCAGTTTCTGATTCTTCTCAGGTGTTGTTTTTCCTTTGACGTGTTTGAGGTATGTTAGAGGTAGTGGAGTGGTTTTATGTAAGTAGAGATTGTTTTTAAGTTGTTGGTAACTCCTGAGTTTGTTATATTATTTGTCATCTTGGGTTTTTTGAGGGTCCATTTTCGGACCAATGGAGGTTGGATGTCACTTTGTCATTGGAGTTTGGGGTGTAGTGGGTGGTGGTCGGATTTTGAAAAGGATTCCCATATGGTGAGCAGGGTGTGCCATAGGAATATATTTTTGAATAATCTCATTCATCTATGCAAACTTCTAGTTCATTGGACCATTCTCCTGCATTCCACCTGTGTTTATGATTTAGGCATTCTAAGCCACATTTTTGCATCCCTTCAAATTATTGATATTGTGGGACCGTTCAGATCACTATAGAATGTTCTATAAGAAGAACCATTCATGGATGTAATCTTGACTGATATATTCTAGTGCCCGACTATGAAGCATTAGATGATTCAGCCATGAGAGCCCTAACCTCAGGTCTTGGGGTGAATCTTACACACAGTCAGGAGTTGTTGAGGTTGTATGAAACCTCATCCCGAATTATTTTTTCTGTATTAGGATGGAAACATTTAATGATTACTTTATTTAATTTATCAGTATAGGAAAGTTAATTATTCAATTTCAGTAGTGTGATTTAATTTTTCTACCACATTCTAAGTGGCCTTGTTTGTTCTAAATGTGTTTTTTATTTTATTTTTTTGTTTTCTTAATGTGCGTTTTTCACTCATATGGGTTGTTTCTTTGGTGATCGTATGAGGATAGTTGAGTTTTGTTTGTGGATGGTGTTTCATGTCTACTATCTTAAATGAGTTCTTCTTGGGGGCTTCCCCCCAAGTGTTGTGGGTTTTGGCAGGTGTGGAGGATTTTCAATTCGAATGGTGTTGTGGATCACCCTTTTTAGAGGGTTTTTGGTTCTTATAGCAAGTGTTTTTGTCCAGTGTCCTGATACACCGTGTTCTTTTGTGATAGTTTTCCAGCTTGAAACCATATGGTGGAGTTGTTTCACTATACTGAGAAAGTTTTGATATATTGGGTTGTTAATTCCTTATCTTCTAGTTGTGGAATGTTCACAATTTGGTTGGTGTGAAATGTTGGGTAAGTTTGGGTTGGGAGTTCCCATGTAGCCCCCCTGGGGGTTTTGTGTTGGGACTTTAAGGTTTTATTACTAGTTCAGTTCTCAGGGTTGGGAGAACCCTCTCATTTTATCCCCTCGTTTTATGTTGTTTCCTCTCTTTAATTGGTCGGGGGAGACTTGTGGAGTGTAAAGTTGTCTTGGGATTCATGGATTTCCTCGATTTTCTTTGTCCATGGACTTGGGTTGTACTAAATGTTGGATTGAAGACTTTCTAAAGGATGATGGTGTCTATGGTGGAGATAATTGTCAGAACCCAACATCAGATACATCTTATTTTTATCCTCTTATTAGTCTTGGATATTTGGTCGTGGTTCAGATTTGAGCCCCAGTAGAAATTCTATGTTTTTAGAGTTTTTGGGAGTTTCCAGGTGGAGCATGGTAACTGCACGATTAGTAGTAACTGTGCATCATGACCACACAGCTCATGCTAGTTGGATTTAATAGACTGCATAGCCTGTTCATTACCATTTGGTTGTTCCTAGGTAAGCATGTGACCTCTCCTTCGTTGGAAATGTGCTCCGCATGGTTACCTATTAAATTGGAAAACTATGCGGACAAACCGTGCAGTCGTCCTAGAATTTTTAAATCATATTTTTCCTATTCAACCCTCCCTTTATTTTACTATAATTCAACCTCGTCATCCTTATTCATTTTTTCCCACCTAGGGGTTTTAAAACCCCTCCTCCCATATCCTCCCCTCCTTCGTGGATGTTTATCTCTTTATCCCAAGGTAATTTATTAGGGTTTCCACCCATTTTCTTGCATCTTCTCATCTCCTCCCCCTATTAATTGATTTTCCGTTGGGGTTCCCTTACTTTTTTGAACCTTAGGTTTAGGGTTTGCTAATTTGGTTCGTTTTTCTTGTATCTATGGTGTTTGGGTCATCCATAAGGATCGTTTCTAGCTATCCTAGACGTTTCATTCCATATGCACTTGATTTGAGTTAGGCGTTTCAAATGTCTCTTTTCTGAAACTCTCCATAGCCACTTGCACATTTTAAATTAATTTTCAGAATTTTATTCTTACATCTATTATATATATATCCAGATGAAAATGCTATTTTCTTATTGATTTAATTTATTAGGAATAGGTTTTTAATTATCTTTATATGAAATGCACATGGTTTTGGTAGATAGGGATTTCATCTTAAATGGTAGTGTTCCTTTAAAGAGAAATTAGGGGTTCTTGTGAAATGATAAAAACCCACATTATTGTGTAAAATTTTTATTTGGTTGTAAATTTGGTCTAGTGTGTTTTATTTTTAAATGGTTTGGTTTGTTAAATGTGTTAAATTATTTTGGGAAGAGTTTAATGGTTTTTAATGGGATGGTTTTATTCTTTCCAGATAATGTGTGTGGTTTAATATGGGTTTGAAGGTAATTAGTGTTTTATGGAAATTTTTTTTGAGTGTTTCATTTGTTTGTGTGTGTCAGTATATGTTGAAACATCCATGGGTGCACTAGGTGCACACATGGATGTTTCATCAAATAAAGTTGATGCCTTGAGTTGGTGTTTTCATGAAATCTTTGTTTTATAAATGTTTCATGCATTCAAAATGAGTTTTGTTCATTTATGTGGTTCCTAAAAATGGGTTTCAATGTTTTTCTCAATTTTTGGCATGTTTGGCCTTGAAGAAAGTTTTGTTGTGTGTTTTTAAATGTTTTAAGGCCCCTTTGTTGATCCTGAAGTGTTTGGGTGTGTGTTTGGAACTTGAGGCCCCGTTTGGCTTTATAAATGTGAAAATGATTTTTGTGTGATTTTTTGGTAACATTTATAGTTATCTTGAGATAATCTTCTATTTATAACTTTTGATCCAAAAGTGGTGATTGTGTTATCCTTTTTAAAAGATTTGGGTTCGGATAAAAGTGGTATCCCCTTTAAAAACCAAGTTTTTTTATGAAATATTTTAAATAGTTATTTGTTATATTAGCTTGGTTGGAATCTTGTTTAATTAAATGAATAGGTACATATATGGGGAACCTTTATTAGTGGTATATCCCTTAGATTTTATTTTATATTGGTGTCCGTGATTGGGGAAGACAAGTGCAGGGACGATAGCTGAGTTGAGTCACATGTGTGTTGGCCTCCTACTTATATAGTATTATTATTACCATCGTGGGTTCCTAGGCCTATTTCATATGACTGAGTGATGGTAGCTTACTAGCCCTAATTATACAAGTTGGTACCCTCTGTAGTTGTAGACAGGCCATGAAGGTTGTGCCACTTCTAAGGCTAGGATAGTGGATCTAGTTGGTTATTGACTTAGAGGCTTCACCTTACGATGATAGGTGGTTCCAAACCGAGTACCTATAGGGGTTGACTAGGGATGTTTATGATCACCCATGGTTATTATTTATGTTGTTTTTCTAATTTTTTGATGCACTATTTTATATCCAGCTTGTAATTTTTATCTGTTTCTTTTAGAATAGCCTTTGTATTACTTGTTTTAGTTTTTTTATAAAATGAAAATAGGTTTTAGAAACAATATATAGAGTGAATTGGATTTTAAGGAGGGAAAATGATGTTGTATATTAAAATTTCAAAACCCTACTTTTGTAACTATATTTCAATCATGTGTTAATAGTTTGTTTTGGGAAAGAAGATTCTTGGATTTAGTGGTTTATCTTGGGTTTCCAAATTAGCAGTTTGGTGGTCATGACCTTCTTATGAATTCAATTGTAGGTTTCTTATTATCGGGTTTCTCAGTAGGTGCTCATTTTAAAGAAGGTTCAGTATTATGGTTTGAGGGGACTAAGAGGTCACATATATATTGTGTGATAGTGGTTTAGTTGTCTTGTTTTTGTTTTTTTGTATAATAAAGCATATCTTGTATCTAACCCAATTTTTTATTTAAATTGGTTGTCTAGTTTCATTACATTTTCTGCCGAATCTATTTTGTTTATCCAGTCCTGGTTTTGTTTGGGATAAAATCATTCCATTTAGTTTAATGTTTTGATCCCCGAAATTAGTTTCCATCCCAGCGGGATCAGGGACACCCCTCAAGACATGTTGTGGACCGGAACAAGTCACAAGTTTAGGCTCAACTCGGGCTGGTTTTTGATAGCGAAATCCCTTGGGGATAATCCTAAGTATAGGACAACATCCCAAAATTCTGTTAATTTTTTTTCATATTTACTTTTCATAGAAATTTCATCTCATTAAAGATATCCGAAAGTGGATTTGATTGTGTCATAAATGTTCCTATGAGTACTAATGTTCCTATAATAGGGTATTACAAAAAGTTATTTATTTTACAAATGTAGCATAGAGACTGGACTGGATTATCTCACTTTTGGAGAATTGTGGTAATCAATCATTAATTTCAAATTCACCTAATCGAATTGTTTATTTATTTATTTATTGAAAATAATGATTTTTGTTTTTTGTAAAATAATTAAATTGAAAACATAAACCTAAAAAAATATTAAAAATATAATAAATTAAGGTTACGATGAAAGGTTTTGTCCAAGGTGTGATTAATCGTGGTTCCATAATTATTAAGTTTTTGATTAAATCCAGTTTGAAAATTCAATTAAAAAAAACCATAAATGAATTAATTTACATTTATTTTTTGAATGCTGGATTTTTGTATGCCTAGAAAAACTACTTGGAACACCAAAAACCATGTTCACTAATATCCAGATTAGAAAACACCTTGATCAAGCGTGAAATCCCTAAAATACCGGGCTCCACTGTATGTCATTTAACCCATTCGAGTATCCTCTACTACAAAGAATAAATATTTTTCCCAACATAATGGAGGGAAAATAAGTAAATCAATGATAATTAATGGGTTAGAAAGTAAATTCATGTTAGAAAACCAACACACGCATTAAATTACCTTACATCAACCACTAATATAATTAAAAACTTTTAACAATTTAAGGTGTAATAACTAAGAATTTATGAATCCTCCCCCAAGTCCAAGACTAAGGTTTGTAAATTACCAATGAAAATTAAAATTAATCCTAGCGGAATACACATGAGAGAAAATGAATAAAAGATATTATAAGAAGAACAAACTCTTGAATTAATTTTAATACAAATTACATTGAAAATAAATGAAAATAAAAATAAAACAGGAAAGAAAACCATGTGCGTCATAATCCCAGTGTGGTGTAATAGTAGAACACTCTAATATCTCACCTATTCATTTTTTATTTTCCTTAGTCCAATATTTATAGGTTTTATAGATTCTTGGGATATCATAAATGGGTCTTAATGGACTATGGGCCATCACATGGTCATCAAATAGGTCTTATACCATAATTCCCATAAAAAGTTTTATTTTTTAGTCTATCTAGTCTTTTCACATCAAGAATAGTGTTCAGGATGTGTAATGTAAAGGGTACAAAACATTCATGGAACATTTCATTATCTAAAACTACATTCTATTTTATCTTTATAAGTTTCATAGTGTGCCTACATGTGTCACATTGTGACACATGTAGTTCTAGTCCAGATAACATCTTTTTCTTCACATCATGGATTTATATCCTATATTAATTTAATTTTGAAGTCATGAATGTCATTCAAAATGTGTAATCTTGTTTTCCAGAAACATTTTCCTAGTTCCATCCCATTTCTTCACCTTGAATCCTTCATCTTGGTCCTTGACTTTCCATCTTTTAACAGACTTCATTTGGATATACAATTCACGTCCTTTTAGATTGTTTTCTATCAAACATGTTATCCATTCTTAATTTACAAAACCAATTAAAAATAGAAAATAATAATAAATTTAATTATATAAAATATTGTATTATATTAAAATATTTATGGAAAATATGACTCTTTAAAATCCACAAAACCAAGAACTTATTTTTCCTCAATCATGTAATCTCCACAACATTTCAATGAATTTTATTCTACCATTATATAAATTTCAATAGTAATAAACTGAAATATTTCATAATAAATTGTAAACATTAAAATTTTATATAGAAGAATACATCTAATTCATTATTTTTTAATGAAATAAATCTAATCAGGTATTTTTCTTTTCCTCTTTCAAAACAAAAATTATCTTTCTTCGTTTAATTTTTATTTTTTCAATTCATTAATAAAGTTCTTGACAATTTCAATTTTAACTCACATTGAATTCTTCTAAATCATCTCTCAACATAAAACATGAAAATATAATTGTTTTAATTCCACAAGTGCTTTTCACTCACCCTAGGATTTTAGGGAATCTAATATCTACCCCATGTAAAGAAAAAAAATCCAAATTATTAATGAGGGATTTTCATTAAGAATTGGATGTAATTGAGGGTTATGGTTGGTATAATAAATGATTAGAAATAAATTTCAAAAAATAATATTGACACTTTATCATATTACGTGATATAAAAATATAATTATAATGAAACACTCTTATAGATTTTATCATCCATTACCTAAATCTCAATATAGGCACATGATATAAGTAATTATAATAAATGAATCTCTTTGTATCACTTTTTGGATTATATATTTCTATATTTTAATCTTTTTCAAAAGTTTTTCTTAAGATCAAAATCCCATCCAATGCCTAAACCCATATGATAACAATCATTGGTTTGGAAATGGTTAATTTTGATCCTCCTAAAACAAAATCCATTTTTATTTTCATTTTTTTCATTTTTTTAGATTTCAATAGAAGAGAATAATAGAGTATAATGAAAACATGGAAACTTTGAAATTCTCTTAATACCCACAAAAAAGTACATCTCCTTTTACCATGGAAAACCTCTCACCCATAATTAGTTGTCTCTATATTAGAAAACATACTATGAGTATGGTATAAATGGATTTAATAGTATTGTAACACGAATCATTTCCTAATATGGTAATTAATGGATTCTATGGGAAAAATATTGATGTTAAGGTGGGTAGAAGTATGATGGGATAATCAATTAAAATTTCTCAATCATATTAAAATTTATTTATTTTAGTCAAATTTATATAATAATTTGAGCAATTTATATAATAAAAAATGCCTTAGTTTTTCATGAAATATACTATAGAAAAAAATGGTAAAAAAAATTTCAAAAATTTTCTTAGGGATTAGAACATATGGTTTAAGAAAATTGTGCATAGTAGTGCAAGAAAATAATAAATCATTCAATATAAATTTTATAATTTCAATACATTCAAAATAAAATTATAATTTTATTTTCAAAATCAACTGATCTATAAAAATCATGAATTTTCAAATTCATCCACTCATTCATAACCTTACTCATATATTTTACCATTTCACTCATCTAATCATTTAAATAGTAAAAATAAAAACATGGAATACTGATTATCCTAAGTAAATTTTTTCTCTTAGATCAATACTAGAGTATAATGGCTCAAATTGGAGTTTCAAATTTTCATTAATCCTCTAAAACAAATTATAATAATAAGAGTATAAACTAAATTAAGAATTGATACTCATAATACCCTCACAAGGATTATTCAAATTAAATTATGTAGGATTTTTTGTGTCTTGTAGTAGTTCACATCGTGAATCCTTATATTGGAATGAATTTTCATTTCACGACTCTATTATGTAGGTTTTTTATGCCATGAATTCATTTAATGATGTGAATTTTGTCCAGTTTTTTCAATTATTATTCTTCCTTTTTCTATCATATTCCTACAAAATAAAATTAATCATTAAAGAAAAATTAAAATTTAAATGTTTGTTAAAAAATATAGGTGAATTAGGGTGGAATCCTAATTTATTCCTAAACAAATAATTTAAATCTAAAAGAAAATAAATGAAGAGGGGTAATTATTGGTTTAATCCCCCAAGTGTTCATTAGGTTTCTTACTATCTCTACATGGGAAGTACTAGTTGTTATCCAAATTATATCAGCAAGTGTAGTATCATGGACTTGAACCATCGTATGTTGTTCTTTACAGCTTAAAATTTTTATTTTATAGTGAGGAGTCCTTGAATAGACTATACTATATCTTCCTCCTTTCCAATGATGTACATCTTTCATTGTAGGGGTATGAGGATGTATAGATCATCCTCCTCTTTAGTTTCCACTTGTGTAACATTTTCATCACTATATAGTGGTTTTACATGATATGTTATGTCAAAATAATATTTAAATGGATATTTATAATTTAATTTATCTTAAACTAAATTTAAATAAAAAGAATTAATAGTAAAATTATATATTTTAATATAAGAAACACACACTAATGGTTCTTCAAGAAGATCCACTTGGATTTATTCATGAAAATCCTTCAATAAATGTTCAATGTATTAAAGGATCATCCTATATTCCTAAAAAAGTCAGTATTGTTTTTTATCATCTTCATACAAGGGAATATAAAATTAACCCAAATATATATAATCAAAATAACAATGAGTGATGCATAATTTAGTTTCAATAAAATTAGATGAGATATAGTTCAAGAACGTATCATCTACCTATGTTGGATCACCTTCTACTGGTTATTTAGTGAAAATTACTTCTTGTAGTTGATTAGTAACAGATAGAGTCCGATATTTAGGCTCCTCCATTCTTTCTTGAAATTCCACCACTCGGGTGGTTTATTTATCTTTCAAATCTAGCAATAAGTATCAAGGAATTGATTCTTATAAATTATAGATAGGGATATCATATTTCATTTCATTATCATCCCAATTTTTCTAATATTGATATACGTCTTGGTGATCTATCATATGTAAATCAATATGCGTGTCTTCATCTTCACTCTCCAACTCTTCATGGTAGGTTTCAATTTTTCTTTTAATATGGTTGTTATGTTGATGGTCTTCAAGTATAACCTCAAATTCTTTGATTTCCTAAAAAACTCCAGAAATAATAATCAGTTTTCCTCTAGTTAACATTAGGGTTTCTTCATTAATGGATGAAAATATTTGAACACCCTTTCAAATGGGATCCTCAGCTATTATACGTATTCCATAAGTTCTTTTACTTGATCTATAATATAATTTATAACTAATTATTTTTGTTGTTATTTTACCTAAGAGTAATCGACCCATTCATAATAATAATATTTTTAAAACATCATGTAAATATTTCATTATGTTTTTTTATTTGATATAAAGGAAATAATTTTTTTAAAATCATGAATGTAGAAAAAAGAGAAAGAAAACATGCATATCTTCTTGAAAATGGAACTTGTTTTTACATGACTATCACAGGGAAGTAGAAAAGAAAATTTATTCTTTTAATGTATCAAAAAAACAGAACAAGTTCATGTAACTTGAGGAATTTCATATTCACTTAATCATTAATTTCTAATTCACCAAATCTATTTTTATGTTTTTATTAATTTAATGAAAACTATGATTTTGGTTTTTGAAAAATAATGAAATGGTAACAATAAAACTAAATGAAAAATGAAAACTAAAATGGATTCATGTTGGGAAAAAACATTGATCCCAGGGTTTTGTAACATGGGTTCCATCATTATTTATTTTCTATTAAAATTCAATGTTTTAATTGAATTTATAAAACCTCATAAATGAATTACTTTACATTGATTTATTGAATATAGATTTTTATAATTCCATGGTTATAGGTACCTTGAACCCTGTAGCCGAGAGTTAGTGGTCATTTTTTATAATGGAATAGATACAAGAGATCATATCACCAAGGATAGATCTGTCCCGTATTCTTGAATAACTAAATGCATACATAGTTCCCTTATTAAATTTGTAATTAAACATATGATATAACAAAAGAAAATAAACTTATTCTTTTAACTTATTCAAGGATTTCATTTTCCCAACCTAGGGAAGGAATATAAATAAAAGAGTGATCTCAAATTCTTAGTAAGGGTTTTATGAAATAATAATAATTGAAGCGAAGTCAATAATGCATTGTCATTATGGAAAGGTAAATAATCTAAAAAACACATGGCCTTAATACAGTTATAATGAAAATCCATCTATAAATTTTTTTATACTGAAAAACTCAAGGAATGTAATAATAAAATATTGAATTAAAAAAATGATTATTTATTGGACTTCATGTATCTGAAACATGAACCATTATATCATCAAGACGGTTTAAGTATGTGGGTAAAAAATGTCTGATTCTTTTTGGAAACAAACACGAATGGTTTATCACCAACTTTTATGCATCGTGTGACCTGTTGATGCATTGAGGGACTACATAATATCATGCCACTCCTATCACTAAAATTCCAAATAATTCTTCACAAACATATTTAATTCATGAACAATACGAATTATCAAATTATCTGCATTGATCAGAAAAAACTGATTTATCGATATTCACCCAATTAAAAAACATTCAAAGAAAACACCATATGTAAAACTGGTATATGGATAATATAATAATCATATAAATTATACAAGAAATATATATATTTAATGAAATCTTCAATGAATTATGATCACAAATAAAAGGGAAGTATACATACACCACACACAAGGAGTAAGTGTGAATAAGGTATAACCAAAGGGAATATCATAATGATAGATATTAAATAATGGAATTAAATCATAATAAGACTTTTATAATGTAAAATAGGCATATATGATCATAAATTTTGTCCAAAATATGTTAAAATATGTAAAAATAGTGTTTAAGATACATTATAGAAGAGCATATTTAGTGTCATTTAAGGGAAAATATTAAAGAGTCTTTAAAACGAACAAAGGAATAATTGTTTTCCTAAAAAATAAATGAACTAAGATTGTTTTTTCATAATATAAAGAGTTAATTTAGAAAAATATTGGTTTCTTAAAGTATATTATGAAGTGTACATGAAAATTTGTTTGAAATGGAAAGTTTTCTTTAAATAGGGCTTGCTTATTAGGAGGAATTGAAAAGAGGAGCTTATAAAATAAGTATTTCCCCATAAAAGAAAGATGAAATTCTCTCAATACATAATTTTACAATATATAAATATAATTTAGAATAAATATATAAAAATAAATAAGAATTAATATGTGTAAAATATGGAGATATCATAACTAGAATGAAAAAGGGAGAGTTGGGGTGAATCCCTTACAAAGATCATATCATTTAGGTGGGAATTAATAATTTGCATGATTATGTGTGAAAAAATTATATCCAAAAAATGGATAGGTGGGAATAAAAAATAAATAAATAAACAGTGTATTCTACACATAATCATGGAATAATATAATAAATGATGTAGTCGTATAACACAATGAATGGAAATTGAGTTATGAAATCCCTTACATTATCTTAGAAAGTGTTCTACGCCAGTACATAATATCAAGAATAATTAAATTAAATTCATAAATAATTTAATTTAAAAACAATTCAAATATAATTTATTTTGATAAATTTTATTATGTTCATTTATGGACATTTTTAAGAGTTATAAGATTCAATTTCATTGTTCGTGAGTGTTCGTTTCCTTAGTTTTCATGATTGGTTCACTCACATACATGTATGAAAGATCATGTAAAATGGGAAATGATATCCAGAAATGAAATTATTTATTAATAATTAAATTAAAGAATATTAAAGGGTCTTATATAACATTTTTTCTAGATATGATGATTATTCATTAGATATAACATTAATGATAAACGTTTATATTATGTTTGGAACTTCTCGATCATCGCTCAATAGTTTTGTTTTATTAAATAATATTATGCATATATACTAGTTCCATAACACTAAATAAATTTTAACATAAATTTAAAAATCACTTTTAACCATTATAATTGTTTTATGACCATCCTTGAAGGCTGTAATGGAAAATGAAAATGCATCATCCACGATGGCGGTAAATCGACACATTAAAGATGATGTTTTCATTTTTAGAATAAAAGGGAGAGGAGAAGGGGTTTGATGATGAATATTCCATTAAAATAATAAATTTATAATATATATAATATAATTTAGTTATCATTCATGTTTTTATAGATTATTTAAGGAAATGATAATAAATTAAAAGAAATTTAAAAATGAAAGGGGATTTTACCTCTTGAATTCCTCTCCTTGAGAAACATACTAGGGAACTTTGAAATGGTATTTTGGGTTAGACCAGCAGATGGAATGTAGGGTATTTTTTTTCAAAAGTGATTGGTCGTAAATTGTACACATATGAAGACATTGTAGGTGTTAGGATAATAGGTCGTCAGGGGTGGTATTTATAGTGGAGGAGATGGGTGTGTTTTGATTATTTTATTCATTATTTATTATTTTTTCTCAAGACTATAAATTTTGATGATTATTTTTACTAAATAAAGTAACTAGGAATGTTATTTGGAAAAAATGGTTCTTAAATCATCCATAAATTATCCATGACTTGATAATTAATGCATTTAGCTTATACCTTAAAATATTGTATTTCATTATTCATCGAAAATTCAACTATTTTAGAAAAATACAAAAAAAAATCAACCTTATAATTTGGTGACATGTACAATTCTAAAATGGAACCCATTTTTTGAAATTAAATTTATAAATATGAGATATATAATTTTTAATTAAAATTTCATTTATTCGAAAAATACCAATTTAAAAATTATAACTCATTTTATGGTACCTCGAAAAATTATTTTAGGTCTCATAAAATTATCATATAATAATTAGAAAAACAATATTAATTTACAAATATATTTTCTGAAAATATGATTCCTTTTAAATTAGTATATTTCTTATAAAATTTTAAATATACATTTACATTTCACAAAAAGTAAAAACCCTTAATTTAACATTTTTAATATTTTTATTTACGTTTTCAATGATATAAAATATATCATTTTTTAATTTACAAGATAAATAAATTTTATTTATAATTTCATAGCTGAGGTTATTATTCTAATGGTCACATTACTATTCCTAATGTTCAAATTACATTTTATAAGGGTTACATTACTATTTCAATGGTCATGTTAATATTTAATCACTATTTGTTTATTCTCGATGTTGTGTGAATAATATTCTATCAAATGAATTTAATTTATTCAAGATGATTTATATCATAAAATTTAGAGGTGTTATTTTATTCCCTCATATTGAAATGTCTTACTCAAATTTGTTTATGAATTTTTCCTTCTAAACAGATGTGGGTGGTTATTCATCATAAAATCCCCAGGTTCCCATATTGAAACATCAATTTTATGGTTTCTCCAAAGAACCTTTACCAGTCAAGTCATCAATTATATCAATACATGATCTGTCATGTCATGAATTTCGATAGGATCTTCACAGTAAGAAAATTCAGGTTTCTGTTCTATTTCTTCATGGGTGAGTAAATGCATTGGGTCTAGATTGTACTTCTTGAACCCTGATATGTGGAACATGTCAGGAACTTTAGAGATACTTGGAGGAATTTCTAATAGGTAAGCTTCATATCAAATTCTTTCCAGAATTTAAAATGATCTGATGTACCTAGGGCTCAGTTTCCCTTTCTTATTGAACCCCAATACACCTTTCCACAGAGACACTTTCGTAAAGATATTATCTCCCACTAGATATTACAAATACTTTATTTGGTTGTCTGCATAACTATTTATCTTACTTTGATATGCTTTAATATAATAATGAATTATATTTACCATTATTTTTTTCTCATCAATAAGTTCTAGACCAATAATCATCCTCTCACCAATTCATCCCAACAAGTTGTAGTTTGGTAACTCTTACCAAAAAATGCTTCATATGGTGTCATTTTAATACTACAATGGAAAATATTATTATAGGAAAATTCCACCAAAGGTAAATACTGAACTCACAAACCTTTAATTTCATGTGAATAAGATCTAAATATGTCTTCTAATGTTTCAATAGTATTTTTAGATAATTTTTTGGTTTCAAGGTGATAATAAGTAATCAAATTAAGATTAATATCCAAATCCTTATAATGATTATTCAACAATTTTGATATGAAATTTAGATCCTAAGTAGATACAATTGATATAGGTTCACCAAGAAGTCTTAAAAATTCACCAATATAGAGTCTTTCTAAAAGATCCGGTGGAAAATCCTCCCTTATAGAGAGGACATGTGAAGATTTGGTTAGTTGATCCACAATTACACACATTATTTCATTATTTCTAGGATTATTTAGTAATCCATTGATGAATTACATAGTAATGTCATCACAATTATACATATTAATATCTAGAGGTATCATGACTCCTATAGGATTTTTTCTATCAACCTTCACTTATTGAAAAACTGGGTATCTTGACACATAGTCCGCAATTTATAGCTTCATATTATCCCAAAAAACGTTCCATTAGATCTCTATAAATATTTTTTCAACCATGTTTTATAAATAAATTTTATTTTTGAGCATCATATAATAGTTCCCTTTTTAGCTCAGGTATTGATGGAATACATAACAACTTTCAAAATTTCATAATTTCATCCACATACATGAAGTCTTACAATCTTTCATCTGTAGTAGCTTTAATTTTCTTTTCAAAATTCTCGTCATTAGATTGAGAACCTTTTATATTCTCTAGTAAAGATTGTTGTGCAATTATTTGAAAAGGGATTTATGTTTCCCCTTCCATAAAAATTCACATATACATATTTACCAGATCCATGAACATATGATCTTTTTCAATCCTCATTTGGGTTATAAGTCTTGGATATTTCCTGCTTAATGCATCTACTACCTTATTTTATTTTTCTGGGTGGTAGTGTACTTACTAGTCATAATATTTTAGTAACTCGAGCCATCGTCTTTGCCACATGTTTATTTTTTTCTATGTAAATATTTATTTAAAAGTAATGTAGTCTTTGTAGATATCTCACATCTTTCCCCATAGATATAGTGTTTCTATATATTCAAATCAAATATTACAATTACTGACTCAAGATCATGATTTTGATATTTTTGTTCATGAGTCTCCAACCACCTTGATGCATATTCAATAACATTATCATTTCATATATGGACACAACCTTGTCTTTACATTGATGTATCACTGTATATTAAAACCCCATCATTTTCTAATAGTAGAGTCAAAATTGAAGCATTGAATAATATTATCATCAATTATTCAAAAAAATTATCCAAATTATTTTTTATATACGATCTTAACTCCTATATCTGTGATCTTGGTTATCAAGTTATCCAATCGAGAAATATTATGAAAAAAATGCTGATATAAACCTTATAAACCAATAAAACTATGTACCTCAGTTTTGTTTGTTTTTGTAAGACATTATTGTATTTTTGTTGTATTTGAAGGATCAATTGAGATTCCATCCTTAGAGATAATATGGCCAAGAAAAGAATTTTTTTGAAGCCAAAATTCACACTTCCTAAATTTACCATATAACGAGTAACATCTAAATATCTCAAGAAAAATTAGAAACTGCTTCTCATGGTCTCCTTAGATTTTAGAATACACCAAAATAACATCAATGAATACTATAAAAAATAATAAATAGTTTAATTGCATATTCTATTAATTATATACATAAAATCATAGCCTGATTTAGTTAATATAAATGGAAAACTATGAACTAGTAATGTCCAAACCTCATCAAAAAAGATGTCTTTGGAATATATTCCTTCTTTACCCTCAGTTGATTATACCCTAAACAAAGGTTAATCTTAGAGAAATATTGATCTCCATGAATTTGATCAAATAAATCATCAATATGAGGTAGAATATAATTTTTCTTATTTGTAATAGAATTTATTTCTCTATTGTCAATGCGTTGATTCAACAATCCATATTTCTTCTTAATAAAGTGACCATAGTCTCCTCATAGTGAAGCACTAGGATAAATAAATCACTTATTACTAAACTCATCTATTTTTTTCATCTATACTAACTCTGAAATGGACATTCAATAAGGATACATTGATATTGGGCTTTTATTAGGGATTTAATCAATGGTAAACTCAACTTCATGCTCTGGGGGAGTGTTCATGTAATTCATCTGGAAATATATCAAATTATTCCGGTATAATTGGTAAATTATCAATTTGAAGATGAATAACCTTATCCTTAGATGTTTTTTCTTCTTACTCCACCATAATATCATTCAGTACAGCTATTGTGTGTGTATTTAGAGAAGAATCAGATGATTATGTTTCATCTAAAAAGATAAGGGATTTTATATCTTCCTCATAAATCACAATTTCCTTCTTCCTGCAATAAATTATCACATCATATTCTGAAATCTAGTCAATACTAAGGATTATAAAAAATTCAACCACAGTAATTATGATATGTTTGGAAAATAAAGCATGTTTATATTATATAACGGGAACTCCTCGAAAAATTTTTGTTTTAATGAGACATCAATTAAGAGTTTAACTAAAAACTCCCATATTAAATCAATATGGAAATATCTAATTTTCTTATCAAATTGGGTATATATAAAACAATGTTATAATATAGAATCAAATAAATCATCAAATAAATTTTATGATATGATTAATTTTCTTTTCACCTCATCATTGGGTACTTCTACTTCAATTATAGTGATCGTATAATCTTGGAAATTTTAAATTGGCCTCTTCTATGGAAAATTCCATTGATGATTGGGAAATTCATTTGACTAATAACCAATTTAATTATAGTTGAAGCATTGAATATAATTTATTAGTTTATTCCCTTGAATTAATTTAATTAATGGCCCTTTTCTCATCACTTATAAAGTAATCCCTTGAATTTCAAACATTTCCTCAGATAATTATTTTGACAATTTTCACATAATAGAAATGGATTCATTCCCCTATTCTTATTTTATGCTTCACCTTTTCCATGGATATCAAAGGACCTATTCTTCCACTGATTTACAATGAACATATAATATCTAGAAAATTCATTCTCCTTTTTATGAAACTTAATACTGTTTCAGAATACAATGAAAATGATTAAGAAGCCAGTGTCCTTCAGAGACATAGTTTAAGAACATAAAATAAATTATCAATATTATCTTCCAAAACATTTATTTAATCAATAATATACATGGATTTTCTTGTGAAGGTAGCCTCATACTCTGTAACATTCTCTTCTTCCCTTTTTATTTATGATAAGGAACTTTCTCTTCATTTCAGTTCATTTTTCACAAGGAAAGTATTTTTTGAATAATGTTCCCTAAAATGTTCTCATTTTAATGTATTATATTTCATATTCTTCTTTTGTATTCTGGATCAAAGACCAACATTTTTTAGAATCACCCTTTAGGAAATATTCAAGCAGTACTTCCTTTTAATTTTCATTGCAACCCAATGCTAGAAATAACAATTCCAGGGACTCAATCCACTACACATCTACCACATGATTAATAATCCTAATAAAATATGAATTCTTCTACCAGACTAAAAATCCAAAATAGGTGTGTTATTATTATTCTTCATAAACTGTATAATTTTTACTTATGTGGTCATTATTTTCTCATCTTTAACACTAACTCTGTTGACTTACTCGGAAGGAAAATCGCTACATTATCTGTCGGTATTTATTCATTTCCTTCCATTATTCACAATCACGAAATAATGGAAACAATAATTTATCTCATGAGTATTGAGACAAAAATTCACTACAATGAGTTATTATAATTCTCATGTTTATTTAACATATATTCCCATTATTTCTAATCAACATGATCTGATAATAACTATAAAAACCTTAAACCTATTAGCCTATAGTTAATGGTAATTTTTTTACAATGTAATGGAAACAAGTGATCACATCACCAAGGATCAATAAATTTAGTAGTATTGAATAACTAGATACATACATGGTTCCCTTATTACATTGGTAATTAATCATAGAACATAAAAAACAGAAAATAAAATGTTTCTTGTAACTTATTCAAAGATTCACATTCATAACATGGGGAAGTAAAAAAATAAAATGGTGAGGGAAAATTCACAGTAATTCTTATTTAAAATAATAATAAGTCAGGTAAAGTCAATATAAAATAGTCATTATGATAAGGTAAATAATATGAAAAAAATTCCCTAAATACACTAAGAAAGAAAATAAAACCATATATTTTTTTTATAGTCAAAACCTCATGGTAAGTAATAATTTCATACAAAATGAATAAAATGATTATTTATTATATTTCATGTATCTAAAAAATGAATTTTTATACAGTCAAGATGGTTAAGAATGTGGGTATAAAACCGTCTGATTCTTATTGGAAATGAACATTAACGGTTTGCCTCCAACTATTTTGTTGCAAGAGACATGTCGATGCATCGAGGGGCTATATAAACTAGGACCTCACCTTCAATAAAATTCCAAATCATTATTTATACATTGATATAACTCATGAACAATATTACTTATTAAAATATCAGTATTGAGTTTAAAATATGGATTTTTAATATTTCCCTAGTTAAAAAAATTAAAAGAAAACACCATAAGTAAAAATGGTAAACATATAATTAAATAATAATATCAATGATAGAATAAATATGGATATTTAATGAAATCTTCAATAAATGATGATTATAAATAAAAGGGAAGCATACAAACAAGACACACAAAGAGTAAGTGTGAATAAGGCATAACCAAAGGGAATATCATAATGGTGTCAATGAAAAAATTTAATTAAATCATACCTTTACATTAATAATGTAAATTAAGTATAGATAATGAATAATTATGTCAAAATTAAGTTTAAATATATAAAAATACTGTTTATGAAACATTAAAAAATTGCCTCTTTAGTGCGGTTTAAGGGGAAATTTTAAAGAGTCTTTAAAAAAGACAAAGGATTTATTTATTTTCATAAAAGAAGAAATGAACTAAGATAGTTTTTCATGATATAAATATTTATTCTATAAAAATATTGGTGGATTTAAACATATTATGTAGTGTTCTTGGAAATGGGTATGAAATTAGAAAGTTCCCTTAAATCGGGTTTTCTTATCGGGAGGAATTGAAAAGAGGTCCATATAAAACATGTATTTCCATATCAAAGGAAGATAAAATGATATAAAAAATTATTTTTCAACATTTAAACATAATTTATAATAATTATATAAAAATAAATAATAACTACATTGGGTTAAATAGGGAGAAAGCATAACTTTAATGAAAAATAGATATTTTTGGAGAATCCCTTTCAATGATCATATCATTGAGGTGAGAATTAGTCAACATGGTGATTATGAGTGACAATAGTATATATAAAAAATGGAGATTTGGGAATAATACATAAATTGTGGATTCCACACATAACCCTTGAATAATATAATTAATGATATAGACGTATAACCCAATGAATGGAAATTCATTTACTAAATCCTTACATTATGTTTGTAAGTGTTTTGAACATGTACTTAATATCGAGGATAAGGAAATAAAATTCATTAATAATTAAATTCAGAACCTATTCAAAATAAATTTTAATTATTAGAATTTTATTAATTTCATTTTTAAACATTTTTATGAGTTATAAGATTCAATTTCTTCATTCGGGGGTGTTCATTTCCTTAGTTCGTGATTAGTTCACCTATATACAAGTATGCAAGAACATGTAAAATGGGAATTGATATGAATAATTTCAATTATAAGCTAGTAATTAATTACATAATATTAAATGGTCATATATATCATTTTTTTCAGATATGTCGATGATTCATTAGATAAAACGTTAATGGTTAATATTTAGATTATTTTGGAATTTTTTGATCAGCACTCACTAGTTTTGTTTTATTAATTAATATTATGTATATATACTTATTGCATAACACTAAATACATTTTAATATCTGTTTTTAAATTTTTATAATCATTATAATTTTTTATGACCATCCTTGAATGCGGTAATGGAAAATGAAAATGAATTGTCTATGATGGCGGTAAATTGACACATCATGGACGTTGTTTTTTATTTTTAGAATAAGAGGGAGAGGAGAAGGTGTTTCATGGTAAATATTACATTAAGATAATAAATTTAAAGTATATATAAGATAATTTAGTTAACATTCGTGTTTGTATAGAGAAGGTAAGTAAAGTATATGAAATGAAATGAATTTGAAATAATGAAATGGGATTTCACCTCTTCAGTTCCACTCCTTGAGAACTTTCTTAATGAACATTGAAATGGTATTTTGGGCCAGAACAAAAATATTGTAATGTGGAGGATATGTTTTGGAAAGGGAATGGGTATAAATTACACAAGATTCATGGATTTTTTGGTGATAGTAGAATAAGTGGTGAGGGGTGGTATTTATAGTTGAGGATTGGGGTTATTTTTAATTATTTTATTAATTTGTTTATTATTTTGGATCAAGACTATGAATATTATTGTTTGATGTCACTTAATATATTAAAAAGTGAATTTTGGTTTAAATAAATGGTTATTAAATCATCTATACATCATCCATGACTCAATAATTCATGTATTTATCTTGTACCTTAAATTACCATCTTTCATTACTGACCAAAACATTCTAATATTTTTGAAAAATCCAAAAATATCAACCTAACATTTTTTTGACATTTATAATTCCAAAATGGACTCAATTTTTTGAAATTAAGTTTTCAAATATTTAAAATTTAATATTTAATCAAAATTAACAATTATTCAAAAAGTACAAATTTTAAAATTATAAGTGGGTTTATGGTAAATTGAAAAATCAATTAAGGTCTCATAAAATTATCTTATAATAAGTAACTGAATGGATTAAAGGAATTTTATTTATTTATTTTTGATAATACCCCTTTCAAGGTATGAGGGGGAACCCTTACCAGGCCCATAGTCTTAGATATTACATGACCCGAAGGTCTTTGACATTACATGACCCGTAGGTTTAGGAGGAATCTATCCATTATATAACTACTTGGAACTGCTCCACCAAAGATTCTATATCATGATGTCAGCTATACAACTCCACATGGATATATATCTAGGATTCCCATGCATGCATACCCTCTATTTATTCTAAATCTGTTAGCTTCGGCTCTAGTGAAAGCGCCTGCTCTAAATCCTCATCTAGATGTCTGCTCCTTGCAGAGTCTTCCTGGTTTATTAAGCCGAATTTTCATGTGTCCCTAAAGCCTTGAGGAGGCCCAAATAACTTTATGTGGCATGAATGCCTTGACTTGGCCCGAAGGCCTTACTATCCCGAAGGCCTTGGGAGGGCCTATGACCTTGAAGGACCTGATGACCAAACCTATGGCTACAAATCCCAAAAAGATGAATCGTTATGGCTTCTAAAATACCAAAAAGTATATGTTATATTACTACTATAGTAACTTGGAAATTATGTCTCCTCTTGGATTAGAACTTGGGTCTCTTGGATGCACTTGTTGAGTCCTCACTAACACGATTGAGGCTCTTGTGCTTATAATCATTATAAAAAATTAATTTTTTAATATATATTATCAAATTAAGCTTTCTTTTAAATTATTATTCTATTTATAAAATTGTTAATATACATTTATGTTTCCAAAAAATAACAACACCTAATTTATCATTTTTAATAAATTTATTTACATATTCCATGATATAAATATATCAGATTTTCATTCATAAGATACATAAATTTTATTTATAATTTCATAGGTGAGGTTATTTTTATAATTGTAACATTGTTATTCTAAGTGTCACATTAATATTCCTAAGGGTTACTTTACTATTTTAATATCCATTTTAATATTTAATCATTTTTCATTTAATCACGATGTTGTATGTAGTATAAGAAATTGAATGAATTGAATTTATTCAAGAAGATACATACAGTAAAAATTTGGGGGTTTATATATGAAACCACTTTGAAACACCATACCCCACCTCCTCTAATAAACAAATAAGACAACACCTTGATCGGGAGAGTAATTCCAAAAAGGTTGATCTACATTGCATGTCACTTCACCCCTTTGGGTATCCTTAAATCCTCTATATGAATATATTACACAAGAGAAAGAAGGAAGAAGAAGTAAATTAATGAAAAGTATTGGCTTTGAAAGTAATTTTTTGTCCACAACTGCCACACCCATGAAATTCATTAACATCCACCATAAAGATAATTAACTTTTTTTAATAATTTAAAGCCCAATAATTAATAATGTTGAAAACCCACCCCCAAAGCCAAGCCTAGGGTTAGTCACTTTCAATTGAAATGTGAAAGAGATCATGGAAGAAAGGAATAGAGAGATAATTAAGGAATGATTTTGGAAGAAGATGAAATAATTGAATTAAATTTATTATTCATTACATTGAAAGGAAGTGAAAATAAAAGGAAAATATGATAGAAAACATAAACTAGCCTAATACTAGCATAGTTTAATGGAAGAACCGTTCAATAGATCACTGATTATTTTTCCACTCACCCTAGGCCTATATTTATAGACTTATCAGATGATACTGCCATCATTAATGTTTCATAACTAAGCCTGGGTAATCTCATGGTCATAAAATAGTTCTTACACCATAATTACCATAAAAATTGTTTTTTTAGTCCACATGATTTTTTAATGTCATGAATTGTGTTCATGAGGTTTAATGTGTGGTGGAGAAAACATTCACAGCATGTTTCAGAAACTAAAATTTCTCTCTAGGTCATCTGTGGGAGTTTCACAGTGTGACCATGTATGTCAGGCTATGAAACTTGTAGGTATGACCCATATCAATTCATTTTCTTCATGTAATGGATTCATGTCATGTATTCCTTCATGTTTTATGTCATCAATGTCATTCATGATGTGAAATGTTATTTTCTAGTACATATGTTTTGTTTTATAAAAATTATTCATATTGAAGCCTTCATCTTGGTCTTCAACTTTTAGTATGTTACTAAACTTAATTTTCATTATTACTGAATCTCTTTTTACAAAGTTTTTCTATTAAACATGTTATCCTTCCATAATTTTAAAACCAGTTAAATACCATCTAGAATAGTAAATGAATGCATAAAATCATTGTGTTTTATATTATAATATGTGTAAAGAATATAAATATGTGAGGTGATCATCTTGAAAATAGTTGGTTGTTTATTGAGCTAATCATCACTCTAATGATTGATGAGAGGGCCTAAGAATACATAACTAGATAGAAACTATCAGGGAATTTTCTTTGGTAAATATACAAGATACTTATGAACCACTGTGAAGGGATTTGATATATTTTTAATTAGAGATCCTACTAGGAGAATGACTATGGATAACATAGATTATAACCTAGAGACTCATATGGTAGTATATACATGTAATTTATGAGTTATTTGTTCTATGTTCATACTTTCAATTTTAAAACCTTAGTAGTATGAGTTTTATCATCTTTCATTTTATTTTTGAAATACTAAATCACTAGATCCAAAATTGAATACTATGTTTTTTTCTCATAACCATTCATAAGAATAAAATGTACTATTTTATTATAGTTCTATTTATTCCTTCATATCATGATATTTTAGTAGAACTATTATAACACCAATGAAAAAATGTTGTTTATGTTTTTGGTGAAAACCATTAATGGATAAACTGATTCATCTCAAGTACATAGATCATCCCTGGTTAATATCCGTGGGATGAATCTCCTAGGAAACCTTGTTATAATATCTATAGTGGAATTCAATAAAATACTAGGAATTGACTATCCATCTATTCATAGAGACCACATAAACTATAAGGATAAGTAAATCACTTCTTAAATACTAAATTACCCTTTTATTCTATAAAAGTTTAAAAGGAATGAGGAATATCATTCGGAAAGGTATTTAGATGCAGGGATATTATTTCATATGAGAAATCATATCTTTCTCAAATTACAAATTAATGGAGAAGATCACAGTTGAAGGCATTCACATTGTAAAGGATTACACTGATGTATTCCTTGAAGAGTTTCTTGGTATTTCCCATAACTATGAGGTTGAGTTATCAATTAAACTTATACCTGGATCTATACTGATATCTATGAATCATTATATAACAGCCCCCATTGAACTATAATAACCTAAGAATATCCCCCATTTTTTTGGTTCTAATGTCTCCTATTATCCAACAGTCATCTTCTCTAGACCATTCACAAGGTTTATCAAGTATTTTTTAATAGTTTCCATCTATTTTTGAGAATGGAGTTATCAATATTCTGGTTCCACAATGTGATGTTCCCATGGTTGGTGTTATTTTTTCTCCTTTTTTTCTTTAATGGTTCCTCAGGTGACCCTGAGTAATAACGAGGATGCATAAAACACATCCCATAAGTCCTCAGAGTTTTTGTTAAAGGATAATACTCTTCGACAGGTGGTCATGTTGACCCCTAGTTTTCTTCAGTGTGTTCTCCAAACAGGTTGCAGTTCTGGGGCACTAAAGAGGCAGTGGAGGGCCAGAATTCTGCATGAATGAGGTAAATAATAGGTACAAAGGATTTTTCTTCTCTAGTATGGTGTGAGTTTATTACTCGATCTATATTAAGATTGGATTTTCTCCTAGTTTGGTCATTGTGTTAGTTATTTATATAGGTTTTAAGGACCCCTCATTTGGAACATCAGGGGTTTGGGGGATCTGTCAAAGAACACCTATGAATATAGAAAATCAAGAAAAATACATGCCTTTATTATGGTTACTTTAGACCATAATATCCATGTGGATCATATCTCATCTACATACAAAATATGGATTTTTTTTTTAAATTAATTCATGGAAACCCTGGTAATGGGTATATCTATATTTTTTGGAAACAAGAAGTCACAGTTGTTTTCATGGATGATTCTCAAAAAAATTATTCCAAAAAAATAAATGTGAGTACCACAGATTTCTTCTTTTTATTTGTTAATTCTAAATATTATGTTTCTGATAGAAGATTTATATATAATAACCTATCCAAATTTGAATTAATGAGATTATAATTGTTTGTTACATGATACATAGACACAATTACAAGTCTTTTGGAGAAAAAAAAGTAGTTGTTTTCTCTTTCGTAGTGATTTAAGATTTCTACGATTTTATTTCCTCAAATGGTTTGGCAGATATGGGGTTTTGGGTGACTAAATTCACATGGTGTAACAATTAAAAAGGGAAAAGAAGAATATGGTGCAGATTGGATCAATGTATTTCAAACATCAAAGACTTTGACACATTTTCACAGGCCTTAATTACCCACTTCACTAGGTCATTATTTGACCATTCATCTATAGTGACGAATCTCAATATATAGGATAATATGTATAATCACTTTTTTCTTCTATAGATGTATGAGGGTGCATGTACATTTGGATGTTCTTATAATGTCTTAGGATCAGTCAAAGATAGGAACATCTTGGATTAGTGAGCTGTCTTCATAGCTTATAGTGGGGGGTCTACAAGTCTGTTTCTATAATATATTGATTAAATAATTCAGTATGGAGGGAATCATGTAGGACATTTAAATAATAAAGTAAAATATCCAATAAAATAGAAATAATGATACATATGTGATCATAGGGTATAAGAAAAACATGTTGGTAGAGAAATTGTTAGAGATCAAAAGGGTGTGTAGGGAAAAGGAAAGAATCGCTTAGATTATGGAGGAGTAGGAACATTGGATTTTTTAGGAGTGTATGAGATAGACAATATAACCCAAAGGATCAATCTAGTACTAGATGATGGATCCTATACATTGGATTTCGAGGTTGATGGGATAATAGTTATGGATCACTTTTTAAAGCTCTCAGAAAGCATGAGTAGTATTATTTGGGGAAGGAACGACAGGTAAAATGATGATAATCAGTTTATAAACAAAATTCCTAGACTGTTTTAGGATTTGGAAAATGATTATTCGAGAGCTATCCCAGAAGAGGAAGATATCAAAGAGATGTTTCTAAGAATGAAACAGGAAAGAGCATTGGGGAAAGATGATTTTTCAAGTTTCATTTATGTGACTACATGGGGTATTATTAATGATCATGTAGGGTAGGTGGTGAGGGGTTAATTCAAAGGTAAACCACTTATCAAGGAAGTATTTTATTTAAAAGTGGTATACATTATAAAGGTTAAGGAACCTTATAATCTCAACCATTATAGAACCACTTGTCATTGGAATTGTTTCTATAAAATTATTACTTGCCTCATTAATATAAGACTAAGATGCATTATTCCAAGACTAGTTTTGAAGGAACAATATGGTTTTGTGTAAGGGAAGAGCATAAATGGGGTGTTTGGGGGATCAATAGAGATGGTTTATGACGTTAATAAAAAACTATAGTTTCCAATGTTATGATCAAAGTGGACATGATCAAGGCTTATGATTAGTTAGAGTGGAGTTTCAATGTTAGAGTCATGAGGAATTTTGGCACTAAGAAATGGGTTTGTGATTTGTACTTCATGTGTTTTGAATCTCCATAGATAAGAAATTATATTATGGGGAATGGTTTTGGATTCCTAAAGTCTATGAGGGGATAAGTTTGGTAGACCATATTTCACCCAGACAATTTATTATATCTCAAGAATCAATTATAAGAAATATCCAAAAAGGACTATAAGAGGGAAGAAGAATAATTTTTAGAAATAGGTTCAAGGATAATATTGTGTCTCAGCTTATGTTTTTTGATGATTTTCTTTTCTTTCAAAATGGAAAGAAAAATATTATTAGTGTATTCAAAAGAATAATGTAGGATTATGGTAATTATAGTTTCTGATGGATTAATCATTGAAAATAAGTGTTTTATTGTCAAACAATTACTCATCTGAATGTAGTAGAATGATACAAGACAAATTAGGAATGAAAAGGTGATTCATACTAATGGATTATCATATTGTACCTATATAAGAATGAGGGATTAAGAAATTTTTATTTGAGGGTTTCATCATTTATATCAAGAGATTGATATGCAATTAGAAAAATAATTTTTTTTCATTTGGAGGGTGGATCACTCTAGAAAATAGTGTTCTAACTACCATCCTAATGCATGTCATTTATATTATCAATGATCTGAAGTGGAACATCAAGAGGCTAGAAAATAGCAATGGAAGTACACATTTTGGATACGAATCAGAATAGAAAATAGCAATGGGATTTTTGGAAGTGAATGGGGATACAAATTGATGAAGGTAGGTTAAATCTAAATAGTTATATGGAAACCATGTATGCAAGGTAAACATGGTATGTTATTTAAGGGAACTCGCTATATGTGATATTTATGAGGAACATTTATGTAGAATACTAGAGGAGATGGGAAAAGGAGAAGTGAGAGATTGTCTAACCTTGTGAGATTCATGATCGATAATTTGAAGGTTCTTAATGATAAAACTTGCCTGATTGTGTGGTGTGGGATATTATTTTTTTGGAGGATAGATTGGAATGCGAAGAACTTTTTTTCTTGGGTGTCTAGTGTCATAGATTTATTTTAGGGAATATATTCTATATACTGAGTTTATTAACACCACTCTCAATCAACAAAAAAAATATTTTTTATTTAAATATTATTCTGAATGACGATCCTAATAGATAAATATTCTCAAAACCATCCTTTGGAAATTTCTATGGTTGGTAATTTTGATCTAAGATACATGTGAATAATGAGACTGATGAATGGAAGTCAAAAATATGGTTCACAAAGAACTCAATGTATATAGGGTTTTTGGCGTGTCATGTGAGGTATCAACCACACCCCACTGAAAACAATGTTTAGAAAAAGGGAGTGGTCGTGACATCATATTGTTGTTACTTCACCTCACTATGTCAGAAAACCATCTGGGAACATTTTCTATAAGTTAATAGGATATTTAAATTTGGAACTTTTTATTTCATGTAATTTGAATTATTTGATGTGTGGAAACAATGTTTAATTTCATGGCATCATGGTTCCATGGTGCTGGACAGTAAGGTGTGTGGGATGAAGCATGAGTATTATCTTTCATGGTGGTTTTCTGGGAGATATGGGAGGCTATAAATAAGGAAAGTGGTGCCTATAGTTCTCTTCACGATTTTTTCATGTTTTCGTAAAATATCCCATGGAGTAACTTGGTGCACTTGTCAATGGTACGTGATCTTATTTAATGTCAAGGGGGACCCTCCCAAGATTATTCATGAAATCATATGGAACTGGTGGAAGTAGAAAAGGGATATAAGTTTAATAAAATCCACCAAATGTGTGGCTAAAGATGAATGTGTATAGTTCATGTGTTTCTGGATAAATGTCAGCTGGTGGATTGGGGGAGGATAGTAGGGTATTGGTAATCTTGTATTTTGGTTTTTATCACGGTCTAGAAAACATGATTGGATTATAGGAAAGGGATATGGTCATTGGTCTTATGATATACATGTTCTATAACATTAATATTATAGAGGTTGAATTGTATTCTACTATTCTGGTTGAACTTATTCATTTCAATGATTGAACTCCAAGGGAACTAATCTATTTTTTTAATAAAAGAAATCAGTTCATTAACTACGGCATTGGTATGGGGAAAATGTTGAGGGAAGGTAATTGTTCTGTATAATCTTTGTAATGATAAAGAAGACTTTGAAAGATAATTATTATATATACCTATATAGGGTCCTTACCAGATGACTGCTGTAACGACCTAATATTTTTCAAGGGAAATTATTTTCTTATAATCATGTCAGAATAACAAGAAATCACCACAAAATGAACTACTAATTTCTATGTCACCTTTAATCCAAATAATGTCACTTTTGTGATGTGAATTTCGGAAATCTGACATACACGGTTGTGATCAGTAAGTTATTTGGAGTCCGATAAAAAAACTTATTTTTTGGTGAAGAGTAACCTACCCTTATGAATAGTAATGTACCCTTATGAATAGTTATATACCCTAATGAGTAATATCCTTACCTATGACAGTATATAAATAATATTCACGTTTAAGTACGATATATCTATGTTTTGGAATAAGTAAATAAATGTTTTAAAACTGTTTTTAGAATAAATTATGATTTTAATTAAATATTAAATTAATCATTTTTATAAAATTAATTCTTAAAAATGGACTTCCATTTTGGATTCTACACATCAACAAATGGTTTGGGTGAATTTTTTGGATTTTTTTGAAGTACTTGAATTTTTTATGAATAGTGAAATACCATAATTTACAAAATAAGCTAAATACTCTAATTATAGAGTGATGTATGATTTTATACTGATGTAAGACCAATTGATTCAGATTAACATGATACAATTACTCTTTTTTTCATTTAAGACTCACTATTCCTTGTTTTTTTGGAAAAATAATAAATTAATGAATATAAAATTGAGAAATCTCCTCTCCCATCCACTGTAAAAACCCACCATAACTCCCTCATCTATTTACTCCTATCAAGCCTAGTTCCCCCTCCAAATTCTGTCCAAATATCTTATCAATCTCCTCTCCCACGTCCAGGAAGCCCTGGTCTCACAAAAAGACCAAAACCTCCCCCTTAAGGAGGCTCTCAAGGAATCTTGGTTCAAGAGGTTAATTCCTCTTTTCAATTCTTTGTTTTTTCTTTTCAAATTCATTTGTTTTCTTTTTCTATTATTAACTATCCTTATCCAAATGTTGTGATGAATCCAGTACCATACATGTACTGGACTGTTTTCATGACTGTGGAATAAGTTATCATCATCTCTTCCTTTTGCTGCCTTTTATACTAGTAGCAAGAACACCATCTGAGATGTGTAAATTTACCACATTCAAGGATGATGGGCTTTTGATTTATTTTATCATTGTCAATCATGGTCATGAAACTATTCTTGTTAAGGTTGAAACAGATTATTATATATGTAATATACCATATGTAAGGTTCAGTAATCCCTTCATACAAATGGTATTATGTTATAAATTAAAATGAGTTCGTTGTAATCAAAACCCACAAATTAACCGAAACAGTTATCATTACTATTCTATAGAATAAATCATCATCATTCCATGTTAAAAAGTTATATAAATGTCCACTATCTCCTATGTATGATCATAAATAATTCTAAAATTCAATTCTGGAGATTTTATTCCATTTCACATGAACTCCATTACTTAAGAACAAGTGAACTAATTAGGAAAATAATGAAAACAAACATTGAGGAATAATAAAATTCAGTATAATAACTGATCAATAAGGGAATAAATGAACTAAATAGAATTTTGATAAACTAAATACATATTTAATAGGTTCATAAATAATTTACTAATAATTATAATTTCATATTCTAGGAGCTTATTTTCAAGAGTGGAACACATACGGATTTAAGGTAAGGGTTTTTTTCGCCCGAACTTCCATTTTCATTCGGGTTACATTTATGGTCTAATTACCTCGACGAAATTATGGTATATTATTATGTAATCCTCATAAAATCTGTGTGAGTGTTATATATATGTTTACCAGCTAGAACCCTTCATTTTTTGTGGATAGTTACGCATTTTAAAAGGACCTTTCAAAATTATTTCCGAAATACAAGCCCGATCTGAAGGAATTTCTCTAATTCTTACATATCTTAAAGGGAAATATATAATATGT
This sequence comes from Viscum album, assembly GCA_963277665.1. Lineage (NCBI taxonomy): Eukaryota > Viridiplantae > Streptophyta > Magnoliopsida > Santalales > Viscaceae > Viscum > Viscum album. The sequence goes on along the minus strand of OY728134.1, from coordinate 627,115,365 downwards.
TTTTGGAAACCATTATCTTTATAAAATCACCCATGTTATTATGAAAAAATATCTTACTTCACTTCTGGTTTTAATCAAATATTTTTCGAGAATAGGTCTTTTTTTTCAAAGTAAAAGAGTATTTATCTCAAGATTTACTCGAAGATTTTATAAGAGTATCTTCATATATTTAAACATTATTTTAGATTGTTATATATTATTGGGATTATTATTCCATTTTTTCATCTACCACATTTAATTTAATAGATTATGATATTTTTTTCTATTAATGTTTTATCTTAAAACCATTCATCTGTTTACTTCAAACGGTTTGTGTTTTTTCATAATGTTCAGGGAAAGCTATTTACATTTCATATATTAGTTTCAATATGAGTGTGTATGTTGTTTATGTTTATCCCCATTCATATGAGGAATTCATTGGAAATAGTAAGTGTTGGTTGGGGCCCCTATAGCCCCTTAGTGCATAGGTAGGTCTCGTGAGACAAACTACGGTCTTGGCACAAGGCATTGGCAAAATGATTATTTATGGTTTTGGAATGAGGCCTTGACAGTTTGGTTATGTTGTCCTGCATTATGAATTCCCTCATTATGAAAATAGTATTTATGGTTCATGTGGTTATTCGACTAGTCAAATACCTATGATTATGTTATGTAATGGAAATATTTAGTAAACTCAATTTTCTTCCTTATTATGTTCATGTTTACATTTAGAGGCAGGTGTTTTCAATTATTCACCATTTATAATGATTATGTTATCTTCCACTATATTTATTATGCTTAATAATCATTTGGGATCACCCCTTTATTATGTTTCATTTTCATAGGACATGAAGAAGTTTATTATGAATGACATGCGGAAATAACCTTGGAGTTATGGATGTTGTCTAAAGAGTTTCTATGTTTCATTTATTTTCAAGTTGTAATGGTTAACTTATGTATGAATCTTGTTTCCAATAATACTAAACAACTCAGTCCATTGAGATGCTTATTCCTTTTTTATATTCCAATGAAACCATATAAGGCACTGGCTATGGGAAACTGGGGTCGGGTCCTTACAGTTGGTATCTAAAGATGTTTAGTAGAAAACTTGAAAACTATATTTAGAAAACATAGATTAGGAAAGAGTCAATAAGATAGTCTTTGAAGATAAACATACAAGAACATAATGGTGTTTTGGTAAATAATATATTATGTGGATATTTCAACCAATATATCCCTGTCTAGATACGAGTAGGTAGAGGAAGTTCTGGCACAGATGTAACTAGAAGTGAAAGCTCAAACAATGAGTTTCGGGCTTGACCTGGGGTATCCTGGTACACGAAAATTGACCTTACTTCACTATTGTTTATGAAATTTATGGGGTATATTCTTAGGATAATTTACATTTTCTTTACAATCCATTATAAAGGATTTAAATGTAAATTTTTCCTCAACGATACCATGCTTAAGATTAAGAGAAGGGCTATGCGTAGAATTTCGATTTATGATAAGTATTTTTCTACCTTGGGATTATAAATTATGATTCATACCCTAATCTAGTGTATTCCATTATTTATAAATGGTTCCTAGTGAATGGAATGGAAACCACATGAATGCGTGTTTCCCCTGTAGGGATTTCCCACCGATGAAAGATAATGATATTGGGTCTTGTTCTGTGACTGCGGTTGAGAAACTTTTAACTATACTAGGACAACATACTCAGGTTATGAATAATAACCTTAACTATATGGAGCATTCGGATCCACCACGTAGAGGATCTATGTTAAATCACTTTACACAATAACAGCCTCCATCATTCAATGGGACTACAAAACCATTTGTAGTAGAGCAATGGATATGTTCCATAGAGAAGATATTTCTCACTTTGGGATGTAAAGAAAGGGAGAAGGTTGTCATGGAAGTTTATCATCTAACGGTAGACGAAGATTAGTGGTGGTCATTAATCCAAAACACAAAGGAGGAGGAAGAAATAGAAGAGATGGAATAAATGAATTTTTAAGGAAATATTCATAGAAAATATTTCCCTTGTGGACAATGAGCTGATATGAAGAGTAAATTCTTGAATCTAAGCTAGAAGAAGGATGAAAATGTATCCAAGTATGAAGCCAACTTTACAAGGATAGAAAGACATGTTTCAGACTATATATGTAATCTAAGGAGAAAAATTGATCGATTCATTGATGGTTTAAAACCCTTCCTCTGAAGGGCTCTAGTATCCAAGAATTTATCATCATATGAAGACATAATTTCATGTGCTATCAAGACAGAAAAAGAATTATCTAAGTCTTCTGACATTAAGGGAAAGAAAGATAATAAGAGGGCTGCTGAAAACTCTAGGAAAGAAAATAACGAAATGAGGAAGAAGGTAAGAGGTGATTTTTTATCATTTATTAATGATGGGAAGAAACACCCTGGCACTTGCCTGAAGGGAATGTGAGTCTATTAAAAGTGTTGTGAAAAGGGCCACCTATCTCAAGATTGTAAGGGGAAGAAAAAAAATACCAATTTTTTGTGCTGCAATTTTAGTGAGATGGGACCTTATGCACATGAATTTTCTATGCGACAGGGAAATGTTCCCCAAAGATGGCCAAAGGAGCAAGGCCAAGCTTATGCGGTCACAACTGTGGAGGTTGAAGTTCCTGACAAAGTGGTGGTAGGTACATTTATTGTTTCATCCAACATAGCCAATACTATATTTGATTATGGATCATCACATTCATTTATATCTTCCCATTTTTTCAGGAAAATTAGATATGTTCAATTTGATTTAATAAAGAAGTTATTAGTCAAAAGCCATAGTGGATGTATCATTGCAACAAAGGCGTGCCGATTAGTCCCCCTCATGACACATAAATGCGCTTTAGTTGCTAACCTCATCGTCATACCGATGGTTGACTATGATATAATTCTCAATATGAATTGGCTATCAAATTATAATGCGAATATCTATTACAAGAATAAGGAAGTTACAATTTTTTAGAATGGTGTGAAATACTTTATTTTTAGAGCATAAACCTCACCATTTGATTCTAATTATGATCCAATCCAAGTAGCTCTACTGAATTAAATTATTGGGGTGGAAGGGAATGAAATAAATATGGGTGAGTAGATTAATGTACAGATAGATGATGTACCTATTGTACAAGAATATGTTGACTTATTTCCATAGGATTTACTTAGACATCCTCAAGAGCGATAAATTGAGTTTTTCATCGGCTTAATTCCTAGTTCAAGGCCCATATCAAAGGCTCCTTATAGAATGTACACTATGGTGTTAGTGGAACTAAATAATCAACCAGATGAATTATGTGATAAAGGATTAATTTGAACTAGTGTTTCTCCATGGGAATCCCCTATCCTCTTTTCAAGAAAAGAAATATGGATCAATATGGTTGTTCATTGATTATAGGAAATCAATGCTATTACAATAAAGAATATGTATCCACTGCCACGAATTGATGATTTATTTGAAGAACTTCATAGAGCCCAATATTTTTTGAAGATTGATCTTTGAAATGTATATCATCAGTTTCTTGTGAGGAAGGAAGACATTCCAAAAATAGAATTCTGAACTAGGTACGAGCATTATGATTTTACAGTGATTCCTTTTGGACTAACTAATGAACCATCTGTTTTTATGGATCTGATGAATAGAGTTTTCATGGAAAATCATGATGAATTTGTAGTGGTGTTTATTGACTACAACCTAGTATACTCTAAAATCCATGAAGATCATGAAAATAACCTACGCACTATTCTGAAGAAACATAGAAGAAATAAATTATATGGGAATTTTAGAAAGAGTGGGTTTTGGCTCCAATCAATTTCCTTTATGGGCCACATTTCCTCTATGGATGGAATATCGGTAGATCCTGCAAAGACAAAGGCAGTTCATGAATGGCCTTCTTCAACGAATTTAACTGAGGTATGCAGTTTTATTAGTTTAGCAGGTTATTATCGGAATTTCATTCAGAACTTCGCCTAATTTTCCAACCCAATGACTATGCTCACACAAAAGGGGGTTAAGTTCATATAGAAAATGGAATGTAAAGAATGTTTTGAAGAATTTAAGAACATGTTAGTGAATGATCTGATCCTAACCCTACCATCGGGGAATGATGGGTTATTTATCTATAGTGATTCATCAAAAAAGGACTTGGTTGTGTCCTTATGCAGAATGATCTAGTGATTTCCTATGCATCTAGGTAGCTAAAAATTCATGAACAAAACTATCCAACTCATGATCTTGAGTTAGCAGCAGTAATATTTTCTTTGAAGATTTGGAGAAATTACCACTATGGAGAAAACCGTGAGATTTATACAGATCATAAGCGTTTGAAATATATATTCTCACAGAAAGAACTCAACATGTGCCAACGTAGATGGATTCAGCTACTTAGATATTATTATATCACAATACACTACCACCCACAGAAGGAAAATATGGCAGTAGATGCTTTGAGAAGAAAGTATCATTGAGTTCTGAACAAGATGGGAGTTAAAAGGGATCCTTTGTTTATGGATCTAGTAAATATGGATATGGGAATTATCAATTAAGGTAAAACGTAACAACTTTTCCAACGGTTTCCAAAACTTCTTTACCAGAAATGATAAAATGTTCTTAGGCTTATGATGAAGAGTTTTAAACTAAAATTAATGCTATAAATGATGGGAAGTCGATAGAATTTGTATTTGAAGGTGGCATTTTGAAATTTGGAAAAAGGATTTGTGTTCCTGCTATTCCTAATCTAAAGAAAGAACTATTGGAGGATGCTCATAGCACTAATTTTTCTATACACCGTAGTAGAAAAAAGATATATAGGGATATAAAGAATCATTTTTGGTGGGAAAACATGAAGAAGAAGATTGGTGATTTTGTGTCGAGATATTTGGTGTGTCAATAGGTGAAGGATGGAAGACAACGTCCTAGAGGAGTCATGAAACCCCTTCCTATTACTATGTAGAAATGGTATGATATTACAATGGAATTTGTCATGGGACTACCAAAGACTCCAAGAATGAATAATGCGGTATGGGTCATTATTGACCGTCTTACAAAATCAGCACATTTTATTTCTATAAGAGAATATTTACCACTTGAATGTTTAGAAAGACTACTTATTAATGAAGTTGTAAGACTCCATGGTGTACCCTTACCAACTGTTTCATATTGTGATCCATGTTTTACATCACAATTCTAGAAAAGTTTTTAGAAGGCCCTAGACAGTGATCTTCATTTGAGCACTTCCTACCACCCACAAACATATGAAAAATAATAACGGAATATTCAAACATTGGAAGACATGTTGAGGTCTTGTTCACATGACTTTCATGGAATATGGGATCAATATTTACCTCTCATTGAATTTTCATATAACAATAGCTTTCATTCAAGTATTCAGATGGCACCATATGAAACTTTGTATGGAAAGGGATGTCGTGCACCATCTTGATGGGATGATATTGATGAAAGAAAGCTCATAGGCCCAAAACATGTTAATCAAACAACTAAAAATGTGATGATTATCCAATCCCATATAAAAATAGGTCAATGTAGGAAAAAGAGTTATACTGACAACTGGAGAAAGGATTTTGAATTTGAATTATGAAATCATGTTTTTTTAAAGGTATCAACATGGAAGGTAATTATAAAATTCGGTAAGAAGGGAAAATTAAGTCAAAGGTACATCGAAACTTTTGAAATTATGGATCAAATTGGAGCCGTAGCTTACCGTTTGGCAATACCGCCACGTCCCTCCAAAGTTCAAAATTTGTTTCATGTGCCAATGTTAAGGAAATATATTCCAGACCCAGCACATGTACTCACCTATGAAGATATATAACTTGAGCCCGATCTATCTTATTGCGAAGATCCTATCGAGATTATTTATACTAGTGAACAAGTATTGAGAAATCGAACGACTCATCTATTAAAGGTTCATTGGAGGAACAATAATATGGAAGAGGAAACATGGGAGCCTGAGGAGCTTGAAGACATACCCTTATCTTTCTAGGTAACAATTTTTGAATTTCAAGGAAGAAATTTTTGTAATGAGGGGAGAATGTAATGAACAAATAATTCTTAAGGGAATTCCTTTCTTATAAACTTTTAAAATCACATGAAATCACAAGATAATGAACTACTAAGTGCTATGTGACCTTTAAACATAAGTTTGTCACTTCTGTGATGTGAATTTAGAAAATCTGATATACACAATTGCGATCAATATGTTATTTGGAGTCTTATAAAAAAATTAATTTTTTGTTAATAGTACCCTACCCTTATGAATAATAACATACCCTTATGAATAGTGATATACCCTAATGAATAGTAACATTAACTATGATAGTATATACATAATATTCAAGTTGAAGTACGACATACCTCTATTTTTGAATAAGTAAATAAATGTTTTAAAACTGTTTTTTAGAATAAAATATGATTTTAATTAAATATTAAATTAATCATATTCAGAAATATATTTCTGAAAAATGGACTTCATTTTTGTATTCTACATCTTGAAAAATAGTTGGGTTAAATATTTGGGATTTTTTGGAAATACATCAATTTTTGATGAATAGTTAAATACTATAATTTACAAAATAATCTAAATACACTAATTATAGAGTAATGTATGATGTTTTTCTGATGTAAGGACAATTGATTCATATTCACATGATAAAATTACCGTTCTTAATCATGGAATACTCACTATTTTTTCTTGTGGAGAAATAATAAATTAATGAATAAAAATTGAGATATCCCCACTCCCATCCACTATAAAAAACCCCCATCACTCCCACTTCTCTTCACTTATCTAAAGCCTTGTTCCTTATCAAAATTATATGCAAATATCTTCCCAATATCTTATCCCACGTCCATCAAACACTGGTCGCACAAAAAGACCAAAAACTCCCCCTTAAGGATGCCCTCAAGGAAGTTTGGTTCAAGAGGTAAATTAATTTTTTCAATTCTTTGTTTTTCTTTTCAAGTTCTTTTTTTTCTTTTTCTATTATTAGCTCCCCTTATCCAAATTTTTCGATTATTACAGTACCATACATGTACTTGAATTTTTTAATGATAGTGAAATAAGTTATCATCATCTCTTCCTTTTACCTTATTTAATACTAGTAGCAAGAACACCATCCATGATGTGCCAATTTACCACATTCAAGGACAATGGGATTTCGATTTCTTTTATCATTATCAATTCTGGTCATGAAACCATTATTATCATGTTTGGAACAGATTATTATATATTTAATATCCCCTATGTATGGTTCTTTAATCCCTTTTTACAAATGGTATTAAGTTATAAAGAAAAATGAGTTCATTGTAATCAAAACCCACAAATTAATCGAAACTGTTATCATTAAAGTTCTATTTAATAATTCATCCTCATGCCATGTAACCAAGTTATATAAATGACCACTAACACCTACGGATGATCGTAAATAATATTCTAATTCAATTTTATAGATTTACATCCATTCCACATTAACTCTATTACTTGAGAACAAGTGAACCAATTATGAAAATAAAGAAAATGAACACTGCGGAATGACAAAATTCAATATAATAAATTATCAATAAGGGAATAAATGAACTAAATAGAATTATTATAAACAATATAAATTTCTAATAAGTTCTTAAATACGTTTTTAATAAATATAATTTCATATTCTAAGAGTATATGTTCATGAGCGGAACACATTCAGATTTAAGGTAAGTGTTTTCCCACCCGAACTTCCCTTTTCATTCAGGTTACTTTAATTGTCTAATAACCTCAATTAAATTCTGGTATATTATTTTGTAATCCTCATAAAATCGGTGTGAGTGTTATATATTTATTTACCAACTAGAAACATGCCTTATTTTTTTGGATAGTTAAATTTTTTAAAAGAAACTTTCAAAATTATTTCTGAAATACATGCCCGATCCAAGGGAATTTCCTTAATTCATACATATTTTAAAGGGGACTCTATAAACTATTTTTGGAAACCATTATATTTATAAAATCAAACATTTAATTATGAAAATACTATCTTACTTCACTTCCTATTTTATATAAATATTTTCCCAAAAGAACTCTTCTTTTCAAAGTAAAATAGTATTTATCTCAAGATTACTCAATGATTTTATAAGAGTATCATCATGTATTTCAACACTCTTGTGGGTTATTATTTATTATTGGGATTAGTATTCCATGTTATCATCTACCATATTTAAGTTAATGGTTTATGATTATTTTTACTATTGATGTACTATCTTAAAACCATTCATCAGTTTACTTCGTATGGTTTGTGTTGTTTCTTAATGTTTGGGGAAAGCTATTTACATTTCATATATTACTTTCAATATGAATGAATATGTTGTTTATGTTTATCCCCATTCATATTTGGAATGAATTTGACATAATAATTGTTGGGTGGTGTCCTCTATATCCCCTCGGTGCATCGGTAGGTCTCATGAGACAAACTACGGTCTTGGAAAAAGGCCATGACAAAATGATTATTTATGATCTTGGCACGAGGCCTTGACAGTATGGTTATGTGGTCCCGCATTATGAATTCCCTGATTATGAAAATAGTATTGATGATTCCTGTGGTTATTAGACTATTATAATACCCAATATTATGTTATGTTATGGAAATATTTACTAATCTCATTTTTCTAACATATTTTGTTCAAGATTACATTTAGAGGCATGTGTTTTCAATTATTCACCATTTCTAATGTTTATGTTATCTTCCACTATATTTCATTCCCTTAACAAGAATTTGATCTCACTCCTTTATTATGTTTCATTTTCTCAGTGCATGAAGAAGATTATTATGAATGACATGCAGAAATAACCTAGGAGTTATGGATGTTGTCGAAGGAGTTTCTATGTTGTATTTATTTTCATGTTGCAATGTTTAACTTAGGTATGAATATTGTTTCCAATAATAAAAAACTACTCAGTCCTTTAATATGATTATTATTTTTTTGTATTCCAATGAAATCAAATAAGACACTGACTCTTGGAAACTGGGGTTGTGTCCTTAAAACTACAATCTCGTTGTAAGGGGTGATACCTTTGGTATTAATCATTTGTTCCACCATAAGTCAAGGGATAATTACTTTTCTTTAACGTTTTCAATGTTCATAAAAATATAACTGAATGAATGATATAAATATATATATATATACAATGATAAAGTTATAGCTTTTTCCTCGTGATAGTTGAAGGTTCCTAAAAAGAACTATCCAATGCATGAACTTGTGTTGGGAACAATAATCTTATTATTGAAAATTTAGAGGCATTACCTCTATATAGAGAAGTGACATATATATTTACCACAAATGTCTAAAATATATATTCACCTAGAATTATCTCAATATGAAACAGGGGAGATTGTTAGAGTTGATCAAGGATTATGATTTATAAATCCACTACCATTAGGGGAACACGAACAAATTGGAAGGTGCTTTGAGTAGAAATGATTGTGAAAAATTATCTATGATGAGGACTGATAAGGAATCAATATTATCAGATAAGAAAAGTATGGACATGTAAATCATAAAGAAAGAAAAATCATCCTAATTTTATAAAATTATTTATCAACCAATACTACTACACAAGTACAAGAAAGAAAAAAATTTACTGATGTGTAGATACATGAAAAGGAGTATGTTATATGAAAATGAAAATCACTATAGATCAACATTGATAATAAAGGATTCATGTGATTTGGGAAATGAATTTTCATTCTATAAGAGTCGATGATGAAGAATGGGTTACTGAGTGATGCTCTTATTTTAACATTCTCCATCAAACAAAGAAACAAAATGATGTAAAAAGATCTTAGACAAGACTACTAGTGCGATAATATAAAAAAAGATATTGTATAATATACACCCCTGTACTGGTGTGTCAACAGGTGATGAATGAGAGGGAAGAATCTAAAGGGAAGACCCCAAAATTTCTCATACCTGTATGTAAATGGAAAAACATCACTATAGATATTATCATGGGTATTTTAAGTAAATAGAAAGGGAACAATACTAAATGTGATGTGACGGAAAATCTTACAAATAATCATAACTTCATTTACATTTGAGAGGTATTCTCACTCAATAAACTTTTAATCATATAAATTAGGGAAGTGGTAAGTATTTATGGAACACCCCTATAGATTTTATGTAATTCAGATCTCAGGTTCTCCTAGAAATTATGTAAAATCCTTCCACATTCTCTAAACATAGATTTTAACTTCATTATAGAACATCTCCCCCATACTGATGTCCAATCAGAACAAACTATTCATATATATGAGGATATATTTAGAGATTTCACTATAGACAAAATGGGGGTCTAATACTAAAATAATACATTAGTTAAATTCTTATACAAAAAAAATTACAATCAAGAATTTAGATATCCCTATATTAATCTATATATTGAAAGAGATGTAAAATTCTATCATTTTGGGATGAAGTAAGTGAAAAAAGTAACTAGGACTTGAGATAGTCGATGAAATGGTACAAATGGTAAAGACTATTAAACAATACATCATGAATTATAAAATTTAATAGAAGAGTTATACTGATAATATTTCATGAGACTTAGAGTTTAATTTTGGTGGAAAAGTGTTCCTACACATATCTCCTTAGAAGATACTCATGAGGTTTGGGAAGAAGGGGAAGCTAAGTCTTAGATACATTATCCCCTTTGAGATTCTCAATCACATCAGGGTAGGTTAATATTTGCTGGTTCTTCCAAAAAACCTATCTAAATTACATGATTCATTCCACATATCCCTATTTATGTAGTAAATACCAGATACCTCACATGTAATGAATCCATATATGGTACTATTGGATGATGTATACTCTTTTGAGGAGTAGTTGGTGAAGACATTGGGCTGAACATAAAATGTTTTATACAACAATAAAACTCACATAGTTATGTTACTTTTGAAAAATCATAAGTATGAATGGGTGAAAAGGAAACATAAGTAGACAAGAAAAAAAATTGCCCACATTTTTTTCACCCTAGCGTATGGAATGAAATTTTGAGGGAGAGATTTTATAAAGAGGAAAAAATATAACAAACCAAAAAATTTAAATATAAATTTCCCTTATGAATATATTCATTTTTAATATAACTAAATATATATTATAATAACTAACATCACTTCATCATTAATTCCATAGAAAATATGTTTACAGATATATTTCATGGTTTAAAATGCATTTTCAAACAAAGTGTCTTAATTGTGTTTTAATAACATATATATAAAAATAATTATTATCACTTATATAATTTCAATATAGTAGAATAAATTATAATTTTTAATTCATCAATTGAATATTTTATTAGGATTAATTTTTTGGATTTTTCTAAAATAATTGTTTTTAGAGGAATAGTGAAAATACACTTTTTTTCCAAAAATAGTGACTTTTATTACATTATTATTATATAAATGAGACATATAATAATATTAAACCAATTAATTGGTAAAATATTTATTTTAAGAATAATTTTATTCCTTTTAATTATTTATTAATTTATAAAATTTATTTTTATCCATATAAAGAAAAATTAATATTTTAATTCTGATATTTAAATGTTTTTAGTTTTTTTATTTAAATAAAAATTATTTTAGTAAATTGTCTTTTGGATTTATTTTAAACCCAAATAAAATTTATTTTTTTATAATAAACCAATTAATGTCTTTAAAATGAAAAATATTAACAATATTATCCCACACATAAATTTTAAGCTTCAAATTAACTTCTTCTATGAAACATTTTTTACGCGTAATGTGTTTTAATACTAAAATTAATATCTCAAAATATTAAAGTATACATTTCAAAAATGATTTCCACATTTTAAATCTAGATTTAAAATTAATTAAATAATTTCAATTTTAATTTGTTTCATTAAAATTAGTTACCAAGTATGAAAGTGGTGTTACCGTGGGAAGAGTAAATTTGGGTAAAAGTAGTTTAAGAAAGATTAAAAGGTTAAAACATGTGAAAAAAATGTATTATGTTGTATTTTGGAGGTATTATATAACTTATATATTTATAAATAAAATTATTTCCCATTTTTAGTGTGTTTTGTGTTCAATAATAGGATGAAATTAATGAAAAGTAAATAGATTTTCCAAAAATTCCAATATCTTTACATATAAATAGAGATCACCTTTTCATAATGTATCCACCCATTCTAAATATTTTTATACAAAAAACTCTACCATATTCTCTTATAAACTTCTTCACTATACCCATGAAGCTCTAGTATCAATAAGAGATTATGCCAAGTACCCTTAACAATTTACACAATAAAAAACTTCTAAGGGAGAGTTAATACTCTCAACCCAACTTTCCTAGTACTATTATTCTTCTACACCCTTCATGTAGATTCTATACATGAATGTATGATGATAATATAATTTTTACTATACATATATTTTATTATACTAATGGAAAACACATTTTATACTTTCCCCCATAATTATTGAGAAAAATGAAAACTTTGTCATATGTGTGTTTAGGATACCGCCTCTAGGAACGACGTGTTCAATTTTTCATCACTTCAATAAATGGAAGTTTTAAAAAAATTATTCAATTAAACAATATTATATTTATTACATTATTATAATTATTGAATTATGATTTTCTAATTTTCATCTTCCTTCTCATTCATTGAAAAATTAAAGTGTCTTCTTGGCATATATTCAGATTAACGCCTCCACAAAACGACACTTTTTTATTCAAGACCACCTAATGTGGATAAAAAAATGTATTTAGAATATACATAAGGATATTTATACCACTATTAATATTATATATGGTTAATATTGGTCATTCTATATTACTTATTAACAATAAGTGATCATATTAACTTTAACCACCTTAAATGATCTTCTTAAAGAACCTTTCTTAATTTGGAACAATTTTGGGATAACCATTGAAACTATTTTTTTCTAATGGAATAATAAAGGAAATAAACCTGTGTAATTTTGGGAATCATGAATTTAATTTAAAATTACTTTGACCATGATCAATAAAATTAACGTTTTATGAAAACATTAACCGAAAAACCCCATGTAACCATTATATGTTAAAACTATTTTTAAAATAAATAACAAAATATAATAAATAGAACATAGAAAATTAAATATATTTAAATAAATATATTGGGTACATCCTAAATGAACATAATTTAATTGTTCTATAATTTAATGGATTGTAAATATTTCATTTAGACACAATGTAAGAGAACTTTCATTCGACACTCATTACATGTTGATAACTAGTTCCCTTTAATTTTTATCCAAGTTACACAATATTATTCTCTAGAAATTATTATTTTTTTGTTTATATTTTCCTTAAATATATACCTATTTTAATAGACTTTTATTTTTTTGGGTTATACTTGTTTTATTTCCCTTTTAAATTTATACTTTTAACTATACCCAATTTAATAGAACTTTCATATTTCTTGTATTATTTAAAGATTCAACACCTTTAAGTGTATTAAACCATGATTATATTCTAAAAACCTAATTTATTTCATGAATAACCCCTCGTTTCACTTATTTTTTATTTAAAATAGGAAGATTTTTTATTCATTAATATTTACTTTAGTTATTTCATAAATGGTTCACCCAAGTGGTATGAGTTTATTCTTTCTTCTCATGATATTTGTCATGAATTTTATATAATACAACATAATGTTTAATAAATATATCCCATTTTCAATTATGAAAGTACAAATAAATATAATTACTTATAATTTTATAATACTTATGATTTATACTTCAATTATTCCATTAAACATAATTATGAAATCCCCCTCATTATCTTGGATTTTATCATGCTTATGGTTTATGTATGGTTTATTTTCCTCCTCTGACATGTATATGTATGATTTTCATTATGTGATGGATGGGAAAAGAATTTTACAACCTTATAATTAATTGGATAATGTTTTATATCTCATCAAACACTATTTTAGGGAATAGGAAGTGAACCTAAACCATCATGGGACTTTTTCCAATATGTTTATAATAACATGGAGTGAACAAAATCCACCATGAGACTTTATCCACAATATGATGATGGTTTTGGATTGATGCTTGACATATGTTTATGATTTCAGGTCTTATGTTATTGCTACATATTCCATGATTCCAGGATCTTTTGTTTTAATTTTCTTATGGAATGTTTCTATGCTTATGATCAATCTCTTTATAATATCATGTTATGCCTATATACTCTCATGTTTTGATTTATTTTCATGTTTCTTCCATTACAAGGATTTCTAGCTCCACGTTTTCCTTATGTAATTTCCCTAGTGAATTATAGATAGTTTTTTATGATTTATAGGATTTAGGATCACTATATAGTGTTTTAAATGAAGTTTATTTTTTATGTTTAAGATTTTGAATTTTTATATCTAAACTTCTAAAGAAATTATACCTCATCTTTTTCGATTTTTAATTAGTTGTAAATATATGTGAAAAATTAAGAAATAGTGTGTTTAAAGATTTGGTTGCTACATTTTATATTATTGGAATGTCTAGTTATGTTTATAGATTAGAATGAGAGAACATTTATGAAAACCCAAGGGGATAATACAATGTATATGATAACATCCTAAAATTGTGGAAAGCTTTTGAGTATTTGGTTTTACTAAGAATTACATCCCGTTATGTATATTGAAAAGTAGATCTAGATATGGAACATATACATCTTGGGGAAATAACCATTAAAAGGGTTATTTGATTATTGACATTATCATCACTCTGATGCACAATGAGTGGTCCAAAGACTGCACTCCTTGATAGACACTCTTGGGTGATATGATTTGGTAAATTGAAAATATCCTCATGAACATATTTAAATTATTTGAATAGTTTGTTAGTCTAGAGTTCTTATATAATGACCCAGACTATAGTAACCTAGAGATGATGCCTTACATTATTACATTGGAATAAGGTACAGGAAACCACATCACAAAGGAGATAGTATTTTAGTATTCTTGGTAAACTGGAAATATATTTTAAATTCAAATTATATTTTAAAAATTAAATACAAAAAGTATTTTATTTTTGAAATCCATTATCCCTCTTAGCGTAACATAGCATATCAATCCTAACAAACATTTTGGAGACTGTGGGAAAAATAAAATGTAAGAAAATGGTGATCTAAAATATTCAGTAAGGGTAAATTACAGTTAAATCCATCTTGAATCAACAATATTAATCAATGAGGAAAGGTAAATAACAAATAACAAATTCCATTTAATTAATAAACTCAGTATGAAATGCATCCATAGATTTTTTTATAGTGAAAATACTCTAAATAATAATAATAATAATAACTGAATTTTTAAGGAAGGAAATTTTTAATTTTTGGAATTAATTTATTTGGAACATGAACCATTTTTGTTAAAATGATTCACAAGACAATTAAATCATTATGGCTTAAAACCCATTTAATGCTAGCTTAACTGATTCGTCCTATGAGACTATGAAGGCATCGAGCAGCTATCTATAACTAGGAACCAACCATTTATTATGTCCAAATAATTCCAAATATATCAAATAATTGATTAATCCATCAATAATGTGCCTTATCATCAAATATCTATATGTAATAAAAGATACATATTTATCAATATTTCTATAATAATCAAATTACATTCAAATAAAACACGATATGTAAAACTTTTATGTGGCTTAAGAAATAATCAAATGAATAAATTATTAGTATCAAATATAAATCCACATAAAAATTGGAAATACAACCTAATACAATCAACATTAAATTTACACTTAATCTTATCATGAAAAAATCTATGAAATAGAAGTTGAACCTAATAAATTGAAATTGAGTTAAGAAATCCATTACCAGTTTATAATAAGTCAAATTGTATTCCCAATAAAAAAATTACATTTAAAAAAACTATAAATACCATGAAAATAAATATATTAATTATTTTATATATCCAAGGTATGTATATACAGCACATAAAATAAATAAGTGGAAAATAAGACATATCTCATAGAAAAAAGCCAAACAAGAAACCCATACCTCACACTTCCTTTTAGTGGTGCATACATTAACCTCTTTTATAATGGATTAAAGTATGTTACTAATTTATTACACAACCATGTTCATATTTATGATATCATATTTGGTCCTCTTGTATCAACTTGTCCCATTTTGTTAATAACATTTCGTTATTACCCTTGTTTCAGGTGTTAACTTTTTTATTCTTTTATGCATACATTGTCATGTAAGTCCTAGTTCTTGTTCATAGGATATAGTTATGACATATAAAAAATGATATTAACATAATATATGTCATATTTATTCATTATATAATTTTTTATAATCATTATTGAATGGTTAACATGGAAAAGGAATCACATTATGTTGTGGAGATGGTAAGCCATACATACACACGTGTGACAATATCATTCCTTCAATAGTGAAAAGGCAAGGGATTAGATGCTGTATTAATTGTAAAATAATAAATCTAATTTCATAATATATTTTAATTATTTATATATTTATAACCTTTCAAGTAAATAGGTGATGAAAAATTAATTACCCCCTAATGTGGAGACGGTAAGCTGTATATACGCACGTGCGATGCTTTCATTTTTTGAATGATGAAAAAATGGTATAATATGGTTTTTCCATAATCATAATAACATCTAAAAATATATTTGATTCTGAATTTATTATTTTTGGATGTAAAAAACACATGAAATGGTAGTATAAGAAAAAATGAACTTGAATGAGTTGATAAAAATGATTACCTCTTCTTTAGTAGACTTTATTTAAATCTCTTTTTAAGGGATCTAGGGTTGATTTTTTTAGAATACCCGGACCTCCAAAACTTGGATAACGTTTTTTAGAATATATATGGTCCATTTTTGGTTGATCTATAGTTCTCAAATTGATGTGAATAATTGAGTGTGATATTCCCATTTATAATTGAGGTGGGAGAATTTTTGGAATTTCATAAAATATAAAAATATAATAAGGCTATTCAAGTTCCAAAGGCTTCTAAATGGCATAAAAACCATATGAAATGACATTTTAGACCATATATTATCCCATTTTTAATTATTTAATAATTTTTTTATTTTATAAATAATTTAATAAAATATAATATTCTTGAAAAAACATGATTGTCAAATTAAATACTACTCATTACTACGACCTTAAAAACATAAAGAAGTACCAAAATTAAAAAAAAAAAATTTATTGTATACTTGACATTTAATGGTTATATATATAATTATGGATCATATTAATTATCTCAAGTTATATTTATTTTAATATTTATAATATCATTTATTTGGTTTTTTTATTAATTTAATAATTACTACATCATCGTTGTGAAATAATTTAATGTATTTATTCGATGCCTAAAAATTAAAAATAAATTTCAATAAAAATAAAAATATTTTATCTTTATAGGTACAATATATAGTAAAATATATCTTACATAAAACTATATATTAAAAATTATTACTAATTAAAAAGCATAGTGAGAACAGTTTGACTTTCCTTCAAATAAAATATTATAAGAGACTTAATGTAAAAAAAGTGGATTCAAAAAGGTCCTAAATTATAAAAAACTATTTTTATGGTCGAAAAATACTCATCCATTAATATTTATAAAGATATTTTGGTGATTTAATGGTTCATGTAATTTTAATTAATATGAGTTTATTAATTTTTCTTCTACTTGTGCATGCACTGCGTTAGTGTTGCATAAGCATTAAAGGTAATTATACCATTTAGAAAATTTTAAAAATTACTACCATAAAAATAAATTAATTATTATCAAGATAATATTTTATATTATTTAATTATTTATATTTACTCATATCCATGTGAAGATAACTTCTTTAATTTTTTAATTTGAGTTTTCTTGCCTTGTGCAAGTATTTCACAAGAATTTGGGTAATAGGTTTGTTATATAAGTAAAAAATTAGAATTATTAAGTCAAAGTAATAATTTATAAATTAAAATAAATAAAAAATATGTTTAAATAGTTTTTATTTACAATTATTATACATAAGGAAATAATTTTGACCTTTCCAACACTATGTAGGCGCTGCGTTGACACTGAAAATGATTTTTATAATAAACATGAAAAAATTTATTTTTTTTTTGTTTTGGATTATTTCTATAAGATATTTGTATTATATGATCATACATGAACCATTAAATTTTTTTAATAAAGACTTTATATCATAATTATGGTATTATGATATGACAAAAGATATTGTATATTATAAAAAACTATATTTATTTACTATTAATTAAAAAATGAACAAACTCAGAAAAATACCAAAAAATCACCCTAAGATAATTTTGATATGACACTTTCAAAAATGAATTTAGTTATTTTTAAATTTCAAAATTTAATTTGAAAATAATTTTTCCATTAAAATATAGAAAAAATTCCTTTTGAATAAATATATCATTTATTCATAAAATTATATTTATTCTTAACTAAATCCTATAAACCTTATTGAATTTACATCAAAATTTTTTAATTTATATATTCATAATGTGGATAATACTATTCATTACCACTAATTTAATTACTAGTTTATAATGGTCGTGTTAAAATAATAATATTACTAGTATATTGTGATTCATTTAATCTCAGTGTTGTGTGCACTAAATGCTATAAAAGAGATTAAATTTAAAAAGTTTCCTATCATAAAATTTTGGGGTGTTATATTTTCTCATCCTTCAATAAATTTCTTACCTACAATTTGAAATTTCACATGTAAAATAAATGGTTGATACATAAAAGTTCCTTACTGGGAAACCAACATCATAAACAGGGTTAATAAAATATCATCTTAATATGAGGGAAAGGGGAATATAAAGGTCCCTAAAAATAAGGCTTTTGGATAGGATAAAATTAGTGCGAAGTGAAAACATGGATATAAAAGAAAAATAAAACTCTAAATTTCTGATGGATATAGGTAGATAACATAGTCATTAGGAACATAAGAGTCACAAAATAGTATGTCTACAATTGATTAAAGTACCATTGATTTCTCAGTATGTAAATTAAACAGATAACATTTTTTTCCAAAATCCTTTATATAGAGTTGGGTAATTCTTTCATTCTTGATAAATATAATGAAATATATTTTATTGATTTGTTTATTTTTTATAAGAAAAATTCTAGCCTATGGATGAGACATGAACTATTTTTACTTTATCTTTTAGCATAGGTTCCATCATATTGTAAATTAAAAAAATAATATCTAAAACCTCATCCAAATTTCTATATAAACCATTTCATTAAAGGTAAATCGTATTACCCTTCCATAAATTATGATCCAAACCATTACTGTTAGTTCCAAGATAGTTAGTAGTATCCAATTTATATTATCCACCTTAATCGTTTCTTTATCCAAACATCATTATCTCAACATCAGGAAAACATTAAGTGTTATATTTCCCTAAACCATTTTTTTCAAAATAGTCAACTTTCAAATAAATCTATTTTATTGTTACCATTCAACATATACTATCAAATCATTAAAAAATAGTAATGTTCTATAACCCATATACATTTCATGATGGTAAAATCATTAATATAATAATTTTACAATATATTTCATGGATACAAATACACATGAATTTTAATTAATCAATATTAGTTTTATAAATATGATAAGATCAACCTTGATCTCTTTGATTCTATATAGGAATATTACCTTGAGACTTAGAAAATTTATTTGTATAGTTACCCATTTTACTATAGTTAAAACATTTAATATTAATCATTTATTTCTCCCCTTTACATTATTTTTCCTTATTTCCCCTTTCTCCATACTTATAACAAACTCCCAATCCTTTTAATAATTTCCTAAGGTTATTCTTTCTATAATTATCTCATATGGGAAAATACGTATTTCCCTTCTTCCCTTTATCTATGATTTTATCAACCACCCTCTTCTCTTACTTCCTAGTGAATCCATAAGACATTGAGAATTCTTTCTTTATCTAGATAACACATATAACTATTTCATTATATAAAGAAAATGTTTCAGAGACTAGCATCCTTCATAGACATGGCTTAATAACTTCAAATAAATTTTCAATATTTAATTACTTGTTACATATTTAATCCATATCATATAATTATATCCTTATAAAGGTATATTCATACTCCACAACCCATTCTTATTCATTTTTCTATAAACTAATTAACTTTATCATCAAATCACTTTTTCCTAACTAGAAAAATATTTGTCAAAAAAGTTATCCTTAAAATATTTCCATTCTATGAGTTCTATTTCCTCTTTGTATCAAGTATTCTCGGTCAATGGCCACCATTTATCAAATCACTATTTATACAATACACTAAAAGTGTAACCTTTTCCTTTTCATTACATCATAATGCCAAAAATATTTTCTCCAAAGACTTAATAAATTTCTCATATTCCATTAGATCAGTATTCCCACTAAATAATGGGGTCCACAATCTCATAAATCCATCCCAAGTGGGATAATATTTATATGGAACAAGTTTCTCTACCAGAGTAAGGTTATTTTTTAAACCTATGTAATCTTAATTAATATATTCACTACTTTCTGAGTTCCAATTCCAATTATATTGACTTCCCCCATAGAGAAATATCTATATTTGACACAATTATTAATACCATTACTCATTCTAGGGTCTACTTCAGAAAATGTAAGATATTATATTACCTCCTAAAATTATGATCATTGTATAATTATAAATATAATGTAGCACTTAACAAAAATTGAAAAATAAATTCATATCTAATTTCATAATTGAAAACAATGTTTCCTTGGTTTGTTCTTCTATACTTTTTAACAATGTTTATCTTGGGGATATTTCATATGAGATATGATTTCCTAAATCTAGTTCCCAAGGTTTCTACTAAACTTTATCTGATACAAATTGTAAATACCCAGACTCCAATATCCCAATTCTAGATCCTTACTTTATTACATTAGCATAAGATACAAGAAATCACATCCGAAAAGAAATTTTTTTTGTAGTATTGGTAAACTAGATACCCATTTTAAATTCAAATTACATTTTAAATATAAAATAATGAAATTATTTTCTTTGATAACACCATTATCCCCCTTAGCATAACCCATAATATCAATCATAATAAACATCATGGAAACCTAGGAAAAAAAAAGAAAACATAAGGAAGGGGTTTTCTCAAATGATCAGTAAGGATGAAGTAAAATTGAAGAAAACATTAATCAATAAGAATGACTAATGTGACAAAGTAAATAACTGATCACACATGTTATTTAATAAATAATTTATTTTGAAATGCATCCATAGATTTTGTCGTCGAAAAAATAGTATGGATAATAATAATAATAACTTAATTTAAAATTAAGAAATGCTCAATTGTTGGGCATCATGTATCTTGAACATGAATCACTACCTTCAAGACCTTTAATAAGATAGTTTAATCTTTATGGGTAAAAAACCATTTAATAAAATCTTAACTGATTCATCCCATGATATTACCAATGCATTGAAGGGTTATCTATAACTAGTCCCTAACAATGTATTACATCAAAGTAATTACTCTTGTATTGAATAATTGATTTAATTCATAAATAAAGTTCCTTATCATAAAAATTTTATACTAAATAAAAGATAAATATTTACCAAAATATAAAAAATTAATCAATTAAATTTCAATGTAAACATTGTATGTAAATATAGTATATAGTTTTGGAAATAATAAAATTAATAGTTTATATGTGTCAAATATAAATCCATATAAAAAGTGTAAAAAAATCAAATTTAATTTCACATATAATATTAACACTACATAATAAATGAAATAGAAGTTTAACTTAATGAATGGAAATTGAGTTAAGAAATCTATTACCACTATGTAATGAGTCAAATTATATGCCTCATAAAATAATGACATTTAAAAAAATATCAAATACCATGAAAATAAATATATTCATGATTTGATATATCATATTGTAGTACATACACAATATAAAAGAAATAAGTTGTGAATATGAAATATCTCATAGAAATAAATGTGAGATGAGAAAACCTTACTTTATAGTTACCTTTAGTGGTACGTAATTTAACCTCTAATATAATGGTT
Source organism: Viscum album (assembly GCA_963277665.1). NCBI lineage: Eukaryota > Viridiplantae > Streptophyta > Magnoliopsida > Santalales > Viscaceae > Viscum > Viscum album. The sequence continues at coordinate 627,093,183 of OY728134.1, read as the reverse complement.
TATGTCATGTTATTAATATACACCATAACTATTTTCGTATTTTTATATCATATATGATCCTCTAATATCAACTTATCTGATATTGTTTAATAATATTTTTTTATTACCAGTATTTCAAGTGTTAACTAATTTATTACTCCATGCATGTTTTGTTATGTAAGCCCTAGTTCTTGTAAAAAGGATATATTTTTGATATATAAAAAATTATATTAAGGTCATAGATGTCATATTTATTCATTATATACATATTTATAATCTTTCATTAATGGTGAACACAGAAAATGAGTTTCATCCCTTCGTGGAGACAGTAGGTTATACAAACGCATGAGCAACAGTATCATTCATGTAATGATGAAATAGTAAGGAATTGGATGGTATATTAATTGTTTCATAAAATTAACTTTTAATAAAATATAGTCATTATTTCTATCATTAAATCCATACAAATTAATAGGTCATGAAAAATGAATTACACTGTGGTGTGAAGATGATAAGTTGTATGTATGTTTGTGTGATGTTTTAGTTTTTCCGTAGAAATAAAAAAATGTGGAATATGGTTTCTCAATAATCATAATAAAATATCATAATATATCTAATATGGGATTTATTATTTTAGGATGGAGACAACACATGAAATTTAAGTAGAAGAAGAAATGAACTTGAATGTGTTTGTAAAAATGAGTACCTATTCCTCTACAGACATCCTTTAGGTCTCTTATTTAGGGATCTAGGGTTGGTAGTTTTTGAAAAACACAACCTTAAAAAAGTTTATAGAGATTTTTAGGATATAAATTTTTAGGGTTTGACCATTTTATATGACTCAATGTGACGTGAATAAGTGAGGGAGAAGGTTCCCTTTAATAATTGAGGTGATGACCATTTTATGAACTTCTTAAACTATTAAAATATACTAAATATATTATATTTACAGATAATTATAAATGGACTATAGAGAATAGAGTATTACATTTAAGACCATATATTATCCATGTTTCACTTATTTATGATCTTTGTAATTTTTAAATAATTTAATAAAATATTATATTAATGAAAAAGCATTATTGTCAAATTAAATATTGTTAATTATGATGACTTTAAAAACATCAAGAAAAATGTTTCAAATTAGAAAAAAAACTTATTTATTATATCCAATACATAAAATAGTTATCTACATAATTTATGGACCAGATTAATTACCTCAAATTATATTTATTGTAATATTTTAAATTTCATTTATTTTATTTTTCCATTAATTTAATAATTACTACCTCATTATTGTGAAATGATTTAAGGTACTTATTTATTGTGTAAAAAATAAAAATAAATTTTATTGAATAATATACATAATTTATATTTCCATATACAGTATATATTCTATTATAACTTCTATAAAACTATATATTAAAAATTTATACTAATTAAAAACCATAGTATAAACAGTTTTAATTTCAATTAAAAAAATATTACATGGGACTTATTGTCAAAAAACTCGATTCAGAAAGGTTGTAAAATTGAAAAAACTCTGTTTATGGTCTATAGATAATCATAAATTAATATTTATGAAAAAATTGGTCATTAATGGTTCTTATAATATTATTTTAAATCATTTTGTTAATTTTTATTCTGCTTGTAGAGGCACTGCGTTAGTATCACATAAGCATTAAAGGTGAATATTTCATTACGAAAAATTTAAAATAAATTAATATCATAAAAATAAATTAATTAGTATCAATATAATATTTTATATTTGTTCATTCTGTATATTTATTCATATCCATGTCCAGAAAAATTCTTTAATTTGTGAATTTGACTTGTCCTCCCTTATGCAATCATTACATAAGTATTTGGATAGTATTTTTCTAATATAACTAAAAAAATCAAAAACATAACTCAAAATAATAATTTATGAAATATTTTTTATAAAAAAATTAAATGAATTTTTAGTTCTCAATTATTTTACATAAGTTACCAATTTTTACTTTTCCAATGTTGCGCCGACATTATTTCATCACTGGAAATTATTTTTATAATTATTATGAAATAAACAATATTTTATATGTTTTAGATTATTTTTTTATTTTATTTTTATTATATTATCATAAATTAGTCTTTAAATAAGTTTAATAAAAAATTTGTATCATGTTTTTGTTTTTACAATATCATAAAAGATACCGTATTTTATAAAAAGCAGGTTTTTACTATTCATTAAAAAATGAATCTTCTCAATAAAATACCAAAAAATAATCCTAATCTAATTTTGACATTACTACTTCAAAAATGAAGTTTATATTGTCAAATAAAAATTATAAAAGTGTTAAAAGTGTGTTTTAAAATGAATTCATTATTAAAAGGCTTCAAAACAACCTTTTAGGAAAAATATAACTCTTATGCTTGAAAATGGATTTATTCATACCTTAAGCCTATTAGGATTTTTGGATTAATGTAAAAAAATTTTATGTAATTTATATATTTAATAATTCAGTTAATACTATTCATTCCCATAAATTTAACTGTTTTTTTATAATGGGTTTGTTAACATAATGGCATTACTAGTATATTGTGATTCTTTTATGCTCGGTGTTGCATGCACCACGATCTATCAATGAGATTAAATATAAAAATATGCATACCCTAAAATATTGGGATGTGATATAATTATATATAAATGAACATGAAAATCCTAAATTAAAACTTGGATACTCATATGTTAGGACATAAATTTCATTTATATGTTAATCCTTCTAAATTCATAGTTTCCTCTTTATATTTTTATTAGTTTGAGTATTATCATATGTAAGATTATTTTGGGTATCATATTTTACCAGAACTAGAATTTAATAGATAATTGTTTCCTCATTATTCATTATTGAACATCAAATGTACTATATGAATATAGTTCTATGCATTCCTTCATATTATGCATGTTTAGTAGAACAATTCAATCACCACCAAAACACATGGAGGTTAAGTTATTAACAAAAATAACTAATGGAGAGATTATTATATCTAAAGTAAAAATATATTATCCTATAGATATTTATGGGATTAATCACCCAATTAACCCTGTTATAATCCCTCTAGATAAATTTTATGCTTTATTGGGAACAGACTGGTTATCTCTTTATAGATCACATGTTAACTGTTGATAGAAGAAAATAATATTCTATATATTAAATTACTCCCTAGTTCAATGAAATTTTAAGGAGAAGTATGAACCAAATTTTGAAGCATATTTAGAATCATGGATATTTGTTTATTATGAGAAATCATTTCTAGCTCAAATGATTAAAACAAAGAATAAGTTCACTCTTGAAGAAATTCCCATAATAAAGCCTTACACTGATGTATTCCTCAAAGAGTTTTATGTTCTAACTATTTATCGAGAGGATTAGTTCTCAAAAAATTTATTCCTAGATATCTAAAATTATCCAAGACTTGTGATATAATGGCCCCAATTGAATTTGAAGAACATAAGAAGTAACTATATGAGAATCTAGCTGAGGGTTTCATACATCCAAGTGTTTCACCATGGGGTGCACCAGTTTCCTTTGTCAATAATATGGATGGGTTGATGCATCAATGTATTTATTATTATGAACTCAAGAAGATCTTGATAAATAAAAAATTTACCCTTCCATGGATTGATGACTTTTTTGATCACTTACACGGAGCTCAATACTCCTCTAAATTAGATCTTTGGCCCGGATATCATCAGTTAAAGGTGGAGGAGGATATTCGTAAGACCATCTTTTATATGAGGTATGAAAACTATAAGTTCATTGTCCTGCCATTTGGACTCACGAATTATATAGTAAACATCACGGACTTAAAGAATAGAGTATTCAGAGACTACCTCGACAAATTTTCGATAGTATTTGTAGATGATATTAATATATATTTTCAAATTAAAGAGTAACATAAAAAGAATTTGAGTATGTTCTAAAAACATTGAGAAAGGAAAATTTATATGAAAATTTCCAAAAATATGAGTTCCAAATAAGAAAAGTAACATTCTGGGGATATTTTATCACATATATAGAGAAATGTGTGGAATCTTAGAAGACTAAGGGGATTGAGGAATGGCCTAGACCATCATCTGTAATGGATATTTGTAGTTTCCTTTGGCTAGCCATGTATTATAAGCGATTTGTGTGAAAATTCCCATGATTTTAAAACTCTCTAACCAAGCTTACTCAGATGGGAGTGAAGTGTATCTAGGTAGAAGAGTGCGAAGAGAGTTTTTATGAGCTAAAGAAGAGGCTAATTAAAACACCTCTACTCACCATACTTATATGTGGGGAAGGATTTGTGACCGCAAATGATGCATCAAAATATTTCTTGGGTATTATACTCATACAAAATATAATGTTATATTTTATTCCATATGATAGTTGAATGTTCATGAATAGAACTATATGATGCCCGATCTTGAGTTATCCATAGTAGTTTTCATGTTGAAAATAGGGCGGTGTTGTATCTTCGGAGAGAAGTGTGATATATATATGGATCATAAGATACTGAAATATATTTTCACACATAAGGAGATCAAAACGTCCAATTAATATGGTTAAAGATGATCTAGGGTTATAATTACTCAATCCATTACCATATGGGGAATGTGAACAATGTGGCATATTCTATATGTAGAAATGTTCTTGTAACCTTAATTATTGTGAGTGTTGAGAAGAAACCAATATTCTTCAAAATGAAAAGTATAGACATGGGAATCATAAAGAAACATCATCATAACTTTAATAAATGATTTATAAAACATCACTAATGGAGAAGATTAGTAAATGTCACATGAGTGATATGGAGACATAGTAGAAGGTGAATGATAAAACAGAAGGATAAACACCAAAGTTAAACATTAATAATGATGGAGTTTTCATATTTCGTAAATGAATATTTGTTCCACTATAGATAGAGATAATGAAAGATATATCATGTTATTCTCATAGTTCAACAATCTCCATCCACTCAAGAAACAAAAACAAATATAGATATCTCGTAGAATACTATTGGTGGGAAAAAGGAAGATGGTGATTATGGAATATGTATCAAAGTGTCCAGTGTGTCCGTAGGTAAAGATTGAGTAGAAATATTATAAATAGATGATAAAACCATTTACCGTACCTACATGGAAATGAAAAATTCTACTATGGATTCTATAATGTGTCTTTTAAATAATTTGAGAGGGAATAATTTTTTATGGGTTATTTTGGATATTCTTACAAAAACTACTAACTTTATTTCCATTTCATATGATGTATCAATCAATAAATTTTCAAAGGTATAATTTATAGAAGTGGTAATTCCCTTTGTAACACCACTATTGATGTTATATGACCATGATTTGAGTTTTAACCAAGGTTTTGGAAGACACTTCCACATTCTCTAAACAAAAAATTGAACTTTAGTACAAACTATCAACCTAAAATTACAGTCCAATATGAAAAAACTATATAAACACTTGAGTATATGTTGAGAGCATTCTCTTTGGACATCAAGGTATGGTGGGACCAACATATTCCATTAGTTGAGTTCTCATACAAATTTTTTTACACAGAAGCATTCAAATGGCCCCAAATGAAGACATTTATAGAAATAGATGTATAATATCTTCTTATTGGGGTGAAGTTGGTGGGAAAAACGTTTATAGGACATGAAATGGTTGATGCAATGGAATAAAATGTCAAGAATATTCTATAACATATTTTAGATATAAAATTAAATAGAAGAGTTATATTGATAACCATTGATGAGACATGTATTTTAAGGTTAGTGAAAATGTGTTCCTCCACATATATCCCTGGAAGACAGTCATGTGTTTTGGGGATAAGGAGTAGCTAAGTCCTAGATATATTATCCCATTTGAGATACTTCATCGCATCAGAGAATTGGAATATCAGATATCGCTTCCACCCAAACCATCTAAAGTATATGATGTGTTCTATATACCCGTCATGAAAAAGTATATACCAGATCCCACACATGCATTAAATCTAATGTTAGTAAAGTTGGGGCATGATCTCTCTTATGAGGAGAAGTCGGGGAAAATAAAAAACCATATAGACAATGTTTTGTACAAGAATACAACTCAAATAGTGATGGAACATTGGTTAAATCATATCTATGAAAAGGAAACAAGGGAACATAAAGATAAAATGAAACAGAAGTACCCACATATTTTTCACCCTATCGTATGAAACAAAATTTCGAGGGTGAAATCTCTTAATGAGGGAAGAATGTAACCAGCCCAAAACTATATTTATATATTTCCATAATGAATATACATTTGTGTCAAATATGGTAATATAGATGATAATAAATAATTCCACCTAACCATTAATTCATAACATAATTTTTTTAGATATATTATTTTTTGTTATTTTTTTGAAATAATTTATTATTATTTCAGTGGTGAAGAATATGGTTTTTTCCAAAACATGGAATTTTATTACTTTATAATTATATAATAGAGACCTAAAATTTTATAAAACAATTTAAATGATAAAAAATATTATTCAGGAATTAATTTAATGTGTATAATATATATTTTTAAAAAATTATAAAAATTTTGTTGTCTTTTTAAAACAAAACTAATATTTATATTCTAATGAAAAAAAAATATTTTTGTTTTTTCAATTAATTAATCACTAATTTGGAAAATTAAATTTTTAATTGATTTTAAGTCCATATTAAATTAATTTTTTTTATAATTAACCAATTTTTGTATCAAAAAACAATGATAATAGCATCCCACACTAAAAGTTTATGTTTAAAAAGAGATTCTTCTAAGAAATAGTTTTTATGGTTACTATATGATAATAAATAATTTAATTTATAAAAATATATGAAATCTATTTATATAATTATTTTGATATTTTATATCACAATTTTTAAATTATTAATTTATTTCATGTTTAAATTGGTCTATTAAAATAGTTTCAGAGGGTGAAAGTGGTGTTACTGCGGAAAGGGTAAATTAAGGTAAAAGTTGTTTATCCTAGTAAAAAGAATATAACATGTTAAAAACATGTATAATATTATATTATTGAGGTATAATATACTCTATGTATTTATTTACAATATTATTATTATTTTACCTTTTTTTGGAATAACAGAATAAAATTATTGAAAAGTAAAGAGATTTTCCAAAATACCATTCATATTACTTATAAAAGGATCTCACATCCTCTCAATTTATACACACGGTAAAATTATTTATATTAATAAATAATATATTATATTATCTCCTAAATAACATCCCCATGAACTTAATACCATATTCTCAACAAACTTTCATGCTATGTTGGCATAAGGAGTTTCTCAAGGGAGAACTTCTAAGGGATAGGAAATACTCTCAACCCTACTTTTCAAGTTCTTTTAATCTAATAAAACCAAAAATTACCCTTTATCCATGGTGTTATGATCACAAAATTATTTCTAATAATATAATGTTTCATTATACTAATTTAATATTAATTTTATACCATCCTCAATAATCATTAAGAAAATTGAAAATGTCATCATGCGTGTGTATGTGGACAAATTCTTTCAAGAATGACCTGTTTAATTTCTCACAACGGCCATAAATGGTAGGTTAAATTTGTTATTTAATAAAATAATATTATATATACATATAATTATTATAATTATTAAATTATAATTACTAAATTTTCTGCCCCTTCTCAATCTATGGAAAATGAAATTGTCAAAATGCGTACGTGGGAACTACTGCCTCCACGAAATGACATGTTTTGTTGTCCATGAACACCTAACATGGATGAATTTAAAAATTTATTTCATTTATAAAAATTAATTTTACACCATTTAAATTATTAATGAATAATATTAGGTATTATATATCTGTTATTATTAATCAATAGTTGTAGTATCTTTAACCACCTACAATCGACTTGTCAAGTAACCTTTCAAAATTTAGGATTATTTTTTTTATAAACTTTAAAATTATATAAGTATTTTACTAGTGGAATAAAAAAGTAAATAAACCTGAAATTTTTTAAATATAAATAATTTATTTTATAATACCTTTTACAACTATTAATCAACCAAAAGTGTTAAAATTAATTATCTAAAAAATCTCGAGTTACCGATGAAAGTAGAAACTATATTGGAAATAAATAAAAAATAATAACAAATTGACAATAAAAAATTTAATATAGGTGAATAATGTTATTGGGAATATATTTAATTAACATAATTTAATTATTCATGAATTTTAGATTATGTGCCTATGGTATTAATACATGTCATATGGGATCCTTCGTACCTCCCTCGTCACTTGCACATTATATTTTCTCTTCATTTTTCTCCATTTTATGGAATATTATTCTCATGAAAATACAATATTTTGAATATATGTCCCTTATATATACCTATTTTAATAATAATTTTATTTCTAGGGTTATACATATGTTATTTCCCTTCAAAATTCCCAGTTTCAAGTAAAACTGATTATCGGGAACTTTCTTATTTCTTGTCCCATTTAACGAATCACCCCCTAAAATATTTATAAACAATTAATATCTTTTAAAAAACCCAATTATTTTATGGATAACCTTCTTGGTTCACTTATGATTTTATGGAAAATAATAATGGCTTATATTTTTTAAATGATCCATTAGTTATTCTATAACTACTCGGCCCAATAGGTCCATTTTTATTCTTTCTTCTCTAGATATTTCTCATAAATTTTCTAAAATGTTACACCCTACTCGAGAAATTTGAATTTTTCAATTATTAAAGTCCAAAACAATTTAATTCCTTCTTATTTTTTAATTCATTATGATTATTCCTTTGGTTATGCCTTGAATCATAATTATGAAACCCACTTCATTATCATGGATTTGATTATTCTTATGGTTTATATATAGTTTCTTTTTCATAATCTGGCATTCATATGTATGATTTTCATTATGTGATGGGTGGTCCTAGAAATATATCTCTCTAATTAATTGGGTAATATTTTATATATCATTGGATTCTCTTTTAGGTATTAAGAATTAAACTAAATCCACAATGGGAATTTATCCATTATATTTGTGGGAATATGGAGTAAACCCAATCCACCATTGGAATTTGTCCACTTTATGGTGATTATCATTAGAAAATCCATTGACTTACATTTATAATGTCATGTCTTATGTTTTCGTCATATATTCCTTGATTCCATGATATTATGATTTCATTTCCTCATTCCGTGTTTCCATGCATATGATAAATTTCTTTATGATATCTTGTCTTGTCTTTTGGAAGTCATGTAATGTGTTATTGTAATGTTTCTTTCATTACTCGGATTTATAGCCCAAAATTTTCCTTATGTATTTTCCCAAGGGAATCCTATACAATTTTAGAAGGTATATGGGAGTTTGGAGAAATATGTGAAGTTTTTAATAAATATTATGTTTTCATGTTTAATATGATGTATTTAAATATCAAATCTTATAAAGACACTAGACCTCTAGATCATTGATTTGTTATTTTTTGGGTCATGATTTGAAAAATTATGAAATAATGTGTCTTTAAGGATTGAGTCTCTATATAATTAGATAAAACATATTTTATATTTATTATATGTGTGATTAATAATTATTAATGAATAAATACATATCATATTTTACTTAAGAAAATCCATTTTCAATATTTTTATACAAATATTTCTCAAGTAATCAAATAAATTCACACCTCATTTCACCCTAAACATTGAATTTACATAATTTTTTTTTTCAATATTTACCTTAACCATTTCAATGTTTAGTACATCTTCATAGTTTACATAAATCATGAATATGCTTTTGTAAGTTAAAAATCATTATGTATAATATTCTATATAGTCTCAACTGTCTATTACTATCATTTTATAATTTTTTTGGGCACTGTGGATTCACTATTGGGATGTATACACCTATTGTAAACCATATTAAATACTTAAACATAAAAAATTAACAATAGTATAATGGTTAGGTATATTTACCTATTACATGTACAAGGACCCACGATTTGAATATAATTGATGGAATCCAATCACTTGAGATGATTTTAAAAAATATATAAGATAAAATAAAACAAGTTTTATTTTGAAACCAATATAATAATACAGATATGTAACCCAAGATTAACATAGTAATTTGAATCCCCTCACACTAATAGTCATGATCAAGAACTCTATACTATTTTTTATCATTAATTTTATAAAATTATATGTTATTATTACCTATTGAATATATATTATTTTTAATTTATGAAAGGAAATGTTTTATTATAAATTTGGAGAAGTTTTAGGAAAAGTAAGAAAACTATGTTTGATTTATTTTGCAAAGGATGAAAAATAATTGATTGAAAAATGAGAAAATATGAGCCAATTTTTATTAATCAACACACCGTAGTAGCTAACCAGCAGATGTGAGGGAGTTTTTAAGGGTTTTATGAATTTTTTTAATGGTACCTTGGTAAAAAAATAAAATAGTGTCTAAAAGGAGGTAGGGTTGCTAGTGCCATTCGGTTATGTCGAGGTGGTAGAGGCACTGACTCCTTTCAACAAAAAAGGGAAAAAATAATTTTATCATTTTTTTATATTAATAAATATATAGTTTTTGATATTATATATATATATATTGTGTTTGTAATATTTTTTTATAATTATATTATAAATATTTGAAAGTGAAAATTTTATGTGTTTATGAAATAGATTTTTTAACATGTAAATAATATTTAACTTCATATATTTATGGTTTTTATTATTTTTAATTACGTTTTATTTTAAATTATGATCCTAGATGTTTGCTTACATTCTTATCTGTGTTTAAGAAATAGATTTTTTAACATGTAAATAATATTTTACTTCATATATTTATGGTTTTTATTATTTTTAATTATGTTTTATTTTAAATTATGTTCCTAGATGTCTGCTTACATTATTATATAACTAATCTAATCACTTAATTTTTTATGTATCTTGTTATAAATCATTATATAGGATTTTATTGTTCATTTTATTTGGTTAAATACTCCATTTTTTCATTATTACATATCTATAATATTATTACACATGATAAATATATAAATTATATATATATATATATTGTTTTGTTATATACATATTTTAATATTTTCTTTCAATACTTCAATTCATTTGTTTCAATGAAACTCAAAATAAATAAATGTTTAACTTGAATAAAGGACATGCGAACTATGGATTTTTTATGCATACACCATTTCTATAGGATTGTAAGTTCTATTAGATCGACATATTTTTTATTCTATTCATAACTATTATTATGTAATATTACTCCTTTTATTATTTTTTATGTCAATGTATTCTAGAGAATTAGAATATACCAGAAAAAGTTAGAGATCAATAAGAAAGTATTCATTTTAAAAGGGTTAAATATCTGGGTTTTGTTAAAATATATAATGTTACAAATTCATCAATATTTTATTGAAAATTTATTTTTGTATTATTTTAAAGCATTATTATTGTATGCATAATGATTTTTTAATATTCCTTTCATTTTCAATTTTTTAGTATATTTATTGAATTATTTTTATTATCAACATCTTTTTAGATACTAATTTTTTGTTAAATTTTTTTTAATTTTTTTGAGTTTTTATTTTATAACATTTCAAATTTTCCTACTTGAACTTTAATATGTTTTCCTATGTTTCAAGTAGTATACTTTGAAATCTTATAAAATATAAATTTTGACAAAAATATAAATGAAAATTGAAACATTGAATAAGAATGTAAAAATAGTTGATAGTAAAAAAAATTTATTCATTTTAACAGACGAAAAACATATACATGAATGAGTACAATCAATATCTATGGTGAGGCTTCGTCCCACATGGTGGAGTGAATATGGGTTTCCTGTATCATTATTGTCGGTGTCTTTACCAGGGTGGAGTCTGATGACCTAGATAGGGCTGATACTTGAGCACTAGAATATTGATCATTGGATGTCTTCTTGTGTCACAATGGAAAGATCATTTGACTGGATTTCATCCTATTCACATGATCCTTCACCCACTAGCATTTTATAATGACCTACCATCATCGCTGGGGGACCATATAGGCTATGAAGGATATGAAATCCAAGATTAAGAAAATTTGGATATCATGTAAAAAAAATACAGATCCCATGCCTCATTATAGACTCCCCGGATCAGCTGAGACTGGATTGCTAGAGGGATGATCTCTGCATGTTGAATAGGTGAGGTCTCATATATAGAATTCCATGTTCTACTTCATCGTCTTCAAGTATCCCCTGTATCAGTAGCTTCTAGAGGATGTTGCTGACTAGGAACCTCCACTTCCTAGAATGGAACATAATCTCTACGAGGTGTATGATTGAAGATGTTATCGTGAACCACCTGATAAGTTGGCATCAGCCCCAGTGCTGCAGCATGTATCGCTGCTAAACTATAAAAAACAAATTCCTCTCGATCACTCATGAGGATAATTTTATGTGGTATAATATAATTTAAAGTTCTTCTAAAATGAATTACAAAATATTACAAAAAAATAAATGGAAATTTATTGACTTACCACATCCTGAAGTCCTCTACCGTGTGGAGTAATATACAATATAGACTTCAGTCTATACTAGGGATCATACTTGACCTACTCTGAAATATGGAATTGCATCATAGGTACACCTCGGATATGAATAGATTCCCATATTCCATGGAGGATAAGATACTTGGAATGTTTTTGGTGCCATTCCAAATCCTGACTCCCCGAAATCTTTAATTCATGAAGATTATGTGTCTGTCTAAGTGGTAATGGAATGCGCTGGACACACCCAAACTGGGACATGACACTATCAGGCTGGGGGAAATAAATAATATGAAATTGAATGAGGGGAACCGAATACCTAACATCATGAAGTCTAATAATGAATTATGCATGAAATTGGTCCAATAAAGCCCAGTATGGAATCCATGAAATATGAAATGACAAGTTTTATTTGTCAACTTTTTTACCAAACAAGAAAAACGATGATACTATGAAATTTTTTAGTCGAATAATTATTGTATATACTTTCCACATTGAGTATGAAACTATCCAACATGAGTTGGTATGAACCCAAACGGTGTGTAAAAGCATTAACACAGTTGTGTGCCTAAATCCACCTATAAAATACAATATAGAATGTGGTAAATAGTATGAAATGAAATTCAATAATTCATACTAGCATCATAAAATAATAGAGATGAGTGCTCATTCTAGAGTCCACATGGAGCATGATGTTGCACCTATATATGTATTAGATGAAAAAAAAATATTAGGGGTAGAGTGAGGGGATATGTTCCCAAGACCATATATGAAGAAACATGATGTATCCCCCATGATCTGTGCAGTTTTCATGGCATGTCATGCATAATAATTTGTATGTGTAAGACAAGAACACATATCCCTAGATGTATGTCCTAACCTAATAAAATTTTTCACTTAGATCCAGATACATCATGTTCACATTTTTACATGAGGGATCAGTTCACAGTGTCCATCCAATGATATATATTATATTGTCATAGGCATGACACATTAAATCTTACATATTATCATCATTAGGAAATGTGGAAACTGTTACTCGAGAAAGCGCATAGGCATCGACCTTCCATCTATAATAGCTTCATGAGCCAAAATTCCTATGCTTATAAATATATGAAGAACCTCAGGCCAGTATGCATGGGTGGGTCCAAAAACAACTTCCCCCTAGATAGAAAGATCAAGGAGGACTGCCCCATCCTCATGGGTGATGGTCATATCTCCCTTATGTGGGTGGAATTTGTGTGTCTTGTCTCCACCTTCCATGGAGGGAAACAAGATGGTGATGATCGGAAAATTTGAAATTGGATACCTCAATTTAATAGATTTCATCACGGTGAAAGTATGGTATAATTGGAGTTGGAGGTGGAGTGTGATGATGATGGTGTGATCAACACACCCAAATCATTCAAACTGGCCGACCCTATTTCATAGCATGAGAAATATGGATTTATTTTTCCATGAGTAGTACAATATTCTCCATATAAATGTGAATAAATGAAATAATTATTAAGTGTAAAAGGAAAATCCAACATCATGGTCTGTTGAATTTTATGACTGGTAGAATTTAATACATGAAATATTTATTGTAATTGTTTTATGATGTTTTTTACCAAAGTAAAAGGGCATGACATCATGCTTCTCAACACATATTTCTAAAGTTATATATATATATATATTTTACCTAGTAATGGGTGTTTTGTAATATATGGATTTATATATTTATATATATTCAAAAAAAATCATTGTTATAAAAATATTATTATAAAATGTTCTAATTTTTAATTTATGTATGATTTACCACATTTCGGTTAGTTTCATGATAAGTTTCTCATGTTTTTTATTTATGGTCTATCCATAGAAATATTTATTATTTTTTCATGTCACCTCACATGAACATGTGATATTCTTTTAAATGTGAATATGAATGTCTTATTGTCATTTTATAGTAAAAGTATTCAGAAATTTTATTCAATTCTACAAAATGAAGGATCTTATATTGAAAAGTTATAATTAATAATATATGAAGATAACATTGGATACAATACATCATTGTGGTTGAGAGTGTAAACTCAATCCAACAATGTTGGGGTATAATTTCTGGTTATGACCTTCTTGATGAAATATATTGTATCTCAAAATTTTCCCTTATCCTTGAGGTCAGTCTATCTTATTCTGCATCCTAATAGAAATTGGGATCCTTTAATGATGAAACCTATTGATGTTAGGTATCAATATCAGCTAGTCTTTAGGCATTGGAAAATATCGAACCTCCCTATTAAGCATCCATGGTAGAGCATAATAGTTATAAATGGTGTCTAGATGGTATACTATATCAGCATATTCTTCCCATAATATGTTCAGAGAGGAATATGTTCTAATGGAATGTGCACATGGAAACCGTAATTCCTATATGTTTCCACATTGAAATTTCATCACATCCAGTATTACCACCATTTTCCACTAAATCTACTTGTGATGAGGTTATACCTCTCTTAAACTTCATATACAGAGTCTTATCATTGGTAAAGGAACACTCGATACCCAGAAACTTCATTAATGTTATTTTCACTCTCTCGTTGAGAGTCCCTTTTATACCTTAGCCCATATTGAATCCGGTATGAGGATGGTTTTTGTTCTATTAAAAAATTAGTTCATGAAATGATAAAATGTCTCCTAAAATAGGGAATTTATAGGAAACCTGCAAATCCCCTTGAATACACCATTGATTTCGTCCAAAATTTTTGTGGTCTGGTGTCCATACCTCTTCCCCTTCATATTCCCATGTACGTTTTTATTTTTGAATCTACATCATATAATCCTACACTTCTTGATTAGCCTTGCATATTTGTTTGAAATATTCATCAAAACTTCATTGATCTGGATCATATTCTACTCATAAGTGATCATATTTCACAAAAATTGATTTTATATTTATATTGAAATACTAAAAAATAACAAAGACATTGCATACCAAGACTCATGAATTTTTTATTCATATATTCATTGTGTATTTTTTTTAATGTATCTAATGCAGTACAGATGATGTGAATTTGGGGGTATCCATGTATTCTGAACCATATTTATTCCCACATTGATTTCCTGATACATATTAGATATCAAACAGACACCCCAAATGTGGGTGAAATTGTTCCTCATACATACCAAAAACCAAATACGTGATTTATAGTTTTCCTTTTACACAATGGAAAAAGAAAGAGGAAGTGGCGGATAGTTTCCATCTTGTATTTCCCCAATCAACAGTACAGCCTTGTATTTTTAGTATAGAAACATTCCATCAATATGTATGAACTATTTTCTAAAATAAAATATAGAAATATAGGGAAGGAATGCCCAAAACAACTTATGAAATTGAAAAAGAGATAGATTAAGTTTGTTATTTTGAGACACACGTTTGTTCATTTGAATATGGAATAAACCATGGTCATTATGTCTTAGTATATCTTTAAATTCTAGAAACAATCGATATGAGTCATCCTAGTCACTATAGACCTTCTCAGTTACTTTATACTTCATAATCTATTCATTATTATAGGAAATCATATAACCTAATTTTTATTATATCATATCTTAAACAAGAGATACAAGAACATCTTTGAATGTACTAATGATCTCTATGATATTGGATTCGAAAAATTCCGCATCCAATGAGGTATGATCTTGGGTCATGTTTGGATGAACACAAGTATGAGTTTCCTCAATAATTGAAATTCTCCAAACTCTGAATGAAATGTCAAGAATCACCCCCACAAAGAATCTAAAATCATCCCCATACTTGTCACACCGTATGCTTCATTTTTTATTTCATGATTCCTAAAATAAATATTTATAATTACTCTTAATGTGAAATATTCAAAGTGTGTATTTCAATGCACCTTTTCTGGGAAAATCTCTACCAATGTATAATGATTTTTCCAACTGAACAAACCTATCCTATACAACTCCAGGAAAATGAGTTGAAAGTGTGAGAAAATAGAAGTAAAATCTAGGAAAACATGTCATTTCTTCCAACCAAAATTCAAAGAGTGGAGGATGATTTATTATCAATCGAGGAAACTGTACAACTATTGCATTTCTTGAAACTTCCTCAATGACTTGTGTTGCTCCTTCATCATCCTCACTATTGTCTCAATATGTTCCATTATTAAAAACATCTTCATCAGATGTCGGATTTATAGTTATATCATGGATATGATTTTGTTTTTTCTTTTCTACATCAAAGGGAGGAGACTCAATTTCTTGGGACATACCATATTCAAACACTCTTGTATGTTAACATCTATGTACAATTGGATGTTGTTTTTTTATAGTATAAACCTCAACATATAACTCCATCACGAAATGAAATGACTGATAGGAAAATGAATTTATTTCTTATACCCATTGCTCATCATTAATTAATGAACAAGCTACAATCTATATTATATCTAGGAATTACAATTTTCTATAGCTAATAGACATGATATCTTGATCAAGTCCTAGATTTAGAAAATCAATAATTCCCTCTTAATGTTGACTTAGGGTTATAGATTTAGATATCCTAACCATTTTTGTTTTTTTCACTATAAGAAGCTCATTTTTTTGTTTGAATAACCCCTCTGTAGTAGTGGACACATGAAAACATGACTCTCTACATTAAATATATTATTTGATCAAGATTATGGTAGTGTAAAAAATATTTAAAATTTGGGTTAACCACATAATCTCTATGATACTAAAATTTTATAATTTATTTTTATATTGTAAAATATGATAATATTGTTTTGTTATATAAAACATACTTAGAAAATAAGTCACATAATGTTTTGGAAACTAAAGAAAAAATGAAGTGAAAACACCAGATCAATTTATTTTTTCAATGATAAAATGAAAATTATGATCCTATAATGTGAAATGGTAAAGAATAAAGACATTAAATAACACATGAATTCATTCAACAGATAAGAAATACATAAAAGTTTCCAAAATATGAGAGTTTGAATGAGATGAGCCTAACTTTAGAAGTGAGGTAAAATCTATCTTATTTTCAATTGGTATCTTGATAACATCTTCCAAAGGTGTGTACTTAATTTTTGAATATAAAAAAAATAATCCATATAATAACATATCTTATCTATTATATTAAATTTCATTAGATGGCCAAAAAATTTTAAAAATTCCAAAGTTAATCACATATCTTTGGAAGATGTTATTAAGATACTGGTTGAAAATAAGCTACATTTTACCTCACTTTCAAAGATAGACTCATAACATCCAAAATGAGTTCTTTTAGAAAATTTCAAGGTATTTATTATTTGTTATAAATCATTCACGTGTTATTTAATGTCGTTTTACATGTCTATTTAACTTTATATGATCATAATTATCATTTTATCATTGATAAATAAACCAATTTAATGTTTTCTCATATTTTTTACCACGATTTGGAAGACATTCTATAGATACTATTGATAATGAGGGATGACCATTTAATGATTATGATACTGAAATTTTAGAACAACTTTTTATATCTGAATATATGATACTAATGTTATGTATTAAAATTTTTAAACCTCCTAATGGTATTTTAGTATTTTATAAAGAAAATATGAATCATTTAAAGTGTATACCCGGGTGTTCCAAACCAGGTGTACAGTAAGGTCCTTTTTCTTGTAGTAGGATACACCGAGTTAGGCTCAGGACAATTTAATGGAGTTCTTAATCCTAGGTACATCAATTCTAGAGCCACATCCACTTATAGTTTTCAGATAGGGAATTTATTTCATAGATAACCACATAATCATTATGCTTCCAAAATTTTATAAATCTTTCATATATCGTAAAAGATAAAAGTAATCATTACTTAACTATTATTTAATTATTAGTTAATAATTAGTTAATAATTTCATAACCAGTAGTTAAAAATTTGTTATTATTAGTTAATCATTAGTTATTCATTCATTAATCATTCATTAGTCATTATTTAATATTTACTTAATCATTATTTAATCATGCTTTAATCATTCTTTTATCATCACTTAATTATTCTTAATAATTACTTAATTATTATGTAATCATTACATAATCATTGGTTAATCATTAGTTACTGATTCTATATTCATTACTTAATCATTTTTTAATCATTATTTAATCACTCCCTAATCATTCCATATGCATTCATTAATAATTATTTAATCAATACTTAATCATAAGGTAATAAACATTTAATCATTAATTAACCATAACTTAACCATTAGATAATAATTTGTTAATAATTTCGTAATAATTAGTTAATAATTAGTTAATTATTATTTATACATTCCTTAATCATTAGATAATCATAATTTAATCATAATTTAATCAATAATTAATCATTAGTTAATCATTACTAAATCATTATTTAAACATTCTATAATCATTAGTTAGACATTAATTAATCCTTAATTAATTATACCTTAATAATAAGTTAATCATATGATATTCATTAGTTAATAATTATTAGATAATAATTATATATATTCATTTTTTAATCCAAAGTTATTCATTATTTAATCCATACTTAATCATTACTAATAATTATTATTATTTCTAAACTATATATAAATAACTAAACTACATAACAAATAACACATTTGGAACTAACTACAAATTATTTAATTATATAAATAAATAAATTTAAATTAAATAAGAAAAATTACCACTAAATGAAACTTCACAAAAATTTGGAATTCTTTTAGGCCATCGGATCCACCATGCATAAAGATGACGTCTTTTAGAGAGAGAGGCTATGAAATGTAGATAGTAGAGTAAATTTTGAAGTGAGGAGGACAGTGTGTGTGCCCTTTTTAATGGAGTTAAAGGAAAGGTGGAAGGGTCCCAACTTTCTCCCTTACGTTAGGTAAATGGCACCCTCCCCACCTTGGGCCCCCTTTCTCCTTCTCTTTAAGAGAAAGGAAGCCCCCCCACCCTCCTTTTCCATGTCATAGATATGGGTCAAATGTGTGTATGGGTGGGGGGGGGGGGTTATACCACCATTCAATAAATTAGAAAGGCAGAATCATCCCTACCACCTTTCCAACATAACATAAAACAATTAACCTACACACATTTAAAAAACTCCATTAAACAATCATTATGAGGCTACCGGTTAGGTCAATAATAGGTGAATGCTACTACTGTGACTTTTGAAGAGAATTAGTTGTGGTATCTTTTCATGGCATTTCATATGGGTAAGAAAGGTAGAGTGATTGTGTAGGTAAGCACTGATAGGGGGTCATAGAGTGGGTTGGAACCAGAACAAGACAACAATGATGGGGAGAACCAATATATTTAAGTAAGCCACATGCCATCATTATTTTTTATTCATGATTTAAAAAGCATAGAACACTATTCAAATGAAGTGAAACATGAATTCATTGAAAATAAAATTTCATATGAATCATCTTATTCACTTAAAAAATATGAATTTTCCATGTTGGGATGTATCCTAAAATTTTAATATATGGACCACCATTAATATCAACGAGAGACTAACATCGAGTCACTATCCCTCTATTAATATTGGAAGCACTAAACTATAGAGCTTCTCATTTTACCATTGATGTATTCATGTAAGGAGGGTTATTGAACCATATGGTACCTTATTTGTGATAAGATACCATGTTGTGTTGCATCACCATTTACATCATCCATGTTTCTATTCCATGGAATATATCGACTACATTATGGATACCAATAATATGGGTACATACAATTTTTATAGAGTTTCATAGAGAAGGTGCTTACATTATAGGGTTTTTATTGCATTGTGAAGGGTTTAAATTAGTAGTGGCTTAAGAATGCAATCTTAGGAGCTCTACAGTAAAGTATTTTATTTACGGTGAAGCCTCATTTTGAGGGAAGAAAAAAAGTAAAAAAGGATATAATTTTTGGAAATAATATGGATATATGATATCATGATTTTTTATTCCTATTTTTTATCTCTCGTGACTAATTTTTTGTACCACAAAACATAATACTATATCGAAGTGATACTCAGGAGGAATAATACCAAACTTGATTTTACCAATATATAAATTCCCTATGATCTAAGGGTTTCTATTACATTATAATGAATGAAAAATTAATAACTTTTTTAAATGTTAATTACTATATTTGAGGAATATTATAAGATTGTTTCTAGGAAAGGTTGACTCGAGATTTAGATACATTAAGATGAATTTAACTATCCTAAAGGATTGAATTAAATTGAAGAAGAGGAATGAAACAAATGAAACAAAAACTCAGATTATTGATTATTGGGAATGAGATTGGCCACCATCAGTATAAATTGGAACAAGGATCAAGTATAGAATAATCCCATAATGAGTTTCATAGATTATGACTTTATTTTCCATTTTTTTTGTAATTGAGAATAAATATGTTGACTGTAAACTATAATTTTAGAATGTTTCCTCAATCTATCAATACCTTTATTTTAGATAATAGTTTTATTCCCTTATATGTGGTGTTTACTTCACTTGTCATTGATTGAATAATAATCATGAGTGGATGAACCCATAATGGAATGTTGAATTGGTGGAATAGGATGCAAACATAATGATTTATATTATAATTCACTTGAGAGTTTTTCTTGATAATATGTATCCCATTGAGATTAAATTCAACCATATCATAGAGTCACCTACAAAGAGTGAGGGTTATTAGAGGATAAACCTCAATATGATAGAGAGGAATAGGGACTGAGATTCAATATAACTATTCATTTTGTATTTTATATATAACATAATTCACATAGTTATTGTTAGGTTACCTCAATCACCAGAATTAATAGGATTTGGTAGTTTTATTTTGGTTCAACCAAGAAGAATTAATTACCATATGAATTTTCATGACTATTAATTTTATTATTCTTGTAAGTTAATTTGAATTTTTCTCAATAAAGGAAAACCATACTTGGATAGAAATTCCCTTATCCTCCACCCCTTTGAAAACTAACTATTTAAATCATTAAATTTATAATGAAACAAATTTCAGTATAGTTTAGTTTAGTTTTAATTCAATGTAATGAAAAGTTAATATTATTCTAATAATTAGTTTAAGGACCACAACCAGTATTCATTATTCTTCATTGGATAATCCCCTTACTTTCACTTTACTATGCTTTTATGGTTAGTGAATTTTTTAATATATAAGTTCTAAATTATGACCTCCATTGAGAAATAATTATTCCTTGAGGTTCCTCTAGATATTGGTGTCATTACTAGGGAATAATGAAAAAAATTAGGTTAAAAACCAATTTATTATATCATGTCTTTTCTTTCATCATTTATATTCCATTATTTTGTTGTATGTTTTTTCTTTTTTTTCTTTTTTTTCTTTTTATACACTTGGTGTTGATGGTTTTGTTTGGGGGATTCGTTACTAAATAAATCTATACTTTACTATACCACCGTAGTATATAGAATATTAGGAGTATTTGACATTGTGGGAAACACAATATTCAAGATAGTGGACAAAACAAGGAGTAAGACTGGGTGATTATGATTCTTTTTGGTATGATGAATTACAAACACAACAATGTAATGAAACCTTATAACAACTCAATGGAGGAGCTCCCAACATCCAAAACATCCAAGGAGAGCAATGGATATGGAATTAGTACCCAGGATAGTTTAATTTTCAAGATCCTCAGAATAAATAAATATAATATATATTAAGGTAATGTCCCATGAAGCACACTAATATTTGAGTTTTTAAGATTATGGAACATGGGGATAACTCAATGAATATGATAAAATACAAAAATAAAAAAAGTAAATTTCTCTAATAATTTACATGAAATGATAAGATTCTAAGTTCTCTTATAAATAACATAATATAACATTTTAATGTGAGAAATGAAGAAGAGAAAAAATGATTGAATGCAGAGGAAATTGAAGTTGTCAAATGTAACGAAGTGAACTATTTTAAATATATATAATCTTTTGTGGAAAAATGGATTCTGATTCCTAAAGTAAAAGAATAAAAAAAATCTTCCCTTCTATTATTTTAAGAAGAAGAATAAAGGAACATGGTGTATCTCATAGAATAAATAGAAGAGGAGGAAAAAAGCAGTCCAATTTTTATGAAAACACCAAAATTTAAGTGGTTCAATAAGGAGAAGTAATGGATGAAATTGAGTTTGGCGAGCATGCTGAATTATTTAATGAGAATTTTCCAACACCAAAAATAAAGGACACTATATCTATAATCTAAAGACCTATCAAAAAATTAAAATATGAGAAGATATTGGTAGT
Organism: Viscum album; assembly: GCA_963277665.1. Lineage (NCBI taxonomy): Eukaryota > Viridiplantae > Streptophyta > Magnoliopsida > Santalales > Viscaceae > Viscum > Viscum album. Next base: position 627,070,308 of record OY728134.1, on the reverse strand, counting down.
AATGGATAAATATTTATTGGATAAAGATAAAATTATGAAAGAAGAATTACCTATGAAATTTAAAAAAGATGAGAAGGATGATGGAATGTCAATGTTTTTTAGAAAAATAAAGGATAGGGACAATAAATTTGAAGTAATAAAGGAAACTTTTTTGGGATATTTATGACTGTTTCAAGAAGTAGAAACCTCTAATAATGGAAGAAAAGGAAAAAATGATAGAATAAAAAAATTCAATTTAAAATTTGAAGAATATAAGGGTGAATATATGATTGATGGATCAAGATACAAATATGTTTAGATTTTGATTTCCCAATTTATTTTTTAAAGCTATCTAAAATCTAGAAACACTATAAGAAATATTCAAGATTCCATAATAGTGAAAAATTTGTACTGTAAACCCTTATGACCAGTAATTAAAGTCATTTTTAAATATGGATGGGGTAAATTTTTCTGATATAGAAATTAAGGGAAACATAATGTAAGGTCCTGATTAAGGAATTTAAGCAAAGAAATTTTAGCAGTCGGGCCTTGTTTTCCTTGTTTTTATAAGAATTTGTTTTATTTTTTTATTACTATTTATATTTTTCATCAATTTTTATCCCCTCATTATTTTATATCTTTACATGAATAGACCACACAAATTACTTTTTAATTCTATTTTAATAGGTATATAAATGAAAAATATAGGAAGATTGGAGAATGAACTAATAAGTGAAAGGAAAATAAGTGAAATCAACTCACTCCAGGGATCCAAGATATGAAACTAATTTAAACAAGGGACAATTTTAGTTTCTTTATTTATTTTTGAGTTTTTATTTTACTACATCTACATTCACAAATTTATACTAGAAATTTAGGTTATAGCCATGGTTTAAAACCATGGATATAATCCCAAAAAACAGTGGTTATAGGTTATAGACATAGTTTAATGAACTGTGGCTAGTTTTGGTGTGGATATAAGGTAAGGCCTATAGCCATGATATAAAACCATTGCTAAATCCCTATAGCCAGGATTCAAACTATGGATATTCCTATATCCATGGTTTAAAACATGGTTAAAGACCTATAGGCACATTTCAAACCATGGAAAAATCCCTATTTCCATGGTTTGAAACTGTGGTAAAAGTATAAGACACAGTATGTTTATAGCCACGGTTTCAAACCGTGTATATATGGTTATATCCATAGTTTAAAACCCTGGTTATTGGGATTATCATTTCATAACCACACTATAAATCCACCCCATTCCATATAGAATCCCACCCCCAGAAAATCCCCTCCACCACACCCCCTGCACCCCCCTTCCTGTATAAAAATCCCCCCCCCCTCCACTCCCCCCTGGACAACACCCCCCACCCTGGACAGACCCCCTAGATACCCCCCCTGACAAACCCCCCTCCTTCCTGGAAAGAACCGCGTTCCTAGACAGACCCCACCTTTTTGGACAGACCCCCTCCTGGCCAAATGCCCCTTCCTAGACAAACCCCCTCCCTATAAAGACCACACCACTTCTTGGACAGACCCCCTCATAGACAGACCCCCATGTAAATACCCCTCTCCTTCCTATATAGACCCCTCCTTCATGGACAAACCCCCATACCCATGTATACCCCACTCCCCTCTATAGATAGCCCCCCCCCCCCATGCACACACCCACCTCCTACAGTCCCCCTTTCACCCACTACACCCCTACAGAACCCCTTTCACGCCCTTTACTCCCCCTCACCTTCTTCCTGGACAGACCCCCCTCCTGGACATACCCCCCTTCTGGGAAAACCCCACACCCTGGACAGACCCCCTATATAGCCCCCTCCCCCTACACAGCCCCTTGCACCCCCTGCAAACCCCATCCCCCCTATACCCCTCCCCCCTTTAGACCCCCTTGCACCCCCCCTTCAGAATCCCCTTGTACCCTCCTCCACATCCCCTCCTTCTAGGAAAGATCCCCCCTTCAAGGACAAACCCCCCTCCTGGACACCCCTCCCCTAGACACCCCCTCTAGACACCTTCCTAGACACCCCCCTCTTGGACACACCCTCCCTCCTGGAAACACCCTGGAAACCACCTGGACACCCCCCGTCCTGGACACCCCTCCCCAATTGCACCCCACCTGCAACCTCCCACCCCTTCTTCCCTTACACCCCACCTGCATGAAGTTAGGTAAATTTACTAATCCATGTAACCACACACAAAACAAAAATAACAGATCCATACCACTCAACTTTCGTCCAAATCATGTTTCCATGGTCACTAATGTGATGGTGTGTTGAATAATTTATGTGAAATTTTTTTGTATAATTAACGTGACTATATGTAGGATCCATAGTCCATATAGTACCCATGTGATATTATTTTAACCAACTGTGAGGCATGAAATTGAAAATATTGTGCATGAAAAAGAAATTCTACCATTTTAAGTGGAGATCCAATTAACATTAATCACTTTAAGTGGATACACCATATACTCTAAAGAAATCATGAGTAAAAATATACCTACTACAAGACGGAAATACAACCTACCATGCATTCAAATTAAAAAGCGAAAGTGTATGAGAAATAAAAATTCATGTTTTTTCTATAAATAATTAAAAGTAAAGATCCACAAAAATTGTATCACCTATAGACACTAAATATTTCAAGAGGAGAATACACCACCGATCCACCATTGAAAAAACCCTCAAACCAGAATTATTGACCAAAATTCCTAAAAGAAATAAATCCAAACTATAACCATGTTCCAATTTAAAGGAACCTCTCCCTAGTAGAATAAGAACCACATTCAAGCTTTGAGATCTGAGATAATTCATGGCCGAATTGAACCCACTTCCATTTACCATTTGAATAATATTAAAATTGAAACACTTAATTGAAGCTGATATATTCTATAGATTAATCACGAGAGCATGAAGAATCTAGATCTAGTATTAAATTGAGTTTGGATGTGGGCACCGACCGAACATGTTGATGATGACATATGGGATTTAAATAAGATGACAAAAAACAAGTCAAGATCTGAACATGTCAAATATCATGAATGAAGATAAATCATTAAAGATTGGTCATGATTAATTGATGAAGATTCATATATCAGGATCAATTTACAATGAGATTAGACTCCAAGTGTCAGGATCCTAATTAACATGTCGACACCAAAACCACTGACTAAACACATATCCAAGTAACACTGGGTGATGATTTATCTCAAAGTAAAAGTTGACAGCCTAGAATTTAATGACGAAGCTTTGTAACCCAAGAATAATTTAAGATTAAGGTTTGCTATAACATTGTGCTATACAAATATTCTATCAAACCAAGGTGATTAGAACATGTGGAATATGATTTTGTATGTGTGAAGGATTTTAAAAAAAGAGATGTGCAGGTGTTATTCAATAATCATGCATGAGTTGAAAATCTAGTCTTAATCTATTGATTTACAATGTTTCATTTTCTTATATATGTATGAGTGAATTTAGTGGAGGCCTTAGGCCATTCTAATATAGTGGATTTAAGAATGGGTTCAAATGCATTATTGGTGTTCGGTAATTTTAATGTTCAATGTTGGAATCATGGAATCCACACCTTTTGAATGTCATGATATTGTTGTGAATTGGATGGACTAATATGAATAATGTGATGAGATTTTAGTGTTTAAGGGAAATAAATTTTATAATTGGGATTCAGTGACATTTATCCATTTCAATTCCTAGTTATATGTGCTAAGATCAAATTTTGAGTAACAACAATGATGTTTCAGTATATTAAGAATATATGATATGTGCATGATAACTGGATATTTTCTAAAAATTGACTAGAGAGTAATCGAGATAAGTTTAAATATGAACATATGATTGGTAATTTAAGATGCTAGTTGAGGATAAGTATTCTTATAAGTAATTTAAAGACATAATTTTCATGTAAATGGTAAACTGATGTCAAGACTATTGAAGGAATCATTTTTGTGGTATGGTTATTTGGGGTGAGTTAAAATTTCACAATTCAAAACTGAAGTGAAGGGTAATTTGAGTTAGAAAAACTTCAGATTCTAGGATGTTTCTAGAGATTGTTGGAAATTGTCAACAGTAGTGATCTAAATTGAAAGCAACTCCAGATTCATTAATTATGGATTTTGGAAATAATGATGTGGGTTTGTAACATTTTTTTGTATGTTTTATCTATAGTCATGTGAAAGGGATGATAAATATTCAAGTATTTCCACATGTAAACTTATTTAATGAGATCTGGAAAGATTACTATGATCATAAATTCTATGATTTATTAACATGATAGAGTGAAAGATTTTAATATGGTATTTTTTTGTAGAACACACAAAATATTGAATAGAAATCAATATTTAATCATCAATAGAACAATTCAAGAGTATTTTTATGGAGTACTCAAGGTGGTGATTTCCACTTCTACATTAATCAATTTGATGATTCCACCTACTCCATTATGATGTTCATAAAAGATTAAATTTTAGACTAATATAGTGTATTCTCATGTTTAATTCCTTTTATGTGTTATTTCATTAATTATAATGATTTTTTTACAAATTAATCAACATTAAATTACATTTGTGTTATGATGTTCATTCGGTCTGACATAATTTTATTCATCATTTTTCTATTATATGACCAATATAGATCCAATATGATTATGTTTAATATAGAATGTGGCATGTTATTTAGTACAAGTATATGTTTTAAGATTAACATCCAAGATTAAATTTATCAATCTATAATTAAGGATTGTGAGTACAATATGTACCACCCCCACCACCCCCTCCCCCAACACACCCCTTTGCACCTCCTCCCCTATGCACCCCCTAATCTCCATTGTGTACCCCTACCCCCTCCCCCCCGAACACCCCTCTTTTACCCCGCTTACCCCTCACCCATACCCCATCACCCCCAACTTTCTATGAAGTAAGTTGAGAATATTTTAACTATCTATATTGAGTGTGATCAGATAAAGGTTTCCAAAAAAACCTTTAGTCTAGAAATATCAGAAAAGACATCAGTGTTTTGAAATCAATTATTTAGATTACTAGAGATTTTATGATCAAACAAACCATTGGTAGATGGAGAAATTTAAGGAATACAAGTACGATAAATTTTGTTATAGATTAAACACCCATGCACTAGGAAGGTAGAAAAGCATAAGGCTTTGATAATTTTGTACAATGAAAATAAAAAAATGATTGTAGTCAAGACAACTAGGACAAACTCATTAGAATTACAATCAATAATTTTTTCTTTAAGTGAATAATATCTATGCATCAATAAAAAAACATTAATAGATGTTGACCACATATACTGACAATGACACAAACCAATCTCATGTAGAAATACATCGTCAATTTTATACCTCTAGTTTGACATAATTAGGGTCATCAATATATTCACTATCAAAAAAATATGTAGGATGTTAATGATAGTAATGAAATGCATTAAAATCAGGGAAAAAAATATAAAATCAATATTAAACGACTAAATATTTCAAATGAATCCTAGTATGTAAAACAAATTCCCATTACAAAATGAGAGAGATCTCATCAATCTTATCCCTTTACATTAAAAAGGAATGGATGACATTCAACATGCATCCTTTGGGGTTCAGTTGGTGTATATTTGTTCAGCTGTGGATGTTGCAGTGAAAAGGCTGGTGTAGGTCATATAGTGTTCCAATGTCGTATACCATTGGTGGCCTATTTGATCCAATGTTCATCAGGTTTTTCTAGTTGTTTAGGTTTATACATGCATTTATCATGCTTTATAAGTTCATATTTTTAAGATGAAAGACATTTGGATTCAATTCAATAAAATTAGTATAACCCACTATTTGAGAAACAAACATACCTTCCACCAATAATAGCATGACCTAGCTTTACCAAATCACACTCCAGTTATTTGAAGATCTATTTTTCCTATAACAACAGAACATTAAAAACACCATCAAGGAAACTATGATAAATAATTTACCAAAAAATCAGTGGAAAAATTATCATATGTGTGACCAAAACAGTCTTAGGTAAAGAAAAAGATGACACATGAGAAGAATAGATGATAGAAAGATCTCGAGGGACTTATCTTTAAGAACCATCCTCAATGATGGAAGGTATATATAAATAATACAAGAGATAATGTAAAAACAAAAGACCAGACTCATGGATGGTAGGGAAATATATAATGGAAAAAATCTAGGCCAAAGATGGACTAAAATGATTGGGTTCACTCTTATAATTTCAAATCAATTTCTATAAAACATGGAAACTCGCAATGTTTTGTATCGTGGTTTAGAAAACCAAATGAGATCCTTATAGACAACTATAGATACAAAAACCTATGAATCCTTGATTTATTCTAACTACATATGATTAATCTAAATGATTACCTCTAAAGATGCCTAAACCAAGTTCCTACAAAAAACCATAATGTAAACACATATGATTAATCAACTTGGTTTTTTAAAACAATGATGAAACGACACAAACTATAAAATTACAGAATATTTGTGAATTATAAACCATGCATTCATTATATAAAATATTATAAATAGTTAAATAAAATAAAACAACATGTTTCACTGGCGTGTGTACATTCTCACCACCATATCACTTTCATTACACATAAATTCATTTTGGTAATTGTTGATCAAATTATTGATGTGGACCAACTCTCCAATTAAAGACATAAATATGAATATAGAGGGACTCCATGAAACCCAACAAGGTATGTTACATGAAAAATGACCAAATACAATACTCTTTGAACATATGAGGTGGTGACCCAAAACTAGATTATTCACAATCATAATGATGGTCAGGTGTACAACATGAATTTGACTCCTTTATATATAGATTAACATAAATAACTATATATTAGTTTATCTAAAATGAATTAGATATTAAAATCCTTCCAAAATTCACTATGAAATGTTAGGCCAGAGAAGTAAATAACTTTATTTGATTGTCTTACATCATCCCCTCATTAACGAAACAATGACACAAAATAAGATACAACCACCCATTTGACAACCTCATCAATGATACCCTTCTTCACCTCCACTATCTAAGAGGGTAGGATAAATAATGACACTCTCATCTGATACCCACCTGGAACTAAGAACTCCCAAAATGAGTACCACATCCGTGATATCCTTCTCCACCTCCACTATTAATGAGGGTAGGATAAAAAATTACACTCTCATATAATACCCACCCTACACCAGAACCTGCACCACCCCCCGCCCCTACACCATCACCCCTACCCACCCCCACCCACTTTAACCCCACCTAACCCTAACAAACCCCTCCTTACCTTTCACCCCTCCTCCACCTCTTGTACCCCCACAAGACACCCTCCTGGACACCCCTCCCTTCCATATACCCCTCCCACTGTCCCTCCACCCCTAGACAATCCCCTCTTTGACAGCCCCCTACCTGGACACCCCCACCATCCTAGACACCCATCCCCCTTAGTGGAATATCTTATTATTATTATTTTAATTATTATTGGGATCATTTTCTCACAAAAATGACTTGAGAAGAAACCCGTGTTGTAGGAAGAAAAATCAACTACATTAAGATGAAACCCATGTTTTTCTATTTTGAACTAACTGAAAATATTTCATAAATCTAGGTTTCGATTTCGATGAACCTAAATTAGAAAATCATTATCTAATAATATATATATACATTTTCAAAAAAATCCCAATTAAAAAAATAGATTATTCTCAAGTAAAAAAAATATAAGGCCTGAAACTCATTTTAACTAATTAAAAACAAAGACTAACCCATATCAATATTGTGGACTTCTTGTAGACACTTTTCCACAGTAGAGAGGGCATGAAAACCGGTCTTTTGGTGATGTGTGAACGTGAAATAGAAATATGTAATCCTACCTGAAAGAGGCTACTGGGTGAGATTTTGAAAGTTAAAGTGATGAAGGAAAGAAGTAAAACATTAAAAAACTTAAAAAGGATTCAAAAAAGGAGATGTATGAAGATATCACAATAATCCTGATCAATCTAAATAAGAATATTACAAGGTATATATATTGACAAACTCAACTCCTAAATTTTTAGTGAGGTATCATACTATAATATATCACATTTATATGTGATTTATAATTCATGGGAGTTTTGTAATATATAAAAGGGATAATTTTAGAATATTTGATCCTAATTTCCCATATTCCTATCCCTGAATATCCCACCATGCTAAAAAAATGTACATAGATAATTAAAATTAAACTCAGTACTACTATGAGTCCAAAAATGATTGAAGTCCCTATATAGGAATACATCAACAACTACCCCCTTCGGTTGGTGAGTATATATGTATACTCAATAGTGTCCTCAAAAAATAAAAATATCATTCAAATGTGGAAAGTCATACTAAATACTTAGTAAATAATTAACACAAATGACTCATATCCCAAACCAAATTTACTAAAAAACTATCCGAGAAAGGATTTCTCACCAAATTCCAAGACATGATGCATAAGTAGTAAATCATTAAATTTAATCAAAAAATATACCCCACAAATATTTCTCTATTAAACTATTGAAACTCATTTCCAAATGATATATTTCATGAAAAATACATTCATTTACATTATTCATACACTAACCATATGTCACATCCATTGTCTATAATTTCATACCACAACCATATGGTATACATGCACACCACAACTATATACCACATAATAAAAATAAACTACCACAACATTATACTACATCATAGAGACATACCACTACCATATAACCATAGTACAAACAAAAGGTAGACTGTTAGAAGGGGTTTAGTTAGCCGTTAGTATATCCCACTTCTTGACTAGTTACTAAAACATGATATGACCATCAATCAAATTAACCAACTCATGTAGAACATTTATGAAATTAAAAAACAAATAATGGTATATAATATAACATAATCCCAACAAAGGTCTCACTTTCAATCATGACCACAGCATCAAAAACCCATTATCACAACATCACCTCTATTTAACAATAACGACCACCTAAAAATATTAACTTGGAATCAATAAACACTATACCCACCTAAATTCTTCCCATTTCATATTTCATTTTCAACTACCCATAAATTATTTTTTAGAATACACTAACATAATTCTCCACATTAATTCCATCACATCTCATATCACAAGAACTGCTTATTAACATCAAAACCTCTCATATTATTATAAATTTAGCACATAACATATCTCTACCAAATAAATTAAATATTAACTAAAACTAAATCAATTTAACACAAACCAATTAAATCATTTGTCATTAAATTATATCACTAATTTTATAAAACATCATATTCTCATTTAACTATAGTACCCGGACCACACCCATTTGTAAATACACTATCAAAATGAAAAAACAAAAATATCATTCATCATTGAATAAAATAAAACATTTCAAAGCCTTTTCCACAACCAGAAAACTTCAACAAAAAATCTACCATAATAATAACCATGAAATTCTTTTTACTCATTACTTACTTATGACATTATTATTTTATTATTATTATAACATATATTTTTCAACCATTTTTAGTTTTGTAACACCTAAACCATGTTTATATGCTCAAACCTGACCCAAATATTAGTTAGAATTCTATTCGACCGTTGGAATTTTCACATTACCACTAATGGAATAAAATATAAATAAAAACACCAACATAAAAAATGGAGAATTGTTTAAAAACCAAAAAAACACAACATCTATAATCTTGTTGAATGTCACACAATAGAACAGATGAATTTGAATTCATAAAGAAATATTACATTAAAAAATAATATATATATATATATATATATATATATGCAACCTATCATTGCACAAACCCCAAACTACGAACAACAAAATTACCCAACACTTGTATCCACTAGATATTATTTTTTACTAATTCCAAACTAAAAAAGAAATATATTGGTATCCATAGAAAAAATAATATCATATATATATATACACTACAATTCAAATAAATGGGGGTGTGTATAAGACGCAATATAATTTGCAAAAAAACACCCCATGAACCCCATTAGAGTAAAAACCAACCAAGTAAAAAATAATTTTACTAATATTTTTCCTATCCTAGGATAATTTATTATAACTCTTTATGTAATTAAATCATTATTAATAATAAACAAACATTACATAAAATATGACACTTATAAATATTTCAATCACAATTTTAATGTTTCAAAAACCCACACTGGTTTTTTTTCAATAAAAAAACCAAGGGATCCGTCATGCATTGAGAAACAACCAACAATGTGTATACCCTAATCGGTAGTGGACCGAATACCCCCACACCTTGCCTTCTAAATACTCAAAAACTACCTACACTAAAGTTATATATTTTTAACGTAATGACGTATAATTACTGACAAGATCCTCAATCCAAAGTGGGAGTTTTTAAATAGAATTAATAATCGATCATCTAAATACAGTCAACAACATTGCTGAATAATCGTGAAGCATAACATACCTACCAAAAAACCGGAGGGAGCATTTACCTTGTGTCCGCAAATGGGGTTAGTGGGAAATCACAGGAGTGGATTTCCAGGGTAGGGCTGGGTTCATGTGAGAAATCAAGGATGTGGTGTGGCTGTGTTAGAGGAGATGAGTCTTGTGATGTTGGGGTAGCCATATTAGAGGAGGACTATCGAAGGTGTTGTGGCCACGTAAGAGTGGCATTGAGTGGTAGTGAGTGAGATCAGAGGAGGGTCGTGGTGAGGTGGGGGTGTCTCAACTGCGTTGGAATGGAGATGGGGAGGTCGTGTTGGCGGGGAGGTGGGATAGAAGTGCCAGAGAAACATCTGTAGGGGGGCATCAGAGCCACATTGGAGCCACATCGGAGCCGAGTCGGAAGGGAGGTGGGCTGGATGCATCAGAGCTACTAGGAAAGGATAAATCACGAGTGGAGGAAGTGGGGTAGGAGGAATGATAAGGGATGATGATTATTCACAACAGGAGAGGTTCTAGGAAGGGAGTGGGTTTGCGGGAGGAGCCTGATCAATTTAAGTTTTTATAAACCTATTTCCATGCCCAACTCTTTGGTTGTTGCTATATCTCACCCTATATCTACATATCATTTAAATCATTTCTATAGATCCCTGGATATAGGACATTTTTCTAGTAGTGAATGGAAAGCACCCCCACCTCGGTTTAAAATTGAGTAAATTTTTTAGTTTAATTATGGTGGAGTAATCCTTCAAAACTATCATTTGGATTTCTTCCTCTTTAAATAACTTTTAAGACATTATCACTTAAGAGAAGTGTTTCTATTTTTTGGAAAATTTTGGATGCATCATTCCCTTAAAGGAAAAAGATATAGGTGGATATTTGTGAAAGATATATCCTTATTCTAATTTTGATTTGTTTATATATAATTGTTCATATTATTTCATTTCTTAACTTTGATTCTTAAAAAATTTCATTTTCTAGAATAATTTATATTAGTCATTCCATGACTTTATTTTCTATTTTTTTTCTTCCCATTCTCGAGAGGGTTCTAATACTTTTCAAAATATTATTTCCTTTACACTATTTCATGATAGAACATGGTATTTATATAACTAGTGTAACATGATTGTTTTTATTATCAAATAATGGTGAATTTAAACTATAATTAAAATGATCGAGGACATCAATTGATTCATAATTTTTACACCATTTTATCTTCAGACCAATACTACTTTTTATTTTTTATGAAACCTTTAGAAACCATGAAATTACAAAATTTGAAGCAATATTATAATCATAAGTATCCTTCATACGCTAATTTTATATTATAATTTCAGGATTATTAATTTTAATATTTTCACTAGGAATTGGGTATTTCATGGTACTGTTTGGTGAGAGTTCTATGAATTCAGAGTGGGGAAATATTCTCTTGATTATTTAAGGAAAAGGTTTTAAATGCTTAAATTCAATGTACTAAATTTATGTTTCCTCAATTTCTATATAATAAAAAAACAATATAAATATTCTGAAAATTGAATACATTTTGAAAATAGGAACCAAAATCATGCATTATATTTCATGTCAGTTTTTGAACCATTACAAAAGATGAGAACAAAGTTAATATTTAATCCTTTTAAAGGATGTTATAGAAGGAAGAAAATAATTTATTATATTTTAACTTGGATATAATTTGTTGTAGTTAAATACCTTAACACTGTTTTTCAATCTTCTCATTATAAATGTTCACATCATAAAACACCTACCTATAGACTTAGAGAAATTTAAACCTAAATGAATGCTCTTCCTGATTTTTGTGGTTTAAATTCTATGTAGATATTTAGATAACATGAAAGACTAATTATAGATTACACATACTTTATAATAAGAATAACACAATCTCAAATGATCTAGAGTGATTACTAAATGCAATTTCAGTGAGGTAAATCATAATTTCCAAGGATATTAAAAAACGTTGAACAATGTTAGTGGAAGAGAGTAAAATGTCTTGAATTATAAAATATATATGAATCATGATTTGATATTTCATTATTGGTTAAGTTGTGTGATTTTTAAATATTGAGTTATAAAATTATACTTATGATGTTTTTATAATAATATGAAGGTTTCCATTGTGGATGTATGATTCCTCTATGATTTAAGGTTGATGTCTTTCTTGGGAAAATAAATGATTTATGTGTGGGATAGTTTCATATATTTAAATTACATATCTATTTTTAATATTAATTTTCATAAGTATTTTGTTTTTTAATATATATGATTGTATAATTATAATTATGGTAGTAAAATTAATGTTTTTAATTTTGATATGTTTTGAAAATTATAAGAATAATGGAAATTATTTACATTTTAAAAGAAAACAATAAAAAATAAAAAATAAAATAATTAGATCCAACCCTTATTAGCTAGTACACCACCTAAGTTGGCTAGCCTTCATGACACATCTAATAGGGTCAACCACATGCACCAAAAACTAAAGAAATATATAAAAAGAATCAAGGATGACAACCCTATATAGGGATGTATAGGGGAAAGTGTATTAGAGCGCTGATGTGTGGTGATACCAGTAGGGTTATGAGATTTATAGTGGCACCACGATATGGTAAAAATAACCATTGGAGCATCATGATATTTAATTAACTTCCATAGTATTTTGATTTCTTATATTGAATTTGACAAAAATGGTTAATTTTTTACATTAAGTGAAATAATATTGTGTGAATGATATGATGTTGTATAAGTCATCTACTTCACTTTCATGCTATTTTTCTGTATATTATTCAATACCAATGATTCTACATCATGGACCACTATTAACATCAATGGTAGCTCAATGCCCAACCACTCTCCATCTGTTAATTTTTGGATAATTGTATCATAGTGATTATATTTTTTCCATGTATTAATGCATTATTGGAGAGTGATAAAATGAAATGGTAAATACTATGTTTCAAGCTATTGTGTTTCACCTCTTAATAAAATATATCATATAATGTTTTGAGTAAAACATGGAGGAACCATTGGGTAGAAGTATTTTTTCACTGTAGATGATATCGACTATATTGTGGATTCTTATAGTAAGGATACATTCATTTTTCATGAATTTTTATGTAGAAGGGGGTTTTGATGTGGGGTTTTCCTTACACCATATAGAGTCTCAAATTGGCAGTGTCTTGGGAATACCATTTCTAGAGAACCATGTCAAATAATTTTCCCTATGGTGTAGCCTAATTTTTAGGGATGAAAAAAAAACAAACATGGGTTTGATTTGAGTAGGAAATAAATAAATCTATGACATTTTAGGTTATTTAATTTTCATATTTTTTTAGATATCTCTTGATTTATGGTTTCACTATTAAACTTATAATTTTTCCATAGTGAGGCTCGTGTTGTGTAAAATAAATATTGTTTCTCCAAAAATATACATTCCCTATATTTTAAGTCTTTTATATACATCATAAAGGATGATAAATTAAAATATATATTATATGTAAATTTTTATATTTTAGTTATATTATAGGGTATTTATTAGGGAAGGTTTACTTAGGATTTGAAGATTTCAAGGAAAAATTTGACCATCATTAAAGAAGGAAATATATATAAGAGGAGTTGTTGAAAGAGAGAATAAGAAACTACGAGGATCAAGGATTGGGAATGACATCATTCATATTTACTGACACTGAGGATTGAGGATTGGGGATGATATCCACCACTAATAAGCTATGTAGATTATGATTTTTTTAATTATTGGTTTATATTTATCAATAATAGATTAATACATTAATTTTTAATTTCAATTCAAGTAATTTTACTCAATTTCATAAAATATTATTTTAGTTAACAAATATTTTACATTTTATATGTCTTTTAGTTCACATTTGGTTTATAAACAATCAATCAGTAGTTGACGAATTTATAGAGGTGGGTGGAATGGGTGGAAGAGGATGTGTGCATCATTATTTCTATTCTTATTTATTGATAAGTTTTTATTCTTAATCATTATTAGATTAAGATTAAATCAATATATATCCCCATGTAGTCTAGAAAACTTTAGGGGAATTATGGTATGAACCTCAATGTGATAAAGGGGAGTAGAGAGGAAAATATTTGACTTAAATCAAACTTTTTTATTTTGAGATAGATCATCATGAACCTCGGTTTTGTTTGGAAGTTTTAGTTTGTGTCGATGAAGTATAATTAATTACCCAAACAGATTTTATAATTATTTATTTTAAAAATATCATGACTGATGTTGAATTGTTCATAATATAAGAAAACAATCATCGGAAAAAAAATATCCTCCGTTATTACCCAATTTAAAATTAAGGTTTTCACTCATTAACATACTAACATAGTTTACTTCATCTAAGTTTATATTATTTTTAATTCAATTTTGATGAAAATTATTTATGATATAACAATATTTTTGAAAATATAAACTTCGATTACTTGTTCCTTATGTGATAAACCCCACACATTAACTTTAATATTCTTATATGGCTAATAAATGTTTGGAAAATATATACTCTAAACTCCAACTGACATGGAGAATTAACGATTCCTATAGATATATTAATGATGTTCTTAATAGATCATTGATATAAAACTATACGATCGTGAAATCATATAGGGTAGGAGTGAACAAAAGGATAGTTTTTTAGCATTTCAGCACAACTCCCAAAAAGAAACACTCTAACTATATTTGTAGAATTTAATCCCGTAAAATTATAAAATTTCATCATATAAAATTATATCGGGAGACTCTACTAAATTATTGATAGATATAACCAAGAATTTTGTGTACTAAAATCAATGTCCTGGTGGAAGATACAACAGATCAATATAAATACCCAACCCATTAGACTCTCAATGGACCACCATTTTAGTTTTTTGTTCACTACTAATACCTAAAAAACACCCTTTTACTTTCCAAACATCCAATTTTATCATATTATTAAAAATAGAAAAATATATCTTGATTTAATCATGAAAAATGATTTTTAAAAAATAAAAAAGTATAAGATATTATAGTTCTTGGTGTCTATAACTCTTTTCTCAAAATCCATTGAAGATTCATTATTGAAATAAATTAAATATTAAGTTATATAGGGTTTTTTATCATTAATACATTTTTTTGTTTATAATCTCCTTCCATTTGATAGTAATATTAGTATCATTTTATTACTTTATTTTCTCATGCTCAACTATATGAAAATTTATAATGTATATTTATTCATTATATTCAATTTACTTTTTGTGAAAATAAAAATCAAATTCTTTATTCTTCTCAATATACATATTCAACATCATGATATCCATTTTGAACATAGAATATTTTAAAATGGAATTTCCCCAACTGATCTTTAATTATATCCTTCTTTAGGTTTCCTTATATTTTTCATTATTTATTTTGGAATATTCATTATTCTAAATATATGAATACAATTAAAATAGTATTTCATGGTTTAAATAAAATTGATTTTATTTAAGTTTATTATACATGTAAAGTTTTATATAAAAAGTTTTTTATATTTTATTATGAGTATTAATTGATGTTGGTCGAGCTTAATAATCCACGTTGGTTTGAATGTTGAGTTTTATTTACTTTTGGTCCACCTACTACCATCCTATATTCCTATTAAATATTTCTATTTATTTATGTGTTTCTTTTCCCTATGGTTTTTGATATATCAATAGCATATTACCGATGGAAAATGTGCATATTCTATCTGTCTTTTTTATCTTTTCTATAAATTTATATTGAAAATATTTTTGGTACATTTATTTAATCTATGTTTCCCATATCTATATATTTTATAGATGATATATTATTCGAGCATACACTTGCCTATCATAATTTCAATTCATTTGATGCACTATCACCGCATGCCTATTTTTGTAGGGGATATAATTTTTTTGACTCATTGGATTCATTATTTATTTTTCTTCTGAGATAGAAAATAGAGAGGAGGAGCTTAAGAGATGTCCATCTAGTCATGGAGAACACGCCGCACGCACCTCCAGTTTTTTCAAATCTCCTGACCGTTATGGCGGCTTCGGTCTGGCTGGTGGCCCCCTTACCGGCGTCAGATCCTATTCTCCCTGGCTCCGCCTACGGTCCCTCTCCCTCTCCCTCTGGTTCATGGGATTAGTTGCCTCCTAGTGCTCCCGGTGCCCAGCCCTCTTTCCAGGATGTTCTATGCGGCTCTTCTGGTAACCTCCCCAATTTCTCGGCAATATCCTTTACTGGCCCCAGCTCGTCGCGAGTTGGATCTTGGATCAGTCTTGATGTTCCTGCAGCGGCATTTGCTGAGGCCTCAGATCACCTGTACTTTACCCTGATTGCCCGGTTTGGCGTAGCCAAACCCTCTTTGGCGGTGTTTCAGTGCTTTCTGAGCACCTGGGGTCTCTTCCTTCTGGCTCAGGTCTCTCTGCTTCATCGCCTTTATTTTTGTATCGTCCTAGCTTCGCATGAGGACTTTCTTCAGGTGTGGTGTATGGATCCTCGCTCTTGGGATTGTTGGAACTTCAATCTTTCAAGATAGTCTTTGGACGCTCACTGGGGCCATGAATCTCCCCTCGCAGCGGTGTGGGTTAGACTTCCGGGAATCCCTCTTCTTTTCCAAAATGAATGTCTTCTCAAAGCCATTGGAGACTCTCTCGGTGGTTTCCTGTACTCCAATCTTCGCACAAGATGTTGTGCGGAGGTGTTCGTGGCCCGTATCTGTGTTGAATTGGATCTTTCTCTCCCTATTCCAGAGCACCTTGATCTTCGGGTGGAGGACTCGCCCTGGTGGTCTCAAGTTATTTCCTAGCCTGTTTTCCCGAGCTTCTACTCCCACTGCAGCCTACAGGGACATTCCTTGCATGTATGTCGTCGTCTTCTGAAGGGTGGTCACAGGGCTTCGCACATAACCTCAGGTGCGGGGGCTTCTCTCCCCTGCTCGTCCCTTCCTTGTAGTTTTGCGGAAGTGGCTTCAGTTCCGGAGGCCGATTTGGAGTGTCTCCAGGATTTAGTGGCTCTCGGTGCCATTTGTGAGGATAAGTTGAATCCAGTCAGTGGACCTTTCAGAGCCTTGGTGCCTTGTGTTCTGAGAGGTATATCTCAACCGGTTAGTACCTTTTTATCCTCCTTTACTCTTTCCTCAGGTTTTCCTTCTCTTCCCCTCTTCACATTGGATCTTCTGCCATCCCAGTATACCTTTTGACGGGATGTCCGGTCCCTGGAAAAAGTTCCTTTGGGTTTTTCCTTCGAGGGTTCTATACCTGCATTGGGCTCAGACACTTCCCTAGGTCCTCCAAAGGATTCTGCCTCATGATTAGAGGATAGATAGGTGAGGCTAAGTCAATCTCTCCCAAAAAGAATGTATATCTCACACTCGCTGCCATATGCTGCTGATAGCCCTTCTAGTATACCCAAGACTAGGAAACCTGGCGTTTGCACACGATCTCAATACAGGAAGCTACAGGGAGGAGTTCCCTCCCTCTGTGACAAGGCCATGCACTCTGGGGCCAGTCCCAGAATCCACTTTTCTCAATGACGTCGATGTTCATCTGGAATATTCGGGGAGCCGGATCTCGTATTAAGTCCGATTTTGTATCCTCAGAGGTCTCCAAACATAGAATCTCACTCGTTTCCCTTCATGAGCACAAAAAAACGTCAGGTAAAATCACTAATTTCTCAAGGAAGATTAATTTTCATGGGTGCATTCATGCTGAGCCAGATAATAAGAACATATGGATCTTCTGGAACCGAAGCACCTCAGTTGTCCTTTCCCGGGCCGGAGATCAGTTCATCACGGTGGCAGTGTCTCAGGGATCACACTCCTTTTTCATTTTGTTCATTTATGCAATCTGTGACCCTCATCAAAGGGAAGTTCTGTGGGGGGGGGATCTTAATGATTTTGTCCCCGAGAATCACCCTTGTTTTGTCATAGGGGATTTTAATGCTGTTTCTGATCTAGAAGAGAGGAAGGGGTGAGGGCCGTTTAACAGGCAATCAAGCCGATCCTTTTCCCAGTTCATGGCGGGTCAGGGGCTTCTGGACCTTGGGTTTGCAGGTGACCGGTTCACGTGGTGTAACAATCAACAGGGAATCTAGCGATCGTGGAGTCTCCTGGACCGCGGGTTGGCCAATGTGCATGCATTATGTATCTATCCAAACTCCCAGGTAACACATCTGGTACGGGGGATCTCTGATCACTCTCATCTCTTTCTTTCACTCTACAATGGGAAAGAGAGTCCTGCTCATTTTCGTTTCAACCCTCACTGGGCGAACCTCCCCGGGTACAATGAGCTGGTGTGCGACTCATGGAATGAACCAACTCATGGACATACTTGGATAACGTTACATAGCAAACTTCGCCATCTCAAAGAAAAGCTCATGATATGGTCAAGTGACAATCGCCTTTCTGACAACGAGGTGGACCTGGCCATGCATGACGTTGATCGTCTTGAAAGACAACTTGAATCAGATTGGAACGAACGTATCTTTGTGGAGCTTTCCAACATAATGGAAGAGTTGAGGGATATGCTTCTCAGACAAGAATGTCAAGTGAGAGCGGACGCACACATCAAATGGATTAAGGAGGCTGATAAGAACTCTGCGTACTTCCACGCATGTATCAAGGAGAAGAAGAGGTGGGTTTGCCCGATAATCAAACTTGAGGATGGGTCCTTTTCTGAAGATAGGAATACGATTGGGGAGCTTGCCTGCGCCCATTTTCGTAACCTCCTTGCTAGACCTCGTGATCATCCTTCTCCAGGATACCCTGAAGACATTTTCGGATTCTTAGATATTGTACAGTCTACCTTTACTAATCGGAACAACGCGCTCCTGAGTGTTATTCTTCATGAGGCGGAAATCCGTGAGGCCATGCAGAAGCTTGACCCTGATAGCATGGCTGAGCCTGATGGGTTCTCTGGAGCGTTTTACAGAGCATCATGGGAGATAGTGAAAATTGATCTCATTGAGGTGATTTAGGACTTCTTCTATGGAGGTCTTTTGCCTCGAGTTCCCTGCTCTACTTCTGTAGTGCTCCTTCCAAAATCTAAAGCCCCCTCATCCATTGATCACTTTCTCCTGATCAGCATGTGCAATATTCCTTATAAAATCCTCGCCAGTATCCTCAACAATTTTCTGGCCATTTATCTTACTATCTGCATCTCACTCGAGCAACACGGTTTTGTTAGGGGCCGATCTATTCAGGGGTTATAGCCCTTGCCCATGAAATGATCAGAGATATTAATCAGAACACTCGGGGATCCAACATGGCAGTCAAGTTAGACATGATTAAGGCCTATGATCGAGTCGAATGGGCCTTCATCAATAATTTACTGGCTGGTATGGGTCTGTCCACGTGGAACATTGATCTGGTTTTTTGTTGCTTCAGTTCAACATAGATGTCGCTAATCTTCATGGGAAATCCTTCGGATTCTTCAAAACGTCTCATGGCCTTCGATAGGGAGACCCCATCTCGTCGGCAATTTTTATCATCACACAGAACATTCTTAGCTGCCTCATTTAGTAGAACATCAGAATCAGGGGTATCATACCATTTTGTAGAAGAATTCAACTTCCTCAGGTCTCTCATCTCATGTTCGTGGACGACTCTATAGTTAACATTAATTCCTCAAAAAGGTTGTTAAGGTATTTTAACAGGGTTATGGAGGCGTATATCAAGTGGTGTGGACAATTCATCAACCGGAACAAGAGTAGCTTCTTCATCTCGAATATATGCCCGGATGCTCGGATCCTCACTATAAGCAACTCTCTGGGTATCCAAAAGGCTAAGTTTCCTATAAACTACTTTGGAGCCCCTCTGTCTTCAAAATCCATGCGTATCCACGACTTGGATCCCCTCATGAGCAGAGTCTCTAAGAAAATCTTCAACTGGAAAAACAGGTACCTTTCATTCGGAGGGAGGATCACGTTGGTTAATAGTGTTCTCCTTTCCACCCCGGTGCACATCCTTTCTACGATCAAAGCTCCCAAGGGAGTCAGCCGGAGTCGGGATAAAATTCTTGAAGGTTTTATAGAGGATCCCCAATTCAATGGTAAACGTCACTAGGTCTCTTGGGACAGGATGGCGAGGCCTAGTAGCGATGGGGGGATTAACGTACGAAGTCTACAGGTTACCATTGCATGCATGCATGCAAAACTCGCTTGGGAAGTGTTGGAGAAGCACTCGTTGTGGGGAACTTCCATGCATGCATGATATAGTAAGGATGAAAGATTTCCTGCGATTCAATCCTCTAACCTCTGGAAAGCAATTGCTTCATGAATCAGCTCCATGTCTACCCAGGTTCGTTGGATTATCGGCACCGGAGACATCTCCTTTTGGCATGACAACTGGAGCGGTGCGATCATCGGTTTCCCGGGATGCCCTACTACGAACATCACTTTCAGGGAGGCTACCGACTATCCTTATTTATTTAACACTATTCTGGATAGAGATCAGTAGGAGATGTTTTATCTTATTGAACTTTCAGCTCATCCCGACAAATGCATGTTCACCCAGTCCTCTTCAGGGGATTTCTCCTCGAAAGAGTACCGGCGCACAAGTTTCTATCATAACGCATGTGACCCCTGGAATGAGACTCTATGGGATAACCTCATACCTTCAATGTTCAATTTTCTGGTCTGGAGATTCTGAAAAAGAGAACTCCCCACTGATGAAAACGTTAGAAGATGTGGTGTGGAAATGGGTTCCAGGTGCGTCTGTTGTAGGGGAAAGCAGGAGGAGACCTCGATGCACCTGTTCTTAGAAAGTGAGTGGGAACAGACAGTATGGTTGCTTTTCAGTGAATTCATGGAAATCTCTAATACACATATAAGAGAGGAGGCTTTCATGGTCCGTTGGTTTCACGGCTCTGATGCGGCTATTCCTGAAATAAAATCGTGAAACCTTGTACTCCAGGCCGGATATTGGTGTTTATGGCAAGAACGAAAGAAAAATGTCTTTGAGGGGGTGTTTTCATCCAGCTGAGATATTATCTCCAGAATCCTTTCCCTCCTGCTCGACATGATCAGGGATCTCAGGTTTTACAGGGAGTCTCCTACGCTACAACGTCTTAAGTGCATTTCTCATGATGCAACTGTCTCTGCTAATCAATCTCTAGGCAACTGGGTAAGGTGGTTCCCTCCGACTCGGGGGTTGATACTTAATATTGATGGATCATGCAAATCTAGAGTCATGACTAGAGGTGGTATTGTCCGTGACTACTCTGGTTCGGTTCTCTTGGCTTTCTCTGCCCGGTTGGGGCATGGTACTTCTCTCATGGAAGAAGCGAAGACAATGTACATAGAACTCTCTGTGTGTAGGTAGCGCAACCTTCATATCCTGGAAGCCGAAACCGACTCTTTTATGGTCCACAATTCTATTCAGGCCATGGGATCTACTCCTTGGTTGATTGAATATTTCATTCGTAAGTGCAGTTCTCTTCTCAGCACTCATACAAAACTGTCTCACACTTGGCGGGAAGGTAATAGGGCGGCTAACTACTTGGAATCTCTTGATTTTCCTGGAACGGAGTACGTATATTTTGATGACTTCCAAAGCTTGAAACCAACAGGGGTTTACATTCTAAGAGGGGATGATTTGGGTCTTGATTTTTTTAGACCCTCGTAGTTTCATGTTACTCTGCCCTGCCTCCTTGTGCTTTGGGTTGTTTTTCTTGCTCTTTCTTTCTATACTACTTTTATTTTATTTAAGTTGATGATGAGATAGATAATAGAGATTTTAATTATATAAGGTTATTAGGAATTGTTATATTATTCCATGGTGGTTGGTGGTTATTTAATAAATTTTCTAGTGGTGACTTTTCTCAACACCCTATTATCTTGAGGTGGAGGACTTATAATTTTATAAAACCAATTTTTTATAGGGCACCAATCAATCCTTTTAGGCATTTTCTCATTCTTGCATTGATACTTGTATCTAAAATCATTTTTTTATTCCTTATCAAATTATTCCTATTATATCTTATGTGATAATTCTTATGGTTTTTATTTTTTGAGTATTCCTAAAATTATAGAATAAGTAATCTTTTTGGGACTATGTTGAGTACATCCCTAGGTTTAATAAGAGATCTACATAGGATATCTTCCATGGTATTTATATGTTTTTTGTATTATCTTCCTATTTTATAATTTTTCTTAAATCATAAAAGGATACTTAGGGTGGTGTTATTTTCATGTGTATAGGAATAATAGATCCTAAAGCATGTAAGATACATATATTTTTTTACATTACTTACCATTTTCAAGAATGAAAATTTTAATTTTATCATTTAAATTTATAATTTTATTTTAATTTTATGTTCTATTAACATTATCATTTTGAATATGAGAACCAATACTATACTTAGGGGCTCCTCAATTATTACATGTAAAAGTTATACCCACTTTTTAAATTAAATTGTAATTTAGTAGATGGTGTTCTTGTAACCTGATGGTTTTGGGGTGCAGTAGAAGTGATCAAGGCGATATATAATGATATTTTTAATTGTATTAAATAAATAATATCCAAATAATATGATAATAAAATACCAGAATCCACTAATATAGGACCTTTAAAATTTAATTTATAACTAAAATTACTTAAAATAAGGTAATTATTCTTTATTGATCAATTCAGTTGTCACTGTTATTGATTCATCATTGTGGTGAAGATTCCAAACTAGGATTCATTTTTGAGTATTCACTTATGATCCATAAATCTTAAAATATATACATTAGTATTCTATGTGCTATATTGAAGGAAACAAGAACTAAACATCATTTTCCATTGATGGTGACAATAAATCTTTCTTCTTCTCTCATGTTATTTAGAGGGAGGATGGAATATTTTCTCTTTTTTGATTAAGATAATTTTAAATTATCTCTATTACTCATAACAAATCTCTTATTCTAAAATGATATAACGTAGAATTTATGATTAGGGTTGAAAAATTAATAATTTCACCAATTCCATTTCTCTAGTAGTTTATTTAATATAAACCCCAGGTCAAGTAATAAAAAAATAATATTAATAATATTAATATTATTATTTTATTCTGATGACATGCGCTAAACACACAGATTAATTAATCATTTCCATCGATACATTAACTCATCCAATCAATACACCAAAGAATTTATCATACCATAAATAATAAATATTTAGTTAAATAAATTAATATTGTTCATTCAGTGAATAAATAATTATTATATTCACTAAACATGTGAATGTATATTTATTTTAAGAATCATGTAATTAAAAAATATATTTATTTTAATCAATTCACTAAACATGTGAATAAATAAATTTTTATTTATTATCCTATCAATAATAAAGATGAGATTAAATAAATATTATATTATCAAATCTTGTGAATAAATGTTTATATTAATATTCAACTCATACATTCTAAACTCAAATATCTTCTGATAGAGATTATATAATCAATGATGCTTGAATAATTACTATTTTATAAGTTCTAAATATTTTTTATTCTTATTATTGAATTCCACATACAATTTAATGAGATTATGGATTAACTTAACGTGTCACCCTCTAGGACTCTTTTTCAATGACATTAGGTGAACTTACCAAAAGTCCAAGATCAATATCTATTAACAATTCAAGGAACCAAAGGAGATCTAATTTAATGTTACAACGAAAACAACCTTCTTATGAACTCTTACTATGTAATTTTAAAACTTTTTATTGATATCTCATCAAGAAGGTTTCATACATGTTTCATCAACCTATATACTTGATTTTTATTTCCTTAAATCTCTAAAATGTACTCTTCGATGAATTTTCATGGCCATGGATTTAATCAAGCAGTTCTATTTTAATTAGAGGTCCAGAGTTATCTTCTTCCTTTAAATAGGGAGGGAAAATCCTTTATTGAATAATTTAATTAATGTCATGTCACTTATGATGCACCCAACATAAGATACCTCATGGAGAGAATATGAAATTACTATCTTTTTCAATATATCAGATGACATGATTCATGATAAACATTAATAATAATATCATCTCTATGTTCTAATAAAAACATTCATAAATAGATATATCTAATGACACATAAAATATGTGATATTATTATTAGTGGGTATTCCCTCATAACCGTCTTTATTAGAGATTACCATGGGAAAAAATCATGATAATAAGTCTTAGTCTCGTATGAGGCTCTAACACAAAATTGTCAAATTTCATCTATATCCTATAAAATAGTTGTTATGTGGACCATAGCTAACATGTTTAAGAATATTTTTCATATAATTTAAAGGTTCTCATTATAATATGTAACTGTTATAACAATTAAATGAGTAAAATAATCTAAAGATATTCTTACAATAATATTACGCATTAGAACAAACATCATGTTATAAGATATGTATTAATATTTTGGTAATTGAAAGTAAAAATGTTATTTGGTATTAGGGGAAAAATACCAATATCCACCCAATTACACTAGATCAAATTCATAAAAACTATTAGTATACTAGATCTCACATTATTTTATTACTTTTATTGAGATAAATCTTTAGTAAATAGTTCTACCATGTTATTTTTTATGGCTAATATACATAATGTGACCTCACATATCTAAGAAAAATCCCTCAAAAGGTAATACTTATAAACTATATACTTCATCACATGATGCAACCATGAATCCTTATATGGGGTAAATGTTGTATTATTATTAAAATAAAGAGTTATAAAATCATTAATATTAGTTACCATATCAATCTCATGAAATAAGTTTCATATCTACACCACTTCTTTAGCTATATCAAAAGATGATATATACTTGGAATCTACTATGTAATTTATGACCACTGAATTCTTAGAACACTTCCGGATAAAAAATACTTCATTAATGAATAACATATATCCTGATTGGTATTTTATAACATTATGATTTATTTATAAAATATAACATGTTCATCATTTTATAATTAGATCCAAATCCCCTCTATAGACTAAGAACATGTCATTTGTAAACCTCATGTACTTCAGGATAGTATTTATAGTTGTTCAATGTGGATCACCTAAATTTTCATGATATTTTATTACCATGATCAAGGAATATGATACATTAATCTTGGTACATAACATGGAATACATGAATGATACTATGATAGAATAATAAGGGATCCTATTTATTCTCTCTCCCCTCTTATGTTAGAAGCCACATTTTCTTAGAGATAAGTATACCATGTAATATTGAAACCAATCCCATATTGTATTTCTTTTCATATTAAATATATTAAATACATTATTAATGTATGTACATTTAATTATACAAGAATAATATTAGATTTTTCATGGTGGATCTTGATCCCTAGAGTGCAGGTTGCTACAACAAAGCCTTTCATGGAATATAATTTTTTTTACTTGTGTATTAACTAACTATAATACTAGTATCTCATTTCCTATCAGTAATATATCATCAAAATATACAACACAATAAACAACTACACTCACACTAAACATATTTAAAAAATATAACCCACATTAATTTTTTATGAAATTAAATTCTGTTAAGTATTTATCAAAATGATTTTTTTGTGTGACATTGATACTTTCTTCATCCCATAAAAGGAAATATATGTCTGTATTACCTTATAGTAATACTTTTTTTTCACAAAACATAATGGTTGGGTCATAAATAGTTCTTCTATATGTTTTATTTTATAGATATCTATCTTTAAATCTGTCTAAAAAATATAATAATCATTATAAGATACTATGGAAAATAAAATTCTAATATATCTCAATATAGTGTACAGTGAATATGTTTCATCATAATCTATGACATGATGTTTCATAACCCATTTAATGACTATTTTTTCTTTTTAGTTACTAACTTTAACATCTCTTTCTAGTGTATTATTGAATATCCATTTTCACCGAAAAGGATTTGCATAAACTATAGGATCTACCAAAATCAAACCATGGTTTTAGTACATGGAATCCATTTCAGAATTCATAGATTCCCACTAATTTATAACTTCAAAGATATTTAATTATTTATTAAATGAGATAGGTTCATCATCTTTAAATAATTATGTTTCATATTCCCCTATGACTACGAAATCATATTTCACTGGTTCTCTAACCTCTATAGTTCTCTTATATAATACTTATGTCTCTGAAACAACTTATTTCACAGGGACTAATGAAATTTATTCCTATGAAAACTATTTTGTATCTTCAGTCTCAAATTAATTTATGTCTACTTTTCTATCATGATAACCTTTAGATATGTTCTCACTCTCTAGGAACGTGGAATGTATTTCCAAAATAACCATTTTCCTAGGGGTATTATATTGATAATATTCCTTTGTTTCTTTGAAATATCCAATAAAAATACACTTAGTGCCTCAATACGTATCTTTGTTTCTAGAATTAATCTTAACAAATTCTTTTTATCCCCAAACAAGTAAATTTGACAACATGGATTCCTTCTCATATGATAAATGATATGGGATTTCATTTTCCACTTTATTTTACACTTAGGTTAGTATTTATACTATTTTCTATAATACATATCACTAAAAGGATAATGGAATACTTCCATGACTCATCATCGATATCACCATGTCCAAAAAGGTATGGTTATTATTTTTACTTAAACCATTCCACTATGATATACAATGAGAATTGATTTGGGATTGTATCTCAAACTACCACAGATAATAGAGGATTTATTGGTTCAGGTACTCCCTACCTTAGTCTTAGAGGAGTTTCATTATTTTTTACTCAGCCTATTCTCTCATTAATTCTCATATTCTTTAAAATCATAAAAGGAATCAATGTTATTACTTATTAATTAGTATTATTCATATCTAGCAAATTCATTAGTAAATATTTTTAAGAAATAGTATCAATAACGTGTGACCAAATTTTCAAATTTTCAAACTAATTTATCATTATTTATAATCCCCTAAATTTATTAAAACCCTATAAAATTAGTGATGTTTGTTAGTTCTTAAAATTTGGAATTGATATTTTAAATATATTAAATCATGGTTTTTAATTATTTATTCAATCTTTGAAATTAATTTCAAATCCATACCTTGACTTTGAGATTTGAATTTAAATGTTTGAAGGCTATTTTTTATTTTTAATTTTTTATATTTTTAAATATAATTTTTAGATAGGTTATTCATGAATTATGGATTTTGGAGAAAATTATTTAAAAAGGTAATTAACTCAATATTTAAAATTTAAATTTTAAAATTAATATAGAAAAATTAATTTGAACTTATGTATATAGTAAAATTTTGTGATGAAAATATTTCTATAACTTTATATGGTATTATGTGACTTTCCATTTAATTAGTTTTATTTAAATTCTATTTACAAATTAATTTTCAATAATTTAATGGAAAATTCAAGTAAAAGAGAAATATGGGGAAAGGAAAAAATTTGTGATTGTGAGACTCCCTGTGATTGTGTTCCTACTACCGTACATGTGTGGCCCTATAGCCATACACATGCTACTCTAAGACGGATGAAAAATGTTCTTAAAACTATACAACTTATTGTGACCGTATGAATACCCTTTCTAGAATTTACCCTTCTTCAATGTGACAAGTGACTATTCTCCTGATACCTTATTGGGGATCTATCCTGTTACCATGCCCCATGTTGCTACTATGACATCCTATCATGATGTTAGAATCCCTCCTATTACTATGAAGCATTCCTCATATGACTGTGTACTCCTGTAAATATTCCATCTCTATTTTAGTGAGTCTAAAACCTCAATATACTATACCATAATTGTGGTTAACCATTATCTAAACTCACTACATACATTCATTCCTTCACCATCATTTGATTGTTCCTTCTGAACTCAGTACCTCTAGAAGATAATCATCAGTCAACTTCGGGTGAGTATCCTACATCGACATGTCACAGGTTGTTCACTCGAATCATAGATTCATATATGAGATCAATCCATAAAGGATGATTGAAGTCTAAACAAATCTAAATGATTCATGGATTAAATATACTCTCACCCAAATATGGCACAGAAATATGATGATGAATCTCAAACCCAATATTGTTGATGTTTTATACACACCTAAATTGGAAGTGATCAAGTTGAATTGATAAGGTTCTAATGCTGATAAAACCAAAAACTAAGTATAAACATGATGAACTTGAGTATATATGAATATGATCAAATCTTTTCCATACCATGGCTGGAATAATTAGAAAAATCTTTAGTGAGAGATTCAATGATTTTAGGTTGTAGCTTCAATTTCCAATCTGAATATTGAGTCTAAGTTTAAATTTTAAGAATATAAATTGTTTGATACAAATCAAAATTTAAATAATGGTTTATGAGGGTGATGATCATAGACCAGTGGTTCCACGAATTAAATAATACTGAAGCCAATTGATGAATATTAATTCACATATGATCCACTATAGAACTACTGCTTGGTTAAGATGAAGTAATTAATTGTCTGGTTCTGTTTGTCCCATGTGTAAGGATGAAGAAAAAAATGGAGAGGCCTCTTACCTTCCAGACACACTATCTTCCATATCAAATGATATAATACACAGAGATCTAGATTATTTCTCTCAAATATATTTTTGTTACCAATCTTCACCCATTCCCTTAGCAACCGATATGTATAAATAATATAAAACACCAACCTTTCATACTTTATAGAGGATACCATTTCTTATAACGAAGATATCTAGTATTGAAGACCCTCTCATTGTGGATTATTTCCAACTATAACCTATATATATCTAATCATAGATCACTCACAGTAGCTTGGAAAATGGTGTAGAATAAAAGAACTAGTACAAACGCGCCCCCATTCAAGGTGGCCATTCAGATCTATTTGAGCTCCTCATTAACGAACCATTTTCACCTGAAGTCTAACCAATCCATTCCTAGTATTCCACATCTATTTAATTTCATGTTGTGGGTTACCTATATAGAATCTAAGATGATATCTTCAATTGAGCTATATTTGTTATACATGACCAATGCTTATAGATACTAATCAATAATGTTTTTAAAAAAGGATACAAGTAAGACACCTTGATGATCCATACTAACCCCAAAGTAGTGGTGTCCAGGCCAGTCCTATCATAATAAAATCCCATGTAAAATAGACCAGACCCATTTTTTAAATCTTTGATACCATATTACAGGCCAATTCCTTCCATCACTCAAGAAAAAAAAATTAAATCATTGTATGTGTATCTTATTCTTCCTTTAAGAAGACCTTGATAACCATAATAGTTAGGATCCACTAAAACAATTACACTCCAGTTATCCTAAAATGAGTATTTTTCATGATTATAGGAGAGGCCTAAAGAAATTATAAAATATTATTCATGTCTAGGGAATCCATTGAGACCATGGAAATGGACATCTATCAATCATCCAAAGAAGAAGAATTCACTAGGGATGGAAACTAAAATTGAATAATATTACCCTAGTTTCGAGACACCTGATGGAGTTGATGAACCCTATACTACTCATATTTTTAATTGAGAAGTGGTAAAATAATATTTATGTAGTATTCGATAAATGGAAAAAATTACACTATTGGGGGATGATTTCTTCGTGACCACTGGGAGAGAATAAATGTTTTTTTTTGTTTTCTTTATTTATTTAATTTTTAGTTTCTAATTCTCTTTTGATGGAACACTAAGCCATAAGTGATTGAGTTGAGGAGACCCCATTCCTCCATATTGATGAATTAAATAGATAGTTGATAAGTATATTATATTTTTCAATTTTTTCAATTTGTTTAATTTTAAGAAATTTCATCCTATTTAATGAATTCAAAATATTATTCCTCTCCCTCTTGTTTTCACACACATGTCACTTGGAGCTTCTACACTACTTTGATATTTAGTAGTGTAATGAACCAGGGGTGATTAGGGATGTCCAATCACTGGGATATGTGAGATTATACATTATATTAATTGTTATATCCATTTGATTAATCATAAATAAAATTGGGTAAGTATTAATTTGAAGTTATGTGTGAATAGAGAGAGAATATGGGAGATAAAATAAGGAACAATTATTGAAGATATAGAGTTGAAATATCCATAAATAGATTACATCTTATAAGATTTAATTTAAAACAAACTGTTCTCATTCAATATTTCCACACACTCAACCAATAAAAAAAGTATTACACGTCCATAACATATTCATCTCCAGAGACAACCTATGTCCCACATAATACTACATTTATTCAAGTTTATAATTTGTTTTGTTGATAGCCTTGTGATAGGATTCTCATCAAACCTAGAACCATGAATAAGATGGCTAGTGTTTATGCCTTTTTCTTATATTAAAATGATATTAGAAAATGAATAGATTCAGTTCATCTAACCTAGTTAGTTTTCATACAATTTTAAATGAATTCTTTAGGAGAGACTTAGAACATTGAGAATCATAGAGGAAGTGAAAATTGATTTTTTCATGTTACCATCGATTAAATCCCTATAACCTTCTACTTCTATCACCAAAGTGAATTTGTAGTGTGAAAACATGGATAATAACTTGGAACGATTGAAGTAAACAATGATGTAACATTATAAATGCAATTTTAAAAGTGATAATCGACTAAAACCACATAATAATAAACATGATTGTGAACTAAGAAACTGTATGATCCAACTTGTGCCAAACTTTTATGGATTTTTAGAAGAGCACCCAAGATAGTATAAAAGATAATTATCTATTTTTTAAAATAATTTCATGCCTAGGGAGTATTATAAGATCATGTTATATGGAAGGTATTCCCTATATCTCTTAATGGAGTGGCCAAAAAATGGATACACACCTTCCAGCTCGTGGAAGTTACTACATGGGATGGTTTATAGAAAGAATTCCTCCAACAGTACTTCCCTACCTCAAAGAGCACTAAGTTATAGAAAGAAATATCTGGGACCAAATAAGAAAGTATACAAAAACATTGCATTTTATGGGATATATTCAAATGTATGAAAGTATCCATTCCATATCATCCATTAAAATATCACTAATTCTTGGTATTTTATTTACCAAGGATTGATGAATAATGAATGAAATCTCAAATATAGTTCCCTTGGAAGATAATTAACAGAAAAACCCCCCAATGATGTTAGAGAGATATTGGGAAAGATCTCTACAAATTCTCAAGAATTTAGTACAATAACTATAACCAAAAGAGTAAATTATTTAAATAGTTATAACTCTACTTCATGGGAAAAGTAATAGATAAAATAAACTATCTTGTGAGACAAATTGCTATGATAAATTTGTGGCATACATTACCCACCACACGCCCTAGGATTTTCCATCTTTTATATACTTGGGACCACTACGCTGATGAATTCCCTCAAGTTCAAAGGACAGAAAGCTATGATTCTGTGTTACAGGGATAATACTAGTATCAGCCAACAAATAATAAAGAATACATGGAGTATTCTAATACTCAATTTGGATATGGGAATCAACAAAAAAATATATACCCTTTTCAACTATTTTCTCAAACCTCCTTTGGGACTCTACCCTTCCAAATAGGTAGATATTATCCCTCTATAAGATACCAACATGGGAAAAATCAAGAACCTGCCTTGAATTATCTATTAAGAGAGATTATGGAGTCTCCCACCACATAAAAACTACCCTCAACACTCATGGATATCCACTGAATGATATGAAAGGATTGTAATCTCAGATTATAACATCCATCAATGATTTGGATAACCAAGTCTCCGATAATATTCCGTCTTATTTATTTTCTAACCCCAAGGGATCTTTTACTTATACTTCATTATAGAGTGAAAATGATTTTTGAAGTAATAAAGAACCACTATCTCTATCTCAATCTCTCTATATCTTTCTTGAGAGAGATAGATAGATATGTAAGTAGAAAATATATTATACAAGATTAATCCACCCATGAAAAAAATCTGAATAACATATGGAGGTAACCCTTGTGAATAAGGAAAAAATTTAATGAAAAGTTTTAATAGATTCATTAGCCTTAACATCCCTTCCCATAGAGAGTAAATCTTCCCAATAAAACTAGTGTTGATTTATTTTCCATAGGATATTCTAGAGATATTAAGGAAGATTGAGATTAACATCCCTTTTCTAAAATCCATTAAAAACATAATGAGGTGTGATAAATTAATAAAATACATGTAGGTTGGGAAGATAATATTATAATGTAATGAAAAGTTATATTTGGTGAAACAAAATTCTACACTTGTGACACCAAAAATACCCTGGAAGAACCAAAATCCATGTACATTCAATAATCCATACACTATTAGTGTGCTTTATTTTTGAAATGAATTATTCTATTTGAGATCATAAATTAATTTAGTTACATACTTAGATTATTTATCTCTAAATACTAGAGAGATCAAACCCACCTAAGTTGTTGTGTATCTTGTAAACCTATACATTTCATACCTAGTAGGTTTACTCAATGATTCTATGGTTGTAAGAATTAGTATAAGAGAGACATGGATCCAATACCAATTTGTTGTATCAAAATTCATATGTATATTGATAAATATAATAAGAGATAATTGTATGTCGAAAAACATTCATTTTTAACCTTAAAAGAAACATAGTTTAATAAGATTAAACTAATCTCACTCAATACCTCTTACGTATTTAAACAGTGGTCAGACTGATCCCCTGGGTTTGATAAAAAATGAATCATAGTTAAATAGATTCTGATATTTACCCCAAAGAACATAATTATGGTTTAATCATATTCATCGTAGAAAACAATTTAATCACACTAATCATAGTAAGAATTGTTATCACATTGGTTATGATAAATCAATGTAATAAAAAATAATGATTATATCATAAATTTTATATAATTTTATTCATATTGATAATATATTCACAAAGTAGTACAGTGTAAAACAATTTTATCAAAATAAATTATATTACGACAAATAGAATACCAATGAAAATATGAATATACGAAAAATTCACTTTCTAATATAATTGCAGCAAAATAAAATACTTGTAATAAAACAAGTAAGTGAATAAATATCTTTTAACACAATGACATGGGTATATAATAATCTAGGATAAAGGTCTCATGTTTTATACTTACAAGAATATCTATCTTACACTTACCTTGGTAATATTTCAATACTAATATCAGTCTATCTTGCTATCCCCATAAGCTGTCGATTTGAAGTTCAAATTCTGTCTTGTTATCCCTATAAGACCTCGAGACGTTGATTGGTTCCTCTATCTTCCTAACCTTGGAAAATCTCAATCATAATCACAACAATCGAAATCTTACAAAGAAAAAACACTAAAAATTTACAAGAAAAAGAAATAAGAAGTTCAATTCTTCTAAATATCATAGATCCTGCACATTATGAAAATTAGTCGAGTGTCCCTAGTTGTGTGGTATAACACTTTTACAAAATCTTCAAATGACAGAGTATTTATATGAAAGTCTCCCTACAACCATATTGATTTCAAATTTTTATATTTTTTTAATGATTTTTGGGAGGACCTGGACACCTGACACTTCAATGGTCATATAATACATGAAGGAACGGTATTTCTTTGATTTACACATATTACAATAGAATACATGACATTTTTTTTAGCAATATACCATTTTAGAATTCTCCCTTTTTGTATAAATGTATTACCCTTTGAGATTTTTAAAAAGGAATAGGGATGATTCATTTTTATTACTGAAAAGGGTTAGGAAATAATCTATAAAAAATAATAATTTTAACACCCCAATCTTCCATGGTACATTTCCCTTTAAATAATGCAGTAGCTTATGTTGTACGCAACCTTGAGTTTTAACACACCACAACCAATCAAACTAACTGTGATGAATAGTAATACAAACTTTTTTAACTTTTATAAATTTTAATTTTCAAAGTGGTATTTTTTTTCGGAATAAGAAAATTATCTTAGGGTGAATTTTTGGTTTTTTCTGAGAACTTTCAATTTTTGATGAATAGTGAAAAACACTACGTTACTGATTAAAACCGACTTTTTATTTAAATAAATAAATAATTAATTTTAATTTATTTTAGGTCAAAATAGATACATAATACCTATATATGTTCAATCTAATTCATTGCAGTCATTTTATAATATGTTTAGATGTATAAAATTTTATTGATCTTTTGTTGTCTTTTACCAACCTTCTAAGAGAATTTACAAATTTGCATAAAACATAATTTTACATCTTCTATGAGTTTTATTTAAAAATTTGAGGACACGGTTAATATAAGTATGTAAAATGTGGTTCAATTAGATGAAAATAATTTTTTGTTGAATAGTAGCTTTTGACATTTATTTACCACGATAAAAAGTAAATAAGGTAATTAAGGGTTAAATGATATTATAATTTCCCTAACACGTGTCCTAATTCTATAGTATAAATCTAATTAGACAAAAAACAATATAAGGAAAAAAATATAACCCCCTTTGGTCCACTTGGATAAGATTAGGAAATTTGTTATTATTTTATTTAAAAAATTGTTAAAAGGGGTAAATTCAATGTTTAATAACTAAACCATTTTTAATATTGGGTTATACGTAAGATAAATTTGATTATAAATATTCATTAGAAATATAAAAATATTTCCTTTATAATTTTATTTTAATTATAATTTTTAGATATTAAATAATATAATTTATTTATGACAAAAAGATGATGCATTAATTATTTTATTAATGAAAGATTAAAATAATTGATATGGTAAATATCCAAATAAATGTAATTTGGGACATTTTATTAATTAAACTAATTTTATAGGTTAATATAACATGTTAGGGTTTATCAAATAATTTTTGTGAATTAATAAAGTGGTTATGATTTTCACAAAAACCAAATACTAAATTGTGTCAAAATTGACGTAATTGTGTTTTTTTAAAATAAAATACTATATTATAAATTGAAATAATATTCCTAAAAATATAAGGTTTGGAAAAAGAAAATAGACAAGGTTATATATATTAATAAAGAACTATTTTTGGTTATCTTTCCTTGTTATAGTAAGTTTATTAAGCATAAAATATTGAAATTCAAAGAGACATGGTAAATGTCAAACGATTTGACTAAGAGTTGAATCTAAAATATAAGGATACTATGGTGACCTAAACCTATCTAAAACCTATTGCTTGAATTTTTTTTGACAATTAAACACCTTAGCCTCGAAAAAACTCATTTTGGATCCATTATAAATAGAAAATGATTTTTTTATAAAATAATATTTCAAGTATTTCCTAAAGTGACCCTCACCTCTCTTATAAAAGGATACTTCCCGTTCTCTTAATTAACACCTACAAAGCCCTTTTTCTCGGCCAAAACCTGCCCAAATATCCTCTAAAATATACTCCCTTAGATCTAGAGGCCTTACGTTGATCTGAAATCCAACCTATGGAGCCGTTTTGATCAACTCAAAAGGAAACCCCCGAAGAAGATGTAATAATTTCACCACCCTCTTTCAAGTTCTTTTCTTCTTCCACTTCCACTTTATTTGATGTTTCCATTATAAAATAATAAATAATGTATCTTATATATACTTTGATGTTATTATAAAAATTTGACAACCATATTCATTATTCTATCCATCATATGAATGACAAAGTCACCATATGTGCGTACGTACGGTTACCATCTCCACGTCGTGGTGTAGTTGTTATTCAAACACTTCATTATTTGGATGGGTATAATAATGAGTATAAAATATGTAAATAATAAATATAACATGTTAATGATTTTTTATACATGATATACCATCTAATTACATATGATTTCTCCATCAATATAAGGTTATTTTTTCCCGTGCGTATGTAAGGATTACCGTCTCCACGAACGCGATGAGATTCATTCCCCATCGTAATCATTCAAGAATAATTTTCATTTTATGATTAAAAATAATTTTTATAAACATAATATCATTCTGTATATGAATCAAATAAATCCTATCCATAATAAACATGGCTTACATAGACAAGCATTTAAAGGAAAACAAATCAATTAACACCCGAAATGATGATACTACTGAAATATTATTAAAAAATAAATATTAGAGGATCATATATGATATAATATTTATGTATATAGTTATTTTATAATATAATAACAATGTTTTAACTACTATACATGAGTTTAACATACCATCGACTAAGGAAAAGTACATGTTAAGGGTTAATTTTTCAATCTTTTTATTATCTGAGGTTATTTTTACGTAAGTATCTACTAGGACCTCCTTATCATCCATATCCATGATTTTTAAAAAATATAATTCAAATTTT
The DNA here is from genome assembly GCA_963277665.1 of Viscum album. Classification (NCBI taxonomy): domain Eukaryota; kingdom Viridiplantae; phylum Streptophyta; class Magnoliopsida; order Santalales; family Viscaceae; genus Viscum; species Viscum album. The sequence continues at coordinate 627,033,489 of OY728134.1, read as the reverse complement.
TTTAATATTTACTATAATATAAGTTAAATTAATTAATACCCTTATTTGACTATATATTTTTTGAAAGTAATCTTTCCGTCTTTTTCCAAACAAGGTACTTTATGACCTTTTCGACAAAATTAAGGTAGGAATGTCTTTTTTAACTTATACGGTGGGTGTGGCTATTTTACTCAATTATATCATCATAGAAACTTCCCATAAACTATTATAAAAGAGTTTTCAAAATAAATGTTTTCTTTTATAATTATATGACTTTTCAATGATTTTAAAATAGAATGAGATATTTCTCTAAAAAAGTTTTGACTTCATCTATGTCAACATCCTTTGATGGATTTTAAGATTGTATGAAGTTGATTTATTATGATACTAAACTTCCATATTTTATTGATGGTTTTGTGATATATTTGAATGTGGATGTGTTATTTTTACACCATTCATGGTTTATGGATAAATTATTGACATTTCATATGCTAGTTTTAATACGAATGTTTATGTTATGTTTAAACCTTTTCATATGAGGAATGCATTGGACTTAGTAAGTGATTGGTGAAGCCCATTGTAGCTACTCGATGCATTGGTAGGTCTAATGAGACAAACTAGTTTCTTGGTAGAAGGAATTGAAAAAATCTTATTTTTACTCTTTCCACAAGGCCATGACTATGTGGTTATGAAGTCTGGAATTATGAAATCCATCATTATGAAAGTGGCTATTGATATTGTATGTGATTATTTGACTAGTAGAATATCCATGTAATTTAGTAAATGGAATTATTTGATTTTATCTTTGCAATATTATTCTAATTCTTATTTTTAAAATGATTTCTTTTTAGACTTATACATTTCCTTAAATGTTTATGCTAATTTATGAAAGTTTCTGCTATATTTTTATCCTTACTGAGCATCTGAGCTCACCCATTGCTATGTTTTACATTTTCCAAGATGTGAAGATGTATTTTATGGTTGAATTTAAAGGATAGGATAAGGATATAAGTGTTTTCAAATGGGGACTAAATTTTATTGAAGTTTTTATTTCATGAAGTAATGTAAGACCTATGAATGTATCTAGTACTTTTAAGGCTACTAAATTTATCAATCTTTCGGGACATTATTACTTGTATCATGACAACGTTATGTAATAATTCACTGACTCTGGGTAACTGGGGTCGGGGCAATACAATTCGTATCATAGGATGTTTTGTACAAACCTTAGAATCTAGATTTAGAAAAACACTAAATAGAGAACATTACCCTAAGATAGACTTTGAGGATTAGTTTATAAGAACTTCCTAGAATTTTAGTAATGTTGAGATTTTTTGAGTTTTCCATGAAATACATCCATGTCTGGATATGAGCTTGTAGAGGCGGCTCTGTCATAGATGGGTTGAGTCAAAAGTCCTCTTTTGACTTCTATATCATGTTTTGGAAATCACAAATGCATTCTATCATATTATGGAATTTACAATTGTCTTCTATTTTGTTTATCGTATCGTACAATGGTGATCATACTATCCATATCGTATCGTACGATACTAATCGAACTGATCGTACTGATCATGCCGTTCGTACTGATCATGCTGATCGTACTGATCATGCTGATCGTACTGATCATGCTGATCGTACTGATCATACTGATCATACTGACCATATCGTATCGTACAATACTAATCGTACTTACCATGCAAATCGTACAATGCTGATCATACTAAATATGAAAATTGTATTGATTCTGTTACTCATAACTTTTGTTAGATTCTTGTTTCAATACTTAGTCAAAAACACTTATTGCATATAAATCATACTCATGTTTTTCATGTCTATATATCTTATGTCCTAACAAAATGATGTCGTTGAGTTAGTTACAAACTAATCAAAACGATGTCGTGATTTCTGTTTCATTATGACCATTGGAGGCAATATGACCGTTGGAACCGGAGGCCTATAAATAGGAGGTCATTTGAATCTGAAAAAATGATGAACGAAGAGAACGAATAAAGAGACTCTGTGAACTACCAAGATTCTAGAGAGAGACACTGTGACTTCTCTCATCTGCCTTATGCGTCTGATCATTGTATCGAGGGCTTTCAAGTAATTGAAAGACAGAGGTTCCGATTACCTACAAAATCGAGGGTTGCCGGGGATAGGAAGACAGACATGCCGATCATCGTATCGAGGGATCCCGGGGATAGGCAGACAGACGTGTCGATCATCGTATCGAGGGCTGCTGGGAATAGGCAGACAGACGTGCCGATCATCATATCGAGGGCTGCCGGGGATAGGCAGACAGACATGTCGATCATCGTATCGAGGGCTCACCAAGGTGTTGGTGAGACAGACCTTTTATCCTAGGTGAAAGGATAACCCTTCTCTTTGGGTTAAAAGAATTGTAATACTTTTACATTTCCGCTGTTACTTGTATTAGAAATGAATTTTTATTGTTTCCTTTCTTATTTACATATTCAATTGTAATTGTTTCAATTACAATCATTTTATTACATATTGTATTGATTGATTCTATACGCTTTAAGATAGAATCATTCATCTGTGTATTACTCTGTTTATTGTATTCATCTTGAATAAAATTGTTTTACATTACATTAGTATTTCAATACATCATACCTTTTTACATTCAATACATTTGTGGGTATTTGTATTTGTATTAGTTTAAGATCATTTAAACTAATCTCTTAGTTTCTAAAACTCATAGGTTTTTAAACCTACAATTCACCCCCCCTCTTGTATTGTTCCATCTAATAGATATACATATCTTTATATTCGATCCAACAATTGGTATCAGAGGAGGTTTTCCACTGATTTGTATTACTAGCTTTATTTCTTTCAAATTATTATCTTGAATACATACTACACTAACGTGTGGAGTGGAAAAGTTTTTGTTGTCTTAGATGGTAGGAATGAATATTGGGTCAATAGACAATCTGAATCCTTCTAGACCACCAATCTTTGATAAGAATGATTATGAGTATTGGAGAGATCATATGAAGACTTTCGTTATCAATACTGGTGTAGACAACTTTATAATGCTTACTGGAGGTTACAAAATTACTGACAAAGAAGTCAGTACTTTCACCAACCAAGAGAAGCAAGAATATCAACTAAATTAAAAGTTACGCAATACTTTATTATACTCTATGACCAGGAATATATATAGTCAGATATCTTCATGTGAAGCAGCCAACTGTATTTGGAAGAAATTAGAAGTTACTCACTTTGGTATATCCAAGGCTATAGAAACAAGGAGAGCAATGCTTCAAGCAGAGTATCATGGATTTCTTTTTCTTTATGGAGAGCCTGTATGTAAAGTACAACAAAGGTTTATGACAATTGTCAACAGCTTACAATCTATGGGAGAAAAAGGTCTTGATGATGAAGCTCTTTTTGACAAGATTATAGATATAATGCCAAATGAATGGGAGTCAAAAAGAACAGCTATTGATGAAAATAGAAAAGTTTCTTAGATTACTCTTGATGAACTCTTTGGAACTCTTCTACAGCATGAGACAAGAATGAAGAGAGATGCTGATTTCAACAAGAAGAAGAATCAGAATGGAATTGTAGCCTTTGCATCTAATGCTAAAACACCTGAAAGGCTTACAAGGTCGAAATCCAAGAAAGTTGTCATATCTGATTCAAGTGATTATAATCTTTCGAATAATGAGTTAGCCAATGTTGCTCGAAGGATGAATAAGATCGTGGGAAAGAAATACTTTCAATATAGATTCAAAAAGAAGGATATGAAGGATAAAAAAGATTCAGAGGTAACTTGTTATGAATGTAAGAAAGCAGGACATATAAGGCCTGATTGTCCTTTACTGAGAGGAAAGATAGAAAAGAGAAACACTCTGAAAGAAACAGTAAAAGGTTTTATAAGACCAAGAAAGTCTTAAAAGCAAATGATACGTGGAGTTCAAGTGGTAGTGATTCCTCAGATGCTTCTTCAGAATATGAGACATCAGGATAAAGGAATATCAGACTCTTAGCCAGATTACCAATTAAAGATCATTGTCTCATGGCTAAGGTACATAATGCTGAAGCTATTACAAATGTCTCTTTGAATGGAAATTATACTAATAATAGATATTATGAATCTTCAAATGATGAATCCTCATCATCAGAAGATGATACATTACCTTCTTTTGAAGAAGTATCTAGATTTTCTAAGTTACTTGAAAATGAAAATTCTAAACTCAAAAAGAGATTTGAAAAAGCAAATTCTAGAATTTCAATCTTGACTAAATAAGTATCAGATCTTTCTAAAGATCTTGATGTGAAATCTTCTGATTTTGAATGTATTTTAAAAACCCTTGAGAAAGTTAAATCTGATAAGGATAAACTTTCTAAGGATCTTGAAACTTTAATTTCAAAGAAAAATATTTTAGAGCCTAACTCTAGTTTAAATGTTTTGGAAAATAAGAATTTGGTTTTAAAACTAAAGTCAGAGATTTTATCTTTGAAGAAATGTTTGTCAAAATTTACTCATGGTAATGAAAACTTTGATAGGATGTATTCTCAAATTAGACCTCTGAGAAATCATTCTGGTCTTGGTTATACTTATTCCAAACCTGTTTTCAGCAATAACTATTTTGTTCCTCAAAAAACCATTTTCTGTTCTAAGTGTCAATGTGGTGGACACTAGAGAAGAGATTGTTCTCTTAACAAAACTCAATCTTTAGGATTTCATAAAGCTCATTTTGAAAAACAAATGTCGATTCCTAAAATTCTTTTATCAAACTCTTCTGGATCCAAACAAGTTTGGATTCCTAAAAACTAATTGTTTCTTTTTCAGGGAAACAAAAAGTGTACCAATAAGAATATTTGGTACATGGATAGTGGTTGTTCTCGACACCTGACTGGGAACAAAGATCACTTTGAAAAGGTTATCAAAACAAAAGGTGTAAAAGTTACCTTCGAAGATAATTCTCTAGGAAAGATTGTTGGTATAGTGTTTCGGTGCGGATGTGCGTCGGGTTACGCTGTTCCGCCAGGACGCGTTCGCGCGTGCACCCGTCAACCCGAGGGGATGGGCGCGCGGCTTGTGGTCCCGCAGTCCCGCTTTCCAAGGGCGGGCGGCATCCGTCCCTTATTCAGGGGCGTCTGCTCCTTGATCGAAACCGGGATGATGGGATGTCGGCTTCTCCTTCCTCGGACGTCTCCTCGGAACTTGTCGCCTAATCCGGGTCTCCCTCATAGACTTAAGAATGTTCGTGAATCTCATTCCCGGCGCCATATCTTTATGGACACCGGTTAATTACGCTGCTTCCGCCCGGACGTTCCAAGGAGTCTGGGCGGGGCAGCAACCTACGGTGAGAAGGCCGGGTGGCTCTGGGTGCCGGGGGCGTGTCGTAACACTGCGGCTCTGCACGTCTGTCTTCCGTCCCTAATAGGGCTTCTCGAAGGCATGATGGCCTGAGGCATCCCGTACTGGGTGCGGGGAACTGTGTCACCTGAGGTTTTCCTCAGCTTCCCGTGTTTAACACGGGGTATGCCGCGAGTTTAACGTCCAGCGGGGACGGCATCGGACCGATCAACACGAAAAGTGGATCAGATGACAGAACCCCTTGCGGGGAACCTCCGATGTTGGGGCCAGCACATGGGCGGCTTCCCAAGTAACGTGGAGTGAAGTGAAGTGGCATGACCCCACCGGGATGTGGCGGCCCGGGTAAGGATCAGGATGGATGATGAAGTGAAGAGCTTGGACCCCAGAGGGGCTTCCTACGTACCGCGCGTTAACACGGATCAAAGTCAACGTAGTTCGGGCATACAGTTTAACGTCATGCTGGACGTCGGAAAGCCGACTCACGAAGAGGTCGAGGCCGCCGGGCGGAGGATTGAACCGAACCACCTCGCACAGAGGGGGGATGGAACGGCCGGGTGGATCACAGTTTCACGTCATGCTGGACGATAAAAGGGGAAATGGAAAAGGGGGGCTGTGGGGAGGCACCGCGGAGATACACACGGGCAGTCTCCCACAGGGGCGGATTCATAGGTGAATCAACGCAAGCGTGAACCCTGGAGGGGTCCACTGATGGACGAACCGACGTAAATACGACCGGGACGACCAGGTGGTGGGCTTGGACCTCAGGGAGGCTTCCTACGTACCCTGTATAGAAGACAGGGATCAAAGTCCACGTAGTTCATTCTGTCAGGACTTACGCACTTGGGGCAGCCCGGATACTGCAAAACTCAGTTGGAAGGGACTTGGACCGAAAGCAAAAGACGCCTCGATCCCAGTCAGACCCTCTACTGGCTTCGGCAGTGGGGAGGTGCAATGGAGATACACATGTGCAGCCTCCCACGAGAAACTAGGGGTTTGTAATACCCTGCCCCCGTAGGGAAAAGCCACTCCCATTAAATCGTCCCAAAAGGGGGACAATCCCGACATCCCTGCAGAGACGAGCGGGTGGGGGCCACGTCCAAACCGGGGGAGACCCTGCGTGCGGAGCACGGGATCAGGTTGCGGACGGTTTAGCGTCTTGCCAGACGAAGTACAGTTTAACGTCATGTGTTGAGGACGAAGCGGACGGTTTAACGTCTTGCCGGACGAAGTACAGTTTAACGTCATGTGTTGAGGACGAGGCACTTGGCAGTTTAACGTCTTGCAGCACGGACGATGGGGGCTAGGCAGTTTAACGTCGTGCAGCTTGGACGGGTGTGCAGTTTAACGTCATGCTAGGCATAGGTTGCCGGACGAAGCACTTGGCAGTTTAACGTCTTGCAGCGCGGACGATGTACAGTTTAACGTCGTGCAGGACGTATAGGCAGTTTAACGTCATGCTGGACGAGTATTCAGTTTAACGTCATGCTGGACATAGGTGCGTGTCACTTCGCGCAAGCCTGGAGGGCCGCACGGGAAGACAACGCACGGTGCGGGCACCCGGGATGAGGAGCATCGGGCGCCACGCAGGCAGGTGCCCTTAGGAGGTCAACGGGGACGACCCTGGCAGATTGCGCGCAAAAAGGAAGCTTTGCGCGCAATACTGCGGGCCGGCGCGCAATCGGGGCGGCTGGCGCGCAATTGGGCCAGCGCCTTGCGCGCGGATGCTTGAGATTGCTCACACCGGGCTTCGGATAGCGCGCGGGGGCAACGGCTCATTCTCTAATGAATGGCCACTTGAAAGAAGGGGGGGTGCGCGCAATCAGGCCGGATTGCGCGCACCCCGGGGGCAATTGCGCGCAAGCGGGTTCTTTTGCGCGCAAGGGCCTTAGGGTGAATGTTTAGTCAAATGAAAGGAGCCAGCGGGGATTGCGCGCGAAGGCGGACCCCGAGGCTTTCTTGCGCGAAAGAAAGGAGGTTACCTGAAGTTCGTCATTGCGCGCGGAAGGGGTTGAATTGCGCGCACGGGAGACGTTTCGACTTCCAGCAACCTTTGAAACGTTGGGGGTCGCCTTGTATTTATAGGCAACCCCGGGCGCGGAATCCAGGATGCGAGCGCGAAATTCCCCCCGCGGGCGCGGAATCGGGCGCGGCGCGCAAGGGAGTCGCGCGGACCCGCGGCGCGCAAAATTGCGCGCCGGACCGGCGCATTGCGCGCATCCCGGGGGGTTTGCGCGCGGAACATCACCTTTGCGCGCGGGCCTCTGAAATTCCGCGCAAGGCCTCCGGGCCCTCCGAAACATCCTTCCGACTCCAAATATGACCTCGCTTTCCGCATCCGGAGCTTCGTTTGGGAACAACGGACTTTTCCGGCGTCTACAAAAGCCCCCCCTCGGAATCTGATCGGCGAGAGGTCGCAACGATCGGGTTCCGAGGGAGACGCCGGAATGCCGAAGTCCTGGGCGGCGCGGGACTTAGGCGCGCAAAAAGGGGCGTCGGTCGCGAAATTCGCCGCTGCGGTCGCGCAAAGCGCTTTCCGCGCAGCGCGGACCCGGCCTCGCCTATAAATAGGGGCGCTGGGTCCCGCGTTCCGTACTCTGGCCTTCCGCGCGATAAGCTCCAAAGCTCTCGTGCGCGAAATTGCTTCTTCCGGTCGCGGAATTCGCCCGATCGGCGCGCAAAACCGTCCGGATTTCGCCTGTTTTTGCGCGAAAACCCGGAACTTTGCGCGACAGTCTTCCCAATTGCGCGCCGTCCACTTGGATTGCGCGCCAGCCTTCAAACATTTCCACCAGCCTCGTCCGATCCCGCACTCTTCATCCCTTAACCCGCACGACTCCCGAAACTTATGAGATGGCCGCGCGCAGAGGAAATGAGGGGGATGCCGCCACTCGCAGAGCTGAGATGGCGACGAACGAGGAGGTTTACGGAGCCAAGGAGATTGTTTCCAACAATCAATCCTTGTTCGACTTACTAACGCCGGCCCAGAAGACATACCCATTGTCAGACAACCTGCCACTCTGGAACTTCGGCATCCTGGATGAGGTTCCAGTGCCAGGGTTCGAGGTTGATGCGCCGCGGACCTGGGTGACCCGGGAGGACGAGCTTCTCCGCTATAACATCACCAACAATGGGCATCCTGCCAGGGAGACCAGACACTTGGATGTCTATGTCCTGAACCCGAGGACGCGAACCATTGATGGGGGTGAGCCTACTGCGGAGAATTCTCCAGCCCTCTACTCGAGCACATACCGTCAGAGTGTCACTGACGACACCAAGGGCTGGCTGAAGGACTGGGACTTGCGATCCGGGGGCAACTTTACCAGTGAATGGGCCTGGGCGTTCTGGGTACGCCACACTTGCGATCACTTCGCAGAGGAGCTGCGGTACGTCGGCCTGTTTGAGGCGGTGTGGACGTCGCAGTTCCACTTCTACCAGCAGTCTGAGCTCGGGCCGGAGTTGTTCACTCGCTGGTCCCCGGATACCAACACCTTCCATCTTCACCATGGGGAGGTCGGCATCGGTCTCTGGGACATCCACTGCATCGGAGGTATCCCGCTGGAGGGCTACCAGTACGATGAGTTCCTGCCACCGAAGAACATCTGGGAGGACAGGTCACGGACTCCCATTCTGACCTGGCATCTGCTTGACCTGGCTACGCAGCGGCTCGGGATCCAAGACTTCCAGAAGGACATAGCCTACAAGGATTGGTTCGGCCAATTCCTGGAGCATGACCCGGCGGTCAAGATGCCAGGCAGGGGGAAGCGGTGCCCGACCGCAGCTCAGAGGAGCCGGAACGGGTCGTACTGGCGGGTCCTGGAGACGGGCGATTACCGCTCATGGGGGTACCGCGTCATCGAGGCCCGGGACCCGAACGTCCGGTACGCGGCGTTCCTGGCCGCCTTTCTGAGCGGGTGGCTCCTGCCAGTGCGGGATGCGAGGATGGGCGTCCGCCCGGCGACGCTGGCGATGGCGGGCGCCATGGCTGCCAATAAGAGGTACAACCTCGGGGTCCCAGTACTGGCGAGGCTGTATGCCATTCTGGGACGCATCTCACGAGGGGGGTCGCCACGAAGGATCTGTGGGCCCTTTCAGTTCTTCCACGGCTGGGTGGCTGCTCACCTTGGTGGGTATACGTTCCCAAATGCCATCAGTCCTCCGGGCAACGGCCTGCGACCCTCCCTGCTGAACATTGCGGGGGTCGCTCCGATGACCCTCAGTGAGGAGGGCGTGAGGGTTCGGATTGGCAATCATGCCAATTTCAACTTCAGCCCGTTCCCCACTCCCGTCGGCCAGATGATCGACAACGGACAGGGCCCGCTGGAGCAGCATGAATATTTCCTGAACATGCGGGGCGGGGTGCTCGTGGCTCGGATCGACGGGAAGGTGATCTGCGAGCCTTACGTGCCGACCCGGTTCGCCAGGCAGTTCGGGTGCCTTCAGCGGATGCCGAAGAGGGTATTCACTTCTGTCCGGGAGGAGACGAACCCTGGCGTCCTTCGCCAGATGTGGCTGATGTTCGTCGCCTTCGGCTCTGGCGACGTCATCACCCTCCCTCCCACCGGAGTTAACGCAGGCTTGGCAACCGAGTACGCCGAACACTGGGCCATCGCGTACCCTGAGGGGCTCTTGCGGAAGCTAGTTCGGCGGCTCGAGGCTACCCGTGCGGAGACCGGGCGTCAAGGAAGGAGGCGAGGCGCCGCAACACGGGGGAGAACGGAGGCGCGCCAAGCAGCGGGGCCGGCGCGAGCAGGGACTTCGGCGGCGGGCGCATCGCAGGCTGCCGCTACGACCTCGGCGCCCAGAGAGGGGGCACATGCGGCGGTCGAGGAGCGGCCCGGGAAGCAGGTGAGACGTCTGCTCGAACCCTCCCACGATGCAGTCTTCCCGGCGCTGTGGTCGGCCTGGATGACCCTGCGGCAGTCACTGGGGACCGACGTTATCTGGCGAAAGATACTCAGAGAAGGAATCTATCTGCCAGAGGTCGGGCGCCTCCAGATCACCGACAGGGTGGACTTCAACCGGCAATACGCATATCTGACGGCCATGGACGAGTACGCGCGCCAACGTGGTCAGCGTGCGGAGCCATCCCTTCTGGTGAAGGTGATGCTCGGTCTCGAGCCCGCTCCGGAACAGATGCCGCCGGAAGAAGATGACAGTAACGACTCCGAGGAGGAGGAGGAGACGGGGGAGGATGAAGGCTCCGAGGGAAGGTCCCATCGGGGGAGCCCACGGGAGAGCGGCGAGGTGGCCGGCTCTGACAACGTTGATGTCACTGAGCTCCTCGAGGTCCGCTTCTATCCCTACTCAACTTGCTTCATCCATTCTCTTATGCAGCTTCTAACCCGTTTCTCCATCCTTCTCAGGAGCACACGGACGTCGGTCAGGCGTCCTCAACAGGAGTAGGAGAGGCGCCAGCAGGACAAGGCGGGGGCCAGGCACCCATTATCGATTTGACAAGCGCTAAGGGGTCCCCTGCTGCAACTGTTCCTGCGGCGACCGGGGTAGCGGAAGATGACGCTCCGAACTCCCGTAAGTCTCCCTACTTTACTGCTGGTGCTTGCCATTGACGATCCGTGACTAACCATGGCATGCCCTGCGCAGTGATCTCAACATCGGAGGCTCGTCGGGTTGCCGAACCCGGGCCATCTACGAGTGGACCAGTGGTGGACATGCCGCTTGCTCCGGAACAGGCTTCCCAAACTGAGCCGGCCCCACCAACTGCTGATCAAGGGGCTGCGGACATCGGCGGTGCTGACATCGGAGAGAGGTTGGGGGCTGACGAGGGTGTCAGTGCCGCTGGGGAGAGAGAAGAAGGTTGCCCGGATGTTGGGGAACCTATCCCTCGTGAGGACCTCCCAGGGGCGGACCCTGCAGCAGACCTGCTGGCTGCCTTCCCTGCCTACCGGCCTGCCGACCCAGAGGAGATGGATGACTCGGACGCGGAGGCGGTCGAGGATAGCCGGGTAACGCGACGCAGGGGGTGGAAGTGCATCCAGCGCTTCCTCAAGCGAGACCCATCGGAATGGCTGGGGCGCATGGGATCACTTCAGACCTGGCTGCGCTTCCTGTGTGCCGGGGGAGCTGATGCTCAACGCCTCCATCTGACGGTCCGTGATTTCATGGCCGAGAAGATGCGCGAGAGCCGCCGGCGTGCCGACGTCGCACAAAGTCGGGACATGTCGGAGAGCACGCAGGCGCTCATCGCGGCAGAGCAGGAAGTCCGGCGCCTCGAAGGGCAGGCGGCAGAGAAGGAGGCCTTCGTCGCAGCATGTACCGAGCTTGTGGAGCAACTATCGGCACAACTGATCGACGCTCAGGTACAGCTGACGGAGGCGGGCCAACAGATGGTCACACTCCAAGTCGAGCGGGAGCGTGCACAGGCCAGGATTGACGAACTGCGTGCTGCGACCGCCGACGAGGAGAGGGCACGCAGAGAACGAGAAGCAGCCCTGGAGGCCGCCAGCCAAAGGGTAGCGGCATTAGAAAGGCTCATTCAGCACGCTAATCCCTAAGGGCTGTTTTTTGCCATTCCCAGAACATTTGCTTCCGCTACTTAATATTTTGATCCACTTGTATGAATCGCCATATTTATCTGCGTCCTTTGGTTTAACATGCTCAACCACAATTCGTTGTCTTGCGGGAGTGTTAACCAAGCATCAGGCATCCATAATTGGGCCTGGGTTTCTGGAGAAAAGAGGGAGGTCATTCCTAGGAAAGGAGACCTCAGACCTAACCAATGTATCATCCCCCAACTTGTTCCAACACACGAGCGGGACAACGCTAGGGGCGTTGAGATTTTATCCGAACATAGGGAAATGAGAAAAGGTGAATCGCGTGTCCCGAATCCAGACATCCACAACGATCGGCCTTCCAGGAAATGCCCAAGACGGTAGGCGGACAGTGGATCGACCATAACAACTGCAATAGACGGACCGAAAAAGGCCATCATTCATATTGCAGGAGGCGGACCACATGTCATCATGAATACCGCTTTGGGGTTCCTTCAGACACAAGGGTGGAAAATCCAGATCAACAGGGCATGCGAAGCGTGGGGCGAAGTGATGATTTGTTCGGACAGAATCCAACGCTCTCAAAATTGCGCCACCGTGGGGAAAGCGTATTGGGCGGATGCACTAATCTGGCCGTGAGTCACCTCAATTCTCAGACAGCACCTCTCTGACGAGGAAACTGTCGCTTCCCATCATTGCGATGGGGCATCCCGAGCTGAATCGGGGAGAATATCACAACTGCACCACTCTACCCGAAGTCAGGCCAGACGGCCGGCGACGAGGAGGGGCGGGACTTATCGATCCCTGAGGCTGGACCCGAGTCGAAATGCCCGGGCGTTCCTACGTACTCCATCAGGCTGGAGATCAAGCCACACGTAGTTCTGTGAGTGCAGTTTAACGTCATGCAGGACGTAGGACCCCATTTGGGGTAGATCTTAGTTTAGGGTCTTAGAGCTCGGACCATAAGGGCTGGATCTTAGTTTAAGGTCTTAGAGCTCGGACCATAAAGGTGGAGGATCTTAGTTTAAGGTCTTAGAGCTCGGACCATAGGGCTAGAGGATCTTAGTTTAAGGTCTTAGAGCTCGGACCATAAGGGCTAGAGGATCTTAGTTTAAGGTCTTAGAGCTCGGACCAGAAGGGGAGATCTTAGTTTAAGGTCTTAGAGCTCGGACCATAAAGGGGGGATCTTAGTTTAAGGTCTTAGAGCTCGGACCATAAGGGGAGATCTTAGTTTAAGGTCTTAGAGCTCGGACCATAAAGGGGGGATCTTAGTTTAAGGTCTTAGAGCTCGGACCATAAAGGGGGGATCTTAGTTTAAGGTCTTAGAGCTCGGACCATAAGGGGAGATCTTAGTTTAAGGTCTTAGAGCTCGGACCATAAGGGCTCAAAGCACGCCACATCGTGGTCATATCCCCTGGATATGCGAAGATGCACTGAGGGATAGTGTCAAGATTGTCGAGGTTTCGCCTGGTCAGAATGGGAGGTGGAAAATGTGAATCATGCGGCCATTCACTCGAGGACCGGGAGCACCGGCGTGACGATATGAGAATACTGCCGACCGTGGCGGAAAAGCAGCATCAACATCGCACCAACCGTTGGTGGAATGAGGCAGCAAACGAGCATCGACCGCTCAATCGCAGGATTTATATCGATTTGCTGCCCGAGGCCATTGGGGGTACCGGCCCGAGTCGGTGGGAGAGCACTGAGGCATTGTGTCCGAACCGTTCACGGGGGCTCCACCCAGGGCGTAGACGATGGGTCCGAATGAAAGGGAGCACGAAGCCTGAAAAGTGGAGGAAACCTGACCAAGCGGATCCTGACCCTCCTGGCAATAAACCAGAGTACTCTTGACACCGGTGGACCACGGCAAGGGGTCGGGGAACACGCCTTGAGGGTGACCTGAAGGCGGCGGATTCCCCAGAGAAGGGGGAATCTCTAAGAGGTGGGGGGCTGGACCCGAAGTTTCAAACATCCGGGCGTTCCTACGTATCCCATAAGGATTGGAATCAAGCCGCACGTAGTTCTTGAAGCGCGGTGCAACACAATCGGGCACCAGCGCGGGGAAGAGTGCGGGTCTGACCCTCGCACACAAAAGGAGCGGCATTTGATATTTCTTGTTTGTCCTTAAAGATGAATGGTTTTTCTTTGTGCGGCGACATGCCCGTGATTGAGAAATCTCTGGCGTCGCCACAATAATCAAGCCATGGAAGGCATTGATGAATGGCGTGGTCATTAACCAGCGCCCAACATGAGTGTCCCCTGAGGAGGACATCACGATGCAGTGCCGTTTCTCGTCGGGCGGCCAAGACGATCACAGTTTACGGTCGTGTGGTAGGACCAGACAACACAGTTTAAGGTCGTGTGGTTCGGACCATGGAGGAATCCGCTTACCGCGGTACGGCGGACACGGCGGAGGTGGGAACATACCCAGCCCTGCGGTCACGCACGATTCCAGGAAAAGAGTCTTGGGATGGGGGTCTGCGTATGTCCATCACCCGAGGGGCAGAGATGCTAGCCTCCAGGTATACTGGGCCCAGAACGCAATTGTTCGGGCGACTCCCTCCTCCTTATGGGGACGAGGGTCCAGCTACGCATGGCCCTTGGGGAGAACATCCGCATATATCCTTGGCGCTCAGATCATGGGAGCCTCGAACGACATCATTACCCTGATTGGTCTGCCTAACGTGTAGAGGCGTACCGGAAGTCGGTATGAAGAGAGTGTCAAGATCCCACTACAACGCACAAAGGCGGAGTGTGATGAGGACTGCGCAACCAATGTTCAGAGCCCGAGAGAGCTGACATGGCGATCAAGGACGTTGCTGACGCATTCGCAACACAACATCCGATCGCGTCAGCCTAAGACGGGGCAAGCAAACGAGCATCAACCGCTCAATCGCAGGATTCATATCGATTTGCGGCCCAAGACCCACCGGTAAATCGACCCGGAGCGGTGGGAGAGCACTGAGGCATCGTACCCAAACCGCTAACGAGGATCCCTTTGAGTGAAGGCTCGAACAAGAGGAAGCGCGAGGCCTGACAAGCAACACAGGACTTGTCGGGATTGAATCTGACACTACGAGTCATAGACCGAAGCACCCCAAAACATGTTAACAGATCTCCGGAAAGGGTCGGAGGACTCACCCCAAGAGCAACCGAAGGGGGGCAGATCCCCGCGATCAACCAAGAGACGGGGCTGGACCTGAGACACAAGCGTCCAGGCGGTCCTACGTATCCCATAAGGATGGGAATCAAGCCATACGTAGTTCTGGAAAGGCAGTTTAACGTCATGCAGGACGATGAGGGGTGTGAGGTAGTCCCACACACGGGGGAGGCGTACGGCGCGGCCAGTAGACCGACGTGAATGAGGACATAATCCCCTGCTCACGCGATACGCCTCGCACAAAAAGGAGGGGAACTGGGTCCAGAGGCCCAACGCGGGATAGGGATTCCCGGGAAATGGGGCTGGGCCTGAAATCATGAATGTCCAGGCGGTCCTACGTATCCCACAAGGATGGGAATCAAGCCATACGTAGTTCTTGAAGTGCAGTTTAACGTCATGCAGGACGATGAGGAAAAAAAAAGAAGGGGGGAGCAGAAGGCATTCCCAAACGTGGAGGGGGGCGTACAGCGTGACGAGCAAACCGACGTGAATGAGGGCATAGCCCCACACTCACACCATACGCCGCACACCCCGGGGCAACTGGGCCAAGGGCCCGAGATGGGATGGAAATTCCCGAAGGATGGGGCTGGGCCTGAAGCACGAGGGTTCAGGCGGTCCTACGTATCCCATAAGGATGGGAATCAAGCCGCACGTAGTTCTCGAGTGGCAGTTTTACGTCATGCAGGACGAATGCTGAACAGTTTAACGTCTTGTAGCTCGGACGTAGTGCAGTTTAGCGTCATGCGGGACGAAGCACTTGGCAGTTTAACGTCTTGCAGCGCGGACGAATGCTGAACAGTTTAATGTCTTGTAGCCTGGACGAATGCAGTTTAACGTCGTGCAGGACGTGGTGACACTCAGGCAAAGTATTGCTTGAGGAACCTAGCGTTGGTGGGAGGAGTGACACGCTCACCATCCATAGTCGCTAGGGAGTACGCGCCATTGGGATAGACCTTGTGGACAACAAAAGGTCCCTCCCACTTGGGCTCCAACTTGGGCGGCTTCCTGCCGGGGATCATCGGTGCTCTTAGGGCTAGCACTAGATCACCCTGCAGGAAGGAGCGGAGGCGAACCTTCTTATTGAAAGCTCGAGCCATCCTGCTTTGATGCCTCTCCAAGTTGTGCAAAGCGCTAAGTCTATTCTCATCCAGTGCTTCCAACTCGACTAGACGGGCTTCAGCAACTCTGTCCGGCGCTTGCTGGTCGTAGACCGCAGTGCACAAGGACGGTAACTGGATCTCGATGGGCAGGACGGCCTCAGCTCCATACACCAGGGAATAAGGGGTCATCTGGGTGGAATTGCGAGTCGTCGTCCGATAAGCCCAGAGGGCGTTGGGGAGCTTGTCCGGCCAACTCTTCTTGTTCTGACCAACCATCTTTTGCAGAATGTTAGAGAGGGTTTTGTTAAACGCCTCGATCTGTCCATTCGCCTGCGCATGATAGCGAGATGTATGGTTCGAGCGGATGTTATACTTGGCGTACAATTTCTTCAACTCGGCTGCTCGGAAATTGGTTCCGTTATCCGTGAGGATAGCGTGAGGCACTCCAAATCGATAGATGATGTTGGAGGTCACGAAGTCAGCGATCGAACAGGATTTGACCTCTCTGAGCGGAATCGCTTCTGCCCATTTGGAGAAGAAGTCCGTGGCGGTCAGAATGAACCGGCACTGGCGAGCTGTCGCCGGCGGGTAAGGTCCCACAACGTCCAGTCCCCAGACTGCAAAGGGCCAGGAATACCTTGTGGTATGGAGAGGCTCCGGCGGCCGATGCACAAAGTTCGCATGAACCTGGCACGCATGGCACCTCCTGGCGTACTCGATGCAGTCATGGATCATAGAGGGCCAGAAGTATCCCAACCTCCGAATCTGGTGGGACAGCTTCGGCCCAGTCTGGTGGGCGCCGCATGAACCAGCATGAACCTCTTGCATGACTCGCGGGATCTCAACTCCCTGAAGGCAACGGAGGAGAACACCATCAAATCCGCGTTTGTAGAGGATCTGCTCCAGGCCGGGACTGCTCTGGAGGACGAACTGCGATGCGCGGCGTCGAACTCGCTCGCGCTCGGCCCGATCTGACGGAAGAATGCCATGTTGGAGGTACTCAACCAAAGGTGCCCTTCAATCACGGGCTGATTCGACTGCTATATCCGGGGTACTCGGGGCTCCGGGCATAGGGGCAACCGTGGTGAGATTACTTACCAACGGGCCGCGATCTTCCTCCGGGATAACGGGAGCGATGAGCCTGCGGCGCGTCACGCGGACGATCAGGTTGTCCTGTTCAGGTTCCGCAAGTGACGCAGCCAGGCTGGCCAAAGCATCTGCTCGACCGTTCTGCGACCGGGGAATATGGACAATTTCTGGCCGAGAAGGGAACCGGGCCATCAGAAGGAGGGTGCACTCCAACAATGGCACAAGTTCCGGCTTCCTGACAACGTAGTCGCCATTGATCTGCTTAACGACCAGCTCGGAGTCCCCTTTCACGCACAGACGGGGCACGTCGATCTCGAGAGCTAACTCGAGGCCGGTGATGAGGGCATGGTATTCCGCCTCATTGTTGGTACAGCCCTCTGACAACAGGAAAGAGTATGGCAGCACGGCTCGCTCCGGGGTAATGAAGACGATGCCCAAGCCCACTCTATTGAGCTTAGGATTATCGAGTCTTCTACCGGTGGGGCTCCGGGAGGCACCGTCAAAGTGCATCTGCCAGCATGGATCGGCTCGATCAACCGAGAGAATGGTCTCATCAGGAAAGCCTAGATCCAGCGGCTGATCCGCGGAGGTCGGGTGAGCGGCCAGAAAGTCTGCCAACGCTTGCCCTTTGATGGCCTTCTGAGACACATACCTGATGTCGAACTGCTGGAGAATCACATCCCACCGCGCTAGACGGCCAGTCAACATAGGTCGGCTCAGGATATATTTCAACGGGTCTACCCGAGAAACCAACTGTACCTCATGGTGCTGCAAGTAGTGCCGTAATTTCTGTACGGCAAATACGAGCGCCAGGCAGCTCTTCTCGATGGGGGAATACCTAACCTCCGCATCGAGGAGCATGCGACTGAGGTAATAGAGGATATTCTCTGTTCCCTCGTTGTTCTTCTGGGCGAGAAGGGCACCCAGGGACCGTTCCAGGGCGGTCACATAAAGGACCAGCGGCTTTCCGGATACGGGCGGCATCAGGACCGGAGGTTGAAGCAGGTACTGCTTGATTTCCTCGAAAGCGGTCTGACACTCTTTATCCCATACATAGGTGGCACCCTTCTTCATAAGCCGAGAAAAGGGCTTACACTTGCCGGCCAGATTCGCGATGAATCGGCGTATATAGGCTAAGTGGCCTTGGAACCCTTGCAGTTCCCGGACGGTACCCGGGGGAGGCATCTGGCTAATCGCCCTGATTTTCTCTGGGTCGATCTCAATACCCCGGTATCTTACCACAAATCCAAGGAACTTTCCGGAGGTGACCCCAAAGGCACACTTCAACGGGTTCATCTTCAGGCAGCGAGACCGGAGGAAGCTGAACACTTTCTCAAGATCTTTGAGATGGTCCTGACGCTGGCGCGATTTGACAACCAAGTCGTCGACGTAGCATTCCACCAGTGTGCCGAGGATTGGCTTGAATATGCGGTGCATCGCCCGTTGGTAGGTGGCACCTGCATTCTTCAGGCCGAAGGGCATGACCCGGTAGCAAAAGGTACCTTGGGGGGCCCTGAAGGCAGTGAACTCCTCATCCTCAGGGGCCATCCGAATTTGGTTGTATCCGGAGTATCCATCCATGAAGGAGAGGGCTTGGAACCCTGCTGTGGCATCAATCAACAGCTCTGTCACTAGAAGGGGAAAGTCATCCTTCGGACAGTGGCGGTTGAGATCGCGGAAGTCGATGCAGACTCTAATCTGCCCGTTCTTCTTCCTGACCGGCACGATGTTGGCCAGCCATTTGGGGTACTGAACTTCCCTCACGAAGTTGGCTTTGATAAGCTTGTCAACATCGGCCTCAACCATGGCACCATGGGATGGGTGCATCTTCCTGGGAGGCTGCTTGAACCCGCGATGGTTCGCCGGGAGACCAAGGCGGTGGACGGCTACCTGAGGATCTAGTCCCGGCATCTCGTCATAGCCCCAAGCGAACACATCGCGGTGCTGCCTGAGAAAGTCCACGTACTGCTGCCGCTCCTCAGAGGGCATGGCGGCACTAACCAACGTGGGTCTTGGATCGGCCTCGGTTCCAAGGTTCACCTGTATTAACTCATCGACCGTGGCGGGGACGCCCTCCTCAAAGGCTGGGGGTGCATCTTCCACGTCCTCTCCACTCGGGGAGGGATCGTCCACGGGAGAGACTGCGTTGGCAACTGCATTGGGGCTACCAGATCCTGCTGGGCCACTGGTGCTGGCGCGGGCGGTCGCGGCCATCTCATCAGGAGACTCGCGGACCGTCAAGACCATGGCGACGTCCAACCGGTGAATCGGGAGGACGTAAGCGTCATCCAGACTTGCCCAGGGATCGCTTGCAACAGCGACAGGCTCAACCTCACCTGCCAGGATCTGATTATCCTTGCTCTTGTAATAGTCCGCGTCCAGATAGCGGGCTTCACATGAGGCAAAAGGAGAGGCATCTCCTTGAAGCACGCCTACTCGACCATTAAGGGAGTATTTGAGGCATTGGTGGTATGACGAGGGAACCGCCGCATGAAGGTGAAGCCATGGCCTGCCCATCAATGCGTTATACGCAGTGTCCTGAGAGACTACCATGAATTCGGTGTTGGCAACCAAGTCACCGAACTGGGTCTTCAAACGTATCTTGCCGACCGGGGTTTGCTCGGTGCGGTCGTACCCCTGGATCCTGAGGTCGGAGGGAATCAAGTCATCCTCATACAACCCCAATCTCCGGAGCGTCCGAGTTGGAATCAGGTTAATCCCGGACCCCGTGTCGACAAGACAACGCCGGACTTCATGGCCATTGAACTGGCCAGTGACATACAGCGGACGAATGTGTCCCTGTATAGGAGGGTCTTCATCCTTACCAGAGAACGAGATAACTGCCTGACATTCGGCGTCCTCGATCGTTTCGGCGTGAAAGGCCTCTGCAGCCGCAACCTCTGTCTCAAACTGGAGGGGGCTCTTCAGGGCTTCAGCGAGTGCCTCGCGCATCTCAGATGACATGCGCAGAGCCTCAAGGATGGAGAGCCTTGCTGGGATGTCGGCCAAGTGCTTCAGGACATCATACTTTTTGGCCAAGCGCGAGCTCCTGGTTGCAGGAGGTTGCTCTGCGGTTGGTGGCATGACGGGCCTTACCGGTTGGATCGGCGGCCGACTGGTACTTGGCGCATCTCGCTGTTCACTGGTCGCAGTCCGGGAAATGGTCACCGTACTGGAGTCAGGAGGCCGGGATGGACTTGTGGCAGGGCGGAGCTGGTCGCGACGCGGCTGAGGCGGTTCTGCCCGGTCCCATACCACAAACAGTGGCGGAGGCGAATCCGTCATCCCCGGATGGGGAGCCTGCGCACGTTGAGCTCGATCTTGAGCCTGCCGCCTAGTCTCAGTGGCGTGCACGGCCTGGCCGGAGGTACCGACGGCTGTGCCCCGGCGACTCCTGCTGCTGCGGTTCTTCCGACGGTGGCGACGACCGGGGACACTAGGGAGATCCACCTAGTGTTCTTCAACGTCGAGAACCGAAAAGGGATTTACCAGCTCGACGGTGTTAACCGAAGCGTACCCAATACCGTCATCGGACGAATCATCCATCACCGGGCGGATCCGAGGAGGGACCCCCATCTCCGGGGGCATGAAATCGCCGAGAGTACGGGATAGTGGCGGAACTGGCGGGGCGCGCTCTTCCTTCTTGTGCTGCCGCCGTTTGCTCCTCTTGGAGGAGGCAGACTGGGACGACGATGCCGAAGCAGCACCCGCGGGTTCTGGGGGCTCAGGCTGATTCAAGCGCGCACGGATGATTCCATGGGCGCGAATGGTCGTCTTGCGGGCCATCCAGTTATTATACTTCTGGGATCCGCGGTTGGAGACCAGCTGCCATTCGTCCTCGTTGCCACTATCGTCATCTGATCCCACGAACACGCCCGCCACTTGCGCTGGAGCTGGGCCCAACCTGATTACATTGTTGTTAATCTGGTCTTGGAGCCAGTCCTTGAACACATAGCACCGCTGGATGGTGTGTCCCAGGGCTCGATGGTAAGGGCAGTAGCGGGGGTTATCCGTGAGATGTGCCTCCTCTGGCCTCCAGCACTCAGGCAATCACACAATCCTCTGCTCCAGGGCGCTCCGGAAATAACCGGGGACCTGATCCTCATGGAATGAGTACGTCAGGTGTCGCGGGCCCCTGGGAGCGCGGTCTTGACGAGGGGCTGGAGGGGCCTGCCGAGGAGGTGGACCCTGATTATCTCGCCTGGGTTGTGGCGGTACATTACGCGGAGGGGCCGGCCGGTTCTGAGGCTGCCGTTGCTGGGCCGGGAACTGAGCCCGTGGAGGCGGATTCCTGTGAGGCTGTGGAGCTGGTCTCACCGGCAGCAGCTCCAACGGCCTGGGAGCCTCTATCTGGGCCACAGCAGCAGGCTCAGCCCTGCTGACTCTCCTTGCAGGAATCATAGGAGGCAGCGGGTGTGCCTGGCTGGCCTGTTGCAGGGCTTCCTCAAGACGTTGAGCTTTGTCTGAGAAGTCCCTGAACCCTCCGGGGTAATTCTGAGTAATCAGGGAAGGGACCAGCTCGGTCTTGACGTTCCCGACGCACATTGTCAGCAACTGCTCCTGAGTCAATGGCATGTCAAGGGAATACGTGAGACCCTTCCATCGGGCGACGAAGTCCGCGACTCGCTCATCAGGCCTCTGCTTGCACTTGAAGAGGTCTGCGATACTCGTCTTCCGGGTCGTGGAACTGAACTGGTAGAGGAACTGTCTACGGAGGTCCTCCCAGCTGGTTACCGACCCGACGGGGAGCTGGCTATACCAAACAAATGCTGGCCCTTCCAGTGTCTGGACAAAGCAGCGAAGCTTAGCGGCCTCTTGCTGCGCCGGAGTCCCCAACATAGGCCCGCACCTCGAGTTGAAATGGGCCAAATGTTGTGGCGGATCTCCGGTCCCGTTGAAGGGGGCGAAAGTGGGATTCCCGAATCCCGGAGGCGCCGGCATGTCATCCACCCATGCTGGGTATGGCTTGCCGTCCGGTGGGATCGCCACCTGCCGAGTCTCCAAGGCTTCCAAGCGGGCAATGAGTGCCGCCATCGGATCGTCCGGACATGGGTTCCAGTCCTGGCGAGGATCTCTAACCACGAGCGCATTGCATGGCCCTTCAATCGGGTCGTCGACCGGATCGTCGAACTCGGCAACTCGTGGGATGGCTGGCGGAGCGGCCCTTGGGGCAGCGGGAGGAATCCGAGCGGGATCTCTCGGGTAGTCACGCCGCTCGGGAGGGTGTGGCGAAACATACCGCGCCCTCTTGCCGTAGGCAATGGCCTCTCTCCTGTCGGCGAACACGGCGTAATCACGGTTGCCCGGGAGAGTCTCATCGAGGGGTGGTTGTTCCGGTCCCTGCTGTCCTGGCCTGGGATCACCGTAGTCAGGCCGCCGTTCTGCAGCGCGCTCGGCGAGGAGCTGGTCAACCAGCCTCTTCTGTTCGGCGAGCTGCTGACGTAGCGTAGCCTTCTCGGGATCCTCCTCTGCCCTCCGCATGGAGGCAGATGGGTCGGCGGGCCTTATAGCCTCGCTGTGCTCTTTTCCTTTGCTGACGTTTCGGCTCAACGTCAGTGCTTCAGTGGGTGCGGGGAGCCCCAGGAGGTTCCTCTGATGACGAGTAACTCTCACTGATGGGTCTGACGACGGCTTGTCTTCGGGGGGGAAGCCCCCGTCGAGAAGTTCCAAGTCGTTCCCCTCTCCCGACAGGTCAGCCATATTGACTGTTCCTGTCCCTGGGGATATACCCTCAGGGCCACCCAGCGAATCGGGCTGTCGGCGGATCACACTGAAGCGTAGGGCAGCGTACTGCCCCCATCCACGGATATACACGTGGGGAGTGGCTTCCTCGATAACTTTGCGGAGTACTTGAAAGCACTCAACGCATCGTTGTTGGAGGGCCTCGTGGTGCCCAAATGACCCGGGGTGCCGAACCGCGGGGAGCATGGCCAGGTCAATTTGACGGCACTGCTCACCAATATCCTCCAGGTGTAGTTGACTCCCGGGGTATGGCATTTGTAGGCAGTGAAGACGGGAGTGAGTCTCCCGGAGAGTTCGGCGGAAGCACTCGAACTCATCCGGGGTGAGCGATTCGGGTGCATCAAAGCCCGGTCCTGCGACTGGCCAAAACTTCTCAGGGAAGTGGCCCTCTGCAAGGACGGTCCAGAAGCTCCACGACTCAAACTCGGGACCCAGATCTCCTCGGTCCTCTTCCATGGCTGGGAACGGACGGGGAACTGGTAGTGGTGCCGAGGCGGGCCGTCGGGCCGACGGGCTGGCCGGCGGTGAATACGGCGAGCAGGCCGATTGACCTCCATATCCCGGGCCTCCCCCTGAGGGTGGCGGTGCCCCAGCTACCACATCACGATAGGACGGGCCGGCGAGCGAACATCCTGCCGTAGCATCGGTGCTCGCCGAGGGCGCACCAGATCGTGGTTCGACCGTCGGTCCCCAGAAAAAGTCTCCGGCTTCTCTGATCGAGACGGAAGGCACTTCCGGAGGGGCCGGTACCAACCGCAAGTTTGATCCTTGGGGGTCTACCAGGCCCTCGTTACTCCGGATATACCTTCGGAGAGAAGCGGGGATCACATCGATCTCGCTCTCGGGGAGCACGAGGCTGACGTGCCGCATTCCTACCCCTGCCCTTGACTGGCGGGATTGGGGAGAGGGCTCAGTCGCCGAATCGTACTCTGCCTCTGAGTCAGAGAAGCAAACCGGTCGGATCTCTGTCCGGAACTCCGCAACATTCTTCCCTCGGCGTCGACGCCTTGCCTTCCTGCCCCTGTGTGGTTCTTCGGGGCAGGGCTGATCTCTGTCCTGGCGTCCTCCGGCCTCACTGGTGCTGGGGCCGAGAGGACTGGGAACCAAGGTGCGAGGGGCACCGGGACGGATATCAAAGGGGACGCGGGGAGAGATGATTCCGGGCAGGCCTCCGGGTCGGGATCGGAAGGTGGGATGACCCACGCCTCCTGGATCGGCCACACAGAGTAGATCCTGCCGGTGAATAGCGCTGCCGCGAGGTGGTCCGCGGTGGCTACTGCCAGTGCCAGCAACCGGGAGAGTCAACCCAACCCGCCTTTGGGGCGGTCGGGGCCTCGATCCGGGTCGGGCATAGGAGTTCCCCCGCTCAGGATGCACAGAGGCCTGGCGACTGGAGCCAGCAGTGGCTTGGGCCAATGCGGCCGCTGTTGCTAGAGCCCCAAGGTGGGCATCCTCTTCCGCTCGTGCCCGACGTTGGCGTCGAGACAGACGAGCCGGGATGAGCGGCGCGGGCAGGTGGAGAGCCTGTTCCTCGACTTGAGGGGCCTGGCGGCGATGTCGCCGTGGCCTGGCGGGAGCCCTTATCGTGGATCCCTGGAGCGGACCTCGGATAGGGTGATCCTGGGCATCTCCCACCTCATCCGCATAAGGAAGGGAACTGTCAGAGCGCTCCGGGGATAAACTCCCGAAGCGATTGGACGTTGAGGTAGGCAGCGGTGCCTCCCTGCGCGGCCCTCGGGGGCGGCGGTGGTGGCGAGGCGCAGCCTCCTCAAGGTCCAGGCGAGCCATTTCCCTAGTGGGGATGACTCCCTCTTCCTCGTATCTCCGCACCAGGGTGTTGATCACCCTTCTCTGGATGACCTCCGCGGGGGAGAGAGGGCGTGGTCGTCCCGCAATTACGGCTGCTGGGACGACTGTGGAACGGGCAGGACCGCGCGGAGTAGCCGCGTCGGTGTTTCCCCTGTCCCTGCGCCAGTGGGCGGGTGGCGATCGGGCACTGGATCGGGCGACCTGATTTCTGAAAGCAGGGAGAATGACCCATTAACACTGACAGGAAAAAGGAATCGACAACCAACCATTAGTGCCACGACGCCTTCCGTGGGGGGAACCCAGTCCCTCGACGTTGCGAGACGGAGTGCCCGATTTCACTTCCCCAGCCCCTGGCGGGTAAGACTGAATGCTTGGCCGGGCAACACGCCGGTCTTCCAACACCTCTGAAAGCCATCGGTCTTCGTCTCGAGGAGAAGAGATTCACGTCGGGTTCACCATTTTTCTGTTTCGGTGCGGATGTGCGTCGGGTTACGCTGTTCCGCCAGGACGCGTTCGCGCGTGCACCCGTCAACCCGAGGGGATGGGCGCGCGGCTTGTGGTCCCGCAGTCCCGCTTTCCAAGGGCGGGCGGCATCCGTCCCTTATTCAGGGGCGTCTGCTCCTTGATCGAAACCGGGATGATGGGATGTCGGCTTCTCCTTCCTCGGACGTCTCCTCGGAACTTGTCGCCTAATCCGGGTCTCCCTCATAGACTTAAGAATGTTCGTGAATCTCATTCCCGGCGCCATATCTTTATGGACACCGGTTAATTACGCTGCTTCCGCCCGGACGTTCCAAGGAGTCTGGGCGGGGCAGCAACCTACGGTGAGAAGGCCGGGTGGCTCTGGGTGCCGGGGGCGTGTCGTAACACTGCGGCTCTGCACGTCTGTCTTCCGTCCCTAATAGGGCTTCTCGAAGGCATGATGGCCTGAGGCATCCCGTACTGGGTGCGGGGAACTGTGTCACCTGAGGTTTTCCTCAGCTTCCCGTGTTTAACACGGGGTATGCCGCGAGTTTAACGTCCAGCGGGGACGGCATCGGACCGATCAACACGAAAAGTGGATCAGATGACAGAACCCCTTGCGGGGAACCTCCGATGTTGGGGCCAGCACATGGGCGGCTTCCCAAGTAACGTGGAGTGAAGTGAAGTGGCATGACCCCACCGGGATGTGGCGGCCCGGGTAAGGATCAGGATGGATGATGAAGTGAAGAGCTTGGACCCCAGAGGGGCTTCCTACGTACCGCGCGTTAACACGGATCAAAGTCAACGTAGTTCGGGCATACAGTTTAACGTCATGCTGGACGTCGGCAAGCCGACTCACGAAGAGGTCGAGGCCGCCGGGCGGAGGATTGAACCGAACCACCTCGCACAGAGGGGGGATGGAACGGCCGGGTGGATCACAGTTTCACGTCATGCTGGACGATAAAAGGGGAAATGGAAAAGGGGGGCTGTGGGGAGGCACCGCGGAGATACACACGGGCAGTCTCCCACAGGGGCGGATTCATAGGTGAATCAACGCAAGCGTGAACCCTGGAGGGGTCCACTGATGGACGAACCGACGTAAATACGACCGGGACGACCAGGTGGTGGGCTTGGACCTCAGGGAGGCTTCCTACGTACCCTGTATAGAAGACAGGGATCAAAGTCCACGTAGTTCATTCTGTCAGGACTTACGCACTTGGGGCAGCCCGGATACTGCAAAACTCAGTTGGAAGGGACTTGGACCGAAAGCAAAAGACGCCTCGATCCCAGTCAGACCCTCTACTGGCTTCGGCAGTGGGGAGGTGCAATGGAGATACACATGTGCAGCCTCCCACGAGAAACTAGGGGTTTGTAATACCCTGCCCCCGTAGGGAAAAGCCACTCCCATTAAATCGTCCCAAAAGGGGGACAATCCCGACATCCCTGCAGAGAAGAGCGGGTGGGGGCCACATCCAAACCGGGGGAGACCCTGCGTGCGGAGCACGGGATCAGGTTGCGGACGGTTTAGCGTCTTGCCAGACGAAGTACAGTTTAACGTCATGTGTTGAGGACGAAGCGGACGGTTTAACGTCTTGCCGGACGAAGTACAGTTTAACGTCATGTGTTGAGGACGAGGCACTTGGCAGTTTAACGTCTTGCAGCACGGACGATGGGGGCTAGGCAGTTTAACGTCGTGCAGCTTGGACGGGTGTGCAGTTTAACGTCATGCTAGGCATAGGTTGCCGGACGAAGCACTTGGCAGTTTAACGTCTTGCAGCGCGGACGATGTACAGTTTAACGTCGTGCAGGACGTATAGGCAGTTTAACGTCATGCTGGACGAGTATGCAGTTTAACGTCATGCTGGACATAGGTGCGTGTCACTTCGCGCAAGCCTGGAGGGCCGCACGGGAAGACAACGCACGGTGCGGGCACCCGGGATGAGGAGCATCGGGCGCCACGCAGGCAGGTGCCCTTAGGAGGTCAACGGGGACGACCCTGGCAGATTGCGCGCAAAAAGGAAGCTTTGCGCGCAATACTGCGGGCCGGCGCGCAATCGGGGCGGCTGGCGCGCAATTGGGCCAGCGCCTTGCGCGCGGATGCTTGAGATTGCTCACACCGGGCTTCGGATAGCACGCGGGGGCAACGGCTCATTCTCTAATGAATGGCCACTTGAAAGAAGGGGGGGTGCGCGCAATCAGGCCGGATTGCGCGCACCCCGGGGGCAATTGCGCGCAAGCGGGTTCTTTTGCGCGCAAAGGCCTTAGGGTGAATGTTTAGTCAAATGAAAGGAGCCAGCGGGGATTGCGCGCGAAGGCGGACCCCGAGGCTTTCTTGCGCGAAAGAAAGGAGGTTACCTGAAGTTCTTCATTGCGCGCGGAAGGGGTTGAATTGCGCGCACGGGAGACGTTTCGACTTCCAGCAACCTTTGAAATGTTGGGGGTCGCCTTGTATTTATAGGCAACCCCGGGCGCGGAATCCAGGATGCGAGCGCGAAATTCCCCCCGCGGGCGCGGAATCGGGCGCGGCGCGCAAGGGAGTCGCGCGGACCCGCGGCGCGCAAAATTGCGCGCCGGACCGGCGCATTGCGCGCATCCCGGGGGGTTTGCGCGCGGAACATCACCTTTGCGCGCGGGCCTCTGAAATTCCGCGCAAGGCCTCCGGGCCCTCCGAAACATCCTTCCGACTCCAAATATGACCTCGCTTTCCGCATCCGGAGCTTCGTTTGGGAACAACGGACTTTTCCGGCGTCTACATATAGGTAATATTGTTTTTCTTGGAAAAGCTCTTATCTCAAATGTTTTGTTTGTTAAAGGTCTTAGGCACAATCTCATCAGCATAAGTCAATTATGTGATGAAGGTTACCTTGTGTATTTTAGAAATGATAAGTGTCTTGTTCACAATTCCAAGGATGAGTTCATTCTATCTGCCCATAGGAAAGAGAATGTTTACACTATTAACTTAGAAGAACTTAGGAACCAAAACTTACCTTGCTTAAGTGAAATAGAAGACCAATCGTGGCTATGGAATAAGAGAATAGGACACTGTAATATGAGAAACCTAAGTAAACTCTCAAATAAAGGACTTGTAAAAGGGCTACCGGATCTTAGATATGATTCTTCAAAAGTCTGTGATCCTTGTCAATTTGGAAAGCAACATAAAACTAGATTTAAATCAATTAATGAAGTTTCAACTTCCAATGCATTACAGTTAGTGCATATGGATCTTTTTGGTCCTTCACAATCTGGAAGCATTGGAGGCAAATACTATGTATTTGTTTTAGTTGATGACTTTACTAGATTTACATGGGTTTACTTTCTCACAAAGAAATCTGAAGCCTTTTCCTATTTCAAAACTTTTAGAGACCAAGTTAAAAATGAGAAAAACCTACCATTGATAACTATTCATAGTGATCATGGTGGTGAATTTCAAAATTCAAATTTTGAAACTTTTTGTAGTAAGAAAGGTATTACTCAAAATTTCACAACTCCAAGAACTCCTCAGCAAAATGGTGTTGTTGAAAGAAGAAATTGTATTCTTCATGAAACGACTCGAACCATGTTGAGTGAATACTCAATTGCTAAGAACTTTTGGGCTGAAGCTGTTAGTACTTCCTGTTATACTATAAATCGCGTTTTAACTAGACCATTTCTTAATAAAACCCCTTATGAGTTACGGACTGGCCAAAAACCTAAAGTTTCATACTTCAACGTTTTTGGATGAAAATTATTCATTCTGAATACAAAAGATAATCTACACAAATTTTCACCAAAATCTGATGAAGGAATCGTTCTAGGATATTCTACAACCTCTAAGGCTTATAGAGTTTTCAATAAAAACACTTGTACTGTTGAGGAAACAGTACATGTAAAATACGATGAAACTAATCCTTTTGTTTTCAACCAACCCAATCCTACATCCTCGGATGTGTTTTCTAAAAATGTTTATCAACCTTTAGTAAAAGATCACTCTGAAAAGGAAAATGTTCAAGAAAGTATTCCTAAAACATTTACCACAGAAGACATCCTACCATATGTTGATGAACAAGTTTTACAAAACCCAAATCAATTGTTTCTTAGAAATCATCCCAGTGATAACATCATTGGTGATATAAATCAACCTATAAGGACCAGAAATTCCTTAAGAAATGAAATAGAACATCTTGGTTTTCTTTCCCAATTTGAACCTAAAAGTCTAAGTGAGGCTTTAGGTGATGATGATTGGATCAAAGCAATGCAAGATGAACTAAATTAATTTGAAAGGAATCAAGTCTGGACTTTAGTTGATAGACCTAAAGAAACAACTGTGATTGGTGTAAAATGGGTTTTTAGAAACAAATGTGATGAAAATGGAATCATTGTAAGAAATAAAGCAAGAATTGTTGCTAAAGGCTATAATCAACAAGAGGGAATAGACTATGATGAAACATATGCTCCAGTAGCTAGACTTGAATCTATTTGTATTCTATTAGCCTTTGCAGCATATTTTAATTTCAAACTATTTCAAATGGATGTCAAATGTGCTTTTCTATATGGTTTTGTTCAAGAAGTAGTTTTTGTCGAACAACCTCCTGGTTTTCAAGACCCAAAACATCCTGATCGTATTTTTAAACTTACCAAGGCTCTATATGGTCTTAAACAAGCCCCTAGAGCATGGTATGATAGACTTGCATGATTTCTTTTACAAAACAATTATACAAAAGGTACAGCAGATCCAACCCTTTTTATAAAAATGGAAAACAAAAATGTTTTGATTTTCCAAATCTATGTTGATGACATCATATTTGGATCAACTCAGAAATCATTAACTGATTCTTTTGCAAACTTAATGAAATCTAAGTTTGAAATGAGTATGATGGGTGAGTTAACATTCTTTCTAGGTTTTCAAATTTCTCAAAAACCAGAAGGAACTTATATATCTCAACATAAGTATATAAAGTATTTACTCAAAAAGTATGGATTTGACAAAACTAAAAGTATTAGTACTCCAATTGGTACCTCAAATACTCTTGATATTGATGAAACTGGGAAACCAGTAGATCAAACAATCTTTAGAGGTATGATAGGATGTTTTCTATACTTGACAGCTAGTCGACGAGACTTGATGTTTTTTGTATGCTTATGTGAAAGATACCAATCTAATCCAAAAGAGTCTAATTTAAAATCCGTAAAGAGAATCATTCGGTATTTAAAAGACACTATGGATTTAGGTCTTTTTTACTCTTCTAGGAATGATTTTGTTTTAAAAAGTTTTTCAGATGCTGACTTTGGTGGTTGTAGAATGGATAGAAAAAGTACACCTGGAACATGTCACTTTTTAGGAGATTCTTTGGTTTCTTGGTCCTGCAAGAAACAACACTCAGTAGCACTATCCACTGCTGAAGCTGAATATGTAGCAGCTGGAAGTTGTTGTGCTCAAGTATTGTGGATGCAGCACACACTCACTGACTATTGTTTGAGTTTCTCCAAAACTCAAATTCTTTGTGATAATACAAGTTCCATAGCTCTTAGTAAGAACCCAGCACATCATTCACGTGAAAAACACATAGATGTTAGACATCACTTTCTTAGGGATCATACACAAAAAGGAGATATTATTTTACAATTTATCGGAACGCAAGAACAACTTGATGACATTTTTACAAAACCTTTACCTTCCGATAGATTTGAATTTAAAAAACAGAAGCTAGGAATGATTACATTAAAATAATCATTCATATCTACTTCCTGTTTTACATCTCTCCTAATAGTAAGAAACTCCTCGTAGAAAGGAGGAGAACATTTCTTTCTATGTTTTCCACTTTATATCATTCTATCTTATGATTTTAATTTTTCCATAATTTTAGTTTTCTATTTATCGTATTGAAAATTTTAGTTTTCTGTTTATCGTATTGACAATTTTAGTTTTCTGTATATCATATTAATAATTTTAGTTTTCTATTTATCGTATTGACAATTTTAGTTTTCTATATATCGTATTAATAATTTTAGTTTTTCTGTTTATCGTATTGATTTTCTTTTCCATCGTATCAATCAATCAATAGTATTGTATCGACCGATGATGGTATTGAATTTCTTTTCCACCGTATCAATCAATCAATAGTATTGTATCGACCGATGATGGTATTGAATTTCTTTTCCATCGTATCAATCAATCAATAGTATTGTATAGACCGATGATGGTATTTTTTTATCGTAATGAATGATGATGGTAATGATTTTCTTTTCTATTGAATCGACCGATGATGGTATTGAGATTGTTTTCCATCGTACTGTCAGTTCATGGTAACGAGATTGTTTTCCATCGTACAGTCAGTTCATGGTAACAAGATTGTTTTCCATCGTATTGTCAGTTCATGGTAACAAGATTGTTTTCCATCGTACGGTCAGTTCATAGTAATGACTTTGTTTTCCATCAGCATGATGATGTTTTTTGTTTCCTTACGATTGTATTTACTTTTGATTTCTATCAAAACCAACAATTACCTTACGTTCTCCGACATGTATTTTTATTCATTTTTTTTCTTTTTCTTTTTTGTTTTAATGCTAACCATTGATCTGGTTTTCTCTAATCTTGAACGTAGAAGATCAATGGCCACCCTTTTTATACCGTATAAGATCAACGGTCACCCCTTTATCGCCTATAAATAGCCCCTCTCCCCTCCCCCAACCCACAATGGGTTTTCAGGATTTAAGGCGAAGCTCTGCTCCACTGGCTATAAATCTTCGTACGATCTTCTCATCGACAGAACCTTTATGTCTCAATCCTCTACTAACACTCCCAATGAAATGTCTTCAAAGACTTTTACAGAGAAAGACTTTAACAGATAAATTTTAGTATCTTGAGACATTTTCGATACGTACGATTCTACATTCAGGAGGATCATTTTGTTTCAAGGGTGGGAACATCTGTGTTTTGAAAAGCCTGATTCTCAAGATCCGGTTCTTTTTGATGACGTTTGTCAATTTTACAAAACTGTTTCTTTCGACAAAGACATGACTATAAACTTTGCTGTGTACGATAGAAAATTGTCTATGTCTATGAAACAAGCGGCACATTTTCTGAATGTTTCTGTAGAAGGGGATTCTTTCTGTCCATCACACAAACTACCAGAGGAAGTTTGTACGTTTAATAAAGAAAGTGCTGAAAAGACTTTGTTTGTTATTAATGAGGAAAAGAGAAAAGTGTCTCATCTTTCTCCGGACAATCGTTTTGTCACTTTATGGATGGAAGGTTTTCTTATTCCAAGGAAAGGGGATATCGAAACATTGAAAGTATCTGATATTTTCATGCTTGACTATCTTGTGAATATGAGAAAAGTGAATCTCATGGGGTATGTTTTTGAAACCATTATGAATGTCATGACAGGAGGGATTAAGTCCCAGATGATTATGTATCCAGCTATTCTTACGAAGTTCATTTTCGAGAGTATGAAGTTTTGTAACATTCCTTTGAAAGGAAACCCCATATATCTGAAGCCTTCTTGGATTAGCAAAAGTACGATGAAAAAGTTGAATGTATGTTTTGATCCCAATTCAAAACTTTTTTTCAGAGATGTAGAAGCGGAATTGGCTCAGAATCAATCGGCACCTATGCCAGCCAAATATTTTCAGTCTACGGGTGTAACTCAAAAGTATGATCGACAAACCAGTTCAAAGCCCATGAAGAAGCCGAGGTACAGTAAGGAGGTTGTATCAAAATGGAGAAAGGATAAGGAACAGAGAAAGGAAGGTGATCCGAAGTTTTGTCTTGACCCTGCTAAGGCTTTTGCAGAAAGAGTAAGGATAGAAGAAACCCTTCAGGATGAAAATAAGAAGAAGGTTATTTTGAAAAGAAAGGCTCAAGACTTTGATGTCTCTAAAGTCTTGAAAGCAGTAGAGCAATCTAGTGCTTAACTAACAGAAGAAGTGCACCAAGAGCCCATCGTATAGAGTCTCCCTGAGGAAGGAAAACAAAAACAAGTGATGGAAGAGATAGAAGAAGAGGAAGAAGAAGAAGGAGATTTTCTTTTAGAATTTCTTCAAAGTTCAAAGATGAGTAAAGAGGAATCGGTTCAAAAGCTGAGTGAAGGTGTTCAACAAACTCCTCATGCCGATCAAGCACGATCTCCAGACAGAATGTCTTTTCAAGAAAAGCAAGGTGATCAATCCTCTCATTCTGATAAAGTTGTTGTCATTAGTGACAAAGTGGAAGAAGAAAGAAAGAAGAAAGAAAAAGCAAAAGGAAAACAGCCAGTTGTTTACTTAAGAAGATCGTATGAACTAGCATTGTACGATGAAGACACTGATTCAGAGCATACAATATCTCTCAAGAAGAGTGATTACATTGTTCATGTTTTGAGAAGGGTTGAGAAGACCATTCCTTATTTCCCGAGGCTGGAAGGGAAGATTGATTTTATTACTGATAGTCAAAAGAATAAGTTTGGCTCTGTAAAAGAATTGAGGAAGAATGTTTTGTCAGTAGAAGCCCATTTGAAAGTTATTTCAGAAAGTTCGGTTTCTCATAAGAAGGCATGCAATAAGATGACCAAGTGGTCATAAAAAAACAGAGAGCTCAATCAATGATCATGAAATTGCTATTGAAGATATAAGAAGGTTATCAAATGAGCTTGGAATTGATTTCAATAAGATTGACAAAGAAACGGTTGAAATGTTGAATCTTTTGTCTTCTCAAAGAGCCGATGTTCCTTCAGTGAAAGATTTGCAAGAGAGAATGAATGTTTTTCAATTTGAATTCTCGAAGGTTTCATCTTTCAAAGATGAAATGGTCTTGCTAAAGAATCAATATTCTATGTTATCCAAAGATAACAAGAATTTTCAAAATAGAATTGATACCCTTGAAGAAGTAATCAGAGTCTAGGAGGAGACTATCAGGAATCAAGATCAGATTTTTGCGGATCAGCAAGAGCTTCTCAGAACTCAGGGTGAATCAATTTCTGAAGACAATAAGGATATCAAAAAGATGAAAGCTATTCTACATGAGCTTATAAAGAAGGATAATGAAAGAGGAAACAAATGATTGTTGTATTTGTGTTCTTTTGGACTTGTCTTTGTTTTGAAATGACTTTTATGATCCTTTTCTTTTATCCATTGTCTTGTGTTTTTTTTCTAACTCCTTCAGAAAAATCAAGATTACCTATTCCTTTTTGTAAATCACAAAGGGGGAGAATGTTTACAAAGGGGAGAATGTTTTATAAAGGGGGAGAATTCTTTAAAACACTCTTAAGGAAAATCTATGAATACAATCCTTAGGAAAGTCCATACCTAAGGGGGAGTTAGTTGTATTCAATTTCTTATTCAGAATAGTTTTCAATAACTCAGGGGGAGATAAGTATTTCCTGTTACATTTACTTTGTGTGTTGTGATTTCCAAAAAGGGGGAGATTGTTGAGTCAAAAGTCCTCTTTTGACTTCTATATCATGTTTTGGAAATCAAAAATTTATTCTATCATATTATGGAATTTACAATTGTCTTCTATTTTGTTTATCGTATCGTACAATGGTGATCGTACTATCCATATCGTATCGTAAGATACTAATCTAACTGATCGTACTGATCATGCTGATCGTACTGATCATGCTTATCATACTGATCATGCTGATCATATTGATCATACTGATCGTACTGACCATATCGTATCATACAATACTGATCATACTTACCATGCAAATCGTACAATGCTGATCATACTAAATATGAAAATTGTATTGATTCTGTTACTCATAACTTTTGTTACATTCTTGTTTCAATACTTAGTCAAAAACACTTATTGAATACGAATCATACTCATGTTTTTCATGTCTATATATCTTATGTCCTAACAAAACGATGTCGTTGAGTTAGTTACAAAATAATCAAAACGATGTCGTGATTTCTGTTTCATTATGACCGTTGGAGGAAATATGACCGTTGGAACTCGAGGCCTATAAATAGGAGGTCATTTGAAGCTGAAAAAATGATGAACGAAGAGAATGAATAAAGAGACTCTGTGAACTACCAAGATTCTAGAGAGAGACACTGCGACTTCTCTCATCTGCCTTGTGCGTCCGATCATCGTATCGAGGGATTTCAAGTAATTGAAAGACATAGGTGCCGATTTCCTACAAAATCGAGGGCTACTGGGGATAGGCAGACAGACGTTCCGACCATCGTATCGAGGGCTGCCGGGGATAGGCAGACAGACGTGCCGATCATCGTATCGAGGGCTGCTGGGAATAGGCAGACAGACGTGCCGATCATCGTATCGAGGGCTGCCGGGGATAGGCAGACAGGCGTGCTGATCATCGTATCGAGGGCTCACCAAGGTGTTGGTGAGACAGACCTTTTATCCTAGATGAAAGGATAACCCTTCTCTTTGCGTTAAAAGAATTGTAATACTTTTACATTTCCGCTGTTACTGGTATTAGAAAGGAATTTGTATTGTTTCCTTTCTTCTTTACGTATTCAATTGTAATTGTTTCAATTACAATCATTCTATTACATATTGTATTGATTGATTCTATACGCTTTAAGATAGAATCATTCATCTGTGTATTACTCTGATTATTGTATTCATCTTGAATACAATTGTTTTACATTACATTAGTATTTCAATACATCATACCTTTTTACATTCAATACATTTGTGGGTATTTGTATTTGTATTAGTTTAAGATCATTTAAACTAATCTCTTAGTTTCTAAAACTCATAGGTTTTTAAACCTACAATTCACCCCCTCTTGTATTGTTCTATCTAATAGATATACATATCTTTATATTCGTTCCAACAAGATGAACCTAGGGGTAAAACCCAAAAACACCACTTTGATCTAGACTCAAACGAAAACCGGTGCATAATAACAGGCCTTGCTGCACTCTTGGTTACTAAACTCCCAGGGGATATTCTTAGGATAATTCACATTTTGTTTACAAACCATTATAAAATATTTATGAGTATATACCTCCTCAAAGAAAACATTTTTATGATTATGGATTATATCCATAAACTATTCTATTTATTTTAAGTGTTCTAAAAGTTTGGAATTATGTATTACAATTCATAAACAAGTCTAATGTATGACATTATTTAGAAATGGAGCCTAGTAGAAGGAATATAAACCGTAAAAACCCATGTAATCCATGTAGGGACTTCCCTACTACTCAAGATAATTATAGTGGAGCCTATGATGCAACTGGTGCTGATCAGCTTATCACTATACTGGGAAACTCACTCAGGTTATGAATAATAAACTTACCCGTATAGAGCACCCTAATCCACAATGTGGAAGATCAATGTTAGACCGCTTCTTGAGGAAACAACCACTAAAATTCAATGGGAGTACAAATAGATTGGTAGCTGAGCAATGTATAAGTTCCTTAGAGAAAATATTTCATGCTTTGGGGAGTAGAAAAAGATAAAAAGTTGTCCTGGTAATTTATCACCTCACAAGAGATGCAGATCAGTGGTGGTCATTATTCCAAAATAGAAAGGAAGATGAAGAAGTATCAAACATGGAATTGAGGTACTTTAAAGATATTTTCTTAGAATAATACTTTCTTCATGACCATCGAGCGGATATGGAAAGATAATTTCCGAGTCCTAGGAAAAAGGAGGATGAGAATGTCGCAAAGTATGAGGCTAACTTTACAAGGTTATAAAGGCATTCGTCCGATTATATACATAAACCAATGAGTAATATTGATCAATTCATTGATGTTTTAAATCCATTTTTCCGTCGAGAATTAGTCTCACAATACTTCTCATTGTATGAAGATATTGTCTCATGCACGATCAAGACATAAAATGAATTCTCTAAGTGTAACAAATTCAATGAAAAGAAAGAGAAGAAGAGATATGTTGAACACTATTAAAATGGAAATAAGGGGAATAAGGGAAATTTTGAATATCCATCATGTAGTTAATGTGGGAAGAATCACCGTGGAACTTTCCTGAAGGGAATTGGAGTCTATTACAAGTGTGGTGATAAAGGCCACCAAGCTCATGATTTCAAGTGGAAGAAAAAGGCTCCCAAAGATGAATGATATAATTGCAGGGAAAAGGGGCATTAGGAAAATTAATGTCCTAAGATCCAAGGGAACTTACCAAAAAAACTCCAAGGGAGAAAGGCCAAGCTCATGCGATCACTACTACAGAGCATGAAGCTCTGAAAGATGTGGTGGCTGGTAATTTAATGGTTTCCTCAAATTTAGCCAAAAATTTATTTGATTCTGGATCATCGCATTGTTTCATATCTTCCCAGTTTTCTAAGAAAATTAGATATTTTCAATTTGACTTAATAAGGGAGTTGTCAGTCAAAACACATAAGGGACGTATCATTGCAACAATGTTTTGTGAATTAGTTCCCATTATGATATATAAATGTTCTTTATCTTTTGATTTAAATATCATACCATATATTGAATTTGATATAATCATCAGTATGGATTGGATTTCATACCATGATGAAAAACTTTATTGTAAGAAGAAGGAGGTTACAATTTTTGAT
The DNA here is from genome assembly GCA_963277665.1 of Viscum album. Taxonomy (NCBI): domain Eukaryota; kingdom Viridiplantae; phylum Streptophyta; class Magnoliopsida; order Santalales; family Viscaceae; genus Viscum; species Viscum album. The sequence goes on along the minus strand of OY728134.1, from coordinate 626,995,804 downwards.
GATGATAAGGAGTACCTTATCTTTAGAGGAAAACGTCACCACCTGATTTTATCTAGATCTAACCCCAATACCTCTACTAAATTCAATTTTTGGGGAGGAAGAGAATGAAATAACTATAGGTGAGGAAAAGAATGTTCAAATATAGGATGTACCTATTGTGCAAGAATATGTTGTTTTGTTTCCAGAGGATTTACCTGAACAACCTCCAGAGTGAGAAATTGGGTGTTCCATTGATTTAATTCCTGGTTCAAGGCCCATATCGAAAAACCCCTTATAGAATGGAAACTGTAAAATTAGTGGAACTAAAGAAACAAAAAGAGGAATAGAGTAATAAGGGATTTATTTTCCCTAGTGTTTCTCCATGTGGATCCCATGTTCTTTTTGTTAAGAAGAAAGATGGATCTATGAGGTTGTGCATTGACTGTAGGGAGATCAATGCTATAATAATAAATAACAAAATCCCCTTCCTCTCATTGAGGATTTATTTGACCAACTTCATGGAGTTAAATATTTTTCAAAGATTGACCTTTGATCTGAATACCATCCATTATGCGTTAAGAAGGAAGAAATTATGAAGACAACATTTCGAACCAGGTACAACATTACAAGTTTAAAATAATTCCATTTGGATTGACAAATGCACCCTCTATCTTCATGAATCTAATGAATAGAGTTTTCAAGGAATATGCTGGCGACTTTATAGTGGTTTTTTATTGACGATATCTTGGTATACTCCAAAATCTAAAAAGATCATGAAAATCACTTGTGCACAATTCGGAAAATCCTCAGAAGAAATGAATTATATGGGAAATTTAGCAAGTGTGAATTCTAGCTTCAAGATATTTCTTTTCTTGGCCATATTATCTCTAAAGATGGAATATCTGTTGACCCTTCAAGGACCAAGGCAATCCATGAATGGCCAACACTGATGAGTATAACTGAGGTATGCAGTTTTATTGGTTTAGCAGGTTATTATCGACATTTTCTCTAGAATTTTGCCCGATTTTCAAAACCATTTACTAAGCCCTCTCGTAAAGGGGTTAATTTTGTTTGGAAAAAAGAGTGTGAAGAATGTTTTTAATAACTGAAGATAATACTTTTTAATGATCCTATATTGACACTACCATCATGGAATGATGGGTTTGTTATTTATAGTGATGCTTCCAAGAAAGGGCTTGGTTGTTTCCTTATGCAGAATGATAGAGTTATTTCCTATACATCATGATATCTAAAAATTCATGAGAAAAACTATCCTACTCATGATCTTGACCTAGAAGTGGCAATATTTGATCTGAAAATATGGAGACACTATATTTCTGGTGAATAATGTGAGATTTATACTGATCACATGAGTTTTATTTATATTTTCTCAGAGAAAGAACTCAACATGAGGCAAATATGATGGCTTGAACTACTCAAGGATTATGATTTCACTATACACTACCACCCATGGAAGGCAAATATGGTTGCATATGCTTTGAGTATAAAGGATCATGGAGTTTTGAAAAAGATGAGAGTTAAAAGAGATCATATTTTCATGGATCTAGTAATGATAGATATGGGAATAACCATGAAAGGTGAAACATCATTACTTTTTCAAATGGTTGCCAAACTATCTTTTATAGAAAGGATAAAGAGTTCTCAAACTGATGATGAGGTGTTTCAAAATAAGATTAATGCTGGGAATGATGGGAGATTGAGTGAAATCATATATGAAGATGGAATTTTGAAATTTGGGAAGAGAATTTGTGTTCCTAACATACCTGATATAAAAAGGGAATTGTTGGATGATACTCATAGCTCCAATTTTTCTATACACCCTGGTCACACCAATATGTATAGAGATTTTAAAGAACATTTTTGGTGGGACAAATGAAGAGGGATATTGTTGATTTTGTGTCATGATGTATGGTTTTTCAACAAGTGAAAGATGGAAGGCAACAGCCTGAAGGAGTCATGCAACCTATTCCCATACCTGAGTGGAAATGGGATAATATTACAATGGACTTTGTTATGGGGATAACAAAGACTCCTAGAAGGAAGGATGTAATATGGGTCATTGTTGATCGTCTTACCAAGTCAGCACATTTCCTTGCTATAAGAGGGTATTTACCACTTGAACATCTGGAAAGACTATATATTAATTAGGTTTTATGACTTCATGGTGCACCCCTATCGATTGTTTTTTATAGTGATCCCTATTTTACATCAAGAATTTGGAAAAGCCTTCAGAAGGCCCTGGAATCTGAACCTCATTTGAGAATTTCCTACCACCCTAAATCCGATGGAAAATCAGAACAGACTATTCAAATCTTATAAGACATGTTGAGATCTTTCTCACTTGACTTTCAAGGTATGTGGGATCAATATTTACCTCTAGTGGAATTTTTCAATAACAATAGCCTCCATTCAGGTATTCATATGGCACCATATAAAGCATTATACTGAAAGAGATGTCGTACACCAACTTATTTCGATGATGTTAGTGAAGGAAAACTCATAGGCCCCGAACATGTTGAGGAAACAATGGAAAATGTGACAATTAACCAAACCCACATCAAAGCAGCTCAAAGCTGGAAAAAAACAATGCCGATAACGGAAGGAAGGATTTATAATTTCAAGTAGGAGATCATGTTTTCTTGAAGATATCTTCATTGAAGGGTGTTATACTTTGGGGAAATATGGTTAAATTGAGTTCCAGGTACATCGGACCTTTCAAAATTATAGAGTGAATTGGAGGAGTATCTTATCATTTGGTAATTACTCCATGTCTCTCTAAAGTACATGATTTGTTCCACATATCACTGTTAAAAAAATACATGCCTGACCCAATGCGTGTACCCACCTATGAGGAAATTGAACTGGAATCTGACTTGTCTTATTGTGAAGAGTCTATCAAAATTATTGATACCAGAGAACAAGTGATGAGAAACTAGACGACTCATGTGGTAAAAGTTCTATGGAGAAACCATAAGATTGAAGAGGAAATGTGGGAACCCGAGGAACTTATGATGAAGAACCACCAAAATATTTTTATATAATAATATTATAGAAATTTCAAGGATAAAATTATTTTATGATGTGGATAATGTAACACCCCAATCTTCCATGGTACATTTCCCATTGAATAAGGTAGTAGCATGTGTTGTTTGCAACATTGTGTTTTAACACACCACGACCAATGAAACTAGTCGTTAGGAAAAGAAATACCCACTTTTTGAAATTTTATAAATTTTAATTTTCAAAATGGACTCAATTTTTGGATTTGGAATATCAAATTAGCTTAGGGTGATTTTTTGGTAATTTTATGAGAACTTTTAATTTTTGATGAATAGTGAAAACACTGCGTTATCGTTTAAAACTGAATTTTTATTTATTTATTTAATTATTTTATTTTAAATTATTTTAGGTAAAAATAGATACATAATTTCTATATATGTTAAATTTAATTCATTGGATTCATTTTATAATAAGTTTAGATATATAATATTTTATTGAACTTTTACCGTCTTTTACCCACCTTCTAGGAGAATTCACAAATTTGCATAAAACATAATTTTACCATTTATATGAGTTGAATTTAAAAAATCTTAGAGACACAGTTGATATTAGTAAGTAAAATGTAGTTCAATAAGATAAAAATAATTTTTGGTGAATAGTAACTTTTGACTTTTATTTACCACGGTTAAAAGTAAATAGGGTAATTAAGGATAAAATGATATTATAATTATCCTAACACAAGTCATAATTCTATTAGATAATTATAATTAGACTAAATAAACCTTATAAATAAAATATTACCCCCTTTGGTCCACTTGGATAAGATTATGACAGTTATTATTATTTTAATTAAAGAAGAGTTAAAAGTGTAAAATTTAATGTTTAATAACTAAACCATTTTTAATATAGGGTAATACAGAAAATAAATTATAATATAATTATTCATTACAAATATAAAATGATTTCCAACATAATGTTATTTTATTTATAATTTTTAGACATTAAAGAATTTAATTTATTTATGACACATTGATGATGCAATAATTACCTTATTAATGATAGATTAATATAATTGATATTAAAAAAATCTAAATAAAGGTAATTTGAGACTTTTGATGAATTAAAATAATTTTATAGGTTAATATGACATTTTAGGGTTGATTGAATAATTGTTTTCATAGTAATAATGCTGTTATGAATTTCACAAAAACCAAATACTAAATAGTGTCAAAATTGACATAATTGAGTTTTTAAAACAAACACTACATTATTATTTAATATAATATTCATAAAAATATAAGGTTCATAAAAAGGACTTATATAAGGTTATTTATATTAATAATGAACCACTTGGGGTTCTCTTGGCTTGTTATAGTATGTTTATTAACCGTATAATATTAAAATACAAAGAGACATTGTAAATGTCAAATTATTTAACTAAGAGTTAAATCTAAAATATAAGGTTAATATGGTGACCTAAACCAATATTAAACCTATTGGTTGAGATTTTTTTGACCCATAACTACCTTATATTTTAAATAAACCATTTTTGATTCATTATAAACCGAAAATAATTTTATTATAAAATAATATTTCAAACTTCTCATAAAGTGTCCCTCACCTCTCTTATAAAAGGTTAAATCCCCTTCCCTTAATTCAAACATACAAAGCCATTTATCTTGGCCAAAACCTGACCAAATATCCTCTAAACTATCCTACCTTCGTCCTAGAGGCCTTAATTTGATCATAAATCAAACCTATGGAGCCCTTTTGATCAAATAAAAAAAACAAAAGAAGAATAGGTAATAATTTCACCACCTTCTTTCAAGTTCTTTTCTTCTTCCACTTCCTATTTTTTTATCTACATTATAAAATAATAAATCCAGTATATTATATATAATTTTATGTTATTATAAAAATGGTACAACCATATTCACTATTCTATCCATCATATGAATGAAAAAGTCACCATACGTGCGTACGTACGGCTTACCGTCTCCACGTCGTGGTGTAGTTTGTGATTCAAAAACTTCATTAATTGGATGGGTGTAATAATGGGTATAAGTAAGGTAAATAATAAATATAACATGTTAATGACTCTGTATATATGATATACCATCCAATTACATATGATTTCACTATCAATATAATGATATTGTTGCTCATGCGTACGTACGGATTACCGTCTCCATGAACACGATGAGATTCATTCCCCATCGTAATCATTCAAGAATAATTTTCATTATACAATTAAAAATAATTTTTATAAACATAATATAATTATTTATATGACTCAAATACATACCATCCATAACAAACATGTCTTATGTAACCAAGAATATAAAGGAAAACGAATCAGTTAACACCCAAAATGATGATACTACTAAAATATTATTAACAAAGCAATATTAGGAGATCATTTATGATATCATGTTTATGATTATAGTTATTGTATAATTTAATAAAAAAAATTTAACTATTATAAATGAGGTTAACATACCATATACTAAGGAAAAGTACAAAGAATGTGTTAATTTCACAATCTCTTTATTTTCTGAGGTTGTTTTTACGTAATTATCTACTAAGACATCTTTATCATCCACATCCATGTTTTCTTAAAAATGTAATTCCATACATTATTACTATTTACTATACTATGTTTTAAATTAATTTAGACCCTTATTTGACCACATATGTTTTAAAAGGAATCTTTCCGTCATTTTCCAAACAATGTACTTTTTTAAATTTTTGACAAAATTAAGGTAAGAATGTAAGGTTTTTAACTTATACGGAGGGTGTGGATATTTTGCACCATTATATTATCATTGAATATTCCCATACAAGATTTTAAGAGTATTTTCAAAATAAATTTTTTAGTTTATAATTATATTACTTTTAAATGATTTCAAAATAGAAAGAAATATTTCCCTAAAAAGTTTTTGATTTCATCTACGTCAACATCCTTTGATGGACTTTATGATTGTTTGAAGTTGATTTATTTTGATTCAAAAATTACAAATTGAATTAAATGTTTTTTTTGATATGTTAGACTGTGGATGTGTTATTTTTACACCATTCAGGGTTTATGGATAAAGTATTGACATTTTTTATTCTAGTTTTAATATGAATTTTGATGTTATATTTAAACATTTTCATATGAGGAATACATTGGGCCTAGTAAGTGATGGGTGGAGCCCGATGTAGCTCCTAGATACATCGGTAGGTCTAATGAGACAAACTAGTGTCTTGGAATAAGGCCTTGAAAAAATCATATTTGTAGTTTTGGTCCAATGGCTTTACTATGTGGTTATGAAGTCTGGCATTATGCATTCCATCATTATAAAAGTGGCTATTGATATTGCATGTGATTATTGAACCAGTAGAATATCCATGCGATTAAGTAAATGGAATTATTTGATGTTATATTTTCCATATTATGAAGTTGTTTATGTTTAAATGGATTTCTTTAGTCTTATACATTTCCTTAAATGTTTATGCTTATTTATGAATGTTTCCACTATATTGTTAGACTTAACGAGCATCTGAGCTCACCCATCTCTATGTTTTATTTTCCTAGGATGCAAAGAAGTAATTTTTGGTTGACCTACAGGGGTAGAATAAAGATATATGTGTGTTGAAAAGGGGACAAAATGTTGTTGATGTTTTTATACCATGATGTAATGTAAAACTTATGAATGTATCTACTACTTCCAAGGCTACTAAACTAATCGGTCATTCAAGACATGATTCCTCATATCACACTAATGTTATGTAATAATGCATTGACTCTTTGTAACTGGGGTTGGGGTGTTACAATATTGTACTTTATCATCTAAAAAAAAATTAAAGAACATTTAACCAAAAGAATTGGATGACATGCAAACATTATGTAAGTGGATGAACAAGTCTTTTATTTAAAGTTCAAGAAACAAAATACAACACTATTTTTAAGAAAGTCAGTCATTCTTCAGTGTCATAAAGGATCTGAAAAATGTTTTCAACTTTTGTAATTCCTTTATATCTTCTTCGACCTTTTCCAGGATCTCCTTATGATATTTTTTTTCTTTTCAAGCTCCGGAATCCTTTATTACTATATCCAAATTCATTCATACTATTCATTTATGTTTTATTTTTGAACCTAAAAATTTTCTTCCAAATGTTTCTTATAATCATTATAAGAAATGATTTTCTCAGAGAAATCATCACTAATATTTTTTTAAATAGTAATGTCATCTCTGTAAATATTTAATCTAGAAATATCTTTGAGAGAAAACTCTATGATTTCTTTTAAGTATGAGATATATTTAGATTGTTTCATAGAATCACATTTAAAATTTTCAAGACACATTTCACTATTTTTCCATATCCATTTTAATACTATTGAAGGAAATGTAAATTTCATCCAGAGATTTCTTTAATTTTACAATATTTTCATCCTAAATATTAGTGACTTCATTATCACTTAGAAACCATTTGATATTTTTTTATAAATCTTTTTTTTGGGTTTCAACATTTCCATTGAACACTTTTAAATCTTATTTTAAAAGTATTAACCTATCTATCAAATCATTCACTAAATGTAAATATTTTTTTAGTTTTCCAAAACCAAATCAAACTTTTTACAAATGATGGAAATAATGTAATATTATTCTACAATATTTTTAATGTATGATAAATAAAATCAATACCTTGAGCAGTGATCATATTCAAAGGATTTGATTGAAATAGAATCATTCATTTTCTTATTTTTATCTCTTCTTTTACTGACCTTCTTTTACCTTAATTTAAATCTGAATTATAATTCCCATCATGAATTTAAATTTTGTATACAAAAACCTTGTTACTTTATTCAACCTTCTCATTTTGAACTTGATCATCCTTCTTGGATGAAGATATGATTTCTCGAATCATTGGATGCTTGTTTTTCCTTACTGACTGATTTCTCATTATGATTCCCTGACAAGGAAAACTATTTTTAAGAGGCTTGATATGTATTGAAGGATAACTTGTTATAATTATTTTACTCTCCCTTCTCTTAGGATCTTTCTTTCTCTTGGATTTCATCAAATACTTCTTCATCTTCACTTTCACCTTCTCCTCCACCTCTTCCATCGTATTCTTCATATTCTTCTTCTCATTCTATTTCCCCTTCACATTATTCTATTTTCCTAAACACATTAACTTAATCTTCAAATAATTTAGAAAATTTTACCATATTTTTATGAAACTCTTCTCGGAGTTGATAATATGATCTCAAATTAGTTTTTCCAATTGGAATTCATTTCTGAACAAAAACAACTTATTTTCCGTTTTTTAACAGAAGGGGCATCGTTATGGAATACATATGTTTCTTTTAAAACAATTCTAGTATTCGGAAATTGTAAAACATATTTTTCAAAAGTCTATCATACTCCCTTTAAATTGTTTTGACATATATATGATTCTGATTTAATTTTTTTTTCTTTCTTTGAATTATTTATATAAAACTTCATCACCATGAAGTCTTACTTTAAATTATTTTTCAAGGTCAAGACCAAATTATAGTTCTCCTTCTTTTTCATTTGATATTTATTTTTCTACATTGATCTACAAAATAATTTGAGTATTTATTTGTATGCTTTTCTTTATTTTACAAAATAAAATCTTCCTATCTATTATTCTTATCATTCACAACATTATTTTCTAAAAAAGGTTCTGCCTATGATACAACCACCTAAGTAATCTTCAAAAACATCTTTGACGCAATATCAAAAACATATTTCATCCTTTTTATTTTATCATAACTCAGAAACGTTTTCTTTTAGCAAATAAGTTTGGATTTGATTGAAATATTAAAACGTATGAGGATCTTTTAAATCATTTTAATAATTAATTTGGGAAACATAATAATCTGCGATTTTATTGACTTAGAATTGATAATTTTAATAGTCAGAATAATGAATCTAGAAATATTTATATTTCTCATATTAAAAATTTAATCTAGAATAAAAACATCTAGTATTTGAGAGTATGTTTAACTCATCTTCTTGGAATGAAAAATACATGAATCCATGTAGCTAACACTATATGGTCTGGGATTAAATGATTGGATTTATTATATATTTATCAGTTTTCAATAAATAATTTTCAAATATTCCTTTTACAAACGTTCCATTAGAATCCATTATTATGTGAGATGGGGAAAACACATCTCCTTTATCTGAGATACCATGAAAACTTACAACAGATTTATGATACTTGTGTTATGATTTTTCATAAATATGAAAAGAAATTATATCTTTTCCACACTCTTTATAAAACATAATATAATCATATAAATCATGAACTAAGTGTAAATAGAATAAATCAAAATTTATATATTACTGTTCTACACAAAATTATTCCCATCCTTAAAATTGTATCATTCTATTCATTAATGAATCTTACTTTTAATACAAAAAATGTGGAGAATAACCTTTCATAGAAAATAAATCACTTTGTTTAATCCTTTGTTAGATCCATCATATTCTACATGGATACCAAATAATTGTTCATGAAGGGAATTGTACATGGGGTTTTAAATGTGAAAAATCTTTGAGGTAGAAAAAACCTAAGACAAGCGATGTGGGATAGGATGGGGTACCCTTTTATAGGCACTCTAGAGTGATGTTTGAACATCCAAAAAAATCAGATGGTATATATTTAAACTATCTAATTTGATACTTGGAATTATCTATGAAGAAAGATATTGTTTTTTAAAAAATAAACCTCTTGAGGTTTTATAAAAAATTTATTGAATTGAGTGAATATGAATGAATTTAAAAAAAATTATTGTATTCGGTGAATATGATTGGGGAAAGTAAAAAATATTTTAAATTTAATAAAAAAAAGAAATCTAATTAATAAAAATGAAATAGTGTTTCAATTCTAGAAGAAATAAAAATACCTTTAAGAGTGGAGATATTTAAACGATAATTTTTTATTCTTTGTCTTATAATAGATTACAATAGTTGAAAAAATTAAAAATACTGTTATGACTCGATTATTATATATTTTCAAATGAAGGTTTTATAATGATAAATTTTTCAAATCCAAGTAAAAAATATAATACTAAATCTTTTTAATTAGGATTGAAAAAATCAAATCTGATTAATTTTACAAATCCAATAATAAATCGAATCCAATTATTTTTCAAATGTTATTATTTGTTTTCTTATTTTTAAATATATTTTTAGAAATCCAATTTCAAAAAGTTTAAAATGAAATTTTTTTGATGAAATTTGTTTTGAAAAGAAAACTAGAAATATTTAGATTTTAAAATTGAATATGATATATTTTCCAAATTCAATTGAAAATTCAATTCAAATCATTATAAATCTGGTTAGAAATTTGAATCTTATTTTAAAAATTACACAAGTCTAGATTACATATTATGATTTTTTTGAAAATTAAAACTTTTAAAGAATGGAAGTTTTTTTAAAAATCATATATACTCCCCTTATGAAAATGAGTAACATAATTTAAGGGTATGGATTAAACAATATGTTTATATGAATGATTAAATTATAGTTATCATTCTTAGATTTTTTTAATGTATTCAAATCTATTTGAAGGTAATGGTTTTGTAAAAGTATCAGTATGTTCTTCTTGAGTTTTGATGAATTGTAAAATAATATCTCCTTTGCATTTGTAATTCCAATGAAGGTAATGCCTAATATCTATATGTTTTGAATGAGAGTGGTGTTCATGGTTTTTAATTAATGCAATGGAACAAGTGTTATCACATATTATTTTATTTTTTGTAAAACGCATTCCATAGTCAGTGAGTGTGTGTTACATCCAAAACACCTGAACACAGCAGCTTCCGCCCACCACATATTCAGCTTCAGTAGTGGAAAGTGACACTGAGTGTTGTTTCTTACATGAATAAGAAACAAACGAGTATCCTAAGAAATTAAATTTTCCATATGATCTATTTCTATCCATTATACAACCACAAAATTCTGTATCTGAAAATATTTTTAATTCAAAATATTTTCCATAGTAATAGAAAATTCCTAAATCCATGGTTACCTTTGGATAAGGAAATATTTGATTAACTTAATTTAAATGGGATTAATTTTTATTTTCATGATACCTTGAACATGAGAATATAGAAAACATTATGTCTGGATGGCTAGCTATTATGTATAGTAGGCTTACTATTGTACCTCTAAACATTGTTTGATCAACTGGTTCTCTAGCTTCATCAAGATCAAGTTTATTTGAGGTACCGATTAGTGTACTAATACTTTTCGTATTTTCATATCCAAAATTTTTAGGAATATATTTGATATATTTATGTTGAGATATATATGTACCTTTTGGATTTTTAGAAACATTAAAACCATGAAAAAATGTTAACTCACACATCATACTCATTTCAAACTCATATTTCATACGATCCACAAAGTAATATGTAAAATATTTTTGAATTAATCCAAAAGTAATTTCATAAACATATATTTGAACAATCATAATTTTTTTGTTTACATTATTAATTAAAAGAGTGGGATCATCAGTTCCAATGACATAATTTTATTCTTTCAAAAATCTTATTAATCAATCACACCATGCTCTAGGGTCTTTTTGGAATCCATATAAATAATTGGTAAGTTGAAAAATGTTTTAATGATGTTTTTTATCTTCAAAACTAGAACATTGTTTGATAAAAACATCATCTGTAAAATATCCTTTAAAGAAAGAAAACTTCAAATAAATTTTAAAAATTTTAAAATTAAATAATGCTAAAAAGGCTAATTTAATAAAAATAGATTCTAGTATTTATACTAGAGATAATGTTTGTTCATAATTTGATCCCTATTGTTTATTATAACCTTTAGAACCATGTATTGGTTTACTTCAAATAATTGTTCCATTTTCATTGCATTTATTTCATAAAACCCATTTTAATCCAATTATTGAAGATTAATTATTTCTTTTAACAATGGTCTAGACGTTGTTCCTTTCAAATTCATTCATTTCATCTTATATAGATTTAATCCAATCGTTATCACTAAAAACCTCATCTGGGTTTTTTATGATTGAATTGGGAAACAAAATTAAGATGTTCTACATCAATTCTTAATGAGATTCTAGACCTTATTAGTTGATTCACATCACCAATAATACTATCACTATGATTATTCCGAAGAAACAAATGACTTCGGTTTTCTAAAATATATTAATCAACATAAGGAAAAATATATTTTTGGTAAAATACATTCGAAAAAATTTCTTGAGTATTATCCTTATGAGGAGAGTTTTCTAAAAAAGGTTGAAATTAAGTTTTAAAAAATGCATCCAAGGATGTTGGTTGGGTTTTTTTAAAAATAAAAGGATTAGTTTTATCAAGTTTACCATGTACTGTTTCCTCAATAATATAACAATTTTTTTTCAAAAACTTTATATTCAATAAAAGTAATGAAATAGCCTATGAATATACCTTTAATGGATGTGGTTGAGAATTTGTGTAAATTATCATTTGTATTATAGATCAATACCTTGTATCCAAATACTATGATGTATGAAACAATTCATTTTCGACCTGTCCAAAACTCATAAGGTGTTTCATTAATAAAAGGTCGAATTAAAACTCAATTTGTAATATAGAAAGTAGTACTAACATCTCCATCCCAAAAATATTTAGAAATTGAGTATACACTCAACATAGTTGATGTTATTTATTAAGGAATATGATTTCTCGTTTCAAAAACACCATTTTTCTAAGGGGTTATTGGTGATAAAAAGTTATGAGTAATGCCTTTCTTACTATAAAATTTTCAAAATTAGAATTTACAAATTCTACACCATTTTCACTGTGTATGGTTATCAAGGGAAGGTTTTTATAATTTTTTTGTTTAGATACAAATGTTTTAAAAATATATAAGGATTGTAGTTTCTTTTCTAGAAAATAAACTCATTTATATCTAGTGTAATCATGAACTAAAAAATACATATTACTTGCCTCTAATACTTCCAGTTTGTGTGGGATTAATTAAATCAATGTGAACTGACTATAAAGAATAAATATTTTATTCTTTACTAATATATTTAAAACATTTCTTATGTTGCTTATAATATTGAAAAGGGTCACAGACTTTGGAAGAATCAAATATTTGTTCTAATAGATACATAAAAAGGCTTTTATTAGTCAATTTTCTTATGTTCCTATGGTTAGAATGTCTTAACCTTCTATTTCATAACCATTGTTGATATTCCATTGTAATAAGAAAAGGTAGGTCCTAGATCTTAAGGTCTTTTATGTTATGTGTGTATACATTCTTATGAAAATGGGAAGAAAGAAATAATTAATCCATGGAATGGTGTACTTCAAATTTTGTCATTCCAAAAATTCAAAAGGTGACCTTCATCACATAATTGAATTATGATTATATAGTTGTGTTTAATACATTCAAAAACAAAACATTTGAAATAAAATAATTTCCAAGAAGAACATCATTACTTTTTCCAGCAATCGTTCATTGAGAATTACATCCGAAAGTAACTTTTCCACCATTAATTTCGACAATATTTTCAATGAAACCATTGTGTCCAGTCATATTTTTGGAACAACCACTATTCATGTACCATGTATTATTTTTGTTTTTACCAACATTGTTTTCCTAAAAACAAAACAATTAGACATTTGGGACCCAAAACTTCTTCAATCAAGAAATGATAGAAAACAAAATTTTTGGAATTCATATTTTTAAAACAAATAGGCACATTGAAATCTTAGAGATTCAATTTTTTTAAAGAACAATTTTATTCTCAATGACGTCCACTTTGAAATTTAATACCAAAGGGTGTTTTTTAGGAATAAAAGAATTGCTATTAAAAGTAGTTTTTCTATGATTATACCCTATTCCTAAATTAGTACCATGTGTATGTAATTATTTATACATTTTTTCAAAACCATCATTAATAGTAGTAAAGTTATATAAGAGTTTCATCAGTGAATAAATTTTAGATTGTAGTTTTATAAATAAATTCTTATCCAAATCTGTATTAGTCTTGGAATTGAATTTTTCAAAACTAATTTTCAAATTAATGATTTCAAAAAAAATTTCTAAATCATATCAATTTTTTACCTTTTTCAAAATTGGATTTATGATCATATATTGATTGATTTGATATTTAATTTTTTTAAAATATCAATTATTTAATTATATTTTGAACGTTTTTTATTATCCTTATCATGTTTTTTTAAAAACATTACAATTTTCATTTTCCAAAAGTATTACAATGTTTGAAACTTATTAATAATAAGTTAAAATGTTATCATCAGTATATATAGAGGATTGTTCATATGATGATGTGGATTAATTCACATCAGAATAACTTTAATTTAAATACATATTAGTCAAATATTCATTAGTTTCTACCTGGGACATAAGACATTGAGTTGTAATAGTACTCTAGCAAGAAGACCTATATTCCTCTAATATGAACTATAATTGTATGGGGAATTTTATGAAGAATTACCTCTATTGGAACTTCAAATTTCATCATCTTTAAAAACATTATTTCAGGTTGACTTATAATACTTCTTTTAATTCTTATCAAAATGTATATTCTTTATTTATTTTATTTTCAACTTAGGAAAATCTTGACGAATATTCCCAACTCATTTTCATTAATAACAAGTAACTTCTGAATCCTTATTTTCATTTCTCTCTTTGTTAATTTTCTTATAATGATATTGAAAATATTTCCTTTCAAAAATACTATTCATTTATTTAGAAATATTAAGTAACTCATTCAAATAATGATCTGAATCACTTGAATCAGATTGAATGGTAGCTTTCTTCTTTCTAAAAGGCTTCATAGCTTTATCAATAGTGTAATCTTTTATTGAATTTGAAGTATTAGTAAAAACAACTCCACCATTATTTTTCATAAATTTATGTTCATCTCTTTTAAATCTACCATTATATTGTAAAATAGTTCTGAATAAATCATCAATAGTAAGATTATTTATCTTCCTTGACTCATCAATGGATTTTCTCTTAGATTCTCACTCATTTTTCATAATATCAATAATCTTTTTAGAAAGGATTTAATCTTATAATCCTTTTTATTCCGTAGACTATAAACTATGGATTGTTTTCCTAAACCATTATTATAACATTGTATTAGGTTCACCATAAGGAAATTCAAATTCTTGACAATCATATCTATGCACAGCTCTTCTAGTTTCAACAACTTTTGATGTTCCAAAATGGCTAATCTCTAGCTTCTTCCAAATACTATTAGAAACTTCATAAGAAAAGATCTGACTATTAATACATATTATCATGGAAAAAAATATCTTATTTCTTACTTTGTAATTCAATTGATAATCTTTCTTCTCTTGATTTGAAAAGTAGTAACTTCCTTTTTAGGAATCATGTAATCTCCATTTAACATGACAAAATTGTCAACTCTGGTATTTTTACCAAATTTCATCATTATATCTTTCCAATAATCACAATAATATCCATAAAAAATAGGAGGTCTATTTCGATGAAGGTTATCCATTGAACCAACATTGAGTTTTTCCATATTTTAGAAAAACACAAAAAAATATTTTCCACACTACCCTTTAGTGTAAAAATATTTACCAAAAATGTTTATAAAAAAATTAAACTAACTCAAAATAGTGAAGAGATGATAAAATTGAAAAAGTATATAGGTAGTCAAGACAACCTTTTATACCAAATTTAATGTATTAGTAAAAAATATACTTGGCACTGATACCAATTTCTGGAATTAAATGTATATCTAGATGGATAAATACAATATAGGGGAGAATTGTAAGTTAAAAAACATGCATTTTTATCCTTAAAATAAACTTAGTTTTTCAAGATTAAACTAATCATATTCAATAAATCCTATGTATTTAAATAGTGATCAGACTGTGACCTTGGGTATTATAAACAATGTATCATAATAAAATAGATTCTAATAAATATTCTACATATCATAATTATAATTTAATCATATTCACAGTAAAAAATGATATAATAAAAGTAAGTGTTGTAAAATTTGTAATCAAAATGGATATGATTAATCAGAGAAACAAAAAATAATAATTCTATCATAAAGCATATTGAATTGATTTTAGAGTGCTAATTTTTTCACAATGTAATATAGTGTAAAAATATTTCATTTTAATTAAGGATATTACGATAAATAGAATAAAATTAGAATGTTGAATATAAAAAAAATTCACTTTATATTATAGTTGTAGAGTAAATAAAATACTTTTAATATGAGATGAAAATGAATAAAATTTATTTAACCTAAAGAGAATGGTATCCAATATTCTAAGATAAATTTCCCTTGTTTTATAAATACAATAATGTTTGTTTGACCCTTACTAGGGTAAAACCTCAATATGGAGATCGGTGTGTATTTCTATCCATGAAATTCCCTGATATGATGATCATATTCTATCTTTCTATCCCTAAAATCCATCTATATATTTATCGGTTCCTACGACTTTTTAGCCTCTAAATCCATTGATTGAAATCAAAATAATCACAATCACATAAATAAAAATGATCTAAAAAGTTACAAGCACAAGGAACAAGAATTTATTTTATTTTAAACATCAATGGTCCTGTACAATAGAAAATTAGAAGAGTATCACTAATTATGTGTTCTACCACTCATATAAAATCATCAAATGACTAGGTATTTGTAGGAAACTCTCCCAACAGTCATCTTGGTTTCCAATGGTTATATTTTTGGAAAGATTTTTAGGAGTATCAGGACACATAGAACTTCAACAATCATATTATAATTTCAATCGGGGCATCATTTGGATTTTCACATATTAAAAAAATGAACGACATCGTTTTAAAAATATACCATTATAGTGTTAGGAGTAAAATATTATAATACGATAAAAGAGTTTTTTGTATTTAGGATTAAAAAAATCCATCACTATGGATTTACTTATACATGTCATTACGATGAACTCTCTAGATATAAATCTAATTGTTATCAGTTTTAGTGAATCCAATTATTCTTGATTCTAGGCTGATTACAATAATCATAAGAGAAAATGTTATTTTGTTTTCTTAAATATCTTAAAACTATTTCAAAGTATAGTAAAAGTATGTGTTTTAAAAAAAATTGTAAAAATACTCTGCACATAAAATTATTAGATATTATATATTTATGAATGAAATTTTGATTTAAAAAATGAATGGAAAAGTAAAAATAAAATACATTTCAATCCCCATTGGTAAGTGCATATGTTTTTTATTCCCTACTGATTTCTACATTCTAAATTTGAAGAAATAAAAATGAAAGACTCACCCCTATTATTTTAGGTAGTTCATTTCTCAATACTACCAATATAATAATAAATTTTAATGAAGGTACTCTTTACATGAGTTTTGGATAAAAACAATGGATTTTAACATACTTGATTCAATGAAATGTCCCCATGAAGAACAATGTATTTTTACGTCGAACCATTTTGAGTTTTCGTATTGTTTTTGTATAAGGGATTCAAATTATTTATGACATTATATGTTTTTTTTAGGCTTTGGAAATACCCTATTTTACTAATTAATCTATTTTTTAAAATTATCTAAATATGGAAACTATGATGTGTCCCAATGAATGATATTTTGATGAGATTTATTTTGATGGATTTATCAAAACCCCCACTAAAAATTCTTCTTTACAAGAATATATTTTCATTATGGATAACACTTTAATAGAAACATCACTATAAATACTCAATGAGATGGAATTGAAAACACATCCAAAAAATTGAAATACACATATTTAAGAAAAAATGATAAATTAATGGTCATAATTTCAAATAATATAAAACCGAAAAGGGGTGCTAACTTCTTGAAATTTTGAAACACAATTCTATAGAAATAGGCCAACAACATGGATATGTTATTGGGATTATCCACACAACTTATATTCATCATAACATTCTTGAAAATGAGTCCAAACTAATGAGATAACCCCAAATAAGGAGCAACCCAACACTTCTAGAAGTAGGGAAAAATAAGTAGGACTATTATGATATGGAATAATTTACCCAATCTCATGCTCTTAATGGGGGATTCCTATTCAAATTGTCCCAAAAAAACTAGATAAAAAATTATATATAATGACAATAATAAATTGGTTTCCACAATAATCCATAATATATGGATATTTTACATTGATTATAGGAATAATAACCTTGTAACCCATAAGGTCCACTTCCATATTCCCGTTTTAGACCAAATATAAGAGGGTTTAGCTGTTAAACGTCATTATTTTTTACTTTGTATTTTTTGGGGCAATTTAATGTTTAAATTTCTCTAGAGGACTAACATAAAATAACATTGACATGTCCCTTTGATATGTTTTCCTACCAATGAATGACTTTCACTCTTTTCAATCACTTAGGTACCATTCAAATATTTCTAGTAAGTTTCTTCTCCGACCTAATTGAGAGATTATTTGAGGTATTTATTAATTGCTTTACTATCTATGAAACTAATTTTCAATGATTTCTATAGAGTCTATTGGATTTTTTAAATATATGAATTGAGAATAATTTCATGTTAAAATTTTAAAATTACCATTTCATGATAGAATGAAGATATTTGTTGGGCCATATGATTTCTAAATAAGGGATTAAACTTGATAAGGAAAAAACTGATGTTATCTCTACACCGCCTTACCTTACCACTGTGAAATACATTCAATCATTTTTTAGGACTTCTCAATTTTACAAAAGATTTATTAGGGACTTTAATATAAATTATTTTCCTGTAACTAACATACTCATTAAAGAAAATAATTTTATATTTGATGATTCATGAATGTTATATTTTGATAAGGATAAAGAATTATTGATCAGAACCCCCGTAATATTCCCACCAAACTATTAACATCCATTAAAAATAATGTGTGATGATTCAAATAGAGCTATATGATTTATAATTTAGGATAAGATTGATGGAAACCCATGAATAATAACATCTTCTTCATATTCCACTCAAATCAGTTATATAATAATGGATAAGTGTATTATTTTGTAATTGTAATACTTTATAAAAAATTAAATCATATTTTTCTGGAAGTAAAGTGTCTATTTTATTTGATCATGAAAAATTAAGGTATTTGATGAAAAACGTTGATATAAGGATATGTTTATTATGATATATTTTTGTATTATAAGTGTTTATCTTAAAGAACAAATACAAGAAAGACTATAGGTATCTACTTTTAGATCACATGAGTAGACCACCACACTCTACTGAGTTGAAACCACTATCTAAAATAATCCATGATAAATATTTTCCTAGAGATCATCTATTGGAAGCCACTCATGTTCCCAGTTATGTTAACATAGAAAAAATTTTAGTAACATTAATGATACCCTCCATATTTTTTAATCATCAATAACTTAAATTTAAATCTAAATAAAAATATTACGTTTTATAATATCCATATTTATTGAAAATCTATAGTGATCAAGTAATTATAAGGTTCATCCCTGAAGAGGAAAATTAAATTTATTCTTTCATTTTCCACTCCCTTTCATATGGAGGCCATTTTTATCTTATATAATATCCATCAGTTTTTCAAAAGTTGGATTATTTTATTCATCAATTTTTATTGAATTTCATTTTTATTTAAAAAGGTTTTAAAACCATCATTTTACTAGTGTAATTTCAAATAGACTTGAGATTCCCCCAAAACCATTGATTTTATTTGAAATATTTGAGTTATAGAGATTATATTTCATGGTAACATTTCCTATATTATTTGGTTTTTCCTACATTTTTAATAGTTGATATGTTTCTATGTGTATTGAATAAAAATTCATATGAACTGATGATTTCAAAACTAGGAAGAAATTTCAAAAATCAAACAATATTTATAGGTTAGTTATTCCTTGAGTAATAATAAGTGTCCAAGGGACACACTTTTTCATCAAGAAAATAGTAACCCAAATGAATAAGTATGATGTTAACCCCAAAACATCCTCTTTCTGCCACCGAAAAACCAATGGTATGGTCGTGGTTTCAAATACATAGACAAAAAATGATTATAGAGAAAATAGTGCAACCCAACCATAAGTATTGGAGTAAAAATCATAAAAATTCATTATAAGCTTATAAAACTACCTAAAAATATTCCTTAGTGAGAGGTCCACTTTAGGACATACTCAACATTGAGAGGGGGAATCAGTTTTGGGAACCTTTTCACCAGTAATAACTTTTATCCATTCTACCTCTTAGACCTATTATGGTCTGGATACTCTTATTCACTTTTCCTTATATTATGCAAGTATATGAATGCAGTTAAATATGGAACCGGATATCATTAAAAGGTTCACTACTCAGTTAGAGTATCTAGTCCTTGGAATGGTTTGGAAATAATCCAATACTACATAATTTATAGAAAAATACTTCAAACAGGGGTTCTTTAAGAAATGAATACTTTAACTTGAGTCACGCTACAATCAATTGATAGTACTTGTTTTTAACTAATATATGGTTCTTTAAACTCTCTCTAGAGAAATTATTAACTTTCTTATCAATGTAATTTTTAATAGTAACAAATTCTTCCACCTGTTGAGACTTCTGATTGTTGTCACAGTGCTACTTGTTTCATCAATTCTTTAATTTTCACTTATTTTTTACTAAAAATCGGATAAGTAACTATTATTCTTCTCCATACCAAACAATTGAAAACTTAACTTTCTTCTTCCTCACATTATTATTAATATAGATACAAATATAACTTTATTATCTAATTCTATATTTCTTATTCAGTGGAAAATAGAGTACACTAGATCTCTTTCTTCTTAACCCTGGTCATCTGATACATATTCATATAGTACTACCTATTTAGCCAATAAATTCTACTCAATTTATTAACTGTATGTTTGATCAATTCTTTCTAAAATATTTCAAGAATCAAAAAAGTCCTTCATGATTATGTAAATAATGAATATTCGACCCTCCATCGTTATAATTAATTCTTTTGCTTTTGGTCATCAAAAAACTACATGAGATATTGATTTGCAATGAAAAATTCCTCAAACTCTTCTAAACATTTTACTCATGAAAGTGTACTACTTTATAATTTTTACTCAACGTTGTTAACCCTTAGAACCTAAGAAGTTATTATAATTATTATTTTATCAATGTTTTAGGTTTTTTCTCTCGTGTATGTTCACTGTATAACTTCGAGATTCCTTATATGCTTCAGTTTTTTACCCAAAGGAATTGGTTATCTCAATGAATGTGCACATGATTGGTAATAACAAGAATTCACACCTTTGGGAATGTATGTTTATAATTTCTTCACTTTTTCACTATTTCTTATTATGAAAACAACAATACCTTAAGTCTCATTATCCTTCCTCTTCACATACACCAAAACAGGTACATGTAACTTATTCGTATCATAAATTTGTATGAATATTTCTTAAATTACAACATGCATATCAGTATGTATATGAAAAACTCCTCCATGTAATTTTTCATGAAACAAATGAAACTGTACTATAGTAATTATTCACACAGGAAACTGTGTTTTGTAAAAGATTATTCCCCTTTGAGTAACTAAGTACATGATACACCTTCTTTATGTAAAACATTGTGATAATATTAAACTCACACATGATCATGGTACAAATTAACCATCATATATTTATGATGGATGAAACACAACATGACTAAATGGAACTCTTATTCATCTTGAAAATAAGGTATGGCTCTTCTTCATAGAAGCAAAGTGCTTCATGGAACATACCTTCACAAAGACAAGTTCCTCATAGATCTTTTTATTATTTTTGTAATAGAAACTCAAAGAGTCATTTTTTATAAAAATGAGAGCTCTTGAGAAAATTTATGAATAGTAATAGAAACCCTCAGCCTTGGGTGATTCTCATTTTATAGGAAAGTATCACTACCTTTGGACTCCCTTAAAATATCTATTAATCAGCCACGTCAAGGATATTTCAAAATCCCACAAAATAATTTATGTTAAAGATTTATGTATTTTATAATACTTGAGGATTTTGTGATAATAAATCTCATTGAGTCTATGTGTTATAACTCCTCACGTTCATGAAATAATATCCTCATGGTGCATCACATTTGATAAACATTGAATCATACATGCACACAGACAGCCATCTCAAATGACATTTTTCATTTGGCCAAAGCTCCACCTTTGAAATAATTCATGCATGCACAAATGAGATTTCAAGAATTTAATCACATATTTTTCGTCTCCAAAATTCATCCATATTGGATCCATATGTTCATGGTGTTCCTTGTTTTATTTAAATATCATCGTTGTTGGATAGACATCGAATATCATCATTGAGTTTTCCTTCATAGTGAGCGGAAGGTGATGACTATGTAGAGGCTGGTGCAGTGTCGGATTAGTGAATCTCAGATGACTGAATTTTATCTGTATGTTTTAATGACATAGCTATAGTGTAATGTTTTACTATTTCAAACATAAAACTCTATCTCAGTCTTTCTCTCACATATAAACCTATCCATATTGTATCAACCTTGAGCCGAAAACAGGTTTCTTCATCTAAAACCTTTCACAAACCACATGGGGGTGGGATGACCGACATCCCCCCTTCCACACCACTGTGAAACACTCTTCTGTCCCTATGCACTCACCATACACCCGTGAACACACCATGTGGGTGCTATGAAATCCCACTGTCATCTAGAACCATGGAATTCCCATTCTTGGACTAGCTTCCATATGGTTGATCCAAACTCCCATAGGTGGTCTAAGAAATTCCTCCTCAGGTGGTTATGGTTAGACTATTATTTAAAAAATGAACCATGAAAAATAATACATAGAATAATTCTAATTATACCAATTA
Organism: Viscum album; assembly: GCA_963277665.1. Lineage (NCBI taxonomy): Eukaryota > Viridiplantae > Streptophyta > Magnoliopsida > Santalales > Viscaceae > Viscum > Viscum album. The sequence goes on along the minus strand of OY728134.1, from coordinate 626,972,907 downwards.
ATACAAATAAATTTATCCACTACCTCAATTTAAAAATAAAAATGAATGTAATAATAAGTCATTTCAAGGCCATCTCATTATCTATCTTCTTATTCTTCAGGACTAATATTTATTTTCCAGGACATAATATTCTAAATTTTTTTCTTTTGGATTATCAATTCTAAATATCAATCTATCATCCAATCATCTTTCTTCACATCTTATTCATTATTTTAAAAAATGTGTTATGTCAAAGTAATTAGGGAAACATGTCATAAAAAATAATAACAATGCAAAAGTCATCATACTTATACACTAAAAGTATTCAAAAAAACATCCTAAATATATTAATATTTGAAAACTTTCTTCTTTACTAACTCATCCAAGATACATTCACATTGTAATCATGCTTGAATATCTTTGATAATACAACAGAACTTCTGGAAACTTATTTCTTCCTACTTCTTCAACATATTGACATAAATGAAATATTATTATTTCATTGAAAACCATTTAAAACCAATAAAAATCATTGAAAAACAGTATTACTCATACACAAAGTGGTCTCATCAATGCCCCCCTTTGAATTTGTTAGCAGTACCTTTAATTTCCTTTCTATAATACTATGTCAATATGTGAATCTCTCCCCATTTCTTTTATAAACATTCATTTAACTAGATATCCACCTTATTGATAATAAATATTATGTTCATGGGAAAAGTGCTTTATTCCATTCTTAATAATAGATTCATCCATCATTTCACTCTAAGTCAACATGAGCCAAGCTAAGTGTAGAAAAAAAAATGAGGATATTATTTTAAAAACAAAATTGTCCTTTACCAAATAATCATGATACCAAATGAAATGAGAACTCATATACATGTCTTCAATAGCTTTCTAATTTTATTCTAGGATCAAGTTACTAATTTTTATATGAAACCTTTTTAAGATTAATTAATATGAAACTCCTACATTCACTTCAATAATAGATGCAAAACTTACAACTGCAACATACAGGACAAGAAACCTCGGAGAACATTCATACATCTATAATTATTTTTTCATTTATTAATTAAAATAATACCACATTATATTAAGTTCATTATTATTTTTAACCAAGTAAGATTGATAATAAGAAACATACTTTTTCTATTGGCATTATCTTCAAACAATTTCTATAATAATCGAATTTATAGGAAACAAAATTTTCTCGAAAATTATTCAACTTTGATTATTTGTCCCCCCCAAAAGTAATGACTCATCATAATCTTAATTATGATGAATCTCATAAAGAGTGTATTTAAATATGTTACAAAAGGGAGAATAAACCAAAATGGATCATCATAATGTGATTTCCAAATTTGACAACTTTTACAACTTCACCATGGATGCTCTTCTTCAATACTTGTTATTCAGAATACCAAATATAATATCAAACAATGATAGTATCTTATTTATCATTATTGTCTAATAAAATATAGAATTCTTAAACGTCATGAAATATGATCTTATATCATTTTCTACATTATAACCAAATATGGAATAATTTAATTATAATGAATTCTTCAACATTACTTTAAGAATTCAAAACACTAACTACTTCTCAGGTTCTCCCCCTAAAAATTTTCATTACCTTAAATTCTCTATGTTAAAAGAAAAAATAAAATAAAAAAATATTAAGGGAATATGGTGGATCTTCCTTGATTTTTAATGTGAATATAATGTTTGAGATACTGTTCTCAACCCAGTTCTCTATTTAATCTATTATTCATGCCTGTACAACTAAAAATTAATTCTTATTGAGGCTATGTGGATCTTATGACTTCTTCAATTTCATTGTGTGTGAAAATTATTTCTTCAATATAATTTATAGAACATATATCACCTAGTTCAACATCATATTTTTAAATAATTCTACTTTATTTGGAATTATTGTTGAACAACAATTTTGAGTGTGCCCATCCATGTTTCACGTCACACAAAAAACGTATTCATATTAATGTGGAATATTATCTTTTCCTTTAACACTATCCTTTGTATTTGAATATTCTATTTTCCTCAATTTTTCAAATATTTTGGATAGATTTCTAACATATAATTAGGGATGTTTTTATCAAGGTTGTATTCTCCATATATCTTCTTATGAATGGAATCCTTATAATTTTTTCTTTTAGATGAAACACTTTTCTTTAACATCATGGATTTTTAATCCAAAGACTTGACACTTTTATTTCATGAACTATTCAAGGGATAATTTTTGGTTTATAAAATATTTCTAATTTCATCCCAAAATTTATTCTTCTTTCTCAGCAAAATTATGTTTCATTATTTTATTATTAGTATTTAATACACGTTGAGAAGAGAATGTACTAACCTTGTGACCACTATCATGGCATGAATTACATATATTTTTAGGTTTTAGAAATAATATTGAAGTATATAAATTTTTATTAAATTGTGGAAGTTGGTTATTCTTATTTTGATTTATCCCCATTGACACGGGCTTACTTTGTGTTTTTTAATTTAAATGTTTATTCCTACAATCTAATGAAAAATGCTTGAAACTATTGTAGCAAAAACAGTTACCCATAGACTTGATATTCTTATTTCTTCTGTATGATGTTTTTGGGGTTTCTTCATTACATATCAGGCTCTATATTGGGAAAAATCTGCCACACTATTTCTTCCTATACTCTATATTAATAGTGATAGGATTCTCATCAAATTTATTCATCCATACTTGTACTGATTTTGTTTTCCAATATGAATTATTTATGATAATAGATTTAAAACTGTTATTACAATATGGTACATATGATACCTATTGCCTCACATATAATTGTGATAGATCATTAATAAAATTGATGATATTCTTATCACTTTTTGGTGGTCTTTCAACCTAACAATAACCCCTTGGAAATTTATTAGCAGTAGCAACTATCACATTATTTTATGAATTCTAAATATGTTACTTCTCAATATTGGACAACTTAACCTTAAATTCTATAAATTTAATATTTAGTTTTCTCTTATAATATTCAATCATAATCATCTTATATTCAGAAGCCTTTTTCATTCTCTTAACTTCCTCTTCAGACAACACAAATTTATTATTTACCAGAGCATCATGTTCTTTGATCTTTTCAAATTATTATTCAAATTGTAAATCCTTGACATCAATGTTGTTAGTTAATTTATCTTCAAGTTCATGGATATTTTATTACACATGCTTTTTGGATCCATATTTCTCTTCTACTTATTTAATACATTTGAATTCAAAGGCTCCAACCTATCTAGAGAGAATTATACATGCTAGAACTTTTTCTTGCAAATAATTCTCCATATTGTTTACTTCTTCATCTATATCGGTTATTTATTCCTCCATACATTAAAAGATTCCAAAAAAAAGTGAGCCTATTTTTTTAGGAATGATATGTATCACATTACCTAATCTATAAAAACATATATATATATATATATATATTTATAAGTTTTATATTGATCAGCATCACCACTTATGCTAGGATCTTCTTCTTGAGGACAGTTTATACAATAATTTTTCTAAACCACATATTCGTTGTACATGCTTGATTTACATAAGGATTGAATATTTTTGTTTTTTGGTAGAAAGTTGATCCACCTTTTCTCCACTTTCAAAGAAATATATATCTTCATTGATGGAAAGACATGGAGAAACAGACACTTCATATTCTTTAAGAAAGAGGGACTTATTATTCAACATTTTTTCCTCTTTATTTCTTCTTTTTTATCATGGTATTGGTTGAAATAGAATCATGCTCATTGATAAATGAATATTCACCAAAACTTTACTTCATTGTTAATAGAGGGAAGAAACTAAAATCATAAAAATAGATGAACTGTAATGTATAGAATATAATAGATTTGAACCTTTCCTATAATACATATTGAGAGGACTACTTCGGGATATACTAAACGTAGAGAGGGGGTGAATCAGTGTTGGGAACATTTTCAACAATTATAAATTTTATCCCATTTACCTCTTAGACCTATTAGGGTCTTGAATCTATAATCTTATTTTCTTTATCTTATGTAAGTATATGAAAGTAGATAAATATGGAATGTGATATTTTTACAAAGTTTAATTCTCAAAAATAGTAGCTAGTTCATGGAATGGTTTGGAAACAATCAAATTCCACAAAACCTCTACAAAATAGTCTTGTATATGTGGTTACAACAAGTAGGGAATAACTTTTCACTTGTGTCATACTATAGTCAATTTAAATTACTTGTTTGAAACTCATAGACGGTTCTTTATATTTCTTATGAATACAATTCTTCACCTTCTTCTTATGGTAATTTATAAGACCAATAAAGTCTTCCTCCTATTCTAACTTCTGATAGAGGTCATAGTTCTTCTTTTCTATTCACTTATATCTTCTTCTCTTGTTACTTATGCAATAATGGGAAATTAAATATTTTTCTTCTTCACATAAGAAAAATGAATGATACTCTTTCTTCTTCTTCTTCATGTGAAAACATACTTATACAATACTTTTTAATATTATTTTATCTTTCTAATTCAATTTAAACCCAATTCCACTATATATCCTTCTTCTTCAACCTAATAGTATGATACATATTCTCCTGGTGTAATTTCTCAATATAATAACTTATTCTCATTATGGTACCTATACTCCCAATAACTTCTTCCATAAATCTTACTATATTAAAAAATTCCCCACTGATTATTGAAACTATAATTTTTAAACTCATAATCTTCATAATTACATATTATTATTATATTCTTTGACCAACAACATAAGATATTAACTTTCATTGTAAGATTCTGAAAACTCATCCCAAAAGTGTTCTAAGGAAATTGATATAATTTACATTAACTACTAGATTTTTTTAACCCATACACATTACAATTTATTTTCCTTATTATTTTGTATGGGTTTTTTGTTTTATATCTCAATTAAGTTCACAGTTTGACTTACAGATGCCTTATATTATTCAGTTTTGTTTTACCCAAATGAACTAGTTTTCTTAATTCATGTACACATGATTGGTAACCACATGAATGAAAACTATAAATAAGGTATGTGTGTACTATATCCACTATATGTGTATTTCTTTTTTATTAAAATAAGAATACATGAAGTCTCCTTCTCTTTCCTCTTCTTGTACAACAAAATAGGTACATGTAACTTCTTCTCTATATAAATGTGAATGTGGACTTATCAAAAAGCACATTCAAAAATAGTATATATATGAAAAAAATTATCATTTATCTATTATTTTCTCAAAATTGATACTCTATAGAACTACGAATTCCCAGAATCAAGCGTTTTTCAAAGAATCTTCTTCCTCATCATGTAACTGAGTTCATGATATTGTTCCTTCATGAAACACATTGTGATGGTATTACGCTAATACTAGCTCATGTTACATGTTAACCATCATGCATTCATGAAGGATGAAACACAACACGACATCATGTAATTATTCCTCTTCACACATGTAGTGTTTGATTCATCATAGGAGCAAAGTGATTCGCAGAACTTCTCTTCTAAAAGCCAAGTGTCTTGTAAATCTTATTCTTCTTTGTGTAAAAAAATGAAGAGATCCCCAAATTTTATTTTAAAAAAAATCTCTCAAATAAATATTTGAATGGTAGCAGTAACCCTTATCCTTGGGTGCTTCATTTTTTATAGGAAAAGATCATTTCCTCCAAATCTTTTTCCTCATATTCTTCTGAACATTATCTTCTTTTAATAGAAAATTATTCTTTTTATAGAAATTTATTTTAACACATCTCCTAACTTTAAAATTTGATGAATAATTATTTTAGGGAATTTTAACATTGTATTCACTTTCATGTTATAACTTCTTAGGGAACTTTATTGAAAAATGTGAAATCATTCCACATCAGAAGCATGCAAGTGCATGTTTAACTTTTAACTTTCCTCTTCCTCTTTGCGGGTTTGAAGAGAGAAATGACTTGAAATCATCTAAATTATCTTCCTCTAATCAATCTTCAATATAGAGATTCTACATGGACTTGAATTCCAATTCTTTAGATTCACCCTTTTCCATAGAATCATTATCATCATTTCTCATTTCATGTGGAATAATGGTACTATACAAGTTATCCAATGTGAGAATATTTGGATCTGCATCTTCCAATATTGAATCCTTCAGATAAAACTAAGGTGTATGTTTTCTCAAGATATTCTTCACAATCAGTATATCATCAATAACTTCTCTATGACCATTCATGTCTTTCAATACAACATTCACCCAGTCAAAGAATGCATCAATAGATTAATTTGGGTTCATTCTCATATTTTTATATTTGTTCCACAAAACCTACATCTTTTCCTCTCTGAACTTTAAATATACATTATAGATATTCAATATCTTTTCCCAAATAAAATGTGATTTCTTATAAGAAATCACTTTCGTATAAATTTAATTTAATAGGGATCCACCTAAAGCATTGATCCCTTTAGCATCAACATCCAATTATATTCTTTCAGCTTCTAATAAATCTCCACTATTGATATTGGATAATATTAAATGCATAGATTTAGTGTAGACATCAATTCTTAATGATTAGAAGTAGTTTTGCATCCAATTCTTCCATATTTAAAAATTGTTTCCATTGAAGATTGTAATTCATTTTTGATTGACAACCTCCATTTCTTATATTGAGAGAGAACCACTGACTTTTAAATAGTAATTCTAATACTAATTATTAGGACCACTAGGTCCAATACCCTGAGGGGGGGGGGGTTAATTAGGGTATGACAGATTAAAACTAATTCCCCTTCTGATCTTGTTTCATTGTTAAATAAAACACACGTATCTCTATATCTCATAGAAATAGATGAATTAAAACTAAATCATGCACATGATGCAATGATTTTTTCATGTTTCACCCTCAGTGGGCTATGTCCAATGATAATACAATGGTGATGTGCCAATTTACCAAATCCACTAAATATTACTAGAAATTAAAAGGTTTGGGCTAGATCTTATATTCCTTGGATCACAGTCTTTAAAATTTTTAGGGTATAATCATTGCATTCCCAAGGGTAACACCCTATGTATGTTCCTCTAGCTCACTACTGGGGGGAAGGATCACCATCCTCCAATTCCTTTTATCACTTCACTAGGAAGGGATCCACTCAAAATTTATAAACTTGTAGGCCCCTTCATTTTTAGGAATGCATGCATCATCAAATATTGGTATATGCTATTTTGAAGATTCTATTTCTCCCATATAAGAACCACTTTTCCACATAGTTATAGTTATATGAAATTACTTTTTCATACTATTCTAGTTATTTTTGAAGTCTTCTTTGAGTCCTCTGTGAACCACCTTTCCTATTCCACAAACTACATAGTGGGTATGCTATACTGATCTCTTCCTCTATAAATTGCCTCCAATTCCGTGTACCACTTCTCCTTTGAGGGTTATTTCTCCTGAAGACTACCTATGATTGCATTTTCATGTACCTCCTTCATATACCAACTCCGAAAACCTCCTTCATGTACCACTTCTGCATACTTCCCCTACTTCGTTTCGAAATTTCTTCCTCTGCGGTCCACCTTTGATCTACATACCCTTCTTCTTTTGCAGAGTAAAGAGCCTCACAAAAATCCATCTATAGAATTTAATAATGATGAACTAATTCACCCTTCGCAGAATTCTCCCTAAATAAATTCCTTTGGACTTCTCCAAATTCCTAGAGTGATTAATTTCTCAAATGGAATTCCTTATTTATAATTATGGGATTAGTGCTACTTATATAAGAAAATATATCCGCACAAACCTATATTCCGAGATTTACCAAATCTTCATTGTGGTATCACCTTCAATGCGTACTGTTCATCTTCCGAAAACAACAATTCCCCCATGAACCATTTTCCCTATGCAATCCATCTACTACCTTTCTTCATACACGTCGACCAAAATCACCACCACAAGTTTTCCAATGACACACTTCACAACTTTTCAAAAAAATTCCTCATTTTTGTAAACAATAATTCATCCCATGTACCATTATACTTATACGTACCTCATGCCTTCACTAAGAACCTATATTGTGTCACGTGATTTGTTCACATATGCTGTTTGTATCTCGTGATTTTTGGTTCCCTTCCTTTTCTAATTTCCTTTGACATTCAGCATACCAAAACACACCCAAAACATACTGAGAGGACACCTTGAGGAATTTTTTCCCAATAATATCCCCATTTGGGTTTGTTAAAAACACTTTCATAATATGATATATCGTTAATATTTCTTACAACTTTTTCCATCATTGCATCTTAAAATTTATATAGACATCACATATTTAATCAACACCTAATTTAATCACAAATGATTCATGCTCGGCCTGAGAAACAACAGTATAATGGAAATTTCATCAATGAATGACGTCATTCAATACCAATACCACTCATTTTACGTTATCATGAACCTCAGTTTTTGTGATATATATCCTTTTATTGATCACATATAGCATTGTCATATTTAATACTCCCCTTACATCACTGCTCCCCCTAATAGCTTCAACTCCCCCATTCACACTACAACACCTATCAGCTTCACTCCATATCTCGACTAAGATATTTTCTACCTTTTAGTTATATAATTTATCTACCTTTTTCAACAATCCCAAAGGTTATTTCTTTTAGTTATGAAATAGGATGAAGAACAAATATTAACACATTAGGGAGAAACACACCATACCTTGGGGAGAGAGGGGCCACATCCACAATTTTTGATGTGTGTGGAGTCAATTGAACTCCAGGAGCTAGTTTATGCCTAAAAAAATCTTCTTCAGGTATTTTCTATATCAAAATGTATGCAACATGTTGTTCTATAGGAACATACTCCAACATCACATTCCCTTTCTCAACTATCTCCTTGATAAAATGATATTTGATTTCCATGTGATTTGTCCTTGAGTGATGTACTATATTTTTAATAATATTTATTTCACTTGACTTATCACAATGGATTACGATCAGAGACTTCAATTGTACTCCTATATCATCAAGTTACTGCTTCATCCACAAAATTTGTGTACAAGAATAAGTATCCGCAATATAATCAGCTTCAATGGTACTCAATGAAATGTAATCTTGTTTCTTTCATATCGTGGAAATATACAATCCAATAAGATAGAAAGAACATCCAGATTTTGATTTTCTATCATATGTTAATCTAGTCCAATCTGTTTCTTTATATCCCAAAAACTATTTTTGAGATATATCAATGTACATCAAACTGAAATCCATAGTTCCATTCATATACTGGTGTATTATTTTTTACTGCAAGCATATTGATTTATTTGGGATTTCTTTGATATCTCGCTGCCAAGAATGTGGAAAAAACAATATTTGGACATGTCTCTATTAAGTACAATAGACTTATAATGATCTGCATGTATTCTATGACATTGAATGCTTTGCCTTCATCACCTTGAGACAGTTTCATCAGGGTAGCCACCATAGTCTTTATCTCCTTGTAATTATCCATTCCAAACCATCTCAAAACTTATTTGGCGTATTTATATTGATAAATGAATATTCCATTCATTCCATGTGTTACCTGTAAACCAAATAAAAATTCCAATTCATTGATCATTGAAATTTCATACTCACTTTTCATGAATTCAGAAAACTATCTACATTGTGCTTCATATAATCTTTCAATTATTATGTCATTGAAATATACAAGCACCATCATTCATTGATTACTATCATTGTTTACATATATATTTTAATCAATTCAACCAAACTAAAAACTGTCATTTTTTAGAAACATATCTAGCATTAAATACCATGACCTTTGGTCTTGATTAAAACCATATAAATCCTTCTTCAGTCGAAAAAACTCTATTCTCATCTTCATGAACAATAAAACCATCTCGCTACTCAATATAAACTTGTTCTTCCATAACCCCATCTTGAAATGATGACTTTACATCCATCTTGAAAACCATGAACTTTTTTCACTATTATGGCCAAGAATAATTGAATTGTTCTTAACTTTGAAACATGTTCAAATTTTTCATCAAAATTGATTCCCTCTATTTGGGAATACCCTTTTCAAACTATCCGTTCTTTGTTTTGAATCACAACACCATCTTCATTAAATTTTTTTGAAAGTCCCATTTACACCCGATGAATTTTTTTTCTTTTTTCCTCAAAACTATATCCCATTTCTAATCCCTATATATTTGTTCAAGCACTTCATTCAAAGTTGGTACCCAATTCTCATCACTAGCTGCTTCACCAAAACATTTATTTTGTACTTGTGATAAGTATAATGCTTTTCTTTAGGGTCATTATCCTCCTTGTATGCACTGTCACTGTCTGATCACCAATTATGTTTTGTTTATAAATTTCAGATCTTCTCCTCTATCTTTGTGAAGATATTGAATTGTTCTCATCATTCTTATCATTCGAGTCTTCTTCATAATCAACTCCTTGAACTAGTTTATCCCCGGATCTAATTATTTATTCATCATTATCTTCATGAGACTGATCATGTATTTTCTAGAGGTTCTTCTCATTCTACACTATGTTTACAACATGGATTTCAACAATATTTCCTTCCCTCTTGTTGAATCCTTAATATGCTTTTGTTTTCTATGAGTTTCCAAGAAATATCCATTCATCACCATAGGATTCAAACTTCATGTTTTTATTCTTGTTGAGAATAAAACAATCACATTCAAAGATTCTAAAGTAATTAATTGATGGATTCCTTCCATACCATATCCCATATGGATTCTTTTATTCTTTTGGACATAGTAATGCTCTATTTTAAGTGTAGACTTATTCCGTCACTGGTTATTTCTAAAATTTCTCTAGATATTTTTTATCAATGAGAATTTTTCTGGACATGTTATTTCCAATCTGATTTATTATATCAGCTTCTCCATTCTTCTGTAGAGTTATAACTACTGAAACATTATGCATTATCCCATGTTTCTTGATAAAATCCTCTAGTTGGATATTTTTCAACTCTATTCCATTGTTTTTTCAGATACTTTGGACTTTATAACCTAGCATCTTTTAAATTCCCCATCGATAACTTGTAATAAAACGGAACACCTCAGACTTGTGGGTAATGATTGATACCCATGATCTTCTTCTATAATTATTAATAAATAGTACATAATATCTTCTCCCATCAAGAGTTCTTGGTGAAATTGGTCTACACACATCAATAAGAACAAATTAAGAAATCTTGTTGACCTTTTTTCTTTTTTCCTTATATGTATTTTGAATGATCTTCCCTTGTTGGAAGGCATCACATGTATGTGTACGATCATGTGATAATCTAGGGACATCTCGAGAAGCGTCATATTTCAATAGATATTAAAAGGACATTTGACTTATGTGTGCTAGTGGTTTAGGAAACAACTTATTTTCTTGTTCCCTGGATAGAAAGCACAAATCTCTTTCTCCACTAACGAGGTAGAGATTCACTTTTCTTTGATTTCCTTACAATACAAAAAAACTGTCTTTTTCCTTAATGACACACAATTTCTTTGGAAATCTTATGGAATGTTCTGAGTTAGACAATTGACTTACACTTAATAAGTTTTGACTAATACCTTCAACAACCAGGATATCTGCAAGCCTCATGCCTTTTCCCCAAACTTTTTTTTCCTAGAGAGAATGATTTTTAACCCTTCATCAATACCAAATTTTATGAATACCTTCTTTATATTACCTGATTCCCAATAAAAAATCCATGATTACAATCATATCATAGGTGTATCCACTATCAATGATCCATATCGAGGTACAATTTGATGCTTTGAATACAATATATAAAACCACTACCTTCCCAGATCTTTTCTTTTTGAGAAATGTTTTTTAATTCGTACCCAGTATGGATTGATACTCTTGATATTCCTCCAAATATGATGGACCATATTCATATTTTAGAGCTGAAAATAAATTTTTAATTTTTATCTCATTTGAAGATACATTTTTTTATTTCTTATAACCAACCTTAGTCTTCTTCGGCACATTCCTCTGTATTGTTGATGAATAATATCTTTCCATGTTTCCGAATCCTCCACACCTAAAACAGTGACCATAAAATGATGAACTAAAAAATTGAAATCTCTATAACTGATTCTATTGGTCATTTTACCTTTGTTACATCTTTGATATAGAATATACATTTTTGTGAGTCTCATCTTTCTATAACAATAACATCTTATACGGGGTACATTACTGTGTGGAAATATTGAACCAATGCTTGTCCCTTGGGTTCTATGAATATTTTTATTCTACTTCATACACAAATAAAATTTTAAAATTGGAGAGGGTTCTTATGGTCTAACTTCAACCATTACTGCTTTCTGTTTTCGATCAAACCCCATGCCAGCCTTACGATTTTGAGTTAACTGTTGCTCCTATTCTGCTAGACCACCAAGATCAACTTTTATCATCTCTATTTTCATTATGATATTTATTCATGATGATATACCTAGATTCAATAGTTTTTTATTGATCTTTAACACTTCATTGCAGCCCGATATCTTCCTCTTCAAGTTCTTCGATACGTTTGATTTTTTATTTTTTAGTTTCGGTGAAACTACCGATCTCTCTATTCTATTCTTTAATTTTGTGTTTGTACAGAACAACATTTTCTGATATTCTTGATGTTGAAGGCTTCAATTTTTTAATTTCTTTATTCGGATCAGACTTCTCTTCTTCCAAATACTTTATATAGAGTTTATCATCACAATATATTTTGTTATATTTCTTTGTTTCGGCTCTCGAAACATCTACCCCATCATGTGTAGCATCTAATTCAACCTCAAGGTCAAGTCTTCCTTCAAATTCTCCATATTCATTGTCACGTTCAATTTTTTTTAAGGAATTTTAGACAACCGCCACCAAATCATCTACTTCGTGATCTTTACAATCATCCCACTCTTCTACCTCATATTTATCTAAACATTCATTTTATTTTGATAGTAAATTATACTTTTTGAAGAACTTTCTTTTAGAACTTATCATACCTTCCAAATTTGATGAATACTTATTTTGGGGAATTTCATCATTATTTTCAGTGTCATCTTCAAACTTATTAGGACACTTTATTTCAAAATTTCCAATTTTACACATTAGAAGCATTTAATTGGATGTTTACCTTTGAAATTTCCTCTTCCTCTTTACAGGTTTGATGAGTGAAATTACATTACATCATCCAAATTATCTTCCTTAGGACTATCTTCAATAGAGAGAATCTTCCTGGCCTTTAATTAAACTTATTTGTATTTTCCCATTTCCAGAACATCATTTTCATTATTTCTCATTTCATATGCAACAACGGTACTATACAATTTATCCAATTTCATCTAATTTGGATATTTATCTTCCAATATTGAAACTTTTGGATTAAACTGAGGTGGTTGTTTCCTCATGATATGTTTCAAAATATTTTTATCATTAATTAATTCTCCAAGACCACAAATGTATTCCACTACAACATTCACCCTGTCAAATAATGCATTAATAGATTCATTTGGTCTCATTTTCAGATCATCATACTTGTTCCACAAAACCTATAGATTTTCCTCTCTGACCTTTGAATATCATTCATATATATTCAACAGATTTTCCCACATAGCATGTTATGTTTCAAATGACATCACCTTTTTATAAATTTCATTTTATTGTGCTCCCCCAAAACATTGATCCCTTTAGCATTGGCATCCAATTATATTCTTTAAACTTTTAATAAAACAACACTATAAATATTGGGTGATATTCCATGAATAACTACTTTGAAGAAATCCATTCTTAATGATTGGAAATAGTTATGTATCTGATTATTTCATGGTTGAAATTTTATCTCTTTGAAGATTGAAATTTTTTTATGATTGAACACCTTCATTTCATCTACTGAGAGATACCCACTAACTTCTATCCTTTCGGGCTAATACTAATTATTAGGTCCACTAGGTCAGATACCCTGGGTGTGAATCAGTGTATGACAGATTTAAAATACTACCTCTTCAGATCTTTTTTAATCATTAATAAAAACACACATCTCTCATTCTCCCATATAAATATATGAAAAAAAATTAAATGAAACACATGACACAATGATTATTACATGGTTCACCCTCACTGGCCTATGTCCAAGGAGCATACAATGACAATGTGCCAATGTTCCAAATCTACTAAGGCTCACTACTAATTAAAATGTTCAAACTAGATCTTCTATGCCTAGGATCACTACCTTTATAATGTTTATGGTCTTCGCACGACATTCCCATGGGCCACTCTCTATGTCTCTTTCTATGGCTCAATACCGGTGGGAAGGATAACCATATTCCTCTTACCTATATCAATTCTATTAAAATGGATCCACTCACATCTTATGGACTAGTAGGTCCCTTAATTTTCATGAAATCATGAATCATCAAATATTTTTAGATGCTCAGTTGAAGTTACTTTTTCTCTAGTAGATGAAATAAACATTTTCGTGTACTATTAGTTTTTGGAAATTACTTTCACAAATTGTTCTAGTGATTTTTTAGGCTTCCATGAGTCCTCCGCAAACCACCTTACCTATTCTACCAACTGCATAGCAGGTATACTAAATAGATTTACTCCTCCATGAACTCCCTATAATTATGTGTACCAGTTATCCTTCACAGACTACTTTTCCCATGGACTGACTCTTCTTGGGCTATCATGTACCGCCTTTGTGTACTGAATACTCAAACCACCTCTATGTACCGCTTCTGCATACTTCCTCTTCTTCTGTAAGAAATTTATACTTCCACAGACTACATTCTTTCCACTTACCCTTATTCTTTTGTAGACTACAGTGCCTCACAAAAATCCTTCACAATAATTTCTCCCACGTGAACAACTTCATCCTTTATAGAATTCTCCCTCGTGAGCTTCCTTCGGACATCACCGGAATCCTGGAGTGATGGTTTTCTATAATGGAATTATCTATATTAATTATTATATTAGAACTCATTATATAAGAAAATAGATCTAAAAAACATATAATCTTATATTTACTAAATCTTCAATGTCGTACCACCTTCACCACCTACCGTGCATATTCAATAAACTGAAATCTTCATGAAAATAGTGTTCCCTACACTGTTTGTGTATTTCCCCTCTTCAAATGAAGAGTCTAAAATCACCGTCACAATTTTACCAATGATTCCCTTCATGGATTATCAAAACATCACCTTGTATCAGTGAACAATAATCCATCCCACGTACCACAAGCCGTCTGTGTACCGCATACCTTCTCTATAAACCTACATCACTTCACGTGAGTCGTTCCCATATGTGGTCTATAAGTCATGATCCGTGGTTCCCTTCCTATGCTGATTTCCTTTAATTTAATTTATACCACCATTCAAATTCCATGAACTATCCTTCATGATCTGCGTACTGGGAAACCATGCCCCCTTAAACACCAACTTTGGAATAAACCAAACATAATCATTTTCGGTCATATGGATTTATCAACAAACACAAACACACCCAAAAAATACTAAAAATACAGCTTGAGGGATTTTTTCCCAACAATATTTCTTTACATATTATTTATTGGTGTAAACAATGTTTCATGTATAAGATCTTAGTAAAACCTGTTAAAGAAATTAATAACATTAAAAAAATCATCCAACTTATAAACTCAAAGTATTTAAAATAATTTGATTAAGATAGTAAGACATTAGTACTTTCTTCTTCATCCATTCATCCAATCTACATTCACTTTGTTATCAATCTTGTATAGCTTGGATACTACAGAAAACTTCTACCATCATCTTTCCTTATAACTTATTCAACATATTAACATCAATGAAATATTTTTATTTCATTGGCGACCATTGACAACCAATAACAATCATTAATAAGAAATACAACTCATACACAAAGAGGGTGCATCACTTATGTATGTGTCATTTTGGAATGGAAATTATTTCACCTAATTATTAAGTTGTATCATAAAGACTACTAAGATGTTAAAAAAGTTAACCTAGAGATTGGGAGAGCTATATAAGAGAAGAAGTTGTAGATGACAAGGCATGAGTAGATGATAAGAGAGGAATATGAGAATTCAATTCTTTATGATGAAAAACCAAGGCCTTTCTATGAAAAACTTATCTAGAGAAGCGAATTAAAAATTTGGAATAAAGTATTGTTATTCTTTTCATGGTTGAAACTAATTCTAGGAAACATCAATCCATGTGAACTATACCATATGTAGTATGTAACACATTTAAATTCAGTGTAGTTAAAATCAATGGATATTTCTTCAATCCACCCATTCAAAGTGAATAACAAAAACTAAATAATTATCACGAATATTTCTAGAAATTAACCATGGTGGAGTCCAAAATCATCCTTATTTACATCTAATAATTAAAACCAGGGTTGTCTCTTTTTTCACACTAGTTTCAACATATCTTAATTATTCTATTTCACCTGAAAGAAATTTATATTTGATGTTACATAGAATTATGTATTAATTATGTGTGGTGTAAATAGATAGAGTATATTAGGATTTAAATAACCTTTTTCTATTTTTCATTCAGTTTCTATTTATAGATATAAAAAAATTAAAATGTGTTTTAGGAATCTATATATAATTTCAAAATATTCCATTTTTATGTCTGTTTTTAGGATAGTAAAACATTTAATTTCATTTTTTTCTACCCAGATTAAATAACATTATAGAGTGTAGGGACCTCATTGGTTCTAAAATTGTGAGATTTAAATAATTTCTAAATAAATGTTTCAATACCATCTTGGAAAGTTATTCTTAGAACATGGAAAATGATAGTGAGTGAAAATATTTTTGTGGAATCAGAATTATAATATGAGGTCCCCAGATTTTTAAATTTAATATAATGTTGGTTGGCCTCTAGAAAAAAGAATACCCCATGGAGCAAAAATAAATTTGATACAATTCCGTTCAAATTGAAGTATAATAGGAAATTGGGATCCCATACTGAATATAAGAGAAATTAGGTACTGGTTGTTTGAGTATAATGATCAATTGGTTCTTTATGAAATCCACTCCATTACAATATTTATGGACACACAAAGGAAGCCACATTGGATTTCCATCAAATAGATTCTTAGATACTTATCTTGTAGATCTATTCTATCATTTTGGTATGCAAAAAATGTCAATACTTTTGAAATTTTGGATATATATATATGGATTCTGACTATGTAGGGGATATTGAGACTAGAAAATCCTTAACTAGTTATGTATTTACTACACATGGTTTTCCCATTTCCCGAGAATGTAATATGCCATTTGTAGTTTCTCATTCTACCATGAAATTAGAATACATTTCATTGACTGAGGTAGTCAAAGAATCTATATGGCTTAAAGTGTTTTCCTCTAGACATAACCTTTTCAATTTTGTTATAATTTTTTATTCTCATAGGAAATATAATCGTCATTTTTTTTGAAATTTAGTATGTCATGGTAAATTAAAACACAAAAATATTAGACTACACATTATTATAGATGTTGCATAATTTGGAACCATGTTTCCAAAAATGATAAACACGGACAATAAACTGATTCTTAGTTTTAATGAATTCACGGTCTTGTATAAATTCAAAATATTTCTAGATTGATTGATTTTTGTTCCAATTCCAAAACCATAGGTGCAATAACATCTCCAATTTAATTAAAAAATGTGGGAGATTATTGAATTATTGGTATTCTGTTTATATTTTCATATTCAAATGTTCCACCATATTATTCTACCAATTTAATTGTTATTAATACATGCATGGAAAAAAAATTTAAATTTAATTTAATTTTCTCAATTAATTTCATGGGATAATATTTCATATTACTATTTATTATTATTTCATTAATAAAATAATAAAATATTTTAAAATATATTATAACAAAATTCAAACCTCAAACCCAAATAATTGTGGTGGGTAGATGTATAAAATGAATCCAAATTGGAATTGGTTGATCTATGTAGCTAGCCCCATTTAATTTGATTTTATAGATTTTATTTTTATAATACATTTTTTATTATTATATTTCTATATGAATGAAATGACTTGAAATGATACTGAAAAGTACATACTCTAATGTCTTTGGTTGGCTCATTTACATAACTGTATTTGGGTTTCCTATTCACTTTAAACCACATATATATTTAGCTAAAAGAGGGACCTAATTCATTAGGAAATATAAAAAATATAAACAAGTTATAAAAAACCTTGACATCTTAGAAAATGATATAAAGAATAATTAATAAAATAAAAACCAAAAATTTTCTTTTTCTCTAAAAGCATCTAGGCCCAGCGATGTGAGGAATGAATTCTTTCTCATGATTCATAGTATTATTTTTAGATAATTCTTTCAAAAAATAGAAACATAAATAAAATTATAATTTTATTCTGTTTTTTATATTGTACTATAAAATATGTAATTACCTCACGAGATGAATCTCTGTTAATATTGGAAAAACAACCACCATTGCTCATGGTAAATTCCTTCTGGCACTATCCCATACATCTGTCATGAGATCAGAGATGATTTACCAAACTCATGCTATAATATCCATTTAAAATATCTCTAATTATTACCCACATTTTTCAGAGTCTGTTGGCATGATGTGGATTTAGGGACATCAAAATGAAAAAATATCTAAAAATATAAATCATAGCACTTATAAGTATTTTAAAATATTTCACTCATTTATTTTAAATTAGTTATCATTTAATATTAAATTAATATTACATTTACATGAGTATAAAATACGTCATTTTTACAGGATGTAAGAATATGACTTCAATATTTATAACCAACTGGAATGCTCACCATGTCTCAAACAAGTTGCCAAAAAATATTTCTATAGATTCTGGCCATGTCACCATTAGGCACCTTAAACTCACTAAATGGATTGATAATGTTGATTTCCTTTAGGTACCATACATCTTCTATGTTTATATTTATATCCCCTATATTTTTATCTTTTTATTTTTGACATGTTCAGTAATTGATTAATAAAATATAGAGTTTTTTTATAATGACATTCGTACGAATAACAGTATGTAACACCACATTACGTTTTCAGGTATCTTTTGATGTTTCTAAGTACCTATTTTTTTATGTAAAGACTTGGGGTACGTTTCGGTGAAATTTTAAGGAAAACTAAGGGACTTTGGGTAGTTCACGGGTGGCGCACAGTTTGTCAAACCGTGCAACCAAACTGTGTGAGAAGGGAGGTTGAAGTAGTAGCTTTCGGACGGTTGGTGCACAGTTTGTCTAACCGTGTGGCCAAACCATGTGTGAAGGGTTTTTGAGGAAGTAGCTGACGCACACCTAGCGCATGGTTTCTCAAACCAAGTGAACTAACCATGCGGCCACTTAAATGAGATCCTTAAATTGTAGATATCACTCGGTTTTGCCTCTAAGTGCCTCGTTTGTCCTTCTAAGCAGCTCTAACTCGGGATTTGTATTCTCCTAAGGTTAGAGAAGGTTCTCCTAGTGTTCTGGAGGCGATCCAAAGGGTCCTCTTGGTGAATTGAAGCCAGATTCATGAGGTATCTGATCGTTCTTCATCATTCTTGATTGGTTTCTTAGATCTACTTAGATTTACTTCTCTTCTACTATCGGTTTCATGGATCTATGCTCGTTGTGGGTAGATCTAAGTGTGTGGTACCAATTTTGATGTGTTTTGGTCTTGATATTTTTAGGAGAAGATATCTAGGGAGGGTTCTTGAAAAAGAAACCCGGTTTTCTTGAGCGTTCTCAACCATTGTGGTTTTGGTCAAAACCTTCGATGTAGGTGGTTCGGTACCGACTTTCCAAATTTACTATCAATGTATTTGCTTATTTTATTTTAATTATTGATTTAAATTCAATTGCTCATGTTTCTTTCAATTAAATTGATGAAAACATGATTCCATTTAATTGAGATATTTGAAATGGTTTTGGCATAGAAATTTTGGAAAACCCCAATTCCATTGAATTGGGTGTGTTTATGGAAAATTAATCGATTTAAATTGTTTAATTTAAATTATGGATTTGATGAGATTATTTTCAATTAAATTGTTTAATTTAATTGTGGAAATGAAATGTGTAATGATGTAATTGGTATTTAATGCATTTCAAACTTATGAAAATGGCTTAAAATGATTTGATAGAAACCCATTGGTTTTATCTTGTGAAAGAGGAATGTTTTTGAATAAAACATGTTATGGTTTTAAATGGAATGATGTTGGCTCTTTTGAAAAGGAAGAATGGGTTTGATCATATTTTAAGAATTCTTAAAATAGTTCTCCCAACATGTAAGATCACATGCAAGACTTAGGTAGTTAGTGGGTTATTTGGATACACTCTACGCTATGACAGTGTTCTAAAACATACTTGTGGTAGGTCACATCCCCGACGGGTTGGTGATGAGTCTCCTTTGGCCAGTTTCATAGGGACGTGTGTATACAAATTTTGGTGAGTTCACATAGAGGGTGCGGAATCATACAACTGGTTAATACTATTATACCTTTTGTCAGATGACCATGTTTCTCGATTATTTGATTATATTTAGGATATAAATGTATGCCAATGCTTTTGAACTGCCTTACATTCCTGCTGAATTTATGTAAACTGTTGTATATAAATGTTTTTCTTAATCCATTGTTTTAGAAATATTCCATCGTTATAAAGCCTTTGCTTAAATTAATTTTTCCATCATTTGACATTGTATATAATGTTTTGTTAAAATATGCTTTTGATTTTCCAAACCTGTTTATTTGAAAATAGGAAGCTTTTCTTTGAAAAATATATATTTGGAATCCGTTACAGAATCATTGGTGGTATTCTACTGGGCTTTGGCTCACACCCTACTTTTGCCTTCGGGTGTTTGTATACTTTCTTCTTCCAAGATCGAGCTAAGGGAAGGGACATCTTGGAGACGTATCCAGCTATTGATCTTTGGTGTTGGTGAGTTGTGTCCTTTGGGACCTTGGGGCTGTTTGTTTCCCTTTTATTTTTGTACTTGGGTTATAGTACTTTGGGCTTTTATGCCTTTTTTTCTTGTACTTTACTCCCAGTGGAGTTTCTTTTGTTTGCAAACTATCTTGTTTCTTTTTCTTCCACATTCTTGTGGAAAAATCGTTCCCTCTTGCATGTTGTATGATGCCAGGTGCTAGTCGTCGACCCGTGGGGATCGGGAACACCCTTCGGGCTATGTTAGGGTTGGATCGGTTATTGGGTTACCAGGGTACATGGGCTGGTTCGTGACAAAGTGGTATCAAAGGGAAGGTTAAGTATCTTTCCTTGATGACAGTATGCATTTGAGTATTCTTGTTGGGACATAAGAGGTAGTTGTGATTGAGTGCCTGACCAGCTCTCACCACAATGAACATTAAGTCACCAGGGTTGGTTAGGTAAATACGACTTGTAGATTAGTTCTAGTATTTTCCCTATTTTGATTTGGATAGAGTGGAATCCAAATCTTGTTATCCTTTTATTTAAGAATATTTTTCAATGTTACTCAGTTTGGGTGTTAATCTATGTCCTTCCATGTTGTGTAACATCATGCCTCCAAGAAGATGTAGAGATCAGATAAAAAAAAGGCTGTTGTTGAACCTCAGCAAGTGAGTCCTATTGTGGATCGGAGTCTGGTTGAGGTGATTGTTCGCACCGTCCAAGCTCTTGGACAGGCACCACCTCTAGTTCCTGTTCAGACTCCAACTATAGATCCTCATAGTGATATTCTCTGAAGTCATTCTCAAGAGTTCCTACGCCAGAAGCCACCCATTTTCAAAGGCTCCACTGACCCTCAACATGCTGAGGAATGGTTGAGTAAGATTTAACATCTATTTGGGTTCTTGGATAGACCTGATGTGATCAAGGTGAAGTGTTCCACCTTCGTGCTAGAGGGACCAAGTAGGAGATGGTGGGACACAATGGTGACGGCTGGGAAACATGAGTGTTTGGAGTGGAAAGACTTTATGGTTCATTTCACTAACCATTACTATCCAGAATCAATGGTTTTGGCCAAGGCTGTGGAGTTTTTCAAGCTTTATCTGGCTAGAAAAACAGTGACTGAGTACTCAAATTATTTTTCTGAGCTGGTATAGATTGCTCATAAGACTGTATGTAATGAGAGGATGAAGGCTCGATGATTCAAGTTGGGACTTCGATCAGATATTTGTTCTCAGGTTTACCTACTGAAGCTACCCACTTATGCTGATGTGATTGATAGGGAGATTATGGTTGAGATGGACTTGGAAAGAAAGTCAGGGTTTAAGGGAGTTCCGTTTCCTCCTAGTGGCAGTATTGGATCCTTTAAAGGAAAACTAAAGTGTGACTTTTCTCATGGTAGTTATCGATAGCAGATTCATCCCAGACCTCCGGTAGCACCAGGAGGGGCTTCTTTGACTTGATATCAGTGTGGAAATCCAGGACACTCTAAGAGGTTTTGCAGTGAGGCACCCAAGAATTGTAGCTCCTGTCGATGTTTAGGGAACTTACAGAGATTCTGCCATCACTTCTCTACTCCGCATAGTAGAACATGATCATCAAGACCTCCAAATACTGCGGGGAAATCAAATGCTTCATGTACAAAAGGGTTCCAACCACAGGCATCCAGAACGAAGCTTTTTCACGCAGTGGAAGAGTCACCAGAGGTAGCTGATACAGGTCTGGAAACTGTGATAGGTACCATTACTATAGCTTCATATTTAGTGACAACTCTTTTTTATGCTGGTGCATCTCACTCATTTATTTCAACCCATCTTGTTAATATTCTTAATCTACCTATGGAACTTTTATCCTGTGCGATGGATATTACTACACCCCTTGGTATAATGAGAGAGAAGGGTCTCTGTAGTCCTGCTTGTGTCTTCTCTCTATCAGAAGTTGATCATGGTTGGAGTTTCTTAATTCTTGACCTGAAATCTTTTGATGTCATTTTTGGGATGGATTGGCTCATTTCCAATAAATCCCAGATCGATTGTTATCTTTGACGGGTTTACCTTACCACACCCAGTGGTGTGCCCCTTGTTTGTTAAGGAGAATGGGACCTAAGCTCAAGCAGAGCCGGACCCTCTTATCCAGAATTGTGAAAAGTTATATCTGCGTTTTCTTTTGATCTGGAGAGAGATTCAATGTGTGGTGACCTTCCTCCAGCCATTGCTGAGTTTCCTGATGTGTTTCATTCTGACTTCTCTGGTTTTCCACCAGTAAGGGAGGTTGATTTCTTTATTTAATTAATACATGGTACTCAACCAGTTTCTATTCCCTCTTATTGAATGTCTCTAGATGAACTAAAAGAACTAAAGTCTCTGTTAGACGATCTTCTTGAGAAGGGTTATATATGCCCGAGTGTGTCACCTTGGGAAGCACATGTTCTCTTTTCCAAGAAGGCCGATGGTTCTCTTCACTTATGTGTTGATTATCGAAAGCTCAATCGAGTTACGATAAAGAAAAAATATCTATTACCATGAATTGATGATTTGTTTGATCAATTGAAAGTGAAAACTGGTTTTCAAAAATTTATATTCGATCTGGTTACCGTCAGTTGAGAATAAAAGAATTTGTTGTTCATAAGACCAATTTTCGGAGTAGGTATGGCCATTATGAGTACCTTTTTATGCCCTTCAGACTAACAAATGCTCCTATAGTTTTCATGGCTTTGATGAACAAGGTTTTCCATGAGTATCTGGACACTTTTTTGGTAGTCTTTGTGGATGACATTCTTGTCTACTTCAAGTTTGAGGAGGATCATGTGCAATATATGAGAATAGTTCTGAGTCTTCTAAAAAATCACCGACTTTATGCCAAGATTTCAATGTGTGATTTCTGGAGTCGGGAAGTG
Source organism: Viscum album (assembly GCA_963277665.1). Lineage (NCBI taxonomy): Eukaryota > Viridiplantae > Streptophyta > Magnoliopsida > Santalales > Viscaceae > Viscum > Viscum album. The sequence goes on along the minus strand of OY728134.1, from coordinate 626,949,043 downwards.
AAATTCTTGGGACATGTCATGTCAGAAAAGGAATATCAGTTGATACTGAGAAGGTGAAGGCTTTTATGACTTGGGAACAACCATGAAAGGTTTTCGAGATTCAGAGCTTCTTGGGCTTAGTAGGATATTATCATCGGTTTGTTAAAGACTTATAAGATTTAGCTTCTCCCATGACTGCTATGACTCGAAAGGTTGTGATGTTTTCTTTGAATGATAAATGCCAGAGTTCTTTTGTTGAGCTAAAGCGTCTTTTGACTACTACGCCGGTGTTAACTCTTCCTGAGGCTAGGATAGTTTATGTGGTCTTCTGTGATGCATCAGGTTCAGTTTTGGGATGTGTACTCATGCAGGGTAATCATGTTGTTAACTATGGGTATCTTCAGCTTAAGCCTGATGAGAAGAACTATCCTACCCATAACCATGAACTTGTTCTTGTAATGCATGCACTTAAGTGCTGGAGACATTACCTTTATGAAGAAATGTTTACTGTGTATTCAGACCACATGATATTGATTTATATCTTCTCTAAAAATGATTTGAATCATAGCCAAAGGCGCTGGGTGGAGTACCTAAAATCATTCGACATTGACATTTCCTATACCCTGGGGAAAGGGAATGTAGTTCCAGATTCATTAAGCAGGAAGCTTACATCACAGTCTATGAATGAATCTTCAGAAGAGTGTAGTTTGATGGCTCTTTTTTCTCAGTTCCATATTGGAGTTCAATGGAAGGGGAATGAAGTTTCTTTAGCCAGTGTCTAGTTGACATCTGATCTCCTAGAGTTAATTCTTCAAGAACAACAATTGGATGATGAAATCCATAACATTAGGGACTCTCTTTATGGTGGGGAGACCAACACCCAGTGGTTGTTCTCTAAATAGGGTGTTATGTTTTATCGAAACCGTTACATTGTGCCGTTAGCAGCAAGGAAGGATGTGATGGGGGTTTCTATAACTCTTAGTGGGTTGTACACCTAGGAACAACAAAGATGTTCTATGACATGCAGTGATAGTTCTGGTGGGTAGGTATGAGATGAGACATTGATGAGTCTGTATCTCGTTTCTATACATGCCAGCAGGTGAAATCCGAGCACCAGAAACCTTCGGGTTTGCTTCAACCACTTCCAGTCCCTACATGGAAGTGGGATAAAATCTATATGGACTTTGTGGTTGGGTTACCTCAAACCCAGAGGAAGAAGAATGCGATATGGGTTGTGATCGACAGGCTAACCACGTCGGCTCACTTTATACCTATTCGAGATACAACCAAATTTGAGGAGTTGGGAAATATATATGTGAAAGAGGTTGTTCATTTGTACGGAGTTCCATCTACTATAGTCACTGATAGGGATCCTCGGTTTACTTATCGCTTTTGGAGAGTCCTTCAAGAGGAACTGGGATCTCAGGTTTGTTTGAGCATGGCCTACCATCCATAGTTAGATGGACAGATAGAAACAGATATTCAGATCCTTGAGGATATGCTCCTATCTTTTTTTCTTGACATTGGTGGGTCTTGGGATGATCATCTAGGGCTAGTTGAGTTTTCTTATAACAAGAGTTATCATTCTGTGATCAAAACGGCTCCTTTTGGGGATTTTTATAGTCGTTCTTGTAAATATCCTTTATGTTGGTCAAAAATTGGTGAAAGTTATTTTGTAGGACCAAGTTTGGTCCAAGAGACGACAGCTAAGATCCAGCTAATTTGCCAGATAATGTTGATAGCACAGAGTCGGTACATGTCAAATATTGATCATCATCGTAAACATTTAGAGTTCTCAGTTGGTAACCAGGTGTTCTTGAATGTTTCACCCCGATTGGGTCATCGACGACCTGGGAGGCAAGGGAGGCTTGCTACTAGTTTTGTAGGACCTTTCGAGGTTGTTGGTCTTGTGGGGAAAGTTTCTTACCTTCTAGATATACAAGCACAACTTAGGTCGATACATAACATGTTCCATGTATCACTGCTGCAAAAGTATCTCTCTGATCCATGTCATGTTGTGAGGTGGAGTGATCTTGAGATTGAACCAGATTTAGCTATTACTGAACGACCAATCAGGCTTTTTGATTCTGAGACCAAGGTACTTCATGGGAGAAAGATACCCCTAGTCCTTGTACTTTGGCAGAATGGTTCTGATTCTCATGAGACATAGGAAAGGGAGGTGCTTATGAGAGAGTAGTGGCCTCATCTTTTTGACGTGGAGGCTTCTTCATAGGCTTTCTGGGGACATAAAGATCTTATGGTGGGGAGGTTGTAATATCACGTTACGTTTTCAGGTATATTTTTATGTTTTTAAGTACCTCTATTTTGATGTAAAGACTTGGGGTACATTTCAGTGAACATTTCAGGAAAACTAATGGACTTTGGGTTGTGCACGGGCGGCGCACGGTTTGTCAAACCGTGCAGCCAAACCATTCGAGAAGGGTGGTTGAGGCAATAGCTTCCACACAGGCAGCGCACGGTTTGTCTAACAGTGCAGCCAAACAGTGCATGAAGGGTGGATGAGGCAGTAGCTAACGCATGGTTAGTGCACGGTTTTTCAAACCATGTTAACTAACCATATGATCACTTAAATGAGATCCTTAAATTGTGTATCTCACTCGGTTTTTCCTCTAAGTGCCTAGTTTGTCCTCCTAAGTGGCTCTAACTCGAGATTTTTCTTCTCCTAAGTCCAAAGAAGGTTCTCCCATTATTCTGAAGGCGATCTAAAGTCTTCTCTTGGTGAATCGAAGCCAGATTCTTGAGGTATTTGATCATTCTTCATCGTTCTAGATTGGTTTCTTAGATCTACTTAGATCTACTTCTCTTCTTCTCTCGGTTTCTTGGATCCACGCCCATTATGGGTAGATCTAAGTGTGTGGTACCAATTTTGATGAGTTTTGGTCCTGATCTTTTTAGGAGAAGATATCTAGGGCGGGTTCTTGAAAAAGGAACCCGGTTTTCATGGAAGTTCTCGACCGTTGTGGTTTTGGTCAAAACCTCGAGGTAGGTGGTTTCGTCCCAACTTTCCAAATTTATTATCAATTTATTTGATTAATTTATTTTAATTATTGATTTAAATTCAATTTCCCAAGTTTCTTTCAATTAAATTCATAAAAACTCGATTCCATTGAATTGAGATTCTGAAATGGTTTCGGCATTGAAATTTGTGAAAACCCCAATTCCATTGAATTGGGTGTGTTTATGGAAAATTGGTCGATTTAAATTGTTTAATTTAAATTAGATATTTGATGGAAATCTTTTCAATTAAATTGTTGAATTTAATTGTGGAAATTAAATGTGTAATGATGGAATTGGTTTTGAATGGATTTCAATCTTATGAAAATGGCTTAAAATGATTTGATAGAAACCCATTGGTTTTATCTTGTGAATGAGGCTTGTTTTTTAATAAAACATGTTATGGTTTTATATAGAATAAATTTGGCACTTTTGAAATGGAAGAATGGGATTGATCGTATTTTAATAATTCTTAAAATAGTTCGGCCATCATGAAAGATCGCATGCAAGACATATGTAGTTAGTGAGTTATTTGGATACACTCTACTCTAAGACAACATTCTAAAACATAATTACGGTGGGTCACATCCCTGATGGGATGGGGATGAGTCTCTATTGGCTAGTGTCATAGGGATGTGTGTATACACATTTTTTTGTGTTCACGTAGAGGGTGTAGAATCCTATAACTGGTTAACACTATCTTACCTTTTAGCAGATGACCATGTTGCTCGCTTGTTTGTTTATATTTGGGATATAAATGTATTCCAATTCTTTTGAACTACCTTACAATCCTGCTGAGTTTATGTAAACTATTTTATATAAATGTTTTTCTTAAGCTATTGTTTTAGAAATATTCCATCATTGTAAATCCTTTTCTTAAATTAATTTTTCCATCATTTGAAAATGTACAGCATGTTTTGTTAAAATATGATTTTGATTTGACAAACCTATTTATTTGAGAATTGGAAGCTTTTCTTTGGAAAATCCATATTTGGCATCCGTTAAAGAATCATTGGTGGTTTCCTACAGGGCTTTGGCTCACACCGTACTTTTTCCTTCAGGTGTTTGTAGACTTTCTTCTTCTAGGATCAAGCTTAAGGGAAGGAACCTCTTGGAGGCATATCTAGCTGTTGATATTTGGTTTTGGTGAGGTGTGTCCTTAGGGGCCTTAGGGATATTTGTTTCCCATTTCTTTTTGTACTTGGGTTATAGTACTTTGGGTTTTTATGCCTCTTTGTTTTCTGGTACTTTACTCATGGTGGAGTTTCTTTTGTTTTCATACTGTCTTGTTTCCTTTGCTTCCACATTCTTTTGAAAAAATTGTTCCCACTTGCATGTTGTATGATGTCAGGTTCTAGTCGCCGACCCGTGGGGATCGAGAACTCCCTTCAGGCTATGTCAGGGCCGGCTCAGTTATCGGGTTACCAAGGTACCCGGGCTAGTTCATGAAAATTAAAAATAAATTATCATATTATATGTAATGTTTTTATATTTCTGAGTATGATTTGTAGTTTAATATATCACTCAAATAACCGCATATTAAAATTGGTTTCATAAGAAGAGAAATATTTATAACATATTTTCCACTACTTAAAATTAAATGTTATAGATGTCATAATCACACCCATGTGGCTTCCAAAAAGTCACCATTTCATCCCAAAGATGGTCATTGTTGATAATAACTCATCCAATAATATTTATACTAGTTTTAGGGTATTTTTGTAATATGATAATATAAATTTTACCTTTAATTACCCTATTTACTATTAACTATGGTAAATTAAATACTTATGTTACTATTCCACACAAACTTATTTTGATCATATTGGACCAAATTTTTTATACTGAGTACAACCATGCAGGTCTGTTTTTGAAAACTCAATTCATAGAAGTGGTTAAATTAGTTTCATCACTAATTCTATTGATGGATCAAGAAAATGGGATTTTTATGTAAAACGTTCAAAAGTTCACATAGCTTTTATATTTAACATTAACATGAAAAAAGAATACAATGAACTTAATTGAGTTAACTAATAATAAAATCATCTAATTATTCCTTAAAACCATGTAAAATGATAATATAACAATATAAATAAACTAAATGAAAATACAGTTTGAATTAAAATGGAGTATTTTTCACTATTCATTAAAATATGAATTCAATCAGAAAAATATAAAAAATCCAACCAAATTAAATTTTTATATCCTTCATCCAAATAGGAAGTTTATTTTTTCAAAATCAATATATAATAGTGAGAAAAACTGTATTTAAAAAGTGTTCTCCATCAAAAAGCGGTAATACTACCTTTTAAAAATATTAGCGTATTTTATACTAAAATTTTGATTTATTATCATTTTAATCCTTTAAAATTTATTAAATGAAATTAAAAATATTGAATAAACACGTGTAATAATTATATATTTAGTTCTGTTCATTCCTCCAATATAATGGCTAGGTTATAAATACCATTTAGAATTATAATATTAATAATATATTATTTTTTAGTATAACTCGGTCTTGTGTGAAACATAAGATTTTGAAGATACTAATTGTATCATATCATGTACACTATCAGAAATAGAATCCCCCTAAAATTAAAATTAATATCTAATTCATAAATATTAATTGATATGAAAAGGTCTTATTCTATATTTACCTGGGATGTTACAGATTCAGCTAGCACACCTTGTCTTAGTTTTCACATAAGGAGTTCTTTGTAGATTGCCTACCTCTTTTATATTTAATTATTTTTATAAATATCATCAATATGAGACACACATATCTTCATGAATCTTCTGGTTCTCACTATTCATGTATAATAACATGTGTCATTTGACATCCAGTGTGTCATCTACATTTTTCTAAAAGACATTTCACCCCCCCTAAATTACCAACTGAAAGGGATCAACAAGAACTAGGGACTCTAACACATGAAACTTATGATATTGGTGTGGTATAATGTACAAGGTCATATACCACTTTGGAAAGTTAAAAACAATAAAAATAATTTTTTTCTATAAAATATATCATAAGGATAGTTTCAATGTTCAATGAGATCCCATTTTCTATAACAAGTAAAATAAATTTATAGTAAAATATCATGATTATCAGTTGTGATGTAATAAAATAATTTTATTACTCTCCCATAATTTTAGCAAACCCAGATATCCCTCAAAGTTGGATTCAGTATATCATGTGTCTTTTTTTTCTGGTGTAATGGATCTATATTCCTCTTCTCAGAAATAAGATTAAGTCTTGGTGAAATTACACAAAGGTATTTAGGTATGTGAATATTTTAATCGTACTTTACCCCAATATCCTTAATCTATTTTGAATACTACCCAATATTGAAATCCTAAACATAGATTTCATCAATTATTTCATCCAAGTTACATATAATCTTTTTAGGGAAACATCTCTCGATTCCAACTTCAATAGGTAAACTAAAACATTTTCCATAATTATTGGATAAATGAATGTACCATGATGAGGGCATGTCCAATAAATTAATCTATGGTTTCATTCTAACAAAATTAATGGAAGTCATTTGAAAAATTAATTTTTTATTTTATGTATTTTGTTAAATTATTCAAAAATATTATTTATTTTAATCTTCACATTCATGTTAATATTATGTCCATTTTATATAATTAATTATCAATGTATCATAAAATAATTTTGAAATAGTCATTTTATTTTATTTATTCTTTTTGTGCTTTTTAATTCATTTACTTTATCGACCATTTTAATAATCAAATAATCCATTCATTAAATAAATAAATATATTACCATAAATATATAAAAAATACGTGATGTGATCATTATAATTTAATCTATTGGTTATCTTTTCTAGAAGACTATAAAACAACCTTAACCTCTAGGGAAATAACTCTTTATACCAATTCTAGTCTCAATTTGCAGCAATTTTCCATCAACTTATGTATCTACTCATTTGGTTTCAACACAATTAGGGTTTTGAACCATCTCTTATTTTTGGGATCATTATCCTTTAAATATTCATACTCACTCAAATGTAAGGGGTTTTAGGCGTTTAGGGTTACATAAATTTAAAACATGGACATGTGGTCTAATATATAATAAAGGAGGAAGGGATGATATATAGATCATCATATTAAATTTAATACAAACTTTATCATAGAACCCCATGTAATAAATAATTAAAATAAATAAAACTCAACACGTACATAGGTCAGTTAAGCTCATGATGAAAAAACTTACCACAAATACACATTTGAAATTTCTAGAATTTATTTCAATTCATTCTCACAATTAAGATAATTTTTCCTCAATTTAATAAATTAATATTAATTAATTAATTATCTCATTACCAAGATTATAAATCTATACAGTCCTTCAGATATAAAAATTTCCTATCAAATATAGTTTTAAATAAATTAAATAATTTTTTTAGGAGTAAGTGAGAACTTTTCCAAAGGACAAGTCAATTTTATTGATTAAAAAAAATTAAATATTTATGAACTAAGGTCTACTAAAAAATATCTTTATAAGAGAGAAGAAAACTCATCCAGAAAATCATTGAACCAGATTAGGTTATTAGTAGTCACTCCATTGTTTACAAGACCATTGGGAAGATAAATATCTTCATGATATAGTTGAGTGATGAAATATCACATAAATGGTTGGATTTACCTTAATATAATCCACAAGGTAGTGAACTTCCAAGAGAGGATAATTGTACAATTTTTGATAGATTGTATAGGAGTGTTAAAATAAATTTATAACAAACAATTGTGCCAACCTAATTTTCTTTCCAGATAAAACGTGTTGATTATGCCAAGAATTTCATCGTAAAGTTATTTGGTAGTTCAACATGTCCCATAGAGAAAAACCATGACATTCCCAGGGTGATATATAAATATATCTCCAAATAAATAGGGTCTTAAATTCCCTCTTCAAGATCCATCATCATTTAACTTGATCCATCCATGTAAAGGATAAATCTTATTAACTTCAATGGTTCTAGAAGGATCCTTAAAGTTACCTTCAATGCTAAGATTTTTATGGACAATAAAATCATGAATAGAGGTATTTCAATGACCGAATTAAAGAGGGTTTGTGTTTTTCACTATAAGAATAATCTATAATAGTTATAGTTAGAGATTTAATGGAACATGTTCATGAATATATCTGTTATAGTTGTTTCAAATGACCTAAACCACTTTTTTCCATCCACGAGATGCAGATTGTTGAGTTGTTGAGATAACATGATCGTATAACAATATTTAACATGATCCTAGAACATGGATTGTACCCTCTAGTTTATATTTAAGTAAATACTTGAATTTAATATACATATATATATATATGTATGAAATGTACTGGAGATAATACAGTGTGTACCCTTCAACATTTTATTAAACCCACTTCTAGAGTTTAATTCTTACATCATGTAACCATTCACATAACATGGTGTGCAGCTTACAATATGTATGTTCCTTGTTATATATTATGTACTTACACAACATATATACCTATAGGTAATTTCATTTTATTCAAGGTTCATTTTATTGTGGGTCAAGACACATAGAATGAATGATGTGTATAACCATATGACATTCCATGAATATATGCGGCATGTACCATTGGTGGTTCCCATGATGTACAAAACATTTAGTATAAATATAAACATTGTGTATTTACATAATTAAATGGATATTAATTAATAAAGTATATAATTCCACAGAACTCATTGAAAGTCACTCAGTGTGTACCTGGTGTGGATTAACAACTATTACATAGTGTATTTAACAGGCTACACACCATGTAGATTGTTCTCCTCCAATGGCTCGAAGGCCATTATTTTTTATTGATTTTTGATAATCCACCTTTCAAGGGGTGAGGTGGAACCCTTAAAAGGCCCTTAGGAATAATTATTACATGGACCGTAGGCCTTATAGGAATTCATTTCCCATAGGTTTCAAACATTACATACAACCTAGACTAACTACTTGGAACTTCTCCTCCCCAACACCTTCATCATAAAATCAGCTCTCCACCTTCGCATGGCTGTTCGGATAGGCATTCCCAGGCATGCACTGGATTTTCCTGATGGTAGGTGCCATACCCTATCATTCTTGAAATCTGTTTAGCTTCTTCTGTGGTGAGAGATCCTTTCTCATCCTCCTTGTAGAAATTTTTCCTTGTAGGTTGTCTGGTTTTCATCTACACTTAAGGTGGCCTGAAGCCCTTGAGGTGGCCCTAAGGCCTTACTGACCCGAAGTCCTGGGTGGCCCGAAAGCCTTAAAGGACTCAGGGACCAAATCGGTGGCCCGAAGGCCCAAACATGGGCATATTTCCGGTTGCTACAGTGCCAAACAGTGCCTGCTAGAGTACCCACTACAGTACTGCTACAGTATCCCGGAAATTCTGCCTCCACTTGGTTTTGATCCCCTGTCTCTTGGATGCACTTACGGAGTCCTTACCAAAAAGGCTAAGGCTCATGTTCCATGTAGTTTGTTCTCACTTTTAATTATCCATGTGTTTTATTAAGATAAAATGTATGTCATGTTGTGTGCCTTGAAAAATTTGGCACAAATTATACAATGTTTATAACAAATACAAGCCATTTAATCTGTTTTTGTCCATAAAGACAACACACCTTGGAACTTGGCTGGTAATCAACATGGTTTATCATTTGTTATAGGGTGTTCACAACTAGCTACATGTCATGTAAATCATTTATCACCATGTATCGTTGATATAATATAATACATGATATGTAATAATGTCACATATTTTGAATATATGGTTTCCATGATTTACATAGATTCAATTCCATGTGGTGTTACATAAAGTGTACACTAGAAACACTCCATGTACTCCTTATCAAGACATGTGCTAGATAACAGTTAATTCAATACATTTAATGATTTCATGTACGGTCCCACAGAAGGTGTGTTGTGATTTACATATCTCACCCTTATTTGGTTGACCAAGGTCACACCAAATTTACTTTTCTATTATACTCCCTATATCTATGTCATGTGGAAAATAACTTTGGCACCTGCATAGAAGATCTTTGAGAATTCATCCATTTTTATAGGATTTACCTTGGTCATATGAAACTTAAAAATCATGGTAGATCAAATTTTTGATTAAATAATGAATGATTTATAACAAATCATAACAAAAAAATACAATATTGATCAAAGAAATTAGGGGTGTCCAAATCTGACCCGACCCAATGGGTTTGACCCGCCCAGATCGGGTTGGGTCGGGTTGGGTTGGGTTATGCAGAAAAACCTCAGGTTGAGTTCATAAAGGGTCGACCCATATATGGGTTTTGGGTTGGGTATAGAGTCGGATATATTTATACCCAACCCGACATATGACCCGATCGGTGCCAGCAAAAAACAATTCCCTAATCTCTCCTCTCTCTCAGCCTTGTGGAGTCGCATCATGGACCTACCCCTGGAACATTCCCTACATCCCTCCCTACCTTTTTCTCCTCTCCCACCTGATATCCTCCTCTCCTCTGGACTGTAACGCCCCGATCCCATTTACCTAGAGTCAGTGCATTATTACATAACATGGGCATGATCACAAAAGATCAAGTCTCGAAATACCGATTAGTTTAGTAGCCTTGGAAACACTAGATACATTCGTAAAAATTACATTACATCATAAAAATGAAAAATACAATAACATGGTCTCCTTAGTCCACAATCATATCCTCACTGACTATTCTTGCAAGTCAGTCATAATACACTTCTTCACATCCTTGTAAAAATAAAACATTGAAAGGGGTGAGCTCAAATGCTCCGTAAGGATAACAATATAGCGGAAACTTTCATAAGAAAACATAAGCATTTAAGGCAATGTATAACTAAAACAAAAGCCTTATTGAACTTGAACTTCAGCATAATATGGAAAAAGTAAAATAAAATAATGCCATTACTTACTCACATGGATATTCTACTAGATGAATAATCACATGAAATATCAATAACCACTTTCATAATGAGGGAATGTATAATGCCAGACATTCTAAAACATTTTGTCAAGGCCTCGGCCAAGACGTCTAAAATGATTAAGGCCTCGGCCAAAACCATAAATCAAATTGGGAAAGGGCCTCAGCCAATTCCACGTCTAGTTGTATCATGAGACCTACCGATGCATCGAGGAGCTATAGCGGGCTCCACCCGTCACTTATTAAGTCCAATACATTCCTCATATGAATAGGTTTAAACATAACATAAATTTTCGTATTAAAACAAGCATACAAAATGTCAACAATTTCTCCATAAACTATGGATGGTATAAAAATAAGACATCCACAGTCAAATATTTCACAAAATGTTCAATGGATCTTTTGTATCATAAATCAATTCCAATTAAACTTAAAACCCATCAAAGGATGTTGACATGGATGAAATCAAACCTATTTGAGAGAAATATCTCTCTTTTTTTGAAATCATTTAAAAGTCCCATAATTATAAAATAATACATTTACTTTGAAAATATTCTTATAAGCTTTTATGGGAATCTTTGACGAAGTTTTAATGGCGGAAAATATCCGCACCCTCCGTATAAGTTAAAAAAACATTCTTACCTTAAATTTGTCAAAAAGGTCAAAAAGTACATTGTTTGGAAAAAGACGGTAAGATTACTTTCAAAAATGTATAAGGGTATAAATGACTTTAAACCATTTTCCATTTAATAGTAAAAATGTTTTGAAAGACACTTTTAAGAAACATGGATGTGGATGATAACGAGGTCCCAGTAGATAATTATGTATAAACAACCTTGGATAATGAAGAGGTTGTGAAGTAAACCCTTACCATGTACTTTTCCTTGGTTGGGGTAGTTTAACCTCCTATATAATGTTTAAATAATTGTTATTAAATTATACAAGAATCATATACATTCATATGATATCATATATGATCTTTTAACATTGCTTTGTTAACAATATCTTAGATTTATCGTTGTTTCAGGTGTTAACTTACTCGTTTTCTTTTATATGTTTTGTTACGTAAGTCGTGTTTTTCATTGATAGGATGTATCTTATTCATATCTAGAATGATTTCATGTCCTTAAAAATTATTTTTAAATCATCAAATGATAATTATACTTGAATGGATACGACGGAGAATGAATCTCATCGCGTTCGTGGAGACGGTAGTCCGTACGTACGCACGAGCGAAAATATCATTATTTTGATATTAAAATAATATATAATTGGATAGTATATCATATATACAGAATCATTATCATGTTATATTTATTATTTACATGAATTACATATCATTATTAGACCCATCTAAATAATAATATATTGAATAACAATTACACCACGACGTGGAAACGGTAAGTCGTGCGTACGCACGTATGGTGACATGTCATTAAAATGATGGGTAGAATACTGAATATGGTTGTTCCATATTTATAATAACATCACATAATATATAAGATACTGGATTTATAGTTTTATAATTGAAATAATAAACAAAGAGGGAGTGGAAGAAGAAAGAAACTTGAAAGAGGGTGATGAAAACGTTACCTCGTCTTCGGGTTCTTCCTTTTGATTGGATCAAAAGGACTCATTAGGATGGCTTTATGACTACAGTAAAGCTTCTAAGATGAAGGGAGAGAAGTTGGGAGAGTATTTGGGTAGAGGATGGCCGAACCAAAATGCTTGAAAGTGTGAATAAGGTGGTAGAGGTGGGGGCCTTTTATAAGAGGAGAGGAGGGGCTCTTTTGGAAAGATTGAAATGTTACATTATTATACAATGCTTTTCAGGTTATAAAGGTCCCACAATTATATAATTCGTGGATAAGGTGGTAAGGGTTAGAAATATACCCATCCAATAGTCTTTGGACAAGTGTAAGCCTTGGATTTTACATTATATTTTCATTTAATTAAAATCGTTATATAATGAGGTCATCGCTGCATCATAATAATGTCATAAATAATTTAATTTATTTAATGTATAAAAATTATAAAACAAATTCTATGATGTAGGAAATCTTTTTATCTTTCCAATGAATATTTATATTAAAACATATGACTTGTATAACCCCATGTAAAAGTTTTTTTAGTAAAACATTTCATGTTTGTGTCATTTTTTTACTTTAACATTAAATAAAAGGTATTTATATCATTTTCCAACTAAAGTGGCTCCATGGGGTCCCCAAGTTGACCCATGGATTGTCTTGATCGGCCATTACTCATCCAATAGGGGTAGGACAATTTTATGGGTATTTTCATATTTTTATAATATCATTTTTACCTTAAATTTCACTAATTACCTTTAATCGCGATTAATTAAACTTAAAAGTTACTATTCAGCAAAAAATTATTTTAATCCCATTGAACCACATTTTACATCCTAATGACAACCATGTATGTCGGATTTTTGAAATTCAAAACACAGAAGTTGTAATATTTCATTTAAACAAAAAATCAGTTATTTAACTACCACTTAGTGGTTTCACTATTCATCAAAAATTGAAGTTTTTCAGAACAATGCCAAAATTTTACCCTAAGCTATAATTGATATTCCGAATTAAAAAATGGTGTCTATTTTAAAAAATTCCAAACATATAAGTTGCATTAATTAATTTTATAATTAATTCCCGTTTTCACAACAAATAGCGTGTTTTTAAGAAACAATATATATATCAAAAGATTGACAATTGTTTATGTCCAATTTCAAAGTGAAATTAATTCTAATGACCACCATTGGATAAAATGGTAAAAGTATATACTAATTATACTCTAAAACAACTAAATAGTATAATTTATCACTATAAATTATTTTGATTAAAAAAGTTGTTTTTAAGTATTTTTCACTATTCATAAAAAATTAGAAGTTCTCAGAAAAATACAAAAAATTAAACATAGGCTAATTTTGATATTCCGAATCCAAAAATGAAGTCAATTTTGATAAATAAAAGTTATAAAATTTCAAAAAGTAGGTATTACTATTCACAACGCCTAGTTTAATTAGTTGTGGTGTGTGTTAGAGCTCGAGGTTGCGTACAACACACGCTATTGCATTATTCGAAGGGAAACGTACCGTGGAAACTTGGGGTGTTACATTCTCCCCTCCTTCAAATAATTGCATCCTCGCAATTTCTAGGGTATTACTGCATAAAAAGACTCGGGTGGTTCTTCATCATAAGTTCCTCAGGTTCCCACGTTGCCTCTTCCATTTTATGATTTCTCCACAAAACCTTTACCAGACGAGTCATCCGGTTTCTCAGCACATGCTCCCTCGCATCAAGAATTCTGATGGGCTCTTCGCAATAAGATAGATCGGGTTCCAGTTCTAATTCCTCATAGGTAAGTACATGTGTTGGGTCGGGAATGTATTTTCTCAATAGTGATATGTGGAAAACATCGTGAACTTTGGAGAGATTTGGCGGCATCGCCAAACGATAAGCTACAGCCCCAATACGATCTAGAATTTCGAAAGGTCCGATGTACCTGGGACTCAACTTACCCTTCTTACCAAAACGTATAACTCCCTTCCATGTAGATACCTTTAGGAAAACATGATCTCCCACCTGAAATTCCAAAACCTTTCTTCTGTTATCGGCATAGCTCTTCTGCCTACTTTGAGCTGCTTTGATGTGGTTTTGGATTACCTTCACATTTTCCATTGTTTCTTCCACAAGTTCTGGTCCCACAAGTTATCTTTCACCAACGTCATCCCAACAGGTTGGTGTACGACATCTCTTTCAATATAACGCTTCATAAGGTGCCATCTGAATGCTTGAATGGAAGCTATTGTTATAGGAAAATTCTACCAGTGGTAAATATTGATCCCACATACCCTGAAAGTCAAGAGAGAATGATCTCAACATGTCTTATAAGGTTTGAATAGTCCGTTCTGATTGTCCATATTTTTGAGGGTGATAGGCTGTGCTCAAACGAAGTTTAGTATCCAAGGCCTTTTGAAGACTTTTCCAGAATCTTGAAGTAAAACGAGGATCACGATCAGAAACAATCGATAGGGGTACTCCATGAAGTCTTACAAATTCATTAATATATAGTCTTGCTAGACGTTCAAGTGGTATATCCTCCCATATAGCCAGAAAATGTGCTGACTTAGTAAGACGATCAACAAGGACCCATATTGCATCATTCCTTCTAGGAGTCTTTGGTAGTCCCATGACAAAGTCCATTGTAATATTATCCCATTTCTACTCAGGTATTGGAAGAGGTTGCAATACTCCACCAGGATGTTGCCTTACAGCTTTCACTTGTTGACAAACCATACACCTCGACACAAAATCAGCAATCTCCCTCTTCATATTATCCCACAAAAAATGTTCCTTCAAATCTCTATACATTTTGGTGCTCCCAGGGTGTATAGAGAAATTGGAACTATGAGCATCATCCAGCAATTCCCTTTTTAGATCTGGTATATCGGGAACACAAAGTCTCTTCCCGAATTTCAAAATTCCATCTTTATACACAAAGTCCCTCAATATTCCATCATTCACATCTTTAATCTTATTCTGAAATTCTTCATCATCAGTCTAAGAACTCTTAATCCTTTCTACTAATGATCGTTTGGAAACCATTTAAAAAATAATTGATGTTTAACCTTCCCTAGTTATTCCCATGTCCATCTTCACTAGATCCATGAAAATTGGATCCCTTTCAATTCTCATCACATTCAAAACTCCATGGTCTTTTCTGCTCAAAGCATCTGCCACTTTGTTTGCCTTCCCCGGGTGGTAATGTATCGTGAAATCATAATCCTTGAGTAGTTCAAGCCATCGCCTTTGCCTCATGTTGAGTTCTTTTTGTGAGAAAATATACTTCAAACTCTTGTGATCAGTTTAAATCTCACATTTTTCACCATAGAGGTAATGTCTCCATATCTTTAAAGCAAAGATCACAGCTGCTAACTCAAGATCATGAGTGGGATAGTTTTTCTCATAAATTTTTATCTGTCGTGATGCATAGGCAATAACCTTATCATTCTGCATAAGGACACAACCAAGTCCTTTCTTCGATGCATCACTATAAATAACAAACCCATAATTCCCCGATGGTAGAGTCAATACAGGGGCGTTGACTAATCTCCTCTTTAGTTCTTCAAAACATTCTTCACACTCTTTTGTCCAGACAAATTTAATCCCTTTACCTGTGAGCTTTGTCAATGGGTTAGCCAATCTGGAAAAATTCTGGACGAAACGTCGATAATAACCTACTAAACCAATAAAAATGCGTACCTCAGTTATACTTGACGGTGCTGGCCATTCTTGGATTGCCTTTCTTTTAGAAGGATCAACAGAAATTCCATCCTTAGAGACAATATGGCCAAGAAAATAAATCTCCTGAAGCAAGAATTCACACTTGCTAAATTTCCCATATAATTCATGTCTTCTAAGAGTCTTCAGGATAATGCGTAAGTGATTTTCATGATCTTCGTGGATTTTTGAGTATACCAAGATATCATCAATAAATACCACTACAAAGTCATCAAGATATTCCTTGAAAACTCTATTCATTAGATCCATGAAAACAGAGGGTGCATTAGTTAATCCAAACGGCATTACTGTAAACTCGTAATGCCCGTACCTTGTTCGAAATGCTGTCTTTGGAACGTCTTCCTTCTTCACACACAACTGATGGTATCCAGACCGAAGGTCAATATTTGAAAAGTATTGATCTCCATGCAGTTGGTCAAACAAATCATCAATGCGAGGTAGGGGATACTTGTTCTTTATTGTTATAGCATTGATCTCCCTATAGTCGATGCACAACCTCATAGATCCATCTTTCTTCTTAACAAAAAGAACAGGGGCTCCCCAAGGAGAAACACTAGGGTGATTAAATCCCTTATTACTCAATTCCACTAGTTGTTTCTTTAGTTCAACTAATTCCACAGTGGCCATTCTATAAGCTGTCTTCGATATGGTCCTTGATCCCGGAATTAAATCAATGGAAAACTCAACTTCTCGTTCTAGAGGATGTCCAGGTAAATCTTCCGGAAACACATAAACATATTCTCTCACAATATGTACATCCTCTATTTGAATATTCCTTTCCTCACCCTCAGTAATTTCCTTCTTTTCCTCCCCAATAATTGAATTTAGTTGAGCTACTGGGGGTGGATCTAGATAAGAATTATGTGGCGACGATTCTGCTCTAAAGATAAGGTGTTCCTTATCATCATCATCAAGAATCGTAACCTCTTTCCTCTTACAATAAATTTTTGCATCATGGTCTTAAAGCCAATCCATACCGAGGATTATATCAAATTCAATCATGGGTATGACAATGAGATCAGTAGGTAAAGAACATTTTGGTGCTCTAATGGGAACTAATCGACAAAACTTTGTTGCAACAATACTTCCCTTAGGGGTTTTGACCGAAAAATCCCTTGTTAAATCAAATTGGAAATATCTAATTTTCTTAGAAAACTATAAAGATATGAAACAATGTGATGATCCAGAATCAAATAATTAATTTGCTAAACTTGAGGAAACCATTAAATTACCTGCCACCACGTCTTTCGGAGCTTCCACCTCAGCAGTAGTGATATCATAAGCCTAACCCTGATCCCTCGGCCTCTTCTGAGGTAAGTTCCCCTGACGCTTAGGGCATTCATTTGCATAATGTCCCTTCTCTCTACAATTATAGCATTCCACATTGACAACCGCTTTCTTTACCTTGCATTCATGATCTTGGTGGCCTTTTTCACCACACTTGTAACTTACTCTTTTTCCTTTTAGATAGGCACCAGGGTGCTTCCTACCACAATTATCACAGGGTGGAAATTCATTTCTACCCTTCTTCCTTGTTTCCTTATTTCCTTTCCCAGAGTTTTCAGTGGATCTCTTCTTATCTTGCTCTGATTTAAAGTCATAAGACTTAGAGAATTCCTTTTCCGTCTTGATAGCGCACGAGACAATACCTTCGTATAAAGAGAAGGTCTGTGATACTAAAGCTCGACGGAGAAATGGTTTTAACCCATCAAAGAAACGATCAGTCTTACTTCTTGGGTTACATATGTAATCTGCAGCATACCTCGCTAACCTTGTAAAGTTAGCCTCATACTTTGCGACATTATCATCCTCCTTCTGCCTCAGACTCAGATATTTCCTTTCCATATCCGCTCGATGGTCTCGAGGAAAGTATTTTTCTAAGAACAGCTCTTTAAACTCCTGCCATTCCATGTCTGTTAATTCATCATATTCCTTTGTGTTTTGAATTAGTGACCACCATTGATCGGCATCTCCAGTGAGGTGGTAAACTTCCATGACAACTTTCTCCCTTTCACTACTCCCCAAGGCATGGAATATTTTCTCTATGGAATTTATCCATTTCTCAGCTACTATAAGATTTGTACTCCCATTGAAGGTTGGTGGTTTTTTCCTCATAAAACGGTCTAGCATTGATCCTCCACGTTGCGGATCAGGGTGCTCCATACGAGTAAGGTTATTATTCATAACCTGCGTGAGTTGTCTCTGTACGGTGAGAATCTGATCATCACCAGTTGTATCACTAGCTCCACCATAATTATCTTGAGCAGGAGGGAAATCCCTACACGAAGTGCATGCATTGATACGGTTTCCATTCGTTCCACTAGGCGCCATTTCTAAATAATGTCATAAACTAGATTATTTTATGAATCAAAATACATAATTCCATACTTGTAAAACACTTAACATAAATTGAACTAATTATGGATATAATCCATAATTATAAAAATGTTTTCTTTGAGGAAGTATATACTCGTAATCTTTCATAGTGGTTTGTAAAGAAAATGGGAATTATCCTAAGCATATCCCTCGGGAGTGTCGTAACCAAGAGTGAAGCAAGGCCTGTTGTCGTGCACCAGTTCCCGTTCGAGTCTAGATCAAAGCGGTGTTTTCGGGTTTTACCCCTAGGTACATCTATGGCAGAGCCGCCTCTACCTGCTCGTATCCAGACAGGGATGTATTGCTCAGAAAACTCACAAAATCTCTACAATACCAAAATTTTAGGAATTTCTTCTATACTAATCCTCAAATTTCATCTTAGGTCTACGTGCTCTAATCAGAGTTTTTCTAAATCCAGCTTCCAAGATTTGTACTAAACTTCCTCTGATACCAACTGTAATGCCCCGACCCCAGTTACCTAGAGTCGAGGAATTATTACATAACATGGGCATGATCAGAAAATATCAAGTCACGAAAGACCGATTAGTTTAGTAGCCTTGGAAACACTAGATACATTCGTAAACATTACATTACATCATAAAAATGAAAACTACAATAACATGGTCTCCTAAGTCCACACTCATATCCTCACTGACTATTCTTGCAAGTCAGTCATAATACACTTCTTCATATCTTGGGAAAAATAAAACATTGAAAGGGGTGATCTCAAATTATCCGTAAGGATAACAATATAGCGGAAACTTTCATAAGAAAACATAAGCATTTAAGGCAATGTATAACTAAAACAAAAGCCTTATTGAACTTGAACTTCAGCATAATATGGAAAAAGTAAAATAAAATAATTCCATTACTTACTCACATGGATATTCTACTATACGAATAATCACATGAAATATCAATAACCACTTTCATAATGAGGGAATGTATAATGCCAGACATTCTGAAACATTTTATCAAGGCCTCGGCCAAGACGTCTAAAATGATTAAGGCCTCGGACAAAACCATAAATCAAATTAGGAAAGGGACTCGGCCAATTCGACGTCTAGTTGTCTCATGAGACCTACCGATTCATCGAGGAGCTATAGCGGGCTCCATCCGTCACTTATTAAGTCCAATACATTCCTCATATGAATAGGTTTAAACATAACATAAATATTCGTATTAATACTATAATACTAAATGTCAACAATTTCTCCATAAACTATGGATGGTATAAAAATAACACATCCACAGTCAAATATTTCACAAAATGTTCAATGGATGTTTTGTATCATAAATCAATTTCAATTAAAATTAAAACCCATCAAAGGATGTTGAAATGGATGAAATCAAAGCTATTTGAGAGAAATATCTCTCTTTTTTTGAAATCATTTAAAAGTACAATAATTATAAAATAATAAATTTACTTTGAAAATATTCTTATAAGCTTCTAAGGGAAGCTTCGACGATGTTATAATGGCGGAAAATAGCCACACCCGCCGTATAAGTTAATAAAACATTCTTACCTTAAATTTGTCAAAAAGGTAAAAAGGTACATTGTTTGGAAAACGACGGTAAGATTCCTTTCAAAAACGTATAAGGGTATAAATGACTTTAACCCATTTTCCATTTAATAGTAAAAATGTTTTGAAAGACATTTTTAAGAAACATGGATGTGGATGATAATGAGGTCCCAGTATATAATTATGTATAAACAACCTTGGATAATGAAGAGGTTGTGAAGTAAAACCTTACCTTGTACCTTTCCTTGGTTGGGGTAGGTTAACCTCCTGTATAATGGTGAAATAATTGTTATTAAATTATACAATAATCATATACATTCATATGATATCATATATGATCATTTAACATTGCTTTGTTAACAATATCTTAGATTTATCATTGTTTCGGGTGTTAACTTACTCGTTTTCATTTATATGTTTTTCTACGTAAGTCGTGTTTTTCATGGATTGGATGTATCTTATTCATATCCAGAATGATATCATGTCCTTAAACATTATTTTTAAATCATAAAATGTTAATTATACTTGAATGGATACGACGGAGAATGAATATCATCGCGTTCGTGGAGACGGTAGTCCGTACGTACGCACGAGCGACAATATCATTTTTTTGATATTAAAATAATATATAATTGGATAGTATATCATATATAAAGAATAATTATCATGTTATATTTATTATTTACATTAATTACAAATCATTATTATGCCCATCTAAATAATAATATATTGAATAACAATTACACCACGACGTGGAGATGGTAAGCCATACGTACGCACGTATGGTGGCATGCCATTCAAAAGATGGGTAGAATAATGAATAAGGTTGTTCCATATTTATAACAACATCACAGTATATATAATATACTGGAGTTATAATTTTAGAATTGAAATAATAAACAAAGAGGGAGTGGAAGAAGAAAGAAACTTGAAAGAGGGTGATGAAAACGTTACCTCTTCTTCAGGTTCTTCCTTTTGATTTGATCAAAAGGACTCCTTAGGATGGCTTTATGACTAAAGTAAAGCTTCTAGGATGAAGGGAGAGAAGTTGGGAGAGTATTTGGGCAGCGGTTGGCCGATCCAAAATCCTTGAAAGTGTGAATATGGTGGTAGAGGTGGGGGCCTTTTATAAGAGGAGAGGAGGGGCTCTTTTGGAAAGATTGAAATGTTACATTATTATACAATGCTTTTCGGGTTCTAAAGGTCCCACACTTATTTAATTCGTGGATAAGGTGATAAGGGTTCTAAATATACCCATACAATAGTCTTTGGACAAGTTTAAGCCTCGGATGTTACATTATCTTTTCATTTTATTAAAATTGTTAGATAATGAGGTCATCGCTGCATCATGATAATGTCATAAATAATTTAATTTATTTAATGTCTTTAAATTATAAAAAAAATACTATGATTTAGGAAATCCTTTTAGCTTTAAAATTACTATTTATAGTCAAATATATGACTTGTATAACCCCATGTAAATTTTTTTTAGTAAAACATTTCATGTTTGTGTCATTTTTTTACTTTAACATTAAATAAAAGGTATTTATGCCATTTTCCAACTAAAGTGGCTCCATGGGGTCCCCCAGTTGACCCATGGATTGTCTTGGTCGGACATTACTCATCCAATAGGGGTAGTACAAGTGTAAGGGTATTTTCATATTTTTAAAATATCATTTTTACCTTAAATTTCACTAATTACCTTTAATCGCGATTAATTAAACTTAAAAGTTACTATTCACCAAAAAAATTATTTTAATCACATTGAACCACATTTTACAACCTAATTTCAACCATGTATGTCATATTTTTGAAATTCAAAACACAGAAGTGGTAATATTTCATTTAAACGAAAAATCAGTTATTTAACTACCACTTAGTGGTTTCACTATTCATCAAAAATTGAAGTTTTTCAGAACAATGCCAAAATTTCACCCTAAGCTATAATTGATATTCCGAATTCAAAAATGATGTCTATTTTACAAAATTCCAAACATATAAGTTGCATTAATTAATTTTATAATTAATTCCTGCTGTCACAACAAATAGCGTGTTTTTAAGAAACAATATATATATCAAAAGATTGACAATTGTTTATGTCCAATTTCAAAGTGAAATTAATTCTAATGACAAACATTGGATAAAATGGTAAAAATATATACTAATTATACTCTAAACCACTAAATAGTATAATTTATCACTATAAATTATTTTGATTAAAAAAGTTGTTTTTAGGTATTTTTCACTATTCATAAAAAATTAGAAGTTCTCAGAAAAATACCAAAAATTCAACAAAGGCAAATTTCGATATTCCAAATCCAAAAATGAAGTCCATTTTGATAAATAAAATTTATAAAATTTCAAAAAGTAGGTATTACTATTCACAACGGCTAGTTTAATTAGTTGTGGTGTGTGTTAAAGCTCGAGGTTGCGTACAACACATGCTATTGCATTATTCGAAGGGAAACGTACCGTGGAAGCTTGGGGTGTTACATGGACCCTACCTTCCCTCATGTTGAAGGAAACCATACTCCCTCCTTCTTCCCTCACGATCGAAAGGCAAAGAAACCCTACCCACCATCACCTCCAATCTCCTCCTTCCCTAAGCTTCCCCAACCCCTCGACTTATGTTCTCCCTTTGAGAGAAAGCCCTTGGCTTGCATCAACTCCACCTCCTACCTACTATTTCATGTGCGGTCTGGCATGGTAGTAACTAGTGGTAAGATGTTAATTTTTTATCATGTTCTTTTAAATTATGATACTATTATGATAGTTCAATATTTTGTTTTTCTATTCCTGTAAAATTCTAGTTATGTCACATATTGACTACTCACCTAGTTTAACTCAACATCTACACTTTCATCTAGAACTATTTCACTACAATAAGACAAATTCTAGTTTTGTCACATGGTTTTTTAGGTATTTTTGGATGTATTGGTTGACCATACACCAATTTTCATTGAGTCATGGCCTATTTTGGTTTCATTTATTCCTTTGGTTGTAATTTTTCCCTCGATGTTGGTGGTTTGTGGTTTCCTTGTTTACTGGAGGTCTTGTGAAGTTGTAATGGTGATAATGTGGTCTGGTATCGAATTCCATTCGGTTTCAAGTCAATTCAACATTTCTTTGGTTGTGTTTTCTGGTGGCATTCATTCTGTTTTCTTGTCCCTGGTTTTTGTGGTGGTCTGGTAATATTGGTTTTTGGTGTTTCATCCTCAATGGTGTCGAAACTGGTGTATAAATATTTGTGTTTCTAATAGTGTAATGTTGTGGATTTTTTATGATGATCAATGGTCGAAAACGAAAGATTAACATTTGGGTGAAGTAGCCTTGGTTGTTGAGTAGGTGTTATGTTGGGCTTAAGGCATGATGCATCTTATAATCCTTTAAAAAAATTGGTTCGTAAAAATTTTATCATTTATTATCCTTGTATTTTTAATTTCAAATCCATATATTGGTTTCAAAATTTATTCTCTTTATTCTTCTAGGGGTATGTGGGCCAAAACTGATATAGGCTAGTGATTCATGGAAGGTGATAAATTAAGTGGTTTTAATCCTCCAGTTGGTAAAAGAACCCAAACTGAGATGGCATCTACTCCAACTAAACATTCAATAGAAATATGATGAGGGAGTATTTTCATACCAGGTGATTAAACTGAGGGTAAGAGGTCTCCTAATAATAAGGTAACAATTCATAAACCTCATTGATCTATAATTTATCAAGATTGGGATCATTTTCATAAGAAAAATGGAAGGGTTACGTGTAATTATTGGGGAAACGATTATGGTTTCACATATAGCCAACACAGAACTAGTAATTTGAATAAGAATTTTTTAAGGTGCAATAAAAATACACACAAAAATCTTGAGAAATTTTAATCCACTCTTGGTCTTACAATGAAGTGTGAAGATGAGGATGATGGGACTGTTAAAATTTAAGTAGCTCATTTTAACCAAGAAGAGTGTAAAATAACACTTCCTAAAATGATAATCATTGATGAGTTATCATTTAAATATGTAGAGAATTACGGTTTTAGATCATTTATTGAAGTTATTGAACCTCAATTTCATGTTCCATCTAGACAAATAGTTTTTTGGGATTGTTTGTAGTTATATTTGGCTGAGAAAGAAAAATTGATGTCTATGTTTGATATGTTCTCTCACATGGTATGTCTTACCACTAACACATGTAATTCAATTCAAGATCTAAATTATATGTTTTTACTGTACATTTTATTGATGATAATTGGATCTTAAATAAAAAAATCATTCAGTTTTGTCTTGTTGTGGATCATAAAGGGGAAAAATTTCCCGAGTATTAGAACAGACATTGAAATAACGGGGGATTGAAAGGATTAATACTGTTACCATGGAAAATTCAAGTTCTAATAATATAGCCATAAGTTATTGGGTGGGGAGGGTTAATGATTGTAGTGGATATATTCTTAATGGAGATTATATGCTTCTGAGATGTTGTGCACATATTTTAAACCTTATAGTTAGTAATGGGCTAAAGGAAATATCAACACCAATTCCTAGAATCCAGGTTTCTTGTAAAATTGTGAGAATTTCATCTTCGAGATTGGATCTTTTCAAGAGTATAGAAAAGGAGTTAAAAATTCATAGTAAACATTCCATAATTCTTGTTGTTCCAACTAGGAGTATTGTTTTTAATTTTTGTTGGATGTTTGAGAGAGGTATGAGAAAGTATTTAATCACATTGAGGAGGATGAAAGCTTTATGAGTGCTCTTGTCTGTGAAGGTGGGGCTCCTACAACATATGATTTTTAGAATTCTCATGTATTTTTCAACTTCTTAAAAAATTATGATAGAACTATTGAATTTTCTAGTGCTATGCATGTTACATGTCACACTTTATTTCATACTCTTTTTGACATATATAGAAAAAACCAAGAAATAGATGAATAGTCATGATATTACTGTGAGTGTAATGTCTATTTCAATGAATTTTAAGTTGGACAAGTATTGGGGTATTGGTTAAAATTTTATTTCTCTCTTACTTGTGGTAGTTGTTCTTAAACCCTGATATAAATTGGAATATGTTCTGAATAATATCCATAGAAGTTGATAACTGTCAGTCAATTTCTCATTAAGAGTCAAATATTAATAATGATAGTACTGATAGTGAGGATGATGAGAAATTGAAAGATGTATATAGATTAAAGAGAAGGAAAAAGAAATTGACATAACATAGGAATGAACTAGAGAGATATCTTGAGATTTATGATTTTATGGATAATTTCAAAGGATTTGATATTTTAAGTTGTGGAAAATGGAAGGTAAGAAAATATCATGTCCCCTCATGCATTGCTAGGGATATTCAAGAAATTCCTAAATACAGTATCTTCAGAGTCCGCTTTTAGTACAAGAGGATGAGTCATTGAACCATTTCACAGTTGTTTGAATCCTAACACCATTGAATCATTCTTTTTTACAAATTTTTTTTTTAGAAATTACAAACAAATTGATATTCGAAAGAAACTAGAAGAATTGGAATTGATTGAATCAGGTACCATTAAAAATATTATGATTTTTTTTCATTTTTCAATTTTCAATTAATCTTCTGTTTGAAAAAGTACAATACTAACTTGTTCTTTCATTTTTTTTGTTTGTTTAAGATATTACATCATCCACCACAATTCATGATTAGAGTTTCACTATCTAATGTAGAAGAATCCTGGATGATGGATGGATCACTCTTAATTAAGGTATAAATTTATAATTGTTTTACAAATTATTTTCATAAAACTGTCATCACATATATAGATCACCGCCAAAGAATATATTGTTTCTTCCCACGAATTGATTCCTCATGTGAAGTTGTTCCATCTATCTTAGTTTTCAAGGAATATTTTGTGGATGACTCCTCATAAACTACAACCACATGTTTTTTTGTTCTTAGAATTAGATTATGATTTATTAATTTTTTAGTATTTTTCAATTTATCAGGCCAAAATAAACACTCTTTCTTTGTTTGATCAATATTTTTGTGTTCCTTACATGCCCTTTTAACTACTTCCATATTTCATCTATTCCTTTTTCTCTCTTTTTTTTTAATTTCATTCCATTTTATTGCATAGGGACGTTATCCTATCAACATTTATTAAATCCTCACCTTTTTAATATCTTGATCGTACCCTCGACATACTTACAAGGATGGAAATTTCATGTCATTTGTGTCTAAATTTTGGAAAATGATAAACTTTCTCAGTGGTAAATGTTTCATTCCATCATTTCATGCCCTTTTCTAATTTTTATATTAAAACGATGAGTTTAATAAGACAAATATTTGTACTGGGTGATTTTGGAAGGTTTTTTGTGCAGAGATGTAAGCCCTGATGGCTTCTGATTTTATATTAAACTATTTCCTAAAATTTATCTGGTTGATCGTAACTTTTAATTTAAACATGGTTGTTCTTATGTTTTATTCCCTTGTTTATTTTGTTCTTAAATTTCCAAAACATTGAACTTATGGAGGGTGAAATATGGTGGAGTCTCAGCTCTTAGAAGCTTGGATGCTGGATAATTTCTTTTGTCTATAGGTTTTCTTTCTTATACATAGTATATACATTTTAATAATATTTGAACATTTGAATCTTGATCTGAACCTTACCTTATTGAAATTTTGGCCTAATTAGATGCTATTTTTTGTTTTCTCCATGTTTATTATTGTGATTGAATTCACTAGGAAGTAGATTTATATGATGATTTTTATAATGAAAACATATTTAATATTTAGTATACTGCATTTAATACAAATACAGTTTTTTAATTTTTATTGAATTATCTTATTTTTAATTTTTTTAAGTTTTCATTTTTTCCGAGATATGTGTGGATACATGTGTTCAGAGTTTAGTGTTGGGTTTGGTTTGGGGAAGGGGTGCAAGCAGGTGCAGGGGTCCAGGGGGTCTGGTGGTGCAGTGGGGGGAGGCTAGGTCTGGTGTGCAGCTGAACGGGGGAGAGGGGGCATGGGGGAGGTTGGTGTGCAAGGGGGAGGGGGAAGGGGGATAGAGGTAGGAAAGTGCATGGGTACAAGGAGGCTGGTGGTGTAGGGGTGTGGTGCAGGGGTGCAATGCAAGGGGGGATAGGTTTGGTGTGTAAGTAGGGGGAGAGGGGGCATGATGGTTTTTAGGGGGGAGTGTATCGGGGGTGGGGTAGTTGGTGTGCATGGGGTAGGGGGAGCGGGTAGGGGTGTAGGGGGGAGGCAGGCTAGTGCAGGGGTGCAAGGAGGCTGGTGGTAAAGGGGTGCAGGGGGGATGTTAGGTATGGTGTGCAGACAGGGGGGAAGGCTGGTTTGCTGGGGGAGGGGGTGTGCATGGGGGAAGGGCAACTTGTGTGCACGGGGGAGGTGGATGGGGTTCATGAAGGGGGAGGATGGCATGCTAGTGTAGGGGTTCGAGGGGGGTGGGGGGGGGGCTGGGTCTTGTGTTCCATAATGGAGAGGGAGATAGGCGGGCAGGCTGGTTTGCATGGGGGACTGTGTAGGGGGGTGGTGTGTAGGGGGTCGTCTACAAGGGGGTGTGGGGGTGGAGGGAGGTAGGCTAGTGTAGTGGTGCAAGGATGCTGGTGGTGCAGGGTTTCATAGGTGGACGATGGGTATGGTGTGAAGACATGGAGGAGAGGAGGAGACCAGGTGGGAGAGGGGGCGAGATGGATTATAGGGGGGTGCAGGGGGGAAGCTTGTGTGAAGGGGGGTGGGCTGAGGTGGAGGTGTGAAAGGAGGATGGTGTAGGCTAGTGAAAGTGTACAGTGCAAGGGTGTAAGGGTGTAGTGCAGGGGTGTAGTGGGGGAGGCCAAGTCTGGTGTGTAGGGGGAGGGGAGTTTGGTGTGAAGTGGGGGGTGTAGGGGGGAGGGGCTAGGTTTGGTGTGCATAGGGACAGAGGCAGGCTGAGGCTTGTGTGCAGGTGGGGAAAGCTAGTCTACAGAGGGAAGGGGTAGAAGGTGGTGTGCTGGGGGGTGTTGGGGTCTATCGAGTTGGGTCTGGGGGGTGTAGAAGGCTGGTACAGTATAGGGATCCATCAGGTTGGGACAGGATGGGTTGGGTTTACACATAGGACCCAACCTGAATTGACCCGACCCATAGTGGGTTAGGTTGGGTCGAGTCCTTCAGGCCTGCGATGGGTAACCCAACCCCAATGGGTTGGGTTGGGTTGGGTTAGGTTCTCATGAAGAATGTGGGAAAACCTAACCCGACCCAACCCAAACTTTTTTGGTCGGGTCAGGCCCTGAAATTCCTCTAACCTGACCTGACCCAACACATAGAAACCCCTAACTGAAATATCAATAATTATCAATTTTAATATGATTGTTTTGATACCACTTTAATTTTATTTGTCATTTTCAAAGTGGTTGACACAATGACCAATAATGAATTTCATCTGTTTCAATGGATAATATCTGAAAAACATGAGGAAGAAACCATGAAATATTTTAGGATAGGATCTTTCACATTTGATTTATAATTAATTTATAACTATAATTCCCTCAAAATTGATAATTATACATTATTAATAAATTTTATTTCTACTCTTGTCATTTCATAATAGTGGTTAAGAATCAAGGATAGAATTCATCTAGTGTTATTTAAGCATGATCCACAAATATTTGAACATCTCTCTTCATATTATAGGTGCTATCACAAAAGATCCAAGAACCTAGAATCATCCGATGTTGATCATGATAATTCTTGTTCTCTATTGTTCTTGAGAGATTTGTATAAAGGTTTTCTTTCTAGGGATTGAGCTCATTGATAGGCTCACCTTTCTACAAAACATATATTCTATTTTAAATTAATATAACCTAGAATTTATACTTAGGGTTAAAAAGTTAATAATTACTCAAATTACCTTTATCTATTTATCAATTCTACGTAATCCTCATGTCAAATATTGAAAATACAAAGATTATTATATTCCCATGACATGCGCTAAACTCACAAATTAATTAATAATTTTCATCTATTATTTAACACGTTCAATCAATATTACTAAGAATCTGTTAAATCTTGAATAATAAATACTTAATTAACTAAATAAATATTATTCATTCACTATATATATATATATATATATTATACATTCACCATACTTTTGAATAAATATTAATCTTAAAATTAATTTAACTTAATAAATATATATTAATTCCTTCACTAAACTATTCAATAAATAAATATTTATTTATTAACATTTGAATAATAAATAATAGATTTAAAAATATATTATATTCACTAATCTATCTTCATTAATGTTCAACTCGCCTATTCTAAACTAAAATATTTGGTGATTGAATTTATGCAAATAAAGATAATCAAATAATTATTATTCCATAAGTCAATACTAATATTTATTCTTAATATTAAATTACATAATTAATTTAATGATATTCTAGACATAGATAGTGTGTTACCCTCTACGACACTTTCTCAATGTAATTTGGTGATGTTTCCATGATTCTAATATCATATTATAACTATAGTACATCAAGGCACCCATAGAGAAGAAGTTAATATAACAATGATAAAAATCATTCTAAAAACTCTTTCTATGTAATATGATCCCTTTTTTAAATATCTTATCAAGTTGGAGGCATACTTTTATCATCATCTCGTAAACTTGATTTATCATTATTTGAATCTCTAAAATTAACTCACCAATTTACTCACATGGGAATGGATTTAATCATATAGTTCCATTTCAATAAATGAGATATATATATATATCTTCTTCTATTATATTATAGGGGAAAAATCATTTCTCAACATATTCAATCAATTCCATATCACTTATGAGAAAACAAATGTATGCTACATCACTATAGCCACACATCATCATTGTTTTTACCCATACATTAAAGCACAAAATTCATTATATACATTAAAAAAAATCTAAATCTAAGGACAGATACCAACATTTTTATATTGGGATATCCAATGACACATATAAAATTTTAAATTCATGTTGGTGGGCTTTTCCTTATAACTTCTATTCTGTGAGATTTACAAGTGTGAACTTCATGAGATGAAGTATCAATTTCATATGATCCCCCAACACCAGATAGTCAAAAAAATACATGTTTCATATGAGAAAGACATTTTCTATTTGTTAATACATATTTAAGAACATTTTCATAACATTTCAATTTTTATTATATCATCGGACTTCAATAACATTATGATGTGAAGAATACTCTAAAGACCTTATCAAATTAATTTTATATAGAAAAAACATCATGTGATATGTTATTAGTTAATATTTCATAATTTAAAGTACAAAGTTAGTGGGTTCTAGGGATCTATCTCCAAAATATTGAATTGGGAAAATTTTTACAAATTCAAAATTATTATTAAACATTTATAATGTCATAACCTTAGTCAATATATCATTCAAATTATTGTGGGTGTGTTACTTTTTATGCATTGAATCCTAATTTCAATAATAACTCTATCAAAATTAAAACATTTGTCAATATATTTAGATCTTACATAGAAGACATGATTTTTATATAGAAGAAATACAAACAGGATATCACAATGAACATCAAAATTCCTATTACTAAAATGTAACTTATAAATTAATAATTTTCGATACATATCACCTTTAATTTATTCTCTTAAAACTGTGTATTTTTCTTCGATGATGGAGTGTGAAATAATATATTCCATGTTTTATTTCTAGGATATGGGAACCCCATAAAATAATTATATTCTCTTTAATTGAACTCTAATTATATACTTTAGAAACATCATTCAATCATTCAATACCTATCAAATCAAATTTAAGATCAACATTTTTACCATGACATTTAGATAAATCAGGGGTTATAGAAACATGTCTAAGTAACCACTTATGTATACGAGTTATGATTTATGGAAGTTCTCATAATGATTATCAATGAACAAAATAAATATACAATATTCATCCTTGAACATATTTTATATATTATGGTCCAAGTTTTTTTGTTGAAAATGTTTTATTCTTTTGACATAATATAGACCTCTATTGTCAATATATGAATCATACTCAATCATAAGATAAGTAAAACATTTTATATCAGATAAATTTTAAAATGTTATCATTGGGATGGTAAAAGGTAATTGGTATGAAAATTGATTCTATAATAAAAATTATAAAGAAAAAATAAGAAACGTAAGTGCATTATATGACCATCAGAGTTACAGTGGGTAGGCATCAGTGTTTTGATGGACCATTTCAATGGGAAGTTGAAACCTGAATTCCAGTAGAGTTATAGTTGAATTTCACCTAAATCATAGTGATATACATAGAGAAGTGGGTGAGAAATAGTTTTCCATAGAGGGATTCCAGTATATCATATCATCTATCCAATGGGTTTTAGTAGAAAATTTCACTTTCCTTATATTAGATTATGTGTCATGATATATTCCACTAGATTAATTATGGAACTAAATTAGAATTATATTGATATTTATGGAGAAGTGGGTGATTATAATTTTTCTCTAGTGGAATTATAATTTCTCATACCATCTATCTGGTGGGATTAATTAGAAAATTAAATTCAATAGAGTTCTAGTAGTATTAATCTATATTTATAGTTTTAGGCAAAGAGAAGTCGGTGAAAAACTATTTTCTCCAATGAAATTATAGTATCTCTTATAACATATCAAACTATTTTTTGTTTAAAATGTTATTTTATTTATATTTTATGTTTGAAATAATCTTACTTGACCCTCAACATCTATAAATCAAATCTGATGTGATTGGATGATTTTAAGTGACCAAATTGTTCAGGTTTATATAAGAGATAGTTATTTCTCTAGTAGTTTTTTAAATTTGAATTTCAAATTTGAAAGTGGAAAGTGGTTTTGTGTTTCACTTTGTTGTGTTAAATGAATATGTGTGTAAAAACATTGAGGTTGAAATTAAAAATAATAATAATTCACCCAATTATGTTTATATATAGTATTGTTATTTAAAAATAAAAATTCATGGTGGAGAAATGCATATATAGTTAAAATTGAAGACTATATGTGAAGAGGACAAAGGATATTTTTGGTTGATCAGTAGTAAATCTAGTTAATTAAATTTTTTTGATGATTAATTAATCATTTATAGATTAAAAACTCATTACAAGAAGAAATAAGATTCTTGGGGATCCAGGATAGTTCTTTATTCAATGAATTTATGATTTTTAGTGATTAAAGTGTAAAGGTTATAATTTATTCTCTATTTGATAACATTTGGAGTTTTTTACCATAGGTTTACGACACTATTTTATTGTACCATTGAATATGAATATTGTATTGTGTGAGACAAAATCATATTTATAAGGAGACATTTTTTACACAAGTTCAAGGATAAAACCTACTCGTTGTAACTATTAGATGTTACTAGTGGATAATATGAAAATGGATAATATAATTCTATCTTAATGATATAACCATTGATTTTGAATTGTGAACCTTATAAATATCTATTCACATTGCGGTGATATAGATGTAGTTGATTTAAAGAAGTCATTGAATTAAACTTAATTACATTATAAAATATATTATTTAAAACAATGATTATAATATAACTTATTTTAAAACATCATAACTGATAATGAAGTTTGAATAGTATAGAATTCAAAGATTTCAATTAACCAATTCACCCACCTCTCAATGAATATATGTGGAAGATTAATCTGTTTCAATGATTATTTTATGAAAATTTTCCATGTTACTCTCTGAATGAATTAAAGGTTTTTAATTGTTAATGTGATATGTGATCTCTGTGTCGAATCTGAAGTTATGGTCTCAATTTTAACATTCATCATGGATTATATTGATTTAGGGAATAAAAAAATTTACACCATATTTTTTGAGAATAATTATAATATTTTTAATGAAATAATTATGTTATACTTACTCCCATTTAGTATAGATGTTTTGACATTACAACTATTTTTTAAACCAAATAATTAATGGTAGTATTTATTAATAGGATGGAATTAAAGATCCCTTTATTGAATAAAAAAAGAAAACCTCTTTTTAAACATCGGAAAATATGTATCCCGTTGCAGTCATAGATAAAGAAATTCCTTAAATTGACCTGGAGGTCAGAAAATATACCTGAGTGTTCTATGGGAAGAAAACATCATGATGAACAATAAAAAAAGTATAATCATCCCTCCCCTAATTGAAATTACAACAGAAATATCTGTCAATGAAGACACATTTCCCTTTCTAAGAATTTGCACATTACTGGTCCAACACAACATAGAAGATCATCTCTCCCACTCAAACTAGCTTATAGGAGGGAGGGATAGATAATAGGTTTCAGCACACATATCCCTCTTTCAAGCTGCCCAATCGACAATACTTGTGTGTAAATAACCTCACTGTCAACCTTATGCAACAAAAAAGTAGTCCAAAAACATTATACCAAATAATATTAGGGTGCCCATCCATCCAAATATGGAATATGGATGAATAATGGAAATCAACACACCTATTCCTATTTTGTGGCCCCTACCCAGCAGTACCTATTAAAAAATACCCCTCTATCCAAATGAACCAAGATAGACTTCATAGTAGACAAATACATTTACAACCTAATCAAAAAATTATCCCTATCAACTATTCATTTTAAAAAATGCTTGAAACCACCACTGAAATATGATTTCCTCCACTTGTTCACCAGCCAAATGACCTTTAACATCAATGTAACACACTCAACTAGCTTCCAATTACCTTAATACATTACCACCAGTCACTACTGGTCACTAACAATAATACTGATAGACATTTTTGGTAGTCACCACTCACCATCACCAATCCAATCTTAGCCTCCGTCATCGACCGATGTCATAGAAACTACATTCACAATGAATGATCCATGGATGTTTTGGATTCCCTCATTGATCAACCTAAAAACCTCCCATGCCACTAGGATCAAGAAGATAAATACCATCACCGCCACTCGGGAATGGAAATACAGTCCACCTTGATGCTCTCTAGTGCTGAAGCCACATCAACATCATCATGGCATCCATCATCACCTCCCAAAAACTCCTACACCAAAACAATGACACCTCCATCATATCTCATAATCACAGGATAAGGGGTGAATGATAAGAAGAACAAACAAACTAGGTCTAGATATGATCTGATCAGGGAAACTGAAATAAGGGGAGGAAGACAGATCACTAGAAATTGACTTTTTTGAGACATAATAGAACTACTAACTTATATTGATTAGGAATTATGATCAAGATTGGATTTTTTCCATATAATTATGTCCACCAACAACATCAAGAGGTAGGATAAACCATCACCATGGAAGTGGATTCATGTCAAAACCCAAATGACTAGGGTGTGTGGATATATCCTTCTAACTCTTGGAATATAAGAATCATAATGAAAGATTCTATAAAAATTTAATTTGATTTAATGAATACTAATATTAATTTCCATAAAATTAATTACATATAACTAGTTGGGGTTGTAGCCTAGTATAAAAAAGAAACATGTAATTTTGTATCAATCCAGGTTCATGTCCTAACAGTTGGAAATTTCAGAGGAGTTGGAATTTTACCTAGAATGTGTCAGTTGGGTGATGGTTCTTCACTTGGTGTTTTGGTGAGTTTTGAATGGAGGTGGGGCTCATCGGTCAAGAAAAGAAGGCAGAATGTAGGGTTGTTGGATGCTTTTGGCTGATGATGGAAGGTAGGTCCGGTGTTCCATCGACAACGAATGATGATGAGGGTGGGGCTCATGGCCGTGGGTGGGATGCGGAGGCGTCATCTCAAAAGAGTGGTCATCGACCACTAGTGGGTGACAAGACTGTTGTTGAGCTAGAATAATGGGTTCATGAGGCTTTTAGCCGACCTGTGGGTGGAAATGGGCCTTTTCGAATGGGATGATAGGTAGTGGTGGAACAACATGGAAAAATATGAAGATTCCAAAAAGGTATAGATCTAGATGGTTTTCAGAGAATAACTTACTAGATTCACAAGGCCATTATATTTGTCGAAGGAGAGGGTACGACATATGTGTAAATTATTATGAAGAAAATATTTTTTTTCTACTTTTATATTGTAAATTAGGTTTGTTTTTATAGGTATGTACTCTACTGTATATATTTTATCTTTTTTTGTATCCTATTTTATGTGTTTTTAGATTTTGGGTTGTGTAGTCTATTATATTATTTTATAAATTCTTTTTTTCCATGTTGGTTTTTAAACAAAATGAAAATGAAAGTAATTTATAAGAATTTTTTTGTCAATTATTACATATAAACAATGTTGAAATTCATAAGTGATTTTTTAGGTGGAATTTCTACATAAGTTTTATGTAATAACAAATATTAAAAGTGTTTTTCAACATCCATTATTAAATAAAACTTACATTGAATGTCATATGTGATTTTAAAATTGGAATTTCAATGCTGTTTTTTGTAATAATCAAAGTTGAATATGTTTTTTAATACCAGTTATTACATAGAACTGATATTTAAAATCATATGTTATTTTAGAGTTAGATTTCAACATCAGTTTTATGTAATAACTGAAGTTGAATGTTCTTTTTAATGTCATATTTTATTGAAATCCGACATTGAAATTATTTGGAAAATTTTCACATCAAAATAATAATACTTTTAATGTTAGTTTTTCGAAAAAATGATGTGAAATTTTTATGTTTTATTTTCTATATTGTTTTTAATATAAAACCAACATGGAAAATTATTATCAAAGATAATATATAAAAAAAAGTTTAAAACCCCTTTAAATTGTCTTCTTAATTAATGTGTAGATGTTGTTTTTATTAAATACAACATTGAAACTATTCTTTATAATGACACCTGTGTAAGAATTGGACAAAAACATACATTATAATGTAAAAAATCTATGTCAAAATATATTGTTCCACTAGTGTGGATAGAAATTTAAGGATATGTCTACTAGGAAACTGATTACTCAGGCTACTAAAAGAATGGAGGGACCGTTGGCTACCAAGTAGTCTGAGGATCTAGAGGAAATTTAGATGATTGTCACATCAGGTGTTTTGTAGGATCAGAATTCACTAAAACTACTATAGATCTAGGATTATTTAGCGCTAGATTTTATTAGTCTTAGAGATAAGATTTTATAAAGGATAACGTTTTTCAGTGGTAAAAAAGTGTTTATAAATGAAATATTTAACACCAATTTTTTAGTGTTGATAAAGGCTATCTTTATCATTTATAGCTAATGAGCAGATAAAAGGCAGAGGCGAGTCCCACATTGAACATTCGGGTGGTCGAATGCATCTTTTTATATCATGTTGTGGGACCGAAACACTAAAAACATATTGTGGGGTTGGGCTCCCACATACACTCTACAAACACCTAAATGTGCATATGAATAGATGCACATGCCCACACAATTCTTAGATAACCCTCCGCTCATCGGGATACACTCTCTATAGACCCCCTGAAGCGTTGGCCCACCTTTTACTCACCATGGTCCATGCTCAATAGGCCTTCCCTGTTTACAACTAGCTGAGTTAATTAATATTTTTATAATTAAATTCTAATTCCATATATAAAAATATATATTGATATATATGAACATGTTAAATATAAATAAATAAATATATATATATGTGTGTGTGTGTGTGTGTTTTAAATCTGTTTGGTTTTAATTGTTATATGTTTAACATATTTCAAAATCTATTCGTTATAAATATGTATTTATATTTATTACTTTTTTATAATTAAATTTTTATTTTTTATAAGAAAAAATTGATATATTGATTATGAATATATATATATATATATTTATATACATATATAAACATATTAATTTATATTAAATATTGACATTTATTAATATATATATATATTAATATATATTGACATATATTAATAAATATTATATTAAATATATATATATATAATTTATTAAATTATATATATATATACTAATAAATAACATTTTAGTTATTTAATTAAAATTTAATAAATTATGAAATTAATATATATATATATATATATAATTAAATATGTAATACAATGTTTATAATTAATAAAAAATATATATATTTGTTGAATACTTATTATACTAATTTAATAAATAATATATTATTTATTATAATATATATATATATATATTAAATTTAGTCATTGTTATAAATAATCATTTCCCCGCTAAATTTTTAAACAATTTTCTTAACATCGAATATTTTTAATACATTTGTAATTTACATAATTAATATATATTGATTTATATTTAAACATATATTCAGGTGAGTTCATGGTCTAGACTAGGTCAACCCCAATTTTTTTTTATAATTTAATTTATTTAATTTAATATATATATATATATAGTAATACAAAATATGTTAATTATACATATATATGTACATATATATATAATTATATAGTAAATATACTTTTTATAATTAGTAAAAATGATTAAAAATATTTAATACTTAATATACTAATTAAATAATTAATATATTATTTATTTCTATATAGTAATTAAATACTTAATATTATAATTAAATAATAAATATACTATATATATATAATATTATTTTTATATAATTTTACTCATTTTTTAAATTATAAACAATATATTTATTGTTTAATTATATATATAATTAAATTTCCCTCATTTTTAACATGAATTCATTTAATATAATTTACTCGTTGATAATGATAAGTGTGTGCTTACTTTTTTTATATGTTATAGATTTTAGATATTTATTCATTTAATATTTTTTTAATTTATTCATTTTTAATTTTTTATACATTATTATTCATTAATATATTAAATATCAATATAATTTTTTCAGTTTTGATTTTTTCAATGTTCTGTATTTTATGTTACCCATTTTGTAATATTTATTTATTCATGTTTTTTTATTAACATTTAATGTTTTTAATATGGTTGTAATTTATATAATTAATATGTATTCATTCCATTTTAATATAAATAATTATTCATCTTTTTTATTTTTTTAAAATTATCTATATATTTCATAAGACTTATTATTTTTATGATTTATTCATTCTTATTATAATTTATTTCATTGATTGATGAAACAAATTATATAATGTCAATTTTCAATTTAACATATATCAAACATGTATACATATTTATGAATTAATTTCACACACAAAAATATTTACATAATTAATGGAATATTATATAGAAATGCCAACGAGGCCATACCCAAGTGGTAGGGTGTCATGACCCTCCATCATCAAGATGAGGGAATGGATGAAAAAGTGACATGGCCTTCTGTGTTCAAAATCAAAAAGATATAATGACCCCTGATTCCTACCTCCAGTTGGCCTCGGGGTGCCGACCAACACCAGGGGTATACAAATCTTAGAAAATGGGAAGAATTGCCCTTTTATAGTAACCAATACCAGGAGATAAGATGTATCAACCTCAAAATAACTCTAAGAAATATATGTCAAAGAATCCAAAATCCATCCCACATGCGTGTTTAAAGTAAAACTTCTAGAAATAAAATGAAAAACTCAAAAATACCAAAATAAAAATGCTAAGCAGAAACACAACAACTATCATGAGGCGTGAGCTGGTAGGGTCCAACACGGTCCACATAATCTCCTTGGAAACCTGATATAGTATAATATACGTAGGATTAGTATATAAGTATACTAATTAGGGAAAACCAACGTCTCTCATGAAGAAGTGGGGAAACAAACTGATGCACACATGAGAAAATATAAAAACCCAACATCACTTAACATGGTATACTATCCATCCCAAATTCTCACCAAATAATGAAAGTCAAGTAAATTAATATAATAATCATATCAATGATAGGGTACCTCAAACCACTTTCCACTAGTTAATTGTTCATCCCTATCATCGAATGTAATGATGCTACCATGCTCTTCCACACGCCCCACTACCACAACCTACCTTTAAACACCTAGGCCACATACCATATGCCGCTCGCAAAAACTAAGGAGACAACCACATCACATCCTTCCCATAGACACCTGGGCCACAAAACCACAACCTCGTCTTGAGGACACCAGGGAAATCACAACACATCTCATCCTAAAAGCACCTAGGAACCACACCTCACCCGCAGACAGCTAGGCCTCACAACCGCACCACAACCTTCCCGAATAAGCATGGGTTTCCAATGCCTAGACGATGGAGAAGATAATATCCAATAACCATCCATCCATCCTCCCACTAGGATGTTGGGAAAAGAATCCATCCCCCATAACAATGGGGTAATCATCATGACGTTCTCAACCTGGGTGGGGTGCATAAAGAAAATAACAAGGAACTAAAAGTATATATATATATATATATGTGTGTGTGTGTGTGTTTAAAAAACACTCAACCCAACCTATGGGTTCTCAGAAAAACAACATGCCCACAAAACATTTCTCTTACTACCACCTCTAATGCATAACCACATAGCCATCCACAGACATAATTCATAACCATAACCAATTCATTTAACCAATTATCATTATACAATTATGAATTAATTAATTTGTTAATTTATTCCATCCCTACTTAGTAAACTACCAATCATAGAACACCAAAAGTAACATCATTACCCACACACACTCCACAAAAGTCTTTGGAAACTCTGAGCGAAAGGCCCACACAAGGTAACACCATCCTTCTTCAAAACTATACCCCATAACCATCCTTTGTATCCTCACTACATGAAAATCACCACATCCATAAATAAAAGAAAACAAAACTAGGTCACAGTCCCACTGAACAACAAACCATTCCCAACAACCATAACACAACCCGGATGTAGACCCAATGTTCAAAAAGTTTATCCATTCCACAATCAATCAATCTCTCAGCCTCAAATTTTATTACACAGCCCGTACCACATACACAAACACACTCCCAACCACAAAACCACACAACTAGCACAAAACACAGAATCAAAAAGATCCATACACATCACACAACCACACCAAACAACAAGGTGTATTTAGTTTTATCAACCCTCATTCTTTTATTCCACTTTGATAAAACATGGGTTATCATAGAACAAGTTTGATCATGGGGAATCAATTTAATTAAATGGATATATGTGATTAATGAAGTTTTCATCTTCAAAACTATTCAATAGAATATTATCATCATGATTTCATATGTTTGTTGTGAAAACAGAGACCACTAACATTTATGATTATCATAAGTAATACAATCAACAAAAATCACTTCATGGATTAAAGATAACAGATTAAACAACACAATCATCGTCATCATGTTCCCCTCCCCTTATTTATTACTATGGTAATAAAAGCCATAACAAGACTGATTATCTTTATAACAGGGTAGGTTATCTTCATAACAATGGGATTCAACCGAAAACACAAATAGAAATTATTTTACCCACCCCACATGATATAAAAATAAATAAAAACTAAGGAATTCATACCTCAAAGAACAAATGATCAGAAACTCCTCATTGTGATAAAATAGAGGGTGCATGAGCAGTAGGGAATACTCCATGGAAAACTAGATCCAAAGGCACATCACAACACAAGACTCTATAGAAAAGGAAGGCTCTGGGCATACCAATAGAAAATGGAAACACACTGGGAAGAGAAGATATTGGATTAGAAGTTCCAGATCCTATATCAACAAAATGAAATGGTTTCAAGGTCCATTAAAGATGTACCATGGTTAATATAACACATTTTGACTATTTCAATGTCCCATGATCATTAGGATATTAAATATATAATTAATATCCTTTGAATCAACGTTATAAATGCTCAAACAATGTTTTAAACTGTATTTACATAAAAATTGTAAGAGGGGAGGAACTGTAAAAATAGGGAAAAGTAGTAAATGACTCACCGATAGGTGAGTCACCAATTTGATTCACCGATAGCAAGTCACTGATGCAACCCACCAACAGTGAGTCACTGATGAGACCCACTGATGCCTAACTCACCGACGCATGTCACCGATGCCCGACCTACCCACACCCATCCTACTGACGTCTGACCTAACAACCACCGACCTTCCCACACCCATCCTATTGATTCCCAAACTACTGTCACCGAACCTGTCGATTCATGGAATAAAGAAGCTGATCCACTGTTTCTAATTCACCAAATTTGATATATTGATGTGATCTACCGATGATGAGTCATCAATGGAAAAACTATAATTTTAAAAACTCTTGAAATGAGATACCCTTTACACCCAGAACAACCCAAACACTAGATCTTGAGAAAGTAATGGTGTGGGGAGGTTGGATCCATTATATCAGATACCACTAAATCTATCCTCTCCCTCAAGAATTCAAAACCAATCCCATAAGAAATAGGGTTCGAAACAACCACCCCATAAGATACCTCTCAAGGATAAACCACTATGTGTTGTTAAAAAGTTGTAGTGAAACCTAAATATCCAAGAAAACATACTCCCACATCTTCTACCCCAAAAATAAAAATGATACCCCACCCAAGAACCGATTTTTTGGACACATGAATTAGATAATTTATTCCTCCATATCAAGATAATGTCCACTCTGGGCGGTAATGACTCACTCGCATGGGTTTAATCGTACTAAATTTATGAATCTTGATTATAAATTAGGTCTTACCATACCCATGTTCATAAAATTATCATACGTTTATAGAATAAGGAAAAAAATCATCTCATACCAAATAATTTTCAAGTATTACATCAAAAAACAAAGCACAAAAGAAAAACTCAAAACAACTTCGGGTACTGGGCACACATCTGCGCTTATCGATCCCAAGTACTCTTCTCTAGGACACAATGCCTCCACAACACATGAAAAAAAATAATGGTCCATCCCCATAGAATCCAATCTTGATGATCTTGGACCCCTACTATCTACTTCATGAATGACGAGTCATCCTCGATATCTAACTCTCCCCAGTCAATGGCATGGGAGTCATCGTGAAGATACAAATAAATCTAATAGATGTGAAATACATAATAGATAATCTCCAATTGTGGTGTAATCAGAAACTAGCATGTGACTTTTCCAACTCACCCCCAAACCTCTAAAGTTTTGATAAACCTTGGATAAATCTTACTCCCTTAGTCAAACATCTACTACCCATGGAGAGAGGAAACCTTCAAGAACATGTGGTCTCCAACCTCAAACTTCAAGGGACTACTCTTATGATCAGTGTTTTCCTTATTCTAGTATTGTGATGCCTTCATGCTCTCATGGAAATGATGCACCTTCTAGGTCGTACTCTGCACCATGTTTGGACCAAGAATAGTTGCATCCCCAACTTATGTCCATAAAAAAGGTCAAAGACATGGTCACCCATACAAGGATTCAGATGGAAAAATAACAATGGAATAGTGATATCTATTATTATAAGGAAACTTTAACAAGGGCATGTATCACACTTAAGATCCACCAAAATCCAAGATGCATGCTAACTGCATGTCCTCCAATATCTGGATGGTCTGCTCAGTCTTCCTATCTGACTGAGGGTGGAAAGAAGTGTTGAGGTATAACTGAGTTCCAAAATCATGCAGCAATCCCAACCACACTCAGAAAGTAAAAATCATACCATGATCTAAGTTAATGGATCTTGAAACTCCATGCATCCACACCACCTCATCCATGTACCTTCTCACGGAGGAATCAACTATGCTTGATTCCTTAATTTCTAAGAAGTGAGCTGATTTCAAAAGTTGATCCACCACTACACAAATAGTATCACACCCTCACTAATACCTTGGAAATATTGTGATGAAAACCATTGAGATTTCATCCTACTACAACGTGGATAAATCTAGGGGATGCAACAAACTACCTGGAACATAGTGCTCGACCTTCACCTACTGGCACACTAGTCACTTTTCCACACACTCCGCTACTTCCCACTTTTTCCTAGGCCACCAAAATTTTTCTCTAAAGAAACTTTACATCATAGAATATCCCCAGGTGTACCACTAGGGGTGATCTATGAAACTCCTTGAGAACATCCTTGTGCATCACCACTAGAATAAACAGCTTCTCACAGAACCATATTTGATTCTGACCATCCTCTGACCATCCCTCTGGAGAATCACCCTGGTCAATGAGATCACGCATCACCTCAGCCTCCAAGTCTCCCCATTAAGACTCCTC
This sequence comes from Viscum album, assembly GCA_963277665.1. Classification (NCBI taxonomy): domain Eukaryota; kingdom Viridiplantae; phylum Streptophyta; class Magnoliopsida; order Santalales; family Viscaceae; genus Viscum; species Viscum album. Next base: position 626,905,755 of record OY728134.1, on the reverse strand, counting down.
CACCTAATGCTTCATATTTTACTACACCATCATCTAAAATAGATATCTCCTGTATCCATCCATCCTTGAATCTATGTTCAAGGCATCTAACTCCTTTATGGTCTTCCAAGCATCCATAGATTCCAAAATTACTTCATTCTATGACTTCCTTCTCAAATCAAAAGCTACAACATTACCCTTTTTTGAGGTGTAAAATATATCTATGTCATAATCATATAGAAACTCCATCCACCTACACTTCCCAAAGTTTAGTTCTCAATGAGAAAAGAAATAGCTTGGGCTCTTTTGATCTTAAAAGACCAAAAAATGCTCCCCAATGAGGTATTTCCGCCACATCTTTAGTGAAAACATGAATGATTCTAGCTCCAGATCATGGGTGGAAAATCTATGTTCATGGGTATGTAAATTACTAGACCCATAAGAGATCACTCCTCGCTAATACATCAGCACACATACCAATCCTTGATAGAAAGCATCAGAAAAATCCTCAAACATCACCCCTTCTTATGGAAACTAGAGCACTAGAGCACTGAACAACTTCCCCTTTAGATATATGAAATCTTCCTCACACTAATCACTCCATGAAAATTCATGGTCCTTCCTAGTAAAATCAATCAATAGAGCTACAACTTGAGAGAAATCAGGTACAAATATCAATGAACATCCAACTTGAATGTGAAAGCTGCAAACTTCTACCACATTCTTGGGTGCTACCCAATAAACAACTACCCTGACCTTATATGGTTCCACTTCTACACCCTATTGAGGAATCACATGTCTAAGGAAGTGGAACACCCATGTACAAAACATTCACTTGGATAAATTTCTGTAAATACGGTGGAATCTAAGGACCTCCAGGAAAATCCTGAGATACTCAGTATGCTCCTCTTAAGTCTTCGAGTATATCATAATTTCATCGATGAATATGATGAAAAACTGGTCCAAGAACCCATGAAATATAGAGTTCATAAGTCCCATGAACATGGATGGAGCGTTCATAACACTGCATGACATAACCACGAACAAGAAGAGCCCATACCTGCACCTGAAAGTAGTCTTCAAGATGTAACCCAACTTCACCCACAACTAGTGATACTCAAACCGCAGATTGATCTTAGAAAATCATCTTACTCTCCTCAGCTAGTCAAAAAGGTCATCTATCCTCGCAAGAGGGTAATAATTATTGACCATCGCCTGATTCAACCTCTTATAGTCTATGTACATCCTCATACCACCGTCTACCTTCTTTGAAAACAAGACCGGATCCCCCCTCAATGATACACTAGGCTAGATAAATACCTTATTCATCATATCATCAATCCGGATCCACATCTCCTGCAACTCAGAAGGCTCTATCTGATGAGGATCCATCAAAATCATGGAAGCACTGGGTTGCAAGTCTATTCTGAACTCAACATTACGTTAAGGGGGTAGAGTCAAAAACTCCTCAAGCAAGACATATAAGAACTCCCTAACAACCCTGGTAACCCCCACCATCCTTTAATCATTCGATTCTTCTGAAATCTTGGCCAGCAAGGAAATATGGGGCTTCATATGCCGATTACCCATCAAACAACTTCATTCACCAATAAAAGCCACAAATTTTCCATCCACATATCAAAACATGACAATCCTCTAGAATCAGTCGATGATATAATTAATGGAAAAAACTATTTTATTCTAAGGATGACATCATATAGGTGAATATATAGAAAGAATAGATCCCCACTAGATTGATATGACCTAAACATCAATCTATATCCCTAGAAATCATCAAAGAATCTGGTCTGACTTCTTAGTGTTGTAATCAACACCAGGGGAACGACATGAATCCCTATGTATTTTCCCAAAATAAATGATACAATAGGTTAAATGAAGGAATCATAATCTATCGAAAAACCAATTCACAAGAAATAGTATTGAACACACTGATTGTACCGCGAACAATCTCCAGCCCGATTAGAAATATTTCCTATATGTCATGAACCTAAACACACCCATATCATCTACCCCTCTTCTATAGGTGGAATAATTGACCATGCTTGGGTCGATGTCCCTAAATAATGAACTTAGGTTGTCCTCTGCCTACTCTATCTCCCCTCGGTGAAGCATGAGCTTGCTGTACCTACTGCTAAAATGGAACGGTTTGAAACTGCTAATGAGGCGGGTGTTGAATATGCCCACCACCAACATATCAATATAAATCTTGGAACTAACTATGAAGGTTCCTATAACCTCTATAAATGAAACAACTCGGTCCCAAGTCTTTGGTAATATCACGAGGACCAGAAGTTTTGAATTGGAACTGCTGAGGTCGACTCCCCACTGGCTGAAACCATGAAGTCCCTAGTGCCTGAGACCTGCTGCTAGAAGCCTTGTCCTTAATAGGGACCTTCTGGATTCTATATATCATTATACCTCCTCTCAAGTGTGTCCTATAAACCTCATCAAACTTATTTTGGACCTCTAAGTATATCATCAAGGTGAAGGGGGTAACTACATACAGGAGAGAAGGAAAAAGTGCCTCCTCTAACTGTATCTCCCAAGACTCCTCATCCAGAAAAAGATCTGTCAAAAAGGGAGGGAGATTATTGAACTAGATCCCTATATCCTATACTAACATAATACCCTACTGAAGGGAGAGAAAATCTTACCTCTTCTCAGCCTTCATGGTGAATGAAAGGAATTCTCCCCGGAACATGTTCTCAAAATCGGCCCACAGAACATCGGTCTGCTTCCACTACCCCAAGTAGAGCATACACCACTGATGTGCATCCCCCACATCTGGTTCACCACTAGAGGAACCTATTACTAATTCAGAACTCAAATCAATCTGAACATGATCACCATATTCTCAAGCCAACTCTCTGTCTTTGTATTTAAAACATGGACTTCATACTTTCCCAGAGTTTTTTGTTGGAAATCATGAAGCATCTTCTGCCACTGATCATCTTTCCCCACTAGTTCAATCCTTTATTGGTTGATCAGGCCAGATTACTGAGCCTCCACTACTCATACCACACGTAGATGAAGACCGAGTTCCATAGCTAAAAAAGTAAATAGGGAACTCTTAAACCGGAGTAGTATGGAAATAATTTAGGATTCATGATTTACTCATTGTTTATTTTAATTTCTAAAAACGCCCAAAACAAAAAAGAACACAATTCATCATGATGAATGTACCTTTCCTAGGTTATCTACCCTGAAAATGGTTTAGCCTCACTAGGTCAATCAATTGGCTCAGATTCCTTGCATCAGATCACAAGGGGCCCTAAAATCTCATGACCCAGCCGGTCTTCCCCAGCCTATGTCGTGCACCAAGACCACCTAATACTATTTCCCTACCATCCCATGCAATCCTTACTATTCCTAACTCCAAAATCCATCCTATATCTCAACCATCACCTTTGATACCATTCTGTCATGACCCTATGTCCTTATGATGAGGGAAGGGATGGGAAAGTGTTGTGACCTTCCTTCTTTAAGAAGAAAAAGAGATAATGACCCCTGAGTCCCTCCTCTAATATCCCTCAGGGCCTACTGAAGGTTGGAATAATGGGTCATTATCTATTTTTCATCTTAAATAAGGAACTTCCTGACACAATCCCATCCCTTCCCTCATCATGACGAAGGTGGGTCATGACACAGTGGCTCATGCTTGGCATCCAAAAGACCCAATATCAAATTCGAGTGGGGGTGAATTTTTGGGTATTATAGTAGTAATATAAAACACATTATGTGGTACTATTACAGTTATAACTATTCTTTATATTCAATCCTTTGGACCATCAGTTTGGTTCAACGGGTCTTAGGGCCTTCAGGAGACCAAAAAGGCCTTCGGTTCACCATAGGATTTCAGGCCATAGGGCCTCTGAGCCAGATGAACCATGAAGCAGCCCAGGAAGACAATGAATGAGTGGGCATAGAAGTGGATTTAGATCAAGTAACATACACCAGAGTTGATCTATCTATATTTGAAAAAAGTGAGGGTATGATAACTACCATCGGTACTAGGCACTGTGCAGCTCTACATGTTGAAATGCTAGGTGATCATCCATGCGAGGTGGGAAGCTAGGCACCATTAATGATACAGATACTGGGGAGGGTAAAGTTCTAAGTGTAGTATATTTTTGGTTCTTTAAGGTCATGTATTGGGTCGTGTGCCTTTGGGCCTTCAGGTCATACACGAACCTTGTGTCTCTGGTTTGATGGTTCATGAAAGGGTTCCGCCTCAAACCTTAAAAATAGGGATTATCCAAAAATAAATAAAAATATATGGTGTTTGGGCTTTTGGAGTAAATCTTATATAGAAACACACACACATAATATATATGTAATAAATTAAAATTTTAATAATCATTTTAGAATTTTATTTACTAACATAATATATTTAATATATTTTCTTAAAATTGGTTAATTTTATTTATTTATTTTAAATATTATTTCACATAGAATTTTTTATTCATTTTTAATATTTTCTTATTTTTTTTGTAAATAAATAATTTTCTAATATTTCTTTATTCATATTTATTTACTCTCTTTTAATATTTTCAGTATGTATTCATATTCACTTCAATATGTATCCATATATCATTTTTTTAAAATTTGTATAATTAATAAAAATTATCCATTTTTTATTATTTTTAAGGTCTAATCAATTTTAACTATTCAATTTTATTCATTTTTAACATTCACGTATTTATGATTATATATTCACAAGTAATGCTAAAAATATATTTGAAAATACTTATTTATGAATAAATATATTTATAAATTTATATTTAATATATTTACTGTATTTAATATATTTACTATTTCTACAAATCTAAATATTTATAAAAATAAATATATATTTATATATATATTTTTAAAATTATTTATATAATTATAAATAAATAATATTATATTAAATAATTATAAAATTTTAATTAATATTCTTACTATATTTATATCTATATATATATATTTATTTTAATTATATATATGATTATATAAATATATATAAATATATATAAATATATAAATATATAAATATATATAAATATATATAAATATATAAATATATATAAATATATAAATATATATAAATATATAAATATATTTATAATTATATACAAATATTTATAATTTTTTTTTGATTTTTTTATAATTATAATTATAAATATATATCTATAATTATATTTATGAATAAATATTTACAATTTTAATAAAATATATTTATAATTATATACATTTATATTTACTTAATACTATATACATTTAAAAAAATTATTTCTGTTATTGAGATTAATTATATAGGTATTTATCAATGATTTTTATTTTATCACTCATAAAACCCCTCTTTATCAGCACTTTTTTTGATGCATTGATAAAACCCTTCATGATATTTTAAATAGAATAAGAACCTAAATTCTTTCCCTCGCATCAGTCAAGCTCTTATGGAAGTTCAAATTTGCTACTGCTCCCCCTTGACCTTCTCTTAGATGAATCAACTCTCTCTAATCTAATGTATGTTTTTATTTCTCCTCCCCTCTCATTTACCAGTGTCATTGATCACCTCCCTTGCACATACCTAGTCCAAACCCAATTATCATTTCTCATTTATTTATTACTTTCTACCAACTCACCTCCCCGCCATTTCTATCATCATCTTGTACTGACCACCCACCATCATGAAGGATCCCTCCAACAAAAACCCTTTCCCCATAATCCACTCCCTCAGTTGAATAATGTAGAAAGCCTTCCCCTCAGCCTTCCTGACTGCCTCAGCACCATCATTATCTCATTTTTTTTAATGGCTTGTATTGTAAGCTATGATAATTGGATATTGGCTTCTAGATTTTTATACTTCACATTATGTACTCGATCAAATATTTTACCATTATATATACAATTTTATACAAATTTTTATTATACGATTTGAGGTTTTTTATAATGGTGATGTTATGTGATGATTATTGTAGAAAAATTATAAGTTAATTGATTTGTAGATGTGATTTGAAGTGTGTATAAATTATAATTATTAATGATTTGAGGTAAATTTGTGATAAATAGGAATCCTATTTGTTTAATTACTATTTTATTCTAACAATTTAGTTATGAGAGGCTCATGAAATAAATGGAAACTTTGTAATAATAATCCATTTATGATCACATAATAAAAGTTATAATTTTCATTTTAGTGATATGTTTACTATTTTTTTCAAAATATTAATGAGAATTAGTGTGGGTTTAATTAGAGGAATTTTTTTTTATTTTTTTGGGGACTTTTTTTATTTATATTATTTGAAGGTATAACTTTTACTTTATTAAAATTATGGATTTTGGGTATTTAAATTCAAAAACAAATATAGGTTTTTAATAATTATTTTGAAAATGTTTTAAAATAAATAATGAATTTTTGGGAGTTTTAAATTCTAAAATAGGTTGGAAATTAAATTTTATTATTTTATGGTGATTTCAATGAAATGGTTTTGTAGTTGATTTAATATATTGGTTTTCAGAATCAATATCAATAGTTAAGGATTTTATATTTATTTTTAAAGGGATTATATAATTAACTGGGTAAATGGTGATTTTTTGTGAAAGTAAAAATTGAATTAATTTTTTTTAGAGAAAAAAATAATAATATTTTGTTTTAAAAGTAAACAAATAGGTTTGATTAAGCATATATATGATATGATATACCTATTAAATAGTATTATTATAGGGGTTTAATGTGTGTTTTATTTTAGGTATTTAAGAAATGATCATGTTAATATATATTCTTCAAGTTATAGAATTTATGATATTACAATATATGGTTTATATCATGTTCAGTTAGAGTTGAATGGGTATGGTGATTTCCTATTATGTGAGGGCAAAAATATTTCTTTTTGATTCATCATGTTTTCACCTTACATTTTGGAAAATAGGTATCTAATTGACCTGCCAATTCCTATAGAGGTTTGAAGGTGTTAAGAGTGTTATATTTATTTTTTGTATTAGAAAAGGACACCTAGTATTTAAGGTGTCTTTAGTTTTCCTTAGTTAATATACATGTTTAAAAATGTTTTTTTCAGATTCATTTTGTTATCTAGTTACCTTAAATATTATTTGTGGAAAGGAAAATTTTATCCATGTTTTGATGTGCGTGTGTATGTATAAGTTTCATTATCTTATTTATAACTTTATTTATATATATTAATCCATGCATATAATATTACTATTATTTTGATCTATTATGTTTCATTATTAATGTTTTGAGTGTGACCCATAAAAATATCTTATTTAAAACACATTTATCTCAGACACATACAGGATTAGATGATAGTGGAAGAATTTTATAATTTTTGTTGTAATCTTCCCTAGCCATAAATTTTGTATTGATTTTTTTAAGAATGAGTATACTCTATTTGGATATACCTATGAAGGTTTTTACTACTAGATGTGGGAGATATATTATAGTGATATGAGTCATTGTTATAGGCGGAATCAAATGTTTTGGATCTCAGTGAAGTGAAATCCACGATAACTCATTTATTTGGGAAGAATATTAATGGGATGTATTTATGGTGATTTTATGGAAATTGAATTTATTTTTTGGATATTTTATGATATGTAAAATATACTTAAGATTGATAAAATGACTATTTTTGAAATAGGGGTTCACCCGTGGGTTATAAAAATAATATTTTTTAAAGTATTTATATAATGTGTGGCTAAGAATAATGTATATAAAAATAGATTTACATGGAATCTAACTTCACTTCTATCATCAATAATATTTTCATCAATTTGTTTCATAAAATTCCAATATCCTTGAACTTGTGTCAATATTCCGTGATTACATGACCTTGTATGTTCTGGAAAAAGATATTTTTATAAAAATTTATAAAGATAGTTCAAAATTAAATAAAAATAATGAAAAATAATTTTCATGGGTTGTCTTCCATCCACCATCCAATAATAAATAAATCTTTTTTTTCAAACATATTTATTACCAACCTTTTTTCCATCACAACATCAAATAAAAAACATGGACCAAAAAAAAACAAGTTTACCCTAGGATTTTTCTTTTCATGACACCATATTGTAAAATGATAACTTGTGAGGAATTATAACTAATAATATTAAAAAATTAGATTCCCCTTATTAAAATTATGTATAACAATATCCTTTGATTATGAATATCATATGTGTATTTGTTTATTTTTTATGTATATGATGAATATTTTATGAACCTAATAGGATAGATACAAGTAAAAAATGGGCTCACGATAATTTTATGACAAATGGGTATGATGATGGAATTAATGAGTTCATCATGTGGGAAATAGATCATGCATATGAACCTTATCATATCATTTGTCATTGTTTATGTAGTTGTTATGTAAAAAAAATTATTGTATAAGTGTTGGAAGAATATTTGATTTGTCACAGAATTGATCAAAGCTATAAATATTGGACTAAACATGGGGAAACAATTTGAACACCGATTATGATGATATTATGGTTAATGGATCATTTTAAATGAATACCAGTGTAAATGATGATGTAGATCATATGGAAAAAATGACAATAGAAATTTAATGTGAGATTCATGATTTTCCAAATTTGATTGAAAAGTTAAATATCTATGCTAAGATACCATTTTATAATACTTTTACTAAATAAAAAACATTTTCAGTTGTATTAATGTTATATAATTTGAAATATGGGAGCAGATAGAGTGACAACAGCTTTACAGAACTATTTGGTCTCCTGATCGATATGCTACAATAAAAAAATGAACTTTCTTGTAAAACATATGATACTAAATGAATCATACATTCAATTCTAATGATATCTAAAAAATTACATGCTTGTCGAAATGATTTCATATTGTTCCATAAGGACCATGAATCCCTCATGAACTGTGGTGTGAATCAATACAATAAAGTTTAATCAAATACTTTGAATGTTTTATGGTACATTACTATCATTCCATGGTTTATATAACTAAATGGATGTTACGAAATCATGAGATAGTTGACATGGTGAGAAAATACAAGAATTAAATATGGGAAACTATGTCATCTTGAAGATTCTCTTCAGTGGAAGAAAATTTATTGGGAGTATTATTAATTTGGAAATTATCATAGAAAATTTAATCTTGTGTTATCTAAAAATGGAATAAATCCTTGTCGTGTATAGAGTAGTAATCTCAACACATTTCTAGTTAGGTTGGTAAATTATAACATGCCTCCAGGGTTATGCATGGAGTACAAATACATTATGTCGTCTATGCTTATATCTTGACCAAAATAACCTGGTATTGATATTGATGTCTATTTGGATCCACTGATCGAATATCTAAAAATTATGTGTGTTAAAGGCGTTACAATGCATTATTCTCCTAAAAGTGAATAATTCCCATTGAGGGCCATGTTTTACTGGAAAATAAATGACTTTAATTATTATATAAATTTTTTAGGACATACTGCCACAATTGTGGGCAAGGGGAGCACTCAGGTTTTATCAGTTCTAATCTAAAATCACTGATAAAAGGGGGACTTTTATCAGTGCTAGAAAAAACTACTGATAAATCTACGCTTTATCAGCGCCTACAAAAAGAGCTGATAAAAAGGTGACTTTATTGGTTCTAATAATAGAACAGATAAATTTTTTTAACATAAAATAGTAATAAATTATATAAAAATATTATAATTATTTTCAAAAATAATGTTTATATGTTTACATTAAATAAATAACCTATGTTTATTATATTTATGTTTTGGTTATGTTTATTATGTTTATTTTTTTAGTTATATATTTATTATATATTTATTATACTATATTCTTATAATATTACATATAAATAATTTTTAATATATATATATATAAATACTTATTAAGTATATATTTATTTAAATAATTTTTTTTTCAAATGAATATGTCAATTGATGGGTATATTCATATTCTTATGAATATATGTTCATTGTTTACCCTGGTGGTTGGCAATATATACGATAGTACTATATATACTTGGTGTATTCATTCATTCTTTATATATCTGAAGCTTTATCTTCTAATAAATACATAAAATCATAATAAATATATTTAAATAAAAAATAAATGTATTCATTACATTTAAAAATATAAATATTTAGTTATATATAATCATATACTTTTTAAATATATTATATATAATTATAATTATATATAACTAATTAAATATAAATATATTTAAATAATTATAAAAATACAAAACATTTTTTTAAAATGATAAATATATATTTATGAATATCTTTTGAACATATATATGTATAAATATACATATTTAATGAATATATACACAAACACAGACATATATATATTTAAATACTTATGAAATTAAAATTAAAATTAAAATATCAATTTATAATTATATATAATTAATTATAATTTAAATTATAAAATTATATATATATATTCAATTACAATTTATACACAAACACAAACACACACATATATATATATTTAGTTATAATTTAAATTATTAAATTATAATAACTATATTAATAATATATTTTTATAAAATTATAACTGTAATAAAAATATTGGTTATAACTTTATAATTATGAATAAATGGTATGTTTTATCAGAACTAATTAAGAAGCGTTGATAAATTGGACCCTTTATCAGTGCTAAAAACTGCTGATAAAGTCTTGTTTTATCAGCGCTTTAAATTGTATAGCTGATAAAAATTACCTCTATCAGTTCTTTTTTACCCCTCATAAAGATGGGCCTCTATTTGCAATACAAAAGCGCGGATAAAGGTGTGTTTTATTAGTTCTTTCAAATTTATTTGTGATAAAACATACTTTAGAAATTCTTTTTATCTAGTGTTGATAAAAGTGTCTTCAGGTTTTATAAAAAACCCTATGTTTATCCTCCTTACTTTACCTCTCAAGATATTGCGGAAGCCGATCCCTACCGTCGCCGCTTTAGACTCTTCTCCTCCCTCCTATCCTCCCTCCCCTCCTACCCCTTCCTCCTCCTTGTCCACCGAATCCTCACCACCGCGAACTGAGCTTCACAGTGTGGTTATCCTCCTCCGAACCTCTCCTCTACAAGTGACTCTCTTCCACTCAGCCCCTCCTTTTCTATGACTCTCCTCCCCCTTTTCCTCTCCTCCATCATGCCTCTCCTCTTCTATGTCACTCTTACATTGCGAAATCACCTCTTCCATGTGTAGAACCACAACTCCATAGTTATTTTCTCCACATTCTCATTGGGTTCACATATTATAGTCTAATATTCATGGTGATGTTTTGAATTTTATGGGCTAAACGCCCCACCAAAATGTCCATTGGAGGTCCTTTTTTGCGTATTAGATATATTTGGTAAAATTCAATTTGAAAATAGAATATTTTTAATTGATTGGTTTAAAAATCTTCAATGAAATGTGGGTTGTCATCATGGTTATTTAAAAAAATTAAAAATGTTTTTCCATACATTCAAAAATAAAATTTTTATCAACCACTCCTATTTTTTTATTACTCTTATATATTTTTAATGATTATATTATTAAATATTCATTTTAAAATGAAATTTATTCAAAGTTTTTCCACTTTTTTATTGAGAAAAAGATGTTTTTTTATGTTTCTATTATAAAAATTATTTTTAAAAGTAAATGTCTTCAATTTATTTCAACTTGATTTACTAAAATTGTTATACATTTCTCAAGTTTCCATTATTGATGAATGTTTTTAGCAATTGACCTCCATGATTATGCTCCAAATCTTATTTGAGAACCTAAACCACCAACTAGGTCTCATTACTCATTTAAAAACATCTACTTGATATTTCCCAACTATAACACCCAAATCTAAATCAACAAGATTGAGGTGAAGTGTTAGATGACCTCTTGTATTCTTCCCTGTACAAAATATTTTTCCCCCTAGTGGTGAGGGAATAAGTGGAATCATGGGGATACTTCCCCCTTGGTATATAATAATAATCATATTAAATAATGTTAGAAATAATAATCAAAGTAATAAATTAGATCCTAAAAGGAAAAAGAAGATCATATAACAAAAATGTCAACCCATGCTATAAAAATATAACATACATTAACTAGTACAAAAAGTCAAGAGGTCCCAATATGTGATAGAACCATAAACAATAAAAAAGGAAAAATAAATAAATAAAGAGTTATCTCTATAAGGATCCTGGAGTCTATCTTGATGTCGCCTCGATTAACCTACTCCTCTGGTATAATTTTCCTACGCAAGGCCACTACCATCATCTGAAATCTAGGTTAAGGAAGTCTGCACACGCTCTGAGATGCCCGTGTAGGGTGTGAGTATAAAACATACTAGGAAAACATTTTTATGTTCTTAACATAAAATAAATATTTATATATATGTTTATATGATGATAATAAAGTAATGTAAAAAGTAAAAAAAAAATCTCATGTTGGGTCATCGTGCACTAACTGGGCTGACACGAACCCCAACCCTACTAACTTCGACTCTATATTAGAAGAAAAGATACATATGGTTTCCATGATTATCATAATAGTCAATATGGATAATTTAATTCTCATAATAGGTCATAATTCAATCATGACTTAGGTTAATCCATAAGTACATCATACCTCACCAATTATCTCATGTCAAGCCATAAATCCATAATGCACCACTAACTATCTCAGTTCATGTCACATGTACATCATGCCTTGCTTCATTATTATATGAGGCCAAAAGGATATCATGTACCACTATTTTTCATTCAATACCCCCACCATAATCATCATTCATCATGTTGCACATTCTTCCCATCTAAGGGATTAACAATTTCATGAAGGATCTATATGTCACCGTGATACCAGATGACATAAGTCTACATCTATACACATATATTTAAATAATATCCATAAAAACGAAATTATTGATCAATACGCATGAATAAACATGTTATATTAATTGAGGTATCATCTGTCACACACACAAAATCATATCTTATTAAGAGAGGTCTATTGGGTCACACACACACACAATAATTTCATACCAACAAAAGTATTATGGAAACACACACAAACAAACATGAATTTTTTATCGTAAAATTATATATAATTTCTATAACATGGTAAGGAACATCCTAATTTAAAGGTATCAAATCCAAACATCATGTTTCTCTAACTAAAAAAATCTCAGACACCAATGATCCCTATAACCGACCCCAAATCACCATATAAGGATTCAAGAGGGAAGATTCAAGAAGAAGAACATGTCAAGGGATTATATTTGTTTATATATACCCAAAAAGATCCAACATAATGATCAGATCTAGATAAATCTGATAAAATTCTATAAAAATTTATTTATAACTTTATTTACTTCGAATATAGAAGTAATCACATTAGATCATTAAGAAATTACTAAATCTAATCCTGATAGTCAGGATCTTATGTATTTCCTATGGAGAAGAGATAAGTTCTTATATGAACAGGAATAATGGAGGGAAAATAGATCACATACCTTGAAATTATTTGGACTAACATCTATACATCTAATAGAAATGATTTATAGAGGGATGTAATTCACCAAGAACAACAAATAGAGTCCCTTTGTTTGAGATCCTTAGGTATAAGAGGATGAATTAGGTGTTTTAGGGAGTGTTTGAGTTAAAAATCCAATTTTTGGATTAACTAATCCCACCTGAATGGTTTGGTCTCACAGTTTATCAAATTGTGAGCCAACCATGCAAGGATCATTTCCACATGAGGGTACACTCAAGGTTTAGCTGCAGGGTTTGGTTAACCGTGTTCCAATCATGATTTTTTTTTCTATTTTGAGTTATATAGTTACCTTGGGAATGTTACATAACATAGATCTAAATATCTTCCAATCATGTTCCACCCCCAATTCCTCTCCAATAGGCTACATAATTTCTAGGTAAAATCACATGGTCTTCCATATCCATAACACCACTTAAAGGCTTATAAAACCCTCTAAAAACACCTATCAAATACCTAAGAATTCACCCAGAAAAATAATAACTAAAATCATTTAAAACAAAGGCTCAATATGAGGAATAGCACACTAAAAAATTCCAAGCCCATTACAGTCTCCCCTATATGGAATTATCATCCCGAAGAAGTGTCTCAATAGGTCTTTCTTAGCCATCATGGGACACTGATCCTACACATTAGACTCTCGATTACACTATTCTTCTTGAATACATCCATGATTTCAAAACACAAATCATATGCACCATCTTCCTTCTGAATAGATTTTCAATCCAATAAATAATTCATAGTTTATGTATCTCAAATAATGAATTTACCTCCAAATAAAATTCTTTATTATCAATCACATAGGAAGTATCCAACTTATACTTTATATATTGAAATATATGGAAGACATCATGCACACCTCAATGTCATGGAGGAGGATCCAATTGGAAATAAACCATCGTGATCTATTCCACTATCTCGAATGGTCCCACAAACCACAATTCCAACTTCCCCTACCTCCATAAGTAAGGGTTCAAAGATGAACCATTTATAATGGCATCAAAGATAGTAAAAGTATTTTATATTCCAAATCCCACAAACCAAAACTAGTCAATTGTTCTGTTATCGACCAAAAACAGTGAAGAGTTAGAATAAAATTCAATGGAGGATAACCCCTTCATTGTGACTTTACAATCATTTTTTAGCTATCCCTGTGTTGCTGGCATTATTAATTTCATAATAGACCACAATAAATGGATTTGGATAGTCAGTAGAGGGGTAAAATCCCTTCACCCTTTAAAAAACAGAGTCCAATAATCCGGTTATAGTTTTTTTCGTATATACATCATGTTACTTTATGTTAATATCTGTTCAATTCTAATTTTATTTTATATAAATTAAATATTAAACCACTTTTTCAGATAATGAATTCTACACATGAAGATTTTCTCAATCCCTCGGCACAACAGGTTTCCCAACCTGCTGCTACTCACAGTGTAGATGAACAAATTTATCTCAACATGTTGCCTTATGTGAATATATGTTCGTTGATACTTCTAGGATATGTAAATTAAATTTTAAACCACTTTTTCAGACAATTAATTCTTCATGTGATGATTCTCCCAATCCCCATGTATAATAGGTTTCTCAACCTGCTGCTACATGCAGTGTAGATGAACAACAGGTTTCTCAACCTGTTCTTTCTCCCAGTATAGAGGTACAACCACCATCAGCACATGCCAATGCTATCTCTCTGGAGATGGAGGAACATATTAGTGATAGTGGATCCAAGGAAATGAAAGGTGATGAAGCACTGGTGACATAGAAAAATTAGGAGTGTCGTAGTTTGATGGTATTAGAAAAAATCATTAAGGATAAAGAGAAAGGCATAAAATAATAGATTTTATGGAATATCTTGGGCCAACATGTTAACCCCAACAAGGCCATGTTCGGTAGTTACATTGGAAGTGTCACTCGGAAACGCGTGGTGATTGGTGTAACTTTGTGGAAAAATATTATTCCAGAGAATAAGACACTAATGTGGGGAGATATTATGGTAACATAATGATATCATTTGTTTAATTTAATAAAAATTAAATAATGAATTATTGACTTACAATTCATCATCTCTTGCAGAGTTCATTTATAATAGATGAATCGCACAAAGTCTATGTCTTAAGGGTTGTTGGAAGGATTCATAGGGGATTTCACGCATTTTTAGAAAAATATCATCTTAAAGATGTTGAAGGGAAAATAAAACCATACCCACCTATTATTTATGAACACCTGATAACCCATGAATTATGGGATGTGTTTTCTGGCCACCGTGCAAAGTAGTATTTTTAGGTACGTTGTGTCTGGTATGAAGTTGTTTGATGGTAAATGTATTCATAACTTTTATTAAAACTGTTTTATTTATGAAATAACAATTGAGTGCTAAAAATAAACAACGAGAATCAAAACTAGGTTACACATATTGTAAAGCAAGGATGTGGTACACATAACTTGAAAAAAAATTGGTATGAACTTTAAATCTACCATAATACTTTTATGTGACATTAAAAAACACAATAATGATGTTCTTTTGTTTGAATACATCTTGAAGATTCAAATTCCACAACCACTTCCACCACACACCATGTGCTATGGAAGAAGGTACGTGTAACTAAATATGGAAAACTAATAGAGGAAAACACACAAAAAGTGTGGGATACATGTGTATGTATGAAGAAATAAAAAAATTTGCTTTAAATCGCCATTACATAACAATGATTACTTATTTTACTATATTTTATTACCTAAAATGGTCAATAGAATCAACAACACCAAAATTGAATCCAGACATACTTTTAGTGTCCTTGAAGTAGCCTGAAAAGTATGGTCATGATAGAGGTATGGTTTTGGGGTAACACCCCAAACATATTTTGAGAAAAAAGTTAAGTGGGGAATCAAACTGAGGAAATGAAAAAGATGAGAGAAAAATTATATATGTTTCAAGAATAAATATAATAATAGAGAGAGAAGATATCATATTTGATGTGGTACTAAAAGAGAAGAAAGAACCCAAGAACATCCTGCGTGTGAAGATCCCGCCCCACCCCCACTAGTTTTTAGGGGAGCCATTCCCCTCAAAAATAATTCTTTACTGAGGTAGCTAATTTTCTAATAATTGTTTTTGTGATATTTGAATCACATAGACACTATACACTGATACCTTTACTATATTGATATTTTATAGGGTGAAAATAACTGTGATTTATATCTATCAACACCCACCCAACACCTTTTAGTGAGGTTCACAGTGTTCAATATCCAGAATGACATGATATACACATACAACTTACGATAGATCATGTTAGAGTGTTAATTAACGTATCCTTAGAGCTGAGCGCTGACCTACATATTCTAATTAAGGATGTAGATGTTCATACAGTCAACAATTATCTCAGAACATTCATTTCATGGCCGTCACATCTTGTATAAAATATTTCGACAATGATTTATTAATTTCTAATTTAATTTTTGAGATAAACATTAAACATTTAATGAAAAAAGTTCTGAACCGATGTTTTGGTCGGAGTGAAATCTCAAGAGGGGGTGAATTGAGTTCCTACTTAAAATTTCTGCTAAAAATATTATTTTTAAAGGATCCCCCAATTTTAAAACGGACTAGTTAATTTAGGAAATAGAGATGTAAATGTTTAGTTGGTCAAGAGGTTTCTTAAAGGGTGATTAATACTTAGTTGAATCAGTGTAAAACACCTATTCAACTTCTAAAACTTGTTTACTGAATTATTGAAATACAAACACTAACCAAAACTAGCTATCAAAGTGAAATAAAAATAGGTTTATGTTTTAGAAAATATAAAAAGAGGAAAAATAGATAAAACAGAGTATAAAAAAATATAGTGCACAATGAAGAATAATAAGAGGTTTAGTCTCAAGATGATACTTAATCCTCTCCACTTGGCGATCACCTGCCACCAAGCAGTTTATATTAGAGATAAACTTGATACACATCCTGTATCGGGCTTTACAACAGTTTTCAAAAAATGTCAAGGGTTCACACCTTCTACCACTGTTCTTTGTGGGAAAGACAAACAATAAGAACACACACGGCCCTTCCAAAGTTTTACATGGGAACAAAATGTATGTGAGGTTCAATGTAAGGATTTTCAATATCATTCACTTCTAGCATAGGATACAGTGTGTGAAGTAGACAGACACAAAACTCAAAAATGTAAAAAGAAGAAACACAATAGAGAAAATATGATGATATAGAGTTTATAAGGATCTAGTTGTTTGCAGTTCATCTCTTGACTCCTTAAAGTGAAAAATTTGAAGTCTGAGCCTATCTCTAGAAGTTGCCTCCAAAACAGAGTGTTGCAACTCAAGGTACTAACTTTCAAGAATTGAGTTTTTTTGGTTATTTAGTTGATTGAAAGATTATGATACACAAAAGGTATCCTCAATTTTTTTTTCCCGAGATGAACATATTGATGTTCTTGGGGTTTGTAGTGAAGGTTCTTGAATGGTTCTTCCTTGTTCTTTAGTACTTTCTTCCTCTTGAATTTAACTTCTGGACTTCTTTCTTTTTTTCTCTGTGCCTCTTTATATCTTTCTTCCTCGGTAGTTTTCTTTCATATTTGAGGTCTGACAACATAAGTAATTAAATCACATGAAATATTTATCATACCTCATACTGTCATGATATGGTCTCCTAATATGTCTACAATAAGTATTAACTAAGTCAGAATCATTAAAGTTAGCAAATATGACTGTGATAAAAAAATATCAAGATTTTGACAAGTTAAGGGTATCATTAGACTAGTAATTGTAGCCTTCGTATTGGTAGGCTTCAACATCAGATGAACATCGGCAACCTCCAACTGTAACCTTCCATCGGTATCCTTTAGTAGTAGGCTTTCATTATGGACATTTATTTCAGTGACCATGTATCGGTGACCTTGTATCGGTGACCTTGTATCGGTGACTTTGTATTAGTGACCTTGTACTTAGATAAATTATGTAGTGTAAGCGATACCAATCAAGCAGTGAGATTTAGATTATATGAATATTACTCTATAGAAACCAGAAACATTAATGAAACATAATTTACATACAATTAATACATTATTATCACATACATGAAACAAGATTTGGGATTATCAAAATAGGTGAGTCTAACAATTTCCCTCTTTGTGATTCACAAAAAGGCATATATAACAAAAGTAGAGAAAATGTAGTGTTTGAATTAATAAAAAAAGAGTAAAATAGAAAAAAAATACACCAATCCCTATCAGCTATGACAGTCCACAATAAATCTGTATCAGAGATGTGCAATGGAGATTTTTCTTTGTAAGCTGAGTTGGCTAGTTCTGAAGGTGGAGGGATTGGCTGAGGGATGGCAGTGAGCAGTGTAGGAGGAGAAGCCACCGAGGAATCAGTATACCTATAGTGAGTAGATATTTGATTAATCATTGGGTTCAATCTTCTGATGGCCTGGGTAGGAGTCATTAAAGGAGCAGTACTGGTGGAACCTGAGGCAGCTAAATAAGCAGGCAAATCATAAGGAACAATGAGGGGTGTGCAGTTCACAAGGAGGAAGGGCTAACAGAAGAGCCCCGAAGTCCATAATAATGATCCCCCCTCTTTCCATAGTAGAGATGAAATCATATTTTTCGTCTATGAACCTATTTAGGGTTGGATTCAACTCTCTAAGCTTTCTCACTTGATCCTTAAATTCATGAGTGATAGGAGGTATTCTCAATTTTTTCAAAAGAAGCTTAAAGTTACCATCCATCTGATGCTTAATGTATACCCATTTGTAATAGAAGTCAACATGATCCTTTATGGCCTTATGATCTTGAGAATCTTCCCTTAAATAATTTCCCAGAAGGTTATTAATTTCCCTGGTAATGGAAATGACCTGAGAGTCTTAAGAACTAGAACCAGAGAACTTTTCCACCTCTTCTATAACAACGGTCTTGAAGGCTTCAGTGTCAACTGGAGGAGAGGTTGAAGAAGAACCAAATGCACCCAAAGGTGCCATAGAGAATTCCACAGTCTCTTTAAAATATTTTGTTAGCCCACTAATCAAAATTTTTACATCATCATATTGTATTTTCATATGTGTTTTCATAGACTTACTAAAATACTCAAACACTATGACCATTTGCTGAACCACACTTTTAACACATATAAGGTCTCTGTCCACATGAGCTCTTGAATCCATATATGCATCTAAGCTAGCAATAGACTATTTGACTGATACCATAGACACTCCCAATGTTCATACCTGATTCTCACATTTTGTGACCTCATGTAACACAGCTGAGTGATAGGTAGAGACTATCTCTTCCATAAGAGATGTCATGAGTCCTTGATTATGAGCTATTGTTCTCGATATCTCAGTGGTTTTCTCATCAATATGCCAATTTAGGTATGATTTCAAAGAATCCAATTCATCCTTATTTACATAGCCTCGATGTAGCAGAACCACTGGCTACAAAATGGTAGTTTCTGAGATACTAGGAATTGGAGGACTTCTGATAGGCTGGTCATCATCAGAATCTCCATAATCTAGGCCTAAATCCACAAATCTTGGATCTTCTGTCCTATCCTCTATCACATGAGCAACAACAACTGATCCTGTAGCATCTTTTTCCTCCCCCTTGCATGGAGCATTATCCTAATCAGCCACATCTATCTCCATCAGACCTCCTTGATCAACTCCATTAACCGGAAGGTCCACAACCACTTCCTCCACAGAATCTTTAACGACTTCCAGAACAAGTCCAGCTTCAACTGAATTTGAAACTTCTTCATCTCTACTTTCTACCCATTATGTATGTCCTATTAAAGGACTGAGACTTAAACATTCCACTTCACTTTCAGTAGAAACTATCTCAAAGTCATCTTGAGTTGAATTAGTGTCCTCATCCTCATCTGAGGTATATCTAATGTATCTTAAGACATTATCAGCTCTCCCTTATTCACTGGTTTTCTCATCACTATCAGTTAGGATAGTATCTATTCTAGGAAATATCTATGGTCATCTAGGCTCACCCAAGGATACAATATTAACACAAGGATTTGAGGGAAGGTCAGGATCACTCCTCTCATATATAGGATAATCCTCTCTTTCGTTCACAGCAGGAGCCTCTTCTTCTTCATCTGAATAAGCATACTCTACTTCACCAGGCTTAAGACCACAATCTCTCTTATTTTTAGGCCTAATAGAATGAGAAATAGGGTTAAACTCTTCGTACAACTTATCCTCATCATTCACCCATCTCCCCAGCCGTTGATTCCAATTGATCTTCATCAGCTTGCAAATCACTTTGGGGATGAAATGGTTATCCTTCACAACAACAGTTTCCTTCTTAGCTTCAGCAACTCCTTTCAAATTCAACATAATGTATATCAACGTATCATAAAATAGGGAATTGTATTTGGAACTATGTTTGGTCATATATTTCTTTTAGAGTCACCAACATCCTACATAAGTTGATCTTATATTCATTCTTTAAAAAATATAAGAGAAAAAAATCCTAAAACTTTAAAGTTTCAATGTACCCTCCCCTAGGACATAAAACATTCTGGATAAACTTGAAAAGCATCTTATCTTCTCCTACCATTTCAGTATAAATGACTTCCCTAAGAATTCCATTCCCTGTCAATTCAGCTAATGCTTATTCATCGTAGAAGAACTCACTAGTGGGAGGCACCACTTTTGAGTAATGATCAAAAATCCCTTCATGTGGAACCCTCGAGCAGTCAGCCCACTCTGTAGAGGAGAAACTCAAACTTACTCTATTTACTCTAGAAGTCATCCAGTGCTCATCCATAGACTGCTCAAACTTGAGATACTCATAAAATTCCTTTACTAACTTTAGGTAATAGGGTTCATTATTGTTTGCAAAACACTCAACCCAGCCGTGAGCATCAAGTGCCTTCAGAACTAATGACCATCTCAATAGCATCCACTCTGAACTTAACTCCTTCTCAACCACTATTTCCCTCTTCGATAAATGTTGGTTAAGAACCATTTCCACTGTCTAGCTTCCACTACTCGACTCGGATCTAGGCCTCTTAGGATCCTGCGTGTCTCCATCATCAGCTACCGAAGGCCTTTTGACACTTTCCATCAATCATGAGTGGTTCAAGGCTTTAGTAGAGGTTTAGGTTAGAGATTGTAGAGAAAAAGTTTCGGGAGATAGTTTGATGTGGATCGAAATGTGATCTCTGTTTTATTTTTATCATTTAGGGATCGAAATATGAAATAGATAAAATAAATACATAATATGATGATAACATTTTAGATTTTGGCAGAGAACACAAAATACCAAAGTCCCAGACTCATGTTGTCTATCGGTAAGGAGGTATCTGTATGGTCTAACAGTGAGGTCCTATAGGTAAGGTCTAACGGTGAGGTCCTATCGGTAAGGTCTAACGATGAGGTCATATCAGTAAGTTCTAATGGTGAGGTCCCATTGGTAAGGTCTAATGGTGAGGTCCTATCAGTACAGTCTAATGGAGAGGTCCTATCGGTAAGGTCTAACGATGAGGTCCTATCAGTATGGTCTAACAGTGAGGTATTATCCGTATGGTCTAAGGGTGAGGTCCTATCGGTAAGGTCTAACGGTGAGGTCCTATCGGTAAGGTCTAACGGTGAGGTCATATACTCAACATTTTATCATACCTAACTCATGTTTGATGCAATTTAACCTCTCAGAATTGAAAGGATTTGGGAATATATCCCCCAATTGGTGTTTAATACCAATGAATTCAAGAGTGATATCACCTCTTTGATAATGATCTCTCACGATGTGATGCCTGACATATATATTCTTTTTCCTTTCTTGGGATACTGGATATTTAGAGATATAAATAGCACTTGTGTTGTCACATTTTATATAGAAATGTTTGAATTGATATCCATAGTCTATTAATGTCTGTTTCATCCACAGAATTTGAGCACAAAGACTACCATAAGATATATATATTCATCCTCAGAAGTAGATAATACAAATAAATTATGTTTCTTACTACTCCATGATACTGGTGACTTGCCTAAAATGTGATATGTTCCATAGGTTCTTTTTCTGTCTAACTTGCAACCATCAAAATCAGCATCTGAATAACTTATTAAATCAAATTACTGTCATCTTGGATAAAATAGTCATAAATTTATATTATATTTGAGATATTTAATAATCCTTTTAACAGCATTTAATTGAGACTCTTTGGGATGGGCTTCAAAATGAGCACATATATATACACATAACATAATGTTAGGTCTGATAGTAGTAATATAGAGCAGACTCCCAGTCATACCTCAGTAATTGGTTTGGTCTATTGATTCCCCATTTTCATCATCATCCAACATGAAAGTGGTACTCATAGGTGTATCACTACCTTTACTACTATCAATAACAAAATGTTTCAAAAGATCCTAATTATATTTACTTTGATTTAAAATAATACCATTTTTATTTGAAAATTTTCAAATCCAAGAAAAACATTTTGTTCCCCCATTAGACTCATTTTGAATTCATTTTGCATCATTTTTAAAAAATCAGTACGGAGAGAGTTTTTAGAGGATCCAAAAATTATATCATCTACATAAATTTATAATATTAAAACATCTTTGGAAATTATTTTAATAAAAAGAGTAGGATCTGCTATTCCTTTACTAAAACATATTGAAATAATAAAACAGTTGACCATATCATACCAAGATATAGGTGATTTTTTTAGACCATATAAGGCTTTTGACAGCTTGAAAATCCAGGGGTTGTTCAAGAAACACATCCTCCACTCTATACCCACTTAGAAAAGAACTTTTAACATCCATTTGATAAAGTTTAAAATTCAGATGAGCTGCATAAGCAAGTATTATCTTAATGGCCTCTAACCTAGCTACAGGTGAAAAGTTCTCCTCATGGTCTACTCCTTCCTCTTTACTATACCCTTGCAAAACTAACCTAGCTTTGTTTCTAACTATATTTCCAGATTCATCAACTTTATTTCTAAACACCCATTTAGTGCCCATGGTCATGGTGTCTTTAGGACATTCCACTATTCCCAAACATTGTTTCTTTCAAACTGAATCATTTCTTCTTGCATAGATATCACCCAAAATTCCTCATTCATTGCATAATTGATATTTTTAGGTTCACGCTGTGAAAGAAAAGCTTGATGTTCATCCTAGTTTTTCAGAGAAGCTATAGTTTGTGTCCCTCTGGTTAGATCACCTACTATAGGATCTAATTGATGATTTTTGAGAGTTCTTATACCTCTAGAAACTGTTGAAGTAGACTCCTCATGATTATATGTAGGTTCAGATTCACCATGCACATATTTCGCAATGTATCCAGAACTGGTGTTTTTCACTAAGGGTTCACTGTCTTTGTCATTAAGGTCCAGAATTGACATATCTTCCTCAAGATGTTCAAGAATTATTTTTGGTTCATGTGGATCTGTCTCATCAAATTTGACATGAACTTATTCTTCCACATATTTTTTTCTCATACTAAATAATCTATAATATTTACTAGAGATTGAGTATCTTTGGAAAATTCCTTCATCACTTTTTGAAGTAAATTTTTCAGGATTATATTTAGTGTTAAGGAGAAAGACTTTACAACCAAAAACTCTTAAGTAATTAACATTAGTATTTTTTTTATTCCAATGTTTGTACAAGGTCTTCTTAATAATGGGTCTAATTAAGACTCTATTGATAATGTAACAAGCTATGTTAACAGCTTCAGCCCCGAAATAAATAGGTGAATCATATTCATTGAACATTTTCCTAAAAATCTATTGAAGGGTTCTATTTCTTATTTTTACAATTCCATTCTATTGAGTTGTTATATGAGAAGGGAAATTGTGAGTATAGCCATTTTGTGAGCAAAAATATTCAAAATATTGATTCTCAAACTCACGATAATGATCACTTCTATATGTATTAATTTTAAGTCCACTAAGATTTTCTACAGACTAGGAGTATTTGATAAAATAAGAACAAGCTTAACTTTTGTGAGCTAGAAAATATACCCAAGTGTACCTCAAAAAATCATCTACAATAACATAAACATAGTTCTTCACATTTACACATGAAACTCTTGATGGTACAAACAAGTCCATTTGAAAAAAATCAAGTGGTTGAGAAGTATAAACCTCTTTATTTGTTTTGAAAGAAACTTTGTGTTTTTTTCCTTTTGACAAAGATTACACACTTTTTTAAGAGGAAATTCCAATTTAGGTAAGTCTCTAACTGAACCTTTCCTAGTTAGTCTCCTAAGTGAGTGCACATTGTAGTGTCCTAGTCTTCTGTGCCACAACCAAGATTCCTTATGAAATAAATTTAAATATGAAACATTTTGCTTATCTAAATAATCTATATCAACAACATATACATTCTCATTTCTAAGAGCAGTAAATATTAAATAATTTTTAGAATTAAAAACATTGCATGCATCATTTTCAAATTTTACATTGAATCCAACAACACACAACTGATAAATAGTTAGTAGATTGTATTTTAACCCATCAATATAAAGTACTTTTCAAATTAATACAGTATTAGGGTTAGAAATTTGGCCAGAGTCGATGATCTTCCCTTTAGCATTATCAACAAATTTGACAAATCCTCCATCAACATTAATTAGGATTTTGAATCATGAATAGTATCATGTCATAAGTATTGAACATCCACTATCCCAGTACCACTGAGTTTTACAGGATATCTTTAGACAATTTTCCTACAAAAAAGTTTAAGTGTGGGGTAACTTTGGTACCCATATTTTCTTGGGTCCAAAGAGGTTAGCAAGTAAAACTTTGTGAACCCATACATGTCTCATAGGTTTTATATAATCAACAGATATATTTTAAGACATGAACACTTTGTTTGGTATTTTATAAAATTGTTTTTCAATAGATGTTCCAGAACATGAACTAGCCTTAGACTGTCCAGATTTTGGAACAAATTTAGTTTTAATAATCCTTCTCTGTACTGGTTGATATCCTATAGCAGTTGTGTATTTTAGATCAATTTTTTCCCTAGAAACAGATTCAAGGTATCTCTACTGGAAATAAATTTTTCCAAATCCCTTTTTAATTAATCATTTGATAATTTGAGTTCTGTATTTTCTTTTAATAGCTGAGCACTATTTTTCTCTATATCTAAATCAGATTTTTAATTAGCATTTAAAGTATGTTGTTTTTACACAGTTTATATTTATCCTTGAGTTCATTAAAGGTATCTTCAAGAATTCTACAATTTTTGAATAGTTCATCCATAGTCATATTTTCATCATTTTTTTATTCACCTTTATTCCCAGAATAATCATCATTAGGTATAGGGGAATTGGGTGTTACCTCCACTGATTCTGTCATGAAAAAAATATTTTCATGTCTATTCTTGTCACTATCAAAAGTGTCGGGTCCAATTGAGATGTCTTCATAGGAACTCCAGATGTCTTTCATAGCATTTTTATATCCTTTACCATTTTCTTCATACTTCTTCTTAAATTTAAGCTTGGGGAAATCATCCTTCACATGATCTTTGCGTTTACACACACAACAGACTATATCAGGGGTGTTTTCATACCATTTTCTGTCCTTTTTTCCCTGCCCTCTATTATCATACCTTCCTTTGTATTTTTATTGTCTAAATAACTTTTTTTTCTGGTAAAACTTCTTGAATATCCTTGCAAGATGAGCCATCTCATCATCACTGTCAGAGTCTGTGTCTTCATTTGTGGAAGTATATACAGGAGGTTGAACTTTTTCTTTATATTTATTCTTTGAGGTATCAGTCTTAAATGCTACAGATTTCTTCATTAGTTATTTATATAATTCTTGATTCACCTTATGTTCTTGTTCATACATAATAAGTTTTACAATTAGTTCCTTAACTGGTAGTTTGCATATGTCACTAGATTCTCAGATAGAAACAGAAGTTCCTCTCCATCCGTCTGGTAGGCATTGAAGAAATATTCTAATCTGGTCCTTTCTATCCAATGGTTTTCCAAGCAGACTCATAGTATTAACTATATCATTGAACCTGAGATACATTTCAGAAATAAGTTCATTAGGCTTCATTTTAAAATTATCATATTTAATAGTATATGTTTTTAATATCATTTCTTTAACATTGGTTGTTCCCTCATGAGAAACAACTAAAGTATCTCAAATTATATATGAAGTTCTACAAACAGATATTCTATTGAATTCCTCATCACCTAGAGAATAGTACAAAGAATTCATTACTTTACAGTTATTATTATATGTGGCTTTAGTCAACTGAGACAATGTGTCTCTAGTAGTAACATTCAATATATGTTGTTCTTCTATTGTATCCCAGATTTCAGGTCCCATGCTCTCTAGATACATTTTTATTTTTAATTTCCATTGAGCATAGTTATTAACATTAAAGAATGGTGGCCTATTAGTAGCACCACCCTCAACTTTATTTTCCATGTTATTTAGAATTTAATGAACTAAAAATTTAGATATGAAAAAAAATTAAGATCATCAAGATACAACTAAAATCCCAGTTGAAAATAATTTGAACATTGGATAAACCTTCCTCTGATACCAAATGTTTATCGGAGTGGAACCTCGAGAGGGGGGTGAATTGAGTTCCTACTTAAAATTTGTGTTAAAACTATTATTTTAAAAGGATCCCCCAATTTTAAAACGGCCCAGTTAATTAAGAAAGTAGAGATGTAAATGTTTTTTTTGGTCAACAGGTTTCTCAAAGGGTGATTAATCCCCAGTTGAATTAGTGTAAAATACATATTCATCTATTGAAACCAGTTTAATGAATTATATAAATACACACACTAACCAAAACTAACTATCAATGTCAAAGAAAAACAGTTTTATGTGTTAGAAAATATAAGCAGCGAAAAAATAGATAAAACCGAGTATAACAAAATATAGTGCATAGTGAAGTAAAATAAGAGGTTCAGTATCAAGATGAGACTAAATCCTCTCTACTTGGTGATCACCTGCTTATAAGTAGTTGATATTTGTAATAAAATTGATACACATCATGTATCGGGCATTACCAGAATTTTCACAAACTGTCTAGGGTTCACACCCTCTACCATTGTTCTTCATGGGAAAGAAAAACAATACAGAGCACACATGGTCTCTTCCACAGTTTTATGTGGGAACGAAATGTAAGTGAGGTTTGATGTAAGGATATTCAATATCATCCAGTTCTAGCACAAGAGATAGTGTGTGAAGCATACAAACACACTTCTTATAAATGTAAAAAGAAGAAACACAATAGAGAAATTATGATGAGATGGAGTTTAGAAGGACTTATGTGTTTTCAGTTCATCTCTTTACTCCTTGAAGTGATGAATTTTAAGTTTGAGTCTATCTATGTAAGTTCTCTCTAAAAGAGAGTGTCGTAACTCCGGGTACTAGCATTCATGAATTGAGTTTTCTTCTTTTTCAGTTGATTGAAAGTTTGTGAGACATAGAAGGCATCCTTAAGTTTTTTTCCCTAAATAATATTCTTGAAGTTTTTTGGGGTTCGTATTGAAGGTGCATGAATGGTTCTTCCTTGTTCTTCAGTAATTTCTTCCTCATGCATTTAACTTCAAGACTTCTTTTTTTTTTCTCTATTCCTCTTCATATATTTCTTCCTTGGTGTTTTTCTTTCATATTTTAGGTCCGAAAATAGGAGTAAGTACATCACGTTCAAGCTTTCTCATACCTCATACTCTCAAGATATGATCTCCTGATATGTCTACAATAAGTATTAATTAAGTCAGAAGAATTAAAGATAGAAAATATGACCATTAGAAAAAAATATCAAGAATTTGACAAAGTAAGGGTATCAGTAGACTGGTAATGGTAACCTTTTCATTGGTAGTCTTCAACAGGAGGTGCACATCAACAACCTCCAACTATAACATTCCATCGGTAACCTTCAGAAATAGTCTTGAATTGGTGACCTTTGTATTAGTGACCATGTATCAGTGAACTTGTATTGGTGACCTTGTATCGGTGACCTTGTATCAGTAACCTTGTATCTGTGACCTTGTATCTGTGACCTTGTATTGGTGACCTTGTATCAGTTACCTTGTATCGGTGACTTTGTACGTAGATAAATTCTGCACTGTAAGCTTAACCAATCAAGCAGTGTGATTGAGAGTGTATGAATATTACTCTATAGAAACTGGAAACATTAATGAAACCTAATTAACATAGTATGAAAACATGATTATCACATAAATGAAACATGATTTGGGATTGTCAAAATTGGTGAGTCCAACACGATTCATGTTATTACAGACGGACAAATGGAAGGGGGTGAAACGGGGGACCGATTGATATCAATCTCAAGGATCAACCAACTAATTAAAACAATCTACTTAAAGAACCCTAACCCCCATTCTATATCCACATTTATTATCATTGAAGGCTCATGTGGATATGAAGTTGAAAAATAGTGGTAATCACATAATTGATTTTTGAGAAAATATATACGGAGGGGAATATCTAGACTTTATTGGTGTTGAGAGTAAAACTGAAATACTCGACTATGAATGGTTAGGCCTTTCCATTATAAATGTTTACATTAAGTATGTTCTCGTGATTTCATTTTCCAAAAGATGATATAATATGATAATTACGACTATATACATTTCATATATTTCATAGGTGTATATATGAAAAAAAATTAAGGGAATTCTCCCTTGAACAAAAATTTGGACTCGTTAGTCCTCACATAACCTCTACAGAACAAGAAGACATAACTTACAAGAAAGGGGGTGAAATAGTGGCAGGACTACTCAAATGGTTTCACAACAAAATTAAAGATGATAGACGCTTCTTAATACCCATGATGCATGGCTAATACTATAAAATGTAATCATATAAAATATATTTTAATTTATTTCATTACTTATTTTTTTTGTTCTTATATAGAATTGGATTCTCATTGCTATCAATTTGGATACTCCAAAGATTTATTTTCTGGATTAAATAGAAGGATATCCAACAAAACGAACACATATGATGGAGTTTGTGAATTTTTAATTTACTACATCCATCATTTTATATCTAAAAATCCTGTTATATAATTTATATTATCATTAATGAGGATTATATTATTATAGGGCGGTGTGTGAATATCATCTACATCATGGAATCATGCCGGAGTAAAAGGAAAAGAAACCTGAAAAGTACTACTGCTGGATAAGTATCACGGTATAAATAATATGATTTCACTATCCAAACACATAAAAAATTACTTATTTTTCTCAATGTATCTGCAGTTCCCGAAACAATCAAATGACAACGAATCTGGTAATTATGTTTGTAAATTTATGAAAGCGATCATATTCCACAAACAAACCAACACCCCAAAAGATTTATTTTTTATGATAATTTCTATTTCATTTAAAATAATTATTAATATTTTGTGTATTGATATTTTTTCAGTACTACCATGACTTCCGAAAATAGTCATATTCAAAAGATGATATATATATTATTAGAAAAGAATAGGCATCATACCTGATGGAAGAATGTAAAAATACAGAATGAAGATAGTAAATTTATCAAATAATTTATACTTTAATAATCTTTTTTTTCTTTATATTTATCTTTCTTTGATGGAAATGTTATGATTTTTATGGGCTAAACACCTGGATAAAAATCATGGTTGTTTGTGGTCATTGTTTTCACACTAAATTAATTTCATATTGATTGGTGTTTGAAAAGAAATTGGTGGTCCTCATTTAGAGGGTTTGTGTGTTGTTGATAGACCACAAAAGATACATGTATATAGAAGGGGTTTCCCCATCCCTTGAGTTTGTTGTGACATCATGAGACATAACGATCATAGGAGAATACTCCAATATTTTCATTTTCAACAATGAGAAGGGGTTTTCTCCAAAAAAAATTATCGATTCAATCTACCACATTGGAAGTTCTCTTCTTTAGTCAACCTAGTGAAGAACCAACTATCACATATTCATTTGGAGGTCCTGTATATATAACAGTTTGTTCATCACTAGTCAAATGAAGCTATGTTATAGAAGAAGGATGTTATTCTGTGTTAACTATACAGGGATCAAACAGATTCACGATGCAACTGGTATGACTGAAATTTCATGTTTTTTGTTTGACTAGATATTTTATTAAAAAAACACAACTGACATACTAAAAAATAAGGAAATTCATTCTGATTGTTTTCATAATTTTGTAAAATGATCTATCAGTTATTTGTGACATGTAAAAATCATCCTCACCTCAATCTGATATACGGTGTCAATGGTATGACTCCAAATGTATCTATTTTTTAAAATTGACATTAATTCAACTCAAAAAACACAAATAAAAAATATAAAACTGATAAAATTCATTTGGATTATTTTGATAAATTGGGAAAATGATCCATGAATCAATTGTGATGTGTATGAATCAACCCCACCTCAATCCGACGAATAGTGTGATCGGTATGACTAAAAGTGTCAACTATTAGTTTAAAATTGACATTTTAGCTCAACATATTCCACTCACTAAAAACCAATAAAATGCACTCTGATTGTTTTCAAAATTAAGGAACATGATTCCTAAGTCCATTGTTATGTGCATGAAGTAGTCTCACATCAAACTGCCGCACGATGCGACCATTATGAATCAAATTGCATGTTTTTGGTTTGAAATGGCATTTTAGTAAAAAAACACAACTGGCATACTGAAATTCAAAGAAATGCATTCTGATTATTTTGATACTTTATAAAAACAATATACCAGTCATTTGTGATGTGTAGGAATAAAATTTACCTCAATCCGATGCATGCTGCAACGTGCATGACTCTAAATGTGTCTTGTTATTTAAAATTGACATTAATTCAAGTAAAAAAACACAAATTACTACTAAAAACATAGAAAAAACATTCAGTTTTTTTATAATATGGTACAATTGTCCATCAGTTAGTTTTGATGTGTATGAATCAACCTCACCTCAATCTGACAAACAGTGCGATCAGTATGAATAAAAGTGTCCCTATCAGTTTAAAATTGACATTTTAGCTCAAAATGTGTCACTCACTAAAAACCAAGAAAACACACTCTTATTGTCTTCAAAAATAAGGGAAAAAAATTTTAATTCTTTTTTTTCTGTATGTAGCAGTATCATGTCAAACCGATGCATTGTACAACCGATATGACTCAAATTGCATGTTTTCGGTTTGAAATGACTCTTTAGTAAAAAAACACAACTAACATACTAAAAACTAATGAAATGAATTCTTATTTTTTTATACTTTAGGAAAAAATATAGCTGTCATTTTTGATGCATTCGAATCAACTTCACCTTAATCTAACTCATGGTGTCACTAATATGACTCCAAATGTGTCTTGTTATTTAATGTTGACATTAATTCAAGTATAAATACAAAAATAACATACTAAAAAACAATAAAATGATTTTGGTTTGTTTTTATACTTCATAAAATGATTAATTAGTCGGTTTTGATGTGTAATAATCAACCCCACCTCAATCTGACAAATAGTGTGTCTGTTATGACTAAAAGAGTCCATTAACAGTTTAAAATTGACATTTTACCTCAAAACATGTCCCTCACAAAAACCAACCAAAAGAACTTTGATTGTCTTCAAAATTAAGGACAACAATTTTTAAGTCCTTTGTGATGTGTATAAAGCAGTATCCCATCAACCTAATGTGCAATGTGACATGTATGACCCAAATTGCATGTTTTGGGTTTGAAATGATATTTTAGTAAAAAAACTCACCTGACATACTGAAAACTGAGAAAACAAATTCGAATTGTTTTGATAATTTAATACAATGATTCATTGTTCATTTTTGAAATGTACTAATCTAACACCACCTCAATAAGACACATGGTGTGACTGGTATAAATCCAAATGTGTCATTTTTTTAAAAAATTGACATTTTTTAATGTACTATTCATAATAATGTTAAATTTATTTCTTTATAGTAATACTATAGTAATATTTGTTTTCTTATATAGTTGTAAAATTTTTCTTGAGTTGGTAAGAGTCTTTAATCAACTATTACCATCAGAGGATGTTTTTTAGAGGGGACTATAGGCATCAAAAGGAAAAACATTAATGTTTTAAATTATTTTTTAGATAATTGTAAATGTAATTTTATAAAAGAATGTTCAAATTGTATATAGAAGTTTTTTTGGTATATACAATGAATGAATATTTTTTTACTCATGATGTCAATTAAATGTATGTAGCATTGTTTACAAAACCATTGTGTGCACCGCCTGTTTTTCATCATTTTCATCGTGTATGTGGTAATTTGGTATACACTATGGGTGCATATTTTTAGTATGTTTTTGCTAGTTTGTGAAGGTTATTTTTGCTCATTTGGTGCTGCTTATTTTATTCAGGTTTGTTGGGTGTGTTGTTTTATAGAAAACACACCTAGGTAGGGAAGAATTTATCTTAGCTTCAAATAGAACTGACAAAGGATCCCTTTATCAGCACTAATTGAAGTGATGATAAATTGGGTCTTTATTAGCGTTATTTGAAGAGCTGATAAATGTGAACATTATCAGTGCTCTTCAAAGAACTGATAAAGGGGACCCCCATTAATAGAGGCTCTATTATCAGTTCTTTTTTAGTATAAATAAATCATTTTTAGCTCATATAAAAGCCTGTTTTGTGGTAGTGCTATAAAATTAATGGAATGCTGGGGTGTCCCATTTATTAATAATGAAAAAAAATAAATAGATACATTCCTCAAAGACTTTGTTTTTAAGAAATGATAAATATTTACCTCGATGGCAAAAATACTGATTCTAGATGACAACATTTGATGGTAATACTGAATAAGGTACAACACTATCTCCTCTAACGGGAGATAAACTAGTTGATAAATTAAAAGATATTGACTTTGTTTTTAGTAAAACATTTTTGGAATATCCTTATAAAAACAAGTTGGTAAAAATATAAATATTATTTGAATAAAAATACTAGAATTATTTTTTTTCCAGACATTTTCTTGATGACATGCATGCAGAAAATATATATATTTAGTAGTGTTATTGGAACATTACTAAATGTTCCAAGAAAAATAAAATATGGAATCAAGGCTAGGGTGGACATGATATACATGGGGATAAATGAAGAGCTGCCACTGGTGAAGGGTAAAAGGAAAAATTTTCTTCCTACAAAACTTACACTCTTTCCATACAAGAAAATTTCAAAATTTTCTTTTTTCCTAGTGGTGTAAAAGTTACATTGGGGTTTTCATCAAATATCAGGAATTTCATATCAATGACTAATTTGAAGTCACAAGGATGAAAATCAAATGGATTTCATGTTTTTATTCCTCATTTAAAACCCATGACATTACATTACATTTTGCCTTAAAATTTATGACACACAATCACCAGATTCTGCTTCAATTTCAAATCCATATGTAGAAATTTTTTAGACCCAATGAAGTTAAAAATCAAAAATAAGGAGTTTGAAGTCATATTATTTAAAATAGATATATTTTTCACACCATAATTATTTGATAAAATGATCCTTGATATTGTTCACTTAGTTATATAGGTCGAAACATGTGGTCATTTTCATTATAGAGGGACACGCACCACTAAATATTCAATGAATATTTTGAAAGGGTACATCAAACATCAAAGTTGTCCAAAAGGTTGTATTTTATAATGGTATATTGTTGAAGAAGTTTTTGAATTATGTACTGATTACTTATCAGATGTTGATAACATCAGTCTCTGAATGTCTCTTCATACCTATTGCCTTATGGTTGAAGGGATTTCTAGAAGAGATGTTGTTACAATTACCATCACAGAGTAGGAGAAATCTCAACTTTATATTTTACATATAGTGAAGATGTTTATTTATATATTGAAGAACAAAAATAAATTCATAGAAATTTGAATCCATCAAGGGATGAAGTGTGGATATAAAATACACATAATAAATAGTTTATAGGATGGTTTCAAGATCATATTTATATGTTGTTATCAGAAAATATAATTCCAATTTTCTAAAACAATTAATGTTTTACCAGGGGACCAAATGTAAATGTCATATGTCACACAGGTTTTCTAATTAATGGTTATACTTTATATACAAAAGAACAAGATAAATGTATTATGATGAAAAATATTGGAGTTATGATTGTGGTGGAAGTGAAGCACATATCAAAATATATGGATAGAAAACCAATTTATAGAAAATATGTCATATTTAGTTATCATCGAACAGATATATGAGTTGGATTATACAACATCTCCAGTGCCAATTTTCCAATGTAAATGGGTTGAAAAAAACATTGGAGTGAAATTTGATGAATATGGTTCTTTGTGAAGGTTAATTTCAACATAGAAGGGTATAAAGACAAGATTTTCATAATGTAATCACAAATAGTGAATGTGTTTTATGTCTTGAATCAATAAAATAAGAATTGGTCAATTTTAATTCTAGTGACTAAAAAAATTGTAGGTTCAGATAAAAATTCAACAGAGGATGGCCCTTTCATTGGGAGATCACAATCATTTCATGGAGGTCCCAATGTGGACAATGTATTGTATGTTATATTGGACCACAAAGAGGGGGTTTGGATTCAATATAGAGGAGAAAAACCCCATTAACTATTAATGAAAATAATGATAGTTGAATGAGCATGTCAATTTTTTTAATATACTTTGATTTTCCACAAAATATTATATATTATCTACTATATTAATATAATATATATTAAATTGTTGACTAATCATTCATACAATGACTTCTACACATTATGATGTCACTGATCTCGGGAAAAAACAGACGGTTGATGCTAAAACAATAGAATTATTAGAGGATCAAAAACATATTGATGAACAAAACAAGTATGATATAGAATCAATTTGTTGACAAAAACTATCAAGTAATGAATAAAGGGTATAAAATTTGAGGTTTCCATAAATCAACATGACCAACCTTTTGACCCCAACAATTCAATGTACATTAATTTTGATCGGGTCACAATGAGAATGAATTTTCCAGTTGATATAGATTTTTTGTGGCATTTCTAGCCTGTAATAAAGTAAACCCTTTGATAAAATATTATGGTAATGTTATGATACACTTTATAAATTTTATCAAAAAATTATATAATGAAATATTGATTTAATTTTTATTATCCCCTGCAGAGTTCTTTTATTTTATATGATATCTATAATAAATATGTCTTAATGACCACTGGATAATCTCATAGACTCTCCAAGAAACTTCTTACCAAGCTTCATCTTAGGGATGTAGAGGTGAATGTAATTCCACACAAAATAGTTACATATTCACACATTATAAAGCGGGAAACATGGAATGATTTCATTAGTCATTACGAGGAGAAGTTAGTTTAGGTGCATTGTATTTGATAATATATTATTAGACATTATTTAGTTTATCCAATTTAATTAAAAATTTTTAATTTATGAACCAATATAGGTGTGATGAAAATAAATAATGTGATTCAAAACCAATGTATCCCTATCACAAAGAAATCATAGGTTCCCTTCACTTGAGAAGAAAATGGTATTTATCTTAATTCAATAATAAATGTTTTATGTGATATTGTACAATAAAATTTCATATTTCTATATACATATTGATGAATCAAAATTTTAAGCCAGTTTCATCGTACATAATGTTACATATAAGGAGTACCATATAAATAAACATGATAAACTAGTTGATAAAAACCTAAAATAGGAATGTGAAACATGTTTAAGTATTCCATATTTGTAATTTTTTATTATTTATAATAAAATTATATAAAAGAATTTTTCTACTTTAATATTTTTTTATATATTATAGACACAAGAATCAGTAATGACTATACCTGAAGAAAAAATACTTTCAGTATCTTTAAAGTGTCCTTAACAATATGGCCATGTTAGATGCATATGTTTCGTAGTGTTATATCAAACAAATTTCTGGTTGAGGATCCTAGAACAAGATATTTATAACATTATTAATATATATTTTTTTAAAATACATTCTTCACAAGATATTATTGTCTAGTCTTGTTTAAAAGACCAATATTTGTGAAAGTTTCAAAGAGAACTAATAGTTGAACAAATATCATCACATGAAGAGTCAAAGGACCCCCACTACATTTTCTGCTAGTCATTATCCTTAACAACATACATCACCCAAGGTAATAAATTTCTTCATTACTAATCCATCTAAATTTTAACCCAAAAACATTTGATAACTTTATTTTACTAACATTTTGTTGTGTAAATTTCCATGTGATTTATATCTATCAACACCCACACACAACCTTGTTTCAAGGGGGACTGTGTATAATATCCTAGGAGATATGAAAGAAAAAAAATAGTTACGTAAATATCACATGATAGTGTGTATTTATGTATCTATAGATCCAAGAATTGAGTTTCATATTCCAATTGATGATATGGATATTATAAGGGCCAATTATACTATTTGAAATTTTATAGCATGGGCATCTAATCTTATAAAAATACCCAAGATATGTCCTTATCAATTTTTATTTTCAATTGAAAATCCTGTAAATATTGAAAAAAAATATAAAGTGAGGTATGGTATTTCATATGGATAAAGTGATGGGAAAAAAGAAGGCCAGATAAAGACAATACAAGGACTTGACCATGAAAACAAAAGGACCTTCTGGGAGTACCTTCTCCCAGCTTGTTCCAATATAGAATACATTTACATTACAAATTCATGAAAACACCACATTCAAAGATAGAGATATGTCTTATATTCAATAAGAATAAGAAACATTTAGAAAATTATTTACAAACAAGGTTGGTCTTGAGATTATGAATGAGATTCTCAAGTTTAAATGATTGGGAGTCTCAGTTTCAAATACAAACATGAGGAAAATTTTTATAATCAATCATTCCAAAAAATGATCTACATTGTTCATTAAGGTTAATAACTATTCTTATTTTCTAAAATAATTTATATTACTACTATATAAATGTAAAACCTTCCGAATCATAATTTGGATTCATTAATTCCTATATAATTTCTACGTAGAAAAATGTTGGAATTTAAATAAATTGATAATAAATAAGATGAAGTAAGAGAGATTTTTTAGAAGAAAATCATAAAAAACAGACTCTTATTGATGCCTAAAATTATGGGGTCAAACTCTATAGTATAATCAGATAAAATATATTTTTATTTTTTTTATTACTTATTTGATTTTCTATTTTTAGAAAGCACTAGATGCTGGTCACAATCAATTTGGACTCCAAAAATATTTATTTTTTGGATCCAATGAATAGATGTTTCTATCCAAATGACCATACATGATGTGTATTAGGAATTTTTCATTCACTAAAATCAATATTTTAAAGATAAACATTGAATTATATTTTTCAGTTTATACTTTAACAAGAATTTTGTTATGATAGGGTGGTCTATAGATATATTCCAAGTCATGGTATGAGAACATTCATTGAACATTGAAACCTATAAATTTCTTAAAATGGGAATATATTAAGGTATATATAGAAATATTTGACTATAAAAACATATTTAAAAACAATCGACTTATTTTGGTCAATGTTTATACATTGTCTGAAGTAAGATAATCACAATGATAGTGGATATTAAATTTTTCAATTTTTTGAATGATATCATATACCATAAAAATTTAAGAATCCCCAAATAGGTAATTTCTAAAGGTAGCTAGAATTTCATTAAAAATATTTCTTAATTGTATGATTTTATAAATTTCTCTCAGTATTATAATGATTTCCAAACATCTATGTAATAAATAGAAGAATTAAATTTGTTTAGAGATGAGTTGTAAGAGTACATAGTGTTGAAATGTTTTATAACATTAAATTTAGGTGATTACATGTTATCTTTGTGATCTATCACATACTAAGACCTTAGAGATACACTTGTGATGTTAATCATTAATATCATAACACTTATATATTATTTTTGATCTATTTATCAAGGATAAGTTTAATAGAGGAAATCTATTTGTTTATAAATGGATGATTAGAATACAAGGAGTCAGAATGTATATTGAAATCATTAAGAGGTGAATTAATACTACTTCTTTAGTTAATTTTTTCATCATTTTGTCTAATTTTTTAGTTATTTTCCTTTTCATTTTTATCTGATACTTATTTTGTTAAATTTACACATTAGTTCTAAGTAGATGTCACATGCTCAAAACCAAGGATATTTTTTATTGTTTTGATACTTTAGGAAAATGATCCATAAGTCATTTATGACATGTAAGAATTTAATTCACATCAATATGACTTATAATGTTTTTATTATGACACAAAGTGCTTGTTTTAAAAAAAATGTGTCATTTTAGTTGGAAACACGTATAAAATCGCCAAAACGGAGAAAACAATATTGGAATGTTTTCAAAATTTTGGACAAAATCCATAATTAATTAGTGTCATATAGGAATTGAATACATGTCAATCTAAAACCCAATTTGGTAGATATGAGACTATGTATGCATTTTTAGTATAAAAGTGTCCTTTTAGTTTAAAACACTCATTACGTAGATGAAAATGGGAAAAATTGTCCAGATTGTTTTCAAACATTAGGAGAAAAAAAATCTAAAATTCATTTATCATGTATAATAATTTACGACATAGAAATCTAACACATGATGTGGTAGATATGAATCGAAGTATGTGTTTTCAATATAAAAGTGTAGTTTAATTTTAAAATATGTGTTACATCACCAAACTCCAATAAAACAGCTTGAATTATTTCGAAACATTAGGAAAATAGTTTATAATTTAATTTTGATGTGTTGGAATTTACCACATGTCATTCTTACACCTGATGCAGATGGTATGACTTGATGATTGTGTTTATAATAAAAATGTTAAATTTTAATTTAAAACATGTGGCACATCACCCAAACTAAGAAAACAACCTCATATTGATTTCAAAATCTTGGAAATTGATACATAATTCATTTTTCATATGTTATAATTGAATGGACACCAAGCTGACACATGATGTTGATGGTATGAATCAAAGTATGTGTTTTCAATATAAAACAATCATTTTTTTAAAATTCATCACATATCCAAAACTGATAAAATGACCTCCGATCATTTCCAAACATTATTATAATTGTCCATAATTCTTTTTTCATTGGTAAGAATTGACCACATGTCAATATGACATCCACTGTAGATCATATGACTGGAAGAGCATGTTTTCAATACAAAAGTGTAAATTTATTTTAAAACAGACATTAAATTTCCAAAACTATGAAAATGAGCCAGTATTATTTAAAAAATTTAGGAAAATAGTCTATAATTAATTCTTAATCTTTAGGAATAAATTGCACATCAATATGACACCCATTGTGTTCTGTATGACTCTAAGTGAGTGTTTTCAATATAAAAGTGTCATTTTAGATTAAAATGTCTGTCACATCACCAAAAACATGAAAACGAGATCAAATTGATTTCAAACATTAGAAAAAAATATCAATAATTCATTTTTCAAATGTAGTAATTGGCAGCACGCCAATCTGATACATGATGTGGCAAGTATGACTCGAAGTGTATGTTTTCAATACAATGTAACCATTTAAGTTTAAAAGTAATCACATTATAAAAACTAATAAAACTAGCTCATATTTTTTTAAACATTAGTAAAATGGTCCTTATTTAATTTTTTACTTATGTGAATCAATTTCATACCAATATAACACCTGATGTGGTCAGTATGGCTTGAAGTGTGTGTTTTCAATGCAAACATGTCATTTTAGTTAAAAACACACATTAAATAGTCAGAAAAAAAATGAGCTCATATTTTTTTTGAAACTTTATGAAAAAGTTCTATTATTCATTTTTGAATTGTTGGAATCAACCACATGTCAATCTGACACCCGATGTGGTTGGTATGACTCAAAGTTCATGTTTTCAAAATAAAAGTGTCATTTTAGATTAATACACAAGTCACATATCTAAAACCAATAAAAATATCTCTCATAATTTTAAAACATTAGGAAAATGATTCATAATTCATTTTACATTCATAAGAACTGACCACATGCCGATCTGACAAAGAATGTGGGCGGTATGACTCGAAGTGCAATTTTTAATACAAAAGTTCCATTTTTGTGTAAAATGAATCACATATCCCAAATTGAGAAACAAACTCAATTTTTTTTCAAAATTTAGGTAAAAGGGCCATAATTTATTTGTGGCCTATAGGAATTGTGTAAATAAAAATATGACACCCGATGTGGTCAGTTTGATTTGAACTACGTTATTTCAATATGAATGTTTCATTTTAGTTTAAAATAAATATTAAATAGGAAAATCTATGAAAATGAAATTGTAATATTTTAATAGATTATGAAAACACAATATAATTAATTTTTTAAGTGTAGGGATTTACTTAACTTCAATCCAACACTCGATATGATTGGTAAGACATGAAGTGTATATTTTCAATATAGAAGTTCCATTTTATTTTAAAACATGTTTCATATCCCCAAAACTGAGAAAATGCGATTGGATCATTTTCAAACATTAGTAAAACAATATGTAATTCATTTTTTATTTTTGGGAATTGACGACATCCCAATTTTACACAGGATGTGGTCGATATGATTCGAAGTGTGTTTTTTCAATAAAAAGTACCATTTTAGTGTAAAACGCATCACCTAGCCAAAACCTAGAAAATGATATCATATTATTTTAAAATTTATGAAAATGGTTTTTAATTCATTTTTTCCCTGTAGGAATTAACCCCACAAAAATCTAGCAACCAAAGTGGTCGGTATGACTCGATGTGTGTGTTTTTAATACAAACATGTCATTTTAGTTTTAAATATGCATC
This sequence comes from Viscum album, assembly GCA_963277665.1. Lineage (NCBI taxonomy): Eukaryota > Viridiplantae > Streptophyta > Magnoliopsida > Santalales > Viscaceae > Viscum > Viscum album. The sequence continues at coordinate 626,864,399 of OY728134.1, read as the reverse complement.
AAATAGTCAAAAATGATCAAACAAGATCAAATTTCTTTCAATATTTAGGAAAACTATCAATAATTCATTTTTGATGTGTAGTAATTAACCACATTTCAATCTGACCATCAATGTGGTCAGTATGTCTCGATCTGTGTGTTTTTGTACCATAGTGCCATTTTAGTTTAAAAGGCATCACCTGGACATAACCAAGAAAACTAGGTTGTTCTATTTTCAATATTTAGGAAATGGTCCAAAATCCATTTGTGACTTGTAGGAATCAACCAAACATTAATTGGACACCTAATGTGGTCATTATGACTCTATGTGCGTGTCATCAAAACAAAAGTTCCATTTTAGTTTAAAACACACATAAAATAGCTAAAACAATGAAAACGAGATTATATTGTATTCAATGTTTAGAAAAATAGTTCATAATAAATATTTGATGTCTTAGAATTGTCCACACATCAATCTTACCCAAGATGTGACCTATATGACTCAAAGTGTGTGTTATCAATATAAAAGTGTTATTTTAGTTTAAATCACATGTCACTTAACCAAACTGAGAATACATGCTTAGATTGTTTTCAAACTTTAGGAAAATGATCCCTAATTTGTTTGTGACATGTATAAATTGAATGCATGTCAATCTGAAACACGATGTGGTCGATATGACTCGAATTTTAGGTTTTTAACATGTAAGTGTCATTTTGGTTTAAAATGCACATCACTTAGGAAACACTGAGTGTAACATGTTCAGATTATTTTATCATCATTTTATTTGATATTACTTAATTAATTTATTTATTATTATTATTGGATACATCTTCAGTTATTTTTCACAAAGATAATAGTTGAAGACGAATTAGAAATAGTGTGACATTTGAAGGCTTGTTCTCAAAAAGAAAGTGATCTTGAATTAGTACACATCTGCACTGAATTTTATTATCACCATAGATGTGAGACACTTTAGGAGCACCTATTTTTTATAAAAAAAATATTGTGTGGTAGGTAAGAGTCAACAAAAACTCAATTTGATAGATGGTATTATTGGTATGACTCAAAGTATATATTTTTAGATAAATATTTACACTTTTATTTTAATTTATTTCTTTATCGTATTATTAATAGAAGATTTTTTTTCTTATAAAAGTTTATTCTTTTTCTTGATCTGGGATAGTTTGTTTTTCAACTAATAGCATGACTAGTGGTCAAGGTCCAAAGGCAAATAAACATTGATGTTTTTAATGTCTATGATAAATTTACATAATCATGTAATTATATAAACCAATGTTTAAAATTTCTATAACATAGGGTTTTTAATGTATGTGTGTTGTGAATTTTATTTCAACTAAATTCTATATTTTCACCCTATATTTTCTATCGTAATGTACTATAAATTTAATAGCACACTACAATAGTATTCCACTTTATCACCACTAGAAAAAGTACTAAAAAAGGGATCATTTATTAGTAAAATAAAATGTGGTGATAAGGGGAGTCAATATCAGCATTGGAAAAGGAACTGGTATAGGGTCATTTTCCAGTGTGTGGAAAAGTGGTGATAAAAGCCTAGTAATCTCAATATTGCATCAATTTTTAGTGTTTTTTCACTCACAATTACTTATTATAGCGCTATTAGAGATCGTATGTGTATTGGTATAGAATGTTATAAGGTCATGAGTAATTTTGATATTGAGTATTTTCATCAAGATAAAAAAATTAATACATGTGTGAAGGATGTTTCATTGTTCGCCACTCCCCCGTCACAAGATTATAGCATTAGGGGATCTTACAAAGTTGATGGACATAATGTAAGTCCTATACTGGTTAATATAGACACCTCTCAATAGGTATCCAACCATAAAAACTCAAGAAATCATCATGTGACTATTTTCAATACTTTTGAAGTGATTGACATGACTAATATTCTTTCAAAAATTTCTATATAATAAGAGGACCAATCTGTTTCTCATTAGATTCATACCACTACAAGGGGGGAGTGGCATAGATTTCATGCCCAATCCCTCTGAGAAAGAGGAGGTATGGGAAGGTGTTGCTGAAAGGGATTATGGGGAATTAAAAGACCCTTAAGGACCTTGTAAATGAGTGAAGACTTGAAGGATAGGTCATCATATAAGAGGATGTGGTCGTGGGTGTGGTCACATCAATTAGGGGGATTTCCATAATGAGTATTGTGATTCTCAACCTGAGATTATAAAAAATCTTAGTCTATTAGTTCTCTGGGAAATATTAGGCAAGTTTAGCTTTGTCTAACTCCATCCTCCTTTTATTTTTGTTTTAATAAAAGTGATTCAACATTCAATTTTTAAAAAAAATCATTTATATATAAAAACATATAAATTTATTTGAATTTATTTATAAAAATATATTAATAATTATATATTTATAAATATGTATTTATATAGTTATAGATATTTATTTATGGATATATATTTATAACTATATGATAATAAATATATTTAAACATATAAATATTAATTTATAAATACATTTATATATAAATATTTATTTATAAATATACTAATAAATATATATATTTCAAGATATTTAAGGTTTAGAAACCACAAAATCTAGTTTGGCCATTGACTTGGTTTTTGAAATATTACCAAAACCCACCAATATTAATAATCTGGTAATAATTATAAAGTTAATATATATATATAAGTATATATTTCATTATAAAAATATTTATTTAAAATTATATATAAATATATATTTATAAAAAAAAATCATAGAATTATATAATTATATATATTTTAAAGTTTCCCTCACACCGAAACCCCTAAAATAAATAAAGTCAAATGAAATGGGTCTCTTCCCTATTTAACATGGATTGTGAATGCCAAATGAAGTGGAAACCACACCAAAAACTATCAAATGAATAGATTCAAATGAATTGAATCTCTTCCTTTTCATTAAAAACACCACATAGTTTGGGAATGTCCAGCCTCATTTATAAAAAAAATCCTAATTTTAAATAATTAAAAAAATAAAATAAAAATATTATCCAAAAAATTGTGTTGATGGTCTTCGTTCATGATTTTTGTGTTAACAGTTCTAAATTCATTAGATACTATTTTTTGTGGAATTTTTTATAGTATGGTTCTGGATTTTTCATTTTTCTGGTTTTTCAAGCAAAAATCTATAACATATTGTGATTCCATGATTCAAAGAGATGCATTGATTGGATGGGTTTTTATTTAAGAATGTTTTATTTTTTATCTTGGTGATTGTAGGGTTTGAGTACAATATTTCCTGTTGTTCTATGGGAATTTTAGCTGTCACCATGGATTGGTTTAGAAAGTATAAGGAAAAGGGACGAACTAATAATTTCATCAAGAAACAATGATGAAACAGGTGTTGGGGATCCACCTCATATTGGAAACCAATGTGAAACTTAAAAAAATGAAAAAAAGATATGAGATAAGGGTTACACATCTTTTTGTGGAGATGTATTTTTTGGAGGCAAACTTTTTGGGGTGTGGCTATCTCTTCTCAACATAGCGGTAGTGTAGTTGGGGATTATCCTAGAAGATTTTAGTTTTTAAATTATGAAAATTATTTGGGTATAATAATCATTCATCTGTGGTGGAATTTAATATGTACCTAATGTTGTTCTTCTGCTCATTTTATTCAGACGACAAACATCTTCCTTTTACAGTAAGATCTCTTTTTATTTCTTTATCATGTTTTGTTCTTCATTTCAAGTTTCATTTAGACAGAATATTATTTCTATCTTTGATAATTTAATTTATCAGATTATTATATTTGATATAAAACTCATACTTTAGAGTCTCTCCTATGCATTCTTGATTATTAGAGCAATATTATTTCTTGAGAAGCAACTGTGGCTTTTCCCTAATTGGGATTTCCACATTATAAATTTCTGGTGTCAACTTTTATTTTTCTTCATAAATTTTTTTTGTTCACTATGCATCCGCTTTAATTTTTTAGTATTGTTTAATAGGAAAGATTATTATTTTAACTACTTGTTTTCTTTGGTGTCCATTTTCATGATAATCACTTATCATCTTTCCCAGCCTCTAGTATAAGAGATTTTTCTTTTTTTATGTAAATTATCAAATCCAATTCGATTCAAGGGATTTTTTTGAATGCATCCAACTAATTTATGAGGTAATTATAAATTATGGATCATATTTATTTCAAAATAATGAATCTGTTGATGTTTAGTACTTAGAATCCAAAAAATTCCTGATGAAGAATAGTAGTTTCAGTATGAGATGGTTTGTAGTCTCATTTTTTATGGTTCAAAGACAATGTGAGAAACTATATTTTCAATATATCTCACACTAGAAATTCTATGGGATAAGATTGTGACCAATTTTTCTTATAATATAGGGAATAATAAATTTTTTCTCCTAAAAAAGCGATGAATTTTAGGTATAAAAAAGGTACATCTATTTATGAATATTTGAGAGAATTTCATGTATTTTTTGATCAATTTCTTGGTACAAGTATTAGTTCTGAAGATGTGGTTTGAGTGCTTTGGTTGATTTTTGATTTACCCAAATCTGGGGAGAATTTAAGTTTTACTCTAATTGGTTTTTCTCCTATTGGTTTTGTGACATTAATCTTTGTCAATATTTATATATTTAATGAATAATTCAGAAGACGTACTTAGAATAAATATTATTCTGAAAGATTATTCACAAAGAATAGGGGGAGAAGTCTTGAATGGAATTAGAGACATAGTAGTCAATGTAAGAGGAATGGAAGAAGCAAAATTATCTTGAAGTAGAGAGAGTTTGAATGTCATCACTGTGGTAAGGAAGGAAATGTTAAGAGGTTTTTCTTTACTCAAAAAAGAGAAAAAAGAATGAAGTAAAATCAAAAGATGAAAAACGGTGATGTAGATTTTTGTGTCACCACCACTATAAGGGGTGATCATATTATTGTTTATGACTCAATTAATATTTCTTATGATGATTCTTTATTTGTTATTGAATGTGGTGAAAGTTTTCATGTAACATCAAGAAATGAGTTCCTTGCATCTTACATCCTGGTCTATTTTGTGATTTTGAATATGGTAATGACGATCATGTTGATGTTATAGGTATTGGGACTATTTCTTTAGATACCAACAAAGAATATAAGTTGATTTAGAGAAATATTCGACATGATCCAAAGGTTTTTCTGAATATCATTTTTATCATTATTCTTGGTGATGGCAGCTTTCTTAGTACTTCTTGTGATGGCCAATGGAATCATTCCATGGAATCCTTGATTGTTTCTCTAGATAATAAGTAGTCAGGTTTTTACTTGACTAGATATTTTATTTCTTGTGATACTGCTTAAGTTGTTGAGTGTAGTTTTTCATCCTTGTTATGGAAAAAGAGTCTCAACCACATTAGTGAGAAAGGGATCATTTTTAGGATAATATAAATATAAATCTATATTTTAAGAGTTCAAAAATTTGACACATGTGAACATTTTATAGATGAAAAAACACATAGTGAGTTTCTGTAGTCATCCTTTGCACAGAAAGTTATAGGTAATTTAAATAGTACATTCTGATGTTTGTGGTCCTTTAATGTCTAAGGCCTTTTTTGGAAGTATTTTTTTTATTTTTATTAATTAATACTCACCTAAGATTTAGGTTTATGTTATTCATGCCAAAATTATGGTGCTTATTTTTTTCGGAAATTTCATGTTTCAGTTGAGGGGTAATATAATAAGAAGATGAAATGTGTCTGCACTGACAATGGATGTGATTATTATGGTCCATTTAATCATTATTATAAGAATAAAGGTATATAACATCATATAAATTCTCCTAATACAACACCTTTAAATCGTTTAGATGAGTTTATAAACATGAATTTATTAGAAAGAGTATGTATTTCACTTTCAAGAGATACATTTACTTGACATTTTTACGGTGATGCTTTATTTACTATGGATTATATTATAAATTTATGATTTAACTATTTCTTTGAAGACAGACACTCCCAAAAAGTTTTTTTATCTCAAAGAGATAAAGTATGATCACTTAAATGTTTTTGGATTCTAGGAATTTTTTCATGTGCTGAGTGATGTGATATCATAGTTAGATGGTAAGTCACGCCAAAGTATTTTAATTGGAAATAGACACGATGATTTTGGATACAGGTTATACAATCCTTCATTAAAGAAACATTTCATAATATACGGTATAATGTTTAAGTAGGATCAGAATATTAGAAATATTAATAAGGGATAATAATATACTACTCAAACTTCTAATAGCTTTTTGAGTATTGATCTAGGTTTTGATTCACAATTACTTAATATTGTTGATTTTGATTATTTTGTTGATGTATAGAATGATGTTTGGGGGGAAAAGGGCAGTGTTTATGTTTTTTATGTACATTTTGTTGAGTTAATAAGGTTTTCCTTATGACTTGTCCATTATTTCTTTTTTTGAAAATCACAAACACCTTATCTTAAAGAAAATCTGATTTTACCCTATATTTTAGTTCTATAAGGAAACTTTTCTTACCCAAGGAAATCTACCCCTACCTAGATTTAATTTGTTCATATCAGTATTTTTATTATGTATAAAAATCGAATTCATATTTAAAACCACGGAATCATACAATACTTAGATATGAAGTGTTCTGTTTTTGGAACTGAATTCCTATTACGAACATTTATGAAGTTCTACTCCGAATTCCCTGTTATGAACGTCTATGAAGATCAAATCTAAATTCTGATTATGAACTTGTATAAAGTTCTAACTATGAATTCTGATGAGGAATTATGATTACGTATTCTCATTACGAATTCTAATGATGAAATCTGATTACGAATTGTAACGCCCTGACCCCAGTTACCCAAAGTGGGTGCATTATTACATAACATTGGCATGATCACAAGAAAGATCAAGTCTCGAAAGACCGATTAGTTTAGTATCCTTGGAATAACTAGATACATTAACAAAGTTTACATTACATCATAAAATCAAAACTACAACAATATAGTCTCCATAGTCCACACTCTTATCCCCTCATACTATCCCTACAGGTCATTCATAAATTACATCTTCACATCCTGGGAAAAATAAAACGTAGAAAAGGTGTGAGCTCAAATTCCCAGTAAGTATAACAATATAGCGTAAAATTTCATAAATAAGAATAAACATTTAAGTCAATGTATAACTAAAACAAAATCCTTTTAAACATTAACTTCAACCTAGTATGAAAAAAAAATAAAATGAAATAATTCCATTTAATTATTTACATGGATATTTTACTAATCGAATATTCACATGCAATATCAATAACCACATTCATAATGATGGAATGCATAATGTCAGACTATCATAACAGCATAGCCAAGGCCTCGTGCCAATACTACAAATAAGATTTTTTCAAGGCCTTGTGCAAAGACACTATTTTGTCTCCTGAGACCTACCGATGCATCGAGGATCTATAGCAGGCTCCACCCGTCACACATTAAGTCCAATGCATTCCCATATGAAAAGGTTTAAACATAACATAAACATTCGTATTAAAACTAGCATACGAAATGTAAATACTTTATCCATAAACCATGAATGGTATAAAAATAACACATCCATAGTAAAACATATCACAAAACCTTCAATACAATATAGAAGTTTTGTATCATTATAAATAAACTTCAAATAAGCGTAAAATCCATCAACGGATGTTGACATAGATGAAATCAAAACTCTTTTTAGAGAAATATCTCTTTCTATTTGGAATCATATAAGAATAATATATTTATAAGGTAAAACATTTTATTTGAAAATATTATTATAATCTTGTAAGGGAAGCTTCGACGATTTTATAATGGCGGAAAATAGCCGCACCCGTCGTATAAGTTAAAAAAAACATTCTTACCATAATTCTGTCGAAAAGTTTAAAAATCACCTTGTTTGGAAAACGACGGAATGATTCCTTTATAAACTACTTATAAAAATTCAAACAAGGGTATAAATTACTTTAACCCATATTCTTGTAAATAGTAAAAATGTTTTGAAATACATTTTTAAGAAACAAGGATGTGGATGATAATGATATCCCAGTAGATTATTACGTATAAACAACCTCGGATAATGAAGTGATTGTGAAATAAACCCTTACCTTATCATTTTCCTTGGCTGAGGTTAGGTTAACCTCCTGTATAATGGTGAAATAATTGTTATTTAATTATACAAGAATCATATACATTAATACGATATCGTATATGATCTTTTAACATTGATTTGTTAATAATGTCTTAGTATTATCGTTTTTTCGGGTGTTAACTTTCTCGTTTTCTTTTATATGTTTTGTTATGTAAGCCATGTTTTTCATGGATAGGATATATCTTAGTCATATCCAGAATGATATCAAGTCTTTAGATACTATTATTAATCCTCAAATGAGAATTAGACTTGAATGGATACGATGGAGAATGAATCTCATCGCGTTCGTGGAGACGGTAGTCCGTACGTACGCACGAACGACAATATCATTATTTTGATATTAAAATAATATATAATAGGATGGTATATCATATATACAGAATAATTATAATGTTATATTTATTATTTACATGAATTACACATCATTATTATACCCATCCAAATAATAATTTATTGAATAACAATTACACCACGACGTGGAGACGGTAAGCCGTACGTATGCACATATGGTGACATGTTTTTAAAAGGATGGATAGAATACTGAATATGTTTGTACGATATTTATAATAAAAGCACAGTATATATATGATACTGGAGTTATTATTTTTGAATGGTAATAACAAAGAAAGAAGAAGTGGAAGAATAAAGGAACTTGAAAAAGGGTGGTGAAATCGTTACCTCTTCTTCGGGTTCTTCCTTTTGATTTGATCAAAATGGATCCTTAGGTTTCCTTTCTGATCAAACTAAGGCCTCTAGGTTGTATTGAAGGAAGTTTAGAGATTATTTGGGAAGTGTTTGGCCGAGCCAAATGACTTTGATGGTGTGAATTAATGATAAGGGGGAGTTCCCTTTTATAAGAGGGGTGAGAGGCACCTTTGGAAAAGATAGAAATATTATTTTATAATAAATTCATATTCGGTTTCTAATGGCTACAAAGTAGATTATTTAAAGGATAATGTGGGGATGGGTCGAAAACCACTCATCCAATAGGATTTAGACAGTTTTGGGTTACTATATTGACCTTATCTTTAAGTATTGACTCTTAGTTAATTAGTTTCACTTTTAGAATGTCTCTTTGTATTTTTATATTATATGGTTAATAAACTTATTATATACATCCCAGAGACCCCCATGTGGTATATTAATGATAAACCTATCATTATATCAGTCTCTTTGCCGAACCTTCGATTATTAGGAATTGAATATCAATTAATAGTATAATATTTGTTTTAGAAACTCTTTTATGTCAATTTTGACACTATTTGGAAAATTTATTTTTTTGAAAATCATGACAGAATGATTACTTCCAATAAAGTCAATTAAATCAATAATAATATGTCATATTATCCTTGAAAATTAGTTTAATTAATTAAAATCCTCAAATTATATTTATTTGGGTATTTATAATATCAATTATTTTAATTTTTCTCTATTATGGTAAATACATCATCATCATTGTGTCATAAATAAATTAAATTAGTTATTGTCTAAAAATTATAAATAAAATACCATTATTTAGAAAATATTTTTATCTTTCTAATTATTATTTATAGTCAAAAATCTAACATATACAACCCTTTGTAAAAATTATTTGTCTAAAAGATATATGCTTATATCATTTTTGTATTTATTTTAACTTAATTAAAATAAACTGTTCCTATCACCTACAAGTGGCTCCATGGGGTGCCAAAAGCGACCCAAAGATTCCCATGGTTGGACATGTATCGACCAATAAGGTTAGGATACGTTTCAGGGTAATTTAGTATTATTATAATATTATTTTTTTAACCCTTATTTACCGGATTTACCCTTTAACCATGGTAAATAAAATATTTACCGAAGTAATTATTTAAAATGTCTAAAAATAAAATTTACCTATTTACAAAATTTGGACATCCTGATTCCAAATATGGAATCCATTTTTCCAAATTCAAAATACAGAAGTGGCAGAGCTTAATTTAAAATTAATTCCCGCTACCAAAATAAAAAACGTGTTTTTAAGATATAATAACTATTAAAAGATTGATACTTATTTATGTTCGATTTAATTGTGAAATTATGTCCAAGACAAAAGTGTATTAAATGGTAAAAATATATTCTAAATATACTTTAAAACCACTCAAATTTATAATTTATCACTATTAATTATTTTGATTAAAAAAATTTGTTTTTAATTAAAATTTAGTAATTTTCACTATTCATCAAAATATTAATGTTATCCAAAAAGTACCAAAATTTCACCTTAGGCTAAATTCGATACTCCGAGTCCAAAAATGAAGTCCATTTTGAGAGATAAAATAAATAAAATTTTAAAAAGTAGGTATTACTATTCATAACGGCTAGTTTGATTGGTTGTGGTGTGTGTTAGAACTCGATGTTGCGTACAACACACGATATTGCATTATTCAAAGAGAAGCATACCGTTGAAGCTTGGGGTGTTACATTCTCCTATCCTTCAATTAATTTCTTCCTCGAAATTTCTAAAATACTACTGCATGAAAAGACTCGGGTGGTTCTTCATCATAAGTTCCTCGGGTTCCCACGTTGCCTCTTCTACTTATGGTTTCTTCACAAGACTTTTACCAAACAAGTCGACCGGGTTCTCACTACTTGTTCTCTCGTATCAAGAACCTTGACGGGCTCTTCTCAATAAGACAGATCGGGTTCTAGTTCTAATTCCTCATAGGTGAGTACATGTGTTGGGTCAGGCATGTATTTCTTGAACCGAGATACGTGGAACACGTCTTGAACTTTGGAGAGACTTGGCGGCATTGCCAATCAGTAAGCTACAACCCCAATTAGTTCTAGAATTTCAAAAGGTCTGATGTACCTGGGACTCAATTTACCCTTCTTACCAAAACATATGACTCCCTTCCATGGAGATACCTTCGAGAAAACATGATCACTGAATTGAAATTCCAAATCCTTCGATTATCGACATAGATCTTCTGCCTACTTTGAGCTGCTTTGATGTGGTTTTGGATTACCTTCACCTTTTCCATCGTTTACTCCACCAGTTCTAGGCCTACATGTTTTCTTTCACCAACGTCATCCCAACAGGTTGGTGTGTGACATCTCTTTCCGTATAATGCTTCATATGGTGCCATATGAATACTCGAATGAGAGCTATTGTTATAGGAAAATTCTACCAGAGGTAAATATTGATCCCACATATCCTGAAAGTCATGTGAGCAGGATCTCAACATGTCTTCTATGGTTTTAATAGTTCGTTCTGATTGTCCATCTATTTGATGGTGGTAGGCAGTGCTCAAATGAAGTTCAGTATCCAAGGCTTTCTGAAGACTTTTCCTAAATCTTGAAGTAAAACGGGGATCACGATCAGAAACAATCGATAGAGGTACTCCATGAAGTCTCACAACTTCATTAATATATATTCTTTCTAGTCGTTCAAGTGGTAAATCTTCCCTTATAGCAAGAAAATGTGCTGACTTGGTAAGACGATCAACAATGACCCATATTGCATCATTCATTCTAGGAGTCTTTGGTAGCCCCATGACAAAGTCCATCGTAATATTTTGTCATTTCCACTCTGGTATGGGAAGAGGTTGCATGACTCCTCCAGGCTGTTGCCTTCTAGCTTTCACTTGTTGAAAAGCCATACATCTTGACACAAAATCAGAAATCTCCCCCTTCATGTTTTTCCACCAAAAATGTTCCTTCAAATCACTATACATTTTGGTTCTCCTAGGGTGTATAGAGAAATTGGAACTATGAGCATCATCCAACAATTCCCTTTTTAGATCAAGTTTATCGGGAATAGAATGTCTCTTCCCAAATTTCAAAATTCCATCTTCATACACAATGTCTCTCAATCTCCCATCATTCACATAATTAATCTTCTTTTGAAATTCTTCATCATCGGTATGAGAACTCTAAATCCTTTCTAGTAAAGATGGTTTGGAAACCATTTTAAAAAGCATTGATTTTTCACCTTCCCTGGTTATTACCATGTCCATCATCACTAGATCCATGAAAATTTTATCCCTTTAAATTATCATATTGTTCAAAAGTCCATGGTCTTTTCTGCTCAAAGAATCTTCCACCTTTCTTGCTTTCCCCGGGTGGTAGTGTATCATGAAATCATAATCCTTGAGTAATTCAAGATATCTCCTTTGCCTCATGTTGAGTTATTTTTGTGAGAAAATATACATCAAACTCTTGTGATCAGTATAAATCTCTCATTTTTCACCATAGAGGTAGTGCCTCCATATCTTCAAAGCAAAGATCACAGCTGATAACTCGAGATCATGAGTAGGATAGTTTTGTTCATGAATTTTCAACTGTTGTGATAAATAGGCAATAACTTTATCATTCTGCATAAGGACACAACCAAGTCCTTTCTTCGATGCATTACTATAAATAAAGAACCCATCATTCCCTGATGGTAGATTCAATATAGTTGCATTGAATAATCTTCTCTTCAGTTCGTCAAAACATACTTCACACTCTTTTGTCCAAAAAAATTTAACCCCTTTACGTGTGATATCTGTTAATGGGTTAGCAAACCGAGAAACATTCTGGACGAAACGTCGATAATAACCTGCCAAACCAATAAAACTGTGTACCACAGTTATACTCATTGGTGCTGGCCATTCTTAGATTTCCTTGGTCTTTGAAGGGTCAATAGAGATTCCATCATTAGAGACAATATGGCCAAGAAAAGAAATCTCATGAAGCCAGAAATCACACTTGCTAAACTTCCCATATAATTCATGTCTTCTCAGAGTCTTCAGGATAATGCGCAAGTGATTTTCATGATCTTCGTAGCTTTTTGAGTATACCAAGATATCATCAATAAATACCCCCACAAATTCATCGAGATATTCCTTGAAAACTCTATTCATCAGATCCATGAATACAGATGGTGCATTAGTCAATCCAAAAGGCATTACAGTAAACTCGTAATGCACGTACCTGGTTCGAAATGATGTCTTCGGAATTTCTTCCTTCTTCACCCACAACTGATGGTATCCAGATCGAAGGTCAATCTTTGAAAAGTATTGAGCTCCATGCAGTTGATCAAACAAATCATCAATGCGAGGTTGGGGATACTTGATCTTTATTGTTATAGTATTGTTCTCCCTGTAGTCGATACATAACCTCATAGATCCATATTTCTTTTTCACAAAAAGAACAGGGGCTCCCCATGGAGAATCACTAGGGTGAATAAATCACTTATTACTCAATTCCTATAGTTGTTTCTTTAGTTCAACTAATTCTACAGTGGACATTCTATAAGGGGTCTTCAATATAGGACTTGATCCAGGAATTAAATCAATGGAAAACTCAACTTCTCATTCTGGAGGATGTCCACGTAAATCTTCCGGAAACACATCTTCATATTCTTTCACAATAGGTACATCCTCTATCTAAACATTCCTTTCCTCACCCACTGTAATTTCATCCTATTCCTCCCCAATAATTGAATTTAGTTGAGCTACTGGGGGTGGATCTAGATAAGAATTAGGTGGTGGTGATTCTGCTCTAAATATAAGGTGTTCCTTATCATCATCATCAAAAATCGTAACCTCCTTCTTCTTACAATAAATATTTGCATCATGGCCCAAAAGCAAATCCATGTCGAGGATTATATCAAACTCAATCATAGGTATGACGATGAGATCAGCGGATAAAGATCATTTATGTGATCTAATGGGGACTGATTCACAAAACATTGCTGTAATGATACTTCCCTTAGGAGTTTTAACTGACAACTCCTTTGTTAAATCAAATTGGAAATATCTAATTTTCTTATCAAACTGGGAAGATATGAAACAATGCGATGATCCAGAATCAAATAATGCATTTTTTAAACTCGAGGAAACCATTAAATTACCTGCCACCACGTCTTTCAGAGCTTTTACCTCAGCAGTAGTGATAGAATAAGATTGGCCTTGATCCCTCGTAATTTTCTGAGTTAAGTTCCCCGGAAGCTCAGGACATTCATTTGCATAATTTCACATCTCCATGCAATTATAGCACTGAACATTGGTAGCTTCTTTCTTCCCTTTTCAATCACGAGATTGGTGGCCTTTTTCACCACACTTGTAACAGACACCCATTCCTTTCAAGAAAGTATCAGGGTGTTTCTTAGCACATTTACAACAGTATGGATATTCAAACATTCCCTTCTTCCCCTTATTTCCATTCCCAGATTGATCAGCAGATCTATTCTTAACTTTCTTTACTTTAAAGTCATAAGACTTAGAGAATTCTTTTTCTGTCTTGATAGCACATGAGACAATGTCTTCGTACGATGAGAAGGATTGTGAGACTAATGCTCGACGGAGAAATGGTTTTAACCCATCAAAGAAACAATTAATCTTACTTCTTGGGTAATGTATATAATCTCAATCATACCTTGCAAACCTTGTAAAGTTAGCCTCATACTTTGGACATTCTCATCCACCTTTGGTCTTAGACTCAGAAATTGCCTTTCTATATCTGCTCGATGGACACGAGGAAAGTATTTTTTAAAAAATATATCTTGGAACTCACTCCATTCCATATTTGATAGTTCATCACCTTCCTTTGTGTTTTGAATCAATGACCACCATTGATCAGCATCTACAGTGAGGCGGTAAACTACCATGATAACTTTTTCCCATTCACTACTTCCCAAAGCCTGAAATATTTTCTCTTGGGAACTTATCCACTGCTCTTCTACCAATGGATTTGTAATCCCATTGAACTTTGGTGGTTGTTGCCTCATGAAGCGATCTAATATTGATCCTCCACACTGCGGATCAGGGTTCTCCATATGGGTAAGGTTATTATTCATAACTTGAGTGAGTTTTCCCAGTATGTTGATTAGTTGATCGGCACCAGTTGCATCACCAGCTCCACTATAATTATCTTGAGCAGGAGGGAAATCCCTCCATGGAGTGCGTGCATTGATACTGTTTCCATTTCATCCACTAGGTGTCATTTCTAAACGATGGCATAAACTAGATCAGTTTATGAATCAAAATACATAATTTCATACTTATAAAACACTTAACATAAATTGAACTATTTATGGATATAATCCATAATCATAAAAATGTTTTCTTTGAGGAGTTATATACTCATAAACACTTCATAATGATTTGTAAAGAAAATGAGAGTTATCCTAAGCATATCCTTTGGGAGTGTCGTAACCAAGAGTGCAGCAAGTCCCGTTGTCAGTCACCAGTTCCTATTCGAGTCTAGCTCAAAGTGGTGTTTTTGGGTTTTACCCCTAGGTACATCTATGCCAGAGCCGCCTCTACCTTCTCGTATCCAGACAGGGATGTATTGCTCAGAAAACTCAAAAAATCTGTACAATACCCAAATTCTAGGAACTTTTTCTATACTAATCCTCAAAGTCCATCTTAGGTCTATGTGCTCTAATCAGAGTTTATCTAAATCCAGTTTCAAAGGTTTGTACTAAACTTCCTCTGATACCAACTGTAATGCCCCGACCCCAGTTACCCAGAGTCGATGCATTATTACATAACATTGGCATGATCACAAGAAAGATCAAGTCTCAAAAGACCGATTAGTTTAGTAGCCTTGGAATAACTAGACACATTAATAAAGTTTAAATTACATCATAAAATGAAAACTACAACAATATAGTATCCATAGTCTACACTCTTATCCCACCATACTATCCCTGCAGGACTTCTTCACATCCTGTTAAAAATAAAACATAGAAAAGGGATGAGCTCAAATACCCAGTAAGGATAACAATATAGCAGAAACTTTCATAATTAAGAATAAACATTTAAGGCAATGTATAACTAAAAAAGGCCTTTTGAACGTGAAATTCAACATAGTATGGAAAAAAATGAAATAATTGCATTTACTTATTCACATGGATATTCTACTAATCGAATATTCAAATTCAATATCAATAACAACTTTCATAATGAAGGAATGCATAATGCCAGACTATCATAACCACATAGACAAGGCCTCGTGCCAAGAATACAAATAAGATTTTGTCAAGGCCTTGTGACAAGACACTAGTTTGTCTCATAAGACCTATCGATGCATCGAGGAGCTATAGCGGGCTCCACCCGTCCCATATTAAGTCCAATGCATTCCCATATGAAAAGGTTTAAACATAACATAAAACTTCATATTAAAACTAGCATACAAAATGTAAATACTTCATCCATAAACCTTGAATTGTATAAAAATAACACATACATAGTAAAACATATCACAAAACCTTCACTATAATATATAATTTTTGTATCATAATAAATCAACTTCAAATAAGCGTTAAATCCATCAAAGGATGTTGACATAGATGAAATCAAAACTTTTTTTAGAGAAATATCTATTTCTATTTTGAAATCATTTAAGAGTCATATATTTATAAGATAAAACATTTTCATTGAAAATATTCTTATAAGATTGTAAGGGAAGCTTCGATGACTTTATAACGGCGGAAAATATCTGCACCTGCCGTATAAGTTAAAAAAACATTCTTACCTTAATTCTGTCAAAAAGGTTAAAAAGCACCTTGTTTGGAAAATGACGGAATGATTCTTTTATAAACCTCTTATAAAAAGTCAAACAAGGGTATAAATGACTTTAACCCATATTCTTGTAAATATTAAATTTTTTTTGAAATACATTTTTAAGAAACATGAATGTGGATGATAAAGAGATCTCAGTAGATTATTAAGTATAAACAACCTCGGATAATGAAGAGATTGTGAAATAAACCCATACCTTGTACTTTTCCTTTGTTGAGGGTAGTTTAAACTCTTGTATAATGGTGAAATAATTATTATTAAATTATAAAATAATCATATACATTAATATGATGTCATATATGATCTTTTAACATTGATTTGTTAATAATATCTTAGTATTATCGTTGTTTCGGGTGTTAACTTACTCGTTTTCTTTTATATGTTTTGTTACATAAGCCGTGTTTGTCATGTATAGGTTGTATCTTAATCATATCCAGAATGATATCAAGTACTTATATACTATTATTAATCATCAAATGAGAATTAGACTTGAATGGATACGATGGAGAATGAATGTCATAACATTCGTGGAGATGGTAGTCCGTACGTACGCACGAGCGACAATATCATTCTTCTGATATTAAAATAATATATAATAGGATGGTATATCATTTATAAAGAATCATTATCATTTTATATTTATTATTTACATTAATTACACATCATTATTATACCCATCCAAATAATAATTTATTGAATAACAATTACACCATGACGTGGAGACGGTAAGCCGTACGTACGCACGTATGGTAACATATTATTCAAAGGATGGATAGAATACTGAATATGGTTGTACCATATTTATAATAACATAAAAATATATATAAGATACTAGAGTTATTATTTTATAATGGTAATAACAATGAATGAAGAAGTGGAAGAAGAAAGGAACTTGAAAAAGGGTGGTGAAATCATTACCTCTTCTTAGGGTTCTTCCTTTTGATTTGATCTAAAGGGCTCCTTAGGTTGGCATTCTGATCGAACTAAGGCCTCTAGGTTTTAGTGAGGGAAGTTTAGAGAGTATATGGGTAGAGTTTGGCCAATAAAAATGGCATTGAAGGTGTAAATTAATGAGAATGGGGAGTGCCCTTTTATAAGAGGGGTGAGGGGCATCTTTGGAAAAGCTAGAAATATTATTTTATAATAAATTCATATTCGGTTTCTAATGGCCCAAAAGTAGATTATTTAAATTTTAAGGTGGTTATTGGTCTAAAACCACTCAACCAATAGTATTTAGACAGGTTTGGGTTAATATATTAACATTATCTTTAAGTATTAACTCTTAGTTAATTAGTTTCACTTTTACAATGTCTCTTTGTATTTTTATATTATATGGTTAATAAACAGAGTATATACATCCAAGAGACCCCAAAGTGGTCCATTAATGATAAACCTATCATGATATAAGTCTCTTGGCCGATCCTTGGAGTTTTAGGAATTCAATATTAATTAATAATATAATATTGGTTTTAGAAACTCTTTTTTGTTAATTTTGACACTATTTGGAAAATTGATTTTTTGTGAAAATCATAACAGAATGATTACATCGAACAAAGTCAATTAAATCAATTTAAATATGTCATATTATCCTTGTAAATTAGTTTAATTCATTAAAAGTCTCAAATTATATTTATTTGTGTACTTATAATATCAATTATTTTAATTTTTCACTATTATGGTAATTAATACATCATCATTGTGTCATAAATAAATTAAAATATTTAAAGTCTAAAAATTATAAATAAAATACCATTATGTAGGAAATCTTTTTTGATTTATAATTAATATTTATAGTCGAAAATCCACCATATATAACCCTTTGTAAAAAGTTTTTTTCTAAAAGATATTTTCTTATGTCATTTTTGTATTTATTTTAACTTAATTAAAATAAAGTGACCATATCACCTACAAGTGGCTCCATGGGGTCCCAAAATCGACCCCAAGATGCCCATGGTCGGACATGTATCCACGAATAAGTTTAGGAAACGTTTTAAGGTAATTTAATATTATTATAATTTTATTTTATTAACTCTTATTTACCGGATTTACCCTTTAACCATGGTAAATAAAATATTTACCGAAATAATTATTCAAAATGTTTAAAAATAAAATTTACCTATTTACACAATTTGGAAATCCTGATTACAAATATGGAATCCATTTTTCCAAATTCAAAACATAGAATTGGAAGAAATTAATTTAAAAATAATTCCCGCTTTCAAAACGAAAATCGTGTTTTTATGATATAATAACTATCAAAAGATTGATACTTGTATGTGTTCGGTTTAATTGTGAAATTATGTCTAATGACCAACATTTTATTAAATGGTAAAAATATATTCTAAATATACTTTAAAACCACTCAAATTCATAATTTCTCACTATTAATTATTTTGATTCAAAAAGTTTTTTTAATTAAAATTAATAATTTTTACAATTCATCAAAATATTAAAGTTATCCAAAAAGTACCAAAATTTCACCTTAGGCTAAATTTGATACTCCAAATCCAAAAATTAAGTCCATTTTGAGAGGTAAAATTTATAAAATTTTAAAAATTAGGTATTACTATTCATACCGGCTTGTTTGATTGGTTGTGGTGTGTGTTAGAACTCGATGTTGCGTACAACACACGCTATTGCATTATTCAAAGAGGACCGTACAATAGAAGCTTGGGGTGTTACATGAATTATCATTACGAAATCTGATGTTGAATTCTGATTATGATTTCTCATTACGAATTCTGATGATGAATTCTGATTACGAAATCTCATTATGAATTTAGAGGATGAATTTTGATTACGAACTCTCATTACGAATTCTGATGATGAATTCTGCTTATGAATTCTCCTTACAAATTCTAATTGTGAATTCTGATTACGAATTATGGATATGAACATGTATGAATTTCGACTCCGAATTTTTTTATTTAGACTTTGAACTATTATTTTCTTACATTCTGAATATTTGAGTTTGGTTATGTAACCATATTTCTACCTACACTTGTTCTTTTATGAAACTATGTTGTGCCTTCAGTTATAAACTAACGGCTATTTGAGTGACACATGTACAGGTCCCTCCAAAATTCAAGGAAGAATATGACTTTTTGAGGAGGAAGCCGACCGTTGGAGTTGTGCATATAAATCGGAGCTCATTTGAAAAGAGAATAATACTTGAAAACATCTTTGACATCTGTACTTACATGTTGTTGAAGTTATTTATAGAGAGAGACTCTTATAAACTCTCAAGCTTGGTGCCGAAAGTTTGAACGGCTTGTTCAAACATTTCTTCGTGCAAAATTGCTTTGTGTGACTCTGATTGTTGCTGTGTACAATTGAGGGCTTCCAGGGATAGAAAGACAGAGGTGCCAAATACATGATAGTTGAGGTCTTGCGGGGATAGCAGGACAGACTCCGATCTTTGTATCGTGGGCTTACCCTAGTGTGGGTAAGACATACTTTCTTGTAAGTATAAATCAAGGGACCTCTTATCCAGGGTTGTTGGATACCCTTCTCTTTGGGTTAAAAAAGTTATTGTTTGGTACATGTAGTGTTACTACTTTGTTTTCGGCTGTGCATTTTGTATTGTTAAAGAAGGTATTACTTTCTTATACTTCCTCGTACTTGTACTATGATTATATAAGATTCTATACACTTTAAGTTAGAATCTTAGTTGTCATAAAATTTTGATAAGTTTCATTTCTAGAATCACTTTTCCGGAATCGAGCATGCTTTTAGAACTAAGAGGTGTTGTGAATTTTGGTTATGAAAAATTTCCTTAGGGATTTTTTAAAAGTATAATTCACCCCCACTTGTATTTGAGCATCTCATACTTATATATTTGATCCTACATTTGGTATTATAGAGTATATCATACTCACATACCATCTCACAATTGGTATCAGAGGAAGGTCTCTGAAATACTTATATTCACATTTAAGTTTTTCCCTGATCAATGTTTTTGGAATAGAATTTTCGGATTCATACTTCCGGACTCATATTTTTTTTTCAAAATCTATTTTTCGGAATCACATAGTTTGGATTCATTATAGCTTAGAGATAAAATATTTTTTTCCCTTGCTTTGGATATTTTCTCTTGTTTACAAACTCATACAACTAACAAGTTTTTGTGCCAATGATTTTTCTAAGGATGACAGGTTTAAATGCTGGTTCTATTGATAATCTAAATCCTACCAAACCTCCTGTTTTTGATGAAAATAATTTTGAGTACTGGAGAGATAGGATGAAGACATTTTTAATCAATACTAGAGTTTATAACTATCAAATTCTTACTAGAGATTATAAGATTCCGGATAAGGAATTGAGAACCATTAAGAATCTGGAGAAATTAGAATATCAATCGAATTTTAGAGTCAGAAATACATTGTTATGTTCCATGAATAGAAATCATCATGTGAAGCTTAAAACAGTATCTTGAAGAAAATTTAAATTACACATTTTGGTACATCTAAAGTCCTAGATACAAGAAGAGCTATGTTGGGAGCTGAATATCATAGTTTTAACTATCCTTCTGTAGAACCTATAATTAAAGTTCATAAAAGGTTTATGACTATCTTGAATAGATTACAATATATGGGAGAAAAAGTTTTTGATGATGAGGATCTTGTAGGTATGATCATAGATATTATGCAAATGGAATGGGAGTCCAAGAAGACATTTATTGATGAGAATAGGAAAGTCACTCAAATTTCTTTAGATGAGTTTTTTGGAACTCTTCTTCAGCATTAAACCAGGATGAAGAGAGATGCTGAAAATGTTAAGAAGAAGAATGGAAATGGAGGAGTTGCATTTACAAAAAATTCTAAACATATGAAAGACAAGACCCCAAAAATAGTAACTAGATTGAAGACAAAGAAGGTCATTATTCAGTCAAAATCTAGTGACATAGAAAATTCTAAGAATGAATTAGTTAATCTTGCCCTGAGAATGATCAAGATTGTAGCTCAAAGGAACCATCAGAATAAATAAAAGAATAAAGAATACAGAGATAAGAAAGATGGAGAAGTTACATGTTATGAATGTAAAAGAATAGGTCATATCAGACCTGATTGTCCCTTTTTGAAAAATATGGAAAAGAAGGATATGAATTCCGAAAGGAACAGGAAGAAATTCTATCAGTCAAAGCATAATAAAAGTTGGATCTGAGTTTTCAGTGTTTAGTGAGGCTGGTTGAGAGGCCTTTGAGCAGCATCGTGTCTCGCATCTTGCAGCACTAGGGTTCTGCCTCCAACCTCGTCCCCTCCTCCCCTCCACTCCTCCGGTGCCCCATAGCTCGGATTCTCTTCTGGTCTCGTTGTAGGCATTCTTCGGCAAGTAGAGCATCTAGATTCACCAGATCTGTCGAGGTGATGTGGTGTATCTTGACTGTCGATGGAGAGTCGATATCTGATCTGCAGGGTGAAGGCGTCATGACAGGCATGAGAAGACCCCTCAGTGTCGGATCTAGGTCTGGCGTCAGTGGCGAAGGAGTCGTGGTGGTCAAGGTTTTGATTTTCATTAGCCCCAGAGTATCATGGAGAGGAGGGTTATTTCTATCTTCCGACATTCCTACAATCCTTCCAGTAGGTCTGTTTTGTGATTGTGCCTTTTTTTTTACTTCATTAATGTTCCGCTGGCTCGATGTTGCTGCAATTTATCTTCTGGGTTGAATTTTTGGATATGGTGATGGGTGATGTGCGGAAGATGTTACTATATTGTTTGAGGCTATCCTGTTAAGTGCTTTGTTATTATTTTGGGGTGAAATTGCATTTTATTCATGTTGGTGGAAAAGTGGTCTACGGTGTGTCGCTTGGTTCGAGGTTGCATTGCAGTTATCTGTGGAGTAGGGTTTGATGTTCGGACAACGTGGTCTTTCTCATTCTGGTTTCTTCATCGCCATTTGCGGATGTGCTCTATGGGTTCATCTCATGTCGCTGGAGGGTTTGGGAAAACTCTAACTGGAGTCAGCCGTTGGGTTTGTGGATTTGGGTTAGTGTTGACAGACACACTAGTGGGCGTTCGAGGAGACCGGTTCTGTGGTTTTTCCAGCTTTTCTGATGTTTGTGTTCCCTAATTCATGGTACCTAGGCCCTCTCTTGATGATTTAGGCTCCAAATATGTAGGTTTGTTTGTATGAATTCTTGAATTGATGTGAATCCTTAACGATTTTTTGTGGTGATGTGGTGAAATGGGTGTGTGGTAAAGCGCTGATATAATGAAGTCTTGTATAGTTTCTCACTTTTTCCCCAAAAGTGTTTTCATAATAAAAAAACAGTTTTCAGTCAGTCAAAGCATAAGAAAAGTCTTAAAGATATTGATACTTGGAGTGCTAGCTGTGGAGATTCTTCAGAAAGTTAATCTTTTGAATATGATTCGTCACTACAGAAGAATATGGGTTTCTTCGCTACAGCTTCATTCCCCAATACCTGTCTTATAGACAAGGCATGCTCTGCTGAGGATTTAACAAATCTATCTCTTGATAAGAATTACGATTCTTAAAATATTACTTCTAATGAAGATACGTTATCCTCAGAAAATGAAGGATTTCTTTCATATGAATATGTTTCTATATTTTCAAAGTTACTTGAAGTAAAAAATTGTAAAATTTCTAAGAAATTATACAAGGAAAATACCAGGGAAGAAATTCTTACAAAAGAGATTTCAGAGCTTTCTAGAGATCTTAGAGATAAAGAAGAGTTTTTAGAAAAACATTCTAAAGACCTTGAGAAAGAAAATTCTGATAAAGAAGAACTTTATACAGATCATAAGAATGCTATTTTAAAGGTAAATGTTTTGGAGGAAAAATCTAACTCTAAGGAAATGATTCCTGAGGATAGGAATTTAGTCATCAGACTAAAATATGAAATATTTTATCTTAAAAAGCTCCTTGAAAAATTTAACTCTGGGAAGGAAATTTTTGACTAGATGTATTCTCAAATCAAACCTCAAGGAAACACTATTGGAGTAGGTTATACTCACCATAAACCGGTTTTCAAAAACAACTATTTTGTTCCTTCTAGAGCCCCTTTTTGCACTAACTGTAAAAGTGGTGGGAAATGGAAGAAACATTTATCCTTAAATAGAGTTCAATCTCTTGGGTTTCATACATATTAGTTTTATAAACAAATGTGGACACCCAAAAATTTTTTATCTAACAATTATGGATCCAGGTAATTTTGGATACCAAAAGTCTAATTTTTCTCTTATTTTCAGGAAAATAGGGAAAGAACCAACCGAAATACGTGGTGCATAGATAGAGGATGTTCCTGGAATATGACTGGTAACAGAAACTATTTTGAAAAGGTTATCAAAACAAAAGGAGGAAAAGGAACTTTCAGAGATAATGCTCAGGGAGAAATTATTGGTATAGGTAACATCATTTTTCTTGGAAAACATTGATTTAAAATTTTTTATTTTTTAAGGGTCTTAAGAACAACCTCTTTAGCATAAGGCAATTATGTGATGAAGGCTACCTTGTGAATTTTAGGAATGATAAGTTCTTAGTACACAATTCCAAGGAAGAATTTATTCTTTCTGCCAATAGGAAATAGGATGTTTACGCACTAAACTTAGAAGACCTTAGGAGCAAATACTTACCTTTCCTTAGTGAAACGGAAGATCATTCTTGGTTGTGGCATAAAAGGTTAGGTCACTGTAACCAAAAGAACATATGAAAAAATTCTCTGAAAGGTTTAGTTAAGGATATACCAGAGCTTAAATCCGATTCTTCAAAAGTTTGTGACCCTTTTCTGTAACACCCCAATATTTTATGAGAAGTATTCTTTTTAATTTATTTGATGTCTTGTGTTGTATGCTACACCAAGATTATCTTGAGCTATAAGCAACACCGTATTATCTTGCAGTATATGAAACACTATTCTTCGATCGTGTTACAAAAAATTTCAAGTTCGTTTGATAGAAGTTATTCTATGCAACATTGAGTGTGTGTGTGTGTATATATATATATATATTCAATGTATAAATGAAATATGGATGTATTCTATTATACACAACAAAAAATGAATCTTGCACTACACGCAACCCTGTCTTGGCTTTATATACATGAAATCGCGACCCTCGACGATAACGTGTGTTGTACGTAATACCATGTTTCATGAAACAATGATATGTTATTAAAATTTTATATAAACTAGCCGTTATGAATAGTAATACCCACTTTTCGAAATTTTATAAATTTTATCTTTCAAAATGGACTTTATTTTTGGATTCAGAATATTGAAATTAGCCTAGGGTGAATTTTTGATATCATTCGGAAAACTTTAAATTTTGTATGAATAGTGAAAACATTGGGTTACTATTTAAATCCCATTTTTTTAAATAAATATTTATTTTATTTAAATTTATTCTATTTAAAAATTGATACATAATACCTATATAAGTACAATGTAATTCATTGGAGTCATTTTATAATAATTTTAGATATATAAATATTTTATTAAACTTTTCTCCGTCTTTTACCCACCTCCTAAGGGAATTTGAAAATTTACATAAAACCTAATTTTACCTCTACTGTGAGTGTAATTTTGAAACATTGAGAGACACGGTTAATATCAACGATTAAAATGTGGGTCAATAAGATAAAAATAATTTTTGGTGAATAGTAACGTTTTACTTTTATTTACCTCTGTTAAAAGTAAACAGGGTAATTAAGGGTAAAATTGATATTATTATTACCCTAACGCATGTACTAATTCTATTGGATATGTGTAATTCGATAAAAACAACCTTAGGAATTAAATATTACCCTTTAGGTCCAGTGGGATTAGATTAGGACATTTATTATTATTTTATTTAAAGAAGAGTTAAAAGAGTGAAAATCAATGTTTAATAAATAAAACATTTTTAATATAAGGTTATACATAAGATAAAGTAGAATATAAATATTAATTAGATATCTAATACTATTTCCTATATAATTTTATTTTATTTAAAAAATTTAGACATTAAATAATTTAATTTATTTATCACACAATGATGATGCAGTAGTTACCTTATTAATGAAATAATAACATAATTGATGTTATAAATATCAAAATAAATGTAATTTGAAACTTTTTATAAATTACACTAATTTTTTAGGTTAATATGACATGTTATTATTTATTAAATTAAATTTTTTCGAACTAATCATGATGTTATAAGTTTGAAAAAAATCAATTACCAAATATTGTCAAAATTGACATCAAATAGTTTTTAAAATAAATATTATATTATTAATTATTATTTTATTCCTAAAAATCTAAGATTCGGACAAATGACTTAGATAAGGATATATATATTAATAATGAACCGATTGGGGTTCTTTTGGATTGTTATAGTAAGTTTATTAACCATGTAGTGTAAGAAAACAAGAAGACACGGTAAAAGTTAAATTATTTAACTTAGAGTTAAATCAAAATGATAATTTTAAATAGTACCCTATACTTGTCTAAAACCTATTTTTTGAGAATATTTCGACCTATCCCCACTTTAGTGTCAAAATAATTCAATTTGGAGCTATTATAAACTGAATATGACATTATTATAAAATAATATTTTATGTTTTTTCCTAAGGTGCCCCTCTCCTCCCTTATAAAAGGGCACCTCCTCCCTCTTTTCTTCACACAATTTTGAGCTTTCAAGCACGACCAACCCCTGCCCATTTCCCTTCTGAACTTCCCTAGATACATTATATAGGTTCCGGTATCCTCAAAATACCATCTCTAGTGCCTTAAGAGGAAGCTTAAAAGGAGGTGCGTCGAAGAAGAGGTAATCTCTTCTACCAATTCGTTCAAGTTTCTTTCTTCTTCAACATCATGATCTTAAGTTGTTTCATTGTAAAGTAATACAATAAGTATCACTAATATATTTATATGATATTATAAATATGAAACATCCCCATTTCACCTTGAATCCATCCTACATAAAACAAAATCACCGCGCGTGCATAAGTAAGGAATACTGTCTCCACGCCGTTGTGTAATCTGTTTTTCCACCACCACCTTACTTGGATGGGTATAATGGTGTAAAGAATAACTATGTATAGAAATTATAATATAATACTGATTATGAGCTATTATATCATCCACTACAAGTCAATTCAATAATTAGGGAAACAATATCATCGCTCGTGTGTAAGTACGGATTACCGTCTCTACGACACGATAAGATTCATTCTCCATGTTAACCATTCAAGAATGATTATAAATTATATATAATGAATAATAATGAAATATATGACATGATAAAGATACTGTATTTATTTGTATATGTATATGTATATGTCATCTACTTACTTCCATTCAAGTCAGTACGGAAAGGAAAACATCGTTCATGCGTACGTACGACCTACCGTCTCCATGAATGGTGTATTTCATTTCATTTATCTATGTATTATATATATATATATACTGAATATATATTATATATAAATCATGATTTAAATTATGGATGTAATTAAATCATGATATAATTAATAATAATATCAAGAACAACAAGTCCAAACACGTACGATAAATAAAACGATTTTACCCAAAATGCTGCTTTAACATGGAATATACAAAAGAATGGGTAACATAAAGTCATAAGTGAACCATATATGATATCATAACAATGAATATGATTCATTAGTAATTCAATTACATTATTTAAATCATTATACAAGAGTTTCAGATACGTACGAAGCATATCATACCTAAGGTAAGGGATAACTATTCCAATCTCATTCTTATCCGAGATTGTTTATTCGTAAGTTTTTACAGGGGTTATATTTTTCATACATGTCCATAAAAAATGTTTTTCATAATGTTTTTAATAATATTACAAGTATTTTTAAATCCATGTCTTCCCCTCTTGGACTTTTACATTGTGTTATGGAAGGAATCTTTCTTTTGTTTACCATATGAGGACCTTTTTTCCTTTTTCGACAAAAAGTACGAGAGAATGTTTTTTTACTTATACAGCATGAACATATTTTTACGATTTCATAATTCCATATTTTCATAAATCTTACTCTATAGGATTTCATGACTATTTTCAACAAAATTCTTTTCTTTTAAAATTGCATGGAATTTTGTGAAATGAAAATGATTTTGAAGAAGAAATGATATTTTCTTCAAGAATTCTTTTCAGGTATTTTATCAAAACCATTTTCCATCTAAGATGACATTATTTCCTATGTGTATGTTTCAAGTATAATGTCTCTATGACTTACATGGTTTCACTTTTATTATGGTTAAATGATATCCATTTGTTTTATATGAATTATGTTATGATGGGATAATGTTTATGAAACCCAATTTTATTATTTGGGTTATGATGAATGATTTATGTTTATTTTGTGGCACAAGTATTAATGATTTCATTATGAGATGTGTGGGACCGATATCTCCCTCCAATTAATTGGGTAAAGATTTATATCTCATGAGATAGACATTGATGGAATGGTAAGTTAATTTGGTTCAGTGATACATGACCAGATCGAGGAGTGAACTCGGTTTAGAAAGAGAATTTATCCACTAAGATGGTCTTGGCAACAATACCTTGGCTACTATGGAAATAATATCATGTTCTTAATGGTTTTCCACAATTAAATGTTTTATTACCATGCTACTTTATCATGATTGATGTTCCTTTATGACATATTCCTTACGTACTGCCATGATTTATTTTACAACTCAAGATTTTGATGTTTAAACATTATTTTCATGTTTTGAAGTTAAATGTATATGGTTTGTTTTATTTTCTCCATGATTACCCTTACTGAGAATTTGAGCTCAGTTTTTATATGTTTTATTTTCCCTAGGATATAAAGAATGGTTTTAGGTAAGAAAAAAAGGGAAAATCTTTATGGGAGATGATGAAGATCTTTCACCAAGATTAGAAGATTATGGTCCAATTTTTCAAAGACACTAAACTATTGCAGTCCATTGGTGTTTGTTTTTGTTATGTATTAAGTATTCCGAAAAATTAATGTAATGTCTATGTACATCAAGATTTGGGTCTCTACAGTTGGTATTAGAGGAGAGGTTCAGTAAACCTTTGTATACTAGGATGTGAAAACTTTAGTGAGATCCCTAGAGATATTTTTAAGGTATGTCTAGGGATGTCCCTAAGGTTAAGTATAAGTGTAGGTTATAGTCCAAGAATTATGGTAAAGATATTATAATTAAACCTAATATGTTAGATATTGAAGGTACTCCCCTGTTATTATGTTGTTTTCCTATCATGATTTTGCCTCTCACACTATTATTTTTGGGTTTTAGACGATGGCTGGAACCCGAAGGAATCATGTTGATCAATGTAATGGAAGCAGCAATGATTGTACTCCTAAACAAACCAACATTATGGGATATGGAGTGAAAAATTTTATTGTTATACTTACACAAGCGAAGAATCATTTTGGACTTCCAAATGAGCAGAGAAGGCAATATTCTATTGAGTCCTTCATGAAGCAATGTCCACATTATTTCAATGGGTCTTCTAATCCACTTGTTTCTGAACAATGGATCAGTACCATTGAAAAGATATTTTTCATACTTCGCTGTTCAAAACATGAAAAAGTCAATTTAGCTATTTACCATTTAGAAGGTGAAGCAGACCAGTGGTGGACTCTAATTAAGAATACAGGGCCCCAAGATGAAATTGAATCCATGGAATGGAACGAGTTCAAGAACTTGTTTTTCAATAAGTACTTCCCTCTTATTCTTAGAACAAAGATGGAGAAGGAGTTCTAGAGCTTAAAAAATGATGATGAATATGTTGGTATATACGAAGTGAATTTTACAAGGCTTGCAAGGTATGCATCTGACTTTATCATCCAACATGAAAGTAAAGTTGATCGATTTTTCAATGGCTTAAAACCAAGTCTTCTAAGGGCATTAGCTATAAGAGACCTCAGTACCTATGAAGAAATTGTATGAGGTGCTATCAATGTAGAACTGGAAGCTGGTGTTACATATCCATCTCATGGTTTTGACAAGAAACAAAAGATGAAGTTCAATGAAAAATCTCAGAACAATGGTAAAAAGAAGGTGAATGATTCTTTATGCTCAAAGTGTGGAAATAAGCATGGTGGAGATTGTCTAAAAGGTACTAGAAAATGTTTCAATTGTGGAAAAGATGGTCATCGAGTAGCTGAGTGCCTAATTAATGAGAAAAAGGGTTCTAATGATGCGAATTGAGAAAAGACTACAAAAAATGATCCACCAACACTTCAATGCTTCAAGTGCAAGGAAATGGGGCATTATGCTAATCAATGCCCTAATACAAGGGTTAGTGATGATTGACATGATGAACCTCTTAAGGAAAAGGACAAAGCGAAGTCACATGCGATCACTATTGGCGATGTTGAGTATGACAACGATGTAGTGGAATGATTATGTGTTTATGTAACGGGATTCCGAAATAATGTTGTGGAATCTCATTTATAGTATTTTGGAATATTGGAATATCTATGTATTAGTTTATTGTGGTTTTCATTAATTATATGGTACCAGTAACCATGAAAAGTGATTCAAATATTTTGGAAAGTAGATTGTATGTGCATAATGAAGGGATAATGAGAAAATGAAATGTTTTATAGTATTCATGAGCTCATGAATGATATAAGGATAGAGTTATATCATGGTTTGAGTATGTAGAAATTTTGGTATTTTTCTATGTGGAAAGAGTAAACTTTTGACAGCACTCATGTTTTCACTATGGTTCTATGGTAATTCATGTTTCAATCGAATACATGATTAAGGTATTCACATGTTTGGAATGTGAGCAACAAGATATATCATATGATATATGGGGGATAAATGATGGTATTCACATGCTCAGTAGATGACATTTCTAGTAATTGTTTTCTTTATACTATGGGGTTGTACAGAAGTATTTTGGATAAAACTAATGATTGGAATGGATTATGTAGGACATCAGATAGTATTTTTAAAGGATAAAACTTTTTTTCGATATTAATTCTGGAATGTTATAATAGTGTAGTTTTTGAAAAAGGGACAACCTGCAGGATGGGCGACAACCCGTCACGTCAGACAAGGCTGTGGGAATCGAACCCACAACTGAAGTGCAACAGGCCTTTATTGCATACCACTTGAACGTTTCTTTCAAGTAGAAAACCATTTATAACCCTGAAGAATTTTGAGGGAGAAATTCGTTTTAAGGAGGGTAGAATGTAGCACCCTGAGATTTTATGAGAAGTATTATTTTTAATTTATTTGATGTATTGTATTGTATGCTACACCAATATTATCCTGCGCTATACGCAACACCGTATTATCTTGCAATATTCGAAACACTATTCTTGGACCATGTTACACAAAATTTGATGTTCGTTTGATAGAAGATATTCTATGCAACATTGAGTGTATATATATATATATTCAATGTATAATTGAAATTTGGCTAGATTCTATTATACACAACAACAAAAGAATATTTCACTACATGCAACCATGACTTGGCTTTCTTTACACGCAATCACGACCATCCACGATAAAGTGTGTTGTATGTAATACTGAGTTTTACTAAACCACAATATATTATTAAAATTTTATATAATCTAATCATTATGAATAGTAATAACCACTTTTTGAAATTTTATAAATTTTATCCTTCAAAATGGACTTCATTTTTGGATTTGGAATATCGAAATTAGCCTAGGATGAATTATTGGTATTTTTCGGAAAACTTTCATTTTTTTGATGAATAGTGAAAACAATGGGTTACTAATTAAAAACCGAATTTTTATTTAAATTTATTTTAGGTGAAAATTGATACATAAAACCTATATAAGTACAATTTAATTCATTGGAGTCGTTTTATAATAATTTTAGATATATAAAAATTTTATTAAACTTTTCACCATCTTTTACCCACCTCCGAGGAGAATTTGAAGATTTACATTACACTTAATTTTATCGCTTCTGTGAGTGGAATTTGAAAATTTTGAGAGACACAGTAAATATCAAGGAGTAAAATGTGGTTCAATAAGATAAAAATAATTTTTGGTGAATAATAACTTTTTACTTTTATTTACCATGGTTAAAAGCAAATAGGACAATTAAGGGTAAAAATGATATTATTATTACCATAACACATATCCTAATTCTATTGGATAAGTGTAAGTCGACCAAAAACAACCTTAGGAATAAAATATTACCCTTTAGATCCACTTGGAATATATTAAGACACTTATTATTATTTTATTTAAAGAAGAGTTAAAAGAGTTAAAATCAAGGTTTAATAAATAAAACATTTTTAATATAGGGTTATACATAAGATAAAGTAGAATATAAATATTCATTAGAAATATAAAACTATGTCCTAAATAATGGTATTTTATTTATAATTTTTAGACATTAAATAATTTAATTTATTTATGACACAATGATGATGCAGTAATTACCTTATTAATGAAATATTAACATAATTGATGTTATAAATACCTAAATAAATGTAATTTGAGGGTTTTTATAAATTAGACTAATTTTTTAGGTTAAAATGAAATGTTTTTATTGATTTAATTAACTTTTTTTGAACTAATCATGCTGTTATGATTTACAAAAAAATAAATTACCAAATAGTGTTAAAATTGACATAAAATAGATTCTAAAACAAATATTATATTATTAATTTTTATTTTATTCCTAAAAATATAACATTCTAAAAAATGACTTAGATAAGGTTTTATATATTAATAATTAACCACTTGGGGTTCTTTTGGCTTGATATTGTATGTTTATTAAACATATAGTGTAAGAAGACAAGAAGGCACGGTAAAAGTTAAATTATTTAACTTAGAGTTAAATCTAAATGATAAGGTGCAAATACTAACCTAAACTTGTATAAAAACTATTGGTTGAGAGGATTTCTACTCATACCCACTTTAGCTTCGAAATTATTCAATTTGGAGCTATTATAAACTGAATATGACTTTATTATAAAATAATATTTTATGTTTTTTCTAAGGTGCCCCTCTCCTCCCTTTTAAAAGGGAACCTCATCCCTCTTATCTTCACACAATTTTGAGACTTAAATCTCGTCCAAAACCTTCCCATTTCCCTTGAAAAATTCCCTAGAAACATTATATATGTTCTGGTCTCCTCAAAATACCAACTCTAGTTCCTTAAGAGGAAGCTTAAAAGAGGTGCGTCAAAGAAGAGGTAATCTATTCGACCAATTCATTCAAGTTTCCTTCTTCTTCAACTTCCTCTTATTAAGTTGTTTCATTGTAAAGTAATACAATAAGTATCAATAATATACTGATATGATATTATAAATATGAAACATTCCCATTTCACCTTCTATCCATCCTATAGAAAACAAAATCACCGCGCGTGCATATGTACGGAATATTGTCTCCACGCTGTGTTGTAATATGTTTTTCCACCACCAACTTACTTGGATGGGTATAATGGTGTAAAGAACCACTATGTATAGTTATTATGACTTCATACTGATTCTGAGATATTATATCATCCACTCCAATTCAATTCAATAATTATGGGAACGATATCATCACTCGTGCGTACGTACGGATTACTGTCTCCACGATGCGATGAGATTCATTCTACATGTTAACCATTCAAGAATGATTATAAAGTATATATAATGAATAAAAATGAAATATATTACATGATAAAGCTACTTTATTTATTTTTATATGTATATATATATGTCATCAACTTACTTCCATTCACGTCAATACGGAAAGGAAAACATCGTTCATTCATACGTACGACATATCGTCTCCATGAACGGTGTATTTGATTTCATTTATTTATCAATTATATATATATACTGAATATATATGATATATAAATCATGATTTAAATTCTTTATGTAATTAAATCATCATATAAGTAATAATAATATAATGAACAACAAGTCCAAACATGTACGATAAATAAAACGATTTTACTCAAAACGCTGCATTAACATGGAATTTACAAAAGAACGGGTAACATAAGGTATAAGTGAACCATATATGATATCATAAAAATTAATATGATTCTGTAATAATTGAGTGAAATTATTTAAATCATTATGTAGGAGGTTCAGATACGTATGAAGCATTTCAGGCATAAGGTAAGGGATAACTATTCCAATCTTCTTCTTATCCGAGATTGTTTATTCCTAAGTATTTACTAGGGTTATATTTTTCATCCATGTCCATAAAAAGTGTTTTTAATAATGTGTTTAATAATATTCCATTTACTTTTAAAGTCACTTTTACCCCTCTTTAACTTTTACATTGTGTTATGGAAGGAATCTTTCTGTTTTTACCATACGAGGAACTTTCTGACTTTTTCCACAAAAGAATGAGGATAATGTTTTTTACTTATACGGCATGAATGGATTTTTACGGTTTCATAATGCCATATTTTCATAAATCTTAATCTACAATATTTCATGGATATTTTCAATAGAATCATTTTCTTTTAAAATGTCATGGAATTTTGTGAAATGAAAATGATTTTGAAGAAGAAAGGATATTTTCTTCAAGAATTATTTTCAAGTGTTTTATCATAACCATTTTCCATCTAAGATGACATTATTACATATGTGTATGTTTCAAGTGTAATGTATTTATGATTTACATGGTTTCACTTTTATTATGATGAAATGATATTCATTTGATTTATATGGATTATTTTTCGATGGGATGATGTTTATGAATCCCATTTTAATTATATGGGTTATTTTGAATGATTTATGTTTATTTTGTGGTAAAAGTAATAATTATTTCATTATGAGATGGGTGTGACCTATATCTCTCTCCAATTAATTGGGTAAAGATTTATATCTCATGAGATAGACATGGTTGGAATGGTAATTTAATCTGGTTTAGTGATACAAGACTAGAACGAGGAGTGAACTCGATTCAGAAAGAGACTTTATCCAATAAGATGGTCTTGGAAGCATGATACATGATTAGAATGAGGAGTGAACTCTATTTAGAAAGGGAATTTTCCACTAATATGGTCTTGGGAACAATTCCTTGGCTACTATGGAAATCATATCATGTGCTTAATGGTTTTCAACAATTAAATTTTTTATTCCCATGCTACTTTATCATGATTGATGTTCCTTTATGACCTATTCCTTACGTAATGCCAAGATTTATTTCAGAACTCAAGATTTTGATTTGTAAACTTTATGTTCATGTTTTGATGTTCAAATGTATATGGATTGTTTTATTTTCTCCATGCTTACCCTTATTGAGTATTTGAGGTCACCTTTTATATGTTTTCTTTTCCCTAGGATATAAGGAACAATTTTTGGTAAGGAAAAAAAGGTAAGATATTTATGGGATATGTTTAAGATCTTTCACAAAAATTAGAAGATTATGTTCAAAGTTTCCAAAGACACTAAACTATTACGGTCCTTTGGTGTTTGTTTTTGTTATGTATTACGTATTCCGCAAAAGTAATGTAATGTCTATGTACGTCAAGATTTGGGTCTCTTCATTTTCAATATGGAAAGCATCACAAATCCTGTTTTAAATCAGTCGGTGAAGTCTCAAATACTGATGCATTACAACTATTGCATATGGATCTTTTTAGTCCAACACAAATTGGAAGCATTGGGGGCAAGTATTATGTATTTGTCTTAGTTGATGATTACACTAGATTTACGTGGGTCTATTTTCTAGCAAAGAAGCTTGAAGCCTTCTCTTATTTCAAAAGTTTTAGAGCCCATGTGAAAAATGAGAAAATCCTTCCATTGAAAACTATCCATAGTGATCATGGAGGTGAATTTCAAAATTCTGATTTTGAAACTTTTTTTAATAGAAAAGGTATTACTCACAACTTCTCCGCACCCAGAACACCTCAACAGAATGGTGTTTTTTAAAGAAGAAATAGAATTCTTCAATAGATAACTAGAACCATGTTGAGTGAGTATTCTATATCAAACATTTTTGGGCTTAAGCTGTAAGTACTACATGATATACTATAAATCGTGTTTTGATTAGACCTTTTCTTAATAAAACTCCATATGATTTATGGAATGGTAGAAAACCTAGATTTCCTACTTTAAGGTTTGTGGCTACAAGGTATTCATTCTGAATACTAAAGATAATTTACACAAATTCACACCAAAATCTGATGAAGGGATTTTCATAGGCAACTCCACGACTTCTAAGGCATATAGTGTTTTCAATAAAAACACTTGTACTGTTGAAGAGATAGTACATGTTATATTTGATGAAACTGATCCTTTTGTTTCTAAACAACCCCAGCCTACAACCACAGATGTGTTTCCAAAATCTGATTATCAACCTTTGATAAAAAATCCTTCTGATAAGGAAAATGTTCAAGAAGATACTTCTGAATCATTTACCACAGAAGATTTCCTACCCTATGTTGATGAACAGGTTTTACAAAATCCAAATCAGTTGTTTCTTGTAACGTCCCGATTCTGGAATCCACCCAGAGGTGCCCCATATTCGGTTGGTCACATGGCCTCAAGCGCATTTCCCCGAATGCAAGAGGCTTCCGACTAGCAGCGGGGGCCTTGGGTGTGATAGTGGGGAAACTATGCCCTCATTAGCAGAGTACAATGCGGAAGAAAAATAAACATGCAATAGCGAAAACATAAATAACAAATAATAATAAACAGCGGAAGACTAAATCAACAACTGGAGCACATATGGATATATGAAACAATGCATGATACATATCTAGGAAATCAGCCAAGCTAGTCACAATGATGGAGAACACCACAGTACCAAAACAAGTACAAAGAAACGTAAAATAGCTCCTCAGCATCACAAGACAAAGCTTGGTCCCATGATCTCCTGCTCCAAGTAATCAAGTACCAAAAGTCGAAGGGCACTTTCCCCTGTTTATACCTGCAACAACATAGTCTATTTGGGCCCAAAAGCATGACCCAAACATGGTGTGAGACTAAATCCCAGTAGGCATTCACCCGAAGATCTGTGCCTAATAGTCAGTGAGTATATGGCAGGTAAAAGTACAATAAGCAGTAAACAGTAACAACAAATCAGTAGGAGGTAAATAGTAAGCAGTAAAGCAGGATGATACACAACAATAACCAATCCAAAACCAACAACACCAGTGAAGCAAATAGCTAAAAAGCAGAAAACACTCCAGGAAGTACTCATAGCCATCCCCTCTGGTCCTATCCAAGAAGTACCACAACCCTCTGGGCAGTGCACTCATCCTAACCCCTCTGGTTTGGTCATACGAATTTACGAGACTCTCTGGGGAAGCTCACTCAGTCAATTCCTCTTATAGTCTAGGGTAGTCAGGGACTCTCTGAGAAAGATCACAGGTTCTAACCCTCTTATCCCCAAGGTTTAGAGACTCTCTGAGGAAGCTATATTGGTCAATTCCTCCTATAGAATCAGGTGTACCACATACTCTCTGAGGAAGCTCACTCGGTCAATTCCTCCTCTATCTTGGGAAGGTTCTTAAAGATAATTCAAAAAAAGTAAGAATATCCGAGGAAGCTCACTCGGTCTACCCTCATGTAGTCTATAATATCCAAGACTCTCTGGGAGCTCACTCGGTCCATCCTCTATAGTCTATAATTTCCAGGACTCTCAGAGGAAGCTCTCTCAGTCTACCCTCATATAGTCTATAAAATCTAAGACTCTCTGGGAATCTCAATCAGTCTATCCCTTATAGTCTATAGCACTAGGTTCTCTCAGTACCGTGCCAATCAGTGCATAATATTTCTATAAGGCCAATGTACATCTATAGAGCTACATGGCTAACCAAACTAAACCTATGGAGCTACATGACTAAACAGTCTACAAGGTAACAAGCATGTAAATAAAAACACTCCATCCTATAGACACAAGGCATGGAAACAGTCATAATGGACAAGGGCTAACAAGAACCAAAGGTCATAAGTAGCAAAGCATGGGAAAATATCCAAGCACAACATATTATCCCCTAACATGATTAATTTACCTCTACACAAGCATACAAGCAGGGCAGGAAAACAAAAAGGGAAAAAAGATAAACACGCAATACCCCGTTCCCGGGTATTGGTGTAATTTGCGCATAAAAGTCAAAGTCTTTGAACGGTAAAGAAAAAAACACCTACCTCTATCCTAGGAGATCGATATACTTGAACCACGAAGACTGATTCTCCTTAGAACATCAAAGATTTTAGAAAACTCCCAAAACGCTCAACCCACGATATCTTGAGAAGGAGGAGGAATTGGAAAAAAGGCTCATGCAGAAGGGAGAACTCACCGCTAAGATTCCAACACAATTGACAGTGCTCGAATCGGAGAACGGACGGATGAACGGTGGCTCGTCAATGATCCACGGATTCCCAGTGCTCCCGGACGAACAAGACCTACAAGAAGACGTTTTCCTTGATAAGGCGCGGCCCGGTCCGTTTAATGAAAAAAAGAAAGTACATGGCGTGCACTTTTAGAGTACACCGCGTGTAGTGGGTTTTTCCATTCTCCACCAAAATCGGCCTCCACGTCACCCCTACACACCGTGTGTGTGGCCTGGACATGGCCAGCACACGGCTTCGAGCAGGAAAAGAGTACACGGAGTGTACTCAAAAAGTACACGTCGTGTACTTTAAAAAATTCAAGAAACATCAATTTTCTCAAAACTTCAGAAAAAGGAAAAACATACCTGAAATGAAGATCCTGGTTCTTACAAACTTCCCCACTTAAAGAAATTCGTCCCTGAATTTTCCTAGAGAGGAGTAGAAGAAGAAACCCCGAATAGCTCTGAACACTACGATTGAACCTCGGCCTCCCTCTACCAAGTCTCGTCCTGTACTCGTCAGTGCTGCCAAAGCACCCGTACTAAAGGAACAGACCGGCCTCAGAGAAGCTTCATACTGCGATCGACAATCCGGATAGGATGATCCTCAAATGACGCATCCACTTTGAGCTCAACCTCCTCGGGTTGAAAGACATGAGATGGGTTTGAAAAGTAACGTCGGAGCCGAGAGATGTGGAAGACGTCGTGCATAGCCTGGTACCTATGAGGTAACTGCAACCAATAGGCAATCATCCAAACCCTCTCCAACACCTCAAACGGCCCGACGTGCCATGGTGAAAGTTTACCATGTCTCCGAATCCACTTGTGTCCCAACCTCGATGTGACATGTAGGAAAACCTGATCCCCGACCTCGAACTCCAAAGGTCGTCTCCGCTGATCAACATAAGACTTCTGTCAAGACTGTGTTGTATCCATCCACTTCTGAATCAACTCTATCTGTTCTGAGTTCTCCTGAACAAGATGAGGCCCCATCAAAGTTGCCTCTCCTGCCTCCAGCCAGCATAAGGGTGATCGGCATGGCCTATCGTACAGAGCCTCATATGGTGCCATCTGAATGGTCGCCTGAAAAAGGTTGTTGTATGTGAACTCCACAAGAGAAATATGCTTCTCCCAAGAACCTCTGAAGTCTAGAATGAAATCTCAGATCATATCCTCAAGCACCTGGATCATGCGCTCGGATTGTCCATCTGTATGGGGATGGTATGTTGTACTCAAAAGTACCAGTATACCCAAATCCTTTTGAAGTCCCTGCCAGAACCAAAAAGTAAAGCGTGCATCCTTTTCTGAAACAATGGAGTGTGGAACTCCATGTAAACGTACAATCTCTCGGATGTACAACCGTCCCATATCATCAACACTGAAGGTCTCCTTGATCAGCAAGAAGTGTGCGACCTTCGTGAGTCTGTCGACAATAACCCAAACAACATCATTTCCTCAAGGCAACCTCGGAAACCCAGTCCTGAAGTCCATCGCGACATTGTTTCACTTCCACTCAAGAATGGGTAACTGTTGTAAAAGCCCTACTGGTCTTTCATGCTCTGTTTTCACCTGATGACAAGTAGAACATCTCATGACAAAATAAGAAACATCATTTTTCATACCTATCCACCATTACTGGTGGTGTAGATAATGATACATCTTGGTGACACCAGGATGAACTGACCAAACTGAGGAATGAAAATCCTATATCAGCTCCTCACGTATGTCTGCTGGCACAAATACGCATCCCTAGAATTGTATGATCTCATCCTCGCCTACTGTCCATCCAGGAAGAGGGTCCCCTCCTGGCACACTCTCCCACAGGATTAAGGCCTTCGAATCTGATAGCTTCCTAATTCGCACCCGATCAAGAAATGTAGAGGTAACAACTATAGAAGAAATAATGGTATGTCCCTGTCTGTCGTGAACCTCCAAGTGCATCTTAGAGAATAGAGCCATAAGCTTCCACTCACTTCTGGCCTCCCGAACTGCCTGAATCTGTGTTCTTCTGCTCAACTCATCTGCCACTACATTGCCCTTTCCTGGCGTATAGGTGAGCTCAATTTAAAAGGACTAAAGATACTCAACCCACATAGGCTATCTTAGATTCAGATCACACTCAGTAAAGATATACTTGAGATTATTGTGGTTGGTGAAAACCACAAAGTGCTCTCCCAGAAGGTAGTGTCTCTAACAACGTAAGGCATGAAAAATAACTGCCAACTCCAGATCGTACATAGGGTAATTCCTCTCATGTGGCCTCAATTTCTGAGACCCGTATGAAACAACTCCATCTCCCTGCATAAGCATATCTCCTAGCCCGATACCTGAAGCATCACAATAAACAGTTTAGCTCTTACCTGGATCTAGCAAGACTGGTGTTGGTGCTGATGTCAACCTCCCCTTCAGCTCCTGAAAGGACGACTCAAAAGAATATGACCATAAAAACTTCCCCGTTCTTTTTTAGACCTATCAACGGCGATTCTACGCATGAGAAGTCCTGAATGAAGCATCTATAGTATTCAGTCAGCCCTAAGAAACTTCTTACCTCAAAGGCGTTCTTCAGCTTCTCCCAGGAAACTATTGCTCTCACTTTCTCTGGGTCCACAGATACTCTTGCCTCTGAGATGACGTGACCCAATAAGTGGATCTTATCTATCGAAAAGTGGCACTTCGAGAGTTTAGCATACATCCCATGCTTTCTCAGTGTACTCATAACGATCTCAAGATGGGCAGCAAGGTCGTGTCGAGTACAAGAGTACACCAAGATATCTTCCACGAATACCATGACAAAGGAGTCCAAGTAAAGATGGAACACTTGGTTCATTAGTTCCATGAATACTGTTTCCACGCTCGTGAGACCAAACGGAATGACTTTATACACGTATAGAACATACTTACTCTTGAATGCTGTAAGAGGTATATCTGATTGTCTAACGCGCAACTGATGATAACTGTACCTCAAATCAATCTTCGAGAACACATGGGATCCTCGAATCTAATCAAATAGGTCATCGATCCTCGACAAGGGATATCGGTTCTTGACCATCAACTGGTTCAGCTTCTGATAATCCACACAGATCCGAAGGGCGCCGTCTTCCTTCTTCACAAACAGGACAGGAGAACCCCAAGGAGAAGTACTGGGTCAGATGCAACCCTTTTCCTACAACTCCTCCAGCTACTTCTTGAGCTCCTACAACTTAGGTGTAGCCATCCTATAAGGAGGAATGGACACCAGTGTCGCTCCTGACACAAGCTCAATCGAGAAGTCTACCTCAAACTCTGTAGGTAGACCTGAGAAGTCCTCTGGAAAGACGTCTCTAAAATGATCCACCACTTGAGGAAAGTCTAACTTTGAAGTCCCTTGGTCATCCAGATAATGGCTGGAAATCTGGCCTGTAACTTCCCCTAGTCCATGATGCTCTGGTCCAGCTCTACCCGCCTAGACATCCCACTCACCTCTATGAAGAAAGGATCTTCCCTCTAGTGACACGAAACTCACCCTCCGGTGATAGAAATCGACTACTGCCTGGAAAATGACCAACCGGTCCATCCCGAGAGTGACGTCATAGCCCGACATCTCTATGAAATAGAGGTCCTATAAGAAATGACACCCCGCAACCTCAAGAGGGTACTCTCTGCATGGACGTACGCTAGATTTCCTCGTTCCCAATGGCGTGTCAAGAGACAACAAGTCGGTGGACGAAAAGATACAGAGCCCAAGGATCTTCACGACATCAATAGAGATTAAGTTATGAGAAACACGAGTATCAAAAATAGATGAAGATAAAAATGAGGCTACTAAGACCGTACCTCGAACTATAGAAGGGTCGGGATCCTGCTCCTGATGGGTCTGCTCCACCTCAAAAGAATGGCCTGCACCGTAGCCCTGCGCCCCTGGATGACCGCTCTGAGCTGATCCACTCTACTATCACGGATAAACTGGTGACTGACCACCATGGCCGCGACCTCCTCCTCGACCCGAACTACCGGAAGAAATCCAGTTCCACGAATGGTGGGAAACTGGAGAAGCATCTCCAGAATGCGGGGTCATAGAGGAACCCCTACCACCACATGAAGGTGAGAAATCAGACAGAAGTGTTGAAGATTCCCCATCTTACGGCAAGATAGACACTCCAACGGATCCCTCTGGAATTGAGGCCTAGTATTCCCACTCCTACCGCACTAGTAACATACAACTTGGCTTCCATAGGACGCATCCCACAAACCCCGATCTCTTTGAGAAGATTCTGCGACGCTTCCTACTATCCGTAGGAGGAACACCATCTCTGGATGTTGAACCACCCTGGATCACTGCTCTAGAATCCCTCAGATTGCACTCAGTAATTAGAGAATGGTTGACGATGGAGGATATAAAAGTCAACTAGAAGATATTAACCTGGGAATGGATCTCATGGTTGAGACTGTCTTCAAACTTCCTAGCAAGGAACAACTCATCACCTGCTGGGATCGGTGTGAAATGTTGCAGCTCAGTAAAACGGGATGAGTACTCCATGATAGAAAGAGTACCCTAATGTAGGTTCATAAACTCCCGGGCTCGATCAGCCATCAGGGTCTCTAGATAGAAGTAGTCATAGAAAGTATGTCAAAACACATCCCATGACATACCATACTGGCGCCCTGATTGTGATATCACCTCCCACCACCTCTTGGCGTTGTCCCGGAGCATATAAGTAGCCAGATTTACCCTATTCTCCTGAGGTATCTCTAGGTGCTCGAAGATAGTCAGGGTGGCCTCGAACCACGACTCTGTAGCCTGGGGTCCTCCATTCCCTATGAAAACAGGAGGATGTTTCTGCTAAAAAACCCTCGTCAACTCAGCCATCGATGGGGTAGGAGGAGGCGCTCCCTGAAAAGTTTGCATCATCCTCATGAAATCCTCCCTGAAATGTTCATCGGCACATGTGATGGGTATAACTACTGGTGCCAAGGCTGGCACTGTAGGAGGATCAACAGGAGGTCCCTGATCA
This sequence comes from Viscum album, assembly GCA_963277665.1. Taxonomy (NCBI): domain Eukaryota; kingdom Viridiplantae; phylum Streptophyta; class Magnoliopsida; order Santalales; family Viscaceae; genus Viscum; species Viscum album. The sequence continues at coordinate 626,821,456 of OY728134.1, read as the reverse complement.
GCCATATCTAGTGTCTGACCACCATCTGGGAACTGACGTATGACTAGAGGACGTCTCGGAGGCATATCTATGAAAGATCAAAAGCACACCTTAGATCATAATTAACAAGGACTAACAACACAGGAGTACAAAATAGGAATAGGGGGAAGAAACATTCAAGTTTTACAAAACATGACTACACGGCGTGTATAAAACTACATGGCGTGTCCATTAAAGACATTAACATGGGCGTGTACTCATGCCACTACGGGTCGTGTAACATCCCAAACTACACGGCATGTATAACAACTACACTGAGTGTTATTGAACTCTATTCCTCTGCCCGATTATCCCTACACGGCTAGCCCACACGGTCCGAACTAACACCAGACTACACGGTGTGTTCCCTTGGGAAACGGCGTGTACTAGACACGGTCTCGGTGGCCCGTGTTTTTAGTTACATGGACGTCTACACGGCTGACCCTTACACAGCGTGTTCCGAACAAACACGGCGTTTATAAGAGAGGATAACACCGACCCGTGTTGTTCATGACATGGCCGGGTACACAGCTCTAAACTACATAGCATGTACCTATCGTACACAGTGTGTTTCTGAAGGCATTTCTACAACAGCGTGTCGCTACTCACATGGTCAGTGACACGGTCTAAAAAGTACACGGTGTGTATTCAAAAGTACAAACTGTGTATTCTAGGTTTTTCTTGGCAGTAGCTCAGAAACTACACAGAAGCCCATAAAACACAGAAAACAAGGCAAAGAGGTGCCAAGTTCTGATCTGTGAGGGACCATACTCCCCACGAATCAAAGCTTGGCATCTCCTACAACCATATACAAGAGAAAACAGGATCATGATCTACCAATTTCCGATTCAAGAGGGCCCATAAGACCTCAAGAATCAATATTTGGCGTTCATTTAAGAAAAGTAGAATACAAAAAATCCACTAACAAAGAAGCAGAGATTCTATCAAGCATCTATCACAGAAACATCCATAATCTAGACAATGTCTATCACAACAACATGCAATCACTAATTAACCCTAGATTTCATGGAAAGAATGCATGGAATGTGATTTCTACAAGTTCCTATATGATGCATGAGATGGCATACCCTCATCTCATCCGGTTGTGATAGAAATAGAACCGTAATAGTTGAAACAATAACAAAAAAAAGAACGTGAGTCACACTAGGTGAAATCATATCAACCATAAAATCTCTAAACCAGAAAACTGCAATAAACAAGGTAGTATGGCCTTCCCATGTAAACAGGTTTTCTACTCTCGAGCACAGCATAATACCAAGTACCGAATCCATCCTATCCCTGGGTAAAGGCTCCAAACAGTAAATCAAGAGAAACGAATTCCTTTTATACATGTTTGTAACGTCCCGGTTCTGGAAGCCACCCATAGGCGCCCCGTACCCGATTGGTCACATGGCCTCAAGCACATTTCCCCGAATGCCAGAGGTTGCCGACTAGCTGCGAGGGCCTTTGGTGTTATAGTGGGGAAACTATTCCCTCATTGGTAGAGTACACAGCGGAAGAAAATTAAACATGCAATAGCGGAAGAAGAAATAACCAACAAAAATAAACAACGTAAGACTAAATCAACAACTGAAGAATATATGGATATATGAAAAAATGCATGATACATATCTAGGAAAGTAGCCAAACAAGTCACAATGATGGAGAACACCACATTACCAAAACAAGTAAAAAGAAAATTAAAACATCTCCTCAGCATCGTAAACCAATGTTTAGTCCCATGCTCTCCTGCTCCAAGCAATAAAGTACCAGAAGTAGAAGTCCTCTTCCCCTTGTCTATAAGTGCAATGACATAGTCTGTTTGGGCCCCAAAGCATGACCCAAACAGGGTGTGAGACTAAATACCAGTAGGCAATCACTCGAAGATCTGTGCCTAACAGTCAGCGAGTATATGGCAGGTAAATGTACAATAAGTAGTAAATAGAAAAAACAAAGTAGTAGGTAGTAAACAGTAAGTAGTAAATCAGGATGATACACAATAGTAACCAATCCACAACCAACAACAACAATGAAGAAAACAACTAACAAGTAGAAAAACCTCCGAGAAGTACTCATAGCCATCCCCTCTGGTCCTATCCATGAATTACCACAACCCTCTGGGCAGTGCACTCAGCCTAACCCCTCTAGTTTGTTCATAATAATTTATGGGACTCTCTAGGGAAGCACACTCGGTCAATTTCCCTTATAGTCTAGGGTAGTTAGGGACTCTCTGAGGAAGATCACACGGTCTAAACCTCTTAGCCCCAAGGTCTAGAGACTCTCCGAGGAAGCTATCTCAGTCAATTCCTCCTATAGCCTCAGGTGTACCACAAACTCTCCAAGTAAGCTCACTTGGTCAATTCCTCCTCTAGCCTGGGCTGGTTTTTAAAGAGAATTCAAAAAAAGTAAGACTCTATGAGGAAGCTAACCCGGTCTATCCTCCTGTAGTCTATAATATCCAAGACTCTATGGGAGCTCACTCAGTCCATCCACTTTAGTCTATAATGTCCAAGACACTCTGAGGAAGCTCTCTCGGTCTACCCTCTTGTAGTCTATAATATCTAAGACTCTCTAGGAAGCTCACTCGGTCTATCCCTTATAGTCTATAACACCAAGTTCTCTCAGTCCCGTGCCAATCAGTTCATAATAATTCTATAAGGCCAAAGTACCCCCATAGAGATACTTGGATAACCAAAGTAAACCTATGGAGCTACTTGGCTAAACAGTCTACAAGGAATAAAGCATGTAAAGCAGAACCCTCCATCCTATAGACACAAGGCATGAAAAAAGTCATGACGACCAAGGTCAAACAAGACCCAAAGGCCGTAAGCAGCAAAGCATGGGAAAACATCCAAGAACAACAAATTATCCCCTAACATGATTAATTTACCTCTTCACAAGCAAACAAGAAAGGTAGGAAAACAATAAGGGAAAAAAGGTAAACACACAATACCCCGTTCACGGGTATTGGTGGAATTTGCGCATAAAACTCAAAGACTTTGAATGGTAAGGTACAAAAAACCTACCTCGATCCTAGGAGATCGATATACTTGATCCACAATGACTGATTCTCCTTAGAACGTATAAGATATGAGAAAACACCCAAAACTCTAAACCAACAATATCTTGAGAAGGAGGAGGAATTGAAAAACAAGGCTCAAGCAAAAGGGAGAACTCACCACTACGATTCCAATGCAATCAACATTGCTCGAATAGAGAACAGATAGAGGAATGGTGGCTCATCTAAGATTCTTGGATTCCCATGGATCTCAGATGATCAAGACCTAGAAGAATATGTTTTCCTTGATTAGGCGTGACCACAGTCTGTTTAATGAAAATTAGAAAGTACACGGTGTGTACTTTTAGAGTACACTGTGTGTAGTGGGTTCATCCGTACTCCGCCAAAATCGGCCTCCACGTTACCCCTACACACCGTGTGTGTGGCCCAGACACAGCCAACACATGGCTTCGAGCAGGAAAAGAGTACATGACATTGATTCAGAAAGTACACGACGTGTACTTCATAAAATTCTGGAAACTTCATTTTTCTCAAAACTCCAGAAAAAGGAAAAACATACCTGAAACGAAGATCTGGGTTCTTACATTTCTAAAGAATCATCCCATTGATAGTATCATTGGTGATGTCAATCAATCTGTAAGGACTAGAAGTTCCTTAATAAATAAATTAGAACATCTAGCATTTCTTTCCCAATTAGAACCAAAAATCACTAATGAAGCTTTAGGTGATGATGATTGGATCAAAGCCATGCAAGATGAACTAAATGAATTCAAAAGGAATAAATTCTAGACCTTGGTTGAAAGAGCTAAGGAAACTTCTGTTATTGGAGTAAAATGGGTCTTCAAAAATAAGTGTGATGAAAATGGAATCATTTTTAGAAATAAAGCTAGATTAGTTTCTAAAGGCTATAATCAACAAGAAGGAATAGTCTATGAAGAAACCTATGCTCTAGTAGCTATATTTGAATCTATTCGTATTTTACATGCCTTTGCAGCATTCTTCAATTTCAAACTTTTTCAAATGGTTGTGAAATATTCGTTTCTAAATGGTTATGTTAAAGAGGATGTTTTTTTTGAACAACCTCCATGCTTTGAAAATACAAAACATCCTTATCATGTTTTTAGACTTACCAAAGATCTGTATGGACTTAAACAAGCCCCTCGAGCATTCTATGATAGACTTTTAGGATTTTTTCTTCAAAATAACTATGTTAATGGAAAGGAAGATCCAAACCTTTTTATAAATAAGGACAAGAAATATGTTTTTATTTTTCAAATTTATGTTGATGAAATTATATTTGGGTCAACTCAACAATCCTTAACTGATTCCTTTGCAGATCTAATGAAATCTGTGTTTGAAATGAGTATGATTGATGAGTTAATATTTTTTCTAGGATTTCAAATTTCTTAAAAACCAGAAAAAATCTATATATCCCAACATAATTATATTAAATATCTTTTTAAAAAGTATGGATATGACAACACTAAGAGTATAAGTACTCCAATTAGCACCTCAAACACACTTGATCTTTATGAAGCATGGAAACTTGTATATCAAACATATTTTAGAGGTATGATAGGAAGTCTACTTTACTTGACAGCTAGTAGTCCAGACTTAATATTTTCAGTATGCTTATGTACAAGATATTAGTCCAATCCTAAGGAATCTCATTTAAAGGAAGTGAAAATAATTTTTTTCTATTTAAAGGGAACCATGGATTTAGGACTATTTTATACTTATGGAAATTATTTTTTCTTAAAAAGTTTTTCAGATGTTGACTTTGGTGGATGTAGAATGGATAGATAGAGTACATCCGAAACTTATCATTTCTTAATAGATTCATTAGTTTCTTGGTCTTGCAAGAAGAAACATTCTGGAGAACTCTCCACTGCTGAAGCTGAATATGTAGCAGCTGGATGTTCTTGTGCTCAAGTGTTGTAGATGCAACACACACTCACAGACTATTTCTTGTGTTTTAATAGGACTCAAATTTTGTGAGATAACACATGTGCCATTACCCTTAGTAAAAACCCAGCACATCACTCTCATGCAAAAAACATAGATATAAGGCATCACTTTCTTAGGGATCACACAAAAAAATGAGATATCATTCTTCAATTTAATAGAACGCACGATCAACTTGTTGAAATTTTCACTAAATCATTACCCTATGATAGATTTGAATACATTAAACAGATGTTAGGAATGATAACCGTGAGGTAATATTCCTCCATTAACTTTCTGTTCAACCAATCTCCTTAAAGTAATAAACTCCTTTTCATAGGGGGAGTACACCTATTAATAAATTTTTTCAAAATTTTCATAGTTAGTTTTTCAAATTTTCATAATGAAAATTTTCAAAGTTAGTTTTTCAAAATTTTCGTAAAGGAAATTTTCGTACTGGAAATTATCGAAATGGGAATTTTCATAATGGGAATTTTCGTACTCATAATTTTCGTAATCAAGTTTTGGTAATCAATGTTTTTGCAATTAAACTTTTATATCTTATGTTTTTCGAAGTGAATTTTTCGTAGTATGTTTTTCATAGTAAACTTTTCTTCAAGAAGAATATCACCTATTAAGAATAATATTCCTAGGCAATATGAAAGGTATGATTTCTTTACTTAAGTTTTCATAATCATTTTTACTTGCAGGTATTTTCTTTTAATTTTTCTGATTCGTTTCTCCTTAAATCCAAATGTTTTTCTTATAACCTCAAAAGATCGGATTCATGATTTTCTTGCGGTAATTTTTTCAACCGTCATATCATATCACAGAGTTTTTCAATGATTAGATTGGTATTGGAAGTTGAAAGGTGACCCCCATCGCCTACATAAAGGGGACCCCTGATGCTTGCCCCACATCAGTTTCCAAGATCTTGCATCTCGAAGCTCTGCCTCAATTCTGAAGCCCGTTCCAAATCTCTCAAAGTTCCTCCAGTCCGAATGTCTGTACAAGATTCTTCCCAAGAAATGTCTACCGTGAAGCCAAAATCAAAATGGCTAGTATACAAGGAAAGGTTGGTGCATCCGTACTTTTTCAAGTATGATTCTATCATTTATAAGAGTATCAAGTTAAATTGATGGGAAGATGTCTGCTTATCTAAGCCAGGTGATCAAGACTTGGTGTATCCGGATTTACTCAAAGAGTTTTATGGGTCAGGGTGATTCCATAAGGAAGATGGAAGAGACAATTTTCCATTCAATTCTTATAGAAAAACATACAATCATTCTTATACCAAGATAGCTAGTTTGGTGGGATTATCCTATGAAGGGGAAGCAATGTTCTATTCCCACAAATTACTGGATGAGAAAGGAAGTTTTTAAAAGGAGAAGGCTTTATAATTTTTTGGACTTTCTGAAGTCAAGATAGCATTGATTTCCCATCTATCTTCTAACAACTGGATCCTTCAACTATGGGTACAAGTTTTTTAGTACCTAGAAATAGTGATAATGATACCCTCAAGAGGAGTGACACATATTTCATAGATTTTTTGGTAAATCTAAGGAAAATCAATTTGATGAGACATGTTCATATTATAATTCAAAACACCAAGAATGAAAATTTAAGAGCCCAAATAATCATGTACCCTACCTTACTTTGAAAGCTGATAGTTCGGTGTCCTCAATCATTTAAGATTGCATGCAGTTCCAAGCCTCGGAATTGCAATTTTATTCTTGTTAGCGATGACAGTCTGAAAAGAATGAATATGGGATATTATAAGGAGACCGGAGAGTTATATGATCTTCTAGAGGAAGAGGCAGAAGCCATTCCGAATGATATAGAAGAAGCTAAACCAATCAAGAAAGGTGGTAAGAAAAGAAAATTGAAGGAAGTTGAAGCTGAAGGTGAAACTCTTAAAGCGAAGGAATCCCAATCAACACCTCATAAACCCAAGAAAAAAAGCTTATTCGGATGAGGTGGTTGCAAAATGGATGTAAAATAAGGAAAAGAGGAATGAAGCAGAGCCACAGTTCATCTTGGACCCTGCTGAAGCTATGTCTTTAAAGGAGAAGACTGCTGAATACCTTTATAAGAAATAAAAATAATAGAATATAAAGGAGAAAATGTCTGAAGCTGATGTTGTACAATCTCTTTTGAAAGCCACAAAAGTAGCTTCTGAGAATATTCCAGTGCCAGAGACTTTCCTAGTTAATCCATTACCTTAGACCTTGGGGAAGAATTTCTTCACTCCAGAAAAATATAAAGAGAAAGAAGTTGTTTAAGAAGTGGAAGAGGTGTAAGTAGTAGAAGAAGAAGAAGTAGAAGAAAAAAGTGGTGATATAGATGATCTAATTATAAAAGTTGAATAATATCAAGAAAAGGCAAACCCAACAGAGAAATTATCACTCTAAACATCTGTGGCTGAGTCCTAGAAGATTTTCTCTCCAGGAATGGAAGAATATAAAGATGGAAATAAAGATGAAGACAAGGATGAAGAACAAGTAAATTAATTATCTGAGGAAGAAATTTATGAAAAGAACTTTATTGATGAAGGATCAGAAAAATTTTTTGATAAAGATAGAGTTGTTCGATTACATTATAGCGAGCATAAATCTCTTGATGAGAAAGTTATACCGAAGATTGATATGGGTAAGAAAGTGTTTGTTTATTCTCAATGAAAATATATAGTGAAGAGGAAGGAAGTTGTAGTAACTTTAAAAAGGAAGCTATTTGAGCTTGAAAAACCACTCTCACCATGTAATGTCTCAGATTTAGATTCATCTTCACTTGGTCATAATTTTGTGGATCAATATTTGAAGAAGCTAGTGGGTTCCATTCCGACTTTTATAAGTATAGATTCTAGGTGCCAGATGCTCCAACACACACTTAATCAGAAATCGGATTTGGTTTCCATGTTAATAGAAAAGTGTGTCAAGATAGAATCAAATTTCAAAACTTTTCTTATAGGCTACAAAGCTCACAGGAATTCATCCAAGAAGATAGCTAGCTGGTCAAAGAGATCAATTCAAGAAATAAGTGAGCCTGATGAATTTCAAGATGGAGTAAAGGAATATTTTTATATAGAAGATGAAAGGATCAAATATCTTACAACTAGTTTTGAAGAAAAGCTGACCCTAGAACAAAATAGTCATAATCAACAAGTGAAGGATCTGAATGGGAAGCTTAACTCTGTTACTCAAATCTGGAAGGGGGAAAGGGATATCCAGATTGAGATCAAGGAGAAGCTTGTAAAGCAGGATGAAGTTCTTAAGGATTAGTCTGAGGCTCTAAAGGCTGAATATGACAAGCTTAAAACATTAGAAAAGCAAGATGGAGAGGTTCGCAAAGAGTTAAATAAGATAAAAACATATCTGAAGAAGTTAATACCCATGGATAAAGAAGACAAATATACTTAATCCGATCTTTTTTTTGATGTCTTTCCTTGTAAATATTTTTTTCCAACCTTAATGGAATTATGGTTTCTTGTCTTTTGTTTTATTTTGTACTAATAGTTCAGGTACCATTTTGTTTTCTATTCCCTCAAACTCTTTTTGAAAATCAATAATGGGGAGAAGGAAAAAGAATTCTAAAAAAGAGAAGGAAAAAGATTTATAAGTATAGAAGAATCATCTCTAAGTAAGGGGGAGTTTATCTAAGGGGGAGTGCTCATTATGAAGAATAACATATTTATAATGAAAATCCATTTCTGGAAATCTAGAATACATTCCTTAGTGTTCCAAATCCTAAGGGGGAGTTAGTCGTATTCACCATTTTAGATGAACAAAAGGAGATAAGATTTATTTCAAAGTCTAGAAAATCTTTTTCTATGTCTTTATACTCTTTTTCGGAAGGTTGTTTGTGCTTTACGAAAAGGAGGATATTGTTGAGTCAATATGGGTTTCCTTATGACTTTTCCATTCCTTCTTGTTTTGAAAATAACAAACACCTTATCTTAATGAAAATCTGATTTTACACTATATTTTACTTCTATAAAGAAAATCTCCTTACCCAAGGAAATCTACCCTTACCTAGATTTCATTTGTTCATATCAATATTTTTCTTTAGTATAAAAATATGATTCATTTCTAAAACATCAGAATCATACAATAATTAGATACGAAGCATTCTCTTTTTGGATCCAAATTCCTGTTATGAACTTTTATGAAGTTCTACTCCGAATTCCCTGTTAAAAAAATTTATGAAGTTCAACTTTGAATTCGATTACGATCTTGTATAAAGTACTAAGTACAAATTCTGATGATGAATTCTGATTACGAATTCTCATTACGAATTCTGATGATGAATTCTGATTACGAATTCTGATTACGAATTCTGATGATGAATTATGATTACGAATTCTCATTAGGTATTTTGATGATGAATTATGATTACGAACTCTCATTATAAATTCTGATGATGAATTCTCATTACGAATTCTCATTACGAATTCTAATTGTGAATTCTGATTAGGAATTATGGATATGAACTTGTATGATGTTTTTCTCCAAATTCTTCTAATAACCAGAATACGAATATCCTTATATTATAGACTCCGAATTTATTTTCAGTTAGGCTCCGAAATTTTATTTTCTTACATTCCGAATATATGAGTTTGGTTATGTAACCATATTTTTTCCTACAATTGTTCTTTTATAAAATGATGTCGTGCCTTCAGTTATCAACTAACCATCGTTTGAGTGACACGTGTACAGGTCCCTCTGAAATTCATGAATGAATATGACCATTGGAGGAGGAAGCCAATGGTTGGAGCTATGCCTACAAATAGAAGATCAATTGAAAAGTGCACAATACTTGACAACATCATTGAAATCCATTCTTAAATACTGTTGAAGTGATTTCTAGAGAGAGAGGCTCTTATAAACTCTCAAGATTCATGCAGAAAGTTTTAATGGCTTGCTCAAACTTTTCTTCGTGTGTAATTGCTTCGTGAGACTCTGATTGTTGCTGTGTACAATCGAGGTCTTCCGGGGATAGAGAAACAGAGGTTCCAAGTACCTGATAGTTGAGGGCTAGCGGGGATAGCAAGACAGACTCTGATCTTCGTATCGAGGGATTACCCTGGTGTGGGTAAGAAAGTCATTCTTGAAAGTATAAATCAAGGGACCTCTTATCCAGGGTTGTTATATACCCTTCTCTTTGGGTTAAAAGAGTTATTGTTTGTTACTTGTAGTGTTACTACTTTTTTTACACTGTGAATTTTGTATTGTTAAGGAAATTATAACTTTCTTATACTTCCTCATACTTGTCCTCTGATTATAAAGGTTTCTATATGCTTTAAGGTAGAATTCTAGTTGTTGTAAACTTTTTTCAAGTTTCATTTCCGGAATCAGTTTTCTAGAATCAAGCAAGCTTTTAGAACTTAGAGGTGTTGTGAATTTTTAATATGAAAAATTTCCTTAGGGATTTTTTAAAAGTACAATTAACCCCCCCCCCCACCCTCTTGTATTTGAGAATCTCATACATATATATTCGATCCCACATTTGGTATTATAGAGTATATCATACTCACATACCATCTCACACATTTTGTTTCTGATGATCTAGTTTAGGGTTTATTAATGAACCCTTAGTTATACATCAGAGCTCATCTCGACATCATACCATTTATACATGGAATTCACCTGATTAGTATGTGCACCTCACTACAGTGGGGAGACATAAGATTTTTATAAGGTGATGTAAAGTGATTAGAAGGATAGATGGGTTGCGATAATGGGTAATAATAAGAGATCATTTCATAACAACCATACTTTTGATCTGGTTAAATTACCCATATGTAGGAGAGATTTGAAACTTTTGTGGATTTATCAGATTAAAAATGATGAATCTAGTTTTGTTCCATGATATAAGGAAATTCTAGTTATTAAAGACATAGTTTAGAGGAAAGGTATTGATTTTAATTATATGTTATCACCTGTTGTCCAAATTTATTCCATTTCATATGTTCTTGGTTTGGCTATTAGTTTGGATATGAAGATTGAGAAGATGGATATGAAGATAGCTTTTCCCCATAGAGATTTAGAGGATGATATTTATATGGATTAGCTAGAGATTTGTGTTGAAACAAGAAATGATTATTATGCCTGCAGGTTAAAGAAGAGTTTGTATGGTTTACAGAATGTTTTGATGTAGTGGTATAAGAAGCTTCAATATGTCATTTTTGTAAGGTTTTCAAGAATACATATTATAATCATTGTGTTTTTGTTCATAGATTTACGGATGATGATTTTATTTTAAATTTTATTTAGTTTGATTATATTCTCATTGTAGGTCATGATGCTTCTAGAATTGATATATTAAATAAGGGTCTTTGTCAGTATTTTGTGATAACATACTTGGCGAAATAAAAACAGATTCTTAGAGTGTCAATTTGTCATGATAAAAGGTCGTGAAATTATGGTTATATTAGGAGGGAGATATTAACAATGTTATTTAGATATTTTTTATGGATAGATATAAAGTGGTTAATTCTCCTCTTTCTTTACAATTTAATCTTAGTACCAGTTAGTCTCCTTCAACTGATTAATCGAGAGAGGAGATATAGTACATACCTAACTTATCTTATATTGGTTGTTTGATATATGTGATGTTATATACTATACCTAATATATCTCATGAAGATGGTGTGGTCATTATTTTTCTATCTAATATTGTTTGAGAGAATTTTAGAGAAGTCAAGTATATATTTCATCATCTTTATAGAACTTATTATTTGAGATTGTATTTTTGAAATTGTGAACCTATGATTTTTTCGATTTATATAATTGATATGTTAGCATGTATGTATTTGAGTAAGTCTACTTGAAAATATTTGACATGTTTTTTTGAGGGATATGAATCTTTGAAGTATAGATCGCAGAGATGTATTGTTTATATTCCACATAATCTGGGTTTATTGTAGCTATATAAGAATTAAAATAATTATTGCTGATGGAAATTTTTATTTAGGATCATAATTTAATCAGTATATGTGTGTTTTATTTTGATATAGTCATGGTGCTATTTGTTTTTGTAAAATAGTTCCAATTTTCATGGAATGTCAAAAAATACCAATATTATGTATCAATAGATCATCAAAATCCTTGATTCAAGATAGCTGGAACTTGAGAAGATCAACATCGATGACAATGGTTTAGACATATTATCCATGATTTTACACCGAAGAAAATTTGAGACTTCCTAATTGATTGCGAGGTTGCAAATTATCCCCACTTGAGTCAGTGGGAGAGTTTTTTGGGGTCCTCCTCATGTGTGGAACCCACATGTTACTTAATAAAATAAAACAACAAAAATTATGAGATTAGGGTTACATATCTTTTATTATAGATATCTCTTTCAGAGGTGGTAGTTTTGGTCCTATGGATATCTCTTCTCAATTTCAGGGAAATAATGTTAGGAATATACCCAATAGGTTTTAGACCTACATCCGACGAAATTATCTAGGTTTGATCATCTTTCATCTGTGTTGGTATTTAATATGATTCTAATACTTTTATTCCAAACCTTTTATTTGGATAGCGAACACCCTCCTTTAATGATCGAGTCTATTTGGATTCATTTATCAGGATGTGTTCCTTATTTCTAGCTGCATTCAAACTACATCTTCTTTCATCCTTTTATCCACTATTTTATCAGAGTATTATTTTTTGAGATCCCAATCATATTTTAGAGTAACTTTTTTGTAATATTAATTATTATAGGAATCTTATTTCTATAATAGGTCCCATGTTTTTTCCATCATTGAGATTTCCCAATTAATAAATTATGATGCCACCTTTTATTTTCCTACACATATTTTTTATTATTTTTGTGCAGGTGCATTAATTTTTTAGATATTTTTAAGGGAAAATATTTTATATCCACTAATCATTTTATTTGGTGTTTATTTTCTTCTTTATCACTTTTCATATATCCCAACATCAAGGATTGGGGTTTTGATTCATACAGTTGTCAGTTCATCCTCTTGGTTTTTATTTCAAACATTATAAGGGTTGAGCAGTTTTCTTATTTTAATTTGGAAGATTGTTCTTTGGGTTGTTTTGGAACCTAATTATTAGTTGTTTTGGGTTCCCACTTTATCCAATAAAAGTCAATATTATGGAAATTTTAAAAAATAATTATAAATGATGAAATGTCTATTCCGTGAAGGTGGAGAATGAGTTGTAGAATAGAGTTCTTCATCACATTGACCTAAATATCATGAAAACTTTTACTCAAGGTGAATGTATTTGTCATGATATATTGATGAAAAGATATATAAAGTGGATTTTATACACATTTATAAATGGAAATATTATTAATTATTCACAAAAATGCAGAGATTCAAACAAATAATCCCTTATAGATTTTTCATTCAAACATATATAGACCAATAAATATGAAATAAATGAATAATTATAATTATTTTATCTCATTTATTGATGAATTTACATGTTTCATATGAATTATATTTTTACAATTAATGTTTTATATGTTTGGAATGTTTATGTGTATAAATAGAAGTGTTAAAAATAAATATGGTTATTTCAAAAAGAGATTATATACAGAAAATTAATATGAATTTAAAAGAAAAAGGATTAAATATTATTTAATGAAACATGTTATTTTAAAATATTAGTGTGTGATATATCCCCAAAAAAACATTTACATATATAATATTAATTGAAATGTCAAATAGATGGATTTGACCATATTGGTGGAACACAGTACTTCCCATTTCTTTTAGAGGTAAGTGACCAAGATACTTGTTCGTAATCCAAACCATTTCTTGTATTGTCTTAACACTAATATGTCTCTTTATGATATTTATTATAATAATACTCTAATATTGAATTATTTAAAGTTGTTATGTACTCCTTGGATAATAAAATTGAAGGGTTCTAATATGGTAAGTCTAACAAAGTGGAGTTGATTAAATCTTTCCTGTATATCCTCATAGTATAAGAGGATATTATTTCTACAAAAAGTAATAAAACATGGATATTTATAGAGATAATGTGGAGTTGTTATAAAAAATTTAATGTACATTGGATATAAAGAATAATATCTAAAATTGATGTAGATGATGAATAATTGGTTTGTCAACATGGTATAACTTTTAAAATGTGAGAGATTCGAGTGAATATACTGAAAAAGATGAATATTTACCCTTATATAGGGACAAAGAATGATAAAATTAATTCCATACAAGGATAAGGAAATTTCTTGAGGTCTATAACATCATTGGTGTCATGGAAATTTTTTTAAAATAAGGAATTCCTTAAAGAAAACATCCCACACATAATTAACTTCTTAGACTAAACCAAGGAGAGTGAATGAAGTAATAAAATATCAGGAATGGATTCATATAATGAATGATGAATTACATGAAAATAAGAATAATTAATCTTTGGGGCTTGCTTCTAAATAAATAACAATATAATATTATAGGAATAATGTGGGTGTTCCAAACTAATTTTATTATGGATGGAGAAGTAATGGGGAAAAATAAAGGACTGATTTTAAAGGGTATTATTAAGTTAAACTACTTAAATTCAATGAATCATTTTATTTGGTTTAAAGGATTGAAACCATAAGGAAATTATTCTAATTATTTCTAAATTAATTTGGAATATTTTCTAAATAGATATCAAGTTTCCCAACCTCAATGGTAAAAATAATGTGGATTTACACGTTGAATAACCTAGTGGATTTGTGCATCGAGATTATGAAACTTGTGTATTGAGTTAAATAGTATATTTTATGTGTTAAAACAAGCTCTGAGTTATGATATTGGAATATTAACTAATTATTTAAGTCAATTAATTTCAAAAATGGTAGTGGAAACAAAATTTTTTTTTCCACAAAAGAAAGGAGTACTCTCTCATTTTTATCCTCTATGTTTATGATATTATCTTTATGAGAAATAATGAATCTTTTTTATAAAATGGGTTTCTTGTAAAATTAAGTATTTTTACTAGATCTCAATGTTGTGAGGTTTTAAGTACATAGTAGGGATTATAATTTCTAATTATATAGATCATATTTTTATTTCTCAAGAGATATATACCTGATAACTTTTGAATAATTTTATAATGAAGGATGTGAAGTTCCTCAAATTTATGTGGGAAGAAAACTATAAAAGTATGAATATGGAAATGAGGTTGATTAGAATTAATTCATTAAATTGGCTTTGGGTTTATTCTACTAGATGGATTCAAGATTTAATGTTGTATATTTTCATACATTTTGTGATTTATATCAAAGTGTACCTAAAGAGTTTAATTTTATAGTAGCTAATAGAAATTTAAGATATTTCGAATGAAATATAAATTATGATTGATTTATGATAGAATAAATAGGTTTACAATTTTTGTCATGTTGATACATATTAGGCTATAAGTTTTGTTTATTTATTGGTCTTGTAAGGTAGACTTTTTTCATGGGAGGTAAGTGTGTTACATGATACACTAAGATGAAAAATGTTTTTACATTGAGTACATTAAAGGTGGAATATGTTTCATATAGCTAGGAAACAATAAAACTGATATGGTTGATGTCATAACATTATAATTTCCTAGTGTAATTAAAATTACCTTGCTTAGTGTATTGTAATAATCACAAGACATTAAAAATTTTAATATCTAATTCTATATTTCCCATGAAATGAAATTGAAATATCATACCATTTTATAAAGTAAAATATATAAGGTAAATTCTTATAGATGTATTTATATCCTATAAATTAGAAAGTGATGGATATGTTTACTAAAAAATTTCTTAAAGGTAAATTTTATATACCATTGTTGATGATAAGAGTTGAACTTTATTATTTTCAAGTCAAATATATAGTATTTCAATACCCTATCTCACTTGATATTTGTATTTTAGTTGTAAAATGGGAAAAAATATAAATCCAATGGAATATATTGATATTATAGGGGATAAATATCTTATTAAATGGGAGTAAATATTTAGAGGGATTTTTTAAAATGGGAAAGCTATGATTTTAGTGCACACATGGGTGTGTGCATTTAAATCTATGATTTTTGTGTGTGTATGTTTTTATTTTTTTATGAACTGTTATAATCTATTTAATAACTTATTGATATAAAATAGAAACATATTTTTGTGTATTTGTAATGAGAATGGATGACATAGAGAAGAATCAAAACTGTTTTTGAGTTATTTGTGAACAATATTATGTTTTTTATTCAAAATTGTTATTTCGTAATCTGATTATGCTCAGGTGGAATCAGAATTATTGGATAATAATTGATTTTTAAGATTGAATTTATTTTATATTGACGGATAATTATTATTTTTGGTTGAAAAAAAACGGGGTTATTTTTGTGACAATAGATAGTATTTGATTAAAAGGATATATTATTGTAAAAAATGTTGTCTATTTTTGAAAACATAGAAATAATATGAATTATCAAGATAAGAAATATTTTTTAGATCATTTGAAGTTTATATTATGAATAATAAAATTATTAATGATTATTTGTTTGATCTTTGGATTTGGAAAATGTTTTTGAAGAAACAAATAAAGAAATCCAAGTGCACCATCTAGCCATCAGAGTTCTAATGGTTAGGAAATAGACTTTGGATATACTATTTTAGTAGGAAGTACTAGAATGACCACTATTAGAGTTATAGTGGAAGTAATCCAGACTGATGGTTTCAAAAACTATGAGGTAGTAAAGTATTAGATTTCTTAAGTTGACTTCTTGTGCATCATATTATCCTTAAAATTAATTTTGGTAGAAAAAAAAAGAATTATGAATTTATTCAAAAATGTGGAAATATGGATTCCACATGATACTACATAAACATTACCCCCAAAATCCATAAAACAAATCTATGTTGGTTTAATGGGTTTATGTGGCCCTATTGAAAAAATTTGAGTATGTGTCATTGGTAATTACTATTTGTAGTTTATTATTGAATTTAAAATTTAAAATTCAAAGTGGAAAATATTTACGTAATATTCTATGGAGTTTTACACCAATTATTTCATATAAGAATAGAGGTAGAGTGTACAGATAAAGAATAATACAACAAATAACTTACATGTTTGATATTTTTCTTCATCAACAAAAATTCTTGATGAATGAATCCATTGAAAATTAATATTGAAGAATTAATCTAAAAATAATGAAGTTAGTTCCTTATTGATAAGTAGTTCATTAAGTTTATTATTGTTTCATTATCAAATATTTATCTATACATCAAGAATAAAGAATCAAGACGATACTGGGTGATAAAAGAGATGTCTTCACACACTAAATTTCACAGTTTTAGTGACTAAAGATGGAAATATAAATTTTATACTCTATTTGATAGAATTAAATGATGTTTATCTATGGTAGAAGAATCTATCTTGTTATACCTTGGAAGATTAATATTTTGTTATATAGGAGAACATAAAACTATAATTAGATTATAACCATGTATCATATAAAAATAAATGCTACCATGCCATACCAAAGAATGAGCTATTCATTTTGAATGGAGAACCTTGTAAATATTTTTGTTCATTGTTTTTTTGGATCAGTATTATCAAAAGAAATCATTGAATTAAATAAAATTTCTACATCAAATTTAATATTTAATATGAAGATAAAATATATGTTGTTTTTAGTCATATTAAACTATAATGTTGTATTGTTGGTTAAAAATCATAAAATATTTATATTCACTAATTCACCCCATATAAGTGATTAGTTTTGGTGTTTTACAAGGTTTATTAAAGATACATTATACAATATATTATATTATTCTATGATATGTTTATCATAAAATTAATTTTTTACACTATATTAGGAGACTATTTAAATTATTATTCATAATAATTCCCCAAATGGATATTAAAAGTTTTTAGATTCTAAAATAAGTACTCATTTAAAATATACTTAATATATGCATACAAAGATAGATATGATTTTTTATTTCCCCTTTCCCTATGAATTTTAATTAAAAATATTTGATTATAATTTTTCAGATCATTCATTCCAATGATAGAGATAAATTGGTTTTTCATATGGTTTTCAGCCCCATATTTTTAAAAATAATAAAAATGTCATCAATAAAAAAAAGTTCATAATTTATTTCACGTTTAACAGATTTTGAGTAAACACGTGTATTACATTTAATATGGGAAAAACCGTTATCAATTTTATAAGAATACAAATTATTTATACCATTATCTCGAAGACTATTTTTATAGTGAACCTAGCTGTTTACACATATCATTACATGATTTTAAGCGTAATTAATAATCACATTATATGATTAGGACCATAAAGTCTAGTGTCTTTGGAAATTTAGGTAAATAATTTGAAAACAATAAACCCAACTAAGAACTTATTTTATTTAATATCTATAATGAGATAATAACATCCATTGAGATCAAACATCTGAATAGGATAACATCAGGAATACATGAACAATAGGGATGAGATAAAATTAGGGATAGAAATAAGCACAGGAATAAAACATAACACATATGTTAGATAGAATAAGTTGATGGGTTAAAATGAAAGGAACATGAATAAAAATAAATAATAACAACATGTATAACATTTAAACATATAATCATGTAATCATAGGATCATGGAAACAATAAATAACATGACATAAACATGAGTTAAGGATAACAACCAAGACTATATGACATGTTTGATAAAATCCCATAAAGGAATCAAGTTCACTCCATGTACCAACATGAAGTCTGATGAGGAAAAAAATTACCCAATTATTTGGAGTGATATATGAGTGCACCCATCATAACATGTTCATTAATTTTTATTCCACATGAAAAATAAACATAAGGGTTACCCATAGAAAGAGATGGGTAACAAAATCTTGTCACATGTAATAACAAATGATCATATCATAAATACGTCCATGAAAGAATGGATTTAAAAAAATGCATGTAAATTCAAAAGTTAAAATAGGTAAACATCCTGATGACGATGTCGAACTAAAGTGAAACCATGTTAAAATAGTGTTTTAGAATCTTTTTAAATGAAACATTTTAATGCAGTTTAATGAAAATTATAAAGAGAATTTAAAGAGTAAAAAGGAATATTTGTTTTCATAAAACAAAAAATGAATAATGATATTTTTCATGATAAAATGAGTTATTTTAGAGAAATAATGGTGTCTTCAAACATATTATGGAGTGAACTTTGAAACATGTAAGAAATTGAGAATTTCCCTTGAATCGGCCATGCTTATTTGGAAGAATTGAGAAGGGGTCCTTTTAAAACTTGTATTTCCCCACAAAGAGGGATTATATGATCTGGATTTATGATATAGAAAAATATACATATAATTTAGATGAATTATTTAAAAATAAAGGATCATTACATCTGGGTAGATAGAGAAAAAGAGTAGCCCAATGGAAAAAATGGTTTTTCGGGAAGAATCTCTTACCATATGTCATAAATGGATCTAAACATGATCTTAATTTACTAAATAATAAAATTAGATTCATTAATTAATAATACTAGAATATTTTATAAATGTAATTTATTTAGTACAATTTTTTTTTGTTTATTAATGTCCTTTTTGATGAGTTATATTGTTCAATTTCATCGTTCAAGAGTGCTCGTTTTCTTAGTTTTCATGATCGGTTCACTTATAAGAGATTATCGATGTTAATGAAAAATAAAATTAGAAATATATAATTTAATTTATAATTTATTAATGAAGATATTTAATTTTAAATGTTCTTATAAATCATTTTTTTATTTGGAATGAGGATTAATCATTCATTAAATAGTTAATGATAATTGTTTAGGTTAATTTTGGCGGTTTTCATCACAATGAACTCGGTTCATTTTATCATCTAATATTACAAATAAATATTAGTTATATGACATAACATGGTTTATAACATGAATTTTATAATCTGTTTTCAGCTATTAAAAAAGGTTTTATGACCATCCTGGAAGGCGTTAAAGGAAAATGAAATTGCATCATCCATGATGTGGACAAATTGACACATCACGTGTGATGATTTCATTTTTGGAACAAAAGTAGAGGAGAAGTGGTATTGATGTTGTATTGTTCCATTAATATAATAAAATTATATTATAACTATGGTACTATAGTTGTCATTCCATTTGTATGAGGGGTGATGAGAGAATAAGAAAATAAACAAACATGAAAAGAAATAATAAGAAATGAAAGAGTAATTTACCTCTTGATTTTCACCTCTTGAGAACCACCTTAGGGAAAAGGTTTTGGTCTTATGATAAGACAATGACCTCCTAGAAGTGGTGGAGGGTCTTGGGAAGAGTATTGGGTAGAATTTAGTCAATACTAAAATCTTTGAAGGTGTGAGGATAAGAGGTTCTAAGTGGTGGTATCTATAGTGGAGGAGAGGGGTGTTTTCTCATTATTTTTTTCATTAGTTTATTATTTTGGCTCAAGAGTATTGATAGTTTTAGAATTATCACTAAATATATAAAAATGATTAATGTTTATTATATTTTATGGTGATTACATCAGTGATTACTCGTGGAATAGTGTATAAAATATATAATGTATATATGTCGTAAATTAACATACTTTTCCATTCACTTAAAATTCATGTATTTCAGAAAAATCCCAAAAAAAATAGGCTAAAAATTTATCAATTTATAGAATTAAAAAATGAACCCTATTTGTATGATATTAATTTTCTAAATATGATAAATGAAAATTTTAATTAAAATCATCATTTACTAAAAAAATACGGATTTTAAAATTTTAACTGATATTATAACACTTTGAAAAATTAAATAAAGACTCTTAAAATTATCATAAAATCATAATACAAAAAAATATTAATTTATAAATACATTTTATGAAAATATTTTTTCATTTAAATCATTATATTAATTATAAAATTCTGATTAAACATTTATAATTTAAAAAATACCAACACTTTCTTTATTGTTTCTAAATGATTTATTTACTTATTTGAAGATATAGATATATCATATTTACATATATATGTTACCCAAATTTTATTTGTACTTTCATATGTGAGGTTACTATTCTATTAGACATTTTACTATTCATAAGGGTCACATTAATATTCCCAAGGTCACGTTACTATATAATTAGTATATGTTTCTTAAATTCTAGAAATACCTCTTATTTCATTCATTATTAATTTATAATTCTTGTATTGTGTTCAAAAAGTGAGTTTATGTGATTTATACTATATGAAATAATGATAAAAATTGAATTTATATTGATATAATTCGAGTTCATTCCATTCCCCCCCCCCTTATGAAATTTCACCCTTGAAATTTCATTTTACATACTATGGGGAAAATTGGTGAGGGTACTTTTTCTTCATCACTTCTTATGATTCCCATGTTTTCTTTTCATACTTATGGTTCCATCACAGTACTTTGACTAGGTGAGTAGTATTATTACATAGAACTTTATCTCTATGGTCAAAGATCTTCACTAGTTTCTCATTATAAGAGAGATCATTATCTGATTGTACCACCTCTGAATTTAGTACATGTGAAGGATTCGGTATGTACTTCTTCAAGAGGGATACATGAATACATCTTCTACTTGAGACATGGTAGGTGTAAATTTAATTCGATAAGATATGGTTCTGACACGATAAAGGATATCAACGGGACCAATGTACCTGGGACTTATCTTTTCCTTATCCCATACCTCATTACCTCATCCATGGAAATATGGGGAGGAATACCATATCTCCAACCTTCAAATGAAGGTATCATCAATGATTGTCAGTATATCACTTTTGAGAATTTTAGGATTTCTTAATGTTATTTTGAAGGGTTTTCACATTTTTCAGCATTTCTTTAATAATTTCTTATCCTAGAAGCATACATTCACAAACCTCATCAAAGAATGTTATTTTTCTGCATCTTTTCCCAGAGAGGGCTTCATATAGATCCATTTTTATTCTCGAGTGGAAACTGTTATTGTTAGAGAATTAGATCAGTGGAATATGTTGTTCCCATACTCCCTTGAAGTCCATAGAGCACTCTCTAAACATGTCTTCCAGTTTCTGAATATTTGGCTTAGATTGGCCATCGGTTTGAGGATGATAGGTCGTACTAAAGTTTAGCTATGTTCTAAAACCATGTTTGAGACCTTTCCAAAATTTTAAGGTGAATATTGGATCTCGATCGAATAAAATAGATAGGGGTAATATATGAATCTATAACACTTCTTTGATGTATATCTGTGCAAGTTGATCTAGTGATAATTTCTCTCGAATTGAGATAAATTCATGTGGATTTGTAAGAAGATCCACAATAACCCATGAAGAATTATTTATTCTATATTTCCATATATGTCCACTGTCAAAGTCCATGGTAATTTTCTCTCACTTCCATGTTGGTATGGGTAGTGGTTGAATCATCCCCTTAGAGTTTTTTCGTTCAACCTTCACTTGCTAACATACTATGAACTTTAATATATATTCAGCGATCTCCTTTTTCAAAGTTTCTCCCCAATTGTTCTCTAGAAGATCTTGATACATCTTTCCACTCCCTAGGTGAATAGATAAGGTTGATATATATGTGTCATTTAGAAGCTCTTTACTTATATCTCGATCATATAGTAAACATAATCATGAAGTAAATCTCATGAATCCTTCCTCATCCATTTTGCACTATGATGATTTTGCTTTTTCGATAGATTGAACCATTTTATGAATTTCCACATAATTCCTTTGAGAATCCTTTATTTTCTCCCTAAGAGATAGTTGATCAATAATTTGAGAAAGTATTGGTTATATTACATACATAAAAATTCTCATTTCCATCCTTTTTAGGTGTAAGAATATTGAATCCTTCTCAATTCACAACATTTATAATTATATAAGATTGTTTCTACTTAAAGAATTCACTACCTTATTTACCTAACCAGGATGACAGTGGATTGAGAAGGCATAATCCTTAATGAGATATAACCATATTTTTGGCACATATAAATGTCCTTCTATGTGAATATATATTTAAGACTCTTGTGATCAGTATATATCTCACACTTCTCCCAATAGAGATAATGTCGTCAGATTTCCAACGCAAAGATCAAAAATTCCAACTTCAGATCTTTGTGGGATAGTTTTTCTCATTAATTTTCAAGTTCCTTGAGGTCTAGGTTATCACTTTATAATTTTTCATCATTTTAAAACCCAATAAATTCTTTAATGTATCATTTCACAGCATAAAGAGTTCCCCATTTGTTGTTAGTGTGAGCACTTGTGTAGTGATAAACCTTCTTTTCAACCCATTAAAGTAGTATTCAAATTCTCTGGTCTATAAAACAATTTATCCCCTCCGGGTGAGCTTGATTAGTGGGTTTTTAAACCATGATAATTTCTTCAAAAATTATTGGTAATACCTAGGTAGACCAAGAAAAATACAGATATCTATTACATATGTTGTCCTGGGCCACTTATCAAAAGACTTTTTCTTGGAAGGGTCCACATATATCCCATTAATTGTGATAACATGCCCCAATAATGATACATCCTTCATTAACAACTCACATTTTCTATACTTTTTATATAGCTTCTTCCTTCACAATGTCTTTAAGACAATATTAAAATTCTCTTCATGGTCCTCCTTGCTCTTGGATTATATCAAAATATCATCAATAAAGGCTACCTTAAATTTTTCAATGAAATATCTAAAGACTCTATTCATTAAATCCATGAAAATTACTAGAGAATTAGTGAGATTTAAGGTAATCACTATGAACTCATATTTCCCATACCAAATTAGAAATGTTATCTTGGGAAAAAATTTCTTCCTCACCTTTAATTGGTGATATCTTGATCGATGGTCCACATTTCAAAAGTACTTGTCCCCACATTGTTGATCAAAAAATCATCAATTTTTGGCAGGGGATACTTTCTCTTTATCATGAATTTATTGATCTCATGATAATCAATGTATAGACACGTTGATCGATAATTATTTTTACTGAAGAGGATTGGTGAACCCCATGGTGATCCACTCGAGCGTATAAAACCATTGTCTAGATTCTCCTTTAACTTCTTTTAAGTTCTTCCATCTCAACGATATACATTCTATAAGGTGTCTTTGATATAGATAAATATCTACGAATAATTCAATTGAGAACTCAATCTCTCAATCAGGAGAAAATAAAGACATCTTTTTATGGAATACATCAGTGTAATAAATTGTGACGGGAATGAAATCAATAATGATTACCTCCTCTCTATAAATCATTTGAGCTAGATATACTTTCTCAAAAAAAATCCATAATTGATATGATAATTCTGAAGGAGATTCATCCTCTCTATACACTTGTATAGAATTCAAGGATTCTTTGAGATTTGAAGAGTGATCTCCCATTACCAATAGTTGATGTTGTATTTATTTAAATATATCTAATCCATGCCCAATATATCATCAAACTCTACCAAAGAAAGTGTGATAAGATTTTATTGGAGGTCCAATCCACAAACATTAACTGTGGAGGAGTTATATACATTGGATGTGACAGTTTCCCCATTTACTATTCTCAAAGATAACTCAACCTCCAAATTTTGAGGTGGTGATTGAATAGTTCTACTAAACTTACTAGATATGAAATAATGTGTAGAACTAGAATAAAAAGAATGTTCATTATTCAAAAATGAATAACCAATGTAACTATCACCACATCATTTTCGAGATCCACCTATATAGTAATGAAATCATATTCCCTTCCTTATTTCCTTGGATGTTTTTTGTTGATTTCCACCAAAAACCCTTTGGTTAGGGAAATGTCATGCATAATGTCCATGTTCCTTGTAGTTAAAACAATTCACTATAGGCCAAGTGTTTATCTGAACATTCCATTCTTCTTCCTCGTTAGTGGGATTATTCATATCCATTTAACAGTTATTAGTTATATTCCCTACTCATCCAAATTAATATCATATCTTGGTTCCCTTTAAGATGTTTCCCGGATGCTTTTTCCCACACTTTTAACATGTATGATGTTGGGCCTTATTTACATCATAGTATTTATCTATCAGTCTAACCATATTAAACTCCATTTCCCCTTTTTCCATGGTCCCCTAAGACCACCAAGAGTCTCTAACCTCCATTTCAACCTTCATAGAAAGATAGAAAATCTCCTCTTAGCTCTCTAATTTTCTAATCACCAACACTTTTCATAGACTCAACATTAATTTGAAGCCATATTTTACAAGATTTGTGAAGTTTTATTCTTATGTACTAATAGAATTGTCTTCCTTTTGCTTCAATTTTAGGAACTCCCTATCTTACGACGGAGGGTTGAAGTAAAATATTTATTGAGAAATATTTTTTAAAATCTTCCCACTACATGGAATTAATTTCCACATTGGAATTTGTGTTCTTAATCAATGTCCACTTCTGATTAGATTCCCCATCAAAACGATAAACTTCTATCAAAAAATTATCTTCTTCTAATCACTTAAGGATATAAAATATCTTCTTAATAGATTTAATACATTATTCTATGTAGAGGGGATCAGAATATCCACTAAACATTGGAGTCCTTTTCCACATAATTTCTATGACCACAACAATTTTTTTCTTAGAAGAAGGAGGTTATTCCTCAAAATTTAATTTCTTATTCATAAATTGAGACAACTGATCGAGTAATATAATGATGTTTTATGAACCATTTCCCATCATATTTCTTATTTCATTAGGGAAATCATCACATTTCATATCACATTTATTGTTGGCTTGAGTTCTTATATTTCCACACATTATATAAGAAAAATAAAGTATAATTAGGTAATTGAATACTTATCTAATAAGAATAATAAAATGAAACTTGAAACATAAATGGGTGAACTTGTAAAGAAAAAATTTATCCTTACTTTTGATTTCCTAGGCTTCAATTTAGGTAATCCATGATATATTTCTTAAAAAATATTATTATGATAATTTTTTTGTTCCCTTAATAATGATTCATAATGAGTTTATGAATTTACCAAATAATATCCTCTGAGAGAGGCAAACTAGATGTGTAGTAAGGCCAATTGTCATGTACCAGGATACCCTGATTCTGGCCCATAATTCCTTGTCGAAGTTTTTACTTGTAGGAACATTTATTCCATAACTATTCACACTTGTAGTATCTATAGAAGGAATTATTTTCATGATAATCCACTTACTCTATACTAACCAATATTTTGTGATAATTTATTATACACACTCCTATCCCTAATGATTTATCTAGAGTTTTATAATCCCAATCCCAAAAATCATTAGACCTTTATATGATACCAAATAGAGTTACCCCATCCTTTTTCTCATATCATTATAGGAATTTAAGAATAATTAACTATCAAATTACAATACAATGATCGTAATGTCCAGTGTCTCCCAAATATTAGTTAAATAATTAGAAAACATGAAACCAAACTAAAAAATTATTTAATTTAATCTCTATAATTATCTCCCAACTTCTATTGATCTCATACAGATTCATAGGTTAACCTAGAGAATACACGAGAAGAAGGGAAGAGCTAAAATCCCAATAAGGAAATAAGCATAGGAATAAAACATAGAACATAGGTTAAAAGGAATAGAATAGTCGAATAAAAGGAATGTAACATGAATAATAATAAGGAATAATAACATGTATAACATGGGAACATATAATCAAGGAATCATAAGAATGTGGCAAAAACATAAAACATGACATAAACATGAGTCAATGCTAACTTCCAAGACTATATAACATGGTGGAAAAAAGTACCATAGAGGAATGAGGTTCACTACCTATCCCCAAAAGATGTATCATGAGACTAGAAATTACCCAATAGATTGTAGTTATATATAGTAACACCCATAATAGAATATTCATTAATATGTGTTCCAAATGAATAATAAACTTAAGGGTTACCCATGGAAAGTGATGGGCATCATAATCACGTCACAAGGCATAACAAATGAGAATATCAAAAAATGTATCGATGAAATAATGGATTAAAAAAATACATGGAAATTAATGATGTAAAATAGGCACATATCATGATATTTTATATCAATATAAAGTTAAAACATGTAAAAATATTGTTTAAGAAACTTTAGAAATAAAACATTTTTGTGCGATTTAATAAAAATATTAAAGAACATTTAAAGCAGAAAAAGGAATATTTGTTTTCAACAAACCAGAAATGAATAAGGATAGTTTTTCTAGAAAAAATTAGTGATTTAATAAAAAAATTATTTCTGAAAACATTTTATATAGTGCACTTATCAACGGTGATGAAATTAGGAAGTTCCCTTGAATTGGGATTCCTTATTGGGAAGAATTGAGAAGGGGGCATTTTAAAACATGTATTTCCTTATTAAAGAGGGATTATATGATATGGATATATGAGTTTGAATAATATAAACATAAATCATAATAAATATATAAAAATAATGAAGAATTGCAGTGGGGTAGAGAGAGATAAAGAGTAACCTGAAGGAAAAAAATGATTTTCGGGTAGAATCCCTTACCTTATCTCCAAAACAATTCTGCACTTGATCTTAATTTCTGTAATAATCAAATTAGATTCCATTATTAATAGTTATATTACATTTTATACATGAAATTGATTTATTATAATTCTATTAGGTTCTTTTATGACATTTTATGTGTTACAGTGTTCAAAATTCATCATTATGGAGTTGTCGTTTTCATAGTTTTCATGATCGGTACGCTTGTATAAGAGTATGGAAGTTCATGTAAAATAGAAATATAAATATATATTTGATGTTGTAATTAATTAATGAAAAAATATAAGTCTAAATGATATTAAAAATCATTTTTTATATTTTATGAGGAGTAATCAAAATATAAATAGTTAATGATAAGTGTTTAGGTTAATTTTTACAGTTTTTGGTCATAGAAAAACTCATTTTGTTTTATCATTTAGTATTATATATTCATATTATTTATAGAATATAAATTGGGTTAAAACTATACATTCTAAAATATGTTTTAAACCATTAAAAATGGTTTTATGACCATCCTTAAAGGTATTAATGGAAAATGAAAGTGCATCGTCCACGATGTCGATAAATTGACACATCACGGGTGATGATTTAATTTTCTGAAAAAAGGGAGGAAAAGAGGTATTCATGATGGATTATTACATTAAAATAATAAAATCCAAGTATAGGTATGTTACTTGAGTTATCATGCTATTTTTAATAGGGTATTTTAGGTAATAATAATAAAAAAATGAACTTGAAAAGAAATTAAAAGGAAATGAATGAGAAATTTACATCATCAATTTCTCCTCCTTGAGAACCTCTTTAGGGAAATATTTTTTGTATTTTTATGAGGCAGAGAGCTCATGGATGTTGGGGATGGTATTGGGAATAATAATCGGTCAAATTTGGAGAAATTTAAAAGCTTCAAAGGTGTGAGGAGAAGAGGTGGTTAGGGGTGGTATTTATAGTGGAGGAGAGGGGTGTTTTCTCATTATTTTAATAACTAGTTTATTATTTTGGATGAAGAATATGAAGAGTTTTAGAATTAAAAATAAAGATATTAAAATAATGAAATATGTTTCAATATTATGGTGATTAGATCAGGATTACTCAAGGAATATTGTATTTAATTTATAATGTAGATATACCCTAAATTACAATATTTTATTATTCACCAGAGTTTAAAGTATTTCAAAAAAATTCCAAAAAATAACCCTTAACATTTTTTTATGTTTAGAATTAAAAAATGAACTCTATTTTATGAAAATAATTTTCTAAATATTATAAAATAAATTTTTAATTAATATCAGCATTTACTCAAAAAATACATATTTTAAAATTATTACAGATTTTATAACACATTGAACAATTAAATAAGTACTCATACAATTATCTTAAAATAATAAGACAAAAAAATATTTATTTATGAATACAATTTATGAAAATACATTTTCTTTTAAATTGATATATTAACTATAAAATTATGGTTAAACGTCTATAATTCACAAAAATACCAACAAATAATTTATCATTTATAAAATATTTATTTACTTATTCTAATATATAGATATATAATATTTTCATTTATATGATACCCAAATATTAGTTATACATTCATACGTGATTTTTCTATTCTATTGGCTAGTTTACTATTCATTATGGTCACATTACTATCCTAAATGTCATTTTACAATTTCAACGGTATATGTTCTTTAGCTTCTAGAAATACCACTTATTTCATTAATTATTCATTTACTAAGATTTTATTGTGTTATATAAGTGATTTTAATTAAATTCAATATCTAATCAGATATTTTCACGGATGTAGCTCTATCCTAAACTCAATGTAACATTGAGGTGATAGTGTCAAAACCATCTATGGAAAAAAATACAAGAACTCTTCCACACCCTAGGAACATCCCCAACCTGAGATTATACCAATATATACACCAAATAAGAAAAAATATGATCCAATTTCCTATCACCCATATGATAACCTCACTCTCCAATGAACAAAACTATCTCCCGACATCAAATATTGAAACTGTCATCTGGAAATAGTTGATGACTGCATTCATGGAATATAGCCAATCCATACCAAGGATAATATAGTATACATATATTTTCAACAAGAATAAGTCCACAAATTAATGGTGCCACCCCATCATGATTATTCATCCCCATCACACATGAAACAAATAATTCAAACCTCTAATTAGTTTAGATAACACCAGAGGTACATGAAGTCTCTCTTTAATTAGAACCAATGAACCGGTGAAATTAAGATTAAAAAATGTGTAAAAGGATCATAAATCAAACAAATAACACACATGTGTAGATGATAATATAATCATATATCAAATGATTCTTTTATATAAATACCCAATCTTGATTGACATGAAATTTACATTACTTTTGTGGAATACTTAATACATTACACAAACAAACTCCCAAAGACCGTTTTAGTTTAGTGACTTTGGAAACATGGAACATATTATTTTAATTTGATGAAACATATTAAAAATATACAATATATATCACCCCCTTTAGTACCCCAAACTAAAAAATTTCTTTCTAACCTAGGGAAAATTAAACATAAGAAAAAGGTTGAGCTTAGATTTTTAGTAAGGTCAAACAATGGGGACATGTAAAAATAATAATTAGAATATGTGTATAAGAACACGATCTAGGAAATATATGATCCTAACCTATAAGTCAATGATCATAAACATGAATCAATGAATAAATATTGGTAGTTCATAACACATGAATTATGAAGAAATAAAGAAAATAGGCCATGAAAGCATAACATAGGAATAATACAAAGAAGTGTGAAAAACACATAAGCATATACTGATTTCTATATTTTTCAAGGAATCACTACAAATACCATCATAGTAGTAAGGGTTCACTCTCAATACCATCTTATAAGTCATGATTCACTCTTATAGACATCGTAGTAGCATAAGTTCCCTCGTCATACCATCTTAATAGACATGGTTCACTCCCATGGTCATCATAGTAGCATAAGTTCACTCCTCATTCCTTCTTAGTAGTCACGCTTTTCTCCCATGTCCATATTAGTAGAAATGTTTCACTCACAAGAGTATCTCGGTTTATCTTATTAGATATAAATATTTAACCAATGCATCAGAGGGAGGTATAGGTCCCACCCATCTTGTAATGAAATCATTCATACATGTTCCAGGAATACATAAAACATTTATTATAAAAATAAACCAAGGAATAAAATGGGTTTCTTAAACACTATTCCTTAAAAACATAAACAATTAAAATAAAGAATATGAATGGTATTCTTTAAACAATAAAAAATTATTTCATCATAGGTGGGGAAGTATTTTGAAAGATCACTTGGAAAATGAATTTTCCTTAACAGTAATTATTTCAAGAACAAAGAATTATTAAAACACTTTTCTTTGAAACTAATTTGAAAACATATAAAAGAATCAAGAAAATAATTTAAAATAATTCTTGAGGAAAATATCCCTTATTTGTTGAAATAATTTTCTTTTCCAAAAATGTCGCATAGTTTTCAATGAAAAAATTTTATTTGAAAATAACCATGTAAGATTGTAGGGGAAGATTCAAGGAAATACGAAATTATGAAAGAATAGAAATACATTCATTTCATTAAGGTAAAATAAAACATTTTTCTTTTAATTGTACTATAAAAGTGAAAATGTACTTTATTTTGAAAATGAAATTAAGATTTCATTCAAACTATGTAGTAAAAAGTATAAAATGGTTAAACATGACCTTCAACATCTATAGGATAATAATAAAACATTTTATGAAAATATTTTTTGAAAACATTTACATGGATTATAAATATCACCCAATGGAGACTTAAAATGAAACAATCCCAAATACAGAAGATATTGTGAAATAATATTATTATCAATAAAATCATATGTCCCATGAAAAAATAAAATTATAAGAAAATGGAAATAAAATAATATTCTAGGTAATAATCATAAAAGAAATTTATGGACAACATATACACCACATAGAAGAAATAAGTAGTGTATGAGGCATGTGTCTCCTAGAAATAAAGGTGAGACAAAAATAATCACTTACATTGTGTCTTGAATCTCTTCATACTCGAACAAGATTATTGTATAATAAATATAATATAATTGTTCATATTTTATAGAATCATAAAATTATATCTAATAACATATATGGTTTGATTATGACCATGTATTACCTTCTTTTTAATGATCCTATAATAAGATTTCACTTCTGATAATATTTAATTTGTTCTTTGCAAGTGTCCTAATTTTTTATATGAGTGGTCATTATACTTATATAATGATTCCAAAATGTAAATCATAATATAATTAAAATTCATATCCATTATATTTATATTATAATAATTTTTAGAATAAATAAGTATTAAATGGAATACACCATTCATGGAGACGGTAAGTTGTACGTACACATGAATGTTGATTCCGTTTAAATTTTCGTATTGAGAAAAATTATCTAAATGACCCATTTATATGTATGTATATATGTATGTATGTATGTATGTATGTATGTATGTATGTATGTATGTATGTATATATCATTATTATTTTAGAATTATGATATCATATATGTACTCTAAAACCTTCCTTAATACATTCCATGTGATGTGTGAACGAATCACATCACTTTTTGGGGGGTAGTCAACACTTCCACGAACGAGACTATCGTATTATTACCAAATGGAAAGTAAAAAATTTATTTGTTCAAAAAGGAATACATAAGCTTATAAACATAAAAAATATTATATGTAACATATATAGAAAGAGTTTACATCATAATTTTCACCATGAATGGTGGTAAGGAAAAATTAACAATTATCATTTCGTGAGGGACTAGTTCGCCTTACAGAGGAACAATATGTTCGATATCCATTAGTTGGAGGTGTGTTTATGTGTAGGTTAAAACTATATGAAAACAACAACCTGGTATATTTATGACACTAGTTTTTTCATAAAATAATGTATTAAATATATTGGAGTGTTGGAGAATGAAAATAAAGGAAATGAGATTGAGAGAATACATTACCTCTTAATCTGGTAACTCTTTATGCTATGTGTCAAAAGGATTCGTTGAGTTTCCTTATCCCCAAGTGTAGTCTTCTAGATGGAATTAAGGAAAGAGGGGAGGATAAATGGGAAGGGTTTGTTACATCTAAAAGTCTTTAGAGGTGTTTATAAAAGATAATGATAGTTTTCCATTTCTAAGAGGGAGGAAGGGAATGTTTGGAAAATCCATAAATATTAATTTATTATAAAATGAATATCAATTTCAAATAGCTCCAATGTGACATATTTTGAGGCTTAAGTGAATATGGGTAGAAATCCTCTCAAACAATGAATTTTAGACACATTTATGTCACAATATCAACCTTATCTTTTGTCTTTAACCCTTAGTTAAATAATTCATCATTTACCATGACAAATGTTTTTACACTATAGGGTTAATATAGTTATTATAAAATTACAAAAGAACCCGAGTTGGATCATTTATAACATATTTTACACTATCAAGGTTATTTTTCTAAATCCTATATTTTTATGAATTTCATAACATTTAATAAAATAATATATATTTTATCGTATCATTTATGTCAATTTTGATACTACTCAATATTTACATTTTTAAAAATATCATACCAATATGATAATTTCGAACCAATACTTCCAATATGCCACTAAAATGTCAATGTTTTCTGTAAAATTTTTGGATTTCATTAATTAAGTCATATAATATTTATTTTATAATTTTTAATATCATTTATTTTATATCTCAATTAATTAAAAAAGTATTGCACCATTATTATACAAGCCTTTAATTATGAAATTTATTCTCAAAAAATTAAAACAAATATTATGATGAAGATAAATTTCTTATCTTTCAGATTAATAATTATAGATTAATTTAACTTCTGTATAACCCTATATTAAAATTTATTTACTAATTAATGTTTGAATATGACATTTTTGACTCTTTTTAAATAAAATTATTACTCACTCGTGTATTCTCATGGTGATATAATACGATGATCTAAAAAATGATACACTGCTTACTAAAAATTTATGTTCCACTACTCAAATAAAATACATGTACCAATGATCTAAAAAAATATCCAATGCTCATATTAAATACATCATCCAATGCTCAAAGAGATTATATGCACATTATACAGTGCTCAAAAAATGAATCAGAAGTTATATTTAGTACAAGTAAAAGAAAATATTATTTTTAAAAAAATAAAATGACTCACTACTACAAAATATTTCCTTTCTCCAGTATTACATGGTGGTGTATTTATCCAATAAATACTATTACTCCACCTTTTCACC
Source organism: Viscum album (assembly GCA_963277665.1). NCBI lineage: Eukaryota > Viridiplantae > Streptophyta > Magnoliopsida > Santalales > Viscaceae > Viscum > Viscum album. The sequence goes on along the minus strand of OY728134.1, from coordinate 626,787,602 downwards.
TTGTATGCAGGATTGATACCCTTTATTAAAATTGAATATATTGAATATATTTAAAGAATAAATTAGTTGTATATAATATTTCAATAAAAGTGGATTAAACATGGATACAGTTAAAATAGTATAAAACATAATGGATAATCAAGATAAATATTAGTAGTTTAATTAATCCTATAAATGAGAATTATAATTTAGAAACCACATAATTTTTCATGGTTAAGCATTCTTGGTATATGTACATTTATTGAGATGATATCTAAAAAAGGATAGTTATTTCTTACTATAACAAAGAAGACATAGAAACTACATATTAATGTTATGGAACTAGAACATAATGTTATATAAGAAATTTCATTTCATAAATTAATTTCTAGTAAACAAAACCATTCAAGAGTTGGTAAAAAATACATGAAAGCGGCTATTAATTACAAAAAAAATATAAAGTATGTACCATTCATGTTATAGTGATATGCTATTTTCCTATTTAAATGGTCAATAAAAGGAATTACATTAGTTGTATCATCTATAAAACAACTACTTTTTAACCAAAATAATGAATATGCAATAGTGAAAAGAAATAGAAAACCCCTAGACAATGAACGAACCAATAACAGTAGTATTCCTCCCAAAATAACCCTATTGTTATGCTAGATAAGCTCGATTACTATTCCAAGTTGAAGGAGGCATTAGCAATGTTGACATGCTTATTTTTCAACTCATTTAGTCTCCATGAGGAGGAGAAAAAATTCTTGTTATGGCTTATGGAAGGTCATATGGGCTATCTGTTATAATGACTTGGGGAAATATTGTTTACTGAGATGTGTTTGTATAGATCATGTGGAACAATTATATATATGTTCATAAAATATAAACATGAAATTATTATTTTATGAATGATGATTATTTTGAAAATTAATAAAGAGCATACTATAGAAATAAATAATGAATAATGAAATATAGTTATAAAAGAAACGATTATCATATTCAAACTAACTTGATGAATCAATAGAAAAATCTATTTTCCATCCATTCAAATACAATGCATATGGGTTGAGCCAAAAATAAAGGTTAATTGTATTAATAATTGAAATTAAGGAGACATAAACTATTAAATATATCTATATATATTAAAACATATACTTTTTTCATCCATAGTAAAAAAATTATATTTTATCAAAAACTCAAATGAAGGTTTTGTAGATTATAATAACATATATCTATTCCAAAATAAAAGCATACATAACACATTTATTGTCATGAAAAAATTCATTAACATCATAAAAACACAACATTATAGATAATGTAAAAAAATTATATCTTCATTTAAAAATGAAAAACCAAATATTCATTGTTTAAAAACCATAAATAGAAAACATATTTTCTCATAGATAACCATATACATATAATATGAGAAATAAAAAATCAGAGTAAAAAAATGTAAAATACTTCATTAACAAAAAAAATAACAAGTCAATTATTCATATAAAATTAAAATGGAATCTTCAGTTGAAATCAAGCAACATAGATGCAAGAAACTTCATTAACACAAAAAATTAACTACTAATCCAAAATTACAACTGAATTTTTATTTTGAAAATAAAAATAAAAATTGAATTACTATTTAGTATATCAACTAAACAAACTTAAATAGATTATATGTCAATTTATATATAAAGAATAACTTTATTAATACAAAAACTCATATAAAATTTCTATGATTTATAAAAAATACAAAGATACTTTCAATTGAAAAGACAAACCAAAAACAGAAAGTATGTTACATTTTAATTAAGTTAACTTTAAAAATAAAAACTCACACCTAATAAAAATAAAACTAAAAATGTGTGGATAAATAGTGAAAATAAACCCCCAAGTAAGAATAACCAATGATCAACAGCATCGAATGAATAGAACTCAGGTGGGTGTGATCAATAATATAATGGATCATCTACAATAACCAATGATCAACATCATCTAATTAATAGATGTTATTAGAAATCATTTACAAATATTGTAATAGCAATGGTCTGTGTTATTTTCATACCATCATTCTCTAGGACATTATAATCATCTTCATCATCATCAAAATCCATTCAGAAAATAAATCTGAAATCAAATCAAAGGTTTTTCAAAATACCAATTCATGGAGAAATCTCGATTGATATTCAACAAGAACATGATTATAATCATCATCTTAATTATGTTCATCATTCTTATCTTTGATCACATCATCTCCATCCTCATCTACTCCTTCCTTGTTTTCCTTCATTCCTTCACCCTCGTGCCCATACCCAATTGTAATTAGGATGTAGAACGAATAAAAATAATATAATATTTAAAAAACTCTCAATGAATTACGAGTAATTGTTTGATCAAGCATATTGATATGGAATAGTTTGACAATAAAAAAATGACATCATCACTTCCTAGATAATTTATGGTCCCATAAAGATCTAGGGTGACTAAATACATAGTTTTTTACAACAATTTATTAGATGATTCTATTATAGCTTCACAAACATAGTATACTTTATAAAATATATAAAAAAAACCCATTCGGTAAATTTGAATACAATTTTAAAAATTTAATCAAAAAATATATTTCCAATTTATAAAAAACAAACACTAATCTGCATTAACATACTAAAATTAAAAAAGTGGATTAAAACTGGAATCAGGAATCCACTAAACTAGTTTTTTATTTTTGTGTTTTTATTCTGCCTAAAACTTCCAATCCACATCAAGATATAGTATTAAATAATTATAGAAGGAAAATTAGAAAAACAAAAATAGCATATGCAACATCTAAATCTGTCAGTCAACTCTAGATATTCAAATACCTTTCAGATCACATAGAAATTGGTTCAAGAGGAAGGTTATCCTTACTGAGCTCCAAATAATCCCAAATACAACCTAGGAAACTCTTTTTCTTCAACTCATTCTTATCCAAGAGCCTCCATATGTTAGCATCTTGGTCATCTGAAGAGTCAAGTAGATTGGAATATTTAGAGAACATTTTGGATAAAAAAACCTGAAATAATATACACAAACATATAATGAAATGTCATAAAGCATTTGGTATATATACAAAGTATCCACTATAAACAAAACATGTAATCAATATTCAATAATCTTTAATGTTTTAAGTTCAAATAAGGAATAAAATTATTTATCACCATGAAAATATATTTAGAAATAATATTATATTGTGTTATTATAATATTTTATTTTCTATTTATTTAGGATAATAAAATAATAACAATAACATATTTATTATATTATTATTTTTATTATAATATATTTTTTATTAACATATCATATTTTTAATAGATTGGTGAACCTCCCATTAATTAAATTAATTTTTCTATAATATATTTTTTAAATTACTTTCCATTGTAAACCAAACACAATTTTTTACCTTTTTTCTTATCTTTTCCAGCAATCGACTTCGACCCAACCAAATAGGACCTTGGTCTAATGAAATTTCAAAAAATGGGGAAAAAAATAAAATAATATTAAATGAACTTCTTTAAAACGTAAAAAATTATTAAATAATATACCCATGATAAGATATGAAATTTCGTAAAAATGCTTAAAAACTTGAAACACTGGGTTTAACAAACATGTTCAAAAAGTTCAATTTAAGCCAGCATAAAATAAGAATAAACCTAATAAAATGCAAGAAATAAATTTTTAAAATGAAAAGGAAAACCATTCATGATAAAAAAACATTAGAAAATAATCATTTATACAGAGTCAAAAACAAAAAAACCTCTCACAACTACCCATTTTAGTCTATATCATGTATTTTCAATTCAAACTCAAGAATCACATGATTATCATTGTATCATTAACCCCATGAGTTGTAAAAAAATATAAAATTATTGATTCCTTAAACCTAAATCATATCGAGATGAATAATTAATTGGTAAAAAACACTAGGATCAACCAAACAAGACCTTGGTCCAATGGAATTTAGAAAATGGGGAAAAACAAAAAAAATAATGAATGACCACATTTCAAATTTGAAAATTGATTGATGAAAATACCCTGGATGGTTAAATTTTAAAAATATTTTCATTTTCATTAAAATAATTAAACATTGGAAAAACAAGTTTTACCAAACATGTTTAACAAGTTCAGTTTAAGACAACCTAAAATAACAAAAAAATCTAAATAATGTGAGAATTAAATTTTGAAAATGAAAAAGTAAACCGTGAACGCAGAAAAAATACATTAGAAATTGAAAATTTATGCACAAGAAAAAACAACCAAAACAACTCATATCTTCCCATTGAAGTATAATTCAAGTATTGTTAAGTCAAACTCAAGAATCATATGATTGTCACTATATTATTAACCCTTTCAGTTGTAAATAATATAACATTTTTGATTCATTAACTATAAATAAAATCCAGATGAAGAATTAGTTGGTAAAAAAAGAAGGATCATCCAAATAGGAAGATGTTCTAATGTAGTTTCAAAAATATGTGAAAACAAACAATAATGATTAATGGCCACCTTACATACCTCAAAAATGATTAATGAAAATAACTTGGATAGTTTGAATTTTACAAAGATTTGAAATTTCATTAAAATTCTTAAAAAGCAAAAAATATGGGTATATAAAACATGTTCATCTAGTTCAATTTAAGATATCATAAAATAATAAAAAAACTATGGAAATAAAAGTATTAAATATTGAAAATTAAAAAGGAAATGTTTCTTTAAAAAAATTGAAATGAATCTTTTGTGCATAGGAAAAAAACATCTCATACATTCACATTTAATCCAAATTAAATTACATTCATTATAACCTCAAGAATCACATGATTATTGATGTATCATTATCCAATTGAATTCTAAACAGTATAAAATTGATTAGTACTTAACTATAAATCAAACTGAGATGAATAATTAGTTGTTAACGTCATTGATCCATAAATTATATGTGTCTCTAATGTTTTTCCTCCTCAATACACATATATTGAAGACATTCATTTCATAATAACATTCATATTCATTAGGATTTATCTTCATCACTATGTGAGGATGATAAAAATTGAAGTATTTATGGAATATCTTATATATCAGTCACTGATCTTGACCATTGCATGTTTCCATAGTTCCATTGATGTTTCCCCTAAGACCAATATTCCATGACAATGAAAAATCTTGCTAAATCACAACAACATCATTTAAAAATAATACATTGCAAGGTTTGGGAAAATCTGTTCAAAACATAGAATTAATTAAAATTAAAAAATAAACAAAACTAACATTCATGTCACATAAATGAGAAGATCACATTTAAAAAACACAACCTCACTAGAAAAAATCATGTGTAACTGGGCATACTAAATAATGGGGTAAAGGGAAAAAAATTCCAAAAAAATGAGAAGAAGACACCTTTTGCAAACTATTATATATTTGGTTGCTGACCAAACATAGTGGATCGCGGATTAATAATTCTTGAAAGAACAATCATTGAAATACAGTGTGGATATTTTGAATAAAAAGAGTGAAATAGAATACACAAAAGGGGAGAAAATGGTATGTGTGATGTCCTCCCTTTTTAGATAAATTGTAAGGTAGAGGAAGATAGAAATTAAAAACAAATTGTAGGGGTCTATGATACTGAAGATCTTCATAAAGAGGTTTTTGGGTGACCTCCATGGCGGTCGACGGTGACGAATCAGTCACACTTTTTTGGGAGTTAGAGAACTGAGGAGAAGATAGTCACCAGAAACTGTATGAAAAGGAAATTGAACTCAAAATTTGGAGGGGTATGGATTGGATTGACAGAGATCAGTGGTAGACAAAGGAAGAGTATATGGTTGATGATGAAGTGAAAATCAGAGGCGTAGGAACCATTGGAAGAGATTAATGGAATCACAAGCATGAACCCAAGGAGGAGAGGAGCAGAATCGTGAGGACGGTGGCGCTGGTTTGTGAGAGGAGAATCTGCAAGAACCCTAGAAAAGAGGGATATAGACTATCCATGTAGTTTCATGAGAGGATCATGTTTTTTGGATGGAGGAATTATTTTTGTTGAGTGGTGTGGAAGCGTAGCTGTGTGACATGTTTGAAGAAGTTACCCAGCTTTAGTATATATAGTTGACATAATAAATGTTTTAATCTAGGACATATGTCATAAAAAAGATCAAATTTTCTACCTAAGGTTGATTTGGGTAGAAAAAAACTTATCCAGTAAAATTAAGACATGTGTTAGGGTAATTTTATATTATTATAACATTTTTGACCTTTAATTGCCCTGTTTATCTTTAACTGTGGTAAATAAAATTTAAAAGTTACTATTCACCAAAAATTATTTTCATCTTATTAGACCACATTTTTCATTCAAATTACAACTATGTATGTTTTTATTTCAAAATTCATTTCTTGGAAGTGGTAAAATTACATTTACTGTTAATCCCACAAATGTGGCTAGAAGGTGGGTAAAAGAGACGTTCAAAATTTTAAAAAACAATTATACCTATTTCTATTATAAAAATTATTTCAATGACCTAAACTGGATCAATATATGTATTATTTATCTAGTGTGTCTTTAAAATCAATTTGAAGTAAAAAATAATTATTTAAATGAAAATTCCGTTTTAAAGTACTATTCAGTATTTTTCACTATTCATCATAAAATTGTAACTTTTCAGAAAAATACCAAAAATATAACCAAATCTAATTTTGATATTCAAAATTCAAAAATGTTTTTTATTTTATCAAAATCAATTTCTAGGTTTTTCTAAAATTAATTTATTTATTTTCTATATAAGGACATGAAAACGAGTTCATTTGAAAAATAATAGTTTTAAACATATAAAGACTTTACCGAGAATTATATTTTTAATTATCAAAACCATTATAACTAATATTTAAAAATCAGTTATTACAACTCATATCATATGTTTTACATCTAGGTTACAACTTTCTTATTTAAATATTTATAATAGTAAAGTGTTGTTTCGTAGAAACTCAGTATTGCGTGTCATGCAAGCCAATTTGTTGTTGCGTGTAGTGAATGATTCCCTTGGTTTTGCATAAAACACAATACAAACATAGTGATATTATATAATAAACAAAATATATATTCAGTGTTGCGTGAAGTGAAAATATCAAAAGATTAAATTAATTCGATAAAAATTTCACAAAAATCTCAGGGTGTTACATTTTACCCCTTAAAATGAATTTCTCCCTCAAAATATGTCTGGGTTATCAAAGGATTAATACTTTAATGTTCCTTTCATATAATCCCACATCATAAAAATGAAGACTAAAACGTCCTTTTAAAAAGGAATCGTTGTAAAATAATAGTTTCTCAATGTAAATCATGACTTGGTCTCTACGTAGGAGAACATAGGTTACAATTTGGGCATGAAGGAAAAACTTAAATAATTATAGAGATTGAAAACATTCATTATTCCCAAGAATGTGGGTGATCTGGAGAACGTGAAAAAATAAAAAACCATTCACTAAAGAAGCATGAAAGAGTTCATTTATATAATAAAAAATGATGTTAATGGGATACACTTTTACATCACAGTCCCTTTTCATAATGTTGAATAATTTTCATGAGAAGATATACTTACATGATTCCAGCAAAATATCTTTGTTGGTCATGCCTTGAACACTTTCCACGTCATCTCTATTTCAAATAAAAGATGCTAAATTTTTCATTCCATAAGCGTTAGTAGATCATGTGATCCATAAATAGAATGATAGATCATTCCTTCTACCTTTATCACAAAAAAAAAGTTTATCACAAGTTATATAATATGCATAAGTCCACCTATGGTGAGATAATAATTTATTCAATAAAACTTCATCTGAAGTTTAAATTAAACATTTCATAAATTGATAAACTTATAATCCTTTCGAAAATAGAAAATTCAAAACTTTAGAAATAATTCCATGAAATCTGCATAACATTTATCTCCAATATATCATAAGGCAGTTCATGGTTTTGAAATTCCAAACATGGGAACACCTTAATCATGTATTCTCTTAAAACATGGTAATAACATGATTTACCATACATCCTTATTGAAAACATGCATGTTTCCTTATTCTAATTATTACTTGATATATTCATTAAATCATAGAAGATGGAAACTTCAACCTTATTGGCATAGAACACTTTTTCAATAATCAGTTCTAGGGTAATTTGTACTATCCAATTTACTTATTTATATCCAACATATCATTATCAAAATATCATTATCTCAACATAAGGCATTAATTAAGGGTTACCTTCCTTTAATAAAAAATATCAACTTTCTGTGAAATCATTTTCTATGTCTCCATCCCCATTCAACATGTCCTTTTCAATCCTTAATGAAAAAGTATTCTGAAAATTATCATATAATTAATTAACATTAAATTCCATAACATAAATACTTTATTTTTCAAAATTTATTCATAAAACATTACTTAGTATTCATCAACTTATTCCATAATAACTATTTCTATGAATATGAAAAATGAATCATGTCTTAAAATTTTTCTAACTCAATGTAATCATGATTATCAACAATAGTGTTAAAACAAACCATACCATTCATATTTTGTTCATGGTATCTTCATTATCTATAGAAAACCAATTACTTATACCACCTTGCTGATTCTATTCATGATCCTTCCACAAAAGAAATTTATTTTCATAATGCCCATTATTTCCAAATTTAAAGAAATCATCAATTGATAACACCTTAGGTAGGCCAAAATTCCCATCCATTGCAATAACTAAACTCATTGTTTTTTTCCTTGAAGTTATGTTCTTTGTGTCCTTCTTATCCATAGTCAAACTACATTCTTATCCCTATAATACATTCACTTATGTGATTATTTCAAAATTCTTGACACAAAAGAAACCAAATATTCTTTCCTCCATGGTCTTCATTAACAAAACTCTCAGTGATCTCTTTCTTTCTATTCCGTAGTGCGTATGAGATTTTGTTAAGGTACACGTTGTTAATCATGTTCCTTGAAAACTAGTTAGGAATGATCACAACATCCTTAAATCCTATGATCAACCCATTTAACTATTCATGAATAGATTCTCCATCATAATCAATGCTAATTCAGTTCCATCTAGATCCCTCTATTTTCTGAAACCAAGAATAATTGAGTATGAAATTATTATCATAGTGAGGAATCACATAATCATGAAAACAACTTATATGATGTCTAAATTATTACACCTTTCTTAAAATATAACTCCTCGGGTTTATCCTAGGTTATTCGTAACTAACTACTATTTAAATCCTTTATGATGGTTTGTGAAGTGTTTGTGAATTCCCAAAGCATATCCCCTGGGTGTGTCAAACCATGTGTGCAGCAAGGCATGTTGTTGTGTACCAAATTACCCCGAGTCAGGCTCGGAACATCTTGTTGGAGTTTTTACACCTAGATACATCTATTCCAAATCCACATCCACTTATAGTGTTTAGATAGGGATATATTTCTAGGAAACCACTCACTCTACCTTTTACCAAAATTCCAAGACATTTTCCTAAACATTGACTCATCCTTATACTTATCCTTAGTGAAATCCAAATACATATCCTAAAAAATATATATAGTGATCTAACTAATTTTTTCTCATTCTAGTTTTCATATGTTAACTAAACTTTTTCTTTGATACCAATTGTAATGACCCAAACATGACATTCATGAACATTACATTACTTTTTTTTAATACTTAATACATTACACGAATAGATTCCCAAAGGCTGTATTTGTTTAGTGCCTTTGGAAACATGGAACACAATATTCTAATTTGATAAAAATATCTTGAAAATATCCCATAAAGATTTTTCCCTTTAATAACACTAACTGAAATCTTTCTTTATAATAAGGGGAAAAGAAAACATAAGAAAAAGGTTGAACTCATATTTTTAATAAGGGTAAATAATGGAAAAATTTAAAAAATCAAGAGCATAAGTGTATGAGAACATGACCATGAAAATATAAGATCAACCCCTATAAATAAAGGATCATAAAAATGAATCATGGAAAAAAGTTTGGCAGTTCATAAAACATGAATCATGAGGAAATAAAGAAAATAAGTAATGAAATCATAACATGGGAATAAGACATGGATGTTTGGAAAATACATAAGCATATACTGATTTCTATAGTTTGCAAGGAATCACTTCCAAGACCATCTTAGTAGTATGAGATCACTCTGCATACCAACATAGTAGTCGTGGTTCACTCCCATGTCCATCATAGAAGCATTAGTTGACTCCTCATACCATCTTAGTATTCATGGATCACTCTCATGGCCATCATATTTGCATAAGTTAACTCATAATACCATCTTAGTAGTCATGGTTCACTCTCATGACCATCTTAATAGTCAAGTTTCACTCCCAATACCATCTTAGTTTATCTTATGAGATATAAATCTTTACCCAATGCATCAGAGAGAGATACATGCCCCATCCTTCTCATAATTAAATAACACATACATTTTCCACATGAATGTAAAAAATTTATCAATAACATAACTAAAAAAATAAAATGGGTTTCTTAGACATGAATTCATCAAAACATAAACCATTCAATGAAATAATATGAATATAATCGTTGAAACAATAACAAATTATGTCATCATAAGTGGGGAAGGATTTTAAAATATCACTTTAAACACTAATTTTTCATAAAAATAACTTTTTAGAACATAAAAATTTTCGAACCCCTTTTTTTGAATCCAATTTGAAAACATATAAAGGAATCATGAAATCATTTAAAATATTTCTTGAGGAAAATCTCTTTTATTTGTTGAAATAGTTTTCTTTTCCTAAAATGACACAAAATGTTAAAATAAAACACTTTATTTGAAAATATCATTATACGATTATAGGATAAGCTTCAAGGAAATAAGGAACTGTGAAAGTGTAAAAATCTATTCATGCTATATATGTTAAAATAAAACATTCTTCTCGTAATTTTACCATAAAAGTCTAAATGTAATTCATTTAGAAAATGAAAGAATGATTCTCTTAAAAATGTGTAGTAAAAATTAAAATAGGTAAAAATGAATTTAAATATCAATAGGAGAATAATAAAAAAAATTATGAAATCATTTTTAGTAAACATGGACATGGATGATAAATATCACCCAACAGACTTAAAACGAAACAATCCCAAATATGGAAGAGATTGTGAAATCTCATTATAATCAATTGAATCGTATTCCACATGTAAAGAATAAAATTAAAATTTTATGGAAATATCATAATATCTTACATAATACTCATAAAATACCTTAATGGATATAATATACCCCACATAGATGAAACAATTAGTGTATGAGGCATGTGTCTTATAGAAATAAAGGTGAGACAAAAATAATCCCTTACCTTTTTTCTAAACTCTCTTAATACTCAAAAACGATTCATGTATAATAAATATAAGTTTAGTATACATATTTTATATAAGTATAATTTTATATATAATACCACATATGGTTTTATTGTGACTTATATTACCCTCTGGTTAATGATCCTATGTTAAGGTTTCACTTCGAGAAATATTCACTTTCTTCTTCACATTTGTCTTAATTTTTTATATCGTTGGTTCTTAAAATTATATAATGATTCCAGAATGTAAATGCTGATATAAATAACATGTATTTACAGTGTATTTGTGTTATAATAATATTTAGTGTAATGATGTACAAAATAGAATACACCATTCATGGAGACGGTAAGCCGCATGTACGCATGAACGATGTTTCTGTTTTATTATTCATTTTGAAAAAATGTATGTAAATTACATATGTATATATCTGTATCTTAATATATATCATTATTAAATTATAATTATTACATCTTATATATAATATAAGTACACTAAAAGCATCCTTAATACATTCCATGTGGTCTGTGAACGAATCACATCGCATTAATGGGTGGTAGTCTACACTTCCTCGAACAAGATTATCGTATTGACAACAAATGGGAAGTAAAAAAGGTATTTTTTGTAAAAAAGGAATAAAGAAACTTAAAAACATAATAAATATTATATTTTACATATATTGATAGATTTTCCATCATAATGGCCTCTATGATTGGTGGTAATGAAAAAAATGAACAATCATCAATTCATGAGGCAGTAGATCACAATATATAGCTTCAGTATGTTCAATATCCATTTGACAGTGGTGTGTGTGAGTGTATGTTGAACCCATAGCATAATAAAATCATAGTATATTAATTATAATATCATTTTAATAAAATAATGGAGTAAATATAGTGGAGGGGTGGAGAAGAAAAATAAAAGAAAGGAGCTTAAGAGAAGACGTTACCTCTAAATCAGGTAAATGTTTCTGGTTTTATCAAAAAGTCATATTTTAGTTGCCTTGTGCTAAAGGAAAGGATTATATAAGGAATGTAGGGAAGTTAAGAGAATAAATGGGTAGGTTTTGGTTGATCAAAAATGCTTTAGATGTGTGAAAAAAGGATAAGTATAGGTACCCTTCTATAAGAGGCAGGAGGGGCGGTTTTGGAAGCTCCAAAAATATTAATTTATTATAAAATTAATATCGATATAAAATCACTAAAAAGTGAGTTATTTAAAGTATTATATTATTATGGGTCTAAATACTCTCAACAAATGAATTTTATACATGTTTAGGTCACAAAATTATCCTTGTAATTTTGCTTTAACCATTAGTTAAATAATTTAACTTTTACTGGGGCACCTTGTTTTTTTACAATAAAGGGTTAATATAGTTATTATAAAATGGAAAAAGAACCCAAATTGGATCATTTATAAAATATTTTACACTATAAAAGTAATCTGGAAGAATTATATATTTTATATATTTTATAACATTTAATAAAATATTTTTTATTTTAGAGTATCATTTATATCAATTTTGATACTACTCAATATTTCCATTTTCAAAAATAACATAACAACATGAAAACTTCACACCAATACTTAAAATGTTTCCCTAAAATATATAAGTTATCTATAAATTTTTTTGATGTCATTAATTATGTAAAATTATATTTAATAAAAAAATTAATATCATTTATCTTATATCTCAATTAACTAAACAAATACTCATCTTTATTATAAATTTCGTTAATTAAGTTATTTATTCTCTAAAAATTAAAAATAAATTACCATGATGTAGATAAAATTCGTTTCTTTCAAATGAGTAATTATAGTAGAATTTATCTTATCTTTAACCCTATATTAAAAATTATTTACTTATTAAAGTTTGAATATTTCATTTTTAACTCTTCTTTAAATAAAATATAATAAACCTCATAATATAATACAATTGGCTTAAAAAAGATCATATTTTTTACATAAGTCATATTTGGGTCGATAAAAACTTTTCCAATGAAATTAAAACATGTGTTAGGGTAATTTTATATTATTATAATATTATTGTTATCTTTAATAACCCTATTTACCTTTAACCGCGGTAAATAAAATTCAAAGTTACTATTCAGAAAAATTATTTTAATCCGATTATAACACATATTTCATAATAATTACAACCATGTATGTCCATTTTTTTGAATTCAATTCGTGGAAGTAGTAAAATTACGTTTACTATTAATCCTTCAAATGTGTCTAGAAAGCAGGTAAAAGAGACGTTCCAAAGTTCAATAATTATTTATATCTAATTATATTAGAAAATTTATTCAATGACCTACATTATATCTATATATATATATATTATTTTTCTACTGGGACCTAAAAATAAATTTAAATTTAAAAAAATTACATACCTGAAAAAGTTTATTTTTGTCAACTATGCAGTATTTTTCACTATTCATCAAAAATTGAATGTTTTCAAAAAAATATTATAGCTAAGATAATTTTGATATTAATAATTCAAAAATAATTTCTATTTTATCAAAATAAATTTATATTAGTGTCTAAAATAAAGTTTTTTATTTTCCATAGAAGAACATGAAAATCAGTTCATTTTTGAAAACAGTAGTTTTAAACATATGAAGGCTTAAAAATAAATTATATTTTTCATTATCAAAAAAATTATATCTAATATTTAAAAAATAAATGTTAGTATTAATATCATATGTTTAACATCTAGGTTATAACTATCTAATTTAAATAATTGTAATTGTAAAGTGTTTTTTCGTAGAAACTAAATGTTGCATGTAATATAAGCCAATTTAATGTTGTGTGTAGTGCGGGAATCCCTTGTTGTTTCATAAAAAATAATTCAAACATAGTTCTATTGTATAATAAACATAATCAATATTAATTTTTGTGTGAATTGAAAATATCAAAAGGTTATATTCATTCAAAAACATTTTACAAAATCTCAGGGTGTTACATTAGATCTGTCGGAACTTCTACCCCTAACAAGTACATCTTACCATGCCCGGTTTCCCAGCCTATATACTTCTAACATCCATGAACATTCTCTATCCCATGTATCTATAGGTTGGTAACATAACAAGGATTCCCTCTACCACCTCCACCTACTCTTGGCTATTGAAAAAATGATAGTGTTATATACTACTAAAGCTGAATCAGTGGCAACTACTACTGCTGCCAAAAAGGGGACATGAATGCCCACGTGATGCTGGAATCCTTGTGTAGTCAGACACTGAACCTCATGGTTCCCCTGTCCCCCATGAACATATAATGAAAACCAAATTCCCCTTTAATGTTCTCAGAATCCACCTATACTAGAATAATGGGAAAATATCTTCCACGGATTACTCCCCATTGATCAGAACCCTATCTCCCAGAATGACCACAACCCAATACCTGAATTTATACTCGTTGAGATGCCTTATTGTCCACTATATTGAGGATAAAATATAAAATAATGAATCCTCTTCATAACCTTAGTCCATTTCTATACCTCTAGACACATAAGAATCATAAATAGTGACCACATACATGATCACTGGGCACAAAGCATCGTATAGACAATTTCTTATGGACTTTTCATCTAGAAAATCACCAAGAGAAAATTATATGAGATCCTTGAAACAGATCCAAAGCTCCCATAGACTCAAGATCCCCTGTAGTAGGGAGAGTAGATCTGTACTATTGGCTACCCTCATTATCAACGATGGTAACTCCACATGGAACTCCCCTTGAATGTTTGATCAAAAAACTTAAATGTCCTTATGGTTACCAAGAAACAACTTCCACCATTGACAATAATATACCCACATTTTACTAACTACAAAGGTAACAAAAAACTCAACTCATGCTTAAATAAGGCAAAAACCAATCTTGAGATCCTCCAACAAGTTTTCTATATCTATATCATAGATTCTCACCTCATAATTTCCCAAACTCGGCCACTGGAAAGCACAAATAGACTAATGCCAAACCTCATCCTCCTCAATTGGATCATCCCTCCAACGATCAAAAAAGTCATTCCTCTAAACCCCAGCCATCTGAGTTACATGTCAGTGATGAACAAGATCTATTCTTGAAAAGTAAAGAAACATCCTAATCCCAGTAACATGGATTTATTTAAAAAATATATTTAATTCATTTTATTTTCCATGTTAACCCAATTCAAACCTGAAAACAATCAATATTGATGAATCTACCTATCCTCATTATCTCACCTACAAATAATTCCTCCCCACATGGTCATTCAATTATCTTAAGTACATTTCATCAGATCATGGGGGGATAGAATCCTTTGTCCTAGATAATCTCCCTTGCCTATATCACATGCAAAGATTAACTAGCATTGTTACCCTACCGTCACATTTAATCCTTACTATTCCTAACTCCAAAATTCATCCTATCACTCAACCATAGATCTCTGATACCACTCTATCATGACCCCAACCCATCAAAGTACTAAAATGAATGGTGAGAGATAATGACCCCTATGTCCTGCCTCATGTAGAACCAGGGTTGGTGACTAGAATCGAGGGAATAAAAAATCTCTCAAATAGGAGGGATTAACCTCTATAATATAAAATGGGGTTGGGAGATAGGATAAAAACCCATTATGAAACTCCAGAAAATAAAATAAAGGCAAAACAAAAAACATCCCATAATGCATGAATAATGTTAAACTGATACATATAAAAGTCTCCAAATATATTGAAAGACAAATCTATGACAATGACACAAAAATAGCACAAACCCAGCCATTGATTTCCATCTCGGTCCCTAAATTCCTCTTCCAAACCTAAAAATCATTTTATATACATAGGGTGAGTGTAATAGATATACTCAATAGGAACATAAACAAGGTCTCAACTGAACATGTAAAAATATAACGCTAATGGTCCAGTAAACAAATAGAAGAACCAAATAGAATCTATACATTTCATATAACCAAACCTATCCTCACCATGGACCACTCACCAAATCATACATCTATTATAATAACATAACTTTTGGATCATAAAAAATAATGTTTCTCCACAACTGTTTTCTCACTGATTTCTATTCTCAATCCCCAATGCCGAATGTCCAATGCTCCCATACATTTCATGAATACCATATGACATCACATTACATCACATAACATGTCATCTCATACCATTATTCTATTATGTTGGTCAGGATGCATCCCTACCTACCCTTCCTTGAATGGTCTAACATTTGGTGCTAGCAATAGGGATCGCCACATCATGCATTTCTTGAAAACAGCAGGTCCATCATAACACTTCACATCTAACGACACTTGGACCAACTCACTAAACCTCACCTGATGACACTTAGTCAATCACTACTACTGAAAGAAGATCAGAGAAGAGGGGTAGTTTTCCATCTATATCACCATTATCCTAAATGTTAGGGAAACACCCAGAACCCAAAACCTCTAATCTTTGGTATTTTTATCCAACTAAGGTGGGGATTGTAATGAAATAACATAATCATTCATGATATATAGATAACACACCATACGCAACCTATGGATTCACAAAAAAATCACCACCACAAACCAAATCACCACAACCGTACCATGCATCAACCATCAAAACTACTTCCACCACTATATTGAACACACCACACCACCACCACACCGCCACACATATACTCACTTTCAATTACATGTTTCACCAATTTATTGATATAATAGGTTTCTAATATCCTTAATTTACTATTCCACTTTATTTATATTTACATTACCCATTTTCATTCAATAATTTAATCCATTTACCACACCTAAAATCTCATCTAATTATTTATTCATTTACCAAACTACATCATTTCATTTTTTCATCACAATTTATTCAATGGATAACTGACCACTATCATAGTGACACAGTACAACAACTCACTCATGTTAAAAAATCACTGCCATAGCACCATAAATCCCCCATAATAACCACACCACCATATCACCACTACAACCACACATCACACATCCCAACCACATCTCACAACACAACATCCACACATAATAATGACACATCACCACCACACATAATTTTTACACATTATCACCATTGTTCACCATAACCTCACATCACAACCTCTACGCACCAAATCTCACAACCACCACATCAAATAATATCCCCACTAATCATAGAACCTAACCATTCACCTCAATCACCACCCAATAACCCGACCAAACCATATAGGGAAACACAAAAAACATAACCATGAATAAAATAATCAAACACCATATTCAAAAATTATTCAGAAGGTATTATCACATTAACTCTTTATTTAGTTTTAATATTATCATACAAACCATTTTTTCCTGGTAAACCATTTTATTATCCAGATATACATTCTTTATCATTTTATTCAATGCGAGATCACATAAACATCCAACAAGGGTCTCAGTTTATATAATATATAGTTAAAATAAGGCTTTTTATAGTCATTGTTTTAACTATTGGTTACAAGAATGTAAAATATCATAAAAAACATATATCAATGTAGTAAATCACAATATATCTCCATACGCCCATCAATTTCAATTATGCTAATTTATTATCTTCATAATTATATCAAACCTTACTATACCCTCAAAGGAAAGAAAAATCATAAAAACCAGAAATATAGAATGTAAACAAGTTAGAATGAGGAATATAAGAATCTATCTGATCTCACTGTGCACCACAGGGAGAAGAAGAGAAACCCAAAAAATAACATCCACAAAACAAAAACCTTGGATCAACATGAACCACACCAAAGGGTTCTCAAGAATGAATACCAAAATTTCCCAAAAAACCAACAACATCTCAATGAATCATGGATAGTATAATAAGGGAAGACCAGGGTTTAACGGAAGATAAATCACCACCAATAACGAGAAACCATCCAACAAAACATAACGATCAACATATAGAGAAAAGGGTAGGAAGACCAGCCTAAAAAGCATAGGTTTTTCCATTAAATAATAGTGAGAGTGAAGAACAAATGGTAATATAATTTTCCAAATAAATGATATAAAATGATTTAAGTTGATTAATTTATTGTATAAGACCCACATTTATAGTGTAAAATCCATGGCTCAGAAAACCCATGCATTAAAACAAACCTTTTGTCCCTTAAATCCATTGTATCCTCAACTTCCTCCAAAAAACATAGAATCTAGGGGTTAGTTTACATAGATTTTAAACCCCCTTCTTATGGAATAAACCCAATTTATTCTCTACACCTCAAGTACACATAAGTCGTAAACTACTTCCCCCAAAATTCATAAGACACCATTTTATGTTGTGCATCCCTATTTTACAATGTAAAATCCTGTTGTAGTTCTTCTATAACTCCAACTTCCACTGAGCATCCTCTAACATTCTATGAACACTCTCTAACTAAAAAAATAGAAAAGTAATAGTTTAGGAAGGCAAAAATCGTTATAGTTTAAGTATTATTAAGAACAAATAATAATTTAAATTGAATGTTATGAATAATTTCATGAAAATAAAACGTGTTTTGTTTGAAAAGTTGTATATTGTGGGAAAATGGATACTAAGTATAAGTTTCCAACATTCAATATATGGGTTTGTTATGTAAGATTTGTGACCAAAATCTCTAAAACTATAAACTATAAAGATCCTTGAAATGTAATAATGTGAATAGTTAACTAAAAACTCAAGATTATGTAATTTTTTAAGGATGGAAACTTATACCGAAGGACTCAAATTTTATATCACATGGGTTATCACGTGTCACAGGGTGTGTTCATCTAGCTACACACCATATACTTCATGTATCATTATGAAACATGGCTAGAAGTCAATACACAATGTGTAATGGAATTGTGTACTTTGACCACATTATATGTGTGATTTATGCAGAGTTAATGTGGTTTTTTACATAGTTTTTACACTATTAATATGGTGTATACTCTTTATCAAGACACGTGTCAAATAACAGGAAATACATGAAGGTTTAATAATTATTTTCACTGACCCCCACATAGTGGGCCATGATTTCTATGGCATTCTCATATGTGGTTGAACAAGGGTACATGACATAAACTTATATGTTACACACTATATATTCTTTTCATGTGTCTAACATCCTTGGAACCTATATATGGGATATTTGAGAGTTATTCAACTGTTCCTGGTTGGTTCTTGGTCATATGAAACTGAATGTTCATGTTATCAAAACTTATATGTTAAATAAAGAAATAATTGAATCACATACTTACAAAACAAATATATAATTGATCAAAAAAATAATAAATAATTATAAATTATAATATGATTTCTCTGATACAACTTTTCGGTTCTATGGTGTAGTGGAATTAGCTAGGACAATGCGCAAATATGTTTTTTTAGTTTCAATGGATAATATATAAAAGAACCAATAATGAAAAACCATAATATTATAAGATAGGATCCTTCACATTTAATTTTTAATTTATATATAACAAGAATTACCTAGAATGTGATAATTATTCATTATTAATCAATTAAATTTACACTCTCATTTTATCATCATTTTAATGAATAATACAGTCTATAATTTCTCTAGTGTTATCTATGCATGTTCCAAAAATCTTCAAACATCGCTATTTTTATTCCAGGTGATAGCACAAGAGGACCAATCACCTTTACTTTCTCATGGTTTATCGTGAAAACTCTTGTTCTCTATTATTCTTGATCGAGAGGGGCGAATATTTTCCCTCTAGGTCTTGAGATAATATTAGTGTCTCACTATTGTGCGCAATAATTTTTTTTTCATATAAGATGATATAACATAGAATATATAGATTGTGTTAAATAATTAATAATATAAAAATTATATTTATATAATTTTTTATTATATATAAACCAAAAGATAAATAATAATATTTTTATTATTATTACTATTATTATATTCTCGTGACATGTACTAATCTCGCAGATTAATTAATCACTTCCATCTGACCATTAATATGGATATCAATACTCTTTCAAATTTATCAAACCATGAATAATAAGTATTTAATTACATAAATAAATAGTATTAATTAAATAAATAAATATTATATTCACTAGAGATGTGAATATATATTTATTTTTAAATTTAAATAACTAAATAAATTTTATATTCACTGATCTTTCAAAAAAATATTTTTTTCAATATTCAACTCACATATTCTAAAATTTAAAATCTGATGATTTAATTTATGTTTTTGACGACACATAAAAAATTACTATTCCAAAACTAGAGAATAATATTCATTCTTAATATAAAACCCCACATAAAATTTAATTTGATACTGAATACAGTTAGTGTGTGAAACTCTATGACAATTTCCTCAGTGACATTAAGTGAAGTTTACTAATTTCCAACATTGTCATCTGGAAACACATATAGGAACCCATAGACAATGAATTAATTTCATAATGAAAAAATATTCCTTTGAATTCCTACTATGTAATATAATCCATTTCTCTTGATATCTCATCAATCATGTTGTATACTTTTTCTATCAACCTATATTCTTGTTTTATCTTTCATTGAATCTCTAAAATGAAATCCTTGATGAACTACCATGGACATGGATTTAATCAGATAGTTCTATTTCAATAAATGAGCCAAATATATCTTCTTCCATTAACTAGGAAAGGAAAAATCAGTTCTTGAATTATTTAATAAACTCCACATTACTTGTGATGAACCCAATGTATGCTACCTCAAACCTAGAATACATCAAAATAGTTTTCATCAATTTATAAAAGTAATGAATTCATGATATACATTGATAATAATATATGTTAAAGGACCAATACACATGTTTTCAAATAGTAATTTCATATGATACATATAACTAAATAAATTTATATTAGAGATACTATACTCATAACTTTCATTCTTCGATATTACTAAGGACAAACTTCATAAGAATAATTCTCAATTTCCTAAAGTCCCTAAAACCAGACATCTAAACATCATTAGTGTCCTATAAGATAGATATTTTCTATATATAACATATATGTTTATGAATAGTTTCATAACATTTCAAGGTCCTTGTTATAGTAAGGAACTGTTATTGCATTTCTATATGATAAATACTGAGGAAACTATCACATTAATGATATAAAAGAGAATAATCATCATGTGATATGATATTTATTAATATTATGGTAATCAAATGTATAATGTTATTCGGTTATGGGTCACCAAATTTAATACAACCTACATTATTGAATGTGAAACATGGTTAACAATTGATAACTTTTCTTAAAAATTTATATTGGTATAAAAAGATAAACCATTTGTGGTATTATTATGTATGCATACATTTTTAACTTTTTTCATCCTTCTTTCAATAATATCTCTGTAAAAATGGAACCTTATGCCTATATATTTACATCTTCCATAGAAGAAATGTGTGTTTTATAGAAGAAATGAAAACTATCAAAATAAATATCAATATTACCATTATTCAAAGATTATTAATTAATATTTTTTAATATATATCTTCTTTAATTGATTCTCTTAATGAAGTGTATTTTTCCTCGATAGTGGATAATGAAATAACATCTTCCATGTTACGATTATAGGATATGGGACCCCTAAAATCAATTAACAGATTCTCTATAATTTAATAATGAGTACATATCATGGAAATATCATCAAATCATATAAAACCTATCAAATCATATTTAAGGTCAAAAGTTCTATAATAACATAAACATAGATTAAGTGATATAGAAATATACCTTTGTAACCACATTAATGAATACCACAAAGGATTTATAATATTTCTTATAAAACTTATTAATAAGAAAATAATATATAGCATTAATCCTTAATCATCTGTCATATATTGTGTCCAAATATGTATTTGATGAAAATAAGGGGTCATTGTGAGATATTTTATTCTATGGTTCTCAATTTATAAACCACTCAAAAACCTAATAAAAATTAGATATTTTATACTGGTTGAAGTTTATAATGTGTTTATTGAAATTTTTGGAGATTATTGGTGTGACACTTGATTCCATGAGAAGTGTTATAAAGAGAAAAGTAGAAATTTATGTTTTGTTCCTAACCATCTGAGTTCAATTGGGTAGGCACCAGAGTTTTGGTGTCCAGTTTCAATTGGAATTAGCTGCATGACTACCACTAGAGTTAAATAGATATTTAATTGGACTTATAAGGATAAACATAGAGAAGTGGATGAGTAACAATTTTATCCATTGGAGGTCAAGAGTCTTATACCATCCATCTAGTAAGTTTTGGTAGAATATTTCATTTTATGTGTATTTTATGATGTGTCTTGATAGATTCTACTAGAGTGATACTAACATTGCATGAAACGTCTAGTGATAGACCTAGAGAAGTGGGTGATTAATAGTTTTACCATTTTTGATTATATTTCATCATACCTATTAGGTGATTTTCATTAGAAAATGACTTCCACTAGAGTTATAGTGATCTTGCACGAGACTTTTGGTTATAGATATAGAGAAATGGTTGAGCATCAGTTTTCTCCATAGAACTTATAGTGTCCCATACAATCCCTTTACTCGGTCTCTGTTTAAAAATATATTTTAAGTATATTTAATGATGATAATTCTCATATATGACCCTCTATTCCCATAAATAAAATAAAATATGATTTGATAGTTTAAAATGACCTAATGGATAAAATTTATATAGAAGTTAGTTTTTTTTGGATTTCAATTTAAAAATTAAAAGGGGGAAATGATATTTGATGATGCTATATAGTGTTAAATGAATATGTTTATATAAGTGTCAAGGTATAGAATAACAAACAATAACAAACTAATAATGTTGATATCTGTTATTATTATTTATCAAAACAAATTCGTAAAGTAGAGATCCAAAGATAGTGAAGATAAAAGACATACATTAAAGAGGATGAAGGATGTTCATGGTTGATCAGTAGTTTTTTGAGTTTATTCTCATTGTTATATGATGAAACACTCATCTATACACTAATAAAAATTAGTAGAAGAAGAAGGATAATTTTTTATGATAAAATATAACTATTAATTTACAAAATGTATTTTTTATAAAATAAGGAATATTAGAATTTATAATCTATTTGATAGAATTTGGTGTTTCTTTTTAGAGGTTTAAGAATATATATTTTTGTACCATAGAATATTAATCTGGTATTTTGTGGAATAATATCATACTTATAAAGATAAATTTTTTTCAAACAATTCCAAGGATTAACCCTCCTCATTATGACCATTGGATGTTATGAGTGGGTCATATGAAAATAAATGATTCCATTTAAATCCCAAGGAAATAGACATTTATTTGAAGTTATAAACCATATAAATATCTATTATTATTGGGTTTTTGTAGATTTTAATCATTTAAAAATGAAATTGAATTAAAATGAGTTACTTTATAAAATTCAGTATTGAAAACAATAACTAAAAGATAAATTTCTTTTAAGAACTATAACAGATGATGAATTTTGATTAGTATAGAATTATAAAATATTTATATTAACTAATTCAATGGCCCCTCAATTAATATATGTGGAACCTTACTTGGTTTCTATGATTAGTTTTAGATAAATTTTTGGGTTACACTCTAAATTAATTAATGTTGTTATGGATTAAATTGACAATTGATCTCTATTTTAAGATGAAGTTGTAATATTAATTTTCATATCCCTCTTGGATTATATTAGTTTAGTGAATAAAAATTTGACAAAATATTTTATGAGAAAAATTAAATTTTTTGATATGAAATTATGAATCCATACTTGTTACTATTCGGTATGGATATTGTTGAAATTATAGCTGATGGTTTTAAAATAATTAGGAAAGTAACTGTGATAATATAAACTGTTTTAATGAAAAAGCTATCCAACATCATCTTGAGAAAGAAATTGTGATTGTTGAAAAGAATATGCTTTATGTGAAACTGGATTTTCAAACCTCACTGAATGTTTCTCCTATTCTTGGCGTCTTTTGTGTTCTAGATCCATTGAGTGAACCGGTATCTATTGGTTCATCCTCACTAGGGATCACTATTCTTCCATAAGTAATAGTAGTCCCTCTACCCATGGCTTCGTTCAAGGATATTGTTTGTAAACCACATCCCTCTTAGGGGACTATGAATTATTCCTTCCATGTGGTCTCTTTAGATCCAATGATATTATATGAATATGGATCTATTGTGTTCTCATTCAAGACTTTATCCATTATGAATATTAGACCCATCTTAAGTGGATGTTGGATGCAATATTTGGCCTTGATAAACCTCCATTGACCATGATTCAAAATATTGTTAATTTTTGTGATTTAGTTTACCCGACTAAGGTCTCATCTATAAATCAAAAATTGTTTTGTATTTTTTTGGCACCTAGTGATGATATTTACAAGGATTTGTATTGTAGTCCACGATATTTTGTTCAGTGGTGGTTTTTATTATTTCACTGGTCGACGGAGATTCATTACGGAAGAGATCCATCACGGGCAATGGTGTGGGTTTATATACTAGGGATTTCCCTACCATTTAATAACATATCCTTTTTTGTGGTATTGGTAAATTATTGGGATCTTTCTTTTGAACATATGAAAATACTCTATAACTATAAGAGTTTATAGTGGTCTGGATCTACGTCGACATGGACCTTGATCATCCTCTCACTTCAAGGGTTCTTCTCTTCAATGAGGTCCATGATGAGTAGTCTCAGTATCTTATATTACTTTTTCTAACAAGGTTATATTTTCATTTCATTCTACAAGGTCACTCATTATCCATATTCTATTGTATTTATGTTACAACCCAAACCTGGATGCAACGTAACCCGCACCGCGAGCACGGTTGGCCACATGACCCTAGCGCATCTCCCTTTAATCCAGGGGCTACCGACTCGCAGCAGGGGTGTGAAGCTAAATCGATAAGGAGACTATATCCATTCCTATTCTATTGATTCTATGGTATCATGACAAGTTATAGGATAATAAATGGGAGCAAGAATCTGATATACGATCACATTCACCAGAACTCATTAATGACAGTACCTCTTTACCCTCAGAAGGGAAACTCAGGGATGAGTTTCTATAAGGAGGAGAGGTTGTAATGACCCCAATCATAGAACAAGATATGTATGATTCGTTATTATTTTTTGATATCTTAAATGGTCTTAGTGAGGTCTTATAATAAATCTAATAAGGTTATGGGAGAATTCGGGGCACTTCTAGAGCCCATAGCTCTGAAAACGGTGAAGCAGGTTGGGCCACACAGTTTGTCTACAACTGTGTGACCCAGGCACATGGACATGAAGCTATTGTAGTGAGGGTTCAAATCCTATATATACAGTCTATTCATGGTTATAGAAACTATTCCTAGAGGTTGTTCAGTGTGCCCAGTGAGGCAGTGAGCTATGCATGGTGTGTACACAGTTCGTCCAAACCATGTGTAGTAATATTTGTGCCCAATTTTGAGGAAAAATGATATTTTACCCTCTCCACTCTTAAGTTATAATTTATTTTATTCTATTATCCTTCCAATTGATATAAATTCCTTCCTTCCTTCCCTTTGAAGATCAAACCCTTATCCTCCTTGTATTTCTTTCCACTCCTCCTCCTGGCGAACAATTCTTGATACGATAGAAGCATTTGATATGACATGGTAAGGATAACCCAGTGTGCTCCACATTCCTTGATACATTTCACCATCTATTATGCTATTTGGATGTAGGATCTTTCTCCCTATTTTGAGGTTGTTGGAAATAAACTTTTATATACTCCAACCTACTCCGAATCTGAGGTCGATACTCTGTGAGGCATCATCTATGACCCTAAGGCAGGTGGTCACATAGTTTTCCATTTGTTTTTTGGTTATTTAATATTTATTCCATAGGGATGTGAGCCAACCTTCTTCCAGATACTCTGTTGTGTTGATTCCTTCATGACTAAATGACCCTAAAGCATATAAGTAAATTGGGTTTGTATTAGGTTTTTGAAATCACCTTATCTTTTTATGAACACCCATGGGGTGTTCAACCTAAATAGGCCATTTTAGGCCAATTTCCCAAAAATTTCTAATTATGGTTTGTAGCTCATGGATTGGGTTTTAATTGATTTTTTATTTGTCCCATGTTAATTTGGAGTGTACCAAGGTGCCTAAATGGTTATTATACCCTTTTGGATAAGAATTTTCCAAATTTGTATGTGAGTATTTGTCTTCGACATTTGGACCTTGACACCTTGACTTGAAATGGGTTTTCCATGTTTGGAAAATTGGACAATTAGATTTGTAGGTTGGCTAGGATGAGTTGTCCTAAACCATTTATGTTTTTCGGCACAAATAAAATAATCTCAAGAGATGGAATGTCTTTCCCTTGTCTTGATTTATTAAGTCATTGTGTAATTGGTTTTCTTATTTAATTTGAAATAATATAAGATGGTTTTCCTCACATTATATAATATTAATGATTATTAAATTTATATTATTATGACTTAAAATGTCAATTTTTGAATGGGAGGCTTTCATACCCCATTACACTTATGAGATGTATGGGTGGGATTCCTTCTTACCACATGCCATTGATAACCTCTATGCATATATGGGTGGGAGGCATTTTTACACGTGCTAGTCATAACCTCTATATGGATGAGAGGTATTATTACCCCAAGCCATTATCTTATATGGGAGGGAGGTATTATTAACCCACTCCAGTTACTGTATACATGTATATATGAGATATATTCTTACCTCATGCTAATGATTACCTATATATATTCCTAGTGACTTATTCAAACATAACAGCATTGAGATGAAGCAGGTAGACCCACCAGGTGTCCCTTAGAAACCTAAGAGGGGGTAAATTGTTTATTCAGTATTACTTTACTTTCCTAGTGTTAGATTAAAATTGTTTAATTATGAGCACCACTAATATTACACATAGACAATATTTGTGGTGGCCTACTAAGATTTATCTCACACCCAACTCAGGCTGCCCTGGGCACCCGAGTAGACTCTTTTCCTATAGGTATGGATAGGGGAAAACACCACTCATCTAGTTTTTGAGTATTTGGCGTAGAAAGAACCCAGTAGTTGAGGAATAGGATTAGGTTTATGATGTTATAGAGTTTTTTGTCTTTTGTTCTATTTTTTAATTCTATATTAGTATGCATGCTTCTTGTTTTATGTTTCGATTTTGTACTAGCCTACCATGCATGAATATCTGTATCAGATACTACCTATGAGGATTTTGTTATATTATTTATTATTTCACTTTCTACTTTATTTTTATATTTATTTATGTTTTTTCTATTTTATGTTAGTTTTACATCCATTATGTACTCTAACATGAGGTTATAGTCTCCCCATTGATTTACCTTTACACCTCTAATGCTATTCAGTAGCTCTTAGATTAAGGGGATATGCTCCATGGTTCATGTGGTCAACTGGTCTTGGGGGATGGGTTACGTGGAAGATGGGCCCGGGACATCAAAATTCACTAGCTACATACTGAGAACTATCATAATGTACCACTGAATCATTATGATGGTCTTTGATTGATGTGATCTAGAGTCTCCCTACTAGTTAGAGGTGATTCAGGAGAATCATATAAGGGAAAGATGGTTCTCTATACTTGGTCCTTTTCGAGTGATCCCATTTCAATTTCCATGTCCCATATTCATCATCACACATTGGTCCCTTCATGCATGGATCTAGTCCTCCATAGGTCATGTTCTCATGAACTTATCTTTTCACACAATCATGACCCATACACCTCAGGTTCACCTCCTCCCTCATTCACCATTAGAAATAGTGTATTACCACATGTAGGGGACACCCAATTGTGCTTACAGTATTGTGATGATATATTTGGGTTCAACAAATGTTAATTCTTTGTTGACATTCCTCTTCATATCCCATTGAAAAACTCCTACATTACCTCCCCCTCCATTATTCCACTAAGTGGATATCTTGATCACATACAGATTGTGACTTTGAAAAAATGATGGTCAGGAAGCATTGGTTTTTCAGGAATGTATTCTTTAGTTCAGCATAGAGTGTTCATGATGTATAAGCTTAAGTTAAATAATTCCTTTCTGCCATTTAATAACTTTTTTTCTCATTATTCTATGGCCAAATCCAATAACATATCATTTCAATGATTTTTATTCTCTTCTAGAATGCCAATGGAATGGGATCCCAGGTTAAAAAAAATATTTATAATTAATTACATAGAATGGATGTGTCTCTTGTAGTACTATTATAATTGATAAAAATTCCTTTAAAGATAGAAGATTATTCCTTTATAATTCGGTTTCATAACCTCTTTCATGTTATTCCTCGGAATTTAAATATTAGGATATTCAGGAAACCATATATATTGGTGGATCTTCTAGATTCCTAAAATAAATTTATAACTACTAAAATCTCTTTAGGACCTCATAGATTTATATTTTCTGTCATCTATGCTAAATTTGATTCCACGATCGGAATGTCTCTTTGGAATGATCATGGAAAATTTTCTCTTGGGTATGTATCATGGATAGTGGGAGGTGACTCCAGCATTTTTAGAGATCCATGATAGAAGAAAGTATGATGGGTATTCCCTTGGAAAGAATTTCCAGATTTAACCACCTTTATGGACAACACTGGGCTTATGGATATTGGTTTTTATAGAGACCAGTTTAGATAGTGTAACAACGAAAGAGGAAGAAATGAGACATGGTGCCACCATGATCGGTGTGTAGAGAACATCCATGAAATGAACTGCTTCCCTAATAATATGTTTTCTCATATGGATTATAGCTTGTTTTATCATTCCCCATAAATCATGGTTTGGACCCCATTAATTCTAGAGGT
The DNA here is from genome assembly GCA_963277665.1 of Viscum album. Classification (NCBI taxonomy): domain Eukaryota; kingdom Viridiplantae; phylum Streptophyta; class Magnoliopsida; order Santalales; family Viscaceae; genus Viscum; species Viscum album. The sequence goes on along the minus strand of OY728134.1, from coordinate 626,758,382 downwards.
AACTATTTCCAGTTTTTCCACATATGGATGGTGGATTTGGGTTTTCACCAACCAGTAAAAGAATCTTGGAATAGGACGTTGTAGGAAAATTCCAAGAATACACTATATAAAATACCTATACATCTAAGGAGTGGTCTTCATGTATGGATAAGGATACATCCTTATAGGTTTTAGGAATTAGTGGAGATTAATAATTATGTTAAACAACTTGAATCAATTATGGAGAATGACTATGATGAATCCATTTTTAGTGAGACTGTGAATAAGATGAATATTATTATGGATCTTCTATTGAAATAAGAAGTTACGACCCATTAAAAATCATGAATCAAATGTTTATGAGATTGTTATTAGAATTTTATTTTCATCCATGAAAGCATTAAGGGGAAACAGTACACTCGCATTCCAATTTTTTTTGGGAGAATAGAAATTACATGGATTATTAGGGTGTGGTTGGATACATGGTCGATACCTACTTTAATATTCTTTTTTATATCCCAAAACAATGTTTAAAAGGTGGATATATGAGTAGGATGTTTGATCATTTTGATGCCATTACTTTTCTAGTTTATGATAGGGACAATGAGATTCTAGTATCCTCCCCATGAGGTAAAGTAGATTTGAGAGGTGGCTTGTTATCTTAACCCATAAAGAGTACCTATTCCAGATGGTTTCTTAGGATCATTTTATAGAGCCTCATGGGATCTCGTGAAGCGTTATTTGGTGCATTTGGTCCAGTAATTCTTCTATAGGGGTAGTATCCCTCCTTTTACGAGTTTCATTATGCTTTTATTGGTACCAAATGTGATGAATTCAAATTCCCTAAAATAGTGTAGGCCCATCTTCATGTGAAATTTCCCTTACAATGTATCTTTTATTTTCAGCAATAGGAGGTTATCCAAATTTCCCCCCAGTTGGATATCTAACATGAGATATATTTTTATTAAAGGGAGTTCAATCCACAATACTATTAGCCAAAATTAAGAGATAATTAGTGTTATAACCCAGAATTAAATCATATCTAACATAAAAATCCAGATATATATGAACAAAGATTACGAAATACATGAATGGAATTTTATTCTCAACATTTTAATGGGTATGGGATTCTTTAATTGGATGTATGATATGTTATTTTATTATTTTTGTTATGTATGGATTTCTACATCCTTTATGGGTAAAAAATTGGATTTTTCACGTTTTTTTAGGGTCTAAGGAAAGGGGTCCACTCCCAACCACTCTATTCTCTTTACCCAAGATTTAGTTAGTCATTACATTAACAAAAGTATCTCACAGGGCAGTATTCTGCCATACTACTACAGATATAACTCTAGTGGAATCTCTCATTAAATGTTTTCATATGAAACTATTATATTTGTTAATTCTATAGAACTATCCATTATGGGTATTAATGGTATTCTACATGACTATTTAAAGTAGATCAGCCAAAAAATTAATCATGCAAAGAGAAATATCTATATTTCGAACAAATTTCCAAACAAGAGGGTGAAATACATGGAGACCAGTATTAATATGTATAGAGATAATTTCATGTTTGATTATCTTGTCTCCCAACTATCATATAGGAAGCATAGAATTCACCCGTTTGATAAATTTGTTGAAAGAATCACGGGGTGTGTCATGAATTGGAAAACTATGCTCTTATCCTTTAAAGTAATAATTACTCTGGTAAACCATGTCCTTTCATCAATTACTATGCATGTTATTTCTACTATAAAATCTCCCAAAGGATTCATTGATAAAATTTATCATATAATAGGTTCCTTCTTTTGGGATGATTAATATGATGGTAAACACCTCTAGGATTCTAAGGCTGGGTTGGAAAGACCACTGTTGAAAGTTTGTATCAATATTAAAATTCTTTCATGTACTATGAAGGCCTTCAATGAGAAGTTAGTGTGGGAGGATATGGATGGGGAGAATACTAGGGGAAAGAACCTGAAGGTCAATTATATTTAATATATTGTAATTTATAGTGGTAATGTAATGTCCCCTAATCCTTGACTCTCTCACATGGCAAAAAGGGTTGGTTACAAGGCCTCAAGTCCACCTCCCTATATGCTAGATGTTGTCAACTAATAGTGGCGGTGTGAAATGTATCGTTGGAAAACTATATCCCCTAATACGAAGTGTCATAGTAGAAGGAAATAATAAATATGAATATAATAAAATGAATGTATAGCTATAGAGAAAAATAAAATCTAACTGAATAATCCAATAAATAATAAGGAATAATGTAATGACATGATAAAATGTAACTAAATTCCATGATAGAAATAGTATAAGTAGTTGGGGTTTGGATTAGTGGTAAGCACCCCTTAAACATGAATAATGGGGGTTCAAAACCCATGGGGCGCAGGCACTGTAGCAGCACTGTAGTGCTACTGTAGCATCCGGGATACTGTTGCAATGGCGGCACTGTAGGGGTGGCGGGGGTACCGTAGCGGCGGAAGGGGAACTGTTGCGGCGGCGTGTACTGTGTGGTACTGTAGCAGCACGGGTAATGTAGCAGTACTATTCACATAATGGGTCTTGGGCCTAAAATTTGGGCCTATGGGCTATGTAATGTGCTAAATGCCCCCTAGGCCTACAAGCTATGTAATGGGTCTCCCTCTACCCAGCTAAAGAGGTCTTTTATTTGCATTAATAATAAAAATGAGGATTCAGCCCCAACCTTTAAAAAAAAGGATAGTAGACTCTAATAAAGACTCATATTTCCCCAATCTCGAACCCCATGTTGGTCCCACCTCCAAACTCCAACCCACCCACAAATAATAAATCCACTATAAGGCCCTTTTCCCTGTCCAAGTCAGCATCTACGTAATTTGATTGGGTTCCAATTGGAGGCCCAAATAAGGTGTCATTATAACTTAATACGTTGATACCACTATGTCTAAATAAACCAATTTTATATGAATTCTATTCAAAAAAGGATAAATAGGTTCATTAATAAATTCAATTAATTAATAAAATTCAAGAACAACCTGCTTTAGTTATGCACTGGAATATCTCTATGTATGTCTTACGTCCATGCCAACCATAACCATATAAATATGGTAAAATAATATACATTAGTTAAACATAAAAATATCCTCTATGGATGTCTCATTTATATCCCAACCACCACCATATAACCATGGTATTGTCACATTAATCTAGTTCAAAGCCCTACAGGGATTAAAACATTTTGGTCAAAGCCCTCTAAATGTTAAATCATGGGACTAGAAATTTCAGGATATATATAAACATTACAACATGCTATTGGGATGAGCCTTCTAAATATTAGTATTACATCATATAATCATGAAAGTTTTAGGACCAAGCCCAATATATAATCATTTTATCATGGAACACTAGTCCTATCATACAACATGGATATCACAATATCACATCATATATCTCAATGGTTAATTATGAAAAATAAAATTTATCTTTCCAATAACACATTCAATTTAAAATAAAAATGATTAAAATTTATATCAATAATCAATATGAAACAACTTAGGGATTCTATATCAAGAAATCACCTAAGGTCTCATTTCATGATAAACACACTTTAAACCATTATCCAATTCAATTATTTTCAAGGTTTTCTCACCCAACATGTATCTATAAGGTCAGTAAGAATCCAATTGAAACCAAAGTACCCCAAGTAATAAAACCATTCTTTAATTTATTTGATTTTGGAACACACTATGTTGGAATAATAAAAATATTTCATAAACATGAAAATTATCAACCAATAGGGTTATGATTTAGACCCCTACCATTAACTAATGACCCAAAAATGCTTACAATAGAAAAATACAATGAGGATGAAGGTGTGGATGATCAAAAATAAGTTACTAGATAAAAACTGATCAATATAAAAACCAAAAACTCAAATGGTCAAAGTATTTCCCTACAACTATTGAACAACCAAAGGAGGGAAAGGAGAAACCTAACTCGAAATACTTACCAGAAATTAAAGGTGTAAACGGGATTTCCAGAAGGGAGGTAGGATCTCCAAAATCACCCAGGGAATGCTCTAGGTTCGAGAGAAGAAGGATTTATTAGAATATAATGAGAATAAGGCCTCATAGAATGTTTAATACATGATTTTGGGGAATTACATGGTGTGTAATGTAGTTACATGCCATGGAAATATTTTTAATGTAATACGCTGAAAACCCCATCACCCTAGAATTATTTTATTAAAAACACCCAAACATTACATGATGTTTAATCCATTTACAAAGTGTGTAAATGTTTTATAGATGTTTTTTAATCCCATTTTTCCTTTAAAAACATTGATCCCTTTTAATGCTTCTCAGCATACCATGAACCCATATTAACACTTATCCCATTTATACTCTAACTCCATTAATTCAAAAAATAAAACTTCCCCAAAAATTAGATCATTTTACCAAAAAAATATCTCCATGTGGATGATCATTGGTTTTTCACATGTTTTCTTGCTACCAAATACTATGTTTATTTGAATTATAGACATCCATGATGAAAACAAAACTGAAAGAAAAAGTCAACGAACAACTCAATGAGAGACACGCCTGGAAAAGGACAAGACATTATAACCTTCACACCTTATAACATCTCATCCCCAAGCTCTTCCAAGCATCACTGTGAGTTCTCAAAATAAGTATGGTCACTATGTTCACATATCAAACTCCTTCTCATAGGTATCCTCCTCAAAATTTTACATGCTTCCATTTCCCTCGAACCAATGGTATAGTCCTACCTCTAAGATATTTTTCAGTATGATCCACCACTTGTATCAGACACCTCTAAAAGGATGCATCATCACAAAGCTATATGTATACTATTTCTATCCCATGGGAAGGGTTTATATTCTATCTTTTTAGCTATGAAACATGTACAACATTATGGATGGAACTATAGTGTTGTGGAAGGGATAAACGGTATTCCACTAGATCGATCATTCACACTATCTCAAATGGCCTGATAAACCTAGGTGATAGCTTTATCTTTTTCCTACAATGGAATCACCCCTACCTAGGTGAAACCTGAAGGAAAACATAATGACCAACCTCGAATTCCATTTTTTGTTTTCGATGGTTATAATAAGATTTTTTCATACTCTGGGAACTCACCAACAATTGTTTGATCAACTAAACCTGCTCAGATGCCTTCTTCATAAGACTGTAACCAACTAGTGTTGACTCACCTATGTCCAACTAATAAATAGGTGAACAACATGGTCTTCCATATAAATCCTTAATGGGGTCAATTCGGATCATGCCCGGAAGCTATTATTATATAAAAACTCCATGAGTTTCATATGTTTCTCCCATGAAACATCAAAATCCAAAACACAGGCTCGTAACATATCCTCCAAAACATGAATAGTTTTCTAAGATTGATCATCAATCTATGGATGATAGGTTATACTAAAAATAACCTTTGATCCTAGATCCTTTTGAATACCCTTCTAAAATCAAGATTTGAAAAAAGGATCTCGGTTTGGAATGACACTCCTCAGAACAACATGCAACTAAACCACCATGAACACATAAATACTTCTCAGATCATCAATTATGAAGGTTTCCATGATATGAAATAAGTGGGATAACTTACTCATTTAATCATAAAAACCCATATAGTTTCATTCCTATGAGTCACCATGGGTAATCCTGTCACAAAATCCATTGTGATGTCATCCCATTCCCACTTAAGAATGGGTAGAGGCTACAAAAACATAGTTGACCTCTAATTATCGTATTTCACCTACTGAAAAGGGAAGCATCTAGCCAAAATTCATGACACCACTTTCTTCATTCCTGGACACCAATTTTTTTTTAAATCATGATACATATTTGTTAAACTATGGTGCATTAACCATCTAGATTCATGAAACTTTCTCATCAACTCCTCACGTGAGCCCATAGGAACTGATACTCAGCCATGGAAAAGAAGATAATTATTAGTGCCAAGACACCATCCTCATGCTGTCTTCACACCACATAATTTTCTCTCAGAACTAATCCCTACATATTAGATAACTTCACGGTCTTAATCTCATCCAAAATCACAGGTATAACATATGTAAAAGTCAAATCCACCCATCTCTAAGAATCCTGGTCATTTAATTGCATGTCTAAAAAATTTCCATTATCTTCAACTCATCGCAAGAATATTATATATCCTTTTTTTATATCTTTAGTCTCGAATAATTGGAAATAATGTTTCCCTTTCCTGGTGTATAAAACAATTCTATGTCGAAATACTATAGATACTTGACTCACCTCATATACTAAAGGTTCAGTTCCTGATGAGAAAAGATATACCTGAGGCTCTTGTAGTCTGTGTATATCACAAAACTATCACCCATGAGATAGTTCCTCTAACATATTAGGGAATATAACACTTCTGCTAACTCCAAATCATGAGTAGGTTAATTCATATCACGCGTTTTTAGTTTCCTATATTGATAAAAAAACCACTCGATCTTCCTATATTAGATCTACTCTGAGTCCTACTCTAGATGCTTCACAGTACACAGTATATGCTTTACATGGTATAGGTAAAGTGAGCATAGGTTTTGAGGTCAACATCCTTTCATATTCGGAAAATATTTCCCATAATCATAAGACCAAACATACTTCACCCCTTTCTTGGTAATCCCATATATTAGTGATTCTAAATGGGAGAAATCATGGATAATGTTTTGATAATAACCTAATAAACCAAAAAAATATTTAGTATTGAATAAATTATTGGGGTTTTCCCAATATAATGCTACTATGAATTTCTATAGGTCCATTGAAACTCCTACCTCTGAGATGGAATGGCTCAATAACTGCACTTTATTACTCCATAAAATGCATTTAGATAGCTTGGCATAAATATGATTCTCTATCAATGTACTTAGGGTGATGTCGATATGTTTGGAATGCCACTATACTGATTATGATTACACTATGATATCATCAAAAAAACGACCACAAATGGGTCCATATAATTATGAAAGATCCTATTCAATAAGTCCATGAATAATGTCGTTGTGGTAGTCAAAACAAATGACATCACTATACATGATCTTAAAAGAAGTATATGGTGTTTCTAATAGTCTCACCTTTAACTGGTGGTAAACTGATCTCAAATCAATCTTGGAGATCTTGTAAACTGTCAACTATTTGAAAATATCATCAATGTGTGGAAGAGGATATTGGTTCTTCCCATTCTTCTAGATCAACCTCTAATAATCCACATATAAGTGTAATGAAAGATCATACTTCATAGCGAATAGAACCGAAGAACCATAAAGTGATGTACTAGACCGTATGGAGCCTTTAGATTATAGATATTCCAAAATGAGCTTCTAACTCTTGAATCTTTATTGGTTCCATTCTATAAGGTGACATAGAAACTGGCTCTTCTCCCGTAACCAACTTGATCATGACCTCATTTTATCACTTCAGTTGTAATCCATAGAACTCATAAGGAAATATATCTAAAAATGGTTAACAACTGGAGGAAAATAATCCTACTACATTTCACAATTATCTAGATAAATACCCACAATGTGAGTTGTCAGAAAATCTAACCCACACTGAATTGGTCCTACATGACCAGGATGAAGATCTCACTCACCCTAGTGATAATAGAAGCCTTATTATGGAGATATAAAGGTATCTATCCTCCTATAATATTTTATATGAGCCATGTATAAAACTAAACAATCAATGTCAAGACTCAAATTAATGCCTATTATTTCTAGCATGAATGGTTCCCAAAAGAAACAGTAACCTCCAATCTCTATAGAAATCACCTTGAAACATTTGATATTGTATGAAATCACTCCCAATTATATTTTTATGGTTAAAATACCATCAAATATTTCTACATCCAAACCCATACTTTTTTCAAGAAGATAAGACACAAAATAATGTAATGATCCTATATCAAACAAAACACAAGATATATTAGGTGATATAAGAATCTTACCTATGATGATAGAAAATCATGTATCCCCGATAGAGATAGCAGTTTTAATAATGTGAAACTAACTAGTCCCTATGATCTAGTCAACAATATTACTACCTTAAGCTTGGAAATATTGCTCATGCGGTTGGGTACCACATCCCCTACCTCGGTATGAACGAACTATGGAAATCTATATATTATCCTACTGAGGGGTAGTTAATCCCCATACCAAATTTGGGGAATATTTTGATTCCACAAAAATGGTCGGCTATGGGAAGTTCATGAAGGACCTCTAAAGAAGACCTAGTCTACCACATATCTGATGTTCAATTTTGGGATAAAGAAATTGTGGGTGCCTGTGTCGAAAAATAACACACTAATAACACTGCAACGTAACATGGTCTTGAGATAGTTTTCCACTACCCTAACTACTCTTCCCACTATTTACTTATTAGAAACTATCATAGTGGTGCTTCTTTCTACTCAATTAATAACTCCTAGATCACCCTGTTGAAACATCCAAGCCATTGATCGGGACCTCTCTCAAATTCCCTTCTATGATGAGTGCCTAGTTCATAAAATCCACAATGCTTACTAAATTAATAAAAATAACCTATGTCCTAGACTTTTAGTAAATATCATTCAAAAAACTATCTCCCTAGAGATCACATCAACTACCAAAGATGGAACAAAGCACTGGAGGTCGATGAAACATCCATCATAGTCCAACGTTGACATGCCCTCCTACATCAGATGTATGAACTCATTATATTTTTCACCCCTTAGTGTCACAGGATATAAATGGCTCAGAAACTTCATCTCTGTGTCCTTCTATGATTTCTCATAATACTTCCCATATTGATATAGAAAATACCACCAATTCTTGGCTGGTCCACAGATCATATATGAAGTAAACATCAGCCTTTTATATGTGGGTTTCTCAAGATTCTTAATGATCATATGTAATGACTTGATCTAGAACATGGATTCCCAGGGTCCCCCTTCCCCAAAGAAACATTGGCATATTCTATAGATAATATTATCTTATAAACATAGACATTGAAGCAACAATATGAAAATTATCCCTTTCCAAGGATCGTATGACCCACAAGAAGCTATTGTGAAGGTGTACATCCATCTGCTCCTCAGGAACTACAGGAAGCACCAATTTTTCTATGTTAGGAACATGATTATTTCCACTCACTTGAAACTCATTTCAATGATGATAACAAGGCATTTTCTCAATAAGAAAAATACAAACTTTAATGAACTATATTGACAAAAATCAACCTCAACAGGTGAATATTAAAGAAAAACAATGACTCATAGTCTCTATAAACATGGATTTAAATTGTTTTAACTTGAAATGTAAACTCTTTTCAGTTATACAATGAAACATACATCTCATATCATAGTTTAGAATGCATTTATATATCACATGAAAAAATTGACATGACCCTATCATGAACAATTCTTATCAATATATCTCTATGTGCCTATTATGGTGCATGTATTCTCCAATCACACCATAATGTTTCATGAGTAAAAATATAAATAAATAGTAACTTAACAAAAAAATCACAAAACATGTGAATCGCCCAAGGTGAAATAACATCAACTATAACAATCCCACATCAAAACAAAAATCCCATCCCTGGGTACACATATTTTCCCCGGTACATGGGTTAGATACTCCCATACACAAGCTTATTACCAAGTCCTGATACAAACAAGTATCATTTTTACCTTTACTAAATATTATAAAATTTTAAAATAAAGATTACTCCTTTGGTATAAAATTCCAATGTCCCCCAATCTGTCACTCTCTCACATCGCCAAAAAGGTTTGGTTACAAGACCTCATGAACAACTCTCTGTATACTATAGGAATCCAAATAGAAGAGATGGTGTAAAATTTATAATGGGGAGACTATAAAACCATGTATAAAGTTTCATAGTAGAAGAAATAAATCCATTTAAATATAAAGAACCCAAATTATATACATAGAGGAAGACCACAATAAAATACAACTGAATAATAAAATAAATAACAAGGAATAATTCAATGATGTTATGGAATGTAACACAATTTCTTACCAGAAACAATAAAAGAAAAATACTAGCATTGTAACATCCCAAGTAAGTAATGAATAATAGATATTTTTATCTATGTCTATTAATGATTAAGATAGTGTTATAGAGGCTTAAAATGAAAATAAATACAATCTTATGCATGGAATACACTAATATTCTTAAAAGATTGTTTTACTGCCTTTTGATGGGAAACCATTTTTGAATCAATATTTTGACAATTTTATAAACTATGTTTTTCAAAGTAAACTTATACTTTATGATTGGGACATCAAAATTTACCTTGTGTGAATTTTTGGTATTTTTCTGACAATGTTCATTTTTTAATGAATAGTGAAAAATACTGCATTTTACATCAAAACTGCTTTTTAATCTAATTTATTTATATGATTAGATTATGTTTTGAATTTGTTTTGAAGTGAAATTAGAATATATTTTTACCTTTTTATCCAATGGTGGTCATTGGAATCAATTTCACTTTGAAATTAGACTTAAACTGGTGTCAATCTTTTGATACTTATTGTTTTGTAAAAACACGCTATTTGCTCTGGCAGTGGGAGTTAATTATTAAATTAATTAATGTGAATTATATGATTTGAATTTCGTAAAATAGACTTCATTTTTGAATTCGGAATATCAAATATAGCTTAGGGTGAATTTTTGGTAATTTTCTGAAAAACCTCAATTTTTTATGAATAGTGAAACCACTAAGTGGTAATCAAGCAAACTGATTTTTCAGTTAAATGAAAGTTTACCACTAATGTGTATTGAATTTTGAAAATCCGACATACATGGTTTTCATTAAGAAGTAAAATTTGGTTCAATTAGATTAAAATAATTTTTTGGTGAATAGTAACTTCTTAAGTTTTTAATCGCGATTAGTGGTAATTAGTGTAGTTTAAGGTATAAATAATGTTTTAATAATATGAAATGACCTAGAAACATGTACCAACCTTATTGGTTGTGTCATGGCCGACCAAGAGAAGCCATGGGTCAACTTGGGGACCCCATGGAGTCATTATGGTTCGGAAATGACATAAATAACTTTTTATTTAATGTAAAAGTAAAAATGACACAAACATAATATGTTTCACGAAAACAATTTTTACATGGGGTTATAAAGATCAGATATTTGATTATAAATAGTCATTGTAAATCTAAAAAGATTTACTACATCATGGTAATTTTTTATGATTTTTAGACATTAAATAAATTAAATTATTTATGACATAATAATGATGCAGCGATGACATCATTATTTGACGATTTAAATAAAATGGAAAGACAATGTAAAATCTATGAACTAAAGATGGCCAAAACCAATTGTATGAGTGTATTTCGAACCCTTATCACCTTATCCACGAATTATATCAATGTGGGACCTTTTAAAACCGAAACACATTTTCAAATAAAGTAATATTTCTTTACTTTCCAAAAGTGCCCCTCCTCTCCTCTTATAAAAGGCCCCCACCTCTACCTCATTTCACACACTCCTCAAGCCTTTGGCTCGGCCAAACCCTGCCCATTTACACTCTCAACATCCCTCTCCTCATCCTAGAGGATTTCCTTTGGGCAGAATCCTTTCAAAGGAAGCCTTTAGGCTCAAATCAAAAGGAGTTACACTTTTAAAGGTAATTCATTCTCTCATGTTCATTTGTTTTATTTTGTTCTCAAACCCCCTAAAATCTTTTTATTTACTTCCTTTGTAACAACAACAGTATCTTAAATATACTAGGATGTTGTTATAAGATTTATTTGAGCTACACTCTCACACAACTACATCAAATGGTTAAAGAACATACGGTTTCCGTGGATGGCGAAATTCTGCCTCCCGAAACGATGATTGTTCAATACTCATTTAACACCTTCAAAGGTGTCCATTATGATGTCACTATTTTTATATATGATATATAATATGTTTATGTTTTCCTTAAGCTTCTGTTTTTTTTTTCATTTTGGGCATACCTTTATGTTTCCCATTATGGGTAAACACGATATCTTCATTTTAGAAAGTGCGGACTACCGCCCCCTGAAAGTGATTTGATTTGTTAATACCATATGTGGGATGTGTAAAGGATAAAGTTAATGATATTATATATGTTATTATACTGGAATTATAATATACTCTTATATCATTATGATTCTATTCTAGAAAATACGAAATAGAAATGGAAGTAGTGTTCATGCGTACGTACGTCTTACCGTCTCCATGAACGGTGCATTTCATTTCTTACCTCTAAATGTGATGTAATATTATAAATACATGTATATGATGAATATATATGATATATATGTTATCCAAATCATTAATATCATTCTGGATATAATGAACCTTCGACCAAATTAACAACATGTAAGTGTATGAAGTCTATTTTTGACTTAAGAACCAAATACCGACAAAATGAACATTATTAACTTAACTGATTACATGATGTTAATAACATGGTATAAAAGGAATAATGAACTTGAAAAAGATTCATAATCAAGTAGATATTAACTCAAGTTTATTATTCAGGAGATTAAAGAACGGTCGGGTTAAGTCGGATACGAGGTACGGGACTTCGTCTCAATCTCCTTTCATTGAGGCATATTTTATTTTATACACAACTTTCTTTTATACGGTGTATAAACCTCTTTGACTTTTACATTTATTCAAAAGGAATATTTTTTATACGAAGCATTTACTAAACGACAAAAGGGAATGTTTTTGTCGTACGTATGCGGCGACAACGACTTCTCCGCCGTCGTGACCGTTATTTGAGTTTCGGCTCCCTCTACAAGCCATACCTTTTTTTTAAAACGAAAAATAAATACCATGTTTTACTTTGGTATTGAAAATGGTTTTCAAAATGTTTTTACTATATCAATGTGTTGTATTGATATCTCGTGATTGAAATGTGGAAATGTTATGTTTCCTTTATTCATGTTTTATGTGATATGATTATGTTATGGTTCTTGGGCATTATTATGAAGACGGGTGGTTCCGTGATAAACTAAGGGTGGGTGAGCCCGTTATAGCTCTCCAATGCATTGGGTAACGCGAAGGACTGAAATTTTAAGGTTTCTCCGAAGAGATTTTAGGGAATATACTGTGATGGGTATTCCAAATGTAACCAAGAGGGTTACTCCCTACGTAAGAATGTTATGAATGCCTCAAGTTACCTTTTTGTCTTATGATTTCTATGATTTATTCACGATTTTATGAGGTATGTTAAAGTGCCTATGTTTTATGGGTAAAGTATGATTTCATTCTTATGTATATATGAACTCATGTTTCCTTTCCATGTTTTTTTATAACCCATACTGAGTTTTTATGCTCATCCAAAGTTTTTGAAATGTTTTTCACAGGTCAAGGGAAAGGTACATGATAAGATGATAGAGTTAAGGATGTGTCAAGAAATAATCCATGTTTTATTTTAAATGTGTTTCCATTGATGGGAATGAATAATACTATCTTTCTGTAACCACTTTGTTTATATGTGGAATGTAATGCATGTTTTATGATCTAATTCTCTAAAACTCTAAACCCGAAAAGATCCTCAATGTGAAATCTTGTAATAACTCAATATTAAGTAAGGTTTAAGGCTGGGGCCTTATAGTTGGTATCAAATGTCGGTTTACATAACTTTAGGAGTTAGAATTCTATTAAATGATTATCCAAAAATATTTTTTTTTTCTCGAAATGATATAGCATTTAAAGATTACCATGTTGCTTCATCTAAGACATGTTTGTTCAGAATGGTTTTCCGTAGAGGAAATAGGGAAGCAGTGCTAGGAAGGCATACAGAAGGAAATAACCTTACGAATCAGCATCCAGAAATGGTCGGAATTGGAACTGAACTGTTTATTTCTGTAATGGCACAGTTGAATCAAGCGATAAATGGCGGTGGTATCCATACATGAGATCAGCCAGACCAACCGCAGAGGAACATGTCAGTAGTGGAACATTTCATGAGGCAACATCCACCATCATTCAGAGGATCATCTGACCCTGTGCTAGCTGAAGGGTGGATTAAAGAACTGGAGAAGATTTTTGATGTCATGGGGTGTTCAGACAATCAAAAGGTTAGTCTTGCTATTTACCGTTTGGAGGGTGAAGCAGATCAGTGGTGGTCTATGGTTAAAAATATCAGGGACGCCGATGAGATTGATGCTCTTGACTGGGATGATTTCAAAGGTATGTTTCTTGAGAAGTATTTTCCTAAGGCTGTTCGACTTAGGATGGAAAAGCAATTCTTGGAATTGAGGCAAAAGGAAGACTCAGTGGCTGCCTATGAAGAAAGGTTCACTCGATTGGCAAGGTATGCTCCAAATTTTATCCGGGACCTTGATAGTAAAATCAATCATTTTTACTCAGGATTAAAGCCAAAATATCGAAGGGCATTAGCTTCTCATGTGTTTAATAGTTATGAAAACCTTGTTCGATGTGCTGAGAAGGTGGAAATGGAGTTTGTCGATGACCAAGTTTTCTATAAAAACCAGCAGAAGAAGAGACCGAGGTGGCAGGAGAAAGGAAAGAATTCTTCAAAAAAGTCTGATGGTAAGAGAACTAAGTTTCCAGTTTGTGATAAATGTGGCAAAAGGCATGCTGGGGAATATCTTCTAAATTCTGGGAAGTGCTACCGATGTGGTAAGATGGGACATAAGGCTCGTGATTGCACTGAAAAGGATCAAGGTGAAGGTAAGAACAAATTTGATTTACAGTTAGTGAAATGTTACAAGTGCAATGAGATGGGTCACTATGCAAACGAGTGTCCGACAAGGAGCATGAGTGATGGGAAGTAGTTAGACTACAAGCAGAAAGGGGTGGTGAAATCCTTTGAAACTACTTCAGCAGATGTCGGGCCATCAAATGAAGTGGTATCAGGTACTTTGTTTGTTTTTTCAGATTATGCCAGTGTGTTGTTTGATTCGGGGTCTACACATTCTTTCATCTCTGAAACCTTTTCTAGTAAAATGGGAATACCATCTCAAAAATGACTCCTGAACTTTTGGTAAAAACACCTGGGGGAAATGTCGAGGCAAAAAGAATTTATAAGAATCTTCCTATCCTTATCTGTGGAAAGAACCTACTTGCAAACCTTATTTTTCTACCTCTGGTAGAGTTTGATGTTATCCTGGGTATAGATTGGCTCTCTATTTACCATGCTAAGATTAACTGTAGAGCTAAAGAAGTTTCTTTTTAGAAAGACCTTCAGTTTGTTTACAAGAATGAACCCTTAATTTTGATAACATATCAAGAGGCCGAGAAACTTGTAAAAGATGGAAATGAATGTTACCTTGCACACGTTGTTGAAAATAAAGGAACTGTTCAGATTAATGATGTGCCAGTGGTAAATGAGCATCCTAATGTTTTTCCTGATGAGTTGCCGGGAATAATACCAGATCGGGAAGTTGAGTTTACTGTTGACTTAGTTCCTGATGCTAAGACAATTTCAAAACACCCTTATCGAATGGCACAAATTGAACTTTTAGAGTTGAAGGAGTAATTTCATGATTTATTAGAGAAAGGTTTCATTAGACCTAGCACATCACCATGGGGTGCACCTGTTTTATTTGTTAAAAACAAAGATGGTTCTATGAGACTTTGCATTGATTATAGAGTCTTGAATAATATCACTGTTAAGAACAAATATCCTTTGCCTCATATCGATGATTTGTTTGATCAGCTCCAGGGAGCTCAGTTTTTTATCAAAGATTGACTTGAGATTGGGGTACCATCAGCTGAAGGTAAAGGAGGCAGATATTCCGAAGAACGCATTCTGTACGAGATATGGCCATTATGAATTTGTAGTAATGCCTTTTGGGCTAACCAATGCACCTGCTGTATTCATGGACTTAATGAATAGAATTTTCCATGAGTTCTTGGATAAGTTTGTGGTGGTTTTCATTGATGATATTTTGGTGTTTTCTAAAAGTAAAGAGGAGCATGAAAAAAATTTAAGGGTTATCTTGCAAACCTTAAAAGAAAAGAAACTGTATGGGAAATTTAGAAAGTGTGAGTTTTGGTTGCAACAAATTTCTTTCCTTGGTCAAATTGTTTCTAAAGATGGAATAATTGTTGATCCTGCAAAAACAAAAGTTGTGGAAGAATGGCCAAGACCCACAAATGTAACCGAGATTCGTAGCTCCCTTGGTTTGGCAGGCTATTACTGAAGGTTTGTTAGAAATTTTTCACGGTTATCTAGTCCAATGACTAAGCTAACTCGGAAGGGTGTTAAGTTTATCTGGACAAAAGAATGTGATGATTGTTTTCAAGAATTGAAAAGAAGATTGGTGAATGCTCCAGTTTTGGCACTACCTTCTAGGAATGGTGAGTTTGTTATATAGAGTGATGCTTCATTGAAAGGACTTGGTTGCGTCCTAATGCAGAATGATCAGGTAATTTCTTATGCTACACGACAGTTGAAAACTCATGAGGTAAATTACCCTACACATGATTTGGAACTAGCTGCTGTTGTTTTTGCTTTAAAAATTTGGAGGCATCATTTGTATAGAGTAAAGTGTAAAATATATACCGATCACAAAAGTTTAAAGTATATATTCCCTCATAAAGAGTTAAACATGAGACAAAGGAGATGGCTGGAATTAATCAAGGATTATGATTGTACAATTCATTACCATCCGGGAAAAGCAAATAAAGTGGTTGATGCTTTGAGTCAAAAAAGTAATGCTTCATTAACAATGTTGCGGTTGGAACGTGATCCTTTGGTTAACGATTTGATGAACTTTGGCATAGAATTTGTTGGTGTAGGAAGTCCTTCTGTTTTGTTTCAGGTATCAGTGAGATCATCTCTATCAGATAGAATCAAGCAAGCACAGAAGCAAGACAGTGAGTTACAGAAAAGGGTAGAGCTCGTTCAGAAAGGTAAGTTGCCTGAATTCAACATTGATAATGATTGTTTTTTGAGATTTGGGAAGAGATTGTGTGTGCCTTGTGATTCACAGTTGAAGAGAGAGTTGTTATGTGAAGCTCATAGTTCTCCGTTTTCAGTTCATCCGGGCAGTACTAAGATGTATAGAGATTTGCGGGAGTATTACTGGTGGGATGGAATGGAAAGAGATATTGTTGATTTTACTGTGAAGTGTTTGACTTGTTAGTAGGTTAAAGCAGAGCGGCAGTTACCGAAAGGGATGCTTCAGCCTTTACCAGTGCCATAGTGGAAATGGGAGAATATATCCATGGACTTTGTTGTTGGATTACTGAAGACATCTCGAGGTAATAATGCAATCTGGGTTATTGTTGATCGCTTGACCAAATCTGCTCATTTCCTTGCTATACGAGATACTTTCTCTCTTGATCAACTTTCCCGTTTGTATCTTAAAGAGATAGTCAGGTTACATGGAGTTCCTCTCTCCATTGTATCAGATCGTGATCCCAGGTTTACTTCTAACTTTTGGAAAGGCCTTCAGAAGTCGTTGGGTATTGAATTAAATTTTAGTACAGCTTTTCATCCTCAATCAGATGGGCAGTCAGAATGAACAATTCAGACATTGGAGGATATTCTACGAGCTTGTTCTATGGATTATCAGGGAAGTTGGGACCAACATCTTTCTTTGGTTGAGTTTTCATATAATAACAGTTTTCATTGCAGTATACAGATGGCACCATTTCAGGCATTATATGGGAAGCGGTGTCGAACTCCAGCTTTCTGGGATGAAGTGGGTGAAAGGAAGTTGATGGGACCAGAATTGGTAGAAGAGATGGCAGAAAAAGTTCAGCTGATTCAGAAACACATGAGAACAACTCAGAGCAGGCAGAAGAGTTATGTAGATAACCGGAGGAAGGATCTATCTTTCGAGGTAGGTGATCATGTTTTTTTCAAGGTTTCTCCTTGGAAAAGTGTGATGAGATTTGGTAAGAAAGGAAAGCTGATTCCAAGGTTTATTGGACCATACGAAATTCTGGAGAGAGTTGGATCAGTTGCATACCGAGTGGCTTTACCTCCGAGTTTATCTCAGGTACACAATGTTTTTCACGTTTCGATGTTGAGAAAGTATATGCCAGATCCATCTCATGTTTTGAGTCCAGAGGTAGTTCAGCTGGAAGAGAACCTATCTTATGAGGAACAACCGGTCCAGATTCTTGACCACAGGGAGTATGTGTTACGGAATAAGGTGATTCACCAGGTAAAGGTTTTGTGGAAGAACCACATGAATGAAGAGGCAACATGGGAATCTGGAAATGCAATGAGGGATAAGTACCCCCATTTATTCGATAAGTAAATAAATTGTGGGGACGCAATTTTCTAAAGGGGGGAAGGATGTAACATCCCAAGTAAGTAATGAATAATAGAAATTTTTATCTATTTATATTAATGATTAAGATAGTGTTATAGAGGCTTAAAATGAAAATAAATACAATCTTATGCATGGAATACACTAATATTCTTAAAAGATTGTTTTACTGCCTTTTGATGGAAAACCATTTTTGAATCTATATTTTGACAATTTTATAAACTATTTTTGTCAAAATAAACTTATCCTTTATGATTGGGACATCAAAATTTACCTTGTGTGAATTTTTGGTATTTTTCTGACAATGTTCATTTTTTAATGAATAGTGAAAAATACTGCATTTTACATCAAAACTTCTTTTTAATCTAATTTATTTATATGATTAGATTATGTTTTGAATTGGTTTTGAAGTGAAATTAGAATATATTTTTACCATTTTATCCAATGGTGGTCATTGGAATCAATTTCACTTTGAAATTAGACTTAAACTGGTGTCAATCTTTTGATACTTATTGTTTTGTGAAAACATGCTATTTGCTCTGGCAGCGGGAATTAATTATTAAATTAATTAATGTGACTTATATTATTTGAATTTTTTAAAATAGACTTCATTTTTGAATTCTGAATATCAAATATATCTTAGGGTGAATTTTTGGTAATTTTTTGAAAAACTTCAATTTTTGATGAATAGTGAAACCACTAAGTGGTAATCAAGCAAACTGATTTTTCAGTTAAATGAAAGTTTACCACTAATGTGTATTTAATTTTGAAAATCTGACATACATGGTTTCCATTAAGAAGTAAAATTTGGTTCAATGAGATTAAAATAATTTTTTGGTGACTAGTAACTTATTAAGTTTTTAATCGCGATTAGTGGTAATTAGTGTAGTTTAAGGTATAAATAATGCTTTAATAATATTAAATGACCTAGAAACATGTCCCAACCTTATTGGTTGTGTCATGGCCGACCAAGAGAAGCCATGGGTCAACTTGGGGACCCCATGGAGACATTTTGGTTGGGAAATGACATAAATAACTTTTTATTTAATGTAAAAGTAAAAATGACACAAACATAATATGTTTCACGAAAACAATTTTTACATGGGGTTATAAAGATCAGATATTTTATTATAAATAGTCATTGGAAAGATAAAAGGATTTCCTACATCATAGTATTTTTTTTATGATTTTTAGACATTAAATAAATTAAATTATTTATGACATAATAATGATGCGGCGATGATATCATTATTTGATGATTTAAATAAAATGGAAAGACAATGTAAAATATATGAACTACAATGGCCAAAACCAATTGGATGAGTGGATTTATAACCCTTATCACCTTATCCACGAATTATATCAATGTGGGACCTTTTAAAACCGAAACACAGTTTCAAATAAAGTAATATTTCTTTTCATTCCAAAAGTGCCCCTCCTCTCCTATTATAAAAGTCCCCCACCTCTACCTCATTTCACACACTCCTCAAGCCTTTGTCTCGGACAAACCCTGCCCATTTACTCTCTCCACATCCCTCTCCTCATCCTAGAGGATTCCCTTTGGGTAGAATCCTTTCAAAGGAAGATTTTAGGCTCAAATCAAAAGGAGTTACACTTTTAAAGGTAATTCATTCTCTCATGTTCATTTGTTTTATTTTGTTCTCCAACCCCCTAAACTCTTTATATTTACTTCCTTTGTAAAAAAACCAGTATCTTCAACTTACTAGGACGTTGTTATAAGATTTATTTGAGCTACACTCTCACACAACTACATCAAATGGTCAAAGAACATAAGGTTTCCGTGGATGGCGAAATTCTGCCTCCCGAAATGATGATTGTTCAATACTCATTTAACACCTTCAAAGGTGGCCATTATGATGTCACTATTTTTATATATGATATATAATATGTTTATTTTTTCCTTAAGCTTATGTTTTTTTCATTTTGGGCATACCTTTATGGTTCCCATTATGGGTAAACACGATATCTTCATTTTAGGAAGTGCGGACTACCACCCCCTGAAAGTGATTTGATTCATTAATACCATATGTCGGATGTGTAAAGGATAAAGTTAATGATATTATATATGTTATTATACTGGAATTATAATATACTCTTATATCATTATGATTCAATTCCAGAAAATACGAAATAGAAATGGAAGTAGCGTTCATGCGTACGTACGGCTTACCGTCTCCATGAACGGTGCATTTCATTTCTTACCTCTAAATGTGATTTAATATTATAAATACATGTATATGATGAATATATATGATATATATGTTATCCAAATCATTAATATCATTCTGGATATAATGAACCTTTGACCAAATTAATAACATGTAAGTGTAAGAGGTCTATTTTTGACTTAAGAAACAAATACCGACAAAATGAACATTATTAACTTAACTGATTACATGATGTTCATAACATGGTATAAAAGGAATAATGAACATGAAAAAGATTCATAAGAAAGTAGATATTAACTCAAGTTTATTATTCATGAGATTAAAGAACGGTCGGGTCAAGTCGGATACGAGGTATGGGACTTCGTCTCAATCTCCTTTCATTGAGGCATATTTTATTTTATACACAACTTTCTTTTATACGGTGTATAAACCCCTTTGACTTTTACGTTTATTCAAAAGGAATCTTTTTTATACGAAGCATTTACTAAATGACAAAAGGGAATGTTTTTGTCGTACGTATGCGGCGACAACGACTTCTCCGCCGTCGTGACCGTTATTTGAGTTTCGGCTTCCTCTACAAGCCATACCTTTTTTTTAAAACGAAAAATAAATACAATGTTTTACTTTGGTATTGAAAATGGTTTTCATAATGTTTTTATTATATCAATGTGTTTTATTGATATCTCGTGATTGAAATGTGGAAATGTTATGTTTGCTTTATGCATGTTTTATGTGATATGATTATGTTATGGTTCTTGGGCATTATTATGAAGACGGGTGGTTCCGTGATAAACTAAGGGCGGGTGAGCCCGTTATAGCTCTCCAATGCATTGGGTAATGCGAAGGAGTGAAACGTTAAGGTTTCTCTGAAGAGATTTTAGGGAATATACTATGATGGGTATTCCAAACGTTACCAAGAGGGTTACTCCCTACGTAAGAATGTTATGAATGCCTCAAGTTACCTTTATGTCTTATGATTTCTATGATTTATTCATGAGTTTATGAGGTATGTTAAAGTGCCTATGTTTTAGGGGTAAAGTATGATTTCATTCTTATGTATATATGAACTCATGTTTCCTTTCCATGTTTTTTTTATAACCCATACTGAGTTTTTATGCTCATCCCATGTTTTTGAAATGTTTTTCACAGGTCAAGGGAAAGGTACATGATAAGATGATAGATTCAAGGATGTGTCAAGAAATAATCCATGTTTTATTTTAAATGTGTTTCCATTGATGGGAATGAAGAATACTATCTTTCTGTAACCACTTCGTTTATATGTGGAATGTAATGCAAGTTTTATGATCTAATTCTCTAAAACTCTAAACCCGAAAAGATCCTCAATGTGAAATCTTGTAATAACTCAAGATTAAGTAAGGTTTAAGGCTGGGGCCTTATAAGCATACTTAAATAACAACTTAAAAGTCCTCGGTCCTAAACCCCACGTCGGTCCCACCTCCAAAATCCAGACCATTATAAAACAAGAAATCAACTGCATGGTAATTTTCTCTTGTCCAAACATACATCCACATAATCTTATCTTGTTCCAAATGACATCTGGAATAGTGTGTGAGTATGACTAAGTAGGTCGACACCACCATGTCTAAATAAACTAGTATAATATGAAGTGTATGTATTAAAGCGATAAACATGTGTATTAATTAATTCAATAATTAATAAAATACATCAACAACCTACTTAGGTAACATACCGGAATATCTCTGATCATGTATTAAAAGCATTATAACCATAACCATATAACTAAGTTAAAATAACCTAGTTTATCACCATGATGGAATATCTATAAGCATGTCTTAAGACCATGCTAACCACCACCATAAAACCATGGTATAGTTATAATAATGTAGTTCAAATCCCAATAATCATTACAACATTCATGTCAAATACCTATAAGAATTAAAGCATGGGACTGAGCATAGCTAGCTATCTATAAGAATTATAGAATAGGATTGGGCTGAGCCCACTGAATATTAGCATTACAACATATAAGTGTTAAATAAATTGGGTCGAGCCTGATATATAATAATTTCAGCATGGAACGCAAGTCTTTTCATAAATTAAGGATATCACAATATCACAACATATATCTAAATGGTTAATTATGAAAATTACCATTTATCTTCCCAATAGAAATTTAAATTTAAAACAATCTAAATAAATAGTTATATAAACAAGTAATATGACACAACATAGGGATAATATATCAAGTAATCACCTAACGACTCATGTCTTGCTAAACACACTTTAATACAATAGCCAATTCAATTATTTTTAGGGTCTTATCACCCACCTGGATTCCATAATCTAGGTTAGAATATAATTAAAACCAAATGACTCTAGGGAAAAATCCAATTCATTCATTTAATTGATTTGGGTTCTTGATATGTTGGTGAAATCACAATATTTCATTAACATGGAAATTATCAAACCATAGGTTAAAGATTCATACCCCCTTCCTTTAACTGAAAATCCAAAAATGATTAAAACAACAAAAATCCCACAAGTAAGAAGGGTCAAATGATCAAAAAGACATTCCTAGATCGAAATCGGTCATGATTAAAACCAACAATGCAACTAGTCAAAGGATTTCACCGAAAATGTTGGGAATCCAATGGATAAAAGGGAGAAATCTAACCAGAAAGAATTACTAGAGATAAAAGGTGTAAATGGGATCTCTGGAAGGGAGGTAGGCACTCTGAAATCACTTGGGCAATTCCTTAGGGTCAATAGGAGAAGGTTGTAGTAGAATAGAATGAATATTTATCCAGACTTCATGTTTAGAAAATAAGGTCAGGTAATTATAGGGTTTGTAATGTAGTTACACATCATATAAATAGTTTTAATATAATATTCTAAAAAACCATCACCTGAGACTTATTTTATTAAAAACACCCAAACAATACACTGTGTGTAATATCTTCACACGACGTGTAAATGATCTTTAGATGGTTTTTCATCCCATTTACCTTTAAACAACCAAGACCCCTTTTAAACCTTCTCAACATAATAAGAACCCAATTTAACACTTGACCCATTTATACCTTTAATCCATTAATTCAAATAAGAATATGTCACTAAAACATGGGTCATTTTCCCACAAAGAGCTCTCTATATTGATCATATTCAGGTTTTCTCATGTTTTCTTGTAACCTAAGTCTTCTTTTATTAAAATGAAAGGATTCCATGAAGAAAACACAACCGAAAGAAATATTTAATGAAAAACATAGAGAGAGATATACCTACAAAAATATGAGATCCTAAAGATAAGTTGTCCATGGTTCATCTGAGGATTCAACACCATTTAGAGTGCATCCAACACCAAACATGATGGATATTCGGAAAGGTTGAGATCTCATTCTCGATGCATAATTAGATGGGAACCAAAAATCGGCTTCCTTGGATTTCCTACTCTATGTTTCTAGATAAGAAAATCAAGTGATAATTCAAGGATTATTCATGCGATTAAGGATGACAATCATTCGGAATTTTTTTAGAACATTTTGTTCAACTCATATAAGTACAAATGTTTCTTCATAGGATCCTCCTATTAGTATTTCTTTGTGAACGACTACCACAAAATCATTGCAGTGCATAATCATCATGATGTGTGGGGTGATGTTCTCTAGTGTAAGTATATTTTGATGAATTTCAATATCCTAGTATAGAATGTTAGAAATCATGTGCTTCCCACCAAGGATAATACTAAAAAACTAGGAATTAGTCTTGCATCTAGATTCCATTGTTATAGGTAACCATACGTGGAGACCTTTGATCACCTATTTTTTAAATAGATAATGGTCAAACATGGGGTGGCAAGATTATGGGGATCTTATGGCGTTTTGATCTCATGAGCTATCGAATATTTCCTTATTGAATAATTTATTTTCAGGGTACAGGGACTTCAAGATCAGAATATAAGGTGAGATCTATTATACTCACAAAGTTCTACTAGTGTCCATGGAAAGTAAGAAATATTGATCAAAACAATGGATCTCCCGGAACATGAACATGTCTCATTTTCAAAACCAATAACATTGTGATTTATCTGATCTTACTTTATAAGATCTTTGTGGGATCCCCTTCTCTCATACTGCTCCTAGTGGCACATGGCCTTTACAGAACTCCCAGTATCAGGCAGGGGTGATGGGTTCAATATCTTACTCATTAGGAAAGTATCCAACTAAAGACTAATGTTTCATATAACATGTGGGTTATGAGGGGTAGGATTTTTATTCATGATCCAAGTGGGTCAGTTATTTTGTCCATTTCATCTTTTTTTGGAATAGTTGATTCCCTCCAACTGGAATCCCAAATAATGCTTACGGGATTGATCTTGTGTAGTCAGAGGAACATTTTTATGGTGGTAGTCGAAATTTATTCTATTATTATCTATAATTTTTTACATGGATTTTTTCTGATTACCAAGTATAATGTTTACACTATTATCAGGTGCAAGGGGAACCTGATTAATCACATAGACATTATTCACACATAGTGTGAAGGGAATATAATGGCCGAATTTCTTTCCTCATAGATGAATTTTGGGAAATGGATTTCATGTATCACTTCTCTGGGATCTCTTCCTTCTGAGGGAATAAACATGGAAAGAGCAGATAACCTTGGTCATTATTATTTCAAATCCTTATAACTTTTTCTTTCTATTTTTTGGTTTTAATCCATTCTTTGTACCATCCACTTTTATGATAATAAAATTAAAAAACGATGACAAAAAATCAATATAAATAAAATTAATTATATATTTTCCGTAACATTATAGAAGTAATTCATAATATTTAAGGGAATCTTAAAATAAAATAAAATTTAAGAAAATATTTAGAATAATAATGAATAAAATGTTTGAGTTGAGGAAGCAAAAAAATCCAATCATGGGTTCCCAATTTTAATACATTCATATACATGATTGAGAAGTGGTGTATGATTCATTTACTTGAGATAATGATGTAGTGATATTTGTAATAGGTTATAGATAATCAAAATAAGAGTTTATGAATATTGATAAATTTCCTAATAACTTTTCAAATGGGTTTGATACAATAATTTTATCTCCTAAAGATCAGGATTTCAATAGATTCCACTGGATCTCTCTAACACCCTGATATTTTATGAGAAGTATATTTTTTTATGTATTATGTTATACGCAACATCAAATGAATATTTTGTTACACACAACACTATCTTGGCTTTCATTATATGCAAGTGCAACCTTCCTCGATAGCGTGTGTTGTACGCAATATCGAGTTTCACTAAACAAAGATATGTTATTAAAATATTATATAAACTAGACATTATGAATAGTAATACCAACTTTTTGAAATTTTATAAATTTGATATTTCAAAATGGACTTCATTTTTGGACTTTGAATATTGAAATTATCCTAAGGTGAAATTTTGGTATTTTTATGAAAACTTTCAATTTTTGATGAATAGTGAAAATAGTTGGTTACTATTTAAAAACCGACTTATTATTTAAATAATTATTTTTATATTTAAATTTATTTTAGGTCAAAATTGATACATAATACCTATATAAGTTCAATGTAAGTCATTGAAGTCATTTTATAATAATTTTAGATATATAAAAATTTTATTGAACTTTTCACCGTCTTTTACCCATCTCCTTGGAGAATTTTCAAATGTACATAAAACATAATTTTACTACATCTATGAGTAGAATTTCTAAAATCCAAGAGACATGGTTAATATCAAGGAGTAAAATGTGGTTCAATAAGATAAAAATAATTTTTGGTGAATAGTATCTTTTTACTTTTATTTACCACGGTTAAAAGTAAATGGGGTAATTAAGGGTGAAAATGATATTATTATTACCCTAGAACATGTTCTAATTCTATTTGATAAGTTTCATTCGACCAAAAATAACCTTAGGAATAAAATATGACCATTTAGGTCCACTTGGATTATATTAGGACACTTATTATTATTTTATTTAAAGAAGAGTTAAAAGAGTTAAAATAAAAGTTTAATAACTAAAAAAAATTTAATATAGGGTTATACATAAGATAAATTCGACTATAAACATTATTTAGAAAGATAAAAAGATTTACTACATAATGGTATTTTATTTATAATTTTTAGACATTAAATAAGTTAATTTATTTTGGACACAATGATGATACAATAATTACCTTATTAATGAAATATTAACATAATTGATGTTATAAATACCCAAATAAATGTAATTTGAGACTTTTTTGAATCACAATAATTTTATTGGTTAATAAGGCATGTTAGTATTGATTTAATTACCTTTTTTCGAACTAATCATGTTGTTATGAGTTTCAAAAAAATCAATTACCAAATAGTGTCAAAATTGACATAAAATAGTTTTTAAAACAAATATTATAGTATTAATTGTTATTTTATTCCTAATAATATAAGGTTCATCCAGATGACTTATATAAGGTTATTTATATTAATAATTAACCACTTGGGGTTCGTTTGGTTTGTTATAGTATGTTTATTAACATATAGTGTATGTAAACAAGAATACATAGTAAAAGTTAAATTATTTAACTTAGAGTTAAATCTAAATGATAAGGATAAAATAGTAACCTAAACTTGTCTAAAACCTATTGGTTGAGTGTTTTTCTACTCATACCCACCTTATCATCGAAATAAATCAATTTGGAGATATTAAAACCCGAATATTACTTTATTATAAAATAATATTTTAATTTTTTTCAAAGGTTCCCCTCTCCTCCCTTATAAAAGGGCACCTCCTCCCTCTCCTCCTCACACCATTTTGAGCCTTCAAGCTCGTCCAAACCCTACCAATTTCCCTTATCAATTTCCATATAAATATTATAGAGGTCTTGGTATTCTTCAAAGACCAATTTTAGTTCCCTAAGAGGAGGTTTTAAAGAGGCGTGTTGAAGAAGAGGTAATATCTGTTACCGATTAATTCAAATTTATTTCTTCTTCTACTTCCTCTTATTTAGTTGTTTCATTATTAATTAATAACATATGTATCAGTAATATAATTATATTTTATTATAAATATAAACAACCCTATTTCACCTTTGATCCATCCTACGGAAAACGAAATCACCGTGCGTGCGTACGTACGGAATACCGTCTCCACACTGTGGGGTAATATGTTTTCCACCACCAACATACTTGGATGGGTATAATGGTGTAAAGAATAACTATATACGATTATTGTAAAGTGATATTGATTTTTAAATAGTATACATACACTTCAATACAATTCCAGGATCATGGGAACGATATCATCGCTCGTGCGTACGTACAGCCTACCGTCTCCACGATGTGATGCGACTCGGTTTACATGATCTTCATTGAATAATAATTATATAAATGAATTTAATGAATAAATATTATATATATTATACTAATAAAATTCTGGAAATGAGGTATCTATATCCTACAAAATAATAATAAGAATTTATTCGACAAAACATGAATAAGAACATAAAGCAATGAACACCCGAATAACAAGTAGCAATGAAATATTACTAATAAGAAGATAATAATATGCCCATATATGATATAATAACAATGAATATGATTCTATAATAAGTCATTGACATTATTTAAATCATTATACATTAGGTTCAGATACGTACGAAGCAAATTGGACCTAAGGTAAGGGAAAATATCACAATCTCATTTTTATCCGAGATTGTTTATACTTTAGAATTAACTGGGGAATATTTATCATCCACATACATGTTTCCTAAATATGTAATATTATTTCTATCCTCCTACAATTTTTTAAATCTAATTTCACCCATTGGTGATTTTTTAGTAAAAGATATTAAAGGAATCTTTTGTCGTGTTTAGTACGAGGTACTTTTTGACTTTTCCAGCCAAAGTGTGAGAAGATTGATTTTTTAACTTATACGACATGAATGGATTTTTATGATTTCATAGAAGATTATTTTCATGAATCTTCCTTTATAATTTTTAAACATTATTTTTAATTAACTTATTTTAGTTTAAAATTGTATGACATGTTAAGAAAGGAAAAATGTTTTTGAAGTAGAAAGGATATTTTCCTCAAGAATGGAGTTCAGGTGTTTTATCAAAATAATTTTCCATCTAAGATAATATAGGGTTTTGTTTATATCCCTATTATTACATTTATTTGTTTATATTATGATGGAATTATTTTTATGAAGTCCTTTTATGGATTATGTTATGATGGCATGATGTTTAATAATCTCATTTTTATTACATGGGTTATGCTATGATATATGCTTTATGATTTTGTAGAACACATAAGAATGGTTTCATTATGAGATGGGTGAGACCTATATCTCCCTCCAATGCATTTGGAAATGATTTATATCTCATGAGATAGACATGGCTGAAACGACAAGTTAATCCGGTTTAGTGATACCTGACTTGAATGAGGGGTCAACTCGGGTCAGTAATGGACTTTGTCCTCTATGATGGTCTTGGAAAAGAGCCTTGACTAATATGAAATTATTTTCTATGATTATGTGTGTATACCACAACGTTTTATGTTTTATGTTATGATTATTGGGATTACATTTCACTACTATGATTTATCCCATGTTATAATATTATGATCTCTTTTAAAGGTTAAGATTTTCAAAATTTTATGTTTTTATGAATATGATATTATTGATATTTCTTTTGTTACCCTTACTGAGCATTGGATCTCACCCTTTTGTATGTTTTCTTTTCCCCAGGTCGGGAAGAAGGGTATTAAGTAGGATATGCCAAAAGGGACTCTAGATATGATGAAATAAATGGGAGACAATGTAGATGATTTATGAACCAGTTGTTTATGTTTCCCAGTTTCAAAAGACACTATACCTATATGGTCCTATCATGGTTTTGTTATATATTGTAATAATTATGCTTCAATTATGATGTAATAACCATCTATGTAAAGTATAGGTCGTTAAAGTTGGTATTAGAGGAAAGGTATAGTCAACCTTTGGAAACAAGGATGTGAAAGCCTTAGTAAGAACTCTAAGTATATCTCTAAACATATAACACAATATTATTGTTTTAGAAATGGCCATGAACAACCTATGATAAGACCTAATGTGTGAAATTTTATTTTTGATTACGTGGTTTTCCTTTTATGATTAGTGTTTCTCACACTATGCAACTTGGTTTTAGTCAATGGATGGAACCCGAAGGAACTGTGTTAATGTTGAATGCAACGGTACATGAAATGATTGTCCCCCTGAGAAACCAAACGTTATGGGAGTTGGAATGAAAAATATTGTATCCATTATCACACAACTTTCTCAAGCTATGAATCATGAAGGACTTCCAAAAGAGCAAAGAAAGGATCACAATTCTGTTGAATCCTTCATGAGGCAGCATCCAGCTTCATTCAATTGGTCTTCTGATCCGTTAGTGGCATAACAATGGATCAGTACCACTGAAAAGATATTTTCAGTTCTACAATGTTCTGAATTTGATAAATTCATCTTAGCTATATATCATTTGGAAGGTAAAGCTGATCAATGGTGGAATCTTATTAAGAATACAAGGAAAAGGGATGAAATTGAGTCCATGGAATGGTATGAGTTCAAGAAATTATTTTTCAATAAGTACTTCCCTCGTATTCTTCGAACAAATATGGAGAAGGAGTTTCTTGAACTGATGCAAAAGGATGATGAATCGGTTTGTACCTTCAAATAAAATTTTACAAGACTTGCATGGTACTCTTCTGGAATTATTATCCAACCTGAGAGTAAGATCGATCGATTATTTAGTGGCTTAAAACCAAGTCTTCGAAGGGCGTTATCCATAAGGGACTTCAATGCATACGAGGAATTTTTTTGATGTGCTCTCAAGGTTGATATGGAAATTTGAGTAAGCCAGCAGTCATATGGGTTTGATAAGAATAGGAAAATGGAATTCAAGGGAAAATCTAAAGACCACACTGAAAAGAAGATGAGTTTTCCCTTATTCTCAAATTGTGGAAAGAAACATGGAGGGAATTGTCTTAAAGGGAAAAGTAAATGTTTTAAGTGTGGAAAAGAAGGTCATCGGGCAGTTGAATGTTGAAATAATGTGAAGAAGATTTCTAATGACGTGAACAAAGAAAGGGATACACAGAATTCACCTCCTACACTTCAATGTTTCAAGTGCAAGTAAATGGGGCATTATTCCAATCAATGCCCTAATCCAAGGGATGTTGATGATTATCGATGTCAACATACTATTGAGGCCAAAGGAAAAGGAAAGTCACATGTAATTTATATCGGTGATGTGGAGTACGATAACGAAGTGGTGAAAGGTACACTTACCATCCACTCTAAAGTAGAAAATGTTTTATTTGATTTTGGATCCACCCACTCTTTTATTTCTGAAGAATTTTCTAATGGTATCGCCATATTACCTCAGTAGTTAGATATTGAGTTAGCTGTGACAACCCTTAATGGAACAACAGTCGCATAAAAAGTTTACCATTATTCTCCAACTGAAGTTTGTGTGAATGTGCTTCTTGAAAATCTTGTGATTCTTCCTATAGTGGAATTTTATGTGATTCTTGGCATGGATTGGCTTTCTTTATACGGAGCTCATATCAATTTCCAAAGAAAGGAAATCACATTAAATCTTCCTGATCAATATACTATCATCTATCAATGCAAGGATGAATATAACATTCTAGTGGAAATTTCATCCATTTTATAGGTCTTGATTCCAATAAATGAAGGTTATTTATCTCAAATGGTTGGAGAGAAAATCATGATTACGAATATGACCATTGTACCAGAGTTTGCTGATGTCTTTCCGGAGGAATTTCCATGTCTTCCACCAAATCATGATGTTGAGTTTTAAATAGAACTCATATCGGGTGCTATGCCTATTTCAAAGACACCATATAGAATGGCTCCAATTGGGTTGCAGGAATTGAAAAAGAAACTCCAAGAGAATCTTGATAAAGAATTCATAAACCCTAGTGCGTCACCTTGGGGAGCACCTGTTCTGTTTATTAGGAAGAAAGATGGATCAATAAGACTCTACATTGATTATTGAGAACTTAACATGGTCACTATAATGAAAAAAATATCCTCTCCCACGCATTGATGACTTATTTGACCAACTACGCGGAGCTCAATACTTTTCCAAGATTGATCTTCATTCAGGGTGTCATCAATTAAGGGTCAAAAAAGAGGGTATACAAATGACGGCTTTCCGTACGAGGTATGGACACTATGAATTTATAGTTATGCCATTTAGTCTTACTAATGCCCCTTCTATCTTAATGGATCTGATGAATAGAGTCTTTAGAGACTATCTTGATCAGATTGTGGTAGTCTTTATAGACGATATTATTGTCCATTCAAAGTGAAAGTAAGAACATGAAGATCACTTGAGAATTGTATTAAAGACCCTAAGAAAGGGAAAGATTTATGCCAAATTTACCATGTGTGATTTTTGGCGTCAAAAAGTTTCATTTTTGGGTCATAGAATATCAAAAGAGGGGATATTTGTGGATCCAGCAAAAACAGAGGTTATCGAAAGATGGTCGAGACCAACAACAACAACTGAGATTCGAAGTTTTCTTGGTCTAGATGGATACTATAGACGTTTTTTGATAGTTTTTTCAATGTTATCTAATCCACTCACCAGGTTGAATCTAAAAGGAGTTATGATTGTTTGGACGGAGGAGTGTGAAGAGAATTTCAAAGAGTTAAAACGAAGGTTATCCAGTGCACCTGTGCTCACACTGCCGTGTAGTAGTGAAATGTTTGTGATCTACAGTGACTCATCCAATAAGGGACTGGGGTGTGTTCTCATTCAAAATGATATGGTGATAGCTTATGTGTCACGATAGTTGAAAATCCATGAGAAAAATTACCAAACTCATGATTTAGAGTTAGCCTCGGTAATCTTTGCATTAAAAATATGGAGGCATTATCTTTATGGTGAAAAGTGTGATATTTATACTGATCATAAAAGTTTAAAGTATATTTTCACACAAAAGGAGCTGAATATGTTCCAAATAATATGGTTGGATCTTATTAAGGATTATGACTGCTCAATTCATTATCACCCTTAGAAAGAAAAAAAAGGCGGCAGATGCATTAAGTCTACAAGACCATGCTAGCTTATCCATGATGAGGATCACAAAAGATCCAATTTTTTTGGATTTACAAAGTATGGATCCTAGGATTATAATGGAAGGGGAAAATATTATCTTTCTCAAATGAATGTTCAACCATATATACATGTGAAGATTAAAGATGAACAAAAATAAGATGTAGAGTTACAAAAGAAGGTGAGAAATGTTCCTGAATTCAACCTTGGTTGTAATGGGATAATAAGGTTTAGAAATCGGGTTTGTGTTTCTCCCATCATAGATTTATAGAAGGAACTGCTGAATGTGGCTAATAGTTCTTCATTCTATATTCATCCAGGAAGCACGAAGATGTATAGGGACCTGAAAGAGTACTTCTGTTGGGATGGCATGAAAAGAGATGTTGTTGAATATGTCTCTCGATGCTTGGTTTGTCAGCAAGTTAATGCTAAGATACAGAAGTCTAAGGGGATTTTACAACCATTACCCATACCCTAATGGAAATGGGAAAACATCACTATGGACTTTTTCTTCGGACTTCCTAAAACATCCAAAGGCAATAATTCTATCTGGGTCATAGTTGATCATCTTACGATGTCGACACTTTTCATTGCTATTAGAGAAGATTTATCTCTGGATCATCTTGCCAGAATATATGTGAATGAAGTGGTAAGATTGCATGGAGTACCATTTTCCATTATATCTGATCAGGATCCGAGGCTTATCTCAATCTTTTGGAAAACTCTTCATTATACTCTAGATATAGAGTTGTGTTTCAGCACTACTTATCATCCTCAGACAGAGGGTCAGTCTGAGAGGAAAATTCAAACTCTAGAAGATATGTTGAGAGCTTACTCTATGGATTTAAAAGGTGGTTGGGATCAACACCTACCTTTGGTGTAATTTTATTATAATAATATCTTTCACTCCAGTATTCAGATGGCTCCTTATGAAGCTCTCTATGGAAAGAAATGCATGACTCCAACTTGCTGGGATGAAGTTGGGGAAAGAAAGCTATTAGGACCTGATCTTGTTGATGAGATGGCAGAAAAGGTTAGATCTATTCAAAAACACATAATAGTAGCTGAGAGTCGACAAAAAAGTTATGCCGACAACTGAAAAAAAGTCTTAGAGTTTGAAGTGGGTGATAAAGTGTTCTCATGAATATCTCCTTGGAAGAGAGTAATGATATTTGGAAAGATGGGAAAGATGAGCCCTAGGTATATCGGTCCTTTCGAAATACTGGATCGTGTTGGGAAGGTAGCTTACTGATTGGCGCTTCCACCGAATCTCTCTCAAGTTCACTATGTGTTCCATGTATCTCTCCTGAGAAAGTACATACCCGATCCTTCACATGTACTAAGCTCAGAAGTTGTACCGTTGGAGAAATATCTTTCTTATGAAGAACAGCCGATAAAGATTCTGGATTATAGCGAAAAAGTTATATGGAACAAGACCACTCGCTTAGTGAATGTTTAATGGGGGAACCACCAATTAGACGAAACTACATGGGAGCTTGAGGATTTTATGAGAGAGAGGTATCATCATCTGTTTCTTACGAAGTGATGAATTTCGAGGGTGAAATTCATTTTAAGGTGGTAGATAGGAACACCCTGATATTTTATGAGAAGTATAATTTTTATATCTTATTTTATATGCAACATCAATGGAATCTTTCATTACACACAACACTAGTTTTTCTTGCGTTATACGCAAGAGCAACCTTCCTTGATAGTGTGTGTTGTATGCAATATCGAGTTTCACTAAACAACGATATGTTATTAAAATATTACATAAACTTACCGTTATGAATAGAAATACCCACTTTTTAAAATTTTATAAATTTTATCTTTCAAAATGGACTTCATTTTTGGATTCGGAATATTGAAATTAGCCTAGAGTAAAATTTTGGTATTTTTCTGAAAACATTCAATTTTTGATGAATAGTGAAAACACTGGGTTACTATTTTAAAAACTGACTTTTTATTTAAATAATTATTTATTTTATTTAAATTTATTTTAGGACAAAATTGATACATAATACCTATATATGTTCAATGTAATTCATTGGAGTCATTTTATAATAATTTTAGATATATAAAAATTTTATTGAACTTTTCACCATCTTTTACCCATCTCCTAGGAGAATTTCCAAATTTACATAAAACGTAATTTTACAGCTTCTGTTAGTAGAATCTCGAAAATCAAAGAGACATAGTTATTATCAAGGAGTAAAATGTGGTTCAATAAGATAAAAATAATGTTTGGTGAATAGTAACTTTTTACTTTTATTTACCACAGTTAAAAGTAAATAGGGTAATTAAGGGTAAAAATGATATTATTATTACCCTAACACATGTCTAATTCTATTGGATAAGTTTCATTCGACCAAAAATAACCTCAGGAATAAAATATGACCATTTAGGTCCACTTGGATTAGATTAGCACACATATTATTATTTTATTTAAAGAAGAGTTAAAAGAGTTAAAATCAAAGTTTAATAACTAAAAACATTTTTAATATAGGGTTATATATAAGATAAATTTGACTATAAATATTCATTAGAAATCTAAAAAGTTTTCCTACATAATTGTTTTTTATTTATAATTTTTAGATATTAAATAATTTAATTTATTTTTGACATAATGATGATGTTGGGTGGGAAAGACATCTCCTTCGATGGATGTCACCTTGCATGGCCTGACAGAGGGGGTGTTGAGGTTCTTTCTGATGCTTGTTTTTTCTATCTGCTTCCATTTTTTCTTCAATGATTTATGTTAAACTTCGGGCTTCACTTTATGGGCATCTGTTCCCTTGTCATGTAATGGGTTTCCTCTTCTCCCAGTCCATTTAAGAGTTTGTTATTTCCAAAAAAATTACCTTATTAATGAAATATTAACATAATTGATGTTATAAATACCCAAATAAATGGAATTTTAGACTTTTTAGGAATCAAACTAATTTTATAGGTTCATATGACGTGTTATTATTTATTTAATTAACTTTTTAGAACTAATAATTCTGTTATAATTTTCACAAAAATAAATTACCAAGTAGTGTCAAAATTGACTTAAAATTGTTTTTAAAATAAATATTATATTATTAATTGTTATTTTATTCATAAAAATCTATGGTTCTAAAATATGACTTAGATAAGGTTATATATATTAATAATGAACCACTTGGGGTTCTTTTGTCTTGTTATAGTATGTTTATTAACCATATAGTGTATGAAAACAAGAAGACAGAGTAAAAGATAAATTATTTAACTTAGAGTTAAATCTAAATGATAAGTTTAAAATAGTAACCTAAACCTGTCTAAAACCTATTGGTTGAGAGTATTTCAACCTATAACAACCTTTGATTCGAAATATATAAATTTGGAGCTATTAAAAACCGAATATGACTTTATTATAAAATAAAATTTTATGTTTTTCCAAATGTTCCCCTCTCTTCCCTTATAAAAGGGCACCCCCTCCCTCTCCTCCTCAAACCATTCGTATCCTTAAAGCTCGGAAAAACCCTACCCATTTCCCTTCTCAACTTCCCTGTAATCATACTTGAGGTCTTGGTCTTCTTCAAAGACAACTTTTAGTGCCCTAAGAGGAGTTTTCAAAGAGGCATGTCGAAGAAGTGATAATATCTATTACCGATTCTTTCAGATTTATTTCTTCTTCTACATCCTCTTATATTGTTGAATCACTAAGAAGTAATGACATCAGTATAAATCATATACTGATATGTAATTATAAATATGAAACAACCCTATTTCACCTTTTATCCATCCTACGGAAAACGAACTCACCACGCGTGCGTACGTATGGAATACCATCTCCACGCCGTGGTGTAATCTGTTTTCCACCACCACCTTACTTGGATGGGTATAATGGTGTAAAGAATAACTATATATGATTATTTTAAATTTATATTGATTCTAAAATAGTATACATACACTTCAATACAATTCCACGATCATGAGAATGATATCATCACTCGGGCCTACGTACGGCCTACCGTCTCAACGATGTGATGCGACTCGTTTTACATGATCTTCATTGAATAATGATTATATAAATAAATTGAATGAATAAATATGATATATATTATACTAATAACATTATTTAAATGAGTTATCTATAACCTAAAAATAATAATAAGAATTTATTTAACAAAACATGCATAAGAACATAAACTAATGAACACCGGAATAACAAGTAGCAATGAAATATTACTAATAAGAAGATAAGAATATGACCATATATGATATCATAACAATTAATATTATTCTTTAATAAGTAAATAACATTATTTAAATCATTATAAAAGAGGTTCGGATATGTACGAAGCAAATCATACCTAATGTAAGGGAAAATCTCACAATCTCATTTTTATCCGAGATTGTTTATATTGTAGAATTTACTGGGGAATATTTATCATCCACATCCATGTTTCCTCACTATTTAATATTATTTCTATCCTCCAACAATTTTTTAAAACTAATTTTAACCATTGGTGAGTTTTTAGTAAAATATATGAAAGGAATCTTTTTTCGTTTTTAGTATGAGGTACTTTTTGACTTTTCCGGCCAAAGTACGAGAAGAATGTTTTTTAACTTATACAAAATGAATGGATTTTTATGATTTCATAGAACATTATTTCTATGAATCTTCCATTATAATTTTTCAAGTTTTTTTTTAATTAAATTCTTTTAGTTTAAAATTGTATGAAATGTTAAGAGATGAAAATTGTTTTTGAAGTAGAAAGGATATTTTCCACAAGAATGGAGTTGAAGTGTTTTATCAAAATTATTTTCCATCTAAGGTAATATAAGATTTTGTTTCTATCCTATTATTAAATTGATTTCATTATGTTATGATGGAATTATTTTTAGGAATTCCTTTTATGGATTATGTTATGATGGCAAGATGTTTAAGAGTCCCATTTTTATTACATGGGTTATGCTATGATATATTCTTTATGATTTTATGGCACGCATAAGAATGGTTTTATTATGAGATGGGTGGGACCTATAACTCCCTCCAATGCATTGGGTAATGATTTATATCTCATTATATAGACATGGATAGAACAAAAAGTTAATCTGGTTCAGTGATACATGACTGGAACGAGGGGTGAACTCAGTTCAGTAATGGACTTTGTCCACTATGATGGTCTTGGCAAAGAGCCTTGACTAATATGAAATTATTTTCTATGATTATGTTTGTATGCCAAAAATTTTCATGTTTTATGTTATGATTATTGGGATTACATTTCACTACTATGATTTATCCCATGTTATGATATTATCATCTCCTTTGCAGGTTAAGATTTTCAAAATGTTATGTTCTTATGAATATTATATGATTGATATTTCTTTTGTTACCCTTACAGAGCATTTGAACACACCCTATTCTATGTTTTCTTTTCCCCAGGTCAGGAAGAAGGGTATTAAGTAGGATACTCTAAAAGTGACTCTAGATATGATGAAATAAATGGGAGACAATATAGATGATTTTTGAACCAGTTGTTTATGTTTCCCAGTTTCTAAACACAATATACCTATACGGTCCTATCATGGTTTTTTATATGTTGTAATTATTATGCTTTAATTCTGAATTAATAACCATGTATGTAAATTATTGGTCATTATAATGTCTTTTATAGTGTTTCAACTACTTACAGGATACCTAAAGGTGTATCATTAAATAAAATAATAAAAGGTAAAAAAAATACTTTAAATCCTTTAATAATTTGAGTAATCCTATTTAGTTCAAGGAATAAGGTGAATTTTTTTTTTCACATGGATATTTTATTGTGATTAATCACAATATCATGCCAATTATCACAATTGGTTCTTGAAATGGTAATAGTAGATATCATGGTAAACTATCTTTGATGTGTTTTATTTGTGGCGGTTTTGGATAGTTGACTTTAATTTTTCCCAATTTGAATGAAGCGGATAGTTAAAATGGGTGTGACTCATAAATCTACTCAATGAAAAAGACTTGATATTTTAATAAGAATAAGTCTCCTATAATGGGAAAATATAAGAACATTTCTACATTTAAAAAAGAAAAGTTATTTTTTAATTATTTATAATAGAGAATGTGATGATAGTGAGATCAAGTAAAATTCACTACCTTGTGATCATGGTGATAAATTATTCACAGGTATGGTGAATGGTGAGGATTACACCTATAAAGGAGATGAGGAAGAATAAATCAACATGGAATTCATTTTTAAGAGATAACTAAGGATAAAGAGTGTTTTAATTAGTAATAGATATTGAGAGTTTGAATATTATAATTATCAGGTAAAAGAATTCGAATAATTTAATATAGTTAAAAAATAAATTAAAACAAAAAAAAAACATTTTTATTTTTAATAAATTTGTTATGAATTTATATATAAGTTTAAGATGATATTGTCTTACTTTGACAAATCCACGTGATAAGAATTTGAAAGATTAAAGGGATATGAAAATTATTTTGAAGAATCCAACAGTATTGATGATAATTTTAATCACTAGTAATATCAATATAGGGATTAAAAACTCCTCGAAGTTAATAATATTAAGGTTTATATAAAAAAAATGGAAATAAAAAAAATCACCTCAAAAGGAGAAATCTATAATTCAATGAATATATAGAAATGGTGACTTGATGAAGAAATATAATAAAAATGGAAATGTAAAAAAATTTAGTAATATTTCCAACATATAGAATTATATTTTAGAAACATAATAATTTTTTTTAAATGGATATAATATATCAGTTCAGAATGGTGATAAAAAAATGAATCATAGTTTTAATAATAAACAATTTCTATAAAATGATTTTATTTTTTTAGAAATTATTAATTTTCTGGTAGCTATTGGAATATAGTAATAAATGATTAGTTAAATGTCACATATTAAAAAAATTATATGATATTTTAATGGAATAATTTTAGGTAGAGATAACTTTCTCAAAAATTTCATGTTTGGAAAAAACTAAAAAATCACGAGTTCTACTGAAGAATGAATTTTAGGTAATGAATATAGTTTATGGAAGATATGATTAACTAGGTCACTTATATAAGAAATCACACAAAACAATTAAAACAAATTAAGTATGAATAATTCTAAAAGTCTTTATAATAAAAAATAAAGAGAATATGATAAAGCGGTAATATTGGAAAACTCTTTAATGGAACCTCAAAATAATTATCCATGGATACTTGAATGTGGGTGATAATCTCATGTGACATATGATACGAGGTATATAAAAGGGGTTTAAATTAATATGGAAGGACTCAACACATTAATTAATGTTGTATTTATCAAAATAAAAGGTTTTTTATTAATGAATAGTACATAAAATAAGATAAAATAAATGAATAAATGTTTTTTGATGGTTAGAAACACAACATACAAAAAATTTGATAATTATGTGATAAATGAAATAAAATTATCTTTTGGAATGATGAATGTTTTATGAAGAAGTTGATTTATGGATATGGTATGAATCAAGGATAGTGAAAAGTATGGATTATATTTCAATTTCGTGAAGTTTAAATTCATAATACTTGAGAATGAAGTATAAGAATGAGTTTTTGAATATAGGGATTCATAACATAGAACTAAATATCATTAAAGTTTGACACAAAGTGACAATGTTTGTTTTGTTATATTGATGAAAATATAGGGAAATTGGATTTTATTCACATTAAAAATGGTTGTATTTTTTATTCCTCACAAAAATGGATGGATATTTAATAAAAGTCATTCCTTAAATAATATTCATTCGACCTTATTTAGAACAATTAAAAAGAAATCAATAAATAATGATAAATAATTTACCAAATTTATTAATAAATTTATATGGATCACATACCATATATTTTTAAAACACTAGTCTCGAGAAATTGGGAATCTTAAGAGTTTAAAGTAAAGTAATAAAAATGAATATGGTTATTTTATAAAGTGATTATGTCCATAAAATAAGGATAAATATAGTTCTAAATGGTTTTAAGATTCCTTAGAGAAACATAGAATTTTATATGAGTAAAGTGTACTATATTTGTTTTCCATTCACTTTTCATGTTAATATTAATAAATAATATAAAATTTAGGTTAGTGTATGCATATGATAAAAAAATTAATGGGTGTGGAAAATAAAGAACAGTTTTGGAAATTGATGAAGATAATAAAGAATTGTTCGGTTATCACGGAACAATTTTAAAAGATGTGTAAAATTCAAATGATTTTCATGAAAAAATTGAGGAATAAACCATAAATAGTAACAAATAATTATAAAATACATCTCATCCAAATTCAGAGAATTTGGTTAAGGTATATAACATCATTTTTGATCTTTTAAAATCATCAAACTGGTAGTTTATTAAGGAAAACATCCCACACATAATTTATTTATTATGAAAAATATAGGA
Organism: Viscum album; assembly: GCA_963277665.1. Classification (NCBI taxonomy): domain Eukaryota; kingdom Viridiplantae; phylum Streptophyta; class Magnoliopsida; order Santalales; family Viscaceae; genus Viscum; species Viscum album. The sequence goes on along the minus strand of OY728134.1, from coordinate 626,717,372 downwards.
CAGGGAATAAATAAATAAAGTATCAATAGTGGATCCATTCCATAAATGATGAATCATACTATAATGAGAAAAATAACACTTGGGAGTTTGTTTCTATTTCAAAAAATCGGAATAAAAAAATAATAAAGTGGGTATTCCAAAAAAATTATTGTAGAGAGAGAAGAAATGAGGAAAAAATAATTTATTGATTACAAATGGCATTCTGAATTTAAATGCATTGACACTAATGAGTAACTTTATTTAGTTTCGAGGATAAAAACTATAATAAAATATCATTGTACTATTTCTTAAAGAATACAATATTTTCCAAATGGATATAAATTTATTATTTCTCAACGGTGATGTTCAAGAGGATGTTTATATTAAATAAACATAAGGATTTCTTCTTAGTGATGATAAAAAAATTATGTTTGAGTAAAATAAGAATTTATATGGGATAAAAAAACTCTAATAGTGTGATATTTGAACATTGACTTGTTTGTTTATTCACTTAATTTAAAAATGAGAGAGTGGCCAATAATTATTTCATATAAAAAAGTGAGGAAGAATATATCATTTTTATCCTCTATGTTTATGATAGTATCATTTATTAAAATAACTAAGGGTTTTTCAAATAGGATTATATTCACATGAAGTGTTTATTTGGATTACAATGTTGTCATAGATGAAGTACATATTAGAAGAGAATAGAATTTTATTTCTTAAGATATATATTCCTAAGAAATTTTTGAATATTTTTATAAAGAATGATGTGAATTTAGTTTCTACAATAATTTAGGTGGGAACAAAACTCTCATAGTATGAATGTTTATATTAGATTGATTAAAAATAATTCAATAAATTGTTTGTGAGCTTAGTCTACTTGAAGTATTCAAGACTAGTTGTTGTATATTTTATCATGTTCAATGAAAGATACCATTGTGCACCTAAGTTGTTTAATTTTATAGTACCTAAGAAAACTATAAACTATATGAAAATAAATATATATTATGGATTGATTTATGATTTTAAATATTATATTATCCTATTGGGTTATGCTGACACTGACTGGGAGATAAGTGGTGATGAATGAATGTCCTTGCGTAGTTGAGTGTTTTTCTTAGGAGATAGGTATGTTACATTGTATACAAAAAAAATTTGTTACCTTATGTAAAATTTAAGTGGAATATGTTTAAACCACATGAGAAAAAAAATATGGAAGGTATTATAAAGTGAGTTTCTCATTATAAACTTGAAATTACCTTTATTGGTGGACGGTAATAATCAAAGTGAAGTAAATATTTTCGGAAATCTATTTTAATATTCTTGATCTATGAAAATTTTAATCATGTAAAACTTTATTAAGTGATGTAAGATGAACTTTCTATATGTATTTATATCCTAAAAAGGTGAAATTATGGGAAGTGTATACTAAACCATTCCCTAAACTTGAATTTTATATATCGAGGATAATGATCAGAGTTGAATTTCAATATTTCTAATTCAAAAGTATGTTCTTTCCATCCCCTATCTCATTTTATATTAGGATTGTAGTTATAAAATGGGATGAAAAATATAAATTCAAATCTATATATTTCCCTTATAGAGCATAAATATCTTATTTAAAGGGAGTATATATTTGATAAGAGTTTCTAAAAGGGGTAATATATGAGTTTAATGTAGTGTGTGTGTGTGTGTGTGAGTGTGTTTAAATCTATGGTTATAGTGTGTGTTTATGTTTGTGTGTTTTTTAAATTTTTATGATATATTTATTGAGTATGTGTGTAGGTTATTATGTTAATGCTTATTTATGGTTAATTTTTATGAGAAGGGATGATTTAGAGAATAATTAAAGTGTTTGTCAGTTATTAGTGACCAATATTATTTTTATTCATCATTTTTATTTACTACACCATGTATACTCATGTATGATTAAAATTTGGGAATAATAACTCATTAAAATATTTTTTATTTATTTTTTTAGTGAAGTTTATTTATATTTGTTTTCTTTTCCAAATATAGTGTTTGATGCAAATGGGTGATTGATATGAAAAAATGTTTTATTTTATTTTAAACACAAAACATTCTAAATATCAATAGAATAAAGTTTATTTATATTATTTAAAGTTAATATTATGATCGATAAAATTATTAAAGATCATTGGTGTGATTCCTGATGGTGAAAGAAAAATTTAAAGTGAAAATAAGGAATTCAAGTGAAATATTTGATTTTCAAAGTTTTAGTGGGTTGTAATTAGACATTCAAAATCCTATTTTACTCGAAAGTGGTAGAATGAAAACCATAATAGTTCTAGTGAAACTATTTTATACTTCTGATGGAAGACATAGTGAGATACTATAGTATCAGTTTTTTTTTATTTTTAGTAGATCATATGATCCTTATAATAGATTTTTCAAGATAATATCATTTTAAATTTATTAAATGTTTCTTCAAGATGGGTACCACATTAGACTAATTAAAAATAACCTGCAAAATCAACAAATAAAATCTTAAGTTATTTAATGTTTTAAAAATTACTTTATGTACAAAAGTTGATTAACATTTGATAGTGTTACTATTAGTAGTTAATTTTTGAATTTAAAATTTAAAATTCAACGTAAAAATAATTTTTTGAAAATGATATGGAGTTTTATAGAAAAATTTTTATAGAATAGTAGAGTTTTTGATTAAAAATAAAGAACTATATACCTAGTAAATTGATGATTTTATATTGTTCTTCGTCAACACAAATTCTTGAATGATGAATACATATAAAATAAACACTTATGAAATTATTTAAAAACAATGTAGGTTTTTTCTTGTTGAGAATTTGTTTATTGAGATTATAATTATTTATTGATGACCAAATATTTATCTATATGTAGTGATATAAATATTAAAAAAGTTATTGGTTGATAAAAGAGAGGTGTTTGTTCATTGAATTTCATAATTTTAGTGACTAATATATGGAAATAAAAAATTTATACTATATTTGATAGAATTTGAATCTTCTTATATAAGGTTGAAGTATCTATCTTGTATTAAAAAGGAATATTAATTATATGTTATGTAAGAGAGAATAATATAAGATATTGAAAACCCCTTCATTCTGGATGGTCATGTTCTCTCCCGACATGATCTCCTGAGCTTTCTCCCCTTGTCTTGCCTCAGTTTCCTTCCAATGGTGTTGGTGAGTCCTCCGAGCCTCTATTTTCTTCATGAAAGCTCCCTAGAGTGACATATTTTCTTATTCCCAGGGTTTCTCCCCTGATTCCTTTTTTGTTTAGGGTTTCATCCCTAACCCTTCTTCGGATGTCCCTTTCATTCCTTCTACTTTGGGTCTCAGTCATATTTTTATTTAAGGGTTTCAATCCCATTTTCTCATTCCTCATTCCATGGTGGTCAAGGGTATCTATTATATTCCTATTGAAGTGTTTCGATGGATCTATGGTCTTTGGTTTTCTTGTAAAGGTTTTTTCGTTGATGTTGTTTGGTGAGTCTGGTGTTTCCTTGGTCGCTGCTTTCTATGGATGTCATGTGTTCCTATACACCTCTTTGGCCTTTAGAGACACTTCTCCATTCTAGTTTGGTCGAGTGCGATGGATTCTAAGTAGTTTTGGGTTGTTTTGTGCATTGTTGCGGGGGGTTACAGGTGGCTCGACCTGGGTTCTAACAACGGGGGGTTTCAGTTTGGATGGGTGATTTCGGAAAAGATCATGACTCCATGTGAAGACTCCATACTTCTCCTATGATGCTATATCTTCGGGTATCACCTCTCCCATCTAGGTTGGTCTGGCAAGGTAGTTGTCACATAAGATTTGGTTGGTGTTGTTAGAGTGTTTATCGGTGTTCGAGGAGGAAGAATATTTATTCGATTAATTCCTTTTGTAGCTAGTATGTGGTCTGGTGAAGGGGAATACAACTTGATGTTGTTAAGGTGATTCGACGTTTTGGTGTGGCGTTGATTGGCGGCAATAGTGGTGATGGTGGAATGGAGTTCAAGAGAGTTATGGTGAGGGAGGCTCTTTGAGAAGGCGGTGACGGTGTGCAGTCCGTGGTGGTCGGAGAAGAGTATGGTAGTGATGAGGCGATGAGGTTCATGTATAAGGTGATGTGATGACGCGAAGGTGGTGATATTGCTGAGAGTATAGGATGACATGGTTATAATGGCGGTGAGGTATCTCCTCTGTGGTTGGTCTCTCGTGTTGCTCACTTTCCTATGATTTTGGGTTTTTAATTGTTGAATTTGAATTTTGAAATTTGAATGTGGCATTTGGGATATGGTTTACTCTATAATTGTTTGTGTGTGCGATGTTTGGAACTTATTTTTGGTTTTTGTGAGGTTACCAATTAGCCAAAAATTGGTTTTTTAATTGAAAAAAAATATTTGGAGGATGAGACTAGTGAATCATATGTTAATACATAATACCATTACATAACAAAGAAGTAGTTATTCATTTTTAATGGTGAACCGTGTAAATAAATTTGTTCATTGTAGTTGTGTGGATCTAGATCATCATAAGTGGTCAGTAAATTTAATTGAATTACATCATAAAATTCAGTATTATAATTAAACCTGAGAAGGAATCTTTTTTAATCATCTTAACTTGTAATTATGGTTTATTAGTGTAGAATAAAAAAAAATTTCTATTAACTAATCCACCACATCTATGTGAATACTTGTGGGGCCTTACTTGGTTTCTAGAAAATACATTAGACTTCTTACTATATTATTGTATGATATCTTTCTCATAAAATTAATTTATGGTATTATGATAAGATAATATATACAGGATAATTTATAATGTTTACCCATAGCGATATTGGTAGGTTTTATATTCTTAAAAAAGTTTAGATTTAAAACATTTTTAATATAAACATTCTATGAAAAATATAAGTCTGAATTTCCCCTTTCCCCAATAATTTTCATTCCCTATTTTTTTTAGAATTTATTAGATCTTCTTTTTGAATGGAAACGGAAAATTGAATTTTCGTGTGATTTATAAACCTTATATTTTTAAAAATAATAACTATGTCATCAAAAAATAGTATTTAAATTAGTTCATCATTATTTGATTTAATGTAAAAAATTATATTTTATTTAATATTGGAAAACCATTATCAATTGTATATGAATATAATTAATATATAAAAATATTTCCAAGATATTTTCAATTCATTTAATAATTATTTTACTAGGAAACTTGATCCAGTTTAATTTTTTTGGGAAAACCATTCCATGGAATAATGAAAACTTTTTTATCTATTTATATATGTAAAAAAAGTGTTAGAATTTAACTATTTAATATGAAAGTCATAATAGGTATAAAATAAAAGAATTAAATGACTTGATTAGTGCATGACAATAGGAGAGAAAATTCCAAAATCATCAGTATATTCATGTTATTGTAAGCCCTTGGAAATACTATATACGTTGAATTTGATTTTAAATTATAATATATTAATAATTTTTAAAAATACATATAAAAAATTACTCAATCATTGTCAATTTCATTGATAAAAATCCTGGTTTTATTTTTTTTGAAAATAAGGAATCTCATAATATATGGTATCCAACGAAATTGTAGATTTTTTAAATTTCATAGCTAGAGTATAAAATTTTAGTTGATTATTTTCCATGTATTGATTAATGTTAATGGAATATATAACCAAATTATCTTGACTGAATCAAGTTATGGCTCAAAAAAACATTCCTTAACTTCAATAAACTAAGAATTATTGAGCTTACTATAAGCCTCCTTTCCTGAAACATATTTTGAATTAAACATAGTTTGATTCTATTCATGAGGAAAAATACAGACATTATTATTCTAATAATTCATTAGGGGTTAAAATTAGACTTATATACACATTTATTATTATGTATATGCTAGTTTTCGTGCCCAAATTGTTTTATATATTATTGTATAAATAACTGATGTATCATGTAATGTATATTAATGTCCATATTTAATCATTCATTTATATTTGTTTCACAGAATATGTTATAATATATAATAATAACTAATTAAATATATTTATTTCTAGGTTATCCATGATTTATGATCATAATCATGGATTTTGATGATATTTTATGATTTTTATGAGTAGGATCACTTATATAGAGATAAAAATGATCTCTCATGGGATATAAGTTATTCAATAGGTCTTTGGATTATCTCATTTAAAGTACACCATATAGATTATAATGTGTGTGTGTGTGTGTGTGTTTGTGTCATTGGTGTTACACAACTGAATATTGGTTATGGGTCATCTGACTTGAGGTTTCCAAATAGGTTTTATACTAGTGAGTTGTTGGGAATTGATATTAATATAAAATCATTTTATAATTTATCATAACAGAGCATGATTGGGTATGATACTTATATATTAGATGGATTTAATAAACTAAAAAAAGATGTTTCTACAAATATGAAATGTTTTACATTTGGTCTCTCAATATAGTTTTGAATATGTGTTTGGATATGCTTACATAATTTCACATGATATAATTATATAAGTTTTTTTCATCTTGGAAATATGTAAAAATAAATAAGTAATATTAAATTTACATTGTCTATATTTCACGACTACTATCGATGCAAAGGATAATGGAACACTACCAATATACCTGTAGTGGATTATATGACAGTAAACTCCTCTATAGTTTAGAATTAATGACATTTCTCTAAACACTAGTCTTTGAGGTCACACATAAGATAATACTAATTGGTATTTTTCTTATGAATTTTATTAGTCCGTACACTAAATTTTATTTTTTTATAATCAATAAAAATAGAATTTATGTCTTTTATATTTGAAATATTAAATTAAATAATATTTAATTAATTAAATTATGTGGTGTTATTATAAAAAAATTATTTATATTATTAATACAAAAATATGATGAAATAATAATTCAAAAATAGGATTTTGGCTTGAGATTTATGTAATGGGATTAAAATCCCATTACATGAATAAATGTCAATAAATTATCTAAAAATGATATTTAAGAACTTCCCTTTTTAGTTTAAACCCATTTTAATGCTCATAAATACACCATATAATGTGGTTTATCACTTCATCCATTTTTGGAGGATATTTATTTCAAATTATTTGGTTAAATAAAATTTTAACTTCTTTTAAGGATACCAAATTCCCATCCAACTATGAATGAAAATGAGGAGAGGTGTAGTTTCCATTCCCTTGTTATAATGAAATGTTGGTTCTTAGATATCTCTAGCTTCAACAATCATGTGGTTCTATTATGTTCTTATTATATATTTTTCTTTAATGTCATCACTTTGGATAGAAAGAGGATTCCATCAAGGTGTATATTATTATAATTATTGGTGGATACTAAATGATTCATGGATTTGATAATTTAATCTTAGTAAAAATATTCGAAATATTTTTCCAAGGTACTGTTATTTTATTGTTGTATTATTGTATGTTTTATTTATTTTTTGTGATTTTATGGTGGGTTTTATTGTTTTTTATGTTCTATGTGAATTTATCATTATTATAAAACACTTGTAGTGATAGATAAATGTTTTAAGGTCAAAAATTTCCTGGGAACACTCATGAATGAACAACTGATATGGTAGATCTCTTTGATTGAAAGCACTATTGTTGATGCAAAGAGTTGAATAGCATAAATAGTTAGGGAAGTGAAGCGCTTTTATAAGTTCATACTAATTTCAAATTGAACTTGTTTATGTGATGGATACAATCTCACTACTCCTATAGTGGTATTGGAGACATACTCAATTAATAGAAAAAAAGGATGGAATATTGTATATGTTTCAAGATATATTTAAATTATTTAAAATTCATAACAGACACACCTAAATCATTAATGGAATGTTATATTTTTTATCACTCTACTTAAGTGTAATTCTGGGTATTGGTTTTTCACTTTTCCCTTGTTTTAAATGTCACATGACATATGATATAGTCCACCAAACCTCTTAAGAATACATGATAATTTCATATAATGAAAATAAATATGGAGACCTATAATTATTATATGTAATATTATTAGAGTCATGAACATAGTATAGGATACAAATGTAAATGAATTATATATATAAGTAATTAAATATTTATAATATGTTTATTGTATGTGAAAGATACATTATTTTGATTGACTATGAATATTATCATTTATGGTATATATGTGATATTTATAATGTTAATAGTGAGAATAAATATAAAATCATTCAGTAAATACCAAAGTATTTGATATAATCTAATAATAAATATATATTCCAAGACCTTAATTGATAAAATATATGGTACATTCTTTTATTCTCATCATTGATATATCTTTCATTATAATAAAATAATAAAAATCACCATACTATGAATATAGTGTGATAATTGACTAGGTAACCCAATCCGAAATCTTCCTAGAAAATTATTGTGCAGAAAAATCATAATAAAAATAGGGAATAATGTTTTTCACTAAACAATATATGATTTTTATTTTATATAATTTATATAGTTATTTTACTAAATATATATGTCATAAGAGACTATCTTAAGTGAGCTAAAAAGGTAAAAAAATGGGTCTTAGGCTTCCATTCTTTCATTGTCCATTCAGGATGGATGTTGTATTAGTGAGAGTATATTCAGTAATAAACTATACTAAATAACAATATACATTATACATATAATGTTATATATGTATTAATTATAATGGCGTAAATTTTTCATACATGAATACTACATCTTTTTTAAGAAAAAAACATAATATTAATACATTTCTTGATTGAAATGTTTAATATATTGGTAAAATTAGGTTATTTCATAATAAAAAATAAACATTATTCAAATAATTCTTATTTATCCTCCTAAGGTCTCTCATATTATCATTATTCCATGTATTCACCTAAGTATATACATAAAATAAAGGGGTGATCTAAAATCCCAGTAAGGGGTGGAATAAAATGAAAAGGGACATGATGCATAATAAGATAAAACATGGGTGAGCATAATCATCATTGTCATATAATAAGTAAAGAATAATGATGAAAATGATGAGGGATAATTTTTTAAAATGTTCATGGATTATTGAATATGAATAATAATGAAACATCATAACATAGTGGTAAAATACCACACATAGGTGTGAACAATGTAAGAATCTTGTTCAAACATAACATATGTGGATAAATAATAATGTCATAACTGTGACCAAATATTGAGTCATGTTCATGAATAATAAACATAATATCATGATATATATAACATTTCACAATGAATTGGAGGTTTACATAATTATAGGCCCATAGGTCATGCTATTAAATGATCATAATCATGCATGCCACACAGAAATAGAATGCACAACAATCATAGTCATGAAACAATCCCATGGTAAGTAATGGGTTTCATAAGGATATTATAAAAAATACATTAAAGATTAATCTTTGGATCCCAAATTATTATCTTAGATAAAATTTGGGCATAAAATATCATTTCATTTGGAAGAGGAAGCAACTCATGAGGAGTTAAATATATGTTTTGTAAAAGAATCTTTTTTGAAAAAAATTAGTTGGCCTAGAAATAATTTAAGTAATGTTGAAAATTATATAACCCAAAAATAAAAGTTAAATAGTAGTGAAATTAAATTTTAAATAAAGTATATGAAATTATATTTAGAAAATAACATAAAACATGCAATAACCCAAAGATATATAGTTGGTTTCTAGAGCCCCTACCTTAAATATCATTATGTTTTGTCTCATTTACACCTATTGGTTAATAAACGTATATTTTTTAATATATGAAACCCGAATTGAATTATATTAATTTATTTCACTATAGATACATAAGAATTATTTTATTTTATTTTATAATACTCTTTGTAAAATATGAATTATTTTTGGGCCATTTTTTCATTAAATTATCCCATCTTGTTTAAATTTTATTATTATTTTTTAAATTTAATCTATACATAAGTAAAATTAATTCCATGAGATGAAAATATATATAATTAATTATTTATATATTATATATAATCCCTACTAACTATCCATGAATGTAGTGATATGCCAGGAGTTCGAAATGTCCTTATAGGCAGTTTTTTGGCCGTTAACAGGACATTTTCAAAAGAGGAGGAAGTGAAGTATGAAAAATAATATGTCATTAATATAATCATTATAAAATGATATAATAATTAATATAAATTTGAAATACTAATTGAAGAATTTTATAAGGTTTGGTTTTGAGAGGAATCAAAAAATGAGGAATAGAAGAGGAAAATGAGAAGAAAAGTTGATGAAACCTTACCCTCTTCTTGGTGTAACTTATTTTCTACAACACTAAAATCCTTGAATGCATGGATTTTAGTGACTCCATAACATACCTATGTATTATAATGGTCCTAATAATGGTAATTTGTATAGATATTTGTATTTTTTATGCATGATAGATGTGGACTTTTAAGGGTAGGGAGAGAGGGTATTTATACTTGAAGAGATGGTAATTCATGAGTTAAAATGTTGAATAAAATATTATGTCCTTGGAAAACATTATAATAGTACAATTATTTAATTTTCATGCAATATTAAAATTAAATAAAATGATTTTAGGAATTTTTATGCTTTCAAAAATCGAATCCATTAGTTTATTTAAAAGGAAAGTGAAAAAATGATAAATTGTTATTTTAATGGAAAACATTATCATTCTAGACATTGTAAAACACATTGTATATAGACACAAGATTATCATAAATATATATTAAATAATTTTATATGAGTATTCATTACATTAAATAAAAACATTCTTAAGGATCCTAAATTTATAGTGCCTTTAGAGACTAGACATAAAATCTTTTTATTTCTTGAATGATTTTCAACATCTCCCATAATGTTCTTTCCACATTGTACTCTTTGTAGAAATATCTACCATGAAACCGTTCTTCATATCCTAGGGAAAGGAAACATAATATAGCATGAGATTTTATGCTTAGTAAGGGTAAAAATGGATATATGTAACCATAACATGAGCATAACAGTATGAGACCATGAAGATAACATTGTAAAAACATATCACGCATATAAAAGATCATAATCTTGAGTCATGGAATAATGATTGATAGTTTATAATACAAGGATCAAAGAGAAATAAAATAAAATGATTCATTATATTATTACAATGGCACGTGACCTGGGATTTTGGTGTACACATATGTATAGATAATCATTTATATAGAAGTAAAGGGTTACTACCAAGACTATCATAGTGGAATTAGTTCACTCACCAAACTATAAAAGTAGTCAAGGTCTACTCCCGTGAACAACATTTTGGAAATATTCCCTTAATAAACCTAGTTCACTCCCAATTCCAGTATTTTCTATCTCATAATATATAAATCCTTACCAAATGTAGTGGAGGTAGATATAGGTCCCACCAGTTACATAGTGAAAATTAGAGATATGTGTGACAAAATATCATAAAATATTCCTTATATCATAAACCATGAAATTAAAAGGATTTCTTAAATAATTAATCATATCATAACCTCTGTAAAATATATAGTTTTCATAACTTTTTCATCATTTCATCATAGCATAACCCATGAATGGGAGTGGGTTTTATAAATATCATGCCATCATAAACATAAACTATTCAGAGAAAGAATAATAATGTTATCCTTATATAATATCCTCAATAAGGCATAGGTATGATAAATGGATTTCTTATTAGATTGAAAATTATTTTTAAAATATACTAATAACATTTAATGAGGGTAAAATATTTCTTTAAAAATAACTTTTCAAACCTAAAAATTCATAAAATCCATCAGAAATGTTTTCATTTGATTATAAACATGAGAACTTATATAAAATGATTTAAAAATAATTTAAAAAATTTATTGAGGAAAATAAATATTATATTAAAATCATTTTTAAAACCTAATAATTATTAATATAGTTTGGAAATCATTTTCATTGAATATAAACATGAAATTTTATAAATGAATTTATAAAAAAAATTAAAAATTTTCTTTAAGAAAAATATCCCTTCCACTTTGAATTTTTTTAACATAATTATTTTTAAAATAATTTTCTTTGAAAATAACCTTGAAAGTTTATAAAATATGATTCAAAGAAAATAATGGGCCTGATATCATAAAATAATATTCATTCTATACATGTAAAAATAATTATTCCTTTCACATTTTCGTTAAAACCCAAACATGCATTGTTTGAAAAATGAAATGAAGATTTATATCAATTTATTTTGTAAAAAATAAATTATGGGTAAAAAATTATTTAATAAAACTTTTAATGAATGCTAAATTAATTTTTTTTAAACACAGTTTTTAATGATAATGTGTTTTTGACCAAAGAGAGAAATAAAGACGCTTTTTCTTAAAATAATTATTTTGAACTCTTCAGTACATAAGGAGAGTAAAAAAGAAGGGAAAATGTATTATAAAAATATAATTAGGTGAGAATAAAATAAAGGAGTTTATTTATATATATATATATATAAATATTACATAATTGGAAGCATAATAATGTGTAATCACAATAAGCGATGAGATTGTAACATAACCACCATACAATTTTAGTAAAATTGAATTGTCATCCTGATGAAAGCATAATGTTAATTAAAACTCATAATATCATGAGAATAAATAAATTCATAATATTACATGCTAAAGGGTCTGTATATACATCTCATAAAAGAAGACAGGTTCATAACATAATATATGTCTCAAATAAAGAAAATTTAGATAAAAATTCCTTATTGCTTTTGTAATGTTTCAATTATAAACCCTATGAAAGAGAGATCCTATATTGGATAGTTAAATAAAAATAATTTTCTGTATAATATAATAATATTAATTCATGGATAGTATATACATCACATAAAATAAATATGTGGTGAATAAAACATGTGACTTATATAAGTAAAAAATTGAAACAGAAATCCATTACCATAAGTCTCGACATCCAACGTACACGTTCGAACCTCCTATATATTAAATATAAGATTATTACAAATATATTAAAGTTAATAAATTTATATTTAATAAAAATTATTATTTACTTTTGTCCTTTTATTTCCCATTTATTAATAAGTCCATATTAAAGTTACATTTTGGGCAATAATAGCTTTTTTCATATATGCTTTAATTTGTTAATTTTTGTCTTTTTAATTTGATCCCGGTTACATAATATCCAAATTTATTACAATTATATATATATATATATATATATAATTATTAATTTTATATTTATTTATATAAATCCATAAAATCAAGAAATAGAGAATTAAATACACTATTCATGGAGATCGTAAGTCGTATGTAGGCAAGAATGTTGTTTTCATTTTATCAATCGATTGAAAAATGAAAGGTAAATAATATTTTAACATTACATAATAATTATGATTTAATATGTATAATATAAATTTATTAAACTTATCCTTACTATATTTTATATAATGTTTAAGTTAAAATAAATCACATCGCTTTGTGAGGCAGTGGGTCATCATACACATGAGCGACATTTTCTTATCCACCACAGAATGAAAAGTAAGAAGGTATCTATGATATCATAAGAAAAAATTATATTAATATCATAAATATCTTAAAAATATGTTAAATTCATAATTACACCCATCTTTAAGAGTTGGTGATGGGGAACAAACTACAATGGTTTGTTAGGCAGTAGTCCGCCATATACACGATCGATAGTTTCGTTTTCCATTGGATGGAAGTGGAGATGAATATAGGTTATTAAATATAACTAATAAAATATCATTATATATGAGATAATGTTTTATTATATTATATGTAATAAGACAAAATTTAATTTTTCTAAATTGTATATAAAAATATGGAGCTCAGTGGAGTTAATTATTTTCTCTTAGAAGAACATCCTTTGGAACTCTTATTAAAGACCTAGTTTTGGTATTTTGGGAGGACTAAAATCTCAAAAAAAATGGATATAGATTTTGGGGAGGGATGTTTCCATGGATTTTTATGACCTCAATGGTTTTATATTTTTGAATAAGTGAATTCTGGTGGTGGCCTTTTATAAGTGGGGGAATGAACCCACTTGGAAAGTACTTGAAAATTTCCCAAAATAATAACAAATTATAATGTAATTCCCAAGAAAAAATATTCCAAATAACCATATATTATAACATGGGAACTATAATATTAAAATATAACCATAAAATATTAATTTTATAAGTTTCATAATCATTATAACCCTTATCTTCTTAGTTTAAGCTCTGGTAAACCCATTTTTACTTTAATCGTTGTAATTACTTTTTTTACATTTTTCAATATTAATTATGGTCAAGAATTACATTTTTCTCATTAGATAACATTAATTATGTGGAATAAAAATAAAAACCCATTTTTCAAAATTCCACCAACATAAGTTGACAAAAATAATTAACAAATAAACCCAAAAACCAGACGAAAAAGTGGTTTTCCAAATAGAAAATGTTCAAAAGTTTAAAAAGTTTTTAAATAAATATTAGGTATGAAATTGATTAAGATAACATAAATTGAATTAATTTATGTTACTTTTAAAACAATATTTAAATTATATTATCTTTTTTAAATCCATTATCTATTTTCACTATTCAAAAAAAATCTTTCATAAAACACACAAAAATTTACTTGAAGATAATATTTAAATTATGATTTCAAAAACTATGTTTATTTTTTCAAATAAATCATCTAAAATTGGAAAAAATTAACATTAAATAAGTTCTCTAAAAATGAAAAAAGTATTTTTTTTAAACAAATATAGTTTTTATGCATAAAATATGATTTATTATTATCTATTATATAGAAAAAACATCAGATGAATGTTAAATATTAAATTGAATATATAATATAAAAATTTATTTAAATTAATTCAAAAAAAGTAATTTTTTTAATTTATTGATGTAAAAAACATTTTTTCACAAAAAGTTATATTTTTTAAAAAATATTTCCTTCATTTTCAAAAAGTTTTTATTTTCATTTCTAATTAATTGGACATTATAGAATTAATTATATATACAAATGTAAACCTTATTTTCATTTTTTAATTAATAATATTTATACCCACCATCCTAAATTGTAGGTCTAATTATTATATTAAATAATAATATTTCAATAGTATTATATGTTTTGTTTAAACTCATTTTTCCATGTTATGCAAGCTATAATCAGCGTTTCATCTAATGAAATATAAACTCTATATTTCATGTAACATAAGCTAAAGTTGGTGTTGCGTATATTTCAAAATTTCAAAGAGATGAGATATATTTAAAAAAAATATTTTAAACAAATTCTTAGGGTGTTATATTTTACCCCCTTTATGATTAATTTATCCCTCAAAATTTTTCACATTGGTACCAAAAAATAAGGATACGTCTACTTCATTATATCTCGAGGTTCCCACATAGCTTCTTTAAGATGGTGGTTTCAACAAAAAATATTGATTATGTGTGTGATCTTGTTTCGTAGCACTTTCTCTTTTCATTCCAAAATAGAAACTAAATATTCTTTTTTATAAAGATCAGGATTCAGTCATATAAACTCTAAGTTTAGTACATGTGATGAATAAAGTACGTACTTCCTCAGAAGAGATACATGGAACACATCGTGAACTTGAGAGAGATTTGGTAGAAGCACCAAGTGATAAGATAATGTCCCAATGTGATCAATAATTTCATTGGGACCGATATACCTAGGGATTAGTTTTATCTTCTTCCTTTTAGAGGGAAATTCATAGAAACACCTTCTCACCAAAATTAAATTATTGATCACATCAAATATTATCATCAATAAAATCATTCAACTTTGTGATACACTTACATTTTGTTGAAAGTATATTACTTTCTCCTCTATTTAATATACTAGCACAGGTCCCAATAGATTTCTTTTTTCATCTTCAATCCATTATGTTGGAGTTCTACAATTCTTTTCATAAATGGATTCATAAGGAGTCAATTGAATGTTCAAGTGAAATATGTTGTTAGGAAAACTCAACTAAAGGAATATTTTGATCCCAACCACCTTTTAAATAAATAGAACAATATCTTAGTATATCTACTGGGGTTAAAATTGTTCTCTCACACTGACTATCTGTTTTATGATGATATAGAGTATTGAAACATAACTTATTATTAATAGATTCTTGAATTATTCACCAAAAAATAATGGTAAACCTCATATCCAGATCATATACAATTTAACGTGGTACTCTATGAAACTCGATGTCTTCTGTAATGTGTATTATAGAAATAGAATCTAGAGATAAATCTTCACTGATATCAATGAAGTGTCATGACATCATTAGGTGATCTACTACAAAATATAATTTCCTCAACATCAAAGATATGTCGATCTCTAAATGTTACCATTAACTTTAATCATTTGTACTCAATTTGTAAAATAAATCTTCCTAAAATATATTTTTCACTAAAATATATACAAAACCAAAGGGTTTTATTTCTATAAATGTCTCTTAAAATATCCATATTATTGATAAAATTCCATCAAATAAAACCTCAAATGTATTTTCAATGACTTTGAAATTATTGTCAACCTTAAAATCATCAACCTATGATTTTTTCTATAACTCTTAAGTTAATATTACATGGATATATACACACTTACAAATATTAGTTTAACCATTATTCCTTATACAAGAACATATTTTATAAAAAACATTTTCATTGGAATCTTGGGTTCATCCTTGTACCGATAGAATATAAAATGTGATTTCATTATTACAAAATCCATGTAAATGGAGATCATCAGATGAAATTTCACTAAAAGATTAATAATAATATTTTCATAGGGATCATTCTACAAAATTAAAAATGAAATTATAATCTAATGATAGGAGGATAAGTGTTCCATCTTAATCATGATTAAATTTATCTATTGATATTGAATGACCATTTCATTTATCCTTTTCCTTTAGAGGTAGTTATCACTTATCATCCATATTAGCCATTGTATTGGGGAACAAATTCATATAATTCCCAAACCTATTGCACTTGAATCACTGGATAATGGGTAATGAATTCAGTTGATCTCTCTCTCCATTCATTTCATTGATTATACTATTCATATAACTTCTACATTATTTTAATCAATGTGTAGGCTTCCAAAACATGTAACACCATCTTATTTCTATCAATCTCTCACCTAAGTGCCTCTTCCACAATTTTTATTTGTATGTGACTAAAATTTCATTCCACCATTTTATTTATTTTATTTATCATGATATTCAATCTTTCTTTTCTTATCAAAACCATGGGAATGATCTAAATATATAATTTATATTACTACCTTTAGTGTGCATCAAATTACATTTTTATATCTACTTAAGTATCTTATATCCAAAATGATTTGATGTATTGTAATTAAGAAAATAAATAATTGAACAATTATACTTTTTAGAATGATGATTAAACCATAATAATACCATGAAACTCTTGTAAAATAATCTTTTTAAGTACCAATAGATTCAATATCCTTCTTTTTTAGATCAAGAAATTACTTCTCTATACTTTTCCATAGAATACAAGGTAAGTACTTACTAAAATATATTATCTTAAACTCATCCCATTACATGGATTCAATTAACATATATTGAATTGTATTTTCAATAAGTTTCCCCCATCAATCTTCCTCGCATTCCAAATGATTGACAAAAAATAACTTTTCCATCTTCTAAATACTGGATAATTGAAAATAAATTTTTAGTGGTAAAAATACATTACTCAATTACTAGAAGATCAGTGGAACCACTAAAAGAATTTTGTAAGTTACTCATAAAGTAATAAATATAATATTTTCCTCTCCTTTTCTCATTTTTATTTTCATCAAGATTCATGGATTGAGAACATTTTTTCTTCATAACAATGATATTTTTTATTCTAGTTGCCATTAAATTTGGATTTTTAGTAGGAAATTAATTTCATTTTCCATTGTATATAGTATTAACATGGTTCCTTTGGGTTATATCCATTAACTAAAATCATAAATCATAGTGTTAGAAACAATAATCATAGTAGAAAACCATATAATCATGAAAAATCATTTATAGTATCTCTAAATCATGACACCTTCTTTTCAATCTATGAAACCTTAGGATTAACCTAGTCCATCAATAGTAATTATTCAAATCATTCATGATGGTTCTTAATGTGTTTGATAATTTCAAAATTATATACCCCAGTAGTGTCAAACTAGTTTTGAAACAATGTTTGTAGTCATTCATTGGGAAATGATTGATTCTAGCTCAATTTTCGCTTTTTTAGTTATTACCCCTAGGTACCTCTCTTCCAGAGCCACATCCACTTATAGTATCAAGATAGGGATGTAATTTTCTGAAATCCACATTCTTTATCATTTAACAAAACTCCAAGACATTTTATTATACTTTGACTCAACCATACACATATCCTTATATGTATTACTAGAAATATAATTAGAAATATCCATAGGGATCACAATAGTTTTTCTCATCCAAGTATCAAAATTTAAACTAAACCGTTCCTTTGAAACCAACTATAGAGACATAGGATTCTAATATATATAAATTACATATTTTTTATGAATATTCATTACATTACACAAACAAACTCTCGAGGATCGAAAAGGAATATCACCTTTGGAGGCTAGAAAAAAACTTTTTATTTCTTGAAATATCTTCAACATATCCTATAATTATCTTTCTACATATTAATATTCATTGAAATTCCCTAATTAGAACATTTTATCATAACATGGGGGAGGAGGCATAACAAACAGTGAGCTCAAATTGTCAGTGTAGTTAAATAATAGAGATGTGTATGAATGAAATAGGCAAAAGGGCATGAGAACATGAGCACAACATTTTAAAACCATACTGAGTATATCAATTATCATAATCATGAGTCGTGATATTGAGATTTGCAGTTTATAAGACATGAATGATAAAGAAATCAAAATACATAGTCTATTAGAGAATAACATTGGCATAATATATATAATTATGGCATACACATAAGTATAAAAAATCATTTCCATATTTGTTAAGGATAACTTCCAAGGCTATCATAGTGGAATGGGTTCACTCCCAAAACTATCATGGTAGTCAAGGATCACACCCAAGTCTATCATAGTAGACAGGTCCCTTACTGAATTGGGTTCACTCCCCATTCCAGTCCTATCTATCTCAGGAGATATAAATATTTTCCCAATTCAATGGAAGGATATATAGGTCTCACCAACCACATAATGAAAATCATACATATGTATACAAAAAGATCATAAAAAACAGCATATCATAACCGATGAAATTAAATGATTTTCATAAACATTTAATCATATCATAACCTATTTAAAAGAGACAGGATTCATAATAATTTCATTATTTTATCATAGCATAACCCATGAAAATAATTAGGTTTCATGATCATCCTTCCATTATAATCATAAACCATTCAGAGAAGTAATATGAATGGTATCCTTGTATCATATCCCTGGTAAGGTATAGGTAATATCAATATATTTTATCTTGGATGGGAAATTATTTTGAAAATATAGTTGACATATTTCTGGATTAAAAAACGTTTTCTTTGAAAATAACATTTTCAACATAAAAATTCATAAAATACATTGGAAATAGTTTTCATTGAAAATAAACATGAAAATAATAAAAGAGGATTTAAAAATAATTTATTACACTTCTTGAAGGAAATAAAAGTTCTTTAAAAATAACTTTTTAAATCGAAAAATATTTAAAATACTTATGAAATAATTTTATTTTAAAATAAACTTGAAATTATATAATTTATGATTTTAAAAAACATTTCTTAAAGAAAATATTCTTTACACATTGAAAACAATTTTAAAAATATGAACTATTTTTAAAATCATTTTCTTTAAAAATAACCTTGAAAATTATAAATAAGGTTTCAATATAGTAATGATCATGATATTATGAAGTTCAATTCATGTCAAACATGTTAAAAAAAACATCTTTTCACATTTTCAGTAAAAAAACTAAATGGGAATTGTTTAGGAAATAACATAAATATAACTATAAAAACAATTTGTAAAAAATCAAACATGGGTAAAAATATCTTTAATAAAACACTGTAATATGTTTAAAAAAATTTTTAATTTTTTTTGAAGTCTTGAGTTTGAAATAAATATTATTTTGGACTTAAGAGACAAATAAATATGATTATTCTTAAAAATATTATTTTAAAATATTGAGTACATAAAGAGTTGAAAGTGAATTGAAAGAATTTATTCTCTATAAATAACCTATGTTGAATAAAATACATTAGATTCTTGAGAGATATATTTTAATATTTCATAATTGGATTCATAATCTTGAGAAATCCATAAAAACGATGAGATTGTAATAAAAAATCCTTAATACTTTGGTAACTTTCAATCATATGTCCTTATAAAATAATAAAGTTATTTGAAACTCATAATATAATGATAATAATTAAATTTATGAAATTACATGTCAATGTAGATACATATACACCTAATAAATGAAGATAGGTTCATAACACAACATATGTCTCAATGAAGAAAAATTGAGGCAAAAATCCCTTACTGCTTTGGTAATGTTTGAACCATAAACCCCATGAAAGGGAGATCCAAAAATAGATATATAATTCCCAGTAATTTTCATTTTTAATAACCATAATATAAATTCATGGGAACTATATACAAAATATAAATGAAATAGGTAATTAATATGGTATCTAACTCAATGAAGTAAAAAGTGAGAAGGAAAACCCTTACCAAATGTCTTGAATTCATTCGTACATGTTTGAAACTCATGTATAATAAATATATTTTCCTTATAAATATATCACCTAACTATAAATATATAAAAAAAGACATATATTACTTACTTATAACCTTTTATTATCCATTTATTAACAAATTCATGTTATTGGTATTAACTACTTTGTTTTTCATATATGTTTTTTGTTATTTTTTATACTTTTAATTTGATCATGGTTCCATAATCTCCATAATTTTAACCATGATATAAATATCAATCATATTCAGTATATATTTATTTATATGAATCCATAAAATTTAGAGATATCGAATGAAATACACTATTCATGGAGACGGTGGGTTGTATGTACGCATAAATGATGTTTACCTTTTCTTGAAGGACTCAAAAAAAGAAAGGTAAATAATATATTACTATTATAGAATCATTATGATTTAATATAAATTATCTATAATTTTTAAATTTATCCTTACTAACTTTCATGTAAATCATAATTTAAATGAATCATATCACTTCATGACATGGTAGTTCCCCAAACACATGATCGACGTTATCATATCCACCATGGAATGGAAAGTAAAAACGTATTCATGGAACCATAATTAAAAAAGTATATTAATTTCATAAATATCATATACATATTTTAAATCCTTCATTATATCAATCCTTGAGAAGTGTTGATGGAAAAAAACTACATCGGTCTACGAGGCGGTGCACCACCAAACACACCATTGATAGTTTTGTTTTCGATTTGATTGAAGTGGAGATGGATATAGGTTTTGAAATTAAATTAATAAAATATTATTATATATGACAGAATTTGTTTATTAAATTTTATTTTTTTATACATCATTTAATGTGGGAAAATAATAATTAAAAGGGATCTTAGCGAAGACAATTACATTATCTTAGAAACCTCCTTTGGATCTCTTATTAAGGACCCTAGGGTTACTATTTTGGGATTAAAAAACTCAATGACATAGATAAGGATGTTGGGAAAGAATTTTGGTAAGGGTTTTCCAAAATATATGTTTTTAGAGGTGTGAATAATTTAATGATGGTGGTGGCCTTTTATAAGTGGGGGAAAGGAACCCAGTTGGATATTACTTTGAAATTTCCTAAAATAATCCAAAAGAATGAATTCATTCACAAGAAAAAAATATTCAAAATGACCATATATTATATCATGGGAAGTATAATATTGATATATTTTCATCCAATATTAATTTTACATGTTTTATATTCAGTTACCCATATCATCTTAGATAACCCCCAGTAAACTAATTTGGACCTTAAGCGTGGTAATTAAATTTTTACCGTTTTAACAATTTATTTTGGTAAACTATTATGTTGAAATTATTAGATACTTTTGATTATTATAATTTCAAATATGGAATAAATGTTTTAAAATTCAATTCATAGAAGTGGAAAAAAATTAATTTATAATTAAACTCACACACACAACAAGAAAGAAAATTTCGAAAGAAAAATAGTTAAAAGTTAAAAAAATATTTAAGTAAAAATTAAAAATTATAATTATTATAATAACCAAATTAAATTATAAGATATATAATTGAAATAAATTTTAATTTTAAAAACATATTCAAATAGTTTTTAGGTTTTTAAATTCATTAAAATAAATGACAATTCTTAATAAAAATAATATTTTTCCCTATTTATTGAAAAATTTATCTTTTTAGAAAATTCTCCAAAAATCACTCCAAGATAATTTTAAAGTTTTAATTTCTAAAATGAATGTAATATTTTAAAAAAAAATTCTAATAATATCATATAATAATTTATAATACAATTGTGCCAAAGGCAACAAAACTATTTTTTAGAAAAATACAGTTTTTAAGCGTAAATTGGAATTATATTTATCTCTTTTCTAGAAAATACATAATATAAATGTTAAATATTTCATTGAATATATAATATAAAAATTTCTTTATATTAATTCACCAAAACTGATTTGGATAATTTATTGATTTAAAACACATTTTTGAGCATTAAAATATGTTTTCAGAAAAATATTTCTTTTATTTCAGAATGGTTTTTATTTTCATTTCTAGTTAATTGGTCATAATATAATTAATAATATATCTATGTGTAATCTATATTTTCATAATTTAGTTAATCCTTTTCATACACTCAATCTCAAAAACTATGTGTTATTTATTATATTGAATAATAACATTTAAATAACATGTTATGTTTTATTAAACCTACTCTTGTGTGTAACAATAGATAAACATAGTGTTGCATGTAACACAAGATAGTCTCATTGATTCATGTAATATAAGATAAACCTTGAGTTTCGTATAATGAGAAGTTTCAATGGGATTAAATTTATTTGTGTAAATATATTTCACAAAATCTGAGGGTGCTAAACTTTTTATGCGAGGAATTTAAATCTATTATCTTGAAATGACTAATTTTCAAAATTAATTTTTTTTATCGATCCATAATCTATAGAATTTATTGTATTGTTATTACCACATGAAAAATGTAATTAAAGTACACCGATTATATAAAACTATATTTTCACTAATTACTTAAAAATTGATGTATTTTAGAAAATTATAAAAAAAATAACACTTAGAAAATCTCAACATGATGATTTCAAAAAAAGATTATTTTATAAAAATAATTTTATAACCTAGTTAATTTTAATTTTTAATATACAAAAGTGGTTTAGAAATAATTTATAAAAATATCATAATAATTACTTTTTTTTGTATATTCATTTTGATACACTATACTATTAATATTAACATAATTTAATTGTGGAAAACATTATTTATATGGAAATAAACTATATTATCAGTTAAATTACTATTCTAATAGTCAATTTACTATATATAAAGGTCATGTTACTAATACAATAACCATGCTACTACTCTTAATACCCAATTTACTATTCTAGTAATCATACTACTTCTTAGAAATACCTCTTAATTAATTCATTCAATATTCACCGAAATTTATTATAAGGTACTATAATTTCATTTTCTAAAGTGTTGATTGGGTTACTGATATTTTCTTTCTTTTCCATTTTTTTATTTTTGGAAGTGAAGATTCTAACAGATTTGGATTATCCAAACTTTCCCAATTTCCCATTTTTATTACAATATAATATTATTAGTTTTCATATGTTTAATTGTCAACCAATGAAACAATATCCATTAATTAAATGAAATGTTTTCGGGTTTTTTGTGTTTTATATCTGTATAATAAAATAAAATATTACACAAATTTATTCAAAAAATATATCATTTATAAATTCTAGGTCATTACATTCTTCCCCGCTTTATAAATTATGTCCATGAAATTTCAAATGATATTCTCAGCTAAGAATAGATGATGGTACTTCTGTTTCATTATTTATAGAGGTTCTCATGTAAATTATTAATATTTATGATTCATCACAATACATTTATAAGATAATTTTTTTTGTTGCATATAAATTTGTCTCCCCGATCCAAGATCATTACTGGATGCTCTTCATAAGAGACTCCAAGAACCTGTTATAGAACTTCCATAATTAGTACATTTGAGGGATCAGATATGTACTTCCATAGGAGAGATATATAGAAAAATCATTATGTTGATCCATGTTTGGGGGAAGATCTACCTGATAGGCCACTGATCATATGCGATCAACGATCTCAAATGCAGCCAATTTACCATGCAATAATATTTCCTTTCATTCCAAAACCACATGATTCTCTTCTATAGTAATATTCCATTGAATTTTCTTTCTCCAAAATCAAACTCCAAGTCCCTCTGATGATTTTTAGAACAAGTATTTTTTTCAAATAATATTATATTAATCTATTTTAAATGACGTGAAATTTCTCTGTCATCTATTGTATAAGATCTAGTCCAAAGAGATTTCATTTACTACTTGTATCCCAATATGTAGGAATTATACATCAAAACCCATATAAGGAATTATATAGATACATTTCAATAATTTTTTTTCAATATATTAATCTATTAGAACTAAAATAATTACATATGTAGATACCATCCTCCTTTAATTTCCATTTAGTATGCTCTCATCGTATCTTTGAGTGTCTTAATTGTCTTTTCAGATTTTCCATCAGTTTGGCGGAGATAGGGAACACTTCAATTCAATTCATTATTTATATAATATTAAATAATTCTCTAGGATTAATAATTGATCCTTAGATAATAATAACAAATTATTCAAAGTGGTTCCCCATGCAGCATCACAAATTTCATTATGTGTATCTTTGAATGTTGGTCAAATGATAAATCTTCCAAAATAGAAATAAAGTGGGATATCGTGGTGAGTAGATCCACCATAAACCATATCCCATTAGTTTTTTGGATATCTTCAAGATACCAGTGACAATGTACATATTTATGTTATCCTCTTTCCATGATGTTAGGGGTAATGTTTTCATCATACCTATGGATTTTTTCACTCTTCATTGACTTATGGTCATACCATGCACTTTTAGGTGTAGTCAACAATTTCCTTCTCCATGTTTTTTCACTGGATTTTCTCTCAAAGATCATGATACATCACGATTCCTCTATAATGCAAGGAGAAAGACGATTTATGTGATTTTATAACAACTCTTTTTATATATCAGTTGATAATTTCACACATAGTGTAGTTATAGACTGAATGAATCCATCTTTATCAATGTGGAATTCAATAAGCTTACCTTACATTATCGTTTTCACTTTATTTTGAAGATCCAAGTGATCCCGTTATTTCTACATGATCTTTAATTTGATAAATGGTGGGAAATACATTAGGCATGGTAAGATTTATTCTTTTCTGTTATGATTTCTAGATCCATCCACTATATATCGATGAAGATAGGGTTTTTATAATTTCACATCATGGATAAAGTGGTAGTTATTTTATAATAAGGGAATCAACAACATTTTTAACCTTTCTAGGATGATATTTAATAGAGGAATATAGTCTGTGAATAACTCTAACTATCTTCGTTTATGCATATTGATTTATTTTTGTGTGAATATATACTTTAGACTCCTGTAATCTCTATATATGTTACAATTCTCACCATAGAGTTTGTTCCACCCAATATTCAATGAAAAAAGTGTTGCAGATAACTCCCAGTCATGTTTTCGGAAATTTTTCTCATGGATATCCAACTATTATGAGGCATAAGATATCTCTTTTTCATTTGTGTGACTATGCAACCCATGGAATTATTTAGAGCATCACTGTATATCACAATCCATTTCCACTTTAGGATAGTGTGAGTAAATTAATAGTTATTATCCTCTTATTTATCCCTATAAATATTTACTCACTTTATTATTTCTATATATATTACCACTTTCCATTTTAACTATGCTAATGGGTTATATAATTTGGAGAATTCTGTAAGAAAAATTGATAGTACACATATAATCCAAGAAAACTATGGATTTACATGACACTTTAGGGTTTGTTTAACTACTAAATTTTCTTTTTCTTTAACGGTTCCATAGATATCCCATCACTTAAGATCAACTGCCCCATGAATTTTACTTTATATAACCAAAATTTACAAATAATGAACTTAGCATACATCTTTTCCTTTATTTGTGTATCCATCATATTCCTTACATGTTCTTCTGTTTTTTCCTTTAACTTTGAGTAGATACGAATTTCATCAATAAAAAATACCTCAAAATTTTCAAGGTACTCTCTAAATAATCTATTCATAAATTATATACATATTTTTAGGGAATTATTAAGTCCTAATTACATCACTATGAACTCAAAGTATCTATATCTTATACAAAAATAATTATTCTAAATATATTCCCTATTAACTTTTATTAAATGATATCAAAAATTATGATCTGCCTTTTATAAGCATATATATCAATGAATTTTATCAAAAACTTCATCATTCCATGGAAAAGGGATACTTGTTCTACCTAGTGATCTGGTCGAGCACCCAATAATTAATGAACAGCTGCATTGATCGATCATTTTTCTTGATGAATAGCATTGGTTAACCCCAAGGTGATTCACTAGGTATTATTAACCCATTTTTAAAATGATCTTATAAATTATTCTTTAGATCCAACTATTTTATTTTAGATATCCTATTTTGTAATTTGGAGATATGATTGGCTCTATGTATGAGTTTTATTAAGAAATACACTTCATGATCTAGGGTAATGATGGGAAACACATTGGGAAATATATCATTATATTCTATCACAATGGTAATTTCCTAAATATTGATGCTTTCCTTCAATATAAACATTTATGAAAGATATGATTCTTCACTGGGTATCAAAACCCACATCATTGAGGGATTGTCCAAAGGATATTTATGATCATTCTTTCATTTGTACTTGATAATGGGATGGTTTGGAATATAAAAAGTGATTTACCTTTCAAAAATTTGACTTGAGATCTAAATAATGAGATCCAATACATGCATAGTATAACATATAATTCCAATAGGGGATGTATTACAAGATTCATTGGATGATTATTCTTATATAGGTTAACTAGAGAAGAGCCTAACACTTGGGTTGAAATGATTTCACCTATAGGTTTATTTATAGACACATATAATTCAATGTTTTAAGGATGTGATTCAATAATTCTAGAAAAAATTTATGATATAATGGAGTTTATAGTTTCATAATCAAATAAATATTTTTCCATTGTTGAGTGAATATGTTCTATTCCTTGTACAAATTATTTTTCATGTTCTACCTCAACGGTTGGGATGGAAAAAGATTTAAAATTATCCCTTGACTTTGGTGGTTGTAGATATTGATTATCCTTAAAGACCTACAGTTTAGTTCACTGGATTATATAGTTCCATTTATCTTTATAGTTGGAGCTTTGAACCACGGGTTTTCTATTTAAAGGTGCCTTCATTTCCTCTATTATGTAGGATAGATTCTTCATGCCTCTTTTAAATTTATAAGACTAGTGGAATTATCTCGCACACTTAAATAATTTCCTTTCCCCTTTGAGGACATTTCCATGATACTTTTTTCCACATATTTGACTTGCAGGTGGTTGAATATTTTTTCCCTCTTTTTAATTCAAAACACTATATTGAAACTCAATTCTTCTCTTAATATCTTTATATCTATGGAACTATTATCCAAAATATATATCTAATTTTAGAGCACATCAATCTAATTATTCATAACTACCAAAGTATCTGATAGCAAGAGTCTTTTAGAGATGTGGTTTTAAACCACTAAATAATCAATAAATTTTTATATTTCCATTGATGAAAAAAACCTAAGGTGGATCTTATAAGCCTTTTGAAATTTCTCTTGAAATACATGCATGATTCACTCTCATTTTTTAAGCTCTTGAAATTCTCTCTCCACCTCTTTTTAAATATTTCAAATGAACTATTTTTTAGGAAATAGAATTTTATATTTTTCCACTCTATTTCGTAAATTTTAAAAAAATTTATTTGTATTTTTTATCAATTCCCTTCATTTATCTACCACCCCATCTATAATATATTTCGCAAAGTAATATTATCCTTCACAAAACATTGGAACATAAAAATGATATTTTCCATTGATTTGACCCACAGTTTTAGGACAAGTGGATCTAAATATCTTATAAATGTCAATGTTCATTTCTAGATAAAGGAATCAATGGATAGTTTCCACTTCATAGGGGAATGTGGATGTTCTATATCATTCAAGTTATTGTTATTATCCCAATATAATAAGGTAATCATCACCATGAATTTTTAAACTCCACCTCCCACTGCATTGATAATTTCATTTGGAAAATAATTTCATGATCCCTCATGTGGTTTGTTGGTCTAGTTTCTCCCGGTTCCCCTAATTTTCTTAAATAAATTTTTTTTAAAAAAAAATAAGTCAATAAAACATGAATAAATAATTTATTCTTATGTGAAAATAAATTCTAAATTCATATCATATGGGATCAATATGTTTAAAATAACCTTCTTCTCAAAATATTTTTATAGGATCATGTATATTAATCAATTATAGGTTTAAAATGAAAACTTAATTTAGTGATATATCATCTATAATGATTTTTTTATAGATCTTGTTATTAATTAAATCACATCCTTATGGAGTATCAAACCAGGTGTGCTACAAGGAATTTCATTGTGTACAAAGTATAAGTCATGTTAATGCCCAAAAAACCCATTCAGGGTTATTAACACTAGGTAAATATATACTAGATCCACATCCTATTGTAGTATCTAAACCATAATGAACCAAATTTTTCATATATTAATATTACATCATTTTTCTGATTACTATTTTAAAATTAATAATTTTTTTGATTTAAAGTTTTAGTATCTTGGGAAAATTATGTTCATTATAATGACTTGAGATTTTTATTCCCTTAAAATACATGTTATGATTTATAACTTATGTCACACGCTACAGCCATCATAAAAAAACCACAACATATTAATAATAAATTATTAAAAAATAAATAATACACACTAATATGGTAAATTAATAATAGTTATTACTTTTAAAAGGTAAATAATTAATAATATTTAAAATTTTATTTTCAATAAAATTAATTTTAATTACATTATATATTTTATTTTAAAAAAATATAAATTTAGAAAATATAGAAACTAAATTTAATAAAATAAAATTCTTTTTTTAATTCATCAAAAAAAAATTATCTTAATATGTAATTTTATGATTTTTATAAAATAATTAGTTTTTAAGTAAATAATGAAAATATTGATTTATCTAATACTGTCACAGTTATATGTCATTGATGTTTCTGAAAATTTTTCATATAAAATTATATATTATAAATTATAATAAATAATTTTAAAATAATATGTAGAATTTCAAATGTCATGCTCAACATTTTGAGAATTTATGTGGCATTTTGATGAAAACTGTTTTGTACTATTTGTCTAATTAATTATTAAATGATGAAAAATAGTTATTGATTTATTTTATTGTAAAAAAAATATTTTAATTATAATAAATAATTTAAATCCATCAGAATCAATATCAATGATAATTGTATGCTAATCATAATTTTTTTTGCATAAAAATAAATTTTCTTATAAATGAGTTTTTACGCGATACATGTGTTGACGTTAAGATTAATTTACATCTGAAAATAAAGTTAATATGATAAAATTATTATTATGTTTTAGATATTAATTTTATTACTATTTATTATGTTTAGATTATTTTTTGGATGTAAAATTTAGATTATTATGTATAATGATAATTACCATGACAATGGTGAAACCATTACTTTAAAAATACTATTTTATTAATATCAAAAAATTTCAATCAAATAAATTAAATTAAGATAATTTAAATAATGAATATAATAGTTTTTATGAGAATAAAAATAAAAATATTAACATTTAATTTTAAATCAATACAAACCAATATTAAGAATCTATAATGGTCAAAATGTAATTTTCCTACTAAAACAGGTTTATAACACATTGTCTATTTTATTTTATAAGATAATTTTATAATATTTATTATTAGAATATGATAAAATATATTTAAAAATTAGTTCAATAAAACATTGTTTTTTTATATGGGTTATTCTATATTCTCAACAAAACATAAAACCGCTTAGTTAAAAACTTGTTACCTAGTTTAAAGGTAAAAGAGAAAAATGTAAAAACATAATGGTAAAAATCAAATAACATGTTTAAAAGATATATTAAAATAAATGGTTGAGTCTTTATCGGTATAAATACACTTAAATATGAATTATTTTAATACTTTTTAGCCACTATACTTTATATAGTGTTATGGAATAATTAAAATATAAAGGGTGTTTCAAGAAGTTATCGTTTCCTAACATTTAAAGGGGGGTCACTTACAACCTCTCAAGCACAATCCATTACATTTAATTACTAATTGTAAATATTAAATTTTAATATAACTATATCACTCTACCAAAAATATAATCCATGTTCACTCATAGTTATCATAACCCAATAAATTTCACAGGAATCTTAAAATATAAATCAAGCCTCGGTGTATGTATTATCTTTTTATTAATTTTTAACTTATTAATATTAATCTTCATAATATATTATCACTATAATAATATGATGGATTTAATTTCATTAGTATACTAATGGTTTTTTATATTAATGGTATAACCCATTTGAATTCATTTCCATCCACCTAGAAAAATAATTGAACGACTATCATGCATGTCTGCGAACTACCGCCTCCACGAAGAATCATTTTTTCGTTTTTATTATACTCTTTCATTATTCATCAAAAAAAATATTGTATCACCATGAAACAAAAAAATATAATTATTATTATTTAATAATTATGTTATTTCAAAAGAAAACCCTCATAAACCATACTCATCGAACGAGTTAATGTGGGTTCAAGTTTAGGTTGATTTAACCACCAATATGAATGATGCTTACAAATATGATTATGGATGACTATGGGAGAATAAAAAATAATATTATCATAATATAAAAATAAATAATTATTTTTATATGTTTGTGTAAATTTTATATTAAGTATATAACTTATTATTAAAATATCATTTTCACCCTATAAAATCATCAAAATAAGACGTTATGAATTAAATTTTCATATAATATAACCAAATCACTTATGGAGTGAAACGAACCCATTTTAAACAAGTATAAGTTATATATTATATAATATTAACTGATGAATAAATAATGAACTTTATATCAAATGATGGGTAGAGATATTGAAATTATTAAACATGTACAAAACAGTTAATGTTATAAACACCCGATGATCATAATGCACTATAACTGACTAATGTAATCATTTTAAAAGTTATAAGAAGGAATATAAAGGGTAATATTTATGGTAATGTTTATGAAATTGGATATTAATTTATTTATGTTTGTTTGTAGGTTGTTATAGTTTTACCTACTAAGGAAACAAGTTATGGGTTTCCATCTCAATTTCCTTTCATTGAGACATGTTTTTGTTATACACCATGTTTACACTGGTATAGTGTAATAACCACACCATTAATTTTTTTATGTAATTATTATCTTATATTTAAATATATTAAAATTTTAATTTCATTTTATATTTCTCAAGGGGTTTTGATTTGAAATTTACAAAGGTTATAAGAAGTTTTTTCTAACACAAACCTTTTACTTAGGCCACAATCACTTTTATTTAACAATAATATTTCATGATTCGTATACTATAACCATTTATGATATTATTTTATGTTTAAATATAATTTTTTTGAGAATTAATTTTTCACAAAAAAATATTCTACCCTTATGATTCAATTATTTTATTAAAATGATTTTTTCTTAAGAATAATTCAAATTTATTTTTATTGATTTTCCTTCCCTATCCATGTATTTTATTCCCACAAATTTTCTAATTTCTCTGGTGGAAACTCATTATTTTATCCCACTTATCCCTTTTCTCCAATTCATTCATTTTAAAATAATTATTTCACCATCTTTTTGATGATTTGGGTTTTTTTATTTGAAAATGTTTGAAAGGGTTTTCCACCCTTTAAAAATATAATGTTTTATCATCCACTCCACATTTTTT
Source organism: Viscum album (assembly GCA_963277665.1). Taxonomy (NCBI): domain Eukaryota; kingdom Viridiplantae; phylum Streptophyta; class Magnoliopsida; order Santalales; family Viscaceae; genus Viscum; species Viscum album. Next base: position 626,685,035 of record OY728134.1, on the reverse strand, counting down.
ATTGAAAATTTTTATTTATTTATAATTTTCCCATTATTAAATATTATTTTTCCATGTTTTTTTTAAAAAAAATTCAACTTTACTTTTTCTAAACTTTATGTCTTTTTCAAGTTTTCATTATTAGAGATTATATTCAAAAGGAAAAAAATTCAATGTAATTTTAATTTTACTTTTCTTGATATCCATTTTGTATTTTCAAGGATTCGGTAATTAGAATGATTTTTATTAAGGTTTTCATAAGCCTTATATTTATATTCACAATAATTTTTTAAAAAATAATTAATTTTTTCTTTGGTGTTTTTAATGGTTTTGTAATTTTTTTTATATCCACTCATATTTATCCTATAAGGTTTATCTTTCGATAAGAAATATTTTTATCATCCATTATATGTTATTATGATATAATTTCATATAGAAAATTAGAGTTTTTATTTTATATTATTTCCTAAGGTCATATTATGTGATTTTTTAAAATATTATAAGAAACCCATTATCTATTTTTAATTGGTTTTTATGAAATGATTAATTTTTGAATTTTATGTTTCAAAAACATTTATATATTATAATATATATGGGGCCCATATATTTTTTCAATTTATTAATTTAGCGTTTATATCTCATAATAAAAGGATGTAATGTGTGAGAATTTTAATTTTTCACAATAAAAAGTATGGGAATTATTTATTCACAAAAAAAGCCTGTGAATTTTGTTTGTTCACAATATGAAGTGCTGGCATTTTTATTATTCATAAAATGGATCATGTGAATTTGTTTGTAAAAAAATAAAATAATGGACATTTGTTTCTCAACATATAGTATAAAAAATTATTCATAGTTATGTAATTTCCCTAGGCTTATAGTTTTTCCACATTTCCATGTTTTTTATCAACTTATGCCTAATTTTCAATATTTGTTTCATTTCATTTAAATGATATGTATTTATGATTCAAAATTATTTTATAATTATTTAATACTTTTATATCATTATTTCATTTTTATTATTATTTATGTGTTTTTTAACCATGTCATACCTTTGAGTCTAACGATTTTTTATGATCTTATGTTGCTCCACCATTTTCTATGATTACCTCCCATGGTCTTAGGATGATTTATTATGATATTTATATATTCCTTACTCCACCTTTTTGTTTTTATTCTAATACATTATGATATGTTTTTATTTTATTGAGCATTTGAGATCACCATTATCTTGTGTTTCCATTTACCTAGGATGTCAAGCAAAGTAATGTGTAAGATGTGTCTAGGAATATTTCTTAAAGGAATATATTTTGGGAGATGTTGAAGACTTGCTATGGATTATGTCGTTGTATATATAGTTTTAAAAATGTGTATTAATTACAAAAGACATGTGTCTTTTTGTTCATGTTTTAATATAATTCTTTACAAGTATAAACCAAGAAATATCTTGGGAATTTTTTGTAAAGATATATTTTATTAAAGACATGTATTTACATGATGATAAGGTGTGGGTTGTCATGGTTGGTATTATGGTAGGGTTTATATAAATTTTGTGATTTTGATGATATCAGTTGAGGATAAATTGGGAGTCATAAATGTCATGAAATATTGATAAAGTAAGTTCTATTATAATTTAAAAGTTATAGATAACCATTTATCTTGGTTGGGTTAATATTTTGGTTATTAGGATAAGATAAATTCAATGAAAAAAAGGGATAAATTTAAGGTATAAATTTATCTGTAAGATAATGTCATTAATTATTGCAAAATAATATATTGTATGGTTTTCCTTACAATAACACCCCTCTATAGATATTACAAGTGGGTGCAGTCTTTGAAAAAGATATACCTAGGTGTAATAACCTTAAAAGGGGTGTATTGGCTATTAAATCAATCATCACCTCATGCACAAAAAAGTGGAATAACTAAAAATCTAGGTTATCACTCCTAGAGTATATGAATTAGTTAATGAAGTTGTTTTTATGAACCACTATGAAGAATTTATTTCCAAATTATCATACTATATTGGGTTAAGAAGTACGGGGGAACACAACTTAAAGTGAACAAGGTAGAATAAAGAGAGTTATAGGATTCACTAAGCATGAAATAATTGAAATGAAAGTATCATAGGTTGAAATAATGTTTCAATAGAGAATACATCATAGGATTGAGATTTAAAATTAATATTGGTTCCTTGGTTTATTATCATAATAATTTTATATTTGTTATTTGTCTGAAACATGATCATGAGTATAAATCTAAGAAGGGTTTGTATCCAAAAACCAATATTCACTATAAATAAATATATGTTCATACATAAATGGTTGAGAATATTAGTATATTTCTATTATGATAGAAAATGTTAGTTTTATAGTCTTATCTTTTGTAGTTTGATTGATACCATAATAGAAATTAATTTTTGATAATCATAGTTATTTTCATTAGTGATTGATATTTGTTAATGACATCATAGTATATTCTAAATTTATGAGGTTTATATAAAACATATAAGGACTGTTCTTTAGTATTTTGTTTTCAAAGGTATGGAAACATATATTATATTGAATTATTAAACTTGAAATGTGATTTTGTGAAAAAGTTGAATTTTTTGAGATACCTATTTATGAAAACATGATTAGGGTATAAAAACTTATTATGTTAAATATATGCTTGATATTGATGTAATATAGAGTTGATTGATTATGAAAAAGCATGTTAGATGGTATTGGTAATCTTGGGATTGGTAAATTATTCATTATATTTTTAGTGATATTTGTACCATTTTGGATATTATATTGACTAATGTCTTATTTAATGAACTAGTGGTTGAATATAATAGTTAATTTTAGTGGAATATATGATTTTCCTATGGTTTAATGTCTTGGAGATTCAAATGGATTTGGTAAAGGTATACTCTCAAGAATATAACATTAGGGTAGGAAAGGTATATTGTTATAGCTTAATATGGTAAGGTATAAGTCACATTAGAAGTAATATCTATAATAATATATATATTAAGAATTAATTATCCTACTTACATTAGTATATAATATATAAAATTTCAAGGACACAATTTACATAATGGGGTAGAATGTAATAACTTATGATTTTGGATCCTAAAAAATACATGTCATTTTCTGTAACTATTGTCACATGCTACACACTACATAAAAACCCAAACAAATATTAATAATAAATTATCCTTAAATCTAAAATAAATACTAAGATGGTAAATAGTTATTAATTATTACTTTTAAAAGGTAAATGATTAATAATATTGAAATGTTCTTTTATATAAAAATTGTTTTTTTAAAATTTTATATTTTATTTAAAAAATGGATAAAATTAATAGTTTTATAGTTAAAATTTTATAAGAAATTTTTTTTTGAATTTCCCAAAACAAAATTATTTTATGTTTTAATTTTAATATTTTTCTAAAATAATTGGGTTTAAGGTGAATAGTGAGAGTACTAATTTTGTTAACACCATAAATTTTATATGTCTTATAATTGTTTGAAAACATTTACCATAAAATTTTATATTATAATTTATAATAAATCATTTTAAAATAATATATTTAATTTATAAACTCATACTTAACATTTTGAAAATTTATGTATCGTTTTAATGAAAACTATTTTTTCAACAATTTTACTTAATTAATTATAACTATATGAAAAGAAGTTTTTGATTTATTTAAATTAATAATAATTAAAATGTAATATATATTTTAATTTCATTGGAATCTGTTTTATTAATAATTTATCCTAATCATAAATCCTCTTTCTTAAAAATAAACATTTTCAAAAAACTGTTTTTTACGCAATTCATGTGCAAAATATGATATTAATGTCCGTACGCATAATAAGATAATTTTATAAAATAATAATTATGATTTAGATAATAGTTTTCATAGTATTTAATATGTAAAATATTATTTTAGGTATAAAATTTAGATTTTTAGTATTAGTGTTAATTACCTTGATAATGGTGAAACAATTATTTTATAATTATTGTTTTATTAATATAAAGGAATTTCCAACAAATCAATAAAATTGAACTAATGTAAATAAATAATATAACTTGGATTATATTCCCTTAAATAAATATATTAACACGCATTTAATTTTTAATCAAAACTAAACAATATTTAGAATCCAGAATGGTCAAAATGTCAATTTTATATTAAAACTGTTTTTCTACACATAATCTGTTTTAATTTAAAAGATAATTTTATAATATTTAGAATTATAATTGAATTAATTATATGTTAAAATTATTTCCAAAACACAATTTATTTTATATGAATTATTTCATATTTTTAATATAACATAAAATCACATTTTTAAAAATTAGATACCCAGTTTAAAAGTAAAAGAGTACAATGTTAAAACATAATTGTAAAATCCATTTAATATGTTTAAAAAATATGTTTATGGAATTGGTTGAGTGTTTATAGACCAAAATATGGTGTTATATTCACTATATAATCAATTTTGATCCATTTACCATGGAATGGTGTTAATGAATTATTAAAATATAAAGGGTGTTTCCAAAAGTACCCCATTCTTATCTTATAAAAGAGTATCACTTACTCCCATTCAAAAAACAAAAAAAAATTTGAATTAATCATTTAAAGTATTAAAATTTACTCTATATATAACCATATTCCATAAAAATAATCCCCTATATTCTCATAGTTATCATAATTCCTTCAATTTAAAGAGAACTTCCAAGGAAAAATCAAGTCTCCAATGTAAGTATTATCACATTCTTAAATTTTTTATCATAATATGACTCATAAAAATATAGTATCACCATAATAATATGATGAATTATTTACCATTATTATAATTATATTTTTTTTAATAACTCTAGAACCCTAATTTATTCAATTCCATCCATATAGAATAACAAAGGAATGTCAATCGTGCATGCGCACAGACTACTACCTCAACGAAGAATCAATATTTTTTTATATTTTTGCATTCATTATAAAAAATCCTAAATATTTTTTAGACATAGTATAAACCTAAAAACCATTCAATTATTTTCATTTCATAATGATATTATGTTAATAGAAACACTTCTTTAATCATACTCACAAAACTAGTTAAAGAAAGTTCAAGTTTGGTTCGATTTAACCACCTACATGAACGATGCATTAAAATTCAATTTGGAAGACTATGGGAACTTGAAAAATAATATTATTATAAAATAATAATAAAATAAATATTATTATATGGTTATTTAACTATTATATTAAGTATATACATTTCTATTAAAGTATCGTTTTCGATTGAAAAATTAACCGAAATAAGACGTTATCAATATGGTTTCCACATAATGTAATGAAAACACATGTGGAATGAACTGACAATAATTTAAATAAATATAAGTTTTATATTAAAAAATATTACATTCTTTATCAATAACTAACTCTGTATCAAATGATGTGTAACAATATCAATATTGTTAAACATACACAAAATAGATAACGTTATTCACACCTGATGGTTATAATATGCTATAAATTATTAATTTACTCATGATATAAATTATAATAAAAATAATAAAATGTAAAAATTTGTGGAAAAGGATATGAAATCATATATTAAGTTAGTTATATTTTTTATAGTAGGTTAGAGTGTCATTTACTCAGAAATAAAATAGGTTAAGGGTTTTTGTCTCACTTTCCTTTTGTTGAGACGATTTTATGTTATACACCATGTTTATTTTGATATAGTTTAATTACCAACCAATTTTAAGTTTTATATAATTTTTAAATTATATTTAATTATATTCAATGTTCAATTTCATGTTATTTTTCTCATAGGTTTTTGATTTAATAGTTATGATATTTTTAAGGGTTTTTTGTGACTTAAGTCGTTTCCTTATGTCATAATCACTTTTATTTAAATATAACCTTTCAACATTGACCTAATTTACCATTTTATTATTTTATGTTGTATTTACACAAATATGAATGGGTAAATCATGTTTCACACCAAAACCTTCTACCTTTATGATTCTATTTTTTCATCAAAATTCATTATTGTTAAAAATAGATCCCATTTCATTTAATGAATTTTCCTTCCCTGTCCATACTTTTACATATCACTAATGTTATCCTTTCCCTAGTTTAAAATAATTTTTTTTGACCTAATGGACCTTTTACTCCCCTTTATTAATTTTAAAATAGTGGTTTTCCCATATTTTTAACTATGTGGTGTTTCCAACAATACCATTTCAAAATGTTTGAAAGGTATTTTCTACCCTTTCCAAATAAATAGTATTATCATCCACTCCATATTTTATTTTCATAAAATTTATATCTTTTTAAAGTTTCCATTATTAGAGGTTCTTTTTATAAGTAGTTTTTTTTAAATTATTTTCACTTTCCATTGTGGAATCTTTACATCCTTTTCAAGTTTGCATTATTAAATATTATTTTTAAAATTAAAAGTTTTCAATTTATTTTCACATATCCTTTTTTGATAATATTTACCTCTCTTAAAGGATGTTTTATTTGGAACTCATTATATTACAGTTTTCATATTGCTTCACTTTCCCTTAAAAAATGTATTTTTTTAATGAAATTTTTACTTCAATATTTTTAAAATGATTCATGAATACTTTCATATTTTCAGTTATATTTACCCTTGATGGTTTACCTTTCATAAAGAGATGTTTAGATCACCCTTTATATGTTATTATGTTATGATTTAATTTGGAAAATGATATTTTTGATGTTCTATTATTTCTTAGGTTTAGATTTTTTTTAATGTTTTAAGAAACCCATTATATTTTTTCATGGGTTCTTTATAAGATGATGAATTTTTTATTTTTAAATTGGCACACAAAGGTATGGATTATTAGATGTGTGGGACCTATATCTCCCTAAAATTAATTGTTAAATTAATTATATCTAATGAGAAAAGGGTGTTAAGACTGAGAATTTTTTTGTTCACAGTATGAATCATATATATTTTTTGTTCAAAATATTAAGCGTGGGAATATTTTGTGTTCTAAAAAGGGATAATGGGATTTTTATTTGTTCACAACATGAATATTGGGTATTTTTTGTTAACAACATGAAGCATGAAAATTTTGTTTGTTTGTAACATGAATTTTAGACATTTTATTTGTTCACAATGATATAATTTCGCTATGATTATTATTGGTCTACGTTTACAATTTATTTATCAAGTTATACTAAAGTTTCAAGATGCATTTCATCACTTTGAAATTTTATGTTTTCATGATTCATCCATATTTTTAAACTATTCTATACATTTATATCAATATCACATACTTCATGATCATTGATATGTGTTCTTGATATTGGTTGTAAATTTTATTCCAATCAGATTTTTAGGATATTATGTTTAACCGTTATGTTTTATTATTAGCATTCATGGTATTATGATCTTTTATTATAATATTTATGTATTCCTCATTTTCTCTTTCTTGTTTATGTTCAAATAAATTATGGTATGTTTTTACCTGATTGAACTATTGAAACTCCTTTTTGTAAAGTAAAGTGAAAATATTATGAAAAATACTTTAATAATGTTCAAGAACAAGATAACCCTAAGGAGGATCAATGGGACTTTCCGAAGTTAACTCGTGCATGCATAATTCTACATGTCAAAAGGCTGATGCAGCCACCCTACCTGACACCAAAGGTAATGAAACCCCTGCATAGAGAACTTCTTAAGATAACCTATTCCCATGACTTATGAGGTTAACCACCTTCACCTTGAGTCCTATAATTTCATATAAATAGGACCCATGGGCTTCTCATTTGAAAAATTAAAAAATCAGGAGATGCTCAAAGCTCTTGACACGCAGCCCCTTCATCTAGGTCTCAAAAAAATTTCCAAGAAGCTCTCTGAAACCTGAGAGAAGATGGAATTAAGGGGGATAAGTGAGATCAAATTCCCTTTATGGTACCTAACACAATACACTTTCACAAGGTCCCATTATCCCCTAAAGAACATCCACCTGCACAAGGCCCCTCTCTATATTAAGGGACTTGTGTGAGACCATTCCAAGGAACCCTGAGGAGACCTGTGGTGCCTAGGATAAGACCTTACCAATGTTTTGTTTTCCAAGTGTTATATCTATCAAAGCATATTCATCTCATGTAGCACTATTCCTCCCATATGTGATGCATTTTTGGTTCCTCCCAGGTCCTACATCGATCACTTACACCCAGCACCTCTTCCCAGTACCTTTACCTAGCACCTATGCCTATGACATATGTGATCCACTCTTTAAGTCCTACTCTAATACACCAATGGAAGAAATAATCATCCTTTTTCTCTATTTTCTGCAAGGTACCATATTAAAACCTCCATCAAATCCTACGTACTTTTACAACCATGGGGAGTGGCACTCCAGTATGTCCCCCATTTGGGTGTGTATTACTTCAATTAGAGGATTCTTGTACTTGTCTTTTTGGCCGGTCAAGGTCATTGGGTTACATGTGAGTGTGTATCCCCATGATCACGAGATCCCCTACCCAAGGGATAATGTCTGGGAGTTCCCATTCTGCAGTACAAGATCTAGGACCATGTCTTACCTTTTTCATCTCTAAAACCTGAAGCCTTCAGCTCCTAGTGGAGAGTGCATGGATTAAATGTTATTTTCCATGGAATGAGATCCTCTTCCATCCTTAAAAGACCAATTAGGGAATCCCTCCTAGAGTAATTTCTAGGACATTCTTGAAAGAGTATGCAACCCTTCTCCTCTTTTCCTCATGTACATCAGATCATATTGGGTATAGTCACTAGAGTCCCCTCCTCCCTCTGTCATAGCCCCGACCTGATCCACCAGTGGAGGAGGATAAGTGTGTGGTTTACTAGATATTATTATTCCTCTTGTCCATCACATTCAATCATGACCCATTATTACTTTTGTGATTAGATGATATCTATGATCATGGAACCCACACACTCAAACGCATTTTTCAGTAGAGGATCATCCACTAAATCTTCTTCTCACCATACCTAAAAGTGACTCCATAGTCATAGGTCCTCAAGTCCATGTATCCAACCTCAGTGAAATGTGGATCATGTGTTTTACCATATACTCCATTTTCTCTTGTTTCTCACATAGATTAGGACTCACATGGGTTAAAAGGTTGACGGTTTTCATTACATCCACATGATACCAAACCTTCGGGTCATCCTCCTCAAGAGTAATATCCAATCGAAACTATCTAGGACAACCATAATGCATAATCCCCAAATATTTAACCATGTGAACATTGATTCCTACAACAATTAGGATATGTAGTATGCCCACCTATAGCCTGAGAAAAATGTACATCCACCTCAATATTAAAGAACAATCATAATTCCATTAATGTGGGAATCCTACTACAGAGTAATCCCCAATACAAACCTCCAAATCACCATGAGTTGAGACATCCCTCATTTAATTTTTATAGGGAATCCTTTTCTATAATAATCCCCAATATAATCCACTCAAATGACCATACTCCCCTAAAATACTAATCTTCAATGTCCCTCTATAAGAGTATGTCCTTACAACCTAACTATGTGGGATTTGATTCCTATTAAAATGTGATACGTAGGAATCCTACTTGAGGTTCAAACTAAACACATCAAATCAAACCTCTTCACTCTGGGCCACATTCCCAATATGGTCTAATTTGTCCTGGAAATCCTTACTTCTTCCATGATCACTATGATTCCTTGGAATACTTCCTACACCAAAATTTGACTAGTCGCCTTTCACCTAGATGTATTTTACATATGATGTTAAACTGTAAGGTTAGGTCCTTATCACATAACCTTAAAAGGTTTAATATTCCCCATTAAGAGGAACTGTACTAAAATGGTTCTCTTTCATTTCATGCAGACACGTAAGAATCCAATAACATGGGTTTAATGAAAACCTAAAAATAACTCATGTCTCCCTAGATAAAGATACACTCAAGAGTGCCCCAATAAGTGGCTAAAACCCAACATCATCATAATAATGACCAAAGAATCTCAATCATTATATAAGAGGATACAATTGATGGAGAACCTGAGATACATAAATATATCTCTGATTATAAAGAACCTCAGATATATAAAAATGATTATAAACTCTACACATGTTAATAATTGGTTGAAAATTAAAGGGAAACCCAAATCATACATAGGAAATAATAAAATATTCATGAACATGTCTTAAATCAATAATATTTTCCCAGAGTAAGAAATAACATCCCCTACCATCCTCCCAACCAATGTGAGTTCTTGAGCATTGTTTTCCAAAACATCTCTTTGAGAACCTGACTTTGGGAAGCATGTCCCTCAAAGATATATAACAATTCGGTGTTTCCAGTACCATGAACAAACCCATTGGAATCCGTTCAGAAACAGTGATCCTAACATGGATGATTTCATGAAATTCAACCCCTCAAATCGACCATCGGGTGATCAAATTCTGTTGGAAACAAAAAAAATGGTGAACTCGATGTGAATCCTTAACCAATATAATAGCATCTCCCTCTTATCAAGAAACATTCTCTGTTAAAATGAAAGAGGTCCATAAAAGATAAGTAGTCATGCACAAGTTCAGTCAAATGAGATGTTACGTTGAAAAAGATTATTTTTTATGTTTTTCATATATCCACGAACTTATTTCCAATAACTTCATTGAATTAATTAATTTTCTTCCATATATCACAAAATAATTACCTATCAACTAGTCAAGTTGGGTGTTTATCTACACAAAGATGCCATCACCAACCCATCATCTTTAACGCTGGGTATCTAATGCACTAGTCTAAAAGTAATATTAGAATGGTGAAATCCCAACACTGGAGGCCACCTAGCAGGCCCTACAGCACACCAATCCCCATTGATAATCTAGTCAGTGATGATCGGTGGATCTGAAGAAGACAAAACCGACCGTCATCTTTAACCATTTGAGATCCTATCCCAAAAATGCAATGACAAATCCCTCTCTTATTTCAAGGATGTGGATCAAGAGACCACATACGATCTCATCCTTAAGACACATGGGTCCTTATTATGGGATACTTCCCACAATCACTACCACCAATTTCATAAGGTAGTAACCCCTCCACATAATGATGGTGTTATCCATAGATGACTAACCTAAGTCATCCCGACATGGGCACATAAGACGACATGTCGTGGGTAGCAACAGGTCAATAGGGAGTTGGTCCACACCCCTCTTCCATTCATAGAATCCCACAAACCCAGTTTGGTGGTAAATTTCAAGAAAGAAAGTACACCCCTCAGCCTTTATTTATCCATCTAGTTGGCTTTCCCAGCTGTATTCAAATAATACAATCAACCTCATACGGCAAAAAACTCTCAAGAAAGAACATACACATTCCTACACCCACCAAGCCTATCAGTAGACTTTTCTGTTAGTACCCAAATAATCCCACAAAACATGTTTTATGGAAATATTTAAGTAGTTGCACCCACCTACCTATATCCACAATGCCTTACAAAAGCCTCATTTGGTAGCACCCAGAAAAGTCAGTCAGAAAGTCTCGTTTACAATAAGGGGATTACCCAAAACTTTGCCCTGGCACATGAGTAATTTTAGTATCCACTGATAGGAAATGTAGTACAAGATCAGTCACATAAACCTAATTCAAATATAGAATAGTAATATATCCTCATTACAGTCTCTAAAGTCACCAAGCATATCCTAAAAATGGTGAAAGGGTTGATGCAGATCCATGACCATGTTCTAAAAAATTTCAAGGACATCATAATAACCATGATAGTAGTGCCCAGGGTATTAACACATGACCTTTCCCAAAAAATGGGATGGATAACCAACATGTGAACCTAGAGAATACACACACCTCTACTTCCATATAGGAGGGTCATGGGAAAAAATCCACCATGTTTTATGGATAGTTATGTTGGGAAAATACAACCTCTCCAACTAGAGTTAATTGTCCTATCTCAATGGACACTCAAAGGCTAGAAAAAAAACCTACCCATGAAAAACAATTTCCTTATAAATTGTTCTCAATCTCTTGAGGGAAGGAATCCAAGAACCAGCCTCACCAAATACAACTAGAAAACATTAAGTCAATCTATAACTCTTCTATACTGAACACTGGAGTTATTTATGACCTCATATGATTATCTATGTTAGATCAATATTCAACTCCCACATTAAATAATTATGGAAGTAGTTGTAGTAGTAGTTATAAAGGTACTTCTAGAAATTTCACCATGAAGGCTTGCTTCATGACCAAAATCTGATCAATCTCAAGATCCCATCTCATGATGAGAGCCACATCTCCCCTCCATGTGGATAGAAGATCAAGGAGAAATAGGGTCTTCCCCTAGCTATAATCCACCATGTTGGGGCCCCCCATTATAGTTTTTGATGTGAATGTTCTTTACATAGTAGTTTTTCACATTGTCAAGATAATTCTCTGATTGGAAATTTTGTGACATGAAGTCCCTCCTATCATGAGGCACTTTTGAATACAAGGCCAATCATATCTAATGTCTTGTCATTAGAAGGTGAAATTATTTCTCAATAAGAATAAAACATAAGGTGACGGTCATTATCCAAACCTATTTTGGATCACCTTCCCTCCAAGATAGTATAGGAAATCCCAACCAATCTCACTTATTATGATAAAGCATCAAGGAAGCATCCACTATGGTCATACCAGGTAAAGGAACCTCTGGAAAAATATGAAGAATACATGCTAAACATCTGGGAAAATTTTTCTCAAGATGACATATCATTATTTTTTTTATTTTGGTTATCCTTCAATACGACATCCTATAGGAATTTTCATAATATTATGTGCATGACATCCACCTTAATAAATGGAAAACCCTTCATTACATGAAAGTGAAAGTATTATTATATGATGAGTATCAAACACATGCCAATATAATAGAAGGGTAGAAACACCAAATTGACTTGGAATCACTCCTGGATTCATGAAATCCATTGATAAAAAATATCATGGATCCCTTCAACCTTCATGCCTAGGCACAATAATGAGGTTTCAACAGTTGATCACTGATACCCCATCTCTTGTTTACATCCGAGGATGGTGTTCTAATGGAGAGTTACATTTCATTTCACTCCCTAACTATAAAATCACACTGAAGGTTATAAGATGAAATTTTATATCTTCAGGACATCTCCAACAAACAGACCATATCTACGAATGAAGATATGATCAACAAAAATAGGCCCTGACCGACTCACATCGATATCAGTTCAGAACATAGAAGGTTGTTGAAATTTGTTTCATTAAGAGTATAAGAATATTGATAAATCCTCCCTCTTATAATATTTTATCTATCAGGTAGCATAAATGTAATAAATAGAGAAAATAAATTCAAAACTTATTGATCATAGTACAAAATGAATGATGCATGTGATGAATCTGATTTCCCATGGCCCTCCCTTCTTGAAAAACCAATGTTTAGGGTGTTCTTGGAGGCAATGGTTGATCATTTCAAGAGTTTTAAAAATTTCTAGTTTTCAATCGGCATGTCAGTGTGTCGGAATGTTAGTGTGTTTTCATGTTAGTGCATCACCATGTCAGTGCATCCGCATGTCAGTGCATCAGTGAGTTAGAGGCATCACCATCTGTAGGTCGAGGCATTAGTGAGTCAGGGCATCGGTAGATCGAGGCATTAGTGAGTTAGGGTGCTGCTAAATCAAGGAATCGGTAGGTAGAGGCGTTGATAAGTCATTGCATCGGTAGCTCTACATAGGTGAATCACTCACTGGTGACTCATTTGTAGTTTTCCTAGTTTTTCCCAGTTTTCTGGTTTCACCCCCCTTACATTTTATTTGACGTAAATAGAGTTTAAAGCCTTCTTCGAGCTTTTTTAAGGAAATTTCATATGTTATTAATTATATCTTTAAACATCCTAAGGTAACGGGAAATTTGAGATACCCAAAAAGTGTGATCTTAACCATGATCCCACATTAATGACTTTTAGAAATAATTCTTCCCCTAAAATAGGATCTAGTTCTTCGAGGCCGCGATCTTTTCTTCCTTGTGTGTTTTATGTTACCCCTTGGTGTGCCTAGAGCCTTAATCCCAAGATGAGTAGTGCTCCTGTGCTAGAGCTCTCCTGCTCATTTACCTTGGAGTTCTTCCCTATGCTCGCACGACCCCTGTTCTTGGTTCCAGGAGGAACTTTGATCCTTTGATCATCTAGTAGGGATTCCTTCTGTCTCCCTTTAATTTATTATTGTGCGGGGTGGGTTTACTAATTATTCATTATGAGGAAAATTTGAATAATTTCTTAAATAAAGTAATATATAAAAAGGTGATATGATCAAAAGATAACAGGGTAATGAAACAACAGGTTGAGAGTGTATTGATGTTTGATCACATATTTTATTTTTATTATCCTTGTTTCATTATGGATTGATTGTGGCTATATGCCTTTTGAAAATAATGGCCATTGGTGGTCTTTTCATTTGCACTGCTGGTGTCCTGTTTGTTTTGTTATGATGTTTGATAACCAGTCATTTCATGAAACCTAATTAAACACGTGCACATGGTTAATTGAAATGGAGGCCCCAGGATAAAAAGCCTTGTTTGATCACCCCTATTAATCATGTGGAATAAATAATGTTGTTTACTAAATCTATATATATATACATATATATATATATATATATCATGTTGTTAAGTGTGGCTAATTGTTGTGTTCTTTTGAGTTTTGTAACTTTGTGTGAGTTGTGTGGTGCTGTTGTTGGGAGAACAGTTGTGCATACAGGGGTGGATAGAGGAGTTTCTTCCATGAGAAGGGTGTGGTATAAGTGTATTGTGGGGTTTTGGTTTAATGGTATTTGTTTTGCACTTTGTGTGTGGGGTAGTACAGGGGAAGTTTTGGTATCCTAGTTTGAGAGACATATTGATTGTGAAACAGATGGAATAGTAGGTAGTTGAAGTGCCTTTATTTGTTTCATGGCCATATAATGATGTTGGGAATTGGGACTACATTGTGGTTATAAACTTTTATGTAATGGGACTGCATTTGGGAATTGTTGGGTAGTGCAGATACAAGGATGGGTTTTGGGATAAGTATTATGCAGTATAATTTATAATAATGATTATTGGAAACAGCTGAATAGATGTCTAGGAAGATTGGGGGTTTGTGCAGTGGACTGGAAATCTGGTTTTGCTCTATTGTGTAGTGGGACTGTAGTTTTGTTTTTCTTGTTGTTTTTATTTGGTTTTGGTTTGTAGTTTCCTGATAGTTCTGGAATAAATTACGGGGAATCCCTTATATAAGTAAATGGCGTGTGGTTAAATGAAAAGGGTTTGGGATTGTGTGGTTGTTCATAAAGAGGTAGCAGGGAAAGTGGTTCAGAGTGGGAAGATTGTCTGTTTCGAAACCCATAGGTTGGGATGAGTGTTTGCTTATATATATATATATGTGTGTGTGTGTGTGTGTGTGTGTGTGTCTAAATTTTAGTTCCCTGTGATTTCTATACTCACCCCACCCTTGTTGAGCACCATGTACCGAACACCCCCATTTCTTGGGGGACAATATCTTTCCCAACATGCCAAGGTGAAGATGGATGGCTGGTTACTAGCTTTCTTCCTCACACCCTCTTCCAATTCCTTACCGCTCGATCATATCCAGGTAGGTTGTAATGGCTTGAGTCTGACTATAGTTCCAGATCATTTGTGAAGGTATTTTGTGGATGAGAAGAATAAGTTTTTGTGGGATAGGATTGTGTTACCATGTGTCTTCGAGATGAGGCCTAGGTTTCTTCACAAGAGAGTCGTGGTTGTTGTGTCCTAGGATTCTGTTGTCAAGATTTTTTCTATTTTAAGGCCCATGTGTATGCGAGTGGGTTGTGGTAGTGGGACTACATATGATAATATTGTTAGTGTCATGATGTTATCCATTAGGGATGAGTTGTTAACCAGTGGGAATGTGGTGTCGGGTACCCAAATATTGATGTGCCTATACTACTACTTTACTTGACTTGCACTATTTGGTGAGTGTGCCTTTATGAGTTTGGGCTGGTTAGTATTCATTGGTAGGTGATTTGAGGTTCTGTTGTTTTCTCACATAGATGTTAGCATGTTCCCTCACTTGTGCATGGGTGGATTTACTTTTCCTATAATTTATACTTGTATACTCACCCAACCTATATAAAACTATTTTCAATTTTTCAGGAATACTTTTAAGACCATACTAGATGATACTAGCTCATACATCGGGATTAGTTGTTGTTTCTACTTGGTATCTTTTATTTTGGTACCTTACTTTTGAGTTTGGTTGTACCTTGTATCACCTTTACTTTTGAACATGCATGTGGGAATGGATTTTGGATTTACTTTTACTTTTGGTATCTGGAGTTGCTTGGGATTTAACATCTTATCTCTCCATCATGTTCTATAAATGGGAAATTCCTTCCATATTATGTTAAATTCTATACCATTGGTTCTAGTCACCACTCTGATGCCTATTGAAGGTGGGACTCGGGGGGTCATTATATCTCCTTCATCTTGAGGAATAAAGAGCGTAAAAAATGTTTGTCCCTTTCGTCATCTAGATGAAGGTGGGTCATGAAAAAATGGCATCGAAGGAAGGTTTTGGGAGTTTTAGATATAGGATGGAGTTTGAGATAGGCATAGTGAGGTTTGAATGGGTTGGTAGGGAAATGGTGTTAGGAAATCTTGGTTCGTAAGATAGGACAGTGAAGACCGGCTATGATATAAGATTTTATGGCCCTCGTGATATAATGCAAGGACTCTGGACTTATTGAACTACCAAGTGATGCTTCAACGTTTGTAGGGTAGAGACCCTAGAAAATGTACATCCATCATAATGACTTGTGTTCTTGTTTGACTTGGTCATTTTAGGAAATTAAATAAATACTGACTTAAACTGAATTTAATAGAACGTTTTAGCACTAATTGGGCTTAGGATTTCCTTGTTTCCTTTTGAGATATGGCACCCAAACATCTCCCACATGTGTTATGAGAAGTACATGCCCAACATTTTGACCTAGCTGAGCAGTGGAGGGTTGTTCAAGAGGAGGAGGATGAGCAGTGGTAGAATATGCTTCGCGTCTTCCAGCGGCAAGCTCCTGGAAAGTATGAGGGCAACATCATGGATGTGGAGATAGATAGTTGGATCGAGAAGTTGGTAATAACTTTCAACATGATCCAAGATCAAATAGGGTAAGAGGTTTTAATGGGAGTTATCCAGATATGAGGAGCAGTGTTTTAATGGAGGACACTTTACCTTGGGGAGAGGAAGGAGACTAATATCTCATGGGCTAACATTGAGAAGGAGTTTCAGGTGGAATTCATTTCTTCCATGATTTAGGTCGATAACAGGAAGGAGATACTCTCCCTCCAGTAGGCGAATATGTCGGTTAGGGAGCTAGGGATCAAGTTTATAGATCTCCTGCACTTCTCACTAGATCTCTTTCTGGATGACGAGTCCCAATAATGATTCTTAGAGGATTCACTCCAACCTTACCTTTTGTATGTTGTTAATCCTTTCACTCGACTGACATACATAGAGGTTAAAAAAGGATGAGGTAGTGGAAAGGTTTCACTAGCTGGGAGGTGAGTTGTGAGAGGGGAGCCATCCGAGTTCGTCAAATGGAAAATCCATTAGTAGCAGGTCTTTGATATAAGGTCCTTCCAGGTTTCAGCTAGCAGGAAGTAGGCCCTAACAGTTCCAGTTTTGATCACCTGGTCCTCACCCTTTCACCATGATTCTGGGACCGAGTTTCATTGTCTATGGAAGTCATGGAGTTCTTCTAAATCAGTTCCTTGTATGAGAAAAATAAAGTGGGGGTGGGTAGGTTCAGCACCCAGCTTAGCAGCAACAGTTTCTGGTAAGGCCATGTTTGCAGTAGGGGCAGCGAGCTCCTGCTCCAATAAGGGTAGACAATGTTGGGGGAGGCCAACCTCAGGGTGCTTCTTAGGGACCTTGACCAGGTAATGCTCAAGGAGGTGGTCGAGATCAGGGAGGTAGAGGAGTTGGGCATGGGTAGTTTCATTCCACAAAGGTAATATTTCCAACAGATCCAGAGGTTACTCGAGACGAGATTAGTATTTTTAGTACTCTTACTTGAGCTGTGTTTGATTCAGGAGCTTCCACTCCTTTTGTGTGCCTATTCTAGCCAATGCTTTGGGTCTAGAAATAGAGAGGAATTTTGTGCCCCTGGTGTGGAGTACGGAAGTTGATGGTCAGACGATTTTGTTTGATGTTTTCTGGAGGTGTAGACTGATAATGGGGCCACCTCAGTCTAGTGGGGATATTATTATACTATAGATGCATCCATACGATGTCATCCAATGCCTCAAGTAGTTGTTTCTTTGTAAGATTTTTTCGAATGCTTCTAGATAAGGGTCGTGTTCTCAGATATGGGCGGTCAGCACGTAGATTTCATTGGTGAATAGTGTTTTCAGAAGGTCAGCTAGCATGTCGAGCCTCTTATTTCCTTGTTAGTTGAGTTATCGGTGGAATCAGCTGATATAGAGATGATGGAAGTTCTGGGGTTGTCAATGAGTTCCCAGATGTCTTCTTCGAAGATGTTGTGACTCTACCCCCTCGACGTGACGTTGATTTTGCAATAGACTTGCAACCCGGTGCTCATCCGGTTTAGATGGATCCCTATCAGATGGTGCCTTCTGAGTTGTGGGAGTTGCAGATTCAGGTTGATGACCTAATGAAGAAGGGTTTTATCCAGCCAAGTGTGTTGACATGGGGTGTTCTAGTCATGATCACACAGAATGCGGATGGTGTCCTAAGACTATTCATAGACCATTGAATACTGAATCAGGTGATGGTCAAGAACTTTTATCCCCTTCGAGGATTGACAATCTTTTAGACTAGTTAAAGGGGGTAGTTTGGTTCTCTAAGATCGACTTACAGTCTAGATGTCACTAGTTGAGGGTAAAGGAGGGTTTCATCCTGAATACTGCTTTTAGGTACTAGTATGGGTACTTCGAGATCGTGGTCGTGCCCTTCAGTGTAACGAATGAACCAGCCATGTTCATGGATCTCATGAACTCTATTTTCCATGTGTTCCTGGACCAGTTCATCATCATGTCATTGAATACATCCTTGTTTACTCAAGGTTAGAATAGGATCATGATGAGAATTTTATGATTGTCTTGGAGGTCCTCTAACACCACCAGCTATATGGGAATTTGTCCAAGTGCATGTTCTAGACATGATAGATGCACTTCCTTGAACATGTGGTGTCCTAGGAGAGAATATTAGTGGACCTCTCAAAGGTCCAAGAGGTTGTTTCTTGGGAATCACCCAAAAATGTGGTAGAGGTTCATATCTTCCTAGGTGTAGAAGACTATTATCATACGTTCATACCTGACTTATATCGAGTTACAGCTCCATTAATGTATTTTACCAAAAAAGATCAGGACTTCGTGTGGAGTGAGCAGTGTCTGGAAGATTTCAGATATCTGAATGGGGAGCTGGTCATTTCCCCAATGCTAAGGTTTCTAGAGGAAGGGGTGATGTTTGAGGTGTTATGTAACGCTTCCGGCATAACCATGAGAAGTGTATCGATGCAGCAATTAATAGTAATATTTTATGGGTCTAGGAAGTTACGTACTCAAGAATGTAATTATGCCACCCATGATCTAGATCATTTAGCGGTCATGTTCACACTAAAGTTGTGGCGGCATTACCTCATCAGGGATCATTTTGTGGTCTTCACAGGTCACAAGATCTTGAGGTACATCATTTACGAATGATACCACAACTTTTGGTATCCAATGTGGATGGAGTTCTTATAGGATTGTGAATTTAAAATATCTTACACCCTAGGTAAGGGGAATGTGTTTGTTGATGCCTTGAGTAGGAAGTTACTGAAGGAGGTATTTCAGGAATCTACGAATTCTTGGAAGGCAATGGAGGAGTTGGTTGCCTTGCACCTGGATGTTGGACAGGATAGTGGAAAAGGTTATCTATTTTAAATGAAAGTGTAGTCTTCCTTAGCGAGACTTGTAGGGGAGTCTTAGTGGGGAGACTCAAAGGTTGAAGTAATGTGTGATTTCATTTTCCTGGGTGATTCTTTTAAAGGATGGTCAACGGATAGCCAAAATCAGATGTTGTTCCATGGGAAGATGTTTTCCCTATGGAAATGCAAGAAGGAGTTCTCCATGACTTCCATATCTCACCCCTAGAGGTGTATCCATGAGTCTATAATATTTACTGAGGCCTGAGGGAATATTTTTTGGGGTTTGGGGAAAAGTGGGAAGTGGCAGAGTTTGTGAAAGATTCCTAGTGCGTCAATAGGTGATGGTCGAGAATAATGTTCCTGGTGGTCTGTTTCATCCCTTGGATGATCCCAAGTGAATGTGGGATGACATCTCTACGGATTTTCTCATAGGATTACCCAGGGGACATGGATGATGTGATTCTATTTGCGTAGTGGTGGACCAGTTGATGATTTCTTATCACTTCTTGGTGATCAAGGAGTCAAGCGCAATGGGTTCCTTAACACAGAGGTATGTGGACGAGGTTGTATGGCTGCATGAAGTTCGAAGATCTATTATATTATATCGGGATAAACATTTTACGTCATGAGTTTGGAAGGGATTATAGCATTCCATTGGCACCCAATTAAACATTATCACTTCCTTCCACCCTCATACAGATGTTAAAATGGAGAGGACTATCCAGACATTCGAGGATACACTACAAGCATGTGTTATGGACTTCAAAGGACCGTGGCTATGACATTATACCCTAGTAGAGTTTACCTATAATAATAGTTATCACTATACCATTGGCATGTCACCATTTGATGCGCTCTATGGAGGACCATTTCATTTACCCATTTACTAGTCATAGGTGGGGGAATCTGCACTTCTTGGACCAGAGGTAGTGCAAACACAACGGAGAAGGATCAGCTTATGCGTGAGAGAATGAAGGTGGCTCAGGACTGTTAGTATTCATATACCAATCATTAGAGTGGGCCCTTGGAGTTTGAGGTTGGGGACCATGTGTTCTTAAAGGTACCCCCTCTATAAGGGAAACAAATGTTTTGAAGAAGAATCAAGCTTTCTTTTAGGTTCATCGGACCTTTTGAAGTGTTGGTGCGAGTCGGAGAGGTGGAATATCAGTTGAATTTTCCCCATGGTTGGAGAGGATCCATGATTCCTTTGAGGTCTCTCATCTTCATAGATATATACACAATGACTCCCATATCCTATACTATGTATATTTGGATTTCGAGGACGATGTGATGTTCATGGAGCGACTGGTAATAATTGAGGATCGTAAGTAGAGGGAGCATCGTGGGAAGACAATTCCTTTGTTTCTTGTGTTATGGAGGCATGGTGGTCTCTAGGAGAGTACATGGGTGTGAGAATCATATATGTGTACCCAGTACCCAGAGTTGTTATGAGTTTTCTCTTATGTTTTTATTTGTACCTTTCTTATGTTGTATGTTTTGACCGCACTTATTGTGTGATACATTGTTTTACCTATTCTCTGATTTTGTGTGAAAATTATTTACTATCTGGAGGGGATAACTATATCCCTAATCAAGATGCATTTATGAGGATGTGTTTAAACCAATGCGGGTGAGATAGTGTTTCCCAAAGTAGATAGTATCTTGAGATAGATAAAGGAGCTCCCTAATCCATATGTCTGGATGGTGTGACCTTTGGTGTTTGTGTGGTTACTTGGGGTAGTGTGGAGCCTTAGTGTTCGTATATTTTTTCAAGAAATATATTAAAAGGATGTGTTCTAGGATGTTGAGGTTTTCATTCCAGCTTTAGAATAACACAAGGTGGTTTTATCTTGAGAGGTATCTTAAGGGGTGGTTGTTTAGACCCTCTCTCTTCTGGTTTAGTTTTGAATTCTTGAGGATGAGAATAGATTAATAGGTATCTAATGTGATGACTTGGATTTCCTCAATCCCTCCCTTTGTAAAAAAATAGTGTTTAGGGTGTTCTGAGTGGAAATGGTGGCTCATTTCAAGAGTTTTCCAAATTTATAGTTTTCCATCAGAATGTTTGTGCATCGACATATCAGTGGGTCGGCATGTTAGTTTGTTAGCATGTCAGTGAATCGGCATGTCAGTGTGTCGGCATGTTCGTGCGTCGGTGAGTTCGAGGTGTTTTCATCAGTAGGTCGTGGCGTCAGTGAGTTAGGGCATCATTAGGTCTAGGCATTAGTGAGTCAAGAAATCATTAGGTCAATGCATTGGTAGGATGAGGATTTTTTAGGTCTAGGATTCGGTAGGTCATTGCATTGGTAGCTCTGTGTTGGTGAATCACCCATCAGTGACTCATTTGTAGTTTTCCCAGTTTTTTCCAGTTTTCCATCTTCTCCCCTCTTACTTCATATTTGATGTAAACCGAGTTTAAAGCATTATTTATGCGTTTTTAAGGTAGTTTCAAAGGGTATTAATTATATCATTAATCATCTTAACGTACAAGGTGATTTGAGATAACCAAACCGCATGATCTTGACCATGATCCCACATTAATGACTTTTGGAAACTGTTCTTCCTTTAAAATAGGATCTGAAACTTCAAGGATGGTATCTTTCCTTACTTGTTTGTTTCCTATTTCACCTTGGTGAACCTAGATCATTCCTCCCTAGAAAAGTCATGTGCCCGTTCTAGACCTCTCCTGATCATTTTCTTTAGAGTTTATCTATACTACTCGCGCGACCCCTGTTCTTCCTGCAAGGATGAACTTCAATCCTTTGATCATCTGGTAGGTATTACTTCAATCTATCATTAATTATGCATCACATGGGGTGGGTTTACTAATGATTCCATGTTAATAACATGTTAATTCTTTATTAAATAAGGAAATAAATAATAAGAGGATATGATCAATATATAATTGGGTAATAAAATACCGGGCTGAGTTTGGATTGATGTTTGATTTCCTATTTTATTTTTTTATCTTTTTTTTCTTTAAAGATTGATTATGGATGTATGCCTTCTGAAATTCATAGCCATTAGTGGTATTTTCTTGTCATTGGTGGTGTCCCATTTTTTATGATGTTTGGTAATCATCCATAACATGAGAACTGTTTAAAAACATACACTTGTTTAATTTTAATGGAGGCCCCAGGATGAAAACCCTTGTATGATCACCCCTGTTTATCAGGTGGACTAATGAATGTTGTTTATGAAATCTGAATATATATATATATATATATACATCCTAGTGAT
Organism: Viscum album; assembly: GCA_963277665.1. NCBI lineage: Eukaryota > Viridiplantae > Streptophyta > Magnoliopsida > Santalales > Viscaceae > Viscum > Viscum album. Next base: position 626,661,839 of record OY728134.1, on the reverse strand, counting down.
AGGTATGGATGAGTGTTGTGTTCTTTTGAGTTTTGTAACATTCTTTGACTTGAGTGGTGCTATTGTTGGGAGCACGGTTGTGCGTACATGGGTGGACAAAGGAGTTGGTTCCGTTAGAAGGGTTTGGTATATGTGTACAGTGGGGTTGTGGTTTAATGGTAGTTTTTGTGGGATTTATGTGTGGGGGAATATAGTGGGTGTGTTGGTATCCCAGATTTAGAGACTAATTGATTGCGGAATGGATGGACTTTTATGCAGTCGAACTACCTTTGTGTCATGGTTGTCAAACAATGTTAGACAGTGGAAATGTGATGTGGTTATGAACCTGTATGTAGTGGTACTACATCTGGGAATTTTTAGGTAGTGGGGAAGCAGGTATGGGTTGTGATAGAAGGATTGTGCAGTATAATTTTAAATAATGATTGTTGGCAACGACTGAACAGGTGTCTAGAAATACTTGGTGTTTGTGCTACGGACTGTAAATCAGGTTTTGTATTATTGTGTAGTGGGACTGTAGTTTGGTTTTTCTTGTTGTTTTGGTGTGGTCATGGTTGGTAGTTTCCTGGCAGTGCTGGAAGAAATTATAGTGAATCCCTTATATAAATAAATGGCATGTGATTAAATGAAATATGGTTTGTTTTGTGTGGTTGTGAATCTTGGGGTTGTAGTGAATGTGGTTTTGAGTGGGTTGATTGTTTGTTCAGAAACCCGTAAGTTGGGTTGAGTGTTTGCTTATATATATGTATAAATTTTTGTTCCTTGTAATTTCTATATGTACCCCACCCTTGTTGACCACCATGTGTCGAACACACCCAATTTCTTGGGGGAGGGTGTCTTTCCCAACATCATGGGGGGAGTATTGATGGCTGGTTACATAATTTCTTCATTTAACCCTCTTCTTATTTCATATCTCTTGAGCATATTCGGACAGGCTGTAATGGATTCAGGATTACCATAGTCCCAGATCATCTGGGTAGGTTTTTTGTGGTTGAGAGGCCTAGGTGTTTGTGGGAAATGATTGTTTTCCAATGTGTTTTCAAGATGAGGCACAGGTGTCTTCAGGTGAGAGGTGTGGTTGTTGTGTCCTGGGTGTCTACGGGTGGGATTGTGTGTGGTTTGAGGACCGGGTTTGTGTATATGGGTTGTGGTAGTGGGACTATATATGGGAAGAGTGGTAGAGTCAAGACGTTAGCTGTTAGGTTTAAGCAGTTAACCAGTGGGAAAGTGGTGCATGGTACCCAAATATCGATGTGATTATACTACTACTTTACTTGACTTTCATTATTTGGTGAGTGTGCCTTGGTGAGGCTAGGCTAGTTAGTATTCCTTGGTAGGTTTTTTGAGGTTCTGTAATTTTCTCACAAGGATGTTAGTATGTTCCCTGAATTGTGCACGAGTGGCTTTAGTTTTCCTACTAGGTATACTTGTAAACTCACCCTACATATATAAAATATTTTTTAGGTTTCCAGGAGGACTTCAAAAATCATATTGTACTTTACTAGCTTGGGAATTGAGATTAGATACTGTTGCTTCTTGGTCTATTTTATTTTGGTACATTACTTTGGATTTTTTTATACCTTATATCAGCTTTACTTTTTAACATGATTGTGGGAATGGATTTTGAATTTACTTTTACAATTGGTATCTAGAGTTTCATGGGATTTACTATCGTATCTCCCAATATTGTTCTATAAAAAGGGTAATGACTTCTATATTATGTGATATTCTATACCCTTGGTGCTAGTCTCCACTCTGAGGCCTATTGAAGGCGGGGCTCAGGGGTTCATTATCTCTCCTTCATCTTGAGTAAGGAAGGGCATGCCACTTTGTAATCCCTTCCCTCATTTGGAATAAAGTGGGTCGTGACATTGAATTGGGTCCATGCATGGAAAAAACACTGTAAAATCAAAATGGAATACATAGAAATAGAATTCGGGGTAGTTTTGGAGCAACACTAGCCCATAGGGCTGGGGGAGTTTTAACCCAATCCTTGAGGTCAGCAAACCAGACATGAATGGTTATAAAAGTAGAATAGGAATAACCCATTCCCTATGGATGGGGGATTTTTCACATCAATAATCCCATCATCAAGAATCAATTGTCTCCTGACTAGGAAAAATGCTACAAAATGGATCCTCCCATTTCTTACCATCCCATGATTTAGTACCCTAGTAATGTATGTGTGGGACTAAACTATCTAGATATTCTACTCGGATTACCATTCACCAAATGGTTCCCAGAGAATCATAAAAGTAGACGAAAATTCCTTATTGGTTAGAAAAGAAGATAACATCACAAAGACATTGATAGAACTCCTATAATTCATTTTTTATTAGTGAATTTCATAAATGAAAACCATGTATATTCTATGGAACATGAGTTAAATTTAGAGGAGTCAAATGAAGAATTTTGGGTTCATAATGAGGTCCACCCTGAAACAATTGTAGGAGTTCTATGTACCCATAAATGGAGGCTTTTCCTAAATCATGCCATTCCTTCAAACAATCCATCCTTACCTCCATAAAAGGAATATAATACAGAAAATGGTAGGGGTAAAATTGTATATCACCTCCCTCTTGAAAAGTATAATCCCCTTTATCTAGAATAAATAATTTCTCTAAAATAGGATTAGATGTACGAATTTAATAGAACTAATGAATAACTACTATGAGGCATCCTTCCTGCGGGACATGTCCTACAAGAAGATCCCCAACATGCACTTCTAGTTTGAATATCTCAACAAATAGGGTTATCTAAAATGGTTGAATCAAATCTAGAAAATACACTCAAGATAGGATACCAACAACCAATATACTTGGATCCCAAAGCAACCTATCTAGAGTTTCCCCCCATTGGGTGTGAAACCAGAACAAGGCTACACACATCCTTGTAGGCCTTACCCTATAGGATACCCAAAAAAAGTACCAGCAGTTCCACCACTAATGGACCTATGGTCCACCACACCCATTAAATCTCTAAACACTACATCTTTTTTGTCTTCAAATCATCCATGCATTCCTTGAATGCTTATGAACACTATTGATTCTCTAATGGCTCGATTTGAAAATATGGAAGACTGGCTTACACCAACACAACTGGGAATGAAGCCTTATCTTGAATGGGTAGATCCAAGTCATCCCCTCCAAACATTATTAATCCTACATTTCCATTTTATAATGGATTGGGATACCCATAACATCATTTTACACGTTTCGTCTCTCTTTGTGATCCCATGATGGGTACTTATAAATAAAAGGAGGTGTTAAAACTCAAGTACTTCATATAATCACTGCAAGGACCTAAATCTGTGTGGTACACAAGTTTCCAAGATTAGTAAATCATGGTGTGGGAATACCTCTTGTAGATTTTATTCTTCCAGTTTAGCTCACTATTGCAAAACACAATAGTCTTTGACCCTACTCACTTTAAGAAATGGTAGAATGAAAGAGTATCATATTTCATTACTCGGTGGAAAGTATTGACATACACCATGAAACTACCACTCACTCAATAATATTTTTCTTCTATCTATATATTGAATCTTCGCTATATGTTTCACATGATGCTTATCCTTATGAAATACAAAGAAGGGTTTCAGGACCTTTCTACAATTTTTCAAAAGTGGAAGAATACATCACAGAGACTAAATCCAAGGCCCGGGTAATTCCATATGCTCATATAAATAGAGCTGAGAAAGAAGCGGTTGATACTGTTATTCTTAATAAATCCCCTATACTCACTCCAACTTCAAATCCTACATCATTTCATGTGGTTCCACCTATTTTGCGCTAGTAACAATTTAAAACTCGTTAGGATAAATATAAGTAGCAAAGGAGGATACATTTTGAGGTGATTAAAAACAAGGAATATTATTTTCAAAATCACCAATTCCCCAGAAACATCATTTTAGCAATTGAAAATAACTTCGTCAAGTTGAAAAATCCTAGGAAGCCCCGAAAATTATGTGACAAATATCTCACAAATTATGTACCCTTATATAAATCTCTAGGGAACCACATCCAGGATTGTTTTTTTTTCAAATACCTCTTACAAAAAAGGTAGAATCTATGCAAGTGAGGCTGAAAAAGTTACCATCTTAGGTTGTGTATGTTTCTTTCACTATACTCGTGGAGGAAAATGAAAGGAAAAAAGTTAATAGAAAGCATGTATAGAATTTTTGTGACTAGATGTCAAGGAAAATAATCAACCAAACTAATTATATTCTCCAAAAAAAAGTTTAAACAACCAACTGTGTTGTCATATTCTGCTACTATAATACATCCAACAACACCCACAACTCAGTCCTCTAAAGGTCATTACTTTAAAATGAAACATGGATGGAATGGTAAGAAGCAGCTATGAGAATATGATCCTACAACAATTCCAAAGTTGTCCTTAACATTAGTGGACTTCATGAATATAGTCTCAAACGTATGGGCACAAACCCACTAAATAGTAAATCAAGAGTTGACCCATAATATAAAATCTTCATCATATAAGGAGTTTATCTTCGGTTCCATTAACATTATTCACTTACTATATCCCTTTGTAGATGATAATTATGATTAAGAACCCAAGTTATTTAACCTATATTATGGAATTTGGGAAAGAGTCTATTAATGTAAAGGTTATAGGGGAATATGTGGTAATTCTATAAGTCACTACCTTAAACACATCCCCACCCAAACCATCTATCTAGATGATACTCGTGGGAGAGATCTTCAACAAGATTAGCAGAAAAAAGGGAATTCCCCCATGCATGACGGGGTCTTCCCTAACATGATCATCCTGGAAGATCGAATAGCGGGTATGCCACCACCTAACCAACCTTGGCATTATGAATACCTAGCTGACCTAATCCTCCATGAGTGGAATCACTTTCAACTTCTATTCCATGGAATGATCCATCTATACAAGGAACATCATCTCTTAAAAAACCTATGAAAGAACATCCTCACACTAAGAAGAGTTGACCTCTAGATCATAATTATGATGTTCTGAAGAAATTGGTGAATATTATATACAATTAATAAAGCCTAGATGATTTGATTTTATTTAAATATCTCTAGGACTAAATCATATAGGCCTTTTAAATTCCTCAAGAGTTTGAAGTCAAGATTGCGGATGCTGATGTATATCATGTGGAGAATTATCCTGTATAATGTCATGTTGTTATCACTTTCACAAAGAAAGATTGTAATACTATCATACAAGGAAATTTCAAGCACTTATATATATCTAATAGGTTAAATTACATTGATATGCGATGATAATTTATTAATAATGGCTCAAAAAGTCAACCTCATTCTACTCTGGATACTCTTCCAAATGGGTCTAAAGGAATCTCACTTGTCCCCATCCACTCTAATGTTAAAGGGTTATGAAAAGATTGAGAAAGATCCACTTGGTGGGATTACACTTAGAACTCAGTTTGGGGATCTATTTTCTAACTCAGAATTCATGGTTGTTTTGTAGGATACATCCTTCAATGTGCTTCAGGGAAGACCTTGGCTACATCAACATGTGGTCATTCTTTCACCATACAACCAATGTCTCAAATATTTTATCAATGGTGAAATTGGGAAATATTATGGTGATATTTTCTCATTAAAATCATATGATTCATAGTACATTGACATAGGATTCTACCAAAAGGAAGGGAAATATTCCATGGATGATACTATTACCTAGTTAAATTCCCCAATAGCCTAGAGATGATCCCAACTAACCCATTGAGGAATATCAATGCATAGTACATGATTCCCATCCATCAAATCTAAGTGGTGATCCAGAATTCAGGGACTCATTCAGTGTCTTCCGTAATGTCATTCATGAAGACTTAACCCAATATCATAGGATAAGTTGTCAACTCTCCGAGTAGTAGTGAAATCCTGGATGAAAATGTCTTTATTCCATCCCCTAAGATTAGAAAAATCATGTTTCATTATCTAGGAAAGAATAACTTATTATGTCAGTGGGATAAGATATATATTCTCACCCTTAGTCCCCTGAATCCCTTTTGGAGCTCCAAATAGGCCTTATTGCATGTATTGTTAAATAAATGGGTGCTTACTCTTAAGGATGTCCATATATTGACTCCTCCCCTTGCTCCAAGAATATTACTTCATCGAATACTTCTTAGGAAATGAAATAAGTGGTGAAATAAGTAATGTTTAATTAATTGGAAGAAGAGGAATACCTCATAGATTCCCCTCCATCATTTGAGGAAGGTGTCTCCACCACTATTGATGATCTAAATGAAATAAATCTCGGTATGAAGGAAGATCCATGACCCACTCTGATCATTGAAGACATGAATTTTGAAGAACAAGAAATATATTTTCCCTTTGTGAATAAATAGCATGATGTTTTTACCTAGAATTACACAGAGATACCATACCTTGACCCCGAGGTGGACACCCACCACTAGGTTTTTTAGAAGACCATTAAGGATATAAATAGGCATCCATAAGGATGCATCCAAATCATGCATCCAAAATTGTTGTTGATGTGGAAAAACTCATCAAGGAAAACTTCATACAAGAGTAAATATATCCAAAATGGATAGCCTTAATTTTCCCTAGGAAGAAAAGAATAGGAAAATAAAAGTCTTTATTAACTTCAGAGATCTCAACCCGTATTTTCTATAGTATGAATTACTAGTCATAATTATGAAACTTTTGATTGATGTTGTGGCTTTTTATCATTCCCTCTCATTCTATTATAGAAACTTTGTGTATAAACGAATCCAATTTTCCTAGAATATAAAGAATCCACAGCCTTCAGATCCCTACAAGAGGTATTCTTCTATTGGGTAATTCCTTTTTTCTTAAAGAACGACATTTCCCATCCAATGTGTCATACCTCACATATTCAATACCTTCCTAGGGATGTTCGTTGAAGGATATGTTGATAATATAGTGGTCAAGTCCAAATAATTTTCTAAACAATTGGCTGACTTAAAAACCATCATCAATAATATGCGACAACATATCTTGAAGATGAAACCAATGAAATTCACTTTTGGTGTAACCTCATGGATTTTTTTAGCTTCTTTGTATTCCATAATGGAATCGAAGTTGATCGAGAGAAAACAAATACTTTCCTTAGAATGTCACCTCCTCAAAACCTTCATGATTTGAGATAACTTCAATGACACTTGGACAATATCTGGTGCTTCATAGTTATCAATGTAGGAAAATGTTTTCCCTTCACCAAACTGATGAAGAAGGGGGTCACATAAGAATTGACCAACAACTATCAGGAAGAATTTAATAGCCAAAAAAAAACATCTTGAGACCACCCGTGTTGAGGCCACCTCCGAAGGCCATACCTCCAAAAATAAACATGGCTATAAGGGTAATAACCAGATACAGGAAGATGATCCTTCACCAAATCCGATGTTTTACTTAACTTTTGTATAATTCATGTCGTGAGTTATAAAAGTATGAGCAATACCCCACTAAACAGTAAATCAAGATTCAACCCATAAAAAAATATTTATCGAATGCGGATTTTATTTTGGTTCCATTAACATTGTTCACATAATGGATCCCTTCACATATGATAATTATGATTATGAACTCAAATTCCCTATGATTAATTGGGGAATTGGGAGAAGAGTACATCAATGTTTAGGTTACAGGGGAATATATGATAATTCTTAAAGTCACTACTTTAACCACTCCCCTTCTCAAACCGTTTATGTGGTTGAAACTCCTAGGAGATCTCTTTTTCATGATCAGTAGAAAAAAGGGAATTCCCCCACACATGACAGGGTCTGCCCTTACATGATCATCATGGAATATCAACTAGAGGTTATTCCACCACATAACCAACCTTGGCATGTAGGAATATCAAAAAGACCAAATCCACTAGTATTGGAATGACATTCAACTCCTATTAGAAGGAACAATTAATCATCATCAGGAACATGAGCTCCCAAAAAACCTGGGAAAGAATATCCCCATCTTGGGAAGCGCCAACCTCTGGATTATAAGTATGATGTTATGAAGAAAATGGAAAAATTTTCAAACAAGTTATCAATCATATATTCTTTTATTGTATCTAAAGATCTATGAGAGGCACTCAGAGAGGCATTTTCGATTCCTTAAGAGTTTGAAGTTGAGGTTGTTGCTACTAAAGTATATCATGTAGAGAATTATCCTGCCAAACTCCATGTTGTTATCCCTTTTAAAAACCAGGATGGGGATACTGTCATCCAAATAAATGTCAATACCTTTTATAAATATGACAGGACAAATGACATTGATATACGATTACCTATTATTGAAAATGTATTATATTTAAAACTCATTCGGGTCTGGAAACCCCACCAAATGGGTCTCAATGAATCTAGCTTCTCCACCACAACTCTAATATTATAGGGTTATGAAAAGAATGAGAAGAATCTTCTTGGTGAGATCACACTTAGAACTTAGTTCAGGGATCTTTTCTCCAACTCAATATTTATGGTGTTTTTGTAATATGCATCCTTCAATGCCTTTCTAGGATACATTGGCTACATCAAAAAGTGCTCATTCCTTCATCATACTACCAATATCTCAAATATTTTAACATTGGAAAAATTCATATATTTCTTACTGATAAAGCCTCATTCAAATCATATGTGTCACATTACATTGTCGTAGGATTCTGCCATAGGGAAGGGAAACAGTACGTGGTTGATAATGTTGGTGAGGAATTCCAATACAAAAAATCACTTATATTTGAATCATGGGTTTATTACTGTAATCATTGTATGTGAATTGGACACCATGTGGAACTGTGTAGAGGCAGGGAAGGTGATCTTAATTTGGTTAAGGAACTGCTGCCCTCTGTGGAGTCTGGTTCAGGTAGTCAGTAGGTAGGGATAGGTCTTGCTGAGAAAGATTTGATAGGGGAAGGTCCTAAGCAAACTATTATTCACATTCCACTCTATAAAATCTTCTTCCAACCCAGTCTAATCTAGAGGTAGCCAATGTATTTGATAGGCTTAACTGAGACTTGGATGTTGCCAACTTGCAGGCACTTAGGAAAGGTGGTTCTTGTTTTATCTTGGGGGAAACAGTGGATAATTGCATTGGGGAGGCTGGAATTGCTGAATCCATGAAGCCTGCTTTGTATGCTGAGGTTGTCCTGACTAGTCTGGGGTCGTCAGGAAAAGACCATCATCAAGAGTCTGAGGCAAGGAACATGTCTCATCCGAGGAGCGGGTCTCTAGGCATTAAGCTGGGTAACTACTTTGCGGGGTTGGAGGTTGAAGGATCTGATAAGGATGTTGATTTTCCCAGGGAGGGGTTTGATGATGAGTCATCAGATCAGTTTGAAGAAGACAGTGAGATAGAGTTTCATGTTAAAGATACATGTGATCAGTGGAGGAGGAAGGGGCAGCAAGGTAGTAAGAATGGGCAGAAGGATTATTCCTATTTACCTACACCTTTGGAGACTCGAGATTCTAAAAAAGCAAAAGAAAAGGAGAAGGGTAATCTTTCAAATCCTAATGGAATCTTGGTTAGTTTGGAGGAGGGGGGTTGTGGGGAAGACATTCATAGGGACGATTAGGTGGTGGGTCCTCTGGAGATGATTCTACATTCTACAGAGGATATGAAAGAAGAATCTCTTGTGATAGATTCCTTCACAAAGGATGCTGAGAAGATGATGGGAAGGCCAATTTGGGGGCATACTAACAATGAACAGGGCAAGTGGATTGACAAGAAGAGTCTGATTTTAGTATGAGGTTTCAATGATAAGAAGATCATGTAGGATGAGTACATGAAAGTGTGGGATCTGATGGCGTCTCACTTTGAGGGCATGCTTGATGCTTCTCCAGAAACACTGGTAACATCCCTATCCTGGATAAAATTTAGGGATAAGAATGATGATAGGGTCATGTTTCATTTCAATAGCTATGTTTTTTCATTTAGTGAATGTCCTGGATAAACTTGGGGTTTCTCACTTTTTCCTTAAAAGTGTTTTGATAATAAAAAATTAAATTTTCAGTCAATGTTTCCTGGATCAATTACCCAATGGCCTAGATATTATCCCAAATAACCCTTTCAAGAAGATCAGTGTAGAGTACATGATTCCCATTAATAAAATTGAAGGGTTGGTCCCTAAATATATGCACTTATCCAACAATTTTTGTAATGTCAGTAATGAAAACCAAACCCAATAAAGTAAGAGAATTTTTCAACTCTGAGAAGTAGTGAAATCAAGGATGAAAATGTTTTAATTCCATCCCCATATATTTAAGGAATTCTTGTATCATCATATAGGTTGTAATAAGTTATCTTGTCAATAGGAGAAGATATAGACTCTCATCATCAGTCCATTATCTCCCTTTTAGAGATCCAATGAGGCCTTATGTAATTTATTGAGCCAGAAATGGTTACTTACTCTTCTGTATTTCCAAATACAGACTCCTCCCCTAGATCCAAGAATATTTTTTCATCACCTACTTCTCTGGAAAATATATGATAGGTGAAAGAAGTTAAGCACGAGGAATATAAAGAAGAGGAAAACCTCAAAGATACCCCTCCATCATTTGAGGAAGGTGTCTCCACCACTATTGATGATCTCAAATAAATAAATCTGGGTATGAAAGAATATCAATAAACCACTCTGATCAATGATTCCTTTACTTCTAAAGAACAAGAAATATATACTTCCTTCCTAAAGAAACACCAGGACATGTTTTCCTAGAATTACATAGAGATACCAGGCCTCGACCCTGAGGTTTCCACCCATCACTTGGGTTTTAAAAAACCATTAGGGATATAAATAAGAATACATAAATATAAATCCAACTAATTCCTGAGAAATTCTGACTAATATGAAAAAACTCATCATGTTTGAAATCAATTGAGAGGTACAATATCTAAATTGGATTTCCAATATTTTCCCTCTGAGGAACAGAGTAGGAAAATTAGAGTCTCGGTTTACATCATACATCTAAACAAGGATTTTTTGAAGAATGACTTCTTAGTCTTAGTTACAAAACTCTTGATTGATGAAATGGATGGCTATCAATCTATATCAATTATGGTTGGCTAATCTGTGGATAAACAAATCCCAGTTACCCTAGAATATGAAGAATAGATAGCCTTAATATCCCCCCAATGAGTATTCTGGTATTGGGTAATTCCATTTGGATTAAATAATGCTGGTTTCACACACCAATGTGTCATGCATCACATCTTCAAGCCCTTACTAAATATGTTCATCGAATGATCCATTGATAATCTAGTGGTAATGTCTTGAAAATGTTTTAACCACTTGGTGGACTTGGATACCATCTTCAATAAGCTGCGACAACATGGTTGGAAGATGAACCCCATGAAATTCAATTTCGGTGTAACACTGGGGAATTTTATGGGCTTTTTTATATTCCATTGTGGCATCAATGTTGATATAGAGAAAAAAATATTTTTCTTTAGCCTGTAGCCTCCTCAGAACCTTCAATAGTTTAGAGAAATTCAATGAAACTTTTCAAACATCTGTCGCTTCATAGATAACCATGCTGGAAAATGTCTTCCCTTCACCAAAATGATGATGAAGGGGGTCACATATTAGTTGAATAATAATTATTAGGAAGCACTTCATAGCCTTAAGAAATACCTTTTGATCCTATTAGTTTTGATTCCTCCTGTTGAGGTAAAACCACTAATTCTATATGTAATGACACTAGAATGATCACTAGTTTCCTTCCTTGTGAAAAAGAAAGATTATGGGAATGAAAACAACTATTTTTATCTCAAACAAACCATTCTCAATCTTGAGACTCATTTTTTAGACATCGAGAAGAGTTTCATGGAATTTAGTTTTTTTAGTTCTAAAATTGAGTCACTTCCTATAGCACCACGAGGTCCACTTGGTCTCTCATAATAACCCATTCAAATACATCCTCAGTCGTCCTATGTTGATAGGGAATTTGAAATGGTTTATAGTTATTTTGTAGTAATTTGATATAAAATTTGTGACTTAGAAAGAAGTAAAAGGATAGGCCTTTGAAGATTTCCTTGAAGAACACACATATATAGAAATAATATCATTAAAAACTGAATTTCCAGATAAAGAGATATTCTATATTCATGATGGAACCCAAACATTGGAAATTTATTTTGACGGTGCATCCTAGATCCCAATGGGGAGGATAATGGAAGACCCTAAGCTAAAACAATCTGGGTTAGGGATCCTACTCATTTACCTAGTGAAGTCAGTTTTACCTTACTTCTTCATGATATCAAAAGGCTGTACCAACAATGAGGTGAAATACTAGGCCCTCATTTTGGGTCTGGAATTGGAACACCAATTACTGGTGGACCACCTAGAGGTGAAAGGTAGATCAAAGATGGAAATCAATCATATCAACATGTATTACTGTAACACCCCAAGTGTTTATAGACCATTTTTTTAATAAATTAAAATATTTATTTTTATCTTGAAATGAATTATGTCAAAAATTATTTTCACACTAAACTGACTTGTCGTATGTCACACACAACACTAGGTTGGCGTACGATATATGCAACACTGAGTACAGATTTACTTCAATGTATGAAGGAACTATGTTTGTATTATGTTACACACACCACTAAAAGAATATTTCACTACATGAAACACTAACATGGCTAGTGTTACATGCGAGAGTGACCTTCCTCGATATATTTTGTTGTACAAAATACCGAGTTTCACTAAAAAATGATATATATCATTAAAATGTTAGTATTTAATATGATAAAAAATATAAATTATGCATAAAATTAACCATGTTTTTAATTTTTATATCATTAACAATAATCTTATGTTTTTTCTAGACATGATATAAGAACAAATTCAGTTTTTCGGATAATAAGAAATATTTTTTAAAAAATACAGTTTTCCCACCTTTTGATGGAGAACCCAATTTAAATCTAGTTTTTTTTAATTTTTATATATTCTATTTGAAAAAAACATCTTATTTGAAATTGGGACATCAAAATTTACTTTGGTTAAAGTTTTGGTATTTTTATGATAAAAATCATATTTTAATGACTAGTGAAAAATATTGCATTTTATTTCAAAACTGCCTATTCATATAATTTATTTATATAGTTGGGTTATCTTTTTAATTGGTTTTAAATTGTAATTAGATTATTTTTTTATCATTTAATTCAATTTTGTTCATTGTATGTAATTTAACAATTAAATTGGACATTAACACATGTCGATCATTTGATAGTTTCTACTTCTTCAAACCCGTTTTTTGATTTTGACAATGAAAATTAATTTTAAATTAATTTCTACCAATGATATCTGTTGAATTTAGAAAAATAGTTTCAATATTTGGAATAATAAGGTCCAAATTATGTAAATATTTCTTTTTTTAACATGATTAATAGTAACTATGGTGATTATTTTTATTTTCCACGGTTAAAGGGTAAATTTGGTAAATAAAGGTAAAAATAATATTATAATAAGATAAATCTACCCTAAAACGTGTCTTAATCATGTTTTATGTGTTTTGGGATACCAAAAAAACCATTAGTCTGAATTTTTTGCATTTTAGAAACACTTAGGTGTGAAAAAGTTATGTTATAATAATTAATTTAATGTAAATGGAAATATAACCTAAACATGTATCTTTTTAATAAAAAAATTTAAGGTGGGGTTATATAAATGATATGTTTGACTATAAATAGTCAGTAGAAATATAAATTTATTTTACTGTCTCCACGACGCTGTGAGATTCATTCTCCAGGTTAACCATTAAAGAATTATTATAAAGTATATATAATAAATAATCTTGAAATATATTACATAATAATTATACTGGATTTAGGTGTGTTTTTGTATATATATATTCCATTTACTTTCTTCTATTCAATTCAATAAGGAAAGGGAAAAAATCATGGGTATGTAGGGCATACCGTCTCCATGAACAGTGTATTACTTTTCATTTTTAAATCGATTATATATATTTATATACTAAATATTTGTGATATATAAATCATTTTTTACATTCTATAAGTAATTAAATCATGATCTATGTAATAATATCAATAATAAAAATTCAAAACATGTACGCTAAATAAAATAATTATTACTCAAAATGTTTCTTTGATATGGAATTGATAAATAAATGGGTAATATAAAGACATAAGTGAATCATATTTGATATAATATATATTATTGTTTTTATTTTACGAGTTAATAATATGTTTAAACCCACTATACATGAGTTTTGGACACATATAGAAGAAATTGGACCTAAGGTAAGGGATAATTTTGTAATCATATTATTATTCAAGATTGTTTATTTGTACATATTTACTGGGGTGTATTTATGACCCATGTTCATGTTTTATAAATATATAATATTATTTATATTCTTATACTATTTTTTAATTTAATTTTACCCATTGGTGAATTTTTATTAAATGTTATGGAAGGAATCTTTATGTTGTTTTCTATACAAGATACTTTTTGACATTTCTAGCTAAATTATGTGAAGAATGGTTTTTCTAACTTATATAGTATAATTTTTTTTATGTATTCATAATTCCCTATTTCTATGAAACGTTTTCTAAATGATTTGAATTTTATATTCAAATAGATTGTTTTCTTTTAAAATTGCATGTCCTTTTGAGAAAAGAAAACGTTTTTTAAGAAGGATATTTTTATCAAGAACTAATTTCAAGTGTTTTATCAAAATAATGTTCCATATAAGATGATGCTAGTTAAATAGGGTTCCGTTTATATCCCTATTATTACTATGATTTGATAGTGGAAGGATTTTTTATATGGATTATGTTATGATGGAGTTATGTTTAAGAATCCCATTTTATTTCTTAGGTTATGCTATGATGAATGATTTATGTTTTTTGGAACATGTAAGAATGATTTTATTATGAGATGGGTGGGACCTATATCTCCCTCCAATGCATTGGGTAATGATTTATATCTCATGATATAGACATGATAAGAATGGAAAGTAAATATTTTTTAGTAATACAGGGATGGAATGTCAAGTAAATCTGATTCAGTAATAAATGGATAGAATGAAAAGTTAACCCAGTTCAGAAATGAAATTTTTCCACTATGATGGTC
The DNA here is from genome assembly GCA_963277665.1 of Viscum album. Taxonomy (NCBI): domain Eukaryota; kingdom Viridiplantae; phylum Streptophyta; class Magnoliopsida; order Santalales; family Viscaceae; genus Viscum; species Viscum album. Next base: position 626,646,749 of record OY728134.1, on the reverse strand, counting down.
TGGGAAGAAATGTCTTGGCTACTATGGAAATCGTATTATGTAATTTCTTATTTTCCACAATTCCACGTTTTATTCCAATTTTATTTTATTGTGGTTAATTTTCCTTTATGATACATTCCTTACATACTTCTAATATTTATTTAATGACTCGAGATTTTTATATTTAAAAGTTATTTTCATTTTTTTTTTCATTCTTATGTTTATGGTTTGTTTTACGTTATCAAAGTTTACCCTTACAGAACCTTTCTGCTCACCCTTTTTGTGTTTTCTTTTCCCCAGGATATAATTTATTGTTTTATGTAGGAAAATAAAAGGGGAATATATTTATGGGATAAATTGAATATCATCACCAAGTTAGAATATTTTGTTCCCTGTTTCCAAAGAAACTAAACTAATACGGTCTTTAGGTATATATTTGAGTAATCTATTACGTATTCCACAAAAAAAAGTAATGTCCATGTACGTAAAGCTTGGGTTGTTAGAATTACACCATCATAAAGGAAGATTTGATCCCCTTGCTTGATTATATTTGAGGGTTACTGGAATAATTCCCCATAGAAAAAACATAGACGCATGTCTCGCGATCGCAAAATTCCTAGAATGATGCATTGTAAAATGAATCTATGGCTCTAACAGATACAAACTAGGATGAAATAGTAATCACCATTTCCTATTGTTGAATGGTCTGACCTGTTCTTCCATCCAGAATATATTAGATCAATGAATTCATCCTTATCGTTGAACGGTATTGTCCTACCAGTGGGATTATAAGACTCATCATAGATTACCACAAAATTTATGTACTTCCAGCTGATAAATATGATAAGGATAAAATATAAGTAATAGTATCCAACATCACCCTCCATGATGGACCAAATCACAAGAAATTTCTCTACAAATGAGGCTTTGAAGGAGTCCTTATCAGATGTATTATCGAGTAAAGACTATAGCCATTATGGATTAAGTACACACTAGGGAATGTGGTTTTCATCATTCTACATACAATATTGCCCACCAAATATAAAGTCTTGGTTATTATAGGCCCATGGTGACATAGGATTGTATAGAATTCACCAAGAAATTGCATTCTTGTTATGTGAATGTTAACTTCATCCATCAACCCCTGGAGTTTCTAAATACAACCAAATACTCATGAACATTTTTCATATGGAGAACGGATGTTGTGGGGTCGTACCCTATAGCTATGGAATGGCAGTTAAAGTACATCCTTACTACTAATAATTTCTTATCCATGTGGCCTGTAGAAATACCTCTCAAATCGTTCTATTTCAAAAGAATTTTATTCTCCATTAAAGCTAACATCATTAGAATATTTGGTGTACCTCATGCAAAATTAATTTAAAATGGGACCAATTTTTGTTATGTGGAGGTGGAAAAGCTATATCAAGAATACGATTTCAAATCCAACCATTCATCCCACTATCATACAGTGTTTAATAGACTGATAGAGGAATTTAACAAGTCACTATCAAACATACTCTATAAAATGGTGAAAATGATAAAATTATTGGACTAAAAAGATCTTGAATGACTTATGGTCTTACCGAACCACAATCCTTACTATCACATGGGAAGATCTATACTCATTGGTATATGTAAGAGAAGCATTCATTCCCATTCAGGTTCAGTTTACATCATTATGTGTTTCCATTTGTGATCAGCTATCCACCAATGAGTGATCCTAGAAACAACTAGATGAATATAAGTGATTGGATGAAAATAGATTTCATACCTTTCACCAATAGGAAGTTCAACATAATTTGGTAGTGTGAGCTTTTGAAATGAATTTCTGGTTTTATTCATTCCTCAATGGAGAACATGTGTCGGTCTTCAGAACTCCGATGATACCATGAAATAAGCCTCCAAGAAAGAAGCATCCAAGTTGGTATTTGTTGAATTACCTTAAAAGGTATGAAATAATGTCAATTCCACATGATGTTAAAATGTGTGGATTCATCTTCCTCTTTTCGCAATGATAAACTACATGACATGAGGTTCTAGTCGTATGAACTGAAACTGAATGACAATATTTTCCCTCACCTGATGAAAGTAAAATGTATGGTTAGAATCTCCCCCATTTTATATTAAGAACCCCCACCCCAAATATCATCGGTTGAGATTCTACTCATGGTCCCTCAGAAACGGGCCTCCATCTCACTTGTTGGTCCTAATCACATCTCTTTAACCCTTCAATGGGTCAAGATGCCATCTTGAAAATGCAAGGGGAAAAAACAATAGGTGTATCCTATGAGTAATCCCCACTCACATAATAAACATTCCATAATGTCATTTGGGCCAACTTTACAGGTATAATCCCCAAAATTATCATGTCCATTCCTCAAGACAGAAAATTTTACAGTCAACGTCCTCATCACATGATGGTAAACTACACAATCTATCCAAGAACTATGTGTGGATTGATTCTCATTAAAATTGGATATGTAGTGAAACCCAGATCTCCAACCTAAGTTCCAACTATATATATATATCCCATTTTACTTCTGTAAGAATTAGAATAGAAATGGGGACCTTTTCAAGAACTACATGTGGCTTGATTCTCATTTAGTGAGAAATATTGTCATGTTTAGATCTCCAAAACTGGGTCCAACTATGACCATAAAAAAAAGATTCCCCCTTTATCAGTATACATACTAGATCTACAAAGGGAACTTTCCAAGAATAGATGGCTTTATTATCATTACAATTTGGTTTTTAGTGAGGCCTAGATGACACATGTGGGTCTCAACCATCATTCTAGAAAATACTAATGCCCCCATTTTCCAAGTCAAATCATAATTTTTGTGAAGAAAAATCTTCAATAAATGTGTGTGTCTTGATTATCATTTCAATGAGATATGTAGTGATGCTTGGATCTCCAATATCGGGTCCTACCGCAGTAAAAAAATCCACCACTTCTTGTGTGTGAATCAATCTTGTATAGTGAGAGATTAAAGAACTATATGTGGCTTTATTATCATTTCAATGAGATATGTAGTGATGCCCATATTTCCATCCATGGGCCCAACAACAACATTTTAATCCTTTCTTACCAGTTCATCTTCATCCTTACCACATGAATTCAAATAGCACGGGGTTTCAAGAACAATGTGTGTCTTAAATCTCATTTCAATGAGATAAGTAATGATGCCCAGATCTCCAATATCGGGTCCAACTGTAATAAAAAAAATACCCCACTTCATGTGTATGAATCAGACATGCATAGGGATATTTTCAAGAACTACAAGTGTTTTGATTCTCATTTCAATGTTATACGTAGTGATTCCTAGATTTTCATCCTTGAGACCAGCTGTAACATTTTCATCCTTTCACATCGATTCATCTCCCTCCTTACCACATGACGTCAAATTTCATGGGGTTTCATGAACTGCATATAACTTTATTCTAATCCTAATGAGATACATAGAGATTCCAGGATTATATCTCCTGGCCTATACACCATAGAATCTAAATACACTTACGCTTCCCTTATATTTTTTCTTATGTAGTGGATGAAGCCTTTGACACTCGTTGTTTCTCACACTAAGCCTAACTGATGTGGGCTTGGGATTTTACTAAACGAGTTCTCTACATAAGTAAATAATATCAATTCACATTAGATATTTTATGGTCATGGTTTGAAAACCCTAAATGTATCACCAAATGTCTTCATCACTTGATAATAAACTGCATGATTCCCTCCATAACTATGTGTGGATTGATTCTCATTTCAATGAGATACATAGAGATGTACGGATCTTTAATATTTGGCTTATCTATAGAATAATATAAGAAATACCTCACTCTACCATGTATGAGTTATATCTACATAAGGGTATTCAATATGGGTTCTCACCCTATGCATGAGCCGATATTCAAAAAAACCCCATTTCATCCACATATGAATTCAATTAGTGAGGGGGATATTTATTTAAGAATTATGTGTGGGTTGATTTTTTCTCTGACAAGATACATTGTCATGATCGGACCTTATTACTTATTCTATCCACAATATGCCTTTGCTCTTCACATCGAGACACATTTTTCCTTACTGCATGACATTAAACTATATGGCTATTGTCCTTTTCATATGACTTTAAACAACTTGGTACCCAATGAACTACATGTGGATTGATTCTCATCCCATTGATATATATATAGTGATTCCTTGGCCTTATTTCCTAGTCCTATCCATGCATTAAATAAAAATTTCACCTCTTATACATAAAAAAAATGATCTGTGCAAGGGATTTTTATTTAGGACCTCCTCATCATGGGGTCCTCCAGGGAAACAGATATGCCTCCCTTCTAAATATAAACTAAATTTATGTAAGAGATCCCAAATTTCATGGCCAATATTGGTTCAAATGCCTATTTTGTGTTCAGATCCACCAATACTTCATGTCATACTCCTAGTTATAAATATTATTGGATCTCCATAATCTGTCTACATCTCGCAATGATAGAATTTTTGATACCTGAATGACTTTTTCTTGAATATGAAGTGCATTCCCCAGTTTTAATTGCATTAAAGGACCTTTATAATGTTCCTATTATCCAAAAAATTCAACTATTTTACTATGTAGCTTGAGCCCCAGTTGGACTTTCATAAAACAACCATCTTAATAGGTTTTTCAACCGGTGTTAACTTCGTCCTTGAGAGAATTTTTTACTTTACTTCTAAGCATTGATGACAATATATTAAAACCCATGATTAGAAGAAGTCTATAGTCGTACACCACATATTTCACACAGATCATTTATCCTGGTCTGAGAACACCCAAGACAGTGGATTAAAATTTACTGTTTATTTATAATTTATACCAGAATGATGTTTTCCTAAAAGGCCATGCATATATAATGTTTCCATGGTCCTAGTCATACAACCTAAAACTATAGGCAACATATTTGCTAAACTGGATAAAAATGGCATTAGAAAAATATTTTCCCCATTCTTGGGAAATTTTTACTTGAAATTCCACTTCTCTTTTCAGCTACTTTCCTCTCACAAACCATGATATGTGCCTGGGGAAATCCAAATCATTATAATCTTACATTGGATTTTACAAATAAAATGTAATAGATTTTAAGGACTTGTTTTCCTGACTATATTGTAACATTCCCCAGTTTGATTTGAATAAGTTTCTCAAATAATTCAGGTCTTATCACCCAAAGGATACTGCAGTTGACTATATAGTACACACTATTGATGGGCTTGCATAAAACATCCCAAAAAATAGGTTTGTTAATGAGAAGTAACTTCATCCATGGGAGTGACCTCCTCTAACATAATAAACCCTTTTACCATACCACTCTTTGGATTCAAGGATCTCCAAATCACATATTATAACAATATCCTCTGACACCTAAATATGGTAACATATTTCTAGGAAGATTACCAAGAATAGAAGAATCATCAACCTTTCAGTGAAATATAAATACCTTAAATTATATCCCCCAAATTTTCTTATTGTATGAATTTAAATACCGTAGCATTATTTCCATGTTGTATGAAAATAACCTTCATAGAATATTATCCTTATTGTACAATTTTAAACTACATTTTATAACTTCCTAGTCACAATATGTTAAAGTGTACAACAACAACCTCACCATAAGTTGTTAAACTACACAGTCAATGTCTCAATCACAAAAATTTAAATAGTCTGATAAATTTTCCATTATTAAAAAGAGGTCTTCCCCCTAACATCGACCATATAACAAGATATACCCTCCTTTAAAAAACCAAATTATTGTAGGAGAAGTTTTCCATTCATGGCCAGTACCAATACATACATTTCCTTTATTTCAGACACCTACCTCAGGAAAAACCACCCATATTGGTCTTGATAAATATGAATCTTAAACATGTACCATCAGCAAAAAGAACGTCATAATTTTTGAAAACTTCTTTGTCTAACTAAGCTGTAATACGCCATAGTTGGATTGAGATAAGTTGCTAACAAATTTCAAGGAATTTCATCCCAATGATACCACTACATGACTATATAGTATGCGCCCTAGTTTTCCTCGCATGAACCAACCCACAAAATGGGTTTTTTCAATCGGTGTTATCATTGTCCTCAAGAGAGATAACCTATACTCCCTAATATAGTGTTTTATATCTAGGAACCCCAAAATCATGGATCATGATTCCCTATTGGATATATGATGAATTTAATAACATTCACATCCCATAATCCATGTTTCGGTAATTATGTTAAAAAAAATTCAAAGCTATTCGAACTTTAACACCTGTCTCATCATTCAGACTTGCATGACTTTAAACTTCCCATAAAAAGTGGTACAAAACTTGTTAGGCTAAAAACATGAAAAGGGAGGTCTAAGAAAAATCCAAATCTCCCTTGCTAGGACCCATGGATTAAGAAAAAAATAGAGTGTTTTCACCATCCCTAAAACTATGGATATGAATAGATGATACAAATATTTCATGTTACAAAAATCTAGTTCAATGTTAGGTTATGATCATAGAAAGAGAACATAGATGAATACATAATTTATTATGAATAAAAAAATCCTTTTCAATTCTTCTCTGAAGCATAATTGATCTTCCTCATGCTTGAGCATCTCTTCCAAATCATAAAATTTGTCATCAATATAGGAGTTTAGAATTTGAACTGAACCCCTAGAAACTAGAATAGCTTCCCAAATCTTAGTTATCTGTGTAGAAGAAGCCTCCTAATCTTTATGATGTTTTTTGAACTCCGCACCAACAACATCTATCCTTCATTCCAGAGCACCATCCTAGGAATGGTGGATGTTGGATAAATCCTCCCTTACAACATTTAGCTACTCTTTTATGTGCATTATTTGCATATATTTTTCATCAAGGGGATCCTAATACTTTCCCACCTCCATGGATTGGCTGACCATAGCTTGGATTATGACATCTCTGAGTTTCTCAAATAAACCCTATTACTGCGCCTCAGCCTACGACAACCTTCACTCATCAACCCTTTTATTGATGATCACCTTCAACATATAATGGATATCATGGTAATTAAATCTATCATATCCCAGTATAGAAATGTTGAATGGAATGATACGAAGTCACGATGGTATATCCTCAAGAGGTGTCTCATCGACTGTCTTCCAGATATCTCACTACAAGAGAATACATGTAGGGTAAAACGCCTACTATATCTCTAGATCAGACTCATAGCCACTTTTGGAAGGATAGATGTAAACAAGGATCCGTACACACAATGATCTTACTTGTTATGATCCCTTCAAAACATCCTTAACTTCAACTACTAATGATGGTGGAATCAATATGGAAACCCCCATCTCAAACCCAATTCTCAATGTTGATGACACTGAATAGTAGATGACACTTCTCATTAAACATGGAAAGTAAAAAAGTAGATAAGTTAGTGAAGAGACAAAATTTTTTTATGAAACTCACCTGTTTTGGGATCGATTGTTTGAATTGATACCTCTCCAGTGGCCCCAGCCACAACTCCGGGAGTAGGAACCTCCTGATGAGGAAAATATTCCTATGTTTTCTCAATAGCTGGGACCAATGGATCTTGAAACTTTCCCACTTCAGGATTCTTTGTTTTCCCTCCCTCAACAAAAGGAGAGGGGTTTACTTGAATGACACATACATAAAGTGACCTGGAAACATTCTCTATAGAATAATGTATACATGTTTTAATTTTATGTGAGCATCAAGTGACAAAAATTCATCAAATTTTGAAAAAAATACATGAATCATAAAACTCACATCCTTCCAGTTCATTATGAAAATCATTGACCTCCTTGATAGAACATATAACATAAATTTATAAATAAATTTGGTCCATAATTTCATGATATATAGCATGATTTATTAGTGCATTCTCTCTATCAAGGGTATCAGAGACATGTTTTTCAAGACCCGAATTAGCTCTACCAATGATACCCTCTACTAAATGCTCAGAAAGTATAGAATAACATCCCCTAAAAAGCCAGGGTTGGAATCCAAAACATCATTGGACATTATGAGATCCATGTTGGCCTCACTCTGGGTAAAAATAGGATCCATATTGACCCCCACAAGGTCCTCTATTGTAGAAAATGGATCAAAAATATCATTTGGAATTGAAAATTTATATACAAGACATAACACTTAAGGAAGTGATTTTTACATTGTCATAGCCCTCTCCCATATCTATAGGAATGGGGTAGACATAGCCACATCATTGGATGGTTCATCCATCAGATTAATGGATTCATCATCATGGATCCATGCCTCCCCTAGGGCATCCTCCTCGACAATTAAAGGATTAGTGCCATACCCCTTAATGGAGGAAAGTTACGCAGATTATGAAAAATAAAATTATGGTCAGAGAGAATATGTTGATCAATTCATGATATCAAATTACAACACCATAGAATTACTGTGATTAATTCATTGGGCCAGGATTAATACCCTACTTCACTTCCTCTCTTGAGATGGTTAAGGACCCATCTTAGTCCTCTTGAAAATAGATACTTAGGGTGATGGTCAAGGGGTTACCACCACCATCTCCTCTATCATGGTCTTCTAACCTAGAGATACCATTAGGGAATTAAGGGTCTCATCTACTCCATCAATAGGGGTGATCTTGGGTCCATGTTTCGGCGACCCATATACCTCTGTTGGTACCCATTCGCTAACCATTTCATCATATTCTTCTCTTACAAACTACGAAATACAATCTCATTCAGATTAATGACAATGGATGAGAGAGTATAAAATGGAAAAGATAACATATAGGTAAATTATTTTAGTTGAGATAGATGTCACATTCATCCTTAGGATGAAAAACTACCCTCTCAAGCACTCCTCGATCCAGCATGTCCAATAATCGCTTCATGGATAGGGTCTAGTCATTAGTCGCATATATAGAAGCCTACAGCTATGGAAGATACCTTATCACCTTTGAAAAATCATCGTTAAGATGTATATTAAAGGGTTATCTAATATCTACCACATCTAGGATAAACATGCCATCTAGAAAAAAATTCCTAGGAATATTTAATATCATGATTTATTCTCTTCCAAACTAAGATCACTATGTTCCACAAATAATTTGACTCTGATGAGACTGCCTATGAGGAAGACCAGATGCCCTTCAACCTTAATGCCTCTTTAGGACTCTTTTATCTCATATGATAATGAAGGTAAAAAACATTATCCTCCTCTCAATGATGGTGAATATACTACCCAGACACGAATGGTGTGGTCTTCTCAACCCCAGTTTTCCAGATTGTATTTTCCCAAGACCCCTTTAATGGAACCGAAGATTCAATATCATCATCTTCATATAGATACTTTTTAACACACATACCATGACAAAAATTTGTTTTGGCCTTGACCTAGAAAATTCCATTTACCAATACCCCCTGAGTGTACAAATAGATCCATGTCTTGTCATGCCCGACCTCCAACCTGATTGATGCGTCCGATAGAGGCATCATGATTGCAATTTTGGCCACCTACATGGTCATCAATATTCAAAGCCATCATGCTACCATTAGATTTTTATCAACAATAACATATGTAGGTGGATGTATGATTTACTATTGATGAAATTTAAACTAGCATGAAAATTAATATGGAGCATAAGACTCGCAGATGATCTCACTATCAATGAAGGCCAATAGTACATTATCTCTGTATTCCATCATGTATAACCTAAGATCATACTTATTCTCCTTTACATCATCAGTAAATGTATCTGTCATTGGGTTACCATGTGAAAAGAAGATAAATTATCTTGATACATTCAATGGGCTCAATTCCTCATATGAATTGAAGTTTTCTATGATCCACCCCCACAGAACATGAATCAGCCCTACAATCCTAAATGAGGCCTTCCCAATGTATTTATATAGAAACAAATTGTTAATTCTTTCTAGAATAGGGGTTTTCAACCATATATACCTCCCCTCAACGAGTTAGGCCACAATGAAAAAAGTATTTGGCCTCACGCTTCCACCGCACACGCAGGCCGGGAGAAAATAAATGCTTAGCCGCATGGTAAAGAAGCCAGCCTAGGAATTATTTGCATCAATATTAGGTTTGACCTTATAACCCTAATGGTTATATTTACACTTCTCTAGTGTATGCTAGAATGTTCCTAGAGAACCCAAATTCAATATAATAGAACATATGGTAGGGATCTCACAAGTGTGACCCTCCTCTGTCGGTTCTAAAAAATCCCTCATCCACATTCCTAGATGGATTTCATCCCTAGAGTGAGGATATTTTTTATTTTTTAATTGTGTCACCATTTTGAAAAGTTCATTGGTGAATGGTGGTATCCTCTTAGTGTCATCCCAAATTATATTTGGTGGGATAAATTTATCATAAATATCCCCAAGGATGGGGACCCATAAATTTGGTAGACATCCCACTTGATGATACCAACCTCACTATACGTTAAGTGGAAGGAATTTGTTTCTGGACACCATCATCTCAATAACTCAGGGATGATATCCAGATTTCTATAGAAATAGGTATGCTCTATCCAAATGGACTCAAAGATATAGTTGTATTTTATTTTATTCTCTAATTATGCATAGGACTAGTGCACCTTGTATTCCCACATCCACTCGGTCCTGAATCCCCCTCCAGAGAGGATGTCCCAGTCCTCCTTCCAGCCATACATTTGAACTGTACATGAAGCATGAAATGTTAAATCATAAGAATGAGGCCTTGAATCTAGGATATGTGGCTTAAGATCTTAATTTCATCCACTATTATGCCTAATAATTACAATAGGGATTGTTCTTTCCTTGATAAAAACACCCTTGGAAGATATTTTGGTAGGATGGTAGTTTATATGCTTCAAGAACTAGGACACTGATAAATAACTCTTAACCCTAGGGATGATGGTATCCCTTACAAATCTATGCTGGTATAAGGGAAATTAATCACATCATAGGTACTTGTGTTAATACTATGCCAAATGTTTTTTCAAATCCAGAAGAGCAGACTCAACTACATCATAATATTCTATCCTGATGGCTTTAATAATCTCAGGAGAACATGCAACAGCTTGCTCAATGGCATTTATTATTTAAAACATGCATGAAGGAAAAAAATATCCCATTTAGATAAAATATTGACCAATAAAAGTTTATTTTTTGACATAAAAGGATTTAAAATTTTGGAAAAGGACGGAACTTTCACAACCCCTTCGGAAAAGTCCCTCATGTAGCCCCTTCGACTAGGTCCCATACATAGCCCCTTTGACTAGGTCCCACACACAATCCCATCGAAAAGGTTTCTTGTACAAGTCCCTTGATATGGTCCTTCTCAAAGGATCCTCGATGAGGTCCACCCCATGAAGCACCGTAGATCACAGTGTTCATACCTTGGTAATCTCATGAGAAGACCTTTGTGGGAATACAAATGCAGGAGAGTTGAGAAGAAGGCCTATGAAGTGAGAATGAAAATCAGAAGCCCAAAAAACAAGGAAAATGACCAAGGGGACCGTGGTATTTATAGATGTCCCTAGAATATTCCAGTAACCTTCATGCTTGGTCTATTCCATGGATCTATGAACCACACCTACACTGCATCCCTACACTGAAGGCTTGCGTGATTCTCCAAGTAATCCTTAATAATCTTTTCCCTATTCTACCTTAGTACTAGACCCTCCTCTTTTGATTAGATCCAATCCTGAGGGGGGTCTTTTGTTGAGACTCTATTTTTTCAAGTTAAGAGAAAATATTATAAATCATACTTTAAGTACGTTCAAGAAGAAAACAACACCAAATAGGATTAAAGGGACATTCCCAAGTTGACCTATGCATGAATACCCCTTCACATTAGAATAGTGGCATAGCCCCCCTGTATGCCACCAAAGGGAAGAACACCCCTACAGGTGGAACCTATGCCGATCACCTACTCCCATTACATGTGAATGTAACCTTCTTATACTAGGGTCCCCTGATTACTTATAAATAGGACATCGGGGCCCCTCACCTAAACAAGCAAAAAATCAAAAGAAGAACAAATCTTAGGTCGCACAACCCCTTCACATAGGTCTCCAAAAATTCTCTATATAGATCGATAAACCCGAGGAGAAGATGGAATTAAATGGATAAGTGAGATAAAATCCCCTTAAGGGTCCTAAACATAAGACACTTTCACGAAGATCCGTTATACCCTAAATAACAACCACCTATGCAAGGATCTTCTCCCTAATAATGGACCTGTTTGAGAACCTTCTAGGGACCCCTGAGGAGACCATTGGTTCCTAGGATAAAGCCATACCTAAGTATAATTTCCCATGAATTCCATCACTCAAAGAATATTCATCTCATGTAGGCATATTCCCCCCATGCACAAATCATTTTTAGTTCCTCCCAGGCCCTGCATCGATCACTTGCATCCAACACGTATGCCCAACACCTTGCCAAAAACCTGTGCCCAACACCTGTGGAAGTTGCTCTTTGATCCCTTCTCTAAGTGACTAATGGTAGGAATCATCCTACTTTGGATCACATTATTGAAAGGTACCAAGTTTAAACCTCTACTAAAGCCTTCGTACTTGCACAACCATGGTCAGTGCCACACTAGAATGACCCCCTTTGGGTGTGTATTCCTATGGTTAGAGATTTCCCTCAATTTTATAGTTGGTAGTTCTAGGTCTTTTGGGTTCATTTGAGTGTGTATTCCCATGGTCATAAGGACCCCTACCCTAGGGATAGTGTTAGGGAGTTCCCGATCTCAGATATAAGGGCTAGGATCATGTCCTACTGATGCATTCTTTAGGACCCAGGGCCACTAATTCTAAGTAGAGAGGGTATGGATTATGATTTATTTTACATTTGTTGAGATCCTCTTCCGTCACTATGAGACCAATCAAGGAATCCATCCTTGATTTATCCCCTATCCATTACTATAGTAGTATACATCCCTACTCCTCTATACCTTTTGACCATTGGATCTGAGAGGGGATGGGAACTGAAGTCCCCTCCTCTCTCCCTATCATAGAGCAGAACTCTTTAACCAGTAGAGGAGGAGAATTTTGTTGTTTAATATATCTTACTCTTCTTCTGGTCCATCAAATTTAAGCATGAATTGTCATGATTTGTATTCTTAGAGGATTGCCATGATCATGGAACCCACACATCCAGATGCATGTTTTAGAAGAGGATCATTCTTTGAATCTTCCAATCACCTTCCTTATATGTGACTACATAGGCGTTGGTCCTCAAGGACATGTATACAACCTCACGGAAAATAAGATTCTGTGGTTCCTTGAGTCTTCATTTTCCTCTTATTACTCACATAGAGTGTGACTCATATGTGCTGAGAGGTTTATGTTGGTTATTACATCCACATGATCCTTAACCTTATGGGCGTCCTCCTCAAGAGTAATCCCCAATAGAACCTATCTAGGGTAGCCTCAATGTGTAATACCCAACTAATTTACTGTAATAACTCTGATTACTTCCACAATTTGGATTCTTAGGATTCCCACCTAGGGCCCAATATCAATGGGAATCCTCCTCAGGATTAATCCCCAAAACAAACCTACAAATCAAAATGAGCTAGGACATCACTCATGGTCATTTGACAGGGAATCCTTTTGTAGGAATACACCCCAACGTAATCCATTCAAAGGGTCATACTCCCCTATGAGATAAATCTTCTAAGTGCCTCCATAGGTTTAGGTCCTTACTATTGAACTATGTGGGCATTGATTCTCATCAAAATGGGATATTTAGAAAGCCTCCTTGAGTTTCAAACACAACACCTCAAATCAACCCTATTCTTTATGGGATACATTCCCCGTAGGGTCTAATTCATCTTTGAAATCCATACATCTTTCAATCTCGTTGGTCTACCTCAGCATAAGTCCCACACAAAATGTTGAATAGGATATTTTCTCCTAGATGTCCATACCACGTGATGAAAAACTGTATGGTTAGGCCCTTATCAAATGACCTTAAAAGGTATTATGTTTCCCATTAAGTGAAACCAAACTACATGGGTTCTAATTCCTTTCATGAGGATACATAGGAATGCTACCACATTACTTCGATGCCAACATAAAAACAACTCTCATCTCCTTGGATGATGATACATTCTATAGTGCCCCACTGAGTGGATAGAAAACCATCATCTACATAATAACGACCAAATATTTTCTATTAGTATATTAGAGGAAACCATTTATATAGAGCCTCATATACATACAAATATTTCCATTTATGAAGAATATAAAATACATATAGGCGATTCAAAACCCTAAACATGTTAATAATTGATTTTTAATTCAAAGGAGACCCACATCACATTTGGTAATTAAAAAATTTTTCTTGGACATATCATAAATCAATCTGAGATTCCCATTGTAGGAAATAATTCCCCTCAAAGGGGTGTGATGAGACCGATCTCCCATCCTCTCAACCAATGTATGTTCATAATAATCATTTGCCAAAACATCGTGATGATAACCAGCCTTTGGAAATAAGGTCCCTCAAGGATATACAATTGTTGGGTGTTTTCGGTCCAATGAACAAACCCATTGGAATTTATTCAGAAATAGTTAGTCCAACATGGATGATTTCTTGAAATTCAACCCCCTACAATCAACTTTCGGTCGACCTAATTCCAAGGGAAACATATACATTTGATCGTACCCATATCTTATGTTTTAATTTACCCAGGTAATAAAGCAATTTAATACATAAGATTTGTTAAGGATTTTCTCTTAAGGGATGATTTTTTGGGAGGAATTAATGACATATTATGAATTAAGGTGCTATTTATATAGTGGAATAATGTGCATTGATTCTAAAAAAATAAGTTCTGTTAGTTATGGTTTTTATTAATTCTCTAAAACTCTAAACCTAAAAATTCATTAGGAATGTGTTGTAAAGAATTATTTTCATAAATTCATGTAATTCTAGAAATATTTTTCCAGGGTTGTCTTAGTTGGTATTAGAGTAGGATTTAGATAAATTTAGATATTATGATGATATCAATTGAGGATAAATTCAGCGTTTGAAATGTAATCAAATTTTTATATGTTATCATTGATTATAATTGAAAAGGAATAGATTACCCTTTATGTTAGTTGAGGAAATATTGTAGGGATTATGATAATAAAACATTAGAGAAAATACAAGGAATAATTCAATGTATAGGATAACATCCTGAAGTATTGTTAAAGTAGAGATTGTTTTGTTTTCATAGAAATAAAATATTTATCTGGATACTTCAAGTGGATGCAGGCTATGGGATACATTTACTATGGGGTAATAACCGTAAAAATGTCATATTGAATTTAAAATCAATTTTCACCTAATGCATGACAAAGAGGCACAATAGCACACCTTGTTTGATGCCCCTAAGGGATATTATTTGGAAAATTGAATTCTATTTATTAACCATTATAAAGTATTTATTTCTTAATTAACATAAGGGATTTGGTTAAAAAAGTATGAGGTAACCCTACATAAAGTAACCAAGTTAGAACCAAAAGATTTATGGTATTTAAAAAGTATGAAATATTTTAAATGAATGTATCATAGTTTGAAATAAAGGTTTCATTGGATAATACATAATATGATTGATATTTTATATTCACATAATTTGGTTTTTTTTAAATAATAATTTTGTTTTTAGAATTTGGTTTAAACATGAACATAAGGATAAAGCTGGGAAAGGAAATGTATCCAAAAACACACACTACCTTATAACTAAAATAAGAGCATAATTAAATGTTTTAGAATATATATATAATATTGTTATGATAGGAAAGGAAAGTTTTCTAGTCTTACCAAAAGTAGTGAGGTTAATACCATAATAGAAATTTTTTTTTTATAATCATTATTATTTTCATTAGTGATTGACATTTATTGATGATATTCTAGTATATTCTGAAACTTATGAGGGTTACATGAAACATCTAAGGATGGATCTTTATTATTGTTTATTTAATGAAATGAAACATATATTGAATGGTTTTAATAACTTTTAAAAGTGTTTTTTCTGATAAGGTTATATTTTTTGGGATAACTATTGTAGAACACATGATTTATATATAAAAAATCATAGGTTTTTTTATGATTGAGGTTAAAGTAATAAAGAGTTTATTTTTTTTGAAAAAATATGTTATAAAGTATTGGTAACCTTGGGATTGATAAATGATTGATAATATTTTTTCATGGTGTTTATATAATTTTGGGATTTTATTTACAAGTGTGTGATTTTATTCACTAGAGGATTAATATTATAGTTAATTTTAGAGGAATATATGATATCCCTTTTAATTAATGTCTTGGAGATTCAAATGGTTTTTGTAATGGTATACTCTGAAGAATATATGAGTTGGTTAGGAAAGATAGATATGATGATATAGATTATGATTATAAGGTAGATTCCATATTATAATTTATATCTAGAATAAAAAATATATTAATAATACCCTCTCTTACATTCAGCGGTGGGTAGTAATTAAAATTTTGAGGATGAAAATCATCTAAGGGGTAGAATGTAACAATATGATATTTTAGATCCTTTAAAATGAATATTTTTTCTATAACATATGTCACAAAATGCACCAAGAATGTAAAAAAACAATAACTTATTAAGAATAAATTATTAATAAAAGTGGTGGGTAATAATTAACATTATTAGGATATAATTAATCTAAGGGGCTAGAATGTAACAACCCAATATTTTAGATCCTTTAAAATACTTGTTATGTTCTATAACTTGTGTCACACACTACACCAAATCTTAAAAAACCATAACATATTAAGAATAAATTATTAATAAATCTATAATAAACACAAATATGGTAAACCACTAATTTGTATTTCTTTTATAATGTAAATAATTAATAATATTAAAAATGCTATTTTCAATAATAGTCAATTTCTTTATATTATATATTTTTTAAAAAATATATAATATAAAAGAAATTTAATTTAAATTATATAAAGTAAAAATAATTTTTTAATTCCTCACAATAATACTATATTAATATGTAATTTTGTTATTTATCTAATATAATGAGTTTTAGGTGAATAGTTAAAATACAAATTTTACTAATATTTTATGTTTTTTAAGAATTAGAATCATTTGAAGACTTTTCCTATAATATTATTTATTATAATGTATAATAAATCATTTTAAAATACTATGTTGAGTTTATCAACTCATTCTCAACGTTTAGAAAATTTATATAGCATTTTAATGAAAATTGTTTTTTCAACTATTTTGTCTAATTAATCATAACGTGATGAAAATATGTTTTTAGAAATTATATTTTTTTAATAAATAACATTTTATTGATAATAAACATATTATATTAATTGGAATCAATTTCATTGATAATTATTTAAAAATCAGAAATATTTTTTCTTACAAATAAACTTATTCAAAATAAAGGTTTTTACGCGATACATGTGATGACGTTAACATTAACTTCCATACACATTGAAGGTTAGTTTTATAAAAGTATTATTTTATTTAGGATAATTATTTTCAAAGAATTTAATATTAAAAATTTCATTTTTAGCTATAAAATTTATATATTTAAGATAATATTAATTACCATGATAATGGTTAAACAAATATTTTAAAATTATTTTTTATTAGTATCAATGAATTTTTATCGAATCAATTAAAATGAAATAATTTTAATAACAGATATAATATAGTATACAGGAATATAAATAAATATATTAACAATAATTTTATTTTTGATCAATACTAAATAAGATTAAGAATCTATAATAGTCAAAATGTTGTTTTTCTTCTAAAATGATATTTCTACACGTTATCTATTTTAATTTAAAAGTTAATTTTATAATATTTAGAGTTTTAATTGAATAATTTTTGTAAGTTTAGTTCTAGAACACACATTTTTTTATATTGGTAATTCTATATTGATAATAAAGCATAAATTCACTTAGCTAAGAACTAGTTACCATGTTTAAAAGAAAAAGAGTAGAATGTAAAAAATTAATGGTAAACCCCCTATAACATGTTTTAAAAATGTGTTGAAATCCTTGGTTGAGTCTTTATAGACCCCAATATAACCCATAATCCATTATTTAGATCATTTGGAGCCATTTACCTTGGAATAGTTTCATGGATTTTTTTTTAATAGTTTTTCCAAAAGTTCCCTTTTCCTCTCTTATAAAAGGGGATCACTTACACCCTATAACAAACTGGGATAAATACCCTCTCAAACTGGTACATGACCCAACCAATCACATACCCAAAGGGAATTCATGATCCCCTTGGGTTGGTGACTAGCATCAGGTCGTCACACAACAATAAGAGGTGAATATTTTTCCTAACCTGAAGCCACAACATGGAACATATATATAATAGGGACAACAACAAAAAGATAAATATATTTCATAACTGAAAAAAATTAGTCGAAACCAAATAAACATAGGAGTAGATACAATTCCCAAGTATAGGTCCAACCAAAAAGAACTACCAAAGTAGAAAAACCAACTACTCCATGTCATAGCATGGGCAGGCTCCCACCATCTCACCACCAACTACTGAACTCAACTGAGAGAAAACATCTTTTCCATACTACAACAAATTTCCATTCCATGTATCAAAAGACATAAACAGGTATATACACTATGTAAGGGGTATGTAGGGTGTGGGAAAACAGGATTAATAGGGTCTCTCCCAGATTTTCAATATCAATTCTATGAACAATAATCCATGAATGGTCAACCTTTAAAGAAAACAGAGCATGATAACAATTTTTATATCAAAATCATTGAAAATAATTTAATTTCCACTTTTTCAATATTTCTAAATAATTATGGTAACCCATTTTTAAATAATTTCATATGCATGTATCATAATAGATATATCATATCAAAACAAACCAATGCATACATCACATATCATATCAAATCAACGGTAATGCAATGAAAATATTACAAACCAAAAGCGTCCCAAATTGGAAAAGAAGCATAGGGGACATCACTCCAAGGATAACTCCAGGTTATTATAGATAGGAAAATTCTACATAACCAAGAAAATCATGTACGCATCAAGCTGCTAGACATATGAATCATGTATAATGAGTATAGGAACAATCTAGTAAGTAAACCTCCTAATAAGTCTAACAACTTCCAAAAATAAAAGGCCTAGGGAGTAGAGGAAAGTCCCATGAGAAAACCCCAAAAAATATGATGAGACCTATTAATATTTCATTCCACATAAGTAACCAAGGCTTCCCATGTATATTAGTTTCTAAAAGAGTTTTACAACCCATTTCGTTCAAATGATGCTTTGAAAAAAAATTAACAAAACAATTTAACAATGCTTTGAAAACCCTTATACATTTACCAAAATGAGGGGAAAACCAAATGTTATAATAATTTAGTTCCCCACACATAAAAAATCAGACCTATCATTCAATTTCGTTTAATAAAACAATTTATCAAAAAAAGAGAAATGCAGTTGACCAATATAGGATAGAGATGGAACCACCTACCTTAAAAATCTGGTCACACACACCCACAATAGAATCCACCACAAGGAAGAAAAAATAACCACAATTGAGGCCCTATAACAAATATTCACATCTTGGACTTGATCCTATTCCTAAAAAGGTTTGGTGAATAAGAGGAAACGACACATACCTCAAGAATTCATACGCCGCACACCACATCCAACAAAAGAACAACCCACAAAACAAGATCATATAAAAGATATTGAAGAGATACACAGAAACATCATCATAGGTCAATGAATACAATAAAACAGTGCATAGGCACTTCCACAATCGAAGCAATGAAGAAGTATAATGGATTAATCACCTAGAGAGATGCAACAAAACCACAATCGTGATCAAATGCTGAACAAATCTATATGGATCCAACAAAGGCTCCCAAAATCACCAAAGAAGGGATCTAGGTTGATAACAAGGAGGGTGTAGAAGAATGAAATAAAAATTGACCAATGTATCTCCCTAAAAATATATCTATGAAATTTAAATGGATTATAAGTTTCTAACACGTCGTTTAATCCTTGAGACACAGATACTCTGAAAAAGCCATCATATTTTTATTAAAACATGATATTTTAACATTACACATTAGTTAATCATTACACAACATGAACTCCTATCATGTTGTGTACTAGGTTCACAATATATACAATGTAGAAATTACATGGAGTGTACTCCCATTACATAGTGTGTATTTCTTTTGTAGACTGCAAACAATTTATATTCTTACATGAAAATACTAAACCAACTTGGGTGTTCTCCAAACTCTGTGAGAACTCCACAATTCTATTGACACATTTATACTAGGAATACATTAATTCAAACAACCATATATCCCTAAACATTAGTTCATTTTTCATAGTAAATGTTCTCTATCCTTGGGAGTATCCAGACACACCCAATTAAAGAGTAAAACAAGAAAATAGATAAGATTACTTAAAATTGGGTAATATGTGATGCATGCCCATCACGGGGCATGGTCAAAAGTAATTATATCTTTTCATGTTCAGCACAGTGGATTACCTGAATTGTCTCACTTTAGGATCCTTTCATTTTGTTCACCTACTCCTTCTAAATCCATTAAGACATCTCTTTCTCTGGTTCAAATTAATTTATGAAAACAATCACAACATTTTTGGGTTTTTTGAATAATGGAAATTCTAATTTGTACTAACATGAAAACTAGATAGAATGATTTAAGGAAGAAAATCACTTGTTCTTGTGTTGAAACTTGGATTAAATCATTATTATCCTTTATTGTTTGATTTTAGTTTGATAATCCAAACATGAAATCTCAAGTTTGAGTTTCTATTATTTATTTAGAAATGTGGGAATATAATTGAATGCCTAAGAACCCTCAATATTACATCATCCTTTTAATCAAGGTTGATGGTGTTCCTTAGTCTAGGAGGTTCCATATTCCTGGACCCAACTCTATCGATTTTTTTCATCCATTGATTAGTTCACCTCCAACATGTGAAGAACTAACTAATAGAGAGTTGGAAATGTGACTAAATGAAAGAATATAAATAATTGAGTTGCATGTCATTGATGTTAATTCATCAACTCAGAGACATTCTCCACACCATGCATGTTACTCAATTTACCACAAACATAAAAATATACATTAAAGAAAACTAAAGAACACAATGACCTCCCCCCATACCAAGCAACAAGTCCGTCCTACCATTTCCAAGAGTGAGAGATCAAAATGGTGGATGTGGGAAGAAGAGAAGAATGCGAGAAGGAATAAAATATAATGAATGGTGGATGAAAAATAAAAATGGAAGAATGGGGATGAAAAGAGTGAGAGATAGAGAGAGAGAGTAAGAAAATAAATATGTAATTTATAAAGAATGTTAAGATAATAATAATAATTTTATTATTATTATTAATTACAGTTAATATTATTATTATAATTAAGAGAATAATTTTTGAAAAAGGAAGAAATGAAAATATTAAATTAAATTCAAAATTAGAATATGATATAATAATAAACAAAGTATTAATTTTAATAATAATAATATTTAATATTATTGTTGTTGTTATTGTTATAATTAAATAAGATAAATAAATTAAATATTGGAAAAAAATTACAATAAATGAAGGAATTTTATTTATATAAAATAGATAAAAATTACAATTTAATACAAACTAATACTAAAATGAAAACAAAATGAAGATGAAGAAAGAGGAGGAGGGAGAGTGTTGTAGTGGTGCGACTTGAGCTCCTCCTTCTGAGGGGTGTCATCCGGATGCCCTCCCTATAGAGATAGGGCCTCACTAAATAGGAATCCAGGGAGGGTATCGCCTCTCTATATCTACAAAGCACCCCACCCTTGAAAATGGGGGTTCTTCATCTGCCCGAGAACACACCTGTGAGCCGTGGGTATAGCATTCCATGTGGACTCCTCCCACATGGATTTCATGGGAAATGGTAGAGGCACGGAGTAGCTAGCCTCGTTATGTGGTGATGTAAGTGGTGAGAAGTGGAGGTCCTTGGATGAGGCAACGATGGTGACTTCAGTAGGATACGGTGGTAAACTAATGTGGTGCGGCATCCTCCATAGGTCGCTGGGGTCATGCATGGTGGGGCGACACCAGCGCTCACCTCATCCTCAGGGATTCACAGTGGTCTGAGGATTGTTATAGTGGATGTTGGCGATGCGCAAGGTGATGGTGGAGGGAAAAGGAAAGTAGAAGGGGCAATGGTGTCTCTCTGTCATAAAAGTTCTGGCTGGTGGATGTGGTGTAGCTTCCTGTACGGTTGTAGGGGCGTGGGAGTGGTCGAGGGGGTGGCGACCCAATGGTGAACCAATGTGGAGAAAATTTCAAGAAAAACCAATCAACTATGGAAAAATCTAAAGGAAAATGTTTTTTATCCTCATAATATTTATTTAAACTCTATGTTCTATCCAAATAATAACTTATAACCTAAATCCTCATAGACATATCTTGAACAAGACTCGGTCCAATAAGTAGAGGCATCACCCACCTCTTCCCAACAAAGAGGTGATCTGTATAGGTGGCCATAAAAATCCTCGAAAGGAGCCACTCTTATTGATTACTAATAACTATTTTATAAGAAAACTCAACTAGTCCTAGATGTTTATCCAAAGATACATCAAAATCCAGGACACAAGAAAGGAAAATGTGCTCTAAAATTTGAATATAACAATATTCCTAACCATCTGTTAGTGGATGATAAATTTTACTCAATATAACATGAGCCACCATCACCACTAGAAGACACCACTATAACATCAAATTAAAACTAGGATACTTTTATAAAACAATGGTATAAGTAATCTCATGTAACCTCAAAATTTCATGCACATAAAGATTCACCAGATCATTCACTTTTACGGTGTCTTTGATTGGGTTGAGATGAGTTGAATTTTTCAACTGACCAATCACCTCCCAGATAAAATTCCTCCCTCTATAATTCTATGGAAATATAAAATCTAAATACATGGATACATTATCCCATTTCCAAACCAATAATATAAGATGTTGGAGAAAACCAAAAGGTTTCAAATACTCTCCCTTTATATACTACCAGGTTTAACAACAATACTCATAATCAGCAATCTCACACTTCATACCTAGCCACCAGAATTGCCATCTAATGTCATAATACATCTTCATAGATCATGAATGAATGAACCACGAAGAATTGTGAAAATAAAAAAACCATACTCTTAACTAATTCCAAGATGAGAACCCAGTCCAAAAAACTAAAAATACCATATGAGGAGAGAGACCAACCAGAAACAGGCTCCCCACCATATAGGGTTCCCCGAATTCCAATGAACTCAACATTTATCTATTGACACTATAGAATAGACTGAAGGAGATATAATGATAACTTAAGACTATTCATAACCATACCTAAAACATCCTCATAATAATCTATATGAAATTAAGAAAAAAATCACCATAAGGTTCAACTCTTCTTTTTATTCCAAAATAACTTGTGAAGGACCTTTCCAACTAAGATCATCAATAATGACATTCCCCTTCCTGGGGGTGTGGGCAACATCAATGTCAAAAACTCAAAGGTATTCAATCCATCATCTTTTTCAAAGATTCAAGTATTTATATGAAAAGATAAATCTCAAACTATTATGGTCAGAAAAGACTACGAACCTTTCCCAAAAAATATAATACTTCCAATACTTAAGCACTTGTATAACTACAATGAGATATAAATCATTAGTGGGGTAATTATTCTTATGAGGTCGAAGAAAACAAGAGCTGTAATCTAACACATCATCATCGTACAAAGAAAATAACCCAAAACAGTTCCATAAGCATTAGAGAAAACCACAGACCCATTACCGGGATCAGGTAAGATTAGAATTAGAGTCCATTTTAGAAGTCATTTTATCTCATCGAAAGAAGAATGAAATTTTTCATCCTATATTAACATCACTTTTTTCCTGGTAAGAGCAGTCAAAGTTGATACCAACATTGATAATTACATAATGAATCATCTATATCCAACAAGGAAAAGGAAGCTCCAAATCTCACTGACATTTTATGGCCCTTCCCATGAAAAAACATCCTTTACCTTCTCAAGATCAATTGATAATCCATGATCTGAAATCATGTGCCTAAATAATTTAACTTCTTAAAATAGGTATTTTATTTTTGAAATGTTCCCATAAAAATTGAAACATATTGGGTTTCCAAAACCAAATTAAAATCGTTCTCATTCTCATGCTCGGAACATGAATAAAAAAATATCATCTATGAAAACGACCAAAAATGTTTCATGATACTGATGCAATATCTAATTCATCAAATCCATAAAAAAACTATATGAGCTTTAGTAAGACCAAATGATATCAAAAGATATTTGAAATGGCCATGCCTACTACTAAAATCCATCTTATATATATCATCCTCCCAAAATAAAAGTTGAAGATAAATCGAATGAATATCAATCATTGAAATCCACTTTTCCTCTTTAGTTTATCAAACAAATCATCCATAACAGGAAAAGTAAAATTTTTCTTACTTGTAACCTAGTTCACCTTCCGATAATCAACAACCAATTAGTGTAAATTTTCTGACTTCTTGGAAAAGAACACTAGGGATGCCCAAGGTGATAAAATAGGGAAAACAAAACACTTCTCCACTAGATCATCCAACTAAATTTTGATATTTTTTAGCTTTGATGGTGATGTATAGATATGATATGTGTACTTGGAATCAGGTCAATCATAAACTCTACCTCTATCCTTGGAAGAATCCTAGAGAAATAGTTTTTTAAAACATCCTGAAATTTCCAAAAATAGGGGTATGATCAAAAAAAGAAGAGACTTAATTGGGAATAAATACTACAATAGATAACAAACTCTTGAGCTCTAGGCGGGAGGGTCCTACTTGTCCAAATGTTGGATCCCACCCTCTCCAAAACACTTGTGAGCTCCAATCATCCAAAGGAAATGAGAATCGATGATGATAACAATAAACCTCTGCTCAATGATCAAAAATCCAATCCATCTGGATAATGACTTGAAATATTTCCAGATCAAGAATTAAAATAATCCAATAATAGCTTCACATCATCTATTGATGGTGCACAATAAGGACACTGAAACCCCTTCTCTTTCCTCTTCCTGAGATTTGTCATTATATCAATAAAAATGAAATAAGATCCATTTTAAGGTTAATCATATACATAAAATATTTGGATACAAATGAGTGGGAAGTGCAGTATAAAAAACCAACTATTAAAGAAGATGCAATAAAGATGTTACCTCTCACTATCATCGAACCTAAAACTAACCCATCTGAAAAATAAACTAATATGTGAATTTTATTCAATAATGAGGCCTATGGATGGATATTTATAATATTTTAATCATATTACATCCCCACAGTATCTTTTGGAGCTGACGATCCCTGACCATATTGGTGAGTAGACATGGCCATATAGAAATGCTGCAAATAACCATACCGTCCACAACAATTGCACATCTTTGTAGATGAAGGACAAAAATTACATATGTTTTTGACCTTTCCACACTGATATCATGTCATCGATACACCACTAGTGGAAACTAGAGGTTCTAAAGATTCATCCTGCTAAGAATCACCTCCACCACTCCTACGATGATCCTTTCACTTCTTCTTTTTCCTTGGTTCACCACATAAGCTGCCACCAGGAGAAAGATAAGTGGAATAATATACCAACATGCATGTCATATTATCTTTTTCCATCATAGCCATATTCACTATATCCACATAGGTCAAAATAATTAGTATAAATACTTATGATCTGATATGTGGTTGCAAACCCTATAGGTGTATTTGATCTTTTAGTTATTCGTTCTTCACAAACTCATGTGAAAAACATGCCAGCTCAGTAAAAAAATTAATGTAAAACGACACTAAACACTATCCTTGATAAAAATATAGGAACTCCAGTGATTTCACCACCATAAGAAACTCTGGAAATACTATTTTAATAATATATTTTTGAAACCCTTCTAGTCTAAGACCATGTTCCTATCATCTTGTACCATAGAATCTCACCAATGCTTATTGTAACCCTCAAGTATAAACACTACAAACATTACCTTAATAGTCTCAAGTGTTTTTAAGAATTCAAAGATATGATTTATCTTTTCAAGCTAGTCCTCTGCATCTTATGTTACATTCATATCTATAAAGGATAGTGGTTTCTCATAGAAGAACTCATGTGATCGATCTCTTTATCTCATAGCTCTGGAATGCACTGCAATGACTATATTCTTAACCTCTGGTGCATTTTTTTCAAAAACACAAACTTCCTGCACAATATCCTCAATAAATTTCTATTCCATAGGAGGATTCCCTTGGGAAAGATCAGCTGCACCCTCTTGAGAAACTTGCAGAACTCCTCTTGGAGGTATATTCCTCACACCGAAAAAAAAGAAATTATTATAAACAAGAACAATCCTATTTCAAACTGGAAAACCCATAAGAAAAAAATGGGATTAAAATCATGAACTCAATATAAGAGACACACATACCAACATCCTAGGGTAACTTGAGTATCGTCACAGAAAGAGATGGCCAGGTAGTCACCGTGATATACCTCTCAAGTACCAAAAATATTACATCTATCCAACCTAATATCCAAAAATAAGGACCATCAAGGACATTCCTCCTTTGATACCAAAAAATAATAAATTTACCCCAATACCCTCTCAAATAGGTACCTGACCTGACTCTTCACATACCCAATTGGCATTCTTGATCCCCATGGGTTGGCGAATAGCACTCGTGCATCAAAAAACAATCATAGGGAATAATTTATCCAAACATAATGAAAAAACATAGAACATAGATGTATAAAATATACAACATTAGAAAATATTAGTATAATCCATAACTGAAAAAAAAACTAAATAAATCATGAGTAGAATCAATCTCTAAGTATATTCTCAACCATAAAATAATACCAATATAATAAACCCAACTGATCCATGTGATATAGTGGGGAGACTCCCACCACCTCCCCACTATCTACACAACATAGCTAAAATAAAGCCTCACCACATCACTTCACCACCTTTTCTATCCCTACATCAAAATAAATAACCAGTTCTACGCATCGTCGAAGGTGTACACAAGGTGTGAGTTAACAGCCTCAGGGGGTCTCACCCATGTGTTCCATATCAAGTCTCTAAAAAATAATATAATATGTAAATTATTTTAAAGGAAAATGGTATCCTAAAAGTTTAATAGTTTTTATATAAAAAAACATGTAAAACCAGTTTGATTTTCCCATTTTTCCAAATTTATATATAAATCAAGTAATTCTGTTTCAATGCATTTCACATACATATATCATAATAGATATATCATATCAAAACAAACTAAATCATGAATCACATATCATATCATGTCCATGGACATATAATCAAAATAGTACAAACAAAAACCATCCCAAATCGGCCAAGAAGCACAGGTAACTGTTGAAATAGTGGGTTCCCAAGACCCAACTATGTAGTACTTTTGATTACCATATTTTGTATATAGTTAGGTATACATTATGTATTCTTACCATTATAGTATTTACTTTTCTACATCCACTAGTTAATGGTAATTTCCAAGATTAATTTTTGTATCAAAAGTTTATAGCAGATCCCATGCTATAATGAGAACCTCAAGATACTATGACATTAATCTTAAACAAATGTCCTATGATATAGATGCATCTTAATGACTAGAAACAGTAGATTTTTGACTATTAGGTGTTAGAGGATCATATGTATTGGGACTTCTTCTCATAAAGATCTTACTTTGGGATCTCTAATAGTGAGATCATGGGGACAAACCCGCTAATAGGAACACCACTTGTTTTGGGTGTCATTAGTTGTTCTTATCTACGGAAATGTTTATTGGTCTCCTAACTTGAGATCATTACTATTGTGTGCCATTTTATTGTATACATTGATGCAATAAAAAACAATTATATTGAAATTTTGGTGATATAGTTAGTGTTGGGATCGTCATTGTTGGTATGACATTGGTTTAATAGCCAAGAAAGGATTTGTTGCTTCCATGTTAAGGATGTTTTATATCTCATGCATGGTTGATTAGAATGGTTCTACCTTCATAAGTATTATTCAAAATCATTTGAATGGAAAATCCATCTGGATAGAACAAAAAATAATAGTGTAAGAAAAAGGTGATGACATAAGTGTGCATCATACTTTATGATATATTTAAATACAATGATATTATAGTACACTGTAAATGTTCCTAAGTTGGTAGTCATTGTAATAACTATCGTTATCTATTTAAGGGCCTTGATGGGTTTCTAGGCTCCACTCTTGGTCCATGAATTTTATTCTATGCTATCGAGATAAGGTCCTAGAGGGTCTCACACTATTGCATATTCAAGATTCCACCATATGCGGTTGAATATGTATATTGGGAATAGTGGTCCCACCATGGGATCTGAGTGTTGTCCATGGTATTGATCACCAAATAAATAAATAAATTCATTTTTATTCATGTTATGAATAATTTGATTGAATTTATTTATTGTATGTACAAGTTAAGTAAATATGAGAAAATATTATTCGAATGAATATTATATAAATATTCAAAGTTCGTTTAATATTAAGCGAGAAAGGAGGGTTGAGTTATATTTCTCAGTTTTATCACATAATATATTTTAAATATATTTCAAGTATGGGATAAATTATTAATAATATTTATGGGGAATTTTAGTTCATCATAATTATTATTTAGTGGATGATACATTTTCAGAGTTTGGGGAACCCTACCGGTTGTTATTCATCATCCACTATAAAAAAGTAGAGAGAGGATCAAGTTGTGTACTATTAATAGAATTTTGGCCAGATCCTCTCTCTTCTCCCACTTCCTAGAGAGAGAAGCAGTCTATCAAAGAGCTTAGATCAATCCCTCCCTCATGAATTGAATCCATCTCAATGCGGTGATCATCGGTACGTCGAAGACATTGTCGGATCGCCTCACAATCACCCCGAATATGAAGACTGGCCTTCTGTAGATTTTTGAAGAAAATTTTTATGATCTACAAGGATCCTACTATGAATTCTTCAAGAAACAATCACCAGCGATGTGTTTCAGTCGAGTGAGACTTAATATCTGAATAGGTAAGTTCTCAGTTTTCATTTACATGCACTTTTAATTTACATGAGATCCCCAGACCGTACTGGGGCTCAGATTGTCGGCGATGATAAGTTCAGTCACTCCATCAATGAACAATTTAAAATCCTCAGCCCATCAACTTCTGCTACAGGCCCTGATAACATAAATTGGTATCATAGTGATCTCTTAAATTTTCTAATCCATGTTAAAATTTATTGGCATTAAATTAAATATAGTGTTTCACTACGATCATAATGATTCATGTGCAACGATCTGATTCTGAACGTCCATGTTATGGTCATATGAAATTTTTGGAATGGATCATGTTTGCGTTTAGGTATAGGTTATTAAAATTTAAATCATTTGTTACCAATGAACTGGAATCGGCTGAAAAATTAATTTATGTGAAATTATAATTTTACAAATGTATAATTTATATAATAATATTTTTATTATTATAAAAATATTTAATTTAATAATATAATAATATAATGATAAGAAATAATTATTTTATTGTTATTATATTGAGGCTAGTTTCATAGCCTTTCAAAAATATTGAATGGTGTGTGGTTTTGTGTGTGTGTTTGGAGGAGACTTGACCTGGGTGGCACATAAGACAGAACCAATCAAAATGGGAAAACAATTGTGGGTCTATGGGTGACTATGTAAAGATATTTAAAAAAAATGGATTCTGAATTTTGTGTGGGGCATGCCCCCCCCCCCTCACAACGCCCTGGCCGAATACCAGGTATGGTTCAGTCCTAGCATGACCGCATCAGAGCACCTCCTAGTCTCCCTTCCATGGCCATGCAAATGGACGGACACCTCCCTCGGAGAACCAGCACCAGCGAGCCGTGCCATTTCTGGAATTGTTCTCGTCATCGATGTCGCACCCTAGTGGTAGCTGACCTTCCACACCACTCGAACAACCTCAATATGCCTGATCCTTCCACCACCGTGAAATATAGGAATTGGCTTCCCTATGGATCACTCCTACCAGAGCTATTGAACCCCTATCCCAGCCAGATCCGGTGGATCTAGTCTCAGACCACCCGGAGGTATCGTTGTACCTCTTTACAGGACCCACAACACATTGTAAATGTTCTAGGTGTGTCTTCCCAACCTGAAAGAAGTATGGGCGGACCTTTCTTGCCTAGATTAGCCCAGAATTGAGATTTCTTGGACTAAAATGGGTTCTCACAGGTACCGTATGAACCAATTTGAGAGATTTTTGAGGCACAAGATAATTCAATTAATATAATTTATTCACAGAATTAAATTAAGTTAATTAATATATTAATAGTGATTGAAAATAATAATTTTTAATACCCAAACAAATTAGTTTAATTATTATATTAAACTAATTATTTAATTTAATTTTATGTATTAATATTAAATTAATTTCTAGAAAAAAAATAATTAAATTATTTGAAGTATTTAAGTCAGATAATTTAATTAAATAGCCCTCGTACTTTATTTAGTGAAATTTAATTTTATTGAGAACATTTATACCCGATTACTGGTCTTGATCACTGACCCGTGTATGTTTTCATTTCTTAAAATAATTATTTCCACTACATGTGATGATTGTAGTTAATTAAATTGTGGTTTTTGTATCATCTTATTTTCAATTCAAATATATAAGGACTTGTGTGTCTAATTTAACAGATGTACATTACACCACTAGTTCTCCTCACCTGTGTGCAGGTATTTCTGTACTTTGGTCAGAGCTGGTGTATGACGTGAACCCCACAAAGATGAGGCGGTGTATGTTGACCAATATGATGCAAGACAAGACATGGACCCCGCTAGGATGTGGTGATACTCTAGTTGAGTAGTGGACATACTGGACAGGGGCGAGATGCATCGAGAGTCAAGCTTTGACTCGGGTATGATATATGTAGGTTGTTTAGTTTCTCCTGACCAGTCACATAGTAGTTTAAGGATACAAACAAACAATATAGAGTAAGCACTTCATTACCATTAGGAATGGTTCACCAAGTAATATGAATATTAAAGAATGTATCATCTTAAGTTATAATGGAGAATAAATTTGAAGACAAGGTGAAAAGACCAATGGAAAGTGAAACTCGAAAGGCGCATTCACATTATCTTTTAATGATGAGTCTGGTTTTTTAAAAGGATTTTATTTTCATCACACATTTGAGATAATTTATGGAAGTATAAAAAATTCAATGAACTAAATTGAATAAGAAATAACTCGATTCTTCTTCAGTGTATATTCATAAAATAAAAGTTTTTTTTATGACATGCTTCTTGGGTATTAAATAAAATACGTCTTTTAACATGTGTGTATTTAAATATAATAACTGAGTATGTATAGAAACTTTAGAAGAAGTAAAGTGTCTTCTCCAAGAAGCTGAGAAAAGGGTGATTCCTAAGTCGGAGAACAAAAACACATAACTTCTTATTTCCAAGTGAATGATTCTATTTTAACAATTTGTTGAGTCTAACCAAAAGATTTTTCTCATGTTCCCTTTGGAAATATTGAGACATTTTTCTATGGTTTGGAATGGATGTTTTTTTGTGTCTCATACTCATCAAATAGTTCAGTGATACTATAATCATAGACAATAAGGGATGAATATAAAAATGAATGACTTTTAACCAGTTGTGGAAAGATAATTATTTATCATGTAAAACTAAAATTCAACATCACTGATATAACCATTATGGTATTTCAATTTGGCATAACTAAAAACCTTTGGTATAATCAACATATTTAGTTTAGACAAAGAAACCGTTAGAAATAAATGTATGTCACATGGCTTTTGGAATTAGTTCAACAAGTGTGTGTAAAATATTTCAAGATAAATTTAGTGGTAAAGATACTTAATATGATTCCTTTAAGATATCAAGGAATATGATTGTGAGGTATAATCATGGTCAAAAGATATGAGTTGTTTTGGATCGGCATGTTGTAGAGAATATTGACCATGAGTTCATCGATCTTGATAATGTAGCATGTAGTAATTCCTAAACGCACATTAACTTTTCTATATCACGACATTGATGCTAATAAAGAGGATTGATGATGATTCTTACATGTTAACATTTATAAAAAAACATAGCATGAAGCAATTCCTAAACATATATTTTATACATTAGAGTTATGATGTAAGTAGTATCAATGTTACAACTTGTAGAAAATTTCATTATATTTCATGACTTGCTTTGAAAATAATGGTAAAATCCTATAAGTGATATACCAACTAAAAATGAAAAATGGTTGTCTTACAAGTTATAGAATTATGAAAATCCATTATGTTATAGGACATGTGTTTAGATGCAAAGAGTTTGTTAGGATTTAAACAAACATGCATCATGTTAAACACAATGTGAATCTAAGGTAATTATCCTAATTGTTACATAGGATATTACATAAATACCTAAGATTGAAAAATGGTATTCATAGACTACATTTCTATAATAGGGTGCAGATCTTTACTTGAGATAGTGGGAAAAATATTGAATTGTATTTAGTAAATTCTCAAGATGCACAAATGGTTGGAATAAGAACTTGTTCCTCAATTTTTGTGGAATAGGAATTTTTCAGAGAGACATACTACATAAGAAGGTTAAAAACCATGGTGACGGTTTTTAGTTCACCACTGTTGGTGATACATTATTCGTTCAGAATAATTATTCCTACAATAAATATATGGAATTTATCTAAGATTGACATGATTAATTAAAATTCAATAATGGATTCCATGTATAAAAGTGAAAAGTGGATTATAAATTTAATAATGTGGTGGGTATTCAAGTGAGGTGATACATGGATGGTATAAGATAAGTACCAAAAAGGATTGATTGGTTATACCAAGTGGGTATGACTAAATCCATTAGAATTATACTTGTCATAGCTAACTTATATGATCATTAAATTGGACATTGGAAGTCAAGATCAAGTTTCATGGAAGGTGTCTATGTGATGCAACCAGAAAGGGATGATGAAACCATTGGATGCCAATAAGGGTTGAAAGTTACTAAAATCTAGTTCTGGATTAAAGTAATCAACATGATCTCAAAACAATCATTTGAAATGAATATTTATCATGTGTATTCTAACGGTTAGTAGGAGCACAATAGTTTTCCCAGATAAATATGTTAGGAAACATATGGAGAAAAATATTGGTCTAATAGTTAGTTAATATCAAGTTAAAAGAATTTCTCCCGTGATTGAATTAAAGTAGAAACCTGTGTTCTAGGGAACAGGATCTATTGACATAGATCTAAAGGTTTCTTGGACCTATTCAATCATACATATAGTGACATGGTATTAAAAAATATAATTTGGATGAAATCAAGAATATAATTATATCCAGTGTGACGAGGAATAATCTATGTAGGTTAATATGTTCGGCACATGGTAGCAGATTAAGGTTTTGAGTTGAGTTTCATAAACTTATGAGAAGGATTAATCACATATTACATGATATGTACAATAACTGATATTTCCTAGATATGATTCATAGTAGGAAAATATGTGTTATATCCAAGATCACTATAAGTGAAGCATTCAGAACTATCTGATTATACTTTGGTAAGTACAAATGATATGTAGTTGGTTTGTGGAGATGAAGGATACCCGTTTTTATGGTACAAAAACTAGAATTCCTCAGATCAATATGATCTAATACCACAGTTAGGCTAAGGTGTTGAGAAATACAAGGTCATATAATCTAGTGCTATCCATACCTACAAATACCAAGTACGTTGCAGCTTCTAAGGTAGCTAAGAGGAAGTTAAATGAAATGATTTTTTTAGTTCTTTGAATTGAACATAGTATGTATGGTATTATCATAATGTAAATTATAATATTCTTACTATCCAAAATTTAAATTTATGATAGTGGGAAAAGGTGATATACTTGGTGGATACGATCTCTCTAGAGGTTTTACTCAAGAAGATGAGGTCACATATAGCAGAGTAGCCACACGGTGGAAATATGGCAGACCTAGAAGATAAAGTATTTACTCTTAAAAAACATTATTTTCATAATTCGGGTAGATAATAAGCGTGGTTAGCAAGTTGGATCTAGTGGAAGTGGGAGTGTTGAAATAGTGGGTTCCCTAGGCCCAACTATGCAGTAATTTTGATTACCATATCGTGTATACAGTTAGTTATAGATGATTCATTATTACCATTATAGTGATGAATTTTCTACGTACACTATTTAATTGTAATTCACTAGATTAATTGATGTATCAGAAGTTTATATCAGATATAGATCTATAATGTTAACCTCAAGATACTGTGGCATTAATTTTAATATAAGGTCCTACAGTCTAGATGCATCTTACAGATTGGACATTTTAGATATTTGACAATCAGGTGTTGGGGGCTCATAAGCATTGAGACTTCTTCTCATGAAGTTCTCAATAGGTTATCTCTAGTAGTGAGATCATGAAGGAAGACCTACCAATAAGAACACCACATGTTTTGGATGAAATTGATTGTCCCTATCTATGAACATGTGTATTGGTCTCCAGACTTTAGATCATTACCAGTGTGTATCATTTGATTAAGTACTTTGATGTAAGGAAAAAAATATGATATTGAAATCAGAGAAAGATAGATTGTGTTTGGTGCATCATTGGTTGTATGAAATTGGTTGAATGGGCAAAAAAGGATTTGTCACTTACATGTTAAGGAAGTTGTAGATTTTTGATGCATGTGTGGATGATGTATAGGGATCCTACAAAGGATTCTTCAAGAAACGATCACTATAGACATGTTGTAGTCGATCGTGTATTCGTATTAGAACAATCAATTTCTCAATTTTATTTTATGTGCTCTTTTAATTTACACAACATCCTCACACCTTATTGGGGCTCGGATCGTTAGTGATGCCATGTTCATTCGAATCATCAATGAAAATTTTAAATTCCATGACCCAATAAATTCTGCTGCAGGACTCAGTACCTTCAGTAACATCATTCCAATGAACACACTAGTTGAGGATAACTAATACAATCTTACCAAACATATACTATCACATTTGTATCAATCCATTGGATATATGCATCGAGTCTAGATAGCATAGGAACTCCCCCACAAGTGAACCTCCCAATAGGTCTAAAAAGTTCCTATAAAAATAGGCCTAAGGAGAAAAGGAATGCCCCTTGAGAAACCCCCAAAATAGTGGAAGAGACCTATTACTCTTACCTTCGACCTACATACATAAGGATTCATATGTTCTATATTTTATAAACTAGTTGATCAAACCATTTTCTTCAAATCGGGATTTGCAAACCATTTCAAAAAAAATCACAATGATTTTAAAAACCTTTTAAATTATCTAAAAATGGGGGAAACATATTTTATAAAAAAATAATTCCACACACATTCACAAAAAAATAGTCATATCATTACATTTCATTTAATAAAACAATTTATCAAAAATATGAGCATTGTAGTTCACCAAAACATGCTATAGATGGAACCACCTACCAAAAAACAGGGGTCGCACATGCCCACAAAAAAACACCGTAATAAAGGTCCTAGAAAAAATTCTCATATATTTTACTTGATCCAGTTAATAAAAATGGGTTAGAAAAGAATAAGAAACAACAAATACCTTAAGAACGCAGACCCATTACAACACAACCAATAGATGAAGAACCCCTAGTTCAAGATAGCTCAAAGAATGTAGAATATAAACATGTAAATATCACAATGAGTCATCAAATATGATATCACAGTACAATGGTCCTATCTCAATCAAAGAAAAAAATAAGAAAAAAATTATTACTCACCCAGAGAGATGCAACCCAACTACAACTGTGATCAAATTATGAATGAATCAATCCAGATCAAATGGAGGCTACCAAAATCGTTAGCTAAGGAATCCTTCTCAAGAGCAAGGGTTGTGGAAGAATAAAATAAATATCAACTAGTGTATCACCCTAAAATACCTACCCACAACAATTACATGATTTTTAAACCCTTTACACATTGTATAATCCGTGGGACTCATATATGCCGAAAATCCCACCACATTTTTATTAAAACTTCAGCTTTTAACATTACCCATCATGTAACCATTAAACGACATGTAAACCATTAAATATATGTACTTTTATCATAGAATATACCCTATTGAAATTAAACATCATGTATTTCCATTAAAAATCATGTATTTATACTTTATACTACAAAAACTATAGTTTGAAACATTAAAACACCTAACCAACTCGGGAATTATCCAAACTAGGGGAGAACCTTGAAAGGCGATTAACAAATTTATTCCGAGAATCTATTAATTAAAAATATAATATATCCTAAAACTATAGGTAAATTTTCTCAAAAAAAAAATTTCCATCCTCATGAGTCCCCAAACACACCCAATTAAAGAAGAAAATAATCAAGGTTAAAAGAATAACCTAAAAGCAAGTAACGGGATGTTACACACCCTTTGAAAAGCATGCCCATCCTCCAAATTCCTCCTTTAAACTATGTAATTTTACTATAAATATTAATATATTCCAAAAACATAATCCATTGGTAACAAATATTTATCAAAATTTCTTCATTTTATGGGGAATTCTAAAAAAAATCAAGTCTACAACATACACATTATGTCCTTCTTAAGTTTGTATTCTTAATATTACTATTAAAATTATCTAATCATCATAATAATATGATTGATTAAGTATCATTAGAAAAATCATATATTCTTTTATTAATGGTGACACCATTACTTATTCATTTACATTTAGTTATAAAGACAAAGGAATTCAAATTGTGTGTGTGTCTGGACTACTGCCTCCATGAGGAATCGTTTTTTTCATTTTTCTTCTTGATTTTAATTATTTATCAGAAAAAATCCAATAATTGTTCCATATAATATATATGTATATAAATAATACTATTATTATTCTATCATAATTGTATTATTTTAAAATAATAACCACTTTAACCATACTTACCAAACGAGTAAAAGCGTGTTCAAGATTGGGTATGTTTAACCATTTACAAGGAAAATGCTTTAAAATTAAATTATGGATGATTAGGGGAACAAGAAAACTAATATTATTATAATACTATAAAAAATAATTATTTTTATATGGTTATGGAAATATTATATTATGTATATAACTTATTATTAATGTATCATCTTCATTCGCTAAAACCACCGAAATAAGTCATTATCAATTTGGTTTTCACATAACATAAAAAACATATAGAATGAAATGATAACATTTTAAATTAAGATATACTACATATTACAGAATATTCAATGATATATTAGTAATTACCTATGTATCAAATTATGGGAAATGATATAAAAATGATTAAACATGCATAAAATTATTAAAGTTATTTACTCCCAATGATCAAAATACTCGATAACTAATTAATTTAATCATGATAAAAATTATAATAATAAGTATGAAACGGTAATATTTAGGTTAATTTTTATGAAATCATATATTAATTTATTTATTCTTTTTTTACATATGGTTGGAGTGTGGTCCACTAACAAAGGAAACAATGTAAGGGTTTCTATCTCAATTACCTTTCATTGAGACATGTTTCTTTTATACACCATTTTTACATTGGTATGGAGAAATTACCACCCCATTGTGATTTTAATATAATATTTATATTATATTTCATGATATTAAATTTTCAGTTTCATTTTTTATTTCTCATGGGGTTTTTATTTAAACTTAACAAAGTATTTATATTGTTTTTTCTGACTCAAATATTTTACTTGGGTAATAATAACTTTTATATTACTATAATTTTTAAAAATTGATATAATATACCATACGATGATGCTATATTTTTTTTCCAACTAATTTTTTTCTGGGTAAATCATGCTCCACACCAAATTATTCTTCCTTTATGGTACCATTTTTTCATTTAAATTCATTTTCATTAAGAATAATTCATATTTATTTTAATGGGTTTTCATTCCCTTTTCATGATTTCACTTCTCATCAATGTATACATTCCCTAGTGTAAACACAAATTTTTTTATCCCAATAATCCATTTTCTCCCCATATTTCATTAAAAAATGATTCACCATTTTTTAATTTTATTATTTTTTGAACTAGGTTATTTGGAAATGTTCGAAAGGGTTTTTTAACCTTTCAAAATAAATGGTTTTATAATCCACTTCACATTTTCTTTTACTAAAATTTATATCCATTTCAAGTTTTTTTATTATATAATATTTTTGAATGTAATTTTTTTCAAATTATTTTCACTTTCCCTTTTAAAATATTTATGTTTTTTTGAAGTTTCTGTTATTAATTATTCTTTCCAAAAGTAAATTTTTTCAATGTAATTTCACTTCTCCTTTTGTGATAACAATTATTTATTTTCAAGGATGTTTCATTTGTAACTATTTATTTTAATGTTTTTATATGTATTATTTCCATTCATTAAAATATTTATTTTAAATTAATTTATAATTTAATGTTTTTAAAAGGTTCCATGAAAACATTTTTATGTTCACTTATATTTACACTCAAAGGTTTATATTTCCTGAAGAGACGTTTTGATCACTATTAATATGTTATTATTATATGATTAAAATTGTTAAAGGAGATTTTTGATGTTTTATGATTTCATAAGTTTATATTAAGTGATGATTTTTAATGTTTTAATAAACCCGTTATATTTTTTATCATGGTTTCATTATGAGATGATGAATGATTTATTTTCATGTGGCACAAAAATGTAAATATTATGGGATAGTTTGGACCTATATCTCCCAAT
This sequence comes from Viscum album, assembly GCA_963277665.1. Taxonomy (NCBI): domain Eukaryota; kingdom Viridiplantae; phylum Streptophyta; class Magnoliopsida; order Santalales; family Viscaceae; genus Viscum; species Viscum album. The sequence continues at coordinate 626,607,827 of OY728134.1, read as the reverse complement.
AATGAATTTGTGATTTATTTATATCTCATAAGGAAATAATTTTATGTGTGATAAATTTTTTTGTTCACAATTTAAAGAATGATATTTTTGTTTGTTCATAATACGAAGAATGGGGTTTTGTTCTTCAAAATTTGAAGCATATCCATTTTTTTTGTTCAAAACATGAAGTGTGGGTATTTTTATCTTCGCAACATATATCATGAGAAATTTGTTTGTTCTGAACATGATGTGTGGATATTTTTTTGTTCACAATGATATAATTTCTCTAGGATTATGTTTGTTCCATATTATCAAATTATTTATCATGTTATTCCAAATTTTTAAGTTGCTATTTGTTTCTTTGAAATTAAATGTTTTCACAATTCTACCTTATTTTTAATGTATTTAACACATTTAAATCAAGATCACATGATTCATGATTATTGATATTATCTTTTGATTTAGGTCATATCTTCTATCCTAATTCTATTTTTATGATATTATGTTGATCCATAATGTTTTATGATTACCATCCATGGTCTTATGATATTTTATTATGATATTTAGATCTTATTCATATTATCCTTCTTATTTATATCCTTATAATTTATGATATGTTTTTTAATTTCTAATAATATTTTCTCAAACATTTATAATGTTTCCATTTACCTAGGTTATGATGTGATGTAATACATAATATGTGTTCATGAGTGTATCTCAATGGAATAATTTGTTGATGACGCTGAAGACTTTTCAAGGATTAATAAATTGTTTATAAAGTGGAAAAAAGATTTATTAATTATAAAATACATGAAATTTTTTATTAATTTTTTTCATAATTATCTAAAACTATAAACCTAAAAAATTATTGGGTTTAAAAAAAATATTTTATTAAATTCATGCATTTACAGGAAAATTAGGTATATCCATATTATTAATACATCACATGAACATAATAAAAAATAGAAAATATTTTAATCCATCTTCTTTATCTTCCAAAAATATATCATATTCTAATTAGTACATGCATTATCCTGAGGATGCACATCAATGAAATGGGTGAGCCAAAAGGATAAAAAGGGCTGGAATAAAATAGAGGGAACTTGTGACATAATAGTTTAAAACATGGGTGATCATAATAATAATCATCATCATCATTTCATAAAATAAATATCATCATCAAAATCATGTGGGTTTCATTTGAAAAAAGGGAATGGAATGAATGATATGAATAATAATGAAGCATCAAGACATAGTGGTCAAATACCATATATAGGTGCGAATAAATCTAGAATCATGTTCACACATAACATATGTGCATAAATCATAACATCATAATTGTGAGCAAAGATAAAATCATTTTCATGAATAATAAACATAATAGAACAAGATATATCACTTTAACCAATGCATTAGATTCATATATAATTCAATTCACACCCACTACATCACAAAATGATAATAATCATTCGTTCCACATGGAAAGAGAACGTATAACAATTATAGTAATGAAACAAATCCATGAGATGGAATGGGTTTCATAAGGATTACATAAAAAATAATTTATGGATTAAACCTTGTGTTTCGAAAATTATATATAGAGATAATATTTTTTCACAAAATGATCTTTTATATTTGAAGATTAAACATCTCAAGAGAGATGAAAGAGATGTTTTGAAAATATAAAGTCATTTTGAAAAATATTTTTAATTGGATCAGAAATATTTTAAAATATGTAGAAACTTGTATATCCATAGATATAAATGTGAAATAATATATAATGGAAACATTATGGTCCTTATTGGAATATCCATATTGAAAATAATGTTAATGAGGTGAGAACCTAAAAAATTAGTTTGGTTTAAGAATATCTTTACCTTAAATAATGTTGTGCTTCATCTCATTTACACCACCTGTATAATAAAATTATGTTAATTAACACATGGAAACATAATTTAATTATATACATTTATATCACTATTAATACATTATGAATATTAGATTCTATTTTATAATACTAAGTTAAACATTAATTTTTTTAATGTCATGTTTTCATTAAATTATCTCATCTTGATTTGATTTTATTATTTTTGTTCGTGGTCATTTATACATAAATAAAATTATTTATATATGATTAAAAAAATTAATTAAATATTTATATATTATATATAATTTATACTAACCATCCCTGAAGGTGGTGATAATTCTATAGTTAGTAATGCGTTCATATGCGATTAAATGACCATTGATGGGAAATAGTTAAAAGGTGAATGAGAAGTATGACATAAAATATGTAATAAATATAATATTTATATTAGGGTAAAATAATTAATATATTATTACAAACTGAATTAATTAATTTTATATGGTATTGGTTTTAAATTAATAGAGAATATGAGTAATATAAGAGGAGAATTAGTATAAAGTTGATGAAACCTTACCCTCTTCTCGGTGTTGCTTATTTGATATAGCACTAAAATACATGAATTATTGGATTTGAGTGACTCTTGAATGTCCCTAAGTACTATAAGTGCCTAATAGAAGAAATTTGGGTATATAATTGTCTTTGTTATGTGTGAGATATGAGGTTTTTCTAGGGGATGGCGAGGTGGTATTTATACTTTAGGAGAGGGGTGTTTTTTAGTTAAAATGTTGAATAAAAAATAATTTTCTTGGAAAACAATGTAATTGTTGTATTATTTAAATTTTATGTCATTTTTTGAATAAAATTAAATTATTCTATGACTTTTAATGATTTCAAAAATTGAATTCATTAGTTTATTAAAAAGAAATGGAAAATGAGAAAATGTTATTTTAATCGAATACTATCGTTTTAGACTATGGAAAGACTTTTTATTTTTATAATTTCAATATATAGATTTTAAATGACTAATTTATCATATAAAATGTTTTTGGGTTGATCCATATGTTATATAATTTATTATATCACTATTATATTTTATGTGAAGTAATTAAGATACATCGATGTTTCAATGGAGAAGAGGCAACTATGTGAGCCATCACGGAGGTTGGCCCAGCTGGGCCTGATGGTTGATTATGGGAGGTTTGATCTCTTGAAAATAAATTAACATCAAGTAACCATGTTAATTCTTAAGGGAACCCCACAATAGTTCCCTCATCCATAAATGGGTACAAACCTTCTTTCAAAAGGCAAGTGGTCACTTGAGGTTTTAGACCCAATGATGCTTAGGGAACTGCACTAGTCGAGTGGGTGGGAGGTTGGGGTCATAAAACCCTTTTGGGGGGAATTATTGCCTACTTTGGTTCTCTATTATATATTTAATATATGTTTGTGAATATATTCCAAATCTCATTACGAAGGTGGTTACCCTAAAAAATGATTGTATTTTAATTTTCTTTATATACAAAAGAAAGGGGATTACATTAATGAACAGAGAAAAGGGGATTTCATTAGTGAATCAATATTTATGTATCTAATGTTCTTCATCTCTTTTCATTTAATGGGTAACTTCTTATGTGTTGATGCTATATAACTACGTAGTTTAGAATTTTATGCCACACTAGTAGGCGATGGATATTACAAGGAGAGGATTGAGCCATTATGAGGCATCTTACATAAGCTAGTTAATATTGAATTAAAAACCAACCTAGTTCGTTAAACTCGTTTTGTTTAATGTCATGTAGAGAGGACATTTGTTTGGCACTAAGGCATCATATATTTTAGCTCGAGTCTCGAAGAGAAATCATACATATGCCGGTTATAGCAGGTATCTGAGTTACCATAGTTCTATCATGACCTTGGGAATGGTCCCTAGGTAGATTCCCTTATATGAGGGGTGTTTATATCATTCCACTCATTATGAATTATTTTCTGATATGGACCTTGATGTTATATATTCATGATTCCAATGACATGTTCATTGGGGTTCCCTAAGCTCATGTGATCTATGCCCATTTTGAGAAACAAGGGATGAAAATTGATTTGCCTCATGACATATGGATGTGGGGGCTTCTGTACTAGGACTTCCCTTGCCTTTGTAGAGGATTATGATGAAAATTATGTGATTATTGTATCTCCCTTAACAATATGATCGATGAATAGTTTGAGAAACAGGGGATGAAAAATGACCAGTCTCGATAATTATGGATGTGGGACCTACATATTGGGAAAACCCTTTGGAAGTTTGGTATGGAGATTGGGCCTTAGGAAGTCTCCCTATGTATCCTATTTGTTGATGGAATCATATTTATTATAGTTCAATGTTTGGGGATTAAACAATAAGGTTTCCCTTCTATGTGGTTCATTTCATATTATGTCACTGGTTGGGGTTTACACACTAACATTGCCCTTATATATGGGAGATATCATATTATTCAATTGTTTGGGGATTACACACAAACGTTTCCCTTATATGTGGGACATAGAATATTATTTTTTTGGTTTAGGATTATACATTGATGGTTCATTTATATGATAGACATATCATATTATGTCACTAGTCAGGGCTTACACACTAATGTTTCCCTTATATACAAGACATATCAAATTATGTCATGTGTTGGGTCTCACACATTGATGTTGCCTTTATGTGTTGGAAATATCATATTATTCTAGTTTTTCGGGATCACACACTAACGTTTCCCTTATAATCAGGGATTACACAATGATAATGAACAAAATTCTCTAGTCCATAGATTCCATGTTGACCTGGACTACTTGCATGACTAAAATGAATTAATTGTCTTCTCAATATGCCTTGGTTGTCTTCCCGACATGTCAGAGAATGTCTACCTAACTAGTCGAAAGACAATAACATGATCCAGTTGACTTTTCCATGGGTTTCCACATGACCTTCATGAAATTTATGAGGGTTTTCTCATGATTGATGTGGAATTGTACGGAGGACAACGCAAGACCCATATGGTTTGTCCTACAATCCATCGTGTGACATTGGTTGTCATGTCTAGAGGGCATCTCATGATCTAGAAGAATGTCCCTATAATCATTATAAGAGTTGTATTACACATTTTAAGGGTGTTGTGAGAGTCAATGTGACATGTCTCAAAGGGTGTCTCTTTTCTATACTGACATGTCTGTAGGGTATCATGAGATTTGGCTATCATGCCCAGAGAGCGCCATGAGAATTAGTCGACATGCCCAGGTGTAATCATGAGACTCAACTAACTTGTGTGAGTTACATTATATAAGTGAATAAGCATATTATAAAAACATAATATTTTTTTATGGTGACCCCTAAGGGCTTCATGAGAATTTTGTGGCACTCTTGGGGGCGACCATGTGACTTCCTATGACATGTCCAAAAGAAATCACATGATCCAAATTACATGCCAAGGGGAAATCACGAGAGCTGGGTGACATGCCCTTGTTTTTTCATGTATATTGGATGTTTTACACAAAGAACATGAGTATCAGCTCATATATTATTTTCTTAAGTCTCTCCTTCATTAGTCTTAGTTCCAGTCATTTATCATGAATGCCTTAGGTTTGTCTAGTGTTAGCTTGTTTTATGTCTCATGTGATCTAGTATATATATGATATGTTCTTCGCGTGTCATAACAAAATTCCTTTTCATGATATATGACTGATCATGCGATGTCATTTATGCACGGAACATGATTTCTCCAGTTTTTCCTAGATTTTTACATAATGGGAAGATTTTCTAATCGTAAGCTCGGCCGTTCTGAGAAATCCATTGTAGCACCAGTGTGTTTGGATGTGAGGAGGAAAACTCATCATCTAGAGAGAAGTGGGGAATGTTTAATGATGGGGTGGGTGATTTATAAGCATCACCAACCCATTTTATCACCACTCTTCATGGTGAATATCCCACGAATCTAGGCTAGAGCCGGAAAAGGTCCTCAGCTTTACATGTCTTCTCGAGCCCTACCCAAGATCACTCCTAGGGTGTTGCCTGGTTTTCAATGACTATGAGTCCATCTTGTAAAATACTCCTTTATTGGATAATTTCCAATTAATGGGTATTTTTGAATCATAAGGGCATTCCAAAGGACTTTCATTTTGTCATATTGACATATCCACGAGCCTTTGTGAGATTTGGGCACCTCTTGAAAGGCCTTCATGTAATCTCTCGTGAATTGTCTAGGGATTTCCATGATATGAGGATGGACTATAAAGGGACCTTTTGGGATCTGGATAACATCCCAAGGTTTCATGTTATACCATGATACATATATCCTTTTTGGTCTGTGATATTTTTAAGACCACGAGAGGCTTCTGTCTCCTCCCCCTTTTTATTTATTTTGTTTACTTTGTAAAGGGTTTAGAGTTCATGAGGGTGCTTGGGTATTCTTGAGGAAAATCACCCTTCCTGTTAGTGATGCATCACTAAACCAAAAAGGTCTTGTGGAGGTGTGTGAGAAATTCATTTATAATTCCATCCATTTGTACTCGTGGATCCAAATGTGGTGTATGGTTTCCTAGACATAACTAAGGCCCTTCACAGATAGAGGATGACAAACCAAATAGATTTTCTGAGATTGTGAGGACAAATTTATGGGTTCTTGTGGTGTCTTATGGATCTATAGGGGTAAATAACATGTCTTTAACTTCCTCACGATGCTCCCTCCTATTGGATATTTTCCTCATATTTTCAAAAAAAATAAGACGGTTTTTCAGGTGCCTGTCGGTTGACAAACCATATGACCTGGGGGAGATTATATGTCTTCCATCGCATGGATATTTATTGAATAAGGTTCCTTCTCAAAATCAAAAAATACTTGTTGAAGGGACTTAGTAGGTCCTTCCACATGATATGTGTTGTGAGTGTCTATCCTCATGACCTCCTACTAATCATGTGATCACGGGTCTTCTGGGAGTTCACACGATCCACGGGTATTTGGCCATCATATTCCTCCTTGGATTTTTAAGAAAGATAATACCCATATTTTGTAAATTTCCTATTTTTTATTTTTTACAATTCTTATTTGGAGGTCGTAAACATATTCCCCCACTCAGGAGCAGGGTTTTCCAGGACAAGGGCTCGGTTCTACAGAAAGTAAATGCTCACCTTAGTCTTTGGTGTTATTTTAAGCCAGTTTCTTGGAAGATGTTTGGTATTCCAGGAGATGAATGGTATTCCATATAATTCCCTATATATAATAGAGTGGATATTGGCTTCATTCACCGACTATTTGATCTTCATATATCTCATCGCCCAATGTTCATCATGTGTCCTTCTCACATGACCATTCTACAAGATATGATCATAAGACCCCTCCAAGTTCCCTTTTAGATAGAATGTTTCAATAGGAATGATATTTCTCAAGTAAATATTAAAAAAAATAAATCTATAATTAGAAAATTTCATGGATAATGGCTGTGGGAATGAGATTATCTTAAGGTTTTCATAGGTTCTGGTGGCCTGATTGTAGGATTTTATGGATATCTTGCGGCTTGTATGACCATGTTAAGGTCACACGATCACGAGTTCTATGAGGGGTTATAAAGTTATGAGATTCCCTGTGGGTTTATGTGACCCATGATATCATTGGTGTTTAGGATATTTTAAATGTTTTTAGGAAATTCCCTAATTCCTTTACTCTTTCATGCGATGCACATGATGCTTTCAGAATTATTTCATTGTTTTGACAGGATTTTATTTTATATTTCTGACATGTGCCACATAATTATATTAAGACAGGTTTTGGTTCTCATCGATATTCTTCTTTTTCTTCTAATAAATGGTCCATGATCTCTAGAAATTACTATGATAACCCTTGATATCATTTGAATTATGATAAAGAGTGTCTGAAGAAGCTCATATCATCTGAGTTCTAGGATTATCTTTTATCACACCAACTTCCTTTGTATGGGTTATTATTACTAGAAAATTCCACCATTCCCCCTTTAGACATTAATATGTCATCCTTATTAGTGTCAAATTATCTTGAATTTGTTCAAAAGGAAATTTCTAAGAATGTCCAATGGCCACAACTTAGTCCCAAGGGTTGTCTTTTTTATTGGAGAACAATGCCTAGGGTTTGTATGGACGTGAATTTTCATGTTATCCTATTTTTCAAAGTTATTTGAGTATATTTGATTCCTCTCTAAACAACCCAGGTAAAGGGTGCAGCTCAAAGTGGGATCTCCATCCAGGTGGAAATATTTATGATTGATGAGTGTATCCCTATTGGTTTAGGGAAAGATTCTTAGAGTATGATGATATTTTATACAGGGCACATATCTATAAAGAAGTATGGTTCTCCAAATTCATTTTCTATCACTATCATGATCTTGTTAATGAAATTATTAGTCATTGGTGTCCTGGTAAAAACACATTCTATCTATCCCATTGTGAATTGTGCATCAACCTATGGGACATCTACCAACTGGGTGCGATTCCCCCTCTTAGAGATATGGATGATTAATTACTCACTACTATAGATATATGGGATAAACCCTTACCTAATCATTTCTTAGGGAGGTATTTTCTCATAATTTTGAAGGAGAAAATGAGATAAGATCTGAATTTTCACTTTCTTATCACCTTCAAGGACTTTATCAATGTCTTCGTCTATCACGGTGGAGTAAGTGTAGCTGTTATACACCCAAATCAGTTCCCTTCTCAACAAATATAAAACATTGATGGCTCATAATGGGCCATTCTTGATGTTGGGGATCATACATCATAGGTATATTGAGTGAAATCAGTGATATCTCCGAATCTAAGGCTGGCAGGATTCATGGACAGGTTTTTGAATGGCCAGATATTCCCATCAAGGGAAGTGTGTTCACATATATATGTCAGCACACTGGTGATGGCATGGAAGCTAGAAGAAGGATAGTTCCTTAATCTGGTTGTTTTGGTCCTCACACAACTTTATCGAATATTGGTCCATATTCCAGAAGGTAGTGTCGCTTATAATATTAGTGACCCTTTCCAGAATCTAATTGGCCAGATAAGGGATAATTTCCATTATTAGGAATACTATAATGCCACAAGGATCCTAGATTCCTTATCTCACCCTAGACTCCTAAACATATATAGGGTTGGGTCTATGTCAGTAATCCCCAAAGAGGTAATATATGTGATGATCTAATCCTATATATTTGAATTTACTCTTTACCATACACCAATTGGGATAGTTATTAACAATAAAAGTGGATCCCTAACGAAAGTTCATATATGTTCTCTCTTCAGGATGGGGTTCTTACAACTAGGGTGGATGATTTGTTTATCCACGAACCATATATACCTTAATGGTTTTCTTTTCTATTAAACTCCACCCAATAGGTCTCCCCTCTTCCCTTGTATTTGGTACAAGGAAAAAAAAACTAAAACAATCCACCACTTTTGGATGATGTTGGAGTTTGAAGATAATGACCCTCAGAACATTATTCTACAAGTTGATGCTCCTACATTTTTTACCTAGTATTTTTTCCAGGATTGGGTAGTATACTATATTGATAATGTTATAAGATGATTGGTTCATCTTGTTGATAGGTTTTTTTCTTTACCAAACCTAATTTTTGTAGCAACAATGGAACTGATTGAAGATTTCAGTGAGAATTCAAGGAAGTTCCCTCATCTCTGTGACGACCATCCCTACAGTGGGACTGAATCTGTTGAGGGAATAATCCCTCCAACACTATAAATGGTTAATTATTCTATTGAGAGGAAGGTATATGAGGCCACCTATTCTATTTAACTGCTATACCAGCTGATTATTCCCCCTTCTGGTGCACCCCTCCCCTCAATTAAAAAATATCAGACAAAGTGTAGGATGATCTTGAAAAATATTCATGACTTGATTACTAAAACCCATTTGGAAAAATTTCATAACTAAGGGGAAGATATTAATTTATTATTTAATGACTTGGGGGTAGGATGTTTTGATCACCAACCATTATATAAAATCATGAAGTAGATTATTTTTAATGGCAGGAAGTTTTTCACCAATGATAGGGACTTTCATAACTTTTCAGATGAGGCTTCTCTTGTTGAGAACATGAAGGAGGCACTGGAGGCATTGGAGTAGGGCCACCAACTGATATCTAAACTACTATCCAAAATAGATGCATGGAATATGAAAATATATAGATGTGAAGAAATCATAACTCATCAAAATTATGATCATTCATCCTCAAATTACTCATTGGAAACCTCTCAAAAGAGAGTTGAGGAGATGACTACTTTCATTAAGACTATTCATCCTATGGTAGAAGAATAAGAGGTGTGGTGAGCATCAGTTCATTTTTCAATTTAACCTTCTCTCCAAAATCTTTCTGACCTATACAGTTCAGACATCCAAATTTCTTTACAGTTTTATCATAGATATTCACCCCATTTTTTATGATATTCCTAGAGAGAATCTGAATTGTGTAGTTTTCCCTTATCACATTGGATCAATGAATGGATTTTCTGAACTTTATATGTGTTTTCTAGTTTTATTTTCTTTCATTCTAGTTGTGCATGACTTTTCATTGATCAACTATTATGTGAATTTCCAATGATACCTATCCTTGTCATGATACCAAGTAAAACATAATGTATGGATCTGAATATTTAAATCATAATAGATTCTTTTTTTAGAATCACTCATGAATTCCCACTAACATGATGTTCCTTACTGATATATCTGCTCCACTTATCTTTAGATAACCTGATTCTCAAATTGATAATTGTTTAGAATTTATATACAAGAGGGAGAGTACTATATTTTTTACTGAATCCAACATTCTTGGTGAGAGTAGCTTGATTTCTATCAAGGCCATATGGTGGGCCTTAAAATCATTTTCATTCTTGCAGAATAAATTGTTTTTTGCTATATTTTATGGTTTTTATTATAGAAATTTTACCATTTTAGTTTACGGTCTTTTATCTTAAAACATTTATCACTGTAGTTTTGGGTATTTTATCATAGACCTTCAATCCTTATAGTTTAGGGTCTTTTAACTTGGACCTTATATCATTTTAGTTTATGGTATTCTAGGTTGGACCTTCGATTTCTGTAGTTTAGTGTATTTTGGCTCGAATTTGATATTTATTTAGTTTAGGGTCTTTTAGCTAGGACCTAAAATTGCATTAGTTAAGGTTCTTTTATCTTGAACCTAATATTGATTTAGTTTAGGGTATTTTATCTCAAAGAAGATATTGATTTAGTTTAGGGACTTTTAGTTCAGATTGTTTATTATTTTATTTTAGGGTCTTTTAGCTTGGACCTGATGTTTATTTAGTTTAGGTTCTTTTAGATCAGACCAGATATTAATTTAGTTTAGGTTCATCTAGATAAGAACTTCTATTTCCATATTTTGGTTCATTTAGCTCGGACCAAATATTTCTTTAGTTTAGGGTCATTATGCTAGAACCTAATCAGGGATCATGATATATGGTTTAGATGTCCTAGGAATGAACCAAAACACTCTGGGTTGTTGGGTTATTTTTTGGTGTTTCTGAGGCTCATGAGGACTAGAAAACCCTTTTTTAGAGTGACACATTTGGTTGAAGACCATATCCATCTATATAAAAGACATAGTCATACATGAATATTCATGAAAAGGGTCTATTGAATCCATGTATCTATTCCAGTGTCTATGGAAGACTTATGGGGGTGAATATTAGTTGTGGAAAAATACTATGGATTCTAGGTCTAGCAGGATAGTTGTAATATGGGTACTGTAAATCATAACCCAAAATATTTACTCTGTGAAAATGGAATGGAGAAGAAATGCTGGGGAAGAGTCATAACACTCGGAGGTGTTGGGATTCACCATGGAATTTATAGGGCTAACAATGATTGAAGATTCTCTCTAGAAATGAGGTGATGCCTTCAGTTGGTTGGTCAAGGACGTTATGCATCTGTAGAATAGTAAAGAAACAAATATGATCTCCACTTCTTTTAGAGGGAAAAATAGATTTTTGAGCCTATGACATCCATATGACGAGGTTGGGTATGGGAAAAAATCTATCCAGGAAGGGCTCTAGAACCCTAGGGCAGTTCAACACATTATTGGGAAGCTCGATCCCTATATCATGTGGTTTCAAATCACAAAGAGTGGGCCATAAAATGTTTTCTAATGGAGTGTCGCATTATAATCTTGAGAAAGGGGACAAAACATGGTGACATGACATCTAATATGTTTAATCCACTATATATTTTGGTGCAGGGTTTTCAAATCACGACCCAAAGTGCTCAAGTTAGAAGAATGATATTGGACAATCATACTGGGAGTAGTTTAAATCACACTAAGGTATTGAGTTCTTCCATGGTGATTCTAGTGCTCATAATGATTGGAAACCCCATTTTGATGAGTCATGCATTTGGTTGAAGACTATAAGCACATATGCGGGATCCATTGGAATATATGTATAGTCAAGAAAAAGGTCCCTTGAATCTGAATAACCTTTCCAAGGGCTATGAGATATTATAATGATATGAGGAACCCCAAATCATGAAGTGTGATTTTTGGAAATTTAAATATCCAAGAAGAGTTCTAGAACCCTAAAATTTATGTCACTATCTAGCGAACGTATTCTCATAGAGATGAGATTTGTAAAATCATTTCTCTAAAATTTTCCTGGACTAAGGCAACCAACAATTATAGCTAGGATTTTACTAGGGCTATAGAGTAGATTATATAAGCTTTATGACTTTTTTATTTGCACCCTAATTTTTTTCTAAACTATATAGATTAAAATTTTAGAAAGTAAATACTTTAATTTTGATCAGGTCTCACTTTGAGGGTTTTCAACCTGACAAGTTGTTTTCCTCTTTCTCTTGCAGTTTAAGGTCTTGCGATTTGGACCATTATAGGATAGTGTTTATGGTCATACAAATTTTTCCAAAGTTAAATAATTTTAAGGCCATGATGCATTACACCTAATATGGGGAGTGATACACAATATCCCAATTAGGATACCTAGGGTGAAGAGTACTCCATCATACTTCCAAGTGGGAGATGAAAATATAGTAAGTCGTGGATCAAGTATCTCATGTTTTGAGTAATTATATCGGGAAAACACACCAGGAGTAGTTTATATAACACTAATGTATTGATTTCTTACATGGTGATGTCAGGACTCATAAGGATCATAAATATCTATTTGTAGAGTTATGCATTTGGTTGATGACCATAGGTGTAAATCCATGATCCATAGGAATACATGTATAGTCAAGAAAATTGTCCCTTAAAGATGGGTATCTTTCGTAAGGGCCATGAAATATTGGTGGAAACCTGAGGTGATCAAGGAATGTAGTATGGTTTATGTATTGCGGTTCTTTAAAGATTATGGAATCACCCTATACTATGGTGGACTAGGGTGAGTCTCTCATGGTTCTTTAACAAAGTATGAAGCATGGGTGGTGGTCTGCATAATTTAACATCATGTAATGGGGATGTATTTTCTTATGAGATGTTTAACATCTTGTAGTAAGTAAGTTTTATTCAGGGTTTATTATTATATGATAAGGATATTATCCATTAATTTATACATCATGTGGTAAGGATGATCTGGTTATGCATTTTTAATGTCATATAACTATGAATTTTTCATTATAGTTTAACATCATATTGTAATGACATAGTCTCCCCAACATTTAAGGGTAATATTGTGAATGGGAACATGAATAGAATTAAATGTGTCACTATATATCCCATCGTGATATATATCAAGGAACACATTGTTCTTAAGAAATATCCTTCCATAGGTCTAACTCGTACGTAGAGAGGGGGAATTTTTATGCTTGTTTGTTATGATAGGACCCGGGGTTGGAGGTCCATGCATAACTACTTATCCTATGAGGTGAGGAATCAAGTCACACAAATTTATTTAATGGAAAATTCTCTATACATGTCTAACCCATACCTATAGGTGTGCATTATTTGCATTGATTATTGTAGTTGGGTCTAAAATTAGAGATTCAAACGTCACTATGTAACCTCATATGAAAAGAATAAATACACACGTATTTCTTGAGGGACGGTGTCATTTAACATCATGAGAAAAGTATGTGGCCTTCCAATTATGAAAACAAGTATTTTGGTTGGACCCCTGGGTATAAATATTAGTTTCAATACGTATACTATGGTAATAATCAATCAATCAATACGTAGTTCTTGATGAACGACCTTCTTGTGTATTTCTAGCCTATATGCTGGGAGGGGGACCCTTTCCTTTTTTTATTATGATTGGTCCGAGGATTGAGGATACAGACATCTCTAAATTCCTTATGATATAAATAAACTAGTCTGATGTGGCTCTTCAATGAAGGTGTGGCAGGGCACCAACACCAAAAATAGTGTCCATCTCGGATGAGGCCCACATGAATGTGCAGTTTTATGTCATGCAAGAGGAATAAACCATGGAATTTAACATCATGAAGAAACGTCTAATAATATTCTTTTTATGGTCTTACATTCAATACCATGATGATACAAATGTGGACCTTCATGCCTTATTCATGAGGAAGTACCCACCAAAATTTCTAATCTCACGTGAGATGTGATCAGTGTGAGAAAGAAGGAACGGTAAGGACCCCTCGCACCATGTAGAGGAAATTAAGGATAGGAAATGGGAATTTTGTATCATGTGGTGGATAGACCAAAATATAATAGTTATCCATCCTAATGTATCTCATGGGAAATGATAATCAAGCCATATGTAGTTCTAGAATACTCGTGCAGTTTAATGTCATGTGGAAAGGAGTTCTACCGTGTTGTCTAACATCATTCGGGAAGGGAATGGATCACCCAATGTGAATAAAGATGGATGTCACGAGTGTGTGCAGTTTTATGTCATTTGGTAAGGATTTTGGTGATACATTTTAATGTCATGCAGTAAAGTGTTGGAGTTGGTGGTCTAGAACCAACTACTTTATACTTTATTCATTAAATAAAAGCCTTATCACATCTTGGTTGTTCTTCTACGTGACATGTCATGTGATAATGTCCTAAGGAAAGTTGTTGCATTAAAGGGTCGTAGTGGATCCCTGCTATGATGAGAACCCGGAAGTGCCATAACACTGTTCTCGAATGTATGTTCTATGGCCGGATGATATTATTTGAGGGACACAAATAATACAGGTCATTAGGGGTGAGGACTCATAAATATTTGAGGCACCTTCTCATGGTGTGCGCCCTTGGTAATATCCAGGAGGATATTATGAGAAGGAGACCCGCCAGTAGGAAATCCACATTTCATAGTGTCATTGGATGTTCCTATCTACGGACACGTGTATTGATCCTTATACTTTAAGATTATTATTAATGGGTATTATAACTCGCGCACTTAGATGTATTGATGAAAACTGTGACGACACACTGTTCACAGCGAGGTAGGATACGTTGGGTGCGTCACGAGTAATACCGCATTAATAGATAATGCGAGAAAGGATTTGTCCCTTCCGTTCCATAACGGAAGTAGATATCTCAGGCCCTTTGATGGAATTGATATAGCCTAAATAAATCCATGGCCATGGTAAGGTATGGGCAAGTTCAATTCCGGGAAGTCAAAGAAAGAATAATCAAGCACATGGGTTGATGGAACTAGCATGCAACCCGCTTGATTGGAGATATCGAGACAAAGGGATTATATTACACGGTAAGCGTTCGTAGGAGGTAACACGTCATTGCGGCGTTAAATTCTTTCTCTATGGGTACCTTGGCATGTTGCTAGATGCTAAACTTGGACTTTAGGCAGGCTCATCCTAATGCTACTGAGGAAGAGGCCTAGAGGGTCACAGACTAAGTGTGTCCATGTATCTCAGTTAAATATTAATTTAACAAGTTAAATAAATATTATTCCCGACTGTGGTTTAATATTTATTTAAGGATGTCTAATCGCATTTATTTTGACACTAGTTATTCGAGAGAATATATTGTGGACGAAATAATATATTTATTAGCGAGTAATGCAGTTAAATTTATTTATGAAATAAATAGTCATTACTCAGGGTCTAATAAATGTGGTGGAGAAAATGGAAAATAAAAGTACACGCTGTGTATATTAAATATACACGCCGTGTAGTTTTATGGAAAATAAGTACACGCCGTGTATTAATTATTACACTCCGTGTAGTTTTTCCAGTTGGGATTTTGAGTATTTAATATTATTTTATTAAATGATATTTATTATAATCAGCGTGGGCGCATGTCAAGGAATTAATAATTCGACATGGTGGGTTTTCAATAAGAGTTAATGAAATAAATAAAACGCGTAACGCGTTTATTTATTGTCATAACTCTATTAACCTCAAACATGATTATAAATATCCTCACAACCCAAACATTTTAAAGAGCCATTGGTTGTGCACAACGGATTTGGAAATACTCTCAAGCCAAGAGAGAATTCCCTTTCCACCAAGAACGCCCTCAAGTTACGATAGCAAGATCCTCCACCGGATCAAGGCGGTCAAAGGAGGATATCGCAAGCGAAGGTTCTTCCGCTCTAGCACTCAGAGATCCCTTCGGCGATGTCTAGAGATACGTGACACATGTGTGGATCCCCGCTAGAGGAATCCTACACTTGGATTCTACAACGCAACGATGGATCCCCGAATCGTGACCGAACACATCAACGAAGAAAGAATTCCAAGGAGGTAATTCTTATGCATTAATTAAATTAATTATAATCAACATATGATGATCCTCCTTAGGGGTTCCGGGACTCTTATTTTATTTTCGTTCTTCATTCTATTCCGAAGATTCGGCGTTTTATATCGTGACGGATCTCGGATTGAACATTGTTTAACGTTAAAATTAAAGTTGGGCAAACCCACCAACGCGCTTCTGCTGCGCCCGGAACCTTCAAGTGGTATCAAAGTGGTCATATCATTGGTTATAATTATTTAGTTTTTCGTTGGTGATTTACGCATTTAATAATTTAGTTATTTCAATTCATGTTTAATCGTTCTGAAAATCTGAATCTCGAGATCTGTTCTTCCTCCCTCGTTTCTCGTTCCCCTCACAGAAACAGATTTTTCTTTTAATTTTGATTAAAATAAAATATAGGAACTCATCCAGAGGAGAAAAACGTTTCTGGATGTATAACACCAAAATACACAGCGTGTATTCTGAAATACATGCCGTGTAGTCTAGGTTCAATGCATTGATTGATCCGCCAAATCAGGCCGTGTATTGGATTCTTTCTAAGAATTTAAGACACCGTGTGTTGACCAGAAACAGGTGGCACACAGTTTCTGGAATACACGCCGTGTGGTCCAATGAACACGGCATGTAGTCCCTTCGGGTTAGGGTTGGGTCGTGTACTCCATACACGGCCTGCCCGGCTGGAAACCGTGTAACGCGGAAACTACACGGCGTGTGTCCCACTGTACACGCTGTGTATTCCGAAAATTTCCGAAGTACATTAACACGCCTTATCCCCAGGCGTGTACTTCGAATGGACGGTGAAGAAAAGTACACGCCGTGTAGTCGGAACTACACACCGTGTACTCACCCAAATTACGCAGATTTATTAAAATTTATTATTATATTATACAAACCCTTGAGATGTGTACCATGGTGCAGGCGTAAAGCTGAGGTACAACACGTGATAGGTGTTTTATATATATGTGTTTAATTTAACATCTGCGTAATAAATGGGAATTCACTGGGTTGCCTCCAAGGCACAAGTTACGTACAAGGATAATTTTAAATGAATTTATTTGTTTAAAATTATGATGGATGAGAATCTCAAGGAAATTCAGAAAAATTGATTTAAGATAAAAGGATTGGTTAATTAAAGATAATTAATTGATTTGAGCGTGATTTATCTTAAACAAGAACAATTAAAGAATTGAATGCTAGTTTTATTTATGCGTAAATATCGTTGCATGTATGGATGATCATGAGCTAGACCGAGACCTTTGTATGAGAATGGTTTCTTTTAATTTATTTATTTAAATTAAATTTGTTGGCCTACGAGCCATCTCCTCATTAATATGTTGGGCCTGCGCGCCCAAGGATTATTTTAAGTAAAACCCCCTTTTTACCCCTCACCTGCGTGTGAGATAAATGCATATGTAATGGATGGATCTCCCATGCTAGTGGAGGCGGCTCAAGTCAGGAGCCAAGGTGAAACCAATCCATGGAGATACAAAGGTGGACAGGTGGAAAGCTGTAGACACGAACCCGAAAGGTTCAAGGTGTTTCTCCCCTAGGTCTTGGGTTAGTTTATCAACCTCTAGATAAACTAACCAATATGAAAATCTCATGATCATACCATTTATTTTATTTTAGTCAGTTACATGGTTTATTTATTGTGGGTGTGTTGTCACGATCACACAATTAATGAATTAAACGAGCATGCAAGATGGAACTAAAATAAAATTGGATTATATGTAAATATTATCTTAGACATGGTTAATCACTTAAGTATATCCCACTTAATATTAACAAGCATGTAATCAAAGATAATAAAATGACAATTTACGTATAAGGATAAAATCCCTCAAGATAAATATTAAGTCGGCATAGCCTTCCATAATCATGGTTAGAATCAAACCATAGTTCAAAGTGCTTGACCAACCCTAGTTGGGGTGATTTCAATTATCGGGGAATTCTAATTTAAGGTTTTGGGTTGACTTGACTTGGTTCGCATCAAGGGTTTACTGCCACAGCAGGACTTGGTGTGACCAAGAGGCAAAGGTTGAGGAAATCCAAAAAAAAGGATTTCAGGATTGGGGAGTCCACTCAGCGGATCAAGGAACTGCGAGTTAATACAGTTGGCATTTGGAATGCCTACCTAAAACACTTCAAGTTTCTTGACCAACCCTAGTTGGGGTAATTCAAAGGGCAATATGGATCCTTGCCACTAGAATATTCACGCAACAGAATATTCCGAAGTCAATGGTGAGGGCTATTGGATTTCGATAAAATAGTGGGAGACTAATAAGTATTAATTTATTTGTCTCAATTTTATAATAAAGTACTAAACCTTTGCTCATCTTAATTTTTACAAATGGCAAGAAAATTACTTCAAACATATCATTGTGCACCATACTCGAGAAATAAAACCTTCTCACCGGTACCAATTTACAAGAGTGGCAGAGGCGTTTACGCGTCGTCCTTCGCCACGAAAGGAAATTATATGTACTGGAAGAGCCTATTCCAGTTGCGCCTGGGAAAGAGGCTTGTGATGAGGAATTATCTCTCTACATGAAACACATGGATGATGCCACAGATGTCCAGTGTTTTATGCTATCGGCCATGTCTAATGAGCTCTTGAAGCAACATGAAAACATGGATGCGTATAGCATGATGTTTCACCTTAAAGATCTCTACCAAGAGAAGGCGAGACAGGAGAGGTATGAGATCTCCAATGCTTTGTTTACCACGAAGCTTGGAGAGTCTGCGCCAGCTGGGCCTCATGTAGTCAAGCTTATTGGCTACATTGAACGCTTTGACATCTTGGGGATTAAATTCCCGGATGAGTTGTGTACAGATCTCATCCTATCTTCATTTCCCAAGAACTTCTCTAGCTTCATTGTTAACTATAACATGAGCGGAAATGAGAAGATTCTATCGGAGCTTCTGACCTTGATTCTCCAGGTAGATAAGGACATGGGGCATGACAAACCCGTGGTCCATATGGTGAACAAGAAAAGGAAGGACAAGGCAAAGGGGACAAAGACTTATAAACGGTCTGAATCCCCCGAGCACCGTCCCTCCATGAAGGGGAAGATCTAGAGGCAGGGCAAGGAACGGGAGGCAGTGTGTTTTTCATGTGGAAAGCAGGGCCATTGTAAGAGGAATTGCACCCAGAAGCGTGGGGATGCTAAAGGTGGGTTCGTTATCGAGTGCAATATTTCTATTTCTACACATTGGGTATTAGATACAGCTTGTGGGGCTCACATCTCTATTCAAATGCAGGAACCAAGTAGATTTAGAAAGATCGCCAGAGAAGAGGTGGATCTTCGAGCTTCCAATGGTGCAAGGCTAGCTGCGTTGGCTATTGGCGACTATCACCTCTCATTGCCAACTGGCATGATTTTGGTTTTACAAAACTGTTATTTTGTGCCTAGTGTTACCAAGAACATAATTTCTGTGTCGTGTTTGGATATGGATGGATTTATTTTCATGTTTGGAAATAAGGGATGTCTCTTTTATAAGAACAACGTATGTTATGGTATGACACATTTGAATAATGGTTTGTATGTATTAAATTACGAAAACCAAGTGTTGTCAATCGATAACGAAACAAACTAACATGACTCATACATCACCCAGTTATGGCATCACCGCCTTGGTCATGTGAACGAGAAGCGCTTGAAAAAGCTCTGCCAAGATGGCTATTTAGACTCTACTGAGCTAAAACCACTTGATAGATGTCACACTTGTTTACAAGGAAAAATGACCAAGCCGCCTTTTGGTGGACAAGGTGAAAGGGCCACAGAGCTTCTAGGATTGGTACACACAGATGTGTGAGGACCATTTCCAGTAGAATCTAGAGGTGGATATTCTTACTTTATTGCTTTTACTGATGATTTGAGTAGATATGGATATGTCTACTTAATGAGGTATAAGTCAGAGTCCTTAGAGAAATTTAAGGAATTCAAGAATGAAGTAGAGAATCAACATGGTAAGAAGATAAAGAAGCTTCGATCGGATCGAGGTGGAGAATATCTGAACCAAGAGTTCATTGATCTTCTATGGGAGTCTGGGATTCTATCTCAGCTCACTCCTCCTTATACACCACAGTGGAATGGTGTTAGTGAAAGGAGGAATCGCACCTTGTTGGACATGGTGTGGTCGATGATGAGTCATGCGGATCTTCCATTATCCTTTTGGGGATATTCATTACAAACTGCAGCATACACATTAAACCGAGTACCAACTAAGGCGGCAAATTGAATTCCATCTGTGTTATGGAATGGAAGGAAACCCACTTTATCGCACACACGTGTATGGGGATGCGAGGCATTTGTTAAGGCCATCTCAGGCAAAAAACTAGCACCCCGGGGCACGAAGTGTATCTTTATAGGATATCCCAAGGAAACAAAAGGATATTACCTATATAACCCCCAAGACAAGAAACTGACTGTCCCTAGACAAGCCGTCTTTCTTGAGAGGGAGAACATCCTCAAGAAGGATAGTGGGAGCAAGATTGACTTCGACGAAGTTGATGCTCAAGATACACAGGAGTTGGTACAGGAACAAGTTCCACAGGTCCCCGTGGAAGAGGTTCCAGAAACACAAGTACTGCGTAGGAGCTCAAGATAGGTAAGGGAACCAGAGAGATTTTGTTTCCTAGTCACCGAGGATGGTGAATCATTATTGTTGGACAATGATGAACCTCTCTCCTACAAGGAAGCAGTAGAAAGCTCAGAAGCTGCAAGATGGATAGAAGCTATGAATTCTGAGATGGATTCCATGTATCAGAACCATGTTTGGGTTCTAGTCGATGAGCCAGTTGATGTAAATCATGTTGGATGAAAATGGGTATTCAAAAGAAAGCTGGACATGGAAGGTCACGTTAGCACCTATAAAGCAAGGCAAGTGGCTAAAGGATTCAGACAGCATCAAGGAATTGAATATGATGAAAACTTCTCGCCAGTTTCCATGTTGAAATCCATAATAATCATACTTTCCATAGCAGCTTACCATGAATACGAGATTTGGCAGATGGATGTCAAAACAACATTCCTTAACGGGAAC
The DNA here is from genome assembly GCA_963277665.1 of Viscum album. Taxonomy (NCBI): domain Eukaryota; kingdom Viridiplantae; phylum Streptophyta; class Magnoliopsida; order Santalales; family Viscaceae; genus Viscum; species Viscum album. The sequence goes on along the minus strand of OY728134.1, from coordinate 626,586,229 downwards.
CTTTAGGAAGATGTCTATATGACACAACTAGAAGGGTTTGTGACACCAGGTGAAGCCAAACGGGTTTGCAAGTTGTAGAAATACATTAATGGATTAAAGCAAGCATCCAGGTCATGGAACATTCTATTTCATGAAGCCATAAAGGAATTTGGTTTCATTAAGAACGAATGTGAGCCATGTGTTTATAAGCAGTTTAATGGGAATGCGGTCGTCATCCTAGTGGTATATGTTGATGACATATTGCTTATTGGAAATGACGTACCAGCCTTACAGTCAGTTTAGGATTGGTTGAACAATTGTTTCTCCATGAAGGACTTAGGAGAAGCAACCTACATTCCAGGGATCAAGATTATTCGTGATAGATCCAAGAGGCTTCTTGGACTGAGTCAGGGTACATACATTGACCAGATACTAAAATGATTTAGTATGGAAAAACCCAAGATGGGATTGGTTCCAATGTCACATGGCTTACATATTTCTAAGAAAATGTGTCCCCAGACACAATAGGATAAAGATAGGATGAGAAAGATCCCATACGCTTCGGCTATAGGATCCATCATGTATGCCATGTTATGTACCAGGCTTGATGTTTTCTATGAACTGAGCATGGTAGGCAGATATCAAGCAGATCCAGGAGAACAACATTGGAATGCTGTTAAGACTATCCTTAAGTATCTGAGAAGAACTAAGGATATGTTCTTGGTGTATGGAGGAGACGAGGAGCTTGTCATCAGAGGGAATGTTGATGCTGGTTTTCAAACAGATCAGAATGATCTGAAGTCACAATCTGGATATGTTTTCTGTCTCAATGGAGGATCTGTGAGCTGGAAGAGTTCAAAGCAGCTAGTTGTCGCTGATTCTACAATGGAGTCCGAGTGTATAGCGGATACTGATGCAGCCAAAGAAGCCGTTTGGATTCGTAACATTGTCCAGGAGCTTGATTTGGTTCCTAGCAGTAAAGATCCCATTACATTGTATTGTGATAATACTGCAGTGGTGGCTCTTGCAAAAGAACCAAGGTCACATCAACGGACAAAGCACATACTCCGGAAGTATCACCTCTTGAGGGATTTCTATCAAAGGGGGGAAGTTGCAGTGAGCAGAGTGTCCACGGAAGAGAACGTGGAGGACCCCATGACTAAAGGCCTATCTCAGCAAAAGCATGAATATCATGTGAGAGCTAGCGGGTTAAAGGTTGTTAGCAGTTGGCTCTAGTCCAAGTGGGAGTCTGTTGGAGTTGGTGGTCTAGAACCAACTACTTTGGTCTTTATTCATTAAATAAAATCCTTATCACATCTTGATTGTTCTTCTGCGTGACATGTCATGTGATAATGTCCTAAGGATAGTTGTTGCATTAAAGGGTCGTAGAGGATCCCTACTATGATGAGAACCCGGAAGTGCCATAACACTGTTCTTGAATGTATGTTCTATGGCCGGATGATATTATTTGAGGGACACAAATAATACAGGTCATTAGGGGTGAGGACTCATAAAACTTTGAGGCACCTTCTCATGGTGTGCGCCCTTGGTAATATCCAGGAGGATATTATGAGAACGAGACCAGCCAGTAGGAAATCCACATTTCATAGTGTCATTGGATGTTCCTATATACGAACATGTGTATTGATCCTTAGAATTTATGATTATTATTAATGGGTATTACAACTCACGCACATAGATATATTGACGAAAAATGTGACGACACACTATTCGCAGCAATGTAGGATACATTGGGTGCATCACGAGTAATACCGCATTAATAGATAATGCGAGAAAGGATTTGTCCCTTTCATTCCATAATGGAAGTAGATATCTCAGGCTCTTTGATGGAATTGATATAGCCTAAATAAATCCATGGCCATGGAAAGGTATGGGCAATTTCAATTCCGGGAAGTCAAAGAAAGAATAATCAAGCACATGGGTTGATGGCACTAGCATGCAACCTTCTTGATTGGAGATATCGAGACAAAGGGATTATATTACACGGTAAGTGTTCGTAGGAGGTAACACGTCATTGCGGCGTTAACTTCTTTCTCTATGGGTTCCTTGGCATGTTGCTAGACGCTAACCTTGGAATTTAGGCAGGCTCAGCCTAATGCCACTGAGAAAGAGGCCTAGAGGGTCACACACTAAGTGTGTCCATGTATCTCAGTTAAATATTAATTTAACAAGTTAAATAAATATTATTCCCGACTGTGGTTTAATAATTATTTAAGGATGTCTGATCGCATTTATTTTGACACTAGTTATTCGAGAGAATATATTGTGGACGAAATAATATATTTATTAGCGAGTAATGCAGTTAAATTTATTTAAGAAATAAATAGTCATTACTCACGGTCTAATAAATGTGGTGGAGAAAAATAGAAAAATAAATTACACGCCGTGTATATTAAATATACACGCCGTGTAGTTTTATGGAAAAAAAGTACACGCCGTGTATTAATTATTACACGCCGTGTAGTTTTTCCAGTTGGGATTTTGAGGATTTAATATTATTTTATTAAATGATATTTATTATAATCAGCGTGGGCGCATGTCAAGGAATTAATAATTCGACATGGGGGGTTTTCAATAAGAGTTAATGAAATAAATAAAACGTGTAACGCGTTTATTTATTGTCATAACTCTATTAACCTCAAACATGATTATAAATATCCTCACAACCCAATCATTTTAAAGAGCCATTGGTTGTGCACAACGGATTTGGAAATACTCTCAAGCCAAGAGAGAATTCCCTTTCCACCAAGAATGCCCTCAAGTTACGAGAGCAAGATCCTCCACCGGATCAAGGCGGTTAAAGGCGGATATCGCAAGCGAAGGTTCTTCCGCGCTAGCACTCAGAGATCCCTTCGGCGACGTCTAGAGATACGTGACACACGTGTGGATCACCGCTAGAGGAATCCTACACTTGGATTCTAAAACGCAACGACGGATCACAGAATAGTGACCGAACACATCAACGAAGAAAGAATTCCAAGGAGGTAATTCTTATACATTAATTAAATTAATTATAATCAACATATGATGATCCTCCTCAAGGGTTCCGGGACTCTTCTTTTCTTTTCGTTCTTCGTTCTATTCCGAAGATTCGGCGTTTTATATCATGACGGATCTCGGATTGAACATTTTTTAACGTTAAAATTAAAGTTGGGCAAACCCACCAACGCGCTTCCACTGCGCCCGGAACCTTCATAAAGAAGAGGGTAACCTGATGAGAAAGGATAGGAATGTCCCGGATAAACCCAAAACTAGAGGTCTGGGCATCAATACTTATCCTGTGATGGTAGAAATATAGACCCACAAAGTTTTATAAGACACATTAAATTTAAATTCATATAAAGAGAACATGAGACTATGTGTATTTTAATGTCAGGCTGCTAGGAGGTCTCCATACATTTTAATGTCATGTGGTCAATATGAACTCGTATAGTTTAATTTCATATAACTAGGAAGAAAGTTTTACAATTTAATGTCATGTCACATGGTTTAATGGTGTTACTTCCACTAACATGGATGCCCTTTTGATGATAGTTATAAAAATTATTTCTTGAGAAACCTCACATTGATGTGGGTGTAACATGCTCCCCATCCATTATGTCTAATGAGTAATCTCTGTTATAATAGACCTTAGGTAGGATAAAAGGTCCTTCCCATTTAGGTTTATGCTTTCGAGGATTCTTTCATGGTACGATCGGGGTTCTAAGAACCAACACAAGTTCTCATTAGATGAATGAATGGAGGCAAACCTTCTTATTAAAGGCTTGTGATATCTGATTCTGATGAAATTATAGTTTGTAAAATGTATATAAATTTTTCTTCTTTAGCCTCTCTAATTCATCTAGCCTCTTTTGCGATTTCTCATCACATGAGGGATGTCTATAAATGGCTATTTAGAGTGAAGGTAGTTGGACTTCTATGTGTAACACCACCTCAGTCTCAAACACCAATGAGTATAGTGTTAGTTTTGTAGTAGTACGTGTGGTGATACAGTAGGCCCATAAAGCATGGAAGATCTTGTCAAGATATGACTTCTTATCCTTGTACACTATCTTCTTGAGTATTTTTTACATAGTATTATTGAAGGCCTCTGAATTCATTTTTTCCACTACATGATAGAGAGATGAGTGATTGGACTTGATATTATACTCCTGGTATAGGTTCTTCAACTCTGTAGAATAGAATTTGGTTTCATTGTCTATCAATATCATGTGAGTGGCCCCAAACATGGTGATTATATAGCACCTTATGGATTTGATTATTTTCTCCATCTTGACTTCCTTGTGGGGTATCACCTCAACCAATTTTTAAGATTATTCGGTAGTAATAAGGATATACATAAACTTCTTAGTTATTGCTATGGGATATGGACCAAATCCATCCATTACCTAAATGGAAAATGGATACAAATATTTAGTTTTATGTATTTTTCATGCATGAAATTTCTTGGTAAATTCCACACAGTCTTGTATCATATTTTTTTCACAAGTAACCCAACCTCCAGAATTGATGGGAGAGTCTTATCCCAGACTCATGACCACTGCAAGAACCCACATGGAATTCTTTCATGATAGAGACAATATCTCTTTATAATATGAATATAAGGAGGAATCATCAAAATCCTCCCTTGAAGATAACTTATTCTCATTTGGTCCATCTCGTATGGTAAATTTTGTGGCACGATGCCGAATCTATTCCATTCAGTCTCGGTTTGTTGGGGGAGTTCTGTTTTAAAGATAAATTATTATAGGCTCTATCCATCTAGGGGTACACATTGGTTCATCACACTGTGGGGTAGTGTTGAACCGATTGATTTCTTCCATATCACACATTATGATCGATGATACAAATCATTGATGTGTGATACAGAAGATTGATTCTTTTAGATCAGGGTTAACTAAGACCATGACTACATTAACCAATGTGTTGGACTAAGCAATCTATGATCAGGGAACATGATTCAATGTGGGCTCAAAATGGAAATCATACCTAAATCCCTTGATGTATCTAGTAAGTGGAGTCAGTTCTTCCATTTTATGGCATATATTTCATTGATCTTCTTTATCACTAGATTCAAGTCAACTTTGATATTTAGATATGATATTTTCATATGTAGGGATAGTTCTAACATGGTATTGAGGGATTGGTACTCTACCTCATTATTCGTGCAACATTTAGGTAGTGAGAAAGGGTCGGGTGAAATTGATTTATCTGGAGAGAAAAATACAAACCCTAATACAACCTGATTGAGCGTTGAGTTTTCCATCCTTTTACCAATAGGAATCTAGGCGGTTCCATCCAAATACATATTCCATGTATAGGGAGTTTCATGGGCATATAAGACCTCCTCATCTAGAAGCTTAGTGTCCACCGATGTAATCATTGAGGCATGATGTGTTGTGAAAACATTAGTGGGTGATTTCCATTTCACTAATTTATATGATATGAAATGAATGAAATATTGTTGAAAAATGACTTACCATTAGTCCAAGTGATTGGTTAACATTGGACATCCAAGGATTTACATGCGATGATCAATATGAGATGCCATATAGACTTCGTGATACTCCAAGTAACGCCTCGTCATTTTCATTGTGAATATGAGTGTTAGGTATTTCTTCTCTATATCATAGTATTGTGTATTTGTAACTAGAATTGTTTGTCTAAGGTAGTAGAGAGTATTATCACTCTCCATATCATTTTTCTATATGAGGAGGGAGGCCAATGAGAGATCCATGGTGGATACATAAAAGATGACTGTCATCCCTTCCACCAGATGCATCAAGACCAGTGGGTGCAATAAATACAATTTGAGACTATTGAATTCTTTCTAACAGTCTTCGTCATATTAATATCTGATTTGATTATTCATTTGACTAATAAAGGGGAGAGATCTTCCCACTAGGTTGGCAATGAATCGCCTAATTTAGGAAAGTTTCACTTTGATCCCCCTCATTTCTTATATATTTCTAGGGGTGTCATTCCAGAGATAACAGTAGTCTTCCCTAGGTCATCCTTGATTCTATGGAGGCATAAAAAATCCAAGGAACTTCCTTAATGTTACCCTGAAGGCTCAATTCAGCGAATTCAACTTCATAATGTTCTGTAGTAGCTTGTCTAATACTATTTGGAGATATGTAAAGTTATCATGTCAGTGTTAGGATTTAACCCCCCCAGGTCACCGACATAACATTTATCTAGAATTCCCAAGAATTCATTAAAGGAATAATTCATGGTGTGTTTATCAGTGGTTCCAGTGTTCTTCAAAATAAAGGGAATGACCTAATAGAAAAAGACCTGCTGGGGTGATCTGAAGGATGTGGATTCTTCATCTTTGGGGGGCACCTTTATATGATTTTTCCCTGATTACCCATCCATGAAGGAAATATCTTGAAGCTATCAGTTGCATTGATAAATATTTCTATGATTTTAAATGGGAAATTTCCTTTGGGAAGTTTCTATTAAGGTTCCAAAAATCGAGGCATACCCTAATAGTCCCAATCATTTTCTTGAATGGGGTGATTTTGGCAAGCCATCCTGGGTATTTCAATTTCAGAGAAATTTTTATTTGATTAATTTTTCAACTTCCACCTCTACATTGGTGGTATAAGATGGGTGTATCTTCCAGGATGCCAACATGAAGCCTCAATTGTCTTCAGGAAATTTGAGATGGTGTGTAGCAACATCTGGATTTAGTTCGGGCATATTTGTTTAGTTATAATAGAACACATATCAGTGTTTCTTTAGATATGTGATATACATATATTTATCTTGGAAGGGTATGGAATCAAAAATCAATGTAGGTCATGGGTCTTCTCATTTTTCTTGATTTATATTTCTGTTCCCATTAAGGGTGGTGGAGACACCCTCTTCAAATGTGGGAGAGGAATTGTTGAGGTCATCCTCATATTCATACACCTACGAGTCCATGGAGTCATCTCTAGATGATGTTGGAAATTTGGGGGAATCTCTCTCACTATTAAGGTGAGAGAGTCCATGAGAGGAGACATTATCATCCCCCACTACCCAAGTCATTACAAAGAGATGTAGAAACTGATTTCCTTTTACACTATCATTGGGGAAAAGGGGGGGTTGAACCTCCGGGGTCAAGTATTTCACCTTAACTATATTTATGAAGAGAATATAGTAAATATTGACCATAATCTATTGATTTTCACGGGAGTTACCTATGAAATTGGGGGCTGAAATCTCTTTATCATCATCCACCATTGGTTTCTTGTCTCACATTTTGTAGGAATCTACATCATTATATGTACCTCTACAAGTCTCAATGGGGGCGATGGCACAATGAAGCACAATAACCTTTCTATCAATGGGGTAATTCAAGCACTAATGGAATATTGACGGTAATGTTAAGTGACTATAGAGATAGGGCCTTCTGAGCAAGACAATGTATGAGGTGTCTTTATAGATGACCATAAACTCAATGTCAGTTGTGAGATCCCCAAATTGAGTTTCATGTTTGATGTTCCAAATATGAGTTTTATCATGATTACCATACCCTTGAATGGTCAAAGTTAAGAGAGACAAATCCACTTATTTATATCCCAAATGTTGTAGGGTTCAAACCAGGATGTGGTTAGATCCCACTGGATGTTGACATTATTGAGTCTTCTCATAATATAGAGGGGTTTGATGTTCCCTTTTATGACCTCTTCCTAATAATTATTAGTGAATGAGATGGAGAAATGAAATTTTGAGGAAATGTTCTGCACTTGATAAAACATTTTTGTAGCGAATGCTATCTCAAACTCATGTGGGTTATGGAAGGATTCAACCAGTGCTTCCCAGAGTTCTTTTGAAAGATGGAGTGCATCTACAATTGAGATCTTGGATGGGACCACTTCTATGTACTTCATAATTTCTTACTTTTCCACAAGATGTTGGAACTTATTGATTTGGGGTTACTTAAAAATATGTGTCTTAAGAACTAAGGAATTTGAGGTAGACGAGCCTAGTGCTTTTTCATAGGTTGTTGGGGAATCTACTTCTAGTGGAATAAGACATGTTGTCCTTCCCCATTTCCTAGGCTAATCAAATAATAAAACCCCTACTATGCGATCATGTAAGACAACTGGGCATGGGTGACTATCGAAGGTTTCTAGGACACCTTTTCACTTATTCTGGACCTGAGGGAGTGCTTTCCCATGTGTCTCAACTACATATATCCTTTGTGTTGATGAGGTCAGAATATTAGGTTTGACCACATCCACTTTATCCCATATATCCTAGATTCCTAGGCACGTGGCCTCCCTTTCCCTGGTTATATGTATAAAACTCATATTTTGATGAATATTCATCATTGGAGAATGGGTCTCCCATTTGTATCATGTTGATAGAGCTATAGATGATATCTTCTTCCAATGAAGGTTCCATTTCGGGGTCTAGTGCTCATTCATTGGATGTCGTAGGGAATAAGTCTGGAAGCGGTAGAGATTGCATTGGAGCTGAATATGACTTATCCTATTCTGTTTATTCCTACTTTTTATGGTCTTATCCACTTTTAGGTGCTGTATCTATGGCCTAATTTCTTGTTGGTGGATAAATAATGGGTCTGCACAGTTGTTCTGTCATGATGGCATGAGATTGATTGATAGTTTTCTCAGTCATCCCATTATTGAACTTCCGCTCATGCTAGGATAAGAAATTTCTACCTACCACTATCTTCTTCTGGTTGGGAAACAGTTTTGTAGGAAACCTTCTTTGAGGAGTTCTAATACCAACTATTCATAATTGAAAACTCCTTGAATGATTTCATTGATGATGAAGTAGTCCTAGATATTATGAACCAGCCTTCTATGGAACGGGAAGTAGTCAGGACGGTCTATGAGATTGACCTCATCGGGCTTCCTAAGCTGTGGTAGTGTGAGAAGTTTATTTTCCATGATTTTCAATAAATAATGTTGGACTAATTAATTTTATAAGGAGTATTCCTTATTCAATTGTTCCTCAAATCCCAGGTAACTCTGATTTCTCTACACTTCTCGACAAGGGAAATTATATAGTAATCACCACTCGATAAGAATTGTTGGTAGTTTGATACCTTCCTTGATTCTTATACAGGCACTAATTTTTTCTTTAGAGTGACAACATAAGCTTCTGGTTTGCCTATCCTTTTTCCCTTATGCTGTGATAATTAGTCATAGTTTGGATAAAGTTCGTTGAATGGAATCCTTAAGATGTTCGCCATTTCTACATACTCACGAAACCCACCCGGATACTTCATTAGGACCATAGGTGTCTGTAACCCATCCTAGATATTTTCATCATAGGATTCCAAATATTGATTCTATGAGATATGGATTCTGAATGAATAGGTTAAAACTTTCCACCTATCTACGAAGTCAGACACCATCTCATTTTCACATTGTTTGCAGTTCTTAAGGTTGAGGATTTTTTTCATAAGTGTGGTGCTAAAATGATAATGGAACTAATGAAAAAGTTCTTCCCATCCTACAAAAAATCACACTGGTAGACTTTTTTACCAAACAATGGATGGTATTTTTAGATTCTAGAAAAACACATCAAATTTGTACCTTCCTATTTACCTCGAGGTCCATAATCATACTACATCGGGATATGAAGTGTGTGAGATGATATTTAGGATCTTCCACATCTTCAAATGTAGATAATGTAGGATTTTTGAGATTAGGTGGAGTTAGAGAGGCATCCACTCATTTGAGATAAAGATCCTATAAGGATGCATAGGTTCATGTTTCCCTTCCATTGATTCCATCTGTGTATCCTGGGACATGATGATGTTAACAAGATCTGGGGGTTTTACTATTTGATCTGCCTCCTATCTATAGAGAGAAGGTGTGGTTTGATGAGTTGCACCCTCCTTTTTCTCCCACTGATTCTCAATTATTCCTAATACTGAAAGATCACCCTGGATAGGGAGTGGGTATTGCCAAAATACAGGGAATTCATGATCGTTTTCAACTTCCCCATTTATATAGATTGGATTTATGGATCTTAATCCATCATGATTCTTAGATACCGATATTTCTATAAGATCGTCTTTGGGAGGGGGAATATTCTTCTTTTTGGAAGATGATACCTAGTGGGAATATTTTCCCTGAGTAGCTCCTCATTGAGTTGTCTATGATATTATATCTCACTCTCATTTTGTAAAAAATTTTGCACAGTAGAAGGAACGTCAAATCATCTAGTTGGTAATCAGGATATATCCGTACCTTTACCTTTTTCTTTGGTTTTTCTCCACCATGGATATGGAATCTTTATTTTCAATGGTGCTATATTTTGGATCCTTCTTTGGGTTTGGGTGCATGAAAATTTGTTTAGTGCATCCAAATCACCCTCCTCTTAGAGTCTGTTTTCCATGATGAAACCCTCTTCACTTGTGTCTTGATCCAAAATATTCTCCATGTTTACATTGATAGAATTCAATGAGGCATATCAGGAAATGATGGTCGTACCATTAATTTCACTGCAATAGAATGATTGTTCACTACCTTCAGTAGGGTTATTATTCGAACCCCTAACCATATTGAGCTGTATTGGCTTGTGAACCTAGTGGGGTCTCATTTCCTTTGTTATGCATGATCCTCCCATATTGGTTTATGAATAGTGACATTGGGGGTGTTTTTGGTAATGTTGTCTAAATAGGTCCTGAATAGAAGAGGTTTGTCCTGCGGCGAGAGGAATGGGTGGGATTTCAACTATTGATTTTTCTCTACCAACATAGAGAAGACTGATTCTATATATGGTAATGATAATGATTAAAATTCCTCCATCCGTACAGGCTTGGGGTTATTCAGGGACAAAAATGGCATTGATTGGTCCTATTGTTGAGGATCCAATGGTTCCAAATGGGGATTTGATGACTCCCAACATGGGAATAAAGATATAAATTCCCCCATCATAGCAAGATAGGGTTGATATGGAATCACCGTTGATGTCCCTCGGACCCTCTTAGGGGATGATGAACCTGGTGATGTTGATTAAGATATAAATTCCCCCAAATCAGTGGGTTATGTTTCATTTTCATCTATTGCCAGTATTTTCATAATCATCTCTGAATGTGATGATATGTTAGGTGGAGGTGGTGGTAGATACTCTTATACCTCGGGGAGCTAGGTCCACTCTTGGATGGATGATATAGAATCTTCTATAGAAACCTATTTAAGGAGGAATTGTTTTTCTCATGTAGAAGCTGGGAGTGATGGAATCCCATGGTGGGAATAATTCTTTATGATAAGTTTTCCAATTGATCGCAAAATTGGCCTCCTTATATGAAATGAATTACTCTTGATTTGAGGGTCCTGTTCAAAGGATTGATGACAATATTCTCCATATTTTTGTGATGTTTGGGCATCATTGAAGTGGGATAATTCTATTATAGTTACGAAATACATCGAGCATTACCTAGTCCCATGATTTTTTCAGAGTCTATTACATTACATGACGTCGTATGTGATGGGTTAAACTATTACTAGTGTGTGGAAAAGAGTAACTCTTCATAATATACCTTTCATAGAATATGGATACATGAAGTGGCTATGGAGATAAGTTGTTGAAGGCTTTTAAATTATTGGCAGAAATCATTTTTCAAATGTGTGTTGTGCTTTTCCCGCTTTGGATATCGATCCATGGAGATAGCATCTTGGTCTATCAAACAATAAAGTATCTTGATGGTCTAATGTTGACCCTCCTATTTTGGATAATATAGGTTTGTATCCTTCATTCACTAATGATTAGATCATATATTTTATCATAGATAATGCATGAAATAATTTCCTATATCATCAAGGAACTCATAGTCATAAGTAATGAGGGGCCAAATCATGATGGGGAGGTTTTTTCTAGGTAAGTCTCTCCATATGTCAATGTCAGCCTCCTCTTCATCAGACTTATACACCTCATCTGGTCATACCATTGAAGATGATTCTGAGGGTTTCCCAATAACTGGTTTGTAGTGATTTTTGAATTTTATGGGTAACTATATGCCATTAAACTTGATGTTTTTAGAACCTATCTAGATGAAGGAGTCAGAGTTTTGGACACCTCTCTACATGATGGTGTCTGGGAATTGGGGAGATTTCCTTTTTGTGAAAGATATCGCTGTGGGGAGTTTGACCAAGGTGGATGTTATGAGTGGAGTCCCTATGACCATTATCCACACTACCATGAGGAAGAATATCATTTTAATGATCATATTTGATTTTTATAGAGAGTTTATAGAACCTTTTGGTGTTGAAAATGTGTCTTAGAAAACCTGAAGGACACCAACATGTAGTAGATTATGAATATACATCTCAACCAGTGTCACAATTAGAATATGTTGACCTTAATTTTAGAATTGTATAGGGACATGAGCCTATTGTATGATGGTTTCCAGAACAATCTTATAACTTTATGATGTTGTGGGAGTATTATCCCACTGATGAGAAGCTACTCGAATATGCAGATGAGCTATGTCATTATTGATATGAATATGATCTTGTCTCGAGGCATGTGATATTCTCACTTTATGATCCCTAGTTCGGATGATAATATGAGCTCGATCCTAACCCATTTGGATACTCCTCTTGTATTTTTTGGTAGGGGTATGACCCTACCATGAGGCATGTTCTACTCTCACTTGGTGAGACCTGATTGGAGTAGGAATATGATCCTAGTCCAAATATGCATTCCATGTCAGAATATGTTGATGGACCTCCTGGATGGGAGAAGGGATATGATCCACCTCCTTTATTTCATTGGAATGATGCAGGTATAGACACTCATTAGAAAATGTAGGAATATGCACATAGATTTTGTGATCTATTAGAATATCCTAGGAAAATTCACTGAAAAGAATATGAGGCTATCCTAAGTATTGTGTCACTCTCACTTGGTTATCCCTAGCCATAATAAGGATATATGCCTGATCTTGGGCCTTTGGTGTATCCATTTAGAACTATTCGATGAGAATATGAGCCTATCCCAAGGAATTTTTACCTATCACATGGTGATCCCTATCTAGAATGGGGATATGAGCCTAATACTAGGATTTTGAAATAGGCAACCATACTTTTTTAATAGGCATGTTCCTGATTCTCGCTCAAATTTACCCAAGAGAATATGGTAAGACGGTCCTTGTAGTTTAGCTTGGGTTGTCGAATCCTCAGAGACCTAAGAAGTAAACTATAGACACGTACATTCTATGGAATGTTTTTGGCTATGAAGTGGCCAACATGGGTTTATTTTATATGGGTTTAAAGGAACTCTAAGAGTCTTAGGTGAATTCAATTTAAAATAATGAGTTGATCCTAGGTTATCGCTCGGGGTGGATTGGACATATTCACTTTTTAATGATTTCAATTTCTTATATTTGAGATGGGTTCATTTAAGGTGATAGAACAACATCATCACTTACTGGTTTAATTCCTACACCCTTTAATTTTAATCACCTATAAACATGAAGGATAAAAGTTTTGAGCACTTCAAGTTAAAGGTTCGAATTATCACTTGAAGTGTGTCGCCTTAAATTCAACAAGGACGATGGAGTTTTAAAATCATCAAATAAAAATCTCAATTAAAGAAGTGATTATAAATTAATGAGGTGATAAATAACATCCAATACAGCCCCTTTCTACTCCCTTGGACCAACACATAAGTGGGTTAGCCCTCCATTGATCCCATGGTTTCAATGGAAGCGGAAAGTAGACTCATGAGGGAGGAAATGGAGAAGTAAATAAAAAAAACAAAAATAAAATGATCACCCCACTGTTGTGTGAATAATTTCACAAGGATTGGTGTGAATAAATTCACACCTTGATCCAACGGTATCAAATTTATATGAATAACAACATAATAAGAGTATAATAAGAACTCTTATTAAGAAACTAAAGTGAATTGAACAACTTACATGTGAAACACAAATTTGAGACAACAAAATTGCAGCATAACATTACAATTGAACAAAGCATCCAAGATCCTTCAATACTCCAACACTAATTCCTTAAATAGGCATTTTTTAGCCCTTTGGTATATCCACCAACATTCCATGTCTCCTAAATTAATTGTGGTAGGCCATAGGTGGGTGGAAAGTAAGGTAGAGTTGAATTTTCCACCCTTGACCCGAGGTGGCATCCAGATTTCCTTCACCAAACAGACCCGCTTGGAATACCTTCTAGATGTCCAAATCAGAGTAGGCCATACACGAATAAAATGGAGCTACGGATGGATTCTAGCCTAATATATAATTTGGGCTCATTTGGAGGTGTGTATTCCGAGATATGATCATATTAGTGAGATTTTGTTCTGGGCCTCAGAATCTGGCCCATAATTTTATCTCTAAATTAGGCCACCTAAATGAACAGCATGGAGGACGAATTAGCATTTTCCTATGAAGAGTGATTTGTTCCTATAAATTTCTTCTAGCATCCCATAAAATTTTGGGATTACGTGGGCGATTATTTTGGGCCCCACAGTCTCATCAGTCCTCTGGTGTCCAATCTGCCTTCTCCAGAATTGCTTCCTTTCATTGCCAAATACCTCCTTCATCCTCCATGAATTCTCCACTAATCCCTGAATCAAACATGTTCATATTTAAGTGTAGATAAATTTCAAAAAAATATCAAATTAAAATAAGTATAATTAGTTTCCTTAAAATCAGATGAATCATTGGGTACTTTAAATGATGTTAAAAAATGTACCACATAATAGTGCATTTTAAGAAGGTATTACAATCATAATGTGAAATGATGTTCAAAGTGTAAAATGCACTAAAATGGTGTTTATGAATAATAAATCACATGAATATTATATTTATTAACAATGAATATTAGCCACATTTAGTGGCTAATGACACCCCCAACTTGAGTTTTGCTAGTCCCGAGTAAAATATATCTCAATAATATGAAATTAAAATTCCATTTTCTAAAAACATTTTAATACACAATGATCACCAAAACCCTTATACCAAAAAATCATGAAACCCATCAAAATATTTTATTACAAGATAGTTTCATAAGAAGATCCAAATCCCAAGCCCATTCCTTTATTCAAATTCATTGCCATATTTCATCCAATATCAATTAAGTATGAGGATGTGTTGTGCATCATAATAGACATGGGGGTTTGTCTTTATTCAAGGGGGAAATTACGGAAGCACTAGGTGGAATCACATTTCAATATTAAGATGAGTATTAATTTTTTTTGTATAATTTTATTTTTGATTTTTTTTTGTTTTTGCAATTTTTCTATAGTAATTGAAGTTGCACTCAAAAGAGTCAACCCCTGTAGCGAGTCTTTACTGATGACTCCCAAGCTCAAAGACCTTAGGGCACCAAGTGAAGCCCACATACCCGGGAATCATCTCAAGTTAACTCAGTCGAAAAAAAATTCCAATTACCAAAAATTGGGATAAAATTACTAACTCTGGGCCAGAAAACTATGGAGTCACGATCCCCAAGTGCCGAAAGCCACGCAGTAGGTCATTTCATTTCTCTACGCACAAATTTTTTTTGAATACTCATATTAAAATAAAATGATCACCAAACATATGATATTTATTTAGGGGACCCCATGAACTCAAACTAATACCCCACTATCCAAAGGACGTGCATTGTGATCTTTTTTTTTATTTGGATGAAAATATAAACGATGAAATATCACATTGGATAGCCACAAATTCCAAAATTTATGATCATGAAATTATACAAGGATTAAAATAAGAATTAGGGTATGCTAAATTATTTGATATTCAGTTTCAATTTGTGCAATGTGTATTACCATGTTCAAAGTTGAAGGAATATTTCCTTCCATTTTCACAATTTTTTTCAAATCATTTATCATTTTTTTACACCAAAACATTTTTTATTTTTTCTCTCCCCCCAACTTAAGATAACATTGTCCCCATTGTTTAATGAAAATAAAATTTAGAAGGGGGTAGAGGTAGAGAATGAAAGTTAAAAAAAGGAAATTGAAAATGAGGGTCATGGAATGAAGTCACCTGGTGGTTGAAGTTTGAAGTTCTTGCTGCTCCAATTTAGTCCTTTGATATCCTTGTCGCTTACAGAGTTCCCTAGTGGAAAAAGGAAAACACAAAAACAAAACAAAAGAGTATATATATATATATATCAGTAAAATATAAGTATATATATAAAATAAAATAAACTGATGATACATTGTCTTCTTTTTAAATTTATGGGTAAGGTATTACTCAAGGATCACACCACGTGACACGGATGAATATGGTGCTCCCCTTTCGTACCCATCCATACTCATAATAGAAGAACAGGTCAACAGTCTATTTTTTTTTAAATATAAAAATGATTAATTAAAATAAAAATTTTATTAAAACAACAAAATGATAGGAATCTTGAAAACCATGGGTTGCCTCCAATCCAGCACTTTTTTTAACGTCGTTAGCTCGACTTAAACCCTAAATCCATCAATTTTTTCATGGTTCATAGGTTGGCTCAGTTAACTCAACCTATATTTCCTGTTTATTGAATGGTTTAATGAATGGTTTCAACCTTTGACCATTGAGCTTGAAAATGTAACCACTTTTGGGATCTTGAATCTCTACTGCCCCATGGGGGTACACATGATGCACTATGAAAGGTCCTGACCATCTAGACCTTAATTTTCCTAGGTGTAAATGATGTTTTGAACTATACAAGAGAACAAGTTTTCCTGGTTCAAAATGTTTGACCTATATATTCCAAGATTGGTAGGCCTGAACTCTAGATTTATTGATCATTGAATTTTCATAACCCTCCATCATCAGTTCCTCCAGTTCATTGAGATCTAATTTCCTTTTTGTTCCGACCAATGAGATGTCATAATCCATTTTCTTAATTTCTCAAAATGCCTTATGCTCAATTTCAATAGGTAAATGGCATGCTTTTCCATAAACCATCCTATATGGTGACATTCCTAAAATGGTTTTATATGCGGTTCGATAGGCCCAAAGAGCATCTAAGAGTTTCTCAAACCAATCTTTCCTAGAGGGGTTGACAGTTTTTTCAAGAATTTTCTTAATCTCCATATTCGCTAACTCAACTTGACCATTAGTTTGAGGATGGTATGCAGTGGACACTTTATGAGAAATACCATACTTATACATGAGTGATGAAAATGGGTGGTTGCATAAATGGGTTCCTCGATCACTGATTATAGCCTTAGGAATTCCAAATCAAGAAAATATGTTCACTTTTAGAAATCGAATCACAACTTGATGATCGTTGGACTTAGTGGGAATGGCCTCAAGTCATTTTGAGACATAATCAACAAATAAAAGGATATAGAGGTATCCCCTAGAGTTTGGGAAGGGTCCCATGAAATCAATTCCCCAACAGTCAAATATTTCATCCACTAATATGGGAGTGAGTGGCATTGGATTCCTTTTTTTGATGGACCCTACTTGTTAACACCTAGGACAATATTGAAAAAATGCGTAAGAGTCCCTTGAGAGGGTGGTCCAGAAGACACCACATTGGAGAATCTTTGAAGATGTTTTCTTAGAGGAAAAATGACCTCCACATGCCTCGCTATGATAGAATTTAAGGATGAACTCTTGTTCAGATTCTGGGACACACCTCTTAATGACTTGGTCATGGAAGATATTATAGAGGTATGGATCATCAAACACATAGTGTCTAACATCAGAAAGTAATTTCCTTCGATCATTAGTCCCTATGAATTTTGGAATGACTCCTTTAAATAAGAAATTGGCTATGTCGGCATACCAAGGGAAGTCACTCACAGAGTATAGGTGTTCATCAGGAAATGAATCAGACACAGAAATGTGATTTGAGTTGTCTGTGAATTCCATCCTAGATAGGTGATCAGCGACAACAATTTCAACTCCCATTTTATCCTTTATTGTGATGTCAAATTCTTGTAAGAGAAGGGCCCACCTAATCAGTCGAGCCTTAGCATCTTGTTTTTGGAAGAGGTATTTTAGTGCAGAATGGTCAGTGAACATAGTGATGGGGGATCCTAAGAGGTAGGACCTATACATATCTAAAGAAAACACAATAACAAGTAACTCCTTTTCAGTATTGGTGTAGTTTATTTGGGCATCATTTTATGGATTTGATTTCATAAGCAATGACATAAGGAGTTTTATCACAACGTTGTCCTAACACAGCTCCTACAGCAAAGTCATTGGCATCACACATAAGTTCGAAAGGAAGGTTCCAATTTGGAGATTTCATGATGGAGGGGAGGTGAGAGAGGATCTGAGGGTTGAGAATGAACCCTCATAGCTTTCTGTCCAAAAAAATAGAGCATCCTTTACTAGGAGAGCACAATGGAGATGGGAGATTGAACTAAAGTCCTTGATGAATATTCTATAGAAACTAGAATGTCCTAAGAAAGGCCTCACTTCCTTGACAGTTTTGGGTAATGTAAGGTGACGAATGATTTCAACCGAGGCTTTATCAACTTTAATCCTTCTACCTGAGACCAGATATCCTAGAACTAGTCCCTCTTTAACCATGAAATGGAATTTTTCCCAGTTTAGGAAAAGATTCTTTTCTTCACATCTTGACAAGACTCTCTCCACATTCTGCAGACATCCCTCAAATGTATCCCCAAACACAGAGAATTCATCCATTAAGACCTCTAGAAAATACCCTACCATGTCTGAGAAGATTCCTATCATGAACTATTGGAAGGCTCCAGGGGCATTGCATAACCCGAAGGGCATTTCTTTGAAAGCAAAGGTTCTGAATGGACATGTGAATGTAGTCTTCCCTTGATCCTCTAGGGAGACCTCAATTTGATTATACCTTGAGTACCCATCTATGAAACAGTAGAACACATGACCTGCCACTCTCCCAAGGACTTGGTCAATGAATGGTAAGGAAAAATGGTCCTTCTTGGTGAATGAGTTTAACTTCCTATAGTCAATGCAAACCCTCCATCCACTACTCACCCTCGTTGGAAGAATCTCTCCATCCTCATTGGTTATCACTGTGATTCCAGCCTTTTTTTGGAACCACTTGTATTGGGCTCACCCATTCACTCTCAGCTATGGGATATATGATACCAGCTTTTAGAAATTTTAGGAGTTCTTTTCTTACTACCTCCATGAGATTAGGATTGAGTTGCCATTGAGGTTGACGACATGGCTTTGAATCAGATTCCAGAATAATCTTATGAGTCCCCATAAGTGGGCTAATCCCAGGAATATCATACAGGGTCCAACCAATGTCTTTCTTATGTTTCCTAAGGACATATATAAGCATCCTCTCATGATTGGAATCAAGAGAAGAAGAAATGACAATATGATGTGTTTGATTGTCCCATAGGAAATCATACGTGACGTTAGCAGGAAGTTCCTTCAATTCATGATCAGGTTGGTTCGGAATTTCAACAGAATATTGGGACATTGGATCAATTTCAATTTTTTTTTAGAGTTTCAAATAGTATTGATTCCCCAAATGTAGAAGTTTCAGCTACTAGATTGGGTTGATCAGATTTAGGGAAGGAAGTTGGAGTGGTCTCCCTGAAAGTGGTTTCTTGAAAGGTTTCACTGATTCTTGGACCTAAGACTTCATCATAAGTGCAATTTGAAAATGATTCAAGCCAGAAGATATACTTCCTTCATATGAACAACGAAAATCAATCTCATCCTGACGTAAACATTCATCAAATATTCCTTGATGTTCTATGGATTCATTATCAATGCTTCCTATCTTGTTTACTTCATGAATGTCCTCGCCATCCCCTATTTGTGAGCTTGCATTATAGGTGTTTAAGTCTAGACTCATGTTCCCAAAGGTGATGGTCATGTTCCCATTTCGAACTCGGATAACAGAGTTGATTGTTTCAAGGAAAGGAAGACCGAGGATGATTGGGGTTTGTTCCTTATTTCCTATGTTTGGATGGTTGTTAAGGACAATGAAGTCAGCAGGGTAGATGAATTTTTCAACCTTTACCAGAATGTCCTTTAAAATCCTCTTTGGAACCCTAATGCTACGATCAGCAAGTTGAAGTGTGAAAGATGTCGGTTGGAGTTCTTCTAGGCCTAACTATCAGTACACGGCATAGGGGATGAGATTGACACTAGCACCTAGATCACACAAGGCCTTGAAAAATTTTCATTCTCCTAGTTCAACAATGATGTAAGGGAAACCTGGGTCTTTCAACTTAGGAGGAATGGTCCCTTGAATGGTGGTACTCACATTAGCAGCCAAAAGGACTTGGTATTTATGTGAAAATTTTCTTTTAGAAGTGCTCAAGTCCTTAAGGTACTTTGAGTAGCTAGGTATGGTTTGGATTGCATCGAGAAGGGGTATGTTTAACTTGACTCATGAAAATATTTCCCTCAATGTTTCGCTCAGTTCAGGATTTGGTTTCCCCCTCATGCGTTGAGGAAATGGTGTAGGTTGTGGGGTTGTGTTTTTAAGAGTTGTTTCTTTCACATTGTTATCAGTTTCCTCAGTTTGATCTTGGGGTTCATTTGAATTTTCATCCATGTTTGAATCTTCAGGTGGGTTCTGAATTAGTTTTTCAGGTTTCTAAATTGATTTCCCACTTCTTAAAACATCACAGCCTTTAGTTGTTCATGAGTTATTTGAGAACAACCTGACTCTCCCCTTGAAGTTGAGGATGGAACCGCCTGAGTAGGCATTGGTGCCTTTCTAGTTTTGATGGTTTGAAGTTCTTGTTTTAGGGAAGAGACTTCTAATTTCATCCTCTCCATTTGATTGCACAGTTGTTCTAGTAGGCTTTGTGGAATAGTTTGGGTTGGTCCTTGAGAATGTTGGTTTATCCCGGGGGGATATTTTGGAGGTGGGATGGTTTGTTGAAAATGGACTGGTGGTTGTTGGTATTGGATAGGTTGGGTTTGGAACTAGTTATGGGTTTGGTAGTTTTGATGGGGGTAAGGATTTTGTCCCTATGGTTGTCTAGGTTGTTGGTTATCTTTCCAGCAGAAGCCTGGGTGGTCATTATACCTTGGGTTGAAGATGTTTTGGTATTGAGGCTTTTGAATGTCAAAAGCATTTCCATCCGTTGGGGTTCCTCCTAAAAGAACATCTTTTATGGATGGAATGGTTGGGCAGTTGTCTGTCTTATGGTCATGTTTGTCACAAATTGTGCAAACAGGTTCAACAGTTTGGATTTCATGGACTTTCCTAAGGTCTATCTCTTCAACCTTCCTAGAGAGTGCTGCAAGTTTAGCCAAAAGGCTTTTCTATTCTCTAAGTATATTAATTCTAGTATTTCGTTGTGGATTTTCAGAATAAGGTGAAGTTCCCCACGTTTGGTTTTGTTCAGAAAGGCTTTCTAGATATTCGTAAGCATCATTTAGTGATTTTTTTTTAAATCTTCCATTACACATCATGTCAATGAATTGTTTATTCCATGGACCCAACCCTTCATAGAAAATTATCACTTTTTCAGGAATAGAAAAACCATGGTGTTGAACCATGTTTAGAGTGTCTTTGAACTTCTCCCATGTTTCATTGAATGACTCTCCCTCTTTTTCAAAAAATATTGGGATACACTTTATAAGTTCAATTTTTTTGTGTTGGGGAATGTATTTTTTTGTAGAATTATATTTGTAGTTTGTCCCAAGAATTTATGGATGATGGTCCCAGATTGTTTAGCCAATTTTTAGCTCAATCCTTTAATGAAAAAGGAAATAGCCTCATCTTAGCTGATTCTAGTTGATGTGGGGGACACATGGTTTCTACAATGTCATTGAACTCTTTAATGTGAAGGTATGGCATCTCGGACTCCATTCCATGGAATGTGGGAAGATGGTTTAAGTCATGGGGTTTGAATATGTAGTTGGAATATCCTAGGGAATTTTGTTTAATTCATGAGGGGGAATTCATCCAAGAAGGTGTGAGGTAGTCATTCATGGTTTGATCAATTGCATTCCCCAAGTTTGGGGCTGCCTGATTTGGGTTTCATTTTGGTTCCCACCCGGGTTTATGATTTGGTTTCTTTGAATACATTCCCTTGAAATGGCCTCAATTTTTGACTCAGGGGTGTTTGGAAGATTAGGATCTAATGGAAAGAGTTACCCTGGTGTACTTGACTACCAAACCCCATGACCATCCACCCTAACTAAACAGTTTGATTGATCGCGGGTGTAGGCGGACATGCGCTAAAAGAAAAAAACGAGGAAGGGATAAGATAAGGGAATTTGGATGAGAATAGAAGAAATGGGGGATAATAGAATTGGTGTTTATATGACTTACTTGGGTCCCTTGAAAAGGCGCCAAAATTTTATTCTCGCTCAAATTTACCCAAGAGAAGAAGGTAGGACGGTCCTTGTAGTTTAGCTTGGGTTGTCAAATCCTCAGAGAACTAAGAAGTAACCTATAGACACGTACATTCTATGGACTGTTTTTGGATATGAAGTGTCCAACTTGGGTTGATTTTATATGGGTTTAAAGGAACACTATGAGACTTATGTTAATTCAATTTAAAATAATGATTTGATCCTAGGTTATCGCACGGGGTGGATTGGACGTATTCCCTTTTAAATGATGTCAATTTCTTATATTTGAGATGGGTTCATTTAAGGGGATAAAACAACATCATCACTTAATGGTTTAATGCCTACACCCTTTAATACTAATAACCTATACACTTTAAGGATAAAAGTTTTGAGCACTTCAAGGTAAAGGTTCGAATTAGCACTTGAAGTGTGTGGCCCTAAATTCCACAAGGACAATGGAGTTTAAAAATCATCAAATAAAAATCTCAATTAAAGAAGTGATTATACATTAATGAGGTGATAAATAACATCCAATACATCCCCTTTATACTCCCTTGGATCACCCCTTAAGTGTGTTATCCCTCCATTGATCCCATGGTTTCAATGGAAGCAGAAAGTAGACTCATGAGGGAGGAAATGGAGAAGTAAAGAAAACAACAAAAAATAAAATGATCACTCCACCATTGTGTGAATAATTACACAAGGTTTGGTGTGAATAAATTCAAACCATGATCCAACGGTATCAAGTTGATGTGAATAACAACAGAATAAGAGTAGAATAAGAACTTTTATTAAGAAACTAAAGTGAATTGAACAACTTACATGTGAAACACAAATTTGAGACACCAAAATTACAGCATAACATTACAATTGAACAAAGCATCCAAGATCCCTCAATCCTCCAACAATACTTCCTTAAATAATAATTTTGGAGCCCTTGGGTCGAGCCTCCAATAGTCTAATTCTCCTAAATTAATTGTGGTAGGCCATAGGTGGGTGGAAAGTAAGGGAGAGTTGATTTTTCCACCCTTGAACCGTGGTGGCAGCCATATTTCCTTCACCGAACATACATGCTTGTAAGACCTTCTAGATAGCCAAATAAGGGTGGAACATAGAATAAACACTGGATCTCCAGCTGTCTTCTAGCCTTCGGTAAACGTTGGGCTCATTTGGAGTTGTGGATTCTGAGATATGATCATATTAGTGAGCTGTTTTTGTGGGCCTCAGAATCTGGCCAATAATTTTATCTCTAAAGTGGGCCGCCTAAATGAACACCATGGAGGCCGAATTAGCATTGGATCATGAAGAGTGATTTTTTTCCATACAGGGATTATATAATCCCAATAAATTGGGTATTAATTGGGCCTTTATTGTGGGCCCCACAGTCTCATCAGTGGGCTGGTGTCCAATTTGCCTTCTCCAGAATTGCTTCCTTTCATTGCCAAATATCTCCATCATCCTCCATGAATTCCCCACTGATCCCTGAATCAAACATGTTCATATTTAAGTGTAGATAAATTTCCAAAAATATCACATTAAAATATGTATAATTAGATTCCTTAAAATCAGATGAATCATTGAGTACTATAAATGATGTTAAAAAATGTACCACATAATAGTGCATTTTAAGAAGGTATTACAATCATAATGTGAAATGATGTTCAAAGTGTAAAATGCACTAAAATTGTGTTTATGAATAATAAATCACATGAATATTATATATATTAACAATGAATATTAGCCTCATTTAGTGGCTAATCAGTGCCTCTATTCCATGCCATATGCCACTCTCACCTGGTGATCCCTGTTTAGAAAGGGGATATGAACCCAGTCTGACACCTCTTCCTTTACCGAAATATGTTGATAATCCTCCTAGACGGGAACAATATTATGTGATTTATCCGAAGAAGCGACTTGTTCATGATTATTAGAGTTTTGATATGTCATGGATGTAGGGATATGAATATATGTATTTCCCTGCATCTACAATAGGGTTAAAATATGCTGACAGAGTTCTTTAGCTATTTCTATAATATAGTTCCATTTTAGAAAAGTGTTTTCAAGGATATAATCCTTCACATTTTCCTTCCCCCCTATATATTGAAAGATATCTTTGACTTAAGTGGGGATATGAGCCCACTTTTATCCTCCTTTTTTAATCGGAATAGGATGATGGACTTCAAGTATAGTGGTCGGAATATGTTTCTCCACCACGCCTACTATGGGAATATGCCTAGAGACTTCTTCCGAATGAACAAGGATATGTGCATTCCCGCTGGTTACTTCTAGAATATACTGGCATACATATTTAGCAATTATGGGTATATGACCCCACTCCTAAATATTTGGAACCTTACTTGCTTGATTTACTTTCCTTGCTGTCCATTAATTGGCATCAGAGGCGCCAGTGTGTTGGGTGGTACCCTTAGAAAGTGACTATGGGGTACCAGTGGAATGATGATGGTGACAAAGGTTGACATGTGCCTTCTACGGTGGCACCTTAACTGGACGAGATCCATATTTGGCTTCCTAGTTCACCTTCATTAGATATTAAAGGTGGTAGTTGTCATGCTCCAAGGATAAGTTCCCAATTGGTTGGTTGATGTGTTGAGGGCCACTAGATTAGCTATAGTTTTCCCTGGGTAATGTAGACTCGATATTTTTTTTCCTGGATAAACTCTTGGGAATCTTATAGGGTTTGGATTGTACCACATCATTAGTACTCCCAAAGCATCATTTTCTCCACCTATCATTGGATTTTTCATGTATGTGAGATCATTTTGCGACCCATGGGTGTTACACCCATAGGTGATTTACCAGAGTGATCGCTAGATGAAGAATACATTGTCACAAATCAGGATGTTACTGATGAAATAAATATCTACAGTAATGAAAAAACAATGAACATGGTTTCTAATTAGTGAAATATAATAGGCATGATGTGTTCTCAATCATATATTAATGGTCAACACAATTGTATTATTATTTTCAATATGGTCATTATGATTGTTTGGACTTGTCAAAATATGGATGTACTTATTTCATGGAAACCCAAGCTACGAAGGATCATCTATAAGATCATACTAATCATTATAGCTTTGTTTGTGTAGGATATTCAAAACAAAGTGAATTGACTCATGACTAACTGATCTTTTAGTTTTATTTTTTTGGAGAGTTTTACATCGAGCCTACCATTTTGGTTTTCATACTATGTGAAAATAAAATGGATTGATGGATAATAACCCAATAATTTATTATGTCAAAGATTCATGTTAGGTTCACCATTTCTGTTTTCATATGGTGTGAAAAAAAGTCCAGATGGATAATAACCCAATGATTTTTTATTTCAGAGATTTATGTTAGGTTTAACATTTCTGTTTCAATGGAGAAGGGGAGACTGGGGGGACCCTCCCTGAGGTAGGTCTAGATTAGCCTACTGGTTAATTGTGTGTGTGTGTGTGGGGGGGGGGTTATCTTGTGAAATCATTAACATCACAACAACATTTTTATATTAATAGAAAATAACAATGGTTCCATAATCCATAATTGGGTGCATACATGCTTTCTATAATAAGGTGGTCACTTGTGGTTTTAGACCCAATGGCACTTAGGGAATCGCATTGGTCGAGGGAATGGTAGGTCAGGCTCATCACAACCTTATGGGGGAAATTATTGTCTGCTCTGATAACTCTCTTATAGATTTAAGATATGGTCATGAATCTATCCCTAATCCTAGTACGAGATTAGTTACCCAAACATTGTAATTATAGGTTAATTATCTTTATATACATAATAAATGGGATCTCATTAATGAACAAAGAAAATGAAATCTCATTAGTGAATCCATCTATATATATTTTTGGTTCTTCAACCGATTCTATGTAATAGGTACTTTCTTATGCACTGAATCCATATAACTAGGTGCTTTAGAATTTCATTCCATGCAGGTTGGTGGTCAATTTTCTAAGGAGATGATTGAGCCATTATGAGGCATCATATATATCTTAGTTATTGTAGGAATCAAAACCCACATTGTCCGTTAAACCTGTGCATTTTAGTTTCATATGAATAAGAAATATGTGTGGTAATTAAGGCACCGAATATTTGAGCTCAAATCTTGAGGATACATCCTACATATCCCAGTTATAGAAGGAATCATAGTACCATAGATTGATCATGTCCTTGGTATTTAACCCAAGGTAGATTTACTTATATGAGGGGTGTTTATTTCATGACACTCATCGGGGATTATATACTGATATGTTTCTGGCTCAAGGAGATTCATGATGCTAATGAGGTGTTCATTGTGACTCCCTAAGACTACATGAACTATGATCAGTTTGAGAAACCAGGGATGAAAAGTGATCATTATCATGACATATAGTTGTGGGTGATTATGTACTAGGACTCCCCTTTACTTTGTAGAGTCTTATAATGAAAAATATGTGATTATTGTAGTTAATAAGCCCACATGACTTGTTCTTGGTGTGAGAAACTGGGGATGAAAAATGATCAGTCTGAGTGCTTATATATGTGGTACCTACATATTGGGAAAACCCTTTGGAGGTTTGATATGAAGTTTGGGCCTTATAAAGGTGACCTATGTATCTATTTTATAGAAGGAATCAGAGTTCTTGTAGTTCAATGGTGGGGTTTTACACTCTGAGGTTTCCATTTTATGTGGGACCTATCATATTATACCATTGACCAGGTTATACACACTAATGTTTCCCTTATATGTGGACCATATCATATTATTCCACTATTTGGGGCTTACACACTAACATATCCCTTATATACGAGACATATCATATTATGTCATTGGTTGGGGATTACACACAAATGTTTTTTTATGTACAGTACATATCATATTTTTCCACTAGTCGGAGATTACCCGCTGACTTTTCCATTATATGTGGGACATATCATATTGTGTCATTTATTGGGGATTACAAACTAATGTTACCTTTATATGCGCTACATATCATATTATTCAATTTTTTGGTGCATACATAGAGGCGTTTCCCTTATAATCAAGGCTTACACACTAAGGTTGAAAAAAAATTATCAAGTCCTATAATTCCATATTGATCTGGCATGCTTATCTTCTTGACAAGTGTTTAGTGTCTACTCAATATGCCTTGGTTGTCTACACAACATGTCAAAGAATGACTGTCTGACCTGTCAAAAGAAAATTGCACGATCCATTTGACTTTTCCAAGGGACATTGATTGAACTAGATGTAAATTATGAGGGTTTTCCAATGATTTTGAGTGGACTTGTCTTGAGGTCATCTCGAGACCCAGATGGTGTAAGGGTTGGTGTCTTGAGAACCAACAGTTTTGTACTTTTATTACATGAATGTTCACTTATTATATATTTTTCATTGTTCTGCATAACTATAATATAATAATGTCCTAGAATATTTTTTTCATTGATAAGGTCATGGAAAATCCCCGCTATGATGAGAACCTTGAAATGCTATAACAATATTCTTAAATAAAGGTCTATAGTTGGATGCCATACTATAACAGGACACATAGTATACAGACCATCATGTGTGAGTACTCGTAAGAAGACGAGACTCTCTCTCATGGAGTTCGCACTTGGTAATCTCCAAGATGAGAGATTATGAGAACAGACCCGCCAATAGCAATTCTGCATGTCTTGGTGTCATCGGAAATTGCAATCTACGAGCGTGTGTAATGGTCCTTAGACTGGAAGATTATCATTAACTCGTTTCATGACTCGCACACTTAGATTTACTGACGAAAAATGTCACACAGACAGTTGGCGGGAATTTGGGTACGTTTGGTGCGTCACGAGTGACATGTTGTTAATGGATAAGTCGAAGAAGGATTTGTCCCTTCCATTTATGGAATTTGATATCTCGGCCCTTGGATTGAAATAGAACTGTCGAATTAAATTCCATGGCCATGGTGTGAATGACATGTTTATTTCAGGTAGTCAAAGAACGACGGATCAAGCATATAGGTTTTTGACACTTCCATGAAACCTTCTTGATGAGATATCGAGACAAAGGGATTAAATTACACATTAAGCATTTGTATGAGGTGATATGTAAATGTGTCGTCAACTTCTTTCTCTTGGGTTCCTTGACCTGTTGCAAGACAGTAATTTTGGAATTTAGGCAAGCTCGCCTAATGCCAACGAGAAAGAGGCCTAGAGGGTCACACACTATGTGTATTCAAGTATCTCAAGTAGAATAAATATTATTTCCATAGGTGGTTTAATAATTATTCAAGGAAGCCTAAATCGTTTTATTGATAGAGGAAGAAGGAAATGAAAAACAAGATATACACGCCGTTTATTAAAGATTACACGCCGTGTAGTATTTCATGGAAAACAAGTACACACTGTGTATTAATAATTACACACCGTGTAGTTTTATTTATGCAAAGTAAATGAATAAATGAAAACAAGATATACACGTCGTGTATATTGAATTTACACACCGTGTAGTTTTCAGTGAAAAACAAGTACACGCCGTGAATTTATTAATACACGCTACGTAGTTTTTCCAGTCGGGATTTTGAGGATATAATATTGTTTTAAATGATATTTATTATAATCAGCGTGGGCGCATGTCAAGGAATTAATTATTCTACATGGGAGTTTTAAATAAGAGTCAATGAAATAAATAAAACGCGTAACGCATTTATTTATTGTCATAACTCTATAACATCAAACCTGATTATAAATATCCTCACAACCCCAACTCCTTTTCTACCTCATGTGAGACACTAAAATTCTGGAGAATTCATTCATGGCCAAAAGAACCTCTTCCTCCAAGAACACTCTCAAGACTGAGAGAGATACTCTTTCATCAGATCAAGACGATCTAAGGTGGACAACGCAAGCAAAGGCTTCTCCACGCTAGCACCCAGAGATTCCTTTGGTGACGTATAGAGATACGAGGTGCACATATGGATCACTGCTAGAGGGAGTCTACACTTGGATTCTACGATGAAACGATGGATCACATCGACAACATGATCAAGAACATCAACAAATAAAGAAAACCCAAAAGGTATTTCTTTATAATTAATTAAATTAATTATAATCAACCTGTAAAGCTCCTTGTTTGTGGTTCTGGGACAAAACTTCTTCTTTTTCTTTTTCTATGATTCGATCCTGTAGGACCCCAGGACACCCTGAGAGGGGAGGGGTGAATCAGGGTGACAACTTTTTCTTTTAAAGTATAGGATTTTGTTCCCACGTTGGTAGAAACTTGTAAAACCTGTATGATGGATAAGATTAGAAAGCATACATTCACATGCAGAGAGAAGACACAACACTTTTTACTTGGTTCACCACTAAGGGCTACGTCCAAGGAGCATACGCCAACAGGTTTTCGGTCGTACCAAATTCCACTAATCTTCACTAGTTGTGGATTACAATGGTTCGGGAACAATCACTATGTCCCTAGCTCACTACCTTTACAAAGTGTCATGGATATCTCACTACTTCCCTTGGGTTACTCACGTTGACTCCCCATGGCTCACTGACCTTGGTGAAGTCCCAATCAGTTTATAGACGTGAAGGTCTTTTCAATAGATTTTCATTGAAGTCTTTTCCTCTGCTCAGCACGAGACTCTGCTTGCATCGATGTCCAGAATAGATGCACTAGAACACATAGAACCATTGAACTAGATAACCAGAACGTGAAAACAAACTTCACTGACAATCGCGTGCAACACCAACCCTTTGCGCACAAAAACTCCCTATTGCGCGCAAACATCACTTTTCGCGCGGAAAAATATTTCGCGCAGAAACCCCTTTATTTCGCGCAATTGAATCTTTTATGTGTGAACCCAATTTTTACGCACAACTCTTCATTTTTTGCGCATACCAAAATTTTCAGCGCAATTCAGAAAATTTTGCGCAAGCCCATTTACGCGATCATTTTCATGCATCAGATCTCAGATCTTCTCTAAGTCTTCAAACGTTCGAAATGAAGGGGGTCACCACATATTTATAGGCGTCAAAGACCCCCACGTGTAAAAAACCACTGTGTCGCATAAAACCTCTCATCTGGTGCGTAATCTTTCTTGCTGATACCGTTATTCACGCACATCATCAGATATTTCACGCAACCCATGCCTTTGCCGTTTTTTCACATTCTGATTCTGAAACACTATTTGCGCAAAAAACCTCGATCCTCCATTTCACGAATCCCGCTCTTTTTCGAGCCCAACACAAATTTTTCACACAAGTCTCTTATTTTTTGCGCACCACTTCCTCTTTGTGCGCACCTCCTTTTGCAGACAATCCATGTCTTCATTTTCTGATTTTGAGGCCCAAAAATTTGGCAAACACTGGGAAATATCGCCACCTTCAATACTGTTGTCTTCTTGAACTGTATGATCACTTTGTTAGAACACATTCAGAACTTCCACTGAGGATTGACAACAAACACAAACCAAACTCCAATTCCTGTATAGAACATCCATGGTTCCAACAATCTCCCCCTTTGGATTTGTAGGAAATCACCAAATAAATTCAATATATCACCATCCACATGCATACCAAAAATTCAAGGATCAACTCAGCCAACACTCTAAGTCTACGTGAGCACTTCTCGATGTACAAAACAAGAGAGGAAGCTTGAATTGGGTTCCCGTGTTTTGGAATGATCAAAGACGCTCAAGAAATTTTCTTACAGTGTTAATTCTGTCTCATCCTATCACCGACCCAGAATTCTAATCGTGTCACAGAAGCATTACATGTCCACAGACCATAGAAGCAATACATGTCCACATAATCACTGACACAGAATTCTCATCATGTCATAGAAGCATTACATGTCCACAGACCATAGAAGCATTACATGTCCACAGAAAATCCTGAATTATTGAATTTATTCCTTTCCTTTCTCCCCCATTGACAATAAACCCAAAGGCTGGTAAATTAATCAATGTTCAACTCAAACCATACTCCCCCTGGATAGTATCTCGTCCATAAACCTGTATCACAGCCATAAACAGATAGAAAGAGTTACCATAATCGGGGAGAGGAGATTTTAGAATTTCCTTATGCAGTAGGAGGTAGTTGAACAGCGAGGTTCAACCGATGATTTTTAAACACAACTGCTGACAGTGGTTTTGTCAGGATATCAGATACTTGGTCATCAATTCCCACGTGATCCATTTTAATCACCCCTTGCTCAACTTTTTCTTTGATAAAGTGATACCTGATTTCAATATGTTTTGTACGAGAATGCTGAACCAGATTCTTTGCGAGATCAATTTCACTCTAGTTATCACATTAAATTACCATTGGTTGATTCACCTCATCACCAATGTCTATTAGTTGTTGCTTCATCCATAGCAGTTGAGTGCATGCCTTTGTGGCAGATATGTACTCAGCTTCAACAGTACTAAGAGAAGTACTTTATTGTTTCTTGCTGAATCAGCCGACATAGTTATTACCAACAAATAATGCTCCACCACTGGTGGATTTTATGTCCACAACATCGCCAGCCTAGTCAGCATCTGAAAATGCTGATAATTCACAGTCCCTTCTTGCAGTAAAGTATAAGCCATAATTTTGAGTACCTTGAATATACCTCATGATTTTTTTACTGCTGCCAAATGTTCCTCCTTTGGATTACTCTGAATGCGGGCTCCAAGACATGTGGCAAAGACAATATCTAGTTGTGTTGCTGTCAGGTACAGTAGGCTCCCAATGATCCTCCTGTACATGGTGGGATCTACAGATTTCTCATTCTCATGCTTTCCAAGTTTGGTTCTAACTACAATCGGAGTTGACATTGGTTTGGAGTCTTGCATATTAAACTTCTTCAGCAGCTCTCTTGCATACTTTTCTTGAGAGATAAAAGTGTAATCTTTCCTTTGAGTCACATGAAGTCCCAAGAAATTTTTGAGCTCCCCAATCATTGACATTTCAAATTCTGATTTCATATGATTGGAAAATTCATCCACTGATTTCTGCATGCT
This sequence comes from Viscum album, assembly GCA_963277665.1. Classification (NCBI taxonomy): domain Eukaryota; kingdom Viridiplantae; phylum Streptophyta; class Magnoliopsida; order Santalales; family Viscaceae; genus Viscum; species Viscum album. The sequence goes on along the minus strand of OY728134.1, from coordinate 626,554,030 downwards.
GCTACCAAATATAATGTCATTGACATAAACGAGAACCATGAACTAATATTTCTGAGAATTCTTCACATAGAGATTGTGATCTACTCCTACTCTTTTCAATTCCAGATTCTTGAGATAAGAATTTGGTCTGGGGTACCATGCCCGTGGTGCCTGTTTCAAGCCATAAAGTGCTTTCTTTAGCTTGAAGACCTTTGATTCATCAGCACCAATAAGAAAACCCACTGGTTGTTCAATGTAGACTTCTTCTTCGAGTACACCATTTAAAAATGCTGTCTTGACATCCATTTGATATACATTATATCCACTCTGGAGTTCCATGGAAAGAAACAGCCTAATTGAATCCAGTCTATCCACTGGAGAAAAGGTTTCTTCAACATGAACACCTTCAATCTGAGAATACCCTTTACATACCAGTCAAGGCTTGTTTCTGATAACACTTCCATGCTCATCAAAATTGTTCTTGAATATCCATTTTGTTCCAATCACATTGTGACCTTTGGGTCTCTGGACAAGATCCCATGTCTGATTTTTGTCAATATGATCTAACTCTTCATTCATGGCTTTCACCCAGGATTCATCCTTTTTAGCTTCTTCAAATGAGGATGGCTCCACAACTGACATAAATGCAGAAGGTGTGTTATTCCTCATCCTTCTTGTCTATGTGGGTGCATTCTTGTCTCCAATTATGTTAGATGGATCAATCTCTGCTCTTCGATTTCTCCTATGAGGTTCAGTTGCATTCTCACCTTCCAAGATTTCCTCTTCAGATTCTTCGTCTGAGTCAACATCATGATGTGACCCCTGAGTGTTTTGTACACCTTCCTCTATTTTTGTATTTGTATTTATTCCATGTTCATATTCATTCTCATCTTCTATCTCATCAGCATAGGTACTATTTGAAACATTTGGGGTTTTTCCTTCAATGATTTTATCATCGTTTCTTTCCACAATCCTCCCCAAGAGTTTATTGAAACACTTGTAAGCTTTTCTATTCATTGGATACCCAAGAAAAATTCCTTCATCAGAATTGTCACTAAAATTTCCTTTGTTTCCTTCTTTATTCCAAATGAAACATTTGCTTCTGAAAACACGGAAGTATTTCAAAGAAGGCTTCCTTCCATGCCAAAATTCATATGGTGTCTTAGTTTCTCCCATATAGATCCCTGTTCGATTCTGAGTGTGCAATGTAGATTCAATAGCCTCCTTCCAGTAATGGCGAGAGATACCACTCTCAATCAACATAGTCCTGGCCATATTGTTGACTTGTCAATTCTGACGCTCAACAACTCTATTTTGTTGTGGAGTTCTCACAGCAGGTACCTAATGTTGTATTCCATGTTATTCTATGTAATTTTCAAACTCGATGGATGTGTATTCCCCTCCATTGTCAGATCGAAGGACTTTTATTGACCGTCCAGTATCATTCTCGGCAGTCTGGTGATAAGTTTTCATGCAATCAAGTACTTTTCGCTTCCTTTGAATCACCATTACACAAGCCATTCTGCTATAATCATTAATGAAGAGGATGAAGTACCTTTCTCCATAGGTTCCAGCAACATTTATTGGGCCACATACGTCAGTATGAATGAGATCAAGAAGATGTGATTCCCTTTTCTTCTTTGTACGATATGAATTACAGACCAGCTTCCCCTGAATACAAGCATCACAAGACTTTTCCCGTTCACGTTTTAGAATGGGAATATCCATGACTATCTTCATCTTAGATATATTTTCCATGTATTGTTGGTTAATGTTCCCCAGCCTTCGATGCCAGAAATTGTTTTCTTCTTCAACAGACAAATAGCAAGAGTTCACTTTGCTATCAACTTGATATAAGTTTTCATCTGTTCTACAGACTCTCATAAGAGAATTCCCTATTTTTCCTTTTATAGTGCAGCCTTTTTGATTGAAGTTTACTATGAGCCCTGAGTCACAGAGTTGACTTACACTAAGGAGATGGTGGCATAGACCATCCACAAAAAGAAATTCAGTCTTCTTCAGCTCCCCGTTGGTGAGAGCAGTATTCCCACTACCTTTAATCTTCAAAGCACCATCATTACCAAACTGTACTGTTCCATCAACCTTCTTTTCAATGTTCTTCAAAAGGTCAGAATTTCCCGTCATATGGGAAGAACATCTACTATCAAGGATCCAGGTGCTGCTGCTCTTCGTAGCTTTGAGGGCTACTTCTACAAGATTGGATTTCTCGATCTTTTTCTTCTCTTTCCATGAGATATTGGATTGAGCATAGGATACTGATGGCCTTTTAATACATTTATCCACATAATATAATTCTTCATACCCATAATCTTCTTCCAGAGGTGAAAGCCTATTTTTGAGAACAACGTCATCAGGAGGATGAAAACTGGCCCGCCTTTGAGTGTTGTATGAATTTCTCATGTCGTACTGCTGCCTGCAATACATAGCTTTATGGGAAAAGTTAGAACAATTAAAACAGTAACCATAGAAGTTATTTCTTCTATAATATAGAGGATATTAAATTGGTCTCCTTTGTTGACTTCCCAAATCTTACACATTCAAGTATCCCCATGCCTCTTCGCAGTATGACAAGGTATGGCCGAGATAACCACAGAACTGACACTTCATGAGAGGAAATGTCTTTCACTTGAATTTCTCCTCATGACTTCTTCCTTGGGATAATAGTTGGATTTTCAGTCATTTCTGAAAGTTTGAGGATAATTTTCAGTTCTTCTTTTAGTTTGGGTTGAGCGTGCCTTTTTCAACATTTTAGGTAATGTTTTATCATGTCCAACTTTCATCTTGTTGTCATTTTGGCTGTCTTTACTTCTAGAAGTTGATGTCTCAACTTCACAGCCAATTCCACTCTTTCCCATGTAAGTGGGTCTTTGATCACTTAATATTTTTCCAACCCCATCTGAACCACACTTAGATCTTTCTAGTAATTTTGCTTCTGCGAATCTTCCGAAATGAATTTTATTTTTTCCCTCATTTTTCGTTGAATGACATTCAATTTTACTTCTAAGAGTAACAACTTCTTCCTCATGTCCTTCAACAGTCTTGGACTTCTCTTCTAGTCTAGATGAAAGGTCATTTATGACCTTTTCTTGTTCTTCAATTTTAAGATTTAGTTCCACTACATCATCTGTGCTTTCAAGGATTGAAGACTGAACTCTCACTAGTTCTTCTAGTCGTTCAATCTCTGCTTCAAGCTCATCAACATATTCTGATGATTCTTCCACCATTTCCTTCAACTTTTTACATCTCTTACATTTATTATGAAGCTTGGAAAAGGCATCCTTAATTTGTGTCTTTGAATCACCATTAGAAATAATATGATTATCTCTATATTTATTGGTTAAGGGTTCTGACTTTTCAATGGTAGCCATAATGGAAGAATGGTTTCTTGCTTTGAATTCTGGTTCTTCTTCTTCACACAATTTAGTATCATCATCTTTCTCTTCACAGACAAAACTCTTCCTTTGTATTTTCTTTCCATATTTAAAGTGTACCTTTTTGAAAAACCTTCTTTGAGGCTTCTCAATTTCTTCTGCTTTTCTTTCATCATCATCAAACATTCTTTGGCACCGAGAGACAATGTGCCCGACTCTTCCACAACGAAAACATGCTAGAGGTACCTTGCCTTTAAATTTACCTTTTCCCTTCTTCAGCTTCTTGGCGATGAGAGAAATAATTTCCTTTTCCTCTTCATCTTCACCACCACTATCTTCTGAAATTTTCAGCTTGTCCATGGTTTTGAATGCCATTTCCTTGCTTACATGAGTTGTCACATCTTCGGGTTTGACTCTCATCTCATATTCCACTAGACTACTTAAAGGATCATCCAGAGACAGTTTGGATAGATCTCTTTCTTCAAGTGCTGACACCTTTTCATTGTACATAGGAGGAAGTCCTATCAGTATCATTTTAACGATATCAATGTCATTGATTTCTTCTCCAAGACCTCTAATTGCTCCTTTTACTTCAGTAATTCGATTGAAGAATGAATCTACATTCTCATTAGAATGCATCTTTAAATCGTCAAACCTGTTGTGTAAGACTTGAAGCTTCGCCTCTTTCACTTTGTTGTATCCTTCATAAATGTTTTCAAGTTTATCCAACATAGACTTTGCTAAGGTGCAACTCATCACCTTTAGATAGATCTGATCTGAAAGAGCTGTAGTGAGAGCATTCTGCGCTTTAGCATCAGCATCAAGAATTTTTCTATCGGCATCTGTCATAGCCATCCATGTTGGATCAGTAACATGTATACCTTGGACAGTGGAAAATAGGACTTCCATTCCAAGGGATCTTAGATGAGATCTCATTCTATTCTTCCAAATCTGGAAATTACTTCCATCGAAGAGAGGGACTCCCCTGACATTGACTGCATTCTCCATGACAACAGAGGACAGATTTAACACCAGCAACCTCCCTCTGATACCAGTTGTAGGACCCCAGGACACCTTGAGAGGGGAGGGGTGAATCAGGGTGGAAAATTTTTCTTTTAAAGTATAGGATCTTGTTCCCACGTTGGCAGGAACTTGTAAAACCTATCTGATGGATAAGATTAGAAAGAAGACATTCACATGCAGAGAGAAGACACAACACTTTTTACTTGGTTCACCACTAAGGGCTACGTCCAAGGAGCATACGCCGACATGTTGTCGGTCGTACCAAATACCACTAATCTTCACTAGTTGTGGATTACAATGGTTCTGGAAAAATCACTATTTACCTGGCTCAATGCCTTTATAAAGGTTCAGGGATATCTCACTGCTTCCCTTGGGTCACTCCCGTTGACTCCCCCTGGCTCACTTCCCTTTGTGAAGTCCCACTCAGTTTATAGACGTGCGGGTCTCTTCAATAGATTTTCATTGAAGTCTTTGCCTCTGCTCAGCACAAGACTTTGCTTGCATTGAAGTCCGGAATAGATGCACTAGAACGCATAGAACCACTGAACCAGATAACCAGAACGTGCAGACAAACATTACTGATAATCGCGTGCAACACCAACCCTTTGTGCGCAAAAACTCCCTATTGCGCGCAAACTCCACTTTTTGTGCGGAAAAATATTTCGCGCAGAAACCACTTTTTTCACGCAACTGAATGTTTTTTGTGTAATCCCAATTTTTATGCGCAAATCTTCATTTTTAACGCATCCCGAAATTTTCCGAGCAATTCAGAAAATTTCTCGCAAGCCCATTTACGTGATCCTTTTCGCGCATCAGACCTCAGATCTTATCTAAGTATTCAAACATTCGGAATTAAGGGGGTCTCCTCATATTTATAGGAGTCAATGACCCCCGCACGCAAAAACCACGATGGCACATAAAACCTCTCATCTGGCGCGTAATCTTTCACGCTGATACCATTTTTTGCGCACATTATCAGATATTTCCCACAACCCATACCTTTGCCGTTTTTTGATGTTCTGATTCCGAAACACTGTTTGAGAGAAAAACCTCGATCCTCCATTTCGTGAATCCCGCTCTTTTTCATGCCCAACTCATGTTTTTCACGCAAGTATCTTATTTTTTGTGCACCACCTCCTCTCTGTGTGCACCTCCTTTTGCAGACAATCCATGTCTTCATTTTCCGATTTTGAGGCCCAAAAATTTGGCAAACACTAGGAAACAACGCCACATTCAATACTGTTGTCCGCTTGCACTGTATAATCACTTTACTGGAACACATTCGGAACATCCACAGAGGATTGACAACAAACACAAACCAAACTCCAATTCCTGCATAGAACATCCATGGTTCCAAAAAATCCATGGAGACTAGAATATATCATTGTATTGATCCCAAATTGATCATTGCTAATAACAAAATGCCAAGTGGGCACATCCACCCACGCGCTTCCACTGCGCCTGGAACCTTCAAATTGTATCATAGTAAGGTTACAACGTTGATTATAGTTATTTAATTTTCATTGATAACATACGAATTTATATTTGATTCAATTCGAAATAAATCGTTCTATAAATCTGAATAAATGAGATCTGTTCTTCCTTCTTCGTTTCTCGATTCATATCATAGAAACGACCTTTTAATTTTAATTTTGATTAAAATAAAAATGTGGAACTCATCCGGAGGATCTTCTCTTTATGTCTGTATAACATGGGATTACACGGTGTGTAATTAAAACTACATGCTGTGTACTTAGGTTCAACAAACCAACACTGGTCCACCAAACCACACCGTGTGAATTGATTATGCCTAAGTTTTAATCATGTCGTGTTGACCAGAATTGAATGGCCCGTGGAAACCGGAATACACGGCGTGTATGTTGGAGAAACATGCCGTGTAGTCCGTTCCAGCCTAGGTGAAACCATGTACAAAGATAAGCCGCATACCGCGTACAAGGGATAGTTGGGCTAGTTACCACGTAACAAGGAAGTACACGCCGTGTATGATTCATCTACACACCGTGTACTCCAAAATTTCCAAAGTAGAGAAAACACGACAATTCCCCGACGCGTACTTTGGATACAGGGTGAAAAGAAAAATACACGCCGTGTAATTATAAACTACACGTCGTGTACTTTCCAGAAATGGAATTTCAACAGGTTTCCTCCAATGTACAAAGACCCGTACAAGGAATATGGATGGGAAGAGTCACAAGGAAATTCCGAAAGGAATTTAAGATAAATAATTGATTAATTATAAGATAACAATTAATTGAATTTGAGCGCATCTTATCTTAAATAAAATAATGATTAAAAGAATTTGAATTCTAAATATGCGTAAATTTTGTTGCATACTATGGATGATCATGAGCTAGACCAAAGACCCTTTGTATGTGTATGGTTTCATTTAAATTTATTTAATTTAAATTATTTGGCCTGTGAGCCTTCTTCCAATAAAATGTTTGGCATGCGTGCCCATGGTTTCTTTAATGTAAACCCATGTAATGGAGGATCTCCCAATCCAGAGGAGACGGTTCAAATCCCGAAGCCGAGGTGAAACCGACGCAAGAAGATACAAAGATGGACAGGTGGGAGCTGCAAAACAAGAACCAACAGGTTCAAGGTGTTTTCCCTAGGTCAGGGTTAGCTTATCAAAACCACTAGATATGATAACCAATAGAAACTCATGATCATGCCATCTTATTTTATTTCTGTCTGATTTCATGGTTTATTTAATATGTATGTGTTGTCTTAATAAAATAATTAATAATATGAACAAGCATGCAAAGATGGAATAAAATAAAAACCGGACTATGTGTAAACATTATCAGAACATGCTTAATCACTTAAGCAAGAATCACTTAATATTAACAAGCATGTGATAATGAAAAACTACGCATAAAGACTAAAATCCCTCAATACCATATTAAGTCAGAGCATGCCTTCTGTTACCTGATTAAGGGAAAGACTCAATAAAACTATGTGTTTGACTAACCCTTGTTGGGAAACTTACTTTTATAAAGGAAGACCCTATGAAAGGTTTCGGGTTGACTTAACCATATTACATCAAGAGAAGTATCCCTTGTTAGACTTGATGTAATATTGGAGGCAAGATTTGAGGAACTCCAAGTCAGGAATTCAGGATTGGGGAGTCCACTCAACAGATCAAGGAACTGTATGCTCACAGTTGGAAAAGACATGCCTACCTAAATACCTTCAAATAGCTTGACCAACCCTTGATGGGGTTATGTGAAAAGAAATATGGATCCTTGCCACTAGAATTTCAAAGCAACTGGACATTTCGAGTTCAATGGTGAGGGCCATTGGGAATTGATAAAATAGTGGGAGAATTAATTTATTAATTCATTATTTCTCATAAATTGTAATCAAGACACTACTAATAAATCCGCTCTTTTAAATTGTCGAATCAAGATGAAAATATCATCAACCACATTTTATATGCGATCAATAATGGATAAATACAATATCCTCACCAGCAGTAACTTTCAGGAATGGTTTAGGTGCCTTCGGGTTATACTACGCCATGAACGAAAGTTTTACGTGATGGTGTCCTCACTTCATGATTCTCCTGCCCTAGGGGCGAGTGATGAAGATTTCTGGGTCTATGATCAACATTTGAACGATGCTCTTGATGTTCAATGTTTGATGCTATCATCGATGTCTAGTGAGCTTATGAAGTCTCATGAAGATATGGATGCCTATAGCATGCTCGAACACCTCCGTGGTCTATACCAAGAGAGAGCAAGATAGGAAAGGTTTGAGATCTCCAAGGCTATATTTCAGAGCAAGCTTCGAGAGGGTGCCCCAGCTGGGCCTCATGTAGTCAAGATCATTGGCTACATTGAGCGCTTGGAGGTTCTAGGGTTTAAACTCCCCGATGAACTGGGCACCGATATCATTCTTGAATCTCTCCCCAAGAGCTTCTCAAACTTTGTTGTTAATTTCAACAAGAACAACATTGAGAAGTCTCTATCTGATATTCTTATCCTTATTCGCCAGGTATATAATGACATGAAGCGTGAAAAGCCTTCTATCCTTATGGTTAATACAAGGAAAGGGAAGGAGGAGATCTTTAAGCCCAAAGCTTGTTCAAGGCCTTCCAAGAAAAGGAAGATCAAAAGGGAGGCAAAGGAATAGGATGCTGTTTGTTTTTCATGTGGCAAGAAGGGCCACTGGAAGAAAAACTGCACCCAGCCAAGGAATCAAGGGGAAACTTCAGGTGCATTTGTTATCGAATGAAATCTATATATTTCTACTAATTGGGTATTACATACTGCTTGTGGTGCTCACATCTGTATCCAAATATGGAATCCAAGTAGATTCAAAAATATTGATCGAGGTGAGGTGGATCTACGAGCAGTCAATGGAGCCAGACTCGTTGTTGTAGCTTTCGGAGACTACCACCTCACATTGCCTACTGGGATGGTCTTGGTTTTGAAAGGTTGTTATTATGTGCCTTCTGTTACTAAAAACATTATTTCAGTATCCATATTAGATACTGATGGATTCATATTAAATTTTGGAAATGAGTGTTGCTACTTTTATAAAGATATCATTTTTTGGTAGGGAACATTTATATAATGGCCTTTATGTGTTAGACTACACAAACCAAGTAATGGAAATCGATAACAAATTTAATTCACATGACTCATACCACACCCAACTTTGGCATCACCAGCTAGGTCATGTCAATGAGAAACGTTTCACAAAATTACATAAAGATGGGTATTTAGAATATTTCGAACTAAAACCACTTGGTGTGTTTCATGCGTGTCTACAAGGAACAATGACCAAATACCCATTTAGTGGGAAAGGTGAAAGAGCTAAAGAGATTCTAGAATTAGTTCACACAGATGTCTGTAGACCATTTCCAGCTGAAGCTAGGGGTGGGTTCTCGTACTTCATAACTTTTACTGGTGATTTTAGTAGATATGGATATATATACATAATGAGGTATAAGTCAGATTCTTTTGATCGGTTAAAAGATTAGAAGAATGAAGTTGAGAACCACCTTGGTTAGAAGATTAAGAAACTCCACTCAGACAGAGGGGGAGAATATCTTAATCAGGACTTCCTTGATTTCTTACGGGAGTTTGGGATTCTATCTCAACTCACTCCTCCTTACACGCCACAATGGAATGGTGTAAGCGAAAGGAGGAACCACACGCTGTTGGACATGGTGAGATCAATGATGATTCATGTGAGTCTTCCATTATCCTTTTGGGGATATTCATTACAAACAGCAGTGCACATACTAAACCAAGTGCCAAATAAATCGATAAATGGTATTCCATTCGAGTTATGGAGTGGACGCAAAGCCATGTTATCGAATTTACATGTGTTGGGTTGTGAAGCATTTGTTAAGGCCTCTTCAGGTAACAAACTTGCACCCCGATGAACAAAGTGTATCTTTATAGGATATCACAAGGAAACAAGGGGATATTACCTATACAACCGCTCAGACAAAAATGTTACAGTGGCAAGACACACCATATTCCTTGAGAGGGAGAAAATCACCAAAAGAGATAGTGGGAGCGAGATAGACTTCGATGAAGTCGAGGCTCAAGATACACATGAGTTGGTATAAGAATAGATTCCACAATGCCCTGTTGAATAAAAATATGTTCCAGAGACACAAGAACTGTGTAGGAGCACGAGAGAGGTGAGAGAACCAGAATGATATGTCTTTCTTGTCACCGAGGATGGTGACTCATTATTGGTTGTTAATGATGATCCTCTTACCTACAAGGAAGTAGTTGAATGCACAGACGTTGCCAAGTGGCAAGAAGCCATGAATTCTGAAATGGATTCCATGTACCAAAACCAAGTCTGGATTTTGGTAGATCCTACAGTTGATGTAAATCCTATTGGTAATAAATGGGTATTCAAGAAGAAACTAGACATGGAGGGGCAAGTAAGCACCTACAAGACACAACTGGTTGCAAAAGGTTTTAGACAACATCAAGGAACTGACTATGATGAAACCTTTTCACCAGTTGCGATGCTGAAATCCATCATTATCCTATTAGCCATTACTGCTTACCATGACTATAAAATTTGGAAAATTGATGTTAAAACATCTTTCCTTAATGGGAACCTCTAGGAAGATGTCTACATGACACAACCTGAAGGGTTTGTGACTCCAAAAGATTCCAACAAGGTATGAAAGTTTCATAAATACATTTATGGATTAAAGAAAGCATCAAGATCATGGAACACTCATTTTGATGAAGCTATAACAGAATTTGGCTTTGTTTAGAACGAATGTGAGCCTTGTGTCTACAAGTGGTTTAGTGTGAGTGCAATCGTTTTCCTAATAGTATATGTTGATGACCTATTACTAATTGGAAATGAAGTACCTGTCTTACTTTAAGTTAAGGCATGGTTGCATAAATTATTTTTCGTGAAAGACTTGGGCAAGGCAGCATATATTCTTGGGATCAAGATCCATCATGATAGATCCAAGAGAAAGCTGGGCCTGAGTCAAAATACATACATTGAAACGATACTGAAGAGATTCAGTATGGAACTATCCAAGATGAGATTATTTCCATTGTCAAATAGAATTCATATTTCCAAGAAAATGTGTCCTCAGACACATGAGGAAAGAAAGAGAATGGCAAGGATCCCTTACGCATCCGTGATTGGGTCATTCATGTATGTTATGCTATGTACGAGGCTAGATGTTTCTTACGCATTAAGTGCGGTAGGCAGATATCAAGCTGATCCAGGATACCGCCATTGGATGGTAGTCAAGACTATCCTTAAGTATCTGAGGCGTACTAAGGATATGTTCCTGTTTTATGGAGGAGATGAGGAACTAGTCATCATAGGACATGTAGATGCTAGTTTACAGACTGATCAAGATGACATGAAGTCGCAGACTGGATACATCTTCAGTTTGAATGGAGGTGCAGTGAGCTAGAAGAGCTCAATGTAAAGTGTGGTGGCAGATTCTACAGCAGAGTCCAAGTATATCACAGCTTCTGAGGCAGCTAAAGAAGCAGTATGGATACGAAGCTTCATTGAAGAGCTATATGTCGTACCGAGCAGTAAAGATCATATCACACTCTATTGTGATAATACTGTAGTGGTGGAACTTGCAAAATAGCCAAGGTCACATGAGTGGACAAAGAACATATTTCAGAAGTATCATCTCTTGAGGGATTTTTCTCAGAGAGGTGAAGTTGCAGTGAGCAGTATATCCACAGAAGACAATGTGGCAGACCCCTTGACTAAAGCCTTGACTCAGCAGAAACATGATCATCATGGGAGGTCTAGTGGACTAAAAGTCGTAGGCAGTGGGCTCTAGTCCAAGTGGGAGTTTGTAAGGGTTGGTGTTCTGAGAACCAAATGTTTTGTACTTTTATTACATGAATGTTCACTTATTATATATTTTTCATTGTTCTGCATAACTATAATATAATAGTGTCCCGGAATATTTGTTGCATTGATAAGGTCATGGAAGACCCCCTCTATGATGAGAACCTTCAAATGCTATAAAAATATTCTTAAATAAAGTTCTACGATTGGATGAAATACTATGATAGGACACATAGTATACAGACCGTCATGTGTGAGTACTTTTAAGAAGACGAGACTCTCTTTCATGGAGTTCGCACTTGGTAATCTCTAAGATGGGAGATTATGAGAACAGACCCGCCAATAGAAATTATTCATGTCTTGGTTTCATCGGACATTGCTATCTGCGAGCATGTGTAATGGTCCTTAGACTAGAAGATTATCATTAACTCATGTCATGACTCGTGAACTTAGATTTACTGATGAAAATCGTCACACAGACAGTTGGCGGGAAGTAGGGTACGTTGGGTGTGTCACGAGTGACATGTTGTTAATGGATAAGTCGAGGAAGGATTTGTACATTCCATTTATGGAAGTTGATATCTTGGACCTTTGATTGAAATAGAACTGTCTCATTAAATTCCATGGCCATGGGGCGAACGACGAGTTTATTTCAGGTAGTCAAAGAATGACGGATCAAGAATATAGGTTTATGACACTGCCATGAAACCTGCTTGATGGGATATCGAGACAAAGGGATTAAAATACATAATAATTGTTCGTATGAGGTGATGCATCAATGCGTTTTCAACTTCTTTCTCTTGGGTGCCTTGACCTGTTGCTAGACAATAATCTTGGACTTTAGGCAAGATCGCCTAATGCCAACGAGAAAGAGGCCTAGAGGGTCACACACTAAGTGAATTCAAGTATCTCAAGTAGAATAAAGATTATTCTCATAAGTGGTTTAATAATTATTCAAGGAATCCAAAATCATTTTAAAGATGGAGGAATAAGGAATTGAAAAACAAGATATACACGCTGTGTATTAAATATTACGCGCTATGTAGTTTTTCATGGAAAACAAGTACACGCCGTGAATTAATAATTACACACCGTGTATTTTTCTTTATGGAATGGAAATTAATAAATTAAAACATGATATACACGCCGTGTACATTGAATGTACACTCCATGTAGTTTTCAATGAAAAACAAGCACACACTGTGTATTTATTAATACACGCCGTGTAGTTTTTCTAGTCTAGATTCTGAGGATATAATATTGTTTTAAATGATATTTATTATAATCAGCGTGGACGCATGTCAAGGAATTAATTATTTGACATTGGGGTTATAAATAAGAGTCAATGAAATAAATAAAATGCATAAGGCATTTATTTATTTTCATAACTCTACAACCTCAAACCTGATTATAAATAACCTCACAACCCCAACTCTTTTTCTACCCCGTGTGAGACATAAAAATTCTGGAGAATTATTTCAAGGATGAAAGAACCTCTTCCTCCATGAACTCTCTCAAGACTGAGAGAGATCCTCTTCCATCCTATCAAGATGATCTAAGGCAGACAACTGAAGAAAAGGCTTCTCCACGCTATCACTCGGATAATCCTTTGGTGACGTCCAGAGATACTAGGTACATGTGTGGATAACCACTAGAGGGAGTCTATACATGGATTATGTGACGCAATGACGGATCACATCGACAACGTGATCAAGAACATCATTGAAGAAACAACACTCAAAAGGTATTTCTTTATAATTAATTAAATTAATTATAATCAACCTGTAACGATCCTTGTTTGTGGTTATGGGACAAACATTCTTCTTTGTCATTTTTTGTGATTCGATCCATGGAAACTGGAGTTTATCATCGTATTGATCCCGGATTAATCATTTCTAATGACAAAAATCCAAGTGGGCACATCCAACCACTCACTTTCACTGTTCCCGGAACCTTCAGATGGGTTGTCCTTGAAGACATCACATGACTCCGGTTTACATGTCCAGAGGGTGTCGCATAATCCATCTAACTTTCCCTAGTTTCATCGCAAGAGCTGGTTGACACACTTGAAGGGTGTCACAAGATTAAATGTGTCATGTCCCAGAGGGTGTCTCATGTCTTTACTATCATGTCTGGATGGCATCTCATGATGTAGCTAGCATACCCAGAGAGCATTGCGAGAACCGATCAACATTACCGTGTGCTATTGTGAGACTCATATAACATGCGTAGGTGTCTTTATATGAGTCATGCAGTAGATATGAAGGAAATCCAAAGGTTTGGATGGTGATCTAGGAAGGCTTTGTGATACTTGGGTGGAACACATGGGGGGATCCATGCACCATGATTTGACATGTCCATCAAACTTCAAATGAACCAAATCACATGTAAACGGGATGTTGTGAGATCTGGGTGACATTCCCTATTAAAATAGTGTGTCTTAGATGGTTCTCATGAAATGAATGAGGATCAACACATATATTCTTTTCTTAAGTCTCATATTCATTAGTCTTATTTCCATCATTTTATCGTGAATGCCTTCGGTTTGTCTAATGTTAGCTTGTTTTATGTCTCATGTGATCTAGAGTATATGTGGGATGTTATTTTTGTATACTTCTAGAAGTCATTCACCAAATATTTTAGTGATCAGGTGATGTTATTTATTCATGGAACAATATTTCTCTAATTTTTCCCCTTACATTTACATGATAAGAATCTTTTTCGGTCTAAAACTCAGTTGCTCTGAGAATTCTGCTATAGCGATGATGCATCTGCATTTGTGGAGCCCACATCTTCATCTGGAGAGAGGTGGTTCATTTTCATGATGTTGTGGGGGACCTATAGACCTTTCCACACGAGTTTTTTCCAACTTTTCACAACACGTATCATGCAAATCTAGTCCACAGTCATTAAAGGGCCTTAACATCATGCGTCTTTTTTAGTCCATATCACGAATCACTCCGAGTGAATCACCTTATATTCAGTAACTGTGGGTCCATACTATTAATGACTCCTTTATTATATTATTTCCAATTAATTGGGATTTGTTGAATCATGCAGTCATATAGAATGAATTCCATTTTTTCATATTGACATTTCCAAGGGCCTTTTTAAGACTAGGGAGCCTCCTGAAGTTCCTTCACTTAATCTCGAGTGAGTTGTTTGAAGATTACCGTGAGACAAATATGGCATGCCAATGGGACTAGCCCAGATTAGGCAAAACTTTCATGGGGTCTTATTAGAAAATTCTATGGATATCCACAGTGTGTCACAATAGTTTTATGATCATGAGGTGCTTTGTTATCCTCCCCCTTTTTATTTCCTTTCTTTACTTTACACATGTTTGCGAGCTCGCAAGTGTGTCTTGGTGTTGTCAAGGTCAATATTTGTTTCTATTGGTGATGTGATGCACAACCAAAAAAGATCCTTTGGATATGCATGATCATTTTATGTAAAATTCCATCCATTTTTCTCATAAATAAAAACATGGAGAATAAGGATTCTTGGACATACCTAAGGCCATTCACGTATTGAGGATGACATTCCAAAGGGATTTTGAGAGATGTTTTGGACACGTTGTCAGGTACATTTAGTGTCTTTTGGACCATCAGGGTTATTTTGTGTGTCTTGTACATCCACAAGAATCTTCTTCCTTTTGGATATTATCCTCATATATTTAGAGTATTTAATGATGTTTTTTCAGGCGCCTGCTAGTTGACAAGATGTGTAGTCTAGGTAATCTTATCTGGATAATGACGCATGGCAAGCGATTGTCCAGGGTGCCTTTTCAAATGAAAAATCTCTTGTCGAAGAGTCTTCACAAGGCCTTCCATAGGCTATTCACTATGGGTGGCCATTCGCATGACCTCCGGTAGGTTATGTGATCACAGGTCTTCATGGTGTTCGTGCGATCCATGGGATGTTGTCCATGTTCTTCCTCCTTCATTTTATGGGAAATATAATACCCATTTTCTGGTATTTTATCTTTTGTGATTTTTCCGATGCTCATTTGGAGCGCATAAAGAACTTGTTAGGTGGAATAGTATTATTATTATTCAATAAACAATTACTACATGTAATTAAATTACCAAAAAAACACCCTTAAACAATTTCAATATGTGAATTTTGAAAATGAATTTAATTTAATCAATAAAATTTTCTAGCATAAGTTATTTTAATTTTTATTATATAATTTAGTTTCAATAAAATATATTTTAAAAAAATACACTCACATTTAATTTAATTTTTATATTTTTTTTATGTACTCTACTATTAATATAAAAATTATTTATTTGAGTTAAATATTATTTACATGAAACTACACTATTTTATTATTTAAATTACCATTACAATGGAAACATTACTATTCCAAATTATCATGTTTCTTTTTTCAATTGTTATGTTACTATTTATAAAGACTAAGTTACTATTCTAATTGTCATAACAATTCCTATGATTAACCCTTCATTACTTCATTAAAAATTCATCTCAATTCATCAAAAGGTTCTATATTTTTTATTTTCTAAAAATTTTATTCTCTTAATAATATTTTGATTCTTTTCTCTATTATTTTATGGGAGTGCAAATTCTATCTAATCATGATGATCCAAATTTTTCCATTCTAAATATTTTATTTTTTAATTTTTTCACCATTGTAACATTTATAATTTGAATGGGTTTAACAATCACATAAAATATATCCAAATTAATGGATGAATAAATTTGAATGATTATGAATCATTAATTATATGTGAATCTTGTTTATTAGGTAAAATGATCACATATTCTTTTATGAGTAAAATAAAAAAGATTAAATAATTTGTTATAACTCATTCATATAGATGTATGTGGTCTTATAAGTAAAGTAGATCAAGGTGGATTCTAGTTCTTCATTACCTCCCATGATGACTTCAATAGGTATGTGTATGCATATTTAATGAAACAAAATTATATATCCTTTGAAATGTTCATTATGTTCAAAACTAAAGTACCAAATAAACTTAGAAAAAGTATTAAAACACATATTTGATTGGGGTAGAGGATATATGTTCCTTTAATTTCATGAATAAAATTAAAAGTTGTTTTATAGTATCACAACTTACTCCACCTGGTATACCAATAATAAATAGTATATCTAAAAGGAGAAAATAAACATTGTTGGACATAGTTTAATTGATGATTATTTATCCAAACCAATCTATTTCGTTTTCGGATTATTCTCAATATACGACTTCATTTACACTAAATTTTATTCTAGTCATGGATATTTATGTGAATAGTCATAGGATGTGAACTAGGAAGCATTTTAACTTCTATTTCATTAGGATTTTGGGTTGTGATGATTATATACTATGTATTACCTCAATTAACCTTGTAATAAAATATAATAAATTTCTATTTGTTAGTTATATCAAAGAGATAGTGGAATATTACTTTTATAATCTATTAAAGAACAATGTTTTTATGGCTTGATATAATGACATTTTAGAATGGGGATTTATTTCAAAAATAATTAGTGTGAGAAAATTTAAACATGGTTAATTTTTGTACAAAAATGATTATATTATTCTTGATATGGATGGATAAAAAATGGGTTATGGAAAATTAATCGACTTAGTATATATAAGAAAATTAATATTTTGGTATATTTTTCTAATATCATAATAGATATGGATTCAAAATTCCTAACAAAGGTGATATAATAGTCACAAAAGATGATCCAATACCTTACCAAGATGCTATATTACGTTTTGAATCCAAACTATTGTTCAATGAAATGGAATCTAAAATTAAATTCATGTACACTATTCAAGTTTGGATTATGTTTGATCCACTTTATGGGGTGACTCTTATTCGGTGTATGTTGTACTTTTGTAAGAATACTTAAATGGATGGTAGAGTGTATATAAAAAAACATCACTGGGTATAAATATTTTTTCAAAAACATTGTTGTATTAACTATGAAGAATCCTTTTCTCTAATTTCTAAAATTAAATCCATTAATATTTTTTAATCTATAAAAACATATTATGACTCTTTGATTTATTGTATATATTAAAACTCTATTTTATTTATGGGAACTTATTAATACAACTTGATGGTTTTTAGGATAAAATAAATGATATTAAGATTCACAAACTAAAAAGATTTTTCTATTTCCTGAAATGGGATTCTGTATGTTGGAATATTAAATTTGATGAAGTTATCAACAAGTTTAGAATTAATAAAAATAAAGATAATTTTTTTATATAAATGATTTAGTGAGAGTATATATATATTTTTAACGTTGTTTGTTGATGACATAATTCTTATTGGAAATTATGACCCAATGTTACAATAACAAAAATTGGTGGGATATTTCTTCTTTATAAATAATTACGGTGAAGTAATATATATAATGAGTATGAATATATATAGAGGTATTTCAAAATTAATTCTTAACCTTGGATAAAACATTTATATTTGTAATGTTTTAAAAAGGTTTAAAATGGAAAAATACAAAAGGATTCCATGAAAATATTGAAAGGGAAGAGTCATTTAAATAGTTTCCTTTAATAGTGATAAAAAAATAATGAATGAGTATGATTTCATATATGGTAGCTATTAGATCAAGCATGTATTCTATATTATGTACTTGTCAAATTTTATATTATCCATTGAGTATGATGGGTACATACAAATAAAATCCTAGTAAAGGTATTAGATGTGTGATGAATAATATTCATAGGCAATTACAAATAACCAATGTTGAATTCTTAGTCTTTGGTGGTGAGTAATGCCTTTCTATAAATGACAATGATGATTCTACTTTCCCAAATTATAATGTTGATTTCAATATCAGTTAGGATTCATGTTTTTCTATAATAGTAGTGTGGTAAGTGTGAAAAAATCCAAGAAAATATTAGTTACTGATACTATAATGGGAGATGATTATATTATAGTATTTTATATAGTTAAAGAATATTTTTTGATAAATAAGTTTGATATGAAACACAGGGTGGACTAAAAATTCATATATCTAATTTAACTCTACTGTGAAAATAATAGTGAAACTATATAAGCTAAGGATCCTCATTCTCAATTGATATCTAAAACATTCTTCTTCAATTTCACCTCTTTCGAGATATTATTGGTTGCGGTGGTATTAATATATATTGTGTTTCAATAGATTAGAGTATAGTGGATCCCATAACAAACCCCCTTATGAAAAAATGGAGAAAGAAGTAGTAGGTTTTTAGGTATTATCTATATATGCAACTTGCATACAAAAATGGACATGAATACACAAAATTTCCAAGATTGCATGTCATGAACCGATTTGGGTGATCCCTATACCAAACACCTGAGTTGGGTTGTGGAAAGACCCGAATGGAGTTCCCAATCCCCATGAGTTGGAGAAAAACACCTAGAAATCTAGAGATACCATTGTGATTGATTTATTCCATAGTAAACTAAATAATAGAAAGTAGAAAATTATAAAATAAAGACAACATGCCAATATAAAATGAGAATATTGAAGAGAAATATAAAAAAGGAAATACATGTTCCAAACAGAAATTGGGAAACCAAAGTAGATGAGACCAATAACAACCCATCTTTTATGTGTCATGATGGAAAAAATCCCACCATGTCACCACCTAACTCTTGCAACCTACTAACATGGATACCCGGTGCCACCATGAAGTGCCTTGCCTTTACTTCATCTAGATAAAACAATATGTACACACACCCAATGGTACATGCAGGGTGTGATAAAAATAATCCCAATAGGATTCCACCAAGTGTTCCATAAGTAGTATTTATAAAAAACCAATTATGATCATTAAAATAAAAACCAAGGCATTAAATATAGCTTTTTAAATTATATGATAAAGCATGAAAATCCACACATTTCAATACAGTTCATAAATAATTTACAAATAAGATAGCTTTCAAAGAAGTTTTAGATAAGTACTTTTTTTCATTGATCACATTTTAAATCCACCTATTTTTTTCAATTCCAACTATTTCAGTGGTCATCAATGATTAGTAACATGGAAATGTATCCTAGGTTAGTTTTGATCTAGTAAATCTACAATCCCTACACCTTGGTTAATATTTATGACTAATGAGTTCACAATTCCCTAGATCAATGGACCAAGGGATAGAATAATTCCTTGATAAGTAAAAAAATTAAAACTGTCATAAAATCCAGAGTACAGTTTGAGCAGTAATCATATATCCATGAAAGATAAAAAAACCATGAATGGGTTAATTATCCCAAAACTACCCCCTAAAAAATACTGTGGGTTCCCATGTGCTCTGCCTATAACAAGAAAAGTCAATTCAAAGCAATAAACATTTGTTCACTACACTTAGAGTCCATTAAAATTCACATATCATGATTTAAAATCATTTTTCATCAAAATAAATCATGCTCTGAAGTCATTTTTCATCAAAATACAACATTATTTGAAATCAATTTTCATCAAAGTACAACATTTTTTGTAAAAACTTTTCATCAAAATACTAAATTCATTGAATTCAACTTTAATCAACATTGTAAGGGTAAATTTCATTTCATGTGAATATCCAAAACATGTACATTTCAAAAAATCATAAATCATTACTTTATTGGTTTAAAAGATATTTAAAAATGAGAGTGGAATTTTGTTTCATAGAGAAAATCCTTTTAATGAAACCACCTACCTCAACTATGGTGTGGTGGAGCCAAATTAGCCATGGAACATACAAGGAATCCCTGGAACCACATTTGTGACCACACCCTACACTAGTAATATTGGTATTACATATGATACACAAGTGATTCCCAAGATAAAAATTACTTAAAACAAAATTTATTCTATCCCGTGTTGGAACAAGATATTCTAAAAACCATTTTTAAGACACTAGGAACCAACCAACAAATCGAAAACAAAAAAAATAACCCTCCTAAAGGTGAAAAATAGAACATACGTCATACTCATATGTGAAAATCTCCTCACTATAGAACTTTTTACCCCAAAAATATAGGGTGAAGAAGGTTTTATAAAAAGTGATGAGACCATTTCTCCCTCATAATCAATTCTCATTCCCATGTTTCATGAGAATTTGTTCCATACTTCCTTAACAAATATAATAATGGAATAGAGTTCCCAATAAAGATATTTTCCTGAGAATCAAAAATATAAATTTATCATTCAACTACTGAAATGTATAATTCCAAATCAAACTCTTCCTAGATTAGAACATGAGAAGGATCAGGATGATACTTTGTATTGGATTTGATTAGTCACTATCCACTAATGAATAGACTTGAACATAACTGAAATATATTAAAAAAGGTAGGTTTGGTTCAACAAGAAAAGCTTCACACACCTCTAACCAACAAAGAGGTGATTTACAAGGATGAACATGTATTGATTCAAAGAGTTCCATTCTAATGGAAACCTAATAACTAATGTTGTATTTGAACTCAATTAGTCCCAAAAATCTATCCTAGGAAACTCTAAATTCCAAAACAAAACCAAATAACATATTTTTTAGAATCTAAATTACTTGATCCATCTATCCTTGGGTCTGCGGATGGTAATCCATACATATCATAACATGAGAACCTACCACCTCCTAGCGACCAATAAAAAACTGAGGGGTAAACCAAGGATACATATTTTAAGTAATAGTATATAGAACCCCATGAAATATCATGATCTTTTGAACATACAACTTTCCCAAATTTGTGACCATAGTGGTGTCTCATATCAGAATGGAATGAACAAACATTTTTAATCGATCAATCACCACCCACATAGAATCCTTCCCATAGGGAGTCCATGTAAACACAAGGATGAAATCCATATTATCCTCATACCATTTCCAAGTGGGAACTAGAATATTCTAATGTAAGACAATATGCTTGTGTTGTTCAGCCTTAATCTACTAATAGCCATCTCAATTAAACACAAAATGAATGATGTTGCATTTCAAAATTTTCCACCAAAACCGTTGATTTATGTCATAGTACATATTAATTGTAGTAGGATTAAATTATCATTAATAATAATGAAAAAATTCCATCACTTTATTCCCCCTATATGAAGGAATTAAAAATGATTTCTATAACAAAGAATTCCCTCTGAGGAGAGAAACTAATTAGTAATGTTCTCCTCAAAATATAAATTTTTTTTGATACACCTAAACTCCTCTCACTGTTACTCCTAAAGAATAAACTCTATAATGGATGTTGTTGATAAATAAATATTTATAACAATTATAGTATCTTCCTCCATCACATCTAGGTGTATCAAAGACAAGAGTCCCATAAGACTTCATTCATATTTTAATTTCATAATTGATTGTGAAGGTAAATTTATACTCAAAGAATCTCCAACAACAATCCCCTTTCCTAGGGTATAAGTAATGTCAAAGTGAAAAGAATAAAGATACTCCACCCATAAATTTTTCCTAAGGGTTAATTTCTTTTGTGAAAAGATGTACATAAACTCTTATAGCCAGAATAGATAGTGATCCTTTATCCAAAAAGGTAAATTCACCAACTCTTGAGAGAATGCATAACTAGTTCATGTTCTAAATCATGGGTGGGGTAATTATTTTCATGTGGATAAGGATGATGAGATTTAGTCTCCAATATGTGATATTATTTAATAAAATAATAGCCCAAAACAGTGTTTAAAGAATCAAAAACCACCACATAACCCTTTCATACTTATGGTAAAAAATATGTAATGAGGTTAGGTGTTTATTTAATTCTTCAATGGATGTCTGAGACCTAGAATCCCATCTAAACTATACTGATTTATTATAAGAGCAGTCAACAGGGAAGGGATATTTGAGAATTATTTCTCAATTAACTGATAATTTCTTTCCAAACCCAAGTAGTTTCAAATGTCAAACACATTTCATGGATCTTCCTAGAAAAAGAAAACTTCCAACTTCATAGGATCAATTGAGATTCCATGTCCTGAAACAAAATGTACTAAAAAATAACTTATCGAATCCATAAATTAAACTTTCATAAATTCACAAAACAACGGTGTTCCCAAAATATTCCCAAAATAGATTTTAGGTGATTTTCATGATCTTCTTCAGTTCTTAGATAAACTAGAATATCCTCCATGAATTCCACAATAATGGAATCAAGGAACCGATGCACTATCTGGTTTATAAGGTCCATGAAAACTACTTGAGTGTTAGTCAGTCCAAATTGTATCATAATATATTAAAATTTTTTATACATACGTTTGATGGTGGTTTTAATAATATAAAACTCCTTAACTCTGAGATGATGATACCCAAACTGAAGGTTAATTTTTGAGAACAACGTTTCACTCTTTAACTGATCGAACAACTCATATATATATGAAAATTGATATTTATTATCAATCACCATCTTATTAGGCTTTTGATAAAACCACTTAAATAGAGAGTCCCATAAATATTTTGTAGTAAACATGATAGGGGGTGCATAATGAAATGAACTAATATGAATGAATACTTTATCATTCAAATCATCTAACTAAAGATTTAATTCCTTTAACTTTTTTAGAGACATACAATTTGTAGGAATGGATATTATATGAGTTTCCAAAACCAAATTAATCAAAAATTGAAATTTATATCTGAAGAAAGAGTAAAAAAATAATATGGAAACTCTTTAGGAAATTCATTAACCACTAGAAAAGGATCACAACCCACCGATTTATCCCCAAGTTCAATAGTGAAAGAAGAAATCAAATTTCAATGTTTTGGTTAGGGGGTCATAATTTACTAGATATTGGATCCCTTTCCTCCTAAAACACCATGGTGTTACCATTATTGGTAGTAAATAAAACCCACTAATGATAGCAATAAATCTCTTCTTATGGGAAACAAACTGTTGGTCAGAGTCGTTCACTCAAGAGGGGGGTGAATTGAGTACCAATTAAAATTTCTGTTAATAATATTTGTTTTAAAATATTCCAATTATAATACTAAGTTAAACTGTAGTGAATTTGTATTATAGTAAAGGTCAATTAAATTCTCAAGAGATTTATTAGTTCTCAGTTATTTCAATCTGAAGATTAATTAACTTCTGAACCTAACATAATGCTTTACAGTACATAAAATCACTTTCTAGTTTGACTATCAAAGTGACTTTAAAATATAATTTTATTTCAAAGTAAATATCAGTGGGATATAAAATATACTGTATACATTAGACTTAATCTAAGATGCAAAACAGATATAAAATAAGTGGTTTTGTCTCAAGCCAAGACCTAATCCACTCCACTTGGTGATCACCTACCACCAAGAAGTTTATATAAATAAACTCTGATCCACACCCTCGATCGGGATAACAATAGTACATAGACTGTCTAGGCCACGCATGGACCTCTTCCACAATTTTTGTGGGTAAAAAGAATAATAGCTAGGCCACATAGGGACCTCTTCCACAATTGTCGTGGGTAAAAAAAGTAAAGATTTTGGTGTAAAGATTTTGAAATCCTCCATTTCAGCGCAGGTGTCAGTGTATGTGTAAAATATAAATAGTACACACATTGTTCAAAATTAAAATAAATAAATCACTGAGAGAGAGTAGATATGAGTTCATAATGCTCTAGTGATTAGTAGTGTAGCTCTGGACTTGTTGGATAACACATAAATGCAGCTGAGTCCTTATCTTGTTTTTCTGTTGAAAAACAGAGTGTCGTGGTTCATTTGTGTTCTTCACGAGTGAAGATATTCTCTGAATTCTAGTGTACATCATGTGTTCTTCAGTATATTTGAATTTCATGCATGATACAATTTCTTTTTTGATGATCTTGCAATCTCTTCTTCGTGATCATGCTCAAGATTGGTGTTCTGTTCAGTACAGTGCACTCGCATATTTTTCATCTCGCGTGTTGTATTGTGTATCTCTTACTCCTTGGAACTTTTATCTTTATATTTGAATGTATGAGGTTTAGCCGACAGGTTCCATGTATTTCGTGCCTCATACCTCATACTATGTCTACAAATAAACATTAAATATGTTAGTTCATTAAAGACGTCAAATATGACCGTTAAAAAGATAAATATAAAGACGAACAATAGGTTAAGAAATGTTGTCACGGTATGTTATGAAAACGGTGTCATCTTCACAGTATCTCCTTCACGGTGTCTCCTTCACTGTGTCTTCTTTAAGGTTTCTCCATCACGGTGTCTCCTTCGCTGTGTGTAACGGCCCGAAATTTTGAATAAATCTTGTTTCCTAATTTCATGTGTTATTTTATTTTATTTTATTTTTTATACTCAAAAAAATGTTTTATTTGATAAACATGATTATAATTAAAATGAGACCATTGGGTTTTGACTGTTATATGACCATCGGTCAATATGACCGCTGTGAACAAAATGTTTTGATTATTGTCTCTAAATACAAGTAATCTTGGTTAATTAATATAGAAAGAAGATTCGATGGCCTCACCCAGTAGTCTTGTACCGATCGAAGCCCATCTCACAGAACTTGGGAAGGAGGTAGCACCACTGGGCTTTGCTTTAGACCAAACCCAAGCTGAACTTCATCGTGTGAAGCTAGAACGGGATCTCCTTCGCGAGAAGTTCAAACTGATAGAAATTACTACTCGTGCAATGTTGGCCGAGCCTCCCTCGGATTCTCTCACCTTAGCACACCTTACACTTAGGTCCTATGCTGGTGTGATAAGGGGCTATGTAAGGAGACCGTAACTACCTTGTATAATCCTTTGTTTTAAATAAAAACTGGGATTTCTTCTTATGATGAAGTTTATGAATTTTCAAATGACCGGATAAATATAGTATGTATATTTTTGATGAATTTTAGAAAAATTATATTTTGTTTTTGTAAACCTTAAATAATTAAAAATGTGTAATGATTTGCAAAAAATGGTCTTCTACAATTATGTTCAGTACGAAATTTAGAGTCTAATAAGATCAACTTGATTTTTGATGAATAGTAAAATATGAATAGTGATTTTATGATTAAGATTAGTAATGAGTCCAAATGGATTAGTAATCTCACTTAAATAAAGTATTAGTATAATCTAGGCACCTTGAATTAAGTAATGTGATTCAATAAAATGGTTAAATAATGGTTTCATAAATTATTAGTCAAGTATTAGTTTTTTCGGTTGAATAGTGTTTTTTAATTAAAAATTAAATTAAATATAATTAGAAAATTATTTTTATAAAATGGACTTTATTTTTGAACTCAGAGCATCGATATTATGTTATGGTAATTTTTTGGGGATTTTTCTAAAAAAATGAATTTTCGGTGAATAGTGTATTTATTTAAAAATAAAATTAAAAATATTTAAAAAATTATTTTTATAAAATGGAGTTCATTTTTGAAATCAATGAATTGATATTTGGTTAGTGTGAAATTTTGGGATTTTTCTGAGAAAGTTGAATTTTCATTGAATAGTAAAAATGCAGTTTTAGGGTTTCGGTATGTTTAGTGACATCATAGCTGTGTCATGATGATTTCATGAGATATTTTGAGGGTTGGCCGGCCAAGGGTGATGAATTATTGTTTTGGGGGCCCCATGTGACCTAACTTTATGGTAAATGCCAAGGGAGAGCACATGGGTTTGAGAAAAGCACATGTGAGGTGTCCCTTGGCCATTAATGCATTGTCCCCTCACTTTCCCTATAAATACCAAGACCTACACTCATACATTCGACTCCCCACTCTTCCCCAACGAAGTTCGGGTCTCATTACCTCCCAAGGTGTCCTCCAAAGGTGCCCCCAAGCCCTCAAGGTCCCAACCTTTGAGGTTTAAGAGTTACATTTTAAGGTAAGGGATCCGACCTCTCTCTTTCATTTCAAGTAATTTCTTTTATGTCATTCCTTTTATGCTCCATGTTCTTATGTTGGAGGTTGTTCTTTTATACTCTTCTTACTGCCCTTTTCATGTTCATATAATGAGAGATCCCCTCTTGCTCTCATTATTTCGTTTTATGAAGTTTTAAGTGGCGCCGTTAGGCTGCCGAAATTTTTGTAACGGATTCTTTCTCCCTTCTCATTTTTCAAGATCTATTTTCATGTAAACTATTTCAAGTTATTTTTTATTATGTTAGGGTATGATCTCTAAATTTATCATACTTATCTTTCATGATCATATTATGAGAGACCGCATTTGATCTCTTCAATTCAGTATTTTGAAGTTTTAAGTGGCGCCGTTAGGCTGCCGAATTTTTAAGTGGTTCTTCACCATTCTCATTTTGAAGTTCTACTTTCATGTCAATTCTTTCAAGTTCCTTTTTATTATTTTGGGGTATGATCTCTAAATTTATCATACTGATCATTCATGATCATATGATGAGAGACCCCATTTTATCTCTTAAATTCGGTATTTTGAAGTTTTAAGTGGCGCCGTTAGGCTGCCGAATTTTTAAGTGGTTCTTCACCCTTCTCATTTTGAAGTTCTACTTTCATGTAAATTATTTGAAGTTCCTTTTTGTTTTATTGGGGTATGATCTATATATCTATCATACTGGACTCTTATGTTCATATGATGAGAGACCCCATTTTATCTCTTCAATTCAGTATTTTGAAGTTTTAAGTGGCGCCGTTAGGCTGCCGAATTTTTAAGTGGTTCTTCACCCTTCTCGTTTTGAAGTTCTACTTTCATGTCAGTTCTTTCAAGTTCCTTTTTGTTATGTTGGAGAATTATCTCTATATCTATCATACTGAACTCTTATTTTCACATGATGAGAAACCCTATTTGATCTTTTCAAATCATTTTTTTTGAAGTTTAAGTAACGCTGTTAGGCTGCCGAACTTTCATAAGAGAAATCTAATTTTTGTCTTCCTTCCATGTTCTTCATTTCAAATAGTATGTCCTTGAAATTTCATTACCATGATCATGCATCCTTCTTATTCTGTCATTATACTATTTTATGGGTCATTTATGAATGTTTGACCCATTTTACCTCTCTTTTTAATGTCTTCTAAAACCTCGTAACATAGCCGTTATGCTGCAGAATTTCCGTCTCAAAATGTCTCTCTGTTTTTCTAAAGTTATTTTATATTATTAAGTGAGTACTCAAAGCTATTTCTTATAAAGGGGTATTCACATATATACCAAAATGTTCTATTTTAAATTCTGGTATTTACATACATGAGACCCACCTTCCATTTCTGTGGGTTTTAAATTGATGTAAAGATCATGTCTTTAAAGCAGTTTTTAAAATGTTATGATTATGAAATGAAACCCATTTATTTTATGCTATATGGGTTATTTATGAAATGTTTGATGATGATATATGTGGATCACATGATAATAAAGGAAAATTTAAGGGTGCGCCCTGATAGCGCTCCAATGCATTGGGTAAAGACTTAATCTCTTGAGATGACCATTTTTAACGACGCCTTGGTGAATAACCTTGGTAATTTTTAACGACACCTTGGGGATGGACCTTGGTGAAACGAAACGATTGTCAATATTAAATGTTTTAGCCACATATTCAAGTTATGAAAAATGTTATCTTTATTATGATATGCTTCATGGTGTCATTTTCATGCCTTAAAGTTCTTTTCATGTCCTTATTGAAGTATCTCAAGTTCACATGTAAAATGATTCTCTTGTTTCCCTTACTGGGCTTTCTGCTCACCCTTTCTTTTGATTTATGTCCCCAGGTTATGAGACGCAGTAATGAACCTAGGATGAACATAATGAGAAGCCTTTCAAGTGTTTAAGAAGAGCGTTTTTTATTATTTTGATGTATTATGTTCCTTGTTTCCAAGACACTAAACCTTAAAGATCCTCAGTTCCGTGTAATGAAATGAAATTTATGTGATAAAAAGGCGGGATGCTATAGTTGGTATAAAAGGATGGTTTAGTTATTTGTGGAAATTAGGATATGAAAACTCTAGAAAAAACCCTATAGAAAAGTTTAAATATAGGAAATCTTCATGGTATTTTGGTGAGTATTGAGTAAGGGGTTTCCAAGAAAATACATCCCTGTCTGGATACGAGCAGGTAGAGGTGGCTCTGGCACAGATGTAGATAGGGGTAAAACCCGAAAACACCGCTTTGAGCTAGACTCGAACGGGAACTGGTACACGACAACGGGCCTTGATGCACTCTTGGTTACGACACTCCCGGGGGATATGCTTTGGTAAATTCATAACCTTAGTATGAACCATTGTTAAAGGAACAAAGATAAAATAAAATAAAGGTTCACATAAGAATATATGATCATGGATAACCTATATGGGAACCTAGGGGATCACAAGTTAGGGTATACTTTTCTTCTACAAGTTATCCTTATATGCTTTAAGTTTCTTTTCATGATTATTGGCTAAGTATTTAAGCCCCTAATTATAGCTTCTTTTCTTAGTTAATGACGGGAAATGTAAGAACATGTCCCAATAACCAATGTGATAGGAAATGATATGATTTCCGTATTAATACGACAGAGATGATTAGGGGATTAAAAGATGATTATTATTTTGGAAGACGTTCACTATTGTGAGGACACTATATGATCAAGGGAAATAGATTACTATGGTATTTTCATTGAGGAGTAAGGTTGAATTATATTTTGAAGAATAAATGAATTTAAGGTGGACTTATAGTAATTTAGGTTACTTATGGGAATGATTAACCTATCATGGGTAAAATATGTTTAGGTTAGCTACTTTTGTTATAAGATGTTAGGAGTGGTTGATGTTGTTTGGAGATGAACAATGAAGTTTATTTTGGAAGACTATGTTATCAAATCTTTCTTGTATTTGGGTCTCAATCTTAGTTTGGTTTACTTTGAGGAATTTTAAGGACTGTTATTTATGGAATAGTCTATGATGAACTTTGGGTAGTACCATGGAAATTTGAAGATTTAAAAGTAGTTTCCACTCCTATGGGATTCTTTTTGAAGAGTTTTTTTACCTTACCCTTTCTAATTTTGGGATAATGTTTAATGATAGAAGAAATAGATAGTTGATCTTTTGTGG
Source organism: Viscum album (assembly GCA_963277665.1). Classification (NCBI taxonomy): domain Eukaryota; kingdom Viridiplantae; phylum Streptophyta; class Magnoliopsida; order Santalales; family Viscaceae; genus Viscum; species Viscum album. The sequence goes on along the minus strand of OY728134.1, from coordinate 626,524,339 downwards.
ATTATGTGATTCTCTAGAAGATGATTCTTGTGTTTTGATGAGACCAAGTAGTTTTGAATGCTCATCATTTGGAGAAAAGATTAGTTTTGGTAGAAACTTATTAAAGTATGAAACTCTAGATAAAGGTATGTATATTTTCTTATGTTTTTGTTCTATGTAGTAAAAGAATTCCTCAAAATTATAAAAAGAAAGTAAAACAAAAAAGTTGTTGGTCTATGTTTCCTACTAGGTAATCAATGACCGTTTACACACATCATAAGTTTGAAATTTTTTGGTGGTTAACTTCCTCCTAATCATGTTTTCTATCACTCTCCTTTAGAACGTGACCCTTTGTTTTCTCCTCCATGTCCATGTTTCCTACATGGAATCCTAGTATGAGTAAACTCGGGTGGCCTTTGTACTTCCTCTTCATTCTTTTAAAGTAATGGTGTTACTGACTCTTTTTCCGATGTGGGACTTTCAACGAAATTTCAAAACCCAATTTTAAAAATTGCGAGGGCGAAATTTTTTAAGGGGGGAAGATTGTAACGGCCCGAAATTTTGAATAAATCTTGTTTCCTAATTTCATGTGTTATTTTATTCTATTTTATTTTTTATACTCAAAAAATTGTTTTATTTGATAAACATGATTATAATTAAAATGAGACCATTGGGTTTTGACTTTTATATGACCATCGGTCAATATGACCGCTGTGAACAAAATTTTTTGATTATTGTTTCTAAATACAAGTAATCTTGGTTAATTAATATATAAAGAAGATTCGATGGCCTCACCCAGTAGTCTTGGACCGATCGAAGCCCATCTCACAGAACTTGGGAAGGAGGTAGCACCACTGGGCTTTTCTTTAGACCAAACCCAAGCTGAACTTCATCGTATGAAGCTAGAACAGGATCGCCTTACTGAGAAGTTCAAACTGATAGAAATTACTACTCTTGCAATGTTGGCCGAGCCTCCCTCAGATTCTCTCACCTTAGCACACCTTACACTTAGGTCCTATGCTGGTGTGATAAGGGGCTATGTAAGGAGACCGTAACTGCCTTGTGTAATCCTTTGTTTTAAATAAAAATTGGGATTTGTTCTTATGATGAAGTTTATGAATTTTCAAATGACCGGATAAATATAGTATGTATATTTTTGATGAATTTTAGAAAAATTATATTTTGTTTTTGTAAACCTTAAATAATTAAAAATGTGTAATGATTTGCAAAAAATGGTCTTCTGTAATTATGTTCAGTACGAAATTTAGAGTCTAATAAGATCAACTTGATTTTTGATGAATAGTAAAATATGAATAATGATTTTATGATTAGGATTAGTAATGAGTCCAAATGGATTAGTAATCTCACTTAAATAAAGTATTAGTATAATCTAGGCACCTTGATTTAAGTAATGTGATTCAATAAAATGGTTAAATAATGGTTTCATAAATTATTAGTCAAGTATTAGTTTTTTCAGGTGAATGGTGTTTTTTAATTAAAAATTTAATTAAATATAAATAGAAAATTATTTTTATAAAATGGACTTTATTTTTGAACTCAGAGCATCGATATTATGTTATGGTAATTTTTTGGGGATTTTTCTAAAAAAATGAATTTTCGGTGAATAGTGTATTTATTTAAAAATAAAATTAAAAATATTTAAAAAATTATTTTTATAAAATGGAGTTCATTTTTGAAATCAAAGCATTGATATTTGGTTAGTGTGAAATTTTGGGATTTTTCTGAGAAAGTTGAATTTTCAGTGAATAGTAAAAAATGCAGTTTTAGGGTTTCGGTATGTTTAGTGACATCATAGTTGTGTCATGATGATGTCATGAGATATTTTGAGGGTTGGCCGGCCAAGGGTGATGAATTATTGTTGTGGGGGCCCCATGTGACCTAACTCCATGGTAAATGCCAAGGGAGAGCACATGGGTTTGAGAAAAGCACATGTGAGGTGTCCCTTGGCCATTAATGCATTGTCCCCTCACTTTCCCTATAAATACCAAGCCCTCCTCTCATAAATTCGACTACAAAATCTTCCCCAACAAATTTATGGTCTCATTACCTCCCAAGGAGTCCTCCCAAGGTGCCCCCAAGCCCTCAAGGTCCCAACCTTTGAGGTTTAAGAGTTACATTTTAAGGTAAGGGATCCGACCTCTCTCTTTCATTTCAAGTAATTTCTTTTATGTCATTCCTTTTATGCTCCATGTTCTTATGTTGGAGGATGTTCTTTTATACTCCTATTACTTCCCTTTTCATGTTCATATAATAAGAGATCCCCTATTTCTCTCATTATTTCGTTTTTTGAAGTTTTAAGTGGCGCCGTTAGGCTGCCGAAGTTTTTGTAATAGATTCTTTCTCCTTTCTCATTTCTCAAGATCTATTTTCATGTAAATTATTTCAATTTCCTTTTTATTATGTTGGGGTATGATCTATAAATTTATCATACTGATCTTTCATGATCATATTATGAGAGACCCCATTTGATCTCTTTAATTCAGTATTTTGAAGTTTTAAGTGGCGCTGTTAGGCTGCCGAATTTTTAAGTGGTTCTTCACCCTTCTCGTTTTGAAGTTCTACTTTCATGTCAATTCTTTCAAGTTCCTTTTTATTATGTTGGGGTATGATCTCTAAATTTATCATACTGATAATTCATGATCATATGATGAGAGACCCCATTTGATCTCTTAAATTCGGTATTTTGAAGTTTTAAGTGGCGCCGTTAGGCTGCCGAATTTTTAAGTGGTTCTTCACCCTTCTCCTTTTGAAGTTCTACTTTCATGTCAATTATTTCAAGTTCCTTTTTGTTTTATTGGGGTATGATCTCTATATCTATCATACTGGACTCTTATGTTCATATGATGAGAGACCCCATTTTATCTCTTCAATTCAGTATTTTGAAGTTTTAAGTGGCGCCGTTAGGCTGCCGAATTTTTAAGTGGTTCTTCACCCTTCTCGTTTTGAAGTTCTACTTTCATGTCAGTTCTTTCAAGTTCCTTTTTGTTATGTTGGGGAATTATCTCTATATCTATCATACTGAACTCTTATGTTCACATGATGAGAAACCCTATTTGATCTTTTCAAATCATTTTTGTTGAAGTTTAAGTAACGCCGTTAGGCTGCCGAACTCTCATAAGAGAAATCTAATTTTTGTCTTCCTTCCATGTTCTTCATTTCAAATAGCATGTCCTTGAAATTTCATTACCATGATCATGTATCCTTCTTATTATGTCCTTCTACTATTTTATGGGTCATTTATTAATGTTTGACCCATTTTACCTCTCTTTTTAATGTCTTCTAAAACCTCGTATCATAGCCGTTATGCTGCAGAATTTCCGTCTCAAAATGTCTCTATCTTTTTCTAAAGTTTATTTATATTATTAAGTGAGTACTCAAAGATATTTCTTCTAAAGGGGTATTCACATATATACCAAAATGTTCTATTTTAAATTCTGGGATTTACATACATGAGACCCACCTTCCTTTTCTGTGGGTTTTAAAGTGATGTAAAGATCATGTCTTTAAAGCAGTTTTTAAAACGTTATGATTATGAAATGAAACCCATTTATTTTATGCTATATGGGTTATTTATGAAATGATTGATGATGATATATGTGGCTCACATGATAATAAAGGCAAATTTAAGGGTGTGCCCTGATAGCGCTCCGATGCATTGGGTAAAGACTTAATCTCTAGAGATGACCATTTTTAACGACGCCTTGGTGAATAACCTTGGTAATTTTTAACGACACCTTGGGGATGGACCTTGGTGAAACGAAACGATTGTCAATATTAAATGTTGTAGCCACATCTTCAAGTTATGAAAAATGTTATCTTTATTATGATATGCTTCATGGCCTCATTTTCATGCCTTAATGTTCTTTTCATGTCCTTATTGAAGTATCTCAAGTTCACATGTAAAATGTTTCTCTTGTTTCCCTTACTGGGCTTTCTGCTCACCCTTTCTTTTGATGTATGTCCCCAGGTTATGAGATGCAGTAATGAACCTATGATGAACTTAAGGAGAAGCCTTTCAAGTGTTTAAGAAGAGTGTTTTTTGTTCTTTTGATGTATTATGTTCCTTGTTTCCAAGACACTAAACCTTAAATATCCTCAGTTCCGTGTAATGAAATGAAAGTTATGTGATAAAAAGGCGGGATGCTATACTGTGTCTCCTTCATGGTGTCTCCTTCACGATGTCTCCTTCACTGTGTGTCACTCACACTGTCTGAGTCACAGTGTCTGACATACAGTTTCTGGCTTCCGGTTCCTTGCCCATAGTTTCTGGATTCACGGTTCCTTGATTACTATGTTTGGAACTTAGAAAAACAGAGTGTCTGGCTTATGTAGTTAGTTCTTAGTGTCTTTCTTCACAGTGTCATGCTTTCTATGTCACGGTGTCTCATTGTCACTATGTCTGAGACATAGGCTTCACGGTGTCTACTTCACTGTGTCTGGTTTCACGGTGTATGTGTCTTGTTCAATGCGTCTGACTTACTATGTTAAGCTTCATAGTTTCTTGTACTTAGGCAAATAACTATGTTCAGAATTAAACAATAATATGCATAAAATTAATTGAGCTTAACTATTATAAAGTATGAGATAACTTGAATCATAAATACACATGATTGATAAAATTTGTGAGATTATTGATCATTAATAAGATTTGTGAATATTAATGAGATTTTTAAACATTAATGAGATTTGTGATCATTAAAACATGATTAATACATGAGGAGTCCAACAATCTCCCCCTTTTGATGATCACAAATCATATACAGGTAAAGGGTAAATTAAACACAACTAAAGAGAAAAAACAACACATGTAAACATAGATTTCATATTTATCCCCCTTTTTGGATTATCAAAAAGTAGAAAGAATAGAGGGAAAAATGAATATGTCATTAAAAGTGTTCAGAATAAAGCATATAGTAGAAATACAAAAAAATCAATAACATCTCCATAAAAAAATTAAGCACCGGTCTTCTTCAGGGATTGGCCTTCTATTTACCTTTATCAGTAGCAGAATAGGAGGCTATAGGGGAAGTTTCTGATGTAGAAGAAGGCATAGATGTGGTAGATAGAGAAGGTAAAGGGAGACCCTCGAATATTGAGGGAGCCAAAGTAAGAGAAGTAGAAGATCTTGGCTGTTGCTGGTCAAGAATGACAGGACTGATCTGACTAAGAGCATAGCCAACAGACATGGTTGTTGAGGCTAAGGCAGTGGTAAAAGTAGGTAATCCAGGTCTGAGAAGAGCACCTGCTGGAGAAACAATTGTTGTTCTTTGAACATGAAGATACATTCTCAGAAGATTAATGAAGTCTGTAATAATCTGTCCTCCATACTACATGGACTTTTCAAAATAATCATTGTTTTCCATGATCTTTTCCAACAATCTGGTAAACTTGATTAGCTTCTGGATAGGGTTTTTAAAGGATTGGGTTACAGGAGGAATTATCAGATTCTCTACAAGTTATTTTAATTTATTAGTCACATCAGTCTTGGAGAAAATCTGGTTGAAATAGAAATATACTTTCTTAGAAATATCCTACTGGGAATCATTGGCAATCTTTGAGTGAATTTGAACCAGGTCAAGCACTCTATCACTGTTCTTAACAGCATCTGATAAAGGAGCCATATCCAATCCACAAAAGGCATTTTGAATCTCTTCTTGACTATAGATCTGATCAGAGAACTATCCAAAGAAGGAGTGGAGGTTTGACCAGAATAATTAGAAGCTTTAACAGCAGTGGTCAAAGATTTGGGCTGTTTCAGGACCTTTTTAAGACAACCAGTATATTCATATGTGTGATTATTAAGGTTCTCCACAAGCTCTATCATGTGTTTCAACATGTGATTGTGCATGTCTCCAATCTTTTCATCAAAGGATAAGATATGTGGATGAATATAGGACACAATATCTCTAGAAATATAAGAAACAATAGGTTTAGGAGATGCAGGAGAAGGCTCTGATCTTGAATGCAGTACTTTCTATAGGTTTTCAACCATTCCTTTCAGATATGTAACTTCAGTGATGAGAAAATTATTCTCAACACTTACTTCTTGAATTTCATTGATCATATTGGGTTGAATGTGCCAGATAATCTTTTCTAAAAGCAGTGAAGCATCTTCCTGACTCAGTTTGGTCACAAGAAGAGGTTGAGAGGACATAAGTTTATCAACTCCAGCTAAGATAGTGTTTCCAAAGACATTAAAATCATCTTTAATGAAAATAGATTGATGTTCAGGTAAGGTTGCAGGTACAGGAAGTGGTATAGGTGCAGGATCAGGATGAGTTTCAGGTTCAGGTTCAGGTAGTGGTTCAGGGTGTGAAACTAACTTCAATTGAAATAGAGAGGAAAGATCAATCCCAGTGGCAGTAACCTATTGCGATTCACTCACATCATAAAATCTAGGGAATTTATACTGAGTTTCCACCGAATATGACTCAGTTGGTTGATATGCTTCATCAGACTCAGCTTCATCAGTCTCAAGATTTTGAGGTTCCTCCCCCACTAATAAGTTCTTCCTTTTCAAGACCTTGAGGATCAAGTACTTGTTCTAAATCCACTGGTTCATCTCTAATTTCTTCATCCTTTTCTTGCCGAGCCAACCCAAAAGCTATCTCCATCCTCTCTTCAAGAGATGGTATTATCTCGGGGACATATTTTTCCACAGGATGGTCTTCTAGATTAGCTTCTTGGATAGATGGGAGTTCTTTTTGAGTTTCTTCTTACACAGTAGGGAGTTCTCTTACTACAGCCTCTTCCATGGCTTGCTGCTCAGATTCTGGGACAACTAATTCTCTTGCATCCTCAGATTGGATTTCCAGATTGATATCAACTCCAGGGATAGTAGGTTCTTCTTCAAGAAAAATAGGAAGAATAATAGGCCTTTCTTCCTTAATAAAAAACACTTCCCTCTAAGGTACTTCAGCTTCTTCTTCCTCTTCTTCTGAATACTCAACAACTTCATCTGGTTCCAAACCAGGATCTTTAATGTCCTTTGGCCTTGTTGAATAATCCGCAGGATTATACCTCTCATAAAGCTTATCATTATCTTCAACCCATTCCTTATTCTAGGGGTTCTAGTTTATTTTCATCTTCTTAATAGTAGGTTTAGATAAACAATATTCAAAATCCATAAGTACTTATTCATTGGGTTCAACTACTCATTTTGCAACAAGAATTTCTGAAATCAACCTAGAGTAAAATTGAGATGTGGATTTGGATGTGACCTTGATCAATTCACACGTATGGTGAATGATGTATTTGCACAGATTGATTTTGTGTCCATTATTTATATGATGAATCATGAACACATCATGGTACTTCAAGACAGAAAAGTCACCTTTCCTCGGGCTAATCAGATTCTAAACAAATTTAAACAACAGACTTGTCTCACCGTCATGTTCAGCAGCTATGGCCCTTCTCTTGTTTCCAATTTCATTTAGGTTTCCAGTTCATTTTCCAGGTCAAAGAAACCAGTTGTAGGTGGGGGTCTCTCTGATAATCATCACATATCCCTTCGTGAGGAATCCTAAGGCATGCAGCCCATAACCTCGACGAGAAGGAGCATCATTGGCCATTAATCTACCTTCTCACAAAAAAAACTTTCACCAAAATAAAAAATAAAACTATACATACTAATAGAACTGAGCTACCAACCTAAGGTAAATGGGTCTATCCTTCCTTAAGAACCATTCGGGCCAGCCTTGTTCTATTACAATTTTTAAAACTAGAGATTTTCTAGACAATATCCACTCAGGGAAAATTTACTTTTTAGGTACAACACTACGGTTTACCATGTTTGGATTCAAGGGTCCTTCGGGCGCCAGCTTTGGTGCTATCTTCTTTTTCTTCGAGCTGCGCTTCTCATGTGTTGATGAAGATGGATGCTTCATCCTTGTCATTCACCGAAGGTCGAGAGAGAGAGGGTTGCAAGGTTGAAAGGGTTCAGAAAGAGTGAGTAGTAGAGAGTTCGGGTGAATAATCGAGTGAAACCATTTTTTTATCATTTTGGAATGACATACATCACGAAAACAAAAACACAAGAAAGTAAAAGAGGTGAAAATAAAAATTACCGCGATACAGGTTAAAATAAAAGCTTAAATTATTTTCACAGGGAGACTGTGAATAGTCATTACAGTGCGATGGTAAATGGTCGTCATGGTGAGACAATAAGTAAACTGTTTATTCACTATGAGATAGTAAGTAAGAGACCATGAACACAAAGTGCTAACTATGTGACCGTAAAAATGACACAGTTACCAAGAAACAGTGAACATGAAACAATATAGTAAAATATTGAATAGTAATATAAGTAATATATCTATTTGTGATTGATTATGCCAAGATCATGTATGATGTAATCTCATCTCTCAGAATTTAATGGTTTAGTGAATATATCTGCAAATTGATATTCAATACCAATGAATTCCATGGTGATGTAACCTTTTTTATAATGATCCCTCAAAAAGTTGTGTCTTACATCAATATGTTTTATCCTAGAATGTGAAACATGATATTTGGAAATTTTAATAGCACTTTTGTTGTCATAATTTATTGGTACATGTATGAATTGATATCCATAGTCTAGTAATGTGTGTTTCATCCACAAAATTTGTGCACAACAACAGGCATCAACTATTTATTCAGCTTCTGTAGTAGATAATGCAACAAAATTTTGTTTCTTAATACACCATGATACTAGTAACTTTAATAAAAGGTGAAAAGTTCTAGAGGTTCTTTTTCAATCTAACTTACAGCCTCTGAAGTCGACATCAGAATAAATAACTAGTTCAAATGATTTCCCTTTTGGATAGAACATTCCGAAATTGGTTGTATGCTTGAGGTATTTGAATATTCTCTTTACAACATTTAAATGAGATTCTTTAGGATTTTCTTGAAAATGAGCACACATACACACACTAAACATAAGATCAAGACGGCTAGTAGTTAAGTAGATTATACTTCCAATCATTCCTCTATAAGTGGTTTGATCAATAGATTTTCCATCTTCATCAAGATCCAACATACAGATGGTACACACGGGAGTGTCACTACTTTTAGTGATATCCAATATAAAAAATTTTAGAAGATCTCTAGTATACTTACTTTGAGTAAAAACAATTCCATCATTATTTTGAAATATTTGAAATCCATGAAAGAATTTTAGTTCACCCATTAAACTCATTTCAAATTCATTTTGCATCATTTAAGAAAAATCAATAGACAATGAATTTTTTGAACATTAAAAAATTATATCATCTACATAGATTTGAACAAATATAACATAATTATAAATTCTTTTTATAAAGAGATTTGGATCAGCTATTCCATTTTAAAAACCATTAAAAATTATAAAAGTACTTAATCTGTCATACCAAGATCTTGGAGCTTACTTTAAACCATATAGTGCTTTTGAAAATTTGAAAATATGATTTGGAAAATGAGGGTTTGTAAATCTAGGGGGTTGTTCAACAAAAACACCCTCATCTATATACCCATTTAATAATTCACTCTTAACATCCATTTTATATAGTTTGAAATTCAGATGTGCAGCATAAGAAAGTTGAATTCTAATGGCTTTAAGTCTGGCTGTGGGAGAAAATGTCTTTTCATAGTCAATTCCTTCTTCTTGACTACAGCGTTATGCAACTAATCTAGCCTTGTTCCTTACTATATTTCCAGCACCATCTACTTTATTTCTGAACACCCATTTAGTGTCTATGACAAAAGTGTCTTGGGGTCTTTCAACATGTTTCCAATATTTGTTTCATACAAACTGACTGAGTTCTTCTTGCATAGAAATTACCCAAAATTCATCTTTGATAGCACCATTAATGTTTTTAGGTTCAAGCTGTGACAAAAAGGCTTGATGTTCAACCTGATTTCTAAGATAATCTCATGTCTGTGTCCCTCTATCAAGATTACCAACAACATCATCTAAAAGATGATTTTTTAGAATCCTAGTTGATCTAGTAAAGGCAGGACTTGAAATTTCAGGTTCCTCTATAGGTTCGGGTTCAACAGAATCGTTCCAGAACTGGATTTCTTTACAAAAGGTACATCGATTTTATCATTAATGCCCAGAATAGACAAATCTTCTTCATTATTTTCAAGAGATGATATAGGTTCATGTGGATCAGTTTCATCAAATTTTATGAGAACGGATTCTTCCACACACTTGGTTATTTTATTGAAAACTCAATAGGCTTTTCTAGTTAAAGAATATCCTAAAAATATTCCTTCATCACTCTTAGAAGAAAATTTGTCAATATTATATTTTTTATCAAGAATAAAGTCTTTTAAACTAAAGACTCTGAAGTTACTAATTTTAGGTATTCTATTATTCCACAATTCATAAGGGGTCTTCTTGAAAACAGGTCTAATCAAGAATCTATTTATAATATAACAAGCTATATTTACAGCTTTAGCCCATAAAAAAATTGGCAGGTCATACTCATTAAGTATTGTTCATGAAATTTCGTAAAGGGTTATATTTATTTTTTCTACTACACCATTCTCTTGAGGTGTCCTAGGGGCAGAGAAATTGTGATTATAACCATTTTTTGAGCAGTAAGATTCAAACTCATGATTTTTAAACTCACGACCATGATCACTTCTCAACGCCTTAATCTTAAGTCCACTAAGGTTCTCTATAGACTTAGAGTATTTAATAAATTAAGAACAAGCTTTACTTTTGTGAGCTATAATGTATACCCAAGTATATCTAGAAAAGTCATCTACTAAGATATGAAAATAGTGCTTCCCATTTAATCTAGAAACTCTAGATGGTGCAAACAAATCCATGTGAACCAACTCAAGAGGTTGAGAAGTAGAAACCTCTTTCTTTGGTTTGAAAGAGATTTTGTGTTGTTTTCCCTTTTGAAAAGGATTAAAAACTTTGTCATTTGGAAACTCAAGTTTGGGTAAGTCTTTAACTAGTCCTTTTCTAGTTAGAATTCTAAGGGAGTGAACATTACAGTGTCATAGTCTCCTATTCCAAATCCAAGATTCTTTATGAAAAGCATTTAAACAAGTAGTATTTTGTTTTGATAATGAATTCAAATCAACTTTAAAATCATTTTCATTTCTTAAAGTAGAAAATAATAAAGTATTTTTAGAATTAAAAACATTACAAGAATCATTTTCAAACTTAACATTAAAGCCATCATCACATAACTGAAAAATACACAACAAGTTGTATTTTAATCCATCAACAAAAAATATTTTGGAAATTAAAACTGAATCATTGTTTCCAATTAGTCCTAGGCCGTTGATCTCTACTTTAGAATTATCACCAAAGGTGCCATAGCCTCCATCAACATTTATTAAGATTTTGAAGCATGAGAAGTCTCTTGTCATGTGTCTTGAACATCCACTGTCCAAGTACCATGTCTTCCTATAGGAGATCTTTAAGAAAGTTTCCTACAAAACACTTTTAGATGGAAAATGATTTTGGTACCCATATTTTCTTGGGTCCAGACAGGTTAGAAAGAAAAGATTTATGTACCCATATTTGTCTTATGGATCTCACATAATTTACAAAATCAATGTATTTTGAAAGATTAACTCTATTTGATCTATAACAATGTGAATAACTAGTTAAGGAATTTGAATTTCCAGAACTAGAACTAGCAATATTCTGTCCAGATTTAGAATCAAATTTAGTTTTAGTGATCTATCTCTTTCCAGGATGATAGCCTATTCCAGTGGTATATTTTGGTGCCACTTGTTTACCTAGCATTTGAGTTAGTGTGTTTTTTCCATTTATGGATTTTTCTAAGTCCTTTCTTAGTTTCTCATTGGACATTTTCAGTTCATTATTTTCCTTATGTAATTGGGAATTCTTTTATTTTTCTACATCAAGGTCAGATTTAACAGAACTGGTCAAAGCATGTTGTTTCTTCAAGGTCTTATATTTGTCCTTAAGCTCATTACAGGTTTCTTCCAGCATGTTATAGTATTCAAATAGTTCCTCACTAGACATGTTTTCATATTTAGAATCAGAATCAATTACAGAATAATAATCATTCAGCATAGGGGAAATAGGTACCTTTGAAGTATTGGTCATGAAACACATGTTAGCATGATTCTTTTCAGAATCAGAAACATCAGACTCGCTTGTGCTATCTTCTGAAGCACTTCAAGTTGCATTTATAGCTTTCTTGTATCTATTGTCCTTGCAGTCATATTTCTTTTGGAACATCAATTTTGGAGAGTCAGCTTTAATGTGAGCTTTTCTTTTTCATTCATAGAAGACAACTTCATCATGTGGGATCGGTTAATCTCGGCCCATTGATATTGTCCGCTCTGGCCCAGTTTCTACCCTGGGCCTCATGGCTTTAAAACGCGTCGATGAGGGGAAGGTAGGCACGGGATTTTAAACACCCACCAATCTCCTTCCACAACCGATGTGGGATTGGTTCAGTCGGGCAGCGGGCTAACAATCCTAGCCAGGGACCACAACAATCCCCCCCCCAAGCCCACAGCGGTCCTGAAACCACCCTTTGATACCAATTGTGGGATCAGTTAATCTCGGCCCATCGATATTGTCCGCTCTGGCCCAGTTTCTACCCTGGGCCTCACGGCTTTAAAACGCGTCGATGAGGGGAAGGTAGGCACGGGATTTTAAACACCCACCAATCTCCTTCCACAACCGATGTGGGATTGGTTCAGTCGGGCAGCGGGCTAACAATCCTAGCCAGGGACCACAACAATCCCCCCCCCAAGCCCACAGTGGTCCCGAAACCACCCTTTGATACCAATTGTGGGATCGGTTAATCTCGGCCCATCGATATTGTCCGCTCTGGCCCAGTTTCTACCCTGGGCCTCACGGCTTTAAAACGCGTCGATGAGGGGAAGGTAGGCACGGGATTTTAAACACCCACCAATCTCCTTCCACAACTGATGTGGGATTGGTTCAGTCGGGCAGCGGGCTAACAATCCTAGCCAGGGACCACAACACATCACTATTATCAGCTTTCTTCCAATATTTCTTCCAGTGTCCTTTGTTGTCATATTTACCTTTGTAGTTTGGTTTTCTGAAAAATTTCTTCTTCCTATAGAACTTCTTAAATATCCTATCTATCTGAGCCATCTTAGCATCTCTATTAGAATCTGAACTTTCACTTGTTGAGCTTTCAGTTGGTGTGTGAACATTCTCCTTGTCCTTTCTCTTTGAGGCAGTAGATTTAAAATCCACAGACTTATTTTTTGGTTCGTTATCTTCTTCCCTATTCACCTTTAGTTCTTCTTCATACATAATAATCATACCAATTAATTCCTTAATAGGAAAATTAATAATATCACATGATTATCTAATTGAAACTGATGTGCCTCTCTATCGGTCTAGTAGAAATCTCAGTATTCTCATGATTTGTTCCTTTGCTGGAATAGCATTTCCAAGTGAGCTCATAGTGTTGACAATTTCATTTAACCTGAGATACATGTCAGATATAGGTTCATCAGGCTTCATTATAAAATTATCATATTTAATTATATAAGTGTTCAATCTCATTTCTTGAACATTGGTTTTTCCTTAATGAGAATCAAAAAAAGTATCCCATATTTCATAAGTAGTTTTACAAGAAGATATTCTATTAAATTCTTCATCTCCTAAAGCACAATACAGGGCATTCATAACTTTACAATTATTATTGCAAGCTATATTAGTAGGTTCATCCCAATTTGTTCATTCAATTTCAAGAATCTTATATTGAGTTTCTATAGCAGTCCAGATATCAAATCACATACTCTCTAAGTGAATTTTCATTTTAAGTTTCCACTGGGAATAATTTGTACCATTAAAGAAGGGTGTCTTGTTGGTAGAAGCACCTTCCAATCTATTGTCCATAATTAGATTTTAGAAAATATATTTAAATAGATAAAATTTAGAAATAATAGAAATTTAAGATTTTTAAGGATGAAACTAAAATCACATTTTAAAAATATTACACAAAGTCATAATAAAGAAACCTCTGATACCAAATGTTGGTCGGAGTGGTATACTCAAGAGGGGGTTGAATTGGGTACCAATTAAAATTTATATTAAAAATATTTCTTTAAAATCCCCAATTAAAATACTAAGTTTAACTGTAGTGAGTTTTTATTACAGTAAAGGTCAATTAGATTCTCAAGATATTGATTAGTTCTCAGTTAATTAAATCTATAGATTAATTAACTTTTGAACCTAACCTAATGCTTTACAGTATATTCAAACACTTTCTAGTTTGACTATCAAAGTGACTTTAAAATAGATTTGTATTTCAAAGTAAATATTAGAAGAATATTAAATATATAGTATACTATAGACTTAATCTAAGATGTATAAGAGATATAAAATAAGTGGTTCAGTATCAATTAGATACCCAATCCACTCCACTTGGTGATCACTTTCCAAAAAGCAGTTTATATAAATAAACTCTGACCCACACCCTGTATCGAGGTAATAATAGTAAATATACTATCCAGGATACACAAGGACCTCTTCCACAGTTTTCGCGAGTAAACAAAATAATAGCCAGGACACACAGGGACCTCTTCCACAGTTGTCGTGGTTAAACAAAAGTAAAGAGTTTGTTGTAAGGATTTTGAAATCTTCCAATTCAGTGCAGGAGTCAGTGTAGGTGTAAAATATATAGAGTATATACACTGATTGAATGTAAAATAAATAAATCACTGATAGAGAGAGTATATATGAGTTCAGAATGTACTACTGATTAGCAGTGCATCTCTGGACTTGTTGGATAACACATAAATGTTTCTGAGTCCTTTTCTTGTTTTTTTATTGAAAAACAGAGTGTCGTGGTTTATCTTATGTTCTTCATGAGTGAATATGTTCTCTGAATTTCATTGTACTTCATGTGTTATTAAATATAGTTGAATTTCATGCATGTGACAAATGCTTCTTTGAAGATCTTTCAATCTCTTCTTCGTGGTTGTGCTCAAGATTAGTGTTCTGTTTAGTACAGTGCACTCATGTATTTTTCTTCTCACATGTTGTATTGTGTATCTCTTACTCTTGGGAACTCGTCTCTTTATCTTTGAATGTAGAGGTTTAGTAGACAGGTTCCATGTATCTCATGCCTCGTATCTCGTAATATATCTACAAATAAATATTAAATATGTCAGTGAATTAAAGACGTCATATAAGACAGTTAAAATGTTAAGTAAAAAGATGAAAAAATAGGTTAAGAAATGGTGTCACAGTATGTTATTCAAACAGTGTCTTCTTCAGGGTATCTTCTTCATGGTGTCTCCTTCACTGTGTCTCCTTAACGGTGACTCCTTCACAGTGTCTCCTTCACAGTTTCTCCTTCGCGGTGTCTCCTTCACGGCGTCTCCTTCACGGTGTCTCTCTCTCACGCTATCTGAGTCACTATGTATGACTTATGGTTTCTGGATTCTGGTGCCTTGCTCATAGTTTCTGGATTCACGGTGCGTTGATGACTATGTTTGGCACTTAGAAAAATAGAGTGTCTGGATTACGGTGTCTGTTTTAGTGTATTTCTTCACGGTGTTAGGCTTAATGTGTCATAGTGTCTCATTGTCACTGTGTCTGAGACTTAGGCTTCACGGTGTCAACTTCACTATGTATGGTTTCACGGTGTCTGTGTGTTGTTCAATGTGTCTGACTTACTATGTCAGGCTTCAGGGTTTCTTGTACTTAGTCAAATAACAATTTTCAGACATAAACAGTAATATCCATAAAATGAATTGAGATTAACCATTATAAAGTATGAGATAACTTGAAACATAAATACAAATGATTGATAAGATTTGTCATATTAGTGATCATTAATAATTTTTGTAAACATTAATGAGATTTTTAAACATTAATGAGATTTGTGATCATTAAAACACGATTAATACATGAGGAGTTCAACACAAACCAATCCTTCCCAAGGATACATCAAATATATACATGTGAATAACTAGGAAATCCAAAACTATATCAATTTATTTTTTCAAAAGATAATATCAGGGGAATTTAAAACCCTATTCCTTCTTCTTTCCAAGAGGCACCATCAACTCAATAAAAAACATGAGTTTCATTAGATGTTTTAAAAAATTCATGAAGTGAGTAGATATAAAGGAATGAGGGGAACCAATATCAAATAAATGAGTTACTAAAGATAAAGCAATAAACATAATACATCTCATAGTTATGGAGATTGTATCAAATTACACCCGAGACACTTCCATTTATTCAGATTATTTATTCTATAAGCCTATGAATATTTCCTAGTTTTCATTGAAGCATCTGAATACACCACATTACCTATAGGTGTCAAAAGACCTTTTCCATAACATCGAGTTGAGAGATCCTTATAGTACTTCTGCAAGGGACCCCAACATCAATTTGAGTTATATAAATTTATATGTATGAGGAAATCATGTCTCATGTGAACTATATTTCCACACTAGTATAAAGTCATAGAAACACCACTCGTTGCCTCTATAAGTGTGGTTTCATCACACAATTGGGAGCCACATCCACCACATTTACATGTCTCATTCCACTTTATCTTCTTCCCATATGATCCACTGAAACTAACACAAGGTGGAAGATGAATTATGATCAATCATAACATGCATATCAAGTCATTATCTACTATAAATGATCTGTTATCCACTTCATTATAAGATGTCAGATTTAACATATAATCCTTTGATCCAATATCCAATTTCAATCCCATAGGAATCATATGTGCCTTCAACTTATAACTCAATAAATTATTGTGAGATAAACAAAACAATTCAATAATGTGGTTGGAATCCTCCATTATATCCCCATAATCATGTCAAAGGGTGAGGAACTCTATGGATTTTTCCATCAAGAATTATTTAGAGGAAAACTGATGTAAAATATGTTCTTTAAGTCCTTAAACTCGAAAGAGTTTTCTTGGTTTTCCAAAACTATCATGTCCCACTATCTTATTCTAGGGCCTTATAGATTAAAAGTGACCCATTTCACTTTGATAAAATATGACTTTTCTAAGAAGTTGAAAATATTCTTTATCTTAAACACCCATTCATCTGCTTCCAACGGATCATTAATTTCGTGGAATGACATTGGTTTCTCAAAGATAAACTCTTAGGATTGGTTTTTATCTTCTCCAGTCCCTTGTAACACTTCCCTACCTTTATCTGGGGATGGTGCATCACCATGTTTAATGGAATGAACCGCTTTCTATAATACTTCAATAATATTCTTATTGATTGGATGGTTTCCTCATGGAACATAATTTGTAAATCCTTTATGAGGAACTTTAGGAATCATTATAGGGGAATAATAATACACAAAATAAAGAATAAATACCATCAAATAGGGGAAAAATAATAGTTTGAATCAAGAGAAAACAATAAAGGAATTACAATCTGATAAAAAATCGACATGAGAGAGACACATCCCAAAATACCCTGGTAATTCAAGTCTCATTATTCTGAAAGATGTCCCAGAACTCACTGGTAACCTACCCATATAATTCATTAAAATCCTATATTTTGTATACCAAAACATCCTAAGATACATAGACTATGGAAAAGAAACCTCCTTTGATAAAAAATTTTCATGAACTGATCTGGGTCATCCTTGAACTATACGCTCTAGCTGACCCATAAAATGGTGAAAAAGTAATAATTTATACCTAAAAGAGGGAAAATCATATGGGAATCAAGAAATATCTTTAGGGATTATTTGTTTCACAGTAAACCAAACAACCAATATTTGAAATAAATAAAATAAAATAACATGATAATGTAATTTCATATAGTGGAAGAAAAATAATACAAGGAAATATAAGTTATAAACCAAAATAGGGAAACCAAAGTAGTTTAGACCAAAAACAACCCATCTGCATGTGATATGAGGGAAAACATCGTACCATGTCACCACAAAACTCTCATACCCCACCAACATGAATATTTTCCACCACTATGTAACACCTTTCCTATACCTATGTCAGATAAACAAAGATCGAAAAACATCCAAAGGTATGTACAGGGTGTGATCAAAACATGCCCAATAGGATTCCAAGAAGTGTTCCATAAGTAGACTTTATAAAACAAACCAATTATTCTAATTTTAATAAAAATCATGCATTAAATATATATTTTCAATTTTATGATAAGTCATGAAAATATACCCTTTTAAGATATTTCATAGAGAATTTATAAATAAATTAGTTTTCTATGAATTTTTAACGAAATTCATTTTCCTTCAAATATAATCTCAATGTTGACCATATCATTTCAAATATAACCATTTAAATAGTCATCAATGACTTTCAACATGAAAACACATACTAGGGTCCTTTAGATATTGGATAGCGAGGATCCTCATACCTCGACCAACTGTCATGACTAATGTGCACACAAGTCCCCATATCAATCAGAATTGGGATGGAAGAACACCCAGATACCCATAAAAGTTTCATAAAATAAAAAATTAGAGATGTAATCATATATCCATAATAGATAAAATAACCCATGCCTATAATTCGTTTCAAAAAACAAACCCCTCCAAATTACCCCATGTTCCCATGTGCTCTTCATATGCCAAGTCCAATCAATTTAATGTTACCATCATTCATCACATACACAAATAAACAATTAAATTTAAAATAACACGCTTTCAAATAAATTTTAATTAATATGAAACATTTTTTTAATCGCTTTTCATCGAAATAAAACATTCCAAAAAATCACGTTTCATCAAAATACAACATTTTTTAAATAACTTTTTATCAAAATAAAATGTGTTTTGGAATCAATTTTCATCCACAAACCAAGGTGAAATTCCATTTTATACAAATCACTAAAAGATGCACATTTTAACATACCATAAATTATACCTTTAATATTTTAAAACTATTTAAAAATGACTAATAAATAAAGGTTAAAAGAAAAAAATCCTTTTCATGAAACCACCAACCTTAACTACTTGGTATTCTACAACAATAATGGGATCCCTAAGCTTGGGAGAGAGAGATAGGGATTTATGGAGATAAGATATATCCCTAGTCCAAAAAACACATATCATAAATCTCCAATTCAATAAACTCTTGATTAATTTATATAACTAATAACCACATTCCACCAAACGAATTGTACAGTAAGAACTCCAACAAAAGAAAATCATGGAAGAATGAGATCACCATAAGAAGTAGTATGAGTAATGAAAATTCATTTAACAATATCCCTATAATTATATGAATTGAAAACCTAATAAATGAATAAGATAAGTTTATGAGAGGAAAAAATGAGTGAATGTGCATTAATCAACCTTCCTTAATGGATATATGCACTCTAATCAATGGTTGGAACCTCCTCTAGAAGACTAGGAAGCCAATTTGTTCATTCAAAATTTTGAAACCAATGACACCATGGAATGGTTGTTGTTCACCACAGATGTGGTTGTTTTTCTCATGACACAAATAAGAGCTTGAAATGTACACTCAACATAGTGTGATGATTTTTTTAACAATTTTGGACTCACTACACCCTATACCACGATGTGATGAACCCAAAATGGGCTTGGTAGATATGGGGAATCAAGGTGAACCACACCTAAGATCACACCCTACACTGGATATGTTGGTCCTTCCCATGGTATACATGTGATTCCTAGTCTCAACATGGCTTGATCCCTGATTTTTGATAGCCTATTTTTCATCAAGAGATTCTAAAAACCCTTTTAATCCATCTAACACCAACCAAAAACCCCAAATAATAAATAATCTAAAAAATAACCATATCTAAAATCTGTATGTGATAATATGAATATAGATATGTATATATATGTTGAATAAATTTCTTTACGATATTTTCATAATTTATTTCATAATTCATTAGGTTTTGGTTGGTTTTTATAAGAAATTTGAACTTAGTTTTCCAAAGAGCAGATTCTACAAACTCATAAATTTCATACATTACATATCATGAAACATGTTCATGACATGAATTCATATAGTACGAGACCCCTGTGAGCTGAAGGTCAACCCATGAAATTGGTACAAGTAATGAATAATCCAAATATAATTCAATGCATCATATGGATTCATTAAAAGATGTGAAATATTTTTTTTCAACCATCCAAATATTAATGTTGTGAAATTTGGAAAAAACCTTGAGATAGAAGATTTCATGTGACATTTTTTTATCTGAGTTCATGGCATGAATTTCAATTACAGGTTGTGAAAGTTTCAAGGAATAATTCATGTAAATAAATCCCACAACATGAAACCCTTACATTTTGTGAGTCTCGTTGGTCCATAAATAAACAAAACATGATGAAAGAAGGGAGATGGTCACAATTCTTTTCTTTTTTTCTACTATTCCTTCTTTTTATTATTCTAGATTCTAATTTCCTTTATTTTAATTCCTGATTTCTTGTTCCTTTAATACTAAAAATCATTATATTGTTTGTGGATTTCTTTTTTTCAGATAATTTTCAATTACAATTACCAATTTCAACCACAATGGATGGATATTATTTCTTGTTCCTTTATTTAGATAAGATTTTTATTAATTTGAAATTGATTTAATCATGTATTTTTCTATTCTAAATTTTTTAATTCCCATTTTATGCATGTTTCTAGTATCTTTTGCATATAATATCATTGTTATCATATGTGGCTAATCTTGTAGGGTTAAGGGTCAAGATTAGTGGTGTTTTAAACTTAATGAAACATTAAATCAAAACTTTGGTAACCCTATAGTTAGTAATTAGGTTTAGAGTTATTTTTAATAATATTTTTTTGAAAAACTCTAGTTTATAGAATTATAATAGAAGTAACTTTACCTAGTTTGAGTTGATAAGGCTATGACCAATATATTGTGATGCTTTATTCCTTTGAAGTTAAGCATTATGCACATGTGTTTTTGAAAACCTCTAGACTAAAGTGTAATTTCTAGCATGGGTAGATCTAATTGATTCAACCAAATAAATTGGTGAAATTTTCACTACAACATAAAATAAAATAGATTACTATCTCAAGATATATTTTGGATTACCTTTTTCATAATCATATAATTTAACCATATTCTCGATCATTCTCTTAAAGTAAAATAAACTATATAAGCCTTAGAAAACTAAACCTAAGAGAGTCATGTGAGGAATATATCTACAAGATTTTAATTGCTAGGTTACTAACATTTCCATATATTCCCTATTATTTGGATCCCACACTATTCATTTTCTATACCTTTTTAGATAGTTTAGTTTGGGACTTATAAGTTTCTAATCTGATCAACACCTATGTAGAATTAATGACATTGTGTGGGCCTGTCATATTTTGGAACTATTTCCTAAGATTGAATATTTTATAGATGCAATAAAATTTGTTGTGAACTTTATATTACCTCAAAACTTATTTTCTCCCTCCACTTTGATTATAAAATTTTCAAACATAGATTAGCTTCTACATTCGTTTCATTATTCTAGTGCATTTTCCAAGGTATGTTGAATCATTCTCAAAGCCTATATGATCAATAATTTATTGAGTTCAATCATGATATTAAATGATAAATTTATACATATCTTAATTATAATACTGATGAATGAAAAAACATTCACCACATAACCCTCTATAAGTTCAATATGTTCCACCTGAACATCAAGGAGACAGACTGTCACTATAGGAGTGCATTGTCATGGAATGTGGGTTTCCATTCATTAGTGCTGTTATGACCAATGTTTTATATCCTATTATCCTTGAATATAACTTACGAATTAAACATGGAATTATTTAAAAGATCTTGAATTTCAGAAAATTTAGTGGAATTTATGGAAAAGATCCATGTTTGCATATTTCATGTTTTACAAAAGCTTGTGACAACTTCTGAAGCAAAGGTGTGACATATACTACTATCAAACTCATAGTATTACATTTATAATTTCATGATAGATCCAATTATTGGTTAACAATCCATTATACATAGTTCATTATGACTTTATAAGATTTAGAAAAAAATTTAGAAAAATATGTCCCACATATACAAACCTGGAATCTCAGAAATGATGTCCATAACTTCATTAAGGCAGATGAAGAGTCATCTTGGGAAGATTTTTATCAGTTTAAGGAGATCACATGTAAGTGAACACATCATATACTTTATGTTTACATAAAACAATATAAATTATATCATGTACTAAAACAATCTACATGCACTATCATGGACAACACCGCTGAGGGATGAATCATGCTTTAGATGTCAGAAGTTGACAAATCACTATTTAATGAAAGTTACCATAATGATAATCCATGAAAAAGGGACCAAGTACAATATTTATTTGGAATTAATCATGTGTAATAGAATAACGACATTTCATCCCATGTTGAAGGCCTCAAAAGTAGGATCAAATAATTTTATCTACCTTCTCCATCGTTGTCACCTCCTACCACTGTTATGGAAATCCAAGCCTTTGAAATATATGGAGGCCTACACCCATACCAAGACTGGAGGGAAACAATATATGATCCCCAAAATTACGATTGAAATTATATAAATTAAAATCAACAAAACAATCAAATTCAACAAATAAAATAATACTGATAGCCTTATTTTCAACATAGACTAGCTTAACAGTTACAAAAAAAACAATTCAAGGTTAAAACCAATAGAGTAATGGAAAAGAACCACCATTAAATAAGGGACCACTTGGGTTCCCACCTTGTAATCTAGCTCATCATCCTAAACAAAAATTTCCACAATAATTTTTCCCCTTGTATCATTGAAATTTCCACCCCATCAACAGTTGTAGAAAGTTCCACCGAGGCAGCCACAAAAAGCCCCACCTCAACAATAAAATCATGAGAACATGGTCTATATATTTTTTAAAAGGAGGGGGGGGGGGGTGGTTAGAGGAACAACAATAAAAAATAAGTTGAAAAATTAGTGGTCTTACATTTAAAATCGTTAACATCAAGTGGGCTAAAATACTTGTGCAAACTTGGTGAAATTTTAGTCTCATTCTTATAAGTGTATTTCAAAACATAGTGCTCAAATATTTGAATCCAAAAAGAGTTTCAATTTAACTAGATGAATGGTTATTCAAGTACCCCCTTGTACTCCTTGATAATGTTTTAGTAAATATCGGTAACTTCATTTTTCCTACCAATTTACTTATCTTGGATATGGAGGAAGATGGAGATGTACCCATAATTCTAGGGAGACCATTTCTTTACATTGGGAAATCATTAATTGATGTGAACCAAGAAATGGTGAGTTTTCTAGTCGGTGATGAACAATTAGTGTTTGACTTAGTGGAATCTACTAGAAAAGGTGGAGTTTGTTTAATTCTCAGGTTATATTTTTGAGCAATGAGAAAGATGATTATATAACCATTGAGAACAACAGAGAGACCTTGTATCCTGACTATGATGAGTGTAGTGATTATGATGTTGTGAAAAACAGTAATCCTATGATGAAGGATAAGATTCCACTATTCATGCATTTTTTTCATGACATGAATGTTAGAATTGAAGTGCCAACTAAACAAATTAAATTACCCATTCTTAGAAACTGAAGCTAGACAGCTAGTTATCATCAGTCCAAAGTTAAATCAAGTTAAATAATACAAACTAATTGATCTCCGAAAAAGCATGAAAACTCAATTTCCTAGGTTGTGAATAACCTCTAGTGGATTATCTCCATTATTTTCACCCATATAATTTTGTTAAAGGAAGGTGATAAACAAAAACATAATCCTCGGAGGTGAATCACTACACCAATGACAGATTTATTTAAAAATGAAGTACAAAATCTTCTTGATACTAGTACAATAATTTCAATCTATGATAGTGAGCTGGTGAGCCCTCTGTAATTTTTCCTAGAGGATGGTGGATTGATTTTTATTAAAAATAATGAATATTATTTAATCTAAAATCAAGCCATTACTGGATAGTGATTATGTTTTGACTATTGAAATATCAACATGGTAACTTGAAATGACTATTTCCCACTCCCTTTCATGGATCATATCATAGAGAGAATATCTAGGAATGAATTATTTCATTTTCTAGATGTATATTACTGGTAAAAGCATATTTTCATAAACCTAGAAAACGTTTCAAAAACAACATTCACATATCCTTTAAGAATCTTATCCTATTGAATATTTTCATTT
Source organism: Viscum album (assembly GCA_963277665.1). Lineage (NCBI taxonomy): Eukaryota > Viridiplantae > Streptophyta > Magnoliopsida > Santalales > Viscaceae > Viscum > Viscum album. The sequence continues at coordinate 626,500,218 of OY728134.1, read as the reverse complement.
GGAATGTGAAACTCACCAAAATTATTTCAATTTTATAGGAAACATATATTCCATGATATGGTGGAGGAATCTTTAGATATTTTCATGGATGATTTCTCATTATATAGATGATATTTTGATGTCAATCTAAGAAACCTGGAGATAGTTCTGAAATGCTGTGAAAAGAATATTCTATTATTAAATTATGAAAATATAATTTTATAGTACATGGAGGAATATTTCTTAGACATAAAATATAAAATCATGTAATGGAATTTGATTGGGAAAAAATCATGTAATAGATGTTAGGGAAGGGTTTAAAAACTTTTATGGTCTACACATGTTTTTATCACTGCTTCGTCCATGATTTTTCTTGAATATACCACCAACTAACACACCTATTGTCTAAGGACATCCCATTAAATTTCACTAAACTACGTCAGTGGGATGTTTACACTTTTAATAATATCCTGGTGGCCAGTACAATCATATTTTCACCCACCTTAGATAAGGACTTTGAATTGGTTTTTGATGCCATCGATTTTACTATGGGTGCTATTTTAGGATAGTGGATTAGACACATATTCTTATACACTTATAATTAAATCCATAACCTAAATTATGATCAAGTCAATTATACAACCATATAAAAGGGTCTCCTGGAAGTGGGTTTTACCATGAAAATTTTTGATCAGACCAAGTTCATTCTTGAGTGGTGGTGTATACAGATCATGCAACACTTAAATACCTTTTAATAAAAAAAGGATGCCAAAACATGACTAATATGGTGGATCCATTGCTAAAATAATTTAAAATAGTCATAAAATACATAAAATGGAATGAATGTGTCATTTATTACCACTAATATAGACTTCCTCTATAGAGTTTTGAGGTTAATGAAAATATGAGTATTGGGTATGATTTTACCAATGAAACGATTTTCAGAATAAATACATAATAATGATTATGGTTTTATGATATTGTCAAAAATTTGGCCATAGGATCTCTTACTAACACTTTTCTTATCAACATAGTAAGAAGTTCTTGTTTTATTCATTACACTCTATCTAGGATGACCCTATATTATTTAAGTGATGTGCTGATGGCTTGATGCGAAGCTACATCTTAGAGGATGAAAATCAAAGGAAGCCCAAAATGTGTCTCACATATCTGGCATGAAGAAATATTTATCTAGAAATCACTTTGGATAAGATTTTATAGAGTAGACTATTATGTCCCCCACTCCCTCATGATGTGAGGAGATTTATATAGAGTTGTGATCGATGCTAGAAGATAGGAACCATGGGAAAACAAAATAAAATACCCCAAATCACTAACCTTGAATTTGAAAATTTTAACATATGGGGAATTGATTTCATATACCTATTACCTAATTATCAAGATAATTATTATATCCTTGTCACTGTATACTTCATTTTTAAGTTGGTAGAAACTAAATCCACCACCCATGACACAACCATGGTGGTCATGAATTTTATAAGGAACAATTTTTTCTTCGGATTTTTATTTCCATGATTTCTCATTAGTGATAATGGAACTCACTTTAAAAATAATTTTGTTAATGCATTACTTTAAAAACCTGGATTTTGATACAACAATTCATCTCCCTAAAACCAGTACACTAGTGAGAAAGTTGAATTTTCTACTTGTGAAATCAAAAATATTCTAGAAAAGATAGTTAGTACAAGTAGAAAAAATTTGAATTTATAATTAAGTGATGAAAATTAGGTATATCACGCAATGTATAAAAAACCCATCTATAATACTCTTCCAAATTTTTTATTAGAAAACCTATCACCTACCACTTGAATTAGAGAATCGATCTTATTAAGAAATCAGAAAATAAAACATGGAATCTCAAGAAACCATGAAAAAAATATCACTATAAATGGATAATATAGAAGAGATTAGAAGGGAAACATAAAAAAAAGTCATCAATTTATAAAGAAGAAATAATGTAATGGAATGATCTACACATTTCACAGTGGGTCTTCACACCGAGGGACAAGGTTATACTATTTGATTATCATATGAACCTATTCATTAAAAAACTAAAATCTCAATAGTCTGTTGCTTTTTGTGTTTTAAAATTTTTACCCTATGGTATGATTGATAAAAAATAGGTGACAGACCACCCTTTAAGGTTAATAGTAAAAGATTAAACATTTATCAATAACCATTTCATGAAGGGTGTGTTATTTCTTTAAAATTCATATGTCTCAAATACTTTCTAAATATTTTTGTTAAATGAGGAATTTTATGATAGGCCAACTATATTTTCTATTTTATATTTCATTAGTTTTTTTATTTTTTATTTATATATATTTGTTTTTAGTTACTTTATTCCTCTGTCGTACTCTACTCCTCTCATTGTGATTTGCACTTATCTTAATCTATATAAACTATGCACACTTTCTATCTTACTAATATTATTTTTGTCACATCCTGTGTACTAATGGATTATCTAATCCAAGTATATTTCTTGAAAAAAAATTGTAGGAATCCAAGTGTGCCTTCAATATCCAACATTTTTCCACATGGCGTGAAATTTATTTCTGAGAGCTCTTCATTCCCTACTTTAAATTCAAAATTTCCATCTCCAATAAGTATATGTTACAGTTTCTTTATCTCACATATATCTTTATAAAATGGTGTGTAAAATATATCATTTTATGTGTGGGGATAAGTTATTGTGATTTATTTTGTTTACACCTACATTATTTCTTGTTTTTATTAGTCTAAGAGAGACTTTTCCTTGGAATCATGATTTAACTTAAAATATCATTAAAATAATTTCAATAAAAGAAACAAATTGGCCAGCAAATGCAAAAACCTGATATTTTTATTGAATATATTTAAATAATAATAATTATTATATGTTTTGTTTCTTTTATTACATGCAACACTAGTTTAGGTTTCATTACAAGAAACACAGAGTTTTTCTGAAAAATCAATTTATTATTATAATTATTTGAACAATAAAATTATAATCTATTTGATAGAATAATGGGTATAAAAAATATTAAATACATTATAAAATTAATATTTACACACACACATATATATTATAATTCATTGATCAATTAATTTTAAATGAATGTAAAAACATTTTTAGAATAAAAGGAAATATTTTTCTAAAAAACTATGCACAAGATTGTTTTCTACCAATAAATTAAATATCACTCATGTATGATTATATTAATAATATATATATTTAATATAATTTTTAATATTCAACTTATTTTTTTTCTATATAGTTCATAATAACAAATCCAATTTTATGCATAAAAGAATTATTTTTCAAAAAAACTAATTTTAGGGCATTTTGATGGAGCACTTATTTTAAATCAATTTTTTTACTCTTTTATACATTATATTTGAAAAAATAAAATTATTCATTGAAATTTGAGTATTAAAATTTACTTTGGTTTATTTTTTGGTATTTTTCTAAGAGTTTTCATGTTTTAATGAATAATGAAAATACCGTTTTTTATTGAAAACTATATTTTATTTTAAATTTATAACAAGGTAAAATTATGTTTTTGTTTGGTTTTAAATTTTAATTAGTTAAATTTTATTTATAATAATGAAACTATGGTTTAATAAAAGGATATTATAAATTATTTTATTATAAAAAAAATTTATGTTTTAGAAGGAAATGTTTTCTGAAATAATGTTTCTCATGGAACATTATCCATTTTAATTTAAATTAAATTCTACAAATTATTTATCTTGAATTTTTAAAAATGGATTCAATATTTCGATTCATAAGTTTTAAATTTAGTAAATATTTCCATTTTATTTTTTCCCAACATGACTAGTAACCTTGGTAAAAAAAAATTCCATGGTAAAGGGTAAATTTAATTATTTAGCATAAAATAAAATTATTAAGACTATAAAATGACTCTAGCACATAAATAAAATTTATTGGACAAATAAACATATAACATTAACATATAAGGATTTAAATAAAGTTTTAAGTTGACACTTTTCTATGAAAATGACTTATATAATATTTAAATGAAATAAATACAAAAAATATCACTTTTTTGACTTTAATATCACTTATGTGTCCCATGGGGAAAAAGTTGTCTAATGAATTAATCTTATTGTAAAACTTTAAAATAAAAAATATATTTTAATGATATAAATATATTTATGAATTTTTGGATCATTTAAATAATATTATCATATTAATAGTATTTTATCTAATAAATAATTATAGATTTCACATTCATGTTTTGAATAATATATCATTTTTATAGGGTTAAAAAAATTCGATATTTGACTAAAAATATTTTTTATGTAATATAAAATCTATATCTTTTATTGTAGTAATTTATTTTTAATTTTTATATATGAAATAATTAACTTTAATTCTTATGCATTGCTGATGCGTGGACTATGAAAGCAGAAGAAAAATATATAAAACATTTTTGATTAAAACTATAAGAACCCTTAAATAAAACTAAATCATTGATAAATATTTTTCTTACATTTATATCTAAGCCTTTTTTCCAAATGGTCAAATTAATATCCATTGTTAGCCACATGGATATGAATAAGACCCTTATAAAATTTTATTTATAAGAATGTCAAGTCATTCAAACTATAGTTTTTTAATTAGTAAACTATTTTAAAATATGGTTTTCCAAAAAAAAATTCAAAAATAAATATTCATTCGAAAAAAATAAACTATTATTCAACATGTTAATTTATTTTTAATTTATGGGGAACATATAATTACATTGATGCAATTCACAACGATGACATTATAATAATTTAATTAATAAATAAATCAAATTAATGATATGAAGAATGGTTAAATAAATATAATTTGAGTGTAATAAAATATCCAAAGAATGTTATATATTACCTTGAAATCTTATGGATGTAATAAACTATTTTTTCAAAGGTCCTTTGTTATATTTACACATTAAAAAACCGAAGAACTTAATAGGGTCAAATTGACACTATTGGTGTTTAATCAAAATAATTTTTTATTTAAATATTTAAAAATAATAAAACATTATTTAAAAATTAAAAATGATTATATATTTTTTATGAATTTTCTAATTTTTTCATTTATGGTCCAATTGACATCAAATAAGAAAAATTTCACTCTTTTAATATTTAAAATCTTATTATGATAGTTAAAATTAAAATTAGTAAACTAAATGTTAATTAAAATGATAAGGTTTAAATTAAAACCAAAAATGGTAAAAAATATATTTTTTGATGACATCAAAACCTTATATAATCTCATATTATAATTTATGATATTTTGGTTGTATGTAAAATGATATTTAATTTATTATAAATTAATGTTTTTGAAATTTCAAAGATGCCCCCACCTCAATTATAAAAGACAACCTCTTCTATCATTTAATCAGAACACATTGAGCCTTAAAGATTATCAATACTATACCTAGTTAACTTCTAAACATACCTATACACATTATAGAGGTTTTGGAATTCTCAAAATACCAACTCCAGTATCCCTAAGAGGAGATCTAGAGGGTGATCGCCGAACATGAGGTAATCATCTTTACAAACTCCTTCAGGATTATTTATTCTTGTAACTACTCATCATGTATTGATTCAATTATAAAGTAATGAATCTTGTATCACCTATATTCTAAAATGTTATTATGAATTTGTAACAACCTTATTCTACCATTTATTTATCCCATGAAAAACAAAATCACTACACATGAGTACATACGACCTACCGTCTCCACGTCGTGGTGTAATCTATTTTTCATCACCACTTTACATAGATGGGTATATTTATGGAAATAATAAATATATATTAACATTATAAAATTATATTTATTCTATAAATATAATTATAACAATCAATTCCATACCAGTTCACCATCAAGGGGAATGAAATTGTCGCTCGTGCGTACGTACGGTCTACCATCTCTGCAATGCGATGTGATTCATTCTCCATGATCACCATTAGAGAATGACTATATAAATGTAAATAATGAATAAATATGATATATATTATCTTAATATAATTATGTATATTATGTTAATATATCCTATGCACAATAATTAGGACTTATAAGAAAACTCATGCATATGAAAATAAAGGAGTTAACACCCAATAAAGAGTAATAATGGAATATTATTAAAAAACGAGTGATAATATGATCATATATGATATAATAAAATTCATATGGTTCTAGAATAAGTTAATAATATTATTTAAACCGTTAAACAATATTTTACTATACTTATGAAGGAAATCATACCTAACGTAAGGGTTATTTTCACAATTTCATTATTATTCCAGATTGTTCATATGTAAGTATTTACTAGGGTATATTTATCTTCCACATCCATGTTTCTTAAAAAATTATTCAAAAATATTCTTAATATTCTTATAATGTTTTTAATGTATTTTTTAACAATTTATAATTTTTACTAAATGGATTAAAGTAATCTATTTTCATTTTCTTATTGAGGTACATTTTGACTTATCCGATGAAATTCCTAGAAGAATGTTTATTTAACTTATATGATCAGAAACATTTTTTTAAGGATGGTATCCCTATTATTCATATAGTTGATTTATTTTTATGATGGAATGATATTTATGAAACCCATTTCATTATATGGTTTATATTATGATTTAATTATTTTTATGAACCCCATTTCTTTTCAGGGGTTCTGATATGATGAATGAATTATGTTCATTTTGAACACAAATGTATGGTTTTGATTATGTGAAGAATGGGATCAACATATCCCTTCAATGAATTGTATAAATATTTAAATCTCATGAGATATATAAGTCGATAATGGGAAATGATCTTGGTTTAATAATACAATGCTGGAACGGGAAGTAAACTCAATTCACTAACATAGGGATGGAACCAGGAGTGAAATTGGTTCTGTAAAGAGATTTTTCCACTACGATGGTCTTGGAAATAATCATTAACTAATATGGAAATTATTTTTTTTATTATTATGTGTTTTCTACAATTTCATGTTTTATTTATATGTTATTTTTTTATGAGTTATGTCTTAATAATTTTTTTGTGAATTATTTTTATGATCTTTGATATGTATGGTATAATTTTTAAATTATTATACTCATATGTTTATGTTATTTTTAATAACTCTTTTTTACCCTCATTGAGAATCTGATTTCACCACATTCAAAATTTTCTTTTCCCTAGGTTATAAAGGAAGGTTTTAGGTAGGAATAAAAAAGGGGATGATCTTTTTGGGAAACATTGAAGATCGTTCACTTGACTAGAAGTTTGTGTTCCAGGTTTCCAAAGGCATTAACTAATATGGTCTTTGGGAATGTCTTTTTGTATTCTGAAAATTTGATGTAATATTCCCGTACGCTGATCTTTGGTTTTTATCTTCGGAATCAAAGAAAATGTTTATTTAACCTTTGGAAACTAGGATGTGAATAATTTATTTGGATCCCTTTATATATTTAAAAGGGTAACTCTATGTATAGGTTACAATCCTAGAATTTTGGTAGTGATCATGGATAACCTTGGATTAAACCTAATATGTTAGAGATTTAATGTAATTTTCCTTGATTATGTGGTTTTCATAGTGTGATTATTTCTTCTCACATTACTCTTTTTTAGAAAATGGTTGTAACCCGGATGAATGACATTAATGATGAATATAATGGGAAATGAAATTAATGTACTTATGAAAAACCAAATTTTATGGGATCTAGAATGGAAAATCTTATTACTTTACTTAAAAGAGATATGAATTATTCAGGACTTCCAAATCAGCCAAGAAGGGAAACAATTTCTGTTGAGTCCTTCATGATGCAATGTACACCACCTTTCAATGGGTATTCTGATCGACATTTTTCTGAATAATGGTTGAATACCATTGAAAAGTTATTTTATGTCCTCCATTATTCAGAACATGAAAAAGTTATTTTTGATCATTTATCATTTATAAGGTGAAGTAGGATAGTGGTGGATGTTAATCAATAATAAAAGGTAACAAGATGAAATTAAATCAGTGGAATTGGATTATTTTAGGATCTTATTTTTCAACAATTACTTTCCTCATATTCTTCATATAAATATTGAAAGGTAGTAACCTGTAACACCTAGATGTTTTTATGAAATATTTTCTTTGAATAATTTTTTTATTCATTAGTATATTTCTATTCATGAAATCATGAGTTTAAATGAACCATGATATTCCCTTGTTATATAATTACTACTAAAGCCTAGTCGTTAGATTATAAAGAATAAATATTACTAACTTACGAAAATGCATTGTGAATTCATTGGATATCAATTATATATGAAAAATATAAATAGATATTTTTATTTTTGAGTGAATTACTATTGGTATGAACTTAATGGTTTATATAGGTGTTATATTCTTAATAAAATAATTTTCATATTCATCCAATTGTTATTTTAGTCATATGGTATGAATAAAACCCTATTGATGTATAAAAACTTAATATTTTTAAAGGTTGATTTTGAACCTTTGAATGGGGAACCCCTTTTAAATTAATATTTTGATGTAGTAATAATTATTATATGACAATATAAACATGTTATTTTGAATAGGGATATAAAAATTTACTTTGGATGAATTTCTGATATTTTTCTGATAACATTCATGTTTTGATGAATAGTAAAAATATGCCAAATTTTAATTGAAAGTAGATTTTTCATTGAAATAATTAATATGGATAAATTATATTATTTTGTGGTTTCATAAAATAAATAGAATATATTTTTACCATTTAATACAATTTAGTTCATTGAAATTAATTTTAAATTAAATTAATGTGTAAAAACATTTCATTCTTTTCAATATTTTAACTTTTACAACTCATTTTCTCATTTAAACAGCAGAATTAATTTAAAATTAATTACTGAATCTTCTGTGTTTTAAATTTTTAGAAATATATTCCATATTTGTAATTATTAGGTCTAAATTATGTAAATATCTTTATTTTAATTTTTGGCAGTATGAATAGTAACTTAGGTAAATTTTATTAACGCAGTAAAATGGTAAATTAGGTAACTAAGGGTAACGATAATCTTATAAAATTATCCTAACACTTGTATTAATATAATAATATGACTATATGTTTACCTAAAACATAGTTAGGTCAAAATGGTATCCATTGGAACCCACTTGGATGAGATTAGGACATTTAATTTAATTTATTTAATGAAAAGTGAACTACGTCTCTCTCAAACATTAATAATTAACTTATATTTCATATAAGGTAATATAGAAGATAAATTAGATTATAAATACTAATTTTAAACATAAAATGATTTCCTTTACCATGAAAATTTATTTTTAATTTTCCAGAAATAAATAATTTCCTTAATGACTTGTACTTGGTTGGTGACAAATTAATTAATTAACGAGAAATCAATAAAATAATTTTTATTAAGATATTAATAACAAAAAATACCCCAACACTTAAAAAACCATATTGTTAAAGTATATATCGACCATAATCATAAAAATTTCGAATTAGTATCCATTTATTAGCTTATATAAGAGATCATGACACTTATATTATTTTAATTAAAGCGAAGATAAATTTGCACATTCATGTTTTAAAAGAGTATAGCATTTTTAAAATAAGGATTTTCAGTATATAAATTCTAATAAAGGTATTATTCTGATACATAATGGATTTAAATTCATTATATTAATTTATTTATAATTTTTATTCAAAAAATAAGTATATTAAATAATTACACAAAATTAAGGTAGTAATTATTTTATTAATTAAGAGATCAAATAAATGTTATTAAAAATATTTTAATAAATATAATTTGGGATAATTGTTATGTAAAATTATTATTTTAGATTACCTTTATCCCTTATGTATATAATAAAATATTTGGAATGTGGTTCACTTCAAATTTTTATATTTTCAAAAAACCATAATATAAATAGTCTCAAAATTGACACTATTGATATTTTTTCAAAATAAAGTTTCCTTCAATTATTTAAAAACCATATAACATTTTTCAAAATACATAATAATTATGATATGTTATAAAATGTTCTAAATTATTAATTTATGGTCTAATTAACTTCAAATAAGAACATATTTCACCCTTCTAATATTGAAATATTTTGTTACCCTAGTTAAAAATTAAATAGAATAGCTATGTATTAATTTAAATAATAATGATGAAATTTAAATAAAAACATGTCTAAAATTTCTTCTTTGATGATATTATAACCTTATCTCATATCATCTTCTAAATTGGTACATTTTGGAACTTTTTAAGGGGCTTTTTTATTATAAATTAATTTTTTTGAGGTTACCAAAAGTGCCACTAAACTCAATTATAAAAGGGCACTTCATCCCTCAGCACTTCACATCATTTTTAGCATTGAAGCTCGACCATTACCTACCCATTTTCCTTCTCAACTTTCCTAGAAACAATTCTAGAGGTCCTGGTATTCTTAAAATACCAAATCTACTACTCTAAGTGGATATTTAAAGGATACACGTCGAAGAAGAGGTAATATCATTTACTTATTCTTCCAAATTTCTTTCTTCTACTACCTCCAACTCATGATTTGTTTCATTATAAAGTAATAAATAAAGTATTAACTATATACCTAATGGTTATTATGATTATGAAACAACCATAGTCCACCTTCTACCCATATTATGAAAAATTAACCCACCATGCGTGCATATGTACGGCTTACTGTCTCCACACCGTGGTGTAATATGTTTTCCACCACCACCTTACACAGATGGGTATAATGGTTGAATTAATAAATATATATATTATTCATATAAAATGATATTAATTATGAGATACTGTAAACCATCCACTTCAATACCATTCAACAATTATGGGAATTATATTGTCGCTCGTTCGTACGTACAACTTACAATCTCCACGGTGTGATGTGATTCGTTATACATAATATTCATTAAATAATGACTATAAAATTTAATTTAATTAATTAATATGATATTTATTATACTAATAACATTCATTAAATTATATAACTATAACCTAAAAAGAGGAATAAGAACTTATCTGACAAAACATGCATAAGATCATAAAGTAGTTAATACCCGAATAAAAAGTAACAATGAAAGGTTACTAAAAAAGGATGAAAAAATGATCATAAATGTTATGAAAAAAATTATTATGATTCTAAAATAATTAATTTACATTATTTAAATCATTATATAGGAGTTTTGGATACATACAAAACATATCGTACCTAAATTATGGGATAACATTGTAAATCTTATTTTTATACGAGATTGTTTTTTCAAAAGTATTTATAGCGGTATATTTATCACCATCATCAAGGTTTCTAAATATATATTTAAAAATAATATTTATATACTTATATAATTTTTTAATTTCAATTTAAACTATTGGGGAATTTTTACTAAATGGTAAGAATGTAATCTTTTGTATTTTTCAGTACGAGGTACTTTTTGACTTTTCTGGAAAAAGTATGAGTAGAATGTTTTTTAACTTGTACAACACGAATATATTTTTAATCATTAAAAATTCCTTATTTACACGATGCTTTCAATAAATTATTAGAATTTTTGATATCACAAAAAAAATTTTCTTCAAAAATTGTCTGGCATTTTGAGGAAGGAAAATGTTTTTGAAGAAGAAATGATATTTTCCTCAAGAATTAATCTAAAGTGTTTTATAAAAAATATTTTCCATCTAAGATTACATAGTTTTATGGTTCTATCCAAACTATTAATTTTATATTCTTTTTTTAGGATGGAATTATTTTTATGAAATCCTTTTATCTTTTATGGATTATGTTATGATGGAATGATGTTTAAGAAACCCACCTTTTTGTTCCTCGGGTTATGCTATGATGAATGGTTTATGTTTTGTGAAACATGTAAGAATGATTTAATTATGAGATTGGTGGGAACTATATATACCTTTAATTCATTGGGTAAATATTTATATCTCATGATATAGAAAAGACTGGAATAACAAGTAAATCCGGTTCGGTAATATAGGATTGGAACGAGGAGTGAACATGAATTAGTAATTGATTTTTTCTGCTATGATGGTCTGGGTGATGAGCCTTGACAAAAATGAAATGATTTTATATGATTATTTGTTTATGCCATAATATTTAATGTCTTTTGTTAGGACTATTGGGATTAGATTTCACTTTTATGATTTATCCCATGACATGATATTATGAACTTTTATATGCTGGAAAATGTTTTCGAATGTTATGTTCTTATACTTATGATATGATTGATATTTCCCTTATTTACCCTTACTAAGAATTTGAGCTCACCCTTTCATATTCCACTCTTCCCAAGTTAATTAATAAGGGTATTAAGTAAGATATGTCAAAAATGTGTGTAGTTATGAATAAATAAGCGGGATATAATGTAGATGTTTTATGAACAAGTTGATTATGTTTCACAGTTTCTAAAGACACTAAACCTATATGTTCCTATCATGGTTTTTGTTATTTCATGTAATAAATATTATTCAATGTTGATGTAAAATATATATGTAAAGTATGGACTGTTATAGTTGGTATTAGAGAAAAGGTATAGTTAAAATTTGGAAATTATGATGAGAGAACCTTAGTAAAAACCCAAAGGATAGGTTTAAGTATAAGTTACAATCCTATCATAGTATTTTAGAGGTTTTAATGAATAACCTGGGATAAAATATAATTTGTCCTATATTGAAATTTTATTCTCAAATTATGTGGTTTTCCCAATAATATTAATGTTTCTCACATTATGCTTCTGGGTTTTAGTCAATGTATGGAACCTGAATGAACCACGTTAATGCTGAATGCGATGAGAAATTCAATGATCATACCTATGAGAAACCAAATGTTATAGGAGCTAGAATAAAAAATCATATATTATTTATCACACAACTTTCTCATGCTATGAATCAAATTGGACTTCCAAAAGAGATATGGAGGGAGAAACATTCTGCTGAATCCTTTATGAAGCAGCTTACACCTTCATTCAGTGGGTCTTCTAATATATTATTGGCCAAACAATGCATCAGTACAACTTAATAGATATTTTTAGTTCTAAAATGATCTGAACAATATAAAGTCATCTTTTCAGTATATCTTTTGGAAGGTGAAGATGATAAATGATGGAATCTTATCACGGATATTGGGAAAGGAGATGAAATTGATTCTGTGGAATGGGAAGAGTTTAAGAACATATTTTTAAATAATTACAGTCCCCATATTCTTTTAAAAAACTTATGGAGAAGGATTTCCTTAAACCTATGAAAAAGGATTATGAATCTATTAGTACCTATACATAAAATTTTACAAGACTTTCAAGGAATTATTCTTGTGTGTTTATCCAACATGAGAGTAAAATTTATCAATTCTTTAGTGACTTAAAACCATGTCTCCAAAGGACATTATCCATAAGGGACTTCAATTGCTATGATGAAATTATTTAATGTGATCTGAAGGTTGATATGGATATTTGAGTAACGCATCAGTCATATGGGTTTGATAAGAAGAGAAAAATTGAATTCATAGAAAATTCTAAAGAGCTCACTGAAAAGAATATGAGTATCCCCTTTTTCTGAAAGTGTGGATGAAACATGTGGGGAATTATCTTAAAGGTACTAGTAATTTTTTTAATTGTTGAAAAGAAGGTCATTGGGAAGATGAATGATGATGTTATGGGAAAAATATGTTTAATGATGTGAACAAAGAAAATGCTACAAAGAATGAACCTCCTAAACATAAATGATATAAGTCCAAGGAAATGGGTAATTATTCCAATCAATTCCCTAATCCAAGAGTTATTTATGACGATCGACTTCAAAAAACTCTTATGGCCAAAGATATAGGAATGTCACATGCAATAACTATTAGTGATGTCGAGTATGAAAATGATGTGTTGAAAGGTACACATACCATCAACTCTAAAGTAGGAAAGGTTTTATTTGATCATGGATCCACCCAATATTTTATTTCTAATGAATTTTCTAAGGGTATCTATATATTACCTCAACAATTAGATGATGTGTTATATAGAATCCCACCTTTTTATCACATAAAATTTCATTACATTTTACAAAACCGAGGATCTTTAAGGTTTAGTCTCTTGGAAACCAGGAACTTAAAACATGAAAACATAAAACATTCTTCTTGGACACTTGAAAGACTTCTCCTCATGTTCACCCGAGGTTCATTACTGCATCTCATAACCTAGGGACATACATCAAAAGAAAGGGTGAGCAGAAGGCCCAGTAAGGGAAACAAGGAAAACATTTAACATGTGAACTTGAGATACATCAAGAAAGTCATGAAAAGAACATTAAGGAATGAGAATGAAATCATGAGTCATATCATAATAAAAATAACATTTTTCATAACTTGAATATGTGGCTACAACATTTAATATTTACAATCATTTCGTTTCACCATGGTCAATCCCCAAGGTGTCATTACAAATTACCAAGGTTATTCACCAAGGTATCAGTCTAAAAGGTCATCTCTAGAGATTAAGTCTTTACCCAATGCGTTGGAGCGCTATCTGGGCGCACCCTTGACATGTATTTATTATCATGTGATCCAAATATATCATCATCAATCATTTCATAAACAACCCATATAGCATAAAAGAAATGGGTTTCATTTAATAATCATAATGTTTTAAAAACTGCTTTAAAGACATGATCTTAATGTCACTTTAATCCCACGGAAAGGGAGAGAGGGTTTCATGTATGTAAATACCAGAATTTAAAATAGAAAATTTTGATATATATGTGAATACCCCTATAGAAATAAGTGCTTTGAGTATTCACTTAATAACATAAAATAATTTTGAGATAAATAGGGAGGTATTTTGAAACGAAAATAATGCAACATAACGTCTATGATACATGGTTTTAGAAAACATTGAAAAGAGAGGGGACATAGGTAACCCACTAAAAAATGATACATAAAATAGTAGGGGAACAGAATATAAATTATTTAAGAATATGGTAATGAAATTTGAAAAAATACCATAAGAAATGAAGAACATGAAAGGAAGACAAAAATAAGATTTCCCTTATGAAAATTCGACAGCCTAACGGCGTCACTTAAAACATCCAAAAACGGATTGACGAGATCAAATAGGGTCTCTCATAATATTAACATAAATGATCAGTATGATAGATAAAGAGATCATACCCCAACAAAATAAAAATGAACTTGAAAGACTTGACATGAAAATATATCTTGAAAACGAGAAGGGTGAAAGAACCACTTAAAAATTCGGCAGCGTAACGACATCACTTAAAACTTCAAAATACTGAATTGAAGAGATCAAATGGGGTATCTCATCATATGATCACAAAAGATTAGTATGATAGATATAGAGATCATACCCCAACATAATAAAAAGGAACATTAAAGACATGACATGAAAATAGAACTTTGAAAAATGAGAAGGGTGAAACAACCAATTAAAAATTAAGCAGCCTAACGGCGCCACTTAAACTTCAACAAAAATGAATTGAAAAGATCAAATTGAGTCTCTCATCATATTAACATAAATTTTCAGTATGCTAGATATAGAAATCATACCCCAACATAATAAAAAAGAACTTGAAAGACTTGATATGAAAGTAGAAATTTGAAAATTGAGAAGGGTGGAAGAATCTCTTCAAAATTCGGCAACCTAACGGCGCCACTTAAATTTTCTTAAAATGAAATGATGAGAGAAATAGGGGGTATCTCATCATATGAACATAAAAAGGGAAGTAAGATTAATATAAAAGAACATCCTTAAACATAATATCGTGGAGCATAAAATAAATGACATAAAATAGGATACATGGAAAGAAAGTGAGAGGTCGGATCCCTTACCTTAAAACGTTACTCTTAAAACTCAAAGGTTGGGACCTTGAGGGTTTGGGGGAACCTTGGGAGGACTCCTTGAGAGGTAATGAGACCATAAATTCGTTGGGGGAGAGTGGGGAGTCGAAATGGATGAGAGGATGGCTTGGTATTTATAGGGAAAGTGAGGGGACAAGGCATTAATGGCCAAGGGACACCTCAAAAGTGGTTTTCTCAAAACCATGTGCGCTCCCATGGTATTTTCCATGGATTTAGGCCACATGGGGCCCCCATACAATAATTCATCACCTTTGGTTGGCCAACCCATAAAATATCTCATGACATCATCATGACACAGTTATGATGTCATTAAACATACTGAAACCCTAAAACTGTATTTTTACTATTCACTAAAAATTCAACTTTCTCAGAAAAATCCCAAAATTTCACCTTAATAAAATATCAATGCTCTGATTTCAAAAATGAACTCCATTTTATAAAAATAATTTTCTAAATAATTTTAATTTATTTTTTAAATAAATACACTATTCACCGAAAATTCATTTTTTTCAGAAAAATCCCCAAAAATTACCTTAACATAATATCGATGCTCAGAGTTCAAAAATGAAATCCATTTTATAAAAATAATTTTCTAAATATTTTGAATTTAATTTTTAATTAAAAACCACTATTTACCCGAAAAAACTAATACTTCAATAATACATTATGAAACCGTTATTTAACCATTTTATTGAATTACATTACTTAATCAAGGTTCCTATATTATATTAATACTTTCATTAAGTGACATTACTAATCCATTTGGTCACATTACTAATCCTAAGCATAAAATCACTATTCATAATTTACTATTCATCAAAAATCAAGTTGATCTTATTAGACTCTAAATTTTGTACTGAACATAATTGTAGAAGAACATTTTTCGAAAATAATTACAAATTTTTAATTATTTAAGGTTTACATAAACATTTTTAAGATATCCTTTTTCTAAAATTCATCAAAAATATGCATACTATATTTATCTGTTCATTTGAAAATTCATAAACTTCATCACAAGAAGAAATCCCAATTTTTATTTAAAACAAATGATTACACAAAGCAGTTACGGTCTCCTTACAGAGCCCCTTATCACACCAGCATAGGTCCTAAGTGTAAGGTGTGCTAAGTTGAGAGAATATGAGGGAGGCTCAGCCAACATCACACGAGTAGTAATTTCTATCAGTTTGAAATTCTCGCCAAGGCGATTCCGTTCTAGCTTCACATGATGAAGTTCAGCTTGGGTTTGGTCCAGAGCAAAGCCTAGTGGTGCTACCTCTTTCCCAAGTTCTGTTAGATGGACTTCAATCGGTCCAAGACTACAAGGTGAGGCCATCGAATCTTCTTTCTATAATAATTAACAAAGATTACTTGTATTTAGAGACAATAATCGAAACGTTTAGTTTACAGTGGTCATATTAACCAATGGTCATATAATAGTCGAAACCCAATGGTCTCATTTTAATTATACTCATGTTATCAAATGAAACATTTTTTTGAGTATAAAAATAAAATAGAATAACACAAAAAACTAGGAAACAAGATTTATTCAAAATTTCGGGTCATTATAATCTTCCCCCCTTAAGAAATTGCGTCCTCACAAATTTTAAAATTGGGTTTTGAAATTTCATTGAAATTCCCACATCGGAAAAGGAGTTAGTAAAACTATTACTTTAAAAGAAAGAAAGGGATGTACAAAGGTCACCTGAGTTAACCCACACTAGGATTCCATGTAGGAAAACATGGACATGGAAGAAAAGCGAAGGGTCAAGTTCTGAAGGAGAGTGATAAAGAACATGATTAGGAGAAAGTTAACCATAAGAAAATCCCAAACTTATGATGTGTGGAAACGGTCATTGATTACCTAGTAGGAAACATAAACTAACAAAGTTTTTATTTTATGTTCCTTTTCATAATTTTGAGGAATTCATTTACTACATAGAACAATAACATAAGAAAATATACCTACCTTCATGTAGAGTTTAATCCTTTAATAAGTTTCTACCCAAATCTAATCTATTATCCAAACAATGAGCATTCAAAAACACTTGGTCTCATCAAAACACAAGAATCATCTTCTTTAGAGTCACTTAATCCCTAAAAGATTAACTATCAATTTCTTCTACTTTTAAACATTATCCCAAAAATAGATAGGGTAATATAAAACAACTCTTTAAAAAAGAAATAATCCCATAGGAAGGGAAACTACTTTTAAATCTTCAAATATCCATGGTACTACCCAAAGTTCATCATAGACTATTCCATAAATAACTATTCTTAAAATTCCTCAAAATAAACCAAACTATGATTCAAACCAAAATACAAGAAGGATTTGATAACATAGTCTTCCAAAATAAACTTCATTGTTCATCTCCAAACAACATCAACCACTCCTAACATCTTATAACAAAAGTATCTAACCTAAAAATAATTTACCCAAGATAGGTTAATCATTCCCATAAGTAACCTAAATTACTATAATTCCACCTTAAATTCATCGATTATTCAAAATATAAGTCAACCTTACTCCCCAATGAAAATACTGTAGTAATATATTTACCTAGATCATATAGGGTCCCCAAAATAGTGAACATATTCCAAAATAATAATCATCTTTTAATCCCCTAATCATCTCTGTCATATTAATACGACAATCGTCGCATTTCCTATCACATTGGTTGTTGGGACATGTTCTTCCATTTCCCACCATTAACTAAGAAGAGAAAGTATAATTTAGAGGCTTAAATACTTAGCCAATAATCATGAAAAGGAACTTAAAGAATATAAGGATAACTTGTAGAAGAAAATTATACCCTAACTTGTGATCCCCTAGGTTCCCATCTAGGTTATCCATGATCATATATTCTTATGTGAATCTTTATTTTATTTTATCTTTGTTCCTTTAACAATGGTTCATACTAAGTTTATGAATTTACCAAAGAATATCCCCCGGGAGTGTCGTAACCAAGAGTGCAGCAAGGCCCGTTGTCATATACCAGTTCCCGTTCGAGTCTAGCTCAAAGCGATGTCTTCGGGTTTTACCCCTATGTACATCAGTGCCAGAGCCACCTCTACCTGCTCGTATCCAGACAGGGATGTATTTTCTTGGAAACCCCTTACTCAATACTCACCAAAATACCATGAAGATTTCCTATATTTAAACTTTTCTATAGGTTTCTTCCTAAATTTTTCACATCCTAATTTCCACAAATAACTGAACCATCCTTTGATACCAACTATAGCATCCTGCCTTTTTATCACATAATCTTTCATTACATTTTACAAAACCAAGGATATTTAAGGATTAGTGTCTTGGAAACCAGGAACATAAAACATGAAAACATAAAACATTATTCTTAAAAACTTGAAAGGCTTCTCCTCATGTTCACCCTAGGTTCATTATTGAATCTCATAAACAGGGTACATACATCAAAAGAAAGGGTGATCATGAGGCCCAGTAAGAAAAACAAGGGAAACATTTAACAAGTGAACTTGAGATACATCAATAAAGTCATGAAAAGAACTTTAAGGAATGAGAATAAAATCATGAGGCATATCATAATAAAAATAATATTTTTAATAACTCGAATATGTGGCTACAACATTAAATATTAAAAATCATTTCTTTTCACCAAGGTTCATCCCCAAGGTGTCATTAAAAATAACCAAGGTTATTCAACGAGGTATCAGTCTAAAAGGTCATCTCTAGAGATTAAGTCTTTACCCAATGCATTGGAGTGCTATCTGGGCGTACCCTTAACATGTATTTATTATCATGTGAGACACATATATCATCATCAATCATTTCTTAAACAACCCATATAGCATAAAATAAATGGGTTTCATTTCATAATCATAACGTTTTAAAAACTGCTTTAAATACATGATCTTTATGTCACTTTAAACCCACGGAAAGGGAAAGAGGGTTTCATGTATGTAAATCCCAGAATTTAAAATAGAATATTTTGATATATATGTGAATACCCCTGTAGAAATAAGTTCTTTGAGTATTCACTTAATAACATAAAATAATTTTGAGATAAAGAGGGAGGCATTTTGAAACGAAAACTATGCAGCATAACGTCTATGATACATGGTTTTAGAAAACATTGAAAAGAGAGGGGACATGGGTCACCCACTCAAAAATGATACATAAAATAGTAGAGGAAAAAAAGATAAAGTATTTATGAATATGGTAATGAAATTTGAAAAAACACCATATGAAATGAAGAACATGAAAGGAAGGCAAAAATAATATTTCTCTTATGAAAATTCGGCAGCCTAACGACGTCACTTAAAACATCAAAAAATGGATTGACGAGATAAAATAGGGTATCTCATCATATGAACATAAATTATAAGTATGATAGATATAGAGATAATACCCCAACATAATAAAAATGAACTTGAAATAATTGACATGAAAATAGATCTTGAAAATGAGAAGGGTGAAAGAACCACTTAAAAATTCGGCAGCCAAACGGCGTCACTTAAAACGTAAAAATACTGAATTGAAGAGATAAAATATGGTATCTCATCATATGATCACAAAATATCAGAATGATAGATATATAGATCATACCCCAACATAATAAAAAGGAACTTTAAAGACTTGACATGAAAGTAGAACTTTGAGAAATGAGAATGGTGAAAGAACCACTTAAAAATTATGCAGCCTAACGGCGCCACTTAAACTTCAACAAAAATGAATTGACAAGATCAAATAGGGTCTCTCATCATATGAACATAAATGTTCAGTATGATAGATATTATGATCATACACCAACATAATAAAAAGGAACTTGAAAGACTTGACATGAAAGTAGAAATTTGAAAATTGAGAAGGGTGGAAGAATCTCTTAAAAATTCGGCAGCCCAACGACACCACTTAAATTTTCTTAAAATGAAATGATGAGAGAAATAGGGGGTCTCTCATCATATGAACATAGAAAGTGAAGTAAGATGAATATAAAAGAACATCCTTAAACATAATATCATGGAGCATAAAAGAAATGACATAAAATGGGTTACTTGAAAAGAAAGAGAGAGGTCAGATCCCTTACCTTAAAACGTAACTCTTAAAACATAAAGGTTGGGACCTTGAGGGATTGGGGGAACCTTGGGAAGACTACTTGGGACGTAATGAGACTAGAAATTTGTTGGGGGAGAGTGGGGAGTCGAAATGGCTAAGAGGATGGCTTGGTATTTATAGGGAAAGTGAGGGGACAAGGCATTAATGGCCAAGAGACACCTCAAAAGTGGTTTTCTCAAAACCATGTGCTCTCCCATGGTATTTCCCATGGAGTTAGGCCACATGGGTCCCCCCATAAAATAATTCATCGCCTTTGGTCATCCAACCCATAAAATATCTCATGACATCATCATGAACACAGTTATGATGTCATTAAACATACCGAAACCCTAAAACTGTATTTTTACTATTCACTGAAAATTCAACTTTCTCCGAAAAATCCCAAAATTTCACCTTAATAAAATATCAATGCTCTGATTTAAAAAATGAACTCCATTTTATAAAAATAATTTTCTAAATAATTTTAATTTATTTTTTAAATAAATACACTATTCACCGAAAATTCATTTTTTTCAGAAAAATCCCCAAAAATTACCTTAACATAATATCGATGCTCTGAGTTCAAAAATGAAATCCATTTTATAAAAATAATTTTCTAAATATTTTTAATTTATTTTTTAATTAAAAAACACTATTCACCCGAAAAAACTAATACTTGAATAATACTTTATGAAACCGTTATTTAACCATTTTATTGAATCACATTACTTAATCAAGGTGCCTAGATTACATTAATACTTTCATTAAGTGAGATTACTAATCCATTTAGTCACATTACTAATCCTAAGCATAAAATCACTATTCATAATTTACTATTCATCAAAAATCAATTTGATCTCATTAGACTCTAAATTTCGTACTGAACATAATTGTAGAAGAACATTTTTCGAAAATCATTACACATTTTTAATTATTTAAGGTTTACATAAAATTTTTTAAAATATCCTTTTTCTAAAATTAATCAAAAATATGCATACTATATTTATCAGGTCATTTGAAAATTCATAAACTTCATCATAAGAAGAAATCCCAATTTTTATTTAAAACAAAGGATTACACAAGGCTGTTACGGTCTCCTTAAATAGCCCCTTATCACACCAGCATAGGACCTAAGTGTAAGGTGTGCTAAGGTGAGAGAATATGAGGGAGGCTCAGCCAACATCGCACGAGTTGTAATTTCTATCAGTTTGAACTTCTCGCAAAGGCGATTCCGTTATAGCTTCACATGATGAAGTTCAGCTTGGGTTTGGTCCAGAGCAAAGCCCAGTGGTGCTACCTCTTTCCCAAGTTTTGTTAGATGGGCTTCGATCAGTCCAAGACTACTGGGTGAGGCCATCTAATCTTCTTTCAATAATAATTAACCAAGATTACTTGTATTTAGAGACAATAATCGAAAAGTTTAGTTTACAGCGGTCATATTAACCAATGGACATATAACAGTCAAAACCCAACAGTCTCATTTTAATTATACTCATGTTATCAAATGAATCATTTTTTTTGAGTATAAAAATAAAATAGAATAACACAAAAAATTCGGAAACAAGATTTATTCAAAATTTCGGGTCGTTACAATCTTCCCCATTTAAGAAATTGCGTCCTCGCAATTTTTAAAATTGGGTTTTGAAATTTCATTGAAATTCCAACAGTGGAAAAGGATTTAGTAAAACTATTACTTTATAAGAAAGAAAGGGAAGTACAAAGGTCACCCGAGTTAGCCCACACTAGGATTCCATGTAGGAAAACCTGGACATGGAAGAAAAGCGAAGGGTCAAGTTTTGAGGGAGAGTGATAGAGAACATGATTCGGAGAAAGTTAACCATAAGAAAATCCCAAACTTATGATGTGTGTAAACGGTCTTTGATTACTTAGTAGGAAACGTAAACTAACAATGTTTTTGTTTTACATTCCTTTTCATAATTTTAAGGAATTAATTTACTACATAGAACAAAAACATAAGACAATATACCTACCTTCATGTAGTGTTTAATCCTGTAATAAGTTTCTACCCAAAGCTAATATATTCTCCAAACGATGAGCATTCAAAAACACTTGGTCTCATCAAAACACAAGAATCATCTTGTTGAGAGTCACTTAATCCATAAAAGATTAACTATCAATTTCTTCTACTTTTAAACATTATCCCAAAAATAGAAAGGGTAAGATAAAATAACTCTTTAAAAAAAAGAATCCCATAGGAAGGGAAACTACTTTTAAATCTTCAAAATCCATGGTACTACCCAAAGTTCATCATAGACCATTTCTTAAATAACTGTTCTTAAAATTCCCCAAAATAAACCAAACTAAGATTGAAACCCAAATACAAGAAGGATTTGATAACATAGTCTTCCAAAATAAACATCATTGTTCATCTCCAAACAACATCAACCACTCCTAAAATCTTATAACAAAAGTATCTAACCTAAACATATTTTACCCAAGATAGGTTAATCATTCCCATAAGTAACCTAAATTACTATAAGTCCACCTTAAATTCATCGATTCTTCAAAATATAAGTCAACCTTACTCCCCAATTAAAATACCGTAGTAATCTATTTACCTCAATCATATAGGGTCCCCAAAATAGTGAACATCTTCCAAAATAATAATCATCTTTTAATCCCCTAATCATCTCTGTCATATTAATACGACAATCGTCGCATTTCCTATCACATTGGTTGTTGGGACATGTTCTTCCATTTCCCACCATTAACTAAGAAGAGAAAGTATAATTTAGAGGCTTAAATACTTAGCCAATAATCATGAAAAGGAACTTAAAGAATATAAGGATAACTTGTAGAAGAAAATTATACCCTAACTTGTGATCCCCTAGGTTCCCATCTAGGTTATCCATGATCATATATTCTTATGTGAATCTTTATTTTATTTTATCTTTGTTCCTTTAACAATGGTTCATACTAAGTTTATGAATTTACCAAAGAATATCCCCGGGGAGTGTCGTAACCAAGAGTGCAGTAAGGCCCGTTGTTGTGTACCATTTCTCATTCGAGTCTAGCTCAAAGCGATGTCTTTGGGTTTTACCCCTATGTACATTTGTTCCAGAGCCACCTCTACCTGCTCGTATCCAGATAGAGATATATTTGCTTGGAAACCCCTTACTCAATACTCACCAAAATACCAGGAAGATTTCCTATATTTCAACTTTTATATAGGTTTCATCCTAATGTTTTCATAACCTAATTTCCACAAATAAATAAACTATCCTTTGATACCAACTATACCATCCCACCTTGTTATCACACAAACGTTCATTACATTTTACAAAACCGAGGATCTTTAAGGTTTAGTGTTTTGGAAACCAGGAACTTAAAACATTAAAACATAAAACATTGTTCTTAAACACTTGAAAGGCTTCTCCTCATGTTCACCCTAGGTTCATTACTGCATCTCATAACCTGGGGACATACATCAAATGATAGGGTGAGCAGGAGTCCCAGTAAGGGAAACAAGGGAAACATTTAACATGTGAACTTGAGATACATCAATAAAGTCATGAAAAGGACTTTAAGAAATGAGAATGAAATCATGAGGCATATCATACTAAAAATAACCTTATTCATAAATTTAATATGTGGATACAACATTTAATATTGAAAATCATTTGTTTCACCAAGGTCCATCCCCAAGGTGTCATTAAAAATTACCAAGGTATCAGTCTAAAAGGTCATCTCTAGAGATTAAGTCTTTACCCAATGCATTGGAGCACTATCTGGGAGCACCCTTGACATGTCTTTATTATCATGTGAGAAACATATATCATCATCAATCATTTCATAAACAACCCATATAGAATAAAAGAAATGGGTTTCATTTCATAATCATAACGTTTTAAAAACTGCTTTAAAGACATGATCTTTATGTCACTTTAAACCCACGGAAAGGGAAAGAGGGTTTCATGTATGTAAATCCAAGAATTTATAATAGAACATTTTGATAAATATGTGAATACCCCTATAGAAATATGATCTTTGAGTATTCACTTAATAACATAAAATCATTTTGAGATAAAGAGGGAGGCATTTTGAAACGGAAACTATGCAGCATAACGTCCATGATACATGGTTTTAGAAAACATTGAAAAGAGAGGGGACATGGGTCACCCACTCAAAAATGATAAATAAACAGTAGACGAACAGAATATAAAGTATTTAAGAATATGGTAATGAAATTTGAAAATATACCATATGAAATGAAGAACATGAAAGGAAGACAAAAATAAGATTTCTCTTATTAAAATTCGGCAGCCTAACGGCGTTATTTAAAACTTCCAAAAATGGATTGACGTGACCAAATAGGGTCTCTCATAATATGAACATAAATGATCAGTATCATAGATATAGAGATAATACCCCAACATAATAAAAATGAACTTCAAATACTTGACATGAAAATAGATCTTGAAAACGAGAAGGGTGAAAACCCACTTAAAAATTCGGCAGCCTAACAGCGTCACTTAAAACTTCAAAATACTGAATTGAAGAGGTAAAATGGGGTCTGTCATAATATGATCAGAAAATATTAGTATGATATATATATAGATCATACCCCAAAATAATAAAAAGTAACTTTAAAGAGTTTATATGAATGTATAACTTTGAAAAATGAGAAGGGTGAAAGAACCACTTAAAAATTAGACAGCCTAACAGCGCCACTTAACCTTCAACAAAAATGAATTGACAAGATCAAATAGGGTCTCTCATCACATGAGAATAAATTTTCAGTATGATAGATACAGATATCATACCCCAACATAATAAAAATGAACTTTAAAGACTTTACATGAAAGTAGAACTTTGAAAATTGAGAAGGGTGGAAGAATCTCTTAAAAATTCGGCAGCCTAACGGTGCCACTTAAATTTTCTTAAAATGAAATGATGAGAGAAATAGGGGGTCTCTCATCATATGAAAATAAAAAGGGAATTAAGCTGAATATAAATGAACATCCTTAAACATAACATCATGGATCATAAAAGAAATGACATAAAAGAGGTTACTTGAAATTAAAGAGAGAGGTCGGATCCCTTACCTTAAAACGTAACTCTTAAAACTCAATGGTTGTGACCTTGAGTGCTTGGGGGAACCTTGGGAGGAATCCTTGGGAGGTAATGAGACCAGAAATTCGTTCGGGGAAAGTGGGGAGTCGAAATGGATGAGAGTATGGCTTGGTATTTATAGAGAAAGTGAGGGGACAAGGCATTAATGGCCAAGGGACACCTCCAAAGTGGTTTTCTCAAAACCATGTGCTCTCCCATGGTATTTCCAATGGAGTTTGGCCACATGGGGGCCCCATATAATAATTCATCACCTTTGGTCAGCCAAACCATAAAATATCTCATGACATCATCATGACACAGTTATGGTGTCATTAAACATACCAAAACCCTAAAACTGTATTTTTACTATTCACTGAAAATTAAACATTCTCAGAAAAATTCCAAAATTTCACCTTAATCAAATATCAATACTCTGATTTCAAAAATGCACTCCATTTTATAAAAATAATTTTCTAAATAATTTTAATTTATTTTTTAAATAAATACACTATTCACCAAAAGTTCATTTTTTTCAGAAAAATCCCCAAAAATTACCTTAACATAATATCGATGCTCTGAGTTCAAAAATGAAATCCATTTAATAAAAATAATTTTCTAAATATTTTTAATTTAATTTTTAATTAATAAACACTATTCACCCGAAAAAACTAATACTTGAATAATACTTTATGAAACCGTTATTTAACCATTTTATTGAATAATATTACTTAATCAAGGTGCCTAGATTATATTAATACTTTCATTAATTGATATTACTAATCTATTTGGTCACATTACTAATTCTAAGCATAAAATCACTATTCATAATTTACTATTCATCAAAAATCAAGTTGATCTTATTAGACTCTAAATTTCGTACTGAACATAATTGTAGAAGACCATTTTTTGAAAATCATTACACATTTTTAATTATTTTAGGTTTACATAAACATTTTTAAAATATCCTATTTCTAAAATTCATCATAAATATGCATACTATATTTATCCGGTCATTTGCAAATTCATAAACTTCATCATAAGAAGAAATCCCAATTTTTATTTAAAACAAAGGATTACACAAGGCAGTTACGGTCTCCTTACATAGCCCCTTATCACACCAGCATATGACCTAAGTGTAAGGTGTGCTAAGGTGAGAGAATCAGAGGGAGGCTCAGCCAACATCACACGAGTAGTAATTTCTATCAGTTGGAACTTCTCACAATGGCGATTCCGTTCTAGCTTCACTCGATGAAGTTCATCTTGGGTTTGGTCGAGAGCAAAGCCCAGTGGTACTACCTCCTTCTCAAGTTCTATTAGATGGGCTTCGATCGGTCCAAGACTACTGGGTGAGGCCATCAAATCTTCTTTCTATAATAAATAAACAAGATTACTTGTATTTAGATACAATAATCGAAACGTTTAGTTTATAGAGGTCATATTGACCAATGTTCATATAACAGTCAAAACCCAACGGTATCATTTTATTTATACTCATGTTATCAAATGAAACATTTTTTTGAGTATAAAAGTAAAATAGAATAACACACAAAATTAGGAAACAAGATTTATTCAAAATTTCGGGTCGTTACATGTTAGCAGTGACAACTTCTAATGGCATAACGGTCTCATAAAAAGTTTATAATTCTTCTCTGATTGAAGTTTTTGGTAAAGTGCTTCCAAAAACTCTTGTGATCCTTCCTATCATAGAATTTAATGTTATTCTTGGCATGGATTGGATTTCTTTATATGGATCTCATGTCAATTTCCAAGGAAGGGAAGTCACATTTCACATTCCAGATCAATCTATGATCATATATCAATGCAAGGATGAATATAACCTTCCAGTATAAATTTTTTAAATATTATGGGTCTTTATTCCAATAAATGAATGTTATTTATCTCAAATGGTTGGGGATAAACTCACGATTAAGAATATACCCATTATTCGAGAGTTTTGTGTGTCTTTCCAGATGAATTTGTAGGTCTTCCCCCAAATCGTGAAGTTGAGTTTTCAATATAACTGATACCTAGTGCTAAGCCTATTTCAAAGACACCTTATTGAATGGCCCCAATTGAGTTGCAGAAATTGAAGAAACAACTCTAAGAGAATCCTGATAAGGGATTCAAATGCCCTAGTGCATCACCTTGGGAGGAACATGTTTTATTTGTTAAGAAGAAAGACAGATCAATGAGACTATGCATTGATTATCAAGAACTTAAATACTTCACTATCATGAAAAAATATTATCTTCCCTACATTGATTACTTATTTGACCAACTACATGGAGCTCAATACTTTTCCAAGATTGATCTTCATTCAGGATAACATAAATTAAGGTTCAAAAGGAGGATATACCGAAGATGACATTCCGTGCATGGTATGAACAATATGAATTTATAGTGATTCCTTTTGTTCTTACTAACGCCCCTATTATCTTCATGGATCTAATGAATAGAGTCTTTAGAGTGTATCTTGATCAATTTGTGGTAGTCTTTATAGATGATATTCCTGTATATTAGAATCGAAAGTAAGAACATGAATACTACTTATCAATTGTATTGATGACCCCGAGAAAGGAGAATATTTATTTAAAATTTACCAAGTGTGAATATTGGATTCATAATGTTCCATTTTTTGGGTCACATATTCTCAAGAGAAGGGATATTTGTGGATCCATCAAAAATAGATGTCATTGAAAGTTGGATGAGACCAAAAATGGTAACTGAGATCCAATGTTTTCTCGGTTTGGCTAGATATTATTGATGTTTTGTGAAATATTTTTCATGATTATCTAATCCAGTCAGTAAGAATACTCAAAAAGGAGTTATATTTGTTTGTATAGAGTAATGTAAAGTGACTTTCAAAGAGCTAAAAATAAGGTTAGTTGGTGCACATGTGATTACACTACCTTGTAGTGGAGAAAGGTTTGTGATCTACAATGATGCCTCCAAGAAGGGGCTTGGATGTGTTCTCATGAAAAATGATATAGTGATAGATTATACCTCATGGAAGTTGAAAACCAATTATAAAATTTACCCAACTCAGGATTTGGAGTTAGCTGAAATAATATTTACATGAATGATATGGAGGCATTATCATCATGGTGAAAGGTGTGATATTTATACTGATCATAAAAGCTTTACTACTGGAAATGCTAGTTTTACCAATGCTTACATCCCAACGGTTTACATAAACCGTTGGTATAGATGAATTTATACACGTTTTTACCAACGGTTTTACAAAACCGTTGGTAAAGGCCTTTCATTATACTGTTTTATCAATGGTTCAAGTAAACTGTTGGTAAAGACATATATTCCCAATGGTTTTTCACAATCGTTGGGAAAAAATTACCCTAAAAACATATCGGGCATCCATTCCCCCTCCGCTCGATTGCAGTTCTGCTCCGTGCCCTAAATCCAATCTTCCTCTTGCCAAACTTATTCCACATATCGATCCATCTTCAATAACGGAATTTTTTTCTCCTACACATCAAAACTGTAAGTGATTCCTTTATTTTGTTGTTATGCAATTATGTGTTTTTGTTTTCATTTTGATTTGACCGAAAGGGGATCTTTGTTTTCATTAATCATGGTTGTGGTTGGTCATTTAGGATGTAATATAGTATGACTTCATTTTACTTGATATATCCACTATTATTATTGATTTATCTTCAATTTGATTACAAGTGATGTTGTTTTCAGTTTTGATTTGGCCGAAAGGGGTGGGGGCTGTCCGGGGAGAGTGGGGTTGTCCGAGGGGTGGGGGTTGTCTAGGGTGAGTGGAAGGCTGTCCGAGGGGTGGCAGGGGATTTCCGGGGTGAGTGTGGGGTTTCTGAGGGGTGGGGAGTTGTCCGTGGTGAGTGGTGGTTCTCCGAGGGGTGGCGGGGGCCGTCCGAGGTGAGTGGGGGCTGTCTGAGGGGTGGCGGGGGCTGTCCGGGGTGAGTGGGGGGCTTTCCGAGTGGTGGGGGATGTCTGAGGTGAGTAGGGGGCTGTCTGATGGGTGGGGGATTTCCAGGGTGTGTGGGGGCCGTCTGAGGTGTGGGGGGATGTCCGGGGTGAGTGGGATGGTGTTCAAGGGGTGGGGGGCTTTCCGAGGGTTGGGGGCTGTCCGGGGTGAGTGTGGGGCTGTCCGAGGGGTGGGGGGTTGTCCGGGGTGAGTGGGGGGGCTATCCGAGGTGACTGGGGGGCTGTCCGGGGTAAGTGTGTGTGGTGTAAATTGATCTCCCTAGGAAGAATGTTTTAAATAAAAAATTCCTTAATGGAACTAAAACATTATCGTGAGGACATTTCTTTTTCAAACATAATCTAAGACAGTAGATTCATTGTAGAGAAGTAAACCTTAGGGATCCAAATAAAAATAAATTTATATAAGACTTTTGATAATGGAGTAAAATTGAAAATTGGGATCCAATTGATATAAGACATTCATTAATGGTTGCATTAATGTTTTATTTCAATTAATGTTTTCATTAATGTTTTCCTTAATGTTTTCTATAATTAATGTTCTTCATTGTGTGTATGATTTTTTTTTTCTGATTGATTCGGGTGTGTGTGGGGGGGGGGGGGGTCCGAGGGGTGGCAGCTGTTCGGGTGAGTGGGGGTTGTCCGAGGGGTGGGGGCTGTCCAGGGTGAGTAGAGGGCTGTCCGAGGGGTGGCGGGGGATGTTTGGGGTGAGTGGGGGGGTGTCTGAGGGGTGGGGGTTGTCCGGGGTGAGTGGGGGTTGTCCGAGGGGTGGCGGGGGCTGTCTGGGGTGAGTGGGGAGCTGTCTGAGGGGTGGCGGGGGCGGTTCGGGGTGAGTGGGGGGTTGTCTGAGTGGTGGGGGTTGCCCGAGGTGAGTGGGGGCTGTCTGAGGGGTGGGGGGGGGGGATGTCCGGGGTGAGTGGAGGGCCGCCTGAGGGGTGGGAGCTGTCCGGGGTGAGTGGGATATTGTTCGAGGTGTGGGGGGCTGTACAAGGGTTGGGGGGATGTCCGGGGTAAGTGTAGGGCTGTCCGAGGGGTGGGTGGTTGTCCTGGGTGAGTGGGGGCTATCTGGGGTGAGTGGGGGGCGGTCCAGGGTAAGTGTGTGTGGTGGACATTGATCACTCTAGGAAGAATGTTTTAAATAAAAATTTATTAATGGAATTAAAACATTATCATGAGGACATTTCTTTTTCAAACATAATATATGACAGTCGATTCATTTTAGATAAGTACACCTTAGGGATCCAAATAAAAATAAATTGATATAAGACTTTTGATAATGGAGTAAAATTGAAAATTGGGATCCAATTGATATAAGACTTTCATTAATGGTTGCATTAATGTTTTATTTCAATTAATGTTTTCATTAATGCTTTCCTTAATGTTTTCATTAATTAAAGTTCTTTCTTGTGTGTATGAATTTTTTTTCCTGATTGATTTGGCTGGGGGGGGGTCCGGGGAGTCGGGGCTGTTCGGGGTGAGTGGGGGTTGTCCGAGGGGTGGGGGGCTGTCCGGGGTGAGTGGAGGGTTGTCTGAGGGGTGGTGGGGGCTGTCCGAGGTGAGTGGGGGGTGTCTGAGGGGTGCAGGTTGTCCGGGGTGAGTGGGGGGTGTCCGAGGGGTGGTGGGGGCTGTCCAGGCCAGGGTGAGTGGGGGGATGTACGAGGGGTGGCGGGGGTTGTCCGGGGTGAGTGGGGGGTTGTCCGAGTGGTGGGGGTTGTCCGAGGTGAGTGGGGGGCTGTCTGAGGGGTGGGGCGATGTCCAGGGTGAGAGGGGTCCGTCCAAGGGGTGGGGGGATGTCCGGGGTGAGTGGGATGGTGTTCGAGGGGTTGGAGTGGTGGCTGAGGGTTGGGGGGCTGTTCGGGGTGAGTGTGGGGCAGTCCGAGGCGCGGTGTGTCCGGGACCACTAAAATTGCATCTCTTCTTTTCAATATGGACTTATTTTTATGTGAAAACACCAACTGACATACGGTAAACCGACCAAATGCCTTCGGATTGGGTTGAAACATTAGGAAAATTATCCATGTGTCATATGTGACGTGTAAGTGTCAACCCCGCCTCAATCCGAGGTGCGGTGTGGCCGGCACCACCCAAACTGTCCCTCTTTTGTTTAAAATGGACAATATTTTACATACATACGCCAAACCAATCAAAAGGTTTCTGATTGTATTGATACTTTTTCACAAAGATCCATGACTCATATGTGATGTGTACGAGTCATCCCCGCCTCAATCGGAGGCCCGATGTGGCCGACACCACTCAAAGTGCCTCTTTTTTGTTAAAAATGGACTTAATTTTAAGTGAAATCAACAAATGACATACGGAAAACTGACCAAACGCATTCATATTCTATTGAAAATTAATGAAAACGATCCATGGGTCAAATGTGACGTGTACGAGTCAAATCCTCCTCAATCTGAGGCGCGGTGTGGCCAGGACCTCTCAAACTGCCTCACTTTTGTTCAAAATTGACTTATTTTTAAGTGAAAACACCAACTGACATACGGGAAACTGACCAAATGCATTCGGATTGTCTTGAAAATTTAGTAAAAATATCCATGGGTCATATTTGATGTGTAAAATTCAACTCTGCCTCAATCCGAGTTGCGGTGTGGCCGTCACCTCCCAAACTATCCTTCATTTGTTTAAAATGGACAATATTTTACGTAGATAGGACAAACTGATCAAATGGATTCTGATTTTGTTGATACTTTTTTAAAATGATACATGACTCATATGTGACATGTACGAGTCAACTCCGTCTCAATCCAAGGCCTAGTGTGGCCGACACCACTCAAAGTGCCTCTATTTTGTTAAAAATGGACTTAATTTTAAGTGAAATCAACAACTGATATATGGAAAACCGACCAAACTCATTCAGATTCTGTTGAAACATAATGAAAACGATATATGGGTCAAATTAGATGTGTACGAGTCAACCCCGCCTCAATATGAGGCCCGCTGTGTCCGACACCACTCAAAGTGCCCCCGTTTTGAAAAAAATGGACTTAATTTTAAGTGAAATCAACAACTGACATACGACAAACCGACCAAACGCATTCGGATTCTATTGAAACTAAGTAAAACGATCCATGTGTCAAATGTGTCGTGTAAGAGTCTACTTAGACTCAATTCGAGGCACGGTGTGGCCGAGACCACTCAAACTGCCTCTCTTTTGATCAAAATGGACTTATTTTTAAGTGAAAACACCAACTGACACACAGGAAACTGACCAAATGAATTCGGACTATGTTGACACATTAGGAAAATTATCCATGTGTCTATTGTGACGTTTATGAGTCAACCCCTCTTCAATACGAGGCGCAGTGTGGCCGACACCACCCAAACTCTCCCTCTTTTGTTTAAAATGGACAATATTTTACGTACACACCCCAAACCGATCAAAAGGTTTATGATTGTGTTGATACTTTTTCACAATGATAAATGACTCATATGTGATGTGTACGAGTCAACACCGCCTCAATATGAAGCCTTGTGTGGCCGAAACCACTCAAAGTGCCTCTGTTTTGTTAAAAATGGACTTAATTTTAAGTGAAATCAAAACTGACATATGGAAAACCGACCAAATGCATTCGGATTCAGTTGAAACTAAAGGAAAATAGTCCATGGATCAAATGTGACGTGTACGAGTCAACTCCGCCTCAATCCGAGGTGCGGTGTGGCCGGGACCACTCAAACTGCCTCACTTTTGTTCAAAATGGACTTATTTTTATGTGAAAACTCCAACTAGCATACGGGAAACTGACCAAACGCATTCATATTATGTTGAAACTTTAGGAAAACAATCCATGGGTAATATTTGATGTGTAAGAGTCAACCTCGCCTCAATACGAGGTGCGTTGTGGACGGCACCACCCAAACTGTCCTTCATTTGTTTAAAATGGACAATATTTTACGTACATAGGCCAAACCGATCAAACGGATTCTGATTGTGTTTATACTTTTTCACAAACATACATGACTAATATTTAATGTGTACGAGTCAACTCTGTCTCAATCCGAGGCCCAATGTGGCCGACACCACTCAAAGTTCCTCTGTTTTGTTAAAAATGGACTTAATTTTAAGTGAAATCAACAACTGACATATGAAAAACTGACCAAATGCATTCGGATTCTGTTTAAACTCAAATAAAATGATCTATGGGTAACATTTGACATGTACGAGTCAACCTCGTCTCAATCTGAGGCCTGTTGTGGCCGACACCACTCAAAGTGCCTCTGTTTTGTTAAAAATGGACTTAATTTTAAGTGAAATCAACAACTGACATACGGAAAACCAACCAAATGCATTCGGATTCTATTGAAACTTAAGGAAAATGATCCATGGGTAAAATGTGAAGTGTAAGAGTCTACTATGACTCAATCAGAGGCACGGTGTGGCCGGGACCACTCAAACTTCCTCTTTTTTCTTTAAATTGGACTTATTTTTAAGTGAAAACACCAACTGACATATGGGAAACCGACCAAATGCATTTGGACTATGTTGACACTTTAGGAAAATTATCCATGTGTCTATTGTGACGTGTATGAGTGCGAGTCAACCCCGTCTCAATCTGAGTCGCGGTGTGTCCCCCTCCACTCTTAGTGGCTCACTTTTATTTGAATTGGAAACCATTTTAAGTGAAAATAACAAATGACATACGGAAAGCCGACCAAACACATTTGGATTCCATTGATGTAACACCCCAGGTAAATAAAGAATATGGAATTTTCATATTTATCCATATTTTTGAACAAAAAATATTAATATGACTTTAAAGGGGATGCTATGCTCGATGGCGTACCCAACAAGCAACAACGAGTTTCTTGGGAATCTTACATTACACTCTAATAATAAAATAATATTATTTTAAATGGTAGTTAACATGTATCCGTTGTATTGGCCGGAATGGATATAAATAAATAAAATATTATTATATATGTTTTTAAATGTTTTTACATTTATCCAATAAAAGATAAAGGCTTAAAATACGGAAAAAATTCAATTTTAGGCGTATATGCCCTAGTTTTCACTAAAGGTTCACTTATCGCCTTTTGATGGAGAACCGTCATTAAATATTGTTTTGTTCACTCTTATACATTCTATTGGAACAAATAAAACTCTTTTTAAGAATTGGGACATCAAAATTAACTTTGTGTAAATTTTTGGTATCTTTCCGATAAAGTTCATTTTTAATGAATAGTGTAAAATGTTGTATTTTAATTCAAAACCTTTTTTTAATATAATTTATTTATATGATTATATTATCTTTTTAATTGGTTTTAAAGTGAAATTAATATATATTTTAACCATTAAATCCAATAGTGGTTGTTGAAAATACTTTCACTTTGAAATCAGACTTAAACTAGTGTCAATCTTTTGATACTTATTGTTTAATAAAAACACGCTATTTGCTCTGACAGTGGGAATTAATTATTAAATTAATTAATGTGACTTATATGTTTTTAATTTTGTAAAATAGACTTCATTTTTGAATTCGGAATATCAAATATAGCTTAGGGTGAATTTTTGGGATTTTTCTGAAAAAACATCAATTTTTGATGAATAGTGAAACCACTAAGCGGTACTTATAAAAACTGATTTTTCCGTTTAAATGAAAATTTTCCATCTTTGTGTTTTGAATTTAAAAAATCCAACATACATGGTTGTCATTAAGAAGTAAAATGTGGTTCAATGGGATAAAAATAATTTTTTGGTGAATAGTAACTTATTATGTTTTTAATCGCGATTAGAGGTAATTAGTGTAGTTTATGGTAAGAATAATGTTTTAATAAAATGAAATGAGCTAGACACATGTCCTACCCTCATTGGATGTGTCACGACCGACAAATACAATCCATGGGTCAACTTGGGGACCCCATGGAGCCACTTGTTTTGGAAAATGACATAAATATCTTTTTATTTAATGTTAAAGTAAAAATAACACAAACAAGAGATGTTTTACTAAAACAATTTTTACATGGGGTTATAAAAGTCATATTTTTTACTATAAATAGTCATTGTAAATCTAAAACTATTTCCTACATCATAGTATTTTTTTTATAATTTTTAGACATTAAATAAATTAAATTATTTATGACATCATGATGATGCAGTGATGACCTCATTATTTAACGATTTAAATAAAATGTAAAGATAATGTAATATCTAAGACCTAAAAATATCCAAAACCTATTGGATGAGTGGATTTTGAACCCTTATCACCTTATCCTCGAAATACATCAATTTGGGACCTTTAAAATCAGAAACTCTTTTGAAAATAAAGTATCATTTTGTAACTTTACAAGAGTGCCCCTCCTCTCCTCTTATAAAAGCCCCCACCTCTACCTCCTTACCCACACTCCCAAAGCCTTTGGCTCGGCCAACCCCTGCCCATTTTGTCTCTAAACTTCCCTCTCTTACTCCATGAAGCCTCAATTTGGGTATAAGACTTTCCAAGGAAGCCTTTGAGCTCAAACCAAAGGGAGTTACCCGATTTTAAGGTAATGTCTTCACTTGTGTCCTTTTGTTTTATTTTGCTTCTCCAACCCCCTAAAATCTTCTTATTCATTTATTTTGTAACAAATCCATCATCTTCAATATACTAGGATGTCTTTATAATAAGTATTAGAGCTAGACATACACACACCTACATCTAATGGTTAAAGAACATACTGTTTCCGTGGATGGCGAATTGCTGCCTCCCGAAACGATTATTGTTCAACATTCTTCTAACTCCTTCAAAGGTGGCCATTAAGATGACACTATATTTATATATGATATCTAATATGTTTATGTTTTACTTAATCTTCTTTATTTTTTATTTATGGAGTACCTTTACGGTTTCCATTATGGGTAAACACGATATCTTCATTTAAGGAAGTGCGGACTACCGCCCCCTCAAAGTGATTTGATTCGTTAATACCATATGTGGTACGTATAGAGGATATATTTAAAGATATTATTTATAATACCATACTAGAATTAAAATACTACTATGTATCATTATGTTATTATTCCATTAAATATGAAATAGAAATAGAAGTAGCGTTCATGCGTACGTACGTCTTACCGTCTCCAGGAACGATACATTTCATTTCTTATCTCAAAATGTTTTGTAATGTTATAAGTACATATATATAATGGATATATATGTAATATATTACATCTAAATTATGGATATCATTCTGGAATTATAACATATATATATATATATCTCTCATTTTGTTTTAATTCCATTAATATGACAAAAAATGAAAGTAGCGTTCATGCGTACGTACGGCCTACCGTCTCCATGAATGATGTTTTTCGTTTCTTTATCTCAATATGATATGGAATAGTATAAAATGAATATTTACTTGATATATATTTTATTTTAATCATTAATACTATTCTGGAAATTATTTACTTATAATTCCATGGGCAATCTTTTTCAAACAAGTTCATTTATGACTCATGTACCAAACATCTACAAAAACGTCTGATATGAACTAAAATTATTAAACAATTATTATAACATTATAATATGTGATATGAACTGAATAATAATATATAAAGGAGGTACTTAGTCAATTATTAATTGACCAATGTTTATTATTCAGGAATATAAAGAAACGAACAAGACAAGTTGGACTTGAGGTAAGGGATCCTACATCTCTCTTTCTTTTTAAGTACACTCTTTTATGTCATTACTTTTAAGCTCATATTTCTTATGATTGGGATGTTATTTTATAACACTCCTACTGTACATATTATGTTCATATTATGAGAGACCCTATCTCCTCTCATCAATCCATTTTGGAAATTTTGAGTGGCGCCGTTAGGCTGCCGAATTTTCGTAAGAGATCTAACCCCTCTCTTTCTTTTTAAGTCCTCTCCTTTATGTCACTTTTTTAATCCCATATTTGTTATGTTGGTGGATGTTCTTTTATATTCATCTTTCTGTAAACTTTATGTTACTACGATGAGAGACCCTATTTGATCTCATCAATCCATTTTTCGAACTTTTAAGTGGCGTCCTTAGGCTGCCGAGTTTTCGCAAGGGATTTTTCATCTCACTTTTATTCCCGTGAGATTTATGCTACATTTGCCAAAATTTCCTTTGAGTGGTGTATGTACTGCCAATTATTTTACTCATTGTGTAATATAATTTTTTTTATGAGTATTTACATCAATGTTGTATTGTCCTTCTTTCATGAGGTGTATGTTTTGAAAGATACCCATGTCGGTAAGGGAACCTTTCACCCTCCTCTGTTTAAAAGACTTCTTTCGTTGGGTCTTTTAATTTACATATTGTTATGTTGGGATATATTCTCATATATCCTTATTGATGTAAATTTTATGTCCATGTGATGAGATACCCTTTTTTTATCTCTCATAAACTCATTTTGATGTGACACTGTTAGGCTGTCAAGGGAACTTCTTAACCCAATTTCGATTTCTTTGGGTTCAACATGTAGTTATTGAATATGTCATCCTTTGAATATGTGTGAATTACCTTTGATTCTTTTACATTTAATATCCACTTATATTTGGTGTATTCATTTTTCACACATAATTATGTAATTGAATTATCCTTAAACCAAGGATACCATCTTTGTAAGGGACTTCGTATCAATCTCCTTTCATTGAGGCATATTTTTTTTATACACAACCTTATTTTATATGGTGTATAAACCCCTTTGACTTTTACGTTTATTCAAAATCAATCTTTTTTATATGAAGCATTTACTAAACGACAAAAACGGAATGTTTTTGTCATACATATGCGGCGACAACGACTTCTCCGCCGCCGTGACCATTATTTGAGTTTCAGCTTCCTCTACAAACCATACCTTTTTTTAAAAGAAAAATAAATACCATGTTTTACTTTTCTTTTATTTTGGTATTGAAAATGATTTTCATAATATTTTTATATCAATGTGTTGTATTGATATCTTGTGATTGAAAGGTGGAAATGTTATGTTTCCTTTATGCATGTTTTATGTTATACGTTTATGTTGAGGTTCTTGGGAATTATTATGAAGACGGGTGGTTTCGTGATAGACTAAGGGCGGGTGAGCCCGATATAGCTCTCCAATGCATTGGGTAACACAAAGGAGTGAAACGTTAAGGTTTCTCCGATGAGATTTAGGTAATATACTGTGATGGGTATTCCAAAACGTAACCAAGAGGGTTACTCCCTACGTAAGAATGTTATGAATGCCTCAAGTTACCTTTTATGTCTTATGATTCCTATGATTTATTCATGATTGATGAGGTATGTTAAAGTGCCTATGTTTTATGGGAAAAGTATGATTTCATTCTTATGTATATATGAACCCATGTTTCCTTTCCATATTTTTATAACCCTTACTAAGCTTTTTATGCTCATCCCATGTTTTTGAAATGTTTTTCACAGGTAAAGGGAAAGGTACATGATGTGATGATATTGTCAAGGATGAGTCAAGAAAGAATCCATGTTTTATTTTAAATATTTTTCTGTTGATGGGAAGAATGAATACTGTCTTTTATGTAACCACTTTGTTTAAAAGTGGAATGTAATGCAAGTTTCATGATCTAATTCTCTAAAACTCTAAACCTGAAAAGATCCTCAATGTGTAATCTAGTAATAACTCAAGATTAAGTGAGGTTTAAGGCTAGGGCCTTATAGTTGGTATCAGAGGTCGGTTTAGATAACTTTAGAGGTTAGGGTATTCTTTAAGCATAAGTTACATTACCATAATGGTTAGGATTTCAGAAAGAGTCCTAGTTTTAGATAAAGTGAATGAGTAAGTATATCTTAGTGTTTATCTTCCTCATTAGTACATGACGGTTTTTTTTATATACTCACGCTGAACTTTCTGTTTTTAGTGAATGGATGGATCTAGCAGGCACCAAAGAGACAACAGGTTTGATGGAAACTGTGGTGGTTCTCTGTTTAAGATACTAGATAAAATGGGGGATTCAATGAGGAAACCCGTGGTTGTTTTAAACCAACTATCAAGAAGTCATGATCAACCACTTGAACCTTGGTATGTTCTGTAATGAATCATGTATGAGATGACCAATCGATGTGGAGGTTCAGGAAATAATTATAAAGGTAACCATTATATTTTATATGATCCATACTTTTGAGGTAATTATGGGTTATTATATGATATGCTGGAAAATGAAAGGCATGAGATAAACGTGATGTTAAAATATGTTATGATTATTTTTGAAGATTTTATCTCATTTTGGGGAATGTTTTAAAATTATATAGTTTTGGAAAAAGGACAACATGCAGACCGTGTGACTACCCGTCGTGTCGGACAAAGCTGCGGGAATCGAACCCACAACCAAAGTGCAACTGGTATTTATCGCCTACCACTCGACTACGTGAAGTCCATGGTAAGTTTGACTGATTCTTTTTAGTTAGATGATTTTATGAATTAAGAGTAAGTTGATTTTGGGTTATATATGGAAATTTATTAACCTATCATGGAGGATATGTGATTAGGTTAATTACTTTTCAATACGAGACATTAAGAGAAACTAATGTTGTTTGGAGATAAATGTTACGATTTATCTTGGAAGACTATGTGACCAAATCCTTCAAATATTTGGGTTTCAATCTTAGTTTGGTTTACTTTGAATAATTTTATGGACAAATTGTTTATCGGATGGTCCTCGTTGAACTTTGGGTTTTGTTAGACAAATTTTGAAGATTAAGAATAGATTTTCTTTTTATAAAGGGTTATCCTTTTCTGGATTATCTGATATTGTACTGATCTTTTTGGTTTTGGTTTTGGTTAAAGTCTAAAGACATGGGAAGTATATAGTTCTCTTTGGTGGATTAGGTGATTTTCTAGAAGTTGATTATATTACTCTTAATGTCAACAAGTCTTCCTAAATACTCGTCTTTTGGATAAAATATGAGTTTGCGTAAGGAATCTAATAAAAGTTGAAAGTCAACATGATAAGTGATTATGTTTCCTTATGAATAAATACCTCAATAAAAATTAAATTAAAACAAAAATGTAGTCTATTAACTTTTCCTACTGGGGAATCGAATACCGTTTAACCCATCACAAGTTTGTGATTTTCTTATGGTTAACTTTCTCTTAAACATGTTTTCTATCACTCTCCATCAGAACATGACCCTTTGTTTTTTTCCTCCATTCCATATTTTCATACTTGGAATCCTAGTATGGGTTAACTCGGGTGACCTTTGTACTTATCTATCTTTATTTTATAGTGATTGTTTTACTGACTCTTGTTCCGATGTGGGATTTTCATTGAAGTTTCCAAGCCCAATTTTAAAATTCCTAGGACGCAATTCCCAAAAGGGGGGAAGGATGTAATAACCCATGTAAATAAAGAATATGAAATTTTCATATTTATCCATATTTGTGAACAAAAAATATTAATATGACTTTAAAGGGGACACTATGCTCGATGGCGTACCCAACACGCAACAACGAGTTCCTTGAGAATCTTACATTACACTCTAATAATAAAATAATATTATTTTAAATGGTAGTTAACATGTAGCATTTGTATTGGCGAGAATGGATAGAAATAACTAAAATATTATTATATATGTTTTTAAATGTTTTTACATTTATCCAATAAAAGTTAAAGGCTTAAAATACGGAAAGAATTCAATTTTAGGCGTATATGCCCTAGTTTTCACTAAAGGTTCACATATCGCCTTTTGATGGCGAACCGTCATTAAATATAGTTTTGTTCCCTATTATACATTCTATTGGACCAAATAAAACTCTTCTTAATAATTGGGACATCAAAATTTACTTTGTGTAAATTTTTGGTATCTTTCCGATAAAGTTCATTTTTAAAGAATAGTGTAAAATGTTGTATTTTAATTCAAAACCTGTTTTTAATATAATTTATTTATATGATTAGATTATCTTTTGAATTGTTTTTAAAGTGAAATTAGAATATATTTTTACCATTAAATCCAATAGTGGTCATTGGAATTAATTTCACTTTGAAATCAGACTTAAACTAGTGTCAATCTTTTGATACTTATTGTTTCATAAAAACACGCTATTTGCTCTGACAATGGGAATTAATTATTAAATTAATTAATGTGACTTATATGTTTTTAATTTTGTAAAATAGACTTCATTTTTGAATTCGGAATATCAAATATAGCTTAGGGTGAATTTTTGGGATTTTTCTGAAAAAACTTCAATTTTTAATGAATAGTGAAACCACTAAGTGGTACTTATAAAAAATGATTTTTCCGTTTAAATGAAATTTTGACATCTTTGTGTTTTGAATTTCAAAAATCCAACATACATGGTTGTAATTATGAAGTAAAATGTGGTTCAATGGGATAAAAATAATTTTTTGGTGAATAGTAACTTATTAAGTTTTTAATCGCGATTAGAGGTAATTAGTGTAGTTTATGGTAAGAATAATGTTTTAATAAAATGAAATGACCTAGACACATGTAGTAACCTCATTTGATGTGTCATGGCCTACCAAGAAAATCCATGGGTCAACTTGGGGACCCCATGGAGCCACTTTGGTTGGAAAATGACATAAATATCTTTTTATTTAATGTTAAACTAAAAATAACACAAACATGAGAGGTTTTAATAAAACAATTTTTAAATGGGGTTATACAAGTCATATGTTTTAATATAAATAGTAATTGTAAAGATAAAAATATTTCCTACATCATAGTATTTTTTTATAATTTTTAGACATTAAATAAATTAAATTATTTATGACGTCATGATGATGCAACGATGACCTCATTATTTAACGATTTAAATAAAATGGAAGGATAATGTAATATCTAAGACCTACACATGTCCAAAACCTATTGGATGAGTGGATTTAGAACCCTTATCACCTTATCCTTGAAATAAATCAACGTGGGACCTTTAAAATCCGAAACTCTTTTGAAAATAAAGTAACATTTTGTAACTTTACAAGAGTGCCCCTCCTCTCCTATTATAAAAGGACCCCACCTCTACCTCCTTACCCACACTCCCAAAGCCTTTGGCTCGGCCAAACCCTACCCATTTTGTCTCTCAACTTCCCTCTCTTATTTCTTGAAGCCTCACTTTGGGCAGAAGTCTTCCCAATGAAGCCTTTGAGCTCAAACCAAAGGGAGTTACCAGATTTTAAGGTAATGTCTTCACTTGTGTCCTTTTGTTTTATTTTGCTTCTCCAACCCCCTAAACTCGTTTTATTCATTTATTTTGTAACAAATACAGTATCTTCAATATACTAGGATGTTTTTATAAGAATTATTAAAGATAAACATACACACACCTACATCTAATGGTTAAGGAACATACTGTTTCCGTGGATGGCGAATTTCTGCCTCCCGAAACGATGATTGTTCAACATTCTTATAACACCTTCAAAGGAGGCCATTAAGATGACACTATATTTATATATGATATCTAATATGTTTATGTTTTACTTAAGCTTCTGTATTTTTCATTCATGCTGTACCTTTATGGTTTCCATTATGGGTAAATGCGATATCTTCATTTAAGGAAGTGCAGACTACCGCCCCCTCAATGTGATTTGATTCATTAATACCATATGTGGTATGTATAAAGGATATATTTAAAGATATTATGTATGATACCATACTGGAATTAAAATACTATTATGTATCATTATGTTTCAATTCCATTAAATATGAAATAGAAATGGAAGTAGCGTTCATGCGTACGTACGGTTTACCGTCTCCATAAACGGTACATTTCATTTCTTATCTCAAAATGTTATGTAATATTATAAGTACATATATATAATGGGTATATATGTAATATATTACATCTAAATTATGGATATCATTCTGGAATTATAACATATATATATATATATATCTCATTTTTTTAATTCCATT
Organism: Viscum album; assembly: GCA_963277665.1. NCBI lineage: Eukaryota > Viridiplantae > Streptophyta > Magnoliopsida > Santalales > Viscaceae > Viscum > Viscum album. The sequence continues at coordinate 626,456,355 of OY728134.1, read as the reverse complement.
AATTTGACAAAAAATGAATGTACCGTTCATGCGTACGTACGACCTACCGTCTACATGAACGATGCTTTTTGTTTTTTTATCTCCAAATGATATGGAATAGTATAAAATGAATATTTAATGGATATATATGATATTTTAATCATTAATACTATTCTAGAAATTATTTACTTATAACTACATGGGAAATCTTTTTTCAAACAAGTTCATTTATGACTCATGTACCAAACATCGACAAAAACGTCTAATATGAACTAACAATATTAAACAATTATTATAACATTATAAGATGTGATATTAATTGAATAATAATCTCTAAATGAGGTACTTAGGAAATTATTAATTTACCAAAGTTTATTATTCAGGATTATAAAGAGACGAACAAGACAAGTTGGACTTGAGGTAAAGGATCCTACACCTCTCTTTCTTTTTAAGTACACTCTTTTATGTCATTACTTTTAAGCTCATATTTCTTATGATTGGGATGTTATTTTATAATACTCCTACTGTACTTATTATGTTCATATGATGAGAGACCCTATCTCCTCTCATCAATCCATTTTGGATGTTTTGAGTGGCGCCGTTAGGCTGCCGAATTTTCGTAAGAGATCTAACCTCTCTCTTTATTTTTAAGTCCTCTCCTTTATGTCACTTTTTAAGCCCCTCTTTGATTTGTTGGGGGATGTTCTTTTATATTCCTCTTTCTGTAATTATGTTAATACGATGAGAGACCCTATTTGATCTCATCAATCCATTTTTGGATGTTTTAAGTGGCGTCGTTAGGCTGCCGAGTTTTCGTAAGGGATTTTTCATCTCACTTTTATTCCCGTGAGATTTATGCTACATTTGCCAAAATTTCCTTTGAGTGGTGTATGTACTACCCATTATTTTACTCATTGTGTAATATAATTTATTTTATGAGTATTTACATCAATTTTGTATTGTCCTTCTTTCACGAGGTTTATGTTTCGAAAGATACCCATGTCGGTAAGGGAACCTTTCAACCCCGTCTTTTTAAAAAACTTCTTTTGTTGGGTCTTTTTATTTAAATAATGTTATATTGGTATATGTTCTCATATATCCTTATTGATGTAAATTTTATGTCCATGTGATGAGATACCATTTCTTTATCTCCCATCAACTCATTTTTATGTGACGTCGTTAGGCTGTCAGGGGAACTTCTTAACCCAATTTCGATTTCTTTGGGATCAACATGTAGTTATAGAATATGTCATCCTTTGAATATGTGTGAATGACCTTTGATTATATTACACATAATATCCACTTATATTTGGTGTATTCATTTTTCACACATAATTATTTAATTGATTTATCCTTAAACCAAGGATACCGTCTTTGTAAGGGACTTCGTCTAAATCTCCTTTCATTGAGGCATATTTTATTTTATACACAACCTTATTTTATATGGTGTATAAACCCCTTTGACTTTTACGTTTATTCAAAAGGAATATTTTTTATGTGAAGCGTTTACTAAATGAAAAAACAGAATGTTTTTGTCGTACGTATGCGGCGACAACGACTTCTCCGCCGTCATGACCATTATTTGAGTTTCGGCTTCCTCTACAAGCCATAACTTTTTTTAAAAGAAAAATAAATACCATGTTTTACTTTTCTTTTATTTTGGTATTGAAAATGGTTTTCATAATATTTTTATATCAATTTTTGGTATTGATATCTTGTGATTGAAAGGTGGAAATGTTATGTTTCCTTTATGCCTGTTTTATGTGATACGATTATGTTGAGGTTGTTGGGCATTATTGTGAAGACGGGTGGTTCTGTGATAGACTAAGGGCGGGTGAGCCCGATATAGATCTCCAATGAAATGGGTAACATGAAGGAGTGAAACGTTAAGGTTTCTCTGAAGATAATTAGGGAATATACTGTGATGGGTATTCCAAAACGTAACCAAGAGGGTTACTTCCTATGTAAGAATGTTATGAATGCCTCAAGTTACCTTTTAGGTCTTTTGATTTCTATGATTTATTCATGATTGATAAGGTATGTTAAAGTGCCTATGTTTTATGGGTAAAGTATGATTTCATTATTATGTATATATGAACTCATGTTTCCTTTCCATTTTTTTATAACCCTTACTGAGCTTTTTATGCTCATCCCAAGTTTTTGAAATGTTTTTCACAGGTCAAGGAAAAGGTACATGATGTGATGATAGTGTCATGGATGAGTCAAGAAAGAATCCATGTTTTATTTTAAATATGTTTCCGTTGATGGGAAGAATGAATACTGTCTGTTATGTAACCACTTTGTTTAAACGTGGAATGTAATGCAAGTTTCACGATCTAATTCTCTAAAACTCTAAACCTGAAAAGATCCTCAATGTGTAATCTTGTAATAACTCAAGATTAAGTAAGGTTTAAGGCTGGGGCCTTATATTTGAAACTTTAGTACAATAATACATGGGTCTATTGTGATGTTTACGAGTCAAACCCTCCTCAATCCGAGGCATGGTGTCGCAGGGATCACTCTTAGTGTCTGTCTTTTGTTTAAAATGGACATAATTTTAAGTACATATGGAAAACCGAACAAACGGATTCTGATTGTGTTGACACTTTAACCGAACGATCAATGGGTGATATGTGGCGTGTATGAGTCAACCCTGCCTCAATGAAAGGAAAGGTGTGGTCGACACCACTCAAAGTGTATCTATTTTTTTAAAAAATGAACTAGATTTTAAGTAAAAATAACAAATAGCATACAGAAAAATGACCAAACACATTCAGATTTCGTTGAAACTTTAGGACAACTATCAATGGGTCTATTGTGACATTTATGAGTGAACCACTCAATGTGTCTCACTTTTGTATATGTAGGTTTATAATTACGTATGTTGATATTCTAAATGAATTATGTATGTATGTTTATAATTACGTTATGAATTATGTACATGTTTGTCATCAAATTATGCATCATAAGTTAAATGTGTATGAATTAAAATGAATTATGATTTAATTATTGATGTGCATCAAATTATATCAAATTATTGCAGGTCACCTGCAAATTGCAGGGATGCTGTGCAATTTGCACAGCATAGGGTATGCCAACGGTTTGAAACTGTTGGCATAGGTCTTGTAGGAAGCTTTTTACCAACGGTTCTATTTGAACCGTTGGTAAACAGCTTCCCAACTGTTGTACAATCGTTGGGAAATCCTCTCCTCCTTTGGTTTTTCCAACAGTTTATAACAACCGATGGTAAAACCTTTCCAAACGGTTTTATGAGAACCGTTGGGAAAGGCTAACTTTCCTACCACCACTCCAACGGTTCTATGTAAACTGTTGGGAAAAGCTTTTCCCAACGGCTTACTTGTATATGGTTTGCTGAACCGTTGGTATAAATTATACCAACGGTTCAGTAGCCTTTACCAAGGGTTGTGAACCGTTGGTAAAACCCAAGTTTCCAGTAGTGTTTAATGTATATTTTCACACAAAAGGAGCTTAATATGTGCCAAAAGAGATGGTCGAATTTGATTAAATATTAAGACTTCTCAATACATTAACACACTAGGAATGAGGACATGGTGGCTGATTCTTTTATTTGACAAGGCAATAGTAGCCTATCCATGATGAGAATAAAAAACTTTCTAATATTTATAGATTTGAAAAGGATGGATTATGAAATTTTAATGGAATGGAGGAAATATTATCTTTCTAAAATGAATGTTAAATCATTTATAAATGTGAAGATTAATGAGGTGTATAATAAAGATGTTGATCTACAAAAGAATGTGAAAAAGGTTCCTCAATTCAACCATGATTGTGATGAAATAATAAGGTTCTGCAATTTGGTTTGTATTCCTCCAATTCAAGAAATAAAGAAGAATCTATTGGATGATGCTCATAGTTATTAATTATCTATTAAACCTAGAAGCAAAAAAATGTTAAGAGACCTATAAGAGTATTTCTTGTGGGATGGTGTGAAAAGATATGTTGTCGAATATGTCTTTTGAAGCTTGGTTTTTTAGCTAATTATGGAAAACAGACAAGGTTATAAAGGGATGTTACAACCATTACCCCTAATATAATGGAAGTTGGCAAACATCACTATGTACTTTATTGTTAGTGTTACCAAAACATATAAAGGACATAATGTTATATGGGTTATAGTTGATTTCCTTACGAGGTCAGCACACTTTATTGCTATTAGAGAGGATTTCTCTGTTGATCAGCTTTCTAGAATATATGTAAAGGAAGTGGTAAGATTACCTGGAGTACCACTTTCCATTTTACATAATCAGAATATGAGGTTTACCTCAAAGTTCTGGAAAAGTCTTCAGTATGCTCTCGATTCATAGTTATGTTTCAGTACTTCTTATCATCCTCAGACATATGGTCACTCTGATAGAATAATTCAAACTCTAGAATACATTTTGAGATGTTTTCTCTTTGGATTTCAAAGGTGGTTGAGATAAGTACCTACCTCTGGTGGAATTTTATTATAATAATAGATTTTTTGGAAGTATTAAGATGGCTACTTACGAATTCCTCTGTGGAAGGATGTGTAGAAATCCAACTTTCTAGGATGAAGTTGAGGAAATAAAGCTATTAAGACCTGATCTTGTTGATGAAATGGCAGAAAAGGTCAGATATATATTCAAAAACAGATAAGATCATCTTATGTTCGACAAAAAAGATATGATGAAAATTGAAGAAAATACTTATAGTTTGAAGTGGGTGATAAGGAGTTCCTACGAATATCTCCCTAGAAGAGAGTAATGAGATTTGAAAAGAAGGTCAAGCTGAGCCCCAGGTATATCTGTCCTTTTGAAAATTTGGATCAAGTTGTGAAGGTATCTTAACGATTGGCGCTTCCACCAAATCTCTCTCAAGGTCACAATGTGTTCCATGTATCTCTCCTGAGAAAGTACATACCTGATCCTTTACTTTTAATATGCTCATAAGTCATACCGTTGGAGAAATATCTTTCTTATGAAGAACAACCAATAGTGATTATGGATCGTAGAGAAAAAGCTATATGAAACAAGACCACCCACCTGGTTAATATTTTATGGATGAACCTACAATTTGAAGATGATACATGGGAACTTGAGGATAAAATGAGGGATAGGTATCCCCATATGTTTGTTTCCAAGTGATGAATTTTGAGGGCGAAATTCAGTTTAAGGGGGGGTAGAATATAACACCCGAATGTTTTTATGAAATATTTTCTTAATTTTTTTTATTTTCCCGATTCTTTTTTTGCATGAAACATGATTTTAAAAGAACAATGATATCCCCTTATTATAAAATTACAATTATATTTTAGTTGTTAGTTTAGCGGGAATAATTATAACTAATTTATGAAAATGTATTGGCAATTCATTGGCAATCAATTATTAATGAAAAATAAAATAGATATTTTTATTTTTGAGTGAATTAATTTTGTTAATTAAATTAATGAGATATATATGTGTTATATTCTTAATAAAAAATTGATATTCATAAAATGGATATTTTATTCATAGGGTAGGAATAAAAACTTATTTGATATATAAAACCCTATTTTTTAAGATTAATTTTACACCATTGAATAGAAAACCTATTTTAAATTTATATTCTGACACATTAATAATTTTTATATAATAGAATAAACATTTTATTTTGTAGTGGGATATAATAATTTACTTTGGATGAATTTTTGATATTTTTCAAATAACATTTATATTTTGATAAATAGTAAAAATATGCTATATTTTAATTGAAAATAAATTTTTCATTGAAATAATTTATGAGATAAAATTATATTATTGAATGGTTTAATTGTATAAATAGAATATAATTTTACCATTTAATATAATTTAGGTCATTGGAATTAATTTTACATTAAATTAATATGCAAAAACATTTTAATATTTTGTAATATTTTAACATTTAAAACCAGTTTTTCATTTCAAGAAAGAGATTAATTTAAAATTATTTATTTCAACTTATTTATTTTGAATTTTGAATAATGTATTGCATATTTGGAATCAGTAGGTCCAAATTATGTAAATATATTTATTTATTTTTTCAGACATATGAATAGTAACGTCGGTAAACTTTATTAACACGGTAAAAGGGTAAATCGGGTAATTAAGGGTAAAAATAATCTTCTAAAATAATACTAACACATATATTAATATAATTGTATTATTATTATTTTCTTAAGAACATACTTGGGTCGAAATGGTATCCATTGGAACCCAATTGGATGAGATTAAAACATTTAATTTATTTTATTTAAAGAGAAGTGAAATATGTCTCTCTCAACCTTTAATAATTAAATTATTTTTAATATAAGGTTATACATAAGATAAATTCAATTAAAAAATATTCATTTTTAATATAAAATGTGCTTATTTATCATGAAAATTTTATTTTCATTTTTAGGAAATATATAATTACCTTAAAGACTTATACTTGGATGGTGAAAAAATTAATTAATTGATGAGAAATCAATAAAACAATTTTTATAAAAATAATAATAATAATAAAATGCCCAAAAACATTACTAAAAATTATTGGTAGAGTATATATAGACAATAAGAATCTACAGGTCGACTTATATATCATTTGGAGGCTTATATAAGAGATTCTGATAGTTATATTATTTTTTTAAAGTAAAGATAAAATTTTCACATTCATGTTTTAAAAGAGTAAAGCATTTTTAATGTTGGATTTTTTAGAATTTAAATTATACTACTAGTATTATTATGAAAAATAATGTATTTTTATTCATCATATTATTTTATTTTTATTTTTTATTAAAAAATAATTATATTAAAAAATTACACAAAATTGAGGAAGTAATTATTTTATTAATGAAGAGATCAAAAAAATGTTATTAAAAATATTTTAATAAATATAATTTATGATATTAATTATGAAAAAATAGTTATCTTAGTAATATAATAAAATATTTGGATAGAGTTTCACTTCTTATTTTTATATTTTAAACAATTCATGAAATAAATAGTGTCAAAATTGACACTATTGATATTTTGTCAAAACAAGTATTTATTAAATTATTTAAAAATCATAAATCATTTCTAAAAATATATTATAAATATTATATGTTTTAAAATGTTATAAAGTTTTAATTTTTGGTATAATTGACATCAAATAAGTAAATATTTTACGCTTTTAATATTTAAATATTTGTTACCCTGGTTAAACTCTAAATAGAATAACTAAGTGTTAATTAAATTGATAATGCTTAAATTGACCTAAAAACATGTATAAAATTTACCTTTTGATAATATTACAACCTTATATCATCTTATATTCTAAATTCATGAATTTTATAGGTTTTTAATTGGGGTTTGGTTTTATTATAAATTAATATTTTTGAGGTTTCCAAAAGTGCCTTTCTCCTCAATTATAAAAGGTAACTTCCTCCATCAACTCTTCAAATTATTTTGAGCCTTCATGCTCGAACATACCCTAAAACTTTCCCTTATAAAGTTACCTATAAACATTCTAGAGGTCTTTTATTTCTTCAAATACCAACTATATTTCTCTATGAGGAGATTCAGAGGAGACATGTCGAAGAAGAGGTAATGTCATTTACCGATACATTCAAAATTCTTTCTTCTTCTACATCCACATAATGAGTTGATTCGTTATAAACTAATAACATCAGTAGTACTTATATACTTAGAGGTTATTATGATAATTAAAAAACCATATTCCACCTTCTATCAATCCTATGAAAAATGAAATCACTACGCGTACGTATGTATGACTTACCATCTCCATGCCGTGGTGTAATCCATTTTTCACTACCACCTTACATGGATGAGTATAATAATGGAATTAATTAATAGATATACGATTAATTTAAAATGATATTAATTCGTAGATAATATACACCATCCACTTCAATTCCATTCAACAATTATGGGAATGATATCGTCGCTCATGCATACGTATGGCTTACCGTCTCCACCGTGCAATGTGATTTGTTCTACATAATCTTCATTAATGAATGATTATATAAATAAATTGAATGAATGAATATGATATATATTATACTAATACCATGATTTAAATGATATTTATATAACCTAAAAAGATTAATAATAACTTATCCGGCAAAACATGCATAAGAACATAAAGTAGTTAATACCCAAATAACGTGTAACAATGAAATGTTACTATCAAATGGATGAAAATATGATCATAAATGTGACCATAAATATGATTATGAATCTATAATAAATCAGAAAAATTAGATAAGTCATTATACATGAGGTTTGGATACATACAAATCATATCTGACCTAAGGTAAAGGATATCATTGAAAATCTCATTTTTATCTGAGATTCTTTATTAGTAAATATTTACTGGGGGTATATTTATCATCCACATCCATGTTTCCTAAATATATATTTCAAAATATTTTTTATATACATATATAATTGGTTAATGTCAATTTTAACCACTGGTTAATTTTTACTAAATGGTAATAATGGAATCCTGTGTCGTTTTCGATATGAGGTACTTTTTGACTTTTCTGGAAAAAGTACGAGAAGAATGTTTATTTAAATTGTATAGAATGAGTGGATTTTTACACATTAAAAATTCCTTATTTATTTGAATAATTCCCTAAAATCATACAAGGTTATTTTCAAATAAAAATTTCTCTTCTAAATTTTTTTGACTTTTTTACGAAGGAAAATTTTTTTGAAGAAGAAATGATATTTGCCTCAGGAATTAAGATCAATTGTTTTATAAATATTATTTTCTATATTGAAGGACCCTAGGAGACCCTGAGAGGGGAGGGGTGAATCAAGGTGACAACTTTCTCATTTAATGTGATGGATCTTGTTCCCACATTGGTAGGAACTTGTTGAACCTGTATGAAGAAAATGATCAGAAAGAAAACATGCACATGCACAGAGAAGACACAACCCTTTTTACTTGCTACACCACTAAGGGATAAGTCCAAGGAGCATACGGCGACAAGTTTCCGATCGTACCAAAATCCAATAATCTTCATAAGTTGTGGATTACAATAGTTCGGGCACAATCACTCTGTCCCAAGATCACTGCCTTTACAAAGGTTCTGGGATAGCTCACTGCTTCCCTCAGGTCACTCCCGTTGACTCCCCCTGGATCACTGCTATTGGTGAAGTCTCACTCAGTTTATAGACATGAAGGTCTCTTCAATAGATAGACATTAAGGTCTTTGTATCCTGTTCAGCATGAGACTTTGCTTGCATTAGAGTCCTGAGTTAATGCTCTGTTAAAGTCCAAATTCCATCCACTGATGAATACCCCATTTTTTCTTGTCCACTGGGCAAACAACCTTTGGAAAAAGCCTTCACAAAGTACTCTACTTTGCAAGGCTCCGAATTTTGCAAAGCTCAAACAAGCCTTCACGGAGTCCCTGCCATTTCGCGAAGCACAATCGTGAAGCACTCTCACAATGCTCTAGCCTTCGCAATGCTTGGCTATCGCGGAGCTCCTGCCTCTTTGCGAAGCTCACTAAGACAATGCGGGGCACACGACTTTTGCGGAGCTAAAATAGCCACCATAGAGCTCCTCTTTCGGGAAGCAACACTGCCTTCGCGAGAGACCTTTGCAAACCGAGAGAAAATGACTTTCTCTGAAATTCTCCCTACATATATTGAGGGGGTCGACTTCTATTTATAGGCGATTCCACTGAACCTCGACCCTTCTGCGCGAAGTCAATGCCACATCATCTCAAATCGCAAAGCTACGAAGTTTCCACCAGAATTCTCTCAAAATCGCGAAGCACTACGGAAATTTTCCATTCGTGGAGCTCGTCGTAATCGCGGAGCATCCCTTCAATTACTTCACACCTTCTCCGCGAAGCTCCCTCACAAAGCCCTTAATCGCCGAGAAGATCCCTTGCACGTCCCTTCATCGCTGTGAAGCTCTCCAACCTCTGCTGTTCGCGAAGCTTGGCGTAATCGCGAAGACTCACCGCCTCCATTCTTCTGGTCTTCGCAATTTCCAAACCATGCATCCTCTCTTCGCGAAATTCATGCCTTTTCTATATATAATTATTATATTCATGGAAATCCACTTTTCACGATGCTCAGCAACTTCCAGATTTTGGACCCCAAAAATTTGGCAAACACTCAGAAATGGTTCCACCTTCAATACTGTTGTCTGCTTGAACGATATGATCTCTTTGCTGGTACACGATTCGAACTTCCATTGATGATTGACAACAAACACAAACCATACTCCAAATCATGCATAGAAGACCATGGTTCCAACAATCTCCACCTTTGGGATTGTTGGAAATAAGAAAATAAATTCAATAGATATCCATCTAAAATGCAGGAATAAACTCAGCCAACACTCTAAGTCTACGTGAGCAATGCTCGGTGTAGAAAACAAGATAGGAGGCTTGAATTGGGTTACACTGTTTTCTTTCTCATTCTTCTCATCACAGAAGTTTCTTGAATTAATTCCATTCTCCATTCTCCCCCATTGACAATTAATCCAAAGACCAGTAATTTTTGTTCCACGTTCAACTCAAACCACAGTCCCCCTAGATAGTATCTCCCCCATAAACCTGCATCACAGCCATAAATAGATTAAAAAAGTTATAAAAAATGGGGAGATGGGAATTCCTTAACCTCCTTATGCACTGGGAGGTTGCTGAACGCCGAGGTTCAACCGATCTTTTCAAAAACAGCCACTGACAGTGGATTTGTCAGGATATCAGCCACTTGCTCATCTGTTCCCACATGATCCATTCTAATCACACTTTGCTCAACCTTTTCTTTGATAAAGTGATACCCGATTTCAATTTGTTTTGTATGAGAATGATGAACATGATTATTTGTAAGATCAATTGCGATCTTATTGTCACAGTAAATTACCATTGGTTGTTTCACCTCATCGCCAATATCAGTTAATTGTTTCTTCATCCATAGCAGTTGAGTGCATGCCTTTGTGGTGGAGATATACCCAGCTTCAGCAGTACTAAGATAAGTACTTTCTTGTTTCTTTCTCAACCATCCAACACATTTATGCCCAATATAGAAAGCTCCACCGCTGGTGGACTTTCTGTCTACTACATCACCAACCCAGTCAGCATCAGAAAATGCTGATAATTCACTACCCTACCTGCAAGAAAATGTAACCCAAATTTGTGTGTACCTTGATTGTACCGCATGATTCTTTTGACTTCCACCATATGTTCCTCATTTGGACTACTCTGAAAGAGGGTTGCAAGACATGTGGAGAAGACAATATCTGGCTGTGTCGCGGTCAGGTACAATAGGCTCCCAATGATTCTTCTGTACATGGTGGGATCTAAAGATGTCCCTTCCTCATGCTTTCCAAGTTTTGTTCCAACTGCAATCGGAGTTGACATTGGTTTGGAGTCTTGCATATTAAACTTCTTCAGCAGCTCTCTGGCATACTTTTCCAGAGATATAAAATTGAAGCCTTTCCTTTGAGTCACTTGCAGTACCAAGAAATATGTGAGCTCCCCAATCATTGAAATTTCAAATTCTGATTTCATATGATTGGAAAATTCATCCCCTGATTTCTGCATGCTGCCACCAAATATAATGTCATCGACATAAACTAGAACCATTAACTGATCTTTCGAAGAATTCTTCACATAGAGATTGTGATATACTCCTCCTCATTTGAATTCCAGCTTCTTGAGGTAAGAATCCAGTCTGGAGTACCACACCCATGGTGTATGTTTCAGGCCATAAAATGATTTCTTTAGCTTTCAGACTTTTGATTCATCAGCACCAAGAAGAAAACCCATGGGTTGTTCAATATACACTTCTTCTTCGAGTACACCATTTAAGAATGTTGTATTGACATCCATTTGATATAATTTATATACTCTTTGGAGATCCATGGAAAGAAACAGCCTGATTGACTCCAGTCTAGCCACTGGAGCAAAGGCCTCTTCAAAATCAACACCTTCTATCTGAGAATACCCTTTATACACAAGTAGAGCCTTGTTTCTGATAAAATTTCCATGCTCGTCAAATGTGTTCTTGAATATCCATTTTGTTCCAGTAACATTGTGACCTGTTGGTCTCTAGACAAGATCCCATGTCTGATTCTTGTCAATCTGATCTAATTCTTCATTCATGGCTTTCACCCAGGATTCATCCTTTGTAGCTTCTTCAAATGAGGATGGATCCACAACTGACCGAAATGCAGAAGGTGTGTTATTCCTCATCCTCCTTGTCTCTGTGGGTGCATTCTTATCTCCAATTATGTTATATGGATCAATCTATGCTCTTCGATTTCTCCTGTGAGGTTCAGTCGCATTCTCACCATCCATGATTTCCTCTTCAGATTCTTCTTCTGAGTCAACATCGTGATGTGAGTGCTGAGTGTTTTGAACAACTTCCTCTATTTCTGCATTTGTATTTTCTTCCTGTTCACTTTCTTCCTGAATTTCTATCACATCATCATATGACATCCTTGAAGCATTTGTACTTTTCTCTTCAAATATTTTAACATCACTGCTTTCCACAATTCTTCCTAAACGCTTGTTGAAACACTTGTAGGATTGGTTGTTCATTGAGTAACCGAGGAAAATTCATTCATCTACATTGTCGCCATATTTCTCTTGATTTACTTCTTTGTTCCTGATGAAGAATTTACTTCCAAAGACACAAAAGTATTTTAATGAAGGCTTCTATCCATGCCACAATTCATATGGTGTCTTCGTCTCACCCATATAAAGTCTCGTTAGATTCTGAATGTATACTGCAGATTAAACAGCCTCTTTCCAGTAATGTCGTGGAATACGAATCTCAATCATCATAGTTCGTTCCATGTTGTTCACTTGTCGATTCCTACGTTCAAAAACTTTATTTTTTTGTGGAGTTCTCACAGCAGCTACCTCATGCTGGATCCCATGCTTCTCTAGATAATTTTCAAATTCAATAGACGTGTATTATCCTCCATTGTCAGATCGCAACACTTTGATTGTTCATCCAGTATCATTCTCGGAAATCCGCCGATATGTTTTCATGCAGTCAAGGACTTGTCGTTTCCTATCAATGACCATCACACATGCCATTCTACTGTAATCATCTATGAAAAGGACAAAGTACCTTTCTCCATGAGTTCTGGCAACATTTATCGGCCCACATACATCTGTATGGATCGGATCAAGAAGGTGAGATTCCCTTTTCTTCTTTGGCTGATATGAACTGCAGACCAGATTCCCACGAATGCAAGCATCGCCATATTTTTCACCCTCACGCTTCAGGTTGGGAATGTCCATGACAATTCTCAATTTTAAAATATTTTCCATGTCTTGTTGATTGATGTGTCCCAGCCTTCGATGCCACAAGTTTTTTTCTTCTTCAATAGTCATGTAACATACATTTTCTTCACTATCAACCTGATACAATTTGCCTTCTGTTCTGCATCCCTTCATAAGTGAATATCTTGTCTTTCCCATGATAGTGCAACCTTTCTTATTAAAAGTAACTATAAGTCCTGCGTCACAGAGTTGACTCATGCTGAGGACATTATGACGTAGGCCGTCAACGTAAAGGACTTCAGTCTTCTTTAGTTCCCCATTAGCTAACTTGGTACTTCCACTCACTTTGATTTTCAGAGCCCCATCATTACCAAATCGTACTTTACCATCAACCATCCTTTTGATATCCGTTAGCAGGCCCGCATTACCCATCATATGAGATGAACAGCCACTATCCAGAATCCAGGTACTTTTGTTATTTTTAGCATTTAGGGACACCTATGCAAGGTTGGATTTCTCAATCTTCTTCCTTTCCTTCCATGTGACATTGGATTGAGTATATAAAACTGATGGCCTTTCAATTATATCTTCCGCATACCTAGGTTCGTCATAGTCAAAATATTCTTCAAGAGGAGAAAACCTATTTGAAAGAGAAACACTGTCTTGCTAACGAGACTTGACTTGTCTTGAACTTTGGTATGAGGTGTCTATGTCCCTTCTCTGCCTGCAATTAGCATCCTTATGACCATAGTTAGAACACAAAAACCTATATCCATAGAAATTGTTTCTTCTATAAGAATTAGGATATTAATTTGTTCTCCTTTGTTGAACTTCTATATCTTCTCCATTCAGATATCTTCTTGCCTCCTCACAATAAGACATGGTATGGACCAGATAGCCACAGAATTGACACTTCATGAGTGGAAATGTCTTGTCACTTGAATTTCTCCTCATACCTTCTTCCTTGGGAGAAAAGTTAGACTGTCTGTCATTTATGAATGTTTGAGGATAATTTTCAGTTCTCCTTTTAGTTTTGGTTGCGGGTTACTTTTTCATCACTTTAGTAAATATTTAAACATGTTCAACTTTCATCTTATCTTTCTTTTGGATCTTTTCACTTCCAGAAGTTGATGTCTCAGCCTCACAGCCAATTCCACTCTTTCCCATGCAAGCAGGTCTTTGATTACTCAAGATTTTTCCAACCCCATCTGAACCGCACTTGGATCTTGCTAGTAATTCTGCATCTAAGAATCTTCCAAACTGTATTTTATTCCTTGATTCTTTTGGAAATGATTTAGTCTCAAGTTTACTCCTAAGAGTAACAACTTCCTCTTAATAACCCTCAACATTCTTGGATTTTTCATCTAGTCTGGAGGTGAGGTCAGTGATGACCTTTTCCTGCTCTTCAATTCTCAGCTTCATATCCACTACATCATCATTGATTTCAATTATTCTAGACTATACCTTCAAAAATTCTTCCAGTCATTCAATTTCAGCCTCAAGTTGATCAACATATTCTGCTGATTCTTCTACAATAGATTTCCACTTATTGAAACTCTTGAATTTAATCTTAAGCTTATTAACCACATCCTTAAGTTGCTTCTCGAGATCTACAAAAGTTCTCAATTGTTTTTCTCCACCAGTATCTTCTGACTTCTCAACAGTGGCCATCATGGAATCAGGGTTCCTAGTTTTGAATTCTAGTTCATCTTCATCACAAAATACATTATCATCTTCTTCCACTTCACAGACAAAACTTTTCCTTTGCATTTTCATTCCAGATTTGAAGTCTCCCTTTTTGAAGAACCTTCTCCGAGGCTTCTCGATGCATTCATCTACAATATCATCATCATTGATCTTTCTTAAGCACTGAGAGGCAATGTGCCCAACTTTTCCACAACGAAAACATGCGAGAGGTAACTTCCCTTTGAATTTTCCTTTCCCATTCTGGAACTTCTTTGCAATGAGAGAAAGAATTTATTTTTCTTCTTCATCCTCACCACTACTATCTTTTGAGATATTCAGTTTATCCATGGACTTGAATGTCATTTCCTTGCTCACACGAGACATAGCATCTTCTAGTTTGACTCCCATTTCATATGATACCAAGTTGCTAAGTAGATCACCCAGAGAAAGTTTTGAAAGATCTCTTTCCTCAAGGGCTGACACCTTTGCGTTGTACAGAGGTGGAAGTCTTCTTAATATTTTCTTTACAATATCAATGTCTTTGATTTCTTCACCTAGACCCCGAATTGCTCCAACCACTTCAATAATTCGACTGAAGAAAGTGTCTGCATTCTTGTCTGGATGCATCTTCAGATCATCAAACCAATTTTGAAACACTTGTAGTTTCGCCTCCTTCACTTTTCCATCTCCTTCAAAAATATTCTCGAGTTTATCCAACATGGATTTTGCTAAGTTGTAATTCATCACCTTTAGTTAGATCTGATTAGAAAGGGATGCAGTAAGTACATTTTGTGCTTTAGCATCTGTATCAAGAATTTTCCTGTCTGTTTCAGTCATAGCCAGGCTTGTTGGGTCAGTGACTTGTATTCCTTGCACAGTAGAAAAGAGAGCTTCCATTCCAAGAGTTCATAGATGGGATCTCATTCTGTTCTTCCAGATCTGGAAATTACATCCATTGAAGTGAGGGACTCCCCTGACATTGACTGCATTCTCCATGACCCTAAAGGACAGATTCAACACCAGAAACCTGGCTCTGATACCACTTGAAGGACCCCAGGACACCCTGAGAGGGGAGGGGTGAATCAGGGTGACAACTTTTTCTTTTAATGTGATGTATCTTATTCACACATTGGTAGGAACTTGTTGAACCTGTATGATGAAAATGATTAGAAAGCAAACATGCACATGCACAGATAAGACACAACAATTTTTACTTGGTTCACCACTAAGGGATATGTCCAAGGAGCATACGCCGACAAGTTGTTGGTTGTACCAAAATCCACTCATCTTCACAAGTTGTGGATTTTAATAGTTCGGGAACAGTCACTCTTTCCCAGGCTCACTGCCTTTAAAAAGGTTTAGGGATATCTCACTGCTTCCCTCGGGTCACTCCCATTGACTCCCCCTGGCTCACTGCCGTTGGTGAAGTCTCACTCAGTTTATAGATGTGACGGTCTCTTCAATAGATAGACATTAAGGTCTTTTTCTCTTGTTCAACATGAGAGATTGCTTGCATCAGAGTCCTGAGTTAATGCTCTGTAAAATTCCAAATTCCAACCACTGATGAATACCCCCTTTTCCCTTGTCCACTGGGAAAACAACCTTTGGAAAGGGCCTTCACAAAGTACCCTACTTTTCAAAGCTCCCAATTTTGCAAAGCTCAAACAAGCCTTCGCGGAGTCCCTACCTTTTCGCAAAGCTCAATCGCGAAGCACTCTCGCGATGCTCCATCCTTCGCAATGCTTGGCTATCGCGGAGCTCCTGCCTCTTCGAGAAGCTCACTGAGCCAACGCGGGGTGCACGAATTTCGCAGAGCTAGAATAGCCGCCGCGAAGATCCTCTTTCGCGAAGCAACATTGCCTTCGCGAGAGACCTTTGCAATCCGAGAGAGAAGTACTTTCTCTGAAATTCTCTCTACTTATCATGAGGGGGTCGGCCTCTATTTATAGGCAATTCCACCGACTCTCGACCCTTCTGCGCGAAGTCAGCGCCACGTCATCTCAAATCGCGAAGTTCTAAAGTTTCCGCCGGAATTCTCTCAAAATCGCGAATCACTACAGAAATTTTCCATTCGCGGAGCTCATCGTAATCGTGGAGCATCCCGTCAATTACTTCGCAGCTTCACCGCGAAGATCCCTCGTAAAGCCCTTCATCTCTGCGAAGCTCCCTTGCAAAACCCTTCATCACCGCGAAGCTCTCCAGCCTCTGCCGTTTGCGAAGCTTGGCGTAATCGCGAAGACTCACCACCTCCATTCTTCTGGTCTTCGTGATTTCCAAACCATGTATCCTCTCTTCGCGAAATTCATGCCTTTTCCATATTTAATTATTATCTTCATGGAAATCCACATGTCGCGATGCTCAGAAACTTCCAAATTTTGGACCCCAAAAATTTGGCAAACACTCGGAAACGACACCACCTTCAATAGTGTTGTCTGCTTGAACAGTATGATATCTTTTCTGGTACACGATCCGAACTTCCCTTGATGATTGACAACAAACACAAACCATACTCCAAATCATTCATAGAAGACCATGGTTCGAACACATATAATATGTCATAAGTTTATATTTATATACCTATTATTACGTTGATTTTATTGTGTTTATGATGTATTTTTTTTACAAAATCCATTTATCTTATATGGATTATATTATGATGGAATTATTTTTAAGAAACCCACTTTTTTGTTCCTGGGGTTACGCTATGGTGAATGGTTTATGTTTTATGGAACTTGTAAGAATGATTTTATTATGAGATGCGTGGGACATATATATCTGTCAAATTCATTGGGTAATGATTTTTATCTCATGATATAGACATGACTGTAACGAAAAGGTTATCTATTTTAGTAATATAGGACTGGAACGAGGAGTGAAATTGGTTCAGTAATGGACGTTGTCCGCTATGATGGCCTTAGCAATGATCCATCACTAATATGAAATGAGTTTCTATGGTTATGTGTGCATTCCAAGAAATTTCATGTATTATTTTATTACTATTGGGATTACATTGCACTTTTATGATTATTCCCATGACATGCAATTATGATCATTTATATACAGGATAAGATTTTAAACTGTTATGATCTTTTGATTTTGACATGATTGATATTTACCTTATTTACCCTTACTAAGAATTTGAGTTCACCCATTTATATGTTTCTTCTCCCCAGGTTATGAATAATGGTATTAAGAAATATATGTAAAAAATGAGTCTATTTATGACGAAATAAATGAGATATAATGTATATGTTTTATAAACCAGTTGTTTATGTTTGCTAGTTTATAAGGAACAAAGCCTATACGGTCCTAGAGTGGTTTTTGTTATGTTATGTAATAAATATTCTTCAATGTTGAATTAAAATATATATGTAAAATATGTGTCATTATATTACTTGAGCTTATGAAAAAGAATGATGAATCCATTGGTACTTACAAAGAAATGTTTTCAAACCCTTACAAGGTACACTTCTAGAATTTTCATCCAACCATAAAAGTGTTATTGATTTATTCTTATTTGGGTTAAAACCAAGTATTTTAATGGAATTATCCATAAGATACTTCATTAGATAATAATATATTCTGTGTTGTTATATAAAGGTAGAAATGTGAGTTCAAGTTTCATATCAATCTCATTATTTTAAAAATAAATAGAAGATGGATTTTAAGGGAAAATTTAAAAACCACGATGAAGCTAAGACAAGAATTTATTTATACTCAATGTCTATAAATAATCATGTTGGAGACTGTATTAAGAGGACTATTAAATATTTAATGTGTGAGAATGAAATTAATCGGGCAATTGACTATTGAAGTGATGGAAAAAAGATAGATAATGTCGTGAATATAGAAAAGGCTACATAGAATTCACCCCCCACACTTCAATGTTTCAAGTGAAATGAAAATGGTAATTATGAAGACCAATTCCCTAATCCAATAGTTCTCGATGATGATCGACTTCAACAAACACTTAAGGAAAAAGACAAAGGTAAATCATATGTGATCACTATTGGTGATATATAGTACTAAAATGAAGTAGTGGAATGATTGAGTGTAATAGGATTCTAGAATAATGTTGTAGAATCACTTTTATGGTGTTATGTAATATTGAAATATCTAAGTATTGATACACTATGGTTTTTCCATAAGTATTTTAGATCATATTCGGAATGGTACTGATAACCATGAAAGGTGATGTAGATATTTTTGGAAAACACGTGATTAAGAATTACCCTTAATATGTGCATAAGGTTGGAATAATGAAATAAATATATGTTTTTTAGTATTATTAAGCTTGGGAAAGATATAAAGAAAAATTGGTTTACGATATTAGGGATTGAGATTATTGAATTTTTAGTACATGGAAAGTGTTTATTTTTGAAATATTTCATGTTTTCACTAAGGTTCTATGTTAATTTACGTTATTACCATTTTCAATAGAATACATGATAATAGTTTTTATGTGTTTAGTGTCTGACGATTAATAGCTACGTCAATATTTTTGGGGGATTAATGATTAGTTAAATTTGAAAATTCAGTTACCTACTTTCATATGTTTTAAATTTTAATCCTTTGGATGGATCATAATGGTACCCACTTTTAAAATTGGTTGAATTTTTAGAGATTAAACTATTATCCAGCCATATAGATATTTATGAATATGGATAACATATTTTTACCTTTTTTGTGATGTTAAGTTATCATTTTCTAGATCTTATTATCTTTTAATTCATAAGGAATGAAAAATTCACCATAATTTCTTGGAATAAGAGAAAATTTGTAAATTGATCAACACACAATGAATGGATGAGATTATGATTAATCAAGTTAGTATTTATTATCATGAAAATTATTCATCTCTTGGGAATGAATATTCAAACCAAAAATTTTATCATAGTACCGTATTTTTCAATGAATCAAATGGTCCCTTATATCATCACATATTTATGGCTTTGTGAATATTAACTTTCTCCTCACCATGTTCTCTATCACTCTCCATAATAACTTGATAGTTAAATTTCTATTCAATGACCATGTTTTCACTTTCCACCTATGTTATCGTATGTGGGAACCTAGTTAGGAGTTAATTTCAGTAACAGTTTTGTTTCCAAATTTTCCTTTTCAAATGACGTTTTCGTATTCATTTTTACGATGTTGGTTTTTTATGAAAGAATCTTTAAAATATTAAACCTATGATAACCTAGATGAATTTGAATCATTAAAATTATTTTAAGGGGATATAATGTAAACATTAATATTTTTATAAAATAGACTTTAAAAAAAATTGATCTCATTGATGTCGGGTGTTACACGCAACCCCAGTTTAGCTTATGTTATACACAACACTAAGTTTCTATGAAACATCAATTTACTATTAGAATTATTCAAGAAATAAAATTATAATATATCTATTAGAATCACATATATTAACATAATTAAATGAATTATGAAATTATGATTTACACATATAAGTATAATTATTTTACAAATTAATTATAAATGAATGTAAATCCCTTTTTAAAATAAACGGAAATATATTTCTAAAAAACAATGCACATGTTTTTTTGTACAAATAGATAAAAAAATCACCCACGATGAATTATATTAATAAAATATATATTCAATCTAATTTTTAGCAGTCTTTTTATGTGTTTTCTAGATATTACATATAAAAAAATTCTATTTTACGCAAAAGAAGAAGAAGTATTTTTCTAAAAATGTAGTTTTCCACCTTTTGATGGAACACTTATTTTTTATATTATTTGTTACACTATTTTGAGTTATATTTGAAAAAAAATAAACTTCTTATTTCAAAATGGAGTATCAAATTTTAATTTGGTTTAATATTTGGTATTTTTTAAGAGGCTTCATGTTTTGTTGAATATTAAAAATATTTATTTTTATTGAAAATTGTATTTTATTTTAAATTCCTTAAAACGTAAAATAACATCTTTGAATATTTTTTAATTTCAATTAGTTAATTATTATTTAAATTAATCCAATTATTGTTTTCAAGAATGTTTTTTATACATTAATTTATTATAAAATCATTTTATGTTTTAAAAGGGATTTATTTCCAAAAAACTATTTTTTCATGGCATTTTACAGATTTTAATTTAACTTAAATTTAGAACCTTATATATTTTGAATTTTAAAAAATGGATATAAAATTTTTAATCATAACATAAAAATTTTATTAAATATTTTCCTTTTATATTTTTCCATCATGAATAGTAAATTTGGTAAATTTTGTTACCACGGTAAATGGAAAAGTTATTAATTTCGGTTACAAATTAAATTATTAAAAATATAAAACAACTCTAACACAATATAAAATTTTATTAAATGAATGAAATTCAACCCTCAATATATACGGATTTAAATAAAGTTGTTTAATTGAAACTTTTCAATGAAAATGAATTATATAATGTTATAATCAAAGGAAGACACAAAATGTCACTTTCATTGTCTTTAATATCACTTATGTGTCCACATAAAGAACAATTTATGTAATAAATGAATATTAAAGTACATTTTAACATAATAAATATATTTTCCAAATATAAATTTATTTCCAAATTTTTGGGTAACTTAAATAAGATTATCAAATCTATAATATTTTACTTAATAAAAATTTTAAGATTTCACATTATTGTTTTAAATAATATATCATTTTTATTAGGTTAAAAATAGTTACATTAAACTAAAAATATTAGTATGAAATATAAAATATTTATATTTTTCATAGTAATTTTTGTAAAATTTTAAATTTTAAATAATTAACTTTAATTCTTATGCAATTCTGGTGGAGCGCTTATGCAAGAAGAAGAAAATTAAATAAAATGTTTTTAATTAAAATTATAAGAACCCTTAAATGAACCTAAACATGAATAAATAAATTTTTAGGATTATACCTCAATCTTATTTTCCCAAGGGTCAAATTAATGAGCATTTGGAGCCACATGGATATGAATTAGACCCTTATAACATTTTATTTAAAGGGAATTCAAGTTGTTCACAAAACAGTTTTTAATTAGATTACTATTTTAATATATAGTTTTCTAGAAGTTTTTTTAGAAAAAAAATAGTAATTGAAAATATATTATATTTAAATTATTCATGAAAATTTATTTTTAATTTTTAGGAAAAAAATAATTACCTTAATGGAATTCACAACAATAATGAAGTAATTAATTAATTTTTTACTTAATCAAATTAATGATATTAAATTTGAATAAATAAATTTAATTTGAGATAATAAAAATATCCCATTAATTTTATATATAAAATTGACCTCTTAGTGATATAATAAAATATTTTTTTTCCTATTTAACATGTTATCTTGATATTTTAGAAAACCCAAGAAATAAACATTATCAAATTGACACAATTAATATTTTATCAAAATAATGTTTTATTAAATTATTTAAAAATCCTACAATATTATCTAAAAAATAATAATTATAATATAGTTTAAAAAGTTCTAAATATTTCATTTATGGCCTAATTTACATCAAATAAGTAAAAATTACGCTCTTTTAATATTGAACGATTTATTACCTTAGTTAAAATTATAATCGGTAAACTGAGGGTTAATTAAAATGATGATGTTTAAATTAATCCCAAAATATGTATAACATATATTGGATTATGATATTACAACCCTATATCATATCATATTTGAATATATTATGTTTTTTTGGAATTTTAAATGAGATTTAAATTATTATGAATTAATATATTTAAAAATTCTAAAGGTGACCACACCTCAATTATAAAAGGGAACCTCCTCCTTCAATTATTCATAAAACATTTAGCCTTCAAGATCAGACATAACATGACCACTTACATTATCAACATCAATATATTAATTATAGATGGTCTGGTCTTCTCAAAAGACTAACTCTAGTGTACCTAAAGGAGATCTAGAGGTAACTCGCCGAAGAAGAGGTATTTGTCTTTACCGCCTCCTTCAAGATTGTTTCTTCTTCAAAATCATCTTCATGTGTTTATTCCAATATAAAGTAATAAACCAAGTATCACCAATATTATGAGATGATATTATTTTTATGAAACAACCATATTTTGACCTTTTATCTATCATAATAAAAAGGAAATCCCCACATGTGCGTTTATACGACCTACCATCTTCACACAATGGTGTAATCCATTTTTCTCACCAATTTACTTGGATGGGTACAATTATGAGAATAATAAATATTTATTATTATTATGACATGATATGTATTATATAAATATACATATAAAAACCACTTCCTTACTATTTCACCATGAAGTGAATTATATCATCTCCTGTGTGTGCATACAACCTATAGTCTCCCTGACGCGATGCAATTCATTCTCCAGGATCACCATTAAATAATGATTATATAGATGTATATAACAAATAAATATGATATCTATTACCTTAATATCATTCCTTAATTTATTTAAATATATACTATTCACAATAACTATGAATTATAAGAATAAACATGCATAAGAAATTAAAGTAGTTAACACCCGAAAAAAGAGAAAAAATGAAATATTATTTAAAATAATGTGAGAATATGATAATATATGGTTTCATAAAAATTAATATGGTTCTATTATAATTTATTAATATTATTTAATTCATCATACATGAGTTTTAGATAAATATAAAGGAAAGAAGACCTAAGGTAAGGGTTAATTTCACAATATTATTATTATCTAGGATTGATTATATGTATATATTTACAGAGTTATATTTATATTACATGTACATGTTTTTTAAATATATATTCTAAAATATAATGAATATTCTTATCAAATTTTTTAAAGTCATTTTAACCCATTTTTTATTTTTACTAAATGGTTTGGAAGTAATCTTTTTGTCATTTTCCTATCGAGGTACTTTTTATCTAATCTAAAAAAACTACAAGAAGAATGTTTTTTAACTTATAAGACATAAAAAGGTTTTCCAAATTACATGATGACCTAATGAATTTAATTTTACCTTAAAATATTAAAAGGTTATTTTCAAATAAAATATTTTCTTTGAAAATTTCTCAACACTTTATGTAATTGTTTTTTAAATAAAAAGCATATTTTTCTCAAAAATTAAATTTCAAATTATATTTAAAATATAACTTATGATTTAATGGAGATATTTTTCATGTATGTTATACATATTATTCCAATAGTTATTTTATGTTTATAATGGAATGATATTTATGAAACACATTTCTTTCCATTGGTTATATTATGATTAAATGATGTTTATAAAATCCATTTCTTATCATGGGCTCTCATATAATTAATGATTTATGTCATTATGGCACACATATGTACGGTATTCATTATGTGTTAGGTGGGAACTATATCTACTTCCAATGCATTGGGTAAATATTAATATCTCATAAAATAGATATGGATGGGATGAGAAATGTTCTTAGTTTAGTAATACAGGTCTGGAATAGGAGTCAAACTCGGTTCAATAACACAGGGCTAAAATGAGGAGTGAAGTCTGTTAATTAAAGGATATCATCCAGTATGATGGTATTTGAATTTTCCTTGACTAATATAGAAATGATTTTATTTTCTTAGGTGTTTTTGAAAATTCCATATTTTCTATCACATTTATTCTTTTATGATTTATGTATTAATAATTTTTTTATGACTCAAGATTTTAATAATTGATATACAGGGTATAATTCTCATATTCTTATACTCTTATGTTTATATTATAATTAATAAATCCTTTTTTTAGTCTTACTAGGTATTTTATCTCACCCTATTCATATGTTTATTGTCCCTAGGTTATAAAGAAAGTTTTTTTGGTAGGAATACAAAATGGGATGATCTTTGTGGGAAAAATTGAAGATATTTCACTAGACTATAGGTTTGTCTTCAAAGTTTCTAAAGGCACTAAAATTATATATAATTTGGGTGTGCCTTTGGTTATTCCAAAAATATGATGTAATATCTATGCAAGTCAAAAATGGGGTGTTATAGAGAATTTTGAAATTTAATTTTAATCATGTGTATAATTATAGAATTATTTTTGTGTTGAGTAATTTACTTATGATTATCATACCCTGCAGTTTATTTTGATTTACTTATTATTGGTTGGTATTCCCTAAGTGATTTCTCTATTTTTTTGAACTTCTATACCAAATATTATTTGGTCTAACATTTTCATATTATTTTATGAGTACATCTATTGAGATATACATGGTGAATGTGAACTGATGATAACAATTATTATAATTTTAACGAGACTATAATTCAATAAGTACACTTTTAAAATGATTGAGGCATTCCTTATTGATCTATTTATCTTGAAACCCACTTGTACATTTATCTTTCTGAAGCCTATAGAATCCATGAATGACCTTGTTAGGATTGATTCAAGTTACAAGCCCATTTTATCCCTTTCTAGACTACTATTGATATAATTTCATTACTTACAGTTGAATAAGTTTGGGGGATAAATTCATTACTAAGGGACATTGGATTCTTACAATTGAGGATATGTACGACGAATGTTTAACATGATCTATGGGATGTGGTACCTAGTTTTTATGATGTACCATTCATGATTATGTTATAAAAAAAATAAAATAATTTTAATATGGGTTATGTATTATGAATAGAAAAAATCTCTATTACAAGACCAATTAATCTTATGATGGATCATAAGATTTTAGGTGATGGATACAATATCTTCTTTGACATAACTTTTAAAAAAGAGAAACTGGATACTTTCATTTCTCTTTTATGACCCATCCATGGACCTTCTCTAAGATTTTGTGATTGTGGAGATGTTGATTTCTGGATGATATTTTTCATTGCATTATTCATGATGATCATGTATTATAATTGAGAGATTACCATCCTTTTAGCTTTATTTTTATCATCTACCACCCACCATAAACCATATATTAATTTGAACATTATTTGAGAAATCCTAATGATTAATTGTGTGTTAATATTTATAGAGGGTAGATGTTAGGACCAATGAAGGCCTATGGTTAGGAACATGATTTCAAGTAATGAGCATAACTCTGGTTTCATTTGACCTTGAGTGATGAGAGAAAATTCATGGTGAGGTAAATTTCAATATGGGTATAACTTTATTGAAAAATTTGAAAAATATAATTAATGGAAGAAAGGATCTAAATAAAGAACATAAACATAAGGCATGACTGCATTTAATTTCATGAGGGATTCTAGAGGATTTTATTTTTTCACAAACACTAAGCTTTATTTTCTTGATTGTAATGCATTTTTTATTGTTAAATTTTTTGAATTTGAAATATTTTTTGAGATACATTTTTCTTGAGGATAATAAATTTTACAAGTGTGGGGGAATTTGATAAGCTATATATATATTTTTTTCATTTACTAAATATCTATTCATTATTTGTAAGATTATTCATTGGGTTTTGGTTTGTTTTTTAGGAAATAGTAAATAAATTATCAAAAGAGGAAATTATTAAATTCAATAATTTCAAATATTTCACAACATGAAACATGATAATTATGTGAATTTTTCAAGAACCGAACCCATGTGAGCTGAAGGATATCCCATGAAATTGGTACAATCCATGAATAATACAAATAAAATTCAATACATGATCTAATTTCATTAAATGATGTGAACAAATCAGATTTTGAAATGCTGAAAACTCGATCCGTGAAATCTAGAAGAAATCCAGCAGATACAATATTTCTAATGACTTTTGTGGATCTGATTTCATGATGTAAATTTCAATTAATTGTCGTTAATGTTTTAGGGTATAAGTTAATTAAATTAATATCTCAATGTGAAACCTTTACATTCCATGACTCTTATGGGTATATAAATATTCAACATATAATTAATAAATGGAGAATACCATGTTTCTTTTTTTCCTCCATGCTTTCATCTCTTCCCTTATCAAACTCTATTTTCCTATATTTTTATTCCTATTTTATTTTTCCTTTGCTGGGGAGAATCCTTATAAGAATCATGGATTACTTGTTTATATTTTGACTTATTTTCAATTCCAATTTTCTATTTCAAACCTAATTACTACATTCTATTTCTTGTTACATTATTTAGGTAAGTTTCTGATTAATTTTAAATTTTTTTAATCATGTATTTATCTATTCAGAATTTTTTAATTCTCATGTGAAGCAGGTTTCAAATTTATTTTTTATCTAATTTCATTATTATCATGAACATATAACCCTCTTGGGTTAGGGGTTGAGAGTTGGGTTTTTTAAAACATAATGAATCCTTATATAAAAATATGCATAACCATGTGGCTAGTAATTAAGTTAAGAATTATTTTTAATCATATTCTGTTGCACAACCATGATTAGGATAATTGGAATATAAGGACACTAAAATAGATGGAGTTGAGAAGGTTAGGTCCAATAGCTTGTGACATTTTATTCATTTTGAATCTACACCATATGAACCTAGGTTATTGATTACCTCTAGACCAAAGATTGTTTTTCTTTTATAGGTATATCTGATTGGTTTGACCAAAACCAATTGGTTAATTTTTCACTGCTTCACAACTTATCCCATTGGACTATCCCAAGATAGATTTTGGATTACCTTTGGCATAATCCCTTAAATGGCCCCTCATGTGTCCCTTTCACATGAATTAAACTAAACTATGTAATACATATTAAACCAAACCCACGAGATTTACATGAGGAATACATCTACCATGTTTTAATTTCTAGGTTACCAGCTTTCCTACCTGGTCCTTTTGGATTCAATGACCTACCTCTATGTTATGACTTTATAGCTAGTGTAGTCTGGGACTTATGAATTTATAATCTAAAAAATACCCATGGGAAATAAATGATTTTGCGATGTCTAGTCATCTTTTGACACAATATTTCTCATGATACCTATTGATACATAGCGGAGATAAATAATTTTAATCCCTACCCATCACATAATTTTTTTAATTCAACCGTCATATGAATAGAGTATCTAATCAATGAAATAAATAATTTTCTATATAAAACCACATAAATAATATCTATATAGAAATAATGGATATATTGATTGTCAATATTTCCCAAGTTAAGGTAATAATTTGGATCACTTTGTGAATATCCATATATCAATATGAAACTATAGGATATTCATAATGAAATAAAATTATATTTCTAAAAAGGGATGATAATGGAGTAGTGGTGTAGGATGATTCCATCATATAAGGACATCAACCAGAATTATTCATTGGATAAAATATTTTATAATATAAGGAGACTAAATAAATGATAGAAAGATTCCCTAAAAAATTAGGATAATGTGACTCACATATTTAATATGCATAAAGGATACAAAATTTCCTTAAAAAGAAACATCCAACTCTATATACTTTGAGATAAAAGGGGAACTTTCTCAAAAATCACGTTTAATACACTTGGGAACCAATAAATTCCCCACTAGATACACCACATCTATCCTTATGACATAAAAATTCCCCCAAATAGAAATAATACATCCTTAATATCACAAATATAATGCATATATATGTATTTGGATATGGAGTTTTAATCAATGTAAATAATTTGGAATTATAATGAATTTAAATGTGGTAAAATGAAAGGTAATAATGATATATAATTTATATTATAATAATTATTTGATAATAGATAATCATAAAAACATTTTATAGTGAAATTAAAAATAATTGGGATAGATTACCCAAAATATAGTAAGAGAAGTGATTAAGAACGCTTACCATGAAAAGTGTCTTCTTAAAGAATATATAAGAACACCTTAGAAGTATGATAACTCTATGATATGACTATTTAGAGGAAATATTATAGAAGAAACATAATAATTTATTTTTTAGTGAAGGTTAATGGGGGTATGAGAGGGTATTTATAGAATATTAGAGAGAATTTCATATTAATTTTTGGACTTAGTCTTTAGAAATATTGGTTGTGTATAATGAATAAACATTGAATTAACGACTATAACGTCCCAACCCCAGTTACCCATATTCAGTGCATTATTACATAACATTGGAATGATCACAAATGATCATGTCTTGAAAGACCGATTAGTTTAGTATCCTTGGAAACACTAGATATATTCATATGTCTTACATTACATCATAAGGTAAAAAAACTACAACAACATATTGTCTTCATATACCCTCATAATATCCCTACAGGTCATTCATAAATTACTTCTTCACAACCTGGTAAAAATAAAACATTGAAAGGGGTGAGCTCAGATGGTCAGTAAGGATAACAATATAGCAGATGCTTTCATAGATAAGCATAAACACTTAAAGAAATTTATAACTAAAAAAAATCCTTTTAAACATGAACTAAAGCATAATATAGCAAGGATAAAATGAAATTATACCATTTACTTATTCACATGGATATTCTACTAGTCGAACAATCACATGCAATATCAATAACCACTTTCATAATGATGGAAGGCATAATTCCAGACTATCATAACCACATAGCCAAGGCCTCGTGCCAAGACTACAAATAAGATTTTTCCAAGGCCTTGTGCCAAGACACTAGTTTGTCTCATGAGAGATACCGATGCATCGAGGAGCTATAGAGGGCTCTACCCATCACTTACAAAGTCCAATGCATTCCTCATATGAAAAGTTTTAAACATAACATAAACAATCATATTAAAACTAGCATACGAAATGTCAATACTTTATCTACAACCCATGAATGGTATAAAAATAGCACATCCACAGTCAAAAATAACTCATTAGATAGAATATGGAATATTTTATTGTATCATATTAACCTCAATCGATTATGATGAAGGATATTGACATAGATGAAAATAATCATCAAAACAATTAGAGTGAAATATCCCCCTTTTTCTTGAAATCAATTAAAAGTCACACTATTTGTCAAGAATCCATTTAAAATAGATTTTATAATCAATGTTTTCCATACCACTATGAAAATTTTAAAAGGAATTTTGATTTTAAAACGTTAATTTCCATATAAATAAATATTTAAAACCATTTTTAAAACATGGACATTAATGAGAAAGATTTAGAATAATCAATCATTAAAACACTTAAAAATGTATTCTAGTTAGAGTTTCAAACCAAAAGAGAGAAACTTGAATAGAAATAATTGAGGTAATAAAAACATTATAATATCATGAGAATAAATTGATTCATGATATACTATGTCAAAGTACATTATATACACCATATAAAAGTGATTTGGTGTATAACAACAAAGAAGTCTCAATAAAATGTAAATTGAGATGAATTCTCTTATAATGACCATATCCTTTGGTTAAGGATAAATCAATGACATAATTATGTGTTAAAAGTATAAATACACTCAATATGATTGGATATTTAGTGTAAATCAATCAAATGACATTCACACATATTCTTGTAAAAACAACACCAATGAATTGGATATTTAACTCAACACATGAAGATTGAGTTAAAATTACTCCTATCAAGTTCGTAACGATGACTTGAGAATTATTAAATGGATTGATTATGTGTATAATAATTATATCCATAGAAAGGGGAGTGGAAATTATGACATAATCAAATGAATAGTGATTCTTCACATAATCTTGGAGTAAAATAATCAATGAAGTATGCATAAAGCCGAATGAGTGGAAATTGAAATTTCAAATTCCCTTATTGATTTGGTAGCATACAAAACATACAAACATGAAAGAAGGATCATACAATGATGATTTAAATATACATGAATTAAAGTATATTACACAATGAATACAAACATGGGCAGTATACACACCACATGTAATAAATAAGTGGTGAACAATGGAATTCTCACGGAATTAAAAGTGAGATAAGAAACCCCTTACTTTGTACTTTTTCCTTGGTAGAAGGTAGGTTAACCTATAGTATAATGGTGAAATAATTGTTATTGAATTATACAGGAATCACTTACTTACATTAATATGATATCATATATGATCTTTTAACATTGATTTGTTAATAATATCTTAGTATTATCGTCATTTTGGGTGTTAACTTACTCGTTTTCCTTTATATTATTTGTTACGTAAGTCGTGTTTGTTATGGATAGGTTGTATCTTATTCATATAAATAATTATATCATGTTCTTAGACATTATTTTTAATCATCAAATGATAACTATACTTGAATGGATACGATGAAGAATGAATCTCATCGCATTTGTGGAGACGGTAGTCTGTACGTACGCACGAGTGACAATATCATTCGTTTGATGTTAAAATTATATATAATTGGATGTTATATAATATAGAAAGAATAATTATCATGTTATATTTATTATTTACATGAATTAAACATCATTATTATACCCATCCAAATAATAATTTATTGAATGACAATTACACCATGACGTGGAGACGGTAAGCCGTACGTACGCACATATGGTGACATGCCATTCAAAGGATGGATAGAATACTGAATATGGTTGTAACATATTTATAATAACATCACAGTATATAGAAGATACTGGAGTTATTGTTTTAGAATATAAATAACAAAGAAATAAGAAGTTGAAGAATAATGGAACTTGAAAGTGGGTGGTGAAAACATTACCTCTTCTTCGGTTTCTTCCTTTTGATTTGATCAAAAGGGCTCCTTAGGTTGGCTTTCGGATCAAACTAATGCCTATAGGTTGTAGTGAGGGAAGTTGAGAGAGTATTTGGTCAGGGTTTGGCCATGCAAAAAGGATTTTAATGTGTGAATTAGTGAGAAGGGGGAGTGCCCTTTTATAAGAGGGGTGAGGGGCACCTTTGGAAAAGCTAAAAATTTTATTGTATAATAAATTCATATTCGGTTTATAGTGGCTACAAAGTGAATTATTTAAAGGTTAAGGTGGGGATGGGTCGAAAACCACTCAACCAATAGAATTTAGACAGGTTTTGTTCATTATATCAACCTTATCTTTTAGTTTTACCTCTTAGTTAATTAGTTTGACACTTACCATGTCACTTTGTATTTTAATATTATATAGTTAATAAACATACTATATACCTCTAAGATACCCCAAAGTGGTCCATTAATGGTACACCTATCATGATATAATTATCTTGGCCAAAACTTATATTTTTAGGAATTGAATATCAATTAATAATATAATATTTGTTTTAAAAACTCTTTTATGTCAATTTTGACACTATTTGGAAAATCGATTTTTGAGAAAATAATAACAGAATGATTACTTAGAAAAAAGTTAATTAAATAATTACTAACATTTCATATTAACCTAGAAAATTAGATTAATTCATAAAAAGTCTCAAATTTTAATTATTTGGGTATTTATAACATCAATTATTTTAATTTTTCACTATTATGGTAAGTACTGCATCACCATTGTGTCATAAATAAATTACATTATTTAATATATAAAAATTATAAATAAAATAAAATTATGTAGAAAATAGTTTTAGCTTTCTAATGAATATTTACAATAGAATTTATATAATGTATAACCCTATATTAAAAATTTTTTAGTAAATAATATTTGATTTTAACTCTTTAAACTCTTCTTTGAATTAAATAATAAAAATGTCCTAATCTAATACAAGTGGACCCAAATGATAATATTTTATTTCTAAGGTTATTTTTGGTCGAGATAAACTTGTCCAATAGAATTAGGACATGTTTTAGGGTAATATTAATATCATTTTTACCCTTAATTATTCTATTTACTTTTAACCATGGTAAATGAAAGTAAAAGGTTACTATTCACCAAAAATTATTTTCATCTCATTGAACCACATATTACTCCTTGATATTAACCATGTCTCTCGGATTTTTGAAATTCCACTCACAGAAGCGGTAAAATTAAGTTTTATGAATAATTCAGTTTTTTTAACTACCACTTAGTGGTTTCACTATTCATAAAAAAATGAATGTTTCCAGAAAAATACCAAAAATTAGGCCTAAGATATATTTGATATTATGAATTCAAAAATTATGTCTATTTTACCAAATTCAAAACATATCAGATTCATTAATTAATTTAAAAATTAATTCCCGTCGTCAAAACAAATAGCGTGTTTTTAAGAGATAATAACTATCACAAGATTGACACTGGTTTATGTCTGGTTTAAATGTAAAATTACATCAAATGACCAAAATTGTATTAAATGGTAAAAATATATTATAAATATACTTTAAAACCACTCAAATTAATAATTTATATCTATTAATTATTTCGATTAAAAAATTTTTTTTAATTAAAATTTAGTAATTTTCACTATTCATCAAAATATTAAAGTTATCCGAAAAGTACCAAAATTTTACCCTAAGCTAATTTGGATATTACAAATCCAAAAATGAAGTACACTTTGAATGATAAAATTTATAAAATTTCAAAAGGTAGGTATTATTATTCATAACGGCTAGTTTGATTGGTTGTGGTGTGTTAGAATCTCGAAGTTGTGTACAATGCAGGCCATTGCATTATTCAAAGGGAAATGTACTGTGGAAGCTTGGGGTGTTACATTCTCCCCTCATTCAATAAATTGCGTCCTCGTAATTTTTTTTAAAAATCGGTTTTGAGAATATAATGGAAAGTCCCACATCGGAAAAAGAGTCAATAAAATTATCACTTTAAAAGAAAGGAAGAGAGGTATAAAGGTCACCCAAGATAACCCATACTAGGATTCCATGTAGGATAACATGAATATGGATGATAAACTAAGTGTTATGTTTTGGTGGAGAGGGATAGAAAACATGATCAGGAGAAAGTTAACAATAATAAAATCACAAACTTGTGTTGGGACAAACGGTCATTAGTCTCCCAGTAGGAAAAATAAAAGGACAACATTTTTTGTTTTAAGTTACATTACATTAGGACGAGGAATTCATTTATGGTATTGACTGAGAACATAAGGATATATTCTTACTTTTTACGAAGAGTTTCATTCTTTAATAAATTTTTACCACTAACACATTTTTTTAACAATGAGTATTCAAGAAGACTTGGTCATAATGGAAGAGCTAGAATAAACTTCTATAGAAATACATGATCCATATAGGATAAACTATATATTTACCTTATCTTTAGAGATTAATAAAAACCAAAATGGTTAGTATAATATCTGATGATCCCCCAAATGGATATTCCATTAGAGAAAAAAAAACACTAATCTTAATTTCTAAAATTAAACCATCAATACCCTAAAGTTAAATAAATACCATTCAATAATCAATTGTCCTTAAAATCCTTCAATATAATCCAAACTAATATTGAAACCCATAACTTATAATAATGTAGTCTTCCACATTAAATTGTATCTCCAAATGACATTAATTACTCTTAAAGTCACATAATTAAAATTAATTAGCCTAATAATTTCCACAAATAACCCAAATCATTACAAATCCACAATAAAAACATAGATAAAAATCCACCATTACTCCTCAAATTAAATCCCATACTATTTTATTTTCTTTGGGCATATATTGTTCACAAAAAAGTGAACAACTTCCAAAATATCATTTATCACTTAATCACAAAATCATTTTCCTATACTAAGGGTATTCATTTGATAAGACATAGGATCCCAAATCAAATTATTATTAATCAATAAAATCATTTAACTAAAAATAATAGTCACACTAACCAGGGACTTCACGTAGTCCAGTGGTAGACGATAAATCCCAATCGCACTTTGGTTGTGGGTTCAATTCCCACAGCTTTGTCAGACACGACGGGTTGTTACACGGTCTGCGTGTTGTCCTTTTTCAAAAACTATATTTTATAACATTACCAAAATGAGATAAATTCCTCAAAATAACCATAAGATAATTTAACCACAAATCTTATCTCATACCTTGCATTTTCATCCCAAATTATAATAACTTATAATTTCCTCAAACCTAATGATCATATATAACCAAATGGTTATTTATAACTATATCTACAAGAGAAAAGATAATTCATCCTCAAATATCATTCTCACATGGAAAACACTAGGGTTATAAATATAAGAGAAAATTATTCCAAAGTAAACCCATCAACAAGGAGCACTAATACTTTTCAAACATTTCTCCAACCATTTATTCCCACATAGCTTCTTCTTTGACCATGAAAATATCCTATAGAATAGGGAATTCACTCGGTTAATGGCCAGGTCCCCTACATTTACAACAAATGACCGTAAATGGACTCTTAGGACCATTTTTATCCTCTTCCATAGTATTCTTCATTTTTATTCGGCAATTCTTCACTGTATGTCCTTCCTTCCCACATGTAAAGAATTTCTTTGTCCCATTAAGACACTTTCCTCGGTGTCTCCTTCCACATTTCCTGCATGATGGAAATTGAGGATTCCTTTCTCCATGGTCTCCACTACTGGAGCTCTTATCATTCATCACCTTTGTCTTCTATGTTGATTCAGGGAATTGGTTAATATATATACTATTGATCATATTTTTGAAAAATTGATTTGGCATAAAGAAAATATCTTTTACGCCTATCAAAATTCCATTTTGATCCTCATTGCCACCATCATTCCCACCTTTTACATCATTCTCAAAGTCACTATGACTTCCTTGGAATCTAGCCATTGACTAAAACCAGAAAGCATTGTATGAGTAACAGTAGTCATAAAATCATTTGGAGATTAACATGTCACCATATTCTCAATTTGAAACACAATAGGATTCACAAAGGTAATTTACTCTCATCTTATATATATAATACTTCAAATTGGTTTGTAAAGAAATGTAAATTATCCTAAGAATATCCCCTAGAAGTGTCGTAACCAAGAGTGCAGCATGACCCATTTTCGTGCACCAGTTCCTCTTCGAGTCTAGCTCAGAGCGGTGTTTTTTGGTTTTACCCCTAGGTACATCTGTGCCAGAGACGCCTCTACCTGCTCGTATCCAGACATGGATGTATTTCTCGAAAAACTCGCAAAATCTCTACAATACCAAAATTCTATGAAGTTCTTATATACTAATCCTCAAAGTTCATCTTAGGTCTACGTGCTCTAATCAGAGTTTATCTAAATCTAGTTTTCAAGTTTTGTAGTAAACTTTCTCTGATACCAACTGTAACGCCCCGACCCTAGTTATCCAGAGTCGGTGCATTATTTCATAACATTGGCATGATCACAAAGGATCAAGTCTCGAAAGACTGATTATTTTAGTATCCTTGAAAACACTAGATATATTCATAAGTCTTACATTACAACAGAAGGTAAAAAAACTACAACAACATCTTGTCTTAAAATCCCCTCATTGTATCCCTTCAGGTCATTCATAAATTACTTCTTCACATCCTGGGAAAAATAAAACATTGAAAGTGGTGAGCTCAGATGCTCATTAAGGTTACCAATATAGCAGAAGCTTTCATAGATAAGAATAAACACTTAAAGCAATTTATAACTAAAAAAAGCCTTTTAAACTTGAACTTCAGAATAATATGGAAAAGATAAAATGAGATAATTCCATTTACATATTCACATGGATATTCTACTAGTCGAACAATCACATGCAATATCAATAACCACTTTCATAATGATGGACTGCATAATGCTAGACTATCATAACCACACAGTCAAGGCCTCGTACCAAGACTATAAATAAGATTTTTCCAAGGCCTTGTTCCAAGACACTAGTTTGTCTCATGAGACCTACCGATGCATTGAGGAGCTATAGCGGGCTCCACCAATCACTTACTAATTCCAATGCATTCCTCATATGAAAATTTTTAAACATATCATAAACATTAGTAATAAATCTTTCATACGAAATGTCAATACTTTATCAATAAACAATGAATGGTATAAAAATAGCACATCCACAGTCAAACATAACTCATTCTATTCAATATGGAATATTTTATTGTATCATATTAACCACAATAGATAATGATGAAGGATATTGACATAGATGAATATAATCATCAAAAAAATTAGAGTGAAATATCCCCCTTTTTCTTGAAATCATTTAAAAGTCACACTATTTTTCCAGAATCCATTTAAAATAGATTTAGAATCAAAGTGTCCCATACCACTTTTAATATTTTAAAAGTAATTTTTATTTTAAAACGTTAATGTCCATATAAATAAATCTTTAAAACCGTTTTTAAAACATGGACATTAATGAGAAATATTTAGAATAATCAATCTTTCAAACACTTGAAAATGTATTCTAGTTAGACTTTCTAACCAAAATAGAGACACTTGAATACAAATAATTGATGTAATAAAAACATTATAATATCATGAGAATAAAGGGATTCATGATATACTATGTCAAAGTACATTATATACACCATATAAATGTGATTTGGTGTATAACAACAAAGAAGTCTCAATGGAATGTAAATTGAGATGAATTCTCTTATAAAGACCATATCCTTTGGTTAAGGATAAATCAATGACTTAATTATGTGTGACAAATATAAATACACTGAATATGATTGGATATTTAGTGTTAATCAATCTGATGACATTCACACATATTTTTGTAAAAACAAAAACAATGAATTGGATATTTAACTCAACAAATAGAGATTGAGTTAAAATTACTGTTATCACGTTCATACCGAT
The DNA here is from genome assembly GCA_963277665.1 of Viscum album. Taxonomy (NCBI): domain Eukaryota; kingdom Viridiplantae; phylum Streptophyta; class Magnoliopsida; order Santalales; family Viscaceae; genus Viscum; species Viscum album. The sequence goes on along the minus strand of OY728134.1, from coordinate 626,418,877 downwards.
GACATGAGAATTTATCCATGGAGTGATTATGTGTATAAAAATTATATCCAAAGAAAGGGGAGTAAAAATTATGACATAATCAAATGAATAGTGATTCTACACAAAATCTTGGAGTAAAATAATCAATGAAGTATGCGTAAAGCCGAATGAGTGGAAATTGAAATATCAAATTCCTTTATTGATTTGGTAACATAAAAAACATACACCCATGAAAGAAGGATCATACAATGATGATGCAAATATAAATGAATTAAAGTATATTACGCAATGAATACAAACATGGGCAGTACACACAACACATGTAATAAATAAGTGGTGAATAATGGAATTCTCACGGAATTAAAAGTGAGATAAGAAACCCCTTACTTTGTACTTTTTCCTTGGTTGAAGGTATGTTAACCTCCTGTATAATGGTGAAATAATTGTTATTTAATTATACAAGAATCACTTACTTACATTACTATGAAATCATATATGATCTTTTAACATTGATTTGTTAATAATATCTTAGTATTTTCGTCATTTCGGGTGTTAACTTACTCGTTTTACTTTATATTCTTTGTTATGTAAGCCGTGTTTGTTATGGATAGGTTTTATCTTATTAATATACAGAATTATATCAAGTCCTTAAACATTATTTTTAATCTTCAAATGAGAAGTATACTTGAATAGATATGATGGAGAATGAATCTCATCGCGTTCGTGGAGATGGTAGTCCATACGTACGCACGAGCGACAATATCATTCTTTTGATGTTAAAATAATATATAATTGTATGGTATAACATATAGACAGACTAATTATCATGTTATATATATTATTTACATGAATTATACATCATTATTATACCCATCCAAATAATAATTTATTGAATGACAATTACAGCACGACGTGGAGACGGTAAGCCGTACGTACACACGTATGGTGACATGCCATTCAAAGGATGGATAGAATACTGAATATGGTTGTACCATATTTATAATAAAATCAAATTATATAGAAGATACTAGAGTTATTATTTTAGAATTGAAATAACAAATAAAGAAGAAGTTGAAGAAGCAAGGAACTTGAAAGAGGGTGGTGAAAACATTACCTCTTCTTCAGGTTCTTCCTTTTGATTTGATCAAAAGGGATCCTTAGGTTGGATTTATGATCAAAATAAGGCCTCTAGGTTGTAATGAGGGAAGTTTACAGAGTATTTGGGTAGGGTTTGGATGAGCCAAGGGGCTTTGAATGTGTGAATTAGTGAGAAGGGGGAGTTCCCTTTTATAAGAGGGGTGAGGGGCACCTTTGGAAAAGTTAAAAATATTATTTTATAATAAATTTATATTCTGATTCTAATGGTTCCAAAGTATATTATTTAAAGGTTAATGTGGTTATGGATCGAAAACCACTCAACCAATAGAATTAAGATAGGTTTGGGTCATAATATTAACCTTAACATTTAGTTTTAACTCTTAGTTAATTAGTTTGACACTTACCATGTCACTTTGTATTTTTATATTATATAGTTAATAAACATACTATATACCTCCAAGAGACCTCCAAGTGGTCCATTAATGACACACCTATCATGATATAAGTCTCTTGGACGAACCTTAGATTTTTAGGAATTGAATATCAATTAATAATATGATATTTTTTTTAAAAACACTTTTATGTCAATTTTGACACTATTTGGGAAATTGATTTTTGTGATAATCATAGCAGAATGATTATTTAAAAAATGTTAATTAAATCATTCCTAACATGTCATATTAACCTATAAAATTAGTGTAATTCTTAAAAAGTCTCAAATTATATTTATTTGGGTATTTATAACATCAATTATTTTAATTGTTCACTATTATGGTAATTACTGCATCACCATTGTGTCATAAATAAATTAAATTATTTAATGTCTAAAAATTATAAATAAAATAAAATTATTTAGGGAATCTTTTTATATTTCTAATGAATATTTAAAATAGAGTTTATCTTATTTATAACTCTATATTAAAAATGTTTTAGTAAATAAACATTGATTTTAACTCTTTTAACTCTTCTTTGAATTAAATAATAATAAATGTCCTAATCTAATCCAAGTGGACCTAAATGATAATATTTTATTCCTAAGGTACTTCTTGGTCGAGATACACTTAACCAATAGAATTAGGACATGTGTTAGGGTAATATTAATATCATTTTTACCCTTAATTACCCTATTTACTTTTAACCGTGGTAAATAAAAGTAAAAAGTTACTATTCACAAAAAATTATTTTCATCTCATTGAACCAAATTTTACTCCTTGATATTAACCGTGTCTCTAGGATTTTTGAAATTCCACTCACAGAAGTGGTAAAATTAAGTTTTATGAAAAATTCAGTTTTTTTAACTACCACTTAGTGGTTTCACTATTTATCAAAAAAATGAAAGTTTCCAGAAAAATAACAAAAATTAGTCCTAAGCTATATTTGATATTATGAATTCAAAAATGATGTCTATTTTACCAAATTAAAAACATATCAGTTGCATTAATTAATTTAAAAATTTATTCCCGTCTTCAAAACAAATAGCGTGTTTTTAAGAGATAAAAACTATCAAAAGATTGACACTTGTTTATGTCAGGTTTAAATATGAAATTACATCCAATGACCAAAATTGTATTAAATGGTAAAAATATATTCTAAATACACTTTAAAACCACTCAAATTAATAATTTATCACTATTAATTATTTCTATTGAAAAAATTGTTTTTAATTTAAATTTATTAATTTTCACTATTCATCAAAATATTAAAGTTATCCGAAAAGTACCAAAATTTCACCCTAAGCTAATTTCGATATAATTAATCGAAAAAGGAATTCCATTTTGAAAGATAAAATTTATAAAATTTAAATAAGTAGGTATTACTATTCATAACGGCTAGTTTGATTGGTTGTGGTGTGTTAGAATCTCGAAGTTGCGTACAATGCACGTCATTGCATTATTCATAGGGAAACGTATCGTGGAAGCTTGGGGTCTTACAAGGATGTTTATAAACTATAGTTTTTTAATTTTATAACATGTATTAATTATAAATTTACTCACTTGAGAGTTGAAATCCATTTTTTATAATTGCTTTATCCAAGAAAAAGATTTTTTTCCTGAGAAATGTTTTGAATACATTAATTTTCTATTTCGACTTCAAAAATTCCATTTTTGGTTTAAATAATGATTTTTAAACTTAAAAATACATTATTTTAATAAAATTAACATTCTTTTTGGTTTTTGTTCACTTAAATAATTATTAAAACATTTTTACCTCATAATGAGTTTTTAATACTTACCATTTGTTCATACCATATTCCACTATTTACCCAAGAAAGCAGCTATCTCAGAAAACTATAAAAAATTCATCATTAGATGATTTTGATATGATAATTATAAATTTAATGTCTTTTTTTGAAAATAATTTTACATAAATGGGAAATTTAATTATTAAATAAAACTCCCAATGTATTCCTAAATCATAATTTTGGCAACAAAAATTCAAAATTTCTTTTTTTAATAAATTTTAATTTTATTCTAATATATATGTTTGTAATTATATAAATATTCATTTATCAATAACATTTTTAATAATATAAATTATATTATTGTTAAATTATTTTATGAATTTTATTGTAATGTTTTATGTATAACTATAACATTATAATTAAAATGGTTATATTGGGAAGTTTCTATTCCAATAGTCACCTTACCCTTGGATGGTCATATTATCCATTTTAAATAAATTTCATTTAAACTTATAAATTCATTCGTATAATTTTATATGTTTTTATATCCATTATATTCCTTTTCTTATTATTTATTTATAATAGTAATAGACCTATTATATTTTAATTTTTTTTAGTGTATGGTCCGTTGGGTTTCAATATTTTAACACTCGATAATATTTTTATCTCTTATGTACCACTAGTTGAGGTAGTTATCAAGAAGTTAATTTTCTAGTGTGTACTATACAAGGATGATGAAATCACCAAGATTGCTTCATGTTATGGATATTGAAATAAGATATTTATTTGTTATATTCATGTATTAGGTATTATATGCCCCCTTAAATAATTACATCCATGAAATTTTTGGGTATAAATCAATCCATGAAAAAATTAGGTGTTTCTTCTTCATTACAACCCAGGAACCCGTTTATCCTCTTAAATCTTGTGATAATTAAAAGTACCTTCATAAATTGAGTTATTAAATTTCCCAACATTTTGTACCTAGTAATAATTATCTAGATAGTCTCTTCATTATAGGACAAGATAAATTCCAGTTCTATTTTATTGGTGGTGAGTATGTGCGTTGGGTCTTATATGTACTTCCTCAAAAGTGAGAGATGGAATACATCATTTACTTTAGATAGTTTGGGTGTAAAATATAAACATTAATAAAAAAATCCAATTCTTTAAAAACATCTTAAAAGGACTAATGTACCTTATAATTATCTTCTCTTTTTTACCATACCTTATAATTCTCATCCATGATGATACATTCAAAAATACTTGATCCCCTTCCTGAAATTCCATATCCTTCCTCAGAATATCATCATATATTTTCCATCTTCATTGATAAAACATGATATAATTATATATTAAAAACAGTTTTATAGTAGTATCCCTTGTGTGTTTGGGTCAAATTTTCCTCCATTTCGAAACTTCATCCCAATTATTTTGGGTATGAAGCATTTTACCATATAATTCTCTATATAGTTCTATTTGTATACTAGAGTGAAAGATGTTGTTGTATGTGATTTTTACCAGAGTTAAATACTTCTCCCATGTTTCTTAAAATTCAAGTTAGCTGACCTAATCATATCCTCTAATGATTGTATATTCATTTTAGAATAATCATTAGTTTGAGGATAACAAGTGGTGTTCAAATTTTTATCAATGTTTTAAGACTTCAAAAGAACCCTCTTGAATTATTTTGTAAAATGAGGGTCACAATCAAATAAAATTGATATAAGTTCATAATGGACTCTAAAAAATTCATTCATATAGATCTTTTCAAGTCTCTCAAGGGGTAGATCCACCCTTACAACCATAAATTATATAAACCATTTATGGTGATCCATAATGACCCATAATGTATCATTCCTCTTATATGTCTTATGAAAACCAATAACGAAATCCTTTTTTATGTTATCCCACATATATGTTATTTTATGAAGAGTTATCTTGACATCCTTTGGATATAGCCTCTCATATTTTAATTATTTGAATATCAAGAATCTTGATACATAATTATAAATTCCATACGTTATTATTTCCCCACAAAAATGATATCAAAAGTCTCTATAAAACATGGTAATACTTTGGTGTATATAGAAAATTTAATCTATGAGATTCACCTTGAAATTCCCTCTTTAGCTCAGGTACCAATGTTACACACTGCCTTTTTCCAAACACCAAAACAGAATCCCTATATTTTAGTCCTTAAATATTATATCTTCCATAGCTTTAATATAATTTTATAGGTACTTGAGATCTTTTTAGGACTTATTAACCTTCTCTAGAAAAGGTTGTTGAATATTTACTTATAAAATGAATGTGGTTTTCCATTACATTATAATTTCAACATCTAATTATACTAAATCTATGAAAATTTGATCATTTGATATTCTAATAATGGATAGAAATCTATAGAATTTCATAGTCAACTAATTTGACACAATGTTTTCTTTATCAATCTCATAATATATATATCGCATTGTCATATTCCTTAAGTAGTTTTAGCCATTTAATTAGTAATATTTTTTTCTTTTTTTGAGTGAATAGATAATTAAAACACTTTTAATATATACATATATATATGTCATTTCTATCATGATAAATATAGTGTCTCCTTCTTTTTTTTAAATGTTTACAATTACTATCTCACAATCACGAGTTTGATAGTTTTTATGGTTTTAATTTCTTCTCAACATAATCAAATGAACTATAAGTTTATATAAGGACACACCCAACTCATTTATTTGACGCGTCACTATAAATCACAAAAATTTCCTTCCCCATGGTAAAATTAATGGTGATACATTGATTTGTCTATTTTCTAATTTCTAAAAGTATTATTAACATTAATTTTACTATATGAATTTACCCTTTTATATATCAACATGGATACAAGGTTTTCAAATCAAGAAATCTTTTTAGAAAATCACTGATAATTACTGGCCAAGTTGAGGAATCTATATATCTTAGTTATAATCAATGGTGTGTGATATTATTTAACTACATTTTTCTTTGAATAGTCAACATATATTCCATACTTTGAGATAATATGACTAGGAAAAGAAACTTTTTTTATGATAAAATTCACACTTAATGAATTTCGTATATATCTAATTTTCTCTATGAAAGTATAGGTTAATTCATAAATGGTTGTCATGTTGTTCATAGTATATATATTATATCAAGATATCATAAATAATAATAATAATATTTTTAACATAATCCTTTAATACACTATTTATTAGATCCATAAAAATAGATGGTGTATTTTTTAATCCAAAATTAATTACTATGAACTTATAATAACCATACCTTGTAATAAAATATTTTTTCTGTATATAACCCTTCTTGAAATTCAATTAATTATAATAAAAATTAAGGTAAGTCGTTGAGAAATATTATTCCCTTAAAGTTAATTAAACTATTCATTAATACATGTTAAAGGATACTTTCTCATAATTGTAATGGAAATAATTTCTCTATTGTTGATTCACAACCTCAAAGACCCAACCGTCTTCATAAAAAATATGGTTAGTACTCACTAAGGTGAGATACTTGGGAATATAAATACTTTAACACAAAACTCTAGTATTTTATTCTTTTCCTTAACCTATTTCACTAGGGAAATTATATATGGAGTCTTACATATGGTTTTACATCAGGGATGAGATCAATGGAAAAGTCAAGTTGACATATAGATTGATATATAGGAAATTACTGATGAAAGATAACAATAAATTATTGCATAATGAATACATATTCTATTATTAATATATCATTCTAATTAAATGATTTTTTTATTCTTATTCATTAATAATTTCATTAAGATGATTTAATTAAGGAGGTTTCAACTAATACCATGTCAATGAAGTATCTTATATAAAAATAAGGGATTCTATTCCTGACCCACACTTGTAATAATCTTCTAATAAAAATAATTTTTTGAATTACAATTCAATATCCAATCCATCCGAAATATTATATCAAAGTTAACCATTGGTATAACAACCTGGTTTTAAAATATAAAATACCAATGAATTTTAGTAAAGAAAATCCTATGTATTTTCTTTAAAAAAAGATTTCCATTAGGTTTCTGAACAAATAAATACTTCCTTAATGTATCATTTAATGATTCAATAATCATTGAAAACGTTAAGGATATAAAATAGTTCATAGATCTATAATCAAATAAATTATTAGATAACATTGAGTTTATAATCAAATTAAATTCATTAACATCATTTTGGGCTTCAACTATTTTAGTTTACATTTCAAAAAATCATACTTTAACCCTCAATTGCATCTGAGGTAGATTCTTTTGATGCTTGGGGTATTGATTATAATAGTGTCTCATATCCTTTTAATTGAAGCTTTGGAAATTAGTGAAACACATCTTTATATTGAACTCATGAGATTCATGGAATTTATATTTATATTGGTAATAGGCCCCCAATTTGTTACGAAAGTCTCCTGGATGTTTCTTTCAAAAAAATCATGTTGAAATTTCTTCCCTTTCCTTCTTCTTTGAAATATTTCCCTTTACATTATGCTAATTAATCCTTTTTCTTCTTTCTTTCCATTGAAAATATATGACATGGAGAACTCATTCTCATTCTTTATGTAACTTGTTATTATATCCTTATAATATCAGAATGTTTACATGAGTAATTTCTTTCTATGGATTCTATTTAATCCATCAAAGAAGTGATCAATCTTAATTTAAGGATTATGACCATAATCTAATAAATTTATTGTTATCCTAGTAAAAATATCCATATAAAATATAGTAGTTTAATCATTATTTTGTCTTAAATTGAGGAATTTACATTCCAAATCAACACTTTTTCTCTAGAAAACACTTTTCATGGAATATTTATTTAATATTATTCCACTAAATGATTTCTATTCCCATTAGATAATATACATACATGAGAAAATTCTCTCTTTAATTACATCACAATGCATTGAATTATTTTCTAATGACTTGATCCATTGCTCTTCATCAAATGAATTGGTGGTTTCATTGAAAAAAATGTTGTTTCCTAATTAATTCATCCAAAATTAACAAAACTTATTAAATGTATATAGGTTATTACATATGAGAAACTTTATTTTTCATAAAATGAGTTAACCACCCAAATTTATTCATAGTCATCTCAAATCCATCGATAACTTCATTTGTTCAATCAAGAAGGAAATTCCTACACTGATTAGGTTTGTTAATATGTATTTTATTCATTATATTAGGTTCCATTTCTAAAAAATATAATATAATTAATTAGTTAATTAATTAAAATTTAATTATTATTTATAATATATAATTCCTGTTCATTTATTAAAAATTAATTTGAAGTATTTGATCTATTAAAATAAATTTTGAGAATTTCTTAAGGTTTTTTTTACATGGTTATATTTTCTAAGCATGTCCTTATAAATATAGTTCAAAATATTTCTACCATTATTGATTTGATACCAAATATAACAACCATGACCCAAATAACCCGAATATGGTGGATATTTTATTAAATTAGTATGAAATAAATTTATCATTATACATAATATCCAATAGTTTAATAGTATCAATAGACTAGATACATACATGATCAATACATTGCATTTGAAATTCAAAGTACATTTTAACAATGCATAAAAATTTATTAGTAATACTTTATCATCATTAAGTCACATATAATAATCTCCATGCTTCCATAGGGAAACTAGAAACAACATAAAATGGTGATTTGATACACTTAGGAGGGGCACTATATAAGGAAAACAATAATTAAGTAAAATATTAATTGAAAAATTAGAGGAGTAAATAATAAATTATTTTCATATAATGAATAATATGAGTATAATACATGTATTAATAACATAAATTAGAAATAATCCATCACATGGATAATACTAGATGATCTCATAGTGATATAATGTATAATTTTGGACACCATAACCATACCATTAAGGCCTTGATAAAGATATCATACAAAAACAGGTTTCCATACACTAAATAACACACATAGTTTGTATTGTTAGATCTGATGATGAATAGATGGATTATATAATTCTAGTCTTGAACCATCACATAATAAGTCCAAGGAATCCATGATGTTAATAGATTAGATAATCAATACAATAAAAAATGTTCCATAAGGAAACTAATACATAATTTTAGATTATTAATCAATACTTATTCATATATATTAATGGATATAAAGATTTTAATTATTTTCCCAATAAATTGTTAATACAACTATAAGGGTGAATATACATTAATCAATAAGAAACTACAGGTTATTCACAATGAAATAGAATGTATTCATATCAAAGTGATGATAATGGAGTGTTAGTATTGGATAATTTTATTTTATAAGGATATTAATTTGAATTAGTCATTGGATATAATATTTTTACAATTGTAGGAGAGAAAATAAGGGATCCAAAAAATATCCTCTAAAATTAGGAGTATGTGACTAACATATCTGACATGTGTTATGGATATAAAATTTTCTTAAGGATAAACTTATAGTTTGGTATGATTTGATAGGAAAGGTTAAATTGTTCAAAAATTAATTTTAATCCATTCGGGGCTAGATAGAGGCCACACCAACTACATCACTGTCATTATTCCTTTTACGAAGTCCCTATATAAGAAATAAACCATCCATAATACCATAAATACATGATATACATAGGGATTTGGATATGATGTTTTAAGCTATGGAAATACTTTGGCATTATATAAACTAATGAATGTGGTGAAATAAGATAAAAAGTGATATATCATTTATATTAGAATAATAATTTCATCATAATGAGGCATAATAACATTTAAAATTGAAATAAAATTATTATGCAAAATAAAGGAAGAGAAAATATTAGTACCCTTAACCTTGAAAAGTGTCTTCATAAAGCATCAGAAAGAAAAACTTAAAACCTTAAAAACTCATTATAGGGACCATTAAGTGATATTTTGATAAGGAAACCGTGATCACTACATTTGGAGTGAAGATATATGAGAGGATTTGTGGGTATTTATATTAAATTATGGAGAATTGTTTACTAATTTTGTCACATAGGCTTTATAAATATAAGTTGTGGGAAATGGAAAACTTTTGGCTTAAAGTATGTTATAAAACTTTTTTTAATTTATAAAAGATTTTTATATTTATTAATTTGAGAACTAAAATCCATTTTTTTAATATAGAATTGGTCTTGGAAAATACTTTTATTCATAAATAATTACTTTTATACCTTATTTTCAATTTTAGATTTGGAATGTCCATTATAGGTTTAAAAATTGATTTTAATACTATAAATTATGTTATTTTAATAAATTATCATATTACTGGATGAAGATTTTACAAATATTAATTATTAAATCATAGATTAAGTCATAATAATTACCACATATTTATATCATGTTTCTTTATTTACCAAAATTTTGAATTTGTCAGAAAATTGTGAAAAATTTTTCATTGGAAAATCTCATCATAATGATTCTAAATTTTAAGTACTATTTTTTAAAATAATTATATATATATCTATATAAGATATTGAATTATTAAATAAAACTCTTTTTGAATTTCAAAATCTTGATTTTGTCACTAAAAGTCCAATTTTACTTTTTTAATAAAATGTATTCTTTTTCTAAGACATACGTGTGTAATTATTTTATTATTCATTAATCCATGTTAATTATTAATAATTGTTAATTGTATTAGAACCAAATTATTTTAGGTATTTTGTTTGGAAATTGTATGTATGAAAATTTTATTCCTTTACCTAAGTTGTATTGAGAATTTATTATTCCAAAGGTCACCTTACCCTTCCAATGGTAATATTACCCATTATAATTAAATTAGTTCTATATTATAAATTCACTCACATTGTATTCTTATTTATATATTATATATATTTTTCCTTATTGTTTTGTTCATAAACATAATATATCTCTTATAGTTTTCATTATTTATATAGTATAATCCTATAGAGTTCAATATTACAGTGATACCACATATTATTACATGTCTATAGAACAAGTTTCAGATGTTATGGTGAATGGAAATTTGTAGTGTGTATTATATAATGATTATGTAATCAAATGCCTTGTGTTATGTAATGGATATTGTAATATGTTTTTTATTTATTAAATTCATGTCTTATATCTTACAACATGAGGCCTTTTAGATTAAAAAATATTAAGGTATTAAATGGAATGTTTCATAAACATTCCATAAGTTAAATCTCTTTGTAATTTACAAATCACCATTTTGATTAATTTTTTCAATATTTAAATTAATTTTTTGTATGTCCAAAATATAATATATTATAATTAACTGATAATAAACCCATCATGACAGCTTAGAGTTTGAGAATAAGGCTCATCCATTCATTATTGTATAATCAATGAAAATTACATGAAAAATACTATGGTGTCATAAAAATCACCATGACATGGTTTATCCCAAGGAAGTATGTGATGTGGTATAAAAAACCAAGATGTTGTGTTTCCTTTAGAGTATAATTACAACAATATCCCACTTTCATGAGAACCACATAGAATTATCAAAACCTTCACCTTTTGTTGTGTCATATGTAAAAATTTATAAAATAATTTTAAAAAATAATTTTGCATATTTGAAAAAATATTTTCTAATATAAAATCATACATTTTCACCACATTTTGTATCATATAAAACAAGTTGTGAAAATCCTTCTATAACTTCTTTCATTTATCCACCAAACAAATTTTGCGGTAGTTCTCATATTTTCATAATCTTGATCCTCATTTTCACAACAAAAAAGAGTAACCTCATGTGGCTTTGTAACATTGAAAAAAATTATAAAATTTCTAATCCTTAAATTTAAGTGAATGGATTCATATTTAAAAACATCAATTCTATTCAATCTACAATGGGACATGACATAATCTATATCAAACACATGCATCTCTATACTTTTATACACCATTTGTATCATATAAAATTATACAAGATCATAAAATAGATTTTTCAATTACATCAAGTGACCATAATACATGAAATATTTGGATCGTGTATATTCTATTCATACTTTCTCAATTTTCAGAGTATAGAACAACAAGGTTAGTAAATAAAACAAATTCCATTTGTTTATTCAGATGAGAATATTACATGACACTCTCCCTTGTTGATAAGAATATCACATATACCTAATATAAGTATGGCATTATATTTCTTCATTTTAAATCAATCGTGGGCCTAGATGTCAAAATCATCACATGAGAGTGAAAATCCCTTATTGGTTAATCTTCAAATAATGATATAACCAACAACATACCCAACGAAACCAATATTAGATAATAATCAAGGCTTTTGTTAGAGTTGTATCAAATTTCAATGGTTTTCATGCTAGGTATCTTTCTAACACTAGGTATATGAATTCCATATAAAACATGCACCTTTATTATACAGAAGATATAGTGTATTTCACTCAATGTGGTATAAAATCTTAGTTATTAAATGCAAAAACCTCATTTTATACCTCATTGGTATATTACTTATCTCTATACAAATGCATACCCATGAAAACATTTACATTTTTTCACAACCTATAGTACTCCATTATGAGCATCAGTTGTGTATAACTCAAAGTTATACTTTGAGGGGATAATTATCACTTCAATTTGTGTAATATATGTATCCAATTTGAATAAATAATAAAGTGGAGTCTATCTTTTGTATAACAAAATATATATTATATTCTTATACTCCCTTAATAATACCAATAAAACCATTGATAATTTTTGATTTATTCATATATCATATGATAGACAACCAAAGATGATTTATATTTTCTGCACATTTTGGGATTTATAAATCTCATTATAGCTCTATATAATTCGTTTCACATCTCTACGTAACAATATAAATAAACCACTCACAAAAGTTATTTTGTGAGTATCATATGAAAATAAAGGTAGCATAAAAAATACTAGGACTCTATAATCACATTCTTAATATTAAACGCTTGGATATAGAATTCAAATTGCATGCCTGTTTAAAATCCAATGTAATTATGTTAAAAATATCTATTATCTACATAGAAGTCATTATAAATTTGTCATCATCATATTATAAAATTTATATTTAAAATTTTCTTTCAGTTTATTTCAATAACTTAATGTAAATTTTTACATCATTTTGTCTTTTCGAACAAATCATAAACCCCTTTAAGATATAAATTACAATAAAATGTTTTACGAAAATAAAAAAAATATTTCTATTTCTATTTAGTGGAACATCCTAAACACTTTCAGGATATAAAGTTACCTTTTAATTTTAATTTGACTAGTTTAATCTTTCATTTTTCACATTTAAACTTCACTAAGTCAAAATACACTCCCACTATCCTCTTAGAATCTATAATCTCTTCATAATATCATGCTAATATATATACACTTTTTTGATAAAAAATTATTAGTTATTTCATTTAGTGGTAATATTTAACAAATGGAATACGATAAATTATGTGTCATATGATATTCTATTCATTTAGATCAATAATTTAAAAATAATATATTTTTTTACTTTAAAACAAACCACTACTGAGTTATGGGAACAATGTTTCTCATATTTTAACAAATTTATTGGATAATCCTCATTATATTATACAAAAACTATTTAATCCATGTCTTATTTTCAAATATTCTACTGATTATTATTATTTATAACCATTTGTATAAATAATTGCCTAATTTATTGATAAGGAATATTTATTTACAATAATATCAATAATAATATAAGAGTAAAACAAGATGATAAATATATACAGTCTATATATTGATCCAAAAAAGATTTAATGTGATCCCCCATTTTCAAATAATCTATGTAGAAACCCCTTACACTATTATGATCACCTCCAAACCATATGTCATCTGCATAAACCCAACATGTGTTTTCATGATTCTTGTGTAGGGGTGTTTATAGATATATTTAGTGGTACTTCCCATCAACAAAAAGGTAAAAATAAATAACATTTCATCTATAAATATAGTGGATTTATATATAATATCTAACATTAATAAAACCAAGGTTATTATAAAAATCTTAGTCTTTATAGCTTATATCTATAAAGGAGCATATATCATAGGAAATCACTGATACCATGTGTATCAACAGATCCATAAATCCTAAATTTGAAAACCCACAGGTAAGTTATCCATAAAAGAAAACCACAGATTATTGATATTTTAAAAGAACCACACCACACATATTACACATCATCACATCTACAAAGACATCATGACATCTATTCTACATCTCTATAATTAAAGTGGGGGATCAACACCTCATCAATGAATGGTTATTGGTTGAAGGAGTACCAAAACCTATGAAGGATCTTCACCCCATTGAGGGGATGTGTTAATTAAGTGAGTACTGAATATAATGGATATAGAACCCACACCCCATCCCATAGAATGGTGAGTACTAACTTTTTCAAATAGAGGTTCTGTAACCTATTAAGTAGGGGGTACCAACCCCATCTATTTTATAGGGGACCTGTATATCATCAACACTAAGGTATTACTGACCCCATTCATACATTTTTTTTAATATTTAGGACCTTGAACCTATAATAATAGGGGTCAATGGGATCCACAATTCAAGTTTAGTAATCACACTCTATTATCAGAATTATTTTATGGGAGTATTGACCTCATAACTCTCCTAAATATCCTTCCCAAATCTATCCATCACCTCCATAAAGAAATAATAATTTGCCTACTCAATGATCCTCATTAATGGAATTAATTGAAAATAAGAGTAACATAATCAAACTATACATGAATGAATTGTCTGAATAGAGTATTTACTTATCCATTTCTAACACTTCACTGAATATATATAAAAAACACCAATGTGCATAAAGTACATAACATGCAGTCCTCCAGACATAGTTTGTGTGACTCATATACAATTTGATTCTATAATATCATTATCATGTAATGTAGGTTCAACTTAAATTTCATGTATTTATATGGTATATTATTATAGGATTTTAGTGCTAATCAGGTAAGTATCCCAAGAACCCTAGTCATGTGGTTCCAAACGACATAACATGACCTAATTTCCGTAAGGCATATAAATAGTGAGGGATTCCCTTGGAATATATTGTAGCCTATGGTTTTTTGTGCAATACAACCATGTAGTCTACTTTTAACTAAAATCTATGTATACTAAAAAAGGTGGTTGGTCATGTACTCTGCCTCACCCTAAGTCATGTAACATTATATACATGGTGTGTGGTTTAATACTACACCCCATGTGATATTTGAAACCGCACTAAAATAATATCTACTAATTACAAGGTCAAACATAATGTATGAAAAAACTTCACATGTAATATAATACTTAATGCAGTTTTTGATTCCCTAGAAACCAATCAACATAATATACTTTCTCAAGTTATTCAAATAATATACCATGTGATTGGGAATTCCATATCATGAACCCTCCAATATCCATGATTTAAGACACCAGTATCATAAAGATGTTTCCAAACTGTGCATAATTTTATACAATTAGAGAATCAATATTACCACCATGAATGCAATAACCATCTATATCCCTCCCAATCAATGTAATTCACCTGAATTTATCTAGACCTAGACTACACAAAAACCACTGTCATTATCCCTTGTGAGTCTTCACTATTGGTTGTGACCCACCATTATTCCACACCCACCTTGGAAATTTCTCCCCAATCAACAACCAACTTTATTCCACCATATAATTTTCTCTATACTCAATTCTTTTTTGTTCATCCTGATGAGTGGGATACCATTGTTGAACTATAAACTATTGTGTAGTCCTATGATGATCTTATTTTGTGTAGAAAAGGTTATAGATGGGTGGGATGAAGATAGATCGATGTGTGGTACATTTCCAACCACCAAAATGTTTTTTTAAAACTTATTCACTATTAAGCAAACAATGATCATGTTTCTATAATGAAAAATGTTGAAAAATAGGATTTTTATAATTAGATATATTAAGGTTAAACTATAAATAATATTTAGAGACAATTCATCAAGTTTTTATGATTGTAATTAATTAATGAAAGTAATCATATAATATATAGGGTGTCGGTTAATTTCAGAAAAAAAATCATAAATTATTTTTTATGAAGAATAAGTTAAATAATTAAACAAAAGTTTCATACCAAATAGTGAATACTACAATACTTTGAACATGGACTAGATATACTATCTATCACCATCACTCTCAATGATAATCTATTACATCCTCTCCATTATCTATGGTTCATTTTAATAATAAATGGCTCCCCCAGGATGAGAGGAGAATGAATAAATAAAAATAATAAATTAGGTAAACCTTGTAATTAACATAAAAACCCAAAATAGCTTGGTTTGCAACCTAAAACCTATAAATATAATTCAATAACCTACTATAGAAAGAACCCCATTACACACATCGATACATTGTTAAAATTTTAAACTAGGAATCCGTATAAGATATTTTACCATCCATGGGAATGAAATAAATATTAAATATCCCTAAAAATTCAACTAGCTTATAATTTAACCAATACTCAACTCAAGGTTAAACACCACATTCCAAAATCAATAAAACCATAAGAAAATTTTTCCAGGATCATTCAATAAAGTGAAATTATTATTTTACCCCTTCATAGGACTCCATAATTGAAATACCAAAAATATTTTAAGTCTTGATTGATGAAAGGAAACAGAAGTCACTATTGTATTTCCACTTATTCCATATTCAATACATCTCTTTGTTAAAGTGAGTCCTCATTCCCAAAATGAGTGTAAAATAATTATTATAATTATTTTTATTTTTTGATTAAATATATCATGAATGCATTGAAATTTAAAACACTTAATATTTTATATATCTTATGCAATGTATGGAACTATAAAGAAGATCCCAAATAGATACATTGGGAAATATTTTAAAAAAATACTGATGTATTTAGATGCATAAATGATATGTTGTTTGTATATGGTCGGATGATGAACAATTAATGAGGGGGCACTGAGATATAAGTTTCAAAAAAATAAATAAAAATGATCCGAATTCATAGTTAGGATATATATTTATTCATAATATATGTGTAGCGATCTAGATAGGATTATAAAAAATGGTCTTCCATTCATTATAAGGGTTTACATATTCTTTGGATTTTTTTATTACTAAACAAATATGATGGATACTCAGATTTTTTATGATCATGTTATTATACCTATAAATGATGACCTTACAATTATGTATCATTATTATATTATAACATTTATTCTTCAAGAAGGTTCTATATCACATTAATGTATAAATCATATACTTAGGAAATATTATTTCTTGAAATATTTCACTTAAGGAGTAAAAATTATGGGAGAAGATATATCTATCAATTTGATTGAGATGTAAGTGTTAGTTTCAAAATTCATGGTCATTGTGTTTAGAGATATTTTAATCTAATTAATTGATAAAATTATAGATCTATTAATATAGACAATGACACTAGTATACATTTTAAAAAATGAGAAATTTGACAAACAATGATTATTTTATATTTTATTATTTTTAATAAGGTTTTGAGTGATTAGAATGAGATATCTTAAAGCACTCCCTCACTATGTCATTCCTTGAACTATGTTTTGGACCCTTAATATCTCCCTTCAGTATGTAATTAATATTATTTTTCATTCAGGGTTTCACCCCCATCTATCTCCATCAATTTCTCTATCAGGATATTTATAATTTTTTAGAATTTTCTTCTTTTTATCCTCATACATATCTTTTTCTATTGATACTATTATCTCCTCATTAATTTTTATTGACACGATGATGTAATCAGTGGTTGAACTACATGTGATAGGGGGATCCCACTTAATTTTAATTTTCCTTTAGTAGAGATTTTATCGTCTATATTTTCACCTATTAGGTGGAATATGTTCCTTTAAGGTGCTCTCCACTTTATTGATCCTCCATAAATGTTTTTTATTATATATTATTTTTTTGATATTTATCCAAATAAATTATTTAGTGGTTTATTTATTATCTTTAATGTCTACTTTTTAACTTCCTATAATTGTCCTTTGATATAATTTTTAAAATTAGCTTTTTTAAAATGATAAATATCTTTAATGATGATTATTTGTCAATATTTAAATGGTTGTTTACTCAAGTAAACAATTAACTATTAAAAAATTAAATAATTCCTTCATTTATGTTATGTATAATGACTACAATTTTCATAAAAATAATTAAATCTTGTTAGATGAATACTCATTACATAACATTATGATCCATTCCAGATTTATAAAGGTTTAGTGTCTTTTGAAAATTTGGTACATAAAAAACTAGTTCATAGAAATCTACATCATCACTCACTAAGTTCTTAAAATCTAGAACCCTTATGAGTAATGACATACTTAAAAATATTCTTCATAACCAGAGGACGGAATACATAAGAAATAGTGAGCTCATGTGCTTAGTAAGGGTAAACATTGTAGATATCAATCGTAAGAAAACATTATATTATCATAAGAATATCATACCATAATCAGGTGGATGTTCTCAACATAAATGATTCATTCCTAGAAAATCATAGATCATAAAAAAATATCACATCATATTAAAAAATATTATAAATAAGGATTTGAAATTAGTTAACATTATTAAGGATTTATAACATAGACATGTGGGATTATATGAATTGAAAATCATAATCTTGTGAAAAAATATATTCACAATAATGTCCATGCGTAATCATGTGAGAAAAAAAAATTTGATCATACTCATGCATCAAAATGTGAAATACGATATCTCTAATCATTTCCATGTATATTTTTGTGAGCATAGATGGAAAGAAATCATAGTCATGCATCAATATGTGAACAAATATATTCATAATCATGTATACTCTTAGAATCATTATCTCATGATATATCAGTATCAAATTACCCAATTAATTGTAGGATTTTATATACCCAACCATTACATAATCCAAATCAATTAAAATATATGACACAAGTTCATGAAATCATTTTTTTTCAATAGCTTAACCGATGAAAAAATAAAATGGATTTCATCAAAATTTCATCATCATAATCAATAACCATCCAGATAAAGAATTGTATAACTAGATAATACCCCTAGTGAAATAGAATTAAAATCAAAGGATGTTATTATAGATTAAAAATTCCTTTAAAAGATCTTTGTAATATTTCTTAAGGAGAATTCCCTTATCATTTACAAATCACTTAATTAAAATCTAAAAATTTATTGAATATTAGAAATTATATTTCATTTGAAAGTAACCATAGAAACCTGTAAAGGAATCTTCAATTTAGAGAGCATTCATAAATATGGGAAATTATTTTCGTTTTATAGTCAATAAATCAATTATTATGTTCACACCATCAGTAAAAAATACCTTTTTTAGAAAATGATAAGAATATCATTTCAAAACATTTTTGTAAAAATTTATAAATGGGTAAAAATTACTTTATTAATAATTAAATAATATCCAAAAAATCATCAAAACATTTTAGAAAACATGATTATGGATGAAAATGGTTTTATGACCGAAATAGGAAAAATAAGGAAGAATTTCCTTAAAATTGTTTTTAACTATTCTGTATAACAAACAGTAAAATGGTACTAAAACATTTAAAATATATAAATAACAATATGATTATAAAAATAAATGGTTTTATCAAATAAGGAAAATATTTTATTGACTCAAATTTTCCTGATACTATTTTTAGAAAATTTATGGGAAAATTATGAGACCCGGCCCTCAGACGACATGTGATTTTAAGGCCCGTAGTGCCCAGAACGACTTGTCAAAAAATGTTATGTTTTTAAATAGCACATGGAAGCAGTTCTCTTAAATAAGTTGAATAACTATTAAATGGGATCCTGTATTAGAAATATGATGGCACTATTATATTTGTGAAGGCGGGTTTACCCTAGGTGCGACATAACATTATTTGGCGCGGGTCTCGAGTGAGAAAACCCAAAAATGGAATAACCATGTATAAAATAATTAAATAAAAATATTTCATTCTTTACATCCTTATAACTCATGAATAGTGAATCAGATTAAAAATACAAGTCCACGGTTGAGTTTGTAATGGGGGGTTTTTCTTAGGTGAGGCCTAATCTCAACCGTCACGGGTCAAGGGTGAAAGATAGTTTTTGGATGTGAACGTCATTAAAATATTTAACAAAAATATTTTCTTATGTGTTGGGTCAGACCCGATGGGGCGGGTTGCACCCGGCAAGTCGGGATAGTCAGGTCGAGAAAGACTGAACATAGACACAAACGATCACATTTCATATAAATTCCCGTGACCCTTGGATTGTGTGTCTATGTGACAAGATATTTGTAGTGTTGGGACCCTCGCAATGAGGCAGTCCTTTTGAGATACTGTGGGTGAGTTCCTATCGATGTTGGCTTACTACATTTTGGATCGAGGAGTAGGAGATCGCAAAACAAGTGTGCTAAGGATAGAATCATATGGTTGGACATGTCTTAGAAGCTATGTGATTACCTAGACTGTGGGTCTTTCTTTGTCTATGTGTCTTACCTAGACCGTGTGTCTTACCTAGAATATGTGTCTCATCAAGATTGTGTGTCTTATCTAGACTGTGTGTCTTACCTAGACTACGTGTCTTACCTAGATTGTGATTCTTATGTAGACTATGTGTCCTACCTAGGCTGACTCGTTACTCCCCTGTCCCACTAGGGTGTGGGTTCTCTAGTCATTGATGACACTTTGTGTGTTACCAACACTCTCACTACGGGGAAAACAACCTTTTGCGATGGGCTATTTGCGACGGGATTATTTCCTGTCGCAAATAGTCCAGTCTAGAGATTTTTTACGATGGTGCCCCCCCATTGCAACTAACTTGTTATTTACGATGGGTTTTGGTGGCCCGTTGCAAAAAGTAATGCATAGTTTGGCACGGTTTTCGCACCAAACTGTGGGAATGTTATTTGTGACGGGGAAAATATTACCGTCCGAAATAGTTCGTCGCTAAGAGGTTTTTGCGACAGGACCCGTCGCAAATACCTGACGACAATAAATGGGTTGTTTCGATGGGATGTTGCCCTGTCGCAAAACGTGTGTCGGTAGGTACCTTTTGCAACGGGCCCCGTCGTAAATATCTTTTTAACCGCCGACAGCAATTAATGCAGGCAAAGGTATTTGCGACGGGGCCAGTCGCAAAAATACCTTTTGCGACTATATTCCCACCGCAAAAGGTCCTATCGCAACTAATCTAACTTATATATACCCCCAACCATTATTTAAAATCATACTCTCAATTCTCATTTTTTTCTCTCTCTCAACCATATTTTCAGAGTGAAAATTGGTTTGTGTTAGTTTTTTTTTGACGAAAAAGTTTTGAAGCCATCTAGATCAATAGAAGATCAAGTTTAAAGGTATTTATATTTTATTTAATTTAATATTTATTTCATTTTTATGTTAATTTTAATTATTTTTGATTAGTTTTAGTTTAGTTAGATTTAAATTGTTTTTTTAAAAGTATTTATTTTTAATAATAAATTGAAATTATTAGTACTATTTTTTAATAAATACAAATAATTAGTAATAATATGAATAATTAATAATAAATAGGAATAATTAATTATAAATTAGAATAATTAATAAAAAAAATAGGAATAATTAGTAATAAATAGGAATAATTAGCAATAAATAGGAATAATTAGAAATAAATTGGAATAATTTGAAATAAATAAGTATAATTAGCAATAAATAGGGATAATTGGTAAAAATTAGTAATAATTAGTAATAATTAGAAAGAAATAGTAATAATTAGGAATAAATAGTAATAAATAAGTATAAATAGTAATAAAAAGGAATAAATAGTAATAAATAGAAATAATTAGAAATAAATAGTAATAAGTAGAAATAATTAGTAATAAATAGGAATAATTAGTAATAAATAGGATTAATTAATAATAAATAGGAATAATTAGTAATAAATAGGAATAATTAGTAATAAATAAGAATAATTAGAAATAAATAGTAATAATTAGAAATAAATAGGTATAATTAGCAATAAATAGGAATAATTTGTAACAATTAGTAATAAATAGTAATAATTAGGAATAAATAGTTATAATTAGCAATAGATGGTATTTAATATGAATAAATAGTAATTAATAGGAATAAATAGCAATTAATAGGAATAATTCAGAATAAATATTAATAGGTAGAAATAATTAGTAATAAATAGGAATAATTAATAATAAATAGGAATAAATAATAATAAATACTAATAAGTAGGAATACATACTAACAAATAGGAATAATTAGTAATAAATAGTAATAAACAGTAATATTTATGAATAATTAGTAATAAATCTGAATAATTAGTAACAAAAAGAAATAATTAGTAATAAATAAGAATAAATAGTAATAAATAGTAATAAATAGGAATAAATAGTAATAAATAAAAATAATTAGGAATAAATAGTAATAAATCGTAATAAATAGTAATAAATAGCAATAATTAGTAATAAATAGTAATAAATAGTAATAATTAGTAATAATTAGGAATAATTAGGAATAATTAGGAATAATTATGAATAATTAGGAATAATTATTAATATTCAGTAATAATTAGTAGTAATCAGTAGTAATTAGTAGTAATTAGTAGTAATTAGTAGTAATTAGAACTAATTAGTAGTAATTAGTAGTAATTAGTAGAAATTAGTATTAATTAGTTGTAATTAGCACTAATTAGTAGTAATTAGTACTAATCAGTAGTAATTAGTATTAATTAGGACTAAATTGTAATAAATAAGACAAAATAGTAATAAATACTAATAAATACTAATAGTTAAAAATAAATAGCAATAAATAGGTATAATTAGTAATAAATAGGAATAAATAGGAATAAATATGAATAATTAATAATAAATGGGAATAATTAATAAAAAATAGGAATATATAAGAATAATTAGTACTAATTAGTACTAATTAGTAGTAATTAGTACTATTTATTAGTAATTAATACTAATTAGGACTAAATAGTAATTAATAGGACTAAATAGTAATACACAGTAATAAATACTAATAATTAGAAATAAAGAGTAATAAATAAAAATAATTAGTAATAAATAAGAATAAATAGTAATAAATAGAAATAATTAATAAAAAACTAGAAATAATTGATAATAATTAGGAATAAATCGAAATAATTAGTAATAAATAGGAATTATTAGTAATAAATAGGAATAATTAGTAATAAATATGAATAATTAGTAATAAATTTGAATAATTAGTAATAAATAGAAATAATTAGTAATAAATAGGAATAATTAGTAATAAATAAGAATAATTAGTAATAAATAGGATTATTTAGTAATAAATAGGAATAATTAGTAATAATAGGAATAATTAGTAATATATAGGAATAATTAGTAATAAATATGAATAATTAGTAATAAATAATAATAATTAGTAATAAATAGGAATAACTGGTAATAAGTAGGAATAATTAGTCATAAATTCAAATAATTAAATATAAAAATAATTAAAAATAAATTGTAAGAATTAGGAATAAATAGTAATAATTAGGAATAATTAGAAATAATTAGTAATAAATAGGAATAATTAGTAACAAACAGAAATAAATAGGAATAAATAGTGATAAATAGAATTAAATAGCATTAAATAGTAATAAATAGAAATAAATAGGAATAAATACTAATAAATAGGATTAATTACTAATAAATAGGAATAATTACTAATAAATAGGAATAATTACTAATAAATAGAAATAAATAGCAATAAATAAAAATAATTACTAATAAATTTGAATAATTAGCATTAATTAGGAATAATTAGCATTAATTAGGAGTAATTAGTAGTATATAGAAATAATTAGTTGTAAATAGGAATAATTAGTAGTAAATAGTAATAAATAGGAATATTTTGTAATAAATAAGAATGGATTGTAATAAATAGAAATAAATAGAAATAATTAGTAATAAATAAAAATAATTAGAAAGAAATAGGAATAATATGGAGCAGTTGCGAACTCAGGATGAGTTTATAGAGAGTTTGTAGAATCTACATGAAGAGATGTGTAGGCAGAAACAACAATAGTATCCGCAGGTGGAGGATATGCGTCGATGAGAGTAGCAGCAGCAGCATCAGCATTATGAGCAGGTGGAGTACATTCGTCGTCTGACTCATAGTTTAAGGATGGAGTTTCCTCTACCATATCCTCCACCTCCTCCGCCTCCTCCAGAAGACGACCCCTAATGATTTTTTTATATTAAAAACATTTGAATTCAAGATTTGTAGTAATATGAATAATTTACAGTTTTTGTCTTTTATATTGGTGAAAATATTGCATATTTTTTTAATTTTTTATTATTTATTATTACTATTATATTTTTTTAATATTTTTATATTTTAATAATAATAATAATATTTTAGGATTTTTATATATTTTTTAAATATTGAGAATTTTAATAATTTATAAATTTTTTATTATTTTAATAATATTAATATAAATTTTTTATAAATCATAATTTTATTAAATATAATTTTTTAGTATTATATTTTGTAATTTTTGGTTATTTTACTAATAATAATATTTTTTATAGTTTTATTATTTTAATAATAATAATATAATTTTTTCATAAATCATAATTTTATTAATTTTTTTAGAATAATTTATTCTTTAATGATAATATTATTAATTTTTATTATTATGTTTAGTATTTGCGATGGGACCTTTTCTGATGGGATCCCATTGCAAATAATATAAATATAATTTTTGTTATTAATATTTGCGACGGGACAGCAGTCCGTCGCAAATACTATTTGCGACGGACCCATCACAAAAGGTTTATATATATATATAATGTATATAATTAGACTAATATTTTTGATAGGAAACTTTCCCATTGAAAAAAGATGATTGATATATAATGTATATAATCGGCTCCTTATTTGTGACGGGAATGTTTCCTGTCACACAAAATAATATATGCGACGGGCCCGTCGCAGAAAAATGTATTTGCGACGGGATCCCATCACAAATAGTCCATCACAAATATCTATAATTCCAAGAGTTTCTATATGTGACCAACACTCTATGTATTATCTACACTCTGTGTGTTACCAACACTCTATGTGTTACCAATTCTCTCTGTGTTATCGATTGAGATTAATTTGGATTCTTACGACAATCATGTTTATGTACCATAAACCTATAATTAGTGTGAACTGACTCTAGTGACTCTCTTAACTATACCTCATAGAGACTATAATTCGTGTGCCACTTTGGTAGTATATGTGGTGTTCCTTAGTGGTTTTCCTTCAAGTTATTACTTAGTGGTGTTCCTTCATGTTATTCCTTAGTGGTGTTCCTTCATGGTGTTCCTTAGTTTTGTTCCTTCGTGGTTGTCCTTCATAGTGTTCTTTCGTGGTATTCCTTAGTGGCGTTCCTTTGTGGTGTTCTTTCGTGGTGTTCCTTATGGTATTCATCAGTGGTGTTCCTTTGTGGTATTACTTAGTGGTGTTCCTTCGTGGGGTTCCTTCATGGTGTTCCTTCGTGGTGTTCCTTCATGGTGCTCCTTTGTAGTGTTATTTAATGGTGTACATTTATGATATTCTTTAGTGGTGTCCCTTAATGATGGTTCTTAGTTCTTTTCTTTGTGGTATAATTCATGCGATTCCTTGTAGTTTACTTTTTGTAATTCTTTTGTGGTTTGGGGTCCTTACTGAGTATTGTTCTACTCATCCATGCATGGGCTTCACCCACATGTGTCATGTCTTCTATAGATGATCAACAACATTGAAACAGTCCTTGGTGGGCCAGAGATAGGGGTGCGTTAGGGTGACTTGAGAGATGTGGTATGCTTTAGCGAAATTCAGACAACATATTGTACCTATCCTTCATGTAGGTTTTCAGCGGATGAGATCCAAGAGCTTGTACTTTTCTATTTCAGTGGGGCTTATATTATGGACTCTTTACTTTTTAGTTGTACTATTTCTCTCATTGTTTGTCTTAGTGGAATGCATACTTTTTTCTTAGTGGTTTTAGGTGAGACCTTTTTCTTGGAGATGTGTGTGTGTGTACATGTACATAGGAAAATGCATCCCCATTGTTGGATATGCCTACTCGGTGCTTGTCGCTAGCCCTTGGCCTATGGGAGGCAGACATGGGGTAGCCACGACATGATCCCTGGGGGATGGGTCATGATAGAGTGATATCAATGGCAGGTTGGTTTTAATCTGTCTTTGGGAAAATAGTGTTAAGTGTTTTGAGTTCGGATTTTAGGCCAGGGAAACCAATGTTTGTGCGGTGGCCGATGTATCCATACACCTGGACCTTGAATTCTACTTTTTGACTTAGTACATGAAGATGCTAGTTGAATGGGAAATTAATGTTTTTTGCATCATATATGAATTGAGTGTGTTCTCATGTCCTTCTTGAGTCATAATCAACTCACCAGGTATACTCTATTGATCGTCTTACATCTTTCTTTGTTTCAAGATGCTTCCGCATAGACAACCCGAAAAGATTCCACCGCAAGATCATGAGGATGATCCGTAGGGTGAAAATATGGGTATAGATATTTGTACTAAAGACAGAACCTCTGGGTGGTGTGCCAGCTATACCACCACCTATAGAGTAGAACATGGTACTCATAGTACTTGGGATGAGATGCTCATATTGTGTGAACTTCAAGAGTTTCAGCAATAGAGACCCCCCAGGTTCCGAGTTGAGCACTACTTTCATGTGGAATTGGACTACCTTGTGGTGGTGACTGAGTTTTTTGTCCTATCAGGACACCATTAGATAATATGGTGGTCCTGGAAGTGAGCCTTCTACGTGGCTCAGCAGGGCGATGGTGGAGTTTAGATTACTCTATATTATGGTGAGGTGACTCTTCCATGGATATATTTTGAGACCATTTCTAAACAAAGAATCCCTAACCATAAAATATAATGGATAATCATTCCCAATAGTATCTAAAGCTTCAGTAGGACAACATGTTTGTAGCTGAGTATACATCAAGTAATTCCGACCTTACTTGGTAGCCAATGAATAAAATTCAACCAGTTAATCAGGGATTTGACCTCCAAATGAGGTGTGTTTAGGGACATCGTAGAAAACACTATTAATCTGTGTACTCCTACTAATTCTATGGTTCTTGAGAAAACCCTTGTGGTTGAAGGTATATTGGCTGAGCTGATATAGTTAGTGGATGTCAGCAGTGGGAAAGAAGGAGCAGAGACCTCAAAATCTAAAAGCTGACATCAATCTCAGAGACATGGACTTGCGATACATTCTGATAGGGGTTTATAGGATAGAGGATCTATAGATCCTGGCTCATAGGGTGAGTCCAATGAGCCTAGAGAGAGGAAATTCTTTTCATGGGACATCCTAGGAAATATACCTAGAGATTGTGCATCCCATCAGGGTGCTGATATGAAAATGATGGATGAGCTATCGATGAAGATAAAATGATAGGAACAGATGGATATATAGGGAAGCATATGTGGCAGAGGATCCGGGGTACTAGTATGAGGTTGTATACATTTTCACATATTACAATACCACCCGAATGTGGTCCATAACAGGTTCTAGGACCTAGAGGATTGGGGAAATGGTAGCTGTATGCGGTCAAGGCATATGACCCAAGGTCTCCAATAAGGATTCTAGGTATGGTTTGTGGCTACTATTAGATGTCCTATTAATAGACAAAGGTGCTAATTGTTCTTCCTTGTCACAGATCTTGTTCGAGACCTAGAGATTCCAGTTAAACCATTGAGTTACCATTACGTTTGGAGATACCTATATTAGGAGACTCGATAATCACACAAGTTGTGGCAATGTGATCTGACCCTTGAGGAGAGAGTTTTAGTTGGAATATCTTTGTGGCAGCATCAAGGCCTTACAACATAATTCTTAATATGGATTGGTTATCAATAGTCCATGCTCAAATTAACTTTTTTAGGCCAAAAGGGTGTGGTATATCCACAATGATGGAATGATGTTTTCCATGGATGAAAAAAAAGGAAACCCATGTAGAACGAGATAGACTCATTCATAGGTGGGTGAAGTCGATCACTCTCGAGTTGGCTTGAATTACCCTCAAAGAAGTATATGTTATAAGTTTTTAGTTACATGAAGTAGTGGTGGTGTATAAGGACGTCTTTACATAAGATATTCCAGGTTTACTTCCCCACAGGGAGATAGTCTTCTGAATTGTTCTATACCCTGTGATGGAACTGATATCAGCATCAGTATATCAAATGGATTTTTCAGATATTCTCGAGATGAGGGTGTAGGTGGAGGACTAACAAAGGAAGGTCTTAGTAAGATCCCGTGTTTGAGGTTATGTGTCTATTATCATCACTCTTACCAAGTGATCATAGAGAACGAGTATCCACTTCCAAAGTTTTAATGAACACATCAATCAGTTGAAAGGGGAATCCTTTTGTGTGGATAGAAAGGTGCCCGTAGGCTTTTTAGTAGTTAAGATAGTGTTTTAAGAGCACCCAAGTCCTCAGTTTTTCAAAGGAGGGAGTCAAGTATGCAGTGTTCTACGATGCATCTGAAATATGACTTGGTTGTGTCCTGATGCAGAGGCATGTAGTGATTTCCTTTGGTTCCCGTCAGTTGAGACCACATGAGCAAATCTTTGAGACACATGATATTATGTTGGCAATGGTAGACTTCTAATTGAATATGTGGAGACACTACCTGATTAGAAAGTGGTTTATCATCTACTTATACTACAAGATTCTCAATTATATCTTCTCTCAGAAAGTTTTGAATGCGAGGTATAGGATTTGGCTAGAGTTATATCAAGACTATGAACTGGATAGAGTCTAGACTTTTGTTAAGGGGATGTTGTGATAGATTCTCTCAGTTAAAGATGATGTTAATAATTTATAAATTAGGGAATAAAGTAGTTGGCTTCGTTTCAGTTATCCTTATTGGATAGAGATGATGTATATTACCCCAAATTAGTGGTTATTACCCATCCAATCTAATAGTGAGTTAAAGAGGCACATCTTGGTGACACAAATGGTGATACTTTACCTACTCATTTTTTCATTATGATTACTCCAGGTGGATATTCAAAAGGTGGGAAGCACACCGTTCCTTTCAAATGACGCACAATATTAGTAGTGGACCCCTAGAGTGGTGAGATACATCAGGATATGCATGTGGGTGTCAAGGAGGACACCAGGGATGAAAAAACATGTTGAAACTGGGATTGCATGTTTATATAATTGTTGACCACTTTTTGGAATAAGTTTTTTGGGTTTTCAACTCACTGTGTTGATCCCCTATTCATGGAATCCGTTTTTATTTTCTTCCTTGGGGATAATATAAGGGAGTGGGAAATGATATTGAAGAACATCATGATGGATTTATCACATAATTACTAGGAAATGAACGAAATTGGGTTATCATTGATGGAGTCACCATGTTGGCCACTTCTTAGATTTTCAGGAGTAAAGTTTAGTAGAGAGCTTTATATGCCACTACACGCAGGATATAACTCGACTCCATGGAACCCCGTAGACTATATTCTCTGATCGGGATGCTTTCATTGCATCCTGGTATTGCAGATCAATGATTGGTGGGAGAGTACCCTCCATGGGTAGTTTATTCCATTAGTGTGTGCCTGGTGGTACCATGAGAATATTTGGAAGAGCACATGGGAGTCAGGTGCTGATGTTCGTGATCGTACCCTTATTTATTTGTGTATCCATCAGTTTGGATTTTTAGGATGTAAAGATTAAAGGTGGGGAGAATGTAATGACATATATTTTCCCAATACTATCTTTTGAATATGATTGGGATAATTACAAGACCTAGCCCTAGAACGGTGTGCAATTATATGTCATGGAGTGCCCGGAACAATCCATCAAAAAATGATAAGTTTTTAAATAGTATGAGTGAGTGGTTTTCCTAAAAAAGTGTCTTAACACTGAAATGGGTTCCGATATCATAACTATGTAGGATCAATTTCATTAAATATGGTGGGTTTACCCTTGCAATGACTTAATATTAGTCGGTGTGGGTCACTAGTGAGAAAACATGAAAATGGAATAACAATAAATAAAATTATTTTAATTTTCAAATCCTTATAACTCCTTAACGATGACTCAGATTGAAAATATTAGACCACTATTGATTTTTTAATGGGGTTTTTTCCTTAGATACGTCCTAATCTCGACCGATGTGAGTTGGGGGTTAATGCTAGTTTTTTGATGTGGATGTCATTAAACTATTTAATAAAAATATATTATTTGGATATGATGTGTTGAAGAAAAGGAGTTTTATTTTTTAATAGGCCTTGTCCGAAATACAGGGTTATCATAATAATCCTAGAGTTTCCCTAAGATAAGGGGGAGGAGGCTCTCTCTCCAGCGATGACAGATCAGAGGTCGGGGTTTGATCAAGTAATAATGAATCGACAAACGCCGATAGAACCAGGATCGATATAATGATGTGAATTCAATCTATGTCCGAATTTGTTTCAAACGTAAGGTAGGGGGTTTATTTCTTTATGATTTTCTTTCCCCGTTCTTATTCCCAATTATGAACATGAACCAACCCATAAAACAAGTTAATCCGAGGTTCTATTGTTTATGCGAGATGGTTAAAAAAATGAAGGATAATTATTGGAATTATATCTTTGTGATTTTTAATTTATTCTTCATGATCATAATAACAAAAATGAATTTGGGAATACAATATAAAATTCATGGATTTGTTCTAAATGTTGTTCTTGGTGCCTTTAAATTCTCCATTCTTGCATTCTTCATTGACAGACCCCCGTGGTCGTATTAGGCTTTGCCTGGTGGTTCCAAAATGTGACCGTACCCCTTAAGCGACAAAACTATGATCTTGATCCAACTATAGTTAGTATAGGAACCCAAGAATCAAAAAAAATCTTGGTTTGAAATACGTGCCACAACAGTGATGGTGGCAGCCCGTGGAAAGGGAGTCGACACCGCCGGCATGGACACCCAGCGGAAGGAACCCGTAGCAACCATCACGGGGGGCGGACAGGGGCTGCCTATAGGCAACCATCAGTTGGGCTCGACTAGATGAAATAGTGGGTTGCTTCACATGGTGAAGGACTGTGGTCTAGAGATACTGCAGTGGGACACCACATCAACTATTGTGGGGCGGTTCATGTGGCAGTCAACCATGATGAACAAGGCAGTCGTCTATATTGACCAGGCAGGGACATGGCCCTCAACCCATCCTGGTGAGATGAACCTACCCACTCAAAAAATATGGGATAGAGATTGTGGGCTAGACCAGTAGTGTCTTGGGTGCAACCTGGGTGGTCCGTCCATGTCAGACTAGACCTAGATCCAACGGACTCCTTTTCACTAAAATACCCATAACTCTCAAACCACATGTCTATTTGACGAGGCGTTTGTAGTGTTGGGACCCTCATGATGAGGATATCCTTTTGAGACACTCTAAATTAGTTTTTGTCGAATTTGGAATATGTAATTTTTTGTCTTGAGTGGTAGGTCCTCCCAGAACAAGCGTACCAAGGATAGAATCATGCAGCTGGCTGCGACTTAGAAGCTATGTGATTACCTAGACTCTATTCCTTTCCTATACCATGTTCCTTAAATAGACTGTGTGGCTTACCTAGACTGCGTGTCTTACCTAGACTGTGTGTCTTACCTTGAATATGTGTCTTACGTAGAATATATGTCTAACATAGAATATGTGTCTTACCTATACTGATTCCGTACTCCCATATCCCAACATGGTGTGGGAACTCTAGTATTTGATGGAACTCTTTGTGTTACCAACACTTCATGTGTTACCAACACTCCTTGTGTTATTTATATTCCATATGTTACTAGAACTCTATGTGTGAGAAACGCTATGTGTTTTACTACTTAAGGGTTCTATGGATTATTATGAAAATCCTTGTTACATACCATATGCCTATACTTGGTGTGAGATGAATATAGTGAATCTTTTAATTATACCTCTTAGAGGCTACACTTCATGTTCCTTTTTGGTTGTATGTGTGTTGTTCCTTAGGGGTGTTCCTTTTTTATATTCCTTAGTTGTGTTCTTTATTGGTGTTCTTTTGTGGCATTCTTTCGTGGTATTCCTCAGTGGTGTTCCTTCATGGTGTTCCTTAGTGGTGTTCCTTAATGTTGATCCTTTGTGGTGATACTTCATGGTATTCCTTAGTGGTGTAACTTTTTGGTGTTCTTTCATGGTGTTCCTTTGTGATATTCACTTCGAGTGTTCATTCATGGTATTCCTTAGCGGTGTTCATTCATAGAGATCCATTGTGGTATTCCTTAGTGGTATTCCTTTATGGTTTTACTTCATGGTCTTCTTTCATGGTTTTCTTTAGTGGGGTTCCACTGTAGTGTTTCTTAGTTCTCTTATTTTTGTAATACTTCATGTAATTCCTTGTGAATTAATTTATGTAATTCCTTTGTCATTTGGGGTCCCTACCAAGTATTGTTTTACTAACCCCATTATGGGATTTTCCAGTATGTGTCATGTCTTGTAGAGATGATCGATAACTTTGATGGAATCCTTGGTGGGCCAGAGATAGGGGTGCTTCATAGCGAACTAAGAGACATGGTACGCTTCAGCGACATTCAAACAACTTACTGTACCTACCCTTTAGGTAGAGTTTCCTGAAGATGAGGTCCAGGAGCATGTATATTTCTATTTCTGTTGGTCTTGTATTCTATCATGTTTACTTTTCAGTTGTACTATTACTCATAGTGTTTGTCTTAGTGGCCTATATACCTATTTATTCATTGTATTCAGTTGAGCACTCTTTCTTGGAGATGTGTGTGCGTGTATAAGTACTTTGTAAAATGCCTCTGCTTTGTGGGATATACCTAATTAATGATAATATCCATCAACTAGCCTATAGGAGGCAGGCATGGGGTAGTCACAAAATGGGCCTTGGGGGATTGTTTATGACACATATAATTTCTTAAATGGAAACTCAAGATAAATAATCCTGATTAAAATTGGTTTGAAACATAAATCCCTTAACTCATGTTTTATCCAGCTTTATATTCATACAAATCGAATATACAATAATAATAGATTTATTTTAATATATTATAAAACTATATTTGTAAATATTATACCAAATATGACTTATAATATCTTATCACTTTTCCATTAACAATTCATTATTTAAATAACTATTTTGAGTGATAATTTCTTTTTTTTCTTGTATTTTTTTGGTATATAGTTCTGGTATTTACAAATTTGTCAGGGATTTATCAACTATATAGTATTAATCATAAAATAAGAATCATATTTCTTCATCATATATAGTTTTATTATCTTCATATAAATCACTGATAAAAAATGGATTACATCACTTCATGGAGACGGTAGTCCGCACATACGCATGAGTGATGTTTCCACTTTTCGATAGTGGGATTGAAAGAAACGTAAATAATAATTAAACACTACAGAATTATTCTTATATCATATATATATCATATATATTGATTAAATATATCCTTAATACTATCTTTTTAAATAAAAAATGAAAAATAAATCACATCGCTTCGTGGAGGTGGTAGTCCACACATTTTCATAAGCGACATTATTATTTTAAAATGGATGGAAAGGTAGGAAGGTTGATAATATGTTATAATTAAAAAAGTATAATTATTTAATAAATAACATAGGGAAAATTTAAATCCATCATCATAACCATTCGTATGATTTAGTTATGGACACAAATTACCTCGATTCAAGAGGCGGTAGTCCACCTTACTCACGAACAACAGTTTTCTATCCCATTAGATGAAGAAGGATATGAATTCAGGTTATGATATAAACAAAAAAATATTATCAAATGATTGATAATTATGTTATTACTTTATAATGGATGTAGAGTATTTAGGAGGTATAAGAAGAAATTAAACTAAAAAAATTCGGTTAAAATCTATACCTCCTATTTAGAAAACCTTATTTTCTTAACACATTAATCCCTATAAATTGAGTATTATTACCAAAATAAGTCCTCTAGGAAATGGAGAGGGGTGTCACGAAGGGATTTTTTAATTTATTTTTCTGAGGAAAATGGATCATTAATTGTGGATAGGGGAGGAGAGGGGGTGTCCTTTTATAAGTGAGGGGAGGGACACTCTAGTAATTTCTTAAAGTATAAAATTAATTTAAATTAAATTTTAGAGAATAGTTTGAAAACTGATATATTAAAAAAAGAATGGTTATGAGTCTATATAATCTAATTCTATAAAAATTAGAGAAGTTTATTCGATGTTTTCACCCTTAATTATTTATTTTAACCACCCATTAACCTTTTTCTATTATTAACCGTGGTTACAAATTTTTCAATCATTAAGGTTTATAAATTTACTTATAAGGTAAAAATTGGAAGAAAACGGTCATGGAAAGAAATTTTAGACCATATACCATATCCCTTTTCATATTTTAATATATTTTTATGATTTTTCAATCATTCCATAAAATATTGTTAACATAAAATATCATTAATGTCATTTTTGAGACTATTCATTTATTTCAAATTTAAAGTTATAAAGACAACAATTTAGTAAGAATAAAGACCATTTAACAATCACTTAAAAATTATAATTATCTATTAAAATCATACCAAACTATAATATATCCAAAAAATATTTGTTTTTGGTTTTTCTAAAATTAGTTAGTAAATTTTTTCTACAACAATTTACAAGAAATGTATCGGTGTTGCATAAGTATTTAAGGTAATTATATAATCAATAAAAAATAGAAAAAAATTACTATCATAAAATTAATTTTATTATTCTCATAATAACCTTTATTTATCATTCAAAATTTATTTTTATCCCTATGTGATCATATAAGAGAAATATAAAAGCAAGGGAGTGATATTTTTTTGTTTTTTTACTTAAAGTAATATATAATTCATTACCAATGAAAATTGGAAATAAATTTCTATTAATTGAAATATTTGATGAGTATGGTCAAGCCACACTCATAAAATAAACTAAATTCATGTTTTAGGAATATTGTAAAGTCTTATCCTATAGTTTTATCCACGTTTTACCAGTTTTACCCTTATTAAGGTGATAAATATCTACCATGGTTATTATTAATAATGAACAAAAATAAAAGGGACCTGTTTAAATAATTAAAAACTCCTGATTCAATATATAGAAACCATTTATCAATATTAAATTTATATAATTTCAACAAATTATTTTATGATAAAAACACATAACGTAGTGGGAAACGGTTTTTAGAAAAATGAATTTTTAAGCCTTAAAATATTCTTATACCAAGAGAAAGTATAATATTAATTCTTATATAATTAACTAGATTATTTATAATTAAAGGAGACTTGTATTATTTTAATATAAATGGTACTTTTAAATTAATTTATATAATTAAAATAAATGGTAGTTTACAAAAAATGGTAGTTTTCACTATTTATAGAAAAATCAATATTTTCTAAAAAATACCAAATTTTCACCCTATGATAATTTTGATATGATGGTTTAAGAAATGATATCGTTTTTATTGAACAAAATTTAAAAAACTCATAGAAATTAATTATAATATTCTACCACTAAAAGTTATAGACCTATTTATTTTTGAAGAAAACGTATTTTTGAAGAATATAATTACTAATGCAAATTCAGTGCTTATTTCCAAGAAGAATTAATCAATACATTTGAATTAAATAAAAACATTATACATATTTTTCATAATTTGGTCATTAATATTCATGTCATTCAATTTAGTGATTGGATTTTTTATGATCTCATCCAAATGAAAATATTTTTATAATATATCATAGTTTTCTTAAAGCTTAGTGTTTCATGTGTACCAAGATATCAAACTTATTTTTCTTTTAAACTATTTTTTTGGGGTGTTACATTTTATCTCTCTTAAACAAATTATTCCATCACAATTTTTTCTATATCATTAAAGATTCTATATTTGAAAATTACTTTGTTGAAAACCAATATCATATATAGGGATAATAAAACATTATTCAAAAAAGGGGAAGTGGGAAAGATAAATGTTACCCGAAATAACAAATAAAAGGTTTCCCAAATAAATATAACATTGGTGGGAAGTTAAAATATATAAATGTAATATAAAACTACCATTTGATGACTAAATGATAAAGAAAAGAGAACATGGTCAGGAGAAATATTACAACCCCAAAAACATAAATCATCAAGGGATTAAAAGGCCATTAATTAATCAAAAATGAATATAAAATAATTATATCATTATTTCAAGATAATTTTCTTAAATTTAAGGGATTATTTTACTATATTGATCTAGAACATGATAAAATATACTAAATTGATATATTTTAATTTCATAATTTTTTTTATCAATTTCTTGTTCTTTGATCAATTTCCACTTCATCTCTTACTCCATGAAAGGAATACTCAAGATGATTTTTTTCATACCAAAATCACTAATTTTGACATTTAAAAGATCATAAGATCTGTATAAGAATTAAAATACATCCCTTCCATCTATAAATATTTACCAAAACCAAAATGGGCAGAACTATTTTTATAATATGGATAATTATAATACACTAATCACTAAAACCTTAACAATAACACCAAAAATTCATATAACCTTTAAATAATTTAATATTCCTGACCAAAAATAAAAAAAAATGATTAAAATAATTTTATCACATATTATTCCATGATCAACATAACGATTATCTATATGTAACATCAATAACCCAGAGGGTCATACACAAAAAATGTATATTACCTAATCATATACTCCCCAAAATAGGCTAATTGTCTCTATATATATATCCTAATTCACCATAAAGTCAGAATAAAATCACATTTTCTTCCAAAAAATTAACTCTTTACAAACAATCCTATTTAGTTTATCAATATAAATATTCTATTTATTCCAATTAAATAATATTATCGCCACTACAGGTACATATAAAGTTATATATTTCCCTCAATCATGAATTTTAAAAAAATATCACCTTACCACTAAATTATATTTCTTGGTTATCATTTTTATTCATATTATTATTTCAATTACGTAAATAAAAACTACTATAGAGAAAAAATATATATGATTTGTTCTTATTATAACTATAATACCATTAATAAAACATAATTCTATAATCCCAACACATAAACACTTTATTCATTGTACTTCAAATATTGGAATGACTTATTCCCTTCCCTGGTTTGGGAGTTAACCCTTAGATTAGGGCATTGACTTAGATAATACCCATGTTCTCCACATATAATTCTTTGAATAAAAAATTGTACTTTAGGATGTAATTTATTACTCCCCATTGAATCCTTCATTTTTCACGGAAATTACTTAATCAATTCCCTTCATTTCCACACATTAAACATCTTCCCACTTCTTTGAGACATTTACCTGGGTGATTCTTCCCATATTCATGACATTTAAGAAGATAAATAATTTTTATATTATGTTCTTCATTAACTAAACTCTTGTAAAAATCCATTTTTCTATAACTAGGTGGTAATCTCACCACAACTGTGGTTATTAATCATATATCATGAAAGTTGATTGGTCATAATCATAAGGTTTCACATTCTAGGTTCTATTTCATTTGATTTCTCATGAGGAAGATCATGTAACTGTCCATCCCATTCGGTATTAACACCATTATTTTAGGTTCCATCTATTGACTAAAACTAAAAAATATCATGATAAAAAATAATAATAATGAGAAACCATATAATCACAAAAAACCATTCATATAATTTTAATATCATGACACCATTTTTTCGTTCAACAACTCTTTAGGTTTAACTTAGTCCATCCTTGATCGTAATCTACTCAAATACTTCATAATTGATTCATAATGAAAATTTGAATTAACCTAATCATATCTTCTGAGAGTGTATAGCTAGGGGTACAATATGAGTCCCTCTCATCATGCACTAGTAATGACAAAGTTAATATTTTGTACACCATATTTAGATTTTGTACCTCTAGGTGCATCTATTTTACAAATGTATCAACATGAATGTATCTTGTCAAGGATGTATTTTTTAGGGAAAACACTCATTTATTTACTATAACATAGTATGTTCTCTTATACTTAGGCTTATCCTGTGGGTTTTCACTAATTTTCTGTAATTATAATTTATAAATATTAAATAAACCCTTATATAATACCAACTATAACTACCCATACATTTCATGTATAAATATTACCACTTATTAGATTAATATTAATTATAAAACACCATAATACATTCCATAACTGTAATGTTTTTTATATTTGAAAACATTGACTTTTAAACATCTGGTTCACAAAGTTTTATAATATTTACCACAAATTTAATCACATATTAT
Source organism: Viscum album (assembly GCA_963277665.1). NCBI lineage: Eukaryota > Viridiplantae > Streptophyta > Magnoliopsida > Santalales > Viscaceae > Viscum > Viscum album. Next base: position 626,380,177 of record OY728134.1, on the reverse strand, counting down.
TCCCTTATTAATCGTAAAATACTTAAAACCATTATTCATAACCTAAGGAAGATATAAGAAAGGGTGAGTTTAGATGCCTAGTAAGGGTAAAAATGTTAGATATCAATCATAAGGAATCAAAATATGATCATAAGGGTATGATAAAATAATCAAGTTCATGTTATCAACATGAAATATTCATACCCAAAAATTTAAAAATTATAACCTCTAAACCTCATTTAATATCAATAAGAATGATGAATAAGGGTTATAAAAGAGTAATCATCTTCCAAGAGTCATTACATAGAAATGTTATATTATAAGCATATGAAATATTAATATTATCAACAAATCTATTTTAAATCATCTCTACGAATAATCTTGTGAGAACAGCTAGAAATATATCATACTAACACATTAAAATGTGAATAAATCTCCTCACAATCATGTCCATTCATATTCTTGTGAGAATAGATAGAAATTTATCATACTCATACATCAATATGTGAAAAAATATATTAACAATAATTACCACTCTTATAATCCTCATCTAATTGGATATAAATATCACATTACCCAATGAATTGAAGGTATTTAATGTACCCAACCATTATATATTAATAATCCATTCAAATTTATGCCACACAGTCATGAAAACATACTTCATTTTTTTATAGTTTAACCCATGAAAAAATGGGTTTCATCAATATTTCATCATCACAATCAATAACCACAAAGATAAATAATAAGGATGGTATCATCAGATCATATCCGTACTGAAACAAAAGTAACATCAAAAGCTATTGTCATAGAAAAAAAACTCCTTTAAAAGAGAACTGGAAAATTTATTGAGGAAAATACCCTTTTAATTTTGAATTAAATTATTGAAAATAAAAAATTTTGGCAAAATATTAGGGAACAAAATTAATTAAAAATAACCTCGGAAATATTTAAAGTAATCTTCAATCATGGAACAATCATGATAGTGGTATATTCTATTCATGTCGTAAACATCAAAATAAATATTATCTTCACACATTTGGTAAAAAAAATACCTTATTCTAAATAAAAAGATTAATTTTAATGTTTTTTGTAAAAAATAAAACATAGGTGAAAAAGAATTTTAAATTTAATTAAATAATATTAAAAAACATTCATGAAAACATTTTATAAAACAATGACATGCAAGAAAAAGGTTTTCAGACTAAAAGAGAAGAAATAAGGATAGATTGTATTTAACAAAATTATGATCCATTTTGTGAACACAAGAGAGGGAAATGGTGTGAAAATGTAAAAATTATATAAATAACCAGAGGATAATAAAAATTAAATATGGTTTGATAAGTATCATATATTTTCCTCAATGGAAATTAAATTATAAATAATTCTTATTTAATTTCGATTGAAACATAAATACATTACCTAAACTCCTTTCATTCTTCGTATGCATGAAAATAAATTATTTAATAAATATATATTTATTGTAAATATATTCCATAACCATATTATTATATATCATAACAAATATTATTTACTTTTAACATATTATCACCCATTTAAAAATATATCATTATTAAAATCATTATCTGAGGTGATAATTTATTAGTTTTTATTATATGTTTTGGTTAAATGGTTTTGGTAATTTCACCTTGTTCATGGTTTAATAATATATATAATCATAATCATGAAATAGTTATCATATTTTTTCATTATATACATTATTATAAGTATTCATATAAAGTAGTGATAAAAAATGAATTACATCACTTCGTGGAGAATATAATATATACGTATGCACGAGTGATGTTTCCAATTTTCAATGGATTGAATGAAACAAAGGAAAAGTAATAGCCCTAAATCTTGTAACCTAGAGCTGGTGTCTTACATTATCACATTTGAATAAGATATAAGGAATATCATTCCAAAGAACAAAATATTTTATTAGTCTTGGTAAACTAGATAAATACATGATTCCCATATTATTTTTGAAAACAAAAAACACAATTATTTTTTCTTGAATATTATTATTACTAATATAATATAATTTAATATCATTATTTGTACACTTCATGGATTATTGGTAAATCGAACAAAATAAGGGCGATCTCAAATTTTCCGTAAGGGTTATGTACATCAAAATCTTTGATGAATCAATAAGAATAATCAATATAAGGTAAATAACTACACACACATTACGTTTAAATAATTTTACTAGAATTATCAATATAGAAGGGTATAAAATAGAAAGAACATTCCATTTAAATAATAACATGAATATTAAATTGGATAAAGAATATTCACTATGGAAAGGTGAATAACTGAAGACACATTCCATTTAACCAATAAACTAAGAATAAAATGCATCCAGACATAATATCATTTTGAAAATAGCATGACTAATAATAGTTGAATTCATAATGAAGGAAATTTTTAACTATTGGATTTCATGATCTCAGGAAACATGATAAATCTATTGTCAATACCTTTTTCAATAAATTTTAATGTTAATGGGTAGGTATACACCAAAAATCCATTTAACTAAGGCTAGCCAAATGATTCATCACATGAGACTACCGATGCATTGAGGGGCTATCTATAACTAGGCCCACGTGTATCTACATATCTAAATTTTTCCTCATATATCAAAAAATTTATTTAATTCAAGAACAATATTCCATATCAACACATATCTGTATTGAGTAAAGAATATTAATTTTTCAATATTTCCACGATTAATCAATTAACTTTAAATTTAAAGAACCATATATATAAATGATATACTATTTAAGAAATAATCATGTACATCATACAAGAATATTAATAATTAATAAACATTTTATGTCTAATAAAAAATGATCACAAAGAAGTGATTGTTTCAAGAGAAAATAAACAGTAAAAAAGAAAGTGAGATTGTACAATAACTTTTACTACATTGAAATTTTCAAGTCAAATCCCCTTTGATTAAATAATTCAAATTGAATAATAAAATAAAAATATTTATTTTTGAACCTTGATATTACATTTTAAAGGGGTATTATATACACTATATAAAATAAATTAGATACATAACATTACAATATTCCCAATGAAGGGAAATTGAGATGAATTCCCTTACCTCACACTTTTTTGGTTGAACATTATTTAACAGCTAGTATAATGGTTTTATGAATGTTTTAAATTTATAAAAAACCATATTAATATTTATAATATTATATACAATCCTCTTAATTTTTTTTATTACCTATTCATTATTAATATTTCATTATTTACATTGTTTTAGGTGTTAATTACCTTGTTTTCTCATGTGTGTCTTGTCATGGATATTCTAGTTTTTGGTTATAGGATATATATTGATCATATCTAGAATTATTTTAATCCTATAAATATAATATTTTATTATTATATACATTTTTATAATAATTATTTAAATTTTAACATTGGGAATGGATCACATCTCTTCGTGAAGATGGTAGGTCATACATTCACATGAACGACGTTATTGTATTTAACAGGAATATAAAATAAGAAGATATAATTGAAATTAAAAATTAAAAATTATAATTATATAATAAATATCGTATATGTGTGTTTAATCCATCATTATATCCATTCTTGAAAGGTGGCGATTGAAGTATTTTATATCGGTTCACGAGACGACAATCCATCGTATATACGATTGACAGTTTCATTTCAAGTTTGATGGTGGAGGAGATGAATATTGGTTATTTAATCAATATAATAAATTATAATTATATGGTATATACTATTGAAATTATATAATCATTATTAAATAATATTTTATGGACTTTTGAGATGAAATAAAATGAAAATGCTCGTTAAAGAATGTTACCTCTTCTTGAGGGGACTTCTGTTGGTTTTCACCAAAATACTTCCTAGGATGGAATTATGATCAAACCAAGGGATCTAGGATGTTGGGAGGTGATTATGTAAGTGATTTAGAAATTTATTGGATGAATAAAATGGGTTTTTAAATGTGAATAGGGGGAAAGTAGTGGGTTTTATAAGTGGGGAAGAGGACACACATGAAATTTTTTAAAAGACTCAATTACACCCACATTTTTATCATTCTAAAATCCACCAAAATGGGTCACTATCGATACTTATAGGTTATAAGATGAAATGGTTACATAAAAGTGGTTTTCAAAAGTTTATTCGTCCATTTAAACCCTTATATTTTCAGTATAACCCCCCCAATAAATAAGTTTTTAATTAACTACAATAATTAATTATCACTAATTTTACAAATCATAATGGTAAAAAATTAAGTTGAATTTATTATATAATATAAATTATTTTTATTCAAAATATTGAATCTAATTTTTATAATTAAATATATAAATTATGAGGAATTCAGTTTAAAATTATACCTCCAGACGCGATGAAAAAGTGAGTTTTCAAAGAGAAAATTCTCATAAGTATATATGGTTTTAATACCAAACTTCAATATGAAATGAATTAAAAAAAATTAATATTTAAATTTTAATATAATGGTACTAATATTAATTTAAAATTAATTTAAAATTTAATTTAACACTCTGAGTTATTTAAATTAAATAGGAATTTTCAATAAAAATTAGTATTTTCACTATTAACCAATAATGATTTTTTTGAAAAAATCCCAAAAAATTACCGTAAGATAATTTTTATAATTTTACTTTAAAAAATTATTTTATTTTATAAAATAAATTTTCTAAAATTTGAAAAAAAAAATTATGTTTTTTGTGCAAAGCGCGACTAAACCGTCTTTTAGAAAAAATATAGTTTTTTAGAAAACATTTTTTTTTTATTTTATTTATAATCAATAGATAAACATAATTTTGTTAATTTAGTTATGATTATTCACACTCATGAATTTAATATATAGGTTATAAGAATATAATATATTACAATTCATTTAGACTAAGGGTTGCCTGTTCTGAATGTTATTGAAGAGAATAAATTTAAATAAATATATTCTAGGGGTTGTTTAAGCTCAGTGTTTCATGTAACGTATGATATCAAATAAAATGTTCTTATTTTATAATTTCAAGTTGTTAAATTCTACCCACATTAAATAAATTTTATACTTGTAATTTGATCTTGTGCTCATAAATAAAGAGTTTGATATTTAAAAATCCATTTGTTAAAAACTCACATCGTAAAGGGGTAATAAAACATACTCTGAATAATAGAGAAAGTAAAGTACAAAGGTCATATGTAATAATACATCACAAGGTTTATAAGTTGGATATTGTTTTTTGGATATTGAATATATAAAAATTAAAGTAAATCATATGTAATTATATAGAGCAATGGAGGTCATTGATCACAACAAAGGGAATGATAAATGGAATGTTATGTACCTCAAAACCATAAATATGTGATGATTTATAAGTCACATGATTTATATCATTTGAAGGTAGTAGGATAATTTTTTTTGAATATAACTTTCCTAGATTTGATGAGTTATTTTATTATACAATAATATAAAGAAACGTACATACTTGATACATTTCTATTTTGTAAGCACAATTTTATCCTCTGGTCGTGCATTGATCAATTTATGATTCATAACTTACTATAAGAAATGAATAACAAAAAAATGAATTTATTATACCTAAAGCACTAAAATTCACATTTAATGGATTATAAGATCTATAAAATAGTGACAATTATTTCCATCTGTCTCTTACAATTTTCCAAAATGAATATTATTAGCAAAAATTATCCAATATAATACATTAATATCTAAACCTAATAAATAACACCACATGCTCATCATTAATGTTTAAACAACCTATTGTTTAACTAAAAATAAATATACATTAACTAGGAGACCGTGTATTAAAGTGGTAGGTGCAACACCTTTGACTCCCTTCGGTTGTGGGTTCAATCCCCGTGGCCTTGCCAAATGTAATGGGTGGTCCCATAGTATGTGAGTTGTCCTTTTTAAAAAACAATATTAATATAATTCTTATTATATCAATATAGTGTAATAACCAATAATAACTTCAATATTAAATATTTGATAAACCCCAAAGGTTACTAATACCTTTAAAATTATTCCCACAAATTGTTTGCACATTATTCTTTAATTTTTTTACTTAAACATATACTGAACCAATTAGTTTTATTACCATAAATGTTTTCAAAAAAATATCATTAATCATGAGGCACTCCTAGAAATTTTTTTATTAGAATGGGTTTTGATGAATTTTAACTTATGATCAAAATTATAATCATAATCTCATGATGGTATCTGTAACCCTTAAGTTTATAAAGAAAAATGTGTTTCTAAAATTTAACAGAATCCTTAGATATTTCATAATTTTTATCCCTAAAATACCATTGGTAAAAATACCTATGCATTTTAATGTGTGAATCCAAATATATATATACTTTATCTATTTTCTTTCAATAAAAGTCCATCTTTGGTCTAGGGGTTAACCATTAGAACAGATAAATGAATCAGATAATTCTCAGGTTCTTCACATTTAAGACAAAGAATTATAAATAGAACCATAGGATGAGATTTATTTACTTTTATTATAATCTTCATTTTCCTTGGAAAGTAATTGTTTTATAACCCTATTTTCGACATATAAAACATTTTATTGTTACTTTTATAGGATTTCCTTGATTTCTCCCTCCAAAGTTCTAGCATGAAGGTAATCTAGACTTATTTTTTCTATGGTCTCCATCACTTGATCTCTTAGAGAAATCCATCCTTATCTTATTTAGTGAGTTTGGGAGATAGTTGAGGTATAATATATTAATCATATTTTGGGATAAATAATTTGGAATAACCATGATATCATTCACTCCTCTCATCATGCCATTTGGGTACTCACAATCAACACATTTTCCATTATATTCAATGTTAACACAATTCTTCAGGTTCTAGCCATTGACTGAAACCCAAAAGTACGGTGTAAGAAACAATAATCATTGTTGGAAATCTATATAATCATTTACAAGATGTCTAATTCTTGAAAATTTATTTTTAATATAAGAAACCTTACATTTATCTTAGTCCATTCATTTTCATCATCCATCCAAATCCTTCATAAGGGTTTTTAAATGAAATGTGAATTATTCTAAGAATATCCACCAGTAATGTAAAACTTGGTATGAAATAAGGACTATTTTCATGAACCATGTGATGATCAGTTTAATCCCAATGCACCCTTTTCGAGTTATTACCCCATGATATATCTTTTCCAGAACCAAATACACTTGTATTATCTAGATAGGTATGTATTTCTTTGAAAAAAACATAATATATACCTACTAAAACTTTAGGATTTTCTATTATGCTTACCTTCAATGTATATCAAAGGGTAATGTTCCCAAATATATATTTTACTAAATATAGTTCCCAAGGATTCTAGGAAAATTAATATGATACAAACTATAATGAACCTAACTTTAGTAACCTATATCTTGTTTCTTGCTATATTACATTTTCATAAGATACAAGGAATCACATCCTGAAGGATCTAATAGTTTAGTAGTCTTGGTAAACTAGATACTTACATGATTCTCGTATTACGTTTATAAACAAAAAATAAAACTTTTTTGATAGAATATTATTATTCCCTCTAGAATAACCTTTCATATCATTCTTAATACACTTTCTGTATTCGTAATACATGAAAGAAATAAGGGAGAGATCAAATTTTTGTTAAGGGTTAAGTACAACGAAAGCTATCATGAATAGATAAGCGTAATCATGGAATGGTAAATAATTGAACAAACATTATATTTAAATAATTTTACTATAATAATAAATATATAAAGATAAATAATTAAAAAAATATTATATTTAATTAATAACATGACTATCATAACTGGACAAAACATAATTAATATTCCAAAGTGAGGACTATAAAACACATAGCATTTAACCAATAAACGTGAGAATGAAATGAACCCAGAGAAAATTTCATTATGAAAATATCAGGGATAATAATTAATAAATTATTAATGAAGAAGATTCTTAATTATTGGTCATCCTGATATCAAGAATCATGATATCTTTACTATGAAGATCTTTATCAAGACAATTTAAAACTGATGGGTAATTATTCAACAGAAACCCATTTAACCATGTCTAATAGACTAATTCAACTCACGAGACTACCAATTAATTAAGGGGATATCTATAAATGGGACCTACCCATATATGTCTGTACAAATAAATTCTTATACATAGATTAATTGATTTAGTGCATGAGCAACATTACTTATCAACAAATATCTGTACACATTACAGAATATATATTTTTTAATATATCCCCTGTCAGTCAAATAATGTTTACTATAAAATACTATATATATAAATGATATAAAACTTAAGAAATAATAATTTAAATTATAAAATAATATGTATATTTAGGAAAAATGTAATTTTCAAGGGAAATTGATCACAAGGAAGTGATTGTTTCAAATGAATGTTAAAAATCATAAAAGAATGTGAGATTGTACAATGACTTTAAACACTCCGTAATTTTCATGTAAAATACCCTTAGATCAAATAATTAAAATTGAAACTTAAAATACCATGAATAATTATGGAATCTTGATATTAAATTTCAAATGGTTTTTATATACACCATATTAGTGAAATTATGTTCATAACATTACAATATTCCTTAATGAAGGGAAATTGAGATGAATTCCCATACCTCACACTTTCTTTTTGTGAAAAATGATTTAAAATCTATTATACTATTCTAAGAATATTAATAATTTTAAATATATTCGTATTCATATTTATAATATCCTATATCATACTCTAATAATATATTATCACCCGTTCTTTATTAATCTTTCATTATTTTCATTATTTCAGGTGTTAATTGCCTTGTTTTCTCTCGTGTGTTTTGTCATGAAAGTTCTAATTCATGGATATATCATATAGATCAAATATATATATAATTATATTAATGTTATAAATATAATTTTGTCTCATTATATACATTTTAAAAATCATTATCAAATTTTTTTACATGGATAATGGATCACATCGCTTCGTGGAGACGATAACCCATATATACGCATGAGGGACGTTAACATTCCATTAACATTTGAAAGGTTATGTGAGTGATATATTAATCTTAAATAATAAATATCAAATCATATATATCACATATATTAATTATTTTTATTTTTATTATGTTACTTGTAAAGCGTATGTGAAAAAAGAATCACATCTCTTCACGAGGTGGTAATCTTCCTTACACATGAGAGATGTTATCATATTTTAAATAGCATGAAAATTAATAAGGTATATGTGATATTATAATTACATAAGTATAATAATATCATAGATATCATATAAATGTGTTATATCCATCATTTTATTCATCCTTGAAATGTGTTTATTGAAAAATAATTACATCGGTTTGTGAAGAGGTAGTCTGACGTACACACGATCGAAGGATTTTTTTCCCATTTGATGGAAGTGGAGATAGATATAGATTATTAAATTAAAATAATAACATATTAGTATATTTTTTATACTAGTTTAATTATATTTGCATTACTAAATAAAATTTAAAGGATTTGGAAGTGGAAATGAAATGAAAATGCTCATTTAAGAACGTCACCACTTCTTCAAGGAACTTATTTTGGTTTTCACCAAAAGCCTTACTAGGATAGATTTATAATAATAGATGGATATAATATTATATTAAGAGATAAATTAATTAATTTCTTTAGTAATTGTCCTGAAAATTTTCTATGGATGTTTGAGGGGGGGGGGGGAGGTGACCTTTTATAAGGGGGGGGGGAGAGGACATAAATGTAATTTTTGAAAACATTCAATTACAACCACATTTTCATTATTAATAAATATATAAAATGGGTTATTATAGACCCTTATAGGTCATAAGGTAAATATATGATAATAAAATGGGTTTTTTATAATTTAAAAGGTCATTTTAGATTTTATCTTTTCATTCAACTCCACAATAAATTAGTTTTAACCGTAACTATAGTAATTAAGTTTTCATGATTTTACTATTGGTAATGGAAAAAAATGAATTTGATAATATTATATAAAATAAATTATTATTATTCAAATTTCTGGAATACTGTTTTACTTATTAAATTTACCGAATTATTTGAATCCAATTTAAAATTATAACCACCAACGTAACGAAAAAAGAAGGTTTTTAAAATGAAATTTTCATAATTATAGAAGGTTTTAATATAAAATTTTAATATGAAATTGATTAAAACTAACATAAAATAGAAAACATTTCATATAATTGAACTAAATTTACTTTAAAATCAATTTAAAATGTGATTTATCCCTATGAATTATTTAATGTAGAAGGCAATTTTTAATAAAAGTCATTATTTTTCACTATTCATCAAAAAATGAAACTTTTTAGAAAAATCCCAAAAATTCATCCTGATATAATTTTGATATTAATATTTGCAAAAATAGTTTCCGTTTTTCAAATAAGTATTCAAAAATTGGTGAAATTGAATTTTGAATTGTGTTATCAAATCGTGATTGTGATGTCTTTTAGAAAAAATACACATTTTCTGAAAACATTTCTTTTTCTTTTAAACGAATCTTATTTTATTTATCATCAATAGATATTTTTTTCAGAATTTAGTTATTACTATTTATACCCAAAAAATAAATTGCTATTTATAAATATATAATATATTAAGGTTCATTTAGACTCAGGGTTTCATTTTCCACAAGCTATTGAATTGATTAAATTTTAAGAAATATATTTTATAAATTGATTAAGATCAATGTTGTATATTGTATATGCTATTGAATACAATTTTATTCTTTTATAATTTTGGGGTAATATGGATAAATAATAATTGAACATTTATTATTCATTATTATATCATATGTATTCTTTAAATATATCTGTATTACTATCTACTTAAAGAGAAAAAGAAAACCAAATCACATTGCTTTGTGAAGGTTGTAGTCCACACGCACACATGAGTGACGTTATCATTTTCCAAAAAATGAAAAGGTAATAAGGTAGATAAGATATTATAATTAAAATTTAATAAATATTTCATAAATATTATAATTAAAATTTAATTCCATCATCATAACCACCCAATAGAGGTTGTGATGGAAAACGAATTAACTCGATTCATGAGGCTGTAATATGTTGTACATACAAACAATGATTTTTCCCATTATATGAATAATGAGTTGGATTAATTTTAATATATAAAAATAATAAAATATATGTATATGGTAAATATTAATTCCATTATATCAAAAATTTCATAAGATCTTTAAAGGAGGTAGAACGAGAAATAAAATGAAAACAACCATTTAAAAGCTACACCTCTTCTTCAGAAAACATTATTTTCTTAACACCTTAATCCCTATAAGGATGGTATTTTTACCAAACTAAGACCTCTAAGATGTAGGTATATATTATTTTAATTAATTTTGGTCGGTCTTTTGTAAACAAAATGTCTCTTAAACTCTGGTGTTTATATGAGAGTGGGTGTCCATTTATAAGTGGGGGAGAGGCACTCTTAGAATATCTTAAAGTATTAAATTAACATAAATTAATTTTATTGTAAAAGTGGATAAAAATTGATATATTATTAATATATGATAGGTATTAGTAAAACTAATCTCATTTAATAATTTTTTTTAAGATCATATTATTTTTTCTCCCATATCTCTTTATTTTAACCCCCATTAACGCTTTTTTATCCCTAATCGCGGTAACACATTTTACAATCATTAAATATTATAAATTTACTTAGAATTTAAAAATTGGAATTAAAATGATCAATGTTATATATTTTTTACCATATTTCATGCCCCTTATCCTATTTCAATATTTTTTTCTTATTTTTAAATTATTTAATAAAAGAGTTTTTATATAAAATATCGTCCATGTCATTTTTGGGACTATTTGTTTATTTTGACCTATAAGTTAGGAAGAAAAAAATGTATTTTAGATATAGACCCTTTAACTATCACTTATACATTAACATTATTCATTAAATTCACCAAACACCACAATAAATAAAAAAATTATTTATTTTACATTTTTTAAAATATTTAGTAAAATTTTCTACTACTTGCATAAGCACTGTGTCAGCATTGCGTAAGAATTTAAGGTAATTATATAATTACTAAAAGATAAAAATAAATTAAAAAACATATAAAATAATTTCATTATTCTTAAAAAACCATTAATATCCATTCAATGATTATTTTTATCACTTTGTGAACTTATAATAGAAATTTAAATATAAGAGACCGATATTATGTATTTTTCATTACTTAAAGTAATATATTGGTCATTCTCAAATAAAAATGAATTTTTTTTCCATAACATAGAATATTGGATGAGGATTTTGGAACCCCTCTTGTACAATATATTAAAGGGAAGTCCTAGGGTTATTTTAAAGTCTTACCTCATAGTTTTAACCCTTTTTACATGTTTTACCCTTATCGAGGGGACAAATATATATCATGGTTACTATTCATAATGAAAAAAACTAAAATAAATATTTACCAATTTTAAAAATCATGATTAAAAATATATAAAAAAAATTTCATGCTTCAATTTCTAGAAGTAACTTAAATTAACATAATATAAACACACTTAATGTAATTAAAAATAGTTTTTATAAAAATGTTATTTGATCCCAAAAATGAACTTATACCAAAATTATGTATAATAATGATTCATATGAAACTAATCAGACAATTATTAATTAAAGTATAATTATATTATTTTAATATCAAATTGGAGTTTTAAATTACTTAATTTAATGAAAATAAAAGATATTTTTACAAAAAATCAGTTTTTTCTCACTATTTATAAAAAAATAAATCATTTTAGAAATATCTTGAAATCTCACCCTAAGATGATTTTGATATTACGATTTAAAAAATGATATACTTTAATCAAATAAAATTTATAAATTTGGAAGAAATTAATTATAATATTCCCTTACAAAATGTAATAAAACCATTTTATGGAAAAAATATATTTTTTAAGAAAAAAATCGATTTAATAATAATTGAGTACTTATTTTCTAGGAATTAATCAATACATTTGTATTATATTTAAAATTTATACATTTTTTATAATAAGGGAATTAATAATAATATCTACTAATTTAATGGCTAGGTCATTATGGTCACATTCAAATAATAATATTTTTATAATATTTTGAAATTCCTTTAATAATTTGTGTTATGTGCTAAGAAAGATATTAAGATTACTATTTTTTAAACTAACTTTTCAGGGTGTTACCCTGTAACACTTCCAAATTCCATTGTAATTTTCCATCAATGTAGAAACCTCTTTTATCAATAGTGATCTACCAATTCTTCTATGGTAGCAACAACATCCTTCATCAGTGTTTTTCACCTTTAGTAATATTACTGTTGGGTTAGGTATCCAATTTTTTTTGGTATTTTGATTGTCATAAATATTTTTTAACAAGTTGTTATTTTTTTAGACTTAAAAAAGTTATTTTTTTTATTCTATAACATATGACTTTTTATGGGGTCTACGAGGTATTTCTAGATACCAATATAGGTATGTGGAATATACTTACTACCTCTAAGAAACATGGAAAGATATTCATTAAATAAATGTGTTCATAATCTCATTAAATTCAATTAACTTTATGAGTAAGAAAAAAATTCTTTATTATATATAAAATGATGTATATTTTTATTAATATTTATTATAAATCCAATAATATGTTATTCAAACTCCAAATAAGTGATTTATAATTAATCTCTAACTTATCCAAGAGTTATCCTTGAATAGATAAGTAACATAATAATTATTATTAAACAAATAAATTTTTTGAATGGTTTAAGGGTTCAATAAGTTAAGGGAGATCTTAAGAAAAGTTATTGATCTAATACCATGAGATAATTTTTATATTAATACTTTTTTATTTAATTATTTAAATTATTTTATTTTATTTCTTTATATATCACTTAAAATGGAAATTTATTTTAAAAAATTGATATATTAAAATAAATAAATATGGCATGGGTTATCTTATAAATTTTAAAATGAAAGAAGGATTGTTGACCATTTTTCCTTAAATTAAACCTATATTAAACTATAAATATATAAATCTTCTCAAATTCATGGTAATAGATTCTAATTTCTCTAATTATCTTTAAAATATATATAGAGATATAGTTATGGATAATTATCTAAAATTATCTTATGATAGAGAAAATAAAACAAAGAGTTACAAAAAATGAATGATCAACCAAACATTGAAAAATTATTATTTTTATGGATCAAGAACCCTATGCATTGATGCCAATGTTTGGTGCTATGTGAAACACATGTGTATATTAGTAGAGGAATTATCATTTGGATTCTATAAGAATCCACAAAATAAAGTCAATAAAATATTGAATCAGATACATTGAGTATGAGTGGTAATAAAATTAGAAAACCAAAAATGTGGTAATTAATTTACATAAATTATTAATTATAATTTTTTATAATGATCATATTAAAGGATTTATGTTTCATTCACTAAAATATATATGATTTTTTTAAAATAAATTACATATCACATATTTGGTTGCATTAGTATCCTTCATGAAGATCATCATATGTAATTATATATTATAGGAGACCAAAAAAAATATTAGGGGAAATGTTATTACATAATTATTTTTCATAAAATTCATTTACACAACCCTTTAAAGGTGGATACTAGTGTCATAGAAAAAGTGTGTTTGATTTTTCCCTTCTAACATATAACTAGGATGGGTAAGCCTGTTATGAATTAAAATATATGTTCGACTTATTATTGATGTTGTGGAATAAGGGTGTATGATGTGTGAGATAGTTTTTCTACTATCTTGGCTATTTTTGGTGTTTTAATTATTTATATTCATGTTTCATTGTTTTTTGTTTGTTTTTATATATTTTTTCAATCATTTTTATGGTTGGTTCTTTGAGATAGATCACTAACATAAATTTTTTTGATGGTTAATGTGTGATAATATAATCATAGGGTATTTTATTATTTTTTAATTAAATATAGGAAATTAATACATTATTTATATTTTGGTAGTTTTGAGGCCTCATATGTCTTTTAAATGTGATTAGGATTCCATTTTTATGTCAAACAATTTTGATCTCCTTTGGTTTCTACTAAATATGATAATCATATAGTATATTGGATGATTTTTTGGACGTTACGGGTTTTGATTGAAGTTTTTTTAGTTAATTTTTTAATTTTTTTAGATTAACGTTTCTTTTTTATTGAGCTTTTTGGATTCTAATTTACGTAAGTTTTATAACAACCCTGAACTTGTACCTTGGGATACAGTGTTAAAACATATATTATTTACTTATTGGATTTCATCCCAATAACTATAATATAATTTTTTCTTCTTTATAACAACAAATTGAATATTGAGCCACCAATATCCTAAAGACCATTCAAGGTCTAGAGTTTTAGATAATTAAGGAAAACTATTAAATGAAAATACAAATGCCTTTAATTGTGAATTTTTCTCATAATACCAAGATTTTCAAATTCCAGGAAACATCTTCAAAATCATCCATAAAACACTCTACACAGAACTTGATTATCATCATTATCCATAATTTGGGAAATGATAACACAAGAATTTGTGAGATCAAATAACTAGTAAGGGAAAACATTAGAGATAATAGTTTATAATCATAAGTAAGAATAACATAATCGTAAGAGTATGATATCATGATCTCAACATCATAAAATCATACCCATGAATTCATTGATCAGTAGCACGAGTCATCACCTAAATCATTATTTGGTCATAATACATGAATCACAATGGAATCAAAGATCAAGATCCATCAGAATATAAATTTGGTATTAATAAATTTTCGTAAGAGAGTGTCATAATAAGTGTAATAATCATAATCATAAAAATCAATTCTCAATTCTATTTACTAAGACATTAATCACGTATTTGGCTTGAGATAACAACCCGTGTACCCTCTTTCGTCTTGGAATAACCTTCTGTCTACCCTCATTGGGCATGGGATAACCTCATGCATACCTTCTTTCAGGCTTAGGGTAACCTCTCATGTATACCTTGATCTCATAAAAATTATACACTACCCAATTAATTGGAGGCCTATAATGGACCCATCAATCACATAATCATAATCCTTTAAAATTTATTCCGTAAGATCATGAATGTATTTATCAATTATTTATAGCACAACCAACAGAAAATAAATTGGGTTTCATCAATATTTTATCATCATAATAAACAAACATCCAGTGATATAATAAGTATGGAACCATTGAATCAAATACTCAGTTAATAATAAGTAACATCAATGGATTTTTTTCTTATATGATAATACCATTATAAGATCACAAGAACATTTATTGAGAAAAAACCCGTTTATTACAAAAGAAATTATTGAAAATAAATTATTTAGAATATATAAATTCAAAAATATTAAGGGAAAATTTTATTAAAAAAGAAAAATTAAAAAATTTAAAATAATCATCAAATAAAATAGTAGTTGTGATAGTAAAAAAAAGCATTCTTGTTGTATACATTAAAAAAAATATTTTGTTCCCACCTTTGGTAAAAAGTACCTTATAAGAAAAATGACAAGAGGATTTTATTTAAAACCTTTTATAGAAACAAATAGATAGATAAAAATAACATCAATAATTCATTTGGGAACAAAAAAATATTTAAATTTTTTTAAAGAAAAAATAGATATGAATGAAAAATATTCCTAACCGAATAGTGAAAGAAAGTCAGTTTTCCAAAAAATTACTCTTCCATAATTTCATATACATAGATAGAAATAATTAATGTATAACTAGTAATATATAAAAATTACAATAAGATAAAAACTATATAATATTTTAAAGATATCAATTATATAATTTCATCATTGCAAATTTAAGTATTAACAATCATGGTGAAAACTGAGATTGTAACATTAAAATCTTTACTATTGTTGTAACTTTTAAATCATACCCGACATGAAATAAATAGTTTCAAATGAAACTGTAATTACCATGGATATAAAAATAATCATGATATAAAATATAAAATAGGAATTATATACACCTCATGATTGAAACAGGTGATGAACATGGCACATGTCTCACTGAAAAAAATTTGATAAGAGAAACCCTAACTGTAAGTATGACATGATTCATTACCTCTATAACCTCCAATATAATAACCTTATATTTATTATACTTCTATAAAAAACAATCTAAAATCTAATAATATCATAAATGGTCTAATTACAATATTTTAGCACATTTTTATTAATAATTATTTATTAAAACAATTTCTTATAGGTGTTAACTATTTCATTTTTCATATAATTTTCAGTTTGTGGTTTAAATCATTTTATATTGATCATAGTTTCATCATTTATAAAATATTATACACGTTATTAATATAATATTTATTCATTATATATATTTTTATAACTTTCAATGGTAGGTGGTAATAAAAAAATTTAAATACTCTGTTTGTGTAGATAGTAGTCTGTATGTACACATGAATGTTTTTTTCATTTTATTATAAAAATAATAAAATAAAGAAAATTAATATTTTATAATTAAATAATCATAATATCATAAAAAAATATTGTAAATATATCATTATTTTCATCTATTTTAGGTGGTTATTAAAAATGAAATGCTTCGTTATGTGGAGGTGGTAGTCAATACATATGCATGAGCGATAAATTCATTTTCCATTGGATGGATTAAAAAAAGGTAGATTATAAATTTAATTATAGAAGAATAATTATATTATAATAAATAGATATAAAAATTATATCCACTATAGTAAACATCCATTAATAGTGGTGATGAAAAATGAAACACATCACTACGTAGAGGAAATAATGCACAAGCACGCAGAAATGATGTTTTCATTTATCATTTTACGGGAAATGTTATGAAGAAAGGTTTTTCAATAAAAATAATAACATCTATTTAGTATATAATTTAATGTGTTAAATGAATAAATAATATTATAGATCTCATTTAAGATTTCTACCTCTTATTTGAAAATATTCCATTGGATGTCCTCTTTTGGACACTTGACTTGATATTTTAAGAATACCATCACATATAGAATTTATATATGGAAGTTTAGAAGAGATTATTTTATATTTTTTTCATGATAAGTGGTCCGAGAAGTGAATATAAGAAAAGATATGTGGTTTTATTTTGTAAGAGGGGGAATAAAAAACATCGAATTTTTATGAACTTTAAAATATAATAAAAATCATAATCATGTCAAGTGGAACTGAATGGATTTAATTAATAATTTAGGATAGTTAAATATCAAAATATATATATTTAATAAATATTTTATAGGTTTTAGTGTTACTTTAAACCTTATCTTTTGTTTCATCCCCCTTGTTAACACTTTCTAAATTTAGTCATGGTAACAACTTCTTCAATATTTAATGGTTAAAAGTTTAGTTATAAGGTAGAAAATATCTTCTCAATGGTCTATTAATGAAATTTCAAACCATTTTTTATTCCAATTTTACTATTTAAAGTTTTGTTTTATTTTTAAATCATTTAACAAAAATATTATTTAACATAAAATATCTCTAAATAATTTTTTAGGACTATTAAAGACATTTGACTTTAAGGAATCAAGATAAATTTTTTTGAATTTAGAATCTTAAAATATAAATTATATATCATTATTAACCATAAAATTTAAGGATCAATATTATTTATCCATAAATATTACTTTTAATGGTTTTAATGTTATTTAATTGGATTTTTCTATGCCTTTCACAAGCATTATGTCAACAATTTATTCGCACTAAAAGTAATTATACCATAAATAAAAATTATTATTAATTTAACATAGTAAAAATAACTTATTTATGGTCATAATAATTTTTTATATTCACTAATAACATCTTTTCATCCAAATGAAAACATATAATAGAAATTAAATGCAAAAGAGCGACATTTTTGTAATTATCCATCACTTAAAATAATATAAGGGTTATAATCAAATTCTAGTGGAAATAAATAACTAATTTTTTTTATATTTGATGTTTATAGTAAAACATACTTGTGAAATAAAATAATGATACAAATTTATGGAGTTTTTAGGCCTTATCTAATAGCTTTATCCGTGTTTTACCTGTTTTACCCTTACCTCAATGACTACATTATTAGCATGGTTACTATTCATAATGACCAATTATATAAAAAAGTACTATTGAACAAATTCAAACATCATTATTAAATTCATAAATATATATTTTAATATTGAATTTATATATGAGACAAAAATAAATTTTAATATAAATGCCTAAAACAAAATGAAATATAATTTTCTAAAAAATGAATTTTAAAGCCAACAAATGATCTTATAAAAAATAAAATATTATGATGATTATTTTAACATTGATTATAATATATCTAATTAATGTATAATTATGTTAATTTTATACCAAATCCAAAAAATAAAGGGACTTTTAAATTACTTTATTTATAAAAAAGAGATTATTTTTCACAAGTTAGTACTTTCCTACTATTCACTCAAAATTATACATTTCTTAAAAAGATAAAAAATTCACCCTAATATATTTTTGAAATAAGTATATCAAATATAGTCATTTAATCACATAAAATTTTAGAAAGGGGAAGAATCTAATTATAATATCCATGCAAAAAATGCAATAAAAAATATTTTTAAAGGTAAGGTAGTTTGGAAATATAAAATGACCTTATTATAAATCAAGTACTTATTTTATAATAATTAATAAATAAATTTGAATTAAGTGATAATTTTTTATATATATATTTTATAATTTGGATTATCTTAATTGTTCATGTAAATCCAACAAATATTTTATAATATTACATAGTTCGTTTAATTTCAGTGTTTCATGTTCGTAATGTTATCAAACACTTCAAAGTTATTAATGAGAAATATATTATAAAATCTTGGGGTGTTATATCCTCTCTTAATTAAATTTAATTCAATAAATTTTCTTCTAATTCTAAGATATTGTATATTTTCATAATATTATATGTAAAATTCCTCAAAACAAAAATTAATAGTTTAATATAAAGAAGCATATCAATTCTAAAATAAATGTTTCTTAAAAAAATATTTTATAATACAACAACAGTGAATTTGTTTCCAAAAACATACCATTGTAGTTGATTGATGTTTCATACAAACTACTATATAAATTTTTCTTCCTCTTCTTTGAGTCAGAGGAATTTATTTACCATTCAGAAGAAGGATTTAAGATGATATACTCTCTTGATAGATAATTTAATTATTTGATTGTGTCTAAATATATTTTCTCCATTTTTTCGTCTCACATTCCGATGATGAATTACCAAGATGAATTTTTCAAACATGAAGTAGTAAAATAAAATTTCAATGGGACTTTAAATCTTTAAAAGGATGAGTCATTTTTACTCTTATATATAACAATTTACTAAAACCAAGATGGATATATCAACAAAACATAATACTCAATAAAACATCATATGATTAAGTAAAACATAAATCTCCAAAAAAAATTATCTATAACACCCATGGTTTAACATAAATCATTCCACAATTAAATAAACCATCAAAATATTCAATGTATTATTAAACAAATATTTGAAACAAAAAAATTTAAGAATATTTGATCATATAATAATAATTTTAAAAATTAATATACCATAATCTTATTTTTTCAAAAATATGAAATTTTTTCCATATATGTCATGAATAACCATAAAGTCACAATAAAACTATATATGCTTCCAAAAGTGTATTTTGTGTTTATTCCTCAAAAAAATTCCCATATTAGGTAAAACATATTTCCATTTTACTTAATTATACAATTCTCCCAATATAGTGAACTTCATAAAAAATAACTATAATCACTTAGTCACTAAATCATTTTTCAATTCCATGGTTATTGATATGATAAATAACATGTTCTAATTTTTTTTATCTATTTTATTCCAATTAACCATAATTTACTCAACATAAAACGTCATCCTAACCCTAAATGTTATTATCACATTTGAGCTTATGTCCAAAAAAAATAAATATATTCACTATCAAACAACCTTTTCACTATAGCACAAGTTAAAAAAAGGGTTATATATACATCAAATATTTATGAAAACATAATAAATTTATATTAAAGTATTCCAATCACATAAAAAATCAAAATTGGTATCTATGTTTTTAAACTTACGATCAACCTAGAATTATTAACCCATGATGGTATCTAGAAATCGTAAAATATTTATATATCTATCATCTTAACCTATATAGTTATTTAAACCTCTTCTCTGATACAAAAAATAATAAACTAGTACTTGGACATCAATATTTAGTGTTAAAACAAATATTCTTTACATATTGGATATGATACCAATAAACACGACCCGATTAATTATATAATAGAAATAATGGAGTATTGAGTCACTTACATCCCAAAGATATTTTTAGGATTACAGTTTTAGAAAAATTGGAAAAAACTCATACATAACAATTACCATATCTTTATTTAAGAATTTTTCTCATAATTAACATCTTTTCATATTCTATAAAAAGTATTCATAATGTTCCATAAAATTATCCACAGATAAATTAATTAACAAAATTCTTCATAACCTGAGGGAAATGTTAACATATGAACGAGTGATCTCAAATGATCAGTAAGGGTAAACATGGAAGATAATATTTGATAATTATAGGGGGTATAAGATAAGAATAAGGGTATGATATCATAATAAAATTATAACCAATAATTCATGGCTTATATTCATGAATCATTGAATAATGATTTAGAAGTTCATAAGACATAAATCATAATATAATTAAATATCATAATCCATGAGAATAAAACATTTTTCATAAGAGAATATCATAAGAGAGTTTCATAACATGTGTCATAATCAAAATCATTTGTTATGATTTTATACTAAGAAATGAATCAAATGTTTTCCTTAGACTAACCACCCATGTTCCCTCTTTATGATTGGGACAACCGCCCATGTACCCTCTATCAAGCTTGGGATGACCTACCATATACACTTGAGCTCATAAAAATTAAAAATTATGTAATTAATTAGAGGAATATAATAGAATCCCGTTTTACATAACCATAATTCATTCATATGTATTCCATAATATAAGGAAATTTTTTATCATTTCCTCATAGGTCATCCTATGAAAAAGAAAATGATTTTCATCATGATTTCATCATCATAATAAATAACCATCCATTGAAAGAATAAATACATTATAAATATGTATTATCCTAAATTAATTATAGTTAATATAATTTTATTTTTTTTATCGATGAAAATACCATTAAAATATCACTAAAAATTATCTTGAGGAAAATACCTTTTTTAATTTTAAATAACTCATTTAAAATAAAAAAATATACAGAATATTATGTAAAAACATTTATTTGAAAAGGATCATGGAAACTGGTAAAGTAAAATTAAATTCAAAGAGTATTCAAAGAGGTGAGATGAGTCGTTCAAGGGTTATATGTTAAAACAATGATTCTGTTCACACCATTTATAAAAAGTCTATTTTTTGGAAAATGATAAAATTTTTAATTTTAAAATATTTGATATAAAGTCAAAAATGTTTTCAAATGACATTAATCAATAATTTGAGAATAGTAATAACATTTCTGATAATAGTTTAATGAAAATATGGACATGGGAGTTACATATTTTCGAAAAAAGAGATAAATAGTGTCTTTTTTCCTTAAAAACATTATTTCAGAATTTTTGATACATAGAGACAGTAAAATTAAAGGAATACTTATAATATCGTGAAATAAAAGAGTATAGGAAAAATTTTATGTTTTTGATACATACATCATATAATTTCATCATCATAAATTTAAATATAAACAATCCTAGTAAAAAAGTTAGATTATTACATAATACCCTTTTCATTTTGATAACTTCTAAATCATAACCCCTAGAAAATAAGTAAATTTAGATGAAAAATTAAATTCAATAAATATACAAAATTAATGATATAACATATAAAATTTGTAGTATATACAAAAACATGAAATAAAGAAGTGGTGAATATGACATGTGTCTCATATAATAAAAAGTGAGACGAGAAACCATTAAATAAAGTCTGACTTGATTCATAAGTGCTATAAAATATAGTATAATAAATTGATATTTATTATAATTATATAAATAAAATATAAATAATTATAATACCATAAATTATCTACTTATAACATTTCAACACAAATTTATTAATAATTCATTATTTAAATCATCATTTACGGGTGTTAATTGTTTCATTTTTCATTTATGTTTTAGTTTGGTAGTTTCTATCCATGAATCATGATCAAAGTTTTATAATTTAAAAAATATTATAAATTGTATTAATATCATATTTATTCATTATATATTTTTTTTATAACATTCCAAGATAGGCAGTACGAGAAAAATGAAATACATCATTCATAGAGATGGTAGTTCGTATGTACGCATGAACATTGTTTCCATTCTTGAATGAAAATATGAAAAGAAAATTAAATAATAAATAATAAATAAAAATAATAATTACATAAACAATATCAAAGATTTTTATTAAATCTATCATTATTTACATCTATGTGATGTGGGGATGGAAAATGAAACTCTTCTATAATGGAGATGATAGTTCATAGGTACACATGAGCGGTACTTTAATTTTACATTGGATAGATTCATAAAAAGGTTTATTATAACCTATAATTACAAAATAAAAATTAGATTATAATTATTATATATAAATAATATATGTATGATAATAATGATCATTAAATGGTAGTGATGAAAAAAAAATAAAGTGTTACGTGTAGGCGGTTGTCTGTACGTACGCACAAACGATGCTTTCATTTCTCATTTGAGGGGAATAGAGATGGATTAAGTATATGAAATCAACATAATAATATATAATTATATTTAAGAAAATAATATTATTATATAATCATGGTTATTATATAATTTAATGAGTTAAATTAAGAAATAAGATGATAGAACTCAGTTTACAGTTATACATATTCTTTGAGAATTACCCTTTGGATCTCTGATTAAGAACACTTGGGATAGTATTTTAAGAATATGAAAACCTCTATAAATCTTATAGGGGATTTTTTAAAAAAAACTTTTAGTTTTTGGTCAAGATAAGTGGCTCAATATGTCTAAATAAGATAAGAGAGGTGGTGTCCTTTAATAAGAGGGGGAGAGGGCACACTTGTAATTTTCAAAAACATTAAAATATAATAAATATCATAATCAAGTGAAGTTTCACAAAATAGACTTTATTTAGAATCTAGGATTGGTAAATATGAAAATAACTACAACTAATAAAATTTTAATAGGTTTATGTGGTATTTTAAGACATATCTTTTAGTCTAACTACCTCATTTACCGTTTTTAACTTTTTTTTCGTGGATACAACTTCTTCAATCATTAAAAGTTAGAAATATACTTTTAGGGTAGAAAGTAACTCAAAAATGATACATGGATTAAATTTTAGACAATTTTAAATTATACTTTTCATCATTCCATATTTTTTTTGATCTTTAAATCATTCAATAATGTAATATTGAACATAAAATATAATTAAACTCATTTTTGGGACTCTTAACAAAATTTTTATTTAATGACATCATGATAATAATGAATTTGGAATATGAACTCTTTAAGTGTAAATTATACATTATTATTAACAATAATATTTATGTATAACCACTATTCATCCAAAACTAATACTTTTAATCTTTTTAAAGTCATTCAATTTGATTATTATATTGCTTTATCAAGCACTCTATCAATGTTTTGTAAGAATTTAAGGTAATTATTTCAAAACTAAAAATCAACATTAAATTAACATCATAAAATTAAATTATTTTTGTTCATGAAAATATTTTATATTCTATTATAACAACTTTTTATCCCAATGAAACCAAATAAGAGAAATTAAAAGTGAGGGAGTGATATTTTTTATAATCATCATTTACTTAAATTAATTAAAAGTTTACAATCAAAGTCAATTGGTAAAAAATTGATTTTTTTTAAATAATGAATGGTTGTGGTAAAAAAATTGATCCAATAAAACAAAATAAATCTAGAGATATTTTTATGCCTTTTATGATAGTTTTAACCCTATTTTATCTGTTTTACCCTTATCATGGTGATAACATTTTTAAAAAGGTTACTATTCTTAATGACCTAAAATAAAACAATATTCACCAAATTTGATCACACTTTTTCTAAATATGGATTAAAATTTTCAAGATTCATTTTGAAGAAGTTATAGACGTAAATCTTAATATAAATCTATAAAACGCAATAAAGAACAGTTTTCAAACATATGTGTTTAAGCCAAAAAATGATCTTAAACCAAAATTAAATACATTTATAATTATTTTTTAATTTATTAAATAATTTATTTTTAAATTGGAATTATTTTAATTTTAGATAAAATCTAAAATAAATAAAACATTTAAATTTCTAGATTTAAAGAAACAGAATAACAATTTTTTAAAAAATGGTATTTTTCACTATTCACTCCAAATCAAACTTTTCACTAAAATAAAAAAAATCACATTAAACAATTTTTAGAATGTCGATTTCAAAAATTATGGTTATTTAATTAGGTACCTTTTTATAATTCATAGAAATTAATTATAATATCCACATAAAAATGAAATAAAACCCATTTTTAAGGATAATGTATTTTTGAAACATAAAATAACTTTATTATAAAATATGATCTTCTTCCCTAAGAATTATTAAAAAAAATTCTTTAAGTGAGTCCTATATATATTGCATAATGTTGATACTCTTATTAATACCTATAAATCCAGCAACTATGATATAATATATCGTGATTTGTTTAAGTTTGGTGTTTCCTGTTATGAATGCTATCAACTCTATCCATTTTATTAATGGGAAATATATTTAAACTCATATGGTGGTGAAAATTGACACTAAATATTTCGATAAACTAGTTTATTAACCATGTAAAAATAATACATCTAGCTGGATGTTGGTATTTCAAAGCATGTCGAGCTATAATTTTTACTTTAAAACATTTCACTATAGTAGTTGATTTCTTGAGAAGGATGGTGAATGTGAATATGCTTTGGGGCTAGATCAAAATGATTGAAATTATTTCTAAATTGAAGATCGAGGGTGGTTTCAAGATGCTGGGTTTCTATATTATTGGTGTGGGAATTTTGACTCACTATATGGGATTGTTTTTTATAATTTGAATTGATTTCATGGTGTTATTTTTATTTTACATACTTTTTTTATTAGTTATAGACTATATATTTAAATTATTTTTTTCCCAACTTCACTTTCCACTTAACTTATGATTTAAATATATGGTAAAAACATTTTTATATTAATTTTTTTCAATAAAGTGTGTTAATTATATATAGTTTGATGAGTTATATTTTTTCAGTGTTCTTTAAAAAATTAATGTTATATAGGATTAATTTGAAATTTTTTTCTACAAAATTCATTAATTTTAAATTTTTTATAAAAAATCCTGTTAAAATTTAGAATCAATATTATATAAAAAATAAAAAAAAACAATACCACATAGTAATTATAATATTTTGATCAATCTTACACAATAAATAAACATATCTATTTAGTATCTTAAAGTATACAAAAATAATAAATAAATGTTATATATCCTTTAACAAAATAAATTCAATCAGGAACATAAACAAAATTTATAAAGGTAAACTAAATTATAAAGATCTATATGTATAAAAATCTTATATCTATGTCTTCAGATGACATATATTGTCTTTTAGAAGATATATTTACAAAAAAAAAATACCACATAAAACAACTCACAAGAGTTCAATATCATCACAAAACAAACTTGAATTCTTTAATTAGTATAGAAAAAATTTATCATAGTTTACTATTATTTCCATGAATATAGAAAATTAATTTACTTTGTAAGTATTTAATAAGAATGGTGTTCTTGTATTAGAGCTTGGGTTGTTTTGTGGGATGTATACGTTAATCTTTTGGTATACATGGGTTATTATCTCTTATTTATTTAGTTTTTTATTTTAGGATTGATAATGTATTAGAAATTTCTCTACTTATTAGTATTATTATCTTTAAAATATGTGTATGGTATTATCTATTATGTTATAACAAATTCACATCCATCTATTTTTATCAAACTTACTCTTGGGAGTTTAGGGAATTGGGGAAATACTAATGATTCATAGAAATCACTCCCTACCCATTTATAAAGTGGTGTTTTTTAGTAATGGTTATAATTTATATAATATATAGGTATATATCACTACTATTCAATGTTTTTCATGGATTTTAGGGAGAATTGAATTTTGGTGTCGAGAATCGATATGAGGTTGTTCGTGTTGGTCTATAGTCCATTCCATTTGTTTTAGATTTTGTATTATCTAAGTGGGCTAGTTTATTATTTTTTTATTTTCCTAATTATATTTAGTACATGCATAATTGTATATATTGGATATAGATATTGTTATATATTTTATGTAATGGTCTGAACCTCTTCAGTCTATTCCCTTGTTGAAATCTCATTTTTTAAGATGTTTTGGGAGGTCAAATTGACTCATTTCAAGAGTTTTTCAAAAATAAAGTTCTTCCAATGGTTATTTGTTCCAACAGTAGATTTTTCCAAGGATATATCTATCTAATGGTAGGTCATTTCTATAGTATCTCATTCGGACCGTAGCTCATTCTGACGGTAGCTCCTTCGAAGGATATCCCCTTCCAACGGTAGCTCATTCTGATGGTTGCTCCTTCCGACGGTAGCTCCTTCGGATGGTATCTACATCCGAAGGTAGATCCTTTCAACAATATCTCATTCTAATAGTTTCTCATTCCAACGATTACTCATTCCGACGGTAGATCATTCTGACGGTATCTCATTCCAATGGTAGATCCTTCCAACGGTAGCTCGATCCAACGATAGCTCGTTCTGACAATAGCTCATTCTGATGGTAGCACATCCCCATATTAGCTTGTTCTGATGGTATCTTGTTCTGATGTTAGATCATTCCCACAATATCTCATTCGAAAGGGAGATAATCCCTAAGGTATCTCATTCCAACAGAAGCTCCTTCCGATGATATCTCGTTTTGGATGAGTGCTCCTTCGGATGATAGATTGTTTCAAGGGAAGAACCTTTCGACAGAATCTCCTTATGACAGAAGCTCTTTTTGATGGTAGCTTGTTCCAACTATAGCTTGTTCTGATAGTAGATCATTCTGATGGTAGCTTGTTCTGACCATTTCCCATTCTAATAATGGCGCCTTCTGACGATATCACATTTTGATAGTATCTCATTCCGATGGTTACTTGTTCTGATGGTAGCACATTCTGAGGGTAGCTCGTTCCTAAGGTAGATCATTCCTCCGGTAGCTCATTACACTGGTAGATCATTCCACCGGTATCTTAGTCCTCCGACAGCTTATTCTGACGCTATATCATTCAATTGGTAGCTCATTTTGATGGTAGCTTATTTTGACTGTAGTTCTTTCCGACGGTAGCTCATTCCCATAAGATCTTGTTCTCAAGGGAGCTTATTCAAATGATAGGTCATTCAGACATTAGCTCATTTCAACGGAATATCATTCTAACGGTAGCTCATTATAACAGTAGATCATTCCAATGGTATCTCGTTATGATGGTATCTCAATATGAATGTAGCTCGTTCTGACTGTTGCTCTTCCGATGGTAGCTCATTCCGACGTGGGCTCCTTCAGACGGTAGCTCATTCAGACGGTAGCCCATTCTGACGGTACTCGTTCTGATGGTATCTCATTCTAACGGTAGATCCTTCCGGCTTTAGCTCGTTCCAATGGTCACTCATTCCAACAATGGTTTATTCCGATGGTGGTTCATTACGAAAGTGGCTCATTCCGATAGTGGCTCATTCTGATGGTGGCTTGTTCTGACAGTGGCTCATTCTGGTAGTGGCTCATTGCAAATGTTTCTCGTTCGGACAGTCGCTCGTTCCGACAGTAACTCCTTACGATGGTAGCATGCTAAGATGGTAGCTTGTTCCGATAGTACCTCATTCCGATGGTAGCTCATTCTTACGGTAGCTCGTTCTGAAGGTAGCTCTTTCCGAAGGTAGCTCGTTCTGACGGTATCTCATTCCAACAATAGCTCATTCCAACAGTTTCTCATTCCAATGATTTCTCGTTCTAACGGTTGGTCATTCTGATGGTTTTTCATTCCGATGGTAGCTCGTTTAGACGGTAGCTCCTTCTGAGGGTAGCTCGTTCTGAGGGTAGCTCGTTCCGATGGTAACTCATTCCAACAGTACCTTGTTCTGAGAGTACCTTGTTCTGATGGTACCACGTTCTGACAATACCTTGTTTTGATGGTAGCTCATTCTGACAGTATATCATTCCATCAGTAGCTCGTTCCTATGGTGACTCATCCTACGGTGACTCATGAATAGTGACTCATGAATAGTGACTCATGAATAGTGACTCATGAACGACCACTCCACAAATGGTAGCTCATCAAATTGTGACTCATCCAATGGTGACTCATCCAATGATGATTTGAGAATAGTGACTTGCAAACGGTGACTCTCCGAATGATATCTCACCGAACAGTGACTTGTCCATTGGTGACTCATGAACAGTGTTTCTAACTTCATATAGTTTCACCCCTTTGACATTATCTTTGACTAAAAATGCCTCTAATGAATTTTTAAAAGGTATTTAAGGACAATTCAAATCCCATAACTCCTATCTAAATTTTCTTAAGGGTATGGGTTCCTTTAATAGGTCAAAACTCGTAATATTGACTTGATCATACTTTAATGGAAAACCTAAACCATATCTTAAGTGGTAGCTCCATTTAGATTTTAAAAAGGGCCAAGATATCTTTAATTCTCGTTCTTACTTCTTTTTTTTCATACGGGATGGCCAGAGTTCTTTTTTGTGTAGGATTCGTGCGATTTAACTGTAATCCTTGGATCATGTTACTTGCATTTTTCTACTGCATGTGAACCCCCTATTTTGGTGCAACCAGGAAATGTCGACCGATCTTCATTATAAGGTATGTTCTACCTACAATTTTTTGGGTTCCTCAATCCATTTTCCTCCTATTTCTACTTTCAATGTGATGGTATGTGATCTCCATAATACCAATAGAGATTTCTTTGTTTTTAGTTGGTGTAGTGGTGTTGCGTCGTCCTTAGGTGGATGCATCCGTTGAAGTACATGTGATTGTGATCCATTATGTTGATCATTCTCATACAAATATCATCATAAACCTTTTGAGGTATGAGATTCAATGATTATCTATCTATTTTCATGTAGTTGTAGAGTTGACATGATTTATCTTCTTAGATCATGATAAAATAGATATAATAATTATTTAAACCATATTAAATTATTAGTATCAATTACATAGAGATTTTATTGCATCTTGATTTACTAGACTATTTGATATATATGATTTTATAGTTTATCATGTCATTCTTGATGGAAATTGGTAAACAAAATAATGATGGAATTAATTGACAATAAATTGGAAAACGGTTTAAGGAGGTGAGTTTAATGATTCTGGTTTTTGTTGCATTTGATAATAATGAAATGGATTTAGATATGTATGTTTAACTTAATTTGTTCATTAACTTGAATCATGTTGATTCTTGTTGACAAACGTATTAAAGGCATGATAAATTAATTGTTTAATGATTTTGTGATAGCTTGAGAATCTTTTTTCATAGGTTTCTTGTAGTTGGAACATGTGATAATAGATCAGTTAATTCAAGATAGAATAAGAACTGGTTGTATAAAGAAAATATAATTCCTTTATAAGGCCCGAGTTTCCCACTTTTTTAAAGGCCAAGTTCCTTGAGCTTTGGATCCATGAGATCTCGTTGTTGGTGAAGGATGAATTCATTGTTTATGTCTAAGAGTTCATTTTCTATGTTAGTTTGTTTCCTAGTGCTTGTGATGTGATGTGACCCTGAGATGGATGAGCCAAGAGTGCTGTTGCAGTATGTGGGGAAAGGGAGGCCCAGTGGTTTTGGCAGCAGTTGACATCAAGAGTGGTGAGATGCATCGATTTATGCATATGAATTTCTGGAAGGACATCGAAGGTGATGGAACGGGTTGAAGTTGAGCTTAGTCCTTGAAATGAATATTGGATTCCTGTTGAATCTATTTTTTTTACCCACTTTACATTCCCCACTACTTGAGGTAGATGGTCTTGCTCACCCTCCTTCCAAAATAGGTGAAGACACACATGGTATGCCACCTGCTTTCCATGTTTATATTGTCAGGGATGGAAGGGTATACACACCTTCTATAGGTGTCAAAGACTCGATGTGTAGTTAATCTAGTCACCATGTTGAGCCCCATGGGATTGGTAGTTAGAATGTTTTTCTAAAATACCAATAATTATGGAAAGTGGTAATTTCATTAATTAAATTTATAAATTATGTTTAACCTATGGGTTTGGAGCATGCTGGGATGAAGTGCTGAGGTTGTATTTCTGAGAATCTGTGGAATCGGTTTGGTTATGTCTAGAGGGTATGAAACTTGGTCGTGATGTTAATGAAATTTAATGTTAAATTTATAACAGTTAATTAATGGTTAATGAATTAATTAACATAAATTGAAACTTGAAAAAGGGATAAGTAACTTAATTTATCTCATTAAATGGATGTGTGCTTATAGGATATCTAGTCTTAGTAGTGGCAGTCGAGAGACTGAGAGATGTTAGCAGCAGCTGAGTCTAAGACTATGTTTTTGCCATAGTGTGGTTGTGATCTATATTATATCCTATACATTTCTTGTTTTTATACACTACATCACCATATAGGTTAGGGATAATGACACCCCAAGGATTCTAATCCATGGGCGATGTTTTCCCCAATATCCTAGTGGGAGGATGGATGGATAACTACCCCCTTTGGCCTTACACTCCTCACTTGCTAGTTACCTATACTAGTATGAATAGTGGTTATTTTTCCCCATATATGTGTATTGAGGGATGTAATGGATTGGGGTCATTTCACACACATATATTCTTTATATAGTTTCCCATAGACTACTATATATGTAATGTGTATGGGTTGTGATGGCTTGAGGATCCTTACTCGGCATATGGGCTATGATGGCTTGAGGTATAATACTTGATGTTCGATACATCTTATACGGGTTGTGGTGGATCCCATAACTACCTGGTTACTTTTGGTTATGTGTATGTGGTGGTGTGTTTCATGAGGAGCATGTTGTGGTACTTTACCCTGGTATCTTCGAGCTAGCCTTTTTTGGAGAGAGATGCTGAGGATGTGCAACATTAGGGAAAATAGGAAAACCAGTGGGGAAGTTGTAGCGGGCTACCCTTGTTATTATTTAATATATAATATTATCTTGTATGTGATACTTGGTGATAATATCCATGGTGAGGCTGGGAGCTTAATATATATATTTAGGCGACAAGTTAGTTTCACTTGTTGTTTACAGTGCTTTATAATATTTATTTACTTTTTCACAAGAGGGTCTGGGGAGGATCATACTGAGTATACTATTATATTCAATCTATGTTATATAGAATACTTTTCATGTTAGTTGGGGCAGGTCGGAGATCAGGTTGGTTACTACTAGTTTTAGGTTTTTTAGGATCTGTTTGGGCTTCGTGGTCACTAACGTTTTACTTTATTATGGTACTTGCAGTTTTCCCCTTCAGTTGTAGTAGTTTCTTCATGTTATTAAATATGTTCACATGGGTTTCTATTAATTTTTGGTCTTAGAACTAGTTGGTTGGTGTATATCTTATCTCTATATTCCGCATGTGTTCTATTAGAGGGTAATGTCTCCCATCTGGGTGTTTATTATACCCTCGGTGCTTGTCACCAACCCATGGCCTACTAGAGGCGGGACTCGGGTGTCACTATCTCCCTTATCCAATTACTAGCCTAATAGGGGTACATTTTGTGGGGAGGGGTTCATGAGAGAGTTGTATAATAATTCTGGTTGAGGGATATGATGGAGTTTGGAGTAAGGAATAAGCGTGGTTTCATGGGTTGATAGGGAAATAGTGACAGAAAAGTTTAGCAATCATTGTAAGCACGGGAGACTGGCTTAAAGATGGGTATTTAGAGCCCCCTCTGATCTGATGTATAGACCTTTAGTCTTTTAGTGGCTATTAAATGAGGGGACACTTGTTTCATGGTAGAATTATAAGAATCGATAATGAATCCTTTTTCTTTTTTCCTTTATTTGAATGGTTATACCTTGGGATACGTTAAACTAAAATGAATAAAAGCTAAAAATTAATTATTGTTAATGTACATAAAATTCATGGTTTAGGAGCTCTAACTTTTCATCGTTTTGTAGGAATGGCTCCAGGTCTAAGTCCTCATAAGGTGCACACATAATATGTATAACAGTTTATGCTAGATGATTACCACAAAGAAGAGGTTGATGATGACGACACGTGAAGGAGGACACTTCAAAAATTTCATCACCATAGTCTATTAAAGTGTGAGGGCTCTGCTTCAGATTCAGACATAGAAGACTAGTTGGAAGAGTTTGTGATAGCCTTTAGTTTGATCTGTGCAAAGAAAGAGCTCTGGGTATCGTTTGGTTTGACTATGTAATGTGGGTATGTGAGGCAATGGTGGTTCTTTTTCCTCGGGGATCGCAAGGGGCCATTAGTCTCGTAGGAGAATTTCCAAGACCAGTTCAGAGTCAAGATTCTTTCTATGATTGAGATGGAAGAAAATATACATGATCTACTTAGCCTTTATAATGGGATATTCAATGTCTGAGTGTTTTGGATCCGTTTTGGGAACCTTCTGTGATATTCTTCAGACCCATTTCCAGAAGAAGAGTCTAGTTTGAGGCATTTTGAGGAGGATTTGCATCCAGAGATCCAGCACTAGGTCACTTTGTTTATGATGAAGACATATCTCGAGATGTTGGTGAGGATAGTGGTCATTGATAGGATGTTATCCAGAATCGGATCATCATGAGATCGGAGTCATCATGATTCTTCACGAATCCGATTTCTGGCCTATGGTTCCTGTTTTTCAGGGTAGAAGAGTTTTTGATTAGCCAGAGGTAGGTATGAACCTTCATTGTTCCATTTCTTATGGGGATATGGATCTATGAACTATGTTAAGGTATTATGTGGTTTATTTCTTTTGGAGGTCGAGGTCATCAGTGAAATGACTACTCAGACATTCTTAGCAGTCAATGTGTGCCAGGTGTTTCACTCCAGGTTCCTCCGTTGAGGTTACTCCATCCAAGGTAGTAGTACTAGGTTGCACTAGCTCTAGATCAATAGAGTGCAGATGGGTCATGTAGAGGAGTACCCCGGGATGCTCTATATCCTTAGATAGTAGAGCGTGTCCATGGAGGTGGTCACATACAGGTTTGGAGATGTCATGGAGTAGGTCTTGGTCGACTTCATGTGTAAAATTTTCTGGCATCAGGTGAGATAGACATCATTTAAGGTACCATTTTTTTGTTTTTTTACTTGGGTTCATGCCCTACTTGATTCAAGAGAAACACACTCCTTCATATCACCTACAACTGTCCATGCATTGGTACTTGAGGTAGATAGTCTTCCAGTTCCCTTGGCATTGACTACACCAGTTGGAGGTTGAGCTAACATGTTTGAATAATGCAGAGACTGCAAGCCAATGTTGGGGAAGCACTTCTCTTGGGGAGATTTCCTATGTTTATTAATAAAACCATATGACGTAATACTCAACATGTATTTTTTATTTTTTGTAGGCTATCATGGATTTATTACAGAGGTAGGTGGTGTTCTCTGATGCTGATGGAGATCCAGTAGTGTTTTTAGGTGAGAAAGACCCTCAGATGGGTCATAGGCATGTTCCATCTTATCAAAATTGATGGATAAGTTGATGTTGAGTTCATCATAGGATCATATTTTGGTGTTTCCTAGGTTCTTAGAAGAGTACCTTGATGTATTTAGAGAATAGTTTGTAGTTTTACCCACTTGATGAGAGATCGAGTTTAGGATCGAACTACAGCTAGACGTTTCTCCTATCTCAATATCTTCATATAGGATGGAACCTTCTGAGTTGCGAGAGCTATGTATATAGATTTATGGTCTGTTGTAGTGTGGTAACATTCGCCCTATTGTGTCAGCATGGGGAAACTAGTTTTTTTCATTAAAGAGGCTGATGGAAGTTTGTGGTTGTGTGTCAATTATCATCGCTTAAACCTCGTGATAGTGAAGAACCACAATCCTCTTCTACAGATTGATGAATTATTTGATCAACTGAAGGGTGAATGTTAGATCTCAAATATTTATTTGTGGTCAGGATATCATCAGATGGCTGCGAAGGATCAGGATATCCCAATGAGAACTTTCTGAGGTCATCATGGCCTTTACATGTTCATTGTGATGTCATTCAGTGTGACGAATGATCTAGTAGTATTCATGGGGTTGATGAACATTGTGTTATCTGAGTTCCTCGATAGGTTCATAGTGGTCTTCATCAATGACATCCTTGTGTACTATGCATCTAAGGAGGATCAGGTAGGGAATCTAATTGCCATTTTGGGAGTTCTTCACCGTGAGAATATATTTGTGATGTTGTTTAAGTGTGAGTTTTGGGCTTGAGAATTTTATTTCATAGGTAATTTTTTATCCTATCAGGGAGTGGATATGGATCCATCGAAGATAAAATTATTTGTGTATTGTATAGCCCCCAAGATAGTGGCATATGTGCAATGTTTCCTTGGTCTTTCATGATATTATAATAGTTTCGTAGCCAATTTATCTCAGGTTGTGACTCCTCTGATAGCATTGAGTAGAAAGGATCAAGTGTTCTTGTGGAATGATCTTCTTTAGGCAGATTTTGAGAATCTTAAGGGAAAGTTGATCAGTGCTCTAGTTCATTGTCTTCCAGTAGAAGGAATCTAGTTGGAGGTTTTCTGTGATGCTTCGTGTTTGGGGTTAGGTTGTTTTTTGATGAAGTAGATATTGGTCATTTTATATGGGTCCTGTCAATTGCGTCCCCATGAACTTAACTATGCCATCCACATCTAGAGTTGTCAATAGAGGGTATTTCCCTAAACTTATGGAGACATTAACTCATTGGAATATTTTTTTTGGTCTTCACCAATCATAAGAGCCTGAGGTACGTTTTCTCCCAATGTGACTTGAACTTGAAACTACATCAGCGGAGGGATTTCTTACTGGATTATGACTTCAATATTTCATATACACCTGGAAAGGGGAATGTTGTGGCCGATTCACTAAGAAGGAAGATGTGTACTGATGTAGTGTTTGAATCTGTTGATTTCAGTATACTAATGGATGAACTTTTGTATTACATATGTATATGGTAGAAGTCAGGGGCAGAGGTTGTCTTTTTCAGATGATGGTGCAATCATCTATGGTAGAGGAGGAAGATGAGTCTCAATTGGGGGATCATGAGGTAGAGGCCTATAGAGACTGAGTTGTTTGTATAGAGGACCCTAATGATTTTTTTGAGGATGAAAAACATCAGGAGTTGTTTTAGGGGTGGATTTTCATTCTATTAGTGATGCGTGATGTGGTTCTTAGAGAGTTTCATAGTTCACCATTAGTGGTACATCCTAGTCTGACAAAGATGTAATGAGACTTGATAGTTCTATTTTGGTGGCCTGGATTGATGTGTGCAGTTGAAGAGTTTGTGTCTCAATGTTTGTTCTACGATAAGGTGAAGGTCAAGAACCACATTCCAGGTGGTTTTTTGTGTCTCAATTTTTGGTCTATGATAACGTGAAGGTCGATCACCACATTCTAGTTGGTTTTCCACAGCCATTAGATGTTCCTCAGTGGAAGTGGCATGATATCATGATGGACTTTGTTACTAGTTTACCTTGAGCTTAGGGAGGATATGACACTATATGGGTGTTAGTGGATAATTTTATGAAATCATTCAACTTCATATTAGTCAAGGAGTCAATATTAGTAGAGTTTTTTTCATGGAAATATCTGGAGGTGGTGGTAAGGCTCCACGGATTCCTGGGGATGATCATTTATGATCGAGATCCTCATTTTATCTACATGGTGTGGACATGTATCCATCATGATTTTGGTTCTCATATATATCTTAGCACTACTTTTCATTCATAGATGGATGGTAAGATAGAGTAGACCATCTATACCATTGAATAATTTTTGTTCTCTTATGCACTAGATTTTGGAGGTTTGTGGATGAGGCACCTACCCTTGGTTGCTTTCTCTTACAAAAATAGTTTTATCTCCACCATTGGTATGGAACCATTTGAAGCTGTTTATGGTAAAAATATTTTCTCTCCATTGTTCTAGATTGGGGTCGGAGAGTCAGCAATTCTTGGGCTGACGATGGTATAGAGTATGACAGAGATGGTTTAGGTGATTCGTGAGTGGATAAATGTAGTGCATGGTCATCATAATCCCTCTGTCGATCATAGGAGGAGACCTATGGAGTTCGGATATTGGGATCACGTATATCTAAAGGTGACTCCCCAATGTGGGAAGGAAATTTCTATTAATGGGAATAATCTTTCTTCTGGGTTTGTTGGGCCTTTCAAGGTGTTGGATTGTGTTGGAGTCATGGCATATCAGGTAGCACTTACCCAGTAGATGAGCCACATACATGATGTCTTCCATGTGTCTAATATCCATCATTATCTCCATGATGACTCTCACATCATCAATTGGTGTTATATATATGTTGATAATGATGAGACCTTTGAGGAGAATCTTGTATAGATTCAAGAACACAAGGAGAAGGTGTTTCATGAGCATGATATTTTCTTGGTTAGTGTCTTGGGGAAGCACGGTGGTGTGGGGGGAGTACTTGGGAACATGATTCATAGATACGTTCCTAGTTCCCTTAGCTTTGTTATATTTATATGTTCTTTGTAACATTGTTTGTTTATTGGTTGTAGAACCTTTCCATTTATTTGATGGATTTCTCTTATTTATTGTTATGAATTTCTATTTTTGATAGGTATCTCCCTCAAGAGAGTGTTTAGGAGATGGTTTCTATTGTCACATGGTTTTGTGTTGTTCCATTTTATGAAGTGGTTGATCTCTTGTGAAGGCAAGAGACTTGCAAGGTATCTCATGGAGAAGATGTTCATAGGACCCATTTTCTGTTTCCTCTCTGGGTTGCTTTTGAATTCATGATGGTGAGAATAGTATGAGAGGTATTTGATGTAATGTGTCATGACTCGAACCTACCGGTCTTGAGCCGAAACTACCTCAAGCCCGCCACCATAGGCTAGAGGCTGGCGACTAGCGCCGAAGGCGTAATAAGCTCAGGGAGGCCTTCGCCTAAGTAACTGTACTCACGCACACACAACCCACATGACGCAGTAGTGCAGAGTAAAATGGAAACAAAAAGATAGGCAGCTATACCCCAACAACAGAAATGTATCAACAACTAAAAAGAGTAAGTAAAGTACTGGATGTACTGACAAGTAAAATGAAAAGTAAAAGGGGCAAACACGCGCCCAACCACAAAGTTGACACAACCCGGAAATAGGTGTACAAAAGAATAGGACTGGATATACTCCCACCTGAATACTCTAGCACGACTGCGGTACGCTGCTCCAACTATTGTGACCTCTATGCTCCTTTGAATTCACGATCGACCTGTCTATCGTCTACAAGGGCACACCAGGTATGGGAAAGCCCAAGCAGGGGTGAGTATAAGGATACTCAGTAGGATTCCTTGAAAGCTCTAGGCATCGACAAATAAGGCACTAAAGTGGTGAGGAGTGGACTAACATGAATAGTAGAAAAGTTTAGTAAAGAGAGTGCAGCTCCGCCTGACAGAAATAATTAGGAACGGACCCAGGGAGTGAGAACGAGGGTAGGGTCTAATTATGCATATATATATATATATATATGCTCAACATGAAACCCAAATGAGTGTGTTAGGGGGATCTACATCTCCAATCTCATCCCAGGATAAGTCCCCATCAGTTCCAAGTAAAACCATCCTCACAGCCCAGCATCTCTTCTTATATACCTAGGAAACCCATGTAAGAGGGGTTCAATCACCGCACTTCAATACTATCTACTTTGGGCGGCACTAACTCACCCGCACGGTTTTAGGTCGCATATCAAGGACCATATCAGTGGGGAAAGTACCCCTCTTCCATGTGGGTCCTTAGGTAACATTAAAACTTTCACACCACTGATCTGCACAATCAGGGTCCCGCTCCGGTAGTCATGGAAGGGAAATTCACCGACTATCCTCATGAGAAAGGGCTGGGTCTGAAACGTCAACGGGTGACCCACTGCCTAGTGCTGCTGGAGGGTAAACTCTAATACATCATCAAGCGACCCACTGCCCAGCCATTCTAGAGGGTAGACCTGGAATAAATCGATGGGTGAGCCACTACCCAGCCCTACTAGAGGGTAATCCTGGAACATGTCCACATGCGACCCACTACCCAGCCCTGCTGGAGGGTAGACCTGGAATAAAACGACAAGTGACCCACTGCCCTGCCCTGCTGGAGGGTAGACCTGATACACGTCGACAGTTGACCCACTGCCCAGCCCTTTTGGAGGGTAGACCTAGAAAAAGATGACGGGTGACCCACTACCAATACCTACTAGAGGGTAGACCCGAAACACGTCTTCAGGTGACCTACTGCCCAGCCCTGCTGAAGGGTAGACCATGAATCATCCTGATAGCTCCGCACTACTAATGACATCACCAGGTGTCACTAACAACGCCACCATGCATTGGATCATAGTGCATAGAAGAATATCTCCACCCCACATTAAAATGATCTCAAAAGAGGCTCCACATTCCCAAACGGGTTGCATTGTTGCAGTTATCACAGAAATACACGTGAGATAGACTACTTACTCGCTCGAAACAGACAACCGGTGAATATGGTACTATTCACCGTAGCCGGACCTTGTGGGCCTGCACCCCGACTCCGATGCTCATCAGGTGAACAGTTCCATCACAATTCTCTTGGAAAAACACACATAAACGACTACTCATATGCCCCGAATGTACATCTGGTGAAAAAGAAGAAAAAACAATGCACGCATCACAAAGATGTCCCATAGGGACCACGTCTCAACTCCTACTTCAATGCGCAAAAGCATACTAGTAGTCTCCACCTAGACGCCAGGGTCACATCACCGCTGACGGTGCTCAAATCGGACATCGGATGTGTCTGCGCCAACCAAAACAAAAATCTCGGCGTAGCACTTAACGGGCATGATGCGCCACTGAGCTCCCATTACAGGAATTAAAAATCCCTGAAAATAGCTCAAAACATACTCCTTGAGATGAGGATTACCTTGCCGTAGAAGACGTGTAAAATGGACACCCGTATTGATATTTACGAGTGTCCAAAGCAAGAGGGGAAAATCCCATTGGGCTGGACCGGCCTAGCCGGCCGGTCCACCCGGCCTGGGCTTACCTGTGCCGGTCGGCCCGGCTCGCTGCGCCGGCCCACAGCTTTGTCACGCGGGCCAGCCGCGGACTCGCGGTCCCCGCTCGGACCGGCCGAGGCCGGTCATCCCGTGTGAAGATCTTCGGGCCGTGGGTCTTGTTCCCCCGCGGGGTCGCACGCCGCGACCCCAGTCTGCCCCCGCGCCGTGGGTGTCCGCCGCCTGCCGCCTGAGGTGCTCGCCGCCGTGCCGCCTGAAGCCCGAGCCGCCACCGCGCCGCCTGAATCCCAAGCTACCTCCACACCACCTGAACCCTGGAGCACCACCGCCTGCACCCTAGAGCGCCGCCACTAGAATACACCGCACCGCCGCCATGGGTCGCCGGACCAACCTGGATCCACCGGAAATATGGGGTATTTGGCCGGAAAACTTCCCGGGGCCACCCCAAGAACCCCAGGAATCCCGAGACTCCAAAAATTGATCTTAAAGGATCTTTGTAAAGATAAACACTAGCCCTACGAAACCAGGGGATTTTCTCGACGATCAGACTACAATTCGACGCGACTAAACTCAATGGAAGAAGATTGCGAGAATGGAAACGATAAAACACGAGCCTACCTTAAGGGGCTTTGCGCGACGCTTCACGATCAGGATGCCGGAGCCACCACACCTTTCCAGAGTGATGGAGAAGAGGGTGGATTATTTTTGAGAGCCCTTGCGCTAGGGATGAATTTCCAAGGAGGGGTGAAGAGGGTGGGTGGTGTGTTTAAATAAAAAAACACACGTAACCTCCCGCTAGTCGGCCCGTACGCAAACTTTCGTCGGGGCTGAGATTAAGCCTCCCTTAGAATAAATGCCATGCCCTAAGGGAAATGGAGTCCTCAAAATTTTAATCCGAGCCTTCTTTCAAGAGTTATAAAATTCGACCCCCAAGACCGCCAAATTACGAAAATGCCCCTGGGGGCATTTTCCACAGTTGGCCCATGCCCACGAAAATTGTACCCCTCCTACGGTAAACGTCGCATTTTGTACTCAACGGTGCCCTCATTTTTCCCGTACGAGCTAACGTTCAGGAGTTATTCTATTTTTTTATCCCTCCTAGTGTGAATGCATGCCATAATTAATGCCGGCCACACCGGGGCTCGGACTCGCACGCCGTCAGTACACCCTGCTCTGGAATCACATCAAGAGAATTTCGAAGTCTTACAGGCTCAAAACTAGGGTTATTACATCATTCCCGCCTTCATGTTTTTCATCCCTGAAAAACAAAACTACAAAAACAGCTCAGGTTACTGAGCCCGCATCTGGCTCTCCCTCTCCCAGGTTCTCTCCTACACCCTCACATGCTACCACAACACACGAACTAGAGGAATGCCCCATCCACGCAGAGTCTTCTATTTCCGGTCCTGAATCTCCACTGGGTGCTCCGCAAAGGTGGCTCTGTCCTCAATTTCTAGCTCTCCCCAGTCTATGACGTGCGTGGGATCATGCACGTATTTCCTCAGCTACGACACATGGAAGACTTCAGGTACTCTTTCCAGGTGCGGGGGTATAGCGAGATGGTAGGCTACCCCACCAACCCGGTGCATGATCTCAAAGGGCCCAATGAACCTCGGGGACTGCTTGCCTCCCCGACTGAACCTCTATGTTCCACGCCGTGGGGAGACTCTCAAAAAGACATGATCTCCCTGCTCAAACTCCAAGGGCCTGCGACGCCTGTCTGCATAGGAATTCTATCTGCTATGAGCCGTCCCTATCTGCTCACGAATGACCTGCACCTTCTCCGTCATTTCCTGCACCAACTCTAGGCCCACGAGAGTGGTCTCCCCAACCTTCGTCCAGTACAAGGGTGACCTGCAGGGTCTCCCGTAGAGGGCCTCAAAAGGTTCCATGCCAATAGTAGAATGACAATTGTTTTTATATGCAAACTCTACCAAGGGAAGGTGATCCTCCCAGCTCCGGCCAAAGTCTAACATGAACGCCCTGAGCATATCCTACAACACCTAGATAGTGCGCTCGGTCTACCCTTCATTCTATGTGTGAAAAGTTGTACTCATCTGCAAATGAGTCCCAAATGCCTCCTACAGGCCTCGCCATAACCGTGATGTAAACTGTGCATCACAGTCAGAGATGATCGTTGAGTGTACTCCATGAAGACGGACGATCTCTGACATATAACTGTCCTAGACTCTCCACCGATCTCTGATCCCTGATAGTAAGGAAGTGCGCCGACTTCGTGAGTCGGTCCAATATCACCCAAATAGAGTCTTTCCCCTTCGCTGTGCGTGGAAGCCCTGTGACAAAATCCATAGATACGCCATCCCACTTCCACTCCGGGATATCAAGGGGCTGAAACAACCCTGCCAGAACCTGGTCCTCTGCCTTCACCTACTGACAGGTAAGGCACTGAGAAATTAACTAGGCTACGCCCCGCTTCATGCCAGACCACCAAAATTTCCGATGAAGGTCACTATACATCATTGCCACACCGGGATGTACGGACAAGGGAGAAGTGTGGAACTCCCGCATCAACTCCTATCACATCACCACTAGTACTACAACTCGCCCCTGAAACATGATCTCATTATTCCCTCCTTCAGAATACCCATCGGGTGCGTTGCCCGTGGATATCTGATCACGCAGTACCTCACTATTGACATCTCCCAGCTGTAACTCTCTCACATGCTCAAGGAGCGAAGGAGTCAACAATATCGACTGTAGAAAAGTTGTTCTCTCCTGCTCCACCAAGGTCAGTTGAAGGGAAGCCAACTGCTCTGATGCTTCCTGCACTAGGTGAGCCTGGGACTTCCTACTAAGGGTATCTGCTACTACGTTGTCGTTCCCTGGAGTGTAGACTATCTCGAAATCATAGACCTGCAGAAACTCCAGCCAGT
Organism: Viscum album; assembly: GCA_963277665.1. NCBI lineage: Eukaryota > Viridiplantae > Streptophyta > Magnoliopsida > Santalales > Viscaceae > Viscum > Viscum album. Next base: position 626,336,831 of record OY728134.1, on the reverse strand, counting down.
GCCTCTACCTCAGGTTCAAATCCCTCTGAGTGAAGATATACTTGAGGCTCTGGTGATCTGAGTATGCCTCAAAATGCTCACCCAAAAGGTAGTGTCTCCATATCCTCAAGGTAAAGACTACCTTTTCCAGCTCCAAATCGCGAGTCACATAATTCTGCTCATGGGGCCTCAACTGCCTCAACCCATATTCAATCAATGCCCGCTACTGCACCCGCACGCACCCGAGTCTAGCTCCTAAAGCGTCACAATATACGATGAACTCAACACCCTCCTCTGGCATCCTCAACACCAGTGCACTAGTCAGCCTCTACCTCAACTCCTCGAAGGACTGCTGGCACTGATCAATCCAGGTAAACGGTCGCCCCTTCCATGTCAATGCGGTCAAAGGAGCAGCAATCCTAGAGAAGTCCTCCATAAACCTCCTATAGTACCCTACCAACCCAAGGAAACTCCGCACCTCAGACGCATTCTTGGGTGGCTCCCAAGCAAGAACTACTTCTATCTTTGTGAGATCCGCAACCAAACCATGTTCCGTAATGACGAGCCCCAAAAAGTGAACCTCGTGAATCTATAACTGGCACATCTAGAGCTTCCGTACAGCTGGTGCTCTCGAAGTAAATCTAGGACCATCCTCAAATGCTCTGCGTGCTCCTCCTCTATCACTAAGTAAATGAGTATGTCGTCAATAAAGACAACTACAAAACGGTCCAAGTACTACTGGAAAATTTGTTTCATCAAAGCAATGAAGATGGCAGGGGAATTTGTCACCCCAAAGGGCATCACCAGAAACTCGTAGTGCCCATATCGACAATGGAAGGCCAACTTCAGAATATCAGCCTCACGAACCCACAACTAGTTGTAGCCAGATCAAATATCGATATTTGAGAACCACTTCGCACCTCGCAACTGGTCAAATAGGTCGTCCATCCTCGGAAAAGGGTACTTTTTCTTTATCGTGGCCTGATTTAGGCGACGATAATCCACACATAGCCGTAGACTCCCATCTGACTTTTTCACAAATAGAACTGGAGCTGCCTAGGGGGACACACTGGGCCTGATGAATCCCTTCTCATGAAGGTCATCCAACTGAATTCATAGCTCTCGAAGCTCTGTGGGTGCCATCCGATATACAGCACAAGATATTAGAGCAGTCCCTGACTGCATGTCAATGAAAAACTCCATCTCTCGCCTCAGAGGTAGTCCCAGAACATCCTCGGGAAAGACTTCTATGTAGTCCTCTACCACTGTAGGGATCCAGGTGCCTGTAGCGTCCGCTGCTCTGAGGGACATGCTCGCCAGCTAGTGCGAAAAAGGTTTTGTTCTCCTTCTCAGCGTACCCAACTACTCTACCATGAGGTCTCATTCACCAAAGATGGTTAAACTCGTCCCATCCAAGAACTCACCTCAGACTCTTCTGTGAAGACACTCGATCTCAGCGTGAACCATAGAAATCCAATCCATGCCCAGGATGACGTCGTAAGGTTCCATCGTGATGACAAGCAAGTCCCACATGAAACTCCCTCCCCCAAATGACAGTTCGCACTGTCTACAGATAAAAGTCACCAATGAGGCACTTCCGGTAAGAACCTCAAGGATAAGTGCAGGTGTCAGCGCCTCTACTGTAATCCCCAACTCTCATAACAACAGTAGTGATATAAAGGAATGGTTGGAGCCCGTGTCTACTTGTACTGAAGTAAGTGTGAATTAAACACAAATCGTACCTCAGACCATATCGTGCGCTGGAGGATCTCGAACACCCATGACTTGAAGCTGCCGCGACCCCTACCACCAGCTCCTTGAGCCGGGAATGGGCCACCCGGCGGTGGCGGTGGGGGAAACTCGAAACGTCGTCCCCCACCTTCTGGTCCTGCCGCTCTGCCTGTGCTGCCTTCCTGAGGACTGCCGGGTCCTCGCCTAGGTGACCCTTGGTCATGGCGCTGCCTCTGCCTCTACGGTGTGCCTGCTGCCTACCACGACTGATCTGTACGCCTTTTCGGGCAATCCCGTGCAACGTGACCCAATCCGTCACAAGCATAGAATCGACTCTCTCCTGTTTTCCCCGATGCCCTACGGCGCCACTACAGTGTGCGACCCTAGCCCTGGGTCTGCTCACGAAAGGGCCTCCTCGGCTGAGGCCCACCCCTCTGTCATCTTCCTGCTGAAGACTCTACTCTAAAACATACACTACTATATCCTGCTATCTGTCACCCTTCGGCCAGGAAGCTCTTGGTCACAAGCTCCCTCTCCAACGCCCCGGTGTAAGTGGGGATGCACAAGGGCACCACGCTTGCTCAGATCTCCCTACGAAGACCCTACTCGAACTTCTGTGCCTAGAAGTAGCTGTCGCGGATCATGTCCTGCGAGTAGCGTGTTAGATCAATGAACTAGGCCATGTACTAGGACACAAACATCCCTCCTTGCTTCAGCTCCATAAGCTCCTGGATCCGAACATAGCGGAAACACGAGGGGGAGTACTCCTCCCGAAAAAGCTGCTAGAAGCCATCCCATGTGAGGGATGATTCGTCATGGGTCTGTGCTACCAGATCCCACCATCTCCCTACTGTCCCGAGGAAAAGAATGGCGACATGGTCCACCATCTGGTCTGCTGGGGTCTGTATCAGCCTGGAGAGTCATGCCACTGACTAAAGCCAATCCTCTGACACCTAGGGATCTGGGTCCCCATAGAACCTCAGTGGCCTCTGACACTGGAAGTCTCGAAGCGTGCTCAATTTGCACGCAACCTCGGCCTGAGTTGCCGGTAATAACTGCCGCTCCTCAGGTGCAGGGGCTACTACTAAAGCACTGAGCAGAAGGGGATTACGTGAGGGTCCCTGAACTGACGCCTCATCACTAGACAAGTCATCTTCACTAGCTAGAGAGGGTAACCTGGCTGGCTGCCATAGTGGGGGCATCCTGAAAATCATCAAGGGATACCACGATCAGATGATCATATATATACATAACTGTAATAACAAAGGGGAGATGACTCAGACAAAGACGGTCAAAGACTCATTCCTACGGGATGCATGTTTCAAAATTACCTGCAACAGGTCTCAACATATTAAGTCGACAAGCAGGTTATCAGGGTCCTGGTGAATGGATACGTCGTCCGCCCATACCATTACTGGACTCCCAGGCCTGAGAGCCGCTCTCGAGACACGTCAACATCATTTCCCTAAAACCCCACCAATTCCTTTTTAGGGACACCCGAACAACATCCCACGGAACGAACCACCTCTAATACCACTTTGTCATGACCTGAACCTATCGGACCTGAGTTGCAACTACCTCAAGCCCGCCTCCATAGGCTAGAGGCTGGAGACTAGTGCCGAAGGCATAACAATCTCGGGGAGGCCTTCGCCAAGGTACCTGTACTCATGCACACACAACCCACATGACGCAGTTGTGCAAAGTAAAAACGAAACCAAAATACATACAACTATACCCCAACCACAGTCATGCATCAATAACTAAAAAGAGTAAGTAAAGTGATGGAAGTACTGACAAGTAAACTAAAAAGTAAAAAAAGGGCAAACACACGCCCAACCACAAAGATTCCACAACCCGGCAACATGTGAAAAAAAAAGAAGAGGACTGGATAGACTCCTACTTGAATACTCTAGTACAAACATGGTACTCTGCTCCAACTGCTATGACCTCTACACTCCTCTGTAGTCACGATCGACCTGTCCATCGTCTGCAAGGGCACACCAGGTATGGGCAAATCCCAATCTGGGGTGAGTATAAGGATACTCGGTAGGTTGCCCAGAAAGCTCGAGGGATCGAGAAAGAAAGAACTAAATAGGTGATCAGTAGACTAACATGAACAGTAGAAAAGTTTAGTAAAGAGAGTGCAGCTCCGCCAGACAGAAATAAGTAGGAACGGACCCTAGGGAGTGGAAATGAGGGTAGGGTCCAATTACGTATATATATATGCTCAACATGAAACCCAAATGAGTTTGTTAGGGGGATCTCCATCTCCAAGCTCAGCCCATGATAAGTCGCCATCAGTTCTAAGTAAAACCATCCTCACAGCCCAGCATCGCGTCTCGTCCACCTAGGAAACCCAAGTCAGAGGGGTTCAATCATCGCACTTCAATACTATCCACTTTGGGCGGCACTGATTCGCCCGCACGGTTTTAGGTCGCATCTCAAGGACACAGCTCAGTGGGGAATGTACCCCTCTTCCTTGTGGGTCCTTAGGAAATGTTAAAACTGTCACACCACTGATCTGCATAATCAGGGTCCTGCTCCGGTAGTCATGGAGGGAAAAGTCACCGACTAGCCTCATGAGAAAGGGATGAGTCTGAAACGTCAACAGGTGACCCACTATCCATCCTTGCTAGAGGGTAAACCCTAATACATCATCAAGCGGCCCACTGCCCAGCCATGCTGGAGGGTAGACCTGGAATAAATCGATGGGTGATCCACTACCCAGCCCTGCTGGAGGGTAAACCCAGAACACGTCGACAGGCGACCCACTTCCCAGCCATGCTGGAGGGTAGACCTAGAATAAGACGATGGGTGACCCACTGCCCAGACCTGCTGGAGGGTAGACCTAGAACACGTCAATAGGTAACCCACTGCCCAGCCCTGCTGGAGGGTAGACCTGGAATAAGATGACGTATGACCCACTGCACAGCCCTGCTGGAGGGTAGACCCGGAACACGTCGTCAGCTGACCCACTGCATAGCCCTACTGGAGGGTAGACCTTGAATCATCTTGACAGCTCCACACTACTACTGACATCACCATGTGTCACTAAGAATGCCACTGTGCATTGGTTTAGAGTGCGTAAAAGAAGATCTCCACCCCACATTAACACAATATCAAAGGAAGATCCACATGCCCAAACTTGTTGCACCATTGTAGTTATCGTGGAGAAACACGTGAGATAGACAACTTACTCACCCGAAACGGACAACCGGTGAATATGGTATTATTCACCGTAGTCGGCCCGTGTGGGCTCGCACCCCGGCTCTGATGCTCGTCGGGCAAACTGCGCCATCGCGATGATCTTGGCAAAACACATAGAAACAACTACTCATATGCCCCGAACAGAGGTCTGGTGAAAAAGGCGCAAAAACGCTGCACACATCACAAAGACGACCCATAGGGCCCACATCTCAACTCCCACATCAACGAACTAAAGCATATTGTAAGTCTCCGCCTCGATGCCAGGGTCGCATCGCCACTGACAGTGCTCAAATCGGACATCAGCTGTGTCTGCGCCAACCCAAACAAGAGTCCCGGCGTAGCACTTAACGCGCGTGACGCGCCACCGAGCTCCTTTTCCGGGAATTAAAAAACCCCAAACCGCCTCAAAACATACTCCTCGAGACGAGTATTACCTTTCCACAGACGGCATGTAAAACGGACACTGGTAGCGATATTTATGGGTGTCTGAAGCCAGAGGGGACAAGCCCCTTGGCCTGGAGCGGCCTAGCCGACCGGTTCGCACGGCCTGGGCCAGCCCATGCCGGCCGGCCCGACTCGCTGCACCGGCACGCGGCTTTTCCACGGAGGTCGGCCGCAGACCCGCGGTCCACACTCGGACCGGCCAAGGCCGGTCATCTCGCATGAAGCCCCGCAGGCCGTAGGTCTTGTTCCCCCGCGGGGTCGCACGCCGCGACCCCAGTCCACCCTTGCGCCGCGATGTTCGCCGCCTGCCGCCTGAGGCGCTCTCCGCTGCTCCGCCTGAAGTCCGAACTGCTGCCGCGCCACCTAAAGCTCGAGACGACACCACACCGCCTGAACCCTCGAGTGCCACCGCCTGCACCTTGGAGAACCGCTGCTGGAACACACCGCACTACCCCCCATGGGTCGCCAGACCACCCTGGATGGACCAGAAATATGGGTTATTTGGCCGGAAAACATCCCGGGGCCACCTCGGGCACCCTAAGACTCCAAAAATTGATCCGAAAATATATTTTTGAATATAAAGGAGATCCCTTAGAAATAAAGGGCTTCGCTCGATGATTAGACAACAATTCGACGCGACTAAACTCAATTGAAGAAGATTGCGAGAATGGAAATGATAAAACACGAGCCTACCTCAAGGGGCTTTGCTCGACGCTTCATGATTGGGATGCCAAAGCTGCCGAACCTTTTCCAGAGAGATGGAAGAGGGGGTGGATTCTTCTTGAGATCCCTTGTACCTGGGAAGAATGTCCAAGGAGGGGTTAAGAGGGTGGGTGGTGTGGTTAAATAAAAAAACACACTTAACCACCCGCTAGTCGGCCCGTACCCAAACTTTCGTCGGGGCCAGGATTAAGCCTCCCTTAGGGTAAATTCCATGCCCTGAGTGCAATGGAGGCCTTGAAATTTTAATCCAAGCCTTCATTAAATAGTTATAAAATTTGACGCTCGAGACCGCCAAATTATGAAAATTCCCCTGGGGGCATTTTTCAATGTTGGCCATCACCCACGAAAATTATACCCCTCCTAGGGTAAACGACATGTTCCGGACTCAGCGGTGCCCTTGGTTTTCCTGTCCGAGCTACCATTCAGGAGTTATTATATTTATTTATCCCACCTAGTGTAAACTCATGCCAAAATTAATGTCGGCCACACTGGGGCTCGGAATCGCACACCGTCAGAACGGCTGCTCTGGAATCACATCAAGAGAATTTCAAAGTCTTAAAGGCTCAAAACCAGGGTTATTACATAATGGACCAAAAATTTTCGGTGGATTACCTTGTTGAAATCTATTGTTTGCGGTTTTATGAGAGTTCATGGTGACTCATTTCAAGAGTTCGTCAAAAATATTGTTTTTCCAATAGCAACTCCTTAAAACGATAGATCATTACAACAGTAGATCATTCTAATGGTATCACATTCCAACAGTAGCTCATTCCATCTGTGACTCATCCAATAGCGAGTCATCTAATAGTGACTCACGAATAGTGACTCAGGAATAGTGGCTCACGAACGGTGACTCATTGAATGCTAGCTTACTGAATGATGACCCATCCAATGGTAACTCGTCCAATGGTAACTCGTGAACACTGTTTCCAACTTCCCATAATTTCTCCCCTTTGATGTAATCTTAGATGAAAAATGTTTTTAATGTTTTTTTGTGGGATTTAAGGTCAATTAAAATCCCATAATTCCTATATAAATTCTCATAAGGGTACGAGATCCTTTACTTAGTGAAAACATGTAAGATTTACCAGAACCGACTTTAAAGGAAAATCTAAACTGTATCTTAAACCATATCCCCATTTTGATTATAAAAGTGGTGAGATATCATCAAATCTTGTTCTTCAATCTTATTTACATTGGTTTGGGATAACCAAAGCTCTTCCTCCCAAATGAGTTTTGTGATCAAACTACAATCATTGTATCATGTTCCCTATAGTTTTCTACTCCATGTGAACCCCCTATTTTGGTGCAACCAGGAAGTGTCGACCAGTGTTTGAAATAAGTTATGTTTGACCCCTATTTTTTTGGGTTCCTCAATCTATTTTCCACTTGTTTCTCCTTGATATGTGATGGAATGTGTTCTCTATGTTTCTAATGGATCTTTCTTAGTTGTTGGTTGGTGCGGTGGTGTCGAAGTGTGCTCAGTTGTATGTATTCATAGCTAGAGAGGTGATTGTAATCTATTGTGTTGGTTGTTCTCATGAAAATAATTTTGGAAAACTTTTTAGGTAGTGGATTTTATGCTTATCTATCTATTTACATGAAATTGTAGAGTTAGCATGATTTATCACTTTAGATCACAATTAAATGGATATAATGTTTTTTTGAAATGGATTAAATAATTGGAATGAATTTATTAGAAATGTTATTGCCTCTATATTTGATAGAAAGTGTGGTATCTATGCTTTTCTAGTTTCGCATTTAATTATTGATGGAAATTAGTAAATAACGTAATGCCGGAATTAATTGATAATAAATTGTCTAAAGGTTTAAAGAAGCATGTTTGATGAATTATATTTTTGATGTAATTTAATGATAATAAAATTTCTATAGATATTCATGTTTAACTAAATTGATTGATGAAATAGAATCATCTTGATTCTTGTTGATAAAAGTATTAAAGGAATGAGAAATTTATTGTCTAACTAATTTGTGATAGCTTGGAAATCTTATTTCTTAGTATTCCTTTTGTTGGAACCTATGATAATGAATTAGCTAATTTGAGAAGGAAGAAGAAATGGTTTCTTGAATAAAATATAATTCCTTTGTAGGTTCTGAGTTTCCAACTTATTGTAAAGGCCAAGTTCCTTGTTCTTTGGAGCCATGAGAGCTTATTCTGTGTGAAGGATGAAAGAATTGTTTAGGTCCAATAGCCATGTTTCTATGTTTGTTTGTTTCCTGGTGCTTGTGAGGTGGTGTGATCCTAATATGGCTAATCCTGGTGAGCTGTTGTGGTATGTAGAGGTAGAGAGGCCCAGTGGTTATGGAAATAGTTAGTTCCTAGAGTGGTGAGATGCATCATTTTATGCATATTGGTGTTGGGGAGGACACTCGATGTGATGGAACAAGTTGAAGTTTGGCTTAATCATTGAAATGAAAGTTGGATTCTTATTGAATCAATTGATTATTTACCTGATTTACTTTCTCCACTACATGAGGTAGATATTATTTCTCACCATCCTTTGAAAAGAGTTGAGGATTAATGGGGTATGACACATACTTTTTTTCTTCTTCTCTAGGATAGATCGGTCTATGCTCCTACTATAGGAAGTAAAGGCTCAATGGGTAGTTCATCTTCTCACCATGTTGATCCCCATGTGTTTTATAGATTAAAATATTTTTCTAAAATACATGCAATTATAGAAAGTGGTAATGTAAATAAATAAATTAATAAATGTTGTTTAACCCATGGGGATGGAGTTTTCTAGGTTGTAGTGTTGAGGTTGTTTTTCTGAGAAGCCATGGACATAGTTTGGTTATGCATGGAGGGCATGGAAATTAGTTTTGATGCTATTGAAATGTATTTTCAAATTCATAATGGTTAATTAAAGGTTATTGAATTAATTAACGTAAAGTGAAACTGATAATAAGGGATAAGTAACTCAATATATCTCTTTAAATGGTTGTGTGCATATAGGATATTAGGTCTTAGTAGTGGAATCCAGAAGTCTGATAGACATTAGCTCTAGTTGAGTCTATCATTAGGTATTTTAGATATTGTAGTTTTGAGCTGTATTATATCCAATAAATTTTGTGTTTCTATGCAATAATTTACCCTATCGGTTAGGGAGACTGACACCTTGAAGATTCTGAGCCTAGGGGGGTGTTTTCACCAACCTCCTGGTGGGAGGATGGATGAATTACTACCCCCTTTGACCTCACACACTTCTCATGGTAGTTACTTCTATAGGTATGCACAAGGGTTAGTTTTCCCCACATATGTTTATAGAGGGCTATAATGGATTGGAGTTATTTCACACACATATATTATAGATATATTTTGATACAAACTACTATAGGTGTAACATGTATAGGACGTGATGGCTTGAGGATCCTTACTCAATGTATGGGTTGTAATGGATTGAGGTATAATACATGATGTTTGATACACATTATGTGGGCTATGGTGGATCCGAAAAACTACTTGGTTACTTTTAGTAATGTGGATGTGGTGGTGTGTTGCATGAGGAGAAAGATGTATTTCTTCACCCAGGTGTATTTAGGCTAGCCTTTTTAGAGAGAGTTTCTCAGGACGTGCGATGTTGGGGAAAAGAAGAAAACTAGTTGGGAAGTTGTAGCGGCGTACCCTTATTATTATTTATTATATAATATGTTCTTGTATGTGATACTTGATGAGAGTATCCATGGTGAGGCTATGAACATAGTATACCTATTTAAGTGCTGAGTTAGTTTCACTTGTTGTTCAATGTTTTTCAGCATGTTATCTTTACTTTTGCATGAGAGGCTTTGAGGAGGAACCTACTTAGTACACTATTATTCTCACACTACATTATATAAACTATTTTTCAGGTTAGTTGGAGAAGGATGGGGATCAGGATAGTTACTACTATAATGGGGTTTTTTAGGAACTATTTGGGCTACGTGGTCACTATTGTTTTACTTTTTTTTGGTACATATAGTTTTCACATTTAGTTGTAGTAGTTTTTTGCATGATATTACATATGTGGAATTGGGTTTATTTTACTTTGTGGTCTTAGCAGGAGTCTGTTAGTGTCTATATTTACTCTTTCTTTTTCATGTGTTCTCTTAGAGGGTAATTCCTCCCATCTATATGTTTATTATACCCTCAGTGCTAATCGTTAACATGGGGCCTACTGATGGTGGGACTCGGGTGTAATTATATATCTTCTCCTATTGCTGTCATAGTAGGGGTACACTTTGTGGGGAGTGGGTCATGACATTTAATTTATTTCATTGAGCCTATAAGAGGTCATGTTCTAGGTCTTAGTTTCTTTCATCACAAAGTTTACATGTTTAAAACACAGTGGGTTGTACTAAATTTTTTTTATAAATTCATCATGCATCAACACAAAATTCTAACCTATTTTATAATGGAGGTATTCCCATAGTATGTAAAAATATAGTTCATGAATTGGTGTTTTTTGAGAAGGGATGTTCCAAGAACTCTCTTATATATTTGAAAAGATATACTTGGAACCTTAATCTATAGAAAGTCCTGTTTGGAACTTTGGAATACTACCCTAATTTTATAACTACATATCTTTAGTTATATCTCCCAATAATTTTATTCATTTTTGGTTTGTCTAAAATTAAAAATGCGATCAATAATTCCACTGTTAAAAAAATAAATAAAAAACATGATTATGTGATCAAAATTAGGAGGTTTTTCATAATTCTACCTTATCCACTGGATCAAATGACTTTTATAAATAAATAATTAATTATAATTTTTTTTATTTACTAATTTTCAAGACTGGTATATCCTTTTTTGGATAAATATAGAAAATTCACTTGTAATAAAAATGGTTATTTGTCTAAGTAATGAAGTACATATGACCATTAATTCTAGATTTATGAGGACCACTAATATAATAATAATTTTCTAATATATTTACAAATAATAAATCCTTTTTAAATACATTTTCAACATTTTCATTTTATACATAAAATACATACACCATAAAAATATAAAATGAATGAAAAACTCTATAATTAATTACAAAAGTCATTATATCACTAGATATTTGAAATTTTCATTTTATAACGATTATGAGTTCTCATTTAGGATTATTCTTTTCTATATATTTTATTTAATTAATTTAATACATAGATTATAGATATTTATGATAAGATTTATTATTACTTAATCTGTAAATTTTTCTAATCTTAAACATATGATATATTTATTTTAGAGTACAAGGTAAATAAAAAATATTTATTCTAAAAAATAAATTAAAAAATAGGTTTTAATATGAGAAAATGAAGTTTTTATTATAAATTAGTCCCATAAATAATATCTACTAAACCAAATATGGAACAACTATAAAAAATTATACGATGTGTTCATACACCTTTTGTTGAAATGGTTTTTAAATTTTCAATTAAAATCGTAAGGTTTCTTTTACTTATCATTTTCGTATAATGAAATATCATTACATGGATAGATATATGAATGAATGAACCAGTTTTTTCACAATATATATTTAAAAAACATTTATAAATAATGTTTTATAATAAATATAATTAATTGAATTATATTTTTTAAAAAATATTAATATTCCAGGTAATATTTTTAAATATGTCATTTATCTTGATAAAAGTGACACATAGGTGATCCTTGATAATTATTTTTTAAAGTACCTTTATTTATACAAAATTAACATTCCATGCAATTTTCAATATCGTTAACTTATTTATTAAACCCTTTTTCTTATTCTATCATAAAACGGTGAAGTTTGAGAGTTGAGAAGATTCATATTTCATATTATATTATTTCTAGTATCATATGTTGATTAACATTCTTATTTTTATATATATATTCCTTTTAATCATTTTTGAATTTATTAAATGGAATAATTTGAAATTGTGGAGGTGTAAAATTCTAATTAATAAGAAAACCATTTAAAATCTTTTTTATGGTTTTAAGTTGAGAGGCCATATCCTTCATTTTTATGATGTGTCAAAAAACATGACCAACTCCATTAAACTTCATGGTGACCATTTTAATGATTAACATGGTTGAAAACACATTAACAATACATTGTAATTTTCCTTTAATTAATGCGTACATGTTTTATGAATTTTTATATTCTTTCATTATTATATGAATATGAAAATCCCCCTAATTCTATAATGTTATGGATCTATTGATTATCTTAAGTGAAAAGAGATCAGATCACTATAAGAAAGTCATAATATAGTTTGGGTTTTGTATGGGTTTGGGGATAAATTTCTAAACCACTATGTATATTAAAATTGGAAATATATTATTGAAAATTTAGTTTTATTTATTCATAGATCAAGGAAGTGTCTTTTTCTCATTCAGAGGTAGGTTTTGGTTCATTTAGTAGCGATTTATATTGACGAAAATATTTTATTTAAATAAATTAAACATTTTTAAAAAATTAGTAAAAAACATAATGATAATTGTTTTTTGAAAAAAACTATTGAAAAATGATTTAGCGGTATTTTAGTTAATCATCATCAAAATTGAGAAAATAATAAAATAAATATAATCAATAAGAAAAAAATAACTAAAAAGTAATCAATTAAAAAAAGTGAACCAAATATTCCACAATAATATATAACACTAATATATATAATAAAAATAAAGTTAGTAAAAATTTTCAAGAATCATCCACCACTCATTCCGTCATCACAAAAAAACAAACATCCCACAAATTAAAAACCTCAACCCACCACACCCATCCCTTTACCACATCCATTTCAATCACAACACCCTAATTTATATCTCTAGAATCATAGTATATTAAACCAACCACATCATAATAACATATTGACCATATTCACTATAAAATATATTGATAAAAGTGTCATTGTTCCTTATCCATGCCTCCTTGTATTCCAAAGTATATCGATTTGTAGTAATAGTTTGTGGGTTGAGAGTGGGGAGACTATACCCTTTGTAGATAAATAATAAAAATACACAAAAAATGTAAGAAATTATAAATAACATGAATACACAAGGGATATATATTTAAAAAACATGTAATAATAGTCCAGAACGTGCATATAACAATCCATGTAATCATATACAATTCCATGTCACTGAAACAGAAACAACTAGTATTTCCCATTCACTGATCACAAAATTAAAACACAAGTAAAAGATATAAACTACTATCCTAGCATTGAGGAAACAACAAAAAAATATATAAACAATGTAATCATTCATGTACAGAAAATTCACATACTTCTACATTATGATCTAGATGAAAATCCATTACCCTTACTTGTTTCAAAAATAATAAAATCAGCATGCATTTTAAAGGGCCCTTAAAGAGTGTGAGTATAAACTCCATTGGACACCAATAATCATGTCACTAGGTAATATCAACCTATATACTGGTGTTATGAATGTATAATAAATAAAAATCAAAACACACCAATCAACTTTCTCAAATCACTCCCAACCATTCCTGAGTGGTCTTTAATAATTATATCCAGTGATGGATTGGAATGATGAATACACAATCTATTATATTATAATGGACCATGAACATCTAATAAAATCCATTACACATAGTGTCACACACCAATCACTACCCATGTAACTATCCATAAGTAACTATGATGCACCGTAGGCATGACCACATATCACATCACAAGTTATTTGGTCAGCTGACCCCTTTATCAACGACCAGTTAAACTGTTTGATGAAACCAAAGGCACGGTGGAAACTGTCCTTTAAAAATTTTGGCTCATCATCCACAACATAAGCCAAATATAAGGTGATAATCCTTATCCTATCCACCAGCCTTCCACACAAATAACCATGGATAAAAATAGTGTATCATCTTTCATATCGATGAAATTAATCAACATCAACGATATTCTTCTTATCTATAGAGGATACCACTAAGAATCAAATGGTCAAAACTACATCCTGGGTCATATCTTGTGTACACATGAACCTAAAAGACTAATCCCAAATATTGAGTGATTTCACTAAAATCTTACAAACAGACCTTAACAAACCGCAATTTCCACCCAAAATAATGGTAAACACAATCCACATGGTATATGAGATGCCTCATCACCACATATATAAATGATCAACACCATATATATCATAACAATTAATATTTGACATCCTAGTTATTGTTATAAATATAACCCATAATTATATGGATTACACCCATCACATTATTATGGAACCACATCAACCATCACATACCAAAAATGACCTATTTTCAATATATGACATCATTCCCATAAAAAATTCAATGCACACCAAAAATTAATCCAATCCATACCATGTTACATCCATTATTTTACAAAAAATAATTACCCCAAGTAACTGTTGTGAATAATATAAATCTCATGGGATTTTTTTCCATGTTTCTCACATGACCCTACTCATTCCTATTTATTAAAAAATGTATAGAACTATGTATAATATAGGACATATCATGTAAATAAATACCATGAGTAAGAAGATCTCCACTCACTGAAAATATCAGACTGATCCAGATCTCTTTTTAAGAAATTCAGTAGTAGGAAAAAATCATTGATTTAGTTCACATAAAGAATAAAATAAGGAAGTAGTGAGACACAACAATAATAAACATCAGGGGGTAGCAATTCTTACACATAGATACTCCCTAAAACATATTTCATGAAGAACTATGAGGAATAAATGAATATCTCACTTGAGTACAAAGAGAATGAGATCAAAATCTAGAATATACCTACTATATTTGGTTAAATGACCCAAATTCCCTTTTTTATACTTATTAAATAAATTAATAACTATTTCATAGAAATATATAAAACTTTCACCACACCCAATTTTTGAAAAAACATGGAACCCTTTCGTATTGACAGTTATGTATCACAGTAGAGGAACTTTTTTTATCACTAAACCGTATACACCATCCATCAATTTTTTTAATGTTTGGGACCATTATATATGAATTTACCTTTACATATCATCCATAAAACACACAAAATATAATATGATTATGTATAGCCCCTTACATATGGTACTCTTAAGTATCATATGACCATTACATATCATTAATAAAAAATAAAAAATTAAGGGAACCTAAAGTATAAAATATTTTTTACATTTAACAGGGACCTAAAATTACTCTTATGTATCATACCCTTATGTATCATTGGGTGACTCCCACACATACCTAATTTCAAAACAAAGTTAGACCCTTAAATATCCAAGGAACCTTTATCTACCAGGGGACTTTACTCTTATGTATTACTATAACATCAAAATTTTTAATTAATTATTCTAGGGTTACCATTTTATATCTAAAGGTGACCCTTACATATCATACTTATCAATTTTTCTCAACCATTCAAAGGTTGAACATTATGAGTGGGGGTCCTTTTTTGTTGAACCTTTCCTAAAAGAGATTTACATTTTTAAAAAATCTATTGAAATTAAAAAATATATGTTCAAAATCTTCCCAAAAATCATCCATACTTCTAATTAGTATAAAATCAAACCCAAATTTCTCCTCAAACCATAAAACTTCTTCCAAACATCACATGTTTCATAATTTCACAACCATTCACCTGCTAAGCCCAAGACAACACTCAAGGCTCAATCCATGACCTATACCTATTCCCTTGATACATTTTCATGGTTCTTTATTCATAGTGTCGATCCAATATCTGACATGAAACACAACTCTTTAATTCCTAGATTTCTTATAACCTTCCAATTATATGATAGTTATTTTCACAAACTATCTCATGTTGGAAATTTACCAACTCTCACTCTGACCAAAGTGTTATACTCACCACATTTCCAAAGCACTAAGATGATATCGAACACATCAATATCTTCCCTAGAAACCCTATATATCCGATTAAAACCAATTGATACATTCTGTGGGTACTCCCCACTATAGGAATCACCTTCTCAATCTAATATCAACCAAAATAACTGATACGATAACTATTTCTTACATGTCTATCATCCATAATTTTTAATTAACTAGATTTCCACACATATCCACCCATCATTAATTATCATCATCCCACATCGTTCTGATGATCACTTATATCAAACATCAGATATGATTCCCACTTTAATTTTTCATCATACCTGATTCCCACAACAGTTCTGCATCATACTTGATTCCCACTTTTACTTAAATCCTGTGCATCCAACATTTATCACACATAATACATGATAAATATACCTAAAATAGTTTATAGTTATTTAATTTATCACATAAGAATATATAAACCAATATCAATAATAAAAATATATATTTATCAAACCCACAATATACCTTTGATTATCAGAAAATCCCTAACCTACTCTTAGTAAGTCTACTCAATCATATGCAGTGAAGCTTGATTTATCAGTTCTTATCCTATATATAGATTCACATTCATTGTCAACCGTTGGACCTATTTTTTGGGCATCCCATACATTGCCTCATCCTTTATGTATATATGAATCTGGGATACTAGATCCTGGTACTACTCTGGGTCCTACCTCATATTCTTAAGTCTGTCCCAATCCACGACCACTAGCTTACTGTGAAGTCATCTTAAAAAATATCTAGATTTCTCATCTAGACACATGATCAACACTGTTTCAGTGGCTAATCAAACTGGTCTTGGAAGTTCCATGTGTTTCCACATTAGAAACATATCAATGATTACCTACTCTATGGTGGAAGCCTTGTACCTTTGCTCTAACTTTCTAGCTAGGTAACCTTAGGTACTTACTTCTCACTACACAAAGGACCACCACCTATCCACACTAACCCACTATTAATATTGGTATACTTTAATCCTCCAGGTTTCACTCCTCAATCAGTATTTAGCTCACCAACTTTTAAAATGAGTTTGATCTAAATATTTTTACATAGACGCTAATATCATGTTGTAACCCATCCTAGAATTAATAAAACTATATGATCTCATCTCTCTCTATTGGTGACACAATCCATAAAAAATCATTAATCCTCATAAAAAAGTCTATAACAAAATTATATCCATAAAAAAAATTCCAGAGCTTCCGGTTCATATATTTCTTAAGTGTCTCAAGGAATAGAACATTGAAAACAATTGCTTAAAAATATTCCCAATTAATACTCTCATCCCAAACATCCTATACCTATACATCACACCCGTGTTTCACTAGTTCCATGAGCATATATGTAGTGAGATTTAATCTTCACTCGAGTGGTATCATGATCTTATCTATGATCATCTATACAGACTAAGACCAGTACTCTTCTACTTGGGTTCCACCATCTCCCTAAAAAAAGATTATTTTGTTATTGGAATTCCCATATTAGATATTCCATAGATAGATCTGCTCATTGAGCTACCCAATAAATGTTCAAGATAACTCGCACCAGGGTTTACCTAAGTTAATCATCAAATAACTAACCTATCTCCATGAGGCATTGTGGATAATGAGTCTACCTTATAACCTTTGGTTATGTCTCATTATCACATCTAAACACAAGGGATTCAAATGGGTAACACTTTAATTATACCATATCTCTTCCCTCTTGATGATAAAATGGACACTATCTAGGTGGAAACTCTCTAAGAACAAAATACCATAGTCAATGAAAATATAAATATAAGGACCCAACTTTAAAAAATACATATTATAGTGACTTTAAACTAGAATTTACTTTATTAAATTTCCAATGTTCTTTTAGGTTTATAACTTTAGAGAGTTATTTCATAACTCTTACATAACAAACATGAATATTAAAAAGTGGAAACTTATAATAAGTATCCATTTTTTTCATAATATAAATATTTTAAAATGAAACATGTTTTCTTTTCATGAAAATTATTCATGAATTGAACATGAAATCTTCATTTCCATAATTCATTTTTAAACCCATTGAAAATATTTAAATCATGGGATAAGCACAAATGTCCCAATAAGGGACATAAAAAGAATAAAAGAAATCATTATCACTCTATTACATATAATAATGTTCCTTTTTCAAAACAAGCATTAGGGTCAAAATAAAAATTTTATTGCAAAATAAATCAACTTCAATTCCCAAATATTTTCTTAAAACATCCATAAGAAAACATTTGAAAAATTGATATATTTTTTTCCTTTAAAACGGATTTTTAAAAACTAAAATTCCTAGAACAAAGGAAAATATTGTTTTTATTTGAATAAAATGTGAAATATTGTAAAGTAATATAAACATAAAATAATGGCCAGAGTGTAAGTAAAATCCATTGTCTATATATATGTTAAAATAAAAAATTCCTTTATTTCTTTTGTAAATAAGTTCAAAACATTCGGTAAAAATATTCCTTTGGAAAACGATTGAAAGAAAGAAAAAAGAAACATAAAATTCCCTTTATAATTAAATTATTCCAATATAAATACATTAAGAAGATATTTTATAGAATATATATGAAAGGAAAAAAATTTTAAGGGAAATTCTAAAATATTATTCTTAAAATAAAGTTTCTAACCTCGATTCTGACTCATCAGGTATGTTATTTATCTTCATCTTCTTTAGAAGATATCCTTTTTCTTAACACTTTAATACATGTAACATTAATACCTTTAATAAAGGTATTATTCCCAAAATAATGCATCTAGAACCTAGGTAGGTATTTTAGGAATGGTTTTTTGAAAGGACTTGTTGAACCAAAATGCTTTTTAATGTGAAGGAATGAGAAGAAGAGGTCCCCTTTTATAAAAGAGTGGAGAGGCACACATGGGATTTCATAAAATATTAAATTAATATAAATTAATGTTGATCACCAAATGGATCCAAATTGAAAATATTTGAATATAAGATGATGATAAGTCTAAATACTATCATTTAATAAAAATTTTAAAAGTTTGATTCACAATTTTACACTTATGTTTTTGTTTTAACCTTTCATTAACCCTTTTTTCAATTCCCATAATATTAATATTTTATAAACTTTAAGGTTTAATAATGATATGATAAAATGAGAAAGGACCCATAAATAGACCTCGGTAAATTTATTTAACCATATTTAATTCATTTGGTTAAATATAATATTTTTGTGAATTTTATATCATTTAATAAAATATTATTTATGATAAAATATCATTAATTCCAATTTTAGAACTATTAATTTACTTTGACTTTAATCACATCAATACAATAAATAAATTAGAATAGAATGCATACGAAACTATATAATATTTCATTTTTATCTATAAAATTAACGGGTAACAATAATTCTTTCAAATTATACTACGTTAATTATTGTTAATATCATTTATTTTATTTTTACATTAATTGAATAATTATTGTGTGGGTGTTGT
The DNA here is from genome assembly GCA_963277665.1 of Viscum album. Lineage (NCBI taxonomy): Eukaryota > Viridiplantae > Streptophyta > Magnoliopsida > Santalales > Viscaceae > Viscum > Viscum album. Next base: position 626,317,411 of record OY728134.1, on the reverse strand, counting down.
GTAAGAATTTAAGTTGATTATTTCTTCAATAAAATTCATAAATACCTTACCATGATAAATATGAATAATATAGATTTAAAATAACTATTTATAACTTAAAATATCCTCCATTTATCCTCCTCTAAATCGATTTTTAATTTTTCTAATAGCTGGTTCAAGGTTTAGTGGTAATTGTGCTTTCTAAAATTCTAATATTGAAACCACATATTTAAAATTTAAAATTAAATTTAAATAGGGTTATTAGATAATAAATTGACATTAATAATTCTCTCGTGCTCATACCCCGATCTCAGTGCCCCTAAACATCGGGCTCTAAGATCCTGAACCGCGAGCCAATATTAGTTGCATGCCCTAACACTAGGGCTCACTCATCATCTCCACTTTCACCAGTGAGAACCAACCGACCAACATCACAGAACATAAAACCAGTAGAGGTATAAAACCAGCAGTCTTCCTCACTAGAGTAATCCATGAAACTCTCTAGACTGTATACCCCACCCTTAAGAGAACTGTCTTCAAAACTCACCTACGAACTACATCGGCATTATCAAGGATGAAAAATAGTTGCCACCTTAAATATAGTGAGACAAACCCTTTGTCATATTTTAAGTATTTCACTAAAATATAACCATAAAATAATAGTCTATGGTCATTTTCTAGTCCTTTTAATTTTATTTTTAACCTTAATTATTCAATTTACCATTAACCGTGGTAACAAAAATTACTAAGGTTAATATTTATATTGACCAAAAATAAAATGAAACTATTTAAAAAAAATTTTCCTCATGATTGAAAATAAGAAATAAATTTTTTAATACTGAAAACATAGAATTTTTATAATTTAATTTAAATTTAAAATGTCAAAATTTGATGAAAAATAGTTTTTATTCCAGAAAAATACCTTTAAAGCATAAATTTTTTTTATATAATAAATTCAATTTTAAAATTAATTTAAAAGAATATAATTTGGTTTTTAATAAAAATTAATTAATTATATTATAAAACAAATTAAAAGTATAATTTTACTTTGTAATTACTTGAAATAAAAATACAATTTTTAATAAAACTAGTATTTTTCATTATTCATTGAAAAATAAAAAATTTTAAATTTTTTTTCAAAATTCATCCAAAGATAATTTTTACATCGGAAATTCATAAATGAAATTAAATTTGTCAAATTTAAATACAATAAATTGAAATTAAATATTTTAAATAAAATTATATTATGCGTAATAACTAATTTCATTAGAATAATGACTTTCCCTTTTGACCAAAAAACATCTAATAATCTATAATAAACTAATGAATATATGAAAATATTTTATAGAATGATTACTTATATTGTTACATCCACACCCAATTTTAGAAATTGTTTCCACACAATTTTATTTACTTATTAAACAAATGTGAATATCTTTCCCTCATAGTATTTTTGGACTCACGTGTTTCTTCTTTAATCGTATGGTTTTTTCACAAAACATTAACCTAGTGAATTACCTTGTTCTGTAATAATTTCTATCTATGGTAAATAATATATATAAGATATTCCCCATACGAAAGATTATATTCCAAATAAACCACCTTATGTCTAAAACATGATATGAATATGGAACGTACTTTATTAACATTAAAATATTAAAAAACATTGTGCACCTTGGATAAAATCGGGGGAAATTATAATCACAAAGAAACTGATACGAATTTGTATCAGATTTATTATGTTTCAATGAAAAATGGAATTAACTTCCCTTTTTTTACCAAAATTAACAAAAGTTTTCAATTGATATATTTTAAGAAAAACATGATCACTTACTTCAAATTTATGATTTTTCCTCTGATTATATACCTAGATATTTGTCCTTCTCTAAGTCAACCTCATATATAACTAAATTAACATCAAATTATCAATAATTTCCTTTATGAATTCGAGTCCCATAAACTTCTTCTCACCCAATTAATCCCAAAATACTAGAGTCTCAGGTAGCTTAATAAATAATTCCCCAAAAGGTTTCATATATATACTAGAATGAAAAATGTTATTACATGAAAAATCAACTAAAGAAATATGTGGATGATAAATTCACTATAAATCCATTTAATAAGAATAATTAATGTATTCCACAGTTTGAATCATTCATTAAAACATTCCATCATATTTTGGATAAAAAGTTGTAGTGAAATTAAATTTTTCTCCCAATGACTTCTAAAGCCCTTTAAAAATATTTGATGTGAACATGGGACCAAGGTAATATATAATGGGGAGAATAACTCCATGTAATCTATATACATCCTTAAGATATAGTCACTAAAGTTGATCTAAAGATACAATATCATGAATGGGAAGGAAATGTGAAGATTTAGTTAATAGATTAACAATAAACCAAATCACATTATTACATTGAGATATCTTTCTGAATCACATTTTGAAATCCTTGGTAATATTTTCCCTTTTCCACTCCAAAATAGGAAATGGTTGAAGCATACCCTTAAAAAATTGACATTATTCTTTAAACTGTTGACAAGTTAAATGTTTCATGGTAAAATCAACGATATTTCTTTTCATTCCTTCCCACCAATAATACTCCTAATGTTCTCTGTACATCTTAGTGCTTTCTAGATCAATAGAAAATAGAGAACTATGATCTCCACTCAACAATTATATCTTCAATTTAGAAACACAATAAACATACAATATAAATCTAGTTATCAAAACACCATTTTTAAACATAAAATTCTAGATACTTACCCTTATTACCCATTTTTTCCGATATCTCAAATTATTCCTTTAAATCTTTATTAATTATTTTCGATAGAGATAATATTTCTAAAACCTAAAACTACATAGATTAATTCATTATATCCACAACTTCTAGGAAAAAATTCATCAAATCATTAAACAAATGGTTATGTTCCTGACGTAACAATGGTAATGAATCGTTACTTTTTTAACATAAAGTATCGACTAAATTTTTTACCTTTAGAGGAAGATAATGAAATTTGTAGTGATAATTCTTTTTTAATTCCAGACATCTCCTCTGTCTCATGTTCAAATTATTCTAAGTGAATATATACATTAAACTTTTATGATCAGTATATATTTCACACTTCGATCTATATAAATGATTTCACTAAATTTATAAAGAAAACACTACATATTTTAGTTTGAGTTCATGTGTAGGATAATTTCTTTCTTGTGGTTTTAATTAACATAAAGCATAAGAAATTACCAGATAATTATACATTAGGAAGTAACCAAGTAATTTTAATGAATGACCACTATATATAAAAAATTTGACCTCATTGTGTGGATGAGGAAAAACTAGACCATTCACTAATATTATTTTCAGTTCCTTGAAATAGTTTTCACATTCTTTTGTCCAGATGGACCTAAATCCTTTTCATGTTAACTAAGTTAGTGTGATAAATAACCATGAAAAGTTTTCAGAAAACCATTGGTAATATCCTACTAATCCATGAAAAATATGAATCTCAATAACATTTTTAGATCTTTTCCATTCATCAACCACTTTATTTTTAGTGGGATAAACTTTTATATCTTCTTTATTGATGATGTTTCCATGGAACGAAATTTTATACAACAAAATATCACATTTTATAAATTCTCTTTATAACTTGTTTTATTTTAGTATTTGAAGAACAATACATATATTTTCTTCATGATCCTAATAAATTTTTCAATTAATGAATATATCGTTAATAAAAACAGCCAAAAAATTATCCAAATATTTATGTAAGACACTATTCATAAGATCTATAAATATAGTTGGGGAATTTTAAATCCCAAAGGGAATACCTACTAACTCATAATTCCTGTATCTTTTTTAAAAAACAATTTTAAAAATTTAACCCTTATTCACCTTTAGTTTATAGTACTTGAACCCTAGTTAAACCTTCAAAAAAAATACTGAGATTCTTGGAGGTGATAAAAAAACTCATCGATATGAGGAAAAATATACTTATTATTAATTTTAATGATATTAAAATCTTTATAAACAATTCAAAGACTCATGGAGCCATATTTATTTTCTAAAAATAATATTAGATCACCCTTTGGTGAAGTGATTGGATAAATGAAAAAATTATTAAGAAACTCCCACAACTGGTATTTCAATTCCATAAGTTCATCTTAATCCCTTCGATAAGGGGGTTTTGAAATTAGCATAGCATCCAGAAATAAGAAAATAGTAAATTCAACTTCCTGATTAGTTATATCACTGAAAAACTCATTAGAAAAATATCCAATTATTATTTTACTATCATAAAATTATTAATTAGAATAGTTAAATTATTTTAAATAATATATGTAAGATAAGTTTCATTTAAATATTTTAAAGGTTTCTAATCATATTGATACGTTATCAAAGGTATGGGTTTATTATTATATACAAATTGAAACTATTTTTGTAAAAAAAAGTTCGTCTCTAGAAACTATCTTAGAATTTTAAATGGAAATCCAATCTATACTCAAAATAACATCAAAATATAAAAGGATAAATACAAAAAGGTTTTCAGGTAAATTCAGTCCATAATCAATAGAAGGAAGACTCTTATAATTTATTTTTACCTTAATACCCTTTCTAGGGGTTTTTACCAAAAGTTATGGATTCATTTAATGAGGTTTAATTTCTAATTTAATTTAAATATTCATTGAAACAAAATAATATGTATATCATGAATAAAACAATACATTAGAATAATATAAATAACCAATAAATATGCATTATACCACTTCATTTGATAGATACACATCCTCTGAAGTAGTTTCAATGTATTTCACATCACATTTCGATATATAATATATCTACTACCAATAATTTGGGTTATTATTAAATGAAACATTTCTATAATGACCCATCTCATTACATTTAAAACATTTTACTTCGTATTTATCAGAAATGGCCTTACCACACCAATATATTTTTTTATTGTAATTATGAGCCATATTCAAAAAATTTAAACATTTTAAGAACTTACCAAACTTCATAAAGAATTCCCGAATGCAATTTTTACCACAACCCTCACAAAAAGATAATAATATTTTCATTCTATTATATTGATTTGATCTATTATTCCTTTTTGTTTTCACTTTAACCTCCTTTTCTATTGGTTTTTGAAGTACACATGATCATTGGTAAACTCTATTTCCACCTTATCTAAACATCTAACAAGTTTTTCATAAATTTTAAATTATCTAGAAGCCAGTGCCCTTTTATATTTTGGGTTCAATCCTGAGTATAATCGATAATGTTGACTATCGAGACCATGGATAAAATTTTGTACATACATTTCCAATCATGTGATGTTTCTTCATATGTGGCCACTAAATCTTCCTCCCTTTGACTAAATTCCATGAATTTTTCTTCTATTAAAATTAAAATATCTTTAGTAAAATATTGTTCAAGGAATATATTCTTAAATTTATCCCATTTTATAGCATTAATATATTTTCATTACCTTATATTCTTGACCATTGACCACCACTAGTCGGCTTCACCTTAAAAATGTAAAATAACAAGACTTAAATTTTGAATATCATAATATACAATTAAATAAATATCTTTTATATGGAATTGGTCCATCTTTCAGCTGCCACTGGGTTAGATGAACCACCGAATGTTGGAGGATTTTAACTAAAAAAACCCCTCTATCAACATATTTCTCTATGGTATGTGTAGATTCACTTTAGCGTGGGTAACACCACCAAATATAGCCTATGTCAAAAAATTCATAACTATAAAACTCTACTCATTTATAATTACAATGATTATGGAATACAAATTTTGAACGATATCATCCCCTCAGTTCCTTCATACTTCATCTTCCTAGTTTCCTTTGTAAAGAACCATTGTGAATAGACATAGTTTAGTCAAAGAAAAATGGTAATCTAAAAATGGAATATCATAAAGTAAAATATTCTTAAAGGCCTTCTATTAACATTATCTTATGCCTTGAATTTATCCAAATCATTCTCTGATACCAACTGTATGGACCTTGCCTTAAAAATTACATATTGTTCTTAATTTAAACTAAAATTCACTTTCTTTCATTCTGAAAGATATTTAGGTTTATTTTTTAGAGAGTTTGTTCATAAATATTAAATGAAAACAATATATTACATAGTGTAAAATTCTAACCAGTACCCATTTTTTCTATAAAATAAAACTTTGAAAATGAAACACATTTTACTTTGATGGAAAATAATAATGACTTTTAGGATGACTTATTATTTTTTCTTTACCCATCCTTAAACATTGATAAAAAATTTAAAATGTTGGATGAGTACAAAAACACCAGTAAGGTAAATAAAAATAAATAAATAAACTCTTATGAAATGAATAATAATAAAAATTTTCCTTTTTAAAAATAAAATTTTGTCCCAAAATAATGTATTTCTTTCCTATGAAATAAACTTATCTTCATAAATATTGTCATAAAACTTTTCAATAGAAATCATAATTGAAAAAATAAAAACCATAAAGTTTTCATTAAAATCCTGAAAAATTAATAATATATTTTTCAAAAGATATACTTTTCAACCTTACAAAGTAGAATATACCTACCTTTACCATGTGAAATGATAATATTTTACTAAAAACCCATAGAAATCATAGATAAATCAGGCAGGTAACTTGGGGCATCATTTTCATATCATTCTTCCTTACACATGGAATAAGAATCATAGTTATACTTAGTGTGACCATCAAAGTTACACTTGATTAGCCATCATGGTTATATGTAGAATATCCATCACAATATATTCTCATAATCTCTTAGGATAATCATAACCAGTTAACTCCATACCTTTACCCAATGCATTGGAGAGCGATAGGGAAATCAAACCTTCTCAGTTTATAATAGAACCAATCATCCCTATAAAAAATTCCCAAAAACCAAAATAGAATACATAAATCTTGCATCATAGAAAAAGCATTAAAACTATAAAAAAAATTCAGATATTAATATACCATTTTTCTTTATGATTAAATTTTCAAAACTAAAATTCCGAGAACAAATAGAAGAGGGGTTTTATTTTAATAAAACATGAGATATTATAAAGTAATAAAAACATAAAATAATAGATATAGTGGATGAAAAAATAATTACCATCAGATACATTAAAATAAAACCTTTTTTAATTTTGTAAAGAAACTAAATACATTATGTATAAATATTCCTTTTGAAAAAATTTTATATAAAGTCAAAAAAAATTAAATGTTATTTATAATTCACTTATTCCAATATAAATATATTAATAAGATAATTTGAAAATTATGGAAATAGAATAAGAATATTTTCAAGGAAAATTTTAAAACATGCTTTTTAAGAGAATGTCTCTTACCTTGAGTCGTAATCATCTTGTATGTTCATCATCTTCCACTTCTTTAAAAAAAAAACCTTTTCATAACACATTAAGACTTATACAACATGTATTCATACAAAAATAAGCCTCTAAAATATGGATATGGATGTTATTAAGGGTCTTCTAAGGGGACTTTCCATAAAAAATGATTTCAAAGTGTGAGGTAATGGGATGAAGTGGTTCACTTTTATTATAGAGGGGAGAGACACTCTTGGAAGTTATTAAAATATTAAATTAAATTTTTTTTATTGTGAAAATGGATTCAACATTGTAATATTAATGTATATGATAGTATGAGTCTAAATACTCCAATAAAATAAAATTTCAACATTCTTGGATCACAGTTTTATAATTATCTTTTTTTAACCCTTCATTAACCCTTCTTACAATTACCATAATATTAAATATTTCTATCATTTAAGGGTTAAAAATGTTACAATAAAATGAAAAAACCCCATTAATGGACCATAGTTAATTTCATTAACCATATCACATTAATTTGGAAAAATATATAATTTTTATGAATTTTAAATCTTTTAATAAAATATTATTTGTTATAAAATATCATTAATGTTATCTTTAGAACTATTTATTTACATTGACTTTAATAACATCAAGAAAATAATCGAATTAAAAAAAATGCATATATGACATTATATCATGTCATTTTTATCTATAAAATTATTGGTTCACATTAATTATTTCAAATTATACTACTTTCATTATTTTTCATATCATATCTTTTTTTTTCAATTATTGAATTATTACTCCATCAACATTGTGTATGAATTAAAGGTAATTATATATTCAGTTAAAGTTAAAAATAAATTTAAAAGATAAATATTGATGATTTATATTTTAAATTAATATTTATAACCAAACATATTCTGTGTTTTTCACTATACTAAAAATATTATAATTTCTAAAAACAAGATTGTGGCATTTTTTACTTTTCTTTATGTAGAATATTATAAAGGTCATAATCAAATAAAATTGAATAATAAATTCCATATAACCGAATATTGGATTCGAATAGATGAAATAGACTCATAAAATAATATTAATTCAAGTGTTAGAGTCATTTTATAGTATTTATCATTTTATTTTTAACATTGATTTGATGATTTACACTTAACCGTGGTAAAAAAAATTACTAAGGTTACTATTTACAATGAAAAATATAAAATGGATATATTTACCTAATTTTAAACTCATGTTTTCAAATATGGAATACTTTTTTTAAATATTAAAAAAAGTGAAAATTTTAATTTAAAATTAAACTGTTAAAGTTGGACAAAAACAATTTTATCAAAAAATGCATATTTAAGTAAAAAAATGTTTTTCTACTAAATTAATGTGTAAAATTCACTAAAAAGACAATTATTGTATTTTTTTAATCAAAATAAACTAATTATATTTAAAAAAAATCAAAAATACAATTATAAATTGTAAATACTTGAAAAAAATACAATTTCAATAAAATTAGTATTTTCACTATTCATTGAAAAAACTATTTATTAGAAAATTCTTAAAAAATCATTTTAAGAAAATTTGGACATGTTAAATTGAAAAATTAAAATAATTTTTCCAAATTAATGTCCTATAATTTGAAAATTATGGTTTTAAATAAAACCATATAATGTGTAAAACCAAATTTGGTTGGAATAATGATTTCTTCTTTTGACAGAAAAATTGTATAATATTTTATAATAAACTAAGGATTATATGAAAATAATTTATATCAAAATTAACTAGAATGTTAAAATAACATCCATGATATCGTAAAAGGTATATTTTAATAGGAATCGAAACCAGCCAGCCCTTATTATTATTTATTGCACCCCAGTTGTATATAATTGAACCTAATGGACCCAACTATACATGTCTGGATCAGTTAACATAGCCACTATAGAAATATAAGATCCACATATCTAATAAAAACCAAGATCACATCCATGATCTGGAAAAATAAATTTTGTATATTTAAATATATGAAAAATACAATATAGTTTGTTCCGAACACATCAAACAACAAAAACCTTACCATTATATAACCACAATGATAATCATAAGTAATAAACACACATCATGTGATCCCTAAATAGCAAGAAATATGAATGCGTACTTACTCCCACCTCTCGAAGATATGATTCCAAAAATAATCAATGAAATCAAATAAACATTTATCTAAATCAAATTATACAACTGTTACTAAATAAATAAAAACATTAATTCCAATTTTCTAGGTAACTTAATCTTATGTCCATACTTTTTTTAGATAGAAACAAAACATGAAATCTGTATCATATTCCATTTCTAGAAGTAAGTTATGAAATATTCCTAAATCTCTATTTACCAAAACTCATATAATAACAAACTCGATCTCATAGTACTTTTTAACCTTCCTTTCAGGTTACTCTATATTTACTAGAATAAAGTAAAACAAAACCTTAAAAATTGCTCCCTATATTTAAAAGGTTATTAACTAGAAGTGATGGTCTATGGGGTGATAATGGGGATACTATAACCTATATATACAAATAATTACAACACAAAAAACATTGATAGTAACTATAAATAAGAAGAACCAACAATGGAAGTAGCAGTAAAAAATATGCAACAATTAGTCACAATACACATGTTATACAACAATTAATCATCTATAATTCCATTTCATTGAAACAAAAATAACCAGGGTCACCTTTCGACCAATCACATATGTATAACACATGTATCCAAAATTAACCACCAACATGGCACCAATGACCCACATAACCCATATGTAAACCATGGTTTCAATCCTATGCACAATCCTCACATCTATCACCTCTAGGATCCTAGAAATGATCCCTTAACATGATATTTTCCATAAATATAATGTATTCACATGTCCTAGAGGGTCAATGTAGGTTTTGAGTATAAACGCTATAAAAAACACCAATAGTGTCCCTTCCGAATATTGATACATATACCAGTGTATGAACATAATAATAATCCTCAAAAAAAAACACTCTAATAAACATCATCCACTCACATATAACCATCCATGACTGAGATTTTACCTACCATAGATAGTAATATAGTGGAATGGTGCATCCAAATTCACTCATATCGAAAGGAACCTCAACTTTCTAACTAAATCTGTGCCAAATGATGTCACATTCCAACTATTATTAATGTAAACATCACGAGTTAACCGTGAAACCCTATAGTTATTCCCACATAAAATATAACATTTTTTGGTTATCTGGCCCATTTACCAAAATATGAATCAATATCCAAAAAACCCAAGGTGCAGTGACACCCATTATTTACCTTATCTGTCTCATCAAAATAAAAGTATTACACATATGTGGTGAGAATCCCAATCCCATACAGTGTTCTTACACACCAACAACCATATCTAACCATGATTTATAATCATCAGTACTAATAAACCACAACATCATTCACCCTATGTGCTTAACTATAGAGGAAAACACGATGTAAACATTGGTAAAAACCACCTCATGGTTTTTTTCATGTATGAAAAAAATTACAACAACCTCAATCCCTAGGTTTATAAGCACCACCAATATTTCTTGGGAATACCTCAAAGAATATTAATCGTTACCCATGATAGTTTTTAGTGTCCTTATAATCATATTGGGGAATCCCTATCACTACCCATGTCCATGGTCAATACTATGTACATCATACCAGTTAAAGTATATTATAGAATTTTCTATGATCAAAATCATCTACATTCACATGGGATGAACTTATTAGATTCTCATGGGACCACACCAATCATCACATCTCATGAATCACCATCTTAAAATATATGTCATCATGCCAATCAAAAACTCAAACCACATTAAAAAGAAATCCAATCCTTACCAAACTGTTCCTATCATTTTTTATGTGAGATAAGACCTAGGTGTCTCTTAATAATAATGAAAACCATGGTATTTACGTTCCCAATCACCAACATGACCCTAACCACTCATATTTATTACATAATGCATAGAAAAATTTATAACCTAAGAAATAGCTAGAAACCACCTATATAGAGTTATTAAGGATTCACTCATCAAAAAAATCTATCATATATAGCTTTCATCAGAATAAATATACTAATCTAAAAAATCATTGATTGAGTCCACAACCACAAAAACAAGGTAGTAGTGATGGAAACCAATAGTAAAAAATCATGGGTAACTATAATTTTTTATGGATACATCATGTAATAGATGACATAAAGAACTAAAAATAATTGATGAAGATCTCACTTGGATAAAAATAGAAGAGCATGAGGCTATTCTAGTGAGCACCCACTGTATTTTTGTATAAATGACATGAATTCCCCTTTTATAATTTATATTCAATTAATAACTATTTTAGAAAAATCTAGAAAAAGGTCATCAAACTCATTTTTTGAAAAACTCTAGGACCCTTATGTATGGGGTGGACCATACATACAACCTGAGGAAACCCTTATATATCACTAACCCCTATAGATCATCCATAACAATTTCAAATATTCCGGTACCCTTATATATGGACCTTTATATATGAGACCCTTATATATTATATGACCTTTATGTATCATCCATCAAATCCCACAAATTATTGAACCCTGATGTTTCGACCCTTACATATGACACCCTTATATATTTTATGGTCGTTACCTATCATCCATTAAAAAAAAATTTTGGACCCCTAACATATCAAATTACCATTATGTAACATCCTAACATGGGAGCCACTAAAATAGTGCCCTGAGCTGGTTGATCACTTAGCCTCAAGCTCACCTCTCTATACACCAAAGGATAAAAAATAAAAGTGAGAGTCTAAGGATGGAATGGTGGAGGGAAAATTCCCACATCATCAGCGTAGCACAGTGTTATAATAGATATTAATAAATATAAAATAGTAGAAGCGATAATAATAAATTTCAAAGAAATGAAATACAAATGTAGAAACATAATAAAAATTACCAACACCTAATATACATCTATGCATTCATGAACATATGATGCTTAAAAGTAAAAGAAATAATGAAATAGTAAGTAGTCAAATATAATACATGAAAGAAGGAAAAATAATAAAAAACCTTGATGGAAATATCAATGAGAATCTTGAGTACCAGCTATATCCTATTCTCCTAAGATCCCATGTACAATGCACAACAAAAGCAATGATCCATAGACTTATGAACATGAGATCGGATCGAGTACCCCAGTGCATTGGTGTCCCAATAAGGGTGTGAGATATACTCAACAGGCTTCCACCAATGGTTTCTAAACCTAAATCTAGTCTATTAATATAAACATAGTATTTTGAAGGTCTATTAATAAAACAAAATATAAATAAATAAATAAATAGAACAAGTTAGGATCAAGTTCCTCAAGGAAACCTATCTGACTATACCTTCCTTAACCCAAGCTATAATTTCTCAAAATATATTATATGTATTGAGAGATGTATACATATTTATGAAAAAATAAATGTAGTTTCATTTAGATCCATATATATGGATATATAGAATTAGTTAGGACCTAAGGTCTAACATAGGTTTCCATGCTAATACTATGTATCCATATATATGTCTATAAATTTCACTACATATATAGTGCATATAAATGTATAAATCTCTCTCTCTCAATATATATATATATATATATTAGAAGAATATCAGATTAGTCCTAAGTAGGTATGGTCAACCATGTGTCCTTGATGAACCTAAGCCTAGGTAGTTATGTTTATTTATTTAATGTTCATTTATTATCTCTTCACACTGCTACGTTAATATTCACTTATTGGATTTAGATTTAGGCACTATTTATGGGGGCTGAATAAGTATATCTCACACCCATCTCAGGTGACTACTACATTGGGGTACCCAAGAAGATATAATATTCATAGGTCCATGGATCACTATTTGTGTTGTGAATTGTACATAGGATCTTAAGTGCACATAACTGAGCTAGTACTCAGAATTCTCATGGGGATCACCCTCGAGGTTTTTTATTCTTTTTCTTCTTTCGTGTATTTTTTTTACTACCTACTATAACATTCCTTCTTTAACTTTATAGTATCAAAAGTACATGTATGAATATATGTATATTTGGAGTTGGTCATTTTTATTTTGGTGTTACATTTTTCTTCAATAGCTTTTTCATTCACTATTTCTACTTCATATATTGTACTCTTATTTATATCCAATATACTGATGTACTAATCTGGTCCTGTGGTTATAATCTCCCCATTTTACAATCCTTAGACCCTCACTTCTAGTCGAAAATTATAAGCATATGAGGAGGCACGCTTGAGGCCACGTGGCTGACTAGATCGGGGCATCGTTTTAGTGGATCCTAAGTCAGAACATTACTAAGTGGTATCATAGTGTTTTTTTACTTTTATATTATTTTTTCATGTTGGTAGATAGAAGACTATGAATTTTTTGGATCTTGGTAAATCGTGGTGTCTTGGAGTGATCAACCCACACATGGGGAAAAGTATATATTTCTAGGGATGGGATTTTTTTCATGTTGTTCATTGTTATAGTTGATTGTGATTTCAAAGTGAGTGATTGGTGTACATTCTGCAACTTACAAATTTATGGGATTTATTTCCTGTTACCCTTATCTCAGTATTGAAAGGACGTGTTTTTACTTACATTATCATAGGATCATAGGGATTCTCATTCAATTTATATTTCATTCCAAGTAGTTTCATTGATATATGTTCCTGGGGTGGTCATTTTCCTGTATGTTATATACCATTTTAGATACTTCAATACATGCTCAATTTAATACCTTCTTAAGTATCTCATTATAATTCTTATTGTGTAACATAATGTATGATTTATTCAGTATTATTTTCTTTACATCATGCCTCTATTATTTTAGTGTTTTTGACTAGAATGTTTATTTTTGTACCTATATTGTGTGTTTTTATCCTTATGTAGTAGGTTGACATGTTTAATTGTCACGATTTTGTGCATATTTATCATGTTTACCTGAATTTAAAATTTTGAATAACATACATTGATATAATTTTAATACAATATTAGTTATTAAATCAGAAACATCAACCTAAATGGTGTTTTCCTACATAGATTGCTGGTGACACCTTAGCTGACCAATAATGATATGTTTGAGCCATGAACCACTGGTTTCATGTGCTAAAACGTATTAGTTGCGATTAAATGGGAGCCATTTTTCAATCTTTAAAATTTATGGGTTATTTTTAAATTGGAATACGGTGACCCATATAATCGAAACATCTTTATGAGAGATATATATATATATACACACCATTGTATAAATGTAAAAGATTTTAAACCTTAAATGTTATATAAAATGGGTTTCTTGTGGACCTTTTACATGACTCGACCCAAGTAGGTCATTCATGACCTATAATGGTTATGGGATGGACATGAATAAACCCATTCAGGTCAGTCATGTTGCTATATTTTTTTAGATGAACTCACTATGTGTGTTTTGAATATTACTATTTAAAAGGTTTCAGGTTTCATTTATTCAAACCTAGAATGGGTTAACGGGACCCTCACAGGTTTCATTTATTTTGGTATTCCAAGTACATAACCCCATGTGGGAATCTTATGTTATACAAGGATTGTTATTTAGAGTGTCTGTATCCACCTATATGGGTTAAAATATAGATTTATGGTGGAATATTAATTGATAAATCCCCTATTTAATTAATAAAATACATATTATTTTTTGGGGATGTATTTATATGAAACATTAGTCAATTAAAATTCCAATTGAATCCTAATGGGTGTTTTCCTCTATAGATTGAAATTAAAATTTTCTTTAATTTAGACAATTTAGAAAATTTTTATTGATGAATAATATGATTAAAATGATTTTATGTGAGAAATTTCCTAATTATGACCTTTTTCCAGTTAAATAAAGTGAAAATCCATTTTTTTTATAACAAGTACATAATTATTTGAATTTAATATTTTAATGTTTAAGGATTAAATAAAAATAATTGAAATGAATTAAAATAGAACCTTATGTGGTTTAATTTGATTTAACTCTTTTATAATGGTATTTTCAGTGTTCCTTGAGTTTACCTTAGAACAAGAATGTTAATTTTACCTATAAGCCTCTTCTTTAAATCATTGAAATAAATGGTGGATGTTTGTACCACTACTATTTTCATTGTTTCCTAGATATATGGATGTTATTTTCTACCTTAGTAAGGGGTTATCCCTAGGTAGGTAGTTCCTCAGGACATCTAAAACCTCAGTGAATTCTTGTAACCATTTTTTGTATGTGGTTTCATTTGGGTGTCATTGTCCCATGGAGGAATCCATAGTTCAAAAATGAAACCTAGGTTACATGGGTGGTTGTAAAATATTATGAACCTTGTTAGGGGTGAAATTATTGAATAATACTATATTTTAGAAGGATATGAATTCTTAGGGAATGTCCAGCCACTTGGTGGGTTGTGTGACCCCTTTTTCTCTTTCAGTGTTAGATAACTCTGTATATAATCAATCATATTTATAGCCATATAAGGTAATATGACTCAGGTATAATTAATTCTATTATCCATTAGATACTGTAATTATAGGGCCGAAAAACCTATGGACAATGACAAAATATGTTCCATTGTGGAAATGATTCTTGGGGTAGTATGTTTCAGTACCCATGGTACCTGTTATGTTTGTAAAATGGTACAACAAAATATATGAGTTTAGTATTACTTGTTTATATCCTTGAGTTTTTATTCTTACTTTCCAACAATCTCTAAGGTATTTTGACATGATATTTTAGTGAATATAGGCTTTTTACAATGATCAGGGTGATTTCATAGAATGTTATTAGGTTGTTTGACATGCTGGTTGGTTGTTTTTGGCTTTTACGCCTGATTCTATAGTGTGTGTTGATGTAACTCGAGGGGGGGGGGAGTGTCATGTGTTCATATAAATTAATTCTAACGTTGATTGATTTTGAGCAGATAGTATATCTCTCCTTTCTGTTTAAGGCCATCAAAAATCGTCTTGGCCATCTCTATGACCCATGGTTTGTGGTTGATGGAGGATGTGCCTTCGTATGAGTTCCCTTTCTCAATAAATGATGTCTAGGACACTCATAGGGTGGGTATAATCATGTCGAATGTGTAATAATATGACCTCGAAGTATTAGGAGAAGAACAATGAGAGGTCCATTTGGAAATGGATGAATTTTCTTTAAATTACCTTGATACGGGTAAGATTTTGACATGTCGAGCTTACAGGGAAGAACGGAAATATAATGGTTGGTTGTGTATAAAATCACTGTGAAGACTAATTAGGTCTAGAACTTGGTGGTTATTATTGATTTGTTTCAGGATGCCTCAAGTGGTAAAGGAATCATCATTGGGTTGTTAATGTGTCGATGGGTGAGGTGAGCTCTTCCAAAAGAAGTGAGCCTGAGAGGTTCGACTGACCTTTCTCTAAGAATTTGTTATAGTTGGTTTGGAGTCATACTGAGCACTTCGTTTTTGATGTAGCGGGAGTGTTTTAGATTCTTTTTGAAAATCACATGAATCCTCTTTTCTTGGCCTCATTTTTAGATGATCACATACCCAATATTAAGATTATACTATGTACATTGAGAGAGAATTAGTTATATTATGAGATAAAGTTTAAAATTTTCTTCTATTTCAATAGATATACTCTATAAAATTTGAAAACTGGAGGTACGTTTGTTGTAACGTCCCAAGCCCAGTTACCTAGAGTCACTACATTATTACATAACATTGGAATGCTCACAAAAGATCAAGTCTCTATAGACCGATTAGTTTAGTAGCCTTGGAAACACTAGATACATTCATAATTCTTACATTACATAATAAAGTGAAAAACTTCAACAACATAGTCTCTATAGTCTACACTCATATCCCATCATACTATCCCTGCAGGTCAGTTATAAAATACTTTTCACATCCTGGGAAAAATAAAACATAGAAAGGGGTGAGCTCAGATGCTTAGTAAGGATATCAATATAGTAGAAACATTCATAAATAATAATAAACATTTAAGGAAATGTATAACTAAAAAAATGCCTTTTAAACTTGAACTTCATCATAATATGGGAAAAAATAAAATGAAATAATTCCATTTACTTATTCACATGGATATTCTACTAGTCGAATAATCACATGCAATATCAATAACCACATTCCTAATGATGGAATGCATAATGACAGACTATCATAACCACATAGTCAAAGCCTTCTTCCATGAATACTAATAAGATTTTGTCAAGGCCTTATTCCAAGACACTAGTTTGTCTCATGAGATCTACCGATTCATCGAGGAGCTATAGCGGGCTCCACCCGTCACTTACTAATTCCAATGCATTCTTCATATGAACAGGTATAAACAGAACATAAACATTCGTATTAAAACTAGCGTATGAAATGTTAATAATTTCTCCACCAACCATGAATGGTATAAAAATAACACATCGATAGTCAAACATATCACAAAACCATCAATACAATGTGGAATTTTTGTATCATAATAAATCAACTTCAAATAAGCTTAAAATCCCTCAAAGGATGTTGACACAGATGAAATCAATACTATTTGAGAGAAATATCTCTTTTTTTGAAATCATTTAAAAGTCACACAATTATAAAAGAAAACATTTACTTTGAAAATATTCTTATAATCTTATAAGGGAAGCTTCAACGATTTTATAATGGTGGAAAATAGCCTAACTCGCTGTATAAGTTAAAAAAGACATTCTTACCTTGACTCTGTCAAAAAGGTTAAAAAGGACCGTGTTTGGAAAACGATAGAAAGATTAATTTATAAATACCTTATAAAACATAAAACAAGTGTATAAATGACTTCAAAACATAGTCTATAAAAAATTAATAATTTTTTGAAATACATTTTTAAGAAACTTGGATGTGGATCATAAAGAGGTCCCTGTAGATAATTATGTATAAACAATCTCGGATAATGAAGAGATTGTGAAATAAACCCATACCTTGTACTTTTCCTTTGTCAAGGATAGTTTAACCTCTTGTATAATGGTGAAAAAAATTTATCAGATTATACAAGAATCATATACATTAATATGATATCACAAATTATCTTTTAACATTTCTTTGTTAAAAATAACATAGTATTATCATCATTTTGGGTGTTAACAGATTCGTTTCCCATTATATTCATTGTCATGTGAGTCATATTTATAATGGATGGGATATATCTTATTTATATTCGGAATTATATCATGTCTTTACACATTATTTTTAATCATCTAATGAAAATTAGTCTTCAATGGATACGATGGGGAATGAATCTCATCGCGTTCGTGGAGACGGTAATCCGTACGTACGCACGAGCGACAATATCATTATTTTGATATTAAATTAATATATAATTGGATGTTATATCACATATAACGAATAATTATCATGTTATATTTATTATTTACATGAATTACACATTATTATTATACCCATATAGGTATTAATGTATTGAATAACAATCACACCATGATGTGGAGACGGTAATCCATACGTATGCACGTATGGTGACATGCAATTCAAAGGATGGATAGAATAATGAATATGGATGTACCATATTTATAATAACATCACAATATAAAGAATATACTGGTGTTATTATTTTAGAATGGAAATAACAAAGAAAGACGAGGTGGAAGAAAAAAATAACTTGAAAGAGGGTGGTGAAATTATTACCTCTTCTTTGGGTTCTTCATTCTGATTTGATCAAAAGGGCTCCTTCAGATTGATTTCTGACTAAATGAAGGCCACTAGAATGAATTGAGGATATTTTAGAGGTTATTTGGGTAGATTTTTT
Source organism: Viscum album (assembly GCA_963277665.1). NCBI lineage: Eukaryota > Viridiplantae > Streptophyta > Magnoliopsida > Santalales > Viscaceae > Viscum > Viscum album. The sequence continues at coordinate 626,298,185 of OY728134.1, read as the reverse complement.
CCAATCTAAATGGCTTTGAAGGTGTGAATTATAGAGAAGGGGGAGTGCCCTTTTATAAGAGGGGTGAGGGGCACCTTGGGAAAAGCTAGAAATATTATTTTATAATAAAATAATTTTCTATTTCTAATGGCTCCAAAATGGATTATCTAAAGTCTAAGGTGGGTCTGGGTTGAAAAAAAAATAAAATAATAGGTTTTAGATAGTTTTGTGTTACTATATTAACTTTATCTTTTAGATTTAACTATTAGTTAAGGAGTTTGACATTTACCATGTCTCTTTGTATTTTTATATTATATGGTTAATAAACTTACTATAGACTTCCAAGAGAACCCAAATTGGTTCATTAATGATACAAATATCATTATATAAGTATTTTGGATGATCTATATATTTTTATCAATAAAATATCAATTAATAATATAATATTTGTTTTAAAAACTCTTTTATGTCAATTTTGACACTATTTGGTATTTTGTTTTTCCTAAATTCCTAACAGCATTATTACTTCGAAAAAAATTCATCTAACAAACACTAATATGCCATATTAACCTATAAAATTATTGGAATTTATAAAAAGTCTCAAATTTCATTTATATAGATATTTATAATATCAATTAATTTAATATTTCATTAATTAAGTAATTACTGCCTCACCATTATGTCATATATAAATAAAATTATTTAATTACTAAAAATTATAAATAAAATAACATTAGGTAGTAAATCGTTTTAGCTTTGTAATGAAAATTTATAATCGAATTTATATTTTGTATAACCCTATATTAAAAATGTTTTAGTTATTTGACATTGATTTTAACTTTTTTATCTTTTCAATGAATTAAAAAATAATAAATGTCCTAATCTAATCCAAGTGGCCAAAGAGGTTCACATTTTTTCCGAAGGATGTTTTTGGTCGAATTATACTTATCTAATAGAATTAGGAAATGTGTTAGGGTAATAATAATATCATTTTACCCATAATTTCTTTAATTACTTTTAACCGTGGTAAATAAAAGTAAAAGGTTACTATTCACAAAAAATTATTTTTCCCTTATTAAACCACATTTTATTCAATAATATTAACCGTTTCTCTCATATTTTTGAAATTATACTTAAATATGTGGTAAAATTAAGTTTTATGTGACTTTGCAAATTCTCCAAGGAGCTGGGTAAAAGACGGTGAAAAGTTCAATAAAATTTCTATTTATCTAAAATTATTATAAACTAACTCCAATGAATTAAATTGAAATTATATAGGTATTATGTATCTATTTTTACCTAAAATAAATTTAAATTAAATGTATAATTATTTAAATAAAAATTCAGTTTTAAAGTATAACTCGGTATTTTTCACTATTAATCAAAAATTGAATGTTTTCATAAAAATACCAAAAATTCACCCTAAGCTAATTTTGACATTCCGAATCCAAAAATGAAGTCCATTTTGAAAGATAAAATTTATAAAATTTCAAAAAGTGTGTATTACTATTGATAACAGCTAGTTTGATTGGTTGTGGTGTGTTAAAACTCGAAGTTGCGTACAACACATGCTACTGTATTATTCAAAGAGAAGCGTACCGTAGAAGCTTGGGGTGTTATATTCTCCCCTCTTTCAAATAATTTCATCCTCAAAATTTCAAGAATATTACTTCATAAAAAGACTTGGGTGGTTCTTCATCATAAGTTCCTCAGGTTCCCACGTTGCCCCTTCCATCTTATGGTTTCTCCATAAAACTTTTACCAGACAAGTCTTCCGGTTTATCAGCACTTGTTCTCTTGTATTAAGAACCATTATAGGCTCTTCACAATAAGACAGATTGGGTTCCAGTTTTATTTTCTCATAGGTGAGTACATGCGTTGGGTCAGGCATGTACTTTCTCAACAGTGGTACATGGAACACATCGTGAACTTTAGAGAGATTTGGAGGCATTTCCAAACGGTATGCTACAACCCCAATTCATTCTAGAATTTTGAAAGGTCCTATGAAACCGGGACACAATTTTCCCTTCTTACCAAAACGTATGACACCCTTCCATAGAGATACCTTCAAGATAGCATGATCTCCTACCTGAATTTACAAATCCTTCATTCAGTTATCAGCATATCTCTTCTGCCTACTTTGAGCTTCTTTGATGTGGTTTTGGATTACCGTCACCTTTTACATCATTTCCTCCAAAAGTTCTCGTTCTACGAGTTTTCTTCCACCAACATCATATTAACAGGTTGGTGTGCAACATCTCTTTCTGTAAAATGCTTCATTTTGTGCCATCCAAATACCTTAATGAAAGCTATTGTTATAGGAAAATTCTACCAGAGGTAAATATTTATCTTACATACCCTGAAAGTCAAGTGAGCAAGATCTCAACATGTCTTCTAAGGTTTTAATAGTCCGGTCTGATTGTCCATCGGTTTTGGGTGGTAGGGGGTGCTCAAATGAAGATCAATATCTAGGGATTTCTGATTACATTTCTATAATCTTGATGTAAAATGTATATAATGATAAAAAACAATCGATAGAGGTAATCCATGAAGTCTCACAACTTTATTAATATATAGTCTTGCTAGACGTTCAAGTGGTAAATCCTCCCTTATAGCAAGAAAATGTGATGACACGCTAAGACGATCAACAATGACCCGTATTTAATCATTCCTTCTAGGAGTATTTGGTAGACCCATGACAAAGTCCATAATAATATTATCCCATTTCCACTTATTTATGGGAAGAGGTTCCCTGACTCCTCCAGTCTGTTTCCTTCTAGCTTTCACTTGTTTACAAACCATACATCTTGACACAAAATCAGCAATCTCCCTCTTCATATTGTCCCACCAAAAATGTTCCTTCGAATCTCTATACATCTTGGTACTCCCAGGGTGTATAGAGTAATTGGAACTATGAGCATTGTCCAACAATTCCCTTTTTTGATCAGGTATATCGAGAACACAAATTATCATCTTAAATTTCAAAATTCCATCTTCATACACAATGTCACTCAATATACCATCATTCACAGATTTAATCTTCTTTTGAAACTCTTTATCATTAGCTTAAGAACTTTTTATCTTTTCTAGAAAGTATGGTTTGGAATCCATTTGAAAAGACATTGATGTTTCACCTTCCATGATTATTCCCATATTTATCTTTACTAGATCTATGAAAATAGGATCCCTCAACTCTCATCTTGTTCAAAACTCCATGATCCTTTCTTCTCAAAGCATATTCCACCTTATTTTCCTTCCCCGGCTGGTAGTGTATCGTGCAATCATAATCCTTGAGTAGTTCAAGCCATCGCCTTTGCCTCATGTCGAGTTCTTTCTGTGAGAAAATATACTTCAAACTACTGTGATCGGTATATATCTCACATTTTTCACCATAGAGATAATGTATCCATATATTCAAAGAAAAGATTACAGAAGAAAACACAAGATCATGAGTAGGATAGTTTTTCTCATGAATATTTAGCTGTTGTGATTCATAAGCAATAACCTTATCATTCTGCATAAGGGCACAACCAAGTACTTTCTTCGATGAATCACTATAAATAACAAACCCATCATTCCCTGATGGTAGATTCAAGTTAGAAGCATTGACTAATATTCTCTTCAATTATTCAAATAAATATTCACACACTTTTGCCCAATCAAATTTAACCCCTTTTCATGTGAGCTTTGTTAATGGGTTAGCCAATCGGGAAAAATTATGGACGAAACATCGGTAATAACCTGCTAAACCAATAAAACTGTGTACCTCAGTTATACTCGTTGGTGCTAGCCATTCTTGGATTGCTCATGTCTTAGAAGGATCAATATCGATTCCATCCTTATAGACAATATGGCCAGGAAATGAATTCTCCTGAAGTTAGAATTCACACTTGCTAAACATCCCATATAATTCATGTCTTCTATGAGTCTTCAGGATATTGTGCAAGTCATTTTGATGATATTCATAGATTTTGGAGTATACCAAGATATCATCAATAAATATCACTAAAAAGACATAAATATATTCCTTGAAAACACTATTCATTATATCCATGAAAATAGAGGGTGCATTAGTTAGCGCAAAAGGCATTATTGTAAACTTGAAATGCCCGTACCTGGTTTGAAATGCTATTTTTGGAATGTCTTCTTTCTTCACACACAACTGATGACACCCAGATCGAAGGTCAAACTTTGAAAAATATTGAGCTCCATGAAGTTAGTTGAATAAATCATCAATGCGAGGTAGGGGATACTTTTTCTTTATTATAATAGCATTGATCTCCCTGTAGTCAATGCATAACCTCATAGATCCATCTTTAGTCTTAACAAAAAGGATAGGGGCTCCGCATGGAGAAACACTAGGGAGAATAAATCACTTATTATTCAATTACTCTAGTTTTTTCTTTAGTTCCAATAATACCACAGTGGCCATTCTATAAGGGGTCTTCAATGTGGGCCTTGAACCAGGAATTAAACCAATGGAAAACTCAATTTCTCATTTTGGAGGATGTTCATGTGAATATTCGGGAAATACATTAACATATTCCCTCACAATAGGTACATCCTGTATTTGAACATTCTTTTCCTCACCCACAATCATTTCATTCTCTTCCTCGGCAATAATTTAGTATAGTTGAGATACTATGGGTGGATCTAGATAAGAATTAGGTGGTGGTGATTCTTCTCTAATGATAAGGTGTTCTTTATCATCATCATCAAAAATCATAACCTCCTTTTACTTAATATAAATTTTTTCCATCATTGTCTGAATGTTAATCCATACTAAATATTATATCAAATTCAATCATGGGTATGACAATGATATCAGTAGACAAATAACATTTATATGCCTTAATGCAAACTGATTCACAGAACATTGTAGCAATGATACTTCCCTCGGGATTTCTTATTGATAACTCTCTAGTTAAATAAAATTTGAAATATGTAATTTTCATAAAAAACTAGGAAGATATGAAACAATGTGATGATCTAGAATCAAATAAATCATTTTCTAAAATTGAGGAAACCATTATATTACCTACCACCATGTCTTTCGAAGCTTCTACCTCAGTAGTAGTGATAGCATAGGCTTGGTCTTGATCCCTTGTCCTTTTTTGAGGTAAGATTCCCAGAAGCATAAAACATTCATTTGAATAATGTCCCATCTCCCTGCAATTGTAGCATTGATCATAGGTAGCTTCCTTCTTCCCCATGCAATCACGAGCTTGGTGGCCTTTTTCAGCACACTTGTAACAGACTCCCATTCCCTTCAAGCAAGTACCGAGGTGTTTCTTCCCACATTTACTGCAAGATAGATATTCAACATTTTCCTTCTTCCTCTTATTTCCATTTCCAAATTGTTAAGAATATCTCTTATTCTTTTTCTTTTCATTTAAGTCTTAAGACATAGATAATTATTTTCTCTCTTGATAGCACATGGGAAAATATCTTCCTACGTTGAGAAGGATTGTGAGACTAATTCTTGACGGAGAAATGGTTTTAACCCATAAAAGAAATGATCGATATTAATTCGTGGCTTATGTATATAATATGCATCATGCCACGCTAACCATGTAATGTTAGCCTCATACTTTGTGACATTCTCATCCTCCATTTTCCTCAGACTCAGAAATTGCCTTTCTATATCTGCTCGGTGGTCACGAGGAAAGTATTTTTCTATGAAAATCTCTTTAAACTCCCTCTATTTCATATTTTATACTTCATCATCTTCTTTTGTGTTTTGAATCAATGACCACCATTGATTTTCATCTCCAATGACGTGGTAAACAACCATGAAAGCATTTTCCCTTTGCCTACACCCGAAGGCATGGAATATTTTCTCAAAGGAATTTATCCATTGATCAGCTACTAGTGGATTTGTACCCGCATTGAATGTTGGTGGTTTTTTCCTCATAAAGAGATATAACATTGATCCTCTATGCTATGGATCATGGTGATTTTTATGGGTAAGGTTATTATTCATAACCTGAGTGATTTGTCCTAGTATGGTGATTAGTTGATCAACACCAGTTGCATCTCCAGCTCCACTATAATTATCTTGAGTAGGAGGGAAATCCCTATAGAGAGTTTGTGTATTGATAAGGTTTTCATTCCTTCAATTATGAACCATTTATAAACAATGGAATACACTAGATTAGTTTATGAATCACAATACATAAATATAAACTTGTAAAACACTTAGCATAAATTGAACAGTTTATGGATATAATCCATAATCATAAAAATGTTTTCTTTGAGGAAATATATACTCACAAACCCTTCGTAATGGTTTGTAAATAAAAATAGAATTATCCTATGAATATCCCCCGAGAGTGTAATATCCAAGAGTGTAGAAAGGCCCATTTTCGTGCACCAATTCCCATTAGAGTCTATCTCAAAGTGGTGTTTTCAGGTTTTACCCCTCGGTACATCTATGCCAGAGCTGCTTCAAATTTCTCATATCCAGATAGATATTTATTTCTCTGAAAACTCACAAAATCTCTACAATACCAAAATTCTAGGAAGTTCTTCTATACTAATACTCAAAGTCTATCTTAGGTCTATGTGCTCTAATCCGAGTTTATCTAAATATAGCTTCCAAGGTTTGTACTAAACTTCCTCTAATACCAACTGTAAGACCCCAACCTCAGTTACCCAGAGTCGGTGCATTATTATATAACATTGGCATGATCACAAAAGATCAAGTCTCGAAAGAACGATTAGTTTAGTAGCCTTGGAAACACTAGACACATTCATAAGTCTTACATTACATCATAAAGTGAAAAACATCAACAAAATAGTCCCTATAGTCCACACTCATATCACATCAGACTATCCCTATAGGTCAGTCATAAAATACTTATTCACATACAGGGAAAAATAAAACATAAAAAGGGTGAGCTTAGATGCTCAGTTAGGATAACAATATAGAGGAAACAATCATAAATAAGCATAAACATTTAAGGAAATGTATAACAAAAAAAGACTTTTAAACTTGAACTTTAGCATAATATGAAAAAAATAAAATGAAATAATTCCATTTACTTGTTCACATGGTTATTCTACTAGTTGAATAATAACATGCAATATCAATAACAACTTTAATAATGATGGAATGCATAATGATTGACTATCATAACCACATAGTCAAGGCCTTGTGCAAGACTACAAAGAAGATTTTGTCAAGGCCTTGTGCCAAGACACTAGTTTGTCTCATGAGACCTACCGATGCATCAAGGAGCTATAGTGGGATCTACTAGTCACTTATTAAGTCCAATTCATTCCTCATATGAACAGGTTTAAACATAACATAAACATTCGTATTAAAACTGACAAACGAAATGTTAATACTTAGTCTATAAACCAATAATGGTATAAAAATAACAAATCCACAGTCAAAAATATCACAAAACCTTCAATATAATATGTATGTTTCGTATCATAAGAAATCGACTTGAAATAAGCTTAAAATCCATCAAACGATGTTGACATATATGAAAATCAAAACTATTTGAGAGAAATATATCATTTTTTGAAATAATTTAAAATTAACATACTTGAAAAGAAAAACTTTACTTTGAAAATATTTTTATAAGCTTTTAAGGGTAGGTTCAACAATTTTATAATGGAGGAAAATATCTGCACCCGCCGTATAAGTTAAAAAAGTCATTGTTACCTTATTTCTATCGAAAAGGTTAAAAAGGAACTTGTTTGGAAAACAGATGGAAAGATTCCTTTATAAAAATTGTATAAAAATTCAAAAAAGGGTATAAATGACTTTAACCCATAGTCTATAAAATAGTAAGAATGTTTTGAAATACATTTTTAAGAAACATGGACGTGGATGATAAAGATGTCCTAGTAGATAATTACGTATAAACAACCTCGGATAATGAAGAGATTGTGAAATAAACCAATACCTTGTACATTTCCTTTGTCAAGGGTATGTTGAAATCCTATATAATGGTGAAATAATTGTTATTAAATTATAAAAGAATCATATACATTAATATGATATCATATATTATCTTTTCACTTTGCTTTGTTAATAATATATTAGTATTATAGTCATTTTGGGTGTTAACAGATTCGTTTTCCTTTATATTAATTATTATGTGAGACATATTTGTTATGGATGGGATGTATCTTATTCATATCCTGAATGATATAAAGTATTTAAAGATTATTTTTAATCATATAATGTATATTAGTCTTGAATGGATACGATGGGGAATGAATCTCATCGCGTTTGTGGAGACGGTAATCCGTACGTACGCATGATCGACAATATCATTCTATTTTTTTAAAGGTAAAAGGCTTTTTATTGATAAGAAAAAAGTTACAAGAGGCGAAAAGATGTAATTCTTTTACAATCTCTATCAAACAAAGATAAAAACTCAGCAGGTAAAGAGTCCAGCCAAGTCATGGTCTGATGAATGCCTTTGTTGGCAAGAGCATCTGCAACAGTATTCGCTTCCCGATAGGCGTGAGTGGCTATGTAGTAAATCCCATGTAGAGAGTTGAGACAATTCATCCAAAGAGTGGTGAGAGACCAAGCCAGATGAATGGTACCATTCCAGATGGCATGAATGATAGTAGTAGAGTTGCTTTCAATCCATAGTTTTTTCCAGCCTCTTTGAAGGGAAAAATCAACGGCGTGGATGACACCCAACATTTCAGCTTCTAGGGAAGGGGAATGTCCACAGCCAGCATAGAAGCAACCCTGGCAAAGACCAGCCGAGTCGCGAAAAATAGCACCACAACCAACAGGGCCCGGGTTACCTTTGGAGGCACTGTCAACATTCACTTTGATCCATCCCGACATCGGTGATTGCCAGAAAACATCAAATGAACATTTGGTCCGAGGGAAGACGTCGGGCACACGAAGGTGACGAAGGATCTCAAAATCACCCACCGAGTTGGTGCAACAGTCTTTTTGAATTGAAAATATCATTCTCTTTATATTAAAATAATTCATAATTGGATGGTATATAATATATAAAGAATAATTACCATGTTATATTTATTATTTACATGTATTACACATCATTATTATACCCATCCATGTAATAATGTATTGAATAACAATTACACCATGACATGGAGACGGTAATTCGTACGTACCAACGTATGGTGACATTTCATTCAAAGGATGGATAGAATAATCAATATGGTTGTACCATATTTATAATAAAATCACAGTATATAGATGATACTGGAGTAACTATTTTATAATGTAAATAACAATGAAATAAGAAGTGGAAGAAGAAAAGGACTTGAAAGAGGGTGGTGAAATTATTACCTCTTTTTCGGGTTCTTCCTTTAGATTTGATCAAAAGGGCTCTTTAAGATGGATTTATGACTAAATAAAGGCCTATAGGATGAAGTGATTATAGTTGAGTGGGTATTTGGGCAGAGTTTGGATGAGCCAAATGGCTTTGATTGTGTGAATTTGAGAGAAGGTGTAGTTCCCTTTTATTAGAGGTGTGAGGGGCACCATAAAAAAAGCTAGAAATATTATTTTATAATAAAATAATTTTCGGTTTGTAATGGCTAAAAAATATATTATTTAAAGGATAATGTGGGGATGGGTCGAAAACCACTCAACAAATAGGTTTTAGACAGGTTTGTGTCACTATATTAACTTTATCTTTTATATTTAACTCTTAGTTAAGTAGTTTGACATTTACCATGTCTCTTTGTATTTTTATATTATATGATTAATAAACATAATATATACTTCCAAGAGAACCCCAATAGGTTTATTAATGATAAAAATATCATTATATAAGTCCTTTTGAATAACCTATTATTTTTATGAATAGAATATCCATTAATAATATAATAGTTTTAAAAAAAACAATTTTATGTCAATTTTGAAACTATTTGGTATTTTGTTTTTTCTAAATTTATAACAGCATTATTACTTCGAAAAAAAATACTCTAAACAACCCAAATATGTCATATTAACCTAGAAAATTATTTTAATTCATAAAAAGTCTCATATTACATTTATTTGGATATTTATAATATGAATTATTTTAATATTTCCTTAATTAGGTAATTACTGCCTCACCATTATTTCATAAATAAAATAAATTATTTAATGTATAAAAATTATAAATAAAATAATATTATTTTTTATATTTCTAATGAATATTTATAATCTAATTTATTTTATGTATAACCCAGATTAAAAATGTTTTATTTATTAAACATTGATTTTAACTCTTTTAACTCTTCTTGTAATTAAATAATAATAAATGTCCAAATCTAATCCAAGTGGACCAAAGAGGTTCATATTTTATTCCTAAGGTTGTTTTTGGTCGAATCATACTTATCCAATAGAATTAATACATGTGTTAGGGTAATAATAATATTATTTTAAATATTAATTACCCAATTTACTTTTAACCGTGGTAAATAAAAGTAAAACTTTACTATTCACCAAAAACTATTTTTATCTTATTGAACCATATTTTACTCCTTGATATTAATCGTGTCTCTCATATTTTCAAAATTCCAATCACAGAAGCGGTAAAATTATGTTTTATGTGAATTTGCAATTTCTCCTAGGAGATGGGTAAAGGAGGGTGAAAAGTTCAATAAAATTTTTATATATCTTAAATTATTATAAATTGACTCCAATAAATTACATTGAAATTATATAGGTATTATGTATCTATTTTGACCTAAAATAAATTTAAATAAAATAAATAATTATATAAATAAAAATTTGGTTTCAAACTATAACTCAATGTTTTTCACTATTCATCAAAAATTGAATGTTTTCAGAAAAATACCATATATTCACCCTTAGCCAATTTGGATATTCCGAATCCAAAAATGAAGTCCATTTTTAAAGATAAAATTTATAAAATTTCAAAAATGGTGTATTACAATTGATAACAACTAGTTTGATTGGTTGTGGTGTGTCAGAACTCGAAGTTGCGTACAACACACACTACTATATTATTCAAAGAGAAGCATATCGTAGAAGCTTGGGGTGTTACAGTTGTACTTAGAAGAATCGGTAGTCATGAGTGAAACATGGATTTTCTAGTAGGTATACCTTGAACTGACTTATAGACACCAATTATTTTCCCTTTGATAGGACTACTTAGTGGATTCCACTTTTGACTTAGTGTGTTCTCTTAATGCATTGGAATTTGGCTAAGTACTGATATCTCACTCATAAACACATGAGTATAAACTACCATAGATAAGCTTCTTGAAATCCATTTGAAAATTTCGAGGCTATCCTAGAATTCTGTTAGGATCAGATTGGATGTTTAGGGTTGATGATCCAGGAGTGATGAATTGGGTATAAACCCATTTTTGGGATAGTAATGAAAACATAAATTGATTGTGTGTCTTGAGATTTCAATATATTCCGGTTTTAGGTTTTGGTGGACATGTTCTAAGAAAATTAGAGGTGACTCCGGAGAAGGCATCATGTTTCAAGATATGATACACTATCCATCTAAGATGATCATTTTTATGAATAGTCATCTAGATGTGGGTCGACAATTTCCTTCTTGTTTTGTTAAACACAGTGAGTGATGACCTAATAATATCACATCATTGGGATATATCTAGTTCCATGCAAGTTGTCTAAGGCATTTATAAAAATTCATCTCGACCTAGCTATATGAGGTTGATAATAAGTTGTGTTGAGTCAATAATGTTTCCTTATGACTTTTCCAGTCCTTCATGTTTGGGGAGATTATTGAGTTAATAAGGTTTCCTTATGACTTTACCATTCCTCAAGTTTTGAAAATCACAAACACCTTTTCTCAAGTAATATTTCATTTTACTCTATGTTTTACTTAATATGGAAAATTTTGTTTCCCCAATGAAATTTATCCTTACCTTGTTTTTCATTGTTCATCACCTTGTCTACGTGTAAAATTAAGTTGCATATCTAAAACCACAGAATCATATAATACTTTAATATATAACATTCTGTTTTCAGGATCCAAATTCAGGTTCCGAATTCCATGAATTTAGACCCCAAACTCTACTGAGTTCTGACTCCAAGTTATCTGAATTCAGACTCTAAACTCTTATGAGTTATAACTTCGAGTTCTCTGAATTCAGGCTCCGAAATATTATGATTTCTGACTCCAAATCCTTTGAACTTAGACTCCAAACTTTTTAAGTTATAACTCCATATTCTCATGAATTCTAACTCCAAACATTGTATGTTTTGACTTCGAATTCTCATGAATTCTGACTCCAAACATTGCAAGTTCTAACTCCGAATTCTCATGAATTTTGACTCTGAACTTTTTATGTTCAGATTCCGAATTTCTGTGAATCCAAATTCTGAATTTCCTTGAAATTCAGACTCTAGAATTCTATAGAGTTCAGGTTCTGAATTCTATAGAAAAAAAATTCTGAATATCCTTGTGTTGTAAACACCAAATTTGTTTTTGGTTAGACTCCAAACTTTTATTTTAATACATTATGAATATTTGATTTTAGTTATGTAACCATATTTTTTCTTACACTTGTTTTGGTTATAAAATGATATCATGCATTCAGTTACTAACTAACCGTTGTTTGAGTGACACATGTACAGGTCCCTCCAAAATTCAAGCAAAAATATGACTGTTGGAGGAGTGAGCCGACCGTTGGAGCTATGCCTATAAATAGGGGCTCATTTGAATAATATTACAACAAGTTGATCAAACTAGAGATTACATGATGCTGAAGTAATTTCTAGTGAGAGAGACTTTCTAGCTTAGTGCGTACGGAAGGGCTTGTTCAAATTTTCTTCGTGCGACTCCGAATGTTTCTGATTACATTCTAGGACTTCTGGGGATAGGAAGATTGAGGTGCCAACAACCTTAATGTTTGAGGACTTCCTTACTGAGGAAGACAGAGGTGTCGACTACCTTGATGTTCAAGGTTTGCAGGGATATCAAGATAGACTCTGATATTAATATCGAGGGCTTACCCTATTGTGGGTAAGACATACATTCTTGAAAGTATAAATCAAGGAACCTTTATCAAAGGTTGTGGGATACCCTTATCTTTGGGTTAAAAGATTTAATTCTTGTTACTTGGTTTGTTTCATGTTTTCCGCTGCATTTGATTTTTTAGGAAAGTATAACTATATTATACTTTCTTATACTTATATACTCTGATTTTTCAAGATTCAATACACTTTAAGTTAGAATCTTTATCTTTTTATACTTTCATTATGGTTCATTTCCGGAACCATATTTTATAGAATAACTTTCTCGGAATCATATTTCTGGAATCTAGCAAGTGTGTAGAACATAGAGGATTGTAAATTTACCTTGTTTAACCATGTTAAATATAACTATCATTAAAAGTTCCAATGGAAATTTTTAAAGTATAGAATTCTCCCCCCGTTGTATTTTGAGCATTATTAGATACTACATACAGTATCTTCTTTCATCATTTCGATCCAACAAGTTGAACATTTACTTATGTTAGGGTCCATTCCAAAAGAGTTATAGAATTCTTAGGGTTCAATGGGGAGTATCATTTCTTGGAATTTGTTGTTAAGTGTTTGAACCCATTAGTGATACGTTTCATGGGATTTTTATTATTGGATTTGATGTGGACATTGTATCTTGGTATTGAAGAGTTCTAGTAAGTACTATCTTGATGTTTCAATTTGGAACATGCGCAGTGGATCATGTTTTTACAGCTCATATATCGTACGCTTAAAAGGATGCATGATGGTGAGTTGGGAGGTTAAAAATGAATCACACCTAGTTGAATAAAGCTTCATGAACCGAGTATGTTAGGTTCCATCTTCATTGTTCCCTAAAGCTTCTCTAGGATGAGAATTTCTATGTTGGGGAGGTTGTAATGTACCGTGTTTTGGATCAGATGAAATTTAATGAAGGAACATTTATTTTTAGTTTGGTGGAATCCATTAATTGAAAACCAATATTTGGAATGTAATTATGAGAGTTAGAACACTTAAATGTGTTTTTATTTTCTATTTTCTATAATCTTGATGGGTTCCTCAGGTTTTCAGTTAAATATTTGGAGTATTGGGATTTGAAAAATCAAAACCTGGAAGAACTGGTAAGGGTGCAAGGTTTTTCTGAAACAGTAAAGCCCACAATGTTAAATAGTGTAGCTGATTTAGTGGATCTAGAGGCCTCAAATAGTTTTTTCTAACTATTCAAGAGGATATTCAAGGATCTGTTGGTGCTATGGACATCTTTAGTGATGGATTTTTCACGAGCTATTCACATTTAGGAAAACTGTGTGTCCAGATCATGCGATGGGGTTCCTTGTGTAGTGCAGGGAGGACCATTGGAAAATATTTTGGCTAATTGTGTGGCCAAACCTTATGCGTCATTAAATTGGTGTCTTTATAGTTTTTATCATTCCCTCTAATTTATTTATTTCTCTTCTCTTCTCCATCATGGTAAACACCTCTCCCCAGCTGCTCATACTCCTCCCTCTCCTCCCCAAGGCATGTATTCCTTTACTTCTCCTAATATTATAATTGAGTTTCAATGGTATTGGTGGTTATACCTATATAAGAGAATAACTCTTCTTTCTCCTTTCATCATTTCTCTTTTTTCATTGATGCTACATGGTGTAAGTTAATTAAACCTTTTTAGGTAATTTGTCTATTTCTTTGATTTCTCTCGAACCAGGTTAATTCAAAACTTGATATTGGTTGAGTGAACCATCCTTCGAATATGTTTGGTGGTATTATATTTTCCCCCATTTTTATCAATTTAAAAAACATTACATTGTGTCATGTTAGGTTATTTTCTTGTTATTCCTCTTAAATGTGAAATTTTATTTGTATAACCTAAATCCCTAATTCTAGTAGCCCGTGTGTAATAAATTAGAATTGTCGAGGGTCATGGACCTCATGTTTTAACCAAAATTAAAAATGAGGCCCTTTATTTTCTTTAATTAATTATTTTTTTCTAATAAAGACAACAATTGAGGCTCATTGTCTTATAAAATGTAAATGAGTTGTTTAAATGGAATATGGTAGGATGTGAAACTCCACTTTTTAATCCCCTAGTGACCAAACCATATTCTATGTTATTATGGACCAATTTTTATGGAATGAACATTATTTTTAGTAGTATAATGAATGTTATGATGGCCTATTTTATACCTCTGTAATGTATGGTTTTAACTATTATGGACAGTTCACCAGGCCCTTAATTGCACCACGATTCACTATTCATTTTCACCCTTAACAACCATGCTAAACAAGTTTTCTATAGAAAATTATAAAAATAATAAATAATTTTAATCCATGGTTTATTCTATTATTCTTTTTTTCACTATTAGAAAGGTAAATTTTACTTTTTTTAATTATATTGTAGGTGGATGTGATTTGAAGGGCCCATGATGAAGTCTAAGAAAAATGGGTTAAACTGTGCAGGATCCAAGTGCACCAGTGGTCTAAACCAAACCCTTTTACTAAAAAGTGTACCTAAATGGGATAAAAAAATTTCATATCAAAACTTTAATGGGATATATCTCATATTAATGAATTCAAATCCAATTCAGCCACTAAAATATCCATCCGACCTGATCTTTCCAGCACACCAAATGTGCACGGAGTCAAAAGTGGTGTGCAATGATATGTTCATATCTCGAGATATATGTGTAAAAATGAATCCAAATATTTTTTGGAGATTTTAAATATGTTTGTAAAAAACTTTTTATTTTTTTCCAAAGAGATATAAGGCATTCCACCAACAAAAAACAATGGTCCAAGTGGTTTTACACAATCTGTTTTCCAAAAACCACCTTTCACTTTCCATATAAAATGATACATTAAGTACCTCATTTAAAGATTGAACATGGAGTGAGGTGCTACCAATTTGGAGTTCTAGTGGAGTCATCTATTCATCCTATAAGTTATAGAGGCCCCTATACTCATAGTGGGGATCAAGGATGAAGAAGGAGTTCCACCCAACTTTCCTCATCCTCTCGATGATGGGCTAAACAGTGGGTGTTCATTTTGAGGGACCTAAACACATGTCATGGGAGCTCCAAAACATCTATTAGAAATTGGTTTGGAGTTAATTTGATGTTAAAACATTTTATTCCATTTATCTTACATGATTTCATTTTTAATGCTTCTTTTTATGCATGTGAATGTTATGCTCTTAATTTCTAACATATCAGTGTGAGGTTTTGAGTGCATGAATTGCATTATTACGATTAAAAAACACAAGAATATTTTTATTACCCACATTCTTGAGATTTAAATGTTCTTTTTAAGCTCTTAATAAATTCATAAGTACTATACATTGGTAATACGATTGTTATTTCATCATTTTGTTCTTCATTCAATGAAATAAAGGCTTAGGAATTAATTCATATTCTAATTAATTTCAACCAAGAATTACTCCAAACATAAATGAATCTATAATAAAAATAAACTTTAAATGTGTGTAGTTAAATAAAAATGACCCATTAATCTCATATTTTTTAAAATCCACTTCGTTTCTCAACTATTAAACACTTTAAGTTAAGTTATTTTCTTAAAAATGTTTTCAAAATCTCCCCACTTTTAGATGTTTTAATAAAAAATGCATACACTAAACCTATATATACTCATTGAGAAATGAACTAGGGTATAACCTATACGATAATTAAAACATAAAATCATAATCAATTTTATGTTTCATGATAGTGAAGTCAAATTTTGGCATCGTTCCTGGGGAGCGCTTTGGTTTTAGTGTGTGTTTTTTAAGATATTTGTAAATTTTGTGAATATTTATTTTTTTATCTTATACCATATAATTTCCTTTTGTGTCCTAATTTATTTATTGTGTAGGATCTATTCCTGATGTGTTCTACTCTATGAGATTTACCCCATTTTAACATGAACTAGAGAGGATATTATGTGAATGACACTAAGATGAACAAGACAACCCTTTTAAGGATGACACACCACAACATGATACTTTTATAAACCCCTCTTCTTCTAGAACCAAATTAAAAATTTAATTTAACGTGTATGACCTGGAAGAAAAAAATTAAACACTAAATGAACTAACCTCACATGATGTTGATATCCAACCCACTTACATTCAAATTCAAGGCAAGGCACCAAATTTTTAAGTAAAATATGGTTTAAATCACTAGGTACGAAGATTCCATGGACTCTGGGAAGAAGATTCACATAAACACTTAAAATAATTTAATACTATGTGATATACATTAAAACTATAAAATGAGGATGAAAAACAGGTAAATATAAGAGAATTATATTTCTCATTAGAAGATACTAGAAAATATTGGATTTATTATATTAATTCACCAATTAGAGGCTGAGAAGACATGAAATGACGTTTTTCTTGAGAAATACCTTGTAGAATCTAGAACTACAACAATAAGAAAATAAATATGTGGTATAATAAAATCACAAGGGGAATTTCTTCATGAATACTTGGAAATATTTAAAAGGATTATTTCCAGTTTCCCACACCACCAAATAAGTGATCAAATTTTAATTTAGTATTTTTATGATAGTTTTATTCCAATTTAACGAAATATGATTGATGTTTTTGTAGGTGATGTGCAAGTTTAAAAGACCCAAATTTTTGTAAGAAACCTAACTGAGAACATGGAATATAAAACTCATCAATTCATTTAATGGTCCAATGTACCCAATTGAGGATTCCATGAGGTGAAATCTACCAAATTCAAGAAGAAGGTGGACACAATGTTTGAAGAGTTATGCACCCTTCGAAGAATAATTTCTCTTTCCCAAGAGAAATACCAATATCCTCCTCCCATCCATTATGTTAAATGTTCTTATGACACCCACTACTTTGACCAATGTCTTAAATTGATAGAAACTTCTGAGTGTTGTGAGAAAATCATTCCCGGACACCCGTAAAAACAACCCTTTAGGAAAGAACCTTACTATCCATCCATCCTGGGGTGGAAAGAAAACCAATATTATAGGAAGGGGGTATTCAAACCAATATAAAAAAACATGGAACTAACTAGGGAAAATTAGTCAACTATCACCACCCATAAATCCTCAACCACCCCAAAGGCCTTACCAAAACCCCCCTCAAAAAGCCAATCCTATCCACGAAGATATGATGAAACAAATGGGTTCCAACAATATCCAATTACAACAAACCACCCAAGTATCCATACAAGACCTAAAAACCCAATTAGACCAGCTCTCTAACTCTACGGGGGAAATTCAAATTCCTAGGTCGGGTAAAATACCCTCTCAACCAGCATTTTACCTAGGGATAAGGGAAATGTTAGTTCTATAACACATAAGAGTGGAACTTATATTAGAATCCAAAGGAACCCTCCAATGGAGTCATCCCCTCATATGGAAACCACCATCCCAACCAATGTAAATGGTCCAAATGAGGTAAAACCTTTCCCTAAGAGAAGCCCTTCCAAAGTAAAGAGTTCATGTTTTGATGAGTCACTTATCCCAAACATTACTATTCCATTTCCCCAAAGGGATATCCAACTAAGAAAACAAAAATAAATTTATCTTGGTAAATAAATATTTAAAACGTTCAAAAAAGTGTATGTTAACATCCCCTTGATTGATTTTGTAAATCAAATTCCAAGATACACCATTTTTTCGAAGGAGATGTGTACACACCAAAATTGACTTCAAGATGATGAGATAGTGATCTTTGGGGGGAATGTCTTAGCATTGATATTTCCATCACTTCCTATCATATGAAATGATCTGAGAACTTTCTAAATTCCAGGCACTATATGGGTGGATTCCTTCTCCAATGATATACTTGATTTGGATGCCTCTATAAATGTGATTCCTCACTCCATTTACTCTTCATTGAAGGTCGGGGAACTGAAGACCAGTGGAATTTTTGTTTAATTATAAATTAAAAGAAATGCAGACCCCTCTATTATGTTAGAGGATGTTCTAATGAAGGTTAAACTTTTATTTTTTTCATTCTTATTTTTATGTTCTTAAAATGTAAGATGATAGGATGAATAGACTTGTCCTGATTATATTTGGGAGACCCTTCTTGAAAACCACCAAAACCATAATTAGTCTTCATAATGGTACATTATCTGTGGAGTTTAGGGGTAAAATTTTCCACTTCGGTATCCTTAATTCCATGAAGCACCCCTCAGAGAAACATTTCTCTCTCTCTATGTTATTTCAATTAATGTCCTCCCATCCCCTAAAAAAGATTCATTTCATTCCCATGATCCCATTTCTGAATTCTCATCATTTATTGATATTTTAGGTAATGAATCATGCATTGAACATTGTACCAGTCTAGAAAAATTTCTTGTATGTTTTATAGTTTATTATTTCCTAAACACTGATGATCACATGATCGTTTATTATACTACTAGGCTTGTAAAATCTCATTCCTTGTCTAACAATGATTCCATTGAAAATTTAGATGAGATTAGTGACCTCTCACTTTAAAAAACACTCCCATTAATCCAAAATCCCCTTGAACTGAAACTAAAACAACTACCTCAATATTTAAAATATTCATATCTTGGTAATGGAAATAGTTTTTCTTTCATCATTTCTAGTTCACTCCGTCTCAAGCATGAATTGAGACTACTTGAAATTTTGAGGGAGTATAAATAAGATTTGGAATGGACACTTATTGATATTCCTAGTGTTGGCCCATCAATTTTCAGACATCATATATTGTTAAATCATGAGGCTTAACTAGTGAGGCAGTGACAATGTCGACTGAACCAAAACCTCCCAGATGTTGTTAAAAATGTGGTAACAAAATTATTGGATGTTGTAATCATTTACCTCATATCTAATATCCAATGGTTTAGTCCAGTACAAGTGGTTCCTAAAACACTGGTCTTACAACAATAAAAAATGAAAACAATAAATTGGTTCCAACTCATGTGAAGAATAGTTGGTGTGTTTGTATAGACTATTGTTGACTAAATCAACACACTAAGAAGGACCATTTACAATTTCCATTCATTGAACGAATTCTATAAAGTCTAGGAGGGAAGTACCATTACTATTTCATTGATGGGTATTCTTGATACATTTAGATCTGTATTGTCCACAAGGATCAGTAAAATATGACCTTCACTTGACCCTTTGGAACATTTTTATATAAGAGGAAAATATTTGTTCTATGTATTGCTTTGGGTACATTCCATCGAAGAATTTTTATAATTTTTTTGGATTACCTAGATAATTTTAGTGATATATTCATGGAATATTTCACTATTTATGGATTCTCTTTTGAGTAATGTTTTTGAAGTATTGGTTTAGTCATACATTACGGTATTGAAAAGAATCTCATATTAAATTATAATAAATATAATTTCATGGTGTGAAATGGTATAGATTTAGGACATGTCATTTCTAGGGATTGTATCCTACTAGATAAATCAAAAGTTCATGTCATTTCTTCCCTAACATTCCCCAAAAATATAGGGGATGTGTATTCTTTACTAGGTTATGTTGGATTTTACCATCATTTCAATCATGAATTTTGTAAATTTGAACTCCCCTCTCCCAATTTCTGTAAAAATAAAAGGAATTTTTTCTGATAAAGAATGTGAGAAAGATTTTAATATGTTAAAATAGAGTATCATGTCACCCACAGTAATCCAACCACCTCGGTGTTTTTTACCATTTGAGATCATGTGTGACGCCTATAACTATGCTTTTGGGGTGGTCTTATCAAAAATGGTTGATCTAGCTCCACTTGTCATTTCATATACCTCACGTACACTAGAACCTACCCAAGAAGCATACACCACAACTAAAAAATAAGTTGTTCCCGTTTTTTTTACCTTGGATAATTTCAATTTGTATATTTTAGGGTTCAATGTCATTGTTTTCTCAGACCATGCAGCCCTCCAGTATCTCCTTAAGAAACCAAAATCTAAACCCCATCTCATTCCCTAGATGCCCCACCTTCAACAATTAAATTTAGAAATTATCGATAAAAAGGGATTATAGATTGTGGTGGTTGAGCATATTTGTAGGATCCACCCATCCTTGGACATTGTCTTATCCACCTATATTCCCATAAATGAAATTCTTCCATATAATCAATTTTAATGAGTGAAATATGGTATTCCATGGTTTTAAAAAATTGTAAATTATTTGGTAGCATGTTTCATTCTTACTAATTTCAATAAAAACCAGGCTGACCGTCTAAAAGATGATTCTCGTTGGTACATTGGGGGTAACCCCAACCTTTAGAACACATTTAGTGATCATGTCCTCAGACATTGTGTTAATGATAGTATGTTTTATTCTATTCTTCGGTTCTGTCACACTTTTTCTTGTGGGGGACACTTTAGTCCTCAACAGACTGCTTGCAAGGTCCTTTATTCTTGTATCTTTTGGCCAAAAAAATTTTGGGATGCCAATGATTTTTGTAAATCTTTTCCTTACTATAAACAAATGGAGAATATATCTAATAGAAATGAAATTTCACAACTACCCTTTATCATCCATGACATTTTTGATGTTTGGGGCATTGACTTTATGAGACCATTCCTCAATTCATTTGGGAACCTTTACATTATTCTGGTAGTGAATTATGTTTCAAAATGGGTAGAGGCATCAGCTACCAGAACATATGATTCAAATGTAGTTGTGGAATTTTTGAGAACCCAAATACTATATAGGTTTGGATTACCTAGGTTCATCATCGGTCACCAGGGTTCTCATTTCTACAACTGAAAAATGAAATATCTTTTGCGTTTTGATGGGTCTGGGCATATAGTGTCTAATATATATCACCCATAAACCAATGGGAAAGCCGAGGTGTCAAATAGGGAGGTAAAATAGAATCTTGAAAAAATGGTTCAACCTAATATAAAATATTGGAGTCTTAGACTCGATGATTCTTTATGGGATCATTGAATTTCCATTAAATCTCAAATTGGAATATCACCATATCAGCTTGTGTTTGGAAAGAGTTTTCATCTCCCTTTTGAGATAGAGCATCATGCTTAATGGACCATTAAATAATGAAATTATTGACTTTATGGTGCAGGTTCTCAATGAATGTTATAGATTCGGGATCATGATTAAATGATAAGATATTCATATGAGAACTCTTGGATTTATAAGGAGTGAACCAAGGCTTCCCATGACCATATCATCCTTCATTGTCAATTCCACATTGGGAAGAAGGACCTTATTTACAATGCAAGGCATAATTTTCATCTAGGTAAGATACGTTCTCGCTGGTTTGGACCATAAATTGTTTCTAATTTCTATCCATTTGGTGTTATTAAGGTTAAAAATAATGAAACCAAGCACTCCTTTACTATCAATGGGAAACAGATGAATCACTTTTATGAATCCCTTCTGGAGTACCTGATGGAGGTGCTCCATTTTTAAGAATATATCTATGAATGAAACCCATAATGTTTTATCCTTACTTCCCTCATTCTATTTTAATACACTGAGTACACTACACACTCTTGGTTTGGGGGATGTGTATATTCATAGGTTAGTTTGTAATTTTCATCACCTTTCTTATTTTATCTTTTTTTGGATTGCTGGATTGTATTGTCAATTGCCTCTCCCCTTTATCCCCCATAACTTTTTGGGCCAAAATGTTAAATATTTATGCCTAATTTATCAATAAAATTGATTCCTTATTAATTATGTATTTAATTTTAAATTAATGAGTAATTTCTCTATTTCATGTTGTTTTAACATTCAATAAAAATTCCTGATGCAATGTTCATTTCAGTAATAATTCAATACTATGGGGTGTCTTTATTTTAAAATTTAGTTCTTTGTCAATGATATAAATGGTTTTCTCATTTTTAATCCATTGAGAAGAATGGTACCCTTTGTGTGAATATTTTAAGAGAAATATTTTCCCTAAATCTCTCCACACATCTTTTCACCTAACCATGATGTGCGAAAATTTATTACTTAACAGAAGGTAAAAATAAGTTAGGTTAATTTTTTTTCTACCTTCTAAAATGATTTTCCCATAAATATTTTCCATATCCGATCTATTTCATTACTATACCATATTTACCTATGCATGTGTACCTATTATCAGACTGTTTGATGCCGAAAAACAACCAAAAAACCCAAACAAATAACAAATAAACGTTGAGGGGAGTAATAAAATGTAAAACATATGGGTATATCTAGGTTGAGCGCTTATGGTTTGACTTCTAGGAATTCTTAAGTGATTAGGTTTTGAAATTTGATTTCAAATTATATAGGTCAGGTTTGGTGGAAAGGAACATGTAAGTAGAAATTTTTGAAAATAACTTATAATTACTAGATAGAAAGTAGAATGAATATCATGAAATGGTTTTCACACAAACACATGGAGAATTGGTGAAATGGTTATCTTTTGAACTATTCTCTATAATTTTTATCATTAAACTCCTTGACTTTTGTGATGATACATTTTTTGGGGAAACTTTTTGTTTGATCACTAAGAATAACTCCTTAGTGTGATTTTTTATTTGATCAAATTTCCATCAGGAATTAGATTTTCATTTAATGTTAAATCTTTACAAAGATGTAAATATCTACATGGATAATTTTTTTAAATATTAATTTTCACAGGAGTGAAAATGTTTAGGTTTGGGGGAGTGATCATGCCACAATTCACTATACATTTTCACTATTACACCACTATGCTAACCTAGTTTTGTATTGAAAATTATAAAAATAATAACTAATTTGACTACATTTTTGGGTCAATTATTCCTTTTTTTCACTTTTAAAAAGTGAGATGTTACTTGTTTTTATAATTAAATTGTAGGTGGAGGTGATTTGGAGTGTCTATGATGAAGTCAAAGAAAACAGGGCCAAACTACGCAGGATCCAAGCACACTAGTGGACTAAACCGAAAACTTGTACAAAACAACACATCAAAATAGGCTTATATTTTGTGGTATGATCCTAAATTTAATGGGATACATTTCATTGGAAGGAACCCAAGCCCAATTCAGCCACTAACAGGTCCATTCGACCTGATTTTCCTAGAACCCCGAATCTGCAGGAAGTCAAAAGTGGTGTGATGTGATTTTTCCACATCTCGTGCTATTGGTGTCCAAATTAATCCAAACTTTTAGTACAGATAGTAAATATGTGGTGAATTACATTATTTATCAAAGCTATATATGTATTTTTACCCACTAAAAACAATGGTCCAATTGGTTTTACACAATATGTTTTACTAAAACCACCTTCCACTTTTCCTATAAAATTATACCATGGGAACCTCATTTCAAAGTTTGAACAAGGTGTGATGTGCTGAAAATTTGGAGTTTCATAGGATTAATCTTTTCATTAAATAATTTCTAGTTTCTTCTATCCTCATAGGGTGTTCAAGGATAAGGAATGTGTTCTACACAACCTTCCTCCTCCACTCGATGTTGGGCTAAATGGTGGGTGTTCGTTATGAGGGAGCTACACACATGTCAATGGAGTTATCAAACATATATTATATATTTTTTGTTAGTAATTTGGGTTTTAAAATATTTCATTCCTTTTATCATACATGATTTCATTTTTAATTCTAGTTGTTATCCATGTGAATGTTTTGCTTTTAATTTCTAACCGATCAGTGTGAGGTTTTGAATACATGACTTGTGTTGTTACGATTGGACAACATAAGAATAATTTTCCTACCCACATTCTTGAGATTGAAATATGATTTGGAAACTCATATTCCATGCATAATTTCTGGATGTTGGAAATACGAGTGTTATTTCAAGGTTTGGTTCTTAAAAAAATGAAATAAAGGCTTTGGAATTAATTAGAATTCCAATTAATTTCAACCAAGAAATACTGCAAAACTAAATGAATATATAAGAATAATGATCTTGAAATGTGTTTAGTGAAATAAAGAATGGACCCTTAATCTCATATTTTTCAAAATCCATTTTATTTTTGAACTATTAAACGCTTTAAGTGAAGTTATTTTCTTAAAAAATTCAAAAATATCCCCTTTTTATTACTTTTAATTAAAAATGAATACTATAAACCTTTTAAATATCCTTTAGAGATGACTGATGGTCTAAACTATACTATAAATAATCCTTAAAATCATAATCAATTTGACGTTTCATGACAGTGTAGTCGTCCCTCAAATTTATGATGATGGAATGAACCAAATAATGAAAGAAATGGCTTGCATTGTAACAGTAAGTTGGCATGACCCTCTTTAAATGTACACGACTTGTGTTTTGGAATGTCTGGGAGCGTGTCCTATCTTTTAATTTACAAGTGTAATGTATTTATTTCATCGATGTGCACATGGAATATTTCTAAATGATAAATGAATTATATTAAAAGAATCCAATGCACCTTGAGTAATGTTGGTTGCCTCTTTATGGAATTTCAAGCTAAGGGATCATAGAGAAACCAGATTTACTTATATTGCATTATTATTAAAGGTACCTTGAGTAGGTTCACTGGACAAGACGTTTAACACCCCCTTGGTTGAGGATGTTGGCATGACATCCTCATCACTTGGTTTTCTGGTAATGTTGTTCCACACCCCCTTGCTAAGGTGGTTGGGGATAACCCTCATTGTTATTGTTCATGATACCTGGAATGGCATCCTACATTCTGAGGGATATTTTTCATGGCATCCAACATTTATTATAAAAACCACAAATGAAATCCCTTGTTTATTATCATGAGAATCCTATTATTATTATGAGTATTATTACACATGGATTCCTAAGTTACGCCTTAGTTCCGATAAAATACAACATATCCATATATATAGATATAGAAACCACTACCTTTATATTTCATATATATGTATATATCTCTATATATGGATATATCTTATATTCAGTAGAATTCTATCTTAGGCTTATGTAGTTATGGTTAGTCAGGTGTCCTTGAGGAACCTAAGCCTGGTTGGTTACATTTATTTATTTATTTACCATTAGTTTATTTATTATTCCTACACACTACTGTGTTTATATTCATAACTTGATTTATCATTAGAAATTGTTAGTAATGGCCTACTAAGTATATCACACACCCTTCTCATGCCTCTATTGTACCGGGGTACCTGAGTAGATCTCATGTTTGCAGGTTCATCAATCATTTCTTGTGGTGTGCATTATACATTAGAGCTTAGGAGCATAGGACTGAGCAAGTACTTAGGAAGCATATGGAGATTTACCTAAAATATTTTTATTTATTATCCATTTTTTATGTATTTTAGTACATGTTATATGTTTATTTATTGTACAATATAGAGTCATTTGGACATGCATAGATGTATATTTGGCATTGGACATTTTTATTCTATTGTTACATTTATCTTTTGCTTCTTTTTAATTTGTTATTACCACATACGATATTTTAATTTGAATTATATCTAATATACAATTATTTTACTCAAACTATAAGGGTATAAACTCCCCAAGCATACCATCCATTAACTATACTTACAAGTTGGGAGCCTTTGGTGTATGGGGAGGTGTTCTAGAGTTCATGTGACCGACAGGCCCAGGGAACCATTTTAGTGGATCCTGGGACCGGATGTTACACCTTACATATCACAAGAGCTCGAAGTAAAATTTATATATCATATTATTACATATCATAGGGCGACACCCACACATATAAAATTTTATAACAAAGGAGGAACCTTATATATCAAAGTTATCATCAAAATTAATATAATTTACTCTTATATATTACCTTTTCTATAAAATTTACTTTTATATATTCCAAGGTTATCCTTGTGCATCCCAATGTGACCCTCGCATATCATACTTTTCCATTTTTCAAAACATCATAGGATGGCATTTTGTATGGTGGCCCATATACATTATGACCCTTACACTCAAGAGTTTTCCATTTTTTCATAAATCAATTACACCTCCAAATTATGTTAAAAATCATGCCAAAATTTATTTGACATCCAATTAATAGAAAATCAAGAACCAATTTGAACTCTAACCTTCAATTCTCTTCCAGACACAACATGATATATAATTTTACAACTATTCATCCACTGAGCCCAAACCAGCTCTCAAGGATTTATCACTAGCACATTACGACTCCCCTGACACATCCATAAAGACTGAATTCACATAGTCGATCCAAGATACATCTTGAATCACAAATCATGAATATTTAGTCCTTTATTATAATAATCACATCATTAAAAAATTATAGAAATAAAAACAAATGTTCTCGATAAATGAAATTTATAGGGGAATCCAAGATAAAGTTTAAAAAATATATCTCCAAAACTGTAAAACATTACACATTACCATAAAATAACATTATTAATCAATGATTATTTCCAAATGGACCTCATATTGATGTGGGACCCATTATTATAAGTAATATATTAATAACAATTAATATTTTAACACTTTAAACATTTTTCTGTCTTGATTTCAGAGTTTGATAAGGTGATATATATTTTTAATTTTAAAATCACTTAAATATTAAAATTATACTACGAATCATTTCAACCAAACTACATGTTATATTGATACACATTTTATGAACTCACATTACAGATTAGTCAAATAGCCACTCTCTAACACATTAAAATTATTATGATATTATTTTCTAGATTAATGTGTGTGAGACACATTTTTAACAATAAAAACAATTCTATATTTATACATATCTCATTTTCAAATTTTTAGCAAAACACATAAATGATTAGAATATTATTTTTTAATGAATTCTGTATATTAATTAAGGATTATTTTATAAATCTATCATAATAATACTAAATTGTTTTATTAGATATACCATTAATCTCTTGTTTTAATATTAAAACACATAAAAACTTTACAAATTCACTTTGATTCATTCTGACCAAAACATATATTTAATTTATACATGGTTTATTACAGTGTGTACATATTAATTTTTTATCATTTAAATAAAATTCCATGTTATTAGCAGAACATTTTATTCATTTGAGTATGTGACACATTTTTTTAATTTAAAATGAACTTCTAAATTTATATATTGTACTTTGAGCCATTATGACCAAATTGCATTTCCTATTTCAATATGATTTATTTATAGAAATTAAATATTAATATATGATCATCTATATATGAGTTCAATTAATAAAAATATCATTTACATATTTTTAGATCATGTCACGTGTTTTTAACTTTAAATACACTATTATGTTTAAAAACTATACTATGAGCCTTTTTGAAAATATCGCTTAACATATTGGAATTAGGTTTACTCATAGATTTCACATAATAATCATTGATCATTTTCCTAAAATTTCATGTCACCTTGGAATTGTTTTCATAGTTTGGGTATGTGATAGAATTTTTATAACTATAAAACCCCTTTATAATTTAAAAACATCACATTGATTCATTTTTACCAAACCACATGTCAAATTTGATAAGAAATTCACTCCTACATGTCAATTATTAAAAAAAATTATTACTTTGTACTTTCATAATATTTCATTATCATTTTCTTAATTTGAGTTTTTGAAAAACGTTTTTAATGTTAAAACACTTAAACCTGAAAATTGCACTTAGAGTTATTTTGACTGGAAAACTTATCAAATTAATGTAAAATTAATTTGGAAATGGAATATATCAATTAAAGATCATTTTATATCATTTTAATAGTTCTATAAAGAATTTTTCTAAATCTGTGCACGTGACCCATGTTCTAATGTTAAAAATATTAATAAATATAAAAATATTTTAAAAGTAGAAACATTCTAAGTGAGTCTTTTTTACCACACTACATGTCAAATTAATGAGATTTTCATTCCTATAAATCGAATATTTATTAATGATATTTTTAATATACTTTTATGATAGACCTTGATTATATTATTAGTTTAAACATGTGAAAAACATTTGTAACATTATAGAATCTTTTAAATGTAATAATCATACGTTGAGTCATTATAAAAAAACAACATGTTATATTAATGTGAGGTTCAATCCTAAAAATCACTTTTTAATAAAAGTTTATTGCCTACTAATTCAAACAAGTATGATCTCATTCACTTGGTCTAAGCATGTTATCCATACCTTTTTACTTCAAAATATCAATATAGGATTAACTGATGGTTATAATAAAAAATAGACTTTGTAGAGGATTATATATTTATATTGAATAAAGTATACATAAATTAATTATCAATAAATTATTGTATTTAAGATGACATGAAACCTCATATACCTTTAGTTGAAAAGAAATAGATATTTCCTAATAAATATATTTTTATAACAAATAGAAATTTTATATTTAATTTTGAATAAACAACTAAATATTTTAAAAAATACTTTAAGTAATTTTTTCTAAATTTTTTTACTTAAAATAAATAATATAAGAAAAATAATAATTCAAAAGATATTAAAAAATCAAATATATTAGACATAATGTTTTATATAAAAGTGTATGTGTAATTGCCCCATAATCTGAAATATACTATAATGAGGGGATATATATATCGAATTACGGCGTCCTACATCCAATAGGCCCTGAGTTAGTGACTCAGATAGAGGGTATAATACAAATTCACATGGGAGGCATTACCCTCTAAGAGAAACATGTGAAAGGGAGAGATAATATAGATACACCAAGAAAAAATCATAAACATATATATAATTAAATCCCATGTGAAAACATGTAATTAAATATATTACTAAAAATTAAAGGGAAACTACAAGTACTAAATTGGTAAAGACAAAAATGATTATGAAGCCCAAAAAACTCTTGCAAAACTACGATCTAGTAATATCTAGCCCAATCTCCAACCTACATTATCAAAACTTAAAAACAACTTATATATAAGTAGGATAATAATAATATTAAACTCATTATGATCCTCCCAAAA
This sequence comes from Viscum album, assembly GCA_963277665.1. NCBI lineage: Eukaryota > Viridiplantae > Streptophyta > Magnoliopsida > Santalales > Viscaceae > Viscum > Viscum album. Next base: position 626,268,390 of record OY728134.1, on the reverse strand, counting down.
TCCTATCATGAAAAATATAAAGAAATAAAGCTAAAGCATAGTGAATAATAACAAAACATACTTGTCACCTAAACAGGTGTACTAAGTTCCTAGCCTCGCAATGGATAAATCTATCAATGCATCACATAAAAGATAAAATATAATATAATAAGGAAACAAAACGGTACCTATCTCCCACTCGCCCAATAGTTTTCCACTCTACCCTAATGTCACACATCTTAAGCCATATCACTCCAAAAGTATGCTAGCTCAAAGACACTTGGGCCAAGAATCACAATGTGCACCTTGTGCATCACATCATCCCATCAACATGTCTATATATATAGTATCCAAGTAGTTTATGGAATCCACCACATCTCATATGAAATGATTCATACACTATGTATAGAACTCAAGCCATTACAACCCATACACTAATTATGTAACTCAATCAATCATAGTTTATGCGCTTCATACCTATAATAATCCTTTGGATATTATATCTTGAAATACATGTGTGTGAAATAACCATTATCCATCACAACCATCTACACAAATATATGGAGAAACTATCCACTAAGCATATGAGATCAAGTAACTACCCAGAGAACAACATGAGGCTATAGGGGGTAGTCATCCATCTATCCACCCACTAGGATGTTGGGGAAAACACCCTCCCATAGTATACTAGATGTTATTTTCCTGAACCGACAGGGGTGGGAAAGTGTATGAAATAATAGAGTATACATGATATAATATATCTAAAAAACACAAAATGGGAAACACCTAATTTTATACTGAAATAAAACTAATGTCGCTCAGACTACCGGCTGCCACTGCTAAGACTAGATATCGATAAGCACACAAGCATCTAAAATAGATTTGTTAAATTTATTATTTTATTTTTATCATTTTATTCAATTAATTAATTAATAAACCATTCATTAATATTTAACATTATTCCACATTACATAACATTGATTTAAATTTCATTACATTAATCATCAGAGTAAATTCCATGCCCTTCAAGCATATTCCAAACCGAGTCCACAATTTTTCAAGAGTAACATATTTTAATAATTACATTACAAAATCAACCAACTGAATGGATTAAACATTATTTAATTCATTAATAACATCATTCCATAACCCATGTACTCTAGGAAACCCATCCTAAGCTACAACCAAGGGGAAACATGCAACCAAGCACATTCAGTTGCCTCAAGTTGTTGGTAAATGAATGCCGATAAAACAATAAATCCAACCATAGGCTATTAAAATGATTCATAAGTGAGCATCCAATCTCTTAGCATCACATAAATGTGTAATTGTAGCTTAAAACCATTCAAACATCTCCAGTTCAATCCTCAACACCCACATGAATATCATGATGCATCTCACCATCATAAGAATCAACTATTGCCACATCATTTGGGCCTCCCTACCCCACAATATCAGCAATCCCTAACTCATATCACATTTCGGCCTTCTCAAACAATATTTAATCAGCTATACTAGGCTAATATCACATATAATATCAAATCTCACAAACATAGAACATCACAAAATTAGCTAGAACAAACCATCCTAGCCAACAGGGCAATCTAGGCCCTGAAACAATGCACCCAACATTCACACATAAACGAGATATCACACCTCCAAACTCAAGGAACTCAAAATTCAATTGAATATAGGAAAATCATGCCCTAAAAATTATCATTATCACAAAATATTTTCTTATTCCAACTTTAATTAACTAATTAATTATTCACAGGTTCCAACAAAGAGAAACATAAAGCATCAAGCTATAACTAAAAAATAAATTAATTAAATAATCAATTTATAAATTCTTACAGGCATCCAACCATTCTCATTTATGATGACATTTAAATTATTATCTAAAAAAAGGAATAAACATGCTTCACATTATTTATAAGTTCAATTAATCACATAAAGGATTACAGTTAATTATACATGTACGTTCCATCAATTTGATCATCATCAAATTACAATAATTATAAAATTACAAACAAGATTATTTAATTATTAAGACAATTAAATATAGACTAATTACATATTTATTCTCTATAACAAATTCAACATGATATTCCAAGAATAATAGTATTCCAACAAATCATATCATAGAAATATCACTATAAATAGAGTCAAGAGGAAACCTGTTATCATGGTATAAATCACATCAACATTGACAAGTGATCTCAATTCAATTATTATTAATCTTGTTACATCATTATTATGTTAATTCCATTTTCATATAAATGGATAAACAATTATCAATTTATGATTACATGTAAATAAAATAAGAGAAGAAATAAGTCCCCTACCAAAATGGTGTCAATGTTCTTCACATGAGAACATACCAATATTATTGATTCCTAATCACCTATCCCATTAGTAAATTAAAATATCCTAAATATGTCATGCCAAAAATTAATTCCAACGCATAAGTAATCCTTTTTATAATAGCAAAGATCAAACACCATGGAATGGAAATAATAAATAGGAAGAAATGAGATCAGTTAGGGGGAAATTTCTAGAAAATGAAAGAATACCCCTAGGATCACCACAGAGTGAAGATGAAATCCAAAGATCAATCCCCATTGAAGGGATTTTAAAATTCTTAGGAATAAGATTTATGGACACTCAGAATTCAAGCAAGAGGTGTAGGGTTTGAGAAATCATGAGTCATTGCACCTTTTATAAGCATCTTGCATAGGGAATTTACACGGGGTGTAAAGTTCAGAAATAATGTAAATGTTGAGTTTTTGAGTTCTATTGAATAATATGTCACCTCTATGGATTTAAACTTAAATATTTACATGTTGTTACAAGGCTCAAATATGTCGTAAAACTCACTTAAACATATTATAAAGATTGTATGGAATGTATCTCCCTATTTCCAATATTTAGCATCTAAACCCCTCCAGACCCACTATAGTACTCCTCTAAGTACCAAAGTCTCTAGAAACATGCAAAGGGTTGGACTACATGTATTTGAGAATTACATTATATACCTCTAAAAAATTCTTATCCTTGAGAATCTAAAACCAAACCCATAGAGGAAATGAAAAGGTGGGTAACTAAATAGCCACCCCATGAGATACATATCCAATATTTCACCATCTCATGAGCTCAACCAAGTTTTGGTGCCTCATCCACAAACCTCCAAAATCTAGGATATAGGAGCACAACTTGTCTTCATGAGTCTAGACGATCCACTCTGTCTGACAATCCTTCTGTGAATGAAAAGCAGTTATAAGAAATAACTAAGATCCAAAATCATACTAGAGACCTCTCCACACCTTGAAGGTAAAATTAGGATCTATATCAAATATTATCATAATTGGGACTCCATGGAGTTGCACCACCACCTCCAGATACTACCTTTAAAAAAGCTCCACTAATCTCGACTCCCTAATACTATACTGTGGGTTGATTTCTTCAAATGATCTACTATCACAAAAAAAGCATCATAGCCTCTATAATATCAAGATAAAATATTAATAAAGCCTATAAAGATGTCCTCTGACTTCCCTTGGGAAATGTTTAATGGATTGATCAAACCACCGAGAACACGGTGCTCTTCCTTTACGTTCTGGAAGAAAAACCATGGAGAAACAATGTCTGGAACTTCATATTCAACACAAGGATCAAAAATTGAACTCTAAATGATCGATACATATTCTTCATACATGGATGTATGATCAAATTCTAACTATGGAACTCATTAAGAAATATCTCATGCTTCATTGATGGTATGAAATGTATTCCCTAAAGAAAAACCTTGTGGATTCGATCCTCAGACCAACCATCAGGAAGATCACCAAAAACAACCCGGTCTCTCAATACCTTCACCTCAGAATCCCCCGACTAGGACTCGTCCACCTTTTTCACAAAAGACAAAATCACTATCTTCTAGAAAAAAAAATCTCTACCCCTAACCTCTCCTATATCTAGATGCATTACTGAGAGTTCCTCTATCACTATCTACAAATCATTAGATTCACGCACAATATAACTATGCAAATTCCCACTAAAGGAATAAACCAAAACATTTCCCTTTCCTAGCATATAAAAATATCAAATTCATAATATTGTAATAATTCAATCAATAGATGAAAATTCATTGTCAAGTCACATTGGGAGAAGACATACCTCAGAATTTTATGGTCAATAAAAAAATTCTCGCCGATATGGTAATGTCTCTTCAACATCAAATAAAACACAACATTAAACAACTCATGGTCATTGGTGGAATAATAATTCTCATAGGGATGTAACTTCTAAGAAACATTAGAAATAATTGATCTATATTGTATTAGAACAAATCCCAATCCAAGAAGTGAAGCCTCATATAAAACCTCAAATCGAACTCCCTCTATTGGAAAAAAATGAAGTACTGGCCAAATTATCTTTTAGGAACTCAAAATCTATCATACATTTTTAATTCCAAAATAAAACCCGATCTTTCTGAGGTTAAGGTTTTTGATGTATTCATGAACTGGGATAAATCAGCTCTGAATCTTTTGTAATATCCTGTAAGACCATGGAAACTACATAATTCTATCACTATCATGGGGGTTTACAAAAAACAATCACCTCTATTATAGATGGATACATAGCTTATCCCAACTAGGATACAACATGCCCCAATAAACAGACTTGATGAGCCTAAAACTCACACTTTGAAAAATTTCTGAACAACTGATCATGATGATGAACTTCCAAACTGGCACACAGATCCTCTACATGCTCCTCCTCAGGCACAAATACGCATGAATTTATTCAATGAAAACTACCTTGAACTTATCTAATAACACTCTAAAAACAACGTTCATCAACCCTATGAACATATATGGATCATTCATCACACCATATGATGTCACAATGAACAAATAATTCCCATAATGATAATGGAAAGAAGTATTCTGAATATCATCATCCTTCACCCACATCCGATGATATCCTCACTAAATATCAATTTTTGAGAACCAACTTGCTTATTTTAGCTGATCAAAAAAATCATCAATCCATAATAGAGGATAGTGGTTATTCACTATCACTTGGTTCAAGTGATGATAATTGATACAATGATAAAACAATCATCAAACTTCTATAATAAAAAAACTAGTTCACCCTAAGGTGACATGCTAAGATGAACAAAACCTCACTACAATAGATCATTTAAACGTAATCACAACTATCATAACTCATATGGTGAAATATTATATGGATACCTCAAGATGAGAGACATGTATGGATATATATTGATCCCAAACTCAATCTCTCATCAAGGGGGATGAACCACAACCTCCTCTGGAAATAAATCAGGGTATTCTCCCATAACCCTGGGAACCATCCTCCTAAACAAATCCATGATATCCTACACTAAATACATCCAATATATTCTGAGTATGATGTCATATGGTTGTATCCAGAAAAAATAAAATCGCTCTAAGAGTGGTATGGACACTACACTAGATGACAGTCTTTATGTACTTCATACAAGTCATCTCAACCTCCAACTAGCATAGTCAATGCAAAGGGAGCTAGAATCCTTTCTATATCAACTCACAAACCTTGTACAAGGGTAGGTTATATAAATGTGTTTTCCACTCCAGGATTAGAAAAGAATATAAAAATCTAAAAAACAAGAAAAGGGTACCTTGAATGACATTTGGATCTTCTGACATTAGAAATGATGAAGCATGAAGCTGACACAACCTACTCCATGACATCTCTGACCATGATAATGACCACCTCCATGATTGTTCTCTACTATCTAAGGATGAGGAGAATCCCGAGGTGGGAATGTACATTCCCTATATCCTCTCTTATGATCCCAAATTAAGGAACCCTTATACTTCTATCTCGAATGAAACTACCTCATAGGAAGAACCTGAAGGAAAAAACGTCATATCCTAACTCTCAAGAAGGTCAAGAACTCTCACTACATATGACCTCATATTACACAAGGAAAACATAAATTTGATTCATTAGAATAAGTATGGGATCTGAATCTCCTAGAGAAATGAGATGACGATTGGTGGGACCTACCCGTTGATGAATAAATTCTCTTAGGTCCTTACAAATAGGGACCCTAGACCCTAGCTCTGCTTCATGAGGAATCTTTATGACTTCCCTATCACAAAAATTCAGTTATAGCTAGCATCCTATCAATAAAACATTCCATTTACAATACCTTGAGATACATCTTCATCTTAAATGGAGTGACCCAATTTTAGATATTTGGATTCAATGCCTCCTCAAAATTCTTCACACTGGCCTCCTCATTTGAAACTAATCTGAAGGATATCTCATATGGTTCCGAAAATGGATCTCAAACTCTCACACATTGGAACTCGATTGAAAAAGGTTATGGATTTTATGGAAACTATCCACATTCATGATAGAAGATATAAAATCTTCTCAAAAACAGCCTTGTAACCTATCCCACGAGAGTTATAGATCCTCAAAATCCCCATGCAACAAGAACCACCACTACCTAGTTGCTTTATGAAACATATTTATAACCACTAAAATCCAATTATCCTTTAAATCACATATCAAAATGAAATCTATCTCAACATCCTCAAACTAGTCTTCTATAGCTAAATCTTAATTGAATCCATCAAACTACTATAGGTTCTCACATTGAAACTCTCAGATTGTTCTCCTCTAAGTGGCATCATCATCGACCTCTACTCTACGACGATCATTTGACACATCCTACTGAACATATTTCACATGAACCGGATGAGTTTTTCAACTTATATCCATACATATAAAAATAAAAAACTATTAGAGATACTAAAACAAGAATATGGAATATTTTACATTTATTATTTAGGTATTGATTTTCTAATGTATGTTTTTATCCTATCCCAAGGTCTACCCATTCCAAACACGGGCACAAGAATAATGATTCTTGATCATTTATAATGTCTCTATCCTGTAACCAGTATCACTTCATTTAGTAGTCTCATTAAACCAAAATGTCAGTGCATGATATCATAGGGTCTCGTAAATACCCATTTCTTAGCTGGTCTCTCATGTTTAAATTTCTTAATAAACTTAACTGGCCCCATTACCCTACTGACCCATGCAATATAAACTATTCCTAAATCCCAAATCCATCCTATTATATAACCTAAACCTTTATTACCACTCTTTAAAGACCCCTCCCCCCTAAATATACCATAATGAGGGGATATAGATAATGACTCCATGAGTCCCTTATACAGTAGGCCCTGCGTTGCTGACTTGTACTGAGGGTATAATAAACATGCATATGGGAGGCATTATCCTCTTAGAAAAACATGAATAAGTGATATATATAATTGATAAACCAACAAAAACCTACTCTTACATATATATAGTGAAATCATAAGTGAAAAAAGGAAATTAGTTTCAGTAATAAAAAACTGAAAGGGAACTAGAAGTACCAAAAAGGAATAGATGGTAGTGATCATGAAGACCAAAAAGCTCCTCCAAAACCCCAAGCTATTAATATCCAAGTCGGTCTCAAACCTACAATAGCTATCCTGAAAAACAGTTCATATATATGTAGGGTGAGAATAAAAGTATACTCAGTGAGATCTTCCCAAGAGAATCTCATGCAAAATATAATGAAAACATGCTAAATCACAACAATCAATAGCGAAACTAACTCATCACCTAAACTAGTATACTACGTTCCTAGCATCACCATTTCTATCTATCACAAAGTAAATCATACAAGAGATCATATAATATATTAATAAAACATCAACGGTACCCAACTCCTGCTTCTCCACTAGTTTTATACTCTTCCCCAATGATGCATGTCCTAAGCGATCTCTCTCCAAAATTAAGCAAGCCTAAAGACCCTTGGATAAGGCATCACAATATGTGCCTCGTACATCACAACATCCCATCCATGTATCCAGATATATAGTGACCAATTAGTTTTCGAAATAAACCACAAAATGTATGATGTGCATCATACATTAAGTATTATACATCAAGCCATTACATCCAATGCACTAAGTATGTTCCTTAAGCCTATATAGGTTATACTTATAATAATCCTTTATATACAATAATGAAAATACATGTGTGTGAAACAACCAAAATCATCATATCCATCTACACACATATATGGGAGATCTAATCATCTTTAATACCAACACATGTATCTACCAAGAGAAGATACAAGAGCTAGAGGGGGTAGTCAGCCATCCATCCTCTTATCAAGATGTTTAGGAAAACACCCTATAAGAGTTCATTAGGTGTTATTTTCCCAAACTGACATGGGTGGGGTAGCATATAAAATCACATAATATACATGATATAGTATATCTCAAACACACACTATGGGTATGACCTAGTCTTTGAATTAATTTTAGATAACATCGCTCAGACTCTAGACTGCCACTGCTAATATTAGATATACTATAAGCACACAAGCATTTAAAAGACCAACATTAAACTTATTATTTTATTTTTATCATTTCCTATTTTTAATTAATTCATTAAGCATTAATTAACCATTAACATTATTCCAAATTTCATTTAATTACATTACATTTCATTACGTTAATCATCATAGTAAAGTCTATTCCCTCCATGAATAATACAAACTAAGTCCACTATTTATCAAGAGTAACATCTATTCTATATTTCATTCCAACATTAACTAAAACCATGGGTTAAACATTATTGAAATAATTAGTAACATCACATAAAAATCTAGGTACTCTAAGAATACCATTATAATCTTCCACCAAGGGTAAAAATGCAAGAAATCACACCTAACTACCTCAAGCAGTGGGGAAATAAATGTAGATAAAACACAGAACCCAAACATCATCAATTAAATAGATTCATAAGAGATAATACAATCTATCAGCATCATATCAAAAGGAAATCCTAGATTCAATATGTTAATTCATTTCTAGTTCCACGCCTAAAACCCACATGCATATCCCAATTAATCTCTCCATCACAAGAATAAACTGCTTTCACTCATTCAGGCCTCCCTTCCCCACAACATCAACCATCCCAGTCTCATCCATCCCAATATCATATCACATCTATGTCTCCATGCCCCATATCGCATCTTCCATCCCATAACCATATCACATCTCATAGAAAATCACACAATCAGAGAACATCCAAAAATCTATAGGAACAGATAAGAATATCCAATAGGGAAATCTAGGCCCTAAAACATGGAATCCATCCTTCACACACAAAAAATCTCTCATAGAAACAAAATCAAGGCACTCATCCTTAAAAAAAGTAAACTTGGACCCTATAAATTATCTTTATCACACAACCGGTTCTTATTCCATTGGAATTAACATATTCATTATTCATAGGTTTCAACTATGAGAAACCTAAGGAATCAAACTATAAAAAGATATTAAATTAATTAAAAAAATCACTTAAACATGATTTAAAGCATCCAACCAATCTAATTTATCATTCATTTTTATTTATTATCAACAAAAATTTAAAATAATTCTTCACATTATTTATCAATTCCATTAATGACAAATAAAATTATATTTAATTAAACATACACATTTCATCAATTTGATCATCATAAAATTAAAACAATTACAAGATTGAAAACATTCATCTTCTTTAATTCATAACCCAATTAATTATAGCTTTACATTCTTTACTAAATTCAAAATTCTATTCTAATCATAATAACATTCTAAGAATGCATAGCATAGATATCAAACTATCTAGAAAATCAATATACAACTCGTTATTATGGTATGATTAACATCAACATCGAAATGCAGTCACAATCAAATTATTATTAGTCCCATAAAATCATTATTAAGTCAATTCCATTTCCATACAAAGTGATAAATCATGCTCAATTTATGATTTCACATAAATAAAATAATATAATAAATTAATCCCCTACCTCAAATGCGTAAACATTCTTCACACAAAAATAGAGAAACATTACAGATTTCTGATCACCACTCTCATGGGGAAAAAGATATCATTAAGATTTCATGCCACAAATACACTAAAAACGCACAAATAAACATTATTAAGAAGTATAGACCATTATCCATAGCATGTTTCAAATAAATAGGAGGAAACAAGACTGATCGGGGAGACCCCACTAGAAAACAAAGAAATAACATAGCTTTGATCACCATGAATCAAAGATGGAATCCAAGGATCTGTCCCTGTTTAAGGGATTCCGAAATTCCTCGGAAGAGGGTCATTGGACAATCAGAATTCGAGAGAGAGTTGTAGGTTTTGATAACTCCTGAGTCGCGTCACCATTTATAAGCACATTTCACAAGGAATTAACATGGAGTGTAAAACTAACACATCATGTAAATGTTGGGTTTTTGAACTCCACCAAAAATGAATCACCATGTGGAATTTAACCTCAAATATCTACATGTCATGGATAGCCACAAACAAGTTGTGAAACTCACTTACATGAAATATAAGTAGTACATGGAATGTAGTCTCTTTGTTTCCATCATTTATCAGTCGAGCGCCTCTTTAATTCCTCCAAGCATCCTTTGAGCACCAAAAGATTTAGAAACACATAAATTGTTATACTACATAGATCCAGAACATTAAATTATATTTCATAAGAAATTAAGAAAAGACTAAATCATTTAATACATTTCTTGGGAAAAATAAAATCGATAACATATATATGTATGTATATTAATAATGTGGTCCAATCAAGTAGTTATGAGATATAATATGGGAATTAATCCAAAAATAAACTAAAATCAGCATATTCCATTTGTGGGACCCATACACACCATGTTCAATGACATGGACACCATGGAATTTCTATTGGATAGATTACCAGGGGATGAGGTGGGGTCACATGTGGTGTAATTCTTTATGAAACTTCTACCTCTCATTTCTCCTTCATTTTGGCTCAAATTTTGGCATGTTAGTAGCCTATCCAAAGTTTTTTCCATGTCGAATGTGATGATGGACTTCATAGTGAATTTTAATTCAAAATATATGATTTTATATGAATGATGCTTCCTTAAGAGATGCTTGATGATGACAGTGAACACGCACGGTCATCGTAGAGAAGTCGGGATTGGAAACCCCCCTATCGTACTGAGGCATGGGTCCACCATACTCCTCAAACGAGACTGAGGGGAATCCAATTAATGGAATAGTGTGTGGGTACTATATATATCTAATGAGTGGAATTTGGCTGATGGAATAAGGAATGGGTCCTCTATCTAACTACTAAGTGAAATCCCCTTGATAGAATGGGGAATGAATCCTCTATCTACCCATTGAGCAACATCCCCTCAATGAACTACATAATGGGTCCTCTATCTACCTACTAATTGGTGTCACACTGATGGACTGGGTCATGGTTTCTCTATCTATATACTAATAAGAATCCCCTTGATAGACTAGGTCATGGGTCCTCTATCTCTCTACTAAATAGAATCCTCTTGATGTACTAGGGAACAAGTCCTATATCAAACTACTGAGTGGAATCCTACTGAATGACTGGGGTGTGAGTCATCTATCTACCTACTAAGTGAAACCCCCCTGACAGACTAGGGAATGTCTCTTCTATCTACCTACTGAGTGGCATCCATTGAAGGACTTGACTATGGGTGCACTATCTATCTACTCAGTGGAATCCCCATAATAGACTAGGTCATGGGTTCTCTATCTTTATACGAATTAGAATCCCCCTAAATGACAAAGGAATGGTTCCTCTACTAATATATTGTGTCTCCTCCACAATTATATGGAATAGTGGAAATTTTTAGGTCCTTGCACAGTTAATTCTTTGAAAATACATGTAAGATGTTGTGAATCTATTATAAAACATTGGAGCTATTGGGAGACTCATCATCAAGGGATGGGCTGTGATATGGATATCCCCTTTGTCTATCATATATTTTTCTTATATTATAATGTATCTTTATTATTGGGGTTCATTTAACACTTACTTTTGGTTGAGCTGACTATATCTCTCTCATCTTTTATACCTCCATCTTTGGTTTTTAGGTCTTTCTTCTGGGTATGTATATACTCACACATTTATTGGATTTTCCTGCATGTGTATTTTCATATGAATATGAAGATCAGATCAATGATGACTTCAAAGGAGCATAGGGATACTCAGGTCCATATACCATGTGCTGTGGTTGAGCATGGAAATATGAAGATTTGGATATAGAATCTATCAACAATCATTCTTTTTGTTTTTATTAGGATGGGAAATATTTCTTTGGTGGAAATGTATTTTTCCATTTTCCTTTTAGTTTACTCTATCACACACTTTTTTATTACGTATATGTTATTACATGTATGGTTTTTACTCTAGAAGTCACTATATATTATTATTATTTCATTGTATAAAGATTGTTGGGTGCATGTGTGTAGGTGCATTTTAAAAATTCCTCCCATATTATTTATGTGTTATCAACTCATTTTCCAGCCCTCAGAATATAGAGGCAATATTGGGGTTGTGGATGGATGGTCTTATACCAACTAGGTGGGCCCTAGAGGGTCAGTTTGTTATAGATTTGTATTATAGCTGGTTCTCCCTCATGACGTGTTTTGAGTTTTTTCCCCTTATGAGGTTTGGTTGGTGATTTAGAGAAATAGTATAAAAGTGTCTCAAGTGAAAATTCTAGGCCATTAAACCCGGGGTTGGTATGGTGGCTAAGATATCCATTCATCAGGACTCTGATTACCTACTTTTTGACTCCGCATATAGAGACATTACTTATAGGGAGCTTTGGTACATGAATCATATAGGATTGAGTATTTTGACTGTCCTTCTTGGTCCATATCCCCATATATATATGATCAACTATCTGTGGTATGTCTTGATTAATTTTCAAGATGAATCTATGAATATAACAATATAGTTTACCATTTTAGGATCATGAAGACGATCTGATGAGTGATTAGACCTCTGTTCAGAGGCCATTTTGTGATATCATTCCTACAAGAGGGAAGGTAGAAACACCCATTCCCTTTGTGCAATATATTATACAACCATAGAAGGATGAGGATGTGTTTAGTATTATCATACTCCATGAGTTACAATCCCAAAAGCTGATGATGTTATGTGGTGAGCCAAATCCCTGAGTAGTGGAGGATTGGCTTGTGTCTGTGATCCATGTTTTTGGAATTGTGTGTACCTTGACTAGTAAATTTTTTCCACTCGTAGCTAGTATTTTCCATGGTGTATCTGGGTGCCGGTAGTTTCTAGTTAAATAGACACAAGATGAGTCAATGCTCTCATGGTCTGACTTCTAGATGATTTTTTGTGATGAGTACTACCCCTTATGCTTGTGCTCAGTTTGGATTCAGGATATATTTTAGCTATAGTAGGAAGAGATGATAGTTGATGTTTATGAAACTAGGTTTAATAACCTTAAACGATACTCCATCAACATGATTCACGATGGTTACTTCTTGGTATAGAATCATGAGTAGGGACTCCACATAGACATCTATTCCAATGTGGTACCCCTGTGCATTTCTACATATATTGGAGTGATAGAGCAAGAACTGGTGAAAGATAGATTCCTATTTGAGGGATTCCATATAGCTAGAGTTGGTCATGGATTTCATGGTAATGATCTATCTATAGTATCTAGAAGGTTCCATTCAGCATGATCTTTGCATAGGATACCTCATCGTGGTTAGACATGGTCATGTGGTCATTTGGAATAAGGACCTCACAAAAGAAAAGTGAAGTATAGAGAGGGGAGATGCTATGTATGTTATGGGAAAGGTAACATGGAACGTGATTTCTCATCCCTATGTGATGAGGAGAGTATTAATACAGCGGATGGACCTCCACTGGAGATGTAATTTTTGTGATCTTGTATCTCCCATGTGAGGTTAGGGAGACCCCCAAGGAGGTGGAGCTGGCATAGGAGTTGGTGGGTATCTCGAAGGATAATCTTCTAGTCATGTATGAAATTATTAGATACTTACACAACCACCACAAATATTACCATTCCATAAATAGGGAACTAGTAGTTGGGGTTGTGGAGAACTGTTGGTTATTGAGGATTATAACCCATCTACTCACGAGATGATTAGAGGTATGATCTATGTTTATTCTACTATTTCTTCAATACAAGTAGACATCAGTGATATTCAAACCTTTATCTATTTAGTCCTAGTTTTATATATGGATCCCTAGTTAATACATTATCCTAGTATATTTTGCCTATGTTTTTCACAGGGAACACTTCTTCGATATCACTTATCTTCTAATAGTGCGAGTTATCAGTTGGTGGAGAGAGTATCTTATGTGACCTATTTTTTGTCACAGTGATACCTTATGATGTCATATTAGGAATAAAATGGTTGTCTATAGTATAATACCATATTAATTATCACCACATATGGTTATAATTCCTTCATACTGATGGTACGAGATTCTCGTTTTTGGGTGAGAGGGATCTCATGGAAGAGAATGTGGGTCTTGCGAGTAGGAAGATACAACCCATCAACCATTTTTTGGATAGTTTATCCTTATGTTCATAGGGATCTTCATGCTTTTTGGTTCTTTTATTCATGGAGGATTGTAGGTATGTCTTCCTAGAGGTTTTGTTTGGACTACCCATGAGGCAGGAGGTGGAGTTTTACATCAAATTTCACCCTAATACAACTTCTATATCTTCGGTATTATATAGGATGGACCCTTTTGAGCTTCAAGGGTTGAGGGTGTGGTTGGAGAACTTTTGAGAGAATTTTTTTATCATACACGATGTCCCTTTGGGAAAATCCGGTATTTTTTGAAAAAGGAAGATAGAATCTTGTGGCTTTGTGTTGATTATCATGGCTTAAACATGGACAAGATAAAGAACAAGTACACCTTACCGAGGATGTATGACCTCTTTGATTAGTTTTTAGGTGTGAGATGGTATTATAAGATTTATCTCCGGTCCTAATGCCACCAATTGAGGTTTCATAAGGATTATATTATGAATCTATAATTTTGAGGTCATTATAGTCACAATAATTTCTTAGTGATTCCTTTCAATGTGATAAATTCCCCCACTATGGTAATGGGTCTGATGATATGGATCTTCTAAATATACTACAAACAATTTGTGGTTTTATTCCTTAATGACATACTCATATACTTTTCATCACAGGAGGATAATTCACATCACTTGATAATGTTCATAGACTTGCTTCGGGATCACCGAATTTATGGTAATCACTCAAAGTTTCAGTTTTGGATCCATGAGATTTACTTTACTTGTAATTTCATTTATAAGACTTGATTATATATGGACCCAAAAAATATCTTTGTAGTGATTTCATGGGATCCACCCAAGATTGTGTCAGAGGTGTAGAGTTTCATTAGCTTGTAAGTGTACTATAGGAGGTTCATGGAGGACTTCTCTAGGATTGGATCTCCTTTTACCACCTTGATTTCGAAGGGGTGGTTTTTACCTGTATTGATTAATTCTAGAGAGCCTTTAAGGAGTTGAGGCTGAGGCTAACTAGTTATCCTATTTTGAGACTAAAAAAGGAAGGCATAGAGTATGTAGTATATTGGGATTCATTTGAAGATGGGCTCAAATTTCATTTAATATATAGGTAGGAGGTGATCAGATATGGGTCGAGGCATTTGAGAACCCATGGGCGAAACTACATGACGGACAACCTGTAGTTATAAGCAATAGTCTTTGCTCTGAGTTTGTGGATGAATTATCTTCTAGGGGAATTATTTATTATTTACTTAGAACATCATTTTCATAGTTATGTCTTCATGTAGATATATTTGAACCTGATATAGAGTTAGTAGTTGTATTTCTCATGGGACTCTAACTTTGAGTTACTCTATCCTACTTGGAAGGGAAATATGGTGGAAAATTTCTTTAACCAGAAGCCTTGTTCTCATTTGAAGATGGAGTTGTTTGATAAGTTGGTATTTGTTGCAGCATAACCTAGTAGAGAATAAGGGTGAATTTTATCTTTACTCAATGGGATTAAATCCCCCGCTTCCCCAGCATTTAAGGGAGTCTTAGTTGTGAAACACTGATTGTGAGGCCTTACATGGCCAGATTTCCTTAAGAGATTCACTGGATGGATTATATGAAAGAGGGAATCATGTCACCCTTTTATAGGGATATACGGTGGTTCTAGTCATGTTGGGAGAGGATGTGATGATGGATTTTTACACTTCTCCATTGTCTAGACATACTTGCATGGGGAATATGTCTAGAGATCTTCAACAGTAGTTTTTGTGGTCTGGCATGAGGCTGATTATGGCTATGTTCACCCCATAGTGTCTCACATGTTAGTAGGTGATGGTCTAGCACCAGGTTCTAGCAGTTTTATTGCAGACTATTAAGATATTAGAGTGGATATTGGATGAAATATTCATGGACTTTGTGAAAGGGATTTCATGTATTTTGGGAGGCCACATTACCATATGGTTGATAATTGTCTTATTTACCAAGCTATTGAACTTACTTTCTATCAGGGAGCAGCGTTCAGTGGAGAGTTTTGTAAATTTTTACATGTGAGAGATCACATACCTTAATGGGGTTCCCTTGATTATTGTCTCTTATCCTGATGTTCAGTTTACATCATAGTTGTCGAGAGGACTATGGGAGGAATTTGGGTCCTAGTTGAGGATGACTATGTCCTTTCACCCCTAGAGGGGTGAGAATATTGAGTGCACTATCTAGGTGTTGGAGTATATGGTATGTGATTTAATGTTATAATTTGGTTAGAACTGGGAGGATCATTTAATTTTGGTAGAGTTTAATTATAATAATAGTAATCTCTCTACTACCAACATGGAACCATTCAAGGCTCTGTATGGGAGACCCTATAGGTCACCCTTATGCCGGACTAAGATTAGTGAGAATTATCTTGTTGGTCAATATATGGTGTATGAGATGACAGAAAAGGTCTATGTGATTCATGAGCAGATAAGGACATCCAAGAGATAACATTAATATTATGAAGATCAATGTTGTGGGAACATGAAGATCATGCATGGATACCAAGTTTTCCTGAGATTTTCCTCACAATAAGAATTAAGTAAATTTATCGGGGTTGGAAAGATTTTTCCAAGTTTCATGGGACCATTATAGAACATTCAAAGGTTTGGTGAGGTTTTTTTCTACATAGCCTTACCCCCACTGTTGGAGCGGGTGCATGACATCTTCCCTGTGTTTCAGCTGAGGAAATAAGTGCATGATCTGACACACGTTAATGATGGTGGAGAGTATGATATTGAATATAGATCCACCTTCATGGAGTACCCAGTTAAAATCAATTATCAATAGGAGAGGATTCTGTGAGGATTGATTGTTCCTTTGGATCGTGTGTTGTGGTGGCATAGGAGAATACATGAGAGCTCTAGGGAGTGGGATAACAAGATTCAGAATCATTATTCCCACCTTTTTTCTTAGTATATTTTTGTTGGGAAAATAATATTTGATGAAGGGAATAATTTAAAAACACTATTTTTCTTTATAATACTCTGAAATATATTAATATATATTTTTTGAGTCATGTGTTGAGATTACATGCAATTCCGAGGTACGGTAATCCCATATTTAATTTTATAAAAATATTAAATATATATTATATCATGTTTTTATGGTTTTTGGGAAAAATAAAATATAACCTTAATGGATTATCAAATTGTATATATGATACCACTATTGAATTCAGAGCAAGGGGTTTACCCTAGGTGCGACCTAATGTTTGTTGATGTCAGACATTCAGATGAGGAAGTCATTGGCAGGTGTGTTTGAATAAAAATAAATGAATAATTTATTTATTTAAATTTAAATGACCTAAATATAATACACTATAAATATTTCATTCTGAAATTTGTCTAGGGTTAGTCGCATAAAGCTGGAAGGTTTTCTAAAGCAGCTCTGATGACCATCATTGGTGGATCTAGATCAAATGACAACCTGAGATCGAATCGAGGTGCACTAAAAAACAGTGGATGTAGCAGATCATCGTGATCTTTGAAAAAAATGATATTAATCAATTATTTAACCAATATTTAGGTAAGTATCATCAATTTTCATCTCTTCCCATGATTAAAATATTGATCATGTTCTTATCTACTATTCTTTCATTAGCGATTAATTTAATCCTTCACATGATCTTGTATATCATATTCAATTGTTTATTTCATTTATTATTTATTATTCCATCATTATCAACCCAAGTATCCATGATTTATGATCAATGGCCATGAAAACTTTTACAATGATGGATTCAACATTTTTCTTATGCCTTTTACCCACCCTCTCTTTACATTATTTTTCATTGTGCTATGGGGCCACTATTTGATATTTTCGTGTAGGTCTGAGCATGATAAGACCTTCAGATTCATGGTCTATTTGAACATAGTGACCAGATAAAATATTTTTAGATATATTGGGATGGATATCAGGTATTTATGATGAATTATTGGATCCAAGATCAGAGGAAACAATGGTAGTGGCATGGGCGGCATGCGGGACATGCTACGGGATTCATATGAGTGGCCGAAATCTGATATTCAGAAACTGATGTCATGGAATTGAATAAAAAAGGTGATATGAACTGATTTTAGATTTTATAATTGGGGAATTAGTGGTATTATAACCGAATCTTGGATTTTCAAATCATATCTATCATTCTCTGAAAATTCCAACTACATGGCATGTATTGTTGAGTCAATAAGGTTTACCTTATGACTTTTCCATTCCTTCTTGTTTTGAAAATCAAAAACACCTTATCTTTAAGAAAATCTCTTTTATAAGTAAAATTGATTTTATAAGGAAATTTTATTTTATAAGGAAAATTTCTTTTATAAGGAAAATCGCTTTTATAAGGAAAATTGCTTTTATAAGGAAAATTGATTTTAAAAGGAAAATTGCTTTTATAAGGAAAATCTCTTTTATAAGGAAAATTGCTTTTATAAGGAAAACAGCTTTTGTAAGAAAAATTATCCTTATCATATTTTCATCCATATATTTCTTAAGTATAAGATTCAGATTCATTTCTATATTCTCGGAATCATTTGAAACTTTAATATGAAGCATTCTGTTTTAGGTTCTGAATTTTGGATGAGAACTGTAATAATGTTCTACTCTGAATTCTGGATACGAATTCTCATTACGAATTCTGATGACGAATACTCATTACAAATTCTTATGAAGAATTCTCATTATGAATTCTGATGACGAATTCTCATTCCGAATTCTCATTCCGAATTCACCTATTAAATAGAATCTGATCATCTTTGTTTTATACACTCCGAATTTATTTAGATTCTGAAAATTGTTTTTGGTTAGACTCTGAACTTTCATTTTGCTTACGCTTTTATAATTTCTCTACTCTTTAATATTTTTCTTACACTCCGAACCTTCACTCTGAATCTTCACTCCGAACTTTTTTAGACTTAAAACGATGTCGTACATTCTGTTACACTTGTTTTGTTATAAAATGATGTCATCTATTCTATTATAAACTAACCATTGGTTTAGTTACAGGTGTACTGGTCCCTCCAATTTTTAAGGAAAATATGACCCTTGGAAGGGAGGCCGACCTTGCCTATAAATAGGATCTCATTTTAAAGAGCTCAGAAGACAATAGAGAGAAGTTGATCGATCTAAAGACCACATGCTTCTAAGGTGATTTCTAGAGAGAGAAAGATTTTCATGCCTTGTGCATACTGAACTGCTCATTTAGTTTTTGGTTCGTGAGACTCTGAATGTTGGTGATTACATTCTAGGACTTCCGGGGATAGGAAGACAGAGGTTTCCAACACCTTGAAGTTGAGGTCTTCCTTGATAAGGAAGGCAGAGGTTTCCAACTACCATGAAGTTGAGGGCTTTCAGGGATAGCAAGACAGGGACTCCGATCTTCGTATCGAGGTCCTACCCTGGTGTGGGTAAGACAGACTTGCTTGAAAGTATAAATCATGGGACCTTTATCCAAGGTTGTTGGATACCCTTCTCTTTGGGTTAAAAGACTTATATCTTGTTACTTGTAGTTTTACTACTTGTTTATTTCCGCTGCATATTGTATTGTAAGGAAAGTATAACATTCATATACTTCCTTACATTTACTCTGTTTCATTTAGATTCTATATGCTTTAAGGTAGAATCTCATATTGTAATCTTTTGTTATGTTTCAATTTCCATAACCATATTTCCGGAACCTACTTTTGGAATCTCTTTCCAGTTTTAAGAAAGTTCATAGGACTTGACGTTTGTAACTTCATTACTTATTCCATGTTTTCATTTGGTGTTAGATGTGTTATGTATTTTCTTAGTTTAAACTTTGTTAAACTTATCTCTTTCCTTTGCTTAAGGAAAACATAGTTATTCATAACTATCTTTAAAGGTTCCAAAGGAATTTTTAAGGTATTCAATTCACCACCCCCCTCTTGTATATTGAGCATCTACAACATTATTTTGATCCTAAATGTATTGGTATGAAGACACGTTGTGTGGTACATTAGCTACAACAACTAGGGTTTTCAAGTAGAGATAAATATGAATTGTCATGTGGGACCCCTACAAACCATGTAATGTAGTGATGGAATCCCAACATGTACACCTAGAGTACACAGACATAGACACATTCATAAATATAGACACATATAGGTACATGATCATAGATCAAAGAACACGGTCTTAGCCAAGAGCACATAGGAAGACCACAAGTGGTCGAGGCATGTCTTATGGAACCCGTACATATCATGTATAGTAACATATTCGCTGATCCATTTCCATAGGATACACAACAAGGAAACAAGGTGGGGTCACACACCATGTAAACCCCTTACATGTAGTGTACTTAATTATGAAACTTCTACCTTTATATATCATTCATTTTGACTCATATTTTAGCCCACAGGTAGCCTATCATATGTTTTTTCTATGTAGAACATTATTAATGGCTTATTATTGACTTTTGAGATATTATTCAAAATTTTATGAGAATTATTATTCCATAGGAGATGCTTTCCGATGAAAGCGACCAGGAAGGAATGTGAGAGAGAGTCTGGGGATGGAAACCCCTTATTGTACGAGGGCATGAGACCCCATAATCCACACACTGAAATGAGTGGAATACCCCTAACACACTATGGTTTCTTTCCTCTATCTATCTTATGATTTCCATCAACCCAATGGAATCGGGTGAAGGTCCGCTATCTACCTATTAGGTAGCATCCCCCTAATAGACTATGGTGTGGGTACTCTATTTATCTACTTATTGGCATCCCCCTTAAGAACTAGGATTTGGTTCCTCTATCTATCGATTGAGTGTATTCCCCCTAATTGGATGATGTTTGGGTCCTATTTCTATCTAATGATTGGAATACCCCTAATGGACTAGGGTGTGGGTCCCCTGTCTACCTACTGAGTGGTATCCCCCTCACAAAATAGGCCATGAGTCCTCTATCTATCTACTGAGTGGAATCCCCCTAATGGACTAGGGTGTGGGTCCTTTATCTACCTAATGAGTGGAATACCTATGATTCACTACGGTGTGGGACCTCTACTTAGAGATTTTTCACCCTTGACTATGAAGTGAAGTGATGAGGGGTGGGTCCTCCACATTGATACTTCTTTGGACAAACATGTGATGTGTTCGACATCGATGATGGGCCTTTAGAGCTAAAGGTAGACACATCATCCAAGGCTTGGCTATGATATGGAGATTCAAATTCTCTCTCATATGCGTTCTTATATGAGAATTTATCTTCATTGATGGGTTTCATTTCTATATTTCTTTGGCTTGATCTTACTACTTTTATCATGACTTATATTTCACCCTCTTCAATTTTTGGGGCAACTTACTGGGTATGAATATACTCACCCCGCCATGGGATTTACCAAAAAGTGTAGTGTATTGTGAATATTATGGATAGATCGATAGTGATTTTAGAGGATTATTGGGATAATCAGGTGCATAGAATGTGTATGATGGTTATGATTAAATATATAGATATTTTCTTGCTCGACATTTCTTATCCATTTTTTGACCGGTTGGGACATATTTTTTGTGTGGGAATGTATTTTTTTATTTTCATTTTGGTTTGATTTATCACACAATTTTTTATTCCATACAGGTTATTAAATTCAATTTTTTTAGTTTAGATGTGACTTTATTTTTTTATTATTCTTCCGCACTTCTACATTGTGATGGTTGGGTGTGTTCATACAGGTACATTATGAAATGGCCTCCAATGATAGTTATGGATTCTCGATGCTTATAACCAACCCCAAGACTATGGAGGTAGGATTCATGTTCGGGTTCCTAGTCTTCAACTAGCTAGGTAGCCCCTATTTGGTCTGGTCACTACAAGATCTTCTAACATATAGGTCACCAACTTAATCATTAGATATATCAGTGTACCAAGAAAATAAAAGTTTCTATTTATTTAGATTATCCACACATCTTATTTTTTAGGTTCATAATCCGCTCAAAACACTGGTGGATTCTGCTTCTGAAACTAAACTGAATGATCCACTTTCTCAGTTCATCATTTCAATTCCCTCTATCAACAATTTAAAATTATTTAATAATACTCTATACAAGTTGTTAGTTTACCTTTGGAAGAGGTGTAACAACATTTTCAATAGTGTCTTCTTAATCCCTATAAAATACACCATTAGACCATTTCTCTCTAAGATCATAAGGCTTGAATAAATATAAAAACTTTATAAACAATTGTTTTCATCACTATAAGTAATGATGAATGGAACCACCATTCCAGAAATAAAACATTTTAATCATTTTTATAAAATCATTTGAACAATATTTCAACACTGAGGACCTGCTAGTAAGTCTCTATACTAATGTATGAGATGTTACACTCATTGGCTAAACCCGTGATGATGAGATAACAACACCTCTATAATTTTATTAGAACACTATTTTACCCACACACCCTGGAAACATGAAGTTAAACATATAAAATTTAGCTACATATTTTTATGATATAGATTTCATATAAATACCCCAGCCTTTTACACATATCATTACATTATTTTATGCATAATAAAGCTCCATATTAAATTCCAATGATCATAATGTCTAGTGTCTTATATTACTAGGAACATAAAACTAAAAACATGGGATTCAATATAACATTTATTTATTTAGTCTTCATAAAGAGCCCCTAAATCCCATTGTGCTCACACATATTCATGGGATAACTGGGGGATAACATGAAAAAATGGAGGATCTAAAAATCCCATTAAGGGAATAAGCATAAGAATAAATCTTTAGAACAAGGTTTAGAAGGTGTGACATAATGATATAAAAAGGAATGGAACATATTGAATCATAGCATATACACATGGTATTATATAAAAATGGATTCATAGTAACGTGATAGCAATATGAAACAGGACTTTATCATGAGTGAAGCTCATTGAACATAGAGGACCACAAGTCAAGGTTAACCACCAAGACTATTGCACATGGTAGCACATGTTATGGCTAACCGCCAAGACCGTTGCACATAACGTCTCTGGAGACTCAACATTAAACAGTGCATTAGAGAATTATCTAGGAACACCCATATTAACATTTTGATCAATATAATTTTCACATAATGAACCATACATAATCAATCATACATAAACATAAGGGTACCCATGGAAAGAAATGGGTATCATAATCCTATCATACAACATAATGAATGGGCATATCATACAAGTGTCCATGAATGAAAGGAACGCACTTGGAAATTATTAAGGGAAAATAATAATATATCATGGTAACTGATTTCAAATATAAGTGACAACATGTAAGAATTGTATTTAATAAATTTTAGCCTTAAAACATTTCAATAAGTTTAAAAGGAAAATATTAATGGGAAATGAAAATTGAAAATGGAAAAATATTTTATATAAACCAAAAGTGAACCAACAAGGTTTTAATAATAAAAATGCTTATTTTATAAAAAACAATGTTGTATTAATACATATGATAGAGTTTACTTTATATTGGGTAAGAATTTGTGATGTACCATTAAAACAGGTTTGATTATCGGGTAGTATTGATGAGGGAATCATTTAAAATAATATAAATCACTGAAATAGAATGATGATTGGATATTGTAAACTAATTTTTTAGAATATAAACATCATTTTTAAGATGTATATAAAAATAAAAAATTACTTCATTTGGGTAAAAATAATTATAGAACAACCCAAATGAATAATGGAGTTTTGGGTAGAATCCATTACCTTATGTCTAAAGGTGGCCTTCACATGATCTTAATGTCACAGATAACCAAATTAAATTCATTAATCGGTATACCCATAACCTCTTATACATTTAATTTATTTATTATAACCTTATTAAGTTCATTTATGACCTTTTTATGGGTTAAGAGTTTCAAATTCATTGTTTGTTTCATTATTTTTCATGATTGGTTTACTTATATACATGTAAGGATAAACATGTTGGAGTTATATGTTATAAGTGATCATAAAATATATTACATAGTTATAAAATTACTTTGTTTATTTGGAGTGAATATGAATCAATATATAAAACATTAATGATAACTATTTTGGTTAATTGGCGGGTTTTTGATCACATCGAACACATTTTAATTTATAAATTAATATCATGTGTAAAAAATATTAAAAAAACCTAAATTATAAATTATAAATATATTATAGTCTTTTTCAACCACAAAAATGGTTTCATGTCCAAAATTGAAGACGGTAATAAAAATTGAAAACTCGTCGTCCTTGAGTGTAATAAATTAGCACATCTCAAATGGTGTTTTCATTTCTACTATTAAAGGAGGGTAAATGATAGATGATGATGAACTATTCCTTTATAATTAAAAAATTATATTAAATTTAAGGTAATTTAGTTATCATAAAATTTTATGAATGAAGGTTAAGAAAGAAAAATAAATGAATGAAACATGAATGAAAATAAAAGAAATGAAAAGATGAATTTACCTCTTGAATATATCTTCTTTGAGAACCAATTTAGGGGAAATGATTTGGTATTTTAAAAAGACCAAGGGATGATAGAAGTGGGATAGAGGAATAGATAGATATTTTAACATAATTTAGACAAGGTGCAATGATTGATAGGAGTGAAGAGAAGAGGGTAGTGATAGTGGTTTTTATAGTGGAGGAGAGGAGGGTTCTCGCAATATTTTATTTATTATTTTATTATTTTTCTCAAGACTAGAAATAATATTAATTATTGGAAAAAAACAGTTATATGTTCTTGTGATTTCAAATCCAAGATGATTACATCATCCATGATTCAATCAATAGTGTATTTAACACCTAATGTATATATACAACAAATTACCATATTTTACTATTCACTAAAAATTCAAGTATTTCAGAAAAAACCAATGAATTCACACCAATCAATTTTTGACATACAGAATTCAAAAATAAACTATATTTTATTAGAATAATTTTCTAAATATGTGAAATTTAATTTTTAATTAAAATCATAATTTACTTGAAAAATACAAATTTTAAAAATTAAACTACATTTCTAACACTTTGAAAAATTAATTAAGGTCGCTTAAAATTACCATATATTCATAAGTCATAAAAATAAATATTTATGAATACATTTTATGAAAATAATTTTAATTTTAAATTATTAAATTAATCATAAAATTTTAATTAAATATACATGACTCACAAGAAATACCAACACTTTAATTATATCATATTATCACTTATAAGATGGATAAATTTCATTTATACTTTCATTGGTAAGGTAATGTATCTGTTTTTATGATTTACTATTCATAAGTGTCATATTAATATTCATAAGGGTGACATTAGTATTCATAAGGTTCAGTTACTATTGACCAAAAAAATTAATTTTTCCTTATCGAACTCCAAACATCTTACTGATCACAACCTTGTATGTTGGATATTCAAAATTCAAATCACAGAAGTAAAATTATTATGTTCAAAGGTCACATAGTACTTAGTAGTTCATTGTGTTATGATTTCATGTGATTATACTAAATGAAATAATTATAAGAAGGTTATTTTTATTGATTGAAATATGGATCGTTACATTCATCCCCCATTATGAAAATTATCCCTTGAAATTCCGTTTTACAATCTAAGACATAAACAGGTGTAGGTACTTTTCTTTTATTTCCTCCTCCAGTTCCCAAGTTTCTTCTTCGTACTTATGGTTCCACTATAGTACTTTATCTAGGTGAGTAGTCTTGTTTCATAGATCATTATATCTACAATCCATGATATTTAATGGTTTACTCTTGTAAGAAAGATCATTATATAACTATACTACCTCAAGATAAAGAACATTTGAAGGATCTTGTATGTACTTTCTTAAAAGAGAAACCTGGAATACATCGTCTACTTTATACATGCAGGTAGACGTGAAAGTCGATAGGCCACAACTCTGAAATGATCAAGGATCTCAAAAGGGATGATATACCTGGGACTTATCTTTCCTTTCATCCCAAACCACATGAACTACTTCCATGGAGATATATGGAAGAATACCATGTCTCCAACTTTTAACTCAAGGTCTTATTGAAAATTATTCACATAAATCTTCTGTTGACATTGGACTGCCTTGATGTGCTATTGAATGGTTTTCACATTCTCCACCATTTTAGGTCCTAGAAGCCTATTCTCACTAACTTAATTCCAACATGTCAGTCTTCTGCCCCTTTTCCCATAAAGGTCTTCATATGAATCCCTTCAGATGCTTGATTGGAGACTATTGTTGTAGGATAATTCATCTAGTGGAAGATGTTGGTCCCATCCTCATTTGAAGTCCAAAGATGAGGCTCTCAAAATATCTTTTGATGTCTGAATAGTTCTCTTAGATTTTACATTAGTTTGAGGATGATAGACCATACTAAAGTTTAGTTCAGTTCTTAAAGCATGCTAGAGACTATTCTAGAACATTTAGGTCAATCTTAGATTTCTATCAGATACAACATATAGTGGAACTCCATGCATTTTTACCACCTATTTGATATATATCCATGCAAGTTGATCCAATGATAAGTCCTCTCAAATTTTGATAAAGTGAGATGTCTTTTTTAGATGATTCATAATGACCCATATAGCAATGTTTCCTCAATATGTCCTTAGAAGTCCAGTGAAAATGTCTATGGTGATGTTCTCCCATGTCCATGTTGGTATGGGTAATGGTTGCATCATCCCCTTAGACTTATGTCTCTCATCATTCAATTATTTTCATACCATGAACTTTTATGTATCTTCATTAATATCCTTTTTCATATTGTCCAACCAGAAGTTCTCTCAGAGATCTCGATACATCTTTGTGTTCTCTGGGTGAATAGAGAAGGTTGATCTATTTCTTTTATTCAAATTCTCCTTAATTATCTCTAGATATAATGGTACACATAATCATAACCCATATCTTATAACTCTTTCCTCATCAATCATGAACTCAGAGGCTTTACAATTTATAATAGCTTCAACCCTTTTTATAATTTCCTCATATTTTTTTGAGAATCCTTTATTTTCTCCATGCGTTATGGTTGAGGAACCATTTGAGAAAGGATTGATGATGTTCCTCCCTTAATGATTCCCAGGTCCATCCTTTGAAAATTTAAAAATATTGGACCCTTCTTAAATCTCATCATTGATAATGGTGTGGGATCCTTTCTACATAGAGCATCCACCACCTTATTTACCTCACCAAGATGGTAGTGGATTCAGTAGTCATAATCCTTGATGAGATCTAACAATCTTTGCAGGAGCATATGAATCTTTTTTTGTGTGAATATATATATGAGACTCTTGTGATTAGTAAATTGCTCACACTTATCCCCATAGAGATAATGTCTCCATATTTTCACCGCAAATATCACAACCACCAACTCCAAATCATGAATGGGATAGTTTTACTCATGTATTTTCAACTACCTTGGGGAATAGGCAATCACATTATTATTTTGCCTTATAAAATATCCTAGGGCATTCTTTGAAGCATCACTGTACACCACAAAGAGTTCACCACTTCTTGGGAGTGTGAGTAAAAGTGTAGTGATAAGCCTCTTTTTGAGCCCCTTAAAGGTTTCCTCGCATTCTTAAGTCCAGAAAAACATCACCCCCTTTAGTGTTATATTTTTCATCGGCATTGAATATCGGGAAAATTTCTTCAAAAATCATCTATACATTCCATTTAGACCTATAAATCTATGGATATCCATTATAGATATTGTCCTAGGAAATTCTTTGATTGAGTTTTTCTTAGAAGGGTCCACAGATATCCCTTTTTTGGTGATAACATTCCCCATGAATGATATCCTCTATATGGAACTCACGTTTACTATACATTCCACAAAGTTTCTCCCTTCACAAAGTCATTACCATAGTATTAAAGTGCTCCTCTTGTTCCTCCTTACTATTGGAGTATATCAGAATATCATCGATAAATACTACAACAAATTTTTCAAGGTAATCCCTACATAATCTATTCATTAAATTCATGAATATTGCTACAGCATTAGTGAGACCGAAGGGAATCACTATGAAATCATAGTGTCTATACCTCATTTTAATGGCAGTCTTGGGAATATCTTACTTCCTCACATTTAATTGGAGATATCATGACTGAATGTCCACTTTAGTGAAATAACTGGACCTATGAAGCTGACTGAACAAGTCATATTTCCATGGAAGGGGATACTTGTTATTTATCAGAATTTTATTTTTCTCACAATAATCAATGAATATGGGCATTGATCCTTCCTTCTTCTTGATGATGAGGACTGGCACACCCCATGGTAAAGAAATCGTACATATAAAACCCTTATATAGATTATCCTATAACTTATTCTTATGATCTTCCAGCTCTATGGTGGCTATTCTATAAGGTGTCTTTTATAGAGGCAGAGATCTAAAAATATGTTCAATTGAGAACTCAACCTCTTGATCAAGAGGGAGGCTAGGAAATTATTCATGGAATACATTAGTGTAATCTCTAATGATGATAAAACCTTAAAAAAGTATCATCTCCTTTGTCTCAACCATTTGAGCAATACATTCTTGCTCATAAGATAGTAATATCCACACATGAGACAGTTATTCTAAAGGAGATTAACTTTCCTCCTTACACTTTTCATTAATTGGAGGATTCGTTGGGATGTGAAGGGTGATCTACCTTTCCTAAAATTTGATGTTGGATTTGTATAAAGATATCCAATCCATGTCCAAGATAACATCGAACTCCACTAAAGGATGTATGATGAGATTTGATGGGTGGTTCATTCCATAAACATTAACTGAGGAGGATTTATATACTTTAGATGCAGTAATTTCCCCATTTTCTATTCTACCAGATAAATCAACCTCAAAATTTTGAGGTGGTGTTTGAATAGTTCTAATAAACATTAAAGAAATGAAAGAATGTGTATAACCAGAATTAAATAGTACGTTCACTATTCATGAATTAGTAACTAGAGTGCTTTTTCACCACATCATTATCCAGCTCCACCTTAGCAGTATTGATAACATAAGGCCTTCCTTGTTTCCTTGGAGGTTTTTGTTGATTTCCTCTAACAACCCTTGGCTTAGGGAAATTATTCGCATAATTCCCATTCTCCTTGATACTATAACATTTCATGATAGGCTAAGCATTGATCTGAATCTATATTTTTTCTTCCATATTAGTGAGATTATTCATATCCCTCCAGTAGTTTTTAGCAAGATGTGCCATTCTTACACATTTGAAGAAATTCCAAGTTCCCTTTAGACAGTTCTCAGGATTCTTCTTCCCAGAATTTTGATATATGAGATGTTATATCATCTTTCCATCGTGGGATTTATATACCAAACCACCCATATTAGACTCCATATTCTGATTTTTGTCACTAGTCCCACGATACCATTGGGTGTCTCCGATCTCCATTTCAACCATTAGGGTATAACATACAATCTCTTCATAACTTCCAAAGTCACGAATCACCAGTGATTTTTGTATACTCGGCTTTAGTCTACTAAAAAAGCAATCCCCCATGCTTTCAGTGTTTATGAAAAAGATGGAGGCATATCATGCATGCCTTTTGGAGTTTTCTTCATATGCCCTGATGGACTCATCTTCCTTTTTCTTAAGTCTGAGGAACCCTCTATCCATCTTGACACAAAGGGTTTGGGAAAAATAATTATTGAAAAACATTTTCTTGAATGCCTCCCAATATGTAAAAAAAATTTCCTCCTTGGAGTTCGTATTATTGACTAGTGTCCACCACTAATCAGATTCCCCATAACAACTATGGATTGATAGTATGAATTTCCCTTCTTTGGAGCACTAGATGACATAAAATATATTTTCAATGGTGTTAATCCACTATTCCGTGAGGAAGGGATCCGAAGATCCACTAAT
Organism: Viscum album; assembly: GCA_963277665.1. Taxonomy (NCBI): domain Eukaryota; kingdom Viridiplantae; phylum Streptophyta; class Magnoliopsida; order Santalales; family Viscaceae; genus Viscum; species Viscum album. The sequence goes on along the minus strand of OY728134.1, from coordinate 626,238,000 downwards.
AATTGAGGCCTTTGCCGCATGAATGACTCAATGGAAACTTTCTCTTTCCTTGTAGGAGTAGAGAATTCCACATGATTCAAGTTATTATTCATAAATTTATCCATCTATGAATGTAATGTATGGAATATTTGAGAATCCATTCCAATCATATTTGGAATATCATTAAGGAAAAATTCAAATTTTCTATCACATTTATTATTCACACATGTCTTTATTTTTCCCACCATTAACTATGAAAAATAGAGTACAATTAGAGGTCTTAAATACATCACAATTAAGAATAAAAAGGAAAATTTAATCATAAATGGATAAAATCTTAAAAGAAAATTATATCCAAATGTATGATTACCAATGTTTAAATCTAGGTTATCCTTCATATGTTTCCAAACATATATTCATATGGGATTCTTTTTCCCCCTTAATAAGGGTTCATACTAAACTTATTAATTTACTAAATAATATCCCCCCAGAGTGTCGAACTAGGAGTGTGGAAAGGCCTGTTGTTATGCAACAGTTCCCGTTTGAGTCCAGATAAAAGCCGTGTTTTCAGGTTTTACCCCTAAATAAATATATGCGAAAGCCACATCCACTTGTTCGTATCTAGAAAAGGATATATTTCCTTGATAAACCACTTAATCTATACTTACCAAAATTTAGGTAGGTTCTCTTATACTCAGTATCATCTATAAGGTTCTTACTAAATTTCTCTATTCCTAATCTCCAAAATAACTAGACCATCCAATAATACCAACTATAGATACCCTAGCCTTTTACATGTATCATTGCATGATTTTAACCATAATAAATCATTATATTACAATCCAAGGATCATAAAGTATAGTGTCATGGAATATTAGGTACATAAAACTAAAAACATTGGAATAAATATAACATTTCATAATTTAGTCTTCACAAAGATCCCCTCACTTCAATTATGCTCATTCATATTAATGGGATAACATGGGTATAACATGAGAAATGTGATGAGTTAAATATCCCAGTAAGGGAATGAATATAAGAATAAAGCTTTAGAACATGGGTTATAAGGCATAACATAATGATATAGAACGGTATAGAACATATAGAATCATAACATATAAACATGGGATCATATAAAAATGGATTTATAGTATTTTTTAGAAACATAAAACATGACTTTATAATGATTCAATACTCATTGCAAATAGATGAGCACAAGTCAAGGTTAACCACCAAGACTATTGCACATGGTAGCATGAGTCAAGGCTAACATCCAAGACTGTTGCATATAACGTCTCATGAAAATAAACTTTACCCAATGCATTGGAGTGATATTTGGTAGAACCCAACTTAATGTGTTCATGAATATTATTTCCACATATTGAATCATACATAATCAATTATACATAAATATAAGGGTAACCATGAAAGAAATGGGTATCCAAATCATTTCCTAATGCACAATGAATGGTCGTATCATACAAGTGTCCATGGAATAAAGAAAAATACATGGACATTCAAAAGGTAAAATAAGCATATATCATGGTATGTGATGTCAAGAAGAAGTGACAATATATAAAAAGAGTATTTAATAAATTTTATCATTAAAACAGTTTAGTAAAGTTTTAAGGAAAATACTAAAGAGAATTTAAAATAAAAAAGGGAATAATATTTTATATAAAACTATATGTGAAGCAAGAATGTTTTCATAATAAAAATTCAAATTTTATAAAAATCATGTTGGCTTAAAATAGATGATATAGTTTAATTTATATTGTGTAATATTTCAGGATGTTCACTTAAAAGAGGTTTAATCATCGAGAAGTCTTGAGGAGGGAATCATTTAAAAACATGTATATCACTGGAAGATAACGATGAATTGATCTTGGTACCTAATTCTGGAGTATATACACAATATTTATAATATGTACATAAAAGGAAAAGATAACTTCATTTGGGTAAAAAGAATGATAAAGGAACCTGAATGATTAATGGAGGTTCAAGTAGAATCCCTTACCTTAAGATCGAAGGTCTCCTACACTTGATCTTATTGTACGGGATAACCAAATTAACTACATTTATAAATATACCATGAACCACTTCAACATGTAATTAATTTAGTATAACCTTGTTAAGTAAATTTATGATCTTTTTGATGGGTTAAGAGGTTCAATTTCATTGTTTGTTTCATTGGTTCTCAGGATTGGTTTACTTATATACACGTAAATAAAAACATGTAAGATGAGAATGGTTGTACTGAATTGGAGTTATATATTATTAGTGATCATACAGTATATTACATGGTTATATAATTAATTTGGTTATTTATAGTGATGATAATCATTATATAAAACATTAATGATAACTGTTTGGGTTAATTGGATGTTTTTTTATCACATCGAACAAAATTTCCATTATAAATTAATATCATGTGTAAAAAAGATTAAAGAACCTTAATTTAGAAATAATATATATACTATAGTTTGTTTTAACAATAAAATCGTTACATTTCCATAATTTAATATGTTAATATAAATTGAAAGCTTGTTGTCCTTGAATATGATAAATTAACACATCCCAGATGGTGTTTTCATTTCCAGTATAAAAGGAGGGTAAAGGATAGATGATTATGAACTATTAAATCAACATTAAAAAATTATAGTACATGTCAGGTACATGAGTTATCATAACATTTGGATAAAAGGAGGTGGGGAAGTGAAAATAAATGAGTGGAACTTGAATGAAAATAAAAGAAATGGAAAGTTGAATTTACCTCTTGAATTTATCTTCCTTGAGAACCTCATTAGGGGAGAGGATTTGATCTTTTGAAGAGACCAAGGGATGTTGGAAGTGGGATAGGGGATTAAGGAGATATTTTAATTGAATTTATACAAGGAAGAAGGCCTGAGAGGAGTGAAGAGAAGAGGGGTTGAGGGTGGTTTTTATAGCGGAGGAGAGGAGGGTTTTAACAAAATTTTATTCAATATATTATTATTTTTATCAAGGAAAGAAATAGTATTGATTATTGTGAAAAAAAACAGTAATATGTGCATGTGAGTTAGAAACCAAGGATCTTACATCATATAGGACTCAATAAATAGTGTACTTAATACATAATGTATATATACAACAAATTAATGTATTTTACTATTATATAAAAATTCAAGTATTTCAAAAAAAATCATAGAAATTAAAACCAATGATTTTTTTGACATGTAGAATTCAAAAATGAGCTCCATTTTTATAAAATAATTTTCTTAATATGTGAAATTAAAATTTTAGATAAAATCGTAATTTACTAGAAAAATACAAATTTTAAAGGTAATACTACTTTTCTAACACTTTGAAAAATTAATTAAGGTGTCTAAAATTATCATATAATCACAATCCATCAGAATACATATATTTAATACATTTTATGAAAATAAATTTTCTTTTAAATTATTAAATTTATCATAAAATATTAATTAAATAAACATGACTCAAAAAATACCAAAAATTCTATTATATCATATTATCACTTATAAGATGAAAAAATTTCATTTATAATTTCATTGGTAAGGTTACATATTCAACTCGATGATTTACTATTCATAAGGTTCATATCACTATTCATAAGGGTAACAGTACAATTCATAACGTTCAGTTAATATTCACCAAAATATTATGTTTGTCTTATCAGACTCCAAACATCATACTAATCACAACTATGTATGTTAGATTTTTGAAATTTAAATCACATAAGCGACATTATTTTGTTTAAAGGTCACATTGTACTTATTAGTTCATTATATTGTGATTTCATGTGATTATACTATATGACATAATTATAAGACGGGAATTTCCATTGATTAAATTTTGGATCATTAAATTCTACACCCTTATGAAGTTTCTCCCTCAGAATTTTATTTTAAAATATAAGAAATAAATCGATGTGGGTACTTTTCCTTTATTTCCTCCTCTAATTCCCATGTTGCATATTAATACTTATGGTTCCACTATAGTACTTTGAACAGGTGAGTATCCTTATTGCGTAGAACTTTATCTCTACCATCAAAGATCTTCAATGTCTACTCCTCATAAGTAATATCATTTTCTAACTGTAAAACCGCTAACGAAAGTGCATGTGAAGGATCTGGTACGTTCTTCCTTAAGAAAGATACATAGAAGACATCGTTTAGTTTAGACTTGGTAGTTGGAAGTGCTAGTCAATAGGCCACAACTCCAACACGATCAAGGATCTCCAAGGGGCCGATGTTCTTAGGAATTATCTTTCCTTTCATCCAAAACATCAAAACTTTCTTCCATAGAGATAAGAGGAGGAATATCATGTCTCCAACTTGGGACTCAAGGTCTCGTCGACAATTTTCTACATAACCCTTCTATCGAATTTGGGCTACCTTGATGTGATGTTGAATGGTTTTCAACTTATACACAATTTCATTGACCATTTCATGTCCTTGAAGCTTATGATCACTAAGTTCATCCAAACAAACTAGCATTATTTACCTTTTCCCATAAAGGGATTCATATGGTGCCATTCAGATGCTTGAGATTAAACTGTTTTTGTAGGAGAAATCAACTAGAAGAAGATATTGGTCCCACACTCCTTTAAAGTATATAGAAAATGCTCCCAATATATCTTTCAATTTTAGAATATTTCTGTTAGATTCACCCTCAATTTTAGAATGACAGGTCGTACTGAATATTAGTTCAGTTCTTAGAGCATGCTGGAGACTTTTCCAGAACATCATGGTATATCTCATATCCTTATTAGATATAATAGATAGTGGTACTCCATGCAGCCTTACCACCAATTTGATATATATCCATTCAAGTTGATCTAATGAAAACTCCTCTTCAATTATGATAAATTGAGTTTCCTTTGTAAGACGATCCACAATGACCTGTTTAGCATTGTTTCCTCTAGATGTCCTTGGATGTCTAGTGTAAAAGTCTATGGTATTGTTCTAGTACTTCCATGTTTGTATGGGTAGTGGTTTCATCATACCCTTAGTATTTTGTCTTTCATCCGTCACATTTTGAAATACGAGGAACTTTGATGTATATTAAACAATATCTGTTTTCATATTGTCCCACCAAAATTTCTCTTGGAGATCTTGTTACATCTTTGTGCTCCCTGGTTAAACAGAGAAGGATCGGCTATGTGCGTCATTTAAAATATCATTCTCTATCTACAGATTAGATGGTGCACATAATCATGACCCAAATATTACAACTCCTTTCTCATTGATCATGAACATATAGGATTTACCATTTCTAATAGCTTCCACCCTTTTCATAATTTTCAAATCTTTTCTTCAAGCATCCTTAATTTTCTTCATGAGGGATGGTTGAGCAACTATTTGAGACAAAATTTATGATGTTACTCCCATAATGATTCCCATGTCCATCCTATACATATCTAAGAAGATCGAATTCTTATCAACTCTCATCATTGATAAATATGTAGGATCCTTTCCACATAGAACATATTCCACCTTATCTTCCTTACCAAGATGATAGTGGATTGAGCAATCATAATCCTTGATGAGCTCTAACCATCTTTACTAGTGCATATTAATCTCATTTTGTGTGAATATATATTTGAGACTCTTTTGATTACTATACATCTCACATTTCTCCCCATATATATAATGTATCCATATTTTCAATTCAAAGATCACAGCCTCCAACTCCAAATCATGCATGGTGTAGTTTTGTTCATGGGTTTTCAACTGCCTTGAGGAATATGCTATCAATTTATTATTTTTCATCCGTACAAATCCTAGTACCTTCTTTGAGGAATCACTGAACACAGCAAAGAGTTCTCTACTTACTGGGCGTGTGATTACTAGCACAGTTATAAGCCTATTTTTGTGCTCCTTAATGTTTTCCTAAAATTCTTGAGTTTATAAAAACTCCAACCCCTTCCGTGTCAACATTTTCATTGGAATCCCCAATTGTGAAAAGTTTTTATCAAATCATCGATAATACATGTCTAGACCCAGAAAGCTATGAATCTCTATTACGAATGTTGTCCTGGTACATTCTTTGATTGCATTTCTCTTGAAAGGGTCAACAGATATCCCTTTGCTAGTGATAACATGCCCTAAGAATTATACTTCCTCCATCAAGAACTCACATTTACTATACTTGGAATAAATTTTCTCCCTTTACAATGTCATTAAAACAATATTAAAATGCATCAAATATTCCTCCTTTCTCTTAGATAATACTATAATATCATCCATAAATAATACCAAAAAATTCCAGAGGTAATATGTAAAAAATATATTCATTAAATCCATGAATATATCTGGATCATTAATGAGTCCAAAGGTCATCGATATTAACTCATAGTGTCTACACCTCATTCGAAAGGTAGTCTTGGTATTATCTTCCTTCCTCGTCTTTAATTGATGATATCCTGACTGAAGGTCCACTTTAGAGAAATAATTGTCCCCACAAAGCTAATCAAACAATCAATCTATACATGACTAGGGATAATTTTTCTTTATCATGATTTTATTAATATCATGATAATTAATGAAGAGGCACATTCATCCATCCTACTTCTTGACGAAGTGGACGGGCTCGCCCCATGGTGAAGCACTCGGGTGTATAAAACCATTCTCCATATTCTCCTATAACTTCTTCTTAAACTCTTCCAGATCTACAATGCCCATTCAATAAGGTGTCTTTGATATAGGTATATATATAGGAATAAGTTCACTTGACAAATCAACCTCTCAATTCAAAAGAAGACCAGACAATTATTCAGTGAACAGATCAGTGTAATCCATCACGATGGGAATATATTTTAGAATTATCATCTAATTTGTCTCAATCATTTGAGCTACAGATGTTGGATCATATGTCAGAAATGTCCACACATGTGACAATGATTCTAAAAGAGATTCACCTTCCTCCTTACAGTTGTAATGAATTTGAGGATTCTTCGAGATGTTAAGACTGATCTCTGTTTCCCGATTGTTGATATTGGATTTATATAAAGATAGAAAATCCAAGCCCATGATAACATCGAACTCCACTAAAGGAATTATAACAAGATTTTGTAGCAGGTTCAGTCCACAAACGTTAAACATGGAAGATTTATATAATTTTATCCAACAATTTCCCCATTTGTTATTCTCATAGATAACTCAACGTCCAAATTTTACGGCAGTGTTTGAATAGTTCTACTAAACGTTCAGGATATGAAAGAATGTGTAGAACCAAAATAAAATAGTATCTTCTCTATTCTTTAATGAATAACTAGTGTACCTATCAGGACATCATTTTATGGCTCCACGATAGTAGTAGTGATAGTATAAGCCCTTCCTTGTTTCCTTGGAGGTTGTTGTTGATTTCCTTCAAAAACCTTTTTCTTAAGGTAATGTTTCACATAATTTCCATGATCCTTGTAGTCGTAAGACTCCACTACAAGATGAGTGTTGATCTAAAATTTCCTTTCTTCTTCCAAATTAGTGGGATTATTCATATCACTCTTGTAGTTCTTATCAAGATGTCCCATTCTTCCACACATGAATCAATTTCTGGTTACCTTTATATAGTTCCCAAGATGCTTCTTCTCACAATGCTGACACGTGGGATGTTCGATATTCTTTCCATCATGGGATTTATTTACCGAACCATCCATATTAGACTCCATATTATAATTTTTTTTCAGTGGGCTGATGAGACCATTTTGAGTTTTTGATCTCTATTTTAACCTTGAGGGCACAAAGGAAAATTTTATAATATTTTTTGAAGTCCCGAATCGTCAATGCTTTTTGTAGACTCGGCTTTAGTCAAATAATGAAGCGATCAACCTAGATTTTGGTGTTCATGAAAAATCTAGAGGCGTATCTTGCAATCCTTGTGAAGTTTGCTTCATACTCCCTGATGGACTCATCTTCCTTCTTCTTAAGTCCAAGGAACTCTCTTTCCATATTGAGATGGATGGTTTGGGGAAATTATTTACCAAAAAATATTGAATTACTCCCAATATATTGAATCAAATTCCTCCTAGGACATCGTATTCTTGATCAGTGTCCACCACTGATCATATTCCCCATCAAAATGATAGATCACCAGTATGAATTTCTATTCTTTAGATCACTGGAGGATGGAGTATATATTTTTAATGGTGTTAATCCACTTTTCCAAAAGGAGTGGATTAAAAGATACACTAAACATCAGAGGCCATTTCTTCAAGAAGGATTCAATAGAAAATTTCTATTTCTATAGAGGAGGAGATTTTTCTACAAGATTCATCTTATTATTCATAACTTCATCCAGCTGATAAAGTACTATCATGAAGTATTAAGCACCCATTCCAATTATATTTGGCATATCATTAGAGAAATCATCAAATTCCCTTTCAAATTTATTATTGGAATTTGTTTTTCTATTTGAAGCCATTAACTATGAAAAATAAAGCAAAATTAGAAGGCTTGAATACATAGCTATTAATCATAAAAAGGAAACGATAAATAAAAAATGATAAACTGTTAAAAGGAAAGTATATATTAACTTGCGATTCCCTAGGTTTAAATCTGGGTTATCCTTGATATTTTTCATAACATATATTATTATGGGATTCTTTCTGTATTTTTTATCCCTTAATAATGGTTTGTACTAAGCTTATGAATTTACCAAAGCATACCCCCTGGGAGTGTCAAACTAGGAGTGCAGTAAGGCCCATTGTTGTGCACCAGTTCCCGTTCGAGTCTAGATCAATGTAGTGTTTTTGGGTTTTACCCCTAGATACATATGTGATAGAGCCACAAACACTTGTTATTATCTAGATAGAGATTTAATTTCTTGATAAACCACTTACTCTATACTTAACAAAAATTAGGAATGTCTTCTTAAACATCCCTAATCTTAAAAAATAACTAAAATGATCTCATCCCTAAGGTTCTCACTAAAGTGATCTATTCCTAATCTCGAAAAATAACTAGACCATCTTCTGATACAAACTATAGAATCTCAAACATTTTACACATATTATTACAAGGTTTTAAACATAATAAATTATCATATTACAATCCAAGGATCGTAAAGTCTAGTGTCTTGGAAGACTAGGAACATAAAATAGAAAACATGGGACTCAATATTAAATTTCATTATTTATTCCTTATAAAGATCCCCTATCATCCATTATGCTCATACATATTCAAGGGAAGACCTAGGGATAATATGAACAAATGTATAAGCTAAAAATCCTAGTAAGGGAATAAACATAAGAATAATGCTTTAGCACATGGGTTAGAAGGAACGACATAATGATATAAAATGTAATGGAACATATAGAATCATAAAATATAAACATGCAATCATATAAACATGTATTAATAGTAACGTGGAAGCAACATAAAACATGACTTTAGAATAAGTGAAGGCTCATTTGATATAGAGGATCACAAGTCAATGTTAACCACCAATGTTGTTGCACATAGTATCACAAGTTTAGGATAACTGCTAAAATCGTTGTACATAACATCTCACGAGACTCAACTTTACCAAATTAATTGGAGTGATATCTAGGTGAACCCATCTTAACATTTTCATGAATATTTTTTCCACATAATTAATAATACATAATTAATCATCCATAAACATAAGGGTACACATATAAAGAAATGGGTATGATAATCATGTCATAAAGAACAATGAATTGGCATATAATACAAGTTTCCATGAAAGAAAGGAACTTAAAGAGACATTAATAAGTGAAAATAATCATATATCATGGTAAGGGATGTCAAATATAAGTGAAAACCTGTAAGAAGAGTATTCAATAAATTTTATCATTAAAAATTCTAATATGGTTTTACGGAAAATACTAAAGAGCATTTAAAATAGAAAATGGAATAATATTTTATATAAAACCAGAAGTGATACAAGAATTTTTTCATAATAAAAATAATTATTTTATAAAATCCAATGGTGGATTAAAATAGAATATATAGTGTACTTTATATTGGGTAAGAATTCAAGAAGTTCCATTAAAACGTGTTTTCTTATTGGGAAGTATTGAGAAAGAAATCATTTAAAAACATGTATATCCCCAAAAGAGAATTAGGAATGTATCATGATACATGAGTTTAGATAATATAAAAAAATTTATAATATTTAAATAAAAATAATAGATAATTTAATTTGGGTAAAAATAATGATAGAGAAATCCGAAAGAATAATGGAGGCTCAAGTAGAATCCCTTACCTTAAGTCTGAAGGCGTCCTTCACTTGATCTTAATGTCCTAGATAACCAAATTTCATTAATTAATAAATATTTTCATAACCTATTATACATGAAATTTATTTATTATAACCTTATTTATTTCATTCATGACCTTTTTGATGGGTTGAGAGGTCAAATTTCATTGTTTATTTCATTAGTTTTCAGGATTGATTTACTTATATACATGTAAGGATAAACATGTAAGATGAGAATGGTTGTACATAATTATAGTTATATGTTATTAGTGATCATAAATTATATTATATTGTTATAAATGTTATTTGGTTCTTTAGAGTGAATATGAATCATTATATAAAACTTTAATGATAACTGTTTTGATTAATTGGTGTTTTTTTGATTAAACTGAACACATTTTTATTTATAAATTAATATAATGGGTAAAAAAGATTCCATAACCTTAAATTAAACATAATAAATATATTATAGTTTGTTTCAACAATAAAAATGGTTTCATGACAATAATTTAGGATGGTAAAAGAAATTGAAAACTAATCGTCCTTGAATTTGATAAATTAACACATATTGGATGGTGTTTTCATTTATAGTATAAAAGGAGAAAAAAGGGAGATGATGATGAATTATTCCATTATAATAAAAATATTATGGTAAATTTAAGTTACAAATGTTATCATAACATTTGGATGAAATGAGGTGAGGAAAGAAATATAAAAGAATGAGACTTGAAAGAAAATAAATGAAATGAAAAGCGGAATTTACCTCTTAAATATATCACCCTTGAGAACATATTTAGGGTAGATAATTTTTTATTTTGAAGAGACTAAGGGATTCTAGACGTGGGATAGGGTATTATGGAGATATTTTAATTGAATTTAGACAACTCACAAGGCCTGGGAAGAGTGAAGAGACGAGGGGGTGATGGTTGTTTTTATAGTGGATGAGAGGAGGGTTTTTACAATATTTTATTCATTATTTTATTATTTTTCTCAAGACAAGCAATAGTATTGATTATTTTTAAAAGAAACAGTAATATATTCATGTGAGTCAGAAACCAAGGTTCTCACATAATCCATGACTTAATAAATAGTGTATTTAACATATAATGTATATATACAACAAATTATTGTATTTTATTATTCACTAAAAATTCTAGTATTTCAGAAAAATATAAAAACTTCACCCAAACATTTTTTTACATGTATAATTATAAAATTGACTCCATTTTGTTTAAAATAATTTTCAAATATGTGAAATTTAATTTTTTATTAAAATCATATATTGCTTGAAAAATACAAATTTTAAAATTAAAAATACTTTTCTAACACTTTGAAAAATTAGTTCAGGTCTCTTAAATTTTTTAAATAATAATAAGTTATTGAAATACTTATTTATTAATACCTTTTATGAAAATAAATTTTATTTTAAATTATGAAATTAGTCATAAAATTTTAATTAAATATACATGACTCACAAAAAATACCAACACTATAATTATGTCATTTTATCACTTATAAGATGGATAAATTTTATTTAAACTTATATTGGTAAGTTTAATTATTCACAAGGATGGTTCGATATTCATAAGGGTCTTATTATTATTCATAGGGGTAATATTATTATTTATAAGGATTAGTTACTATTCACAAGAAAATTATGTTTGTCTTATCAGACTCCAAACATCTTACTGATCACAACAGTGTATGTCAGATTTTTGAAATTCAAATCACAGAAGTGAAAAATATTATGTTTAAAGGTCACATAGTAATTAGTAGTTCATTTTTTTGTGATTTCATGTGATTTTACAATATGAAATAATTAAAAGAATATAATTTATATTGATGAAACAATGGTTTGTTGGATTTCATTTTCTAACATTCGTATCTCCTTACCACCAACCCAACTTAAGGGAAACAACAGATACCAGTTTTATCATCCTTCCTCTCACCCATTTTCATAGAAAGAGACATAGGTTCTACTGGCATTAGGTGACATCCCCAAGACACAAAAGGTTATAAATAAATGCTTTGGCCTTAAGAAATTTTAGGGGAAAATATTTTTCTTTTAAAGATAAACAAATTTGATAACATTGAACAATAAAAATCAAATCCTTAATGTGATTTATGAATACACAATATCGTAACTCAAATAAATACCAACAGAAAATAATATTATTGTACAGTGGAAAAATAAATAATGGTTTATGATAAGACTCTGAGTAAAAAATATGTTAGCACCAAAGTGGAACCATTCTAGATCAGGAAGAAAACAGTTTCTAGCTCCGTCTTTTGCAACCAAACCAGGATGTCAAGCATCACCACTAGAGAATCACGAAACATGAGGCTTCCTTGTATCTTGATAGATGATATTTTCAAATGCACCAAAGTAACTAAGCATGGGGTGAGTATATCACCTTGTCGGTTTTCCCCAAATGCTTCCCAATACATGCCAGTAGGAAAAACATGTTGGCACATTTTATAAAATAGAATAGAAATAGATAAACAGTTTATATTAAATATATAAACTATTTATATAGAAAACATCAAATAAAACCTTTAAAACAATTTATTAATACTTATAATAATCATACCAATTCCACACCCACGCACAAAAACAACTCATTCATCCATAGACCTCCATATACTCATGATTAGTGAGTTATACTATCACCAAGATATTTCATGGTGATCAAATTTGATAGTGTAACTTCTGAATATGATCTATACCAGATTGTTATTAATTGATGGTGGTACATCAGACCATTACCCATACAATTTTTATCAACATTTTATGGTGGTACGTCCATTACATATCCCAGATGAACATGAACACACACAAAAAATTTTATGAAAAAAATTAATTATATCGATTATTTAAACATAAATTACATATTTTAATCCCATCCTTTTGAAATCATATTAAACCAGGTTCTATAATTCAATTTGACTATATATTTACAAAAATAAAAAGCATAATTTATTGAAGATCAATCCAACATGTTTTATAACTATAGAGTAAGAGAGAATCCACCTACCTTGATTACAATTAGCACAAATGATCTTCAACAATTCCATGAATCAATCCCTTACATACATTCCTATAAAAAAACTCAATAATATCACAGTTTAAAAAATCCAAATCCAAATTTTGGTCTTACACACTGATCATGGTTTCCAGGAGAAACAAATCAAGGATCTCCAAGATGAGGAAGGGGGAGGAGATCCTAACATATGATTCTAAAAATATACGCTCAAGGATTCATTACAGAATGATTCCTAACATTATAGATTTCTGGAAATCTCTTTGGTTTCCGTAGGGAGGTGGGATGAGAAAAATAACATTATATCAGAATATACAATTTTTAGCTATAATAAAAATCATTGGGCCCTAACTATTTTTGTAATAAATTGAGAATTTACATAATAAATTCATCTAGGGACACTTACGATGAGAAACTCATCACATCAGTTGTTTTTCTATGAAACTCTATCCTAATGTGTAAAAGTATGATTTATCAAATAATAAGCTTTTGTGACATGAAATTTTCTTACAGCATCTAGACCAAACAATTTACATTGTAAACCCATATTTTATAACATAAATTTATCATATATATTTTACTTCTTCCAAACTATAGTTCTTTTCCTCTTCACTAATCTAGGAACTAACTCCTCACTTCTCAACCCTAAAAAACAAAAAAAGATAAAACTCTAACTGGGAGGGTTATAATAAAATTTCAAGTTGCAAGTCACTTTAAAAAATCCAATAAAGTTAAAATAATTCTTTAAAAAAACTATTTAAAATAATTCCCAATAATTAATTTTTAAAAAAGAATTAAAATTTTAGTAAATAAGAGTAGAGTGGAATATAAAAATTTAAGAACATGAAAAAAATGCATATTTCTATTTTTAAAAGGTTTTAAAAAATATACATTAGATAAATAGTTGAAATCATTCCATTTTATGAAAAAATAGACATATAAAAATTATATAATATTATATATAACAAAATTTAAAAATAATTATTGAAATGTTTTTTTAATAATAACATTTACATGGAAGAGATAATGTCGTCATAAGGGATGGGAATTATTTTTAACATTCTCATGTTTTTATGAAGAAGGAATACATAAAAGAAGAATATTATTATATGAAAATTAAAATTTTATAGAGATAAATGGAAAAAATTATATTAAATAATGAATTGGTATAATATAATAGGCCTTGAATTTTCTAGTCAAGGGATAATGTTTAGATACCAATATAATGGAAATTGAGTCAACAACACCCTTATAACGTAGGATGTATATGAATTAAAATAAAATAAAATGGATATAGTAAAATAGAGTTTTAAATCAAATGATTAACTTTTTTATGATAAATTAGTTCAATGGATCATTAAATACACCATTTCAAAAAAAAATAGGTGCATAATATGAAAATATGCCTCAAGGAAGGGTAATTAAGATGAAAACCCTTAACTTCGATTCTATCTAGGCTGAACATGCTCTAACCTACTGTATAATAAACATAAACATATTAATCACTTATTTAAGATCCGTATTAATGTATTTTATTTTTCATAATCTTCATTCATAATCATTTTCTACACATGTATTAGTTAGTTATTGTTTGTTTTCATCATCATATGTTTCTTTTTTTGCATGTTTTGTAATGATGATGTTGTTTCTCATTTATTGATAAAAGGTCATCATTAATAGATTATTCAAGATAGTTTAATAATTATGTTTCAATGATTTATAAATTCCCATTTTCACTTTATATATGGTATAGGTATGGTTTGTGAAAATGGAATTTGTGATGAACTTGTTTTAGGTAATTTGATGATAATAATGATTTACATTATATAGATCTATAATTTTTGTGTGTTTCCATTACAGAACCATATTCATAACATAATTTACTCATTAATATAATTTTTTACTAGTAATGATGTTTCTATATTCATTCATGATAGAACATTATAATATTTTTCATGTAGGTTGTTAAATCGACCTAAACATGAACATGTTATAATCCAAGGGTTAGTATGAATATAAAAGTGAATACCTTATTAAAGTAATATTATTACATAATTATAATGATATTAGTTAACTATTATTAAGATAATGGCTCTTATGGGGGGATAGGTCAATGAAAATGAAATATAATAAAAGGTTAGGGAGTGGATAGTACTTCAGCTCAGTACTTGATTATTCGTATAGAGGGCCTCTTAGAATCTGAAGACTTTAGACACTTTCTTGTGACCAAGGGATACCATGCATGAAATAGGGATCTAGGATAATATAAATGTGTAGGTATTAAGGTGTAATTTGAATTATATTATTAATTTGGAGTGGGTGGAAGTGGTAGTATTTTTTAAGTGAAAATGAGGGATATTTTTTTAGAAATATAGGTTTGGTGAAGGGTTTGGATGGAATTACATAAGTTATAGGTGAGTTAGGTAACGAAATTTTGGTGATATGTGAGGGTATAAATTAAAATCCAAAAAAATTCTTATATAATGAATAATTTTCAAATTGGTTTAATAAAATTCAATCCAGAGTTGATTACCTATTTTTACCCTTCGTTAACTTGTTTAATTATTTACCATGGAAATAATTTTTTTTCATTTGAATTATAATATGAACCTTTATACTAACTTTCAATATCATGATTCCAAATTTAGACTCTAATTAATCTAATTTAACTTCAAAATATAAGAAAAAAAATTTTTAAAGTAAAAAATATAAAATATATAAACGTTTTTTTGTAGAAAAAATTTGTTTTTAAAATATTATGTTTTCTTAATATATTTTCATATTAATTAATAATTGAACCGAGTGTTAATATATTTTAATATTCATTGAAACATTTTATTATAATAATCCTTTAAAAGTAATAAATTTAGTTTATTATGATAAAAACACATAATATATAGACAATTAAAATACATTAAAAATGTCTTTTAGAATTTAATGATTTTAATCCTAATAGATTATTAATTTCCAAAGAATTAATTGGATTTTATATATTTATTTATATTAAATACACATTTTATTATTAAATTTAATTCTTTTTAAATATTCATAATGGATTTAAATACCTGAAATACTTATTACATTATTATTTATATGTTTATTTCATCCTAACTTTTAATATAAAAACACCTCAAGATTCCCACATAAGATCTAATGGTATGCAAAATAATGGGGGATGCCATGGGTGGTGATTCACCTAGCATGGGTCTCATAGTTATTTCCCTGAGCATAAGATTATCCTGTAGATGATTTTAGTCAAGTCAAACTTGTTGAATCTCATCTTGGGTTTGGTAATGGAAAACTCTAATGACACTACCTCATTTCTACGGTTAAACAAATAAGCCTCATAAGGAAGACTCCCACTACTTGATTCCATTACTTGTATTTTTTAGCGATATCTAATAATAAGTTGGCTTTTATTAATACCCACCAATTTAAAATCTATGTTATAATGTTCATATTTTCTAATATTATCTTATTATTATATCATAATTTATTTTTTTGGTGTTGTGTTTAGACAATATTATTCCACATAGAATTTATTTAAAGGGAAAATATAAAGAATAATCATGGGATGTTACATTCTACCCCCCTTAAAATAATTTTTCCTTTGAAATTTTATTACTCATTTTAAAACAATATGGTTTATTTTGTCTCACCATATATTCAAGTTCCCACTTAGCATACTCAAACTTTTGATTTCACCATATACATTTTACCAAGTGAGTGGTCTTTTCTGCAACACTTTATCTCTTCTATCTAAGATAACCACTAATTTTTCCTCATAAGATAGATCATATTCTAATTCCACAACATTTAATTTTAATGTCTATGATGGATCTGGTATTTACTTCCTTAAAATTAATATGTTGGACACATTATGTACCAGAGAGAGGTTGGGCAAGGGAAATAATAAATAAGATATAATGCTCATATGATCACAAATATCAAAGGGACCTACATATCTAGTGTACAACATTTATCTTATTCTGAAATATTGTTACTCTATTATAAAGAGATATTTATTGATATAACATTTCACTAACATTGAAATATATATCTCATCGATGATTATTAGTATAACTCATTATTCTACTTTGTTCTTATTTTATATATCACTAGATAGTTTGAACCTTCTTTTTCATTTCATGGAAAATATTAGGTACCAATAGTTTCCTTTCTCCAACTTCATCCCAACAATATCAGTGTTATTAATCTCTTCCCATATAGAGCCTCATATAGTTCTATTTATATACTAGAATGGGAACTGTTATTTTATGAAAAATCATCCTGAGGAATATTTTGATCCTAATGAATTTTGATTTCATTGAGAATGATAATATCACATCCTTAAATGTTTGAATTATCCTCTCAAATTTATAATCAGTTTAAGGATGATAATTTTTGATAAATCTCAACTTTGAATACAATTCTTATTCAATACTTCCCTAAAAAATTTATGTCAATATATGATCTCATTATGATAAAATTAAAATTGGTATTCCATTTGTCCTTACCACTTCCTTTATCTATAAATCGGCTAGTTTATATTGTGAAACATTCTCTATAATACAAAAATAAAGGCTCTAACATTTCAAGTCAATCCAAATCTATACTGATTTTATTACTACATTTATAATTTTTAGGATGACTAGTTATGAAATCCATGGAGATTTTTTCCCATTTACATACTTATATATGAAATGATGGAATCATCCCCTAAAAATTTCACTCACTCCATCTTAACCTACTAACAAATTAAGTGTTGGGATACATACTCTAAAATATTCAATTTCATGTTTCTAAATAGTATTTTTTCCCAATATCTCTATAAATCATTATGCTCATAGGATAGATAGAAAATGATGATTTATATGAATCATCAAAAAATTCCTTCTAGAATTCATATTTCTAAAGTGATGCATGTCCTTTTATTGAATCTTATAACTCATTCATTATAATATTTGAACTCTAGAAAAAATTATACCTAATTTAGTAACTCAATATCAACTTTCTAGGCCTTCTAGTTCTATATATTGATGGATCATTGAGAAATCATTTTTGTAAGGATGGATTTAATCCCTTCCCTTATGATTTACATATCCATACATTAATATTCAATAATATTTGGAAACTTTAAATCTACATCAATGATAGGGTGTCATAATTCCTTCTACATAGATCATTTACCCCCATTATTTCATTCCCCGAATGGCAGTGTATTGTGGAATCATAGTCTTTTATTAACTCTAACTATATAATTTGTGCATGTTAAAATCCTTATGTGTGAAAATATACTTTATTCAATTATAATCAATATATTTTGTGTATGTTTCACCATATAGGTAATGCCACTAAATATTTAATTTAATAATAATAGTTTCTAGCTCTAGATCATGTGTTAGATAATTTTTCTCATGGTTCATAAATTTTTCATGAAGCATAAGAAATTTACTTTTAATTTTACATTAGGAAACATCTTGGTCCCTTTTTTGAAGAATCACTCTATCTGAAAAACCCTTCTCTAGTATAGGGTAATGTGAGTACAAGTGTATTGACCAAAATTTTATTAAGATCCTTGAAGCAGTCTTCACATTCTATTGTCTAGAGGAACTTCACTCCCTTCTGTGTTAAAATGGTTTTTGGATTTGATATTCATAAAAAAAAATTGACAAATTATTGATAGTATCAAGAAAAACCAAAAAAAATTATAGTTATTCATCATAATGGTTGTTCTAGACCATTCTTTAATCACCTTATTTTGTGAAGGATGCATAAATATACAGGACCTAAAAAAAGAATATATTTTTTTGCCAAAATTCACACTTAATGAACTTGAAATATGTTTTCTAATTTTGTATGTTCAATAAAGCAATCATAAAATGGACTTTATATTCCTTATTTATCTTTGAATATGTGATAATATCATCAATAAATATTTCCATGAATTTTTCAAGGTAATATCTAAGGACTATATTCATATAATCTTTGAAGATTGAAGGGCCATTTGTAAGTCTGAAAGGCATCATTGTGAATTTATATTGTCTATATAATGTTTGAAAAGATTTCTTGGATATATATTCTCTCTTTAACCTTAATTAATGGTATCTATATTAGAGATCCACTTCAAATAAGTATTAATCCCATCTAATTTGAAAAAAAGATCATCAATATAAGACAAGATATAGGATACTTGTTCTATATTGTGATTTTTTTATGTTCATAGTGATCAATGCCAAGGAATATTGATTCATCATTTTTATTGACTGATGTGAATTGGGTCACCCCTTGGTGGAGCGCTTGGGAATATAAATCACCTATCGAGATTATCCTAAAGATACTTATTTGATTCTCCCAATTTAACAGAGGATATTATTTAACGACTCTTTGATATTGGTTCAAAACCTAAAATGAGTCTAATTGAAAAATAAACTACACAATCTAGTGTAAGGTCAAAAAAAATTTCAAAACAATCCCAGTTTATTATTAGAATTTATCTAATGTTGAATTACTCCATGACCCAAGATTCCCTTATTATTGGGTATTTAGAACTTTATTTTTTATTTTTTTTCTAAAGTGAGTTCATAATAATTATTGAATTGATATTTTATAAAATGATGGATTGGGATATAAAATTAAATTTCCTTATCCTAAAAATTGATATGATATCTATGTATAGAGAACCATTCAATTAATAATATCACATTGAATTCTTCCAAGTTAAGAAGAACTTGATTTACAGGAAGAATCATCCCATAAATCTAGAATAGAGAAGAGTTTTATACCTTCGATGTAATCAATGCACCACTTGGTATTTTAACTAATAATTTAATGTATAGAGTTTAAGGTTATGAATAAACATTCTTAGAAAAAATGAATGATATGAAGTAATTAGAAGAAATATAATCAAATAGGACATTCACATATCTAGAATTCATAATAAGTCTAACTTTAACCATTTGATTGGTATGGGTCACTTAAGTGGTAGTGATTTTAGATGATATTACATGTTCCCTTAGTCTAGGAGATTTATAATGCCTATTTTCCATGTTATCCCTTGTATTAGGGAATTGATTTTCATAATGACCAAAATCCTTTCATTTGAATCCTTGAAGTGTAGGTGGTGTATTAGTTGGTACCTTCTTACCCTTAGTTTTATTAATTATCCTATCCATCCTCCTTTAAAAATCATGACCTTTATGTATTAACTTTCCTCATGCGAGTCACATTCTAGTTCCTTTAAAGAATTTTCCATGGTGCTTCATCCTATATTTTTTATATGTAGCTGGATAATTTTGCATCCATACATGTTATTTATCATTTCTATTTCCATGAAACTCAACTTTCTTTTTCTTATCTCTAAATCCATGGGGATGATGAGAGTATATTGTTTCTTTTTTTCCATATTATGATCTCATAAAACCATTTCATCATAGCTACCAAAGTCTCTTATAGCCAATTCCTAGAAGACTTGGTTCTAGGACACTACATAATTAATTGATCTTACTTTCATTTTCAATACAAGAACTAGAGTCATAATTTGTGAGTCTCATGAATTTTTATTAATAAGTACTGATGGATTCACAACTAAGAAAATATTCTAATGGTATGAGCACTGTAAAAAAGAAAATACATTCTCTATTTCATTTATCCACTGCTCTAAAATTATAGTATTTGGAAGATCAGTTATAGGAGGGTGGAAATTTTTATATGAAAAACTCGATAGAATGTTTATTCTTTATCAGTGTATCCGAAATCTCAAAAAGGTCTACATTATTGTTCATTTCTTAATATCCATAGTGATCATTACTATGAAATTTTTTACTCCAAATCTCATGCTATTTGATTATTCATCTGGAAAATCACTACATTGCCCATTTTATTCATTGTTAACTTGGTTCCACCTGTATCCAACTATTTACTAAAATAGAGTAAATTTGGGGATAAGAATAAATAATTGAAAGGGAATATAAAAATTAAAATTATTAAATTAGAGGAAATAAATCATAAATTATTTGTATACCCTAAATTATGAATTTATAGGTTTTAATCTATGTTATTCATGGTCTATTTAGTATTGGGTTTCTAACTATACCATACAAATTTATTAAAATATTTCTTAAATTGCATGTAAATTAACCAAGTCATATCCCTCAGGAGTGGAAAACTAGTTGTAAAGTTAGGCCCAATTGTTTGGAACTAAGTGAAGGTTGAATTAATACCCAACCAACCTTTTTTAGGGTTATTACCCCTAGGTTCATCTAAGACAAATCTTGAATCCACATGTTTGTATCTAAAAATATATTTCATTTCTAGGAAACCACACACTCTATAAATTATGAATTTTTTTGATGTTTTCCTATATTTAGGTTTATGACTAAGTTTTTCATTAATGTTTGCTAATATTAATCCCCAAAAATATCTAAACCTCTATTTGATAGCAACTGAGATGAACCCAATTAAATATACATATATTTAACTTCATTTTCATAATTTAAACAATAAATATTACAAGTAATCTTACAACTCATAGGTTTGGTGTTATTAGGGTCTATAATCTTATTATGCAGTATTTCTTCAACATCTTATATAAACACC
The DNA here is from genome assembly GCA_963277665.1 of Viscum album. NCBI lineage: Eukaryota > Viridiplantae > Streptophyta > Magnoliopsida > Santalales > Viscaceae > Viscum > Viscum album. Next base: position 626,216,155 of record OY728134.1, on the reverse strand, counting down.
TCTATATAAGAATTTCTTCTATTCATAATCCTATATGTAATTCCTTTTTAAATATGATATAGAAGAAAAGTGTGAGATTAAATTATCAGTAATGGAAAATTTATCAAGGAATCATAATGGGTTATATCATAATCATGTGAGAAAACATAAACAAGGGAGAAATATATTATTAAAAAGATCATGGAATCATAAGAATTCTAAATAAGATAAAATCAAAGTTTATGTTACCTAAAAAGAAATACGATATATAACATGAATGAATAATGTAGAAACATTCGTCAATAATCTTTATCCATGGAATATAATATAGGTCTGCAACATATCTTAAAAACACGACATTAGTATAAGCATATAGAATCATAACATTGTAAGCATAGCTAATCAAAATCATGTCCGTGCATAAATTTTTATATATATTTAACTAAAATCATGTCCATGTGTAATGTTTTGATCATAGATAACCATGATCATACCCACATATAACATTATTAACTCATTTGATATAACAAAAAATCTAATTTATTGAAATTATATATAGGATACCACCCATCACAAAATTATATACTAGACATATATATGCTACATGAATTCATTCATTCATTGTATCATTAAAACCCCCATGGGAAGAAAATGGGTTTCAAATGTAATTTTATAAAATGAAATCAAGAGTATATTTGTCGATACCAAAATTCATTCTCCCAAAAGAAGTGAATAATAAAAGCACATATATATCTATCATGAAATTTAGTCCCTAAGAGATATGTGATGCCTCGGACCCGGCTGCATCTTAAACAATGCTCCAAGCCCAGTTGGCCACATGACCCCTAGAGAATCTTCCCTTAAGACAGGGGATGCTGACTAGAAGTTTGGGTGTCAAGGTAGAACAGCTAGGAGACATTACCACCATATCAGAGTACATAATAGATGCAATGGAAATAACCAGTAGTAAATGTATAACCAATCAGATAAATAAAATGAACAATATAAGTCTAAATAGATTCAACAGAAGTCTGAGTAACTGAATAGCATAGAAAAATCCACATAGGTAGTGTCTGATATAGATATGCATGTCGGGCATGTCAGTACAAAATTGAAACCAAAAATAGGCAGCATACATGCTAATACAAAAGTACAAAAGTGAAAAAAAATAAAAAATCTTCTCCATATCATCACAAGCCTAGGTCTGATGCTCTATTTCTAATCTTCAACTAAATAGTTAGACTTAGTGGCCCGAAGTGTAGTTTTAGCCTATATCCATTCCTATAGGCAAACATTCTTTGCGGGTTCCAAAGGCGTTCCGAGTAGGCTGTGAGATAAATGTTAGTAGGCCACCACCAATGGTGTCTATGTGTAATATGAGCTGGTGCTCATAAGTAAATAGTGTGTAAGTAATAGCTGGAATGTAAGAAATGCTGAATAAATAAATAATCTCACACTCATGTTCCTAAAGAAAACAAGGAGAGTCTACTTGCTTCAAATCATAGCTAAAGTATGAAAAATTCACCATATGTATATATATATATATATGTGTGTGTGTGTATGTGTGTTATAACTAGAATGAGGTAAGGATTACTCTCATCCATTTATATATATATATATATGGGTGGTAACTTTCATGAGGTAAGCATGCCTATTCTCCATACATGTATATCATAGTTGTCATGGTGTAAGAATGACTCCCATCCATTCGGAGATTATAACTGGAATCGAATAGTTATGCCTTCCGTACATACATATAGAGAGGTTTTCTTTGGAATGGGGTAAGCATGCCTCCCACCCATACATATCAAAAGCAGACATGGGGTATGAATGTCTCCCATTAAAAAATTTACATCATAAGTCATAATCATAGAAATGAAATAAACATTCAAACTATATAATGTAAAGAAAAACATCTTACATCATTTAAATTTAAACAATAAAACCATTTCATGCAATTCCATTATAATAAAACATAACAATGGAATGGAAATTCATCGCACCAGGATTCACCGTTTCATTTTCACCCTTACACCATTGTGCTAATCTAATTTTGAATTGAAAATTATAAAAATGATAAAAAAAAATTTCACTTCCTGTTTGATTCAATTATTTTGTGTTTATCACTGTTAAAAAGGGTAATTTCTTTTGTTTTGATAATTACATTGTAGGTGGAGGTTATTTGGAGGGACCATGGTGATGTAAAAGAATAATGGGACAAACTACGTAGGATCCAAGAGCATCAGTAGAATAAACCCTACACTTATACTAAACCGTACATACAAATGGGATGCGGTTTTTTGATATCGTCCAGAATTTATTGGTTTATATTTAATATGAAGGCCCCAAAGCCCAATTTTTAGATTAAGTGGCCTAACCAACCTAATATTTCCAGCACACAAAATATGCACGAAGTCAAAAGTGGTGTTCCATGATTTGTCCATATCTCGAGCTGTAGGTTTCAAAATGAATCCAAACATTCAGTAGGGATATTCATTATGTTGGGATATGACTTTTTAATTTTCTCTAAATCTAGATAAGGCTTTATAGAGGTAGAAAACCATGTTCCAAGTGGTTTTAATAAATCTGTGTGCCAAAAACTACCTTCAACTAGGCCTATAAAATGGAACCTTGGGCTCCTCATTTGCAAGTTTAGACAGGAAGAGAGTCTCTAGTTTTTTTGGACCAAAATGAGTTCTCCCCTCATTTAAGAATTTCTGTAGGCCCCTATCCTCATAGGGGTGTCAAGGATGAAGGTGAAGTTCCACCCGATCCTCATCCTCCCCTCAATGGCATGCTAAACAGTGGATGCTCATTTAAAGGGAGCTACACATACGTGGGAGGATGTTTTGGAACTTGTTAATCTATGAGTTTTATTTAATTTGTGTGTCAACTATTTCACTTATGTTATATCTTGACACCGTTATCCTCTGAATACATTGTTTGGTTTTAACTAAGTGAACCACTTTTCATTTCAACACCGATTGTATTAAGATTTCAAGTGGGAATCTAGGGTTGTTTTGATTGTATAAGATAGTCATACTCTTTATCTCACACATAAATAAGATATTAGTATGATTTTTATCCTTTTATTTATGCTTCAGGTCGAATTCTTGAAAACATTATTTTTTTTTTCAAGGGATGGTACTTCGTGCATCGATTTAAGAGGCAAGAGGGGAATCAAGATCTTGAAAACCCTCAATAAAATAATTAAACAAAACCAGTTGTATGTTTTTAGAAAAATGAATTTTCAAAGATGTGAAGTGAACATGAAATGAACGCCTTCTCTCATTATTCTTAAAAAACAACCTTATTATATCAACTATTGAACTCTTTAAATCAATTTATTTTCTTAAAACCATTTTCTATACCACCCCCTTTTAGTACATTTTATTAAAAACACATACTGTAAACCTATCAATACTCTTTGAGAAAAGTCCTACGGTGTGTCCTATAGTTTAAATAAGCATTAAAATCATAATCAATTTGACATTTCATCACAACGTGGTCAAATATTGGAGCCATTTCTGAGGATCGCTTTGGTTTTTAGTGTGTGTTTCTGATAATATTTTTGTAAATTTTGTGAATATTTATTTGTTTTATCTTAAACCTTTACCGATATTTTTGTGTTATGATTTATTTATTTTGTTGGATTAGTGCATGAAGCGTTACACTTTTGGAGACTTACCACTTTTCAAACCTGAATTGGAGGGGATCCTACGTCAACAACACTATGACACAGACGAGAAACCTGTGAAGGAGGACACACAAAACATCGACACTCTTCTTGATCCTTCTACTTCTTCCACCAAAACTCACATTAAAACTAAACATAGATTGCATAACATGGCTGAAAATAACTATAAATTAGAAGAAGTAACCTCACCTGATGTTGATATACAACCCACTTACATTCAAATGCAAGTCGAGAAACCCAATTTTGAACTAAAATCCGGTCTAATTCATTTATGACCCAGATTCCATGGACTCATGGGAGAATATCCACAAAAGAATTTAGAAGAATTTGATATTGTGTGTTTGACATTAAAACCATATAATTTGGATGAAGATAAAGTAAAACTTATGGTGTTCCCAATTTCATTAGAAGACACTGCGAAATATTGGTTGTATTATTTTAATTCACCAATTAGTGGTTGTGTGGACATGAAACACCATTTTCTTGAAAAATATTTCCCATCATCTAGAACTAAAACTATATAGAATGAAATATGTGGTATAAGGAAATAACAAGGGGAAACATTACAAGAATATTTGGAAGGCTTTAAAAGGTTATGTTCAACCTATCCACACCAAGAAATATGTGATGAAATTTTAATTTAGTATTTTAATGATGGTTTAATTCCTATTGATTGAATCATGATTGATTATACCATTGGTTGTATGCTATTTTATAAAACCCCAATTGCTTCGAGAACCCTATTTGAGAACATGGTGCAGAAAACTCAACAATTAAGGTCATGATCTAGTGTACCCATTTGAGCTGTCCTTGAGTCTAAAAGTACCGAATTTGAGAAGAACGTGGACACGATGTTCAATGAGGTAAGCACGATTCTTCTAAAACTTTCTCATTCCAAAGATAAATCCCAATATTCTTTTCCCATACATCATGTTATATGTTCTCATAACACCCACTACTCAAACCAATGTCCTCAATTGAGTGAAAATTTTGGGAGTTTTGAGGAAATCTTTCGAGGCCACTCATATAACAAACCCTTTAGGTAATAACCATAATATCCATCTAAACCTGGGTGTAAATAAGATCAATATTATAGGAAAGGGGGTATTTAAACCAATATCAAAATCCATGGAACCAACCAGGGTAGATTAGTAATCCACCACCACCAAGAAATACTCAACCACAACAAAGGAATTTCCAAAAACCCCTCCAAAACATGATCATAGCCTAGAAGAAATGATTAAACAAATGGATTATAAAAATCTCTAATTATACCAAACCATCGAAGCTTCTATAAAATACCTAAAAACCCAATTAGTCCAACTATCTAACTCATTGGGGGGAATAAAAAGTCATAGGTCGGGTAAAATACCCTATCAATCACTTGTCAAACATAGTGATATGGTAAATGTAAGTGGAATCACGCTTAGAATTGGAACTAAAAATAAATAAAAATTACCCCTCATTTAGGGTCATCCCCTCTAAAGGAAAATACCACCCCAACTATTGGAATCTGTCCAAATGTTGAAAAATATTTACCTAAGAGAATCCCTTACAAAGGAAAGAGTGTGACTACTTATGAGTCACCTAGCCCAACCATTCCTCTTCTATTCCCCAAGAGGGAAAACCAACCAAGAAAAAAAGAAACATAATAAGAAGAATTAATTTTGGAAATTTTCAAAAAAATACAGGTTAGCATTCCCTTGATTGGTTACATAAATAATATTCCAAGATATTCCATGTTTATAAAGGATATGTGTACACACCTAAAGAGACTTAGAGGTGATGAGAATGTGAGCTTGGGAAGAAATGTCTCATCTTTGATAAATCTATCACTTCCCACCAAATGTAATGATCAAGGAACATTATCGACTTCTTTCACTATAGGGGAGTATTCTTTTTCCAATTCTATGCTTGATTTGGTTTCTTCTATAAATGTGATTTCTCGCTCCATTTACTCTTCATTTTAAGTTGGAGAACTAAAACCTACTAGTATTGTTTTTTATTTAGAAAATCGAAGTACAACACACCCTTCTGGTGTGTTAGAGGATGTTATTTTGAAGGTAAAATTTTTAATTTTTACTCATGATTTTTATGTGCTAAAAATGGAATATTATAGAATGAATATAAATTCCCCGGTTATATTTGGGATTCCCTTATTGAAACCCCCCAAAACCATAATTAATTTCAACAATGGTAGATTATATATGGAGTTTGGTGGTGACATTATCTACTTCAATATCCTTTATTCCATGAAGCACCCCTTGAATGAAAATTCATCTCTCTCTATTAACTTTATAGATGTACACCCATCCCATAAAATCATATATTTGTTTCCACCGACCCCCCTTCCGAGTCCTCATCCTGGATTGAAATTCTTGTTAATGAATCATTCATTGATTGTTTTAGTGGTCTATAAAAATGTCATGAATTTTTTCTAATTAATGATTTCTTGAACACTGAAGATCACATGACCATCGATGATACTACTAAGCTTGTAAAATATCATTCCTCGTCCGAGGATGATACCATTGAGTTGTTAGATGAGATTAGTGACCTGTCATGTTCACACACACTCCCATAAATCCAAAATACACATTAATTGGAACTAAAAAAAACTACCTCATGATTTAAAATATCCATATCTTGAGAACGGTAACATGATGCCTATCATCATTTCTAGTTCACTCCCTCATGATTATGAATTGAGAATGCTTGAACTTTTGAGGGAGTATAAACAAGATTTTGGATGGATACTTGCAGACATTCCTGGGATTAGCCTATCAATTTTCAAACATCATATATTGTTAAATGATGAATCTAGACTTGTGAGGAAGGCACAATGACAACTGAACCCAAACCTATTAGATTTGGTTTAAAAGGAGGTAACAATATTATTGGATACTATAATTTTTTACCCCATATTTGATAGCCAAAGGGGTCAGTATAGTACAAGTGGTTCTTAAAAAAACCAGTCTGATGGTAATTAAAAATGAAAATAATGAATTAGTTCTAACTCATGTGCACTATAGTTGGTGTGTCTGTATAGACTATCGCCGATTAAATCAACACACTAAGAAGGACCATTTCCTATTAGAATTCATTGAACAAATGATAGAGAGGCTAGCCGGGAATTCACATTATTGTTTCATTTATGGGTATTATGGATACTTTCATATCTATATTTCCATTGAGGGTCCGGAAAATACAACCTTCACTTTCCCCTTCGGCACATTTTCATATAAAAGGATGCCATTTGTTCTGTGCAATGCTCTAGGAACTTTCTAGTGTTCATGGTTCGTATTTTTTCATATTTACTAGAGAATTTATTGGAATTAGTCATGGATGATTTAACAATTTATGGATCCTCTTTTGATGAACGTTTGAGTAGCCTTGGTTTAACTCTACATCACTATATTAAAAGGATTTATATATTAAATTATGATAAATTCCATTTCCTGGTGAGACAAGTTATAGTTTTGGGAAATTTCATTTATGGGGATGGTATCCAAGTATCTATATAAAAATTGGATGTCATTTCTTCTCTAAAATTCCCCAAAAATGTATAGGATGTGTGGTCTTTACTAGGTCATGCTGTATTTTACCATCGTTTCATTTTTGACTTTATTAAAATTGATCTAACCCTCTCTTGATTGATCCAAAAATAAAAGAAATTTGTTTTTGACAATAAATTTAAGAAAGCATTTAATAATTCAAAATGGAGTCTCACATCACCACCGGTAATCCAACCACCATAATGGGATTTACCATTTTCTCTCAGGGGTGATTCCTATAACAATGAAATTGGGGAAGTCTTATCACATACAGTATATAGAGATCCACATGTCATTTCCAATGTCTCGCAAACTTTGGACCCTACCAAATAAAACTACACCATAACTAAAAATTATTTCTTGCCATTGTGTTTTCCTTGGATAAATTTAGGTTATATCATTTAGGGTCAAAAGTCATTGTGATCTCAGACCATGAGCCCCCCGGTATCTCCTTAATAAATCAAAAGCAAAACCAAATCTCATTTGTTGGATGCTTCTCCTTCAAGAATTCAATATAGAAATTAGAGATCAAAAAGGAGGAGAGAATGTGGTGGATGACCATATCAGTAGGATCCAACCATCCTCATACATTGAATCATCCCCTTATATTCCCTTAAATGACATTTTTCTAGATCAGAAATTGTACTGAGTGCAAGATGTTATTCCTTGGTATGCTAAAATTGTAAATTATTTGATAGCATCTTGTGTTCCTACTAATTTCAAAAATAACCAAGATGACCATCTAAAACAAGATTCTTGTTGGTACATTATGGAATTCCCATACATTTAGAGAACATGTATTGACCAAGTCATTAGGTTTTGTATTCCAAATAGTGAGTTCTAGTCCATCCTTAGGTTCTTCCACACTCTTAATTGTGGGGGACACTTTGGTCCCCAATGGACTACTCACAAGATCCTTGATTCTGGTCTCTTTTGGCAAAAACTTTTTGGGAATTCCCATGATTTCAATAAATCTTATCCTTGTTTTCATATAATGGATAATATATCTTAAACAAATGAAATTCCATAACAACCTTTGATCTTCCATGAAATTTTCGATGGTTGGGGAATTGAATTTATGGGACCATTCCCCAACTCATTTGGGAAACCTTACATTGTTTTGGGAGTGGATTAAATTTCAAATTCGGTAGAGGCATGAGCTACAAGGACCAATGATTCCAATACTATTGTGGAATTTTTGATAACCCAAAATTTTTGTAGGTTTGTATTACCTGGGTTCATCATCAGTGACCAAGGTTCTCATTTCTGCAACAGAACATTGAAATCACTTTTACTTTAGAATGGGGTCTGACATAGAGTGTCTACTAAATATCACCCACAAAGAAATGGTCAAGATGAGGTGTCAAATTGGGAGGTAAAACAGATTCTTGAATAAATAGTTCAACCTAATTTAAAAGATTGGAGTCTCAGACGCAATTAATCTTTATGGGCTTACCATACTTCTTTGAAAACTCTCATTGTCATGTCACCCTATTGGATTATTTTTGGAAAGAGTTCTCACCTCCCAGTTGAGATTGAGCATCAGGAATACTGATCCATTAATAAATTCAATTTTAATCTTTCCAATGTTAGTTCACAAAGTAAGTTGTATATTCAGGAGTTGGAGGAAATGAGATGAGATTTATTTGAGAACTCTCAGATTTATAAGGAGTGAACCAAGGCTTCCCATGACCGTCATATCCTTCATCATCTATTCCACATTGAAATGAAGGTATTCCTATATAATGAAAAGCTAATATTTCATCTAGGAAACCTTTGTTCTCACTAGTTTGGACCATACACTGTTACTAATTTCTTCTTATTTTTTGTTGTTCATGTTCAAAATAAGGAAATTATGTAAACCATTACTGTGAATGGGCAGTATTTGAAACACTCTCATGAAGCCCTTCCAGAGTCCCCAGTGGAGGAAATCCATGTTCATGAAGCATAATACCAATAACAATCACCAAGTTTTATCCTTCCTACCCATATTATATTTTATTACAGTGAGGACACTACACACTTTTGGTGTTGGGGATGGGTATATTCCTAGGTTAGTTAGGAATTTTCTTCATCTTTCTTCTTTTTCTATTTTTTCCTTGTTGGATTGTATTCTCACTCCCCCCCTAACATTTTTATGGAATGTTAATTTTTTATGCCAACATTATCATGGAAAACTATGCCCGCTTAATCTATTAAATTATTGAACATACATGAAGAATTTCCATTTTCATGTTGTTTTAACATTCAGAAAAAATGGGATGAAATGTGAATTTTAGAAAGAACTAAATATTGTGGTGTGAATTTATTTTGAAATTTCGTTCTTTTTTTGATGATATAAATGGTTGTATTAATCTTAAAACATTGAGAAGAATGGTAACCATTGTGTGAATAGTTTAATGTAAAATTGTTTTACTTAATCTCTACACTCTCTTTTCACCCAACCATGAAGTGAGAAAAATTATTACATAATGGAAGGTAAATATAAGTTAGGTTGATTTTTCTCTACGTTCCAAAATGACTTTTCCATATGTTCATTCTTTATCTAATCTATTTCATTACTGTACCGGATTGACATATGCATGTGTACCTGTTATCTGATTGTTGTACTCACTCAAAATAAAAAATAAAAAATGGCTTTATACTAGGTATGAAAAATACAACCCTTCCTTAACTTTTGATCTTATTATAACTATTATAATTTGTGTCGTAAAGATATCAAACAAGGGTTGGGAGAAGAGTGTGATATTTGTTCCAAGTGACTCTTTGAAAAAAAAGAGTTGGGTAATTAAATGTACAAAATATGGGGATATCTTGGTTAGGATATTATGGTTTGACTTCTGGGAATGATTAAGTGACTGGTTCTTGAAATTTGATTACCAAGGATGTGGGGCGGGATTGGGGGAAAGGATCATGTAAGTAGTCAATTTTTAAAATAAATTATATTTTCTTGATAGAAAGTCGAAAGAATATCATGAAATAGTTTTCACACACACACACATGGAGAATTAGTGACATGATTCACTTTTGAATTATTTTCTTCGATTGGTATCATGCATCTCTTATAATTTCATTCTGATACAATTTCTGAGACATCTTTTTCCATGATCACTAAGAATAACTCCTCGGTGTAATTTTTTATTTGATCACATTTCTATCAGGAATTAAATTTTAATTGAATGTTAAATATTTATGATTTAAAAAAATATTTACATGAATAATTTTTGGAATTATGACTTTTCCCATGAGTAAAAATTTTTAGGTGTGAGGGTGTGATTGCACCACAATTCACTATTTCATTTTCACCCTTACACCACTGTGCTAAACTAGTTTGCTAAACTAGTTTTGTATTGAAAATTATAAAAAAAATCACTTCATGTTTTATTCAAATATTTGGTTTTTATCACTGTTAAGAAGTGTAATTTCACTTGTTTTGATAATTACATTTTATGTGGTGGTGACTTGGAGGGAACATGATGATGTCTAAGAAAACTCGGCCAAACTGCGTAGGATCCAAGCATATTAGTGGAATAAACAACAATATTATAATAAAAAATGCATCTAACGTGGATGAAATTTTTTTATGTAGTCCAGAATTTACTGATATACATTTCATATGAAGGAACGTAAGCCCAATTCATCAATTGAGTGTCCTAACTGGCCTGATCTGTCTAGCATGCCAAATCTGCACAACGTCAAAACTGGTGTTCTGTGATCTGTCTGTATCTCGAGATGTAGGTGTCCAAATGAATCCAAATATTAATTGGAGATATTCATTAGTTGGGGATTCATCTTTTTAATTTTAACCAAATATAGATATGTATGTCTTGAAGATGAAAATGGTTTTCCAAGTGGTTTTAATAAATATGTTTTACCAAAACCACCTTCTGCTTTTCCTATAAAATGGAACCTTGGGATACTCATTTGGAAGTTCAGCCATGAGGAAAAGCTCTAGTATTTTGGATACCCAAAGGAGTAACCTCCTCATCCAAGAAGTTTTTGAGGCCTCTATCATCATGGGGGGATCAAGTATTAAGTTGAAGTTCCACCAGATCCTCCTCCTCCACTCGATGGTGAGATAAATGGTGGACGATCATTTTGATGGAGCTATACATACGTGGGAGGGATTTTAGACACTTTATTATCTACTAGTCTTCTATAATTTTTGTGTTAAATATTTTACTTATGTTTTTTTTCTCAACACCCTTATCTCATGAATTCTTTGTTTGGGTTTAACTAAGTGAATAACATTTCATTTCATCACTGAGTAGGTTGAAATTTCATGTGGGAATCTTGCATTGTTCCGATTCGGAAACACAAGCATCCTATTTCTCTCACACATACATAATATATTATTATGTTTTTTTATACTTATCTTTATGATTTATTTCCTATCCTTGACAAAATTAATGTTGTTTCATGGGTTGGAAATTTGTGCAACGATTTAAGAGGCAAGAGGGGAATTAAGATCTTGACAACCCTAAATGAAATAATTAAACAAAACCATGTGTTTTTTTCAGAACAATGAACTATACAAGATGTGTGGTGAACATGGAATGACCAACTTCTCTTATGAAACATAAAATACCACCTTAATCTATCAACTATTAAACTCATTAAATCAAATTATTTTCTTAAAACTATTTTCTAAACTGCCCCATTTTTAGTAATTTATTTAAAAAAAATACTTAAACCTATCAATGCTCTTTGAGAGATGAAATTTTTCCTGCCCTATACTATAAATAAACCTTAAAATAATAATCAATATGACGTTTCATGACAACTCGGTCATCCATGCAATCCCTTGATCCATTCCATTCCAAAAATATTATTTAGAAGGTTTATGCCATCTCATCCTAGCCAAACAACAAAGTTCACCATTCAATTTGCCTCACATGGAAACCGAAATGCAAGGGAATGTGTCAAGGGAAAATTATCAATGTAAAATACTCACCTTCCCATTTAGACAATTCCATATCCAAATGGATTAAGTACCATTGTGGCACCTTGGTATGCATTAAATACACATGGGCAAATTATTTTTTCAATTAAAACCCATGCTGAGAGATAATTTGGGTTCCAAGTGTTTTGGACCATTTGGATAAAATGTCCATTTACAAGGTGGAACACCTATGGGTGTCCACATGGAGTTCTAGTGATGTATAAACCCCCAAAAACGATCAAATTCATCAATATCATAGCAGTAGGTTCATTTATAAATGAAGGAACTGACTTAATTATGAATCTTGACAAAGGACGACTCATGGAACAATGAGATTAAATATAAAATGACAAAACCTCAGATGGAAAACTTTGTGACCTACTAACATAGGGCCATAAATTATGCCATGACTGATATCAACCTCAGATTTGAAGCAAGTTTGACGAAATTTGAGTTTTAGTCCAATGCCCTAAAAATAGGGCATATGAGCCGAAAACCAAAGAGCGTAATCAATGGAGAAAATAATTGAGACAGAAGTAGATAGACTAGAGTGGCTTACCCATAGGGAACCAATTCCACCAATAGATTAAGTATTGGACACTGGACGAAGCCTCTAGCTCAATGCCTAGCTTGGAGGGGTTCTTGAGCTCAATGAGAGGAAGGAGGGAGGTTCTGTCTACAGGAGGGTGAGGAAATATGTTAGATGGTTTTAAATTATTAAATGGGAAAATGTAAAATTTCCCCCAAAAATTGAGCTCGCATGGTTTATGCACACAGTTTACCAAACCATACGCAAACCATGCGTGAAGGCTTTTCCACATTCTGCAGCATGTCGCACATATATGCGCCTAGTCCACATGGTTGAAGACAAACCATGAGAACCATCCTACATCCTTATTTTATAGACCTTTGGGCTCTGCACTAGCTCCAGATGCTCCTCGGTCCTTACCTAGGCTGAAGAAAACCTTTAACATGTTTAATGGAATTATTCACAGAAAAAAACCAAAGATCTATACCTTGGTCAAAATTCATGTTGTTACAACATCCTATTCTTATAGAGACTCGTCCTTGAGTTTTCATTCTCAGAGTAAACTGGTTCTATCAACAATGTGTTCTGGCCACTGAGACTATATATCAGCTTTCTGTTCTAAAATCTTGTCTTGTACCTGGTCGTGCTACCATATCACCCATACAAGAGGAACATACAATCCCCAGAGTGGTTTTATGCTCTAATCAACAATACGAACTGGGTAATACTCAAAGGAAGCATCAATATCTATCTCAATATCTTCAGGCTGAAAGAGATGAGATGGGTCTGGATAACATCGACAAAGCCGAGATATATGGAAGAAATCATGCATAGACTAGTATATCGCGAGAAGATTCAACTGGTATGCCACTGATCTAATCTACTTTATAACCTATAATGGTCCAAATAACCTTGGTGATAACTTACCCTACATCGGAATATATCTATGGCCCAACCTAGGTGATACTTTCATGAAAACCTGGTCTCCAACCGTGAACTCAAGTAGTCATTGACACCTATTAGAATTAGATTGTTGCCTATAATAAGCTATCAACATGCACTTATAAACCAGTTGGACCTTCTATAAAGTCTAAATCATGAGACGAGGCCTAATAATATCTTATTCCTCTACCTCTAGCCAGCACAAAGGCAAGAAACATTCCATATCATACAAGGCTTCATATGGATCCATCTCAATGGTAGCTTGGAAGTTATTATTATAAGAAAACTTGAATAGGGGAATATGTTTCCTCTAGTAACCCCAAAATTAAAGAATGCATGCACAAAGCATATCCTATAACACCTGTATTTTATACTCCATCTAACCATCTATCTATGGGTAATAGGTCATTCCCAAAATAATCTACATTCTGAGGCCATTTTTAACCCCTTACAAAACAAGATGTGAAACGTGTGTATCTGTCAAAATTGATAGAATGAGGGGATCCATGAATAAGTAACACCTCCTTGATGTAAATTCTTCCCATATCATCTATATAAAAGGTCTCTCACACTGGTAAGATGTGTGTGACCTTCTTTTGATGATCAATGAAAACCCACAATACATCATTGCCACAAGTTGATCTAGGTAGACTGGTTACAAAGCCCATCAAAACATCATCTCATTTCCACTTTGGAATGGAAAATGGCTGACGTGTCCCTTCCAAATTCTAATGTTACACCTTAACTTGATGAAAGATGTAACATCACATGATGAAATATGTTATCTCACATTTCATGTTAGTCCACCTACATTAACGTTCTAGATATTAACACATTTTGTTGACCATAGGGTGAAATTTCCATGATGAGGCATGTGAATCCCTCATCATATCCTCTCTAATATCTTCTCGGACCCATATTCTCCCATAGAATAGAAGAGTGTCATCCCCAATGACTGTCCATTCAAAATACATGTCTTCATCTGGAACACTTTCTATTAGGAAAAGACCTTCAGGATTAGATAAATGTATTGACCATAATTTTTCCAGAAAAGTATATTTCAACACCACAGTTGAGGGAATGGTCTTACCATGATTCTCCAAAACCTCCACATGCATATCCGAGAATAAGTCCATAATATTCCAATCATCACTGGATTTCTGAACCACTTGACTCTGAGTCTTATAGACCATATAATTGGCTACTAAATTCCATTTCCCTATAGTGTAAAAAAGTGCAAAATCAAAATATTTCCAGTACTCGTACCACCTACTCTACCTAAGATTCAAATCAAACTATGTGAAAATATATATGAGGATTTTTTAGTCTTTGAACACCACAAAATTCTATCCCAAGAGATAGTTTATCCAATAGAGTAAGTCATGTATGACCGTAGTAAGCTCAAGGTCATGTTTCGGGTAATTCTGCTTGTGAGGTTTCAACTGACAAGAACCATTCACATGGAATCACTTGTCCTACATCATAATTGCTCTAATACTGACACATAACACATCACAGTAGACTTTATATGCCTTTACTATATCTAGAAGAATTATTATTGGTTCTTAAGTAATTATACCCTTCAACTCCAGAATGGAAAATTTAAAAGATTTCGACCATTTGAATTTCACACCCTTCTTCATCAAGAATATAAGCATTGATGGAAGGCATGAGAAATATTGAATGAGGTATATGTAGTATTTTGAAATCCCCAATAAACATAGAATATCAAATAAGATCTTAAGATACTCCCAATTAACCACAACCCTCATATTCTATAGGTCAACAGAAACTCCTAAATCTAAGATGATATGACCCAAGAAGTGAACTTTATCAATATAGAAGTATCATTTAAAGAGATTAGAATAGAATTGATGCTAAATTAGTGTATTCTACATGATATCAATAATGGTCTCATGATCATGTTTGGAGAAATAATTAACAAATATATCTTATTTAAAGAAAACCAAAAATGAATCCAAATACAGGTGAAACCCGATTCATAAGATCCATGAAGACATCGGGTGTGTTTGTATGTCTGAATGAAATAACCAGGTACTAATATAGACCAGAACTACCCCTGAAAGATATGTGAGGTATTTTTGGAGTCCTAACACAAACCTGATGATATCCTTACCTTAGATATATCTTTGAAAATACCTTCAGTCCTCGAATATGATTAAAGAGTTAATCTATTCTAGGAAATGGATATCGATTCTTGATAGTCATCTGTTTTAATAGAGGGTAATGCAAAAAAATCATAAGAGTACTATATGCCTTCTTGGAAAAGAGTAAAGGTGAACCCCAAGAATAATGGTTGGGGTATATATATCATGTCACCTATAGATACTCCAACATAGTTTTGAGTAACAAAATCTCCTTGAGTGTCATCCTATAAGGAGGAATGATTACAGGTGATGTTCCTGGCATGAGCTCAATAGTAAACTCTATTTCTCTCACTAGAGGTAGACCAGATAAGTCCTCAAGAAAAATTCATCTGAATCAATCCACTACCAGAGGAATGAAAATGAGTTATAACCCTTGGTCATCGAGGTAAATACTAGAAACTTGTCTTGTAACACTACCCATCCTCTACTACTCAGGTCCTGCTAATGTCGCACTATAATCCCATTATCCCTTATACACAAGCCTAATTCCCTATGGTGATGTAAAAAATCACCCTTCGATTATAGCCGTAAATACGGGCTCTGTAGGGAACTAACTAATCCATCCTGATGATTTCATTGAAACTTATCATATAGAGAACTCGCGGGTTCCATTCAAATAGGTAACTGCCTATCTCATGAGGAAAATTCTAGAATGAGTGAACACCATATGAATAGATAGCTAAGGATGTATCTAGCATCATAAATCCAATATAGAACTCAACTTCGAGGACCATAATTTCAATTATCTACACAGATATGAATGGGTGAGATGAAACTATATCAAGAAAAGTAGAAACTAAAGTGGATTCTACAAGAATAGTACCTCGTATAATATATTGTCTGGTTCTCTACTCCTCTGGTGTAGGCTGGAATGTATATAACTGACCTATACTACAACCATGAGTCACTTCCTAACTAACTTGAGAAGGTTCACTATACTGGTACTGATAATCATACGCAAGGTTACCTCTTCCTTGACCACCAACTCTGCCTAAACGACCTAAAATATTCTAGCTCCTTAACTATAGTGATCCTACTGACCATACTCCCAATAGAGGAGCAGGTGGAGATCCCTACTCACTAGGAACTATAGATAAATTACTACAGAAATGGTGTAGATGGCACATCCTTCCAAAACCTCTACACTCCACTATATTTCACATACACTACCTCCTATAATGTCCTTTCACTCTATACTGGTGAAAGATATGAGAACTACCCCAAAAATGAGCCTGACCTTTGTTACCACTGCAAGATTCTTCAAAACATCATTTTTTCCTAGAATAAAATCCACTAAAATCATTAGGTTTCAAACCGAAATGGATTTCACCCTCAACATCTGTCAGATTTCTATATGTAATTGGGGCCTTGTTGTCGATATCATAAATTTTCTTCATTCTGAACACATTGACTTGCGACTGGATGGTGAAAAACACCTTATCCTCAAATCTCTATGCAGACATCATATCATCAGTATCTAGATAAAGAGAAAAATTTCTCACCATAATGAAATGGGATGAGTAATCCATAACAAACATGGTCCCCTACTGTAGATTCCTGAAATATCTAGCTTTGTCAGCCCTTAATGTCTGGGGAAAAAGTATTCCTATAATATAGTGTGAAAATAATTAAATACCATATCTCTATGATGGTATTCCTGGGTGACTACAACACACCACATCTTGGATGAATCAAATATTAGGTTAGAAGCTATATTGACCCTCCATTCTAGAGTTATCTCTAGTTGCTCGAATATAGACAGGATATCCTCATCCCCAGACTCTATAGCAAGTGGTCTACTATCCCTCGAGAAAGTTAGAGGATGTTTTTGCTAAAACAACTGAGTCAACTCTTCCATGATTGGGGTTAGTAGCACTCTGTCTTTCATATTCATCATCATAGAAAAGAAACCCTCTCAAAACTAGGCATCATCTCCTAACTCAGGTATATGAAGAGGAACCATGGATGGATCTATTTGAAGAGAAACTAGATGCTGAAGTCCTACAACCTAAGAAACATTACCTTCACCACCTTCAGGACTCACGACCTGAGGACATCATGGAGTTATAACTCAATAATTCCAAATGAATGTCTCAAAATAAAAATTTGTAATTTAGAAGATTAATTTCAACAAACTAATATAGGTACTAAATCCTTCCTATAAGAACCACTACACCTATCTTCCTACTTCAAAAATCCAATACTAGATGATGGAACAGTCCATAATGGTCATAAGAATGGGGAAACACCCACTACCCACCACTAAGGATGGGTCTATGTCATGTTTATATGTTAATAATGTGCAAGATGTTTTTTATCGAGTTAAAATCCATTACCCATTTGAAAGTTTGCTCCTTAGAACATTAAATGCATTTAAATTACCTAAATCCAATGACATGTCTTTTCCGGGCCCATAAGATCCCAGACACCTTATGAAACAAACTATGACACACACTTGTATGTCATCTTCATCTAAAATTTTCTTATCCATGAAATATTTTTCATTTCTCAAATGGTTGAGCTAGATGGTATTCTGTTTTCCGATCCATAAGGGCCCATACATCTTAGTAATCAAAAAGTGGAACCCACTGAACTCACACCAAATAAAGATCTTGATCCTATAAGATGTTTCATCACAATTATATATATTTATAAAAGGTAAAAAAATATAAAACATGAAATTATTGCTGAAAATGTAAATGTGACATGAAAAAATGCACGTCATATTCATATTTTTCCTGTCATGATGTATTTTCAAATATATACCCCTCATTTTATCAGGTTGAGAAAAGAAATAATAATTCCAATATCATAAAGATAAATAATCTTATAAGTCATGTGAAGATCCAAATGGTGAAATGATATCCATAGTAAATAGAAAAATCAATAATATCAATAATTAAAGCAACTTGACCCTTACCCTGTACATGGGTTTGTGACACCCAAGAATATCTTGTGACCAAGTCCCAAGAATTCCTATTCTCAAATCCATTTTCACCAAATAGTCAATCCAGAAAAGAACCCGCTATGATGCCAATTTTGACATCCGGGACCTGGCTTCCAATTAACCCATGCCCTAATCCCAGTTGGCCACCTGACCCCTAGAACATCTCCCCATAATCTAGGGGATGCCGACTAGCAGTGGGGTGTTTAGGTAGAAGAGAGGAGATACATTACCCCCATTTTAGAGTACATTACAGATACAATAGAAATAACCAGTAGCCAAAGCATAACCAATCAGATTAATACAATGAAAAAGGAGAATAAATAGATACATCAGAAGTATGAATAACTAATTAGCATAGAAACATTCATGTAGGTAGTGTTTGATATAGATATGTATGCATGGAATGTTTGTACAAAATGGAAGTAGAAAACAAAAAAGCAGACATGATAATAAAAAGGTAAAAAATAAAACAAAATCCAAAAGCTCCTCCATAGAATCTCGAGCCTAGGTATGATCCTCTACTCCTAAGTTCAAACTAAACAGTAAGAATCAATAGTGATAAGAGTTGTTCTTGCCTATATCCATACCTATTGGAAAAAATTATTCTTTGGTTCCAAACATGGCCCGAGTAGTGTGTAATATTGATCTTAGTAGGCCACCAACAACGGTGCCTACATGTAATTTGAGTTGAAGCTCATAAGTAAACAATTTTCAGGTAATTTATATAAAGTAAGAAATGTTGAATAGATAAAGAATCTCATGCTCATGTTCATAAAGGATAGCTGATGGGTCTACCTACTTCATCTCATGGATCGTAAGTTTGAACAATTCACCATATGTGTATATATATATATATAGGTTACCACTATAATGAGGTAAACATGCATCCTTTCCATTTATGTATATTATAGATAGAATTGGGTAAGAATGATTCCCACCCATGTGGAGATTTTAACTGGCATGGGTTAAGCATGCCTCATGTCTATACATATATAGAGGTTATCACTGGCATGGGGTAAGAATTCCTCCCACCCATATATACCATAATCTAGAATGGGTTATGAATTCTTCCAATCCAAACATCTATATCATAATTCATAAGCATAATAATTTCATAAACATTCACACTATATTATGTAAGGCAAACCATCTTACATCATTTCAATTTAAATAAGAAAACCATATTAATCAATGCCTTTATAATAAAACATAATAAGAGAAAGGAAATTCAATCCCTCAATCCATTTCTTTAAATCCATATTATTTAGAAGTTTTATTCCATCTCATATTATCCATCCAAAAAAATCCAACATTAAATTTTCCTAACATGGAAACCTCACTTCAAGGCTAGGTGTCAAGGACAAAGTGGCAAGGTCAAATAATGACATGCCCATTTGGACAATTGCAACACAAAAGGGACTAAAAACCATTGGGGAACCATGGTTTACATCAAATACACGTGATAAAATTACTATTTCAATTCAAAATCAAGGCAGGAGACAATTTGGGTTCCAATCATTTTGGCCCATTTGGAAAAAATATCCATTTTTGAGATGAAACACCTATGGGTGTCCAAATAGAGTTCTAGTAATGTATAAACCCCTAAACAAGATCAAATTCATCAATTTCATAAAACTAGGTTCATTTAGACATCAAGGAACCATAATTATTATGATTGGAAAATGTCGGCTCATAGGAAAATGATATTAAATAGAAAATGACCAAAACTCAAATGGAATACTATGTGACCACCTACCATAGGGTGTTATAAGATTCCTTTCTTGATATTTACCACATATGTGAAGCGGGTTGGAAGAGATTTGAGTATCAGTCCAATATTCTGAAAATAGGGAAACCTTATTTCTAGGCAAGGTGTCATGGCCGAAGTGTCAAGGTCAAATACTGACATGCCCATTTGGACAATTCCAACTCAAAAAGGGACTGGGAACCATTAAGGCACTATGTTATACTTCAAATACACATGATAGAATTACTATTTCAATTCAAAACTAATCCAAGAGATAATTTAGGTTCTAGTCATTTTGGCCCATTTGGCCAAAATGTTCATTTTTGAGGTGGAACACTTATGGGTGTCGACATAGAGTTCTAGTAATTTCTAAACCCCTAAACAAGATCAAATTCATAAATTTCATAACACTAGGTTCATTTATACATGAAGGAACCAACCTAATTATGGTGTTTAGAATAGGTCGGCTCGTGGAACAACGAGATTAAATACAAAGTGACCAAAAATAAAACGGAAAACTATTTGAACACCTACATTAGGGTGTTAGACGATGCTTCGCTTGATATCAACCACATATTCAAAGTGGGTTGTAAGAGATTTGAGTTTCAGTCCAATGTATTGAAAATAAGGCATGTTATCTTAAAACCAAATAGCAGAGTCGATGGTGAAAATAACAGAGATAGGGGTAGAACGACTAGGGAGCCTTACCACTAGGGAACCAATACCACTGGCGGATCAAGGATCAGACACCAGACAAAGCCTCTAGCTCAAAACCTAGCTTGGAGGAGTTCTTGAGCTCAATGAGAGGAATATGGGAGGTCTTTTCTGCAGAAGTGTGTGAAAATAGGTTAGATGATTTTAAAACATTAAAAGAGATAATTGTAAATGTTCCCCAAAAAATATTCCTCACACGGTTTATGTGCATGGTTTACCAAACGGTGCACAAACCATGTGTGAAGGATCTGCGACCTTCTATAGCATGTCGTATGGTCGTGCACCAAGTTTTCACAATTGTAGACAGATCATGTGGACCAACCAACAACCCCCTTTTCCGGACCTCCTAGCTCTGAACCAGCCCCAGATGCTTCTCATGCCTACTATAGGTTGTAGCACACCTTTACCATGTTCAAAGTAAAGATTCAAAGTAATAAAACAAATATCATTACATTTTTCAAATGTCATGTCTTTAAAATATAATGATTTTTTAAATTGAGAGTAAAATGGAAGAAAATTTAGAAGAAGAGTTTTCTATAATTAGTTTTTCATTTTCATAAAAGTCAATGTTTCAAGTCACTTAAAAAACGTTCCAAGAAAGTGAAATAAATAAATTTAAAATGATACCTTTAAAATAATCTCCAATAATTTAAATTTTATAATAATAAAAAATTAAGTAATTAAATATTTATCATAAGAAAAAAATGTTGGTGTGTGAAATAAAATGGATTTTAACATTTTTTAGCAGTTTTAATAAAAAACCCACATATAAGAAAGAGTAAAAAAAATATTTTTAAAAAAATACAAAGAGGAATAAAAATTTTATATTAATATATATTCCTAGATTTAAAAATAATAAAATAAACATTTATTTTAGTGAGAATATTGACATGGAAGAGAAAGAGTTGTTAGAAGGGATCAAAATTATTCTAAACTTCATCATATTTCTATTAATAAAGAATTCATCAATGAAGAATATTATGATGTGAAAATGAATATTTACAAAAGATAAATAGAAAAGACCAAATTAAATAATTAAATTTTAATATATGGGAAACATAGAACTATATATTTAGGGGATAAAGTTTTTGATTCAATGAAAAGAAAATCGAGCTCACAACACCCTCAAAACCTTGGAATCATATGAAATAAAAGAGCATAAAAGAGGGATTGTGAATTGGTCTTGTAAATAACATAATTAAAATTAATTTACGATAAAATAGTTCAATGGGGTAGTAAATTAACAATGTTAATTACAACTTGGTTCGTAAAATAAAAACATGCCTCATTGAAGAGGAATTCAGATGAAATACCTTATAATGGATTCCAATTAGGTTTGACATGGTATAACCTCATGTATGATTAAAATAACCATATTAATTAATTATTTAAAAACCATTTTCATATTTTTTACCATTCATACTATATTTATAATAATTTACTACATATATATTAGTTAGTTATAGTTTATTTTCATCATTAGATGTTATTTGTTTAGTTTATTCGATACTAGTATTATAATGGCGATATTGTTTATTGTTTATTGATATAGAGTTCATAATTATAAAATTATAAAATATAGTGTAATCATTGTGGTTCAATGATTTATTTAGTCTAATTTTCTTTGAAAGAAGGCATGGTCATGTTTTGTGAAAATGGAATTCCTGACGAACTAATTTTAGGTAATTTGGTGATTACAATAAGTTAGTTTATATAGATAATTCATTATTTTTTGTTAAACATGAAGAAAAAAATAACATAATTTACCATTTAATATCATATATTACTATTAATTAATTTTCCATAGTCTTCATTGTTTTAAATTTATATCATTGATCATGTACGTCATTAAATTGATCCAAACCAGAACATGTTATAATATACGAGTTATTATGACTATAAACATTATTATTTAATTATAATATCATTATTACAGAAGTAAAATGGTATTATTTTGGAATTATTAAGATTAATAATCTTATTAGAGGAGAGGTGGATGAAAACAATAGATATAAAAATGTTAGGGAGTGGGTAATACTCATGTTGAGGGTTTGATTCTTCCCTTAGAGGACCACTTGGAATTGGAAAGATTGCGAACCTTTATTGGGATAATAGGATTCCAAATATGAAAAAAATGATTAAGAAAAGGGGAAATAGGTTGGAATTAAAAAGTAATTTTAATGATAGTATTGTTTTAGATTGGGTGAATGTGATCTCCTTTTATAGGTGAAAATGATGGACATTTATTTATAGACATATGTTTGGTGAAGGGTAAGGATGGAATCACAAGTGAGTTCAGTGATTTATTTAAATAAATATTTGTTATACATGTTAGTTTGACTTCCACAACTAAAAATGGTTTTCTATAATTTCTATTTTCATGTTGATTTTATAAAATTCAATACATTGAAGATTACCTTTTCACCCTTTGTTAACTTGTTTAATTATTTACCATGGTAATTATGTTTAACTAAAAATATAAGATGACCATTAATACCAAATTTTAATTAAATTATTCAGAATTTGGAATCCATTTGATCTAATTGTAATATTATATATAATAAAACTAAATTTTAAATTTAAACATATAATATTTAAAAACCATTTTTTAGAAAAATGAATTTTTAAAATATTAACTCTTGTTAAAAAATTTTCTATCAATTAATAATTTAAATGAGTGTTAATATATTTATTTCTTTTATAAAAAATTTTATTATAATAATCCTTTAAAATTTATTAATTTATTTTATTAATATAAAAATAAAAAATATATAGGAATATATAATCCCTAAAATTAATTATTTTTAGAATTTAATGATTATATTCCTAGTAGATTATTTATTTGTAATAAATTATTGAATTTTATAAATATATTTGTATTAAATACACCTTTTATTATTTAATTAAATCATTCAAAATTTTCTAAAAAATTATTAATGTGTTGAAATACATGTAATATTTATTACATTAATAGTTACTTGCTTATATCATCCTAATTAATACTTACAATCCCTCTCAAGAATTATCTATAATATATAAGGGTAAGGTAAAAAATATTTCAAGTCAATTGTAGTGATTCACCTAGAATGGATCTCATAGTGATTTCCATGAGCATTTACTACTTCTGTAGATGATTTCAATCAAGCCGTACTTTTTGAAGTTTGACTTGGGATTGGTCGAGGTAAAACCATAGTGAGGGTACCTCCTTTCCAAGATCGAACAAATGTGCCTTGTAAGAAATAATACCATAGATTTATTCCATTTTTCTACTTTCTATAAATATTTCATAATAACGGTTTTTCTATTTATTCTCATAAATTCAACAGATATGTTATAGTGATAATATTTAATAATTTTATCACATTATTATATCACAATTATTTTTTTTGATTTTCATATACAAAAATATATTCAAAACAACATTTATTCAAAGGTATAATAAACTATAAAATCATGTTTAGTAAGATTATAACCCCTTAAAATAATTTTATAGTTAAAATCTAGTTAATTGAATGGAAATAAGTGAGGGTAAAATTTTCCCATCACATCTTTAGTTTCCCAGATAACTTCATAAAACATATGATTTCACAAGAGAACTTTGATTGGGTGAGTGATATTTCTAAAAAACATTATCTCTTTGATATAAAATCTGAATTTGTTATTCCCCATAAGTGATATCATCTTCTAATTACACATATTAGGTGTTTAGTACATGTGATGGATTTCATATGTATTTTGTCAAAAGTGATAAATAGAACACATCATATACATAGAAGAGGTTTGGGGGGAGGGTTAAGTGATAATCTATCGACCCTATATAGTCAGTAATCTTAAAGTGAGTAATTTATCAAGGGTTTGAACATCCTTTCTTTCTAAATATCATTACTCTCTTGTAATGAGATATTAAAAAAAATACATTATCACAAACTTTTAGTTCTATATCACATGGATGATTATCATCATAAGTCTTATGTTTAAATTTTGATACATTCATATATTCTTGGATGGTTTACAACTTATCTATATTCTCTTAGACATGATCATATCCCAATAGTTTACTTTCCCTGAATTCATTGCAACATGTCTAAGTTCTATATCTCTTCCCATATAGGGCCTCATTTGGTGCCATTTGGATTCTAGGGTGGGAAAGATTATTATATTAGAACTCAAATAGAGGAAGATATTGGTCCAAAATTCTTTTTAATTCCATTGAGATATATCTCATCTTATCCTATGGTGTTTTAATAGTCCTCTCATGTTGACCATTAGTTTTAGGATAGTAGTTTTTGATGAATTTTATCTCTAAATCCAATGCTTTGTGACGAATTATCCATAATTTTGATGTGAACTTAAGATCTTGATCATATATAATTTAAGGTGTTTTTCCATGTAGCCTTAACTCTTCATCTGTGTAGAACATGGAATGTTTATAGAGTTAGAAATCCTTATGAATAGTAATTAAATGTTCCAACCTTGTAATTAGATTAACCACCGCCCAAATAAAATAATTACCTTCATAATTTTTAGAAAGACTAATGAGAAATTAATTTTTTTGTTCTCCTATTTCCATAATATTATATAAAATGGTCGTATCATCCACATTGTCATTTTTTCTCCCCTTAACATTCTAACACACTATGAATTGAGATATATAATACATGATGTCCTTTTTTATGGTATCTCACAAAAACTATTTCTAATGATCTATATGTATCTTTGTTCTTAAAGGATTGATAGAGAATTATGAGTTATATGAATCAACTAATAACCCTTTCATCAATTATGGTTTTTAAGGGAAACAAATTAATTTAATTAATATTATGAATCTCATAATTTTATAATTTAACACTAGGATATTTCCTACCTTCTCTAGTGGATCCATATTAGCAATATATCTTTCTTTGAAGAATAGTCCTTTAATTTTTGGATTTATGCCTTACATTTTGATTTCCATATCTATAATTTGAATATTAAAGAATATTATTCCCCATTAAATCCTCATCAATGATATGTTATCATGATCCTTTATACCTAGAGCATATTCTACCTTGTTTTCCTTCCCCGGATGGTAATATATTGAGTAATCATTGTCTTTGATTAACTCTAAGAATATCCTTTAGATAATTTTAACTTGTAATGACCTGTGTTTCTCAGGGTATTTAATTTAGAATAAATTTGAATTTTTCTTTCCAATATGGATTTAATTTGAGATCCAATGATCAGATTAATATTCCAAGATACTAAGTAGCTTGAATAGATTTTTGTGGTATGATGATCATGCCTTAAGAAGTATTTATAGGGATTATATGAGAAACAATGCAAGGTCGAGGGGAATTAACCCTATTTTTAGTTATAGGTAATTCACTAAAGGGGAAACCATAGTATAGGGATCATCATGGTGTAGGGATAAACACATAGATGGGAATGGTGCCTGGGGGTTTTGAGGGTAATAGTTCCTGGGTGAGTGCTTGGTTTATAAGGGCTTTTCCCCATTGAAAATGAGATGGTAAAATTCACATGGAGGTGACAATGGTGTGATATAAAATAAAATGGATCTTAGTCCTTTGTTGTGGAAGCTATGAATGTCAGTCTTGGTGGTGTCCAAGTATTTTAGTTGGTGTAGGTGATGGAAATCATGGTGCCTTGAGATCGTCCCTGTAAAACATAGGCAACAAAACACCTCTTTTAGAGGGTGTGGTGTGTGGAAAATGGATTGAAGGGATTCCCATCAATGTGGTGATGACCATTTAAGGTGGTCAAGGTTTCTTTACAAAATGGAAAGTAAGTAGGCGCCACATTATAGTTATGTGTATCAGGGGTCCTTTACGGGATTCCTGGTTGTGAACCACAACATAATGAATCTTGTGGTCCACCCATTCTTTGTTAAAATAGAGGAAACCCTATTTTTACCATATATATTTTAAAACTGTCACCTCTCATACTTTCTTATCACACACATCCAATCCAAGGATTGATTACTACATCCTAATTTCCTAGAACCCCATATAAATAGGGTGGGTTTCATTGTATTTATTTGTTTATTAAAGGTGATTCCATCCTTTTGATCCTCTATTCTTACTCTCCTTTATCTTCTTCTCATTATGGAAGATTTGGATTTGAGTTTCATCAGTATTTCCACCCAACCATGATGTAATCTGGTGATAATGATGGGGATTTACTCAGAATAGATAGACGGTATCTCGAAAGGATGATTGTGCATCATTGTGTAATGTTTTTTAAAGTTAAAAACCATATAAATTTATACGGTATTTTTGATTTAATTTAATTTTTTTGGAAAATTAATTAGATCAAAATGTAAGGTAATTTGGTCATGATATGTCAGTAGTGGAGCATGAACCTTATAGGAGTGGTTAATCATTGTTTCAGTGCTATGAGATTTGCAGAGAGTGATTAGGAATTTTTGAATATAATAAATAACTGTTTAATTATTTATAATTATTTTTAATAATGGAATTGATTTCATACTTTAGGTATGGGTGTGTGTCATGAGTGTACCACACCCCCTGGATCAGGATTTTAGTGATTTTTTATGGCTCACTGAGCTTTTTAGTGTATTGAGTAATTAAATTAAATTGTAAATTCAATTGTAAATTGTTTGATTAATTATAATTTGATTATAATTAATATAATTGTATGTATTTGAATGATATAGGTCCTATTTTTGGTTTATGATGTCCATTTGGGCTCGGATGAGCTCAAATGATACTTTTGAGGACATGAACATATGGAATTACTCCATTGTAATATATATAGTCCCTTTAATAGGAAAATTTAGTAAATTCTTTTTATTTCTTTATGCATGTGATATATGGCCTCAATAGTGAGGTTGATTGATATTTTATATAAAATTATTTTTTTCATTAAAATGAATTTCTTAGTCAGAAAAAAGTTTTAAGGTGAATGAAATATCCTTGTGTACTGTCTTGATTACCATTGCTATCAATGGATGAGGCATTGAAAACAATTTTATTCTATGTGATACTTGTAATATGATGGGTGTTCATTAATTAAAGTTAGAATAACATAGTGCCCCTAATTTTGGATCCCTTAGAATCCACCTAGTAGAAGAGTGTGATGGATGAGAATGGTTGGCCCAAGTAGAGAATAATGCATGGGGTGAGTGTTCTTTCCCCCTTGAAATCGATTACCTATTTGGGTAGACCTTGGGTTAGAATTATATATTGGTTGGGAATATAGGGACTGACCTATCATAACCTTGTAAATTAGAATGGTCTTTAGGAAACCCCTCTAGAGTGATGATAGGGTTTCTTATATAGTGGATCTAGTGTGTCCATGAGATGATTATTAATAGTTTAAGGGATGTTTGGGCCTCTTAGGGTTGAGTGTTTCCCCCAACGATGAGTTTGAAATCAAGTGAATCATGTAGATTTTCATTGTATTATTTGACCTAAGGGACCTTGGTGGGTTACCTAGTAATATATGGACACTAGAGAGTGTTTGTATGAGAAAAGAATAATAAAAATTTTGGTGTGACCTTAGAACCTAAATTGATAGTGTGAGTCTGGTATGGTTTTGTGATGATGATAGGTCATGAGATTGAGTGACTGGCCTCGGATAGGTGTGATAAGTTTGGAATAATGGATAACCCTAGTGAGATATACTAGAAAAGTTGATATTAGTAGGAATTAATACTCAAAAAGATGTATATAAATAAATGGAAATCATTGGATGTTTTCATTGGATATTTCTTTTGTGCCTGATACTATATGAGATGGATGGAGGGGATGCACTACCCCCCACCCCCCCTCGATGAGATGTATACTTGAGATGATCTGGGACGGATTCACATCCCCTGAGTGATAATTATAAAATGAGATATTGTGGGAGGGACACATTTTCCCTGACAAGAGGTATATGTAAGAAGATATAGAAGGAAAAAAATACCCCTAGAGTGATTAGTATACATTCATATGCCTAGGATATTCTCCTGGGATCAAGTTTTAGTTCCTAATTCTATTGGATTCTAATGACATTACCCTTGGATCATACCCCTGAGATTGATTATATAGGATGAATAGTAATTTTTACTTGGATTTAATCGATGATCGTAATACTATTGGATACCTTGGACTTACTACTTGTATCCAATTTTTGATCCAAATGCTATTAGATTTTCATGGACTTTCTCTTAAAAATAATTTGTGTGATTTATATTTGTTGGAATGGTTTTGTTACATGCTTATAGAATCTTTGACACCATCCAAAGCAGGTATATTCAATATCACATGTGATCATCAAACTAAAAGATCTAAAGTGGTTATTTATTTATGATTATATCATTTATTTATTTATTTATTTTGATTATATCACTTGTGAACATGAATTTCACTACTGATTTTATATGATATTGTAATAGTGGTTTCCTACCAAGTTGTACTCACACCCTAATTGGGTGGCCATGGCACATGGGTACCGAAAAAAACCTCATTGTTTGTAACATCGAGTTATGAAGAGATTTGAGGTTAAATGATTGAGAGATATAACTCAGATGGAG
The DNA here is from genome assembly GCA_963277665.1 of Viscum album. Classification (NCBI taxonomy): domain Eukaryota; kingdom Viridiplantae; phylum Streptophyta; class Magnoliopsida; order Santalales; family Viscaceae; genus Viscum; species Viscum album. The sequence continues at coordinate 626,186,400 of OY728134.1, read as the reverse complement.
TTAGAGAGTGGATTGAGGTATGGATTGGTGATAATAATATATCTGGGAAATTTTATTTATTTTATTTATTGTATTTGTGATCGACCTAGTGGGAAATCAACTATTATGTGCTAGCATGACCATGATCCATTATGACTACCTACTTCTACATAGAATTTATTATATCTTACTATATTTTATTTCAATTGTATCATTTTATTGTATAATATGAACGATGTTTAGTTATTTATAATGTGTTCCACTCTGATATGAGGTTATAGTCTCTCTACAGTAACACCCTATACCATCACTACTAGTCGGTAGCCTCTGGAATACGAGGAGGCACACTTGAGGTCATTGTAGAAACCTCTCTAATCTAGGCACCTCTTAGTGGTTTTGACTAAGGGAGGATGTTAAAAAGTTTTATTAGTGTGTTATTTTCTTTTATATTAATATTTTGGATATCAATGGATATATTATTTGTTTGTTGTGAACTCATTTTTTGATATGAAGACTAGGTTATAAATGGAGCTGTATTGTTATTCTTTTTTTCTTATTTTAAAATTATATGATTTCACTTTGAATGGTGAAAAATTGTTCTAGTAGTTATGATTTTTTTTTTCTGTTGGCACACTAGAAAGAGGATAATGTATATGCATCATTTTAGGTATAGAGGGATCACATGACATTTTCTGGAATGTTTCTGATTGATATCACTAACAAAAATGTTTAGTTTTTCAAAGTATCATCATGAACCTATATTGATTTTTCCCATATAAGATATTGTTGGAATTCAAGTTTTAGGTTTTAAAATTATGTGTAAGAAACTATATGGAATATTCCCATATAACCTATTGTTGTAATTCTACTATGCTAGACCACAATATATTTTATCTGATGATAGTTTCTGTTGATTCAGTAGAATGATGATGATGAATATACAAACCCTCTTTTATGGAATGTATTGTGATCCCTATTGGGTTAGGAGAAAAAAATTAGTGCTTAGGTACTAGTTTCAGGAAAATAGTTTCTATTACATAAAGGATCAACAAATAAATATATGGTGTTTTATCATATGGCTTCTTCATGGTATTCTACACAACCAAACTATATGGATATAGTATACCAACATAGATTGTGGTGGGATGAATAAATAATATATGTTAGTGGATGAGATTTTGATATGTGAGGGTGTAGTCTTTTATGAATATTTCCAATGAGAACTAATTAATATGATTGGGTTTATGACTTCATAGGGATATCTAATATGTACACGTGAGAGCATAGATTATGTATTTTAGAACATGATTTTACTTGGGTTAATTGTGACATGGATAGAGTTGTGTTTTCATGAGTTGTGGCCCATGAGAGGTGTGAATTATGCTAAGTTGTAATTTATAGTTCCATTAAGGTAAAGCTTAGGATAGTGATGAGCTAGGTATTATTGTTGAGATTAATTAGGTGAGGGTGTCCAGAGAGATGGGTAAGCTTGGTTTTGTGAGTTCTATATAGATGGAATCACATGTATATTATTCAAGTTTAGAGATTGATACACATGAATTGATAGTTTGAATGTTATATAGGTATGGATATTAATTGACCTTTGGTGATGATGAAAACCTTTAATGCTATTTCTTTTGTATCAATGTTTGTTTTAGAGGGCATGAATTGTAGGATACCTAACCCTATTGATTTCAGGAATAGTTCCTGATGGGATCGTAGATTGTTATCCTAGATGGTTGAATATAGGATTGGTAGAGTATAGGACCACACTTTTTGTTTAGATATCACACCTAGGTTATTCAGTGATCATGTGATTATTATTGGTGAGTGAGATGGATGGCTTGTTGGACAGAAATCTTTGAGGTAATTTTGGTTGGTCGATAATGACATATTATGGTTCAAGTTTAGTGGTTTTTCCATGTGATCCTGGGTTCGATGTCATGAAACTCATGGATGTGTGAGTCAGGTTATGATAAGGTGGTACAATATAATACACCATTGGGTTTAGATGAAATCAATATAGAACATGTTGGTTACACGTGGTTCCATTAAATTATTTTTAATGAACTAGCCCATGATGACCTGACACATCACATGATCTGGCTTAGCATAATTCCTCATGTGCACCTTCATGAACACTAGATGTTGTTGACTAGTGGCGATGGAATAAAAGATATAGTAGGAAGAAAATAATCTCTATTTAGAGTGCAATAACAATGGAAAATAACCAAACTCACACACAATGATGAACATTTGAATATGTATAATAAATGAGATGAAATAGAAACATTATATAATAAATAATGAAATGAAACAAACAATCATATAGAATCTCATACATGAAAAATGTAAAACAACTCGTCTCCCACTAGCCCAACCACATATACAAAATAATCACTTGAAAGTAAAAGAAGCCATCTCTACTACCAACACCAAACCAAACCACTTACTTGGTCTCTATAACTCTTACGTTTCACCCACCTGATTTTGAGACTCCAACCAAGTGGATTACATTGATCAAGAAGAACTAGGGCTCATCCCCATACATCACACAACTTTTTATATAACATTAAATATGACATTAGTTCTGAACACACACACACCACGGTGCACATATAAGGGGTGAGAAATAAATCTCTGTAGGCCACCCCAAGGGTGGACCTATAGTAGGATTTCATATAAAGTGAATGCACATGTGATATACCCAACCCAACTGAAAACTATAGAATATTCCATTAAATAAATAAATTTGAAATAAAGTAGGGATAAACAAAAATATGGAAAATAGCCAATTATGAACTCTATCCTAACACTTGAAGTAAATTTACCCTTGATCTGGCCCATGACAGAGGATTTAAAACACGTGGCTCACCCAACCACATGGACGCCAATGTGTCCGCATGGTCTACATAGGATCACAAAATGTCTAAACCAAAAGTTATGAATGATGGAACCTAGGAAATAACTACAGGTGTCTACAAAATAAAGTGCATCTACCATACTCTAGGACACTAATGGAATGATTAAACTGGAGTCATACCTCTACTCCATACATCTGTGAAACCTTCATGTATTGAATGTTCTGTAGAACAAATCAGGCTCTAAATTAGGTCCTAAAAGAATACAATGTCCTAGGGATAATCCTATAAATATGATCTCTATAGGTAAAGTATCCCATAGGATCATGTATACCCATGGGCCCGATAGATACACTATCCCAGGGAACCCACTCAGGTAATTGAGAACCCACCGCATTCACAACATATAACCTCTATCTGGGGTGTAACACTCAAAAAGAGGGGTGAACTCATCTAGATAATCTATTAGATCTATAATCCATTATAAAAATATACAAAAAAAATAGAATACAATTGGATCAAAACTCAAGTCCAATGCTTGAACCATGAGATATCAAGGCTCACCTCCCCAATCCAAAGTCCTAAGTAGAAATAACCTCGCAAATCTTGTCCAAGGGATAACTAAATGTGTGTTAGTAAAACTCGAAATCACCATCCAAACTGCTAAAAAAATGACTGATCAAACCTTATCCAAAAAAACATAGGGGCCCCCTCAGCACATTATATCTTAGAATCCAAAAAAACAACCATAAGATCTACATGACCCACCTTAGGTCTAAACAAAAAATCGGGGTTCCCATGGTCCCCAAGGCCACGTCATAATGGACATCCAACTGGGGACATCCCTACCACACCCATTATCTCAAGTAATGCCTACAAGAACATCCTCAAATGGTTAAAATCCATATCTTAATAAGGAAACCCCATGAGGGGTTTCTCCATCTCATCCAAAATTATGGGACACACCTAGTGCAAAAATATACCTAATATCCCTCAATATCCTCCAACTAATCCTTGATCAATAACACACCAAAAGGGACGTCTAAATTCATAGGCCCACTAACATGGTATTTCAAGATGGTCTTCATGAACACCTAAGAGTAGGACCCTCCACAAGGTCTCCACGTCAAAAGTAAAACCTCAGGGAAAGGGAGCACAAGAAAACTTCAGTCATAATTCCCAGAAAACAACCCATCCACAGGTTTCAACTCACCCATAAGGTAAAACCAAGCATCACCATTCCACATTATGATCCTAAATTATCATATTCGGAAACCACTAATCAATAGAATATAAACCAGACCATGACGGAATCTTTAAGAGTTCATAAGATTCATCCCAGCATCTCAATGGAACCTAGTTATAACCACCATCTTGTGACATTTGGTGCCCGAGAAAAAACTTATTTGTACGTTATGATAAACATATACTAATTCTATGTATTTCAATAAACTCCTTATCACATCATTATTTTTCTTCAGCGTAACATTTCATGTGATAATGTCCCAAGAGTATATGTCACACTAAAAGTTCATAGTAGTTTCCCACTATGATGAGAACTCAGAAGTTTCATGACACTATTCATAGATATATGTTTTATAGCTGGATAATATCATTTGAGTGACACAAATGATACAGGATATCAGTGGTGGAGACTCACTAGACTTTGAGACACCTTCTCAGGGTGTATGCCCTAGGTGATATCCAGTATGATTTTATGAGAACGAGTCCCAAAAATAAGAAATCCACAATTTTTAGTGTCATTGGATGTTTCTATATGTAGACACGTGTATTGGTCATTATACATTAAGATTATTATTAAAGGGTATTATAACTCGTGTACTTAGATGTATTGGAAGAAACTGTAATGTGACATGTTCATGGAGAGGTTGGATATGTTGGGTGCATCATGAGTAATAATACATTAATGAATAATGTGAGAAAGGATTTTTCCGTTATGTTCCATAAATAATGTTGATATATCAAGCCCTTTGATTGAAATTATATAGCCTCAATAAATCCATGTCCATGGTGTTCTATAGTCGAGTTCAGTTTCCGGGAAGTCAAAGAATGAGAAATCGAGCACAAAGGTTGATGGAACTTGCATGTAACCCTCTTTATTGGATATATTGAGACAAAGGGATTATATTACATGGTAAGCGTTTATATGAGGTGACATGTCGTTGTGACATTATCTTCTTTATGTATGGGTGCCTTGGTTTGTTACTAGATGCTAACCTTGGACTTTTCGCCACTCCTCCTAATGCCACATAGAAAGAGGCCTAGAGGGTCACACACTAAATGTATTCAATATCTTAGTTAAATAATATATTATTTATTATTTAAAAAGTTGAATAAAGATTATTCTCGGCTATGGTTCAATAATTATTCATGGATATCTGATCACATTTATTTCCTCCCTAGTTATTTGAGAGAATATAATACGGGCAGAATTGTTAATAAGTATTTATTTACAATTTAATGATTATAATATTTATATATTTATTGGTGAATAAGGTAGTGATATTTTTTTAACAAATAAATATACATTATTCAAGGTTCAATAAATATAGTGGAGGATTGGCGGACCGAGTTAAGTGCCTGGGGAGAAATAACCATATTTATTATTATTTTATTAAATAATATTTAATTATAACCCGCAAGTTAAGGGAATGTCCGGAAATAATAATGTTTCTGTTATTATTTGACATGGGGGTTTCTCTAGGATTAATAAAAGAATTATGTCACTTATTCAAAATATTTATCATTACCCTAATGAATTAAATGCCTAGTTATATTATTCTCTTATTTTCCAAGCGCTTGCCAAGAAACAATTATTATTTATGTGCACAATGAATTGGATAAAGTATCTCAAGCCTAAAGAGTTCTTCCCTCTCTATGAACCCTCTCAAGAATAAGTCAAATCATATACACTAGATCAAGGAGAACACTTTGGAAGTGGTTCTCAAGATGATCGAAGGAATACATCACAAGTACACGGATCTTCCATGCTTGCACCAAAAGACTCCTTCAGTGACATCCAGAGATACATGAAACACATGTGGATCATCACTAGAGGAGATATACCCTTGATCTCTATAACATAATGAAGGTTCACTACAGATCAGGGGTTGAACGCATCAATGAAGAAAGAATCACCTTGGAGGGAATATTTTGATTTAATTAAATTAATTTTAATCAAAATATGTTGGTATTCTTTCTTGGTTCCAGGTTTCTATTCCTTTTTCTAAAACCTTGATTCAATTTTGTGGATACAGGCATTCATCATTGTATTGATCAATGATTGATCATCGATTATAGAAAAAATACAAGTCGGGCACCATCCCTCCTGCACTTCCACTATGCCTAAAACCTATAAGTGGTATCAGAGTGGCCATATTATTTTTAATAATTATTTAAATAATTTTTTTGATGATTTACACTTTAATAATTCAGTTTTTCATTTCAAGTTTAGTTATTCTTTTAAACTGAATTACGAGTTCTATTTCTTCTTCTATCGTTTCTCACAGATCTAACAAAAATGATTAATTTTAGGATTAAAATTATATCAAGGATCTCATCCAAAGGTGCCAAGGGTTCTTTCTATGTAACACAGAAGTACATGTTGTGTAGTGGAATCTGCATAGCATGTAGTTGTGTTTAGTGAAACAGGTGTAGTTTGGAAATTAATCAAGTCTTGTATATTTATGACATGCAGTGTAATTAATTATTACACTACATGTTGACCAGGACACACTGGTGCCCAATCATCTGAACTACATGTTGTGTGGACCACTAGATATGGCGTGTAGTCTTTTTTGGGTCAGGGTTGGGCCATGTATCCAATACACGGATTAGACGACTAGTGATCGTGTAACGCGATATCAACACGTTTTGTGGTGCACTGGACATGCTGTGTACTCCAAATATTTTCTATATACACCTCACACATCATTTCTTCAGGCACGTAATTCGGATGGACGTTGAGGAGGGTATATGTCGTGTAGTTTGATCTACACGACATTCACATTTTCCAGATTACGCATATTTAAAATTTATAATTATATTACGTAACCCTTGATACTTGTACCATCATGTGAGAATAAAGATGAGACAAAAAATGTGATAGTTGTTTGATATATATATATATATATATAATTAACAACTGCGTAATGTTCAAAGATCTGCACATCATGTATGAGTTGTAATAAAATTATAATTATGAGTGCACACTACATGTCACAATGAATATAGTGTATACAAGTATAATACATGTTGGGTAGTTTTGGATAGGTATTCATCGGGTTACCACCAAGGTACATGTTATTTACAAGGTAAATTTTAAATGAATTCTTTTTTTTTTAAATTACAATGGATGATAATCTCAATGAAATTCACAAAAAATTTAAGATAAAAGGATTGATTAATCAAAGATAATAATGAATCGATTTGAGCATGATTTATCTTAAATTGTAATTATAAAATAATTGATTGATAGTTTTATTACATTCATAGTTAGTTGCTTATATGTGGATTAACATGAGATAGACCAGACCTTTTTATGTGACTGGTTTCCATTTTAATTTATAATAAATTTAAATTGTTGTCCTACATGCCTTCTCTCCTCCTTAATATATAGGGCTTGCATGCACATAGTTTTGTTTAGGTAAACCCCTTTTACCCCTCAACTACATATGAGTAAAATCATATGTAATGGATGGAGCTCCCTTGCTAGTGGAGGCTGTTGATGTTAGGATACGAGGTGAAACCAATCCGAAGAGATACAAAGGTGGATAGGTGTAAAGTTGTAAACACAAACCTAATTGGTTCAAGGTGTTTCTCCCCTATGTCAAGGGTTAGTTTTTCAACCTCTAGATAAAATAACCATTAGAAAAATATCATGATTAAACCCTTTTTTTTATTTATTTGGTTTCTTCATTAGGGATGTATTATTTTGATCACATAATTGATGAATTAAACAAGCATGCAAGATGGAACTAATATATACTATCTGATGAGTAAATATTATCTAATACATGGTTAATCACTTAAGATTATCCCACATAATATTAAAAATCATGTGAAAAGATAATAAATATCAATTTATTCATAAAGGATAAAATCTGTCAATAAAATATTAAGTCTTTGTATCCTTACATTACATTGGTTACAATCAAATCATAGTTCAAAGTTCTTGACCAGCCAAATATTTTGTGATTTCAATTATTGGGGAATTCTAATTTGAGGTTTTGGGTTAAATTTACTTAGTTTACATCAAGGGTTGACCGCTAAAGAAGAAATTAGTGTAACTGAGAGGTAATGGTTGAGAAAAAATAAATTAATAATTTCTGGATTGGGGAGTCCACTCAACGAATCAAGGAACTATGAGTTATTGTAGTTGGAAATTAAAATGCCAACCTAAAAACATTCAAATTTCTTGAACATCCAATGTTTGGGTAATGAGAATGGAAATATATATCCTTTCCACCAAAATGTTTAACCAATAAGATATTCTAAAGCCAGTGGTGAGGGATATTCGGTTTTCATAAAATAGTGGGAGACTAATGAATATTTATTTATTTATTTTACTTAATTTTATGAGATAATGTACTAAAACACTGTTCATATTACTTGTAGAAACAACATTAAAAATTACATCAAACATATTGTTTTGATCCATACTAGAGAATGAAAAAATTGTCACTGGCACTAATTTATAGAAGTAGAAAAGGCACCTTCGGGTCATCCTTCACCATGAAAGGAAACTATATATGTTGTAAGATCTTTTACCAGTTTCACTTGAAAATGAGGAAAGTGATGAGGAGCTCTCAATGTATGAGAATCATCTGAATGATTAGATTGATGTTAATTGCCTCATCCTATCATCCATAACCAATTATCTCTTGAAGAAACATGAAGAAATGGATGCTTATAGCATGATGTATCACCTTTAGGATCTCTATCATGAGATTATGTGACAACAGTGGTATGAGATCTCCAACAGTTCGTTCACCACTAAACATGGAGACTATGCTCTATCTGGGCCTCATGCACTCAAGATTATTGGGTAAATTGATCATCTAGACATATTAGGGATTAAATTCTTGAATGAGTTTCATGTATATCTCATACTATAATTACTTCAAAAGTTTTTTTCCAGTTTTATTGTAAATCATAATATGAGAAATAATGAGAAGAGCCTATCAGAAATTTTGACCATAATTCACTCTGTGGATAAGGTCATGGGGCATGAAAAACCCATAGTCCTTATAGTGAATAGGAAGATAAAGGACAAGGAAAAGGAACCTAATAATTATAAACAGACTAGAGCCCCCAAGCACCATCCGACCAATTAGAAGAATATCTAAAGGCAGGGTAAGGAAAAGGAGGCAGTATGATTTTCATGTGGAAAATTAGGCCATTGTAAGAGGAACTGCACACAAAGGCAAGAGTAATTCATATGTGTGTTCATTATCGAGTGCAATCATTATATTTCTACAAATTGGATATTATATACAGTTTGTGGTGCACACATATGTATTGAAATATATAAACCTAGTAGATTCCAAAAAAAAATCCAAAGGAGAGGTGGATCTATGAGTTGCCAATGGTGTGAGTCTGGATACTCTTTCCATCAGTGAGTACCACCTTACACTACCAATGAGAATGATTTTGGTTTTACATGGATATTATTATGTACCTAGTGTTACCAAAAACATAATTTCTGTATCAATTTTGGATACATATGGGTTTATTTTCATGTTCAGAAATAAAAGTTGTGTCTTTTATATGGATGACATCTGTTATGGTATGGAACATTTAAATAATGGTATGTATGTATTAAATTATTAAAAATAAGTGTTAGAAATTGAAAACCAATATATTTCACATGAATCATACAACACCTAGTTGTGGAATCACCATCATTGTCATGTAATTAAGAAGCGTCGGGAAAAGCTCTGTCAAGATGGTTATTTAGACTCTTCTGATGTAAAACCACTTGATAGATGTCACGCTTGGATGTAAAGGAAAATAAACAAACCGCCATTTTTGGGACATGGTGAAAGGGCCACAGAACATTTAGAATTGGTACACACTAATGTGTTTGGGACATTTCTATTAGAATCTTGAGGTGGATATTGTTACTTCATAACTTTTACTGATGACTTGAGTAGATATGGATATATTTACTTAATGAGGTATAAATCTGAGTCCATTAATAAATTAAAGTATTTCGAGAATGAATTATAGAATCATCCTGGTAAGAAGATAAAGAAGCTTCTATCATATCAAGGTGGAGAATATATTAACAAAGAGTTCATCGACTTTCTATGGGAGTTTGGGAATCTATATCAACTCACTCCATATTATACACAACAATGGAATGATGTTAGTGAAAGGAGTAACAATACCTTGTTGGACATGGTAAGGTCATTGATAACTCATACATATCTTCCATTATCCTTTTAGGGATATTCATTACAAACTGTGGAATACACACTATATTGAATACCAACTAGGAGGAAAATGGAACTTTGTTTGAGTTATGGTGTGGAGAGAAATCTATTTTTTCATATACACTTGTATGGGGGTAAAAGGTGCTTGTTAAGGATTTCTCAGGAAACAAACTAGCACCCTAGGGCATGAGTGGTATCTTTATAGAGTATCCCAAGGATGAAAAGGGATATTACATATACAACCCCTTAGAAAAGAATGCAATTATCACCAGACTATCCATATTTCTTGATAGGGAGCACATCCTAAAAAGGATAGTTGGAATAAGGTTGACTTCGATGAAGTTGATGCTCAATATACCCATGAGATGGTATAGAAACAAGTTCCATAGGTCCCCATAGAAGTAGTTCTTATGACACAAGTACTTTGTAGTAATGTAAGAGAGGTAAGGGAACCAGAGTGATATGATTTTCATGTCATTGATGATGGTGAATCATTATTATTGGACAATAATGAACCTCTATCCTACAAGGAGGTAGTAGAGAGCTCAGAAGATGAAAGATTCATAGAAGATATGAATTCATAGATGAATTCTATGTATCAAAAAAAAGATTGTGTTCTATTAAATGCACCAGTTGAGGTAAAGATTATTTTATGTAAATGGGTATTCAAGAATAAACTAGACATGGAAGGTAAAGTAAGTACCTATAAAGCTAGGCTAGTGGCTAAATGATTTAAATAATGTCCAGGAATTGAATATGATGAAACATTTTCTCTATTTCCATGTTTAAATCCATCATAATAATAATTTCCTTACCAGCATTCCATGACTATGAGATTTGGAAGATGGATTTCAAAATTGCATTCCTTAATGGGAACCTTTAGGAAGATGTTTATATGATACAACTAGAAGGGTTTGTGACAGCAGGTGATGCCAAAAGGTTTTGCAAGCTACATTGATCCATTTATGGATTGAAGAAAGAATCTAAGTAACGGAAAATTCAATTTGATAAATCCAAAAGAGAATTCGGTTTCACTAAATTCAAATGTGATCTGTGTGTTTACAAAAGGTTTAATGGGAATGAAGTAATTATCCATATAGTATATGTTGAAAACATATTACTTATTTGAAATGATATACCAATCTTACAGTTTGTTAAAGACTGGTTAAACAAGTGCTTATCCATAAAGGACTTAGGAGACAAAACCCACATTCCAGGGATCAAGGTCATTTGTGATAGATCCAAAATGCATCATGGACTAAGTCAAAGTACATATATTGACTAGATACTTAAGATATTTGGTATGGAACAGTCCAATAGTGTATTGGTTCCAATGTCACATGGTTTACATCATTCTATAAAAATGTGTCTCCAGACACAACAGGAGAATGATATAATGAGTGAGATATCATACACTTTAGCAATAGAATAAATCATGTATTCCATGTTATGTAATAGACATGATGTTTCTTATGTACTGATCATGGTAGGAAGATATCAAGAAGATCCAATAGAACAACATTGGACAGCTTTTATGACTATCCATAATTATATGGGAAGAAATAACGATTTGTTCCTAGTGTATGGAGGAGAAGAGGATCTTTTCATTAGAGGGTATACTAATACTAGTTTTCAAAAAGACCATAATGATCTAAAGTCACAATCAGGATATGTTTTCTATATCAAAGGAGGATCTATGAGCTGGAAGAGTCCAAATCATCTATTTTACTCGGATTCTATACTGGATTTAGATTATATAGTGACTTATGATGCATCCATGTATTCCATATATATTTGTAACATTGTCTAGGAGATTGATGTGGTACCTAGTAGTAAAGACCCTATAACATTGTATTGTGATAATACTACAGCGGTGGCTCTTGATAAAGATACAAGATCAAAATAATGGAAAAATCACATACTCCATATGTATCAACTCTTGAGGGTTTTCTATCAAAGGTGTGAATTTTTAGTGTGAAGATTATCCATGGAAGAGAACATGAAGGACCCCTTGACTAAAGGCTTATCTCATCAAAATCATGAATATCATGTGAGAGTTAAAAAACTGAAGATTATTAGCAGTTCGTTCTACTGAAAGTGGGAGTCTGTTTAAGTAGGTTTCATAGAACCAACTTTATTTAACTTTATGATAAACATATATTAATTGGATGGGTATTTATAAACTCCTTATCACATAATGTTTTTTCTTCTGTGTAACATTCCATGTGATAATGTCCTAAGAGTAGCTCTCTTACTAAAAGGTCGCAACCATTCCTCGCTATGATGAGAACCCGAAAGTCCCATGACACTATTATTAGATATATGTTCTTTATCGAGATGATATCATTTTAGGGACATAAACGATACATGCTATAATGGGTGGAGACTCATATGATTTTGAGACACATTCTCATGGTGTACTCCCTTGGTGATATCCAGTAGAATATTATGAGAACAAGAATCGATAGTAGGAAATCCAAATTTATAAGTGCCATTGGATGTTCCTATATGAAGACGTGTGTATTGGTCCATAGACTTTAAAATTATTATTAATGGGTATTATGACTCTCACATTTATATGTATTGGATAAAACCATGACAACATATAATCGCAGTGAGGAAGGATATATTGGGTGCGTCATGAGTGATATTGCATTAATGAATAATTGAAGAAATAAATTTTCCATTTTATTCCATAATTGAAGTTGGTATCGCAGGCTCTTTTCTGAAATGATATAGACTAAGTAAATCCATTACCATGGTGTTATATAGATATGTTCAATTTTTTTGATATCAATGAATATGAAATAGAGCACATAGGCTGATGGAACGTGCATGCTACCCACTTGATTGGAGATATCGATTAAAAGGGATTATATTAAAAAATAAACATTTTTATGGTGCGACATTTCATTGCGGTATTAACTTATTTCTCTATGGGTGCCTTAGCATGTTTCTAGATGCTAACCTTGGACTTTAGGTTGCTCTGGCTAATGCCACTGAAAAAGATGCCTAGAGGGTCACACACTAACTGTATTCATTATCTTAGTTAAATAATATATTATTTATTATTTAACTAATTGAATAATGATTATTCTCAATTGTGGTTTAATAATTATTCATTGATGTCTGATCACATTTATTTCAACACTAGTTATTCAAGATAATATAATGTGGGTGGAATAATGAATAAATATTTATTTGTTATTTAGTGAATAAAATATTTATATATTTATTGGTGAATAATGCAGTGAAATTTATTTAATATATAAATAGTAATTATTCAATGTTCAATTAATATGGCGGTGGATTGGAAGACCGAGTTAAGGGTCTTGTTATAAATAATAATATTAAATATTATTTTATTAAATAATATTTAATTATATCTCTCATGTTAAGCGCATTTTAGGAAATAATAATGTTGTTGTTATTATTTTACCTGGGGGTTTCTCTAGGATAAATAAAATAATTATGGAAAATATGAAAATTAATTATTATTACCATAGTGAATTAAATGCTCTATTATATTAATATCTTATTATCCAAGCGCTAGGCAAGAGATGATAATTATTCTTGTGCACAATGAATTTGAGAAAATATCCCAAGACTAGAGATTTCTTGCCTCTCTAAGAACTCCCTCAAGAATAAGAGATATCATCTCCACTAAGTCGAGGAGATTTCTTTGGAAGTAGTTCTCAAGGTGATCAAAGGAAGACATCACAAGCGTAAGGATATTTCATTCTAGCACCCATAGGCTCCTTTGGCGACGTTTGAAGATATATGGAATATGTGTGGATCACCACTAGAGGAGATCTACCTTTGATCTCTACAACACAATGAAGGTGCACTATAGATCTATGTTTGAACACATTTATGAATAAAGAATCACCTTGGAGGTAATTCATTGATTTAATTAAATTAATTATAAACAGACTATGTTGATCCTCTCTCTTTGTTCCAGGTTTCTATTCCTTTGTCAAAATCCTTGATTCAATTCCATTGATAATAGAATTCATCATCATATTGATCTTAGATTGATCATTGATTATGGAAAAAATGAAATTTGGGCACCATCTATCTTATGATTCCACTACACCCATAAACTACACATCGAAAGGCATCAACTTAACCCAAAGGATCTAATAACACTGGTCCACCAACCGAAAAGCTAATCCTTAACTACTATAACCTTGACCAACCTATCCAATCACATAGGGAAAAAATCAATTTATCCTTATTGATATCATATTATCCCATATTCTATAATTTATCTAAAATTAACCACAAACATATATCCATGGTACACTGAAGCCATACCGATCCACAAGCTCACAGCCATCACCCTAACCTCATTACTCACAACCCAAACCCTAAAATGATTCTGAAACCATAACTCAACTAAATCCTCCAAAAAATGATCTCCTATTCTAAAATACTATCCATAAAGCCTCTAAATGATGAAAGGGTTCCACCTTCATAATCAAAATAAAATAAAATTCTCATTGGACTACTCATAAGTCTCATTCTAATACTAGGGAGAATATAGGGAAAATAGTACAAGGTGGAAAAGTACATGGTGTGTACTTAACGGTACATGGATTTTAATCCCAATGTTCCTCCATTATAGTGGTCTTCAAACCTCTCAGTGTGTAATTTTCTAATGCATAATATGTTTATTCATGGTATAGGATATATACCCCCACATGGGTACATGGTCGTGTGCCCCTGCCCCGCTCATTCTGTAGAATTCCCAACTACAAGGAATATACCACTCTGTAAATGGAGTGTAACCCCACATGGGGTACCTTCCCATGTACCACTCCATGTTATCCTTTTGGTCATGAGTGCCTACATATAATGCATCCCATATGGGTTTTGGTCATGTACACTACAGTTCATGTATCCCCGATACACCTAGATTCTACACTACATGGCATGTATAACCAATTATATGTCATGTAGTTCCCAAAAACCTATATTACTCAAATATTAATAACATGTTATGACTTTTTTATGAACCACACATAGTGCACATGGTTTTTTCTCGAATAAAAAACCCTTGAAATGGACCAAAATACCCAATCACCCCCAATCCATAGATCGACCCACTAAGGATCCCCCAAAAACCAATATTAGGTTTATAAAAACTAAAATATAGGGATTTTCTGCATAAAATGAAAAGCAGTCCTGCCTTTGGGAAGAAACCATTAAATCATTGATCTGATCTTTAATCTATAGCTACCACATGACGATTCAGTATGACCCAATCTCTTTGGTGGTGCCTCCTCTTCTCCCTCTCACTCTCTTCTCTATATCTCCCCCTATTATCTGAATATCGCAAAAGGGAATCCCCATGGGTATACTTGGAAATATAATGGGAAAAGGGGGAAAGAAAAAGGGAAAAAAGGTAAGAAAAAGTAAAAATGAAAAATAAAAGGGTTATAGTACTAGGCCTAGATCTTAACGCAATGTTATGTCTCTCCTAGGAAAAAACACCTATTTCAAACTCAATAAAGGATATGTAATCTCAATCTAAAAATCATTTTGAAATAAAAGACAAACAAACATGCCTAAAATATAATATTTAATTAATTAAATATTTAATATTCGGTAAAAAAAAATATCTCATGTTTCCACCAAATTTCTATCCTAGGGTAAACACTATTTCAGGACCAATAGTGTGATGAGAAGAATTATCCAACTTAATCTTATAGGATAATTTACCATTTTCACCCGAACATTCTTAGGAAAAAAATTCTTCAAATTTCCCTAGATTTCAATAACCCCAGACAATGAAGGTCACCAAAAAATTCATATAAAAAATGATTCTCACCCCCGTGAAGCCCTTGTGGTCAAATTAAATCCATGATCTCCATAAGGCACTAGCGCAGCCTAAACTATCTCAAACTTCCAATGAATAATCTTATAGTGCCAAAAATTATCATTCAAAATGAGATACATTTAGCTGTAACTGATATAATGTTTTCCACCATAATAATAACCTTATCGTCACCCTTTTTCTGAAATGATAACCCATAAGGCCCCAAATAAATCTACCCCCAAAAAAATGGATAAGTGTGGAAAAACATCTCACACCTTAGTAAAAACATGAAACCTATATCCTCCACATTCAAAAAACCAATTGAACAAGGATCATGACCTCCAATAGCCTATGGTGCACTCCCCACCACAAGGATTTCCTTAAATCTCTCTGAAACGATTAGTAGGACTCACACTCACACAACCTAAGTCATAACAAAACTATGCTAGCATGACAAAACTACTATCCTTACTCCTCGTTCAGTTTAGTTCAAAAAAATAGATCACCCTCAACACTCTTCTTCCAAACTGAGGCATCTCCCTTATAACACGATGAACCACACGACCACCCTCCACATAAGAATTGATCCAAAATTACAAGAATCAAATGACCCTCCCACTACACTACCTAAAGAAAATCCCAAATGAGAAGGGAAATGGATCCAAATGGACCTCACCCCTCATTCCATCCTTGTGACAAGGAGAAATACCAATGCTCCACTTCTCAAACACTAGGTATCCTCATGTATAACCACACTAGGGTGATAACAGACCTCAATGACCCCACTAAGGGAAAATAGTCATTCCCACCTAATCCATCAGTTATAGCATGCACACAGGCCCCACCTCAAGACCTAAAAGATAACACATGGAAAGAAAATACCCCTTCTAAGAAACATGAACTTGGGAATTTAAAGGATCCAACACCTTATGGAAGATCAATCCCAATCCAAAGATCTCTCTATTTTCCTTTCCCTTATCAAAACACCAATAGGGAACTCAGATCCCATTAGGGATCCACAAAGTCCTCCATAAATACCTTGATAAATGGAATGAATATCCAAAACTAGTGAAAATATCACCATAAGATTCAAATTAAACATCATCATAACAAAATATATACATGTTTTTCATTTGATAAGAATAACTCCAAGTACATATATGAGAAAACATCATATTATCTATTGTTGAAACTTAATAGAAATGAATCAAAATCATCTATAAACACCACATACATGTATATTTCATGTGAATTTTACATTCCTAGAATGATTCATGAACACTATACTCTTTCCATAGGTCAATATCCAAAAATAAAATAAACCATAAATCCAAAAAACAAAGTGCATCACAATATCTAAAATCACGCAACTGTCAAAATTGAAACCAAGAACAATAAACCCATGACTTGGAAACTCGGAGTAACAATAAATAATGATGTTCAAGAAACAGCAGTCTGATATCTATCACATGTTCCAACACATTCCAAGAACACATGGCTAATAACTCTTGAAATCATAAAGTAGAAACCGCATCTGATAGTATTTTGTAATGAACCATACGAGTCCAACCATACATGTAAGCCGATCTAGCTCTCCATAAGGCCTCAAGCATGCCCCCTGAATGCTAGAGGCTACCGGCCTATGGAGAGGGTTTAAAAGATACAGTGATTTGACTATATCCTATATTCATAGTAAAATAATAGTGGAAAATTACCAAAATAATACATAGGGATACACATTAGAGTATTCATAATAAATTAATTGAAATCGAAACGTGTTAGAATAAATATTGAAATGAAACATATATTCATATAGACTCTCGTACAAGAAAAACATGCAACACTCGGTCACTCACTGGTCTATCCAAATATATAGAAAACTAAAAATAAAGACAACCAACTCTATTTCCAATATAGATCCAAGCCATATACACAATCTCCACGATGATCGAGTTGCACTATCCCAAACTTGATACTTCACATGAGCTTCTTTGCTCGATCAAGTAACATTGGGCCTATTTTTTAACTATCATGTCACTTGGGATCATGGTTAAAAGAAGACATAAGGTCTACATGTATACTATGGTTCATGTTTAGGGGGGATAAAAAATCTCAGTAGGCTATTCCCAATGGTTAAAATATAATCTACAATCATAATAAGTGCATGCACCTTTGATATGCTCAGCCTATCCAATAACTAATACAACTGTTAAAAAAGAAACACCTATATAAAAATAAATGGGGATGAACATAAACAAAGAAAAATATATGACCACAAATTCTATCTTGACACTTGAGGTAAATCCACCCCTGCTCTAGCCCATGATAGATGTTTTATAAAATGTGCCTCACCCAAAAACATGATAGTCATCACATAAGCCAGATCTATATAGGATCTCCAAACGTCTAAAAATTGGAACAAATGTAAAACCCCATGGCATAACCATAGGTTAAAATATGATAAAATTTATCTATTAGGATCTAGGAATCCAATGGAAATATCGATCTTGTAAAAAGTATCCATTACACGTATCTTAGAAACTTTCAAGTCCTGAAATTCTTACAGAAAATGTTAATTACTAAACAAGGGACCAAAAGTATATATTTTTTGTAGGGAAAATTTTCCAAATATAGGCCAAATAAATATATTATCCCAAGGTATCATGTCTTCAGAGGGTCCTGACAGATACAATGTCCAAATGAACTCACTCAAGTGACTAATATCGCACTAAATTCATGTAATATTACCTCTATCTAGGGAATAACACAGAACTAGAGGGTTTCACTCATCCAGATCATCCATTAGCTCTCAAATACTATCTAACAATTACAATCCAACAATGGGTAAAACCATATCAATACATAGGTCCAACACTTGATCCATGATATACTAAGGGTATCCTCCCCAATCTGAAGTCTTGAGCAGATATTATCTCAAACTTTAAGTCCAAAGGACAACTAAACATGGTTTTGTCTAACTCAAACTCACCATCATAATATATTTACAATAAAACTTGATCCATCCTCATCCAACAAAACACAGGGCCTCTCTCAACACACTAGATAATAGCATCCTAAAAAATAGCTATCATATGCTATCCATGAACCGCCATAGGGACAACAAAAAACTCAAGCCTCCCATGGTCCCTGAGGTCATAACATAAATAAAAATCCAACTATGGACTCCCCTAATGCACCCAAGATATCAGGCAATGACTCCACTTTCATAGTAAGAGAAGGAAAATATATGATAGATTACTCTAGATCATCCAAAATCATAGTATATGATCAGTGCATAAACATCACAAAAATCCCTTAATGGACTATAACTGATCCTTGATCAACAATTCACCCGAAGGGGCATCCAAAAGTATAAGCCTTCCAATAGGGGATTTCAAAATGATCCTCATGACCACATAAAAAAATGACCCTTCATAAGGGATCCTTAGCAAAATCAAAACCTCATGGAGAATTCCATGCAAGAAAACATCAATTGGCCTTCCGGAAAAAACAATCCATCCATGGGTACACACATTCACCCAAGGGAATCTAAGCATCACCATGACACACAAGAATCCTCAAATACTGAATTTGGAAACCCCTAATCACTTTATTAGGACCAATAATACAAGGGGATCTTGAAGAGTCCTGTAGGATAATCTCATCAACTCAATGAAACCTAGTTGTAACCTCTATCCAAACAAATCAACCCATCCTATGGAATCCAATGTGTGTGGTCCTCTAACTCAAGATATAAACCTCAACTACTATAACCATTAGAAAATAGTCTTATCATGAGAAACAACCCAGGATCTCATTAGAGAAAACACATGATTCTATATTTGTAAATCCATCCAAAAGAATCACAAATAGATCTCCATGGAACACTAGATCAATGATGATCACTGAGCTTACAACCCACAACTGGGCCTTATAGTTCACAACCCAACACCCATGAAGATTATGAAACCAAACCATGAGGAAATATTCATAAAAACACTCACCTAGTCCTAAACACCATCCATAAGGCCATTAATTTCCAAAAGGATTCCACCATCCTAATCAATGCAGAAAAAACACTCAAAATAAATTACCCACAAGTATCATTCTGATACTAGGGAGAGAGTTTGGAAAATGGGGTAAGGAAAGAGAATTATATGATTTTTACTTAGGTTTACATAGTGTGTAACCCCAAATGTCCTCCTTATGCATGTGTCTTAGGCCCCTCATCGTGTACTTTTCCAATGTACATGGCATGTGTACCTGATATTAAATGTGTACACCCACATGGGTACCTACCTATATACCCTATCCCACTAAGCATGTAAAATTCATGAGTACACAGTATGTATTGCACCATTAAAAGAGTATATCCCCACATTGGGAATCCTCCCATGTACTTGACTATATAATCCTCCTCATCAATTATTCCTATATGGTGTTCTTCCTACACAGGGCCTAGTCGTGTACCGTACATGACCGTGTTCCTACGACACACCACAAGTCTACAGTAAATGATTTTTACTTCCAAGTACATGGTGTGTAATTCCAAAAAACTCATATTCCCAAAATATTAATAACAAATGATGTATGTTATCAAAACTACACACTGTGTACATCTTTTTTCCTAAATAAAAATCACTCAAAATGGCCTAAAACACCTAATTCCACATGAAAGTCCTAGATTGACCTACTTGGGTTCTCTAAAAACCCATACATGGACATAAATAATTAAAAGTAAAATATAGGGATTTTTTGAATAAAATTTAAAATTTTCAAAACTCCAAATGGAGACCATTAAATATTCAATATTATCTCTGATCCACATCTACTGCATGACTGTCCGACATGATGAGATCTTCAAAATAGTGTATTCTCCTATCCCTATCCCTATATTCTATTACTCTCAATCTCACAGAAAAATAACACAAAGTGGAATCCTCATGGAAATATATAGAAAGTAAAATAGAAAATGGTAAATAAATAGGGAAAAAAAATAGATGAAAAAATAAAAGGTAAAAAAGAAAATAAAAGGGGCATCAACCCGGGCACGGTGTCCAAAAAAGGTTATGACTCACTAGACCCCACCCCCCACTATTCTGTACTCAATCATATGGATAAAGTCTCAATTATAATATCATTTTAAAATATACAACTGATTGAACACACATGAATAAATTAATATTTAAATAATTAAATATTTAATATTCCTTGAAAATTTGAATGACTGTGATTTCCAAAAAAATCATATCTTAGGGTAAAAACCCTATTCCAAGACTAACAGAGTGGTTGAAAAAATATTGGAGATTATATTATTGGATAATTTAATATTTTTCTCCTTGAATACTCCCCAAAACAAAACATTATAAATTTTTCCCGATTTTTAGAACTCATAATGATGTGGGTCGTCATAATATTAATCGGTGAGCTACCTTATGATGGCCATGGAATGATGAATTTTATGGAATGATTGTAGGATTAGTATCCTAATAGGTTTTTTAAAATGATAAATAAATTTAATGGTAGGGGATACGTTGTAAATGGATCTAGTTGTAGTGGAACGTTCTATTTAGATTTGATCCTTAACAAGAATTAATAGTCTGAATGGGCATGGATTTAGAGGAGTGGCTTGTTTACAATGATGGAATATATCTTTTTTGTTCTCATAGAGTGTTATGAAGGAATATATATGTTATGGAGTGAATGTTGAGATTTTTAATGGTGTTAAACACATTACATATGGAATTTCGGTGTATGCTACGGAGGAAATTATCATGTGCTGGGAATGGGTGGTAAGTAATGTTCAAGTTAGAACTTGGGTGTGAATGAGATTAATGGGTCCAATAATGTCAGGAAGTAATGGAAGGAATTTTTTCGTAGAGGTGTGACCCGATGTTGGAAGGGTCATGAATTTAGTGAGATTGGTGTTAAATGGTCAATATGGTAGTTGAATGCTTGTGAGCACATAAATATTATTACATATGGTTCCATAGAGAATTCTAGATTTGGGATAAACATATGGTATTAGATAGAGTCCATAAATTAGCACGAGTTCTCAAGGAGATATCATGATGGGGGTTTGGATTTTTTTTTAGTTCTCTAATCGTTTATTTTTCCAAAGATTTGGGTTCTGACTTTAGTGAAAAATTTTAAACGATCTCAGGATTCTCCAAACACAATGGTCATCCCATCCTCTTAACTTGATTTATCTTCCTTGCATATTACATTCGAATATAGAACATTGTATCTTATAGAAACATTATCATTTCAGTAGATTTATATATTTAGGATTACAAGCTTCATCTTCCTCTAATAATAAAAAACATTCCAACTCAAATTTTGACAAAAAATACAACACCTCCATCAATTTCAATCCATATGTTCTTAAATCTCCCTCTTCATATTTTTTTCAGCTCTAATAACTCTTAACTAAATAAATTTTAATTAACCTTTAAACCATACCCTTTCTTAGGGATAAATATACTAACAAACACTACTGGATAATGAAATTTTTTTTAGATAATTTCAACCCTCAGTGAAAAGAAATTTCTGTCTAAATTATTGTGATGTACTCTCCTTATATTTCTCTATATTTTTATAATAACAACATCTTCTAATTATAAAAAGATAAGGAAATAGTTTTGAATCTCCCCCTACCATGAAAATGGATTCTAAATTATAATGAGTAAACTATACACATAGGCTTAATTGATAGGGAAGGGCTAAACATAAAGTTACAAATTTAACTCAACAAATCATTCCCTTATCATAAACATATCAGTAATATGATAATTGATAGATATATATTCCAACCTCAAAAATCCATTTGATACTTTCTCCTTTATGTAATGATATTTGATATCAACACTCACTAATGAAAAATATACTTTTAACATAGGTTGTTTTTCATTTTTAACATTTGTTAAAATAGACAAAAATGTAGCTGACATAACAATAAATAGTACTCACATTGGTTATTTAAAGTTGAAATTAAATGATATTTTAAATTTAGTTATTATCAAACAAAAATTAAAACCCATCTAAATTTAAACATGCTAAGGATTAAAAATGTTGTTTTTTTACTTTTAACCAATGTTGAAAGAAATTTTCAATGTCAAATTTTAATTAAAATTTATGTTTACAAAAAACTAAATATGGGTATTTATTTTTCCTTTCAAAATCGGGTTTTTATTTTAACTCGAGTTGAATGAAATTTTTCATTTCATTTATTAATTTAAAATATATGTTGAATAGAAAAAATTAATGTCCACATTTATTTGGATTTTAATGTTAGGTTTTTAATAAAACTGACATTGAATATGGCTTTCAATTTCATAACTAACCTTAAAAGACAATATAAATATCAATATTTACTTGGATTTCGATGTCGGTTTTTATGAAAACCAATATTTAAATCCACTTTCAACATCTATTCCAATGAAAACCTGATGTTTAAATGACATTTGATTTCGATTTAAAAAATAACTAACACTGAATCTTAATTATTATTTTTAACATATATTAAAATAAAGTAACTAAATAAATGCAATTAAATGGAAAAAAATAATAGAGACCAGAAAAATTTAGAAGTGAGGAAAATTTTGGTAGAAAAAAACTAAGTAAAATCTTCAATACAAAGTAATTTAATGATATAAAATGCACAAACATGAATATATTTTATATACTTAAATAATTAATCAAAATTACCAAATACTTTATAAAAAAAATTTAATGGGGTTTAATTACCTATCCATATACGATGAACCATCATAAAAATAATATAAAAAATTAATTTTTTTTAAATTAATGAAACAACATATTGGTTTAAAACATAAAAATTTTATCTGAACTATCCTTTTTAAAATCTGAAATTGTTTCAGTTGTGATAATATCATAAATTAATCGTAAAAAAATCACCACATTTAAAAATTCCCCATTGAAAATGAAATTTTGGGGATAAAACAACATTTTAAAAATTGGTAACACTATATATGTAAGAAAATCAAATATTAATTATAAAAAGATACGAAATAATAAAATTTTAAGATTAAATAATTAATATAATATAACTAAAAGAGAAATAAAAATATGCTGATTCATGTGGGGAGAATGCGCATAACATCCAATTTCCACTAAAAAATGAAAAAGTTAACATTAATGAAATTATCATGAATAATAATTCATAATTATATAAGTCTTTTTAACCTATAATTAATTGAATAAACATACTATCAATCTCTATATTCAACAATCTCTCAGATATACATTTAATTGTAACATCTTTATTCACTTTTTTTAAAGCCTTTGAATGTATTATGGATCCATAAAAAATAGATGTGATCCCATCTTGAATGTAAATAATTTTGAGATACCTAATTTGATAAGTAATAAAATCATTCACTATATATTAAGAAATGAAAATTGATATTGATACATTAATGAAAAATAATTTTATCATGGGTATGTAGAGATCAATGGTAGTTAAAATATCCATGATATATTTTTGAAGTATTCTTAACACATATTATGTCCCACATATATCAACAGAAACCAGAAACTCATAAACAACCAAAAACTAACAATTCCGGGAAAAAAATTAGTCCAAAAGAAATCTAAGAAGTATCTGAAGGTGTTGGTTCTTGATACTTTTATTTCTTTTTCAATGAATCATCTAATTTTAGATACTCATATATAAGATAAATATTTGAAATAATTATAAGAAATTTGAAATAAAAATTTCAAAAGAACAACACATAACTCAATTTTCAACCAATATAGAAGGCTATCCAGACAGAGTAAAAACATAACCATATTATCTCCAAATCATACTGCATCCTCAGTAGGAAACATAAATTGAATAGTTGGATTAATAATTTAATTTACCACTACTCTTAACTTACCCTAATAATAACATGGTGATGTATATAATACCTAAAATTTTGTATAATTCAATTATATATAATATTTATATGGGGATCCCCAACATGAAACTCACAAAACATATTCATGTTTTAATGAAGAGGTGGGGGATCTTGGTAGGTTGACTATGAAGTATTCTTAGGCTATGACTATGGCACCATTTCTAAAAACATATCTTATATAAAGGATTAAATTATATCATCTATCGACTAATTCATTTCTCACATATCAAACTTCAAGGAATTTATTCCACCCATGTTTTCTACCTCCATTGATGTTGTACAAGTATGACTAATTTTTTTTAATACTAAGTCCTACATCATATCTTCTTATACAGCTTGGCTATTTTGGGTTCCCTAAATAAGATTCCATAATATCAATCCTTCCTTCTGGTATGAATGTCCCCTATATTGATTGATACTAAAGGGAATCCTGAAGTGATATATATAAGATTTTTCTTAGTGTGATGAATTAATAATATAATAATATTCAATAAAATGATAATTAATTTCATACAATATTACCTGCAAATTCTTTTGAAGGATTTATAATAAGTATCTTCCTTTTTAATCCTTGCAATTCTCTATTTTTTGTGGTGAGTGGGAAGAGATAGAAGGATGAAATTATCCTCTTAAAAGAAACTACTTTATTTTTCTAAGAATTCATAAAATAATTAACAATAGTGTGATTATCCAGTTAAGGATACAGTCCATGTGATGAAGTATAAGGGTATAAATTATTGGATTGGATCTCCTATTAAAAACATCTAGAGTCTGGTTACCTAAGAATAAATTAACAATCCATCATGTGATTAAAAAATAATTATACAAATTTCTTTTATATATAAAAAGAAATTTAGACTAAAAAGACCCCCTGGACTAGAGATAAAATGATCTCATGTATCTATATATTTAAACACATATTTAAGGTATAGGTTTTTATTCTATTCTTTCATGAAAATATAAATTGATGTCAAATTTGTTTTAAAATCCATCCTTCTAGTTGGGAAGAATGTTACCACATATAATTAATTGATTTCATATTGGTAAAGTAAAATTTCAGCTATAATTTAATATATTAAATATTAGTTATATGAAATAAATTTTTTTGAAAAATTTTATAAAAACCAGTTGCTATATATTAAATTACGGACTCCTTCAATTGATCTTTTAGCATCATTTGATGCATCTCTAATCATAATATAACATTTTAATCCGATAATTAACTTTCATGACCAAATAACTCCTAAAATGATTTTCATTTGGGACAACTGGATTATTATTATCATAAAATTCATTAAATAACCTTTGATCCCCATGAGGAATTGAATGTTTTGGTAAACATTTAATCTGACATATACTAACTCTTGGTATTTCGTTCTCTATTGTGAAAGAAGAATCATCTATAGGAGGCTCAATAGTAGTACTTTAAATAATTTTAACGTACAAAATTTTAATTTAATTAAATAATTTAATTATTTTATGTTTATGAATATTAAAAAAATACCACTAAAAATGTTCTTCTACCTATGTGTGTTTCATTTAAATATTTGAATGTAATAAAAAAATTTTGTACCTATATCTACATCATTGTAAGGTATTTAATTTTCTGTTATTTCATTATTTCAGATCCAATGTGTTTAATAATGATTAAAATCACAGAAAATCAAAAGGTATTTGGTTTTCCTAGACCTTAAATTTCTTTTTTTCAAAAATTTCCTTCATGGATAGATTACCATATCTATATTTTTGACATTATTTTTAAAAAGTTCCATGAAATCATCAACCAATTTCCCATATTCATCACTGGTTCTTCATTAATTTTTACAATTATGATCTACCGATTACCCAAAATTAGTAATAAAAATTATAAATATATTAAGACATAGAATTATTTAGACATATTGATGAATATTTAAATTAAATATACATAAATAGAGATGTTTAAAATGTATATACATTTGAAATATATAGATAAATATTATATATGAAAATGTAAAAAATTTATATAAACATATAATAAAAACAAACAATCTATGGACCATTTGTTCATAAACATATAATCAAAAAATAATAAGGGGCTATCAATTTATACATAATCATTAAATGAAAGTAAAAAATTATACGACATAAATATAAATAAAATAAATGATTGAATACACTATTTTTATCAATAATAAATAAATAAATAAAATTTATAATTCACATTCATTTAGAAAATATTATAAATAGTTGAAAAAATATTTAATTAATAAAAAATGAAGATATATATAGTAAATCTATGACAAAAATAAGGAAAATAGAAGTAAAATAACTTTATATTTCCAGTAATTATGTAAGGTCATAGTTAATAATAAGTAAACAAATAAATATAGTTTTAAAATAATAAAAATATAATAAAACATTTAAATAAATAATGTAAAATAATTAATCGAAAAAATAGAGATGAAGGTTGTATAACAGTGATGAATAGATCCCAAGTAGCATTAGATATACATTATAATGAACAAAATTAAGTGATAGTGAGGTTGAAAAACAAGATCGGTGATGATGACGGAGGAACTCACAAGCGAGATGAAAAAAAGTCTGATGTTGAAAAATTGTGGAAAACGTCTATGGAAAAAGAATTAAGTTGGATTAAAATCCTAGAATCATGGTATTAAATGATGTAAAGATACAAATATAAATAAATGAGCTAGAGGAAGGGGTTTTTGATTTAAAAAACATAGGGGTTCAAAATTTTGGGTGTTAGTGGATGAATGGGGAGAATAGAATAGTGCGTGTGTTTTATGTATATTAAAATTATTTAATATCTATTATTTGTATAACAAATGTTAAATCCCCATAGGTAGATATTTCTAGATCGATTTTACTAATAATTGATTTGAAAATCTCCATAAATGGGGTTTTAACATCAGTTATAGTAAAAACCAATGTTGAAACACCAACAATATGGGTTTTCACATCAGTTAAAAACTGATGTTAAATTTCTAATGAAAAATCAACTTTTTCTTCTAGTGATGTTTGGATATTGAGTGTTTGAAAAGATTCTTGGAAAAACATAGTATTACTCATATTATCACAGGTAATCTATAATAGCTTCTCTTGTTTTACCTTCAAGTCTCCCTTTTATACTTTCATCTATAACCATTGTGTATAAAAATGTGTTTCTATTATATATTCATCCTTGGTTATACTGAAATTACTGAACTCTTTTTATTTATAATCAATCTCACACAGTTTCCACCCAAAAATAAAGTTCCTCCTAATATAGATTTTCTATCATTTTAATCTTCATTTCAATAAACATTATTGAAACACATCAAATTCAATTCTTTAATTCTTTGATATATCATACCATTGATCGATGTGCCATTAACATATCTTATAAATATTTTTGTATCCAATATATATGATTTTATTGGATTAATTTGATATCTTTCTCAGAGATTCACTATATATACAATATCTATTGTTGATGTTATAAGATAAATAGATTATCCAATAATCATCATTATTTACTTTAAATTTACCTTGTTTCTTAATTAATATTTTTTCATTTTTATACCAAAATCTATGGATTTTAATAATTTCATATAATCTTACATTCCAAATTTATTTAATAGTTTTTTCAATATTTTTCATGGTATAAAAATATATATTTTTCTTTATAAATAAATATAATCCAAGAAAGTATATCATCTCTCCCTATATTGATATCTCAAAATACATGTTCATCAATTTTTATAATTCCTTGCAAACATACTCCTCATCACATTTAAAAAAATCAAAAACATAAACTAAGAAAATTAGAGCACCTATATTCATCTCTTTTACATATATGTTATTATCAGATATTCCTTTATAAAAGTTCAATTACATTAACAAAATTTCTAGTTTAGAGTACTAGGTTCTAGGATCCTACTTAAACTCATACATGCGTTTCTCAAATTTTCAAATCATTATTGAAACACTATCCAGTATAAATCCTTCTAAACACTCAATAAAAACTTCTTCATTATGATATCTATTTATGTGAGAAGAATTCATATCAATTAGATAAGAATTTTAGATCCAGTGTGGTATATTTTCTAGAAACATTCTGGTAGATTCTTTCATTGTAAAAGGTGTAAACTTTTATTTAATTTATACACCATATACTGATGAATAACTTTTGAAAACTAATATGTCCATTTTATTTTTAGATCACACCGTTTTCATTAAGATTATTTTTCAACACCCAGTAAGTTTCCATGACAAATTTTCCTTATCATCTATGAAAAATATCCCATGTGTCCTTATTCTTAATTTTATTTAAATCTTAAATTATATAATATATTAACTACTTTTTCTCTACATACTCTACCATTTAATTTAGTTTAACCTGTGAAATAGTAGTTGTTTTATTTTCAAGTCTCAATATTTATTGAGTTTTTACTAGAACAAACTGATTTCTTATTATATATAGAATTTCAACATTAATATTTATTCTATGATATTTGAATTTATCATCTCTAAAATATCTATCCTTGTTATTCGTTTGATTTGGGTTAACATCGAACAACTCTAGTTCATTTATTGTTTATTTTTTATTGTATCTACTGGATATCTATAGTTTTTAAGATTCAGTTTTTTTTCAAAATCTACTTCATTTTACATATTTCTTTTGGGTTGATATACATTAATATTCACATCAAAATAATCCTTCAATATATGTATCATTTTATTCCATCATATATCGACTCTTCAATTGGATAGTTGGCCCATGAAGATCCATTCTTCACCACTCTCTTAAAAGTTTCCTATATTTGGGTTTCTTATCTTCATTAAACATTGATTACCAAATACTTTTAATTACTCTAATGTATGGTTCTTTTTATACCAAATATCATATGATGTCATGTAAGATTCAGGTTTTAATAAAAATATATTCTTAACATTCATAGCTATAAACATTACTTCTCTCTAGAAAATGCTTTATTGTTTTGTTTAGAAATCCCATTTCTTACCATTTTAAATGAACATCTATTATTTATTTTTGAAACTCTATTTTATTGTGGAGTATAGGAAGAAATATATTTTTTCTTAATTCCCTAAGTTTTTGGGATAAGATTAAAAAGCATCACAAGTGAACTCCCTTCCATTATTTGATCATAATGTTTTAATATAGACTCCAAAATCTCTTCACTAGTGAAAAAATAGGATTTAACATCGGTTTTTTTATTTTTCGACATCGGTTTTTAACTAACATTTATAAAGGTGATGTAAAAAATATAATTTTTGGTGATAGTTTTCCCAAAAAAGATGCCAAAAATGACTTTAGTTAACAGTTTCAGTATCGGTTTTTTTAAAAACCGATGTTGAAAGTTAAAAAAAATTAGAAAATTCATAACATTACACTTCCAAATTAATGAAAACTATTGTAACAAAAACACATCATAAAACAATCAAACTGTATTTATCATGGAATAAAAATTTATAACATACAAGATTTTATCTAGTTAATCAAAAAATTATTTACACATTTGTATTATGAAGTAGAATTAAAATACCAATACCTAAAATTTATGACATGCTCATTGTTGTTATTATTGAAGAAATAATTTGATTATCAGTATGTTGAAACACCTGTTATATCAAAAGAGTTAGTTTTTTTAACCAATATGTAGTATTAATCATAAACATTAGAATATACATACCATAAATCGTAATAAGACATAACAAATAGTTGCAAAAATAGATTGAATATGGGTAATTTTGTTTTGGGAATAATGTTGGTAATCATTGAATGCCTACAATAACATTTAGTGATATGAGATAAAAAAATAGAACAATATGGAAGCAAATAAAAAAATTAATATAACTATCCTTATAAAATTTAGTACTATTCCCAATTGTTATTATATTGTACAAGAATTGTAAAATATACTAACCGAATTCCACATGTCATTTTGATGATGACACTTTAGTTATAAAACATTAAATTGACAATAAAAACCAATATATATCAAAAAAATCCGAATAAAATCTAATATAAAAACTAATTACCTTTACTTCAACATATTGGATTGCATTTGATTTCTCTATCGACTAGTTTTATTTGATAATGTTTTTCTATGAACTGATTTTTCATATATATGCACAAATAATACATATCTAAATAATGAGAGTTAACCATAATGAGCTTATAAAAAACAAAAACAAAACTTACTTATCTAATAAGATGTAAAATCTTTTAAGAACATTCCCTGGTAAAGAAAAATTCCAATATAAGGTGAATTCACTTAGAAAAAATACTCATAACATCCAATTCCCCCTATAATACGAAAAGTTCCAAATTAATGGCATTAAAATGATAATTAGTTTATAATTATGTTTCGGTTATTACTTATCAAGAAATGGAAAAATCCAACATTCAGTCATTTTATGTGATAATATCTCACATATATATGCAACACTATCAGGATTCATCACATGTTTCACTTCCGTGGAAATGAATTCTAGATCTATAAAACTGTAAATGCATGTTCTATATTTTTATAGAAGAATCATGTGTAGATACCTAATTTAAAAAGAAAATATAGTCAGTTATTTTAAAACCATATTTTATTAAAGAAATAAAAATTCAAATGTCAATATAATTAAATGGAAAACAACTACACCACATTGATGATGAGATCATCAAAATCAACCAGATGCATGATATCATTTTTTAGTAATCTGAATGGATATTATCTTTCGCATATATCATTCATCATCTAATACTCAGAGATATAATTCAATGAATAAGAAGTTTGGGATAAAAGTTTCTCCCATAATAAATAACAGAAGTACCTATAGTCTATTGTTCCTAAACATTTGGTTTTATTGGTTTAGTTTCTTTTTATTTCAGATAATCCTATATAAGATAAATTTTAGAAAAATTATAAGTAATTTTGAATCATTTGTAATTTATTTTTTAAAAATGTATACCTCATATAAAATATAAGGGAGAAGACTAGTTGGAAAAATTAAAAATGACCCAGATAATCCCATTCTATAGTGATCTCCTTAGTAAAAAATGGTAACAATAAATTATGATCCATAACATCAAGTAAAAATACTCTAACCTGACCTATTTGTATAGGCTGGTGATGTATAGAATCCCCCCAAAAGTGAACTAGTCTTAATGAAACAATATGTATGTGATGATTTATAAAAAACAACTCACAGTATACAGTTTAGCCTAAGGGAGGATGTGGAGGATCAAAGTAGGCAGATGGGGCAGGGTAGTCCTAATGAGTCGGATGAGAAGGTTGAAAAATGAAAAAATTATATTAGTGTTTATAATTTATAAAATAGAAAAATTGATGAAAAATAAAGAATATATGGTTTGGTCCGAGTGAGGTGTTGGAGGATCTAAGTGGGTAGATGAGGAAGGGTAGTCTGGCTGAGCAGGCTGGGAAGGCTGAAAAGTGAAAAAGTTATATTAGTGTTTATAATTTATAAAATTGGAAAATTAATGACAAATAAATAATATAAAGTTTGGTCCAAGCGAGGAGGTGGAGGATCAAAGTAGGAAGATAGGTTTGTGTAGTCTGTCTGAGTAGGCTAGGAAGGCTGAAAAATGAAAAAGTTATATTAGTGTTTATAATTTATAAAATAGAAAAAATGATGACAAATAAATAATTCTAATGATAAGGTTGTGTAGAATATTACTGTATTTTCATGTGTTCTAACAAAGAAGTTTGCACTACTACTTGAATTTGATCACCTATACACTGTTTAACATATTTCATCTCGACTTTTATGGATTCTATTGCTGGGTCTCTTGATTTCTTACTCTAACAAAAAATATTCCAAATACTAACATCCACCTGATATCCTCCGACACTGTTGGGGTGTTCTGAATTTCCCAATGTAGTGGCTAGGATTTCTATCCTACCATCATGGATAAAAGATCCCTCTGTCTCTTACTAGTGAAGTTCATCCTGAAATAAAAAATGAAAAAGTTATATTCATATATATAATTTATAAAATAGAAAAATTAATGAAAAATGAATAATATTTACATACAATTTTATCTGATACTTTCTCAGCTTCCTCTTTTTGATACTATTCATTTTTCCTTCTTCTTAATCGTTTCCATTTTCATGGTGAGTGGAAGGAGATAGAGGACCAAACTTGACCTCTTCTGAACCTCTACTAGATCGATCTCTTAATGCTTCAAAAATTTCTTTAATCATTTTCTGCTCTAAATAAGGATACCCTCCACATGATAATGTATGAGGGTATAAATATCTCAACTAGATATATTGATGAGATCTCTTGGAGTCCTATTATATAAAAATAAACTACTAAGTAATTGAATAAATATATAATGAATTTTACAATATAAAATAATTATCATACATGATATTTTTCTTCCTGGCGACTATCAACAAATCGATTTCATGTATCTTCATCTATAAATTGATACCTAAGGCATGAGTTTTCAAACCTTCGCTTTCCAAAAAAATAATTTTTTTTAGTTTTGTTTTAAAATATCTCCATCAAACTACTAGTAAAGAGTGATGTATTTTATTAATTTATTTTATTTCCTCAAAATTGAATGTAAATTGTAATTGAATAAATTAAATCCATCATTTAAAATATTTAATATTCAAAAAATGAGATAAAATAGATGAATTAATATATTTTACCATCATGACCTCCCAAAGATGTTGTTTTTCCATCCTGTCCACGGACATCCAATCTGTATATAAAATAATAATCCTGCAATGGCTCTGCGTTCATATATAACTAATAAATTGAACTGCATTTAGTCCAGTTTCATTATTATTATCATAAAAAAGTGATATGTAATCCCTTGTCATCATGTTAAAGTTAAAGTTTTGGTAAACATGTAATACCACGTTTACGAACATTAGAACTTGATTTATCTATAGTAACAGGGGAAGTCTCCTCCACTAAGGACGCATCAGTAGTCTTGAAATTTTTTTGTAAGTTAATAGTTTTATTTCATTAAATAAATATATTACTGAATGTTTAATTATATGAAAAATATATATACCTTGGTAACTACTTCTCTTAATCTATATCTGACATTGCTACAAGAAAGTGTAATTGAGTTTTTTGTACCTTCATATCATTAGAAAACTGAATATTTAGAAACAAGGAAGACCAAATTAAGTATGTAAAAAAAGAGTCATTCATTTGTAAGTTTCAATAGAAAGAAACAAAATATAAATATTTACCAGAAAAATTTGGATACTAATTTATTGTTTTTCTACATGCCTTCCTCATGTTCACGCACCAAAAAATACATTCATTGTAAATAAACATGCCCTCATATTCTTATCTCACCCACCAAATGAATTAGTAGATGATCCATTATATCAAAAAATGTAGGTGGGAAATAAATTTCTAGTTAAAAAAGAATAAGTGGTGCATTATTCTCCAACACATATAACAAATTTGGATCAATTTTTTTTTCTAAAAATGGATTTGAAAAAATTTCATAACCAGATGATAGTATTTCTGACAACTGTCGGTAATATAACATGCACTACTTCTGGTAGAATTTGTCTCATAAATACATAGAAATAATGATATTTCATACCTATTAATTTATAATACTTCAATGATACCAAATTATTCACATTTTAATAAAAACCACTGGGTACTTTAATACCATTAGGACACTTAAAAAATCATCTTTCCAGTCTCTCTTAATGTTTGACTAGCCAGAGGTAAATATGTTCTGTGTCCTTTCATAGAGCAAGATAAATACAAATGTATTCTCATTAATTGAAGTCTAATATATCATATAAATCATATTTTTCCTTTTCTTTTATGTCTAATAATATTCTAATCAAACCGTCACATATCTTTTTCTCTACATGCATAACATCGAAGTTATGCTTTATCTCAAAAAATCTCCAATATGGTAGTTCGAAAAAAATAGGCTATTTCTTCAAAATATTTCCTTGAAGACCTTATTTATTTCCAAATGTCGAAATAATATCTTTCACCCTATTATAACACTATTCCATTGACAATGGTTGAGGGGGAAGGTCGTATTCTCATAAACCATTAAATTCTTTTTTCAATCTATGATAAGGATAAACAATTCGCAAAAATCTTCGATGTCCCATGTACACTGTCTTTATTCCATTCTAAAATAGATAATATGAAGTCTATTCTTTACAAATTGGATATGCTTTATCTCTCTTAACACTATATCCAGATAAGTTTCCATATCCAGCAAAGTCATTTATCGTGAACGTTATCATAGCAGACAAAAGAAAATACACTTTCCTGTATGCATTGAAAACTTCAACACCTACCTCCCATAAAAGTTTCAAATCATCAAGATCATCATAACATATTTTTTATTTCTATATAAATGTGGAGAAAAGTTATAAACTACCAGTAAAATAGGCCATGAACTATGTTGGCTACTAAGGCTCCGATATGGATTCATTCCATCAGTACACAATCCCATTCTGATATTTATAACTTTACTTCCAAAATCATTATTTTTTTATCAGAACTCTTCCACTGTGGTGAATCAGTTGGGTGACGTAAGTTACCATCAGAGATGCGCTCATATAAATGCCAAATTAACCTTTTTGCCTCAATTGAATTTGAAAATAGACACTTCAAATGAGGAATTATCGAAAGGTACCTAATTTCATTAGCAGGAGTTTTGATTCTGGTACCTAAGAATGAATTACAGTGGAACTATAAGAATTGTGTGCAAAAAATATTGGATGATATCATTAGAAAGTACAAATTTTATTTTTCATGATATTAGATGATAGTACTTGAGAATGAATCTGAGTTGACCATCCCATCTATCTTATAGAATGATGTCCCACATGTAGCAAAA
The DNA here is from genome assembly GCA_963277665.1 of Viscum album. NCBI lineage: Eukaryota > Viridiplantae > Streptophyta > Magnoliopsida > Santalales > Viscaceae > Viscum > Viscum album. The sequence goes on along the minus strand of OY728134.1, from coordinate 626,150,491 downwards.
CTTGATAAATATTCATATTCTTTCCTATACAGTACACAATCATTGGGGAAGGCATGTATCATTTTATACCCTAATCCCTTTTGGCACAATATTTTATTTTCCTCAGAATTGGAAAATGGAATCCCATTTTTTTGGATGTATCTCTTTTAAAATCTTATGTAAGCTAGATAAACTTTTATCACTCCACATATGTTTTTCTTTTAAGTTAACTAATATCAAAACTGTGATAACACAATATATTTACTATAACCTGGGAATAATGGTTTCTCAAAATATCCATACAATCATTAAGTATTTGCAATTTTTTATAATTTCAACACCTAAATCATGAATTAATTCTTCAATATGATCCTTTACCTAATTATGAATATTTTCATCAACATTGGATGTTGAATTTTTAGTTATATCACCGTGATAGATCCAACATGTATAATTATAGATAAAACCATAACAAATTAGATGATCCTTGATTTCACTAGATTTTAACTATCTCATATTCAAACACTTCACACATGGACAAAAAATCAAATCAATGTTTTGAAGATATTGTTTAGAAAATTCCAAGAATTCGTCAACTCCTTTGTCATATACACTAGTTGTTCTTCATAAATGTATCCAATTATGATCCATTCAATACATGATATCACAATATAATTGGTGAATATATTAAAAAATATAAACATTTAAATATAATAAAACATATGATTTTGTTATATTCTCATAGATCAAAGAAAAACACATTCCAAAAATTTCATAATTTTGTTTTAAAAATCACCACATTCCATATGAATCAAAACTCATTTTCTATAAATGAATATTTCTTTGAGAACACCAATCCATTTTAAATCATTTCACATTATTTTTAATTATAAACTTTACAAGGGAATTTCATAACATTCCAATTGGTTTAAAAAAATTAACAAATTTTTTTAAAAATTAAAATGAATCAAGATTAAAAAAGATCTTATTTATTCAAAACACTCATATAATAAAAAACATTTTCTATTTGAAAACACATCCCCATGAATAACTATAATGTGGTCCCTTATCCCATCCAAACCAAATAAGTGTTCACTGTCATAAAACCTAATCACACAACCTCAGTCACACTAACATGAGTCATATTTCATTAAATCATGGCACATACATTGAACCCACTAACCATTACCCACTACATGTCAATCACATCAAACTAAAAGAACCTTTGTTTTTAATTTTCATCAATCCCAACATCTAAAAAGTTCAAAGGACCATTGCATAATCACTTACTACATTAGAATTATAATAAAATGATAATTTTCTTCTAAATTATCATAATGACACTGAAACCATGCCCAAAATAAAAAGGATGTGGTATCCTATTAATAATTCCCTCTAAAACCAATTTCATTACCAAATCACCTCAATTTCTCTACATCACATAATCCAAAGGAATATTATTATCTTTACCACATACATGATAGTACCCACAATGAACCAATATCATAACTTAAATAATATATTCAATATTTTAATCTATAAGGGAAATCAATAGTCTTGGATAACCCCTATTGGGTATCCCTCATTCACTACATTTCATCCCAAGGGTACTAAGATATCCCTCCATACCTATAACCATATATCATATATGTCACACATTATCGATAAAGATCTATTCTCACACCTCTTATATCAAATGGAAAATTTCATGCTAAGACACCCTCTAAATGGTTCACATATCTATGTATGCGTATAATTAATAAAATTTCCATTCATCATCGCACCCTATAAAAATAATCCTTCTCAAAAATCTATATATCAAAACTACCCCTTCAAGAATCATTATCCCATAGATATGTTTATAATAGAATCAATATAAAAATAAAATCACATCTCACTATAGTAAATCCTAATTGAAACAAATCAAAAAGCATAATTAAATGATAAAACAAGTATATTCAAAATTAAAAAAAAACTTATAGAATTTGGAGTTGAATAACTCAAATGTTACCTTAATCCGAACTTTTAGACTTTAAATGCATTGAAGAGTAAACACTATAAGTTCTATACAAAAAAAATTTAAAAACGAAAAATGAAGATAAAGAAAACCAAACCCAGTTGAAATTTTCCAAAAATAGGTATCTGAAGATAAAATATCTCATAGATGATGTAATAAGAGTAAAAGAACAAGAATGATGACCATGAATCATGAAAATCTACAAAAACCGACACCAATGTTCATTGGAGATCAAAGAATGGCCCTTGGAGTCATCATGAGTCTGGAGGGAGAAGCAGGGAGTTTTGTATCACAGATCCAAAAAAATGAGGGTTTCATAAACTATATTTTTTTAAAAGAGTTTCATTGTCAGTTTTTAAAAAAACCAGTGTCGAAGAGGTCAAATATTATTTTTAGCATCGATTTTTATTAAAATTAACAATGAAAATAATTTTTTTAATATGTAGAATTGGTTTTTTATAAAAACCGACACTGAAAGGTACGGAAGAAACATTTTGGGATTTTTTAAAAAAATTATGATAATTTTTTTATTTATAGCATCAGATTTCATAAAAACCAACACAAAAAAAAACATCTCACACATTCTAGTTGTGTTGGTTTAAAAAAACTGATGTTATTACTTCGATGTTAAATATGCTATTTCTACTATTTCCCTCAACCAATTTTATAAAAAATTTGAACATTTCTACAATTTCATTATTCTTCTTCACAGACATTACATTGGAAATTCAGGTGAAATCATCAACGAATCACCTCTTGTTGGTTTTTGTCTCATGGGATCGTACAAAAAATAACGAATGAGCTTAAGTGGCATAGTGGACTAAATCTCTTCCATTTTGAAAATTCAATGGATAAAATTCTCCTTTTGAAATGTTTCACAGAAAACTCTTCATTCTATTTTTAATTAGAGATGGCCTATAACCACTTCGTTCTCTGATATTATACTCAATCTTCTTTTTCCATGATGGAAAAGTCTGATATATCATATCATGTTTTTATACATGCTACTCAAATAAAAATAATCTTAAAGACAACCAATTTAGAATAAGTTAACACTGCTTATTTACACCTTAGTGATAATTTTTCCATATTTTAAACAAATTCTAATGCATGAAACCTCATTCAAACTAATTCACTTCGTTGTTAAATGATTCTAACTAGGATGAGGACTATGAAGATTTTATTCCTTTGGAATATGATCATTGATTTTTTATAATTATTTTTTATGGTTGAAAGAGGGTAGGTTTGTCATGATTAACCCCATCCTAATCCTCTTTGTTTTATGTTTTTTATCTTCCTTAATAAAGGGTCTTAACCTCAGATTTTCTAAAAATGTAAAATCTTCATATTTCTCCTTTTGGGCATCTATTTTAGCAATGCCAGAACATTTCACTTTCAAGGAACTATCATTCCCTTAATGTCACTACCCTTTAATTATTATATTAAATGTTATTCAATATATTTTAATTCACTATCATGTGAGAGGAAAAACTTATATAAATAATCCATGGATTATCATTCTTTATGTTTTATGAAGAAACTTTAACAACAAGAGATTTTTCTTCCATATTAATTTTTTTATGAATTTTTATTCCTTTTTTCCCACATTAATGATTCACTAGAAGTGTAGTCACACTCTCATCAGAATAGGGACCCTTTTAATAACATCATTCAAATATCTCATCCATGTAATCAACAATGTTTTTAATAGAAATATATGATCATATATTCTTCATAATTTTTAATCCCATTATTAATTATTCTTTTTATTAGAATAGCTTCTTTCTATTTTAGTATTTATCCCCCTCATATCATGCCTACTCCAGGGTAGTGAGATGTTTAACTAAATTTTATTCCAAAATAATTCATATCAATAGTATTATCCATTGAATTTTTTCTTTTAGATTAATAATAGTGTTCTTCAAAAAAACATTTTTTGTTGACATACCATTTATTGTTCTTATTTATGTCTTGTAAATGTGATTATTTTAAAATTACCCACATATTCCTTTTTTTGAAGGGGGGATTATCATTGCTCTGAAGAGACCAAAGTTTCCCAGTTTCATAATTATAAATTCCATTGTTAGTTATAAATTGTTTTTGATATTTATAATGAAAATATTTGACCAGCCTTTATGAAAAACATTTTCTATAGCTGGAGACGATTAAATTTTATCTTCCATAACATTATTGAAATCCAATAATCATTTTCTGTTTATTTTTTTGTATAAAGACACTTTGACTACTTCTTATTTCACTCTTCTTCTATTATAACTAGATATTCATCAATAACATTCACCATTTTCTCTATTTACAACCTTGGACTTGAGATTACAAATCTCATCAAGATACCCATCCTATCATTGGATAAATTATCCTTTCCCTTCATTATCATTTCAATTCTCATTCTTCAATAACATTATTTATTTCTTGAGTAATGTATTTTTTCAATATAAGATTCATGTTCATATTTAAATATATTTTTCATGTGAGAATATAATCCTTGCTCTTCTTTTCTACATAATGTTCTATTATGCATTACAATTTGACCCATGGAGTTTCTATATTTTTTGGGAACCACTTCTTCATTGTAACTAATTTTGGAGGAGTATTCTTCGTATCTTTCTCAATAGACATCTTTTTTATTTCATAGAAATATTTTATTTCTCTCATAAGGTTTTGTGGCCTCTTTTAAACTTTTAACCCATTTATTATTTTGATTAATTTTATCTTTATCATCATCCTCATTCTCACCAGCTTTCTTATTTGTATATTTAATTGAAAAATTTCCACTATTTCCACATTTGAATAATTTTAGTGGGATTTATCCGTTTAATTTCCATTTTCATTTTTAATGTTCCTTAAGATAATATTAACAATTATCGAATTCTTATCATTCATTTTTTCTTCTTCTTTAGAATCACTTGGGTTTTCTTCTTTTTCATCCTTTACTTCTATTTTTATCATGGATTACCATGCTAGTTCCTCCTTAATCTTATTCTTATATTATTATTATTTTCTCATCTTAAAGTATATAAAAATGTTAAGAAATTAATAAATGATTAAATATTATTTATATTCTAAAGCTAAAATTTTAGGATTAAACCTATCTAGAATGTTCCCATAAACTTCTTGATAATAATGAAGTCTTAAATTTTTTCCCATAACCATAGATATTGTAAGAGAACATCATTTAATATTGTGAAGAAATCATAAATAGTTCATTCATAAATCATTCTCTCATCTTTGATTTTATATATCTATATATATAACTTTTCTTCCTTTAATTTCAAATTCCCTTAAAAGATGTATTCAAGTTTATACCAGGTCTCTTAAGTAATTCATAGAACCATCAATATCATATAAAATTTATCTAATAGGGATATAAAAATGGAATCTCTTTCCTTTCCATCAACCTCTAAATTACTCTTATCTGTAAAATTCATTGGATCATTTTTATCCCTTGGAGGAAATCTGAAAATAGTAGTATCTATAACAGCTAGGAAAAGTGAGATAATATAATGTATCATCCTATTTTTATATCCATTATATTTTTTCCAGTGGTTTTAGGAATTCCTCTAATATTGATTTAATTTCGATTGTACATATGTACCATAATAATGGTCATTCATAGGGGACTTTGGATGCTCAAATTCCATTTGAAATTACAAGTCATTGGTTATACCACTTGTATGGAGAGAGTAAATCAGCGCCACATCATTTATAATTTATTCCATAGAAATAAAAAATTATAGATTATTATATTCTAATACACTCAAATATAAAATATACTACATTCATGGACAAAAAATCAATGTCTATTATTTTTTTCACAAGGTTGGCCCTATTGGTGGGTGGCTATATTATTATTAGGGCAAAATAATGTTTGATCCACATAATTCCCACTAGAATCAATTATAAACTATATGTGTGTTGGGAAAGTATAATGTTAAAACCAATATTTATTCCAACACATTGTCTCATGATAACTATTTTAATGGTTCCCACTTGATTACTAAAATATTTCCACAATTAAAATGAGTAAGGTCACTTTAACTTTGATCTTTTTCTATAACAAAAATTGATCTTCCTCTAAGCCCCTACCATGATCAGATTCTTCACCTTATCAACAACATATTTTTTTGAAATTTAATATTCATACTCTCAGTTACTAGATCATATATTCCCAAAACCTTCTCACTGTTGTACATCTAAAACATACACATCTAACACTCTTCCTCTATTTTTCTTATAAAATATATATTTCTAGAACTTTAGTCTTCAAAACTAAATCATTTTTAATCTAAACTTTTAAGAATTATTTTGTATTCATTTCAACTATAAAATCATTATTTTTATTCACTATTGACTTAAATATATTCCCATATCATCCTTTTTATATAAATAGCTTGCAAAAATGATCTTTATAGAATAATATTTAAACAATAAATTTTGAGCCTAAGAAGTATACAAAGAGAAACCTTTACACAATAAATTGATTACGTAAGTTATTGTGAATATGATAATCAATCTCCCTGATTAATATATTCATCACACACTAATGATGAAATTAGATGGTATTAATAGAAAAAATAGATTCAATTCTTAGATCCTTGAGACTCTGAAAAAATGGATATCCATTAAATTTTTTACAACTCATAGAAACATAGTGGCTCCCATTCACAAACATATCTAAAACCACATTTTTTTTCATTAGTCCTCACCTGGCTCTGGATTCTATATCATGTAGCTTCTACTATTGGAAATTTAAGAGAATATGAATGTCATTTTCATCATTCTCTTCTCCAATTACATTCCACAACTAGTCAAAACGTGTATATTTCGATTATCATAACTTTTAAACATAGTACCACATTACTACTGACCATATGTACCTTTTACCATCTCTATCTTTTAACTTCCTTGTTCTTTCACATACCTGAACATTGTAATTTTTAATCCCTAGCATCATGCAACCAACGGCCTGAAATCCTTCAATTTTTTTTGATAATACCCTATTTTAAGGGAAGAAGGGGTAAAACCACATAGACATCACAAACATAAGATAACTCACACCCATAGAACAGAATAGTAAAACCAGACTGAAAATATGGAGTTGACCCTCCTCGGCATATAAACATGATGAATCTCTTAACCATTGTAAAGAAGTTCGGAAAGAAAGTATCTTGTGTTAAAGCACATGCCTGATCTGATGGCAAAATCCATACCCTCTCAAACAAAAAAAAATCTGTAAAACTCTTCAAAGATGAATCACCAACCTTGAGCCATCCTTTGAAGCATGGTTCCATATAGTCAATTCATGAAGCACTTCCTTTCCACCATCAGGCTCAAACCATTCAAGAAAATCAACATTCACCACTTAAAACACCCTCAAACCCATCAAATTCCTTTCACCACATGAGGAACCGAATTGATAACCTATGCCATGAAGCTTCACTGGTCACCGGAACATTCACTGGAAGGAGCCCCGTCGCCATACGTAGCTTCCCCAACCATCTGCAGGAAGTCTAGCTTGCCCCACAGGATGTCGGATAAAGCAGGGAGGATACAGGGGGTCTTCAGAAATATCGATGCCGCACAAAACCAACATCAAACCATAAAAACAAAAAAAATACTACAGGAACACTTGATACCAGGTCCACCCCCTCTGACCACCAGATCTATGCCAACCCACGCAAGATAAATGCCATAAACGCACCTTACCATGCTAGACCGAACTGAGGATCCACCGCACCATGATGACACCCCAATATTTGAGTCATGCGATCTGAGTGAGTCGACGATGCCAAAGGATGAGCCGTGTCGAACGACGCAAGAAGCCAGCGTTTCCCCAGGTTGTGATGTCACTGAGAAAGGCCTAAGACCTTCAAACCAAGCTGAAACTTTACCACCCGAACCACACGATATCCCCACCGCGTCACGCCATCCCCAAGTCACGCCTACATCGAGACTCCAGAGGAAGCCGACACGAACTGATCCCGACTGGAGCGGGAAGGGGATGCAAGGTCGGGAAAAACCCTAGCCGCCAAGAGGAGTGGGAGAGATACTGCTTCAAGATCAAGGTTATTTGGGGGATTTCCTATAAATTTTATATTTGATTCTAGTTGTACCCACTATTTTCCTGATCCTTAGAATCAATTTTCTAACTTCTAATCAATACAACATTCACATTGCCTCTTAAAACATTCTTTCAGAAAACATCCAGATTGATATTTTAATCCCATGACATATTCAATTAAACTCATAATGGATTATAATTAATCTTCAACCACATTTATGTTCATTTCATTGAACAATAAACATATCATAATTAAATTAAATTTATGAACTATCTTATAGACATTCTCAACTAAGATTAGTTACTTATTATCGCACTAATTCATTAGATAAGGATGATAAAATTATATTTTTGAGTTCCATCATGAGAGTATAATCTATAGGTAGTGGCATGTGGAGATATGACACAATATTTTTTCTTGAGGGAATCATAAAATAGAGTTATATTTTGGGGATTTGTTCTACATGAGTCATTGTGTAAGAAACTAAAACAATATTCGTTCTTGGGATAATATAACCTAGTCTTTTTGCCAAACCATCCAGAAAAAATGATTATCTCATATTATTAACATTATATATCTTTCATGGATACTAATTATTGTTCTGAAACAATGTAACATCAAGAAGTATTATCATTTCACTATATTTAGATGTTCATAAGTAAGAGTTTCAGGTTCTACTAATAATAAATAACATTCAAACTCAAAAGGTTAATGATAAATATTATACCGTTAATAATTCCAATCCATGGGTCCTTCAGTTGTTTATAAATTACTTTGGAATGGGTGGTGGATATTTTATCTTTATTTATAATTTAGATTAGGATATTTCATATGGGTATGTTTCATAACGCATGTTCATTATCTTGGTTCTTATAGATGAGGAGGAACAATGCATATTTTCCATGGTAGACAATGTGAAATGCAGTCTAGATTTATAGGGAAGTATGTTTTTTGGATATATAGTGAATGAAAAGGGACTCTAATTCTAATCATGGTGGTACCCAAGGTTATCAAACTCATGAGTATATCTTATGAGTCTACTCGATAATCACGATGAGTTTGCATTGAGTCTCAAATTTTACCGAAGCATTAAACAAAAGTCTACCAAAGTTTGTTAGCAATCCTGAACAGTAAAATCAAGAGAATGACTAACTTGGTATTTCCATAATATTATATCATGATAGAGGCTATAAATATAATGAGTGTTTTATTATTTCTTTGTATTTTGACATCATCGAAGAAAACTGGTACCCACTTTTCACGGAAGCCCAATCTATTAAGATGGTTCTTTTGTTTTCACACTCTAAAAATTGGTTGGAAGTTATACTACTATAGAAACGTATAAAAAAGGTATTGGTATTTATAAACACTTTTTATAGGCACTAACAACAAATAATTTTATCAACACTAAAATGAAGTTCTGATAAATGTTAACTTTTATCAATGTTTATATTATTGATGATAGAAGTTATACCATTATTAGAATTTTATTTAGCACTGATAAATGTATCTTTTATCAGCTATAGTAATTATGCTGATGAACTATTTATATATTTATCTAAATTAAAATATTTATATATTTTCATTGAAATGAAATTTTTTATCTTTAATGTCTAAAACAATTAATTTATACGACTTTTAAAATTTTAGAAATTTTTATATAATTTTTTATATGTGAATAATATTATTATATAAAAATTCAATTTTTGAAGATAAATACTAATTAATTTTTTTGTACTTTATATAGAAATTATAAAAAATTTATATTTTAAACATTGTACATAGTTGGATATACACATGTATGTATTGGGTCATCATATTAGACACACACATTTATATATGAGTAAAGGAATTCATATTTGTAAATGACTAATTGAAAAAAAAATACAACTTAAAATCATTAAATGAATTTATAAAATGAACTCATGTTTATAACTTAAGTAAATTTTTAATTAAAAAATTTATATATAATTTAAATAAAAAAATTATTAATTAATATTTATATTTATGCCATTAGTAATGTATATTTTAAATCTCTTTATATATACATATAAAAATTTATGAATATAATTACACATTTATAAAATTAATTATATATTATGAAAAAATATTTATTCACTTACGTCAATATAAATATTTTAAAATAAAATTATTAAATTTTAAATGTAATTAATAAATAATTATATTTTTTTATAAAATCAATAAAATATATATATATAATATTTTCTAATAATAATTATTTATATTAGTAATTGTAAATATATTAAAATATAATTATTACAATTGTTATATATAATATTATAGTTTTATAATTAACATTATATTGTGAAAACCAATTAAGAATTTATTTCTTTCATTTATTTGGTTGAAAATATTATATTATTACATATTTAATTTCTATATACGTTCTTCTAAATTAATAATAACTTTATATTATTTGAAATATATTTGATAGTAAATTTAATATTAAGGAGTAATATATTAAAAATAATCCTTTGTTAATTGAAATACAGTTATGAAAATTTTTAAACATAATTATACATTTTTATAATAATAAATATTTATTCATTTAAATAATTAATAAGAGTTTCTAAATATTATAAAAAATATGTAAATACAATCATTATTAATATTATATATATATATATAATTGTATAAATTTATATAATTAGTAATTTTTTAGTAATATCCTCTATTTAAATTTAACTATTTATACTTTTTTATTTATTTATACATTTATATATAGTAAAAAAATATTTAAACATTTATATAATTAATAATATTTCTTAAATAAAAATATTCAAATTGAAATATAATTATTATCCGTAAATGTTTTTTATATAATTAAGAATATATACATATTTAATTATTTGAGTATTGTTTTTTATCTTAGGGTTTACCTTTTTGTATATATACATATAGTCATTTAAAAATAATTATACATTTATATAATTTATTATATATTTTAAAAAAATATATATCCATTTATATAAATAAAAATATATTAATTATAATTAATAATTTTTAAATGTGGTAAATACTTGATTATATTTTTAAATATAATAATGATAATGTATATTTGAGTGGCTAATTTCCACTTTAATTATTGTATATTTTGATAATTAAAAAATATTATTTATTTATATATTTATTATTTTGTATTTATTGATTTTTTATTTTGTTTTTTTATATAAATTATTTTATAATTTATTCAATTTCATTGAGAATATAGTTTATTTAATTTTTTATTTATTCATATTTTATTTTTATAATTCTTATTATTCTATAAAATTATTTTAAATTATTCAAGGTGAAATTTTATTTTTCAAAAGCTACCTTTACCTTTAGATGACATTGTTGTTACCCTTACGTAGGAATTTTACCTTTTCTCTAAAACTTATATTTCTCTTTCATGTACCCTTATGTATATTTTATTATTCCCTTACACATTCTATATAATTCTCTCTTTACTCTTAAAAAATTTTTGTATAATTTTACATATCTCTAAGTTAACTTTACGCGGCATGATTTATACCTTTACATGGGCTGTAGAAACTCTAAGCTACCTTTACATGGATTGTGGTTCATTACCATTATACAACCTATTGTTATTTTTTCTTACCCTTATGTAACTCTCTAAGCTACCCTTATGCAATTCATGGATAGTTTAGATTACCCTTATATAGGTTATTTTATCTTCATCTTACCCTTACACAAGTTACCTTTCTGAAACACATATAATTTCATTCTACTATCATGTAACCTATATAATTTAATGCTTAACTTTATGAAGCATGTTTATTGTGAATCATACCTTCACACATCATGGTATTTTTCCATTTTTTAAATATAAAAATCTCTGGTTATTCTATTTAATGACAAGGTTGGAACATTGATTTGGTGCATATTAATATAAAATGTTTAAATATCTCTAATGATTTTATAAATTGATATTAATATTATAGAAACAATGAGAAGTGTTTATTAATTTTTTTAAACACAATTATATAAATTTTAATCTTGTTCTTCATTATCATATATTATTACATCTTGAAACTCAAATAATTCAATTCTATTATTTTGAGTTTTCTCTTTTTTAATTTCTAAAATCATGTTTGAGTCTAACAAAGTTATTAAAACTTATTTTAATGTTTCTAATGTAGTATCTTTATGTTTGATATTATCACATGTATAAATATATAATGTTAGTCGAAATTTAAATTTTGTATTTTTAGAATAACATGGTGAAACTTTTGTGTGTTATGTTTAACCAATTATTTTGGATGTTTTTTAAACATTCTAATGAGAATTATTAAATAAATTTCAATTTTTAAATTTTTTTTAAATTTTAATGATAGTATTTTTGAAATATTTTTCTCTCCCCCCAATAATAATTTTGGAATATTTTTATTACTATTTGAATTTAATTATCTAATGGTTTCTTTGGATTTGTGGAATTAAATTTGTTAAAGGGATCATGCGGTCTTAAACAAATGATGGTCCAAATATATTGAACTTGGATTTCATTTATATAAATACTCCAAAATGGTTCTTGATAATTTATTAAGGATGAGAAGCCTATAAATAGAAATATTTGAAGGCCTTAGCAGTCTACATCAACATTCCATGACAATCATTCTCTAATTTCTAATGTGATCAGTTTTCTTAAAGTGGTTTCATTTCTAATTCCTCTTTTTCCTTATGGAGTGTCAAGAAAATTAAAATATCCAAATCAATCACTTATATTCTTCTCATTATCCCCACAGTATCCATCATATTAATTGATAAAACTGAGACTAATATTAACTGTGATTTCTCCCTATAAACCCTCTTCTATTTTTTTTTCTTTTTATATTGGTGTTTACTGCCATTAAAGTGAGAGGATTTGGTTTTCTTTCCATATATATTAAAAGGAAAGGGATTATTATTTTGTGGTTTCTAACTTTTCCATTAAAGAGCTAGTGTCTATTGTAACTGTTTTCTTGCTATAAATTAAAAATCAATGGATTGTTTTAGTATCTTGTATACCAGAAAACTCAAGGGACTTATACATTACATACTCAACGGATTGTGGTGGTAGATGTAGGGGTATATTCGGGAACTATTATCGAACTTCCTTCCCAAATATCATGTCTCCTTTACTTTCTTCAATTTAATTTATTGGTAATTTTTAGTTGTTCATTTCATGATTATTTTAATCCATCAAAAATGCTAGATGGGTTTATATTCAAATCACTTTGTTTTCATTTATCTATGTTTATTATTATATATTAATATATCATTGTTATATCAACTTTGATTATTTTGGATTTTATCCCTTTAATTTTTTTAAAAAGTAAATTAACCCTCCTTCCTTTACCGTATATCTATCTCAGAACTAAATTTGGCATCAAATGGAAACATTGAACTTATTTCAAAAATCATTTTATCTTAATAGAATAATTTTTTATAAAAGGGGTTTTCGATTTTTTTAATTTCATTGATTTAAAAATATTTCAATGTTTTTATTTTGAAAATATTTAATTTATTTTTTGAAATAAATAACTCTTTTCGAAATGGAATCTGAATAACAAAAACTAAGGGAAAATTATAGCTCAGACCATAAGAAGAGAAGAGATCCTGAAATGGGAATCTCTGTGGATTTGAATGGACACTAAGGTCACCGCATAGTATGAGGAAGCGATGAACGAGTGGAGAATTGCTATGTGAAGCTCCTAGATAAAAGCCCTAGAATCCCATGAGGAAGAAACTGACAGATTGAGGAGAGAGACTGTCCAACTGAACTGGGGTTCCTCTCAAGCATCTTCTATGGGTATATTGAATCTCCCAGCCTTTTTACTCTGATTCCTAGAGATTTCAAGAAAATTAGATGTTCACTTTTGAGAGGTTGGGTCTTGGATCTAGTTCATCTATGATCCACTTCATTCGGCACGATCTTTCTAATCCTTCCTGTGGAGGTGAAAATTTTTCCTTCACATGTGTCTGGATTTGACAAACATTGCAGGGGTGATTAGTGTCTCCTCGTCGATGGTGCCTTGGCTCTGATTTGATTCATTCGTGCAAGTTGACCTGTTCTGAGATCTGGTTTCTACATAGTTACTTGTGATGGTGGATCTCTTCCTAGTGGGTAGCCTTGTTTTGAGAGATGGACATATTGATGCTTATCATCCATCATTCTATCCACTTATTATGGGATTTAGGGTTGCCCTACTATACGATTTCTTGACTTGAGACTAGTCTAAAAATGAAAGGCATTTGGTAGGCAATATAAGTGATAGCCACACAAGCATCACTAGATGGTTGGCTCAAAATAATTTTGGTGTGTGGCACCTATCTTCCAATCCCCCTGATACTATTATTGGATGGGTTCCCTACCTTGATGTGTCTTTCCAGCATGATTCCTCGTTTTTTCATGGTGGTGGGGGGTGTGCTTGTGTATATTTTGGACCGATCTCATGTTGTGATGTCTTATGGCATGTGGTTTTCATGATGTTTGACTGGTGACATGATATTGTGTTGACTTCTCACTCTGGACCTTTGGGACATGCTTTGAATTTTGTGTTTCTGGGCCTTTCATCCATGTTTAATTGAGTCTTATACCTCTTGTCCTTTGGGTTTTTTTAGGGTTACCTCTAAACTATGTTTAAAGGAGGACTTCATTGTTTTTAATAAAAGGGGGTTTGGCCCCAGCCTATTTAAAAAAATTTCATTTTCAAACTCTCATAGTGTCCCAAAAGTACATTCACTAGGTCATGCTCCATTTCTTATTGTAAAAAATTATACAAATTGGAAATCACGAATGTCTATTTTTCATAGATCTATTGGTTTTCTAGTGTATAAAACTCTTATGCATGAATATTCTCTTTAAAATGATAAAGAAGAAAAATGGACCCTGAATGATATTTCTATTATTAAATTTGATAATAAATGTAAAAATGCATTAAATTTTTTTCTATATTTTAATGTGTTTAATTTTGTCTCTTCATGAAAAACAACACACAAAATCTAAGAAAATTTAGATGTTATGCATTAAGGTACAAATAAAGCTATATATGTAACGATGGACATGTATAGGAAATATTTTGAGGGTTTCTCCTTGTATCCTAATTAATCATTCACTAATATGTTTACTAAATTTACTGACATTTTTAATGGTAAAAAAATCTCTTAGTGACTTCTTTCTACAAAAACTTCGGTCAATAAAATACTTTGGGTTTTACTGAGTAGTTGGGTTCCAAAATTCACCATGATCTAAGAATATAAATATGTTAAAAATATAGGGGGTGAGGAACTTATAGGATCTATAAATACATGATATAATCTTAAAGTGACAAGTTTAATTGGAGGGAAAAGAGGTCAAGGAAACTAAAATATAATTTTCTTTTTAGAAAAAATCGATGACTCTTCCAAACATGAATCCGATAATGAATGTGAAATTTTACTCTTGACGAGAATATTGAAAAAATTAAACAAGTTGATGAAGAAATCCTTCTGATGATCTAAACAAATCAAATTAATGTTTCAAAATTGATTCACTTAAGTTGGAAAATAAAGGCCCACATCAAGCCATATTACACCATGAATAAAAATTCTAAATATATAAATCTAACTAAGTAGGCTCTAATAGTATTATCATAGAGTTATCATGAAGATTAAATGTCAAATTATGAAATAAGAAAATCAACTCATAAATTACTCATGGATAAAATCAAGGTAGGTGAATATGTTATTTTTCATTATCCTTATTATCCCTATTACACGTCAAATCCATTCTATTCATTGTTTTCTTCTTATTTTAAAAATTAAATTATAATTTTTTGTCAATAACATATTTTAAAACAAGAAAAAATTTCAAATAAATATAATTTTTTTCATAAAGAGAAAATGAGTCTTTATATAGAAAGGACCAACTATTAAAGGAAAGGATGATTTAATTTTGAAATTTAAAAATTAACCTAATATTAATGTTTTCATAAATGAAATAAACGATCTCAAAATAACACTTTCACAATTCACCCAAGGTGAAAAATACATTAATAGGATTCATGGTTCTCAATATATTAAAATAAATAATCATTGTTTTATATTTTCAAAAGATAATGACACTTTTTCAAAAACCACTACTTTTATATGGGAATTTCTCAAAATAAAATTTTTAATTATTCAAATAATGTTGCTCATCTTTTTTATGAATTAAATTTTAAATTTTAAATATTTTTTTCACCAAAACTAATTCATATTTATTCTCAATTTTCTAAAATAAATTGTAATTATAAACAAAATTTGGGTTCCAAAATATTTATTAGCCAATCTTAGTAGACCCAACAAAATTTCTTCTTAATAATGCTTTCTATCTCACACTATCAGACCCAAAATATGTGTACCAAATAGACCATTTTAATGATTTCTTACAGGGGTTTTCCACTATAACTCATTCATATATCATATGGTATCTTATAAATATGTGTTTTTCACCTCTTAAAGTTATTAATCAACTCTTTTTCAGCTTTAACATAATGTTTACTCTCTATGTAAGCAATATCTTAGCTATTTCCATCCGGAATAAGCATTATACACCAACCTTTATCTTTAGGGGAATAAGATTCTTTTTTCTATCTCTTTTTCAATATCTTTTTAAATTTATTTTCAAGTTTATGTTTAAATTTATTTTTAAATATATTTTTAAATTTCATTTAAATTTATTTTTATTTATCATCTCTAAATTTCATTTTAATTATTTTTTCCAATATGTTTACCAAAATGGATTTCAAATTTTTGTTTTTTCAAAACCTTTTCATACTTTTGGAAAAGTGATATTAGTATGATACACCATGAAAAATAGTCATTTTTTGATATAAAAAGGTGAATGTAGTACTAGTGTAGCTACTCTGAAGGATTTATCACAAAATTAGTTGATTAGGTTTTTTAATTCTCTCTCCATATTGGGTACGGTGAGTGGGATTTGTTGAAAACCAAGTTTTATACTATCAGAAAATTTAATATGGTGTATTAATAAAATATTTACTAATATTTAATAATGGATTTTTTTTAAAAAATATTTCATTTCTATGTCTTTTCTTTATTTTTTCTTATTTAAGTGCTAGACACTTTTAAAATTATTTCCATATAATGTACTATTCCTTGAATATTATATTTTTTTCATGGATCCTTTTATGTTTCTTACTGGAATTATTAATTTGGGTGGAGCTATATTTGTTTTTTTTTGTTTTTTATGATTCATATATTTTAAATTGGGGAGATAATATTATGGAAATGTTTTCATCATTTTCTTCAAAAATGTGGAGAAAATGTTTTCAAAATTTTTAAGCTTTTTGTTAATTACAATAATGGTGATAAATTTTGAAATTTATATTTTGTTTTACAATTATCTAAATGGGGAGATTGTTGGAGTAGTTCCTTGATACTTTAATTATTTTATGTTTTGGTAATTACAATATACTATTTATTTATGATTATTTTTATTTATTTATTATTATTTTTATTTGTATTAATTATATAATAGTTTATTGAATATAATTAAAAGTAATTTTTTTTAATATTTTCATGTTATTTGTATTTTATTTTTATTATTCTTATTGTTATATATAATTACTTTTAATTATTCTTAGTGAAAAATTATTTCAAAAAATATTATTTTACCTTTAATCCCACAATAATCTTTGATTTTTCAAAGATGCCACTTTGTGGGTGAGTGGTAACCAAAAAATACCGTGGGATATATATCTCAAGAATCCAAACAAAGTAAAATTTTTAATAAAATAACATTATCCTAGGAGACCTCGAGCCATGTGTACCCACAACATCCAAAGTCATGTTATGTATACTGTCATGTCTCCTGTAATCATCATTATCATGAGACTACCATTGTCATCCATCCTGTAACAACCATTGTCACTATCACCACACGATTCACCAAAGAGCATCAACACCATAGAAATCAAATCTTAGACCACCATCTATCTTCCACCTCTGTAATAAACCACCATTGTAGAGCAAGCTCGCTACATCAAAACAAAAACACCAACGATGCAGAAGGTCGTCAGAGACCGTTGAATCCATCATAAACATCACACCAAGATTCCATGAATCCCCATTAACAATTAGCAACCAAATAACCAAAACTATGTAGAAAATGAAGAGAATCCATTGAACTTGTTGAAGAACATGGAACCACACAAAGTCAACGACAACCCCCTAGTGAACTAGAAATAAACCAAACACTAGTACAACTAGAAACAAAAATAGAAAACACTAAAAAAAATTTAACCACTGATAAGGATAAAATAATCATTCACCAAAACTATATTGAAGAAATTTGAATGAACCAAATCCATCACTAAACGTCGTGTTCCTGGAACACCAATGATTTCTGAACCAAACCTTCCAAAACTTCAATGTAACCACCTCTCCAGATCCGACCAATATTGGAGCAGTGGAACATGAGGTTAGGGAAGATGTTTGAATGACTGAGGTCTCCAAAAAATGGAAAGGTCACTGAGGTATAAAACAGGGATCCTTCCAGGAAGAAGAAAACAAACCTAGGTAGTTCCTTGAGACCCATCAACCATCGAATCATGATAGCCAAAATATCATGAACCACTATGCCAAATCTGACTTAGAGATGTGTTGGGGAACATGAGATCAAATCTACTGGAAGAACATCTGAGGGCATCAGAAGTAGACAAAAAACATTATAAGGGAGGAAGAAAAGCGTGGTGGAGCACTAATGCATCGCCAAAGAGATCGAGGAGGAATCAGGGGGAAACCCTAGAAAAGCCAGCACTGAGAGAAAGAAACTTTGAGAGAGATCAACTGAGAGAGAGGAGAAAGGAGGAAGGAAGGAGCAGAAGGGTGCCAGAGCTCAGATGCGATGCCAACACCACTTTGGAGGATTCTAGGAGGAAACCCTCGAAAAGGTAGTGACGAGAGAGAGGAACCCCGAGAGAGTGAGGTTCCATCTCTTTGTCCTTTATGTAACATTATTATTACCCTTATGTAGGTAGTTTTGCTTTTCTCTTACCCGTATGTATCTATTTCATGTAGGCTTACGAATCTTTGAATATTACCATAAACATGTATTGTAATTCTCTCTTTACCCTTAGACAAATTCTTGTGTATCTTTACATATCTATAAGTTACCTTTACACTACATGATTTCTACCATTATCCATGCTCTAAAAACTCTAAGATACCATTATCCAATATTTTTCTTTACCATTATGTAGATTATAATTATTTTTTATTACCCATACATAACTCTCTAATATACCCTTATTCAATGAATTTTTAGTTTATCTTACCCGTATATATTCAGTTTAATCTTTATCTTACCCTTACGAAAGCTACCTTTATAAAACACTTATTATTTGGTTATATATTTAACTAAACTATATAATTTCATTATTACCTTTATGCATTATATATATTTTTAATACTACTATTATTTGACATGCTATTTGATCCTTTTTTAAATATAGAATTCTCTTATTTTCTCTATTTCATGATATTCTTGATATATTGATTTTATACACGTTAATTTCAAATTTGTAAACCATTATAATGATTTTATAAATTCATATTAATGATATAGAACATATAAGAATTTTTTTTCACCTTTTTATAAACATAATTACTTGAAGTGTATTTTTAACCCACTCTCATATATTTTTATAGTGTGAAACTCTAATAATTTCATTTTATTATTTTGAGTTATCTTATTTTCTTTTATTATTTGAAAAAACATATTTAAGTGTAATGAATTTGTTCAATTTTTTTATGTTTTTGATGTAGTATGTTAATGTTTCATATTATTTCAAGTGTAAATATGTAATGATATTTGAAATTAAAATTTTGAATTTTTAGAATAAAATTATGTTAAATTTTTGTGTTATCATTGACCTATTATTTTGGAAGTGTTTTAAACATTATAATGATTTTTATATTTTAGTTTCATTTATTTAAACTGTTTTAAATTCAAATGATAGTATTATTGATAATTTTCTTCTCTCTCTCATGACCTTTATAATTATGGAATATTATTATTAATATTTTAAATATAATTACCTAACAATTTCCTTAGCCTTATTGAGTTAATTATTTTTAAAGAGATTGGGAGAGCTTAAAATAACAACGGTAAAAATACATTAAACTTGGACATATTTGTCATAAATACTTCTGAAGGGTTCCAAAATATTTCTAAAGGATGAGAAGACTATAAATGCAGACTTTTAGGGGCCTTGTAAATCTATATCAACATTCCTTGACAATCATTCTCTAATTTTCAATGTTCTAATTTTTTCTTAAAGTGATTTCATTTATAAATCTTCTTTCTCCTTATTGGGTGTGAAATAAATTATAATATACAAATCACTCGCTTATTGTATTCCCATTATCTCCTAATGTTTTCCAAATTTATTGATAGAATTGAGACTAAGATGAAAAGTGATTTCTTCCGAAAAATCCACTCCTCTTTCTATTTTTTTTAATATTGGTTCTCACTACCTTTAAAGTGAGGGTATTTAGTTTTATTGCCATTTTTATTAAAAAGGAAAGGGACTATTATTTTTTGGTTTCTAGAAAGTTCATTAAAGGGTTAGTGTCTATCATATCTGGTTTCTTTCTATAAACATAAAATTAAGGGACTTTTCTTTATCATGGATAACATTCAATCCAACACACAAATACATTAAATAATCAAGGGATTAAGGTGGTAGATATAGGGGTACCTTCAGGTACTATTTCCAAACTTCCTTACAAAATACCATGTCAATTTCTCTTTTTGAAATTTAATTTATTTATCGCCTTCAATTGTTCCTTTAAGAATTTTTTTAATCCATCAAATGTGTTTAATTGATTTATATTCTAATATCTCTTTGTTTTCATTATTCCTATTTTATAATTTTATATTACTTTATCATTTCACTTTCTATTTAAATTCATTTGGATTTTTTTATTCAACTTCTAATGGTAATTCACCCCCTTTTTGATTTTATCTATCTCTAACCTAAATTTGGTAATGAAGTAAAACATTGACAATCACAACCCCCTAATGGTACCCCTCTTGGGCTTACAGTTAAGGGTGAAGGATAAGGACCCCCGATTCCCACCTCTTATTGGCCTCAGGTTTTTAAATAGAACCATGGGTATAAAAAATCAATATGGGAGGTATTACCCTAAAAAATATATGTAGGATTGGGAGATAGGATCTTAGTGATCAATTATATCCTTGAAATAATATATAAATAAACCCAAAATCATCCCACAATGAATGTATAAAGTGAATAGATACAAAGAATCTCTAAATAAATACCCAAAAGGAAAACTAAGGTAGCGACATAACAATGGTATAAATGTCTAAGCTAGTAATGTCCGACAAAATCTACAAAAACATCTTGGAAACATAAAAATTATTTTCTATAAATACGGTGATCATATAAGTATACTCAGTAGGATCATACCTATAGTTTTCGAAACACATTTGAAAGAGGAATACCAATTAACCTATGAGAAAACAAATTACCCAAAAACACCAAAAAAGTTGACTAACAAATCCGATCCTCAATAAGAAACGCCCACCAAAGAATGCATCAAAGTATATTAACATAATAAGTAGTATATTGATAAGGGTAAACTACATCACTTTTCCCACTTGGATGATTCTATTACACCCCAAAGTTGTATTTTATGGAACTATAATCTCATCAGTATAATTGAAATACCTGAATGCACCTAGGCCATCACATCACATCACATATCTCTTGAACAAACCCAGTCCATCACATCAGATACACTACCACATGACCAGAGTAGTAGGGTATCGTGAACAAGAATAAAATGAACCTCATGTACTCCTCAAACCATGCACGAAATCCACCATAATAAATATCATAATCTCATCAAACACTACCATAATTCACTTTTGACTTATAGCTATCATATCCTATGCCTTTCAATGTCATCAGGAAGAGAAATGAGGAAATAATGGGTATCCATCCATCCATACCAACCACCAATATATTGGAAAATATATCCCAAAAAATTTTGTTGTAATCAAATGGATCTTGACATGGGTGGGTGCATATAAAAGTCACAACAAATATAAAAATTATATATATACATATCCACAAACAAGAAAAACCATTGGGTTCAAAACCAAAGCACTAACCAAATCACAATATCACCACCCAATCGTACAACACCACCACTTTTACCATAACCACTAAATGAAAAACACCACACATCAAGACCCAATATTCATTTTATCTTCTTTATATATCAAATACATTTTCTATATTTTACATTACCATCCAATTCAAAAAACCATACCTTTAATTTCATTATTTAATCTCATCTAATTCACAATTATCGACAACCACATCTAACCCATCATCCCATAATTATTCAATCATCTATTAACCATTTTAACCTGTTCCATTTAAATTGATCATTTACATCTAATTCCATTACAACCCATACATATATCACAACACAAAACGTCACAACAAACCATCCTCATCAAGCCAACACGCCCCCACATTGCCACTATTTCACCTCAACACCACTTCTCACCATATCCTCCATATAACAACCACTTTACATAAAATATTCCATACACATCACAACCACATATCACATATTTACATAAATTATTTTATATTTATAAAATTTGATTTTCATAACTTTCACTACATCTTTTAAGGGAATTCTCACACAATACATAATTTCCATGTGAAACCAATTTAATAGCTAGATATAATTTTTTATCCATTTTCACTCATGGTGATATCAAAAAATCACACAATAAGGATTCCAGAAAACATCAATTCTCACCTCAAAAAAAGTCTCCAAAAATCAATGATTTTTATAAAGGCATCAAAACCATATAATCCTAATATAAATTATAAGAAAAAAATTTAATGCATGTGATTTAATTCCCCTTCTCCTTTAATTTTAATTGACCAATTAATTATCAGCATTATTCTATTTAAATATATATTTCCAAATATAAAAAATCAAATAACCCCTCTTGCATGATATAACTATATGAGAAAAAGGATTCATACCTTAAACAAGGATTCATGATCCATTGAACAAGGTCTAATCAAGAGGTAGGATACCACAAGAGACCATAATGAAAAAAGAAAAACTTATATAGAGTTGACCGTAATAAACACATCATTCTCCAATAAAAAACCAAAACGACTGATTCCCTTAACAACAGCTCTTCTCCAGGTGAAGAAATATGGAAAAATGTGAAAGTGAAGTAATAGGATTATCTAAAACCACTACAGATCAATCAACCATGATCAGGGTTGAAATAAAATTAAAGGGGGATGAAAGGCCTCCTTTGGATTCACTTGATTTACCTAAGAACTAAGAATAAATTCCAGAGAATTATTTGGGTTTGAGGGGATTTTAGAATTTAAACCCAACATGAAAAATGAAATTCCATGGAACATCTCCCACCAACATGTTGTAGAACTAATAAAAATACACTAGACCACGGAACAACTTTTTCCTCCATGCCATAGTGATTTTATGCAAAGGCGACTATGAGATCTGTGACTATCTCCACACTGCATATCTGGAAAACTGGGGGAATCACCATGGTTTAGCCCAGTCTGCTACATCATAGAAACCAAAAAACAGGATGAAGGATGCACCACAAACCCATATCAATTATGTAGTTACCATAAGAATAATAGAATCGCCAAAAACTAACCCCAAACCCCTATGATGTAGCTAGTTACTCCATGTCACAACATCTACGCCTGCAATGAAACCACAAGATTGATGTTTTAGATATGACAAAATTTGAAGTACCTCAAAAAACCCACCTCCAGAATCCCTACACAATAGATGACCCCTCCACGCCACAAATACTAACCCTTATATCATAACACACCCCTACACACCACATGACTTCTCTTCTTCCAACAGCAACCTCTCCCTCACTCTCAAAATTCTTAGGAACTCCTCTTGACACCACCACTACAAAAAAATACCACAAAGTAATGGGTTAGAAAATATATAATGTTATATAAGATACCTATAAAAATATTATTTTCCTATAGAATCAAAACCATCCTGGAAAATAAATAGATAAAAGTTCCAAACAACCATTATTAATGATACCTATCATTGATCTCATTACAACAGAACACCACCAATAATTAAAAACAACAAACCCAAATGAAAACAACCACTATAAATTTCAGACAACCACATAACCACTCCACTATAACATCTTCCCCACAAGGTACAACACCAATAGGTTCCATAAATAATTCAACCAAAAACCACCTCCATTACACATAACCTTCTGCACAACCATATCCACCATCAAAAGGCACAAACTAATGATTCCCATAACCACTGCACAACAGATCCCCAATAAAATATATCAAGGAATTACAAATCCTATGATAAGATATTATCTTCTTTTAGATTCACTAACTCTTCTTCATAGTTTTAATAATGTTAAAGTACAATGTGTATTGATTAGGAATTAGGTCTTTCCCTTTTCGTATGATTGAATATTTAATAAAACATAACACCATCAAGAAAAAATAACATATCATAACCATATAAATACAAAAATTACATATTTTGGAAAAATAGAACAAGGAAAATATAAAAACAACTCAGGGTACTAGGAACACATGTATTACTCACACTCCCAACTACTCTCCTCTATGCCATCGTGCCTCCACAACACACGAACCAATGGAAGAGTTTTTCCACACAACACCTTCTCATGATGATGCTGGATCTCAACTAGCCACTCCATGAACACTGTGTATTCCTCGATATCCAAATCTACCCAATAAATTACATGGGATTCATCATGAAGATATCAATGGAGATTAGAGACATGTATGAAATCATGAATCTGGTTTATTTGGGGTGGTATTTCAAACTGACAAGTCACCGCGCTATAGTGCACTAACAAATCAAAAGGCCCCACATACCAGGGAGAAATATTATTTACCGTATTAAACCTACAATTCCCATATAGAGGGGATAATTAAAAGAAAATTTGGTCTCCAACATAGAACTCCAATGACCTTTTACAATGTTCACAATCCTTCTATTGGCCATGTGCTTCTTTCACCCGCTCATGAACAACCTAAACACTCTATATCATGATCTACACCAAAACGAGACTAAGAACTAATGAGTCACCAACCATGGACCAATATAATGGAGATAAAAACAACCTCATGTACAATGACTCAAATGGTTCCATGCTGATAGATGGGTGATGGCTATTGTTATAGGAAAAATAAACCAAAAGAAAGTTCTTTTTACTAGAACTGTTGAAGTACAAGATGCAAACTCGTAATATATCCTTAAAAATATAGATATTCCACTCTGTCCTCTCATTCATCCGTGGGTTGAAATTATTGTTGAATAATAATTGAGTGACAAAGGAATTTTTCAATCCTCTCCATACTCACAATGTAAAACAAGCATCCTAGTCTAAGTTGATGGTCGTCAAAAATCCATGCATCTAAAAAACCTCATCCACGCACCTCCTTGATATAAAAATCCACGGTGTCTGACTCCTTTATCATTATAAATTGATTTTATTTCTTCAAATAATCCATGATTACCCAGATAGCATCACAACCTCTTTGATATCAGTGTATCCCTGTGATGAGTTCCATAGATATGTCATCCCATTTCCACTCATCAACATCTAAGGGCTATAACAAACCACTAGGAACATAATTATTAACCTTTAACTACTAGAAAACAAAACATTGAGCCACAAACTCTGACACTGACTATTTCATCATGGGCCTCAAAAAATATTCCCTTATGCCTGATTACATCTTTGAAACCCCTCATGTTTAACACTAAAGGTGATATATGAAACTCTTGATGGAGTCCCTTATGAATCTTCTTCATAACAAATAGCCTCCATCAAATCAAAATATGGATCTAACCATCCTTTGACCATCCCTCAATAGAATCACCATATCCAACACCAGCGTGCATCACCTCTACCTTTGACTCTTCCCCATGATACTCTTCCACCTATCACATTAGAAAATATTGCACTGCCATCTAAAACATGAAAACTCTACCATATACCACCATCGCATCTATGTAAAAGGAAACCAACTCCTCCATCCCCTTCAAATCATATCCAGACTCCTAGAGAATTCTCTTCGTGACTTCTTACTCAATGTATTGACCATGAAATTTACCATTCCTAAGTTGTAAAAGATTTAATGTCATTGTATTGGAGAAAATCCATCTATATTTGTTTCAGAAGATTTATATCATACTGGTAAAATATATATACCTAAAACATTTGTGATCCATAAAGGCCAAAAGGAACTCCCCGATGTGGTAATGTTCGAACAAATTTAAATCAAACACAACTATTTTTAACTCTATATCAAGGGTAGCATATTTACACTCATGGTGATGTAAATTCCTAAACCCGTAAGAGATCACTACTTTCTACCGCATTAATAAAAATCCTATATCCAGTTAGTAAACACCAAAAAATACCTCAAACAACACACTTTCCTTTGGAAACTAGATCATTGGAGCACTAAACAACTTCTCTTTCAGATAACAGAATGCTACTAGAAACTAATCTATCTAAATAAAAACATTATATTTCTTGGTCAAACTATCAAAAGAGATGAAATCCATGATAAATCAGATTCAAATGTCTCTTAATATCTCATAACACCAAGGAAGATATGTAATTGTACTACATTCTTAGGTTCCACCGAAGAAACAACTACCTCAATCTTTGATGGGTCTATAAACACACCCTGTTGAGACACCACATGCCTAAAAAATAGACATATCATTTTTATAACGTAATTTTGGACAAATTCCCATAGAGATATTGGCATTAAAGAACATTAAATCTAGCTCTAAAATGATCTGCATGGTTCTCCTCTAACTTTTAGAAGATCAAAAAATCATTGATGAACACGAACTTAGTTTAGTTTAGGAAATCATGATACACAAAGCTCACATGTCCCATTAACATAGATGGTGTATTTGTGACGCCGAACATCACGACCATGAAATTGATTTTATCGTACATATATTTGAAGGAATTCATAAATATATCATCCTCCTCCACACTAGATTGGTGATATCCCTAATGAATGTTGATCTTATAAAACCAACTAGCTCCCCAAAACTGTTTTAAAAGTTTATCAATCCTTAAAAGGGGGTAACCATTCTTGTTCTTCACCTGATTAAACCTCTGGTATTATATACACAACCTCATTCTAACATCCACATTTTTTGAGAACAACACTAGAATATGCCACAATGAAAAAAGTGGGCTAGATGAAATCCTTTGGCATGAGATCATCTATTCGAATTATCATATTCTGTAACCCACAAGGTTACATCTAATAAGGGGCCATCAAACTTGGTGGAGCACCAGGAAATAGATCTCTTTTATACATGATATCATGTCGAGGGTGTATCATTAAAATGACATTGGGAAAATTATCCATAAAATCCCTGATAATCCTGGGAACCTCCACTATCTTAAAATCCATTGATTCCATGTAAAACTAAACCATAAATGGAAAAGGGGCTCCACATGTCTTCTACCCACTTGAAAAATCTACTTGCTAATGAAAACTGCATGCTGGTAATCCGCATCCAAGAAAACGAATATCCTCCAAAATTATTTGATAATAACGTGTAATGAATACAACCAGTTGATACCGAGAATGAAATCACATGTATGAATCTATAGAAACAGAATGTCCCCACACAAATGATGTGGACCCATAATTAGTATATTCCCACAACATATATCAATCATACCAGTCGAGACTCTAGTTGGCATAGTCAGTACCAGGGGCATGGGAAGTCTCTATAAGTCTAGTCCAAGAGAATGAACTAGGGAAGGTGAAATAAATAAGTATGAAGCTCATAAATAAAAAAATCATAGAAAAGTTTAAATGATAATATAATCATATATCAAATGATATTTGGACCCTCTAGCACTACCACCTTCCCTACATGAAACTAACCACACCTATCCCCTCTTCCTCTCTACAGATGACCACCTACACAACCACTCTCAGGTAAGGGTCCCTATAAATTGAGTACACTATGAGGTTAGCCTCTTCCTACCACATATCTTCTTGGGGAAATATAATCCTACTTCCCCTATTACTGAAACGACTTCACTGGTGTCTACTGCTGAGGTCAATACTAAACATATCCATCTATACCATATAATGCTTTGAGAACCATTGGGAACTGATCCATATAAAGACCAAAACCCCCAAATGTGAATAATAATAACCAAAGGCCTCTTGGAAAATCATGAAAATAAATTGAACCTAAATGATAGAAAGGAATTTTCGGGGGTTGAGTCACTACTGGTCGAACCCTCAAAGGGCTCGGTGCGAGAATCATAATACTGACAACTATTCTTCTCAAGAAATACTACTATTTACCATATCGTGGTAAACTGCCTCACTAGTGTGTGCACTCGATCAACTTTTCCTTTTTATAAACCATTAAATACAATGAAAACATAAAAGAAGTATCTTCTTAATTTATAAAAGGATAAAGTTCTTATTGATGATGCTTCACAAGGGTCTCCTCGTCTGGAAAAAAGATTTGGGTTGAAATGCAAAAGATCCTTGAACATTATTCCCAGCTCCAGCATTGGCATAATCTCCCACCAAAGAGATATTTTCTCTTTCCACTTCAACACCTTCATGGTCAATGAGAGAAAATATACTCATAATGAATTCAGAAGTTTAGCCAATGAAAAAACTACATCATTTCACTAACCAAGATACAATGCCCACCAATGATGTACAACTCCACACATCTAACTAACTACTAGTGGGAACATGTACTCCACTAGTTCATGGATCAAAATAAAAGTGAAATAGAGATTCTCCAACTATCCTTATATCTCCATATTTGAGTCACTTCCCTCAAATTTTCTTAAAGCCTTCCATGTAAAATCATGCAATATTCTCTGCCACTGATCACCATCCTCAACTAGATCAAACTGTTGGTAATCAATTGAATAATATTTCTAAACCATCCCTACCTGAACCATATAAAAACAATGACTAGGTTCCATAACTAAAACATAAACAAAAAATTCTTAATCCTAGCAATATGTAATTTTATTAATATTTTTTGAGTTCTTTTTAACATTCCCAAAATCACTCATCTCAAAAAAGAACACATTTCAATCATTATGCATGTACCTCTCCAAGGTCTCTACCCAAAAAGTGGATCCACGTCACTTTTTAATTCAGTAGTCTTAGAGTACCTTCATTGAATCACAATGGGGGGAGGATAAAATCTCATATCCTATTCATTTCTCTCAAGCCCATGTCACATACCAAGATCAAGTAACACTATTTACCTATCAACCCATGTATTCCTCACTATTCCTAACTATAACATACATTCTATCTCATAACCAAAACCTACGATACCACTCTATCATGACTCCCTCCCTCCAATGGTACCCCTCCTATGTGGAAAAGTAAGGAAGAAGGATACTAAACCCCGAGTCCCACCTCTAGTAGGCCTTAGATTGGTGAATAGAACCAAGGGTATACAAATCTCAATATGGGAATAATTACCATCAATACTATATGTCATATTGGGAGATATGATGTCAAAAATCAATATACTATATCAAATTATATAAAAGGTAAACCAAAAACCATCCCATAATGCATGTATAAATTGAATAGATACAAAGATTCACTTAATAAATACCCAAAAGTAAAACTAAGGTAGCAACACAGCAATAGTCCAAAGGTCAGAGCTATTAATATCCAGCATGATCCACAAAGCCCTCTTGGATTCCTAGAAGCTATTGTCATATATGTTTGGTGATCATACAAGTACACTTAGTAGAATTATAAGTGAATTCTATTACGAACATGTGAAAGAATAATACTAATGTACCAGTGAGAAAACAACAAAACCAATAATACCTAAATTGTTCGACTAACCAATCCCATCATCACAAATTCATTCCCACTAAATAATGTGTCCAAGTATAATAACATAATATGAATCATATTGATAAGGTTACCCCACACTGATTTACCAATGGGATGCCGCTCTCTCACCCCAAAGATGTTCGCCCTGAAACCCCCATCTCTTCTATATAAAAACCCTATCCAAACACACATTGTTCATCACATCACATCATATCTCATCCAAAGACTCCTAGACCATAACATCACATCATATCACACCCGAAGACACCTGGTCCATCACATCACATCACATCCCTCCCAAAGACAACCAGTCCATCACATCACATCAAATATCACCCATAGAAATATATTCTATCACATCACATACACAACCAGATAAATATAGTAATATGGTATCATGAACATGAATTATATCAATCTCATGCACTCCTCCTACCTTACATGACCCCCACCATAAGCTATCTCATCATCTCATCAAACTCCACCATAGTGCACTTTTTTACATTTTCATATCATGGAATATGTAGTTCAATATCACATGGAAGAGAGAGTTGGGAATAGTGGGTAACTAACCATCCATCTTCACCATCAGGATATTGGTAAAAACACCCCAAAACATTTGGTTATTATTATATATTCCTTGATGTTGGTGGGATGTGTATAGATATCATAAGGAACATGCAATTAATATATATATACACATAGACACACACAATCCTAACGTATGGGTTCAAAACCAAAGCACTAACCAACTCACATAATCACCATCCAAATTTACAACACATCCACTTTCAAAGCCACCACTAAATTCACAACACCACACCTCAAGCCACAATCCACGAGCTAAATTTCATCTTCCTTCTCAATTTAATAAATTTTCTAAATTTCACATTTCTAACCGAATTAAAAAACCATCCCATTCATTTATTTATTTCATCATATTAAATTCATATTTATCATCAACCACATT
Source organism: Viscum album (assembly GCA_963277665.1). NCBI lineage: Eukaryota > Viridiplantae > Streptophyta > Magnoliopsida > Santalales > Viscaceae > Viscum > Viscum album. Next base: position 626,119,435 of record OY728134.1, on the reverse strand, counting down.
TAACCACCCTTATTATTATTATTTCAAGCATCCATTAACCATTTCATCCCATTACATTTCAATTTATCATTTACATTTAATTTTATTACTACTCAGGCATCTAGTTAAATATAAAACATCACAACAAACCATCCACCTCAAGGAAACATGCCCCCGCATTTCCAATATCTTACATCACCACCAATTGTTATCAAATCCACCACATCGCTTCAAATTATCATCACATATTCCACACACATGACAACCAGACATCACATTTTAACATAACTTATTTCAGTTTTAGAAAAGGGTATTTTCATCACATTCACTTCTTTATTCAATGGAATTTTCATACAAGAAATAATTTCCATGTTCAAAAAATTTAATAGGTGAATATAATTGGTTATAAATTTTCATTCAAGAAGATAAAAAAACATAAAAAAATGTTTCCCCACACATTAATTTGCAATAAAAAAAGAGGCTCCAAATAACCATTGTTTTTAGTATGGAATCAAGCCTATAAAATTCCAATATCAATAATATCAAAAAGTTGTAATGAATTATATTTCAATCCCCTATACCTTCAATTTCAATTAAAAAATTCATTATATTAATTAGTATGATGATAACTATATTTCAAAAGATAAAAAATCATAACACCTCCCACATGATACTACTATATGAGAAACAAAGGATCACCTACCTCAAATAAGGATTTACGATCCACTCCACATGGTTGAATCCTGATAAAGGCCACCATTGGACTCCAAAATGAATAAAAACGCCATAAATGTCCTAGAAAACAACAACCACAAGATTTTACCATAAAAATAACACCAAAACCAATGATTTCTAAAAAAATCCCTTAACCATGTGAATAATCATGGAGAAAATAAGGAAGGGAATGATGGGACTTACATAAAACTACCACGGATAGATCCCCTAAGACCATGGTTGAAAGAGACCAAAAGGGGAATGAACTACAACCTTTGTTCTCCTAATAACAGTGAAGAAATTCTAGAGAATGAGGGGGATTTGAGGGGATTTTTGATTTTATACCTAGTCTGTAAAACATAAAACCACAATGCATCCCCTACCAATATGTTGTAGGACTACTGAAAATACACCATACCATGGAACAACCTACTCATTCATGTCGTTATGATTCAAATAAAATTATTCCCTAACATCCATGGTTATATCCACGTTGTAGATCTAGAAAAAATGGTGAATCACCATGGTGCATCCTAGGATACTACGTTGCAGAAACTGACAACTAGGAAGAAGTTAAAACCACATCCCCAGCTCTATAGCACTCTTACCCAGAAAACAACATAATCACCATAAACTCACCCCAATAACCTATTACATAGCCAGCTACTCTTTGTTGTAGAGTCTCATCCTACGACATAGCCACAATCCCTATATCAAAACAATTAAAAATTGGAAGTATCTCAAAAACAACACCGTCAAGCTCCCAATTCCATAACTAATACCACCATGTCATAGCTACCACCACTTATGACACAACACACCCCTCCATGACACATGAATCCTTCTCTTCCTTTTGTAACCTTACCTATACACTCTAACTCATCAGGACCTTTGAATCCTCCACCATAAGAATTCTTACAAGGTACTGGTTTGTAAATTTTGGACCGTTATATTGATCATATTTCAAAAAATATTTTTAAATTTTCATTTATCTTGATACCAACATTTTTTATCAAATGATATTTTATTTTTTAAATTTATTTTTTTAAAAAATATCTCAATGATTTTATTTTCAAAATTTCAAAAAAAAAATTCAAATAAAGACGTCCTTTTAAAATGGATTATTTAAACACCCATAGTGGTCCCGAAGGAAACTCACGGGTTCATACCCCATTATTTTATGGTATAAATTATGCTTATTTTAAATTTATAATTTTTATGTTTATCAGATTTATTGGTTATATTTTTTATTTAATTTTTATGCACGGGAATTATCTTTCATCTAATAAAGAAAAAATAGACCCCTGATTAAATTTATTCTTCTAAATTAGAGGGTAAGGATATGAATGCATTAGATTATTGTTTATATGTTAATGACTTTAATAGGGTTTCTTCATGCAAAACTACACACGAAATATATAAATTTTTAGAAGTTATTCATGAAGGTATAAATAAAGTTAATGATATATGGCATAACATGTATAATAAATATTTTGTTAGATTCTCCATGAATCATAGAATATCTATCACTACTTAGTCAACTTGATTTAATAACATTATTAATTGATGAAGAAAAAATGGTCACTCTCTTTCTATAGAAAAATTGTTAAACAATACCCTTTAGTTTTTACCATTACATTGGGAACAAAAATTCAGTATTATCCAAGAAGCTAAATTTGTTAAAAATATTATGGTTCAAGAACTTACAAATTATCTCATGACATTTGAGGTAACCAAGATGATAAAATCTAAAAATGAGGATACGGAGTTCATGTAAACACAAATAAAAATTTATTTCCTATAAAATAATGATGAATCTTCCAAAATAAACAAAAATAATGAAATTAAAATTGAACACTTGATGAGAATAATGAATAAATTTAAAAAAAATAAAAAATAAATGCTTTAAAAATGATAAACTAAAAGATAAAATTGGGGTTTTAGAAGTGTTGTGCTTTGGATTCAAAAAGAAGGGACACATCAAGCATGATTTTCCCTTGAATATAAAGTATATATATAAAAATAAATACAATAAGGATTTAAAATTATCAACGTGGAGTGCTATTAAATATTCAATTTCAACTTATGAAACTAGTAACACAACTCCTAAATTCCTCATGGCTCAACTCATGATATGAGAATAGGTTATTCCCCCTTCTCCTTCTAATTCCTTTTCCTCCTATCATTAATTCTCTTCTTCATTCTCAACTTTATTTAAAAAAGAAATTAGAAATTTTTTTCAAGAACTTATTTCAAAATATGAAAATAATTTAAAAGAAATATAAATGTGTTCTAAATGAGGAAAATATTATTTCTAATGAAAATTAAATACTTTTAAAGGAAGGGATGATTTAATTTTGAAATTAAAAAATCAACCCGATGAAGAAGTATTAAAAAATGAAATCAAGGATATCAAATGAACTCTTTAAGAATTAAACCAACATGAGAAATATCTTAAAATGATTCTTGGTTTTTAATGCATTTAAATAAATATTCATGGTTTTAGATTTTCTAAAGATAATGAAGCTTCATAAAAAACAACTATGTTTGTAAAATAAATTTCTCAAACTATATTTTTTAATTATTGAAAGAAAGTAGGTCCTCTTATTTATTTATTTAATTATATAAATGTTATATATGGTATAACAAAAATAATTCGTTGCTATTATCAATTTTCTAAAATAATATATCATTATAAACAAATTTGGGTTCCAAAATATTTATTTTCCAATCTTAGTGGACCGAAAATTGTTTCTCCATCTCAATGATTATTAGATCACATTACTAGATGAAAAATATGGGGATCAAAAGGCATATTTTAATGATTTCTTGAAGGTCTTTTCCATCAGACCTCATTGATCTATCCTGTGGTGGATTCTATATAAATTTAGTGTTCACCTCTTGATGTGATTAATTAACTCTTTTCTAACTTGAGTTTAATGTTTATTCTCCAATTTGGGATGGTCCTAGACTTTTCCTTCTAAGATAATATTTGGGAATCAATATTGTTATTTATGTGGTTCTTGATGAAATTATCTTAATGATTTATCCTGAAAAGTGTTTCTGGTTTTGTTAATCCTTTCTCAATCATCGGAACGATGTGTGGGGATTACCACCCACCTGGTTTGCCACTCTTGAGGAAGTTTCTATGGTTTCATAATAAAATTTTTTATAATTTTTAATAATGAAAATGATTTATCAAAATATTTATTTTCTATGTTTTTTCATTGTTTTAGTATGGATAAATGGTGATGATCACTTTTAAACATCTTTTCATTTCTTTTACCACTCCTTGAATATCACATTATTAGTTTTTTGGATCCTATTAATAATTTCTTCTAAGATTAATTAATTTATGGGAGTTATATTTGAATATTATATTTAAAATTTATAATTCAAATAATTTATTTTGGGGAATTTATGAAGGATAATATTTCCTTATTTTTTAAAAAATGGGGAGAAAATACTTCAATTTTTAATGATTTTTATTAATTTCAAAAAGGGGGAGAAATTTTTTAATTGATATTTAATTTTTTTAATTATCAAAAAGGGAGATATATTCGGAGTGGATCTGCGTTTATTATTTTATGTTTTAATAATTACTATATATTGTTTATCTATTATTTTTTTTTATTTTTTTTTTGGTTTTTATTTATATTAATGATTTTATTTTGTATTGAATTTTATTGAAAATATTTTTTATTTAATTATTATTTAGTTATTCATATTTTGTTTTTATTATTATTATTATTCATTAAAATTATTTATAATTATTCTTGCTGAAAAAATATTTTTCATAAGATGAATATACCTTTATGTAAATTTTTTGATACCCTTATATAGAAAGTTTTGTTTTTCCCTTACCCTTATATAGCTCTTTTATATACACTTATGTAGCTTTTATTGCACCCTTACACATGTTATGTAATTCTCTCTTTACAATTATGCCACTTATTTTGTACCTTAACGTATCTCTAAGATACCTTTACACATTATGCTTTCTACCTTTACACAAGTTTTAAAAACTATAAGATTCATTAAAATAATGTTATTATCTACCCGTATGTTATTTATTATTATCTTTAATTTACCTTATGTAACTCTCCAGGATACACTTACAGAGGTCATAGAGTGTTTAGATTACCCTTAAATAGGTTTTTTAATCTTAATCTTTCCTAAACGCAACCAATTTTTACACAGTGCATATATTTTCATTCAACCATTATATAACCTATATAATTTAACGTTTTCCTTTATACAATATATGTATTTTGAATCATACTTTTATGAAACATAGTATTTAACCCTTCCATAAATTTGGAAGTCTCTATTTTTCTCTATTTCATGATATTCTTGATATAATGATTTTCATTATTTTAATTTTAGATGTTTAAATTGTTCAAATGATTTTTAAATTTTGTTCTTAATTCTCATATATTTTTTAATCTTGATACTCTAATAATTTTATTTTAATATTTTGTGTTTTTCTAATTTTTTTTAATTATAACATAATATTTAAGTATAACAATGTAATTAAAACTTGTTTTAATTTTTTTAATATAGTATATTTATGTTTAATACTATCAAATGTATAAATAAGGAAAATTATTTGTAATTAATATTTTGAATTTTTAGAATAACTCTATGTATTTTTTATCATTGATCTATTATAATGGAAGTGTTTTAGACATTCTAAAGTGTATTTTTAAATGAATTTAAACTGTTTAAATTATTTAAATTTAAATGACAGTATTATCAATAGTTATTTTCTTACTCTCTCCTTGATGATTTTGAAATATTATTATTACTGTTTTGAATTAAATTTCATAATGATTTCCTTGGAAAAAATGAGTTGATTCTTTTTAAAGGGATCATTAGAGCTTAATCAAATGATGGTCAAAATACAATAAACCATTATTTATTCTTTTTAAATACTCCCAAAGGGTTCTATAGATTTTTCAAAGGATGATAATCCAATAAATAGAGACTTTGAAGTCCATGGAAAACTACATCGACATTCTATGATAATCATTCTCCAATTTCTAATGGTCTTAGTTAGTCTCAATGTACATTTATTTAAAAATCTTATTTTTCCTTCTAGAGTTTGAAAAAAATTGTAATATCCAAATCACTCTCTTATTTTTATCTCATTACATCCTTGTGTTTATCATATTAATTAAGATAATTAAAACCAAGAATAAAAGTGATTCCTTTCTACCTGTCCAATCCTATTTATCTTTATTTTAATATTGTTCCTTACTACCATTAAAGTGTGAGACTTTTTCTCATTTTAGTTAAAATGGAAAAGGGATAATATCTTGTGGTTTTATAATTTCTGTTAAAGAGATAGTTTCTATTGTATATGGTTTATTTTTATAACTTAAAAAGAAAGGTAAAGTTTTTCTATCTTGGATACCATTATAGCCAAGGGACTAATAAATTAAATCCTTAGTGGGTTGAGGGGATAGATGTACGGGTACCTTTGTGTACTATTATCGAACTTCCATACCAAATATCAAATCTCTTTTACTTTTGTTTAATTTAATTTATTTATCTATTTCAATCGATTATTTAATTATTTGTTTAATCCCTCAAACATACTTATATAAATTATATTATAATATCTTTTTATTTTTATTCTTACACTTTTAATATTATATATTATTATATTTTTTCACTGTCAACATTGATTCTTTTGGACCATTTTCCTTTAATTTTATAATAGAAATATGTAATATCCAAGGTTTTTGGAGTGGGTCAAAATCCTAAAACCATTAAAATTATTAGAGTTTGGTGGGTAGACCAAATATTTTTTGTTTATAAAAAATTAATTATGAGAGTTCCTTAGACCCATGGAATTTTTTAGATGGTTTTAAACCATAAGAAATTTCCTTGGGGTTTTCAGTGGGATTTGGGTTTGTTGAAGGTTGAACACCCAACATTCAAGGGTGAAAAGATTGTGGTTCATAGTTTGGACAAAATGTGTGGTCTCCCAGGTGAAATTATATGGACCTCTAGTTCTTGTAGAAAAGTTTTGTGAAACTATGTTGGAGGGGTAAACAATTTCATGTGGAACCATTTTAGTTTTTAGCAAAAGTTATTCGCATGGTTTCCATATGGTTTGGAAAACCGTGTGAGACAACAGTGAAATGTGACCCCTTAGGATAGAGGGTGTCTAACAGTTGGTGAACAGTTATCCAAATCATGTGAGCTGACTATGAACCTCATTAAAGATGAAAATTCACTATTTTTCCTTATCCTTTGTTTACCTCATTTCCTCCTCTTTTCCCTTATCCAGCACATACACAATAGACGGTAGATCCCATTTATTCCTCCCCTAGGTGTTGAGTTAATATCTTTATCTGAGCATTGATCTTCTTGTTGTCTGGTGTATTGGAATTTTAATGGTAATACCTTGAATCCCCTTTCTTCCTTTCTTACTTTCTCCCACCATATGGTGTGCAAATTACGTCTAAGCTGATTTAGCCTATTTTTAGGGAATTATTCTAAAATTAAAATTTATTTAGAATTATTTCATGTTAGTGGTTAATATTGGATGTGTGAGCATCTACCAACATGAGTTAGGTGGTTCTTACCTTTGTCTATGATTTAATAGATTTTTTGGGATGCGATATTAAGCACACCATTGGTTAGTCTGAGTGAGACCCTATAAATTAAATGGTTGCCTTTAATTAATTTATTTATCTCATTAGATATTCCTATAGTAATGATTCCACCTGAATACAAATGGTCAATCCTAGTGAGAGTCTCTGGACCCTGGTCAGTTTATTTAATGGTGTTTATTTATTTAATTAAATTTAATTGTTTAAATATATTTATTGCGATGAGTTCCATGGGAATGCTATGGGATTATCTTGAGGATTAAGAAGGAATTGTACATCTAGTATGAGTAAATATAATATTCAGGTTGGGAGAGTCCATGATTCTATGAGTGACAATGATCCTAGGTTGGGAGAGAAAGTCGTCATTTTGCGGTGATGAGGTCATCGGGTTACATGCAATTCCCATGTGATGATGGATGTTTTTTACCACCAGATTGAGAGTAATGCTCATATGGGCATGAGGTTCCTAGATGATGTGGATTAGGTACTTATTTAATGATTTTTGCACACCCATGTTGAAAAATGTATTGTTTGGACTTGTGTGTGCAGAATAGGAATCAGATGATGAGATGGTGTTGACCAATCATGTGGTTAGAGGTCTCTATTAGATGCCTCATAAGATGGTTATTGGGGGTGTTTTCTTTTGAAATCCACATTAATGGTGAGGATTCATTAGTTGGAGGTGTTGAGGCCATTAGTTGGGTGATGGGGCTCACTGTGCATGAGGAAATGGGATCGATATTACTATAGGGGTTGGATATCATCGTTACCTCAGACATCGAAAATTGAGCCAGTGGTGTTTATTATTGGGAGGACAGACACCACTTCGCCTCAGATATTGGTATTCATGCCAATAAGGATATTATAATATAAGGTATGATGGGCCATGAACATGATTGGGAACACAATTAGGATTTCAAGCATTTGATTGATGGAATGAAGTTCTATTGACACATATAGAGGTGGAACCTAAGGGTTTACCTAGATTGATTATCTTAGGGGATTACTTGGGATTATTCTAAGGATCCTCTCCACAATAGTTACTTCTGAGATGGTCGAGGAATGTAATTTCTTCCTTGTGGCTATTGAGTGCTCAACTCGAAGCACTATTCATGTGGCTAAATGGGTTGAGGCACTACACATGGTATCAAAAGAGTTTATTTCATCCGTTTTTTGGTTTTTAATATTTGGAATATAGTATAATTGAAATTATAATTTTCTTATATCTTGTTTTAGATCTCGTGTTTGGTTTCCAAAATCCCCATGCACGGGGGACAATCCATGTATTCATAGGGTCAATTTCTATTCTACCATGATCATCTTACAGTTAATATTATATCCACCTTGAGTAGTGAACTTGGATGTGACTATTACCTATTATGACATCTGACCCTTGGATAGTATGGTAATGGAGGATCTTTTGACCCTTGGTCTGGTATTAAAATGGTTGGTTTTATGCTTTCTAGTATGTCATGTAGAATGTTTTCAAATATATTCATGTGTTGTGATAGTTTTCTTATGATTTTCATTAGGGAAATGGTTTTATGGAAAAAGGTTTGGTTTTTTCAAAGAATCAATCATGGAAGCTTCGTAGTGTTTCCCTCATTGTCTTAATTTGGGGGAATTTTACTCAACTAACCTTGGTAAGTGGAACTAATGAAATCTATGTGTGATTGTTTTATGATATTAGAGATATATATATATTTATGAGATTTGATCTTATAGAATCTGGCCAGGATGATGATATAAGTTGATGTTGATCACCAGGTTAGGAAATGTGGTCATCAGATTAAGGTGACATGGTTTTCCATAAAGGGAATGACTCGAGACATATTTGGGTGAGCTTTGTAAAATGGAAATAAAGGAAGAAAAGTGGTGTTTTACTACCTTGTTTCACTTTGGATGAAAATTTAATCAGCTACCCTAAAATGATAATTGATTCCTGACTATGATGTGTGTAGGATAGGGGCTATGAGGTAGGATTTACATGTGATACCTGACTTTGATATGGGAAGGTAAGCGGCCAAGGGGCCAGATTTCATGAGACATAGTTGTGATGAGGGGTGTAATGGTGGGGAAATTTAACATCCTATTACTACATTACCTATATGAATTATATATATTTTATTCTGGTTGTCTGAAAAATGTATTGGTATTCAATGGGTTTCCACCTAGATGGGATCCAATGGATCATTTACTAGACAATGATTTGGTGTCGCATGAGCGTGAATGGGTTGAGACCCCTGAGGGTTGGAATGAGGCCCCAGAGGGCCAAGAAGCGCATGATACATAGGAAAATTCTTAGGTACGGGCCCAAGTATAGGTTGGGTAGCTACTTATTTTGATATATTTTGGGTTGTGTCATGACAAATAGCTCATGGAGATCTTACTAAATGTCATCCATGGGATTGATAGGGGAGCTCAGGGCACCGATCCATTAATGTAATTCTTGAATCGGGAGTTCTAGTCGTAGCACCCACCACTATTTGAGGGTGAGGGAAGTATATAGGTTTATGAGAACTGGAACAAGGTAGTTGAAATAGTTCTTGACAAGCTCAAGATGCCCCCATATCGGTGGGTGAAGCTGGCTATATAAATACACATGGGACTAGCTATGTGCTAGTGGGATGTGCATATTTAGGTGGGTAGACATGAGGGACTATCCTGGAAATATTTTTAGGCCATGTTATTCGATTACTTATTTCCAGATATGCTAAGGGTATAGAGATAATGGGAAGCTCTTGATCATACAACTGGGAGACATATCTGTCAGGGACTTTGTGGCGACATTCATTGAGTTTTATCATTTTACACTCGGTATGGTGGGAGATGATACCTCAAGGGTGAACCATTTTGAGTATTGTTTATGGAATTCCATTTGGTTATAGGTAAACATCTTTATGTTGGAATCATTATCAGAGGTTGGGAATTAGGTTCTCAAAGTTTAGGGTAATTTGACGGATCAGACTTATTCGAGTTGGGTGACGGCTTCAGGTGATGTCAGCATCGATGATTCCGATAGTTTTAAGCTGAGGTGAGAGGAGTTCTAGCCTAGAAATTAGGCTAGAGACTTGATCAGACCACCCCAAAGTGGATCTTTTATGGTGTGATTCTAGTGCATGTCATAAACAAATGTGAAGATGTAGTGCGATCGGGCATCAAATGAGTGTTGAGCATGCAGTTTGGTTGGGCATCTCAAGAAGTTTTGTTGGAATCCTTCTCAGATAGCTGGCAGTTAGGGACTGGAGAAAACTTAGGGTTATGAGTTTGGGCCAGTGGTGATGCCAGGAGATGGTAGCTAAGATTCTACAACACATAGTGGTTGTGGTAGAGAATGTGGGACCCACCAGTGGGGTCAATGGCTGTTGACTACTGCAGAATTGTAGGGAGGCCATGTCTCTAGTAGTCGAGCTTTAGGCTTGGTTCTTATAGTGGAGCTACCAAGTGTAGAGGAGGATGGATATCTAATTACGGTTAGAGGTACACCATGGGTGCGGCCATGGTTAATTTTTTGGCATGGAACATGTGTAGGAATGTCTGTTTTTTGTGCACGTGGTACACATGATATATATATGGACTAACTAGATGTGTTTTAGTAGCTTGTTATTGGTTTAGATGTGTTATATATATATATATATGAGGTGCATTGCACTAGGTTCATTTATGAGCATTGTTGAGTGCATAGATTTTGAGGTGCATTATCTTATGGGTATCATTGTGATGCGGTACTTGTTTGAGGTGCTAGAAAACAAGACTAATTTTAAGCATCTGATGAGATGTAGAACCTCATAGGAGTCAAGAATGATATGGAAACGGGGTGAGAATCTATTGAGATATGGGATATTATGGGTGTCAAGTATGACATAGGATCACCTGATGAGGTGTAAGAGTGATGATACATCATATGATGAATTTTTAGTCCTGGGACAGTCAATGGACTATCAGTTTTATTTGAGTATTGGGTTGGTATGCGACCAGGGTAGGTAACTCCTAAGGCAGTGAAAACCTTAATAGAGTTGATGTATTACCTTTTAGAACGAGGTAGTATGGGTTATTTTTAATGATATGGGTATGTTTAGAATCATCTCTGGTTTTTTTTGATAGCTCTAGGTTGAGCTATGTAAAGGTTGGGAGATTGTAACATCCCAAGTTTTTTGGAGCAGGTTCAAATCCTCATCTTGTTTGAACATTCAGAGTTTAGTTAGTAGACTAACTCTTTTCTTGATTATCATAAATAAATTATGAGATTTCCTTTGACCCAAATTAATTTTTAGATTATTTTTAACCCTAACAAATTTCATCGGGGTTTTTAGTGGGTTTCAGGTGCATTAGAGGCCAAACACCCAACTTTATTGGGTGGGATGAAAGGGGGAAACTTTTTGACAAATCGTGTGGCCCCTCTAGGTGTAATCATCTGACCCTCTAGGTCTACTGGACATGGTTTTAAAAAAATTAATGGAGGGGGTGATAATATGTACAACACCTCTATAGGTTTTAGCATAACTGATTTGTAAATTTTATTCGTGGTTTTGGAAACCATGCATAATAATCATGTGAGGTGACACCTTTGGACAGAGGGTCTCACATGGTTGGTACATGACTAGAAAAAACATATGATCCAATTGTGGAACTCATTAAAGAGGAAACATTGCTATTTTTCCTCTTCTCTATTAACCTATTTTCCTTATTTTTCCCTTCTCCACCGCAAAGATAGTAGATGTGATCTCCCATTTCTTCCTCCCCTAGGTGTTGAGTCGATATCTTCATTCAAGGTCTGATATTCTTGTTGTCAGGTGTTTTGGAACAATATTGGTAAGTCATTTAATCCTCTTGCTTCCATTCTTCCTTTCTCCCTCTATACAGTGTGCTAAATTTTTGTGAGCTGATTTACCCTATTTTCATGGCGTTCATCTAAAACAAGGATTTACTTCGAATCAGATTGAGTTAGAGGCTAAGATTGAGCATTAAATCATCTAAGTACATGAGGTAGGTGGTGATTGTATTTCTCTATGATTTAAAAGATATTTTTGGTGTGAAATATTGAGTTCTCTACTAGGTAGTCTGATTGAGACCCTATAAATTAAAATTTTCTCTTTAATTAGTTAATTGAACCCATTGGAGATTATTATGGTCATGATTATACCTAATTACAATTTGTTAATCCTAGTGGGAGGCTTTAGATTGTGGGAATATTTGTATAGGGTGTTTATTAATTTAATTAAAATGAATTTTATAAATATATTTCTTGTGATGAGTTCTATGGGAATGTAGCAGGCTCAACCTAAGGACTATGATGGAATTGTACATCTGGTGTGATTCAATGTAATCATCAAGTTGGGTGAGGCCTAAATTTCATGAGTGATGATGATCATAGGTTGGGCGACATGGTTATCAGTTTTAGGAAATAAGGTCATCAAGTTATAGGCAAGGCCCATGTGATGTTTGATGGTGTTGAACAACATATTTAGCTTCACAATCATAGGGGAACAAGGTGCCCAGATGATGTTTCTCAGGTACTTATTTAGTAATTTCGACTCACTCGTACTGGCCAATACACTATTTGGAATCGTGTCAACATAGTATGAATCGTATGATGTGGTGGTGTTGACCAATCATGTAGGTAGATCCCTCTATCCGATGTGACATAGGATAATGTTTGAGGGTGTTGTTTAAATAATTCCTTAGGGATGGAGAGGAGACATCGATTGAAAGTGTTGAGACTTTCAGTTGGGGGATGAGGTTTTCCATACATTAGGCCATGGAGTCGAGAATAAAAGAGAGTATGGATATCTCCATTCCATGGGAAATTAGCTATTGAGCCGATATTGTTTATTATTTAGAGGACAACCGTCATTGTGCCGAAGGCATTAGGCTTTGAGCCGAATGTTGTTTCATGAATTGAGGTCCAAGGTTCTAGGTGCATGATTGAGTGTGCCATCAGTAAATTGGCATAGGATACCAAACACGAGTTCTACTCATAGTTTCCCCAAGACCAGTGGACCACGTGGACTCAAGCGCATCACCCTAAACTCTAGAGGCTCCTGACTAGCAGCGAAGAACTAGGGCATGTCTATGGAGAGACTATGCCATCATTACTAGAGTGGAGAACGACAGATAAATATAATAACAGGTAAATTGTAGAAGTATTATTTGAATAATAAGAACAATAGATAACATACACACTAACATTGGACTAGTAACCCTCCATAGCAGAAGAAGATAAGAATAATAAATAACACATACAACTAACAACAATGAAAAATTTGATGATGATACAATTCATGTCTCTATAAAACTGGAAAACATGGATACAATGCAGCATGAAATACATGTTATACAAAAGAAGAAAAAAGGAATCAAAAAGGGTCCTAAATATATCAAATCATCCCCGGAATCCGGTCATTCATTAGCTACCAAGATCCATCCGAAGAAAGCAGGAAATATTAAGCATCCAATGGGGGGTGCTTCCCTTTTTCAACACCCATATACATGTAATCTGCCCGGGAACCAATGGCGGCCTAGATAGTGTGTGAGATAAATATCAGTAGGCCACCACCAATGGAGTCTATACAATATAGTCTATGAAATAGAATCATAAATAGTGTGTAGGCATGCATATATAAAATAAAAGAAATATAGTAATGTAAATAACCAAGTACCTGCTTCATCCTAAACTAGTGTCTTAAAACATAACCATTTCATTAATTAATTATGTTCATGTTTATATAAATAAGTCAAATGAGTCATTACCAGCACTGACATTACCTTGTGATAATAATAATAAGGTATCCAAGGTATAATAAGGCATTCATGATGATAATAACAATTAAGGGGATCTAAGGTAATAACTAAGGAATCCTTGACCACAGGGGTTTATGCAACTTAGTAATAATCTATATCCTAGATATAAGAATAAGAGTGTAATCCAAGGGGAATCACCCATGGCATTCTATAATAATATATTTCTAATCGAGTCTAAGGATTTCATATAAAGTAATAAGGGACATGAAAAAACTAGGAACAAGGGTGTATCCAAGTTACCTCATTTCCATTGATGTCACTTTAGATCCAAAGAGTGTATCTGAGGAATCCTGTAATGATAATTTAGGGATACTACAATGACATATTGGGAGTCTACTAAAAGAAAAAGATCGGATTCTAAGGTGGGTATCAACCTTGGAAAATGACATACCTGAATCTGAATGTTGTTCATGAGTGCTCAAGGAATTCCATTGGGATTCCAAGTCTATAGCAAGTATGACCACTCCGATAATGATTTCAAGTTCCATATGCATTGGGAACCATAAAATTAATTCATTTAATAAATTAGGTCATATAATACTCATTCCATTTAACAATTCATTTGGTTCAAGCCATTTCCTTTCATTGTAGTGACAAGGATAATAGGTCTTGTAACCATTTAATTATTTAATAACATAATCATTAGTTTGGTTCACCCTACTACCTTCCATTAACATGGAAAGGTGGGATACATGCATGAAACTAGATGATTATTTTGTAAATATCTAGGCCAAGTGATATCCATAATATACTTTCCAATTAACCATTTTAGGATTCATTTTATTTATTTGAACACTTACTATAGAAGGTTCAAGTGACAACATACATGTAAGAGTCCTTAAAAATTCATTCATTTAATTAAAACACTTACCTTCAATGAGGCCAAGCCAAGATCATCCAAATGGTGGCACAAGAATTAATAACAATCATCATTAGGTATAATTAAGAAAAACACCCTACATATGGTGGTTAGGGTTGAGGAAATAACCCCCAATGATGGAAAACATTTATAATAGGGTCTTAGAATATGATTATCAAAACCATAATAAAGGAACATGAATTTAATATGATATGATTGATGAAATTGGTTCTCACACAACTAAAAAAATTTAGAAAATGGTAAAACATAAGGGATGAGTTATATAACACCTACCTTAGGCACATATGACTCTCCTAATCTAGTATCAGACTTTATTCTGGCATGAATTGGAAGATATTTGAAGAATGTATAAATACCCTAAAAATAGGGCATATGAGCCTGTATCTAAACAACATCATTGAGGGAAATAAGAAATATGAACATCTAAAAAGAAAATGAGTACTTATCGATGCGTATCCAAAATGATGAACATTGATCGAATTAAATTTCAGATTGGAGCATGGGATAAAAAACCAAAGGGAACCATGTGATCTCTAATAGATAGAGGTGGGAGATTTTTTCCCTAGAAGGATAAAGGGATATGAAGGGTGAGTTTAAACATTTCATTAAAATAGAAATGGTCATTTCTCACAAAAAAATTAGGTTGTATGATTTTACTGCACGGTTTTCCAAATCATGCGCAAACCGTGTTCTTGCTGCTATTTAATACGGGAAATTTCATGGTTAGGCTACATGGTTACGGACACCATGCATGAATAGTTCAAATCCCCTCTTCTAAAAACTACAGACATTTTTGCATGGGTGTGTGGCCCCTAGAACATGGTTAGGGAAAATATTGCTCCATTCTTTCTCCTCTATCTATACCTGCCTGATTTAGAGGGACCAAGTCTAGGTTTCATATTTTTAACTAACCATGTAATCATGTTCACTTCTCCACCAGCTGGAATTTCGGGCTCTGAACATGGCCTGAACACCCCTGAAACCATTCTAATCTCATAAGGAATTCACATTATCTCAATAATAAAGAATTATACTTAAATTAAAAGGAACCATATCTGATATAAAAAGTGGGTTCTTTCAGTCTTCCCCCTTATTGTAACTCATCCTCGAGTTCACTTTCCAAGGGTAGTGAAACACTTTCTGAGAATAACTCTGGCCATTGGGCATGTATATCGGCCTCCCTCTCCCAGGTCTCCTCCTGTACATGATTGTGCTTCCATAACACCCATAGTAAATAGACTGACTGACCTTGAATAGACTTCATGCTATGGTCAATGATGCATATATTATACTCCTCAAAAGATGCATCAACATATAACTCATCCTCCTCAGGATCAAAAGTGTGAGAGAAGTCAAAATGGTACCGAGGAAGCAATGAAACATGGAATATTTCATGCATGGAACAATACCTCTGAGGTAGTATCAACTGATAGGATATTGGACCGAATCTCTCCAGAATCTACAATGGCTCAAAAATATGTGGAAATAGCTTCCCTTCCCTCTGTATCCATCTATTCTAAATCCTGGGTGATACCCATAAGAAAATATGATCCCCAACCACAAACTCCATAGGTTGTTGATGACAATCTCCATAAGAATTGTGTCTATACTTAGTAGTAGAAATATGCTTCCTAACCGATTGAGCCTACTCTGATGTATCCTACATAAGACGAGGACCTAGTAGGGTTGCCTCTCCTAAATATATCCATCACAATGGTGAAAGTAATGTCCTAACATACAAGTCCTCAAAAGAAGCCATCTAAATAGTCACATGGAATCTTTTATTGTAGGTGAACTCAATGAAATGGATATGATTCTCCCATGAAATACCATAATCAAGGATGAATTCTTAGATCATATCCTCTAACACATGTGGAATACATTTTAATTGTACATCATTTTGTGGGTGAAAGGATTTTCCCAGAAGAACCTATGTACCCATAGCCGTCTGAAATCCCTACCAGAACTGTGAGGTTAAATGAGTGTCCCTATCTAAAATGATAGTTTGAGTGACCACACGTCGCTATATGATCTCACGTGCATATAGTATTCCCATATCATCAACTGATAAAGTCTCTCTTATAGGAATGAAGTAGGATAATTTCATCATTCTATCAACATCTTCCAATAAAACATCGCTACCTTGATACAAACTTTGTAATATGACAAAAAATACATAGAAATATATTTCAATTTACATTCTGGGATTGGAAGTAGCTTTAACAATCCTATAGCTTGTTAGTGCTTCATCTTCACCTGATGATACGTGGAACACCTAGTGATAAATCCTGGTATCCATCGTTTCATCCCAGACCACCAATACTGGAGTTGCATATCTTGATACAATTTAGAGATACCTGGATGAACTGCCCACTAAGAAGTATGGGACTCTTGCATTAGTTTATATCTCATGTCTATAAGAATCCAAACATGTCCATGTATACATAGGATATCTTCTCTATCAATAGACCAATATAGAAGTGATTCATCTCCTAAAATGCTCTCCCAAATAACCTAGACATCAGGATCATAAAACTACATGTGTTATACCTTCTTAATGATGGAAGAGTTAAATATCAAGGTTGAGAAATAAGACTACTTCTGACCACCATGACACTCCAAATGGAGCTCATAGAAGGGGGGCATAAATTTCCATTCATCACCGACTTCTTGTATGATCTGTTCCCATGTTTTATAACTCTGCACATAAACTACTGCATTTAATTTTATAGGAGTATAGACAATCTCAAAATAAAAGGATGGAAGATATTAAACACATATTTGATGTCCAAGATTTAATTTATACTGCGATAATATATAATTGGGGATATTGTGGTCCTTATATACCACAAAGTGCTCACCCATCATATAGTGTCACTAGTAAGGTAAATCATGAACAACTACTGCTTGATCAAGGTTGTGCATTGGGTATTTCCTCTCATGAGGCATGAACTTATGAGATCCGTACACAATGAATCCTTCCTTCTGCATAAGCACTACTCCCAAGATGGTGACTGATGCATCACAAAACATTGTATAACCTCTATTGGGATCTAGTAGAATCAGAATTGGTGCCAAGACAAGTCATCCTTTCAGCTCCTGAAAATATTTATCACACTCTTCTGATCACAAAAACGAAACATCCATATTTTTAAGACAAATAATAGGATGTTCATGGATTCAAAATTCTTATAATAAATTCCTGTAATATCTATACATACACAATCACCAATCTATATAAAACACATCGTTGGGATGGTCCAAAAAACCACAACACTCACTTTCCTCGAGTCAATAGATACTCATGATTCCTAGATAACATCAACCATGTAGTGAACTATTTTCGATCCAAAAGTGGAACTTATCAAGATTTTCATAAATTTAATTCTCACTTAGTGTACTCAGAATGATCTCAATATGTATAGAAAGGTCGTTATGAGTATGAGAATACACCAAGATGTCATCCAAAAATACCGTGATAAAATAATTCAGATAGGGGTGGAAAACCCTATTCATCAAATCCATGAAAATGGTAGGAACGTTCATAAGATCGAATGAAAAAATGAGATACTCATAAAGACCATACATTCTATAGAATGTTGTACGAGGTATGTATAAAGGCTTGATTCACACATAATGATAGTCTGGTCTCAGTTCAATCGTAGAGAATACCCTATCTTCTCATAGATGGTCAAATATATGTTCTATTCAAGGTAGTGGATACCAATTATTGACCATAAGCTAGTTCAAACATCTTTAATCCTTTCATACATGAAGGGTGTTATTTTCCTTATTTGAGAAAATCATGGGTGAACCCTAAGAGGAATTTCTAGGACATATAAAAACATTGTCCTCTAAATCCTTCAACTACTGCTTGAGATCATGGAACTCAGTAAATCCCATCCTATATATAGGTATGGATGCATGATATTCTCCTAGAAAAATATCAATCATAGAATCTACCTCTCTCTCAAGAGGTAAACCAGAAAATTCATTGGAAAATACGTCCCAAAATGATCTACAACTTTAGGGAATTCAATATGATTAAAACCCTACTCTTCTAAAAAACTTGCAATATGGGTAGTCACTCCAACTAGCATATTATGCTCTGTTCTAGCTCCACTGGCCTAGACATCCCACTCACACTTGTGTAGATAACTATTTACCTCTAGTGATGTAAATGAAACCTTATAGAAATAGTATTCTACAAAGGAGTGATACAAGACTAAAAAATCTATCTCAATAATGACATTCAATCCTATCATCTATAAACAAATTGGTACCACAAGAAAGGGTAACTGCCTAACTAAAGGGGGTAGTCCATATTTGGCATATTCACTTTGACTGTACTCCCAATGGGGTATCTAGGGACATTACACTGCAATAATACTATATTTCCAGCCCAATACTTTCCACAATATAATAAGATATGAAGGAGTGTGAATAACCTACATTAAATAAATCAGACACTATAGGGAAGGATACTAGAATATTAAATCATTTTAATGATGGTCCCATACTCTAATCCTCGTGTATCGGCTATAAAGAATGCAACTGACCTGATCTATGACCCTATGATACAGTTGGACTACCCTGAGTATGACTGCTCTGCTGGCACTGATGATTTGGAGTATGGCTACCATGGCCATGACCTCCTCCTCAGCCAGCCCTATTGGTGCTACTCCAACTCGCCACTTGACATGGCATAAAAGAAACATCCTTTGAATGTGGATCTAGTAAATATCCTCTTCCACTGGAAGTAGATGGAAGGTTTTGACAAAATATATGAAGATTCCCCATACGACCACAAGACCAGCACTTCAGAGAGTCTCTATCACACTAAGGATTTAGATGCCCCTTTCCTCCACATTTATAGAATAAAATGGAGATTTAAGAGTGGTTACACTGACCACAACTACTCTGATTTGAAACCTTGGGAGAATGTTTCATGCTATAGGAATAACTATTGGACATCCTTGGAACCGATCCCTTATGCCTGGTACTATTGCCTTCCCTCAGTTTTTGATCATTAATAAGAGTTTGATTGACTATTTCAATGAATGTAGGTTGGAAATAAGGTATTTGCCTTAGTACAGATGGAATACTAGATTCCATCCTTGAAATTTCTAGCATAATAAAGCTCATCACTGACTAAAAGCAGTGAAATGTTCTCAAACTCAATAAAATGAACTGAATTCACCATGAATGACATAACACCCATCACTAAATTCAAGAAATATCTAGCATAGTCATCTATCAACATATGATAAATGAAATGGTCATAGAGGGTAGAATGTAAATCAACCCTTAGAATTCCCAGATCATAACCATTATGGGAAATCACATCCCCCCAATGCTTGGATAAATCATGTAGCATGCAAAAAGAAAGATTAACCCCATGCTCTGTAGATTTCTCCAGATGATCAACGATAGGTAGAGTGACATCTATCTAATACTCAACAACATATGGACCTCCATCCCCCAAGAAGGTTAGAGGATGGTGCTCCTAGAAATCATGTGTCAGATCATCCATTGTAGGTGTGGATCTTAGAGCACATATCCTGTACTATATTAGATGTAGGAAAGTATAATGAAATTGAGAGTCTGTTCCCAGGTCATGTATAATAGTTGCTGCCTCAAGTGGCACTCATGGTGGTAATATTGGCCGCTCATGAGCCACTACGTCTAAATCATGATCGTCACCACCCTCCCAACACATTAATTGAGAATTTCGTGGTGGAATTTCCCTACAAATTCCACGAAAACACCTCAGAAAAATATTAGAATAATATTGAAACACTATCAGGAGAAGAATACAAAAGAAGGGATCACTATGAAAGGTATACTATCCCAACTACCCGGTTGGGAGGCCAGATATTAGTAAGTGTTCATGTTTAAATTACAGGGGTTCCAGTAGGTGAATGGTAAACTATATCTTGCCTCATCATTTATTGCCAACAATTTATTTTATAAGTCAATATTCACTTTTTAAATTTCATTTGAATGTAAACTTAAATCAATGTTTTATTAAAATTGATTGTCAATTCTAGTGAATTAGGACACATACACCTTATCACTGAAATTGGTACCCATTTAATTACTGACTAACCCATTCTACATTTATTCTCAGAATGTAATGGGTTATATGCAATGGATTGACTTGGTAAAATGCCCATTCTAACCCACGAGGGACCATACACCTCCTAAATTGAAACAAAAAATCACTCAATTGTAGCCAAATAATGGTAATAAGTATAATATAACTACCATATCATCACTCAAAAATCAGAAGAAAACACACAATGAAAGTAGTAAAATGCATATATATGGAATTACATATGCATAGCATGTAAATTCTATGTGTCTATAATGATGTATGTAACAATTATACTTTCCCTAATCTCATCAGTCCAAAGATAAAAACAATTCTCAATCATATTAACAATTATAATCATCAATAAACATGTGTGTCACCCAATGCGTAAATGATTTCTACTATAATAAGACGAATACATAACAACAATTATTATTTCCGAAAACTCAGTATTTACCCCAAATGAATGTTAGTTACACCCAATCATATATTATAACCCAGATCCAAAGAATTTCTAATCTCTTGTATATTGTCTCCAAATAGTAAAGTATGAAAGGATCCCCTCTAATACCACATTGTGATTTTTGGGACCTAAGTTCCACATAGAGATTACCTGAACCCAGTGGGCCACATGGTCTCAGGTGCATCTCCCTAAACACCATATGATTCCAAATAGTAGTGACGACATAGGGTGTGTCCATGGGGATACTATACCCTCATTACCACAGTGGAGCACAATAGATAAATATATTAATAGGTAAATAGAAGAATCGTGATTTGAACAAATAGAACAACAGATAACATCCCATATAACATTGGACCAGTAACCCATTATAGAGGAAGTGGAAATGAATAATAAATAAAATAAATAAATGAAAATAATAAAAATAATGAAGTGATACATGCCATGCCTATATAAAACTGAAAAACATTGATACAAGGTATCATACAATAAGTGTTATACAAAATAAGAAAAAAAGAATCCAAAAAGATTAATAAAGTTATCAGAGCATCCTAAGCTCTAGCTCGGTTATCTGATACCAAACTCCATCCTAATAAAGTTAGTAGTATCAGGTTTACAAGGCAAGACTCGTCCCTTTTTCAACACATTCATACATGTAATCTTCTCGGGTACTAATGGAGTCCCAGATAGGGTGTGAGATAAATCTCATTAGGCCACCACCAATTAAGTCTATATCATCCAGTCCTAATATAAACTTAAATAGTGAACATGCATGAATATATAAAACTAAAGTAGTACGGTAATGTAAACACCGAATACATTTTTTGACCTCAGCTAGTGTCTAAACACACAACCATTTCATTAATTAATTAAGTTCTAGTTTATATATATAAGTCACATGAGGTATTACCAGCACTGAAATCACCTCATGATAATATCAATAAGAGATCCAAGGTGTAACAAGGTATCCAAGATGATAATAATAATGAAGATGATCCAAATTAATAACCAAGTATTCCATGACCTTATGGGTCGAACCAAATCATTAATAATGAGTAGAATTTATGTAAGGGTAAGAGAGTAATCCAAGGGGGGCCACCCAAGGAATTCACCAATAACATATTTCAAACTATGCATAAGGAATTCAACCAAGGTAAAATGAGATGAGAAATGACTAGGCCCAAGGGTGTATCTAAGGCACCTCATGTCCATAGGCATAATGAACAATCCAAGGAGTGTATTAAAATAATAATATAATGACAATGGAGGAATCCTATGGTGTCATACTATAAATACACTAATAGACAAAGATCAGGTTTCAATGTGGCTATCAACCTTGGAAATTGGCATCCCTAAATTAGAATGGAGTCCACAATTTCTCAAGGCATTCCATTGGGAATCCAAGTCTAGCTCAAGTATGACCACTCCTATAATAATTTCATGGTCCATATGCATTAGGAACCTTAAAAATAATTCATTTAATAAATTATTCCATGTAATAATCATTCCATTTAACATGTTATTTGGTTCAAGATGTTTCCTTTTATTAGTGCAATATGTCTAATAGGACACACAACCATTGAGTTATTTAATAACATAATCATTAGTTTGGTTAACCTTACTACATTCTATTAACATGTAAAGGTGTTATATGGGCATGAAACCAAGTAATTCTATTAGAAATATCTAGGCCAATTGATATCCGTAATATACTTTCGAATTAACCATTGAAAGATTCATTTAATTGATTTAAACACTTTCCGTTTAAGGTTCAAGTGATACCATACATGTAATAACCAATATAAAATTCATTCATTTAATTAAAATAGTTACCTTTAATGAGGCCAATTCAAGCTCACCTGAATGGTGGCATAATAAGTCATACCAATCCACTTTAGGAATAACTAATGAAAACACCCTCTATAGGGTGGTTGTCCTTGAGTACATAACCTACAATGATGGATAACATATATAAAAATGGTCTTAGTATATAATTATTATGACCATAATAAAGGAACATGAATTTAATAGGATAGGTCCAATGAAATTAGTGCACCCACAACTATGAAAATTTATAAAATGGTTAAGATTAATGAAAGAGTTATAGACCACCTACAATATCCTCATATGAATCTCCTCATCCAGTAACGTCCTTTAGTTTGGCCTAAATTGGAAGAGATCTGAAGAATAGATCAACTTCCTTAAAAATGGGCATATGATCCTCTATCTAAATACCATTTTTTATGGAAAGAAGAATGAAGAACTGCTAAATGGTAACTAAGTACATACAGGTGCACATCCAACAAGACAAATGGGGATCAAATTAGACTTCAGATCGGGGGATCAAAAAAATAAAAAGGAAACTTTGGGTTCTCTAATAGGTGAAGATGGGGGCTGCTGTCTGATAGAAAGAGAAATGAAGAGGAAGGAAGAGTTTAAACATTTGATTCCTTCACCCAAAAAAACTGGGTGTCATGGTTTGGTCGCACAGTTGGCCAAACCATGATCCAAATGTGTGCCTCCCAATGCTTAAAGAGGGAACCCACGCAGTTAGGCTGCATGGTTAGGGAAACCGTGTTCCAACTTTATGAATCACCTCTATTAAAAATTTTAGACATTTCTATATTGGGACATGGTTCCTAGTGCACGGTTAGGGAAAATTGTGTTCCCTGCTTAGTCTGTTTTCCAGCCTCACATGGTTTGAAGAGACCGTGTGGGTTGGTTCACATGTTTTCTGTTAACCATGCGGCTTAGTGATTTTCCCCATTGACCAAGGTTTCAGGATTCGAACAAGCCCTATAACCCCCCCTGAAACCTTTCTAACATCATAGGTATTTCATATTAGGTCCAAAACTATAATTATATTGAACTTAAAATGATCCATACCCGAGA
Source organism: Viscum album (assembly GCA_963277665.1). Taxonomy (NCBI): domain Eukaryota; kingdom Viridiplantae; phylum Streptophyta; class Magnoliopsida; order Santalales; family Viscaceae; genus Viscum; species Viscum album. The sequence continues at coordinate 626,094,989 of OY728134.1, read as the reverse complement.
TAAAAACCAGGTTATTGCAGTTAGGCACTTGATTCATGGCACGAGGTGCTGGTGAAACATATAGAGGTGGAACCAGATGGTTTTCATAGATAGATTCTCTTAGGGGATTCATTAAGCTTAGTTTAAGGATCATCTTCACTATAGTTATTCTTTCGATGGAAGATACATGTAATTTCTTCCTTGAAGCTATTGAGCATAAGGGAATCGGGTTATATATGATGTGCATGTGTTTCTTTATTTTTTTTAGTACACTCTTAATTTATAACAGATACAAGATTGGCACGCATTTTTGGTAGCCTGCTGAGATTCTTTCTCACACCATACACAAGCCCTTTGGGACGTGTGTAGAATTTATGGCTTTGTGATCAATTAAAGGTTCAAGCTCAAGATCGGGATCTTAACGATCATGTCATAACTTCTTCATGGGATGGAGGACAAGGGACCTTGAGGTTACTGGATCAGCCGGAGGTACCACTTTTTAGTCTTTCTTTTTTTTAATAATTTTTATATATTTATATGTTGGTGGTTGGCCGTGGGTGACCATTTTCCCCTCTTACTCTCTCGTATGACCTGTTTTGGATGCATGTTTCTATAAATGGTAACTTGTGATGTTTTAATTTTGAAAATAGTTTCTTTGAACATGGTTATTATTATTACTTTTGCTGCAATGTTTGGTGATTCTTCCATGAGTGGGTTACTTGTCTAGTGACTTATGGTCTTTCTTTTCCCCATCTATATATACATTAGACCATTATTATATCATCACCAGAGGGTATAATCTCCCCACTATCACCTCTTTACACTCTCACTACTAGTCAGAATCTTTTAGTGTATGGGGAGGCATGCTTATGGTTCAATGTCACTATAGCATCCCATGTTTTTAAAAGGAAACACTATGTATGTTTGAAAACATGATATTCCACATCGAGCATAAATGAACAACAAAATATTATTATGTAAATGTTACCATTATAACATATGTGTTTGAATAGGTAGAATTAATAGTATTAAATACATTATGAAAATATGGTTTAAACATGTATATTTAATTAATTATATATTAACTAATTAATTATAAATTAAAATAAAACCTTTTTAAAATAAGAGAAATTTTCTTTCTGAAAAAACCATTTAAATGTTCATAAGTGTTTTTTATGCCAATAAGTTAATAAATCACTATTTATGGATTATATTATGGAATATATATATATATATGTGTGAAATATATTTAATTTAGTTTTTTAAAATTATCTTATGTATTTTCTAGAAATTATATAAGAACAAATTCAATTTTTAGGCATAAAATGGGTATTTTTCAAAAAAAAATGCAATTTCACCACCTTTTGACGTTGAACCCATTTTAAATCTAGTTTTTGTTACTATTATAAATTATATTGGAAAATATAAACTTTTTATTTAGAATTTTGGTATCAAAATTTAATTTTATTTAATTTTTGTTATTTTTCTGAGAATATTAATTTTTTGATGAATAGTTAGAAAATACTACATTTTAATTAAAAAATATTTTTTCATCAAATTTATTTATAGTGCTAAATTATATATTTAAATGGTTTTAAAGTATAATTAAATAAATTTTTTATCATTTAATCCAATTTAGGTCATTAAAAGATACTTCACATTGAAATTGGATATAAAAAATTTGTGAGCTTTTGAGTGTTTTTACTTTAAAAAAACATTTTCATGATCCGTCAATGAGATTAATTTTAAATTAATTTTAGTAACTTATATGATTTTAATTTAAAAAAGGAAATAATTTTTTTTAATCAGTATGATATTTATGATCTAATATGGTCAACATAGTTTTTGAAAAAATATGAATAATAACTTTAACAATTATTTTTATTACGATGGTTAAGGGTAAATCAGGAAATTAAGGGTAAAAATAATATTATAAGCATTATAAATTTACCCTAACACTTTTAATGATTTAATTTTGTCATTTTTTTTACCAAAATAATCCTTGGTTCTATTTTGGGACCACTTAGAGGACTTTATTCCCTTTATAGTATTTTATTTTAAAGAAAAGGAAAAGAGGACATACTCATGTATTAATAGCTATACCATTTTTAATATATATTTATTTAGTATATATATTCAAATAAAAATACTCTATAGAAATATAAAATATTTACCTACATCATGGTAATTTATTTATAATTTTTATAAAATAAATATTTAAATTAAATGGTGACAAAATAATGAGGTAATAATTTCTTTATTGATTGAAGACTCAAATAAATCATATTAAAAATTTAAAAATAAATATAATATGGAATAATTTATGTTATCCACAAATTTTATGGATAAATTTTAAAATTTATGGATTAGTTAATTGAGTTTTTTAAAATTTATGAAATTTTTATGATATTTTTTTAAGATTCTAGGAATTAATACTCTCAAAATTAACATAATTGATATCTTAAAATAAATAATATTTTATTAAATGATATAAAATTTATAAAAAAACAATATTCATCCAAATAACAGGGATAATTCATGAAATGTAATAAGTGACTCATTTATTTTTCATTGGCATGTTATAGTAATTATATTAATTCTCAAAGCGTAAATTATATGAAAACACAGTAAGAGTTTAAAGGTAAAATAAGGGTTAAAACAAAAAAAAAGGATTAAAAACATATTAAAAACCCATAAAAAATTATTTAATTGAGGCTATTATACACTTATCACTTTAGTATCTAATTTTAGTTATTTATTGGACACTTTTCCAGGAAAATAACTTATCTATTATTTAAAATAAATATTATTACAAAATGTCACTCTCTTTTCATTTAATATCATTTATGTGTTCACATAAGATTAAATCATTATTTTAATGATAATTAATGTTTATATTTATGTAAATTATTTTTTCATTATATAAATTTATATTTATTTTAAATAAATTATATACTTACCTTAAAATCTTCTTTAGTGCTAAAATAATACTAATTAAATTAACAAAAAACATTAACTAAAATGATTTTAATAATATTAATTTTGATATTTTTGGATGATTTATTATTTTAAAATAATATTATAGATATAGAAGATATATTAGTGATTTGTGAATGTATTATTTTCTAATTTCATCTTTCTATTGATATATTTAAAGTCCATTTAAATGAATGGTATCAAATTTGAAAATAATGATATTTTATTGAATTAATATATTATTAAATTATTTTAAAATAAAAAATTGTTAAATAATACCAATAGGATAATAAATGGTCTAAAATATCTTTCAATATTTATTAATTTTCTATTTCTATGTCTTTGTATCTAGAATAGTCTTATTATATTTTAATAATTTGAGGAATTCCAAGAGTGCCCCTCCCCTCTCCTATAAAAGGGAACCCATTATTCATTATTATTCACAAATAAAAACAAATTTGTATATTACAATATCTAACCATATAAATTTCTATAATACCTCCCCACATTATAGAGGCCTTAGTTTATGCATAACACTCTCCTTAGAGGTGTTATGATGTTAATCAAGGAAGATCATCTGAAGAAGAGGTATTGTTTTAATCATGTATTTCTATTTTATTTCTTCTTCTACTTCCTCAAAATATTTTCCAACCATGATGAAATAATAACTCCATTATAATCAATATAATTAAATTTTATTATGTTAATATCATCACCTAAATCCATCTACACTTCCATCAAGTGGGAAAATAATTAATTGTTCATGCATACGTTTGAACTATCATATCCTCAAACCGATATAATTCATTTTCCATTACTATCTCTCAAGACTAGTTATAATTATAAAATTAATGTTTATGTATGATATTCATGACATATTTATAATTATAATATATTAATATATAAATTAATTTCTTACTTTTCATGAACATAAAAATGATAATGTCATCGGTGCGTATGCGTGAACTATCACCACCACAAAACGATGGGATTCATTTTTAATCACCACATAACATGGATAATATATAAGTATATTTAAATTATTAATATGTTATTAATGATATTATTTTCATTATGAAAATATAAAATAATAGTGAACTTCTTTCCATAATGATCATTTTAAAATGGAAATGTTACTCATGCGTACGTATGACCTACCATCTCCATGATTATAACATTGTTCAATTTTCATAATCATACATAAATGGTTTGATTTTAAAGTATAATTGATGAATAAGAGTTTTTATTTTTTCATTAATATTATTATAGAGAATATGGAAAAATGACCACTTTGATTATTGACATAATACCATGTTCATTTTTGACTCGTGTACTAAATATCATCAAGATATATGATGTGAACTTATATAATTAGGTAATTTTTATAACATGGTGTTTCCCTAGGAAATGAAACTTCATTGGGGAAATCATTACTTCCAAAAAGTTTCCAATGGGGTTGTTCATGGAACCATAAATACTTAATGATTATGTATCCACATGGAACTAATTTTCAAAGGTAGGTGCTCATTAGGGATTTTGACCTGTGATGCTTAAAAACTCACATTGGTCGAGAGGATGGTAGGTCAGTATCATCACACCCTTTTGTGGGGAATTATTTCTTACATAGAGAATCTATTATATATTTAATATATGATCATGAATCCTTCATTAATTCCCTTGTATCATAGAGTTTATCCCAATATTAGCAATAAATAATTAGCATGTGTGGGATTTAGAACCATCTGTTTGTATTTGAGTTTTTTAATCAATGGAGATTTATGTATGTATAGAAAGTTATCCATAAATGGTATCCTCTTATGTACTAATTAGATATTATTTGTTCGTTATTATGATGATGCTGATTATCTAGCCATGTAGTGGGGTACTCTAGAATTTATGGTCATCCAGGTAGAAAAATGTCACAGTAGAATTTATCGTCATCTAGGGAGACAGAAGTTGTTATGATGCTTGGATCAAAACCATATATTGGCTTCCTATGTATCCTTGTGAAATGAGTCATAACCCACATAGTTTGGCCCACTTAATGAGGCACATCATACCTTTTAAGGTCATATAATGAGGACCCAACCGTAATGTTTAACATCATGTGGCAAGGACATCTTGGTGGAAGATTCCTAGTCAATGTTTAGTGTGGGACTTATACTGAAACAGTCCAAGGAACTTGTAAGTGATGTGGTATTCAAAGTTAAATTTGACCCTACTGAGGATATATCCCAAAAGAACTAGGTTGGTTTAGTATGTTGGTTTTGATCCTTAGGGAGGCTTCCTATGTATCCTGTTTGGATGGGAATCAAATCCCACATAGTTCGTTAGTGAGTATCCACACCTTTGGAGGCCCTCAATGATATTTATCATAGTGGAGTATGTCCCTTTGAGATGATAGGTTGGGGAATACTACTAAGAAGGATATCCCCTGTGAAGGGACCATGAAATATGTTTTCACACAGGGTTATATGGGATCGTAAATCGAGTTTCACTCCTAAGGAGGATACCTAGATTAAGGTAATTTTGATTCGGTCTTATTCCTAAGGAGGATTCCCATTGAGCTCAGGCCCTGAGTGAGATTCCTTTGTATCCTGGTTATAATGAATCATTACTCTAACAGTTTAGTCCTTATGGTATATTTTTATGGTTTTTGTGATAATCACTATCCTATAATCCCATGTGTCTAATGTTTAGTGTGATAAACAATAGGAAGTAGAAGATTTGAAAAACAACACACTTTTCCTTTCTTTTATGGTGAAATAGGTTGGGACAATGAAAAAAGAGGTCAGGTTTACGATGGAAGAGGTTGGGGCTATGGAGGAAGAGGTTGAGGATACAACACTTCTCACTCTTCAATTTATATTGGATGAGACTCAAAGGTAATGAAGGAATGAAGTTCAAGGATATATAGGGGAGAAATACTAAAACATAATACATAAAAGGATATGGGCTTAAACCAAGATGTTTTCCCTAAAATTGGTTTCGTAGTGTGTGAGGAGGATGTCATTCCCTGTCAAAATGAAATGAAATAATAAATCTCATCCTCCTTACTATAGACCAGAGGCTTTGGATCTCATTAACGGGAAAGGATGGATGGATTCCTATCTCCAAAATCTGAGATTGGGAACTCTTAAACAGTGTCCCAGGGTTAAGGATCCGTGTGACCATAGATATCCTAATCTATAAATTCCTTGAGGATATTTACCCTCTAGTAGAACATGTTTGAGAAACCTCTAATCATATAAATTTAAATCCCAATGGGGGACAAACTGATGCTCATTTCTTAAAGGATTGTAAATTAGGAGGCCATGGTGGAGGTTTTAACTTGGTCAATTTCAGACATGGGAGCCAGTGAAGGAGAAGACTTTCCATGAGTGGCTTTGAAGGTGGCTTTTAGGAAAGGCTTGCATAGGTTGGAGGGTAGGGAGAACCAAAGAGGGTCACGTAAGGGTGCTATGAACATGTAGTCTAGGGAGAACTGATGGAACCTTAGGTGAAAAACAACTTGGATGACTAAACTTGGGTGATACTTGACTCAAGCCTTCATGGTTCTTCATAGGTATTCCAAAATTGAGTAGCACAAGTTCCTATTTGAGGAAGGTAAAATCGAGCTAGTCTTCTTAAATTAGTGCGGTTGGGTGAAATATTTTCACAAGTTTTGTTTACTTTTAACAATTAATGGACATAAGTCTCACTATACCCCATTTATTCCTTCACTTTAGGTGTTAGGAAACAGCCTAAAAGGTTTCATAGGACTTGAGAGAAGTACTTGGGACATCATGGAATCATTTGGCCTTCAGGAAAATTCTTCTATACAAATAAAGACTCCAAGGGTCTATTTATAGGAAAATATAAAACCTTGGGTGAAGTTTTATGGTCACCCAATTTGGGTGTCATGTAGGTTCTTGAACACTGATGGTGATTGGGGCTACCTTGGGCCAAAAATTTTCTAAGGCTTTGTGATTGTTTTTTATACTTCATCTACCTTATCTTCCTTTATCAAAGGCATTTAACTTTGTCACTTTTTTATCCATGTGATGAAATAGAGTGCCAAACAAATCCCCCCCCCTCATGATTGGATCCGATCAAATAAATAGGGTCTAATCATGAGGTAAAAGGGATGGAAAAGGATAGATGTATTACATAGAAAGTTTTGTTTATTGGATCGTGCAGGTATTCTGTACAAGCTAGTTGCACATGTAGGGTTCCTCCTCTATAAATATGTCCATTATTTTGCAAAAAAACACTCATGACATTCAAATTAGAGCTTCCATGTCAAATTATTCTATGCATAATCCTTTTTTTCAGAAGATTTTGTTCGCACAGATACAGTACGTATTTGAGTGATACCCTTGCTCGCTGAACCATGAGTAAGACACTTGCACGTCGTATATAGTTTCAAACCAAAATTACTTTGCCTAATATTCCTTATTTCCAATTTTTTTTAAATGATCCTTTTCTAAAAAAAACTTGATATTTATTTGCAGCTTCAATGGCTCTAAATTGGATCTCAACTACAAATGAACTGGATAGCAAGAAAACTAAGGAAATGATAAATATCATAGGTCACGACTAATACTACATCTGTGATACCACCATTCCATATCTGGAAGGGTATCTGAAGAAATATCATCAAAACTTTCCATAGAGTACGTATCTACCACATTATTATTACAACCATATATGGGAGGTCCATATGTTGGATCTGAAGAATAATCTCCCAATCTATTTGTTTCAGGACCATAAGAACTTATCGTCTACTAAACTTTCTGGCGCAAGCACATATATTAATGTTGGGGAAAATGACAAGGACCATTTTATGTATCATATAACTTCTTATCTAGATCTAAAAACACATATAGTCAAACTATACCCGCACTATTATTATTATTATTATATATAAATAGATACATAAATCGATGGGCTGGAAGAAAACTTTGTAGTTTTTTCTAGGAGGTGGTGATAATCCCACATGGATGTGGGGACATTGGGTACAAAAAAATATATGTAGAGTTAAAAAAATATCTATAAAGAATCAATATTTACAAGGATTCATGGGTAGCGAAAAGCTACGTGTATAAGAATGATGGTTTTGTGCTGGAATTACTAAGCCGGTGGAGTCCATAGATGAATTATTTCTATTTAATGCATGGGAAAGTAGGAATCGGTTTGTGGGATATTCTCAAGATGTTTTGGCTCTAATCCACAGATTTATTTATGATGAATTTATTCCTCCAAGGGAGATGTGGAATAACACTGACGTGATGCCATTTTTAGCACATGCACTATTGAAAAGAGGCCACAATATCAAGAAGAAAAATCTCCATGTAAGAGGGGATTTTCATTTAGAGACTTGGATGGGAATTTTCTGGGAGATGAAGGGGGAAGGCTGAATGTGAAAGCACCCAACGATCTGTCCCATAGTGGTAAAGAGAAGTAAACCTGATACCCTTTGGATGACACTATAAAGAGAAGAGTTTGACAAGTGGGGATATAAAATCAACCCCAAAATTCCTACCAAGACATGTCTCGCATGTTTTTTTGGATATGTGGCTCAATATTTATCTATTTCCTATTTGTGATTCCAAAGGAGGTATAAGGCCTAGAACTTTTTCTATAGAGGCCAAACTGGTAGAGACGAAAATGGTGGGATTGGGAACCCCTATTTTGGATAAAATGCCTAGGAACTTGTTCCACATTCATGGATGGAAGTCCCATTTCATAATTCCATTAAATTTATAGGGTTTGTGGGGATGGATTGTGACTAATTTCAGGACTTATTTAGTGAAGAGTAAGATCTAGGTCCTCGGGATCTCATTCTAACCATTCGTTCATGCTTTCTCTGGTATTTCTCTCCTATCCATAAAACCTCAGGACATTTAAAAAATAATGAGTTTTTTTTATGGAGTTAAACTTATTTCAATACTATAACATTACCATGGAAATGTTTTTTGGATGAAGGTATGACCAACATAGATCTAATTTCATATATGATATCCTTCAGGTATGGTGTGCTAGAAACCAGGATCGACTGTGAAATCATATGTGAGTCTTATGCTCCTTAGGGATTTGCACGCCAATTCAAATGAATCCAACTAATTTCTGTATCTATTTAGATGAATTTTATATTAGATAAATATATGATGGTGGCTCAATACATATAGTTTCTTACAACCGAGGAACAAAAATGGTGGTTATTAATCTACCTACCGAGGATGTAGAAAGCATATTGTGTATCTGGTATGCAGAATATTGGATTGCATCACACCCTGAAGGTGTTCTAGATAATTTTTCACCTCAATTCGGAATAAATTTTTATAGTAATAAATAACATTCACATTTGGAAGGTGTTTCATCTCCTTCATGGGTTGAGTCATCAGAGTTTGAGAGCGACGATGAAGAGTGTAATGAGCCAAAGTTTTATCAATGGAATTCCCTTCTTATAATTATTCCTTATAGTATATTAAAATTAAGAATCACAATGACATATAATTATACTAAATATTACGTCACCATTATACATAATTTTTCCACTTCTATGTTTTGAATTTCAAAAATCTGACATACACAGCTCTGTTCAAGATGATTTTTGGAGTCTGATCAAACAAAAATAATTTTTGGGGCATAGTAATATACCCTTATGAATAGTAACCTACCCTTATAAATAGTACTATGACCCTTATTAATAGTAAATTTTCTAAAATAATAGTAGCCTTACCCATGTATAATTAAATAAAATTTAGGCATCTTAGAAAGTGATAATTTGACCATAATAAATGTTTTGATATTTATGTAAGTCATAAATAATTAATTATAATTTACTAATTAATTGAAAAGAAAATGTATTTTCTTAAAAAAAATTCATAAATTAACAAGTCTATTTCTTCTAGTTTTTACATAATTTTATAAGACCATACATAATTTCTGAATGAATTATAAAATCAGTTTTACTTTTAAAAACGGTATTTTTCAAGTAAATTATGATTTTAATTAAATAATAAATTAATCATATTTAAAATATTATTTTTGAAAAATGTACTTCATTTTTGGATTATAAATGTCAAAAAATGGTTCGGGTGAAATTTTTGGATTTTTCTGAAATACTTGAAATTTTTTATGAATAGTGAAATACCGTAATTTACCAAAAAATAAGCTAAATAAGATAATTATAGAGTCATGTGTCATTTTATGCTGATGTAGGCCCACTTGGTTCGGGATTAAATTATAAAATTACTATTCTTGGTCATGTAAGACTCACTATTTTTTGTCTTGTGGTAAAATAATAAATTAATGGATTTTATTTTAAGAAATCCCCTCTCCCCTCCACTATAAATACCACCCTTCAATCCCTCATTACCCCACACCTCTCAAACTTCAAGACATGTCTAACCCCTATCCATGCATCTTACCTAGCCCCTTCCCCACGTCTAGGAGCTTTTTTTTCTCTTCAAAAGACCAAGCTTAGGCCCCTTAAGGAGGATCTCAAGAGGAGGGTTCAAGAGGACATTAAAGCGAAGGAAGCGTTCAAATTTAAGGTTAGGGGAAAATCTAGAACCCAATTTTCATTATTCAGGTTCTCCCTCATTCACTCAAAAATTGGTATGTTCACTCCTTGAAAATCATTTTTTCCTCATTATCATACCTTTTATGGGATATACATGTTTGCTACAGAAGTTTATGTTAAACAAAAATGTTTTCCAAAAGAACTCTTCTTTTAAGAACTCACCTTTTACCTCTCATTCAAGGTTGATGGTTCTTGTATCAAGTAAGTTATTCCCTCTTTATTTTGGGAACCCAATGTTTTTGAATTTGTTTTTATGAGATGAAAAAAATTCATTTCCATGGGTTATTTATGTTTGTTATTGATATATTTTCTATGTGGCATGCATGATAATGATAATGTTATGATGTGTCGGGTGCACCCAGAATTATATTACGCAATATGAATGTTTGAATGTGACGAGTGTGCCCAGAATTATACCACACTCTAATTGATTGGGTAAAGTGATTAATCTCATGCATAAATGTAAAATTATATGTGAACAAGATGGTAGCTTTTTTCACAAGTATGTGTGGTATTTAACCACTAATACATGATTTTTTATTCTTATGCATTGCCACATTTCAAGTCGTATATTTATGCTTCCCATTATATTCATGATCCTTTGCCTATGTTATGATTATTCTCACCCATACTATATTGTTCTTATCTTATTGGGCTTCTAGCTCACCCATTTTGATGTATATTCCCAGGTGACTACATTTACTAAGGAGAGGTTAGGTGCCAGTTAGAAGCTAGAGAAGAAGAAATTGAATAAATGTTGAGGCTCAATGTTGTAATTGTTATGTATGGTCCTAGTTTTCCCAAGACACTAAACCTTTTGATCCTCTATTTTTAATTCTATTATGTTTTTTATCTTTAAAATGATGTAATGGTAATGTAAGAAAAGGTTGGGTCGCTATAGTTGGTATCAGAGGAAAGGTTTAGTTACTTTGGGAATTAAGAATAGTGAACCCTAGAGAAAACCTCTAGTATGATACTGAGTACAAATATACACACACGATTTTAACTTTGGGATCCCATATGTTATGATTTTAGTATAAATTGTTTAAATGAATAAGTTATTCATGAATTTTTGACTTCTATTTTGTTCTATCCTTTCCTATTTTAGAAAATGGTGGGAACCAGGAGTAACCAGACCAAAAACTCATGCGAGGGCCAATGCAACGATTTCCTAAATGACATCCCCAATGATTTGGGAGGTGGAGATCAAAACATCATGGTGACGCTTACCTGATTATATTAGGTTATGAACAATAACTGTAGTAATGGGGAACGTCCACCTGCACCAAAGAGGAAGAAACTGGCTATCGAATGTTTTATGGGGTAACGAACAACAACATTTAGTGGATCTTCTGATCCATTAGTTAGGGAGAAGCGGGTCAACTTCATGGAGAAGATATTTTCTGTGCTTTAATGTTCTGAGATGGAGATGGTGACTCTAGACATTTATCATCTAGATGGAGAGGCTGATCAATGGTGGGCTTTGATTAAGAACACCAATCCATGGGAGGAAATTGAAGAGATGGAATGGGAAGACAATAAGAACTTGTTTCTTAATAAATATTTCCCACGATATATTCACACAAAGATAGAGAGAGAATTAATATAGCTCAAACAAAAATAAGGAGAATCCACCACAATCTATGAATTGAATTTCACCAGGCGATTATGGTACACTTCGGGTTTTTTTTATCTACAATGATAGGAAAATTGATAGATTCATTAGTGGATTAAAACCACACATTTGAAAGGATCTTTCAATTCGAGACTTTGGGATTTATGAAGAAGTTTTTCAGTGTGCTCTCAAAGTGGATATGGAGTTTGGAAAATGGTCATACGGCTGTGGTGATAAGAAACAAAATATGGAGTTTCAATCTAGTGGATCTAATGAAAAAGGTGTGACGAAAAATGAACAACCAACATGCCAAAAAGGTGGGAAGTTTCACCATGGGAACTACCTCAAAGGGATGGGGAAATGATTCAAGTGTGGGAAAGAAGGACACCTTTCCCAAGAGTCTCAAAAAGACATAAAAAGGAAGGATAATGTGGTGGAATAAATGAGAAAACCACTCATGGTTTAATGCTACAACGTTAGGGAGCTAGGGCACTATGTTAGCCAATTCACTAAACCTCGAGTTCTTGAGGTTAATCAGCATTAGCAACCACCAATGCCAAAGGAACAAGGGAAGGCTTATGCCATCACTGTTGCAAAAGTGGAGAAATATAATGAAGTCATACAAGGTACACTTCCTATTCACTCAATAATGTAAAAGTATTATTTGATTATTGTTCTACACATTTTTTTATATCTTGAAAGCTTGCTAGAACTATAGAATCAAAGCCTCAAAACCTTGAAGTAGTGATATCTGTAAAAACACCAAGTGGTTCAATCATTCCAACCTAAGTGTTTGAGTCTTTTCCTGTTGGTGTAGGTGGGAAGATTCTTCCAGAAAATCTTGTAATACTTCCATTGGAGGAATTTGACGCTATAATGGGAATAGATTGGCTCTTGTTATATAGAGAACATGTCAACTTTCGGGAAAAGGAAATATATTTTCACATTCCGAACCATCCCATGCTTCTCTAAAAAAGGAAGGAAGATCAAGAATCTCCTATGAAAAATTCTTCAATGGTGTTGGTGTTCATTCCCTTTTAATAAGTATACCTTTCCCAAATGGTTGAGTTAAAGGAAACATACAACCTTGAAAAAATGCCCATCGTGAGGGAATATGATAATGTATTTCCCGAATAGTTACATGGAATTCCCCCAGATCGTGAGGTGGAGTTCTCAATATAACTCATACCCAGAGCTACTCCTATCTCAATGTGTCCCTATAGGATGGATCCTATCGAAATGGAGGAGTTAAATAATAAACTGCAAGAGCATTTGGAAAAAGGATTTATATGCCCTAGTGCATCACCTTAGGGTGCACTAGTGATCTTTCTGAAGAAAAAGGATGGAATTATGTAGCTGTGTATCGATTATCGGGAACTGAACAAGATCAACATAATGAACAAGTATCATCGTCCAAGGATTGACAACTGTTACAACTAGTTAAGAGCAGCTCCATACATCTAAAAGGTGGATCTTTATTCTGGATATCATCAGCTAAATGTGAAGAAGTAAAATCTTCAGAAGACTTCCTTCCGTATAAGGTATGGGCACTCTGAATTTTTATGGATGCCCTTTAGACTTACTAATGCCCCTACAATATTTATGGATTTGATTAATATAGTTTTTAGATATTATCTCAACAAATTTTTGGTATTTTTTATTGATGATATTCACATCTACTCCAAGAGAAAGGAGGAACATAAAGAACATCTAAGACTTATGTTGGAGACATTGAGAAAGGATAAGTTGTATGCCAAGTTCAGTAAGTGTGAATTTTGGATGAAGTAAGTAACTTTCTTGGGACATGTGATCACAAGTGAGGTAATTATTGTGGATCCTTAAAAAATAGTTGATTGCGGAATGGTCTAGGCCCTCTAGTGTCACAGAAATCCGTAGTTTTCTTGGATTAGCTGGGTACTACCTACATTTTTTGAGAAACTACTCACGATTGTCAAGCCTGCTAACTAAGCTAACAAAGAATGGTTTAAAGTATGTATGGATAGAAGAATGTGAGGGAAGCTTCAAGGAGATAAAGAGAAGGCTGATCACTACACCTGTACTCACACTACCAAAAAATTGAGAATTATTTGTGATATACGATGATGGTTCAAAGAAAGGCTTGGGTTGTGTACTCATGAAAATGATAATATGATAGCCTACGCCTCACGACAGTTGAAGATCCATGAACAAAACTACATGGCACATGATTTAGAGCTGGCAACTGTGATTTTTGGCTTTAAAATCTAGAGGCACTACCTTTATGATGAGAAGTGTGAAATACACACTGACCACAAGATCCAAAAGTATATATTCATAAAACAAGGATCTAAACATACGTCAAAAGAGATAGTTAGATCTAATAAAGGATTACGATTTCTCTATTCACTACCATCCTGGAATGGTGAACAAGGTAGCTGATGCTCTAAATAGAGAACAACCTGCAACTCTATCCATGTTACGGATTGAGAAATACCCTATCTTCTTGGATATGAAAAGGATGAATATAAAAATCATAAGGGTAGGAGATACATCCTACCTTGAAAAAATTATTTCACAACCATCCATCCAAGGGAAAATTAAGGAAATACAAAGGGATGATGTTGAGAAACAAAAGAAGGTGAATGCAGTAAAGGAAGGGAAGCCGTATGAGTTCCATATCGATGAAGTTGGTGTGATTTGATTTGGAATTCGGATTTGTGTGCCTTCCTCACCCGGGATAAAGAAAGAGATATTGGACAATGCACATAGCACACCATTCTATATCCATCCTGGTAGCATCATGATGTATCGTGATCTCCAAGAACACTTTTGGTGGGATAACATGAAGATGAAGATTTAAGAATACATATCAAGGTGCTTGGTATGTTAGCAAGTTAAAGCAGTGTGAAAAAAGTCCAAAGGGATGATGCATCCATTGCCTATACCCATGTAGAAATGGGAAAATGTTACTATGGACTTTGTCACAGTTCTCTTGAAGACATTGAAGGGAAATAATGTGATATGGGTTGTGGTTGATCATCTTACCAAGACTACCCATTTTATCATTACTCAGGAAGATCTCTCGCTTGAAAAACTTGCAATGATATATGTGAAGGAAGTGGTAAGACTACATGGTGTTCCACTCTCAATTGTCTCTAAACTTGATCCAAGGATCACAAATAAATTTTGGAGTAACCTTCAACATTCTTTGAGTACTGAATTGAATTTCAACATGCCCTATCACCCCAAACTGATGGCCAATTTGAAAGTACTATTTAGACGCTTGAAGATATGCTAAGATCATGCTATCTAGAATTCATAGGTGGTTGGGATAAGCATCTCCCATTGGTTGAGTTCACATAAAAAATATCTTCAACTCTATTATTCATATGGCTCCATATGATGCTTTTTATTGAAAGAGATGTTGAACTACAACTTATTTGGATGATTTTGTAGAAAGAAAGCTACTTGGGCCTGATCTTGTGCAAGAGATGACCGAGAAGGTTCAAGACATCCAGAAACAAATCAAAGATGCACAGAGTCCGAAAAAGAGCTACATTAATAACCATCAAAGGGGCTTGGAGCTCAATGTTGGAGATAAATTCTTCCTTCAAATATCATGACGGAAGAGAGTCATGCGGTTTGGAATGAAAGGGAAGTTAAACCCAAGGTACATTGTCCCCTTTGAGATCCTTGACCGCATATGAGATCTGGCCTATCAGCTTGAACTTCCACCATATATGGCCCATGTTCATGATGTGTTTCACATATCACTTCTGAGAAAGTACATACCTGATCCCTCACATGTATTCAACTCAGAGGTGGTACAACTGGAAGATGATATCTCCTATGAGGAGCTTCTAGTAGTGATTCTCGACCGGAGAGATGAAACAAGACAACCCACCTTGTTAAAGTGTTATGGAGGAACCATAATTTTGACGAATCCACATGGGAACCAGAGGAGGTGATGGAGGAGAAGTACCCTCACCTATTTGTGTAAAACGAAATTTTGAGGGCAAAATTTCATAAGGGGGGGAAGAATATAATGACCCAAAGTTTTATCAATGGAATTCCATTCTTATAATTATTCCTTATAGTATAATCACATTAGGAATCACAATGAAATCTAATTATACTAAATATTATGTGACCATTAATCACAATTTTTCCTCTTCTATGTTTTTAATTTCAAAAATTCGACATACACAGTTCTGTTTAAGATGATTTTTGGAGTCTAATCAAACAAAAATAATTTTTCATGAATAATAACTTACCCTTATGAATAGTAACCTACCCTTATGAATATTACTATGAACTTTATGAATAGTAACGTGTCTAAAATAATAGTAACCTTACTCATGAATAATTAAATAAAATTTAGGCATCTTAGAAAGTGACAATTTGACCATAGTAAACATTTTGGTATTTTTGTAAGTCATAAGTAATTAATTATAATTAATTTATTAATTTAAAAGAAAATGTATTTTATTAAAATGTGGTCATAAATTAAAAAATATATTTTTTATATTTTTTATATAATTTTATAAGACCCTACATAATTTTTTAAATCATTATAAAATCAGTTTAAATTTTAAAAACTGTATTTTTCAAGTAAATTCTGATTTTAATTAAATATTAAATTAATCATATTTAGAAAATTATTTTTGAAAAATGGACTTTATTTTTGGATTCTACATTTCAAGAAATTTTTGGGTTGATATTTTGGTATTTTTCTAAAATAATTGAATTTTTTATGAATAGTGAAATACAGTAATTTACAAAAAAAAAATAGCTAAATAAGCAAATAATAGAGTCATGTGTGATGTCCTGCTGATGTAAGCCCACTTGGTTCAGGATTACATTATAAAATTATTATTATTGGTCATGGAAGACTCAATGTTCATTTTCTTGTTGGGAAATAATAAATTAATGGATTTTATATTAAGAAATCCCCTCTCCCCTCCACGATAAATACCACCCTTCACTCCCTCATTCTCCCACTCCTCTCAAGCTTCATGTC
Source organism: Viscum album (assembly GCA_963277665.1). Taxonomy (NCBI): domain Eukaryota; kingdom Viridiplantae; phylum Streptophyta; class Magnoliopsida; order Santalales; family Viscaceae; genus Viscum; species Viscum album. Next base: position 626,077,850 of record OY728134.1, on the reverse strand, counting down.
TTTCCTAAACTCTTCGCAAGAATCTTCCCTAGACTCTACCCCACATCCAAGATCTTCTGGTTTCATCAAAAGACAATTCATAGGCCCTTTATGTCAGATCTCAAGAGGAGGATTCAAGTGGACATTAAAGAGAAGGACGCGTTCAGATATAAGGTAAGGGGAAAATCTAGAACCCAATTTTCATTCTTCGGGTTCTCCCTTTTCACTCCAAATTTGGCATGTTCACTCCTTGAAATTCACTTTTTAATTATTATCTTACCTTTTCTGGGATATACATGATTTCTAATGAAGTCTATGTCAAACAAAATGTTTTCCAAAAGAACTATTCTTTTAAGAACTCACCTTCTTCCTCTCATTCAAGGTTAATGGTTCATGTATCAAGTATGTTATTCCCTCTTTATTTTGGGAACCCAAAGTTTATGAATGTTTTCTTATGAGATGAAACCCATTATTTTCCATTGATTAGTTATGTTCATTATTGATATATTTTCTATGTATAATGCATGATAATGATAATGTTTTGATGTGATGGGCGCGCCTAGATTTATATAGCGCGATATGAATGTTTGAATGTGACGGGTGACCTTGTAGTTATACAACTATCCAATGAATTGGGTAAAGTGTTTAATCTCATGAGTAAATGTGAAATGATGTGTGAACAAGATACTAGATTTTTTCAAAAGTATGTGTGGTAGTTAACCACTAAGACAAGATGTTTCAGTTTTATGCATTCCCATATCTCAAGTCTTATATTTATGCTTCGACTTATTTTCATGATCCTTTGACTATGTTTTGATTATTCTCACCCATGCTATATTGTTCTTATCTATACCCTTACTCGGCTTCTAGCTCACCCCTTTTTATGTATATCCTTATGTGACTACATTTACTAAGGAGAGGTCGAGTGCCAGTAAAAAACTAGAAAATAAGAAATTGAATAAATGTTTTGGCTTGAGGTTGTAATTGTTATGTATGGTCCGAGTTTTCTCAAGAAACTAAACCGTTGGATACTTTTTATGTAATAATATTATGTTTTTATCTTTAAAATTATTTAGTTGTAATGTAATAAATGGTTGGGTCAATATAGTTGGTATCAAAGGAAAGGTTTAGTTAATTTGTGAATTAGGATTAGTGAACCCCAGAGAAAACCTCTAGTATGAGACTAAGTACAAATATGAACACAAGAATTTTTAAATAGGGATCCCATGTGTTATTATTTTAGTATAAATTGTTTAAATGGATACGTTATTCATGACTTATTGAATTATGTTTTGTTCTATCCTTTTCTATTATAGAAAATGGTGGGAACCAGGAGAAACCATGCCAATAACTCATGCGAGGGCCAATGCAACTGTAACACCCCGAGATTTTATGAAAGATATTCTTTTAATTTCATTAATGTCTTGTGTTGTATTCTACACCAATATTACCTTGCGCTATAAGCAACACCGTATTAGCTTGCAGTATACGTAGCACTATTCTTGGATTGTGTTACACACAATTTTGATAGAAGTTATTCTACGCAACATTGAGTATATATATATATATTCAATGTATAAATAAAATATGGTTGGATTCTGTTATACTCAACAACAAAGGAGTTGTGCACTACACGCAACCCTGACTTGGCTTGCATTACATGCAATCACGACCTTCCTCAATAGCGTGTGTTGTACGCAATACCGGGTTTTACTAAACAACGATATATTATTATAATATAGTTATGAACTAGCCGTTATGAATAGTGTTAACTAAATTTTGAATGTTATAACATTATTATTCATCTTACACATTTCTAGAACATGGTATAAGAACAAAATAAATTTTTCGGGTAAAATAAGTATTTTTCAAAAAATGCTGTTTTGCTGCCTTTTGATGGCGCACCCACTTTAAATCTAGTTTTTGACATGTTTATAAGTTAAATTTGACAAAATAAAATTCTTATTTTGAATAAGGATATAAAATTTTACCTTAGATAACGTTTTGATATTTTTCCGATAACTTTCATATTCTAATGAATAGTAAAAACACGGTATATTTAAATTAAAAACAACTTTTTTCATCGTAATATCTTATGTGGTTAAATTATAATATTGAATGGTTTTAAAGTATAAATAGAATATATTTTTACCATTTAATATAATATATGTCATTAACATTGATTTTACCTTGAATTCGTAGGTTAAATAAATTCAATCTTTTGCAATGTTTTAAAGAAAAACCCGTTTTCTTTCGACAACGGGATTAATTTTAATTTAATTTCTGAAACTTTTGTGTATTGAATTTGGAAAAATGGATTCCATATTTGTAATCAGTGGATCCAAATTATGTTAATAATCTACTTTTTATTTTTGGGAATTATGAATAGTAACTACGGTAAATTTTATTTACCTTAGTTAAAGGTAAATCGGGTAATTAAGGGTAAATATAATATTTTAAAATTACCCTAACAAATTTCAAAATCCTATTTGATGACTAAAAGTCGACCCATATCACCTAAGGGTCAGATTAGATTCATTTAATTAAATTTTTTCAATGAAAATAATTTAATTATTATTAAAACCAAAGAATGTGACAACATGTCACTTTCTTAAATCTTATAAGTATAATAATTTTAATCTAGTGATAAACTTCATGAAACTTAGAAAATGAATAGTATTCTGAAAGATAATACAATTATCTAAATCATAGGAATTTATTTATAATTTTTAGGGATTAAATAATTATTATTTATTATGACACAAAGATGATGCAGTAATTGTCTTATTAATGAAATATTGACGTAATTGATGTTATAAATGCCCAAATAAATGTAATTTGAGACTTTTTATGACTTACACTAATTTTCTAGGTTAATATGACATGTTATTGTTGATTTAAGTAACTTGGTAAGAACTTATCATTCTGTTATGAATTTCATAAAAATCATGTACCAAATAGTGTCAAAATTGACATAAATTAGTTTTTAAAACAAATATTATATTATTAATTGTTATTTTTTTCCTAAAAATATAAGGTTCGGCCAAATGACTTATATAAGATTATATATATTAATAATAAACAGCATGGGGTTCTTTTGGCTTGATATAGTAAGTTTATTAACCATATAGTGTAAGAAAACAAAAAGACACGGTAAAAGTAAAATTATTTAACTTAGAGTTAAATCTAATTGATAAGGTTAAAATAATAACTTAAACTTGTCTAAATACTATTGGATGAGATTATTTAGACCCATCTCCACTTTATCTTCGAAATAAGACCCTTTGGAACCATTATAAACCGAATTTGACCTTAATATAAAATAATATTTTGAGATTTTCCTAAGGTGCCCCTCTCCTCCCTTATAAAAGGGCACCTCCTCCCTCTCCTCCTCACACCAATTTGAGCATTCAAGCTCGGACAAACCCTTCCAAACTCTCTTCTCCACTTCCCTAGTATCATCCTAGAGGTCCTGGTCTTCTTCAAAGACCATCCTTAGTACTTTAAGTGGAGGTTAAGAAAAGGCGCGTCAAAAAGAGGTAATATCCATTACTGATCTTTTTCAATTTCTTTCTTCTTAAACTACTTCTTCTCTAGTTGTTTCATGATAAAGTAATGAAATAAGTATTACTTATATACTGATATGTTATTATAAATATGAAACAACTCTAATTAACCTTCTATCCATCCTACGGAAAAAGGAAATCACCATGCGTGCGTACGTACGGAATACCGTCTCCACGCCGTGGTGTAATTTATTTTCCGCCACCACCATAATTGGATGGATATAATGGTGTAATTAGTAACTATATATGATTATTATAAGGTAATATTGATACTGAAATAGTATACATACACTTCAACACAAGTTCACGATCATGAGAACGATATCATCATTCGTGCGTACGTACGGACTACCGTCTCCACGACGCGATGAGATTCATTCTCCACATTAACCATTCATGAATGATTATAAAGTATATATAATGATTAATAATGAAATATATGACATTTTAAATCTACTGGATTTATTTATATATATATATATATGTATGTCATCTACTTACTTCCATTCAAGACAATAAGGAAAGGAAAATAGCGTTCATGCGTACGTACGGACTACCGTCTCCATGAACGGTGTGTTTCATTTCATTTATCTATCTATTATATATATATATACTGAATATATATGATAAATAAATCATGTTTTATATTCTATAAGTAAGTAAATCATGATATAAGTAATAATAATGTCAATAACAACAAGTCCAAACACCTACGATAAATGAAATGATTTTACCCAAAACGCTTCTTTAACATGGAATTTACAAAAGAAAGGGTAATATAAAGTCATAAGTGAACCATATATGATATTATAACAGTGAATATGATTATTTAATAAGTTAATGACATTATTTAAATCATTATACAGGAGGTTCGGATACGTACAAAGCATATTGGACATAAGGTAAGGGAAAATATCACTATCTCATTTTTATCCAAGATTGTTTATACTTCGGTGTTTACTAGGGTGTATTTTATCATACACATCCATGTTTCCTCAATATGTAATATTTATATCCTTATAAAATAGTTTATATCCAATTTTACCCTTCGGTGAGTTTTTAGTAAAATATATGAAATGAATCTTTTGTCGTTTTTCGTACGAGGTACTTTTTGACTTTTCTGACAAAAGTACGTAGAATGTTTTTTTAAACATATACGGCATGAATGGATTTTTAAACATTATTTCCAAGAATCTTCCTTTACAAGTTTTCAAGTTTATTTTTAATCAACTTCTTTTAGTTTATAATTTTATGACATGTTAAGAAAGGAAAAGTGTTTTTGAAGTAGAAAGGATATTTTCCTCAAGAATGAAGTTCAAGTGTTTTATCAAAATTATTTTCCATCTAAGATAATAAAGGGTTATGTTTTTATCCCTATTATTACATTGATTTGATTATGTTGTGATGGAATTATTTTTATGAAATCCTTTATCTTATATGAATTTTTTTATGATGTCATGTTGTTTAAGAATCCCATTTTTATTACATGGGTTATGCAATGATTTATGGTTTATGATTTTGTGGCACACATAAGAATGGTATCATTATGAGATGGGTGGGACCTATATCTCCCTCCAATGCATTGGGTAAAGATTTTATATCTCATGAGATAGAAATGGCTGGAATGGTAGGTTATACCGGTTCAGTGAAACAGGACTGAAACGAGGGTGACTCGGTTCAGAAGTGGACTTTGTCCACTAAGATAGTCTTGGAAATGAGTCTTGACTAATAAGAAATGATTCTCTATGATTATGTGTGTACGCCACAAAGTTTCATGTTTTAAGTTATGATTATTGGGATTTCATTTCACTACTATGATTTATCCAATGTTATGATATTATGATATCTTTTGCAGGTTAAGATTTCCAAAATGTTATGTTCTTATGAATATGATGTGATTGATTTTTCTATTGTTTACCCTTAATGAGCATTTCATCTCACCCTTTTATGTTTTCTTTTCCCCAGGATATAAAGAAAGGTTTTAGGTAAGAAAAAAAGGGGAGATCTTTATGGGAGATGTTGAAGATCTTTCACCACGATTAGAAGATTACATTCCGAGTTTCCAAAGACACTAAACTTTTACGATCCTTGTTTGTGTGTTTTTGTTATGTACTAAGTATTCCGCAGAAGTAATGTAATATCCATGTACATCAGGCTTAGGGTCTATACAGCAACGATTGACCGAATGACATCCCCAATGAATTGGGAGGTGGAGTTCAAAACCTTATGGTGATTATTACCCAATTATCACAGGTTATGAACAATAACCATAATATTGGGGAACATCCACCTTCATCAAAGAGGAAGCAACTAGATATCAAATGTTTTATAAGTAAACGACCACTAACGTTTAGTGGATCTTCTGATCCACTAGTTTCAGAGCAGTGGGTCATCTCCATGGAGAATATATTTTTTGTGCTTCACAATTATAATATGGAGAAGGCGACTCTTGCAATTTATCGTCTAGATGGAGAGGCTGATCAATATTGGGCTTTGATTAAGAACCCCATTCCAAGGGAGGAAATTGAAGAGATGGAATGGGAAGACTTTAAGACCATTTTGTTTAATAAATATTTCCCATAAACTCTTCACACAAAGTTGGAGAGAGAATTCATTGAGCTCAAGAAAAAAGAAGGAGAATCTGTCACAACCTATGAAGAGAATTTCACCAGGATTTCTAGGTACACTTTGGGTTTTGTTATCAATAATGAAGGAAAAATTGATAGATTATTTAGTGGATTAAAACCACACCTTCAAATGGATCTTGCAATTAGAGACATTGTGAGTTGTGAAGAATTTTATCGGTGTTCTCTCAAAGTTGATATGGAGTTTGGAGAATGTTCCCATGGCTATGGTGATAAGAAACGAAAGATGGAGTTTCAAGATGGTGGATCTAATGACAAAGCTGGGTGAAAAACGCAATGACCCACATGCCAAAAATGTGAGAAGTTGCACCATGAGAACTGCCTCAAAGGGACGGGGAAATGCTTCAAGTGTTGGAAAGATGGACACCATGCTAAAGAGTGTCAAAAAGGCCTAAAAAGAAGGAGAATGTGGCAAAAGAAAGAAGAGAACAACTCATGGTTCAATGCAATAACTGTAGGGAGCAAGGGAACTATGCATGCCAGTGCACTAAACCTCAAGTTCTTGAGGGTAATCAGTGTCATCATCCACCAAAGCCGAAGGAATAAGGGAAGGATTATTCCATCACTACTGCAGAAGTGGATAATTATAATTAATTCATACAGGTACACTTATTATTCACTCAATAATGTAAAAAGTATTATTTTATTCTGGTTCTATGAATCCATTTATATCTTGCAAGATTTCTAGAACTATAGAATCGATGCCTTGAAACCTTGAAGTAAAGATATATATATAAACACGAAGTGGTTCAATCATTAAAACCCAAGTTTTTGACTCTTCTATTATTGGATAACATGGGACGATTCTTCTAGCGAATCTTATAATACTCTCTTTTGTGGAATTCGACGATATAATGGGAATGGTTTAACTCTCGTTATATATAGAACATATCAAATTTCAGGAACAAGAAATATCTTTTCATAATATGAACCATACTATGCTCCTCTATAAGAGCAGAGAAGATCATGAATCTCATATGAAAAATCCTTCAATGGTGTGGGTGTTGATTCTCTAAGAAGAAGCATACCACGCCCAAATGGCTAATTCAAAGGAAACCTATAACCCTGAGGAAATGCCCATCATGAGGGAATACGATGATGTATATTCTGAAGAGTTACCCAGAATTCCCCCGGATCATGAGCTGGAGTTCTCAATAGAACTCACACCCAGAGCTACTCCTATCTCAATGTTTCCCTATAGGATGGATCCTATAGAATTGGAGGAGGTAAAGAAGCAGCTGCAAGAGCATCTAGAAAAAGGGTTCATATGCCCTAGTGCATCACCTTGGGGTGCATCAGTGCTCTTAGTTAAGAATAAGGATGGAACAATGCAGTTGTGTATTGATTATCGGGAACTCAACAAGATCACCCTAAAGAAAAAGTATCATCTTCAAAGGATTGATGACTTGTTTCACTAGTTAAGAGGATCTCAATACTTCTCAAAGGTGGATCTTCATTCTGGATATCATTAGCTAAAGGGGAAGAAGGAAGATATTCAGTATATTTCCTTCCGTACATGGTATGGGCACTATGAGTTTCTGGTGATGCCCTTCAGAGTTTCTAATACCCCTGAAATCATTATGGATTTGATGAATATAGTCTTTAGACATTACCATGAAAATTTTTGTGTAGTGTTTATTGATGATATTCTCATCTACTCAAAGATCAAGGAGAACATGAAGAACATCTAAGACTTGTGTTAGATACATGGTGAAAGGAGAAGTTGTACGCCATGTTCAAACAGATAGACTTTTGGACGAAGCAAGTAACGTTTTAGGACATGTGATCACAAGTGAGGGAATTTCTCTAGATCCTTAAAAAACAAAGGTGAAAGATGAATGGCTCAGGCTCTCTAGTGTCACAGAAATCTATAGTTTTCTTGGATTAGCTGGGTACTACCGATGTTTTGGGAGAAACTTCTCACGATTTTCTAACATGCTAACTAAGTTAACAAAGAAAGGGGTAAAGTATGTATGGATGGAAGAATGTGAGGGAATCATCAAGGAGATAAAGAGAAGGCTGATCACTGCACCTATACTCACACTACCAAAAAGTGGAGAAATTTTTGTGATATACTGTGTTTCTTCAAAAAAAGATTGGGTTTTGTACTCATGAAAAATGATAATGTGATAGCCTACGCCTCATGATAGTTGAAGATCCTTGAGCAGAACTACCCGACACATGATCTAGAGTAGGAAACCGTGATTTTTTCCTTGAAATTGTGGCGTCACTACCATTACAGTGAGAAGTGTGACATATACACCGACCACAAGATACTAAAGTATATATTCACACAAAAGGAGGTCAACATGAATCAAAGGAGATGGTTAGAGATAATAAAGGATCACGATTTCTCTATTAACTATCATCCTTGAAAGGTGTACTAGGTAGCTGATGGCCTAAGTAGAAATGAACCTACTACTATATCCATGTCACGGATTGATAAAGACCCTGTCTTATTGGATATGAAAAGGATGAATTTAAAAATTATAAGGGTAGGGGAAACATCCTACCTTGACCAAATGATTGTGCAAGCATCTATTTGAGAGAAAATTAAGGAAGCACAAAGGGATGATGTGGAGATAAATAATAGGGTGAATGCACTAAAGGAAGGGAATATGCATAAGTTCCATATCGATGATGATGGTGTGATTTGGTTTGGAATAAGGATTTGTGTGCCTTCATCACTTGGGATAAAGAAGGTGATATTGGAAAATGCACATAGCTCAACATTCTCTATCCACCCTGGTATAACCATGATGTAGCATGATCTACGAGAACACTTCTGGTGAGATTAAATGAAGAAGGATATTGCAGAATATATATCAAGGTGCTTGGTATGTCAGTAAGTTAAAGCGTAGTGACAAAAGTCCAAAGGGATGATGCATCCATTTCCTATACCCATGTGGAAATGGGAAAATGTTACTATGGACTTTGTCATGGGTCTCCCAAAGGCATCGAAAAGGAATAATGTGATATGGGTTGTGGTTGATCGCCCCACCAAGACTGCTCATTTTATCGTTATTCGGGAAGATCTCTCACTTGAACAACTTGAAAAGATATATGTGAAGGAAGTGGTGAGACTGCATGGTGTTCCACTCTCAATTGACTCGGACCATGATCCAAGGTACACATATAAATTCTGGCAGAGCCTTGAACATGATTTGAGTACTGAATTAAACTTCATCACTACCAATCACCCACAAACTGATGGGAAATCTAAAAGGTCTATTCAGATGCTTGAAGATATGGAAAGAGCATGCTCTCTATATTTAAAAGGTGGATGGGATCAACATATCCAATAGGTATATTTCTCATACAAAAATAGCTTCCACTCAAGTATTTAGATGGATCCATATGATGTTTTGTATGGGGAGCGATGTAGAACTCCAACCTGTTGGGATGAAGTTGGAGAAAGAAAGCTACTTGGACCCGATCTTGTGCAAGAGATGACCGAGAAGGTTCAAGTCATATAGAAACACATCAAAGCTGCACATAGTCAGAAAAAGAGCTACCCTAACAACTGTTGAAGGGATTGGAGTTTGACGTTGGAGATAAAGTCTTCCTTCGAATATCACCATGGAAGAGAATCATGCGGTTTAGAAATAAAGGGAGGTTTAGCCCTAGGTTCATTCTCCCCATTGAGATCTTTGACCGCATAGGAGTTGTGGAATATCGTCTTGCACTTCCACCGAATATAACTCAAGTTCATTTGGTTTTTTCACATCTCACTCCTGATAAAGTACATACTTGATCCCTTACATGTACTCAACTTAGAGGTGGTACAGCTGGAAGATGATCTCTCCTATGAGGAGCAACCAGTAGAGATTTTGGACCAGAGAGATAACGTTCTACGCAACAAGAAAACCCACATTTTCAAAGTGTTGTGGAGGAACCATAAGTTTGAAGAAGCTACATGGGAACCATAAAATGTGATGAAGAAGAAGTACCCTCACCTGTTTGTGTAAAATGAAAATTCAAGGGCGAAATTTCCTAAGGGGGGAAGAATGTAACAACCAAAAGTTTTATCAATGGAAGTACCTTATTATAATTATTCTTTATAGTATGATCTCATTAGTAATCACAATGAAATATAATTATAATAAATATTATGTGACCATTAAACATAATTTTTCCACTTCTATGTTTTGAATTATTAAAATTCGACAAACATAGTTGTGTTCAAGATGATTTTTCGAGTCTAATAAAACAAAAATAATTTATGGGGAATAGTAACATACCCTTATGAATTATAACCTACCCCTATGAATAGTACTATGACCTTTATGAATAGTAAAGTTTCTAAAAAAATAGTATCCTTACCCATGAATAATTAAATAAAATTTAGGCCTCTTAGAAAGTGACAATTTGATCATAGTAAACGATTTGATATTTTTTTAAGTCATAAATAATTAACTAGTTTAAAAGAAAATTTATATTCTTAAAATGTGTTCATAAGATAAAAAATCTATTTATTTTAGTTTTTAGAAAATTTTATAAGCCCCTACATAATTTTTGAATGCATTATAAAATCAGTTTTAATTTTAAAAACTGAATTTTTCAAGTAAATTATGATTTTAATTAAATATTCAATTAATCATATTTATAAAATTATTTTTGAATTATGGACATAATTTTTGGATTCTACACATCAAAAAAATGGTTTAAGTAAAATTTTGGGATTTTTCTGAAATACGTGAATTTATGATGAATAGTGAAATACCGTAATTTACAAAAAAAAATAAGCTAAATAAGCTAATTATAGAGTCATGTGTGATGTTCTACTGATGTATGCCCACTTGGTTCGGGATTAAATTATAAAATTGCTATTCTTGGTCATGGAAGACGCATTATTCTTTGTCTTGTGGGAAAATAATAAATTAATGGATTTTATATTAAGAAATCCCCTCTCCCCTCCACTGTAAATACCATCATTCACTCCCTCATTCCCCCACACCTCTCAAGCTTTAATACTTGTCTAAAATCTGCCCAAGAATCTTCCCTATCCCCTTTCCCACATCTAGGAGCTTCTGGTCTCATCAAAAGACCAAGCTTAGGCCCCTTAACAAGGATCTCAAGAGGAGGATTCAAGTGGGCATTAAAGCGAAGGATGTGTTTGGATATAAGGTAAGGGTAAAATCTAGAACCCAATTTCCATTCTTCGAGTTCTCCCTATTTCACTTCAAATTTGGTATGATCACTCCTTGAAAATCATTTGTTCATCATTATTTTACCTTTTCTGGGATATACATGTTTTCTTCTGAAGTTTATGTCAAACAAAATGTTTTCCAAAAGAACACTCCTTTTAAGAACTCACCTTTTACCTCTCAATCAAGGTTTATGGTTCTTGTATCAAGTAGGTTATTCCCTCTTTCTTTTTGGAAACCAAAGTTTATGAACGTGTTCTTATGACATGAAACTCATTCCTTTCCATGGGATTGTTATGTTCATTATTGATATATTTTCTATGTGGAATTCATGATAATGATAATGTTATGATGTGACGGGTGCGCTCGGAATTATGTAGATCAAAATGAATGTTTGAATGTGATGGGTGCACCCAGAATTATTCAACACTCTAATACATTGGGTAAAGTGATTAATCTCATGAGTAAATGTGAAATTATGTGTGAACAAGATGCTTTATTTGTTCCCAATTATATGCAGTAGTTAACCACTTAGACGTGATGTTTCATTTTTATGAATTTCCAAATTTCAAGTCTTATATTTATGATTTCTCTTATGTTCATGATCCTTTTCTTATGTTATGATTATTCTCTCCCATGCTATATTGTTTTTATTTGTCCCCTTATTGGGATTCTAGCACACCCCTTTTTATATATATCTTCAAGTGATTACATTTACTGAGGAGAGGTCAAGTGTGAGTAAGAATATAGAGAAGAATAAATTGAATAAATGTTTAGGCTCAATGTTGTAATTGTTATGTATGGGCCTATTTTGTCCAAGACACTAAACCGTTGGATCCTATTTGAGTAATAATATTATGTTTTTTATCATTAAAATGATGTAATGGTAATGTAATAAATGGTTGGTTCTCTATAAAGAGGCTCCTGGTTTATCAAAAGAACCTCATGCAAGATACAATCCACCAACCAGAATAAATAGGGCTACACCATCATCACCAACTTAGATTGAACCTAGGTGTTCTAATCACCTCTAATAAGAAGATAATTGGGTTCCATTTTCTCATCCACAATCTATGAAGGTAAGAATTGGGAAGCCCCTAAAATATAGGGCTATAGAATTATCCTCTAATTAGGCTTGTATGTATTATGAATATGTACATCCTGAGGCGGTCCAAATATAGGATTACTTGTCCTTTCATTCTGAACCCATGTATGGGTTCCTATGTGATGGGTTTTATATTCCAAGGATAAGAGATCTCTGAGATTCGTTCGTTATTCACAGTGAGGATAATCCTACTGAATTGGTAATCCAAATTTATGGGCTAGATATTCTCATTTATTAAATTGATTATCAAGTCCCTACCACAAGGTGAATGAAGGATATGATATATTGTATCACTGTTGATGGGATCAATCATTCATATTTTGAGTAATGGCATGACTTTGGTGATCTTGAATACCTAGGTTCTCTTATTATCAAACACTTTTCTTATTTTCCATTATATTTCATCCAAAAAATTATTGGTTAGGGTAAATACCATTTTGATTTTTAGTTGGCTAATGGAAAATAAGTTGAGGTTCTATTACCACAGTGTAACCCTAGTGGAACTCTAATTGGGGCCATTGAATCACCCCTTGAACAAGGAAAATTATCTCTGTACTGATAGGACATGGATGATGAGATGGTGGGAGACTTCCCACCTATGATACCTATTTTTCAAGAGTTTGATACTAGACCTCCTATGAAGAAGATAAAGAAGAAATAACGCTAAAGTGTGAAATCCATGGTTAAACGTTTTTTTTTTGCAGTGGTAAGTCATCCAGACATCATTAATTTTGGATTTATCTAGAGAATGTGTTTAAACTTCTTCGAATTGTAGGAACACCTTCTATTTCTTCCCTTAATGATGTTTTTAATGATTCTTTGAGAAACAAAGAGGGTGTTTAGGACCAAGAATAGATTCCTTCCAACTAAATGACTCATTTGACTGATGAGGTGTCTAGACTAGAGAATATATCATCTTCTCTTGGGACTTCTCCTATCACAACTGTAGAGAGAGAGAGGTGCAATCTGCTATATCATAAGTTCTTCATGGGAGGCTATATATCAATGATTGAATCTCATTTATATAATATTATATGTTCTTATCATGCATTATAAAATCCTACTATGACTAATTCTGACCCTGTGGCTATCACGAAGGAGTTTTTTTCGGGGTCCCAAGTCATTAGAGGGGGTTATCAACAAACCGATCCAAGTGTTCCCATGAGTGAGATAAACACAGGGCATGTGATGTCAATGAATTCATGATGAATCGTGGCACGTATTTCTATGAAAGACTGGAACATAATAATATTCCAACTACTTTAGAATAATTTGTGGCACTATATATAGAACCAAATGGATGTGAGTATTTATTTCCATCTAATTAATCTTTTTATTTCTGATTCTCTAAAAATTATTGGTTGTAATGCATTGCTACATCCACAAAAACTGATACAATGATTGTGTAGGGAGAAGATGCTCAAATCACTCTCAATCCCACTATTTAGGGGGAACCATCTCAAGTATTCCTTGAAACAAGAATCCCCCCTGAGGCTCATCTGGAGGATCCTAGGAAGACCCAGGTGATTTTCTCTCAACAATAAGTGCCAACCCAAACTTGTAAGGTTAGGAATACTGGGGAGGAATCTTCTGAAGATAATGACCTCCTTTTGGGTAAGGAACACCATATATCATGATTGTGCCCCAATCTTTCCATTATATTAAAGCTACTAATGATTTCAATCCATCAGTTAAGATTATTAGATTCTATAACTAGGTCTGAGGGTGAAGGTTTTGAATCAACTCAACCAATATCAAAAGGGAAGGCATCCATCATTCAGTAGGAAGTAGAACATTGAACTTCTTTGAGTGCATTAATCCCAAATTCTATTCCTCCATATGATAGTGACTCTGATAATGCTATTCATATTTCATGTCATGGGGATTGTTGAGATATATGGAACAAAACTTCTAAGGTTCCCCTTGAAGAACATCCTTCATAAATCTCATGGATTTCTATTTTGTTTACCATGTTGGGATTAATTGGATTCAATTACCATCCAGTTAACAACATGGTGAAGGAGACTATTTTTAGGCGATAGTAAGATCATAAGCTTGGGAAATATCTCATCATGTCTAAACTAGTCATCAACATTGACAACTGTCGAGACGTTCTATCCAAAGAAGAGGCCAATCAAAGAATGAAACAGGAAGAATTCAAGTGGAAAATCAAGAAAAAATTGTCCAAGTTATACGCCTTCATAAATAATTAACTGTTGCTCATGGGGAACTCGAACAACTTCACTATTCATTAAGAGAAGATAAAAATATGGGAAAACTTCTATTGTGAAATCCAATTAATTTCTTGGTCAAGATGAGGAGACTAAAGCCAGTTGGTTTACTGAACTTTAATAAGATTATAATGGGGCTTGTGAGGTTGTTCAATAGATGAAGAGATATGTTGATAACCTTTTGTAATATATGGAATAGAGACTCCATTTTGTGGATGTTCCTAGGATTTTTCCCGATAAATGAATATAACTTTGTTTTTTATCATATATGTCTTCAAATCTACTTTTTTATTATAAACATAATTTAAAAACTAATTTTCATATCATTACTTCTTCATATCAGGTAATCATAATCACAATGATAAGGATGGGGTGCTTCATTATTTACCTAATCCAATGGGATTAGTGATCATAGATTGACTATTTCTTGGTTCATATGGACAACACTACTGACATTGTATCTTTTAACTTTTCATTTCTCTATTTTACCTAAACCACACAGAGTGTAGGTCTAGAGAGCTATCACTTGACTTTTTTCTAGAGTTCCCTTTTTGGGGGTTTCAACCTGGTGACTACAATGTCTCTTTTTGAGGGGCGTTTAAATTCATGAATATTGGACTAAGAAAACTAATGTTTTAGGTTGAACAACTTTGATCATGAATTTTGAAAATATAAGCCAAAAAATATTCATGGATAGGAATGTTTCAATATTCTTTAGATTCTTCCAAGGGGAATATTGAGCCAATTTTCTGATATCCTTAGGCTTACATGCCTATTGTGTTGGAGAATTATGTAAGAACAACTTGGGTATTTTTCTACATAGTTTGGTAAAGGAGTTTTCAATAATTTTGACATTATTTTACTAATTAACAAAGAAAATTTAAGATTTGGATGTCTCAAGGGCACACTTGGTGGATTTTCCTAGGAAAGATGTATGAGAATAAAGGAATCATCCATATCGATGCGTGCCACGAATGTTAAACCACTCCTACAAGAATTTTATGTATGTAGGAGGGTGCATTTTTTTAGAAATGGGATTTAAAAAATTATGAGGTGATGTTTAAAGTCATGTAGCAATGACATTATGGTATGTGCAGTTTCAAGTCTTACAACAAAGACATTAGAGTCTATGCAGTTTAAAGTCACAGAATATGGATATTTGGGGATATGTAGTTTAAAGTCATACATTAAGGACATTAGGGGGCTGTGTTGTTTCAAGAAATTCATCAAGGACATTAGGGGGTAGATAATTTAAGGTCCTTAGCTTTCAATGAAGATTTTATGGTTCTCCAATTCTTGATAATCTATCCAAAAATATTCTACTACATTCAGGTATGGAAGGGAAGAATTTTAAGCTATGATTTGGGGAGTTATGGATCCAAAGACTGATATGGTACAAATGGATAGTGGAATTATAAGAGGTATATCCTAAGAACGAAGTTACCATTTCATGAAAAACCAGTTATGGGGACCGTTTTATGCAATTCCAACTGTGGAACATACTGCATATTCAATAATGGAATCCTTAGGCTGAAAGGACCAATATGTGGGATGATTTATGAATGGATAACTAGGGAACGTACTATATAATTATGTAATGGATCTCTCAATAATTATGAAATTCTATTACTAAAAGCCAATGAAAGTTTACGGAGATTCCGATTTTACCAAGCATGGAGTTTGGTTTGTGGGAAAGTACATGAATAAAGAAGGGGTATTTTGAGTTAGAATTTCCAAATAATTGAGGAAATGGATGCTCTATGTAGGTAAGAACGAAGAATAGTGATTATAGTGGATATAGGTTTAGGTCATACGATTATGACCAAAATATTATGGAACAAATGGATGATCTATGGTCAAATGACCTATAGTTATTCCAATATTATTTGAACAAGTGAAAGGGGAAATGTATAAACCATATTCCTGGGGACATTCAAGTAATGAGAAAGGATATGGCACAAATATATTAGGGATGACCATTAATTCGCGGGTTCTAATATACCATAATCAAATCTTAATGGGACAAAAGAGGCTTCTCCCAAGGGTGAATTTACATCTAGTTGAGAAACCAGTTATAGGGGATGTTTTGTGAAAGTCCAAATAGGGTACATATTACATAGTCAAAAAGTGGCATCCTTAGGTTGACATACCCATTATGTGGGTGGCTTATGCAAGGTCAACGGGGGCATGTACAAGGTATTAAGGTAAAGGATCTCTCCAGTATCAAACATTTTTCCACCAAAGGATATCGAAAGCTTATTAAGATCTAAAATTATTCATGATTAAGAGAATGAAATGGGGAAGGGGAAATTCCCGATGCATAAAAGAAACATTTAGACCTATATTGGACTTGAGTTTGGAGTCCCATTGAACATATCTAAATCATATTTAGAATGGGGACATCTCTATTTTCCTTGGTTGGTTCTTTAAGTAGAGGACTCAAAATAAAATATCCTACATATATTTTTGGTTTTATGTAGGATATGGGATATTTTCTTTTACCCTATGATTGGGGCTAGGACTTAAGTCCTAGAATCCAATATGTTTCTTAATGGTATTATAATCAAACCACATGTAGTTATAATAGATACAGGTTCATGTGTAATGTGTGAAATCATATTGGATATCCCCATGTATATTTGAATCGTACAAGGGAGAGTATGGGATTTTTCTTCATTGTGTTTTGATTGGGCCTAGGATTTAAGACATGTGATTCACTACATATCTCATATGTATAAGAATCAAGCAACATGTAGTTTTTTGAGGGTCAGTACAGTTTACCAACATGTGGTAAATATATCTGGTGTGACTTTTATGTTCTTTTAGATATGACCATAATAGCCTCAATGTGAATAGATACACCTTAATTATGCAGAGAAATCTTTTACTGAACTCCTATTCTCATGTGAGATATGCTTGATGTGAGAAAAAAGGAGTGGTAAAAGATTCCTGTATAAAAAATGGTAAAACAAGTGAAGGATAAGGTAATTTCAATATGTGGTGGCTAATCCTGGAGATAGGATTTTGGCGTCACTACATATCTCATTAGGATGAGAATAAACCCATATGTAGTTCTTGATATTCCCACAAGTTTAACATCGCGTGGTATTGAAAAAATGAACCGATGTGAAAGTGTGAGAACATTATAGTTCAACAAAGGTGTAGGACCCATGCATCATTATTTATCTCATTAGGATAAGAATCAAGTCTCACATGGTTCTAGAAAATCTCCCTATGTAGATCACATTAATGCACATGAACTAAAGATGATTTATGATCTAATATTTCCTGCACCAGGGTGTGGGACCTAGGTGTCACTACATATCTCAATAGGATGCTAATCATGCCACACATAATTCATTGAGTGTTGTTACCTACACCAATTAGACATTGATGTGGGGAAGGGAACTTTTGATAACTTCTAGACTGATAGTTGGGCCTAAATCATGACATCTAGTTAACACCAGTCATCTCATTATAATGAGAATCAAGGCATAAGTCTGGGAAAAGTTCCCTTTGTAGTTCTGGTTCAGGCGTGGGGAAAAGGAAGGGGGTTTATTTTCCAAAATTGTGGATGGGCCTGGGATTGGAGATCCAGCCGACACAATATATCTTAATGGGATGAGGATCAATCCACACATAGTTCTTGAAGGTTCTTCCTATGCAGGTCTGATCCATACACAAGGATTGCAGGATTTTTCAACATTATAAATGGACATGAGATAGGAGATACAAGCATCAATACATATCATTCTAGGGAAAGAATCAAGCCAAATATAGTTCTTGAAAAAGTTCTCCACACTAATTGAGGTTTGATGTGAGGAAGGGGGGTTTAATATTTTTCAGATATCTTCCATCATAATGGTTGGGTCCAAGATACAAAATGTTATGAGAATCAATTTATATGTTCTGGAAGAGTTCATAGTATAATATTTGTTGATACATAAGTAAATTGTAAATTGTTTCTTTTACGGTCATGTCTAGGCCTGAGATTGGAGGTCTGGACGTCACTATGTATCTCATTGGAATGATAATCAAGCCACACATAGTTCTCCACAAACTGTGTAGTTTATCATCATGAAGTAAAGATGTGGGTCACTTGATGTGAAAGAAACATTGTGGATGAACTAGGGTATAAGACTTAGGTTTCACTACGTATCTTGTTGGGGAAATAATCAATATACACGTAGTTCTTTGAAAGTTATACCCCATGTATGTTTGATCCAAAAATAGGGAGAAATGGGGCTCAAGTGCTACTAGGGGGTGGAAATGATGTGAGTTATTTAAAAATGGAATCTAATCATTTCTTGAAGGACCATAAGGAGTTTATACTCATGGTTTATTGAGGATTCTTTAAAATAAAATAAGGGAGCATTATCCACATAGTGTAATATCATGTGGTGAGGACAACTGGTGCTATGCAGTTTAACGTCCGGTAGCTAGGACCTCATTATGTTAAGTTTATCATCATGTTACATGGATGATGATGATACATAAATTAACATCATACAAAGTGGATGTAAATGGTTCTATGAATTTTAACATCCTGGATCTAAGATGAACTCTATGTGATTACAAAAAGTACTTCATCAGGAACCTTTCATTGGATAGACTTCTAATGAGTTCTCCATCCATTTAGATTAAGGAATAAGATCCATTTGAATGGACCTTATGTATGGATTAAGATCCCTACCATTTTGGATCAAGCATTAGAGGCTTATTTCTTGGTATTATTAGAGTCCTAATGGACACTACCAATTCTCCTTGGAGGGATGAATGAAGATGGGCCTTCTTGTTAAAGGATCATGCTATCTGTTTCTGATATAACTCCGAGTGATGAAAGGTATGAAATATCTTTTCATCAAATCTCTCTATCTTATATAGTCATTTCTGGGAGTTATCATCTATGGATATCTAATAAAAAATGGAAATATGGAGTGATGGAAACTGGACCTCAATGGGCAGGACTGCTTCTGTTTTATAAAGTAATGATTATGGGGTTACTTACATAGCAGTATGAGTTGAAGTCTAATAATCCCATAAGGTATGAAAGAGTATATCAAAATAGGACATCTTATCTTTATCCACCATCTTCTGGAGAATGTTTGACAGAGTATTTTTAAAATCCTATATCTTTCCATTGGCCACTTCATGATTTTATGAAGATTGATTGGATTTGATATTGTACTCTCGATATTTCTTTTCCTCCTCAGAAGAAAACAATTTGTTACCATTTTCCATCAATATGGTTGAGGTACACAATATATGGTATTGATATTGGCTTTGAAAGAAATAAAAATGCTTTTGGATCTGACTTATTTGGTAGGTATTGCCTCATCCAATTTAGAGAAGAAACTGGTAGTAGTAAGGATGTACTTGAATTGTTTAGTTGTAGCTAGAGGATAATGCCCCACAACATAAATTCCTCATTTATAAAATGGTTAGGAGTATATTTCTATATTTTGAAACTATACGGGTTTATGGATGAAATTTCCATGCACCTGGCAGGGATGAAACTATTTAGTGAATTCTATGCAATCCTATGTCATCGAAGTCCAGAAGTATCCAAACCTTCAGATTTGTATAGAAAACCTATACCCTGATTGGCGGGCACCACAAGATCCTACATGTACTACTTCCATATGGTTTAAAATATCTTCTAAATAAAAACATATGAGAATGAATCCATAAAAACCTCACATTCATAGGACTTTCGTGTGATTTAGGTCATCATAAATACTGAAATTATCCACTCACCGCATGATCTTCTCTCTTCCAACTCTGTCTAGTCTAAGTAATCCATCATGTAGATATTCCATGATGGGTTTAACACATATTATGGTAGGTCTATATGAATCAAGAATGTGACTAATTTCATTGACCTCTTCTAATTTGATATGAACAAAATGTGAAACCATTCGACGATGGGAAATACTGAAGACTTTTTTGTCCCGATTTGGATCTTCCAAAGTTGTAGCTACATTTTACATCGCATATTCCTAATAATTCAGTGATCGTAGGATGTGATTCAATGTTGACTCTAAGGGGATTTATGCCATTAATATTTGTAAATGAATACATAGGGTATTCAGCTCTTCTTTTATGATTGTATAATCCACATTGATCTTCTTGATTATTAATTCTAAATAATTCTTCACCACTATGTGGTTCACTAGTACTTGGAGTTCCAAATCCTGACCTAAAATGATATCTTGAGATTTCGCCTCATTATTGGTACCAAATTCATATAATAGGAATTATTATGGAAATAAAAAATTCTCTATGGAGATAAGTGAAATTCTCAACCCAACTTTGTTATGTTTAGGGTCTTTCATTCTCTTTCCCGTTGGACTCCTAGAAGCACCATCAAAATACATATCCCGTGTTTGAGGACTGTCTTGAATAGAGAATATTTCTTCATCAGGTAGTTTAGTATTTAATGAGATATCTTTGATAGATGGTTACTCAGCCAAGAAGTCTACCGAGGTCTATCGTTTCACTGCTTTCTAAGGTACAAACTGTATACCCAACTATTGAAGGATAGCTTCCCACTGTGCAAAACGTCCTGTCAATATGGGACGAATAAGTATAAATTTGAGCGGGTTATCTTGAAAAACCAAGTGGATCATGTGGTATTGTAGGTAGTCCCTCAACTTAAAAAATGAAAATATTCATGCTAGGAATTTCTTCTCAATATATGAATATCGAGTCTCTGCATCGAGCATGGTTTGACTGAGGTAATAATGATTGTTTTCATTATCTATATCATTATTTTGTATGACAAAATCACTCAGTGACCGCTCTAAGGATATCACAAATATAATGAGTGGAATTCCTTCAATGGGTCACATTAATACTATTGGGATCAATAGGTATTTTTTCATGGAATAAAATAATTCTTGACATTCATTGGTTCACTGATAAGTGACCTCCTTCTTCATCAATTTGGTGAAGGGTAAACACTTTCTTGTGAGGTTGGCTATAAAGCGCCAAATGGCAGCAAGTGTCCTCGAAGTCTGCTTAACTCTTTAAAGTTTTGAGGATTTCAAATTCCAAGGATATATTTAGTCTTCTTAGGATCGACTTTGATACAACAATGGCATACAAGGATGTCATGAAATTTAACCGAGGTTTCCCCAAAAACACATTTCGAGGGGTTCATTTTCAGATTATACAATTGAATCTTACTGAATATGGTTTCTAGGTCATCCAAGTGATCATATCATTTTTGGAATTTGACCACCATATCATCAACATAGAATTCGAAAAACTTTCCAAAGGGTTTGAAGATGTGATGCCTAGCATGTTGATATGTGCCACTATCATTTTTCTTGACAATGTGTGTTACCTGATAAAATAATACACCTCGAGGTGCTCTGAAGGCTATCACTTATTCATATTATGGGTCCATCTAGATTTTATTTTACCATAATATCCATCCATGAAATAAAGGGCATGGTAGCTAGTTGTTGCCTTAATTAAGAGTTCTGTGGTTTGATTGAGAAAATTCTTATTGAGATCTCTAAAATTGATGAACACTATGATTTCCTTGATCTTATTTTTCATAGGTATAATATTGGATAGCCATTTCAGTAATTTCAATTCTCATATAAAATATTCCATGATGAGTTTTTCTACTTCATCGTCAATTTTGGAGGCATGAGTTGGGTGTTTCCTCCTAGCTTCTTGCGTGTACCCCCGATGATCATATGGAAAACCCAAATGATGGGTGACCACTTCAGGGTCAAGGCTTGGAATATTTGTGTAATTCAAGAAAAAAACATATTGATACTGCTTTAGGAAGGAGGTATATTCCTCCTATTCTTTTGGATTCAAGGCCGCACTAATTAGAGTACATCATGGATCGTCTTTGTTACTGAGATTTATTTCTTTGAGTTCATCCACAGTGGTGGAGATTTCTTCCTCAAATGCTGGAGGGGAATCCCTGATATATTATTCTTATTTTTCTTCCTCATGATCTAATATTTTTTCTTCTTCCTGGGGAGGAGATGATTAAACCAGTTCTTCAGAACGAAGAGGGGAGTATCTATTCAGATATCCAGAGGATGAGGCAATCATTTTTGGATCACTTGCTAGAATACAGTCATCTTGGAGTCTGGATGTTAAAATAAGGGGATAATAATGAGTATATTCACTTTATCCTATAGTAATTAAGACTTCCTCTAGTTTATATAGTAGAAATATGATTTTTTGAAACATAGGGGGATAAAATGAATAAATTTTCATTCAAGATTTCGTCATCATTTGGAGAGTTAATAACGTATTCAGTGACATTGGGCTCAACTATTGTTATTTAAGTTATGGAATCTAAAGAATAAATTCATTAATTATAGATCAACCATTCTAATTTCATTAATAAGTAGCATGTAATCAACACTAAGTTTCATTAAAGGGTTAGTAGGATCATCTCTAAAACCATTTGAGTCATTGATTTGGGTGACATCATTATCCAGTGATTAGTTCCCTTTATAGTGATAGAACCCTATATCAATGTATTTAGTTTCACAGGATTTGAATAGGCACTTTTCACTATATAATATATTAGTTTGACCATTTATATAATATTTGATACATTGGTTATATGACAAATTAATGGTTTCATGATGATGTATCCAAGGTCTTCCTAGATTAACATTGAATGATATGTCCTACTGGACAACCATTAATGTAGAGACCCAAATATTGGCGTACATGGACATTATATTACTTTTTCGGAAAACTTAATATATAACAAAATCCAAAACTCAAGGATCATAATAGATTAGTGTCTTTGGAAACTCGCAACAAAATCTTATAATCATTGTGAAAGATCTTCAACATCTCCCATAAAGATCTTCCCTTTTTGTTTTCATACGTAAAACCTTTCTTTATATCCTGAGGAGAAGAAAAAATATAAAGGGTGAGATCAAATTCTCAGTAAGGGTAACCATGGAGAGAATAAAACAAAACATATACATTTGAACTTAAAAACATGAACATAATGTTTAAACATCAAAATCCTGATCAATGACATAAAATAGGGAAGTACATAAGGCATAGATCATAATGGAACCTCAATCATGATAAAATAGCATGGGAATAAAACATTTAATTGTGGAAAACCATTAAGCACATGATATTATTTCTATAGTAGCCAAGGAATTGCTGCCAAGACCATCTTAGTGGACAAATTCCCTTTATGAATCGAGTTCACTCCTCGTTCCAGTCCTGTATCACTGAACTAGATTAACTTACCGTTCCAGCCATGTTTATCTCATGAGATATAAATATTTACCAAATACATTTTAGGGATATATAGGTCCCACACATCTCATAATTAAATAATTCTTACGTGTTCCACAACATAAACATAAATCATTCATCATAACCCAAAGAATAAAATGGGTTTCATAAATATAATCTCATCATAACATAATCCATATAAATCAAATGGATATTATTTCATCATAAGAAAGGTTAAAACATGTAAATAATATAGACATTATACTTGAAACATACACATATGAAATAATTTCATCTTATATGGAAAATGGTTCTAATAAAACACTTGAAATGAATTCTTGAGGAAAATATCATTTCTTCTTCAAAATCGTTTTCTTTTAACAAAATGCCCTGAAATTTTAAAAGAAAATGATTTTTTTTTGAAAATAGTCATTAAATCATATATATTAAGCTTCATAAAAATAAGGCATAACCCGTAAAAATCCATTCTTGCTGTATAAGTTAAAGAAATAATTCTTCTCGTACTTTTTCTGGAAAAGTAAAAAAGTACCTTGTATGAAAAAAATGATTCCTTACATACCATGTAGTAAAAGTAAAAAATGGGTAAAAAGGACTTTAAACAAAAATTAAACCATTTTTATAAAACAAGGACATGGATGATAAATATAACCCCAGTAAATACTTACAAATAAACAATCTCGGATAAAAACGAGATTGGAAATGTTATCCCTTACCTTATGTCTGATATTCTTCGTACGTATCTGAAGATCCTCTATAATGATTTAAATAATGTAATTGAATTATTGAAAAATCATATTTATTGTTATTATATCATATATGGTTCACTTATGACTTTATATTACCCGTTCTTTTGTAAATTCCATGACAAAGCAGCGTTTTGGGTAAAATCGTTTAATTTATCATACGTGTTTTGATTTGTTTTTCTGGATATTATTACTCATATCCTGATTTAATTAATTAGAGAATTTAAAACATGATTTATATATAATATATATTCATAATATACATATATATAATATATTGATAAATGGAATGAAATACACGGTTCATGGAGACGGTAGGTCGTACGTACGCATGAACGCTGTTTTTGTTTCCTTATTAAATTGAATAGAAGCAAGTAAATAACATATAAATAATTCCAGTATCATTAATATGTAATATATTTTATGATTATTTAATATATATACTTTATAAT
Source organism: Viscum album (assembly GCA_963277665.1). Classification (NCBI taxonomy): domain Eukaryota; kingdom Viridiplantae; phylum Streptophyta; class Magnoliopsida; order Santalales; family Viscaceae; genus Viscum; species Viscum album. The sequence continues at coordinate 626,052,718 of OY728134.1, read as the reverse complement.
AATTTTTTAATGGTTAACTTGGATAATGAATCTCATCGCATCGTGGAGATGGTAATCCGTACGTACACACGAGCGATGATATCATTCCCATAATTATTGAATGGAATTAGAGTGGATTATATAATATCTCATAATTAGTATCATGTTATAATTACCATATATATAGTTATTCTTTATACCATTATACCCATCCAAGTAAGGTGGTGGTGGAAAAACAGATTACACCACGGCGTGGAGACGGTATTCCGTACGTATGCATGCGCAGTGATTTCGTTTTCCGTAGGGTGGATAGAACGTTAAATGGGTTTGTTTCATATTTATAATAACATATAGGTATATTATTGATACTGATTTTATTAATTTATAATTAAAAAACTAAATAAGAAGAAGTTGAAGCAGAAGGAAACTTGAATGAATCGGTAGAAGAGATTACCTCTTCTTCGATGCACCTCTTTTAAGCTTCTTCTTATGGAACTAGAGTTGGTCTTTTGAGAACACCAGAACATCCAGAATGTTTCTAGGGGAGTGTGGAAGAGATATGGGAATGTTTTTGCCAATATTTAATGCTCAAAGTGTTGTTAAGGGAAGAGGGAGGAGGTACCCTTTTATAAGGGAGGAGAAGGGCACCTTTGGAAACCTCAAAAATATTAATTTATAATAAATTCAAACCCCACATAAAAACATAAAAAACGACTCAAATACTAAGATTATATGAGATAGGGTTGTAATCCCATCAACCAATAAAATTTATACATGCATGGAATTTATTTTAAACATTATAAACTTGATTTATCCTTATTTAATCTATTTAATTTTATTTGTGGTAATAAGATTCTAGATTTTAAATTGTTATAAATAATTACTTATGTGTTTTTAATTGTCCATAAATTGTATAATTTATGAAATTTTCGACCATATAAATTTTAATTTATAATTTTTAAATATTTTTGTGTTTTTTAAACAATTTTATATTATGTTATTTATATAAAACAACAATAGTGTCAATTTTGACACTATTAATTTATTTGAATTTAAATAAAATCCACACAGAAGATATGTTCTAAATAAAAGCTTTAATAGATTAATAAAATGTCATATTTATCTATAAAATTAATGGATCTCATTAATTAGTTCATATAATATTTATTTTAATATTTTTAAATCCATTTATTTGATATTTCAATCAATAAAATAATTTCAACATCACTTTTGTTTCACATTTAATGATAATTATTTAATCCCTAAAAATTGTAAATAAATTATCATGATGTATATAATTTGATTATATTTCTGGAGACTATTCATGTTTTATGTTTCATGAAGTTTATCACTAAATTAAAATTATTATACTTATAAGATTTAAGAGAGTGACATGTTAGAACTTTCTTTGGTTTTAATAATAATTAAATTATTTTCATTGTAAAAAGTCCATAAAATGAATCTATTCTGACCCTTAGGTGATATGGGTTGACGTTTAGTCATTCAATATAATTTTGGAAGGTGTTAGGGTAATTTTATAATCGTATTTTTACCCTTAATTACCCGATTTACCTTTAAGTGCAGTAAATAAAAATTATCGTAGTTACTATTCATAATATATAAAAATTAACATATTAACATAATTTGGACCCACCGAATTCAAATATGGAATCAATTTTTCAAAATTCCAAACCCAAAAGTTGCAGTAATTAATTTAAAATTAATCCCATTGTAAAGAAGATGTGTTTTAAAAGTTAAAACATTTCCATAGATTGATATGTTTTTACCTAAGAATTCAATGTAAAATTATAGGTAATGAAATAAATTATATTTATTGGTAAAAATATATTATATTAATACATTAAAACCATTAAATATTATAATTTAACCTTATAAATTATTACGATGAAAAAAGTGTTTTTTAATTAAAATATAGCGTGTTTTTTTACTATTTATTAAAATATGAATGTTGTCAGAATAATATGAAAATTTATCGAAAGTAAATTTTTATGTCCTTATTCCAAAGAATAATTTTATTTTTTCAAATTGAACTTATAAACATTTCAAAAACTATATTTAAAGTGGGTGCGGCATCAAAAGGTGGCAATTGTTTTTTTTAAATACTTATTTTACCTGAAAAAATTATTTTGTTCTCATACCACATTCTAGAAAATGAGTAAGATGAATAATAATGTCATAAAATTCAAAATTAATTTAATACTATTCATAACGGCTAGTATATATTAATATTATAACAATATATCGTTATTTAGTGAAACCTGGTATTGCGTACTACACATGCTATCGAGGAAGGTCACGATTGCGTGTAATGCAAGCCAAGTTAAGGTTGCGTGTAGTGAAAGATCCCTTTGTTGTTGCATATAACATAATTAAAACATATTTAATTTATATATTAAACAAAATATATACATAATGTTTAATAGAATAATTTCTACAAAATGAACATGAAATTGTGTGCAACACGAACCAAGAATAGTGTTCTGTATACCGCAAGCTAATACAGTGTTGCATACAACACAAGCTAAATTTGGTGTAGCGTACAACACAAGACATCGATGAAATTAGAAAGAATAATTCTCATAAAATCATGGTTAGTTACATTCTACCCCCCTTAAAATGAATTTCTCACCCGAAATTCATAAGGGTTATAAATGATTTACTACTTGAAAGATTCTTTCATAAAACCCAGATCATAAAAAGTAATACTAAAACTTAATTTTAAAAAGTGAAGTATGAAACATAATGATTACCCAAAATAACTAATCACTAGTTTTCCACATAGGATAACATAGGTGGAAATATGGATATTAAAGAAAAATCTAACCATCATGTTCTGATAAAGGGTGGTAGAGGAAATGGGTATGAAAAAGACAACAATCACAAAGCCATAAATTTTTTATGATATAAGGTACCATCTGATTCATCGTATATGAGGACACTAGGAAAACACTATTGGTTTTCAAGATTATTTCCCTAAAGTTGAAGAATTTGAATTATAAGAATTACTTACTTTATTGCGGTACAATCTCACCGTTGCTTGTGCCTTGAAAAATTTCCACTTCATATCTTAAAGAAATGAAGTTGAATTTGTCTTTTGTGATGTTTTAGCATATCATGTGATAAAATGATAGCTCATTCCATCTGTCTCAAAAATAAGGTTAGAAAAAGTTATATCTATGGTGAGATTAGTCATACATGGTTCCTAAAATGGAATTATACTTCATATATCATACCACTTAATATAATAAAACTGGCTTCTACTAACCAGGGACTTCATGTAGGCCAGTGGTAGGCGATAAAGGACTGTCGAACTTCAGTTGTGGGTTCTATTCCTGCAACCTTGTCTGAGGCGACCATTTGTCGCTCGTTCGGCAGGTTGTCCTTTTTCTAAAACTATACTATTGTAACATTCCAGAAATAATATCGAAAAAAGGTTATATACTTAAAGAATACTATCTAATGTCCAACTTAATCCATTCTAACCTTTAGGCTTATCAAAAATACTTATGTCTGATCTCATAGTATAAATAAAATGACTACTAGAAACGTCATTTAACAATCATTTAATACCATCATTTATCCCCCATGTATCCTATGATATATCTTGTTGGTCATATACCAAATATGTGAATTCTATAATCATGTATCCTCTTGAAAAATTAATTACCAAATACTCTTTGTGAAAACATGAATGCAGTCAAAAGTGAACTCTTTCCATATACAAAAAGCCCAAAATTTCTATATACTCAAACCATGATATCACTTTGTCCTTATATCAGTGATGAGCTCATTAATACCATCAAACATCTCATTATCTATTTATCCCTTAATTATGCGCATATCATCTACTTTCCAAAAAAATCTAAATAAACTTTCATGGTTACCAGTACCATTCAACATATACTTTCAAATAATTTAGAAAAAACAGTAGTGTAACAATCCTTATATGTTTCTTTATTCCATAATACCATTAAATTACCCAGACAACAGAACTCTTTATAAACATACAATCATTCCACTACCTTATTAAACCATTGACCAAGCTTGAAGAATTATTTCATCTCACATATCATTTGTAGTCTCTTCATCATCATCAACATAAATACTACCCATACGACCATGATGATTCTATTTATGAGACTTTCCCTAGGGGAGTTTGTTTTCATAATGCACACACATTCCACATTTAAAACATTTAACCGTTGTTGATGTATTAAAAATACCATTATCCTTGTATATGGTGTTAACTGAACCTTTTTCTTTACAATTACTGTCTTTGTGTCCTTCTTTTCCACACCCAAAGCATCTTCCAGTTCCTTTGAAACATTCTCCCTGATTCCTCTTACCACATGATTTACATTATGGAAATTGAACTTTCTTTCCTCTATGACCATCATGAAACACCATCTTTCTATTTTTAGTTGAGTCAGGAAACTTACCAAAGTTGAGATTATTGATTATATTATGATATTTCCGATTAGGCATAATAATGATATTTGGACTTCCAGATCCAATTTCATTTGGTTTCTCACAAAGAATATCATTCCACTGTCCATCATATCCTCCATTATCGTGAATCTTCCTGTTTCCATCCATTTTCTAAAACCCAAAAATAATAGTGTGAGAGGAAAAAATCATACTAGGAAAACAAAGAAATAAAGGGGGAATACCTTCAATATATAACATCATAGGTTTAATTATAAGATCTTTTCCGTAATTTTGGGACTATAACCTATATTAATAATTGACCTTAGAGACGTCCCAAGACATACCTTAGAAATATCTCTAGGGATCTCACTAAAGTTTTCGCATCATATTTTCTAAAGGTTAACTAAAACATTCCTCTGATACCAAATGTAGAGACCCAAATCTTGGCGTACATTGACATTACATTACATTGTGTAATACTTAATACAAAACAAAAACCAACACTCAAGGATCGTAATAGATTAGTGTCTTTGGATACTTGGGACAAAATCTTATAAACATTGTGAAAGATCTTCAACATCTCCCATAAAAATCTTCCCCTTTTATTTTCATACCTAAAACTTTTCTTTATATCCTGGGGAAATGAAAATATATAAATGGTGAGCTCAAATGCTCAGTAAGGGTAAGCATGGAGAGAATAAAACAAACCATATACATTTGAACTTAAAAACATGAACGCAATGTTTAAATATCAAAATCTTGAGCAATGACATAAAACATGGAAGTACATAAGGCATAGATCATAATGGAACATCAATCATGATAAAATATCATGAGAATAAAACATGTACTTGTGGAAAAACATTATGCACATGATATGATTTCTATAGTAGCCAAGGCATTGCTTCCAAGACTATCTTAATGGACAAAGTTCCTTTCTGAATCGAGTTTACTCCTCATTCCAGTCCTATATCACTGAACCGAATTAACTTACTGTTCCATCCATGTCTATATCATGAGATATAAATCTTTACCCAATGAATTGGAGGGATATATAGGTCCCACCCATATCATAATGAAATCATTATTATGTGTGAACAACATAAACATAAATCATTCATCATAACCCAAATAATAAAATGGGTTTTATAAACATCATCCCATCATAACATAATCCATATAAAACAAATGGATATTATTTCATCATAAGAAAAGTGAAACCATGTAAATCATAGGGACATTATACATGAAACATACACATATGATATAATTTCATCTTAGATGGAAAATGGTTTTGATAAAACACTTGAAATGAATTCTTGAGGAAAATATCCTTTCTTCTTCAAAATCATTTTCTTTTCACAAAATGTCATGCAATTTTAAAAGGAAATTATTTTTTAAAAAATATTCATGAAATCATTTAGAGTAATCTTCATGAAAATAAGGCATTATAAAACCGTAAAAATCCATTCTTTCCGTATAAGTTAAAAAAACTATTCCTCTCGTACTTTTGCCGGAAAAGTCAAAAAGTACCAAGTATGGTAAAAAAAATAAGGATTCCTTACATACCATGTAGTAACATTAAAAAATTGGTAAAAATGACTTTAAACATACATGAAACCATTTTCAAAAAACAAGGACATGGATGATAAATATTACCCCAGTAAATACTTTCAAATAAACAATCTTGGATAAAAATGAGATTAGAAAAGTTATCCCTTACCTTATGTCTGATATGCTTCGTATGTAATCAAACCTCTTGTATAATTATTTAAATAATGTCATTTAATTATTACAGAATCATATTCATTGTTATGATATCATATATGGTTCACTTATGACATTATATTACCCTTTCATTCTTAAATTCCATGTTAAAGCAGCATTTTAGGTAAAATCGTTTCATTTATCGTACGTGTTTTGATTTGTTGTTATTGATATTATTACTCATATCCTGATATACATAATTCTATAATTCAAAAATTTATTTATATATAATATATATTAAGAATATACATATATATAATAGATCGATAAATGGAAATAAATACACCATTCATGGAGACGGTAGCTCGTATGTATGCATGAACGCTATTTTTGTTTCCTTATTAAATTGAATAGAAGTAAGTAAATAACATATACATAAGTCCAATATCATTAATATGTAATATATTTTATTATTATTTAATATATATACTTTATAATCATTCTTTAATAGTTAACTTGGAGAATGAATCGCATCGTGTCGTGGAGACGGTAATCTCTACGTACGCATGAGCGATGTTATCATTCCCATAATTATTGAATGGAATTAGAGTGGATGATATAATATCTCAGAATTAGTATCATGTTATAATTACAATATACATAGTTTTTCTTTACCCCATTATTCCCATCCATGTAAGGTGGTGGTGGAAAAACAGAATACACCACTGCTTGGAGACGGTATTCCGTACGTACGCACGTGCGGTGATTTCATTTTATGTATAATGGTGAGAATGTGAAATGGGGTCATTTCATATTTATAATAACATATTAGTATATTATTTATACTGATTTTATTAATTTATAATGAAACAACTAGAGAATAAGAAGTTGAAGAAGAAGGAAACGTGATGAATCGGTAGACGAGATTACCTCTTCTTCGACAGACCTCTTTTAAGCTTCCTCTTAAGGAACTAGAGTTGGTCTTTTGAGAAGACCAGAACCTCCAGAATGTTTCTAGAGAAGTGGAGAAGTGAACGGCTAGGGGTCCGAGCTTTAAGGCTCAAAGTGTTGTGAAGATGAGAGGGAGGAGGTGCCCTTTTATAAGGGAGGAGAGGGGCACCTTTGAAAACCTCAAAAATATTAATTTATAATAAATAAAAAACCCACATAAAAACTTCAAAAATTATTCAAATCCAAATATTAGATGATATAGGGTTGTAATATCATAAACTAATAAAATTTATACATGTACGTAATTTATTTTAAACATTATCAACTTGATTTATCCTTATTTAATCAATATAATTCTATTTGTGGTAATAAGATTCTAAATTTTAAATTTTTATAAATAATTACTTATGTGTTGTGAGTTGTCCATAATTGGATAATTTATGAAATTTTATACCATATAAATTTTAATTTATAATTTTTAAATATTTTTGTGATTTTAAACAATTTTATATTATGTTCTTTTTATAAAATAACAATAGTGTCAATTTTGACACTATTCATTTATTTTAATTTAAATAAAATCCAAAAAAAAGATACGTTCTAACTAAAATCATTAATAGATTAATAACATGTCTTATGTATCTATAAAATTAGTTTATCTCATTAAATAGTTCATATAATATTTATTTTAATATTTTTAAAACAATTAATTTGATATTTCAATCAATAAAATAATATCAACATCACTATTGTGTCACCATTAATGATAATTATATAATCCCTTAAAATTATAAAAAAATTAAAATGATTTTGATACATTTATTAGATTTCTGGAGACAATTCATGTTCTATGTTTCATGAAATTTATCACTAAATTAAAATTAGTATACTTATAATATTAAAGAGAGTGACATGTTGTCACTTTCTTGGGTTTTAATAATAGTTAAAATAGTTTCATGGTAAAAAGTCCATAAAATAAATCTATTCAGACCCTTCGGTGATATGGGTTGACTTTTAGTCATCCAATAGGATTTTGGCAGTTGTTAGGATATTTTATAATCTTATTTTTAACCTTAATTACCTAATTTACCTTTAACTGCAATAAATAAAAATCAACCTAGTTACTATTCATAATATAAAAAAACTAACTTGTTAACATAATTTGGACACAATGAATTCAAATATTGAATCCATTTTTTCAAAATTCAAAACACAGAAGTTTCAGCAATTAATTTAAAATTAATCTCATTTTTAAGAAAATAGGTTTTAAAAGTTAAAAAATTTCCAATGATTGAAATGTTTTTACCTATGAATTCAATGTAAAATTAATGGTAATTAAATACATTATATTAAATGGTAAAAATATATTCTATTTATACTTTAAATTCATTAAATATTATAATTTAACCATATAAATTATTACAATGAGAACAATTGTTTTTAATTAAAATATAGGGTGTTTTTTTAATATTCATTAATATATGAAAGTTATTAGAATAATATGAAAATTTTCTCCAAAGTAAATTTTTTTATCCTGATTCCAAAGAAGAATTTTATTTTGTCAAATTGAACTTATAAACATTTCAAAATCTATATTTAAAGTTGGTGTGCCATCAAAAGGCGGCAAAATTGTATTTTTTAAAAAATACTTATTTTACCCGAAAAATTTATTTTGTTCTCATACCATATTCTTGAAAATGTATAAGATGAATAATATTGTTATAAAATTCAAGATTTATTTAATACTATTCATAAAGTCTAGTCCATAATAATATTATAACAATATATCGTTGTTTAGTGAAACTCGGTATTGCGTACTACACACGCTATCGAGGAATTTCGCGATTGTGTGTAACGCAAGCCAAGTCAAGGTTGAGTGTAGTTCAAGCTCCATTTGTTGTTGCGTATAAAATAATTAAAACTAATTTCATTTATAAATTAAAAAAAAATCTATACTTAATGTTTCATAGAATAATTTCTACAAAAATAACTTCAAATTGTGTGTAACACGAGCCAAGAATAGTGTTGCATATACCGCAAGTTAATACAGTGTTTCATATAGCACAAGAAAAATTTGGTGTAGCGTACAATACAAGACATCAATGAAATTAAAAATAATAATTCTCATAAAATATCGGGTTGTTACAATTAACCCTGAGTTAGACACATGATCTATGAACTGAGTTCTAAGTGTGATCTAACTGATAGTCTCTTTCCCATTATATTCATAACCCTGTAACATCAGAGTGGAGGGAGAAAAGTGAGATTCATTAAGACCGAGTTAACGAAGTGTCCGGAAGGGGATGGGGAATACTCCTAAGCCATTATCAATGAAGGCTCATCGGATATCAATTTAAATTGTCCTTCCAGATGTATACATGGGTTTGAAATGTCTTGGTATAACAGCATCTTCATCTTTGTTAGTGAAGGAAATGACTGCATGGAATTCTACATGATAATTCTCCACATGATATACTTCAACAGAAAAAACTTGAACGTCAAATTCCTAGGGGATTGACAATGTCTTAATAGGTTCTTCCTGGAGGTCTTTTGACAGGCTCAGAGCATCCAATATTGATAACATAGTTGACAATTGAGTAAATTGATTAAAGACATCATATTTTTTGTCCAAAGGTCTACACTTTTTGTAATGAATATTATCTTTTTTAGTCACATTAGGATCTGATGTTCTTGTTGTGTATGGGTCATTCCTTGGGATAAGATCTGAAAGTGTTCCAGTCCTTGGTTTATTATGTCGGATAGGTCTACCTAACCGTCTAGGAGGTGGTGGCGTAACCTCTAACTGATCCTCCAATAAAATTATGTTTTGGAAGACTCTATAATGTATTAAAGAAGAACACCCTTGATCTTTTTGAGCTCACTGTAATGATTATCCTTGAGTTTTATCCTCATTGATGGTTCAAGCAGGGGTTTGGTTGATGTAGTGGCTTCTAGCCTGACCATATCTTCCCCTATATCCTTGAACCTGAAAACCACTTCTCCTAGTTCCCCAATAAAGTGCAGGGAAATAAGGTTCATAATCAAAATCATAATTTGATTAGGGATCCATTATGTAAAAAACATTAACAGAACCAATGATCAACTCCTCATCTGATGAAGTTTCTACCTGGTGGTCAAATTTTGTTGTACCATTTGGCAGGGAAGTGACCATGCTTTTGAGATGGTCGGTATGAAATATGCTCAGGTCAAGGAGATCTTTTACATTCCCATGAACTCATATTCTTCTATTTTTTCCTTATCCTTCCAACCATGTCACTTTTTTGAGGATGAGACTTTAGAGGACATGGATTTTGATGAAGCTAGCTTTCCTGTAGTGAAAGTGGTAGGAGGCATATTTAGTTTTTCAACTATGTTCATATAATTTATTGATTTTGATTGATTGTTTTTTTGACCATCCAATAACTAAAATTCTACACATTCTTTCATTTAACTTCAGTAAACTCTTCATTATCCACCAAATTGGTAATAGAAACATATTCTACCTAGGATGATTGATTTTTTATTTTCACCTTCCTAGAATCCGCCATCTTTTATAGGATGTCCTTGAAATAAAAACACTCCTGGATAAGATGACCTAGAATTTTATGGAATGATAAATAGTTTTTTACATCCTCATCACCTTATTTGTTTGGATTCATGGGCTTTGGAAACTCAACTAAGTTGTTTTCCAATGTTGAGATGAAGTAGTCTGCGGCTTGGTCATTCCAAAAGGAATAGATCTTGTTTTTCAAATTCTAAAACTATTTCCACCTATGAACTATTTGATTATCTTGAAGAGGCATTCCTTACTGTTTATTTTTAAGAGGTGGATCCCTATGGTATGATGTAGGCTTTTAGGTAGGTTTGGGTACATGGGTCTTCTTATGTGCTACTATAGCACCCTCTAACATTATTGTTCTCCATCCCTGAGTTGATGGGATTACCCAGGACTTGGATTTGGTCTATGTGATGGATTTTTTGAACTATTGAGAAATTTTTTCCAGATCCTAAAACCCTACTATGTATTTTACAGTGATAAATAGTGTTCAAAAATTATCAAGAATGTTTGATACATTCACAAGCAATAGCTCCTCATAATGGAGTGGTAAGATCTAGGGGTAATTCAATATTTTCCACCAAGAATTGAAATATGAGACTCTTTCATTCGACCTTCGCTTACAATTTGTGAGACTGAATAATGTTTTCTTCTATAGGGTTGAGATGAATAGGAAGATGGACTTTTGATGTAGATCTTCCCATCCAGTGATTTATCGAGACTACACACTCACATATCGTACAAGGGCTAGCCCCCATAATTATTGCACAATGCATCCAAGTTTCACTTATTTCTTTTGTTCAGGGGTCCCCATCATGAGATCATAGTAAGAGACAAAATGCCTCAAGTTCTGCTCCACAACTCTTGAGTTGTTGAAAATATAAAATGCAGGATTCCCAAAGATTGGTGGAGGATGGGTAGGATCCACCCATTTGGGATAATACTTATTTTCTAGTTCAATTTGTGCATGTTGTCCTTCTTTAGATTCCAATTTATTCATTAATGAATTAGTGATATTCATAATAATTCGAGGAATATCTAGCTGATCCGGTTCTTGAATAGATGTGGCAACTGGTGCCTGAATAGGTGTGATGACTGGCAGGAGCACTGGTATCTTCCATGGGTAACCAATAGGGGCAGGCCTATGATGATATTACTGAACATATTCTGGTTGTGTACTCAATGGAGTGAATTCATAATTTTCTATTATCGGATTCAAATATATTAGTGGTTGAAATCCCACATTAAGTAGACGTTCCCTATATACTTCATGTTTTGTGAACAAAAACTCTTTACTAAGGTGCACCAACTCAATGTCAAAGTTGATGGCCAGCTTGAAGAGAATATCTGGTAAGAATACATCCTTAGATTAACTCTATATTGAGTCTTCTCAACTCTCTCATTTCCTCCTCTTGTTGAGAAAATATTTCCTCAAGTGAAGGGATTGGTCTTCTTTGGGGGTAAGGTGAGATAGGGTATGAAATTTACCTTTTCCCCTATTAAGGACATTTTTATGAGGTAGAGGTGGATTAATTGTGGGGATACACAAATTTTGGGTGAGACTATGGTTTTGGTTACACAAACCATCTACATTCATTTTAATGTGAACCATATCATGAACATGAACTTCTTCTCCAAAATCCTCTGAGTCGGTATTATATGTTTGAGGGTCATCAATTATGGCATTGATGACATTCAAATATTCATAGTGAATATCAAGAATTCTATGGGAATTTATACAAGAGAACCTTCTTTTTCACCCTCTATGAGACCATGTACTCTTCTTCATTGGTTCCTTGGGTGTTTCTTGATGGACAATTACCTAAATGGAATCCATAGAGAGTTTAGTTATGTCATTTATAAGTTATTTCACTGGATCACGAGATAGGGATAATTTAAGGGATTCAATTTGTAGCATCGTCCCTAATTGGGAGAAGAGTTATTACCACCAATGAGGGGATTTTTAAGATGAAAAATCCCCTATTTATGAGGGAAATGGATATTCCTATTCTTCCTTCGCAACACTTTAGGCTTGGTTGGATGATCCTGAGGGTTGGATTAAAAAATCCCCCTAGCCTACAAGCTGGGGGTGTTCAAAAACTATTATGGATGATATAATTTCAACTGATCTTCTAATATTATAGCTTCTGGTCCGAATGTTGGCCGGGTGAATTATTTTTCACTCACTTGAATTGTTCATTTTAGAAGAATGTTGTGTTATTTATGAAATTCTATCTATTTGGCTGTTTAAATCTTCTATGTGGGATGCCTTATCATTGTTCTCATATTCTTGATGAAAATATATCTCAACAGATTGCTCTCTTCTGGCTGACGTTGGTGAGAGTGGGTCGAGGCCTATTCTTGTTGACCATATATCCGATCATGAATGGATTCCATTTTTTGTATCCATCATGGTGAAATAACATGTCATGAGTCCACTTTTGGAAGGTTTTGTTATCTTGAGAGTGAATTGAAATGCAATGCTTCATGTATACCCCATCCTGAGATGAGAACACTGGATGGGGTATTTGTGATCAAATTTTTCATCCTCATTAATGCATTGAGCCATGCACATTGAAGGTCTCCCTATTGTTTCTCGATCTTTGGATATCAGTAATACCAGAAAAATACAAAGTCAGTTTTTCATTTTAACACTTCTATTACCTTGATGTGAGTCTGATACTCATTATAAGGTAATGCCTTTGCTTTTCGAGGTTCAAGTGTTTTCCATATGTTGAGGTGGGTTTAATGTATACAATATTCCACCAACACCTCTGGAATGTTGTATCGAGATGTGGATAAAGGACAAAAAATTACTGGTATGTCATCTTTAGCTAGTTTTTTCTTCTCGTTTATCATATCTTCTTCATCTTTCACAGGAGGATCCTAGATCTGGTCTGATTAGAGTGTATTCTTTCCAATTTTATTCTTTCCAATTTTTTTATCATAATTAATGGGATTGGTTGGGGTTTCCTATACTATACTGGAAAGAAAATTACCCAAGGGATGTTTGGAGAAATACCATCACCTTGGGATATCTTCTGGTTGAGAAAGGATTTAACCTACCAATGACAAAGCATCATACATGACTGGCCTTATATTTTCAACTGCCTCATGATTAGAAGAATTTCTCATCCCAACATTGTCTATTGGAGAATTCATTTTTGATTTCAAATCACTACTATAGAGATAACATTCATAGTGATCACCATCACAAGGAGGACCACAATGGTGGTTTATATAAGGGGAAGACCCCCTTCCTCCTTGGTCTCCTAGCCACACGAAGGGGTTCCCTGGTTCTCATCAAGAGATAAGATCTCAAGATCAACCGAATTATCACAATTATGAAATCCTTCATGGTGAAGTGTCTAACGAGGACCTTTAGAAATACTACTACCTCTCCCATAATTTAGTAATGGATGGTTATGATCTTGATCTACAAAAGATAAATTTTGGAGGGAGTCATGAACACTAGCATCAAGAAAATACCAATTATAGATCCACTCTTGATTCTCCAACCATTCTTGAAAAAACATTTTCTTGTACATCTTCTTACAAAGATTTGGGGGCACTTTCTGGGAGAAGTGGTCATTGTGGGATGGTGTTTATGCCTGCCTTGGAGTGACCATTGGAATAGTCTGATTACCTCTAATTAGATTTTGTTTATGTTCCTGATACTGTTGTCTATAAGTTATGGGAGATTGTTCCCCATGACCCTCATAGATGAGAGCAGAGGTATGTTTCTACTCCAGGGTGTTATACTGATTAGCCACCCCTTTTGTGGGGAGACAGTTATGTGTATGTCCTGATGGAACTACTATGATCACCGTGATATTATCTTAGAATGTCTGTAGGATGCGGGTTGGGATTTTCATCTTCCTTTTTACTGTTTCCAAGATATGTTGGTGAATTCAGCAACCGAAATAGGGATATAAGTTCAATTGGAATCTAGATTATGTTTGTGTACCAATTCTTATCCACCCTTTCCTATTAGTGGATACTAATAGTACTCATTGGAAGAGAGTTGAGTCTACCCTATACTTTTCAATAGGAAATTCTGAGTGAATTCTTTATGTGTTACCAAATTAGGCTACTAGAAAGATTGATAATGTTAACAGGTTTCTGTTCCTACTCATTATTTTCCACCAAACATGGTCGATGGACTTCTTTGAGTTCTTCCAGATGAGTATGCTGGTAGGATTGGTGGGTAAAGGCATGTGTATGTTTCTTCTTGTATGTTGCCACCATATTTGGTTGGTTGATTATTTGAATGGTGCCATGAAAGTTTTTTGGTAGGATGAATTAAGGATAATAGGTGTATGTGCTCGCTCATTATTTTCTAGCAAACTAGGTTGGTGGGATTCTCCGAAGGGTGGAAGGGTGAGAACATGCTCCCTATTGAATGGTATTCATCCTTCGATGGTTTCCTTGCATCTTGGTTCTGAGGTAATTGGGCTGGATATCCAAAGGTGACACCCTTATCATGTTGACGGTTCACTACCACGTGGCATTCATGATGGAAATTATTGGTAGGAGCCCTTGAAAAGGACCCATGTTCCTTTGGGATGAGGACATAACTGGCCTCTTGATCCTCCTCCCTAAAATATGGGAGGGAATGGTTGTTTCATTCTAGGGATAATCTCTCAAAACAATTGAAGATGTTGGTCATAACTGTGTGCATCAAGACCATCGGTCATCACTGACTAGACTGTTGGTGGTGTCGGTTGAGTTGGAGTTCTTGTCAGGAAGCCTCCAAGGTCAGAATTGTACCGTTTTGATGGTAATCATGAACTAGTTCATTAGAGACTCGGTTTTGAAGATTTTGATTTGGTAATGGAATCCTTCAGGTAGATGAGGATCTATCTTGAGTAGTAGTCAGGGTATTCCTGGGTTTAAACATTAAGGAAGCCATTGTGTCAAAGGGAGTTCTTGAAAGGATGTTCATGTATAAATGAAAATAAAAACAATGAACTCTGAAAAAGTAGCATATTTTTGGACGAATACATGCATGATTGATTTCCATGTTCATCCCTCATTTGTTTTAATAAGGGAAGGGGCCTAATAGGTAGGTGACACTTCCATCTTGGTTAAGGATTCATATCTGGTTCACCATTTTATGTTTCCATTATAAATGCAACTTAGTCTGGGAAATCATAATTTCCGAATGATTTCCAATAGGATTTTTTATGGAACTGGAAAAAACCAATGGTTCGATATCCCTAGGAACCTTCTTTCCAAATTCATGCACTCATGATGGATTTTTACCGATGATGATTAATAACTCACATTGTTTAAGAGGATGGGAGGTTAGGTTCATCACACCCTTTTAGGGGGAATTATTTTCTACTCTAGGACTCTCTTATAAATTTATTATATGTTAGTGAATCCTTCATTAATTCCTAACTATGATGTGGGTTATCCCAATATTTTCAATCAATTATTAGTATGTGTGTGATTCAGAATAATATTTATGTATTCATGGTTCTTTATCAGTGGAGATATCTGTATATATATGAGGTTCTATATTGATGGTATCCTCTTATATTGTACTTAGATATTCGTTGGTTGTTATTATAGCAACGTCATTTTTTATCCATGTCGTGGGGAACTCTAAATTTTCTGGTCATCTAGGTAGAAAAATATCACTCTTGAATTTATCATCATCTAGGGAGGATAAAGTTGTTATGATGTTGATATTGAACCCATATATTGGATTCATATATATCCTTATGAAAGGAATAAAAAACAACGTAGTATGGTTTCTCTTAATGGGGCACATCAAACCTTTTATGGTCATGTGATGAGGACCCAAATATATCATTTAACATCATGTGGAATGGAGATCTAGGTGGAAGGTTCCTAGTACAAGTTTAGTGTGGGGCATATGCTGAAAGAGACCAAGGAACTTGGAAGGGATATGGGTTTCCATATTAAATTAGACCCTACTGAGGATATGGACCCAAAGAACAGGGTTGGTTTAGGATGTTGGGTTTGAACCTCTGGGGTGCTTCCCACGTAGCTCGTTTGGATTGGACTGAAAGCCCACATAGTTCATTAGTGAGGACCCATTCCTATAGAGTCCCTCAAGGGTTTGTCTCATTGGGAAGTATGTTCCATTGAGATGATAGGTTATAGATTACTCCTAAGAAGGACATCCCCTGTGAAGGGACCATTATAGTTGTTTTCACTCATGGTGATATGGGGGATTAACTTCAGGTTTACTCTTAAGGAGGACACCCTAATAAAGGGAATTATGATTGGTGGTTATTTATAAAGTGGACGCCCATTGAACTCTTTCCTTGCGTGGTATTCCTACTTATTCCAATTAGTAAAAATCTGAGATCTCATAGTTCATTCCTTCTGGGGAAATGTGTGGTTCTCATGATCATCACTAACCTCTAACCCCACATGATTTATGTTTAGTGTGAGAAAA
Organism: Viscum album; assembly: GCA_963277665.1. Lineage (NCBI taxonomy): Eukaryota > Viridiplantae > Streptophyta > Magnoliopsida > Santalales > Viscaceae > Viscum > Viscum album. The sequence continues at coordinate 626,035,643 of OY728134.1, read as the reverse complement.
AAGAGGAAGCAGGAGATTCGACAAACTACATGCTTTTCATTCATTTGTTGGTGAAAGTGGCATGGTCTTTTGAAGAAGAAGTCAGGGCTATGTCGAAATAGGCTAGGGATATGGCAGAAGAGGTCAGGGCTATGAAACTTCCCTCTCTCCACTTTACAAGGATGAGATTATAAGGTAAGTAAGCAATAAATGTCATGTATGTAGAGGGGATCAAGATTGTAGCCTCCAACCTGAAAGGCTAAGGGATTACATGAGTATGGTTGATCTAAAATTAGTTTCATTGTGTGGAAAGAGTATGTCATTCCATATCAAAAGGAAATTCAATTTTAATCCTCACCCTCCCTACTATAGATCGGTGGATCTAGATATCTGAGATGGGAAAAGATGGATTGAGTCCTATCCACAGAATCCAAGACTGGGAACTCTTCAACAGTGTCCCTGGGATAATGATCCACGTTACTATAGATATCCAAATCAACTGAAACCTCTAGGATCCTTACCCTCTGGTAGAAAAATTAAGAAAAACCTCTAACTTTATAAATCTAAATCCAAATGGAATACATTTTGATGTTCCTTTCATGAAGGATTTTAAAATCAAGAATCTTGGGTGGAGGTTTCAACTTGGTCCCTTTTAGAGAAGGTGTCACATCCATGTTATTATTTTCAGGTATTTGATTTTATATTATTGACCTATTTTTCTCCCTAGTATCCCCCTTGAATTTTGGAGAGAAATAATAATTTTTGGGTGGACAGATATGGGTGCACGGTTAGGCCACAAGGTTTACTAATCCATGCGGGCAAATAATGCACAGTGTCAAGGTCATAAAAAAATTATTCCTATTTTTCCCTTATGTAATAAAAGTTAATGCAACCCTTTATTCTCCCATTCAACCATTTCAACCATAGAAGGCTTCCAGGATCCCTCAGGCTCCCTTGGAACCAATTTTTGAATGGTTTTTTGGTGGGGAAACTTCAAGATTCTTCAAGTAAGTGAGTCTTTCTTTGTTTTACTTCCTTATATCCAAGGTTTATTCCATACTTGAAGTTCTAAGATTCCAGCTACAAGGGATTCATTACTAGGGTTTAATATTGAGTTTCTTGTTTCGATCTTCTTGATTAGGGTTTGTTTTCACTCACTTATGGAGTGGTTTTGGTGCGGGTGATTTTTTGAAAAACATTTTGGGGGTTTTTGACATTCAACGAAGGTGGTTCTATGTGTAATCATTATTTGATGAATTTATATTGATATATTAATCTATATGTCATGTTTCTCATCTATTGGGTGTGGTTTGAAAATCGTTTTTGGTACCATTGATTAAGTATTCAATTTTAAAGTTGTATTTCAACATGGAATTGGGTGGGTTTCATGTATATTCCATATTGTATCATTTGAGGTTATTTTATGATTCATAAGTTTGATTTATTAATGTTTTTAGGGGTTAAAATTCTGGTTTGGTATGGTATATTAGAGAATTTGGACACAAAGGATGATTTTTGAATGAATTTTGTGTGAAAATCCTTGTAACACCTCTTAAAGTTATTTTATTAACTTTATATTGGATTTAATGAACTACATTGAGGGTGTGGAACATGTTTGGGGTATTTATTGTGTGTATATGATTTAGAAATAGAGTTTTAATGTGAAAATGATATTTTGTAACATGTGGCACTTGATTGAGTAGAAATGGGAATCCCAGGTATCTAGGTTGGTAGACTAGGACTAGAATGCTAGTGATTCAGAAGTGGACTTTTCCCAGTTTCACTTAGTTAGATCGATGATGACAACAATGATGACCGAATGATGATTGATCGGAGACCACGAGGTTATGGGTGTGTTTCCTACTAGTGGAACATTCACAAAAATGTGTTTCATTGTGGTTTCTATACCACATTTCACATAGATATGATGTACCTAGTGCCCCACTGTTAGCTAGTGCCTAGGGGTTTTTCCATGACTAGTGCTCCTTGGATATATTGTGCTTACCTTCGGAATATGGTGTGTTTGGTTGGTAATTTAAGTAACATGTGTATTTTCTTTAAATTTTTCATTCTTTAAAGTAGGTATCTTGAAAAGTATTTTTATTCAATGTTTCAACCCTTTAAAATCGTTACCAGCATTTTTTTTATGAAATCTTGTAAGCTTTTTTCTTTATAATGTTTATAGCATAGAATACTTTCGTGGGTGACATTCTATTGGGATTAGGCTCACACCCTACTTACTCATTTAGGTGTATGTAGACTTGGTAAGTTTTGACATAGGTATTGTAATGGTCCTTGGAGAAAATAGTTTAGGTTGTTAGCTTTCTCAGTGAGGTGTTGTGGGGATGGCTTGAGGGAGAATACCCATTACCATGTGGGGATTTTTGAGTCAGACATACTGTTTCATTTTAGTTTTTTCCCTCTTTGGATTTGCTTAAAACTATGTAATTAAATTATGAATTTTGTTTTTGGATAGTTTGGTTGGGAATTTTTAGATTCATTTTATTTATTATTGTTGATTGTTTCATCTTTTGAAAGTTGGTTAAATCATTACGAAACCATTGTTTATTATACCCAAGCACTTGTTCCTGCCTGTGGGGATAGGGAACGCCATTCGGGACTTACCATGGACTGGGTCAAGCATTGGTTTGGTTGGAGACCCAGCTTAGTTCATGATAAAATTATATCAAAGGATGGTCAAGATATTTGGGTCATATTATTTGTGATGAGCCTAATTAGATAGGAGCTAGGACTATCGGGGCTTAGAGTTCTGGATTTGAGTAGGGTGTCTGGATGACACATCTTGTGATAGACCTCGAGTCACCATGGGATGTTGGTATTTTTGATTGAATTATTTTCCAGGTGGGACATGTCGACTGAAGACTACATGTGGTCATCAGGTGGGGGTGAATTAGTTGTTTATTTCATTATTGTGATGAGTTTGATTTATTTATATTTTATTTTATTGATAAATATTTTTAGTAGTTTTTTACTAATGATTTATCTTGTGACTGTTTCTTTTTATATCAATATGCCGATCCAGAAAGCTCTTATTCACCCATAAGATGAAGCCATATAGAGTTCTCCGTCGCATCTTGATCAAAGTTTGGTAGAAGCTATGGTTCGGGCTGTCTAGGATCTGGGGAAGGGAGTGAGTCTTACACCTGATCCAGTTAGAGAAGATAAACCTGGTCTGAGGAAGCATAAATCCCAATAGTTTCTCAAGAACAAGCATACAACTATCAAATGTTGTAAGGATCCTTAGGAAGAAGAGGAGTGTATTGATAAAATAGAGTGTATATTTTAATTCCTTGACACACCTCATGAGGTTATATTGAAATTCACTACGTTCCTTCAAGAAGGTCCCAGTCACAGGTGGTGGGAATTTGTACTTTAGGATGAGAAGAATAGGCAAATGGGTTGGAAGTATTTCAAGACTATCTTCAACGAGAAGTAATGTACCAAGGTCATGGTGTATGAAAGATCCTGGGATTTCATGGATCATTCCATGGGAGATCGGTTACTGATGGAATATGATAACTATTTTGCTGAGCTTTTATGGTACGTGCTTGAGATTGTTTCTAATGAATCTATGAATGATCAGACGATTTAGAAGGGGATGTGACCAGAAATTATATATCAAGTCTTCTTGTTTATGATAGGAACCTATGATGATGTGGTTGATTGTTATTGTATGGTCTATATTGATTAGAAAGTAAGGTCTAGGTTTTCTAGAGTGCTTTATACTGTGGGTAGTGGAAACTCTTCAGAAAAAAAGAGGATGAAGGATGGGTAGGGGAAGAAATGAGGTGGTCGTTCAGTCCATCCTTCTAGGCAGTCTTCATATGTAGCTTCTGATGAAGTTTATGTGGTGTTCCATTAGTGTGGGAAGATAGGGAACCTTCGGCCTACATGTACCTCACATCCTAGGCCTTGTAATTGATTTGGATTTATGTGGTACGTGCAGAGTTTTTTCAAAGTGACACACCCATACTAGAGTGGGGCAGGATCTTTGGATTTCAGGGGAGTGTCAGTTCAGACAGAGCCAACAGGGATAATGGGATTTTAGATTTGTGGCCATGGTGGTAGGGCTGGATCATCATTCGGGAAAAGACAGTTTAGGGTAGAGACACAAGTGAGTAGTCTTTCTCAAGAAGAGATCATGCATCTTCATGTTGTGGACTAGACACCAGTAGTATCAGATGTAGGGCCTCTAACAGTTCGAGGTACCATTTTTATTACATTATCAATTTCAGCCATTCCCTTTGATACCAGTGCTTCTTTTTATTTTATATATGGTTGTCTTGTGAATCTACTAAATTTTCCAACTAAGTTATTTTATTTTGCGAGGGAGTTGGTGATATCATTGGGTAAGAATAAAGAGAAAGGTATCTGGTGCCCATCATGTGTGCTTTCCGTGTTAGGAGTTGAGATGGAATTGGGTATCTTGGTCTTGGATATGAAACTTTTAGATGTAATCCATGGCTTGGATTGGTCAATTAACTTTCAAGTAAATATCAATTGTTATAGGTAGCATGTGAATTTCACGTCACCTGATGGAATTCCTATGGTTTTTATTGGGGAATGGGATACTCAGTTAGGTCATGTGGGACCTCAACTCCCATAGTTGGGAAATATTTTCTTTCAGTTATCATCAATCATGCTAGAGAAATATTTTAGTTATCCTGAGGGTGGATTACCTCCTGCAGTGGATGAGTTCCTGAAGGTATTTTCAGATGACTTTTCAAGCATACCTTCAGAGCAAGATGTGGAGTTCTGGAATGATTTGGTGCCAGGAACACAACTGATATATCTTACCTAGTATCAAATATCCCCCAAAGAGTTGATGGAATTAAAGATATAGTTGGAATATTTGGAATACAAAGTATTCATTCTCCCTAGCATCTCTCCTTGGGCCGCTTTTTTCTTTTTTGCAATGATGGATGACAGATCCCTCTGGCTATGCATTAATTACCAGAAGATGAATAATGTAACCATCAAGAACAAGTACAATTTTACCCAAATTAATTAATTATTGGATTATATTAAGGGTGAAATGTGGTTTTCCAAAATAGATTTGCATTCAGGTCGCCACTAAGTCAGGGTGGGGGAGGCAGATATCCTGAAAACAACTTTCAGAAGCAGGTACGACCACTTTGAGTATTTTTTTATTTCTTTCGGATTGACCAACATTCTAGTAGTTTTTAGAGAAATTATGAATATGGTGTTTCACTAATATCTAGATTTTGTTTCTGTGGTATTCATGGATGGAATATTGGTTTAATTGGAATTTGAGGAGGAGTATGAGCATCTTCTTTGGATTGTGTTGGGAACTCTGAGGGATCATCACCTTTACGAAACGTTTTCCAAATGAACATTCTCGATAGGGGAAGTGAAGTTAATAGGTCATGTAATTTTTTCTATAGTGGTTTCAGTGGACCTTGAAAAGATTAGTGTAGTTATTTCATGGGATCTTCTGAAGAATGTTTTTGAGATCAGGAGTTTCCTAAGCCTGGTAGGTTAGTACAGTCAGTTTGTTCAGGATTTCTCTCGGCTTGCTTCTCCCATGATTGCGCTCACTCAGAAAGGGGTGAAGTTTTAATGGGGCCCATAATATCATGAATCCTTCTAGGAGTTGAAGCGGTGGTTTAATACCACCCCATGTTGATCTTATAGATTCTAGAAAGAGCTATGCAGTTTATTATTATTCTTAAAGTATTGGTATCGGGTGTGTGCTTATACAGGGTGATCATGGGGTGGCGTATCGCTCTCGCGAACTCTAACCACATGAAAAGAATTACCCAATCCATCACATGAATTTATCATTGGTGATGCATTCATTGAAGACACTGTGTCACTACCTCTTTGGGGAGAAGTTTATGGTCTACTCTTATCATAATAACTTAGCCTACATCTTCTCATAGAAGGATCTTAATTGGAGACAGTGTCGTTGGATCGGGTATTTAAAGGGGTTCAACTATGTTATAGTTTATACCCTAGGCAAGGGTAATGTGGTGGATGATTATGTGAGTAGAAAATCACTAGTTCAAACTTTGAGGAAGTACAATGAAGAGTGGAAACTGATGGGGCTCTTTACTCAGATGCACATAGAGACCAAGGAGCACAGTGGAGGTACTTTGTTAGTGAGAATTCAGTTTACTTCTTCTCTTTTAAAGTAGATTCAATAATATAATCCTAGTGATGAGCTATTTTAGTTGTCTTTATAGTTTCTTCATATTGGGGATACATCTTCTGATTGGTCTTCATCTCCCGAGGGAACCTTGTTCTACAAGGATGATTCGATGGTTCCATTGTCTCAGAGGAAGGTGGTGATATAGGATAGTCACCAATAAAAGTGGGTTGTTCATAATTTAGATACTAAAATGTATTATGACATACATAGGATGTTATGGTAGCTAGTTATGAGGCATGACATAACTGATTTCATATTGAGATTCTATACATGCCAGCAGGTAAAAGTAGAGCATCAAACGCTCTCAAGTTTTCTTTAGCTGTTACCCATTCCTACCTGGAAGTGGGATGAGGTCACCATGGATTTCATTGTTTGTTTACCTAATACACCATGGGGTTAGAATTCTATTTGGTTAGTGATTGATCATTTGACCAAATCAACCCACTTAATTTTGATCAGAGATATTACTAAAGTGGATGAGCTAGGCAGATTGTATATTCAGGAGGTGGTAAGGCTTAATTGTGTATCATCACCAAATTTCTCAAATAAATACCCTCGTTTTAACTCTTAGTTGTGGTAAGACATTCAGAATTCCTTTTGGTCATAAATTAAGATTAGCACAACATACCATCCTCAAACAGATGGTCAGACCGAGCGGGAAAATTTGATTCTACAGGATATGCTTCATGTATGTCTTTTGGATTTAGGAGGATATTGGGATAACCATTTGGGATTGGTAAAATTTTCAAATAATATTAGTTATCAATGTTCTATTATAATTGAACCTTTTGAGGCGCTCTATATTTAGCCATGTCGACCCCCCTCTGTTGAGATGAGGTAGGTGAGACCTCACTGTTGGGGTCGAGCCTTTTGAAAGAGACATATGAGAAGGTCAAGTTGATTATACAACAGTTATTAACAGATCATGGTATCAAAAAATATTATTCTAATAAGAGTCATCATGATCTTGGGTTCTATGTTGGTTATTGGGTATTATTGAAGGTGTCCCCTCGTTTGGGCCATCATCGTTTTAAAAAGTAGGGAAAGCCAACATCATGGTATGTCAGACCTTTTTAGATCACTGAGTGGATTGGAAAGGTGGATTACAAGTTATATTTTCCTTCCCAGTTGACTTCTATTCACAATGTATCCTATGTCACCTAATTGAAGAAGTTAAACTTGGATCCATCCCACATGTTGAATTGGGAAGAGTTGGAAATAGATTTCGATTTATTAGTGCATGAACTGCCAGTGTGAACAGTGGATTCCCAAGAGAAGGTGCTTCAGGGAAAGTCTAATACACTCGTATAGGTCCTTTGGAAGCATAAGAATGATTTTCACAAGACTTGGGAGTATAAGTCATTGGTTGAGCATGAATACCCATTCATTTTTTTCGATCAAACATCGGGTTGACTTTCAGAGGTGGAATGTTTTCATGGTGGGGAGAATTGTCACATTAATGTACTTATTTTTAGGTATTTTCTCTTATATTCATGGTACAGATTTTACCCTTATTATCCTCTGGAATTTTGTAGAGAAATGGAAATTTTTTGGTGGAATAACTGGACGCATGGTAAGGTTGGATGGTTTATTAAACCATGCCGAAAAACCATGCACAATGTCCCAGTCATAAAAAATTGTTATTCCTATTTTACCCTTTATAAATTAACCTTATGTGACCATTTCATCCATATAAGGCTTCCAAGATCCCTCAATATCCCTTGCAACCCATTTTAAGGGGTTTTTTTGTGGGAAAACATCATGATTCTTCAAGTAAGTTAGTCTTTCATTGTTTTTCTTCCTTCTCTCTAAGATTTCTTACCACCTTATTGAAGACCTAAAATTCAAGAATCTATGTATTCATACCTATGGTTTAAAATTTAGTTTTTTGGTTTGATCTTCTTTATTGGGGTTTGTTTTCACTCTCTTCTAGTGTGATTGCGGTGCAGGAGAAGTTATGCTCACATTTTTGTTGTTTTGACATTCAAGATAGGTGGTTCCAAGAGTAAACATTATTTGATGAATTTATCTCTCCTGATTAAGTTATTTAGCATGTTTCTCATATATTTTTTGTGGTGAGATAACCATTTATGGTAGCATTGATTATGTGTTTAGTTATAAAGTTTCATTTTGACATAGAATTGGGTGTTTTTGATGTATATTCCATGTTGTGTCATTTGGGGTTATTTTATGATTCTTGAAATTTATTTATTAAATGGTGATAGGGATTCCAATTCTAGTTTGGTATGGTATTTTTGTTAATTTGGCCTTAAAAAATATTTTGAATGAATGTTGTGTACATAGATTCGAAACACCTCTTGAAGTTATTTAATAAAATTTTATTGGGTTTAATGAACTACATTAAGGGTGAGGATAGGTTTCAGATATTTTTTGTGTTTTTATGATTTATAAATAGATTTTCCATGTTAAAATGGTATTTTATGACATTTGGAACTTGATTAAGAACAAATAGGATGCTCAAGTATCCTAGTGTGCATACTAGGACTAGTATGCTAGTGATTCAGAAGTGGCCTTGTCCCGATTTCACTTAGAAAGATCTAATATGATAACACTAAAGAAATAATGATTACTGATTAGAGACCACTAGGTTATTGATGTGTTACCTACTAGTTTCTCATGCATGAGAACGTAGTTCTTTGGGGTTCCTCTTCTACATTTCACCAAGATACAATGTACCTATTGTCCCATTGTTAGCTAGTGCATAGGGGTATTTCCAATGACTAGTGATCATTGGTTATATTGTACTTACCATTGGAATATGGTGTGTGTGGTTGTTAATTTCATCATAATGTGTGTTTCTTTTAAAATTGTTCATTATTTATATTTTCACTCTTGAAAACTATTTTTATTTAAAGTTTCATCTCTTTAAAAAATTTCTAGAATTTATAATTTATGATAAATTGCATGATTTTGGTCTTATAATGTTTATAGAATGGAATCATTTAGTGGGTGGAATCCTATTTGGCTTAGTCTCACACTATACTTACACCTTTGGGTGTAAGTGGACTTGGTAATTTTGGAAACTGGTAAGGGAAAGGTCCTTGGAGACCAGGATTTGGGTTATTAGCTTCCTTTCTTAGTGCAGTTTTGTGGAAATGGATTGAGGGTGATTCCACCTTGCCATGTAGTTATTTATGAGTCAGATTTTCTGATCCTTTTTAGTTTTGTCCCTCTTTGACTTTGCGTAAAACAATGTAACTAAATTATGATTTTTTTAATGATTGTTTGGTTGGGAATTTTCAGATTCGGTTTATTTATTATTGTTGGTTGTTTAATGTTTCTAAAATCAGTTAAATCATTCCCAAACATTTTTTATGGCCCCAGGGCACCTGTTCATGCCCATGGGGATAGGGAACACCCTGGAAGCATTTCCATTAACTGGTTCAAGAATCGGTTTGGTTGGTTACCCATCTTGGATCGTAACCCAAGTGATCTAGTGAAGGAGAAGCCTTCTCATGTGTGGCTTTTAAGGAGGCTTCATGAAAGGCTCGCATAGGGTGAATGGTAGGGTGAACGAAGGAGGGTCACACAAGGGTGCTCCATGAAATTAGGCTTAGGGGAACTAATGGAACCTTATTTTATGACCAACATAGATGACTACACTTGGGTGACACGTGACTCAATCCTTTATGGGTCTTTATAGGTATTCCCATAATTGCGTAGTGTAAGTACCTCTTTGAAGAAGAGTGAATCATGCTAGTCTTCTTAAGCTAGGTTGTTGGGAGATTAGTCTCACATGTTTTATTTACATTTAACATTTAATGGACTTAATTATCACTATCCCCCTTTGATTCCCTCTCTTTAGGTGTTAGGAAACTACCTTGGAGGTTTCAGAGGACTTGAAAAAAGTACTAGGGAGATAAAAGCATCAACCAGCCTTCAGGGAAATTCATTCATACAAATTAAGACACCAAGGGTCTATTTATATGAAAATATGAGACCCTGGGTTTAGGTGTCTGGTCGTGAATGTGGGGTGGGATGAAATTTATTACATGCTGATGGTGATTGGGGCTACTATGGGTGAACCATTTTCCGAGGCTTTGCGATTATTTGGCATTCTTCATCTACCTTATATTCATTTTTCTAAGACATTTACCTTTGTCAATTTTTCTTCAATGTGATGAAATAGAGTGTCAATACATGGCAATATGTGATATAAAAGGAATAATAAACTTGAAATGAATGTTTCAATTTAGGTAAATAATTAACCTATGTTTATTATCTATGAATATAATGAAAGTACATGAGGAATAAGACTCAAGGTAAGTGAATCTTTCACTAAAACATAATTTAAATGTTTTAATGATTAATTATTCTTAATCTTTCTCATTCATTTCCATGTTTTCAAAATGATTTTATGGATTTACTTATATGGACATGAATGATTTAAATTGTTAATATTTTAATTTCTTTAAAAAGTCTCAAATTTGTATGGGACACTTTGATTCAAAATTATTTTTTATAAATGTTTTAAATTAGTTTTTGAAAATGGATTGGAAATTCAATAACATGAAATTTTTTCTTATGTGCGAGAATGAAATGTTATGACTCACATGTTGAAATTGAAATATTTAATGTGTTAAGATTATAAAAAGGTTCTTGGACATTTTAATGGTGGTTACGTGATAAACCAAGGATGGGTGGTTACGTTATAACCTCCAATGCATTGGGTTTGGAAGTCATCCGTATGGATATTCCATTTATAAGTGTGACACGTATGGAATTAGACCATATGTTCATTAAATTTTACTATAATTATGTCCCACATTTCCTACTAATATATTATATTTTTTCTTATGAGTTATCATGGAAATAATTTGATTTTCAAATGGTAATATAAGGATATTTTTGAAATGATGATATATTTTCAGGGTAAAAAGGTATGTTTTAAGGAAATGTTTTATGGGTTTTCACGGTACTAATGTTTTTCTTTATTTATAACCCTTATTGAGATTTTTGGGCACATCCCATGTTTTAATTTTTTTTATAGTTGTTATGATTGGTAAGGGAAATGAAGATGTCATGATAAATAATTGAAGATGTGTTTAGAAAAGAAGTCAGGTTTTTTTAAAGGGATTCCTTTGGTGAAAAAATAGATACTAAGTATAAGTTTACACATGTAATGTATGGGTCTAATTTTTAAGATATTTCCCTAATTATCTTAAACTATAAACTGAAAAAATACTCTAATTCCATTTTTTGTTCAAAAACACTAGAATAATTTATGTTTTGGGTCATGTCCTTACAAAAGGTTTCAAATGATAGTTTAGAAAACGTTGGAGATTAGGATGTCTTCTTAAGAGTTAGGGATATCATCATGGGTTTATAATTATCAGGTTTATTATAATATTAGTGTCTTAGAAACAATTTTGATGAATTAAATTATGAAATTTTATGGTGACCAATGGTATACATTTAGTTTTTGGGGAATTATGGGTTATTACCTTCTGCTATGAAAAAATGAAAGGTTTGAGATAATCATTGGGTTTAAAACATTTTACAGTTGTTTTTTATGACTTTTCATATTTTGGGAGTGTTATAATAATTATATAGTTTTATTGAAAGGAAAACCCATAGGATGGGTGACAACCCGCCGTGTCTGGCCAGGCCATATGAATTTACCCCACAACTGAAGGGGGACAAGTGTGCATCACCTACCCTTAGCATACGTGAAGTCCCATGTTAGTATGATTTTTTATTTTAAGTTAAACTATTTTATAGAATAATTTTCATGACATGTCCCCCGGGGCCCGCATCGTGACTACCCCAAGCCCGCCTTCCATAGGCCAGGGGCTGGAAACTAGCACCAAAGGCGTAATTCACTAGATCTTGGAAGGCATTGCCTTTATAAAATGTAGACACACACAACCTGAGAACAAGCCAAAGAAAACCCTAAGTAAAGCAGTAAACAAGTGTGATGAAAGTACAAAGGGTCCGGAAATACATGCCCAACAGAAAGGTACAGCTACAACTGAAATAAAGTACAAATGAAAAGACACACAGCTGAATGGTGAATCAGATCCTGGATCGTACTCCGGGTTCCTACCTGAAGGGTATGTACAGATGTCCTCCTCAGCACTCCGCGTCTATCGGCACGTTCCATGTGCTGTCACGCCGAGTGTCCACCTCCGGGTACCATCCAGTCCTTGTACACTCTGCCCCAGTCAGCATTGTCCGTCGTCGGCATCCAATACAATTAGGTGCAGGCATAGCCCGTGTAGGGGTGAGTATAACGATACTCAGTAGGGACCTCGAGACCCTCAAGGTCTCACAAAATCCAACAAGGATAAACCACAAAGAAAGATCTCAATAGATAACCTTTACTTAGGTATATTCCCATACATATACCTAAGTTATCAAGTAACCCATCTCAATCATGAGGAAAACACAAAGGTTATTGACTCTGCACAAACCAGGATTTTCATTATCGAAACCACAACTGCTGGAGAACTCCTCCTCTGTCTAGTACATTGGCCCTACCGTGACATCGAATCGCTACTCACTAACCTTAGACTACTGAGGTACTCCTCCTGTCGAGTACCGCGGGTCTGCTCCCAAACTGGGTGCTCCTCTGCTGTGGGTCTGCCGCCAAACCAGGTGCTCCCCCTAATAGCCGTCAGAGGTACTCCTTCTGTCGAGTACTGAGAATCTTCTTCCAAACCGGTTTCTCCATCTGTCGTGGGTCTGCCACCAAACTGGGCGCTCTTTAAACTGGGCTAATCGAATCACTCCGAGTCGAATCGGTTAAGCAGTCGTCAGGTCTACAACTACTAGGTCTCCGCAATCTATATGCTCATCTCCAGAAGGATCCACTCCACAAGATTCTATTCGATACTCCAAGTGTCACGAAATCTCACCTAGAAGTATCAAAAAGGACCTCCTCGTCATAGGGGTCTCAATGCAATAGACGGCGTGTCAATTGGATGCCCGATCTATGAGTTATTAGCCTTTTTGTTCCAGGGCCACGGTTGGTTGTTAATCTAAAACCAACTCAATCATACTCCAACTACGTCCAAACATAATGTGGAGTATTTCAAAAGAATAGTCTCGTCGAAAGGAATCCAACGTAGTTGACGGCATGTCAATCGGGCATCCAGTCCTTAAGTTATAAGTGTTTCTGCTCCGAGGGCCTGGTTGGTTTCGGGTTCAAACCAACCCGGTTGTACTAAAACTTTGCTGAAACCTAGACTGTAAAATACCTAAATGACCGTCTCAATCCAAGGATTCCTACACAACTGACGGTGCATAGATCGGAGGTCTTTATCTCATGTTATGGGAGAATGACCAAAAACAGTCCAAAAAGGGCGGTTTGGGCCCGGTCCGACCCGGCCCGACCCACCCTGGTTCGGCCCGAACCAGGTTGACCTGACCCGGGTCCGGGTCCAGCCCGATAGGATGCAGCTTGGCCCAGCTGGTGCGGGCCGACCTATAGCCAGCCGCAGCTCGGCCAGGCTAGCCTAGCCGGGGGGGGGGGCAGCCCCCCGGCCAGCTAGTGTGGCTTAATGTCGCACCTCTGAAATTCCGGAACAACTTTGTCATTCTGGTTCCACCCACTGCCGCGACTCAACTGTGGTGGTCTGCTCTGGCGGCACGCTGTCGCCACCTTCCAAGAACCACCAGATGCGCTCAGGTGGTCCGATTCGCCAACCGTCTACGCCTATGTTTATCTCAGGACCCGAACTCCAATGAGAAAGCTCCAAATCACCATTGCGGTCCCGTTTCATCATCTCCCATTAATCCGTACACAGACGAACAATCAGCAGAGGGTCCAAAATTTTTCGTTATCCCATTCCCTCCGTGTTAGAGGCTCAAACCACAATTCATCATAAAATAATGCCCAAGTACGAAGGTACAATACACTTATATAAATTTATACAAACCATCCCCCTACCTCAAGGTTCGTCGTTCGTTGATGATATCGTGAAAAGGCATACTTTGGTTCATTGACATTGTCACAAGGGAGGAGATGAAGGTGTTGAAGATCGTTGGCATTCGTCGCTCCCGCAAAGTGCCTCTGATCCCGGCTCGAGCGTCATTCTTCAGAGTGCACCCGAATAAGAAGTGTTGTCGGAGACTTTGAGTTCTTCAAATCGTAGAGCGTTCTTCATTGAGGAATAAATTTGTTCTTTGTTGGAAGAAGAATCTCCCTCTCCTCCTCCATCTCCTTAGCTTTCCACCAAGACAAAATTCACCAACTCTCAAAATAATAGCTTGGCTATTATTTTATTCCCACACATACATTTCAAAAAATTAGATGATCCATTCAATTAATTTCTCATTAATTTAGTGTGTGGTGGAACATTCATGGGTGGGAGGTGGAGAGGCTCCACTATAATAAATGAGGGGAGGTGGAGTGTTTAGGAATTAAGGGGGAGTTTTCAAATTAATGAAGGAGAGATTTACGGAGAGATTAAGGGATTTGTAAGGTTGGGGGTCCGTGTGGGACCCACCTCACAAATATCCTCTCATGGGAGGTTTTGTGGGTGAGGGCCCCACCAACAACCTCCCCCTTGTAGGATATAACCAACACTCCAAATAAAATTGTGTGCAACACAATTTTTGTTTAATTTAATATTAAACTCCAAAATATAAATTCGAACCCGCGTAGAATGCAACTATGGTAATGGTCTCCATAAGAGAATACCGGTGTTGTGAGTTCATCGGTGTCCATGGATTTCAATTCTGAGCACCGTTTCAAATGATATAAAACCCTGCACATATGTTTACTGAACGTACCTGAACAAAACATCAGAAATTGATTCCGGGCATACCTGGCCTCAGAATCAGGCGCCGTCAGAAACTGTGGACTCGTAAAATTCCAAATAAATAAGAAAAAAAATTCATTAAAGTTTCCAGGTCTTTACTTTACACCCACCTCAGGGATTTACGTC
Source organism: Viscum album (assembly GCA_963277665.1). NCBI lineage: Eukaryota > Viridiplantae > Streptophyta > Magnoliopsida > Santalales > Viscaceae > Viscum > Viscum album. Next base: position 626,020,559 of record OY728134.1, on the reverse strand, counting down.
CTCGTAAAGCTATAAAACACACTAGGGAAACAAAAAAGGGGTACTGAGCATGCATATGGGCCTCCCGCTCCCTTGTTCTCTCCTGAAGGTTCCCGTGCTTCCAGCGAATGCGCATAATAGGAATCGACCGTCCACATAGGACCTGCTCATGTCAATCCTCGATCTCCACTGAGACCTACGTAAATATCGATCGTCATCGATGTCCAACTCCCCATGATCGATGGTGTGGGACGAGTCTTTCACGCATCTCCTCAGATAAGATACATGGAAGACATCGTGAACCCGGTGAAACTGAGGTGGGAGGGTCAGGCGGTAATCCACCTCGCCTACTCTAATGAGGACCTAGAATGGTCGGATGAAACATGGAGATAACTTTCTTCCCGGACCAAATCTCCGTAGACCTCGTCGAGGTGAGACCCATAAGAAAATGTGGTCTCCATCCTCGAACTCCAGCGGTCTCCATCTCCTATCAAATTAGTACTTCTGCCTGCTCTGTGAAGTCTTCATCCGCTCCTGGATGATGTGTACCTTCTCCATCGTAGCCTGCACCATCTCTGGTCCTACAAGAGCTGCTATGATTTCCCCTTTGACAAAAAGAGGAATCTGGTCTCATCCCCTGGATGAAGCACATCCTTTGCCTAATATAGTCAATCTTGTCATGAATGGTACAATTCATGTCATGGATGCCATCGTAAGGCCTCGATGCTACTACCAAGAGACCCAACCATTACTCTTGCCTCCAAGGGTCGAGTCACACTGTCGGCATCAGTGTGTGGTCACTGGGTCTCCTCCAATAGGAATATCAAAAGTGAGGTTCAAGTCAACAGTTCTAACTGGAACCTCTTAGTATTAACCACACAAAAAAGATGGAAAGAAAATGTCACAAGGGCAAGTGTATTTTATTACCGCAGCTCAAAGTACAAAGAAAAAAAATCAACCACAAAAACAAAATTAATGAAGCTAGAATCACTAAGAACAAAGGCCTCTATGCCTGGAACTAGTCCCTCTTTTGTCCACCTACTTCCAGAGCTCCATGGTCGTTTGCCTCAGCTTCCTAAAGCTGTGATCTCACATGTCCACATGTTCCCTGTGGTCGAGGTGGACCTCCTGGTGGTGGTGGTGGAAACACCTCGAAGGGTCGTCCACCACCAGCTGCATGGAAAACTCCTTGCAGTCTGTCACGATCGTACCATTGCCCTTGCCTGGGAGGTCCCTCTACTGCATGCTGCTCATCTACTCGACGGGTCGGGCAGTCTCGAGCCAAGTGACCCTACCTGCCGCATGCATAACACTTCCAACTCCTCGTATATCTGGCTCTGTTTCGTGTGCCTCGCACAACCGAACCTGTATCCTGAGGTCACCCAACTTTTGGCCTATTCCGCATGGACTTCTATGTCATATGTCAACGGCCGGCTGTAGGAGACTCTGATATGGTCGGAAAGCCTTGTGGAGAGAGGAGTATCTCCTGAGTCTGCATAGAGCGTAGAGTTGATGGTACAAACTCCGCCCTGAAAAGACCATTGAAATCTCCCAAGGTGAGGGTTTCCTCATCGTAAAACTAGAGCATCATGCCCCACCACCTCTTAGGTGATTTCTGAAGGAGACTAATAGCTAGTTAAACTATCATGTCAGCAGGTGTCCCAACTGTGTGGAAAACTCCTGCTACACCCTCCGGCCAGTACCCAGCCGTCTGAAAATCTGTCTCGCCTTGAAACCTTGGAGGCCCTTATCACTGGAACTCGTGCAATGCACTCAAGCATCGTGCACTATCCTTTGGTGCCTCAACTGGAAGGGGGTCATGTACTGAGGCCTCGTCGCTCAACGGCCTGTCAGTACGTACAACTCTCGACGCTCTAGCTGGTCGTCTGCGGGGAGGCATCCTGAACGAAACAAATGCGACATAGTCAAAGATTATACCGGGTGAGATGACCTGGTTTGAGATGACATAAAATAAACTTTTGAAAACACACACGCAATCATTGTTTTCATGCATTGAGTTGGAAATCAGAAGTCAGGGTCCTGGTGTATGGATACGTCGGCCACCCACACCATCATAAGACTCCCTGAACTGAAAACCACACTTAGTACCCTTAACACTGTTGCTTCACAGAAAGAAAATATCAGAGTTCTAGGTCCTATGGTAGAACTGACGTCCCCTCATACCAATTTTTCATGAACCGTCCCACAGAGCCCACATCGTGACTACCCCAAGCCCGCCTTCCATAGGCCAGGGGCTAGCGACTAGCACCAAAGGCGTAATTCCATAGAACTGGGAAGGGATTGACTTTATAAAACGTAAACACACAGAACCAGAGAACAATCAGAAGCTAACACTAAGTAAAGCAGTATAACAAGTGTGTTGAAAGTACAAAGGGGCCAGAAATACAGGCCCAACAAAAAGGTATAGCTACAACTGATAGAAAGTACAACTGAAAAGGAAAACAATAGAATGGTGAAGCAGCTCTTGGATCGTCCTCCGACTTCCTACCTGAAGGTTTGGTATAGACGTCCTCCTCATCACCCCGCATCTATCGGTCTGCTCCGTGTGCCATCACGCCGAGTGTCCACCTCCGGGTACCGTCCAGTCCTCGTAAACTCTGCCTCGGTCAGCGCTGTCTATCGTCTACATCCAACACAACGAGGTGCGGGCATAGCCCATGCAGGGGTGAGTATAACCATACTCAGTAGGGACCCCAAGACCCTCAAGGTCTCAACAATCCAAATAGGATAAACCACAAAGAAAGTTCTCAACAGATAACCTTTACTTGGGTATATGCCCATACATATACCTAAGTTATCTAGTAACCCATCTCAATCATGTGGAAAACACAATGGTCATTGACTCAGCTCAAACCAGGATTTTCATTATCGAAACCACAACTGCTAGAGAACTCCTCCTCTGTCAAGTACAGTGGCCTTGTCACGAATCTGAGGCACTACTCACTAACATTAGACTACTGAGGTACTCCTCCTATCGAGTACCACGGGTCTACTGCGAAACCGGGTGCTCCTCCGATGTGGGTCTGCCGCCAAACCAGGCGGTCCCCCTAATAACCTTCAGAGGTACTCCTTCTATCGAGTACCGCAGGTCTGCTTCCAAAACCCAAACTCCGTCTGCCATAGGTCTGCCACAAACTGGGCGCTCCGTCCACTGGTCTAATCGAATCACTCTGAGTCGAATCGGTCAAGCAGTTGTCAGGTCTACAGCTACTAGGTCTCTACACTCTGTATGTTAGTTTCCAGAAGGATCCGCTCCACGAGATATCGGCCGATACTCCATGTGTCACGAAATCTCACGTAGAAGTATCACAAAGGACCGCCTCATCATAGGGGTCTTAACACAATAGACGGCGCGTCAATCGAATGCCTGGTCTGTCAGTTATTAGCCTTTTTGTTCTTGGGGCCTGGTTAGTTTTTAAGAGAAAACCATCTCAACCATACTCCAAATGCGTCCAAACATAAGGTGGAGTATTCCAAAAGAACCGTCTCATCAAAAGGAATCCAACATAGTTAATGGCATGTCAATCAGACGTCTGGTCCTTAAGTTATAAGAGTTTCCTCTCCGAGGGCCCGGTTGGTTTTGGGTTCAAACCACCCCGGACATTCCCAAACTTCACAGAAACCTTGAGTATAATATACCAAAATGACCGTATCGATCCAAGGATTTCTACAAAACTGACGGTGCATCGATCAGAAGTCCGTACCTCATGTTATAGGTGAATGACCAAAAATGGTCCAAAAAGGGGGGTCTGGGCCCGGTCCGACCAAGCCCAACCAACCCTGAGCGGCCCGAACCGATTCTGGCCCAGTTGGCGCAGCCCGGTATGGAGGGGCGCGACCCAGCATGAGGTCGGCCGCTGCTTGGCCAGGCCGGCTGAGCAGGGGGGGGGCAGCCAGCTGGCACGGCTTAATGCCGCACCTCTGAAATTCCGGAATAGCTTTGCTATTCCGGTTCCAGCCACCGATGTGGCTCAACCTTGGCGGTCTACTCTGGCGGTGCACCACTGCGCTGTTGTCACCTTCCACGGACCGCCATATGCGCTCCAGGGGTCCGATTCACCCACCGTCTGCACCTATGTTCATCTCGGGACTCTAACTCCACTTCGAAAGCTCCAAATCACCGTTGAGGTCCCGTTTCATCATCGCCTGTCAATATGCACATAGTAGAACAACCAGAGGAGAGTCAGAACATGTTTGTTAGCCCGTGCCCTCTGCGTTAGAGGCTCAACCCATAGTTCATCAAAAAATAACTTCCATGTATGAAGGTACAATACACTTATATAAAATTATACAAAACAACCCGCTAACTCAAGGTTCGTCATTCATTGATGATATCATGAAAAGTCTGACATTGGTTTGTTTATGTCGTCGCAATGGATGAGATGAAGGTGTCGATGATCGTTCGTGTTCGCCGCTCTCGCAAAGTGCCTTCCATTCTTGGTCGAGCGTCATTCGTTGGAGTGCACCCGAAGTAGAAGTGTCTTTGGAGACTTTTCATTCTTCAAATTGTAGAGCATTCTTCATCGAGGAAGAAAGTCGTTCTTCATTGGAAGAAGACTCTCCCTCTTCTCCTCCTTCTCCTTAGCATTCCACCAAGGAAAAATGCACAAACATTCAAAATAATTGCTTGGATGTTATTTTATTCCCACACATACATTTCAAAAAATTATAAGATCCATTCAATTAATTTCTCACTAATTTAGTGTGTGGTGGAACATTCATGGGTGGGAGGTGGAGAGGCTCTACTATAATAAATTAGTGGAGGTGGAGTGTTTAGGAATTAAGGGGGAGTTGTCAGATTAATGAAGGGGAGATCTAAGGGGAGAATAAAGGAGTTGTAAGTTTGGGGGTTCGTGTGGTCCCCACCTCACAAATATCCTCTCATGGGAGGTTATGTGGGTGAGGGCCCCACCAACAACCTCCCCCTTGTAGGATATATCCAACACTCAAAATAAAATTGTGTGCAACATAGTTTTTATTTAATTTAAGATTAAACTCCAAAATATAACTTCGAACCTGCATAGAACGCAACTACGGTAAAGGTCTCCTTATGCGAATACCAGCGCTGCGAGTTCATCAGTGTCCTCAGATTTTAATTCCGAGCATCGGTTCAAAAGAAAGAAAAACCCGCACGTACATTTACTGAACGTACCCGAAAAAAACTTCATAAATGGATTTCGGGCACACCGAGACTTGGAATCAGGCACCGTTAGAAACTACAGACTCATAAAATTCCAAAGAATTAAGAAAAAAATTCTTTGAAATTTCCGAGTCTTTAAAATAATAATAAGTTGATTTTGGGAACAATATTTTTATCATATTAGAAAACTGATTTGGGGATTAAGTGACATATGTTATTTCAGAAGACATTCACTGCTTTGGGTATCCTATATGATCAATGTAAATATAATAATATAATATTATATTTGAAGAATAATGGTTGAATTATATTTTGTAAGAATATATGTTTTCATTGTCGACTTGTGGTGATTCATGTTATTTATGCAAATGGATATCATACTTGGAGATTATGTTATTTTGGGTAATTACTTTTTGGTATAATACTTCATGAGTAATTGATTTCATTTAGAGATTATTCTTAAAAATTTCATGGAAGGCAATGTGAGAAAATCCTTATAGATTTTGGGTTTCAATCGTTGTCTATAATTGTTTTTAGTTATTTGAAGGATATTAATTTGTTGAATGGTCTATGTTGAACCTTGGGTATTACTGTTGAATGTTAATGATTAATATAGTTTTTAATAATATAATGGATTATTACTTTTGGATAATTGTTTTATATTATCCTAACCATTTTTGTTTTGGTTATAGTCTAAAGACAAGAAAAAATATACAGTTAAATTTTTTTAGATTATGTGATTCTCTATAAGTTGATTCTAGTTCTTCAGGTGTGATAAATTCATTATAAATACCCATCATTAAAAGAAAAAGATGAGATTTTGGTGGGAATTTATTAAACGATGAAACTCAAATGTTCAATTAAATAAATTTATTTATGTTTTTAGTTGATAAAATAAATTAATTTCTCTACTCTATGAAGCAGATCTAAAAAAATGTTATCTGTTTACTTTTCTTACTAAAAAATAACATACCTTTTATCCCATCATATAATTTTTGTTTTGTGATTGTTAGATTTCCCATGACCATATTCTCTACCACTTTCTATAAGAACTTGATGGTTGGTGTTTTATTTTTTGTCAATTTTTTCCTACATGGAACCCTAGAATGTGTTATCTTGGGTGACTTTCGTACTTTTGTTTCTTTATTTTAAAGTGGATGTTTCATTGACCATTTTTTTTCTGATGTGGGATTTCAAAATGGTATTTTAAAAATTCAAAACAATAGTTTTCGATCTCAAGTTCAAATTGCGAGGACACAATATATTAAAGGGTGAGAATTTAGCATCATGGGTTTTAAAAATGAAACATTATGTATGATAGCGTACATGATATTCCCCATTGAGTTTAAATGAACAACTAAATATTATTATGTAAATGGTATCATTATTACCTAGCCATTAGAATGGATAAAATGAATAGTATTAACTGAATTATGAAAATATGGTTTACTCATTTATATATAATTAATTATTTAGTAACCAATTAGTTATAAATGAAAATAAACCCTTTTTAAAATAAAAAGAAATGTTTTTTCTAAAAAATTATTTAAATGCACATATTTGTGTTTTATGCCAATAAGTTAATAAATAACTATTTATGGATTTTATTAGTTATATTTATATGAAATATATTTAATTTAATTTTTTAGATTTATCTTATGTATTTTCTATATATTATAAAAGAATAAATACAATTTTTATGCATAAAGGGGTATTTTTTTAAAAAAATAGTTTTACACCTTTTGATGGAGAACCCACTTCAAATCAAGTTTTTATCCCTTTTATAAATTCTATTTGAAAAAAATAAACGTCTTATTTAAAATAATATTATAAATATTTAATTTTATTGAATTTTAGCTATTTTTCTAAGAACATTCATATTTTGATGAATAGTGAAAAATACTGCATTTTAATTGAAAACTAAATTTTCATCAAATTTATTTATAGTGTTAAATTATATATTTGAGTGGTTTTAAAGTATAATTAAATAATTTGTTTATCATTAAATCCAATTTAGTTCATTATAATCAATTTCACATTAAAATTGGATACAAAAACATTGTGAACTATTGACTGTTTTTACTTGAAAAAACTCATTTTCTGAATCCGTCAATGGGGTTAATTTTAAATTAATTTTAGCCACTACACTGATTTAAATTTTGAAAAATGGACATACATAGTTTTAAATAGTATGATATTTTTTTATCTAATATGTTAGGTATAATTTTTGAAAAAATATGAATAGTAACTTTAGTAATTATTTTTATTACCTCGGTTAAGTGTAAATTAGGTAATTAAGGGTCAAAATAATATTATAAGCATTATAATATTTTTAATAAACCTTTTTTTAATTTAATTGGATGAGTCTTTTTAGGCCAAAATCATCATTGGGTTGATTTGGGGATCACTTGGATCCACTTGAATGACTTTATGCCCATTATAGTATTTTATTTTAAAGAAAAGACAAAGATGGCATATAAATGTATTAATAACTATATAATTTTTAATATATATCTTTATTTTGAAGATATATTCTGATTTTAGTGTTATTTAGAAATACAAAAAATTCTACCAACATCATGGTAATTTATTTATAATTTCTAGGAAATATATAATTAAATTAAATGGTGACACAATGACGATGTAGTAATTACTTTAGAGATAGAAGAATCAAATAAATGATATTAAAAATGTTAAAATAAATATAATATTGTATAATTTATGTCATGCAATAATTTTAGGCATTAATTTTAATTTTTAGGGATGATTCAATATAGTTTTTTCAATGATACCAAGATTTTATGATATCTTAAAAAAATTCAAGTAATGAATAGTGTCAAAATTGACATAATTGATATCTTGAAATAAATAATATTTTATTAAATGATATAAAATTTATAAAAATACATTATCTAGCCAAATAATTGGTATTTGTCCTAAAATGACATAAATTACTCATTTATTAGTCGTTGGGCATGTTATAGTAATTATATTAACCCTCAAATTGTAAATTACACGAAAACACAGTAAGAGTTTAAAGGGTAAAGTAAGGGTAAAAAAAAGTTAAGGATTGAAAACATAACAAAAACCATAAAAAATAATTAGAGAAGGGGATTCAACCCTTATAACTTTATTGTCTAATTGTATTTGATTAGTGGACACTATTCTGTGAAAATAACTTATATATTATTTAAATCAATGATAGTTACAAAATGTCACTCTCTTTGTATTTAATATATTTTACCTGTTCACGTTGGGAATAAATCAAGAAACAAACGATCCTAAATGCATAAATTGATCTAAATTAATTTTTTTCCATTATATATATATTTTAATATTTATAAATTATATAGTTACCTTAAATGCTTATTCAATTCTTAAACATTATCTATTTAATTAAAATAAAAACAAACTAAATTGATTTTAATAATATTAAGTTCGATTTTTATTATGATTTAATGTGTTAAACAAATTCTATAGATTTATAGGATATATTTGAGGTGTGTTAAATAATTATATTAAAATTTTCACTTTTTCTTGATATATTTAAAGTCGAATTAAATGAATAGTATGAAATTTGATAATAATGATATTTTATTGAATTAATATATTATTAAATTATTTAGAAATAAAAAAATGATAAATAACCCTTAGGGGATATTATATGGTAGAATATTTCTTCCTGCATTCATTAATTGAACATTTATATGTCTTTTTCTCTAGAATAGTCTTATTATATTTTAATATTTTGTGGAATTCCAAGAGTGCCCCTCCCCTATCCTTTAAAAGGGAACACATTATTCTCTATTATTCACACCTAAAATCCTATTTTTTCATCCAATAACTGAAGGAATACATTCATAGAATCCCTTACCACATTATAGATGCCTTTTTTTGGGAGAACTCTCTCTTTATAGGTGTTATGGTGTTAATCAAGGAAGATTATCTAAAGAAGAGGTATTGTTTTAATCATGTATTTCTATTTTATTTCTTCTTCCACATCCTTAAAACCATCTCCAGCAATGATGAAATAATTACTCCATTATCCTAATAATACTAAGATGTTATTGTACTACTATCATCACGTAAATCCATCTCCACTTCCATCAAATGGGAAAATAATTAATCATCTGTGCGTACATCTGAACTATCACCTCCACGAACCGATATAATTTGTTTTCAATTACTATATCTCAATAATTTTTATAATTATGGAAATAATATTTATATATTATATTATTGACATATTTATCATTATAATATAATAGTATATAAATTAATTTTTTACTTTATATGAACATAAAAATGATAACATCGTTAATGGGAACTTGTGAACTATGAACTCCACGAAGTGATGCAATTCATTTTTAATCACCACATCACATGGATAATATATATAATTATATTTAAATTATTAATATGATATTAATTATATTATTATAATTCTATAAATATTATATAATAGTTACCTTCTTTCCATAATGATCAATGAAAAATGGAAATGTTACTCACGCATATGTAAGACCTATCACCTCCCTGATTCTAACATTAATCATTTTCTATAACCATATATAAATGGTTTGATTTAAAAGTATAATTTATGAATAAAATTTATTATTATTTCATTAATAGTTTTCTAGATATGATTTACTAATGACCACTTTGACTATTGACATCATACCATGTTCATTATATACCCATGTACCGAATATCATCGATTCAACTTACATGAACTTAAATAATTAAGTAATTCTTATAACATGGTAATTAGTGATATAAAAAGAATAATAAACCTCAAAATAAGGTTCTAAATAATTTAAATAATTAACCAAATTTTATTATCCAGAATGATAAAGAACTTTTGTGACATGATAGACTCCAATTAAGGGCCTCTTTAACTAAAACATTGTTTTAAGTGTTGTAATGATTTATTATTATTAATCATTCTCATTCATGTATTTATTTTCAAAATGGTTTTATGGATTTACTTATATGGACTTGAATGTTTTAACATTTTAATTTTTTAATTTTTTAACAAGTTTTAATGTTTTATGTAACACTATGATTCAAAAATATTATTTATAAATGATTTAAATTGGTTTTTGAAAATGTATTGGTTATTCAATAACATGAAATGTTTTCTTATGAGTGAAAATGAAATTTTATGAGTGATATTTTTAAATTGAAATCTTTTATATGTTATGATTATATAATGGTACTTATACATTTCATGAGTGGTTACGTGATAAACCAAGGATGGCTGGTTATGTTATAACCTCTAATGCATTGGATTTGGAAGTTAGCCATATGGCTATTCCATTTGTAAGAGTGATGTGTATGGAAGTCGACCATATGGTTATTAAACTTTAGTATAATTATATCCCAAGTTACCTACTTATACTCAAAATGGTGAAGATCATGATTTTTAACTCATTATCCCCAAATTTTATTGGAAAAGATAAAGTACATTGAAACAACATGGGGTACAAAAAATACCCCAAACACAGAAGTGGTAAATAAATTAGCCAATAAAAACAAGAACCTTGAAACCCCAAAATAAATGATCCATTAAATCCAAAAAACCCATCCGAAGTTAAATGTATAACTTTGAATAAATCCTCACAGTAGGCACAGGTTGTGATCATCCACATCCAATCCTAAGTCAGTCCTCATCAGTGGGTGAAATCATCCACAGATCTGCATCTTTAGAAGTCTTCCCTACCGATAGAGAACCACAAAACGTCCAAATCATCACCTTTAACTAGCTACCCTCACATATCTCGAAGTCATCTTCTGCGTCCTAAGATATCCCTCTTTTCAAACCATCTTTTTCATCCTCCAGTTCAGTGCGTCCCACAGTGATGCTAACAACCACTTTCCAACCCATAACGACATCTCCATCTAGAATACTAGTTATTCCTCCTTGCCGCTAATCAGAAACAGCCGCACTGTCTGCAGATAGCCGCACACGTGACCCTCCTTCACCCGATAAACATCAAATAGTCAACGGTAGAAAAACTGTCGGGATACCTCCACTGATATTCTCTGTTCTCACCCATTCAAGACATCACCAATCAGTATAAAAAACACTGTCACTTGATATTAGTTGTGTTTCATCTTATCACTCCATCTCAATGCCTGGGGAATACATGCTACCCTCATCTACCCTAGGTCTCACCATAATTTCTATCCACCATCAGCTGATCCTAGCCACGTGATCGCCACAACTCCTATCCAGATCCCAAACATGTCCTGCGAAATCATAGTTACCAAACCCACCTTATTGTTTGAAGCATAGGACCTTCCATAAGATCACCTTGGTAGTGCCATCACCACAGATAACCAACTATTTTCCTAGATCTACTTTAATATCTATAAAATTTTGTTTCCCAACCAAACTAGAGTACCCTCTGGGAACCACACTATCATCACAAATGCACTTCATCCTCCCTCGACTAGATATTTTTTCATAACCAACACCTCCCCTACATCCCATAGTATCACTCTAGACCTTAATTTCATTGCCACTTGATATTTCATTAACAAAATCAACACCTCCCAGATCAGAATCTTCCTTATGGTGAAATCCACAAGCTGGAAGCATGACAAAATGACTAATGATACAATCATAAATCTGGGGTGGGTGGGTTGATCTATCCCTTTTTAAATGATGATCTCTTTTTCAGGGTAAAAATATATGTTTTAAGGAAATGTTTTATTTGTTTTCACTGGAATAATGGTTTTATTTACTTATGTACCTTACTGAGATAGTTTTTCTCTACCAAAGTTTTAAAATACTTTTCATAGGTCTTAATATTATTAAGGGAAAAGAAGATGCAATGATAAAAGAATTTAAGATGTGTCTCAAAAATAAGTAATGTTTTAATGGTTTTACTTTGATAAAAAAAGGATACTAAGTATAAGTATCCATATGTAATGTATGGGTCTAAATATTAAGAGTTTGTACTAATTATCAAAATCCATAAACTTAAAATGCTCTATAATGTCAATTCTAGTTAAAAAACAATAGAATAAGTTATGTTTAAGGTCGAGTCCTTACATGCACTCCGCCTAGAACATTTTTCGAGTGTCTAAATGGGTTGGGGTGCTACATAATAAACTCGCTTCCATTTTAAATATCTTTGAACTACAATATATAAATCAATATAATTAATTTATAGTAACAAAATATCTATATATTGGTAATTATAAATTTATTTAAATATAATTATTAAAACTATAACTTTAAATTTTACATTTTTAGACTTAATAATATAATAGTAAAAATGTTTATAAATTTATATTTGTTATGTAATTATTAAAAAATATTAAATTTTTAAATAGGTTATATACTTATGTTTTCTTAAAATAATATTAATTTCGGATTATTTTAAATATATTTTATAATAAATCTCATATTAATTTATAATGTATTGAAAATAATTCACTATAAATTGAAACATAGTTACTGTTATTTTTATAATAATAATTCATTTTTATAATATTAATTATTTAACCATTTATATAAATGCTATAATTTTTAAATATTTTTAAAAGTGTGATATTCATTTAAAACACATTGAGATATAGTATCAACCCTATCAATCATGGAATAGTATCTTTATTATTTAAAAAGTATTTCAGTTTTTTGTGATCATTATTGACTATTATCATGGAAATAAAAAGTTTTGGTAAATAAATTTCAAAATCATAGGAAGTTAAAAAAATTCATTTTTCTTGGTTTTCTAATTTAATTATTCTTCTATAGGAGATTTATTTTCATAGTAAATGAGATGGAAAATTCCATCAACTCTTTAACCAATGATAACTCTAATCGTATAGTAGCTCACATCACATGTAAGGTAAAATAGTTCCTCCAAATTTAGTGGGAAAGTGATTAGTGTAGTTATTAACCTCCCCTTAAAATTTTTAATGGATCCCATTCAAATACTATTTAATAAAAAAGGAACTTATTTTATCATTTATTGTTTGCGTAATTTAGGTGAATTTTCGGGCATACATTCAGTAAAAACCAGAATATCACAAAAATCTACGTATCTCTCTCACCAAACTGGGCCCCAAAAATTCTCAAATTACCTTGATTTTTATCTGATAAACCATAATTAAATACTTATATATATGGTGTCAAATCAACATACTGTATTTCACTATTAAATGTTATGTTACCCAATTAATTACTTTGTATGTGTCTTTACACTATTCCAAAACCATGATAATATTTTTAAGAAATACCTCAATGAGTCATCTATATAAGGAAATTCATTAATAAATAATATTTAAAATTTCTCCTCCTTCTATGTAAGATGTCCCTCATGAACCATTGAAAGGATTTGGTTGTATTAAGAATATCAAATTTCATGTAGTGGTACGTGAATGGTCTATAAGGGAGGATAAATAAAACCTCATTTTGAACTTTGGGAACTAATAGAATTTGATTGTATCCAAGGTTTCCCTTGTGAAAACTATTATATTCATAAATACCATCCATTACTCAAATTAATCAGAAAAAGGAATTGTAAATTTATCCTTCCTTTCTATTTTATTCAACTTTCAATAGTTTATGCACACTCTTTAACCATTCACTATTGAGGTAATGACCTACTCATCATTCTTAACTAACAATCGTAATTCTACAATTATTTTAAACTACATGGAATGGAATCACCCATTAATTATTTTATATGGGGTATATAATTTTAATATATAACACTTCCTTCATTATAACTTTTTCATTGGAGGTTTAAACCTTAATAGTGATTTCTGACTTGGAGTACTCCATTCTTTATGTTTTGCCTTATGAGCTTATAGAGAAGTGATAATGACCACCCATGAGGAGTAATTACTTTCTTTTATGAATAATGTTATATGTTATAATTAATTATACTTAAAACTAAAACTTCAAAGGTGTAGTATAAACTCAATTATAAGTTAAACCCATAGAGATAAGTGTCCTTAACATTAAACATTAGTTGTAAAGTAAAAACATATGATTTGAATTATAGAAATATATCAAAAATTAATTTCAATAAAATATGTATGTTTCAAATACATTGATAATTTTAAAATACATATAATTAATGTATAAACATGTGTTTTTTAAAAAATTGGATCTAAAAAATCATTGGTCCTCATATTTTATCTATTACTTTTAAAATATTATTCTTTCTGATCTAGTATTTTAATTTTTTTTAATTATTTGAAATTTTATAATATTTATTTAAACATAGTAATTTATACTCATTACATGAATACAAATGAATTAAAGTAACTATATTATGTTTTAAATATAAATTCCTCAATAAACATGATAATGATAATGTTTTTCAAAGAAATAACATATATAGAAGAATGATTGAATGAAAAAAACTCCACAAAAACTAACATTAAAAAATAATGAACAGCAATTATCAACCACCCTTCATTACTAATCATAACACAAAGTGACTACACACCTATGTTTTCATAAAAACCAAAGAATTAATCAATGATAAACATAAGAGAGATTCTTAAAATTCTATCTATATCACACAAGAGGTCTTATAGATTTCCAAGATATCTATCTATGGACACCAATGAATGACTGAATCAAAAAAATGATTTCCTTCCTCTAAAACTACATCATTGTTTTATAGAGAAAAAATAACTCATATATCTTCATATATCACCTATAACATATTTATTATTATTTGTAATTCAAAACCCATTAATTTTTTTAAATAAAATGGGATTTAAGAAATATCTCTAATATATATATATATATTATAATTTATAAATATATTTTCTTAATATGTATGTCAAAAAATTAGGAAAGTTATAAATGACACATTATATATGTTACTTTACTGTATTTATTTATTTGTTGTCAAATGTGAATATGTTTGAACCAAATATGATGAATATGAAAAAAATGAATGGATTCCAATCATATAAGAAAACAGTGTGTGGGTCGGCTAAAAAAGATAATGGAAATTACCCTTCTCTGTTCATTTTTTCATTTTTACATTGTTTTTATTCAAGAATAATTTTTTCAGATGAGTTATAAGAAGGCCTTATATTTCATGAAATAGATCAAAGTAATAAATGTTAGAATAAACAAGAAAAAAATTGAATGTAGCGATTGACATGGATAACACCATAGTTTATGGGATGTGTGATATGTGCATGACTATGAAGGATTATGTAGGTTATATTGAGGAAATGAAAATGATAGTTTAATATGACCTTCATGATTGTCCAAATAAACATGAGAAGTTAAATATTTGTAAAAAGACGTCACTATATACTAGTTATACTAAATATATTACATTTTCAATTTTACTAAAGCTATATAATTTCAATTTTGGCAATAGATGGAGTGACACCATCTTGAAAGAACTATTTTCTCTCTTGAATGGAATTCTAAATGAATATAATGAGATTCCTTATCAAACATATGGAACTAAATGAATGTAGTGTTCAATTGGTATGATGTTTGATGGAATACATTCATGTAAAAATTACTATATATTCATTCATAAGGACTAAAAATAACATAAAAATCCATAAGAATGGCATGACTTGATACCAGAAATCTGAATCAATTCTATTGATTTTTGTATGGTACAATCCAATAATTCCAAGGTTTAGATGACTACATGAAAATGAGAAAACAATAATTCAATTAATGTGAAATACATATATGTGAATTAAATATGCAAAACATCATCACCCATTATACTCTCCTTATTGGAATAAGATTGATCATGTGTATCCTAAATTAAGAAATGATCCAAGAAACTTCTGTGTTGAAACAACTACAAATAAAATGAATTATTTTGGTATATAAACTATCACTCACTGTACATGGATGATTATGTTGGAAAATTATAAACTTCCACAGTGGATATATTTGAAGCATATGAAATTTATGTTTTCACTGCTTATATTAGGATCAAAACAACCTGGTAATGATGTTGATGTTTATTTGTCTCTATTAATCAATGATTGAAATTGATTTCGTATTAAGGTGTAATATTTTATTTTCCTTATAGAAATGAAAATATCATACTAATATAAATGTTGTTATGGATGATAAATCATTTTCATACTTATGGTATTTTTTAGGATATAGTATTAATGGAATGTTAGGGCGTCCCATTTGTAAAGAAGGTACACACTCAGTTAGACTGAAACATTTATTTAAGATAGTGTTTTTAGGACCTCACGATGTTTTATCCAAATAATATAAATACCAATTTTGTCTAAAATTATTTTATGGGAATTAAAAATAATATAAAACACATTATCCATTATTATGTGATAATCAATTTTACAAAGTAAAGGATATTATAATCAATTTTGGTAAACCAATTTCAAAAAACCTTACAAAAATGCATTAGAACAAGATATTAGTTATTTTGAATTACTATATTGGAATTTATTATATTCCAAAAAAATTATTTATTATATTCACATAGAAAAAATATATGTTATAGTGTAATTATCACATTAACAAATGGACTCAACCAAGAAAAATATATAATTAATACAAGTTTGATCATTATTGATACATCGATAAGGGATGAATTTGTACCAGTGAAGGGTCAAGGATGAAGATTTCTTCCTAAATAATTTTACACTCTTACTAGGAAAGAGAGATTTTCATTATACAACATATCTAATAGTGTAATTATTTCATAGGGGTATTCATAATATATCATGAATATCATGTCAATTGATGATTTGATGCTAAAGGTATTAAAATCACATGACTATTATGTTTTGATGCAAGATTTAAATTCTGTGACTTTATGTTTCATTATACCAAAAAAATTCCTCACATGATAAGAAATATTTACTTCTTTTTCAAACCTATATATAGTAAATTTATAAACCCAGTGAAGTTTCTGACTATATAAAAGAAACATAATCTCTTATTATGTGAATTAGAGATATTCTTCATACTAGCATTCTTTGGAATAATGGTTCATGTGTTTAAAGTGATATGATTATAAGGTCATATATATTACTAATATATATACCCCATTGAATCATATATGATTATTTTGATTGGGTATGTCAAAAATTAAATTCGGATAAATGGTTGTACTACAAGGAAATATATATCCAGTTTCTATGGATAGATTTTCTCTTAATTTAAGTAATATAAGTCGACTAGAAACCCCAAACTAGTAAATCCATATGTGATACATGAGAACTTTAATACTAAAAAAATAACTTGTATACCTTGCACCATCGAAATAAGTAGCAGAAATCTCAATCTATATGTTTGATGGAGAACACTATGAGGAACCCATCAGAAACCCTCCTCCTTGTTTTATACATAGGTTAGAATAATCAATCAATGCTCATGGGGGAATCATCTACTCTCCATGTCCTGTTTGTCGCAACCAGAACTGAGTATTTATTTTATTTTATGATTTATTAGGCTTTAAATTATTTTTGTTGTGGTTCACGTTCAGTCTTGGATGAAAGATTGAGTTTTGATAAAAAGTACGCATCTTGGGTTCGACGTCGTTGGACGCGCGGGCGGAGCGCGACACCGCGCGGCTTCGCCCATGCAACCGTGTGGACTTTTCGGCTTAGAGGAATTAAAATAAATTATAAAATGTCAATTTAGATTGTCTTTTAATATTTTTATGGCTATTAATAATTATTATTATTGTTTAAGATGAAATGAATATTTTTATCATTTGTATTTTTATCATTTTTACATTATTATTAAAGCTTTGATCACCAACATTATAATTATAATTATTATTATTATTGTCCTTATTATCTATTTTTTCATTATTTATTTATTCAATTATTTATTTTATTCTTATATATATATATACCCCCTTTCTAGTAGGGTTTGCGGTAACCCCATTCCCGATCCTTCCTCCTCCTAGCGCGCCGCCATACCCCCACTCCCATGCGATCTGGTCCAGGCCCGACCCTCCCAACCTTCTTCCTCTCCCGCAGGAGCCCCGCAACCCGCTACCTCCTCCTCTCCTTGCCGCAGCGACGTAGCTCCCAGCGCGCTCCCCCCTGTTCGCTGTGCAACCCAGCCTCTATCTACCGAAGACCCAGCCGCCCCCTTGTTTTTCTTTCTCCTTTTCGGCTCTTCCTTCTCCACGCTATTTTTTCCTCCTCATCAGTATTTCCTTTCGGCTCCCCTACACGCGACCAGCCGACTTCCCTTTCTGCCTTGCCTCCCCGCTCAGACCTGACGCACCCTGCCGCGTCCCTGCCCTACAGCCGATGTCTGCTCCCTCGGACTCCTCTCCCTACGCACAACAACTAGTGTTGCGGCTCCTCCCTCGCCTCATGTAGCAGCATCACCCCTTCCCTCCTGCTGCGTTCAGCCATCACACACCCGGCGCACCCCGACCTCT
The DNA here is from genome assembly GCA_963277665.1 of Viscum album. Lineage (NCBI taxonomy): Eukaryota > Viridiplantae > Streptophyta > Magnoliopsida > Santalales > Viscaceae > Viscum > Viscum album. Next base: position 626,002,022 of record OY728134.1, on the reverse strand, counting down.
ACCTCCTGCCCTGCTCGGTCCGTCGCTGCGCCCCGGCCAGCCCGCTCGGCCTCCCCGCCCTTCGCCCCTTCCTTGCACCCGCTCTCTTCCCGCTGTAAAGGTTTGTTTTGTTTTAATTTTAATTTTACTTTTATTATTATTATTGTTATTATCAATATTATTTTTATTATTCCTATTATGGTTGTTATTATTATTTCTATTATTATTATTATTACCATTATTTTTTTATTATTACTTTTATTTTTATTATAATAATTATTATTATTTTCTTGTTACTATTATTATTAATAGTATTATTATTAGTATTATTATTATTATTATTCACATTATTATTGTTATTATTATTATTATTCTTATTAATATTCTTATTTTTATTATTATTATTTTGTTATTATTATTATTATTCTTATTATTATTATTTTTATTATTCTGTTTTTGTCATTAATATTTTTATTATTATTATTATTATTATTATTATTATTATTTTTATTATTAATATGATTACTATTATTATCTTCATCATCGTACTCTTGTTGGATCATGAGTTTTAATTGATGGTCGGTTTTTATTTGTTGGATTAGGACTTTTAGGACCCGCGCAGGGCGTTTCCGAGTGAGCGCCATCGCTGAGCCTTGTTTCCGAGGTTCTGTTATTGTCGCGCTTCAGTTCCGAGGTGAGTTTTTCTTCTCACCGCTTGGTTTCGCATGCTCTAGTGAGTTTTTGTATGTGTCTGAGTCATTGGTATTGTCTATGTAGAGTGTCGGAATTTATCATGTGGCTTCAGACACACGTTATGCGATCACGCATTGGTTCCAAAGTTGTTTTTTCGTCACTCTTTGATCTTGAGGTAGGTTCCCTTTGCACTGCTTTTAAAATTTGAGTTATATTATTTCATACTGTTTGCGCACCCTATTTGTTCAAAATAAATATTTTATTAATTTCAATAAATAAGAGATAATATACGATAATTAATTTTTAATATAAGATAGATAATTTTTAAATGGTTATTTAGTGTAAAAAGGATCCATTTATTTTATCCACGACACATGAAACATCCTTTCGACGAGCAGACACCCAATAATGAAAGAATTCTCGTTTGGATTTTATACATAATTTACAGAATATAAAATAGAGTTCTGGTTTAATGAGAAATGATTTCTTTTGAAGCGTGAACAAATACTTTGGTTCTTTTAAGAAGTTGTCTGGTTGGTTCTTAAAGGTTATTTGGAAAAAAAATGTTTTGGTTTGGTTTGGTTTATAAAAATATTTTCAGCCTATGACGTAGTGTTTTTGGGGTTCTTTAAATGGTTTTAAACTGGGTTTTGTCTCATAAAGAAGTTGTACCTTTCTTTGAGTAGTGTTTGTGAAATGTATTAAATGCCCATTTGGCACTTTATGGAATGCGATTAAAATGTTTTGATAAAAACCCTCTTAGGACGACTCTCATGCCTTGGTTTCAATTGATTGTTTGGGAGGCCGCGCTTAGAGGCTCCCGGGTACTTGAGTAGTTAAAGGCAAGAGGTTGTCCCATGGAGTGGCTCGGGGGATTCCTGTTGTGCTTCATATATCGATATATCTTATTGGATGCTCGGTTGGCATCGGTTGGCTCACCCCCCTTTTTAAACACTTGAGACATGGGAATCTGGCATATTAAGAGAATATTCCAAGAACGATTGCTGCACTGGTAGGTTATGGTACTGACCAGTGGCCCATAGTAGGTGGATATTTTGGGTTTATTACTATGGGATTTGCCCTCGACCTGACCGAGAGTGGATGGTCGAGCGTATTGTGTGTTTTGATTTCATCGTGACATGTCAATAAGGATGATTTCTCATGTATTGGTGTCTTCTAGTTTATTCTCGATCTCCTAGGTTGACCCATGTCTATTCAACTTTTGTTGCTCACATGTATACCTACATTTCCCTTGCTGTATGTTTTACTTTGTGCATTCTGGTGTATTGTTTTCCTTGGAAAGTGATAAATTGCTTTTGATTATGTTTCAAAAAAATTGTTTTCAAATGAAAGTGTTTAATCCCCTTTGTACAAATTTGAAAATTTAAACATCACATTCCCCTTTTCTGAAATGTCATTGACACTAATAAATTGAACCCAAATTTGGAAAATGGCTAAGGACAATGGTTCGTACTTTGTTTTTAAGTAGAATATTATTAAAAACATACTTTTATAGATTGTAGTTCAAACTTTAAATGATGTTTCTTTTATTTTAAAGGTAGTGTATTGGGAATAGGTATCGGGCGAGCCTACTGAGTTTTAATACTCATGCCTATAGTTCTTTCTTGTTTTCAGTTTTTGTGCAGGCTATAGCTTGAGTGCACTCGCCTAGGGCGACGCTTGATCGTTTAGTCGGAGAGCGACCCGCGAGGTCGCACAGAGTTTGTTCGGACATCGTGTTTGGTCAGTTTGATTTCTTTTTGTTCCTGTTTCGTCAGTTTGTTTGGTTTATCTTTTCTGCGCTGCTCTGTATTATCTTTGCAGTCTTATTTTTTTATATTGGGAAAAATCGTTCCCATGGCCTCTTTTGATGCCCTGGTGCTTGTCGCTAGCCCAAGAGGATCAGGAACGCCTCTCGGGCCATGTCGCGGACCGACTCGTGTGACCGGTTCAGGGTCGACCCGGGTTGGTTCGTGACAAAATGGTATCAGAGGAGGTCAGCTCTTAGCAGACCTCACTTTTTCAGAGCGCCCTTTGTTATTTGGGATGTCAAGGTAGATGGAGTAGGATTGTCGGGACTTGAGGGGTAGGTGCAAGAAGAGCGTCGCGAACTATTTCTCGTACTGATCCTCATGTTTCCATGGGAAGTCCTGTTTAATTTGTTTATTTGGGTTTTTATGGAAAGGTTTTGTGATTGGGATACGACAAAGGGAGTTTGGGTCACTAGTCCTCCTAACCTACATGGCCTGGCAAGCCATGCAGAGCTAGGGGCATGGTCCAAGAAGGCACTCTGTGTCAGTGATGTGTTTGGAATATGGACGCCAACCATATGGTCAAGTCACCCACTGACACTAGTCCCCTTTTTCAGTTTTTTTGGGTTTCCCTTGATTTCTGAAAGTGGTTTGAATTAGAAAAGTTGGTTTTAAAAAAAATGGTTGTTTGAAATGACATACTTAATTTGTAGATTATTTTAAAAGAAGTTTATAAATGATTTGCTTTTGGGAAAAAAATAATGTTTCTTTGTTTGGCCTTGGCGTTCCTATGAGTGCTCACATGCATAGTAGTATGTTGGAAATGCGGATGGATTTCTGGTATGGTGGATGGATGCCCAGGGTGGCATGGATACATGCATGTGAGTGAGACTCTAAGGGATACCAATGACGAAGGTTTAACTGACTAAGCTTGTTTTAAATTAAAGATGTTTTCAAAGAGAAAAGTTTTTATTTTTTGATAACTTGATTCCTTGTGTTTTGAACTTACCACCTATGTAGTGTTTGATTTTGAGGCTGTATTCACTCATTGAGTTGGCCTTGATTGGGTTTTTGACCTTTCCATGTCCAGAAGATATCCTTTTGAATCTTCGATGGGTGATCGTAGTGCAGTTGATCAACCTAAGGATTTTATGCTTGTGTTTCGAAAGTTGGATCCACCTCTCTTTTATGGTCAAGCAGAAACATCTGTGGCAGATGAGTGGATGCGGAAGATTGAAAGGGACGTTAACCTCATTGAGTTTCCCAAGTCGTTGAAGGTAAAGTTTGCGACCTTCATGCTTGAAGGTCCACCGTGGATGTGGTGGAAGTCAGTGTCTCAGAACAAGCCCCGTCAAGAGATTACTTGGGAGTTCTTCAAGTATTTGTTCATTCGACAATATTTATCTGAGGAAGAAAGGGTGAGAAAGAGGATGGAAATGTGTTGTCTGCAGCAGGGCGATGGACCCGTGTTGGAATATTTCCAGCGCTTTGTGGAGCTAGTACCTTATGATTCAGGGTATGCCATGAATGACCCCATGAAGGCTTGACACTTCGAGGCAGGTCTCCGCCCTGATTTACAATCGAAAATGTCAGAGTCCAACCTAACTTCTTTTGTCGAGGTGGCGAGACAAGCTTTTCATGTCGAAGCTGCGATGGCAGGAGTGCTCGAAGTAGTTCTCCCTCCTTCGATCCCTATGAGCAGTGGTGATGATTATGGAAAGGAGATGTGTAATAAAATGAAAGTGGAAGGAGCAGGTCATGGAATAAAGAGGCCTCGGGATCTTTCATCAACCTCTTCAGAGCGAGACATTATTGTGTGTTATTAGTGTGGCAAGCGGGGTCACAAGAAGTCATCGTTCCGAAGCACTTCGAAGTCCTTCCAGGAATGTGGACGCTTAGGTCACTTGCGACGATTTTGTCGGGGCGTTGCAAGGAAGCGTTGCAGAGGAAGTTCTCGGAAGTAATGTTATGTAGGGTTTTTGTTCAAAGTTTCCGGTGTAAGTTTCCTTTCAGTTTAAGTGATCTATTGTCATGGCCTTTGTATGGGTGTTGTTTTAGGTTTGAAATGTATGGGAACTTCATGGGTCTTTTGATGAACCTTGGCTTTCAATGATGGTATGTTTTTAAATTTTAAAATATTGTCCTTTCTTTTGTCAAATGAAAAGATGTATGTTTCTCATTGGGATAATCATGACCTGACTGTGAGGCAGAAGATGCTTCATCCATCAGAGCTCCATCCAAAAGGTCTCAGAGTGAAGCCAACACGTAGTCAGGAACCCCCCGAGGAATTTTTTTTAAGGAGTTTGGTTAGAGTTGTGCCTCTACTGTGTGGTGAGATAATTCAGGTGTTGCTGCTCTGGTTTCACTATCTTTGTAGTTTTCCTCTTGTCGCAAAGCGCGCGATGGACTTATCCCTCGTGTAACGTTGGGAATTGTGTCTTTTGGATGTAAGTTCTTGATCAGTGACTTTGCGTCGTCCACTGATGTAAATCAGTTGCGTCCCTGGTTTGTGTCCATCCCGAAGTGATGGGTCGCGAGTAGTCGTACGTCGTAGATTCAGTGATTTGATCCTTGGGCCCACCCTCCCCACCCATGGGGTTATGGTTTACAGTTCGTATGGAGTTTTGATTCATTTCTTATCCCATTCAGACGGGAGTGGGTGGTTTAAATGGTTTTCTGTGCTTTTTATATATAGCTTGGGAAAGGCCCCGATCTAGCCGAAGATGGATTTCTGGTTGGTCGCTAAGAGGTCAGTCCTTTTATGGTGGGGAGACCCACCATGAGTCTCATTGGGTTTTCTCTTAAATTGTTATCGAATGCTAGTCGAGTTCTTATGGTGGGGATCCCATTCGGGCATCCCCTCTATTGGTGATTTATTTCGAGCAATGAGGTTCAGTCCCGCTGGTAGTTGTTGTGACGTCCTTGAGATAAGAGGTTGGATCGTGTTCTGTGGAATCCTTAGGTGTTGATCAATCGGCTGGATAGTGTTTTGGATTTCCGGGGGCGGAAAGCGTTATGGGGGGGAGATTTTTCGCAACCAGAACTGGGCATTTATTTTATTTTATGATTTCTTTGGATTTAAATTATTTTTGAAGTGGTTCACGTTCAGTCTCGGATGAAAGTTTGAGTTTTGATAAAAAGTATGCATCTTGGGTTCGACGTCGTTGGACGCACGGGCGGAGCGCGACACCGCGCGGCTTCGCCCATGCAACTGTGTGGCCTTTTTGGCTTAAAGGAATTAAAATAAATTAGAAAATTTCAATTTAGATTTTCTTTTAATATTTTTATGGCTATAAATAATTATTTTTATTGTTTAAGACGAAATGAATATTTTTATCATTCCTATTTTTATCATTTTTACATTATTATTAAATCTTTGATCACCAACGTTATAATTATTATAATTATTATTATTATTGTCCTTATTATCTTTTTTGTCATTATTTATTTATTCAATTATTTATTTTATTCTTATATATATATACCCCCTTTCTAGTAGGGTTTGCGGCAACCCCATTCCATATCCTTCCTCCTCCTAGCGCGCCGCCATACCCCCACTCCCATGCAATCTGGTCCAGGCCCGACCCTCCCAACCTTCCTCCTCTCCCACATGAGCCCCGCAACCCACTACATCCTCTTCTCCTTTCCACAGTGACGCAGCTCCCGGCGTGCTCCCCCTTGTTCGCTGTGCAACCCAGCCTCTGTCTACCAAAGACCCAGCCTCCCCCCTATTTTTCTTTCTCCTCATTGGCTCTTCCTTCTCCACGCTGTTTTTTTTCCTCCTCATTTGTCTTTCATTCCGGCTCCCCTGCACGTGACCAGCCGACTTCCCTTTTTGCCTTGCCTCCCCGCTCAGACCCGACGCACCCCGCCGCGTCCCTGCCCTACAGCCGCTGTCCGCTGCCTCAGACTCCTCTCCCTATGCACAGTAGCCAGTGCTGCGGCTCCTCCCTCTCCTCCTGTAGCTGCATCACCCCTTCCCTCCTGCCTCCTTCATCCATCACGCACCCGGCGCACCCCGGCCTCTGCCTCCTGCCCTGCTCGGTCCGTCGTTGTGCCCTGGCCAGCCCGCTCGGCCTCCCCTGCCTTCGCCCCTTCCTTGCACCCACTCTTTTCCCCTGTAAAGGTTTGTTTCATTTTAATTTTACTTTTACTTTTATTATTATTATTATTATTATCAATATTATTATTATTATTCCTATTATGGTTGTTATTATTATTACTATTATTATTATTATTATTACCATTATTTTGTTATTATTACTTTTATTTTTATTATAATAATAATAATTATTTTGTTGTTACTATTATTATTATTAGTATTATTATTAGTATTATTATAATTATTATTCACATTATTATTGTTATTATTATTATTATTCTTATTAATAATCTTATTGTTATTATTATTATTTTTTTATTATTAATCTTATTATTATTATTATTATTATTATTATTCTGTTGTTATCATTATTATTTTTATTTTTATTTTTATTATTAATATTAATATTATTTTTATTTTTATTAATATTATTACTATTATTATCTTCATCATCGTACTCTTGTTGGATCATGCGTTTTAATTGATGGTGGGTTTTTATTTGTTGGCTTAGGACTTTTAGGACCCACGCAGGGCGTTTCCGAGTGAGCGCCATCGCCGCGCCTTGTTTCCGAGGTTCCGTTGTTGTCGCACTTCAGTTCCGAGGTGAGTGTTTCTTATCGCCGCTTGGTTTCGCGTGCTCTAGTGAGTTTTATAATGTGTCTGAGTCCTTGGTATTGTCTATGTAGAGTGTCGGACTTTATCACGTGGCTTCAGACACATGTTGTGCCATCACGCATTGGTTCCAAAGTTGTTTTGTCGTCGTGCTTTGATCATGAGGTAGGTTCCCTTTGCACTACTTTTAAAATTTATGTTATATTATTTCATGTTGTTTGCGCACCATAATTGTTAGAAATAAATATTTTATTAATTTCAATAAATAAGAGATAATATACGATAATTAATTTTTAATATAAGATAGTTAATTTTTAATTGGTTATTTAGTTTGAAAAGGAGCCGTTTATTTGATACACGACACATGAAACATCCTTTTGACGAGCAGACACCCAATAATGAAAGAATGCCCGTTTTTCTTTTAAACATAATTTGCGGAATATAAAATAGAGTTCTGGTTTAATGAGAAATGATTTCTTTTGAAGTGTTAACAAGTACTTTGGTTCTTTTAAGAAGTTCACTGGTTGGTTCTTAAAGGTAATTTGGAAAAAAATGTTTTGGTTTGGTTTGGTTTATAAAAATATTGTCAGCTTGTGACGTAGTGTTTTTGGGGTTCTTTAAACGGTTTAAAACTGGGTTTTGTCTCATAAAGAAGTTGTACCTTTATTTGAGTAGTGTTTGTGAAATTTATTAAATGCCCGTTTGGAACTTTATGGAAAGCGATGAAAATGTTTTGAAAAAAACACTCTTAGGATGACTCTCATGCCTTGGTTGCAATTGATTGTTTGGGAGGCCGCGCTTAGAGGCTCCCGGGTACTTGAGTAGTTAAAGGCAAGAGGTTGTCCCATGGAGTGGCTCGGGGGATGCCTGTTGTGCTTCATATATCGATATATCTGATTGGATGCTCGGTTGGCATCGGTTGGCTCACCCCCCTTTTTAAACACTTGAGACATGGGAATCTGGCAAATTGAGAGAATATTCTATGAATGATTGCAGCACTGGTAGGTTATGGTACTGACCAGTGGCCCATAGTAGGTGGATATATTGGGTTTATTACTATGGGATTTGCCCTCGACCTGTCCGAGAGTGGATGGTCGATCGTATTGTGCATTTTGATTTCATCGTGACATGTCAATAAGGATGATTTCTCATGTATTGGTGTCTTCTGGTTTATTCTCGATCTCCTAGGTTCACCCATGTCTATTCAGCTTTTTTTTCTCACATGTATACCTACATTGCCCTTGCTGTATGTTTTACATTGTGCATTCTGGTGTATTGTTTCCCTTGGAAAGTGATAAATTGATTTTGATTATGTTTCAAAAAAATTGTTTTCAAATGAAAGTGTTTAATCCCCTTTGTACAAATTTGAAATTTTAAACATCACATTCTCCTTTTCTGAAATGTCAATGAAACTAATGAATTGAACCCAAATTTAAAAAATGGCTAAGGGCAATGGTTCGTACATTGTTTTTAAGTAGAATATTATTAAAAACATACTTTTATAGATTATAGTTAAAACTTGAAATGATGTTTCTTTTATTTTAAAGGTAGTGCATTGGGAATAGGTATCGGGATAACCTATTGAGTTTTAATACTCACACCCATAGTTCTTTTCTGTTTTCAGTGTTTTTGCAGGCTATAGCTTGAGTGCGCTCGCCTAGGGCGACGCTTGATCATTGAGTCGGAGAGTGACCCGCGAGGTCGCACGGAGTTTGTTCGGACATCGTGTTTGGTCAGTTTGATTTTTGGTTGTTCCTATTTAGTCACTTTGTTTGGTTTATCTTTTCTGCGCTACTATGTATTATCTTTGCAGCCTTATTTTTATATATTGGGAAAAATCGTTCCCATAGCCTCTGTTGATGCCCGGGCGCTTGTCGCCAGCCGGGGAGGATCGGGAACGCCTCTCAGGCCATGTCGCGGACCGACTCGGGTGACCGGTTCAGGGTCGACCCGGGTTGGTCCGTGACAATGTTATTACCTAACTAGGTAAAGGATAAATAGTAAATAACTACACTAATAAGATATATTCATTCAAGTATTGGAAAAACTTTTATATGACCATCATATAGAAGTAAGATCCTTATATAGGTCTTAACCAACATTCATTCATTAGATAGTACATTTAATAACATATATATTAATACTAAAACATATTTATGAAATCATCATATTAATTAAACACCTATATCATAGATGTTTAATATTATGAAATTTGATTTTTAATTATATATAGTGGAGGTGACTTAAATGCTTACAAATTAATATTTATCTTCCATCAAAAGTCAGTGGATGTGATACGTTGTAGCAAAAAACACATCACTATCATACTATATGATTGGTTGTAGGTAATTCCATTTTATATTATAATATAAATATGATATACCTATATCACCTCGTATGATATATTCCAAGTGAATGATAAACACAATGGATTTACGTAATATCTCCTTTCATCTCCCTCTTATATAAAATCGTATTAGACTTCATTTCATTTCACCTTATATTGTTTCTAATAAAAAACATGTGAAACCTTATCCCAAAATACTTTTGTATAACATCCAAAAAAATATTGGAAAATATACCATTAACTTCACTATGTATTATATCATATGATCTACCAAGTGAATACCTATAAAAAACTCCTTTGGGATAAAATCTGAAAAACATTAAGAGAAGTTATTTAGGTCAAACTCAATTCACAACCAATCACCCAAAAAATGAGACCCCATATTATTTTTTTAAATTGAAAATAAATATGAATCAACAAATCCATAAATGTATGAAAATATAATACTATAGCAATGTATCAATGTTATTCAAAATATAAATGGACATGGCATGATCTCCATAAAACACATGTATCTCGGTACCTATGTCTACAATAAACATCATATACAAGAATGGATTCTCATATAATCCTTTTATCTAAGTAATTTAGTGACCACAAGACATGAATTACCTAAATTTCATATAGCTAAGTCACACATTCTTGATTTTTTGAGTAAATACTGACCCAACTGATGAATATATCACATTCCATTCACCTTTATAGATGAGAACATCCCTTGTCCCTCTTCTGAATACATTTTCACATCATATATACTATTTAGACACAACTGTAAACTTCCTTAGTTTATCTGAATCAAGGGCCTTGATATTTTACTCATCATACAAGAGGAAAATTCTCATATTGGTTATTATCCATCTGATGAAATTATCAGCAACATACTCAACCACTCCAGATTAGTTAAGCCTCAATGCTTGCATTAGAAAATTATCTAAGTATTATGGTTCTCATAATTGGTATCTTTCCAACATTAGGTTATGTGGACTATTAATATGATCCATTCTTCCCTATTATACCATGGACATAGTGTATGACACTCCATGTAGTATTCTTCATTGTTCATATAGATCAAAAACACATTTTTTCTTATGATCATATTCCATATCTTAATACAATAATCATACTCATACAAACCTTTAAATTTATTTATAAAATATAATTATTCATGCCAAACATCAGTTAGGGATAACGCAGAGTCATTCTTTGAGAGGTAAATTATCATTACACTTCATGAAATGTATATTAGTATATATATGTGTTGAAAATTTGAAATAATGATAAATTATATATTAATTTTTTATATAAAAAGATACATTTTATATTAATAAACTTTTTCATGTATACTTTAAAAAAATATACATATGAATCTATGTAATATATTATATATGATACTCTACTAGATAGACCTTATGTTTTCTAAACTTTTAAGTTTTTTTAAACTCATTAATTCTCTATTTATTTCATATCACATCTTTATGTGACCATATGATAAAACCCTACCACTAAACTATTTGGTGAGAAAAATATATGATGAAGGAATATTCGAGTAATGATGACATTTCCGAATAATATTTCTAATGTTAAAATCCATAAACATATTCAAACTCCTATTGTGATTTTTCTACTTTGTTATCATTCTATGTACATCATCTTCATTCTTGTAAGAATTTCCATAAAACATTTTCCTAGAAATATAATGTAACTAATTACATCATAAATTCACCAACACATCCTAAAATATTATATAATGAGGTGAAAATCACTTTCAATCTTGATTGGAATAATCTAATATTGTTTAACTTCATACAATCATAACGTACAATCGTACTCTCAATATCTTCTTAGGACTATATTCTCTTTAGAATATCACAATAAGAAAAAAAACACCATTTTATTTGGAAATAACTTACATTTATATAGAGTAGGAATATTTAAAATGTAAATTATTGTATACATATCAAATATGATATTCTTTTTGTTTATAGTTTTTCTGGAAAAAAATATTAATATTCAAAAAATTCCACTGATGGTAGTGGAATATCAATTCATTATATTTTATCAAATTTCCAGATAAATTTTTTGATTAAATAAAACATTTTTATTATTTTACCATTTTTAAAACTAGTTATAAAATCAATGAAATCATAAATCATTTGTAAAATATCATACTATTCATAAAAACTCTATGTTATCAAACAAAATCTATTATAACACAAAGTAAATGAGATAAATATACACATCATTAATTTATATCCATATGAGATTAATATATTCCTTCACATTAAAATATTTGATGTATTAACTCTTTAGTTCATCACTTGAATGAGAAATACTTGCTTCACCAATTCTTGCATTGATTTTGAAATTTTTTATATTTCCAACATTTTAAAAGTATACATATAGAATAACATAATATTAAAAAATAATAATTAATTTCTATACCACTAATATTTGATATGGACATTCCATTCAATTTCACAAACTAATTTAAATATTTTATGAAACTTCATCCTATGGACTCATATACCTCCTTCAGAAATTCACATAGAGGTTTCTATGACCATGACTCGTTAGTTGAAGAAAATTAATTGACATTCCAACTAACTTTTATTCATGAAGTTTGAACTTTTACCCACTTATATAGTCAATAGAACATCAAAACGTAGAAATCACTTACCAAATTTCATCTATTCTCAACACATTTATAATATAGGTTAATAATTTCTTTAATACATTTATATTTCAAAAAACGTTTTTAACGATGAAATTATAATGAATTCCACAACCAAATCAATCCTTAGAGGTAATATTTAGTCTCATATGTCCATTAATATACTCCATTATACTGAGAGTATTTGTAGATACTAATACCCAATAGTTCCTTTTCAATCTAATTCTTTTGAAACCGTAGGTGGATTATTCAATGCTTCTCATAAGAATCTATATTTATTCATTGAATAATTTCAACAGAAGGATACTTAGGAAGGTGTTTCTCTAATGCATAGAAGAAATGTTCTTAACTAGGAAAATTTTCTTATTTTAAATTTATTAGGATTTACTTACATTAAGATTATAATTTTAAAGTATTAATCCTGAAGACATTTTTGATAATAATTTTTTATTCTTTTCCAATAGAATCTTTGATCAAATGATATCTGTTTTTATAAAAATTTAATAAGGAAGTGTTTCCACTAAAATTATAACTAATTTTGGATTCATTAAATCCATTATTGTTCCAAGATCAAAATATCACTTTGTAATGAGTCCAATTTAGTGTGCATATCTCCTCACATCTATTTATGTAGGCTATTATTCAAAAAATATAATATATGAATCTTGGATAATTTAGTAGACAATCATTTTCCCAAATCCATCTCGGATGACCTGACATATCACCCAACCCAGCATGACACTAGGACATAAGTTCATTATTGATCCCCATGGGTTGGAAACTAGTGAATTGCTATCAAGACAACACACTTGGTAATAGTTTTAACCTCATAAACTAAGCAAACACCTCACAGACACCACCTAGAATTATTTGATGACCCATCTTTATATTGTATTCCCATGTATCATTGTAAACAATTTCAATAATAATGAACATCCAAATAGTGAAAAACATGTCATAATTAGTAATGAAAAATCATAATCTAAACAATAATATAGACTAAACATAAAATAATTTTCAACATAACCTATATTAAAATATATCCAAAGAAGTTTTCGTGTCATTGAGGCCGATAAAACATCCCAAAAATTAAACTAAATTCAAACACAAATAGCTCACTACTAACCATCTCTATGTAACCCAGAATAACTAACTATGTACCATATTATCCATTATTGGAATAACACAAACATAAATCTAGAAATCTTCCATGTTGTATGAACCTAATTTAAAACATAAAATTTTCACACACACACCAGTGTATATATAGGGTTTGAAAAAATATCCCAAAAGGATTCCACAACAGTGTATATGTAATTAATTTCAAAATTAATAATATAAATTATAGATTGATAATTGTTTATAAAATAGTTTTTCTACATAAAAAATCATAATAAAGAAAATTATCTCATGTTATTAAATTTTTTTCAAAAAACCAAGGTACAACTATTTAAAAATAAGAGTTACTAAACTGACTTAAAACCATAATTTTAAAACATACCATTAATTCAATTTTTTTATTTAAAAACACTTTCAAATTTAAAAATTAGTACATTTAAACTAATGACAAAAACCAATACTATAATTCCCTGACCATAGTTACCATGAATCAGTACATTATTACATAACATTTTCATGATCACAAAAGATAAAGTCTCAAATGACTGATCAGTTTGGTAGCCTTGGAAACACTAGATACATTCATAAGTCTTACATTACATCATAAAGTGAAAAACTACAACAAAAAAGTCTCCATAGTCCACCCTCATATCCCCTCAGACTATCTGTGCAGGTCAGTCATAAAATACTTCTTCACATCATGGGAAAAATAAAACATAGAAACGGGTGAGATCGTATACTTAGTAAGTATAACAATATAGCAGAAATGTTCATAAATAATCATAAACATTTAAGGAAATGTATAAAAAAAACAAAATACTTTTAAACATAAACTTCAGTATAATATGGAAAAAATAAAATGAAATAATTCCATTTACTTATTCACATGGATATTCTACTAGTCTAATAATCACACGCAATATCAATAACCACTTTTATAATGATGGAATGCATAATGCCAGACCATCATAACAACATAGTCAATACCTTGTTCCAAGACTAAACATAATATTTTGTCAAGGACTTATGCCAAGACACTAGTTTGTCTCATGAGACCTACTGATGCATCGAGAAGCTATAGCGGGCTCGACTCGTAACTTACTAAGTCCAATACATTACTCATATGAACAGGTTTAAACATAACATAAACATTCGTATTAAAAAAAGAATATAAAATTTTAATACTTTCTTCACAAACCATTAATTGTATAAAAATAACACATCCACAGTCAAACATATCACAAAACCTTCAATACAATATGGAAGTTTCATATCATAATAAATCAACATCAAATAAGCATAAAATCCATCAAAAGATGTTGACATTCAAAACTATTTGAGATGAATATCTCTTTTTTGAAATCATTTAAAAGTCAAATAATTATAAAAGAAAAACGTTTACTTTGAAAATATTCTTATAATATTTTAAGGGAAGCTTCGACGATTTTATAACGGAGGAAAATAGCTGCACCCGCCGTATAAGTTAAAAAATACATTCTTACCAGAATTCTGTCGAAAATGTTAAAAAAGACATTATTTTGAAAAAGACAAAAAGATTCCTTTATAAACATATTATAAAAAGTCAAAAAGTGTATAATTTACTTTACCCCAAAGACTATAAAATAGTAAGAATGTTTTTAAATACATTTTTAGGAAACATGGATGTGGATGATAAAGAGGTCCCAGTAGATAATTACATTTAAACAACCTCGGATAATGAAGAGATTGTGAAATAAACCCCTCCCTTGTACTTTTCATTGGTCGAGGGTAGGTTAAAATCCTATATAATGGTGAAATAATTGTTATTAAATTAAAAAAGAATCATATATATTAATATGATATCATATATTATCATTTAACATTGTTTTGTTAATAATATCTTAGAATTATCGTCGTTTTGGGTGTTAACAGATTCATTTTCCTTTATATTCATCATTATGTGAGTCATATTTGTTATGGATGGGATGTATTTTATTGATATCCATAATTATATAATGTCTTTATACATTATTTTTAATCATCAAATGAAAATTAATCTTCAATGGATATGATGGGGAATGAATCTCATCGCGTTCGTGGAGACGGTAATCCGTGCGTATGCATGAGCGAAAATATCATTATTTTGATATTAAAATAATATATAATCAGATGTTATATCATATATAAAGAATCATTATCATTTTATATTTGTTATTTACATTAATTAAATATCATTATTATACCCATCCATGTAATAATGTATTGAATAACAATTACACCACGACATGGAGACGATAATCCGTACGTACGCACATATGGTGACATGTCATTCAAAGGATGGATAGAATAATTAATATGGTTGTAACATATTTATAATAACATCACAGTATACATAATATACTGGATTTATTATTTTAGAATGGAAATAACAATGAAAGAAGAAGTGGAAGAAGAAAAGAACTTGATAGAGGGTGGTGAAATTATTACCTCTTCTTCGGGTTCTTCCTTTTGATTTGATCAAACGATCTCCTTAAGTTGGATTTATGAATAACGGAAGGAATCTATAATGAATTGAGGATAGTTGAAAGGGTATTTTGGCAGAGGTTGGCCGATCCAAGTGGCTTTGAATGTGTTAATTAGAGAGAAGCGGGAGTGCCCTTTTATAAGAGGGGTGAGGGGCACCTAATAAAAAACTAGAAATATTATTTTATAATAAAATCATATTCAGTTTTTAATGGATCCAAAATGAATTATTTAAAGGATAAGGTGTTAAAGGGTCTAAAACCACTCAACCAATTGGATTTAGACAGGTTTGGGTAACTATATTAACTTTATCTTTTAGATTTAACTCTTAGTTAAGTAGTTTGACATTTAACATGTCTCTTTGTATTTTTATATTATATGGTTACTAAACATACTATATACTTCCACAAGAACCCCAATTGGTTAATTAATGATTCACCTATTATTATATAAGTCCTTCTTCTGAACATTATATTTTTACGAATATAATATCAATTAATAATATAATATTTGTTTTAAAACACTTTTATGTCAATGTCGACACTATTTGGTATTTTGTTTTCTCTAAATTCATAACATCATTATTACTTCGAAAAAAATTCATATAACCAACCCTAATATGTCATATTAACCTATAAAATTAGTGGAATTCATAAAAAGTCTCAAATTTCATTTATTTCGGTATTTATAATATCAATTATTTTAACATTTCATTAAGGTAATTACGGCAT
Organism: Viscum album; assembly: GCA_963277665.1. Lineage (NCBI taxonomy): Eukaryota > Viridiplantae > Streptophyta > Magnoliopsida > Santalales > Viscaceae > Viscum > Viscum album. Next base: position 625,985,515 of record OY728134.1, on the reverse strand, counting down.
CAGCATTGTGTCATAAATAAATTAAATTATTTAATATATAATTTTTTAAATAAAATAACATTATGTATAAATTCTTGTAAGATTTATAATGATTTTATATAATCTCATTTATCTTATGTATAAACCTATATTAAAAATGTTTTAGTTATTAAACATTAATTTTAACACATTTAACTCTTCTTTGAAATTAATAAAAATAAATGTCCTAATCTAATCCAAGTGGACCAAAGAGGTTAATAATTTATTCCTAAGGTTTTTTTGGTCGAATTATACTTTGAAAATATAATTAGTACATTTTTTATGGTAATAATAATATAATTTTTTACCCTTAATTACCCTGTTTACTTTTAACCGTGGAAAATAAAAGTAAAAAGTTATTTTTCACCAAAAATTATTTTTATCTTATTGAACCACATTTTATTACTTGATATTAATTTTGTCTCTTTTATTTTCTAAATTACACTCATAGAAGTGGTGAAATTATGTTTTATGTGAATTTGCAAATTCTCCTAGGAGATGGGTAAAAGATAGTAAAAAGTTCAATAAAATTTTTATATATCTAAAATTAGTATAAAATGACTCCAATGAATTACATTGAAATTATATAGGTATTATGTATCTATTTTTAACTAGAATAAATTTAAATAAAATAATTACTTATTTAAATAAAAATTTGGTTTTAAATTATAACTCAATGATTTTCACTATTCATCAAAAATTAAATGTTTTCAAAAAATACCAAAAATTCACCCTAAGCTTATTTTGATATTCCAAATACAAAAATGAAGTCCATTTTGAAAGTTAAAATTTATAAAATTTTAATAATTGGGTATTACTATTGATAACGGCTAGTTTGATTGGTTGTGGTGTGTTAGAACTCGAAGTTGCGTACAACACACGCTACTATATTATTCAAAGAGAAGCATGTCGTAGAAGCTTGGTGTGTTACATTCTCTCCTCCTTAAAATAATTTCATCCTAAAAATTTTTATAATATTACTACATAAAATGATTTAGGTTGTTCTTAATCATAAGTTCCTCAGGTTCCCACGTTGCCTCTTCCATCTTATGGTTTCTCCATAAAACATTTACCAGAAGAGTCGTCCTGTTTCTCAGTACTTGTTCCCTTGTACATTGAACCTTGATAGCCTCTTCGAAATAAAACAGATCAGGAAAACATTCTAATTCCTCATGGCTGAGTACATGTGTTGGGTCAGGCATGTAGTTTATCAACAGTGATACGTGGAACTCATAGTGAACTTTGGAGAGATTTGGCGGCATTTCCAAATGGTAAGCTACAACCCCAATTCGTTCTATAATTTCAAAAGGTCCGATGTACCTGGGACTCAATTTTACCTTCGTACTGAAACGTATAATGTAGAGACCCAAATCTTGGCGCACATGGAAATTAAATTACTTTTCCGGAATACTTAATACATAACAAAAACCAACACCCAAGGATCGTAATAGTTTATTGTCTTTGGAAACTCGGAACAAAATCTTATAATCATTGTGAAAGATATTCAACATCTCCCATAAAGATATTCCCCTTTTGTTTTCCTACCTAAAATATTTCTTTATATCTTGGGGAAAAGAAAACATATAAAGGGTGAGAACAAATGATCAGTAAGGGTAAGCATGGAGAGCATAAAACAACCATATACATTTTAACTTAAAAACATGAACATAATGTTTAAACATCAAAATATTGAGCAATGAGATAAAACATGGAAGTACATAAGGCATAGATAATAATGGAATATCAATCATGATAAAATATAATGGTAATAAAACATGTAATTTTGGTAAACCATTAAGCACATGATATGATTTCCATAGTAGCCGAGGCATTGCTGCCAAAACCATCTTAGTGGACAAAGTCCCTTTCTGAATCGAGTTCACTCCTCATTCCAGTCCTGTATCACTGAACCGGATTAACTTACTATTCTAGCCATGTCTATCTCATGAGATATAAATCGTTACCCAATGAATCGGAGGGAAATATAGGTCCCACCCATCTCATAATGAAATCATTCTACGTGTTCCACAACATAAACATAAATCATTAATCATAACCCAAAGAATAAAATGGGTTTCATAAACATCATCCCCTCATAACATGATCCATATAAAACAAATGGATATTATTTAATAATAATAAAATGAATCCATGTAAATCATAGATATATTATACTTGAAACATACACATATGAAATAATTTCAACTTAGATGGAAAATGGTTTTGATAAAATACTTGAAATGAATTCTTGAGGAAAATATACATTCTTCTTCAAAATAATTTTCTTTTCACAAAATGAAATGCAATTTTAAAAGAAAAATATTTGTTTTAAATAGTCATGAAATATTGTAGAGTAATATTCATGAAAATTTGGCATTATTAAACCATAAAAATCCGTTCTTTCCATATAAGTTACAAAAAGCATTCTTCTCGTACTTTTCCCGTAGAAGTCAAAAGGTACCTCATAGGGTAAAAAAGAAAGAAATTTTCCTTACATACCATGTAGTAAAATTCAAAATGGATAAAAAGGACTTTAAAAATACATGAAAGCATTTTTATAAAACAGGGACATGGATGATAAATATAACCCCAGTAAATACTTACAAATAAACAATTTCGGATAAAAACGAGATTGGAAAAGTTATCCCTTACCTTATGTCTGATATGCTTTGTAGGGATCCGAACCACCTCTATAATGATTTAAATAATTTTATTGAATTATTACAGAATCATATGCATTGTTATGATATCATATATGGTTCACTTATGACTTTATATTACCCGTTCTTTTAAAAAAATCCATGTTAAAGCAGGGTTTTGGGTAAAATCATTTCATTTGTCGTACGTGTTTTGATTTGTTGTTCTTGATATTATTACTCATATACTGATTTAATTAATTAAAAAATGTAAAACATGATTTATATATAATATATATTCAGAATATAAATATATATAATTGATCTATAAATGGAAAGAAATACACTGTTCATGGAGACGGTAGGTTCTACATACGCATTAACACTATTTTTGTTTCCATATTAAATTGAATAGAAGTAAGTAAATAACATATAAATAAGTCAACTATAATTAATATTTAATATATTATATGATTATTTAATATATATACTTTATAATCATTCTTGAATTGTTAACTTGGAGAATGAATCTCCTCGTGTCATGGAGACGGTAATCCGTACGTACGCTCGAGCGATGATATCGTTCCCATAATTATTGAATGGAATTAGAGTGGATGATATAATATCTCAGAATTTGTATCATGTTATAATTACCAAATATATATTTATTCTTAACACCATTATACCCATCAAAGTAAGGTGGTGGGGGAAAACAGATTACACCACGGCGTGGAGACGGTATTCCGTACGTACGCACGCGCGGTGATTTCATTTTCCGTGGGATGGATAGAAGGTGAAATGGGGTTGTTTAATATTTATAATAACATATCAGAATATTAATGATACTTATGTTATTACTTTATAATGAATCAACTAAATAAGAATAAGTTGTAGAAGAAGGAAACTAGAAAGAATCGGTAGAAGAGATTACCTCTTATTCGACGCCCCTCTTTTAAGCTTCCTCTTAAGGAACTAGAGTTGGTATTTTGAGAATACCAGAACCTCCAGAATGTTTCTAGGGAAGTGTAGAAGTAAAATAGGCATAGTTTTTAAGATCTTGAAGGCTCAATGTGTTGTGAAGAGTAGAGGGAGGAGGTGCCCTTTTATAAGGGAGGAGAGGGGCGCCTTTAGAAACCTCAAAAATATTAATTTATAATAAATTCAAACCCCACATAAAAACATCCAAAAAGACTTGAATCTAAATCTTAGATTAGATAGGTTTGTAATCCCATCAACCAATAAAATTTATACATGTATGGAATTTATTTTAAACATTATCAACTTTATTTATCCTTATTTAATCTATTTAATTTTATTTGTGATAATAAGATTGTAAATTTTAAATTGTTATAACTAATAACTTATGTGTTGTTAATTTTCCATAATTGGATAATGTATGACATTATAGACCATATAAATTTTAATTTATAATTTTTAAATATTTTTTTTATTTTTAAACAATTTTATATTATGTTATTTTTATAAGATAACAATATTGTCAATTTTAACACTATTAATTTCTTTGAATTTAAATGAAATCTACACAGAAGATATGTTCTAAATAAAAGATTTAGTAGATTAATAACATTTCATATTTATCTAAAAATTAGTGTAGCTCATTTAATAGTTCATATATTAATTATTTTAATATTTTTAAAACCATTTATTTGATATTTTAATAAATAAAATAATTTCAACATCACTATTTTTTCACCTTTAATGATAATTATTGAATCCCTAAAAATTCTAAATAAATTCACATGATGTAGATACTTTTAGTTGATTTCTAGAGACTATTCATTTTTTAAGTTTCATAAAGTTTATCACTAAATTACAATTATTGTACTTATAAGATTTAGGAGAGTGACATGTTGTAACTTTCTTTGGTTTTAATAATAATTAAATTATTTTCATGGTAAAAAGTCCATAAAATGAATCTATTTCGACCCTTAGGTGATATGGGTCTACTTTTAGTCATCCAATAGAATGTTTTCAGGTGTTAGTATAATTTTATAATCTTATTTTTTCCCTTAATTACCCGATTTAACTTTAACTGCAGTAAACAAAAATTACCGTAGTTACTATTAATAATAAAAAAAATAAAAGTAACCTATTTACATAATTTGGACCCTCTGAATTCAAATATGGAATCCATTTTTGAAAATTCAAAACACAGAAGTTTCATTAATTAATTTAAAATTAATCCCGTTGTTAAGAAAAGGGTTTTAAAAGTTAAAACATTGCCAAAGATTGAAATGTTTTTACCTATGTATTCAATGTAAAATTAATGCTAATCACATAAATTATATTAAATGGTAAAAGTATATTCTATTTATACTTTAAAACCATTAAATTTTATAATTTAACCATATAAATAATTATGATGAAAAAAGTTGTTTTTAATTAAAATATAACGTCTTTTTTACTATTCATTAAAATATGAAAGTTATCAGAATAATATGAAAAATTTATCCAAAGTAAATTTTTATATCCTGATTTCAAATAAGAATTTTTTTTTCAAATTTAACTTATAAACATGTCAAAATATATATTTAAAGTGGGTGCGCCATCAAAAGGCGGCAAAACTATATTTTTTGAAAAATAATTATTTTACCCAAAAATTTTATTTTGTTCTCATACCATATTCTAGAAAATGTGTAAGATGAATAATAATGTTATAAAATTAAAAATTTATTTAATACTATTTATAACATCTAGTCCTTAATAATATTATAACAATATATCATTGTTTAGTGAAACCTAGTATTGCGCACTACATATGCTATCGAGGAAGGTCGTGATTGCGTGTAACGCAAGCCAAGTCAAGTTTCCGTGTAGTGCAAGCTACCTTTGTTGTTTCATATAACATATTTAAAACTTATTTCATTTATACATTAAACAAAATCTATACTTAATGTTGCATAGAATAATTTATACAAAACTAACTTGAAATTGTGTGCAACACGAGCCAAGAATAGTGTTGCATATAGAGCAACCTAATACAGTGTTGCGTATAGCACAAGCTAAATTTGGTGTAGCATACAACACAAGACATCAGTGAAATCAAAAATAATAGTTCTCATAAAATCTCAGGTAGTTACATTCTACCCCCCTTAAGACAAATTTCGCCCTCGAAATTCGTCGGGGTTGTAAATGGTTTACTACTTGGAAGTTTATTTCATAAAACACACATCATAAAAAGTAATACTAAAACTTAATTTTAAAAAGTGAAGTGTGAAACATAATGGTTACCCAAATTAACTCATCACTAGGTTTCGACATAGGAGAACATAGGTCGAAATATGGATATGGAATAAAAATATAACCATAAAGTTCCGATGGATAGTGGTAGAGGAAATAGTTATGAAAAAGACAACAATCACAAAGCCATAAATTTGGGATGATCTAAGGTACCATCTGATTCATCGTATATGAGGACACTAGGACAACACATTTGGTTTTCAAGATCATTACCCTAAAGTTGAATAATTTTAATTAGAATAATTACTTACTTTATTTTGGTATAATATCAATGTTTCTCGTGCCTCGAACAATTTCCACTTCATCTCTTAAAGAAATGAAGTTGAATTTGTCTTTTGCGATGTTTTAGCAGATCATGTGATAGAATGATAGGTCATTCCATCTGTCTCAAACATAATGTTAGAAAAAGTAATATATATGGTGAGATTAATTGTATATGGTTCCTAAAATGGACTTATACCTCATATATCATACCACATAATAAAATAAAACTAGCTTCTACTAACCATGGACTTCTTGTAGGCCAATGGTAGGCAATAAAGGCCTGTCACACTTTGGTTGTGGGTTTGATTCCCACAACCTTGTCCGACGCGATGGGTTGTCACCTGTCCTATAGGTTGTCCTTTTTCTAAAACAATTCTATTATAACATTCTAAAAATAATATCGAAAAAAGGTTCTATCCTTAAACAATACTATCTAATGTCCAACATAATCTATTCCAACCTTTAGGCTTATCAAAAATACTTCTGTCCGATTCATAGTATAAAGAAAATGACTACTAGAAATGTCATTTAACAAGCATTTAATACCATCATTTATCCCCCATATATCATAAGATATATCTTGTTGGTCATATACCAAATATGTGAATTCCTTAATCATGTATCCTCTTGAAACATTAATTACAAAATAATCTTTGTGAAAACATGAATGCTGTCAAAAGTGAGCTCTTTCCACATACCAAAATCCCAAAATTTCTATATACTCAAACCATGATATCACTTTGTCCTTATATCAGTCATGAGATCATTAATACCATCAAACATATCATAATCTCATTATCCCTTCATTATGCGCATATCATCTACTTTCCAAAAATATCTGAATAACATTTCATTGTTACCAATACCATTCAACATATACTTTCAAATACTTAAGAAAAATATTAGTTTAACATTCATTATATGTTTCTTTATTCCATAATACCATAAAATTACACAGACAACATAACTCTTTATAAACATACAATCATTCCACTAGCTTCTTAAACCATTGACCGAGCTTGAACAATTCATTCATCTCACATATCATTTGTAGTCTCTTCATTATCATCAACAAAAATACTACCCATACGACCATATTGATTTTCTTCATGAGACTTTCCTTTAGGGAATTTGTTTGAATAATTCCCGTAAATTCCACATTTAAAACTTTTAACCATTTTTGATGTCTTAACAATACCATTAACCTTGTCCATGGTGTTAACTGAACCTTTTCCTTTACAATTACTGGATTTGTGTCCTTCTTTTCCACACCGAAATCATCTTCGAGTTCCTTTGAAACATTCTCCATGATTCCTCTTACCACATGATTTACATGATGGAAATTGAACTTTCTTTCCTCTATGATCATCATGAAACTCCTTATTTCTCTTATTAGGTGAGTCAGGAAAATTACCAAAGTTGAGATTAGTGATAATATTATGAGATTGATGATTAGGAATAATAATGATATATGGACTTCCAAATCCAATTTAATTTGGTTTCTCACAAAGAATATCATTCCATTGTCCATCATATCCTCCATTATCGTGAATCTTCCTGTTTCCAGCAATTTTCTAAAATCCAAAAAGAACAGTGTGAGAGGAAAAAATCAAACTAGGAAAACAAAAAAAATAAAGGGAGAATACCTTCAATATATAACATCATAGGTTTAATTATAAGATCGTTGCCATAATTCTAGGACTATAAATTATACTTATAATTAACATTAGAGACGTCCCTAGACATAACTTAGAAATATCTCTAGGGATCTCACTAAAGTTTTCGAATCCTAGTTTCCAAAGGTTAACTAAACCTTTCCTTTGATACCAACTATATAGACCCAAATCTTGGCATACATGGACATTACATTACTTTTTTGGAATACTTAATACATAAAAAAAACCAACACTAAAAGATCGTAATAGTTTAGTGTCTTTGGAAACTTGGAACAAAATCTTATAATCGTTGTGAAAGATCTTAAACATCTCCCATAAAGATCTTCCCCTTTTGTTTTCTTACCTTAAACCTTTCTTTATATCCTGGGGAAAAGAAAACATATAAATGGTGATTTCAAATGCTCAGTAAGGGTAAGCATGGAGAGAATAAATCAAACCATGTACATTTGAACTTAAAAACATGAACAAAATGATTAAACATCAAAATCTTGAGCAATGAAATAAAACATGGAAGTTCATAAGGCATAGATCATAATGGAACATCAATCAAGATAAAATAGAATGGGAATAAAAATGTAATTGTGGCAAACCATTATGCACATGATATGATTTCCATAGTAGCCAAGGCATTGCTTCCAATACCATCTTAGTGGACAAAGTCCCTTTCTGAATCGATTTCACTCCTCGTGCCAGTCCTATATCATCAAACTAGATTAACTCACTGTTCTAGCCATGTCTATATCATTAGATTAAAATTATTACCCAATGCATTTTAGTGAGATATAGGTCTCACCCATCTCATAATGAAATCATTATTACGTGTGCCACAACATAAACATAAATAATTAATCATAACCCAAAGAATAAAATGGGTTTCATAAACATCATCCATTCATAACATAATACATATAAAACAAATGGATATAATTTCATAATAAGTAAAGTGAAACTATTTAAATCATATTGAAATTATACTTGAAACATACACATATTAAATTATTTCATCCTAGATGGAAAATGGTTTTGATAAAACACTCGAAAAGAATTCTTGAGGAAAATATCATTTCTTCTTCAAAATCATTTTATTTTCACAAAATTCCATCCAATTTTAAAAGAAAATGATTTTGTTTAAAATAATCATGAAATCTTGTAGAGTATGATTTATTAAAATAAGGCGTTATAAAACTGTAAAAATCTGTTCTTGCCATATAAGTCAAAAAAAATCATTCTTCTCGTACTTTTTCCGAAAAAGTCCAAAAGTACCCCGTATGCTAAAAAACAGATTCCTTACATACCATGTAGTAAAAGTCAAAAATGGTTAAAACAGAATTTAAACATACATGAAACCATTTTTAGAAAACAAAGGCATGGATGATAAATATAACCCCAGTAAATACTTACAAATAAACAATCTCGGATAAAAACGAGATTGGAAAAGGTATCCCTTACCTTATGTCTGATATGCTTCGTATGTATCCGAACCTCATTTATAATGATTTAAATAATGTCATGTAATTATTAATGAATAATATCCATTGTTATGATATCATATATGGTTCACTTATGAATTTATATTACCCGTTCTTTTGTAAATTCCATGTTAAAGCAACATTTTGGGTAAAATCATTTCATTTATCGTACGTGTTTCGATTTTTTGTTCTTGATATAATTACTCATATCCTGATTTACTTGATTCCAAAATTTAAAACATTATTTATATATAATATCTATTCAGAATATACATATATATAATAGATCGATAAATGGAAAGAAATACATCGCGTCGTGGAGACGGTAATCCGTACGTACGCACGAGCGATGATTTCATTCCCATAATTATTGAATGGAATTAGATTGGATGATATAATATCTCAGAATTAGTATCATGTTATAATTAAAATATATATAGTTATTAATTACACCATTATACCCATCCATGTAAGGTGGTGGTGGAAAAACAGATTACACCACGGCATGGAGACTGTATTCTGTACGTACGCACGCGCGGTGATTTCATCTTCCGTAGGATGGATTGAATGAGAAATGGGGTTGTTTAATATTTATAATAACATATAATTATATTATTGATACTTATGTTATTACTTTATAATGAAACAATCAACGAAGAAGAAGTTGAAGAAGAAGGAAACTTGAAATAATCGGTAGAAGAGATTACCTCTTCTTCGATGCACCTCTTTTAAGATTCCTCTTAAGGAACTAGAGTTGGTATTTTGAAAAGACCAGAACCCCCAGAATGTTTATAGAGAAGTGTAGAAGATAAATGTGCAGGGTTTTTCCGAGCTTGAAGGCTCAATGTGTTTTGAAGAGGAGAGGGAGGAGGTTCCCTTTTAAAAGGGAGGAGATGGGCACCTTTGGAAACATCAAAAATATTAATTTATAATAAATTCAAACCCCACATAAAAACATCCAAAATGACTCAAATCCTAATATTAGATATGATAGGGTTGTAATCTCATCAACCAATAAAATTTAGACATGTATGGTATTAAGTTTAAACATTATCAACTTGATTTATCCATATTTAATCTATTTAATTTTTTTTGTGGTAATAAGATTCTGAATTTTAAATTGTTATAAATAACTAATTATGTGTTGTGATTTTTCCATAATTTGATAATTTATGAAATTTTCAACCATATAAATTTTAATTTATAATTTTTAAATATTTTTGTGATTTTTGAACAATTTTATATTATGTTATTTTTATAAAATAACAATAGTGTCAATTTTGACACTATTTATTTATTTGAATTTAAATAAAATCCACAAAAAAAAGATATGTTATAAATAAATTATTTAATAGATTAATAACAAGTCATATGTTTCTATAAAATTATTGGATCTCATTAAATATTTCATATAATATTTAGTTTAATATTTTTAAAACCATTTATTTGATATTTCAATCAATAAAATAATTTCAACATCAATATTGTGTCACCTTTAATGATAATTATTTAATCCCTAAAAATTATAAATAAATTCACATGATTCAGATAATGTTAGTATATTTATGGATACTCTTCATGTACTAGGTTTCATGCAGTTTATCACTAAATTAAAATTATTATACTTATAAGATTTAAGAGAGTGACATGTTGTCACTTTCATTGGTTTTAATATTAATTAAATTATTTTCACTGTAAAAATTACATAAAATGAATCTATTTTTACCTTTAGGTGATATGGGTTGACTTTTAGTCATCCAATAGAAATTTGGCAGGTGTTAGGGTAATTTTATAATCATAATTTTACTCTTAATTACCCGATTTACCTTTAACTGTAGTAAATAAAAATTATCGTAGTTATTATTCATAATATAAAAAAATTTAAAGTAACCTATTAACATAATTTGGACCCACATAATTCAAATATGAAATCCATTTTTCAAAATTCAAAAACATAGAAGTTGTAGTAATTAATTTAAAATTAATCCTGTTGTTAAGAAATCGGGTTTTAAAAGTTAAAACATTTCCAATGATTCAAATGTTTTTCATATGAAATCAATGTAAAATTAATGGTAATGACATAAATTATATTAAATGGTAAAAATATATTATATTTATACTTTAAAACCATTAAATATTATAATTTGACCATATAAATTATTATGATGAAAAAAGTTGTTTTAATTTAAAATATAGCGTGTTTTTTACTATTCGTTAAAATATGAAAGTTATCATAATAATATGAAAATTTTATCCAAAGTAAATTTTTATATCCTGATTCCAAAGAAGAATTTTATTTTGTCAAATTAAACTTATAAACATGTCCAAAACTAGATTTAATGTGGGTGCACCATCAAAAGGCGGCAAAACTGTATTTTTTGAAAAATACTTATTTTACCCGAAAAATTTATTTTGTTCTCATACCATATTCTAGAAAATGTGTAAGATGGATAATAATGTTATAAAATTTAAAATTTATTTAATACTATTAATAAAGTCTAGTCCATAATAATATTATAACAATATATCGTTGTTTAGTGAAACCCGGTATTGCGTACTACACACGCTATCGAGGAAGGTCGTGATTGCGTGTAACGCAAACCAAGTCAAGGTTGTGTGTAGTGCATGATCCCTTTGTTGTTGCATATAAAATAATTAAAACTTATTTTATTTATACATTAAAAAAAATATATACATAATTTTTCATAGAATAATTTCTACAAAACGAACTTGAAATTGTGTGCAACACGAGCCAAGAATAGTGTTGTGTATACCGCATGCTAATACAGTGCTACATATAGCTGAAGCTAAATTTGGTGTAGCATACAACACAAGACATCAATGAAATTAAATAGAATAATTCTCATAAAATATTGGTTTGTAACATATAACACCCTTCCATGTATATTCCTTCAAGAAAACATGATCTACTACCTGAAATTCCAAATCCTTCATCGGTTATCGGCATAGCTCTTCAGCCTACTTTGAGCTTCTTTGATGTGGTTTTCAATTACCTTCACATTTTCCATCATTTCATCCTCCAGTTCTAGGCCTATGAGTATTCTTTCACCAATATCATCCCAATAGGTTGGTGTGGGACATCTCATTCCATATAATGCTTCATATAGTGCCATCCGAATACTTGAATGGAAGCTATTGTTATAAGAAAATTCAACCAGAGATAAATATTGATCCCCCATACCTTGAATGTAAAGTGAGAATGATCTCAACATGTCTTCTAAGGTTTGAATAGTCCGTTCTGATTGTCCATCAGTTTGGGGGTGGTAGGCAGTGCTCAAAAAAAGTTCTGTATCTATGGATTTCTGATGTCTTTCCCAGAATATTGATGTAAAACGTGGATCACGATAAAAAAACAACCGATAGGGCTACTCCATGAAGTCTCACAACTTCATTAATATATAGTCTTGCTTGACTTTCAAGTGTTAAATCCTCCCTTATAGTAATAAAATGTGATGACGTGGTAAGACGATCAACAATTACCCATATTGCATCGTTCCTTCTAGGAGTCTTTGGTAGTCCCATGAGAAATTCCATCCTAATATTATCCCATTTTGACTCAGGTATGGGAAGAGGTTTCATGACTCCTCTAGGTTGTTGCCTTCCAGCTTTTAGTTATTGACAAATCATACATGTTGACACAAAGTCAGCAATGTCCCTCTTCATGTTGTCCAACCAAAAATGTTCCTTCAAATCTATATACATCTTCGTGCTCCCAGGGTGCATAGAGAAATTTGAACTATGAGAATCGTCCAACAATTCCCTTTTTAGATTAGGTATATCGGGAACACAAATTCTCATCCCAAATTTCAAAATTCCATCTTCATACATAAAGTCACTCAATTTCCAATCATTCAGAGCTTTAATCTTCTTTTGAAACTCTTCATCATCAGCCTGAGAACTTTTTATCCTTTCTAGTAAAGATGGTTTGGAAACTATTTGAAAAAGAATTGATGTTTCACCTTCCATGGTTATTCCCATATCCATATTTACTAGATCCATGAAAATATGATCCCTTTCAACTCTCATCTTGTTTAAAACTCCATGATCCTTTTTGTTCAAATCACATTCAACCTTATTTTCCTTCCTCAGGGGGTACTGTATTGTGAAATCATAATCCTTGAGTAGTTCAAGCCATCTCCTTTGCCTCATGTTGAGTTAGTTCGGTGAGAAAATATACTTCAAACTCTTGTGATCGGTATATATCTCACATTTTTCACCATAGAGATAATGTCTCCATATCTTCAAAGTAAATATTACAGTAGATAACTCAATATCATGTGTAAGATATTTTTGGTTATGAATTTCTAGCTGTTGTGATGTATAGGCAATAACACTATCATTCTGCATAAGGACACAACCAAGTCCTTTCTTCGATGCATCACTATAAATAATGGAACCATCATTCCCTGATGGTAGATTAAAGATAGGAGAATTAACTAATCTTCTCTTCAATTATTCAATTCATTCTTCACACTCTTTTTTCCAAAGAAATTTAAGCCCTTTTCATGTGACCTTTCTTAATGGGTTAGCCAACTAAGTGAAATTCTGGATGAAATGTCTATAATAACCTACTAAACCAATAAAACTGCATACCTCAGTTATACTTGTTGGTGATGACCATTCATGGATTTCTCTTGTCTTAGAAGGATCGACAGGGATTCCATCCTTAGAGATAATATGGCCAAGAAATGAAATCTCATGAAGACAGAATTCACACTTGCTAAACTTCCCATATAATTCATGACTTCTAAGAGTCTTCAGGATAATGCGCAAGTGATTTTCATGATCTTCGTAGATTTTGGAGTATACAAAGATATCATCAATAAATACCACTAAAAATTCATCAAGATATTCCTTGAAAACTCTGTTCATTAGAACTATGAAGACAGAGGGTGCATTAGTCAACCCAAATGGAATTACTGTAAAATCGTAATGCCTGTACCTGGTTCAAAATGTTGTTTTCGGAATGTCTTCCTTCTTCACACACAACTGATGATATCCAGATCGAAGGTCAATCATTAAAAAATATTGAGCTCGATGAAGTTGGTGGAATAAATCATAAATGAGAGGTAGGGGATACATGTTCTTTTTTGTAATAGCATTGATCTCTCTGTAGTCAATGCACAACCTCATAGATCCATCTTTTTTCATAACAAAAAGGATATGGGATTCCCATGGAGAAACACTAGGTAGAATAAATCCCTTATTACTCAATTCCACTAGTTGTTTATTTAGTTACACTAATTACACAGTGGCCATTCTATAAGGGGTCTTTAATATTGGCCTTGAACCATGAATTAAATCAATGGAAAACTCAATTTCTCATTCTGGAGGATGTTCAGGTAAATCTTCTGAAAATACATCAACATATTTTCTCACAATAAGTACATCCTCTATTTAAAAATTCCTTTCCTCACCCACAGTAATTTCATTCTCTTCCTCCCCAATAATTGAATTTAGTTGAGCTACTGGGGGTGAATCTAGATAAGAATTAGGTGGTGACAATTCTTATCTAAAGATAATGTGTTCTTTATCATCATCATCAAAAATAGTAACCGCATTCTTCTTACAATAAATTTTTTCATCATGGTCCGAAATCCAATCCATACAAAAGATTATATCATATTCAATCTTGGGTGTGACGATGAGATTAGCAGATAATGAAAACTTATATGCCCTAATGGGAACTAATTCACAGAACATTGTAGTAATGATACTTCTCTTAGGATATTTTAATGATTACTCCCTTGTTAATTCAAATTGGAAATATCTAATTTTCTTAGAAAATTGGGAAGATATGAAACAATGCAATGATCCAAAATCAAATAATGAATTTTCTAAACTTGAGGAAACCATTAAATTACCCACCACCACCTTTTTAGGAGTTTCTACCTAAGCAATAGTGATAGCATAAGCTTGTCCTTGATACCTTGACCTTTTCTTAGGTAAGTTTCTCTGATTCTTAGGACATTAATTGGCATAATGTCCCATCTCCCTGCAATTGTAGCATTGAACATTAGTAGCTTCCTTCTTCCCCTTACAATCATGAGCTTGGTGGAATTTTTCACCACACTTGTAACAGACTCCCATTCCCTTCAAGAAAGTACCAGGGTGTTTCTTCACACATTTACTGTAGGATGGATATTCAAATTTTCCCTTGTTCCCCTTATTTCCATTTCCAGAGTGTTCAATAAATCTCTTCTTCTCTTTCTTTCCTTTAAAGTCGTAAGAATTTGAGAATTCTTTTTCTATCTTGATAGGACATGAGACAATATCATCGTATGACGAGAAGGATTGTGAGACTAATGTTCAATAGAGAAATGGTTTTAACCCATCAATGAAATGATCAAAAATACTTCTTAGGTTACGTATAGAATCTTCATCATGCCTCTCTGACCTTGTAAAGTTAGCCTCATACTTTGCGACATTATCATCCTCATTTTGCCTCAGACTCAGAAATTGCATTTCAATATCTGCTCAATGGTCATGAGGAAAGTATTTCTCTAAGAAAAACTCTTTAAACTCCTCCCATTCCATATTTGATACTTCATCATCTTCCTTTTTGTTTTGAATCAATGACCACCATTGATCGGCATCTCCAGTGAGGCGGTAAACTACCCTGATAACGTTTTCCCTTTTTCTACTCCCCATGGATTGGAATATTTTTTTTAAGGAATTTATCCATTACTCAGCTACTAGTGGATTTGTACCCCCATTGAATGTTGGTGGTTGTTGTCTCATGAAGCGGTCTAACATCGATCCTCCATGCTGCGGATCAGGGTGCTCCATATGGGTAAGGTTATTATTCATAACCTGAGTGAGTTGTCCAAGTATGATGATTAGATGATCAGAACTAGTTGCAACACCAGCTCCACTATAATTATCTTGTGTAGGAGGGAAATCCCTACATGGAGTGAGTTCATTGATATGGTTTTCATTCCTTCCACTAGGCTCCATATCTAAAAAATTTCATACACAAGATTAGTTTATGAATCACAATACATAAATCCAAACTTGTAAAACACTTAACATAAATTGAACAGTTTATGGATATAATCCATAATCATAAAAATATTTTCTTTGAGGAAGTATATACTCATAAACCCTTCATAATGGTTTGTAAATAAAATGAGAATTATCCTCAGAATATTCCCCATGAGTGTCATAACCAAGAGTGCAGAAAGGCATGTTGTCGTGCACCAGTCCCCATTCGAGTCTATCTCAAAGCGATGTTTTCGGGTTTTACTCCTAGATACATCTACGTCAGAGCTGCCTCTACCTGCTCATATCCAGACAGAGATTTATTGCTCAGAAAACTCACAAAATCTCTACAATACCAAAATTCAAGGATGTTCTTCTATACTAATCCTCAAAGTCTATCTTAGGGCTATGTGCTCTAATCAGAGTTTATCTAAATATAGATTCCACGGTTTGTACTAAACTTACTCAGATACCAACTGTACCCTGAACCTAGTTACCCAGAGTCGGTGCATTATTACATACCATTGGCATGATCAAAAAATATCAAGTCTCGAATGACCGATTAGTTTAGTAGCCTTGGAAACACTAGATACATTCATAAGTCATACATTACATCATAAAGTGAAAAAATACAACAACATACTCTCCATATTCCAAACACATATCCCCTCAGACTATCCCTATAGGTCAGTCATAAAATACCTCTTCAGATCCTAGGAAAAAATAAAACATAGAAAGGGGTGAGCTCAGATACTCAGTAAGGATAACAATATAGCGGATAATTTCATAAATAATCATAAACATTTAAGGGAATGTATAACTAAAACAAAAGCCATTTAAACTTTAAATTTATCATAATATGGAAAAAATAAAATTAAATAATGCCATTTAATTATTCACATGGATATTCTACTAGTCTCATAATCACATGCAATATCAATAACCACTTTCATACTGATGGAATGCTTAACGCCAGGCTATCATAACCACATTGTCAAGGCCTTGTGCCAAGACTAAAAATAGTATTTTTTTCAAGTACTTTTCCAAAGACAGTAGTTTTTCTCATGAGACCTACCCATGCATCAAGGAGCTATTGCAGGCTCTACCCGTCACTTACTAAGTCCAATGCATTCACCATATGATCAGGTTTAAACATCACATAAACATTCGAATTAAAACTATCATATGAAATGTTAATAATTTCTCTATAAACCATTAATGGAATAAATATAACACATCCACAGTCAAACATATCACAAAACCTTCAATATAATATGGATGTTTCGTATCATAATAAATCAACTTCAAATGAGCTTAAAATCAATCAAAGGATATTGGCATAGATGAAATAAAAACCTTTTGAGAGAAATATATCATTTTTCGAAATAATTTAAAAGTCACATAATTATAAAAGAAAAAATTTAATTTGAAAATATTCTTTTAAGATTTTAAGGGAAGATTAGATGATTTTATAACGGCAGAAAATAGGCACACCCGCCTTATAAGTTAAAAAAGACATTCTTACATTAATTTTGTCAAAAATGCTAAAAAGAACCTTGATTGAAAAACGATGTAATGATTCCTTTATAAATTTAAAGGCCCGGACCTCGCCGGTCCACTACATTGTGAAAATGTGGGGTTGGAGGTGTTCCGGGAGGTCAAGGTGACTTATCCCCCAGCCGGAGCCTACCGGTAGCTCGGTCTACCGGTAGCCGCAGCCTACCGGTAGCTCGGTCTACCAGTAGCTCGGTCTACCAGTAGCCGCGCCCTACCGGTACCTCGGTCTACCGGTAGCCGCAGTCTAGTAGTAACTCGGTTAACACTTTGCCAAATTTCTAGTTCTGTGAATAGTATTTCTATCGGTGACCTTCTATCGGTAGACTTGAATAATGTTCTATCAGTGAGGATCTAATGGTAGACTTATGTTTCTATCGGCAAGGTTCTATCGGTGACCTTTTGTTTCCTTTTCCATTTTTTGAGTTCTGTGAACAGTGTTTCCAGAATTTTAAGAGCTACCGATTCCTTCCTTTGCCAAATTTCACATGTGAACAGTGTTTCTAGAATCCTAAGAGCTACCGATTCTTTCCATTGCCAAATTTCACGTTCGAACAGTGTTTCCAGAATCCTAAGAGCTACTGATTCCTTTGCCAAATTTCAGGTGTGAACAGTGTTTCCAGAATCCTAAGAGCTACTGATTCCTTCCTTTTCCAAATTTCACGTTTGAAGAGTTTTTCCAGAATCCTAAGAGCTACCGATTCCTTCCTTTTCCAAATATCACGTTTGAACAGTGTTTCCAGAATTCTAAGAGCTACTGATTCTTTCCTTTGCCAAATTTTGAGAATGTGAACAGTGTTTCCAGATTCCTACAGTTTTGCCCCTTTTGACGTTTTCATTGACATAAAATACTTTTTAAAGCCTTATTTTAAGGGCTCTTAAGGCCGTTTAAAATGCCATAAATCCTATATTAATTTTTCCTAAGACCAGGATGTATTTACATGGTCAAAGCGCATGGGTTAATGTGATCCGTTTTTAATGGAGAATTAACTAGATCTTAAACTATCGCCCCATTAAATCTTCAAAAAGGGACGAGATATAATTTTCCCTTGTTCTTTCCCTTTGTTCTCAACTAAGAGGCACTAGAACCTTTAAATCCTTTCCGTAGGAGTTGCACAATCAATCTTTACTCCTAGGATTGGTTCTGCTCTATTTTGGATGAAATCGAGCCGTGTCGATCAATGTTCGATATAAGGTATGTTGTATCATCGTTCTTTTGGGGTTTATCATCTCCTATCCTCCATTCCATGATTATACCATGTAATTTCCAAGATTCTAATGGGTTTTAGTGGGGTTGGTTGGTACTGTCGTACCGCAGCATCCTCCGATAGATGCAGTTGTCGCGAGGGGAAGATCGTGACCTGTTGTGTGGATAAAGAACGTGAGGAACTGTTTCGGGTAGGGGATTCATGGCTTCTCTAATTGTATATGTGCAATCGTAGAATTAGCATGATTTATCCCTTTGGATCACAATGAAATTGACCTAATTAAATACTTGAACCAGATTAAAAGAATTGGTTGATCGCATGTTGTTTCTTTATACCGTGATAATGGTTTGCCTCATGTTTTCCTATATATAGTGATATCTATGTTTTCTTTGATTTGTTGTTCGTTCATGATAGAAATTGATAATGAACGTAAAGCCGGAATTAATTGTTAATTAATTAGATAAAGATAACGAGGCATGTAAATTAATCTGGTTATTGCCATTGTTTTAGTTGTTCTAATTTGAGGATAATCAAATTAGGGAAGGAAGCATGGTTATTTAATTGTGATAGCTTGCTGATTAGGTATCCGTGATTGGAACCTACGAATAACAAATCTTCTAGTTCAATATGGATTAAAGAACAGATTATGTGGGAATTTCTAAAGGGGTTCTGAGATACCCTCTTGTTTGCTAAAGGGTCAAGAGCCCATGGTTGTGATTTTTGTTTTTCTGCTGCTTGTGTTGTGATGTGAGCCTGGATGGCTGTTGTGATATTTGGAGGCATGGAGGCCTTGTGGTTATGGCAGTGGATGACGCCTAGAGTGGCGATATGCATCAGTTATGCATGTGGGTGTCGGGGAGGACACCAGGGGTGATGGAATGGGATGGATGCGGTTTCGGGATGCTTGTGGTTTTCTTTGAATGTTAATCTGCTTCTCTCTTCCCCACTGCTCAAGGCAGCTGGTCTCTCTACCCTTCTTCCGAAGGAGGCGAAGACGCGCGGGGTATGCCATGTGCTTTCCGTGTTTAGCCTCTCGAGGGAAAATGGGTCTGTTCTCTTTCTATAGGTGGAAAAGACTCGAAGGGTAGTATATCTACTCATTGTGTTAAGCCTCCATTGTGTTTAGTAGCATAGGATGCTTTTCTAGAATGCCTGGGAATGTGGGAAAGTAACTCTATAATGAATTTTTGATTAAATGGTGATAATCCATGGGGATCGAGTTGATGGAATTTAAAGGTGATGTGAATCTAAAAAGGAGCAGTTGATTTTAAATGTGATGCCATTTCAGTTTAATGTGGAATTGTTCATTCTTAATTAATTTTTAATGAATTAATTAACATACATTGGAACAGGTAAAATGAGAATGGAGTAATCTAATAAATCTCTTCAAATGTTTGTGTGCTTATAGGATACCTAGTCTTTGAAGTAGCAGCCTGGAGTCTGAGAGACATTAGCTGCAGTTGTATCTAAGATTAGGTAATGCCCATAGTGTGGATGTGAGTTACATGTATATTCTGTACTTTTTGTGTTTCTATATGCTACTCCAACCTGTTGGTAAGGGAAAATGACACCCCGGGGATTCTAAGCCCTGGGGGGGGGGGGTGTTTTCCCCAACATTCTGATGGGAGGTTGAATGGATGACTACCCCCTTTGGCCCTGCTCTCTTCTCTTGGTAGATACATGTGCCATGAGGCACATCGGTTAGTTACCCCATATATGTGTGTAGAGGGCTGTAATGGCTTGTGGTTATTCACACACATATATTCTAGATATAGTATCCTATGGACTACTATAGGTGTAATGTGTATAGGCTATGATGGCTTGAGGATCCTTACTCAGAGTATGGGCTGTAATGGCTTGAGGTATTATACCCGATGTATGATACATGTTATGAGGGCTGTGGTGGCTCCCGGAAGCTACATGGTTACTTTTGGTTGTGAGGATGGCGTGGTGCTTCGCCCAGGTGTCTGCGGGCAAGCCTATGTGGTGCACGAGGTGCATATTGTGGAGCTTAGCCCAGGTGTCTGCGAGCAAGCCTTTAGAGAGAGATTCACAGGACGTATGTCGTTGGGGAAAAGCGGAAAACCAGTGGGGAAGTAGTAGCGGGGTACCCTTGATATTCTTTACTATATGCTATATTCTTGTATGTGTTACTTGGTGAGAGTAGCCATGGTGAGGTTGGGAACATAGTATACCTGTTTAGGTTACGAGTTAGTTTCACTTATTGTTCACTGGGCTTTAGCATACTTTCTTTACTTTTGCACGAGAGGCTTGGGGAGGATCCTACTGAGTATACTGTTATACTCACCCTATGTACATATAAACTGTTTTTCAGGTCACTTGGAGAAGGTTGGAGATCAAGCTGGTTACTACTAGCTTGCGGTTGGGGGAGGAGCTATTCGGGCTTGTGGTCGCTGCCGTTTCACTTTCTTTTGGGTACTTTTAGTTTTCCCATTTAGTTGTAGTACTTTTGAATGACATTTCATATATGTACTTGGGTTTCTTTTAATATTTCAGTTATGAGTTGGAGTTGGTTGGAGTCTATTCTATCTCTCTTTTCTGTATGTGTGCTCTTAGAGGGTAATGCCTCCCATTTGTATGTTTATTATACCCTCGGTGCTAGTCACCAACCCGGGGCCTACTGGAGGCGGGACTCGGGGGTCATTATCTCCCTTCTCACATTGCCGGCCCAGGAGGGGTACACTTTGTGGGGACGGGGTCGTGACAGATTGGTTTCAGAGGGAGGTTAAGGGATAGGATGGAGTTTGGAGTTAGGCACAGGTGAGGATGCATGGGATGGTAGGGCAACAATGTCATTCATGTTTAGCAAGTGGGGTAAACACTAGAGACCGGAAAAGACATAGGCGTTTAGGGCCCCCTATGATCTGTTTCACGGACCTTTAAGTTTTTGATGGATACTAAACAAAGTGATACCGGTTTCAGGGTAGAGACCTAGGAAAGGATCATGCATCATTATTCTTTGTTCCTGTGTTTGAATGGGTAGACCTTGGGATAGGTAACCTAAACATAATAAAACAAAAAAATTAATTAATGTTGAGTCTTCCATATTCCAGGCTTAGGAGTTCTAACAGTTGTTATTTTACAGGTATGGCTCCAGGTCGACGTCCTCGTCAGGTTTGCGCAGAAGATGCCCAGCAGGCTATTCCAGAAGATCACCACCGAGTAGAGGTTGACTAAGATGACACTTGGAGGAAGACACTTCGAGAGTTTCAGCGCCAGAGTCTACAAAAGTACAAGGGCTCTGTTTCAGATGCAGTCATAGAAGACTGGTTGGAGGAGGTCGGGATAGGCTTCAGTTCGATTCGTGCTCAGAAGGAACACTAGGTTTCCTTGGTTGTGACGATGATGTGTGGAGCAGCAAGGAAATGGTGGTTCTTGTTCCTTGGGGATCGTGAGGAGTCAGCGATCTCATGGGAGGAGTTTTGAGATAGGATTAGAGTCGAGTTTCTTTCATCGACTGCGAAGGCGTCCAGTCTCCAGGAGCTTCTTACCCTTCGACATGGGAGCTCCAGTGTTCGGGAGTTTGGAATCCGTTTCAGGAACCTTCTACGATATGCTTCAGACCTGTTACCAGATGAGGAGGATAGGGTGAGGCATTTCGAGGAGGCTTTGCGTCCAGATATCCAGTGCCAGGTCACCCCATTTATGCTAAAGACATATCTTGAGGTGCTGGCGAGGGCAGAGGTTGTTGAGAGGACTTTGGCTAGGACCGGATCGTCACGAGAGGGGAATCGTCATGATTCCTCACGAAGAAGAGCTGTGGTCCGGGGTTCCTGGTTTTCAGGGCAGAAGAGTTTCCGTTCACCTGGGGGTAGGTCCCAGCACTTCCCATCTCGTTTCTCTGGAGGCAGCAACTCTCAGGCCTATGCCAAGGGATCAAGCGCTTGTTTTTCTTGTGGTGGTCGTGGTCATCAGCAGCGGGAGTGCCCGACTTTTCAGAGCAGTCATCGTGCACCGGGTGCTCCACTCCAGGTTCCTCCATTGAGGCAGTTCCATCCAAGGTAGCAGCAGCAGGTTGCACCAGATTTAGATCACCAGAGGGTAGATGGAACAGGTAGAGGACAGCCCCATGACGCTCCCCATCCTCAGAGAGTAGAGCGCGGCCGTGGTGGTGGTCATCATAAGGGTCAGAGAGGTCGTGGAGGAGGTCGTGGTCAGCTTCATGCTCTAGCGTTGCCAGCCCCAGGCGAGCCAGATGTCTTTCAAGGTACCCTTTTCTTGTTTTCTACCTTGGTGTATGCCTTGTTTGATTCAGGAGCAACACACTCCTTCATATCACCTACCCTTTTCCATGCTTTGGGACTTGAGGTAGAGAGGCTTCTAGTGCCCTTGGCGTTGACTACGCCAGTGGGAGGTCGATCCGACTTGTTTTAAGTATGTAAAGACTGTGAGATATTGTTGGGGAAACACCTCTCTTGGGTAGATTTCCTATGTTTTCGAAGACAACCATATGATTTCATACTCGGCATGGCTTGGTTGTATTCGGTGTAGGCTATTGTGGATTGCTACAGGAAGAAGGTCGTTTTCTTTGATGAAGATGGAGAGGAAGTGGTGTTTTTTGGTGAGATAGATCCTCGAATGAGTCATATACGAGTTCCTTCCTTATCATCCATGATGGCTGGGATGATGGTGAGTTCTTCAGAGGTTCAACAGTTAGCGTTTCCTAGGGTCGTGGAGGAGTACCCTGACGTCTTTCCAGGAGAGGTTGTATCCTTACCCCCTCGACGAGAGATAGAGTTTGGGATCGAGCTATAGCCAGGAGCGTCCCCTATCTCTATGTCTCCATATAGGATGACCCCCTCTGAGTTACGAGAGCTATGTATTTAGCTTGATGGTCTGTTGCAGTGTGGTTTTTTTCGGCCAAGTGTGTCACCTTGGGGTGCACCAGTTTTGTTTGTGAAAAAGGCTGATGGCAGTTTGCGGTTGTGCGTCGATTATCGTCGATTAAACAAAGTGACAATAAAGAACCGCTATCCTCTACCACATATTGATGACTTATTTGATCAACTGAAGGGTGGAAGTTGGTTCTCAAAGATTGACTTGCGGTCAGGATATCACCGAATGCATGTAAAGGATGAGGATATCCCAAAGACTGCTTTCCGTTGTCGTCATGGGCATTATGAGTTTGTTGTAATGCCATTCGGCGTGACGAATGCTCCAGCTGTTTTCATGGGGTTGATGAATGCTATGTTCCGTGAATTCCTGGAAAAGTTTGTTGTGGTTTTCATCGATGACATCCTTGTGTACTCCACATCTGAAGAAGATCATGCAGAGCATCTACGAGCCATTTTGGGAGTTCTTCGCCAACATGAGTTGTTTGGGAAGTTGTCCAAGTGTGAGTTCTGGGCTCAAGAAGTTCGTTTCTTTGGGCATGTTGTGTCCCAACAAGGAGTAGCTGTGGATCTGTCGAAGACAGAAGCAGTGGTGTCTTGGGTAGCCCCTAGCACCATGTCAGAGGTGTGAAGTTTCCTTGGTCTCAAAGGCGATTATAGGAGGTTTGTATCCAATTTCTCCCGAGTTGCGACTCCTCTGACAGCTTTGACCAAGAAGTATCAAGCGTTCATATGGACTGATCAGTGTCAGGTAGCTTTTGAATATCTAAAGGAGAAGTTGGTAAGTGATCCAGTCCTTTGTCTTCCAGCGGAGGGAGTCCAGTTTGATGTTTTCTATGATGCTTCACATCTGGGGCTAGGCTGTGTTCTCATGCAGCAGAGGTCAGTTGTTTCTTATGGGTCTCGGCAGTTGCGTCCCCATGAATGCAACTATGCCACCCATTATCTTGAGTTGGCAGCTATGGTGTTTGCTTTGAAGCTATGGAGACATTACCTCATTGGTGAGCACTTTGAGGTTTTCACCGATCATAAGAGTTTGAGGTATGTTTTCTCCCAACGTGACTTGAACTTGAGGTAGCGTCAATGGATGGAGTTCTTGCAGGAATACGACATTGAAATATCATATACACCTAGAAAAGGGAATGTTGTAGCTGATGCACTAAGCCGAAAGACACGTAATGATGTTGTGCGTGAATCTGGTGATTCCTGGAGAGTGATGGAAGAGATATCATCTTTGCATCTTGATATGGGCGAAGTTGGGGGTACACGTTGTCTTTTCCAGATGATAGTGCAGTCATCCCTGATGCAGAAGGTGGAAGAGTCTCAGTTGGGTGATCTAGAGGTGGAAGTTTGGAGAGACAGAGTTGTTTGTGGTGAGGCCTCTGATGGTTGGTCGGAGGATGAACAACACCGAGTGTTGTATCATGGAAGGATTTTTGTCCCCTTGGAGATGAACGAGATGGTTCTCCGAGAGTTCCATAGTTCACCCTTGTCAGTACATCTTGGTGTGACGAAGATGTACCGATCCTTGAGGAGTCAGTTTTGGTGGCCTGGGCTGAAGCGTACAGTTGCAGAATGTGTGTCTCGATGTTTAGTCTGCCAGAATGTGAAGGCCGAACACTGTGTTCCAGGTGGTCTTCTCCAGCAATTGGAGATTCCTCAGTGGAAGTGGGAGGACATCTCAATGGACTTCGTTACAGGTTTACCTCATGCTCTGGGAGGACATGATGCTATATGGGTGGTAGTAGATCGTTTAACAAAGTCGGCCCATTTCATAGCGATCAAGGAGTCGAGCTCAGTGGAGGTTTTGTCGAGATAGTATCTGGAGGAGGTGGTGAGGCATTATGGAGTATCTAGGACGATCATTTCTGATCAAGATCCTCGTTTTACTTCCAGAGTGTGGAGAGGTGTCCAGCATGCTTTTGGCTCTCAACTGTGACTTAGCACTGCTTTTCATCCTCAAACGGATGGTCAGACAGAGCGAACCATCCAGACTCTTGAATACATGTTGTGCTCTTGTGTTCTTGATTTTGGAGGTTCATGGATGAAGCACTTACCCTTGGTAGAGTTCGCTTACAATAATAGTTTTCACTCTACCATCGGTATGGCACCGTTTTAAGCCTTGTATGGTCGAACATGCCGTTCTCCGTTGTGCTGGACTGGGGTCGGAGAGTCAGCAATTCTCAGACCAGAACTAGTGCAGAATACAACAGAGATGGTTCTGGTGATTCGTGCGAGGATGAAGACAGCACAGGATCGTCAGAAATCATATGCTGATCAAAGAAGGAGACCGTTAGAGTTTAATGTTGGGGATCATGTGTTTCTAAAGGTGACTCCCCGTCATGGGCAGCGAAGGTTTGGTTGTGGAAGTAAGCTTTCTCCCCGGTTTGTTGGGCCTTTCGAGGTGTTAGCTCATGTTGGAGCTGTGGCGTATCGAGTAGCACTTCCCCCTCAGATGAGTCGGATACATGATGTTTTCCATGTATCACAGCTCCGTCGCTACCTTCATGATGAATCTCATGTTATCTATTGGGGAGAGATCGATATTGATGATGATGCAACCTTCGAGGAGCGACCTGTGGAGATCCAAGACCGCAAGGAGAAGGTGTTACGTGGGCATTCTATCCCCTTAGTTCGTGTCTTGTGGCAACACGGTGGCATGGAGGAGAGTACATGGGAGCGTGAGACACAGATACGTGATCAGTACCCAGAGTTGTTTAATGTTTAACTCTTTTTATGTAATGATGTTTCCTTGATGGTTGGACCTTTCATGTTTTATTTATGTACCTTTTGAGTGATGTTATGAATGAATTGTTTGGATATGGATTGTTTGTTTCCATATTCTCGGATGTCATAGTTTTGTTCCATCTTCCAAACAACTCATGGTGGTTTTCCCCTGAGAGGTATCTTATGGGGTGGTTGTTCGGACCCCTCTTTTCCTCGGAGTTGGTTTTTAATTCTCGAGAACGAGAATGTTTTGAGAGGTATCTAATGTAATGGCCCGGACCTCTCCGGTCCACTACTTTGTGAAAATGTGGTGTTGGAGGTGTTCCAGGAGGTCAATGTGACTTATCCCCCAGCCACAGCCTACCGGTAGCTTGGTCTACCGGTAGCCGCTGCATACCGGTAGCTCGGTCTACCGGTAGCCGCTGCCTACCGGTAGCTCGGTCTATCGGTAGCCGCTCCCTACCGGTAGCTCGGTCTACCGGTAGCCGCCGCCTACCGGTACCTCAGTCTACCGGTAGCCGCAGTCTAGCAGTAACTCGGCTAACACTTTTCCAAATTTCTAGTTCTGTGAACAATATTTCTATCGGTGACCTTCTATCAGTAGACTTGAATAATGTTCTATCGGTGAGGATCTAACGGTAGACTTGTGTTTCTATCGGCAAGGTTCTATCGGTGACCTTTTCTTTCCTTTGCCAATTTTTTAGTTCTGTGAACAGTGTTTCCAGAATTTTAAGAGCTACTGATTCCTTTGCCAAATTTCACGTGTGAACAGTGTTTCCAGAATCCTAAGAGCTACCGATTCCTTCCTTTGCAAAATTTCACGATTGAACAGTGTTTCCAGAATCCTAAGAGCTACCAATTCCATCCTTTTCCAAATTTCACGTTTGAACAGTGTTTCCAGAATCCTAAGAGCTACCGATTCCTTCCTTTTCCAAATTTCACGTTTGAACAGTGTTTCCAAAATTCTAAGAGCTACCCATTCTTTCCTTTGCCAAATTTTGAGTATGTGAACAGTGCTTCCAGATTCCTACAGTTTTTCCCCTTTTGATGTTTTCTTTGACATAAAATACTTTTTAAAGCCTTATTTTAAGGGTTCTTAAGGCCGTTTAAAATGCCATAAATCCAATATTAATTATTCCTAAGGCCAGGATGTATTTACTTGGTCAAACCGCGTGGGATAATGTGATCTGTTTTTAATAGAGAATTAACTAGATCTTAAACTGTCGCCCCATTAAATCTTCAAAAAGGGACGAGATATCATTATCCCTTGTTCTTTCCCTTTGTTCTCAACTAAGAGGCACTAGAACCTTTCAATCCTTTCTGTAGGAGTTACACAATCAATCTTTACTCCTAGGATTGGTTCTGCTTTGTTTTGGATGCAACCGAGCCGTGTCGATCAATATTCGATATAAGGTATGTTTTATCGTCATTCTTTTGGGGTTTATCTTCTCCTATCC
This sequence comes from Viscum album, assembly GCA_963277665.1. Taxonomy (NCBI): domain Eukaryota; kingdom Viridiplantae; phylum Streptophyta; class Magnoliopsida; order Santalales; family Viscaceae; genus Viscum; species Viscum album. The sequence goes on along the minus strand of OY728134.1, from coordinate 625,957,390 downwards.
TCCTTTCCATGATTATACCATGTAATTTCCAAGATTCTAATTGGTTTTCTTGGGGTTGGTTGGTACTGTCATACCGCAGCATCTTCCGATGGATGCAGTTGTCACGAGGGGAAGATCATGACCTATTGTGTGGATAAAGAACGTGAGGAACTGTTTGTGGTAGGGGATTCATGGATTCTCTAATTGTATACGTGCAATCATAGAATTAGCATGAATTATCCCTTTGGATCACAATGAAATTGACCTAATTAAATACATGAACCGGATTAAAAGAATTGGTTGATCGCATGTTGTTGCTTTATAACGTGATAACGGTTTGCCTCATGTCTTCCTAGATATAGTGATATCTATGTTTTCTTTGATTTTTTGTTCGTTCATGATAGAAATTGATAATGAATGTAAAGCCGTAATTAATTGTTAATTAATTGGCTAAAGATAAAGAGGCATGTAAATTAATCTCGTTATTTCCGTTGTTGCAGTTGTTCTAATTTGAGGATAATCAAATTAGGGAAAGAAACATGGTTATTTAATTGTGATAGCTTGCTGATTAGGTATCTGTGATTGGAACCTATGAATAACAAATCTGCCAGTTCAATATGGATTAAAGAACAGATTATGTGGGAATTTCTAAAGGGGTTCTGAGTTACCCTCTTGTTTGCTAAACGGTCAAGAGCCCATGGTTGTGATTGTTGTTTTTCTGATGCTTGTGCTATGATGTGAGCCTGGATGGCTGTTGTGATATGTGGAGGCATGGAGGCCTTGTGTTTATAGGATTGGATGATTCCTAGAGTGGCGATATGCATTAGTTATGCATGTGGGTGTCGGGGAGGACACCAGGGGTGATGGAATGGGATGGATGCGGTTGCTGGATGCTTGTGGTTTTCTTTGAATGTTAATCTGCTTTTCTCTTCCCCACTGCTCAAGGCAGCTGGTCTCGCTACCCTTCTTCTGAAGGAGGTGAAGACGCGCGAGGTATGCCAGGTGATTTCCGTGTTTAGCCTCTCGAGGGAAAATGGGTATGTGCTCTTTCTATAGGCGGCAAAGACTCGACGGGTAGTATATCTACTCACCGTGTTGAGCCTCCTTTGTTTTTAGTAGCATATGATGCTTTTCTAGGATGCCTGGGAATGTGGGAAAGTAACACAATAATGAATGTTTGATTAAATGGTGATAATCCACGGGGATGGAGGTGCTGGATTTAAAGGTGATCTGAATCTAAAAAGGAGCAGTTTATTTTCAATGTGATGCCATTTCAGTTTAATGTGGAATTGTTCATTCTTAATTAATGTTTAAAGAATTAATTAACGTACAGTTGAACTGGTAAAATGATAATGGAGTAATCTAATAAAGATCTTCAAATGTTTGTGTGCTTGTAGGATACCTAGTCTTTGAAGTAGCAGCCTGGAGTCTGAGAGACGTTAGCTGTAGTTGTATCTAAGACTAGGTAATGCCCATAGTGTGGATGTGAGTTACATGTATATTCTGTACTTTTTGTGTTTCTATACGCTACTCCACCCTGTCGGTAAGGGAAACTGACACCCTGGGGATTCTGAGCCCTGGGGGGTGTTTTCCCTAACATTCTGATGGGAGGTTGAATGGCTGACTACCCCCTTTGGCCCCGCTCTCATTTCTTGGTAGATACTTGTGCCATGAGGCACAGCGGTTAGTTACCCCATATATGTGTGTAGAGGGCTGTAATGGCTTGTGGTTATTCACACACATATATTCTGGATATAGTATCCTATGGACTACTATAGGTGTAATGTGTATAGGCTATGATGGCTTGAGGATCCTTACTCAGAGTATGGGCTGTAATGGCTTGAGGTATTATACCCGATGTATGATACACTTTATACGGGCTGTGGTGGCTCCTAGAAACTACCTGGTAACTTTTGGTTGTGAGGACGGTGTGGTGCTTTGCCCAGGTGTCTGCGGGCAAGCCTATGTAGTGCATGAGATGTAGATTGTGGAGCTTAGCCCAGGTGTCTGCGGGCAAGCCTTTGGAGAGAGATGCACAGGACGTATGTCGTTGGGGAAAAGCGGAAAACCAGTGGGGAAGTAGTAGCGGGGTACCCTTGATATTCTTTACTATATGCTATATTCTTGTATGCGTTACTTGGTGAGAGTAGCCATGGTGAGGTTGGGAACATAGTATACCTGTTTAGGTTACGAGTTAGTTTCACTTGTTGTTCACTGGGCTTTAGCATGCTTTCTTTACTTTTGCACGAGAGGCTTGGGGAGGATCCTACTGAGTATACTGTTATACTCACCCTATGTACAAATAAACTATTTTTCAGGTCACTTGGAGCAGGTTGGAGATCAAGCTGGTTACTACTAGCTTGTGGTTGGAGGAGGAGCTGTTCAGGCTTGTGGTCGCTGCCGTTTCACTTTCTTTTGGGCACTTTTAGTTTTTCCTTTCAGTTGAAGTACTTTTTCATGACATTTCATATATGTACTTGGGTTTCTTTTAATATTTCAGTTATGAGTTGGAGTTGGTTGGAGTCTATTCTATCTCTCTTTTCTGCCTGTGTTCTCTTAGAGGGTAATGCCTCCCATTTGTATGTTTATTATACCCTCGGTGCTAGTTTCCATCCCGGGGCCTACTGGAGGCGGGACTCGGGGGGTCATTATCTCCCTTCTCACATTACCGGCCCAGGAGGGGTACACTTTGTGGGGAGGGGGTCGTGACAATAAACATCTTATAAAAATTCAAAAAAGGTATAATTAACATTAACCCATATACTATAAAATATTATGAATTTTTTGAAATACATTTTTAAGAAACATGGATGTGGATGATAAAGAGGTCCCAGTAGAAAATTACATATAAACAACCTCGGATAATGAAGAGATTGTGAAATAGACCCTTACCTTTAATTTTTCCTTGGTAGATGGTAGGTTAACCTCATATATAATGGTGAAATAATTTTTATTAATGTATAAATTAATCATATACATTAAGATGATATCATATATTATCTTTTAACATTGCTTTGTTAATAATATCTTAGTATTATCATCATCTTGGGTGTTAACTGTTTAGTTTTACTTTATATTAATTGTTATGGGATTCATATTTGTTATGGATGGGATTTATCTTATTCATATAGAAAATTATATCAAGTCTTTAAACATTATTTTTAATCATTTAATGAAAATTAGTCTCGAATGGATATGATGGGGAATGAATCTCATCGCGTTCGTGGAAACGGTAATTCGTACGTATGCATGAGCGAAAATATCATTCTCTTGATATTAAAATAATATATAATTTGATGGTATATCATATATAAAGAATAATTATCATGTTATATTTATTATTTAAATGAATTAAACATCATTATTATACCCATCTATGTAATAATGTATTGAATAACAATTACACCACAACGTGGAGACGATAATCTGTACGTATGCACGTATGGTGACATATCATTCAAAGGATGGATAGAATAATGAAAATGGCTATACCATATTTATAATAACATCATAGTATATATAAGATACTGGAGTTATTATTTTAGAATATAAATAACAAAGAAATAATAAGTGGAAGAAGAAAAGAACATGAAAGACGGTGGTGAAATTATTACCTCTTCTTCAGATTCTTCATTTTGATTTGATCAAATGGGATCCTTATGTTGTATTTCTCACTAAAGTAAGTCATCTAGGACGAATTGAAGATAGTTGAGAGGGTATTTGGGCAGAATTTGGCCGATCCAAATTGCTTTGAAGGTGTGAATTAGCGAGAAGGTGGAGTGCCCTTTTATAAGAGGGGTGAGGGGCACCTTTAGAAAAGCTAGAAAGATTATTTTCTAATAAAATCATTTTTGGTTTTTAATGTCTCCAAAATAGATTATTTAAAGGATAAGGTGGGGATGGGTCGAAAACCACTCAACCAATACGTTTTATACGGGTTTGTGTCACTATATTAACATTATCTTTTAGATTTAAGTCTACGTTAAGTAGTTTGACATTTACCATGTCTCTTTGTATTTTTATATTATATGGTTAATAAACATACTATATACATCCATGCGAACCCCAATAGTTTAATTAATGATACAAATATAATTATATAAGTCCTTTTACTAAATCTTAGATTTGTAGGAATATAATATCAATTTATAATAAAATATTTGTTTTAAAAACTCTTTTATGTCAATTTTGACACTATTTGGTATTTTGTTTTTTCTAAATTCATAACAGCATTATTAATTAGAACAAAATTCATCTAACCAACCCTAATATGTCATATTAACCTAGAAATGTTTATTAATTCATATATAGTCTCAAATTAAATTTATTTGGATATTTATCATATCAATTATTTTAATATTTCATTAATTAGGTAATTACTGCATCACTATTGTGTCATAAATAAATTAAATTATTTAATGTTTAAAAATTACAAATAAAATACCATTTTGTAGGAAATATTTTTATTTTTATAATGAATATTTATAATTGAATTTATCTTATGTATAACTCTATATTAAAAGTGTTTTAGTTATTAAACATCGATTTTAACTCTTTTAACTCTTCTTTGAATTTAATAAAAATAAATATCCTAATCTAATCCATGTGTAGAAAATAGGTTCATATTTAATTTCTAAGGTTGTTTTTGGTCGAATTATATTTATCCAATAGAATTAGGACATGTTTTAGGGTAATAATATTATTATTTTTACCCTTAATTGCCCTATTTACTTTTAACCATTGTAAATAAAAGTAAAAGGTACTATTCACCAAAAAATGTTTTTATCTTATTAAACCACATTTTACTCCTTGATATTATCCATGTCTCTAATATTTTTAAAATTTCACTCACAGAAGCGATAAAATTAAATTTTATACATATTTGCAAATTCTCCTAGGAGATGGGTAAAAGATGGAGAAAAGTTCAATAAAATTTTTATATATCTAAAATTATTATAAACTGACTCCAATGAATTACATTGAACTTATATAGGTATTATGTAAATTTTTTGACCTAAAATAAATTTAAATAAAATAAATAATTTTTTAAATAAAAAATCGGGTTTTAACTATAATTGAGTGTTTTTCACTATTCATCATAAATTAAAAGTTTTCAGAAAAATACCAAAAAATCACCCTAAGATAATTTTGATATTAAGAATCCAAAAATGAAGTCCATTTTTAAAGATAAAATATATAAAATTTTAAAAAGTGGGTATTAATGTTGATAATAGCTAGTTTGATTGGTTGTGGTGTGTTAGAACTCGAAGTTGCGTACAACACACGCTATGTATTATTCAACGGGAAGCGTACCGTAGAAGCTTGGAGTGTTACAAATAAAATTTTAACCTTAATTTATAAAAAATTTATAAAAATCATTTACATGAAAACCTCATTTTATATTTAGAGAAACACACCCCCAATTTGTTTTTCAAAAATCAATATTAAGGAAATATATATACATAACCAAAATCATAATATAAAATAGATTAGTAACTAAGATATCAATCAATAAAAATTAATAATAAAAGAAATAGGGTCATACTACCATCAAGGTCTAGGGGGAACAAACAAGGAAAACAAAGGAAACCTTTAAAACATACTCAATATGAATTATGTATCTTGGGTAAATCCATAGGTCCTATCATGTGACAGTCCTAGAAATATTCAATAAAGTAAATTTTTTAGAATTCTTCCATAGTATTACCAAGAATATTTTACCATCTTACATAATCTTATTGGGTCAATTTGATTAGAACCAACAATCTAATCAGGTGATAGATATTATATCTCATTTTTTAAATTGAGTAAATAACATTAATATGGATTTAACTAAAACCCTCAATTAGATACCATGGGTCCTTAAAAATCAACACAAATATGTGATCAATAACCAATCATTAGATCATCAAATAGATCAAGAATAAATATTTTCAAATAAACTTCATCATAACTCAAACACCCTCTTAATAAATATCTTCATTTTACACCATTCACAAAAAATTAATACACAAATTCCTTATGATGTATCAATGCACATCAAGAATAATAGATATAATGGGATCAAATTAGGTTCTCACAATATTTTAAATAACCCCTTAAAAATATTCTAAATGGTCCTTTTAAAACTATCTTGAGATACCAAGCCATTTCACACCATTTGATATATCACATTAAAACATCCTTAAAAGCCAAATCCTAAATAAAATTATTTACAATTAACATAGAAAATAAACATATTTCATTGAAACGATGTTAAAACCACCACAAGACTCTCAAGTCTGGAAAACAATTTCACATGGCCAAAACAACCAATTCTAGAAACAATCCCTATAAAAAACAAATTTATTTTAAAAAAATTGTCAAAACCCCCTTTAAAATTACTAAATTATATTTTAAAAAACATAAAGGAAATTTTATAAAATACTTGGAATAAATAAATAAACAATATATAATTTATAATATTAGTTCCATTAAAAATACCACTATTTCATGTATATGATCATTGAAAACCATTTTTGAACCCCTTATGGAAAACATTAATAGATATACATTGGAAATAAAAACATTATAAAACATTGAATAATATTATAAAATAAAATATAAATGTATTTCATAGAAAAATAGTCCTAATTCAAGTAAAACTATGTCAAAACACATCACTTTCAAGGGATAACACTCAACCGAGTGAGGAAACAACTTTTCCAAACTATAAACACTAAAACTCTCAGCATTAAACTCATCCCAAACCCTAAACTCAGCATGAAAATGGTTAGGGATTTTGGGAGAATTATAATTGGTGGGAAATGATTAAGGGATAATATATGAATGTAAATGATATAGAATACCTTGAGAATATTCTAGCAGTCTAAGGTAGATGGCTTGAAATCAATTTATAAGGGAGGGGAATATATCCCCTCACATGACTGGGGCTTGTCCAAATGAGTGGAGAGAATAAAAGAGGAAAAAATCATTAAATTTACATGGGGGAAACTATAATGTCACTTTTAAGCGAATCTTGGTAGATTTCACAATTGGATACAACCTTCAAGAAAATAGTGCACCAACTATGTGGGATCTAATAAATGGAACCCCACACCGCATGTGATTTCCACTATTAAAGTGGAAACCATTCGTGTTACCCCTATATAGAAAAATAAGTTTCATTATTACCTAGATACCCAGTACAGTTTAATGAACAATATTTTAATTGTATAAAAATCATTATAAAAAACCAGAGCACTCCCTATAGTTTACTCACACAGTTCCACCAAACATGTGGTAAATATGTAATAAAATAAAACCCTTAAAATATAAAATTTCAAAATAATAACTTCAAAACACAAAAAATACTCCAAAATAATATATAATACACCAAAATATTGATTTTAGGATGTCACAATTCTCCCCACCGTGAACAATTCTGATCCTAGTCAGTCATAGGTCAAGGTAGAAGGAAAAACATAAAGATGAACCTCAAAACTGAACTTTAAAGTGTTGGAGGTTCAGGCTGACTATAATGGATCCCAAAAAGGGTAAAAACACAAAACCAAGAATAATTCCTTAAAATAACTGGATTAATATCCAAAAAACATCAAACAACCCAAAAAATATCAATCCATAACCATTTAATAGGAATCAATAGAATCATAGAGTCCAATAATAGATGACCCCTCTATTTTGAATTTATTAAAAATGGTGAGAAAAAAAAACTAATCAATAGAAATAGTTTCACTAAAACAACCAATATTTTAAAAATAATCATATGGAATCATAACATTCTACCAAAAACAATCAACAAATAAGAAACTAGATCAAAATCCATAAAGAAGACACAATCTAATTAATATATAAATTTTAAATGATTTGGTCACCAAATCTATAAAATCCTAAGATAAAAAAATGAATGCATAAATTAGAAACATTCCTCCATATTAAAAAAACATGTTTCTCTCCTCGGGACAAAAAAAATACATCAGAAGGTATATTAGGGCCATGTTCACAGAATTTCAACTCCTCATGATCTCAATTGAATGTCCCAATGAAATATCTCACATAGTCTACCCAATAATATCCACACACTCTAGTTACTCACTCACACACCAAACTGAATGTTTGAATCACTGAAGTTTATGTAATACTTACAATTATATTTCTTTCCTCATGTTTCTAAGGACACATCTTCTTGGAATGAATAATTCCATGTGATGCTAGCAATAATACCTTCTTGGATTTTTCCAATCTTAATCTCTTCAGTATCTTATCAGTGCATGTACTAAGACTTAGGTCGATTAGTCACTTGGATATATTGATAGAGAAAATATTTTCAATTAATTTATATTGAATATCATTTTTTTAAACACAAAATTGTGTTTTTTAATATGAATTGGTTCATTTTAATGATATTGGTGTTATTTTGAGCTCAATAGTAAAAATGAGCAATTTCGGGTTTTTAACTATTTTAAATTATTTATTTATTTTGGCCATAAAATATTCTAAACTAATCCAAAATGAAAAATTATTTCTTTTAAATATCGTAAACATCCAGGTCTTCACTTCATCGCTTTGGAAGAATAGCTAAATCGACCATATGGAAGCTCCAAAGAAGCTCACAATTTGTCTCAATAAAACTGTTTGCAGTTCTGCCTAGTTTTGGTGTGGGCTCCAAAACTCATCCATGGTGGGCCCACATTATGTGATATTAGGTGGGTGGACGTGCAAGGAGTTTTGGAGAATCTTTATTAAAGGAAGGTCCATTTGAATTGTCTGTTTAAGGGGTCATTAAATCACCCTAATCCAGAGAATTGCGTTTTGGAGAGTCTGACTACACAAAATAAATGCTCAGAGTAAAACGACCATAACTCTCGAAATACAAGTCCAAATCCAATGATATTTTGAGGGTACTCAGCCATGAGAATTATAAAGAACATTAATGAAGGTCTCAACACGTTAAGATATCATTTAATGGGGCTACAACACATCAACATCTGGGGGGAAATTCTGGCTATAAAAGGAGAAGAGCTCCACCCTCTCAAAGCATCCCATTCTCCATCCATTCCTTCAAGGCACCATTGAGGAGGTCTCCACCGAGGGAGTATGGCCACAAATCATCCCCATTTAATTTTTTATTTATTTATTTTCTATATCTTTGTTTTAGTTTTAAATTTTAATTTATATTTCTAATAAAATTTATGCATTATTTTTATTTCTGTGTCCGTCTATCCACCCTATTTTCTTTGTCATCTTTTCTCCTTCTTTTATTCTTTATTCTTATCCTATTATCCACCGTGACCTCATACCCTCAAAAATGATGGGTTAACCCGAGACTTATCCTGGGGGAGGTATGTGGAAATTTCATTTATTCTGTTCTTAAATTTCGATGTTTTATTAAGTTTGTGATGAACAAGAGTGATGTGCACGGGTGTGGCAATCATCCACCACGACACTAATCTCCAACGCATTTATATTCTTTTATTAAATATTTTCCCTCCCTTCTACTGGATACACGATCTTCATAAGATGGATTTGATCCATTCATTTGTTGAAATGGAATACGATGGAGCCAGGAGTGAGGTGTGCCATCAACCATGATTATAGGAGGAGGTGAAGTTAAGATTGCTAAATGAATTCAATATTTCACACCAATAAAGAAAATAATACTAATTAAGGAATGAGATATCATAATTGAATTATCAAAATAAAATTAAATACCAACAAGGATAATGATGGAACCCACAAACTAACCCATAAAGGCAATGTTCTTTCTCAATTAATTGCATTTTTTCATTGAACGTTAGTTTTGTATTTTATTTTAATTAAATTGTATTCCATTACTAGATAAAATTAAAACAACCAAAAAAATTAGTTTAGTTGAATTAAATTAAGTGAGTGAACGAACTGAAAATGCTCCTCAAGTGAGAAGACCCTGGTCAGCCTCTATGCTACACTAGGAAAATTAAATTGCTTTTTCCACGCCCTACGATAGGTGTGCGTTAGAACCGGCACCGTTTCCATGGAGTATGTTCCTCAAAAACTTTTAAAAAAACCTTTTTTACTTCATTATTTTGAATGACCCATATTTCAAACAAAAATTTAATTGAATTTGAACCCTGAAATTGAGCGAACAATAACACAATTGAGAAAAAAAATTCAATTAGATTTTGAAGAAATTAAACTTACAGATTCAAGTGACACATCCAGTGATCACTCTGAACCTCCAATGGTTGGAAATTCCAACCAAACATTTTGCGATCTTTGCACCCCACAATTCGCTAACCAAAGAAATAAACTTTTTATTCCTGCATTAGACAATGATTTTGAATTGCACATTAACATGTTTCAAATTCTTTCTAAATTCCATGGTCTTGTAGGTGAAGACCCCAACAGGCATATCCAAGAATTTACAAATGTGTGGTCTACCTGCAGACCGCGAGGTGTTGCATAAGAACAGGTAAAGTTGAGGTCATTTCCCTTCTCACTCGAGGGAGCAGGAAAGTAATGTTTGTATAGTCTATAACCAGGAGAAGTACAAGACTAGGAAGATATTCAAAGATGCTTCATGCAAAGTTTTTTTCACGCTTCCAGGAGACAAACTATCCGAAAAGATATTTATGCCATTCGCCAATCAACAGGTGAAACACTTTACGAGTACTGGGAATGAGTCAAGAAGCTCTACGCCAGTTTTCCACACATGAATGTGGAAGAACACTATTTCATTGTTTTATTCTATCAAGTATTTCTTGACAATGATCGAAACTTGATAGATGAATCATCTAGAGGATCCTTGATTGAGAAGTCACCAACAGATGCCAGAGAATTGATTCAAAAGATTGCACAAAAATCATAGTTGTTTGGCACTAGAGGTACGATCACCAGAGGAATCCAGGAGGTAAGAACATCAAATTCAGTAGATTTAATTAGGAACGAAATGAGTGAACTCACCAGGTTAGTGCAACAAATAGCTATGAAGCATGTGAAGTAACAACATGGGCCGAATCAGGTATGTGGTCTATGCTCTTCTAATTCTCATTACACAGATCAATGTCCAAAAGTGCAGGGGACAACAAATTGTGTTGTAGCCTATCAACAAAGGCAATACCAACCGCAAGCCTAACCAGGTTATGGGTTTCAACAGAACTAAGAAAGAGCACCTTTTCAACAGCAATATTAGAACCCGATAGCATTCCAACAACCTTATAAGAATCCCTTACAATAGAAGAAATCTTTTAAACCACAAACTTTCTAGTGGAAGAATTATGAGCAACCATCCACAAGTGAACCAACAAATGAAGGTCAACAACTGAAGACAAGAGTTGCGGGATTAGAAGATAAAATGGACAAGCTGGATGATCAATTTACAAGCATTATGGATGATCTCAACAAAAACAATGTTAAAAATCCCTCACAAACATTTCCCAATCCAAAGGAGAATGATAGTTTAATCACCACCCGAAGCGGGAAGGAGCTCACACCACCAGAAAAAAATGAGGAGGATGATTCCAAGGAATCTTCTGAAGCTCGTCCTGTCCAACCAAAAGATGGCTTCAATAAAAAAGGAGAAAGAACAAGGTTTCAGAAGGAAAGAACTGAATCACCTCTTCAAAAACAACAAAGGGATAAAATTTATATCCCAGCACCATTCCCATCAACATTGGTTGAGTCAAAGAAGGGTGAAGAATAATGACATCAAAGGAAAATTCAAGAAACATTCCAAAAAGTTGAGATTAACATCCCACTATTGGATGAAATCAAACAAATACCTAAATATGAAAAATTCCTGAAGGATATGTGTACTAAAAAAAGGAGGCTAGATGGAAATGAAAGAATCAACTTAGGAAAAAGCGTCTCAACATTTATCACACCACCGATACCGCAAAAATGTCATGATCTAGGGACTTCCTCTATTCCCTGAACTATCTGTTCTTTAAATTTTACTAATATATTATGTGATCTTGGAGCTTTGATAAAATTGATGCATCACTCATTGTTTTCATCTTTGAATATCTGAGAACTAAATCCAACTCGGGTGGTGGTATAATTAGTAAAATAATCAACCATTTTTCCAGCTAGAGTCATTGAAGATGTACTTGTAGGAGTGAGAGGATTAATCTTTCCAGCAGACTTTTATGTCCTTTCCATGGATAAAGACCGAACACCAGCCCAATATCCCATCATCCTAGGGAGACATTTCTTGAAAACAGCAATGATGATCATCAACGTGCATGAAGGAACACTCACCATGGAGTTTGGAGAGAGCACAGTTCACTTCAATATTTTTGAATCCATGAGGAACTCATCAGATGATCACTCCCTCTTTTCACTCTCCCATGAAGTTGGTGCAGAACCAATTGAAGAATCAGGTATATTCTATGAATTCTTAGACTAAGGAGAGACTTCTTCCATTGGAAATATCATTGAATATGTGGATTCTGAAAATGATGGAGATTCTGACATTATGTGGGAGGAAGAGGAGGTCTAAAATTTGGATGTGGAAAACATCAATTTAGTCTCATCCCTTGAGCATCCCCCTAATTTGGAATATGTATAACTTAGGGAGGGAGAAAAACTACAAGTGATAATTGCTAATAATCTCTCTAAAATCCAAGAAAAATCCTTGATTGAAATTTTTAGAGAGAATGTACAGGAAATAGGATGGATCTTATGTGATATCCTAGGAATAAACCCAAAAATATGCTCACATAGAATTTTTCTTGAGGGTGATTCCAAACCTGGTAGAAATCCCCAAAGGAGACTGAATCCCACCTTGATGGAGGTTGTGAAGAAGGAGATCAATAAGCTTTTGGAAGATGGGATCATCTATCCCATTTTAGATTCACAGTGGGTCAGCCCTATTCATGTCATTCCAAAAAAATGGTCTGACCACTGTGAGGAACGAAAAGAATGAGTTAATCCCTATGAAAATTTAAAACAGCTGGAGAGTGTGCATTGATTTTAGGAAATTGAACCAGGTCACTCGAAAATATCATTTCCCCATCCCCTTCATTGACCAGATGTTAGAAAGATTGGCAGGGAGAACTCATTATTGCTTTTTGGATTGATTTTCAGGTCACTTTCAGGTACCCATTGCTCCCGAGGATCAAGAGAAGACGACATTTACATGACATTTTGGAACTTTTTCATATAAAATAATTCCATTTGGAATATGTAATCCTCTAGGTACATTTCAAAGGTGCATGGTGAGTATATTTTCGGATCACATTGAAAACTGCTCGAAAGTTTTCTTAGATGATTTCACAGTTTTTTTGGAGATTCTTTTGATCATTGCTTGAAAAATGTGGAAAATGTTTTAAAAACCTGCATTGAAAAAAATACTGTTTTAAATTTTGAAAAGTGTCATTTCATGGTTCAAAGAGTAATTGTACTTGGTCATGTCATTTTACAAAATGGAATTGAAGTGGATAAATCAAAAATTAAAGTGATAAATTCATTTCCATACCCTACTTTTGTGAAATATATTAGATCATTTTTAGGACATGTAGGATTCTATAGGAGGTTTATCAAAGATTTTAGTAATATTTCTCTCCCTATCTCTAGATTAATTTTGAAAGATGATGATTTTGATTTCAATGGTGCATGTAGGGAATCCTTTGATGAGTTGAAGAAGAGATTGATTCCACCACCCGTGATGCTGCCTCCAAATTGGGAAGAACCATTTGAACTACTTTGTAATTCCTCCAACCAAGAAGTTGGAGCAGTTCTCTCTCACCAAATTTAGGGAAGACCACAAGTCATTTCTTATGCCCCAAGAAATTTAGATGTGGCCCAATTAAATTACACAATCACGGAAAAAGAGTTCCTTATAGTTGTTTTTTATTTAGAAATATTTAGATCATACATTCTTGGAACTAAAATCACTATGTTTTCTGATCATGCAGCTTTGAGGTACTTAATGAAGAAAGATGATGCTAAACCATGGTTAGTGAGATGGATGATACTGCTGCAGGAGTTCAATATAGAAATAAAGGATAAGATGGGATCTGAGAACCAAGTGGAAAATCACTTATGTAGACATCCAAACACTGCTAAAATTGAAGTTCCAGAAAGAGACCCACTAAATGATAAAATTCCAAGAGAGTAGTTGTACTTGATTGAAGGATAAGTGCCTTGGTATGCTGACATAGTCAATTTTCTAGTAACAACTCAGGTCCCATCTCATTTCAATTCTCACCAAATTCAAAAACTGAAAGTTGAATCTAGATATTAAATTTGGGATGATCCATCCCTTTGGAAGATTTGAAATGATCAAGTAATAATAAGATGTTTACCTGAAAGTGAAGATAAATATGTCTTTGATTTTTGTCACACTTTAGCTTGTGGAGGAAACTTTGGACCTCAAAGGAAAGCAAGTAAGGATTTAGAATCTGGAATTTATTGGCCCACCATTTTTAAATATGCTCATGAATTTTTTCAAAATATGTGGAAAATGTCAGTTTTCAGGAAATATTTCAAAGAGACAAGAAATCCCCAAAATCCATTGAATTTTTGTGACATTTTTGAAGTTTGAGGAATAGATTTTATGAGACATTTCACGATGTCATTTGGAAATTCTTATATCTTTCTTGCAGTTGATTATGTTTCCAAATGGGTGGAAGCAAAAGCCTCAATGAATGACGATGCTAAAGTTGTTTGTGATTTTGTCAGGTCTAACATATTTTGTTGGTTTATAGTTCCCAGAGCAATCATCAGTGATCAGGGGACTCACTTCTACAATTTGAGAATGGAGACTTTGCTAAATTAGTATGGGGTGCATCATAAAACATCAACTTCCTATCATCGACAGACTAATGGGAAAGCTAAAGTTTCCAACAGAGAAATCAAAGGAATTTTGGAAAAGACTATTAATCCAAACAGGAAGGATTGGAGCCAAATATGGGAAGATATTTATGGGCTTATAGGATAGCCTATAAGTCCCTGATTGGAATGAGTCCATATATGCTGATTTATGGGAAAAGTTGTCACCTACATGTGGAACTGGAGCATAAGGTATATTGGGATATGAGGAAGATGAATCTGGATCTTGGATGTGCTGGGAAAGAGAGAAGGTTGTCATTACCGGAGCTGGAAGAAATTAGAAGAAAATCATTTGAAAATTCCACGATTTAAAAACAGAGAACAAGGGTGGTTCAAGACAAGATGATCCAACTGAAAGAATTCAATCCTCGATATAAAGTGTTTCTATTCAATTCTAGACTCAAGCTGATGCTTGGTAAACATCATTCCAGATGGGAGGGTCCATTTATAGTTACTCAGGTATATCCTTTCGGTGCTGTGCAGATTGGGAAGGATAGAGAGCAGGATCCATTCACTGTGAATGTGAATAGTTTGAAGAAATTCCTTGGTACCCTGCCATTAGAGCAAGTGGAGGAGATCCCACTCATCCAACCTCTCTATCAATAAGAGCCATCAGGTTTTACCACTCCTTCACACTTGATTAATGTTTTGATTCATTTGAAAATTATCTTACATGTTAAATCCACTTGAATTCATTGAGGACACTCCATCAATTAAATTTGGGGGAGGGAACCTTTGTAGTATATGATTTTAATTTGATGTTTGTTTTCACAAAATAATAAAAAAAATTGTGTGTTTTTAAATTTTTCTGTGTTTATTTTTCAATTTTTTGTGTGTTTCTGAAACTTTTGAGCTGAAATGATTATCAATACCATTTTTGAAACCCATTTCAATGATTTAACCATTCTATTTCATGAAACTGAGCTTAAATGAATAATGAAATTACTTTTGTTTCAAGTTCAAATATTTTGGAATTTCATGAAAAGTACACTGCTTTTTGAAACCCATGCCATATTTCACTGTCTATATCATTGAAGTCACTTTCCTGTGAGGCTTCTGAAACATTTTTGTCATATTATTTTCATTCACCTCATTTCTTGAGAGAACAAAACCATTCTTGCTTTAACCAGAATTTGATTTATTCCTTTCAAAACGTGAGGGTTTAAGGTACGTGTGTTTTAAATGATTAATGAATTTATTTGGTTTGAATCCCCTTTTTCAAAATAATCCTTTTCCTTATGGCCTAACTTTATATTTATCCTTTATTGTATCCCCTAGTATTAATTAATTTCATGTTATGTTATCCACATTACAAGCCAATTTTCCCTATCCTACGTGCTCTTAATGTGAAATTGCATGATTTAGTTGAACTTAAGTGTGGGGGAAGAGGTACTATGGTGTAATACCTCATTTGGTGATACTTTTGGTGGAATATAAAATGTTTAATAGTTGATGTTCTTTCTGAATAATTTTTTTTGTTAAAAGCTGTTCATTTCTGGAGCTTTCATGATAAGAGAATTTGTGCCTTTCTAGAGCATTCAAGAAAAATCATGTTTGGAAGGATTGAAATTTTTGCTACTGAAATACTGAGATGATTGAATGATGATGGATCTGAGTTTCTACAATGGGGAATATAAGGAGACCATACTAGAGTGAAAATTAGAATCTTGCAATTTTGCTTAAAAAAGAGCCAAGCCCTCCTTTTTAGGCCATTGAAATTTTAACATCTAAATCCTACCAATCGGAAGCCACAGAACAACCCTGAAAAGTCCTCATGAGAAACACATGTCCTTGACTCACATCGGGTGGAGAATTATGAATTTATCAAGACTATGGTGGCTCTTGTGTGAGTTTGGATGAGATAATCCTTTTTGAGCATTTACATTTGTGAGATGAGGGAAAATTAATGCGAGGTAGGTGTTTTGTGTGCATGGGATAAGAAATGAAGTAGAAATATTTTAAATAATCTAAAATGGAGAACTTTAAATAATTGTTTTTGATGAGGCATGATATCTTTTTATTTCTTGGAATTGATTTGGTATATCTCATTGATATGTGTTTTGGATTTGATTTGATTTGACTTTTACTTGTCCAGGAGTCCAAGTGCTAAGTGTGAGGGAATTGATAGAGAAAACATTTTCAATTAATTTATATTTAATATCATTGTTTTGAACCCACAAAAGTGTTTCTTTAAGATGAATTGTTTCATTTTTATGATATTGGTGTTATTTTGAGTTGAATAGTAAAAATGGGCCATTTTGGGTTTTTAACTGTTTTAAATAATTTATTTATTTTGGACATAAAATATGATACACTAATGCAAATTGAAAAATTATTTCCTTTCCAGATCATACGCATCCAGGGCTATATTTAATCTCTTTGGAAGAACAGCTGGATCGACCATATAGAAGCTCCAAAGAAGCTCACAATTTGGCTCAAGAAAACTATTTTCAGTTCTATCTTGTTTTGGTGTGGGCTCCATAAATCATCCATGGTGGGCACAATTATTGTGATATTCGGTGGTTGGACACTGAAGGAGTTTTGGAGAATCGTTAATGAAGTAAGGGAAGCGTGATTTGGCCGTTTAATTGGTCATTAAATCACCCTAATCCAGAGGATTGCATTTTGGAGAGTCTAATTGGACAGAATAAATGCTCAGAGTACAACGGCCATAACACTCGGAATAAATGTCCAAATCCGATGCGATTTTGAAGGGACACGGCCAAGAAAATTATAAACAACATTCAAGAAGGGCTCAACACGTGAAGATGTCATTTAATGGGGCTCTAACGCGTCAACATCCGGGGGAGAAATTATGGCTATAAAAGGAGGAGAGCTCCACCCTCTCAAAACATCCCATTCTCCATCCATTCCTTCAAAGCACCAAGGAGAAGATATCCATCGAGAGAGGCTGGACACAAATCTTCCCCATTTCATTTTTTTATTTATTTCATTTCTTTATCTTTGTTTTAGTTTTCAATTTTAAATTATATTTCTAATATAATTCATGCATTATTTTTATTTATGTGTCCACCCATCCACCCTGTTTTCATCATCATATTTTCTCCTTCTTTTCTTCTTTATTATTCTCAAATTATCCATCGTGACCTCTTACCCTCAAAAAATTAGGGGATAACCCGAGACTTATCCAGGGGGAGGTATGTGGAAATTTAATTTATTCTGTGCTTAAATTATGATGTTTTATTAAGTTTGTGATGAGCAAGAGTGATGTGCACGGGTGTGGAGATCGTCCACCACGACACTGATCTCAAACTCATTTATATTCTTTTATTAAATATTTTCTCTCACTTATACTAGATACAAGCTCTTCATACGATGTATTTGGGCCATTCAGTTGTTGAAATGGAATACGATGGAGCCAAGTCTTGGAAGATGTCACACTTTCGATCGAGGTATGCCATCAACCATGATTATAGGAGGAGGTGAAGTTAAGATTGCCAAATGCATTCAATATTTCACACTAATAAATAAAATAATATTAATTCATGAATGAAATATCATAATTTAATTATCAAACTTAATTTAAATACCAACAAGGAGAATGATGGAACCCACAAACCAACCCATAAAGGCCAAGTTCTTTATCAATTTATTGCATTTTTTCATTTCACGTTAGTTTTATCTATTATTTTAATTAAATTATATTACATTCCTTGATAAAATAAAAACAAAAAAATGAAGTAGTTTAGTTGAATTAGATTAAGTGAGTGAATGAACTGAAAATGCTCCTCAAGTGAGACGACCGTGGTCAGCCTCTATGCTGCACTAGAAAAATTAAATTGCTTTTGCCACACCCTACAATAGGCGTGATGTTTTCTAGTTTGACACACGTCTGTCATAGGGTGTGGAAAAAAAATTATTTCCTAAGTTAAAATTTAGTAATTTGGTTGACCTAGGATGTCTCCTGAAGTGGAGTGCACACAAAACGGGTTGTCACTTTAATACGAGGGTAAAAATGTTGTGTTTTTTAAATTAAATTTGAAATTAAAATGATTGAAAAACAATGATATTAAAAAGGGTGATTAGGTCGGGGTCAGTATCCTAATTTTAATTTTATCCTTGTTCAATTTAATTCAAACCTATTCTTCTTTGTTGATTAAAGTGAGTTTCCACAATCGTTTCCTCTCACTTCCTTGGTGAAATTATGATGGTGAGAGAAAACCTTACCAAGATATGGGTTTGGCCAACTCTCCTTCCATGTGTAAAATAGGTGTATTGAATAAACTTAATTGAAATGGGAAATACCCAATCAGATTTTGTTAATCCCAAACAATCAAGAACATTCACTACACCTTTTACACGTACTGATGATCATCGAGTTCTTCACTACTAATTTCTGGTCTATTCCATCGTATATAAACCAGAAATCAATAGAGGGAGATTATGATTATTTTACCTAGGAAAAAATCAATAATATAATTAATATTCATGAACGATCACACTTGATAAAAAAATCCTCTATAAGAAATTGAAAACATATTTGAAGAGGAAATAAATTTATTCAATTGTGTCCATGAACTCAAACATTAAAATGTAGAAAACAAACCATTCTCCAATCACTCCAAATGTTTACCCCACCATTTTAAGGGTAATCAAGATGAATGGGGAAGAAGAAAGAAATTAAAAACTATGAAAAAGAAAAGAAATAAAATATAGAGATTAAAAGTTCTCCTTCTTGGTGTCATGGAAGGAATTAGATGGAGAATGGGATGCTTTGACAGGGTGGAGCTCTCCTCCTTTTATAACAAGAATTTGTCCCCCAGATGTTGACGTGTTGTATCCCCATTAAATGAAATCTTCACGTGTTGAGCCCTTCTTGAATGTTGTTTATAATTCTCTTGTCCGTGTACCCTAAAAAATCATCAGATTTGGACATCTATTCTGAGAGATATGTCCGTTTTACACTGAGAATGTATTATGTCCAGTCAGACTCTTCAAAACTCAATCCTCCGGATTAGGGTGATTTAATGACCCCTTAAACAGCCAATTAACACGGACCTTCATTCATTAAAGATTCTCCAAAACTCCGTGCACATCCACCCACCAAATATCACAACATTTGGGCCCACCATGGATGAGTTATGGAGCCCACACCAAAACAACGTAGAACTGAAAACAGTTTTCTTGAGCCAAGTTGTGATCTTATTTGGAGATTCCATATGGTCGATTCAGCTATTAGTCCAAAGTGATGAAATTAATCCCTAGATGTGTAGGATCTGGAAAAGAAAGAATTTTTCAATTTGGATTTGTGTATCATATGTTAGGGACAAATTAATGAAATAATTTAAACATTTGACGCACGTCTGTCATAGGGTGTGGCAAAACAATTCTTTTCCTAAGTTAAAATGTAGTAATGTGGTTGACCTAGGATGTCTCTTGAAGAGGAGTGCACACAAAATAGTTTTTCACTTTAAAACGAGTGTAAAAATGTTGTGTTTTTTTAAAAGAAATTTGAAATTCAAATGATTGAAAAACTATGATTTTAAAAAGGTGATTTGTTTTGGGCCAGTTTCCTAATTGTAATACTATCCTTATTCAATTTAATTCAAACCATTTCTTCTTTGTTGATTAAAATGAGTTTCCAAAATCATTTCCTCTCACTTCCTTGGTGAAATTATGATAGTGAGATAAAACCTTACTAAGATCACGGTTTTTTCAACTCTCCTTCCATGTGTAAAATATTTGTATTGAATATCCTTAATTTAAATGGGCAATACCCAATCGGGTTTTGTTTAACCCAAATAATCAAGAACATTCAATACACCTTTTACATGTACTGACGATCGTCGAGTACTTCACCACTAATTCCTAGTTTATTCCATCGTATATAAACCAGAAATTAGTGGAGGGAGATTAGGATTATTTTACCAAATCTAAAATCAAAAACGAAATTAATATTCAAGAAAGATCACACTTGATAATAAATTCCGCTATAAGAAATTTAAATCAACTTTGAAGAAGAAATAAATTTATTCAATCGCGTCCAAGAACTCAACCATTACAATGTAGAAAACTAACCCTTCCCCAATCACTCAAAATTTTTACCCCACCATGGTAAGGGTAATCGAGATGAATGGGGAAGAAGAAGGAATTAAAAAACTTCTAAAAGAATGGAAATAAAACAGAAAGCTGAGAAGAAATTCTCCTTGGTGTCCCAGAAGGAATGGGATGGATAATGGGATGATTTGAGAGGGTGGAGCTCTCTTCCTTTTATAGTCAGAATTTGTCCCCTGAATTTTGACGCATTTTTTCTCAATTAAATGACATCTTCATGAGTTTATTCTTTCTTCAATGTTTTTCATAATTCTCTTTGGCGTTTCCCCTGAAAATCTAAATGGATTTGTACATGTATTCCGAGATTTATGGTCATTTTACTCTAAGCATTTATTCTGTCTAGTCAGACTCTCCAAATCGAAAACCTCCAGATTATGGTGATTTAATGAAACATTAGACGACCAATTAACGCACCATGTCCTTCATTAAAGATGATAAAACACTCCTTGCACGTATCACCACTTAATTTCACAACATTGGGCCCCACCATGAATGAGTTATAGACCCCACACCAAAAATAGGTAGAACTGTGAATAGTTTTCATGCTCCCACTTGTGAGATTCTTTTGAGATTCAATATGGCCAATGCCGCTATTAGTCTAAAAATAGTAAATGAAGCCCTTAATGTGTACAATCTGGAAAAGTAAGAATTTTTCAATTTGGATTAGTGTAAGTAATGTTATGACCAAAATACAGAAATAATTTAAACTATTAAAAATCCAAAATGACCCATTTTTACTATTTAGCTCAAAATAACACCAATATCATAAAAATGAAACAATTAATCTTAGAAGAACACATTTGTGGGTTTAAAAAATAATATTCAATATAAATTAATTGAAAATATTTTCTCTATCAATTATCCCACACTTAGCACATGGACTCTTGGACAAGTAAACATCAAAATCCAATCAAATCAAATCCAAAACACATACTAATGAGATCAACCAAATCAATTCCAAGAAACAAAAAGATATCATGCCTCATAAAAAAATATTTCAAGTTCTCCATTTTAGATTATTTAAAATATTTATACTTCATTTCTTATCCCATGCACACAAAACACCCACCTCAAATTAATTTTCTCTCATCTCACAAATGTAAATTCTCAACAAGGGTTTTCTCATCCAAACTCACACAAGAGTCACCATAGGCTTGATAAATTCCTACTTGTCCACCTTATATGTGAAGGAGAGGTACAACCTGATGGCTCTTATTGATAAACATGTTGGAGGAGTAGGATCTCCTCCACTGGCTCTGATGGTAGGGTCCCAAGAAATTTCTTCAACCTATTCCCTTTCACAGTGAATGGATCCCATTCTCCATCCCATTCCTTCCAGGACACCCAGAAGGAGAAAATTTCAGCTTTCTGTTTTATTTCTTTTCTTTTTCATAGTTTTTAAATGCCTTCTTCTTCCCCATTCATCTTGATTACCCTTACCATGGTGAGGTAAAAATTTGGAGTGATTGGGTAAGGGATGGTTTTATACATTGTAATTCTTGAGTTCTTGGACACAATTGAATAAATTTCTTTCTTCTTCAAAGATATTTTCAATTTCTTATAGCGGATTTTATTATCAAGTGTGATAATTCTTGAATATTAATTCCACTATTGATTTTTTCCTTGAAACAATAATCATAATCTCCCTCCACTGATTTTTGATTTATATACGATGGAATAGACCAGGGATTAGTGGTAAAGAACTCGATGATCGTCAGTACGTGTAAAAGGTGTAGTAAATGTTCTTGATTTTTTGGGATAAACAAAACTCGATCGAGTATTTCCCATTTCAATGAAGTATATTCAATACAACTATTTTACACTTGGAAGGAGATTTGACCAAACCGAGATCTTGGTAAGGTTTTCTCTCGCCATAATAATTTCACCAAGGAAGTGAGAGGAAACGATTGTGGAAAATCACTTTAATCAATAAAGAAGAATAGGTCTGAATTAAATTGAACAAGGATATCATTACAATTAAGAAACTGACCCCAACCTAATCACTCTTTTTAATATCATATTTTTTCAATCATTTTAATTTAAAATTTCATTTCAAAAACACAACATTTTTATCCTCATTTTAAAGTGACAACCCGTTTTGTGTGCACTCCTCTTCGAGAGACATCCTAGGTCAACCACATTACTACATTTTAACTTAGGAAATATTTTTTTTTTCAATGCCCTACGACAAGCATGCGTCATATATCAAGATGGATCGTGATCCCAAGAATATATACTATCTCACCCATGTATGTCATGGAGAATCATTTATTCAAACATTCCTTAATAGACTTTAATACTGGTATTTCATTTCTAATTACTAATATGTCAAAGACATATAATATTAAGAAACAAACTGTACTCTCACTAAACCATTTGTAGACACAAGGCTCACACTCATTCTTTATGAATTAAAATTTTGTTATTGATTCATCAAAATTAATTTTCCATTAACTAGATTCATTCTTTAAAATAAAAAAATATTTTTTTTTAATTTTCATATCTTGTTATCATCCTTTGGAGTCACAAACCCTTTGGGTTGGTTTACATAGAAGTCATCCTAAAGTTTCCCATTAAGGAAGGATATTTTGACATCTATTTTCTTAATATCATTTTCATGTTAAGATGAAATGTTAAGTATAATTTTCATGGATTTTTGCATTGAAACTGGTCGAAAGGTTTCATCGTTGTCAATGCCTTGACATTGTTTAAACCCCTTTGAAACCATTCATGCATTATAGAGACTGTATTTTCTTTGCTTTTCCAATTACTTCTTGAATACCAATTTTCAATCTACATGATATACATTCACCAGAGAATCTACCCAAATTCAATATTGGTTTTGGTACATGGAATCCATTTTATAATTCATGGATTCTTTCCACTTGGTAAAATATGTTCCACTTATTACTTCTTTGTAGGATAGAGGATAAATATTTTCACCTAATAATGTGTCACAAAATTCAATGAGTAGGAAAACATACTATTAAATTTCTCTAAACACTCTTTTATTGTAACACCCCGAGATTTTATGAAAAATATTTTTTTAATTTCATTAATGTCTTGTGCTACACCAAGATTACCTTGCGCTATACGCAACAACATATTAGCTTGTAGTATACGCAACACTATTCTTGGATCGTGTTACACACAATTTTGATAATAGTTATTCTATGGAACATTGAGTATATATATATATATATATATTCAATGTATAAATCAAATATGGTTGGATTCTGTTATACGAAACAACGAAGGATTCTTGCGCAACACGCAACCCTGACTTGGCTTGCATTACACGCAATCACGACCTTCCTCGATAGCGTGTGTTGTACGCAATACTGGGTTTTACTAAACAACAATATATTATTATAATATTATTATGAACTAGCCATTATGAATAGTATTAACTAAATTTTGAATTTTATAACATTATTATTCATCTTACACATTTTCTAGAACATGTTATAAGAACAAATTAAATTTTTCGGGTAAAATAAGTATTTTTCAAAAAATGTAGTGTTGCCGCCTTTTGATGGCACACCCACTTTAAATCTAGTTTTTGACATGTTTATAAGTTAAATTTGACAAAATAAAATTCTTCTTTTGAATCAGGATATAAATATTTACATTAGATAATGTTTTGATATTTTTCCGGTAACTTTCATATTTTAATGAATAGTAAAAACACGCTATATTTTAATTAAAAATAACTTTTTCAATCGAAATAATTAATAGTGATAAATTATTAATTTGAGTGGTTTTAAAGTATATTTAGAATATATTTTTACAATTTAATACAATGTTGGTCATTGGATGTAATTTCACATTTAAACCAGACATAAACAAGTGTCAATCTTTTGGTAGTTATTATCTCTTAAAAACACGCTATTTGTTTTGACGACGGGAATTAATTTTTAAATTAATTAATGCAAATGATATATTTTGAATTTGGTAAAATAGACATCATTTTTGAGTTCATAATATCAAATATAGCTTAGGCCTAATTTTTTGTATTTTTATGGAAACATTCATCTTTTTGATTAATAGTGAAACCACTAAGTGGTAGTTAAAAAAATGAATATTTCATAAAACATAATTTTACCGCTTCTGTGAGTGGAATTTCAAAAATCTGAGAGACACGGTTGATGTCAGTAAGTAAAATGTGGTTCAATGAGATGAAAATAATTTTTGGTGAATAGTAACTTTTTACTTTTTTTTACCACGGTTAAAAGTAAATAGGGTAATTAAGGGTAAAAATGATATTATTATTACCCTAACACATGTCCTAATTCTATTGGACAAGTATAATTCGAACAAAAACAACCTTAGGAATAAAATATGACTATTTAGGCCCACTTGGATGAGATTAGGACATTTATTATTAATTTATTTAAAGAATGGTTAAAATAGTTAAAATCAAAGTTTAATAAGTAAATCATTTTTAATATGGGGTTATACATCAGATAAATTCGACTATAAATATTCATTAGAAATATAAAAAGATTAAATACATAATGGTATTTTATTTTTAATTTTTAGACATTAAATAATTTAATTTATTTATGACACAACGATGATGCAGTAATTATATTATTAATGAAATATTGACATAATTGATGTTATAAATACCCAAATAAATATAATTTGAGACTTTTTATGAATTCCACTAATTTTATAGGTTAATATGACATGTTAGTATTGATTTAATTAAAGTTTTTAGAACTTATCATTCTGTTATGATTTTCACAAAAATCAATTACTGAATAGTGTCAAAATTGACATAAAATAGTTTTTAAAACAAATATTATATTAGTTATTGTTATTTTATTCCTAAAAATCTAAGATTCGGCCAAATGACTTAGATAAGGTTATATATATTAATAATAAACAACTTTGGGTTCGTTTGGCTGCTTATTGTAAGTTTATTAACCTTATAGTATAAGAACACAAGAAGACATGGTAAAAGTAAAATTATTTAACTTAATGTTAAATCTAAATGATAAGGTTAAAATAGGAACCTAAACTTGTCTAAATTCTATTGGATGAGATGATTTCGCCCGATCCCCACCTTAGATTCGAAATATATCAATTTGGAGCTATTTAAAACCGAACTTGACTTTATAATAAAATAATATTTTTAGTTATTCCAAAGGTACCCCTCTCCTCCCTTATAAAAGGGCACCTCCTCCTTCTCCTCCTCACACCACTTTGAGCCTTCAAGCTCGGCCAAACCCTGCCAAATTATCTTCTCCACTTCCCTAGAAACGTCCTAGAGGTTCTGGTCATCTTTAAAGACCAATCGTAGTTCCCTAAGAGGAGGTTTCAAAGAGGCGTATCGAATAAGAGGTAATTTCTTCTCCCGATTCTTTCATGCTTATTTCTTCTTCAACTTATTCTTTGTTAGTTGTTTCATTATAAAGTAATAACATAAGTATCAATAATATACTGATTTGTTATTATAAATATGAAACAACCCCATTTCACCTTCTATACATCCTACGGAAAACAAAATCACCGCGCGTGCGTACGTACGGAATACCGTCTCCACGTCGTGGTGTAATCTGTTTTTCCACCAACACCTTACATGGATGGGTATTATGGTGTAAATAATAACTATACATAGTTATTATAACATCATAATGATTCTGATATATTGTATCATCCACTCCAATTCAATTCAATAATCATGAAAATGATATCATCGCTCGTGCGTACGTACGGACTACCGTCTCCACGATGCGATGAGATTCATTATCCATTTTAACCATTCATGAATGATTATAAAGTACATATAATAAGTAATCACGAAATATATGAAATAATAATGATACTGGATTTATGTGTATGTCATCTACTTAATTCCATTCAACTCAATAAGGAAACGAAAACAGCGTTCATGCGTACGTACGGCCTACCGTCTCCATGAACGGTGTATTTCTTTCCATTTACTGATTTATTATATATATGTATATTCTGAATATATATTATATATAAATCATGTTCTGGAATTAATTAATCATGATCTACATAATCATATGAATAATTACAAGTCAAAACACGGACGACAAATGAAACAATTTTACCCAAAATGCTCTTTAACATGGAATTTACAAAAGAACGGGTAAAACAATGTCATAAGTGAACCATATATGATATCATAAAAATAAGTATGATTCTGGAATAAGTCAATAACATTATTTACATAATTATACAGGAGGTTCGGACACTTACAAAGCCAGTCAGACCTAAGGTAAGGGAAATATCACAATCTCATTTTTATCCGAGATTGTTTATACTTTGGAATTTACTGGGGTGTATTTTATCATCCACATCCATGTTTATTCAATATTTAATATTTATATTCTTCTACAATGGTTTATATCCAATTTTACCCTTCGGTGAGTTTTTTGTAAAAGATATGAAATGAATCTTTTTTCGTTTTTCGTACGAGGTACTTTTTGACTTTTCCGACAAAAGTACGAGAAGAATGTTTTTTTAACTTATACGACATGAATGGATTTTTAAAACATTATTTCCAAGAAGCTTCCTTTACAAGTTTTCAAGTTTATTTTTAATAAACTTCTTTTAGTTTAAAGTTGTATGACATGTTAAGAAAGGAAAAAATTTTTTGAAGAAGAAAGGATATTTTCCTCAAGAATGGAGTTCAAGTGTTTTATCAAAATTATTTTCCATCTAAGATAATAAAAGGTTCTATTTTTATCCCTTATTATTAAATTGATTTGATTATGTTGTGATGGAATTATTTTTATGAATTCCTTTATCTTATATGAATTGTTTTATGATGTCATGATGTTTAAGATTCCCATTTGTATTACATGGGTTATGCAATGATGTATGATTTATGATTTTGTGGCACACATAAGAATGGTATCATTATGAGATGGGTGGGACCTATATCTCCCTCCAATGCATTGGGTAAAGATTTTATATCTCATGATATAGACATGGATGGAACGGTAGGTTATACCGATTCAGTGAAACAGGACTGAAATGAGGGTGACTCGGTTCAGAGATGGACTTTGTCCACAATGATAGTCTTGGAAATGAGTCTTGACTAATACGAAATGATTCTATATGATTATGTGTGTATGCCAAAAAGTTTCATGTTTTATGTTATGATTATTGTGATTACATTTCACTGCCATGATTTATTCGATGTTATGAAATTATGATCTCTTTTGCAGGTTAAGATTTCCAAAATGTTATGTTCTTATGAATATGATGTGATTGATATTTCTTTTATTTACCCTTACTGAGCATTTGAGCTCACCCTTTTATGTTTTCTTTTCCCCAGGATATAAAGAAAGGTTTTAGGTAAAAAAAAGGAATATCTTTATGAGAGATATTGAAGATCTTTCACCACGATTAGAAGATTATATTCAGAGTTTCCAAAGAAACTAAACTATTACGGTCCATGTGTGTGTGTTTTTGTAATGTACTAAGTATTCCACAAATGTAATGTAATGTCCATGTACGTTAGGCTTCGGGTCTCTACGGTTGGTATTAGAGGAAAGGTTTAGTCAACCTTTGGAAACTAGGATGTGAGAACGTTAGTGAGATCCCTAGAGATATTTCTAAGGTATGTCTAGGGATGTCCCTAAGGATAAGTATACGTATAGGATATAGTCCTAGATCTACGGTAAAAATCATAGAATTTAACCTAAGATGTTAGATATTGAAGTTACTCCCCCATTATTATGAATTTTGCCTCTAACACTATTCTTTTTGGGTTTTAGAAAATGGCTGGAAAAAAGATGATTCACGATAATGGAGGATATTATGGAAAATGGAATGATATTCTTCATGAGAAACCAAATGAAATGGGATTTGGAAGTCCAACCATCATTATTATGCCGAATCTGCAATCTCATAATATGATCAACAAACTCAAATTTTGTATGTTTTCTGACTCGGCTAATAAGAGAAAGATGGAGTTTCATGACGATCATAGAGGAAAGAAAGTTCAATTTCCACTATGTAAATCATGTGGGAAGAGGAATCAAGGAGAATGTTTCAAAGGAACTGGAAGATGCTTTGGGTGTGGAAAAGAAGGACATAAAGCTAGTAAGTGCAAAGGAAAGGGTTCATTTAACACCCTGGATGAGGATAATGGTATTGCTACGACATCAACAATGTTTAAATGTTTTAAATTTGGAATGTACGGTCATTATGCAAACCAATGCCTTAAGGTAAAGTCTCATGAAGAGAATCAGTATGGTCATATGGTAATATTTATATTGATGATGATGAAGAGACTACAAATGATATGTGAGATGAAAGAATTTCTGAAGCTTGGTCAAAGGATTAAGAAGGTAGTGGAATGATTACATGTTTATCAAGTGTAATGTTGTATAAGTAATCTCATGGTACTATGGAATAAAGAGACATCTAAGGATTGTTACATTGTTGTCTTTCCTTATGTTTTGAAAGTGTATTATTAATGGTACCAGTAACCATGAAAGGTTATTCAGATATTTTTGGAAAGTAGATGATATTCGCATAATGAAGGGATAAGAAGAAAATTAAATATTTGACAGTATTAATGAGATCATGATTTATATAAGGACTAAGTGATATCATGGTTTGAGTATATAGAATTTTGAGGATTTTGGTATTGGAAAGTGTTAACTTTTAACTGCATTCATGTTTTCACTAAGGTTTTATGGGTATTCAAGAGAATACATGATTAAGGACTTTGAATGTTTGGAATGTGACCAACAAAACATATCTTATGATATATGGGGATCAACGATGGTATTAAATCTCTGGTAATCGTTTTCACTATGTTTTGAGAGTGGACTGCACTATTATGGATAAGCCTAAAGATTGGAATAGATTATGTTGGACATAAGTTAGTATTGTTTAAGGATAGAAGTTTTTTCTATATTATTGATGGGATGTTATAGTAATATAGTTTTAGAAAAAGGACAACCTGCAGGACGGGCGACAGCCCATCGTGTCGGACAAGGCTGTGGGAATCGAACCCACAATAGAAGTGCGACTGGCCTTTATCGCCTACCACTGGCCTATAGAAAGTCCCTATTTAGTAGAAACTAGTTTTATTATATTAAGCAGTATGATATATGAAGTATACGTCCATTTTAGGAACCATATATGATTGATCTCACTATTGATGGACTTATGTATTTTTTGATAACTTTTCTAACCTTTTGTTTGAGACAGATGGAATGACCCATCATTCTATCACATGATCTGCTAACACATCACGAATGACAAATTCAACTTCATTTCTTTAAGAGATGAAGTGGAAATTGTCCAAAGAATGACAAACGGTGAGACTATACCAAAATGACAAAAGTATTTCTTCTAATTCCAATTTCATCAAATTTTGGGAAATGATCTTGAAAAACCACAAATATTGTCCTACTGCCCTTATATCCGATGAATCAGATGGTATCTTAGATAATCACAAATCAATAGCTTTGTGATTGTTGGTTTTTTCATTACCATGTTCTCTACCACTCTCCATCAGAACATGATGGTTAGATTTCTCTTCCATATCCATATTTTCACCTATGTGGAAACCCAGTGATCAGTTTATTTGGGTAACCATTACGTTTCATGCTTTTGTTTTTAATGATTGGTTTTGGTATTCATTTTTACGATGTGGGTTTCTATTAACGAAACTTTCGAATAGTAAACAACTTATAACCCCGAAGAATTTCGAGGGTGAAATTAATTTTAAGGGGGGTAGAATGTAACACCCCGAGATTTTATGAAAAATATTCTTTTAATTTCATTAATGTCTTGTGTTACACCAAGATTACCTTGCGCTATACGCAACAACATATTAGCTTGTAGTATACGCAACACTATTCTTGGATCGTGTTACACACAATTTTGATAATAGTTATTCTATGCAACATTGAGTATATATATATATATATTCAATGTATAAATGAAATATGGTTGGATTTTGTTATACGAAACAACGAAGGATTCTTGCGCAACATGCAACCCTGACTTGGCTTGCATTACACGCAATCACGGCCTTCCTCGATAGCCTGTGTTGTACGCAATACTGGGTTTTACTAAACAACGATATATTATTATAATATTATTATGAACTAGCCAGTATGAATAGTATTTACTAAATTTTGAATTTTATAACATTATTATTCATCTTACACATTTTCTAGAACATGTTATAAGAACAAAATAAATTTTTCGGGTAAAATAAGTATTTTTCAAAAAATGCAGTTTTGCCGCCTTTTGATGGCACACCCTCTTTAAATATAGTTTTTGAGATGTTTATAAGTTCAATTTGAAAAAATAAAATTCTTCTTTTGAATAAGGATATAAAAATTTACATTATATAATGTTTTGATATTTTTCCGATAACTTTCATATTTTAATGAATAGTAAAAACACGCTATATTTTAATTAAAAACAAATTTTTCAATCGAAATAATTAATAGTGATAAATTATTAATTTGGGTGGTTTTAAAGTATATTTAGAATATATTTTTACAATTTAATACAATGTTTGTCATTGTATGTAATTTCACATTTAAACCAGACATAAACAAGTGTTAATCTTTTGGTAGTTATTATCTCTTAAAAACACGCTATTTGTTTTGACGACGGGAATTAATTTTTAAATTAATTAATGAAACTGATATGTTTTGAATTTGGTAAAATAGACATCATTTTTGAGTTCATAATATCAAATATATCATAGGGCTAATTTTTTGTATTTTTCTGGAAACATTCATTTTTTGATGAATAGTGAAACCACTAAGTGGTAGTTAAAAAAATGAATTTTTCATAAAACTTAATTTAACCGCTTCTATGAGTGGAATTTCAAAAATCCAAGAAACACGGTTGCTGTCAGTAAGTAAAATGTGGTTCAATGAGATGAAAATAATTTTTGGTGAATAGTAACTTTTTACTTTTTTTTACCACGGTTAAAAGTAAATAGGGTAATTAAGGGTAAAAATGATATTATTATTACCCTAACACATGTCATAATTCTATTGGACAAGTGTAATTCGAACAAAAACAACCTTAGGAATAAAATATGACTATTTAGGCCCACTTGGATAAGATTAGGACATTTATTATTAATTTATTTAAAGAAGGGTTAAAATAGTTAAAATCAAAGTTTAATAAGTAAATCATTTTTAATATGAGGTTATACATAATATAAATTTGACTATAAATATTAATTAGAAAGATAAAAAGGTTTCCTACATAATGGTATTTTATTTGTAATTTTTAGACATTATATAATTTAATTTATTTATGACACAACGATGATGTAGTAATTATCTTTTTAATGAAATATTGACATAAGTGATGTTATAAATACCCAAATAAATATAATTTGAGACTTTTTATGAATTACAATAATTTTATAGGTTAATATGACATGTTAGTATTGCTTTAATTAACTTTTTTCGAACTTATCATTCTGTTATGAGTTTCACAAAAATCAATTACTAAATAGTGTCAAAATTGACATAAAATAGTTTTTAAAACAAATATTATATTAGTAATTATTATTTTATTCCTAAAAATCTAAGATTCGTCCAAATGACTTAGATAAGGATATATATATTAATTCTAAACAACTTGGGGTTCGTTTGGCTACTTATAGTATGTTTATTAACCTTATAGTATAAGAACACAAGAAGACATGGTAAAAGTAAAATTATTTAACTTAATGTTAAATCTAAATGATAGGGTTAAAATAGGAACCTAAACTTGTCTAAATTCTATTGGATGAGAGTATTTCGACCCATCCCCACCTTAGCATCGTAATATATCAATTTGGAGCTATTTAAAACCGAACTTGACTTTATAATAAAATAATATTTTTAGTTATTCCAAAGGTACCCCTCTCCTCCCTTATAAAAGGGCACCTCGTCCCTCTCCTCCTCACACAAATTTGAGCCTTCAAGCTCGGCCAACCCCTGCCAAATTATCTTCTCCACTACCCTAGAAACATCCTAGAGGTTCTGGTCATCTTTAAATACCAATCATAGTGCCCTAAGTGGAGGTTTCAAAGAGGCATATCGAAGAAGAGGTAATTTCTTCTCCCGATTCTTTCGAGCTTATTTCTTCTTCAACTTATTCTTATTTAGTTGTTTCATTATAAAGTAATAACATCAGTATCACTAATATACTGATTTGTTATTATAAATATGAAACAACCCCATTTCACCTTCTATCCATCCTACGGAAAAAAAAATCACCGCGTGTGCGTACGTACAGAATACCGTCTCCACGCCGTGGTGTAATCTGTTTTTCCACCAACACCTTACATGGATGGGTATTATGTTGTAAAGAATAAGTATACATAGTTATTATAACATCATAATTATTCTGATATATTGTATCATCCACTCCAATTCAATTCAATAATCATGAAAATGATATCATCGCTCGTGCGTACATACGGACTACCGTCTCCACGACGCGATGAGATTCATTCTCCACTTTAATCATTCATGAATGATTATAGAGTACATATAATAAGTAATCATGAAATATAATACATAATAATGATACTGGATTTATGTGTATGTCATCTACTTAATTCCATTCAACTCAATAAGGAAACGAAAACAGCGTTCACGCGTACGTTTGGCCTACCGTCTCCATGAACGGTGTATTTCTTTCCATTTACTGATTTATTATATATATGTATATTATGAATATATATTATATATAAATCGTGTTCTGGAATTAAGTAATCATGATCTACGTAATCATATGAATAATTAAAAGTCAAAACACGGACGACAAATTAAACGTTTTTACCCAAAACGCTCTTTAACTTGGAATTTACAAAAGAACGGGTAAAATAAAGTCATAAGTGAACCATATATGATATCATAAAAATAAGTATGATTCTGGAATAAGTCAATAACATTATTTAAATAATTATACAGGAGGTTCGGAGACTTACAAAGCAATTCAGACCTAAGGTAAGAGAAATATCACAATCTCATTTTTATCCGAGATTGTTTATACTTTGGAATTTACTGGGGTGTATTTTATCATCCACATCCATGTTTCTTCAATATGTAATATTTATATCCTTCTACAATAGTTTATATCCAATTTTACCCTTCGGTGAGTTTTTTTGTAAAAGATATGAAAGGAATCTTTTGTCGTTTTTCGTATGAGGTACTTTTTGACTTTTATGACAAAAGTATGAGAAGAATGTTTTTTTAACTTATACGGCATGAATGGATTTTTAAAACATTATTTCCAAGAATCTTCCTTTACAAGTTTTCAAGTTTATTTTTAATCAACTTCTTTTAGTTTAAAGTCGTATGACATGTTTAGAAAGGAAAAATGTTTTTGAAGAAGAAAGGATATTTTCCTCAAGAATGGAGTTCAAGTGTTTTATCAAAATTATTTTCCCTCTAAGATAATAAAGGGTTCTGTTTTTATCCCTATTATTAAATTGATTTTATTATATTGTGATGGAATTATTTTTATAAATTCTTTTATCTTATATGAATTGTTTTATGATGTCATGATGTTTAAGATTCCCATTTGTATTACATGGGTTATGCAATGATGTATGATTTATGATTTTGTGGAACACATAAGAATGGTATCATTATGAGATGGGTGGGACCTATATCTCCATCCAATGCATTGGGTAAAGATTTTATATCTCATGATATAGACATGGCTGGAACGGTAGGTTATACCGATTCAGTGAAACAGGACTGAAACGAGGGTGACTCGGTTCAGAAATGGACTTTGTCCACTAAGATAGTCTTGGCAATGAGTCTTGACTAATAAGAAATGATTCTCTATGATTATATATGTATGCCACAAAGTTTCATGTTTTAAGTTATGATTATTGTGATTACATTTCACTGCAATGATTTATTCCATTTATGAAATTATGATCTCTTTTGTAGGTTAAGATTTCCAAAATGTTATGTTCTTATGAATATGATGTGATTGATATTTATTTTATTTACCCTTACTGAGAATTTGAGCTCACCCTTTTATGTTTTCTTTTCCCCAGGAAATAAAGAAAGGTTTTAGGTAAAAAAATGAAGATCTTTATGGGAGATATTGAAGATCTTTCACCACGATTAGAATATTATATTCCGAGTTTCCAAAGACACTAAACTATTACGGTCTTTGTGTCTGTGTTTTTGTTATGTACTACGTATTCCGCAAATGTAATGTAATTTCCATGTACGTCAGGCTTCGGGTCTCTACATTTACTCCTATAAACTACTTGTGTCTATGTAATAGTTTATTCTTACATATGACATTGTGGAATTGGTTACTATGACTACTTTTGTTTACCATGAATCTATACTTCATCAAAGCCTATATTTATCCCACTTTACCTTTTAGATATGTTCTCCCTCTCAAGGAATATGGAATTTCATTACACTAGTACCATTTTTTTCTAAGGTTTAATATAGGTAATATCTCTTTGTTTCTTTGTGGTGTCCTATAAAGGTACACTTTGTGCTTCAAGGTGAAAGTTTATTCCCTAAATAATCTATAAAAATTCCACAAAACGCCACACATGTAAGTATACCAACAAGAGTATCTTTAGATTCCATAAATGGTTTGGTATACCATCTTATATATTATTTGGAACATAGAATAGTGTTTGTGCTAGTTTTTGTAATGCGTATCCCCAAAAATATAATAAAAGACTTGTATGAATCATTGTTGATCTCAACATATCCAATAAGGTGAAGTTCCTTCTTTCACTTACACCATTCCACTATATTGTACAAGGAGGATTAAGTTGAAATAGGATCCCAAACTCTCATAAGTAGTAAATTAAGTATTGATTAAGATATTCACCACCATATTAT
Source organism: Viscum album (assembly GCA_963277665.1). Lineage (NCBI taxonomy): Eukaryota > Viridiplantae > Streptophyta > Magnoliopsida > Santalales > Viscaceae > Viscum > Viscum album. The sequence goes on along the minus strand of OY728134.1, from coordinate 625,921,667 downwards.
AAGTAGAGTTTCTTAAGCTCATTACCAAGACAATTATCAAATTAATTCATTTTTTCCTTGAATTTATCAAAATAATATGACTTATAAATCATTATATAAAAATATACATATTTATAAAAAAACTTTAATATTTGTAATTTAGTATGAGTAAGGACCCATTTTTTCAATAGGAAATGGTCCACACATATCTGTATGAACTAATTCAAGAATATATTTGTCCCTTTAACCTTTTACACTAAATGGGGATTTATTAATTTTACATTATAAACATGTGTGACACTTACCAAGTGGTTTTAATTCATAATAATATAAATATACATCTTGGTATAATTTATTCATGCTCTATTATTACATGACCTAGCTGGTGATGCCATAGTTGGATGTGGAATGAGTCATTTGAAGTAGTTTGTTATCTATTACCATTACTTGGTTCATTTAATTCAAAAAATAAAGACTATTATTTAAATTTTATTTAACATAAAAAATGTTATTTTATAAAAGAAGTGATTTTTATTTCCAAACTTCAAAATAAAACTATTGGTATCAATTTTTGATATATAAATATATATTTTTTTGTAACTGAAGTAACAAAATAAAAACACATAAAAACCAAGATTAATCTAGTCAAAAACATGAGGTGGTCATCCCTGATAGCTACAACAACCACTTTAGCTCTATTTGTTATTTGTAGATATTCCTTCCCTTGGTAAATATTTCTATATATATTGGTTATTATATATGAATACATATATAAGAACCAAAAGGTATATATAATACCCAATTTTTATAAATAGAAATATTTCACTTGATAACAAATCCACATGAAGCTTCCCCTTGCTTCTTTGGCTGGGTGAAGTTTCTCTTCTAGTGTCCCTTCTTGCCACATGAAAAAAACACCATCACATTCCCATGATTTCTCCTTAATATTCCTCTTCTTGGAAGCACATAAAAAATCTTTTCCCTTAGAGCTCTTTACTTTCCCTTTCCATTTGTCCACCATAAGAACTGAAGGATTTTCACACTTCATCTCCTTATCTATTTGGTGAAGAAGAGTGAGAAGATTTGTAAGAGACTTATCAATGATGATCACATTAAAATTTAAAAAAAAAGTACTAGAATATTTGAGGGGGTGATGTTAGAATGAAATTGCTGCCATTTATTCGAGAATATTAAACACCAGACCCTCTAGGTGCTAAATGTAGCCAATGAAGTTGTCTACAAGTGGGCCTATTAGGTAACCCTCTCCAAGATTACTATGAAATATTCCCTTGGAAATATTAAACCATTCTATTCTAGATCTCTCATGGTAAAGTCCTTGGTAGTTCTCAATCACTTTATACACATCTATGTTTTCATGAGACTTCATGAGTTTACTATACATTAATGAAATCATTAATCATTGAATGGAGACCACTTCAATCAATTTTTTTGTAGACAAGGAACTCTTCATCACTCATCTTTTGGGTAGGATGATAATTCATTGAGGATTCTAGTGTGTAATATTTCTATTCACAGTGCAACATAACTTGAAGGCATATAAACCATTCCAAGAAGTTACTACCAGTGAGAAGATTTTCTTTATCTAATATATATCAATGAGATAAAAAGGATGATAAACATTCCATTTTATTCTATATTTAAAACAACATATGATTTGTACAATTCTTGATTACAAATTTTGGGAGAAATTATAAATTAATTTATTTTTAATTAAATATCCCAATATTTTATCAAGCCCCAATATCACTCACCATTGAACTTGAAATGTTTGGTTTCTAAGAATTTATAGTAGAAAGAGTCTATATTCCAAGTTGTATAACCCCAATGATGGTTCTTCAAGATACTTGAAGGAATTAAAGTTGGTAGGTCTTTTGCAACTATGAGATTATAGCTCCTTGATCCGTTGAGTGGGCTACCCTATCTTGAAATCCTGACTTGGATTTCCTCAGAAATTGCCTCCAATTTACATTATTTCAAATTAAGGATACTTATCATGATGTAAGAGGGTTAACTCAACCCTTAACCATCATAAGAAATCCATGTTAAAAGTATGTGTCCCAATTATGGTTGGTCAAACACTTAATTCTGATAATTTCTTTCCAACTCAAGTAGTGGAAGGTGAATTCTATCTTAATATTTAATTAATGGATTTAAATTTATTATACATAAATTTTAACTTGTTTTATAGTTTACATGTATTGTTAATATTATGTTGATATTACTTAAATAATTAATCATACTAGATTAAAAATTTGTGCATAATCCATTTATTTAAATTTCATATTTTCAAATTAATTCATCTATTTATGTTATCACAATCTTATATCCATAAAATAAATAATTTCATAGTACATAATTAATAATTAATTAAATTTCCTGATCATTATCTTAGCCAACACTGGATTTAATGAACAGACATTAAATCAACCATTGACCTTGGGGAAATAACGCATATTTCCAGTATTGGAAAGAGTTATATTACTCCACTAGTCCACCTTTATATCTTCATGGTTGGCGCCATTATGGTTCCATCTTGAACCACATCCATGCACCATGGGAAAATCAATTAATTATAAGTATTTATAACTTACACACAAGTGAGGGGAACTATCATGACCCACTTTCTTCGTGATTAGGGAAGAGATAGAGATATGCCGATATATTCCTTTCTCACGATGAAGGATAGATAATGAACTCTGAGTCGCGCATCCGATAGGCCCCAGGGTGTTGGACAACACCAAGGGTATAGAAATATCACAAAACTGGGAGACATTACCCTTTTAATAGTAACAAAGATGGGGAGATAAGATCTATTGACAAAAAAACCCAAAGACAAATATATATATATATAAGGAAACCAAAATCCATCCCACATGGATTCTTAATGTATAACTATTAAAAATACAATGAAAACTCTAGGATAAGTACCAAAATAAAACTAAACAGGGACCCAACAACCGTTCCCAACGTCTAAGCTAGTAAGTCCCCACATGATCCATGTAATCTCCCTAATACCTAAAAATATTTTTATATACGTTCGGTGAGCATACAAGTATACTTAGTATGAAAAACCAAAGTCAACCATGCACAACTGGGAGAAGCATACTAATGCCCCTGTTAAAAAATACCAGAACCAGCAACACCTTTCAAGGAATACCAACCACTACACCTCCCCAAGTCATACTCACCATGTAATGAAAATAATGTAAAGTAATATAATAAGATCATAAATATTTGTGTACCCCGCACCACTTCCCATTGGTTAAATGGAACATCCAGATGCATCTGCATCTTCCAAAATCCATATCGTCACAACCTTCCTGCACACACTAGGGCCACAAACCACACTGCATTCCTGCCCGCAGACACCTAGGACACTACCACACCATAATCCTGCCAGCAAACACCTGGGCCCCACACATACCACACCCTACCTAAAAACACAAGGGCCTTATCTTGGAGACACATAGAAACCAAAACACCTCTCACACAACCAGTACTGTAGATCTGGTAACAAACCTCAAACCATTACACCCTGCCCGGAGAGTCTTGGGCGGTAAATGCCTAGAAGAGGGAGCATAGTAGAGCCAATAACCATCCATCCATACTCCCATCAGGATGTTGGCAATGGGGGTGTTGGACACATAGTTCTCAACATAGGAGGGGTGTGTATAGATAACAAAAGGAATGATATATATATATAGGTACGAAAAACTTTTACCAGCCTAAGGGGTTTCAAAATAAACTAACAGCCCACACAAAATTTCCGCTACCACCACCTATAAATGCACTTACCGCAACGAATGAAGTTCACTTCTATAAGACCAAATATACCCCCATATAGTTCATTTAACAAATTTTCATTCATTATTGATCAATTTATTCATTTATTTGTTTCATCCATACCCAGAAACCAAACCAGAACAACATCTACAACCATTTTAATAAGTCTAAAAGCCACTAAACACTACCAAGTCAGACAAGGAAGAAACTGACAACATCCTTCTTCAAAGTTATCCAGCTCAAGTTATACCCTCACAACCAAATTCGGTAGCCCCGTTGCACAACTACACCACACCTTAAACACCCATAAACATGAAATAATGACAAAACCTAGTCCTATAGACCCACTGCCCATCCATTGTCCAGATGCAATCCCACCACAAAAAAATCCATCCATCCCACAATCAATTAGTCTCTCAAACTAAGATACCATCACACAACCCATGTCGCCCCATACAAACAGTCACACCCAAAGCCATAGAACCACACTAACAAAACCCACACATGGAAAAAACCTAATAGAACATAGAAAATATCGACAACTATCAAATGGGATGTGTTCATATTTAGTTAACACAATTATTAAGATTCTACTTCGATAAATAGGGGTGATCACAGAAGTGTTTTCATCTTGGGGAAACCATTTCATTTTACCATGTGTATGTGATTTATCATATTGATAATGACATCAATTATTGATTGGTAAGAAACAATTTTTATAAAGAATCTCTAATGCACATGCAAATACCTCAAAAAACCATGATTTTTAGAAGCCACAAAACCACAAGAAATCATGTCATCATCAGAGATAAAAAATAAAATAGGAGATCCACATCAATCCACTCCCAGCCCGTTATCACGTTCATATTAGAATTTATATTTGTTAGAGGATTTGATTCGGTAGTTTTCAAAAAATAAAAATTACTACACCCACCCAACATGATACACAATTAGAAGGGAGATGAAGGAAATCCATTCCTAAAAAACCATATAATCAACAATTATTCATTGTGTCAAAAAATAGAGGACTGCACAAGCATCAGGAAGGACTCCAAAGGAAACTAGATCGATGGATATGAAAAAATAAGCGACTGCATAGGGTGTAAAGGATATAGGCATGCCAAAGGAAAATGAAAACATATTGGGAAAATAAGATCCTAGTTCAGAAGGGCCAAATCTTACAACAACAGAATGAGAAACATTTTCGAACGTCATTAATATGGGATCATGGTCAAGATTATATGGTTTGAATATCTCAATGTCCTCAAAGAATTAGGATATTAAATATATCATTAATATACCTTGAAATTCCAAAACAATGCTTTAAACTCATCTTACATCAAATAACACGTATGAGGGGAAAACGGAAAAAACTGGAAATGTGTGACTGGTGGGTGAGTCACTAACACGAACATTGATTCACTAATGGGAGAGACACCGATGCTTAGAAACCGACATGACCTACCAACACCGAAATTATCAATTCCCTTACACATTGACACCTTGACTCATGAATGACTTGACTCATTGACATCGATGCCCCGTTTCATCGACACTGACACCCTGAATCACCGACATTGATGACCTAAGAAACCAACATTTACAACCTGACTCACTTACACCAAAACCTTGAGTCACTGACACTAACATTCTGAACCACTTACACCGAAACCCTAAGTCACTGACACCGACACCGTGATTCATCGATGGAAAAAAACAAAAATTTGGAAAACTCTTGAAATGAGCTATTGTTTCCTCCCAAAACACAAAAAACAGTAGGGTTTGAAAAAGGAATGGACCTCTTTGGTACGAGACCTTACATCAGATAACTCTCAAATTATTCTCTCCCTTGACAATTTAAAATAAAACATAGAAGAATGAGGGGTCCAAACAACCCCTTTTTAAGAAACCTTTCAAGGAAAAACCACCTTTTGTTTTTGGATTGACCCCTAAATATCTAATATCACCTCATACCACATCTTATAGCCCAAAAAAACACAAGTAATACCACACAAGCACAAAAATCCATGCCTCCTGAACATATGGATTAACGAATTCATTCCCCCATGTCAAGATACTACCCGCTTTGGGTGGCACTAACTTGATCGCACATGTTTATTTACATTTACATTAATGTCTCTTGATTAGGGATTAGTTCATCCCATCCTCATACATCAAGACTTTATCATACATCATGTAACAAGAAAAAAACACACATCATAGAAAACAAGGTTCAATCATTTCATCAAAAAGTAAAACACACTGGAAAACTCGAAAAAACTCCGGGTACTAGGCATACACCTATGTCTCTCACTCATAAGTACTCTCCTCTAGACCACTATACCTCCACAACATGTGAACCAAGGAAATGTTTCATCCATGAAATACCTTATTCAAAATATCCTGGACCTCCACTAGTTCCTCTAAAAAAGTTGTTTCCTGATCGATATCCAACTCTCCCAAATCAATGGCATGGAAGTCATCGTGAAGATATCGACGAATCTTGGATACCTGAAACACATCATGGATCCTCCCAAATGGTGGAAATTACAGCTAATATTCTACCTTTCCAACTCATCCCAACACCATGAAGGGTCTCATGAACCTGGGAGAAAGCTTACTCCCACAACTAATCCTTCAGTGCCCACGTCAATGGGAAACCTTCAAGAACATGTTGTACCCAACCTTGAACTCCAATGGCCTCCTCATTTGATATTCATACAAATTCTTCCAGTCTTGTGCTACCTTCATCCTCCCACAAACAAGATGCACCTTCTCTATCATACTCTACACCATGTCTCGACTAAGACTAGCTGCCTCCGCAACTTCTATCTAGCATAAGGGTGAACGACATGACCTCCCACACAAGGCCTCAAAGGGAGAAATGCCAATGGGGGAGTGATATCTATTATTGTAATAAAACAATACCAAGAGAAAATCTATCACCCAAAAACCACTAATGTCTAGAACACATGCCCACAACATGTCCTCCAACGTCTGGATGGTCCTCTCTATCTGAGGGTGGAAAGTAGTACCAAGGCGTAGATGGGTTACAAAGGCATTCTACAATCCCTTATATAATCACAACGTAAAATGTGTATCCAAATATGATATAATGGATTTGGTATTTCATGAAGTTGCACAAACTCATCCCCATATATTCATTCCAAGGCATCCACTATGCTCGACTCCTTAATTGCTATGAAGTGAGCTGATTTTGTCCACCAATCCACTAGTGCCCAAATAGCCATGCATCCTCCCTGAGACCCTGGTAACCCCATGACCAAATCCGTTGAGATTTAATACCACTTAATCATGGGTAAATCTAGTGGATACAACAATCTACCGAGAACATGATGGTCAGCCTTCACTTACTTGCACACCATGCACCATTCCACAAACTCTTGTACTGCCCGCTTCGTCACGGGCCACCAAAAATGCACCCTCAAGAACTAGTACATCTTGGAAACTTCTAAGTGTACTACTAGGGGTGAGCTATGAAACTCATGGATAATTTCTTCACACATTGACACTAGAAAAAATTGTTTCCCACAGAACAACATCTAATTCTGATCATCCTCTATCCATCCCTTTGTAGCATCACCCTAGTTAATGCAATCACACATCACCTCTGCCTTTGAGTATCCCCAATAAGACTCATCCACCTTCTATCTCAGGGATTACTACACTATCATCTGAAACAGGTAGCCTCTACCTCCATCCATTCCCACATCTAAGTGCCAGGAAGAAAACTCATCATTTTCTCTCCAAGCATCTGTAGATTCCTAAAATATCTCCTTTTGTGACTTCCTTATTAAAGAATCATCCATGATATTTCCATTTCCGGAGGTGTAGGATAACTCAAAATCATAATACTATAGAAAATCCACCCACCTCTATTGTGGCAAGTTCAGATCTTACTAGGAAAATATGTACCTTAATATCTTGTGATTCATGAAGACCAAAAAGAACTCCCCAATGAGGTAACATCACAAAAAAATTAGTGAAAATGTGACCTCTTCTAGCTCCAGATCATGGGTGGAATAGTTACATTCATGGGGAATCAATGACCTAGACACATAATATATCACTACCCATTGTTGTATGAGAACACACCCCAAGACTAGAAAAGAAGCGTCGCAAAACACCTCGAATATCACCCCTTCCTATGGAAGCCTGAACACTAGATCACAATCCAAAATCCCTTTCAGATATCCGAATTCTACCTGCCAGTGATTGATCAACACAAAATCTTGGATGTTTATAGACAGATTCATCAATAGAGCTCCTACCCAAGAAAAAATTAGTACAAATCACTAGTATTATTCTGTAAGACTGATAAAACTACGAACCTTTTCCACATCCTTGGGTGATGCCCATGAAACGACAACATAAAACTTTGACGATTCCATTGGTACAACCTATTGAGACACCACATGTCCATCAAAGTGGAGCTTCCTTGTCCAGAACCTTCAATTGGATAGCTTTTAATATATATGGTGGTTCCAAAGGTCCTCTAGAATAGTCCTGATATGATCGGTATGCTCATCCTCTGACATTGAATAGATTAGGATGTCATCGATGTATATTATGATGAAATAGTCTAGGAACTCCTGAAATACAAATAGAAAAATACCCTATACCAACAGTTTGGAGAACCGTTGGCTGGTTTGGTGTGGGAATAATTATATACCAATAGTTATGGGAAAACCATTTGTATAGTCCTATACCAAAGGTTTGACAAACTGTTGGTATAGGTCATATGAAAAACCTATACCAACAGTTTCATAAAACCTTTTGGATAAGTAATTAAAAAAACATTTCCTGGTTTTGATCCAAGAACCTCTCGTTTATATTCCAACGACCTAACCACTAACATAACATGAATTTTGTAAACATAATTTCATATATATATTTATATATATATATTCATAAGTATTTCAACTTTTGATTTATTTAGTGTTATTTAATAAAATATTACATAAAATAATGTGTGTACCTATACCAATGGTTCTCAAAATGGTTGGTATAAGTCTATATAAATGGTTTTGAGAACCGTTGGTATATGTTCTTTGATATTTTGAGCTATACTAATGGTTTTGGTCAAAACGTTTTTATAGGTCCACCCTATACCAATGGTTTGGCCAAAACCATTAGTATAGGGTCAATATATTGGATATATACCAATGGTTTTGAAAAAAAGCATGGGTATATGTCCATAGAACTGACCTATACCGACGGTTTTGGAAAATCCATTGGTATATGTCCAAATTAGTTACCTATACCAATAGTTTGGTCAAAACCATTGGCATAGGTGCATATAAGTGACCTATACCAACGCTTTTGGCCAAACCGTTCGTATTGGTCAAAATTAGTGACCTTTACCAACAGTTTGGCCAAAACTGTTAGTATAGTTTTTATTTCTACTAGTGAATGAAATAATTCATGAGACTCATGAAAACGGTTTGTGAGTTTGTAATACCGAATGGAATAACTATGAACTAGAAGTGCCCATACCTGGACTGGAAAGTAGTATTCCGGATGTCACCCTAATTCACTCTCAACTGGTGATATCTAGATCACATATCGATCTTGGAAAACAAACTCGCTCCCCTCAACTAGTTGAAAAGAACATCTATCCTCGGGAGAGGGTAACCATTCATGACTATTACCTTATCCAGTCCCCATTAGTCTATGCACAACCTCAGACCACCATCTTCCTTGTTTCAAAAAAAGGACAGAGCACCCCAGAATGACACATTGTGTTAGATGAAATCCTTGTTCATTATAACATCAATATTAATGCACAAATCCTACAACTCTAAAGGTTAAATTCAATAAGGATCCATCGAAATAAGACTATATTTGGGTTGTAAGTCTTTTTTGAACTCAACATCATGTTGAGGGGGTAGCATCACAACCCTTTTGGGGAAAACATCCATAAAATCTGTGACAACTCTCGAAAGCTCCACCAATTCAGTAGAAATCGATCCAACTTATAGCATAGATAATAATAAAAGAAGAGGCTTCATGTGTCAGCCACCCATCTGACAACTCTGCTTACCAACAAAAAACAAACGTTTTCCACCCACATTTGAAAACATGAATCTTCTATAGATTCAGTCAATAATAGCTTGTATAAAGTATAACCAATTTATTCCAAGGATTACAAAATATGGAATCATTTGTAGTAGAAAGAGATTACCACTGGACTGATGTGGCCCCAACATCAGTCTACATCCCCAGAAAACATCAAACAAGCTGGTCTCACCTCCAACTAGTGTACTAAACACTAGGGGCATGGAAATACTCTCTACATCTAGTCCCAAGGAATATGAGAAACTGGGTGAAATGAAGGAGTGCGTATCTATTGAATCAAATAAGGCACAAGAAATATTAATAAAAAAACTGATCATACCTCAAATGATCTTCAGACCTATTGGAACGGCTGCCTCTTTGGCATGAAATTTACGATGACCAGATCCTATGCCCCTTGGCTATCAGCCACCTCTTTAACCACACCATGGCTGAGGTCTTTGAGGAGCACCCTGAGGTTGGCCTCCTCCCGCACCATCTATCCTTTGTGGATGAGGGGACTATTGTCCCTACTACTAGAAAGGCATGGCTAGAAACTATTACTCAGCTAGGCGTTGAACCTTCCCACCTCTACCATGCTGAGCTTGATTCTGGAACTATCTCTAGAATTTCCAATGACCTCCGTAAGAAAAACACCTCATCCCCAGGGCCATGGGAAAATGGTGAGGACCAGAGGGTCGGAACTGAAACTGCTGGAGTTGGCTCCTCATTGGATGGAACATAGAAGGCCCTGCCACTAAAGTCTTAATGATGATGGACTTACCATTTGAAGATCTCAATTGAATTCCCTATCACATCAGACCTCTTCATTGTTGTACCCCTCTCTCTTGGATTTTAATGATAACAATCACTCTTATTTTGTTCTAACTTGTTTTCAAGTGTTTTTGTTGATAGGCAAAAGGTTGCCAAGGAGTTGGGCCAAGAAGGACTGAAAGTAGACTCTCTGAGTCTACCAGCCAACCGGTGGATTCCCACCGGCCGGCCGGTGGTGTCTGGCAGTAGCAATGGTTTCGGTCCAGAGCCACCGGTCAGCCGGTGTGAGATCCCCGGCCAGCCGGTAGAACCTGGGCAGAGAGCTTGCTCTCTGTCTAGAGCACCGGCCAGCTAGTGGACCACCGGCCAGCTGGTGAGACACCACCGGCCAGCCGGTGTGCCCAGTCAAACTAGCCGTTGGGCTTTGACCGGACTTGTACTTTTGACTCCCAACGGCTCCGAAGGCCACTCCAACGGCTCCGAAGACCCCCAACGGCCATTTGGGTGTTCCTCCCCTATAAATAGAGGACTAGGAAGCCCCAGAAAAATATAGAAGCCCACGAGAACATTTTTCGATCATTTGGCGAACCTCCGGCGCATTCCTTGAAGGATCCCCACCTGCTCCAACTCACTTCCACAACCAAGGAGCACCACCATAGAAGCTTGGGAGCGCTCTTCATCATCACCAATCAATCCATTGGCGCCCAAGACTTCTCCTCTTTACAGTGTTTATTGTTTTATTATTTTGAGAATTATTTTGAGTTTGTTCATACAAACCCTTCTTTCTCTCATCCTCCCTTTGTTTGGGTTTTCACACCACCTTCAAGGTGTGAAGAGGTTAGTCAAGCCTTCCCTGTAAAAGGCTTGAGTCATAGGTGAGCTAGCCTTCACCTGTAAGAAGGCTAGTGGGTATATTGCTACAACCAATAAAAAGCAAGCTGTAATAGGTTTCTAGGCTGCCTTAAAGTCTAGTGGGTTTCTTGCTACAACCATTAAAAAGCAATCCGTCGTATAAATCTCTCAACGGTTGAGTTGGGAGCGGAGACGTAGGCTTGGGATTTAGGCCGAACTCCATTATCAATTTTGTGTCTTGCCTCTTTTATTTCCGCTGCGCTTTAACTTTTTCTTAAATTGTTAAACTTTTTAAAAAAGGCAATTCACCCCTCCTCTTGCCATCACTCTCCGTCCCAACAATTGGTATCAAAGGTAGTGTTTTTGTAATACCTTAACCGGTTTCAAATTTAAGATCCATTGTGATGGCTTCATCTTCTTTCACCCCCGAAGGTTATTCATTGGGTCGTGCTCCTTTTTTTGATGGAACCGACTATACCTATTGGAAAACATGCATGTCTACTTTTCTTAGAAGTATAGGTTATCCTATTTATAGAATTGTCATGCATGGTTACTCTCTCTCTTCTCCCGATGAATACAAATGGACTCAAGCCGATATTAAAAATTTCGAGCATGATGGAAAAGCCATGAATGCTCTTCATTGTGGCCTTGATCATAATGAATTCAATCGAGTTTCCACATGCACTTCATCTCATGAAATCTGGAATCTTTTGGAGGTTACCCATGAGGGGACCAACAAAGTTAAGGATACTCGATTGGATATGTACCGTCAAGATTTTGAGTCTTTTACCATGCATCCATCTGAAAATATTACTGATATGTTTACTCGCTTTACTGATGTTTGTAATGGGAGAAAGTCCCTTGGAGTTGATGTTTCTGCAGAGATGATGGTCAAGAAGATCCTTTGGATCTTACCAAGTTCATGGGCACCGAAAGTCACGGCAATTCAAGAAGCGAAGAATTTAAAAGAAATGCCGGTCGAAGAGCTCATCAGATCCCTCATGACCTACGAGATCACAATGAGGAGGTAAGCTGAAAATGAAGGCAAACTCATCGAAACTCCAAAGAACATCGCCTTCAAAGTTAAAAAAGAAGAAAGCTCCTCCTCCTCATCTTCTTCCTCTTCAAGCGGCGATTCAGAAATCGAGAACCTTGCCCGCAAGATGCACAAATTCATGAAGAAGAACAAAAAGAAGAAATCTCACAAGGCTCGAAAGGAAGAACTCGACGAAAAATCCGAGCCCGAGGTAATATGCTATGGGTGCGGCAAGAAAGACCATTATAAGCCCGATTTCCCACTCCACGAGACAAGGGCCAAGAAAAAGGAAAAGAAAAAGGCATTCAAGGCCACTTGGAGTGATAGCTCCTCATCCTCCTCCTCCTCAAAAGACAACGGTAAAAAATGTCTAATGGAATTTCATGAGGTAACCTCTTCCGACTCCTCTTCCTCTTGTTCTTCCAATTCATTCAATCATTTATCTTACGAGGATCTCCAACATGCGAGAGATTAATTGGAGGAAGGTTTTCACGAACTTTCTTACAAATTTATTGCTTTAAAAAAGAAATTCAAAATTCTTTCTTCCGAAAAGGATCAACTTCTCAAAGAGAAGGAAGACTTGCCCCTCAAGATCCAAAACCTTCCCGATGTTGACTCTATGGAATCCACAATCAAGGATTTAAGGAAATCTCTAGCTAAGTTCACCGAAGGTGAACATAACCTTTCGAATCTCCTTGGTTCCCAATGCATATCTAGAACCACCCAAGGGCTTGGCTATTCCAAGCAAGCTTCCTCTTCCCATGCTCCTACTATTTTTGTAAGGGGGAGCTCCCAATATAAATTTTGCAACTATGGCAAAAAGATCGGGCACTTAATTTACGAGTGCGATTGCAAAAATGCACGGTATGGAAGGCCCAAAACCATTTCCTTTAACGATGAATTTCATAGGAGAAGACCCACCACAAGACAAGTTTGGATTGAAAAATCCCTTTTAGCGAGTCTCTCCGGACCAAAATTTTCCTTGGTTCTAAAATCCTCTCCCCTGTGATTTGTTGTTTTTATTTAGGGGGAGTTAGGATCGTTTAAGCCTTTTTGCGTTTTTCTTTCAAAACTTTCAATTCAAAACATTCAATTCAAAACCTTCAATTTAAAACTTTCAATTCAAATTTCAAAAATTTCAATTGGTTTAAAAACTCTATCTTGTTTTTAAATCCTTTCCTTCAATCAAATTTTATGCCCCGTGCTATTTTGATAATCACAAAGGGGGAGATTTCCTTGGTTGATTGGGGGAGAAATTTTTCTCTCATGCTTTGCTTTACTTTTCAATTTATCCTTTAAAGCATGCCTTTCATTTCAGTCTTTTTCATTGCTTGTTTTGGTGATTGTGATCATCAAAATAGGGGGATATTGTTGTACCCCTCTCTCTTGGATTTTAATGATCACAATCACTCTTATTTTGTTCTAACTTGTTTTCAAGTGTTTTTGTTGATAGGAAAAAGGTTGCCAAGGAGTTGGGACAAGAACGACTGAAAGTAGACTCTCTGAGTCTACCGGCCAACCGGTGGATTCCCACCAGCCCGCTGGTGGTGTCTGGCAGTAGCAATGGTTCCTGTCCAGAGCCACCGGTCAGCCGGTGTGAGGTCCCCGACCAACCGGTAGAACCTGGGAAGAGATCTTGCTCTCTGTCTGGAGCACCGACCAGCCGGTGGATCAGGACCGGCCAGCCGGTGGACCACCGGCCAGCTGGTGAGACACCACCAGCCAGCCGGTGTGCCCAGTCAAACTAGCCGTTGGGCTTTGACCAGACTTGTACTTTTGACTCCCAACGGCTCCGAAGGCCTCTCCAACGGCTCCGAAGACCCCCAACGGCCATTTGGGTGTTCCTCTCCTATAAATAGAGGACTAGGAAGCCCCAGAAAAATATAGAAGCCCACGGGAACATTTTTCGATCATTTGGAGAACCTCCGGTGCATTCCTTCAAGGATCCCCACCTGCTCCAACTCACTTCCACAACCAAGGAGCACCACCATAGAAGCTTGGGAGCGCTCTTCATCATCACCAATCAATCCATTGGCGCCCAAGACTTCTCCTATTTACGGTTTTTATTGTTTTATTATTTTGAGCATTATTTTGAGTTTGTTCATACAAACCCTTCTTTCTCTCATCCTCCATTTGTTTGGGTTTTCACACCACCTTCAAGGTGTGAAGAGGTTAGTCAAGCCTTCCCTGTAAAAGGCTTGAGTCATAGGTGAGATAGCCTTCACCTGTAAGAAGGCTAGTGGGTTTCTTGCTACAACCAATAAAAAGCAAGCTGTAATAGGTTTCTAGGCTGCCTTAAAGTCTAGTGGGTTTCTTGCTACAACCATTAAAAAGCTAGCTGTCGTATAAAACTCTCAACGGTTGAGTTGGGAGCGGAGACGTAGGCTTGGGATTTAGGCCGAACTCCGTTATCAATTTTGTGTCTTGTCTCTTTTATTTCCGCTGCGCTTTAACTTTTTCTTAAATTGTTAAACTTTTTTAAAAAGGAAATTCACCCCCCCCCCCCCCTCTTGCCATCACTCTCCGTCCCAACATTCATGAGTGCATCCTTTCAACCACATTATCCTTCTTCTAAACCACTAGGTATGTTAGTAGGGTGAAGGGAGTAACCACATACTAAAGAGAAGGATAGATTTCCTCCTCTAAGCATATTTCCTGAGACTCCTCATCTAGAAAACGATCTAGAGAAAAATATAGGAGATATTTGAACTTGATCCCCAAATCCCTTACCGACATACTCCCCTACTAGATGGAGAGTATCACATGCCTCTTCTCATCATTCATTGTGGAAGAAAAGAATTATTCCTGGAACTCTTTCTCAAAGTCGACCAAGAGAAAATTGATCTTCTTCCTCTCCCTGAGGTAAACCTTCCACAACTGACATATTAATCCCTTCATCTAGATCACTTCCAGGGGGACCCAGTACTTCATCGGAGTTCAGATAAAGCTAAAAGTGATCACCAGCTCCTCGAGCTAGCTGTCTATCTCTATATCTGAGACATTTCCTTCGCACTTCCCAAAGTCTTCCTATATAAACCCCGAAGCATATTCTACTATTGATCATCCTCCTCCACTACATTAACCTTAATATAGTAAACTGGGTCATCCTACTAACCCTCCATTGCTCGTACCATACATGGGTGACGTCTGGGAGCTATATCTGAAAGTAAAACAAGGAACTCCTAATCCCGGGTAGTTTGGAATCCTTCTCTTAAATTTCTTTTTAACTCGGAATTTATTTTAATTTTACAAAAATGCTCGAACAAAACAAGAAAAAAAGTCATCATGATGTATGTACCTTTCCTAGGGTCCATACACTATAAATGGTGTTCCCTCACTTGGTCGTTCAGAAAGATTAGAGTCCTTTCATCAGATCACCGGGGGGCTAAAATCATGTGTCCTCGCCAATCTTCCCTAGCCTATGTCATGCACAGTGATCATCTAAAGCTGTTTCGCTAATAACCCATGAAATCCTCACGCTACCTAACTCCAAAATCCATCTTATCTCTCAACCACCACCTCTGATACCAATATATCATTACAACCCTTCTTCAAGATGAGGGATAGGATAGAAAAATGCTGAGACCTTCCTTTCTCAAGATTAAGGAGAGATAATTACCCCCGAGTCCCACATCTAATAGGATCTGGGGTGTCGACCAACAACAAGGGTATAAAAAACTCACATAAATGGAAGGCATTACTTTTTTTATAGTAACCTAAACCATAAGATAAGATGTATCATCCTGAACTACCCCGAGAAAGAAATATATATATAAAGAAACCAAAATCTATCCCACATGCATGATTAATGTATAAATGCCGAAAATACAAAGAAAACACTAAGGTATGTGACAAAATAAAACTATGAAGTGACACAAAAATCATTCCCAACGTCCGATCTAGTATGGTCGAGCATAGTCCATGTAACCTCCATGGATAATTGAAAATGGTTTTATATATATAGGGTGAGCATACAAGTTTACTCACTAGGATAAACCAAATCCACCAGTGAAAAAGTGGGAGAAGTATACTGATTCCCATGTTAAAAAAATAAGAACCAACAAAATCTATTAATGAATACTAACAACACAACCTCCCCAAGGCACAATCAATATGTAACACAAATCATTTAATTTAATATAATAATCACGTTGATATTTGGGTACCCCACACCACTTCCCACGAATTTAATAAAATGTCTTGATGCATCTACCTCTTCCCCAAGAACCACTATCAAAACCTTCCCACACACACCTAGGCCCCAAACCACACCACATTCTAGCTCGTAGACACCTGGTCCACTACCACACCATTGTCCTTCCTGAAAACACCTAGGCCCCACACATACCATAACCTATCCAAAAAAACCTTAGCCTCATACCGAAGACACTTGGGAAACAAACCACATTTCACACAACCGTTACCGTATATCTGGTAACAAACTTCAAGCCATTATAGGGATGGAGCATAGAAGTGCCAATAACCATCCATCCATCCTCCCACCAGAGTGTTGGGAAAGATACCCTCCCCCATAGCAATGGGGTTGTTCGGAACATTGTTTTCAAAATAGGTGGGGAGCGTATAAAAACACAAGGAACTATAAATATATATAGGTACCAAACACTCTGCACAACCTATGGGGTTTCAAAAAAAACCTAACAACCCACACAAAACACCCCTTGACGCCACCTATAAATTCATGTTCCACCACGAATGATGGTCACTTCCATAGGTCCAAGTATACACTCATCTGATTCATTTAACAAATTACCATTTGACATTTATCTATATATTCATTTATTTATTTCGTCCCTGCCCAGGAAACTAACAAGAACCCAGAAAACACACAAAACACTACCAAGTCAAACAAGGATGAAACTTCAAAAATCCCTCTTCAATGATATCCCACTCAAGTCATTCCCTCATACGAAAACCTGGAAGCCCGGCTGCAGAACAACACCACACCTGGAACACCCATAAAAAAATCATGACACAACCTAGCCCTGCTACCCAACCATTTCCCAAATGCAGTCCCACTGCATAACAGTCCATTCATCCCACAATCAAACATTCACTCAAATTGAGATACCATCACACTGCCCGTACCGCCCCATAAACAGAGTCACACCCCCAGCCAAAGAACCATACTACCAAACCCCCACAAGGAACAAAACTGAATAGAACACATCACACATCCACACTTATCAAATAATGTGAGTTCATATTTAGTGAACACCATTTTTAAATTCCACTTTGATAAATAGGGGTGATCACACAAGTGTTTTCATCCTCAGGCATCCATTTCAGTTAAACAAGTGTACTTGATTTATCAGATTATAAATTAGACCAATTATTGATAGGGAAGTAACAATAGTTATAAAGAATCACCAATTCACAATAAAGGACAACCAATGATCGTGATTTTTATAATTCACATAGTCACAACAGATCACATCATCAGCAAAGATAATAATTAAAACAAGAGATCAACATGAATCCACTCCCACCCCATTATCATGTTCGTATTAGTATTTATCTTTTTTAAAATATTGGATTCATTAGTTTTCAAAAAGGAACATTATTACACCCACCTGCATGATACACAATAGTATGGGATATGAAAGAAATACCTACCTGGAAAAGGAGATGATCAATAATTCTTCTTGTATAAAAAATAGTGGGTCGCACGAGTAGTATGAAAGACTCTATGGGAAACTTAATCGATGGATACAGAATAACAAGTGACTCTATAGGGAGGAAATACTCTAGGTATGCTAAAGGAAAAGAAAAACACACGGGTAAAAGAATATCTCAGTTCAGAAGGGCTAGATCCTATATCAACGGAATGGGAAATGGTTTTAAAAGTCATTAACATTGGATCATGGTCAACATTATGCAGTTTTTATATTTCAATGTCCCCAAAGAATTATGATATAAAATATATAATTAATAACCTTCAAAATTTCCTTAGAAACTCACAAAAAAGACTTCAAATTTGAGTTACCTCAAATAAAATGTAAGAGGGGTGAAACATGAAATACTAGAAATGAGTGTCTGATGGGTGAGTCATCGACACCAATAATGAGTGACCAATGGGTGATTCACCAACATTGAACCACTGATCCGACCTACAAACATATAACTCAATGATTCCCTAACTCACCGACACCCTGAGTCACCGACACCGACACCCTGACTCGCCGACATTGATGACCTGAGTCACCGACACTGACATCCTGACACATCGACACTGACGCCCTCGGTCACCAACAATAAAACCCTTAGTCCCGAATGGAAAAAGTAATTTTTTTAAAACTCTTGAAATGAGATACCATTGCCTTCTAGAACACCCAAAACACTGTAATTTGAAAAGCGAATGGACAACAGAGGTCTAAGACATTTCAAGAACCAAAGTATTGGTTAATGATGTATTACATAAATATTATTGGACATGTAGGAACTACATAATAATTTAGAGAGGGATGACTCACAGGCCATAAAATTTAACTTAACAAAAAATAATTGTAAACTCATGAAAAAAATTAAAATAAATAAATTCTAACACATACCATGGTATTTTTCTAGTTGATGAATGGTCATACATGTAATGTATAAAAAAAAATCAATGGATAATATTCATTTATTTATCAATTTTTTATTATTAAGATAAATTAACTAGCATTAATTTTTTGGTTAATTAATTAATTAATTAAATTTCATATTAATTACCATCAGAATTCATTTAGAGATAATGATCATTAAGGTATTAATGAAAAATAAACAATAGAACCAATATTTGAAGATTATTATAATAAAGTAATTTATCATTTAATATTATTTAAAAACCTTATTAAATTGTCAAACACTTAAATTTACAATCAAAACAATAATGTTTTAATAATAAAATTTTCAATTTAATTTAATTTAATTTTTCTTGTAATTGGGAGAATACATGGCATGTACTATCCATATACACACTGTAGTCTTCGGTTGTCATGTATTTGGGTTACATGCTTGGGGATTCAACATGTTGAGTTGATTAGACTTCACGGTGTTTACATGTCGGCTACACTCCATGTATTTGATTTCCATTTGACTGAGCTAATTTCCTGGGTTTTCAGAATGTGTCTTTGCTGGATAACATGGTGTGTTCCAGCAAGATATATTCCATGTATCCCTTATTATGTGTGTCCTATGTTCTCACTAAATGGATCGATGTGTATTTTAGACAAAGGAAATGATGAAATACACACTATGTACACCACATACATGTCATGTCTATCATAAATGCTCCAGGTTTTTAGTCCCATGTGGTTTGACCATGTGTAATAACCACAAATAATGCACGATTTATGCCACTAACTTGTGTAGACTACATGAAGTGTATGTTGTATACATGTCGTGTAATATGACATAACATGTTATAAGTTTATCGGTCAGCATGTCGACGTACACCCTGTGAAATAACTATGTGACATGTCATGTATCCCATGGAATATTTATGTACAGCGTACTAGGGTACATGGAATATACTTTGATTACATGTTGTGCAATGCTGTATTATTGGAATTTTTTTTGGCAGTTCCTGATGGCATCTCTGGTGATTCTTCATTTGTTATTAGAACTTTAAGAAAATGAAACATTGAATTAACATGATTAATATTTCGATAACATTTTAAATAAAAACATATTAAATAATGAATAACATGAAATTAAAATTCAACCATGATTGCATATGGATCAATAATAAAATAAGTAATTATGAATTTAAATGAAACCTCTCTAATACCACTTATTGGTTATGAGTGCAACATAATCATATAGTAGTGGGAGATATATAAAAATTCCTTTTAATATTCAGTTTCTTAGAACCACAAGTGGGGATCTTTCACATCATGTTTATAATTAATATATTTTATATCATAAGAAACAGATACTTTGGATTATGATCTTTGTTAAATGCAGATGTTGATCATCAAGAAAGACCTTTTCAGATTTTATTTGTTATACTATCAGGATACAAGGTTTGAATCCCTCTAAAGGTTACCCAAATTTTCTTCTTTTATCGCCATGAAATGTCGATAGATATTTGGGTGCTATCAAAAAAAATGGATTATCTTGTGTTGTTTTTTTTGTTCTATTATCCTTAGATCTTGAATGAATCTCTATTGCATTTCTCATTCTTGATATACTTATAGGACGAATCTAGAAAGATTTTTTTTGTGTGAAACAAATCTCTAACTTCAAATTTGGGTGTAATACACAACAGACATAATCACCTATTTATAAGCCTCGGGATTAGGGTAAAATGTTATTTAATTATATTCTAGCCCTTAAATAATATTATAATATTTAATAAACCCCATACCACATAATAATAAAATTATTATTGTTATTTTAAGGTCTATTCCAACTTTCACAATAACAAATATTCTTTAATCGGATTGTAAATTAATATTTTTCATCGAAAAAATCATGGTCTATTCGTACACCCCTAGAATTTATTAAACTCTCAACTAAATATTTAATTTAAGCATATCATTCATCAGTAATCATTTTCAATTGATAAAATGTGAATAAAATTATCCCTATTTCTTGAGAATAATATTTATTCAATTAATTAAATTCAAATATAATTTAATCAAGATCATGGGAAACTCTTAGTGTATGAAACCATAAGATTTAACTTATTGGAATTAAGTGGTATTACATAAATTCCAAGATTTGTATCTAGAAATGTGTAAAGGAACCCAAGAGAAATAACTTAATATCATAACAGTGATAACCACATATGAACGCTCACCATGTAATATAATCTCTTTGTTTTAATATCTTATCAAGAAGGTTGCACATCTATGTCACCAACCTATTTTCTAGATACGTCTTTCTTTGACTGTCTGAAATAAATCTGTCATTTTACTATGGCCATGGAATTTAATGTGATACTTCTATTCCAGTAAAAGGGCCATGATATCAACTTCTACAAAGACAGAAGGCTAAATCCTTCCATGACTTATACATTAAGTACATGCCAATCACGACACACCAAATGTTCTCTACCATAATGAGAACTTATGGAATCACTTTTTTCATCAGAAAATTTATGTGCATGGGTCATGAAATGCATTAATGATAATATTAATCTCTAAGGACTATAACACATTCTCACAGATAAGAATATATAATGACAACAAAGCATCCATAATTCATTTTGGAAATTCTATTATCATAATCTTCCATATTAGAGATGATCAAGGGTGAAATTAATGATAATAATCCTCATACACATATGAGTAACCTCACCTGACTATACAAACCATATCCTTTTACACATAGTATCACATGATTTTAAGAATAAATTGACTTCAAATGAAAACCAAGGATTGTAAAGTCTAGTGTCTTTGTAATATAAGATACATAATTATAAATCATTAAACCAAAATAAAAATATATTTTATTTAAGATTCATAATAAAATACTAACATCATTTGATCCATTACATCTTCGTAGGATAACCTAAGGAATACATGGAAAAGGGATGAGCTAAAAAACCAAGTAAGGGAAATAAACATATGAATAAAGAAAATCACATGGGTTAAAAATAAATTTATGATGAAAAAATATGTCATAGAACAAGAATAAATATATGAAATCATAACATATATAACATGTCATAATATAATAATGGAATCATTGTAATGTGGCAATAATATAAAACATGACATAAGCATGAGTCAAGGCTGACCACCAAGACCATTGAACATAGAGGACAGCGGGTCAAGGCTAACCACCAAGACCATTACACATAGAGGATCATGACTCAAGGATAACCACCAATACCATTGCACTTGGGGGAACATGAGTCAAGACTAACCACCAAGACTATTGCACATGGAGGAGCATTAGTCAAAGCTAAATACTAAGACCATTGCACATGACGTCTCATTAAACAAAAGGATAAAAAATGAATTTTAGAAATTTTTGGGCACACCCATTATGATATGTTCATGAATATTTGTGTCATATGAAGAATTATACATAAGGAATAAGCATAAGGGTTACCCATAGAAAGAACTTGGCATCATAATCATGTCATAAAGCATAAAAAATGGGCATATCTTAAAATTGACCCTAAAAGAATGGATTTAAATCATACATGGTCATTAAAAAGGGAATTTAGGAATAAATATGATAATTGATGTTAAACGTAAATTAAAATTTGTATGATAGTGTATAAGGAACTTTATATATGATCCACTTTAGTGTGGTTTAAGGGAAAAGTTTAATGATTCTTTAAAACTGAAAAGGCATAATTGTTTGTATAAATTCATAAATGAAACAATATAGACATTCATAATAAAATAAACAAATTTTTAAATATAACGGTGGATTAAAATAGATTACAGAGTTTACTTGTGATATGTGATAAATTGGGAAGTTCCCTTTAATTTGGCTTTCTTATTGAGAAGAATTGAGAAGAATTGAGAAGAGAACTATTTTAGAACATGTATTTACCCTTAAAAGAAGGGTAAAATTATCTAGATACAAGAGTTTAGAACATATTTATATAATTTAGAACAATTATATAAAAAAATGATGAATTACATTAGGTTATAGTGAGATAATGTGAAACCTAAAGGTGACAATGGAGGTTTGTAAAGAATCTCTTACCTTATGTATGAAAGTCTTATGCACTTATACCTGATGTCCTAGTTAATCAAATTAAATTAATTAAATAATTAGTTAATATCCTATTAAAAATTTATTTTATTTATTATAAATTTATTAAGTTTTTTTTTGATGAGTTATGAGATTTAATTTCATTATCTGGGTGTGTTCGTTTCCTTGGTTTTCATGATCTGTTCACTTATATATGTGTTTGGAAGATCATGAAAATGGGACTAGTAGTCCAGAATTAAAATTACAGGTTATTAATGAACATAAATAAGATGAAGTGATCTTACATATCATTTTTTCAGATACAACGATGATTAATTTCAATAAATCTTAATGATAAACGTTTACATTATTTTGGATGTTTTTGATCATCACGAACTAGTATTATTTTATTAATTAATATTTTGTATATATATTGGATCCAAACCATTAAATAATATAAAATACATATATTATAATATTTTTTAATGAATAAAATGTTTTTATGATCTGACTTGATGGAAGTAATGGAAATTGAAAACTCATTGTCCTTGAATGCGATAAATCAACACATCACAGATAATGATTTCATTTTTATAACAAAAGAAGAGGGGAAGAGAAATGATAACGGTTCATTAATTTAAAAAAAAATTATAATATATAAAATACACTTGATTTATCATTTAACATGGACAATTGTAGGTGGTGATAGGAAAATAAAATAAAATAAATTTAAAAAAATTAAAAGAAAAAGAAAGAGGGTTTTACCTCTCGAATTCTTGTCCTTGAGAACCTCCTTGAGGAACTTGGGTTTGGACTTTTATTGATACCAATGGATTCTGGAAGTGTGGGAGAGGATTGGGAAGATTATTGGATAGAATTTGGGTATGATTCAATGCTTTGTAGGTGTGAGGATAAGAGGTGGCGAGTGGTGGTATTTATAGTGGAACAGAGGACTATTTTTTATTTTTTTGGCTAAAGACAAGAAATAGTGATGATTTACATGACCAAATATAGTAAATATATAAGTATGGTTTGAGATTATGGTTCTTGAATTATAAATTTCTCAATAAATAGAGTATTTATCTTATAATTTTATATACCATAAATTACCATATTTCACTATTCACCAAAAAATCAACTGTTTTAGAAAAACACCAAAAATATCACCCTATCCATTTTTTGAAGTTTAGAATTCAAAAGTGGATACCACTTAATGAAAATAATTTTCTAAATATGATGACTTTATTTTTTAAATAAAATCATCATTTACTCAAAAAGACCGATTTTAAAATTATAACTGATTTTTTGACACTTTGAAAAATGAATTAAGGTGTCATAAATATATCATATAATCATAAAACAAAAACTATTAATTTATGAATATATTTTATGAAAATAAATTTTTTTGATAATATTATTAATTATTAAATTTTAAATAAATATTTATGACTTAAAAAAATACAAACACTTAATTTATCATTTTAAAACATTTATTTAATTATTCCAAGATACAAATATATCATATTTTTATTTAAAAGACACCCAATTTTATTCATACTTTTAGAGATGATGTTACTATTCTATTTTTTGCATTACTACTCCTAATGTTCACATTACAATTCCAAATTTCATGTTAGTATTCCATTAGTTTAGTTACATTAATTTCTATAAATACTTTTTATTGAATTCATTCTTAATTTATAAATTTTTTATTGATTTCTCTATGTGATGTTTTGTGATTTATACTATATTTCATAATTATAAGAAGGAAAATTTCATTGATATAATTCTGGGTCGTTACACTAAAAATTTATATTCTATATTTCCCATCATAAGGCATCATCTGACCACAGAACTATATTTAAGAATATAGTCATATCTCTCAAAGGATCTCATTATAGCGGGGAACTGCTACAACTTTATTAATGAAAAATATAATAAATGAAAATTTTACATTAAATTCATGTATAATAATGAAAAATATATAAATATAGTCTTTATTAATATTTAATATATCAAATATACATGTAATAAAAGGGAAAATAATTGGTCCTTGGATACCAACTCTAACACTAAAAACATAGAAAATCGCAAAATATGGTTATGAAAACCATTGGATTCCTTTAAAATTGACAACCATATCGACCACATTTAAGGTTATTATTTATTTCAAAAAACTTTTAATTTTAAATCACACTTTAAACAATTCCATATTTTCATTTTAGAATCCAATATACTTGAAAAAAAACTGAAAAAATACTAAATAATTTACAAATAAATCATATACTAGTTTAAAAACCAAAACATTCCATGGAATCTATAATGAAATAAACCATATCTAAAAACACTGTATAAACACAAAATACATTTCATAGATAGGCACTGAGACCACACTTCAATCAGAAAACATTTTTCCTGAAATTCTACTTTTGAACACAATATAAATTTGATAGAACATAGATAACAAACCATTCACTAAAAACAATTAAACAAAATTAAATCCCCCCACCTCAATATATTTCATGAAAATCCTTGATTATTTTACCATTAATAAAAACATTTGGCTCAATACATGAATAAAGAGGTATAAATAAAAAACATTTTGGATGTAGAACTATGCTAAACATGGATTCAAGATTTTAGGGGCACGATCCAATCATGAAATAGTCTCTAATACAATTAAAAAATAAAGTTCCCAATCATTTAATAGTTTTTCAAGCTATATAATCCAACCTAATGCCTTTAATTGTTTTTTAGTTCCATTCCAAAACTCCAAGAACAAAAAGTAGGGATACTCACACAATACTAATGAGGAATATAATACCACCATATCAAACATTTATCCGACAAGAATAATCAATATGAAAAGTAATTACTAACTACCCTTGGTAACATTATTCTCATGCAGATAATGATCTAGATAGACTCACTTTTCACCTGCCAATCATGTTCCATAAATCCTGTGATTTCCTGGTCTATCTCACTCTGAACAATATCCAGAACAGATCACCATTTAACCTCCAGTATTCCACCTTGAATGCCAGAGGGTATCAACGAGCAATGTGGGTCTAATGTGGTATTGTGGGGGAAGTTATACACCTAGAATTAAAGAGTGAAATAATAATAAATAAACAAAACATCATCCACAAAAAATAAATAATTACAATATTTTTGAATAAATAAATATTGAATAATAATAACACGGAATGTGTAGATATCCATATAGTCACACAGAATTATCTCCCACTAGGATGATCACACATATAGGATAATAAAATAATTAAAATACATATATCCATTGCAACTATGATCAATAGCATATCACAATATCATGATGTCACCTGATCTGTCTTTATTAACTATGGAAAATCTTATCTTGGGTCTCAACCCTACTAGTGCCTTTAGTGACTATGTGAGAGATTCGTGGGTACCCATGTGCAATGGAAACCTAAGAAGGGTGAGAGTAAAAAACTTAGTAGGTAACAACCAAATGTGGTACCATACTAACCAATATATGATGTGATATGTACATGTGACACGATCAGTTGAAAAAAATAAATAACTACTCTCTTAAAATAAATTAATAGAAAAAAATACTCTAATACTTTCTTCAGCCAATGCCAGAATGTCTTTAATCATGCCATGATTATCATTACCACCCACATACTAAGTTCCTCTCCATTATTGACCCTTAGAACTTTGACCCAGATCAACCATACCTATTCTGGTTAGTGTCAAGGGGTCTTTGATCACTTCATGCTGACCATGATAACCTAATAACATGCATGCTATAAATACATGGTATCCAAAACCTTATCCTCATGACTCTAGGAACCCATCATAGTGAAATTAAAGCATTTGATCTCCAAATATATGGAAATTATAACACTGATATCAAAGCCCATGGTATCTCCAACCATATCCTCATGACACTGGGGACCCATTCCATGATAATCCAACCATCCCAACATCAAATCAAAGGTAGCTCCAACACTGAACTCCAAGTCCATGGTGACTCCGATAGTATATGAGCTCCAAATCCATGGTAACCCCAATAACATCCTTATAACCTGACAAGTATTTTCTCTACAATACATAAAAATAGAACACACCACCACTTGGGATTTTCCTATACATAATGAAAGACAACCCTCCTTGGGTACATTCCATAAAAAATAAAATACCTCACACAAAATGAATTTCCCAATTCATAATAAAGACCAATAAAGGGTATATAATATGACCCATTATAAATAAAAGAAAGTAAAAGGGTTGGTCAAACACTTAACCCATCACCACTACCCACAACCCCTTAGGCTCACATGCACTCTACAGGTACTAAGGTTACACTCGTAACCACCTCTTCCAACACTCAAACACACCCAGTATTTGTCAAATATAATTAGGGGGTCCTACATAGGTCCCCAGGATCAATAAATCTGTAAAAGAACCCCATTGGGAGTCCTTGATCTCCAATATTTCACATGGTTCAACACTCAATTCCCATGGGATTCTATTCTCATAATTATTTTCATCATGATAATATGACTTTATAGGCTACATAGGTAAACCATATTAGAAATTCTTAGAGAGAATACAAATAGAACATCTTGGTTGTCAAGGCCAATATGGGTAGGTCCTCTCAACTAACCCAACCCAGTCTCCCTAGGGTCTTTCCACCAAGGAATAACTATTCTAAATAGGGAAAATCGATTCCCCTTTTCCATGTCCTTGATCCCATCAACTATATGGTATCCCTTAGGTCCTTACGAGTACCATAGGGTCCCATAATCATTGGTCTACACACATATTCTCTTGTAGGTGTCTATGGCTCACACGGAGGGCTAGAAGGCCGTAATCATTCTAATTTAAGTCAAGGATCACCCCTCCAGTTGTTGGTGGCAAGGAAAACTCAATAAATGGTCACAACCTCAACCATTTTTAGTCAAGGAATCTATATAGCATTAAAGGTAACATCATGTTCCTTGTATATCTATAGGGTCCGAATAATCTCATTTAATTAATTACAATTATGTTAAATCCATTTCTCTTTGTCCATTAACTTAATTGACCAGGTCAACACCCTTAGTGGCCAGACTGTATGTCTCAATTCACCAAAACTAAACAAGAATTATACCACAGGTAATGTACAAGGATAAATTACCTCATATGAATATTTTCCCCTTAATTTAAAAGGGTCGGTAGCTCTACCATGGACCACCAAGATCCATCCATGCCTGGTCCCAACTCTTGTCACAATCCAATATTTTTACTCATGCCAATAATATAAAAAATATTAAATATATGGAATATGATTAACTGAAAAACATAATTAAAACATGGAATATTTTTAAAAACACACTAATTTGTTGTTTCTCATTAGGACCAAAGAAAAAAAGATGAGGGAGGTCCATAGTTTACCCTTGGTACCAATAGAGGCTCAATCCCTATGTTTCAAAACCATTTACACAATTAATATAATTTAATTAAAACAAAACCTTAAATAAATCTACATAATAATGCACATTTTATGAATCAATGAATAGTTTAATGTGGAAAGCATTCTTGGGAAGTCCCCTACATGGGATGTAGAAAAGTTATGAGGGAATTAGAGGACTACACTATTCTCTGATGAAATCACCATTTTTTGACCTCAACCAAAAATCCACAAAATCAATAAAAATGGTAGGATTTATTAATAAGGGGATAATTTTGGATGCATGCTTTTAATACACAATGAAAAATCCCAATAATTACACCCAAAATAAAGGGTAAACCATGAGGTGCAGGCGAGAAGACCCAATATGAAAGACACAAGAAATGAGAAGAATGAGAGGGGGTTTACCTCATAAAAAAAAGAAAAAAAATGTAATTTCCCATTAAAAATTCCATTAGAAATATGATATGGTTTCACCAGCTCGTCGATGTCTTCCCTGTATATGGGGGTGTTATTTTCCATCCACTTTCCATTCAGTGGCTCGTTAGTGGCTACTATAGTTTACTCTACAATAGCCTGACCACCCCATGCTAACTATAAAATAAACACAAGATCCACAAACTTCCATTAAGCCTTGTTCTCAATCTAAAAAAACCTTTTTTAGATTCCCAAACTCATGGAATTATATTTCAAATCCTAGATAAGAATATGGAAAATCCATTAATGAAAGAATCAAATTTATTTTGAAATTTCAACACTCATATAACCATGAGGAACTATAAACCCTATACCATAATACATATTATCCTTGATAAATATTTATGTTCTAGAAACTATAAAAATAATCCTACCTTGGTCACTAAAACAAATCCAAATATCCACATTCTACTCAACCACCTAAATCACATTCAAGGAACAACCTCTAATTCAAGGTGCTTAGACCACCAAAACCCAAGACAATGGTTGTACCCATTAACGAATACTAAGATGAAATTTACCCAATAATATTTACTATGAAACATTAAGGAATCACTATAAAATTCATCATCTATCCTATTGTTTCCCCCACCACAGTACTTAGCTCACAATTAACAATTCCAAAGCCTACATACTTCCACCATTGCAAATTCATATTGGAACACCATTACAACATCCTAATGATTTCCTAAGTATAGTTTCTATCCTACCATGATTGATCATGTAGAAAAAAAAAAATTTAATGTCCAGTTCCACTCTTCTTTATTCATTTTGATGTGAATCCTAGAGTCTCACCACCCATGAAAAAGGCTCATCCATGTTTACCTTTCCTTAAAATGTCCCAATCAATGCTCAAATCTTACAAATTATGTCAAAAAAATATGATGGGTTTTTACACTCAACTCATTCAATATCATATAAAAACACCACCCAAACCTCATCTGGAAAACCCTTAATGAAAAATCTTAGCTCCATCTACTATCATGTTACCAATATACCTGATCACGATAACTTAAATCCCAAATTCATCCCATTATTGTCTGACCACCCACACTAGTATCCATATCTAACACCCAATATAATCTCCCTGAATGGATCTTAGGTATACTAAACACATATCATTCTTTCCACGATCTCTAACAAATTATGGATATAACACATCTAGATCATCATAAGCCATCAAAATCATGATTTCCACACTCGTACACCACTTGATACCATACCTGAATTATACCTGGAATTTATCAAGGAACTAGAAGCACATGAGTCTATTTATTCATCATCATAGTAATTCCAAAATGATAACATAATTTCCAATCCCATACACCCACATCCCTTTAGATTGATTATTTTTTCACCTTTGAATGACATCATTCTCCCCTCCATATGAGCACCCTTGTCATCAAACCACTGAACCATAATTCATGATAGTCATGAAATACACTCTATATAAATTTTAAAATAATGGAAGGACATATAAAATACACTAAATAATGAGTTCTAACATAACTTTTCAACTTACTACCCATTCCATGGCTGATGGGAACATCATCCACAACACCCACCAAAATTCATCCCATAATGAGGGTCACTGCCCTCAATCAACCAGTGGTGCACTCCCCACCACATGGCTTGACTTACTACTCCATGAATACAGTTATCACTAGTCCATATCATCATCACACACATGTTTCTCCTCCCATGTTTCACTTACGCTTCATGTCAATCCTTGAGGATACTATAAAGGTCCTACTCAGATCACTTATAATACCATACCTGATCCAGTCAAGTTATCACCCAACATTGTGAGGACCCATCAATTTACACTATAAAACCTAGGATAGTAGACACCTATTAAAGTACTTAAAACTCTTTGATACTTGAATCCATATAGTATCTTATAGATCCTAACTAAATATCACCACATGTATCCACTAAACACTACCCCAATCTCATCTAAAATAGAATGGCTGATGATCTTTCACCACTCTATCATTGAAACCCGAATCATGATATTATGAGTCATATTTAATAAAATTAGGAGAAAAATTCTCCATGATAGCTAAAACCCATCCAAATAGAGTTTACTAGGAACTCCTCTTCAAAATAAGAACATTGCATGTGGCAAATTTTAACAACACTCTTATCTAACATTCAGTTTCATTCCAAAGTTAATAAGATCAACAGGGTAAGTCACATAAATGATCCTTCCCTTCAAATAATATGTCAATACCACAACACTCAATGTGCCTCACCTCCAAAGGCACTGTCACTCAAGGTTATTTTCCACTATAATGTTAAGGAATCATCACACCTATACTATAAGTTTGTTTTTTTTTGTAAAAGTGAGGTTTGAGACTATTTATTAAAACAAATCAAGATTACATGAGTATGAGGAAATTAATTTTACATTTTTTTCTATTGAAAGATGGGAAATATGTCATAAGGATGGATGTTGGAGCAGATGAGCACCACTTCAACTACCCCCTTATTTGGAAGACCATTGGCAAGTTGATTAGCTTCACGATAATTGTGTGTTATTATGTAATTTATTGAAGTAAGATTTTCAATACAGTTAGCCACTTCCCTATTATCTTCCATGAGAGGTGAATCTTTTCCAACCTTATATCTTGAATAATGAGAGTGGAGTCACACTCGACCCAGATTTTACTCCAATTTAATTTACATATAAGGTCGACACCTCAGATAAATCCCATCATTTCCACTTATAGGGCAGTGACATGATGACAAGGACCTTGAAGGTATTCAAAAAAATTTCTTTCTCGATCCCTAAAGATCACCCCATATCCTGATGGCCCCATATTTTCCTTCGAGGCCCCATCAATATTGAATTTTAACCATACAATGAAAGGGGAAACCAAAATAACTTAATTTTGAAAAGGGTTTGAGGGAGGTTTCCTAAGACATTAAGCCACATCTAAATATGGAGGTCCCTTACTATGTTTCTATAAAAATTAAAATGTATTGATTTTGACTTTTGTAATACAGATATAGTATTATTGAGTAAAATCTTAAAATTGAAGTGCATTTGGTCATGAAGTTCTTTGTTCCAGCTATTCCAAATGATGTGAATCAACTCCGTGTAGGCTACTTTGAAAATTACTATATGTTGGATGGAAAAATTAAGGACAACAATAGAGCATATGATGTGTTGTATAGAGATAACATACATGGGGTAATCTCAAAAATGTCAAAGACAATATTCCAAAGGGATGAGGCAGTCGGACAACACAAGAATCAGTGGTTGGTATCCTCACGATGTTGATGACAAAAAACACATCTAGAGAAAAGTAAAATTCTAACACACTAAAGACTGTAATCCACTAGAATCTTGTTCAGATAGATTCTCTGAAGAATAGTAAACTTGGACCGAGGAATCCACTTTTTAATGAAGTCACTAATATATTGTCAATCACTATATAAAATAAGTTTTTAGAAAATCTTTGAATCAAGAAATCCATTGGGTGAGTGTTCCCATATCAGCATATCTTCCTACTTAATGAAGACATAATCAAAAACAATTAGAGTAATTTCATAAGGTATAATATCCTAATTATCCATTTGATCTTTAATAGATATGTTGTGGTTAATTGTATAACCAGAAGAGTCAAGATGATTAATCAAATGTGTCCTCGTCCAGTTGTCATGCTAGAAACTAAGAGTGGAATTCTAGTTCACCAACCAATGAGAGTGCATATAGTTTTTCTGGAAGAATAATTTTATATATATCTAAATGGAAGACTGGATGTAACACTACTTTCCTACAATGAGTCTTGAAAAAGATATGGATTTGAGGAAGACCAGGGAATCATTTTTTTTGTTGATTAATTTTTTTAAAAATTGAGCCTATAAGGACGGGTTGAAGAGTTCTAGGTTTTTTATGCCAATACCTCTGAGTACATGGGGATTCTAGAAATATTTCTAAGGGGTTGTGATGAGTTTCTCTTCCATCATGCTACCACTCCAAACAAAATTACTCATTAAAGAGTTAATGGTTTCAATAAAAGATGTAGGAAATGAAAAAACCCTAAACCAATACAGCAGCTTTGAAACCAACACATTTATTATAAGGAAAACTCTACCTACCATTGAGAGAGACTTGTCTTTCCAGTAGGCAAGTACTATTATAATCCAACTCAAAGTAGTTGATAAATGAGAAGCCTAGGGTCTTCCCCAGAACATGGGTACTCCAAGGTAGATGAAAGGTAGAGTTACTACCCTTATTCATTGCTCATTAATGATGCTAGTTTTTATGGGAGCTAAAAAGTTCTTAATAGAATAAATGAAGGATTTACCCCAACTAATTTATTTACCTGACACACTTTTATAATGCATGAGAGAATTTTTGATGTTGTTGATATTACTTCTATATCTTTTTGTAAAAACAATAATGTCAGCAAAAAAGAAGAGATGAGAAGGAGCATAAGTACCTCTATCCACCCTGATAGTTGACATTTCATCCTTTTATACCATATAAAGAAGTGACCTAGTAAGACAGTCCTCTATAATGGAAAATATAATGACTAATAAAGGATATCCTTGACTCATCCATGAAATAATTGAAATAGCCTTCAAGGGACCCATTAATAAGAATGGATATATTATCATACTCATGAATATAATGGATCTAATAAATAAATCTCATGTTAAAGCTAAAATTGTGAAGGAAATTTCCTATGAATCCCCAGTCCATTGTGTCAAATTATTTCTTAATGTCATGATTAAGAGAAATGTTTCCACCTTGGTTGGGATTTGGGAGAAGATTGAAACATTATGAGGAATTAAGAAAGAAATCCCAGATATTCCTCCCATTCATGAATCCAAATTGGTTCTAGGAAATTATTTTTTCTGAGACACAAGTATGTTGGAAGGAATATTTGTGATGACTTTGTAAATTGTGTTGACAAGAGAAACTGATCTAAATTGGATGATGTCACTAGAATTATTCACTTTTGGCCTGAGAGCAATAAATTGAGCATTTTTCCTCTAATTTAAATCCCCCCCCTTTAAAAAAATGCTCGACATTCTTACCAACATCATTCTGGATGACATCCCAATAACATTTGAAGAAGTGGTTTGTGAATCCATCCAATATAGGTGAGATATCCCTATTAAGGCAAAATTATACTTATTGAATTCATAATCGATGGGAGTGGTGGTAAATAAAGACTTATCATTCTCAGTAATCAATTTAGGAATGATTCCCTCCTTTAATCCCACATTCATTGGAAGTCCATTGAAGAGATTCATGTAGAAATAAACAATGTGATTGGATAACACATTATTTATATCTAGGAGTTGGTCTCCATCCTTGAGTAAAGAAAGGGGTATATTATATTTCCTTACCCTTTTAAGGGAATGGAATAACTTGGTGTTTCTGTCCCCATTCATGATCCACCTGACTTTGAAAATGTTCTTGTTAATGTTCTCCCTGAGACAGATGAGGTTTTACAAATTGGAGTATATCAAAACATCAGGACCAAAATATCTTGTGAAATTATTCTTAGTGATATATTTCTATAGTTCATGAAGAGATAACTTAAGGGAATCAATCTATCCATCATATAATATGAATTTAACCTTGCTCTATCCCCTCAATTTTACCTTTAGATGTTTGAATTTGTAGATACATCAATATCAAAATCTAGAACATACTTGTGCTTTCCACCTCTAAGGTACTAAGAAACCCTAGGATAAACACTCTAAAGGGTTTCCATTAAATAAAAAATAAATAGAGTCACTATACCCTAATTCAAAAATCAATGTCTCTAGTTTTACCCACTTATCCCAATTCCTAATCTCTCAAAAGGCCGTAGCTCATGGGATGTTTTCCTTGCTCCCATATCAAAACCCCATGGAACCCAGCATTCCAAAATGTATATCATTAGAACCTCAACACATGATAGGTATCATATTTAAGGAAATAAATTTTCATGAGAATAACCACATGGACTTTCTCTATATAATCACCATCTCATCGATCAATAGCTATATGTACAATGACACCACCCTAAATGAATTGTTTCGAGAAAATATAGTCAGAATGTTTGATTTAATAGAATTAAATTCCTAAATATATGGTAAAAACTATATGGGTTGGTATTGGAACTTTAAATAACCGAACCTATTCAATATTAACCCCTAAGGTTTTATCTATAAGTCCTTAAATTCTGTTAACAAACCGTTAGGGTCACTACTCATACCCTACTTAAGGGACTATATCACCATCATCATTATCGATCATCTCCCCATAAAATATATAAGTCATACCACAAAGATCCAATATATATATAAAATTTGGATTAACTAAGTAGAATTACACAAAGTACTTATATGGGAAAATACTATATAAGAAGTTCCTAACACCTTAAATAGACAAGAATGTGGTGTCAATGTAAATATTCCCACTAGCATTCTTATATATCGTGTGAATCCTACATGCATGATATGACACATGAGATGCCTCTTTACTCTATGGTCTAAGAGAAAAATCCAGCAACATACCTCTTTACAATGGGAAAAAATATGGAATTACAATAACGAAACATCAATATCAAATATCATGTGCATATCCTAAGGTGAAATCATATATAAATGTAAAATAAAAAACATAGAAAATCAATCCCATCCCTGGTAACATGGAACTCCATTAGTAAAGGTGTTCGGGATGCACCAATAAAGGTTATATCATAATCTCCCACACATCCTTGTGTCTTCTATCTACCAGCTCTCAAATATTATAAAAAACACTTCTAAAAAAACTTTTTAACATCCTGGATCGACTCACCCCACATAGTGGTAGGACTGGATCCCCATGTGAACTCAGGCGTGCCTCCCCTAACATTATATGATGATGACTCATAACTGGGGGGGTCTAAGGAGGTTTCATGTGGAAGCTATACCACTAGTATCAGAGTTTTCAAATATAATAAATAAACCAAAAATCCTACATAGTGTCACATAATCAGAGTTCACAAGAATAATCAAACATACAACAATAATAATATAGAATATGGAGATATCCATACAGTCCTAAAAACTGATCACCCACTAGTATGATCACCTATATAGAATAAAAGAAGAAATAAAATATAGGGATATACTATAAATAATATCCACACCTCATCCTAGTCTCCTGATATCACCAAGTCATCGAGCTCTACCATGTAAAACCCCACCCTAAGCCTCATCCCGACTTGTGCGTACAATAACCATGTAAGAGTTTTTTGGGTTCCCTTATAAAATGGAATTTTGAGTATGGTGTGGGTATATAACTTATTAGGGAACCACCAACGTGGTCATATAATAACCAGGATACATTGTGATATATATATGTTACATTATCAGCAAAAATAAATAAATAACTATTGTAAAAAATAAATAAAAAAAGTCCAATACCTACTCTGGAATGTTCCATAATGTCTCTAAGAAAGTTATAATGAATGTGCCAACCCACATACCAAGTACCGTACCATTTTTGATCCTGAGGTCTTTTACATTGAATGACCATACCTACTTCAGTCAAAGATAGGATTTGTCTGAGAATTTCATGAGGATCATTCCAACATTTTAACATGTTGGCTCCAAAACCATAGAAACCCCAACAATATCCTCATGAATCAGCATGCTAATGGTTTGGATGAGTTTTTAGATTTTTCAATTTCCAATCGATCCATTGATGGGACAATAATATGTCTATTCCCTAAATGTAAATTTAGAAGATAGATGACGAGGGATGAGGTTTAGGAACACTTAATATTTATGCAATTCCCTACTCAATATTTGTGTTGGATTTGGCATGGAGAATAAAACATTAAAGAAAGTTTGAGAATTGATGTCAGTCAAAACAATGAGATCCAAACTTCATTGACAATGGAAAATGAAATCAAAAAACCTTATAAATGATTCTTTCAGAATTGTAATAAAAAAAATCAACATCAAAACATATCAAAATAACAAATTGAGTGTGATATAAATAGTAACATGAAAAGTGATGTTTTGAGGACTATAGAAATAGCATATCAAGATTGTAACATATAACTTGATCCTCCTTTTGATTCTACATAGAATAATGTATGAGATAACTTTGATGAGAATACCAATATGATTAATGATTTAGTTGATAGTGGAAATCAGGATCCGTATGGTGGATGTCTAAAATATTCAAAACATTATTTTATACTAAAGTTTCACCATGTCAAATGCCTATGCATAATTAAAAATAAGGCAATGTCCATGATATTAGATTTTGTGTGTGATGTATTTCCTAATGCTAAGACCCTTGTGTATTTTTATGATATTAAAAAATTTGTTAACAATATCAGTCTGAATTATACAAAAAAACATGCTTGTCCCAATGATTGTATTCTTTATTAGGGATATGATTCAAGTAGACAGGATATAAAAAATGTTTTTCTTCTAGATGGTAGTCAATGGGTGATGTTGGAAGTCTGAATCAACTTACTAATATTAATAATAATAAAAAGAGCACACCTATAAAGGTTCAGTGTTACTTCCCTTTAAAAAATTGAACGTAAGGATTATTCATGTCATCAAAAACAGCCAAACACATGAAGAGGCATTATATAAATAATAAAAATTATGGGTTAATGATACATATAAGAGATTCAAAATCGTGGAAGAAATGTACTTTATTATATCCATATTTCTCATCTTATCCTAGGAATGTGTTATTGGGAATTTCTACCAATGGATTCACCCCATTTGGGACTTTAGTACTAGTTATAGAAATTGGATGGTTGTTTTGATCCCATACAACATACTCCATGGGTGTATGCAACAAACATATTTTACTATCTAAATGATTATTCCAATAAAAAAATCCTAAAAATGATATTTATGTATACTTTCATCCTCACATTGATGAATTACCGGAGTTATGGAGAAATGGTGTTAATAAATTTGATGCATCTTCTAGAACAATGTTCAAAATGCACGCTGCTCTAATGTGGAACATTAGTGACTTACATGGACTTGGGAACTAATCTAGTTGGAGAACATACATGAGTTTCACATTTCCTATTTTTAACATTGATTTAGAGCCCAAACTACTCCCTTACACTAAAAATGGTGTTTTTTGTATCACCACATATTTCTCAATGTATCTCACAAATTTTGATAAAAATATCATATTTCAATGGTTCTATTGACCATAGACCACCATCGAAGTTTTTGATAGGTTCTGAAATATTGTAACAACATTAAAATGTTGAAAAATAATATGGGAAGTTTCATCATTTGAATAATTATGAGAAATAAGTTTCAAGTGCATCGTCAATTTGAATCAGAATGAAAAAACTGGATTAAAAAAAGAATATTTTTTAATATTATGTATTTAGAATTTATTTTTTTGTGTCATAATCTTGATGTTATTAATATTGGGTATTTTTTTTTGGAAATTTTATATTCACATTAATTAATAAGAATTTAAAATTGAATAACAATCTCAATACCTTAAAGTACTTATAAACAATGAATATAAAGCATGATCTATGACTAGATGATAATGGAAAGTATGCTCCAAAAAAATTTGCAATGAAAATAGGGATACATATGGATTATTTAGAATTTTAAAACATGTCAAAGTATATGATGGGTATTCAAGTAACATCTCAAGGTTTATTAACTTAATGAATTATAGGTTACGTGGTTTGAAAATTCATGATTCACATATTTTGTTACAGCAGTTACTACCATTTGGATTGTGTACATTATTACCTAGAAAGGT
This sequence comes from Viscum album, assembly GCA_963277665.1. Taxonomy (NCBI): domain Eukaryota; kingdom Viridiplantae; phylum Streptophyta; class Magnoliopsida; order Santalales; family Viscaceae; genus Viscum; species Viscum album. The sequence continues at coordinate 625,882,805 of OY728134.1, read as the reverse complement.
TACTATAGTTTTACTCCAATTTTTCACATTCATTAAGAAAATTTGTGAAACAAATCGATAACCAACATATCTTGACCGCCTTGAGGACATATTTTTACCGATACTCTGTTTAATGGATATGATCTTTCCTCCATCATATTTTATAGTCATGATGTATTTAACCATAATTTTTTAGGAAACTAAATTAGGAGGCCCCATACATTATTGATGGATATATCCAATTAATAGGTACTTTATTTATATGTTTTTAATCTTAAGTAAATAATTATTTTCACTTATTTGAATAAATAATTATCTTTTATTTATTTTATTTCATAGATACCTTAGTCATTTTAAATCATATGTGAAAAATAAAACTCAACCTAAAGACTCAATTTCTAAAGACTATTCAATAGGGACTATCATACCTTTTTTTCTAGATACTTGGATGATATTGATACAATATTCAATCGAGTTGGATGTGTTGATGACACATCAAAACAATCTCAACTACACAGGAAGTAAAAAATCATTCATACTATTTTCCAATCAGTTGGGAGATATCAAATATTACACTAGTAAGAATGGAATTTTTATAGGAATATAGATATATGATAATGAATAGTGAACTTTCAGATCCATTTATTAAATATCTCATGATACAAAAAAATTTATTAATGAGAAGTCAAACATGAGATGAGAAAGATATAACAAAATCTGTTAATAAAGATCTAGTAGAATGGTTTTCACATCATTTAAGTTTATAAATATTGAAAGAAATGTATATATTAGGTTTACACACATATTTTTTAAATCTAATAATGTATATTACTTTTTTTAGATCTTGAAAACCGATACTCGGGCAGACTTTTCACAAGATTTGAATTTTTTGGATCAAGATCCTCTAAACCAGGCGAGAAAGTATGATACCTACATTGTGAATGGATTTAAATTTCACACAGTAAATTGGGAATGAGGTTTAAAACATTGAATATTGGTATATTTATAGTTTCTAAATTGGGATACTATGTAAAGTTGAATGATATTAAGAAATTAAACTACCATGTTCATTTTTAGATTTTTTATCCAAACTCAACTGGATAGATATTACCAAGGGTATTGAAAGAGATTTATTTCAATTTATTTCTATGAACTACTCTCTCTTTATGGATGTCGGTCATTGTGAATTATATAATCAATATATCTTCTCATCACATGTGAAAATTGTATATTATGTGGAAGATGTTGTGGATAAAGGGTGAAGTGTATTTGTCCAATAAAAAAAAGAGTTATATGACATGGGTGATAAAGTGGAGGATTTTCCCTCTGACATTGAATCCCATCAAAAATTAGAAACAGACTTTTTTTCTCATCATGATATTGAAAATATTAGTCTTTCAAGGGTGGATAAAGTAGATGACATAACGATAGAGAAAGATAATGACATAATTGTAGTAAAAAATGATTGTATATGTGGTCATCCATTATCCTATCGACCAACAATATTATATTTTATTAATTTCTAGTATTATGGATCTATTATCATCTTTAAATTGATTTTTATTTCTGAGTTGTTTAATTTTGAATATATAATTGTTATATTTATTTGTATGTGTAGTAATTCATTATCATACCTATATATATTTTTATTTTCAGTACTGTGAAAATGTTATCATTTATAAATTTATTTTTCTGCATGATTATTATAAAATATATGTTATGAAGTTAATTATACATGTTTAAATGATAGGAATATCAAGAAGAATGCATTTCACTAATCCTAGTAGGCTCTCGGTTAGTGTCCCCTCAACCAAATATACACCTAATGATCCATCAGGCTCCCTCCCTACATCATCTAGGAAACCCTCCATATTCCCCCATTAGTGTCAATAACAAAATAATAATCCCTTCCATCATTGCGCAGCACACCCTCCTTCTTTTTCCCATAAACATCTGGTACATTTCCTCTCTATTCAATAGGTTTATCTTGCAACAAGTTTATAGTTATGGAATAGGTAGTCACTCCATTTCTTTATGAGGATATCGAAGAGTGATGGTTATGGGTACAAATATTAATTTTGATGATGTTATTTCATTTTTCATACTAATAACTATTTTTTCAGAAAATATGAAAACAATGATACTAATAAGACAAATATGAAAAGTTCAGATATTTGGAATCTGAATGGATTGAAGATATATGTCCCCATTGATTGTTATGGGGTCCCCATGGATGCTTCTAGATGATTATTTTCCCAAATTCTAGGAAAATTAGTGGTGGATCTAGTTACCCTTCAAATTACATATTCTGATTTGAGGCATATGCCTTTATTTTTGAAGATTTTAGTATTTGATTCCCAGATAAAGTTAATTTTAATAAATTATGGATCAATTGAATGTGATTATGTAATTAAATTGTAATAGTTTAAAAATTAATCTATTTATACAGATGTTATTCCACTTTATCATTACTCTACTGAGAACATTTGTTGAATTATATCATAAGATGACTAAATGTTTCCATGATGATATTGGGTTGATGGATAGTTTGATTCATAATTAAAATAAAATAAACAAATACTCATTTAGTACACAAACTAATATTGGGTTTATGTTTAAATTTAAATATACATAACTATTTAATTTTTAAGAAATTGTTTACAAGTTCTAGTAGTAGGGAGTATAGATAGAGATAGATATGATATTGATTTTAGTTTGTTGAGAAGTGATTTGGTTTGAATTTATATTTTCTGATTGTGATGTGTGTATAATCTCGTGATAGAATAACACTTATATAATGATTGAGAAACCATGTATTGAATTGAGGTTTGAGATATCTTTATTTCCCTTAAATTGATTTATATTTATCTGAATACTTTATTTTCTATGTTTTCTTAATATTTTTAACTTATAGTCATCATTTATAGGCTCTTAGGTTTTCTGCATGCACCATAATTTCTCAAGTAGTCATTTCCCCCTAGAATAAACTCTTTACTTAATTTCGTAATTCCACAAAACTAATATTGTCAATAGACTAACTTATCAACAAAACCATTTTCATTCCAAAAAACATATGTGGTCCAATAGTTTCTTTAATATTGTTTGATTTATTTTATTGTGGAATTTTATTGAGGTTTTCTATGTGTTTTTATTGAGGTTGTGTTTGTATATATATATATATATATTATTGTATTTAGTAGTTTTAAATAGAATTTTACCCGTTATTTCTATAGTGGTTTCAAAAATACACTTTAATAATAAATCTAAATAATAGTTGGTTTATAAAGTGGTTTTTAAGGAAGGTTTTCTATGTATGGTTATTAGATTAAAACTAAAGTCCTCTTTGACCCTTGGTATATTTCTAAAAAAAATGTGATTTGCACTTAGTTTATTCCCTAATAGAACCTTGTTTTATATATGTTTTTAAATCCTTTGAGAAAATTTTGATTTCTATTTGTTGTTATGTGAACTATATATGGGTACTTTATAAGAACGGTGTATGGGGGAGGGATGAGTTATGACATTTATTTTCATTTCCTTGTGGCGTGTTATTGATGTGTGAGTAATATGTGATACATGTTTTCCCACCATCATTCTCTGTTATCATGGACCATGACATCTATGTGGGATATTGAGAGATGGTTTATATGAGACTCTAACTATGGTCCTCTATTATATGTTTTTTTACTATGTCGACAACCTATAGTGAGTATTGTTGGATTAATCTAAGTGGTTATTGTTTTGGAACGTTGTTAATAAGCTGGAAGATGCTTCCACCCTATTATATCATGAACCATATCACTAAGACCATGGGAGTTTCCCATGATTTCATATACATTACGTGACTTTATTAAAACTATACATGATTATTATTCTTATTTATTTTCCTATATTACTATTTCCTTATATAAAAATCTCTTATTTGTGGCTTTTAAGGTATGATTTGATTGTATTTTTCTTTTTTAGTATAATTGATTTTAGTGATGGATTTGGATGGTTCTATTTGTTAACATGGAGGTTTCTAGTTTAGAATTTGGGTTTTATCTCTTATCTTATACCATGTTTTTATTGAAAAATTTATCTTCACTATAATATGAGATTATGATTTGGATTTATTATACACCTTGGTATTTCTTTTATATTGGTACGTAAGATGGATGTTTTTTGTGTTAATATTTATTTATTTTATAGGGATATAGTTTCTGCATAATTTTCTATAGAACTATATAGATGATATTTGAACTTCCCCAAAATATGGTGTCATATTTTTTAGCATCATTTCAAACAGTGATTATATATTTTAATTTTTATTGGCGGTTTAAACCGCTGCTAACTTCTAAGAAGTTTCTTAGAGGAAAAATAATGCTAAAAAAAACATTTCATGAAACTTCTTAGAAACTGACGCTAAATTGAAGATACCAAAACATGTTGGATTCTAAATCCAACTTTAGTGGTGGTTTTTGAAAACCATCACGGAAACATTTAGCGGTGATTTAAACCGCTGCTATTCCTCTATTTTGTTATAGTGTCTATCTGTCTTACATAGGGGCTCACTACATTATAACCATTGCAAGTTAAGTCAAGGATCATCCCTCAAGGTCCTGGTGTCAATTCTAACTCAATCAATGGTCATGGTCTCATCCATCAGTGACCAAGGCATCTAAATAGTGTGAAAGGGACATTCATGGCCCTTGTCTCTCTATAGGGTCATAGGGGTCTCATTTAATTAATTTCATAATTTTGGTGGTCTATTTATCTTGAACCATTGACTTAATTAACCAGGTAAACACTATCAATGGTGGTACCACATGTCAAAATAAACAAAAAATAATAATAATTATACCATAGGGTGTCTACTAGTGTGGCCTACCTCATTTGGATATTTTCTAATTTATTTTCAAGGGACAATAGCTCAACCAAGTTCCATCATGATCTGACCATGCCAGGTCCCAACTCACGTAACCTACCAAGATCCTAACTAATGAAAAGAATATAAAATGACTAATTATATAAAATATAATTAATTAAATTATTTAATTAAAATTGAAAATATACTACGAAAATAACCATGTCATAACATCTCACCAGAACCAAATACAACCACAAGTGGGAGGCCTTCAGAAGACCCCAATACCAATCCGATACAATCCATTAGTTATATAATTATTCCCAAAGTTAATTTAATTTAATTTAACTATAAAACATTAAATAAATCTACAGTGTGATGTACGTTTGAAGAAATAATGAACGATATTAGGCGGATGTCATCTCGGGACGTTACTTATGTAGGCTGTATGAATGTTATAATGGAATTACTCAATTTCAACATTATCTGATGAAATATTCATTTTAAACCTAAAATAAATAACCTACAATCAATTATAATGAGAGGAGAGATGGATGAGAGGAGGGTAAGGGGGTGTTGCCTCAAATATTACCTAAAAATTCCCAAGAACACCGCCCCAAATGAATGGGAGATCTTGAGGTGTGGGGCGGGGGGAGGTAAGGCCCCACAGGACGTATGCAAGAAATTAAGAGGAAGAGAGGGGATTTCCCCTTGATAAACCCAAGGTGAAAAATGATAATTTATACCATTATAAATCCCACCGCCTTACTAGTGGAATCCTTGTATACGGGGTTGCTACCTTCTAATGACCATATAGCAACTGGATACTTTATTTTTCACTTCACCGAACCTTCCATCCTAAACTACCTCCAAAATCTACCTAAGATCCTTGATCTACCTTCAATATTTTTCCCATGTCAAAAAACACCTATTTAAGCTGCCCAAACTCTCAAAATTCCATTATAAATATTGGAAAAAATATTTCTCATCCACTAATTGAAAGATTCAAATTTTTATCAAAATTTTCATGCCCATATAGACACAATACACTAAAAACCCTATATTTATACTACAGTACATACCAAATAATAAGAGATTGGTTTATGAACTTAGGCCTTCTTAAGAACATTGGATCTATTACTATTTGTAATAAGTTAGCCTAAGCAGCCCCAACACATTACCCAACTGACCAAAAACTAGGCCGGAAGGGAGTTCATGATCCCCACTTGCTAGTAACCAGTGCATATGTGTCAATTATATTCACTTGGGAATTGTTTCACCATCATAAACCAAATAAACACATCATGAAATCCACCTATAATTGTTTCTCGACCCATACATATATAGGTCACCCATGCACACAAATTAATATATTCAATATTAATGAACAATTAAATAGAGAATAATGAAACATAAGTATTAAAGAAAAATATTTAATAAATCACATACAATTTCAAAATAATAATAATAGACACAACATATATTCAAAATTAGTCAAACGTAATGTATGAGACCATAAGGATGAAACAACATCCAAAAATTGAACCAAAACCAAATGACGGCCAACTGTCACCATGTGACCCACAATCACTCACTATGTCCCATATTGTTCATCATTGGTCCAATATAAACATTAATTGATAAATACATCCTAGAGTAGGAACCTAAAAGAAAAAATTTAAGTTATAAACCCACACATGCATATGTAGGGTGTGAGTGAAACCTTCCCAGTAAGATTCTACTAAAGTGTTTACTCCATTATTTTCATAATAAATTCCAACAACTATTGTTTGAATAATTTTTATAAAATTGTTTTTTACCCATGAACAAGAATAAATGTGAAAAATATCATATTTTATTCATGTTCTTTCTAAAAACCATGGTAATTTATTTAGAAAATATTAGAGGCTAATCCAGCCAAAAGTAATAATATTAAACCAATCCATAAATTCAATTTTTTTCATTAAAAAGTCCTTCAAATAATGAATAATGGACTTTTAAATTCCTGATAAAAACAAATCTAATTTTCTTACACATAAAAAAAATTTCCTAAAAAAATTTAAAATAAAAGAAAATTTTATATTCAAATAAATACACCAACCAAAATAAATTTTGAAAATAAATTTGATAATAAACAAATGTTGCAACCAAGGTTGAATATAAACATGAGAAGGAACCATGATTATAGAGACCCCACCTTTTCATACAAGAATATTACATGTTTTTAGATGAATATTCAATATATTTTACAAATAAATGAACTAGAACCATAAAGGTTTAATGTATTTTTAGAAAAGTTGAACAATATTACTATTTCATGAAAGATCTTCAACATCTCTCATTAATATCTTAGAATTTAGTACACTTTATAGAAAAAAACCCCACTTAAATCCTTTCTTAATAACCTATAAAAACGAAACATAATAAATTGTGAACATAGATGGCCTGTAAGTGTAAAAAAGGGAGATATAAATCGATGGTCATATGAATGAATAAAATAAGAATAAGGTTATAATATCATGACCATATCTTAAAATTGTCATACACAATATTTCAAAAATCATAAAATTGATTCATGGTATAAATATTTATCATTTAAAAAGTCATGAATCATAAGAGTGATAAATTATTATAAATCAATCACAAACCATACGTTCATGTCATAAAATTGTGGAACCATTATAAGAATTGAAACCATTTCACATTTCAAGGTTAAATATTGAGACCATTAAATCATAGTGGATCTAGAAAACTTACACATTTCCCATATCATAAAAAATCATTCATCACCTCCTACATCCCATAGTGGACTAAGTACATTGACTTGCTTCCCATAGTTTATCAAGCACATTAATATGCATCCCATAATTACTCATTAGATATAAATCATTACCCAATGCACTGGAGGACTATATAATTCTAGGGCCACACATCATATAATGATATAAGTGTGTGCAGTTGTGTGTGTGTCTGTTTTCTATAATATCATTAACAATATCATCATATCATAACCCATGAAAAGAAAAATGGTTTTATAAACATTTCATTAATCTATCACAACATAACCCATGTTAAATAAATGGGTATTATAAACATCACATTACAAAAATCATACCACCTAGAAAAAAATAATTATTGTATCATTGGATAATATCCATAGTAACACATAAGAACCATAAAAGATTGTCTTCTCTGATGAATGTAAATACCATAAAATATAATTAAAATACTATTGAGTAAAATAACTTCTACACTTTGAAAATCAAAATTTTAAAACTTGAAATTCAAAAAACAATTATGAAAATACTTTTTATTAGAAAATAATATTGAAAAATATTAAAATCTTAATTAAATCATTGATTTATTATGACAATGAGAAATTCTATTCATATCATATATGTTAAAATAAATATTCATGTTATATTTTCAGTAAAATGTTATAATTACCTCATTCGAAAATCCATAAGAGGATTCCTTTTAAAAAATTTATTAAAAATTAAAACATGAATAAATATTAATTATAAAATATCATTGGAGATTATTAAAAAAACTATTGAAAACATTTTTAGAAAACATGTACATTTAAGATAATATGTCTTTTATCGAAGAGAAAAATAAAGTCGAATTCCCTTAAAAATTATTTCGGTCCCTTTAGTTTTAAAAGAGAGGAAAATGAAATAAAGAATGTATTTTATATAAATAAATATAATATAATAATATTAATGAAATTATTGAGTGTTAGATCAGTAAAGTTTATCCTGAAAATCGTAATCAAAAGTAGTTTTGATAAACTTTGAGAATATAATATATTTCCCTTATTAATTGGTAAATTTCGAATAATAACCACCATGAAATAGTAAAATAAAATGAAAATTTATGTATTATGAAAATAATTAGGCCCATATTATAACATTTCAAATGGGATGTATAAAAACCTCATAGAAGAAGATGTGTGTATAACATAACAGATGTCCCAAAGAATAAAATATAAGACAATAAACCTTTATTGCTTTGGTAATATCTAAATCAAAACCAAATGAAAGAGATAAACTCATATATATATATATATATATATATATATTTAAATCCAAATAATATTCATGATAATTTTCAAGAAACATATTAATGGTAATTATATACACCACACTGTAGAAATATGTGGCCAATGTGGTATATGTCTCGCAGAAATAAAAGTGTCACGAGAAACCTTTACATCAAGTCATATTTTCTATGTACATGTTCTAAACTCATATATAATTAATATTGGTTTATTATACCTCAATTATATTACCATAATAATATATATCATACCATATATTATTTACTTATAACTTTTTATCACCCTTTTATTATTAAGTTTATGTTAAAATCATTGTTTCGATTAATAACTGCTTTGTTTTTCAGGCAAGTTTCATTTGGTAGTTTTCGCCCTTTTAATTTGATCACAGAACCATAGTCTCAATAATTTTAACCATGATATAAATATAATATATATTCATTATATATTTATTTATAAAAATCCATAATATATATATATACATGTGAATTAGACCGTTCATGGAGATGGTAGGCCATACGTTTGCATGAATGTTGATTTCATTTTTTGACTGATAGAAACAAATAAAGGTAAATAGAAATTAATATTTTAAAATTAATTAACATATCATATATATCATATATATTCATTAAATATTTACTTATCACCATATATTTTAAAATAAAATGAAAAATTAATCACATTGTTTCATAGAGGTAGTAGCCCACACGTACACACAAGCAACAATATCATTTTCCAAAAAGAATAGAATGTAAAAAATATATATGTGATATTATAATTATAGAAGTATAATTATTTAATAAATATAATATATTTACATTAAATATATCATTATATCCATCCAAGATAGGAGGTTATGAAAGACTCATTACATTGGTTCGTGAGGCGGTAGTCTGCTGAACACACAGTTGATGGTTTCATTTCCTATTTGATAGAAGTGTAGATGGTTATTGGTTATGTCATTAAAATAATAAAATCTAATTATATCAAAATATAATGGTGCAATTATTTCATCATGGTTGAATATTATTTTAAGGTGGCGTAAGAATTAATTAAAAAAACACTCGATTAAGAATGATACCTCTTCTTCGAACAACCTCTTCAGGTTTACACAAAAAGACATCCAATGAGGGTCTTCCAATCTGACCAAGTCATCTAGGAAGTGGTAATGGAAGTTAATTATAGACTTGGGTAGGGATTTTCTGGAAAAAAAAAATTTATGTGTGAATAAAATAGGAGAGGAGGCAACCTTTTATAAGTGAGGGGAGGATCACTTTTTGAGTTTTATAAAATATTAAATTAATATAAATTAATTTTTATTGATAAAGGAATAAAAATTTTATATCTAAAATATTGGATTATTATTGGTAAAAATAATATCATCCAATTAAACTTCTAGAAATTTAGGTTAGGTTTTTAACCTTATCTCTTTGTTTTAACCCGCATTTACCCTTTTTGACAATTACCATGATAGCAAAGTGTTTTACACTTTAGAGTCTAGATAGTTACATTAAAAGGATAACTAGACAATAAATGAACCTTGTACGATATTTTAAACTATTTATAAAACTATTGTCTGAGGATAGGATTTTTTTTGAATTTTAAATCATTTAATAAAATAGTATTTCTTATAAAATACCATTAATGTAATTGTTTAAACTATTCATTTGATTGGACTTTCAAAACAACAAGACAACAATTGAATTAAAATATAATACAATAATAAATCCATAACATGTTATATTTATATGAAAAATTATTATAATAAAATAATTCATTCAATTTATATTACATTTAATATTTTTGAAATCATTTATTTTATTTTTCTATTAATTGAATAAATATTGTGTCAGTGTTGCATATGAATTTAAGGAAATTATATATTCACTAAAAATCATAAATACACTACCATAATAAATAAAATTTAATTATGTTCTTTATAAATTTTAATATTCATTCAAAAAACATTTTTATTACTATGTGAATATAGAATAGAAATTTGAAAGCAAGAGAGTGATTGTTTTGTCTTTTTCTTTCCTTAAAAATATTATATAGGTAATTTTAATAGAAAGTGTCTAATAAACAAGTAAATATTAATCCTAATGTGATAATGGTATAAATAGTTTCATAAAAATAAATTTATAAATGTATTTAGGTTATTTTAACCCTCTTCTCTTTAGATAAATCCCTGATAAATCTGTTTTAACCATTACAGTGGTAAACGGTTTTTATTATTTTTAATATTCATTATAGAAAAAAGTTTATTTTAATTTTTTAGATATAATTAACTATTATTATTAAAATTATGTATTCCATTTTATCAAATTAAAATCACAGATGTTTCAAATTTTAATTTAAAAATAAACCTATAAACGTGATGAAAAGTGATTTTCCAAGAAAACATTTATAAAAATCTTATATATAAACATTCATCATAAAATTTATTATTATTACCTAAATTGGATTAATAATAATTTATTTTGACTAATATTACTTTGAAACCATTTTAAACCAAAAATGAATTTTGAAAATTCTTTAAATGAAATGAAAATTTAAATAAAAATCATCATTTTTCACTATTCATCCAAAAATTAATCTTTTAAGAAAATTATCACTCTAAGATAATTTTTATATTTTTATTTAAAAAATTAAGTTTATTTTAACAAATAATTTTAATGAATTTGGAAATAACTTATTTTAATAGAAGATCACAAAAAACGACGAAGCTGTTTTTAGAAAAATATATTTTTTAAACATAAAAATGGATTTGGCCATATTCTATGTGATGAAAACATATTATAAGAATGATAAAAAATTTAATAATTATGTAATATATAAATTTAATTAAAATTATTCAAAATAGTGATTAGTTTAATTTATTAATATAAAATACTCATTACAGTCATAAAAATATTTCTTAGAATAACATTTCTTTTACTTTCAAATGATTTTTTTTATTTCCAATAAATTTATAATAAATAAATTTATTTTATATGTGGGTAATCCATATAAATTTAATAATTTAATTGTTTTTATTCATACCCACCAATTTAAAATATTTTTTATAATGGTAATATCCAAATAATAATATTTTTGTCTTCATTTAGGCTCAATGTGGAGTTCTGTATATGCTACCAAACATTTTTTTAAAAAATTGGGTGTTATGTTATTTTCCCTTTAATAAATTGAATCATTTCAATTTTAAATCAGGATCATACTAACATATTAAAATACCTTTTTTGAAATATTTCATCATAAAAAGGTTTAATAAAACTTTCCCATGAAATGATAAAATACAAAGGTCATCACATAGCTCGGTTTCCAAATAGGATAACATTAGTGGGAAGTGAAAATATGTGCATGAACGAATCGAATAATGTCACAATAATGATGGAGAGTGATAAAGATCATTGATCACAAGAAATTTAATTTCCATGAGAATGTTAATTATTATAAAACCATCAACCAAAGATGTGTGGAATAAACATCGGTTCATCAAAAATTAAGGAAATATTATAAATTTTTAATTTCTTGATCTTCTTCCTATATTTGAGGAATTTATTTACCATATATACTAAGAATAGAAAGCAATATACTTACATGAAAAGTATAATTTCATCCTTCAATCAATTTCCACCATAATCTTATATTTTTTTATAAATTATGAGTGTTCATGTTGAATTTTTGTTAATGCTTTAAGTACTAAAATTAACATAATAATTTACCAAAGGATATTAAGATATTATTTTGTTATTTAAATATCAATAAAAAACTTAATGGTTAAACAAAATATATAATCCTCTATATGATTAAATATTAAATTTTACTCCATAATTTCATTCATAATAACAATGGTTTTAATTTTTTCATTTCATAGATAACAATTAATCTCAAATAAAATTAATAACCTCAAAATTAAAGAATATTTTATCCTTAAATGTGATTTCATACCATTCATCTTACATTTACAAAAAATTAATTTCATTATTCCAAAATAATATTTCATGTTAAATCACATGTAAAACCTAAAGGTTACATGTACCTCAACCCAAAGAAGAATATCCCAAAATACCATGAAAAATAAAAATAAAATATTATAATGTGGTGAAAATCCCCAAAATATCATGATTAAAATTTAGAAACTAGCCTAAAAGGTAATCCTTATATTAACCATAAATATGTATGAAAATATAAAATTGTCAATGATTCACTTTTAAACCACCAATATTATCTATATATCAATATCCAATTAACATAATATCAAATTATATACTAAACCAATGTTTTATTTAAACCTCAATAGAGAATTATTCCAAAATCCCAGTAAAAGTTTGAAATTACCTCAAAATCCCATTTCATAAAACCTCGAAGGGGTATCTTTTCCATTGAACATATGATCAACCATAAATTTATAAACCCATTATGGTATCAATAACTCTCAATTTAACCTCACATGAAGACATATATGATTCCAAATAATAAAACAATCCTTATTAATCACCAACTGTAAAATATATTCCAAAAATATAAAAATTCAATAAACTTCATTATAGATGACCTAAATCCCTTTGTCATCAAATCCCTATCCTATTTTTTTCATCAATTTCAAAAAGGTATTTATCCCAAGTAAACATTATTAACTCAACGTAAGTCATGTGTTAAGGGTTGTATTTCTCTTAATCACTTGTTTTCTAAAAATATAAACATAACACTAAATCACTTCTCTAGATTATTAGTACCATTAAACATATGTTTTAACATCCTTCAAGAAAAAATATTTATGGAAAATCCTTATATGATCCATGATTATAATAACCAAAATATAATTTATAAAAATACTTATATAATATAATTTGTAAATTCCAATACATAAATACCTCAATAGTTTTACTTCAATAATTGGCATAACATATGTACTTCCATGGTCTAGGAGATAACTCTTGGATTAAGGAATTTAAAAGATAATACCCATGTGACACACACATAATACATTTAACTCATTAACAAATAGTATCTCAATGAACATAATTAACTCATTGAAACCATATTCCCCTTCCCTTAGGACATTCTCCAAGGTTCTTCTTCCTATATTCCTGATAAATTGGAGACTGAATCTTCTTCCCTCTGTTGACATTATAAAACTCAATATTTCTATTATTAGGTATCTACGAAAACTCACCCTTGTTGACATTATCAATCATATATAAATATATATATTTATTCATAATCACAAGGGTTCACCTTCTATCTCTAATTTCATTTTGTTTCTCATAAGGAAAATCATTCTATTTTCCATCACATTTATCATTAAAATACCATCCATTGACTAAGAAAAAAATTTATTGTTTGAGAAATTATAATAATAATTATGAAAAATAATTTATAGGATTTCAAAATCATGGCACATTATTTTCAATATATGGAAACTTATATTATACTTAGTCTACCCATGATCATCATCTATTGAAATCCTTTATAATGGTTTATAAAGGAGATATAAATTATCCAAATCACATCCATCAGGTGTGTCCAAATAGTTTCTTAGTAAGGGAAAACTCACTATGAACCAAAATGATAGATGAGATATACTATTCCAACTCTTCTTTTGGGTTGTAACACCTAGATTCATCTTTTCCAATACTAAATCCACTTTATTTACTAAAACATGATGTATTTCTAGGTAAACCACATAATCCATTTATTATCAAAACATTAGGATGTTATTGTATACTTTGAATTATACTTATGGTTTTTAGTAAATGTTTCTAAACCTAATCTCAAAATATTGACTAAAATTTGACTCTGACACAAGATATAATTAAATATTCTTTTCATACATAAATATTAAATAATTTTAGATGAATATTCAATTCATTTCACAAATGAACACACAGATACTATAAAGGTTTATCACTTTTGGAGACTAGGTAGACAATATTCTTATTTCATGAAATATATTAAAAATATCCCACAAATATATCTCATTTTAGAACTCATCATAGACATAACCTACTTGAAACCATTGTTCATAACCTAGGAAAAGAAAACATAATAAATTGTGAGATTATATCTAAATAAGGGTTAACATGAGAGATATCAATCGATGATCATGTTAAATCACGAGATAAGCATAAGGGTATGATATCATGAACAAAATTAAAAGTTTCATACCCAATCTATCAAATATCATAAAAAATGAATCATGGCATAAATATTTATAATTTTTAAAGGAATGAATCATAAGAGTGATGAATCATCATAAATCAATCATGAACCATAAATTCATTTCATAAATGTATAACACCATTATACGTATATAAAGTATTTAAAATGTCACGGTTAACTATCAAGACCATAAAATCATAGTGGAGTATGAATCTATACCTTTTTCTCATATCATAATTGATTATATATCACCACCTGAAACAAATAGTGCATCAATCACAATGACTTGTTTCCCATAGTGGATTAAACACATCGAATTACATTCAATAAGTATCTCATGAGATATATATCTTTACCCAATTCATTGGAGGGATATAAAATTATTAGACCACCCATCACATAATAAAAACCATATATATGTTTTTTATATGATCATTAATCATATAATTATATCATAACCCATGAAAATAAAATGGGTTTTATAAATATTTCATCAATCCATCACAGCATTACCCATGAAAAAAATGGGTTTCATAATCATCTCATCATCAAAATCATAAACATTATAGATAAATAATAAGTATTGTATCATTGGATCATACTTGAATTAAAATATAACCATCACCGAAGGTTGTTGTAATTGATGAATAGAAATACCATAAAATATTATTAAAATATTATTGAGTAAAATAACCTTTCCACTTTGATCATTACCATTTTAAAACTAAAAATACAAAAAAAATTGTGAAAAAAAATTAATCTAAAAATAACCTTGTAAAAATATAAATAAAGCATTAAATAATTTATTTGTGATGATAGTGGAAAAATAAGTTCATTATATATATGTTAAAACAAATATTCCTATCACATTTTTGAAATATATTCAAACATACCTCGTTTGGAAAACATCAAGAGGATTTATTTTAAAACATTTTATAAAAACAAAAAATTGGAAAAAATTAATTATAAAATATCATTTGAAAGTCGAAAAAAATTCTTGAAATCAATTTTAAAAAACATTGACATTGAAGGGAACAAATTTTCAATAAAAAATAGAAATAAACAAATTTTCTTAAAAAAACATTTATTATTTTTAGTTCTTAGATGGAGTAAAATTAATGCTAAAAATTTATTCTCAAGAAAAAAACAATATTAAAATAAAATTCATAATATTATTTAGATTAAGATCAATAAATTGCATCCTCATAAGCATCATAACAAACATTCTGATAAATAACGTGATTGTAACATAAATCTATTACCACTTCGTAACTTTTGAATCGTAATACCCATGAATTAATAAAATGAAATGAAACATTAAATATACTTAAAATTATAATATTAATGATATAACATGTTAATGGTATTTTATAAACATCTCATAAAATATGTTACGTGTGTAACATAATATATGTCCCAAGAATACAATTTGAGACAATAAACCCTTACTACTTTGGTAATCTCTGAATGAAAACCCAATGAAAGAGATAACCTCATATAGAATTTTATATTATAACAATATAAATGAAAATAATCATAAAATACATTCATGGTAATTATATTCACCACATAATAGAAACAAGTGGTGAATATGGAATATATCACACATAAGTAAAAGTGAGATGGGAAACCCTTATCCCAGGTCCGGTATCCTTTGTACATGTTTGAAACTTAAGTATAATAAATATAGTTTTATTATACATATTTTATAGAACTATTATCATATATATTTTAAAATATATTATTTATATATGTCCTTTGATTAGCCATTTATTAATATTTTTTTAAATCATTATTCTAGGTAAAAAGTGCTTTGTTATTCTAGTATGTTTTGGTTTGGTCATTTCAGTCCTTTTACATTGATCACGGTTCCATAATATCTATAATTTTAAAAAGGAAATAAATATCATATATATTTATTATATATTTATTTTAAATATTCAGAAAAAATATTGATAGAAAAATTAATTAAGTTGTTCATTGAGATGGTAGCTCGTACGTACTCATGAACGTTTTTTTCATTTTTCAACGAATGGAATGAAACAAAGTTAGATAGTAGTTAACATTTAAATAATAACTAATATGTCACATTGAATATATATATTGATTAAATTTATCCTTATTACCATCCATTCCAAAATAAAATAAAAAACGAATCACATCACTTTGTGGAGGTGGTAGTCTCCATATATGCCCGAGCGACGTTACCATTTTCCAACTGAGCATAAGGTAAGAATTTAGATGTTATATTATAATTAAATAAGTGTAATTATGTCATAAATATTATATATTTACATTAAATCCATAATTATATCTAGTGATGATAGGTGGTTATGAAAAATAAATTAAATCTGTTCATGAGGTGGTAGTCCGCCCAACACACGATCGATAGTTCCATTTCCCATTTGATGGAAGAGAGATGTATATAAGTTATATAATTAATATAATACCATATAAATATATATATTTTTTATTATTTTTATTATTTAATCAATTTTTACTAATATTTTAATGAGTTGGAAGAAAAAATAAAACAAAAACACTCAAGTAAAAATGATGCCTCTTCTTCGGCAACTTCTTTTGGTTTACACCAAAATCCATCCTATGAGGGTTTAAAAATAAAAATAATTGTAATTTTAGAATGGATTTGGGTAGGAATTTTATGAACCAAAATTCAAATTAATTTTGAATAAAATAGCGGAGATGTTCTCTTTTATAAGTGAGGGGAGGGTTGCTTTTAGAATTTCATAAAATATTAAATTATTATAAATTAGTTTTCCTAAAAAAGAATAAAAATAGATATAATTAAATTATAATATTATTATGGGTCTATATATGATCATAAAAAAAATTTTAAAGGTTTATGTTTACTTTTTATTATTCTCTCTTTATTTTAATCTTCATTAACCCTTTTTTGACAATTAGAGTGATAACAATGTTTTTTACTCTTTAATGTACTATAAATGGAAAATTGGACAATAAATGGATTATGGTTGATATTTTAAAATATATCACAATATATTGTATGGAGATATTATTTTTAGGAATTATAAATCATTTAATAAAAATATTTTTTATTATAAAATATCATTAATTTCATTTTTGGAACCATTTAATTAATTTGAAAACAAAATGATAAAAATTGAATTAAAATATAATACTTTAAATATTTAATAAAATTTTATATTTATATAAAAAATTTAGATCACAATAATTCACTAAATTTCTATTACATTCGGTTTTCATAAAATAATTTATTTTATTTTTCCATTAATTGAATAAATATTTTGTCAACGTCGCTTAATAATTTAATATATTTATATATTCACTAAAAATAAAAATTACATTACCATAATAAATATAATTTTATTATTTTCAATATAAACTTTAATGTTTGTTCAAAAATAATATTTTCCCCTATAAGAACATATAATTTAAATTTAAAAGTAAGAGAATGACATTTTTGCCGATTTCATTACTTAACATATTATATTGGTCATTAATCATAGACAATTATCCAATAAACAATTAAATAATTATTCTAGGGTGATAAAGATATAAAAACGGATATAAAATAGAATTTAGAATAGTTTTTATATTATTTTAACCCTTACCAGTTTAGTTGAACCCCCAATAAATCTATTTTAACTTTAACCATGGAAATATATTTTTACTTTTGTACTATTCATTATAGACAAAAATAAATTTGACCTTATTATCTAGTATTAGTTTTTATGATTTTATATATGGAATCCATTTTATAAAATTTACTTCATAGAATTAGAAAAATCTACTTTAAAATTAAACCCGCAAATTTGATGAAAAGAGGATATCAAAAGAAAATGTTTCCTTAATTATAAAAAGTTTTTATATCATAATTAAACATCGAATTTATTCCAATAAACTAAATTGGATTAATAAGAATATAATTTTACTACTTTTACTTTTAAAACTATTTTAAAAGAAAATTGTATTTTTTAAATTTATTAAATGAAAAGATGATTTTTAATAAAAATCATCATCTTTCACTATTCATTAAAAAAATAATCTTTTGAGAAAATTATCAAAAAATAAATCTAGGATAATTTTGAAATGTTTATTTGAACAAAATCATTTTTTCAAATTAAATTTTCTAAAAGTGGAAAATATTAACTTAAAATAAGTATAAAAATTGTTATGAAATCGATTTTTAGAAAAATATAGTTTTATGCATAAAACTGGATTTGGCCTTAACTCATTCATAGAAAACATATTAAATTAATGATGAAAAATTTTATTGAATATATTTATTTTTTAAGATAATTAATTGTCCGAATAAAAATATATTTTTGTAAATCAGTTATTTTAGTTTCAAATGATTTTTTATTTTTTATTTATAATCAATTTATATTAAATGAATTTATTTCATACATGTGTAAACCATATAATTTTCAAAATTTAGTTAGTCTTATTCATTCTCTCTAATTTAATGGCTAGGTTATAATGGTTATATTTAAATATAGATTTTTCATGGTTCATTTAGGCTCGACATTGCGTGTTGTTTATGTCATCAATTATAGTTTATTTTTTAAAAAAAAAATATCAGGGTGTTATAAATAGTTCAATAAATAAAAAATAATATAACCAATCATCTCTTCCATACAACCATAAAATGGTATGAGATATAAACAAGGCATAAAAAGGATTCTCTAAACCTGACTCAATATGAACTAATCATCATGAAAAATTGAATAGTCTCTAGAATGAGATGGTACTACAAATAATGAAGAGGGTTTATTTTTTGGTAAGCTCCAATATTATTACCAGGTAGTCAATCCACCCCCATTTTATTATTCAGTGAGGTCAATCATCTCCCATAGTCTGATCATGTGATAGTGATTTTCTCTTATGGTCTAATCGATTCATTGAAGTCTGTATGGGATAATCTGAAACCCTCAATTAGCTACTCATGGTCTCATGAAATCAATAATAAGTTATGAGAAGAAATTGGGCGTTATATCATCACATAAAACTATAATAGAGAAATTTAATTAAAACTCATCTAACCTACATCAACCTCTCAAGAAAAAACACCTTTTTATATCATTCATAAAGAAATAATACACAATATCCCCCCACAATGCCTCAGTACACATGACCCGTAATAAATAAAAGGGTATGAACCAAGGGCCTAACATTATTTTGAAGTATTCATTTAAAAAGTTTCTAAAAATACTTTCAAAAAGTGTTCGGTTGATGCAATGAGATTTTATTAAAAAAAATATCTATAAATCAATGACTAAGTTACTTCATAATTTGTCAAATACATGAGTTTTATTAAAAAAATTCTCATTAATATGACTTTTGTAAATAAATAATTAAATCATAAAATGTGTATTTTAATGGTCAGATATCATTTTGAATTAAAGTTGAAGGAACCACAAACTCATTTTTTAAAATTAAATTCTTGAAAATTTAATTGATTTGTACTTGTAAGGATTTTCCTTTAATCATTTTATTAGTTTTTTCTAATTATTGATGAATTTTGAATATATCCTAACTTTTGGATGATCAACCTATTATTCACCCATCCTTTTAGCTAGAACACTCCAAAGGTAATGATCACTCAACCCTTCACACTTCAAAATCGAATTTCATCAAGACATATCAAGCATGATTACCTACCACATATGGATAACCTATGTTATTTTAGCCTCCCATAACCTACCATGAGTCAACAAATTCAAATTTTCAAAGGTCAAATTTCATGACTCATTTAGGATACTCTAAGATATAAGATGATCTATCACATGAATATAATCAAGCTTCTAAAATCCATCACCTGTGAATGGAATCTAATCTATCATGCATTCCCAACATTTGTGGAAATAAAATTGATATGGGTTTTCAACGTAACTTCAATACCTCAACCACACTTGTATCATTTAATAGAGTCCAACACTCCTTCTCCCCCTTACCAAGAATAGAGCCAATTGCCTTTACCAACCATCCCTCTGTTGTAGATCTCATATGATGTCCCATTTACCAGTTTTCTCTTTGAATTTATTACCACACAAGACTCATCTATGCAATAATATTGACTGATATTGTTTGGAATTCAATATATGATCAAAGAAGCAAACTCATACCCACTTATCTACTTTCAAAAATTGTTTGATCTCAATCTAAGATCCTCGATATGAATCATAAATAAAAATCAAAATTGATATGAAGATGGTTCTGATATAGTTTCCTCAGGTGGAATAAAAACCATTACTACAACCATGAATGAATATGAATCACTAAAGATTAAGTTAAAAATTTAAGAACACAATCACCAGTTACCTATGTTTGTTCACTACTTCGGTTATCAATGATATAAGGGAACTCAATCATACCCAATTAATCAGCTATGAATTAGAAGGTGGATGCAGATCATGTGCTTGATGAAATTACAAAATGAACTTTAAAATCTTCAAGTTTGAATCTAAGTAACCAGACTCCACCAGTTTACAATCTATCTATTCCCAAAGGATGATCTAGTGCTGTTGAGCCCCCTTTATAGATGACCACTCAACCCTACCTAAATCATCCTTTATACCAAGTATTTTTCATAACACCACCTCTTCACACTAATCTAATTTCCATCCAATAAGGAATAAACTAGTTCAGGATCACCTCTAAATAGAAGAAAACATTCTCCAATAAAATAAAAAATTCATACCCTTCCCTATAAATTAATGCCAAGTTCACCCGATGTTGTAGAATCCCAATCAAGACCAATAGTGACAAATCCAAAATTTTATGCCTAGATTCTGATTTATGTCTATTAAGACTAATCTTTTTGGAATGTGTATAATTATCCTCACACAAGAATAATGATCTGCAACTATCTTCCACTATTGTTAAAATGATGCAAAGTTCTTCTACACTGATTCTTCTTGAATGTATATAGAGATCTATCTTGAAATCTAAACTGTGTGTACTCTTTTGAATTACATTAATGAAACGGGTTGTAGATATTATATAAAATTTTATTAGGGGTGAATAAAAAGAGAATATCTTCCTTGTGAGATGAATACCCTAACACTTTATTCATCTAATTATGTGATTTTGTTCATATTATGTTTAGTGAAATCTTATCCCACTTCCTCAATTCTTATTTTAATTTTATGGTCTCATACTTGGTGTTGTGAATGTAATATCTCAATTATATGATCTTGGATTTTTTACCCAAGGAAAATTCCCAAGGGAGTTTTTATGATTCTCTCACGTTCTTTGTATTTTACATTGAACAATTTAGATTCTATTGCAATATAGTAGTAGAATTAACTAGAAATTGTGAAGTGGGTTCTCACTTTCCACTTGTAATTATCACCTACCCACTCAAATATTAACCAATTCACTTACCCTACATTATCCTATTACACACATCATATAATTAATGTTATTTGGATTTAAGGATAAAAAATATATGATTAGATCTTGTTGTTTAATATTAGATTCCTCGGATGAGTGTGTTTTTTTGTATGACAATATAGAGGAGGTGAGACTTGGTATGCCTCAAAGATTTCAAAAAGTGTACTACACATCACATATAATTTTGATATTGGTAATTCAATAATGATGATGTTTGAATTATCAAATAATCTTACGAAACCATTTTGGATAGTGAATTAACCGTGTTTTTTTAATCTTAGACCGACCCTTTCCCCATTTATAATTTTCTATGTTTTCTGCTACATTATTTTAATTTTCAGGGGAAAAAAATAAAAAACGTTTACCCACATACCTCTATTTATACATAATAAAATTAAACATAAATGATATTTTTGAGTTAGTGAGATTAGTGATGAACCAACCCCATTAATCCTTGAGAATAAACCTGATTGGTGCCACTATTCTAAAATCTAGGATTTACAAATTTTATGTGCAAGGATCGTGACAGCCTTTCATATCATTGGCATTGTTTCTAGTGTTTGAACTCAGGTCACCCATGTAACAGATGATAATACTCATACAATATCAAATACATGGGATTTATTTCATTATTTCATTCTCATATGAATTTTGTAATTAAATATTTATATCTGAAAATATGTATTTTAATGGTCAAGTATCATTATAAAATAAAAATTATAAATCCAGAAATTCATTTTTTTGAAACTAAATTCTAGGAAATTTAATTTATTTTAAATTATAAAGTTTTTTTTCACTAATTGTTTTCATTGTTTTTATTTTGTGAATAATTTTGAAAATATTACACATGTAACTGATCTACCTACCATAGACAAACCCATTATTTGAGCCGACACACTCAACGAGAATAGTCACTCAACTAAATAACTTCAAACATGAATTCGTTCAATGTACCACATGGATTTCAACCTACCATATGTGGATATCCCAAGTACCAGGGACTCATCCTAGATACCACAAGAAAATAGTTTCAACCTGACCCAAGTCACCTATCATGCCTCGTTCAAGAAACCACGATATCGAAGATGATATAACACATGAAGATTATTGATCATCCATAATCCATCAATTATGCGAGGCATATGATCGAACGTGTGAGGAATTAGATCGATTTTAACCTACCTATGATAATGGTAATATAATCAATGAAGACTATCATCACTACTTCAAAACCATTACCACACCGACAACTTTCAACTATGTCGGCATTCCCACTCCCCTTTTCCAAGAACACACCCAATTGACTGCACCAAAAATCCTTTCATCACAGGTCTCATATGATGCCTCATTCCATGGTTTTATCTAAGATATTTTTACCCACTAAGACTCATCTACACAGGAATATTGACCAATACTGATTAGAATTTTATTTGACATCAAAGAACATAACTTATAACTACTTCTACACTTTTTAAAACTATTTGAGCTCAATCGAAGATCCCTAACATGCATCGTGAATAAGTATCAAAAATGTGTTGAATATGTTTCCAATGTATTATCTTTTTATGAAATATTAAATAGTACTAAATCCATGAATATATAAGAATCAATAAATTTAATATTAAAAATTTTATAACATGATTTCAAGATGCCAAAAATTATTTCCTATGCAGGTGATAAAAGATGGAACAGACCTAAATAGTCCCCAAGTCACCGAAAATATCTTAGAAAGTGAACACACATCATTTTCATAATTAAATTCCCAAATGATTTTTCCAATATACATTCATGAACCAAAAAACCCAAAATCAACTATTAGAGACTCCATCCATGCCCAATGGACACTCCAATGAAGCTACATCCACATTCTAGGTGACCACCCAAGCTTGTTTGAAGCATCCTCTAGACTGATTCCATTCCAGGGAGAACCTCTTCAAACCATGATAGTCACCATCCAAGACGGAATCCAATGGTGTAGGAACACCTCTGATGATAAGAAGACCTTCTCCACTGAAATCCCAAACTCAGATCATTCCCTGTAAATTAACCCTAAGCTTTCCTGATTTCATAGAAACATAACAAAGATCGCCAGTGACTAAGCACAATTGAATCCTAGAATCTAATTATAGTCCAGAAAACCTAATCTAACTGATATATGAATCAGTTTATTCATGCAATCATAAAGATTCACACTCATCTTCTGTTGAACTCATGACACAACGAAGCAATTCCACTCTGATTTTTTCAAAACACATAAAATGGTTTCTCGTGGGAGATCAATTAGGTACTATCCTTTTTTAATCTAGTTATATTAAAATTTTATAGAAACTGCATAAAAGGGGATAAGGGGTTAATAAGAAGATATTTTCCCCTTTATAGGACAACTAATCTGACATTTTATTTTTTTCTTCTATAAGTTTGTTCTTATTATGGTTAGTGAAATTTTGTTCCTCTTCCACAATTCACCTCTTTATTTTGGGTTATATTTCCTCTATTCTATGAATTTAATCTGTAAACTCTATGATCATGGAGTACTGACATTAGGAAAATTCTCATGATATGTTTCACGATTCTCTCAGGTTATTCACATTTTATTTCTTATAATTTCAATTCTATTACTACGGTTGAACGCGCTGACATGACACGTCAAATTTATTGTGTTTTTAAGGTTGCTTTATAGTATAGAGAAGACTCTAGGTCATATCTCAAGGAGTTTTGGTGGGTTTATAGTGTGTGTTTTTACTAAGAAGTGCTAAAATAGGTGTGGTTTTGAAAATAGTTTTAGGATGAAATTACTTAATTGAAAGTTTAAATGTTGAGAAACCAAATGGATTTTAAAAAATTTGATATAAAAGGGTTCATTTTGAGTTCACTACAGACTTTCATGTTCATAATTCTTGGATATTAATTTAGGTTCAGAGTAATTCTTTGGTTGAAATTAAATAGAATCTCGATTAATTCCTATGAATTTATTTCATTACTTGAAGAACCTAACATTGAAATAACAATCATATTTTCAAGTTCCAAAAATTTTGCATGGAATACGAGATTATAAATAATATTTAAATCTCAAGAAATTGGGTAAGAAAAGGGTTCTTTTGTTACCCAATCGGAACAAAACAAGTCAGACACTCAAAACTTCTTGCTGATCGGCTATAAATTAAGGGCATCTCATTCACACGCATAAAAACTAGAATTCTAACATGAAATTATGTAAGATAAATGGAATGAAATGTTTTAACACCCAAATTACTCCAAACAATTAGTTAGTATATGAATTGGTACTCCCTTGACATGTGTGTAGCTCCTTCACAATGAACGCCCACCGATTAGCTCGACATAGGTTGGAGGAGGAAGCATGGGCAGAAGTCCTTCTTAATTTTTGATCCCCCTTTGAGGAAAAGGGCCTCCTGAACATCAAATATGAGGAGGGGACTCCTATGGAACTCCAAATTGGTAGCACTTCACTCTTTGTCCGAACTTAAAAATGAGGTGCCCATGGTGCCTTTTTATAACCAAAATTGGACATGGTTTTGGGAACTCTTTTTTGAGATACCACTTCTATCAAGGTTTTTGAATAGTATAAAGCCATATTAGGACCTTACAAAAGATAATAGTTGTTTTAAGGCCTCTTGAAAATCTCCCTGTAGAATTTGGGGTCCCATAGGAAAATTTATTGGGAGATATGGTCAAAATACAGAAATAAACTTTTGAATTTGAGCAGATTCGGTCCCCTGGATAGAACGGTTCGGATGGACCTCTAGATGGATAAATTAAACTTCAGTTAATTAATACCAGTTTTATCCCCTGATGTTTTGGAGATTTCCACAAAGTTTCAGCCCATTTGGATGCACGAAATTCTCAAACTATTTAAAACAGTGTACATATGTCCATCGTTGATTATTCTATGTCAATATTCGTATCCCCTATTTATTTAGCAATCCATATTTTTATGAATAAATTATTTATAATGTGAAACCCATTACATTCCATGGGTTATTTTTTGTTTATGTTTGAAATATGTTCTATATGGATTGTGTGATAATGAAAATGTTATGATGTGACGGGTGCGCCCAAAATTATATAGCGCAATATGAATGTTATGTTGTGAGGGGTGTACCTAGAATTTTATAGTGCTCTATTTCATTAATTAAAGTGATTAATCTCATGAGTTAAATGGAAATGATGCATGAACATGATTCTATCATTGTTCACAAATATTTGTGGTAGTTAACCACTAAGACAAGATATCTCATTTTTATGCATTTCAACATTTCAAGTCTTTTATTAATGATTCCTCTCATGTTCAGGATCATTTTCCTATGTTATAATTGTGCTCACCCATTTTTATATTTTTTATATCTATCCTCTTACTGGGCTTTTATATCACCCCTTTTTATTTATATCCTCATGTGATTATGTGTACTAATGAGTTTTAAGGGACAATAAGAAGCTGTAGAAGAATGGATTAAATAAATGTTTACATATTATGTTATAAATGTTATTTATAGTCCTAGTTTTTCCAAGACACTAAACCTTTGGATCCTCATTGTGTAATACTATTATGTTTTTTATATTCAAAATGATGAAATAGTATTATAAGAAAAGTTTGGGTCTCCATAGTTGGTATGAGAGGCAAGGATTAGTTAATTTGGAAATTAATATTAGTGACCCCTAGGGAAAAAATATATTAAGAGACTAACTACAAATATGAATCCAAGAATATTTTTCTAAACATAGGGATCCCAAAAGATATGATTTAAGTATAAATTTCACAAATGAATAAGTTCTTTATTCATGAATTGTTGGATTATGTTTTGTTATATACTTTTCTATTTTAGAAAATGGTTTGATCCTTGAAAAAACTGGACAACAACCCCTGCGAGGGACAATGAAACAGTAGTCCGAATGACATCCCCAATGCTTTGGGAGGTGGAGTTCAAAACTTCCTTGAAATTATTACACAACTATCTCAAGTTATGAATAATAACCAGAATAATGGGGAACATTCTCCTTTACCTAAGAGGGAGCAACTGGCTGTCGATTGTTTTATGCAGAAACAACCATCAATGATTAGTGGATCTTCTGATCCACTAATTACTGAAAAATGGTTCAAATACATGAAGAATAGATTTTCCATGCTTCACTATTCTGAGATGGAGAATGTGACTCTGGCTATCTATCATCTAGATGGAGAGGATGACCAATTGTGGGATTTGGTTAAGAACACCAAGTCGACTGATGAAATTGAAGATATGATATGGGAAGACATTATGATAATTTTTCTTAACAAGTATTCCCCAAGAACTCTTCGTACAAATATATAGAGATAATTCATAGGTTTCAAGAAAACGGAAGGAGAATATTTCAAACCCAATGAACTGAGTTTCATAAGGCTTACAATGTACACATCAGGTTTTGTTATCAATATATATAGAAAAATTGATAGATTCATTAGTGTATTAAAACTACACCATCGAAAGGCTCTTGCAATTCGGGACCATGGGATTTATGAAGAAGGTTTTTGATGGGATCTGAAAGTAGATGTGAAGTTGTAAGAATGGTTCCATTTCTATGGTGGTAGGCAATGAAAGATAGAGTTTCATGTGGGAGGATCTAATGATAAAGGTGGAAAGAAAACTCAACCACCCACATGTCTAAAATGTGGGAAGATCCATCACGGGTACTTGCTCAGAGGGATGATAAAATTCTTCAAGTGTGGGAAAGAAGGACACTAAGCTCATGAATTATAAAAAGACATGAAAAGGCTGGATAATGTGGTTGAATAAAGGAGATCACCACCCATGGTTTGATGCTACAACTGTAGGGAGGAAGGTAACCAAGCAATACAGTGCACTAAACCTCGAGTTCTCGAGGGTAATCAGCATCAAAAGCCACCAATGCCAAAGGAACAAGGTAAGGCATATGCCACCACTATTTTGGAAGTGGATCAAGATAATGAAGTCATACAAGTTACACTTCTTACTCACTCAAGAATATAAAAAGTATTATTTGATTCTGCTTCTACTTATTCCTTTATATCATTAATGTTTTCTAGAACTATATAATCAAAGCCCCAAAACATCGAGGTGGAGATATCTCTAAAAAACCAACTGATGAAATCATTGCAACCCAAGTGTTTGACTCTTTTCCTGTTGTTGTATATCAAAAGATTCTTCCATTGAATCTCATAATAATTACCTTGGTAGAATTCGATTCAATAATGGAAATAGATTGGATCTCGTTATATAGAGTACATATCAACTGTTAGGAATAGGAAATATCTTTTCATATTTTTAACCATCCCATGCTCCTCTAGAGATGAAAAGAAGATAACGAATCTCCTTTGAAAAAACTTTCAATAGTGTGGGTTTTGATTCCACGTGAAGAGGAATACCTCGTTCAAATGGATGAGTCAAAGGAAAGTGTCAGCCTAGTAAAAATGCTCATCTTTAAGGAATATGGTGGTTTATTTCATGAAGAGATACATGGACTTCCCCAGATTGTGAGGTAGAGTTCTCCATAGAACTCCTACCCATATCTACTCCTATCACGAAGTTTCCCAATAGGATAGATCCTATAAAACTGGAGGAGTCAAAGAGGCGGCTACAAGATCATTTGGAAAAATGGATCAAACACCCAAGTGGATCACCTTGGGGTGCTCCAGTGCTCTTTGTGAAGAAAAATTATGGATCAATGTGGATGTGCATCGATAAGAAGGAACTCAAAAAGATTACCATAATGAAAAAGTATCCACTTCCAAGGATTAACGACTTGTTCAATTAGTTAAGTGGATCTAAATACTTCTCAAAAGTGGATCTTTGTTATGGATATAATCAACATAAGATGAAGATGGAAGATATTCAGAAGACTACCTTCTATACAAGGTATAGACACTATTAGAGTCTGGTGATGCCCTTCGAACATACTAACTCTCTTGCAATCTTTATGGATGTGATGAATAGATTCTTTTGAAATTACCTCGAAAAAATTTTGGTGGTGTTTAACGATGATATTCTCATCTCCTCAAAGATCAAGGAGGAACATGGAGAACATTTAAGGATTGTATTGGAGACATTATGGAAGGATAAGTTGTATATAAATTTTATCATGTTTGAATTAAATATGTATCATGTTTCATTCGTGGGAAACATAATCACAAGAGAGGGATTTTTTTTGGACCCTTCCAAAACAAAGGCGATTGAGGAATGGGCTAGAACCTCTAGTGTCAAAAAAAAATTCACAGTTTTTTTGGATTAGATTGGTACTACCGACATTTTTTTAGACATTTCTCATGATTTTCAATCCCTCTAACTAAGTTAACCAGAAAAGTGGTAAAGTATGTTTTGACGGAAGAATGTGAGTGGAGATTTAAGGAGCTAAAGAGAAGGACGATCACTGCACCTGTACTCACATTACCGAAAAGTGGAGAAATTTTTCTGATATATAGTGATGCTTTAAGGAATGTCTTGGGTTGTTTACTCCTGAAAAATGATAATGTGATAGCCTACACATCTTGGTAGTTGAAGATCCATGAGAATAACTACTCGATGCATGTTCTAGATCTGAAAACCATTATTTCTTCCTTACAAATATAGTGGTACTACCTTTATGGTGATAATTGTGACATATACACCAACCACAATAGAATAAAGTATATATTCATATAAAAGGAGATCAATATGCATCAAGGGAGATGGTTAGAGCTAATCAAGGACTATGATTTCCCTATTCATTATCTTCCCAACAAAGCAAACAAGGTATCTTGTGCTCTTAGTAGAAAAAAACCTACCACTCTATCCATGTTGCAGATTGAGAAATATCATATCTTCATGGATATGAATAAGATGGATTTGGAAGTCATAAGGTCAAGGGATTCATCCTACCTTTCCCAAATTATTGTGAAACCATATATCCAAGAGAATATTAAGGAGGAACAAAGGGATGATCTGGAGTTACCAAATAAGGTTAATGTAGTAAAGGATGGGAAGATGCATGAGTTCCATATCGACAATGATGGTGTGATTCAGTTTGAAACATAGATTTTTGTGCCTTTATCACCCAGGATAAAGAAGGATATATTGGACAATTCACATTTCTCAACATTCTCTATCCATCCTGCTATCACCAATATGTAATGAGATCTCTGAGAATACTTCCTATGGGATAACAAAAAGAAAGAGATTATGGAATATATCTTAAGGTGATTTGTAGGTTAGCATGTTAAATAAGAGCAGCAAAAGTCCAAAGGAATGATGCAACAATTACCTATAACCATGTGGAAATGGGAGAATGTCACTATGGACATTGTCACATGTCTCCTAAAGACATCCATGTGAAATAATGCGATATGAGTTGTGGTTAACCGACTCACCAATACTATCGATTATATCGCTATTAGAAAAGATCTATTTCTTGAAAAAATTGAAAAGTTATATGTGAAGGAAGTAGTGAGACTACCTGGGGTTCCAATCTCAATTGTCTCTAATCATGATCACAGGTTCACATATAAATTCTGGAGAAGTCTTTAACATGATTTGAGTAGTGAATTAAATCTTAGCATGACCTATCACCCCCAAACTGATGGCCAATCTTAAAGAACTATTTAGATGCTTGAAGACATTCTAATAGCCTGCTCTTTAGAATTCAAATGTGGATGGGATCATCATATCCCATTGGTTGAGTTCTCATTCAAAAATAACTTCCAATTGAGTATTAATATGGAACCATATGAATCACTATATGGAAAATGGTGTAGAACTCCAATCAGTAGGGATGAAGTTGAAGAAAGAATGATACATGGACTTGATCTTATGAAATAGATGATAGGTAAGGTTAAATTCATCCAGAAACATATCAATACTACTCAGATTCGACAAAAGAGCTTTGCTGACAACCATCAAAGGGAATTGGATTTTGATGTTGGAGATAAATTCTTCCTTCAAATATAACCATGGAAGAGAGCCATGCGGTTTGGAAATAATGGGAAGCTAAGCCCAAACCACATAAGAGTCGGAGCCTATCATCATTGACTTCCACCGAATATGGATCAAGTTCATGATGTGTTTCAAGTATCACTCCTAAGGAAGTACAAACTAGATCCCTCACATGTACTAAAATCAGAGTTGGTACATCTGGAAGATGTTCTCTCTTATGAGGAGCAGCCAGTGAAGATTCTGGACCAAAGAGATAAGGTTATAAGAAAGAAGACAACCCACATTATCAAACTATTTTGGAGGAACCATAAGTATGAAGATGCATCTTGGGAACCATAGGATGTGATGAAGTGGAAGTAATCTCGCCTTTTTATGTAAAACAAAATTTTGAGGGTGAAATTTCAAATGCGGATAAGAATGTAACGACCCAAAGTTTTATCAATGAAAATCGCTTCTAATAATCATGCCTTAAAGTATAATCAGATTAAGAAACATAGTGAAATATAATGATACTAAATACTGTGTGACCATTAAACAAATCTCTTTCACTTCTGTTATTTGAATTTCAAAAATCTGACATACCCAGTTGCGTCTAGGATGTTTTTTGGGGTCTAAAGGAACAAACACAATTTTTTAGTGAATAGTAACCTACCAATATATATAGTAACCCACCCTTATGATTATTAACCTTATATATGACAGTATATATATACGGTTTAAGTGAAATTAAGATATACCAAAATCTTAGAGTAAGTAAATAAATAATTTTAAATTGGTATTTTTTGAATAAACTATTATTTTATTTAAAATTTTAATCTAACATATTTAGAAAACTATTCTTGAAAAATGGAGTTTATTTTTGGATTCTAAAAGTTGAAAATGTTTAGGTTGATTTTTTGGGATTTTTTATGAAATACAATATTTGTTTGTGAATAGTGAAATTCAATAATTTACAAAATATGTTGAATAAATAAATTTTGGCATCATTCTTGAGTCATGGATGATGTAAATAGACATTGGTTAGAACTCACATGCACTTATTGCTATTCATGTTCATGGAATCATTACTATTGCTTGTCTTGAAGAGAAATGATAAATTAATGAATATAGTATTGTGAAAACCCCAATCCCCTCTACTATAAACACCACCCTTCACACCCTAATTTTCTCACACCTCTCAAGCTTAAATATTTGTATAAACTCTACCCAAAAATATTCTTTATCCCCTTCCCTACGTCCAAGAGCTTCTGGTATCATCAAAAGACCAACCCAAGGTGCATTAAGGAGGATACAAGAGGTAATTCCCCTCTCTCATTTCCTTTAATTTCCTTTACATTCCAAGTTCTTTTATTAATCTCTACCCAACTATCCTCATTCACATGGTATGGTAACTTTAGTATCTTACATATACTTTAATATTCTGATACTAATGGGATATTATAACATCCTCACCCCTTATCCTCTTCTATTAATTTTTGAAAGGAAAATGTTGTTCGTGAGGAGTAAATTTATCACCTTCAAGAACGATGTGTTTTAATTTTTCCTTACCGCCTTCAGATCTAGTAATAAAACCATTTTTATGGCTGAAACATATTATTTTATATCTATTATATAATATTTAATGTTATATGACTATCTTACGTACATATTACTAAATTATTAAACAAAAAGAGTTCATCGTGGTTGAAAAACTGACTGAATTAACCCAAACGATCATCATTAAATTATTATATAATGATTCATTCTCATGATATATACAAAATTCATTATAAGATAATTTAAATTTATCTAACATAATCAATAACATATAATTATAATTCGGTATATTTATCTATTTTTTAAATTAACTTCTTTTCCTGAATACAAGTGGACTATTCAAGAAAACTATAAAAACTAACATTCCCAAATAATGGATTTATGCCATATAACTCATCAAGAATCCCATAAATAAATTTAATGAAACATTAATGAACCTTATTAATGTATAAAATGTTTTTATGTCTTATGTAATGAATCTATTGTGGTTATATAGAAAATTAATGTGAAGAAAGCATTCAGATACAAGGTAAGGGGAAATTCTTGAACCGAACACTCATACTTTGGGATTTCCATAATTCAACCCATTTTCAGTATAGATATTCCCTATGAATACTTTCTATATCCTCATATTACTTGTTTCGTGATATACATGTTTTCTAATTGAGTTTAGGACAAACACAATTTTCATACAGAAGAACTCTTCTTATAAATAAACACCCTCCTTTTACTTCTCAAATATTGTTTTTTTACTTCACTCATCATTTATTGTTCTATGTAAAGAATGTTTTCCCCTGTTTATTTTGGGATAAAAATGTTTATGAATGTATAATTTATGATATATAACCCATTAATTTCCATGGGTTATTTTATGTTTATGTTTTACATATGTTTTATGTGTCATGTGTGATAATGTAAATGCTATGATGTGACAGGTCCACCCAAAATTAATTATATAGTGAAATATAAATGTTTTGATGTAACAGGTGTGCCTAAAATTATATGGAACTCCAATTAATTGGGTAATGTTATGAATCTCAGAATTTAAATGGAAATGATGCGTGAACATGATGCTAGAATTTCTCAAAACTTTGCGTGGTAGTTAACCACTAAGACATGTTTCATTTTTATGCATTGCCACATTTCAAGTATTTTATTAATAATTCCTATCATGTTCATGATTTCTTGACTATGTTATTATTGTGCTCAAAAATTTCTATATTTTTCATATCTATCATCTTACAGGGATTTTATCTCACCCTGTTTTATGCATATCCTCAGTTGATTATGTGTACTAAGGAGTTTTCAAGGGCCAATAAGTAGATGGAGAAGAATGGATTAAATAAATGTTTACATTTTATGTTTTAAATGTTATGTATGGTCTATTTTCCCATGGCACTAAAACTTTGGATCCTCATTGTGTAATACTATTATGTTGTTTATATTTAAAATGGTGTAAAAGTATTGTAAGAAAATGTTAAGTCACTATATTCGATATCGACTAGATAAAATAGAGAATGATACTTCATTTATTCTAATAAATTTATTTTTATCTTTGTGAGTTAGTTAAGAGATAAATATTACATGATAATAATTAAATGTGTATACTTATTAAGGTGACAGACTACTACTCAAATTTTGTTACTGTCTTTATATGTCCCAGGGAGTCCTATAACTAAATATATAGTTATGTTTTCCCATTCCCATACTGGTATGGTAAATGGATGCATCATACCATTATAATTATATTGTTAATCCATGAATTATTTCTATACCTAGAATTAATATACAAATTCCAAAAACTACCACTTCATTTTATCCCACTAGTTTTTTTTCATTGTAAATCTAGACATGTTGGTGTTTCTTGGACTAACAGGGAAGGATGGGATATGTAGATCATAATAAATCTCTTTATACTATTCTATTTTTTATGAGAAACATATCTAGGGTCAAAAACTTATAACTCTTGCTTTATAAAATTTTAATTATAGAATATTCACTACCTTTCTCTACATATCCACAACATCTTTATGATCCTCCTTTATCTTCATAAAATGGATGGTTGAGGATTTAATTGTGAAAGGTGGGATTATGGTCCTATTATGATTCCCATATATATCCTTCGAAAGTTCAAGAAGATTAGATCCTGGATAATATTAACCACGGATAGGGTTGTAGGATCCTTTCTACTTTGACCCTCTTCCACCTTATTCGCCTTCCCAATATGGTAATAGATTTTACATCCATAAACCATGATTAGATCTAACCATATTTATTGGTGCATATTTAAATCATTTTATAAGAATATATACTTAAGGCTCATATGATATATATATATGTCACATTTCCCCTTGTAGAAGCACTTTCTCTAAATCCTTAATGTAAAGATCATTGTATCCAACTCCATATCAGGCATAATATTATTCTTCTCATGAAACTTCAACTATCGAGAGACATATGATATCAATTTATTATTTTTCATGAGAGAACATACAAATCTCGTAATTTAAGCATCACTATAGATTAAAAATACCTTTTAATGGGTGGTTAGAGTGAGTACATGAGATGTGAATCTCATTTTCTTCAATTACGTAAAGCTATTTCCATATTCTTCAGTCCCAAATTTTTTTTTCTAACACTTTCACTGGGGTGCCCATCCCACTGTCGAGGACACATTGATTGTTTCCCCACATTCCCACTTTCAAATGGTTGGCAGCATCTGTTGCTTATTCAAGGGTGTTTTCTCCTGGATCGGAATGAGATGATGGGATGTTGTCCTCTCCTTCCATGGATTCCTCCTCAGAACTTCTTACCTAGTCCAGGTCTTCCTTAAAGATTAAGATATTGTTTGGGAAACTCTTCTTTGATTCCATATCTTCATGGATGCCGGTTAATTACACTACATATTTCAGAACATTTCAAGGGGTCAAGTTAGGGAATAAACCTTTTATTGGGGGATTAGTCAAGTTGGACATCGCTGGCATGTCTAGATGCTGAAACATTAGTGTATCTTGGTTTCTTCCCCATTTAATAAGGCTTCTCGAGGGCTCATAAGCTCGAGGAATCCCACGTAGAGTGCGGGGAATTATATCCTATAGCCATGTCTCTATTGTTTTCCTCAACTTCCCATGTTTAACACAATGTATTCCATGAGTTTAATGTCTAGAAGAGATAGATCAGGCGGATCCAAATGCTGACAGGAGTGGATCAGATGGGTGTATTCCCAAGAGGAAACACCTAGGGGGTTTACCAGATGAGTGGATCAATAATTCTAATGAAGAAAGATTTGAGGAAGTCTGGGTCCCTATTAATGGGACTATAGGGTTTACCGTTGGCTAGTATTGAACCTCTGGTAGGTTTCCTTTATAGCATGTGTGATCAAAAGGGATCAAAAACCATATAGTTTGAATTGGTGATGAATCAGGATGTACACGGAGAACAACGACCTGAATACAAGTGGGGGCTAACACATGGACAGTGGTTGATCTCAAGAGGGATGCTCTTGGGTGGATGGTTAAGGATTGTATGGGGCTTTTGCATGGTTAGCAGCCTAAATAGATGGTATGATTTTAGTGGGATGTGGTGGCCTGGGTAAGAATCAATATTGATGATGGAGGGTTTAATGAAGTGGAGGGGGAATGAGATCGAACTATTGTGAAGGTGATGGTAGTGTCGGTCTTCAACCACAAGGAGGTTTCCTATGTATCCCCATGGAAAGGAATAAAATTCCATGGAGTTCAGTGGGGTGATGGGACACATGAGGAGGTGGCCCATGAGAATGGATGCATGGATGGGACCTGAAGAAATTAGGACCTCTAGTTTGGGTCATGACCTTCTTGAACAAAAAGGATTGAGGGAGAGACCGAGATGAGACCTGAGTGATTTCCTTGAACCTTAGTAAAGATTACTATGTATACCCGTGGAATGGAATCAAATTTTATGTAGTTTGGTGGGGGAATGAAATCAGGGTGTGCGTAGAGGACAATGACCCAACATCTTGTTGGGGGTTACATGTGTTTAGAGGCCCAAGAGTTGGTCTGAAACCACTGGGATGGAACAAGGATGTGGACCCCAAAAAAGGGGACACCGATGTTTACAAGTGTTTGGGGTTGAACCTCAGGGAGGCTTCCTATGTAACCAGTCAAAGAGAGATGGATCAAAACCCACTTAGTTATGAATGAGGCATATGAGCACAATGTGCTTGGAGGATAGTGACCCAAAGATGATGATGGGACATACATGAGGTTACTAGCCTGGGATATGGTCTAATGCATAAAGGGATGACCATAGAATTGCATCCAAACAAAGGGGGATACAACGGCTTACCGTATATTGGAATTGAACCTTGGGTAGATTTCTTACATAACATTTCTAAGAGATAAGGATCAAAACCCACATAGTTCATGTTCATACAGTATACCGTCATGAAGGATGAAAGGGGAATACATTTTAATGTCATGAAGGATGAGGGAGAACTGACATAAAGTGGTATAGATCGATGGGTGTTGGGATTGATCCTTAGGGTGGCTTCCTACATACCTTTCCTAGAGAGGGAAAAGATCAAATTACACGTATTTCAGGAGTGGGGATTGGGGATTAAACACTAAGGAGGGATAGGAAGGATTACATGGTTGTTTCTTACTCTAATCCCACATGATTCATGCTCGGTGTGAGAAATAAGAGGTAGGAGAGACTCGATGATCATGTCGTGAAAGTTTTATCCACGAGGAATAGAGTAGGGCTTACATGTGTTTAGCAGCCTAGAGATATGGATATTGGGATTTACTCTAGGATGGAGGCCCAATGGAGATAAAGACCAAATGGAGAGGGATAGGGTAACTAAGGTCCATGTCCCCATATCTCCTCTAGTCATTACACACTGAAGAAGAAAGGATGATCAAGGATTCTACCTCCCGCAAGAATGGCTTGGGGCTTACACCAAGATGGTTTCCCTTCCCTGAGGATAGATGCCACTCCAGAAAAGTGGATCTCATTCCATGTGAAGAATATCTCACTCCTATGGAGACAAGTGGCCATGGAGAATGTATGATATGGGGAACCCCGTGTGCATTACCTGAGGTGAGGCTATAGTTTAACGTCATGTGGTGTGGATGATGGTTCATGAAAATTTAACGGAATACATCTAGGATAATGAGGATTCACTTCTCACCCCAAGACATACATAACTGATACCTACTCACCCTTAGGTAAGGGAAGGAATCCACAATTCCATTGTGAGTTGGTTTTATGGAGTGATCCATTTAGGGGATCACATTAGCATGGCTATGCGAAGAAGAAATAGATGTTAGCGTGCATACCTGAAGAAGCAGGAGGATAAGAAGAAAAATACATAGAACCACCCAAGGGACCTTGAAATCACTTCGTAGAAACATGGAGGGTTCTAAGGGAGAAGGTTTTGTGAAGAAAAGTGGTTCATAGGAAAGGACCTTGCGAAGCAATGGTGCTTCACAGGGTGGAGAGACTTCGCGAAGGGGTATGGTTCATAAAGTGGAGTGGACTATCCTAGGCATGGGGTATACATTCATATAAAGTATGCTTCACGAAGTGAAAGTGATTTCAAGGATTAAGACATTGTGGAGCATGGGTACCTTGCAAAGCATGGAACTATTTGGAAATGTACTTCACAAATCAGAGTGATTCTGCCTTAGCCTGGGGTTCACATGTGCATGGAAGGTACTTCAGGAAGAATGAGTGCTTGGGGAAGACTTAAGTCCCATTAAGCATCTCATTTCTTTGTGATGGCTCGTGGTCTCTGTGAAGAGAATCCGAACATGAAGAGTAATTTTATTTGAGCTAAGGAAAAGGCACTTCTCAATGCTCAAATACCTTAAAGAGCTCATTTTATCAATGTTTCACAGAGCATAATGTTCGTTGTGATTTTTTATATGATAAGATGAAAGGTTGTGGTATCCATACTTTGGGTCCTATGGAAGCCTAGTATTTATAGGAAAGTGGCGGCGCAGAGCTCTGACAGCTCGTTGGGGATCCACATGGTTCTTTGAGATTAGAAGCGGTTTGCCTCATAATTTTTGTAACCGCGGAGTCGAACGTCATCCCCTCAGCGCAGAGGGCTCCTGAATTCCCTCTACGGCGCTAACAGAGCCTTTTGTCAATTTCCAAGGGATCACTATGGTTATTCGGTTCCCTCGATAGTGTAGAGCTTCCCATCTATTGTGTCATAACCATAGATCCTTCCACCTATTTTACTATACGGTGATCATAGAGGTGGCCCTATATCTGCACTGGCTGCAATGCAAAGGGTCTCTACAATGGTTCTTCGTGAAGAAACCCCTTTGTAATTGGTCTCCCCTTTGTGTAATTTCCCTTTTCACACATTTTGGCGGCAAAAAATGCCCTCATCATACTTGGATCGGAGGAGAAAATGAGGTCAATGTCTGAGGATACATCACCCAAAAAAATTAGGCCAATGTCAAAGAATGATCGAGAAGAAGGGTCACAATGCGGACAGGTGAGGTATGGGTTGAGAGCTACACGAAGCTCTATCCGGTTTGGCATGCCACGAAGTACGGATGTCATTTACTATAAATAGAGGAGTATAACCCTTCTTTTGATATTAATCCTCTACACATTGTCGTGTTTAGGCTCTCAATTAATGCATCTTCATACACTATGTGACAACACTTTGCGAATCGTGCCCCTTTTTTCTCTACGGCACACAAGGAGTCATATGACTCTGTGATTGTGTGCTCCGCGGCTTGTGTCTGTGAGACCAGTGGCATGGATCTACAACCTATATCTATGATATAGCACCACGAATGAGCTTTGTGACTGAGCTCCACTCTCTAGGAAAATTTTTTAAAGTCTTCTGAGGTAGAATGTCTCACCAAGAGGCTATAGGGAGGTCCTTTTAGATGCAACCCAGGGGGAAGAAATGGCTGATAAACTAGGCATTGGGGAATCTGTGCAAAGCCATTCATACCATGAGTCCATGGTGGCACTGCTGTCAGAAATTCAGAAAAACTAACCTATGTGAAAAATGCTTCATATATATGGCTTTAGTCTGAGGGTTGTTGTTTTCATTCATTAAGTGAGTAGGGATGAGGTATCCCACTAGTTCTAGAGTATTCCATGCCAGTGCCAGTTGTTCTGGGCAGCTAACGGTCATACTTGGGAGGATTATACACTCGTTAATGTTGAATGCCTGTATAACCATGAGAACAACGTAGATGGGAAGGATTTGCAGTCAGAGTTATCATCCCCATAGTAACAGACCATTCTGAAGGTGACCTTGAGAAACCTAGAGAAGCGGTGGACCGGTTAGTGGAATCTATGTCAGGGCGGCAATTCATATATGACTGGGCATGATCTTAATGGTTCTATGCCTACTATGAGGAGTTTGGGGTAGAGATGAGGCGAGTGGGTCTATATGAGGTGGAATGGGCCTCCAAATTACACATCTACTAGCCAAACCAGCGGATGAGAAAGTTATTGAGTAGTTGGTCGTCAAGGACCAACACCTTTCATCTTCACCACGGGGAGGTCAGTATCAGCCTCTGGGACCTCCAAAAAATATCATGGATCCTGATATTGGGAATGATTTATAACGAGTTCCTCCTCATAGTGAATACATGGGAAGACTCATTGAAGATTTAACCACTAGAAAATACATTGATGGACCTAGTTCTAGGAGAGGACAAGAATTCAGTGAGGAATGTCCACTTTAAGTGATGGTTTAGTCAGTTTTTTCAATCCCCCATTGATTATAAGTTTCTTATGAGGCCTCCCACTTACCCGAAGGGGGTCCATCACTACAAGGAGGACTCCTACTAGTGAATATTAGAGGACAATCTTTAGAAGACAAGGGGGTTCAGTGTCAACATTGAGAAACAAGCAGTGGTCAGGTTGGTTGCATTCATCTCTATGCTCACTTGCGGCTTGATTTTTCTACTAAGGGACACAAACATGGGCATACGACCAAGAAAGTTTATCATGGCATCCATGTTGGAGATGGGGGAGTGGATCAATCTGGGGATGTTAATGCTGGATAAAAATTTCAAGGTTCTGTGGAATATCAGTGAGGGGAAGAAGCCACATAGGGTGTGTGGACTGTTCCATCTTCTATATGGGTGGATAACGGTTCATATAGGCTCCAATGAGTACCCGAAACCCATTTCTCCTCTAGGGTCGAACTTCTGACCAGATATTTTGAATGCAGTGGGGAGTTTCCTGACCAAGTGGACCCCACCACTAGTGCTGAACTGGGTTTGGAAGGTCGATGAGTTCAATGTACACCCATTCCCATTGCCAACAGGTCTGTTTATTGATGAAGGTCGGAGAATAAAATAGAATTGGACCTACCTCCTAGCCTTTAGGGATGGAGTTTTGGTGGCAGAGGTTGACTGCAAGCCTCTCTGTGAGCCGTACTCCCCGCACTGCATTGCTAGGATGTTCTGGTGCTTGTCAAGGATCACCCCGCTGGTCTACTTTGGAGTATGGCACAAGGACTACCTGTGCGTGATGAGGCAGATGTGGCTCATGTTCACACAGGAGGATGGTAAGATGTGGAATGAGCTTCCCCACCAACAGATATCTATGTATTGGGGAAGGAGTATGCTATGAGTTTGGAGGAAACTTACCTAAGGGAGATATTGAAGTGGTGGACTGTATGTGCCAAAGATGGGGTGTCTCCCCAACCTCGAGGAATGGTCCAGAAGGCGGTGATAACATCTTGTCGAGGTGGGGCTACAGTAGCGGTGAGACCCACACTGAATGAGAGACATGAAGTGGTGGTGGAGCCAGTGTTCCTAGAGAAGAAGAGTTATCCATAGGGGAGGCCACCCATGGGTTTTTTTAGGATACCCACAGAGGCTCTGGGGAAGCGGTTGCGCCATATAGACATGCCTGAGGATGATGTATTCCTAGTGGATTGGAAAATATGGGATGTGAACAAATAATTCCTCAACCATTTCCCAGATTTTGCACCATCTAAACCATATCGAGATATAATTTTTGGGGATTGGCCCCACCAAGGCGGGCTTTGTGGTATCTCAGGCGGAAGGGGAGTAGTACATTGGCGAGATTGTGGACTTCAACACTCTCAGGGTGCTCTGCATCCGATGATAGATTAGGTGAAACTGCTTCATGATTGAACAGTCCCCTGGTAGCTATCTTCTGCTGAACTAATGGAGAAATTTATCCTACCGAATGAATCATAAGGATTCTCTTGGGGGAAAGAGGCTGGTAGAGGGATCCCGCCAAAGGAAGGTGAGGTCGGTAAGTTGGAGCTGGAAGATTTTATCGAGACTAATGAGGTAAACCATAAACCATTCTCATGTGATCCTAATTCAGGTATCTTAGTCATTCTCAACTAACATTTTACCTATGTAGTAGGGAATAATGGGAAAAACTCTGTCCCATTAAATAGCTTATGCAGTTGTGGGATCTTCGAGATCTGCACTTGCGACAACGACGATTATCATACCGAGAAGTGTCGTGACTCCCAGGGTGGTCATCCTGGGGTCTTCATATTTACCCACCATATATGGGGGCCACTCCTTGGGGTTATGGTAGCAACAACTCAGGGGAGAGACTAACTATTTGATCTCGGTAAGTCTTCTTCGTAGAATTTGTAACGATCATCCATTGAATCAGGCCAACTAACATCTGCGTATTCTCATATGGATAGTTCCTAAAATTAAATGTTCTGTATTAGAGAGGATGACTAGGGATACTAGAAAATCATTTTTTAGGGGAACCTCGGTGGGCCTGGAAGTAGGCGCCCATATCGACTAAGACGCAGCGCTCCCGATCCCACCTGGGACCGTCAGTTGGACTGAACCTAAAATCATCGAGGTGGAATCCAATGATAGGGGTAAATCAAATGAAATGAGACCTAACGCACCCAGCCAGACACTGGGTGAGGATTCTGCTGATGATTTCCAAGATGTTTTCTTAGTATATGAACATGCTGACATTGAAGACTGGGATGAGATGACTTCTGATGAAGATGACAAAAAGGTCATCCATCGTCGGTCATGGAAGATGATCAAGAACTTCATTGGGGAGTCCCCTCAAGATAAATGGATAGACCAGACAGGGAAGCATCATTTCTGGATTCGCAACGTATGCACGGGAGGAGTGGATTCCCAACGTCCTCATATGCTCATCCTAGATTTCATGGTAGAGATGATATGGGAACATGACCATGGCCTTGGGGTGGGCTGGTAGCAGAGGATGTCTGTGAACATCAAGAGACTCCAGAATTCCAAAAACGAGATCCAGTAGTTGATTGTGTTGGCGGAAGAGTATTCTACTTTCCTCGATGCGCAATCAAGGATCATATCACAGCTGAAGGCCCATTTGGAAGAGGCTGAGGAACAAATTATGTGGGCCTTTGAAGAGATGTCTATTATCTGATCCAACAACGATTAGACCCAGACCGAGGCTAATGAACTATGTCTCATTACCATCGAGGAGGATCATGATCTTAATAGGTGACAGTGAATCCTAGACGCTACCAGCCAGAGAGTGGCAGAGCTGAGATGCTCCATTGAAGAGGTCAACCCATATATGGGAGGGGTCAATATTTGGGTCTTGTAATTCACGTGAACACATAAACATATTTTTTCTTGGTTACAGGCCTGATTTCCACTATTTATTTTAGTTTTCTATATTTCTATCTCATTCATGAAATATCCAGTGATCAATCCCTAAGCTCATGTGGGTCATTCCTGATGATAGAAACAAGGGATGACCGTATCGTTATTCCATTTGAATATGAGAGTGCTAACCAGGATTCGGGAATCCATGGTCTGAACAAATTATCTAGATTTCCAGGATGAAGAGAGAGGCCTAAATAGATAATTAAGTTCTCAGAACAGTCAAATTTCCTTTTTCCCAACATGCTCTAGTGCATTAGAGGGGTAACACCAGGGGCGTTAGAATCAATCCAAACAGAGGGTAGTACAAAGTATAAATCTTGATACCCAAAATTCAAAACACTGTACGGATTTCATGATAATAAAGGATAACTATTGACTGTGTTTGTAACACCCTGAGATTTTATGATAAATATTTTTTTATGTCTTATGTTATATGAAACACCAATGGAATCTTTCAAAACACACAATACTGACTTGGCTTGCATTACACGCAATCACGACCTTCCTCGATAGCGTGTGTAGTACTCAATACCAGGTTTCACTAAACAATGATATATTATTATGGACAAGCCGTTATGAATAGTACTAACTAAATTTTGAATTTTATAACATTATTATGCATCTTACACATTTTCTAGAACATGGTAAGAGAACAAAATAAAATTTTCAGGTAAAATAAGTATTTTTCAAAAAATGCAGTTTTACCGCCTTTTGATGGCGCACCCACATTAAATCTAGTTTTTGACATGTTTATAAGTTCAATTTGAAAAAATAAACTTTTCTATGGAATCAGGATATAAAAATTTACATTTGATAAATTTTTGATACTTTTCCGATAACTTTCATATTTTGATGAATAGTAAAAATACGCTAATTTTTAAATAAAAACAACGTTTTTCATTGAGATAATTTATACGGATAAATTATAATATTGAATGGTTTTGAAGTATAAATAGAATATATTTTTACCATTTAATATAATTTATGTCATTAGCATTAATTTCACATTGAACTCATAGGTAAAAACATTTGAATCTTTGGCAATGTTTTAACT
Source organism: Viscum album (assembly GCA_963277665.1). NCBI lineage: Eukaryota > Viridiplantae > Streptophyta > Magnoliopsida > Santalales > Viscaceae > Viscum > Viscum album. The sequence continues at coordinate 625,838,191 of OY728134.1, read as the reverse complement.
TCTAAAACCCGTTTTCTTAACAATGGGAATAATTTTAAATTAATTACTAAAAATTATGTGTTTTGAATTTTAAAAAATGAATTAAATATTTGGAATCAGTGGGTCCAAATTATGTTAATAGACTACTTTTTATTTTTGGGCATTATGAATAGTAACTACGGTAAATTTTGTTTACCATAGTTAAAGGTAAATCGGGTAATTAAGGGTAAATATAAGATTATAAAATTACTCTAACACCTGCCAAAATCCAATTGGATGAATAAAAGTAGACTCATATCACCTAAGAGATGGAATATATTTATTTCCTGGACTTTTGACCATTATATAATATAATTATTATTAAAACCAAGGAAAGTGACAGTATGTCACTCTCTTAAATCTTATAACTATAATAATTTTAATTTAGTGATAAAATTCATGAAACGTCGGATATTAATAGTATCCAGAAATCTAATAAAATTATCTACATTATATGAATTTATTTATAATTTTTAGGGATTAAATAATTATCATTAATTATGACACAATAGTGATGTTGAAATTATTTTATTAATTAAAATATCAAATAAATGGTTTTAAAAATATAAAAATAAATATTATATGAACTATTTAATGTGATCCACTAATTTTATAGATACATATGAAATTTTATGAATCTATTAAAGCTTTTAGTTCAAACATATCTTCTGTATATATTTTATTTAAATTCAAATAAATGAATAGTGTCAAAATTGGCAATATTGTTATTTTATAAAAATAACATACTATAAAATTGTTTAAAAATCACAAAAATATAAAAAAATAATAAATTAAAATTTATATGGTCTAAAATGTCATAAAGTGTCAAATTAAGGAAAATTAAAAACACATATGCAATTATTTACAATAATTTAAAATTTAGAATATTATTACCACAAAGAACATTAAATTGACAAATAAGGATAAATCAAGTTAATAATGTTTAAAATAAATTCATAACATGTATAAATTCTATTGGTTGACAAGATTACAACCCTATCTCATCTAATCTTCAGATATGAGTCATTTTTTAAGTTTGTACGTGTGGTTGGGATTTAATATAATCTAATATTTCTTATATTTCCAAAGGTGCCCCTCTCCTCCCTTATAAAAGGGCACCTCCTCCCTCCCCTCCTCACACCAATTTTAGCCTTCAAGATCGGACAAAACCCTGCCCATTTCACTTTCCAACATCCTTAGAAACCTACTAGAGGTACTAGTCTTCTGAAAAGACCATCTCTAGTGCCCTAAGAGAAATTTTAAAGGAGTCACTTCGAGAAAGAGGTAATACCTTCTACCATTTTCTTCAAGTTCCATTCTTCTTCTACTCCCTCTTCTTTAGTTGTTTCATTATGAAGTAATAACATCAGTATCCATAATATACTTATATGTTATTATAAATATTAAACAACCCTATTTCACCTCTTATCCTTCCTACGGTAAACAAAATCACCGCGCGTGCGTACGTACGGAATACCGTCTCCACACCGTGGTGTAATATGTTTTCCACCACCAACTTACTTTGATGGGTATAATGGTGCAAATAAATAACTATATATGATTATTGTAAATTTTTATTGATCCTGAAATATTATACATACACTTCAATACAATTCCACGATCATGGGAATTATATCATCGCTCGTGCGTACATACGGCCTACCGTCTCCACGATGTGATGCGACTTGTTCTATATGATCTTCATTGAATTATGATTATATAAATTAATTTAATGAATTAATATGATATATATTACACTAATACCATTCTTTAAATGATATATCTATATCATATAAAGAGTAATAAGAATTTATTCGACAAAACATGCATAAGAACATAAAGCAATAAACACCCGAATAACAAGTACCGATGAAATATTACTACTAAGAAGATAAAAATATGACCATATATGATATCATAAAAATGAATATTATTCTTTAATAAGTCAATTGAAATTATTTAAACCATATTACAGGAGGTTCTGAATCATATGAAGCATATCGTACCTAAGGTAAAGGAAAATCTCGCAATCTCATTTTTTATCCGAGATTGTTTATACTTCAGAATTTACTGGGGAATATTTATCATCTAAATCCATGTTTCCTCAATATGTAATATTATTTCTATCCTCATACAATTTTTTAAATCCATTTTTACCCATTGGTGAGTTTTTAGTAAAAGATATGAAAGGAATCATTTGTCATTTTTTGTATGAGGTACTTTTTGACTTTTCCGGCCAAAGTATGAGAAGAATGTTTTTTTCACTTATACGGCATGAATGGATTCATAGACCATTATTTATATGAAGCATACTTTACAAGATTTCATTTTTATTTTTAATCAACTTCTTTTAGTTTAAAATTGTACGGCATATTAAGAAAGGAAAAATGTTTTTGAAGTAGAAAGGATATGTTCTTCAAGAATGGAGTTCAAGTGTTTTATCAAAATTATTTTCCATTTAAGATAATATAGGGTTCTGTTTCTACCCCTATTTTTACATTAATTTGATTATGTTATGATGAAATTTTTTTTATGATGTCCTTTTATCTTATATGGACTATTCTATGATGTCATGATGATTAAAATTCCCATTTTTATTACATGGGTTATGCTATGATGTATGATTTATGATTTTTTGGCACACATAAGAAAGGTTTCATTATGATATGGGTGGGACCTATATCTCCCTCCAATGCATTGAGTAAAGATTTATATCTCATGAGATAGACATGGATGGAATGGCAGGTTAAACTGGTTCAGTGAAATAGGACTGAAATGAGGAGTGAATTCAGTTAAAAAATGGACTTTGTCCACTAAGATAGTCTTGGAAATGAGTCTTGACTACTAAGAAATGATTTTATATGATTATATGTGTATTCCATAAAGCTTCATGTTTTAATTTATGATTATTGGGATTACATTTCACTTCTATGATTTATCCCATGTTATGATCTCTTTTGGAGGATAAGATTTTCGAAATGTTATGTTCTTATAGATATGATACGTTTGATATTTATTTTGTTTACCATTACTATGCATTTGAGCTCACCATTTTGTTTGTTTTCTTTTCCCCAGTTTAGTAAGAAGGATATTAAGTAGGATATGCCAAAAAGGGACTCTAGATATGATGAAATAAATAGGATACAACGTAGATGATTTATGAACTAGTTGGTTATGTTTCCCAGTTTCTAAAGACACTATACCTATACGGTCCTTTCATGGTTTTGTTATATGTTTTAATAAGTATGCTTCAATTTTTAAGTAATAACCATGTATGTAATGTATGGGTTGTTATAGTTGGTATCAGAGGAATGGTATAGTCAACCTTTGGAAACTAGGATGTGAAAGCCTTCGTAAGAAACCTAAGGATATGTCTAAAAATAGAACACAATCTTAGTGTTTTAGAAATGGCCATGAACAACCTATGATAAGACATTAAGTATGAAATTTTATTCTTGATTATGTGGTTTTACTATTATAATTAGTGTTTCTCACACTATTCTTCTTGGTTTTAGTCAATGTCTAGAACCTGAATGAATCGTGTTAATGCGGAATACGACGGGTAATGCAATGATTGTCTCCATGAGCAACCAAACGTTATGGGAGCTGGAAAGGAAAATCTTGTAGCCATGCTCACACAACTTTCTCAAGCTATGAATCATGAATGACTTCCAAACGAGCAAAGGAAGGAGCAAAATTCTATTGAATCCTTCATGAGGCTGCGTCAACCTTTATTTAGCGGATCTTCTGATCCATTAGTGGCTGAACAATGGATCAGTACCACTGAAAAGATAATTTCAGTTCCTTAATTTTCATAACATGATAAAGTCATCTTAGCAGTATATCATTTGGAAGGTGATGCTGATCAATGGTGGAATATTATTAAGAATACAAGGCAAAGGGATGAAATTGATTCCATGGAATGGGACAAGTTCAAGAACTTATTTTTCAATAAGTATTTCTCTCGTATTCTTCGAACAAATATGGAGAAGGAGTTTCTTGAACGGAAGAAAAAGGATGATGAATCCGTTGGTACCTACGAAGCAAATTTTACAAGACTTGCAAGGTACACTTCCGGAATTATTATCCAACTTGAGAGTAAAGTCGATTTATTCTTTAGTGGCTTTAAACCAAGTCTTCGAATGGCGTTATCCATAAGTAACTTCAATAGTTATGAGGAAATTGATCGATGTGCTCTCAAGGTTGAGACGGAGATTGGTGTAAACCATCAGTCACATGGGTTTGATAAGAAGAGGAAAATGGAATTCAAAGGAAAATATAAAGAACACACTGAAAAGAAGATGAGTTTTCCCTTATCCTCAATGTGTGGAAAGAAACATGGAGGAAATTGTCATAAAGGGACAAGAAAATGTTATAAGTGCGGAAAAGAAGGTCATTGGGAAATTGAATGTCGAAATAATAGGAAGAAGATGTCTGATGATGCAAACAAAGGAAGGGATACACAGAATGCACCTACTACACTTCAATGTTTCAAGTGCAAGGAGATGGGGCATTATTCCAATCAATGTCCAAATCCAAGGGTTGATGATGATAATCGACGTCAACAAACTCTTAAGGCCAAAGAAAAAGGAAAGTCACATGCAATTACTATCGGCGATGTGGAGTACGACAACAAAGTAGTGAGTGGTACAATTACCATCCACTCTAAATTAGAAAATGTTTTATTTGATTCTAGATCCACCCACTCTTTTATTTCTGAAGAATTTTCTAATGGTATCTCCGTATTACCTCAACAATTAGATGTTCAGTTGGCTGTGACAAATTCTAATGGCACAACAGTTGCATCAAAAGTTTACAATTCTTCTTCGATTGACGTTTGTGGTAAAGTTCTTCATACAAATCTTGTGATCCTTCTTATAGTGGAATTTGATGTAATTATTGGCATGGAGTGGCTTTCTTTATATAGAGATCATATCAATTTTGAAAGAAAGGAAGTCACATTTCATATTCCAGATCAATCTATGATCGTCTATCGATGCAAGGATGAACATAACCTTCCAGTGGAAATTTCTTCCATCTTATGGTTCTTGATTTTACTAAATGAAGGTTATTTATCTCAAATGGTTGGAGAGAAACTCACGATTAATAATATTCCCAGTGTATGGGAGTTTGACGATGTCTTTCTGGAGGAATTTCTAGGTCTTCCACCAAATCGTGAAGCTGAGTTTTCAATAGAACTCATATCGAGTGCTTTACCTATCTCAAATACACATTATTGAATGGACCTAATTGAGTTACAGGAATTGATGAAGCAACTCCAAGAGAATTTTGATAAAGGATTCATACGCCCTAGTGCGTCACCTTGGGGATCACCTGTTCTGTTTGTTAAGAATAAAGATGGATCAATGAGACTCTCCATTGATTATCAAGAACTTAACAAGATCACTATAAAGAAAAAATATCCTCTCCCATGCATTGATGACCTATTTGATCAACTACGCGGAGTTCAATACTTTTCCAAGAGTGATCTTCATTCAGGGTATCATCAATTAAGTGTCAAAAGGGAGGATATACCAAAGACAGATTTCCGTACAAGGTATGGACACTATGAATTTATAGTGATGCCATTTGGTCTGACTAGTGCCCATGTTATCTTCATGGATCTGATGAATAGAGTCTTTAGAGACTAGCTTGATCAGTTTGTGGTAGTCTTTATAGACGATATTCTTGTCTATTCAAAGATCAAGGAATAACATGAAGATCAATTAAGAATTTTATTAAAGATCATGAGAAAGGATAAGCTTTATGACAAATTTACCAAGTGTAACTTTTGGCTTCAAAAAGTTGCATTTTTGGATCACATAATCTCAAAAGAAGGGATATTTGTTGATCCAACAAAAACAGAGGTTATTGAAAGATGGTTGAGACCAACAAAAGTAACTGAGATCCGAAGATTTCCTGGTTTGTCTGGATATTACCGACGTTTTGTGAAAGATTTTTCAAGGTTATCTAACCCACTCACCAAGTTTACTCGGAAAGGATTTATGTTTGTTTGGACAGAGGAATGTGAAGATAATTTCAAGGAGTTGAAAAGAAGGTTATCCAGTGCACCTGTGCTCACACTACCTTGATTTGGAGAAAGGTTTGTGATCTACAGTGATGCATCCAAGAAGGTAATGGGGTGTGTTCTCATGAAAAATGATTTGGTGATAGCTTATGCCTCACGAAAGTTTAAAATCCATGAGAAAAACTACCCAACTCATTATTTGAAGTTAGCTATGGTATTCTTTTCATTAAATATTTGGAGGCATTATCTTTATAGTGAAAGGTGTGATATTTATACTGATCATAAAAGTTTAAAGTATATTTTCACATAAAAGGAGCTGAATATGCATCAAAGAAGATGGTTGGAGCTGATTAATGATTACGACTGCTCAATTCATTATCACCCTGGGAAAGCAAACAAGGTGGCATACGCATTAAGTAAACAAGACCATGCTAGCTTATCCATGATGAGGATCACAAAAGATCCAATATTTATGGATTTACAAAGGATGGATCTTGGAATTATAATGGAAGGGTAATATCTTATCTTTATCAAATGAATGTTCGACCATCTATACACGTGAAGATTAAAGAGGCACAGAAAGAAGATGTAGAGTTACAAAAGAAGGTGAGAAATGTCCCTAAATTCAACCTTGATTGTAATGGGATAATAAGGTTTAGGAATCAGGTTTGTGTTCCTCCCATCCTAGAATTAAAGAAGGACCTACTGGATGAGGCTCATAGTTCTTCATTCTCTATTCATCCTGGAAGCACGAAGACGTATAGGGACCTGAAAGAGTACTTCTGGTGGGATGACATGAAAAGAGATGTTGTTGAATATGTCCCTCGATGCTTGGTTTGTCCGAAAGTTAAAGCTGAGAGATAAAAGTATAAGGGAATGTTACAACCATTACCCATACTAGAATATAAATGGGAAAACATCACTATGGACTTTGTCACCGGACTTCCAAAAACATCCAAAGGAAATAATGCTCTCTGGGTTATAGTAGATCATCTTATGAAGTCGGCACACTTAATTGCTATTGGAGAATATTTTTCTCTTGATAAGCTTTCCAGGATATATGTAAAGGAAGTGGTAATATTGCATGGAGTACCACATTCCATTATATCTGATCAATATCCAAGGTTTACCTCGAAATTCTGGCGAAGTCTTCATCATGTTCTAGATACATAGTTGAGTTCTAGCACTGCTTACCATCCTCAGACAGACGGTCAGTCTGAGAGGAAAATTCAAACTCTAGAAGACATGTTGAGAGCTTGCTCTATGGATTTCAAAGATGGTTGGGATTAACACCCATCTTTGGTGGAATTTTCCTATAATAATAGCTTTCACTCAAGTATTTAGATGGCTTCTTATGAAACCCTCTATGGAAAGAAATGCAGAACTCCAACTTGCTGGGATGAAGTTGGGGAAATAAAGCTATTAGGACCTGATCTTGTTGATGAGATGGCAGAAATGGTCCGTTCTATTAAACAACACATAAGAGCATCTCAAAGTCGACAAAAAAGATATGTCGATAACCAAATAAAAGACCTAGAGTTTGAAGTGCCTGATAAAGTGTTCTTATGAATATCTCCCTGGAAGAGGGTAATGAGATTTGGAATGAAGGGAAAGTTGAGCCCTAGATGTATCGGTCCTTTCGAAATACTGGATCATGTTGGGAAGGTAGAATACCGATTGGCGCTTCCATAGAATCTCTCTCAAGTTCACGATGTGTTCCAAGTATCTCTCCTGAGAAAGTACATACCCAATCTTTCACATATACTCACCTCAGAAGATGTACCGCTGGAGCAAGATCTTTCATATAAAGAACAACCGATAGAGATTCTGGATCGTACCGAAAAAGTCCTATGGAACAAGACCACTCGCTTGGTGAATTTTTTATGGAGGAACCACTAATTAGAAGAAGCTACATGGGAACTTGAGGATATTATGAGGGAGAGGTATCCTCATCTGTTCGTAATGAAGTGACAAATTTCGAGGGAGAATTTGAGGGATGTAGAATGTAACACCCTAAGATTTTATGATAAATATTTTTTTTATGTCTTATGTTATACGCAACACCAAAGGAATCTTTCACAACACACAATGCTGACTTGGCTTGCATTACACACAATCACGACCTTCCTCGATAGCGTGTGTAGTACGCAATACCGGGTTTCACTAAACAATGAAATAATATTATGGACTAGACATTATGAATAGTATTAACCTCATTTTGAATTTTATAACATTTTTATGCATCTTACACATTTTCTAGAACATCGTAAGAGAAGAAAATAAATTTTTCGGATAAAATCAGTTTTTTTTAAAAAATGCAGTTTTGCCGCATTTTGATGGCGCACCCACATTAGTTTCTGACATGTTTATAAGTTAAATTTGACAAAATTAAATTCTTATTTGGAATCAGGATATAAAAATTTAATTTTTATAAATTTTTGATACTTTTCTGATAACTTTCATATTTTGATGAATAGTAAAAATACTCTAATTTTTAATTAAAAAAAAATCATTGAGATAATTTATATGGATAAATTATAATATTTAATGGTTTTAAAGTATAAATAGAATATATTTTTACCATTTAATATAATGTATGTCATTAGCATTAATTTCACATTGAATTCATAGGTAAAAACTTTTCAATCTTTGGCAATGTTTTAACTTCTAAAACCTGTTTTCTTAACAACGAGATTAATTTTAAATTAATTACTGAAACTTATGTGTTTTTAATTTTAAAAAATGGATTCAATATTTGGAATCAGTGGTTCCAAATTATGTTAATAGGCTACTTTTTATTTTTGCGCATTATGAATAGTAACTACGGAAAATTTTATTTACCATAGTTAAAGGTAAATCGGGTAATTAAGGGTAACTATAAGATTATAAAATTACCCTAACACCTACCAAAATCCTATTGGATATATAAAGGTCGACCCATATCACCTAAGGGCCGGAATATATTTATTTTATGGACTTTTGACCATGAAATAATATAATTATTATTAAAATCAAGGAAAGTGACAATATGTCACTCTCTTAAATCTTATAAGTATAATAATTTTAATTTAGTGATAAAATTCATGCAACGTCAGATATAAATAGTATCCAGAAAGATAACAAACCTATCTACATCATATGAATTTATTTAGAATTTTTAGGGATTAAATATGTTTCATTAATTATGACACAATAGTGATGTTGTAATTATTTTATTAATTAAAATATCAAATAAATAGTTTTAAAAATATTAAAATAAATATTATATGAACTATTTAATGTGCTCCACTAATTTTTTAGATACATATGACATTTTATGAATCTATTAAATCTTTTAGTTCGAACATATCTTCTGTATATATTTTATTTAAATTCAAATAATTGAATAGTGTCAAAATTGACAATATTGTTATTTTATAAAAATAACAAATTATAAAATTGTTTAAAAATCAAAAAAATATTAAAAAATTATAAATTAAAATTTATATATTCTAAAATTTCATAAAGTGTCAAATTATGGAAAATTCACAACACATATGTAGTTATTTATAATATTTTAAAATTTAGAATATTATTTCCACAAATAACATTAAATTGATAAATAAGGATAAATCAAGTTGATAATGTTTAAAATAAATTCCTAACATGTCTAAATTTTATTGGTTGATGATATTACAACCCTATATCATCTAAGATTCTTATATGAGTCATTTTGGAAGTTTTTAAGTGGGGTTGGGATTTAATATAAACTAATATTTCTTATTTTTCAAAGGTGACCCTCTCATCCCTTATAAAAAGACACCTCCTCCTTCTCCTCCTCACACCAATTTATGCCTTAAATATTGGCCAAAACCTTCCCATTTCACTTCCCCACTTCCTTATAATCCTACTAGAGGTATGGGTCTTCTCAAAAGACCAACTCTAGTGCCCTAAGAGAAAGTTTAAAGGAAGAACTTCGAGAAAGAGTTAATACCTTCTACTATTTTCTTCAAGTTCAATTCTTTTTCTACTCCCTCTAATTTAGTTGTTTCATTATGAAGTAATAACATCAGTATCCCTCATATACTGATATGTTATTAAAAATATTAAACAACCCTATTTCACCTCTTATCTATCCTACGGTAAACAAAATCACCACGCGTGCGTAGGTACGAAATATCGTCTCCACGCTGTGGTGTAATATGTTTTCCACCACCACCATACTTGGATGGGTATAATGGTGAAAATAAATAACTATATATGATTATTTTAAAGTGGTATTGATTCTGAAATATTATACCTACTTCAATACAATTCCATGATCATGGGAACGATATCATCGCCTGTGCGTACGTACGGCCTACCGTCTCCATGATGTGATGTGACTCGTTCTATATGATCTTCATTGAATTATGATTATATAAATGAATTGAATGAATTAATATTATATATATTATGCTAATACCTTTATGTAAATGATATATATATATATCCTATAAATATTAATAAGATTTTATTCGACAAAACACGCATAAGAACATAAAGCAATAAACACCCGAATAACAAGTAGCAATGAAATATTACTACAATGAAGATAAAAATATGATCATATATGATATCATAACAATGAATATGACTCTGTAATAAGTCAATTGACATTATTTAATCCATATTACAAGAGGTTCGGATTCATACAAAGCATATCGGACCTAAGGTAAGGGAAAATCTCGCAATCTCATTTTTTTATCCGAGATTGTTTATACTTCAGAATTTACTGGGGAATATTTATCATCCACATCCATGTTTCCTCAATATGTAATATTATTTATATCCTTATATAATTGTTTAAATCAAATTTTACCCATTGGTGAGTTTTTAATAAATGATATGAAAGGAATATTTTGTCATTATTAGTACGAGGTACTTTTTGACTTTTCTGGCCAAAGTACGAGAAGAATGTTTTTAACTTATACGGCATGAATGTATTCATATAAAATTATTTCCATGAAGCTTCCATTAAAAGTTTTCAAGTTTATTTTTTATCGACTTCTTTTAGTTTAAAATTTTATGACATGTTAAGAAAGGAAAAATGTTTTTGAAGTAGAAAGGACATTGTCCTCATGAATGGAGTTCAAGCGTTTTATAAAAATTATTTTCCATCTAAGATAATATAGGTTTCTATTTCTAACCCTATTTTTACATTGATTTGATTATGTTATGATGGAATTATTTTTATGATGTCCTTTTATATTATATGGATTATGTTATAATTGCATGATGTTTATGATTCCCATTTTTATTACATGGGTTATGCTATGATGTATGATTTATGATTTTGTGGAACACATATGAATGGTTTCATTATGAGATTTGTGGGACGTATATCTCCCTCCAATGCATTGGGTAAAGATTTATATCTCATGAGATAGACATGGCTGGAACGGAAGGTTAAACTGGTTCAGTGAAACATGACTGAAACGAGGAGTGAACTCGATTCAGAAATGGACTTTGTCTGCTAAGATAGTCTTGGAAATGGGTCTTGAATACTAAGAAATGATTTTCTATGATTATGTGTTTATTTTACAAAGCTTCATGTTTTATGTTATGATTATTGGGATTACATTTCACTTATATGATTTATACCATGTTATGATCTCTTTTGGTGGATAATATTTTCAAAATGTTATATTCTTATTGATATGATATGTTTGATATTTCTTTTGTATACCCTTACTGAGCATTTGAGCTCACCATTTTTTATGTTTTCTTTTACCCAGGTCAGGAAGAAGGATATTAAGAAGGATATGCCAAAAAGGGACTGTAGATATGATGAAATAAATGAGAGAAAATGTAGATGATTTATGAACCAGTTCTTTATGTTTCCCAGTTTCTAAAGACACTATACCTATACGGTCCTTTCATGGTTTTGTTATATGTTATGATAAGTATGCTTCAATTTTGAAGTAATAACCATGTATGTAAAGTATGGGTCGTTATAGTGTTCGAAATAAAGTATCCCTATTGTGTTAGTATGAATCAGGGATAACAAATGAGGGATGACCATTGACCATGATTGAAACAGGAGGCCTGACTTTAAATGTTATCTGTTAGTCTTCAAAAACATTAGCTCAAGATAGTAGGAGATCCATAGTCCTAGAATCCAAAATTTTAGGGTGTTCCTTTAGGCATGAAATTTGATGAGGTTCTAAAACGGCATGAAAATCATGGTGGGTGCAATGATGGGTTGTTCAAATGGAGTCCCACAATCTCTAAATTACACCACCATAATGAAATTACCTTAGGTGAGCACATCTGTATGATCAGGGATCATACTCGTTTCCTGAAAGGATCTATCTAGAGGGAACCTAGAGTGGCTCTCAGTTTTACGGCATATCAATGAGGATGATAGACACATAGCTTAATGTCGTATGGTGAGGATGGTGCACATATTTTTAAGGTCATACTGCCAAGACCATGGATAACAGTTTAAAGTCATGTTGCACGGACTACATGCAACTAGTTTTAGGTCATAGATTTTGGACAGTGATTGGGGCCGAGGGGCTAAAATGGGTTAATAACCCTATGGATGGGTCAACGAGAAATGATTGGGCATCTCTACATATCCCATAAGGATTAGAGTCAATCCAGACATACTTCTTGAGAACGAAGTGGTAAGATACAAATGTTGTTATGCTAAATCCTCTCTAGAGAGGAATCCTAACCACCCCATAATCATCATGTGGAATACTGAATTTGTTTAGTGTAGAATTGTAGTTTAAAGTCATGCATCAAGGACATGGTTACCCAGAAAGGAAACATGCATTGTAGTACATATCCCGATGTGAATGAGGATCGTAAGATTCCACACGACAAAACATGTTCCTAATGAGATTATTTACACAGTATCAAAGAGGTGTCCTAACATGGGGTAGACCTAAAGGAAAGTTATAAAGAGTTCCTACATATATGTAGACACCATGAAATGTGTTCTATACACTTTTTCGAAAAATGTACTCAATCGAGCTCAAAAAGTTCACAGTGTGACTCTGCATTTTTCATGGGGGTCGATGACGGTAGAAAAGGTACGGGGCCAAAGGGCCTGGACCACATCCGGGCATCGATCCCATGTAGGGGTGCGGTGGTGAAACCCCCACGTTATGGAGAAATTATTTTGGATAAGTCCCCAAAAAGGTTCCCAAGGTACCTATGCACAAATACATATCCTCCACTATGTTTGAGATGGATGAAGTAATTTTTTTTATGTCCACAAAGCATTACCCCAGTATATCCAAATCACTTTCGGTGCGCAAGGTGCCTACACACGACAGTCTGGCAATCAATGAACTTGCGCACCCAACCTCATTTCATCCAGGGTCCTATTTTTGCCTATAAATAAACCCTTGGGGCCTTCATTTGTATGGACGAATTTCCTTGAAGCCTAATTGCTTCTCTAGTCACCCTAGTGCATCACCCAAGTCCTCAAAAACATTCAGGGTAGTTATTTAACACCTAATGCAGAGGAGTTGAAGGAGGATCATAGGAATTAAGTCCTTTTAGTGTTTTGAATCCATATCACTTTCGCGCCTAAAGTGCCCAAACTCTCCAAATCAAAAACACTTGATGCATCATCGAGTAATGAACTTTTTGATGAAGAATTATGGCCGACATATAGGGTGCCTGGCATGGTGGGAAATTATTTTGAGACATTTTAATATCATGTTTGGGCCTCAAAATTGAATAAAGGGCTAAGCTCTAGCCGACTTCCTTGATGAAGACCCATCCGCAGAAGATACATCATTGAGTAATGAACTTCCTGATGAAGTGGTATTCTCTATTCAAGATAATTCCCAAACATGGGAAATTTACTTTTATGGTGCCTATTGAAGTCCAACAGGGAAAATAATGGAAACCCATAAACTCAAGAAATTTGGGTTAGGAATTGTACTTATCTCCCTAGAAAAGGTAGTTTTGCCTTATTCCTTCCTGTAGTAGGAAGGAGGAACCAACAATGTGCTATATATCAAGCTCTTATCACAGGCTTGGAATTGGAACTTCATGTACAAGTGAACCACTTGAAAGTCAGAGGTGATTCAGAGTTGGTAATCAAAAAAATAAATGGGGATATAAGAAAATAAGAGCTAATCCCTTTGTGTGATTACATCATAGGGTTAATGGTTAAATTTTCCTCATAGTCGACATTGTGTTATGTCCCACTCTCAAAAAAAACAAAAATGATGAACTGGATAAAGCAGCTACAACCTTGGATGATCAAAATCGGGGTAAGACAATCATTCGTATAGCCCATCGACGTGTGGTCTCAACTTTCTTTCAAACTATAATGGATGAAATTAATGAACTTATCCGTATTTATAATCCATATGGTCATACCATGGTATGGGGAACACCCATTATAGAATACCTTAAAAATGGAGTACTTCCACCATGTAGAGCTGAAAAAGAATAGATCTGATGACGTGCAGCCAATTTTACTCTATATGATTGTCCAGATCACCAAGAGATCCTCAAAAAACGAGGCTTTGATGGAATCCTTTTTTGGTGTATTGATGGAGAATAAAATGCAGCTGTCAGGAAATAAGTACATTTAGGAACATGTGGTGCTCACCAATTTCGGCATAGGATTTATGATCAAATCCAAAGGCTTTGATACTTTTGGCCTTCAATGACGTAGGATTGCATAGATTTCACTATGAAATTTCATCCCTACCAAGTTCATGACAACTTCATTCATCAACACCCGATGTTCTTACATATAGGTAAATACTCCTGGCCATTTTCCACATGGGGAATGGATATAATAGTGCCTTATCCTCCAGCTACGCCTAAGAAGTTCGAGTATATTCTTACTATTACTAACTTCATTTCCAAATGGCTTGAGGAAATGCCTCTCAAATAATTCGGAGCCAAAATCATTGTTAGTTTTGTCAAAACTAACATCATCACCAGATTTGGTGTCCCTCATACTATATTGATAGACAATGGCACCAATTTCTGTTCTGTTGAGGTAAAGAAGTTATATTAGGATCATAATATCAAATAAAACCATTCATATTGCTATCATGCAGCTACCAATGGGAAGATAGAGGACATCAATAATACCCTATAAAATATACTCCAGAAGATGATGGATTAAGATAAGAAATCATCTCCTGATAAACTTTTGTTTTCTTTATGGGATTACCGGATTACTACCTGTACTACCACTCAGAAAACCCCTTATTCATTGGTGTATAGAACAAAATCATTTTTTCCAATTTAAATTCCATTTCCATCACTCAGATTTGTAGTCTACGATTAGTTTTCTATATATGAGAAATCTCATAAACATTTTGATGAGATGGAATGATTAGGCGAAAAAAGATTGCATGCTTTCCATTATTTAGAATTCTATCAGAACAAAATAGAGTGTGCCTTTAACAAGAAAGTACACCTCCATTAATTTATTCGAAGATAATTCTAATTGGTCCTCAGGTTTCCAATGATACCTAGAATGAAACCTCCAAATCATGAGCCAAAGTGGGAAGCACCTTATTCCTTACATAATGTATACTCAAATGGAGCTTATTCCATAATATCAATGGATGGAGAGTGTATTAAAACTCCAACCAATGTGAGATTGTTGAAGAAATAATTTGTGTAATTTCACACATCGTCCTTGCTTCGTGACTCTAAAATGAATAGCACAAAGTCCTAGTTTCATGATATTAAATTGCATAACAGTCATAAGATTCCTTGCTGCATGAAAATAAAATGCGTAGCATCATTTTCCTTGTCTCATGATGTTAAACTACCGGACATCATTTTTCTCATTACATGACAATAATCATTATGGCTAACATCTTTTCTAATTGATGTTAGAAGCCTCTACATGCAACTATCATTGACATCATTGCTGCTCTTTAGTGGCACATGGATCCCTTTCTTCCCTATGTCTAAGTCAGTTCTTCATATGAACCTCATTTAAAGAACTGTGTGTGGCATGATTCTAATCTATTTGATATACGTATAGATTCCTGGATCTCCAATCATGGGCCCAGCCGTAACCACAAAATTTTTCGTTTCCTTTTATCCTCTTGTATATGAATCAGATCTATGCAGAGTGTTCCCTTAAGATAAATGGTTTGATCTGTATACTATTTTGTATCTTATGTTTCATCATTCTTCCAAAACATGTTTAATTCCCGTGTTTCCCACATCAAACTCGATTGGTGTGATAAATGATTGTTCAATAACTACCTTTGGCTTTATTATCATCTATATGATATATGTAGAGATGCCTAGATCTCCAATATTGGGAACATCCATGATAAAAATATCCCCTTTATTCCTTATGTAAGAATCAAAACTTGCATAGGGAATTTTTACTGATTTACATATGGCTTGATTCTTTCCCCTAATAAGACATATTGTTACACATGGCTTTTATTCCTTGGTCCAGCTACAACATGTATTTCATTTCACGTCAGTTCATCTTCATTCTTACCGCATGATGTTAAACTGCACATAAATCCAAGAACTATGTTTGGCTTGATTATTTCTCTAATGAGATATGTAGTGAGAATGGGTCCTATGCCCTATCTCAGCCATCACGTAATCATAATACCCATATTCGTCACATTAATTACCTTTGTGTTATAGATGAACCATTTCATACTCTTTTTTTCTCACACCAAGAATATCTCATGTGGTATTAGGAAATGGGTAAAAATATTTTATGTATAAATAAGGTGTCTCAATTCCTTTTAGAATTATCAATTGTCTTAACTGCATGACTTAAAACTGCACAGTACAATGTCCTCACTGCATGACTCTAAACTTCACAATGTAATATTGATTCAATGGAAACAAAGAGAGTCTCTATTTTTACATATGAGTTGGATCTATGTAAAGGACCTCAATATCATGGACAATATTGATTCAAATATTTCTCATTTGCATTGATCATTACCCCTTCCATATTTCTCACACTTAATATTGAATATTTTCATGTCTTAATAATCTTTCTTAAGTTTTTTTGGTGACAGAGTCTCTGATATCTGAAATCTCATTTGCTTGACTATGCAGTACGTGTCCGTAGGTGGCCTTACATAAAATTTTCCTACATAATGGGCCTGTCAGTTAAAAGATTCCTATATTTTTCTATAAAATATATGCCCCTATTATCCCTGCATAATACAACCCCCATAACGGGTTTTTCAAATGATCGTCATTTTTTTCTTGGTTAAGGTTTCTTTTTGTCCCATTCAAACATTGATAATAGTATACAAGAATCTGTATTTTAAATAATTAATTCATGTATATTTTTCTAATTACTATTCTCTCAATCTAAAAGTCATCAAGACTATGGTTTACACATTTCTCTCTCTATTTGTTCATATAAATATGATGTAACCTTGGGTCCCTTGACCATATATTATATATTGATTCCATCTTTGGTCTTAGTTGTATGACCTAAAACTACAAACACCATACTTCATATGTTTTGGTCAGACCTTCAAAGAAATCATATTACACTAATTCTTTCGAAATCATGATTGTAAATACTCTCTTCATATTCAGGTACCTTTCATCATAAACCAAACTCTTTGCTTTGGAAAATTCTAGTCTCCGTAAACATTATTTGGATTTTAGAAATAGAATGTCAAAGTTTTGAGAGCTCTTTTTTTTGACTGTGCAGTATGTTCCCTTAGGTGGCCTGGCATAAGTTTCCTACATAGTAGGCCTATCGGTCAAAATATGTGACTATTTTGATATGCAAAATATTCCATAGTTGGCTCGACATAATACAACCCCCATAACGGTATTTTCAAATAATGGTAACTTTGTTCATGGAAAAGACTGACTCTATTGACTTTAGCCCTTTTGTTCCCATATCATTATTCAAATTCTGAAATTCCTAAATCACATTTTACATTTCGTCCCGTCCATACCTAAATATGGTAGTATGTTTCCAAACAAATTATCAAGAAATCAGGAGAGTCTCATACATTTGGTCAAAGCTAAAGAACTTGAATTAAAGCCACACAATGTCCTCACTGTATGACATAAAACTACACAGTACAATTTCCTCACTGCATGACATAAAACATTATAACATGATATCAGAAATATTCCTTTCTAAAAAATTTTAACCATTCCTCATACACCAAATTTTTATAGAAGTGGTTTTCTTATTCATGAAATTTGTTGTCCTAGATAACCCTTTATTCTCAAAATCCATTTCCTTGGAAAAACCACCCAATGTGGTCTTGAGTCACCCAAATCTTATTTTCCATTTTCTATTAGTAGTAAAATGTTAAATTCCTAAGAGCTATTTTTCTTGACTATGCAGTACGTGCCCCCAAAGGACTTGCATAAAATTTTCCTACATACCAAGAATGTCAGTCAAAAGATTCCACTATTTGGCTATGAACCATATGCTCTAGTCGGACCTGCATAACACAACCCCCATAACAGCTTTGTCAAATAATGGTAACTTTGTTCTTAGAAGAGGATTATTTTATATTTATATATGTTTTAGATTTGGTGACCATAAAATTTATGACTCAAGATTCCCCTTGGAAATATTTAAATAATATTAGAGAAGTTCTTATCCACTGAGTCTTGTTTAGGACCTAATTTCAAAATTTATGGTCAATGTTGTTCGACCTTAAGCACTAGCCCTTTATAGTCCAACATGCATAACTCTAAACTACCAACAGTGTGGTACTCACCAAATTTGGAACCCGCAAAGGGCACTCTGGACAAAATTCAAGTCCCAACTCACTAAATATACATTTTTTATGGTTTAGGTAATATTGAGCAATAAAAATTCAAAAGATACAATGTTTTTGGGGGTTGTCTATATAACCCTAGTAAAAAATCAAACAATTCTCCCTAGGCCCCATGACTTAAGAAAAAATATGAGAATCTTAAAAACTTGATGTAGCTCCAAATCTAACCAAATGATGCTGGAATTCTTCAAAGTGCCCCACTTTTACATTAGAACAAGATTATTTTCATTTTGAACAAATGAAATTCTAGGGGGGGGGTTTTGTAGACACCATGAAATGTGTTCAATGCACTTTTCCACAAAATTTCATCAACCAGGATCGAACATTTCACAGTGAGACTATAAATTTTTCATCATGGTCCTAGATGGTAGCAAAGGCACCGACCCAAAGGGCCAAGACCGCATCCCAACATTGATCCCAAGAATGGGTGTGGGGGCGCAACCCCCACGTTATGGAGAAATTATATTGGATATTTCCCCAAAGAGTCTCGCAAGGTACCTGTGTGAAAATACCTACATGCCACCATGTTTTAACTAAATGAATTAATTGTTTTTTATAAGTCCTCAAAAAGGATCCATAGTATAGCCAAATCACTGTCGGCGCACAAGGTACCTGCACGCCTCAATCAGGAACACAACCCACTTGCGCTCCAAAACTGTTTTCATACAGGGTCCTATTTTTTCTTATAAATAGTCCCTTGGGGCCTTCACTTGAATGGAATAATTTCCTTGAAGCCTAATTGCTGCTCTGGTCACCCTAGTTCTTTTCCCAAGTACTATGAAACTTTCAAGGTAGATATTTAACACCTAAAGAGGAGGAATTGAAGGAGGATCATAGGGAATAAGTCCTCTTAATGTTTGAAATATATAACACTTGTTCAACTAAATCTCTCATCCTTTCTAGATCAGAAACACTTGTGCTCTACCTATTCCTCTCACAGGAACATAAGCTCCCCACTTCTGGGAATACCTGTAAATGCTCTTGAAGCCTTCAGTCCGGTCTCACGCAAGTATTAATATCCATTTTTTTGCAACTTAAGTGAACATCAGGTCACCCAAACTTACTTGAACACCCATACTTAGTCACCAACCCTTACTTGGTTACCCTTACTTGATTCACCAACTCTCTTCAGTCTATAATACATTAAGTCCTATTTAAATCCATTCATGGAAAGGCTTCTTCTTCATTGGATCCCTTGATTGAAATGGATTCTGATGAGACCCCCACTAAAACCTCACAAATTTTCTAACATTTAGTAAAGGCACATCAGTATGTCTATTATTTGGCTTTGTATATCCGCAGTCAGAGGTTTCCCACATTTGTTTCACAATGGGGTTTGGATTCATGGAGTGTTTGTGGGTTTGTATATCCGCAGTCACATAGACCTTTATCCTAGGAACAGTGTTGGGTAGTTCCCGGTTTGGAAGATTATGTTTTGGGTTTTATCCTCCCATTTTTATCTCTAAGACCAAGAACCTCAGGTCTCTAGTAGGGAAGGTATGGTTCACACTTTTTTTCCATGCAAGAAAATGACAAGTCTTCCTTCCCTACCAAGATCCACTAGGGCGTCCATCCTGTTGTAAGACCCTAACCTTTAAAGTAGTGGGTTGCAGTCTCTCCCCTATTTACTTCCTTTACCTTCACTCCTTCCTTAAATTAGACCCTTTCCAGTGTAAAATGATCATAGGGAAAGGTTGTCACCTCTCTCTCTTCTCGGGTCGACTCGACCCTGTCCACCATCACCGCAGTAGGTGCGCCCTCTTCCACCAGCGGAGGAGGAAATGTGTGAGTGCCTTTTTTGAATCTTTTACATCCTATTGTTTCTCACAATGATCATGACTCACGTGGGATTATAGATTTTTCATGATCAAAATTTTTTCACAATATTGAACTACGAGAACTCTGATTCCTGTTAAAACCAGAATACATAGGATGCCTTCTTGAAGGCCCGAGATAAAAAAAGGGAACCCTTCCAAAAAGGGTTCACCTAATCATGGCCCCTATAATAGGAATATTTTTATGCATAATCCCAAAAAAAATCAATGATCTATGAGAACTCTGATTCCCGTCATAATTGGGATACGTAGGAAGCCTTCTCAGGGCCCAAGCTCAATGGATATCCTCTTCAAGAATCTAATCCTAATTCCCTCAATCTGAGCATCCTCCTTAGGAATAACCCCAAAATTAAACCCCCAAATCATCAATGAATAATTTTTAGGAAGTAATCTCAATCTCATTTATCTCGAAGGACTATACTCTCCTATGTGACTTATCAAACTACGTGGTCTTTGATTCCCATTCCCATGGGATACGTAGGAATCCTCCTTGAGGTTCAAACCCGAAATGTCAAATCAACCATATTTTTCCTAGGCCATATTCTCAATAGGGTATAATATTACTTGGAATCCCGTATCCTTTCCATCTTCCTTGGGATTATTTGGCATAAGTCCCACACCAAACATTGACTAAGCACCTTTCACATAGATTTTCTTACCACTTTACATTAAACTGTATGGCGAGGTCTTTATAACATGACCTTAAAAGGTATGGTGTGTCAGATTATGCAGCACCAAACTACAAGGGTTCTGATTCCTTTCCCAAGTAATCATAGGTATCCCATTTTATAGGTACGATTCCATAATAAATAAAACCTTCATCTCCCTAGATTACAATAAATTCCAGAGTGCCCCACTGAGTGGCTTAAAAACTGGTATCATCATAGAAATGATTAAAAGAATATCTAAGTAGTATATGAGAGGATGCCAATAATGGAGAAACTTGGATACATATAGATATATCCATTAATGAAGAACCTCAGATACATATAGATTATTATAAATTTCTCATATGTTAACAAGTGATTGAAAATTCCAAGGGAATCCCATGTGATACATAGTGAATTAATAAGGATTCATGAATATATCTAAAATTTATAAAGAGTGTCCACGAGTAGACAATAATTCCCCCCAAAAGTGTGTGATGAGACTGACCTCCAATCCTATCGACCAATGCAGGTTTTTATGTATCGTAAACGTTCAAACATAATGAATGCATGCCTTTGGAAAGAAGGTACCTTTTGGATAAATAACTATTGGATGTTTTCAGTTCCATGAATAAATCTAAGGGAAACTTCCTGGAGGCAGTGATTCTAAAACTAGAACACGCATTACAAGGAACAATGAAACAAAAATGGTGAACCCGATGTTAATCCTTAACAATGTTAATAATGTTACCCACTAGTTAGGCCCCTGTCAATTGATAAAGGAAGGCCAGATAAAGGAATCAATAATGCATGTATCCATCTAAATGCTTTTTCCTTAATGTATTTTATAGTTGTTCTCAATTTTTTCTCAGAACTCCCTTCACTCAAAAATGGCTTTCTTCAAGAAGAAACCTTTGAATTTCCCAACCGTTACTCAAGATTGATAATCATCCATGGGAAGTAATTCATCACGCACTCAGTGTCTTGAACACTTGGTTTCCAATGTGCTATTAAGGGAGCACTATCGGCACAGTACTATCCCAACCTTAGAGTCTTCCCGACAGGCACTCCCAGTTAATAACAACCCCTGATAGTCCGGCCAACGATGAAAAATGGTCAACAAGAAGACGATTTAAACCACTATCTTCATCCAGTTCGGGTCCTTATCCTTGGAACACAACAACCAGTCCCTCCCATACTATAGGTAGGTGGATCAAGAGGTCACTCAGGGCCACAATTCAATGATTTAGGGGTCCTTCCCAAGGAATCCCACCAACAATCGCCGCCAGCAGAATCACACGGCAGTGAACCACCAACATGATGGGGGTTTTGCCTATGGACGTTCATCCCATGTCCCCTAGATCTGGGAATTCAAGACGAACCACTGGGGAAAATATATGGTCAAAAGGGAGGAGGTTCTTACCTTTAACCCTCTGAAGAAGTCCATAAACCTAAATTTATGGAAAATAATGAGGGGGGACATACACCCATTCGCCCTAATTTTGTTTCCCAATAGACTCGTCTTGCAGCAACTCACCAATTCCACCAAGAAAATCTGGTGGAGTACTCTGAACAGGCACATACACATGTTTACAAATTATCATCCAATCAGTAGTCTCCTCTGACTGAATTTAAAGAAGTCGGCCAATAAAATGTGGTGGAAACTAGTAAACATGAACATGCATCTGCTTACACTCACAAATTCTACCTGAAGTCTCACCTGCTAGTATTGAAATAAGTTTTTCAACCATGCTTAATGGAAAATAGCCGGAAGGCACATACACCTTCAATCATTCATCAATCCTGCCAACAGTCTCATTTGGCAGCACCCAGAGAAGCCAGTCGGAATGATCCGATGAAAAATTTGGGGAAGACACAACTATCTACCCCCATACATGAGTACTATCAATACCCATTGATAGAAAAAGGATAATAGGATCAGAAACATTCACCTAATCTTGATACCAAATGGACTTATATTCCTGTTCCATCCATTGAAGTCACAAAACACATCTTATCAATGGTGAAAGGGAAAACACAAAATCCTGCCCACATTCTGGAAGCATGATAGATTATCATAACAACAAATTCATAAATACTAGGGGAACATACACATAAATCTGTCCCCACACCTAGGATGACATATCAAACATGCCATCCCGAAGAAGGTATATACATCTATTCCAGTCCAAGAGGGTCATGGGTCATAATTCCCTATATCATACCGACAAACAGATCGGGAACATACACTCTTTACAATCAGAGATAATCATCCCATTCTGATGACCACTCCAAGGTAGGCACATAAACCTTACCATGATAATTACCTCCCCTAGAATGTAGTTCCAACTAAGTGTAATAGAGAATCCAAGAAGAAGTCTCTCCAAACACAATTGTAAAATCAGAAGCCAAGATGCGATCTGGCTCCCCTTAATGTTGGAGTTATTGAATCCCTCAAACATTTATATGTTGTAGGTCAAGATACTACCCTATCATTACCAAATAATTAGAGTAGTAGTAGTAATTTAGATGTTATCCATTAGAAACTTCATCATGAATTCTTTCTTCAGGAAAATTTGGTCGATCTAGGGAGCCTATCTCCGGACGAGGGCTACAACAACCCTCTGTGTGGATAGAAGACCAAGGAGAAAGATGATTTATCCCTTGATATAATCAAATTTAGTGGTCCTCCCATGATGGAACTCACTTTGAATGTTCTCTCTGTAGTAGTATTTTTCATTGTCAAAATAATTCTATAATTGACAATGTAGTAATGGAAAACCCCTCTTATATTGAGGCACTTTCCAACAAAATTCCAGTCATGTATGATGCCTTGTCATTAATAGGTGAAATAATTTCTCAACCAGAAGAAATATTAAGGGAAATCTTATCCTCCAATCCTCTCTTGGGTCATTTTTATTCCAATAAAATAGAGGAAAAAGTGACTGATTCCATTATTTTTAATAAAACAATCGATAATCATCCACTTTTTTCAGAACAAGTAGAGAAACATCTAGTGAAACATGATGAATATATTTTTAAAATGAGAAAACAATTGCCTAAAGGAGAAGTACCATTCCTATTCTTCCCATGGAGAAATTCTCAATATAACATTCTGGAATTGATAGCAGAAGATTGCATTCCTAAGGTCTGACTCAACTTATGGAAGACTCTTCATCATTTTATAACCAAAGTATTACCATATGATGAATATAAAAATCATTTGAAGGTAATAGAAGTGTTGCAACTCCAAATTGACCTCACATCTCTCTCAGTTTTCTAACATCCAAAGGTTGAAAAAGAGCATAGAACCATTCAATGTGAATGACTCAATGCCCTAAATAGGCCACACCAGTTAATTTCTAACACCCCATTTGGTGTTAGTATCAGAGGATGGGGTGAACATAGAACATTGCATTTCATTGTGCTCTGGAATCAGAAAAGACTTCCAAAAGTCGTCTCATGCAATGTTATTGCCCGTGGTCAACTACAATCAACAGATTTTGTATGTATTCAAATGTATGCTGATGTAAAGGCCTCAACTAGCTCTCATCACAGTCAGGCCCAAAGAAAACTAGTTGTTGAGTTACTTTTGAATCAAACATTAGATAATCTTTATCAGGCCTCCCTCTTATAGGATTTTATCTGTCAGATAACACAAATGTTTAAAATAACACTACAATTTTCCAAAGAATGTAATTTGAGTGGTTTTCGGATAATGAACCCAGCTAATGTACGCAATTTTTTTTTTCAAAATTGGAGGAGATGCTTCACGAATATCATACATAGCAGTTCAAGAGCAACCACATCTTGTAGGTTTGGGGTCTTGTTTAATTCAAACATCAAATTCATTAATCTAAATTTGAAGTTTTGAAGAAGAAGAATAGGAATAGCCCCAACTAGTAGGGTTGGGGTTTTTTTCACATCTAAAATCTCCTCCTCAACAGAATCCAGTTTTCTCATGATTAGGAAAGAAGCCATAAAGAGTCTGAAAATTAAAAAATCCAAGGATTACCTTTAGTTAATTGCCTACCAAAGAGTTCTCAGGAATTTATCATATAGGAGAAAAAGGTCTCCTGGAAGATATAGAAGGATATTATCTTACAAAGATACTAACATAATACCAGAGGAAACTATAGATGTAGATAATTAGTTCAAAAAACTAAATACTGAGTTACTTCGAAGTAGCATTTCTGGTAGACATACTCCATAAGAAGATCCTCAAGGAGAACATCCTGTAGGAGCTCCTCACCAAAGAGGATTTGTGGAAACTATACATGCAGATAATGAATTCACTTAATTGGGTACACATCTAGGGTATGATCAAATACATCCTTATAGGCCTGTTCTTGTGGGTTATCAATGGAAAATACAAGAAGCACCACTACCAATGGTTTTTCCGATCGTTGAACCAGTTCAAGATCTAGATGTTGTACCTTTACAGATCCAAGCTCATCTAAATATTCCCAAAGTTCTTATGAACACAATTATGGCATTAACAACTTTATTAGAATCTATAGAAGAATGTTGTGTCACAGTTTAGTCGGAAAAGAAGTCTTACCCTGAGGGGGTGGATCTGACCCCCCCACCCAATTTTTTTTATGAATACTATATTACCAATATTTAATGGTTCGAGAGATCTGGAACAACATTTAATGCATTTCATTTATTTTTGTGATCCCATGATAGAGACTCCTCAACAACAAGAAACAGTAACTTTTTGGTGTTTTGTGTAGACATTACAGGGACTAACATTAGTTTGGTATACAAGTTTACAATCTTGATCAATTATTGGATGGGAATATCTCTGTTAGAAATTACTTCTTCAATTCAGCTCAATGAAACCGAAGACAACAATTTTTTAACTTAAAAATTGCATACAACGAGAAAATGAAAGTGTTTTAGATATTTTTGCTCGATGGAAAGGATTAACATATTCCTTAAATCTGGAACTCCCTCAGGAATAGTTTCTACCAATTTGTGTGGAAAATCTATGTGATTAGTTATACACACCATTGATCCCTGTGAAATACACATGAGGGTTTTGAGACCATAATTCAATTTCCCAACAGGTGGAAGATTCTATTATGAAAACTAAATCTAAAAATCATGTAATTCCATCAGTTCTAGGAAGGAGAATGGGGAAATATGAGACTGCTACAGTCACACTCACGTAAGCACCAGTACCTTCTTCAACTTCAAAACTTTCATCATATCCAAGGGCTCCGCTTCCCGAGAGTTAGTAGCAATGACCACCTCATCAAAATGATCAAAGAGATCAAAGTAAGAAATAGTTCGAGGAGTTAAAGAACAAATTTTATTATTTCCGGAATGAATAGGATCCTAGTTACTTCATCTCAGCTCTGGAAAATAATTTTGTTTACTTTCCAAGGCCAAAGAAACCAAAAAAATAATGAGATGATGATCATCTAAACTATTTTCCATTTCAATAGATGTTGGGAAATCCCATTCATGAGTGTTTTTTTCAAATCCCTCCTTCACAAAATGGTAGACTCTCTAAAACAGAAATGTTCATCCGCCCAAGTAGCATGTGTTACTGCTATAGATCCAGAAGAAGAAGGAGAATGGAAGGAATCCAAAAGTACAAATTCACAGAAATATGATGATTGGATGATCTGAAAAAATGATCAATCAAACTCATGTCATTCTACAAACACAGTTAAAAAACATATTGAGTCTTCTGCCACTCCTACCATGAAAAAAAACCTTCATCAGAAGATCAGTCCTCTGAAAGTCAATCCTCAAAGAAGCGACACGATCAGAAGGACAAAGATCATTCAGAAGAATATGAGCTCATGTCATGGCCAAATTATCCTTGACTCTAGAAGATTATATGCCATATCTTTCAAATGCATGGTCCCCACCCTACCAAGCAGCACAACTATAACTCTCCTAACAATCATAATATTAATCAGATGAAGAATTGATCTTTGGTTCCATCAACGTTATCCACTGAACTGATCCCTATGCCAATGGTGATTCAAGTTATAATGATCCTGAGTTCCTTGTGCCAAACTAGGTAAGTAGAGGATGAAGCCAAGGTCGATGATACATGGGAATATGTGGGTATTCTAGAAGCCATTATTTTATCTCTACCCCTGCTCGAATCGTATATACGGTGGAAACTTGTTGGAGATCCCTTCACCAGGCTCAATAAGAACAAGGAGATTCTTCCACGCATGATAGGTTTGGTCCTGACATGATTATTTTGGAGTTCCAATTAGAGGTTAAACCATCTATCTCACAACAAGTAGATAGACCTAGTCAGTCTAATCTACCAAATCCAAGAGTATTTTCAGCATCTTCTCCAACACATGGTACATTTACATCAAAAGCGTCAACTTCCAAAGCACTTGAAAAATCACATCTTCTTGCTTGGAAACACAGACCTCTGGACCAAAATAATGATGTTTTGAAATAGATATCCCATTTACTGGCCATTTTTTCAATTTTGGATTCCTTGAATATATCCAAATATTTTCTAGAATCATTTATTGAGGCCTTTTCATGTCCTAAAGAGGTTGAAACCGAATTTGCTACTGCTGAGGACTACCATGTAGAGAATGATCCTGTAGAATGTCATGTAGTTATATCCTTTATGGATGGAGATAAAGATGATGTTGTATATGGACATATAAGGACCTTGTATCTATCTATAAGTGTCAATGACATAGGCATCTGACGGTCCTTCATTAATAATGGATCAGAAGTCAACCTCATTCATATTCGTACACTTTGTCGATTGGGACTCACTAAATATGACTTATCTCGTTCTTAATTAATGTTTCATGGATATCACAAGAATGATCATGAACCTCTGGGAAATATTACACTCTAAACACTGTTTGGATATCCTGTGTCTAGTTCTGATTTCATGGGCATTCATCAGCACATAGCCTTCAACATTATTCTTGGAAGGCCTTGGCTACATCAATATGTAGCCATACCTTCACCATACCATCAATGTCTTAAATAATGTTTCAATGATCAAATCAATAAATTTTATGGTGACAAGGATTTGTTCAAAATGTGTGAATCATAGTATATTGAGGTGGAATTTTATCACAAAAAGGGAACATCATATGTGACAAAGTAGGTAACTAGAATCAATGCTATAAATTCTCTTGAGAAGATCCCAAAAAACCCATTAAAACGTTTTAGTATAGATTATGTGTTGCCTATCAAAAAAATTGAAAGGATAAACCCAAATCTGAGCACTCATCTGGTGACTTCCATAATGTCAATTGTGGAAATCAATCCCGATAACAAGGGAGAAGTTGTTGATTTACTAAGCAGTGATGGAATCTTAAATGGATATGTATTCATTTCATCCACCGAATTTCAGAAATTCTTTGCTTCATCAATCAAACTAGAATAATTTGTAGCAATACTAGAGGAAGACAAGTATGTTGATTCCCAACCCATCATCTCCTCTTTATTAATCAAGGAAGACCCTTCATCATCGGTAGAGTAAAAAATGGTGGCCTCTTCTTCAGGATGTCCAAATAGTGACTCCTCCCCTAGATTTGAATGTTTTACTTAATAGTCTACTATGAAAGTAGAAGCATAAGTAGTGACACGTGATAAATAAGAAAAAGAAGATCTCAGGGATTATCCTCTAGCATTTGAGGAAGGTGTCTCTATCACTGTGGATGAGCTTAGAGAAATAAATCTGGGTATAGAAGAAGATCCACGCCACAATCTAATTACTACTTACAAGACTCCTAAAGAGAAATATATGTATAATTTGTTTCTAAAGAAACATCAAGATATATTTTTTTGAACAATAATAATATTATGGGTTTTAATTTTGATGTATCCACTCATCATTTGGGTTTTCCAGAAGAACATCGAGGATTCAAGCAGGCAGTAAGAAGTAAAAACCCTACTCATGCCTCTAAAATTGATGTTGAAGTTGAAAAGATTATAAAGCCTAAATTTGTCAGGGAGGATCAATGTAACACCCCATGCTTCTACGGTTTGCTTCTCTTTGAATAATGCAATAGCGTGTGTTGTACACAACATCGAGTTCTAACACACACCACAACCAATCAAACTAGCGGTTATGAATAGTAATACATACTTTTTAAAATTTTATAAAATTTATCTCTCAAAATGGAATTCATTTTTGGATTCGGAGTATCGAATTTAGCCTAAGGTGAAATTTTGGTACTTTTCAGATAACTTTAATATTTTGATGAATAGTGAAAATTACTAAATTTTAATTAAAAACATCTTTTTTAATAAAAATAATTAATAGTGTTTGAGTGTTTTTAAAATATATTTATAATATATTTTTACCATATAATACAATGTTTGTCATTGTACATAATTTCACAATTAAACCGAACATAAACAAGTTTCAATCTTTTGATAGTTATTATATCTTAAAAACATGCTTTTTGTTTTGATAGCGGGAATTAATTTTAAATTAATTGCTGCCACTTTTGTGTTTTGAATTTCGAAAAATGGATTCCATATTTGGAATCAGGATGTCGAAATTGTGTAAATGGGTAACATTTATTTTTAGACATTTTGAATAATTACTTTGGTAAATATTTTATTTACCATGGTTAAAGGGTAAATCTGGTAAATAAGGGTTACACAAATAATATTATAACAATACTAAATTACCCTAAAACGTGTCCTAACATTATTGGTGGATACATTTCCGACTATGTGTATCTTTGAGTCAATTTTGGGACCCCATGGAGCCACTTGTATGTGATAGAGACACTTTATTTTAATTAAGTTAAAATAAATACAAAAATGACATAAGCATATATCATTAAGAAAAACAATTTCTACAAAGGGTTATAAATGTTGTATTTTCTACTATAAATATTCATTAGAAATATAAAACTATTTCCTACATAATGGTATTTTGTTTATAATTTTTAGACATTATATAATTTAATTTATTTATGACACAATGATGATGCAGTAATTACCATAATAGTGAAAATTAAAATAATTGATATTATAAATACCCAAATAAATATAATTTGAGACTTTTAATGAATTACAATAATTGTTTCGGATAATATGACATATTAGTATTGATTTAATTGACTTTTTTCGAAGTAATCATTCTGTTATGATTTTCACAAAAATCAATTTTCCAAGTATTGTCAAAATTGACATAAAAGAGTTTCTAAAACAGATATTATATTATTAATTGATATTCAATGAATAAAAATCTAAGGTTCATCCAAGAGACTTATATCATGATATTTTTATCATTAATTTACCACTTGGGGGTCTCTTTGATGTATATAGTATGTTTATTAACCATATAGTATAAACATTCCAAGAGACATTGTAAAAGTGAAACTAATTAACTAAGAGTTAATACTTAAAGATAAGGTTAATATAGTAACCAAAACCTGTCTAAATCCTATTGGTTGAGTGGTGTTAGACCCATACCCACCTTAACCTTTAAATAATCCACTTTGGATCCATTAGAAACCGAATATGAATTTATTATAAAATAATATTTCTAGCTTTTCCCAAGGTGCCCCTCACCCCTCTTATAAAAGGGCACTCCCCCTTCTCATTAATTCACACCTTCAAAGCCATTTGGCTCGGAAAAAAATATTCCCAAATACTCTATAAACTTCCCTCACTACAAACTAGAGGCCTTAGTTTGATCATAAATCCATCGTGAGGATCCCTTTTGATCAAATCAAAAGGAAGGCCCCGAAGAAGAGGTAATGATTTCACCACCCTTTTTCAAGTTCCTTTCTTCTTCCACATCTTCTTTCTTTGTTATTACCATTCTAAAATAATAACTCTAGTATCCTATATATAATTAGATGTTATTATAAATATTTTACAACCATATTCAGTATTCTATCCATCCTTTGAATAACATGTCACCATACATGCGTACGTACGACTTACCGTCTCCACGTCGTGGTGTAATTGTTATTCAATAAATTATTATTTGGGTGGGTATAATAATGATGTTTAATTCATGTAAATAATAAATATAACATGATAATGAATCTGTATATATGATATTCCATTATATTTTATATTATTTTATTATCAAATGAATGATATTGTCGCTTGTGCGTACATACGGACTACCGTCTCCACGAACGCGATGAGATTCATTCTCCATCATATCCATTCAAGTATAATTATCATTTTATGATTAATAATTGTATATATATACTTGATATCATTGTGGATATGTTTAAAAAACAACATATCCATGACAAACACGGCTTACATAACAAAACATATAAAAGAAAACGATTAAGTTAACACCCGAAACAACGATAATACTAAGATATTATTAACAAATCAATGTTAAAAGATCATATATGATATAATATTAATGTATATGATTCTTGTATAATTTAATAACAATTACTTTACCATTATACAGGAGGTTTACCTACCCTCAACCAAGGAAAAGTACAGGGTAAGGGTTTATTTCACAATCTCTTCATTATCGAAGGTTGTTTATACGTAATAATCTACTAGGATCTCTTTATCATCCACATCCATGTTTCTTAAAAATGTATTTCAAAACATTTTTATTATTTACAAGAATATGGGTTAAAGTCATTTATACACTTGTTTGACTTTTTATAAGAGGTTTATAAATGAATATTTCTGTTGTTTTCCAAATAAGGTGCTTTTTAACCTTTTCGACAGAATTAAGGTAAGAATGTTGTTTTTAACTGATACGATGGGTGCAGATATTTTCCACCATTATAAAATCATCGAAGCTTCCCTTACAAGCTTATAAGAATATTTTCAAACAAAATGTTTTATCTTATAAATATATGACTCTTAAATTATTTCAAAATAGAATGAGATATTTCTCTAAAAAGAGTTTTGATTTCATCTATGTGAACATCCATTGATAGATTTTACACTTATTTGAAGTTGATTTATTATGATACAAAACTTTTATATTGTATTGAAGTTTTTGTGATATTTTTTATTGTAGATGTGTTATTTTTATACCATTCATGGTTTATGGATGAAGTATTTACATTTCGTATGCTAGTTTTAATACGAATGTTTATGTTATGTTTAAACATTTTCATATGGGAATGCATTGGACTTAATATGTGACGGGTGGAGCCTGCTATAGCTCCTCGATGCTTCGGTATTTCTCATGAGACAAATTAGTGTCATGGCACAAGGCCCTGACAAAATATTATTTGTATTCTTGGAATGAGGACTTGGCTATGTGGTTATGATAGTCTGGCATTATGCATTCCATCATTATGAAAGTGGTTATTGATATTGCATGTGAATATTCAATTAGTAGAATATCCATGTGAATAAGTAAATGGAATTATTTCATTTTATTTTTTCCCATACTATGTTGAATTTCAAGTTTAAAAGGCTTTTGTTTTAGTTATACATTGACTTAAATTTTTATTCTTATTTATGAAAGTTTCTGCTATATTGTTATCCTTACTGGGCATTTAAGCTCACCCCTTTTCTATGTTTTATTTTTCCCAGGATGTGAAGAAGTAATTTATAAATGACCTGCAGGGATTGTATGATGGGATAAGAGTGTGGACTATGGAGAATATATTTTTGTAATTTTAATTTTCTGATGTAATGTAAGCTTTATTAATATATCTAGTTATTCCAAGGCTACTAAACTAATCGGTCTTTCGAGACTTGATCTTTCTTGTGATCATGCCAATGTTATGTAATAATGCACCAACTCTGGGTAACTGGGGTCGGGGCGTTACAGTTTGTATCAGAGGAAGCTTAGTACAAATATTGTAAGATATATTTAGATAAACTCTGATTAGAGCACATAGAACTAAGATGGACTTTGAGGATTAGTATAGAAGAACTTCCTAGAATTTTGGTATTGTAGATATTTTGAGAGTTTTATGAGATATACATACCTATCTGGATACGAGCAGGTAGAGGTGGCTCTGGCACAGATGTACCAAGGGATAAAACCCAAAAACACCGCTTTGAGAAAGACTCGAACGGGAACTGGTGCATGACAACGGGCCTTGCTGCACTCTTGGTTATGACACTCCCGGGGGAAATTCTTTGGATAACTCTCATTTTCTTTAAAAATCATTATGAAGGGTTTATGAGTATATAATTCCTCAAAGAAATTTTTTATGATTATGGATTATATCTATAAATAGTTCAATTTATGTTAAGTGTTTTATAAGTATGAAATTATTTATTTTGATTCATAAACTGATCTAGTTTATGCCATTGTTTGGAAATGGCAGCTAGTGGATGAAATGGAAACTGTATCAATGCATGGAATCCATGTAGGGATTTCCCTCCTGCTCAAGATAATTATACTGGAGCTGGTGATGCAACTGGTACCGAGTAGCTAATCACGAGACTGGGACAACTCTCTCAGGTTATGAATAATAACCTTACCCGTATGGAGCACCCCGATCCGCGGCGTGGAGGATCAATGTTAGATCGCTTCATGAGGCAACAACAACCAACGTTCAATGGGAGTACAAATCCATTGGTAGCTGAGCAATAGATAAGTTCCCTAGAGAAAATATTTCAGGCTTTGGGATGTAGTGAAAGGGAAAAAGTTATCATGGCAGTTTACCGCCTCACTGGAGATGCTGATCAATGGTGGTCATTGATTCAAAAAAAAATGGAAGGTGATGAAGTATAAAATATAGAATGGATGGAGTTCAAAGATATATTTTTTGAAAAATAAATTCCTCGTGACTGTCGAGCAGATATGGAAAGGCAATTTCTGAGTCTGATACAAAATGAGGATGAGAATGTCGCAAAGTATGGGGATAACATTACAATGTTATAAAGGTATGCTGGAGATTATATAAGTAACCCAAGAAGTAAGATTGATCATTTCTTTGATGTGTTAAAACCATTTCTCCGTCGAGCATTAGTCTCACAATCCTTCTCAACGTACGAAGACATTGTCTCATGTGCTATCAAGACAGAAAAGGAATCCTCTAAGTCTTATGACTTTAAAGCAAAGAAAGAGAAGAAGAGATCTACTAATGAATCTGGGAATGGAAATAAGGGGAATAAGGTAATGGTTGAATATCCATCCTGTGGTAAATGTGGGAAGAAACACCCTGGTACTTGCTTGAAGGGAATGGGTGTCTGTTATAAGTGTTGTGAAAAAGGCCACCAAGCTCATGATTGCAAAGGGAAGAAGAAAGCTACCAATGTTTAGTGCTATAATTACAGGGAGATGGGACATTATACAAATGAATATCCTAAGAATTAGGGGAACTTACCTCAGAAAAGGCCAAGGGATCAAGGATAAGCTTATGCTATCACTACTACTGAGGTAGAAGCTCCGAAAGACGTGGTGGCAGGTAATTTAATGTTTTCCTCAAGTTTAGAAAATGCATTATTTGATTCTGGTTCATTGCATTGTTTCATATCATCCCAGTTTCCTAAAAAAATAACATATTTCAAATTTAATTTAACGAAGGAGTTTTCAGTTAAAACTCTGAAGGGAAGTATCATTGCAACAAAGTTTTGTGAATCTGTCCCCATTAGAGCACATAAATGTTCTTTATCCGATGATCTCATTATCATACCTATTATTGAGATTGATATAATCCTCGGCATGGATTGTCTTTTGGACCATGATGTGAATATTTATTGTAATAAGAAGGAGGTTATAATTTTTGATGACGATGATAAGGAACACCTTATCTTTAGAGAAGAATTGTCACCACCTAATTCTTATCTAGATCCACCCCCAGTAGCTCAACTAAATTCAATTATTGGGGTGGTATAGGATGAAATTACAGTGGGTGAGGAAAGGAATGTTCAAATAGAGGATGTACCTATTGTGAAAGAATATGTAGATGTGTTTCCGGAAGATTTACCTGGACATCCTCTATAATGAGAAGTTGAGTTTTCCATTGATTTAAGTCCTGGATCAAGGCCTATATCGAAGACCCCTTATAGAATGTCCACTGTAGATTTAGTTGAACTGAAGAAACAACTATAGGAATTGAGTAATAAGTGATTTATTCTCCCTATTGTTTCTCCATGGGGAGCCCCTGTTCTTTTTGTTAAAAAGAAAGATGGATCTATGAGGTTATGTATCGACTATAGGGAGATCAATCCTATAAAAATAAAGAACAAGTATACCCTACCTAGCATTGATGATTTATTTGACCAACTGCATGGAGCTCAATACTTTTCAAAGATTGAACTTTGATATGGATACCATCAATTGTGTGTGAAGAAGGAAGACATTCCGAAGACAGTATTTCAAACCAGGTATGGGCATTACGAGTTTACAGTAATTCCTTTTGGATTGACAAATGCACCCTCTGTATTCATGGATCTAATGAATAGAGTTTTCAAGGAATATATCGATGAATTTGTGGTGGTAATTATTGATGATATCTTGGTATACTCAAAAATCTATGAAGATCATGAAAATCACTTGTGCATTATCCTGATGACTCTGAGAAGACATGAATTATATGGAAAGTTTAGCAAGTGTGAATTCTGGCTTCATGAGATTTCTTTTCATGGCCATATTGTCTCTAAAGATGGAATCTCTGTTGACCCTTCTAATACCAAGGCAATCCAAGAATGGCCAGAACCTACGAGTATAACTGAGGTACGCAATTTTATTGGTTTGGAAGGTTATTATCGACATTTCGTCCAGAATTTTTCCCAGTTGGCTAACCCATTAACAAAGCTCACACGTAAAGGGGTTAAATTTGTTTGGACAAAAGAGTGTGAAGAATGTTTCGAAGAACTGAAGAGAAGATTAGTCAATGATCCTATATTGAATCTACCATCGGTGAATGATGGGTTCGTTATTTATAGTGATGCATCGAAGAAAGGACTTGGTTGTGTCCTTATGTAGAATGATAGGGTTATTTCCTATGAATCACGACAGTTGAAAATGATGAACAAAACTATCCTACTCATGATCTCGAGTTCGCAGCTGTGATCTTTGATTTAAAGATATGGAGGCACTACCTCTATGGTGAAAAACATGAGATTTATACTGGTCACAAGAGTTTGAAGTATATTATCTCATAAAAAGAACTCAACATGAGGCAAATGAAATGGATTGAATTACTCAAGGATTATGATTTCACGATACACTACCACCCGGGGAGAGGAAACAAGGTGGAAGATGCTTTGAGCAGAAAAGACCATGGAATTTTGAGCAATATGAGAATTGAAAGGGATCCAATTTTCATGGATCTAGTGAAGATGGTCATGGTAATAACCAGGGAAGGTGAAACATCAATTCATTTTCAAATGGTTGCCAAACTATCTTTACTAGAAAGGATTAAGAGTTCTCAGACCGATGATGAAGAATTTTAAAAAAAGATTAAAGCTATGAATTATGGGAGATTGAGAGACTTTGTGTATGAAGATGGAATTTTGAAATTTGGGAAGAGACTATGTGTTCCCGATATACCTGATCTAAAAAGGGAATTTTTGGATGAGTCTCATAGTTCCAATTTCTCTATACACCCTAGGAGCACCAAAATTTATAGAGATTTGAAGGATCATTTTTGGTGGGACAACATGAAGAGGGAGATTGCTGATTTTGTGTCAAGATGTATGGTTTTTCAACAAGTGAGAGCTGGAAGGTAACAACCTGGAGGAGTCATGAAACCTCTTCCCATACCGGAGTGGAAATGGGACAATATTACGATGGAATTTGTCATGGGGCTACCGATGACTCCTAGCAGGAACGATGAAATATGGGTCATTGTTGATCGTCTTACCAAGTCAGTACATTTTCTTGCTATAAGGGAAGATTTACCACATGAACGACTAGAAAGACTATATATTAATGAATTTTTTAGACTTCATGGAGTACCCCTATCGATTGTTTCTGATCATGATCTCCTTTTTAATAAAAGATTTTGGAAAAGCCTTCAGAAATCCTTGGATACTGAACTTCATTTGAGCACTGCCTACCACCCTCAAACAGATGGACAATCAGAACGAACTATTCAAACCTGAGAAGACATGTTGAGATCCTTCTCACTTGACTTTCAGGGTATGTGGGATCAATATTTACCTCTGGTAGAATTTCCCTATAACAATATCTTCCATTCGAGTATTCATAAGGCACTATATGAAGCGTTATACGGAAAGAGATGTCACACACCAACTATTGGGATGACATTTGTGAAATAAAACTTGTAGCCCCAGAACTGGTGGAGGAAACAATAGAAAAGGTGAAGGTAATCCAAACCCACATCAAAGCAGCTCAATGCAGGCAGAAGAGCTATGCAGATAATCGAAGAAAGGATTTGGAATTTTAGGCCAGTGATCATGTTTTCTTGAAGGTATCTCCATGGAAGGGAGTCATAAGTTTTGGTAAGAAAGGAAAATGGAGTCCCAGGTACATCGGACCTTTCTAAATTCAATAACTAATTGGGGTTGTAGATTACCGATTGGCAATGCCGTCAAGTCTCTCCAAAGTTCACGATGTGTTCCACGTATCACTGTTGAGGAAATACATGCCTGACCCAATGCATGTACTCACCTATGGGGAATTAGAACTGGAACCCGATCTGCCTTATTGCGAAGAGACCGTCGAGATTTTTGATACGAGAGAACAAGTACTGAGAACCCGGATGACTAGTCTGGTAAATGTCTTGTGGAGAAACCATAAGATAGAAGAGGCAACGTGGGAACCCGAGGAACTTATGATAAAGAACCACCCAAGTCATTTCATGCGATAGTATTCTAGAAATTTAGAGGACAAAATTATTTGAAGGAGGGGAGAATGTACCTCCTCAAGCATCTACGGTACGCTTCTCTTTGAATAATGCAATAGCGTGTGTTGTACACAACATCGAGTTCTAACACACCACAACCAATCAAACTAGCCGTTATGAATAATAATACATACTTTTTCAAATTTTATAATTTTTATCTCTCAAAATGGACTTCATTTTTTGGATTCGGAGTATTGAATTTAACCTAAGGTGAATTTTTGGTACTTTTCGGATAAATTTAATATTTTGATGAATAGTGAAAATTACTAAATTTTAATTAAAAACAACTTTTTTAATCAAAATAATTAATAGTGATAAATTATTAATTTGAGTGTTTTTAAAGAATATTTAGAATATATTTTTACCATTTAATACAATTTTAGTTATTGGACATACTTTTACAATTAAACCGAACATAAACAAGTTTCAATCTTTTGATAGTTATTATATCTTAAAAACACACTTTTTGTTTTGACAGCGGGATTTAATTTTAAATTAATTTCTGCCACTTCTGTGTTTTGAATTTGGTAAAATGGATTTCATATTTGGAATCAGGATGTCCAAATTGTGTAAATAGGTAACTTTTATTTTTAGATATTTTGAATAATTACTTCGGTAAATATTTTATTTACCATGGTTAAAGGGTAAATCTGGTAAATAAGTGTTAAACAAATAATATTATAATAATACTAAATTACCCTAAAACATGTCTTATCCATATTGGTAGATACATGTCCGACCATGGGCTTCTTTGGGTTTATTTTGGAACCCCATGGAGCCACCTTTAGGTGATAGGGACACTTTATTTTAAATAAGTTAAAATAAATACAGAAATGACATAAGCATATATCTTTTAGAAAAACAATTTTTGAAAAGAGTTATATATGTTTTATTTTAGACTATAAATATTCATTAGAAAGATAAAACTATTTACTACATAATTGTATTTTATTTATAATTTTTAGACATTAAATAATTCAATTTATTTATGACACAATGAAGATGCAGTAATTACCATAACAGTAAAAAATTAAAATAATTGACATTATAAATACAAAAATAAATTTATTTTGAGTCTTTTAATTAATTTAAATAATTTTATAGGATAATATAACATATTAGGATTTATTTAATGGAAATTGTTTGAAGTAATAATTCTGTTATGATTTTCACAAAAATCAATTTTCCAAATAGTGTCAAAATTGACATAAAATAGTTTATAAAAAAATATTATATTATTAATTGATATTAAATTCCTAAAAATCTAAGGTCCAGACAAGAGACTTATATCATGATATTTGTATCATTAATGGACAACTTGGGGGTCTCTTGGATGTATATATTATGTTTATTAACCATATAATATAAAAATACAAAGAGACATTGTAAAAGTGAAACTAATTAACTAAGAGTTAATACTTAAAGATAAGGTTAATATAGTAACCCAAACCGGTCTAAATCCTATTGGTTGAGTGGTTTTCGACCCATCCCCACATTAAACTCTAAATAATCCACCTTGGATCCTGTAGAAATTGAATATGAATTTGTTATAAAATAATATTTCTAGCTTTTCCAAAGGTGCCCCTCACCCCTCTTATAAAAGGGCACTCCACCTTCTCATTAATTCACACCTTAAAAGCCATTTGGATCGGCCAAACTCTGCCCAAATACTCTCTCAACTTCCCTCACTACAACCTATAGGTCCTATTTTGATCATAAAGCCAACCTAATGATCCCTTTTGATCAAATCAAAAGGAAGAACCCAAAGAAGAGGTAATGATTGCACCACCATTTTTCATGTTCCTTTCTTCTTCCACTTCTTCATTCTTTGTTATTACCATTCTAAAATAATAAATCCAGTATCTTATATATACTGTTATTTTATTATAAATATGGTACAACCATATTCAGTATTCTATCCATCCTTTGAATAACATGTCACCATACGTGCGTACGTACGGCTTACCGTCTCCACGTCGTGGTGTAATTGTTATTGAATAAATTATTATTTGGATGGGTATAATAATGATGTTAATTAATTTAAATAATAAATATAACATGATAATGTTTCTGTATATATCATATACCATCATATTATATATTATTTGAATATCAAAAGAATGATATTGTCGCTCGTGTGTACGTACGAACTGCCGTCTCCATGAATGCGATGAGATTCATTTTCCATCGTATCCATTCAAGTATAATTCTCATTTGATGATTAATAA
Organism: Viscum album; assembly: GCA_963277665.1. Taxonomy (NCBI): domain Eukaryota; kingdom Viridiplantae; phylum Streptophyta; class Magnoliopsida; order Santalales; family Viscaceae; genus Viscum; species Viscum album. The sequence continues at coordinate 625,797,914 of OY728134.1, read as the reverse complement.
TAGTATATAAGGACTTGATATCATTCTGTATATGATTAAGATAAATCCTATCCATGATAAACGTGGTTTACGTAACAAAACATATAAAATAAAATGAGTAAGTTAACTACCGAAACAACGATAATACTAAGATATTATTAACAAATCAATGTTAAAAGATCATATATGATATCATATTAATGTATATGATTCTTGTATAATTTAATATCAATTATTTCACCATTATACAGGAGGTTAACCTACCCTAAACCAATGAAAAGTACAAGGTAATGGTTTATTTCACAATCTCTTCATTATCTGAGGTTGTTTATACGTAATAATCTACTGGGATCTCTTTATTATCCACATCCATGTATCTTAAAAATGTATTTCAAAACATTTTTAATATTTACAAGAGTATGGGTTAAAGTCATTTATACCCTTGTTTGACTTTTTATAAGAGGTTTATAAAGGAATCTTTCCGTCGTTTTCCAAACAAGGTGCTGTTTAACATTTTTAAAATAATTAAGGTAAGAATGTTTTTTTAACTTACACGGCGGGTGTGGCTATTTTCTGCCATTATAAAATAGTCGAAGATTCCCTTACAAGATTATAAGAATATTTTCAAAGAAAATGTTTTATCTTATAAATATATGACTCTTAAATTATTTCAAAATAGAACAAGATTTTTCTCTAAAAAGAGTTTTGATTTCATCTATGTCAACATCCTTTGATGGATTTTACGCTTATTTGAAGTTGATTTATTATGATACAAAACTTCTATATTGTATTGAATGTTTTGTGATATGTTTTACTGTGGATGAGTTATTTTTATACCATTCCTAGTTTATGGATGAAGTATTTATATTTCTTATGCTAGTTTTAATACGAATGTTTATGTTATGTTTAATCCTTTTCATATGGGAATGAATTGGACTTAATATGTGACGGGTGGAGCCCGCTATAGCTCCTCGATGCATCGGTAGGTTTCATGAGACAACATAGTGTCTTGGCACAAGGCCTTGACAAAATCTTATTTGTATTCTTGGCATGAGGCCTTGGCTATGTGGTTATGATAGTCTAACATTATGCATTCCATCATTATGAAAGTGGTTATTGATATTGCATGTGAATATTCGATTAGTAGAATATACATGTGAATAAGTAAATGGAATTATTTCATTTTTTTCATACTATGTTTAAGTTCAAGTTTAAAAGGCTTTTGTTTTAGTTATACTTTACCTTAAATGTTTATTCTTATTTATGAATGTTTCCGCTATATTTTTATCCTTACTGGGCATTTGAGGTCACCCCTTTTCTATGTTTTATTTTTCGCAGGATGTGAAGAAGTAATTTATGAATGACCGTCAGGGATAGTATGAGGGGATAAGAGTGTGGAATATGGAGTCTATATTGTTGTAGTTTTCATTTTATGATGTAATGTAAACTTTATTAATGTATATAGTTATTCCAAGGCTACTAAACTAATCGGTCTTTCAAGACATGATCTTTCTTTTGATCATGCCAATGTTATGTAATAATGAACCGACTAAGGGTAACTGGGGTCAGGGAATTACATTCATTATCCAAAATGGTTGGCCAACATTGTCCCATAGAAGCATAATAAAGGGAAAATAAGATTTTTCATTGATTTTAGAGATCTTAACTTGCATTGTCCCAAACATGACTTTCCAGTTCCCATTATAGAGCTTTTAATTGATGCAACTACTGTATATGAAGTTATTTCCCTCATGGATGGCTACTATGGATATAATCAAATCCACATGTCCCCAGAAGATGAAAATTCTATAGCCTTTAGAGCCCCTCAAGGTTTGTTTTTCTATCAGATAATTCCATTTGGATTATAGAATGTAGGTGCAACATATCAACGTGCCATGCACCATATCGTCAAACCATTCTTTGAAAAATTTGACAAATAATATGTGGATGATTTGGTGGTTAAATCCAGACAAAATTCCAATCACTTGGCTGATCTAGAGACCATATTCAATAAACTTAGACAATACAATTTAAAGATAAACCCCTTGAAATGTTCTTTTGGGGTAGCCTCTGAAAAATTCCTCATCTTCATTGTACGTCATCATGGCATCAAAGTTGATCTTGAGAAAACAAAATCAATCCTTGGCATGTCACCTCCTCAAAATTTTAAATAATTATGAGGACTCCAATGAAAATTGTCCTATATTTAGGGATTCATTGTCAATTTAGACGGTAAGTGTTTAGCCTTCATTAGATTAATGAATAAGGGAGTCACTTATCAATGGATTGAATACTTCCAACAAGAATTTGATACCCTTAAGAAATATCTCTTGAGTCCACTAGTATTAATGCCACCTATGGAAGAAAGACCACATATTCTTTACGTGACAGGTTTAGAGTGATCACTGGTTTCCTTCCTTTCCCCAAATAACAATTTTGGGAATGAAAACAACATTTACTATCTAATTTGAACTATTATTGATGCATACAATCAGTTTTCAAGTATTGATAAGTACTTCTTGGAACTAATATTTGTAGTTGATAAATTAAGGCACCACCTGAAACATCATGAGGTCCAATTTGTGTCTTGAAATAACCAGCTTAAATTTATCCTCAGTCGTCCAATGCTTACAGGGTGTATGGCACAGTGGGTAGTTATTTTGCAACAGTTTGATATCTAGTTTGTGCCTCAAAATCATAAAATGGATAAGATCTAGATGACTTCCTTGATAAACAACCATCCGTAGAAGATACATCATCGAGTATTGAACTTACTGATGAAGAGGTATTCTTTATCCAAGAGAATTCACAAACATAGAAAATGTACTTTTATGGTGCCTCCTGAAGTCCAATCGGGAAAATAATGGAAAACCCTAAACCCAAAAAAGTTGGGTTTGGAATTGTACTTATCTCCCCAGAAAAGGTAGTGTTGCCTTATTCCTTCCTGAAGTAGGAAGTAGGAACCAACAATGAGGAAAAACGTCAAGCTCTTATCATAGGCTTGGAATTGGAACTTCAGGTACAGGTGAACCACTTGAAAGTCAAAGGTGCTTCAGAGTTGGTAATCAAACAAATAAATGGTGATTATACTATAAGAAAAGAAGAGTTAATCCCTTCGTGTGATTACATTAGAGGGTTAATGGATAAATTTTCCTCATAGTTGACATTGTGTTATGTCCCCTAATCACAAAACTCCCAAGATGATGAACCGGATAAAGTAGCTACAACCTTGGTAGATCCAAATTGGGGTGAGACAATCATCAATATAGCCCATCGTCGTGTGGTCTCACCTTTCGTTCAAACTAGATTGGAAGAAATTAATGAAATTATCCTTATTTATAATCCATATGGTCATACCACAGGATGGAGAACAACCATTATAGAATACCTTCAAAATGGGGTACTTCCACCCAATAGAGTTGAAAAAGAATATATCCAACGATGAGAGTAAAATTTTACTCTTTACGATTGTCCAGATCACCAAGAGATCCTATAAAACTAAAGATTTTATGGAATCCTTTTCTGGTGTATTGATGGAGAAGAAACTACAGCTGTGAGGAAATAAGTACATTTAGGAACTTGTGGTGCTCACTAATCTGGGCATAAGATTTATGATCAAATTTGAAGGATTGGATAGTTTTGGCCTTCAATGATGCATGATTGCACAGATTTCACTAAGAAATGTCATCCCTACTAAGTTCATGCTAACATCATTCATCAACCCAAGAAGTTGTTACATATAGCTAAATAATCCAAGCTATTTGCCACATAGGGAATGCATATAATAGTGCCTTATCCTCTAGCTACGACTAAGCAGTACAATTATATTATTACTACTAGTAACTTTTTCTCCAAATGGATTGTGGAAATACCTCTCAATGAATTCAAAGCCAAAATCATTATTAGTTTTTTAAAAACTAACATAATCACTATATTTGGCGTCCCTCATACTATATTGACAGAAAATGGCACCAATTTCTCTTCTGTTGAGGTAACAATTTTATATTAGGAGCATAATATCAAATACAACCATTCATTTCACTATCATGTAGCTACCAATGGACAAATAGAGGACTCAAAAAAGAATCTATCAAATATACTCCAGAAGATGGTGGATTAAGATAAGAAGTCATGGCCTGACAAACTTTAGTTTTCTTTATGGGCTTACAAGATTACTACTCGTACTACCACTCAGACTTCCCCTTATTCATTAGTTTATGGAACAAAAGAAGTTTTTCCAATTTAAATTCTATTTCCTTCACTCAAAGATGCAATCTATTATCAGTTTTCTATAGAAGAGAAGTCTCAGAAACAATTTTATGAGTTGGAACGATTAGATGAAAAAATATTTCATACTTTCCATCATTTAGAAGTCTATCAGAATAGAATAGAGCAAGATGTTAACAAGAAAGTTCACCTCTGTTCATTTCTTCATGGAGAATTGGTATTGGTCCTCAGGACTCCAATGATACCAGGAACGAAACCTCCAAATCATGAGCCAAAGTGAGAAGGACCTTATTTCATACATAATGTATACTCAAATGGAGATTATTCCTTAATCTCAATGGATGAAGTGTGTATTACAACTCCAACCAATGTAGGATTGTTGAAGAAATACTTTGTGTAATTGCACACAACATCCTTACTACGTGACTCTAAACAGAATAGAAAAAAGTCCATGTTTCTGGACATTAAATTGCATAACAATTATAAGATTCCTTGTTGCATGACAATAAAATGTGTAGCATCATTTTCCTTGTCGCAAGATGTTAAAATTCATGACATCATTTTTCCTCGTTACACGGAAATAAAATTTATGGATAACATCTTCTATACTTGATGTTAGGAGCCTCCACATGCAAGAATCATTTTCATCATTGCTGGTCTTTTGTGGAACATGAGTCCCTTTCTTCCCTATGTCTATGTCAGATCTTCATAGGGACCTCATTTCAAGAACTATGTGTGGCTTGATTCTCATCTATTTGAGATGCATAGAGATGCCTGGATCTCCAATAAACGGCCCAGCTGCAACCACAAAATTATTCATATCATTTCCTCCTCCTGTATATGAATCAGATATATAAAGAGTGTTCCCTTAATATAAATGGTTCGATATTTATACCATTTTGTATCTTAAGGTTAATCATTCTTCTAAAACATGTTTAATTCCCCTATTTCCCACATCAAACTCGATTAGTGTGAGAAATGATTGTTCAATAACTACGTTTGGATTTATTATCATCTATATGATATACGTAGAGATGCCTAGATCTCCAATATTGGGCACATCCATGATAAAAAGATCCCCTTTATTCCTTATGTAAGAATCAAAACCTGCATCGGAAATTTTTAAAGAACTACATATGGCTTGATTCTTTCCCCTACAAAGATATGTAGTTACACATGGGTTTTATTCCTTGGTCTAGCTACAACATGTCTTTCATTTCATGTCAGTTCATCTTTATCCTTACAGCATGATGTTAAACTGCACAGAAATCAAATAACTACGTTTGGATTGATTCTTGCTCTAGTGAGAAAGGGTCATATGCCTCGACTTAGCCGTCACTTAATCAAAATACCCTTATTTGTCACTTGTGTCACCTTTGTGTTATAGAAGAAGCATTTACTACTCTTTGTTTCTCACACCAAGAATATCTCACGTGGTATTTGGAATTGGGTAAAAATATTTTATGTAAAAATAAGGTTTCTCAATTACTTTTAGGATTATAAATGTTTTTTACTGCATGAATTAAAACAGTATAGTAGAATGTCCTCACTATATGACTCTAAACTACACAATGAAAAATTGATTCAAAGGAAATAGAGAAAGTCTCTATTTTTACATATGAGTCAGAACTATGTAAAGGACTTAAAACTCATGGACAATATTGAATCAAATATTTCTCATGTGCATTGAGCATAACCCCTTTCATATTTCACACTATTAATCTTGAATATTTTCAAATCATCATAATCTTTTTTACAGTTTTTGGTGACTGAGTCTCTGATATCTGAGATCTCTTTTTCTTGATTATGCAGTACGTTCCCCTAGGTGGCCTTGCATAAAATTTTCCAACATAACGGGCTTGTCAGTTAAATGATTCAACTATTTTGATATGCAGCATATGCCCCTGTTATACCAACATAATACATCACCCATAATGGTTTTGTCAAATGAGGGTAATTTCATTCTTGGTTAATGTTTCTTTTTGCCCAATTAAAAAATTGATAATAGTATACAAGAATATATTTTTTAAATAAGTTATTCATCTATATTTTTCCCATTACTATTCTCGCAATGTAAAAGTCATCAAGACTATGGTTTACACATTTCCCACTATATTTGTTCAACGAAATATGAAATAACCTTGGATACATTAACCATATATTATATATTGTTTCCATCTTTGGTCCTAGTTTAATGACCTTAAACTACAAACAACATACTTACTACGTTTGGGTCAGACCTTCATAGAAATAATATTCCTCTAATTATTTGGAAATAATGATTGTAAATACTCTCTTCATATTCAGGTACCTTTCTTTATAAACCAAGCTCTTTTCTTTGGAAAATTTGAATCTCCATAAACATTCTTCAAATTTTAGCAATAGAATGTCAAACTTTTGAGAGATCCTTTGGCTGACTATGCAGTATGTGCCCTTAGGTGGCCTTGCATATGTTGCCTATATAATATAACTATCGGTAAAAATATTACACTATTTGTATATGCATCATATTCCACATTTGGCCCAGCATAATACTACCCCTATAATTGGTTTTTCAAATAATGGTAACTTTTTTCTTGGAAAAGACTTTCCCTAATGACTTTATCCCTTTTGTTCCCATATCAATTTTCAAATATAGAAATTCCAAAACCAAATTTTACATTTCTTCCCTTCCATACTTGAATATGGTAATATGTTTCAAAAAAAATTATCAAGAAATCATGAGAGTCTCTTACCATTGGTCAAAGCTAAAGAACTTAAATTAAAGCCACAAAATGTCCTTACTTCATGACATAAAACTGAACAGTACAATGTCCTCACTGCATGACTTAAAACTTCATAACATGATATCTGAAATTTTCCTTTCTAACAAATTGTAACAATTCCTCACACACCAAATTTGTGTAAAAGTGGGTTTTTTATTCCTGACATGTGTTGGCATAGATAACCATTTATTCTCAAAATCAATTTCCTTGTCAAAACCACCCAATGTGTTCTTGAGTCACCCAAACCTTATTTTCACTTTTCTATCAATAGTAAAATGTTAAATTCTGAAGAGCTCTTTTTCATGACTATGCAGTATATGCCCCCAAAGGACTTGCATAAAATCTTACAACATAACAGGCCTATTAGTCCAAAGATTCCACTATTTGGCTATGCAGCATATGCTCTAGTCGGACCTGAATAACACAACCCTCATAACAGTTTTGTCAAATAATGGTAACTTCATTCTTAGAAGAGGCTTCCTTTATATTTATACATGTTTTAAATTTCGTGACCATAAAAATTATGACTCAAGATTCCCCTTGGTAATATTTAAAGAATATTATAGAAATTCATTGCCACTGAGTCTTGTTTAGAATCTAATTTCAAAATTTATAGTCAATAATGCATGACCTTAAACACTAGCCCATTGTAGTACAACATGCGTGAGTCTAAACATCCAACAACAAGAGACGTGGTACTCAATATATTTGAAACCCGAAAAGGAAATTCTGGACAAATCACAACTCACTAAATGTACATTTGGTATAGTTTAGGCAATATTGAGCAATAAAAAGTGAATAGATACAATGTTTGTGGGGTTGTCTATATAACCCTAGTAAAATTCAAACTACGCTCCATAGGCCCCACGACTTAATAAAAAATTAGAGCACCTGTCAAAACATGACGTAGCTCCAAATCTAACCAAATGATGTTGGAATTCTTCAAGGTTCCCCACTTTTACCTTGGAACAGGTTTATATTCATTCCGAACGAATCAAATTCTAGTGGGGGATTTTGTAGACACCATGAAATGTGTTCAATGCACTTTTCCACAAAAATTCTCCAACCAGGCTCAAAAATTTCATTGTGAGACTCTTATTTTTTCATGGTGGTCCTTGACGGTAGAAAAGGCACCAACCCAAAGGGATATGACCGTAGACCGACAAAGATCCCAAGCAAGGGTGTGGGGGCGTAGCCCCCACAGTATTGTGCAATTATATTGGAAAATTCCTCAATGAGGCACCCAAGGTACCCATGTGAAAATAAATACACACCACCATGTTTGATATAAATGAATTAATTATTTTTTCTATGTCCTAAAAGCATCTCCCTGGTATAGCTGAAACACCATCGGTGCACAAGGTACTTGCATGCCACTATCAAGCACACAAGCCACTTGCATTCCAAAACTATTTTCACCCAGGGTCCTATTTTTTCTTACAAATAGACCCTTGGGGCATTCACATGTATGGAAGAATTTCTGTGAAGCCTAATTGCTACTCTGGTGACCCTAGTGTTTCTCCCACGTACTCCGAAACATTCAAGGTAGTTATTTAACACCTAAAGAGGAGGAATTGAAGGAGGACCATAGGGAATAAGTCCTTTTAATTTTTGAAAATCATAAAACATGTGCACCTAAAGAACCCAACCTCCCCAAAATCGAAACACTTGTGCGCCACCTATTCCTCTCATAGGAACTTGAGCACCCCACTTCTAAGAATACTTATAAATACTCTTGAAGGCTTCAATCAGGTCTCTTCAAAGTATTAAAATCCCATTTTTTCATCACATAAGTGAAAATCAGGTCTCAGAAGACTACTTTCACACCCATACATATACACCAATATTTACTTGGTCTCCCATACATGATTCACCTACTCTTTTCAATCTACAATCCATTATGACCTCTTCAAATCCTTTCATGGTAAGGTCCTTCTTCATTGACTCCCTTGATTAGAAGGGATTCAGTTAAGACCCCCACCAAAACCTCATAAATTATCAAACCTTTAGGAAAGGAACATCAGCATGTCTCTCATTTGGGATTTTATTTCCGCAGTAATAGGTTTCCAACATTTTTTTCACAATGGGGTTACGATTCATGGAGTGTTTGTGGGTTTGTATATCCACAGTCACATGGACCACTCTCTTAGGAGCAGTGTTGGGATGTTCTTAATTTGGTGGATTAGATTTTTGGTTTTGTACTCCCATTTTATTCTCGAAGACTAGGAACCTCAGGTCTCTAGTTGGGAAGGTACGGTTCACAATTTATTTTCCATTAAAGCAATGAAGATATATCCCTCCCCTACTGAGATCCACTATGGAAACCATCCTGGTGTAAGCCCATAACCTTTCAAGTAGGAGGTTCTAGTATTTCTCCCATCTACTTCCTTCACCTTCACTCCTTCCTTACATTTTACCCTTGTCCATTGTAAAGTAAATGGAGGGAAGGCTCGTCACGTCACCCTCCTCTTGGGTCGACTTGACCTCGTCCACCCTATCCACCGTAGGTGTGCCCTATTCTTCCAGTGGAGGAGGAAATGTGTGGGTGATTTGTTGAATTTTTGACATATTCTTGTTTCTCACACAGAGCATGACTCATGTGAGCTTATATATTTTTCATTATTACAACATTTTCACAATCTTGAACTATGAGAACTTTTATTCCTTTTTAAACTAGGATACATAGGATGCCTGCTTGATGACCCGAGATTAAAAAGGTTTCCCTTCCAAAAAAGGCTCACCCAATCATATCCCCTCAAATGGGAATATTTTTATGTATAAGACCCAACAAAATCAATGAACTACGAGAACTATGATTCCCATCATAATTGGGATATGTAGGACACCTTCTCAGGGCCTGATCTCAATGGATATCCTCTTCAGGAATACATCCCTAGTTCCCTTAATCTGGGAATCCTCCTTAGGAATAAGCCCCAAATTAAACCCCCAAGTCATCAAGGCATCCTTTTCAGGAAGTAATCCCAAAAACATTTCTCTCGAACGACTATACTATCCTATGAGATGTATCGAACTACGAGGGATTTGATTCCTATCCACATGGGATACTTATGAATCCTCCTTGAGGTTCAATCCCGACACTTCAAATCAACCATGTTCTTCATGGGAAATATTATCAACAGGGTATAACAATACTTGGAGACCCATATATTTTCTTGTTTCCTTGGCCTGCTTTGGCATAAGTCAGAAGTCAAACACTGACCAAGCACATTTTTCTTATATGTCCTTACAACATGACATTAAACTGTATGTATAGGTCCTTATAACATGACCTTATAAGTAATGACGTGTTCCGTTAAGTGGAACCGAACTACGAGGGTTATGATTCCTTTCCCAAGGATATGTAGGTAGCCCATTTTATGGGTATGATCCCTATATTAGAACAGAAATTCATCTTCTAGGATGAAAACAAATTCTAGAGTGCCCCACTGAGTAGCTTAAAAATTAGTATCATTACTGGAATGATTAAAATAATATCTAAGTATTATTTTAGTAGATACTGTCAATGGAGAACCTAGAATGCATATAGATATCTACCTTAATGAAGAACCTATAATACATACAGATGATTCTAAATTTCACACATAGTAATAAGTGATTGAAAATTCCAAGGGGAACCTATGTGATACATGGTGAATTAATAAGGATTCATGAATATATCTTAAATTTATAAACAGTATCCCAGAGTATACAATAATTCCTCCATAAAGGGTGTGATGAGTCTGACATCCCATAATATCTACCAATGCACGTTCTTAAGTATCATAGAAGTTCAAACACAACGAATTCCTTCCTTTAGAAAATATGTCCCTTTTGGATAAAGAACTATTGGATGTTTCTTGTTCCATGAATAAATCCAATGGAAACAGCCTGGAAGAAGTGATTCTTAAACTAGAACACACATTTAAAGGAACAATGAAATAATATCCCATGATATGGGAATCAAGCCAAACATAGATCTTGAGATTATGTGTAGTTTAACATCATGCAAGACGAAAGGCATTTGTGGTTCAGCTGCACCAGTACACATCCTACCAAGACCACTATGGCCATGTGAGTCATTCTGGATGTGAGAAACAAGGAGTAGTGATGAGATTTTCCTAGTACAAGGAGTCACACATTAGGGGTAATGGAACACTAGGTGAATTAAATCCCAATACCATTGATCTTACTTCTTAACGCACATAGATGTGCAGAGGTGTAAGATTGAGTATGTTGGAATTCTAGTTGAACATAAGGGGTGGAGAAATGTGAATCATGTCACCCAATATCTGGATCGCAATGATTGTGGAATGAAAATAAAGGATAATTATTAAAAATGTTCAAAACACAACATCAATTTCATGTTATAATGGAATAGGGAGAGACAAATGTGGGTCAACCGCTGACCATGTTTGAAACATGAGACGTGTCACAAAATTTCATTTGAGGTACTATAGGGTGTTGGCCCATGATGATAGGTGGGCCAATGTGGTGTGATACCAGGCTATAAATGGGGTCCCTTCAGATGTGGAAGAGGATGGGTATCCAAATAAAGGTATCGTGAAGTGTGGAAATGAATTGAGGGACTTTCCATGTGAAAATTCCACACTTTGGGCTATTTTTCATGGTGTATTTGAGTACATTATTGAGACGCGTCAGATAAATGGATTCGAACCCATTTCCAATGATAAGGGTCATAGGGACTCAAACTCCTGGTATAAAGTCATATAGTTAACCATTATGAGGGAACATGTCTTAATGGAATGTGCATAGGGTGGTGAAGTAGCCAAACCCAATGCACAGTTTCAATAGGAAGATATTAGTTTATGGTCATAGAACTCAGACCAGGTTGGGAAGAGACAAGGGAGACACATGGTGTGGTTGTTTCAAAACTCTTCTTGAATGAGAACATATATTCCACACCACATCACAACCCTCTAATATATTTTAGGACAAGGGTCCAGAAAGAGGACAAGATTTGAGATACCTAGGCTGGACCCGAAGACAAAATATCTTGGTGTTCCTAGGCATCCCATCAGGATGGGAATCGTTTTGTACATAGTTCAAATGGTAAGATCTTATATTATTGTCATATAACTCAGACCGTAAGAGAAAATCTAAATGGATACACATGGTATGGTTGTTTCAAGACTCGGTGTGAATGAGAAAAGTAGGAGTCAGTATCACACCATGTGCTCCCAGCTGAGATTTTAGGTTGAGGGACAAAAAACAAAAGCTGGGTTGGTGCTGATGGAAATTGGTCATGTGTTATAATGTATCTGATTATGATTTGAATCAATTCATACATAGTTATGGAAGATGTAGTGGTAGGGTACTAATGCGAGGGGTAATATAGTCATGCAGGTCTGGCCCATGCATAAAATGAAGGGGCATTTGATGGATCTCATTTTTCCTTTAGAGTGGATGTGTGTTTTGTATGAAGCAAAAAACCTGGTATAGATAATTGAGGCATTTCTACAAGAACCAAGAAATTTTTATTCCTTTAAAAAATGCAATGGTGGAAAACTGATACCAAATATGAGGTCCCCTCAAGTGAGGACACCACAATGTAGTGTCATTTTTTGTTATGAGTCCAGGAAAATAATGTCATAGTTTTAGGGTCATATGATAGGAACATCCCATACATTTTAACATCGTGAGGCTAAGAAACAATAGTTTAAGGTCATATGGGACTAGGAGGCATAGTTTGAGGTCATATGACTTGGATGCATACAGAAGAATGAGGTTTTAGATGGAATGTGCAAGGTGTGATAAAGAATAACTGATGTGAATGATGACCAGGTCCACACCACACCATGCAAAAATCCAGAGGAGACACATCAGGCAGAGGGGATGGAATAGATCAGAGGATACAGGGTTGGACCCGAAGACTAAATATCTAGGTTTTCCTATGTATTCCATAAGGATGGGAATCAATCCATACATAGTTCTGAGAGTGTAGTTTAACAACATGCGAGACAAGAGCCTGGAGGGACTATCTCCTAATAGTGGAGTACGTGGTGTGGATACTACATACCCGACTCGAATAAGGGAAGGATGAAGTTTTCCCCACATACTCCACACCATGCAGTCCTATATGAGTCTGGGAGAAAACTCTGAACAAATGAGATAATTAGTGGGGTATGAGCTCGACCCAAAGACCAAATTTTTGGGCATTCCTACATTTCTCATAGAGATGGGAATCAATCCATACCTATTTCTTAAAGTTCTATGCAGTTTAAAGTCACATGACAAGGACGTGGAGAGATCTTAGTTTATGTTCGTAGAGTTCATACAAAATGAATTGAGACCCTTCCAAACAGACGTAAACCTTGACCAAATCCCTAACCCCACATGAGTTGCTCTTGATGTGGGAAACAAGGGAGGATAAGTTCCTCACAAAACATGGAATACAGATGAATGGGGATATGGTGTGGAGCCTCTAATGACACCACACCATGGATTCATCTTCTTAACACACAAAGGAGCACTAAGGGATAACACCAAGAGTGTCGAAATTCCACTTGGACATGATGTTGTGGAAAAGGATTTGAATCACACAACCAATATTTTAAGGCTTAATGTAGGTGGTGTAATGATGGAGGATGACTATTGACTGTGTTTGAAACACACATGCATATCATGTGACCTGAAACGGGAAATGAAAATGAGCATCGACCGATGACCACATTCTCAACATGGGACTTGTGTCGAATTATCATTTAAATGTTTTTGGGACGTTGGCCCGAGATAGTAGGAGAGCCATAGGGCCTATCATCCATGTCTTTCAAGGGTCCTTTCGGATGTGAAATATGATGTAAATACTAAATAATGGGGAAATAAAACATGAAAATGGGAGAAAACATGTCTATGTAGAATCCAACACTCTAGGTCCTGAACCAGAGTGCTCCTGGGCATGCTGGCGAATTTCCAAAGTGGGTTGAGGGGACCAATTTGAGAGAAATTGACTCTATAAGATGAGTGGAGGAAGGTTATTTAGGGCTTTCAAGAGGGAGGCACGTGGCATGGCTATTGCAATCCTATTGTGAATGAGGACACAAGCCCATACCACACTACATACCCCCTCCTGTTAAACTCAGGCCAGGGGGAAAAAAGAAGAGGAGGTTTCTATGAAATAGGTATATACCCAAAGACAAAAATTTTGGGCACTCCTACATATCCCATGAGTATGGTAATCAATTAATATTTAGTCCTTGAATATGTCATGCAGTTCAACATCATGCAACATGGATGAAGATAGGAGGGGGTAGCTCGACGAGGAATGTGTGTGGCATGGAGAATAACCTGACATGAATTAGGGTGTAGTTCTACATAATCCACTCTATTCATAATTCTCATGTATAAATAAATCCAAGAGGCTGAGATAAAGGATAGATGAACCTAGGATAGACCTAAAGAAAAAATTCTGGGTTTTCCTACGTATCCCATGAGGATGGGAATCAAGCCAAACATAGTTCATGAGATGTTGTGCAGTTTAACGTCATGTGACAAGTAAATGGTAGATATTAGTTTATGTTCATAGAGAATATACTATAGATTCCTAGTTTAATGTCATGTCCATAGGACATATGGGTGGAAAGGATGAATCCTCGTACCTGTCATTTGGGAGACTGCAAGACGGAAACAATGATTAAGGATTACTACTGACTGTGATCGCAACATAGTGTTTGTATCGTGTGACTGAGAATGGGGGAAAATAATTGAGCATCGACCATTGACCATATTCACAACATGGTACTTGTATCAAATTTTCATCCCAAATCCTTAGGGATGTTGGATCAAGATTGTAGGAGATCCCTAGGTCCTAGCATCCATACTTTTCGGGGGTCATTTTGAATGTGAAAGGTCATGGAAATCCAATTATATTAAATGTAAAGCATGGTGGTACCTATGAAATTTATTGTATTGAAGCAAGGATGATAGATGAAGGAGGGATGTGACATGGGGATATGTGTGGCATGGAAAAAATATCCCGACATGAATGAGAACACGAGGTCCATACCACACCACACAATCCACAATATGAACTTGGGTCAGGGGCTGAAAAGGTCGATGGACCTGAGGCTTGGCCACAGACATAAATTCCCAGCCAACATGATTTTTATCATCATGCAGGATGAGTAATTTGTAGTTTTACATCCTTATGTTTGGACGGATCATGCAATTTAACATCATGAAGTGAGGATGGTAGAGATCTTAGTTTATGTTCATAGAGTTAGGACCTTAATCATGTGACCCTTTATGTGGTCATTACCTTACCAAAGCTTCTAATCCCACATGAGAAATGATTAGTGTGGGAAACAAAGAATGGGATTAGGTTCTCCCCAACATATGATGGAACGACAATAAAGAAAAGTTATTGGGTGAGGTCAATACCAACCAATAAATATCTCTTCTCAAGGCATGACATTAGAAGGTATAAGAAGACAAAATGAATCACTACACCCAAAACATGGGGAATATAGAGGTAGAGAAAAAATGAAAGATGTCTTTTGAATGTGTTCAAAACAATGAATCCATATCATCTGACCTGAAATGGGAACAAAAAATGAGCATCGACCATGGACCATGTTCGAAACGCAGGACTTGTATCGAAGGGTCATTCAGAATCCTCCAGGATTTTGACCTGAAACAGTTGGAAAGCCTTAAGGCTGAGCATCTATATTGTTTATGGGTCCTTTGAGATGTGAAAGGATATGGAGTCCCAAATGATGGGATGCATAATGTGTAAATATTTCCATGCATTTTATGCGGGACAAGCGAAATAGGTGGAGATCTCCAAGGAGGGGAATACATGGTGAAGTCATGATAAACTTGGCTTGAATAAAGGAAAACAAATCATGTACCACACCGTGTGTTTCAAGAATCATCTGGGGAAAGAGGCCAGACCTAAGTGGAGATCATGAATTTTTGGGATGGGCCTACCGACGAAATGTCCCGGTACGTATCCCATTAGGATGGGAATCAAGCCATATGTAGTTCTAAAGGTTCCGTGTAGTTTTAAATTTTGTGCTGAGGACGTGGGGGATAGAATAACGTGTAGGGGAACATGCTTAAATCATCATAAAATCAACATGGGTTGGGCCAAATAACTCTACACTATATTTTTTCCAATTCTCGATGAGAACTATACCTAGGGTAGTCAAAGAGAAGAATTTGGGGGCTCGAATTTAAGATGAGGCATCTAAGCATTCCTACGTATCCTATGAGGATGGGAATCAAGGAATACATTGTTCTTGAGATTCTATACAGTTTAATTTCATGTGACAAGGACATGGTAGATCTTAGTTTATGGTTATAGATCTTGAACCAAAACGGTATATCTACCGCTCACAGTTTAACGTCATGAAAGACGAAAAAGCAGTTTAACGTCATCCAGGACAGGTGTTGAGTAGTTTTACATCCTTAAGCTTGGATGCATAAAAAATTTTAACATCATGCTATAAATGAAAGAATATTTTAAGGTCATGTGGAATAATAATGGTATATCTGATGCTCGCAGTTTAACATCGTGCAGGAAGACAAAGCAGTTAAACGTCATGTAGGATGGGTGTTGAGTAGTTTTACATACTTCATCTTGGATGGATCACACAGTTTAATGTCATGTAGTGAGGAAGGAATAGTTTATGGTCATGTAGGATAGTAACTGTATATCTTACTCTCATAGTTTAATGTCATGAAAGATGAAAAAGGAGTTTAATGTCATGTAGGATGGGTTCTAAGTAGTTTTACATGCTTCAGCTTGGACGGATCACATAGTTTATTGTCCTGAAGTGAGAGAGGAATATTTTAAGGTCATGTAGGACCATAATGGTATATATTTCGCTCCCAATTTAACATCATACAGGATGAAAAATAATTTTAACATCATGCAGGATGGGTGCTATGAAGTTTTATGTCCTTTTTCTTGGATGAATCACATAATTGAACATCATGAAGTGAGGACGGAATAGTTTAAGATCATATAAGACCATAAACTACTCAAGAAAAGTACTGCTAGAGGAATTTGTAATTGGTGGGAGGAGTGATATGCTCACCATCCTTGATAACTAGGGTGTATGCGCTATTTGGGTAAACCATGTGAATGATTTAAGGTCCTTCCCATTTTGGCTCCAGTTAGGGTCGTTTCATGCTAGGTATCATTAGCGTTCTCTGGTCCAACACCATTTCACCATGAAAGAAATAGAAGAGATAAACATGCATGTTGAAGGCTCGGGCTATCTTGTTATGATTCCTCTCTAGATTGTGAAGGGCACAAAACATGTTCCCATCAAGTGCTTCTAGTTCAACCAGATGAAGTTTAGCTACATTATATGGCATCTTCTGATCAAAGACAATTGTGCGTAATGAAGGCAACTGAATCACGATGGTCAGGACAACCTATGTTCCCTACACCAGGGAATATGGGGTCACATGAGTGGAATTACGAGTCATTTTGTGATAATACCATAGAGCGTTGGGGAGTTTGTTTGACTAAATCTTCTTGTACTGACCAACCATATTTTTCAAAATGTTAGAGAGGGTTTTTTTATTCCTTGATCTGACCATTTTCTAGTGCATGATAGCGGGAGGTATGGTTAGAACAAATGTTTTAATGGGCATAAAACTTCTTTAGTTCGACTACCCAGAAGATTGTGATATTATCGATGGGGATAGGTTGAGTTACTATAAATTGATTGATGATATTGGAGCTCACACGCATCACAATACAATGGGCGTTGAACTCCTTGAGTAGAACTGTGTCTACCCACTTGGAAAATAAATCTATAGCGGTCAGGATGAACCTGCACTGGAAAATGATCACTGGTGGATATGGTCCCACGACATCGAGTCCCTAGACCACAAAGGTCCAAGATTACATGGTAGTGTGAAGAGTTTCTAGTGGCTGATTCATAACATTATCATGTATTTTTCACACATGGAAACTCTTGGAGAACTTGATGCAGTCACGAATCATGGTAAGACAAAAATACCCCAATCTCCAGATCGGGTGAGATAGTTTTAGCGCCATCTAATAAGACCCACAGGATCCAACATGAACTTCCCATATGACTTGAGAAATATCACCTCCTTGAATGTAATGGAGGAGAAACCCATCAAAACTGTGCCTATATATGATTTTCTCCAGACCAGGACCACTCTGAAGGGTGAACTGCAATTCACACAATCGGATTCACTCACACTTGGCTTGGTCTAATGGGAGATTACCATGATGAAGATACTTGATAAAGGGGGTCCTGAAGTTAGGAGTCACTTCCAACACAACAGTAGGGGGCCTTGGGGTCCTGACGTAGAGGCACTAGAAGTAAGGTAGTTTCCCTAATGCAATCATCGTTGTCTAGAGTAATGGGAGTGATGACTCTCTGATGTGCTACATAAATAATCATATCATCCTGGTCAGGCTCTGCAAGAGATTCTGCCAATCAAGCCTAGGTTTTGGCTCGACTGTTCTGGGACCGAGGGACATGAGTAACTTCTAGACAACATGGGAACTAGTCCATCAGTTGGAGGGTACATTCTAATAGTTGCACGAGCTCTGACTTCCTGATGACACAATCACCGTTGATCTTATTGATGACTATTTTGGAGTCCACATTCACTTGTAGGTGGGGAACATCAATCTCAAGGAACAACTTGAGACCATTAAAAAGATACTAGTACTCTGCCTCATTGTGGGTGCAACCTTCCAATAGCCGGAATGAATATGGCAGAACGACATGTGTTGGTGTGATAAAGACGATACCTAGGCCCACTCTGTTGAGTCTGGGATCATTGATTCATCTACTGTTAGGTCTTCGATATGTGCCATCAAAATGAATTTTCCAACATGGAATGGATTGATTTACTGAGGAGATTGCCTCATCTGGAAAATCAAGATCCAAAGACCAGTCCATGGGAGGTGGATGCGTGACAAGGAAATATGCCAATGCCTATACCTTGATATCCATATAGGGTAATAATTTGATGTTGAACTACTGTAGGATCACTTCCCACCGAGCTTGATGTCCAGTCAACATGGGGCGGCGTAGAATTTACTTCAGTGGATCCACATGGGACACTAGATGTATCTCATGGTACTGCAGGTAGTGTCTCAATTTATGCACTGCAAATACCAGCACAAGGAAGCTCTTCTCAATAGATTATAATATGGTCTCTATATTGAGTATCATGTGGCTAAGATAGTATAAATTGTTCTTTATTCCCTCATTGTTTTTTGAGGAAAGAAAGGTGTCGATAGATCATTCTAGAGTGGTCATGTAAAAGACCAGTGAATTTCTGGAAATGGGTGTCATCAGGACCGAAGGCTGTTATAGGTACTGCATGATCCTTTCAAAATCAGTCTAACACTCCTTGTTCCACTGATAATCTGAACCTTTCTTTATTAACCAATAAAAGGGCTTACACTTACCAGCTAGATTAGTGATGAATCGACGTATGTACACTAAGTGGAATTGAAAGGATCGAAGATCCTGAATGTTTCTCAAGGGATACATCTAACTGATGGCATTGATCTTCTTCAGATCGATCATGATTCCTCTATATCTAACCAAAAATCCATGAAATATTCCAAAGGTGACCCTAAAGGCACACTACAAGGGTTTCATCTGCAGATGGAAGGACCAACGGAAGATGAAAACTTTCTCAAGATCTTCGAGATGGTCTGAGTGTTGGAATGCTTTGACAACCTAGTCCATGTAGAATTTCAACAATGGACTAAGTATCATATTAAAAATGTGATGCATGTAATGCTGATATGTTGAACCTGCGTTCTTTAGACCGAAGGGCATTACCTGGTAGAAAAAAGTACCTTGTTGTGCCCTAAACGCTGTAGAATCTTCATCCTTAGGGGCCATTTGAATTTGGTTATAACTAGAATACCCATCCAAGAAGGAGAGAGCATATAACCTAGTAGTGGAATTAATCAACAGTTCTATCATAGGAAGGGAAAAATCGTCATTTGAATAGTGACAATTGAGATCCTAGAAGTCGATGTAGACTATGATCTATCCATTCTTCTTTATTATGGGCACAATGTTGGCTGACTATCTGGGGTACCTGACCTCCTTGAAGAAGTTGGATACGATGATCTTATCAACCTCATCCTCAACCATGGCACCATGATAAGGATGCATCTTTCTAGGAGGCTTTTTAAACCCGCAATGATTTTCGAGAGGACCGAGGTAGTGGATGGCGACCTAAGGATCTAGTCCTATAATATCTTCGTAACTCTAGGAAAACACATCATGATGTTGCTTCAAGAAGTTCACATATCATTTTTTCTCTTCGATAGGCATAGTGGCACTGATAATTGTGAGTTTTAGATCTGTCTCATTATGGAGGTTCACCTATACCAATTCATCAACCATGGTGGAGAAACACTCTTAGAATGTGGGAGGGGAATCCTCTTGATCCTATTATTCAGTCACGGAGGAGGTATCCTTAGTGAGAGTTCATTTTTTCATGTCAAAAAACCCTGAAGGAACACATGTACTAGCCTGAGTGGCGATGAAAACTACATCAGAGAGCTCCTCTATAGTCAAGACCATAGTGATGAAAGTTATCATCCCGATCCCATCTTGGCTTCAGTCCAAGGGGCCTTTCTTAATGATATCAAAGCAATAATGGCACTTCTTCTTGAGTCATTTTATACCAACCTACCAATACAAGCATGTATGACGTATCTTCGTTTCAATGGGGCATACATCCCTATACCTTATAGGAGTAGGGAGCTCTGGGATCACCTGAGCCTGATTTTTATAGGAATATGAGGTGATCTTCCAGCATACCTTAGACATAGGAAGGTGCTTCCCCTTAATTATAGAAACAACAAAGAATTTCCACAGATCCAGGGTCGTAGCCTCTAATGGATGGATTGGGAAAATGTAGGAATCATCTAGGTTTGTCCATCGGTCGGTTGCAGATGTAGAATGTTCATCCTCATTGTCCTGGATTTTCTTGTCCTTTCTCTTATAATAGTTGGTATCCAGGTAGTGGGATTCATAAAAGTAAAAGGGAGACACATCACCATGGAGTATGCCCACTAGACCATTAATAGAGTACTTAAGGCACTAGTGATATGAAATAAGCGACCACCGCGTGTAGGTGGAGCCATGGCCTACCCATCAACGCATTATAAATAGTGTCTTGTGAGACAACCATTAACTCAGTACAAAAAACCAGGGCACCGAACTGGGTCTTTAGAAGGATCTTGCCAACCACTTTCTATTCTTTCCTATCATAACCTTTAATTTTTAGGCCAGAGGGTCTTAGATCATCCTTGAATATCCCCCTCTTTCGGAGTGTCTGGGTCAGGATGAGGTTGATCCCTAACCATGTGTCGACAAGACAACATCGAACCTCAACACTATTCAAATGACTAGTGACATAATGTGGGAAGATATGACCATGTATGGGAGAACCTTCACCTTCACCAAAGAAAGAGATAATGGCCTAACATTTTTCATGATATACTACCTTAGTATGGATGGCTTTTATGGGTTCTAACTCTGTATAAACTAAAGGGAGCTTCTTAAAGTGTCGGCAAGGGATTCACTCATATCCACTGATAGGCGAAGATCCTCATGTATAAAAATCCTCGTAGTAATGCTAGAAATATTCTTAAGGATATCATACTTCTATACCGAGGGTGAAATTCTTCTTATAGGAGGGAGTTGTGTGGAAGGAGTAATGACGGGCCTCCCTAGCTGAACCAACAGATGACTAGTGCTGGGAGTGTTTTTCTTCTCACTAGTCAAAACATGTGGAGTGACCCCCGGATAAAGGCTAGATGACAGAGGCCAATCTAAAACCAAATGTGGCTGATCGTAGCATGATCATGGTGGCTCCTCCTAATCCAGTAACAAAAATGGTGGTGGATGAAAATTAGGTGAAATGAGATGAGAAGTCTATGTGTGCTAAACTCTAGGTTGGGAATGTTGTCTGGTTTCAATGGCATGCACAGTTTGGTAGGGGTTCCCAAACAATGCATCTCGGCGACTCATGTTATCGCAACTCTATCGACACTAGCATTGATTGGGGATGTTGGGAGGATTCTTATGGAATTCCTCATCATCGGGAATCATGTAGGGGTTTACCATCTCCATGGTATTAACTGAAACATACCCTTGGTCATCACTTGAAGATTCCTCCATCACTGGATGGATTCTGGGGACATTTTCCAACTCCAGGGGAAGTAAATTGCCAAAAATTTTGGATGAAGATGGCATATGTGGGGGAATATGTTTTCTCTTGCATTGTCGACACCTTCCATTATGGGAAGATTAAGGTTTATACATCAACACAGAAGTAGTGGTTGCGGGTGATGCAATGACTTTTGGAATCTCGGGATGATTCAGATATGCACAGATAATACCAAGAGCGTGGCCGAATTCTTTATGAGCCATCCATTCATCATATTTTTGAGATCTGTGGTTAGGAACCTACTACCACTCACCTTCTCTATCACTGTCACTGTTTGTCTGTATGAATACACTAGACACATGTGTTGGGGATGGGCCTAACATGAAATTGTTTTATCAACCAAGTCTTAGGGACAGTCTTTAATCACATAACACTGCTTGAGGGTGTGCCCCAGGATCCGGTGATAGGGGCAGTAATTGGGGTGATCAGTAAGATATGCCTCTTTGGGAATCCTGCATTCTGGAAACAATACGATTCTCTATTCCAAGTCACATCAAATATAACTGGGGACGTGAGCCTCATTAAATGAGTAGGTCTGATTCCTTCTATCTGGGAAGGGGGATTTTGGAGCCTGTCCCTGACAAGGCGCTAGAGGAGACTATCTAGGAGGTGGAACAGTATTATCTGGCCTAGGTGGTGGCATCGTCTTATGCGGGGGTGCCTGCCTATTCTGAGGTGGGTGATGCTAGGCCGGAGGTTTCACCTGAGGTTGTGGACATCAGTGAGGCTGTGGAGTTGGCTCCACTAGTAACAACTCCATCTTCTTGGGGGCCTTTATTTGGGCTCTTGTAGCAGGTTCAGCCTTAGAGACTATTCTTTCAGAACTATAGGAGGCAATGGGCATGCCTAATTGGCCTGCAACAAGGATTCCTCCAGATGTTGGGTCTTGTTCGAGAAATCCCCAAATCCCCCAGGGTATTTCTATATGATGAGTGATGGAACTAGTTCAATTTTGACATTCCCCACACACATTATCACTAGTTTTTCCTAAGTTAGTGGCATGACTGGGGAGTGGGTGAGGCCTTTACACAAGGAACAAAATTCTACGACACGCTCATTAGGCCTCTACATATACTTGAAGAGGTCTTAAATACACTTCTTCTGAGTGGTGGAGCTTAACTGGTAATGAAAATGACTATAAAGATCCTCTCAGCTTGCTACTGACCCAATGGGAATCTAGTTACAGGTGAAAAACGTGGGCCCTTCCAATTTTTCTATGAAAAACCGGAGTTTGGAAGCTTCCTACTGCACTAAAGTTCCTAGAATGGGTCCAAACCTTGAGATGAAGTGGGAAAGATATTGCAGCAGAACACATGACCCATTAAAGGGAAAAATGTAGGGTTTCTGAAACCAGAAGATGTTGTAATATCATCCACCCACGCTGGATATGGCTTACCATCAGGCAAGATTTCAACCTTCCGAGTTTCCAAAGACTCGAGGCGAGCAAAGAGCATGTCCATTGGATCATCTGGGTGGTGATTCCTGTCTTGGCAAGGTTCCTTAACCCCCAGTGCATTGGAATGTTCTTAAACATGATAAGCAGGCCCCACGGCTCGAGGAGTGGCTGCTGGGATGACCTACAAGACTATTGGGGGAACAAAATGTGGAGCGACTGGGGGAACATGATCTGGGTCCTGAGGATTATTATGCCGCTCAGGTGTATTTGGTGATACATACCAGTCGGTCTTTCCATAAGATCTGGATTCTACCCTTTCTATGTGGGAAGGATGGTCAGGGTCACCCAGAGGTAACTCTCCGGGTGGAATTTTTACCTACCCCTGCTACCCAAGTCGAGGATCACTATAGTCTGTTCTCCAATTTGCAGTACATTAAGAATGGAGATCATCAACCATCCTCTTATGCTCTTCAATCTAGTGACACAACATATCCTTTTTTAGGATCATCATTCATATTTTTAATTGATCCAAACAGGTCAGAGGGTTTGAAATCCCTATGATACTCTTTGCCCTTATTGAGATTCTGGCTGAAAGCTAAGGACTTGGTAGGTACAGGAAGACCTGGTAAATTTCTTTGCTAGTGAGCAACCCTTCCCAATGGATCCAATATGTCCCCCAGGGGGTATGTTCTCTTCACAAAGCACTATCTCATTCTCTCCCTCTGATTGGGTGGACATGTTAACCACGACTGTACCTAGATCCATATCCTCATTATTGTCTGGAAAGTCAGGTTGGTTCCAGATAGAACTGAAATAAAGGGATACATACTTCCCCCTACTGTCAATCTAAACATTGGGGGAAGCCTCCTTGATAATTTTTTGAAACACTTCAATGCTCTGAACGCATTTTTGCTGGAGGGACTGAGGGCGACCGAGAAACTCAGGACATTGGGCCACAGGGAGTGCAGCTAGGTTGACCATATGACATTTCTGGGAAATATCTTAAATGTTCTCTTGAATATTGGGGTAATCCACTCACCAATAACAAAGGTGAAAGTGTGTCACCCAGAGGGTTTGGAAAAATCACGCGACCTCCTTCAAGGTAAGCGATTCTGATGCACTGAATTCCATGGTTGCAACAGCCCAGAACATCTCTGGGAAGAGATCCTCTTGAAATATGTCCCACAAGCTCCTAAGATGAGACTCGGGATCCAACCCTTGTTTTCCCCACTCATCGAATGGGGGTGGATGAGGGACATGTAACAGCACTAAAGCGGTCCTCTGGTATAGTAGACTAGTCTGGGGAGAATATGACTAGCGAGTTGACAAACCTCCACATCATGGGCTATCCTATAAAGAATGAAATGACTATGCCACCACATATCGGTGAGATGGACTAGTGGTCACATCTTCCCATGTAGGGGATGTGGCTAATAACGGTGGGTCTGACTGCTGTTCATTCTCTATCAGTCCCCATAATAACTCTCCATGATCTATGGTTGAGGTATAGAGTAATACTGTTGAAGATAAGGAGGATTTCACTTCCAGACACTTGAAACAGAAAAAATATTCATCCTCCTGAATGTATCTTTGGAGGGAGGTAGGATTCCGATGGACCTCACATTTTGGAAATATGAGGCTTATATGCCTTCTTCCTTCCCTGACCCCCGAAATAGAATACTAGGGTGGGGGTTCTATTTCCAAATCACATTCTACCTCAGAATCTAAAAAGTAGACATATTTAATCATAGTATGAAACTTCACGATATTCTTCCTTTATAGGAATCAACCCACCCTCCTTACCTGGGATGGTTCTTTAGGAAAGGGTAGGTTTCAGCATGGGGAGGAACTTCAGCCGAACTGGGGTTGGGGTGGATAGGACTTATGCCTGGATGAGTTGGGGTGAGAGGATCACCCAGAGAAATATAAAAAGGAACATGGGGAGGGCCTCCATTTTTCTGGTTGGCACGTGAAGAGAATCCCCATGGGAAGTGTTGGAGTTTGTAGGACCTCTTCTGTAACTAGTGGGAGCATAGGAAGTACTCACGTGGTTGTTTCCCTTAGTATTG
This sequence comes from Viscum album, assembly GCA_963277665.1. Taxonomy (NCBI): domain Eukaryota; kingdom Viridiplantae; phylum Streptophyta; class Magnoliopsida; order Santalales; family Viscaceae; genus Viscum; species Viscum album. The sequence continues at coordinate 625,772,256 of OY728134.1, read as the reverse complement.
ATGGTACGAGGAGGGGATTATTACTGGTTGAGCTAAAAATAGGGAATACCTCCTTATTGTATTCCAATGATGTGGGGTGGCCATCCACTTCTCTAATTTCTTGGATGAGGAAGGCCGTCATGAGTGGTGGTAAGGACATGAGGAGGACCCCACACTGAAGGTTGATCGAGCAAGGAGGATCATCACATTGGAGACCTGCGATGGGAGGAATGAATCCATACCTAGGGTCATGGGTGAAAAAGAAATATTTGTGATGGATGTCAGTGTGGTGGGGAGGGCCTTTTCACAAACTGATGGTGGCATGGGGAGGACCTCCACTCTGATCATGGGAGCAGAGAGGATATGTACTCTCATTGGTGGCACGGGGAGGACCTTCGTGCTAGATTTCATTCCCACAGGTCGGCTCGTGACTAGAATAACCTTTTTCGGTGACCTAGAGAGTTGTCCCAACCTGCCCATGGGGTGGTTGTGGCATCAATATAGGTTGGGCGTATGTGTTCCCATGTTCAGTATAAACGGGGCATTCATGGTATGAATCAGTGGTGGAATGATCCACTATATCCATTTATGATGACTCCCATGGAGAAAATCCTCCTAATCTTGCGACTGATGTTGGAATCGAGTTAACTAAACTGGGGTCGATGGTGCATGTTTATAACTCACCTGATCCTCAGCCAATGACGTTGGGTGGTGGCACTGACGCAGCCTAGTGGGATTCCTCCTTAGAGGACACAGAGATAGGATCATATTTGGGCTGGCCTAGACCTCCCTCACCTCATTTTCATATGGGATAGATTTTTCAAAGCACTATGGGGAGAGGCTCCTGAAATTATTGTAGGCCAGAGTGTGGAGAAGCGGCTCCCTACTGAGCCCTTAGGGGTGACAGCGATGGTGAGGCGCAGAAGCCTCTAGGTCCTATTGGGACATAACTCAAGCTGGGATAATCCCTTATTCATCATATCATAGAATGAGGTCATTAATCACCATCCTCTAAATGAGTTCAGATATTGATATGGGGTGTGGGAGCCCAACGACCATAGACGTGGAGGTCTTCATGGAAGATAAGATTCTTCACGGGATTACCACGGTGGTGTTTCCTTGGCCCCTATGTCAGTGGGTGGGTGTTGATCAGTATCCTGTCATATATTCATGGGTCCTCCAAATCATAGTGATTCAACCATTTGTGTCAAAAGAAGGGAAGTGATGTTCAGTGACCCAACATCATTATATCTCGCATGATTGGTAATAAAGATCCACAATGCCAATGTCGTAAACCGGGATGTCCAACATTCAACGGCCCCAGTCTCTTGTGAGTTTCACACCAGGCCCACTATTTTCTTGGTAAGAACTGGCGCCGGATAACTGGATCTGGTGATAAGCTTATCCACTGATGTCTCGAAAACTATTATTCTCCACATTGAGGAGAATAAATTCATGTCAGGTTCCAAATTTCTATTTCTGATGCTTTCATTGGGGCGTACATCCATCTGTCAAGGATGCACTGAATGTGAATGTTGATAGAGACCCAAATAAAGGGGAAACATGAAGTGAGAATATGCACGTGTAGTTTAATGTCATGTAGAAAGGATGAAAGGGGTGGAGATCTCCAAGGAGGGGGATACATGGTGATGTCATTGTAAACTCGATGTAAATGGAGGGAAGAAAATCCTACACCACACAATGTGTTTTGAACTAAGGGGGATCTTGAAGTTTGGGGATGGGCCTATGGATGAAATTTCTAGGCATTCCAACGTATCCCATGAGGATGGGAATCATGTCGTACGTAGTTCTGAAAGGGAAATCCAGTTTAACATGATATGTCGAGGATGTGGGGATTCACTTCTCAGCCCCAGAACATACATAACTGATACCTACTCACCCTTGGTGAAGGGAAGTCATCAATAATTCCATGGTGAGGTGGTGTTATCGAGTGATCCACTGAGGGGCTCACATTAGCATGGATATAAAAAAAAGAAACATTCGTTATCGTGCATATGCAAAGAAGCATGGGGATTAGTAATGCAATACACAACACCACCCAAGGGACCTTGAAATCACTTCGTACAAACATGGAGGGTCATAACGGTGATGGGTTTGTGATGTAAAGGGGTTCATAAAAATGGATCTTGCGAAGCTCCGGTGCTTCCCGGGGTGGAGAGACTCCACAAAAGGGTATGCTTCGCGAATTGGAGTGGCCTATCCTAGGCATGGGGTATACATGAATATAATTTGTTCTTATTGAAGTGCAAGTGCTTTCATAGTGTAAGACTTCATAAAGAATGGGTTCCTTGCAGAGCATGTCACTGGGAAGCAATGTACTTCATGAAGCACAGTGATGATGCCTTAGCATGGGGTCCACATGTGCATGGGAGGTACTTCGCTAAGTATGAGTGCTTGTAGAAGACTCGATTCCCCTTAGGGATCTCATTCTTTTGCGATGTCCCATGGGCTCTGTAAAGGGAATCCCTAGTTGAAGAGGGGTTGTATTTGAGATAAGGAAGAGGTACTTCAAAATGCTCAAATACATTGAATAGATCATTTTATCAATGTTTTACAGAGCAGATAGTGCTTTGAAATTTGAGATCTGAGAAGAAGAATGTTTGGGGAATCCATTCTTTGGGTCCAAGGGAAGCCTAATATTTATAGGCAAGAGGCATTGCGGAGCTCTGACAGCTCATTGGGAAGCCACATGGCACTTTGTGATCAGAAGTGGATTTCATCAAGTTTTTCATAACTATGGAGTTGAACTCCATCCCCCCTCGGTGCAGAGGCCTCATAAATTCCCTCTTCAGTGCTCACACAGTTTTACATCAATTTCCAAGGGATCATTGATGTGATATGGTTCCTTCTCTAACATGAAGCTTCCAGTTAATTACATCGTAATTGTAGAGCCTTCGGCCTCTTTTACTCTGCGGAGATCGCAGAGGTGGACCTGGCTTTGAACTGACCATGCTGTTAAGGTGCTACACAGTGGTGCTTCGTGAAGCAGCCCCTTTGGAAATGGTTTTCCCTTTGCGTAATTTCCCTTTAAACACATTTTGGCACCAACACAAACTATACATCCTTTTGAGTTATCTTAGCTAGTGGGATTTATAATCATTAAAATTTTCTCATAATTCATCAATAATATCTAGTTAATCGAAGTAAAATACAGATTTCTGTTACATATTTGAGTCTCATTTATTCATAAATCACTTCTATTTTGAAGGATCTCTAGATATACCCTCTCATATGATTACATGTCCAAATAAGGATACTTGTTGTATCCAAAAATCAAAATTTATGAACATAACATTCGATTTACCCATTATTTAAGTTTTCACCATATTATTTAAATTCTATTTATATTTCTCCTTTCATTTAGAGTATATGATAATATCCTAAAAAAAGACTACCATAAATTTATTTAGGTAATATTTGAAGACTATACTAAAAAATCAATGAAGATTACTAGATAATTAATGAGTCTAAATGAAATTACTATATACCCATAGTGTCTCTATCCTTTATGAAAAGTTTTTTTGTATATATCCTCCTTCTTCACCATTAATTGATTATATACCTACCAATGATCCACCTTAGATAGGTACTATGATCCACGTTTCTAATCAAACAAGTCATCGATCTATAGTAGGGGATGGATGTTATTTAACATGATCTTATTGAGTTTATGATATTCAATGCAATGATTCATTGAGCCATTATTTTTCTTGACAATGAGGATTGGAATTCCACATATTTAAGAACATGGGTGTATCAACCATTTATAAAAATTCTCTTATAGTTTCTTCTTAACCTCTTAAATCTTAATAGTTTCCATTCTATATAGAGCCTTAGATATTTTAGGGATCTAAGTTTATGTTTTATTGAGAAATCAACCTCCCAGGTATGATAAAGAACAAGAAAATATTTGGGCAATATATTAATATAAATTTATACAATGGGAATTTCATCAATGATGAAAATTTACTTAGACTCAATCATTTGAGCTAGATATAATTTCTCATAGGGAAATAAAATCAATGATTGATATGGGGATTCTAAAAAAGACACATACTCCTCCTCACACATTTATAGGATCAAAGGATGATTTAGAATATGAAAGTTGATTTCCTTCTCTTAGAAATTTATGTTGTCTCTATACAAGGAAAACCAATCCAGGACTAGAAACAATCAAATTCCACTAAAAGAAGAATCACCTGGTTTTCTCATAAATTCAGCACAAAAAATGGAAATATTTTATTATAAAATATTAATTTCATTTTTATGTTTTTCATTATCTTTAAGAATAGTTTTAAAATTCCTTACAACTTCTTCTTGGAATTTTGACATGAAATCAACTTATCTTTTTAATTTTTTATCTTTAGTATGTGGATAATTTAGTTTTTCTTAAGTAAAATTTAAATTTCCATGTGTATAATTTATATCTTCTTGGATTGATTTCATCAATTCTTCCTTTTACTTAATAAAAAAATTATGTTTTATATTAATGTTATTGAATAAAATAGTTTTATTTTCAAATTTATGATTAATTATATCCACCTATTTATGCAATTTATCTATAGTGTTTTTTCAAAATCAGATTCAGGAGAAGAATAATAAGTAGAGACACTTAATTTATTTGATGAAGTCATTAAGCACAAATTTTCTGTATCCTTTTGAGAATTATATTCTTTATCAGAACTTGAATCCTCAGTAAAACTCAATCTAGCTATCATTTACTTATTTTCTTTTATTTATAGCATCATATTATTTTTCCCATCTTTAATCATAGGAAATCAATTTGTATATGCTCAATTTTTTTTTAATCAGAACATATTACATCTTAATATCATTAGAAATAAAATTACCTTTCTTCTTCTCATTATGATCATCATTAGGATGGTCTTATTGGGATCTTGGGTAAATTTAATTTCTTATATATCCACCCTTTGTAACATATGTTGTATCATACCTATCATGACACTGTAACTCAAAATAAAAAGAGTAAGTATTAAAATTTGACTTAAATAACTTACCTTCTTCTTTGAATTATATTCTTTAGAAGTATTTTTATGTTTAAAATCATACTATAATAATTATCTTATAATCTCATCAAGTGTATATCCCATGATTTTCTTACTCTGATATATAGAAACAATTTTAACAAGAAATATATTAATAATTTGTCTAAGTACTCTGTAAAAAAGAACCAAAATTTCTATATTATCTCATACAGAAATAATACAATTTAAAATACTAGTAAATATATGGAATGATTGATTAAAAATTTATTTTTTTTATATCAATTTTAGATTATTGATATTTATAACTTAACATTCCTAACATAGTTCTGAAAAGATTATCTGAGAAAAGATGTACAACATGAAGAATTTTCCATATTTCATGAGTAATTGTACTTGTAGAAACATTAAAATACACATTTCTATTTATTAAACAATATAAAATATCCATCACATAATAATTCATTGAATACATTACCACATAATTTCTAGCTGATGATTTAGGTTCACCTTTGGGTATCTTGTATGGTTTTTGCATGATTTTCCAATGATCTATTCAAAGTTTCTTTAAGAATGATTCCATACAAGATTTCCAATATCCATAATTTGTACCATAAAAATGAAGTAATATTTGATGTATCCATTCACCATTTTAACAAGTTCCTTCTATATTAAGTGGATCTTTCCCCTTGACACTTATTTCAAGAAATAGTTTGCCCAAATATATATATCGATCTGGTGGTCAAGATATGATACAAATTATTGGTCCTAAAATGATGTTTATAGAAATCCAATAGGGGTGAATTAGAATTTTTTAAAATTAATTTAAAATGTAAATTAGAGTTATTAAATTTACCTTAATTCAACAAAAACATGGACATAATAATTTTTATATTGGTTCATATTTAAATTATCCTAGTGAACTCTTTACACCTCTCGTTAACTGAGATATATGAAGCCTACTAAAATGGAATATTATAATAAATTTTCACACATGGTGTCAGAACAAAAATAAAAATCCTTTTCCCCATGGAGGATTAATCCTAAAATAAACCTTCCTTTTTCTATCTGATGGAACAACTTGAATAGTCAACATTTTTCTCACCTACAGGAACAACCCAGTGTCAAACTATTGTTTAGGTTTCACAACACACTTTCCTACCTTTTCATGGGTAGTGTAACCCATTACAATTTTTTACATATAAAAATAATATAACAAGTTAAACCATAAAACTAGATGAATTCTTCAAGTTCTGAGAATTGATGAGGAAAGGAATTATCTAGTAGAAAAAGATAAAGCAATTGAGGTTTATTTTTTAACAATGGTTTATTTCCAAAAAAATTTGTACCTTTACAATCCGAGATTATCTTCAACCTAGTTTCTCCTTTTGAACTAGTTCTATCATCTCTATATATTGAGATTCTTTATGCACAGTGTTATCAAAACATGAAGACTATTTCTTATTTATTATCTCGTAATGCCAGAATATTCATGTGAAACCAAAAAAATACTATAGTGTTTTCATTTATTGTTTCATAGATTATATTCCATGATTAAATGAATAGAAAATAATTATGTGATTCTTCCTATAAATTCTATAAAACAAATTAAAATACACAATGAAATTTATTAGATCAATTGATATAGCAGTACATAGTAAGCATTAATAAACTAGGAATCCTTCGCCGATAATATTAATGACTCACTCTTCACATTTGATTCAATTTTAATTTGGATATTTCAATTTACCAGCCATCATTGATAATATAAAAATATGTAAATCTTAAAAAGATATCATTTAATTTAAAATTAAAAAATTTAAAACATGTTTTAAAGGATTGAAAATATTTAATATATAATTTTAAAATAAATAAAACACTAATTATAATCATAATAAACTTACAGTAAGTGAAAATATGAAAAAATAGATAATATATTAATATTTAGAACATTTTTCATAAACATAGGTAAATCAGAGTAGCCCTTATATGAAACACACACACTGCATAGGTGTAACATATTTTTACCCTTAGGCGACATATTATCCTTACATAGCTATTAGAGAACTCTTAATACCTTTAACAGAGACATATATTACCCTTTTATGGATATTGAAATGGTACTGGAACCCTTAGATAAGTAATAGAAACTCTCTGAAAACCATACGCAATAATACTAGTACCCTTATGTAAGTATTATAAATATACCAGTACCCTTACATAAGTAGGCCAATACCATTGTATCGGTTATAGAAAAACAATGATACACTTACGCAAGTATTATAGTACCTGTAGGAATGTCAATCACAAGGTAACTAAACCTATTTAGGGGTACTATTTATCTCTCATAAAGTTAAATAAACCTACATAAGGGCACTCTATATCTCACATAAAGGTAAAATACTACAGGATTGACTTATATAAGTATATAAGAATACTCATGTATGGGTACCGGTTTTTTAATAACCTATATAAGAGTACCAACCTAGTTACATAAGGGTAGTATTATATTTCAAATAATTACATAGGGGTAATGGTATTCTTGAAAATGGTTTCCAACGAGTTTCTGTTACTTAAATAAGGGTACCTATACTTTTTAAATATCCACATAAGATTAACCTATGTATAACGTAAAGGTTATAAGAGTTCGCTAATATTTATATAAGGATAAAATGTCACGTAAGGATAAAAATACTCTACACCTACATAATGTTTATGTTTCATGTAAAGGTAGTGCTAATTTACCTATGTTCTTACAAAATGCTCTAAAATTTGAAATATTCTCTATTTTTATATTATTTCATATTTACACATTCTATAAGTTTAATATGAATTTAATTTTTGTTTTATTTGTAATAAAATTACTTATTGATTATTTGGAATCCATGAGAACATTTCTTTGGTTAAATTAAATGATTTATTCATAAGATTTACATATTTTGATATCCTCATAGACATTTTGGAAATTTAATTATCTAAATTCAAATTAGATGAAATATGAAGGGTCATTCGTGAATATTATCTGGGAAGGTTTTCTATATTTTTAATTCTTATTATTTACTACAATATGAATTGATCTAATGAATTCTATTGTATAGTCTTTATTTATTTTACATAATATATTTGAATACTCATATAATTATTATCTTTTTCATTTATACATGGAATATCATATTGGAAACAAGCAAGGAAAAATTTAATGTTGTTTGTTGGTTTCACATGCATAATTCTTGCTTTAGGAAAATAATAAATAAGTAATGGTATTTAAATATGAGAGATGTTTTCTTTAAAAAAAACTCTATATATAGAGTTAAAATAACTAGTATAGGAGGAGTAATTAGGTTTAGGAAATTATTGGATCATACAAGTGCTAATTGTTTTTGAAACCAACCACTTATATCAACTGAAAATTAATTGTTTAATCATTTTCTGTTGGATAATTCTTTTCTTCCTTTACACTTATACATTAAATCTTTCATCTTGATTTTTTGTTTTACTTCATCGTATTATTTTTCTATGAATGTAATTATAATGGGTTATACTACCCATTAAAAGGAAGGAAAGTGGGTTGTGAATCCTAAAAAAAATTAAAGATTATGGATGTTCCTCTAGGTGGGAAAATGATGACTATTCGATTTGTTCCGCCAAGTTAAAAAATAACAGTTTGTTTTTGGATTAACCCTCTAGGGGTAGAAGGATTCATAATTTAGTTGTGACTCCATGTGTGAAAATTACATTATAATATTCCATTTTAGGGGGTTACATATCTCTCAGTTCATGAGAGGGGTGAAGAGTAGACTAGGAGCATTTAGATATAATCCATTATAAAAAATCATTGGGTTCATTTCCATTTTATTTATCAATGAATTAACTTTACTTTAATAACATTGATTTAATATTTGAAATAATTTTAAAAAATAAAAATGCACCCCCTATTGGATATTTAGAATATTTCCTTTGGTACCAACCATTGTTATTATAGCTTGACCACAATCTTAATATATGTATTTTTGATAACTATTTCCCAGCTTAATTGTCAAAGGGAAGTATCTGTTTAAGATTATACGAAATAGTTCAAATAAAGGACTAATACATCAAAGGACACCTCATTTTGATGGTATGGATTATATATACTGGAAATATTGGATGGAATATTTCTTAAATTAACTTATAATGGATCATTGGAAAATCATGGAAAAACCATACAGGATTCCCCAACGTGAACCTAAATCCATAGTTGGAAATGATGTGGTAATGTATGTTTAGAATTACAAGGTGATGAATACATTATATATTTCTATAGCACCCCGACCCATCTAGGCTGAAGCCAGTGCATCACTTGTGATATTGGCATGGTTAGAAGGAATGAAAATCCTGAAGGAATGATCAGTTTAGTAGTCTTGAAGAAACTATATACATATATGTTACTCAAATTACATTGGAAAAGTTTACAAAATACAAAACATAATGAAACTAATAACTGTATCCAAAAGAACTCAATAAAAGATCTCCTCTATGTTACCAATTGAAAGTAAAAAAATTAAATGGGTGAGATAAAATGCTTAGTAAGGGTTAAAAATAGTGGAAGAATGAGTATAATAATAAGTGAATCACAATCAATCTATCATAATCAATATGGCATAGTGAATTAATGAATAACTAATGCCATTAATAAACTGAGAATGAAACTACATCCATAGATTTTGTCATAGTGAAAACCTCATGGATAATAAAAATAACTAATAATGAATAAAGAAAATTCTTATTAATTTTACGTCATGTATCGGGAACATGAAACCATAATACCATAAAAATGGTTTAGTTCTATGGGTATAAACCCGTCTGATTTATAGAAACAAACTCGAAGGGTTTGTCACCAAACTGATTTGTCTCATGAGACCTCCCGATGCATCGAGGGGATATAGAGGGGACCACCCTCCACTTCATGTCCAAATAATTCTTTATACATTGATTAAATACAAGAGAAATATTCCTTATTAATATCTGTATAGAGTAGAGTATACGGATTTATCAATACTTCCATTATTAAAATAACTTTCCAAATAAACACTGTATGTAAAATGGTATACGGTTTAGGAAAAAAAATATTCATGATATGAGATTACGGATATTTAATATAAATATAATTTCAAATGAAAATTGATCTCAAATGGGTAGTAGGTACACCACAAAAAGATTATTAGGTGCACAATACAATGTTAGTTAGGAAAAAATAGTAGTTGAGACCAAGACTCTTACCATAATGTAATCGGCCAAATCATATAACAAGAACATAATAATCCTAAATGAATCATGTAATAACATGAATATAAAGACAATAATGTTATTATATATCAAATTTCACTACACATATACCACATACAGGAAATAAGTGGCGAACAATGAAAATCTCACAGAAATGAATGTGAGATGAGAAACCCTTTACAAACATTTCATCATGGTAAGGAGTGTTATTGAGAGAGCTTAATTAAAACTAAAGGGGTATTACATTATTTATATGTCACAAGGGAAGCATGGGGAGGTGATAAAACATACCCCATCATTATAAATTAAAAATAAAAGGTCACAACATAGGGGAGATTCTTGAATAAAAGTGAGAGAGAGGATCCCTTACCTTTTTCTCAATGGTGTTCTTGATTTTTTTAACAACCTGAATAATCAAATTAGATTAATTAATTAATATTTATAGAACCTAATAAACATGTAATTGATACTATATAACCTTATTAAGTTCATTAATGGACTATTTTATGGTTTTAAGAGATTTAGTTTTATTGTTTTGGAAGCATTTTCTTACTTGGTTCATGATTTGTTTACTTGTATTCATGAATGTATGTTGGTTTGAAATATGGATAAACATACAAAATTTTTAACATAAATTATTACTGACATGAATTGATATAGATGTTCTTATAATGATTCTGGTTATATACCATGAGGATGACTCATTCGATGAGTTAAAAAATAAACGCTTGAATTTGGGATGGCTGTTTTGTGCTCAATAAATTTTTTTTGTATATTATTCCATATTTTGTATGTGTAAAGATTCCAGAACATTAATCAAGATAAAATATATATTATGACCTTTTTCAACCATAAATATTGTTTCATGACTAGTAATGAATGAATGATTGAATAACGAAACTTCGTCTCCATGATGGTTATAAATTAAAACCTCATGGACGTTGATTTCATTTATAAAAATAAAAGGGAGGGAGTAAGAATATTGATGATTATTCTTCCATTTACATGATATAAATCTATTATATATGTGATACTGTAGTTATCATGATCATTTGGGAATAGGAGGTGAGGATAGGATAACAAATGAAGATAAATTCAAATGAGACTAAAAGAAAAATAATGGTGTTTTACCTCTTGAAATGACTTCTTCAAGAACCTCTTTAAGGGAAGAGATTTTGGTCTTTTGGAAAGACCAAGAGCTTCCTGGTCATGGGGAGTGACTAGGAAAGGGTATTTGGGCTGAACATTGAGGATATTCATGGCTTAGAGGAGTGAAGATAATAGGGAGTGGTGAAGTGTTTTTATAGTGGAGGAGGGGTAAATTTTGAATATTTAATTCATTATTTTATTATTTCCCTCAAGACAACCAATAGTGTTGTTTCAGGTGACCCCTAATAGTTATAAGTGGTTGTGAGTTTGAACCAAGTGGCCTTACATCACTTATGATGTAAAAAATAGTGTATTTAACTGATAATTTGTATATACGGTATTTTATCGTATTTCACTATTCATCAAAAATCCTATAATTTCTGAAAAATACCAAAACATTACTCTAACCAATTTTCAACATGTAGAATTCAAAAATGAACTCCATTTTTCAAAATTAATTTTCTAAATATTATTAATTAAATTTTTATATAAATTCATTATTATTTCTAAAAATAACAATCTTAAAGGTGCAATTAGTTTTATTTCTCATTGAAAAACTAATTAAGATCTCATTATCTTATTTCCTTAAGAAAATAAAATAATATTATTATTTACTATTCATAAGGGTCATATTACTATTCATAAGTGTATGTTACTATTCACTAAAAATCAAGTTTTTTCTATCAGACTCTAAATGACTCACTGATCAAAAATCTAGATGACTATTTTTCAAAATTCAAAACATAGAAGTGGGAAATTTATATTTAATGGCTAGGTTTTGAATATATCCGAAATTTCCTAGTTTTGTTTCAAATGAACACAGTGATGAAAAGAATATATTTAAGAGAAACATACTATTAAATGTTTGGGGTGCTACATTATTCCCTCCTTCAGAAATTTCATCCTCAAAATTTTATGTATAAAGCCCCCCAAAAAGATGTGGGTGATTCTTTTTCATAACATCTTTAGGTTCCCATGTTGCATCATATTATGGTTTCTCCAAAGAACCTTTACTAGATGAGTTTTCCGATTTCTCAATACCTACTCCCTTGTGTCAAGAATCCTGATTGGATTTTCACAGTATACCAAATCAGGTTCGAGTTCTATTTCTTCATATGTGAGTACATGCGTTTGGTCTAGCATGCACTTATTTAACAATGATATGTGGAACACAACATGAACTCTAGAGAGATTTTGAGGCATCGCTAAACGTTAAGCTATAGCTCCGATTCTTTCCAGAATTTTAAATGGGCTGATGTACCTAGGGCTCAGTTTCCCTTTCTTACCGAACCTTAAGACACCCTTCCATGGAGATACTTTCAGAAATACATGATCCCCCACTTAGTATTCCAAGTCCTTCCTCCGGTTGTCAGTATAACTATTCTGCCTACTTTGGGCTACTTTAATTTGGGATTTTATTTTCTTCAGCTTTGTCATGGTCTCTTCAATAAGTTTTGGGCCTATAATTTTCCTCTTACCAACTTCATCCCAACAAGTTGAAGTTCAACATACATTTCCATATAATGATTCATATGGAGACATTTGAATACTAGAATGGAAACTGTTATTGTATTGAAATTTCACCAAAGGCAAGTATTGATCCCACATACCTTGGAAGTCAAGGGAGCACAATCTCAACATGTCTTCCTATGTTTGAATAGTCCTTTCGAACTATCCTTCAGTTTGAGTGTGATATGCAGTAATCATACGTAGCACAATCTTCAAAGCCTTCTAGAGACTCTTCCAAAATTTTGATGCAAACTGGGGATCTCGATCGGAGACAATCGATAGTGGTGCACCATGAAGTCTCACAAATTCATTAATATAATTCCTTTCTAGTCTCTCAAGAGGTAAATCCTCTCTTATTGGAATTAAATGTGATGATTTAGTGAGATAATCAACAATTACCAATATTGCATCATTCCTTCTAGGTGTCCTCGGTAGTCCGGTGACAAAATCCATCATAATGTTATCCCACTTCCACATAGGAATACGTAGAGGATGCATCACTCCTTTGGGATATTGTCTATCCCCCTTCACTTGTTGACAAACTAGACACCTTGACACATAGTCGCCAATTTCTCACTGCATATTATCCAAAAAAAATATTCATTCGGATCTCTATACATCTTGGTGCAACCTGGGTGTAGAGAGAAATTTGATCTATGAGCATCATCTAATAGTTCCCTTTTTAGCTCAGGTACTGATGGAACATATAACCACATCCCAAATTTCCGAACTCCTTCTTCACACATGAATTCAACCAGTCTCCCATCCTTGACTGCATTAATTTTATTGTGAATATTCTCATCATCAGATTGATAACTTCTTATCTTCTTTAGTAAAGATGGTTTATCAATCATTTGAAAGAGGAGTGATGTTTCCCTTTCCTTATCAATTACTATATCCGTCTTCAGTAGATCCATGAACATAAGATCTCTTTCAATCCTCATTTGAGTCAGAAGGCCATGATCTTTCCTTCTTAATGCATCTACCACCTTATTCACCTTTCCAGGGTTGTAGTGTAATGAACGATCGTAATCTTTGAGTAACTCGAGCCAACTTCTTCACCTCATGTTGAATTATTTTTCTGTGAAAAAATATTTCAAAATCTTTTGGTCCATATAAATCTCACATCTGTATATGTAGAGATAATGCCTCCATATTTTTAGAGAAAAGATTATAGCTGCTAACACTAGATCATGAGTAAGATAATTTTTCTCATGAGTCTTCAACTTTCATGATGCATAAGCAATAACTTTATCGTTTTTCATAAGGACGCAACCCACTCCATTATTTGATGCTTCACTATATATTACAAATCCATAACTTCTAGATGGAAGAGTCAAAATTGGATCATTGACCAATCTTATTTTAAATTCACCGAAGCATTCTGTACATTATTTTTTCCACACAAACATAACTCTTTTATGTGTAAGCTTGGTTAGTGGGTTAGACAGTCGGGAAAAATTCTGAACGAAACATCGATAATAACCTGCTAAGCTAATAAAACTGCATACCTCAGTTATATTTGTTGGTGTGGGCCAATCTTTGATCACCTTTGTCATCACAAGATCAACTAGGATTCCATCCTTAGAGACAATATGGCATAGAAAAGAAACTAATCGAATCCTGAATTTGAATTTGCTAAACATCCCATATAATTTATTGCAACTAAGAGTTTTCAGAAGGACCCATAAATTATTCTCTTGGTATTCATAGCTTTTTCAGTATATGAGGATATCATCAATGAATACCACAAAACAATTAGCAATATATTCCTTGAAAACTGTATTCATTAAATCCATGAAAACAAAGGCTGCAATTGTCAGTCCAAAAGGCATTACTGCAAACTCGTAATGCTCATACCTGGTCTGAAATGCTATCATAGAAATATCTTCCTTCCTCACACACAACTGATGATATCTAGATCGATGATCAATCTTCAAAAAGTATTGATCTCCATGAAGTTGGTCAAATAAATAATCAATACAGGGCAGAGGATAATTATTCTTTATTGTAATAGCATTGATTTCCCTATAATCAAAGCAAAGCCTCATAGATCCATTTTTCTTCTTGACAAAGAGGACATGGGCTCCCCATGGAGAAACAGAAGGTAAAATAAATCTTTTTTCACTCAAATACTCTAGTTGTTTCTTTATCTCTACTTATTCCACAGTGTCCATTCTATAGGGAGTCTTTGATATAGGCCTTGAATCAGGAATTAAATCAATAGAGAACTCAGATTCCCGCTCTGGAGGATGTCCAGGTAAATCTTCTAGAAATACATCAACGTACTCTTTCACTATTTTCACATCTTCAATTTGAAGATTTCTTTCCTTGCCCATAAATATTGATTTATCATAATCTCCAAGTATTTCATTCAGTAGAGCTACTGGGGGTGGTTCTAAATAATAATCATGTGGAAAAGTTTCTTCCCAAAAGGAAAGGGATTCTACACCATTTTCAAAAATTATAACTTTCTTATTATTATAATAATTCTTCGCATCATAATTTTATATCCAATCCATTCAGATAATTATTTAAAATTCAGTGATGGGTATGATGATATGGTTAGCAATTAAGGAAGGTTTTGGTGTCTGGAGGGGGACTAGTCTACATGCCTTTATTGCAATGATACATCCCATGGGAGTTTTGACTGACAACTCCTTTATTAAAGAAAATTGGATATATCTAATTTTCTTGGAAAACTGGGATGATATAAATGAATGCAATGATCCAGAATCAATTAAAGTGTTGGATAAGTTTGAGGAAACAATTAAAGTACCTGCCACCACGTCATTAGGAACGTCAACCTCCACGATTGTAATTGCAAAGGCTATCTCTTTCCCTCTTGGCCTTTTCTAAGTCGAGTTTCCTTGATGCTTAGGACACTCATTTGAATAGTTTCCCATCTCTCTATAATTGTAGAATTTAATATCATTGAATTGTTTCTTCCCCTTGCATTCATCAGATCAATGACCCTTTTCTCCGCATTTCTTGAAGACTCCCATGCCTTTCAAGCATTTCCCGAGATGATTCTTTCCACAGTTATCACATAATGGGAATAGCTTTGTTCCCTTTCTCTTTTTTTGGTGCTTCTCCTTTTCCTTTGTTATTAGAGTACTGATTCTTATCTTGATTTCCTTCGAAAAGATTTGATCTAGAAAATTACTTCTCTGTTTTGATGGCACATGATACAATTTCATCATATTATGAAAATGATTAAGAATCCAGTTCCCATCATAGAATTGACTTAAGACCATCAAAGAAATGATCAATCATATATATCTAGTCACATACGTAATCTACAGTATACCTATCCAGCCTTGTGAAGGTCTCCTCATACTCTGCAAAACTATCTTCTTCCCTTTGTTTTAATCCAAGGAACTTCATCTTCATTTTGGTTCACTGCTCACGAGAGAAATATTTTTCAAAGAAAATTTCCTTTAAAGTCCTACAGTCTGTATCTTCTATTTCTTCTTCATTTGTGGTATTTTGAATCAGGGACCACCATTGATCAGCATCAACCATGAGACAATATACCACCAGTACTACCATTTCATTTTCATTGAATCTTAACGACATGAATATATTTTCAAGGGACTTGATCCATTGGTCAGCAACCACTAGTTTAGTGGTCCCACTAAAATATGGGGTCTTCTACCGCATAAAACAATCCAACACTGGTGTTGAATGGTTATTCATTACAAGCTAAGAAAGTTGTGCCAATATGGTCATGATCTGATCTCCTCCAACATTGACTATGTTGACTTGCTCAGTAGGGAGATCCCCCATGCCCATGAGTATTGATTCCCCTTCTTCCACTAGACACCATTTCTAAATAATGGGATACACCAGATTAGTTTTTGAATCTCAAATAGAAAATTAGTCAACATTTATTCGAAAATCTATGCATAGCTAATCGTATAAACATGATTTCTTTAAGAAAAAATATACATTAAACACACTCATAGTGTCTTGTAAAAAAATTGTGAATTATTCCTAAGCATATCCCCCAGGAGTGTCATAACCAAGAGTACAAAAAGACCCTTTTTCATGCACTATTTCCCGTCCGAGTCTATCTCAAAGCGGTGCTTTCGAGTTTTACCCCAAGAAACATCTGTGCTAGAGCCGCCTCTACCTGCTCGTATCCAGACACATATGTATTGCATAAAATATCCAAATAATATATTCCTTACCAAAATACTGGGAAATTCTTGTATTTTTATCCTCAAATACTACCTTAGGGTTTTTTTACCTACTATACATTCTCTACTCTGGTTTCTAATATTTCTACTAAACTTCCTTTGATACCAACTGTAACACCCAAACCCCTCTAGGATAGATATGTTGCATTACTTTTGATAATGTCATGGTTAGAAGGAATGAAAATCCCAAAGTAATGATCAGTTTAGTAGTCTCGAAGAAACTAGACACATATATGTTAGTCAAATTACATTGGAAAAGTTTACAAAATAAAATACAAAACGAAACTAAAAACTGCATCCACAAGTACACAATAAACGATCTCATGTTTATCACCTGTTAAAAGTAAACAGTGAAAGGGGTGAGATCAAATGTTTATTAAGGGTTAAAAATAGCAGAAGCATGAGTACAATAATAAGTGAATCACAATCAATCTGACATAATCAATATGGCATCGGGAATAAATGAATAACTAATACCATTAATAAACTGAGAATGAAACTGCATCCATATATTTTGTTATAGTGAAATGATCATGGATAATAATAATAGCTAATAATGAATCAAGAGAATGATTATTAATTGGACCTCATGTATCTGGCACATGAAACCATAATACGATAAATTGTTTTTAGTTCTATGGGTAGAAACACGTCTGATTTTTGGAAACAAACTCGTAGGATTTGTCACCAAACTGATTTGCCTCATGAGACCTACTGATTCATCGAGGGGCTATAGAGGGCCACACCCTCCATTGCATGTCCAAATAATTATTTATACATTGATTCAATATAAGATTAATATGCCTTATCAATATCATTATAGAGTAGAGTATATGGATTTATCAATATTTCCATAAATAAAATAACTTTCCAAATAAACACCGTATGTAAAATGGTATAAGATTTATAAAAAAACATATCCATGATATGATATTATGGATATTTAATATAAATATAATTTCAAATGAAAATTTATCTCAAATGGGAATTAGGTACACAACATAAGGATTATTAGGTTCACAATACAATGTTAGATACAACAAAATAGTAGTTGAGACAAAGACTCCTACCACAATGTAATCGGACAAATCATATGAACACAACTTAATAAAACTCAAATGAATCATTTAATAACATGAATATAAAGAGAATATTTTTATTATATGTCAAATGGTAGTACACATATACCACATACAAGAAATAAGTGCGAACAACGAAAATCTCACAGAAATGAAAGTGAGATGAGAAACCCCTTACAAACATTATGTCATGGTAACATGTCTTATTGAGAGGGATTAATGAGAGGTAAATGGGTATTCCATTATTTATATGTCTCAAGGTAAGTATGGGGTAGGTGAAAAAACATACCACATCATTAGGAATTAAAAATAAATGGGCACAACTTAGGGGACATTTTTGAACAAAAGTGAGAGAGAGGATCCCTTACCTTATGCTCGAAGGTGTTCTTGATTGTCCTTAACATCCTGAATAATAAAATTTAGATTCATTAATGAATAATTCCAGAACCTAATAATCATGTAATTTATATGTTATATCCTTATTAATTTCATTAATGGCCTTTTTTACGGGTTCAAAAGATTCAATTTTATTGTTTTGGAAGCATTTTCTTACTTGGTTCATGATTTGTTAACTTGTATTCATGAATTGAAGTTGGTTTGAAATATGGTTAAACATCCATAATTTTTAATATAAATTATTAGTTAAATTAAAGAGATATAAATTATCTTATAATGATTCTGGTTATATACCATGAGGATGACTCATTCGATGAGTTAAAAAATAAAGGCTTGAATTTGGCTTGGCAGTTTTGTGCTTAATAAACATGTTTTGTGTTAATATTCCATATTATGTATGTGTAAAGATTACCAAACATTAATCAAGATACAATAAATATATTATGACCTGTTTCAATTATAAATATGGTTTCATTACCAGTAATTAAGGAACGATTGAAGAACAAAACTTCATCATTCACGAAGGTTAGAAATTGGAACCCTGTGGACGTTGATTTGGTTTATAAAAATAAAAGGGAGGGAGTAAGAATATTGATCATGGTTCTTTTGTTCACATGATATAAATACAGTATATAGATTATATTTGAGTTATCATGGTCATTTGGATAGATTATGTGAGGGGATGATAAAAATTGAAGATAAATTCAAATGAAACTAAATGAAAAAAGGTGTTTTACGTCTTAAAATGACTTCCCCAGGAACCTCCATAAGGAAAGGGATTTTGGTATTTTGGAAATACCAAGAGTTTCCAGGTAGTGGGGAGTGAATAGAGAAGGGTATTTGGGAAGAACATTGAGGATATTCAAGGCGTAGAGGAGTGAAGAGAAGAGGGAGTGGTGAGGGGTTTTTATAGTGGAGGAGCGGGGTAACTTTTGAATATTTAATTCATTATTTTATTATTTCCCTCAAGACAACCAATATTGTTGTTTCATGTGACCCCTAATATTAATAAGTACATGTGAGTTTGAACCAAGTAGACTTACATCACTTATGATGTCATAAATAGTGTATTTAACTGATAATTTGTATATACGGTATTTTATCGTATTTCACTATTCATCAAAAATTATAGAATTTCAGAAAAATCCCAAAAATTTACCCTAACCCTTTTTCAACGTGTAGAATTAAAAAATGAACTCTATTTTTCAAAATTAATTTTCTAAATTTTGTTAATATAATTTTTAAATAAATTCATAGTTAATTAGAAAAATAACAATCTTAAAGGTGAAATTAGTTTTATATCTCATTGAGAAACTAATTAAGATCTCATTATCTTATTTCATTATGAAAATAAAATAATAATATTATTTACTATTCATAAGTGTCATATTATTATTCATAAGGGTATTTTACTATTCACCAAAAATTAAGTTTGTTCTATCAGACTCCAAATAACTTACTGATCACAACTCTAGATGACCATTTTTTGAAATTCACAACATAGAAGTGGAAAATTTATATTTAATGTATAGGCTTTGTTTATATCCTAAATAGCCAAGTTTTGTTTCAAAGGAAAAAAGTGAAGAATAAAATGTATTTAAGAGAAAAATAAAATAAAATGTTTGGTGTATTACATTATTCTCTCTTTCAGATATTTCGTCCTTGAAATTTTATGTATAAATCCCACCAAAAAGATGTGGGTGATTCTTTTTCATAAAAACCTCAAGTTCCCATGTTGCTTAATATTCTAGTTTCTCCAATGATCCTTTACTAGACATGTTTTCCAATTTCTCGATACATGCTCTCTTGTTTCATGAATCCTGATAGGCTTTTCACAGTATGACAAATGAGGTTCCAGTTCTATTTCATTAAATGTGATTACATGCATTGGTTCTGGAATTTAATTCTTTAACAATGATTCATGGAACACATCATGAACTCTAGAGAGATTTGTCGGCATCACTAAATGGTAAGCTACAACTCTAATTATTTCTAGAATTTCAAATGGTCCGATGTACCTGTGGATCAGTTTCCCTTTCATACTGAACCTTAAGACACCATTGCATGGAGATACTTTCAGAAATAAATGATCCCCCACTTGGAATTCCACGTCCTTCCTCTGGTTTTCATCATAACTCTTCTGCCTACTTTGGGATGCTTTAATTTGGGCTTGTATTTTATTCACCTTTGTCGTGGTCTCTTCAATAAGTTCTGGGCCTATAATTTTCCTCTCACCAACGTCATCCAAAAAAGTTTGAGTTCGACATCTCTTTTCATATAATGCTTCATATGGAGCCATTTGAATACTATAATGGAAACTATTATTGTTGGAAAATTCCACCAAAGGAAATTATTGATCCCACATACCTTTTAAGTAAAGAGAGTATGATCTCAGCTTGTCTTCTAGGGTTTGAATTGTTCTTTCAGAGTGTCTGTCTTTTTGAGGGTGATATGAAGTACTCATACGAAGCTTAGTATACAAATCCTTGTGGAGACTTTTCCAAAATTTTGATTTAAACCGGGGATCTCGATCAGAGACAATCAATATAGGTGCACCATGAAGTCTCAAAACTTCATTAATATAGTATAAAGTCTTGCTAGGAACTCAAGTGGTAAATCCACTCTTATTGGAAGGTAATGGGATGATTTAGTGAGATGGTCAACAATTACCAATATTGCATCATTCCTTCTAGGTTTCCTCGGTATTCTGGTAACAAAATATATCGTAATGTTATCCCACATCCACAGAAGAATAGGTAGAGGTTTCATCACTCCTTTGGGATGTTGTCTCTACACCTTCAGTTGTTGAAAAACTAGACACCTTTATACGTAGTCACAAATTTCTCGCTTCATATGGTCCCACCAAAAATATTCCTTCAGATATCTATACATCTTGGTACTACCCAGGTGTAGAGAGAAATTTGAGTTATGAGCATATCATCAATGAATACCACAACAATGTTATCAAGATATTCATTTAATACTCTATTCATTAAATCCCTTAAAACAAAGGGTGCATTTGTCAGCCCAAAAGGCATTACTGCAAACTCGTAATTCCCATACCTGGTCCTAAATGTTGTCTTAGGAATATCTTCCTTCCTCACACGCAACTGATGATATCCGGATCGAAGGTCAATCTTCAAAAATTCTTGATCTCCTTGAAGTTGGTCAAATAAATCATTAATCCGGGGCAGCAGATACTTATTCATTATTGTAATAGCATTGATTTCCCTATAATCAATGCAAAGCCTCATGGATCCATCTTTTTCATGACCAAGATGACAGGGGCTCCCCATAGAGAAACACTAGGTCGAATAAATCTTTTTTCACTCAAATCCTATAGTTGTTTCTTTATCTCTACTAATTCCATAGTGGTAATTCTATAGGGAGTCTTTGATATTGGTCTTGAATCAGGAAATAAATCAATAGGGAACTCAACTTCCCGCTCTGAAGGATGTCCATGTAAATCCTCCAGAAATACATCAATCTACTTTTTCACTATGTTCACATCTTCAACATGAATATTTCTTTCCTAACCCATATATATTGGTTTATTTTCCTTTCCAATTAGTTCATTCAGTAGATCTACTGGGGGTGGTTCTAGATAAGAATCAAGTGGCGAAGTTTCTGCCCTAAAGACAAGGGATTCTACACCAATTTCAAAAATTGTAACTTCTTTATTCTTACAATAAATCATCGCATCATTATTTGACAGCCAATACATATCAAGAATTATATCAAATTCAGTCATTGGTATGATGATAAGGTTAGAAACTAGAGAACATTTTGGTGTCTGGAGGGGGACTAGTCGACATGCCTTAGTTGAAATGATACACCCCCTAGGAGTTTGAACTAACAACTCATTTATTAAATCATATTGGACATATCTAATTTTCATGGAAAACTGGGAAGATATAAATGAATGTGATGATCTAGAATCAAATAAAGTGTTGGCTATGTTTGAGGAAACAATTAAAGTACATTCCACCACATCATTAAGAACTTCCACTTAGGTAGTTGTAATTACAAAGTCTATCACTTTCTCTCTTGGCCTTTTCTGAGTCGAGTTTCTGTGATGCTTAGGACACTCATTTGCATAGTGTCCTATATCTCTGAAATTGTAGCAATGAATATCAATGAATTGTTTCTTCCTATTGCATTCATCATATCGATGACCCTTTTCTCCGTAGTTAAGGAAGACTCCCATTCCTTTCAAGCATTTATCGAGATGATTCTTTCAACAATTCTCACATAATAGGAGTAGCTTTGTTACCTTTCTCTTCTTTGGTTATTCTCTTTTTATTTTGTTATCAGAGTACCGCTTCTTATCTTTGTAACCTTTGAAAATATTTGATCTAGAAAATTCCCTCTCTTTTTTATGGAACTTGATACAATTTCATCTTATGATGAAAATGATTGAGAATCCAGTGTCTTTAGAACACATGGCTTAAGACCTTCAAATAAATGATTAATATTTTCTGCTGAGTCACGTACGTAATCTAGGGTATACCTGGCCAGCCTTGTGATGGTAGACTCATACTCCGCAACACTATCTTCTTCCATTTTTTTAATCCAAGGAACTTCTTCTTAATTTCGGTTTATTGCTCACGAGGGAAATATTTTTCAAAGAATATTTCCTTAAAAGTCCTCCATTATGTATCTTATATTTCTTCTTCCTCTGTGCTATTTTGAATCAGGGACCACCATTGATTAGTGTCTCCCTTGAGACAATATACCACTAGTAGTACCTTTTCATTTTCATTACATCTTAATGGCATGAATATCTTTTCAATGGAATTGATCCATTACTCAGCAACCACTGGGTTAGTAGTCCCACTAAAAGATGGGGACCTATGCCGCATAAAACGATCCAACACAGGTGTGGAATGGTTATTTGTTACAACATGAGTAAGTTTTCCCAATATGGTCATGATCTGAACTGCTCCAACATTGATTGTGTTGATGTGCTTAGTAGGGAGATCCCTACCTTGCCCACGAGTATTGATTCCCCTTCTTCTATTATACACCATTTCTAAAGAATGGGATACACCATATTAGTTTATGAATCTCAAATAGAAAAGAACTCAACATCTATTGAAATTCTATGCATAGATAGTCGTATAAACATGATTTCTATGAGGAAGAATTTACATTAAACTCCTTCATAATGGTGTGTATAGAAATGTGAATTATTCCTAAGCATATCCCCCAGGAGTGTCGTAACCAAGAGTGCAGCAAGGCCCGTTGTCATTCACCAGTTCCCATTTGAGTCTAGATCAAAGCGGTGTTTTCGAGTTTTACACCCAGATACATCTATGTCAGAGATGCTTCTACCTTCTCATATCCAGATAGGGACGTATTGCTTATAATATCGACATAATCGATTCCTTACCAAAATACGAGGATGTTCTTGTATGTTTATCCTCAAATACTACCATATGGATTTGTTGCCTACTATACATTCCCTACTCTAGTTTCCATGTTTTCTACTAAACTTCCTTTGATACCAACTGTAACACCCCGACCCCTCTAGGATGGAGTCAGTACATTACATCTGATGTTGGCATGGTTAGAAGGAATGAAAAAACCGATGGAATGATCAGTTTAGTAGTCTTTAAGAATCTAGATACATATATGTTACTCAAATTACATTGGAAAATTTTACAAAATATAATACATAACAAAACTAAAAACTGCATCCACAAGTACTCAATAAACGATCTCCTCTTTGTCACCTGTTGAAAGTAAACAATTAAAGGGGTGAGATCAAATGCTCAGTAAGGGTTAAAAATAGAGGAAACATGAGTACAATAATAAGTGAATCACAATAAATATGACATAATCAATATGTTATACTAAATAATTGAATAAGTAATGCCATTAATAAACTAAGAATGAAACTGCTTCAATATATTTTTTCATAGTGAAAACCTCATGGATAATAATAATAACTAATAATGAATAAAGATAATGCTTATTAATTGGACTTCATGTATCTGGCGCATGAAACCATAATACCGTAAAAACGGTTTAGTTCTATGGTTAAAAACCCGTCTGGTTTTTGGAAACAAACTCGAAGGGTTTGTCGCAAAACTGATTTGTCTCATGAGACCTACCGATGCATCGAGGGGCTATAGAGGGCCCCACCCTCCACTGAATGTCCAAATAATTCTTTATACATTTATTAAATACAAGATCAATATGAATTATCAATATATGTATAGAGTAGAGTATACAGATTTATCAATATATCTATAATTAATATAAATTTCTAAATAAACACCGTATGTAAAATGGTATACAGTTTAGACAAAAAACATATCCATGAAATGAAATTTTGGATATTTAATATAAATATAATTTTAAATGAAAATTGATCTCAAATGGGTAGTAGGTACACCACATAAATATTATTAGGTGCACGATACAGAGTTAGTTACAACAAAGTAGTAGTTGAGACAAACACTTTTACCACAATGTAATCTGCCGAATCATATGACCAGAACATAATAAACCTCAAATGAATAATTTAATAACATGAATATAAATATAATAATGTTATTATATATCAAATGGAAGTACACAAATAACACATACATCAAATATGTGGCGAACAATGATAATATCACAGAAATGAAAGTGTGATGAGAAACCCCTTACAAACATTTTGTCATGGTAACGAGTGTTATTGAGAGGGATTAATGAGAGGTAAAGGGGTATTCCATTATTTATATGTCACAAGGAAAGTATGGGGTATTTTTGGAAACATATACCATCATTAGTAATTAAAAATAAAAGGGCACAACATAGGGGATATTCTTGAATAAAAGTGAGAGAGAGGATCCCTTACCTTATGCTCGAAGGTGTTCATGATTGTTCTTAATAACCAGAATAATCAAATTTAGATTAATTAATTAATAATTTCATAACCTAGTCATCATTTAATTGATGTGGTATAACCTTATTATGTTTAGTAATGTCCTTTTTTATGGGTTTATGAGATTAAATTTCATTGTTTTGGAAGCATTTTCTTACATGGTTCATGATTTGTTTCCTTGTATTCATGAATGGAAGTTGGTGTGAAATATGGTTAAACATCCAGAATTGTTAATATAAATTATTAGTGAAATTAAATAAATATAAATTATATTATAATAATTCGGGTTATATACCATGAGGATGACTCATTCGATGAGTTAAAAAAGAAACGCTTGAATTTGACTTGGCAGTTTTGTGCTCAATAAACTTGTTTTTTATTATTATTTCATATTATGTGCATGTAAAGATTAAAGAACATTAATCAAGATAAAATAAATATATTATGACCTGGTGGAACCATAAATATTGTCTCATGACCAGTAATGATGCAATGATTGAAGAACGAAACTTTATCTTCCACAAAGGTTATAAATTGGAACCTCATGGACGTTGATTTCGTTTATATAAATAAAAGGGAGGGAGTAAGAATATTGAAAAATTTTCATCCATTGACATAATATAAATAATGTATATAGATGATACTGGATTTATCATGATCATTTGGACAGAGGAGGTGAGGATATGAGAACAAATGAAGATAAATTCAAATGAAACTAAAAGAAAAAGAAAGGTGTTTTACCTCTTGAAATGACTTCCCCGAGAACCTCCTTAAAGGAAGGGATTTTGTTCTTTTGGAAAGACCAAGATCATCCTGGTCGTGGGGAGTGACTAGAGAAGGGTATTTGGGAAGAAATTTGAGTAGCTTCAAGGCTTAGAGAAGTGAAGAGAAGAGGGAGTGGTGAGGGGTTTTTATAGTGGAGGAGAGGGGTAAATTTTGAATATTTAATTCATTATTTTGTTATTTCCCTCAAAAAAACCAATAGTGTTGTTTCATGTGACCCCTAATAGTAATAAGTTCATGTGAGTTCTAACCAAGTGTCCTTACATCACTTATGATTTCATAAATAGTGTATTTAACTGATAATTTGTATATATGGTATTTTATCATATTTCACTATTCATAAAAAATTCTAGAATTTCGGAAAAATACCAAAAAATATACCCTAACAATTTTTCGACATTAAAAATTAAAAAATGGAGTCCATTTTTCAAAATTATGTTTCTAAGTCTTATTAATTTAAATTTTAAATAAATTCATAGTTAATTCGAAAAATAACAATCTTAAAGGTGCAATTAGTTTTATTTTTCATTGAAAAAATTATTAAGATATCATTATCTTATTTCTATAAGAAAATAATAATAATATTATTTACTATTCATAAGGTCCATACTACTATTTATATTACTATTCATAAGGGTATGTTACTATTCACTAAAAATCAAGTTTGTTCTATCAGACTCCAAATGACTTACTGATCACAACTCTGGATTACTAATTTTCAAAATTCAAAACATAGAAGTGGAAGATTTATATTTAATGGCTAGGTTTTGACTATATCCTAAATAGCCTAGTTTTGTTTCAAAGGAACATAGTGATGAATAGAATGTATTTAAGAGAAAAATACCATAAAATGTTTGGGGAGATACATTTAAATAAATAGAAGTGTGTATATTTATGTATTAGGATGTAAAACTACTCATGAAATCATGAAATTTTTTTATGTTATACATCTTGGATCAGATAATATTATTAGAACTGTGTTATGTATTTTATGTTCTAAATATCATGAATTTAAAAAGGATAGAGAAGAGGTTGTTATTCAAATATTCCATATGTTTAATATTATTTTAAATTTCATTATTTTTTTGGAGAAACTCTATAAAATATTATTCTTGTTGAAAGAGTACTTAGATAACTTCTTAATAAGTGGTATTCTAAATGGATGCTATATAAAAAATTAAGAAATTCATGGAATTTTTACCTGATGAGATTATTGGATCATTATTATAATATGAGTTGGAACTTAAGAATATTTCTAAATAATATAATTCAAATAATAATAATTTCATGTTATGTTTGATGGAAATTATTCAAATAAAAGGGATGATGGTATTGATCAACTTGAGGATGAATTTAGATATTTTTATTTTAAGAGGAAGAACCTCAAGATAAAGTTGAACATATTAAGGGGGAGAATTATCCTTCTCAACCTAATCCTATTTGTGAAGTATCTTGGAATACTCATAGATATTATCCTATAGAAAATGTTATTTGTGATGTTGAATCATATTTTAAAACTAGTAAATATTTTATGAATATTTGTGATTATTATGATTTTATTTATAATTTTTCACCTAAGAATCTTGACGAGGACTTGAATGATTTTAATTTGATCTTGACTATGCAATATGTTTTAAATTAGTTGACTAGAGATAATTTTTACACATTATTCATGCCCCCAAATGATTCTCATGTTATTGGAACGAAATGGATCTTTGGAATGAAAATTTATGAATATGGAAATATAGTTAAAAATGAAGATAGATTAGTTCGTCAATGATATTATACAGAAAAATGAATTTATTTTGAAGAATATTTTGCATATATTTCTATATAAGAATAAATTTGGATACTGTTAGCTTATGATAATTGAAATGGATTTAAATAATTTCAAATATATGCTAAAATCGCTTTTATAAATTGTTATATTTCTAAGGATGCATATGTTAGATACTCTCTTGGTTCTGAAAATGAAACATCATGATATTTTTTTAAACTATTCAATGATTTATATGGTTTAAAACATGCTCCTCAGTCATGATATCATTGGTCAACTAGTTTTCTTTGTATTTTTTGAGAAAGGAAATTTTGATTCTACGTTGTTTATTAAGAAAATTTGTAATGATATCTTGATTGTGAAAATTTATATTTATGATATTATTTGTGTATCTTCATATTAAAGTATTTTAATAAATTTTCAGTTTTGATGACTTCTAAATTTCAAATGATTATGATGGGGTAATTTATATTCTTCCTTGGTTTGAAAATATTTCAATAAAATGATGGTATTTTATAAATCAATACTATTATTCTAGATAGTTAGTTAAGGTATTTGGTTTAGACTCTTATAAACGTGAAACAAATCTAATGAGTACTAAATGAAAATTAGATTTAGATAAATCTAGAAAATCTTTTTATATTAAGGATTATATAGGAATGATTGGAAGTTTGTTATACTTAAATGTATCTAGACATGATTTAATATTTTTGGTTTTCATGTGTGAAATATTTCAATGTAACCCTATGGAATGAAACATAAAATATGTTAAAAATATTATTATATTTGTTAATGGATTTTTTAACATTTTTGTATTTTATCTTAATAAAACTAATTTTGATTTGACAAGCTATATTGTTTTGGATTTTGGAGGATGTAAGATAGGAAAGAAATACACTTAGGGTGCATGTAATTTAATTGGAAAATATTTAGTATTTTAAGATTCAAAGAGGAATTTTTTTTTCTCTTTCAACTAAAAAATATAAATATATAGTTGTTGCATCTTGTAGCGCAAAATCGATATGTATTAATAAAACTCTTTCTAATTTTTTCTTATTTTTATAAGATTCATATTTTATATGAAAATAATTAAGCTATTTTTGTTTCCAAAATTTTTTTTAGCACTCTAAGAATATTAAAATTGATGTTAAATTTCATTTTCTTAAGGATCATGTTCATAATGAACATATAATCCTAGAATTTATTTATATAGAAAATAAATTTTCTGATATCATTAATAAGTCCCTATACTTTACTAAGTTTAAAAAAATCAAGTGTGAACTTGGTATGATGAAGATTTAAATTTATCTTCATATGGAATTAATTTATGTGGAGTTTTATTATGTTTATATGCTAATAGTTTTAGACTTACACGAATTATATATACTTTGGAATATGTTTTTTACTATTTTTAAATTCTTCACACATTTTTTTGTTATATTACAATTTTAAGTGTTTTTATACATACTAGATGATGTTAAATTAATGTTTAAAATTTTATTTTTTATAAAATATTATTTTGAGAAGGGAGTATCATTATTTTTCTAAAAAAATTAAAATTATGCTAACTATACATTGGATCTTTATCTCATATTTTATCTTGAAGAATATAATTATAAAATACAATGTGTTTTTCAATAATGGTTAAATTTATAAAGAGTTTGTTTTATTAATATATATTCATGGAAATTTTACACTCTGTTATATAATGGGGAGATATTTTATTTGAAAAATATTTTTTCTTTAACTTTTGATAATGTCAAAATAACTGAGAGTTTTTTAAATTATAAATTGTTTTAAAATTACCAAAAAATGGGGAGAATGTTGTGTTGGATCTTTGGATAAAATTTATTTAATTATTTTTTTTATAATTAAAAAATAAAATATTAAGATTAATTTTAATTTTAACAACTTTATTATCTTTATTTTCTTTATCACATGTATTGGTTAATTTTTTCTTACCATTGGTTATATCATATTATTCTTTACTTAACATATTTTTAGATTTCGTTCTTTAATTTTTATATAACAAGCTATATAAGTTTTATTTTGATTTTATAAGATATAAATTACATTTAGACCTTTAAATATAATTTACACATTTAATTTATATGATGTGTAAAGGTAACAATATTTTTATATATGTTACGCAAGGGTAAGTGAAATTTTATAGTGGTTTGTAAAGGTAACCATAAGTTTCAATGGGTTACCTAATGGTTGAAGTGATCTTTATATACTTTTGTAGAGGTGTCTTTGAGATTACATATGTTTTTTAAGGGTGACCATAAGTTTCTAAGGGTTACATAAGGGTATGTAACATTATTTATGAGTTGCGTAAATGTAACCTTTGAATTTCAATATTTTTATGAATGTAACCATTAATTGCTATTAGTTATGTAAAGGTAATCATAATTATCTATTGGTTACATAAGGGTAAGTATCACATTATATTAGTTATGTAAAGGTAGCCTGAACCAATATAAGGGTACTCTGTATCTCATGTCAAGGTAACTAATCCTACATAAGGGAAATATTTATCTCATGGAGAGGTAACTAAACCTATGTAAGGATACTCCTTGTCTCGTATAAAGGTAACTAAACATGTGTAAGTGTACTATATATCTTTCATAAGGGTAAAATCCTTCAATATTGAATTTTATAAGGTTACCATCATACTTGAATAGGGGTACTAGTTTTTTTCTATAACCTATATGAGGGTACCAACATAGTTGAGTAAGGGTAATAGTATTTTTCTAATACTTATGTAGGGGTTATGGTATACTTTATTAAGGGTAAAAATACACTTCTGTACTTATATAAGGGTAACCAAGAGTTTCTAGTACTTATGTAAGGGTACCAGAACCATTCCAATATCCATGTACGGGTGACCTAGATCTCATGTAAAGGTAACTAGAGTTCTCCAAAAGCTAAAAAAGGGTAATATGTCATGTAAGGGTAAAAATTTGTTACACCTATGAAATTTGTGTTTTTTGTTAAGGGTAGAGCTAATTTACCAATGATATTAAATAATGTTATAATATATTAAATATTTTATGTTTTTCATATTATTTCATATTTTCACTTACTCCAAGTTTATTATGAATATAATCGGTGTTTTATTTGTTTTAAAATTACGTATTAAATATTTTCAATCCATATAAAAATGTTTTAAATTTTTTTACGATAAATTAAATGATATATTTATAATATTTAATTATTTTGATATTCTCACTGAAATTTTAGATATTGGAATATCCACATTCAAATGGGATAAAATATAAAGGGTCGGTCTTGAATATTATCGTGGAAGGTTTCTAATATTATTAATACTAGTTATTTACTATTATATTAATTAATATAATGAATTACACTATCATGTTTGTAATTGTTTAATATAATATAGAGGAAGTCCCCCATAATTATTATCCTTTTATTTATGCATGTAATTTAATTTGGGAAACAAGAATGTAAAACTCTGATGTAGTATGTTGGTTTCATATGCACAATTCTTTCTTTATGAGAAAATAAATAAGCAATGGTCTTCATATTTTCTAGATGTTTTTTTTGTAAAGAAAATCTATATATAGAGTTGAAATAATCACTCCAATTGTAGGAAAGAGGTTGAGGAATTATTGGATTGTATAAGTGCTTAAAATTTCAATGATAAACTACTGTTAACAACTGAAATTAATTTTTTTGATTATTTCTATTAAAAAATTCGTTTATGCCTCAACACTCAGACATTAAAGATTTTATCGAGATTTTTTGTTTTAATTTTTCTTATTATTTATTGCGTGCATAATTATATTGAGTTCTACTATCCATTAAAAGTTATGAAAGTGGGTTATGACTTCTGAACAAAATTTTGATATTAGGTTTCCCCTATCGATGGAAAAAAGGAAGACTCTCTATGTTGTGCCTCCAGGTAGAAAAAGGAATGTATGTTTTGGGTTTAAAACACTATAGAGGAAAAGAATTTGTAATTTGGTTTTGACTCTAAGTGTGAAAAATTAATTGTAAGATTAAATTTATTGTGTTACTTCTCTTTATGTTTATGAGAGGTGTGAAGAGTTGATTGGGATCATTTATATCCCAACCACTATAAAAATCACTTTGTATATGTCCATTTATTTTTTTATTGTATTATATTAACATTAATAGAACTGAATTAATATTTAAATTAATTTTAAAAAATTCCAATTCACCCTACTCTTGGATTTCTATAATCTTCCCTTTATGACCAACAATGATTTACCCATTTTTCATTTTCACTAATAAATTAATTTCCATGTTTTGTGGTTGTGTTTGAATAGTCCTACTAACCATGAGTGATTTGAAAGAATTCATAGAACCATAATAAAATATTCAATTTTCTATTATTGAATGATTAAATATCATATCTTTCACCAATTCATTGACAGGATCCAACTCAACATTTGTTATATCATCTTCAAATCCTTAATCTCTTGGATTTGAATATTGTTTTCATCTTTTATCTTCAATAACCCTTGGCTTTGGGCATTGGTTTTCATAAGGTACATGTTCCTTGTAGTTTCAACATTGGACCATGGGCTGAGGATTGACTGAAACCTTATTTTCTTCCATTATTTCATTGGGATTATTTATCTCCTTTCATTATAATTAGCTTGATTCCCATTCCTTACACAATTAAAAAACCTCCTTGTTCCCTTGTGGAAGTTTCTTGGATTTTTCTTCCCATGCCTATGAAAAGTGGGATGATAGGTTCTCTAACCACCCAGAGTATTATCAAATGATCTTGAGACATCCACCCGGTCATTGGTATGACTAATTTGTGTGTTTTATTTACTTTTTAGTTCATTATTGGGGTTCATGGGTGATGGTGGTCAGAAATGTTAGTTTTTAAGAAGACATAACAAGGTTAATGATTAGATTATGATTTTCCTAACAATGTGGATAACCGTGATTGGGTGCTACTGGTTGTGAAAGTGGGATTTTTTACGGTTTGAGCACATTTTTTTAAAATTGTGAGACACCTAGGTGTAACCATGTGACTCAATTTCTGTAGAGATAATATCCCTTCATGTTTAGTGAGTGGGTTTCTTAACCATGTGACCAAATTATGTAGCCTATCATGGTCACACACAATAATTATTTACCATTTTACCCTATCAAATATTAAGGGTTCTTTCCCTCATATTCCTTCCCCATCATGAAAAGACCCTTATCCTTGGTAGTGTAGATTTTACTCTCTTTAAGTGGTGGTTTTTTCTTGAATTATTTGTGTTTTGGTTTGAGTTAAGTCAATTTCATTGAGTTTTCTTCTTCCTTCCCACGTCTCATGCATTTTTTGTCCTTTTTCATGGAGGTATGTAACCCTACTAGGGGTGTCTGCCAAATATAGGGTGCATAATAGAGGAAATGGTTGTTCTTATTATGTAATAGGTGTGTGAGGCCTTGATCTTCCTATTTTGGGTAGTTAAGGTTGAAGACAATGAGGATGTAAGAAATTCTGAAGCAAGTGTCTCTATTTAAGGACATTTTCCATGAAATACCTTTAAATTATGAATCGCCTTTGTTTTTTTGTTTAAATTACCATTAAAATTAATTATTTTTTATTTATATTTTATTTTTGATGTGAATCATGGATTGTTTTGTAAATATGGTCATTTAAATAATGCGGTCCAATGGGGGTGACCTAGGGGCAATAAAAGTGTTTGAAAAAATGGATCAAAGCAGTTTTATTGTTTTAAATGGAATTTCTAAGAGATTTTAGAAATATTTTTACCTTGGGAATTGTTTTTTGTTAAAATTGGCATGTTTTTTATGAAATTTTATTGTGAAATTAATTTTGATTATGTGGAACTTTTTGGTGATTATTTTAGTATACAGTGACACATGGGTTAACCAGGGTGTGTGTGATGGGTTGTTTGAGGGACTGTAACAGCCTTCAGAGGTAAGAACATGTGGGCTTCCATTTTGGTTTCCAAGGAATTATGAGAGCCTTTGGGTATGAAGATTGTTTGATCTTCAATGATTGGTTTTCAGGAGTGCATGTGAGCTCTTGGAGTTCGGACTGAGTATGAATGATAGATGTTACATTGTTGCTTAGTATTCTAACAAACATGCTTATACTCACTCATAATAGGCCTGATGGTTAAATACCTAGGTGTGCATTCCTCATGTTGGATTGTCTATATGATTTTTTCATTTGATTTTTTCCGTGTTTGATGTGATGAGATATATTATTCCCATTTCATTTTTAATTATCGATTGTACATTAATGATGTATATACTCACCATTTTATTTCTTGTTAGATATGATAAGAATGTTTTTAATTGGGCCTTACTCTTTTATCTTATCCATGTTTATCATTTTTTTTCGAAACATTTTTCATTTTAAAAAGAAAAGAAAAGGGATTTCAAAGGTTTATTTGAAAAGGTGATGTTCTAAAATTGGATTGTTTGAGAATTGTATTCAATCTTGTTTATTGGTTTGCATGGGTAAAATACTAAAATAGATTCACAGGGGTATCCTACAAGTATTTATGTTCCTCACACCCTACATATTTGTTTGGGAATATATAGACATTGTTTTGGAGGACATAGGTAATGGAAAGGGCACCATGTACTTGGGTGGCTCTTCTTAACCAATGTTATCTGGTGTTTTGGGGTAAAGATGTGGTCTCATGGAGTGGGATCCTATGGAGTCATTTTGTGGGTTTTAACACTAGGGATACATGCATAGGACATTTTTTGTTGTGTAACTATTATTTTGAGTTTTTGGATTTGTACATGAGATACCATGTATATTTCCTATTATGAAATGTTTTTTATATGATGTTTAGTTCTAATTATGATATCTTCATATATTTGTTGAATTTTCTAGATGGTTGGCTAAGATTTTTTCCTTAGATCATGTGTGTGTTTCTATAACATTTGAAGGATGGGTCATGCCAGTTTAACATGGGAGAAACTATTCCCAATATATTGTTAGTTATACCCGATGTTTGTCGCCATCCCACGGTGATCGGGAACACACTTCAGGCCATGGGATGGTCCAGCTTGGGTGATGGGATGGGTAAACCCAGGATGGTCCATTAAAAAATTGTATCATATGATAGCTTTTATTTGTGATATAGTGGTATACTGGAGCTAGGGCTGTTAGAACTTGGGAGGTAAGATTGTGGGAGTTCATGTCCAACTCTTCTTCATGCGAAACCTTGAGTTTTCATGGGTGCTATGGGAGTGTGGTTAAATTTTGAGTCTATTAATGGGTTTTTATTAGATTTCGAGGTATTTATTGGTTAGTGTTGACTCTCAGGGTGAGCCTAGGGGTTAATTTTAATTTTGAAGGTGAAAAAGTATGTATATAAGAGACACATGACCAGTAATAATGATTTGTAGCTCATGTGGCCTTTCCTAAAAACTCTAGTAACACCCACACTATTTTCCTAACCATGTTTCCAATCCCAGAAGAGTGGGAAATGATTGAGTTTTTTCTATTTTACTCATTTTTTAATTTAGAGTAATTTTGGTTCTAGTGTTACTTGTTGAGACCCATGATAGGGGTTCTTTTTAGTTCATTATATATGGTTTGGGATTGTATTATTATTTGTGGAGCATTTATTTTCTGTCTTGTATGAAATGCCTCCCAAAGAACCTCAGACAGGAATAGAGAGGTTTCTTAAGAGAATACCATATAGGTAAACACACCTCTTGATCCATCTATAGTGGATTCAGTGATTCTTATGATCCAATCCTTGGGTCATGTGGCTGATCGATAGTAGATTTGGATGGTGGACCATGTTTTGGAGTTTATGAGGAAAAATCTAGTTGTGTTATATGGTGTCAGTGGAACCAATGATCCTCGGGAGTGGTCATACCATTGAAAGTGGATATTTGGGATTTTGAAGAACCTTGATACCTCTAAACTCATATTTTCTATGTATGTGTTGGAAGGACTGTATAGGAAGTGGTGGGAGTTTATTGTTCTTTTGATAAAGAAAAAGGATCTCACATGGACCAATTTCAAGGTGGATTATAATCAAAAGTTCTACCTAGAGACCTTGAGAGTGATAAAGGTCAGTGAGTACTTAAAGTTGGAGTAAGGTGAAAGTTTGGGGATGGATTATTCCACACATTTTATCATGTGGGTCAATGTTTCTCTTAATCGTATTGCAAAATATTACCTTAATGCTCAATATTTTGAGATGGGATTGAGAATAGATATTATATACATTCTTATTCTCCTTTTTCTACTGACTTATTCATTGGTAGATGATAATTAAGATGTGGAAGTGGAATATTTTACTCATAAGATAGGTCTGAGTTTCATTATTTTTGTGAGTGGAAACTATAGTTCTTCATCGGGGTATAAGCGGTTACAGGATGAGTCTCATCAGGGCAGGGGAAAAAGTGTCCAATAATTTTCAGTTTCAGATATTATGGATTATTTAGGGTGTGAGACCATTATTTATTATTATTATGGGAAATATAGATACATAAG
The DNA here is from genome assembly GCA_963277665.1 of Viscum album. Lineage (NCBI taxonomy): Eukaryota > Viridiplantae > Streptophyta > Magnoliopsida > Santalales > Viscaceae > Viscum > Viscum album. The sequence goes on along the minus strand of OY728134.1, from coordinate 625,735,728 downwards.
GTCTCATTGATCAAAGTATCCAATTGCATACCACCATGTGGGAAGTCAGGTAACCTCCCGCACTTCTATTAGTTGGCTTCATGTGGAGCAGTGTGAGATCCACTTTTTCAAAGGGATCTCAAGTCCAGTCAGGGGATTCTATGGGTGGAGGATCTCACCATTTTGTATAGGGATATTTCAATTGGGGGAAGAATGCTGAGGGTGGGTCTGATCTAGGTAATCTTCATGAAGCATGGGTTATCCTAGAAGACTCATATTTTGGGCCGTCCACCGTGAAAGGTATGGTGTTTATTAGTTCTTCCATTGAATCATTTTCAGTTTACACTATCGAATCCCATTATTTCATTTCACTTAAATTGATTATTTCTTTCAGTATTAGGGATGGGATGATTCTATATGTTATTGATTTTATAACCCCTTTGGGTAGGTACAAGGAGAAGGGTTTTAAGTTCCGTAGGTGTTGTGTTTTGGTAACTGGCATGGAAGTCATCTTGGACTTTCTTATTATTGACCCAGAAGTTTTCAACCTTATTATAAACAAGGAATAGTTTATTATAATCTATGTTATAGTTTAATTTTATCACCATAGGTTCTAGTTCCTTACTCAAGATGGGAGCACTCACATATTACAAGTTGAGTGGGGATAGAATTAGGGAGGGAATGGCTAGTTTCATTTGTGTTGGGGTTGTTTTTTTCAAGTTTTCCATGTAATTTCATGGTAATTTTAAGTGTATTTCAAAGGGTAAAATTCCATTGTTCATGGATAGGTACCCAAATGTGTTTCTAGAGGATATTTATATATTTCTACCCTAGCGAGAGATCTAGTTTACTATCGATATGCTACGCAGGATGAGAATGATTTCTTTATTATCTTATCAAATAACTCCTATAAAGATAAAATAGTTGAAAATTATACTATTGAATCTTTAAGGAAAGGTATTTATCCATTCTATGATTTCATTGTGGGGTTATCCAGTGTTATTTTGAAATAATGTGGATGCAAGCATCAAAGTTTTCATATACTATTGTAATCTTAACCAGTTGACCATAACAATTAAATACACATTTCATAGAATTGGTGAGATTTTTTATTAGATTAGGGGAGTCCATTAGTTTTTAGAGGTCGATATATGATCATGGTATTACTAGTTTAGGTCCTAGAAGATGATATTACAATGACCGCATTTCGAAGCTGGTATGGACATTTTGAGTATTCGGTTATGCCATTTGGGCTTACCAATGCTCATGAATTTTTTATATAATTAATGAATCTGATGTTCTAATGCTTTTGGAATCCCCTATGGTCATAATTTTGGACGAAATTAGGGTGTATTCCATGATCAATGAGGAGTATGCTGACCATCTAAAGGACGTTTGGGTGTTTTTAGAGATCATCATCTATATGCAAGCTGTCTAAGTGTTATTTTGGATCAATGAATTGAGGTTTTGGGGCCATATGATTTATGAGGCATGAGTTTCAATGGATCAAGAGAATGTTTCAATGTTTATTTATTGGGATAAACCCAAGAATGTATTTGAGATCTATAGTTTTCTAGTCTTGGATGGATATTATATACATTTTATTTATGAATTGTATCGGCTAGATTCTCCTAGATGGATTTGACCAGAAAATGGGTGAAGTATGAGTGGGATGAGAAGTGGTAGAGATATTTTATGTATTTTTAGAACTTTTTAACATCTATGCATTTATTGATTATTCCTGCTCCTGGGATAGAATATATAGTGTATTATGATTCTTCTATTTTTGTTCTTTGGATGTTTTTTGATGTAGGATGACAATGTGGTATTCTATGGATCACAACAGCTACACCCACATGAGAAGAATTGTCCCACCCATGACCTAGAATTGGATTTCATAATGAATTCATTAAAGACATGGAAACACTACCTCACCAGGGTTGGTTCTACAGTCAATTTAAATCATAAAATCATGAACTAAATTTTCAACTAGAGGTACCTAAACCTCATTCATAGATGCTAAGTGGAATATATTTATACCATTGATTATTATATTTCATATAAACCCAGGAAGGGGAATGTGGTCATTGATTCATTGAGAAGTAATCTTCCAATATAGACTATTCATGAATCAGTAGACGAGTAGGGATCTGATGGGTTTGTTAGATGATCTAAATCTAGAGAAGCATGAATGTATATGGTCATTGTTCTTGGAATATGTTATTGTTACACCCTCCCCTATCAATCAAGTTAGTAGTGATTAGTTATCTAAATTTGAGTTCCACTAGATTACTTGTGCTTTCAGTGGTGGGGAGACCTGAGATGACTGGTCTTGGTCTCTTGATGGTTCTATTATCTTTAGGAAGTGACTGATAATTCCTTTAACTAAGAGGAAGAAGGTGATGCTTGAGGCACATCATTCTAGTTTGGCGATTTATCCAAGTGAAACCAAGAATTTTTATACTTTTAGAGGTCGTTATTGGTGGCGTAGGATGAGACATATATTGGTGGAAATTGATTCCAAATTATTGACATTTTAGAGAATCAAAGATGAGAATAAGAAACCAACTCGGTTATTTTTTTCATGACCCAACCCGGGATCCACTTAACCTATGCTCCAGAATAGAGGTCCACTAGTCCTTAGGGATGCCTTCTCATTTTCCAAAGGATACCAATGAGAATTGGGGGTCTATTGGGTGATATTAGAGAGATAATAATCTCTGGTGAAAATAATAATAATTACAATTTAAAATATGGTAATAAAATAGAACTATGGAAGCTTTTAATCATAACTCAACAGAAGAATATATGGAACAACAATAATAACAAGCCTAGAATGAATAGCCAAACTAAATAGATAATATTTATACATGTCTTAATAGTCATACAAAAGATACATTCATGGTCAATCACGACCGATCATATAAGTACACATATAAAATACCAAAATGGAAATCTAGATAAAAATTGATGAACCATATATTCCACTTAAATCCATATAATACACCTACAGGAAAACCCTTCCCAGTAAGGTCCATCCCATAAGTCTAATCCCTTACCTGATCTCAAATCCATAAAGTATGCACACATACCAAGGGTCCCATATAGGGTGTGAGTATAAACTTGGTAAGCTACCACCAACAAGTTTCTATCTTACATTCATATTTGTACCAGAGTATGATAAATGTATATAAATAGCATCAAATAACACATAAATTAATCCACTTCCCATATTCTCTACAACAACAAGATAGAATTTACCTTCTTCAACCAATTATAATATGTAAGGATAATATTTTTTTCACTCATACCAGAGAAATCACTACCTACCATCCATATAAAAGTCATCTGATAATTCCTTCCAACTAATATCACTTCTATAGCATGTCTAGTAAAACTGGCGTCCCAAAAGAATGACCCATAATCAAATAACTAGTCCCTCATACTTCTTCTTAAAAAAACCATCAGCTCATTTTCACAATGCCCCATGGAATGACGATATCCACCTATCCATCATCCTGACCCATTGGCATCAATGTCATGGAGAGCCTCTTCCCCCATCTAATGATCTCAGACACCATCACCCATGGAATTATATGGTGATAACCTCCCCCATAACCAATTATCATCACCATCCCCTAAGATACTAATATAAGAGAGGCCTCCACCCTCGTTGAATGGTTGACACCACATCAATAACTTCTTATCCTATATACACATGACTCCAATGGTGTTATCAGACAAAAATGATGACAAAAAATTACTGATAATATAATACACACCATTTGGTGAAACTCTATCACCATGTGCAGACCCCATCATGAAACTATGACAAGGGTCATCACCATCCTCCTCAACCTGATGATCCTTGTTTCCATATTCATAGTGATCAACATCACCCTAAGTATCTCATAACAATCCCAATACAATTCTATGTAACTCACATAACCATAAAAAATTATTATATATATTAAATAGTCATCACATCATTCACAATCAATATTGAAACCCATTCCACAAAAACCATTCCATTTAAGGTTCAACATATTTTAGTAGGCTTGGAATTTCCCGTAGGAATCTTCCAATAATAAAATAAAATAAAATCATATTAAAAAGGCTCATACCAAAATCACCCAACTCATGTGTATTTAAATATGAAATCCATATCACACATATAAATGGGGATAAATCATGGAACCACCTACCTTAAACATGTATATTTTAACTAATTTAAAACCTACCTCTAGTTTGAACCAAAATGGGAGAAATGGGAATCTATACCAACACCCTAGAAATAGGTTAAATGAGCTCATATGTAAATAGCATTCCCAATTGAAAGATAAATGAATAAAGGAAGTAGGATAACTAAAATCCTTAATACTAGCTACCCAAAACAACTGATGGATCTCAAATTGAAGCCCAAACAAAGAAGAATTCTCATATCCTAGATTGCGGGAAGAATAAAGGAGTTGCCACTACTGAGATGAAAATTTTGGCTATACACATTTCCTTTGTCTAAATAGACACCCACCTCACATAGTTACAACACATGATTAGACAGACCATGCACCTAACCATGTGGTTCTCTCCACCCCTATACACCAAGTCATAGGATCATGTACCTCTCCCTCCCTGAATGGTTTAATCTAACCATACTCTAGTTCAAATGGGATACATGGTTTGGGATGCACAATTATCACTAACTGTGCGATAACCGTGCGCACAGAGCTATGTATCTTGTATTTTGGTTCTTGAATCCCAACACTTCCAAAACCAAACCAAAACCCTGATATACATAACAAGCCTTAGTCCCTATCCAAAACCTACAAATTAACATTTTATAACTCTCAAAATTTTATTTTGAAGCTTAAATTGAATGTTGGTACATTAAACAATTTAAATGTTCAAATTTAATAAAAAATTTCAAATAGATCAAAAACCCAGGACATTATAACCTACACAACTTATTATATCTCATCCCCAAGCTATGTGGCATCATTATAAGATGATACCAAAATTAACTATATTGTATCATTACCCAGACTACCCGATCACTTATTCAGAGCTAATTCCTCTTGTGGATCCATACCTTAGCAATTACCCACTCAGTCGCTTCCCAATCCATATTGAATATTATGATATTAAAGTGGTTTCTTTGACCATCCCCTAGACATAAACATCCCCACAAGGAATTCCATCATTATTACACCTTATCAGATGATCAATTCATACCCATGTCATTCATGACATCCACACAGTCCTGCATCACATCTTATTACCAAAATATCTTGCATCACACTCGATGCCCAAATTAGATCCCACATCATGTATATATACATAAATATATAATTATTAAAAAAATATTCTGATTCCTCCACACCTCATAAAATCCATGCATCATGCACTATTCTTACATAGTAACCCACACCTGGTCAATTCATCTATCACCCATGCATCTCACCGATCAATATAAGCTATTCCCAAAACAAATGAAAAATTCCCATGATGACGGCGTACCTCTAACCACCATCATCCCCCAACCTACTCTAAATGTGATGATCAATCAAATGCACCTAGTCTGAAGCCCAACTACCGAATTCCTATCCTCCTGATGAATTTTCACCAACTATTATCCACTACCCCCACTTCTAGTTCTCTATCTCTCTTCCACAACCTTCTCATGTAGTAGTATCCTAGATACCCACTAATGGTACCACTCCAAATTCTACCTTGGATCCCTAAGTCTGACCTGGCCCCAAATTCCTAGCTGTATAAGAACTATTAAATAAAAACCTTTCTAGATATCCCATATCCCCATATTCCCAACACTCCTTTATAGGCCACTCACACTGGATATGAACATGGACTGACTTCCCACATTGGAAGAAAATTATTCACAAACCCACTCCTTGGTGGTATACCTGAGTCCCTTATCTAACTAATCTACTTAGGGTCCTCATAGATTCTCTTACCGATACCCAAATCACCACTTCCTACCTCACTTAACACCACCATCTAGCTCGAATAATTCACGTGGGTTAGGTTCCCCTCAGTTATCAACACCTGGTTTTGTACCTTCAAGAATGAGTTCAACTTGAAGATATTTACCTATAATATAATTGCATGATTTAACCCATACTTGAGTCACCTTAGCCTATAAATTAAGTCACTTTCCATAGAAGGTAAAAAATGGGATAGGTTTGTGAACCTCTCAGTATAATCTATGACAGATGTATCCCCCAGATGCCGGTTTATGAACTCGTGGGATTTATTTTTCATCAATATCTTGAAGAAGAAGTTCTCAAAAACCCTAGATTCAAAATATTTACATGTAAATCCCTCATACCTAACTATATTTACATATACATCCCACCATTTCTTTAATAGTCCACCAAATATGTACATAGACAGTTTCACCCTCCACCCTGGGGATGTCTCGATTTGGTCGAAAATCATCTGTATGAATTCTATCCAATACTCTATGGATTGTGGTCTACCCTCAACCTTAAATAAAAATGTGTGTTGTTAATAGAACTCATGGATAATATATTGCATGGTTGTATTATCTACCTGATCTTACCATTCAATACTCTGAATGACCCATACCAAACTCAACCAACACTGCTCATCTAGCCATGGCCCAAACATTACTATCTATTGTGGCAGACCTACCTACCTTAAATCCTCTACATATTGATCATTATCAACTCAAACCTTAGGTTTCTTATATCATGTATGGTGTGGAAACACCAAATATCCCCTCTCTTGAAACTCCATCAGAAGTTGTCTAGGTGGAATCATAGAAAATTCCAATATTAATACCCACAATAATAGTTCAGATATTGAAAATAGAGATATTTTTAATAGTAAGATCATCTCACAACCCTTACACTTCCCTGTTTTACTCCTATCACATATCATCTAGCCTCATACCCCCCCTACCCATATCTAAGTCAGGAATAACATATCAACCAATTCAAAAACCACTATTTTGGGATGGATGAGTATCATTCCATGAAGAATATATACATGAAAACGAGATTTGGTTTGTTTTTGACACTTTAAACAGATCACCCATTCATTTATTCCTTCCTACTGTTATCATAGTTAGTACCACATGCACCATACACACATAAGTTCACATAAAAACTCATAAGGAACCACATACCTTGGTTGGCTGAGTAGAATGCCGTTGAGAATCTATATTGTAAATTGTTATTTATCTTGTTATTGAAAAATTAAAAATGCCAAACCATTTTCCCCATATTCTAAGTTTGATGAAATAATTAGAATCACATACATATTTCATGTGAAACTAAGTGCCTATCATGATAAATGAATGCTTGTCACTCACTATTCTAGGAAAAGGTTTAAAACCTCATAATCCAATAACATCACATCCAAGTGCATCACTCAAGTTGAAAAAACCATCAAAGGTAATAGCACACACCAAAAAATCATTTCCCACCTATTGAAAAACATTTTATCCTCTATGTATGGAGCTATAGGAACCCATGCATGAGTTCTTCACCCAACTCCAATAGCATCCTAGTCACCTGTCTACAAAACCCAATAATCAATACAAAAGAAAAATGAATAATACCACTTGTAGCACCCTAAACTGGGATTCACTTTAACTTTGCTCTAGGACATAGGGACACTGGTCCTTCAGATTTCCTCCCCATAAGAAAAAATATTTTGACTAATACAGAGGGTATGATGTGTGATATTAGGGATATTATACCCCATGGAGATATTAATAATAATAATGATTCTCATAAAATGGAACTTTAAAAGAATATAATTATAACTCAATGGAAGAATTAATGAAATAGTGGTAGTAACAAGACCAAATAAATAGCTAGACTAAACAAATAAATGTATATTCATTTCATGAATGTCATAAAAAAGACATGAAATATCACCCATGGCTGATCATATAAGTATGTACCAATGATCTAAGAAAATAAATCCATATCAACATAGATGAACTGACTTATCCACTTCCATTCATGCCATCCACTCATGGAGCATCCCTACTCACTAATGTCCATCCCATGAGTCTAATCCCATAACTGATCTCCAAGTCATAATTTTTGCACATGTCCCAATGGGTCGACGCAGGGTGTGAGTATGAACTCAGTTGGCCACCACCAACATGTTCCAATCTAAAATCAATATTTATACTAGTGTATTATAAAAATAAATAAATATCATCAAGTCAAACATAAATTAACCCAGTTCAATTATGATCAACATCCACAAGGGATCATTTACCTACTTCAACCAACATTAGAATGGAATGATGTATCTATTGTCACTCATGCTAGATAACCCTTGGACTTCCATACATATAAATGACACTTAGAAGCTTGTTCCAAACAATACTAGTTGTACAAAATGTCGAGTAAAACTGGCATCCCAATTACGTGACCCATAATCACATCACAAGTCAATAGGAATTCTTCTTGAAAACCCACCATCATATCATCAAAATGACGGCCCATGGTATGGTGATATCTTTCCTTCCATTATCCTAGCCCATCATCCTCAATATCATGAAGTCCCTCATCCCCAATCTAATTTTATCACACACCATCACCCATACCTTTCTATAGTGTGAACATCCTCCATTACTAATGGTAATCACCATCCCCTAAAAAGTAAATCTATAAAGTTCTACACAAATATTGATGGGTAAATACTACATCACTGGGTCTTTATCCTATGTTAACATGGATCCAATGGTTCTATCATCCATCCACTATGAGTGAAAATCACTAATAACATAATCCAAAACACAAAATGAAACTTCAATAGCACATGTGAACCCCATTTACAAATCATAGAACGGTTCATAACCATCCTCCTTAATCTTACAAACCTAATCAACTCAATCCTAGTGGTCAACAAACCCAAAGTATCACAATACAATACCAACCCAATCCCATGGAACTCACATAGACATAACACATCATTATATAAATTAAATAAATTGTACATCTGAACCATCCAATTTGGAAACCCATTTCACAAATACCATTACATTCAAGGTTCAACATATTTTAACATGTATGGAATTTATTGTTGGAACCATTGTTGTCTTTGCATCGATTGGAGTATATTTTGTGTTTTTTTTCAATACTCAGTGGATGTTCATAATATGTTCCAGCAAAGCGATCTTATAGTTCAAGCAGATACTAGTATTGAATGTGGCACCATTTTCAAGTGTTTTCCAAATTTCTGGACCTCAAAATTGACAAATGTAGAAAAGTGTTTTTGGAAAAGGGGCATGCGCTCTGTGTACTTGAAGGAGAGGAAACTTGTGCACCTAATGTTTTTCAAGATCATAACATCAAAATAGGAAAAGGGAAAAGGGGTTCCCAAGTTTTGAAGTTGGTAGTGCAAGTGATTTGCGGGGGCAGAGACTTGCACGCCGAAACATGCACACCGAGGGGATAATTTATTTCCATCACGTAGGGTGTCCAAATTCCAATAAATACAGGTATACCCCTCCTCATTCAGCATGAAGTTCAGACTTAGAGAAAATAAGAGCTCCCGTTGCGCAAGTGTTGTGGTTGCGCAAGTGGTGGTGGGTCGTGTAGGTTGAAGTTGCGTGATAGTTTTTTGTTGCGCGTCCAAGGTGTTTTGGGAGAGAAAGGGGTTGATTTTACCATGTTTGGAGTTTTTGAAGGAGGTGTTTCACAGGTGGTTTGGTGAAACTTTTGTGCCAGGATTCGAAGAAGTGTGACAGTTCATAGTTTCCCACGAAAATCATCTTGGGCATAAAAGATGTGAGTCGCGCAAGTTTGATGTTGAAGAAGTGAGTGTCACGCAAGTGGTTGTGGTGAAGTTGAACACTGGTTTGGACTTGTGATCCATCTTGAAACTTGTGCGCCGGGCTTGGAGAAGTGTGCAAGGTGTAGTTGAATCATTCTGGTCTTTTTGGAGTTGCACGAAACCTGGAAGATTTCCCGATACCTTCGGTGCAATGTGAGATCAGTCTACAGGTGAAAGTTGGACTTCAACAGAGCATCTACATACAACAGAGGATGTATTCATTAGTGAATATGAAGATACCTTCATGTATATAAACTAAGTGGGACTTCACCAAAGGTAGTGAGCTAGGGGGAGTCAATGGGAGTGACCTGAGGGATGCAATGAGCTATCCCAGAACTTCTGTAAAGGCAGTGAGCCTAGGACAGAGTGACTGTGCCCGAACCTTTGTAATCCACATCTAGTGAAGTTTAGTGGAATTTATTATGACTGAAAAACTATTGGCTTATGCTCCTTGGACATATCACTTAGTGGTGAACCAAGTAAAAAATGTTGTGTCATCTCTCTGCATGTGAATGTTTTCTTTCTGATCATTTTTATCATACAGGTTTAACAAGTTCCTACCAACATGGTAAAAAGATACATCACATTAAAAGAAAAATTTGTCACCCTGATTCACCCCTCCCCTCTCAGGGTGTCCCGGGGTCCTACAAGTGTATCATAGGGTAAAGGTTGCTGGTGTTGAATCAGTCCTTTGTTGTCGTGGATAATGAAGTCAATGTCAGGGGAGTCCCTATCTTCGATGGATGTAATTTCCAAATCTAGAAGAATAGAATGAGATCTCATCCAATATCCCTTGGAATGGAAACCCTTTTTTGAACTGTCCAAGGTATAAATGTTACTGATTCAATAGTGCTGGCTATGACAGACGTCGATAGGAAAATTCTTGATGCTGATGCTAGAGCGCAGAATTCTCTCACTGAATCCCTTTTTAATCACATCTATCTAAAGGTAATGAGTTGCACCTCAGCAATGTCCATGGGGGATAAAATTGAAAATATATATGAAGGAGATAGAAAAGTGAAGGAGGACAAACTACAAGTCCTACACAATAGGTTTGATAATATGAAGATTCATCCTGATAAGAACGCAGTCTCCTTCTTCAATAAATTTACTGAAGTCGTTGGAGAAATTCAGGGTCTAGGTGAAGAAATCAAAGACCTTAAAATTGTAAAGAAAATATTAAGAAGACTTCCACCCCTGTACGATGAAAAGGTGTCAGCCCTTGAGGAAAGAGATCATTCCAAATATTCTTTGGATGATCTATTGAGAAGCCTAGTGGAATATGAAATGAGAGTCAAACCAGTAGATGCTACTACACGAGTAAGTAAGGAAATGTCATTCAAATCCTTGGAGAAAATGAAAATTTAAAAATATAGTAGTGTTGAAGATGATGAGGAATATGAAATTCCTTCTCTCATTTCAAAGAAGTTCCATAAGGGAAAAGGGAAATTCAAAGGGAAGATACCTCTAGCTTGATTTCGTTGTGGAAACGTTAGGCACATTTCTTATCAGTGCTTAAGAAATATCGATGATGATGATAGCAATGCTGAAAACATTTAGAAGCCTCAGAAAAGGTTTTTCAAGAAAGGATACTTCAAATATAGAAATAAAGTCATTAAGAAGAGTTTTTTCTATGAAGAGGATGATGATGATAATGAATTCTATGAACAAGAAGAACCAGAGTTCAAAACTGGAAACCATGCTTCCAGATGGCCACTGTTGAAAAATCAAAAGATAATGGTGGAGACAATCAGTTAAAAACTCGTGTAAATCTTGAGTTACAACTTAAAGATGCTATTATCAATATTAATATGAAATTTAAGAGTTTCAATATGTGGAAACCAATTGTAGAGGAATCAAATGAATTTGTTGATCATCTTGAAGCAGAAATTGAATGACTAGAAGAATTTGGGAAAGTATAGTCTAAAATTCTTGAAAGCAATGATGATGTAGTGGATCTGAAGCTAAGAATTAAAGAGAAATGAAAGGTCATAAATTACCTCACATCCATACTGGAATAAAAATCCAAGACTGTTGAGGGACTTGAGGAGGAATTTGTTACTCATAAGAGTAAACTTGAGACTGAATCAATTTCAAAAGAATCAAGGAAGAAAATACATTTTGGAAGATACTCAGATACAGAATTTCTGGAAAGATCCAAGTGTGGTTCAGATGGGGTTGGAAAAATATTGAGTGATCAAAGACCCACTTGCATGGGAAAGAGTGGAATTGGTTTTGAAGCTGAGACATCAACTGATAAAAGTGAATAGAGCCAAAAGAAAGACAGGATGAAAGTTGGATATGTTGAAATGTTTCCTGAGGTGCTGAAAAATAAGCCTTTAATTCAAACTAAAAGGAGAACTAAAAATTATACTCAAACATTCAGAAATTACAGGCAGTCCAACTATTCTCCCAAGGAAGATTTTTTTAGGATAAATTCAAGTGAGAAGACATTTCCTCTCATGAAGTATCAGTTCTATGGCTATGTGGGCCACACCATGTCATATTGTGAAGAGGTTTGGAGATACTTGAATGGGGAAGATCCGGGATGTCTGCAAAGGAAACTGACTTCATATCCTCCATATTACAAAAGAAATATATTCTATGGATACTTTTTTCATTTTTCTAACATTGGACATAAAGCTATGTATTGTAGGCAGATATTTGATAGAATAGATTCATAAAACTCTCAGAAATGGGTCAATATTCATCCTTCTGATGGTGTTGATCTCACAAACAGGTTTTCTCCTCTGGAAGAAGAGTATGGGTATGAAGAATCTGATTATGTGGAAGAAATAATTATAAGGCCATCAATATCATATACTAAATCCTATATCTCTTGGAAAGAAAAAAGGAAGATCAAGAAATCCAATCTTGCAGAAGTAGCCTTCAAAGCTATAAACGGTAGCGTCACCTACGTTCTTGATAGTGGATGCTCTTCACATAAGACAGGAAATGTTGACCTTTTGAAGAACATTGAAAATAAGGTTGATGGAACAGTAAGGTTTGGTAATGATGGTTCTTTGAGGATTAAAGGCAGTGGGAATACTACTCTCTCCAAAAAAGAGATGAATAAGACTTAACTTCTTTATGTGGATGGTCTATGCCCCAATCTCCTCAGTGTAAGTCAACTCTATGAATTAGGGATTATAGTAACCTTCAACCAAGAAGGATGAATTATAAAGGGAAAAATAGAGAATTTTCTTATGAAAGTCTATAGAACAGATGGAAACTTATATTAGGTTGACAACAAAGTAAACTCTTGCTATTTTTTTATTGAAGAAGAAAAAAACCTCTCGCATCGAAGGCTAGGGAACATTAACCAAAAAGGCATGGAAACGATATCTAAGATGAATATTGTCATGGATATCCCCATTATGAATCATGAACGGGAAAAGACTTGTGATTCTTGCATAAGGGGGAAGCTAGTATGTAATTCATATCGACCAAAGAAGAAAAGGGAATCACACCTTATTGATCTCATCCATACAGACATATGTGGCCTAATAAATGCTGTCGAAACTCATGGAGAGAGGTATTTAGTCGTTTTCATTGATTATTATAGTAGAATGGATTGTGTAATGGCGATTCACAGGAAGCGACAAGTACTTGATTGCATGAAAACTTATCACAAGATTGTTGAGAATGATACTAGACAGACAATAAAAGTCTCGCGATCTGACAATGGAGAGGAATACACATCCATTCAGTTTAAGAATTACCTATAAAAACATGGAATACAACAAGAGGTAGCTGCTGTAAGAACTCTACAGAAAAATGGAGTTGTTGAGCGCTGGAATCGAAATGTCAACAATATGGCCATGACTATGCTGATTGAGAGTGGTATCTCTAGCCATTACTGGAAGGAATTTGTTGAAGCTGTAGTACACATTCAGAATCGAACACGGCTTTATATGGGGTAAACTAAGACACCATATGAATTATTGCATGGAAGTAAGCCTTCGTTGAAATACTTTCAGGTTTTCGGAAGCATATTTTTCATCTGGAATAAAGAAGGAAACCAAGGGAAGATTGGGGACAATGATGATGAAGGAATTTTTATTTGGTATCCAATGAATAGTAAAGCCTACAAGTGTTTCAATAAATGATTGGTGAGGATTGTGGAAAGAAATGATGTTAAGATAATTGAAGGTAAAACCCAAAATTCTTCAAATAATACCTTTGCTTATGAGTTAGAAGATGAGGATGAATGTGAACATGGAGTAAATAAAAATACAGAAATAGAGGAAGGTGTACAAAACACTCAGAGCTCACATCATGATGTTGACTCAGAAGAAGAATCTGAAGAGGAAATATAGGGTGTATAGAATGAGAATGAACCTCACAAGAGAAATTAAAGAGCTGATATTGATCCATATAACATAATTGGGGACAAGAATCCACCTACACAAACAAGGAGGATGAGGAATAACACACAATCTGCATTTCTGTCAGTTGTGGAGCCATCCTAATTTGAAGAAGCTGCAAAGGATGGATCTTGGGTGAAAGCCATGAATGAAGAGTTAGATCAGATTGAAAAGAATCATACATGTGATCTTGTCTAGAGACCCGAAGGTCACAATGTGATTGGTACAAAATGGATCTTCAAGAAAAAGTTTGATGAGCATGTAAGTGTTATTAGAAGCAAGGCCCAACTGGTATGTAAAGGATATTCCTAGATTGAAGGTGTTGATGTTGAAGAAATCTTTGCTCTTGTGGCTGGACTAGAGTCAATGAGGTTTTTCCTTGCCATGGATCTCCAAAGAGGATATAAATTATATCAAATGGATGTCAAGAAAGCATTCATAAATGGTATACTCTATGAATAAGTCTACATTAAACAACTAGTGGGTTTTATTCTTGGTATTGATGAAACAAAGGTCTGCAAACTAAATAAATCACTTTATGGCTTGAAACAGGCACCACAGGTGTGGTACTCCCGGTTAGATTCTTATCTCAAGAAGCTGGAATTCAAAAGAGGAGGAGTATATCACAATCTATATGTGAATAATTCTCCAAAAGATCAATTCATGGTTCTAGTCTACTATGATGATATCATATTTGGTGGAAGAAGGTAGAAATCAATGGATGAATTTTCCAGTCAGATGAAATCAGAAGTCGAAATGTCTATGATTAAGGAGCTCACATATTTCTTGGGGCTACAGGTGATTCCAAATAAGGATTACAATTTCATTTCTCAGGAAAAGTATGCAAGAGAGCTGCTGAAAATGTTTAATATTAAAGACTCCAAACCAATGTCAACTCCGATTGCAGTTGGAACAAAACATAGAAAGCATGAGAACGGGACCTCTGTAGATCCCACCATGTACAGAAGGATCATTGGGAACCTACTGTACCTGAAAGTGACACATCCATATATTTTCATTGCCACATGTCTTACAGCCTGCTTTTAGAGTAGTCCAAAGGAGGAACATATGGTCATAGTAAAAATAATCATGAGGTATATTCAATGTACTCACAATTGTGTATTATAAATTTCTGCTAGAAGGGATAGTGAATTATCATCATTTTCTGATGCTGACTGGGCTGGCGATGTTTTGGAAAGAAAGTCCACCAGTGGTGGTGCATTCTATATTGGGAATAAATGTGTTGGCTGGTTGAGCAAGAAACAAGAAAGTACTTCTCTTAGTACTGCTGAAACTGAGTATATATCCTCCACAAAGGAATGCAATTAACTGATATAGATGAAGCAACAATTAACAAATATTGGTTATGAGGTGAAGAAACCAATGGTGATTTACTATGATAACAAGAGTGAAATTGATCTTACAAAGAATCTAGTTCAGCATTCTCGTAAAAAACATATTGAAATTAGGTATCACTTTATCAAATAGAATGTTGAACAAGGCGTTATTAGAATGGATCATGTGGGAAATTATGAGCAAGTGACTGATATCCTGACCAAGCCACTGTCCCTAGCTATGTATGAGAAGCATTGGTTGAACCTTGGATTTTAGCCACCTCTCAGTGCATAAAGAGGTTACAAAATACGCCTCTTCCTAGTTATGTTAACTATTTTTAATGTTTTTTTGGATATTATGTAGTTTTTTGGGGGATATACTATCCAGGGGGTGTTTTGAGATGTTCACTGAGCAAATACCGATCTTTGGGTTTATTGCCAATGGGGGTGAAGGAATAAATTCAGGTCATGTTTGGTATCACGATGAGAATTCGATGATAAGATAAGAAGGAATTCCTTAGACATGTAATGATTCTGGGCGTCATTGAGAAATTCCAAAACACGGGATCCCATTTCACGCTTCCCCTCTTGTTTTCTACATTGAGCATTGCTCAGTATACTTAGAGTGTTGGATGGGTTGATTCTTGCATTTATGGTTTGCATGTGGCTGGCACTCTATTGAATTTATTTACGGATTGCCAACAAACCCAACGGGGGATATTGTTGGAACCTTGGGTTTCTTTGCATTGATTGGAGTATGTTTTTTGTTTTTTTCAATCCTTAGTGGATGTTCATAATATGTTCCAGAAATTTCATCTTATAGTTCAAGCAGATAATAGTATTGAAGGTGGCACTGTTTTGCAGTGTTTGCCAAATTTCTGGACCTCCAAATTGACAAATGGAGAAAAGTGTTTTTGGAAAAGGGGCTTGTGTGCCGTGTACTTGATGGAGAGGAAACTTGCATTCCTAATGTTTTTCAAGATCAGAACATCAAAATATGGAAAAGGTAAAAGGGGCCCCATTTTTTGATGTTGGTCACACAAGTGATTTACGGGGGAAGAGAATTGCGTGCCGAAACTTGCATACCGAGTGGAGAATTTCATATCGTCGCACAGGGTGTCCAAATGCCTATAAATATAGGTCGACCCCTCCACATTCAGAATGAAGTTCATACATAGTGAAAATCAGATCTCCCGTCGCCCAGGTGTTGTTGTCGTGCAAGTGGTGGTGGGTCGCACAGGTTGAAGTTGCGCGATAGTTGTTTGTTGTGTGTCCAAAGTGTTTTGGGCGAGAAAGGGTTGAGTTTCCCAAGTTTTGATTTGGTAAAGGATGTGTCGCGCACGTGGTTTGGTGACACTTGCACTCCAGTATTTGAAGAAGTGAAACAGTTCATATTATCACTCCAAAATCGGTTTGGGCATAAAAGGATGTGAGTCGTCCAAGTTTGAAGTTGAAGAAGTGAGTGTCGCGCAAGTGGTTGAGGTGAACTTGCGTGCCGGTTTGGACTTGCACACCGAGACTTGTGCGCCATCTTGAAAATTGCATGCCAGGATTGGAGAATCATGCTAGGTGTAGTTGAAGCACGCCGGTCTTTTGGGGCTATATGAAAGCTGGAAGATTGCCCGATACATTCGGTTCAAAGTGAGATCTGTCTACGGGTGAAAGTTGGAATTCAACGGAGCATCTACATACAACAGAGGATATATTCATTAGCGAAGATGAAGAGACCTTCATGTCTATAAACTGAGTGGGACTTCACCAAAGGCAGTGAGGTAGGGGGAGTCAACAGGAGTGACCTGAGGGACGGAGTGAGGTATCCCGGAACTTTTGTAAAGGCAGTGAGCCAGGGATAGAGTGATTGTGCCCGAACCATTGTAATCCACATCTAGTGAAGTTTAGTGGAACTTGGTATGACCGACAACCTGTTGGTGTATGCTCCATGGATGTAGCCCTTTGTGGTGAACCAAGTGAAAAGTGATGTGTCATCTCTCGGCATGTGAATGTTTTCTTTCAGATCATTTTCTTTATAAATGTTTAAGAAGTTCCTACCAACATGGAAACAAGATCCATCACATTAAAAGAAAAATATTTCACCCTGATTCACCCCTCCCCTCTCAGTGTGTCCCGGGGTCCTACATTTCCCTATGGAATCATCTAATAATAATATAAAAATAAATCATAACAAAAAAGGATCACACTCAGACAACCTCTCTCATGCATATTTAAATAAAAATTCCATAACATGCATATAAATGAGGATTAATATATTAATCACGTAGCTTATATACATAGATTTTCACTCAAACAATACCATCATATGATTCAAGATGAAACATGAGAATATGATAATCTATAAAAACCCCCAAGAAATAGGGTAAATTAGGTGGGAAGCAAATAAAATTCCAAAAAATGAAGAAAAGGGACTAGAAAACATACCACTAGCTACCCAAATCAAGTGACCAAGAGAAAATTGGATTCCAAATAGAGAAGAATACTAAAATCCTAGTTTGAGGGATGAATGGAGGATCTACACTATTGTGCATGTGAATTAGGAGGAAAAAGCAGAGAAGAAAGTATAAATGAGAAAAGGGAAAATTGAAATTTTATCCAATGAAATGAGATTCATAGTTTGGTCATATGGTTTGGCTAACCATGTGCCAAACTTGTGTTGCCTTTGTCTAAAGATACACCCACCTAACATGGTTATAACACATGGTTAGAAAAATGGTGTGCCTAACTGTGTAGGTATTTCCACCCCTCTAAACCAAGTCACTTAATCATGAACCCACTCACATTGTTTAATTTAATTATTCTCTAGTTCAAAAGGGCCAGATTGTTTTGGTTATGCGGTTACCACTAACTGTGTGCCAACCATGCACTTGATGCTATGTTTTCTGACTTTTCTTTTTGAAGCCCAATGCTTTTGAAACCAAACTAAACCCTTGATGCACTTAGTGAGCTAGAATCCTTATCCAAAAACAATAAAGTAATGCATTGTAACTCTAAAAAAATTATTTTTTAAAATTAAATTTAAATTTGGACCATCAGCCTATTTAAAATATTAAATTTATCAATATTTTTCAACCTTCTAAAAAACATGGGACTTTAATGTTACAACTACTTCATATTACTGTGTGATAGTGGTATGACATCTATATAGATTTCATGACTCAGATACCTCATACTCTAATTTGGGAATATTTAATATGTTTGATTATTTATCTTATAATGAAATTATCCAATTTTATTCCCATCAAGGAATCAGTGAAGGTAGAGGACCTCATACACCTATATATTTAAGTGTTCATTCGGCTTCATGGAGTGCCCTCAGTGATAGTTTCAGACCGGGATACCCATTTCAAAAATTAAATTTATTTTATACCTTGCATTACATATAACATCGAGCTTAGTTTATGTTACATGCAACATCGAGTTTTTACAAACCATGTTATATTGTCAATATTATTATTTAAATACGACAACTATAACCTATACATTAGACTTAGTGATATGAATAATAATAGATAATTTTTAAATATTAAGCATAATATTTTTATATAAAAGTCATATTGATAAAAATAGTACATAATCTTTCAATAATCTGTATATGTTTCAAAATAACTATTATCTCAAAAAAAATTATTTTTTATTGTTAAAATAGTTTTTTTGAAATATTTAGAAAATTAATTCTATAAAATAAACACAATTTTTTAAGTCATAATTTAATAACTATCTTATTCTGAATTTTTGGTGTTTTTATGAAACTATGTTTTTTAGTTAATAGAGAATAGTACATATTTTTATTCAAAACTACCCTGTTGTTTAAACAATTTATAAGGTAATTTTTTATTTTAAAATTGGTTTAAAAGTAAATTTATTTCAATTATATTTAAATTAATCCAATTTAAGTCACTAATATTATTCCTACATTAAATTTTAATAAAAAACCTTTTTAAACTTTTGAACATTTTTATTTTTGATAAATCGCTTCCCCATGGCGTTTACGGGATTGATTTTAAATCAAATTTTGACAGTTATGTTAATTAAATTTATAAAAATGTATTCAATATTTTTAATTATAATAATTATATTTTTTAAAAATTCCAACTTAATTTTTTACTATAATTACTAGTAAAAATAGTAAAAATTATTTACCGCGGTTAAGGTGAAAATGGTTTTACCAGGGATTAAACTAAAAAGATAAAGGATAAAAATGACCCAAAACATAAAAAAACCCATTATATATGCATATTTTGACCTAATATCTTCTAGGATAAATAATTAACCATTTAATATCCTTGTTTAATGATAAAAAAGCGGGTGTAGATTTTTCATTTCAAAAAATTACAAGTTTGATACTCACCTCACTTTTAAAAGGCCTTCCTATCTCACTGCTACATCACACTTCCAAACCAAATTGGATCAACCAAGGACTATTAAAATAACTACTATAATTACATTATCTATTCATATAAGACTAATAATTTTCCTAAATCCAACCTAAGACGTATTTTAATGAAAACTCGAAGAATATGTTTGAAGAAGAGGTAATGTGCTTAACTGTACGTTTTGTTTTAATTATTCCTCAACCTCCTTGAGTTCTTATTAAAACATGATGATATAAAAAATAATTATATTAAATACAATAATATGTTTTTATTTTATGTTAATGACTTATATAAATTTCTTCTTCCATCAAATGGGGTACAAATTAATTTTTTGTGTGTGGCTGACTACTATCTCATGAACGGATGTTATTCATTTTATGTAAACACCAATAATGGATTGATATAATGATTAATTTAAGGTTTATATATATTATATTTATGATATTATTATTCCTCTTTAATTATAATATGACATCTAAATTCTTACCTCATAACCCGTTGGAACCCAATTACACCCCTCGTGTGTACAACTTGCCACTACCTCGCAATCCGATGTGATGTTTTTTTTCATTTATATTTTAATGTGATGTTAATAAGGAAATATTAATTGAATAAATATGATATTTTTAATTTAATTATACTTCTTGAATTATTATATCACACATAGTTACTTACTTTTCATTTCGCGGGGTATAAGATAATGTCGTTTGAGTGTACGGTAGACTATCGCATCGTGAAACAATGTAATTAATTTTTCACATACACTTTACATGGAAGGTAATAGGGATATATTTAAATAAATATATGTGATATATATGACATGAAAATTACTCTGTAATGATAATATATTTTTTACATTTCTTTCTTTGAATCTGTCAGGAAAATTGAAAAAACGTTCATGTGTACATACGACTTACCACCTCCATAAACAATGTATTTCATTTTCTATCTATAAATATTATGGATTACTCTAAAAAAATATATTGAATATATATGATATTTCTATAATTATTAAAATTCATGATATTATGGATAAATGATCAAATTAATAGGACTAAAAATAAAAAAACAAGACATACACAAAAAACAAAACAGTTATTGCGCAAAGTGTGACTTTAACATGTAATTGTTAATAAAGTAATAAAAGGTCATAAGAAAATAATATATGGTATGATATATATACGTATGGTTAGATAATATATATATATATATTTCTATAAACATATATTTATTATATTATATTTTTGATTTCATATGATGGAAGTCGTTACCTAAGGTAAGGGATCTCCGTCTCACTTTTATTTTCTATGAGACAAATGCCATATTTACGAGATGCTTATTTTATATGGTGTATATCAACTTATAATTTTTTTGGGATTTAACTATCCATTTTAGCATCTTTATTTTATTTGGTTTATAATTAAATGTTACCGAAGTGATAAACATTTTATGTTATAATCTCATTATTTATCTGGAATGTTTATGATTATATATCTGAAGATAAAATATTACGATCCATCTCTATAAAAACTCATGAATTTTATTTTCCTCCTGTTATGTCATGATAATACATGTTTCCATTCATTTTACTATATTTATATGCTCATGATAACTGAAAAAATTCGTTTAAGTATAATCTTATTTATTTCTATCTTCGGTCAAAAATCTGTTTTTCATCCATAACATGGTAATCTACAAGTGTTTTTAGTTTTTTTTACATTATAAAAATTATTTACTAAATTCATTTTTACCCATTTTTTAATTTTTTATTTTTTATGTAATCTTCACATCATTTTTCAAACAAGGTGAATTTTTATTTTACTGAAAATGTGAAAGAGAACTTTTTTTAATGTGTATGGCATGAATGAAACTTACCAACTTCATGACCATTATTTTCTTTAAAGATAAATTAATAAATATTCATGGTTATTTTCAAATAAATGGATTTTGGAAATGATTTATATTTTAAAAAAAAATTTCAAATATGAAAGGATATTTTCCTCATGAAATGTTATAAATTATTTTCAATATTACTTTATAATTTTTCAATGTTTATTTTCATATAAAATAATTTTAAAAATGTTTTATGAATTTTTAGTTAAAAAAATTATTTTCAATGAAAATATATTTTCTTCAAGAAATGTTCCAAGTTTATTTTCAAAATCATTTTCCTTCTAAGATGGAATATGTTGATGTTAAAAATGCCTTACTGAGGATATGATCCAATGATTCCATTGAAATTATTTCTATGAATGGTTTATGTTTATGATTGAATGATGTTTATGAAACTCAATTATTTGCATGGGTTATGCTATAATGAAATGATGAAATGATTATGAAACCTGCCACTTTTCTCAAGGTTATGATATAATGAAATTTTTAGGAAACACAATTCATTTTATGGGTAATGATATGATTAATGTTTAATGATCTTGTTCCACACATACGTATTATTGTCCTTATGTGATGGGTGGGAATAATATCTCTCTCCAATGCATTGGGGAAATATTTATACATCATGAGATAAAAAAAAAAGGAATGGGGAGTGAACATGGTTTAGTAAGTGACTTTGTCAGCTATGATGGTCTTGAGAGTCATCCTTGTATACTATGATAGTTTGGGGAGTGAACTCATCCCAATATAATACCCTTTTAAGTGACCATTAACTACTATAAAAATGATTTTATATTCTTATGTGTATGTGATAATTTCATGTCTTATGCTATTGTTATGCTCTCACATCTCTTAATCATTAATTTTTTTATGATTTGTGCCTTATGAAGTATCAATCATTATACCCTAACTCGATATTTTTATCTTTGATATGAAGTTTATGGTTTTCATATGTTATTCTCATGTTCTCGTACACTTTGATCATGTTATGTCTATGTATTTCCTTTCTTTACCCATATTGAGCATCAATGATCTCCCTTCCTTATGATTCTTTTCCCATGGATATGAAGAAAGGTTTTAAGTAGGGAATGTATATTAAGAGTAATTAATATGAATATATTTATGGGATAAATTGAATATTTTTCATGAAATAATAATATAGTGTACCAAGTATCCAAAGACACTAAAACTATACGGTCCTAAAGAATGAATTTTTGTAAACTAATGAATATTAATATAAAATGGGTAATATTTATGTATAAAGAAGACCATGTGACTATATTTGGAATCATGGGAAAGGTTTAGTTAAACTTTTGAAACATTTATGAGAAAACTTTAGTGAGATCCCTAGGTAAATGTATAACGATAATTCTAAGGATGAGTCAAATTATATGAAAATGTCCTTGAATTTTGGTAAATTATAGAGTGAGTGGTTTCTAAGAAATTATATCCCTGACTAGATACTACCAGTGGATGTGGTTCTAGAATAGATGTACCTAGTGGAAATAACTCTTAAAGTAGTGAATTGAACTGGAATAGATATTCACTTGGTTCAAAAAAATAATCCTTTCAACACACATGGTTTCACACTCCTGAGGTATATGATTTGTAAATTCACAAAATCTTTGTGAACCATAGTGAATGTAAAGAACCTAAACCCAGTAACCTAGATCCATTTCCTTACATTATTACATTATTATGATTATAAGGAATTTGTATCCCAAAGGAATGAATATTTTAGTAGTTTTTGGAAACCATATACAAACATATGTTTTACATTACAACATTGAAAGGAAATACCATATTAATTCATATGGAATCATTTATAACTCCTAGATTATCCAAATAGGTTATTCATAATATCCATCTTCACATCCTGGGGAAAAAATAAAACATAAGAAAAGGGTGATCTCATATGCTTAGTAATGGTAAGTAATAAAGTAGAAGAATAAGTAATAAGGCATGGTTAATGACTATACCACACATTCCCTTAAAACACATTCTTGAGAATAATATGGCTGGAATAAAATATGTTTAAATTAATCAACAATAAAACAAAACAATAGATATTCTACTAGTCGAATGGTCACATGGAATATCAATTACTAGATTCGTAATGAGGGAATTACATAACTATGGATATCTAAAACATCTCAAGACATCGTGACAAGAATATATCATTATCAAGGATTCATTACAAGAATCTATTATTGTCGAGGCTTTATGCCAGGAATCTAATAAATAGGTAAGTCCTCAGATAAACCTATATATATTTTTCTCATGAGGCCCAACGATGCATCAAGGGACAATAGAGATGCCCAAAAATAAAATAATAAGTCCAATTCATTCGTCATATGTCGAATAAAATGATATCTTTAACTCAAAATTCCCCATACCACTTTGAATTTTCCCAGATGAAATTACACCAATAAATTCATTGAGAAATTCTCGAGGAAAATAGTATTTAGACATTCCAAAGTGTCACATACTACCTTAAAACATTTAAATATAATACATTTTAACATTACATTAAACTTATAATATCATGATAATAATATTATTCATGATATAATATATCAAAGTGTGGTATATACACCACACACAATGAAATAGTGGCAAACAAGGCATATATATCATAGAAGTAAAAGTTAGACGAGAAAAACCATTTTTACTTTACAAAGAAGTGTTTTTTGGGGAAAAATTTGTATTTTTCAATGATTAGGACATTGAAATTATACATAAGGAATAAATGATGTCCCAATGAAGTTAAATCATGTAAAAAGAGATTTTAATAAACTTTAGAAATAAAACATTTTAGTCGAGTTTTAGAAAATAATTAAAGAGATTTTAAAGAGGAAAGACATGTTAGTTTTAATAAAACAAGAAATTAACCAATATATATTTTCCTGATAAAATGAGTGATTTAATGGAAATAACAATGAATTAAAACATATTTTGGAGTAAAGTTGAATATGGGTAATAAATCGGTAAGTTCCCTTGAATCAGGCTTGTTTATCCGAAAGAACTGAGAAGGGAGCCATATTAAAATATGTATATCCCCATCAATGAAGGATTACATGAGCTGGATATATGATTTTTGAATATATATATATATATAATTTATATGATATATTCAAAAAAATAATCATTACATTTGAGAAAAGATGGAGAAATAGTAACCTGATAGAAAAAATAGTGGTTCGGGTAGAATCCCATACCACAATGTAATTAATCAAATAATATGCCCCAAAATTAAAAATCATAAAATGATACATTTAATAAAATTAAAGTAAATAGATTCCTAATATGATACATTAATGGGATATATACATACTCCACACACAAAAATTAGTGGTGAGTAAGGCATGTCTCACAGAAATGAAAGTGAGTTGAGAAAACACTTACCCTATGTTCAAAATCCTTAAAATTTGTTCAAACCTCCTATATAATGGTTTTAATAGTGTTATTAATTTATTATAGAACTAAAATCATGTTTATAATACCTTAATTATTCTTTTTATAACATTTTCCTCTCATTTATTAACAATTTCTTTTTTATTTTCAGAGTTTCCAATGTCAGTTTCTTACGGCCTTACTTGGAAAAAAGAATTTATAATACAGAATTGATAACATACATATATTTAGGTCATTTTAAATAATTACATGTTAATTAAAACATCCCATGATTGTGGTAAAGGGAAATTAAAACACATCATCCACAAGGGCGGTGAATTGACACACCAAGAAAAATGATTTCGTTATTTAAGAAAAAAAGTAGAAAATAAGAAATTTTATGATACATACACCATAAAAATAATTATAATATATATAATATACTATAGTTTTCACGAATCATTGTATATGAGGTTAGAATAATGTTTCCACGACCCAACCCAGGCTGTGGCTCGAGCCACAACTACCCCAAGCTCACCTCCAAAGGCCATGGGTGGAAACCTACGTCGAATGAACAAAACAATCATAGAGGAATTTGAAAAATAACCTATATACACAGACATCCTCAAAAATGAAAACGTTTAGAGGGAAGAAAAAATATAACATTTCTATATATAAACCACAAACATATATGAACCACTAAATCGTACAAGTACGGTACTGTAAACTAAAAGGGAAAAAGGGAAAAACTACAGGCCCAACCCTAAAAGTGCCACAACTTAGCAGCGACTAAAAAATAAAACAGATTAGAAAACCTCACTCTCAGAACCCAATATATGACCACCTAACATGGTCCAAGTACCCATATCCCTATGCTCCTCTGAAGTCATTATCATTCAGTCTATCATCTTCATAAAGCATGAAAAATGTAGGAAAATCCCACGTAAGGGTGAGTATAAAAATACTCTATATGACACCCTGAAAAGGAGAAGGGGGTTCTGTAAGAGATACACTAAAAAGGAAATCAGTAGATAATAATATGGTATAGTAAAATGAGTGTCGATCAGTCCAACAACAGAGTAAAGTAAGCTCGTCTAAACACCAATATTTAGAAATGGTGAGAAGATGAACTTCTCATTGAGTCTTTTCTACCTATAGTTGGAGAGTACAATCGTCCAACCACAAGAATATAGACCCGGAATTCATGTGGCATACCCCACATTTCTCCACCTCTTTAAGAAAAAGAGTAACCCAAACCCAAGGAGTGGGTACTAAAAAATAGAATATATATATATATAAAGTCCATTAAAGAAAATAAAAGTAGAGAGTAAGAGGATCTCCATATCACATCTCATCCTAAGAAATTGAGTAGCCAATAGTAACATAAGTAACCAACATCGATGACTAGTATCCCACACGTCTACCCTAAACTGCCAGTCAAAGGGACTCAATCATTCCACCTTGATACTATCCCCTTTAGGTGGAACTGTCTCACCCTCACGATTTTAGACCACATTACAAGGACACCTCTTGGTTGGAAAAGTGTTCATATTTTTCGTGAGTCCAAAGGTATGTCAAATCATGCCTTGTCCCTAGGTCGCACAGTCAAGAGGTTGTCTCAATGTTAAGGATCCATGCCCAACCCAACTGGAGGATGCCACTCGTTATCGGGTATCCATTCCCTAGTATGTCACGGGGGATCATAACTCAAAAGTTGATGAGGACCCACTGCCCAGCCTTGTTGGAAGGTACTTCCTGGTAATAATTGATGATTGGACCCACTAACCAGCCCAACTGGAGGGAATTCAAGAACTTCCATCAAGAGCACTAACCATCCTAGCTAGATTTAAGCCTGAAACTGACATCTAGGACTACTTCCCAACCCAGCTGGAGGTAATACTAAAACTACTTTAGCCATCCCTGTTGTATGTCACCTCTAGGAATGTAACGAGGAACCACACTGGCCATCCCTGCTGGATGGTAACCTCTCAGAAATCACTAAGGAACCACACTAGCCATCCTTGCTAGATGGTAACCTCTTAGAATGAACCGAGGAACCACACTTACCATACCTACTGGACGGTGCCTCTAAAAAGAATTCCACTATAGTCATCGGGTGTCGCCCCGGGTAGGCGTCACACCTATAACATCTCATGTCATATCGTATGTGGTACATGGTGCATGTTGGTCCCACACATTGTGAGACCCTACCTCATCCATTTTTCATGTACCTAACCATTCTCAGGTACTAAATTGTGATGAAGTACCCCTAGGCATGCTCATGTACTACTAGAGTATGTGGCACATCTAGTCAACAGACCGTTGAGCGCATGATGCTTATCATTGTTCCAGAGGGCCAAAAACATTATTTAACTAACATGCCTCCTCAAACAACACCATAACACTTGAATGTATCTATTCATACATATTCTCCACTCTCACAGGAGTGGATGCAGATCTAAGTTGAGGGTTATCTTCAAAAACCATATAAGGATCTTCCATTAATATTACTTTCATGTTTCCACATTTAATGAGATAACTAATAAGCCTCTTCACATCCAAATAGATTTCACCATTGCGATCCGAGTGAAAACAATGCACAAGATCGACTATTCATTCTTCCCAAATAGACATCCAATAGAAAAGTCATAAATCACCAAATTGTGCTCGAAAGGAGACCAATGGGGCCCTCACCTTGATCCCAAAATAATTACATGGATAACTCCATTGAAATCCTCATGTAAAAACACATGGGATCGACTACTCGTTCATTGAGAATGGATATCCGGTGAAAAAGATTCATTTCACTACAAATCATGCAAACCGGGCCTCGTCTGGCCCACACATCAACTTTGGTTTTAAAACCTGTGAGTAGTCAAGAAAAGTCTGCCAAAATAATAGAGTCTCACTACCACTGAATGCACCTAAAATAGACATCCCATTTAAAAGATAGTTGTGATACAAGAACCCATAATAATAGTAATTATATTATTATTTTTAATCTTAGGCCTTTCATGCCACCGAAAAACAAAACCAATACTGAAAAGTACTAAACTGATCCAAAAAAATATGTCTCGATGAGAGGGATGTGTGGTTGTAGAATACGAGTTAATTGGATGCCTGGGTTAGAAGATACGACCTTTTAAAGCTATACGACCATGATCTGAACCAGTCCGACACATCCTGGCCATAATCATCCACCTGGGATGGCCAGATCTAGCTGGCCCAACCAACTTTTTCGGCCCACAGCCCACCTATAACTGGGCTATCCTGCATATCATTTGCCCAACTGGTGCACCCCCGACTTGGCCAGGTGTCCCTCCACCTTAGGTTTCCTTGTCATGGCTGCGTCAACACTACAACCCCATTTTTCTTGGATCCTAGTCACCCTTCAGTTCCCCCACCAGACCACGATGCCACTGGACAACCCCAGACATACTAGTGACTTCCGGAAGCCATTGTTCCCCTAGTTCCGATGTGCCATCACCTCACACGCCATAAATAACCATCCCATGCTTACTGTCCGACTCCCCCAGATAGGCTCTGCTCACCAGCCCGCTCACACACACGCCATTATGGATCCCCTAACTCCTCTGCACCAGTATCCTCACCATCCCACTGAACACATACACCAACATTCACACCCTGCCACCACCACCTGAAATTGCGACCACCACAGCACCGCCGAGCACCACTATCAGCATCGGTGCTCCAGTGGTCCCTTCTGTAGAGCACTATACCTCCTTCTTTTACACAATCATGAACCTAAAACCAGATCACTAATACTCATGATGATAGATTCGTATCTCCCTCTTCTTATCGATGATCTGATGGTCCATGGATGCATCTAAAAGTGTGCATTGAATATCGACAATGAATGAACTGATTTCGGATAAAAAAGTGATTTGAAATGGAGATCTGATGATGGTCGTGATCACTTAGCCATTGTCATGATATTCAATGTAGTGAAATTGATTACAAATTAAATAATAAATTTTGGAAATGAAAACATAGGTGAGAAAAATAATAAGAATCCTACCTCGATTCATTCGTCGTTTGATGAACATACCTGCCAAAGCATCTTCTTCGATCCGCCAATGTTTCATTCTTGATTTATCAAAGAATGGATGAGAGAGAGATGGATTGGTGGGGATAGATAGAGATATCGAATTAGAGGCTATCAATAATCCTAAAAACATAAGTTTTTTTTATAAAAAACGAATTAAAACCCCCGCCAATAGTCACAAAATCCATAACTACCATGACCTATCATTTTTTTGTGCTTAAGTAAAACACCTAATTTTGAACTCAATAGTGGTCCTGGATGTCTAATTCAGGTCTCCGTTTGAATGTTTTTTGATTTAGTATTTGAGAAAAAATATTTATGTTTAATTACTTTATTTATGATTTTAAACCTGAGTGACTTTTCTCTCATAAGTCTCGTGCAAACAACAGTTATGCCCCACCTAGGGTAAACAACACATTTCAAACTCAACCATGCCCTCATATTTTTTATCTTGGCTACTATTTTAGAGTTATTACATTTCTCTCAGATGCATAGTGTAAAATATATTAAATATTTTTATAAAATCAATTCCGGGAAAATTGGGCCTCAAAATTGCATGATGTCTCTACGTCTTGCTTTGGAAATATATGTAGAAATATTTCAAAGTCTGAAAAGTATAAAACCATGTCTCTACATCATTCCCTTATTCAAGATTTGTGTTCCCAAAAAGATAAACTAGGATTAAAACTTAGGATACTGAGCTCACACCTAGCTCTCCCACTCCCTGGGAGACCTGCACATTTATGTACCTCCCCAACACGCACACCAAAGGGATGGACCGTCCTCATACGGTCTTCTCCTATCGAGGACATGCATAGGTACATGAACTTATATTTTCTACTACAACACTTGGGATATGTCGTGAACATACTCTAGATATTAGGGGTAGGGAAAGGAAGAACAATACCTCACCTTCTATTTTCCCTATCTCGAATGGCCTGACGAAACTCGAGGATTGTTTTCATTCATGACGGAACCACTACATCCCACATTGTGACTAGAATCAATACTTTTCCCTAGAATATTGTCTCATGATTCCCTATTTTAGAATATCAATATGGTAAAACACCTATATATATATGGTCACAAAATATTCCATAGTCGATTCATAATAATCGAGACTCTCTTACATACTTGGGAAGTGAAGGAGTCATAACTATCAACTAAATAAAAACTGTACCTTCTTACTCCACCAGGGACAACTACTAAGAATCTAATGTCTATGAAACATACTGCACTAGGAAAGCTGTGGCATTCTTTCTAAGGAAATCTACTACCACATTTCCCTTTCCTAAAGTATTGACTATCTTGAATTCATAGTCCTACAAGACGTTCAACTAGAATTGCCACTTCAGGTTCAAGTATCTCTGGGGGAAGACACACTTAAGCCTCTGGTGTTCAGAAGAAACCACAAAGCGCTCTCCCTGAAGATAGTTTCTCCATATTCTTAGGGAAAAGAATACCTCTATCAGCACCATGTAGTGATTACCGTAGTTATTTTCATGGGGTATCCATCACCTCGACCTGTACTTGATAACTAATGTACCAAGGTCGACGTTGAGAACCCAAAGGTACCAACTAACATGGAAGGTGAGTAAACTCATCCAATCGCAAGAATCTAGATATTTTATTCACATGGAATACCCTATGTGTATTCATTTCCCTTAGAAGGATAGTAATCCCCAGACTCGATACTCCTCTACATCCACTAGCAACATCCTGAAAAAATAGTGTAACGCAGGAAGACTCCACCAGAAATTCCATAACCTTCTCTAACACTTCATCACACAACCTCATCCTGAACGCACAAGTTATAGGAAATCAACCACCACACCTCAATATTATCCATTTTGGATGGAACTGACTTTCACTCAAAATGTTTCTCGCACACAAAAATACAGCATGATGGGTGAAGTACCCCTCTATCTCATGCATACATAGCTTCATCAAACAACACTGAAACATGGTTACACCGATGCCCCATGTCACCCTAGTAAAACCTGAAGAAAGGATCAGGGAGAAAATGGTACTTCACATAGTGTCAAATAATTACTACTACAATAAGTTGAAGAGACAGAAAGTGTTAATCTAATCATCTCATGCTCTGTAAGATTGTAGGCATCCAAAGCTTGAAGCTACCCAAGGTCCCAACTGCTAGCTTTTTTAGCTTGACATGGGTCTACTAGTTGTGGTGTTGGCGGAAAGACCTTATAGTTTCACCCCCACCTCCAACTCCACCTACTCCAATGACAACACCACTGTCCTGGGGACCACCTTATCCCTGATTATGGTGTTGTCTCTACCACGATTGTCCACCTGATGCCTACCTGGTGTTGTCATAACGTCTGGTCAAGCAGTCTCGTTCTATGTGACCTCGACCATCATAAGCATAACATCGGCCCTATTTGGGATGACCCCAAACTCTATGTTGTCACATCTCTCTACAATTATGTTCTTGAGACTGATTAAGGGAAGGCATCCTACGTCGAGATATTTTTTATTGATGACTTCTAGTAGCGGCAGATGTCCCATCTATTTTGTGCCCACTGCCACAAAAAGTTGTACAACTTTCCTCTGACAGAACACTCTCTATCACCAGTGCCTTCTCTAGAACCCTGACATAGTTGGGGATGCACTAGGGAAATAAGAGATCATGGATCTCTCTACCGAGTCCTTTCTCAAACATCTGTGCTCGGATGTATCTGTCCTGGATAATGTCCAAAGAGTATCGTGTAAGGTATATGAACCTAGTGTCATACTCATCCACAATTATCCCACCCTACTAAAACTACAACATCTCCTAAATCTGAATATAGATCCAAACGGAGGGGTAGTTCTCCTCACAAAATCTCTACTAGAAGTCATACCAAGAGAGCATCATCACATCATTTATCTGAGTAACCATGATCCACCAATGTACAGCTGCTCTGTGGAAAAGGATGGCTGGAAAGGATACCATTTGATCTACTAGTGTTCATATAGTTTTGAAGATGTAGACCACTAAATATAGCCAAACCTCAACTGCCTGATGTCCTAGATCACCACAGAACCATAGTAGTCTCTATCCTTGGAACTCATGAAGTGTTCTCAGCCTATGCACATCCTCAGCTTGTCCTTCTAGGGATGTATGCTACTCTACAGTTGTAGGTGCTACTACCTACCCACCCAGAGGAAGGGGATCTCATGATGGATCCTGAACTAAGGCCTTGTTGCTCATGGGATCTTCATCATAAACCAGAGCTGGTATTCTGGCTGGCTGTCATCAGAGAGGCATCTTAAATCCATCAAGGAGTATCGCAGTCAAATGATCATATATATATATATCAATAACAATGGGGAGATGAATTAATAAGGATATTTAAAACCCAATACTATATGATGAATTTACCATTGTTCCCCACAACAAGTATCTTAGGGTTTCGAGTCAACAATCGGGTAATCAGGGTCCTGGGGAATGGTTATTTTGGATGCCCATACCATCTCTAGACTCCCTATCCTCATATCTTCTCTCGAGACACATTGACACTGTTGGCCTAAAACTAATCAATACATTTTTGTGGAAATGTCTTAACAACATCTCAAGTGTCAAACCACCATTGAAACCACTTTTTCATGACCCAACCCATGCCACGACTCAAGCCGAAGCTACCCTAGTACCTCCTCCATAGGTCAGGGGGTGTCGACTAGCGTCGAAGGAATAACAAACTAAGGGGGGGCTTTGCCTAAGAACCTATACGCACACACCCCCCTACTCAATTAAAATGTGTAGAGGGAAATGAACAAAATAATATAACACTGATATTTATAAACAAAAAATATGCACGAACCACTAAACAGAAAAAATCATAGTACAGTAAACTGAAAGGTAAAACGGGGAAAAATACATGCCCAATAAGGTATTTCCACAACCTAGTAGTGAATGAAAAGTAAAATATCTAAGAGATAACCACTCCGAGAACCTAATCTATGAACACCATATGCAGTCCAAGCACTCATATCCCTATGCTCATTTAAAGTCCTAATCAACCTCTCCATCGTCTGCATAAGGCAAGACACGTGCAGAAAAATCCCATTCCTGAGTGAGTATAAAAATACTCAGTAGCACGCCTCGAAAAGGTGAAGGGGCAGTTGTAAGATATTCTCTGAATAGTAAAGTAGTATATATTACAATGTACATTAAAAAGAGTACAACTAAACCCCAAAAGATAGTAATGTAAGCTCATCCAAACACTAGGAGATAGAAATAGTGGGAAGATGAACTTCTTATCGAGTCTTTGCTTCCTATATTAGGAGAGTAGACTCATCCAACCATGAGAATCTAGAAATAGAAATCATGTGGCATACCTCGCAAGTCTTCACCTATCTAAGAATGAGAGTTACCAAAACCCAAGGAGTGGGTACTTGAAAGTAGAATATATATATATATATATATGATCGATCAAATAAACACAATGGAGAGAGTAAGGGTATATATATCTCATAGCTCAACCCAAGAAATTGAGTAGCCAATAGTCCCATAAGTAACCACCATTGATGCCCAACATCCCACAAGTCTTCCCTGAACTGCATGTCAAAGGGACTCAATCATCGCACAATGATAGTATCCGCTTTTGGTAGCACTCTCTCACCCTCAAGATTTTAGGTCGTGTCACAAGGATACATATTATTAGGAAAATCATCCCTCTTCCTCGTGTGTCCAATGGTATGTCAAATCACTCCTCGTCACTATGTCGCATAGTGCATAGGTCGTCTCAAAATTTCGGATCCATGCCAAACCTAACTGGAGGATGCCACTCATCATTAGGTATTTGTGTTCGAGTACATCAGGGGGCCTAATCCCCTAGAATTGGATGGGGACCCATTACCCATCCCTGACAACTATCGTCGATGGGACCCACTACCTAGCCCCAATAGATGGAAGCCCGAAATTTTCATCGAGGACCACTGCACATCCCACCTGGAGGTAAGCCCAAAACTATCATTGGGGACCACTGCCCAGCCCTCATGGAGGTAAGCTCAAAACAGCTCTAGCCATCCCTACTGGATGATACCTCTTGGAATGTATCGAGGAACCACATAGGCCATCTCTACTAGATAGTAGCCTCTCAAAAATCATCGAGGAACCACACTGGCAATCCCTACTAGATGGTAACCTCTCAAAAAGCATTGAGGAACCACACTATCCATCCCTGCTAGATGGTGAATCTTGGAAGAATGCTCATGCAGTCAGCATGGGACACCTGAAGTAGGTGTCCCACCCAAAACATCTCATGTCATATCATAAAGTCGTACACAGCGCCTGTGGGGCCCACACAACATGTGACCCAGCATCATCGCCTGGTTGTGTACCTAAACATTCTCGGGTACTAAATTGTGAACAAGTACCCTAGGGTGTGCTCATGTACTCCCAGATTACATGGAACATCTAGTCAAAAGGCTAACGACCACACGACACTTGGCATTGATCCAGAGGGCCAAAAACATAATTTCACAAAAACACCTCGTCAAATGGCCCCATAACATTTGGTTTAGTCTCTTCAAACATCATCTCCACTCTTGTGGTAGTGGATACGAATCTATGTTGAGGGTTCTCTTCAAACACTGCAGAAGGATTATTCGTATATATTTCTTTCATGTTTCTACATTTAATGAGATAATGAATAAGGCTCTTTACATCCTAATGGATTTCACCATGGTAATCCTTGCAAAAAATGCACAAGATCAACAATTAATTCACCCTAAACGTACATCCGATGGAGAGGTCATAAGTCACCGCACTACGCTCAAAAGGCATCCTATGGGGCCCATGTCTCAATCCTGAATTTTATTATACAAATCACATCATTGCAATATTCATGGAATAACACATAGGATCAACCACTCATTCGTCAAGAATGGATACCCGATGAAAAAGATGCATTTCACCGCAACACATGCGAATCGGGCATTGTGGGTCCCAAACATTAACTTTGGATTAAAAATATGAAAGTAGTCTTAAAACGTCCGAAAAATGACCAGGGTCATTCCACCACTAAAAATGTGTCAAACAAACATCTCATTTAGAAGATTGGTTTGATACAAGAACTCTTAATGATAAAAAAATATATTATTATTATTAAACATAGGCATTTAGTCTCACAAAACAAAGAAACCAAGACATAAAAGTCCCAAACTAGTTTAAAAAGATCTTTCTCGGTGAGAGGGATGTGTGTCCATAGATGACGCGTCAATCAGACACACAGATGAGAAGATATGGCTTTTTAAAGTCGTATGGGCACAATCCAAACCAGTCTGGCCCATCATTGTCGGACCTGTCTACATGGGCCGGCCTCCGGACCGCCCAAGGCCCACCCAGTGCTGGCTCGACCGAACTACTTCCATCCCAGCTCGCACGACCCCAATCTGGCCAAATGGACCTCTCGCTCGGGTCTCCTTAGC
This sequence comes from Viscum album, assembly GCA_963277665.1. Taxonomy (NCBI): domain Eukaryota; kingdom Viridiplantae; phylum Streptophyta; class Magnoliopsida; order Santalales; family Viscaceae; genus Viscum; species Viscum album. Next base: position 625,700,030 of record OY728134.1, on the reverse strand, counting down.
TTGTCCATGTCAATGTGGCAGCCCCGCGTTTCCTGGATCCCAGTCGCCCCTTAGTTCCCCCGCCTAATTGTGATGCCACCAAACACCCCCAACTACACCAGTCACCTCCTGATTCCTTTGTGTCCCCATTCCACTACATCATCCCCTCGCACGCCATAGCTCATCATTCTGCGCTATGGTTCTCTATCATCTGCCTCCATGAGACCATCTCCACTCACCAACCCACTCACACACACGCCGCACCAGAGCCCCCCGAATCCTCGGCACCGACCACCTCAATGTCCCACCGACAGCCAAGTCCTACTCACGCACCCGGCCACTGCTGCTTGAAACCACAGTGCTTCCTAGCACCGTCACTATTGTTGGTGGTCCCTTCCATGGACCATCATTCCTATTTCATTTACCCAACCACGAACCTAAAACTAGATCAGTGATCCCCACGATAAGAGCTTTGTAACACTTTCTTCTGATCGACAATCCAATGGTCTATTGATGCATCCCAAAGTAAGCGTCAAATATTCGTAAAGAACGAATGAATTTCAAATAAAAAAGTGGAATCAAAATAGAGATCATATGATGGGTGTGTTCATTTTGACATCTCCATGATAATCAAATAAAGGAAATTGATGAGATATTCAGAAATAAAATTTGGAAATGAAAACAGAGGTGAAAAAATCAATAAAAATCCTACCTTGATTCGTTCTCCATTGATTATCATGCCCACCAGCGCTTCCACTTCAATCAACCATCGTTCCATTCTTGATTCGTTGAAGAATGAATGAAGGAGAGATAGGTATTGGTGGGGATGAGAGAGAAATAGAGAGACAGAGAATTAGGGGCGAACCCTAATCCTAAACACTTAAGTGTTTATTTATAAAAAAAATACTAAAACCATCGCCAATGGTTGTCGAATATGAAACTATCATGTCCTCTCATTTTATGTCATGCATAGGTAAAACACCACATTACAAACTCAATGATTGTATTATATTTCTAACCTGATTCCCTATTCGAAATTTATTTAATTTGGTGTTCGATATAAAATAATTGAGTTTATTTATTTTATTTATGATTTCCCCCCAGGTGAATTTTCTCACAAAAGTCCGACATTGAAAAAATTTATCTCCCGCCTAGGTTAAACAGAGCGTTTCAGACTCAACTACACCCTCAAATTTTTGATATGGGATACCATTCAAGAATTTTCCAGTATAATTTTTTCTTTATAGTGTAAAATATACTTAATATTTTTATAAAATTAATTTTGGGCACACTGGGTATCTTAATTTCCCACCATCTCAGAACCTAGCTCTGGAAATATATTCATAAATATTTCAAAATAATTCAAGGAAAAAACCAGGTCTCTACAAATGTATAATCGAAAATAATTTAAAAGAGAAGAAAAATGAATCTTAACTCTTGAATATTTTCTCCAAGAGAACCTCCTTAAGCTCGTAGAAGTTGTCTTTTGGTGAGAAAATAAGCATGTGAATGTAGAAAAGAATAAGGATAAAGAAATTTGGATGAATCTAGTAGATCAAGAAGGCTTAAAGTGATGAAATTTTGTGAAGTGGTGAGCCTCCTTTTATAATTTAGGTGAGGGAAAATTCATAATTTCTTGAAATATTAAGATATATTAAGTCTAAAATAGGGTCAAAGATATTAAAATGGTATAAAAAACCGGGGATCAAAATACCGACACAATCATATCATTTTTTCATTTCTCAATATTTTTTTATAATAATTTAATCAAATATTTTAATCATGAAAAATAATTTATTTCAAATTAAACATTATTCATAACCATGAATTTTAGCACTACAAAAAAAGTTGAAAATTCAAATAAATTTTTTCTTATATCATAGAAATATCATATTAATCGAGAGAAATCATTAATTGATTTAAAAATATAAATTATATTTATTTAATTATTTATAATATCACTAATTTGATTTATTCAGTAACTAAATAATTACCGCATCGTAATTGTCCAAGCCATTAGGGTAATTATTTATTTCCTAAAAATTAAAAATAAAATTTCATGAAGAAGATAAATTTCATATATTTCAATCAACAATATATGTTCAAACAAATATACTGTAAAACCACTCAATAAAATATTATACTTATTAGAAACTATATTTTAAAAAATTGACTTCCTTTTGATAAAGAAAATTGTAGTTCTTAATGTGATTCATGTGGGTCCAAGATGTCCAAAATTCAAATAATATTGTGATAATGGTCAAAACATTCTTATAGAAAAACTTTCATCTACACTATGAGTCATTTAATAATTCTAATAATTTTAATTATAAAACATTACATATTTTTCTTATTCTTGCACAACTACTACATCAGAAATGCATAAGATTTAATGATAATTATTTCACATATAAAATTAAAAATATATTACTAATATTAGAATAATTTATTTTGGTTCAAAATAATATTATATATTCATTCATGATGAATATTCACTCATATACTTAACAAGACAACTTCTTTAACTTGTTATTTTGTCTTTCCTTTCCCTACGCAAGCATTACACATGAATTCAGATAAGATAAATATGATATAACTAGAAAAAACATAATTACAAGACAAAAACGAATATTATACATAATAATTAATAAAAGGGTCAAGAAAATATTTTTTATATCTTACTTATTATTTTTAAGGAACTAAATTGACTTAGTCAGCGTGACGGAGACACTACATCAACAATGACAACGATTCTTTTATATTTGTCATGAAAAATATAAAATATATGTTATGAATTAATTCTATAAAAATTCTCTAATAAAATAATTATTTATTTGTTCCATAAGTTTAATAAATCTTATATCATAAATATATCTTGATGAGGTCACAAAAAACACCATATTTTCTTAAAAACTGGTTTTTTTTCTATTCTCTAAAAGATATATTATTTCAAAAAAAACCCCAAATTCATACTAACCATTTTTCAAAATTTCTAATTTAAAAATGAACTCCATTTTATGAAATTAATTCTATAACTATGATAAATTATATTTTTAATTAAAATCATCATTTACTCAAAAATACCAATTTAAAATTTATAACCGATTTTATGACACAATGAAAAATTAACTAAGGTATCATTATATTATAATCACAAGAAATAAAAATATTAACTTATGAATCTATTTTATGAATGTACATTTTTTATTGAATCATAATATTAATTATAAAATTTTAAATAAACATTTATGTTTTATAAAAATACCAATACATAATTATTAATTTCTAAAAACTTATTTATTATGATATAATTATATCATAGTTTCATTTATAAGATGCCTAAATTTTCTTTTTACATTCATGGGTGTGGTTACTATTCATTTGGCTGATTTACTATTCACAAGGGTCATATTATTATTCATAAGGCTAACATTACTATTTAAAATGTTCACGTTACTATTCACTACAAATTAAGTTAATCATATCAGAATATAAATATCTTGTTGATCACAACTCCGTATGTCTGTTTTTTGAAATTAAATTCATATAAGTGTAAAAATTATGTTTAATGGAACGGTTATAACTATCTTGTTTAAATAATTGTAATAGAAAAGTGTTGTTTCACAATGACTCAGTGTCGTGTGCATTACATTCTATATTAATTTTTTTTGAATCCTTTGGGTGTTTCATTATCCGCTATAATAAATTTCTTCCTCACAATTTGATATTTCACTTTATAAAATAGAGGTTGATTTTTTAAAATTCCTTTGTGGTAAACCCACATGGAAAATAGGGTTAATTGACCATCCTCTTAATAGGAGGGAAAAAATAAATGTGAATGTCACCCCAAAATTAGGCTTTCAAATAGTATAGCAATAGAATAAAATGAAAACATTTCCATGGAAGAGAAATCTAACCATCATGTTCTGATTGAGATTGGTAGATAACATGGTCATTAGAAATACAAAAAACATAAAAACATAAATCTATGATTAGTTAAAATATCATTTCTTTCTTAGAAGGAATAATAATCAGATGTTGTTTTGGTTCCAAAATCCTTTTTCTATAGTTAAGAGTTTCTTTTTCTATCCATAGAAGAACTTCAGAAAAGAAACATACTTGATTTTATAATATCAAAAAAGAAAAATACTTAACAAAAATTTAAATTTAATTCGTTGTTCATCACATAATCATAAACATGGTTTCATTGAGTACATATTTTCTGTGAAATCCTTCATAAAGGGTTTTAAATAAAATGTGACTTATTATAATCATATCTACTAGGAGTGTCAAATCAAGTGCATAGTAAGTCTTATTTTCATGTACCAGGATACCCCGAGCCTGGCCCGAGACATCTTGTCATAGTTGCTACCCCTAGGTACATCTATTCTAGAAACACATCCCCTAGTAGTATCTTGATAGGGATGTATTACTAATAAGATCTACATAATATCTACCTTACCAAAATTATAGGATGTTCTTTTATTCAAATCCTTAAAGTATATCTTAGGGTTATGTTCCATAGTCTAAATTTTATAAATCTAGTTTCCATGTTTTCTATTAAACTTCCTCTAATACCAACTACAAAGACCCTGCCCTCGGTAACCTAGAACCGGTGCCTTACTTTATTACATTGGTATGATTACAAGGAATTTTTATCCTGAAGGATTGAATAGTTTAGTATTTTTGGAAAACTAAATAAAAAAATAAGTTTTATATAAATTGTTTTAAAGGAAATAAAATATAAATTCCATTAGAAACATTCATAACTCCAAGATTATTACAAAAATTCATTCATAATAATCATCTTCGCATCTTGGGGGAAAATAAAACATAATAAAGGGGTGATCTCAAATGCCCAATAAAGGTACACAATACATTAGAAGCATAACTAATAAGGCATGGTGAAGAAAAAAATTTACACATTTCATTAAAAAATAATCCTGAGTATAATATGGAAGGAATAAAAGCTGATTAAATAATTCCATACTAAAACATAACCATGGATATTTTACTAGTTGAATGATCACATGGGATATCAATTACTAGATTCATAATAAGGGAAATGCATAATGACGGATATCCAAAACATACCTTCAAGGATTCATTCCATTAATATATTATTGTCAAGGCTTCATGCCAAGAATCTATTATTGTCAAGGGTTCATGCCAAGAATATGATAAATGGGTAAGGCCTCTACCAAAACAATATCTAGTTTGTCTCATGATATTTATCAATGTATCGAGGGGCTATTGTGGGCCCCACACATCACATAATAAGTCCAATGCATTCCTCATATGTAAAATAAAATTATATCTATAAATAAAATTACCTCATACCACTTTGAGGTATCATAGATGAAATTACTCTAATAAAATCATTGAAAATTCTTGAGTAAAATAATCATTAAACATTTCAAAAGTGTCTCATACCACCTTGGAACATTTATATAATAATACATTTTATCAATAAATGAAAATTAGAATATCATGATAATAATAGAATTCATTATATATTATATCAAAGTGTAGTATATACACCACACACAAGGAAATAGTAGTGAACAAGGCATATATCTCATTGAAGTAAAAGTGAGAGGAGAGAACCCATTTTTACTTTGGAAAGAGGTGTTATTTTGTAAAATCATTTGTATTTTTCATAAAATCATATTTTAAACATGTATATCATAAAAAATAAAACGTAAGTACATTGAAATTATACTTTATAAATAAATTATATCCCACTGAAATGAAATCAAGTAAACGGCTTTTTTAAGAAGCTTTAGAAGTAAAACATTTTCTTGCAGTCTAAGGAAATTATTAATCATATTTTAAATTGGAAAGACATGTTTGTTTTTTTAAAACCTGAAATGAACCAATATATTTTTTATTGATTGTAACACCCCGAACCCAGTTACCCAGAGTCAGTGCATTATTACATAACATTAGCATGATCACAAAAGATCAAGTCTCGAATGACCGATTAGTTTTGTAGCGTTGGAAACAGTAGATATATTCATAAGTCTTACATTACATAAAAAATTGAAAAACTACAACAAAATAGTCTTCATAGTCCACACTCATTTCACCTTATACTATCCCTACAGGTCATTCATAAAATACTTCTTCACATCCTAGGAAAAATAAAACAATGAAAGGGGTGAGCTCAGATGATCAATAAAGATAACAATATAGCAGAAACTTTCATAAATAAACATAATCATTTAAGGCAATGTATAACTAAAACAAAAACCTTTTAAAATTTAAATTAGGCATAATATGGAAAAGATAAAATGAAATAATTCCATTTAATTATTCACATGGATATTCTAATAGTCGAATAATCACATGCAATATCAATAACCACTTTCATAATGATGGAATGAATAATGTCAGACTATCATAACCACATAGTCAAGGCCTTGTGCCAAGACTACAAATAAAATTTTGTCAAGGCCTTGTGCCAAGACACTAGTTTGTCTTATGAGACCTACCAATCCATTGAGGAGCTATAGCAGGCTCCACCTATCAATTATTAAGTCCAATGCATTCCTCATATGAACAGGTTTAAAAATAACATAAACATTCATATTAAAACTAGCATACGAAATGTCAACAATTTCTCCATAAACCATGAATAGTATAAAAAGAACACATCCATAGTCAAACATATCACAAAACCTTAAATACAATATGGAAGTTTTGAATAATAATAAATCCACTTCAAATAAGCTTAAAATCCATCAAAGGATGTTGACATAGATGAAATCAAAACTTTTTGAGAGAAATATCTTATTTTTAAATTATTTAAAAGTCACATAATTGTAAAAGAAAACATTTACTTTGAAAAAATTCTTATAATATTGTAAGGGAAGATTTAATGATTTCATAATGGTGGAAAATATCCATACCCACTGTATAAGTTAAAAAATAAATTCTTTCCTTAATTTTGTCGAAAATGTCAAAAAGTACCTTGTTTGGAAAATGACAGAAAGATTCCATTAAAAACATATAACGTCAAATAAGGGTATAAATGAATTTAACCCATTGTATAATAAATAGTAAATTTTTTTGAAAGGCATTTTTAAGAAACATGGTTGTGGATGATAAAGAGGTCCCAGTACATAATTACATATGAACAACCTTGAATAATGAAGAGGTTGTAGAATTAACCCTTACCTCGTGTCCGACTTGACTCGATCGTTAATTAATCTCTTGAATAATAAACTAGAGTTAATATATAATTTCTTAATAACCTTTTCAAGTTCATTATTCCTTTTAAACCACTTATTACCATGTTATGAATATTATGTATCCATTTAAGTTAATAATGGTCGTTTTGTCGATCTTTGATACTTGAGTCAATAATAAAATTCTTATAATTACAAGTTGTTCATGTGGTAAAATATACATTATCTCAAGAATTATATTCATGATATATATATCATATATATCATATATATCAAGTATATACATGCATTTATAATATTATATAACATTTAGAGGTAAGAAATGAAATGCAATGTTCCCGGAGACGGTAAGTCGTACGTACACATGAACGCTACTTTCATTTCTATTTTATATTTTTTGGAATGAAGGCATAATGTTATAAAGGTATATTATAACTTCAATATAATATGGTATATAATATCATTTAACTCTTTCCTTTATACATCCCACATATGGCATTAACGATTCAAATCACTTTGAGGGGGCGGTAGTCTGCACTTCCTAAAATGAAATTATCGTGTTTACCCATAATGGAAACCATAAAGGTATTCCATAAATGAAAAATACAGAAGAATAAGAAAAAAATAAACAAAATATATATCATATATAAATATAGTAACATATTAATGGCCAACATGAAAGGTGCTAAAAAAAAGATTGAACAATCATCATTTCGTGAGGCAGTAATTCACCACCCACAGAAACAGTATGTTCTTTAACCATTAGCTGGAGGTGTGTGTAAGTGTAAATAAAATAATTCTCATAAAAAAATCAAAGTATATTGAATATAATGGTTTTTTAAAAAAATAATGGAATAAAAAGGGTTTAAGTGGTTGGAGAATCAAAACAAAACAAAAGAACATAAGAGAATACATTTCCTTAAAATCGGGTAACTTTTTTTGATTTGAGCCAAAGGCTTCCTTGGGAAGACTTATGCCCAAAGTGAGGCTTCTAGGAGTAAGATATGGATTTTTAGAGAGTATTTGGGTAGAGTTTTTCCGATCCAAATGACTTTGATGGTGTGAATAAGGTGGTAGAGGTGGGGGCCTTTTATAAGAGGAGAGGAGGGGCTCTTTTGGAAAGATTGAAATGTTACTTTATTATGAAATGATTTTCGGATTATAAAGGTCCCATAATGTTATAATTCAAGGATAAAGTGATAAGGGTTTGAAATAAACCCATAAAATAGGATTTATACAAGTGTAAGGCTTATATTTTACCTTATCATTTCATTTTATTTGAAATGTTCATTAATGAGGTAATCACTGCATCATCATGGTGTCATAAATAAATTTATTTATTTAATGTCCAAAAATTATAAATAAAATACCATGATGTAGGAAATATTATTATCATTCCAATGAATATTTATAGTCTAATAGATAAGTTATGTAGACAAAATTAAAATTGATTTCCTTAGGTGTTACATACTTTTGTTATATTTTCCTTTCTTTAAAAATAAAATGAAAAAATGTCATTATCACACAAAAGTTATTCCATGGGGTCCCTAAGTTGGCACAAGGCATCCCATGGTATTCCATGACACAACCAATAGCCTTAGGACACATATTAGGGTCATTTTATATTACTTTGATATTATTTCATTACCCTTAACTACCAGATTACTAATTAATCATGATAATTAAAGATAATTGTCGTCGTTACTATTCATAATGACCAAAAACAAAATATTCTAAAATACATAATTCGGACCTTATGATTAAAAATATGGAATCCATTTTACCTATTTCTAAACACAAAAATTTCAGTAATTAATTTAAAAATTATTCCCGCTGTCAAAACAAGTAGCGTATTTTTAAGATACAATATCTATCAAAAGATTGACAATTGTTTATGTCAAATTTCTAATTGAAATTAATTATAATGACCACCATTGAAATAAATGGTAAAATTATATTATAATTATAATTTAAAACCACTCAATATTATAATTTATCACTATAAATTATTCTGATTAAAAAAGTTGTTATTATGTATTTTGTTACTATTCTTTGAAAATTGGAAGTTCTCTGAAAAATACCAAAAATTAAACATAGGATAATTTTGATATTTTGAATCCAAAAATGAAGTCCATTTTGAAGTATAAAATTTTTAAACTTTTAAAAATTGGGTGTTACTATTCATAACAGAAACTTTTATTGGTCATGGTCTTTTAGAATCTCGAAGTTGCGTACAGTGCAAGCTATTGCATTATTCAAAGGGAAACGTACCGTGGAAGCATGGGGTGTTACATTATTCCCTCATTAAAATAATTTTATCCTTTAAATTTCTAGAAAATTACTGTATTAAAAGACTCGGGTGGTTCTTAATTTTATGTTCCTCAGGTTCCCACGTTGCCCTTTCCATCTTATGGTTCCTCCATAGAACTTTTACCAGACGAGTTGTCCGGTTTCTCAGAACTTGTTCTCTCATATCCAGAATCCTGACAGGATCTTCGCAATAAGACAGATCGGGTTCCAGTTCTAATTTCTCATAGGTGAGTACAAGCATTGGGTCATACATGTATTTTCTCAACAGTGATACGTGGAACACATCATGAAATTTAGAGAGACTTGGAGGCATTGACAAACAGTAATCTACAGCCCCAATTCGTTATAGAATTTCAAATGGTCTGATATACCTAGGAATTAATTTACCCTTATTACCGAATCGTATAATTCCCTTCCATGGAGATACCTCCAGGAAAACATGATCTACAACCTGAAATTCCAAATCCTTCCTTCAGTTATCGACATATCTCTTCTGCCTACTTTGAGATACATTGATGTGGTTTTGGATTACCTTCACCTTTTCCATCGTTTCCTCCATAAGTTCTAGGCCTACGGGTTTTCTTTCACCAACATCATCCCAACAGGTTGGTGTGCGACATCTCTTTCCATATAATGCTTTATATGGTGCCATCTGAATACTTGAATGGAAGCTATTGTTATAGGAAAATTCTACCATAGGTAAATATTGATCCCACATACCTTGAAAGTCAAGTGAGAAAGACCTCAACATGTATTCTAAGGTTTGAATAGTCCGTTCTGACTGTCCATTAGTTTGAGGGTGGTAGGCAGTGCTCAAATGAAGTTCTATATCCAGAGCTTTCTGAAGACTTTTCCAGAATCTTAATGTAAAACTGGGATCACGATCAGAATCAATCGATAGGGGTACAACATGGATCCTTACAACTTCATTAATATAAAATTTTGCTAAACGTTCAAGTGGAAAATCTTCTCATATAGCAAGAAAATGTGCTGACTTGGTAAGACGATCAACAATGACCCATATGGCATCATTCCTTCTAGGAGTCTTTGGTAGTCCCATGACAAATTCCATCATTATATTATCAAATTTCCACTCAAGTATGGGAAGTGGTTGCATAACTCCTCTAGGAAGATGCCTCCTAGGTTTCACTTATTGACAAACCATGCATCTTGACACAAAATCAGCAATCTTCCTCTTCATGTTGTCCAAAAAAATGTTCCTTCAAATATCTATACATATTAGTGCTACCAGGGTGTATAGAGAAATTGGAACTATGGGCATCATCCAATAATTCCCTTTTTAGACCACCTATATCAGGAACACAAAGCCTCTTCCCAAATTTCAAAATTATATCATCATACACAAAGTCACTCAATCTCCCATCATTCACAGCTTTAATCTTCTTTTAAAACTCTTCATCATCGGTCTGAGAACTCTTAATACTTTCTAGTAAAGATGGTTTTACAACCATTTGAAAAAGAATTGATGTTTCAACTTCCATAGTTATTCCCATGTCCATATTCACTAGATCCATGAAAATAGGATCCCTTTGAATTATAATATTGTTCAAAAGTCCATGATCTTTTATGATCAAAGAATCTTCCACCATATTTTCCTTCCTCGGGTGGTAGTGTATCGTGCAATCATAATCCTTGAGTAATTCAATCCATCTCCTTTGCCTCATGTTGAGTTATTTTTGTGAGAAAATATACATCAAACTATGGTGATCAGTATAAATCTCACATTTTTCACCATAGAGGTAGTGCCTCCATATACTCAAAGCAAATATTACAGCTGCTAACTCAAGATCATGAGTAGGATAGTTTTGCTCATGAATTTTCAACTATCGTGATGCATAGGCAATAACTCTATCATTCTGCATAAGGACATAACCAATTCCTTTCTTCAACGCATCACTATAAATAATGAACCCATCATTCCCCAATGGTATAGTAAATATAGAAGCATAGAATAATCTTCTCTTTAGTTATTCAAAACATTATTCACACTATTTTTTCCAAACAAATTTAACCCCTTTACGTGTCAGCTTCGTTAATGGGTTATCCAATCGGAAAAAATTCTGGACAAAATGTCGATAATAGCCTACTAAACCAATAAAACCATGTACCTCAGTTATACTCATCGGTGATGGACATTATTGGACCGCCCTTGTCTTAGAAGGATCAATAGAGATTCCATCGTTAGATAAAATATTGCCAAGAAAAAGAAATCCCATGAATCTAGAATTCACACTTGCTAAACTTCCCATATAATTTGTGTCTTATAAGAGTCTTTAGAATAATGCACAAGTAATTTTCATGATCTTCATAGCTTTTTTAGTATACCAAGATATCATCAATAAATACCACTATGAATTCATCAATATATTCCTTGAAAACTCTATTCATTAGATCCATGAAGAAAGAGGGTGCATTGGTCAATCCAAAAGGCATTACTATAAACTCGTAATGCCCGTACCTAGTTCAAAATGCCGTCTTTGTAATGTATTCCTTCTTCACACAAAACTGATGATATCCAGATCAAAGTTCAATCTTTGAAAAGTATTGAGCTCCATGCATTTGGTCGAATAAATCATCAATGCGAGGTAGGGGATCCTTGTTCTTTATTGTTATAGCATTGATTTCCCTGTAGTCGACACATAACCTCATAGATCCATCTTTCTTCTTAAAAAGAGGGATAGGGGCTCCCCATGGAGAAACACTAGGGTGAATAAATCCCATATTACTCAATTCCTCTAGTTGTTTCTTTAGTTCAACTAATTTCATAGTGGCCATTCTATAAGGGGTCATCGATATCGGCCTTTAATCATGAATTAAATCAAGGGAAAACTCAACTTCTCATTCTAGAGGATGTCCTGGTAAATATTCCAGAAACACATCTACATATTATTTCATAATAGTTAGGTCCTCTATTTGACCATTCCTTTCCTCACCCATAGTTATTTCATTCTCTTCCTCCCCGATAATTGAATTTAGTTGAGATACTAGGGGTGGATCTAGTGGTGAGGATTCTGCTCTAAAGATAAGGTGTTCTTTATCATCATAATCAAAAATCATACCCTCCTTCTTACAATAAATCATCGCATCATGTTCCGATAGACAATCCATATCAAGGATTATATCAAACTCAATCATTGTTATGACGATGAGATCAGTAGATAAAGAAAATTTTAATTCTCTAATGGGAACTAATTCACAGATCTTTGTAGTAATGATACTTCCCTTAAGAGTTTTGACTGACAACTTCCTTGTTAAATCAAATTGGAAATATCTAATTTTCTTAGCAAATTGGGAAGATATGAAACAATGCGATGATCTAGAATCAAATAATGCATTTTCTAAACTTGAGGAAACCATTAAATTACCTGCCACCACGTCATTTGGAGCTTCTATGTCAATAGTAGTGATAACATAAGCTTATCCTTGATCCCTTGTCCTTTTATGAGGTAGGTTTCCCTGACGCTTAGGAAATTCATTTGCATAATGTCCCATCTCCCTGGAATTGTAACATTGAACATCAGTAGCTTCTTTCTTCCCCTTGCAATCACGAGCTCGGTGTCCTTTTTCATCACACTTGTAACAGACTCCCATTCCTTTCAAGCAAGTACCAGGGTGTTTTATCCCACATTTACTATAGGATGGATAATAATATTTTCCCTTCTTCCCCTTATTTCCATTTCGAGAGTGATCAATAAATCTCTTCTTCTCTTGCTTTGCTTTAAAGTCGTAAGAATTAGATCATTCCTTTTCCGTCTTAATAGCACATGAGACAACTTCTTTGTATGACGAGAAGGATTATGAAACCAATTCTCAATGAAGAAACGGTTTTAACCCATCAAATAAGCGATCAATATTACTTTTTGGGTTATGTATATAATCTTCAGCATACCTCGTTAACCTTGTAAAGTTAGGCTCATACTTTGCGACATTATCATCCTCTTTTTGACTCAGACTCAAGAAATTTACTTTCCATATATACTCGATGGTCAAGAGGAATATATTTTTCTAATAAAATCTCTTTGAACTCCCTCCATTCCATATTTAATACTTCATCATCTTCCTTTGTGTTTTGAATCGATGAACACCATTGATCAGCATCCCCAGTGAGGCGGTAAAGTACCATGATAACCTTTTCCCTTTCACTACTCCCCAAGGCATGGAATATTTTCTCTAAGGAATTTATCCATTGCTAAGATAATAATGGATATTTACTCCCATTGAATGTTGGTGTTTTTTTCCTCATGAAGCGATCTAACATTCATCCTCCACTCTGCGGACCAAGGTGATCCATACAGGTAAGGTTATTATTCATAACCTGAGTGAGTTGTCCCAGTATGGTTCTTAGATGATCAACACTAGTTTCATCACCAGCTCCAATATAATAATCTTGAGCAGGAGGGAAATCCCTACATGGAGTGCATGCATTGTTACAGTTTCCATTTCTTCTACTAGGCTCCATTTATAAACAATGGCATAAACTAGATCAGTTCATGATTCAAAAAACATTATTCCATACTTGTAAACACTTAATAAAAATTGAACTATTTATGGATATAATCCATAATCATAAAAATGTTTTCTTTGAGGAAGTATATACTCATAAACCCTTCATAATGGTTTGTAAAGAAAATGAGAATTATCTTAAGCATGTCCCCCGGGAGTGTCATAACCAAGAGTGCAGCAAGGCCCGTTGTCATGCACCAGTTCCCGTTCGAGTCTACCTCAAAGTTGTGATTTCAGGTTTTACCCCTAGGTACATTCGTGCCCGAGCAACCTCTACCTGCTCGTATCTAGACCAGGATGTATTTCTCAGAAAATACACAAAATCAATACTTTACCAAAATTCTAGGATGTTCTTCGATACTAATCCTCAAATTCTATCTAAGGGATATGTGCTCTAATCAGAGTTTATCTAAATATAACTTCCAAGGTTAGTACTAAACTACCTCTGATACCAACTGTAACACCCCAACCCCAGTTACCCAGAGTCGGTGCATTATTACATAACATTGGCATGATCACAAAAGATCATGTCTCGAATGATCGATTAGTTTAGTAGCCTTGGAAACACTAGAAATATTCATAAGTCTTACATTACATCACACAGTTAAAAACTACAACAACACAGTATTCATAGTCCACACTCGTATCCCCTCATAATATCCCTGCAGTTCATTCATAAAATACTTCTTCACATCCTAGGAAAAATAAAATATTGAAAGGGGTGATCTCAGATGCTCAGTAAGAATAAAAATATAGCAGAAACCTTCATAAATAAACATAATCATTTAAGGCAATGTATAACTAAAACAAAAGACTTATAAACTTGAACACCAGCATAATATGGAAAAAATAAAATGAAATAATACCATTTACTTATTCACATGGATATTCTACTAGTTTAATAATCACATGCAATATCAATAACCACTTTCATAATGATGGAATGCATAATTCCAGACTATCATAACCACATAGTCGAGGCCTTATTCCAAGACTACATATAAGATTTTGTCAAGGCCTTGTTCCAAGACACTATTGTGTCTCATGAGACCTACTGATGCATCAATGAGATATACTGATCTCCACACATCACTTATTAATTCCAATGCATTCCTCATATGAACAGGTTTAAATATAATAGTTACATTCGTATCAAAACTAGCATACGAAATGTGAATACTTTCTCCATAAACCACGAATGGTATAAAAATAATACATCCATAGTCAAACATATCACAAAACCCACAATACAATATAGATATTTTGAATCATAATAAATCAACTTCAAATAAGCTTAAAATCAATCAAAGGATGTTGACATAGATGAAATCAAAACATTTTGAGAGAAATATCCTTTTTTTGAAGTCATTTAAAAGTCACATAATTGTAAAAGAAAACATTTAATTTGACAATATTATTATATACTTGTAAGGGAAACTTCAATGTTTTTATAACGGCGTAAAATAGCAGCACCCGCCGTATAAGTTAAAAAAGACATTCTTTCCTTAATTTTGTCGAAAAGGTCAAAAAGTACCTTGTTTGGAAAATGACAGAAACATTCCATTCAAAAAAGTATAAGGTCAAATAAGGGTATAATTGACTTTTACCCATTGTATAATAAATAGAATAAATGTTTTGAATGGCCTTTTTAAGAAACGTGGATGTGGATAATAAAGAGGTCCCAGTAGATAATTACATATGAACAACCTTGAATAATGAAGTGGTTGTAGAATTAACCCTTACGTCGTGTCCGACTTGACTCGATTGTTCTTTAATCTCCGGAATAATAAACTAGAGTTAATATCTACTTGCTTAAGAACCTTTTTCAAGTTAATTATTCCTTTTATATCACTTATTACCATGTTATGAACATTAAGTAATCATTTAAGTTAATAACGGTCGTTTTGTTGATCTTTGATACTTGAGTCAACAATAAACTTCTTATAATTAGAATTTGTTCATGTGGTAAAATATACGTTATATCCAAAATTATAATCATTATCCTTATATCATATATATAATATAAATCTAGTATATACATGAATTTATAATATTACATAACATTTAGTGGTAAGAAATTAAATGCACCGTTCATGGAGACGGTAAGCCGTACGTACGCATGAATGCTACTTTCATTTATATTTCATATTTGTTGGAATGAAATCCTAATGATATAAAGGTATATTATAATTCCAATATAATATTATAGATAATATCATTTAACTAATTCTTTTATACAACCCAAACATGGCATTAACAATTCAAATCACTTTGAGGGGGCGGTAGTCCGCACTTCCTAAAATGAAATTATCATGTTTACCCATAATTGAAATCATAAAGGTATGCCATAAATGAAAAATACAGAAGAATAAGGAAAAAAACATAATATATATCGTATATAAATACAGTGACATCTTAATGGCCATCATGAAAGGTGTTAAAAGAAGATTGAACAATCATCATTTCGTGAGGTAGTAATTCTCCACCGACATAAACAGTATGTTCTTTAACCATTAGACGGAGGTGTGTGTATGTGTAAATCAAATAATTCTCATAACAATATCCTCATATATTGAATATACTGGTTTTGTTACAAAATAATGGAATAAAAAGTGTTTAAGGGGTTGGAGAAGCAAAATAAAACAAAAGAACATAATAGAAGACATTACCTTAAAATCGTGTAAAATTTTTTGATTTGAGACAAAGGATTCTTTGGGAAGACTTCTTCCCAAAGTGAGGCTTCTAGGATTAAGAGAGAGAAGTTAAGAGAGTATTTGGGTAGAGTTTTTCTGATCCAAATGACTTTGATGGTGTGAATAAGGTGGTAGAGGTGGGGGCCTTTTATAATAGGAGAGGAGGGGCACTGTTGGAAAGATTTAAATGTTACTTTATTATGAAATGAGTTTTGGATTTTAAAAGTCTCAAAATGATATATTTAGAGGATAAGGTGATAAGGGTTCGATATAAACCCATAATATATTCTTTAGACAAGTCTATGTAATAGATTTTACCTTATCTTTTCATTTTATTTAAATCGTTCATTAATGAGGTAATCACTTCATCATCATAGTGTCATAAATAAATTTATTTATTTAATGTCTAAAAATTATAAAAAAAATACCATGATTTAGGAAATATTTTTATCTTTCCAATCACTATTTATAGCTTAAGTGATCCTTTAGTTAGACAAAATTAAAATTGTTTTACTTAGGTGTTACATACTTTTGTTATATTTTTCTTTCTTTACAAATGAAATGATAAAATGTCATTATCACACAAAAGTGATTACATGGGGTCCCTAAGTTCGAACAAGGCATACCATGGTCTTCCATGACACAACAAATAGCATTAGGACACATGTTGGGGTCATTTTTTATTATTATGATATTATTTCATTACCCTTAACTACCTGATTACTAATTAATCATGATTATTAACGATAATTGTCGTCGTCGGTATTCATAATGTCCGAAAACAGAAGAGTCTTGATTACATAATTTGGAACTTTTGATTCCAAATATGGAATCCATTTTAACAATTTCTATACACAGAAATTGAAGTAATTAATTTAAAAATTATTCCCACTGTCAAAACAAATAGCGTGTTTTTAAGAAACAATATCTATCAAAATATTGACAAATTTTTATATCTAATTTCAAAGTGAAATTAATTATAATGACCACCATTGGAATAAATGAAAAAACTATAATCTAATTATACTTTAAAACCACTCAATATTATAACTTATCACTATAAATTATTTCTATTAAAAAAGTTGTTTTTAAGTATTTTTTTTACTATTCATCGAAAATTGGAAGTTCTCAGAAAAATACCAAAAATTCAACATAGGATAATTTTAATATTAAAAATCCAAAAATGAAGTCTATTTTGAAATATAAAATTTATCAAATTCCAAAAAGTGGGTATTACTATTCATAATGGCTACTTTGACTGGTCACGGTGTGTTAGAATCTCGAAGTTGCGTACAATGCAAGCTATTGCATTATTCGAAGGGAAACATATTGTGGATGCTTGGGGTGTTACAATGATAAAATTAGTAATTTCAAAAAAATAATAGTGTCTAAAAATATATTTTTTAGTTCACTTGAAAACATGTAAGAAATCAGAATGTTCCCTTGACTAGAGCTTGTTTATTGGGAAGAATTGAGAAGGAATCCTTTTCCAAACATGTATATACCCATAAAAAGGATTATATGATATAGATATATTAATTTGGGACCTATAAATATAATTTATAATAAATATAAAAAACTAAAGAATCATTAAATTTTAGTAAATATGGAGAAGGAGCAATCCAATGGAAAAATGGGGGTTCAGGAAGAATCCCTTACCACATTGTAATCAATAGAATCAGATGCCCTAAAATTAAAATTAATAAAATGATAAATTTTATACAATGAAAATAAGGAGATTTATTATATGATACATCAATGGGTGGTATACATGAACCACATATAAGAATTAGTGGTGAGTAAGGCATATATCACCAAGATGAAAGTGAGTTGAGAAAACCCTTACCTCGAGTTTGACTTCATTAAAATTTCTTCATGCCTCATGTATAATGGTTATAATAGTTTTATTAATTTATGAAAGAAATAAAATCATGTTTATAATACCTTAAATAATCATCTTATAACATTTTCATCCAATTTTTTAACAATATTTGGTTTTTTACATTGTTTCAAGTGCAACATTTTCATGGTTTCCAAAGCTGGTTTGTTATGGTCTTCTGTGTCAAAAATACATAAAAATATAGAATTTATAACATATATATAAATATATATAGGACATTTTACATAATTACATGTGAATTAAAACTTACCATTACTTTGGTAAAGTGAAATGAAAACTCATAGTCCACAATGGTGGTGAATTGAGACACCATGGACAATGATTTCTATATTTAAGAATAAAAGAAGAAAGGAAGAGATTTTATGATGCACATTCCATAAAAAACAATATTACAGTATATATATATCATCCCCCATTTTTATTACATAATTTTTCATTACATTTTATAAACAGAGGATCTTTCAAGTCTACAGTCTTGGAAAAAAGGTACTTGATACAAGAAGATATAAAAAATATTTTAATCCTCTTGAAAGGTTTCTTGAAATTTTCAACCTATGTACAATTAATTCATATCATAACCTAAGGACATACATAATTGTATAGGGTGAGAAGAATTCCCAGTAAGAGAAAAAAAGGGAATCAATTTACTTGTGATAGCATTAAGAACTTGATGAAAAACATAAATACATGGACAATGGAAAGAGAGGTATATCATAATAAAAATAAGATGAATCATAACATGAAAATGTATCTTCAAAATTTAATTTATAAATTCAAAATCATATCATCAATGTTCATCCCCAAGGTTTCATAAAAATTACCTTGGTTATTCACCAAGGTATCATAAAACTTATTATCTATAGAGATTAATTTCATTACCCAATGCATTGGAGTGATATCAGGGGGAAACATTAATATGTATTTATTTTCATTTGATTCAAATTGATCATAATAAAAAATTTCATAAATAACCAAAATATAATAAAAGAAATGGGTTTCAAATCAAAATCGCGGTGTTTTAAAAAGTGCTTAAAACATGAGCATTATATCATTTTTAACCCATGGAAAGGGAATGATGGTTTTATGTATATAAATTACAAAATAAAATATATAATTTTTATGTCTTGATGAATAACCTAGTAATGGAAATAGTTTTCAGTATTCAAATGAATAAAATAAGAGAATTTATTGAGAAAAAGATAGATATTTTGAGATGAAAATTCTACAACATAACAACTATGCAACATGGTTTTAGAAATCATTAAAAATATAGGATATATGGGTCACCCATTCATAAATACCCATAATACAGTAGAGGGATATAAAAAATGAAATAATAACATGGTATGGAAATGTGAAATACATACCACATAGAAGAGAACTTGAATGGAAAAAATAGATGTGGAGAATTCCCTTGATAAAATTAGACAGCTTAACGACATCACTTAAAATTTCATAAAATGAGTTGATGAGATGAAAAATTATCCCTCATAATTTGGAAATAAAATGGACAAATATAAGGATATATAAGAACATACCCAAAAATTACAAAATGGTAACTAAAAGACCAAACATAAAAGAAGTCTATGACTAAAAGAAGAGGGTGAAAGTCTCCCTTACCTTGAAGAGTAACATCAAAAACCTGAGGGTTGAGACCTTGTGGGATTGAGGAAACCTATGGAGGACTCTGTGGAAGGTAAAAAGACCAGATCTTCCTTGATTAGGATTTTTGAATCAATGGAATGAGATAATGAGTTGGTATTTATAGTAAAAGTGAGCGAATATTTTATTAATTTCCACAGGACACCTCATTAGTGGTGTTTACAAAACTATGGGCTTTCCCATGATATTTTCACATGGTTTTGGACACTTGGGACACCTCGCATAATATTTTAATCCAAATTAGTTGAAATTTATTTTAAATTACATATTACATCATTATGATGTGATAAAAAACACCGAAAACTCAGAAACTGTATTTTTTACTTCTCACTGAAAAACAAACCTTTTTATAAAAATGTCATAAATTCACCCTAACCTAATTTCAATGTTCTGAATTCAAAAATGAACTCCATTTTAGGAAAATAATTTTCTAAATATGTGAAATTTAATTTATATTTAAAATAACTATTTTTCCGAAAAAATACCAATACTCAGCTAATAATTTCTAAAAAAGATATTTCATTATAATATTATATCACATTACCATTCAAGATTCCTAAATTATATTTATACATACTTAAGTGATGTTATTATTCCATTGGTCATTTTATTATTCATAAGGGTAATATTACAATTCATAATTTACTATTCACAAAAAAATAAGATGATCTTATCAGACTTAAAATTTCCTACTGAACACAATTGTACATGTCTATTTTAGGAAAATCATTTCACATTATTAATTATTTAAAGTATAAAAAAAATTAAAATAATTAATTTTTTCAATATTCATCAATAATATGTAACTTCTTAGAAAAAAATTAAATAAATCGTCCTATAATCATTTTGACATTCGATATTCAAAAAATATGGTTATATTACCATAATAATAAATTACAATTTTATTTATAGAAATGTATTACACGAAGTAACTAAGACCTCATTGCATAGCCCCTTATAATACCTGTATATGACCTAAATGTATGGTGTGTAATGGGGATATAATATTGGGGTGGCTCAAACAACATTGCTCGAGTGGTGATTTCAATCAACTTGAACTTCTCCCATAGGTGATTATGTTCAAGCCTAACATGTTGAATCTCGGGTTAGGCATGGTCCAGAGAAAATTCCAGTAATTCTACCTCTATCCCAAGATTCGATAGATGTAATTCATATGGCCTGAGTCTACTGGATGAGTCCATTGAATCTTATTTCTGTATTAATTATCCATTATTATTTCTAATTTAAAATAATTATAATGTTAAATTTTTTATTATTTTGAACATTCATATTGACCAATGGTCATATAACAGTCAAATCCCGATGGTCATATTTCATTAAACTTATATTTTTTATGGATTATGACATAGTATGAAATATATTTTGATGAAATAAAATATTATTCAAAATTTTGGGTCGTTACAATATATATGATACTATAGTTTTCATGAATCATTTTATTGGAAGTAAGGATAAAGAAGAACTGAAAAATATTTCAAAAGAGAAGAAAAAGCAATCTTACCTCTTGAATCTTTTCTCATTGAGATCTTATTTAGGCTCTTGGAAGTGGTATTTTTGTGAGACTAATATCACTAGAATGTAAAAATGGGATGAGGACAAGCTAAATTGGTAGAATATAGCTGAGCAATAAGGTTTATGGTAATGAATATTTTTGAAGGTGGGAGCCTCCATTTATAATTGAGGTGTGGGGAAAATTAGGAATTACATGAAATATTAAGATATATTAAGTCTAAAATAGGGATGAAGACTTAAAAAAGAAATATAAATAACATGGGATCCAAATTTCGACATAATATTATCATTTTTCTCCTTTTTAATTTTTTTTCAAATAATTTAATAAAATATTTTTATCATGAAAAGTAATTTATGTCAAATTAAAAAAAATTCATAACATGACATTAAACACAACGAAAAAAAGTTTAAAATTCATATATTTTATAATTATATCTTAGAGATATAATATTAATCCAGAGAAATCTTTAATTGACATAAAAATCTCAAATTTTGTTCATTTTATTTTTTTTAATGTCATTAATTTGATTTATTTATAAACTAAATAGTTACTACTTCGTAATTATTCAACCGATTAAAATAATTATTTATTCTCTAAAAATTAAAACTATAATTTCTTAAAGAAGATAAATTTCATAGGTTCAAATACACTGTAAATTTTTTAAAAAATCTAAAGGAAAACTATTCAACAAATATTATATTAATCAAAAACTATAATCTAACAACATAACTTCCTTTTGATAAAGATAATTATAAAGGCCTTAATGTGATTCATGTGGGACCATGTTGTCCCAAATTCAAATAAAATTGAGACAATGGTTGACAATTTCTTATAGAAAAAGTGTTATCCAAAATATGGGTAATTTAATAACTTTAATAATTTTAAGTAAAAAAATTATTTATTTTTCTAATTCTTTCAGAAGAACTACATTAGAATTGAATAATATTTAATGTTTCTTATTTAATATTTAAAATTAAAAATAAATTAATATCACAAAAATAAATTAATTTCTACCAAAATAATATTTTATATTCATCAATTATTCTTGTCTTACAGACGCATTGCACATGTATTCAGATAAGATTAATATTATATAACTATAACACCCCGAACCCATAATCCTAGAGTCGGTGCAATATTTTAATATATTGGAATTATTACAAGTAATCAAGTCCCAAAAGACCGATCAGTTTATCAGTCTTGAAAAATAGATTACATACATGAACATTACATTACACATTAGAAAATAAAACACAACATAAATGATCCTTTGAGAATTCCATTAATCTGTCAGCTTAACCCTGCTTATCAATCATAATACAATTCTTGGAATCCTAGGAAAATAAAACATAAGAAAGGGGTGAGCTCAAACACTCTGTAAGGGTAAGAAATATAGCGGAAGATAACATAAACATTAGGCATGGTGAATAATTTAAAACACATGCATTTACAAATAATAAACATGAAAACATTATGGTAGGAATATGAGATGAGTAAATAATTCCATAATAAAAAATAGTCATGGGTATTCTAGTAGTCGAATAACAACATGAACCATCAATAATATTTTCATAATGAGGGAATGTATAATGCGGTACATTCTGAAACATTTTGTTAAGGCCTCGGCCAAAAAATAAAAAAATAATAAAGGCCTCAGCCAAAACCATATAACAAAATTGGGAAAGGCCTCAGCCAATTCCACCTCTAATTGTACCATGAGACCTATCGATGCATCGAGGAGCTATAGCGGGCTCCACCAGTCACTTACTAAGTCCAACACATTCCTCATATGAAATGGTTGAAACATAACATAAACATTCATATTAAAATAGCATACAAAATTTAAAAACTTTATCCGCAAACCATGAATGGTATAAAAATAACACATCCCCAGTCAAACATATGACAAAAAAATCAATAAAATATGGAATATTTGTATAATAAATCAACCTTGATCAAGAATAATATCTCGTAAAGGATGATGACATAGTTGAAAATGATCAGTAAAAATCATTGAGAGAAATATCAATTTTTCATGAAATCATTTAAATGTCACATAATTTATAAAAGAAGTCATTTAAAAGATAGTTTTGAATCAAAGAATCCCATACAACTTTGAAACTTTTAAATTGAATTTTAATTTTAAAACATTGATGTCCATATAAATAAATCCTTAATTTTTTTTTGAAAACATGGACATTAATGGGAAATGTTTAGATGAATAAATCATTAAACCATTTAAAATGATGTTTTACTAAAATATTCCGTTAAAAATAATCAGTTCAAAAACTATTTTATGTAACATGGACATAGATAATAAATATTTCCCAGTAGATACATATGTAAAAACAACCTTGGATAATTAAGAGATTGTGAAATTAACCAATACCTTGCACTTTCCTTTGGTCGAGGGTACATTTAACCTCCTTTATAATGACCATAGTATGTTATTAAATTATAATAGAACCATATACATATTTATTATATCTTACACGATTCATTTATGACTTTATACATCCTATTTAATAGTGATTTCCAGGTTAAATTAACATTTCGGGTAATAATTGCATTCTTTATCGTATGTGATTTAACTTGTTATTATTGATTGTATAATTTATATCATTATTTAAATGCTTAAATAATATAACAAATGATTTATATATAATATATATTTATAATATAAATATGTATAATAGATAGATATATGAAATTTAAAACACCATTTATGGAGACGGTAAGTCGTACGTACGCATAAAAACTGTTTTTGTTTTCATATCGTATTGAATGAAAGTAAGTGAATAAGATATATGTATGTACATAAATACATAAATACATACATATATATATATATATACTCAGTAGAATTATAATTTCATATATAACATACTTATTTATAATATATATTTTTATAATCATCGTTTAATGTGGAAATGAATCTCATCGCGTCGTGGAGACAGTAAGCTGTACATACACACGAGCGACGATGTCATTTACTTAATGATTAAAAGGTGTGGAATTGGATGGAATTTTAATTTTACAGACAACATATCATGTTATTTTTATTATTTATATACATATTACTCATCATTACATACATCCAAATAACATAGTGTTGAATAACAAATTACACCACTACGTGTAGACGGTAAGTCGTACGTACACATGCATGATGACATTATCATTCATAGGATGGATATAATAATGAATATGGTTGCACCATATTTACAATAACATCACAGTATTTAGAAGGTACTGGAGTTATTATTTTTTTATGGAAACAACAATTAAAGAGGAAGTGAAAGAAGAAATGAACTTGAAAGAGGATGGTGAAATTATTACCTCTTCTTATTGTGTTTCCTTTTGAGTTGATCTAAAGGGCTCCATAGGTTGGCTTTATGATAAAATTAAGGACAATAGTTTGATGTTACAGATGATGGGAGGATATTTGGGTAGGGGTTGGCCAATTCAAATGGATTTGGAGGTGTGATTTTGAGATATAGGGAAGTTCCCTTTTATAAGAGGGGTGAGGGTCACTTTAAGAAAAGATTAAAATATTGTGTTATTATACAATAATTTTCAGTTTATATTGGCTACAAATGAATTTTTTTCGAGACTTAGGTGTTTAAGGGTAAAAATAATCTCAACCAATAGGTTTTGGAGGTGTTTAGGTAACCATTTTAACCTTGTCTTTTAGATTTAACTACTAGTTAAATAGTTTAACTTTTATCATATCTTCTTGTATTATTACACTATATGGTTAATAAACTCACTCTAAACTTCCAATAAAATCACAAGTGGTTCATTAATGACATATATAATATTATTTAAGTCCTTTTTCAGAACCTTATGTTTTATGAAATATTATATCAACCAATAATATAGTATTTGTTTTAAAAATTAATTTATTTCAATTTTGACACTATTTGGTATTTTGTTGTTGATAATGTCATAAAAACCATATCAATTCGAAAAAAAAATTATCTAATCAACCATAATATGTCATATTAACCTACAAAATTAGTGGAATTCATCATAAGTCTAAATTTACTTTTATTTGGATATCTATAAAATCAATTATTTTAATATTTCATTAATAAGGTAATTACTGCATCATCATTATGTCATAAATAAATTAAATTATTTAAAGTCTAAAAATTATAAATAAAATACCATTATGTAGGAAATATTTTTATATTTCTAATTAATATTTATAGTCAAATTTTATTATGTTTAAACCTATATTAAAAATGGTTTAGTTATTACACTATGAATTTAACACTTTTAAATCTTCTTTAAATAAAATATTAATAATGGTCATAATCTAATCTAAGTGGACCAAAAAGGATCATATTTTATTCCTAAGGTTGTTTTTGGATGAATTATACTTATCCAATATAATTAGAACATGTGTTAGGTTAATTATAATATCATTTTTCCCTTAATTACCCTATTTACTTTTAACTTAGGTATATAAAAGTCAAAAGTTACGATTCACCAAAAATTATTTTATCTTATTGATCCACATTTTACATAATGATGTCAACTATGTCTCTCTGAGTTTAGAAATTCAAATCACAGAAGGGCTAAAATTATGTTTTATTCAAATTTGCAAATTCTCCTAGAAGGTGGGTAAAAAACGTTATAAAGTTCAATAAAATTTTATACGTCTAATTTTATTATAAAATGACGCCAAAGAATTACATTAAACATATATAGATATTATATATCTAATTTTAATTAAAATAAATTTAAATAAAATAAATAATTATTTAGATAAAAAGTCAGTTTTAAATAATAACGCAGTGTTTTTTACGCCAATGAGCACGTTCCAGAGTGGTAAGGGCTCATGCTTGACATCCACAAGACCCGGGTTCAAAACCGAGTGGAGGAGAATTTTTGGGTTACTGTAGCAGTACTGTAGCATTCACTATTCTGTATTGTAGCAGTTGGAACTATTCACCCGATTTGGGCCTTCAGGTCACCAGTTTGGGTATATGGGTCTCCAGGGACTTCGGGTCATCACAAGCCTTTGGGCCACATGGCCTT
The DNA here is from genome assembly GCA_963277665.1 of Viscum album. Lineage (NCBI taxonomy): Eukaryota > Viridiplantae > Streptophyta > Magnoliopsida > Santalales > Viscaceae > Viscum > Viscum album. The sequence goes on along the minus strand of OY728134.1, from coordinate 625,673,192 downwards.
CGGGTCACATAGACCACGGAGTAGCCCAGTTCACACAGAACAGACCCCAGAAGAGGATCAGGGCAATAAGAGTAGCAGCCACCAGATACAGAGCTAACCGTATTGGAAGAATGAGAGGGCATAACAGCCGCCATCGGGACCAGGAACCGTACAGATTTGTATGGGGCAATGCAAGCCGATCAGCAATGCAAGGTCGGGAGCTAGGTGAGCAATGACGCAGAAAGATGGGGAGGAGCAGTTCAAGTAGGCTGGGCCTGCGGGTCATGTATTGAGCATGGTATGCCTATAGTCCTTCAGGTCATGTATTTCGGGGTTTTAAAGCCTTGGGCCTTCTCCCTATGGGTCATGTATGGGTTCCCCTTAAACCCTTAAAAAGTGTGATTATCCATAATAAAATAAAAAAGAATGCCTTCGCGCCATTCGGGCAAACACAATGTTTTTCACTATTCATCAAAAAATGAATGTTTTCAGAAAAATACCAAAAAATCACCCTAAGATAATTTTGATATTCTAAATTCAAAAATGAAGTCCATTTTTTCAAATTCAAAACATAGAAGTTTCATTTATTAATTTAAAAATAATTCTCATTGTCAAAACCAAAAACTGAGTTTTTAAAAAGTAAAAACCATCAAAAGATTGACATGTGTTTATGTAAAATTTAAATTTGAAATTACTTATAATGAAATACATTGTTTTAAATGATAAAAATATAATCTAAATATACTTCCAAAACATTCAAATGTATAATTTAATACTATAAGTTATTTTGATTAAAAAAGTTGTTTTCAATAAAAATTTAGTATTTTCACTATTCACCCAATATGAAAGTTATCAGAAAAACACCAAATTTATATCGAAAATAAATTTTTATTTCTCCATTCTAAAGAAGATTATTTTTCCAAATTGAATATATAAAAGTGTTAAATAATAGATTATTAGAATTATGATAATTAGTTCCCAAATTAGAAGGTTAATGAACTTGATCAATTTCAGTTACATATAAATCAGAGAGACAATGGGAAATCTCATACAACCACTGTTTATGATGATGGGTGTGATAATGATGTGGTGAAAGGTACAGTTACAATCCACTCTATAACTGATAATTACTTTTTTGAATCAAGAAATACCAATTCTTTCATATATAAATAATTTTATTAGGGTGCAAATATTCTAACCAAGTGATTATTTATAGAATTAGTAGTGAACCCCAATAATGGTATGATGATTGCATCTCAAGTATATGATTCTTACATGATTGATGTTTGTGATAATTATCTTCATATATATATTTTCATGATCTCACTGGTTGAATTTGATGTTATCTTAAGCATGAATTTTATTTCTCTATATAAAGACTACATCAACTTCTGAGGAAGGGAAATCATATTTGATATTTTAAACTAACCTATGATCGTCTATTAGTGTAATGATAAATATTTAATTCTGATGGAAAACACATCCATTATATGGGTTTTGATTTCTATTCAAGAGGGGGATTTATCTTAGATGGTTGGGGAGAAACTCAACATCAACGGTGTGCCTATTGTGTGGGAGTTTATTTATGTATTTTTAGTAGAGTTTCATAGTGTTACACTATAACATGATGTTGAGTTCTCAATAGAACACATACCTAATGCCACACCAATTTCAAATAATCCCTATAGAATGGACACGATTGAGTTATTGGAATTGAATATTAAACTCCAAGAGAACCCTTGAAAAGAGATTGATTTAGAAATTTGTGTCACCTTGTGATACACCTGTTCATTTTTTTAAAAACAATAATGATTTATCAATGTGTCTATGAATTGATTATCGGAAGCTTAAAATGATCATAATTAAGAACAAGTATCATCTACCACATATTGATAACCTATTTTATCAATTGTGTATATCTCAATAATTATCAAAGATTGACCTTTATTTTGGATATCATCAATTGAGGGTCAAGAAGAAGGATATATCCAAGAAAATACTTCATATAAGGTATAGACACTATGAATATATAGTGATGTCATTTGGTCTTACTAATTACCCTTATATCTTCATGGATTTATTAAATAGAGCCTTTAGACATTACCTTAATCAGTTTTGAATGGTCATTATAGATGATATTATTATATATTTAAAGAGAAAGTAAGACCATGAAGATCACTTGAGAATTTTACTATAGACCCCAAAGAAGGATAAAATATATGAAAAATTTACAAAGTGTGAATTTTGGCTATTAAAGGTTTCATTTTTTGGTCAAATAATCTCAAGAGAGTGTTCATTAGTAGATCCATCAATGTTGGAGGCTATTAAGTGTTATCCTTGACCAACCATGTTGACTGATATCAATATTTTTCTTGATTTAGCTATATATTATTGATGGATTGTAGAGAATTTCTCATGACTATCTAATACACTCACCATGTTAACCTATAACTGATTCAATTTCCTCCAGATAGATGAGTGGGAGGAAAATTTCATATAACTAAAGAGAATATTAGTTAGTGCACAAGTTCTTACATTACCATATAGTGGACAACGGTTTGTAATATATAGTGATACATCCAATAAGGGATTGACAATCTTTATTATCTAAAATAAAATTGTAATAGATTATACCTCATGAAAATTGATGGTTCATGAGATAAATTACCCAACACATGAATTTTAGTTTTTATGGCAATGTTTTCATTAATGATATGGCGACATTATCTTCATAGAGAAAAGTGTGAAATTTATATTGATAAGAAAATTTTAAAGTATATTTTCACATAGAAGGAGTTAAATATGTGCTATAGAAGATGGTTATAGATGATTAAATATTATGACTACTCGATAAATCACCACCCAAGGAAAGAAAATAAGGTTGTTAATGCCTTTAGTTGAAAGGATTATGCTATCTTATCCATGATGAAGAACAAAAAAGATATAATATCTATGTATTTGAAAAGGATGGATCTAGAAATCTAGAAGGAAGGGGAGATATATTATCATTTTAAATTTAATTTCACCTTTATTTCCATGTGAAGATTAATGATGCATAGGAAGAAGATGAAGAACTGAAAAAAGAATGTTATAAATTTTCCTAAGTTTGACCTTGGCCATGATAGAGTGATATGTTTTAGGAACCGTGTATGTGTCTGATCCATACAATATTATAAGAAGGAATTATTGAAATATCATATTTATTAATTCTCTATTCATCCTAGAATTATGAAGATGCATATAGTTTTTAAAGATTATTTCTAGAGGGATTGTATGAAGAGAGATATCACAATGGTTGTATATTGGTTCCTGGTAATTCATCAAGGTAATGATGAGAGAAAAAATATATAAGGGGATATTACATACATTATACATACCATAATGGAAATAGGAAAACATAACAATGTGTTTTATCATTGGATTACCCAAAAAATCTAATGGTCATAATGCTATATGGGTTGTAGTTGATCACTTTACAAAGTCACCAGACATCATCAATATTGGAGAAAAAGTATCTCTTGGAAAACTTTCCAGAATATACATTAAGTAAGTGATAAGGTTTCATGGAGTACCACATTCAATTATGTTTAATCTGGAATCTATATTTTCCTAGAATTTATAATGTTGTCTTCAACAAGATCTGGATATATAGTTATGTTTCAACAATATAGATCATCCTCAGACAGATGGTCAATCTAAGAGAACAATTCAAATCTGAGAGGATATGAGGAGATATTTCACTATGGATTTCAAATGTTTTTTGGGACCAATACCTTCCTCTAGTTTATTTTATATAAAAAAAAATATGTTTCACTCAAGTATTAGATGACTCCTTATAAAGCCTTGTATGGAAAGAATTGTAGAGCTCCAATGTGTAGGAATAAAGTTGGAGAAAGAAAGACATTTTGACATTAGATAGACGAATAAATGGTGTATATTGTTAGATATATTCAAAAACACATAAAGACATCTTAGAGTTGGTAGGAAAGTTATGCTGAAAATCGCCAGTGTGATCTAGAATTTTAATTTGGTAACAAAGTGTTTCTAAAAATATCTCCATAGAAGAAGGTAATGAGAATTGGTAAAAAACGGGAAAAAATCCACAATATATCAGTACCTTTGAAATTATTGAAAGTATTGAGGAGTTATCCTATTTTATAGAACTTACACCACACTTATCTCAAGATCATGATGTGTTCCATGTATCTCTCATGAGTAATTACATACCTGAGCCTTCATATGTACTAAAATCATATTTCATACCATTGGAGAACAATATTTCTTATGAGGGATATCTAGTGAAGATTATGGATCAGATAAATAATTTTCTACAAAAAAATACCACTCATCTGGTAAATGTTTTTGTGGTGAAACTGCTCGTTCGAAGATGATATGTTGGAACCTAAAGAAATGATGAGGAATACGTATCCTCATTTTTTTGTATTAGAGTGATGAATTTCGATGGAGAAATTCATTTTAAGGTGGGTAGAATGTAACACACTATGTTTTAATAAATTATTTTCATTTTCAAATAAATTTAATTTCTTTGTTTTCTTGTGTTATATAAAACAATGAGTTTAACATGTGCTACACGCAACACCAAGTTTTAGAAAAATACAATATATTATCAATATTAAGATTTAAATGAGACCATTATAACCTAGATATTAAACATAGCATTATGAATAGTAATAAATTATATCTAAATATTATGTATAATATTTTTAAATAAATAAAACATATTTATAAAAAAGTACTTAATTTTTCGATAAACACATTATATGTTTCAAAAATACCATTTTCCCAAAAAGATGTTTTATATTTATTTTTATGAACAATAATAGAATTAATTATTGAAAATTATAATAAGTGAGTTTTCTAAAATAAACTTCATTTTTAAAATCATCATGTCAAAAATTATCATAAAGTGACTTTTTTTATTTTTCTGAAAGATTATTTTTTGGTGAATAGTTAAAATTATTTTTTTATTAAAAACTACCTTTTTGTTTAATGAATTTATACATTTTATTTTTGTTTATTTTTTTTAAAGTATAATTAATTATATTATATATAAATTAATATAATTATTTCATTTCAATAGTTTTCATATTGAATTTTTATATAAAAACTTTTTAATCCTTTGAACATTTTTCTTTTGGAAAAACTGCTTTCTCATCACATTTATGAAATTAATTTTAAATTATAATTTTATAATTATATTAATTGAATGTGGAAAATTTTATTCAAAATATTATGTAATATAAATTTATATTATTTAATAATATCAACATAATTTTCACCATAATTAAAAGTAAAAGCAGTAAAAATTATTTACTACGGTTAAGGTAAAAATTGGTTTACTGAGGGTTAAACTAAAAAGATAAAGGTTATAAATGACCCAAAACATTTAAAAACACTTTTTTTGGAAATATTTATACCTTATATATTATATTATCACGAATGGTACATTTTTTAGTCTTTTTTCATGATAAAAATATAGCAACACCTTTTTATTTTTAAAAATGTACAACTGTGACACTCGCCTCACTTATAGAAGGACAACACCTCTCCGGTCATATTTTTCACTTAAAAAATTGATTAGTTCAAAAAAGAACAACCAAAATCACTTAATTACTTCAATTATCTGATCTTATAATATTTATTTTTTTCATTAATACATCCTATTAATTATTTTGTTTCAAATCAAAAGAAGTTTTTTGAAGAAGAGGTAACTTCCCTAACTAAGCATTTTAGTTTATTTCTTCCTCCACCTTCTTAATTTATTATTAAACCATTATAACATAACAACCACATTATATTTAATATACTTATATTTTGTTATTTTGAATTTATAACCAATATCCATCACATCATCCATCAAATGGGATACAAAATCATCGTTCATATGTACAGTGAACTCTCCAATGGCCCAAAGGCCTTCATTTTATTTATTGATTTTGATAATCCACCTTTCAAGGGGTGAGGTGGAACCCTTACAAGGCCCGTAGGTGTAAGTATTACATGGATCATAGGCATTAGTGGAATTCATTTTCTATAGGCTTCAAACATTATATACAACCTAGAATAACTACATGGAACTTCTCCTCCTCAGCATCTTCATCATGAAATCAGCTCTCCACCTTCGCATGGATATTCAGCTTGGCTTTCCCATGCTTCCACAGGCTTGTCCCGATGGCAGGTTCCATACCCTCTCATTGTTGAAATCTATTTAGCTTCTACTATGGTGAAAGCTCTTAGCTCCTCCTCCTTCTGATGTTTGTTTTCCATCAGAACCTCACAGGGATAGATATAAAGATGGATTTAATGTTTTTATATGACATTTATGATATTTTAATAACTATTTAATTACAATACCACTTATATCTTCTTTCCTTCTAACCCTTTGTAAAATAATAACATTGCCCATGTGTATGAAAGACCATCGCCTCATGAAACGATGTGGTATGTTTTTAATTTTTTTACATGGATGGTAATAAGGATAGTCAAATTAATAAATATGACATTTTTAATATAAGTATACTTATTTATTTATGATATCATATATACCTTCTTGCCTTCTATTATGTTGGTAATACGATAATGGAATTCATTTATACGACGGACTACCTCCTTACGAAGGGATGTGATTCATTTTTAACATATGTTATACATGGAATGTAATAAGGATAGTTTTAAATAAAAATTATTTTATTTATATGAAATAAAAATATTATGTAATGTTAATATAGTATTTTCATTTATTTCTTTCAATCTATTTTGAAAAGGGAATCAATGTTCATGTGTACATATGACCTACCGTCTCTATAGTTGATGTATTTCATTATATATATATATAAATATTATGGATTAATCTAAAGCATATATACTGAATATATATGATACTAATATCATTTTTAATATTCAATAGAATTTTTAAACATTATCAAATTAAGAGGACCAAAAATTAAAAAACCAAATATACCTGAAAAACACATCAGTTATTACTCAAAACACGACTTTAACTTTTAATTTTTAATAAATTAGTAACAAATGGTCAGAAGATGAGACTTGTGGTTTGGGATTTCAGTCTTACATTAATTTTCTGTGAGAAAAAATACATTTTTACCACAGTTATTTTATGTAGAGTATATACTTACCATGAATATATATTATGATGATTCTCATGAAATTTTTTAGTATTTACATATTCATTTAATGATATCTCTTTTATGGGGTTTACAAGTCAGAGTTACTAAGTGGTAATGAATTTATGTCACAATCTTGTTGTATATTAGAATTTTTTATAATTATATTTATGGTGATAAAATATTATTATCCTTCTCTAAATAAACTCATGACTTTTGTTATCCTTTTATTATGTCATGAGAATACATGTTTTCCCTTTATTATCCTATCTTTACATACTCAAGAGACCAAAATAAAATTTTAATGAAAAATATTCTTTATTTTTCTCTTTCTTCAAAATGATGTTTTTCTTCCAAATCCACGTTTTCTAAAAGAATTTTAAATAATTTTTTTACAAACTTAAAATGATTTATTAAATACATTTTTATATTTTTTTGACTTTTTATAAAATGTTTTGAAAGGAATATTCAATTCATGTTCCAAAAAATACCTATATGAATTTTAAAAAAAATTTAAAAGTAATATTTATTTTAACATGTACGGGATGAATTAAATTTCCCACCATCATAACCACTTTTTAATTGAATATTTCTTCATTAGATTTCAAAAAAAATTAACGGAATGGATTTTGAAAATGTTTTATATTTTAAAAAGTGTTCTTCAATGTGGAAAGGATATTTTCTTCAAGAAATGTTTTAAATAAAATTTAAAGAATTATTTATAAACTTTCATATATTATTTTCAAATAAATGGATATCCAATTTTTTTTTATGAATTTTTTGTTTCAAAAATTTATTTTCAATGAAAATTTAATTTCCTCATGAAATGTTCCAAGTGTATTTTTAAAATCATTTTCCATATAATATTACATTTGTTGATGTTAGATATGTCTTACATGGGATATTATCCAAGGATACCATTATTATTCTTTATTTTAGTGGTTTATGATTGAATTATGTTTATGAAATATGATTCTTTTCGTGGGTTATGTTATGATGAAATGACTACGAATCCTGTCTCTTTTCTATAGGTTATTATATGATGAAATTTTTATTAAACCCATTTCATTTCATGGATTGTGATATGATGAATGTTTTATGATATTTTGGCACACATACATATGATTTTAAATATTTTATGGGTGAAACCTATGTCTCCATCAAATGTATGGGGTAAATATTTATATATCTTGTGATAGACATGACTAGAATGGATAATGAACTAGATTTATTAAGGGACATTAAAATCTATGATGGTCTTTGGAGTGAAAAATAACTGCTACGATGGTTTGGGGATTAAACCCATTCCATTATGATAGCCTTGGTAATAATCCTTGAGTACTATGAAAATGATTTTTTAAGATTATGTGTATACCACAATCACATGTATTAAGAAACTTTTATGCTCTTATGGTTCGTGTTCTTTTATTTCCTTATGATTCATATCTTATGAAGTGTCAATATTTATCCCATGACTCAAGATTTGGATATTTGACATAAATGGTATGGTTTTCATATGTTATTCTCATGTTATCATACCATTATTCCCACATTATGATTAAATATTTCCCTTGTTTACCCTTACTAAAAATTTAAGATCACCATTTATGTTGTTTTCTTTCCCCAGATTATGAAAAAGGGTTTTAGGTAGGGTATGTATTTGAAGAGTACTTAATGGGAATATATTTTTGGGAGACAATGAAGATCTTTCATGAAATAAGATAATAGTGTATCTAATATATAATGAAACTAAACCTATACCATCCTTAGGCATGTATTATTGTAATGTAATGAATATTAATCTATAAATATGTAATATTTAGGTATGATATGTCTGGGTCATTATACTTTTGGAAGAGAGATAATATTGAGTACCGCACATCACCCCAGATGGATGGTCAGTCTAAGTGAACCATATAGACTCATTAAGATATGTTTCAAGTGTGTGTTATTGTTTTAGGAGGTTCATGGGAAACAAACATGTTATTGGATGATTTTTCTTATAAAAATATTTATCATACCTTGATCGATATAGACCTATTTTAGGAATTTAATGGGTGTCCATGTTAGTCCTCTTTGTATTGGGATGAGGTGGGTGGGTTTTCCTTGGTTGGATCGAGTCTCATCCAAGAGATGGTCACGATATTTTGGTTTATTCCAAAATAATTATTGATAACTCAGAGTCACCAAAAGTAATATTCTAACCATGGTTATCACTTATTGAAGTTTTAGGTTGTTGATCTAGTGTTTCTGTCTTTATCAGTTCAACTAGAACATTGTAACTTGGGAAAACATGGGAAACTGACACCACATTATGTTGGGATGATTCATTTTTTATAGCATCCAGGTAAGGTAGGATATTGGATGGATTTTTCATTATGTCTTAACTTGATCAATGATGTATTTAATGTCTCTCAATTAAAGATATACCATCCCGACCCATCTCTTGTGTTCGGGTGGGAATATTTTAAGATTAAGCTGGATAACACCATTATGGAGAAACTAGTTCATATACTGGATTATAAAAACATGGTTCTTTATGGTAAGTCTATCCCACTGGTCTATGTTATTTGGTAGCGAGGAGGTGATAACCATGAGACATGGGAGTGTGAATCTTTGGAGAGGGATCATTGGCCCCACCTAGTTTCTTCCAAGCATGTTTAAGTACTTTTTGGGGGATGAAAATGTGTTGATGGGATTTTTTCACACCCATCAAGTCACTAGTATGTCTAATTTTCATTATTATTTTCTTTTGGTTTATTATTGGTGGTCCCAGATACTGGTTTTAGAAATGGGTTTTTTTAGTAAAAATAAAGGCCCACTATTCGTTCATGTTTTGCATAATCATGGGGCTATCTATATGAGGGTGCTACAAGTTGGGACAATAGGATTTTACATGGTTTGAGCATGGTTTGTCAAACCATGAGATACCGAGGGGCAACTATGTGAATATATTTTTGGGGAGACAATAGCCCAACACGATTGGTGTACATTTTTTCTAACTATCTGACTAACCCATGTGGCTTTTCTTGGTCTCTTAAAATTAGCAATTCACTATTTTTACCCTATTAGAATTTATAGGATTGGCCCTAATTTTCCTCCCCTAAAATGTGTATCCCCTTCTCCTTAGTGTTGGATATTTTCCTCTACTTTTTTCATGGTTTTCTCTTTGATTATTTTTGTTTTTGATTGATGTAAGCCATTTTCATTGATTTTTCTTCTTCAATACCCCTTCTTAAGCCTTGTTCTTCTATTTTCATTGGGAAGTGTAACCCAAGTAGAAATATTAATTGAATATGGGATGTGTAATTGTATATTGTGTTGTTTTTATTATGGACTACATATTTGAGGCCTTGATATTCTTATTATGAGTTGTTATCATTAAAGTCAATGAGGTTGGAAGAAAATTATTGCTATGTGTTTCAATTTAAGGGAATTTTTGATGGAATACCTTTAAATTACAAATATACTTTAGTTTATGTAATTAAATTTCTATTTAAATGATTTATATTTGATATTTATTCCATGTTTTATGTGACTCAAGGGTTTATTTATCAATTTGGGGGTTTAGAGAGGGTTTTTACAATGGGGGTTGCATATGTGCGCCCCATGTGTTTCAAAAAATTGGTCAATGTGGTTTTATGATTTTAAATGGATTTAAAAATTGGTTTAAGTAATGGTTTTACCTTGGGAGTGGTTTTTTGTTAAAATGTTCATGTTTTTTATGAAATTGTCTAATCAAATAGATTTTGATTGTGTGGAATTTTTTGATGATTGTGTTGGCATCGAGTAGCACGTGGGTTAATTGGGGTGTGAGTGATGGATATTTTGAGGGACTATGAGAGCCTTGGGAGGGAAGACCACACAATATTCTACTTTTCTTTCCAAGGGACTATAAGAGATTCCAAGATTGGTTACCAAGTGATAGAGAGAGATATTAGAGTTGGGCCTGAGGATGATTGTAAAGGCTTCAATTATTTCTTAACTGGATTAAAAAACATGTATAGAATCACTAATGATGGGCCTGAAAGTTAGAGCCCTAGGTGAACCTTACTCATTCAAGATTGGTTTTTATTATTTGAGTATTTTATTAGTTCCATGATTGAGGTGATGAGACATGTTATTCCATATTTATTTTTGATTATTTATTTTATATTGAGGGTTCATATGATCACCCTTATTATGTCATGTTTGATATAGTGAGAATGTTGTTCCTTGGGACTTTATTCTTTATCTGAGACATGTTTTGTATTATTTTTAAAAACATGTTTTATTTGAAATGGAAAACCAAAGTGTTTTAAAGGATTATTTGAAAAAGGGTTATTTTCAAAGTGGTCAGTTTTGAAAAGTTTTTTCACACTAGTTTATTGTTTTTATGTTTAAAATACTTAAATAGATTAACGGTGGTATCCTATTGGTATTTTTTTCCATAAACCATGTATCTTAATTTAGGTTTATATAGACTATGTTTTACAGGACACATGTAATGTCAAGAGAACCATATTCCTAGGTAGCACTTATTGACTATTGGCATCCCATGTTAGGTGGTGGATACATGGTCTCTCACAGTGGGGTCATGTGGAGTCATTTGGTGTTTTTATATCTATGGATATGTATGTACATGTCTTGTTTTTTTATGTACCCATTTTTTTATTTTTGTGCTCTTGACCTAAGATAACTTGTATATTTATTATTATATAATTTTTTTACATGATATTATGTTTTTTATGGTATATTTTCTTTTGTTTCATTAATCTATTTGTTTGTTTATGCTTGTTGACTCTGATAATTTTTTCATGGGCATCCTATCTCATGAATGGGTCATGTTGGTTTACCATGGATGGAACTATTCTTAAGTGATTTTTGGTTATGTTCAATGATTTTACTTGGCCTGTGGTAATCAGGAATGCACTTCGGTTCATGTGATGGTAAAAATTAGGTGACAGGTTGGGAAAAACTAGGATAGTTCATGACAAATCCTCCTTAGTTAAATTAAATCCCTTTCTTATTATCTCTAGTCCAATGAGATAACTCAGAATAACTAATCTTCATCTTGAATTTTGGGGCACATCAGATAATTTCTACATTGATATCAAAGTGTTAAATAGACAAAGTTTTTCATAGACATGACTTTATCTCACAAAATACATGGTCAACGTTACTTTTGGAGTTGATAGAAAAGTTGAAGGAATATCATGCAAGCCTTGTAAAGTTTTTCTCATTTACCATGAGGGATTCATCTTATTTTTTCCCTTGACTTAGATATTCTCTGTCCATTTTGAGATGAAGAGTATGAGGGAAAAAGTTTTTAAAATATATTTCTTACATTTATCCCAATCTATGGATTTAGGTTCCTCCTTGGTATATTTATTCTTAATCAGTGTCTACCACTGATTAATGTCTCCCTATAAGAGATAAAAAAAGTATTAATTCTTTCATTCTCGAAGAATTTTAGGATGTACAATATATTATCAATAGAGTTAATCTACCAACCCATGATTAGGTTATTATAATATCCACTAAAATTTGGATTCCTCTATTGTATAAAGTACTCAGTGAAAACTTACTCTTTATTAAGAGAAAGAGTGAATTCTACCTGATTCATTTTGTCACTCATGACTTCATTCAGTTGTGCTATTATAACCATGAAGATATAGAATCTCTCTACCATTATATTAGGAATTTAAATTTTGAAATCATCACATTTCCCTTAAAATTAGTTTATTACACAGTTCCTCTTATTTCCATCCATTAAAAAAATAAGGTAAAATTAGGGATGAGAATTTTGAAACAATTAGGAATATAAATGTAAAAATTATTACATAAAAATAATAACTCATAAATGATATATTCACTTTATGTCATGTATTTCATGGATTTAATCTATGTTATCCATAGTCTATTTCCTTTCATTAAATTTCATAAGAATATTCATTTTTCCTATAATAATGGTTGATAATAAGAACATGATTAACCAAATCATATCCCCTAAGACTCTCTGGGCAGGTGTTCAGTATTTGGAATCTTTTTCATGCCCAAAGTACTTGTTTAGTTAATAACCGATGACCCCTTTCTTGGTTAATAAACCGATGTACAACTATTCTGCAACTGCATCTACCTGACAGTATCCAAATAGGGATTCATTTTATTAATAAACCACACACTTTATATTCTACTAAAATTTAGGTATGTTTCCTATATTTAGAATTATCCCTAACATTTTCAATAAGTTTTTCTAGTCATTATACGCAAAAATAACTATACCCTTCTCTGATACCAGCTATAAAAAACCACATTTATAATACATTCTGTTTGATGATTTTAAAAAAAAGGATCCACATAATTCATTTTCATAAATCATGAGGCCTAGTGTATTTATGAAATTATATACATACGAAATTCAAAATATAATAAAAATATATTATCATTATTTAAAACTCTATAATGTGATCCTAATTCCCATTGAACTCTTAATACATAATGGGATAATATGGAGACATACATAAGTAACGGGATAAATATAACACAAAATAAAGGAATAATAAAAGCATAACATGATGATAAATAATAATTTTCAGTAAAGTGATATATCATAATTACTTAAAAGAGGTAATAATCATACATACTCACATGGAAGCATGGCACGATAAACTTATATATTAAAATCATGGAATCATAGGAATGTGGCAACAATATAAACCATGACAACATAGAAATTAGATACTAACCACCATGAAATCATAACATAGTCTAATTAAGATAAAAACTCATGAACCATAAAAGGTGTCTCATGTGTTGAAAACATTACCAAATGCATTGGAGCGCTATCATGTCACACCCTTTATATTGTCCAAATTCATGTGTGCTACATCTATCATATGACATAAGAAAATATTTTTTCATTTTGATCTTGTGATCAATGAATGTGGGTGAAATACATATAATTACACAATAAATTAAGGATATATATATATATACATTTAGGTGAATGGATTTGAAAAAAATTGTGATGGTTATTCACTACACAATCGTATTTCATGGAAAATCAAGAGATGATTTAACAGTATTACAGGTGTACATAAATGTTCATAGAAATGATTAATGAGAGAAAAAGGTGTTATCTCATTATTTAAACATCATCTTCATATTAAATTAATGTATAAAATCAAACCAAAAACGACTAATATATAATTAAAGGCTAAATACAATGATAGTGCTTGAATGGAAAACAAGAGGGATATAATCTCTTACCACAAGAGGATTCTTCTTAAAGCATAGTAATAGATCCTTAAAATCTTATAAAATCATTGGGAGGGATATAGAGAGGTAAAATGAGATTAAATTCATGCTTCAAGGATTTGGAGTGATGGGGAGTCAAAGAATGAGATGGTGTTTATAACAAAAGAGAGGGGATTGTTTTTTAATTTCTAAAACATAGGATTTGGACCCTAAGTAATAAAATATTCATAACCATTGGATCTACCATGGATTTAGACCGTGGTGTTTTATAAATGGAAATGATTTTAAGTATTTTAATTGATTATCAGCAGAATTTATCTAAAAAAATATTTGATGATGTGGAAGTGAGTCGTGTTCATAAATAATTGTTTTTAAAATCATAAAATATCATTTAGGTCTTGGAAGGTTCTCCATTGGTTTGGGAAAAAATACTATCACATTAAAATAAATTATTTTAATGGGAAATACCATTTTGTTCAATCCAAAACATTATAACATTTATTATGTCATTTTTTTCATAATAATGTCATAATACATACAATATATTTATAATGTATTTAATTTTTACCTAAAATCAATTATCTAAAAAAATTATGACATTTTATATTTTGGCTAATTTTGATATTCTAAACAGAATAATGATATTTATTTTATAAAATTAATTTTATAAATATGAGAGGATTAATTTTTAAAAGAAAATTCTTATTTATTGAAATGTAATATTTTTATATGATCAAATTCAAATCAATAGATAAACAACTTATTATTGTATAAAATCATTTTATTATTTATAAATTAGTAAGTAATATTTTTTATTAAATTTATATAAAAATAGAATTTTATTTCAAATTCCAAAATTTATAGTAAATATACATTTTAGTAAAAAGTAAACTTATATATTTTTCCAAAAAATATAATTTTGGTTTCCAAGTATCAAAAATAATTTCGATCATTTCAATCCTCTTTTAAGGTGTGTTTTATTTTATATATAATATTAATAAGATGGGAGAATATTGGAGAAATTATTATTTCATTTAAAGAGAAATTTTACATACTATTAAAGTCTATATACATATCCCTTATTACACTAAAATACGCCCTAAGGGAACAGTGTGGGATAATAGTACATTCTCAGGGTGGTTTGATGAATATAGTTTATGTGGTGATATTTATAATATTGGAATTATCTCCTAAATAGTTCTTATAAAGTTTTATAGGTTTAATATTATGTTGACACTTTGTCAAGGGAAAATATCAATGATGTCATCTCTATCAGAGTCTCTAATAAATGAGATTCATAAGGTGAAATCTTATTAGTTGAGGCCGTTGTTTCTTCCTTCTATATAAATTTAATTTTATTATAACCCTTAATATTTACTAATATTAAAGATAATTTTATAATGGATATATTACCAAAGATCATGAAAATTAATGGTCATTATTCCCAACAGTCATATTTTGGCTATATTTTATAGTGGTCCAAAATAATAATGAAATAAATTTCATGAGTTTTATATGACTACATTAATTAATAAGGAATATATTAATTCATAAGGAAATTAAATTTATAAAATTTTGGGTCACTATACCTTTGGTTAATACACCTCAAGTAAGGTTCAGACACTTCTAACAGTCAATCTGTATTACCCATGGAAGGTTTGTAAACTTCATTTGGTCGGTTCCACTTACATTCTTCAACACTCTCAACACTTTAACTAATTAACTTATTCTTTATTATAAATAATGTGCACTCTCTACTATTAAAACATTTTTTATCCTTACAAATATATTAATAATCATCAAATATAAAGGAAAATGTGCCTTGAACATCTCTACTTGAGTTCTTCAAATTGTAGACTCTTTAACTATTTTTATTAATCATGGAATCCCATCAAACATTTTATAGACAGATATGGATTTTTTATCAAGAAATACATCCAATCACTTTTCATGAATCCATTTTAATCCTCCAAGGATTATCATCACCACACTAAATTTATATTTAACATATTAGAATAAAAATGACTTACTCACATGGGAATAATAGAACCACTCTTTACAACTGAACTAATCTGCCTAGTTGACCTGCACTTCAAATAAGAATTGAATGTTTATAGAAATAAGGGAAATATTATTTCCATTATCTCATTATATATCGATTTAATTGAATCAAATTAAAATTATTGTTTAAAATATGTTTGGAATTCATAATTAATTATAATCTTGAAAGACCTGGGGGATGTAGAAGGAATGAAGGGGCCCAAATTTGATACAAACCTAGAATTCCCACTACTATACCCATCCACACTTAATGACTTCAAAGAAGAACCTCATCTAGAGGATGAACTATGTTATGAAACTGAATATTAAATTACCAATAAATATGATTTCATTCATTAAAAATTTATATAAGAAGAAATATGCACTAATCTCAATGGATATAATTTTTTAGATTTACATTCACTAATTTTCATCTTAAAAGATGATGAAGAAAAGATATGGATATTTCATTTTGAGAAAATGATGGAGGAACCACAGGCCATGGGCATTAAATATAGTCTTTAAAGGTTGTTGATTTATAAAAAAGCATTTCAACCAGAATTATATAATTTATTTAATCAAAACTTAATCAAATTTGATTTTAGAAAAGTTGTTTTAAAAATAAAACTCTCTAGTTTTTATAATCCAGAACTAGTATAACTTTTTCTCACCCTTGTTAAAGATATTGAGGCCATGGAAGAGAACGAATATGAACCTGAGGTATAAATCTTAAGGAAAATATGAACTGAACATTGAAGTCATTACTTTCTTGATGGAAGAAGAAATCAAGGAAGAACCGGTGGGATTCCCACATGTATCAAAAAATAAGAGGATATTACTAATGACTATTTTTATGGTTTATTGGCATAAAATCTAGAGAAATTATCATTATACCCTCTTGAAGAAAAAAAATCAAGCTATTGTACATGATGTGAAGGATCTCGATTTTAAATCAATATTTTAATTTTATTCAATTTGATATTCTCATTAACTGCCCCTTACTTGAATATGGCTTTGATTTTATATTTAGAATCAACTAAAATGGGAATACATAGTTTTGGGTTTTAAGAGGCCCCATATATTAACCATACACCCCAACTTCACATAGTAAATCCCAATGATCTGGGGGTGGACATGAAATTCTTTGTTAAAGGGATCCTCCAAAATAAAAATAAGGTTTTGAATGAAATTGGATAAAGACACATGTGGTGGTTTATACCACAGAACCAAACCCAACATATAACTAAGGATGGTAACAATGATGTACTTCTATAGACATAATAAATTTATCTTCTCTTAGGGAACTATTACACAATTTTCTTCTCCCTTTCCTTGAATTTTCAATTATTTTCAGTTTTTTTTTTAATTTGGAATTAAAAGGTTAATTTCATATTTTTTTTCAATAAAGGATACAGCTGTATGACTACAAAAGGAGATCAATGAATATCACATATTGCTAATAAAATTTTCATTTACATCATACCAAATCTGTTTGTATGTAATTATTATGGTTAGGTTAACACCTTCCATGTCACTTATTTTTCCATTATGTTTTACAAAAAATCATCATGGAAATTTCTTAACTTTTCTTGAATGATATTGATGATAAAAAAGTGATTTTGTGTGGGGGATGTGTTAACTGATGGTTATATTTTTCTTTAGTTTATTTGGTTTTTATTTCTAATTTAATGATCATTCTTTTGGAATTTAAAAAAATATAAAAAATATAAAAATAAAAAAAATGAAAAAGGGGATCTATTTGGATTTTAAAAAATATATTTTTTATAATTTTTCATATTTTCAAACATTCTTTTAGAAGAATTGAAATCAATAATACATGTAAACTTCATGTTTATTATGGTGAATTTGATCACATTATTGAACCAAAAAAATTTAAATTATTGGTAAGTGATTTCTCCCATTATTCTTAGGGAAAATTATTATTATGACTAGAAAAATGTGTTCAAGTGAACATATATTTTTTGAAAAGAGATTATAACAAAAGGAGACTAAAATTGGGAACATAATTCAAGGTATCTTGAACATTGTGAAAATGAGAACCTTAGTAATCCATCTCAAAAGAAATTGATTTAACTATAATAACCCATTTTTTATTCAAGGTACAAATCATTTTTTTAGATTCATTCATTTTTTCTGACCAAATTTGAATGACTAATGTGGTTACAGAGGGAATTAGGGTGTATAGGTCTTGCTCAGAGCCTGGAGCCCCAAATTTTGGAGAGAATAGCTAGGGCCCAAGGTTATTAGAAACTGTGCCTCCCATTGTGCAGGGTTATAAAAAACTGTGTGAGGCCTTTTAGTGTATAGTAGAGGGACACGTAATTTTACTTAACTATGTAGCCCAAGATAGATGGTCATGTAGAGATGAGAAAGAGGGTTCACATAGTATGTGAATGATTATTATAATTATGTACTTCTAGTTATGTGAAGCATTATCATGGGTAGTGGAGGCGCATGATTAGTGAATTTTATGGAAAACCATGCATCCAAACCATGAAACCATTAAATTTTTTGCAGAATTACCATTTCCCCTCCTAATTAACTCACACATCCCTTTTCCTTATCCTCCAGCAAACAATACCCTCATCCCATTTATGCTCTCTCCCACAACTATCCTAGGATTTGAAGGATATTATATCTTCAATATCTAATTGGTCCACTGTTCATCTCATTGGATCTCTCTCGGTAAGAGATTAAATCCACTTCTTTATTTCTTCCATTTATCTTGTCACTGATGACACTATTTTTTTGAAGTCTAATATGCTCTATTTTAAAGTTATTAATATGTTTCTCTATTTTATTCTAATGTAAAATAAATCAGAGGCTAATATTTGATTCAGAGAGTATTATATTTTTAATTTATGTGGTATACGGGTTTTACCTCAAGGTATCACCATTTATAAATTTTCATTATTGTTCATACACTGATTTCATTGTGTGTTACTTCAAAAAGTCTGTTGACATTAATTTAAATCATTTAAATTTTATTCTAAGGCACTAATTATACTTTTCTTATGTTTATTTTGATGTTGATACCTCATCAAAAATCACCCGTTTAGGGTATGTACAATTTTATTCCCTTTTAACTATCATTAATGTTATTTAGAACACCATTTGGGTGTGATTGATTTAAATTTAATAAATTATGTGATTTAAATTAATAAATGAAATTTAAATGGTTAAATGGAATGTATACATGCTTATGTATGGATATCACTTGGACCTTACCATTTGAACTGAATTCGATATCTAGATGCATGTCCTTATTTTGCCTTGTTGTGTACGATGAAAGGTAATGGAATGAACCTAATGAAAAATTTAATCAGCATGAGTATTACATGGATTCAAATGAATTATGATATATATATATATAATTAATAACATGCTAATTTCATATGGACATTTTTCTTCTTTGTATGAATGGTCAGACTTGAGCCATCCTTGGATGCTTGAGGGAATACCTTATGTACTCATTGGGTGCTATTTTGATTCATTGATCTGGTTTCCAAGTCAGATTCTAACCTTGTAACATTATCTTCATATAATAGTGGATTCATACCATGATGTATTAGGATCCCTTTAATTTATCTATATATATTATAAAGCCTCAGATACACTACATGGATTTATATTGATGGCTATGAACATGTGATGCCTTGGATCATCCACCTTTGGTCCAGTCATTATTAGCTCATGTTTTTTACTTTGGACAAGCTCTATAGACTTGTTTATAAACTCTTCCAATGTAATTCCTTGGGGGAACCCCTTGTATTACACTTATTCCCTTATTCAAGGATTCTTTGTTTTTTACCTTGAGTTGGATCAACCTTCTAAGGTCAAGTATTCCTCAGTTTCACCTTGGATATAATGTTATTGTAATTATCATTTATTGTCTTATTTATAAATTTATGTGATCTATTTTTTATAAAGTGAATAATACTTAATTAAATAAAAAATGTTCAGAGACAACAAATGAGGCTGAAGTAGGTATGTGTGGTTTAAATTCAAATTGTATTACTTTTTATATACCCACATATTATTACAATTTATATTCACAGATTGGATTTGTATAGATGTCATTAGTGGGGGCCTAATGAGTTTATCTAACACCCTATCTAAGATGTGATTTACTCCGAAGAAGATTATTTGATTGTAGGTGTGGAAAAAGCGGGGTGTCCTGCTTTGGACCCCTGAATTCTTTATTAGGATGGAAGCTTGGAAATAGATGACAGATCCATTGCTTGGGATGCAAGGATAGTTTCTCCCACTTTTGACACTTTTTTGATATCATGTATTTTACTATCTTCATGCTACCATGTATGCATGTGTTTTTTTAGATACATTCCATCATATTTTATATATGATAATGTTTACATCTTTTGATGATTATATATTTCTTGATTTTTATGCCTATTTCTTCTACCTTATTCATTATTATTACACTTCAATTGTTTATTAAAAATTTTCAACACTGTTATCCACTCGAAACTAAGGGAATATTCTCCCCACATACACACCCTAGGCCCTTTTCACTAGTAAGTTACTTCTGGAATATGGGTATGTGCGCTTGAGGATATATGTCCAGCCGAGTTTGGTTACTCAAAAGTGAACATGGTCCAATACATCAGAAAGTTGTATCAAAGGTGCTTCTTTTCTTTTCTTATTGTTTGGGAAATATAACCAGAAGATTAGGAAAATTATGGGAATTGGTCATAACCTGTGACTGGGAGTATCTAACCAATATTTGGGGTAAACCCATGTTTCATGGGAATGGGAAATTGTTGTTTTATATGGAACCTTTTACAGTTGATATATTTTCACCATTGGATGATGCACATGAATTGCAGTATTTGTTATTATTTATGGTTATTCTACCTTGACCTGATATGGAAAGGATAATTTATACTTTTATAATGATAAGAACCATGGGATTCATATTCCATGCATATTCCATTCCATATAGGTGCATTTTTTTGCTTACATTTTATGAGTTTCCTATGATTGTTGACTTTTTTGTGGTTGTGCTATATTCCTTCTCCACTAACGGCTCCTATAAGAAATGGATGTTTTTTGTTTAAAATTTTAGTATTAACCTAATAGGTTTTTCCCATATATCATGATGAATACATCTTAAATTTTCAATTTTCATCCATGTAAGATATGTACCCTTTGTTAGATGTGATGAGATTTGGATTATTTTCATAAAAAGGGAATTACACTATGTGGCCTTTTCAAACCCTACACACATGGAAACCTCTCTCCCCCATGAAGAAGTAACTCCCCCGAGGTAGCGCCCTAGCCAGGGAAGGAGTCGTTTCTAGCCGAGATGGCAGAGCATCCTGGAGGGTGACGTCCTGGAAGCGATGGTCTGTCATAGTGATCCATTAGTAATTGGGTCGCACCTCATTTTTCCCACCCAAATGAGACTGGGGGACCTGACAATGTCGGTGGATCCTAGGGGAGAGGCTCACCCCAAAAGAAAACTCCCAGGATTAGAACCATAAACCTCTAAAAGAACGATGTGATTGTACCACTCTCTTTCACCACTGCACCACCACCAAAGTGGAAAAACGTGTGCATGGTAATGCTCACCTCCCACTGGGCGGACCTCCATTCTCATAGTGCGCTGCACATTCCCTAGCAAGTAAAATGGCTTTGAATCGCCCTGTGCATAATATTCATAGTTTCCGACTCTAGAGGGACTAGAGCCTGGGCCAGTTACCATGGAGGGAGAGGGGTACAACCAGTGAGTACCACTGAGCTAACACCCCATGGGTAAGATAATATTTATATTAGATTAGATGAGTAATAATAGAAATTTATAAATAGTATGAGCCTTTATAAAATTGGAAAGTGCAATTCATTGAATCGAGTCATCTTATTTTACCCATTACATTCTGAGACCAAATGTAAGGGGGATGGGTGAAATTACATGTGTTTTGATCTCAGTTTAGAAAGTGCATGGGCCTTTATTAACTAGGGATGGTAATCCATTTATTTTAAACTTGTATTATGTATATATGCACATACAGACATAAAATGTAAATATATATATATATATATCATTGTTTCTAGTTAATGGGATGGTAAAGTTAAACTTAAGGAGTGTTTTAATCCATAACTTTCAATTGAAGCCTCCCATATATCAGAACCCTTTTGGTTGAAAACATAAAGGATTACCAATACATTAACCTTAGACTCGGGTAGTTGGGGTAATATGTATTGGGTAGCATGCATTATGTTCTCCTACTACTATAAGTGGAAGTTAGTTTTCGGACTTGAGAGTTTTCTTGTTACAATTGAGATCTCTCCACACACCTTTATAAAATATTGTTCTGAGGCATGTGATTAGAATTTATAGAAATATTCCACCAAGATGTCCTCGAGTCTTGTGCTAGGAGGGTGATGGTTATCTTGCTCCAGAGATGGTGGGCCCTTATCCACTAGTGTTGCATCTTGGAGTGAATCCTATAGAACCACCAGGTATTTTCAAACAAGGCACTAAGGATATGCTTCGAGAGAGTTTTCTATGCTTTATGTAGTCTATAGAAGGTGCTCCATGACCTTCACCTATAATGTCTGATCTTAATTGTCTACTCCATTAGTAGAAACATCCAATATTCTCAGATAATGGTGGTCCTTAACCTTTTGAGTCATGAATAGAATCCATTTTAGCAATCATCTAGTATATGGAGATACCTCCATAGAGGAGGGTCAATCTCGCCACCTACATGATGTGTGTTTCTGTCAGGTGCTGGTGGGATGTGATTACCCAATTTTTTCAGCATCAGGGCATGACTTGGATGGACTTCCAGACTACTATCTATGATTATTTTCTCCCTAAAATGTTGAGATTTGACTTATCCAGGGAGTTCATGCACATGGAGTGGGTGTTATTTTTTTCATGGACTATTAAACAATTTTCAAAGAACTTAAATACATTGCACCGCTTATTTCTAGTGATGAGCAGTCATTAGAGTGACACATTGAGGATTAGATAAGGCATTCCATCTATTCTCAGGTGAATCTCTTCAACAAATCTATCATTTATGAGATTTTGAACCAATCTCTTATCACGAATTGTAACTTGAGGGAAGTTGATAGTATGGGGAATAGATGGTCAATGCCAAGATAGGGTAGTAGTTCTTCCGGTGAAAGGATTTATAACTTTGGGGTTTCTCATTATAATAATGGTTGTAAGTTTTCTACATTGGTATCATAGTAGAATTCTATCGAAATGGACTGTAGGGTAATGAAAAGACATAGTGTGATAGAGACCTACTGAAATGTCATGCTTGTGTCCAGATGGAACATATTCATATATTTTTCTTGACCATTCCACCTATTTTTAGAATAATAGAATCTACACCGACACCACCTTCAGGAATAGAATTAGTGACTCTATGTCAGGTAGGAAGATTGAGTAGTACTAGTCGAACAAGTTGAGGAGGGGGTCATGGTCGAGGTAGAAAGTATTCTTATTTTCAGTACCAAAAGAGAAAACAATCCCATGGTATTCCAACTATAACATAGGGTCAGGGATCAGGCCAATTTCATGCATTACTGTAGACACCCAAGGATAAGAGTGAGAGAACATCAAACTTATGTGGTACTATTCTCGCAGACTCTATTATCATATCTGCATTGTTAGGTACAATTTCTTCACACTCCTTTATCTCTGGATCGATTGTATAATGTCTTGGTCTTGAAATTATTTTCTTTTGTGGGGTGATGACCCTAGACACACCATTGGGTATACAGTCAGAGGGAATATTCTAATGTATGTAACATCCTCGTAATATTGGCACTTATAACTTCTTGTGGGATTTCTTTATCTTTAAGATGATAGGTTTTTATATCATACTTAGGATGGATTAGATCATGCCTTATATTTACCACATTGACTATTATCACTAAAGGGTGACTTTAAAATCACATGAGAGTTGTAGATATGTTAATACGGGTGAATTGGATTTCTAGTATAGTCGATTTGAACAAGAGAATCATGAGGTGGTAGGAGTGATGGCCCATATTTCCAACCTTTTCTTGTTTTATTAGGCGATATGTATAATAGATTTTCTTTCGATGGTGGATTGTTTTAGGTATGTTTTACCGAGTGACTTATCTAGAATACCACTTAAAAGAGAGGTATAATTTATAATTGATATTATTCTAGGAGAAAATCCAACATCCATTCCCAAATATAGGATAGAACCGACTAATATCTAAGATCTCAAGAGAGAGTTAGAGGATTTAGAATATAAGGGTTTTATTTGGCCCATTACTTCTTCTTGGGGTTTACCTATCATTTTCAACAAGAATAAATATAGAACCCTCTAACATTGTGTGGATTACCGATGGTCGAACTAGATTACAGTTAAGAATCAGTATCCTGTACCTAGAATAGATGATATATTTGACTAGCTTTGAGGAGCTAGAGTGCTCTCAAAGATTGATCAGAGATCAGGCTATCATTAGCTTTGAGTATGGCCTTTAGATATTCATTGTACAAATTTGTAATGTTTTTATGGTTAATATTATTACCAAGTTATGTTGTTCAATATTACTATCACGCATGCTATTTCTGTGTCCTTGATGAATATGGGTTTCACTCCTACTAGGTTTCCTTCATCATAGTTTTTATAGAAAACAAATTAGTGTATTATCATAGCCTGAGAAACCATTACAATCATCTTGAGATCATATTGAGTACAGTGAGAGAATATTGGTTATATTTTAATATCATAAAGTTCCACTTCTTTGTTAACAAGGTTCACTTTTTGGGTCATATTACCTCATAACCAGGAGTATCAGTTGACCTATGGAAGATGAGTGTTGTTGTTTACTTGGAGTAGTGCAAGAGCATGTTTGATATAAAGAGTTTATTTAGTAAATTTGGATATTTTTTATATTTTATACAGGACTTATCACACCATGAATCACCTCTTACTGATTTGACGAAGAAGGGTGTAAAGTTCTAGTGGTATGAAGTGTGCAATAAGGCCTTTCAAGAGATGAATGTAATACTTAATTCAACACTAATATTGATTCTTATAGATCTTGGTAGCAATTTTATAGTGTTTTTTGATGCATAAAACATTGGGAAGGGTGAGGTACTAGTGAAAGAAGATCAATACATTACATATGAGTCCCTCCAGCTGATACCTCACAAGCGTAATTACTCGACACAACACCTCGTTCTTGTAGCATACATTCATGATTTACATTTCTGGAAACATTATCTTATGGTAGAGCTCTTTTGGATGTTTATAGACCACAAGAGCATAAAATCTATCTTTATACAACATGAATTGAATCTTAAACAATTTATATGGGTATAATACCTTCAATACTTTGAATTTGAGCATGACTATACGGGTATAGATGTAAATTTGGTAGTTTATATTATGTGTCAATGAACTCAGGCACAATATATTTAGAAAGCTATGAATGAATGTAATTTTATAGACATATTTTATAAGATTCATCTAGAGTTTCATGAGAATCCTGAGTTAACTTTCTTGCAGAATTAAAAGTTACCTCTTCACTAAAGGAGAAGGTGAAATGAAGGATATTGTCAGAACTTGAAGGTATGGCCTTGTGGGAAAATATTTCACATGAAGACTCACCTTTAGATTAATCTTTTGAAGGAGATGAATTCATTCATGTACATGGATATATCAGGGTTCCCATAGACATGTTGGATGAGCTGATGAAATAATTTAATGCCTCTTAGTGATAATTACACCTATGCATCTCCAAGATGTACCATGATATGCACCGCCAAAATTGGTGGTCTGGGATGAAATGTCATATCATGAGTTTAATCAATAATTGTTCCACCTATATGTAGGTGAAGTAAAAAAACCAGTGGATTGATGTATTTTTACAACCCTTACCAGTCCCATAATTAAAATGGGATGGCCTCGTGATGGATTTTTTGACTGGATTACTGAGGACACTTTGAGGTAGTGATAAAATTTGGTTAGTTATTGATAGACTGATGATGGTTTCCCAATTTCTTTTTATTAGGGAGACCCTATTAGTGCAAAAACATAGAGTATTGTATGTCAATGAGATTATATGACAATATAGGGAACCTCATACAACTATTTCACATAGGGAAACTTTTTTTACATCTGTTTAGTATAATGGGTTATAAAAATATTTGGGAACAAAGGTTCTCCTGAGCACAACTTTTCACCATCATATCGATGGCCATTAAGAACAAATGATACATGTGTTGTAGGACATGATCTGAGCATGAATACTTGATGTTAATGGTTCTTGTGAGAAATATATATCTCTCATTCAATTTTCCAACAATAATATATTTTAGATAACAATTCAGATGGTTTTTTATGATTCCTTATATGGTAGGCCATGTTGTTCACCTCTGTGCTGGCTAGAGGCAGGGGAGATAGTGCTACTAGGTCCTCACATCATACAAAATACTTCATACCATGTAAAATTAATCAGAAACTGGTTTCATACTACTTAGTATAGAAAAAAAGTTTAGGTCAATCATTTTCAAAGACCTCTAGAGTTTGTGGTTAGGGATCATGTTTTCTTATGAGTATCACCTAGGCTTAAGAATATGAAGTTATAGAGGAAAGGTAAGTTGTCACCTCAATTTTATGGGACTTTTGAGATCTTGAATATAGTCAGGATTGTACATTATTGGTTGTTATTACCATAAAGGCACCATGTCCTGCATGATGTCTTCCAAATTTCACAAATTCTCCATTACCTTGTCGACCCATCATGTACTTTTGATCCCAAGGCTATTGAATTAGATTTTTATTATTATTTTGAAGATTATCACATTAAGATAAATGATAGGAGTAAAAAGGATTCTGAGATAGGTTTATCCCTTTAATACCAGTGTTATCACAACACAACTGTGTACTGGATGATACTTGAGAGCAGGTGGATGACGTACGGGCTCATTGGCCAGATTTATTCACATATTAATCTCTACCACCAATGGGAGGGAAACATAGTAAGAATTTATTTTAATGGGGTAAGACTGTAAGAACCTAGTTTCTATTTGAGGTATGATAACTTTTATTTTCAATTTAATTCCTTGTTTTTTACCCAATGTGAATTCCGGGTCAGGTTATGGAAGAAATAAGGATGTACAAGGATTTTTTGGAGCCAAAAATCCCAAATTTTGGAGAGAATTGTTGAGTCACATGTTTAGTGAAAGCCATGATGCCCAGTCTACATGGTTAGAAAAAACATGTGGGTATTTTTAATGCATTGAAGTTGGTCTAATTGTTTAACTTAACCATGTAACTGAAGCTGCATGGCCATGTAGGCCGGAGAATAATGGTGTGAATGGGATTCACATAGTTTTTCTAACCATGAACTCTAAGATATTTTTGGTGTGTCCCTAGGAAGTGGAGGTCATATGGCTGGTTAGCCAAATCATGCGGTCAAACTGCGCAACCATTATATTTTGGGAAAAATTACCATTTCACTTACATCAATTTAACTCACCCCTCCACATTCTTTATCCTCAACCAGACAACACCCTCCTCCAATTTGAGTGATATTCCATGAATAACCTAGGTATTTAAGGGTATTATTCATCTAACGTCTGATTGTGCCACTAATCCTCTCATTGGATCCCTCTTGGTAATATATTCGATCAACTTAATTTATTCTATTTATCTCTTCACTGATAAAACTATTTTGGTGCAAGGTATTATGACTTATATTCAGTTCATTCACCTTGTTAGATATTTTTTCCAATATAGATGAAATCAAAGGCTCTAGGTTTGGAGAGTTCTGCAGGATTAATGTAGGCGGTTTAATAAATTTCCATCAAATTATTTTTATTTATAAATTGTTGAAGTTGTGCATGTACCAGTTTCACTGGACATTTATTCTAACATTATTATGCCATTAATTTTAATTAAAGTTTATTATAAGTCCCTAATGATACTTTAATTAATGAATTAAGAGTTTGAGACCTTAACATCAATCACTGATTCATAGTGTATTCCCTATTATTCATTTTTTACTCTCATTGTTGTTATTCATAACACCATCCGGGTGTGATTGATTGAACTTTAATAAAATAAGTGATTTGATTTAATTAATGAAACTTAAAAGGTTAAATAGACTGTTTATATGCTTATGTATATATACTCGTTGGCCATTACCCTTTATAATTAAATTGATATCTAATTACATGTCCGTATTTATCCATTTCATGAAAGATGAAAAGTAATGGAATAAACCTAATGAAAAATGTAATCAGAATCGTTATTACACAGCCTCAAATGAATTATGATATATATATAATGTATAAGGTTCCTATTTTATATGTAAATTTTTCTTATTTATAAGAATGGCCAGACTTGATCCAGCCTTGGATTCTTGAAGGAATTCCTTGAGAACTCATAGGATTCCATTTCGATACATTAATCTGGGTTCCAAGAGAGATACACACCTTTAGACATGGTATTTATCAAATAGTGGATACTTGAAATTACACCATAGGATCCTGTAAATTTTTTTTATAAAAATTAGAATTCCCAGGATACACTCCTTCGATTCAAATTGATGTCTATGGATATGTGATGCCTTGGATCATTATCCTTGGATACAATCTTTCATATACCAATATTTACTATGGACATGCTCCATAAACTCAGTTATAAACTCTTAAATTGGAATGACTTGGTGGAACCCCTTGTACTACCCGTAGTCCATTATTTAAGGCTATCTGGTAATTTACCTTAAGTTGGATCCACCTTCTATGGTCAATAATGCCTTTGTTTCACCTTGTATACTCTTTTATTATCATTATCCTTTAGCATATTTCCAACACCTTTATGTGATCTACTTATTTTAAAACAAATCAAAATTAATTAAATTAATACATATTCTGAGACACCGACGGAGGATGAAACAAGTTTGGGTGGTTTACATTCTTACTACTTTACTTTTGATATACATTCACACTGTTATAGTTAATATTCATAGACCGAATTTGTATCGATGTCATTGGTGGTGGCCTACTGTGTATATATCACACTCTATATGGTCCACTTTTGGCACCTGGGTAGATTATATGATTATAAGTGTGGAGAAAGGGAAGTATCCCACTTTAGACACCTAAATTATATCATAGGATGGGATCTTGGTAGAAAATTACTAAGACAGTTTTTGGGATACTTGGATTGTTTTTATCTTTTTGAGTCTTTTGTATATCATGTATTTTATTGTATTCTTACTTCCATGTATGACTCTCCCCCCATTTCTTAGACACATGCCATCATTTTTATATGTGATATAGTTAACGGATTTTGATGATTATTTATTATTTTATTGTTATTCATGTTTCTGCTACCTTATTCATTATTATTACACTTCTATTGTTTATTCATGATTTTCATCAATGTGATCTACTCTAACCCGAGGGAATATTCTCCCAATAGACGCACTCTAGGACTTTAATTCTATTATTGAACCTCTACCATATGGGGAGGCACGCTTGGGGCCATGTGGGTAATTGGGATTGATTACTTAGGTGTTAATAGAGTCTAAAATGTTATAATAATTTCTTTGAAACTAGTGTAAAGTGGGCAATAGGGATCCCAAAAGTAATCTCATTGACATTTGGCTTGGGTGTGTGAGTGAATGTGGATTTTTTATGTTGAAAAAGTTCTTCGCACAATGTTTTTCACATATATGTCCAGGAAAAATATGATAAGTGCCTAATTTTAAAAAATGAATTCATTCAGGTGTGGTGAATATTGAACATAGATAAAGAATTTGGAAATTTAATTATACAATTTCTTTTGAATCATATCAATGAAAGATAAATTGGAACTCTGGATTAAGGAACTTAGTACAAATGGATAAATAGAAGTAAATTCTGTTAAAATTTTAATTCCACTTAAATATATATATTTCTCTCTTGTTCTTGGATCTTATTTTGAATTGAGGTTAGGGAAGTTTATTAAATTTATGTATGAAGCATGTTGAATTTCTTAGCTAGAAGAGTAAAAAAATTCCCTCAATCTTAACTTGAATATTTGGATTTTCTTGAGTATGGAGTTTCTTGATAATTGATTGTTTTTTGTAAATAAATTCCAATGAATTAGGAAATGTGAAAATATTATTTGGAATATGTTTTTATTTAAACTATGGTCATTAGGAATGATAAGGGTTGGTGTCTATTAGGCATTTTATACATGGTATTTCCACTATTTCCTCTAAATCGATGAGTGTTTCGTACATGTATTTGTATGAGAATTTTGAAAAATATTATCTGGGAGAGATATCTTGATTCAAAATGGAAATCCAATTATAATATTTCACATGGGTGAAATCCTCTATGTGTGGGGGAGTGAGGAAATGAGATTTTATCTAAACTTTTTTCTAAAAATCACTAATTAAATTCCTGAATATAATATCAAACACACGAGTTTTATTAATTTTTTTTGTATTTTCATTTTAAATTTTTAAATAAATTATACCATCATAAAATATGTATTTTAATGGTGAAATATAAATTTGAATATAAAATGATGGAACCTAAAATTCATTTTTTAATCATTAATTTCCAAAAAATTTATTTAATTTGAATTTGTGGGTATTTTTCATCAATAATTTTTTCATATTTTCAATTTTGTGATGAATTGTGAAAAACATTTAGATAATTATAAATCCAACATTCATGGACCTATCCTGTGAGATACCACACTCTAAAGGGCATAATCAGTCAAGATATTTTTCTTTAGAAGTGTGGCCGATTAAGATACCACATGGTAGATGACATACCATATGTGGATATCCTAATCTATCATTCCATCCCCCAATCTACTGAAATATTGAAGATTAAACCTATCATATGTCACATTTCATGCCTCATTTATGATATCATATGATATAAGTTGACCTACCGTATGATTATTCTTTAGTTTCCACAAACCATCGATAGTGAAAGTAATATTATTAATAATGCACTCCCAATGAACATGGAAATATTATTAACGGTGGTTGTCAAGGCCAATTCAAGACCTCATCCAAGCCTACATTTTTTCTACCTAGGTCGAAACTACCACCCCTTGGAAATCATATAGATTCTCAACCACACAAACCATTCCCCTTTTCAACTCTCATACGAAGTCTGATCTCCTAGTTCACTCCTTGCAAAAGTTACCACTTGAGCCTATTCTACATAAAAATATTTACCAATATTTATTGGAATTAGAGGTGTGACTAGAGAAAAAACTCTTAATAGTTTCTCCACTTTCTAAATCTAATTGATATCATTGGAATATACCCAGTATGCGTCATGAAGAATTATCGTAAATGAGATAAATACGATTATGATGTCATTTAATTTTTAGGATGATGAACTAATATAGAAAATGAGAATAAAAAATTACTACTAAATTCCAAGACCAAAATTAAAGAACAAAATCATTGAATGAAAAAACATTTCCTTGTGTAGCTGATCATAGATAAAAGGGACCTTAATCATCCTTAATTTACTTGTTGCACATTTGAAGGTGGAATCACATCATATGCTCAATAAAAAAGTCCAAATGAGTTTTTCAATCTTCTTACACTATAGAAAACCTAACCCTAGTAGCATGGAGGTGGGGAATTCTTTATTACATTTAAATAAGATACAAGAAATCATATCTTAATGTATCAAATAGTTTAGTAGTATTGTTAAAGAAGAAACATACATGATTCCCAGAATACATTTGAATACACAAATTACAACATAATTTTTCTTCTAAAAAACATTATTCCTTATATAATATAATTTAATATCCAACATAGTAAATATAATGTATTACTAATAATGGAAAAATATAATATTGAGCGTAAATACTCGATAAGGGTTAAGTACAACAAAAACTATCCTGTAAAAATAACAATAATTAACATAGAAAGGTATATAACCGATAAAATAATACATTTAAATAACTCTACTATCATGAAAAGATATGGAAGAATTAATATGGAAAGTTAAATAACTAATAACGCATTCCATATAATCAATAAGATGAGAAATCAATGCTTCCATATATAATATCATAACGAAAATCTCATGGATAATAATAATAGAATTATGAATAAGGGAAAATCTTAATTATTAGAGGTCATGTTTCCCAAGAACATGATACTTTTACCGTAAATACCTTTTATAAGAAAATTTAGAACTTACTAGTGAAAATTGATCCTCTTTGGCTAACTATGTCACTACTTTCAACATATTTCACAAGAGATTTTAAAACTACTTGTTAAAGACTCATAGGTTTTAGCCAACTGATTTTGTCTCCAAATATTACCGATGCATCACGGGAATTTCTTTAAATAGTTCCTAACCCATGTCTGGAATTTCCATAGTATTCCTCATATATCTAGTAATCTAGTTAATTAAATAATAATGTTTCTTATCTATAGATATCTATATTGAGTATATAATATCGATTTATTGATATTTCCCCAAATAGAAAAAATAGATTTCAATATAATCATTTTATGTTAAATTGGTATATGATTTAACCAATAAGAATATCCATGATAAATAAAATGGATATTTAGAGTAAATTTAATGTCTAATGACCATTGAAATTGGAATATTTCAAGAGGATGTTAATGACTATAAAATGAAACAAGGAATTGAATGACAATACAATCATTGGTCAAAATAACCATAAACCATCAAGAGGATGAACAATGATGGTATCAACATATACCCATTGGAGTAATACTAAAGGGATGTTTTCATTAATGAATATAAATAAAACAAAAATACATTTAAAAATATTCTTCGAAAAAATTTCCTTTTAATTTTGAAAAACACCTTGAAAATACTTTTATTTGAAAATCACTTTTGAAAATAATTCTTCAAAAATATAATTATAAACATTCAAATGAATCATTAAATAAATTATGGTCATTTTGGTGGGTAATCCCATAAATTTCATAAATGTTAAAAATCATTACTTTTTTATAGTAAAAAGGTTAGAAAAGTACCTTTTTAATAATATGAAAAAAAAATTCCTTTTATATTTTTGGTGAAATCAAAACTAGAATTAATTTGAAAACGACATAAGATTCCATTAAGAAAGTTTTTTAAATATTAAAATGGGTGAAAATTCATTTGATAAATCATTTTGAAAATTTTAAAAATATTTTTGAAAACATTTTTAGAAAACATGGTTTTGGAAAAAAATAGATCTCTTACCAAAGAGAGAAAAAAAGTTAATTTTTATTAAAAAATTATCAATTAATTTAATTACTAATGAGTGGGAAAATGGTAATATTACATTAGAATATCATGAATTATCATAATATGATAAAATTAATAGTTTTTATTAGTAAATGGTCAAATAATTTCCTTCAACTGATATTCAAGAGTAAAAAATCTCGATTAGAATGAGATTATGATATAAACCCTTAGAGTGATCGTAACGTTGAATTGAGAATTATTCAATAAATAAATTATGTGTATAAATTTTAAATACAAAAAAAACAAGTGGAAATATAATATTAGATAATAAAAAGTTATTACACACATAATCATAGAATGTCAAAATCAATGAAGTAGAATTTTAACCCAATTAGTGGAAATTGATTTATGAAATCCATTACCTCACAGTTCCTTTTGATTGAAAATTATTTAGCCTATTATATAGTGGTTTTAAACATGTTAATAAATTACAAAAGAACCATATTAATATTTATAATATCATATATCATCCTTTTTATAACATCTTTTTAACCTTTCATTAATAATATATCATTATTTTCATTATTTCGAGTGTCAATTTCCATGGTCTCTCATGCGTGTTTCGTCATGAACGATATTGTTCTTAGGAATATTATATAGTTATATCATATCCAAAATAATAATCATGAAATAGTTATCATATTTATATATAAATTATACTTTTAAAACCAATAATGAAGGATATTGATTAAAAATGAATTGTGTTACGATCATGGAGATAGGAGACTGTATTCATGCATTAGTAACATTTCCATTTTAAATGATCATTTAGAAAGATGGTAAGTAATATACTATATTTCAATAATTATGATAATATCATATGTACTATATTATATACTTATATATATATCATCCATGTGTTGTTGTGATGAAAAAGTGAGTCGCATCATTTTGTGCCCTTCTTTTCCACATAAACCATTTTATAATTTGATTGGGACACTTTCTGGGGTGTATCCTTCCAAATTTATTACATGATGGAAATTGATACTTTTTTCCTCCATGGTCACCATCTGTCAATCTCAGGGTAAACTCTATACTTTCCTTTTGTGGAGATTCTGGGAGTTGGTTAAGGTATATGTTGTTAATCATATTTTAGGAGAATTGATTATAAATAATCATGTTATATTTCACTACTATAATATTCAATTTATTTCTCATAGTCACCACATTTTCCTTCATATTGAATGTTTACATGATTTCTCTAGGTCTTATCCATTTACTAAACAAAAAATCATAGTGTGAGAAACAATAATTGTAGTGGGAAAACAAAATAATTAATTATAGGACATAAAAATTATGAAACATTATTTTCAATATAAGACACATTAGGTTTATCCTAGGTTATTAATTGTCGTTATCTATTCAAATACAGTATAATTGTTTGTAAAGAAAATATCAATTATCAAAAGAATATCCCTTGGGAGTTTCAAACTAGGTGCATTGAAATATTCCTATAAAAAAATTAAAGAGTAAAAATTGGTAAAAATTCTACTGAGAAATCATTATGAAAACGTTAAAAACATTTTAGAAAACATTTTTATAAAACATGGTTTTGGAAGAAAACAGATTTTTGATTGAAGAGAGAAATAAAGTCGGATTTTCCTAAAACATTTCTCAACTAATTTAAGTACCAATGAGTGGGAGGATGGTACTATTACTTTAAAATAATGTGAATGACTATTGGAGAATAAAAATAAATGAGTTTATTAGTAAATGGACAAATAAGTTCCTTTAACTGAAATTGAAGAGTACACGGTATCAATTGGAATGATATTGTGATATAAACCCTTAAAATGATCACAATGTAGAAGTGAGAATTATTCAATGAATAAAACATGTTTATAAATTATAAATAAATATAATATAAGTGGAAATAAACCATCATATAGTCAAAATTAATTACACACATAATCTTATCATTACATAATTAACAACGATGATGTTTTACCCAATGAGTGGAAATTGATTTAAGAAATCACTCACCTCACGCTTCCATTGTATTGAACATTCATTAACCTCTTTTATAGTGGTTTTAAACATGTTATTAAATTAAACCAAAACCATATTAATATTTTTAATACCATATATATCCTTTTGATAAAATTTTATTACCATTTTGTTAATAATCTTCCATTATTTTCATTATTTTAGTTTTTAATTTCCTTGTTTTTTCATACATGATTCATCTTGAAAGATCTAGTTCATACACATATTATATAGTTATATCATATTTAGGATAATTATAAGGAAATAATAATCATATTTAAACATAAATTTTTTTTTTAAAACCAACCATTAAATAATATTATGAAAAATGATACAAGTTACTATTGTGGAAACAGGAGACTGTACGTACGCATGAGTAACGTTTCAATTTTTCAATGATCATTATGGAAAGAAGGTAAGTAATATATTATATTTCTAGAAATATCATAATATCATATATACCATGTTATATAATTTTAAATATATATATATATATATCATCCATTTAGTGTGGTAATGAAAAGATGGTCACATCGCTTCGTGAAGGTGATCGTCCACACATACACGAACGATGTTATCATATTTTTGTCAGTGAAAATGTATGAAATAAAATTATATGTATTGTATTTATAGAATGATAAATATTTAATTAATATAACAATTGTATCATTTATATAAAATATAATAATTAACTTTAACCTTGTTACATTCCCTATAAATCATTCATGAAAGACAAATCACGTCACTTCATGAGGTGGAAGTCCACTGTACACATGAGCGGCATTATCGTATCCCATAAGGAATGAAAAGTAAAATAAAATATATTAATTATATAATGACTAAATATGTATAAATATTTTATAAATATCACATATTTATTTTAGATCCATCATCATAACCAGCCATGAAAGGAGGTAATGGAAGAAAAAATGACATTGGTTTGTTAGGCGGTCATCTGCCGTACACACGAACGATGATTTCATAACACTTTTAATGGAATTAGAGGAGTTTTTATATAATTAACTTATCATAAAAATATCCAAATATTTTAAAAATAATGAGGATATTATATCATCAGGGTTTAATATGAATTGAATTTAGTGGATAGATAAAAAATAAAGATGCTCGTTGAAGGACATTACCTCTTCTTTGGGTATCTTCCATAGGTTTTTACTAAAACCTTAAAAGTACGTATTTACTAAACAAATAATACTTATAGGATGTGGGAAGGGAATTTTTTAATTTATTTTTATCGGTATTGGTGAAACTACATTAGATTGATAGTGAGAAGAAGAGAGGAGATGTGGTGGCCTTTAATGAGTGGGGGAGAGGACACACTTGGTATTTTTGAAAAGAATTTAGTGGTCCCACATTTTTTCTATTCCAAAAGGGACTAAAATGGTCCATTATAAAACCTTATAGGCTTAATGATCTAAATATTTCCATAAAATAGTTTTTATAAAATAATATAGATCCTTTTTATACTTATGTTTTTAGTTTAACCACCCGGTTAATCAATTTTTACCTTAACCACGGTAATTAATTTTTACTGCATATACAATTAATTTAATAAATATTAATTTAATATTATTATAAATTGTATATTATTATAATTAAAAATAATTAATCCTTTTTTTCAAATTAAGTTCATATAAGTGTAAAATTATAATTTAAAATTAATCTCACAAACGTGACGAGAAAGCAGGTTTTTAAAGTGAAAATGTGCA
Source organism: Viscum album (assembly GCA_963277665.1). NCBI lineage: Eukaryota > Viridiplantae > Streptophyta > Magnoliopsida > Santalales > Viscaceae > Viscum > Viscum album. The sequence continues at coordinate 625,635,783 of OY728134.1, read as the reverse complement.
AAAGTTTACAAAGTTTTTATATGTAAATTAAATAGGAAAATTATTATAATGACCTAAATTAGATTAATTGAAATAAAATAAAATTAATATTAATTTATTACCAAAACAAAATATAATTTAACATTTTAAATTATTTAAATGAAAAGGTAGTTTTCTATTAAAATTCAGTATTTTTCACTATTCCACAAAAAATGAATCTTTTCAGGAAAATAAAAAAATTTCCATTAGATAATTTTGGTATCCTAATTTATAAAATTAACTATATTTTTTCATATAAATTTTCTAAAATTTTTAAAAATTATGTTTAAATCATGTGCACAAAGTGAAACTAATCTGCATTAAAAAAATACAGTTTTTAAGAAAATATTTACTTTTTCTTTTAAATGATTATTATTTTATTACTAATAAATATATATATATATAATAAATATGTTTAAAATATATGTTTTAATAATTTTTTAAATACTATTATTACTCTCTAATTTAATGGCTAGTTTATAACTATTATATTTTAATAATCTATTTTTGTTCGGTAAAACTCGGTCTTGTGTATAATGCAAGGTATCGAAGAAAGTCATTATTGAATTTAATTCAAGCTAAACATAGCGTTGTTTTTATTTCATAATATTAAATAGATTAAATTTATTTTAAAATAAATATATAGTATCATCACAGGGTGTTATATTCCCTTATATGCTTAGTGCAGCGTGTCATACGTGCTATGAAATACAATGTCCTTATTTTAGAAATTTGGGTTCTAGTATACAAAAACCAATGCATCTAGCGTCCCTTAGTAGAAACTATAGCCATACCCAAATGTTGATCTAGTGAAACTAAATCCCCTTTATAGGAGTCCACTCAAACCATATGTAAGTATCCTCCATGATGATTCAATTCAATGAAAAAGCCTATTTACACTAAGGTGCTCACTATCCAAGACAAAATACACCAATACAAGATCACCTCCTAACATAATAAAACATTCCCTACTGAAATAAAAATTCAGATTAATCCCAATACCACCCAATTTTACAAAAACCCAATCTATAATAGTAGTCACCCGACCTAATAATGAAGCCCATATCCTGATTTAGGCATTTTAAGCCTGATTCAATTGGTACTTACATAATTTTTCTCATATAAGCATGATAAGTATCACTCATATTCCACTATAGTGTTGATGTAGTGAAGTACTTACTCACTGATTCTTCTAAAAAACATGTATATATTGATCATGGTAACTTTACTGGGTGCAAGCCATTTTTTATTTCATTAGAAAATGGGATATAAATACTATATAAAAAGGGATAAGGGGTGACTGGTAAGAGAACCTTCCCATCATGATATGACTTACATAACATTTTTCTCTCTTTATTTCATATTTTTTTCATTATTTTTAGTGAAATTTATTTCCACTTCCCCAAATATAATTTGTTATGTTGTCCTATCTTCCTCTATAATGCAAATATAATCTCTCAACTCCATAACCAGGTATTATTGACCTAATACAAAACCCTAAGGGGGTTTAATGGTGCTACCATGTTCTTCAAATAATATTTCATACAATTTTGATTCTAGAGTGATGTAGAAGTATACTTTTCTAGTAATTGTGAAGTAATATCACACTTTCTTCTGGTAATTATCACCTCCCCCATTATATTCTCAAAGAAATAAATTTCCCACCCTTACCTTGTTACATAATTCATACAATTGGACTCCTTTGGATAGATGGATGAACAATATAAATATGTATTTGGGTATTGGAATAGTGGATAAGTTAGTTGAGTGTATTCACTTGTTTGATTCTATAGAGTATTTGAAACTAGGTGTTCCTAGAAGATCTATAAAAGTAAACATAGAATAAAATATCATGTTGAGAGTAGTGATTAATGAATGGTATTGATAGAATCATTAACATATATTAAGAAAACATTTGGGATAGTGAAGGACCTATGTTTTTTTAATTATCGGATAGCCATTTACCAACTAAAAATTGATAAATCATTCACGTGATTTTTTTAATTTTCATGCACACACCATAAATTTTTTTTTACTGAGATATCTTTTTTTACACTTCATAAAAAGAAAAATAACTTTTTTTAATATTTTTTGAGACTAGTAAATAATATACCCCATTTAACCTTTAGAAAAACCTTGGTTATCCCCACTAGAATTCATTTTATGTTTTATAAAAAAAATTACAGGGCTTACAATAGCCTTTCACACCATTTAGTTTTCAAGTCATTTCAAACCATTTTTAAATATCATTTCAAAGAACCCATAAAATTTGAATAATAAATACATAAATTGAAGTAAATTTTGAAGATAAACCTATTTCTTATAAGGATATTTTAAACCACCATAGGATTATAAATCTGTAAAATACATTTCTCAGGAAAAAATCACACCCCGTTTTAGAAATGATCTCATTAAAACATCAAAAAATTCTTAAAATAAAAATTCATTGTAAGCCCCTTTAAAATCACCAATTTCTCTTTGAAAAATCACTTGAATATTTTATCAAACACATGGAATACATACCCATACAATTCAAAATGGATACTAATAATTCCACTAAAAATCCCATATTTTCACGTATGAAACCATTGAAAAACATTTTTCAACCCCTCTTAAGGAACAAATATAGGTATAATTACGAAATATAATAATCTTAAAATATAAAATCATATGAAAATGTATAATATAAATGAAAAAACATATACACACCCATCTCATTCAAGTAGAACTAAGTCACAACACACCTCCTTCATTTGAGAATGAACAAATGAAGAAAGAAAAAACTTCTCCAAACCCTAAACACCCAAATCCCTTTCATTAAACACACCACAAACCCTAATATCAACATAAAAAATATTTAGGGTTAATGGTAAAAATAGAATCAATGGGAAAGTATGAAAGGAGAAGATAGGAAATGAAAAAAGTGAGAATAACTTGGAAATCCACTTTAAATCAAAGAGGTACGGTCTAGAATGAAAAGAGAAAGGAGGGGAATATATCCTTACCATAATAAGGGATTTATTTAATAATAGGGGATAAGAAAATGTGCCAAAATACTAATAATAATTTGGGGGAAAACCGAAATTTCACTTTTAAGTAAATATGAGTTGCCCACATGGTTAAGCCCCACAATTAGGAAAATCATGTATGAATCATGTAGGATCCACTAAATGGAAACCCCAAAACATGAACAGTTTAGCCTCGTAGTTTTTTTATAATAATTAGCCAATGAAATGGGTCATTACCATTAAAAAACCAATCCACATAATTACCCAGATGACCAATATGGTTTTATGAACCTTGAAAGACCCATTATTAAGAACTACACCACCCTACATAGTTTACATGCACAGTTTCTCATAACAATGTGGAAACTTTTTAATGGATGAAAACCCCTTAAAATATTGAATTACAAAGATAAAACTCCCAAATAAAAAAATATTTCAAAATCTTAAAAAATATTCCACAATAGTGACTTAAGGGTTTCAGAGTCTTGACCTGGGTTTTCTCAGAAAGTAATCAGACAATTAGTTTTTTTAAGTGATTTAATTTCACAATCTTATATCATGTTATTACCTTTATGTATGCATGATTTCAATTATATATATTGGATTCTTATTCCATTTCCACCAAATCGACATGATCAAATTATATTTTTGTCTATCTATTTGCACAAATCATGCATTTTGTTTTCAAAAAAAATGAAAATCAAACTATATTTATACATATATAAATTAATCCTATTCATAATGTTGAAAAATCCATTTCATGTAAAGGAGAAAAATTAATAAAATCAAATATCCCTATATGAGTAAACCATGATGTATAAATAGTCAACCCTCACTTTTCTAGATAAGGAACAAGCCTCCTGGCCAGTTATAAGTATGACCCAAAGTACCCCGACCAAGGGATACTTTACTGAAGAGATATTTAAATTCCATCATAATTTTAACACCTAATATCTATAAATCATAATTATCTACTTATTTCTAGCGTATAACTCAATATAAGACAAAGTAAAATTTTAATAAAACTAAATCCACTATAATAACTTGCACATAACTCCTTAGATGCTTCTATGATACCCTTTAGAAGTAATTTAAACACCTTTAAACTAACTCATATATAATAATTCATAATATAGTATTTAAAAATTATGAATTAAAAATAAGGGAATAAATTAAATATATAGACAATTTAAATATTTAAAAAAGAGACAAACTACTTATGACCAATTATAAAATAAATGTAAATAAAAAACACTTTATAATTTTATCTTATCCTTATTGAAATTCCACAATTTTGAATATAAATGATATATATTCATTTTTGAATATGAACTCTTTCATATTATTAATGATGTGACATTACCATTAAATATATGACAATTACATGAAATATAAAAATGTATATTTGAATTTATATTATGAAAACTATTTATAAAAATCAAATATCACAAATTTAATATTATTTTAATATTTGATCATTTGTGTATTCAAAAATTATTTTTACATTTCTCAGATAAGGCCATTAATTTGAATAATTCAAATTTAGTAATTAGGAAAAATTAATACTTTTATATATAAAAAATTTATATTTATTCCTTATTTTCTAATTTATAAACCCTTTTTAAAAAAACATATAATCTCAATGTATACATTTTATACCTAAATTATAAACAATTCAATGTAATTTTTGAAAAAGGTATTTCATTTAATATTATGAGATATTTATTTTCTAAATTATTTATAAATACTTTCTAATTCATTATAAACAATATATGGTTATTTTATTTTTAATAACAATTATTAATTAATAAATATCGCAAAATACCATCTTTTATAATTTATAAACATTTTATAAACCATTCATATCAATTTATAAATAAAATATTGAACAAAAAATTATATATATATATATCTAATTAAATGATATATATATAGATTGTAAAGGGTGTTAGGTCACAACGTAAGATTAAACCTATAATGGTGACTATCAAAATATAAATATAATGAATATCCTGTAGGTAGATGTTGTATCTTATGATATACCTCATGTAAGATTAACCTCACACCGTATAGAATGATCTATATAAGACGATCTCAACATGCATTATGATATCACCCCATACAGTATATGGATTATAAGTGATTAACCCAATGCAGCATGTATCTATATATGATTAGTCCATACTCGCCTAAGTAAGATTAACCCTATGTGACATAGGCCTACATTGGGAGAAAACCAACAATATATAATGCAGTGACTATCATGACCTATGACATTGGGTTTAACAGGACTAGTCTCATATATCACATAAGTGTTGATTTCATAGATTATGATAGAACTCTCAGCATATTAATCAACTGTTATATTAGAATACCTTAGTTCTTTTATATGATTCAACCATTGAAACTTGGTCCTATGTATAAATAATTCACATAGAAATAACCCTCATGATACAATATCTTTGTAAGAGTAATACTATAATAGCAGAGCCTGTGGGTGATTATTTCCAAAGATTTGATGCCTGTGTAAGATAAATTCACACATGATTCCTACTAAAACCACCTAAAATTAAAACTTATAACCATGGATGTCATCATTTATGACATTAACTACATTGTAATGGCTCTATGATACTCTATTTTGATTGGAAACATGAACTCTTAATTATAAAAAAGATTGGAAGTTATAATTCACCAGGTTTTTATTTGATTCCTATATTTGGTTTCTAATGATATATTAATCCTCAATATAATCAGTGAGAGAGGACTAGAAATTGATGTTAGGGTCCTGGACTAGTAGTTAATGCTGCCCAATAATCCTGTATCAACCAGGGTTCTATACCTAGTAGATTTATAATTTTGGGTTTATTACAATGGTGTGCGGTGTGGTTTTCGCAACCGAGGGTGATGGTCTCAGTCAAATGATGGGGGATGCTTCAACCAGAAGGTGTGTCGGGTTAGAAAATAGACTTCAATGGGTGGAATAGAATTTTGGGATATGGCATCGAGCTCAATGACGAGGGCATGGGGAGTAAGAAAGGGTGATCTCGATCGGCCATGTATGATGACGCACATGGGTATTAGCGATGGGTTGGTTTGACATCAGTGACATCCTCACCAGTTGTGATAGGGTGGAGCATGTGTTCCATGGTGGGCAGAGAAGATTAATTTGTGGTGAGGATCTATCTCCCACAATGGTCTTCCATCTATAGTGGATTTTCGATGATGAAAAAAATAAAAACCTTGGGTTCTCTCTATAGTACAAGTCTATAGAGTTTTAGAGTGTAGGTCCCATAATGTAAAGGCTACTAGATAAGATAAATGAGAGGGTATGGCATCTTCTATTAGGACCAGGCATCGTGCATCCTTTTATGGGGTATTGATAGTTGTTCAGCCCCGAAAGGGTTGGGATCTTGATAAAAATGTTACAATTCACTCAGGGAGGGACTATTATTTGGTTGTGGGTCCTTGGGGCCCTCTAGGTTATGTACTAAGTCCATGTGCCACTAGTTCTAGGGGTAATTTAAGTGTTCCACCTCAACCAAATTTAATAAGGGATAATAAATAAAAACATAATAGCTTTCATGCTTGGATAAGGGAACTCGGAACTGGAAATTAGGGAATCCATGCATGAAACATGAAAACATCAATACTGTATAAAATGAAGAAACTAAAATACCTTACACCATCACTGATAGTAACAACAATATCTATCCATATAGTTAATACAAAACTATATGAGTTATCCGTAAAAATAAATCCTTTGTGGTATATCATTGGTTTGTATAAATTGCTCAATGCTCGAGCAATACTCATTCCCTTTACTTGGAATTCTAGTACTTCGATGTGTAATAGAGATGGAGAAAAGATCTATGAGAATAGGTAATATTCAATAGAGTCTTGGGTAATCTAACATACAACCACCATATGAATTTATACTCTTTATATAGGTCTCACCCAACCTATATGAATTAACTCGTAAATTTCATAATGTATTATTTAAATCAATTATTTATTCATGTATTCATAATATGAATAAAACAGATTCCTCACATGAATGTCATGTAATGAAATGACTTAGTTAATGATATAAATTTTATGTGACTCAAATATTAACGCATTAATGATTGGGTAACATGAAAATGTAGTGGTTGTGATATTTATAGCCAATGAAATACCTTAATCACAACCTATCATTTGATTCAGGTACTGTCATGTTATTATATAAAATTTCATATGATAAATCTATATTTCTTCATATGAAATAGTCTAATTTCATTATATGAAGAAGGTATTAAGGGAATATATCCTTTAATATATTGTTCATTTAAACATTGAATTCTATACCAAATTATAGTTCGATGTGTATAGATTGGTTCTAAAAAATCTCATCACAGTGGGAACCACATGTGTAAAGAAATTTATGGAATATATTTAATTCTAATTACCATTATATAGTGGAATTTGTTTCAACTTTACATTTTTCCTAATAATATTGGGGTTTTTATATATACTAAAACTGACAATGTAATTCTTAGGCATTTGAATCCATGGAGGTTTAATAACTGGATATGAAATACGCATAATCAATAGTTTATATGATAGATTAGAGACCATATTTTTAAGGAGTTATCTGAAATTACTAATTCAGTTTTAGAAAAAATGCAATAGATATATATAGGACTAAATGTAAATATATTTTTTGAGTAGAAATTTTCAACATTGATTTGTATGTTTTGATAAATTCATATTCCCTATCACTTTATTATATAATATTAATTACTATTTCCATCACATCATTTGTTGATTTATAATTATTTATTATTATAATTTTTTATTCATTTTTATTATAATAAAATTTATTATTATTTTTATCTCATTCTAAATATTAGAAATTTCATAACTATAAGATATTACACATGAAGTTCAATATACTATATATTATTCTTAGATTCTAGAAATATATTATGCAAGAATATAAAACATTAGTTTTATAATTTTAAAAATGTAAAGTATCTTACATATTAGAGAAATATTTCTTATTTATTTAGTTTTTAAAATCCTGTAAAGTATATAATATTTCATGTGGGAAGACCATTGTGTAAGACACTTCTGTTAGAAATTTTAACTAACAGAACTATCTTATGTATTAATAAAATATATTATTAGAAGAATATTTTTTATTGAATAACTATAGAAGTTAATATAATATATATAAATAATATTATGTATTGAAAGGAACTTATGTATGATGTGGAAGTTTGGATTTTTTTCAAAGTACATAACCATGTATATTTATAGTTTTACTTTTATGTATTTGTTGTTAAAAATATATACCTAGTCTTAACCCTTATGTATTAATTCATGAACCATATGTATGAAGATTTGACCCTTACGTATAATTTATATTGGGAATTTTACTGAGTATAGGAGCTTTATGTATTGAATTGTTACTCTAACATATTAATGGATTACTCTTATATTCTAATATTTTGAAAAGGTTGTAATTATTATGTATGAATCCCTATTCGAATATACTATTACATATTAAAATAATTTACTATTATATATTTAGTACAATGATTTGAAAATTTATGTATTCAAAAATTAATTATTCAAAATATACTCTTCCAAGATTCCATGTATTATAATAAATAGAAGTATTAACAATCATAAGTTCTGATTAATAATTTCTACTTTAATATTATGATGTGAGAGGACAATTGTGTTCGGGTGAGTGATACTTAAATATTCTATTTATATTGGATATTATTTTTTACATCAATCTTGGGTAAATTTTCAAGAATATTTAAATGAATATTTCGTGTTCCATAAATTAATGAAATTATTTCAAATCCATTTTTATAATAAATTTATAGACCAATAGATATTAGGGTTTTAAGATTGTTATTGGAATATATATCTATAAATGAATATCTATAAAAATAGAGATAATATATTAACTTTGAAAATTTTTCAATCACAATGATTTTTCTACTATTATTCTTTATGAAACTTCATCATGCTAGGTTTCATTATCAACTGTGATCATGCAGCTACGTATGTTCAAATTTTATCTCTATAAATTTGGTTTTCTGAGTTTTAATTGTCTTTAATTTGTATACTATACTATAATTTAATTTTAATATATTTATTCTTCTCCTAAAATATTGTCTTATATTGGTTATATGCATATAAAGTTAAATTTTGGCAATTTTTTATGCCTCTATGATAAGAATAAGGTTGTGTATTGATTGTGAATCTATTGAAAAGGGTATGTTTTAATTGGGTTGTCAATCAACATGAAAATTTAGGATGATTTCCCATATACCATAACTATCGAGTAGTGGAGGGGTGTGAAGAGTATACATAGGATCTTTGTGGTTTGAACTACTATAAATATCACTAGTGTTCTTATTTACTTTATCTATTTTGTGATAAATCTTGACATTAATCAGTTCACCCCCACTTGAATGTTGGTAATCTATTCATATGGGAAAAAATGGTATCAAAACCATCCCATTTAATAGTTTTTCCTCATTAATACTTTTCCCAATTCCAAAAGATTAATATCATAACCATCATCTTTAAGATTTATTCTTCATTGATAGTTTTTCTAATACCAAAAAATCAATATTAGAGCATTCCCTTATAAAGATAGTTGTGTTTTGAAATTATTCCTAATATCAAATAATTAGTATCATAGAATTGGATCTATCAAATTATATATTTTTTTGTTAATATTATCATGGAATCAACAATATATGGGCATGATCATTTCATATTTCAAATCAAAGATCAAATTAGGTATGGATTCTAGAAAGGCCACCCTTCTTGGATGAGAATGACTATGGTTACTGGAAATCTTGGATATAATCCAATCATTCACAATTATGCATTAAAAATTAGACCTTAATGGTAAAACTATAATGACCCAAAATTTTGAATAATCTTTTTTTCATGAATTTGTGTGTTATTTTATTATACTCAACAAAACAATATACTTTAATTAATTGAGTATAATTAAAAGGAGACGATTGGGTTTCAACTATTATATGACCATTGGTCAATATGACCGTTAGAAACTATACTCTTCACGTTATGATTATTGTTTATAAATACAAATGATCATGGTTAATTAATACAGAAAGAGGAGTTTATGGCCTCATCCAGTAGACTCAGGCCATACACATCCCATCTGTCAGAGCATGGGAAGGAGGTTGTGTCATAAGGTTTTTCTCTGGACAAAGCCCAAGATGAACTTTACCATGTGAAGCTTGAACATAATCGCTTGTGGGATAAGTTCAAGATAATATTAATCACCACTCAGGCAATGTTGTCTGAGCGACCCCAAGATTCTATCACCATAGCACACCTTACTCTTAGGTCCTAAGAAGGTGTTTGAAGGGGCTATGTAAAGAGGCCTTAGTTACTTTGTGTAATCCTTTTGTATAAATAAATTTATAATTTCTTATTATGGTAAAATTTTGAATTTAAAATGTAAAAATAAATATATGATGAATTTATAGAAGTTCCATATTATTGGTTATTTTTGGAAGAAGAATGTTTTAAAATATTTTTTATACATTAAATAATTAATAATGTGAAGTGATTTTGAAAAATCGATCTTCTACTATTATGAACGTTAAGAAATTTAGAGTAAAATAAGATCAACATAATTTTTAGTGAATAGTAAAGTATTAATAGTAATATTACCCTTATGAATAGTAATGTGACCAATGGAATAGTAAATTCACTTAAGAAAGTATAAATATAATTTAGGCATCTTGTTTGGTAATGTGACATTAAAGTATTAGTAAATGACTATTTCAGAAATTATTAGTTAAATATTAGAATTTCTTTAGGTAAATAGTGTTTTTATATAAAAATTAAATATCTCATAATTAGAAAAATATTTTCATAAAATGGAGTTCATTTTTGAATTCATAACATCGATATTAGGTTAGGGTGAATTTAAGAGATATTTATAAAATGATTTGTTTTTTGGTGAATAGTAAAAATACAGTTTTGAGTTTTGGTGTGTTTAATGACATAAGTAATGATGTAATAATGATGTAAAAATTCTGGTAAACGTTTATATAGTAGTATATGTTATGAGGTGTCCCAAGTGGCCAATACCATGGTAAAATATCATGGTCAAGCCCGTGGTTTTTCAAATACCACCGATGAGGTGTCCCTTAGAAATTAATAAAATATTCCCTCATTTTTTCTATAAATACCAACCCATTCCTTCATTCCATTCATTAAAAATTCCTCCTAAACTAATATTTGGTCTTTTACCTCACATAGAGTCCTCCCAAGGTGCCCTGAATCCCTCCATGGTCCCATCCTTTGAGATTATGAAGTTACTCTTCAAGGTCATGGAACCTTTCACCCTTCTCTTGTAGTCATGACTTCTCTTATCTTATGTCTTCTAGTTTCCATTTTCTTATGTTGGGGTATGTTCTTATATATCCTTATTTCTATAAATTTCATGTAAAATTTTTTGAGACCCTTTCCTCTCTCATCAACCGATTTTCTGAATTATTAAGTGACGTCGTTAGACTGTCAAATTTTCGTAAAAGATACCACATCTTCTCTTTTCTTTAACGTTTTATTTTTATGTGGTATGTCATTCAAACATCCATACCATGATATTATTTTAATTTTTTATGTACCTATACTGTATTATGAGTTATTTATGAGTGGTTTACCCATGTACCCTATCTATTTAATGTTTTCTGAAACCATTTTATATAGCCATTATGTTGCAAATATTTCATCTCAAAAATCTCTCTCTCTCTTTTCTCATGAAATTATCTTTATTTATTTATATGAATAACCAAACCTATTTCGTTTCTAGGGGTATTAATAAATACATAAACATTGTAGATTTTATTCTGTAATTGACAAACATGAAACCCTCATTCATTTTCTATGGGTTATAAAGGACATAACGATCATGTTTTTAAGCACTTTTAAAACGTCACGATTTTGAAGTGAATCCCATTTATTTCAATCTATATGGGTTATTTATGAAATGTATGCTTATTATATATTTGGATAAAATTAAAATAAATACATATTAATGTTTTTCACTAAATTTTCTCCAATTGATTGTGTAAATAATTTAATCTCTAGAGATGACATGTTTCACGATACCTTGGTGAATAACCTTGGTAATTTTTATGACACCTAGGGGATGAACCCTGGTGACATGTTCATGAATGTATAAATTAAATGTTGTATCCAAATATTCAAGTTATGATTCATGTTCTTTTTATTATGATTTTCCACTTCTTCCATTTCTCATGTATTTATGTTTTTCATCAATTTCTTATTAATATCATAAGTAAACTTATTCCCTTTCTTTCCTTACTGGGCCTTCTGCTCACCATTTATTTTTATGAATATCTCCAGGTTATGAGATGCTATAATTTTACATTGGATGAACCTATGATGAATAATTAAAAGTGTATTAGAAAAATTTTATATGATTTCATGTATATTATTCCTGATTTCTAAGACACTATACATTAAAGATCCTCTATTTGTAAAATGTAATGAAATGTTATCTAATAAAAAGGTGGGATGATATAGTTGGTATTAAAGGATAGTTTAGTTATTTTTGGATATTAGGCTATGAAAAATTTATGAAGAACCCTGTAGAAACGTCTAAATATAGGAAACATTTATGGTATTTTGGTGAAATATTAATTAAGTGGTTTCCTCAAAAATAAATCCAAGTCTGTATATGAACATGTGGATGTGGATCTGGCATAGATGTACCTGGGAGTGAAAACTCAAACAAGGAGTTTTGGGATTCACCCAGGGTATCTTGGTACATGATAACGGGCCTTGCTTCACTCTTAGGATGAAACTCCTAGGAGATATGTTTGGTTAATCACAAGCTTCTTGTGAATCATTATGAAGGATTTATAGAGAAAAGGAATTTGTTGAAGAATGATGTTTTAAGTCATAAAAGTCCTTTATAGTTAAAAGATTCACAAATGAAATAATCTTCTAACTAAGGTTTTATTATTTTATAAAACGGAGGGTAATTGGAGGAATCTTTCAAATGGTGACCGCAATGGACCATGCACTGACGGCCCTCCGATGGATGCTGGAATAGAAACATTCATGAGAATGATGAACCAAATGACTCAAGATATGGGAAATAAAATGAATCAAGATGAGAGACCAATCTCAATATGAGGGGAAAAACATTCTGCTGAGTCCTTTATGCATCAACGACCACCAACCTTCAGTGGATCTACTAGCCCATTGATTGTTGAATAGCAGATCATCTCTATTGAGAAGATCTTTTATGTGATATGCTATTTGGAACAAGAGAATGTCACCATGGTTATTTACCTCTTAGAGGGAGAAGCAGATCAGTGATGGGATCTTTTTAATAACATGAGTCCAAGATTTGTGGTTGAATCTATGGAGTGGGAATATTTCATAGGATTCTTCATTAATAAGTATTTCCATCCTTCTCTGAGAACAAGAATGGAGGAGGAATTTCTCAAGTTGAAGCTGAAGGATAATGAATTTGTTGGAATCTATGAGATGAACTTCACAAGACTTTCCCATTACATATCAAGATTTTTCATGGGTACTAATGGGAAGGTTTATAGATTCTTTGGGGGAATAAGACCATATCTATAGAAGAATCTACCCAACTGAGATTATGACAGCTATGAGGAGATCATGCAGAGTGCGATGAAAGTAGAACTAGAGTTTTGTGAGACACAGTGGTCACATAAATCCAATGACAAGAAGAGATCGATAGAGCCAAGATTATGGAGGAGCTTTTATCAGGGAAGATAAGGAAAGAAAGTGCAACATCCCACGTGTAATAAGTATGGGATGAATCATTAAGGTAACTGCCTTCTTGGGATCAGGAAGTACTATATAATTGGAAGAGATGGCCATATTGCATGAAATTGTTATAGTGAGGTGAATCCTCAACTTCCCAACACCGACGACAAGGGGAAGATGGTGCAGGCCCAACCAAAGGTCCAGTGCTACAAGTATGAAAAACTTGGGAACTTTTCCAATCACTGTCCAAATCCGAAGGCAGTGGAGGGGAACCAATATCATCCTCAACAAAGGAAAAGGGAGAATGGTTGTGCTTTTACTATCACAATGGCTGAAGTTGAAGTTCCAAATGATGTGGTGGAAAGTACTCTTGTTGTTCTCTAAAACTAGCAATTACTTTTATTCTGGTTCTATGCATTCCTTTATTTCTTCTGTAATAACCCGGATCTTCTTTTCAGGTACGCCTTTCTTTTTTCAGGTTTTTTTGAGAAAATTGGAGTTTTTGGAAATTTTCGAAGTACATGTCGTGTACTTTATGAGTACACATCGTGTACTCTCTTCCTGCTCGAAGCCGTGTGTTGACCATGTCCGGGCCACACACATGGTGTGTAGAGATGACGTGGAGGCCGATTTTAACAGAGTACGGAAAAACCTAGTACACATCATGTACTCTAAAAGTACACTTCGTTTACTTTTTTTCATTTAATGGACCAGGGTCGCACCTGATGCATAGAAAGGTCTTCATCTGGGTTTCATTCATCAGAGAGCATTGAGGATCTGTGAATCTTCGATGAGCCCCCACCTCTTTGTCTGTTCTCTGATTCGAGCACTGTTGATTGTGTTGGAATCGCAGCGGTGAGTTCTCCCTTCTGCTTGACACTTGTTTTCCAATTGTTCCTCTTTCTCAAGTTATCATGGCTTTGGTGTTTCAGACGTTTTCTTAGATCTACAACGTTCTAAGGATAATCTGTCATCGTGGTTCACATATATCGATCTCCTAGGATTGAGGTAGGTGGTTTGTGCCTTTCTATAGGATGTCCTTGAATATATTGTGCAATTTCGCTAATTCCCTTGAACGAGAACTGTGTGTTTTCCCGTTTTTCCACTGATTGATTTCCTGCTTGCTTGATTGCTATAGTAGAGGTTTACCTTTGTGAATAGAGTAGTTTTTTTTGTACTCTGGATTTTTTCCATACTTTCTTTTCCTGTTAGGTGTTATTCCAATTTCCATGCCATATGTAGGATAGTGGAACCGTTGTTCTATTTTGCTGCAGAGCCTTAGAATGATAGCCAAGTAGTTCTTGAGGTTTACATGGGTGATACATGCGCGCTATGCATGTTTATATTACAAAGGGATGAGAGAACCTATTGTATGGACCAAAGGGAGAATGGACGTCAGGGATTCTCTAGAGTGTCTTTAATTTACATTGTGAGACCACAGGGGGAATTTACGTTGAGTGCTTTCTCATAGAGTCTTCAGTTTCTTGATGTGGGACAAAGGGGGATTGACGTTGAGTGTTTCCCCAGAGAGCCTTTTGTACGATACAAGACTATAGGGGGAATTGACAGTGAGTGCTTCCCCATAGAGTCTACTATTTAGCTGAACTAGAGGGGTGAGACTGTGTGTTCCTCCCAGAGGATTGCTAGTACTTATAGGTTGAACCATAAGGGTTAGGCTGTGAGAACTACCCAAGGGGGTTACCTTTGTTTTACATGTTGATTGTTTTATAGTTGTATAGTTTATATGCTAGACTGTAAATTGTAGCTGCTGTGTATTTCTTGTTTAATGTTCCTCTAATTTACTTTCCATGTATTCTTTGACTATTAGGCAAAGATCTTTGGGTGGTTTCATTCTGGGACATTGTCTCCCACCCTGTTTGGGAAATTATTTTGGGCCCCAGCAGACTATGTTGTTGCAAGTATAGATAAGGGAAAGCACCCTTCTACTTCAGGTGGTTGACTTGCTGTGGAGATGTATAGAATGGGGCCATGCTACATCTTGCGATGCTACAGGAGTTGTTGTAGCTTTAGTACATTGTGTTAAGTTGTATTTCAGCACGTTTTTGTGTTTCCCTCTTTCCTTATATATTTGTACCTACTGGATCATTATCATCATTGCTATATATTTATTCTTCCGCTATTTGGTTACAGTTATGTATTTTGTAACTACTTTTGCTATTGACTGTTGTTTTCGTTACCTTTTATACCTTACCAAATGAGGGCATAGTTTCCCCAATAACTCACACAAGCCCTCGCTGCTTGTCGGCAGCCACTGGCATTTAGGGATATGTGCTAGAGTTCATGTGGTGAACCGGGTACGGGGCACAAGTGGAGGGGCTCTGGATTCGGGTCGTTACAAAGTTGTATCAGAGGGTTTCTTTTCTCATGATATACTATTTGGAGCCTTTATCCAGGGATTGGATGGATTTGGTACTAGGTATTGAATTGTGCTCGGGAGTAGCTAACCCGTGTACAGGGAAAAGCCATACTACCTCGTTAATTGCAGTTTCTGGTTTGAGATTTTACAGTTGATATGATTTCACCTAGAGTGATCCACATACCCTGTGTTGTTATTTTCATGACTATTGTAGTTCTATTTCTATCACAACCCGATGAGATGAGGGTATTCCATCTCATGCATCATATAGTAACTTGTATAAATCACATGTCGTGCATTCTTTCCATGTCATCTAGGGTGCATTAGCGATTGCATGCTGTTGTGATAGACTTTGTGTAGATTATGCAAGTTGTTGTGATAGATGCTTGATAGAATCTATGCTGCCTTGTTAGAGGACTGTTGATATTATACTTTTCTTAAATTAATTCCAAGTTTTGATTCATGGGGAGTATAGGCCCTCACGAATCAGAATTTGGAACTTCCTCGCCTTGTTTTCTGTGATTTATGGGCTTCTGTGCAGTTTCTATGCTACTACCCAGGAAACACCCAGAATAAATGGCATGTACCTTTTGACTACATGTCATGTAGTTTTTAGACCATGTCACTGACCGTGTGAGAAGGGACATGCTGTTGTAGAATTAACTTCCAGAACACATCGTGTAGTTCAGAGCCGTGTACCCGGTTGTGTCACTAACAACACGTGTCGGGGAAGATCGAGTAGAACACACCGTGTTGTAAAGAAACACATTGTGTAGTCCTGTCCAGGTACCCGGCCATGTCACGAACAACAAGAGTCAGCATTACCTTCTCTTAGACACGCTGTGTTGTTTTCGGAACACACCGTGTAGTCTTGTTCAGGTACCCGTCCGTGTCACGAACAACACACGACAGTGTCACCATCACCTATACACACCGTGTTTATTCGGAACACATTGTGTAAGGTTCAACCATGTAGACGACTGTGTATTAAAAAACACGGGCCACCAAATCCTTCTCTAGTACAAGCTGTGTTTGCTCAGAACACACCGTGTAGTCTCAGGTTAAGTCGGACCGTTTGGGTTAGCTGTGTAAAGAGACTCGGGCAGGGGAATAGTTTTTAAGAACACGCCGTGTGTGGGGTCAACACGCAGTGTAGTTTGAGGTGTTACACGACCTGTAGGGAAGGGGTACATGCCCATATCAGTGGCTTAAGAAGACACGCCTTGTAGTTTTTATACACGACATGTAGTCGTGTTTTGTAAACTTGTGTGTTTTCCTTCCCCTATTCCCATTTTGTACTCTTGGGATCTGTGTCTTTTCTTCTACCGACTCATTGACACTAGACACACCTTTGGGGAAAAGGACATATAGTGTACGCTAGTATAGAGAGTTCCCTCTGGGGGATGCATTGTATTCTTTCTTATGGGATCTCTATGTCCTAGAGATGACAAGTTATGATGTCATCCTCAGGATGGACTGGTAGGTTCCCTTCCAGGAAATCGTCGACTGTTATCGCCGCAGAGTGAGTTTCATTTCACCAGAGGGTGAATCTTTTATTCATAGAGGGAAATGGGATGTTCAGGCGAGTCGAGCAGGACTCAAGAATCATGGGCTAAGAATGGTGACATCCCATATTTCCAGTCTTTATCTGGATGATCAGGGGACTTCTCAGTTGGACTTTACTCCAGTGTTAGATCTATTCAGGGATGTCTTTCCAGAAGAATTTTTGGGTTTTCCTCCGGAGCGTGAGGTAAAATTTTATATTGAGCTCGTGCTAGGAGTGGCACAGATGTCCATCCCTCCTTATAGGATGGATATTTCTGAGTTGTAGGAGCTTAAGAAGTAGTTGGAGGAGTTGTAGGCAAAGGGTTTCATCCAACCCAGTACTTCTCCTTGGGGTTCGCATATCCTGTTTGCGAAGAAGGTAGACGGTACCCTTAGGCTTTATGTGGATTATCAAATGCTGAACCAGTTGATGGTCAAGAACTGATATCCCTTTCTGAGGATCGATGACCTCATTGATCAGCATCGAGGAGCCTGGGTGTTCTCAAAGATCGAATTGAGGTCCGGTTATCATGAGTTGCGCGCTATACCATAAGATATACCTATGACAGCCTTCAGGAGCAGCTATGGTCTATAAGATTATATAGTCATGTCGTTCGGTCTAACGAACGCGCCTTTAGTTTTCATGGCACTGATGAATCGAGTGTTCCATCTTTACTTGGACTCTTTCATCGTGGTCTTCGTGGACGATATCTTAGTGTACTCTCACACTCGACACGACCATGCCACACATCTTGAGATTGTTCTGAGTACACTAAGAGAGAATCGACTCTATGCTAAACTCTCGAAGTTCCACTTCTGGATGGAACAGATTCAATTCATGGGTCATGTCATCTCAGAGAAAAGAGTATCTGTGGACCCAGAGAAGGTGAGATTTGTAGTCTCCTGGGAGCAGCCGAAGAATGTTTTTGAGGTACATAGTTTCCTAGGGATGGATGGATACTATAGACGCTTCATTCAGGGCTTCTCATGCCTAGGATCACCACTGACATGTCTGACCAAGAAGGGGCAGAAGTTCTTATGGTCATATTCTTATGAGTCAGCCTTTCAGGATCTAAAGGGAAGATTGACGCCGGCGTCGATACAAGTCTTTCCAGAGCCGGGCAACAGCTATACTGTCTATTGTGATGCTTCAGGTATCGGACTAGGCGTTGTGCTTATGCAGGGAGATGAAGTTGTTGCGTATGGGTCTCGGCAGTAGAGGCCACAAGAGAGGAACTACCCGACGCACGATCTGGAGTTGGCAGATATTGTTCATGCCTACGCTATTGGAGACACTATCTTCTGGGAGAGCACTTTGTGGTATTCACTGACCCCAAGATTCTCAAGTATATCTTCACTCAGCATGATCTGAATATGAGGCAGCGCAGGTGGGTTGAGTATCTTAAGTATTTCTATTTCAATCTTTCCTATATGCTGGGAAAGGGCAATGCAGTGGCATATGCGTTGAGTAAGAGAACTCAGATTCAAGCAATTCAAGAGGCCAGTAGTGAGTGTAACCTTATGGATCTGTTCTCTGAGATGCGTCTGGAGGTGCACAATAGATAGGGACAAACCTTCCTATCTTCTGTAGCTATTAACTCTATACTACTTTATCAGGTACGTATGAGGCAGCTATCAGACTCAGAAGGATTAGTCCTGTGGGAGAGTGTATCAGGAGAGTACTCTCTTCCTGGATGGACAATGGGTGAGGATGAGATCTTGGGTTTCCAAGGATGCGTATGGGTGCCGGCAGACAAACACGAGGAGCTGATGCAGGACTTTCATTCCTCAGTTTGGGTAGTTCATCCTGGCGTCAACAAGATGTATCGAGATCTTCATCGCCAGTACTGGTGCCTAGGTATGAAGAAGGATGTTGCTGGTTTTATCTTGAGGTGTTCTACTTGTCAGCAGGTGAAGGCGAAGCATCAGCAACCAACAGGCCTTCTACAGCAGTTACCCGTTCTGGAGTGGAAATAGAACAATGTCGTGATGGACTTAGTTACTGGATTACCGAGGTATCCTTGAGGGAACAATGTTGTTTGGGTTGACGTCAACAGGCTTACGAAGGTTTCTCACTTCTTGCCGATCAAGGAGACATTTAGTGTAGATGATCTGGGATGAATGTACATCCGAGAGATCGTATGTCTGCATGGAGTCTCACAATCCATTGTTTCAGACAGGGATGCGCACTTTACTTCTCGATTCTAGCAGGGAGTTCAGACGGCTTTGGGTGCCCAGGTACTTCTGAGTACGGTATACCATCCCTAGACAGATGGCCAGTCCGAGTGTATGATCTATGTGCTTGAGGATATGCTTCGAGCTCGCATTCTAGACATTGGTGGTTCTTGGGAGTAGCATATTCCTCTGTTGGAGTTCGCCTATAACAACAATTTTTAGGCGACTATATAGATGTCACCTTACGAGGCATTGTACGGTAGACCATGCTGATCACCCTTATACTGGCTGGAGGAAGGAGATACATATTTACAAGGACCTCATCTTGTTTAGGAGACTTCGGAACATATTGAGTTGATTCGGAAGAGGATGGATACAGCACAGTCTCGACAGAAGTCTTATGCTGATCAGTGGAGAAAAATTCTAGAGTTCGAGGTTGGGAATCAGGTTTTCCTATGTGTCGCACCGAGGATGGGACACAAGAGGATTCAGAGATAGGGTAAGCTTTCACCACGGTACGTCGGGCCTTTTGAGGTTTTGGAGAGAGTTGGGACGGTCGCCTATCGTTTGCAGCTACCCTAGAGGTATCGGGCCATGCAGAACGTCTTCCACATCTCTCAGCTCCGACGTTACTTTTCAGACCCATCTCATGTCTTTCAGACCGAGGAGGTTGAGCTCGATGTGGATGCATCATTTGAGGATCATCCCATCCAAATTGTTGATCGTTATAAGAAGGTTCTCTGTGGGCAGTCCGTCCCTCATGTATAGGTGCTATGGAAGCAAGGGTGAGTACAGGACGAGACCTGGGAGAGGGAGGCCGATGTAAGATCGCAGTGGCCGGAGCTGTTCGTGGTTTTTTGTTCTATGCCTAGCTAGGGAAATTTGGGGACTAATTTCATTAAGTGGGGAAGTTTGTAAGTACCCAAATCTTTTTTTCAGGTACGCCTTTCTTTTTTCTAGTGTTTTTGAGAAAAAGGGAGTTTCTGGAAATTTTCTAAGTACACGTAGTGTACTTTATGAGTACATGCCATGCACTCTATTCCCGCTCGAAGCCATGTGCTGGTCATGTTCGGGCCACACACACGGTGTGTAGGGATGATGTAGAGCTGATTTTAACAGAGTATGAAAAACCCTAGTACATTCTGTGTACTTTCATTTTTTTCATTAAACAGACTAGGGTAGAGCCTCACGCACAGAAAGGTCTTATTCTAGGTTACATTTGTCTAAGAGCGCCAAGGATCTGTGAATCTTCGACGAGCCCCCACATCTCTATCTGTTCTCCGATTCGAGCACTGTTGATTGTGTTGGAATCGCAGCGGTGAGTTCTACCTTCTTCTTGAGCCTTCATTTCCAATTCCTCCTCTTTCTCATGTTATCGTGGTTTTTTTGTTTCAGACATTTTCTCAGATCTATGATGTTCTAAGGAGAATCTGTCGTCGTGTTTCACATATATCGTTCTCCTAGAATCGAGGTAGGTTGTTTGTGACTTTCTGTAGGAAGTCCTTGAATATTTTGTGCAATTTTGCCAATTACCTTGAATGAGAATTGTGTGTTTTCCTGTTTTCCCCTGATTGATTGACTGCTTGCTTGATTTCTATATTAGAGGTTTACCTTTGTGAATAGATTAATTTTTTTCTGTACTCTGGATGTTTTTCGTACTTTATTTTCCTGTTAGTAATTGTGTCAATTGACATGCCTAGTTGTAGGATAGTGGAACTGTTGTTCTATTTTTCTACTCAGACTTAGAATTATAGCTAAGTAGTTCTTGAGGTTTACTTGGGAGATACATGCGTGCTATGCATGTTTATATTACATAGGGCTGATAGAACCTAGTGTATGGACCAAAGGGAGAATGGACATAAGGGCTTCCCTAGAGTTTCATTAATTTACGTTGTGAGACCACAGGGGGAATTAACATTTAGTGCTTCCTCAGAGAGTCTGTAGTTCCTCGACGCAGGCCACAGGGGGGATTGACGTTGAGTGCATCCCTAGAGAGCCTTTAGTACGATACGAGACTATAGGGGGAATTGACGGCGAGTGCTTCCCCAGAGAGTCTACTCTTTAGCTGAACCATAGGGGTGAGACTATGTGTGCCTCCGAGGGGGTTTCTAGTACTTATAGGTTGAACAATAAGGGTTAGGCTATCGGAACTACCTAGGGGGGGTTACCTTTGTTTTACTTGTTGATTGTTTTATACTTGTGTAGTTTATATGCTAGACTATAAATTGTAGCTGCTGTGTATTTCCTATTTATTGTTCCTGTACTTTACTTTCCATGTATTCTTTGACTATTAGGCATAGATATTTTAGTGGTTGCCTACTGGGACTTCGTCTAACATGCTTTTTGTGTCATGATTTTTGGCCCAAGAAGACTATGTTGTTATAGGTATAGATAAGGGAAAGGGCCCTTCTACTTCAGGTGGTTGAATTTCTGTGGAGATGGAGATCATGGGACCAAGCTAAGGCTTGCGATGCTTCTGGAGGTGCTGTTTCTTTAGTACTTTCTATTCAGTTGTATTTCAGCACATTGTTGTGTTTTCTGCTTTCCGTAGATATTTGTACCTACTACATCGTTATCATCATTGTTATATATTTATTCTTATTCTATTTGGTTACAGTTATGTATGTTGTTACTGCTTTCGATATTGATTGTTTTTTCCTTACCTTGTATACCTTACCAAATGAGGGCATAGTTTCCCCAATAACTCACCTAAGCCCTCGCTGCTAGTCGGTAGCCTCTGGCGTTTGGGGAAATGCGCTTGAGGTCAAGTGGTGAACCTGGTATGGGGAACCAGTGGAGGGGCTCCGGATTCGGGTCGTTAAATCTTCCATGTTTGTAATGAATTTAGAATTAACCCCTGAAATAATAAAAGTAGAGTTATCATTCCAGACTCCTTGTGGGATTATCCAAGCATCGTCAATGTTTAGAAACTCTAGTATTTTCATTAACGAGAAAAATATTATCACAAATCTAGTAGTCGTTCCCATGCTGGAATTCGACATTATACTAGGGATGGATTGGATCTCAATGTATAATTCTATGATCAAATGCAGAAGCAAGGAAATCTCATACGCTTTTAATTGAAAAATTAAAATTATCTTACAAGGAGATATATCTCATCCTGATCTATGTCTAGAAAAACCTCATATATTTTTATTTATGGAGTTTATCGATGAATAAGAATAAGGAAATGAGAGTTTAAGGATATAAAATGTCCCTATCGTCGAGGAATACATTACTGTATTTCTGGAGGAGTTATACAGACCACCCCTATAAAGAGAGGTAGAGTTATCCATTGAACATGTACCCGGATCTCATTTGATTTCAAAGACCCCATATAGGATAGATAATGTGAAGGTGGAGGAATTAATGAAACAACTCCAAGATCTTTTGGAGAAGGGTCTTATCGAACAGAGTGTGTCTCCTTGGGGAGAACCTGTTCTTTTTGTGAAGAAGAAGGATAGATGAATTCGACTATTCATTTATTATAAAGAACTGAATAGAATCACAGTGAAGAAAAAATTCCCTCTTCCACGAAATTATGACTTATTTGACAAAATTTTTGGGGCTAAATTCCTCTCTAAGATTGATCTTTGATCTGGTTGTCATCAATTGAGGGTGATGAAAGAAGATATTCCAAAAACTGCCTTCTGATCAAGATTTGGGAATTATGAGTTTTTTGTTATGCCCTTCAGACTGACTAATGCACCTACTATTTTTATGGATTTGATGAATAGAGTGTTTAAGGAAAACCTTGATAACTTTGTGGTAGTTTTTATTAATGATATAATGATATATTATAAAATTTTCTAGGAGCATGAGGATCATATAAGGTTTATTTTGCGAACTCTATGGAATGAGATGCTTTTTATAAAGTTCAGAAAATGTGAATTTTTGTTCTAACAAGTTTCTTTCTTGGAGAACAGTGTAACCAATGAAGGAATCACAATTGAAACTGTAAAGAAAAAGGTTGTAAAGGTGGGGCCTCATCCTAAAACAATTATAGAGATTCATAGTTTCCTTGGATTAGAAGGATATTATATGAGGTTTTTTAAAAACCTTTCCCGGATTTATAATCCATTGACCAAGTTAACTCAAAAAGAGGACAAGTTCATCTGGACAAAGCAATGTGAGGAATGATTCCAAGAGATGAAGAAGAGATTGGTTATTATACTTGTGTTAACTGTAACATCAAGTGGAGAAGGATTAATTATTTTAGTGATGAATTTATAAAAGGTCTTGGGTGTGCCCTCATAAAAAATGAAAAATTCATTTCTTATGCATCTCGATAGTTGAAGACTCATGAGCAGAACTATCCTACGCATTATCTGGAGCTGGCTGCAGTCATTGTTTATCTGAAGATATGGAGGCACTATCTTTTTTAGGATAAATGTGATATATACACAAACCATCAAAGTTTAAAATATATTTTCACACAAAAGGAATTGAAAATGAGACAAAGGAGATGGTTATAACTTCTTGAAGACTATGATTGTTCAATTAATTATATTCCAGAAAGAGAAAACAAATTCGCTGATGCATAAAGATGGAAAGACCCAGTTGTTCTGTCCTTGAGGGGATTCAAAGATATCCTTTGATCAATTACCTAGTAAATATGGACATGGGAATTACAAAGGAAGGGACATCATCAAACCTAATACAAATGATTTCTCAACCGTTATTACTAGAGAAGATCAAGAAAGATCAGAAATAACATCCTTTGTTATAGAAGAAGTTTGAGGCTATGAAGGATGGGAAGTTTCCTGATTTCAATATTGATCAAGAAAGTGTATTGAATTTTGTACAAGACTACATGTTCCATCTATTCTGGAAATAAAGAAGGATCTGATGGATGAAGCTCATAACTCTACCTTCTATATACATCTGGGAAGAATGAAAATGTATAGAGACCTCTGTGATCATTATTGGTGGGATAATATGAAAAGGGAGATTACTGACTACACTACTAGGTGCCTGGTATGTTATCACGTGAAGGCAGAGCGACAAATTCCTAAATGGGTATTGCAAACACTTCCTATACCAGCATAGAAGTGGGACAGCATCACAATGGACTTTGTCACTAATGTTCCATGAACTTCTAATGGAAACAATGTGATATGGGTTATTGTGGACCGTATCACCAAGACAACCCATTTTATCTCTATTTGGGAATATTTCTCTCTTGATCAAAATTCCAGGATTTACATAAAGAAGTGGTAAGGCTACATGGAGTTCTAATTTATATCATATATAATCGTGATCCAAGGTTCACATCAATACTTTGGAGAAGTCTTCAATATCATTTGATCACCGAATTGAATTTTAGTACTGCCTATCACCCCCAAACTGATGGTCAATCTGAAAATACTATTCATACACTCGAGTATATGCTCAGAACATGATCAATCGAATTTAAAGGTGGATGTGATCATCATCTCACATTAGTTGGGTTCTCTTACAACAACAGTTTCCACTCGAGCATTCAAATGGAACCCTATAAAGCTCTATATGGGAAGCCATGTAGAGCTCAATATTTTTGGGATGATGTTGGTGAGAGAAAGCTTCTTGGGCCTGATCTTATGAAAGAGATAACAGAAAAGGTCTGTGCCATCCGACAACACCTTAAGGAAGCTCAGAGTCGGCAAAAGTGCTATACCGACAACCGTCAAAGGGACTTGGAGTTTGGCATTGGTGATAAAGTCTTTCTTAAAATCTCACCATGGTAGAGAGTCATGAGGTTTGGGAAGAAAGGGATGCTCAGATCTAGGTGCATTGGCCCCTATGAAATCGTTGATCGCGTAGGAGCAGTGTCTTATCAAATTGAACTTCCTCCAAATCTAGCAGAAGTTCATGATCACTTCCACGTATCCCTCTTGAGGAAGTATATACCTTACCCTTCACATGTAATAAATACAATGGTGGTACAACTAGAACATGACCTCTCTTATGAGGAGCAGTTGGTGGATATCTTGGATCGTAGGGAAAAGGTTCTACGCAACAAGACAACCCACTTATTTAAGGTGTTGTGGAGGAACCAAAAATGTGATGATGCCACATGGGAACCATAGGAGTATATGCGGCAGAAGTATGAACACCTTTTCTCTTATGGGGGTACGAGTTGAAATTTCAGGGACAACATTTCTTAAGGGGGGAATAATGAAACAACCTAAACTTTTGAATAATATATGTTTCTGTAATTTTTGTGTTATTTTATTATACTCAACATAACTATATCATTTAATTAATGAAGTGAGTATAATTAAAATGAGACCGTTGGGTTTCGACTGTAATATAACTGTTGGTTAATATAAATGTTGGAAACTATACTCTTAACATTATGATTATTTTTTATAAATACAAATGGACATTTTTAATTAATATAGAAAGTTGAGTTGATGGCCTCATCAAGTCGACTCGGGCCATATGAATCCCATCTATTAGAGCTTGGGAAGGAGGTTACGTCACTAGGATTTTTTCTAGTCCAATCCCAAGTTGAGCTTCACCATGTGAAGCTTGAATAGAATTTCCTTCGGGAGAAGTTCAAGCTGATAAAAATCAACACTCAGGAAATGTTGTCTAAGCCACCCCAAGATTCTATCACCATAGTACACCTTACTCTTAGGTCCTGCGTAGGTGTTTGAAGGTGTTATGTAATGAGGCCATAGATACTTTTTGTAATCCTTTTGTATAAATAAAATTGTCAGTTCTTATTATAGTAAAATTTTTGTATTTAAAATGTCAAAATAAATATTGGATGAATTTATATAAGTTCCATATTATTGGTGATTTTTAAAAAAAAGGTATTTTAAAATATTTTTTTATACATTAAATAATTAATAATGTGAAATTATTTTCCAAAAATGTTCTTATACTATTGTTATCATTAAAAAATTTAGAGTATAATAAGATCAACTCAATTTATCAGTGAATTGTGAAGTATGAATAGATATATTACCCTTATGACTAGTGATGTGACCAATATAATAGTAACCTCACTTAGGAATGCATAAAAAAATAATTTATTCTTCTTATTTTGTAATGTGAAACTAAAGCATTGATAAATAACTATTTCAGAAATTATTAGTTAAGTATTAGTATTTTTAGGTAAATAGTGTTTTTACACAAAACAATATCTCATAATTAGAATTTTTTTTGTAAAATTGAGTTCATTTTTGAATTTAGATCATCAATATTAGGTTAGGGTGAATTTATGAGATTTTTATAAAATGTTTTGTTTTTTGTTGAATAGTAAAAATATTATTTTGAGTTTTAGTACGTTTAATGATATCATTAATGAGGTAATAGTGATGTAATAATTATGGTAGACTTGTGTAAAGTATTATATGTTATGAGGTGTCCCAAGTGTCCAATACCATGGGAAAATACCATGGGCAAGCCCATGGTTTTTCAAATACCACCGATGAGGTGTCCCTTAGAAATTAATAAAATATTCCCTCACTTTTGCAAAAATACCAACCCATTCCTTGATTAATTTAAAACAAAATCCCCACCCCCCCCCCCCAACGAAGATCTGTTCATTTTACCTCCCAAAGAGTCTTCCAAATGTTCTCTCAAGCAACCCAATGTCCAAACCTTTGATATTTTGATGTTACTCTTCAAGGTAAGGGACCCTTTCATCCTCCTCTTTTAGTAATAATTTCTCTTATGTTATGTCTTATAGTTTAAATTTTATTATGTGGGGGTATGTCCTAATATATCCTTATTTATGTCCATTTAATTTCCAATTGATTATATACCCTTTCCTATCTCACCAACTGGTTTTCAAAAATATTAAGTGACGTCGTTAGGCTACCGAATTTTTGTAAAAGAAATTGCATCTTCTCTTTTCTTTGATGTTTCCTTTTCATGTGGAATGTCATCAAACATCCATACCATGATATTATTTAAATTTTATTATATCCCTATACTGTATTTGGAGTTATTTATGATTGTTTTACCCATGTACCATCTCTTTTTTATGTTTTCTATAACCATGTTATATAGCCATTATGTTGTAAAAATTTCGTCTCAAAATCCCTCTCTCTTTTTCTCATGAAACTCTCTAATTTTATTTGTATGAATACAAAACCTATTTAGTTTCTAGGGGTATTAATAAAGACATAAATATTATAGTTTTGATTCTGGAATTGACATATAGAAAACCTCATTCTTTTTCAATGGATTAAAAATTACATAACAACTAATTTTTTAAGCACTTTTAGAACATCATGATTCTGAAGTGAAACCCATTTCTTTTACTATCTATATGTTATTTCTGAAATGTATGATTATTATATATGTATATCACATGAAAATAAATACATATTAAGGGTTCACCCTAATACCTCCCTATTTCAATGGGTAAATAATTTAATCTATATAGATGACATGTTTCACGATACCTTGGTGAATAACCATGGTAATTTTTATGACACCTTGGGGATGAACCTTGGTGATATGTTAATAAATGTATAAATTAAATTTTGTAGACACATATTAAAGTTATGATTCATGTTATTTTTTATGATATTCCTCTTCTTCCATTGATCATGTCTTTATTTTTTTCATCAATTTCTTATTGATATCACAAGTAAAATAATTCCCTTACTTTCCTTACTGGGCATTATGCTCACCCTTTCCTTTGATTTATGTATCCAGGTTATGAGATGCATTAATTTTACTTAGTATGAACCTATTATAAATACTTACAAGTTTATTAGAATAATGTTTTGTGATTTCTTCTATATTTTTCCTAATTTACAAGACACAAGACTTTAAAGATCCTCAGTTTTTAAAATGTAATGAAATGTTATGTAATAAAAATGTGGGATGCCATAAAAACAATATAAACTACAATAAATATATCCTAATTTAATTACTTTTTATGATGTATCTAGTTACATTATGAAAATTAAAATCATGAATATCCTTTATTTTAATATTCTCTAAATTAGTTTTTGATATGTTTCTTCTTGAAAGACTACTCATGATATTTTAAATAATTTTAGAAGTTACACATTGTGGTATAGATAGGTTGAAAATAATAATCATGGAATATTGAAACATGTGTATCAGGACTTCAAAATATTAAAAAATAATATTTCAAATCAATGTTTATATTGATCCACAAGCATTATAAATAGAGTGATTTCACATGGTTGATATTTGGGAAAACTAACATGGTTGAAATTGTTCTTAGATCACTATTAAAGAAGTGTCATGCCAAAAGGTAGACATTTATAAAATAAATCAAATCAATGCGTAAAAAATTGATGAATTTTTTGGTTCAATTTTTCAATATGTATTACATTTGAAGAATATTTATACTGAAGAGAAAACTAAATTGAAAGGTGTAACATAAAATCTTTAAATATTACTTCATATGACTCTTTTAATTTTGAGATATAGAAAAGTAAAAAAGATGAAGTATCTTAACTTGTTAAAGGATTATAAAAAGAAATGAAAAGAAATACAGGTTTCAAAATATAATTTAGGAGATACTATCAGATATATTATTGAAATGGAAATAAGAAAGGTAGCCTTAATTCTAATTTAATACATCAAATATCTATTGGTATAAATTTACAAAGAAAGGAAACAAAAAAAATGATTGTCCTACACTGATGAATAAAACAAAATATAAAAATATTTTCAATAAATTGAATAGATCATTTGTTGCGGGACATACCTACACTACAGAATCTATCTTATGAGTATATTCTAAATCCATGAATTAATCTTTCATTTTGTGTTTTATGACAACAATTAATGAGTCTGGTGATTCTTTTTTTTTTTGAATTTGATTTTAATGATGAATATGATAATTAGAAACTGATTATTTATAAATTGAATAAAAATATTAAAAAAATTCAAAGAGATATTATTAGAATTTATAAGTTATATAAGGAACTTAAAGTAAGTAATATGATTTATTTTGGTAAAATAATGTTCTTTATCAATAAAATGAGAATCTAAAAATAAAAATTCTAATATTAGTTAAAAATAAAGTGATGATTTAGATGTTATTCAAAAGGATAATAAAAACAATCATAAAGTGAATGAAATATTAAAGGAAAGGCTAATGAATTTTGTTTAGGAAAACTATGCTAGTGAATTCTCTGTAGGATATCAATAGTTATTCCAACACACTAAAGTATATATTTATAAATCTCTTTCATGTAGGATTCCTATTAATACATTTTTAATATATAGGTAGGTACTGAAGAATACCTTAATAAATCCTATTGATCCAAAAATTACATGGGTACCAAAATTTTCTACTAATTGATTATTCAAGAAACACAACCAAGAAATCTCTAAAATGATGTGTGGTATATTGGTAGTTGTTGATCAAGGCATATAACTTAAGACCCATCAAACATAATTTCCTAAAACAGATGTGGTGGAGGAATATTCAATTTTATAGATAATTCTAATGAAAATGTAAAAGGATTTATTGTTGTTTGTATATCAAATTCTTCTATTATTAGTAAATTTTTGTATGTTTATGGATGACATAATAACCTTGTTAGGATTTATTAATTATGTGATGATTCCATGAATGTTAAATTTTATAATGATTAATGAATTGTTTTAAATATGATTTTATATTGTTTTATAATAACAACAAGGTGAATATTTATTTTTTCATCCTCACTGAGTTAATACTGAAATATGTAAAGTATTTAAATGTCATATAGGTTGATAAAATACTATTAAACAAGTGTCTTGAGAATGTATACATCAAGATACTTTATAATTCTATAAAGAATGAAATCGTAATCCAATTTATTGAATATAAAGACGATATATATTATATTAATGCTTTTTGAATAATGGCACAGAAACACATGGATTTATTTATACTGGTCAAGAAAGTAAACACCATCAAACCACCAATGCTTTTTTATCTTGATATATTTGGACCAACTCATATTTACATCCTTGGAATAAATAAGTGTTCATTTTTTATTATGGGCAATAATAAAATATTTACTTTGGTATATTCTCTGTATTTCAAGAGTGAAACTTTTATAATATTTTTTATTTATATAATTCAGTTTATAATGGGAAATGTTTTATTTCTATCTCAATTAAATTTTATTTATGAGGATAATTTCATAACCTATACTTTGATAATTTTTGATGAAATTAATGATTACTCTTATAACATTTCATCTATCAGGACTCCACAAAAAATAAATCAGTAGAGATGAAGAATATGACACTTCATGAACTGTAACGAACTATGCTTAGTGAGTATGAGTTACCTAGATATTTGTTGTTAGAATATACTAATTAACCTTATTATGTTTCATATTGTTAGAACCATTATCAAGAATACTCACTATGATTTGTGGTAAACTGAGAAACTAAATGTTATTTATTTAAGAGGTTTTGGATATAACTAAGGTAGTTTGGATATATTTGATGAAAAATATGATAAATATATTTTTTCAGATTTTTTAATATAATTAATACTTATAGAGTTTATAATAAAATTAACATGGTTGTTTAAGAATTTTTTCATATCAAATTTGATGAAAATGGTTCTATGTAGAAGCCTACTAAAGAAGAGAATATTTATGAAGTCATTAGAGTGTTCAATTTTATAGATACTCTATCTATTGAAAATTAAAATCAAGTTGTAGATGCACCAGTTGAGGGGGATAATATATCAAGTTAATAAAGAATTTGAAAAGAAAATCAATATCATCCTATTGAAATAGAGATTGATAATTTAGACTCTAGAGCTCAAACTTGATGTTCAGTAAGTAACTTTCATGTACACTATGCTTTATTTTCACAATTTATTCTAAATAATGTCATAAATGAATTTGAATAACTGAATTAGGTTATCGAAATTTAATAGGAGATTAATAAATTTCCAAGTAATGAATTTTAGGAATTGGTTGAACCACTTGGAAATCATTAACTGATTGGAACTAAATTTATTTTTATGAATAAACTTGATGAATCTTTCCATGTTTTAAGGAATATGGCTATAATGGTTGATGAGGGTTATAGTAAAAAAAGGAATAAATTGAATATTTTGATAATTTCACACTATTTACATGATTGAATTCCATACATATTTTACTATATTATGCATCTCATCAAGGATTCATGATATAACAAATTTATGTGAATATTTCATTTCCTAATGGATTTATTTTATGGGATTTATATATTGAAACGCACTAAGATTTGAGCATCAGGAGAAGAAAAATCATGTTTTCAATATTTCAAAATAACTTTGTGGATTTGATATACCTTTTGATATATTGGTATTTAGTTTTACTGGATACAATTATGGGTGATAATTCATTAACCATGTCCATTTTTGAAGAGCCTTCTTCAGCATTCTTGAGAAAAGAATTTTGAAGTGAGGTATCATTTTATTAGAGATGATGAATATAAAGGTGAAATCAATTTATAGTTTTTCATATTGAAGAATAACATATTCATATATTTAAAAACTTTTATATACTATAAATTTTTAAAACATTAAATATTAATTTAGATTGATGTAATTGGGATTTCATAATAGTATCTCAACATGGATCTACTTATGAATAGTTTAATGATGAATATTCATTAGGTTATTTTATTTATAAATGATTTTACATTTTTTTAAAATATTATATCTATTATTTAAAATTCATTATAAAATTTTTAACATGTTTTTTTTGTGGATCATTATATATAATTTCCTTTTATAGTGGTTACATATTAAATTTACCATTTAATTTTTTATTTACATTGTATTATTAATTTTTGGTTATTTTTTGGAATAATTTGTTTATTTATTAATTTTAGTGTTAATTATTCTTTAGTGGTTATCATAAGGGTAAATAATGTTCTGTTATTTTAGTATTTTATACTAATTTTATTTAATATTTTATTATATTTTTTACCTTTTCAAAATTGTATTGGGATGTTTAGGCTTTGTAATTATCATAAAGGGGAAATATATTGAGTATCCCCTTAAAACTATGACTTAAGGGTCTTTATAATTATATATTTCATGTCACTTTGATAAATTTTATTAATAACTATTTTTCTCACATCATATGGTAATTTATTGGTATTTATTATTATTTTATTATTATTATTTATTAATATTATTCTAGGAGTTATTATTATATTTCTCATATTATTTGTTGAATAAATTTTCTTAGTACATGATATTATGTATGAAGTTCAATATATTACATATTTTGTTCAGATGATGGAAATATATTTTGTATGAGAAAATATGTTTAGTATTACAATATTCACAAAGGAAATAATTTTATATATCAGAGGAATATTTCATATATATTATAAATTTAAAATTTAGTAAAGTAAATAATAATACGTATAGGAAGATATTTATTTAAGATTCCTAATTTGGAAACATTCTCCAAGGAAATTATCTTACATGTTGAGAAAATATTTTACATATGATGATTTGAAGAATATTTCATATTATATAATTGGAAAAGGAAATATATTATGTATCAAGAATCTTATTTATTGACGGATACTTATGTAAGATGTCTAAGTATATAATTTTATCAATGTACATGGCTTGTATATATTGATTGTTTTACTTTTATATATTGTTTGTTTAGAAAACTTGTCTAAGTATTAACCCTTATATATTAATTTCTACCCTTATATATGAATATTAAACCATTTTTTATTAATATATGGAACATATATATTATTTCTATGGATAATTTTTATGAGTATAAAACCTTTACATATTAGATTTTTTACTATTATATATTATAGGTCTACACTTATGGTCTTATATTTTGAAATGGTTTTTTACTTTTTTTATATAATATAGTAAAAATTTACACTTACATATTCAAGGAAACTACTTTTATTAATTTAGTTAAATTATTTCAAAATTTATATAGTCATAACTTAAATACTTTGAATAAACTCTTTCAAGATGTAAATTGTTATGATTTATAGGATTATTATTAATCATAAGTCCCGATTAATAATTGATTCTATTTTAGTATGACGCGAGGAGATCATCACACAATGGTAATACCTAAATATTCTATATGGATTTGGTATTATTTTTCATAGAAAAACTAAGGATATTTTTTAAAATATTTAAATGACTATTTCAAGTGTCCTAAATTTAGAAGATGATTTTGAATCCATTTATATGGGAAATCGAATATCCAATGGATATGAGGATTTAAATATGATTATTAGAAGATTTATATAAAAATAGATATTGAAAAAAACTCGAAACATGAGACAAACTTTGGAAATATTGTGATCAAAATAGTCATTATACGTATATTATTGAGATAACATCATTATGCTATGACTTATTATCAGGTTTGATCAAGCTACAACATATGTTTAAAGTCCATCTATCTAAATCTTTTTCTTAGTTTTGGGATTTATTTTCTCTATATATTCTATCGTACTATACTTGTAATGTGTTTATGCTTCCACAAACAAAATAAATTATTTTATTTCTTATACCACCATAAATGTAATGTTTCTATAATTGGTTGTAACTTCATGGAAAATGGTATGTTTTTAATTGTTTTTTCCTCTACTAGAAACTGTATTTTTTTAATTGGGTTGTGACACCCCTTCAATATTAATGTTTATTTAGTGTGCACCATACCCCTCAAGGTTCATAGGGGTGTGAAGAATAGATATAGGATCTTTGTTATCTAAACTACTATAAAAATCACTTATGTTCTTTTTTACCATTAGTGTTTTTTTAAATCAAAATTATATTCAATACACCCCCACCCCCCTCATGTCTTGACTCTCGACCATCTATTCATCTAGGTAAATATTTTTATATTACAATGGCCATATAATTATTTATTATAAGTTTTATACAATGGGGAATGATAAATGTTAAACAATAAAAATAGTATAGTCACTATTATAGAAGAAGCAATCCACATATCTGTAACCATGGATAGAAATCCAATTCAAGTGAATATTTCATATTTTTGTATCATAGAAAGAATATGGTAAATGGATTATACAACATTTTAAGTGATAATTATTTTATGTGAATGGGTTAATAACTTAGGTGTAGTTAAATTATACATTTTTGGGTTCATTAAAGTGAATTTTAATAAGTAATGGTATAAGGATGAACTATTCATAATGGAATCATAGGAAGTATAATTATTTTATACCAAATATCATGAAAACAAAAATTGTTCAATTATTCTATTGACTATTAAAAAATATTAGACGGTAAAATTAAAATTTCACTAAGGATAAACATTTTATTGGGATTTCATAGTTATTTAAAAATTGTCTCAATGTAAATGGTGTCTTGTATGTGATATGGGACCAAAAGGAGGGTATTTTAATACTTTATAGAGGGGATAAATCTGCTCAACCTTTAAAAAATATATAGTTCAATGAATTAATAAAATATCAATTTTTAGTTATATATATATATATAATTTTTTTGTCATAATATTATGTGATTGCTACAATATTTATATAATCTAAGTAAAATTTTTAACTAGTTTGTTAGATAATATATTCTTTACCTATAGATTCTACCAATCTTAAGAAAAACCATAGTGGCGTTGCTGAAATTGAGTAAATGTTAGAAGGTAAAAAACATTCTAGAGTTGAGAAATAATTTAAGGTTTAGAAAGTGAGAATAAGTAATATGGTTGAAAAAATGAAAGATAATCCAAGAGTGATGGTTCTAGTAAAAAATATTATGTCTAAAACTAAAGGTGAAAATTTATAGGTTGGATAGAATTCACATGGTTAATTTATTGCCCCTAAAAAACCAACTTTCAAAAGATACATTGGGGTTAATACCCAAATAAATTTATTTATTGATATATATACATGGAACTATGTTGTGCCTATATTGAAAAAAAAATCAAAATAAATTGAGGTAACATTATGATAAAAATTCTTTATATTACCAATAAATTATATAATGAAATATTGATTTACTCTTTATTATCCATTGAAAGTGAATTTATATTCAAATATTTAGTGGAAAATTTTTTAACTAATGGTCACTAGATTGGCTCATAATGTATATCATTAACTTATTATGAAACATTATTTTACTCTTATTGAGGGGAATGTAAAACACAAACAACGAACTATATACACACACATCATAATCCAAGAAACCTATGGAGTTTTCACTAGTCATATGGAAGATAAGTCATTTAAGTTACATTATAAATAGTATTATTTTATTTTAAATTTCTTGTATTAATCACTTTGCTTCATAATTACTAGTTTATCAAATAAAAAAAGAGTGTGTAAAATAAACATCATGTGTCAAAACCACCATACCTCTATCATAAAAAAAGGATGGGGTATGCTTCACTTGAATTAGACAGTGATTTTTTTTAATCTATATTAAAAATTTTATTTCAAATGAAATAATAACTTAATTATGTTCCACTATTTATATACAAATTATTTAATTAAATTCTTCATCTACTTTTTTTTATTTCATGTTCTATGGAAGGAGGATCATATAAATAAAAAAGGGATAAATTGTAGATGAAAACACACAAAAGGTAAGGGAATCATGTGTTAATATGCTAGAATTTTTTTTCAGATTTGAAATAGTATTACATAATAATGAATAATTATTTTCCAATATTTATTATCTATTTTAGACATAAGAATATTTGTATACTATAGCTGATGAATGATTACTTTCAGAGCATTTTACATATCTATAATTATATGGTCTCATTAGAGGCGTTGGTTCTGGAGGTTCCCCTTGTGAATACTTTGAGAAAGATAATAAATAAGGGAATAAAGATGAAAAAATGAAGAATATATACACTCATATAGAAACTATAAAGGGAATATTTAGTTATAATATT
This sequence comes from Viscum album, assembly GCA_963277665.1. NCBI lineage: Eukaryota > Viridiplantae > Streptophyta > Magnoliopsida > Santalales > Viscaceae > Viscum > Viscum album. The sequence continues at coordinate 625,598,968 of OY728134.1, read as the reverse complement.
GAACTAATAATCTAGTTTCTTAAAAGGGTTCAGTGAGGTGAATCAACACAACAACATCCACAATGAGAAGAGAGACACACCCTTAGTTTTGAGGCTATCAATTCCACTCAATGACTTAACTTTAACTAAGGTAATTAATTTATCCATAATAGTTTCTACTAAATGTGAACCAAATAATTTCTCATATATTTATATTACTAAAATTATACATGATTAAATTGATTGTAATTTATATCAATCATAACCCACTGATTTCCTGGTTTTGATAGGTATAATGTACAATATCCATGGTGATATTCTATACAATATTGATTCTTTTTTTATTGTAAAATTATATATGGTGAAATTGACTATGATTTATATCTCTCATCACCCACTAATTACCTTATTGTTATAGGTGCAATATAAAATATAAAAGGGTATATTCAGTCCAAAAAAGCTACTAAAAGATTATGTGACTGTAGGTATTCATGTATCTCATGAGCCGACTATCGAGCTACATATTCGCCTTGATGGTCTTGATGTTAAAATGGTCAAACATGCTATTATAAATGTCATATAATGGATGTTTATTCTAATAAATATAAATAATTATAATTAAATATATCCTTTCTAAATTAATTTATATGTAAAACCTTTTATAATTAATGAAAAATGTTCTAAAAAGAGGTATGTTATTATAAAAGGAAAAACAGAAGTGAAAATAGAATGTCACGTCAAGATGATCAAAAGGATTGACTAAAATATTGAAAGGACCTAATGAGTGTAAGTTTACACTAAAAAATTCACTTCTATATTTGTCAATTTTACATGTTAATGTAGATACAACATATCAAAATATAAATATAGACTATATTGAATATGAAGAAAAAATGTATAGAGAGGTCATTACAGAAATGATTGGTTTTAAAATTCTAAATAAAAATTTCAATCAGGAATGGTTGAGCCTTAGTTATGAATATATAAATTTCATACAATTTCATAATTTTTTTGCCAATAATTGATCTACTATGTTAATTATAGTTTAATATTATTCAAATTTTATATATGAATTTATATCACACCAATATAAAGGGATAAACATGTAATGAAAATTTTAGATTCTTTATTCCTCATATGACTCTTATAGAAACAAATCAATATAAGAAGATTTAATTTTAGTAAAACATAGCAATTAGTCATAGTGTATTACAATAAAATAACAAATGACATGATCTTTTTAATACTTTAAATGAAGAGTTAAACCTCTAGAATATAGTTGTATAAACAATATTTTCATTTTTTACCATTTCTTATTTATTTTTTTAAGACTCCCTAGATGCTCATTTAAATCAATTTGAATAATCCAAAAATATAAATTTTGGATCCAATATGTCTGGATACCAAAAAAATCATCCACACATGATGTCCATTATGAATTTATAATACAATACATTCAACATTTTAAAAGCAAATATCAAATTGTACTTTCTGTAGTATACTCTAAAAATAATTTTATTACAACATGGAGTAATTCATTTATCATTAAAACCATGGTATGAGGATTGAAAATGAACACAGGAAAAATATTAATTTCTACATCTGGATAATTATTAAGGTATATATAGGAGTATTTCACTATAAAAACCAATATCAAAATAAATTATTAATTTTTATCAATGTTTTTATAGTATCTGTGTCAAATTCGTCACATATATTATGGTTTTTATATTTTTAAATTTATTAAATATATCATATTTCATCCATAAATTAACATCCCCAAAGATATTTTTTGAAATATAATTTCAATTATAATAAAAATATTTATTAACTATTTAATTATCTATATTTTTTCATCACTACAATAACTTTTTAAAATCAACATATTGAAAAGATGAAATAGGTTTGTATCAAAAATTATGGGAAACTTAACTGATTTTACAATGTTTGTAGACAACATAAATTGGTGGTTTCCAATCAATGTTTCTAATGTTTTTAATTTCATCAAGATCATGAAGAGGTTATTTATCTATAGATTATTTAGTTAATTTTTGTGTCATTGAGTTTCATTATTAGTAAAATTTATTTCAATTCTATGTGATTATAATCAACTCAAAAGACCTAAAATATTAAATGAATTATATAATGAAAATAATAGTGTTGATTGAAAAGGGGTGCAAAAATTGTGTGTTTTCAATTAAAAAGTTAAATTTTTCTTTAAAAATGTTTGATGTTTATTCAAAAATTAGAATATATTCTCAGATTTGTCATAATGATTTGGAACGGCTATTGGTTATTCATTCTTGACATATAATAAAAAACCAAATTTCATTCTAACACATGGTGGACAACATTATGACTGCAGTGCATGTTATTAGTTTAAAAGAAACATTTTAACTCAAAACATGTTTTATAAACTAAACAACTGAGGATATACACTCATATTATCTTAATAATTATGGAAAATTATCTTTTGTGATTAATAGGAATTAACCACACATCAATAAAAGATGTCATGTTGTTGGTATGATTGGAAGTGTATGTTTTCATTTAGAAAGAACAATTTAGTTCAACACACATGTTAAATACTAAAAACCATGAAAATGTGATCATATTTTCATTATACTGTATAAAAAACATAATTCATTTATGGATTTTAGGAACTATTTAAACATCAATATAACACACTATGTGGTTGATATGATTCAAATTTCATGTTTTCAATTAAAAAGTAACCAGTTAGCTCAGAATACACATAATATACTCAAAACTGAACAAACATGCATAGATTGTCTTGATATATTATGAAAAGTAAGGATAATTAATATGTAACATTTATGAAATAACCTCACATCAATCTGACACATGGTGTGTTTAGTGTGACTGAAAGTGTATGTTTTAGGTCTAAAAGAAATATTTAAGTTCAAAACCCACATCACAACCTCAAAATTAAGAAAACACACTTGTATTGTCTTTATAATTTAAGAAAATAATATGGGATTCATATTTTTCATGAAATAATTAAAAAAAATTCATAATATGACACCATGTTGTAGGTATTATAGAAAGTGCATGTTTTCATTTAAAATGGAAATTGAATTCAAAAATGTTCATCACGGACTCTAAACAAAAAAAAATTGGATTATCTTGATGCTTTATGAAAAATATTTCTCAGTATTTTTTGAATTATAATATCAAACCAAACATAATTTTGATATTTCATATGGACAGTATAACTAAAAGTGTGTAGTTTCAATTTAAAAGTGAAATTATAATTCAAAACATGTGTCACAGACTCAAAACTGATAGAAATCATTTATATTTTCATGATAATTTATAATAATGATGAATAATTCATTTGTGGCATGTAAGAATTAATCTCACATAATTCTTGTGATGACATGTCACTGGTATGACAAAAAGTGGTTGTTTTTATATTTCAAAGTGAAATTTTAGTAAAAAATGTTTATTTATATTATCTTTTTTATTTATGTTTTATTTATATATTATTACATCATATTTATGTTTTATTGTAACACCATGAGATTTTAAAATAGAAACATCACATTCAATAGTGTATATGAAACGCAACACCAAGATTAAAAGAGAATGTAACACCCTAGTATTTTATTGTATGTTTTTTTAATTAAATTAAATCTCTTTTATAGCATTCTGTGCACATAACCCGAAAATTTTAAAAGAACACAATGTTCAATGGCATATACTACAAGAAACATTGAGTACCATCAAACCGTGAAATCTGATTTAAATTAGACCATTATAACCTAGCCTCTAAAATGGTGGGTATGAATAGTATTAAACAAATTATTATATATATATATATATATAAAGTACCCACTCATTACAAATTTAATTATCAATTCTTATTAAATATTTAATCATTTTTCAGTAAATTTATTTTAAGCTGTAGATATATGTTTTCTTCAAAAATGATTTTTATTGAGAAAATATATTAACTAAATTATAGAATTTATATAAACTATATTTTATAAAAATAATATCATTTTTATAATCTTTGTATCAAAATTATCTTAGGATGAAATTTTTGGATTTTTCTAGAAAATAATTATTTTCCAGTGAATAGGGAAAAATACTTATTTTTATTAGAAACTATGTTTTTGTTTCCACCATTTAAAAAGATACATTTTATTTTAAAATGGTTTAAAATTAAAATTATTTATATTAAATTATAAATAATCCAATTAAATTCATTATAATTAATTTCATGGTTGAATTTGGTATAAAAACATTGTTATACCTGAAATGAATATTTTTCAGAAAAACTGCTTTTCATTGTGTTTTTACAATTTAATTTTAAATTAAATTATGAGAATTATATTTTTTAAATTTTAAAAATTTGATTCCATATTTTCATTCAAGAGTTCTAAATTTATTAAATAGACCCATTTTATGTTTGTTTAATATGAATAGTAACATTAGAACTTTTTTTACCACAATAAAGGGTAAAACGAGTAATTACTGAAAAACATAAAGTGATAAAGACTATAAAATGACACCAACACATTCCTTAATATTATTTTATGACTATATTTAATATATATCAATCCAATATTCTGTAATATGAAATTTTATGTCTATTTGGATGATATTATGACCTTTATAGTATTTTGTTTTAAGAAAATTCAAACATGTCATAGTCTTTTTTTAATAATTATAATATTTTTAATATGGGTTTATCCATAAGAATATATTCAACTACAAGTTGTATTTTTTAATTATAAAATATTTATCATTATCACGGTAATTTATATTTAATTTTTAGTGAATAAATAATTATCTTAAATGCTTTCCCAACGCTAAAACAATAATTATTTAATTAATTGAAAAATAAAATAACTAATATTAAAAATATTAAAAGTAATATAATTTGATATATATAATGAGATCCAAAAAAATTCTATAGGACCATGTCATTTTTTATATTTAAAAAAATTATACTTCGAATACTATGTGTTTTGATGATATTATTAAAGTCAAAGTAATAAATAGTTCTTAAAATTGGAAATATTGATATTTTATAATAAATAATATTTTATTTAATGATTTAAAATTATTAAATGTATTAACTACAGAAATATTAATTCTATATATTTAATCAAATTTACCACAATCCATTTATTTTTTATTAATTTTATATTAAATTATTGACCCTAAGAGAGTAGAGAATTTTAATAGTACGATAATTTCAAAAAGAGATAAGAGGGGTTAAAACTAAAAGATAAGGGTGAAAATATATCCAAACCTTGACCAAATTTTATTATATTAAATTATATAGACTTATTTTCACCTTTTATTTTAATTATATCATTTTTTATCCATTTTTATAGGATAAATAATTTTCATTAACATAATATTTTTAGAAACTCTGAGAATTCCTCTTCCCTCAATTATGAAAACGCAACACTTACCACACTTTTTTACGCCACATTGATTCGTATATCTCAATGGAACACTTTATATTAATTTTATAAAAATTATTATCCATTTTCTTGAGGTTTTGGACCTTCAAAAATAGCAATCCTAGGCCCCTTCAGAGGTGATCAAAATGGAGTCCACCGAAGAAGAGATAATCATTTGTACTGACTATTTCAAGTTTATTTATTATTATAATTCCACTTAATTTATTATACCCATAATTAAATAATAAATATAGTACAATAAATATATTTATATGTTGTTATAATTATTTTATAACCACATTCCATCTGGTTTTCTTCCTATAAAAACTGAAAACATTGCCCGTGTGTACATACGACTTTCCATCTCCACATAGCAGTGTATTATTTTCATCACCACATTACCTAGATGGTTATAAAGATGTAAATAATGAATATATATGATATATATTAAATAGTAATGATTCTAAAAATGTTAATTATTCTTCATCATTATTTTGTTCCATCCATCAAACAATAAAAATAACATTCATGCGTTCGTATGATCTACCATCTCCATGAATAGTGAAATCCATTTTTCCCACTCAAGCATTTATAAATTAATATAAATAAGTATAAAATGAATATATATGTTATTTATATCATGGGGATGATATGACCTTGATAAATGTGAAAGGACCAAGACTACAAAACCAAATTTAACCTGAAAAATGAAGTGATTATCAACTAGAACAATGATTTTGACAAAGAGTTATTAATAAATGGATGATAAAATACTATATATGGTTTCATACAAATTAATATGGTTATTTAATAAATTTATAATAAATATATATTTATTATACAGGAGGCTCAAATACATTTTAAGGAATTCAAACCTAAGGAAATGGTTTCTCGTATAACTTTATAATTTCATTTTACCCATTTTTTTCTTCTTACAAAATGGTTTCAATGGAATCCTCTTTTTGTTTTCTGAACAAGGTACTTTTCAACTTTTTCTACAAAAGTGTGAAAGGAATGTTTTTATAGATTATAAGGAATGAAAATATTTTCCTACATTAATGAAATTTTTTTATTTTTATTTTATTTAAATGTTTAAAGGGGTATTTTTAAAGAAAATATTCCCCCTTCTTAATTGCGTAGTTTTTTAAAAATAATTTATTTTAAAATTGAAATGTTTATTCTAAAAAAGTTTGTTTTTTTAAATATTGTTGTATTTCTATTCATGAATAAAAAACCCTTAATTTACTTATGGTACACTTGGGATGGATTATGATGATACCATCCTTATTATTTTTTTATATGATTTATAATATTTTTGGACAGTGATGTACTATTTTGAATCTATTTAACATATTACATTTTATGGTTTATAAATATGTTTATTGATTAGGGATATTATTAACAATTCTTATGTCATTTTCAATTAATTTTTTTTATGTTTATTATGATTCACCCCTTTCATATGAGGAATGAATTGGAATTACTATGTGATAGGTGGGCCCTATGTTTCTTTTTGATACAATAGAAGGTCTTATGAGACAAACTAACTTGGGTATCAACTGATGCCTTATCCATTTATGTAATACGCCTTCGCACGAGACCTTGAAAATATTTATATTAAGTCTGAAATTATGAATTTCACTCATTATGAGATTATTTATTGATATACATGTGATTATTTTATTATTTACAATATCTATGGATGAGTATTTGACCCATGTGATTATAAAATTATTTGATTTCCATTTATTGTTTTCCATTTTATTGATTTCATGTTTAGATTCTTTCGTATTCCTACCCTTACTGAGCATCTAAGATCACCATTTTTATTATGTCTATTTTCACCGAGATTCAAATATTTATATTATGATTGATATAAATAGATAATTTAGGATAATAATGGTTCTCTCAATGAAAATACTATTTTGAAATCAAGTGATTATGGAAATATTTGATTTTCATTTATTTCCTACCATTTTATTCATGCCTTATTTAAACTTTTGTGTATGCTCACCCTTACTATGAATATAATATCACCCATTTGGTTCCTCATAAACACATTTTATGACACATTCAATATTATCCTAGTTACTTTTGGTTATATCTGTTGACTAAAAATAAAAAGAATAGTGTGAGTAACACTAATCATAGTGGGAATTACATAGTCATGAAGAATCATTTATATGATTTCAAAATCACAAGAACTTATTTCAATATAAGTCACCATAGTTTTGACCTAGGTTATTCAAGGTCGGTATCTATTCAAATCAATTATGGTGGTTCATAAAGAAAATTTGAATTAACCAAATCATAGTCACCAAGATTTTCAGACTAGGTGGGTAGTAAAGACTGTTATCATGTACAGGGTAGTTCTAGAGTCAATCCTGACATGCCTTTTTTAGATTTTTTACCCCTAGGTACATCTATGTCATAACCATGTCCACTTATAGTATCCATTTTATGCATGCCTTATTTAGCTTCTGTTGTATGCTTACCCTTACTGATCATCTGAGCCCACCCTTTTAATTATGTTTTTCCGAGGGATTCCAAGAATTATATTATGATTGATATGACAATATAAACAATAAGAATAATGGTCTTCTAAAAGGAAATAATATTTTGATTTTTATATTTCCAATTATAATGTGAATTTAAAGAATATATCTAGATTACAAAGAATAATAAAATGATCGTTCCTTCAAGATGTAATTCGTTGTATCTAGTGACAATGTGATAAAATAACCAATGACTATGGGCTACGGGAGTCAGAGAATTTATATTATTTATAAGAGGAATTTTATTACAAACCTTGGAAAATATATTTAAAAAAATATAGATTAGGGAAGCAAACCCTATGATAGTAATTGAGGATAATTATATAAGAATATCCTAATGTTTTGGTAAGATAAATATTATGTGATTTTTCCGAGAAATATATCCCTTTTTGGATACTATAAGTGGACATGGTTTGAACACAGATGTACCTATAGGTAATAACTCTAAAAAATCTATTTTGGGCTTGACACATGAACTACCTGGTACATGATGATGGTCTTTAATATGCACCTCGTCTGATAACCCTTGTCGATATGCTTCAGTTAATTCACATTTTCTTTATGAACCATCATGATGGATTTGAATAGATGATGACCATGAATAACCTAGGAAAAACCTATGGTGACTTATATTGAAGTATTTTTTCATGATTTAGAAATACTATAAATGATTCTTCATGACCGTAATTTCTCACTATGATCAGTGTTACTCACATTGTTGTTTTTACTTTTAGTCAATGGATGGAACCAAAAGTAACGAGGTTAATATTGAATGTGATAGACAATGTGTTGATGAGAAACCAAATGGGGTGATCACTGGTATAATGGATATTGTGATTATTAATTATTAGTTATCATGATATATTATTAACAACTTTCATCTTAACCAACTCTCAGACTCACCAGAGAAGATAATGATGGATTCCACTAAGAGCATTAATAGTCAAAAACAGGGAAGAAAAAAGGCTTGACTACCTCCATGCCGTAAATGTAGAAAGATACACCCATTATAATGTCTCAATGTAATAGTAAAAAATTTTATGTGTGGAAAATAATGACACAATTTAAGTAATTTATAAGTAAAAATTAAAAGTTTTCTTAATGCAATGGATAAGAATAATGGACTCACAAAGGTAATATCGATGGTTGAATATTTTAAATGAAGAACATATGGGAATTATACAAATTATTTTCCTCGGTCGAAATACAATGAAGTGAGAAAGTAAGATTATATGAGTAATGGTTATATTGTCGATTATGAAAAATTACAAATGAAATATGAAAGGGAGGAGGAATTGAAGATTAAGATGATGAATCGTAGTTAATAGTTTAATATTTAAGTGGAATGATTAATTTGATTGTTTTTGGATGAAATAATTTTTTATATGAGTATTTTATCAATGAAATTATGGTTATAATAATTATGAAATATATAAATATTATGTTTTAGTACTATTTCTTTAAGGATTTTAGATTATATGTTGAATGGTATCGGTGACCAGGGAAAGTGATTTAGTGGAATGTTTATCTTTTTGGAAAACACATGATTTAGGGAAGATAACCCTTAATATTTCCTCAATGTTAAGATATTAATGATAATGATATGTTTATGGGAAAATATTGGTGACCATGAAATTTGTTAGTGATTTGATGGTTTATACTATCTTTTCTGGTGTTTACTACAAGTTAATAAGGAATATATTCGACAAGCTAAGATTTTATTTTTTAAGCATGCATATAATAATTATGTTTTTAAGTTGATCGATGTATTAATATATTTGGTATATGAAATTAAGAGACAAATTATATTGTTTGGGGAGTATAATTTTAATTTTATTTTGGAAATTTAGTGATATTACCTCTATGTTTTTGGACATTGAATATTAACAAAAAACTTTTGGATGATTCTTAAGGTTAATAATTTATGGAATGGATTAAGTTATCTTTGGGTGTTGTTGGATAACATGTGGTAACCATTTTGGTCTTTGAAAATATCTAGAGATTATAGGAATTACTTTTTATTCATTTATTAAGATAATGATATGTTAAATATTAATTTTAGTGCTTCAGGCAGAAATATTCCTATCAAATATTCATTTATTATAGTATGATATGAACTATGAATTGGTCCAATTGCATCACAAATGATGAAATTATTCCTATAAAATATAAATAAATCATGTCACTATATTTCCATATGTTCTTAGTATAAATTTTAAAGGAATTTACCAACTCTAGGAAAAGGATCTTCAAACAAAAATGTTATCCAATTACCTTTATATGTGATGAATCAAAGGTCTTTTGACTCATCACAAATTTAAGGTTTTTTGGTTATTGAATTTATCATGATCATTCACTTTATTACGATTAATTTCATATATCTCCCTCCATCATAATTTTGGAATTACAATTTTCTTCCAAGTCCATATCTACACTTCTCACTTTTGTTCCCATACTTGGAAACCTAGTTACATGACTATTACATATGACCTTCATTCTTCCATTATGTCTTATTAAGAGGATGTTTTATGAACCATTATCATGTTGTCAGATTTCAAGAAGGGTATTTTTTTAATTTCAAACAATTTATTATTGAGATCAATATTAAATTTCAAGGATGAAAATTATTTAACGGGGAAGAATGTAACACCATATATTTTAAGAGGAATATCATATTCAATAGCTTATTTGACACACAGCACCAATATTAGAAGAGAATGTAACACCCCAAGATTTTACAGTATATTTTTTAAAATAAATTTAATCTCTTGATATCTTTTGGTGCATTAAACCCTAATATTTTAAAAGAACACTATGTTTTATTGCGTATATAATGCACAACATCGAGCTGGAGCGAACTGTGAAATATTATTTAAAAATTACAATTATAACATATTCATTAAAATGGAGGGTATTAAAATTATTTACCAAGTTATAATATATTTATATATATATATATAAAGGACCTACTCAATATAAATGTATTGATAAACTCTTATGAATAAGTACTCAATTTTAAGTAATGTTATTTTATTCTTCAAAAATGTGTTTTCTTCAAAAATGATTTTTACTGAGAAAATATTATAATTAAATTATAGAATGTATAAAAAATTTATTATATAAAAATAATATAATTTTTTAAATAAGAATAAAAAAATTAAGTTATGGTGAAATTTTCTAATTTTGGGGAAAAGTTTTATTTTCCAAAGAATAGTAAAAAATACCATTTTTTATTGAGAATTATATTTTACATTCAACCATTTGTGAAATTCCTTTATATTTTAAAATTATTTAAAAATTAAAAATATTTATAAAATATTGTAAATAATCAAATTAAGTTAACTAGAATAAATTTCATGGAAGAATTTTGTATAAAACAATTATACTTAAAATGTCATTTTTCAAAAAAACTATATTTCCTTGTGTTTGGCTTGTTTAAATATAAATTAAATTCTACCACTTATGTGATTTTAGTTTTGAAAAATGGAGTCCATATTTTTCTTAAATAGGAAAAAATTGACTAAATAGGTCCATTTTATTTTTGGTCAATATGAATAGTAACCTTAGTAATTCTTATTACCATGGTAAAGGGTAAATACGGTTATTAAAGTTAAACATGAAATGAAATGGACTAAAAAATGACCCTAAAACTTGATTTAATATTATTGGATGATAATAATTCGTAAATATCCGTCCAAGATTCTATTATATTTCATTTTATAGTGATTTGGATTAGATAATGACCTTTATAGTATTTTATTTCAAGAAATGTCTAACACGCCACACTCTTATTTTTAATAACTATAATTTTTTCAATACTAGGTTATCAATATGATATTTTTTACTATAAATAATTTTTTCTCAATTATAAAATATTTTTATTCATCTTGGTATTTTATTTTTAGTTTTTAGTGGAGAAATAATTATCTGAAATTCATATACAATGTTGTCGTAGTAATTACTCAATTAACAGAAAAATAAAATAAATGATATTTAAAATATTAAATGTAATATAATGTGAGATAAATAATGTGATCCCGAAATTTTATATATTAATATGAATTTTTAGGGATATAAATTTTCTTTTTTATAAATATATGTGTTTTCTTGATATTATTATAGTCATTGTAATGAATAATGCTAAAAATTGAAGCTATAGATATTTATAAAAAATAACATTTTATTAAATGATATAAAATTACTAAAAATAATATATTTATAAAAATGAGTTTTATATGTTTATGAAAACAAAAAATTTCCATTTATGGGTATTTTTAAATTCTATAGGTACATTATTGACCCTTAGAGAGTAGAAAATTTTAATAGTACGGTAATTGTCCAAAGGGTCAACAGAGGTTAAAACTAAAATATAAGGGTGAATAAAGTCCAAAACCCGTCAACATTTTATTGGATGAAATTATTCTAAATTATATGCATATTATATTAGAATTATAAAATTTTGGATAATTTTTTTCAAGAGAAATAATTTATATTAATTTAATATTTTAAGAAATTCCAAGAATGCATTTTCCCTCAATTATATAAGGGTGAACCTTCATTAAATTATTTACACCATGATGAGTCAAATATATCATCCAAAAACTTATAATTAATTTTCTAAACATACGTATGCATGTTCTTGAGGTTTTGGATCTTCCAAAATAGTAATCGTAGGTCCCTTAAGAAGTGATCTAAAGGGAGTCCACTAAAGAAGCGATAATCATCTTTACCGAATCATTCAAGTTAATTTATTCTTATACTTTATATTAATGTGTTATAACCATACTAAAAAACCAATATCAATAATATACAAAACTTTTATTATGATTATGGGACAACCATATTTTATCTTGTTTTCAACCTATAAAAATCAAAAACATCACTCAGGTGTACGTACGATTTAATGTCTCCACATAGTGGTGTAATTCGTTTTTCACCACCTCATTAATTGGATGGTTATAAATTTGTTACTAATTAATATATATGATATATAATAAATTATAATTATTTTTTAAAATTTAATTATTCTTTATCTTTCTTTCGTTCCATTCATTGAAAAATGAAACAAATGTTCATGTGTTCGTACGACCTACTGTCTCTATAAATGGTGTAGTTCATTTTTCAATTTATAACTTTTATGGATTGATAAAAATACATATATTATAAATAAATATTATTTTTATATTATTTATATTATATAATCATGATAATGTTTAAATAAGAAAAACTACCAAACCAAAAAATACCATAAAAATTAAGTTATTATCACTTTGAACAATGATTTTAATAAATATATAATAATAAATAGATGATAAAATATTATATATTTTATGATATATATGATTATGGTTATTTAATTAATATATAATTAATATATATTTATTATATATGAGGTTCAAAAACATTTAAATTAATCAGATCCTGGGGTAAGGGATTCTTATCTTCCTTTTACTTCTGTGAGATATATATCATATTCCCCATTTATTTCTTTTATGTGGTGTATATACTTCAAATTTTTTATATTATATCATGAATATATATTTATTGATGGTATTTAATGTTTTATTTAAAGTTACTTCTTTCATTGAGATTACGATTTAAAATATACCCACATGGAAAAATATTATTTCAGAATCTCATCAATATTTGGGATTGTTTATGCTTTAGTATTTGTTAAGGATTTATTTTCATACATATCCAAAATTTCCATATTATTATTTAAAAAATATTTTTAATAATCTAAAATTATTTTTAATTTAATTTATACCAATTTTTGAATTATTAGAAAATCGTTTGAAAGGAATCATCTTTTCATTTTTTGAACAAGGTACTTTTAAATTTTCAAACAAAAGTTTAAAAGGAATATTTTTTTTAACTTATACAACATGAATGAATTTTATCACCTTGATGAATAATATATTTTTAATTTAGTTTTACAAGTTTACAATGTTAATTTTAATGAATCTGTTTTCCTTCATAATTTAATAGTTTTTAAAAAAAATTATTTTCAAAGTGAAAAGTTTAATCTCCTCAGGAATGTTTTTAAAAAAACTTTTATTTTATTTATATTCATCAAAAATAGAAAACATTATTATAAATTTTATAAAAAGGTTATATGTTATCATGATACCCTCTTTATTATTTATATAGATGGTTTACAATATGTTTGACTAGGTATGTTCTATTTTGATACCATTCATCATATTACTTTGGATGGTTTATGATTATGTTTATTGATTCTGGAAATTATTAACATTTTATATTGTAGTTTCAATATGAATTTTTATGTTTATTTTGTATCACCCCATTTATATAAGGAATGATTTGGACATATTGTGTGATGGTCAGGTCCCGGTATATCCCATTTATGTATCGTTAACTCTACTGACACAAACTAGATTAGGTATTTGATGAGGCCTTATCCATTTACGTAATGTCTCTTGGCATGAGGCCTCAAATATATGTTTATGATATTAGGAATTATTAATTTACCTCATTATGTGATTAGTTATTAATTTAAATCTAATTATTTTATCAGTTATGAAATTCATTGATAGTTTTTTAGCTCATGTGAGTATGGTATTGTTTGATTTCTATTTATTTCCTATCATATTATTCATGTCTTATTTTCCGTTCTTTGTCAGAATACCCATACTGAGAAAATAATCTCACCCATTTTATTAAGTTTAATTTTCCCCATGATTCAAAAATGTATATTATGATTGATATGTTGAAATAATATTAGATAATAATGGTTTTCTCAAATAAAATACTATGTTTAATGTTATTTTACAATTTTAATATGGATTTTGAGTATGTATATATTTTACCAAGACTAAAAAAACATTCAATATTTCGGGTTGCAGTTCCTTGATTCTAATACCAATGTAATAAAGTATCAACTAACTCTGAGATACTAGGGTTGGGGTATTTACATTTATTTGTTTATTTATTTAGTATTACTAAAATGAGAATTATTTTTTGTAACATGTACAGTCTATTTTTCTATGGGCTTGGGTTGATCCATTGAGAAGCTAGTCTCCTTTGATATATATATATGTGATGGAATCCAGTGACACTCATTTGACGGCATGCAAAGATAACCCCTGCTATCACTTGGATCCCAAGGTGTCATGTCGTTCTAGGACCAAAATGGCGCCACTTGGTTGGTCATGTAACATTTCAATCTTTTCTTTTAGGTACATTCTTTAGTTCTTGATGTTCTCTTTTATTTTTGAATGTGTCACGGGACTCGTGTGGCCAAGTTTTCACACTATTTTCTACATCCTTTTTTGTTTTAGTGACTTCTTTATATCATAATATTTAAATTTTGTTAATATTTATTAATTTTTTTTCTTTTTTTACAAAATTAATAAAACAAAAAGTTTTTGAGTAAAAATGTATTTTATTAATTACTTTAATTAGTTATTATAATTTTAAAATTAAATAATTCTATTTTATTAATTTTATATTTTATTCTGTTATTCAATTTTAATTTTAACTTTTTATTTTTATTATTTCATTCATTATATCTTTTTTTAAAATAAATATTTCATTTATTATATTATTTTTTTAATTATTAATGTAATTATTTTTAAAAAATTAATAAATTTTTAGTTGAGAAAATAATCATATTATTAACTATTAATCTTTTTATTTTTTATTTTCATTCATTCATAGCTTAATTAATTGATTATTTTAATTATTTAATCAGCAATTTTTTTAACTTTTAATTGGTTTTATTTAATTTTTTTTAATAATATTTAATTTTTGAATCTCATTTTTTTTGTAAAGTTAATTGTTGTTCATAGTTAACAATTATTGGTATTTTAATTTTATCAAAATATATTTGTTCAATTTTGAAATTTCATTTTTTATTTTATTTATATTCATATTTATAATAAATAATTTTCACCGTGTTTTATTTCAATAAAGTATCTTTTTCATTATATTTGTAATTAATAAATTATGAATTCATTTCTTATTAATTTTTTTTTTCTTCTAAATTTATTCATTTTAAAAATATTTGTTTTAATTTTTCTAAAGTGGCTTATTTATTTATTTTTTATTTATCAGGTGTGGTTGGACTACACACCACCAGAGTCACACTCACTAATAACATCTATAGCCACCACCAATACTCTAAAACTCCAACACACCATTGGCATTTTCTAACGATGACTCCTATACCCACCGTTAGAAAATTCCAACAGTGACTCCCCCTTTTCCATCTACCCACCACCACACATCCACCGATGACGAAATTGAGTCACCACCAGACATTTCTAAAGGTGAATCCCCAAGTATCGGTTGCATCTCTCACCCACCATCACTGCCATCTCCACCCTTCACTAGCCTCCCAACCCACTGCCAGAACACACCCACCATTGCCTCTTGCTTCCACTCCCGAGTCGTCGCCAAAACCTCATCCTTTTTCCACTACCTTAGCTCATCCTTGCATCCTTCAATTATCTACAATGTCCACCTACCCATATTTTTCCCTCACCCCTTCGGCTCACCATTTCTCCTCCCCTAGCGGTGACTCCTGCGAGTTACCTCTAGCCACCACCACTATTTCTACCGAATCCTTGCACACTATACTCCCTATTCAACACCCATTGTTTCTGGTCATAACACCTCCACTTACCTCAAATAGTTTAAAAACATTAATAAAACCAAAAATAAATAGAAAACGATAATAGAAATAAATAATAGAAGCACAATTAGAAACACCGGAACCCCAAAACAATCAGAAACGCTGATTAAAAACCACCATTTCAAATATATCAAGAACCATAACCCATTTTTATCCATATCTAATATTCTATGAAGAATCCTCAGACCCCTAATTCTTTCATCCACCATTGACCCTCCACCATCATAGATGAACCCACCAAAGAACTTCTAATGATTCCACTATCTTCTGTCAAGATAAAGTCAAAAACTGCCTCATCGTTGAAGTCTTATACCTCCTTGATCCGTTCAGCCATCAAGTCCATGATGCCACCCTCTTCCTTCCTCTATAATCCGATGTACCACCCTCCCCTACCTCTCTCCCAGTTCCAAATCATCCCCTCTTTCTAATTTTTATATAATATAATATATAATAATAATAATAATAAAATATTTAATTATAAAAATAGAAATATATATTTATAAATTATATATTTATATATTTATAATATTAGTATATATTTTATAAATAAATTTAATTTTGAACATATTTTAATTATTATTAAAATAATAATTTATATTTATTTTTTACCAATTAATATTATATATCTAATTATATTAATAGTAATAATAGGTATATATAAATAATTTTAAATATTTGTATATCATTTCAAATTTTTTGATGGTCATAATTTACATGTATATTAATAATTATAAGTTCATAAATATAAAAATTTATTTTGATATTTAATATTATTGCTAAAACAACTAAATTAATTAATTTATCATTATTTTTTTTTAATTTTTTCTTCTCGTTACATTGATACAAGTAAGTAGGATCGTGCTACATGATACAGGCATTCACATTTTGTTGCGAGGGAGTTCTATTTCGGTGACCATTGAGGAGGAAGAGGCATCGTAAATATGCCATGCGGAGGTAAGGAGACCATTGGTGAGCAGTGATAGGAGTTGGCAGGGCGAGTTAGAGCACTTTAGAATACTCCAGAAGTGGTCCTTACCACATTAGACATACCACCACTTCCAGATTGGACATCCAAGTGTATACTAGACTATGGATGGCTTTCACATTCTCAAGGCGAGATATCACACCACTCCAACCATCCATTCACCTAATCACATATAATAGGGATGACAATAGACAACCTAGAAAAAAGGAGAGTATTAGAGAAAAATCTTGAGGAGAGGAGAAATCTCGCCAGTGATGGTCCTTCATCTTCCTCCTTGTGTTCTTTTCATTTCTATTTTCATTCTAAGCATGTATAGTAAAATTTTGTAGGGGAATCAGATTTTTGTGACTTGAATTTCTTCATATGTTATACTCTTAATTCTTGTAGTTTCATCAGTGTACTTTTAGATCAGAGTTTTCTCTTATTCTCTTAATGAGCATCATTTTTCCACAATTCTGAAAACTGAAACATGATGATATAATTATATTTTCCATTTAAATTTAACTAAAGTACTAAAAATATAAATGGTTAACATTAACTTCTCAATTAAAGGAATTCCATTTCCCTAGTGATGATCAAAAGATCATTTCTAGGGAAAGAACAAATATTTCTGTAGATATACAGAAGTTAGAGCTCAGTGGATCAACACCTTTTTTCTCGTCACTAATTCAATTATGGTTAACTAGAGTTATAAAAAATAAATCTATAAATCAATTCATGATAGTATGATCCCCCTAATATCATCCACTTCTTATATCTCTCTCTGTCTTTCATTCATTTATTCCATCTCCCGGCACCATTTCACAATACACCTTCACCACTACATTAAATTTTCACTATTTTACTTTTAGTTTTTCTTTTTTTATTTTAGTTTTGATTTTAGTTTGTACAATTTATGTCATTCTATGTGGTTCAACACCCTTCTTACCATAGTAATAGTAGTAATTAGGTTTAACAAATTTTATATTTTCACATGCTCAACAACTATACCATAAAATTTTTGTATCATTGTCGAGGAAGGAATGGATTACCATGTCAACAAAAACACACAAACAAATTAAATATAAAGAAACTAAAAAATAGAAAAGATAAAATCTAAAAAAATTAAAAAAAATGTACAAATAAAAAACTCAACTATATTTTCATTTACTATATGGAAAATAGATCATCTAAGATCGAACTAGAAACTTCAATATATGATACCCAAAAACATTGTTCTGACCTTAGGAAGAAAAAGAAATTTGAAATTAAAAATCTGGAAGGAAGTGCTGAAAATCAAAATGTGAAGGTTCTACAACCCATGGTTCCTACCCCTGAGAAACCTATACTTTGGGATTTTCAAATTCTAATTATGTCAAGAAAATGATCTTGTATTAGGTTTCCCCTCATTCTATGTGGTGCTAAATAAAGCAGTCTCATATCCCAAAAAATTATTCTTTAAATGGATGATATATAGAGGACTACCTTGAGTTTGTTAGGGAATTTTATGGTTCTGTCCAGAAATTTCCTCGGAGAGAAATGTGTGATGAAAATTTAAGGTTGATATAGTTTCTATTTTTTCTTAAGTGGAGGGCTAGGACTTGGTTCCATAACATGGATGAGGAAATCTTTGAAACCTAAGATTTGGTGTTCACTACCTTTGTATCAAAATTATACACCAGGAACACCATAATTTAAGTTAGTAATAAGATCACGGGCTTTGTCCAGGGTGATGGAGAGTTATCTCATGAATCATCGGATAGGTTAATTGGTCTTGTTAGGCATAGTTCCAATCACTAGTTGCATCTCCATCTAATCATGAACACTTTTTACAATGCCCTCACCGTTACCACTATAAATTAGTTGAACAATCTTGTGGGGATGATTTCTCTGACTCCATTATTGATGAGCTTAAACACATGTTTGAAAAATTTATCAAAAGTACCTACACAAGTGCACAAGAAAGAGAGTCATCCATAGGTCTAAAACAAATTCCCAAGTGGGTGTTATTGATTATAGGGTTACTGGGGAGTATTTTTGTCACTGTGGAATGTTCGTTCACACTCAAAGATGATGCCAAAAAATTTAAATCAATCTATAATCATATGATAATTCTAAATTCATTGATTATAGAGCTAGGAATCAAGTTTAAAATGACATTTTTTCAAATAAATACAATTGTAGTTAGAGAAATAACCCCAAAATGTCTTGAAAGGATCATGGTGTCATTTAATATCCCATTCCCCCAATGTCTAACCACAACACATAAAAAGTTTTCTAAATTCAATATAAGGATTAATAATAAAATTATATATGCATTAAGAGGGATGTTGAATAATATTTTGTGTGAGACCAATTCACTGAGGAAATATACATATTAATAGATTCACAGTTTTGAACTTCAAATGGGTTAAATGGCTAGAGATAAAGGTTTTAAGGACAAGGGAAAGCTTCCTAAAACAAAAATTCATAATCTAAGAGAGAATTTAATGGATTTCACCACTATATATAGCCTTCAAACCAAATATAATATAACGTAACATCTGAGAGAATGTGAAAACTACACCTGATGAACTATGAAAAATGAAGTGGGAGATGATTAAGGAAGGAAAAAAAATTTGGGTTTGATGAATATGTGAATAATCAACATATTTTAAAACACCACACCCCACTCATTCCCTTCCCTAATAGAGTGGAAATGGGTGTTGAACCTGATTACATGAGATTTTTGAAAATTATTTGATACTTCAGCATCAACATTAAAATTTTAAAATCCTTGGATTAAAACCCATCATATGTTAAATTTAATAAAAGTTTTCTAAAAAATTATTGGAAGAAAGTAGATGTCATAGACCTCAATGATGATTGAAGTGAGGTTCTTTTGAGGAAGTTACCTCCAATGTTTAAGGACCCATTTGGCATTATTATTCAATGTTGAATAAGCGGAAGTGGGATACTTGATTGTCTGTGTGATTTAGGAGTGAGTATAAACCTGATTCCCATTTCCTTGTTCAAAATTTTAGGCATTAAGGATATGCAACCAACTATCACTTCTCTTCATCTTTCTGTTAGGTAAAACACTCGTCTTTATGGAAGGGTGGATGACCTATAATTGATAGTAGGAAAACTTACACTACCATTATATTTTCAAATACTTAATATGGAACTTGATGAAAAGGTCACAATCATATTAGGAAGACCCTTCCTTGATACTAAAGGTTCCATAATTTTTGTGTCTAAAGGGAAACTCACACTCCAAGTTGTTGATGATGTGGAGGAAACATTAGTTTTTGTAAATCCCAAGAATGAGGTTATCTATGACCTGATTAATGTTGATGAGAATCAATTTTTCAAAATTAAGGCCTAAGATGAGTATGTTCCTTCTCTCTTGAGGCCACTAGGATAATAATTCCCTAACCCATTGAAATTTTTACATAGGTTGTTTCTCCTTTCCCCCACCCATCTTTTGATCCCTAAATTCTTTCTTTAGAACCCATTCTAGTGTGTGAGTCACAATTGTTTGCTAAAATATCTCAACCTACTCATGAATGTTTTCTTTGTGAAGTTGAATGTTTGAATGCTCCTTATGTTGAAGAGTGTTCTGGTTTAATTCCTATTGAAAAACATTATTCTTCTCATTATTAACATGTGTATTTGTATTAAAACATATTTCCCGCTAAATTGTTTGCTATGTGTGATGAATTTGAACTAAAAAATGAAAGGTTCACATAATTTTAGTCATATATGGACGTTGGGAAGTACCTTTTAGAAGAAAAATATGTTTCCTTCATATGGTATATTTCTGATTTGTATGGTTTTCATTTTGGTTTATGAAATAATGGGAATTTTTTGCTGTGTTTTAGTCTATTTCTAGGGTTTTACAAGCCTATAGTCTTGGGGAAGCTATGAAATAATTCATTATCAAATAGTTTATTTTATCATGATGCAATTGAAAATTATAAAAGATGATGAAGTGGTTTTTTAGGACAAGTTGACCTAGAAAACAAGTTACCAACTGTTGATCTAGAATAATTTTGAATAATTTTTCTTGCTAATAAAGATGAAAATGTCTTGATTTATCCTTTTTTTAGTTTCTTATACAATAATGAAGTCCAAACAATTAATAAGTTTTACCAATTTAATAATCAAGTTCAGAAATATTTAGGGGAATGAAGTCTGGTTTTGGAATTTAAACCTATAATTGCATGAGAGGAAACCTATGATGTTCTTTTAATGAGAGTACTTTTGAGCCCAAATGAAAATGGGGATAATTTAATTTTAGGAAAATCATTTGAGTTGAATAAATAATGTGATTAAAAAAATGGAATCTTGTTTTCAAAACTTAGAAGAAAGTGATAATTCAAGGTTTCCATTTTTTAGATTTTTATTCCACTTGATCAATCATGTTATCACTCTTAAAATTGGAACATGAATTGGAATTGAAGTAGGGAAGTAGGTTATTTCATATAGGATTAATGACATCTTTAACAGTGGATGATTTATTGTGCCCTTCATTTCTAGTGTGTAATTT
The DNA here is from genome assembly GCA_963277665.1 of Viscum album. NCBI lineage: Eukaryota > Viridiplantae > Streptophyta > Magnoliopsida > Santalales > Viscaceae > Viscum > Viscum album. The sequence continues at coordinate 625,576,842 of OY728134.1, read as the reverse complement.
AATATAGGTAGACCCACTTTTGTGCACCCTTGAAAACCATAATAGATTTTGTACCTCTGTTTTAAAGTCTTGACATGATCATTTTTAACTGAATTTAAAAAAAATCATATTTTATGGTTTTATGAAGGAAAAATAATTGACTTTATTTTAGGATAATAATACATTTAAATGTGGTGGATTTTGATGTGGTCGTGTTTCACACTCATTTCCACATCATTTTTTATTTTTAGTGTCTTTTTAATATAAAAAATGTATTTCAATTAATATTTTTTAAATGTTGTTCATTTTTTTAAATTAATAAAACAATGTTTTTTGGGTATATATGTACTTTATTGATTACTTTATTCATTATTTATAATTTTAAACTGAATAATTATTTCTATTTTTAAATTCATTTTTTATTTATTTGTTCTGTTTGAATTTTAACTTTTTATTTTAATTATTTTATTCATTATCTCATTTTTAAAATAATAAATATTTCATTTATTCTTTTATTTAGTTAATTATTTATGTAATTTTTTTAAAATTAGATAAAATTAAGTTGATTAATTAATATTTTTATTCTTTATTAATATTTTTATTTTATTGTTCTTTTCATTCATTTATAATTTAATTTATTCATTATTTTAATTCATTACTAAACAATTTTGTTTTGTTTCAAATTTTAATTGGTTTTATTTCAATTGTTTTTAATAAATATATTTAATTTTTGAATGACATTTTTTTTGTAAGGAAAATTGTTGTTTATAGTTAACAATTTTAGGTATTTTAATTTTATCAAAATAGATTTTGTTAATTATGAAATTTCATTTTTTATTTTATTTTCATTCTTATGTCTAAAAATAATTTTCACTATATTTATTTTAAAGAAAGTAACATTTTCATTATATTTATAATTAATTAATTCAGTGTTCATTTATTAGTAATTTAAATTATTTTTGTTCTAAATTTATTCCTTTTAATATTATTTCTTTTATTTTTTCGTATCTATTTTATTTTATACTTTGCTGAGTTTTTAGGTGTCTCGGGACTACCCATCACCATATTGACATTCAATACAAATAAATAGAGATATTGTTAGCTCTCTACACCTCCCACTCATTGTTGGCATTTTCCAATGGTTAGTCCTGCACCCACGATTGGAAAATACCAACGGTGACTCTCTATTTTCCATCTACCCATCACCACACATCCAGTGGTGTCTCAGTTGAGTCACCACCTGGCACATCCAATGGGTACTCCTCGAGACACCATTGCATCTCTTACCCACTATCATAGTCCATCTACACCCTTTATCAGACTCCCAACGGACCTCCTAAACCAACCCAACATTGCCTCTTTCTTCCGCTCTCGAGCCACTGCGAGAACCTCATCCTTCATCCATTACCTTCACTCGTCGTTTCCTCCTTCACACACCGCTTGTGTTCACTGACCTGCCACTACCCTCACCCCTTTCAAGTCACCATTTTTCCTCACCTATCGGTGACTACTATAAGTCATTTCCAACCACCACCATTCTTTCCACCTTTTTCCATCACTATATGCCACTAATTCACCACTCACCATTTCCACTCCGACCACCTCCACTCACCTCCAATAGTTGCAAAACTCCAACAACCCCAAAACAATTTGGCAATAGATAATATAATATATAGAATTATGGAATTATTGGATACACTAGAACCAATAAAAAAAATCAATAACCAATGATAAAATCACCCATTTCAATGATCCGAAGAACCATCAACCATTTTTAGCCATATATGAGATTCTATGATGAACCCTTAGAACCCAACTTCCACGGTCCACCATCAAACCTCTGTCATCATATATGAATGCACCTGTTAACTCCTAATTCTATATCATTCCACTACCAACCTAATGTTGAGCACTACCTCACTGTTGAAGTCCTTTACCTCCCCAATTCACCAAGTTTTCAAGCCACCGTATTTTTGGTTCCTCACTCTTCATTCCTCTAAAAGCCACCACACCACCCTCCCCATACCTCTCTGCCTCCACCGAATCACCTTCACTATTTCTAATTTCTATATAATTTAATATATAATTTTATAATAATAATAATATTAATATAATTATAATAATATAAATATATATTTATATATTTATATATTTATAATTTTAGTACATATTTTATAAATAAATTTCTTACTGTACATATTTATACAATTAGTTATATTTATTTTATAACTAATAATATATATAGATATATATATAATAATATTAATTGTAATAATAGGTATATATAAATAATTATTAATATTATAATATCATTATAAATATGTTAATAGTTATAATTTACTTGTATATTAATAATTATAAGTATGTAAATATAAAAATTTATTTTTGATATTTAATACTAGTGTGAATAGAATTAAATTAATTAATTAATTTGTATTTTTTTATTATTCTTGGATTCTCATGTCATCGATGTAGGTAAGTAGGATCGTGCTCTATGGAACGTGCTTTCACATTTTTTAAGGATGTCATTCTTTTTCGGTGACTATAGAGGAGAAGGAGGAATGGTAAATGATCCATGCACAAGTGAGAGAGAAAATTGATGATCAATGATAGGAGATGGTGGGGTGAGATAGAGGACTTAAAAAGACTCCAGAAGCAAGAGTTACAACATTGGATAAACCAACACTCCTGGGGGGGACATCAAGGACAAGAAAAGACTGTAAAAGTCTTTCATATTCCTAGGGTGGGAGATAACACCACTCTAACCATACATTCAACTAAAAATAGAGAACATATACTACAACATAAAACTGATCAAGAAGCAGAGTATAGGAGTAGGAGCTTGAGGAGAGGATCTATCTCACCAGAGATTCTCTTTCATCTTCTTTTTTCTATTATTTTCTTATCTGTTTTAATTATTAAAATGTGTAGTTTAATTTCAAAGGGGGTCAGATTGTTATGAATTATATTTCATAATATGTTCTACTATTATTTTCATTATTTTTATCGGTGTACTTTTAAATCATAGATTTCTCTTATTCTCTTAATGAGCATCATGTCTCTGCTATTTTACGAATCAACAGGCAATGATAACATTATTTTCTCCTTTGAAATTTAACTGAAGTACTCAAAATGAAAAAATTTAACATTCTATTCTCCATTCAGATAATTTCAATTCCCCAGTGATGATAAAAATATCATTTCTAGGGGAAGAACAACGAGATCTGTTGATCTACTTATGAAAGAGTGCAGTGGATCTACAATTTTTTTCTCATAACTAATTTAATTATGGTTAACTTAGGTATAAAAAATCTCTTAATCAATTCATGATAGTTCGACCCCCCTAATATCACCCATTACTTGTCTCTCTTTCTCTCTATCTTTCACTATTTATATCTCCCTGAACCATTTCACACAACACTTTCACCATTGCATTCCATTTTCAATGTTTTTATTTTCGTAAAGTTTTTTATTGTTTTAGTTTTCATTTTGGGTTGAAAATTTTATGTTCATCCCTACGGTTTAACACCCTTCTTACCCCAGTAGTAGTAGTAATTAGGTTTTATAAATTTTAAATGTGTTCACACTCAATGACCATGGAATCCACGACATTCAGTGATCTTTAAAACCATTTTTAACTTTTATTTTTAGTATCCTTTTAAATGAAATTTAATAATGTTTAAGTAACATTTTACCTTACATAGAGAATGGGGTATATGTAATCATAAGACCATTTTACTCATACAAAGTGGGTGTTGTGTAAGGGAAACACTGAATTTTTAAAGGTTATGTAAAGCTAAGGGTGAAATCATATACACTGTATATGTGTAATATAACCTTCGTAAGTGTATCATGTAAGGGTACCACCCCACGTAATGGTATTTTATAAGGGTAAACCTTTGTTGTGTATGGGTAGAGTAGTTTCATAGGGGTATTTCATAACGGTAACCTACTATTGTGTAAGGGTATGTTCAACTAGTATAGGTGTGACACTTTTTTTCTAAAAGATACATACTGGTAATCAAGGAGTTGTGTAAGGGTATTTTTGATGAGTGACCTATGTAAGGGTAAAGAACCATACCCATAATCAATGGTGATGGTTTGTGTAAGGGTAATAAATGTTACCCTTATACAGTTCCCTTTTAATGTAAAATACATTTTTAATATTTGTTTCCTCTTCTCCTTCCTCTACAACACATGTAACATAATTTTGGTCAACATAAAAGATGTAAAACATTGGATTTGAATTATTTTGAATATTTAAAATTGGTATCTCTTATTTGAAATGATTTTATACCATTAATATCAAAGATTAATTTGAAATCAAAAAATAAAATATTTCTTTAATTTGGGGTCTCCTTTCAATGAACCAGAGTGCCTGTAGTATTATTAAAAATAATTGAACCAGTGTTGTTTTATTCTTTGGTTATCCTATGGAGATGATTTTGGGGTGACTAATTATAGGGTAGTCATTATGATAGTTTTTTTTCATTTTTTATTGGTCATTACTACTTCCCATTTCATCCAATATACCCATCGTAAGGGTTTTGTAATTTTTTTTATTTAAGGTATGTCTTTTTATACAACAATATGAATCACTTGAAATCCTTTATTTTTATTATTCTATGATGGTTTCAATGTATTTTTTTAAAGGTTAACTTAAATTATAGATAAATGGATTTGGAATGGCATGGTATATGCAATGAAAACCAATGACAATGGAAGTTGAATATTTACTGTTTATTTTAATAAAAAATTCATGAACTGAATTAACGATTTAAGGTATGGTTTGGATGAAATTGAAATTAATGACAAATTTTATTATATAGATAGGAAATGTTTCCATGACGTATGATAAAAACCATTTGATATTGGGTTTTCAAATGAATGCATGTTTTGGAAACATGAAATCAAGGATGAATTAAATGTTGATTGAAATGATTTGTGTATGTTTGAATATATAAAATCCCTTTATAATTTCTTGATTTTTCTTGAAGCACATGATAGAATATGTAGTTGGGTGGGAAGAAAGCACACTACATGTGTGTTAGCTCTGTCCAACAGTGGGTTAATGATGAAAATGAAAAATAAACTACTTTAGGATGATAATATTAGTCTTAGGGATCTTATCCTTTTATCTTGAGAGATGTTCCTTATGCACACTAGAATATTACTTAACCAATATGTGTGAGAATCATTATTTAACCTACACTATGATCTCTTAACCATAGTTATATTATTGGAAATTACTTTACATGACAATGTTGTAAAATGTTTTACTCATTTAAATTTGATATAAATGCTTATGCAGGTTTCTTTTGAAAAATGCTATACCAAACTTGAGGGAACTTGTGAGTTGATAGAACATGATGGAGTTGTGATCCACCTGTTGTGTGAAGTTTGAATTTCTATTTTTGGGATTTTTTTTTGAATGGGTTAGGAACCTATACTCTTGTAAACTTTTTTCCATATAGATATTTTCATTCTTATTCACTACATTGTCTTTCATTGTAACTATTATGGAGAAATTATTACATTTTTACTCTTATCAACTCCATTTTGTTTGTATCCATGCTATGGGGAAAAATAATTCTTTACAGGTCATGTTAGGGTCGGATTTAGTGCAATTTAGACGGGTTATATACATTGGTTCATGAGAAATTGGTATCAAAGGTATTGAAGCCTCTTCTTTGGTGTTGTCATGTAGAGTATGACTTAAGTGGTTTGTTTCAAGTGATTTATTGACTATTATTCATCGTAATGAGCCTTTATTTTTCATGAGAAAAGAATCTTTAAGGGATTTTAGACTTTTGATTCTAGACTTTTCTTTGGTTTTTGTTACGATTTTTTATATCCATGTTAATTTATTCTTAATAGAGTTGATGGTATTATTTATCCGAGATGCCATTTTATTTTTATATTTTGATTATTTGTAGTAATATTAACATAATAAAAAGTTTTAGTATATCTATATAGGGAGATACTAATGAACCATAGTAATAAAACCCTTTAGTTGACTAGATCTTTACTGAGGTTTTTTGTGTGTAGTCAAACCTTTGTGTTGGGTAGAGGAACATATCCTTTAATAAGATGATAATGTTTTACCCCATAGAAATGATGGATATATTATTCTCATTAGATTATTCATCTCAAACCACCATCCTTCTAGGGAATTAACAATCCTCTGGATATAGAGGATTGGATAATGAAAGTGGAGTAGGTCTTTGAGTTCTTGTAGATGCATGATTTTTTTATGGTGAAATATTTTTCGATCATGTTTTTGGGGCCTAGAAGAAGGTGGTGTCACTTGATAGCTGAGATAGGGAATAATAGGGTCTTGGATTGGAAATAATTTAGAGATCCTTCCATCGAGTAGTTTTATCCATAGTTGATGTTGTTGGATAAATAAATGGAGTTCCTTAAACTCAATAAAGGTAATCAAACAATGAATCGGTATTCCAATATCTTTGTCGTGGTTTATCACTTCTAAAAAGAGGTGGTATCGAATGAGAATTAGGTAGACTGGTGATTTGATATGGGTATTAGATAAAATATTTGATCTCATGTTTTTTCATTCAATATCATATCATGTTTTTATGTTCTAGATAGAGTTTTAATGGTGTACCTTGAATTATATTGAAAGTGTGGGTTGATGGGAGTTTTTCATACTCATATTGGTGGTTTCAGTGGTCCATTTAAAGGGAACAGGAAATGGGACTAGCTATGTGGTTGAAACCATGGTGGTGGATTTCAGCAGTATATCTCTTCTAAATCATCTACAATATCCATTAAATTAACTCTTACCTACTTTCAGTGTGGTAGGTTGGGTACACTAAGTTAAATTTCTCATAGAAACTAAATAACTATAGCTCTTGTGGATGCTTAGGACATTTATAGAGTTTTTTTTGGTTTTTCACTATTCTATGTAGTGGGATGAGCTCGTCAATACTGAGAGGCTCTTTGGAACAGCCAGATGATTCAAGAAAAAGGGGTTATAGCCATAGGCTATAGTAATTAAGCTTATTCATGAAATGAGAGACTCTCTAGTGGAAGCTGATGTGGATCATAGGATAGTGATATGTACCATTACCATTACTTCTTCTTTACTGACTACTATGTTTGATACTAGTGCCTCTCATTACTTTATATCTATCTATATCATGGAACTACTAAATATTCCTTTTGAGAACACACCTTATGCTATAGAGATTGTTAAACCTCTCAGGATGAATAGAGGTTAGGTTCTCTGATTCTCTTATTTTAATTTCTCTTTATTTAAATTTGATCATTCATGGGTATTTTATTTGTGTATGAAACCACTAGATGTTATTTTTTAGGTGAATTGTCTGATCACTCATAAATCCTATAATGATTGTTATATTTTATGATTTTTATTTACTATCCCTAATCAAGTGAGTCATGTGTTTTAATTATAATTGAACCAAAGGATGATTCTAGTTGGAACTCATATTTTAGAGTTGGGTATGATGACATGAATATTTATATTAGAACTGGAATGGGAACCTTATGAAGATAAACTCCTCCCAATGTTTGTTCAGTCTCCCAATGTTTTTCTATATCAATTTTCTATTTTTATACTAGTGAAGGTTGTATAATTTTTTAAAAACATAGTAAAAAATAATAAACATATTTTTATTCACTATTACTATATTGATGTATATGAATTATAGGTGTTGAAAAATTATTTGGATGATCTATTTTATTATGGATTTATCTCATCTATTATGTCATCTTAGGAGACACATGATATTTTTTTTGTAAAAAATCCAATGGGATGCTTCAAATTTTTGTTGTATATTGTATTATCAATCGGTTCATAGTTAAGAAAAATTATATGTTACCTCAGATTAATGATTTGTTTGAAATGTAAAAACGGGGGATGTGGTTCTCAAATATTTCCCTTCAGTATGGTTATTTCTAGTTTAGGATTAAATATTCTAACATTCTGAAGACTTCCTTTAGGAGTAGGAATGACCATTATGAGTTAATGTTTATGACCTTTTGTCTATCCAATTCTCCTTATGTGTTCATGGAATTTCAGAACAATATATTCCATGAATAGATAAATTCCTTTGTGGTGGTATTCATGGAAAACATCCTGATTTACTCTAAAACCAAGGGTTATCATATACATCATCGAGGAGGGGTATTGGGTATTTATATGAGTCACAAAAATTTATGCCAAAACTTTTAATTCCAACTTATGGATATAGAAAATTATATTCTTGGCACATTTAGTTTCTGAACATAGTGTTTCAATTGGTCATGAGAAGTTGAGATTTATTTTGACATGGGAGGAACCATGAAATGTTTTTGATATTTGGATATTCTTGTTATTAATAAGATATTGTCACTATTTTTGTAGGATTTCTCTAAGATGTCCTCTCTGATGAATACTCTTACTCATAAGGGGGTAAAGTTTGTTTGAGATTCAAAATTTTAGGCTTACTTTCATGAGTTGATACATAAGTTGACTTAATCTCTTATTTTAACTCTTTGAAAATCCAAATAGGGCTATGTGGTCTTCTGTTATGCATTAGGTTTATGTTTGGGATGCTTTTTTATTCAAGGTGGTTATGTTGTAGCGTATGGTTTTTTTCATCTTAGGATCCATGAAAATAATTTTCCCATACAAGATCTTGAATTCATAGCCATGATGTATGCTCTAAATATTTGGAGACATTACCTTCTGGGTGAAGGTTTTTCCATCTACTTCGACCATTAAAGATTGAGTTATATATTCTGTCCAAGTTATTTGAATCATCAGTAGAGAATGTTGGTGGATTACGTACAATATTTTCATTTCAACATTTCCTAAACTTCTGGTCATGGAAATTTCATTGATGGTTCTTTAAACAAGAAATTACCATCTTGGTCCATGGAATAATATTCTGAAGTTTGTATGTTGATGGAAAAAATTTCTCGTATCTATTTGGGAGTTCAGGGGGATGAGATTGGGATTTCCTTGGTAAGTGTTAAGTTGAAATCTTCACATATTGAGTTCATTCTTCAGGAAATATAGATCATGATTATTTTTAGTGAACTAAGGATTCTATATATGTGGCGGAGACAATATGTGAGTGGTTCCTATCTATAGAGGGTATTATATTCTTCCAGAAATATTCTTTCATTCCTATAACTTCAAGTAAAGCTGTGATAGGGTATTCCCGTAATTCATAGTGGCAATGTCATTGTAGAAACATAAATATGTTTTATAATATGAGGTGACATTTATGGTTTCCAAGTATGAAATAATTTTTTTTTATTTTTCCCCATTTCTATACTCTCAAATAGGTCAAGTATGAGCAATATAATCCTTAGGGTTTTCTTTATCCCCTTCCAATTATGACATGGAAGTGAGACAAGACATCTATGGAATTTTTGGTTGGGTTTCCATTTACCCGTTGAGAAGAGAATGTGATATGGGGTGACTAGAAAATTAACCAAATCAGATCCCTTTTTTGATTCTTTATGCAACTAAAATTTGGGGAATTGGGAACTCTATAATCATAGGATATCAGCATGTTTTATAGAGTTACATTTACTCTCATTTCTGGGAGGGATTCTTAGATCACTTCCCATTTTTGTAATGGCCTCCATGAGGTGATGGAATCCTTGATAAATATGAGTGTATCCTACCATCCTCTAATGGATAGATAGATCGAATGAGTAATTCAGGTTATTTATTAAATTTTATGTGTTTGTGTTCTTGACCTTAGAAAAGTTTGATATGGCCATTCTCGAATGTTCATCTTTTCATATAATAACACCTACCAGTCGCCTATCTACATTGACCCCTTTGAATATTTTTATATCTAACCATGTAAATATCCTCATTTTTGGTCATATGTTGATGTAGCTTCCCTGGTGGGATTGAATTTGGATTCAGAGATGATAAAACGGGCACAATTGATTCATTAGATAATAGTAATAGTACGAATTCAATACAAATCTTATGTTGATCATCGTCAATGGTATTTGAATCTCAGATTTAGTGGCATAGTGTTTCAAAATGTTTCACAATGGTTAGTTCACTGATGGCTTAGAAAACAATGATAGTTAGCACCAATAAACATTGGACCATTTGAGGTTATTGATAAGATTGATAAGGTGCCTTACCATTTGGATTTTTCACCATAGAGTACATCTATACATAATGTGTTCCATGTGTCACAACTCAAAAAGTATCTCTATGATCCATCTCATGTCTTGATCTGGGAGGAATTGGATGTGAAACCTAATTTATCTATGACTGAGAAACTATTTTGGATTATTGATTCCCTTATAATGTTTCCTCATGGTAAATCTGTACCCTTGGTTTAGGTATTATAAAAACATGGTTCTAATTCACATAATACTTGGGAGTGTGAGAAACTGATAAGAGAATAATGGCCTCAAATTGTATATATATATGCTTCTCAATAGAATTTTCAGGGGAATAAATCAGTTATTATGGGGAGAATTGTAACATCATGGTCTTTTTCTTTCAATTATATTATTTAGTTATTTAGTTTCACTTTTGGTTTTGAATGTGTTGGGGACTTTCTATGCTCTTTAAAACCCTGTTTGAATTTTTTTTCTGATATTTATAAAGTAAAATTAATCAAATTAATTCAAATTTTACCTATATATAGATCATTGATTCTACATAAAGGAAGGACCATTTTACATATCTGTTGGAGGTGTTATGTAAGGGTAACCATTTATTTCTAAGTGTTGTCTAATGGTAAGGGTGAAATCATATACAGCGCATAAGGGTAATCTGACCTATGTAAGGGTATCATGTAAGGGTACCACCCCCATTTAAGGGTATTTCATGATGGTAAATTTGTGATTTGTAAGGGTAGTGTGGATATATAAGGGTAACATATTATTGCGTAATGGTACTTAAGAGTTTCATAAGGGTAACTCCTTTTTCTAAAGGATGAGTGAGGGAAATCCAAAGGATATATAAGGGTTGTTTCAGAGAGTGAATAATATAAGGATAAGGCCCCTTAATGTTACATGAAATACATGGGTTGTGTAAGGTTAAACCATGTTACCCTTACCCAACATCAAATTAATGGAAAATGAATTTTTAAAATCTATTTCATCTTTCTCTTCCTACATAACACCAATAACACTATTTTAGTCGATTCAAAAGCTAGAAAACATGGAAATTAAATTCTTTTGATCCAATAAAAGTTGTAACTCCTGTTATAAGTGATTTTAATCACTTTATTTTAAATTTTCTTTTGAAAAAAATTACTTATTTTTTTTTGTTTTGGGTCTTTTTTTATGAACATAAGCTCCTACGATATTTTTAAAAATACCCAAAATTGCTTGGCTTCATTGTTTATTATCTTCTAGAGTGGATTTTGAGGTGACCGACTTTGTATTATTCGAAAGAAGAGTTATTTTGTTTTTCCCTTTGGAGATGACTTCTTATGATTTCATCTTGTAGTTCCCTCGTAAGGGTTTTGTCATTTTTTAAGGTGGATGATTTCATTCAGAAATCTCAACAATTTGAAACCCTATATTTTTATTATTTTATGTTTCTTATGAAATATTTTTCTAAATCATGACTAAGAGTATTGAAAAATAGTTTTGAAATGTAATGGACTATTTAATTAACCCCTCAACAATGGATGTTGAATATTTATTGTTGATTTTCAAAAAAAACTCTTGAATTAATATGATGATTTTAGGTAAGTATTTGAAAAAATTTAAAATACATGAGATATTTTAATATTTTGAAATGATATGATTCAATGAATTATGATAAAAACCATTTGATATTGGTTTTTCAAATGAAGGTATGTTTTTAAAAAATAAAATTAGGGATGAATGAAATATTGAAAGAAATGATTTATGAAAGATTGAACAAATAATACCTCATTTTAGTTGTTTTATTTATCTTAAAGAACATGGGAGACTGGGTAGTTAGGAAAGAAGAATACATGATAATAATTTATTATCTATTCTCAACAAATAATTGATAATGACAATGAAAACCAAACTACTTGAGTGTGGGGTGATTAGTGCTTAAGGATATTCTCCTTACATTCTTAGGTAAGTCCCTTGTTCACACTAGATGTTTTAGTTCACCAAGATGTGTGTGAATCCCTATTTAACCTACCCCTAGGTCTCTTGACCTTGGTGATATTATTGGATATGTATTTATATGCCAATGTTATCAAATATTTACTCATGATATGTTTATATAAACTTTTATTTATACAACTTTTTAAAAATGGTTATATCAATGTATTCATTTTTGTAAAATCACTTTATACATATTTTATCATTAACCATTGAAATATTTCTTCAAGAATGTATTAGTATGAAATAAGAAAAAAAAGTCATGAAATTTTTACTTCAAATTTAATCATAAATGGTTTAATTTATATGGATTTCATATGAAATTATTGTTGCAATGTCACTGGGCTAGTAGCTAACACCCTACCTTTTTCTTTGAACATTTGTGTGCTTTCTTATGTTTGGTCCAGGTAAAGGGAAGGAACCAATCGAAGGTGGAGGTTATACCAAACTTGAGGGAACATTGGAGTTGACACTACATGATGGATTTTTTATCCACCTATTATGAGAATCTCAACATGATATTTTTGAGACATTTATCATTGTGGTTTTTGAACCTTTACTTCTATGTAGTGTTTTTCATACCAACTATTTTGTTGATTATTATCTCATGTATTTTTTTCTTGTAACTATTATGGATAAATCATTATCTCTTTACTCAAATTTATTCATGGTGAATTTCTACATCGAATGGTGATTGGGAACACCCTTTGAATCATGTCAGAGTCATCCTAGGTACCATTTATGTGGGTTATCTGAGTTGGTACGTGATAGGTTAGGTGTTGGAATATGGTTTGGTGTTTTTGTATGACTCTATTGTTTTGTAATGGTTGGATATTAGGTTGAAAAACCCCAAAAAGAACATTTTGTACTATTTTACTAGATTGGGTCACCCAAAAAATCTTGAGTTCCCATTAAACCCTCAAAATAAAATAAAAAAGATGTTTATGGTGAAGATATTTGTTCTTAGATATATGATTTTTTTTAATTACTACTATATTTTCCTGAATAATATTGTTTGTTATAGTCTGTTGTTCATGTTACAAGATATTTTAGAAGAAAAAAATTCTATTATTGTAGATAAAGTCTTCTCTATTAAAATTAAAACTAGTGCTTATAAAAATCATTTTTTATGAGCACTAAATCTTACACTGATAAAAATGGTATTTATGAGAACATTTTAGCACTGATATTATAGTGTATTAGGCATATTATGTTTAAAATATATTTTGAGACTTGGTTTTAAATTTAATTTACTTAAAGAGTGTGTTTTAATCTATATTACATATTATGTTTAAACTAAATAACTAAATATTTTATTTGTATATAATATAATGTGCATGTGATTAATGTTTTCATGAGAGTTGCTATACATGAAGTGGTGTTTAAGAATACATTGTATGAGTCGTGATGATGTGTGTGCATGGATAAATAAACTTTTTTCTTGAAGGAAATCATTGTCTTGCATTATATTCTATAAAATCTATATGATTTACAGTTTATAGTGTTTTCAGTTCTATAATTACATGTACATCGCATCTCATGAAACATTATAAGCTAAGAATTGGATGTTATATAGTCTAAATAATATGTTACATGCTTAATGTAAGATACTATATAACCTTGCACAGTTTCATCAATATAATTCCATCTATTATTATGAAATAAATAGAGTTAGCACCAACGTAACATATGGTAAAACCTTACAGTTCATTTCATGTGTATATGGGTAAAAAATCTATTCAAGTTTCTAAAGCACCATGCATATTAAAACCAAGATGATGAAGCATTTTTTGTATTTGAAATAAACATACAAGCTTAGAGATGAACAATGCACTAAATGTGTCATATGATGATTGTATGTTAATCAGTTGATAAAGAGTTCTATTTTCACAGATAGAAAACTATATAAAATCTATTTTGTTCACATTTATTATATTATAATACACATTGGAAACATTTTTTTTATTGTAATTGAATTGTTTATTCTATTATTCTACCAAATTATACATTTTTTTTAATTACTCTGGTTAGATTCGATTGATAATTCACTCACTTTTATCTCTTCCCATCACCATTATGGGTCCTAAAATAATCTAATATTGTTATAGAAAATATATCTCCAAAACAATGTCAGTGGATGATAATGTTTAAACACACTACTATATTACCATAATAGGAGTGGAAAATATTTTAATAAGATGAAAGAGATAAATCATGGGGCTAAATTCATAGAGTACGAGTTAGACCAAGTAAATAAACTCAGATATGGGAGATTTTGGGAAGGTTGAATGATCACAATATCTCATCATAACTAAATAGTTGTTAAAAAATAATATGATAGGATTGATAAGGTTATTTAAAAGAAATAATACTTATAGGTAAATTCTATTTTCAAGTTGAAGACATAGATTTGGAAGAAATGTTCTCCATGATGGTAATAATTTAGTCAATTATAATTTCTTGGAAGTTATTATTCAAAGAGGATTCAATGTTTATCAAATAGACATTAAGGTGAAAATCCTAAATGAAATTATTAAGGATTATTTTTACATTGAACAAACAGTGATATTTAAAATTAAATATGTTGAAGCAATGGTTTTTCAATTGAATAAATATTTACATGGATTTAAACAATCATCCTATTATTGGTACACTTGTTTTGATTATTATTTGAGGTTTTCAAAATTCATGAAAGGTGTTATTGATAACAAATTCTCTGTAAATCATCAAAATAATATAATTTCATGGTAAGTTTCTATTTTGATGATATTTTTTATTGTTTAATGAAGATGTAGTATATGGATTAATTTCATAATCCAATTTTGTTGGCGTTTGACATTTCCATGATTGGTAAGATTACTTATTTTCTAAGGCATTAAGTGAATCAAAAATAGGAATATATATTTATTTCCTATAAAAAGTATGAAATATAGATACTATAGTGAACCCAACATTTTAAAAATATTATTACATCATTTTTAACATAAACACACATTAATTATAACACAAATATCATGAGTGCTAATGTGTTTGGAAGAAAAGACACATAAAAGACCAAAATAAATTGAAACATAACATCTTTATCTTTATTCTCCTTGGTGATCCCCTAAATATATTTGATCTCCAAAACCGCATAGGATAGCCTATGGAATACATAAAACAAATGGGTGAGATAAATATCCCAATAATAGAATTAATATTATTAGGAAAAAAACATGTGAGTCAAAAGTATAACATGATATTGGAAAAGTGAAGGTTTATGAGTAATCACATGGATTCATATCATAAAGAAAATGGTATCATAAGATCATATAAACATAGGAAATGTGGCTTCAACATATAAAATAACATAAACATTAATCAAGGATAACATCCTAGACAATATCTTATGGTGGACCATGTCCTATAATGGATTAGGTTTACTCCATAATCCCATTCATAACATTTCATGAGACTAATGATTTACCCAATGCATTAGAGTGATATATGGGTTTACCCATCATAACATGTTAACGATTATTTTTTCCCCAAAAAGGAAATTAATCATAAGATATAAAAATCATAATTACTCATAGAAAGAAAATGGGTTGAATTATCTTTCCTTATATCGTACTCAATGTAAATCATAAAGATGACATTTAAGAGATGAACATAAGGCATGTATTATCCCTTAAAAGAAAGGGATAATAAGATAGGTATTTTTGTGAGAATTATATATAATAAATTTAAAATAAATACATAACATTAAATGTTGTTGTTTTTGATGAAAATTTCTTTAAAAGATTAGATAGAATATTTCATTAGGGAAATGCCATTTTAAATTTTAAATCACTTCTTTAAAAGATTAAAATTTTACAAATATCATAGATAAACTTTTATTTGACATGAGGAATAAAAAACATTAAATTATTACTTAAATAATTGATCATTCATGATGGAAAAAAGTATGTTCATGATATATAAGATAAAATAAAATTCTTTTCACACTTTTGTAAAAAAATGTCAAAAATTACCTTATTCATAAAAAAACAAAAGAATACATTTTAAACCATTTTTTTAAAATGTAAAACATGGGTAAAAATGTATTCAATAAATAATTATTTAATAGTAAAAAAATTAAATGTTCTTAAGTAAAATATAGATATAGAAGAGAAATATTGTAGATCTAAAATTTTATACAAGATTGGTATTACTTACAAACAATTTTCTTGGTTTTTATTTATTCAATATGGGGGATATGGAATCCAAACATGTAAAATTAATTCATTAATTGAGTATAATAAAATATATGTGTTTTAAGAAAATAATTTTATATGACTTCCCCCAAATTAACCTTGATCATAAACAATCTTGGAGAAATGAGATTGTAACATAAATCATTTATCGCTTTGTTAACTTTCAAAATAAATCCTCTTGGATGAATTAAAATGAATTATAACTTAAAATACCATAATTTATAGAGTATTAATGTTATAATATTTAAAATCGGTATCATATACACCATATAAAATAAATTAAGTTCATAACATTAAAATATTCCCTGATGAAGGGAAATTGAGATGAAATCCCTTACAAAGATCATATCATTGAAGTAATAATTGATCAATGAAGTGATTATGTCCAAAAAAATTAATCCCCAAAAAAAGTTCAAATAAAACATAATAAAATTATAGGTAATTTAACAAATAATAATTTCATAACATAGTCAATTAAGTATATGTATAACCCAATGAATGTAAATGTAGCTAAGAAACCCCTTACCTCGAGTTCAACTTGTCACGTCTGTAATTTATCTTCCTAAATAATAAACATATGTTAATTAATTAATTACATAAGAACATTTTAAAACTTTATTATCCTGTTTATTTTTTTTATTACCATGTTATATTTATTTATATAATTAATTAAGTTCACATCATAAATTTTGATGATATTTAGTTCATATGTCTAAATTGACTTCGATAGGTTGACTATAGCCATTGAGTTCATTATGTAATCAATTATATAATAATAACAATGAAATTATTATTATTTTTTTACATAAATTATAATTTTAAAACCAAACATGAAATATGGTTATAAAAAATGAACTATGTTTTAATCATGAAGATGATAAGCCTGCATACACATGAGTAACATTTCAATTTCTCAACGATCATTATGGAAAGAAGGTAAGTATTATATTATCTTTAAATGATGATATTTATATCTTAAATATCATATTGTTTCTTTGGATATAATTATATATATCAAATATTTCAAGTGGTTATGAAGAAAAAAATCACATCTCTTCATGAAGGTGGTAGTCCACATGTACACACGAACGAAGTTATCATTTTTCAGTGAATAGAAAGGTAAGAATGTAATTGGTATATTATATTTTCAGAATTATTAATATTTAATTAATATAGTATATAAATAAATATATATTAAATCCATCATTAAAACTGATTTTATTAGTAGGTGATGGAAAACAATTACATCGATTTGTGAGGCGATTGTCCACTAAACACACGAACAATGGTTTTGTTTCCCATTTGATGGAAGAGGGGATAATTATTGGATATTAAATTAACATAAAAATTATAATTATATGTTAGATAATAATTTAATTATATCATCACGATTGAATAATATTTTAAAGACGTGGAATAATAAATAAAAAAATGCTTGATTAATAACTATGTCTATTCTCTAGAAAACCTCTTAAGGTTGACGCAAAAATCTTCCCTAGGTTGGTTTTTTTATCCCAAAAAATGACTATGGGACATGGGTAGGTAATTAAGAAAGGTATTTGGGTAATTATTGGACAAAACAAATTGTTCTTTAAGTGATTATATGATAGGATAATGGGTTTTCTCTTATAAGGGGGGAGCGAACCCACGTGGAAATTTCCCAAAAAAATAAAAAATGATAAAGTCATTCTCAAGAAAAAAAGCTTCCTAATGGACATATATTAGAATTTAG
This sequence comes from Viscum album, assembly GCA_963277665.1. Lineage (NCBI taxonomy): Eukaryota > Viridiplantae > Streptophyta > Magnoliopsida > Santalales > Viscaceae > Viscum > Viscum album. The sequence goes on along the minus strand of OY728134.1, from coordinate 625,558,794 downwards.
GATATTATAAAGTTTAAATATTTCAATAAAATAAGAATTTGACAAGTGTAATTGGTAAATATACCCTTATATTTTTTGTTTAATCCCAAGTAAACTCGTTTTAACCTTAACCACGACAATTAATTTCTTAAACTGAAAGGATTGTAATTTTACATATAAGATAAAAATTGAAAAATCGATGAAATTTTACGAAATTATATAATTATTATCATCTAAATTTTACTATTTCATAATATTTAGTTTTTTTTAATTAATTTATTAAAATATTATTTAGCATAAAATATTATTAATGTCATTTTTGACACTATTCAGGTAATTTAGATTTAATGAAGTTAAGATGATAATTAACTTATAATATAATAAATTTCACCATCAATAATACATAATTATAAAACATAAAATTACTTTGGAATCGTAACTCATCCTAAATAAATTGCTTTTATTATTTTTAAATTTTTTTAGCTTGAGTTTTTCACTTTTTCCCAAGCATTATTTCAATGTTGTATAAGCATTTAAGGTAGTTATATAATCACTAAAAATTAAATATCAGTTAACATAATGAAAATAATTTCATTATAATAAAAATAATCAATAATATTAATTCACAACTTATTTTTATCCTCATGTGAACATATAATAGATATTTAATGTAAAGATAGTGACATTTTGTCTTTTTCATAGCTTAGATTATAATATAGGTCACATTCATGGAAAAGTGTCCCATAAATAATTTAATATGTTGTATAAGGTAATAAGGGTATAAATTAAGTAATTAAATAATAATTTATATGGAAAAATATGACTTTGTCACTTAGTTTTAACCTAGGTTAACTGATTTACCTCTTTAATGCGATGAAAAATATATATTGTTTTTACTATTCATTATGAGTGAAAATATGTTGAACTTATTAAATAATATTAATTAATAATATTAAAAATATGGAATAGTTTTTACAAATTTTAATTCATATAAGATAAAGAATCTTATTTAAAAATGAACCTATAAAACGTGATAAAAAATAGTTTTTCAAGAAATATATTTTTCAAGCATAATATAATCTTATATAAACTCTATGAATAGTAATCATCATTACAAGAATGTTAATAAATAAATATATATTTATAAACTATGAATTTAATTTAAAAAATTATTCATGAGGGTTTATTTTAGTTAGTTAAAATTAAAAAACATTGTGCGCATAAAAATAGTTTTCAAAAAAATGTGTTTTAAAACTAAAAATAAACATATACTAAAATCATGAAAATTTAAAATTAAAATGAAATTAATTATATTATTCTAAATAAAATGGTTAATATATAACTTTAATACGAAATACAAAAAATATTAGGACTTTTAAATTTATTTATTTAGTGGAATTAAATGATAATATTTGAAAAAATTTCAACATTCTATATTCACTGAAAAATAAATCATTTTAGAAAAATCCCAATATTTAACCCTATATTAATTTTGATATTATAATTTAAAAAAATTTCTTTTTATAAAATAAAATTTTTAAAATTTTTATAAATTAAGTACAACATTTTTTCACAAAAATAAAATAAAAATCAATTTTTAAGAAAACATATTTTTTAAGAATAAAATGACTTTACTAAAAATTGAGTGGTTATTTTCTAATAATTTGTGAATAAATTTATATTTAGTATGAATTTTATTTATATTTTATAAATTTTTTAATCCAATTAATACCCTCCAATTTAATTCATAGTTTATGATGGTGTTCTTTAAATAATAATGGTGTATGGTTTGTTTAGGCTTGGTGGTTTATTTCATATGCACTATCAAATATAGTTTTCTTTTTAAAATATGAGGGTCTTGCATTCTCACCCACCCCCTTTAATAAATGTTTTCCTCATAATTTAAACTGGAACTTGATAATAACAAGATTTATATTTTAAAATACCTTTTTAAAAATCACACATCATAAAAAGGGTTAATAAAATTTCCTCTAGAAAATAGGGAAAATAAAATATGAAATTTGTCACATAAATAGGTTTCCAAATAGGATAACATTAGAGATTAGTTAAAAAATTGACATAGATAAAATATGTAATTGTAAAATTATCATGGATCATGAAATATAGCATTGATCATAAGAAAGTAAATGATCATGACAATGTTAAAGACCTTAAAACCATAAACAAAAGAGTTATAAAATATACCATCAAATAATAAATTAATGAAGGTAATAGTATAACATTTTTTAAGATCCTTTTCCCTTATTTGGGTAAATATTGGTCCATATATATTATTAACATAAGGAAATATACTTAATTGATAAGTATAATTTCATCCTTTAATCAATTTCTGCCACAATATCACCATTTGACTCCAATGATAAGTATTCAAGATGGGTTTTTATGCCTAAGGATTTAAAATCAGATTATAATGGATCACATAATCCATAAAAGTATAAAAATCGACTCCTCTAATATTTAGACGTTAACCAAAACCAAAATGTATAGCACAAGGTAAGATAATTCCCAAAATTAATAAACCATCATATGATAATTCTCTAAAACCTCAATAATAAAACCCAATGTTTAACACAAGTCATTTAATAAATAATGAATCATAAAATTCTTCAAAATATTACAAAATATGATTTAAACCCAATGATTACAATGATTTGATTATATATTCTTCCAATAAATTAACAATATAACTTTCAAATAAAATAAAAGATAAGATAAAACCTAAATGTTATAAATACCTTTAAAAATACATCTAAAAATATAAAGGAATTATTCCTCAAATAACTTTTTTTACTAAAACCCCTACTAAACCCAATGGATATATTACAATAAATTTCCACCAAAATACAATTAATGATCTTAGACTTACATAACTTAAAACCAAAAAGGGGTATATATGCCCTTAAGTTTATGACCAACATTAGACTTATCAACGCAATATGCCTTAGGTTTATCCCATATCACTATGTCATATCATTGGTTTCCATAGGCTGTAGTCTCTCATTCATCAAAATAGTTTTTAATTAAAATGAGAATTAAACCAAGTATATCCCCTAGGAGTGTCAAACCAAGTGTGTAGTAATGGAACACTCACCATGCATCAGAATGATGGTTGAGATATACTGATAAAACTATTTTTGGGGTTATTACCCCTAGATTCATATGTGTCAAAACCACATCCACTTGTTGTTCCTAGATAGGGATATATTAGTGGTAAAACCAAATAGTATCTCCCTATAAAAACTTTAGGATGTTATCTTATACTTGGACTTATCCTTTTGATTTTTACTAATGTTCTCTAATCCAAATCTCCAAAAATAACAAGACATTCCCTTGATACCAACTATAGTGAGACAATACTTTTATAAATATTATTACACAATTTATAAAATAAACATCCATTAATTACAACCCAAATATAATTATGCCTAATGTCTTTTGTATACTTGGTATATAAAACATCAAAATAAATCAAAATGTAACAAATTTATTTTTATTCTCCTTATCGAGTTGGTAAATATATTTGAGCTCCTAAAACTGTATTTGATAACCTGGGGAGTAAATAAAATAACAAGGTGAGCTAAAAATACATGTAAGGGAATAAACATGACAAGGAAACATAATGTGTTAGTCAAAGGTATAACAATATATTATAAAAAATAAGGCTTATGAGTAATCAAATAGAAGAATAATATAAATAAAATGTTATCACAATATCATAGAAACATAGGAAATTGTTTAGAAATATATAAAATAATAAAACATGAGTCAAATATATCTTCCTAAACTATATGACGTGGGGGAAAAAGTATCATAATGGATTATTTTTACTCCATAATCTCATACATAACATCTCATGAGACTAAAGATTTACCAAATTCATTGGAAAAATATTTGGAAATATAAATCATAACATGCTTCTGATTTTTTGTTCCAAAAAAATAAATCAATCATAATGTATAATTGTAGGAATTACCCATGTAATGAAAATGGGTTGCATAATCTTTCCTCAGATCATAATCAAAGGATATTTCACAATAAAGTAATTTAATAGATTAACATAATGCATGTATTACCCCATAAAATGAACGTTGAATAAGATTGGTATATATGTTAGAGACATATATAAATAATTTGTAATAAATCCATAACATCAAAGTGTTTTATTCTTGATGAAAATATCTTTAAATGATTAAATGGAATATTTCTTGAGGAAAATAACCTTTTTACATTGAAATCACATCATTAAATAATAAAAATTCCCAAAATATTATAGAAAATATTTTCATTAAAATTAAGCATGAAATATTGTAAAGTAATATTAAATTAATTTATTATTCAATGGTGGGAAATTGTTTTCCTGTAAAATAAGATAAAATTAATAATTCTTTTTAAAATTTGTAAAAAAAAGTTAAAAAGTTCCTTTTTTGGAATATAACAGAAGGATTAATTTTATTTAATTTCAAAAGTTAAAAATTCGGTAAAAAATACTTTAATAAATAATCATATAGTGTATAAAAATTATTTACATGATTTTAATGAAAATATATAAATAGAAGTGAAATATTTCAGGTCTAGAAGAAGAGACAAGATCGGTATTGCATAAAAATAACTTTCTTGATGTTTATTTATTCAATAGAGCAAATTGAAACAAAAAATGTAAACCACATTAATGACCGGAGGAAAAAAAGATATTTGTTATAATGAAATATTTTTAAATGATTTCCACAAATCATCCTTGATGATAAGAAATAAAAAAATAGATTGTAACATAAAACATTTACCTCTTTGGTAACTTTTGAATAAAATCCCCTTGGATGAATTAAAATGAATAAAAACATAAAATACCATTAATTATGAATTATTAATGATATTATATATAAAATAATAAGAATATTCAAAATATGAAAGAAATTTTTTGTATACATTAAAATATTCCTAAATTAAGGGAAATTCAGACAAAATCCCTTACAAATACATAATCATTAAAATGGGAGTTAATCCATGAAGTGATTATTTGAAACAAATGTAAATATGCATAAAAAAGTTTAAATACATCATAATAAAATCATAGGTAATTTCACACATAATAATGTAATAACATAGTCAATTAAGTAGAAGTGTAACCCCAAGAATGAAAATTGAGTTAAGAAAACTCTTACCTCGAGTCCCACTCATCACGTACGTACTTTATCTTCCAAAATAACGAAATTATGTAACTTATTTAATTAATTAGTATCATTTTTCATGTTTATTATTAATTTTATTTTATTTATTTTCATTTTATATTTATTTAATTAATAGGTTAAATTCATATAAGACCTTTTGATAATATTCTATTCATATGTTCAAAATGAATTCGATAGGTTGACTATGGAAAATGTGGTCATTATTTAGTAATATAGATAATAATAATGATGAAATAATTATCATTTTTATAAATAAATTATAATTTTAAAACCAATGATAAAATATGGTTATGAAAAATAAACTACATTACAATCATCGAGATGATAAGTCATATATACGCATGAGTAACTTTCCATTTTTTAGAAATCATATTGGTAAGAAGGTAAGTTTTATGTTATCTTTAAATAATTTTAATTATATAATAAATACCATATTATTTTTTTGAATAAACTTATATATATCATCCATGTGATGTTGTTATGAAAAACGAATTACATCACTTCATAGAGGTGGGTGCCCACAAGTATGCAAGAATGACATTATCATTTTTCAATGAATGTAAAGTTAAGAAAGTAAATGGTATATTATATTAGTATAATGATAAATATATCATGAATATAATATATATACATTAAAACCATCATTAAAATTATCTATAATAAGATTTTATATAAAATAAATTTCATTGGTTCGCGAGGCAGTAGTCTTTCGTACACACGAATTACAGTTTTGTTTCCATTTTGATGGAAGAAATGATTGATATAGGTAACTAAATTAACATAAAAACATATAATTATATGGGAGTTAATAATATTATTATATCAAAATTATTTAATAATATTTTATGTATTTGGAAGAATAAATAAAACAAAAATGTTTGATTAAGAATTACACATCTTCTTAGGAAAAACTCTTAAGTTTTACATAATAATCCTCCATAGGCTAGTTTTATGATTAAAAAAGGGCCTATAGAACATGGGTATGTAATTAATTATGGTATTTGGTCAATTATTGGATGAAAAAAATGGTTATTTAATTGTGGATAATAATGGAGAGGTGTTGTCCTTTAATAATTGGGGGAGGGAACCCGCTTGGAAATTTCATTAAAGAAGACAAATTGACAAAGTTATTATCAGAAAACAAAAATCTGTCAAATGACAATATATTGAAATTATAGATAGTATAAGGTATAAATATATACATCAAATATAATTTTAATAATTTTAATTGAAATAAATACCCTTATTTCTGTTTTAACTCCAAATATACATATTTTAACTTTAATCATGGTTATTAATATTTTAAACTGAAAGGGTTATAATTTAACTTATAAGATAAAAATTAGACAATAAATGTAAATGGTATGAAATTTTATAATATTTCTCACCCTAATTTTCCAATTTCATTTTTTAGTATTTTTAAATAATTTATTAAAATATTATTTAACATAAAATATCATTAATGTCATTTTTGACACTATTCAGTTATTTTGGACTTACATCCATGAAAATAATAATAAATTTATAATATAATAAATTTAAACTATAATTAAATTTCGTTTTTACCAATAAAAGTATTTTATAACCATAATTCATCCCAAAAATATAACTTTAAAGGTTTTTAAAATTATTTACCATGATTTTTCCACTATTTGTACTAGTGTTGTGTCAATGTTGTATAATAATTTTAGGTTTCTATATAATTAGTAAATATTAAAAATGAAGTAAAAATATGAAAATAATCTAATTATACTAAAACTAACCTTTAAAATTTGTTCACCACTTATTTGTTTCCATGTGAACACATAAGAAATATTTAAAGGAAAGAGTGTAACATTTTATCTTTTTCTTTACTTAAATTATTATATAGGTCATGTTTGTGTAAAAGTTCACCATAAAGATTATAGTCTTCATTTTAAAGTGATAATATTATAAATAAATTCATCTAAAATTAATTTTAATGAAATATGGTTCCTTTATCGCTTAGTTTTAACCTAGATTAACATTATATACCCTTTTTAGATGGTGGTAAATTTGTATTGTTTTTAGTATTCATTGTGAAAAAAAAATTAAGTTAAAAATATTAAATAATATTAATTATTATGATGAAAAATATAGAATCCATTTTATCAAATTAAATTCACATAATTGGATTAATTTAATTTTAAAATGAACGTGCAAAACTTTTTGAAAAATGGGGTTTCAATAAATATATTTTTCAAACATAAGATGATCTTACATTAACTCCATGACTAGTATTCAACATTATATGAATTTAAATTAATATATATAGAAATTAAATCTATAAATTTCATTTAAATCATTCCTAATTAAGAGTTATTTTATTTAATTAAAATGGATAAACATTATGCACATAAAAATAGTTCTAAAAATGTGTTTTAAGGACAAAAATAAACTTATACCAAAATAATGAAAATTAATGATTAAGAACAAATTCATTATATTTTTATAAATAATATGGTCCATATTTCAGTTTCATACTAAATATAAGTATAATTTTAATTTTAAATTACTTTATTTATTTGAAAGAAATGATCATATTTGAATAATTGGTAATTTTCACTATTCATTAAAAATTCAATCATTTTAGAAAAATCCAAGAATTTCACTCTAAGTTAATTTTGATATGATAATTTATTTATTTTGTTAATTTTATAAAATAAAATTTCTAAATTATCTAGAAATTAATTATAATATTTATTCACAAAATTAAAATAAAAATAATTTTTGAAAAAAATGTTTTTTTGAAGAATAAATTGAATTTACAAAAAATTACGTTACTATTTTCTAATAAATAATTAATACATTTATATTTAGTTGGAAAATTTTATATATTTAATCAATAATTAAATCTTATTCATACCCACCAATTTAACAAGTAGGCTATAACAGTCACACTAAAATAATAATAGTTCATGGTTCATTTAGGCTCAGTATAGTGTGTCATCTACACTCTCAAATATTGTTTTATTTTTAAAATAATGGGGTGTTGCATCTACTACAGATGTTTTACGTGCATAAGTTTAGTTTTTCAAAATATCCAATTATATTTTTAACCAAAAATTGAAATCATATGTATTGAAATGATATGGATTAAACCTTATATCAAACAATGATTGGAAGCTTGGTGTGCTTTAATATAATAAAGAAAAACAATTTTTATGCTATTATTTTGGAAATGATTTTTAAAATTAATCTAAATTAATTATATCTCTTGGATTTAATTTAACTCCATGATATTTGTTTATATATTTCTCTCTAGAAAATTTATTTTCTTTGATATCTTTCTTTACACACAACACCAAATTTAAATAGACCACAACATACTATTGAATTATTATTATTTAAATGGGACTATTGTAACCTAGAAAAAAATGATATGAATAAGAATAGTCAAATTATTAAAATATTTATAAATATTTTAAATAATTAAAATTTATTGATTAATTCCCACTAAATTGGTTCTCAATTTTTAGTAAAGTCATTTAATGTTTCAAAAATATGTTTTCATTAAAAATGGTTTTGTAGCATTATTTGAATGGAAATTATTTTTAATTTATGAAAAAAATTATAAATTTTGTTTGATAAAATAAATATCACTTTTTCAATCATAATATAAATATAAACATTTGGTGAATTGTTTGGGTTTTTATGAAAAATATTGTATTTGGGTGAATAGTAGAAAATACCAATTGTTTTATGAAAACTACCTTTTTCATGTATTTAAAAATTCACATTAAATTTTGGGTTGGATTTTAAATTTAATTATTTGTGTTTTATTAAAATATAATATAATTATTTTCATTTTAATCATAATTAAAATTTATTTTTGTATAAACCCATTTCTTGAACTTAGAATGAATTTTTCTAGAAAACTTTTTCTGTCACATTTTACATGCTTTTTTAAAATTAATTTATTCCACTTATACAAATTATATTTGATAAGATGTATTACCTATTTTTAATAATAATTTCACAAAAATGTAATGATTCCACATTCATTTTTGGTCATTATGAATGATAACGTTGGTAAAAAGTCAATTACCATGGTAATAGTTAAAACATATTAAAATGATTAAAAAACATTATAAGGGTTAAAATGACATAAAAACTTTTCTAAATTACATTATTTCCTATATATAGGTCTTATATCATCTATTAATCAAATATTAGTCATTTTGAACCCATTTGGACTGAAAAAAACCTTGATATATTTAATTATTTTGAAAAAATCCAAGTGTGTCCTCTCCCTCACTAATAAAATGACACCCATATCCTCACTTATAAAAACTACAATATCCTATTATATCAATAAATTCATTCCCAAATTATTTTATAATGTACCTTACCCCATATTAGAGGTCCATTTTAATTATAATTGTTTCTTAATAATGATTTTGATATAAACCTAAGGAGGTTGTCCGTATAAGAGGTATAGTTCATAACCGAGATCTTTCAATATTATTTCGTCCTTCACGGTATATAAACCTATTTTATCCTTAAAAAATTATTAATCCAATAAAATTAATATACTAATATGTTACTATGAATACTTCACAACCATTTTCTACATTCTTTTCATAAAATTATAAGTGAAAGTATCACTCATGTGTATGTGTGGACTACCGTCTCCATATAGCGATATTATTCATTTTTCATCATTGACTCACATGGATGTTTATAATTGATGAATTAATGAATATATATGATATTTAAGTTATAATTATGATTTTTTGAATGATATAATATTACTTATACTCCTTGTCAATTTTCATTAGATGATAAAAACTGCATTTATGTGTATGTATGAACTACAGTCTCCATGAACAATGTAATACATTTGTTTATATCTACATTTTATAGATGGTTAAAAAACCTATATAATGAATATACAAGATATTTATATCATTAGTAACATTATACATATTCTGTTACTATGATCAATATGAGAAACTAGAACAACCGAACAAAAACTTACATGAAAAACATAATAGTTAACACCCAAAAATGAAATTTTAATAAATATTTAGTAATAAATTGATGATAAAATTTTATAAGTGGATAATATATTATATTAAAATTATTTATATAATTATTTATAATAATTATAATAAATTTAAATTTATTATACAGGAGGTGTGATCACATACGAATCAAGTCAAACCTGAGGTAAAAGGTTATGTTACAATCTCATTTCTTTTCAAGATTGTATGTGCTAAATTTACATTGAAGAATATTTTATGTTTATAATAATTTAAACCCCATATATTTTATTCTATTCTAGGTTTTCATGAAATATTCATGAATTATTATCATTTTACTCACTTTGGAACTTAAAATGACCGAGAAATTGTTTTTTATGAAAAGAAGATCTTATTTCTTCTTTGGTCGATGATCTTTTTCTTTCATGACCATACTCATAAAAAAAATTATGAAGGTTATTAACTGAACATTAAATGTTTTAAAAAGATAATTTCTACTCAAATTTATAAATTTTTAAAAAATTTAAAATTTAAAATTTTAAAAAAAATCCAAAAGAGTCTTTTTTGACTTTTTACAAAAGTGTACAAGTAATGTTTTCTTTTAACGTATACATCATGAAAATATTTTCCCAACATCCTGACAATTATTTTATTTGAATATTACTTTAAAATTTTCATTTATTATTTTCAAATAAAATTATTAAAAAAATATTTAATGAATTTATGATTAAAATGTTATAAATGGAAAAGGATATTTTTTTTCAAATAGGTGTTCAAGTGATATTTTAAACATAATTTTCATGTATGTCATCGCTATTTAAAGATTTCTATGTTTTATTAGGGACATGATCCAATGATAACATATTTATTATTTCTGTATAGGGCTTATTATTATGATGATGATGATATGTTTATGAAACCTATTTAATTTCCGTGGGTTATGCTATCATGAAATGATGAAATGTTTATAAATAGAATTTTCTTCCCACTGGTTATGGTATAATGATATGGTGAATATTTTATGATATTGTGGTATACATATGTATAGTTATTATTTTGTGATGTGTGGGGTCTGAATTATATAGTTCTCTAATTCATTGGGTCAAAACATATATCACATGAGATAATTGCGGGAAATGAGTTGATGGGATCGATCCACTCTGGGAAACAGGTAGGGATGTTGGATCCATTATGATATGAGAAATAGGTGGTGATGCCTAATCCTTTATTATATGGTGGTTTTAATATTTATCATTGACATATGATATGGTTTCAATTCTTATAATGATTCCATACTCTTATGAAATGTTTATCTATTTATTATTTTAACTCAAGGATCATGATTTATTTTTTGATGATTCCCCAATCTTGCGACATACAAATGTTTTATGAAATGAATCATGATTATGATATATGAATTTTTGGGTGTGATTTTATATTGATAATCACATTTTCCCATACCCTTATGCTCATGAGATGCTTACATATTATCATTGATTTATTTATCCCATTTTTACCCTTACTAAGAATATGAGCTCACAAATTCTTATGTTTCCTTTCCCTGGGTTATGAATAATGGTTTTAAGTAAGGTATGTCTAATAAGTAAACTATGTAAGAATATATTTGGGGTAGATATTGATGGTATTTCATGTAAAAATATAATTATGTATCTATTCTCCATATACACTAAACCTTTACGAATTTAGGTCATGTATTATTATGATATGTATTAAATATTCATCTAAAATGATGTAATGTATATATATATATATATATATTAAATGTTAATGTTAACCAGATGGTATCAAAGTAGGGTTTGGTTAATTTTGGAGATTAGGATTAGAAACTTATGTGAAACCTTTAGGGATAAGTCTAAGTATTGGACAACATCCTAACGTTTTGGTAATGTAGAGATTGGGTATTTTCCTAGAAGATACATCTCTATAAATAAATTGGAATTCTGATTTTTCTATGGAATAAATGATCATAGGGGTATCTTTATAGACACTTTTTTTAATTTTAATACATTTTAATACTTTTAGATATATTTTTTTGAGCCATCTGTTGAGTCGGCATGCTCTTCTGAAGCCAGGTGAGCCCATATTTAATTTTATTATAATATTAAATATACTTTATATCATGCATGAATGTTTTTTATAAATAATGAAATAAAGGTGTCTAAAATCATAAATATGTTGCCAAATTTTAATCCAGAACATGTGTTTTACCTTAGGAGTGGCCTAAATTTGGTCAGTGTCAGACGTTCGTATGATCAAATCATTGGTATGTATGTTTAATTAAAATTTATGAATAAATTAATTATTAGTTTTATTAAATTAAATAATTAAAATACTATACAAATAACCTATTATGATGTTTCTTCAAGGGTTAATCATGTAACCCATTCTATATTTCAGGGCAGGAGGATAGTTTTTTCATTGGTGTTTCAACAATGAACGATGAACGGTGTTCAGATCGAGGTGCATCAATGGGTAGTGAAAATAGTGGGTCTTATGTATCACTGGAGAATTTATTCTTTGCCAATGATCAATCCCTAGTCTAGGTATGGATCATAAATTGTGGTATTATCCCTTTTGATTAAAACATTGAGCATAAATTCATATATTATTTTATTGATATGTGATTGTCTACCCTTCGCATGATCCCATTCAATAATTTGATTTTTTTTAACCTAATTAATTATTTTTTATGCCATTTTATCACCCATTATTATAAACCTATCATGAACCATCCTCGGGACCTATGCCATGACTACCCAAAGTCCGCCTTCTATAGGCCAGGGGATGGCGACAAGGACCAAAGCCATAAATCCCAATATAAGGTAAGGCATTGCCTTTATGTAAGAAATCAAACACCATAGAGTATGAAAGCAGAAGTAAACACTAAGTAAACTGGGTACAATAGTAAGTGCTGGAAAGTAAATCAGCCAGTATACAAACCCAACTGAAAGTAAAGTAAAACTGAAAGGAGAGTACAGTAGCAGGAAAGTAATGCAGCAACATCGAGCTATCCTCTGGAAATACGACCTGAAGGGTGGGTACAGATAGTCTCCATAACTCCTCAGCTTCAGCCGTCTGCTCCGTGTACGTCTCGTCCAGTGATCCACCCCCAGGTACCATCCAGCTCCATGAGCTCCTACCTCAACCAGCATTGTCCGTCGTCTGCATCCAACACAATGTAGTGCGGTCATAACTCGTGCAGGGGTGAGTATACGCTACTCAGTAGGGACCCCAAGATCCCCGAAGGTCTCCCAGAATCCACGAAGGATAAACCACAAAGGAATGATACAATCACGAAGTAACAACCAACTCTACTTAGGTATACACCCATACATATACCTAAGTCATCAATTCCAGTTTGTCTCCAACATCCAAGCCTAAGTTTGATATAGTACACATAGGATAGCACAATCCAATCCACACAGGATAACACAACCCAATCCACATAGGATAGCAAAAAAATCATATCGAAGATAATGATTGAAAGTCAAGACTCAGCTCACACATTTATACTTATTCGTAAGATTATAGAGATGATAAGATGTAGCCACTGATTCATCTAAGTTCTCAGGCCCACAAAGGATACAATACCAGCTAAGATGTCGGACCCACAAAGGATACAAGACCAGCTACTCTGTCGGATCCACATAGGATACAAGTACAGATTCAAATACTGTTGGACCGATGTAGGATACAAGAATAGTAGTCATGTACATTCGGACCCACATGGGATACAAGAATAGTAGTCATCGCCTTCGAACCCACAGAGGATTCCAGTACGGTCGTTGTCGCTGTTGAACCCACGGAGGATACCAGTACAGTCGTCAGCATTGTTGCAATTGCAGCCATCTCTAGGGTTCCCACACACAGCATGATCGATTCCGGGAGGGTCTGATCCATGAGCCAAGGGTTTCAATACATCAACTGACACATATTTTGGTGTTCATGTATCCCAAATTTTTGTCTCATCAAAAGGAACTCAACGTGACAGACGTCGCGTCAATCGGACGCATGGTCTAAGAGTTATTGGTTTTTTCATCCTAGGGGCTCGGTTGGTTTTTAAGTCAAAACCAACCCGATCATACTCCAACTGCATCCAAACCTTGAGAGGATTATTCCAAAATAACTGTCTCAATAAGATCAATCCAACAAAGTCGACGGCATGTCCATCGGACGTCAGGAGCTCAAGTTATAAGTGTTTCTACTCCGAGGACCCGGTTGGTTTCATGTTCCAACCAACCCCACCGTACACATAGTCATTTAAAACCTTGATTGTAATATACTGAAACGACCTTCTCGATCCAAGGATCGCTAAGCAACTGACGACGTGTCAATCGGAAGTGCGTAGCCCATTTTATGGGCATTTGAACAGATCTATCCGGAAACAGGGGGTTTGGGCCCAGTCCGACCCGGCCCAATACCCCCCTGGGTCGGCCGAACCGGGTCCGGGTATGGCCCGTTAGGTCATGGGCCGACCCTGATGGTGCAGCCCAGCCAAGCACGGCGGCCCGACCAGGCACGGGCCGCGGCTCGGCTCGAGGCCCAGCTGGACGTGGAAGGGGGGAGGCGCTGCCCCCCTCATTTTGAAACGGTGGCCCCCACATGGAGGGGGCCCGCCCTTGTCTGCCGCCAGGGGTTACAACCCCCGGACTTCTGAACGGCCAACTGTGTTGGCTGGCCAGTGTGCTGCCGCAGGACCCCCGCGGGTCCTGCCTTCCTAGAGCACCGGCAGTAGGCGGATTTAGCCGCCCTCCTCTGCACCGTCGCAGCTTTTGGCTACGGCCCTTGTCCAACCGGTGCGGCGCGATGGCTCCACGCCCCTCCGCCGTGGCCCGCCCCAGCCACGACCCTCCATGATGCTCCGGCGTGGCATGACAACGGCGTGCCCCTCCGCCGCAACCCGACTCTGGCCGCGGCCTCATTCGGCCTCAACGGCGCCATGCTCTTTTGCCGCGGTTTCCCTCGTTCTAGCGAAGTGTGATGGCACCGTGTCGCCTTCATTCCAATCCACAATGAAATAAAACAACAATGGGTAGGATGGTCGTCCATGTTTGTGCGGTTCGGCCTCCTCCCGTTAAATCGATAAAAAACGGATAGTATTTAATGATGAACACCAAAATAATCACGAACGTAAAACAGTCCCCTACCTCGAAGAAGTTGTCGAACGATGATCGTCGCAGAAAATCGGCGTCGTGAGGTGAAGCTCCGTATATGTTGACGGAGAATGTCTGAGGAGGAGCGGCGTCTCCCTTCCTTTGACGCGGGAAGAAGAATGAAGGAAGGCGAGTGGTCATTCTTCGATAAAGGCATAACACACCGGCTGTGGAGAGGAGAAGAGACGGCACGTCGATCTCTCCTTGTGGTGACGGTGTTCTTCGTCGAAGTCCTGGCATTCTTTGAAAAGAAGAAGATGTTCTTCAGAGTATAGAACTCTCCCTCTCTTAATTCTTCACAGCAAAAACCAAACTAAAATAAAATAAGGCTTTGGCTTATTTTATTTACTTATGCCAACATTTTCAAAATTCAAAACAACAAATTCAATTAATTGAATAAAAGGTGTGTTGGCATTCATTTAATCAAATAAAACTAGAGTTGACAAAATTTAAAGAAGAGTTAAGTTTCTATCATAAATGTGGAAGATTTATAACTCATGTGGAGGGGGTTTGAGAATTTTAAGGTGTGGGGATCGTGCGGGCCCCACCTCACTAAATCCTATCAAGGGGAAATATAATTTTAGTGGGTTCCACCCCAACTCCCACACATGGGTTTAACCACTTAAGTGAAATAAAAATTAGTCGCACAATTTTATTTCTCCTTACACTTAATCCACAAATTTTAACAACTCCATCCCGAGAAAACACAACTCCATTAAAGGTAATCTTACGCAATTACCAGCGCTTTGGTTTCATTGGTGCCCTCGGATTTCGATTCCGAGCACCAGTTCAAAAGTTAGGAAAACTCGCTCGTTCGTTCACTGAACGTACCCAAGCTAAACTTAAGAAATTGATTCTGGACACACCAGGACTCGGAATCAGGTGCCGTCAGAATCTTCGTACTCGTAAAATCCCAAAAAAATTACGAAAAAAATTCCCTTGAAATATATGGGTCTTTAAAAAACCTATCAATAATTGATTGTGATTTATTTGTCCAATAATGATTATAACATTTGTGTTATATCACTTTTTTCCTCTATTCATGGAATTCATCATCAATAACTGATTGACTAGTGATTCAAAGATATCTGGGAATACCAGTTATTTTGTATTCATTATTTGGTACAATGAATCATGATCATGAGTTTATATATAGAATTCAGAGACACAATAAAGGCATAGAGATGATGATGGGAACATGACTTTGGATTGGGTATCAATATTTTGTGATTCGGATTGAGAATATCTCTCCATACAGGCAATAAGATCGAGCAACAATCACAGAAGAGACACGTCTAGGGATTTGGTGTTTCTACAAATGAATGTGAATGGTTTTCCAGTGAAGAATGACCAGAATCCATTTATCATCCGACCATTGAGAGTGGAGTGTGTTATATTTATTTTTAATAATAATAACATGTGATATTAATTATTATTTAGAATAAAAAATGTTTGTGGTGTTTTATTATTATTATTATTATTATTATTATTAATTTTGGTTTAATTAATTTAATAAAATAAGGGTGGGGTGCCATAATTGTTTAGGGAGGACCTCTGTATGTGCCTCCTATTGTAGAATAGGGGTGATTTCATTAAAAAACATCATTATTATTTATAAAAATAAGGGAATAAAAATTGATAATGTGGGGTAAATTGGGGGATCACACATAGTGAAAGGGGTGGGGTGCATTTAGGCATGAACTAATAATATTAATATGGTTTTAAAAAATATATAAATATTATTTTACTTTTTTTTGAAGAACCCCTAATTTAGTCCTAACTCCTTCATACAATATCAAAATGATGATCCATTTCTGGCATCATGGTCCGGATATTGAGATGGTCAATTAAAGACCAATGTTGGATACTTTTTATGACCTGTAGCATGGGTTCATGAATCACCCAATAATAATAATAATAATATGAATATTAATATTACAGATTCTATTATCTGAAATATCTTCTTCATAAAGTTCCAAAATGATAAAAGATATGCAGCATCGTGAACATAAAATATTTTACAGGCATTTAAAGACCAGAATCAAGTATTTAATTCAGACTTGTGGCTCAGGCCAATGAAATGACATTAAATTATGATGTAGTGAAATGTTTTTTTCACTAAGTGTCAGATTTGTGAAATTGAATATCCTATCATAATTAATTTTCGTTGAGGATCAAAATGGTGTGATATATTTATCCATTCATGGCATTTATCATGAAATATTTATGGTTTGAAATTTTTTCCTATCGGACCAATGACAAGATTTCTGCATTCTTCATGAATTTGGCAAGGTATAACATGTTCTTTTTGAGAACATTGAAATACCTAGGGGTAAATGGTCATTGATTAGTACCCGAGCACATCTAGGTTCACGACCAAGTAGCAGAGTGGTACCAACCATCATTTGAACCCCTCTCATGTTGTATACGTCCTTTTTGAGTAAAATTCTACCTCTCATGTCTTCTTTGTTTTGACTCATATTTTTAACCTCAAGTATACTATCTTGTGTGTTTTTCACATAGTGCATGATCATGGCCCACATATTTGATTTTGAGATATGATGAAATATTTTATGATCATGATTCTTTATTATGCTATGCTTGACAATGTCAAGGATCAAGCATGATCATCGAAGAGTGACCTGCGTGGTACCCCTGATGAACTAGTTCATGGTTACTTTATCTATCTACTAAGTTGTACCACCTAATGTACAATGGTTGGGATCCTACATCTATATAGTGCCCCCCCCCAAATTAAGGCATTATTACTCTCTCTACCTATTAAGTGATACCCCCAGATGGACTAGGGCATGGGTCCTCCATATACTATGTGGTACCGTCTTTAAGGACCCAGGCATGGGTACTCTATCTATCTACTGATTGGCACCCCCTTGAAGGACCATGGCATAGTTCTTCCATCTATTGATTAGTCGCCCTGATAAACTAGGAAGCGTGACCTCCACATAGATATTTTTCACCCTCTAATGTGAGGCATAGTGTTAAGGTGTGGGTTCTCTACACAGATACTATGTAGGACATATACATGAGATACTGGGCATAGATGATGGACTCTTGGATCTGTTGGAACTCTCATTTTCTTTAGCTAGGCTATGGAGATATATATCATATTTCTCTCTCATTTATGATTCTTGTTGATCATATCCGGGTTTTAGTTATGGTTGTTATCTCATATACTGATTTACATACCTTAGTTGTGATGAGTTGAGAACTTCTATCGTGTCTTCTGTTGTCCATCTTTAGTTTTTTGGGAATCCTACTGGGTATGTATATACTCACCCCTACATGGTATTTCCCCCCACATGCCATGTCTTATGTATATGAATGGCATGATAGAGGTGATTTCAAAGGAGCATTGGGATACTTGGGTGCATTTAACTACATAAGATGTTTAGGTCTTGGAGATCAGGAGTCATAATCCCTTTAATTTCTTTATTTTATAGTTATTTTAAAGTTGGTACATATTTTCTAGTTTGGTGTTTATTCTTCTCCTTCAGTTTTTAGATTATGATGTCATGTTATTTTTATTCCCTAAAGGTTATTACATGCATTTATTTTACTTAATATGTCATTCTCTTTTATCAGTATTCCATCTTCATCAAGATGATTGGTTATGTGTGTACATGTACTTTAGGAAAATACACCCATTTTATTTATGTATTTCAGTGATTTTCTACAACCCATAGCCTATGGAGGTGGGATTGTGGTCCTTTTTTCTTGGCCTTCTGTGAACCATGTGGGCCTCGATAGGTGGCGTCGTGACAGGTTGGTATCATAGGTGCTTTGAACTTTGCATGGTATTTAGATTTTCTTCCCGTATGAGGTTTGGATGAGACTTGTAGAAATAATGTAAAAGTGTCTTGAGTGTATATTTTATGTCAAGAAAACTGGTGTTGGTGTGGCGACCAACGTATCCATACACCATGACCATGACTACCTTCTTGTTGAATCGGTAAACCAAGACATCAGTTTAAGGGATCAATGGTACATGGATCATATAATATTGAGTTCATTGACTATCCTTCTTGAGTCAGGTCTAAAAATATAGTGTTTGACCCTGTTACGTCTTTATAAATTTCAAGATGACTATATGATGAAACCCATCTTGGATTTCGACACAATTTCATGATGATGAATAGTTGAGTGATGAGACATTTATTGAAGGACTAACCCATGAGGTGTTTTATCTAGGTGAGCATCGATCAGTGTTTTCAACTATTGAGCAGTGCATGGATCCTTCTATGGATCTGGTAGGTGATCATACATTTTTTGAGTATTCAATATCTCTGGTAGTTCCGGATGATGGTACACGTAGGCTTTTCATGTTACATGAGTTACATAGATGGAGATCATTGAGGTATCAAAATGAGACAAACCCTAAGGCGGTAGACGTTTGACTTGAAGAAATAGTTTTGGTTTTTTTTTCTTGTGAAACCACTGACCGATCATGTGGTTTCATTGGTGACCAATCTTATCTATAGAGTAGTTTTAGGCTCTAGAGCTACCAATAGATGATTCACTTGTATTGAGTAAATATCATGGGTTTTAGAGATATAGATCACCCAGGTTTCATGGTGGTCTAGTCTCCCCCTTATCTTGTAGTTGAGGAGTAGAATGAGTCATAGGTGTGAATGACCCACTTAGATAGGACCCCTCTTGATGGGGGTTCTGGTGGTGATACTTTCTTAGGGTGGGTCAGGGCATCAGTAGAGCCATGTTTTTCTGATTTTCAATGTGTCTTCGAACATGATATAAATAGGGACACTTCCACTACAAATATTCATTCTGGTGATATGATTCAAAACTGTGAGGGTGAGTTAGTGCTGCCCAAAGAGGATAGTGTCGAGATGTGGTAGATCTATTTCTTGAATTGTATGTTTGATCTAATTCGGAGGGGAAGGTGTGGGAGTGGTCCCTATTGAATTATAATATATATGAAAGAGGAAGTATTGATCCAAGTAGTGCAGGATTATCACTATGTGGCTCTGGGTATGTTTGAGGTGTGACCTGTTTCTTCTCTACTACCAATTACAATTTTGGAGTGTGGTAAAAATCCACTTTCCATGGATGTAGCCACTATTCAAGACCTATCAATACCAATGGGGGCCTTTTTTCTAGATCCTTGTGCAAGAGGCTCCTATAAATAGGATCATTGATAAAATATTTTTGTTGATGGTGTAACCTCACTCTATAAGGAGAGAGAGCCCCACACAAAATCATTCTATAGTTTTAGTGGGAACCTATGATGTTTTCCTTAGTATAAGATGGTCTTTTACCATCCTTTCTCAGATTATTACTAACATTGAGTGTAGTATTGATTCCAATTTTTTGGGATAGAGTTTTCGGGTTTGATAAGGATTGAACCCTGACTAGGATCGGATGTGCTCGTTCATAGGAAGTTACAGCCACATCCCTATCAGTTGGATTGTATTACCTTTGGATCAGTGGATTATATATTCTTTTAGTTTTCTATATAGTCAAGGATTATGAGGTAATACTTCTTTAGGATATTCTAGTTTTACCTCACCATCAATATATTTCTTTCTATACATACTTGCACTATGGACAACCTGATATTTACACTAGTATATTGGATGAACCTATGCAGTTGTGAGAGCTTGAGGTTGGGTGTGGATAGAAATCACTTGATCTAGTTGAGTATCTGGAATGAGTATCCAACCTTGATAATCGATGACCTCTTCTCCTAGTGGATGGATGAAAATTTGATATTAGAGATTGAACCCAGGATGAGTTATCACCATCTCTAACTTTGAGAGGTGGGTGTATCGAGCATGGATTCCAAAAGTTGATGTAGTTTCTTTGAGTTCTTGGTGATACACTTTGGCATGTTGAATTCCTTAATGGAGTTCAAATGAATTATAAGACAGATCCCTAACATTTCATAGACCGGTTTTAATAGTCTTCTACGATAGTACCCTCGTGTCCTCAGTGTTAGAGTCAGAGCACAACAGACATAGGAGGATGGTTCAGTGTACCACCAGTCGATGGTTATTACCCCTTCAATTCTTTAATGAGTTAGGGAGGTACGCTATGAGGATATAGACTGACAGATCTTGCATGATCATATTTCCACTGGATATGTTCCTAATGGATTCCACAAAGGAAGGGGGAATGTCATCCTAGTTCAAGTATGGTTTGTGGCACTAGTCATGCTACGATAAATGGTGTTGGGGAGGATGTTTTCCCTTAATAGTATAACCAGGATAAGAGTGTTTGTATTGAGATCCTTTGGCTAGGATTATGACCTATCTCTAAGGATAATATTCACTTTTCCAATTACAATGTCTTGTTAGTGAGGTGGTGTACTCCTTCAATATTTGATTACTATTATAATGGGTTCTTGGTTTTCTATATATGTTGTATATGAGGATATATATGCACATCCCTTTGTATGACACTTATCTGGTTAAGCTAGACTATAAGAACGAAGTCTCTTTTTTAAGGAGTCGATCACATTGAGAGACATTAAAGAAATACCCTTCAAGGGAAAGTGTTTTCCTTGGGTGCGTGTTTTTTGGTAGCATAGGAAACCATAAGGGGAGATCATGGGAGTATAATAGTGAGATTCAAGTAATGTATCACCCCCTTTTTACTTACATTGCACTTTTTAGGGGAAAAAAGGTTTGAAAAAGGGAATAATGTTTAAAATCTATTTTTTTCTTATAAGTCATTGGAATATTTATAGAAATATGTTTGGAGCTAGGGGCTAAGGCATCATGTTATTCCGAGGCCTGGTGAGCCCAAAATTATTTTTATTAAAATATTAAATATATTTTTTATCATTCATGCATAGTTTTTCATAAATATTAGAATTTCTCCTGAACAGATTCTTGGATTAGAAATATGGTACCACAGTTGAATTTGGAGTGTGGGTTTCACCCTAGAGAATGAATTAATGTTGTTAGATCTAGATGGTTAGATGAGGCATCTGTTGGAAGGTACAAACAATTAAAATAAATAAATAAATTTTTTGTTTTTTTATTAAATGGACAAATTAAAATCCTGTATAAATACCCTCCTATTATGGTTTGTCATGGTTTAGCCACCTAACCCATTATAGATATAATAGTAGTTGGATAGTGTTATTAATTGGAGGATGAACATTTAATGAAGAACATCAATGAGATCGAGGTGGA
The DNA here is from genome assembly GCA_963277665.1 of Viscum album. Classification (NCBI taxonomy): domain Eukaryota; kingdom Viridiplantae; phylum Streptophyta; class Magnoliopsida; order Santalales; family Viscaceae; genus Viscum; species Viscum album. The sequence goes on along the minus strand of OY728134.1, from coordinate 625,536,256 downwards.
TCGACGAGTATTGGATGCAATGACTCTTCCTTATTACCGAAAAATGTATTATTTACTCATGATTGATCCATATTCGAGGTAGGGATCATCAATAGTGGTTTTCACCCTTTTATTAAAAGTTTGAACATGGATTCATTTCTTCTTTTATAGATTTGTGATTATCTACCCTTCACATGATATTGCTCAATAATTTGATTAGTTTAAATCAATTATTTATTTTGTTATGTTATTTATCACCCATGATTCTACACATATCGATCATTGACCAGGATCGACTCATCCAATGATGATTATTAAATTTTTGTTATATTACCTTCTACTTACATTTATGGAATTTTTAATTGATAATTTATTGACCAATGATTCCATGAAGTTCGAAAATAACGATCATTGTGTGTTCTTTCTTTGGCATAAAAAATCATTTTCACAAGTTCAAATTTAGATTTCCGAGTTGCAAAGGACGTGTGGAAATGACAACATGAACCTGATGTTGTATTTTATATCAATATTTTGTGATCTAGTTTCAGTGGATATCATTTTAGGGGAAATGAGATTGAGTGTCAAGTGAATGGGTGGTGCATTTAGGGATGTGTGGTTGCTACAGATGGATGTGGACAGTTTTCCAGTGTAGAATGGTCATAATATCTTTTTTGGCTAACCGTGGTGGGAGGTTTGTTTTATTATTATTTTTAATCATAATAACATGTGATATTTATTATTATTTATAATAATAATAAAGTTTTATATGTTTTATTATTATTATTGTTATTAATATTAATGCTGGTTTAATTAATTTAACAAAAGAAAAGTGGGGCACCTGAATTTTTGAGGGAGGGCCCCTGTACATGCAGCCCTTTGAGGAATGGGGGGGAATTAATTTACTCTAATTAATAATAATAATAATAATAATAATAATAGAATAAAAAATTAGGAGGGGTAAAAGGGGGAACTTATATAATGAATGGGGTGAGGTGAGTTTGGCTGTGAACTCATCCTTTTAAAATGGTCTAAAAATAATTATAATAATGTAAAATATAATTATCTATATTTTTTGTGGAAACCATAATTCAGTTTTAACTACTTCGTATGACATCCTAATGTAGAGATTTCTATGGAATTGTGATCCTATTATTGAGATAGTAAATTCAAGACCAATGTTGGATACTTTTTTTCTGAATCATGGCGTAGGTCCACAAAGCATCCAATAATAATAATATTATAATTATTATTATTATTACATAATCTATTATCTAATGTATCTTATTAATATTGTGTCATAATGATGAACAATAATTAAGATGAAGACCCTAAAATTAAGGAATAAGTATCAAGAGAAATATCGGGTATTTTATTTAGACTCATGGCTCAGGGCCACAAAACACTATTCAAGCGTGATGTAGTGAAATGCATTTTTTTTACTTGTGGTATAATTTGGGAAAGTGAATAGCCTATTACAAGTGTTTTATATAAGTATCACAAAGGTTTGATCCATTTAAAATTAAATACTATTTATGATAACATATCAGTGGTTTGATTTTTTTCCAATCGGACCAATGATGAGCTTATTGGGATTGTAAGGATTTTGGAAATATTCGTCGTCTGCCCTAAGAGCACATGGAGACACCCAGGGGTACATGGGAATGGCCCAATACCTAGGAATATCTAGGTACACATATAGGTAGTTATGTGGGACCACACACCATGTGTAAACCATACATTCCATGTACTTCCTTCTTTAGGAACCTTCTACCTCTTGAATCTCCTTTGTTTTGACGTAGATTTTTTCCAGCGAGTTGCCTATCGTGGGTTTTGTTTCTATGTAGAACGTGATGGTGGCCTACTTAGTGGATTTTTATATGTGATGATAGATGTTATGATTGTGACACTTATTTATATGATGTTAAATGATGGTAGTGATCAAGCAGGAACATCAAAGAGAGACCTGAGTGGTACCCTATTATAGACTAGGGTGTGGGTCCCCAATATATCTATTGAGTGGTACCCCCTATAGTATTAGGGTGTGTGTCCTCCATCTAATTAGTGGTACCCCTTAAAAAACCAAGGAGTGTGTCCTTCATCTACCTACTGAGTGGTTCCCCTTGATAGAATAGGGTGTGGGTCCTCCATCTTCTGAGTGGTACCCCTAACGGACCAGGGTGTGAGTCCTCTATCTATCTACTAAGAGGTACCCCATAACAGACTAAGGAATGGGTCCTCTATCTAATTAGTGGTACCCCTTGATGGACTATGGAGTGGTTCCACTATTTATATATGGTTCCCCCTCAACTACGAGGCATAGTGGGAAGGTGTGGGTTCTCCATATGGCGACTACTTTAGAAAAATACATGTTATGTTGGGAATTGATAATGGACTCTTGGAATTATTGAAAACCTTATTGTTCTTATCTTGTGTGTGGAGATGGAGATCCCCTTTCACTATAATGTAGTATTCATGTAGAGTATATATGGTTTTTCTTCTTTGTTTTTTCCTCATATGCTGATTGATATACATTTTTTGTGATGAGCTGACTACTTCTATCATGTCTTCTATTACTCCCTCTTCTGGTTTTGATCCATCCTAATGGGTATGTATATACTCACCACTTCATTAGATTCACTAGAACATGTAATGTCTTGTACAGATGAAGGATAGGTTAGAGGATATTTTATAGGATCATAGGGATACTTCGGTGCATTTGATAGCATATAGTGCTTGGAGCTTAGAGATCATGAGTCGGGCTCCCTCATATTTATTTCATTTCCACTTATTGTTAGATTGGGAAATATTTTATAGTGGGGAATGTATTTTTTCCATTTAATTTTCATATTATCCTTTTTTAATCGTCGTTATTCCCTAAAGGTTATTATATCCATGTCTTTTACTCTATATGTTACTATCTTTTATCATTAATTCTCTACACTTTTACATGGATATGGTTGGGTTTGTTCATGCATATGTAAGGACTATCATCTCCACTAAAAATGTAATATAATTGTATATCTATAACTTTTTGTAAGAATTTAAATATGTATATAATTAATATATCTTATTCTAATATCATAATTAATATTATGGATATTATGTAACTATGATCAATATAGAAAGACCTAAACAACTGAACCAAGAATTATATGAAAAATTAAATTATTAACACTCGAAAATGATGATTTTAAAAAATAATTATCAATATTAATGTTGGCTTAATTAATTTTTTAAAAGAAGAGTGTAGCACCAAAGTTTTCTAGGGAGGACCACTATATGAGCAACCTTTTTTGGAATGAGGTTGATTTCATTTCCCCTCATTTTTATTATTGATAATAATAATTCAATATAAAAACAATGTTAATGATGGGTAAAGTGGGGGAACATTCACTATAAAAGTGGTGGGATGAGTTTGATCACGAAATCCTCCTTTTAATATGTTGTAAAAAATAATTATCATAACATAAAATACCATTAACTATTTTTATGGAAACCATAACTCGGTAGTAACTACTTCATTTGATGTCAGAATGAAGAGATGTTTTTGGAATCATGATACTAATATTGAGATAGTAAATTCAATACTAATGTTGGATACCTTTTTCTGAATCATGGTGCGGATCCATGAAGCACCCAATAATAATAATAATAACAATATTATTATTATTATTATAGAATCTTGTATATGATGTATCTTCTTCATATGGTATTAGAATAATGAACAATATGCGACCTCATGACCCTAAAATCAAATTACACATTTCAATAACAATATCAGTAATTTAATTTAGACTCATGGATCAGGCCCAAAAAATACTATTTGAGTGTGATATGGTTAAATGCATTTTTATCAATAGGTTTCCAATTTGGGAAAGTGAATAACTTATCAATATTTTTTCACAAGGATCGTAACAATGTGGTGTATTTCACCATTAAATACTATTTATGATAACATATCATTTGGTTGGTTTTTCCTTCCATTGGAGCAACGATGGGCCTAGTGCATTTGTAAGGTTTTTCTCAAGACTCATCATGTCCACTATGAGAACACAAACACACCCAGGGGTACATGGGCATGACCCTATAATCCAGAATAACTAGGTACATGGATAGGTTGCATAGTGGGAATATATACCTTGTGGAACCCTTACACAATGTGTACTTCTTTTTTTAGGAAACTTCTGCCTCTTGTATCTTCTTTGTTTTGACATAGATTTTCTCATGTGAGTAGCATGTCCTGAGTGTTTTTCTATGTAGAAAGAAATATAGCCTACTTAGTGGATTTTCTAATGGGATGCGAGATGTTATGAGTGTGATTCTTCGTTATGAGATGCTTGATAATGGTCGTGATTATTCAGGAATATCAGAGAGAGGCCTAAGTTGTACCCCCTAATGGACCAGAGTGTGGATCCTCTCTCTGTATATTGAGTGGTACCCCATGATGGATTAGAGTGTGGGTTCTACTTATACAAAGTGGTACCCCTGATAGAGAAATGAGTGGGTCCTTTATCTACCTACTTAGTGGTACCACCTAACAAACTATGATATTGGTCCTTCATCTACTAGGTGGTACCCCCAGAAAGACTAGGGTGGTGTTCCTCTATCATTATACTGAGTGGTACCCCGCTTAACGGACTAGATAATGGACCCTAAATCTACTGAGTGGTACCCCCTGATGGAATAAGACATGGGTCATATACTTAGAGATTGTTCCCCCACGACAATGAGGTATAGTGGTGAGGTGTGGGTTCTCCACATGGATACTACTTTGACAAACACACTATGTGTTGGTAATTGATGATAGACTCTTGTAACTGTTGGAAAACTCATTTTTCTTAGCTAGGATGTAAATATGGAGATCCCATTTATTGTTTAGAATTCTTTTAGATTATATCTGGGGTTTCTTTATAGTTTTTTCCTCATATTCTGAATGAAAAACATTTTTTGTGATGATATGACTACATCTATACAATCTTATATTACTCCTTCTTCAATTTTTTATCCATCCTTCTGGGTATGTATATACTCACCCCAACACGGGATGTTCCTATACATGTCTTGTATTATAAAAATTATGGATAGGTCATGTGTGATTTTAGTGGATTATAGGGATACTTGGGTTCATTTGATTGTGTATGGTTGTTATATATTAGTGATCATGAGCGGAGCTCCCTCGGATTTATTTCTTTTCTAGTTATTGTATGATTAGGAAGTTTATTTATGGTTGAGAATGTATTTTTACCCATTAATTTTCATATTATACTTTCATACTCTTATATATTCCCTAGAAGTTATTAAATTCATGTATTTTACTCTATATGTTACTATATTATATCATTATTCATCAACACTTCTACATGGATATTTTTGGGAGTGTGTACCAGTACTTTAAGAAAATTCCTCTCATTTTAGTTATGTTTTAGGCTCTTCTCACTAGCCCCTAGCCTTTGGAGGTAGGATTGGGTTAATTTTGGCTCATCCTATAACCAACTATGAGGTCCCTAGTGGGTTAGGTCATGAGAGTAACAACTATTAAAGGGGTATATTGGTTATTTACTCAATCTTCACCGGTGCATGATGAGTGGGCCTAGGACAACACACTTGGCTAGACACTCCCAGGGGATATTCTAGTTTTAATTTACATTTTTTTATTAATCATTATGAGGGATTTTATTAGATGATGACCACGAATAGGATACCTAAGGTTTCATAGATTTAAAATAATGTTTCATAATTTAAGAAATCTTAAGAATGATTATATGATTATATGATTGGTTGCTTTAATTAATGATGCTTGATACTCATGCTAAACTTTTTGGTTTTAGTAAGGCAATAAAGATAGAATGACGAAGTTGAGGTATTGATAAGAATGTTCAAATATTGAAGTATCTTATTTGAGATTAGTAATATGAATTCTCTTATATCATGAAAACTCTCTAGTAATGTTAGTTCCTATCCTCAATGACTAGATATTGAGTTAGTAGTAAAAACCCTTAGTGTATGATAGTCACATATCAAGAATATATCACATATATGATGTAATTGGGTGGGAATGTTCTTCCTATAAATCTTTTGATTCTCCCTATATTTTAATTTTATGTGATTTTATTCATAAATTGGCTCTCTCTCTATATAGATCCCATATCAATTGATGAGCAAGGGAAGTCATGTCTGATATTTTGAATCGACCTATGATCATCTTTTTGTGAGAGGATGAATATGAACTTCAAATGGAAGTTAATTTTATTATGTGAATATTAATGGCTATTCATGAGGGATATTTATCTCAAATGTTTGGGGAGAATAGAGACATTAAATATATTCCTATTCTTCAGAATTATGATAATGTATTTATTGAAAACTTTTGTAGTATTCCCTTGAATCATAATGTTGAGTTTTCAATAAAAATAATAGCTAATTATAAACATATTTAAAAAAAATAGAATAACGATGATTGAGTTTCAAGAATTGAAGAACAAACTCTAGGAGAATTTTTATAAGAGGTTCATATGCCCTATATCCTCACCATAGTGTGAACATTTTGTTTTTATTAATAAAAAATATAGGTCAATGCATCTTTTCATTGATTAAAAAGAATGTAAAATGATCACTCTCAAGAACAAGTATCCTATACCTAACATTGATAACTCGTTTCCTCAGTTATGAGTATCTCAATACATTTTAAATATTCAACTTTATTATGTATATAATCAATTCAGGGTTAACAAGGATGGAATACCCAACGAAACTATCAATATGAGGTATGGTCGTTATGAATTTATATTAAATCTATTTCAACTTACTAATCACCCTACTATATTTATTGATACAATGAATAGAGTCTTTAGATATTAAATTTATCAGTTTTTAGTGGATTTTATAGGTGATATTCTTATATATTATAAGAGTATGTAAGAGTATGAATATCATTTGATAATTTTATCCATAGACCTTGCGGAAGGAGAGGTTGTATTCTAAATTTACTTACTGTGAACATTTTCTTCAAAAAGTTTCATTATTAAGTCATATAATCTCATATGTGGGTATATTAGTGGATCCTTCAAAGATATATGTTCATAAGAATTGTATTTGGTCAACCATGATAATTGAGATCTATAGTTTTCTTAGGTTTGTTGGATACTGTTGAAGAGTTTTGAGAGATTTCTCATTATTAACTAATTCAGTCACCAACTTGAATAGGAATGGAGTTAGGTTATTATATATAGAAGAATGTAAAGGTAATTTCAAGGATTGAAAGAGACCCAATATTTATAAATTGAAAGAATTTCAATCATGAAATCATGAGTAAATGGGATAAGTCTTATTTTATTATATGACTGTTCAATCATCCATCCATGTAAGGATTAAAGAGGCATAGAAGGAGGATGTGGAACTGTAGAAGGTACGAAATGATCCTGAGTTATAATACGATCATGAAATAATTATATATATAAAGAACCAACTATTTTTTTCCATCAATACAAAAAATGAAGAAGGAACTATTAGAAGAAACACATAGTACATCATTCTCTATTAATAAGTGAATTATTAAGGTGTATAGAGATCTGAAAGAGTACTTTTGGTGGAAAAAAATAAAGAGATATATTATTGAATATATATCTTAGTGCTTAATATATATCCATGTTAAGTTTTATAAATAGAATAATAAGTAAATTTACTACCATTAACCATACCAGAATGGAAATGGGAAAACAACACCTTGTATTTTGTCATAAGACTCTCCAAAACATCAAAACACCATAATTCTATTAGGGTTGTAGTCCATCACATGAAATAAACATATTTAATTTTCATCCGAAAATATTTATCTCTTGATTATATTGTCATTATATACATTAAAGAGTTGGTATGATTTCATAGATTACCATATTCTATTGTATCTGATCGGTATTTAAGGTTTACCTCATATTTTTAAAGAAATCTTCAACAATATTTGAATGCATAGTTGAGTTTCAATATTTCAATATCATCATCATATATATGGTCAGACTGAGAGGATCATTAAGACTCTAAAAGAGATTTTAATATCCTTATTTATGGATTTCAAAGGTGTATGGGATTATCATTTTCCTTTGGTGGAATTTTCTTACAATAAAATCTTTAACTAGATCATTTAAATAGATAATTATAAATCCATATATGGAATGAAGTACATAACTCCAAAGTCATGGGATAAAGATGTAAAAGGAAATATATTGGGACCTAATCTAGTTGAGGAAATTGTAAATAAAGTTAGAGTAATTCAATAACACATCATGAAAGTTTAGATTCGATAGAAATTTTATTTGGACAATCATTGGTGGTGTCTATAGTTTGATGTTGGTGATAATTTATTCCTATAAAAATATTTTTAGAATAAGGGTAAGATATTTATAAATAAGGGTAAATGATCCTTATATATATGTATACCATCAAAATTATTGATCGTATCGGGATGATAGCTTATCACCTAGCACTTCCACTAAATCTCTCTCATGTTCAGGAAGTGTTTCATGTATCTCTCTTGAGAAAGTACATACACAATCATTCACATGTACCAAAATACTTGGTCATTCCACTAGATAATGATATTTCTTATGATTAATGATTATTGGAGATTCTTGATCGAAGAGATAAAGTGTAGAGAAATAAGACCACTCTTCTAATCAAATATTTCTAAAAAACCATAAATTTGAAGAAGCTACATGGGAACATGAGGATCTGATGAGGAAGTAGTATCTTCAGTTGTTTCTATCAGAGTAATAGAATTTAGAGAGTAAAATTATTATAAAGGGAATAGAATGTAACACCCCAATATTTTATGATATATTTATCTTTAAATAAATTTAATTTCCTTGATATCTTTATTTACACACAACATCGAGTTTAAACAGACCGTGACATACTATTGAATTATTATTATTTAAATGTCACTATTATAACATAGATTTTAAATTGTTTGTATGAATAATAATAATAATAAATTTATGATAATATATATATATAGTTTTTATATAATTTAAATTTATCAATTAATTAATTATAAAAAATTACTCAATTTTTAGTAACGTCATTTTATGTTATAAAAAAAAAATTTCCTTCAAAATTGGTTTTTATTGCATTTTGTACACGAAAATTATAATTAATTTGTAAAATTTTTAGAACATTTATTTTATGAAATAGTTATAATTTTTGAAATCATCATGACAATATTAAGTTAGGGGAAATTATTGTAAATCTTTTGGAAAAGACGATTTTTTAGGTGAATAGTAGAAAATACTGATTTCTTTATGAAATCTATCTTTTATTTCCATGTATTTACAATGTAAAATTATATTTTTTATTATTTTTATATTTATTTAGTTAATTTATATTAAATATAATCTAATAAATTTTATTTTAATCAATATTTCACTTTACATTTTTTATTAAAACAGTTTTTATAGTAAAAAATGTATTTTTTCTGGAAAACCATTTTCATCAAATTTAGCATTTTTTAAATATAATTTCTATCACTTATAGAAATTGAATTTAAAAAAATGATATAAATATTTTGAATCATCATATCCAAAAAATTTAATTATTACACTTGAATTTGTGGTCATTAAGAGTAGTATCATTGGTAAAAAGTTAGTTATCTCAGTATGTGTTAAAATAGGTTAAAAGGGTTAAAGCTGAAATGATAAGGGGTAAATAACCTAAAAACGTGTATAAATGATATTTTATGTTAATATTACGACACTATATAATCTTATATTTTAATATTGTTCATTTTGGATCCATTTTTATTGAGTAATTCATTAATATATTTTAATTTTTTAAAAAATTCCAATTGTATCCTCTCTGCAACTTATAAAAGGAATCCCACTATCCTATCTCAAACAAAATTAAATAGTCTATTATCCTAGAAACTAAATTTCCAAATACATTTTTAAAATCTATAACCATGTAAAATAGGTTATTTTTTTTATCAAAATATCATTCTAACAAGGCTTTATGTATAGTCCTAAGGAGGTTGTCTGAAAAAGAGGTATAATTCTTAACAAAGCTCTTTAAATTTTAGTTCTTATTCAACCATAAATAAAAATGTTTCATATTTTATAACATGATTAATATATTATCATAAATATAATTATATGTTACTATTTTTTGTAACAACCATTTTACACCTCGTTTCAATAAAAGGGGAAATAAAAGTATCACTCATGCATTTGTGTGCACTACTATCTCCACATAGAGATATGATTCATTTTTCATCACTGCCTAAAATAGATATTTATAATTATAGATTTAATGAATATATATTATATTTATGATATAAATATTATTTTTTATTGATTAAATATTATTTGTATTTCATTCCTTCTTTTTGTTAGAATATGAAAACAAAATTCTTGTTTACGTAAGGAATATCATCTCCACGCATGATGTAATTCTATTTTCTACATATAAATTTTATAGATGATTGTAAATATGTATATAATTAATACATATTATATTAATATCACTATTAAAAATATCAACCTTATGTAACCATGATCAACATAAAAGGACTGAAACTAACAATCCAAAACTTATATGAGAAGTTAAACAGTTAAAACATAGAAACAATTAATTAAATAAATAAATATTAAAAAATAGATGTTAAATTGTTTAAGGGAATCATATATGGGTGAAGAGGATGGAGTACATAGGTTTATTTTTTTTAAATAAGATTTCTTCGACGTTGAAAAATAGCATAGTATATCATTATTGAATGAAACGTATCAAAATTAGGTACCATTTTTTCATAGAAAAAGTGAAATAATTAATTTTCAAAGTAAATCACATTAAACCACATAACAATGATATATATATATGTGTGTACTAAACCATTGAATACACTATTTTTTTAGAATAACTAGTTGAATCTCAATTTTCAACCACCTCCCTTGGATTGATAATATTTATAAATATCCCTCTCCTTATATAAATTTATTATTTAAATTGTTTTTTATGCTTAGTAGATATTACCCTTTAGTTTTAATTGGATATGTGAAAAATTATAGAAAACAGTGAGGGTGAAATTTTTCATTATGTTTTGGTATTCAATAAGTGGTGTCTAATCATGGTTAGGTCAATAAGTGGGGTTGGAGTTGGACCCTCATATCACAGGAGAGAAACATAAACTTCATAGGTGAATTTAGGGTTATAATATATAAAAGGATATATGATATACGGATAGTGTCAAAAAATAGTGAATGAAGATAGGGTGAATTATATAAATTTGTGATTAATAAGTGGGTTTTGAGAGATTATATTCAAAGGTATGCTTCATGGAATATGATTATATGTTGGTATCTTATTTTCTACACAAATAATTGCTCTGAAATACTTCAAGTGATAGTTGAGTTACTCAATTAATCGTTGTTTTTATGAGAGTATTAGATGTGTTGACCTTCACTATGATTACTCAAAATAATTATGATTCCCAAAAAAACCCAACATATGGTGATCTTGGAACCTAAGATGAGAAATGAGAGAAATTCGGATCTTATGTAATTAAATAGGAGAATATTGGTTTGAATGGTTTGGTTGGTAAATCATTACCACTAAGTATTGTGTTTTTATCAATACGTGGTTAGAATTTGAGTGTGAGGAATGTTGTTTGTTATATTGATATTATTAAAGTAGAGTAAAAATGATTCAAAAAAGTTTTATTATGTTTTTATTGAATGATAATCACACCATGTTGTAATGTGGAAGACCATGTTTTGATCTTATAAACTATGATTTAGGATATATTTCATGGTCTTTGGGGAAGTATTTTTCATAGATAAAATGGATAAAGACCATCAAATTTTAAATGATAATGTGGTTTCAATTTGGGTTAAATATAACATAAGGAAGGCCTCATTGTATAAATATTGATCTATCCAGTGTTTCTGTGAATCATAATTAAAATGGGGAGTTATTTCAAACCAAGTTGTACACTGGTAATTTCATGGTAATATGATTTCTATAAATGGGCACTAAAGGAAAAAACAAGCATTATGAAGAATGAATTTTATAAAAAATGGGAAACATCTTATTTCAAAATCTATGGAGTAGTATGTTTTTCTATAAAATATATATTGAGTGAAGGAAGACATGAACACACTATTTTTGGTGAACACCATGATGTTGGATATCCATATTAGGGTAATAATGGATTTGTGGAATAAGTGTTAAGATATTCAATGAACTCCTTGTTAATTCCAAGTAACGTGTAGATGATTTTTAAGGGTGACCCATGGTTGGAACAGGATGGTAGACTGATGTGTGCATCATCTAGGATCCCATAGATGAAATTCTTGTGTTTCTGAGTGGAATGATTGGCACCCATGTGTATTTTTTGTAGGTATGTAATCAAATCCTCCCTTTTAAAAGGACAATAAAGGTATTTTTATTCATTTTAGGGGTTTTTATTATTTTAAAATGAGTGTATAATTCATGTAGTGACCTCTCATCACGAGAGTTATGGATTCTTAAGTTTCCATTAGCCTTTTTGAAATTGAAGTCACGGGGTTAATGAGATCTTGGTAACATAGTAGTATCATGGTGGTTAATACTTCTTCCAAAGGACTCAGTATCTACATGGTGGAGGCTTTACATATTCCACTAGATCCAAAGAAAATGATTCCTATGTGTAGAGATAGGTATATATTTCTCACCATCAGATGATGGTTATCAATGTATGAGAGGGCTATGATAGTAATGTCAACTTATTGTTCTTAAGTGTTCATACATTCTAAAAAAAGGACCTCAAGTATTTTTTCTCTAAATTGGGGATCAAATAACCCACTTTCCTGGGTATATAGTGGTATTTTATTGGTTCTTGTATTAAATACCATGATTGGCGTATGATTTGATACCACCCTTAGTAAAAAACTCCCTCAATGTGATATGACCAATTATCCCTTTGTAGAAGATCTTATCACATGGAATAAAATTATATTTATTGGGGGTAGGTTAACTAAAGATGTTTTGATTTTTTATTTCTCAAGTATAGATGTTATTATCCTAGGGGTTGGGGCCGATAGTGTATTGTCATTTAAATAGTTAGGACCTTCCACTTCAGATTGTGGTGGAATGGGTAACCCAACAGACAGTTGTGTGGTGTTGATCAGATTAATATGATTATTTCTAATCCTTATTTTCTTTTCATATGATTCCATGAAAGAACAATTACAAAACAAAAAATCTATTCTCAATAGAGGGCATGAATCTATTGGAGATCTATACATATGTAGATGATTCTCATATACTATTGTGTGGAAATTTGGGAAATCAGGCCCATATTTCTCTTGTGTTGTGAGAAATTTAAATTATGGTATGTGAATTTAAAGAAAAATATAACAGTTAAGTCGAGGTTGGACCCAGGGGGCATACTACCGTGCACCTCGCCTAATGTGAGTGTAATTTTTTTGTAATTTTATCAGTAGAATAGAGAAACATTGATTGGTAGTTCTCATGAGATAATCATCTAGAAAGCTTCATAAATGTGGTGATAAAAATACTCCCCCTTCTAATACCATTAGAAAAGAACCATTTAGAGATGGATTTCAGTGGTTCATGAATTCATTTTTTCCCCTGCAGTAGGGTGAACATTAGATGAGGAAGGATTTTGGGTGCCGAGTTTAGGAAAGCATTACTTGGATAATATGTTTGTTTATATTGGGGACATGATTTTTGGTGGGATGGAGATGAAACCTTTCATGATCGAAGAGGATGTTTCCTTCCTATGTGGGATAATATTTTATTTTCTTAGATATCACACCTCTCAGACGAGGGAAGATCATATAGGGGAGACTTTTTTACACATAAATAATTTTTTTGATATTCCTTTCTAAGGATCATATCTTTTACTTTTTCAAGTATTTAAATGTTTTAGGGTGGTTAGGATGTAGTGGCCTGGGTTGTCCCCAGGTGATACTTTGCTCCATTTTGGGTTTCAAAATCTAAAGACATATCCATGGATAAAATTGTGAATTTATGCTATAAAATGACCTTGGAAATATTATTTCACTGGTCTATTGATTAAAAATTGTGGTGTTTACCTCTAGGGTGAGTTGACATGAGATTGTTGGTGTATAAGAGCCTAGATAAAAATATATTAAGTATATAAATAATAATATTAATTCATGAACAAATAATTATGATGAAATGATTGTATCTCATTAACTGAGGATCTGATTTGAAATATGACTATGTGGTTGTGCACATAAAGTTGGTTTTACCCTAGGAATGGTGTAATGTTGGTTCTCATTAGAGTTCCTGATGATGGGCCATCATGGAGTAATTAATTCATTCATTCACTAATTGGTTATTAAATATTTTGACCAAGGGTTTTCTACAAATTTTCATTTTCTCTAATTTTGTGGTGGTCTAGATAAACCTTGAAAGGTGATATTGATATATATTGAGAATAAATATTCGGAATCTGTGTTATATATGTATTAAGTTCATCAATGAAATCACCAACAACTATTGGCATGGATGTGACCTTCACTACCACAAATCCCACTATTAACAGTGCTAGAAATCGCTTTTATCAGCGCTGGAAAAGAACTTAAAATCTAAGAACTGTTAAAAGGGGATCCATTTTATCAGTTCTAAAAAAGGTTTTCATACAAGGGTCTTTTTAGTGATTTTTGAGTCATGATAAAATACACCTTTTATCAGTGCTAAAAATGATGATAAAGTATAAAAAAATTACTTTTTTCAACAAATTGGAGGGTGGACCACCCCCAATTTTAGTAGTTATCTAGCCCAATTAATAGTTCAATTATATCATCCCCATACCTTTAATGGTGATTGAATCCCCCCCCCCTTCAATTGTTCTAGGACACCTACTTTACATGCTCGTGCGCCCCTACAATTACCAGGTTTCGAGCCTCAGACCTCCCCCTCACACGCATGCACCTTTTATACTCCCTTATATTATTTTTTTCGATAATTTATGATATATCTACATATTTACATATATTTCATTAATTGTTTTATACTTATATTAATATATATATATATATATATTTTCAAAATACATATATAAAATATGTTTTGGGTGTCTGTTTATAAATACACACACACACACAGAGATATATATATATATTATATCTGTGTATCTATAAATATAATATATATATTTATATTTATGTACACATAATATATATTAATATCTACATACATATATTATAATATATAGATAATATATATCAATTTGTTAATAAACATGCACAAAAATACATTTATATATATACTTTATATTTACAATATATAGTTATAATAATTTTCATAATTTTTTAAAATAAATTCGATATTATTATTTTTAAATATGGTTTATATATTTATAAAATATTTTTAATGTAAATATGTTTAAATATTTATTTATAAAATTAAATTTTTATGTGTAAATATATTAAAAATTTATATATATATACATGAATATATTTAATTAAAAATAATAGTACATTATGAAAAATGATAAAATTTTAATGTCATAATATCATTATGAGTGTAATACTTTAAAATAAATTGAGTCACCAACAAAAAAAAAGATAATAATATTACCTTAAACGAGGATGAAAAATGAATCAAATGTTAAAAACGGGGGTACCCTAACAAAAAACTCAGTTTTGGAGGCCTTTCGAGCATTTTTTCACCCAAATAAAATGATGAATGGGTATTCCCCCAATAACCATGTTGTAGATATTTTCAAAATATTCTGTTTGATATGTGGTAGAGCTCAAATAGACACTTGGATTACAAGTTATGGTTGTTTAAAGTTAGTCATGTTTTCAACTTATTTTTATCTTTATTAATTTATTGATTTTTTTCTATATTTGAATTGTTATTAAATGACTATTAATAAATAAAAAATATAATTTTTTAATTAATATTATTTTATAATTATTTTATAAAATAGTCTCCACTAAATATCTTATACATGACGTGTGATTACATATTTCATATTTTATAAATCATATTTTTTAAAATATGTTATATTTATATGAATAAAATATATTTATATATTTATATAAGTTTTTAAGGATATATATGTTTTTTTATAAAATATACTTTTTATCAGTGCTAAAAATAGTGGTTTTAGTACTGATAAAAGAATTTATTTTATTAGCTCTAAGAAACTCATTGTTATAAGTACAATTTATCAGCGCTAAAAAAACATTGATAAAAGGTTAATTTTATGAGAAATTTTTTAATCCTTGATAAAAGGTTCTTTTAATAACACTTTTTTAGCACTAAAAAAGTACCCCCTTCATCAGTAAATTTTTTTAGAACTAATATTGGGTGGTGGTGCATAAGTCTAAATCTATGTCAGCGCTTCATCAACTATCAAACAATATTAAAGGTAGGACTCATTTTTTTATATTCTTTCCTTGTTATTAATTTTCTATGATCTAGGTTTCTATTTAAATCCCTTGGTATAATTTTTTAATTTTATTTGTGGTTAACTGATTGTTGAATATTCATTATGGTTTTTAGCCTCTTCTGTTGTCATGATTTATTTGTGATTAATATTTTCTTACCATTTTTTGATGATCTATTGCATGATAAACATGTAGTATTGGAAAATAACTTTCATTCAACTCTCTCTCCATATTTATTCTCACACGGATGGCATGAGACCATCCACCATTTCCCAGGTCTATGGGAGTAGAATGAGAGATGGTTTGTGTGAGGATGGCCAGTGCGAGGTACCTCAGTCTAGATACCGAGATGAATGATAGTGGAAGGAGGTGCCTCGAGGGGGAATCATGACATGGTATCGAGGGATTGTTCAAGGTGTGATGACATCATTACATATACATGGGTGATCCAATGATTGACTATATTGGGAAACCGCCAACATATGAGCAGAATCACACCCATGGTCCAATGTACTACACATGGTGTAAGAGGTGGGGATGACAAGGGTCCCCCTATTCCCCGGCCAGTAGTAGTGACATGAGAGGTTTATGGTGTAAGAAGAATTGGTAGGATGGAGCTCAGTCATGCAACCTAGATGAAAGAGAGTGGAGTGAGGTGGCCTTGATTGAAAGGGAATCACTACATATTAGGTTTACATGATTATGGAATATTTCACATGAAGATGGTCAGTGTGATGAGGACCAGTGTGAGGGACCTCAGTCATGCAACTCAGATAATGAAGAGAATGAGGTGGTCCATATAGCAAGAGTGATACTATAGACCAATACTATGCGAAGGTGGCATCATTGGGTGGTGAATACGACAATGTGTGGGATTGATCCTAGTGAGTCAGGGGGCTCATGATATGGGATCGAGTAACTGTAGTTGGTGTGATAGCATCACTGTGTTTATAGGGGAGGTGATCCAATGTCCATATAAGTTAGTTAAATACTGACATTTGATGAGAATCATGTCACATACCAACCCAAGATCTATTGAAGTGGAAGCCAAATCTGGTTAGCCACATTGACTCAAATGCACCTCCCCATATGCGAGGGGATAACAGCTAGTAGGGAGGGTCTAATAGAGTTATATTGGGGGGACTAAACCTCTTAACTAGTTTAAAACACACTGGAAACATAATAAAAAATATTTCAATGAAAGATAATAATTGATAAAATTACCAACCCCAAATATAGAACCACACATGTCGATGTGATGATACAATATATAAAGTAGTAGACATACAATAAGTGAAACAATACATGCATAATGAAAATAACAAAAACACTAAATGATATCTCAATGAGATTCCTAAACATTAGTTCAGTCTTGTGATCCTACGATCCCATGTCTAGGGGTAACCACATAATGTGAATAACACCATGATAGCCAAACCTAGAACTATATCCTACAACCACGAGGTCTTTCTGTGTACCAAAAAGAAGCCCGAATAGGGTGTGGGACAAAATAAATAGGCCACCACCAATACTTTTTAATGTTATATAGTCTGTGAGTATAAAATATAGCAGTTTTCAAGGATACAAAAAAACTAATGAACAAATTAATATAAACAAGTCAGACTCAGGTTCCTCAAAGGAGGTTTGACCAACAATACCAATATTGGCCTAAGCTGGAATATCTCTAGTGTTGTGTCACCATGTATATAGGTATAAATAAACATATATATATATGTGTGTGTGTGTGTTTGTGTGTGTGTATGTATATATTTTTACCATATGAATGATAACATATATAGAAATATAAATAGATACGTAGTACTAGCCAAGACCTGAGGCGTAACTCATGCATACATGCATAATTATAAAAGTCTCATATTTTAAATAAGGTTCTCCATTTCAATCTGTCTCAGGGAATATTAAGGGATATCATTATGAAGTATCACAAACAATAGGGCTTTTTATTCCTGAGTATCATGAATAATAAGGGGCATCAAGCTTGGGTATCATAAATAGTAAGGGACAACATGCCTAAGTATGAAAAACAGTAAAGGATTCCATGATTGAGTATCACAAAACATAAGGGACGCCATTACTATGTATCATGAAAAATATGGGATGATATTATTGAGTATCAAAAATTAGTAAGGGACATCAGGATCGAATATCATGAATAAAACCAAGGTTATTTTTAATTCCATGTCCGTATGTGTTACACCTCAAGTTTTTATGGACGTTTTTTTCTCGAATAAATTAAATTTCCATTTATGTCTTGCAATGAACTAAGTAAAACATTCCTTTCATATGGAACTGAATCAGTGTATGTTACATGGAACATCATCTTGGCATATGTTACACAGAACATTGACTTGGTGTATGTTACATGCAACATTGATGTTTCTATGAAACATCATTTTACTGTTATAATTTTTTAAATGAGATAATTATACCCTATCCATTAAACAAAGTTATATGAATAGTAATAAATGAATTTACAATATTTTTTATAATTGTTTTATATAAAAAAAATATTGATAATGAAAGATATTATTTTTGGTAAAGTCCTTATATATTTAAAAATACAATTTCTCAAATGAACTACTCTTAATGACCTTCTATGAAAAAAATAAAATTAATATTAGACACATTTAGAAATTTAATTTGATAACAAATTATTTTTGAATTTATAATTTCCAAATTATCTTAGGGAATTTTTTTTGGTTTTTATGAGAAACTTCATTCTTGGATTAATAGTGAAAAATATAGGATTTTTATTCATAACTGCTTTTTCATCTATTTTATTTATAATGGTAAATTATAAATTAAACTAGTTTCAAATATAAATTAGAAAATATTTTTATCAATTAGTATAATTTAGGTCATTGAGATAAATTTTACTTTGAACATGGGTATAAAAATTTATCAATCTTTTGAATGTTTTTACTTAAAAAACACACATTTTCGACCCGACTACGTGATTAATTTTAAATTAATTTATGAAATTCATGTGATTATATTTTATAAAAATGGATTATTAATTATAAATTAGAATATTTTTTAATTTATAATAAGGTCAATCTAGTTTTTGACTAAAAATATTAGTGAATGTGATTGAAATTAATTAAAATGATTAAGGTTAAATTAAGCTTAATAAGGGACTAAACCATAACCTTAAGGCCCAAAACGACCTATAAACATTTAAAAAAACCATTTTCTAGAAATATTTAGACCTTATCATCCCTTTTCTCAACTTTTTATCATTATTGTATCAACATGAAACATGAAAAACATGGGTGGAATTCTTTCTTAAAATATTTACAAGAGTGACCCTCCTCCTTCGTTATAAAAGGATACCACCTCTCCTTCTTCATAACACATCTCAAACCACTCAGTATAAGGACCTGGCCTTAAACCTTACTTAATATTGAACTAAATGAATAATTCACATTGAGGATCTTTTCAGGTTTAGAGTTTTAGAGAATTAGGACATAAATATTACATCTCAAAAGATTACAAAGTAGTCACTTCTACTAAATTTCCATAAAATAAAAACTCTTAAAAAGAAACATGTCTAGTTCTATGTATATGATAGCATGAATTTCCCTTGATCCCATCCTTGACCTTATTACACATTATGTCATGTGAAAAAAATTTCAAAAAAAACTTGGGGTGAGCATAAAAAGCTCAACAAGGGATACACAAAGAATGAAAACTGTTAGTTTTTCAAAACAACAAGTAAACCATGTATACTTTATCAAAGTAATACCTTTCACCTTTAGTAAGTAGTAAAAACTCTTCACTGAATAAAATATCATAACATACACTTTTGTAACCAAAATATTACCATAAACCCCATATAAAGAATACATAACATATAAAGGTAACTTGGGACATAAACATACTTAAATTGAATAACCATACGGTCGACTTCCACACATATCACTTAATGGAATAGCCATATGACCGACTTCCATACCCAATGCATTGGAAGTTATAATGTAACCACCCATCCTGGTATTCACGACACCACCCGTCACATGTTTTATCACGTAACCACCCGTAAAATTTCCAAGTACCATTATAAAATCATAGGACATAAAAAAATATAATGGAAAGAAAACATTTCAACACTTTGATCACAATATATCACTTAAATATATTGACATAAAAAATCCATTATAAAAACCATTTTCAATACCAAAATACATAAAATAGTATATGGTATTCATTTGATTTTAAAACAAAATTACGGCTTGTAGAGGAAGCCAAGGACCAAATAATACTCACGGTGGCGGGAAAAGGTCATTTTCACCGCGTATGTTAGAAGAAACATTCTGTTTTGTCGTTTAGTAAAACACTTCGTATAAAAATATTCCTTTTAAATAAAATTAGAAGTCAAAGGGTTTTATACACCGTATAAATGAAAGTTGTGTATAAAACAAAATATGCCTCAATGAAAGGATATCGAGACGAAGTCCCTTACAAATACAGTATCCTTGGATTAAGGATAAATCAATGACATAATTATGTGTGACAAACGAATTCACAAAATAGAAGTGGATATTAATTTTAAAACAATCATAGTTAATTCACACATATTAATAGAATGACATATTCAAGGAGTAAAAGTTTATACCAAAGAATCAAAATTGGGTTAAGAAGTTCCCTTGAAAAAATTCGTCAACCTAACAGCGTCACTTCAAAATTCAGAAAAAAAGATGATGAGAGAGAAAATGGTATCTCATCACATGGACATAAAATTTACTTAAATAAGGATATATATAAACATATCCCAACATAATAGTATGTGAATTAAAATACATAACAAAAGAAGTCTTTTAAAAAGAGGGGGGTGAAAGGTCCCCTTACCGAGTTGGGTAACTTTCGAAATGTACAGCCCATAGAAGAAGGGTCATACAATTAAGATGTAAATACCCATACACGAATGTATATTACAAAAAGTTTATAATAATGGGCAATACATACACCACTAAAAGTAAATAGTGGCAAATGTATCATAAATTTCACAGGAATAAAAGTGAGATGAAAAATCCCTTACGAAAACTCGGCAGCCTAACGACGCCACTTAAAACTTCCAAAACTGGTTTGATGAGATCAAATAGGGTCTCTCATAATATGAACATAAAAATTACAGTAAGAGTAATATAAAATAACACCCCCAAACATAAGAAAAATGAGCTTAAAGGAAATGACATAAAATAGAGTGCTTAAAAAGAAAGAGAGAGGTAGAATCCCTTGCCTCGGGTCCGACTTGACTCGATCGTTCTTTAACGTCCTGAATAATAAACATGAGTTAATTTCTACTTTCTTAAGAACCTTTTTCAAGTTCATTATTCCTATTATATCACTTATTTCCATGTTATATACATTATGTAATCATTAAATTAATAATGTTTGTTTTGTCGATATTTGGTTCTTAATTCGAAAGTGTACTTCTTACAATTACATGTTGTTCGTGTGGTCAAAGGTTCATTATATCCAGAATGTTATTCATGATTTGGATATCATATATATCATACATATTAAAAATATGCATGTATTTATATATTACATAATCATTTAGTGGTAAGAAATGAAATGCACCATTCATGGAGACGGTAAGTCGTACGTACGCATGAATGCTACTTTCATTTATATGTCATATTAATGGAATTAAAACCAAATGAGAGGTATGTATATTTTAACTGCATAATTATATTCATAATTTATATGTAACATAAATCATATATAATAACTTTAAATCCATCCTTTATATAGCCCACATATGGCATTAACGAATCAAATCACTTTGAGGGGGCGGTAGTCCGCACTTCCTAAAATGAAATTATCGTGTTTACCCACAATGGATCCATAAAGGTATGACACAAAAGAAAAATACAGACCCTTAAGTAAAACATAAATATATTATATATCATATATAAATATAGTGACATCTTAATGGAAACCTTTTAAGGTGTTATATGAGTGTTGAACAATCATCATTTCGTGAGGCAGAAATTCGCCATCCACAGAAACAGTATGTTCTTTAACCATTAGATGTAGGTGTGTGTAATTGTAGCTCGAATTATTCTTATAACAACATCCTAGTATATTCACGATATTGGAGTTGTTACAAAAGAAATGAATAAAAAAAGTTTAGGGGGTTGGAGAAGAAAAATAAAACAAAAGAACACAAGTGAATACATTACCTTAAAATCGGGTAACTCTTTTTGATTTGAGCTCAAAGGCTTCCTTGGGAAGACTTCTGCCCAACGTGATGCTTCTATGAGTAATAGAGGGATGTGTAGAGACAAAATGGGAAGGGGTTGGCTGAGCCAAAGTCTTGAGAGGTGTGGTTAAGGTGGTAGAGGTGGGGGCCTTTTATAAGCGGAGGGGAGGGGCACTCTTGGAATGTTAAGAAAAGATAATTTATTATAAAATGATTTTCGGATAAAAAGGGTCCCACAATTATATATTTAGAGGATAATTTGATAAGGGTTCTAAATCCACCAATCCAATAGGTTTTTGACAAGTTCATGTCTTATATATTACATTATCTTTTCATTTTATTTAAATCGTTAAATAATGAGGTAATCGCTGCATCATCATGGTGTTGTAAATAATTTAATTTATTTAATTTCTAAAATTTATAAAATATATATCATGATGTAGGAAATCTTTTTATATTTATAATGAATATTTATTGTCAAAATTATGACTTGTATAACCCCATTTAAAAATTGTTTTAGTAAAGCATTTCATGTTTGTGACATTTTTATTTTAACATTAAATAAAAAGTTATTAATGTCATTTTCCTACCAAAGTGGCTCCATGGGGTCCCCAAGATGACCCATGGATTGTCTTGGTTGGACATGACACATAAAATAAGGGTATGACATGTGTCTAGGAAATTTCATATTATTAAAACATTATTTTTACTTTAAACTACATTAATTACCTCTAATCGCGATTAAGAACATAAAAGTTACTTTTCACCAAAAAATTATTTTAATCCCATTGGACCACATTTTACTTCCTAATGACAACCATGTATGTCGGATTTTTGAAATTCAAAACACAGAGGTGGAAAAGTTTCATTTAAATGAAAAATCAGTTTCTTTAACTACCACTTAGTGGTTTCACTATTCATTAAAAATTGATGTTTTTCAGAAAAATACCAAAAATTTACCCTAAGATATATTTGATATTTCGAACTCAAAAATGATTTATATTTTACAAAATTAAAAACATATAAGTTGCCTTAATTACTTTAATAATTAATTCCCGCCATCAAAACAAATAGCGTGTTTTTAAGAAACAATATCTACTAAAAGATTGACACTAGTTTAAGTCCAATTTCAAAGTGAAATTAATTCCAGTGACCACTATTGGATTAAATGGTAAAAATATATTCTAATTTTACTTTAACAACATTTCAAAAGATAATCTAAACATATAAATAAATTAGATTAAAAAGAGGTTTTGATTTAAAATACAACATTTTTCACTATTCATTAAAAATGCACTTTATCAGAAAGATACCAAAAATTTACACAAAGTAAATTTTGATGTCTCAATTCTAAAGAATAATTTTATTTTGTCAAATATAACACATAAAATTGTCAAAAAGTGGATTTAAAAGAGGTTCACCATCAAAAGGTGGTTAATCAGCTTTCAAAAGAATAATAGAATGTTTACGCTTAAAAATGAATCCATTCACATTTTTAATCCTCTAAAATTTATTGTAAAAAGTGAAAATATTTGACAAACATATATAATCATTTTGTAGTTAGTTCTGTTCATTCCTTCCATTACAACGGCTAGGCATTAACTACCATTTAAAATAATATTATTTTATTATTATAGTGCAACATAAGATTTCAAAGGAACTCGTTGTTGTGTATTGGGTAAGCCATCAAGCATAGCGTTCCCTTTAAATTAATATTAAAATTTTATTCACAATAGGGATAAATATAAAAATTTCAAATTATTTATTTACCTGGGGTGTTACATCCTTCCCCCCTTTTGGGAATTGTGTCCTCGCAATTTTATAATTGGGCTCGGAAACATCCTTGAATGTCCCACATCAAAATAAGAGTCGGTAAAACAATAACTTTAAAATAAAGAAAGATAAGTACAGAGGTCACCCGAGTAAACCCATACTAGGATTCCATGTAGGAAAACATGGACATGGAGGAGAAAACATAGGGTCATGTTCTGATAGAGAGTGATAGAAAACATGTTTATGAAAAAAGTTAACCATAAGAAAATCACAAACTTGTGATGGGTTAAATGGTATTCGATTCCCAAGTAAGAAAAGTTAATAGACAACATTTTTGTTTTAAGTTACTTTTTATTTAGGAATTTATTCATAAGGAAACATAATTACTTATCATGTTGACTTTCAACTTTTATTATATTTCATACACAAACTCATATTTTCAACAAAAGACTAGTATTTAGGAAGACTTGTTCTCATTAAGAGTAATATAATCAACTTCTAGAGAATCCACTAATCCACAAAAGAGAACTATATACATCCCATGTCTTTAGACTTTAACCAAATCCAAAACCAAAAATGTTAGTACAGGATCAGATAATCCAGAAAAGAATAACCCTTTATAAAAAGAAAATCTATTCTTAATCTCCAAATTTTTCCAACAAAACCCAATGTTCAAAAAGGACTATTCGATAAACAATTTGTCCATAAAATTATTCAAAGTAAACCAAACTATGATTGAAACCCAAATATTTGAAGGATTTAGTCACGTAGTCTTCCATGTTAAATCGTAACATTTATCTCCAAACAACATCAGTTGCTCTTAAAGTCTCGTATTGAAAAGTAATTCACCTAATCACATATCCTACATGATAGGTTAATAAATTTCCATAGATAACCCAAAATCAACTTACTCGTAATTCATAAACTCATCTAACTAAAAAGAATCAGTCAAACTAACCAGGGACTTCACATAGTCCAGTGGTAGGCGATAAATACCAGTTGCACTTTGGTTGTGGGTTTGATTCCCGCAGCTTTGTCCGACGCGACGGGTTGTCACATGGTCTGCGTGTTGTCCTTTTTTCAAAACTATATAATTCTTAAAACATTCCCCAAAAACGAGATAAAATATTCAAAAATAACCATAACATAATTTCACGTCAATTTTATCTCATGCCTTTCACTTTCCATCATAACATATAACAACCCAAAATTACCTCAAAAGTAAGGATCATATAAACCCAAATGGTTCTTTATAACTATGTCCACAAAAGAACAGATAACTATTCCTTTAATAAAATTTTCATATATCAAACATCAGGGTTACACATTCTATAAAAAGTCTTCTAATGTAACCCCATCAACAAAAGAGACTTAATACTCTTAAGAATTTCCCCATAAATCTTGAATCCCTTATACATTGACTTCTTACTCATTCAACATTCTTCATGATCCATTAACCATTCCTTTATATCTTATTCTGAAATACTTCTTTCCTACAAAAACAAATCATGAATCATATCCTAATATTCCAAAATAGGAAAACAAAAGTTACGAAATAATCCATACCATTGACTGGTCATTGTCAGTTTCTTCATCCTCAATCGGAATGGAATTAGGTATTGGTAAACGAATATTTGTATGATCTTGGTGATCCCATTCCCGAAACTTCTTCATAGGACATGTGTTTGCATAATGACCATGCACACCACATTAAAAACATTCAATTGATCCCTTAGAAAGAACTTCTTTCCCCTTCCACGAGTCAAATGGATTCTTCCTTTTTCCATGGTAGGTTCTTGCTTTATGACCTCCATTTCCACATCAATATCATATTTCTGTCCCTTTGAAACATTTTCCTAGGTGTTTCTTTCTACATCTTTGACACATAGGTTTTTGAACACACTTACCTTTATGATTATTACCTGTAGTTCCGTAGGGATTTTTTTCTCGCATATATGATGACTTATAGAAATCACTAAGGTTTAGGTGGTCAATCATGACTCTAGATAATTGGCTGAGGATAAACACAAGAGTTCTCATTGCATCTCCCATATCATTCAGTTGCTCGCTCAAAAAACTGTCACAGTTTCCTTCACATCCACCGTTACTTTGGTTCCCTCTAGATCCAGCCATTTAGTAAAACCAACAAGGTCAGTGTGAGCATATCAACAAAACCATCATGTACTAAAGAGGAAGATAAACACTAATATATACTTACTTATTAACTTTATCTAAAACTAGGACTCTTTCTGAAATCCTAACCATTATGGTAATGTCACTTATGCTTAGAGAATACCCTAACCTCTAAAGTTATCTAAACCGACCTCTGATACAAACCATAAGGCCCCGGCCTTAAACCTTACTTAATATTGAATTAAATGAATAATTCACATTGAGGATTTTTTCAGGTTTAGAGTTTTAGAGAATTAGGACATAACTATTATATCTCAAAAGATTACAAAGTAGTCACTTCTACTACATTTCCATAAAATAAAAACTCTTAAAAAGAAACATGTCTATTTCCATGTATTAGATAGCATGACTTTCCCTTGATCACATCCTTGACCCTATTCCACATTAAGTCCTGTGAAAAACATTTCAAAAAAACTTAGGGTGAGCATAAAAATCTCAGCAAGGGATACACAAAGAATGAAAACTGTTAGTTTTTCAAAACAAGTAAACCATGTATACTTTATCAAAGTAATAACTTTCACCTTTAGGAAGTAGTAAAAACTCTTCTCTGAATAAAATATCATTACTTACCCTTTTGTAACCAAAAGATTACCATAAAACCCATATAAAGAACACATAACATATAAAGGAAACTTGGTTCATAAACATACTTAAATGGAATAACCATAAGGTCGACTTCCACACATATCACTTAATGGAATAGCCATACGGCCGACTTCCAAACCCAATGCATTGGAGGTTATAATGTAACAACCCATCCTGCTATTCACGGCACCACCCGGCATATGGTTTATCACGTAACCACCCATAAAATGTCCATGTACCATTATAAAATCATAAGACATAAAAAAATATAATGGAAAGAAAACATTTCCACACTTTGATCACAATATATCACTTAAATATATTGACATAACAAATCCATTATAAAAACCATTTTCAATACCAAAATACATAAAAGAGTATATGGTATTTATTTCATTTTAAAAAAAATTACGGCTTGAAGAGGAAGCCAAAGACCAAATAATACTCACGGCGGCGGGAAAAGGTCATTATCACCGCATATGTTAAAAGAAACATTCCTTTTTTTCATTTAGTAAAATGCTTCGTATAAAAACATTCCTTTTGAATAAAATTAGAATTCAAACGGGTTTATACACCGTATAAAATAATGTTTTGTATAAAACAAAATATGCCTCAATGAAAGCATATTGAGACGAACTCCCTTACAAATATGGTATCCTTGGATTAAGGATAAATCAATGACATAATTATGTGTGACAAACGAATTTACAAAATATAAGTGGATATTAAGTGTAAAACAATCAGAGTTCATTCAAATCTATTCATAGAACGACATATTCAAGGAGTACAAGTTTATCCCAAAGAATCAAAATTGGGTTAGGAAGTTCCCTTGCAAAAATTCGTCAGCCTAACGGTGTCACTTCAAAATTTAGAAAAAGAGTTGATGAGAGAGAAAATGATATCTCATCACTTGGACATAAAATTTAAATAAATAATGGTATAGAAGAACATATCCCAACATAATAATATGTGAATTAAAATACATAACAAAAGAAGTCTTTTAAAAAGAGGAGGGTGAAAGGTCCCCTTACCGAGTTGGGTAACTTTCGAAACATACACTCCATGGAAGAAGGGTCAAACAATGAAGATGTAAATACCCATAAATGAAATAATATTACACAAAGTGTATAATATGCGCATTACATACACCACTCAAATGAAATAGTGGAAAACATAGCATAAATGTCACGGTAATAAAAGTGAGATGAAAAATCCCTTACGAAAACTCGGCAGCCTAACGACGCCACTTAAAACTTCCAAAAATGGTTTGATGAGATCAAATAGGGTCTCTCATCATATGAAAATAAAAATTACAGTAAGAGGAATATAAAAGAACATCCCCAAACATATGAAAAATGAGCTTAATGGAAATGACATAAAATAGAGTGCTTAAAAAGAACGAGAGAGGTAGGATCCCTTACCTCGGGTCCGACTTGACTCGATCGTTGTTTAACATCCTGAATAATAAACTTGAGTTAATTTCTACTTGCTTAAGAAACTTTTTCAATTTCAGTATTCCTTTTATATCACTTATTTCCATGTTATAAACATTATGTAATCATTTAATTTAATAATGTTTGTTTTGTCGATATTTGGTTTTTAAGTCGAAAGTGGACTTCTTACAATTACATGTTGTTCGTGTGGTCAAAGGTTCATTATATCCAGAATGATATTCGTGATTTGGATATCATATATGTCATATATATCCAGAATATACATGTATTTATAATATTACATAATCATTTAGAGGTAAGAAATGAAATGCACCATTCATGGAGACGGTAAGCCGTACGTACGCATGAACGCTACTTTCATTTATATGTCATATTAATGGAATTAAAACAAAATTAGAGGTATTTATATTTTAACTCCAGAATTATATTAATCATTTATATTTAACATAAATCATATATAATAACTTTAAATCCATCCTTTATACAGCACACATATGGCATTAACGAATCAAATCACTTTTAGGGGGCGGTAGTCCGCACTTCCTAAACTGAAATTATCATGTTTACCCACAATGGAAACCATAATGTTATTCCAAAAAATAAAAATACAGAATGTTAAGTAAAATATATATATATATTATATCATATATAAATATAGTGACATATTAATTTCCACCTTTGAAGGTGTTATATGAGTGTTGAACAATGATCGTTTCGTGAGGCAGAAATTCGTCATCCACAGAAACAGTATGTTCTTTAACCATTAAATGTAGGTGTGTGTAAGTGTAGCTCGAATGATTCTTATAAAAACATCCTAGTATATTTAAGATACTGGATTTGTTACAAAATAAATGAATAAAAAAAGTTTAGGGGGTTGGAGAAGCAAAATAAAACAAAAGAACACAAGTGAAGACATTACCTTAAAATCGGGTAACTCTTTTTGATTTGAGCTCAAAGGATTACTTGGGAAAACTTCTGCCCAATGTGAGGTTTCTTGGAGTAATATAGGGATGTGGAGAGACAAAATGGGCAGGGTTTGGCTGAGCCAAAGTCTTGAGAGGTGTGGGTAAGGTGGTAGAGGTGGGGGCCTTTTATAAGAGGAGAGGAGGGGCACTCTTGGAAAGTTAAGAAAAGTTACTTTATTATAAAATTATTTTCAGATAAAAAGGTTCCCAAAATTATATATTTAGAGGATAATGTGATAAGGGTTATAAATCCTTCCATACAATATGTTTTTTACAAGTGTATGTCTTAGATTTTACATTATCTCTTCGTTTTATTTAAATCGTTAAATAATGAGGTAATCGCTGCATCATCATGGTATCATAAATAAGTTAATTTATTTAATATCTAAAAATTATAAAAAACATTTCATGATGTAGTAAATATTTTTATATTTCTAATGAATATTTATAGTCAAAATTTTGACTTGTATAACCCCATTTAAAAATTGTTTTAGTAAAGCATCACATGTTTGTGACATTTTTATTTTAACATTAAATAAAAAGTTATTAATGTCATTTTCCTACCAAAGTTGCTCCATGGGGTCCCCAAGTTGACACATGGATTTTCATGGTCGTCCATGACACATCCAATAAGGTTAGTACATGTCTTAGGTCATTTCATATTATTAAAACATTATTTTTACCTTAAACTACATTAATTACCTCTAATCACGATTAAGAACATAAAAGTTACTATTCACCAAAAAATTATTTTAATCCCATTGAACCACATTTTACTTCCTAATGACAACCATGTATGTTGGATTTTTGAAATTCAAAACACAGAGGTGGAAAAGTTTCATTTAAACAAAAAATCAATTTCTTTAACTACCACTTAGTGGTTTCACTATTCATCAAAAATTGAGGTTTTTCATAAAACTACCAAAAATTCACCCTAAGATATATTTGATATTCCGAACTCAAAAATGATGTCTATTTTAAAAAATTAAAAAAATATAAGTTGAATTAATTAATTTAATAATTAATTTCTGCTGTCAAAACAAATAGCGTGTTTTTAAGAAACAATATCTATTAAAAGATTGACACTAGTTTAAGTCCGATTTCAAAGTGAAATTAATTAAAATGACCAATATTGGATTAAATGGTAAAAATATATTCTAATTTTAAGTTAAAAACAATTCAAAAGATAATATAATCATATAAATAAATTAGATTAAAAAGAGGTTTTGAATTAAAATACAACAGTTTTCACTATTCATTAAAAAATGAACTTTATCAGAAAGATACCAAAAATTTACACAATGTAAACTTTTATGTCTTGATTCTAAAGAAGAATTTTATTTTGACAAATATAACACATACAATTGTCAAAAAGTGTATTTAAAAGAGGTTCTCCATCAAAAGGCGGTTAATCGACCTTCTAAAGAATATTTGAATGTTTACGCTTAAAATTGAATTCATTCACATTTTTAATCCTCTAACATTTATTATAAAAAGTAAAAATATTTGACAAACATATATAATCATTTTGTAGTTAGTTCTTTTCATTCCCTCCATTACAACAGCTAGGCCTTAACTACTATTTAAAATAATATTATTTTTTTATTAAAGTGCAATGTATGATTTCAAAGGAACTCGTTGTTGCGTATTGGGTAGGCCATCAAGAATAGCATTCCCTTTAAATTAATATTAACATTTTATTCACAAATAGGGATAAATATAAAAATGTCATATTCTTTATTTACCTGGGGTGTTACACTCAGGATCAGCCAAGATCTTCCCAATACACTTCACAAAATCCATCCCTTCCTCGTATAAGCCTCCCCTTGGATAGAATGCAACCCAAGGAATCCTTTTAGCACAAATCAAAAGGAGTTACTCGATTAAAAGGTTGCATCTTCTCTCAAGATCCTTTCTTTTATTTTCTTTCTCGAACCCTATACTCTATTTATTAAATTATTTTATAAAAAATAAGTATAATAAATATAATATGATTTATTTATTCTCATTTTTTACCTACTCTTACACGCACCTCCATCTAATGAGTAACGAACATACTGTTTACGTGTACGACGAACTAACACCTAACTAAACAATGATTTTTTTATTTCTCCTTTACTGCCTATCATAGTAGACATTATGATGGTTTATATTTATATATATTGTGATATATTATATTTATTATTTATTTAATTTTATTTGTTAATTTTACAACACATATATTTTTTACTTTCCATTTGTTGTAAATACGATAATTTCGTTTGACGAAGTGTGGATTACCGCCCCCTCAAAGCGACTTGATTCGTTTACACACTACATAAAATGTATTTAAGATGGTTTTAGTGAAATTATATGATATATATAACATTGTAATTATAATATAATGATATTATATACATATATTCATTTTCTTTCATTCTTTCATTTTGATAATAAAACAGAAACATCATCCATGCATATGTACAGCTTACCGTCTCCATGAATGGTGTATTCAATTTCATACTTCTATATTATATATATTATTATAATAAACATATAGAAAATATATATTATATTTACATCATGTCTTACATTATTAAATTAGAATATAATTATAAGGACCAAATATATAAAATATTAAGACACATGCGAATAACAAAGTGAATATTATCCGAAGTGAAACCTTAACATTGTATTGTTAAAAAGATAGTAATATAAAATCATAACAAAACCCTATATATTATTATAAATAAGAATATTATTCTATAAAATATTTATAATAAACTAAAATTTATTATAAATTAATATTCTATGTGTATGAATATATTCAAGACATAAGGTAAGGGAAATTTCATCTCACATTTATTTATGTGAGATACATGC
Organism: Viscum album; assembly: GCA_963277665.1. Taxonomy (NCBI): domain Eukaryota; kingdom Viridiplantae; phylum Streptophyta; class Magnoliopsida; order Santalales; family Viscaceae; genus Viscum; species Viscum album. The sequence goes on along the minus strand of OY728134.1, from coordinate 625,503,804 downwards.
CTTATACACCACTCACTTCTTTTGTGTGGTGTATGTACATACCATGAATTTATTATATGTTTATTATACCTAAATTTAGGTGTATTTACATATCAATTTTATGAAATTTCTTTTATGGGGTTTAAGTTTTAAAAGGTACCAAATCGATAAGATAGTATTGTCTCAAATTTCTTCTTTGAAACTCAAGTTTTACTATGCACCTTTTTTATATGTATATACATCCATTTTAAATTTTATAACATGAATATCTTTATTTTAATTATATTATAGGATTAATTTATTTTATTTTTCTTACATGGATACAATGATCCCAAGTTACCAAGTAGTATGAGTTTATGGAAATAATCACATTGTTTTTTGATATTGTTAATGATTATGCTTCCTTTGATGAAAAATTGTGATCAATGTCTCAAAAACACTCATGAGATTACTTATCATATTTTTGTTAAATATATCTCCATGTATTAGTACCTTTCCCACAATCTTTGTAACTTAAGATAATTAGGAAAAAAACTATGAAAAATATCATTCTATTACTCTCTTCCATTAGAAATTTGTTTAATTTCGAAAATCAGGTTTTTCAAAAATGTTTTAAAAAATGTTTTCAAATGATCCTTGATGATGATTTACAAGAAACAAAATTTTCAAAAATTTTCTTTGTTTTAAAAATAATTTTTAAATGCATAAAGGATATTTTCCTTAAGAAATATTTTTAAAATATCTTTTAAAATCATTTCCCATATAAGATAAAATCCTTTGGTACCACTCATGACTTTTTGGTAAAATGATTCCATGATTCCATTCATATTCATTAAATGAATGGTTTGTGTTTTTAGGGAATGAGATTTATGAATCCCATTTCTCTTTCAACTATTATATTCTTTTTAAACCATCTTCTATTCACTGGTGATTCTTTTGATGAAAGGATTGTGAAATCTATATCTTTTTTCAAAGGTTATGATATGATTGCATGTTAATGATACACAACACTTTCTATGGGTTATGATATTATTTTTATTGATCTTTTGGAATGTGTATGTATGATTTCATTATGAGATGTGTGAGACATATATCTCCCTCTAATGCATTGGGTTAATATTTATATCTCATAAGATAGACTAAGATGGTCTTGGGAGTGAGCCATGACTATTAAGATAGCCATGAGAGTAATCCATGATTATAAAGATGGTATGAATAGTGAAATAATGCTACTAAGATGGTCATGGGAGTAAACCATGACTTCAAAGATGGTATGGGGAGTGAAACCATACTACTAATAGGGTATAGGAAGTGATTACTTGGAAACTAAAGAAAACATATTATATTTATATGTGTTTTCCACAATTCCATGTTTTATTCCTATTCCATGATTTCATGGATTATGTTATTTATTTCCTTATGAATAATGTCTTAAGAACTATAAATCTTTATGTTATGATTCCTAGTTATGATCTTTGATATGAAGGGTATGATCTTATATTTATAGGATCATGTTTTCATACCCTTATGCTCATGATTATGCGTATATAACTACCTTGTTTACCCATACTAAGAATCTGAGCTCAGCCCTATTTATGTTTCATTCCCTAGGTTATAAAGATATGTATTATGTTTGATGTGCCTAAGAAGGGTACTATTAAATAAGAACCTAGTGGGAGATAATGTAGCTCACTTATGTACCAGTGTTTATGTTTCCATGTTTCCAAAGGCACTACACTAGTATGGTCTATGGGAATCTATTTATATAATATTTTAAGTATTTAGAAAAAGATATGTAATGTTATGTATGAAAAGTGAGGGTCACTATACATGGTATCAGATCAAAGGGTTATTTAAAATTTAGAAAGTAGGATGAGAAATCCCTAGTGATAAGTTTAAGTACATGTCTAAGGATAAGTATGAGGATGAGTTGAAATTTAGGAAAATGTACTAGAATTTTGGTAAAGTATATATTAACTAGTTTCATAGAAATAAATCCCTATCTAGATACTACAAGAAGATGTGGCTCTAACAAAGATGTACCTAGGGGTGACAACTCCAACTAGATGTTCTGGTCCTAACTCAGTGTAATCTAGTACATGATAATGGGCCTTACTACACACCTGGTTTGACACTCCCGAAGGATATCCTTTGGGAATTCAAACACTCTACATCGAACATTATGAAGGATTTAAATATTTGTTATCTATGAATAACCTATAATAAACGTAAGATGTCATATATTAAGGAAGGTATCATAAGTTAGACATGCTATAAGTGGATTTTTGTGAGTCTCTAGATCCTCATTATGATACCTATTTCTTACTATATGATTTTGGTTTTATTCAATGGTTGGAACCCAAAAGAACCCCATTTATGGTAATTGAGACAGACAATGAATGATTCTCCTCCTAAGAAATTGAATTATATGGGAGTTGGTATGAAAAATATCGTTGTTATTCTCATCTAGCTTTCTCATTGTATGAATCATGATGGACTTCCAAATGATTAAAGAAGGGAATGAAATTATATTGAGTCTTTCATGAGGAAATATCCACCATCTTTCAAGGGGTCTTCTAATCCACTTGTTGCTAAACAATGGATCAATAATAGTAAAAAGATATTCTCCATTCCCTAGTGTTTAGAACAAGAGAATGACATTGTAGATATTTATCAGTTTGAAGGTGAAGCATACCAATGGTGTATGGTAATTGAGAATATGAGGTAGAAAGTTGATATTGAATCGATGGATTAGAATGAGTTCAAGAACATATTTATCAATAAGTACTTGCCTCGGATTCTCTGTGTTGATAAGGAAAAATAATTCCTTGAGTTGAAGCAAAGGGATGATGAATTGTTTTGTACCTACGAGGATTATTTCACAAGACTTGTGAGGTAAACATTAGGATGTATCATCCAACCTAAAAGTAAATTTTATAGGTTATTCAGTGGCTTACAGACAAGTCTCAGAAGGGAGTTTTCCATAATATAATTTAATAGCTATAATAAGATTATGTGTTGTGCATGTCATGACCCATCCCTTGGGGCCCATCCCGTTACTACACTAAACCCACCTCTGATAGGCCAGGGCTGGTGACTCGGACCAAGTTGGCATATTCCACAAATGGGATGCATTTTCCTCCCTACCTATACACACACACACAACTCCAAGCCAAAGGTACTAGAAAGTAAAATCCAAGTAAACCATGCATGTAAACCACTATGTATAACACAACCATAGTACAATTAAAAGTAATGTTCATGGGTAAACAGGGCCAGTATACAAGCCCACTAAAAGAAAAATAGAACAAAAGTACAACCCCAATTCCCTAAAGATCATCCGTCGAAAATCCTACATGGACGGTAGGTGGAGGGTAGCTACCTGAAGTCATAGTAGTAGGCCCTATCTTTTTTCTCTCACTGAAAAACACCTAGTATTGGTCCTCCCTGATCTCCACTGAAGTGTCGGCTATTTGCACAAGAAATGACACGTGGTTGCAAATCCTGTGAAGGGGTGAGTAAAACAATACTCAGTAGGAGACCTCAAAACAAAAAAGTTAATGTGCAAGAGAAAAAAAACAAAGGAATGAACTGACATCTCTACTCGGGTATATTCCCATACATATACAATAAACATCCAGATATACTCATCTTATCTACTAAGAAAAAGTAACGCTCTAACCTAAAAGCCAACATCGGTATTCTCATTGGAGGTTTGAGAAGTAACACACAATCCCTGAAGAGCACACCCCACGAGCTCATCCATACCAAGAGGCATTCATCCAAGAGGAACACTCCTTTGGAAGAATTCTACTAGGTCTAGCTCTAGTTACCAACATTGGTGGATAGTTCATCACTATCTTGATCCCAACACAAGGCTAAGGGATCCCAAGTGAAGAGGCACGTCCTCACCATTATACATGTAAGAGGGAGCCATGCTCTTAACATCCCACGAAACCTCAGACGCTCTTGTAAGGAGTAGCTCGCACCACAGTCCGTCGAAGAAGAACTATATCCTTTCTTGGTATCGTTTACACCAAGGGTATGGGCTCGCACCTCAGTCTTTTGAGGGTGCTCCATCTTCCAATTGAGGACCTACACCCTACCCGATAGGGGATTACTACTCAGTGACTAGAGGACCCACACCCTGGTATGATAGGGGAGTAATGGGTAGAGGAATTGAACCCTGGTATGTTATGGGAGTACTAACTCCTAAAATAGAGGAACCTCACCCTACCCAGAAGAGTCCCACATGGTTTAGATCGATCATTTATGGTGAAGAATTTGTTGCTCGTCATTCCTCAATTTATCGATGTCTGATCCAAACATTGATTGTCTGTTTGTCATCTCGCCGTTGTTCACCCAAAAATTCTTCAAGGAATGTTTCCCAAAACAATCCTATGTCCTCCATCTACCTTGGATCTTTTCTAATAAAGATTCAGTGTTTCCTTCTTGGAAATTAAAGTTGGGATGCGAATCAGCGTTTCAGTTATGATTTTTTACATAGTCGCTACGCTATTTCAAAAATGAAATAGTGTGTTATTTATGCCTTGGTGGAAAACGGTTACGCTTCAATGATTTTTTTTAAAAAAATAAAATAAAACATGTTTATTTTATTTTTAACTTTTCCTTTAAAAATCCAAAAATTTAACTTTTTTGGTTGATCCTTTATGGTCAAAGTTAACTCATTTCTAGGAGAATCCTGGCATTCTGAGTTCTACGGTTCCCTCAAATATTTGATCCAAATAGAGGTTCAAAAGTTAGAAAACCCCTATCGCACATTTAATTAAGTGTACTTAAAAAAAGATTAAAATTATATTCTGGATCATCAAGGATTGGAATCGCGTGCCGTCATAGTGTGTGGTCTGAAAAAAATCCCATTTAAATTTAAAAAAATCCATGGGATTTTGGGAAATTACACTCACTCTACCATACGACTTTTCATCCCTGAAAAGTAATAACCTAAACTCAATGGGAGAAAACTAAGTACATCAAGGGTTAATGTGTGTCTTACAAGCACACACCTCAAGGAACCACTGAGATCGACCACTCTCATGTACATATTCTACTCAGTCAACATCATGGAACAATGGGAACATGTTCCTTTAGCTATGAAAAGTTGGAAAACACTATGAACTATGAAACATCTATATTCATGGGTGTCTAGATTCTCTCCTCCATGCTAACCTGACACAGATATAGATATAACCCCACAGTTCCCTCCCACCCTTGGATGAACTGTGTTAAAGCCTCCACAAGCGTTAGGTTTTCAAGGTTGACACTAAAAACATTAGAGTATTTGAAAATGAAACAGGTATTCCCATGAGAGAATGTTGGGTCCTACTAGTCCATCTGCCTATATCCTCTAGCGGCCACACAACTTTCTGAAAAATGTACACTGCCACACCCACTAGTTCTACCACCACAGAATGATCCCAAACATGACTTTTTGTAAGATTCCACTCTATGTTGCATGGGTTTCACTTTTACCGCATGAGAAAACCTTTTCCTTCCATCATGGACATACCATATCCTTTGCCTAAAATAGTCAATCCGAGTATGAATGGTAGTAGTCCATACCTAGGAAGACGTCGTAACGCCTCGACACCATGACTTTGAGATCCCAACCGTGACTCTCACCTCCATGAGTCACATCATGCTATCAATGCTAGTGTGTGATCAACAGGTCGCCTCTAGTAGCAGTCTCTAAGTGTGAGGGTTAGGTCCATAGTCCAACAAGAACCTCGAAGACTCAAACAGAACTCACGAAAAAAAGAAAACGTACAACACTTGTGTTTATTTAAAACAATAGCCAAAAGAAAAGTCATAGATCATACCTCGAATCTCTCGAGGAGCGTCTTGGTCATACGCCATGACTACATGCAGCTACCCTTGCGCACGCCCTCCAACTCTCTGAGTCTGGCATGAACCACATTCTGCTACTTGTTCGGTTCCTCTACCTCACCCTCCATGTTGCGGAACTCCAAACTCCAAGTGCTGTCTTTTCCCAGGAGACTGGTCTACCGGCTCCCTCACATCATCATGGCGGGTCACACAATCCCTTTTCATATGTTCCTGACCATTGCAATCGTAACACCTACTTTTCTACGGATGATCAGCTCTTTATCACTTCTTCTGCGCCACATACAAACACGTCTACATTCAGGAAAGGGTATGCCTCCTACGTCATGATCATGTCTCCAATCATCTACTAGCTCCATTAGTCACCTCTACCTCATGACCTCTATTGTAGGTCACATCCATTAACTCCTCTACTATGAAGCTCTAAACCACAAAGGCTTACTCCAGCACCCCAGCATATGATGGAATGCTAAGGGGTATCACCAACCCCCAAATTTTTCGGTGTAGTCCCTACTCGATGGTTCGGTCCCTGAAGTAATTTCCTCACACAATATCTGTAGAGTAGCAAGAAATATCCATGAATCTCGCCGAGAACTCTACTACCGATATGATTCCCTGTTGTAGGTGAAACAAATCATGTATACGCATAGAGCGTAAATTAGTTAGAAATAACTCCTCCCTAAAGAGGCACTCAATGTCTATCCATGTGAGGGTCGCCTCCTCAACCATCTGGACCACCACGCTCCACTATCATCCCGCTGGGCCTTGTAAAAGTCTTGCAGCTAGGACTGCCATATGGTAAGGCGATGTACTAACTAAGAGAAAGACTCGTGTAACCACCTCAATCCAATCCTCAGCTACCTGAGGATCTATCTCGCCTCAGAACCCGGGAGGTCTCTGCCTCTGGAACTCATGTAGCGCACTCAGCCTGCATGCATCCTCAGTCTAAACTCCTGGTAAAACATGTTATCATGTGGGTTGTGTCACTACCGGTAGACCACTCTAGGGAAAATCCACATAACCAGTGCCCTACAATAAAGCCTCCTCATAGAGTTGATTTTCATCATAGTCACACTCCAAAATCCTATCTGGCTATCACTATGGAGGCATCCTGAAATAGATCAAAATAGACCACGGTTGTTAGAGTATATCTAGAGAGATGACACAAACAGGACATGGAAAACACAAACCATTCTTATATGATGCATATACCATTTATTCTCCAGAAACCAGGGTTCTAATGTACCATGTCGTAAAGCAAGTTATCAGAGTCCCAGTAAATGGATAAGTCGGCCGCTGCCCTAGCACTAGAACCTCTATCCTGAGATCGAAACATAAAACATTTTTAACACTTTCATTGTGAAACCCAAACCAAGCTCACGAAACTACGGTCCTAAGGTAGAACTGACTTCCATCTGATACCACTCTTTCATGAACCATCCCGTGGGGCCCATACCATGACTATCCCAAGCCCACCTCCGATAGGGTAGGGGCTGGTGACTAGCGTCAAGAAGGAATATTCCACGAATGGGAGACATTTTCCTAAGTACATGTTCTCACACACGCAACTCCATGTAAAAGGTACTAGAAAGTAAAATCCAAGTATACCATGCACATAAACCACTAAGTGTAACACAACCATAGTAAAATGGAAAGTAAAGTGCATGGGTAGATTGGACCAGTATAAAATCCCACCAAAAGGAAATCATAACAAAAGTAAAACTCCAAGTCCTCGAAGCTTGTCTAGCGGAAAGCCTGTCTGGAGGGTAGGTGGAGGGAAGTTGTCTGAAGTTGTAGGAGTATGCCTCGTCATTCTGCTATCACTAAACACCACCTGGTTCTGGTCCTCCATGATCTTCATCGAAGCATCTGACGTCTGCACAAGAAATGATACATGCGGGAAACGCCCGTGTAGGGGTGAGTAAAACAATACTTTGTAGGAGACCACGAAACCAAAATTGTAAGTCTCAAGATAAAAACTGCAACAGAATGAACCGACAGTTCTACTTGGGTATATTCACATACATATAACATGAACATCCAGATATAATGGTCTCATCCACTAAGAAAAAGTATGGCTATAACTTCATGTCCAACATTAGGATTCTCATCACAGGTTTGAGAAGTAACACACAATACCAAAAGAACACACCCCATGATCTCATCCATCCCAAATGGAATTTTTTTGAGAGGTACACTCCTTCAGAAACATTCTACAAGGTCCATCTCTAGTTCCCAGCACTGGAGGTTCAGTTTTCGTTGTCTTGTATCCAACACAAGACTATGAAAACCCAGGTGAAGAGGCTCTCCATCACCACTATGCACGTAAGAGGGAACCCTACTCCTAACATCTCATAAAACCTCTGTCGTTCCAATAAGGATTTTCCCACACCTCAGTCCATCGAGGGAGCACTAGCTCCTTTCTGGGTATCATTTTCATCATGGGGATGGACTCACAGATCAGTCCTTTAAGGGAGATATATCTTCCTATATAGGACCTACACCCTACCCGGTAGGGGAGTACTACTCAGTGACTAGAGGACCTTCACCCTAGTATGATAGGGGAGTAATGTGTGGAGGACCCGCGCCTTATTATGTTAGGAGAGTACCGACTCCTGTAATAGAGGACCCGTACCCTACTTGGTAGGGGAGTACCAACTATATCAATCACATGTGGAGGACTCATGCCCTGGTACGTCAGGGGAGTACCGAATCTTATCATAGAGGACCCACACCCTACCTGGTAGGGGAGTACTGACTCTACGTGTGTAAGATTTATGGAGGACCCGTGCCTTAGTATGACAAGGGAGTATCAATTACTATCATAGAGGACCCACACCATACCCAGTAGGGGAGTACTGACTCTTTTTTACATTAGGTTGGGAGCACCATCATCCTAGTCCTATAGGGGAGTACCGACTCTACAGACATATGACTCATTCCTTGTAACTGTATCCAAGTGGAAAGTCATATGTCATTTTAATACGCTAAAGAGGCGTCCCATGGGACCCACACCTCAGTCATGAAAAACATTATACGTATTGTACCATTGAAATCCTCCTGAAAAAACACACTATATGGACTACTCATTCATCCAAAATGGATACTCAGTGAAAAAGTTGTGTTTCATCGCAACACGTGAAAACTAGGCCTCATGGGGATCATTCCTTGATCTCAATTTAAATATCCAAAATTGTTCTGAAAATGTTCATCTTAATTTTAGGGTCGCAACGTCGTAGGAATTTCATCATTCCGACATTGTAAGAAGGAGATATGTCAGATACTAGATCTCGTAATAATAAAAATTTTATTATTATTGGGCGCTTCATTGACATGAGCCACATGTATGAAAAAAAGTATCCAACATTGGTCTTAAAATGACCATCTCATTGTTAGAGTCATGCTTCCAATGACGACATGTCAAAAAGATGCTCCATGTATGAGTTATGTTCAACTCCGTGTTTAGAAATAATAATTTTATTACTATTTTTGAGCGTTTTATTGACCTACTCCATGAGTCGCAAAAGGTACTCATCATTGGACTCAAAAATATCATATCAAAAATAGGATAACACTACCACTGACAGTTCTTCAATCCAATGTCTTACATAGGAGTTATGACTAAAACATGGTTTTCTCAATAATAACAATAATAATATTTTATATCATTACTCTTATTGAACATGTATAAAAAAATATTTGATTAGTCCTCCGCACAAGACTCTTCCATATCGCCAATAATGAATATAATGGCTTTACAACCACACCCCACCCCTTGCCTTGGATTATAATACTTTATTAATGATATAAAAAAACTAATAACATCACTTTCTGTTTTAGACTTCTTCTTCACCATGAAAAATGTTGCAACCCTAGTTGGGGATCTCCATTACACAGCGGCGCATGGAACACCCCAAAACTGATCTACCCACATTCTGGAACCGATCATCCTTCCTCATCAGCACATGCCTCCCTCAGCCGCTACCTCCTGAGCCACTGACTGCCTCGGGCCATGCCGGACAGCCACCCTGGACACCATGAACGTGCCGACCAAGCATTCATGGCTGAATAACTAGGATGGGATACTGTGGTTAGAAAATAGATTAAACAATATTGAAACAATATATTTTCAGTAAATAGGTAGGTGCAAGCGCATATATTGAAGAACTAATTATCAATATTCTCAATCTTTTAATAAAAGGCATAAAACACCAAAGACAAGTCCTACCTAGATTAGATCGATCATTGATGATGAAGACTTTTGTGCTCATCGTTCTTAGATCCGTTGACGTATAATCCAAACTCTAATCATCGATCTACCATCTCACTATTGTTCACCCAAAAATTCTTCAAGGAATATTTCCCAAAAGAATCCTACGTCCTCCCTCGACCTTGGATCTTTTCTAATCAAGATTCAGTATTTCCCACTTGGCCATTAAAGGTCAAACGTGAATCAGAGTTTCAGTAACGATCTTTTACATAGTCACAACACTATTTCATAGATGAAATATTGTCTTGGTTATTCTTGGGTGGTAAATCGTTATGATTCAACAATTTTAAAAAATTCAAAAAAAAACAATAATTTTACTTTATTTTGTTTTTTACATTTTCTTTAAAGGTCGTAAAATTTAACTTTCTCGGTCGATCCTTTCCTGAAAATGTTATGTCATTTCTTAGAGAATCTCGATGTTCTACATTTAACGATGCCTTCATATTTTTTATCTGAGTAGTGGTATAAAATTTTGAAAATCCCACTCGCACGTTTACTTAAGAGCACTTATGAAAAGATTAAAATTCTTGTCCAGTTTCACGGAGCCTCAGAATCACCTTTCGTCAGAGCGTGTAGTCTCAAAAAAATCCCATTTAGATTTTTAAAACAATTCTTGGGATTTTGGGCCACTACAGAGTAATAAATGTTTAAATGGGAGTTAGAGTCACATATTAATCTCATGGTTTTGACAAGAAATGGAATATGGAATTCAATGGAAACTCTAAAAATTATGGGGAAAGGAAGATGAGTTTTCATTTATGTACTAAATGTGGGAAGAAACATAGAATAATTTTTTATAAGGGGTCAAGTAAATTTTTTAAGTATGGAAGGGAAGGTCACTGTGAATTTGATTGTTGAAGTGATCGGAAGAAGTTAGCTAATAGTTCTAATATAGAGAAAGATACATAGAATGCACCTACCATTCTTAAATGTTACATGTGTAAGGAGAATGGTCATTACGCTAACTAGTGCCCAAAACTAAGGGCTAGTGATGATGAATGACATTAGAAACCTCTTATGCTGAGGGACATGGGGAAATATAATGAAATAACTATTTATGATGAGGGTTGTGATAAATATGTGATGAAAGGTACACTTACCATCCACTCAAGAACTTCTAATTTCATATTTGATTATAGATCTACCCACTCATTCATGTATAAAGATTTTTATAAGGGTGTTATAAATCCACCAAAATAATTAGATGTTGATTCAGTAGTTTAAACCCCTAATGGTATGATTATTGCATCCCATGTCTATGATTCATTTATGTTTGTGGGATTGTGATTCCTGTAAATGTTGTCAATCTTCTTTTAGTTGAATTTGATGTCATCTTAGGCATGTATTGTGTTTCTCTACATAAATCCCACATCAATTTTCAAGGAATAGATGTTATGTTTGATATTTCAAAGCCTCATATGATCATCCAACAAGGTGACAATAAGTATGAACGTCTTGTGAAGATTACATCCAGTGTATGGGTATTAATTTCCATTCAAAAGTGTTGTTTATCTCAAATGGTTGGGGATAAAATTGGTTTCAATGGTATGTCTATTGTTCGGGATTTTTTGGATGTCTTTTTAGCAGATTTTCCCAGCCTTTCGTTAAAACGTGATGTTGATTTCTAAATAGAACTCATACCTAGTTCCACACCAATTATAAGACTGCTTATATAATGGCTCCAATTTAGTTCAAGAAATTGAAGAATAAACTCCAAGAAAAACTTGATAAGGGATTCATTTGGCCAAATGTGTCACCTTGGGGTGCACCTGTTCATTTTATGAAAAAGAACGTGGATCAATAAGACCTTTCATTTATTATTGGGAGTTGAATAAGATCATAATAAGGAGAATGTATCATCTTCCCCAAAATGATGGCCTGTTTGATCAACTACTTAATGTTAAATACTTTTCCAATATTGATCTTCTTTCTGGATATCATCAATTGAGGTTCAAGAGGAATGATATACTAAATATGACATTCTGTATATATTATGGACACTTTGAATATATATTAATTCCTTTTGGTCAAACTAATTCTCCTTTTATATTCATGGATTTAATGAATAGTGTCTTTAGGTATTACCTCGACCACTTTGTGGTAGTCTTTATAGATGATATTCTTATCTATTCAAATCAAAAGTTTGAGGATGGAGATCACATTGTAATTTTACTAAAGACCATAAGGAAATAGAATCTATATGAAAATTTTACAAAGTGTGAGTTTTGGATGAAAAAGGTTTCATTTTTATCACATAATATCAAGATCTAGTATAACAGTAGATCCATCAAAGATGGAGGCTATTGAATGATGTCCTATACCAACCATGGTGACCGAGGTCCCCAACTTTTCATGGTTTAGCTAAATATTATTGACAATTTGTGGATAATTTCTAATGACTATGTAGTTCTATAACCATGTTAACTAGAAATGGTTTCATGTTTTTCTAGATAGATTAATGTGAGGAAAATTTCATGGAACTAAAGAGAAGGTTAGTCAGTGCACTTGTGCATACATTACCCTATAGTGGGGAAGAGTTTTTAATATATAGTGGTGCATCTAGGAATGGATTAGGATGTTTTCTTATGAATAATAACATGTTTATCACTTATATTCTAAAGGTATTTAAAGATTCATGAGAGAAATTACCCAACTTGTGATATGAAGTTAGCAGCGGTATTTTTTCATTAAAGCTATGGATGTATTATCTTTATAAAGATAATCGTGATATATATATATATATATATCGATCATAAAATTTTAAATATATATTCACATAGAAGTAGTTGAAAATTCGCCAGAGAATATGGTTAATGTTGATAAATTATTATGACTACTCAATAAATTACCACCCTGGGAAAGTGAACAAGATGGCTGATGCTTTGAGTCAGAAGGATCATGATAACTTATCCATAATGAGGATCACAAAAGATCCAAGATTTCTGGATTTACAAAGGATGGAGATGGAAATATTGATGTAAGGGGAAAATATTATATTTCTCAAATGAACGTTTAACCCTCTATCCAAGTGAATATTAAGGAGAAGCAAACCGAAGATGTGGAGTTGCAAAAGAAAGTTAAAAATATTCATGACGTTAAACTTGATCATGATGGAATGTCGAGGTTGAAGAACCGTGTATGTATTCCTTTCATACTAGATTTGAATAAGGGTATTTTAGAGGAATCTCACATTTTTTCATTTTCCATTCATCCATAAAGTACAAAGATGTATAGATATTTGAAATAATACTTCTAGTGGGATGACGTGAAGAGAGATATCACAGAGTTTGTATCTCGATGCTTGGTATACCAACAAGTTAAGGCTGAAAGAGAAATTCCCAAGGGGATGTTTCCTCCATTACCCATGCTAAAATGGAAATGGGGGGACATCACTATGGAAATTTTCATTATACTACCCAAAACTGCTAAAGGGTTTAATGCTATATGGGTGGTAGTCGATAACCATACTAAGTCAACACACTTCATCACTATCAGAGAAGACTTATCTCTAGACCAGATTGTCGGGATATTTATTATGGAAGTGGTAAGGTTACATGGATTATAATATTCTATTGTATCAAATTGGGATCTAAGGTTCACCTAAAATTTTTGGCGAATTATTTAGTAAGAACTTGATACAGAATCGAGTTTCATCACTTCTTATCATCCTCATATGGATTTTCAATATGAAATAAAAATTATAACCCTAGAGGATATATTGAGATTTTTTTTGTTACATCTCAAAGGTCGTTGGGATCAACACCTTCCTCTGGTTGAATTTTCTAACCCTTTGTGGTTCTTGATCTTATCATTATGGCAGCCTATCACTTATAAATTACTCCAAATATCTCTCAAGTCCATTATGTGTTCCAAGTACCTCTCCTGAGGAAGTAAGTACCTAAACCTTCCCATGTACTAAACTCAGAATTCATACCAATGGAGTGAGATCATTCTTACGAGGAATAACCAGTTGAAGTTGTATACTATATCAAGAAAGTTAAATGAAACAAGTCCAATCAACTAGTAAATGTGTTGTGGAGAAATCACTATTTAGAGGAAGATAGTCGGAACTTGAGGATATTATGAATCAAAATTACCCACAATTTTACCCGAGTGATGAATTTTTAGAGTGAAATTCATTTTAAGGGGGGTAGAATGTAACACCCTATGTTTCTATGGGCATTTTTCTCAAATAAATTAAATTTTAATTTATTTCTTAGAATTCACTAATTAAAACATTCTTTTCATACAACATCAAATCAATTTAATTTACACATAACATCAAATTAGCTTATTTCACATTGACTATCAACTTGGCATATGTTACACACAACACCGATGTTTCTAGGAAACATCATTTTACTGTTATAATTATTTAAATGAGATAATTATAACCTTGATGTTAAAATTAGTTATATGAATTATAATAACAACTTTTATAATGTTTTTTATAATTTTTTATCTAAATAAAACTTATTGATAATGAATGATAATTTTTTGGTAAAGTTCTCATTTGTTTAAAAATACAATTTTCTCAAATGAACTACTCTTAATGTCGTTTTGTGAAAAATAATTAAATTAATTTCTAAAAAAAATTAAATTTATTTTTATAAAATAAAATTAATTTTTCAATTTTTAATTTTGAAATTATATTATGGAAAATTTTTCAGTTTTTTCTGAGAAACTTTATTTTTTTGTGGAATAGTGAAAAATATCGGATTTTATTTCCAAAATAATTTCTCATATAATTTATTTATTAGGTTAAATTATATTTTAATTTTGTTTCAATGTTTAATTAGATAATATATTAATAATTTATTATAATTTATGTCTTTGAGATCAATTTCACTTTGAACGTGGGTATAAAAACATGGCTAACTATGGTTTATTTTTACTTTAAAACCCCACATTATCGACCTGACTGTGGGATTAATTTTAAATTATTTTCTGCCCCTTCTGCCATAATAATTTGGAAAAATAGATTCCATATTTATAATCATCATTATTTATAATTTCTAATAATTTCAAGTTAGTTTTTGTCCATAAATATTAGTGAAAGTGATTAAAATTATTTATAACAATTAAGGGTAAATTATGCTTAATCAGGGACTAAAAAATAACCATAAGGCCCAAACAAACCTATAAAATTTTCCAAAATCCATTGGATTGACATATTTAGACCATATAATACCATTAATATGATTTTTAACTTTATTGGATCCGCTTGAAACATGAAAAAGTCAGTGGAATTCTCTCTTCAAATATTTACAACAATGCCACTCCCCCCTTATTATAAAAGTCCACCACCTATCTCTATTCTTCATACCTATAAAATCACTAAGGTTCAAACACTATCTTCCCAAAACACTTTCTAAAATCCCTCCCTTCTTCCTATAATCCTTCAATTGGATAGAAAGAAACCCAAGGAAGCCTTTTGGCACAAACCAAAAGGAGTAACCTAATTAAGAGGTAACGTCTCATCTTAAGGTCCTTTCATTTATTTTCGTTCTCCACCCACTAAAATCTCTTCTGTTGCATGATATTATAAAAAAAGTATAATCAATACACTAGTATTTAGTTATGCATATGGTTCAACCTAAACTCATACACACCTGCATATAATGGGTAATAAACATACTATTTACATGTATAGTGAATTACCGCCTCAAAAAATGATGATTGTTCATTTTGAATTTACCACCCCTCATGGTGGAAATTATTATGGAAAGTATATTTAAATATGTAGTATATTATTTTTATTATGTATTTATTCTTATTTATTACTTTTAAAATACATATCATTTTTTACTTTCTATTTTGTGTAAATACGATAATTTCATTTAATGAAATGTGGACTATCGCCCCCTCAAAGCAATGTGATTTGTTCACACACTACATGGAATATATTAAGGATGGGTTTAGTGAAATTATATGATATATATGACATTATAATTATACTTTAAAATAATTATATACATATATTTCATTTTCATTCTTTCTTCCAATATGATAATTAAATGAAAACAATATTCATGCATACATAGGGCTCACCATCTCCATGAATGATGTATTACATTTAATAATTCTATATTATATAGATTATTATAATAAACATAGACTGAATATAAATTATATTTATATCATGGTACAAATTCTATAATCATGATATAAGTATAAGGACTAAAGATATAACAAATTAAGACAAATTCGAAGAACAAAGCAAATATTTCCCGAAGTGAAACCTTGACATATTATTGTTAACGAGAGGGTAGTATAAGATCATAATAAAACCATATATGGTATTATATATAAGAATATGATTTTTTTCAAACATTTATAATAAAATTAATTTTAACAAATAGGTTTCTTGTATGCGTATGAAGAGATTCAAGACACAAGGTAATAGAACATTCATCTCACTCTTATATCCCTAAGATAAATGCCTTATTCACCACTCACTTCTTCTATGTGGTGTATTTACAGAATACTAATGTATTATATGTATCCTATAATTAAATTTATGGGTATTTATATTTTCATTTTATTAACTTTCATTCATGTGGTTTATGTTTTAAAAGTTACCAAATCGGTAAGATAATTTTTCCTCAATTTTCCTTCTTTGAGACTGATGTTTTGTTATGCACCTAAAATATTTTTCAATGTATATATAATTACATTTTACATGTTTTATCATTAATCTAATTATTTTAATGATATTATCATATTAATATAATTTTCTTTTCTTACATGGAGTGTGTGATCTCTAGTTACCAAGTAGTAAGAGTTTATTGAAACAATCTCATCGTTTTTTGAGATTGTTAATCATTATACTTCCTTTGATGAAATATTATGATCCATATTTCAATAAATCTCATGAGTTTCCTTACCCCATTTTTATTCATGATATATCCATGTATTATTACATTTTTTACACTCTTTGGTACATAATATAATTTATAAAAATATTTTAAGGAAAATATAACTGTATTATTCTCTTCGGTCAGAAATATGTTTTATTTCAAAAATTATGTTTTCCAAAAATGTTTTAAAAAATGTTTTAAAATGATCGTTGAAGATAATTTTCAAGGAATATTGTTTTTGAAAATGTTCTATGTTTTCGAAAAAATCAACATAGAAAGTATATTTTCCTAATGATTTTTTAAAAATATCTTTCAAAATTATTTCCCATATTATATGACACACCTTGGTGCCAATAATTCCTTTCTGGGAATATTATTCCATTTTATATTTATATTATTTTAATGAATGGTTTGTGTTTTTATTTCATGATGTTTATGAAGCCCATTTCTCTTTTATGGGTTATTTTATTCTAAACCTCTCATTTATTCATGGTTTATTATTTTTATGAAATGATTATGAAACGTGTATATATTTCTATAGGTTATGGTATGATTGTGTGTTTATGATACACATTTCCTTACATGGGTTATGATATTATTTTTATCGATATTATGGCACATGTATTTATGATTTACTTAAGAGAAGGTTTGGACCAATATCTCCATCTATTTAATTGGGTAAAGGTATATATCTCATGAGATATTCTAAGATAGTCTTAGGAGGGAAGCTTGACTACTAATATGGCCATGGGATTGAACGATCAATACTAATATGATATGAGGAGTAAAATCATGCTACTAATATGGCCACAAGACAGAACCATGACAACCGATATGGTATAGGGAGTGAAGCCATACTACTAAGATGGTCTTGGCAGTGATTCCTTAGATACTATGAAAATCATATTATATTCTTACATGTCTACAATAATTCCATGTTTTATTCCTATGTTATGATTTCATGTATTATGTTCTTTATTCCCATATTATTCATGTCTTAATAACTTCCAAAATTTATGATATAATTCTTGGTTACGATCTTCGATATGACGGGGATGATCTTATATTTTTAGGATCCCATTTTCATACACTTATACTCATGATTATGCTTACAAATCTCCCTTATTTACCCTTACTGGTCATTTGAGCTCACCCCTTTTTATTTTTCCTTCCCTAGGTTATGAAGATATGTATTTTGTTTGATGTGTCTAAGAAGGATTCAAGACAAGAATAACCTAGTTGGAGATAATTTAGCTCACTTATGTATTAGTGTTTATGTTTCCATATTTCCAACAGCACTAGACTTGTATGGTCTTTGGGAGTCTATTTGTATAATGTTTTTTTGTATTGTATAAAAGTTATTTAATGTTAATTTATGAAATTGGAGTTTCATTATAGTATTAATGTCATATTACATTTTTAGTATACATTTTGGACCATTCTATTTCAAAGTAATTAATAAGGCCATGAGAAGGTCCATGTAATTTATCATTTCAAATAACATCATTTGGTTTCCCTTTTTTATTAAATCAAACAGTGCACCTCTCAGTTGGTTTTATTACAAATGGGCATGGTTTTCATACAAACTCATTTAATTCAATTTTAAAAAACTCTTATAGTAGAGATAATCCAACACACCTCAATGGTGACTAAAGCATAGGAAGATCATTGTAATCAAGCATTTAAAAAACACCCATAAAGGTTGATTTAATTTACTTCACGAATAATATGTAATGATCACATAAGAAACACACCCAAAGGATAGATTGAGTTGAGCATATCACCCTCCAATGGTTCAATTAAATTCACTATGACTATTAATTTAAGGCATTGGGTTCCACATAAATAATTTCACATATAAAGGGAGACACATGGAAAATCGAACATTCAACACAATGAAATATTTTATAAATCCGTGATACATTAAGGGAAAATCCATTGAACACCTACCTCATTCTTAGGATTCTTCATCCATTATTAAGATTTTATTTGAGTTCGATTGATAGAAAATAGAAGAATAAAAAACACCCAAAAAATAGGTCATATGATCTTGCATTGAAATAGAATTAAATACATAAATATAAATAAAGGATGAAGAAGGAATCATAGAATAGCCATTATACTTCCAATTCATCTAACAACAATTGATTCAAAGTCCAAATGAAGTAGAAATATAGAAGCCTAGGTGGAGAAGAGAGAGGAAGATCATCCTACTATTCAAGGGAGAAATTAGGGATAATAAGGGAGGGAAATAGTTAATGAAGTCAAGGGAAAACTGTAGTTTCACCCATTTAAATGAGGTATACGTTTTGTTCTAAATGTGCACCAATTGTATAGATCCACTACCTAATTGACATGAACTATATGAGCTACGATAATAGTTTTGGAAAGCCATGCACAGCTTGTATACCAATCTGTAGACCCTCTTCAAACCCTACATAGTTTTCCCTAGAGTAGCGTATGATTTCAAAAAAAAATCCCCTATACAAACATGCCACATAGTTTGGGCCACACTATTAGTACAAATCATTTCCCTAACAAAAACCCATATCTATTTCTCCTAAAACTATGTTTTTTGAGAAAGATGCTCCCAAAACTTATCTGAATGCATGAGAATCCTCTCAATACTTAAACCCAACATAAAAACAACACTATTAATAGTTATAATGATCATAATTATATTATGATGCTTAGTTTAACATTTAACACATCAACGAAATGATAAATTCCAAACTCTACAAAAATTTCCCTCGAGTTCAGAACATGGGATCTTATAATCTCTCATTAAAAATTATCTTCCTTGAAAATACTTGGAGAACAAAGAAACATCACTCGGCCTACTTGGGTCATAGAATTATGCTAAAACGGTTTTGTTTCATTTTATAATTCCAACAAGTGTTCAATAATATCTTCTCAAATTATGATTCATAATCCATTAAAACTAGAGAAGACACTCATATGCAAAATTGAATCATCAATGGACACTTACCCAAGCTTGTTTAACCTGAGACATTATCATGTTATCATCTCTTTCACCATACAACCCATAGAACTCCCCACCAATGTTTCTAGTTGAATGGAGAATTCAGATTCATGGTGCTCCTGTCACTACAATTTCTTTCTTAAGCACACCCTTATCATTCTAAATTTTCACTTAGACATGTTTCTGAACATGATCAAATGATCAATTCCTATTCGACCACATTTTTACTGGTTATGTTTGATTTTTTATGAAAACCCTTAGTAGAACCTTATAATACACTCTCCTTATCCCAACGATGTGCTAGAAATGGTTACTCACTAACCGCATTCAACTAGAAAAGAAAAAATCACATTCATCCACTATGAGTTGTAAAACATAAAAATGCTTGGCTTTAGCAGTCGATGCATCCAAAACCTAAGTATGATTCCTTCAATTCCATTCATGTCATGTTAATTCCTAGATAGATCCCTAAAGACTATATCTTCCTTCTAGTGATGCCTCTAACCAAAATATTCATTAATATTTTCATAACACAACATGAACATAGGTGTATACCAATCCAGTACCCTTGAATCATCACACTCAAATCATATCAACCAAGCTCGAATGTAAGTTTGAGGTAACATCAGAATCAACTACTAGATTCCAAGGAGATAATCCAAGGTAGTCCATTTTAAGATGTTTAAAATTTATACATTGTTAGATAACAGATACATCCATGTATCAAGAACATTTATTAAGCTCAAAAGTTGTATCACACATGGTGATCAAGTCAAGGAATCAGCTGGTGTCCATCAGTTTATCTAAGGACTTCCTATATAGAAATCCTAATATCACTCAAGATAGTCCATACCTATATGGTTAACCACATTTCTCAAGAACAACTCTAAATGATACTATTTATTGAGCCAATAAGGTGTAAAATCTATTTCTTTAGCTCGATATATAACTAATCCTCTCTTAGTGTACCCTGGAAAATGTCATTATAAGGACATGATTATCACTAATCCTAGAGAACACTATGATGGTATTAATTATTTACAATAATACCTAATACATTTTTGTCTTGTCCAAGATAAAGTTCCTGATATGGTTTCCAACAAATCTTATCCAACTAGTGACAATAATAATAGTTGAACCATCACTAGTCGAAATATTTTGAAAAAGCTCAACTATACCTATCGATGAGTCATCATAACCTGACCAATATGCCTTACTACCAGAGACATTACATGATCATTCAAACAAACCCAATGGATATTACTATCAACTTATGGTGTATAAAAATTCCATTATGACCATGTATAAATGACCATTTTCTGTTGCGCTCCCACTATATAGAATGATACAATAAAACATATTTGACATGATTCACCCCAACTTAGTTGTTTCTTAGTCATCTTTTACTAATATTGGGAACACTTCCAAAGTCACACACTCCATCCATCACCGATCAAGGGTTTTGGATGTGGCTGACAAGATTTTACTAAGTGATAATTTTAAAAGGGTGGAAAAGAATCTGGTTAAAATCATGTTATATCAAATTTACTCTAGACGTATGCATGATACCCTACATAGCTTCACTCATTGGAATTAGGTATATAATAAAAAAATAAACCGATTGACAGTGTTATAAAACCCAATCCTTTCTGCAATTTTATCCCAATCACTAGGACAAATCAATTTCCTATGACACCCAAGTTACTCCACTTTGGAGATGACTAAATAATGTAGCATAATAGATAAACAATTTGATGATTTCCACCAAAATAATATGGTTTGATACACTATTTAAACAACTTGATAGGTACAATGTGTATTAAAGTGTATTGTCCTGATGTTTCACCAACAAAATATGACGTTAACTAATAATAATGATAGGCCTATCATCCGTATGCATCCCATTATTTTATGGCCCATACAAAAGATTTATCCCAAATTTGTATTCTACAATATGACTATATATTCGGCTAAAAACCTCCCAAGTCATCCAAAATTGAAGAAGATGAAGATGTGTCACATGGCCAAATAATTTTTTAACTATTCCCTAGGAATTCTTAACCCAACAAACTAGATAATTACATGATGCTCTCACACTTAATAAAGATAAACTTATCGAACAACCACCCTCCTATCAAGGGGGTTTTATCTCATCACTAAGAGTCTTATTCGGAAGAAACGACTCCTAAACAACACCTCACGTGTGAAATTATGGATAATCATTTAAAAGGGTTTTAATATATAAGCGTGATGCATACCCCAACATAGCCACTTATTGAGAAATATATCATTGATCCTACAAATAATTCATTCCAAAAAAGTCACTAGGATTACATAACTAACCTCTAAGATCACTACAAAAGAAAAATTCCAGTTGAGACTAATTGGAAACAATCTTGTTCCCATCCAAGGAAATGATTTCCAAAGTACCCTTACTCAAGGGTTAAAACTAAGAACACCACATTAAGGTTTCATGTTTAGGGAATGAAATAAATTCTCATTTATCCCAACATATCAGGTAGTACATGAATATGGGATATCAAGTACCAAATATCATGAAAATTTATACTAATTACATTATTTGGCTAATTACACAAGGAAATATAGGTAAGTTATCATAACTTCTTTTTAAGAATTATTTATTTAATTGGAATACTATCATAAATTATAAAATTAATCATATAAATTCATTTTATCCATCTTTTCACGAACCTACCTAGGTCAACCC
The DNA here is from genome assembly GCA_963277665.1 of Viscum album. Taxonomy (NCBI): domain Eukaryota; kingdom Viridiplantae; phylum Streptophyta; class Magnoliopsida; order Santalales; family Viscaceae; genus Viscum; species Viscum album. Next base: position 625,481,122 of record OY728134.1, on the reverse strand, counting down.
TGAACCAGTCACCCGAGCTTGCCTGCAACATGGACCGAGGGGCGTTTTCGATCCCCACAGGCTGAAATCTAGTTCCAGGCATCAATACTAAACAAGTGGGAATGATTTGGCCCATAAATGAAAGGTAAATAAATAAAAGAAATTAATAGTGAAAACAAAAACTAGGAATGTGGATAAAACAATGTTGTACATACCTTTATGTGACCCTATGGGTCTCCACCGACCATAATCCAATGTCGTGCTATAGAGACCGAATCCAATAAACGTGTAACACCCAAAGCTAAAAAAATATAAAACTATAGGCGTGAGTATTAAAACTCAGTAGGAATGCCCAAAAAATCTATTTCCATATGCATTTCCTTTAAATAAAAGATCCGTCAATTTCAAGTTTAAAATACAATATATAGAACTAGGTTTTTTTACCCATTTTCTTCTTTAAAAGAAAAACATGATCCATTTACCTTCATATTTTAAACAAAACTATTTTCCAAGGATGGAGATTTAACATTTTTAGAGAAAGAGGGATAGAGAAGTGTAAAACATTTTAAAAACCTTTTTCTAAAAACTTTTGAAGATAATTTTTATCCCCTTTAACAAGGAGATGCATCATACACAAAGGAAAAAAAGCAACAATTACTCAAGGGAAATGGAAAATAAAAAACAAGAGTAACTAACCAAACAAAACACCTTAATCATCCACCGTAGATAACTAAGTGCTGATATACATGGGAAAACCATGGAGCTCGTGAATAGTATAAAATTTACTATACATGTGACTCATCCTGAAGGCATACCTACTCTCAATGAAGTCATAATACCCAAATGCCCAATGTTTCCCTACCTGACCTAACATAGGGGACCAATCCCCTAACAGATCAAAGTCTGTTCTAAGGGCCACTAGATAATGTGTAGTCTAAACTAGTGCAGCAATTATTCACTGAAAATTCTCTCGCTATGCTAGGTTCCCATTTTCAGACTAAAAAGGGGGTGAGCCAACAATGTCAAACAAGTATGCATCATAAGTACATTCCTCACACATAGCCAACACACACAACAATGTCACCCATGAGTCACCCCAAGGAATATGTCCCTCACATTTCAACCATTTGATCACATGAAAGTCCTACCCGGCAGACCTCCCATAACATATATCCCAACCAAAGCAAGGGAACCACATCCAAGTAGAGTTTTATTAAGATAAATTGTTTTACAAAAGTGCCAACTCAGCCTCACATAAATTTTGCATGAAAAACCATTTTATAAGAATCACATGCACACTAATTTGGAAACCATAAATACCCATCGAAACCCATTTATGAAACTCAAACCAGCATTTTCAATCTAAAGTACACTCACAAAGTCCAAAGGGGAATTTCATCAGGAAATTGATGTGAAAAAACAATCAAAACATATATTGAAACATATTACAAGAATTAAACAACTCCAATTCAAGACAGACCATTTTACTAACAGTTCTATATCAATATCTAATATTAAAAATAGGTATGAAATGTGAGAAATAAATGATTATTAAATTTAATGGTGAATTAATAGTGTTACTACCACAGAGAGGGAAGCAGACCAAGTCGAGACACTTCGGCTCTTGAAGCTTCTGACGAAAAATGATCACACTAGCACACAGATACATTCTCATACATATATATATATATACCCTTAACTAATTAAACATATTCCCTTCACCACGAGAGAATAAATTTAAGGATGATATATATATATATATATATATGTACACACACACACACACACATAAGTACCTATGTATGTGTGTGTGCACACCACCAAGAAGCCACCCATGCTCTAATTAATTAACTTAGAGGAACCAACGTCATTTGGAAAATATGAAGCATTTTACAAAACATATTTTAAAGGAAACACCAATTTAAAGCAACACTTTCCATTGATAAAACCTCCATGTGTTCTCCTAGTGCACGCATGGGTGTGTCAATATCTTGTGACACACCAAAAATTACAAGTGACACAAAAAAATCATTTCAAAACATACGTCAATATGAGTTTCACATTTCATAATGAACCCATTTAGTAATATCATAAGGAAAACACACAATTAAATCCAACATCCTTTCATAGGCCAAGCATGTTTCAAAACCACCCATAAGACACATTCATTTCACAACATTTTTCACATTATTTACTCAATTCTAAAATCATATTCCAAAGTGCACAACAAGGATAACATGCCTCACATAATTAATTTCATCTGAAACCCCCATTTTTGATACATTTTCACCATAGGTTCCCTTGGAAACACACATCACATTTCCCAAACAATTCATAAAATACTTTAAAAAAGAACCATAATAAAACAAAATCAAAACATAGCCATTATCCCTTACGAAATACATTTTCATTACTTAAGCATGCCAAAACTACTTTCGCCCCACACAATAAATCCATGGAACACATTTATAAAGCCACACAAGTTTGTTAAGAACCTATAAATAAATTAAGACATAGAAACACATACATATTGAGTGAAAATGCAACAAAGCCTTGCCGGAAGGGAGGAAAACACCTCGTAAATGATCCACAATCCCTAAAACCCCAAGAAAATGAGTCACGCGTCAACCAAGGAGTTAGGGACTGAAAAAATTAAATAAAACCACAAAAAATGATAAACAAACACACCAGAGGAAGTGGGAACTAGTGAGGGAAGCACAACCGGAGTGGGGAGGATACTAGCGATGGAAATGCCGACTAGAGAGGAGGCGACATTGGTGAGGTAGGGGGTCAGCTATCTGAGTTGCAGGCACTGGGAAGGGGTGTTGGAGGGATGCTCGTCGATGGAGGGGAGGCTGAATCACGGCTTATAGGGGAGGAGGGCGGAGGGTGAGTGCGGGTAGGCACTAGGGGGTTCAGCAGCTGAAGGTCGGAGCACAGGAGGGCTAATCACACACCAGGAGCGACGCACAGGAGGCCAGGGGGGCTGCGGCTGGTTAGGGTTCTCACCCTTTATTTTTTTTATACCAATATTAATATAATTATAATAATAATAATAATAATTATAATAATAGTCTTAATAATAATAATAACCAAAATAATAATATTATGATTAAAACAATATTTTTATTATTATTCTATGATTAAACATTTTTTTCCTAAAACACTATTTTATTTTATTTTTAATTTACGTCCTTTCATTTCACTTTTCCTTTAATTAATTTATTTACATATTTTGGATGTTGGGAAACCATGCACCTCTTGTGTCGTCTAGTGTGCGGTCAAGCGACCTACGCTCGAACCATGGCACTTGGCACTAACTGCCTACAAAGTCAAACTGCGTGTTTTCACATTGTTTTATAAGTCGCACGCAAGTCATGGATCAAACCCGGTCAGGGTGTGACAATTCTCCCTACCACAGACACTTTCTACCCCTAGAAAATCTGTAAGTCAAAATATAGACAAATCTTGAGTTTGTGCCTCAAAAGAGCCAAAAGGAAATTCAAGAACCTCGGGTTGACGATTCACTCCACAAGTCACACCCGACTTGTCACGAATAAACCATGACGTAATACGAGGGGGGAAAACGAGAGGGTTATACCCCCCACAAGAACTCGAATAACATTAAAACTTTAATACCCACGCACACCATCCTGAGGATGGGCTGACGCTGGAACTCCCAAGCCGAACTTACTGACTTCTCTACCTGAGTTGAGCAGGACCACTGAGACTTAAAAAGAACACCACTAAAAGGCCACCTATCATATCGGGGCACCAAAACAAGAAACTCCCTATAAAATGACCGCTGGAACTAAAAATTCCCCAAACCTATTTAAAACTCCCAACACATCCAACTCCCTTAGTACGAGTGAGACAACACTTCCACTAAAACCTGGAACTCTCTTTACAAAAAAACCCCCAACACTCACATCTCCAAAAGATCACTAGTAAAACTAGGACAAACCCACACAAGGGCCAAATAAACTTTTAATAAAAAATGATTCTAGATGCCACATTCAGAAGAATATAACTACTATGATCACAAAATAATAAGTTCATCACACTATTACCACAAAATATGAACTTACAACAGTGAAAAAACAAGGAAAAGGAAACCTTGAATGCCTCTATTCCAAGATGAAAGATAAAGAACCAATAGAAGGTCTCACATGCCTCTAACACCCTAACTGTGCGTGAGATTCACCCGGAAACCTGAGGTTGGGTCTCTTATGGCTGAAGCATTTTATGCCTCACAGTCAGACATGAGCATCCCTCGATCAGAACTCCTTCTTTGAATGACACTTCTTTTGGAACCTTTCCCAGTGACCTGAATGGTCACACAATAGCAGGACGTTAGAGGGACAAGACAAGATTGATTAGGGTGCTCAAACCAGGAACACCGATGGCATATAAGAAAGTATTCTGATAAACCAGAAGTTGACACCAACATAAAGGGATTTATTCAGTGGTAGGTTCCTCTCGTACACCCCGCTCACAAAATGGGGAACCCTTACAAATGATGAGAGGTTCCAGATTTTCCAAGCACTTGCGATCTATATTTCGACTCCTTAATGCGGCCGACACATGCCTTCTCCAACCACTTTCCTTGTTAACTACGGATGAGCTCTCACCTCTTTTTGTCTTCACCTCCTTAGGTTTAATCAATTAGATGAAGACAAACTTTAACACCTCCCACATCATCCCAACTCCAAGTATGATGAGACATCCACCCCTATTTGTACAAGGCTAGACCATCCTTTAAACCCATGACAATATGAACTCTAACAAACTCGGGAGTCCCCAACCACCCGAAGACATTCTATACTCTCCTCAAACTACATCACTACCCCTAACGAACCTTGAATGCCTCAAAATAAAAGCAATAGTTGATAGAAACCATAATTGGGCATGAATCATTAACAAATTTTGAGGACATTTCTTGGTGGCATAGTCAGAACAATTTGAAAAACAAAATCAAAACTGGCATCAAGCCAAAACTCAATGAAAAGAAACACCCCGAACTGAGACAACCGTCCTCAAAATCCCGAACAAGATAAAACACAACCAAAATAAAAACCACAAGCCAAAGGTAACAGACTCATAAATCAAACATATACATACACAAGAAAAATCCACTTTTCAAAATACCAAAACCCACTTTTCAAGAAAAACCAAGTCCCAAAATCATTTTTTTCATTCAAGTACATTTTAGAAAAATCAAGACAAGCCTTAAATTCCAAAACCCCACCCATGGAATACTATGAACTGCTGCATAAGACTTCATCCCTTTCCACTCAAATCACTCATACATATGTTTCAATGTGCACTTCACGTATCTACCCAGACATATGCGGACTATACTAGGGAATATTGAGGGCCGCACTTTCCGTTCCGTTACCAAATCAAAACATAAGCTAAAATTTTCCAAATCAATACACTTACACTTTAAAAACCCACTTCACCAATTTCAAAACAACATGAAATAAATCCCCCTTTTTAAAAGTTCTAAAATAATTAGAGAAGAACCCTTTCAATTCAAAACCACGTTCATTTCAAAAAAACACTATAAATCCAACCAAAATCAAGAAAAATCACAACCATCAATGAACAACCGGAATGAGGAACTTGTGCTTGTACCCAACCCTACGACATGGTAGTGAGACACACCCCAAGTAACACATAACACCATAGGACCTTGAACCTGGCACCTTGGCTCCACATGGTTCACTACTCCATGTGGGGTCACAACCTGACACCGAGTCACGTCTATTGTCATCCCTCAATCCAAAACAATGACAAAATACTCAAAACTCAAACTACCCCTAGTAGCTTAGGTCACTTCATGAGAAGTGGTGGTCAGGCACTGACCCACAACCTACCTACGAAGCCCCAATAGTCCTAATCTCCATCTACCGGACATCCCAAATAATAAGGGCCCCCTTGGATACCATTTTTTCATGATCCAACCTGGGACAACCCTGAACCGATCACCTGAGCCGGCCCGCAACATGGCCTGAGTGCCATTCTTGATCCCCACGGGCTGATAACTAGTATTGGGCATTTAAACTAAACAAGTGGGAATTATTTTTCCCATAAATTAAAGATAGATAAATAAAAAAAACTAAATAGTGAAAAATAAAACTAGGAATGGTGAGAAAACAAAGTCATGCATACCTCTATGGGACCCTATGGGTCACCACCAACCTTAATCCAATGTCGTTCTATAGATACCAAATACAAGAAAGGCACATGAACCAAAGATAAAAACAAAGATAAAACTATAGGAGTGAGTATTAAAACCTAGTATGTATGCCCAAACAATCTATTCCCACATGCATTCCCTTTAAATAAAAGATCCATCAATTTCATGTTTGAAATATAATGTATAGAACTAGATTTTTTTACACATTTGCTTCTTTAAAAGAATAACACAATCCATTTCCCTTCATATTTTAAACTATGTTCTTTTCCGAGGATAAAGCATTAGACATTTTAGAGAAAGAGGGATAGGGAAGTGTAAAACATTTTAAAAACCTTTTCCCACAAAAGTTTTAAGATCATTTTATCCCCATTAACAATGATATGAATCATACATGAAGGAAAAAGAAATTATCATACAAGGGAAATGGAAAATAACAAACAAGAGTAACCAACAAAACAAAGAGCCTCAATCATCCACCACAGATAACTAAGTGTCAATATACATGTGAAAACCTAGGAGCTCATGAATAGTCTAGAACATACTATACATGTGACTCATCCCGAAGGCATGCCTACTCTCGATGATGTCATAACACCCAAATTCCCGGTGTTGGCCTACCTGGCCTAATCGAGGGGCCCAATCCCCTAGCAGAACAAAGTCTGTACTAAGGGACACTAGCGATTGCATAGTCTAAACTAGTGCAACAATCATTATCTAAAACTTCGCTCACTATGCTAGTTTCCCATGTTCAGTAAAAAATGCAGTGAGCCAAAAATTTCAAAAAAGTATGCAGTCACAAGTACATTCCTAACACATAGTCAACACACACAACAAAGTCACCCCTGAGTCACCCCAAGGAATATATCCTTCTCCTTTCAACCATTTGATCACATGAAATTCCTACCTAGCATACCTCACATAACATATAACTCAACCAAAGAAATGGGACCCCATCCAAGGAGAGTTTTCTTAAGATAACTAGTTTTAAAAAAGTTATAACCATGCCTCACATAAATTTCGCATGTCAAACCATTTATAAAAAATCCAATGCACACCACTTTGAAAACTAGAAATACACTTCGAAACCCATTTAAGAAACCAAAACAATCATTTTGAATCTAAATCACACTCACAAAGTCCAAAGGAGAATTTCATCTGGAAATTGTTGTGAAAAAACAATCAAACCATTTATTTCAACGCATTACAAGAAATGAACCACTCCAATTCCAAACAGACCATTTTACTAACAGTTCTATATCAATAACTAATATTAAAACTAGGTTAGAAATGTGAGAAATAAATGATTCTAAAATATAAAGGTTAATGCATAGACATCCTACCTTAGAGAAGGATGCGGACCAAGCTGAGACACTTTGGCTCTTGAAGCTTCCCATGAAAAATGCTCACACTAGAACACACATACATTCTCATACATATATATATATATATATAACCTTAATCCATTAAACATATTACCCACACCATGAGGTAATATGTGAAAGGAAGATATATATATAGACAGACACACACACACACATACGTACCTATGTATGTGTGTGTGCACACCACCAAGAAGCCACCCAAGCTATAATTAATTAACCTAGAGGAACCAACTTCATTTGGAAAACATGAACCATTTAGGAAAACAATTTTTCAACGAAACACGAATTTAAAGCGTCTCATTCCTTTGACAACACCCCCATGTGTGCACCTAGTGAATGCATGGGTGTGTCAACATATAGTGACACACCAAACATTCCAAGATACACAAAAAACCATTTCAAAACATACATTGACATGAATTTAACATTTCATAAAGAAACCATTTAGTAATATCATAAGGAAAATACACAATTAAATCCAACAACTTTTCGCAGCCCAAGCATGTTTCAAAACCACCCATAATCCACATTAATTTCAGAGCATGTTTCACACTATTTAATCAATTCTAAAATCATATTCCTAAGTGAACAACAAGACTAACATTCCTCACATAATTCATTTCATTTGAAAACCCCATTTTTGATACATTTGCGCCACAAGTTCCCTTGAAAACACACTTCACATTTCCCAAAAAATTCATAAAATACTTTCAAAAAGAACCATAATAAAACACAATCAAAACATATCCATTATCCCTTATGAAATCCATTTTCATTACTTAATCATGCCGAAAATACTTTCTCACCACACAATAAATCCGTGGAATGCATTTAAAAATCCACACAAGTACATTAAGAACGTCCAAATAAAGTAATCCATGGAAAAACTTACCGATTGAGTGAAAAAGCAACGAAGCCTCACCGGAAGGGAGGAAAGCACCGTACAAATGATCTTTAATCTCTAAAACCCCAAGAAAATGAGTCACGCATCAACTAGGGATTTACGGTCCAACAAAATTGAATAAAACCACCACAATTGATAAAAACAAACACATATGAGGAAATGGGCACTAGCGAGGGAAGCTCGACCAGAGTGTCGAGGATGCCAGCAATGGAAACGCCGGCAAGAGAGGAGGCGGAGCCGGCAAGGTATGGGGGGTCGGCTGTACGAGTTGTGCATTCTGGGAAGGGGTGCCAGAGGGCCACTCGTTGATAGAGGGGAGTCAAAATTGCGGCTGTTGTGGGACGAGGGCAGAGGGCGAGTGCAGGCTGACACTAGGGGGTTCAACGGTTGAAGGTCAAAGCAGGGGAGGGATAGTCATGCACTAGGGGTGTCACGCAGGAGGCCAGGGGGGGCTGTTTTGGTGGGTTAGGGTTCTCCCCCTCTATTTTTTTTATTTTTTTATACTAATAATAATATAATTAAAATAATAAAAATAATAATGATAAAAATAATCTTAACAACAATAATAATAATAATAATAACCAAAATAATAATAGTATTATTATTATTAAAACAATATTAATATTATTTTATGATTATTATTTTTCTAAAACTCGAATTTATATAATTAATTTTCTTATTTTACTTCATTTCATTTAACATGTCATTTAATTAATTAATTTACTTATTTTGGATGTCAGGCAATAGCACAGCTCGTGTGTCGTCAAGTGTGCTGTCAAGCGAGCTACAATCGAACCATTCCACCTGGCAATCACCCCCTAAAAATTCAATCTACGTGTTTTCACATAGTTTTATAAGTGACGGGAAAGTTGCGCATCAAAACCCGTCGGGGTGTGACACATTTTATCATAAATCTCTCACAATCAGTCTTAGTTAAAAAAAAATTCAATTCAAAGCTATTGAGGAAAGCACCCTTTAGGTTGAAATTGGAATTTTAAATAACTAAATTCCTATATCAATAAAGAAGAAAAGTAGATCAAAGATATTTATCAATTATAGGGAATTGATTCAAAAATATTCCACCATAAATTTCTATTTAACCCATATAAGTGGCTATTGGAACATTAAATTACCATCCCACATTTCATGAATATACTTCAATGGGGTCGACCACTAAATCATAAAAGATAAAGGTGACCTACTAGGGTACCATCATTCCAACCTGGGTTTATCTTAGTGAAACCTATTAATGTTAAATTATCAAGTTTTTAAAACACCCTTAGAAGGTTTATCTTATAAGAAAAATTCCTCAACTAACCTACTAGGGTCTAGTTTTGCATTTAACAATTCAGTCATATAGGTCTCTATGCTCATGTCATTGAGGTACAAACCTTTATTATTGAAGATAATATTATTTTACAGCAATAATTTTTTCATAAGAATCGCATTTTATCATACATATATAATCATCATGGTTTAGTTAGATGAATTTACATTTCCAAATTCTAATGTTAAATTCCTTAATAAGTTACAATTGTCCTTAAAGTAACTAAAAATATGTTTTTACCTTTGATTTCAGAATATAAAAAGTCCATTTAAGATGGTTTGATTATATGGATCACCCTTTATAATTTATAAAGGCCCATACTATTTATAAATTGTATATATCCCCCATTTAATCATAACCACCTATGATTTAGCCTACGAAACCAATGTTTCATAGATCACACATGTAACGATTTCTGATATAAGGTTCCACCATTATGATATATTAGAAAGAACAATTTATTTTCATGAAAATAATTCAATAACCACTCATATATTGAAATTATAACAGGTTATGCTATCACATAGAAGTAAATAATGAAAACATATAAACACGAAACCACATAAACATGTAATATAGGAAAATAATACTAAATAATCACCAATACATATTGTATAGTTAAAAATGTTTCTATGTCACGCAAGGCATGTGCAACATGTGTCAAGAATTCAAGAGAATGTAATCTATATAGCATGACATATTAAAGGAATATGAATCTTGAGGTTTCTAAAATGATGCATGTAACAATACTTCTTTTCCATACTAGTCCAAGGGTAAAATAATGTAAATCTCATAAATCAATAAATATTGAAATGAATATCAATCAATAAACATGAAATAATAATAAACAGTAAAAAAATATAGCATGAATAATAGTTTTATCCATGTCCACTTAGTCTCCCCCCCATGTGTGTGTCGATCACTCCTAGAAACATATTATTTAATAAGTTTAAAAACATTCTTAGTCTCTTGCCTCCCATATCCAAAAGTAATAAAATGGAAAAAATTAAGCTATGAGACCACGTTTTCAAGTCCCAACTTGAGATCCACTAAAATAGTTCCCTGATCTGGTTGGTCACATGACCTAAGGTTCACCTCCCTATATGCCATAGGTTACTTGTAACGACCCGAAATTTTGAATAAATCTTGATTCCTAATTTTTTGTGTTATTTTATTTTATTTTTATACTCAAAAAAAATGTTTCATTTGATAACATGAGTATAATTAAAATGAGACCATTGTGTTTTGACTATTATATGACCATTGGTCAAAATGACCGCTGGAAACTAAACGTTTTGATTATTGTCTCTAAATTCAAGTAATCTTGGTTAATTAATATAGAAAGAAGATTTGATGGCCTCACCCAGTAGTCTTGGACCGATTGAAGCCCATCTAACAGAACTTGGGAAGGAGGCAGCACCACTGGGCTTTGCTCTGGACCAAACCCAAGATGAACTTCATCGTGTGAAGCTAGAATGAGATGCCTTCGCGAGATGTTCAAACTGATAGAAATTACTACTCGTGCGATGTTGGCTGAGCCTCCCTCGGATTTTCTCACCTTAGCACACCTTACACTTAGGTCCTACGCTGGTGTGATAAGGGGCTATATAAGGAGACCGTAACTGCCTTGTGTGATCCTTTGTTTTAAATAAAAATTTGGATTTCATCTTATAATGATGTTTATGACTTTTCAAATGTCCGGATAAATATAGTATGCATATTTTTGGTGAATTTTAGAGAAATGATATTTTAAAAAATGTTTATGTAAACCTTAAATAATTAAAAATGTGTAATGATTTTCAAAAAATGGTCTTCTATAATTATGTTCAGTACGAAATTTAGAGTCTAATAAAATCAAATTAATTTTTGATGAATAGTAAATTATGAATAGTAATTTTATGCTTAGGATTAGCAATGTGTCTAAATGTATTAGTATTCTCACTTAATGAAAGTATTAATATAATTTAGGCACCTTGATTAAGTAATGTGATTTAATAAAATGGTTAAATAACGGTTTCATAAATTATTATTCAAGTATTAGTTTTTTGGGTGAATAGTGTTTTTTAATTAAAAATTAAATTAAAAATATTTAATAAATTATTTTTATAAAATGGATTTCATTTTTGAACTCAGAGCATTGATATTATGTTAAGGTAAATTTGGGGTTTTTTCTGAAAAAATTGAATTTTCAGTGAATAGTTTATTTATTTAAAAAATAAATGAAATTTTTTAGAAAATTATTTTTATAAAATGGATTTCATTTTTGAAATCAGAATAGTGATATTTGGTTAAGGTAAAATTTTGGGATTTTTCTGAGAAAGTTGAATTTTCAGTGAATAGTAAAAATACAGTTTTAAGGTTTCTGTATGTTTAATGACATCATCACTATGTCATGATTATGTCATGAGATATTTTATGGGTTGGCCAACCAAAGGTGATGAATTATTGTATTGGTGGCCCCATGTGGCCTAACGTAATGGTAAATATCTTGGGAGAGCACATGGTTTTGAGAAACCCATTTCTGAGGTGTCCCTTGGCCATTAATGCCTTGTCCCCTCAATTTCCCTATAAATACCAGGCCATTCTCTCATCCTTTGGACTCCAAAATCATTGTCAATGATGTTCTGGTCTCCTTACCTCCCAAGGAGTCCTCACAAGGTTCCCCCAATCCCTCAAGGTCCAAACCTTTTCAGTTTTAATAGTTACGTTTTTAGGTAAGGGATCCGACATCTCTCTTTCTTTTCAAGTAATCTCTTTTATGTCATCTCTTTTATACTCCATGTTCTTATGTTGGAGTATGTTCTTATATATTCATATTACTTCCATTTTTATGTTCATATTATGAGATACCCCCTCTTACTCTCATCATTTCATTTTATGAAATTTTTAAGTGACGTCGTTAGGCTGTCGAATTTTTAAGTGGTTCTTTCACCCTTCTCGTTTTGAAGTTCTACTTTCACGTCTAGTCTTTCAAGTTCCTTATTATTATTTTGTAGTATGATATCTATATCTATAATACTTAACTCTTATTTTCATATTATGAGATACCATATTTTATCTCATCAATTCTTTTTTGAAGTTTAAGTGACGCTGTTAGGCTGCTGAATTTTCATAAGAGAAATCTTATTTTTGTCGTCCTTTCATGTTCTTCATTTCATATGGTACATCTTTCAAATTTAATTAACATGTTCATATATCCTTCATATTCTGTCCCTATACTGTTTTATGGGTCATTTATGAATGTTTTACCCATGTCCCCTCTCTTTTCAATGTTTTCTAAAACCCCGAAACATAGACGTTATGCTGCAGAATTTTCGTCTCAAAATGCCTCTCTCTTTTCTCAAAATTATTTTATGTTATAAATTGAATACTCAAAGCCCTTATTTATACAGGGGTATTCACATATATATCAAAATTATCTATTTTACATTCTTTTATTTACATACATGAGACTCGCTCTCCCCTTCCGTGGGTTTAAAGTGACGTAAAGATCCTGTCTTGAAAGCAGTTTTTAAAATGTTATGATTATGAAATGAAACCCATTTATTTCTTGCTATATGGGTTATTTATGAAATGTTTGATGATGATATATGTGGATCACATTATAATAAAGGAAAATTTAAGGGTGCGCCCTGATAGCGCTTCAATGCATTGGGTAATGATGTAACCACTAGAGATTACAATTTTCACGATAACTTGGTGAATAACCATGGTAATTTTCAAATGACACCTTGGGGATGGACCTTGGTGATATTTTCATGATTTTGTATGTTAAATTAAGTAGCCACATCTTAAAGTAATGAAAAATATTATTTTTATTATGATATTCCACATGATTTCTTTCTCATGCCTTAAAGTTCTTTTTCATGACATAGTTGATGTATCTCAAGTTCACATGTTAAATGTGTCTCTTGTTCCCTTACTGGGCCTTCTACTCAAACTTTCTTTTGATGTATGTCCCCAGGTTATGAGATGTATTAATGAACCTAGGATGAACATAAGGAGAATTATTTCAATTGTTTAAGATGAATCTTTTATGTTGTTTCCATGTATTATGTTCCTGGTTTCCAAGACACTAAACCTTAAAGATCCTCAGTTTTGTGTAATGTAATGAAAGTTTATGTTATAAAAAGGTGGGATTCTATAGTTGGTATCAAAGGATGGTTTAGTTATTTTTGGAAATTAGGATATGAAAACTGTCGGAAGAACCCTATAGAAAATTTTAAATATAGGAAGTCTTCCTGGTATTTTGATGAGTATTGACTAAGGGATTGCCAAACAAATACATCCCTGTCTGGATACGAGCAGGTAGAGGTGGCTCTGGCACAGATGTACATAGGGGTAAAACCTAAAAACACCGCTTTGAGCTAGACTCAAATGGGAACTAGTGCACGACAACAGGCCTTGCTGCACTCTTGGATACGACACTCCCGGGGGATATGCTTTGATAAATTCATAAGCTTAGTATGAACCATTATTAAAGGATCAAAAATAAAATAAAATAAAGATTCACATAAGAATATATGTTCATGGATAACCTAGATTTGTACCTAGGGGATCACAAGTTAGGGTATACTTTCCTTATACAAGTTTATCCTTCCATGCTTAAAGTTTCTTTTTAATGATTATTGGCTAAGTATTTAAGACCCCCAATTATACGTTCTTTTCTTAGTTAATGGCGGGAAATGGAAGCACATGTCCGAACGACCAATGTGATAGGAAATGTGACGATTGCTGTATTAATATGACAGAGATGATTAGGGGATTAAAATATGATTATTACATTGGAAGACGTTCACTATTTTGGGAACCCTATTTGATAGAGGTAAATAGATTACTACGGTATTTTCTTTTAGGAGTAAAGGTTGACTTATATTTTGAAGAATCGACGAATTTAAGGTGATCTTATGGTATTATAGGTTACTTAGGGAAATGATTGACCTATCTTGGGGAAAATATGTTTAGGTTAGTTACTTTTTTTACAAGATTTTCGGAGTGGTTGATGTTGTTTGGAGATGAACGATAATGTTTATCTTGGAAGACTATGTTATCAAGTCCTTCTTTTATTTGGGTTTCAATCTTAGTTTGGGTTATTTTAAGGAATTTTAAGGATAGTTATTTACGGAATGGTCTATGATGATCTTTGAGTAGTACCATGGAACTTTGAAGATTTAAAATTAGATTCCATTCCTATGGGATTCTTTCTTTTTGATGAGTTTTTTTACCTTAAACTTTCTGTTTTTGGGATAATGTTTAAAGATAGAAGAAATAGATTGTTAATATTTTGTGGATTATGTGATTCTCTAGAAGATGATTCTTGTGTTTTGATGAGACCATGTAGTTTTTAATGATCATTGTTTGGAGAAAAGATTATTTTTGGTAGAAACTTATTAAAGGAAGAAACTCTACATGATGGTAGATATATTTCCTTATATTTTTGTTCTATGTAGTAAATGAATTCCTCAAAATTATGAAAATAAACGTAAAACAAAAATGTGGTTGGTTTACATTTCCTACTAGGTAATCAAAGGCCATTTACACACATCATAAGTTTGGGATTTTCTCGTGGTCAACTTTCTCCTAATCATTTTTTCTATCACTCTCCCCAAGAACTTGACCCTTTGTTTTTTCTTCCATATCTATGCTTCCCTCCATGGAATCCTAGTATGGGTTAACTCGGGTGACCTTTGTACTTCCCTTTATTTCTTTTAAAGTAATAGTGTTATTGACTCTTTTTTCGATGTGGGACTTCCAATGAAATTTCCAAACCCAATTTTAAAAATTGTGAGGACGCAATTTCTTAAGGGGGGAAGATTGTAACGACCCGAAATTTTGAATAAATCTTGTTTCCTAATTTTGTGTGTTATTTTATTTTATTTATATACTCAACAAAAATGTTTCATTTGATAACATGAGTATAATTAAAATGACACCATTGTTTTTTGACTTTTATATGACCATTGGTCAATATGGCCACTGGAAACTAAACATTTTGATTATTGTCTCTAAATACAAGTAATCTTGGTTAATTAATATAGAATAAAGATTCGATGGCCTCACCCAGTAGTCTTGGATCGATCGAAGCCCATCTAACAGAACATTGAAAGGATGTAGCACCACTGGGCTTTGCTCTGGACCAAACCCTAGCTGAACTTCATCGTGTGAAGCTAGAACGGGATCACCTTCGTGAGATGTTCAAACTGATAGAAATTACTACTTGTGCGATGTTGGCCGAGCCTCCCTCGGATTCTCTCCCCTTAGCACACCTTACACCTAGGTCATATGCTGGTGTGATAAGGGGCTATGTAAGGAGACCGTAACTGCCTTGTGTAATCATTTGTTTTAAATAAAAATTGGTATTTATTATTATAATGATGTTTATGACTTTTCAAATGTCGGGATAAATATAGTATGCATATTTTTGGTGAATTTTAGAGAAAGGATATTTTAAAAATTGTTTATGTAAACCATAAATAATTACAAATGTGTAACGATTTTCAAAAAATGGTCTTCTACAATTATGTTCAGTACGAAATTTAGAGTCTAATAAGATCAACTTAATTTTTGATGAATAGTAAATTATGAATAGTGATATTATTCTTAGGATTAGTAATGTGACCAAATGGATTAGTAATCTCACTTAAACAAATTATTAATATAATCTAGGCACCTTGATTAAGTAATGTGATTTAATAAAATGGTTAAATAACGATTTCATAAATTATTATTCAAGTATTAGTTTTTTCAGGTGAATAGTGTTTTTTAATTAAAAAATAATTTAAAACTATTTTGAAAATTATTTTTATAAAATGGATTTCATTTTTGAACTCAGAGCATCGATATTATGTTAAAGTAAATTTTGGGGTTTTTTCTGAAAAAAATGAAATTTTGGTGAATAGTGTATTTATTTAAAAAATAAATTAAAAATATTTCAAAAATTATTTTTATCAAATGGAGTTCATTTTTGAAATCAGATCATTGATATTTTGTTAAGGTAAAGTTTTGAGATTTTTCTGAGAAAGTTGAATTTTCAGGGAATAGTAAAAATACAGTTTTAGGGTTTCGGTATGTTTAATGACAATATAACTGTGTCATGATGATGTCATGAGATATTTTATGGGCTGGACGACCAATGGTGATGAACTATTGTATTGGGGGCCCCATGTGGCCTAACATAATGGTAAATATCTTGGGAGAGCACATGGTTTTGAGAAACCCACTTATGAGGTGTCCCTTGGCCATTAATGCCTTGTCCCCTCACTTTCCCTATAAATACCAAACCATGCTCTAATCCTTTGGACTCCAAAATAATTATCAACGAAGTTATGGTCTCCTTACCTCCCAAAGAGTCATCCCATGGTTCCCCAAGCCCTCAAGGTCCAAACCCATTGAGTTTTAAGAGTTACGTTTTAAGGTAAGGGATCTGACATATCTCTTTCTTTTCAAGTAATTTCTTTTATGTAATTTCGTTTATACTCCATGTTCTTATGTTGGATGATGTTATTCTATATTCATATTACTGCCCTTTTTTTGTTCATATTATGAGAGACCTCCTCTTACACTCATCATTTCATTTTATGAACGTTTTAAGTGACTCTGTTAGGCTGCCGAATTTTTAAGTGGTTCTTTCACCCTTCTCATTTTGAAGTTTTACTTTCATGTCAAGTCTTTCAAGTTAATTTTTATTATTTTGTGGTATTATCTCTATATATATCATAATTAACTCTTATGTTCATATTATGAGTGACCCTATTTGATCTCTTCAATTCTTTTTTGAAGTTTAAGTAACGTTGTTAGGCTGCCGAATTTTCATAAGAGAAATCTTATTTTTGTCTTCCTTTCATGTTCTTCATTTCATATGGTAAGTCTTTCAAATTTCATTACCATGTTCATATATACTTTATATTTTGTCCCTATACTATTTTATGGGTCATTTATAAATGTTTGACCCATTTCCCCTCACTTTTCAATGTTTTCTAAAACCCCGAAACGTAGCTGTTATGCTGCAGAATTTTCGTCTCAAAATGCCTCTCTATTTTCTCAAAATTATTTTATGTTATAAAGTGAATACTCAAAGCTCTTATTTATACAGGGGTATTCACATATATATCAAAATTTTCTATTTTAAATTATGGTATTTACATACATTAGACCCGCTCTCCCCTTCCGTCGGTTTAAAGTGAGGTAAAGATCCTGTCATTAAAGGAGCTTTTAAAATGTTATGGTTATGAAATGAAAACCATTTATTTTATGATATATGGGTTATTTATGAAATTTTTTATGATGATATATTTTGATCACATTATAATAAAGGAAAATTTAAGGGTGCGCCCTGATAGCGCCCTAATGCATTGGGTAATGATGTAACCACTAGAGATTACAATTTTCGTGATATCTTGGTGAATAACCTTGGTAATTTTCAAATGAAACCTTAGGGATGGACCTTGGTGACATGTTCATGATTTTCTATGTTAAATGATGTATCCACATCTTAATGTAATGAAAAATTTTATTTTTATTATGATATTCCACATGATTTTTTTCTCATGCCTTAAAGTTCTTTTTCATGACATAGTTGATGTATCTCAAGTTCACATGTTAAATGTTTCTCTTGTTCCCTTACTGGGCTTTCTGCTCACCCTTTCTTTTGATGTATGTCCCCAGGTTATGAGATGCAGTAATGAACCTAGGATGAACATAAGGAGAAGTATTTCAAGTGTTTAAAAAGAATTTTTTATGTTGTTTTCATGTATTATGTTCCTGGTTTCCAAGACACTAAACCTTATAGATCCTCAGTTTTTTGTAATGTAATGAATGTTTATGTTATAAAAAGGTGAGATGCTATATTACTAACTATAAGCGGGCATCAAATAGAGGTACAATTGAGATACTATATCCTCTAGATCTATATAAATCACACTGTAAACATAATAAAAAATATAGAAATAGAAGATAATAAAAACTGATAAAATGGACGATGAAAAATATACATCCATGCATGTCCAAGTGATTCTATAATATAAAAACTAATAGACATAAAAGAGGTTATACAATAAATTCAGAATGAAAAGAAAAAAATCACTAGAGGTTATCTCCATGATCATCCTGAGCACTAGCTTAGTCCTATGCTCCTAATCTCTCATGTCAAAGGGTAGCCACATAATGTGAATAACAACATGTAAGTTGAATCCAGAACCTTGTCCTCTAACCATGAGGTCTATTCGGGCACCAAATAGTGACCAAATAGGGTTTGAGGTAAACTTTATAGGCCACCGTCAATGGTGTCGAATTATATCAAATCTAGGAGTAGAAAATATAGTGGTATGTGGGTATACAAAAAAAGTAGTGAGTAAAAGTATATAAAAAATCTGTACTCGGATTCCTCAAAGGAAACCTGGCCGACAATACCTTCTTCGACTTAAGACGGAATATCTCTGATGTTGTGTCACAATGTATACACACACACACACACACACACACACACATATATATATATATATGTATAAAAATTTATTATATATGTGATAACATGTATATATATACGTAGTACTAGCTAGCTCCTGAGGCATATCCCAGGCATCTGTGCATAATTATTGGAGTCTCATATTTTAAATAAGGGTCTCCACAGCCATTTATCTCATGGAATAATGAGTCATTCCATGAAAATTAATTATATATAATAAGGGATTCCATGTTCGATTATCATGAATAATAATATACCTCATGCTCGAGTATCATGAATAATAAGGGACATCATGCCAAAGTATCACAAATTGTAAGAGACACTATGATCGAGTATTTAAAATAGTAATGGAATTTATACCCAAGTATCATAAATAGGGAGGGACTCCATGTCCAAGTATCATAGATATTATGGGACAACATTCCTGAGTATCATGAATAAAATCAAGGTTGTTTTTAATGTCATGTTAGTATGCATACCGTATTACTGTTTCAGTATACAATTTGAGCCATTAAATTTGTAAGTAATTAAGAACTCCATAGGAAGATCCATTCCATTTATTATTTAAAATAAATTCATATCATTTCCCCTTTGTATTAAATAAGACAATGAACCTATAAGGTGGTTGTATTACACACAGTCATGGTTTTTATACCATATCATTTAATTCAATTTAAATAATCTCTTATATTATATATAATCCAACACACCTCAAAGGTGATTAAAGTGTCGGAATAGAATTGTAATCATGAATTTAAAAAAATATCCCCAAAGGGTTATTTAATTTCATAGATAAATAATAGTACATTGGAACATAAGAAACATACACAATGGGTAGTTTGAGTTGAGGTGAACACTCTCCAACGGTGAAATTAAATGAACCATGGATATTTAACTCATGGAATTGCGTTCCACATAAATAAGTTCACATTTAAAGGGAGATGCATGGAATGTTAGTCATGAAACATAATATAATATTTTATAAAATAGATATACTTTTAGGGAAAATACAAATACCATCTATCACATTCATATGATGCTTCAGTCATCCATTATTAGGATTTGATTCAGACCAAATAAAGAGAATATAGAAGAATATAAAAACACATAAAAAAGTCCATATGATCTCATGTTGAAATATAATTCAATATGGAAAGATAAATGATGGAAAGAGGGAGAAGTAATCGTAAACTAAACTTTTATCTTCCAACGCATCAGACGTTGAAGGATTCTTAGTCCAATTGAAGGAGAAACATGGAATCCTTGGAAGAGGAGATAGAGTTCGAGTGTACTGTTGTGCATGGGATAAATGAGGGAGAAGAGGGGAGGAAAATATTTAAATAAGGTAGGGGAAAGGGGGTAATTTCAACCCTTTAAAATGAGGCTCATGGTTTGGCCACATAGTTTTGTCAAAACGTGTTCCAACTATCTAGCTCCACTTCTTAAGTGGAACTAACTATACAGGCTATGTACATAGTTTTGAAAAATCATACACAAAACATTGTCCCCTATGTATACCCTCTTCACACCCCCATATAGTTTACCCTAGAGTGGTTCACGGTTTCATCAAACCGTGCCTCTATACAAACATGCCACAAGTTTTGGGCAACACAATTATTACTAATTGTGATACAAATGTGCACCCCTATTTGTTTCTCCAAAAACATGTTTTTCATAGTTCGATGCTCCTGAAACTCATATGAAAACTCACGACACATCTCATGTCTTAATATCCATCTAAAAACAACAATTTTAAGTGTCCCAAATCTCATAATTCCATTCTAAATAACATTTTTTAATTTATTCCATCAACCAAATGAAAAATTCCAAACCCCATTGGAATTTTCATCTGGTTCAAAATTCAGGATCTTAGAAAGAACCCAGAAGGTCCATTGTGGTTTATGAATCATAAAAGGTGTTGATATATGTCCCTCCATCTCTTGGGCCGGTGGTAGTGGTGTAATAGATTATATGTGTGACGAGGGATGGTGTGAGGGACCTCATTTAGGAAACCCATATGACCGAGAGTTGAATTTGGTGGCTTGGATGGTAAGAGATAAGATATGGATCGGTGTTATGAAAAGGTGGAATTGTTAGATGGTGAATGTGGTAGTGTTCATGATGGATTCTGGTGAGTCAGGTTGGAATCATGATCCAAGATTTGGTCTTTTGTGGGGTTTGATATCATCATTTCTTTTGCATGGGTGGTGATCCAATGTATGGATATGTTGGGAAACCATCGGTATAAGAGGATAATAACCCACAAGGTTTATTGTGGTCTAGTAGGTGGGTAAGGCTACGGTATCCCCCAATGTTAAAGCATTATGAATAAAAAAAGAGAAGTGTGTAGAGGGTGAGCTATTTAACTCCCTTGAATGTGCTGTAATTAAATTAAATATTAATAGTATTATTAATTTTATTATTTCAATTAATATTATTAATATTTTTATTATAAATCCTAGTATCAGTTCTAAATTCATGTTATGAAATTATATTAATGATCCATCACTGACATTATGATCAATACTTGGAGATAAATAATTCATGAGAAATACGTGTAACTTAGATCAGACTCATGGAATGATCCTCGGGTCTCACTATGTTACATCTCTCATGATAAATTAAATAAAATATATATTTTTTATCTATTATAAATTTACAATAAATAAATAAACTATATAGAGTTTTCTTCCACATTTATATCAAGGGACTGATCTATTCATCCATTTCAGGCTGTTTGAGAAGTGGGATAGGTAGACCTTATAAATTAACTTTTTGGAACCCATAATATGGTCCGATCATGATGATTAGAGAATTCAAATTTTTAGTACATTTTTTTTCATCTACTGTGTTTTACCCACATTATTTCATTCTATGTGATGAGGCATGAGATTCCCCTATTACTAACAAAGTAAACTATATTTCATCCTCTAACTATGTGCTGCATCTATATATTATGTTCTTATTTTGCGCTACTTGGGGTGTGAGTTCATTATATATGAATTTAGATCTTTTTCCTATCTATTTTTTTCCTAAGGCATAAATCTCTCACTATGGTTCTCTATGAGAGTTCGTGTTTGTTTCTCATAGCCTGGGTGGTTATGGTAGTCAGGGTGAATTTTCATATGGATATAATCTTTTATTTTTGTGGGTACCTTTAGTGGTTTCTAGAATGTTGAGTTTATTTAGTGTAGTGGATGATAGGGTGAAATATACCTCTTCATAGATTCTCATTCTTATGTGAGAATTTTTTATACCTTAATGTATTCTAATGGATGTATGTAGGTATGTTTACGATCTTCATATTATTTGGGAATTATGATTCACCAACCCCCATGGGTGACTTCATGATGTCATGTAAGGTGAAGTTATCTACTCTGTCTATGTGGTACTTTTTTGTACTTATTGCATTCGTCATTTTTTATGTGATATGAACCTTTATGGAATATAACAAGGATTATCAAAACCTTAATGGGATGGAACTGAGATAATTGGGACATTTTTGAGTCCCTTTGAATTTTGATAGTAAAGCATATCTGGATTATTCTTAGCACCCTATGGTTACTTTTCCATACCAGAGTTCAAGTTGGTTGTTCCTTGTCATCCTTCTAGTTTCCCTTTAGTACTAGGAACTTCATTATGACTTGATGTTTTTGGATTTTCACTTATTCTTCCTCTGTGTTACTATTCATACCAAGAGTTTCGACTAACTTATTACATCATATTTCCTTTGGTATTTCTTAGGTCATCCTACTCAGTATGTTTATACTCACTCATACGTGGTCTTTGTTCCCACATGTGTTGTGTCTATATATTAGAAGCATGGGTTTGATATGATCTTGATGAATATGGAGATGGCATGGATTATTTGAAGATGACGCCTAGTGGTGACATTGGTAGACACAACGTTAGTGGGGATCAATGGTACTGAGAGGTGATATTAGTTGGTGACATTTGATTTTAGATCCATATTAATATGTGGACCATGTTATTTCAACTTTTTAATGTTTTTTCCTCATTAGATATTTGGTGTGTATTTTCCCTCTCTTTCTTTGTAGATTAAGACCACTTTTATCATTTTGGATTATAGAATTTTTCAGCTGAATTATATACATTACATATAGTTTTTATACTATATATATATTATTATTATGTATAGGTGCGTGTTGTGTGTTATGGAGTTGTACTAAGGCCTACAATCATGTATGATATACCTATTTTATGATAGTCCCCTGCCCCTAGCCTCTTGTCAGTTGTCATGGGGTGGTACTGTCAACTTATCGCCTCCCAATAGGGGTCCTAGTGGGTCATTTGATGTTATAACCTTTTGAATAACATTAATTAGAATTACTTCCATGCCAACCACGTTTTCCCACATTCCTTTACATGTACATCACACTAAAATTTCACTAGTTATTTATGAAAACATGTGTTTAATTTTACTCTCCACCATAATGGTGTCTCGATCTGATAAAAAAATTACTGACTCTATTCCGAACTTCACTAATTGGGGTCCACCCACTTTCTAAAATAAATGAAGATACTGGGAATGGAACTACCCTACAAAATATTCCATGGATTTCTTAACCCCCTAAGCTCTTTAATCAATAATATAGATAACTCACACTAATATTACAAATATTTTCTCATCCAGCCATTTACCCAAATTCCTATAGCTTTAATTGACCTCCTTTCCAAGGAACCTCAACATATAGTTCATGCTCACCTCTACACTCAGTGGAATTATCGTACTCATTCCGCAATAAAACCACATCTATGCCCTTATAACACTCAAATAGATGTTTTCAAGGAGGAATCTCATAGAGAATCAAATACCATGGTCAATATACATATAATAGTACAAATATAAAAATTAGGGAATTTTATACCATGAAGTATAACCCTCTAGGCCTTTTACATCCCTACCACACCCATTTTCTACATCAAGAAACCTCAAAGGCCCACTTACCTTTTTCAGGGTCTTGTGCAATGCACATTATACACAATTAGTATGAAAATTATTTTCATATCAAGAACCACATACCCATTCTAACTGAGTATAATTACATCAAGAATATATTTGAAAAAACATCATATATATTTTTGTTGAAACATTAAATAGATAAACCCCTTTTCCATTATTAAATCAGAGCCTAACCCGAGTTATCTCAGTAGAATGCCACCAAGAGACTATGGAAAATACCACTTTTAGCCTATTTTGTGCACATTAAACAACATAAACCATTTTATATTCTAGAACAAAATATTAATCAAAAGAAACGACCATATTTAAAGTGACCCCTACTTGTCTAAAATGACTCAAGATTATGAGATCTTTCCTATCAGGGCCATGATTTCATGACAATACTCAAATAATATTAAAAACCAATTTACCCAAAACAACTAACCCAACTGTAACCATGAAAACAAAAAATCAATCCATGTTTCCCTGGTAACATGGAAATTATACTATAATTCTGCTACATAGACACAAAGAATGACATTCATCCAACTATCGTACATATTATTATACCTATAGTCTATCACATCACAAATAATGAAACTCAAATACTACTTGGAAACAAACAAGATCTAATGCCACTTTGTAATAATACAACCCGGCTCACACCACAACAATCATATCAAAGTGAAACTAGACGATATGAATACCTCCCCATATTCCAATGGATATCAATGTAAAGACCCGTAAAATTCAATGGAATTTTTTTTTAATTTTCTTTGTAATTTTACAAGAGCGATGTTTCTGACGACACCTGATTCCAAGGCCCGGAGTGCCCGGAATCATTTTCTGAAGATCGGCTCGGGTACGTTCAGTAAACAAACGAGCGGGAATTTCTAACTTTTGATCCGGTGTTCGGAATTGAAATCCGAGGACACCGATGAACTCGCAACGCCGATATTCGCTTAAGGAGACATATTCCGAGGTTGCGTTTATTTCGGATTGAGAGTTAGTTTTTGGGAGTTTAGAATAAGTTAAATAAAAATTGTGGAATACAAATTTTTATTTTAACTTATTTGTTATCTTCACCCAAAGGGAGTTAGTGGTGGGACCCACATCCACTTAACCTCCCTTGGGAGGATTAAGTGTGGTGGGGCCCACCCGAAGTATAACTCTTCTTCTTCTCTTTTAAAACTCCCTTAAACTCCTCTTTTAATGACATGACAACTTTGTTAATTAATGGAGTTGAATTGTTTGAATTTCAAACCTTTGAAATTCAAATTGTTAAGTGTGTGAACAAAATAAGACTTTAACTTATTTTATTTGGGTTAGAATTCTCTAGCCTCCTTGAGAGAATTTGGAGTTCTTCTTCTTCTTCTTCTTCAAGCATTGACGAGGAACGCGAAAAACCTTCGAGCATCGACGAAGAACGCCACGTTCTCGGGAATCGTCTCCCGCGACACCAACGACGTCTTCTTCCGCGTCATCTGTTCCGCGACGATTTCCCGAGACGAAATCGTCGTCAAAGAACTTTGAATCCTCGCTTCACGACATCGACGTCCTTCTTCCGTGACGCCGACCACCACGACGCTCATCTTCCGCGGGTCGTTGACAATCATCGATCTTGAAACAGAGGTAGGGGTTGTTGTTATTGTTTATTTATTTATCCTTGTTCGTGGTTCTAGCATGACTAACGTGAGGATTATAAATTTGTGTTATTGTTTAATGTGAGGGGGCCGGACCGCATGAACACAGCCGAACCCCCTCCATCGTTCTTGTTGATTTATCTTGCGGGTGGAAACAAGGTGGCGTGGTGCCGTCGCACCACGCGGATAATCGTACGATTATATTGTGCGGCGCCGTCGCGTCGCGCCGTGGAAGAATCATCAAGAACGCGACGCCGTCGCGCCGCGTCAAGGGGAATCAAAGGCGTGGCGGAGGGGCGCGGTGTCGTCGCACCGCGCCGGATGACGAACACCGCGACCGGTACTAGGCCGCGGCGAGACGGGAACACCGGCGGCAGCCGAGCCGCCGGCGCCGGAGATCAAGAAGGGCCGCGGCCATACGGCCGCGGCGGAGCAGCCAGGGGCGGCCGGCCTCACCGACCGCCGGAGTTCAGATGAGCTGCGGCTATGGCCGCGGCGGAGAGGGGGAAGGCGGCCGGTTGTGCCGGCCGCCGGTTCGGTTAGAAGGCGGGACCCGCGGGTCCCGTGTGTTTATTAGAAACGGCCGGCAAAAGCCGGCCGAGATCCGAAAGGGGGGGGGGGGTTCACCCCCCGCGTGCGGCGCATGCGCGGCACCCTGGCTGCGCCGCCGTTGGCCGGGCCGCGCCGCCGCGCCGCCACCAGCCGGGCTGGGTCCAGCGGACCGGGTCGGATCCGGGTCGGGTCGACCAGGTACGGGTCAACCCGGTTCGAGCCGACCCATGGGGGGTCGGGCCGGGTCGGCCTGGACCCGGACCCCCCGTTTTCGAGACTATTTCGGTCTTTTGGCCATATCTTGAGCCACGGACCTCCGATTGACGAACCGTCTACGGCAACGCGATCCTTGGATCGAGAAGGTCGTTTCGGTATATCGCACTCAAGGTTTCGGAACAATTTGAGTTCGGCCGGGTTGGTTCGTTCACGAAACCAACCGGGCCTTCGGAGCGGAAACGCTCATATCTTGAGCTACGGACGTCCGATTGACGTGCCGTCAGCTTTGTTGTGTTCCTCTTAGTGAGACGGTTCTTTTGGCATACTCCGCCCGAGGTTTGGATGCAGGTGGAGTACGGTTGGGTTGGTTTTGTCTTAAAAACCAACCGGACCCCGCGGACGAAAATGCCAATAACTCTCAGGTCGGGCGTCCGATCGACGCACCGTCTGTTGCGTTGAGTTCCTGTTGACGATACGGAACTTTTGGATACATCAACTCTGGACTTTGTGACAGTTGATGTATCAGCCTCTCGGCTCGTGGAGCGGACCCTCCGAACGAGCTTGCTGTGTGCGGGAACCCTAGTGCTGGCTGCGACTGTTACGATGACTACTACTGCTACTACTGCTACTGTGACTGCGACGACGACAGTACAGAGATCCTGTGTGGATTCGACGACGACGACTTTAGAACTCAGCGATCCTACGTGGATCAGTGCTACAGGTCCTGTGTGGGCCCGATCCTGTGTGGGTCCGATCCTATGTGGGTCTTTGCGCTCAGCGGTCCTGTGTGAACCAGCGCCTACAGGTCCTACGTGGGCCCGATCCTGTGTGGGTCTTTTGCGGGGGTTAGTTAGCTATCGATCCTTCGTGGGTCCGACGACTTAGATGGATCAGAGATCATCTTTATCGTCCTTTGAAGATGTATACCTGTGTGAGCTGAATCCTGTTGTTTTCCTGTGTGGATTGTGTTGTGCTATCCTGTGTGGATTACGTTTTGCTTTCCTGTGTGGAATACGTTTACTTTCCTGTGTGGACTGAGTTTTACTTGGGCTCGGAGGTTGGAGCGTATTTGAATTGATGACTTAGGTATAAGTATGGTCATATACCTAAGCAGTGTCGGTTGTTACTTCGTGATTGTACCTTTCTTCGTGGTTTATCCTTTGTGGATTTGAGAGACCTTCAGGGGCCTCGGGGTCCCTACTAAGTAGTTTATACTCACCCCTGCACGGGCTTTGACCGCACTACATTGTGTCGGTTGCAGACGACGGACAACGTTGATCTTAGCTGAGGCTTGCAGAG
The DNA here is from genome assembly GCA_963277665.1 of Viscum album. Taxonomy (NCBI): domain Eukaryota; kingdom Viridiplantae; phylum Streptophyta; class Magnoliopsida; order Santalales; family Viscaceae; genus Viscum; species Viscum album. Next base: position 625,453,192 of record OY728134.1, on the reverse strand, counting down.
AAGGACGGTACCTGGAGGTGGACCACTGGACGGGACGTGCTCGGAGCGGACGGCGGGACCCGTGGAGCAGTGGAGCTAGCTGTACCCACCCTTCAGGTGGGATTTCCAGTGGACAGCCCGGTGTAGCGGCTTTTACTTTTCAGTTGCTGTTTTCCCTTTCGAGTTGTACTTTACTTTCAGTTTGGGTTTGTATACTGGCCATTTACTTTTCCGCACTTTCAGTTGTACTCTGTTCTTACTTAGTGTTTACCTTTCCGCTTGCTTACTCTGTGGTGTTTGTTTACTTTTCAAAGGCAATGCCTTCCCTTCTTACTGGGATTTACGCCTTGGTGCTAGTCGCCAGCACCTGGCCTATGGAAGGCGGGCTTGGGGTAGTCACGGCACGGGCCTCGAGGGAAGGTCGTGACAATCAACTAGTAGTGAAGGGATATAGAGTGATTATGGTGAGAGTATACCATCTGAAGATAATAATATTAATATTAATACCAAATAGTTAAAATAATTTAAATAATAAGAAACAATAAGACATGATATACACACAAATTGTTTAATATATATTTATCATGTCATGTTAGTAACAAAAGACTCAAAAAGTTTCCTATAGGATAATCACATATGTACATATTAAAAAATAATCAAAAAATCTCATGAACCAATACATAAGAACCGACTTGACCATCTAAAAAATGTTTCATCCAACTAAAGCGCCACCTACACTTACAACTCTACAAAGTTCCTAATGTCGAAAATTTACCCTTATATTCCCAATATAATAAAGTATTCAAGAAAATTAGAGGAACCATGTAGTTTGGTAATATGTATCATAAGGCCCTCATCAATGGTGTCACTAAATAATATCAATATCATAAAAACGTTTATGAAAAGAATAATAAATGGAAATAAAAATATTATGAAACCTACTCCTATTATGCTCAATTAACCTCAAGTGATCCTTTAATACCCTCATCATGTTTTGTAGTGGAATGATATATACATGTTCCATCATATCAGAAGTCCCCTAATTCTTTTAATCAATTCCACGACTCATGGGATGACTATACAAAAAAAATTCAGGATTCACCAATGGAACATCCACTAGTTATATCAAAACTCCCATGGAATTCCAAACACTTTTCCATCCACCAGGTCAACATCCTAAAAATACTAGAAACAAAAACAAATATCCTTCCCCAAATCCATATCATTGTACCATACATGTAGGGTGAGCATCAACTCTCATCTAGTTGATTCACACACCACTAATTTTGTCCTTCTATAGAGAAACCTTTCTCTATATCAATTTCCAACACTATCCCCCTATGTTTCTTAAACAATGAAGGGTTCCAACCACATCGAGTGAACCAAACCACACCAAGGACCATGATTAGTGGGAAAAAAATCCAAATGGTCTCATCCCACCATATTGAGTGTCATCACCAACAACCTTGGACTCACTGTCAATGAACCTATACCACCAAATATAGTAATTTTTATCACAATGAACAACACATTTATGAAAAATGTCACCCCATATCTGATGATCAACATCAACCAAAATTAAACTGGTTTTCTCTAGTATATTCCCAAGGAACTACATCAAAAATCATAACTTTAGAATCACCACATTACAACATGTGACATAAATCAAGTCATGGAATCAATCCAAAACACTAAGATCAAATTCCATATTATATATTATTCAAAATATACCAATTTTTATCTTATATGATCATGAAATTTCCTATTTTTTCCCATTATCAAACATCCATAGACAACCTTACTTTTTCCTACTTATTACACACACAAAACACATGTATAACACTAAAAATAGTTAGGCATTACCTATGTATAGTATACATGACTCCACTCATAGAAAAACCCAATATTATATGGTTTTAATATAAATATTAACTCACATATGATATAATACCTAAATCTAGGGGTTCTTAGAAAAATATAATATAATAGAAATAAATATGGATAATAGACAAACACAAACTTCTAGCCTTACCTATAGCTACTCCCTACTTTTGGAATTTTTGAAGAATTGACAAGGATTAATAATATATCCTATGAAATAAAATATGTAAATAAAATAGATATCAACACTTTATATTGGTCATGAAATACCTAAAATATCTATTGTAATTGGTTTCCCATTTTTATTTAATTTTAATTATTTTTAGGAAAAACCTTTTCAAACTCATCAAAATGAATATTGGAAATAACTAAATCATATTGTATGTATCTCCCAAGGGTATATACATAATATATTTTAAGAAATATTATGTACCATTGTGTAACAACACTTTAAAAATTTTCACTCTGAAAAATATATTACACATCCCACAAAAAATATATTTTCAATACACTACATTTACTTCTTAGGAAAAATTACATACATAAGATTTATCAAATATACATAATATATATATATATATATATTTCATTCATAACATTTACTTTAGAAATTTTTTGATACATAATATATTTCAATTAGAGTGAAATGTGATACATAATATATTCCTTCAATATAAAATATATGTTCTCTGAATTTAAGGATTTTTACTTTAACTCAAAAGACACATACATGAAATATATTTCTTCCTCCCCTATACAACATAGTATCTATGACTTAAAAATTCTATTAATAATTAGTTTAATTCCACATATGTGGTATATTTTGCACTCAAAAATATTATACACATATGTTTATTAGATTTTCTTTATCATACTTCTACATGCACTCAGCTAATGTGTTGAATATATAAGGTCTTTAACACTTAACCAATTTTTTCATTCTAGAGCAACTCAAATATATTACACACTCCATGAATTTTATAGGTTTTAATTCATAAAATATTTTAAAATATATTTGATATATATTTTATCCCTTTTTAAAAAAAATATTTTTTCTTCAAGGATTTTCCAAATTTTGAAAATCCACTACTTAAAACTGAAAAATTGATAAATTCCCAAAATATTCAATAAAAAAATTAACTCTAGATTCATCCAAAAACAACAAAAACTATATACCTTTATTAGAATTAGACATCAATATAATTTCAAAAAAAATTGAACCCCCGACTCCTTTAAAGGGTTTAAGATCGCAAGGATGATCTAATATCCAACCAAAATCTCTATTCCAAATACCTATGACATTACACCTTAACATTAAAGGTAGTAAATGTTAGGGTTATCTCATCCCTTTCAAATCCATATATCACAACCACATACTATATCTACATACCACATCCTAAAATCGTACACTAATTCCAAATACCGCATAACCATTACCACATATCCATTGCCGCATAACCACTACTATATATGACAATCACATTTAATATCCACATACCACATTACTACACTATGTCTAGAAGAGAGAGATCAAGATTGGGATATTCATATATCTATATCACCCATGTCTTGTATTTTGGTGGTTTATCCAATATCTAAAACCACTTATGGGTGTTAATAAGATTACATGACTTGGGTGGTGGTGTACAAGAAATAAAAAAAAACATAAGATAATTATAGATTGAGGTGACCTGAGAATAATATGCACACATATTACATTACTTCACATGAATATTCATTTCATATCAAAATAAATATGACCCCATAACCTATAGGTTTATTGTATATGGAGATTATATACAACCCAACATATATTACAAACATTATGAATTATACCCCACAAATATTCTTTACCCATGATAACCTACTAGACATATCATATATAATATTATTTTTCATAACCTCAGGAATTGAAATAAGAAAGGGTGGTCCCAAATTCTTAGTAGGGGTGAGTATCAGATATAATAATCAGATATTATAAGTGATAATAAGATAAAATGGTTTGAATGATAATATCATCAAAGTACATGACCATAACATAAGGAAATCAAAACTAATAAAATAGATACTATAAAACATGATTCAAGACACGAGGTTGTGGGCATAACATAATATATTTATATATATTTGAAGGGTGGAAATATGAATCAGTAATCATGTTCCATGATAACAGGACGTGGTCATGATGCATAACATAAAAATATGGGTCAAGGTTAACCACAAAAACATTCATAACATAATTTAATAGGCTAGCCACCTTCCTATAATATAGAATAATTGGTCAAATATTTCATATCCTATATAATTTTTAGACTTTTTCAAACCACTCGTATCCCATACTAATATCATGATATATACAACATTACCTAATGAATTTTAGGGATATAATGGACCCAAATATCGTGTAATGATAAAATTTACTTTTGTATGCCTCATAAATATTAAAACATTCATAATACCATACTAGACTTAATTCAACCATGAAAAGTAAATGAGTTCCCTAAATATTTCCCAAAAAATGATTATAATCCATCCAAATAGAAAAATTGGATTTATAATTAGATAATATCCTTAGTGAAGCAAAATAAAATTAGTGTATATAGATATAGATGGTAAAAATAGTATTTAATATCAATAAAATTTCACTTTGAGAAATAATATGAAAATTCCATTACATTTAAATAAATATTATTTTAAAAATAACTAAAATTATAAAAAAAGATAGAAATTATTTTGGAAAACCATGAAAACATAGAAAGGAAAATTCATAAATAAACTAATTAATATTATATTGAAAATAATTCATTTGTAATATATTAAAAAAAATATCTCGTTCATAGAATTGTAATGAAAGTAAAAGATAATAGAAAATGACTCATGTAAAAAATGATGAAAAGATACTACATTCATTATTTTTTATTGAAATTCAAGAATAATATAAAATTATATTATTAAATCAGTCATGTATATAAAATGAAATTTATAAGTAAAAATAATGATTATGAACATAGAGGATAAATATTCCCAAATGAAAAAAAGATATAAGGTCGTAAAAAATTACATGAAACCATTTTGGTAAATTGTGATCCAAAGGAATGTGAAATTGTAATAAGTAATATAAACCTATGTTATAACAATATGATATATAATTATATGGTTTTTATAGAGAAATAATATACAATTTCTCCTTATATAAATTTATTCATGCATAATCTCAATTTTAAAGTGAGATTTGAAAGAAACACTTTTGGTTTTGGTGACTTTTTAATCAAAAGAAATCAAAAGAGATAAAACAAGATGGATTTTTAAATTAAATTAATTTCTTGATAATTTTGATAAAAATACATATATTTATAGTATACACACCACACAAAAGTAAAAAAGCAGTGAATATGAAGCATATTTCATTGAAGGAAAATTGAGACAAGAAACTCTTACCTTTACTCTTGATTGCCACAAAGGTGATTTAACCTCCTATATACTACATATAACTATATTAATAAATTATTTAATAATATTATTAATATATATTAACTTTTATACTCTTCAATTATATTCATTAATTACACATATATTAGTTAGCTATTGACTATTTTCATTATCTAATGTTGGTAATTTTGATTATTATGTACAAGTTTCGTAATGGTGATGTAAATACTTATTTTTTGATACTAATTTCATCACTCCATGATTATTCAATGTAGTTCATTAATTTAATTCAATTATTTATTTATTCCCATGCGCATTTAATGGAATGTATGGGTATAGTTTGTGAGAATGGAATTCATGACAAACATGTTTCTGGTAATTTACCAATAATAAAGAGTGACCTAATAATGATCATTTTTCTATAAATAACTTGAAAAAATATTCATTACATAATTTAATATTTAATATAATATATTAATAGTATTAATTTCTTTGATACTCATTCATGTTAAAAATGGTGAAGATGGTATAGCATCATTCATGTAGGTGGTTGAACCAACCCAAACAACAATGTGGTATATTGAAATTGAGTTAATGTATCGAGTTTTATAAAAGTAATATAGGTTTATAATAAGAATAATATGGTTTATATATAATCATTATATTATTTAATTATATATATAAAGATTAGATATGTAAAGGTAATTTAAAATTATAGTGAATAACTAGGTACCTACTTTGAGGAATTATCTCCTTCTCAAAATGGGTTCCTTTGGAATGAAGGTTTTAGGATAACTTCTCAAGAGCATAGGATACCAAACGTCTTGATAGTATTTATGATAGGTAAAAGGATCATTTATTTAATTTATACTATAAGTACAATAGTTTTTTGGGATGGGTAGATGGGGGGGTCCTTTAATAGGTGAGTTTTGAGTGGCATTTCTGCAAATACTGATTTCATTATATATAAGGTTGTAATTTTAAAAGTAAGGTTTATTAAATGAGGAAAATTAATAAATAATGGGAGATCGGATGTCAATAATTATATCATACACTCATTTAAATATAATTATTTGTGATATTTCATGTATTAAACACTAAATTTAACCCTTTTACATTTACCATGGAAACTTAATTTTTACCAAATCTACTTATTTTTTTGATAAAAATGGAATTTTACCTTATTGAATAATTTTTAAGATCTTATTCTAAAATATAAATCCATTTAATCTAACTAGATTTATTAATATTATAAATTTAACTTTTAAATTTAAACAAAATATAAATAGAAAAAACAATTTTTATTTAAAAAATATTTTTTTAAAAAGTAAATTTTATTAATATAAATTCATATGAATTAATAATTAAATTAATTTTATTTTTTTTATACATTGAAACATTAAATTTTATTAATGATTTAAATGTGATCAGTTTAATTTATTAAGATAAAAATATGTAGCACATAAAAAATGGTTCATTGAAAAATATTCATTTTTAACATTAAATGATATTAATCACATTCAATTATATTTATTTATTTATCTTATATCCATTAAATTTTATCAATACATTATTGTTGAACATTTCATTGAATTTTATAAATACATAAAAGTATTCTCTATTAATAATATTAATATGCAATGAATAAAATTATATATTATTTTAATAAATTATTTTATTTCATTCTAGAATCATTTATTATTTCTGAGTTATATTAATTTTTTAATAAAAATTAAACAAATTTAATGTACCTATTACAATCTAGTATTTATAGTGATCATATATTTGATTCCATATATCCAATTACCAAATATATAACATCCACATTCCATTCACACACACACACACACATATATATATATCCTTACATACATATCTAGAATCATTCATCCTATTCATTTACATCATTCTCATAATTTATATTGTATTTATAATGTTTTTCATTCTTTACATAATTATAATCTTGGGTATGATATTCAATTTAAACAATGTGAATAAGGTTTTCATGTTCATTGAATTTTTAATTACTTATGGTTTTATTCCTCTTATAGTTTTTTAATGGCGTTTCATATTACATTTTCATAATATATTAATGTTTATCTTACATTCTAATATTTTATCTCAATAAAATATATCATATTTTATTTTTGTTCAATGTTTCATGTGAAATAATCTATCCAATATAGTATTTATTTAAATGGAAATAAATTCTAAAATTTCAGGGTGAAACATTATGCCCCCTAAAAATAATGTTTCTTTTTAAATTTCATTAATATAATGAAAGAATGAGGTTAATTTTTCATCATTACATATTTGGATTCCCATTACTCCTATTCAAACATATAAATCCTCCATATAACATTAACCAAGTGAGTGGTCTTATTTTGTAGTACTTTATCCTAATGATCTAATATTTCTTATAGTTATTCCTTATAATAGTTATCATGTTCAAGTTATACTATATATGATTTCAATACTTGTGATATATCAGGTATATACTTCCTCAAAAGTGATACATGGAAGACATCATTTACTTGGGTATGTTTTGGTGGAAGTGAAGGATAATATTCTTTTATCCCCACGTGATCAAGGATTTTAAAAGGGTAAATGTATCTAGGGATCAATTTTACCCTCTTCCCATATCTCATAACCCTCTTCCATGGTGATATACTAAGAAATATCATATCTAATGATTAAAACTTCAAATATCACTAATTATTATCAGTAAATCACTTATATATAAATTGTGAAGTTTTAATGTGTCACATTATGTTTTGAAACTTATTTACCACCTCTTAAGAAATAGATAGTCCTAGTTGTTTAATATCTCTATCATTATCCTATCACGTTTGAGTTTTACACCTCTTCCAATATAAAGACCTAAATAGTTCCATTTTAATTATATAATGGAAATTATTTTTATATTTGAAATAAACTAGGGGAAATTTTTTATTTAATCCAACTTTGAAATCCATTGAATTGGATCTCAGTATATCCCCTAGAGTTTTAATGGTCCTTTCAGATTTACCAACAATCTGTGGATAATAAATAATATTGAACCACATATATGTATCCAATTATTATTGAATAATTCTCTAGAAGTTTGAGTTAAACCTAAAATTTGGATAAGATAAAATTAAACATGGTACTATATGTATCCCTACCACTTCCTATATGTATATCCTTGAGATTTGAATGCGTAATAAATCTTCTCAAATAACAAAGAAATGCACTAATTGTTTTATAGAAATCAGCTACAACCCAAATAGTATTTTGGACTTCAGAGTTCTTAAGAAGATGTACGATGATATACATGGGCATATTCTCTCATTTCCATATAAGTAGAGGAAATTATTTAATCATACCCATATAATTATATCATTCAGTCATAACTTGTTAGCAGAAAAAGCATCTAGATATATACTCTTCAATCTACCTCTTCATGATGTCCCACCAGAAATGATCCTTGAGATCCCTATACATATTTGTGATTCTATGATTGATGAAGAATTATTATCTATTTGAACAACACAATAGATACTTCTTTAATTTTGGTATTTAATGGACAAATATTTTTTTAGCAAATATTATAATTTAAACATTGTCAAAATTGATCTTCGTAATATTCTTTATCTTCTTTTATATCTCCATATCCTCTTTTCACACATTCTTGATATTAAAATCAATTTATAGTTGAGTAGTTATTTGTGAAATATTGTATCTATATCCTTCTATTATGATTTTAAGATTCATCATTTGAGAATCCATCAGTATTGGGTGTTTTTGAATCTTCCTCATGGATAAGGTAACATGATTTCTTCTGGTCATAGCATCAACCACCTTGATTTTCTTCACATGGTTGTAATGTATTGAGTAGTCATAATCTTTGATTAACTCCAACTATCACCTTTGGAACATGTTGAAATCCTTCTATGGGAATATATTATTTAAGATCTTGGGATTAGTATATATTTAACACCTTTCACCATATAGATAATTCCATTATATATTTAAAGAAAATATTATCACTTCAAACTCTAAATAATGGATCGGGTAATTTTTCTCAATATCCTTTTATTGAAATGTTTTATAAGCTACACCCTATCAATTTTCATAAGAACACTTCTTCATCCCTTATTTGATGAATCACTGTATATTAAAAACCCTTCTCTACTATAGGATAATTTGAATATAGTTATAGTGGCCAAAATTTTTCTTCATATCCTTTGAATTTTCTTCAAATTCATTTGACTAGAGGAAATTAATTACCTTCTATGTTAACTTTGTTTGTGTATTTGACAGTTGAGAGAAATTTATCACAAATTATCTGTAGTATCCATCCAATTTAAGAAAACTATGGATCTCTATTTCAGTGGATGGTATGTTCCATAAGTCAATATCCTTTTTCTTGAATAATTTCTATATATACCCTCATTTATGATTAAACTACCTAATAATGATACTTTATATATCCATAATTCAAACTTTATTAAATTGTAATACTATTATTTCCTTTTTTAAGGTCTTTTGAAAAATCCCAAAATAATTTTCATACTCTTCGTTTCCCTTAAATGTATAAGAATATCATCTATAATGACTACCAAAAAAATTTCTACATACTCTCTAAAGACTCTATTCATTATAACCATAATGAAAACGTGGGAATTTGTTAGTCTAAATGGAATCACTATGATCTAATATTTTCTATATCTTGTATGAAAGGTTTTCTTGGGTACAACCACTCTTTTCACTTTTAATTAATGATATCATTATCAAATTTCAATATTTGATAAGTATTGATCCCCCAATTGTTGATTGAAGAATACATCAATATGGTGTCGAGGATACTTTTTCTTTACTAGGATCTTATCAAGTTTATGATAATCAATACAGAGATTTATTGATATATATTTATTCATAACAAATAGGATTGGTTCCCCTCAAGGTTATGTACTTGGTCGTATCAAACCCAAATCAATATTCTCTTGGAGTTTCTACTTTAATCCATCAAATTCAATTGCAGTGATTCAATATGAAGCTTTTTATATTGGCATTGCACCATGTATGAGCTCTATTGAAAAATCAACCTCATGGTCTGCGAGAAGACCCTAAAACTATTCAAAAAAATACATATCCATATTCCCAAACAATATAATGATCATAAAAATTAACCTTTAACCCAACCATTTGATCCCAATACCCCTCATGATCAGGTATTATGACCCATATAATGGAATTAATTTCTATAAGAAATTCATAGATATCCATGCACTAATAGATGCTCATGGGTTGATTTGGGTTATGAAATATTACTTCCCTATCCTAAAAATTAATATAGGATATATTTAGAGGGAGATAATCAATGAAAGTATCATATCAAATTTAACTAAAGGGAAAATAATATGACTTTTAGGAAGCATATTCCCATAAATTTTAATTGGATAATAGTTGTAGAATTGGGATGAAATCATCAGGAAACTGGGAAATTCCTTTGGAAATTCAATATCTAGTCAATGGGGTGGTTATTTTTTACTCTTATAGAAATTTGTAGATTTAAAGAAGTGGGAAGAATAAAATATGGAATTCATATCTCTTTAGTGGATTAAAAGTGTACCTTTCAACACATTATTTTTTTGACCCATTTCAACAGTTGTGATTGGATGGTAGTTTCATTTCTCCCTTATCATTAGAAGATGTTGATGTTGGTTTATTTCATTAACCCTTGGTTTTATTCACATTTTGAAATAATACATATACTCCTTAAAATTGATGAATTATAGTTTGAGTGAGGAATTAGGATGATCATTCTTTTCATTATTCATATCCATTCGATGTTAATGTGCCTCATATCCTTTTATTTCACACTTAAATCATTTACTTATTATTTTTAGATAGTTTACTCCATGATTCTTCCCATCATTTTGGAATTTAAGAAGATGAATTTTAATCCCTCCATCGGTTTTGTCATTTTTTATCCATGAAACTCTATTTTTATCTTCTTGTCCCCAAAATATTATGAATAATTAGAGTCCATAATTAATATTTCTACTGTTAGATAACATAAAATAATTTATTAATATATACCAAACTCCCTTATAGATAACACTTTTTAGATACATAGTTTTAATCCACTAAATAAATGATTGGATTTTGTTTGAGGGTAAATGATAAAACTCGATGTGCACCTTATAAGTCTTTTGAAGTTTAATTCATAAGTATTAATGGAGTTATCCCAATTTTTTAAGATCGAGGAATTATATCTCCATTTTAGTGAGAAGATTTCAGGGAAAATATTTATTAAAAATTTATTTTATAAACTCCCCATATTCCATGGAGTCTATTTTTTCTTCTTTCCTTGTATTCTTAATGAGATATCCGTATTGTTCAGCTTCACATTCCAAATTATAAACAACTAAAACAAACATTTTATACTCTAATAACTAGATAATGTAAAATATAATTTTGATTTTATCTATCCACTTATTGGAAATTGGTGGATTGGCACACCAACTAAAGGAAGGTAGATGCTTTCATATGAAGTAATCAATAGAGAGTTTTTCCTTGGTGTTTTTGTAAGTTCATCATGAATCATGTTATTTTTCATATCTTGAGAGAGTTGGTGAGAATATCCATGATATTTCTCTCTCCGGATCCCATCTCATTTGGTTTTTATTTTCTAAAATCATTACATTGTCCATCAAACTCAATGTTTAATTAGTTCCTCCTAGTTCTAACCATTTAATAAAATAAAAAATGTGAATTTTAGTATCAAGATATTTTAACTAAAGTAAGAAATCATATAATAATAAAACTTAATACTAATATTCCCTAAATTATGAAACTTTCACTTCAACCTATGAAATTTTAATTTCAAACTACATTAATTTTGGTTCAACATAGGTTTATTTAAGTTTTTTCACATAATTATTCATAACCAAATCACCATAATTAACTAAACTCTTCTTTTATACTAACTGAGGTGGTCTGATCAAACATGCATACATATTAAATTATTTAACATGAATATTCATTTCATATCATAAGAAATCACATCAAGAAACTTTAGGTTTTGTGTTTTTAGATATTATATACAAAAGCAACTTATTTTATGAACATTACTCATAATCTCTTATAAATACTATTCACACACGATAACCTTATAGAAAATTCTTACATAGTATTTGTAACAAAATATCCCGAATCATCATGTCAATGATATTGTTATACAAGGCTTCATACATTCCTACCCATATGAAAGTGGTTTTCAACTAGTAATAAGTGTCTGGATTCCATCATTGGGGAGATTATACCCTCAGTATCAATTAATAAAACCATAAATAAAAATAGAGAATGGAATATATAATCAATACAATAACACAATACATTGAAATATTTAAATTCAATATAGAAAAATAACCAGAGACCCCCAAAGTGTTATGTTAATAAAAAGTATGATAAAGACAGGAAAGTAAATAAAATATTGCAGCATCCATCTAGAGTTTTTCCCAGTAACACCCCTAAACACCTTGTTTCATCTTATAGATTCATTTTTCTTTGACCTTGATGTTTCTTGTATGTCTAATCATGAAGTCTTTGTGTGCATCGAGATACCAATGTTGGGTGAGACTATAAACCTATCAGGACACAACTAATGTGTCCTTAATATAGGTTCACATGAATATATGATAGTGTATATAATGGTAATGCAAATTCCCAAGATAAGTAAACATACATCAACACATGCTTTAAGTCATTGTGTGAAAACTGAGCCTCTGTAAACCACAGCCCAACTACTTTGGAATGTTTCTATTAATGATTTCAATGTGTCTCACCACACATCATAAGACATTTTAAAAGTCCTAACATCAATTGTCACTCTATGCCTATCCATCTAAGTGATTTATTTAAGATAACCTGACACACCCATCCATGATGGTAGTCTTTATCCAGAACAATATATTCCCCACCCTAATGATGGTCATTATCCTCAAATGATGGTAAATCACACCTGACATTTTTGAAGTAATTGGATAAGTACATCATCCTTGAATGGTATTTTCCAAATTCCAACTGTAGATAATGAAATCTCATTTACCATGAATTTTCTACTCCCATTTCATAAAACATGTTTGTGATCTAACTCATACCATCAAACTATCCATAGTTTTTAGCAATCATCAAGTCATCGCAGTCCCCCGCCAAGGGATTTTCTAACCAAAACATAGGAAACTGATTAACCTGATACCCAAAAAAAGGTTCCACAAGTTTTTCAACACTACAAGAAATATATATGATAGCAAGTAATAACAATTAATATTAATAAATTTTCTTAAGAGGCTACACACAAATCAAATGATCAAATATCAAGCATGGGTCTCAAGATCTACTCACTCACCCACTTACAAACACATATCAAGCATGGGTTATCAATCATAAACAATCATATCATGAAGACATCATTTACAAGACCCTATATAGTAAGGAGCATCCTACAATAATATCATAGAATTTAACATCAATGATCACTAAGAAGGTAATCACCCAAAACAAGATCACACCCAAGACCCTAAGAGCCATCTCCAAAAAACATGAGTGTTCAAGAAAAGGGATTCCATAAGAGGAACACCAAAACAATAATGAATGGTACTAAAAAATGAGCAATTCTTCAAGAGGTTCACTTCCATGATTCCAAATAATGCCAAATATCCTTGATAAAATCTGATTTCCCATTATCATTGATAAACCCCTTGTTATATTACATGAAATTTCTAGAACATGACCATAATATACCCATTATAAGATCATACAAGATAAAAGACGAAACTTAGATGGACCAAGAATAACTCCCTATTACTCTCCAGTGAAACACCTCAAACTATAAGAACTAAAAAATGAATATAAACTGAGTCCTTAATTCGATCAAAGGGAGGTAATATCGATATAAATAAAGAGGAAATCTGGGCTAAGAGGAAAATTAGAAAACCACTCAAAATTCAATCAAAATGCTCCAAGAAATAATCAATCGTTTAAAGGGGAGAATAATTGAGAGGTTTGATTGAGGTAAAATGAGTAAAAATGGTATTAATCACTCCCCCATACTTCTTTAAAACACCTTGACTATTGTGTTCCTCACCATTGTATTATTTTAACCATCTGAAAAACTATTAAAGTGTTTATTATTTTCATTTATGTGATGTGAATCTATATTGGAAACATCATAATAGAAACTCCTTGAAGGACCCTTAAACATGTGTTAAACAATGTTTAGAAGATTTATAATTAGGCTAACTGTTTCAGGGAGGCATATAGATGGATGTGGTGAAGTCACTTTGTGATGAAAAATTACACATGTAGCATCATCCAACCATTGGTTTTCCCAGCACATTCCCCATACAGTAAAACCACATAGGCTACCCGATAGATGAGTACTGGATAGCTGGAGTTGATGGACAGTGGGCAGGTCTTTTCTAGGCTTCCACTGGCTAGCCAAGGATAGCAAGCAACAAGCACCAAGTTGTATGGATCACGTCAATAACTCTATTAAGGGTATTAAGTAACCACTGGTGTTGAGGAGACTAATCCAAAAATAGAATTTAATATGGTAAAAATAAATCAAACACAAACATCATCAACTCAATGACAAATGAAGGTTTGCAAACATTACCAAATCATTTAGATCCTATAAATAGAGACCATGTGTGGCCTTTTAAAACAATAAAATGAAACAATTAATATATTTCTCTTCAGATATTCAATTCCAATGTGTAAAATTTCACTCAAAGCTCACTCTTTATAAGATCTCCTTCTAAAGTGAGTGCTAAAATTTTGTATCTATTCACTATATTATTATATTCACATTATATCCTAGATTGTTTCATATTATTTAAGAGAAATGATTCAAATCTATAAGGTGATTACTTCCTATCAATATTCTCCATCTTCCTCTTTCTTTTAAATTTGGAACTTGTACCATTAAAGTATGGGACCATAGTTTTATTTCCATTTCCTTTTTAATGGAAGGGGGATATTTCTTTAGAGGGTTACAGATTTACTATTAAAGTGATATTGTCTATTATATTTGGTTACTTATTACGAACAAAAATTCAAGGGATATTTTTGGTATCTTGGATGACAATAAAGGAAAGGGAATAGTATATTAAATCCCCAAGTGATTGGGATGGTAGAAGTAGGGGATATTTTCAAGTGTTATTTCTGAAATTCCTTAAAAAATATTTAATTGATTTTTCAAATAAATATCTCCCTTTTAAAGTATTTTTTTCAAACACTCATGGTGGTTTTGAAGGGAAATAATTGGGTCATCTTCTATTTTTTTATGGTAGTAATTATTGATATTGTAAAACTATCACATATACTTTTCATAGATCTATTAGATGTCCTATTTATATAATTTTTATAAATTTCTACACTTCTACAACTGGAAAATAATATAAATATACCCTAGATGATATTTATACTTTTTAATTGGATAGAAAAGATTTGAATTCCATTCATTTTGTATTGGAGCAAAAATAATTTAATCATATTTTGACATGAAAAAAGATCATGTAATTTTGAAACATTTAGAAGTAAATCATGAAGGAAATAAAAAATTCAAATATATCCATTTAGATTTGTTTTGAAAATACTTTGAGTGTTTTTACACGAATCCTAGTGAATCTATCACTAAACTTTTTTCTTGATTTATTGATATTTTTAATGGGAGATAACATCTTAGTGAATATATTTCTAAAAAACTCTAATAAAAAAATCCTTTGGTTTTACCACTTAATTAGGCACTTAAATTCATTAAAATACAAGAAGATAAAGACCAAAAAATCACAGACGTTAAGGAACTCATTTATTCTATCAAGAAATATGAGATTATTATGTGAAGGGAAGAAAAAAAATTAAGATAAAGAGATCATGGAAAAAAATAATACTATTAATTTTAATGAAAATGATAATGAATCATCTGGAAGTGACTCTGATATTTACAACATTAGCAAGATGATGGAAAAGTGCAAGAAAAAGAAGATATCTACTAGAATCTTTGAAAATAAAGATCAATAATTCA
This sequence comes from Viscum album, assembly GCA_963277665.1. Taxonomy (NCBI): domain Eukaryota; kingdom Viridiplantae; phylum Streptophyta; class Magnoliopsida; order Santalales; family Viscaceae; genus Viscum; species Viscum album. Next base: position 625,436,829 of record OY728134.1, on the reverse strand, counting down.
AGGTAACTTGATTCAATATTAAGAAGAATGATTTAATCAAATATTATTTTCCATTGAACAAGAAAAACTCAAAATACAAGAATGAAAATAAGAAATATCTAAAGGTATTTACTTGGATCACTAGAGAGGACTCCATTTCAATATAATAATTAAGTAACGAAAGTCTCAAGTGTTTAATGTCCAATGATTAGGTATGTGATGAAGTATATTTCCCTTATTCTAGTTATTTCACTTCTTACTCTTCTACTTCTTCCCCCTCTACATTAAATTATAAATATCTTATCAATTTCAAAAATGAACTTCAGAATTTATTTTTATGATCTTCTATCAAAATTCACGGATTTTAGAAAAACATGATCTTTTTGTTTAGGTAAAATATTAACTTTTAAAAGTATAAAATAATATTATTTTAAACTTAAAAGAACTAAATATGGAAGATTTAGAATTTAAAATTAAATATCATAAAATCTATCTTTATTATTTTTTCCAAGGGGAAGAAAATTTAAATAAAATGTTGGGTTCTCAAAAAAAATTTAAAAAATATTGTGGTTTTGGTTTTTCAAAACAATGTAGTTTTCCCAACACGTATAGAAGGACCATTTTTATAAATAGAATTTATCAAAAATTAATTTTTTATTTATTACAAAAAATTTGATCATATAGTTTATGAATAAATTTGTAATGATTATAGATATTATGGATTAAAAATCATCATTCATCTTCTATTTCAAATTGAAAAAAATTTTCAAAACATGTTTGGATTCCAAAATATTTTTCAGATCACTTAAGTGGACATAAGATATGGATACCAAAATATATAGTTTCTTAGTATTTTATATAATAAAGGAAAAACTCAAGAAGATACATAGTATGTGGATATAGGGTGCTCAATACATACGTGTGGTGATCCTTTATAATTAAACTAACTCAATGATTTTGATGGAGGAAATGTCACATTTGGAGATAATTCAAAAGTTGAAATTCTAGGTATAGGTTCGATTAGTTTCTCCAAATCTAATATAATTAAATATTTTTTATTTGTTATAGTGTTGAAGCATAATTTACTAAGTATTAGTCAATTATGTTATAGCGGCTTCAAAATTACTTTTTAAAATGAATTTTTTTTTTGTTTTTAATTTTAATTGAATGTTTTTATTTTCCATACATAGATTTCAAATTTTTTATATTATAAATTTAAAATTCCTTGAAATTAAAATTTTTAACTATTTAAGTTCACATGAAATTTTTTCTTCACTTTGGAGTCAAAATCTTGTCTATTGTAAAATAATTTCTATTCTCAAGATCAACCATAATTGACTTGTATAAGATATACCAAATTTTCCATTTAAGGATAACTTAGTTTCTAAAACATGTCAATGATGAAAGTAATAAAATCCTATTTATATCCTAAAACCCTTATTTCCACTTCTAAATCCTTATAAATATTCCACATTGACCTTTTTTGAATAACTCATATTGCTAGTACTGGAGGTAAAAATTATGCCATTATAATTATAAATGTCATTAGTATATTTCCATGAGATATCGTCTTAGTAAAAAAATGAGGATTCTGATTTATTTATCAATTTTCCAAAAAAATTTAAAAATTAAAAGGGCTAAAATAGTGACCATGGTTGAGAATTTCATAACAATGGCATTGGTGAGTTCTTTTCGAATAAAGGTTGTCATCACTATTTTTATTCTCAAAGAAGACCATAACATAATGTTATTATTGAAATGAAAAATAAGACCCTTCAAGAAATGTATAGGAATATAATAAATTAACTCATCTTTATTAATTATTTTGTGCCATGGCTATCAATACTGATTACATTATCCTTTAATTTTTCCTCATAATACCCATCTTAGAGAAAACTCCCTATGAAATTTAGAAATATAAAATTCCAAATGTGGTATTCGTTAGAATCGTTGGTTGTAAATGATTTAACCTCAATACCAAAGATAATTTAAGAAATATTTATCCCAAATTAAATTAATGAATTTTTGTTGGGTATGATAACTCGATTAAAGCCTTGTGTGTCTTAAATAAGTGGTCAAATACCCTAGAAGAATCAATTAGTATCAAATTAAATGAGAATCTTCCAAAATCACATCCATAAAGTGATGGTCATTTTGACCGACATAGTTTGGACCTTCCTAAACCACAACATTGTAAAGTAATTGGAGATGATATATAATCCCCATAGTCACCATTACCAAAGTCTTATTTTAAATCCAAATACAATATTATTGAGAATTTTATCATAGAATAACAATATATTACTCGTACCAGAAGGTTAGTATTTAATGAGGTTAAACATAAATATTTTTTCTCTCTTTCCTTGAGCCTAATTCGCATGATTATACTATTAATGATGAAAATTGGATACTTTCCATGAAAGAGTATTTTAAACAATTTCAAATGAATTTTTTTAGACTCTTGTGGAATATATCGATAATAATCCTATTATTGGAACAAATTGGGTTTTTCAAAACAAACTCGATGAATAAGAAAATGTTATCAATAACAAGGATATACTTGTTGCTTATGTCTACAATTAAGAAGAATTTAATGATTATGATAAAATATTGTTTCCTATCACTCGAATCAAATCCATTAGAATCTTGTTGTAATTCCCCACTCATTTTAATTTTAAAAATTTTCCAATGGATGTTAAAAGTGATTTTCTAAATGTTTTTATATCAAAAAATATTTTTATATTCCAACCACTTGATTATGAAAATCCTAAATTTATGATTTTTTTAATTTAACTAAATAAAAATATGGTGTAAAACAATCCCCATGGGATTGGTATGAGAGGTTAACAAAATTAATTTTCTAAAATCTTTCAAAATTGGAAAAATCTAGTTCCACCATTTTTCTAATAACTTTTTCAAATGATTTATTAATCATTCAAATTTATGTTGACGATTTAATTTTTAGCTCAACTAAATAATCTATTTTCCATGGATTTTATTATTTTATGAATAAGGAGTTTGAAATTATTTTTATGTAAGGACATAATTCTTCCTTAGTTTTTAAATTTCCCAAAATTTCAATAGACAAATTTTAATCCAATGTAAATATACTAATGTACATATTAATAAGTTTTTCTTGGATCATGATAAGGAAATTATAATTCACATGTGTATAAATTATGAGATAATTTTGGATGAAGCTGATCAGTTGATCGATAATAAGCTTTATTAAAGTATGAATGGAAGTCTACATTACATTACTATAACCCGTATGGAAATTATATTCAGTGTATTCCTTTGTGATAAATTTTAATCTAATCCAGTGGAATAATGTAACATCCCTCCTTAGATACAACTTAAGAGTGCCCTGAGATAGTGGGCTATTGGACCTCTAACGCACCTCCCCAAATGCCAGAGGCTGCCAGTTAATAGTGAGGGCCTTGGGTGTGTTCACGGGGAGAATTTTTCATCATAGATAATTGTACAAACAATTTAAAATTATAGATATCAATTATCAGAAGCATACAAAAGAAACAAACAATAGTGGAAACAATGGAAATAATAATACAATATGCAGAAGATAACAAATAATAGGAAAGAACTGAATAAAAATAATAGTTACAAAAGGATGATGATAATGATATGTCATATGTCTATAAAAAAGTATGTATGGGAATATGGGGATACAATAATATACTATATGTTGGGAAAAAATAAAAAAAAGGAAAAATGATACTATAATAATCTAAAGCATAGGATCGGTCCTCTACCACGTGATCCATCCTAAAGCTATAAACCAATCAGGCATAAAAAGCCGTACGCTTCACATTATCTATACAAGTGATAATAAATATTCTTGGGTGCCAAGGGCTGTCCAATAATGGTGTGAGATACAATCTCAGTAGGTTGGTACCCACAGTTTATAGACCGTACTATTTCATGTAATAAATAAATGACAGTTTTTCATAATATTAAATGTAGATAAATAAATAGATAAATAATGAACACCTCAGTCTGGGTTCTATAATGGACACCGGACCAATACCACAAGCTTATTATAAAGATTTTTTTCTAAAAAAATTCAATTCAAAATATTTATACAAGGTCCATTGTAAAAAAACATCTAAGGAAGGCATACCCCAAGCTTTTTCTTTGGCTTGGGGTCTCAAATTTATGTCAACATTTAGAAATTCTCTATTATAATTAATATGAAACACATATAAAACAAGAAAACAATATGTAAAATTCCAGGGTAGAGTTCAGAGATCATCCAAGGTTATCTATAAGAATCCCATTGGTCACTATAGGTGTCCTAGATTTATCCAATTCCATCGAGTCTGTCCAAGGTGACCCATAATGTCATCACTTGTATCACTCAAGGCATCGTGACTCTAGGTTTGTAGAAAGTATCTCATATAGGGTACCATGTATCACCAGAGGCATGGAATATTCATCATTCCAATGGGTCTATACTTTTTTGATCCCCTAGAGAACCAGTGTTACCAACAAGTATATAAAATATTCTATGTGACCCCGTACATGGCATGCCAAAGTATCACTCTCAGTGCGTAAAGTATATCCAACTGAGAATGACGAGGCCATCCATGGAATTCTAAAATAAAGACCCATGTTCCCTTAAATATCATATAAGGTGAGCCCTAATAATAAAATCACATATCACAACATGTCATTAAAAAACATGGCAATGACTCATGCTATCAAGATGCTAAAATAAAACAATTTGGGCCATCAAACATAGAATAAAGCATTTATCTCAAGGAAATTCCATAAACAAAATGTGCAAGAAATGATATATAAATTGCACACACAAGTAACTATGTACAGGTGGCATGGAATATTTCATTTCATAACGAAATGTGACATGGAACATACGGCACCACCACAAGTGGCTAAGCAACAAGATCAAATATAAAGAACATGGAATATTATGAATGTAAAGTAATGATACATGGAATGAAGAATGAAACCACTTAGTAAACATTAATCATTGGAATTTTTAAGTGGTCCAAACTCATTATTCACACATAAATAGGGGAAATCAATTGATTCATAAAACACCATAAAAATAGGGTAAAATATTCACACCTAAATAGAAGAATGTATTGAAGTAAAACATCAAAGTAGAGGCATGTGGAAGGAGGAGCTTACTGAGGGATTTTTTTAAATTCTGATGGGGAAGGATTTGAACAATGGTAGAGGAATATAGAACAAACCCTATAAATATGGTATGATGAGAACCATGAATGAAGTAGAAGAAGAAAACTGATGGAGGAAGGTAAATTAAAAGGAGGGTATAAAACAAATAATTTAAGAGGTAAAGTATGTGGATTTCACTCTCAATACGAGGTTGCATAGTTTTTCCACATTATTGTAAACACCATTTTCTAACAGTGATTGATATTATACTTCAAATGTGCACCTCACACAGTTAGGCACATAGTTTTATAACTATGGACAAAACTTGTGAAATAGCACTATCCCAAAAGCCTACAGCACCACACAGTCATTGGGGATTAGGAACATTACATAACAACTTACAACATGAAATACACATCTTTATTGAAAACAAATTTCACATGACCACTCACATTCCTTCGTTCTTAGCATTGCATGGGATAACCTGAGGTCATGAATAAGAAAAGGGTGAGCTATAAATCTCAGTAAGGGAGTAAACAAGGCATAACATGAAGAATATAGTATATGTTAGGGAATAGGCATATCAATGGAGAATAGGTGAAACATGAACATAAGGGCATGATATAGAATGATTATCATAACATGGAAATGTGGAAACAACATTTAACATGATATTAGCATGAGATAAGGCTCATCGCACATGGAGAACGATTAAAAACTCATTGAACCTGAATTAGAATGATTAAACCCTCATTTCACTTGATTTATCATTATACTAATCATTACCCAATGCAATGGAGTGCTATCAGGGTTCACCTTTAATCATTTCATTTCATGCATAAGTGTGCCACATAGATCATTAAACATGGATTCATTAAACATAATAATTTATCCCACGATAAAGGAATGAAGAATTAATACATGAAACTCTATAATCAATAAGTATATGTGAATAAAGTTGAATACCCTTGACATAGAAATGAGCATGGTATTCACTACACAATAAATTTTTCTTGGAGAAATCGTGACGCAATTTCAGCAGCATAACAGCATGACATAAGAATTCATAAAAATTGTTAGTGAGAGATAAAGGGGTTTATAATAATATTTACATAAAATTTAAAGTATGGGGGTCAAATAAATACATTTCCCAACATATTTAATAGAATTTATATTCATAAAAAAAATTCTTGAATGTAATTGAGGGGAGAGAAATCCCATACAGAATTTTGAAATGGTAATAGGTGTACATGGGAGGAATAAATGAGACATATATGGGTCTATCATAATTGAAACATATGTATGTAATTATAGGTGAGGTCAGAAATAATTTCCCAATGTTTTTAATTGAAAATAAACAGTTTATAACAACAAAAATAAAATTGGACAAAAAAGAGAAAGGAAGAAATATCTTACATGGATGTGTGATCCCAATGGCTAGGGAGGAGATTGTGAGAGGCTTATTGGGAGCTTGGGGAACCTTGGGAGGATTATAAAGAGAGTATGGTAGAGGTTGGTAGAGCTGCAAAGTCTTTGAGTGATTAGGAAGTGGGAGGATGGGTGGGTTTACATAGGAAAAGAGAGGGAATTATTTATTATATAGGTTTTGGGAACCACACATTAAACTAATCAAAACCACAAACCATTCCATGTTTTTTTCAAATTTGAGTGGAAAAAATTATTTTACATGTTAAATTTCCAAAATTATTAAAATACTATGCTTACTTAAGTGGAGGTGAGTCACACTCTCAAGGAAAAAAATTTAAAAGGTTAAAATATTTTATAAGCCTTGGAGGGTCCACTAAAGCTTTGTAAAATAAATAAAAGAAAACTAAAATCACATTATTTTAATGGTAAAACATATATTGTTTGAACATACCATTTATAGTATTTTATTACATCACTATTGGGTCATTATGATTTTATAAAACACATTATATATTAAAACAGTATTTTATTTTTACCCAAAAACTAAACTATCTAAAAAAAATTATGAAAAATTTACCATTGGATAATTTCAATATATTGATTCCAAAAGTAATATTAATTTTATATAAATAATTTTCTAAATATGTGAATTTTTACTTTTAAAATAAAAAATGACATTTATCAAAAATTCATGCGTTTTGACAAAAATAGCTTTCAAACCGTAAACAAATTACAATTGTATTCCTAAAAATTATACAATCATTTATTTTTAAAAATTAATTTATTAATAATATTTTTTAAAATATTATTTAATTTAAAAATACATTAATTAATCAAAATATATTTCTTAATTGAATATTAATTAAAAATAATATTTTTCTTTGAAAAATATTTTCAAAGTAACAATAATAAAATGAACGTATATTATTTTTTATATAAACAAATAATGCACATAATCACAATGATACGGTCTTGTTACATAACCCCTTATAACACCTGCATAAGACCTAAGGGTAAGGTGTGCGATGGTGACATACTCTTGGGGTAGCTTAGATAACATCGCTCGCATCGTAATCTCTATCTACTTCTACTTCTCTTGTAGGTGGTTCTGTTCAAGATTAATGTGTAGTAGCTCGGATTGGGCTTGGTCATGATAGAATCCCAATGACACCACCTCCTTTCCGAGCTCCAAAAAAATGGGCCTTGTACAGAGCAATTCAGCTTGATGAGGCCATCGCTTCCTTTTTCTGAGTAAATTGGATTTATTAAAGCCTTATATTTATATTAATCATGTGATCACTATTCAAGAGCTATATTATCAATGGTAACAATTCATAATGGTATTTTGAAATTCAAAAACATAAAAACATGGAAGTTCATATTTTATATAAACATTTTACATAATAAAATATTTAATTATATCAAGAAAATTTTTCATTAATTAAATTTTGGATCGTTACAATATCCCCCCCCATAAAAAATTTCACCCTATAAATTTCATTTTCCCACACTAAAACAAATGAGGTTAACTATACTTTATCACTTCCTCTGATTCCCACGTTTCTTATTCAAACTTTGTTTTCACCACAACACCTTGATGAGGGGAATTGTCTTATTTCATAGAACTTTTTACCTATGATCTAAGATCTTCACTGGATTCTCTTCATAGTAGAGGTCATTCTCCAATGGTACCACCTCTAGATTGAGTACATGTGATGGGTCAGGTATGTATTTTCTCAAGAGTGATACATGGAATACATCATGTACTTGAGATAGGTTCAACGAGGGTTCCAGTCGATAGGCTATTGCTCCAATGTGATCAAGGATCTCAAAAGGGTCGATGTACCTTGGACTAAGCTTTCCCTTCCTCCCAAATCTCATAACTATCTTCCATTGTGATATAAAAAGGAATACCATGTCTCAAATATCAAACTCTAGGTCTCATTGATTATTATTAGCATATCTCTTTTTTCGACTCTGAGTAACTTTAATGTGCTTCTGGATGGTCTTAACCTTCTCCACCATTTCTTCACCCATTTTTGGACCTAGGAGTTTTATCTCTCCAACATCATCCCAACATGACAATGTTATGCACCTTTTCCCATAAAGATATTTATAAGGATCCATTTGGATGCTTGAGTGAAACTATTGTTGTAAGAGAACTCAACTAGAGGAATATGTTTATCCCATCCTCCTTTGAAGTCCATTGAGAATGATTTCAACATGTCCTCAACTATTTGGATAGTCACTTAGATTGGCCACTTGTTTGAGGATGATAAGTCATACTGAAGTTCTACTCTATATCCAGATCCTGTTGAAGACTCTCCCAAAACATAGAGGTGAATATTGGATCTCAATCGGATACAATCGATATTGGTACTCCATGCAGCCTTACCACTTCTCTAATATATATCCATGCCAGTTGATCCAATAAGAAATCCTCTTGAATTGCAATGATGTGAGAAGTCTTTGTAAGATGATCCACCACAACCCAGATGGAATTGTTTCATTTGGATGTCTTTCCCTATCTAGTGACGAAGTACATGGTGATGTTCTCCCATTTCCACGTTGGTATGGGTAATGGTTGCATCATACACTTGGAATTCTACCTCTCATCCTTCACTTGATGACATACCAGGCACTTTGATGTATACTCAGAGATCTCCTTATTCATGTTATCCAACCAATAATGCTCTTGGAGGTCACGATAATTCTTTGTGTTTCCTGGGTGAATGGAGAAATTCTAACTATGTGCATCATCCAAAATTTATTTTTTGAACTCTAGGTATGATGAAACATATATTAGTGACCAAAATATTACAATTCCTTCTTCATTAACATTGTACATTAAGGATTTTACCTTTTTATAGTTTCCACTTTCTTCTGAATTCCCACATCATCCTTTTGATCAACGTTTAATATTTCCAAAAGAGATGGATGAGAAATAATTTGTGAAATTATTGATGATGTTCAATTCTTTATTATTCCCATTTACATATTCATCACATCTAAGAAGATTGTATCCTTTTCAATTCTCATCAATGATTGAATTGTTGGGTCCTTTCTACTTAGAGCATCTTCCACCCTGTTCACTTTCCCAAGTTGGTAATGGATTGAGCAGTCATAGTCTTTGATCAGATCTATCCAACATTGTTGGCACATATTTAAGTCTTTATATGTGAATATATACTTGAGACTTTTGTGATACGTTTATAATTCACACTTCTCCCCAAATAGGTAATGTCACTAAAATTTCAAAGTGAAGATTACTATAGCCAACTCCAGATCATGTGATGGATAGTTTTTCTCAAGAACATTCAATTCCCTTGAAGCATAGGCAATGAATTTGTAATTTTTCATCAACACACATCCCAAACCCTTCTTCAAAGCATATCTAAATACCACAAAAAGTTCTCCACTTGTGTGTAGTGTGAGCATGGGGTGCTGTGATAATCCTCCATTTAAACTCCTTAAAGCTCTCTTCGCATTCATCACTCCAAGATAACTTTACTACCTTCCAATTTTCCTTTGTAAGAGGATTTGACAATCATGAAAAATTTCTCACAAATCGTTGATAATATCAAGCTAACCCCAGGAAGCTACAGATATCTATTACCGATATTGGCCTCCACCATCCCTCAATTGTAGCTATCTTGGAGGGATCCATAGATATCTTATTTCTTATGATGATATGACCCAAGAATGATACCTCATTCAACCAGAACTCACAATTGTTTTACTTTGCTTATAGATTCTCCTTTCACAAGGTCCCTAGTACAGTACTTACATTCTTCTCATGATCCTCCATTATTTTAGAGAATATTAGAATATTGTCTATAAAAACTACAAAAAATTTGTCGAGGTAATTTCTAAATACTCTATTCATCAAGTCCATAAATATATCTAGATAATTAGTGAGTCCGAAAGGCATTGCTATGAATTCATAGTGTCTGTATCTTGTATGAAAAGAAGTCTTGGAGATATCCCCCTTCTTCACCCTTACTTGGAAATATCCTGACTGCAAATCAACCTTAGATAAGTATTGTTCTCCAAATAGCTAAATGAATCATTCATCAATTCATGGTAGAGGATACTTGTTCTTTATCATGATTTTGTTGAGCTCACAATCATCAATGCAAAGGCTCATTAACACATCCTTCTTCTTGGCGAAGAGGATTAGTGCACCCCATGGTGAAGCACTTGGGCGTTTAAACCCTTTATCCAAATTCTCCTGTAGTTGTTTCTTTAGCACCTCAATCTCCACAATAGCTATTCTATATTGAATCCTGGATATTGTCAACTCCCGAAGTATAAGATCAATTGATAATTCAACATCTATTCTAGGAGGAAGGCCATGCAATTCCTCAAGAAACACTTCAATGAATTCTCTCACAATAGGTATGTATTCAAGGATGGTTTCTTCCTTGGATGCAATCATCTGATCTAGTTATGCATTCTCATAGGGAAGTAATATCCACTCGTGAGATGATGATTCTAATGAATATTCATCCTCCTCCTTTCACTTTTACAGAATTGGGGGTCGATTCGCCATATGAAGTGTTATTTCCCTCTCATGGAAATTTATGATGGCTCTATATAATGAAATCCAATCCATGACAATAATTGAATCAAATTCCACCAAAGGGAGTATGAAAATGTTTTACGTGATGTTAAATCTACAAATTATGATTGGGATGAAATTATTTCCCCATCTTCGGCTCTCACTGATATATTTACTTCCATTACTTATGGTGGTGTTGAGATTTCTATAAAAAACATTTGTGATATAAAAGAATACATAGAACCAGAATCAAAAATTAGGTTCACTATTCTTGAATGAATAACTGGCGTACCTATCATCACTTCTTTATCAGGGTTCACTTCGGTGGTAGTGATGTAAAAAGCTCACCCTTTCTACCTTAGAGGTTATTGGTTGCCTTTGAAAACCTTTGACTTAGGGTACTGGTTTGAAAATGGCCCCGGTTCTTTGTAGTTGAAGCAATGAACAACACGTTGAGGTTCGAAGAGAGTGTTCCTATCCTCTGTCACTACCATGGGTTTTTCTTGTCGCCAGTTAATGGCCAGGTTCCCTTTTCCTCCTCACATAAACCATTTCCTCATCCCCTTTAAGAAATTTCCGAGGAGATTCTTTCCGAACCATTGGAAAGTGGGGTGCTATATTTTCTTAGCACCGTTGGAGTTATCCATCAGACCTCAAAAGTTGAAGTCCACCTTATTATTATTATCCCCATGATACCTCTAAGATTCACTGATCTCCATTTCAACATTGAGGGCACATCCTAAAATTTCCACATAGCTCTCAAACTCACAGATCGGTAGGGATTTCTGTAGGCTAGATTTTACCCCACAAAATAAGTATCCAACCTTGCATTCAGTGGTAACAACAAAGCCATAGGCGTATCGTTCAAGCCTTGTAATGTTTTCCACGCATTCTCCTATGGATTATTCAACTTTTTTTCTTGAGGGAAAGGAAGACCCATTCCATCTTAAGTCGGAGGGTGTGCAGAAAATATTTATCGAAAAACATTTTCCAGAAATCCTTCCATTCCAACACCTCAAACTCCTCCTCAGGTATCATATTTTTGATCAATGTACACCATTTACCAGCTTCACCCTCCATACAATAAGCATTCATAAGTACCTTCTCTTTTTTGGAACATTTAAGGATAGAGAATATCTTCTCAATGTAGATGATCCATTGTTCGGTGATTGAGGGATCAGATGATCCATTAAAAGTATGAGTCCTTTGTCTCATGAAGCTCTCAATTGTGACTTGTTCTTTCTTGGGGGGGTTTAATGTTACACTTGACCCATATATCAATTTAAAACTTGATTAACTGAGAGAGTATCGTGACAGAGTTCATGATTCCCGCCCCCATTGGATTAGGCATCTCATTTGAACAGTCATCAAATTAATCTTCACATCGGTTGTTAGCCCGAGTCCTCCAATTACCAGCCATTGGCTGGAATAAAAGTAAAGTTAGGGGTAACACATAATGGATAATCCAAAGACAAAAATATATGACTTATAAATTACTTTTATTTCTTTAAATTATGAATTTATAGGCTACAATCTATGTTATCCATGATCTACTTCCCAACATATATTCTTAGGGGAATTTATTTATTCCATTAATAATGTTTCGTATTAATCTTATGAGTTTACGAAAGCATATCCCTCAGGAGTTTTATAACCAAGAGTGTATCAAGGCCCATTTTTGTGCACCAGTTCCCATTCGATTCTAGCTCAAAGAAGTGTTTTCGGGTTTTTCCCCTAGATACATCTGTGCTAGAGCCTCCTCTACCTGCTCTTATCTAGACATGGATGTATTTTCTTGATAAAACACTTACTCGATACTCAAAAAAATTTAGGGATGTTTTTATTATACTTAGTCTTATCCCAAAGTCTTTCACTAGGGTTTTCTAATCCTATTTCCAAAAATAACTAAACCTATCCTCTGATACCAACTATAACAACCCTGATATTATTTCACACTGAAATTTAATTTATTACAGAAACTTTTCACTTGATACAAGATATAAGATCAATAGGTCTACTCTCTTTGGGGATAAATAACATTACATAACAACTTAAAACATGAAATACACATTTATATTGAAAACTTTTTTTACATTACCAAACACAATCCTTCATTATTATAATTTCATGGGACAACTTGAGAACATCTATAAGAAAAGGGTGAGATATAAAGACTAGTAAATGAGTAAAAAAACAATAACATGAAAAATAGAATACATGTTATGCAATAGGCATATCAGTGGATAATAAGAGAAACATGATCATAAAGGCATGATATAGCATAATTTTCATGACAAGGAAATGTGACAACAACATTTAGCATGATATTAGCATGAGACAAGGCTCATTGAACATAGAGCTTGAGTAAAACCTCATCGAACTTGAATTAGAATGAGTAAAACCTGATTTAACTTTATTTATCATGATACTAATCTTTACCCAAAGCATTGGAGCGCTATCAGGGCGCACCCTTCTTAATCATTTCATTTCATGCATAAATGTGCCACGTAGATCCTACAACATGGATTCATTAAATATCATAATTTATTCCACAATAAAGGAATGAAGAATTAATACATGAAACTCAATAATCAGTAAGTAAATTCCCATAATTGTTAATACTTTTGACAGAGAAATAGTCGTGGTATTCACTACACAATGACTTTTTCTTGGAGAAATTGCGATGCAATTTTAGCAGCATAAGGACGTGACATAAGAATTCATAAATATGGTTGATGAGAGAGAAAGGGTTTTTCCATAATATTTACATGAAATGGATGGTAATGAGTCATATAGATTCATTTCCCAATATATGTAATTATATTTAGATTTATAAAACAAAATATTTTCCTGAATGTAAAGGAGGATAGAGAAATCCCTTACGGAATTTAGGCATTGTAATGAGTGTGCATGAGAGGAATTAATGAGAGAGAAAGGGGTCCCTAATCATTAAACAATAAGGATTTAATTTATGGGGAGGAGAGAAATCATACCCTAATGTTTTTATTTGAAAAAAAAGGGCATAACAACACAAATAAATTTGGAAAAAAAGATAAAGGAAGAAAACTATTAATTAGAAGTGTTATCTCAAAGGCTAGGGAGGGGATAGAGAGGGGCTTCTTGGAAGCTTAGGGAACCTTGGGAGGATTCTAGAGAGAGGAGGTAAGAGATTGGTCAGGATCCAAATTCTTGGAGTGAAGATGAAGTGGGAGATTGGGTGGGTTTATAAAGGAAAAAAGAGGGAATTCTTTATCATTTAGGTTTTGGGCCCCACACATTAAACTAATCAAAACCAAAAATCAACCCATGGTTTTTCCCTTGGTTTTTTCAAAAGGAGAGTGGAAAACATTATTTTACAAGTCAAGGGCCCAAATTATTAAAATATTAGGCTTTCTTATATGGAGGTGAGTCACACTCTCAAGGAAAACATTTTAAAAGGTTAAAATATTTTATAAGCCTTGGAGGGTCCACTAAAGATTTTTAAAATAAATAAAACAAACCTAAAATTACATTATTTTAATGGTAAGACATATACTGGACGAAAAAACCTTTTATAGTATTTTATTACATCACAATTGGGTCATTATGATGTCATAAAACACATTATATATTAAAACGATATTTAATTTTTTCCTAAAAATTCAACTATCTTAGAAAATTATGAAAAATTAAATTTTGCATAATTTTGATGTCCTGATTCCAAAAATAATATTAGTTTTAGATAAATAGTTATCTAAATTCGTGAATTTTTACTTTTAAAATAAAAACATACATTTATCGAAAATTCATGGGTTTTGACAAAAAACAGCTTTCAAACTATAATAAAAATTACAATTGTATTCGTAAATATTATACGATCATTTAAATTTAAAAATTAATTTATTAAAAATATTTTAATAAAATTTTATTTAATTTAAAAATCCATTAATTCATAAAAATAGATTTCTTAATTGAATATTAACTAAAAATACTATTTGTGATTTAAGAACTATTTACAAAGTAAAAAAATAAAATGAATGTATATTCATTAATATGTACAAAAATTATGAACATAATCATTATGTTATGGTCTTGTTACATAACCCCTTGTAACACCCACATAAGACCGAAGGGTAAGGTGTGTGATGGTGACAAACTCTTGGGGGTGGCTCAGATAACATTGCTCGAGTGGTAATCTCAATCAACTTCCACTTCTCTCGTAGACGGTTCTATTCAGGCATAACATGTTGAATCTTGGATTGAGCTTGGTCGGGAACAAATCCCAATGATTCCACCTCCATTCCGAGTTCCAAAAAATGGGATTCGTATAGAGAAATTCTACTAGATGAGGCCATCACTTCCTTTGTTTGAGTAAATTGGATTTTTGGAAGCCCTAAATTTATAAAAATCATGTGATCACTGTTCAATGACTATATTATAAATGGTAACAATTCTTAACGGTATTTTTAAATACAAAAACATAAAACCAAGGAAGTACATATTTTATATAACCATTTTACCCAATAAGACATTTAATTAGATTAAGAGGAATTTTCATTAATGAAAGTTTGGATCGTTACAGCTTGCGTTGCACGTAATCATGAGTTCAAATGAACAATAAGATTTCCTTATTATAAAATTATTGTTATAGTCTATTCATTAGTTTAGCAGAAATAAGTTTAACTAACTTATGAAAAGGCATTGTGAATTCTTTGGCTATCAATTATTTATGAAATATATAAATTATTTATATTTATTTTTGATTTAATTACTATTGGTAATTAAACTAATGATATTTATATGTTATATAAAATATTTTTATATTTATCCAATTGATATTTTAATCATAGGGTGTGAATGAACCATATTTTTTGTATAAAAACCTATATTTTTTTAAGGGCAATCATATAACTTTGAGTGGAGTACCCATTTTAAATTAATATCTTGAAAAATTAATAATTTTAATATGAAAACATAAACATTTTATTTTTAATTGGGATAAAATATTTTACTTTTGAATAATTTATGATATTTTCTAATAAAATTCAAGTTTTAATAAATAGTAAAAACACGCTGAATTTTAAGTGAAAATAACTTTTGTCATCGAAATAATTTATATTGTTAAATTATAATATTTAATGGTTTTAAATTATAAATAGAATATATTTTTATCATTAAATATAATTTATGTCATTATAATTAATTTTAAACTGAATTCATATGAAAAAACATTTCAATATTTTGTAATGTTTAAACTTTTAAAAACACATTCTCTCATTCTGACAACGGGATTGATTTTAAATTAACTTATACCAATTCTAAATTTTTAATTTTGAAAAATGGAAACCATATTTGGAATCATAAGATCTAAATTTTCTAAATAGATACCTTTTATTTTTTGGACATTATGAATAGTATCTTTAGTAATTATTTTTATTTACCACGGTTAAAGGGTAAATATGGTAAATAAGGGTAAAAATATAATATTATAATAATATTAAAACTACCCTAAAACGTTTTATAATCCTATTGAATGAGATATTTTCGACCATGAGAATCCTTGAGTCTATTTTAAGACCCCATTGAGCTACTTGGGTGTGATAATGACGGTTTATAATTTTTAATTTATTGTAAAGAGAAATATAACACAAACATGTATCTTTTACTAAAACATTTTTTAATATATGGTTATATAAATTATCTATTTGAATATAAATATTTATTATAAGTTTAAATTAATTTTCTATATCAGGGTATTTTATTTATTGTTTTTTTATATTATATAATTAAATTTATTTATGACATAATGATGATGAAGTGATTACCTTATTAATGAAAGATTCAAATAAATGATATTATAAATATTAAAATAAATGTAATTTGAACCTTTTTATTCCATCCAATTTTCTTTTGGAAGATTATGACATGTTATATTATATTTAATGTGGTTTCTTTGAATGAATAATTTTTTTACAACTTTAACAAAAATCAATTACTAAATAGTGTCAAAATTGAGATAAATGAGTTTTAAAAAAATATATATTATTTTATTAAATGATATAATAGTTCTAAAAATCTAATAATAAAAAAACTGAATTATATAATGATTAAAATGTCATTAATTATCCACTTGTTTTTATTTTGACATTTTTTAGTAACTATAGAAACTATATATTATGAAAATATAAGAAGACATGGTAATAGTTAATATCTTTGACTAAGGGTTAAAGCTAAAAGGTAAGGTTACTTTTGTGGCCAAAACATGTAAAAAAACCTATTGGTTGAGAGGATTTAGACCCATAATCATCTTATCCTTGAAAATTATCACTTTTAATCTATTATAATTCGAAAATAATTTTAAAAAAAATAAAATTTCAAAACATTCCTAAAGTGCCCCTCCTCCCTCTTGTAAAAGGCCACCAGCTCTATCCACTCACTCACACCTCTCAAGCCCCTTGTATCATCCAAATTATTATAAAATAAGCACCCAATATCCCTCCATTCCTCTTATATTCCACACATTGGGCATAAGTCCATCATAAAGAGACCTTTTGTGCAAATCAAAAGGAGATACTCGAAAAAGAGATAATTGTTTTATCATCTCTTTCAAAATTATTTTCTTATTCTACTTCCTCTTCTTATGTTGTTTCCATAATAAAGTAATAAATCAAGTATCATATACATGATTATATTTTATTATAATTATCGTACAACCTTATACCTCATTTTTACCATCTTACAAATAAAAATATCACCATGTGTGCGTACGTACGAGATACCGTCTCCACGTCGTGGTGTAGTTTGTTATTAAACAATAATTTATTTGGATGGATATAATTATGTGTATAATGGATTTATATAATTAATATAACATGATAATTATTATTTATAATTAATATACCATCCAATTCTATATCATTTTACCATTATGTGAATGATATCGTAGCTCGTGTGTAGGTACGGCCTACCATCTCCACGATGTGATGTGATTCATTATACATGATCTTCATTAAAACATGATTATATAAATTAATGGAATGAATAAATAAGATATGTGTTATACTAATATAATTATTTAAATGATATAACTATATCCTAATATGTGTAACATGAAATTACTCGAAAAAAAATTGCATTTATACATCAACTAGTTAATATCCGAATAACGAGTGACAATGAAATGTTACTAACAAACAAATGATAATATAATCATATATGATATCATAAAAATTATTATGATTATGGAATAAGTAAATAACATTATTTAAATAATTATACATGAGGTTTAGATACACATGATGTATATCAGACCTATGGTAAGGGATAATTTTTCAATTTAATTTTTATCCGATATTGTTTATACATAAGTATTTACTGGGGTAAATTTATCATCCACATCCATGTTTCCAAATTATATAATATTATTTCTATTATTCTAAATTTTTTAAAGTTAATTTTACCCTTTTAGGAATTTTTATTAAATGGTATGAAATTAATCTTTTTCATTATTTGGTTTGAGGTACATTTTCACTTTTCTAACAAAAGTACGAGGAGAATGTTTTTTTAACTGATACAGCATGAATGGATTTTTACGGTTTCATGAAACCTTATTTTCATATATATATCTATATAGTATTTAAAGATTATTTTCAACTAAATTATATTCTTTTAAAATTTTGTTGCATTTTGAGAAAAGAAAACATTTTTGAAAAAGGAATGATATTTTCATTAATAATTAATTTCAAGTGTTTTATCAAAATTATGTTCCATCAAAGAAGACGATATTAAATAGGGTTATGTATTAATACCTATTATTACTATGATTTTATTATGTTGGCTATGGAATTATATTTTATATGTATTATGTTATTATGGAATTATTTTTAAGAAACTCATTTTATTTCTTAGGTTATGCTATGGTGAATGATTTATGTTTTGTGGAACATGTAAGAATGATTTAATTATGAGATGGGTGGTACCTATATCTCCATCCAATTCAATGGTAAAAAATATATATTACATGAGATAGATATGAATGTAACGGAAAGTAAATCAGGATCAGTATTACAAATCTGAAATAGCAAGTAACTCAATTCCGTAATGGACTTTATCCGCTATGATAGTCTAGGCTATAAACCTTGGCAAATATGGAAATGATTTTATATTATTAAGTGTATTCCAAAAATAATTCATGTCTTGTGTTTTTAATTTTCATATTATGTTCATTAATTATTATGAAATTTTATCCCATGAAATGATATCATGTTCTTTCATATGCAGGAAAAGACTTCCAAATGTTATGTTCTTATTTATTATGATTGTGATATTATTGATAGTTTCCACTGTTTAAACTTATTGATAATTTGAGCTCACCCTTTCATATGATTCTTTTCCCCAAGTCAAAAATATGGGTATTAAGTATGATATTCCAAAAAGTAATCTAGTTATGAAGAAATAAGCGAGAGAAAATGTTGATGTTTTATGAATTAATTGTTTATGTTTCTCAGTTTCTTAAGACACTATACCTATATGGTCCTCTCATGTATTTATTATATGTTGTAATTTATATATTTCAATTTTTATGTAATATCAATGTATGTAAAGTATGGGTCACTATAGTTGGTATCATAGGAAATGTATAGTTAACCTTTGGAACTAGGTTGAGAAATCCCCAGTAAGAACCCTAAGGAGATGTCTGAGTATAGGATACAATCCTAGTGTTATGGAAATGATCATGAATAACCTAGGATAAATGCTATATTTCCCTAAATTGAAATTTTATTCTTGATTTTTCGGTTTTCCTATTATGATTATAGTTTCTCACACTATGCTTCTTGGTTTTAGTCAATGGTTGGAACCAAAAGAGACTGCATTAATGCTGAATACAATTGGAAATGAAATGATTGTCCCCCTGATTAGCCGAATGTTATGGGATATGGAATGAAAAATCTTGTATCCATTCTCACAGAACTTTATCAATCTATCAATCATGTAGGACATCCAAACGATAAAAGGATGGAGCAACATTCTATTGATTCCTTCATGAGGAAACAACCACCTTCTTTTAGAGGGTCTTTTGATCCATTAGTGGCTGAACAATGGATCCATACCACTAAAAATATATTTTTAGTTCTAAAATGTTTTGAACATGATAAAGTCACCTTATCTATCTATCATTTGGAAGGAGAATCTGATTAATGGTATAATATTATCAAGAATACGAGGAAAATAGATGAAATTGAATCCCGGGAATGGGACAAGTTCAAGAATTTATTTTTCAATAAGTACATTCATCATATTCTTTGAAATAATATGGATAAGGAGTTACTTTAACTTATTTAAAGGGATTATGAATCCATTGGTACCTATGAAGAAAAGTGTACAAGACTTTCAAGGTATTTTTTGAGAATTAGTATCCAATCCGGGAGTAAAAATGATCGATTCTTTAGTGGCTTAAAACCAAGAGTCTAAAAGGAATTATCCATAAGGGTATTTAATAGTTATGAGGAAATAGTTTGTTGTGATATCAAGTTTGAGATAGATATTAGAGTAACACATTAGTCATATGGGTATGATAAGAAGATAAAAATAGAATTAAATGGAAAATCTAAAGAGGAAAATGAAAATAATATAAGTTTGCCCTTATGCTCAAAGTGTGGAAAGAAACATGGAGTAAATTGTATTAAAGGGACTAGTAAATGTTTTATGTATGGAAAATAAGGTCATCGAGTAGTTGAATACTGAAGTCATGGGAAAAAGATGTCTAATGATGTGAATAGAGAAAACGATACAAAGAATGCACCTCCTACACTTCAATGCTACAAGTGCAAGGAAATAGGGAATTATTCTATTAAATTCCCTAATCCAAGGGTTATTGATGATGATAGATGTAAATAAACTCTTAAGGACAAAGGCAAAAGAAATTCACATGCAATCATTATCGACAACATTGAGTATGATAATGAATTGGTGAAAGGTACACTTACCATCCACTCTAAAGTGGAAAATGTTTTATTTGATTTCGGATCCACCCAATATTTTATTTCTGAAGAATTTTCTAAGGTTATGGCCATATTACCTTAATAATTTGATGTTGAGTTAGTGATAATGACTCTTAATGGCACAAAAGTCACATCAAAAGTTTATAATTCTTATCCAATTGAAGTTTATGGGATAGTGCTTCCTGTAAATCTTTTGATCCTTCATATAGTCGAATTTGAAGTGAGTCATAGCATGGATTAGCTTTCTCTATATGGTTATCATATCAATTACCAAAGAAGGAAAGTCAGGTTGCATATTCCAGATCAATCTATGATCATCTATCGGTGTAAGTATGAATATAACCTTCCAATAGAATTTTTTTCCATATTATGGGTTTTTCTTCCTATAAATGATGGTTATTTATGTCAAATGGTTGGAAATAAACTCACATTTAAGAATATTCCCACAATATAGGAGTTTGATGATGTATTTAGAAAGGAATTTCTAGGTTTTCCACCAAATCATGATGTTGAGATTTCAATAGAACTTATATCGGGTTCTATGACTATTCCAAAGAAACCTTATTGAATGGCCCCAATTGAGTTGCAAGAATTGAAGAAGCAACTCCAAGAGAATCTTCATAATTAGTTATATTCCCTATTGTGCCACCTTGGGGAGAACTTTTTATTTTTCTTAAGAAGAGATATGGATCAATATGACTCTGCATTGATTATTGAGAACTTAACAAGATCACTATCAAGAACAAATATCTTCTTCCCTCCATTGATGACTTATTAGACCAACCACACGGAGCTTAATACTTTTCCAAGATTGACCTTTGTTCATGATATCATCAATTAAGTGTCAAAAAGGGGATATACCGATGATGACATTATGTACAAGGTATGAATAATAGGAATTTATAGTGATGTATTTTGGTCTTACTAATGCCCCCTATATTTTGATTATTTTTTGGTTGTCTTTATAGATGATATTATTATTTATTCAAAGAGTAAGGAATAACATGAAGGCCTCCTGATAATTGTACTGAATACCCTGAGAAAAGATAAGATTTATGAAAAACATACCAATAGTGAATTTTGGCTTTAGAAAGTTTCGTTTTTGTGTCACATAATCTCATGAGATGGGATATCTGTGGATCCATCAAAAAGAGATGTTATGGAATGTTTCCCGAGACAAAAAAGTTTAACTGAGATCTGAATTTTTCTTGGTTGGGATGGATATTATCGACATTTTGTGAAATATTTTTCATGATTATCTAATCCACTCACCAAGTTGACTCATAATGGAGTTATGTTCATATAGATGTAAGAATGTCAAGATAATTTCAAATAGCTAAAAAGAAGGATAGTATAACACCCTATGGTTTTATAATAACAAATTGAAATTCAAGAAAGTTTGTTTTAAGTGGATATTTTTAACTGGCCTTTAATCATATTTTTTCTACTTCAATTTTTTGAATTTCAAAAAATGGTCATCTATAATTGTGTTCAGTAAGTTATTTGGGGTCTAATGAAACCAACTTGACTTTCGGTGAATAGTAACATACCTTATGAATAGTAATATGAATAGTAATATGACCCTAATGAATAGTAAATTGTATTAATATTTTATTTTCTTAAGGATTTAAGAGAATGACATCTTGGTTAATTTTTCAATGTGATATAAAAGTAGTTATAAAATTAAAATTGTTAATTTTTTAATTAAGTATGATTCTATTTATAAATTATATTAAAAATATTTATATTTTTTTTTCATAAAATGAAGTTCATTTTTGACTTCAACACGTCAAAAATGGTTTGGGCAAATTTTTGGGATTTTTCTAAAACTCTTGAATTTTTCGATAAATAGTGAAATACAGTAAAATACCGTATATTCAAATTGTTAGTAAAATACACTATTTATGACATCATAAGTGATGTAAGTCCACTTTTTTTAAACTCACATGCCATTATTACTATTTTGCGTGACATGTATTAAGACTATTCATAGTCTTGTGAAAAATATTATAATAATGATTAAAATTATGCAAAATATCTCCCCTCCTCCTCTATAAATACCACCCTCATTCACCTCTTCCTCCCACACCTATAAAGCCTTGAGAATTTTCAAATTTCTACCAAATTCTCTCCACAATATTAATCCCCACGTCCTAGAGCTGCTAGTCTCACCAAAAGTCCAAAACCAAAGGCCTTAAGAAGGATCTGAAGGACAAGAGATCAAGAGGTAAACATCCTCCTTTATTTTGTTTATTTTATTTCATTTTATGTTGTTATTTTTCATTTCTTTTGGATTATGTTGGGATATTCCATTCCATATTCCCCTTACTTCCCATATTATATAAGAATTATTAGAGACCCCTTTTCTCTCCTCAAAATATTTTATGAAATTTTAAGGGACGTCGTTAGGCTACTGAAATTTCATAATGGATTTCTCAACTATTCTTTTATTTTATTCTTATTTCCTCACCTCCTCTTATCAAATAGGAATGAAAGCTCCATGATATATTATATTATATATTTTATCATGTTCATGGAAAATTCATCATCAATATTTATCTCCTCCCCCACTTATTCATGAAATTAAAAATAGTGTCGTGATGTGTCGAATTATAGACACCGTGGACGATGTGATTTATATTTTCATTAATTCATTAAAGGATGCTTATGAAACCATTTTTATGGTTAAAAAAGGTTATAATATATATATTATTTCTCATCCCTGGTTCTGGGATTCTTTTCTACACATGATTTTAATTTATAAAACTAAATGATGTCGTTATTATCAAAGAACCACTAAAATGTTCTAAACAGACATCATTAATGTTTTAAATTATGAATCTCCTTCATTTCATAATTCATATTGATAAATGGAATAATTTATGGATTATAGAAATATGTAAATACCACTCCATTCCAATTCAGGTTTTTCACTTCCAATTGACAAGAACAACAATCCTGAACCAATCATGGAAATCATGTAAAGAACTCACCCAAAAATAGCGCAAGGAACAAAATACTAACAATTAAAAGGTGAAATGATGTAATGAAATGATAATATAAGGTATTATAAAGATAGATATGTTTTTTAAGATATTATTAACACTATTTTAACCATTATAAAGGAGTTTTAAACAATTTTTAAGTAAGACAAGCATGGGGTAAGGGAATTCTTAACCCGATTTCCATTATTTGGGTTAACATCCAACTTCACTATTTATGTAATATTAGAATTGTTTTTGTGATGGGTTTTGTTTATATTGTGTTTAATCATGTATATTTACAGTTTATTTACATATTTAATCCACTATATTAAGTCTCACTTCCATTATATGATATATGTAAGGGGTTTTTCTTTTAAAATCCTCTTTTAAAATTTGGTATTAAAAAATTTAAAATAAATGTTTTTATGAAATTATTCGTTTTGTATTGTTATGTTATGGTTCTTGGGAATTGTTTATGATGAATTTTTTCACCTATATTTCTCTCCAACTCATTGATTATGTGTAAATTGGAGGTCATCTATATGGTTACTCCAAGTGTAACTTTGATGGTTACAAAAATTGTAAGGTAGCCATGAGGGTTACAAATTATAAGGTAGCCTAGAGGGTTACAATATTATGTAAGTAATGTCCCAAGATAAAATTATTATTCTTTTTATGTTCTTATTTTTTTGTGTATCTTGTGTAAATCTCATGTTCCACAAAGTAAGTATACATGAGTGACAAATATGTCTTTTTAAAATGATTTCATACGTTACAAGTGTTCATAGACAAATGTGTTCTTTCTTTCTTTTTATATCCCTTACTGAGATTTTGTGCTCATCCCAAGTTTTTAAATGGTTTTCACAGGTTATAAGTATGTGTATGAAAAACAAGTAATCCAAGTTAAATGTTTTAAGATTAGTCAAAGAAATCATGTTTTATGTGAAAAGTTTTATATTTTGCAAGAAATGAATACTGTTTTTATGGTATTCACTCTATAATAATGTATAATTTTATGAATATATTATATCCCAATTCTCTAAATATATAATGTTGAAAAGATCATAAATGTGAATGGAAGTGAATTCTTGACTAAATTCAAGATTATGTATTTTAATATGGTTGAGTCTTTATAGTTGGTGTCAGAGGATGGTTTAGATAACTTTAGGGGTTAGGATGATGTTAAAAGAATACCATAAATGTTTTTTACTATATAATTAATTTTAAATGTTATAAAATTTAAGTATTACCATGTTGATTTGAATAAAATATGTTTTTTCAGAACGGTTGTATACAGAAGGAACAGGGAAGCTGGAGATGAGAGGCATCGACAGAACGACATCCTTCCGAATCAACATCCCAGAAGAGTAGGGATTGGAACTGAGTAGTTCTTGACAGTAATGGATCAGCTAATGCAAGAAATAAACGGTGGTGTAATACATGCAAGAAACAACTAGAGGCCCAACAATAGAACCTGACAATATTGGAACATTTTACAAGACAACACCCTCCTGCTTTCAATGGATCATTTGACCCAGTAGCGGCTAAATGATGGATTAAATCCCTTGAAAAGATATTTGATGATATGGGATGTTCAGACATTCAAAAGGTAAGTCATTCCATTTATCATTTTGAAGGTGATGCTTATCAGTGGTGGTCAATGGTAATGAATATCGGGGATAAAAGGGATTTTGATGTCGTATAATGGGATGAATTTAAAAGTATTTTCCTCGAAAAATATTTTCCTGAGGTGGTGAGACTTAGGATGGTGATGAAATTCCATGAATTGGAAAAGAATGAGGTATATTCAGTGGCCATGTATGAAGAAAACATCACCCGAATGGTGAGGTATGCTCCAAATCTTATTCTGGATCTTGATAGCAAAATCAACCACTTTTACTTAGGACTGAATCCAAGGTATCGAAGGGCATTGGCCTCCCATGAACTCAAAATTTATGAAAAACTTGTCTGATGTGCTGAGAGGGTATAGATGGAGTTTTTTATGGTCATGTGCATTTTGGAAACAATGAGAAGAGGTGGACCAGATGGTAAGCGATGGGTAAGAATCAAAAAAAGAAATTTGATGGTATGAAAATCCAGTTTCCAATTTGTGAATAGTTTGGAAAGAAGAACCCAGGGGAATGTCTTAGAAAAACTGGGAAGTTCTTTAGATGTGGTAAGTTTGGAAATATTGACCAAGATTGTAATGAAAATTATCCTAAGAATAATCCTAATAAGAAAACTATAAAGTGTTTTAAATGTGAGGAGATAGGACACTATGTAAATGCCTACCAGAAGAGAGATCCAAATGATTCAAAGAAGCCAGACTATAGGCCGAAATGTGTAGTGAGATCTTTTGCGACTACATCAGTAGATGTTGAGCCATCCAATGAAGTTGTACCATATACTTTGTTTGATTACTCAGATTTTTCTAAATTTTTATTTGATAT
Organism: Viscum album; assembly: GCA_963277665.1. Lineage (NCBI taxonomy): Eukaryota > Viridiplantae > Streptophyta > Magnoliopsida > Santalales > Viscaceae > Viscum > Viscum album. The sequence goes on along the minus strand of OY728134.1, from coordinate 625,410,290 downwards.
GGGGTCTTCACATTTTTTCATCTCTGAGATACTTTCTGGTAATTTGGAAATATCACCTCAACCAATGAGACCAGAACTTTTTTTTAAACACCAGGGGGAAATATTATAGAAAAGGGGAATTATAAGACACTTTCAACTGTGGTTCGTGGAAATAATTTATTTGAAAAACTTGTTGTTTTACCATTATTCGAGTTTGATGTTATTCTGGGAATGGATTGTCTTTCTGTTTATTATGCTAAGATTGACTGTAGAGCTAAATAATTTGTTTTTCAGAAATAGTTTCATTTTGTATATAAATAAGAACCCATAAAATTGACAACATATCATGAAGCTAAGAAACTATTAAAATATGGAAATGAAATTTATAACTCTCATATTATTGAAAACAAGGGAACTATTCAGATATATAATGTGTATGTGGTAAATGAATTCCTTGATGTTTTTACAGATGAGTTACCCGGTGTCATACCTGATCGAGAAGTTGAATTCACAATTGACTTAGTTCCTGATGCTAAGCAAATTTCTAAACCCCCATATTGTATGGCTCAAATAGAACTTCTTAAATTGAAAATTTAGTTTCAATATTTTCTTGAAAAAATATTTATTCATCCTAGAACTTCACCATGGGTTGATCATGTTTTATTTGTTAAAAAGAAAGATTGTTCCATGAGAGTTGTCATTGATTTTAAATCTTTGAATAACATAACTATTGAAAACATGTATCATTTTCCTCATATCAATGACTTGTTTTATTTGATCTAGGGGGAATAGTACTTTTCCAAGATTGACTTGAGATTCGGATACCATCAGCTGATGGTGAAGGAGGATGACATCCCAAAAACAGCCTTTCGTACTAGATATGTGCATTATTAATTTGTTGTTACATCGTTTGGATTAACTAATTCCCCTATTGTATTCATGAAACTTATGAATATAATATTTCATGAGTTCCTGGATAAATATATGGGTGTGTTTATTGATTTCATTCTAGTATTTTCTAAAAATAAAGATAAGCATGAAAAACATATATGGGTTGTTTTATAGACCTTAAAGGAAAAGAAACAATATGGAAAATTCAGAAAATGTGATTTTTGGTTGTAATAGATTTTTTTTCTTGGGATCATTGTAAATAATGATGTAAAATAGATTATCCTACCAAAATAAGTGGTTGATGAATGGACAAGACCTATAAATGTTACAGAGATTCACAGTTTTCTTGGGTTAGCATGTAATTACCGACGGTGTGTTAAAACTTTTCACGTTTATCTAGTAACATGAAAAGGGGTTAAATTTATTTGGACAGAATAATGTGATGTTTCTTTTTTAAGAACTGAAGAAGATATTGGTTAATGATCCAGTTTTATCATTACCTTCTTGAAATGGTGAGTTAGTAATATACAGTGATGCTTATTTGAAGGGACTTGTTTGTGTTTTGTTGCAGAATGATCAGGTAATTGCTTATGCTTCAAGACATCTAAACCCTCATGAGTTAAATTATCCCACACATGATTTGGAATTGGATGTTGTGGTTTTTTCTTTGAAAATTTAGAGGCATCATTTTTACAGATCCAAATATCAAATATATACAGACCATAAAAGATTGAAGTATATATTCCCTTAGAAGGAATTAAAAATGATGCAAAGAAGATGGCTTGAACTGATAAAGGATTATGATTTCACGACCAATTATCATCCGGGAAAAGAAAACAATGTGGCGGATTCCTTGAGTTTAAAACATCATGCATCATTAACCATGTTACATTTGTAAAATGATCCCTTGATTAATGATTTTATGAATTTTGATTTAGAAGTTGTTTTTGCAGGGAATACATCTGTTTTGTTTCAGGTTTTGGTGCAGTCATAGCTATTAGACAGAATTAAGTGAGCACATAAGGAAGACTGTGAGCTATAGAAAAAGGTATAATTAGTTAAAATGGGTAAGCTTCCAGAATATAACCTTGATAAATATTGTGTGTTAATATTTGGAAGAAGTTTGTGTGTGCCTTGTGATTCCCAGTTGAAGAAATATTTGTTGTGTGAAGCTCAAAGTTCTCCATTTTCAGTTCATCCTGGCAGTACTAAGATTTAAAAAGACCTTTGGGAGTATTATTGGTGCGATAGAATGAAAATAGATATTGTTTATTTTACCATGAAATGTTTTATAGGTCAATAGGTTAAATCAGAGAGGCAGTTACCGAATGGGATGCTTAATCCTTTACCAATTCCAGAGTGGAAATGGGAGAATGTATCCATGGACATTGTGGTGGGACTACCAAAGAATTCTCGAGGAAACAATGAAATTTGGGTTATTGTTGATCGGATGACAAAATATGCACATTTTATTTCTGTTCGAGATATAATGTCTTTGGATCATCTTTCTCGACTATACCTCAAGAATATTTTCAGGTTACATAGAGATCCTCTTTCCATTGTATCTGTTCAGGATCCCAGGTTCACTTCTATCTTTTGGAAGGTTCTTTAGAAGCCGTTGGGAACAGAATTAAATTTTAGTGAAAATTTTCATGCTCAATCATATGGGAAGTCAGAGAGAATGATTCAGACATTGGAGGATATTCTTCGAGCTTGTTTAATGGACTACCAGGGAAGTTGGGATAAAAATATGTCTTTAGTTGAGTTTTCTTATAATAACATTTCTCATTCCAGTATACAGATGGAACATTTTGAGAGAATTTAATGAGAAGCAGTGTTAGACTCTAGTGTTTTGGAATGAATTTAGTGAAAGAAAGTTGATAGGGCCGGAATTTGTAGAGGAAGTGGCTGAGAAATTGAAGATGATCCAGTAGCACATGAGGACAGATCAGAACATGCAGAAATGTTATGAAGATAACAAAAGGAGATAATTATCATTTGAGTTAGGTGGAAATGTTTTCCTTAAAATCTCTCCTTAGAAAAGTTTGATTCGTTTTGGTTAGAAAGGAAAAATATGTATGAGGTTCATCGGTCCTTTTGAAATCCTGGATAAATTTGAACCAGTTTCATATCGAGTAGCTTTTCCTCTAAGTTTTTCTTAGGTGCACAAAGTTTTTTATGTTTCGATGTTGAGGAAGTATGTGCCAGATTCATCACATGTCTTGATCCTATAAGCAGTTCATCTGGAAGAGTTACTTTATTATGAAGAGAAACCAGTTTAGATTCTTGATCGAAGGGAACAAGTACTGAAGAATATGGTAATCCACCAGGTAAAAGTTTTGTGGAGAAATCACATGGTTGAAGAAGCAACATGGGAGTTTGAAAATGCTATGAGGTAAAGGTACCCTCACTTATTTAATAAGTAAATAAAATTGTGAGGATGCAATTTACAGAAGGTAGGGATAATGTAACACCCCAAGGTTTTCTAAAAATAAATTGAAATACATGATAGTTTGTTTTAAGTATATATTTATAACTATCCTCTAAACATAATTTTGCTGCTTCTATTTTTTGAATTTCAAAAAATGGTTATCTACAATTCTGTTTAGTAAGTTATTTGGAGTCTAGGGGATCCAAAATGATTTTTGGTGAATAGTAACATACCCATATGAAAGGTAATATGAATAGTAATATTACTCTAATGAATATAAAATTTTATTAATATTTTATTTTCTTAAGGCTTTAGATAATGACATCTTGGTTAATTTTTAAATGCGATATAAATGTAGTTATAAAATTAAATTTGTTAAATTTTGAATTAAGTATGATTTTATTTAAAAATTAAATTAATAATATTTGGAAATTTATTGTCATAAAATTGAGTTAATTTTTAAATTATACATGTCAAAAAAAATTAGGGTAATATTTTTGGGATTTTTCTAAAATTCTGTAATTTTCGATGAATAGTGAAATACAGTAAAATACCGTATATTCAATTATCTATAAAATACAATATTTATGACATAATAAGTGATGTAAGGCCACTTGTTTTGAAATCACATTCCATTATTACTATTTGGGGTCACCTAAATTATGACTATTCATAGATTGGAGAAAAAAATTATAATATTGATTAAAATAATGTAAAATACCTCCCCTCCTCCACTATAAATACCACCATCATTACCATCTTCCTCCCACACCTCTCAAGCCTTGAGAATTTCCTAATTTCTGAAAACATTCTTCCCCAATATTCTTCCCCATGTCCTTGAGCTACTCGTCTCAACAAAAGGCCAGAACCAAAGGCCTTAAGAAGGTTATCAAGGAGAAGATATCAAGAGGTAAACATCATCTTTTATTTTCATTCATTTATTTCATTTTATGTTATTATATTTCATTACCTTTGGCATATGTTGGGATATGCCATTCTATATTCCCCTTACTTCCCATATTATGTAATAATGATGAGATACCTCTTTTCTCTCATCAAAATATTTTATGAAATTTTAAGCGACGCCGTTAGGCTGTAGAAATTTCATAAGGGACTTATCAACTATTCATTTATTTTATTCTTCATCCTAACCTCTTCTTATCCAAGAGGCATAAAAGATCTATAATCTTGTATATTTTTTATTTTCTCTTGTTCATGAAAAATTCATCATCAATCTTATTATCCTCCCCCACTTATTTGGGGAAATAAAAACATCACTACTACAAAAACGGTCAAGGGAAGCACCACCTTTTATCAGCGCTAAGAAAAAAGTGATGATAAAGGTAAATCTTTATCAGCACTAATTATAAGCACTGATAAAGGCTCCCTTTATCAGCGATCTTCTTGCACTGATAAAGAAGCCCTTTATCAGTGCTAAAAAGGCAATGATAAAGGAACCTTTTATGAGTGCTAAAATTTTAGCGCTGATAAAACCATAGTCCCATATTTTATAAAATCATGTGCAGAGTATCCTATATTTATCATTCCCCCAAGATCGCTTAGTACTGTACCCCTATGAAAACTCCCCCCCCCCCCGATCTTCTCTTTGTCAGACCTCTGCCGCTAGCCTCACTCTGCCGCTAACTCTACTCCTTATTCTTCCCCTTAAACCCCTTCCACAGATCCTCCTCCCCAAAAACCCTACTTTTCCTCCTCCTCGCTGGACCCTACTCCCCGCGAACCCTACTCCTCCATTTCTCAATTTTTTGTAGCTCTTCCCATGCACCTACCCCTCTAGCGGTTATGCCTTCCCCTCCCGACGTAGCACAGAAGGCTCCCTAGCCGCTCGACCCTTCTTCTCTCCCTCCATCGTGGGTGAGATCTACTATAGGTAAGTCTCCCACTTCTCCTTTTAGGTTTATTTTTGGTAATTTCTCTCCCTTACCTACACGTGTTCATCGTTTTAATTCTCATTTGGCCAATGATTCAATGAATAATTGGTGAATTGTCATTGCACATTCCATATTTGGAATCACGGATCATGCTATGTGAAAATGAGACATGGGTAGTGCTAGTCTTTTTTAGACACACCGTAATCCCCTAGGGACACACCATTCCCCACTTTTGAGAATAGTTTTGAACTATATTTCCTTTTATTTCAGTTTTTTGTGATATTTTGGATCTTACATGGACTAGTATTGGTGGATAGTGTTCCCTTGGTCCATTCCTATGAGGGGTTGATGCAGCTTCATGACCTCGTCCAAGGATATTGGACCCTCTATATATTATTAATGATCAAGGTAGTGTTGGTGAGTTCCATTATTCTTGACTGAGTTGTCTTAGTCCACTTATATGAGGGTTATTATGGAATTAGGTCTCATTCATCAGAACTCATACCCCTTAGTGACTTGGAACATGTATCAATTCAACGGACCCAGAGTGATCCTCATTTCATTCATGTTGTCCCTATATTGGGTTTGTAGAATTGGAATCACTGACACTTACATGGGCATTGATCCCATATAATTGAGGATATTTCAAGTAGGGTATATTGTCCCTCAGCAAGCCTTAGGAATTAACCCCCTCTCTTTGTATAGAGATTTGATATTTCAGATGGTGTATTAGTCCAATGGAGTGTGTATCTTAGATGAACCCTCTCCTCTTTCAATATAATTATTCTATAGTGAGTGGTCTCAGTTCACGTTTATGGGGGTTAGTATGGAATATGATCATGAGCAATGGAACACAGGTCACTTAGTGACCTGGAGCTTGTATCCCTCTGAGAGGCCTGAATCAAACCTTATTTCCAATGTATTTTCCCTATTTTGGGTTTGTTGAATTGGCCTGACCAACACTTACAAAAGTGTCTATCCCATATCTTGGAGGATTATTTTATTAGACTCTAGTATCCTCCCATCAACCCTTGGGCATTTACCCACTATATTTATATCCTGAGATGATATTTTTGATCGGGTATTGTCTGATGGAGTGTATATCTCGAGTAAACACTCTTAATTTCCTATGTGATTATTCTTGGATAGATCTGATGAGTGTGACCTCTAGGATGAGCCTCATCATTGGAATTATAGCTTGGGTAGAATTTCCTTCCAGAGGAGTGTTACCTTGAAACCCTGAGTGGATCTAAAAGTAGAAGTTGTTGAGACATTTTTTGACTCAGAGTCTTTTATGAGTATAATTGGGATATCCTTGGTTATCATTATGTCCCATATCTTGTTTGGAATACCTGTTTTTAGTGACACGAATACTCTCAATGCTTTATGTATGGTCTATTTGGGGTGTCTTATAGGGTATTGTTATACTCACACCTATATGGGATCTTCCCATACATGTCATGTCTTATACAGAAGATCGAAAATTTCACAGAGTCATTTGTGGACTAGGATAAGGTAGATATTAGTTTGGGATACATAGACTAAGGTGTATACCAATGGTGAATTAATATATGTACCCTCCATCTATGTAGGTCCTACATTATATTCCATTTTTTGGTTGGATTTTATTTCAGATATTTTTATTAAATCCACTAATTTATGTTGGTCAATTGATAAACCGACCTCTAGTGGTTTGGGGGAATTCAACATGTAATACTAGGCTTTGGATTTCTATATTTGTGTTCTATGATTATGCCTATGGTTTGAGTTCATATCATAATCTTTTAAGGTAGTGATCTTATGGGATGTAGGGTTAGAAACACCCACCCACAGTAGGTGTGTGATGCAAGTCTCATCTCAGGAGGCACTTTCATTCATAGCTACCACAAAGATATTACATTACTCTAATGAATTTAAAATGATTTTGATGGGTATAGACATATCACATTGAATTTTCTTAACATTCATTCTACAGTTTGAGAGGCAGTTGACGAATAGCCTAGGCAGAGGAAGGAACTGGTGAAAGGAGGTCTGTACAGCACTAAAGTGATGGAGGAGATCAGGGAGCAGCATGCGGTGAATGGACCTTTGGTTTGATTCTACTAATACTACCCCTAAGTAGACCACTCATATATTGGGAAGTTAGTGGTTAGAATCTTGGATAGTTGTAGTCACTAGAGTCATTTTACTAGGAGGCTCCATGAGTGTTTGGAGGTACAATCTATATTCGTTATACTTTTCTTGTAGTAGTATTAGAAATAGGTACAAGAAACTACTTTTCCTAATTTTTTCAATATTTTCTATGTATATGGTAGGCGTTGGTAGAGCCCCATGTTAGTGATGTTTGGTATGAATTTGGACTTTCATGTAAGATGAAAAATTCCACCATCGATATGTGTTCATGATAGGTGATCAAAAAACATGTGGGAAAGTCAGTGACTCCTAAAGTGGTAACTATATATTTTTTTGTAGATGGAGTCCTTTTAATTGTGTGTTTGAGGCCCTTGTTATGTGCTACGGTGCCATAGAAATCCCTGCTTTTAGTGAACTAGTGTGAAATGAAAAGGGTATGTTCTAGGCAATAGGATCTCATAGAGGTTTTGAGTGCGGTTCTATGTACGGGTTTGGGGAAGGTGAGGGAAAGTTATTGCAAATCCTTTAGATGTTAATGAGAGAATTTATGTTCACTAACATAAATTTTGTATTTCTTATATAAATTTGGGTAACAAAGCCTATGATATCCATAGTAATTTTAGATAAACCTAGGTTATATAATCTAAATTAACTGTTCAACCACTTTTGAAGATAATTACTTCTGCATGTTTTGGTGCTCCAAACCTTGAGGCTGAAAAAGTCTCTCTAGCAGCTACTACTGCTGCTTATCATAATGTAGAGCAACAACAAGTTTATAAACCTGTTGCTGATCGTAGTGTTGAGGTTCAATAACCATCAGCACATTCCATTACTACAATTTCAAATGAAAATATTGATGACGTTGATATCGATGAAATGGTTGTGGATGAAGGACCGACGTCGCAGAAAACACAGGTGCGTCGTTGTTTGACGGTGTTAGCCAAAATTCTTAAGGAAAAAAGAAAAGGAATAAAATTTGATGTTGGATGGAATGCATGAGGCCAACATGTGAATCCCAAGAAGGATATGTTTAGTAGTTACATTAGAATTGTCACTTGGAAACACATGCCAATTGACATAGATTCATGGCACCATGTTGTGTCCAGGCTGAAGGCTATGATCTGGGATGAAATTATGATAACATTATGATATTATTTCTTTAATTTACTTGCAATAAAATAATGAAACAGTGTCTTACTCTTCACAATCTTTTGTAGAGTACATTTATAATATATGATTCAAAAAATAATTATTTACTAAGGCTTGTAGGAAGGATTCATCGAGGTTTTCTCACTATTCTAACAAAATTTCACTTGAAAGATTCCAAAGGTAAAATAAACCCACACCCACCCCTTATCTACCATCACCTAATATCCCAAGAAGCATGGGATTCATTTATTGGTTGGCGTGGGGATGGGAAGTTTCAAGTACATTGTGGCAGATAATACATTTTTTGAGGATATTTTTATTAATCACTTTGATTGTCAATATTTCATTTATGAAACAACAACTTAGTAGTGAAAATAAGGAATTTGCATCAAAACCAACATACCCCTATCGTAATGCAAGGATGGGGTACGCTTTACTAGAAAAGAAAATGGTGCGTATTTTAAATTTACAAAAATATTGTTAGGTTCCATGAAACAACATCATAATTATCTTTCTATATTTATATGTACATTGATGAGTCTAAATCCAAATACACTCCCATCCCACATCATGTGATATGGAAGGAGGCACGTGTGAATAAGGAAGGGAAGCTAGTAGATGAAAATACACAAAAATTGTGGGAAATATGTGTAAGTATGACATGATTAAAAGTTTTGTTTTAAATTGATATTTCATAATAATAATTACTTATTTTACTATATTAAATAGTCATAGGAATTAGATACTCATGTAGAGGATGCAGACCTATTATCGGCAGCTTTGAAGTGGCCAGAACAATACAGTCATGTCAGAGGTGCGGGGTTTGGGGTGACCCCCCGAGTATATTTTGAGAAAAAAAACAAGAGGATGATAGAGATGAATAAATGAAACGAATTATAGAAAGACGAGAAACTCTTGAAGAATGATTTTAAATGGTAGGGAGAGTTTCTAGACACTTTTATGGGTGGGAAGAAAGGAGAAGACACAACTCAGGAACAACCAGTGCATGAAGATCCTGCCCCACCCCCCACCAGCTTTGAGACGAGCCATTTCCCTCAAAGAGTTGTCTTATCCGTGGTAATAAATATTCTAATAATTATTCCCATAAAATGTTAATCAGAAAACACTGATACTTTTCTTATACTGATCTTTTATAGGGTGATAATGACTCTGATTTATATCTGTCAACACCCACCTATCACCATGTAGTGAGGTCTATGGTGTTCAACATCCTAGAGGACAAGCTGCATAATAAACCTCTTCCAAAAGATCATATGAAAGTGATGATTACTGTAGCTCATGAGACAATTGTAGAGCTACCTATTCTACTTGATGACAATGATATTCATATGGTCGAAAAGGATATTGGGACATTCATTTCATGGCTGTCAAAACTTGTAAGAGTACATGTGGATAAAGAGGTATTTATTTCCATCTTTTTCAAGCTATGCATTTAACAATTAATGAAAAAAGGTTTGAACCAATGAATTTTATTACAAATGGAGAAAGGGAAGGGGTGGAAAGAAACATGGGATCAAAATAATCTAATGGATCGACCAACCGATCCCAAAGAGCTACTGAAATCACAATAACACCACCTATTCTCTATCCACATTTACTTGCATTGAAGATTCATGTGGATGCGAAGATAAAAAACGGTAGTATTCATATAGTTGTTATTGAAAGTAATATATATTGAGAGGAAATTCAATATTTTTCTACTGCTAAAAATGTAAATGAGATCCTTGAATATGGTTGTCTAGGCGGCACAGTTTTAAATTTATATATGAGGTATGTTTTCATGGATTAATTTTATAAAAGTTGATATAATGTGATAATTATTACTAAATGCATTTTATATTATTGGCAGGCATATATATGAAAGACAGTTGAAGGGATTTTCCTATGAGCCAAAATTATGACTCGTTAGTCCTCATTCCACATCAACACGACTAACAAAATTAGATTTGTCAAAAAAGGATTAATCAGTGAAAGGCTTGATGAAAACATTTGAAAGAAAGATTATGGATGACAAACTCTTCCTAATACTATCCATTTATGGGTACAAATCTACGATTAAAGCAGATCAATTATATTTTCACTTATTTTATTACTTATTCCTTTTTGTGTTTTTAGGAAACATTGGATGCTAATTGCGGTGAACTTGGATGCTCCAAAGATTTATTTTCTAGATTCAAGGCAAGGATATCCAACAAACCGACCACACATGATGGATTTTGTGAATCTGTAAGACACTACATCCTACGTTTTAGGTCTAAACATCATGTTATATAATTTATATCATCTTTTACTGAGGATTCTGTTATAATAGTGGGGTGTATTAATATCGTCTAAAATAAGGAATGAGGATAGAGGATAATCATAAGTAGGTGAGAAAATACTACGTCTGGACTAGTATTAAGGTATATATAATAAAATTTCACCATCCAAACATAGATCAAAACAAGTTACATATTCTATTAATGATCAATGTTTTTGCAGTGTCCAAAACAAACAATCTATAATGATTGTGGTTATTATGTTTGTAAATTTATGAGAGATATCGTTTTCCATCAAAAAACTAGTATCCCTAAATAGGTATTTTAAAAAACAACTTCTATTTCACTTAAATTTTTTATTAATTATTTATTTATATATTTTTCAGTACTAATAGGACTGTCGAAAATCCTCATATTCAAAAGATGATATAGATTGGTTCAGAAAAGAGTGGGATGCATACATGATGGAGGATTGTACACAAAAAGCATGAAGATCTGACTTGGGGACGTGTACAATTAGCGGCCATTTTTTAGAGTGGTTAAAGAGATCAAAAGATGAAACATTGTTGTATGTAAATGTTCGTAAGAAAATTGTGATTGTTAATAAATAATACATCATTTCTACAATGATTCATTTTCCCATTTTAACAGATGAAATTCACCAACAACATGTAAGAATGATGAAACACTTTTCTTTGGGCTTTGTATAAGAAAAATAGTAAAATCTCCAAAATTCCTTTATATCCAACCAAACGCATTTGGATTGTGTTGATACTTTAGTAGAACAATAATTGGGTCAATTTTGACATGTACGAGTCAACCTCGCTTCAATACGAGGCATGGTGTGGCCGGTATCACTCAAAGTGTCACTCTTTTGTTTAAAATGGACAGAATTTTAAGTCAAAACAACAACTGACATATGGAAAACTGACCAAACACATTCGTATTGTGTTGATACATTAGGAGAATGATCCATGGGTCATGTGTGATGTGAAAAAGTCAGCCCCGCCTCAATACGAGGCACAGTGTGGCCGGTATCACTCAAATTGTCTCCCTTTTGTTTAAAATGGACAGAATTTTAAGTGAAAACAACAACTAACGTATAGAAAACTGACCAAACACATTTAGATTGAGTTGAAACTTTAGTATAACGATCCATGGTTCATATGTAATGTGTAAAAGTCAACCCTACCTCAATATGAGGCACGATGTGCCCGGTATCACTCATAATGTCAGTCATTTGTTTAAAATGGACAGATTTTTAAGTGAAAACAATATCTAACATATGGAAAACCAAACAAATGCATTAATATTCTGTTTATACATTATGATAATTATATACGGGTCATCTGTGACATGTAAGAGTCAATGCCACCTCAATATGAGGAACCTTGTGGCCAATATTACTCAAAGTGTCACTCTTTTGTTTAAAATGGACATAATTTTAAGTGAAAACAACAACAGACATACGTAAAACCAACCAAATGCATTATCATTGTGTTTATACATTAGTATAACGATACATGGGTACTTTGAGATGTGTAATATTCAACCTCTCCTCAATCGGAGGTACGGTGTGTCTGGTATCACTCAATGTGTCTCTTTTTTGTTTAAAATGGACAAAATTTTAACTGAAAACAAAAAGTGACATATGTAAAATAAACCAAACGAATTTTAATTGTGTTGATACTTTAGGAGAACAATACATGGGTCATATATAATTTTTATGAGTCATCCCCGCCTCAATATGAGGCACTATGTGGCTGGTATCACTCAAAGTGTCACTCTTTTGTTTAAAATGGACAGAATTTTATGTGAAAAGAACAACTGACATATAGAAAATTGACCAAATTAATTCAGATTGTATTTATACATTAATATAATGATATATGGGTCATTGTTTATGTGTAAAAGTCATCCTTAGCTCAATCTGATGCACGGTGTGGCCGGTATCACTCATAGTGTCTCTCTTTTGTTTAAAATGGACAGAATTTTAAGTGAAAACAAGAACTAACGTATGGAAAACTAACCAAACGCATTCAGATTGTGTTGATACTTTATGATAACAATACATATGTCATTTTTGATGTGTACGAGTCATCCCCTCATCAATATGAGGCATGGTGTGGCTGGTATCACTCAAATTGTCTCTCTTTTGTTTAAAATAGACAGAATGTTAAGTGAAAACAACAATTGACGTACTGAAAACAAAACAAACGCACTCAGATTGTGTTAATACTTCAGGATAATGATCCATGGGTCATTTTGGATGTTTATGAGTCAACTTAACCCCAATATGAGGCATGGGGTGGCCAGTATCACTAAAATTGTCACTCTTTTGTTTAAAATGGACAAAATTTTAAGTGAAAACAACAACTGGCATATGGAAAATGGACCGAACGCATTCTGATTGTGTTGATACTTTAGTATAAAAATACATGGGTAATTTTTGAGGTTTAAGAGTTAAACCCACCACAATATGAGGCATGGTGTGGCTGGTATCACTCAAAGTGTATCTCTTTTGTTTAAAATGGACAGAATTTTAAGTGAAAACAACAACCGACATATGTAAAACTGACCAAATGCATTTTTATTGTGTTGATACATTAATAAAATGATACATGGGTCATTTTTTACATGTACGAGTCAACCTTGCCTCAATCTGAAGCACGGTGTGGCGAGTATCTCTCAAAGTGTCTCTCTTTTGTTTAAAATGGACTTAATTTTAAGTGAAAACAACAACTGACGTACTGAAAACAAACCAAACACATTCAGATTGTGTTTATACATTAGGATAATGATACATGGGTCATTTGGGACATGTACGATTCTACCCCACCTCAATATGAGGCACAGTGTGGCCGGTATCACTCAAAGTATCTCTCTTTTGTTTAAAATGGACAAAATTTTAAGTGAAAACAACAACTAACGTACGGAAAACTGACCAAACACATTTGGATTGTTTTTATGCTTTGGAATAATTATCCACAATTCATTTTTGTTGTTTACGAGTCAACCCCGCCATAATCAGAGGCACGGTGTGGCTGGTATCACTCAAAGTGTATCTCTTTTGTTTAAAATGGATAGAATTTTAAGTGAAAACAACAACTAACGTACGGAAAACCGACCAAATGCATTCGGATTGTGTTGATACATTAGCATAATGATCCATTGGTCATTTGTGACATGTATGAGTCAACCTCTCTTCAATCCAAGGCATGGTGCGGCTGGTATCACTCAATGTGTCTCTCTTTTGATTAAAATGGGCAAAAGTTTAAGTGAAAACAACAACTGATGTACAGAAATCCCCCTTCCTACCATACACACAAAAAGAATTCATTTTTTCCTAAAGAAACACCTACTATTAAAATAAACACTCTTCTAAAACCATTTTAAAAATACCAATGATCTTAAAATCCATGAAACTCATTCCATTAAAACCATTAAATCCCCCACCCCCTAGACACCACCCCACCCCCCCTGAACACCACCCACCCCTTTAGACACCCCTACCACCTGGACACCCCCATGGATAGCCCCCCTCCCCCACCACCATGGACACCCCCCCACCCCACCCCCTGGACACCCCCAACCCCCTGGACAACCCCCACCCTCCTAGACACCACCCCACCACTTGGACACCCCCACCCCCATGGAAAACCACCCCCACCCCCTAGAAACCACTCACCCCCTTAGAAAAACCCCCCAACCCCTGGACCGCTCCCACCCCCCTGGACACTACCCCACCCCCTAAAAACCCCCACCCCCTGGACACCCCCACCCCCTGGAATGCCCCCCCAACCCACTGGACACCACCCCACCCCCCTGGACAGCCGCCCCACCACCCTAGACATCCCCAACCCCCTAGATGACCCCTACCCCCTGGACTCCCCTTCCCCTCCTAGACCCCACCCCACCACCTGGACACCCCCACCCCCTGGATACCCCCACCCCCATGGATAGCCACCCCCACCCCTGGACACCACCCACCCCCCTTGGACAGCCCCCAACCTCCCGGACCCCCCCACCCCCTGGTCCCCACCCCACCCCTGGAAACTACCCCCACCCCCTGGACACCACCCCACCCCCTTGACACCCCCACCCCCTGGACACCCCCACCCAACCACCTGAACACCTATCCCCCCTCCCCTGGACACCCCCAAACCCCCTGGATGACCCCCCACCCCTCCTATACACCACCTCACCAACTGGACACCCCCACCCCTGGACATCCCCACCCCCATAAACAGCCACCCCCACCCCTTGAACACCACCCCACCCCCTTGGACACCCCCCCCCCAACCATTTTGACCACCCCCACCCTCTGTACACCACACCACCCCATGGACACCCCTACCCCCTGGACACCCCCACCCCCTAGAACCCCCCCCCCCCAACCCCCTGTACACCACACTACCCCCTGTACACCACCATGGATAGCCCCCCACCAACCTGGACAACACCCACCCTCCAGGACACCCCCATCCCCCCAGACACCTCCACCCCCTGGACACCCCCTACCCCCCTTGGACAACCAACCTAAACCCTTGAACCCCCCAACCCCCTGAATTCTAAATTGAATCTTTTATGTAATTAAGTAACTTATGAATTATGTGTTAATGGTGTCTGGGTCTAGTTTTTGTATGTGTATACCTTTTGTAATTAATTTATGAATTATTTGTTAATTTTGTATGGGTATACTTATTGATATGCTGATTTTTTGCAGGTCTTATTTGTGTGTCCCTCTACAGAATTTTATGTTAAAGCAGGCAGGGCTTTTATCAGCAGTTTTTTAGCACTAATAAAGGGAAACTTTATCAGCGCTAAATAAGTACTGATAAGTGATACCTTTATCAGTGCTAAATAAGCACTGATAAGTGATCCCTTTATCAGCGCTTTTTTCGCCCTGATAAATAAGTACTTTATCATCACCTTTTTAGCACAGAAAAAGGCTCCCTTTATCAGCGTGTTTTTAGCAATGATAAAGGATCCATTTATCAGCGCTTTTTTAGTGCTGATAAAGTCTCCCGTTTTCAGATCTTTTTTAGCACTGATAAAGGCCCTCCCTTTATCATCACTGATCTTTACAGCTCTTTTTAGTGCTGTTAAAGCCCGTTTTGAAGGCTGATAAAGCCTATTTTGTAGTAGTGCATTTTCTGTGATCTGTCAAATTACCAACATCGTAGATGATGTTAATTCAATTTGATTTAATTATGTAAATTATGGCCGGGAAACCATTTTTATGGTTGAACCAGGTTATAATATATATATATTATGTCTCATCCATGTTTCTGGAATTCTTTTTTACAAATGGTTTTAATTTATAAAACAAAATGATGTCGTTATTACCAAATTACCAATAAAATGATCAAAACAAACATCATTAATGTTTTAACATATGAATCATCATTATTTAATAATTCAAATTGATAAATGGTATAATTTAGGGAGTCTAGAAATATTTAAATACCACTCCATTCCAATTTTGGAGTTTCAATTCTAATTTACAAGAACAACAATCATGAACCAATCATGGAAATCATGTAAAGAACTCACCCAAAAATAATGCAAGGAAAAAAATACTAACAATTAAAGGGTGAAATTATGTAATGAAATTATCCTATAATGTATTATAAAGATTTATATGTTTCTATAAGAAGCTATCTGCACTTTTTTACCCATTATACAATAGTTTTAAACAAGTTTTATGTAATACAATCTCGAGGTAAGGGAATTCTTAACCTGATTTCCATTCTTTGGGTTTACATCCTACTTCACCATTTATATGGTATTAGAATTTTTTTGTGATGGGATTTGTATATATTATGTTTAATTATGTTCATTTACAATTTATTTACATATTTCATCCACTCTATTAAGTCTCACTTTGATTATATGATATATATAAGGGGTTTTTCTTTTAAAATCCTCTTTTGAAATTCTGTTTTAAAAAATTTGAAAGAAATGTTTTTATGAAATTATTCATGTTGTATGATTGTCTTTTGGTTATTGGTTAGAATTTATGATGAACGGTGGGACCTATATTTCCCTCAAATTCATTGGTTATGTGTAAGTTGGAGGTCATCTATATGGTTACTCCAAGTGTATCTACAATGGTTCCACAAATTTTAAAGTAGTCATGAGGGTTTCAAATTAAACGATAGCCGAGAGGGTTACACGATTATGAAAATAATTCACCAAGATACCTTTATGATTCTATTTATGTTCTTTTGTTTTTTTAGATCTTTTGTAAATCTCATCATTCACAAATTAAGTATATATGGGTGAAAATTCTGTCTTTTGAAAAGGATTTCATACGTTACGAGTGTTCATAGACTAATGTGTTATTTCATTCTTTTTATAACCATTACTGAGCTTTTGTTCTCATCCCATGATTTTAAATGATTTTCAATGGTTATAAGTATGTGTAAGGAAAATTAGAGATCCAAGTTAAATGTCTGAGGATTAGTCAAATAAATCATGTTTTATGTGAAACATTTTATATTTTGTAGGAAATGAATACTATTTTTATGGTATCCACTCTGTTATAATGTGTAATTTCCTGAATGTATTATGTCCTAGTTCTATAAATCTATAAATTTGAAAAGCTCCTCAATGTTAAATGAAGTGAATTATTGACTAAATTCAATATTATGTAATATAATAAGTTTGGGTCCTTATAGTTAGCTGGTGCCCCTATTCTCACACAACCTTCTTGTGGAGAAATATTTGTGATCTACAATGATGCATCCAAGAATGGTCTGGGATGTGTTCTCATGAAAAGGGATATGGTGGTACCTTAAGCCTCATGGCAGCTGAAAATCCATGAGGAAAATTCCCTAACTCATGATTTGGAGTTAGTTTTCATAATCATTTCATTAAAGATATGAAGGCATTATCTTTATGGTGAAAAGTGTGATATTTATACTGATCATAAAATTTTAAAGAATATTTTCACACAAAAGGAGATGAATACGTGCCAAATAAGATGTTTGGAGTTGACTAAGGATTACAATTTCTCAATACATTACCACCCTGGGAAATCGAACATGGTGGAAGATGCTTTTAGTCAAAAAGACCATGCTAGTCTATCCATGATGAGGATAACAAAAGATCCAATATTTATGGATTTCCAAAGGATTGATCTTGAAATTTTAAAGGAAGGGGGAAAATATTATCATTATCAAATGAATTTTCACCCAACAATACAAGGGAATATTAAGGAGGCATATAAGAAAGATGTAGATCTACAAAAGAAGGTGAGAAATTTTCCTAAATTAAACCTTGATTGTGAAAAAATAAGGTTAAATAACCGGGTTTGTATTCATCCCATACTATAATTAAATAAGTATCTATTGGTTAAGCCTTATATTTCATCATTATATAATAACCCTAGAAGTTAAAAGATGTATAAGTACCTAAAAGAGTATTTATAGTGGGATGGCATGAAAATAGATGTCGTCGAATATGTCTCTCGATGTTTTGTTTGTCAGAAAGTTAAGGCAGAGAGACAGAAGTCTAAAGCCTTGTTTCAACCATCACCCATACTGGGATGGAAGTGGGAAAACTTCACTATGGATTTTTTCCTTGGACATCCCATAACATCAAAAGGTAATAATTCTATCTAGGTTGTTGTTGATCTCTTTATGAAGTTAGAACACTTCATTGCTATTAAAAAGGATTTCTCTCTTGATCATCTTTCTCAAATATAAGTAAAGGAAGTTGTAAGATAGCACGGACTACTGCTTTCCCTTATATCTTATAGGGATTAGAGTTTTACCTCAATGTTTTTGCAGAGTATTCAGAAATCCTTGGATACAGAGTTATGTTTCAGCACTGCTTATCATCCTCAGACAGACGGTCAGTCTGAGAGGGAAATTAAAACACTAGAAGACATGTTGGGAGCTTGATCTATGGATTTCAAAGTTGGTTGGGATCAAAATATACCATTGGTGGAATTTTCTTACAATAATATCTTTCACTATTGTATTCAGATGGATTCTTATGAATCCCTATATGGAAAAAAGTGAAAAACTCCAACTTTGTAGGATGATGTTGGGGAAGGAAAGCTATTAGGACCTGATCATATTGATGAAATTGCATAAAAGGTAAACTCTATTAAAAAACTCATAAAAGAATCTCATATTCATCAAAATAGTTTTGCTAAAAATTGAAGAAAATACCTAGAGTTTGATGTGGGTGATAAGGTGTTTCTACAAATATCTCTCAAGAATAGATTAATGAGATTTGGAAAGAAGGGCATGTTGAGCCCTAGGTATATCAGTCGTTTTGAAATTATAGATTGTGTTGGGAAGGTATCTTATCAATTAGAACTTCTACCTAATCTCTCTCAAGTTCATGATGTGTTCCATGTATCTCTATTGAGAAATTACATACCTGATCCATCCCATGTACTAAGTCATACCACTGGAGTAAGGTCTTTCTTATGAAGAACAGCCGATAGAGATTCTGGATCATAGTGAAAAAGTTATATGAAACAAGACCACCCACATGGTTAATGTTTTATGTTGGAACAACCAATTTGAAGAAGCTACATGGTAACCTGATGATATGATAAGGGATAGGTATCCTCATCTGTTTGTTTCTAAGTGATGAATTTTGAGGGTGAAATTTAGTTTAAAGGGGGTATAATGTAACACCTGGATATTTGTATGAAATATTTTCTTTAAATAATATTTATTTTTGAGTTACTTTAATTGCACGCAATAGTGAGTTTAAAAGAACCACGATATTCATTTAGTATAAAATTATCATTACAGCCTAGTCATTAAGTTAGCGGGAATAAGTATATGTAACTTATGAAAATGCATTGTGAATTATTTGGCTATCAATTATTTATGAAAAATATAAATTAGATATTTTTATTTTTGAGTAAATTACTCTTTTTAATGAAATTAATGAGATATATATTTTATATAAAATATTTTTATATTCATTCAATGGATATTTTAATCATATGGTGTGAATAAACCCTATTTGATGTATGAAAACCTATATTTTTAAGGGTAATCTTACGCCTTTGAATGGAGAACCCCTTTTATGTTAATATTTTAACACATTAATAATTTTAATAGGATAACATAAAATGTTCTTTTAAATTGGGATATAAAGGGTTACTTTGGATGAATTTTTGATATTTTCTGATAACATTCATGTTTTTATGAACAGTAAAAACACACTAAATTTTAAGTGAAAAACACTTTTGTCATCGAAATAATTTATATGGTTAACTTATAATATTTAAAGGTTTTAAATTATAAATACAATTTATTTTTATCATTCAATATAATTTTTTTCATTAGCATTAATTTTACATTGAATTCCAATGAAAAAACATTTTAATCTTTCACGTTGTTTTAACTTTTAAAAACATGTTCTCTCATTCCGATAATGGGATTGTTATTAAATTAATTTATGAAAATTATATGTTTTGAATTTAGAAAATGCATTCCATATTTGGAATCAAAAGTTACAAATTGTTTAAATAGGTACCTTTTATTTTTGTACATTATGAATAGTAATTTCAGTAATTATTTTTATTTACCATAGTTAAAAGGTAAATCTCATAAGTAAGGATAAAACAAATAATATTATATTAAAATAAAACTACCCTAAAACGTTTCCTATTCCTATTTTATGATATATTTCTGACCATGATCATCCTTGGGTCGTTTTTAGGACCCCATAGAGGTATTTGGGTGTGATAATGGCCTTTTTGATTTTTTATTAAAGTAATGAGAAATATTACATAAAAATTTATTTTTACTAAAACATTTTTTAATATAGGGTTATATAAATTATTTCTTTGACTATAAATGTTCATTATAAAGATAAAAAATATTTCCTACATCATGGTATTTTATTTATAATTTTTATACATTAAATAAAAATATTTATCTATGACACAATGATGATGCATTGATTAACTTATTATTGAAAGATTCAAATAAATGATATTATAAATATTAAAATAAATGTAATTTGAACATTTTGATGTCATCCAAGAATTTTATGGATGATAATGAAATTTTCTTTTTGAGTTAATGTAGTTTTTTTGAATGAATGCATTTTTTATGACTTTAAAAAAAATCAATTACTAAATATTTTTAAAATTGACATAAATGAGTTTTTAAAACAGATACTATTTTATTAAATGATATAATAGTCCTAAAATCTATGATTCAACCAACTAACTTATATAATGAGAAAAGTTTCTTTAATGATCCGATTTTGGTTCTATTCACATTTTATAGTAACTATAGTAACCTTATATTATGGAAATAAAGAAGACATTGTAAGAGTTAATGTTTTTAACTAAGGGTTACAGCCAAAAGAAAAGGTTAATTTTTTAAATTAAACTTTTCTAAAACCTATTACTTGATATTATTTCGACCCATATTTATCATATCCTCCAAATTGATTAATTAGAAACTATTATAATTAAAAAATCACTTTATAATAAAATAATATTTCAAAACTTTCCAAAAGTGCCCCTCCCTCTTATAAATGGCCACCACCTCTACCCACTTACTCACACCTCTCAAGCCCCTTGAATCATCCAAATTAAATTAAAAGAAGCTCAAAAAATCCCTCCATTCATCTTATAGGGAACACATTGGATATAATTCTATCATAAGGTTACCTTTTGTCTAAATAAAAAGGAGATACTCGAAAAAGAGGTAATTGATTTATCACCTCTTTCGAAATTGTTTTCTTCTTCTACTTCATCTTCTTATGTTGTTTACATAATAAAGTAATATATTCCTTATCTTATATATTCTGAGATTTTATTATAATTATGGGACAACATTATACCTCCTTTTATTCATCATATGAATAACAATATCACTATGGGTGTGTATGTACGACTTACTGTCTCCACGTCGTGGTGTAATTTTTTATTCAACAAAAATTTGTTTAGATGGGTATATTGATGCATATAATAGATATAAATAATAATTATAACATGATAATTATTTTTTATAATTAATATACCATTCAATTACATATCATTTAACCATTAAGTGAATGATATTGTCGCTCGTGTGTATTTACAACCTACTTTCTCAACGATGCAATGTGATTCATTATACATGATCTTCATTAAACCACAATAATATACATGAATATAAAGAATATATATGATATATTTTATATTAATATCTTTATATAAATGATATAACTATAAACTAAGAAGTGGAACATGAACTTACCTGATAAAACTTGCATGTGAACATAATGCAATTAATATCCGAATAACGAGTGAAAATGAAATGTTACCTAAAAATGGATGATAATATAATCATATATGTTATCATAAAAATGATTATGATTATATAATATGTCAATAAATTTATTTAAATCATTAAACCTTAGGTTTTGATACAAACGACGGATATCAGACCTAAGGTAAGGGATCGTTTTGCAAACTAATTTTTATCCGGGATTGTTTATACGAAAGTATTTACTTGTGTATATTTATCACGCACATCCATATTTATTGATTATCCAATATTATTCATTTTATTATAAAATTCTTAGAAGTTAATTTTACCCTTTGGTGAATATTTATTAAGTCGTGTGAAAGGAATCTTTTTTCATTATTCGATTTGTGGTACTTTTTTTACATTTCTATCAAAAGTACGCGGAAAATGTTTTTTTATCTTATACAGCATGAATGGATTTCTACGGTTTCAGGACACCTAATTTACATGAAGCATGCTCTAAAATATTTGAAGTTTATTTTCAACTAAAATATTTTCTTTCAAAATTGCATGAAATTTTGAGAAAAGAAAACCTTTTTTAAAAAGAAATGATATTTTCCTCAATAATTAAGTTCAAGTGTTTTATCGAAATTATTTTCCATCTAATATGACACTATTTAAACCGTGTTATGTTTTTATCCCTATTATTACTATGATTTTATTATGTTAATGAAAAAATTATTTTTTATATGGATTATGTTATGATAGAATGATGTTTAAGAAACCTATTTTAATTCTTCGCTTATGCTATGATGAATTATTTTTGTTTTTGTGGAACATGTAAGAATGATTTCATTATGAGTTGGGAAGGACCTACATATCCCTCCAATGAATTTTATAAATATTTATATCTCATGATATAGACATGACTGGTATATCAAGTAAATATGGTTCAGTATTCTAGAGCTGGAATGACAAGTAACCCGGTTCAGTAATAGACTTTTGCTGCTATGATAGTCTTGGCTATGAGACTTGGCTAATATGGAAATGATTTTATTGGCTGATGTGTAAGCAAAAAAACTTCATGTATTATGTTTTTACTTTTGGGATTTTGTCTTTTAATTTTTATGAACATTTATCCCATTTCATGATATCATGATCTTTCCTATATAGGACAAGACCTCCAAATGTTATGTTCTTATGTCTTATGATTGTTAGATGATTGATATTCTCCCTTGTTCACCCTTACTGATAATTTGAGCTCACCATTTCATATGTTTAATTTCCCTAGGTCAAAAAGATGGGTATTAAGAATGATATCCAAAAAAAGAGTCTAGTTATGAAGAAATAAGTGGGAGATAATGTAGATTTTTTATGAAATAGTTATTTATGTTACCTAGTTTCTAAAAACACTACACATATACAATCATTTCATGGATTTATTATATGTTGTAATAAATATACTTCAATTTTGAAGTAATATCAATGTATGTAAAGTATGGGTCCCTATATTAGGTGTCACATTTAGGGTTTTTAATGAATTAGAATAAAAAATTAATGGTCTGTACCATTGAGAAAATCTGGGGCACTGAAATGTCCACTTCTTAAGAGAACTCATCCCCAAGCTACCCTTTTAAGGTTAGTTGTATTTCATATGAGAAGAGTTTTGACAACTATTCATGTACATAATTTTTCTGCTCCCATGTCTCATCTTGTACATATTTGTGATTCCATAACACCCATATTAAAGGAACTAACCCGGCATGAAGAACCTTCATGATAAGATCAACGATACATGTTTAATGATCCTTGAAGGACGCTTCTGCCTCCACTCAAAATACTCAGGGTAAACCAAATGAGATGGGTCAGCATGATACTTTCAAGGATGAGATACATGGAAGATATTGTGCATGGTATGGTACATATGAGGTAACATCAACTGATAGGATATCATCCAAACTCTATCCATTATCTCGAAAGGCCTGACATATCAAGATGATAACTTTCACTATATCATGATTCTGCTATGTCCCCATCTCGATGATACATGTAGAAATACATAATGTACCACCACAAAATCTGGAGGTCTATGATGAAGATTGGTATAGGAATTCTTCCTAGACTGACCTATAGACTTACGCTTCTGAATCAGTTGGAATGCCTCTACAGAATCCTGAAAAAGATGAGGAGACAGTAGAGCTACCTCACCTGACATAAGCCAACATAGAGCTGAACACTATGGTTTTCCATATAGGGCCTTATACGAAGCCATCTGAATTATTTCTAGAAAACTATTTTTGTAGGAAAACTCAACCAGTGGAATATTATTTTCCCATGAACCTCTTAAATCAAGGATGTAGGCTTGAGGAATAACCTATAACACTCTTATAATTCTCTCATACTTCCCATAATTTTGAGGGTGATATGTCATACCCAAATCCACCTAGGAACCCGATGCATTTTTCAACCCTTTCCAAAACTGTGATATAAATCGAGCATCTCGGTTTGAAATGATAGAACAGGGAACACTGTGAAGCCACACTATTTATCAGATGTAAATCCTTTCTAGATAATCAATAGATATGGTTTACTAGGTTATTAGAAAGTGTTCCACCTTGTAAAACCTATAAATTATCACCTATACTGTATCTATTCCATAAGGGGATCTTAGTATGCCTGTCATGAAATCCATGGTGAGATTATTCCATTTCTAATCAAGAATGGAGAGAATATTTTGAAGTCCAGCAAGAAACGGGTGCTCTAACTTCACCTACTACTAGGTGGATCACCGAGTGATGAAACCTGATATGTGACTCTTCATACATAGCCATCAGTACTGATGGCAGATGTCTCTGTAAATCTTGGTATGACCAGGATGAACTGACCATACAGAGGCATGAGATTACTTCATCAACTCATTATGTATACCTGAAGGAAACCATACACAAACTTAGAAGATTATATATCCTTACCATCAAAAGTACAACTAGGAAATGGGTTCTCACCTGTGAATTTCTCCCTCGAAATAAGGACCTCAGAATCAGATAACGTTTCCATCTGAACCCACTCCAGAAGAGAGGATATCACCGCCAGATCTTTTAAAAATGGCTACCCATGTTTTCATAAACCTCATAGTGGAACTCAGAAAACATATCCATAATTTTTCACTCACTACTATCCTACTAGATGACTTGTGTATGACTTTTATGAATCAAGGCATCAACTACGTCATTACCCTTTTGAGGTGTGTAGTATATCTAAAATTCGAATGATTGTAGGTATTCAACCAACGTATGCTACCTCAGATTCAATTATTGCTATTTGGAGATGTATTTGATACTTTTATGAACCATGTAAACAATTAATCATTCCCCTATTAGATAGTTCCTCTAGAAACATAAATCAAGAACCACGACTTATATCTAGAGATCAGGAGAGGGATAGTTCCTCTCATGAGGCCTCAGTTAGAGGGTTACATATGCCACGACTCGATCACCCTACATCAGAATTTCACCTAGTCTGATTCCTAAAGCATTACAATAAACTGTATAACTTATACCAGGATCACATAGAATTAGAATTGGCACTAAAGTGAGTCTTAGATTTATCTCCTAAAAAGATGTATTTCAAGATTCAGTCCAGTTGAATTTCATACATTTCTTGGTCAAGATCATAACTGGAGCTTCGAGGTGTGAGAAGACCAAAATGAATTACATTTAACAGCTAGATATACCCAAGAATCTACATATGTAAAACACATTCTAGGACTACTCCCAGAAAAACACAATTATCAGCTTCTCTAGGTAAATAGATATGTCTGCCTCAAATATGTTATAACCTATGAAGTGAACTTGATGATATAAAAGTGGCATTTTATAAGATTCACATATTACTAGTTCTCTCTCAGTGTACTAAGCATGATATCAAGATTATTGGAATGGTCATGTCTAGTGAGTGAATACACAAATATTTTATTTATGAATACCACCACAAAGGAATCAATATACATGTGGAAAACTAGATTCATCAAATCCATGAAGATTGTGGGCATGTTCTTCAGACCGAATGACATGACCAAGTACTCGTACAATCCATAACTACTCCAAATTACTATACATGGTATGCTCGATGGACTCACATGAACCTGGTGGTATCCCAACCTCAAATCAATCTTAGAGAAAATAGTTTCTTCTTATAGATAGTCGAAGAGGTCATTGATATAAGGAAGTTGTTAATAGTTCTTCTACATGAGCTGATTTAATCAGTGGTAATCCACACAAAATATGAGGGTATTATACACCTTCTTGGTGAAAAGGACTGGTAAACCATAATTAAATGTTTTGATTATGAAAAAACATATATCCTCAAGATCTTCAATCTTCTTTTTGAGTTCTTGGAGCTCTGTAGGTTCCATCCTATATGAAGGAACGGACACTGGTACCCCATCGGGAACAAGTTCTATAGTGAACTAAACATCTATCTTTGGAGGTAATATGATGAAATATTCCAGAAATGTGACCCTAAAATGATCCACTATAGGAGGTAATTATACTAACTACATTCCTTGATCACTCATAAAGATACTGGCTATTTGAGCTATCACTCCACCTAGTCTGGTATGCTTGGGTCCATCTCAAATTTCATGGATATCTAACTCACCCTTGTGCATATACGTTCTACACTTAGGTGATGTAAAGGACACCCATCAATAATAAAAATCAACTTGGCCATGATAAGTCACAAGGTATTCCATACTGAGAATGACGTCAAATTCGGTCATCTCGAGGACGAAGAAACACTAGAAGAAAAGAAACCCACATATTTTAAGGGTGAAATCCTAAAATTGGTGTATTACCTCTATTATGACCCCTAATGGTGTTTAGAGAGACATGAATCCACATATGTACTCAATTTCAAGGCCAATACATTCCAAATTCACAACAAATAAAAAGAAGTGTGATGCACCTGTATCAAAAAGGGAAGAAAATAAAGTATAGGCTACCAGGATAGTACCCCTGATTATAGATGGTCCCGAACTCTAATCCTTGGGAACATGCTACATTATATAAATATTGCCCAAACTGCAGCCCTGAGATGCTTCCTGACCGACTTGAGTGGATCCACTCTTTAGTCAATGAAGCTCTAGGCCCTGACTACCACAGACACAACCACTACCTCCTCCACCATATCAGCCAGTAGAATACCAAATCCCAACATGATGAGGATTCATGGACCCTTCACCTGATAGAGGTGTTGGTATTGATACCCTCTCACTAGATGTTGGATGAAAATAATATAAGAAGCATTTTAGGTGACACATATTTCTGCATGCTCGATATTCTATCGAGTTACTCATGCACTGAGGCTTCTTATAGACTAGCCTACTACAATGGTGAAACACTATAGTGTTTCCGGTGCGTTTAACCTGGCTAGAACTACTCCCATGTTCACCCTCAAATCGGTGCTTCCTTCTTCAAGAAGAAACATTGCACTACCTCAAAACTGAACCTCCACGGATCACATTACATGATTCTCTGAGATTTATTTATGCAATTAGGGTATAGTTCACTCTATATTTACTAGTATTTCAATGAAACACATTCACCTACGATCAGATGACATATTCAAGCTCATCTTCAAAGCACCTCATAGTCTCTAACTCGTCACTGGTCATCGATAGAGTGAAATGTTGGAGCACGGTGAAGTACGAAGAATACTATAGAATAATCATAGTGCTCTTCTAAATATGAATAAGCTCATGAGCATGATATTCTCTCAGAGTACGTGGGAAAACGTGCTCATATAAGGTTTTCTGGATGTCTTCCCAGACCATACCTTGATGATGCTCATCTTGATATATAACATCCCACTAATTATTGTTGTAATACCACAACATGAAGGTAGTGAGATTGGCCCTCCACTCTGTAGACATCTCAATATGGTCCAATATGGCTACCATGGCTTGTAACCATGACTTGGTTGCTGGAGGTCGACCATCCCCCAATATGTTGGGAGGATTCTGCTGCTAAAAGTCCCACTTTAGCTTTTACATATAAGGGGAAAGATAGGGAGAACCTTGAAGAAATTACATGAACCATAAAATATTTTCATGGAATATATCATCGACACCTAATGGAAGGCCTATAGAAGGTCACTTGGGAGACACTACAAGAGGTACTATGGGTGGATTAGGTCCCACCACCTCCGAAATGTTCTCATCACCACTCTCATTGCATATATGATGAGTAAATCATGGTGAAATATCTCTAAAATTTCTAAGAGAACCCCTCAAACAATATTTACAACAAATAGATAACAAGATAAGGAAAATTATAAAATAATAGGTAAAAAGCCTACCTATGACATGAAATGACCCCTTAGCCTACTCCTGAAGCCAGGCTTAGATGATTGGAAAACGTCATAGAAAGATCATAAGAGATATAGACTACTTCCAATTGATAATGTTGGGTCAGGTTCAAGGTCTCAAATTTCACATATGTAATGGACATTTCATTTTAAATGTGGTATTCATTTTAATTAATTTATATAGTAAAATCCCATTTTAATGATTGAATTAGGTGGATCACTATTCAAATTTATAAGGGCCCATATAACTTATAAATTAAAATTGGGAATCTACTTAATAAAACTTATTACACATTCATGCAACTCAAATTGGCATATTTCTATAAATACAACAAAATGGGAACAACAATACACAAAATCCAGGGCACAAATATAATTCACATGCAAAAAATGAAATGTATGCTAAAAATGAGATATGAAATTATGTAATGAATGACAATTTTTTTTTCCTATTGTGACTAGTATAATTCATGCTATGCAGTTTCATCATTTGATTGGGATGAAGTAATAGAAATCACCATTTCAATTTTATCAATATTGATAACATCACAAGAAATATGTGTCAACCAATGGTGAAGTCAAATCAACTGTAAATGGAATAATCAATAACACAATTTCCTTTCCCATGTAATCTGGGTTTCCCCTATACATGGTTCAACTACATCCAAGAACATGGTCAATTCCAAATTCCATTATCATAAGCTCTAATCTAACACAAACAGTAAGAAAAAATGAAAAAGGGCTCTAATATCTCTTTTTAGCACTCCTCCCCAGATTCCACTTAATGGTTCCCCAATATAGTGTGCTATAGGACCTCAAGCACACCTCCTCAAATTCCAGAGGCTTCTGACTAGAAATGAGGGACTAGGGTGTGTCTATGTGGATAATATGCCTTCATGGTTTAGAGTATGAAGAATATAAAATTATAGATATTAAATAGTAGAATCATACGAAAGAAACATGCCACAATGAAAATAATGGAAATAATAATACACAATAATGATGAGAAAAAATAACTACTGAAATATGAATAACAATAATAGATTTAAAAGGGTTATGGTGGTGGTATGTCATATGTTTATACAAAAAAGTGAGTACGGGGAGTTTTGGATAGAAGCATATACTACATGCAGGAAAAATATACAAAAAGGAATAAACTACTAAAATAACCATCTCGAGCATAGGATCTGTCATCTTCCCTCATTCTCCATCCTAAATATGTAAATCAATCAAGAATCAGAAGCTTCATGCTTCCCTTTATCAATAACTATGATTATACAATCTTCTTGGGTTCCATGGAAATAAGAATACACAATATAGATGAGAACAAATAACTAGTAGAAGATGAATAACAATAATATATACAAAAGGATGATGGTGGTGGTATTTCATATGTTTATACAAAAAAGTGAGTATGGGGAGTTGTAGATACAAGCATATACGACATGCTGGAAAAATATAAAAAAATGAAAAAACATCTACTATAAGTTTCTCGAGCATAGGATAAGTCCTCTTCCCCCATGATCTATTTTAAAGATGTAAATCAATGAAGAATCAGAAGCTACATGATTCTCTTTATCCATTACTATGATCGTAAAATCTTCTTAGGTTCCATGGGTTGCCCAATTAGGGTGTGAGATACAATCTCTATAGCCTATCATCCAGGGTTTCTAGGCCATTCTAGTTCACATAATAAATAAATAATAATGTTATATAATAATAAATACAGTGTGATAAATAGATAAATAATAAACACCTCAGTTTTGGATCCTGAATAGACACCCAACCAATAATACATACTTCATCCTAAGCTGTATTTCTCAAAAGAGATTCCTATAAAAGTCATAATATGTATACAAGGGCCATTCTAAAAAAACAACTAAAGCATACATACCCAAGTTTGTGATTGGGCTTGGGTTCTCAAATTCATTTCAAAATTTAGGCATTCTAAATTATAATTAAGAAGCAACACATATAGCATAAGAAATCAATCCATCATATCCAAGGGTGGAGTATCGAGCCAATCCAAGGTGATCTATAAGAATCCCAAGGGTCGCTATAGGCGTCTCTAATTTAGAAAATTCCATTAAGCCCATCCAAGGTGACCCATAATGGAATCACTTGTATCACTCAATGCATGGTAACTCTATGTTCACACCAAGTATGTCACATAGGGGACCAGGTATTACCTAAGGCATGGAATAAACATCTTTCTGATGGTTCCATCCTCAGATGCTCCCAAAGAGAACCGATTCCACCCATGAGTAAATAAAATCCACTTGGAGAGCCCATACCTATCAAGCCAAAGTATCGATCCTAGTGTATCAAGTAGATCCAACCGATCATGGAGAATCCATCTATGTCATCATTAAATTAGGACCCATGTTTTCTCTCACCCCGTAGAAGATGAGTCATGACATGAAAAGAACATGTTCCAAAGTGGAATAACATTTATAAAATCACATGTCATAAAAAACATGGCAATATCTCATTCTATCAAGCTAGAAAAATAATAAAATTTGACCCATCAAACATGGAATAAGGCATTTATCTCAAGGTACTGACATAAGCATAGTGTCTAATAAATTATATATATCATGTACACAAGGCTCTAGGTACAATTGGAATAGAATATGCCATTTCAAAAGGCAATGTGACATGGAACATAAAGAACAACTCCAAGAATCTATGTAACAAGCTCAAATATAAGGTACGTAGAATATTGTGAATGTAAAGAAATGATACATGGAATAAAGGATGGAACCAATGACTAAAGATTAAGCATTACCATTATTATGTGGGACTAACTTACAGTTCAAAATTCATCTCTATTTAAAATTTAATTTAAGTCATTTAACCATGGGAAAACACACACACACCCAATGTGGTTTACAATACCAGACATTGGAAAAAAGGCCATTAAATGTGGGAACACCTAAGGGGTGGCCAATAATGATACATAAAACCCTCTAATGGGTTTCAATGAAAATTTAGGTCACACAATGTATGGAAAACTCATTTAATTAATTTATTAAACCAATTTCGAGCATTGTTGGAAGGGTCTAGAGATCACCACAATGATATGTAACTTAGAAAGTGACAAAATGAGGGGGAAAGTCCTAGAATACCTACCTTGATTTAGTAGTGCTCCAATTTTCATTTATAGAGGCCTGAATCAACCTAGAATGGTAGAAATTGAAGGATTTTACCAACACCCTAAAAATATGGGGAAAAGTGTTGCACCTAAATAGAATAACATATGAAAGCAGGACCTTGAGATAGAGGCAAGAGGAAGGAGGATCTTATTGGGGGAATTCAATTTCTTCTGATAGGGAAGTATTCAGACATCGGGTGAGGAAGATAAAACAAAACCTACAAATAGGGAAGAGTATCTCCACACATTACGGAGAAGAAGAAAATTGTTAAAGGAATAAAAAGAAAAATGAGGGTTTAAAACAAATCATTTAAGAGGTCCAATTTGGGAATTTCACCCTCAACACAAGGGTGTATGGTTTGGTTGCACGTTTGGCCAAACCGTGTGTTAACTGTGAACCATATTTAACTTCAAAGGGGAACCTCATAAGTTTAGGCACATAGTTTTTCTAAAAATGTGTAAACCATGAGAATTCTCACTGTCCCAAAAATCCTATAGTACTTCATGACTGTGCACCTAAGGTTTCATGGTTTCAGACAAACCATGAGGCAGGTTGCACTCCACTGTCTCTAACCACATGATTTAGGAAAACAGTGTGTGCATGGATTGTGTGGCCTAGTCTTTTCTTTGATTTACATAACTTCAGGCTTCAAACAAGCCCAAATGCACCAGACAACTCATTTACCTGATTAGGCATCACATTTAGGGTCGTTTAAAGAAATTATAACAAAAAATTAGTGGTTCGTACCTTTTACAAAAGATGGGATGTTACAAATAACATAATAAATGTATAAAATGATCTTTTATTACTTTAACGTAACTAAAATACTTAGATTACAATATCCTAAAGAAACAACTTTTTAACTCTCATGTTTTTTTGATGATAAGTTTGGAGGATGCCATCTTGATAAGAAAAGTATTGGCGAAACATTTCATCAACTAGGAAAAACCTTCATCTCTTGAAGTAATAAGAAGAAATTTTTTGTTTCTATTTATATTGATGAATTTAAATACATATCCATTTGTAGATTTTTTACCAAATTTATATACATTAAAGAAAATCGTGTGGACTTTATGGTAACATATTATTCTGTCCCTATCAAGTGTGAAAACACTAGTGGGGTCGCTATTTTTAAAAATTCTATTAAAAACTCTTACACTAAGCACAATGAATTAAGACGCCATATTCTATGAGATCACTTTAAAAAATGTGATATAACTATTGAATTTGTTTTCACCAACCATTAAATTTTAGATATCATCACTAAACCTCTTTTTCTTGATCATTTTAACTTAATTAAATGTAATTTGGGTATGATTAGGTCCTAATACATATCAATTAACCACTTGAAAAGATTTATAATTATTCAAACATATTTTTAAATTTTGTTTCCAAAATTGATTTCAAATTATAAAATTTTTTTCGAAACGTTTTATAATTTTGGAAAAGTAAAGTATGACACTCTAAGAAAAAAATTCATATTTTTTCTAAGAAGTATTTTTTGGGTTTTTAACCCTTTTCTAATCCTTAAAATGATGAGTGGGCCGTTACTACAAACCTAGTTTGATATTCTCAGGTAATTTCTATGGTTTATTAATAAAATATTTTCTATAACTTAATGATGGAAAGATTTTTCAAAATTAATTATTTTCTAAGTCTTTTATTTCATTATTTTTATTTATTTTATATAACCGCATTAACACTCCTAGTGCATTATTTAAGGGACGAATAATCTTGTTAATATTAAAATGATATTAGAAGAGAAATTTTCATTTTCAGAGAGAATATATAAGATTTTTTTTCTTTTTAAATAATTTTATTTAGCCTTTTTAGAAACCTTTTTCAAAGTGTTAATTACTTTTTAAACACAATTTTTTAAAAAAGTATTTTTTATTATTCTTTTTTGAAAATTACTCTTTAAAATATTTTAAATTTTTTCAGACTACATTCAACAATTATTTTTTATCTCTCTCTAAAGATCATTAATGATGATAAACCTAGGTTTTAAATTTATCTCTTTATTTTATAAAATTGAATTTAACTTTCTTTTTTATAATATTAAGGGGGAATGGTTTTATATTTGGAGAAATATTTGGGTTTATATCCAGATAAGGTTCTTAATTTAATATAATGTTTATAAGGGATATGTTTTATCAATTTTTAAAAGGGGGAGAAAATCTTTATATCATGGTAACTATTTCACTTTTTAACCTTTATATTTTTCTATTTTTGTTTTAATTTAATTATTATTTGAGTGTTTATAATTATTAAAAAGGGGGATATTAATTTTCTTTACACCATTATTTGATTTTAATGATCACAAAAACTCTTAAAATGTTTAATATTTTTATTTAAGTGATTCGCAACTAGGCTGACAACCTCATAATGGAACTCTTTGAAGGAACCATAAAAACGTGTTAAAATATGTTTAGAATCCTTATAAGCAGTCTAGAAGTTCCATATAGGCATGTTGAAGGTATTGGAGAATCCACATTTTGAAGACAAAGGACACGGGAAACATTGTCCAGCTGGTGTATTGCCATAGACGAACCGATGGCATACCCAACACCTTCCCTATGCAGCAGAACCCCAACAAATACCCTGGGGAGGGGCATGAGATAACTAGTGTTGATGGAATATGGTAAGGTATTCTCCAAGAGTCCACTATCTGGTAGGTGGATATGCATCATCTAATCGGTGGTAGCAGGCCTCAAGCACCAAGTATCAAGGATCCCAAAAACAACCCGATGAAGGCTAGCGAGTACCCCCTCGTGTCGAGTCGAAAATATAAGAATAGAATTTAATTCAGTAGAAATACGTCAAACATGGATTTTTTTGACTTAATGACAGATAAATAATTTCAGAAAAATAATGAATCATTTTCATCCTATAAATATAGACCTTGGATGGCCTTAAAAAACAACACAATGATACGAGGACTCTCTTGATCATCTAATCTTCAATTCCATCATGGACAATTTATCTAAAAGATCTATCTTTATAAATCATATCTATATTTATAGAGTGTGTTTCAAAATTTTATATATTTTGACTCTCTTATAATATTAATTTCTCTCCTAGATTTCAAAATATTTTATGAGATAATTGAAACTGAGCTGCAAAGATATTACTTCATAGAAATCTTCTCATATAATTATTTCTTCTGAATTTGGTTCTTACTTCCATCAAAGCAGGGGACCAAAATATTCTTTCAATTTCCATTAAAAAAGTAAAAGTGCTATTTATTTTGATATTTCTTTAATTTTCAATAATAAGACAGTGTTTGTCGTATCTAGTTCCTTTCTATAACATAAACAGTAAGATATTATTTTAGTATCTTGGCTACCAATAATGCCAAGATTTTAATACATTAAATCCTTAATTAATTCTGGTGGTATATATAGGGTCTCTTTTTAAGAGTTATTTGTGAACTTCCTTAACAAATTTCTTTTCTCATTTACTTTCCATAATTTTATTTATTGATCTTTTTCTATTCTTCTTTAGTTTTTTAATCCATAAACTAAATGATTAATTATGTAATAATGTAAATAAAACTTTTTTTCAACCTATTATTATTATTTTATTTTACTTTATTTCAAACTTTGATTCTTTTTATTAAATTCTTTTTTTAAATAAAATTTTTAAACCTGGATTGTTTTCCATTAATTTTTTAAGGGGAATTCACCTCCCTCCCCTATTTCCATTTATTCATCTTTGACCTACATTAATGACCAAATGAGTCACATTTATGGGGATACAAGGGAGAAAGTTTCATTTTTATTCTTTATAAGGAAACAATACCATTTCCATAGCCTACACCATGACCTGGTATTGGTCATGGTTTCCATGAACACACAACCTGAAATAGATTCTCCGATGATGTTCTACCAAAGCCCATATTGTTTCCCCTCACTAAACCATAAAAAATGAGTATGGATGGGTTTCTTAGGTCGTGGCTAATAGTATACCCCTTCATGAACCGTGGCTTGGAAATGGATTGGTTAATATGTTTTCACCCTTTATCATTTTACAAAAAGAAAAACCAGGGCCAAAAATGCTTGCACCAGGGCATGGTGTTGGAAATTTTGGATAGTGTTATCTCTAAAATACAAAATAACATTCAAAAACCTTTACAAGTCTCACCCAACCATTCATAACCCAATATTTGACCCCAAAAATCTTTAAAATATCTTTTAAGTCACATTAGTTCTTACATAAACATAACCACAAAAGATGAGGGTGTTATAATTCTCCCCCTCTACGAACTTATCATCCCCAAGATGTATCATTATATTTGACCTCAAATAACATGGTCCGTTGTGCTCAAACCTCAAACTCCTACACCCATGTTTTTTCATATACCCTTTCACACCTATATAAT
Organism: Viscum album; assembly: GCA_963277665.1. NCBI lineage: Eukaryota > Viridiplantae > Streptophyta > Magnoliopsida > Santalales > Viscaceae > Viscum > Viscum album. The sequence goes on along the minus strand of OY728134.1, from coordinate 625,374,409 downwards.
ATCATAACAGGTGACACTATCTTCCCTCGTAAATCTTTCTCAATCCAGTCTATGATCCGCACTGGTCTCTCCTCGAAAGATGTATTTGGTTCCAACTCAATATACACATAGTCTATAATATTTTTAGGATCAAGAATATAATCCAATGTTGTGACACCTGCAACACATCATGCATACCATGGTAATTCTGAGGGAGACCCAAATGGTAATCCACTGTCCCTAGACACTAGAAGATCTATAATTTTCCAACCAACCTTAGATCTAGCTTTCATTCCTTATAAATAAATTGATTCCCCAACCATGGATTCACAAAAAAGAAACCCCATTCACCAATAAAAAACTCTAAATTTCTCATCCTAAGATTAGTACATGATCTCTAACTACTATAACAAGTGACCAATATCTTCTGAATCAGTTGTACACTTTTCTATGTATCTTTCTCTAGGATTAGTCCCATAATAGCCACATCACCAACCTCATTGTAGTATAATGTTGAGTGATAAGGTCAACCATAGATATCCTCATAGGGTTCCATCTATATATAATCCTAATAACTATTATTATAAGAAAAATTCACCAAGGCTATATGCTCATCCCATGATCCTCCAATGTCTAAGACATAATATTGAATCATATCATCTATAATCTGAATCATCATCTTATACTATCTCATGAAAACCTATCATTGTGCCCTCATAAAAATTAATTTTTAAAACTGAATGAATATAGTAATAGTGGACTTATGTTTTATCTCAGAGAGGATAGTGTTGTGGTTGTGTTTTTTTCTTCTGTTAAATGGGGAATGTTTTATAGAAACTATGTGTGAGATTGATGTTTTTAATATAACTATTAAAAAATAGTTTTCAAATTAGATTGGTTTATAAAATCATGTTTGGAGATAGTGGAAAAACCTTGTATCATCTCACTTCCTTGCTTTAAAATCATAATTCTTTTTTAAGTCTCTCATATTCTCTATATAGATGAGAAAACCCTCATTTTGGTTACCTTCTTTTGGAAGTATTGGCTTGAGTGGGGGAGTACAATGATCACAGTAAACCCAAATCTCACCCATCCTGGTGACTAGATATATTTTATCACCCTCCTCTTCACACACTACTTTCTATCATGTGAAGTGGACTGAGTCTGAGTGGACTTTAGGTGAAATATAGAGATAGAGGGAATAAAATTTAAAGTACATAAGTAGAATGAAATATACTTTCTGAGAATCTGAGCTCAATCCTCTTTATGTTTCCTTCCCTATGTTATTAAGATATGTAATATGTTTAATGTGTATAAGAAGGGTAATATTCAATAAGAACCAAGTGGAAGATAATTTAGCCCACTTATGTATCAGTGTTTATGTCTCCATGATTCCAAAGTCACTAGATTAGTATGGTCTTTGGGAATCAATTTGTATAATGTTTTAAGTATTTCTCAAAATATATGTAATGTTAATGTATGAAAAGAGAGGTTAACTATACTTGGTATTAGATCAATGGTTTATTTAAACTTTAGAAAATAGGATGATAAAACCTTAGTGAGAACTCTAAGTACATATCTAAGGATAAGTATGTAGATGAGTTTACATTTATGAAAGTCACCTAGAATTTTGGTAAAGGATAGATTAAGTAGTTTCCTAGAAATAAATCCCAATATAGATACATCAAGTATATGTGGCTCTAAAAAATATGTACCTAGGGGTAACAACTCTGAAAAGATATTCTAGGCCTTACTCAGTGTAATCTGGTACACGATAATGGGCCTTACTACACACCTAGTTTGACACTCTTGAGGGATATTATTTGGGAATTCACAAACTCTACATGGACCATTATGAAGTATTTAAATATAATTTGGCTATGAATAACTTAGGATAAACCTAAGGTGTCATAGATTAAGTAAGGTATCATAAGTTAGAAGTCCTAGAAGTGATTTTTCGTGATTCTCTATTTCCGCATTGTGGTAATTATTTCTCACTTTATACTTTTGGTTTTGTTGAATGGTTGGAACCCAAAGGAACCACATTTATGGTAATTACAATGAAAAATGAATGATTTTCCTCTTAATAAATCGAATGATATGGGAGCTGGAATAAAAAAATATTGTTGTTATGCTCATCCATCTTTCTCATGCTAGAATCATGATAGACTTCCAAATGAAAAAATATGGAAACAAAATTCTATTGAGTCTTTCATGAGTAAATATACACCATCTTTTAGAGGGGCTTCTAATCCACTTGTTGCTAAACAATGGATAAATACTACTAAAAATATATTATTTATTCCCTAGTGTCTAAAGCAAGAGAAATTCATTATAGATATTTATTGGTTAGAAGATGAAGCATACCAGTGGTGGATGCTAATCGAGAATATGAGACAGCAAGATGAGATTGAATCGATGGATTGGAATGAGTTCAAGAACTTATTTTTCAATAAGTACTTGGCTTAGATTCTCTGTGCTGATATGGAAAAATGATTTGTTGATTTCAAGAAAATGGATGATGAATCATTTGGTACTTATGAGGATAATTTCACAAGCCTTATGAGATAAACTTCATGATTTATCATCCAACCTGAATATAATGTTGATAGGTTCTTCAGAGGCTTAAAGACAAATCTCATAAGGTATTTTTCAATAAGATACTTATAAGCTATAAAGAGATTTTGTGTTGTGCATGTCATGACCCATCCCTCGGGGCCTGTGACATGACTACCTCAAACATGCCTCCGATAGGCCAGGGGCTGGTGACTAGCGCCACGTAGGAATATTCTACAAATGGGAGGAATTTTCCTATGTACATGTATGTGCACACAGAAATCCGAGACAAAGGTACTAGAAAGTAAAATCCAAGTAAACCATGCATGTAAACCATTATGTATAACACAACCAGAGTTCAACAGAAAGTAATGTGCATGGGTAAACTGGGCTAGTATACAATCCCATGAAAATAAAAGCAGAACAAAAGTACAAATCCAAGTCCCTAAAGCTCATCCACTAGAAAGCCTACCTAGAGGGTAGGTGGAGGGGAACTGCCTGAAGTCGTAGTAGTACACCTCTTACTTATGCTCTCATTGAACACCACCAATTCCTAGTGCTCCATGATCCCCATCAAAGCGTCATCCATCGGCGCAAGACACGACATGTGCTGGAAAAGTTCGTGTAGGGGTGAGTAAAATAGTACTCAGTAGGAGACCCTGAAACCAATAATGTAAGGTGAAAGAGAAAAACCACAAAGGAATTCACTGACAACTCTACTCTGGTATATGCCCATACACATACCATGAACATATAGATATATTCATCTCATCCACTAAGAAAAAGTAAGTCTCCAACCTCCTATCCAGCATCAGGATTCTCATTACAGGTTTCAGAAATAACACACAATACTAGAATAACATGCCGCATGAGCTCAACCATTCCAAATGGCAGCCATCCGAGATGTACACTCCTTCAGAGACATTTTACTAGATCCATCTCTAGTGACCATCATCAGAGGTTCATTCATTGTTGTCGTCCACCCAACGCATGGCTAAGAAAACCCAAGTGAAGAGGCCCTCCATCACAACAGTACACGTAAGAGGGATCCCAACTCCTAACATCCCATGAAACCTATGTCTCTCCTGTAAAGAGTGGCATGCACCTCAGTCCATCGAGGGAGAACTATATCCTTTCTAGTTATCATTTTCATCAAGGGGATGGGCCCGCACCACAGTCTTTCGAGGGAGCTCCATCTTCCAATCGAGGACTCGCACACTACCCAGTAGGGGAGCACTACTTAGTGACTAGAGGACCCGCACCCTAGTACGATAGGGGAGTAATGTATGGAGGACATACTCCCTTGTTTATTAGGGGAGTACTGACTCCTATAACGGAGGACGTACACCCTACCCTGTAGGGGAGCACTGACTCTATCGATCACATGAAGAGGACCTTTTCCCTTGTACGTTAGGGGAGTACCAACTCCTAACACAGAGGACCCACACACTACCTAATAGTGGAGTACCGACTATAGGTGTGTAAGATTTAAGGGGGACTCACGCCCTAGTATGAAAAGGGAGTACTGAATCCTATCATAGAGGTCCCACACCCTACCCAGTAGGGGAGTACCAAGTCTATGTACCTTAGGAGTGGAAGACCCGCGCCCTAGTTCTATAAGGGAGTACTGACTCTACAGAAAGAGGACTCGTTCCTGGTAACTGTATCCTATAGGAAAGTCATATGTTGTCATAATACGCTCGAGAGGCAACCCATGGAACACACACCTCAGCCAAAAATCATATTATATGGATTTCACCGTTGCGATCCTCATGAAAAAACACACGAGATAGACTACTCATTAATCCAAAATAGATACCCGGTGAAAAGGCTGTGTTTCACCACAACATGTAAAAACTGGGCATCATGGGCCCCATGCCTTGATCTCGATTTCAATATCCAAAATTTTTCAGGAAATGTTTGTCTAAATTTTAGGGTTTCAGCGTCACAGGCAGTTTTTCATTCTGACGCTGTAAGAGGGAGATATGTCAGATACTATATCTCATAATAATAATAATTTTATTATTATTGGGAATTTCATTTACCTGAGCCATAGGTCTGAAAAAGGTATCCAAAATTGGTCTTAAAATGACTGTCTCATTGTTAGAGTCATGCTTCCACTGATGACACGTCAAACAGACCCTCCATATATGAGTTACGTTCAACTCAATGTTTAAAAATAATAATTTTATTGTTTTTTTAGAGAGTTTTATTGTCCTACTCCACAAGTCGGAAATAGGTACTCAACATTGGACTCAAAATGATTGTATCGAAGACATAGGATCACACTTCCACTGGTGGTTCATCAATCCAATTTCCACATAGGAGTTATGATTGAAACATGGTTTTATCAACAATAAAAATAATAATCTTTTATATCATTATTATTATAGAACATATATAAAGAAATATTTGATTAGTCGTCCATGAAAGACTCTTCCATCTCTTCAATCATGCTTGTAAGGGATTTACACCCATTCCCCACCCATTTCCTCATATTATTCTACTTTATTAATGATATAAAAAACTAATAACAGCACCGATCAGCTACCCTAGCTGGGGATTCAGCATTTCCTTCTTGGCCATTAAAGGTCGACCATGAATCAACGTTTCAGTTATGATATGTTACATAGTCACTACATTGTTTCATAAATAAAACAGCATGTTAGTTATGCCAGAGTGGAAAATCATTATGCTTCAATGATTTTAAAAAATTCAAATAAAATAAAATGAAATAAGTTATTTTTATTCTTAACTTTTTCTTTAAAAGTCAGAAAATTTTACTTTCTCAGTCGATCCTTGTTGGCCGAAGATAAGTTATTTCTTGGAGAATCCCATCATTCTGATTTCAACGGTTCCCTCGGATATTTTATCCAAGAAGTGGTTAAAAAGTTAGAAAACACCGCTCACACTTTTACTTAAGAGTACTTAAAAAAGATTAAAATTCTATTCCAGGCTCATCGATCCTTGGAATCACGTTCCGTCAGAGCGTTTGGTCTCATAAAAATCCCATTTAAATTTTAAAGAACAATCCATGGTATTCTGGCCCATTACACTATCCCAACCATATGAATTTTCATCCTTGAAAATAAAAAACGTAAACTAGAGGGGAGAAAACTGAGTTCATCAAGGGTTCATGTGTTTCTTAAAAGAACACACCTCAAGGAACCACCGAGATCGACCGCTCTCATGTCCAGTTTCTACTCATTAAACATCATACAACAACGAAAATGTGTTCCTTTAGCTGTGATAAGTGGGAAAACACTAAGTATTATGATACATCTGCACTAATGTGGTTATAGAGGCTCACCTCCACGCTAACATGACGTAGATATAGAAAAAACCCCACAGTTCACTACCACCCTTGGATGAACTGTGCTAAAGCCTCCGCAAGCGTTACAGGTTCAAGGATCACACTAAAAACATAGGGGTATTTACGAATTAAATAGGGCTTACCCTGAGCGAATTTTGGGTATTACTAGGCCCTCTTCCTACAACCTCCAATGGACACACAACTTTTCGAAATAAGAACACTGCCACACTCACTAGTTCTACCACCTAAGAATGATCCCAAACAAGACTCTTTGTAAGAGTCCCCCCTTTGTTGGCCATGTTTCCCTTTTACGGTAAGAGAAAACCTTTTTCCACTATTGCAGACATACCGCATGCTCTACCTAAAATAGTTAATCCGGGTATGAACAGCAGTAGTCCATACCCTGAATGATGCGATAAGGCCTCGACGCCATGGCTAAGAGATCCCAATGACGAATCTGACCTCCAAGAGTCAGATAGTGCTATCAGCACCAATGTGTGATCAATGGGTCTCCTCCAGTAGAAGTCTCTATGTATGAGGGTCAATTCCACATTCCAACAGGAAACTCAATGTCTCAAACGGAACTCATGAGAAAAAGAGAACGTTCATCACCTGTGTCTATTTAAAACAGTAACCAAAAGAAAATACATAGATCGTACCTCGAATCTCTCCTAGATCGTCTTGGTCATAAGCCATGACTGCATGCAGCTTCTCTTGTGCACACCCTCCACCTCTCTGATTCTATCACGGACCGCCTCCTGCTTCTCGTTCAGTTCCTCTGCCTCGCCTTCCATCTTGCAGAACTCCAAGCTCTAAGTGTTTTCTTTTCCAAGGAGGCCCATTTACCAGCTCCCTCACTATGGGATAGCAATTCGGATAATCCATTGCGATATGTCCCAGACCATTGCAAGCATATCACCAGATCTCCTATAGCTGATTAGCTCTTTGGAATGGCTTCTGTGCCATAGATCCACACATCCACGTTCTAGAATGGGTATGCCTCCTACGCCACGATCCTATCTCTAGTTGTCTTCTAGCTCCATCAGACGCCTCTACCTCATGACCTCTGTTGTAGGTCACATACATTTTCTCCTCTGCTAGGAATATCTCGACCACCAGGGCTCGCTCCAGCACCCCATCATATGATGAAATTATAAGGGGTATCACTGATGCCCTAATATCCTGACATAGTCCCTACTCGAAGGTCTGGGCCCTGAAGTAATGATCCCACACCATATTTGTAGGGTAGCGAGAAATATCCATGAATCTCACCAAGTACTCTGCTACCGACATGATACCCTTCCATAGGTGCAGGAGCTCCTATATACGCATAGAGTGTAATATCTCTAGAAAGAACTCCTCTCAGAAGAGGTTCTAAAAGTCTGTCCAAGTGAGGGTCACCTCTTTATGCATCTAGATCACCAAGATCCACCATCGTCCTGTTGAGCCTTGTGGAAGGCTTGCGGCTAGGACTTCCATATGGTCAGGCGATTTCCTCACTAAGTGAAAGACTCGTGTAACCAACTCAAGCCAATCCTCAGCTACCTGAGGCTTTGTCTTGCCTCAGAACCTAGGAGGTCTATGCCTCTGGAACTCATGTAGTGCACTCAGCCTGAGCGCATCCTCGGTCTAAACTATCGGTAAAACGTGATATCATGCGGGTTGTGGCACTACCAGTATACCACTCTATGGAAACTCCTCAGAACCAATGCCCAACACTGAAGCCTCATCACGAGGAATATTGTCATCATAATCACACTGTAGAATCCTATCTGGTTGTTGCTATGGAGGCATCCTAAAATAGATCAAAATGGACCATGATTGTTAGAGTATATCTGGAGAGCTGACGCAAGAAGGACATGGAAAAAACAAACCATTCCTATATGATGCATGTACCATTTATTCCCCAGTGACCGGTGTCCTAATGTAATGAGTTTAAAAGTATGTTATTAGAGTTGCAGTGAATAGATACATCAGCCTCCCCACAAGCACTATAATAATTGGCCTGAGATCGGAACTTGAAACATTTTTAACACTGTCTCTATGGAACCCAAACCAAGCTCACGAAACTGTGGTCCTAAGGTAGAAGCGACCACCCTCGAGTACCACTCTATCATGACCCGTCCCCCGGGACCCATGCCGTGACTACCCCTAGCTTGTCTTCGATAGGTCGAGGGATGAAAACTAGTGCCAAGTAGGCATATTCCAAAAATGGGAGGCATTTTCCAAAGTACCTGTACGCACACACACAACTCCAATCCAAAGGTACAAGAATGTAAAATCCAAGTAAAGCATGCACATAAACCACTATGTATAACACAACCAGTGTACAATGGAAAGTAAATTGCATGGGTAAACTGGACCAGTATACAATCCCACCAAAAGAAAATATAAAAAAAGTACAACTCCAAGTCCCTGAAGCTCGTTTTCCAGAAAGCCTACTTAGTGGGTAGGTGGAGGGTAGCTGCCTGAAGTCGTAGGAGTACATTTCTCCATTCTTATATCACTGAACACTACCTAGTCCTAGTCCTCCCTGATCTCTATTTAAGCTTCAACCATCTGCACAAGACATGACATGTGTGTGTGAAGCCCGTGTCGGGGTGCGTAAAACAATACTCAATAGGAGACCTTGAAACAAAAAAGGTAAGGCGGAAGAGAAAACCCAGAAAAGAGTGCACTGATAGCTCTAACTGGGTATATACCCATACATATACCATAAACAACCAGATATACTCATCTCATCCACTAAGAAAAAGTAAGACTCCAACCTCATAGGAAGTATCCTAATTCTCATCGTAGGTTTGAGACGTAACACAAAATACCATAAGAACACACCCTACAAGCTCAAAAATCTCAAATGGAATTTTACTGAGAGGTACACTCCTTCAAAAACATTCTACTAGGTCCAGCTCCAGTGCCTAACACCATAGGCTCAGTCGTCGTTGTCTTCCGCCCAATGCAAGGCTAAAGAAACCCAAGTGGAGAGGCCCGCCCGCACCACTGTACACGTAAGAGGGATCCTTGATCCTAACTTCCCAAGAAACCGTTTCCGCTCTTGTAAGGAGTGTCCTGCACCTCAGTCCGTCGAGGGAGCTCTATATTCGAATCGAGGACCTTCACCCTACCTGGTAGGGGAGAACTACTCAGTTACTAGAGGACCCTCACCCTAGTATGATAGGGTAGTAATGTGTGGAGGACCCATGCCCTAGTATGTTAGGAGAGTATCGAATCATATAATAGAGGACCTTCACCCTACTCAGTATGGGAGTACAAACTCTATCGATCACATGTGGAGGACCCGTGCCCTGATACATCAAGGGAGTACCAACTCCTAACATAGAGGACTTGCACACTACTTGGTAGGGGAGTACTGACACTATGTGCATAAGATTTACGGAGGACCCACTTCCTGGTATGATAGGGGAGTACCGACTCCTATCACAGAGGACCCGCACCCTACCCGGAAGGGGAGCACCAACTCTATGTATGTTAGGTATGGAGGACCCACACCCGAGTCCTATAGGAGAGTACCGAATCTACGGACAGAGGACTTGTTCCTTGTATCTACATCTGATAGGAAAGTCATATGTCATCATAATACGCTTGAGAGGCGTCCCATGGGACCCACACCTCAGTCAATGAACACATTATATTGATTCTACCCTTGTGATCCTCAAAAAAAACACATGAGATGGACTACCCATTCGTCTAAAATGGATACCCGGTGAAAAAGTTGTGTTTCACCACAACACGTGAAAACTGGCCCTCATGGGTCCCATTCCTTGAACTCAATTTAAATATCCAAAATTGTTCTGGAAATTTTCTTCTTAATTTAAGGGTCACAACATCGTAGGAGGTTCGTCATTCTGACACCGTATGAGGTAGATATGTCAGATACTAGATATCGTAATAATAATAATTTTATTATTATTGAGAGTTTCATTAACCTAAGCCATAGGTCTGAAAAAGGTATCCAAATTGGTGTTAAAATGACCATATCAATTTTAGATTCATTCTTCCACTAACGACATGTTAAACGGACACTCCATGTTTGAATTACGTTCGACCCAACGTTTAGAAATAATAATTTTATTACTATTTTAGAGCGTTTTATTAACCTAATCCATGAGTTGAAAAAAGGTACACAACATTGGACTCAAAAAATTTGTATCAAATAAATGATAACACTGCCATTGACGGTTAGTCAATCCAATGTCCTACGTAGGAGTTACGACTGAAACATGGTTTTCTCAACAACAATGATAATAATATTTTATATCATTATTATTATTGAACATATATATATATATAATTTGATTAGTCCTCCACCCAAGACTCTTCAATCTCTCTAATCATGCATAAAAGGGAGTTACACCACCACTACCACCCATTTCCTAGTATTCTTCTACTTTACTAATGATATTAAACAAAATAATAACATAACTTTCTGTTTTAGAGTTCTTCTTCCACGTGAAAAATGATGCAACCCTAGCTAGGGATCTCCACTACGCGGTGGCCCATGGAACACTCTGACACTAATATGTCCATGGTTCGATAATGATCAGCCACCCTCATCAGCAGATTCCACCCTCAACTGCTACCTCTTAGGACACCGACCACCTTGGGCCATGCCAGACAACCACCCTGGCCACCATGCACGCACCGACCTTGCTTCACCGGACCGAACGATGTCACCACACATTTGAGGACGCATTGTGTCTTCGTTCTTTGCAGTGTTGATGTAAAAATGTCAGATTGGTCATCCTCATCTCATGAGGTTTCCAGATATGTGCTCGTATCAACAAACCGTCCAGGTTTTCTCGATTCGCTGTGAATCCGGGAACCCGAACGGGCTCGGGTTGCCCGAAAAATGTCAAACTAGGATCCTCAAAGACTTCGTGGTGAAGAAAATGAAGAAAAACAAATAGGAGAAAAGAACCTAAAACCAAAGTATTGAATATCACCGACCAAGTGTTCTTGGTTGGGGAACTAGGATGGGGCACCATGGTTATAACATATATTAAACAATTGAGAAAAAATATATTTCTAGTAAACAGGTAGGTGCAATGGGCGTAGATTGAAGAACTAATTATCAATATGATCAATCGTTTAATAAAAGTCATAAAACAACAAAGATGATTCCTACCTATATTAGAACGATTGTTGATGATGATGAAGTATATGCTCATCGTTCCATGGTCCGTTGACATCTGGTCCAAACTCTGATCGTTGATCCGCCGTCTCGCAGTGGGTCACCCAAAACGTCTTTAGGGAATATTTCCCAAAATAATTCTACGTCCTCCCTCAACCATGGATCTTTTCTAATCAAGATTCAATGTTTCCCTCTTGACCATTAATGGTCGAACATGAATCAGCGTTTCAGGTACGATCTATTACATAGTTGCTACACTGTTTCATAAATGAAACAGTGTGTCGGTTATGCTCTAGTGGAAAATCGTTATTCTTCAAAAAAATTAAAAAAATTCAAGAAAATTAAAATAGGACAAGTTTATTTTATTTTTAACTTTTTCTTTAAAAGACCAAAAATTTAACTTTTTCGGTCGATCCTTGCTGGCCGAAGTTAAGTCATTTCAGGGTGAATCTTGATGTTCTGAGTTCAACGGTGTGCCCAGATTTTTGATCCGAGTAGTGGTTCAAATGTTAAAAGACAGATCTCACATGTTTACTTATGTGTACTTAAAAAAAAGTTTAAAATGATGTTCTGGGCTCATCGGGCCTCAGAATAACATGCCGTTAGAGCATGTGGTCTCAGAAAAATCCCATTTAACTTAAAAAAAAATCCACTAGATTCTGGGCCATTACAATGAAAACAAGGTTTAAATGGAAGTTGGAGTCACATATCAATATCATGTTTTTGACATGAAAAGGAATATGTAATTCAATTGAAACTCGAAAATTCATGGAGAAAGAAGATGATTTTTCCTTTATGTTTTAAATATGGGAAGGAGCATGGAGGAATTTGTTTAAAGGGGTTGAGTAAATCTTTTAAGGGCATAAAGGATGGTCACTAGGAAATTTATTATTAAAGTGATGGGAATATGTAAGCTAATAGTGAAAATATAGAGAAAGTTATATAGAATGAACCTATCATGCTTCATTTCTACATTTTTAAGGAGAATGGTCATTATGCTAACTAGTGCCCATACCTAAGGGCTAGTGATGATAAATGACATCAACAACCTCTTAATTTGAGGGACATCGGGAAATATCATGCAATAACTATTTATGATGAGGGTTGTGATAACTATGTGATGAAAGGTACACTTACCATCCACTCTAGAACTTTTAATATCATATTTGATTATAGATCTACCAAATCGTTCACGTCTAAATATTTTTATAAGGGTGTTAAGATTCCACCAAAATAATTAGTTGTAGAATTAGTAGTGTAAAACCCTAAAGGTGTGATTTTTTCATCCCAAGTCTATGATTCCTCTTCTGTTTATGTTTTTGGGATTGTGCTTCCTACAAATTTAGTCAATATTCTTTTAGTTGAATTTGATGTCATCTTTGTCCTGAATTTTCATTCTATACATAAATCCCGCATCAATTTTCAAGGAATGGAAGTTATCTTTGATATTTCAAAGCCTCCTACAATCATCAAACAATGTGATAATAATTATAAACTTCTTGTGATTATTACATCCAGTGTATGGGTATTAATTCCCATTCAAAAGTGTTTTTTATCTCAAATGGTTGGGGATAAAATTGATTTGAATGGTATGCCTATTGTTCGGGATTTTGTGGATGTCTTTCTATAAGATTATCCTAGCCATCCATCAAAACGAAAATTTGAGTTCTAAATTTAACTCATGCCTAGTTCCACACCAATTTCAAGACTCATTATATAATGGATCATATTTATTTTTAGGAATTGAAGAATAAACTCCACGAAAACATTGATAATTGATTCATTCATCCAAGTGTGTACCTTGGCTTGCACCTATTCTTTTTGTGAAAAAGAACGATGGATCAATAATAAATTTCATTGATTATCACAAGTTGAACAAGATTATAATAAGAAAAATGTATCATCTTCCCCATATTGATGACATGTTTGATCAACTACATGCAGTTCAATACTTTTCCAAGATTGACCTTCATTATGGATATCATCAATTGAGGGTCAATAAGGAGGATATAATAAGTATGACATTCCGTACATATCATGGAAACTTTGAATATATATTGATGTCTTTTTGTCATACTAATTCCCCTTATATATTCATGAATCTAATGAATAGAGTCTTTATATATTACATCGACTACTTTTTGGTAGTCTTGATAGATGATATTATTATCTATTCAAATAGAAATTAAGAGCATGAATATTACTTGAGAATTTTACTAAAGGCCCTAAGGAAGGAGAATCTATATGAAAAATTTACAAAGTGTGAATTTTGGAAGCAAAAGATTTCATTTTCTGGTCACATAATCGCAAGATATGGTATAACAATAGATCCATCAAAGATGGAGACTATTTAATGTTTTCCTAGAACAACCACTGAGATACACAAGTTTTCTTCATTTATCTGAATATAATCAACAATTTTTGGATAACTTATCATGACTATAAAATCCTATAACCAAGTTAACTCAAAAGGGTTTGAAGTTCATCTGGATGGATTATTGTGGGGAAACTTTCATGGAACTGAACAGAAGGTTAGTTAGTGCACCTGTACTTACATTAACTTATAGTGGAGAATGGTTTTCAATCTATATTGATGCATCTAAGAAGTAATTGGGATGTTTTCTTATGAATAATAACATGTTTATCACTTATATTCTCATGGTATTTGAAGATTCATTAGAAAAATTACCTAACACATGATTTGAAGTTAGTAGCGTTAATTTTTTTCCGTAAATATATGGATGTATTATCTTTATAAAGAAAATTTTGATATATATATATATATATCGATCATAAATGTATAAAATATATATTCATATAGAAGGAATTGAACCTGCTCTAGATAATATGGTTAGTGTTGATAGATTATTATGACTACTAAATAAATTACCACCCTAGGAAAGTGAACAAGATGGCTGATGATTTGACTTGGAAAGATCCTGATAGCTTATCCATAATGAGGATCACAAAAGATCCAATATTTCTGGATTTACAATGGATGGAGATGGAAATATTGAAGGAAGGGGAAAATATTATTTTTTTCAAATGAATGTTCAACCCTATATCCAATTGAATAATAAAGAGATGCAAACGAAAGATGTTGAGTTGAAAATTAAAGTTAAAATTTTCCTGAGGTTAAACTTGATCAGGATGGAATTATGAGGTTGAAGAACCGTGTAAGTGTTCCTTCCATACCATATTTAAAAAGTATATATTATAGGAATTTCATAGTTCATCATTCTCTATTCATCCTTGAAGTACAAAGATGTATAGGTATTTGAAATTATACGTCTAGTGGAATGGTGTGAAGAGAGATATTGCAGAGTTTGAATATCGGTGCTTGGGATATTGAAAAGTTAAGGATGAAAGAGAAATGTCAAAGTGGATGTTTCATCCATTACCCATGATACAATGTAAATGGGAGGAAATCACTATGCAATTTTTCATTGGAATTCCCAAAACCACTAAATGGTTTAATGCTATATGGGTGGTAGTCGATCACCTTACTATGTAAGAACACTTCATCACTATCATTGAAGACTTCTCTCTAGACCAAATTGTCGGGATATATATTATGGAAGTGGTAAGGTTACATGGAGAACAACATTCTATAGTATAAAATTGGGATCTACGGTTAACCTCAACTTTTTGGTGAAGTCTTTAGAAAGCACTAAATATAGAATTCAGTTTCATCACATCTTATCATCCTCAAATAGATGGTCAATATGAAAGAAAAATTCCAAACCTAGAGGATATATTGAGATCTTGTTCATTATATCTCAAAGGTGGTTGGGATCAACACCTTCCACTGGTTGAATTTTCTTACAACAATATATTTCACTCAACCATTTATATTTAACCTTATGAAGACCTTTATGGGAAGAAATTTTGAGCTCCAACGTGTTGGGATGATGTTGTATAAATAAATATTTTGTTACCTTAGATCATTGAAGAAATGGTCGAGAAGATTAGAACCATTCAACAACATATTAAGGTATCTCAAAGTCAGAATAAAAGTTATGTTCATAACCATTGGCATGATCAAGAATTTGATGTTGGTGAAAAGGTGTTTCTAAGAATCTCACCTGGAAGAAAGTTATGAGATTTAGAAATAAAGATAAACTAAGACCTAGGTATATCATTCCCTTTAATGTTCTTGATCATATCAGGATGGTATCCTATCACTTGTAAATTCCACCAAATATCTCTCAAGTCCATTATGTGTTCCATGTATCACTCCTGAGGAATTATGTACCTAAACCTTCACATGTACTAAACTCAAAATTCATACCGTTGGAGTGAGATATTTCTTACGAGGAATAACCAGTTGAAATTATAGACCATAAAGAGAAAGTTATATTAAACAAGACCACTCACCCAGTAAACATTTTGTGGATAAATCAACATTTAGAGAAATATAGTGGGGACTGTAGGATATTATGCTTCATAATTACCCACATTTTTTACCGGAGTGATGAATTTTTAAAGTGAAATTCAGTTTAAGGGGGGTAGAATGTAACACTATGTGTTTCTATGGGCATTTCTTTCTTAAATAAATCAAAATCTCATTTACCTCTTGGAATTCACTAATTAAAACATTCCTTTCACACTGCATCAAATCAATTTACATTACATAAAACATCAAATTATCTTATTTCACATATAACATTGACTTCGCATACATTACACGCAACATTGATGTTTCTATGAAACATCATTTTACTATTATAATTATTTAAATGAGATAATTATAACCTAGATGTTAAAATTTATTATTTGAATTGTAATAACTACTTTTAAAATGTATTCTGTAATTTTTTTATATAAATAAAACATATTGATAATGAAAGATATAATTTTTTGTAAATTCCCCATATGATTAAAAATACAATTTTCTCAAATGAACTACTCATAATGTCGTTTTGTGAAAAATAATAAAATTAATTTCAAAAAAAATTATAAATTAAATTTGATAAAATAAAATTCATTTTTTAATTTATAATTTTGAAATTAGAGTATGGAATTTGTTTTGGTTTTTTCTGAGAAACATTATTTTTTGATGAATAGTAAAAAATATAGGATATAAATTCAAAACTGATTTTTCATATAATTTTTTTCTAGGTTAAATTATATTTTAAATTTTTTTTTTCAAAGATTAATTAGATAATATTTTAATCATTTATTATAATTTATGTCATTGAGATAAATTTAAATTTGATCTTGGGTATAAAAACATTGCAAACTATTAATTCTTTTTTACTTTTAAACCCCACATTATCATCCTGACTGCGAGATAAATTTTAAATTATTTTCTGCCAATTATGTCATTATAATTTTAAAAAAATTATTACATATGTTTGGTCATCATAATTTATAATTTCTAAAAACTTCAACTTAGTTTTTTTTAAAATGATTAGTGAAAGTGATTAAAATTAATTATAATGATTAAGGGTAAATTAATATTAATCAGGGACTAAACAATAATCATAAGGCCCAAAAAACCTATAAAATTTTCAAAAATCCATTTTATGGAAAAATATAGACCCTATAACCCCTTTGATCTACTTTTTATCTTTATTTTATCCACTTGAAACATGAAAAATTGCAGTGGAATTCTCTCTTCAAATATTTACAACAGTGTCACTCCTCCTTCTTTATAAAAGTCCACCACCTCTCCCTATTCTTTACACCTATCAAATCCCTAAGGTTCAGACACTATATTCCCATTAAACTTTCTAAAATACTTCCCTTACTACTATAATCATTCCATTGGATAGAAATAAATCCAATGAATCCTTTTGGGACTAACCAAAAGGAGTTACCTGATTAAGCGGTAACATCTTCTCTCAAGGCCCTTTCTTTTATTTTCTTTCTCCACCCCCTAAACTCTATTTTTTTGAATGATAGTATAAAAACAAAATTATAAACAATAAATGAGTATGATTTTATGCATAGGGTTCAACCTACACTTATACACACCTCCATCTAATGGGTAATGAACATACTATTTACATGTACAGTGAACTACCGCTTCAAAAAATGACGATTGTTCATTTTTCATTTACCACCTCTCATGGTGAAAATTATAATGGAAAGTATGTTTAAATACATCATATATTATTTTTGTTATTTATTTATTCTTATTTATTCCTTTTACAATGCATATCATTTTTTCTTTCCATTTGGTGTAAATATGATAATTGTGTTTAAGGAAATATGGACTACCGCCCCCTCAAAGCGATGTGATTCGTTCACACAAAACAAGAAATATATTAAGGATGGGTTTAGTGAAATTATATGATATATATAACATTATAATTCTAATTTTATTATATTATATACATATATTTCATTTTCTTTCTTTCTTCCAATATGATAGTAAAACATGAAACAACATTCATGCATACATACGACTCACCGTCTCCAGGAATGGTGTATTACATTTCATAATTCTACATTATATTGATTATTATAATAAAAATACACTGAATATAAATTATATTTATATCATTATTCACATTCTATAATCATGATATAAGTATAAAAACCAAAGATATAACAAAGTAATACAAATGTGTAGAACAAAGCGAATATTTCCCGAAGTGAAACCTTAACATAGGATTGTTAAGAAGAGCGTAATATAAGATCATAATAAAACCATACATGGTATTATATAGAATAATATTATTTTTTAAAATATTTATAATAAAATTAATTTTAACAAATTTTTCTTGTATGCGTATGAAGAGAGTCAAGACATAAGGTAATAGAAATTTCATCTCACTCTTATTTCCCTAAGATACATGCCTTATTCACCACTCAATTCTTATATGTGGTGTATTAACTGCACATGAATGTGTTATATGTCTCTGATAATTAAATTTATGGATATTTAAATATCAATTTTATTAACTATCTTTCATGCGTGTTATGTTTTAAAAGTTACCAAATCCGTAAGATAATTTTGTCTCAATTTGCCTTCTTTGAGACTCATGTCGTGATATGCACCTAAATTATTATTGAATATATATATAATTCCATTTTACATGTTTTATCATAAATATAATTATTTTAATGATATTATAAGATTTTTTTAATTTATTTAATTTCCTTTTCTTACATGGAGAGTTTGATCCCATGTTACCAAGTAGTAAGAGTTTACTGAAACAATCTCATCGTTTTTTGAGATTATTAATGATTATACTTCCTTTGATAAAATATTGTGATCTATATTTCAAGAAATATCCTGAGTCTCCTTAACCTATTATTAATCAATATATTTCTATGTATTAGTACCTTTTTTACACTCTTTGGTACTTAATATAATTTAGAAAATATTTTTAAGAAAAATATAACTGTATTATTCTCTTTGGTCAGAAAAATGTTTTATTTCAAAAATTATGTTTTTAAAATATATTTTCAATTTTTTTTAAAATGATCATTGAAGATAATTTTCAAGGAAAAATGTTTTTAAAAATGTTATATGTTTTAAAAATATTTTTTCAATGCCGAAAGTATATTTTCCTCAAGAAATTTTATTAAAATATCTTTCAAAATTGTTTCCCATATAATATGGCATCCCTTGGTTACACTAATTACTTTCTGGGAAAATTATTCCATGTTTATATTCATATTATTTCAATGAATGGTTTATGTTTTGATTTTCTGATGTTTATGAAACTCATTTCTCTTTCACGGGTTATTTTATTTTGAACCTCTCTTTTATTCATGGGTTATTCTTTTGATGAAATGATTATTAAACGTGTATATCTTTCCACAGGTTATGATATTTTTGTATGTTTATGATACCGATTTCCTTATATGGGTTATGAAATTATTTTTATTGATATTATAGAACATGTATTTATGATTTCATTAAGAGATGGGTGGGACTTATATCTCCCTCTAAAGCATTGGGTAAAGATTTATATCTCATGAGATATACTAAGATGGTATTGGGAGTAAAACTTGACTACTAATATGGACATGGGATTGAACCCTGAATACCAAGATAGTGTGAGGAGTGAAATCATGCTACTAATATGGTCACATGAGTGAACCATGATTAACAATATGGTATGGGGAGCGAAGCCATAATACTATCATTGTCTTGTTAGTGATTCATTGGATACTATAAAAATCATATTATATGCTTATGTGTCTGCAATAATTCCATGTTTTAATCCTATGTTATGATTTCATGGATTAGGTTTTTTATTTTCATATGATTCATGTCTTAATAACTTCCAATCATTATGAAATGATTCCTAGTTACGATATTTGATATGACGGGTATGATCTTCTATTTTCATAGTCCCATTTTATACCCTAATGCTCATGATTATGATTACATATCTCCCTTTTTTAACCTTACTGGTAATATGAGATCACCCCTTTTTATTTTTCCTTCCATAGGTTATGCAGATATATATAATTTTGATATATCTAAGAAGGATTCAAGTCAATAAGAATAAAATGGGAGATAATGTATCTTAATTATGTATCATCGTTCATGATTCCATGTTTTCAAAGGAACTAGACCTGTATGGTCTTTGGATGTCTATTTGTATAATGTATATTGTATTCCATAAAAGGTATTTAATTTTAATTTATGAAATGGTAGGTTCATTATAGTATTCATGTAATATTACATTTTTAGTATACATTTAGGACCATTACATTTGTAAATAGTTAATAAGGCCATGGGAAGGTCCTTGCAATTTATCATTTTAAATAACTTCATCTGATTTCCTTTTTTTATTAAATTAGGTAGTGCACCTCTTAGTAGATTTTTTAAAAAATGGGCATGGTTTTTATTCCAAATCATTTAAATTAATTTTAAAAAAACTCTTACAATATAGATAATCCAACACACCTCAATGGTGACTAAAGCGTAGGAAGAACATTGTAATCAAGCATTTAAAAACTCCCATAACGGGTAATTTAATTGCCTTCAGGAATCATAGGTCATGATCACATAAGAAACACACCCAAAGAATGGTTTGATTTGAGTTGATCACCCTCCAATGGTTCAACTAAATTCACCATGACTATTAATTTAAGGAATTGGGTTCCACATAAATAATTTCACAATTAAATGGAGACACATGGAAAATCTAGTATGCAGCACAATGAAATATTTTATAAATTAGTGGTACTTTAAGGGAAAATCCATTGAACACAAACCTCATTCATAGGGTTCCTAAATCATCCATTATCGGGATTTTATTTTAGGTGTATTGATAGAAAATATAAGAATATAAAAACACCATAAAAATAGGTCATCTGATCTTGAATTGAAATAGAATTAGATACATAAATATAAATAAAATAACGATGAAGAAGGAATACTAGAATAGGAATTACGCTTTCAATTCAACTAACAAAAATCGATTCCATGTCCAAATGAAGGATAACTATAGAAGCCTAGGTTGAGATGAGGGAGCTAGATCGGTCTACTATGCATGGGAGAAATGAGGGATAATAATGGGAAAAATAGTTATTGAAGTCAAGGGAAAAGTGTAGTTTCACCCATTAAAATGAGGTATACGGTTTGTTCAAATTGTGGACCAATCGTGAAGCTCCAATACCTAAGTGACATGAACTAAATGGAATAGAATCATAGTTTTGTAAAACAATTCACAATTCGTATTCCCATATACAGACCGTCTCCACACCCTCTATAGTTTTCCCTAGAGTAGCGTATGATTTCAAAAAATTGTGCCGCTATAAAAACATGACACATAGTGTGGGCCACACTATTAATAATAATCATTTCCCAAACAACACCCTTATCTATTTCTCCTAAAAAAATGTTTTTTGATCACAACGCTCCCAAAACTCATCTAAACTTCCGAGAAACCTCTCAAAACTTAAACCCCATATAAAAACAACACTATTATGTGTTCTAATGATCAGAATTCTATTATGATGCTCAGTTTAACATTTGACCAATCTACGAAATGATAAATTCAACACTCCACTACAATTTCCCTCGAGTTCAGAACATGAGATCTTATAATCTCTCGTCTTAAAAATTCTATTCATTAAGAATCCTTGGAGAACAAATAAACATCACCCGACCTACATGGGTTGAAGTATTATGCTAAAATAGTTTTGTTTCATTTTAAACTCCTGATGAGTGTTTAGTAATATCTTCTAAAATTACAATACATAATCTATTAACACTCTAGAAAAAAATCATATCCAAAAGTGAAACATCAGTGGACACTTACCCAAGCCCATTTAACCTGAAACATTTTCATGTCATCATCTCTTTCACCGAACAACCCATGGAACTCCCCACCAATGTTTCTAGTTGAATGAAGAATACAGAGTCATGGCTCTCCTGTCACGATAATTTTTTTCTTAAGAACACCCTTATCATTCTAAAGATTAACTTAGACATGTTTTTCAACTTGATAAAATGATCAATTCCCATTCGACCACATTTATCTTGGTCATGTTGTATTTTTTATGAAAATACTTAGTAGAAATTTATACTACACTTACATCATCCCAATGATGTGATAGAAATGTTTCCTCACTAACAGTATTCAACTAGACAAGATAAAATCACATCAATCCACTACAAGTCAAAAATCATAAAAATTCTTGGCTTTAGTAGTCGATGCATCCAAAACCTGAGTATGATTCCTTCAATCCCATTCATGTCAAGTTCATTCCCATCAAGATCACTAAAGGCCATTACTTTCTTCTAGTGATGCCTCTAACCAAAATATTCATTAATTTTTTCATACCATAACATGAACATAGGTATATACCAATCCAATACCCTTGAATCATCACACTCAAATCATATCAAATGAGCATGAATGTATGTTTGAGGTAACATCAAAAACAACTACAAGAGTCCAAGGAGATTGTCCAAGGTAGTCCATTAGAAGATGTTTACAAGTGATACATTGGTAGATAATAGATACATCCATGTATCAAGAACATTAAATGAGATCAACAGCTGTATCTCAGCTGGTGATCGAGTCAAGGAATTAGCTGATGTCCATTAGTTTATCTAAGGACTTCTTATATGGTAATCCTAGTATCACTCAAGATAGTCCATACCTATTTGATTAACCACATTTATCAATAAAAAATCTGAAGGATTCTATCTATTGACCCAATAAGGTGTTAAATTTGTTTCTTTATCTCGATATATAACTAATCATCTCTTAGTGTACCATGAAAAATGTCATGATAAGGATACGATTATAACTAATCAAAGAGAACACAATGATGGTATTAATTATTTCCAATAATTCCTAATATATTTATTTCATATCCAAGATAATGTTCTTGATGTGGTTTCCAACAAATCATATCCAACTGTTGGTAATAATAATAGTTGAACCATCACTAGTTGAAATCTTTTGAAAAAGATCAACTATACTTATCGATGAGTCATCATAACCTGACCATTATGCCTTACTACCAGACACATTCCATGATCATTCAAACATACCCAATGAATATTATTCTCAACTTATAGTGTATAAAAAATAAGTTATGACCATGTCCAAATGGCCATTTTCATTTATTCTCTCACTACATAGAATGATAAAATAAAAAACATTTGACATGACACACCCCACCTTAGGAGTTTCCTAGTTGTTGTTTACTAATAATGGGAACACGTCCAAAGGCACACACTCCATCCATCACCGAACATGGGTTATGGATGTGTCCAAAAAGATTTTACTAAGTGCTAATTTGGAAAGGGAGGAAAGTCATCTAGTTAAAATAATGCTATATCAGATTTACTCTAGACGTATGCATGATTCCCTCCATAGGTTCTCTCATGTGAATAATTGGAATCAGGTATATAAGACAAAACTACACTGATTGATAGTGTTACAACACCCAATATGTTCTGCAATGTTATCCCAATAAATGGAACAAATCAATTTTCTATGACACTCAGGTCACTCCACTCTAGATATGACTTAATAATGTATCATAATAGATAAAGGATTAAATGATTTCCACCAAAATAATGTGGTTGGATACACTATTTTAACAACTTGATAGGCATAATGTGTATGAATGTATATTATCTTGATGTTTAACCAACATAATGTCATGTTAATTGATAATATCGATAAGCCTATCTTCCCTATACATCCCATTATTTGATGGATAATACAAAAGATTTATCCCAAAGTTGTATTCCCCCATATGACTATATATTTGACTGAAAACCTCCCAAGTCATCCAAAACTAAAGAATAAGTGTCACATGGACAACTAATTCATTGACTATGCCCTTGGAATTCCTAACCCACTGAACTAAAGAGTTACATGATTCTCACACCCTTAATAAGGATAAACTTACTAAACGACCACCCATCTATCCAAGGGGTTTCATCTTGTCACAAAGGGTCCTATTTGGGACAAACTGCTCCTAAACAGCATCTCCCATGTGAAATTATGCATAATCATTTAGAAAGGTTTCGATTTCTAAGGGTGATGCATACCCTAACATAGCCACTTATTGAGAAATAAAGAATTGATTCTACAAATAGGCCATTCCAAACAAGTCACTAACATTACTTACCTAACCTATGTGATCACTACCAAATAAAAAGGACAATTGAGACCTATGGGAAACACCCATTTTCTCATCCATGGAAATGATTTCCAAACTACCCTTACTCAAGGGTTAAAACTAAGAACACTGCATTAAGGTTTCAAGTTTAGGGAATTCAATCATTATTCATTTATCCCCACATATAAATTAGAACATGAATAAGGGATATCACATACCAAATATCAAGAAAACCTATACTAATTACATTATTTGACTAATTCCACATGTAAATCTAGGTAAGTTATAACAACATCTTTTCGCGAATTATTTATTTAGTTGGAATCCTATCATAAATTAGGAAATTAATCATATTAATTCATTTTATCCATTTTATCATAAATCTATCACAATCAGTCTTTGTTAAAGGAATTTTCAATTCCATGATATTGAGGAAAGTACCCTTTAGGTGGAAATTGGAATTTTAATTAACTAAATCCCCATATCAATAAAGCGGAAAAGCCGATCAAAGATATTTATCTATTAAAGGGAATTGATTCATTAAGATTCCAACATAAATTTATATGTAACCCATATAAGTGGCTACTAGAAATTTAAATTACCATCCCACATAAATGAATATACCCCCATGGGGTCGACCACTAAATCCTAATAGATAAAGGTGACCTACTAGGGTACCATCATTCCAGCCTAGGTTTATCTTAGTGAAACCTATTACAGTTAAATTATACTGTTTTTAAAATATCATTACATAGTTTATCATAGAAGAAAAATTTCTCAACTATCCTACTAGGGTCCAGCTGTTCATTCAGTAATTTAGTCATATAGGTCTCCATGCGCAAGTCATTGAGGTGCAACCCATTATTATTGAAGATAATATTATTTTATAGAAACCATTATTCCATAAGAATAAAAAAATTTCATACATATATAAGAATAATGGTTTAGTTAGATGAATTTACATTTCCAAATTATAAAGTTAAATTCCTTAATAAGTTATAATTGTCATTCAAGTAAATAAAACTAGGTTTTTACATTTGATTTTAGAATATAACAAGTCCATTTAATATGGTTTGATTATATGGATCGCAATTTCAAATTTATAAAGGCCCGTAGACTTTATAAATTGTATTTATCCCCCATTCAATCATAACCACATATGTTTCGTCCTATGGAACCAATGTTTCAAGGATCAAACATGTAATGATTACTGATTTACAGTGCCACCATTATGATATATGCGAAAGAACCATTTATTTTGATGAAAATAATTCAATAACCAATCATATATCATAATTATAACAGGTCATGATATCACATAGAAGTAAAAAATGTAGACATATAAATAGGAAACCACATAAACATGGAATATAGGAAAATAATACTAAATAGTCACCAAAAAATGTTATATAGATAAACATGTTGCTAAGTCACGCAAGGCACATCCAACATGTGTCAGGAAGTCAAGGAATGAAATCTACATATCATGAAATATTCAAGGCTTTGAATCTTGAGGTGCCTAAAATGACGCTTGTAACAAAACTTATTATCTATATCAGGACAATGGTGAAATAATGTAAATCTCATAAATCAGTAAGTAGTGGAAAGTATATCAATCACTAAACATGAAATAATAATAAATAGTAACTAAAATATTGGATGAATAATAGTTCCATCCATGGACACTTAGTCTTTCCCCCATGTGTGGGTAGATCACCCCTAGAAATAAGTTCTTTACTAAGTTTCAATAAATTCATAGTCTCTTGGATTCCATCCTAAAAATTAATAAAATGAAAAAAATAAAGCTATAAAACCACTTTTTCAGGTCCTAACTTTAGATCCACTAAAACAGTTCCCTGATCTGGTTGGTCACATGACCTATGGTTCACCTCTATATATGCCAGCGGCTACTAACTAGAAGCAAGCATCAAATGGAGGTACAGCGGAGATACTATACCCTCTAGATCAGTATAAATCACAGTGTAAACATAATATAAAATATAGAAATAGAAGATAATAAAAAGTGATAAAATGGAAAATGAAAAATATACATCCATGCATGTCCAGGTGATGCTATAATATAAAAACTAATAGACATAAAAGAGGTTATACAATAAATTCATATTGAAAACAAAATAAATCAAAAAAGGTTATCTCTATGATCATCTTGAGCACTAGCTTAGTCCTATGCTCCTAATGTCTCACGTCAAGGGGTAATCACATAATGTGAATAACAACATGTAACTTGAATCCAAAACCTATTCCTCCAACCATGAGGTCTATTCGGACACCAAATAGAGACCCAAATAGGCTTGAGGTAAACATTGTAGTCCGTCATAAATTGTGTCTAATTATATAAAATCGATGAGTTTAAAATACAGTAGTATGTAGGTATACAAAAAAAATAGTGAATAAATGAATATAAATAATTTGGACTCGTATTCCTCAAAGGATACCTGGACGACAATACCTTCATCAGCTTCAGACAGAATATCTCTGATGTTGTGTCACAATGTATATATGTATACATACACACACACACAAACAAACACACACACACATATATATGTATAAATATTTATTATATATATAATAACACGTATATATATATATACGTAGTACTAGCTAGCTCTTGAGGCATAACCCCGGAATCAATGCATAATTATTGGAGTCTCATATTTTAAATAAGGGTCTCCATGCCCATTTATCTTGTGGAATAATGAGTTCTTCTATGAAAAATCATCATAGATAATAAGGGATTCTATGCCCGATTGTCATGAATAATAAGAGACCTCATTCTTGAGTATCATGAATAATAAGGGACATCGTGCCAAAGTATCACAAATAGTAAGAGACGCTATGCTCGAGTATTAAAAATAGTAATGGAATCCATGCCTGAGTATCATAAATAGCGAGGGACTCCATTCCCAATTATCATGGTTATTAAGGGACACCATGCCTGAGTATCATTAATATAATCAAGGTTATTTTTAATTTCATGTTAGTATGCATACCGTATTACGGTTTCCGTATACAATTTGAGCCATTACATTTGTAAGTAATTAATAATTTTATAGGAAGATCCATTCCATTTATTATTTCAAATAACTTCATTTTATTTTCCCTTTTTATTAAATAAGACAATGATCCTCTTAGGATATTGTATTACACAAAGTCATGGTTGTTATACCATATCATTCAATTCAATTTTAATCGTCTCTTAAATTATATATAATCTACAACATCTAAAAGGTGATTAAATTGTAGGAATATAATTATAATCATGAATTTAAAATAATGCCCCCAAAGGGTGATTTAATTTCCTAGATAAATAATAGGTTATAAAAACATAAGAAATGTACCCAAAGGTAGTTTGAGTTGAGGTGAACACCCTCCAATGGTAAAATTAAATTAACCATGGCAGTTTAACTCAAGGAATTGGGTTCCACATAAATAAATTCACATTTAAAGGGAGATTCATGGAAAATTAGTCATGCAGAATAATATAATATTTTATAAAATAGTTAGACATTAAGGGAAAATCCATATACCATCTACCTCATGCTTATGATGCTTCACTCATCCATTATTAGGATTTGATTTGAAAAAAATAGAGAGAATATAGAATAATATAAAAACACATAAAAATAGTTCATATGATCTCATGTTGAAATAGAATTAAATATGTAAAGATAAATGAAGGAGGAAGAAGAAATTGTAAACTAAACATTTATCTTCTAACACATCAGACAGTGACCGATTCTAAGTCTGAATGAAGGGGAAACATAGATGCCTTGGAAGAGGAGAGGGAGATTGAGTGGACTTTTGTGTATGGGATAAATGAGGGAGAAGAGGGGAGGAAATGATTTAAATAAGTGAGGAAAAAATGGTTAATTTCAACCCTTTAAAATGAGGTTCATGGTTTGGCCACACGGTTTGGTCAAAACATGTGGCAACTATCCATCTCTACTGCCTAAGTGGCACCAACTGTACAGGATAAGCACATAGTTTTGTAAAATAATACACAAAAAATTATCCCCTATATATACCCTCTTCACACCCCATATGGTTTACCCTAGAGTCATTCACTGTTTCATCAAACCATGCCTCTAATAAAAAATTATATAAGGTTCAGGCCACACAATTATTACTAATTGTGATACAAATGTGAACCCCTATTTGTTTCTCTAAAACTAGTTTTCCTTAGCTCGATGCTCTTGAAACTCATATGAACATTCAAGACACCACTAAGGTCTTAATACCCATATAAAAACAACACTTTTAAGTGTCCCAATTCTCATAATTCCATTCTAAAGAACATTTTAACATTTATTCCATCAACCAGATAAAAAATTCCAAACCCCTTTATAACATTCATCTGGTTCAAAATTCATGATCTTATAAAGAACCAACAAGGTCCATTATGAATTATGAAGCATAATAGGTGATGATAGATTTCCCCCATCCCTTGGGAAGGTGGTAGTGGTGTAATAGGTTACCAGTGTAAGGAGGGATGGTGCGAGGGACCTCATTTAGGAAACCCAGATGACATAGAGTGGCATGTGGTGGCTTGGATGGTAAGGGATACACTCTGGATCATTGTTTTGACAAGGTTTCATTATTGGATGGTGAATGTGGTAGTGTTCATGATGGATTATGGTGAGTTAGGTGAAAATCATGATCCAAGATTTGGTCTTTTGTGTGGTTTTACGGCATCATTTCAATTTTAGGGGTGGTTATCTAATGTCTGTCTATGTCAGGAATCCACTGGTATAAGAGGATAATCACCCACAAGGTTCATCGTGGTCTAGGAGGTGGATAAGACTTGGGTATCCCCCAATGTTCAAGGATTTTGAATAAAAAAAAGAGAAGTGTATAGACCGTGAGCTATTTAACTCCACTGAAAGTGATATAATTAAATTAAATATTAATAGTTTTATTATTTTTATAATTTCAATTAATATTATTAATATTTTTATTACAAATCCAAGTATCAGTTCTTAATTTATGTTATGACATTAGATTGATGATCATCACTAACATTATGATCAATACTTGGAGACAAAAAATTCAAGAGATATATGTGTAACTTAGATCTGACTCATGGAATAATCCTTAGGTCTCATTAAGTTACATCTCTCATTATAAATGAAATACAATTTATATTTTTATCTATTATGAATTTTTAGTAAATAAATAAACTATCTAGATTTTTTTCCACATTGATATCAATTGAATTATCTATTCTTCTATTAGAGGTTGTTTGAGAAGTGGGATAGGTATACCTTGGAAATTAACTTTTGGGAACCCATAAAAAGGTCTGATCATGATGATTAGAGAATTAAAAAGATTAGTACATTTTTTTCATCTACTATGTTTCACCCTTATTAGTTTTTTTATATCTAACGAGGAACAAGTTTCCCCTATTACTAACAAAGTAAACTATATTTCATCCTCCAACTATGTGCTGCATCCATATATTATGTTCTTATTTTGTGCTACTTATGGTGTGACTTAATTATAAATTAATTTAGTTATTTTTTATATTTATTATATTTTTCCTAAGTCACAGATCACTCACTATGGTTCTCTATGAAAATTTGTGTCTATTTCTCATAGCCTGAGTGGTTATGGTAGTCGGGGTCAATTCTCATATGGATAGAATCCTTTCTTTCTATAGGTACCCTTATTAGTTTCTAGAATGTTGAATTTATTTAGTGTATTTGATAAAAGGGTGAAATATCCCTCTTGATAGATTCTCATTCTTATGTGAGAAGTTTTTATACCATAATGGATTATAATGGATGTATATAAGGATGGTTAAGAATATCATATTCTTTGGGACTTATGATTCACCAACCCCCCATGGGTGCCTTCATGACTCCATGTAAAGTGGAATTATCTACTTTGTCTTTGTGGGACTTTTTTGTACTTTTTTTACATGCTCATTGTTCATGTGATATGAACCTTTATAGAATATACCAAGGATTATCAAAACCATAATGGGTTGGAATTGAGATAATTGGGACCTTTTTGAGTCCCTTTGAATTTTGATAGTAATGCATATCCGGATTATTCATGGCACCCTATGGTTACTTTCCTATACTAGAGTTTAAGCTGGTTGTTCCTTATCATCCTTCTAGTTTCCTTATAGTAATAGGAACTTCATTATGACTTGATGTTTTTAGATTTTCACTTTTTCTTCCTCTGTGTTACTATTCATACCAAGAGTTTGGACTAACGTATTACATCATATTTCCATTGGTATTTCATGGGCAATCCTACTCAGTATGTTTATACTCACTCATGCATGGTCTTTGTGCCCACATGTGTTGTGTCTATATATTAGATGCAAGGGTTGGATATGATATTGATGACTATGGAGATGGTGTGGATTTTTTGAAGATGTAGCCTAGTGGTGACATTGGTAGACACAACGTTAGAGGAGATTAGTGGTACTAAGAGGTGATATTAGTAGGTGACATTTGATTTTAGAGACATCTTGATATACAGACCATGTTATTTAAACTTTTTTAAATTGGTTTTCCTCATTGGATATTGGGTGGGTAGTTTTCATATTTTTCTTTATTGATTATAGCCTCTGTTAACTTTTTGGAATCTTTCATTTTTCAAGTGAATTATATACATTGCAGATAATTTTTATATTATATATATATATATATATATATATATTATTGTGTAGTGGTTTGTGTTGTGTGTCAGGGAGTTTTACTAAGGCCTCCCATCATGTATGATATACCTATTTTGTGATGGTCACTAGCCCTCTCATATTGTAGCTGGTCTTGGGGTGGTACTGTCTACTTTTCTCCACCTAAGAGGGGTCCTAGTGGGTTAGTCAATGTTATAAATTATTGAATAACATCACTTAGAATGACTTCCATGCCAACCATATTTTCCCACTTTCCTTTACATGTACCTCACACAAAAATTTCACTAGTTCCTTAAGAATACATGTGTTAAATTATACCCTCCACCTTAACAGTGTCTAGATATGATGAAAACATTTTTTGTACTGAATCTATTCAGAACTCCACTGCTTGGGGTCCACCCACTCTCTAAAACAAAGGACAATATTGGGAATGGAACTACCATGTAAAATATTCCTTGTATTTCTTAACCCCCCAAGCTCTCTAATCAATAATATAAATAAATCATACTAATATTAAAATGAACTTCTCATCCGGTCATTTACCCAAATTCCTCTAGCCTCAATTGACCTCACTTCATAGGAAAATTAAAATGTTGTTCATGATCACCTCTACCCCCGTGGCATTATCATACTCATTCTGGAATAAAACCACATCTCCGCCCTTCTATCACTATAATGGAGGTTTTCAAGGAGGAATCTCATTGAGAATCAAATACCATGGTCAATATACACATAATAGTAAAAATATCAAAATTAGGGAATGTTATACCACACAGTATGACCCCCTAGACCTTATACGTCTCTACGACACCCATTTTCTACCGTAAGAAGCCTCATGGCCCCACTCACCTTTGTTCGGGTCCGGTAAAATGCACATCGTACACAATTAGTACCCACATTCTTTTCATATCAAGAGCCGCATACCCAGCCTAACTGAGTAGAATTACATGAAGAATATATATGATAAAACATCCTATTTTTTTGTTGAAACATTAAATAGATAAACCCCTTTTCATTTATGAAAGCATAGCCTTACCCAGGTTATCTGAGTAGAATGCCACCAAGTGACTATGCAGAAAAACACATTTAGCTTATTTTTTACTCTTTAAACAACATAAACCATTTTATATTACAGAAAAAAATATAAATCACAATAAAAAACAGATTTAAACCGATTCATACTTGTATAAAATGACTCACGATTACTAGATATTTCCTCTCTGGGCCAAGATTTAACGACCAAACTCAAATAATATTAAAAACCAATTTACTAAAAACAACTAATCCAACTGTAACCATGAAAACCAACCAGCAATCCATGTTTCCCAGGTTACTTAGAAATTATACTATAATTGTGATACATAGAAACAAAGCATGAAATTCATCCAAATTTACCAGATATTCTTAGACCTATAGTCTAGAAAATCTTAAATAATGAAACTCAAATACTACATGGAAACAAACGATATCTAATACCACTTTGTTATAATCCAACCTAAATCACACCACAAAAATCATACCAGAGTGCAACTAGACCATAGGAATACCTACCCATATTCCAAAGGATATCAACTAGTAGTGAAGGTTTATGGAATGATTATGGGGTGACTATACCATCTAAAGATAATAATATTAATATTAATACCAAATAGTTAAAATAATTTATATAATATGAAACAATGGGACACGATATACACAAAAATAGTTTAATATAAATTTATCATGTCATTTAAGTAACAAAAGTCTCAACTAGTTTCCTATAAGCTAATAACATATGTACATTTAAAAAAATAATCAAAAAAACCTCTGAACCCATACATATGAACTGCCTTTACCATCTAGAAAATGATTCATCCAACTCACGTTCCACCTAAACATATAAATCTACAAGTTTCCTGAGGTTGAAACTTTACCCTTAACTTCGAAGAATAATAAATTATTCATGAAAACTAGAAGAACCATGTTGGTTGGGAATATGAATCATAAGACCACCACTGATGGTGTCACTAAATAACATCAATATCATATTCTAGTTTATGAAAAGAATAATAAATGGAAATAAAAAATATTATGCAACCCAATCCTCCTATGCTCAATTAAACTCAAGTGAGCCTTTACTAACCTCATCTAGTGTTTTAGTGGAATGATATATACAAAATATATCATATAAGAAATTCCCTCATTCTTTTCATCAATTCCATGACTCATGGGATCACTATCCAAAAATAATCATGATTCCCCAATGGCACATCCACTAGTTATATCAAAATGTTCATGTAATTCCACACCCTTTTCCATCCACCAACTCAACATCCTAAAAAATACTAGGCACAAACACAAATATCCTTCCTAAAATCCATAGCCATATCTCATACATGTAGATTGAGCATAAACTCTCATCTAGTGGATTCACACACCACTAACTGTGGACTTCTATAGAGAACCCTTTTTCTATACCAATGTCCAACACTATCCCCCTATGTTTCTTAAACTATGATGGGTTCCAACCACATAGAGTGAACCAAACCACCCCATGAACCATGGTTAGTGTGAACAAAACCCAAATGGTCTCATCCCACCATAGTGAGTGGCATCACCAATAACATTGGAAACAACATCAATGAACCTATTCCACCACATACTTTAATTTTTATCACCATGAACACCACATTGATGAACAAAATCACCCCATACCTGATGAAGAACATCAACCAAAATTAAACCGGTTGTCCCAAATATGTTCCCAAGGAACTACATCAAAAATCACAGCTATAGAATCGCCACTTTTCAACATGTGACATCAATCCAATCATGGAATCATCCCAAAGCACTGATAAAGAGTTCCATATTATATCTTATTGAAAATATACCAATATTTATCTTATATGATCAGGAAATACCCTATTTGTTCCCATTCCTAGACACCCATAGACAACCCTACTCGTTCCAACTTATTACACACATAAAAAACATGTACAAAACCAAAAATAGATAGGCACTACCTACCTAGAGTATACAGGACTACACTAATTGAAAAACTCCACACTATTTGGTTTTAATCTGAATATTCACTCAAATATGACATAATCCCTAAATTTAAGGTTTTTTAGAAAAAGATAATATAATAGATAGAAATATGGATAACAGAGAAACACAAACATCTAGCCTTACCTATAGTTACTCCTTGCTTTATAATTTTTGAAGAATAGACAAGAATATAATAATATATCATAAGAATTAAAAGAGATATAGAAACTAGAGCTTAACACTGTATATTTGTAATGAAATACCTAAAATATCTTTTATAATTGGTTTCCAATTTTTTAATTAATTTTAATTATTTTTAGGAAAAATCTTCCCAAAACTCATCGAACTAAATATTGGAAAGCACTAAAGCATATTGAATGTATCTCTCTAGGGTACATACTTAATATATTTTTATAAATATTATATATCACAGTGGACCAAAACATTACAAATTTTCACTCTAAAAAAATATTACACATCTCATACATAATATATTTTCAATAAACTACATTTAATTCTTAGAAAAAATTCCATACATAAGATATATCACATATACATAATATATATATTTCATTCACAATTTTTACATTAGAAAAAATTTGATACATAATATATTTCACTTAAAGAGAAATGTGATACATAATATATTCCTACAATATAAAATATATGTTCTCTCAATGTAAGGTTTTTTACTTAAATCAAAAAACCCATACATGAAATATATTTCTTCCTCCCCTATAAAACATAATATCTATAACTTAACCATTATATTAATATTTTGTTTAATCCATCATATGTAATATATTTTCCACTAAAAAATATCATACAAAAAAGTGTAATATATTTCCTTTATCATACTTTTACATGCACTTGACTAATATGTTACATATATAAGGGCTCTAAGACATAACCAAGTTTTTGATTCTAGAGTAACTCAAATATATTACACACTACATGCCTTTTTTATATTTTTTGATTCATAAAATTTTTAAAATCATATTTGATATATATTTTATCCCTTTTTGAAAAAAAATATTTTTTCTTCAAGGATTAGAAAAAAATTTAAAATCCACTACTTTAAACTGAAAAATTGATAAATTCTCATAATTCACTACAATTAAAAAATTAACTCTAGATTCATCAGAAAATATAAAAAAATATATACCTCTATTAAAAATAACCATCAATATAATTTAAAAGAAAAATTCAACCCCTGAATCCTCTAATGTTTCTAAGATCACAAGGCTGATCCAATATCTAACCAAAATCATTATTCCAAATACCTAGGACCTTACACCTTAACTAGAGAAATAGTAAATTTTAGGGTGCTCTCATCCCTTTCAAATCCATATATCGCAACCACATACCATATCTATATACCACATCCTCAACCCACACACAAATTCCAAATACTGCATAACCACTACCACATATCCACTTCCGCATAACGACTACTATATATGACAATCTTATTTAATATCCACATACCACACAACCACACTATGTCTAGAAGAGAGAGAGAGAGAGAGAGATTTGGATGTTCATCTTTCTATATCACCCATGTCTTGGATGTTGGTGGTTTATCTAATATTTAAAACCTCATATGTGTGTTAATAAGATTACATGACATGGGTGGTGGTGTACTGGAAATAACAAAACATAAGATGGTTTATAGATTGAGGTGGCCTGAGTATAATATGCACACATATTACATTATTTCACATGAATATTCATTTTATATCAAAATAAATACAACCCCATAACCTATAGGTTTATTGTATTTGGAAATTATATAAAACCCAACATATTTTATAAAATTTATGAAACATATCCCACAAATATTCTTTACACATGATAACATACTAGACATATCATATATAATATTATTTTTCATAACCTAAGGAATGTAAATATGACAGGGTGGTCCCAAATTCAAAGTAGGGGTTAACATGGGAGATAATAATCAAATATTATAAGCGATAATAATATAAAAATGTTTGAATTAGAATTTAACCAAGGTACATGAATATAAGGAAATCATAACTAATAAAATAGATATCAAAAAACATTATTCAAGACACGAGGATATGGGCATAATATAATATAAATCTATTTGAAGGGTTGAAATATGAGTCAATAATCATGTTACATGTGAACATGACATGGACATGCTGCATTATATAAGAATATGGGTCAATTTTAACCCCAAAAACATTCATAAGATAATTTAATAGGAAAACCACCTTCCTATAACAAAGAAGACTTGGTCAAATATTCCTTATACTATATCATTTTTAGACTCGTTCTCACCACTCATATCCCATCCTAATCTCATGATATATAAAACATTACCTAATGAATTTTAAGGATAAAATGGACCCACACATCATGTAATGATAAAAATTACTTATGTGTGCTTTATAAATATGAAAACATTCATAATACCATCCTGGCATTAATTCACCCATGAAAAGTAAATGGGTTCCCTAAATATTTCCAAAAAAACATGATTATAATCCATACAAATAAATAAATTGTATTTATAATTAGATAATATCTTTAGTGAATCATAATAAAATTAGATTATATAGATATAGATAGTAAAAATAGTATTTAATATCATTAAAATTTTACTTTGTTAAATAATATGAAAATTCCTTTACATTTCTAATAAATATTATTCTAAAAAGAATTTAAATTATAAAAAAAGAGATAAATTATAATAAAAAACCATGAAAACCCGGGAAGGAAAATTCATAAATAAACTAATTAATATGATAGTAAAAATAATTCATTTGTAATATATTAAAAAATTTTCCCTTTCATAGCATTGTAATGAAAGTCAAAGATAATAGAAAATGAATAATGTGAAAAATGTTAAAAATATACTCCTTTAATTATATTTTAATGAAATAAAATAAGAATAGAAAATTATATTATGAAATCATTGATGTATTTAAAATGAAATTTATAAGTATAAAAAAATATTATGAACAAAGAGGAGAAATATTCCTAAATGAATAGAAGAGATAAGGTCTGAAATAATTACATGAAACCATTTGGTTAAATTGTGAACCAAAGGAATGTGAAATGGTAATAAGTAATATAAACCCATGTTATAACTATATGATAAAACATTATATGTTTTTTATAGATAAATAAAATACAATTTCTCCTGATATAAATTTAGTCATGCACAATCTCGATTTTAAAGTGAGATTTAAAAGAAACACTTATGGATTTGGTGACTTTTTTGTCAAAAGAAATAAAAAGAGATAACCAAAGACAGATATTTAAATTAATTTAATTTCATGATAAATTTGATAAAAATACATCCATGTATATTATTTACACCACAAAAAACTAAAAAATAGGTGAATATGAAGCATATATCAATGAAGGAAAATTAAGATGAGAAACCCTTACCATTAGTCTTGATTGCCACAAAGGTGATTTAACATCCTGTATTATAAATACAACAATATTAATAAATTATATAATAACATTATTAATATATATTAACTTTTACACCCTTAAATTATAACCATTAATTACACATATATTAGTTATCTATTGTCTATTTTCATTATCTGATGTTATAAATTTTGATTATTTCGTGCACGTTTCGTAATGGTGATGTAAATACGTATTTTTTATTATAATTTAATCACTCCAAGATTATTCAATTTAGTGTAGTAATTTATTTCAATTATTTATTTATTCCCATGTGCATTTAATAGAAGGTATGGGTATAGTTTGTGATAATGGAATTCATGACAAACATGTTTCGGGTAATTTACCGATAATAAAGAGTGACCTTATAATGATCGTTTTTCAATAACTCCATTAAAAAAACATTCATTACATAATTTAATATTTTATATAATATATTAATAGTATTTATTTATTGATACAGATTCATGTTAAAAATATTGATTATGGTATAACATCATTCATGTAAGTGGTTGAACCAACCCAAACAACAATGTGTTATACTGAAATTGAGTAAATGTGTCAAGTTATATAAAAGTAATATAGGTTTATAATAAGAATAATAATGTTTATATAACATCATTATAGTACTTAATGATATTTATAAATATTGGATATGTGAAGGTAATTGAAACATATGGTGAATAACAAGGTACCTACTTTGATTAATTCTCTCCTTCTCGAAGTGGGTTCCTTAAGAATGAAGGTTTTAGGATAACTTCTCAATACCATATGATGAAACACATGTATTTAGTATTTAGAATAGGTTAAAGGATCATTTATTTAATATATAATCTACGTAAAATAGTTTTTTGGGATGGGTAGATGTGGGGTCCTTTTATATGTGAGTTTTGTGTTTCATTTATGCAAATACCCATTTCATTATGTATAAGGTTGTAATTTTAAATGTCAGGTTGATTAAAAGAGGAAAATTAATAAATAAGGGGTGATGGGAGGTAAAATATTCTCTGATACACTCATTTATATATAAATTTTAATGTTATTTTATGTCATTATCACTTAATTTAACCCATTTACATTTATCATGGAAAATTAATTTTTACCAACATTACATATTTTTATGCTAAAAAATGAAGATTAACTTATCAAATAATTTTGAAATTTTGATTAAAAATTTTAAATCCATTTAAAATAATTAAATTTATAAATATGAGAAATTTAAATTCTAAATTTAAACATAATATAAATAGAAAAAACATTTTTTATATAAAAGTTAATTTCTTTTAAACATTAAATGTTATTAATTTAAATTCATATGAATTATTAATTATATAAATTTTAATTTTTTATACATTGAAAAATTATATTTTTATTAATCATTTAAATGTGATTAGTATAATTTATTAAGATAAAATACACATTACATAAAAATAGTTCTTTGGAAAATATCCAATTTTAACATTAAATGATTTTAACCACATCTAATTAAATTTATTTATTTATCTTATAACCATTCAATTTTATCATTCCATTGTTATGGAATATTTATTTGAATTTTATAAATACATTAAATTATTCTTTATTAATAATAATATTTTGCAATAAATAAAAATATATATTATTTTAATAAATTATTTTATTTCATTCAAGAATCATTTATTATTTATGAGTTATATTAAATTTTTTAATAAAAATTAAACAAATTCAATGCACTTATTACAATATATTATATATAGAGATCTTATATTTGAATCCATATGTCCAATGACCATATATATAACATCCATATTCCATTCTTATATATATATATATATATATCCTTACATACATCTCTAGAATCATCCGTCCTATTCATTTACTTTATTCTCAGAATTTATATTGTATTTATAATGTTTTTTCTTCTTTACATAATTATAATATAGTGTATGATATTCAATTTAAACCATGAGAATAAGGATTTCATGTTCATGTAATTTGTAATTACTTATGGTTTTATCCCTCTTGTAGTTTTTTAATTATGTTTCATATTACATTTTCATAATATATTAATGTTTATCTTGCATTGTAATATTTTATCTCAATAAAATATATCATGTTCCATTTTTTTCAATGTTTCATGTGAAATAATCTATTAAATATAGTATTTATTTAATGGGAAATAAATTCTAAAATTTATGGGTGAAACATTATACCCCCCTAAAAATAGTTTTTCCTTGAAAAGTTCGTTAATCTAATGAAAAAATGAGGGTACTTTTTCATCATTACATATTCGGATTCTGATGCCTCATCTTCAAACATATAATTCCGCCATATAACTTTAACCAAGTGAGTGGTCTAATTTTATAGTACTTTATCTTAATGATCTAATATTTATTATATTTATTCCTTATAATAGTTTTCAAGTTCTAGTTATACTACATGTGATTTCAATACTTGTGATGTATCATGTATATACTTATTCAAAAGTGATACATGGAATACATCATTTACTTGGGTATGGTTTGGTGGAAGTTAAAGATAATATGCTTTTATCCCCACATGATCAAGGATTTCAAAAGAGTAAATGTATATAGGGATCAATTTTACCTTCTTCTTATATCTCATAACCCTCTTCCATGGTGATATACTAAGGAATACATTATCTAAAGCTTAAATCTTTAAATATCACTAATGATTATCAGTAAATCACTTATATATAATTTGCGATGTTTAAATGTTTTGCTGAATGGTTTTAATATTCTATACCACCTCTTGAGAAATAGATAGTCCTTGTTTTTTAATATATCCATATTCATCCTATCATGTTTGAGATTTACACCTCTTCTAATATAAATACGTATATAGTTTATTTTTAATTATATAATGGAAATTATTATTATATTTCAACTACATTAGGGGAAATTTCTGATTTAATACTCCATTGAAATCCATTAAATAGGATCTCAGTATATCCCCTAGTTTTTTAATGGTCATTTAACCATCAATTTGAGGATAATAAATAGTATTGAAGCGCATCTATGTATCCAATTATTATTGAATAATTCTCTACAAGTTTGAGTTAATCCTCAAATTTGGATAAGATATAATGAAACGTGGTACTCTATGTATCCTTACCACTTCTTATATGTATATCCTTGAAATTCGAATGAGTAATAAATCTTCTCAAATAACAATGAAATGCACTAACGTTTTATGGAAATCAGCTACAACCCAAATAGTATTATGGAATTTAATGTTCTTGGGAAGATATATAATGATATACCTTGTGATATTATCTCATTTACATATAATTAGGTGAAATTATTGCATCATCCCCTTAGAATTATATCATTCATCCTTAACATGTTAGGATACAAAGAATCAAGATATGTACTCTTTAATATCCCTCTTCATGTTGTCCCACCAGAAATGATCCTTTAGATTTAAATACATATTTGTGATTCTAGGATTGATAATTAATGATGATCTATTTGAACTATACAATAGATATTTCTTTAATTTTGGTATTGAATGGATACTTATTTTTTTAACAAATATTATAATTTCATAATTATCAAAATTGATCTTCATAATATTATTTATCTTATTTTATAGCTCCATATCCTCTTTGTACACCTTCTTGATATTCAAATAAATTGATATTTGAGTAGTCATTTGGGAAAGATGGTATTTATATCCTTCTCTTATGATTTAAGATTCATCATTTGAAAATACATGAGTGTTGGGTTCTTTTAAATCTTCATCACGGATAAGGTTTCATGATCCTTATGGGTCCTCACATCAACCACCTTTTTTTCCTTCACATAGTTGTAATGTATTGAGTAGTCATATTCTTTGATTAACTCCAACAATCACCTTTGGAACATGTCCAACTCCTTCTATCTGAATATATTATTTAAGATATTTTGATTAGTATATATTTAACAACTTTCACCATAGAGATAATTCCTCCATATATTTAAATAAAATATTATTTCTTAAAACTCTAAATCATGCATCGGGTAATTTTTCTCAATAACCATTAATTGACATGATTTATAAGCGAAAACCTTATCAATTTTCATAAGAATACTTCTCGGTCCCTTATTTAATGAATCAATGTATATTAAAAACCCTTCTCGACCATAGGATAATGTTAATACAGTTATAGTGAGCGATAATTTTCTTTATCTCCTTTGATTTTTTTCAAATTCATTTTCCTAGAGGATATTAATTACATTCTAAGTTAACTTGGTTTGTGGATTTGAAAGTTGAGAGAAATTTCTCACAAATAATCAGTAGTATCCAACCAATTTAAGAAAACTATGGATCTCTATTTTAGTGGATGGTCTATTCTATTCCTCAATCACATTTTTTTGAAGAATTTGCATATATACCCTCATTTAGGATTATATTAACTAAGAATGATACTTTATGTATCCCTAATTCATACTTGATTAAATTGGAATTCTATTTTTTCCTTTCTTGAGGTCTTTATGAAAATTCCTAAAATAACTTTCATACACTTCCTTTCAATTAAAATTTATAAGAATAGAATCTATAATGACCAACAAAAAAATTTCTACACAATATTTGAAGACTCTATTCATTATATCCATAATGAAAACATAGAAATTTGTAAGTCTAAATGGAATGACAAGGATCTCATATTGTATATATCTTTTATGAAATTTTTTCTTGGGTTCAACCTCTCTTTTCACTTTTAATTAATGATATCAATACAAAATTTCAATCTTTGAGAAGTATTGATCCCCTGATAGTTGATCGAACAAGACATCAATATGGTGTAGAGGATACTTATTCTTGACTATGATATTATTATGTTTATGATAATCAATGCAGAGATTTATTGATATATGTTTATTTATAACAAATAGGATTGGTTCACCTCATGGTGAAGTACATGGTCATATCAAACCCAAATCAATATTCTCTTGGAGTTTCTTCTTTAATTCATCAAATTCAATCATGGTGATTCAATATAGAGATTTTCATATTGTAATTGCACCATGTATGAGTTCTATTGAAAACTCAACCTCATTGTCTAAGAGAAGACCATGAAAATCTTCCAAAAATACATATAAATATTCCCAAACAATAGACCTGTCATCAAAATTAACCTTTTACCAAACCATTTGAGCCTAATACCCCTCTTGATCAGGTATTATGACCCATATATTGAAATTAATTTCCATAATAAATTCATATTTATCCATGCACTGATTGATGCTAATGAGTTGATTTGGGTTATGAAATATGACTTCCCTATCCTAACAATTCATATAGGATATATTTATAGAGAGATAATCCATGAAAATATCATCTCAAATTCAACTAAATGGAGAATAATTAAATTTTTATGAAGCATATTACCATAAATTTTAATTGGAGAAGTGTTGTAGAATTTAGATGAAATCATCACAACACTGTGAACTTTCTCTAGAAGTTCAATATGTAGTTAATGGGTGGTAATTTTTTACTCATAGATATATTTATAGATATAAAGATGTGGGGAGAATAAAATATGAAAATCCTAGATCTTGAGTGTATTATAAGTGTACCTTTCACCACATTATATTTTTGACCCATTTCAAAAGTTGTGATTGGATAATTGTATATATTTCTATCTTATCTTTGGTGGATGTTGATGTTTATTGTTTTGTTAACCCTTAGTTTTTTTCAATTTATGGAATAATACATATACTCCTTAAAATTTAAGAATTACAGTTTGAGTGATGAATTCGGATGATCATTCTTTCCATTATTCATATCTATTCGACATTAATGTGCCTGATATCCATCTATTTCATACATAAATAATTTACTTAGTCCTTTGAGATAGTTTACACCATGATTCTTCACATAATTTTGGAATTTAAGAAGATGAATTTTCTTCCCTCCATAGGTTTTATCATTTTTTTATCCATGAAACTTTATTTTTATCTTCTTGTCCCCAAAATATTAAGAATAATTAGAGTCTATAATTTATATTTCTACCATTAGATAACATCAAACAATTTCTTCTAAGTTACCAAACTCCATTATAGATAACACTTTTTAGATACATAGTTTTAATCCACTAAATAAATGATCAGTTTTTGTTTGAGGGTAAATGATATAACTAGATGTTCACCTTATAAGCCTTTTGAAGTTTAATTCCTAATTATTAATGGAGTTATCCCTATTTTTTATGTTTGAAGAATTATCTCACCATTTTAGTGAGGATATGTCAGGGAAAATACTTATTAAAAAATTATTTCTCAAACTCCTCATATTCCATGGAGTCTATTTTTCCCCCTTACCTCATATTCTTAAATGAGATCCTTGTATTTTT
Source organism: Viscum album (assembly GCA_963277665.1). Classification (NCBI taxonomy): domain Eukaryota; kingdom Viridiplantae; phylum Streptophyta; class Magnoliopsida; order Santalales; family Viscaceae; genus Viscum; species Viscum album. The sequence goes on along the minus strand of OY728134.1, from coordinate 625,331,364 downwards.
CAGCTTTATATTCCAAATGATAAACAAATAAAACGGACTTTTTATACTCTAAAAACTAGATTATGTGAAATATCATATTTATTTTATCGGTCCATTGATTGGAAATTAGTGGATTGGAACTACAACTAAAGTAAGGTAGATTTTTTCATATGATGGAATCAATAAAGAGTTTTTACATTGTGTATTTGTAATTTCATCATGAATCATTTTATTTTTCATAGCTTGAGAGAGTTGGTGAGAATATACATTATATTGTTTACTCCAAATCCCATCTCATTTGGTTTTTAATTAGTACAATTGTCACATTTTCCATCAAACTCATTGTTTTATCAGTTTCTCCTGGTTCTAACAATTTACTAAAACAAAAAATTTCAATTTTAGTATCAAGATATTTTAACCGGTGTAAGAAATCATATGATAAGGAAAATCAATCCTAATATGTCCTAAATAATGAAACTTTCACTTCATACTATGAAATTTTAATTTCAAACTACATCACTTTTGGTTCAAAATAGGTTTATTTAAGATCAATCACATTATTATTCAGAACCAAATAACCATAATTAACTAAACTCTACTTTTATACTAACTGAGGTGGCCTGATCAAACATGCATACATATTAAATTATTTCACATGAATATTCACTTCATCTCATAAGAAATCACATCATGAAACTTTGGGTATTGTGTATTTAGATATTATATACAAAAGAAACTTATTTTACAAAAATTACTCATAATCTCTAATAAATACTATTCACACATGATACCCTTCTAGAAAATTCATACATAATATTTGTAACAACATAGCCCGAATCATCATGTCCAAGATAGTGTTCCACATGGATCCATGCATACCTCCCCATATTCAAAAGGTTTCTAACTAGTATTAAGGCTCCAAATTACATCAATGGGGTGATTATTCCCTCAGTATCAATTAATAAAATCATAAATAAAAACACAAATAAACACAATGGAATAAATAATCAATACATTAACACAAGACATGGAAATATTTAAAGTCAATACTGAAAAATAACCAAAGAAATCCAAAGTGGTAGGTCAATAAAAAGTATGATAAAGATAGGAATGTAATTAATATATTGTAGCATCCATCTATAGTTTATCCCAATAACACCTCTGAACACCATGTTTCATCTTATAGATTCAGGTTTCTTGGACCTTGATGTTTCTTGTATCTCTAATCATGAAGTATGCACGTGCATCAAGATACCCATGATGGGAATGACTATAAACCCATTAGGACACCACTAATGAATCCTTAACACAGGTTCACATGAATATATGATAGTGTATATCATGCTAATGTAAATGCACAAGATAAGTAAACATACACCCACACATGATCTGAGTCATTGTGTGAAAACCAAGCCACTATAAACCTTGACCCATCTACATTGGAATTTTGATGTTAATGATTTCAATGTCTCTCACCAAACATCGTAAGAAATACCACAAGTCCTAACATAAATTGGAACTCTATGCCTATTCATCTAAGTGCTTCCTTTAAGGAAAAATCACACCCCATACCATGATAGTGGTCTTTATCAAGAACAATATATGCCCCACCCTGATGATGGTCATTATCCTCGAATGATGGTATGTCCCACCTGATATTTTTGAAGTAATTGGATAAGTACGTCACCCATGAATTGTATTCTCCAACTTCCTCCTATAGATAATGAATTGTCATTTCCCATGAATTTTCTACTCCAATGTCATAAAACATGTCTATGATCTAAACCATACCATTAAAATATCCATAGTTTGTAGCCATCATCAAGTCATCACACTCCCCCTACAAGGGGTTTTCTAACCAAAACATAGAAAACTGATCAACCAGATAACTAAAAAAAGGTTCCACAAGTTTTTCAATACCAAAAGTAATATATATCATAGCATGGAAAAAATATGAATATTAATAAATTTTCTCAAGAGGCTAAACACAAATCACATGATCACATATCAATCATGGTTGACAACATCTACTCACTCACTCTATTACAAAAACATATCAAGCATGGGTTATCAATCATAAACCTACATATCATGAAGACATCATTTATAAGACCCTATATAGTAAGGAAAATCCTACAAAAATATCATAGAAGTTAACGTCAATGATTGTTAAGAAGTTATTAACCCAAAACAAGATCGCACCCAAGAACCTAAGATCCGTCTCCAAAACAAATGAGAGTTCATGAAAAGGTATTCCACAAGAGGAACACCAAAAATAGAATGGAAGGGACTAACAAAGGAGGAATTCTCCCAGAGGTTCACTTCCGTGATTCCAAATAATTCCAATAATCCTTGATAAAATCTGATTTCCCATTATAATTGATAATCCCCTTGTTATATTACATGACATATCTAGAACATAACCATAATATACCCATTCTAGGATTATACAATATGGACGACAAAACTTGGCTAGACAAATAATAACTCACCATAACTCTCCAGTGAAACACCTTGAACTGTAATAACTAAAAAATGTAGATAAAATGAGGCCTTAAATTGATCAAAGGGTGGTAATATCGATATAAATAAAGAAGAAATTTGGGCAAAGAATAATGTTACAAAACCTCTCAAACTTCAATCAAAATGCTCCTAGAAATCATCAATCATTAAAAGGGGAAACAATTGAGATGTTTGATTAAGGTAAAATGAGTAAAAATGGTATTAATCGCTCCCCCATAATGATTTAACACACCTTTAATATTGTGTTTCTCACCATTATTTGATTTCAACGATATAAAAAAATCTTTATGTGTTTAATATTTTCATTTAAGTGATGTGAATCTATGTTGAAAACATCATAATAGAACTCCTCGAAGGAATCTTGAACATGTGTTAAAGGATGTTTGGAAGCCTTATAAGTAGGATAAAAGTTTCATGGAGTCATTTAGATGGATGTGGTGAAGCCACATTGTGAATAAAAAGGACACATGTAGAATCATCCAACTAGTGGTATTACCAGCACATTCTTCATACAGAAGAACCCCATAGGCTACCCGATGGAGGAGCACTGGATAGTTGGAGCTAATGGACATCGGACATGTATTTTATAGGATTTCACTAGCTAGCCAAGGGTAGCAAGAAAAAATAACCGAGTAGTATAGATTCCATCAGCTACTCGATGGAGGCTATCAAGTACCAAGTGGTTTTGAGGAGACTAATCCAAAAATGGAATTTAATGTGGTAAAACTAAATCAAACACAGACTTCATCAACTCAATGAACCATAATGGTTTCAAAAAATTACAAAATAATTTCAACCCGATAAATAGAGACCATGGGTAGACTTGTAAAACAAAACAATGACACAATTAATCTCTTTATCTTCTTATATTCACTGCCAATGTGTTAAATTTCACTGAAAGCTCACTTTTTCTACGATCTCCTTCTAAAGTGTGGGTTAAAATTTTATATCCATTCACGATATTCTTATATTCACATTATATCCTATATTTTTTCATATTATTTAAGATAATTGAATTAAATATATAATGTGATTATTTCTTATCAATCTCCCCTTCTTTCTATTTCTTTTAAATTTGGTGCTTACTACCATTAAAGTAGGGGACCATGATTTTATTTCCATTTCCTTTTAAATGAAAAGGGGATATTTCTTTAGAGGTTTATAGATTTACTATTAAATTGATAGTATTTATTGTATCTAGTTACTTATTAAAAACAATAATAAAAGATTTATTTTTGGTATCTTGGATTCCAATAAAGGCAAGGTAATAATATATTAATTCCTCAAGTGATTGGGGGTGGTAGACATAGGGGATATTTTCAAGTGTTATTACTGAAATTATGTAATAGATATCTTTTCTCATTACATTATGAAATTTAATTTATTTATCAATTTCAATTGTTCATTACTTTTTTAACCCAAAAATTAAGTATTTTAATGTGTAATCATTTAAATTTCATTTTTACTATTTTTTCTCATTTTATTATTATATTTATCACTTTCACAATTTGATTATTTTTATTTTTTTCATTATTTTAAAGAATTTTTTTTAAAATTGTATTGTTTTTATTTAATTTTTTCAAAGGGGAATTCCTCCCCCTCACTTATAATTTATTCAACTCTTATATACATTTATTATCAAAGGGGTTTTATAAAAAAAATCATTGTTTGCAAAGAACAACTATAATTATCTAGTTGAACATCCTTAATGTTTTAACTTATGAATCATCTTAATTTCAAAATTAAAATTGATAAATGGTTAAATTTATTGATTATATAAATATGTAAATACCACTCCATTAAATTTCTATAGCTTCACTTCCAAATTACAAGAAAAACCATCATAAACCAATCATTGAAATCATGTAAAGAACTCACCCAAAAACAGTGCAGGGAACGAAATACTAACAATTAAAGGGTGAAATGATGTAATTAAATAATAATATAAGGTATTATAAAGATTGATATGTTTCTATAATATATTAGTAACACTCTTTTAACCATTATACAATAGGTTTAAAAAAGTTATAAGTAAGACAAGCCCGAGGTAGGGGAATTCTTAACCCAATTTCCATTCACTGGGTTAACATCCTACTTAACTATTTATGGGTTATTTGAATTTTTTTGTGATGGGTTTTGTTTATATTATGTTTAATTATGAGTATTTACAATTTATTTACATATTTCATCAACTCTATTAAGTCTCACTTCTATTATATGATATATGTAAGGGGTTTTTCTTTTAAAATCCTCTTTTAAAATTCCGTTTTAAAAAATTTAAAAGAAATGTTTTTAGGAAATAATTCTTGTTGTATGTTTATTATTTGGTTCTTGGGAATTGTTTATAACGAAGGGTGGGACCTATATTTCCCTCAAATGCACTTGGTATGTTTAAGTTGGAGGTTGTCTATATGGATACTCAAATTGTAACTGTGATGGTTACACAAATTGTAAGGTAGCTGTGAGAGTTACAAATTATAATGTAGCCGAGAGGGTTACTAGATTATGTAAGTAATTCCCAAAGATACCTTTTTGAATATATTTATGTTCTTATGTTTTTTTTATCTTGTGTTAATGTCATGTTTCAGAAAGTAAGTATATATGGGTGACAAGTATGTCTTTTGAAAATGATTTTATACGTTACAAGGGTTCATAGACTAATGTGTTATTTCCTTTTTTTATACCCCTTATTGAGATTTTGTTCTCATCGCATGTTTTTAAATGGTTTTCACAAGTTATAAGGATGTTTATGAAAAATAAGTAAGTCAAGTTAAATGTTTGAAGATTAGTCAAAGAAATTATGTTTTATGTGAAAAAGTTTATATTTTCCAAGAAATTAATACTGTTTTATGGTATCCACTTTGTAATAATGTGTAATTTTATGAATATATTATGTACCAATTCTCTAAATATCTAAACTTTAAGTGATAATCAATGTGAAAGTAAGTTAATTCTTGACTAAATTCAAGATTATGTAATGTAATACGGTCATGTCCTTATAGTTGGTAATGGAGGATGGTTTAGATAACTTTAGGGATTAGGATGATGTTAAGATAATACCATAAATTATTTATACTCTAATATTAATTTGAAATGTTATATAATTTAAATATTACCATGTTTTTCCAACTAAGATATGCTTGTTCAGAATGGTTGTCCGCAGAAGGAACATGGAAGTTGAAGAGGAGAGGCACCGACAAAACGACATCCTTCCTAATCTGCAACCCGGAATATTAGGGATTGGAACCGAGTAGTTCTTGATAGTAACGACTCAGTTAACAGAAGAAATAAATGGTGGTGGAATCCATTAAAGAGAAAAAATAGAGGTACCACAATGGAACATGCCAATAGTGGAACATTTTATGAGACAACACCCTCCTATTTTCAATGGATCTTCTGACCCAGTAGCGGCTGAATGATGGATTAAATCCAATGAAAAGATATTTAATGTTATGGGATGTTCATAAAATCAAAAGGTAATTCTTTCCATTTATCATTTTGAAGGTGAATCTAATAAGTGGTGGTCAATAGTAAGGAATATTAGGGATAGAGAGGATTTTTATGCCTTATAATGGGATGAATTTAAAAGTCTTTTCCTTCAAAAATATTTTTCTATGGTGGTGCAAATTAGGATGGAGAAGAGATTACTTGAATTGAAATAAAAGGAGGAAGATTCAATGGTAATGTATGAAGCGAGCTTTACCCGACTAGTGATCTATGCATCAAATCTTATTCCGGATCTTGATAGAATAATCATCCACTTTTACTCAGGACTAAATCCAAGGTATCTAAGGGCGTTGGCCTCCCATGAATTAAAAAGTTATGAGAAACTTGTTCGATGTGCTGAGAGGGTAGAGATGAATTTTTCTGATGATCACATGCATTTTTGAAACAATGTGAAGAAGAGGCTCAAATGGAAAGTGATGGGTAAGAATCAACAAAAAAATATGATGGTATGAAAATCCATTTTCCAGTTTGTGAAAAGTGAATCAAGAATCACCCTGGGGAATGTATTAGTAAAACTATGAAGTGTTTTTGATGTGGTATGTTTGGACATGTGGCATGATATTGTAATGAAAATGATCCTAAGACTAATCCTGATAAGCAGACTGTGATGTGTTTAGAATGTGGGGAGATGGGTCACAATGAAAATTCTTTCCCAAAGAGAGATCCAAATGATGCAAAGAATCCAGACTATAAGTAGAAAGGTATAGTCAGATCTTTTTCGACAATGTCAGAAGATTTCAAGCCATCCAATGAATCTGTATGAGGTACTCTATTTGTGTAATCATATTTTTCCAATGTTTTGTTGGATACAGGGTCTACACATTCCTTTATCTATGATAAATTTTCTTGTAAATTGGAAATATAACCTCAACCAATGACACCATAACTTGTTGTTAAAACACAAGGGGGAATATTATAGCAAAGGGTAATTATAAGAATCTTTCTATTATGTTCTATGGAAAGAATTTACCTACAAACTTTATTGTTTTACCCTTAGTTGAGTTAGATGTTATTTTGGGAATGGATTGTATTTCTGCTTATCATGATAAGTTATCTTTCCATATTGTTGAAAACAAGGGAACTATTCTGATTGATGATGTGCCTGTGGTAAATTAATTCCTTGATATTTTGCCAGATTAGTTACCCGGTGTCATACCTGATTGAGAAGTCTTATTCATAGTTAACTTAGTTCCTAATGCTAATCTAATCTCAAAACCCCCATATTTTATGGATCAAATAGAAATTCTTGAATGGAAAAATCAGTTGACAGATTTTTTTGATAAAGGATTTATTCATCCTAGCACTTCACCATGGGGTGATCATATTTTATTCATTAAAAATAAATATGGTTCCATGAGACTTTTCATTGATTATAGAGCTTTGAATAACCTCACTATTAAAAATAATTATCCTTTGCCTCATATCGATGACTTGATTGATTAGATCCAGAGAGCTGAGTACTTTTCCAAGATTGACTTGAGATCCAGATACCAACATCTGAAGGTAAAGAAGGATGTCTTCCTGAAAACATCCCTTCGTAATAGATATAGGTATTATGAATTTTTTGTTATGCCATTTGGATAATCTAATACACCTGTTATATTCATGAATCTTATGAATAGAATATTTCATGAGTTTTTGGATAAGTTTGTGTTTGTGTTTATTGATGACATTATAGTATTTTCTAAAAATAAATTGATGCATGAAAAACATCTAAGGGTTGTTTTACAAACCTTAATGGAAAATAAACTGTATAAAAAATTCAGAAAATGTGATTTTTAGTTGAAATATATTTCTTTTCTTGGGAATATTTTAAATAAGGATGGAATAACATTTGATCCTGCCAAAAAAATAGGTTGATGAATGTAAAATACCTACAAATGTTATAGAGATTCATAGTTTTCTTGGGATAGCAAATTATTACTGACGGTTTGTTATGAACTTTTCATGGTTATCTAGCATGATATCTATGTTAAAACGAAATGGGGTTAAATTTATTTGGATAAAAGAATGTGATGTTTCTTTTCAGGAACTGAATAATAGATTAGTGAATGCTTCAGTTTTTTCCTTGCCTTCCAAAAATGGTGAGTTTGTAATCTATAGTGATGCTTCTTTGATTGGACTTGGTTGTGTTTTGATACAGAATGATCAGGTAATTGATTATGCTTCAAGACAACTAAAACCTCATGAGTTAAATTTTTCAAAAAATGATTTGGAATCAGCAGCTGTGGTTTTTTCTTTGAAAATTTGGAGGCATCATTTATACAGAGAAAAATGTCAAATATATATAGACCATAAAATTCTGAAGTATATTTTCACTCAGAAGGAATTAAACATGAGGCATAGAAGATCGGTTGAACTGATAAAGTATTATTATTTCATGGTCAATTATCATGATGGAAAAGAAAACTAAGTGGAAAATTCCTTTTGATGAAAACACCATTCATTATTAACCATGTTACATTTGGAAAATGATCCTTGATTAATGATTTTATGAATTTTAGATTAGAAGTTGTTTGAGTATGGAATACATCTTTTTTGTTTCAGGTTTCAATGTAGTCATTGTTATTAGACAGAATTAAGCGAGGACAGAAGGAAGACCGTGAGCTACAGAAAAAGGTATAATTGGTTAAAATGGGTAAGCTTCTAGAATTTAGCCTTGATAAAGATTGTGTGTTATGATTTAGAATAAGGTTGTGTGTGCCTTGTGATTCCCAATTGAAGAATGATTTGTTGTGTGAAGCTCATAGTTCTCCCTTTTTAGTTCATCCTGGCAGTACTAAGATGCACAAAGTCCTTCAGAAGTATTATTGGCAGGATGGAATGAAAAGTGATATTGTTGATTTTACCATGAAATGTTTGACATGTCAACAAGTTAAAGTAGAGCGGCAGTTGCCGAAGGGGATTCTTCAGCCTTTACCAGTTTCAGAGTGGAAATGGGATAATGTATACATGGACTTTGTGGTGGGACTACCAAAAAATTCTTGAGGTAAAAATGCAGTTTTGTTTATTGTTGATCAACTGAAAAAATATTCACATTTTATTTCTATTCGAGATACAATGTCTTTGGATCAGATTTCTCGACTATAACTCAAGGATATTGTTAGGTTACATGGGGTTCCTCTTTCTATTTTATCTGATTGGGATCCCAGGTTCACTTCTAACTTTTGGAATGGGCTTTAGAATATGTTGGGAATATAATTAAATTTTAGTACAACTTTTCTATCCACAATTTGATGGGAAGTCAGAGCGAATGATTCAGAAATTGGAGGATATGCTTGAAGCTTGTTCAATGGACTACCAGGTAAGTTGGGATCAACATCTTTCTTTAGTTGGGTTTTCTTATAATAAAAATTCTCATTCCTGTATACAAATGGCACCTTTTGAGGAATTTTATAAGAAGTGATGTCGGACTCTTGAGTTTTGAGATGAATTCGATGAAAAAATATGATGGGGCCGTAATTAGTAGAGTAAGTGGCTGAGAAAGTGAAGATGATCCAGCAGCACATGAGGATAGCTTAGAGAAGGTAGCAAAGTTATGCAGATAACATAAGGAAAGACTTCTCATTTGATTTAGGTGACCATGTTTTCCATAAAATATCTCCTTGTAGAAGTGTGATGCATTTTTGTAAGAAAGGAAAGCTAAGTCCGCGGTTCATCGATCCTTTTGAAATACTTGATAAATTTTGACCAGTTGCATACCGAGTAGCTTTGAATCTGAGTTTGTCTCAAGTACACAATGTTTTTCATGTTACGATGTTGAGGAAGTATGTGTAAGATTCATCACATGTCTTGATCCCAGAAGTAGTTCAGCTTGAAGAGAACCTTTCTTATAAAGAGAAACCAGTTCGTATTCTTGATTTAAGGGAACAAGTATTGCGGAATAATGTAATCCACAAGGTAAAAAATTTGTGGATAAACCACATGGTTGAAGAAGCAACAAGGGATTCTGAAAATGCTATGAGGTAAAGGTACCCTCACTAGTTAAATAACTAAATAAAATTGCAAGGATGCAATTTCTAGAAGGTGGGGATAATGTTACACCCTAGGGTTTTCTAAAAATAAATTGAAATGCATGAAAGTCTATTTTATTTATATATTTATAACTAGCCTTTAAACATAATTTCTCTGCTAATATTTTCTGAATTTTGAAAAAATGTCATCTACATATGTGTTCAGTAAGTTATTTTGGGTTAGTGGAACCAACTTGATTTTGGTGAATAGTAACATACCCTTATGAATAGTAATATGAATAGTAATATTACCCTAATGAGTAGTATATTGTATTAATATTTTATTTTATTAAGGCTTTAAGATAATGACATATTGGTTAATTTTTCAATGTGACATAAAAGTAGTTATAGAATTAAAATTTTTAGTTTTTTAATTAAGTATGATTTTATTTAAAAAATAATTTATAATATTTAGAAAATTATTTTAAAAAAATGGAGTACATTTTTTAATTCTACACATCAAAAAATGGTTAGGAGAAATTAATAGGATATTTCTGAATTTCCTAAATTTTTTATGAATAGTGAAATACAATAAAATACCATATATTCAAATTATCTGTAAAATACACTATTTATGACATCATAAATGATTTAAGGCCACTTGTTTCAAACTCACATTCCATTATTAGTATTTGTGGTCACATGAATTATGACTATTCGTAGTATTCTGTAAAATATTATAATAATGATTAAAATAATGTAAAATAACTCCCCTCCTCCACTATAAATACCACCCTCATTCCCATCTTCCTCCCACACCTCTAGAGATTTGATCATTGCCTAATTTATGACAAATTTACTCCCCAATCTTCTTCCCCATGTCTTCGAGAAACTGGTCTCATCAAAATCCCAAAACCAAAGGCCATAAAAAGGATCTCAAGGAGAAGAGATCAAGAGGTAAACATCCTCTTTTATTTTCTTTCTTTTCTTTCATTTTATGTTATTCATTTTAATTCCTTTTGGATTATGTTGGGATATTCCATTCAATATTCCCATTACTTCCAATATAATGTATGAATTATGAGATACCACTCTTCTCTCATCAAAATATTTTATGAAATTTTAAGCGATGTTGTTAGGATGTCGAAATTTCATAAGGGATTTCTCAACTCTTCTTTTATTTTATTCCTCTTTCCTTACCTCCTCTTATCCAAGAGGAATGAAAGCTCTAGAATATTGTATATTTTGGATGTTATCATATTTATGGATAATTCATCATCAATCTTCTTCTCATCCCCCACTTATTCAAGGAATTAAAAACATTGTCTGTGATGTGTTGAATTACCAACATCGTGGACGATGTGATCTCAATTTACTTTAATTCCTTCAAGGTTGGTCATGAAACCATTTTCAATGTTGAAACAGGTTATAATATGTATATATATATATATATATTATGTCTCATTCATGTTTCTGGTATTCTTTTGTACACATGTTTTAAATTTATAAAATAAAATGAGGTCATTATTATCAAAGAACCACTAAAATGATCTAAAGGAACATCATTAATGTTTTAACTTATGAATCATATACATTTAAGAATAAAAATTGATAAATGGTATAATTTATGGATTCTGAAAATATGTAAATACCACTCCATTCCAATTCTGGAGTTTCACTTCCAATTGACAAGAATAACCATCACGAACCAATCATGGAAGTCATGTAAAGAACTAAACCAAAAACAGTGCAAGGATCAAAATACTAACAATTAATGGGTGAAATTATTTAATGAAATGATAATAAAAGGTATTATAAATATGTATATTTTTGTTAAGATATTAATAACAGTATTTTAACCATTATACAGGTGGTTTAAACAAGTTTGCAGTAAGACAAGCCTGAGGTAAGGGAATTCTTAACCTAATTTCCATTCTTTGGGTTAACATCCTACTTCACTATTTATGTTGTATTAGATTTTTTTTGTGATGTTTTTTATTTATATTATGTTTAATTATGTTTATTTTGAGTGTATTTACATATTTAAACCACTCTATTAAGTTTTACTTCTATTATATGATATATTTAAGGGGTTTTTATTTTAAAATTCTCTTTTAAAATTCTATTTTACAAAATTTAAAAGCAATGTTTTTATAGAATTATTCATGTTGTATGATTATGTTATTGTTTTTGGTAATTGTTTATGATGAAGGGGGGGACCAATATTTCCCTCCAATGCATTGGGTATGTGTGAGTTGGAGGTCATCCGTATGGTTTCTCCAAGTGTAACTGCGATGGTTACACAAATTGTAAGGTAGCGGTGAGAGTTACAAATTATAAGGTAGTCAAGAGGGTTACAAGATTATTTAAGTAATGCCCCAAGACAACTTTATGATTATATTTATATTCTTATGTTTTGTTTATATCTTGAATAAATATCATGTTTCAAAAATTAATTATATATGGGTGACAAGTATGTCTTTTGAAAATGATTTCATACGTTACAAGTGTTCATAGACTAATGTGTTCTATCCTTATTTTTATGTCCCTTACGGTGCTTTTGTGATCATCCCATTTTTTGAAATTATTTTCACAAGTTATAAGGATGTGTATGAAAAAGAAGGAATGGAAGTTAAATTTTTGAAGATTAGTCAAAGAAATCATGTTTTATGTGAAAAGTTTTATATTTTGCAAGACATGAATACTGTTTTTATGGTATCCACTCTGTAATAATGTGTAATTTTATGAATGTATTATGTCTCAATTATCTGAATATATAAACTTGAAAATATACTTAATGTGAAAGAAATTGAATTCTTGACTAAATTCAAGATTATGAAATGTAATAAGGCTAGGTCCTTATAGTTATCCAGTGCCCCAGTGCTGACACATCCTCCTAGAGGAGAAAGATTTGTGACCTATAATGATGCATCAAAAAAGGGGTTGGGATGTGTTCCCATGAAAAATTATATATGGTGATACCATATGCCTCATGGAAGCTGAAAATCCATGAGAAAAATTTCCCAACTCATGACTTGAATTTAGTTATAATAATCATTGCATTAAAGATATAAAGGCATTATCATTATGGTGAAAAGTGTGACATTTATATTGATCACAAAAGTTTAAAGTATATTTTCACACAAAATTAGCTGAATACATGCCAAAGAAGATGATTACTGTTGATTAATGATTACAATTGCTCAATAAATTACCCCCCTGGGAAATTGAACATGGTGGAATATTCTTTGAGTCGAAAAGACCATGCTAGTCTATCCATGATGAGGATCACAAAAGATCCAATATTTATGGATTTGAAAATTATTGATCTGGAAATTTTAAAGGAATGGGGGAAATATTATATTTCAAAAATAAATGTTCAACCATCAATACAAATGATGATTAAAGAGGTTTAGAAGAAAGATGTAGAGCTACAAAAGAAGGTGAGAAATGTTCTGGAATTAACCCTCGATTGTGATGAAATAATAAGGTTCAATAACCGGTTTTGTATTCCTCCCATAGTAGAATTAAAGAAGGATATATTGGTTGAGGCTCCTAGTTCTTCATTCTCTATTCACCCTAGACGTACAAAGATGTACAATGACCTGAAAGAGTATTTTTGGTGGGATGGCATGAAAAGAGATGTTATTGAATATGTTTTTTGATGCTTTGTTCGTCAGCAAGTTAAGGCTGAGAGACAGAATTCTAAAGGGATGTTATAACCATTACCCATACAGGAATGGAAATAGGAAAATATCACTATGGACTTTTCTGTTGGAATTCCCAAAACATCCAAATGTAATAATTATATCTCGGTTATAATTGATTGCCTTATAATGTCGGCACACTACATTGCTATTAAAGAGGATTTCTCTCTTGACCATCTTGCCCGGATATATGTAAACGAAGTGTTAAGATAGCATGGAATTACACTTTAAATTATATCTAATTGGGATCAGAGGTTTAGCTCAATGTTTTGGTAAAGTATTCAGCAGTCTTTGGATATAAAGTTATGTTTCAGTACTGCTTATCATCCTCAGACAGACAATTATCCTAAGAGGGAAATTCAAACTCTGCACGACATGTTGGGAGCCTAATCTAGGGATTTCAAAGGTGGTTGGGATCAACATCTACCATTGTTGTGATTTTATTAAAATAATATCTTTAACTCCAGTATTCATATGGTTCCTTATGAAGACCTCTATAGAAAGAAGTGAAAAACTTCAACTTTCTAGGATGAAGTTGGGGAAAGAATTCTATTTGGACCTGATCTTATTGACGAAATTGCAGAAAAGGTCAAATCTATTCAACAACTCATAAGAAAAGATCAAAGTCAAAAAAATTCTAAAAACCAAAGAAAAGACCTAGAGTTTGAATTGGGTGATATGGTGTTTCTACGAATATCTCCTTGGAAGAGAGTAATGAGATTTGGAAAGAAGGGAAAGTTTAGCCCTAGGTATATCGGTCCTTTTGAAATTCTGGATCTCGTTGGGAAGGTATCATCCTGATTGAAACTTCTACCAAATATCTCTCATGTTCATTATGTGTTCCATATATATCTCCTAATAAAGTGAAAACCAGATCCTTTATATGTACTAAACTCATAATTCATACTACTGGAGCAAGATCTTTCTTATAAAGAACAACCGATAGAGATTCTGGATCATAGTGAAAAAGTTCTATGAAACAAGTCCACTATCATGGTTAATGTTTTATGAACAAACCACCAATTATAAGAAGTTTCATGGTAACTTGAGGATATGATGAGGGAGAGGTATCCTTATCTGTTTGTTTTCAAGTGATGAATTTTTAGAGAGAAATTTAGTTTAAGGGGGGTATAATGTAACACCCGAATGTTTTTATGAAATATTTTCATTGAATAATTTTTATTCTTTAATATCATGTGTTTCACGCAATTGTGAGTCTAAAATAACTCTTATATTCCCTTATTATAAAATTATCGTTATATCCTAGTTGTTATGTTAGTGGGAATAAGTATAAGTAACTTATGAAAATGCATTGTGAATTATTTGGCAATCAATTATTTATGAAAAATATAAATTAGATATTTTTATTTTTGAGTAAATTACTATTGGTAATAAAATTAATGATATATATATTTTATATAAAATATTTTTATATTCATTCAATGGATATTTTAATCATAGGGTGTGAATAAACCCTATTTATTGTAAAAAAACCTATATTTTCTAAAGGGTAATCTTATGCCTTTGAATGGAGAACCCCTTTTAACATAATATTTTGACACATTAATAATTTTTATATGACAACATAAACATTTTTTTTAAATCTAGATATAATGGTCTTCTTTGGATGAATTTCTAATATTTTTCTGATAACATTCAAGTTTTGATGAATAGTAAAAACACACTTAATTTTAAGTGAAAACAATTTTTTTCATCGAAATAATTTATATTGTTAAATTATAATATTTAATGGTTTCAAAGTATAAATATAATGTTTTTTATCATTCAATATAATTTTTTTCATTTGAATTAATTTTACATTGAATTCATGTGAAAAAAAATTTTAATCTTTCACAATGTTTTAACTTTTAAAAACATGTTCTCTCATTCCGATAACGGGATTGATTTTAAATTAATATCAACAAATTATATGTTTTGAATTTAGAAAAATGAATTCTATATTTGGAGTAATATGTTCCAAATTTTTTAAATAGGTACCTTTTATCTTTGGACATTTTGAATAGTAACTTCAGTAATTATTTGTATTTACCATATTTAAAGGGTAAATCTGGTAAATAAGGATAAAAAATAATATTATAATAAAATAAAACTACCTCAAAAAGTTTTCTAGTCGTATTGTATGAGATAATTCAGACTATTATCATCCTTGGTTCGGTTTTAGGACCCCATGGAGGCACTTGGGGGTGATAATAATCTTTTAGAATTTTTGATTTAAAGTAAAGAGAAATATAACATAAACATGTATCTTTTACTAAATTTTTTAATACAGGGTTATATAAATTATTTAATTCACTATAAATATTCATTGTAAAGATATAAAAATATTTCCTACATCATGGAATTTTATTGATAATTTTTAGATATTAAATAAATTTATATATTTGTGACACAATGATGATGCGTTGATATCCTTATTAATGAAAGATTCAAATAAATGATATTATAAATATTAAAATAAAATTAATTTGAACATTTTGATATAATAAAATAATTTTTAGGATTATTATGAAATTTTATATTTGAGTTAATGTAGTTTTTTTTATTAATATAGTTATTATGACTTTAAAAAAATCAATTTCTAAAAAGGTTTAAAAATGACATAAATGAGTTTTTGAAACAAATACTATTTTATTGAATGATATAATAGTCCTAAAAATATAATATTAGACCAAGTGACTTATATAATGTTAATAATTTCATTAAGGATCTACTTTTGGTTCTATTTTCATTTTATAGTTTCAATAGTGACCATATATTATGAAAATAAAGAAGACATGGTAAGAGTTAATGTTTTTAACTAAGGGTTTAAGCCAATAGATAAGGTTAATTATCTGACTTAAAATTTTCTAAAACCTGTTGGTTGAAAGGATATAGACCCATCCTCATCATATCCTCAAAATTTATCACATTGAAACTATTATTATTCAAAAACCATTTTATAATAAAATAATATTTCAAAACATTCCTAAAATCCCCCTCCCTATTATAAATGGCCACCACATCCACCCACTTACTCAAACCTATCAGGCCCCTTGGATCATCCAAATTCTAATCAAATAAGATCCAAAAATCCATCTATTCTTATTATAGTCCACACATTAGATATAAATATATCCTAAAGATACCTTTTGTGTAAATAAAAAGGCGATTCTCGAAAAAGATGTAATTGTTTTATCACCTCTTTCAAAATTATTTTCTTCTTATACTTTCTATTATTATGTTTTTTACATATAAAAGTAATATATCTACTATCTTATACATTATGATATTTAATTATAATTTTGTGAAAACCGTCTACCTCCTTTTATCTATCCTACGAATAACTATATCACCATGAGGGTGTGTGTACGACTTACCGTCTCCACGCCGTGGTGTAATTTTTTATTCAACAATAATTTATTCCAATGGGAATAATGATGCATATAATGGATATAAATAATTAATATAATGTGGTGATTATTTTTTATAATTACTATACCATCTAATTCCATATCATTTAACCATTAAGTGAATGATATCATCGCTCGTGCGTATGTAGGACCTACCGTCTCCACGATGCGATGTGATTCATTCTAAATGACCTTTATTAAACCACAATTATATACTTGAATGGAATGAATAAATATGATATATGTTATACTAATATCATTATATAAATGATATAACTATAACCTAAGAAGTGGAACATGAACTTACCTGATAAAACTTGCATATGAACATAAAGAAGTTAATATCTGAATAATGAGCAACAGTGAAATGTTACTAAAAAATGGATGATAATATAATCATATATGATATCATAAAAATTATTCTGATTATTTAATAAATCAATAACTTTATTTAAATCATTATACATGATGTTCATAAACAAATTAAGGATATCAAACCTAAGGTAAGGAATAATTTTCCAATCTCATTTTTATCCATGATTTTTTATACGAAAGTATTTACTAGGATATATTTATCATACACAACAATGTTTACTAATTTTCTAATATTATTTCTAATCTTATAAAAAAATTAATGTTAATTTTACCCTTTGGTGATTTTTTATTATTTGGTATGAAAGGAATCTTTTTTCATTATTCGATTGGTGGAACGTTTTTGACTTTTCTATCAAAAGTATGTGGAAAATGTTTTTTTAACCTATACAACATGAATGGATTTATACGGTATCAAGAATCCTTATTTCCATGGAGCTTTCTTGACACGATTTTATTTTTAATTTCAACTAAATTATTTTCTTTCCAAATTTCATGGCATTTTGAGAAAAGAAATCCTTTTTGAAAACTAAAGTATATTTTCCTCAAGAATTAAGTTCAAGTTTTTTATCAAAATTATTTTCCATATATGTTGAAACTATTTAAATAGGTTTATGTTTTTATCCCTATTATTACAATTATTTGTTTATGTTAATGATAGAATTAGTTTTTATATGGATTATGTTATGATAGAATGATGTTTAAGAAACCCATTTTATTTCTTGGGTTATACTATGATGAATGATTTAGGTTTTTGTTGAACTTGTAAGAATGATTTCATTATGAGGTGGGTAGGACCTACATCTCCCTCCAATGAATTGGGTAACGATTTATATCTCATGAGATAGACATGACTGGAAGATCAAGTAAATCTAGTTAAGTATTACAGGGCCAGAACAACAAGTAACTTGGTTCTGTAATAAACTTTTTCCGCTACGATGGTGTTGTCTATGAGACTTGGCTAATATGGAAAGGATTTTATATGATTATGTGTATGCCAAAAATCATCATGTATTATGTTTTTACTTTTTGGGATTATGTCTGTTAATTCTTATGAACATTTATCCCATGACATGATATCATGATCTTTCATATGCAGGATAAGACCTCCAAATGTTATGTTCTTGTGTCTTATGATTGTGACATGATTGATATTCTCCCTTGTTTACCCTTACTAAGAATTTGAGCTCACCCTTTCATATGTTAATTTTCCATAGGTCATAAACATGGGTATTAAGTATGATATTCCAAAAAGGATTCTAGTTATGAAGAAATAAGTGGGAGATAATGTACATGTTTTATGAACTAGTTGTTTATGTTACTTAGTTTATAAAGACACTATACCTATATAGTCCTACCATGGATTTAATATATGTTGTAATGAATATAAATCAATTTTCAAGTAATATAAATGTATGTCAAGTATGGGTCTCTATATTATGTGTCACATTTAGGGTTTTTAAATGAATTAGAATATAAACTTAATGGTCCATACCTTTGAGAAAACCTGGGGCATTACAACCTCCACTCCTTAAGAGAAATCATCTCCAAGCTTCCCTTTTGAGGTTTGTAGTATTTCATCTGAGAAGAGTTTCAACTAATATGCATGCACATAAGCTTCCTACTCCCATGTATCATCTTGTACGCATTTGTGATGCCATAGCATCCATATTAATAGAACTAACATGGCTTGAAAAATCTTCATGCTATGATCAACAATACATGTCTAATGATCCTTGAAGGATGCATCTACCGCCAACTCGAAATCCATGGGGTAAAACGAATGATATGGGTTAGCATGATATTGTCGAATCTGAGATACATGGAAGAAATTGTGCATGGTATGGTATGTTTGAGGTAACATCAACCGATATGCTATCGTCCTAACTCTATCCACTATATCGAAAGGCCTGACATATCAATATGATAAATTTCCATATATAATGATTCTTATATGACCCCATATCAGTGATACACATATAAAGACTTGATTTACCACCTCAAAATCTAGAGGTCTATGATGAAGATTGGTATTGGACTTCTTCCTAGAATGAGCTATAGATATACGCTTTTGAATCAGTTGGAATTTCTCTAAAGTATCCTAAAAAAGACAAGGTCCCAGTAGATCTGCCTCACCTTCCATAAGCCATAATAGAGGTGAAAACTATGGTATGCCACATAGGGCCTCATACGAATCCATCGAAATTATTTCTAGAAAACTATTTTTTTAGGAAAACTCAACCAGTGGATTATTATTTTCCCATGAACCTAAAAAAATCAAGGATATAGTATTGAAGTATAACCTATAACACTCTTATCATTCTTTAAGACTTCCCATCAGTTTGAGGTTGATATTTCATTCACAAATGCACCTAGGAAGCTAGTGAATTTTTCATCCCTTTCCAAAACTGTGAAGTAAATCGGACATCTCGGTCTGAAATGATGAAACAAGGAACACCATGAAGTCACACTATTTCTCGGATGTAAAGCCTTCCTAGATCATCAATAGAGATGGTTTCCAAGATTATTAGGAAGTGTTAAACCTTGTAAAACCTATTGATTCTCACCCATACAATATTGATTCCCTGAGGGGATCATGGTATGCCTGTCTTGAAATCCACGGCGACATTATTCCATTTTCACTCAGGAATGGAGAGAGACTGTAGAAGTCCAGCATGACACGAGTGCTCTACCTTCACCTACAAACAGGTGTATCACTGAGTGATGAAACCTGATATGTGACTCTTTATTCATATCTACCAGTACTGATGGTAGATGACTATGTAAATCTTGGTAAGTCCAAGATGAACTGACCATACAGAGGCATGAGATTACCTCATCAACTCTTTATGTATACTTGAAGGCACCCATACATGAACATTAAAGAGTAGAGTATGATTACCATAAAAAAAAATGGGTTCTCACCTGTGAAGAACTCCCTCAAAATGAGGACCTGTGAATTCGATAATTGTTGCATCTACACCCACTCTAAAAGAGAGGATATCACTGCCAGAGCTATTAAAAATGGCTACCCATGTTGTTCTTAAACCTCAAAGTGGAACTCAAAAAACATATCCATTAGTTTCCACTCACTACTATCCTCCTTGATGACTTGTGTAGGACTTTTCTTAATCAAGCCATCAACTACGATATTACCCTTTTTAGGTGTGTAATCCATCTAAAAGTCAAACGATTGTAGGTATTCAACCCACCTATATTACCTCAGATTCAATTATCGCTATTTGGAGATGTATTTGATACCTTTATGAAATAATTAAACAATAAATCATTCCCCCGATAGATAGTTCCTCCAAAAACATAAATCAAGAACCACAACTTCTATCTAGAGATCATGCAAGGGATAGTTACTCTCTTAAGGCCACAGTTAGTGAGATCCATATGCCACGACTCGATCACCCCACTTTAGAATTTCACTTAGCCCGATTCCTGAAGTATTAAAATAAAATTTATAACTTATAATCAGCTCAAGAAGAATTAAAATCAGCACAGAAGTGAGTATTACATTTATCTCCTAAAAAAGCCTTTCAAGCTTCACTCTAGTCAAATTTCATACATTTCATGGTCAAGATCGTAAGTGGAGCTTCAATGTGTGATAATTCCAAGATGAATTACTTTTAAAAGATAGATATCCCCAAGAATCTCTATATGTCAAACAAATTATTGATCTACTCCTAGGAAAACACAATTCTCACCTTCTCTTGGTAAACAGATATGCATCCCCAGATATTATATAGCCTATGAAGTGAACTTGATGATCCAAAAGTGGAATTTTCTAAACTTCACATATTACTGGTTATCTCTCAGTTTACTAAGAAAGGTATCGAGATGATTGGAATGGGCATGTCTGGTGCGTGAATAAACTAATATGTCATATATGAATATCACCACAAAGGAATCAATATACGGATAGAAAAATAGATTCACCCATGAAGACAATTGGCGCGTTCTTCAGACCGAATGAAATGACCATGTACTCGTACAAGCTGTACCTACTCCAGAATACTATACTTGGTATGCTCGACGGACTCACATGAACCCGATGGTATTAAAAACTCAAATCAATCATAGAGAAAATAGTTTCTCCTTAGAGATGGTCGAAGAGGTCATTAATACGAAAAAGTGGATACCAGTTCTTCCCCATAAGCCAGTTCAATAGATGTTAATCCACACACAATCTGAGGGTACTATCCACCTTCTTGGTGAAAAGGACTGGTGAACCCTAGGTAAATGTGTTGATTCTAAAAAAACCCATATCCTCAATATCTTCAAGATTCATTTTGAGTTCCTGGAGAACTATAGGTTCCATCCTATATGGAGGATTGGACACTAGTGTCGCACCTAGAACTAGTTATATAGTGAACTCAACATCTATCCTAGGAGGTAATGTGAAGAAATATTCTAGGAAGGTGACAGTAAAATGATCCACTATATGATGTAATTATACTAACTTCATTCCTTGATCATTCATAATGATACTGGCTAGTTGAGCTATCACTATACCTAGTCCGGTACGCATGGGTCCATCTCTAATTTCATGGATATCCAAATAACCCTTGTGTATATACGTGCTACCCTCATGAGATGTAAAGGACACACACCAATGATAAAAATCAACACGGTCATGATAAGGCACAAGCTTTTCCATACTGAGAATGACGTCAAAGTCGGTCATCTCGAGGATTAAGAAACTCTAGCAGAAACAACACCCACCTATTTCAAGGGGAAAATCCTAACGTTGGTGTATTCCCTCTATTCTGACCCCTAATGGTGTTTAGAGAGACATGAATCCACATAAGTACTCAATTTCAAGGCCAATACATTCCAAAATCACAACAAATAAAAAAGATTTTGATGCCGCTATGTTAAAAAGGGAAGGAAATAAAGTATATGCTACCAAGATAGTACCCCTAATTATAGATGGTCCTAAACTCCACTCCTTGGGAACATGCTACACTCCATAAATTTGTCCTGAACTACAGCATTGAGATGCTTCCTGACTAACCTGATTAGATTCACTCTACTGTCAATGAAGCATTAGGCCCTGACTACCACATACACAACCACTACCACCTTCACCAGATCAACCAGTAGAAGACCAAATCCCAACCTTATGTGGATTCATGGACCCTTCACCTGATAGAGGTGATGATATTGATACCCTCTCACTAGATGCTGGAAGAAAATAATGGAAGAAGCATTTTAGGTGACACATCTTGCCACAAGATCGATATTATATCGAGTTCCTCATGCACTTAGGCATCTTACGGACTAGCCTGTTGCAATGGTGACACACTATAGAGTTGTCGGTGCAATTCACCTAGCTGGAAACACCCCCATGTTCACCCTCAAATCAGTGCTTCCTACTTCATGAAGAAACATTTCCATACCTCAGAACTGAACCTCTATGCATCACATTGCGTGCTTCTTTCAGATTTGATTATTAAATTAGGTTCTGGTTCACTATCTCTTTACTAGTAGTCAAATGAAACACATTCACCTACTATTGGATGACATATCCATTCTCATCGTCAAATCACCTCTGAGTCATCTACTCATCTCTGGTCATAAATAGAGTGAAATGTTGGAGCATGGTAAAGCAAGAATAATACTCTTGAATAATCATAGTTATCTTCTAAATATTAATAAACTCTTGGGAACGATCATCGCTCAGAGTATGTGGGAAAAATTATTCATATAAGGTCGTCTGGAAGTTTTCCTAGACTATACCTTGATGATGCTCATCCTGATATATAACATCCCACCAATTATTGTTGTAATACCACAACATGAAGGTATTAAGATTGACCCTCCACTCTGTAGACATCTTAATATGGTCAAATATGGATACCATGTCTTGTTACCATCACTCGGTAGCCTGAGGTCTACCATCCCCCAATAAGATTAGAGGATTCTGCTGCTAAAAGTCCCACATTAGCTTTTCCATAGTAGGGGCAAGCTAGGGAGCACCTTGAACAGACTACATGAACCATAGAAGATTGTCTTGGAATTGAGCATTGATACCCAATGGAAGGCCTATAGGAGGTCACTCGGGTGCCACTACAAGAGGTACTATGGGTGGATTAGGTCCAACCACCTCCAGAATGTGCTCATCACCACTCTCTTGGCATAAAGGATGAGTAAATCATGGTGAAATATCACTACAATTTCTAAGAGCACTCCTCATATAATATTTAGGACAAATAGAGAAGAAGATAAGTAAAATGATAAAAGAATCGGTTCAAAGCCTATATATGACATGAAATGACCCCATAACCTACTACCGAAGCCAAGCTTATATGATTAGAAAAGGTCACAGAAACATCATAATAGATATGGCCTACTTCCAATTTATAAGGTTGGGTCAAGTTCAAGGTCTCAAATTTTTCATATATAGTGGCCATTTCATTTTAAATGTGGTATTCATTTTAATAAATTTATGTAGTAAAATCCCATTTTAATGATTTAATTAGGTAGATCACTATTCCAATTTATAAAGGCCCATACGACATATAAATTAAAATTGGGAATACACTTAATACAACTTATTACACATTCCTGCAACTTGAAATGGCATATTTCTATAAATACAACAAAATAGGAAATACAATACACAATATCCAAGGAACAAATAGAATTCACATGCAAAAAAAAGGAAATGCATGCTAAAAATGAGATATGGCATGACGTAATGAAGGAAAATTTTTATTCCTATTGTGCCTAGTATGATTCATGCTTTGAAGATCCCTCGTTTCATTGGGATGAAGTAATAGAAATAATCATTTCAATCTTATAAATATTGATAACATCACTAGACATTTGTGTCACCCAACGGTGAAGTCGTATCAACTATAAATAGAATAATCAATAACACAATTTCCTTTCCGGTGTAATTTGGGTTTCCCCTATACATGGTTCTGCTACATCCAAGAACATGGTAAATTCCAAATTCCTTTATCATAATCTCTTATCTAACCCAAACAGTATGACAAAATGAAAACGGGCTCTGATATCTCTTTGTATAACCCCTCCCAAGATTCCACTTAATGGTGCCCGAATACAGTGGGCTATAGGAACTCAAGCACGCCTCCTCAAATTCCAGAGGATTTTGATTAGCAATGAGGGACTAGGTTGTATCTGTGAGGATAATATGATTTCATGGATCAGAGTATAAACAACAAAAAATGATAGATATTAACTATTACAAGCATACAAAAGAAACAGGCCGCAATGAAATTAATGGAAATAATAATACACAATTAAGATGAGAAAAATAACTACTTGAATATGAACAACAATAATAGATATAAAAGGATAATGGTGGTTCTATGTCATATGTTTATACAAAAAAATGCGTACAGGGAGTCTTGGATACAATCATATACTACATACTTGAAAAATATGGAAAAATGAAAGAACTGCTACTATAAGAATCTCGAGCATAGGATCAGTCATCTTCCCCCATTCTCCATCCTAAAGATGTAAATCAATCAAGAATCAGATGTTTCATGCTTCTATTTATAAATAACTATGATTATAAAATCTTATTGGGTTCCATGGGTTTCCCAAGTAGGGTGTGATATACAATCTCTATAGGCTAGCACCCACGATTTCTAGGCCATTCCACTTCCTGTAATTAATAAATAACAATTTTATATAATAGTACATACAGTGTGATAAATAGATAAATAATAAACACCTCAGTTCATGGTACAAAATGGAAACCGGACCAATAATACATACATCAGCTTAAGTCAGATTTCTGGAAAGAGATACCTATACATGTCATATTATGTATACAATGGCTATTAAAAAAACAACTAAGGAAGACATAACCCAAGATTGTGATTGGTCTTGAGGTCTAAAATTCCATTCAACAACTTGGCATTCTAAATTATAATTAATAAGAAACACATATAACACAAGAAATAAATCCATCAAACCCAAGGGTGGAGTACCGAGCCCATCCAAGGCAATCTATAAGAATCCCAAGGGTCGATACCGTCATCTATGATTTAGGGAATTCCATTTAGACCATCCAAGTTGACCCATAATGTCATCCCTTGTATCAATCAATGCATGGTAATTTTGAGTTCACACCAAGTATCTCACATAGGGGACCAGGTATTACCTAAGGCAGGGAATAAACATCTTTCCAATGGGTCTATCCTCAGTTGCTCCCCTAGGGAACCGGTTTCACCCATGAGTAAATAAAATCCACTTGGAGAGATCTTACCTAGAAATCCAAAGTATCGATCCTAGCATATCAAGTAGATCCAACCGATCTTGGTGATTCAATCCATTTCATCCTTAAATCAAGTCCCATGTTCCCTCATGTCCCGTAGAAGATGAGTCGTGACATTCAAAGCACATATCAAAACATGGAATAACATTTATAAAATCTCATGTCATAAAAAACATGGGAATATCTCATGTTATAATGATAGAAAAATAATACAATTTGATCCATCAAACATGGCATATGGCATTTATCTCAAGGTACTGACATACGCATAGTGTGTAAGAAATTATATATATATATCATACACACTAGGCTCTTGGTACAATTGGAATGGAATATGCCATCTCATAAGGAAATGTGACATGGAACATAAGGAACAACAATAAGAACCTAACTAAAAATCTCATATATAAGGTACAAAAAATATTATGAATGTAAATCAATGATACATGGAATAAAGCATGGAACTAATCACTAACGATTAAGCATTACCATTATTATGTGGGACTAACTTACAGTTCACAATTTATCTCAACTTTAAATTTAATTTAACTCCCTTAACCATGGTAAAACATACAAGCACACATAAAGTTGTTGACAATCCAAGATGTGTGAAAAAGGCCATTAAAGGTGGGAACACCTCAGGGGTTTCCAGTAATGATACATAACCCTCGGATGGGTTTCATTGAAATTTAAGGTCACACATTAGATGGAAAACCAATATAATTAATTTATTAAACCAATTTGGGGAATTGTTGTAAGGGTCTAGAGAATAGCACAATGACATGTAATTTAGAGAGCGATGGAATGAGTGGGAAAGACCTTGACCACATACCTCGATGTAGTAGTGCACTACTTGTCCTTTATATAGGCTTGAATCAACCTAGAATGGAATAAATTGAAGGATTTTTCCAAAACCCTGAAAATAGGGGAAAAATTATTGTACCTAAATAGAATAGCAGATGGAATGAGGACATTGAAATAAAGGTAAGAGGAAGAAAGATCTTACTGAGGTCTTTCCATTTATTCTGATAGGGAAGGATTCAGACACCAGTGGAGGAAAATAAAATAAAAATCTCTGTAGAGGGGAGGAGTATCTCCACAAATGAATGTGAAGAAGAAAACCTATGGAGGAAGAAAAATAAAAATTAGGGTTTAAAACAAATCAGTTAAGGGGTCCAATTTGGGAATTTCACACTCTACATAAGGGTGAGTGGTTTAGCTACACATTTGGCCAAACCGTGTGTTAACCATGCACTATATTCAACTTCAAAGGGGCACCTTGCAAGTTTAGGCACATATTTTGTCTAACTGTGTGAAAACAATGAGAAATTTCACTATCCCAAAAATCCTACAATACTTCATGACTATGCACCATTGGTTTCATGGTTTCAGAAAAACCATGAGGCACTTTGAACTCCACTATCTCCAACAACATGATTTAGGGAAACAATCTGGGCTAGGATCGTGCTGCCTAGTCTTTTCTTTGATTTCCAGAACTTTGGGCTTCGAACAATCCCCATATGCACCAGATACATTCTTGACATAATTAGGCATCAAATTTAGGGTTTTTAAAGAAATTATTACAAACAATTTGTGGTTTGTACCTTTTAGAAAATTTGGGATGTTATAAATCACATTTTAAAGGTATAAAAAAGTTTTTTTATTATTTTAAAGGAACTAAAAGAGTTAGATTACTTTATCCTAAGGAAACCAATTTTTAACATGCATATTTTTTAAATGCTAAGTTTGGAGGAGTCCATCTTGATAAGAAAATTATTGGGGATACTTTTTGTTTACTAGGAAAATCCTTCATCTCTTGAAGTAATAAGAAGAATTTTTTTGTTTCTATTTCTATACATGAATTGAAATACATATCCATTTCGAGTTTTTTCACCAAATTTATATGCATGAAAGATAATCTGGTGGAATTTAGGGTAACATAGTATTCCATCCCTATCAAGTGTGAAAACAGTAGTGGGGTCAGTATTTCTAAAAATTATATTCCACACTCTTACACTAAGCGCATTGTCTTAAGACACCATTTTCTTTGAGATAACTTTAAAAAAGGTGATATAACTATTTAATTTGTTTTCACAAAACATTAACTTGCAGATATCATCACTAAACCCCTTTTTATTGAGCGTTTTAACTTCATTTATGTTAATTTTGGTATGATTGGTTTGTGATACTTATCTCTTAACCACTTAGATAGATTTATAAATTTTCATATGTATTTTTTAAATGTTTTCCAAAATGGATTTCAAATTATAAATTTTTTTAAATTTTTTTTTAATTTATGAAAAGTAATGTAGGTATGATACTCTAAGAAAAACATTCATGTATGGATAGAAACAGGTGGATGTGGTTCTGGGGAAATTACTACAATGGATTTTTCCTGAGAAGTATTGATTGGGTTTTTAACCCTTTTTTAATCCTTATAATGGCGATTGGGCCATTACTACACACCTTGTTTGATACTATCATGGAATTTTTATGTTTTATTAATATAATATTTTCTATACCTCAATGATGGAATTATTTTTAAAATGTAATTATTTTATAAGTCTTTTATTTCTTTATTTTTATTTATTTTCTATGATCTATTTAACTCTCTTCATTCATTATTTGAGGGAGGGATAATCTTTTTAATTTTATAATTATATTAGAAGAGACATTTTAATTTTTAGAAAGAATAACCATGATTAAAATTTTTCTCTTATTTTTAAATTTATATATTTAGATTTTCCAGAAACCTTTTTCAAAGTGTTCTTTAATTTTTAAACAGATTTTTTTAAAAAAATATTTTTTTATTATTCTTTACTGAAAATAAATCTTTATTACATTTCAATTTTTTTCAAAATATATTCAAAAATTCGTTTTTATCTCTCTCTAAATATCATTAATGACGATAAACATAGGATTTAAATTTATCATTTTATTCTATAAAACTGAATTTAACTCCTTTTTTATAATATTAAGGGGGGTTATAGTTTTATATTTGGAGAAATATTTGGGTTTATATACAGAGTGGTTATTATTTTTATATAATGATTATAAGGGATATGTTTTATATATTTATGAAAGGGGGAGAAAATCTTGGTATCATGGTAAATCTTTCACTTTTTATCCTTTATCTGGTTATATTTTTGTTTTAATTTAATTATTATTAAAGTGTTTATGATTATAAAAATGGGGAGATTAATTTTCTTCACACCATTATTTTTCTTTAATGATCACAAAAACTCTTAAAGTGTTTAATATTTTCATTTAGTTGATTCACAACAAGGTTGAGAACCTCATAATAAAACTCTTTGAAGGAACTATAAAAATGTGTTAACAAATGTTTAGAATCCTTATAAGTAGTCTAGAAGACCCATAGAGGCATGTTTAAGGAATTAGGGAAGCCACATTATGAAGCCAAAGGACACAGGAAACATCGTCCAACCAGTGTAGTGCCACAGAAGAATTGGTGGCATACCTTACACCTTCCCCATGCAGTAGAACCACATTGAATACCATGTGGAGGGGCATAGGATAACTAGTGTTGATGGAAAATATTAAGGTATTCTCCAAGAGTCCACTAGCCCGCAGGTGGAGATACATCATCTAGTCAGTGGTAGTAGGCCACAAGCACCAAGTATTAAGGAGCTCACAGAAAACCCGATAGAGGCTAGCAAGTACCAATTAATGTTGAGTAGACTAATCCAAGAATGTAATTTAATACAGTAAAAATACATCAAACATGGATGTGTTTGAATTAATGACCCCTAAATCATTTCAAAAAAAAAATAATGAATCATTTTGATCTTATAAATAGAGACCTTGGATGGCCTTAAAAAGCAACGCAATGATACAAAGACTCTCTTGATCATCTAATATTCAATGCCATCATTGAAAATTTATCTCAAAGATCTCCCTTTATAAATCATATCTATCTTTCTAGAGTGTGTGTCAAAATTTTATATATTTTAACTCTCTTAAAATATTAATACTCTCTCCTAGCATTCATTGTATTTTATAAGATAATCTAAACTAAGGCGCAAATAAATTAATTCATAGAAATCCTCTCATATTATTCTTTCTTTTAAATTTGTTTCTTACTTCCATTAATGAAAGGGTCCAAATTTTTCTTTCCATTTACATTAAAAAAGAAAGGGACTATTTATTTTGATATTTCTAGCATTGTCATTAAAAAGTTAGTTTTTGTTGTATCTAGTTTCTTTCTATAACATAAAAAGTAAGATATTATTTTACTATCTTGGTTAACAATAATGCCAAGATTTTAATACATTAAATACTAAAGTTATTGAGTTTGTATGTATAGGGGATCTTTTTAAGTGGTATTTTTGAACTTCCTTGATTTCTTTTATCATTTACTTTCCATGATTTTATATATTGATCATTTTAAAATTTTATTTATTTTTTTAATCCATAACTTAAATGATTAATTGCATAATCATGTAAATAATACTTTTTTTATTATTCCACCTATTATTATTATTTTATTTTTCTGCTTTAAAACTTTTATTCTTTTTTATTTTATTCATTTTTTAAATAATTTTTTAAACATGGATTTTTTTCCTTTAATTTTTTTAAAAGAAATTCACCCCCTCCCCTCCTGCCATTTATTCGTCTTTGACCTACATTGCAGACCAAATGAGTCATACTGATGGTCATCCAAAGTGAATAAGTTATTTTTTTAGTTTTTACAAGGAAAAAAATACCATTTCTCTAGCATAAACCCTATCCTGGTCTTTGTCGTGGTTTCCATGAACACACAACCTGAAATAGATTATCCTACGATGTGCTACCCAAGACCATATTGTTTTCCTCTCACCACACCATAAAAAATGAGTATGGATGTGTTGCCTAGGTCGTGGATAATATTATACCCTCTCATGCACCATGGCTTGGAAATGGCTTGGATAATCGTTTTTCACCCATTATCATTTTACAAAAAGAAAAACCGGGGCTAAAACAGCTTGCACCAGGGCATGGTGTTGTAAATTTTGGATAGCGTGATCTCTAAAACCCAAAATAATATTCAAAATTTTTTACAAGTCTCACACAAGAATTCACAACCCAATATTTAACCACCAAAAGCATCAAAATATCTTTTAAGTCACATAAGTTCTTACATAAACATAAAAATCCAAGATGAGGGTGTTACAATTCTCCCCCTCTAAGGACATATCATCCCAAGATGTATATTTAGATTTAACCTTGAATAACTTGGTCAGTTGGACCAAAAAATCAGACTCCTACACCCATGTTTCTTCATATACCCTTTCACGCCTCTATTAGATCATAACAGGTGGAACCATCTTCCCTTGTAAATATTTCTCACTCCAGTCTACGATCCACACCAATCTCTCCTCAAATGAGGTGTTCAGTTCCAACTAAACATCCACACAGTTTATAATATTTATAGAATCAAGTAAATAATCCAATGTTGTGACTCATGAAACACATCATACATACCTTGGTAATGCTAAGGGAGACCCAAATGGTAAGACACTATCCCTATACACTATATGAACATTAATTTTCCAACCAACCTTAGATTTAGCTTTCCTTACTTCAAAATAAATTGATTCCCCAACCAAGGATTTCCCAACAAGAAAACCCATTCACCCATTAAAACTCTAAAGTTCTCATCCTAAGATCATTACATTATCTCTACCTACTCTAAGAAGTAACCAATATCTTTTGAATCAGTTGTACTATTTTCGAAGTCTCCTACTCTAGGATCAGTCCCATAATAGCTACCTCACCCGCTTCATTCTAGCATAGTGGTGAGTGATAAGGTCAACCAAAAAGATCCCCAAGGCTGTATTCTCATCCCATTATCCTCTAAAGTCTAGGACACAATATTGAAGCATAACATCTAGAATCTGAATATTCATCTTATACTATCTCAGGAAAACCAATTATTGTGCCCTTAGAAGAATAATTTTTTAAACTAAATGAATATAGTAATAGTTGAATTATGTTTTATCTCATATAGGATAGTGTTGTGGTTTTTTCTTCTTCTGTTAAATGGCTACAGTTTTATAGAAACTATGTTTGAGATTGATTTTTTTTAATTTTACCATTAAAAACAAGTTTTCAAATGAGATTGGTTCATAAATTAATGTTTGAATATAGTTTCCAAACCTTGTATAATCTCATTACCTTTCTAGAAAAATCATAATTCTTTTTCAATTCTCTCATATTCTTTATCTAGATAAGAAAAACCTCATTTTGGTTACCTTATTTTTGAATTCATTGCTTGAGTGGGGGAGTACAATGATCATTGTCAACCCAAATCTCACCCATCCTAGTGACTAGATATCTTCAATCACCCTCCTCTTCACCCAATACTTGATATCCTGTGAAGTGGTCCGAGTATGAGTGGACATTATGTGAAATACAGAGATTGAGGGAAGAAAAATTTAAAGTACATAAGTAGAATGAAATATACTATAACTTGAACATGTATAAATAAATCTATATTGATTAGTAAAAGGTAAAATAAATCATAAAATTTAATTCATTTATAAGGATTTAGGGAGAATCCCCTCTACTCAACCACTAATATCTTAGTGTTCCATCACTGTAGAAATTATAGAGAAATAAAAAATGGAAACAAATCATAGAAGAAGATGTTACATAATCTATAGTATGATGATCATAGAAGAACCCTCCATAATTAGGTGAATATTTCCTCATTTATAAAATAATTGTTGTAGTCCTTCAGGGAAATTCAAAACTCACCATGTGATAAACACATGTATTTTCAACTCGTTCAAAAGAATCTCAGAATGTACCTTTATTTCAGTACCATGATTAATTCCTCCTCTATATTTATCCAATTTTCATAGTTTGATAGTAGTGATTTATCCATAATAGTATACAGAAATATTTTCTATTAAATAGTTCTCATCCCATGATTGAGCTCCATACTCCTTCACAAAGGACTGAAGAGAAATGATTTTCTACTCTCCGACTTTACTAGACATCAAGTTTTCCTAGAGTTAGAATGAGAATAATGTTGTAATGGTGAGGCCACGAAATCTATCTTCATGTTCTACACAGAGGATACACATAGAGATGTAGCTCAATCTCATATGAATTTCAATAATTAAAATTGGGTTCTCAATGATCACAACATCAGAAAATTTTCAAAATCAAATCTTGGAATTTCCAATTTGGGTGTGGTGGCTCATTATGGTTTTTATATGAAATGGGTAGTTGAATATTTGAGTGCATGTAATATGAAGTTTTCAAAAAGGTTTGGGTTACTCTACCATGAACTGAAGTCTTGGCACTCAAACTATATAATTTGATCCTATAACTATTTTGTTAGAGACAAACTACTAGTTTGAGGGAAACACATGGGCTGCAGTTCATCTCAGGAAGTGATGATGTTTGGTTCATGGTTTTTTGAACATTGTTAACTTACATCAAGAACTATGTGTGAATACCAATTTGATCAAGTATCTGGTGCATTCAGCATGATTCATGGCCTCCTATTATTTTCATCGCCGCATTAGGGAACATGCAAGACTAGAGAAAAAATGTTCGAACATGAGTGGATTTTATTCAAAATAATTCTTAGATTCATAGTCGTTCATGACTTCAATTCAATATTCACCCAAAAGTGTGACTAAAGTTGATTTGTGATGGTTAATTTGGTTTGGTGGCTTTTTTATAGTCTCATCTTAAATATATGCACCTTTTCTATATTCTGTATATGGGTTTTAGTTATCTATAATGGAGGTCAGTCTCATAGATTCTTCAAGTGTGTTTACTTCTTTATTCTATCCGAGTCATAGGCCTAATATTTGTTAGTGTGGCTAAACTATATTACATCATCTGATTCCTCATTTTAGCATAGGGGTTTTTATACATGATCATATGATGTTTTTATATTCATACATGGTGGTTTGGAATCTTATTTTTAATGGAATAATCCCCATTATTACTTCAATTTCATCCATTCATCACCCAGGATCGGGTATTTCTTCAATAATGAACCTACATATCAAATTAGAAATATCTAGTTTGCATTATCTTCTTAAATATTTAAATCCCCTAGTCCACACATAGATAAAACATGTCTTACATCTTTAATTGGTGCATATCGGGTGATTCTTCAACTTAAGATTCATATTCTCGGGTTTAGGAATCTCTATCCCTCCCAAATATAATCTTGGTCATCTCATCTTCAAGAACATCATTTCTTTCCATATTATTATTCTGTGTCATGGGCCCTCATCGGTTTTTCAAAATCCTAATGAAATTAGGTTTAAATTGATTTTCTGATCTCCATTGTCACATTTGTTTCGACTTCTTTAGTAATTCAAGGTAGTCTTTTCATGATCTCTTGGAGCTCGGATAACTCGGATGCAAAGGGATTTCTTCAAACATAAATGGATTTTTGTTTCTTCGGTATTGGAATTCTCATGATTGATTACATATGGTGGGGCAAGGTCGATTTATTTTTTCTCATGCGGTTGATGGATGAGTGTGGTCAATCCTGAGAAATGTTTTGAATTCGATTGAATTTCTGAACACAGTCACTTCATATCTTTATGGGATTTTTAGTGGCATAATCAATTGAAAATAGGCATGATGTCGGTCTCCCAAGGGTGTAGTCAATTAAAGGCTTTGTGATTTTTATTTTTCATTTTTTCATGCATGGTTAATTATAATTCTCAACATACAACATCTTGGGGACTTTATGCATTTTCTAGTGAACTATCAGAGTCCCTTCAGGCCTTTGGAAAATTTGGGTTCAACCTGTACATCACAAATATATTATTTTTCGTTCAAGAATTTACCAATTTAATAACCAATAATAATAATTTAAAACCAAATTAAATATTTCATAATTCAATTAGTTAAAAAATCATATTTTTGTATTTAATTATTTCAAAAAAATATATTTTTTCAAATTTAAAAATTTAATTTCAAAATTATTTTAATAATTAAATATTAAATATTGAAACTTTTGATCGATATAATTCTAAAATTATGGATTTTCCAATTAAATCAACAATTTATTATATTATTAAAAATTATAATCAAATAAAGTTTCAAAATTAAGTCCAAAATTAGCCAAATGAATTAAAAAATTACAAATCATGATTGATAAGCCTTTTAACACTTGAACTCAATTCCCAAAAATTAATTTTTGGTTTAACAAAATCTAAAAAATCTATATAAATCAATGTAAATGACACTAATAATTTAAAGTCCATATTTATAAAAAAGTTAAAAAAATCATATCAATTACAAAGGTTTTTCTTGAATTAAGGGGTATTTTAATTGAATAACATGTAAATAATATTGAGAATTTCAGCTCACATCACTATCCATTTTTCTATGGATGGTATGTCATACTCAAACTCAGCTGAGTACCCAAATAATTCTACAAGCATTACCAAAAACATGACTTAAAAATTATATCTATATCTGATATAATTCTTAAGGGAACTATATACAAACATACAATCTCATGGACATATATCTTTTCCAACTCATCCATAGAAAGATTCTCCTGGATCAACATTAAATGGGCCTCTTTAGTTAGTTTATCATCTATCACCCATATTGAATAACGAGTCCTTAATGTTCTTGATAATCCTATGAGAAAATCCATCATGAAATCCTCAATTTTCCACATGGGAACTAGTAGTGGATGGAGTAAACTACCAGAATAATGACGCTCGACTTTTACTCTATGGTAAGTAAGACATAATAAAAAAAACTAGTAATATTCCTATTCATACCTGGACACCAAAACTATCATTTAATGTCATGGTATATATTTGTCTATATGGTATGCACTATTCAACACAAGGAATGGGATACTCTCATAAATTATTACCTTGGAAGTAGGAATTACAACCCTCCCATGGAAATAACACATATTTAAAAACTCTATAGACCAACCTGGTAATGGATCATTACCCTCCAATCATTCTAACATTACAACACTTTCAAAATCTATCTCTTATATAGCCTTCACATAGTGCACTAAAAATGACATGATAACCAAATGTTCACATATCACTAATCCTCTATCTTTAGTCATATCCATCCTACAATTGGAAATAAACTCATCAAACACAATTATTCCACCAATTTATACTATCCAAGCTCCTAGTCATGTTGAGTATTCCAATTGAGTGAATTTGCCACAATTTTACCCCTGCATGGTACATAAGCCATCTTGATGTCAAACATTTGTAGATACTCCACTCAATACCTCTACCTCATATTTAGGTCTCACTATGAGAAGATATATTAGACGATCTTTTTGTTATTGTAAACAAAAATATCTCCCCAAAGTGATTGTGTCACCAAAAATTAAAATCATGAACAATTTATTCTAACATCAAGTCATGGGTAGGATAATTCAACTTAGGAGATCATAGTTGGAAAGACTCATAATATAACCACCCGATCTCCATGAATTAGCATAGATCCCAATCCCAATATTGAGGAATATTAAATACCCAATATCCCACCCTAGGTTTTTGGAAATTCATCATTGGTGATATCTTCACCCTCCTCTTTATCTCAAGAAAGTATTCCTTACACTTCTTTCACCACGTCAAATTCTCCACTTTCTTAGTCAGATCTCCCATGGGGGCTTCCAAACATGAGATATCCTATATGAAATGTGAGTAGTACACTTATAATACAAGGAATATTCTATTCAACAATACATTTTGAGTTCTATTATTGTACATCACCACCTCCATATTCCTCAGGTCCAATGAAATACCATATTTTGACACTACAATCCTTAGGAAACTCACCTCTTGAATCAAAAAGTAACACTTCAACATCATGGAATAAAGTCGGTGTGCTTGAAGTGTACTCAATACTATATTAAGAAGCCTTTCATGATTCTCTAAGATCCGTTAATGTATTTGGATTTCATCAATACACAACATAATAAATGAGTCATGATTTTGGAGAAATATTTTTTATGAGGGATATTAACACCACAGAAGAATTCATAAAACCAAAATGCATCACCAATAAATCATATATACCATATCTACTACTAAACACCATATTTGGTTTTTCTTACTCCTTGGATTAAAGCTAATGATATCCTGAACACAGGTCAATCAGGGAAAACCAATGAGCTCCTCACAACTAGTTGAACAAATCATTGATCTTAGGAAAATGATACATGGTCTTCCCCATCACTTGGTTCAACTTTCTGCAATTCATACAGATTCATAGATTACCATCTTATTTTTTTAACATTGGAGCCCCCTTTGGAGATGCGATTAGCCTAATAAATCCCTTTAGTTCCAAGTTAAAAATATGGTATTTTAGTTCCCTCAACTCAATTGGTTCCATGTAATGAGAAGGTATCAACATAGGCTACACCATTGGCATGATTTATATTTCAAATCTTGGTCCCTTTATTAGAAGGTAGACCTGAAATGTATTCTTGAAACACATATGGATAAAGATCAACAATTTGAGGGAAATATGAGGGGATAAATCTGATCCTATAGAAAGATAAAATCCAATAACCTGAATCATAAATTCCCCCATATGACTCAAATTTTGGACCACTCTACCATATCCCAACTCCCTCTAACCATTCATTACAAACTGTCCCCCATTAGGCAATGCAAATTATACTCATCATCAATTGTAGTCAATGTTCCCCTTATAGACCATAATCCATTCCATCCCAAAGATGGCATAAAATGTAGTCATCTCTAGGATCATGAAATCTAACAAATTCCTATAGCTAGAAAAGACTATAAGAAATTTTAGTCACCTTTGAAGATAGTCCACTTTAATTATTAAGGGTGTGTCAAGAGAAAGCATCTTTGAGGATATTCTAACAGGTATGTCCACGATGGATAAAACTTGAGTAGTGAAAAAGAATTGGAAGAGCTAGTTTCATACAATGTGGTGTATATAATAGAGGTGATAAATACCATACCTTAAACCATATATGGCCCTTCACCACTATCAGTTGGGGCTTTATCCATTGAAAAAACTCGACCAACCTCAACTCCATGCCCTTACCCCGGAGTCATTAATGTTTAAGGAGACTACATCCTAAGTTGAGTCCCTCCAACAAAATCTTGACCAAATATCCCAAAACCTTTCTGAGAATCCCTCAAACAAAAATGATGAATATGAACAACTTTTCAACATTGGTGGAACTCCACAGGTGTATTCCTTCATGAATTTCTAAAATTTCCACTTTTCTGACAATTAGAACACTTCATAGAATCACCTCTTATAGAGGGAACTGAGGAATTTCTAATCTAATCCATATTCCTACTACTATCCTAGTTCTGATCATCTTTCATCTTCCTACTACCAAAAAAGGATTCTATAGTAGTGAGAGAAATCTCATTCACTAGTCAACTTGGAAGTAGAAGTAATCCTATAGGAATTTCCTCCTATAGATACTTCTCTATTGTTAGGGACATTCATAAAACATCTAGGTATGATGTTAAATAAATTCTCAAACCCTTCCATTTGATCTTAGTATAGAGTTCTATCTCAAAATTCTAGGCCTTTTGGACCATGTTTCCATCCAGAAGAGGGTAAAAGCATAATACCACTTGGAAATGAGAAGAATACACATAGATAGAAATATATCCCTACTCAAATCCATGAACTCATGTGAATGGTGAAACATAATCACATCAATAAAATGTTTCTTGAGTAATGGTTCCATAAAGGTCTACCAAGTAATACCCCCTGTCTTATAGCCTAATTCGTGGTAGTCCCCCGTCACCTTGAAGGAACGCGGAAAATGAAGATCACCAGCACCACTCACTTATCCATATAAGTTTGGATATGATGAAAAATCATTTTGATGATTTATAACTGGTCTTAGGCATCCTTTGATCCCCCATTAACATAATTATTAGGTGGATTATATAGTTATACGTCATGATCATGATCGTTCATGGTCATCTAAAAGGTTCCACCATGAATATGCACAGTAAAAAAAATTCCTGGTTGAACTAGCTATTCAGCCTAAATAATCAAAGTTGATACAGAAATATTCTGGGGTACGTACCCATGCACCTCTGGTGGTGGAACTAGTAAATCCTCCCAAACATGATTATCTCAAGCTACCTCTGTCAGTGGTCCCATTAAGAGTCTTTGTGGAAACTTTTCTGAAATTCTAAAATAATATTTAAGACGTTGGAAAACTTTAATTCGTGATTGATACTAATTAGTCTATGCGATCACACAAATGTTTTCCTAGGAGGCTACCCATAACCAAAGGCATATACCTACTCTCACCAAACCTAATCAAGTCCATGTTCTATATACCCGGACATTAGTCAAAATCATATATATGAAATACATAATAGAATGCTTAATTTCAATTAATTAATTTCGAAAAATGATATATCATAATAGTATATAACACACACACACAGATATATATATATATATATCTGTGTGTGTGTGTCATACAGTAGAAAAATATAGGCCTATCCTGAACATATAGAAAAAATCATAGAGTTTAAATATATAACTACTATACAATACAAAACCAGCGTATATATATATATATGATATGTGATACTATGTTATAATTCATCTTTCATAAATGCACCCAAATCCCATAAACAATAATAGAACAATATAATCAGGATCATCATTAAAATGTAAAACCAAAACAGTAATAATAGTAACAATAATAATAAATTAGAGCTCCCTTATGGATGTTCTGTAAAGGAACACATGAAACTTCCCTACCCATGTCCCACCCAACCAAAATCCTTTCTACCTTTCCCCAAATAATAGTAAAAAATAAATATGGGAAAATCTCTTTTGATTCCATGTTGTTAATCCATGTCCTAAATCACTAGCCCCAAGTGAGAGTGCCACATGGACTCCTGTGTTCCTTCCCACACAGAAGGGGTTTTCCACTAGCAATGAGGGTCCTAATGTTGTCAGTGGGGAGACTATACCCCCAGTATTAATTAATACAATAATAAAAAAATAACCATAGTGGAATAATTAATAAATTATATAAAATATGGAATGGAAATATCTCAAGTAAATACAAAAAAATAACCATATACCCCCAAAGTGGAAGGTTAGAAAAAAAATTATGAGCAAGATAGAAAATTAAAGAAATCCTTCTAGAGTCTATCCCAGTACTGCCTCTGAACACCATACACCATATTCTATCTTCTTGTGGTTGGGGCCTTTCCCTTTCATGTATCCTTGGTCATGATTTCTACATGCTCATTGAGATGCCCATACATAGTGTGAGTGTAAAGACAGTAAGACACCACCAATTCATATTTTACACAAGTTGACATGAATATATGACAATTTATATCATGATAAATTAAATTCAAAAGACAAGTAAACATACAGACACAAACTCACTAAGTCATCATGTGTTAATCAATCTTCCATGAACCCCATCCCCACCTACTTCAACAAAATTTTGGTAAGGATATCCATGTCTATTACCACACATCACAAGACGTTTTATAATTCCCATCATCGGTTCGTTCCCCACCCTGATGGTGTTAATTATCAAAAACATTGTAAACCCCACCCTAATGGTGGTCATTACCCTCAGATGATTTTAATTCTAACCTGACATGTTTGAGATAATTGGAAAATAACATCAACTCAATATAGAATTCTCCCACTCCTCCCTATATCCAATGAATTCTCAATTTTCATGCATGGTATACTCCCATGTAATCATAAATGTCCATGATCTGTACTACAATATCAAATTTTCCATAGTATCTATCCACCATCAAGTCATTATGATCCCCCTCTAAGGGGCTGTCTAACTAAAACAAAGAATCCTGATCATCTTGATTCCAGAGGAAATGTTCTATAGGATATAAAATACCATGAGAAATACATATCATAGAAAAACCAATATGTAATATCAATAAAATTTCTCCAGAGGTTACACACTAATCACAAGATCTCATATCTGGAATGCATCTCAAGGTTTGTTCACTCAGCCACCTGAAAACATATAAAAAGCATGGGTTATCATGAATAAACGAACATATCATAAAATCATAATATAAAAGGACCTATATAGAAAGTATATTCCTACCATATGATCATAGATTTCAAAATCAAGGCTCCCTAAGAAGGAAGTCACCTAAAACAAGCCCACACCTAAGAACCTAAGATCCATCTCCAAAAAAACATGAGTGTTAAGGAATGGGGATTCCAAAATAGGAATACCAAAACTTGAATTAACAAGACTTAACTAAGAGGAATTGACCATGAGGTTCACCCCCAAGACGCTAAATAACTCTTAAGATCATCAAGAAATGTTATTGTCCCATTATCATCAATAAACCCCTTGTTAGATTAGGCGATATAACTTCAATATTAATATAATATCCCCATTATAAGATCATTCAAGAGGGAATAAAGAACTCAGTTGTACCAAAAAAAACTCACCAAAACTCTCCACTGAAACACCCTGAACCAAAAGCACCAACAAAGGATAATAAATAGAGGCTTCAGATCAATCAAAGGGAAGGAAAGGTAGATCCAATTAGGAATAAATCTAGGCTCAGAAGAAGTCTACATCACCACATGGCCTTATTTCAAAATTCTCTTATAAATCATTAGTCATTAAAAGGGGGGATAATTGAGAGGAATAATTAGGATAAAATGAGTGAAAATGGTATCAATTTATCCCCCATATTGGTGAAACATTTATTGATGAACAAAAATGGCATGTTGATGGAGATTAAATGGAGAAGTTGAGTATTTTAGCGGTTACAAGGAAACAAAACCATTATCACTCCCTACATCATGGCCAAGTCTTGGTCAAGGTGACATAAAACACACTATCCAAAATGGATTTCCCTAAAACATTCTACCCAAGGCTATTCCATTTTCTCCTCACCAAACCCTATAAAACAATAGTGGTGAGGTTTCATAGGCCATGGATGATAGCATCCTCTCTCATGCACCATCTTGACTAATCCATTACCCCCATTAACCATTTTATATAGAGACAAACTTGGGCTACAATGGTTTTCACTGGGTTGTGGTGTTGACCATTTTAGATAGT
This sequence comes from Viscum album, assembly GCA_963277665.1. Lineage (NCBI taxonomy): Eukaryota > Viridiplantae > Streptophyta > Magnoliopsida > Santalales > Viscaceae > Viscum > Viscum album. The sequence continues at coordinate 625,289,572 of OY728134.1, read as the reverse complement.
TTGATCTCCAAGCCCCAAACAAAGATTCCTAAATTTTTACAAGCCTAAATCAAGTTTTTAGGACAAAATATTATACCATCACAATGTTAAAACCATTACATAAGTCATATTGTTTATTACATAAAAATAACCACCAAAATATGAGGTTTTCACAATATCCTTCTTCCTAATATGTGGAATAGAAATGTAAGAAAAGGTTAGATTTAATGATCAGTAAGGTTAAACAAGATAAATAAAAATTGAAGGCCATATGTGATCATAAAGAAATTATTCTCAATAATACATTGATCATAAAATATGATTCATGACATGAGGATTAGTGTGTAAAATAAGACAAATGTCTTGGATGTTTGGAATTTTGAGTTAATAATCATGGTCCATCTGAGAATAACATATACACAACAAATAAAATAATAATATGGAATCAATATAATATTAAAAACCATATTATATGAAAAGGATAACCGCCAAGACATTCATAAAATAATGGATGAGGTCAACCACCTTCCCATAACATAGAAGATTTGGGCCAACCACCCATATCCTATTATCTTTTTAGACTTGGGGTAACCACATATGTCCCATCACGATCTCCTGAGGTATAAAAATTTATTCAATGAATTTTAGGGATATAATATAACCAACCGTAACATAATGATAAAACATATATATGTGTGTCACATGAACATGAAAACATTTAAAATACCCTCATATATTTAATTAATCCATGTGAAATAAATATGTTTCACGAATATTTCCAAAAAATATCATCAAAATTTATTCAAAAAAGTCATTTATATGGTATCATTAGAAAATATCCACAAGGAATCATAAGAATAATTAAAATATACAGACATATATTAAAATATCACTTTTAAGAGCATTAAAAATTACTTTGAGAAATAATAAAAAATACCCTGCACATTTTTGATAACATTTACTTTAAAATAAAACAATATATAAAACAAAGGGAATAAGAGTTTCTTTATAAAACCATGAAATTTTTTAAATTAGGGTTTATAAAAATAAATAATGAATATTTAAGTAAAATACGTTTATGTGGAATCTATTAAAAAATATTCATTTCATACCTTTGTAAATAAATGCAAAGAAAATAAAAAATAAATTTTACAGGAAATGTTAAAAAGTTATTCCTTTAATTATTTTGTATGTAAATAAAAGTCCAATATTAAAAGAAATTAAAAAATTATTGAACATAAATGAAGAAATTTATAAAACAAAATAAATAATATGGACATGGGGGAGAAATATTCTCAACTGAAAAGAAGAGATAAGGTCGAATTCACTCACAAAAAACCTTTTAGTTAAATTGTGAAATAAAGGAAGGTAAAATGATAAGAGGAGTAGTAAACCATATAAATAAAAATAGGTAAATAAAATAATTTTTTTTAATATATAAATTATATAAAATTTCCCCTTATGGAAATTTATTCATAAACAATCTTAGATTCTATGTGAGATTTAAAGGAAACCCTTATGATTTTGGTAAATTTTGAGTCAAAATCCATTGAAAGAGGAAATTGAGATGGATTTCTAAATACCTTAAATTTTATAAGAATTATGATAAAAACACATACATGTTTATTTTAAACACCAAAAAAACAATTGTTGAATTTGAAGAATATCTCAATGAAGGGAAATTAAGATGATAAACTTTTCCTTTACTCCTAATTTATACGAAGTCACTTCAACTTCTTATATAATAAAAATTACTATATTAATAAATTATTTACAATAATTATTCATATATATATCACCTTTTATACTATTCAATTATAAACATTAATTACTTATATATTTGTTTGTTTTGTCTATTTCCATCATCGAATGTTAGTAATTTTGATTATTTCAACAATGTTTTGTAATGGTAATGTTGATCCTCATTATTTGATACTATGTTCATCATTCCTATATTATTCATGGTAGTGGGATATTGTTTTATTATTTATACATCCCCATTTTATTTTTAAGGATGGTGTGAGTATGGTTCATGATAATGAAATTCATGATGAACATGTTTTGAGTAATTTATCAATAACCAGTTACTTTATAATGATAAATTTATTGTGTCACCATTATAGAAACATATTCATATAATAAATTACTATTTTATATCATATATTTCAAGTATTAATTTCTTGATACTCATTCATGTTGAAAATTATGAATATAGTATAACATCATTCATATAGTTGGTTGAACCGATTCAAACAAGAACTTGTTATACTAAAGAATGAGTAAGAATATAGATTTAAATGATTAAAATATGAATTTATGAAAATAATAATGATGTTAATACAAAATAAATACATTATAGAATTATAATTATAAATATTTTACATGATAATTTATTTAAAATACATGATAAATAACTAGGTAAATAGTTTGATTAATTATTTCCTTGTCGAAACAGGTTCCTTCAGAATGAAGGTTTTAGGCTTCCTTCTTGGTACCGTAGGAAAAAAAAGTTTAAAAATACATTATGATAGGTAAAATAAGTATGTATTAAATTGATAACTAAAGGAAAATAGTGTTTTGGTGTGGGTAGAAGAAAGGCCTTTTATAGGTTCTTTTTAAGGCCATTTTCACAAATTCCTATTTCTTAATGTAAAGGTTTCATTTTAAAACACAAGAGGATTCAAATAATAAAATTACATAATAATGTGTGAAAGGAGGTCGATAATTCCGTTATACAGTCATTAAAAGATATATTTTATGATATTTTTGGTCATTACCCCGTAATTTTACCATTTTAGCTTTACTAGGGTAAATATATTATTACCCTGATGACTTCTTTTTATGACTATAAAATAAATTGAACTTCTCACCTAATTGTGAGATAATGATTAAAAATTTAGAATATATTTAGTCTAATTAAATTTCTAAATATAATATGGTTAGCATTAAAATGAAAACATAATATATATAGAAAAAATTTGTTTTTATATAAAAATGAATTTTAAAATATTAAGTGTTATTAATCTTATTTAATGTCAATTACTATTTAAATGTGTGTTATTTTTCTATAAATTGAAGCGTTACATTTTATCTAGAATTTAAAAGTGATTAATTTAATTTATTATGATAAAAATATATAGAACTTGAAAACAATTCATTGAAAAATATCATTTTCAACATTTCATTAACATGTACCCACATATCATTAAAATTAATTATGTATCTTCTCACTGTTAAATTTTATTAATCCATTGGTATTTGAATATTTAATTGGATTTTATAAATACAAAAAAATTATTTAATAATAATAATAACATATAATGAATTAAAATACATATCTTTATAATAAAATATTATTTTTTATTTTTTTATTTCATTTCACAATTATTTATTATTTTTTATCTATATTACTATTAATTTTTGGTTAATATTTACCCAAATTAAATATACCTATTAGATACTAGTATATAGAAGGGCCATATATCCTATGGTCATATATCCAATGGATACTGTTTCAATGGTCATATTATATTCCAATATATATGCTTACAAACATCCCTAGAATTTTCCATCCTATTTATCTACATCATTATAAAAATTTATATTGTATTTATATTTTTTCCTTTTTTCAATATTTACAATCAGTGGTTTGATCTTAAATGTAAACCATAAGGATACAAATTCCATGTTTTTGGTCTTTTTTACTTGTGGTAGTATTACTCTTATAGTTTTCTTAATGATGTTCCATATTTCATTTTTATTATGTATTAATTTTTATCATAAATTATAATATTTTATCGAAAGAAATATATCATGGTTTATTTTAGTTTGGTGTTTTTTGTGAAATAATTTTTTCTAAACAATACATATTTAAATGGTAAATACATACTAAAATTGTGGGGTGTTTCATAGATACACAGAAACCCAACCTAGGGTCTACTTTTTATCAAGACACCTCAATATCCACATCTTGTCACCAAATCATCAATACCATATAACAACAATAGATAAAAACCCTAACCAACCATCACTATAGCCACATAATAACAATCATCTTCCTTATGTTTCATATTCATTAACAATTTTACAACATTTACTTTGAATCGAATTAACTTTATTTTTTAACATTAATTTCTAGAATTTAAAATTTTTATATAATCCACATACACCATTAAATTAATCTATATTAAAAGATCCAAACTCTTATTTTTGTTTTATTTTTCATCAATAATTTACAAATTGATGAAGCACGTAATGCCAATATGTGTTGTAAAATGAGGATATCGTGGAAGTTAGTTTTGTAGAACCCAAGTATTTTAAATAAGAAGTTTCAAAGCCAAGGAAATATTCATGGAAGTTGAATTCATGCCTTGAATATTATATGTTCAAGGTGATTTTCCTAATTCATGGGAAAAAAGGAAAGATAAGAAAGATATTGGATGAATTTCTCAACAAATTATGTGCATTGAATTGTGAATACATTTATGAGGATACTACATTCCTAAAGAAGGCTTGGAAGTAGTTAAAGTTTTGAAGAAGAACCAACCATGAGAAGTTCAAAGGACATATACTACATTTTTGATGAAGTATACTTTAGCATGTTGATTTTTTAATTGGTCTTAATATATTAGATGTGTGCAAATGAAATTGTAAGAAATTCACATTTTATACTAAAATAATAAATAAAGATGATCAATCTAATGATGCTTGTTGATTGAATGATGTTCAAAGAAATTGAGGGAAATTGTTTTTGAATATGTTCATGATGAGAATATTAGGAAAATATTTGTTTTCATAAGGAAATCGAGGCTATAAAAATAAGGGATGAATTTATAATCACACATGACAGAATAATCTAGTTGGATTTGAAATTTAGTACTTAGTAATTAATAAATATTGGGAGTACAAAAAATGGGCTATCCAAGGACCTCCTAAACCACATATGTGTGAACCAAGAGGTGAACAATGTGAGATAAGGTTAACATGTCTAGATAAATAGTGGCAGTGAGGATGTATGAATCCCACAAGGAGTTAATGGGATAGCATGAGGATCAGATTGTGCATAACACCTGTAGGGTGCACACGAGATACGCAAAGGGTTCCTTTGGAACATGAAAGGGTGTAGCACGTCCAATGTGTGTGAGTGAGAGTGAAGTATTGTGGGTTCCAAACCCTGCTATCAAATTTAGTGAATGATTTCATTAATTGATTTATTAAGAGGAATCCAACTGAGATGATGTCTAGTCTAGGACTAGCATAGCATGGGAACTATTCATCTATTTAAATGACATAAAAATAATTTATGCCACTCGATAAAGTTAATACCATACATCCAATAAAATTACATGTCATCTTGGTACTATAGATAACCTAAATTCCATATTGAAAACTATGTTCTACACTATAAGAAAATCAACTTACCGTAGTCCCATGGGAATCTGAATGGCCATGTCATTGAATTTCACTATATTATGGAAGACCCAAATTTAATTTAAATGAAGATTTTGATAAAATAGTATTCTATATTATGTTACATTATAATACATGAACTTTTACCACAATATTATCATAGATTATTTTTAGTGCTTCTAGAAATTTTGAGGGCACAAGGTCATGGAGGGAATGGTAATTTTATAGTAGCCATATGTGAAGGAATATAGAAATTATTTCACTATGGAAGAAGTGTAATTACAAAAGGTTTTATTTTTTTTACTATAAAATAATTATCTATGACACAATATCTTAGAAGGTGATTTTTGAGGGTTTTCCTCACACTATAGAGGTTGGAATTAAACTATAGATGTTATATTCATGCATAATGGAAACTGTGAACTCACCTTGATTCTAGGAATTGATGAAATTGAATAAAAACCCACATGGAGTTTAAATTACTAAAATATTTGGTAATATTAATAATTTTACTCTGACTTGGGATTTATTCTGGATCAGTGAATGAGTTCAACGAAGCATAAAGTTTTGATCTATTTATGAAAAAAAATAGAGACAATTTTGGCATAAAATTATAGAAATACAGTAGAAACTGAATACCAATAAATATTTAAGAAGTTATAGAATACATTAAAATATGGAGATTTATGAATATCAGAATATTAATTACTATATTCATATACGATGAATATAAATTGGAGAAGAATGAGAATGATAATTTTTTGTCTGAAGCAATTTTTAACTGGGAAAAATTTTATGTCAAGAGAGAGATCCAATAAATCACCTGTTAAATATTATGATTTATCAAAGTTAAAGAAATTGAAGAATCAGTGTTGCATATTAATAAGATTTATTATTCACTGAATAAGAAGAATAGAATAATATATAGAATGTGGCATACAATATTTCATCAAATAGAGGCCAAATTCTGAGTTAGCTAGCCTATAATATATTCTTATAATATAGAAGTCCAAAGAATATCATTTTTGGCTTTTATTCCTTCATTTTATGATATATCCCTTTTATTCTTGTGAATTTGAGGTAGCCCTTATGATTGATGTAGTTTTTATTAAGTTAATCATATTCATTGGAGTATAGAGAAGAAGGCTTGTGATAAACTGTTGATCACTTTAGGAGGATAATGATTACATCATACTTTTTTGATACACCGAATAGATTTCATTGAACCTAATCTGTGTCATGAGAATAAGTACAAGGTCATACCACTTACTCGTGATTTTCTTGATAATAAAAGAGATGATTTATTTGTGGGGGATAATTACCATCATACATCGGGGACTATTCCTTAATTAAGACAACCTCATTAACAAAACCTGGTGTCCATTGAGATTTATTGTTTTATGTTTATTCTTGTTAATTATAGGTGAATACAATAATATATCGAGGGAATAAATAAGTTATAGATTTAATATAAAGGATAAAATTTTCAAATTGATAAAAATTCATCCCATGCTGATTCACCTACCACCTGTCAGTGTGGTTAGCCCAAAAGTTTTCCTAAAAAATAGTATTAGTGGTAAAAGACACACTTTTGGTTAGATTCACTTATTTGAAGATTATTGAATATTTGTTATATCTATTCTCAATTAGTAATGAAATGAAAACATGGAGGAGTTGTATCTACTATATATCAAAACTATATCCTAGAAATTTCATTGAAAAATAGAAAGAATAAAGAATTGAGGAAGATGAATAAGTTGTCCTTCTTGGAAAAAAAAGAATATGTTTAGAGTTCTCCAAGAATAGAAGTTAGATATTACTTGGAAGAAGAAAATTTAGTTTGGTGAACCAAAAAGGATATGGAAAACACTATTACCTTAGTAAGATCAATGGATTAAAGCTATCTTGAGGTATGTGTTAATTATGGTTTAAACTATCTTAAAGATGATCCAAGCTCTAGTGGAAGTGATGATATTTCATTTTATTTTTCAATGGATGCATTACGAATGTGTTAGTTAATTTAAAAATTGATGCATTAAGTCTTATAATTCATTGTTTTACAGGAGATATTATTTTTATAGACTATGTTATTTTTGGAAATATGAAAAATTAAATCATTTTTCTCAGGGTTGAGTGTGAGGAAATGGAGAAGATCTTTAAGAACAAGTTCCACACTTGTTAAAATATCTCCACATGAGTTAGATTAATTAAACTAGAGTATAAGGATATTAATAGAATATAATATAAACTTAAAGAAGAGTGGATCAATAAAATCATATAAAAGGATGAGGTTGCTAAATATTTTGATATGAAAAAACAATGAATTTAAAGAAAATTTTAATTACCACATTGATGTCAAGAATGCATAATTGAATATTAAATCCAATAGAATAAAATAGATTGATTCTTTTTTATAATAAAATAATATAATGTTTTAAGAATTTTTTGAGAATTTGAGGAATGAATTGGAATATAGAATGTAATTTACTGAATATTAAAAGAAATCCCTGAGTATGTGATTTCTTGTATTAGAACTCAAAATGGAATCTTTTGAAATAACTCATGTTAATACTTCACAAAAAAATAAGTATATAGATGATTCCAAACAATGTTCTTTAGGGGATTATAGTGTCAAAATACCTGTATCATATGGAAATAATATCATTAAATCATTTAATGATTTCGCTTAAGAAGTTGTGAAGAAAAAGGTACCATCAATATATCAATTTAATAATTTGTAAAAATATATTTATAAAAAATTGTATATTTAAATAAAAATTCTATAAAAATATGGATGATGAGAAATGAAGAATATCCTACCACCATGATGAAGGTGAATATAATAATTTTTATGGTTATTGGTTCCCTGATATCACCCTAACAAATACTGAAAATTTATCAAAAATAGTAAGGCCATAAATCTATAATTTAATGGAATCATTCAATTAAAAGAAAAGATAAATTTATGTTTGGAAATTTTGGTGGTTAAATCAATGTGGGAATTATTAATTATATTTTCAAGAAAATCTCTTAAATTATAAATAAAAATGGAAGCCTATTCTAAGGTTGATCAAACCAGTGAAGATAAAATGGTCACAACCTAATTAAAATATGTCTACATCAAATTTATTTGATTCATTTAAAGATTACTATGATTTTTTTAGATATTGTGGTCACATAAGTGATTCATGTACATATAAACATGTATCAAGAAAATATGGTAAGAGAAGATCATAGAAGAAAAAAGATTTATCCTTGGGTAGAAATCTGAAAAGGGATTCAAAACATATTACATCCAAGAAGTTTTAGAAAAATTCATCATTGGAAAAAATGTACAAGAAAGATAAAAAATAGAATATGTCCAATATTATTATCAAGAAGAGTGATACATTTCATAAGATAGATGTAAATAAGGTCAATCATTTAAATCCATGCGGAAACTCCAAACAAGCTTCCAATAATCATAGAAACATATTATTTGTTGGTCTAGTGGATTTGGAGAGAGGGAAAAAATGATATAAGAATAAGAAAATTCTTGTGATCAATGGAAAAAATAAGAATACGTAAGAACAAGATGAATTTTATTAGAGTTTTTGAAAAAATTACAACTCTTATGTTAGATAAGTTTTGTTTGTGTGGTTCCACATAGAAGAAAACAATTCTAAATATTGTTATAAATTAATTCTAATACAAGAAGAGTTCTTGAGGGTGTTGAATTTTACATTTGGTGATAGAACTTCACTCAAATATCTCTTGAAGAAAAAATTCAGACACAAAAAATTTAAGAAATCGTGAGATCCATACTTCCAAATGAAAAAATAAATAAAATTTGAGAAGAACACCTGGTTTCATGAAGAATGGAATAACTTGTTTGAGAAAATCCTCTCAACCTTTCTATTTACATTGAGGAGAAAGGAAATCCACCTTATTCCATTAACACTAGTGTATGTTGTTTTTACTTAAAATGAAATTTTTTAAAGGGAAAGTATGGTATCAGTGGTAGAACCTAAAATAATTAATATTTTGTAAATTATGGATATAAAAGATGAAGAAGTCACCATCCTTGTATTATTTCTCAACTACTATGCAAAAAAAATTTGTTGGAGAATCATTATTAATGAAGTTGAAGAAGGTATTTTCAAAAAAATAAAACCACATATAGAATTAAACTTTGGTGTATAATCATATTATAATATCTTTAAATCCATATTTTATGAGATTCAACATTGTAGATATATTGAGGAGTATTTCCTTTGAGGGGGATACATGTTAAGAATAAGTTCCCAACATCATATATCATCCAAAGTCTTGCATATCTAGAAGTTACATGTTCATAATGACAATTATATGGAACCTATGTTCACTATATTATCCCTATTCAAAAAATCAAAAATTATTATGAAATTAAGGGTTGTAAATTAAATGAATCAATAACATGAACGAAATTATTTTGAAGAAGTTCTAGGATTGATTTCATGAACATAACCATCCAAATATACTTGAATGATTTCAATCTTTTCTCTATGTTATGCTGGAATATTAGGTTGAAAGTTACATGATAATTTCAACTATTGGTATCAGAAAAATTGTAACACCCTGACCCTAGTTACCCAGAGATGATGCATTATTTTAATACATTGGCATGATTATAAGAAATCAAGCCCCAAAATACGGATCAGTTTAGCAGTCGTGGAATATAGGTTTCATACATGAACATTACATTACACATTCTAGCATACAACACAAAAAATCCCTTGATAATTCCATTGTTCCCATAGCTTAACCTTGCATCTCAAACATAAAACACTTCTTTGGATCCTAGTAAAATAAAACCTAAGAAAGGGGTGAGCTCAGATGCTCAGTAAGGATGAAGATATAGCGGAAACGTTCATAAATAAGCATAAAGATTTAAGGCAATGAATAAGACTAAAACAAAATCCTTTTAAACATGAAATTAAGCATAATATGGAAAATATAAAATCAAATAATTCCATTTACTTACTCACATGGATATTCTACTAGCTGAATAATCACATGAAATATCAATGGATACTTTCATAATGATAGAATGCATAATTCCAGACTATCATAAACACATATTCAAGGCCTTGTTCCAAGAGTACAAATAAGATTTTTTTGAGGCATTGTGTCATGACACTAGTTTGTCTCATGAGACCTACCAATGCATCGAGGATCTATAGTGGGCTCCACCCATCACTTACTAAGTCCAATGCATTCCTCATATGAAAAGGTTTAAACATAACATAAACATTCATATTAAAACTAGCATACGGAATGCCAATACTTTATCCATAAACCATGAATGGTGTAAAAATAACACATCCACAGTCAAACATATAAAAAAACATTCAACACAATATGGAAGATTTTAATCATAATAAATAATCTTCAAACAAGTTTTAAATTCATTAAAGGATGTTGACATAGATGAAAATGATCAGTAAAATGCTTTGAGAGAAATACCCATTTATCATGAAATCATTTAAAATTATCACATTTTATAATGGTAGTAATTTAAACGGTATTTTTTAATCAAAGTGTCCCATGCCACTTTGAAACTTTTTAAAAGAATTATCATTTCAAAACATTCATGTCCATATAAATAAATCCATAAAATCATTTTGAAAACATGGACATTAATTAAAAGAGTTTTGAAGGATAAATATTTAAAAACATTTAAAATGATTATCTAGTTAAATAGACCCTCCCATAAAACCTTAAAAGATTCCTTTTGAAATCATTTTTATAAAATATGGGTATCTAGGATTAGTATGTCCTAGAAATTACTTACACATGAACAATCTCGGATAATAATGAGATTGAGTAAATAACCCTTACCTCATTGTAATCAATCGATTCATATAAAAAATAGTCAATAACCACAAAATAAATCACAGAATATCATGAATATAAAGGTAATCATGATAATATATATAAAATGGTAGTACAAAATACACCACATGCAATAAATAAGTGGTGAATAATGGAAATATCATGGAATTAAATGTGAGATAAGAAACCCCTTACCTCGTGTCTGACATGACCCGTTCGTTCTTTAATATCCTAAATAATAAACTAAAGTTAATTTATACTTTATTAAAAAACTTTTTCGAGTTTATTATTCCTTTTATATCACTTATTACCATGTAATAAACATTATGTAATCATTTAAGTTAATAACATTCATTTTGTCGATATTTGGTACTTGAGTCAAAAATGAACAACTTATAGTTACAATTTATTCACATGGTCAAAATTTCATTATATCCATAATTATATTCATGATTTAGATATCATATATATCATATATATCCAGTGTATACATGTATTTATAACAGTAAATATCATTTTCGGGTAAGAAATGAAATGCACCGTTCATGGAGATGGTAAGCCGTACATACGCATGAAAGCTACTTTCATTTATATTTCTTATTTTAATGGAATTAAAACATAATTATACATAGGTATATTATAATTCCAGTATAATTTCATATATAATATCATTAACTCCATCATTTATACGTCCCACAACTGGTATTAACGAGTCATATCACTTTGAGGGGGCGGTAGTCCGCACTTCATCAAATGAAATTATCATGTTTACCAATAATGGAAACCATTAAGGAATGCTATAAAATAAAAATAAATAATCATGAAGAAAAAAGAAACACAATATATATCATATATAAATACAGTTCCATCATAATGGCCACCATGAGAGGCGGTAGGAGGTAATTGAACAATAATCGTTTCGTGAGGTGCTAGTTTTCCATCCACAGAAACATTATGTTCTTCACCCATTAGATGGAGGTGTGTGTAAGTTTAGTTTGAATAAATCTCATAACAATATCCTAGAATATTAAGGATACAGGTTTTGTTATAAAATAAAGGAATAAAATGAGTTTAGGGGTTGGAGAAATAAAATAAAACAAAAGAAGTTAAGAGAAATCGTTACCTTTAGTTTGGGTAACTTCTATTGGTTTGAACCAAAAAAACTTCTTGAAGTGCCTTCAGCCTAAGGTAAGGATTATAGGAGGAGTATAGGAATGTATGGAGATTAATTTTTCAGAGCTTGTACGAGCCTAGAGGCTTGAGAGATGTGAGGAATTCGTTAGAAGTGGTCTCCTTTTATAAGGGGGAGGAGGGGCCCTTTAGGAAAGCGTGACAATATTATTTTATTATATAATGTTATTCGGTTTCTAAAGGTCCAAAAATCATTATGGTCGAAGATAATATGACTAGTGGTCAAAATAAAATCATCCAATAATAATTGGACATATTTTGGATATGATTTTAATATTTATAATCTAATTTCATTAAATCATTTATTAATGAGGTAAATAATGCATCATTATTGTGTCTTATATAATTTAATTTATTCGATGTCTAAAATTTATAAAACAAATACCATAATGTAGGAAATATTTTTATATTTCCAATGAATATTTATAGTCAAAAATATTACTTATATAACACCATATAAAAATTAATTAGTAAAAGATTTTTATTAATGTCAATTTTTCCGTTACCTTAAATTAATTAATCTAAGTGTCATTATCATTCCTATGTAGCTACATGGGGTCCCAAAATCGACCCAAGGATGCCCATGGTCGACCAATACTTATAAAATAAGGTTAAGACATGCGTTAAGGTAATTATGAATTATTAAAATATTCTTTTTACCTTGAATTACCCTATTTACCTTTAACTACGGTAAATAAAAGTCAAAACTTACTATTCACCAAAAATTATTTCCATCTTATTAAAACACATTTATCTTAATGAGGTTAATAGTGTCTCTCAGAATTCTGGAAATCAACTCACAGAAGCAGAAAAATTATGTTTTATGAAAATTTTCAAATACTCCTAGGAGGTGGGTAAAAGACGGAAAAAAGTTCAATAAAATTTTTATATATCTTTACTTATTATAAAATGAATCCAATTATTTTGAACATATATAGGTATTATGTATCTATTTTGACCTAAAATAAATTTAAATAAAATAAATAATTATTTAAATAAAAAGTCAGTTTTAACCAACAACTCAGTGTTTTTCACTATTCATCAAAAATTGACATTTCTCAGAAAAATATAAATAATTCAGCCTAAGATATATTTGATATTCCGAATTCAAAAATGATGTCTATTTTACGAAATTCAAGAAATATAATAGTCATTAATAAATTTAAAATTAATTCCCATTTTCAAAACAAATAACGTGTTTTTAAGCAACAATATCTATCAAAAGATTGACACTTGTTTTTGTCCAATTTCAATGTGAAATAAATTATAATGAACTAAATTGTATTAAATGATAAAAATATAATCTAATTATACTTAAAAACCAATAAAATTAATAATTTAACACTATAAATTATTTCTATTAAAAATGTTTTTTTAATTAAAATTTAGTAATTTAATTATTCACCAAAATATGAATGTTATCAGAAAAAAACCAAAAATTTATCAAAACTAAATTATTATCTCCTGATTCTAAAGAATAAGTTTTTTTGTCAAATTGAATATATAAAAGTGTCAAATATTGGATTTAAAACAGGGTTCCCCCTCAAAAAGCGGTAAAATTTCATTTTTTGAAAAATACTTCATTTTTCTAAAAAATTGAATTTGTTCTTACATTATGTCTAAGAAACTCATAATATGGATTCTAAAATTATAAGGATTTTATAAAGTTCAAAATTTAGTTAATACTATTTATAACCGCTTTTGAACGGCTAGTTTGGTAAGTCGTGGTGTGCTTGAACTTGGTGTTGCGTGTAGTTCAAGTTATTTAATTACATTGAAGAAATAACGTACTATGAAATCTTGGGGTGTCACATTCTTCCCTACTTCAATAAATTTCATCCTCGCAATTTGAAATTGTTCTTCGAAAATAGAAGGTTGAAAATATAAAATAATTTTGGGGGAAACCCACAAAAGAAATTAGGTTAATAATATTTAGTCTTAATAAGTGGAAAAAAATTATATATATATATATATATATATATATACTTGACATGTAGTGTTTCATCCTTCAACTAATTCCTACCACAAACTCATCTTTGACTCCAAATGATTTCAAAAAAAAATCTATTTATCCAAATCGTGTAAGGTTCCAAAAATAATGAATTTATAATTCATTTTTCAGAATATTTAAAAAACTAAATTATAAAAACCAGTACATCACGTAGTCCAGACATAGTTGATGCTCCACTGTCACCCTTCGGTTACGGGTTCAAGTCTCGCGGCCTTACTGGACGCGACTAGTTGTCGCCCGACCTCTGAGTTGTCCTTTTTATAACAATCCAAAAATAAACATTAACAATAGTATCCAATTTCAAACTTAATCCATTCCAACCTTTAGACTTATCCAAAATACTTATATCCAAACTCTTAGTCCAAAATTTATAAGGATGTTAAACACAATGAGAATAATTTTTTCTAGGTAATAACATGTGAACACCATCATCATGTATTCTTTTACAACACCGCAACATCCTGAATTACCAAAATCAACCATCTCTTATTCCAAAATCACTACCTCATTATCAGGACCATATTAAGGATTATCTTTCCTTCAACCATGTATTTTCCAAAAAGTGTTGCTTACTATTAAGTCACTTTTCTTAGAACCCTATAATCTCAAATCCTCAATAAAATAGTACTGCAGTACAATCCTTATATTCTCTATAATTCTTATAACATGTACATCATTAATACAATACTCAAATGAAACAATAATTTAATAACAACATAATAAATAAAATAATTTCTCTTCATCTTTGGTAGTATCATAACTTTATTATTATTCAATAGCAGCATTTTGGGGTATACTCTGATGATTTGGACATTGATTCACGTAGTGTACCAACTCCTTGAAGATAAAGAATTGTACATTGGAAACTTTTTTCTTACCCTTGCAATCACAAACTTAGTGTCAATTTTCTCCAAACTTATAACAAACTCCCATTCCCTTCCTGAATTTACCAAGTTGATTTTTCTATAGTTATCACATATGGGAAAATCCTTCTTTTCCCTCTTCCCTTTATCCATCTTTCTCTCCTCCATCCTTTTCTTCTCTTTCTTCCCTAAAAATCTATAAGACTCAGAGAATTATTTACTTATCTTATTAACACATGATACTATTTATTCATATGTTGAGAATACATGGGAAACTATTTCCCTTCTAAATGTTGGCATAATACAATGAAATATATGATCCTTATTACTCTTTGGATCATACGTATTGCAGGAGTTCACATTCCTTCTACTGGTCACCATTTCTATACAATGGCATAAACTAGATTAGTTTATGAATCAAAATTCATAATTCCAAAAGTGTAAAACACTTAACATAAATTGAACTGTTTATGGATATAATCCATAATCATAAAAAATATTCTTTGAGGAAGTATATACTCATAAACCCTTCATAATGATTCGTAATGAAAATGAAAATGATCCTAAGCATATCCCCTGAGTGTGTTGTAACCAAGAGTGCAGCAATCCCTATTGTCCTGCACCAGTTCCTGTTCGAGTCTAGCTCAAAGTGGAGTTTTTGGGTTTTAACCCTAGGTACATTTGTGTTATAGCTGCCTCTACCTACACGTATCCAGACAGGGATGTATTTTCTTGAAAAACTCACAAAATATCTATATTACCAAAATTTTAGGAAGTTCTTCTATACTAATCATCAAAGTATGTCTTAGGGATATGTGTTCTAATCAGTGTATCTAAATCTAGTTTCTATGGATATTTCTAAACTTCCTCTGATACCAACTGTGATTCCACGACCCCAGTTACCTAGAGCAGGTGCATTATTTTAATACATTGGCATGATTTCAAGGAATCAAGTCCCAATAGTCTGATCAGTTTAGCAGTCTTGGAAAACAGATTGCATACTTGAACATTACATTACACTTTCTAACATACAACACAAAAAAAATTCTTTTGAGAATTCCATTGTTCCCATATATTAATAATGCATATCAAACAAAAAACACTTCTTGGGATCTAGGGAAAATAAAACATAATAAATGGGTGAGCTCAAATGCTCAGTAAGGATGACAATATAGTAGAAACATTCATATATAAAGATAAACATTTAAGGAAATGTATAAGACTAAAACACAAGCCTTTTAAACTTGAACATTAGTATAATATGGAAAAGATAAAATCAAATAATTCCATTTACTTACTCACATTGATATTCTACTAGTCTAATAATCATATGCAATATCAATATCCACTTTCATAATGATGGAATGAATAATGCCAAACTATCATAACCACATAGTCAAGGCCTTGTGAAAAGACTACAAATAAGATTTTTTCAAGGCCTTATGCCAAGACACTAGTTTGTCTCATGAGACCTACCAATTCATCGAAGAGCTATAGTGGGCTCCACCCGTCACTTACTAAGTCCAATGCATTCCTCATATGAAAAGGTCTAAACATAACATAAACATTCGTATTAAAACTAGCATACAAAATGTCAATACTTTATCTATAAACCATGAATGGTGTAAAAATAACACATCCACAATCAAACATATCACAAAATGTTCAATACAACATGGAAGATTTGTATCATAAGAAATCAACTTCAAACAAGTTTTAAATCCATTAAAGGATGTTGAAATGGATGAAAATTATTAGTAAAATGCTTTGAGAGAAATACCCCTTTTTCATGAAATCGTTTAAAATTCTCACAATTTATAAAGGTAGTAATTTAAAAATGATTTTTTAATAAAAGTTACCTATACCACTTTGAAACTGTTTAAAATAATTATCATTTCAAAACATTCATGTCCATATAAATAAATCCTTAAAATCATTTCGAAAACATGGACATTAATTAAAATAGTTTAGAAAGATAATTATTTCAAAACATTTAAAATGATGTTATAGTTAAATAGACCCTCCCATAAAACCTTAAAATATTCCTTTTGAAATAATTTTTATAAAATATTTGTATCTATGATATATATGACCCAGAAAATACTTACACATGAACAATCTCGGATGATAATGAGATTGAGGAAATAACCCTTACCTCATTGTAATCAATCGATTCATATGAACAATAGTCAATAACCACCAAATTAATCACATAATATCATGAATATAAAGAAAATCATGATAATATATATCAAATGGTAGTACAAAATACACCACATGCAATAAATAAGTGGTGAACAATGGAAATCTCATGGAATTAAAAGTGAGATAAGAAACTCCTTACCTCGTGTCCAACTTGACCCATTCGTTCCTTAATATCCTAAATAAAAAAGTAAATTTAATTTATAATTACTTATGTTTTTAGTGTTTTTTATTCCATTTATATCACTTATTACCATGTTATAAACATTATGTAATCATTTAAGTTAATAATGCTTGTTTTTTCGATATTTGGCATTTGAGTAAAAAATGAACAACTTATAGTTAAAAGTTGTTCACATGGTCAAAAGTTCATAATATCCAGAATTATATTCATGATTTGGATATCGTATACATCTAGTATATACATTTATTTATAATAGTACATATCATTTTTGGGTAATAAATGAAATGCACCGTTCATGGAGACGGTAAGCCGTACTTACGCATGAACGCTACTTTCATTTATATTTATTATTTTAATGAAATTAAAACATAATGATACATAGTTATATTATAATTCTAGTATAATATCAGATATAATATCATTCTTTCCATCCTTTTTACATCCCATAAATGGTATTAACGAGTCATATTACTTTGAGGGGGAGGTAGTCTGCACTTCCTCAAATGAAATTATCGCATTTACCCATAATGGAAACCATTAAGGTATGCTAAAAAAGAAAATTACAGAAGCATGAAAAAAACATAAACATAATATATATCATATATAAATACAGTTCCATCATAATGGACACCATGATAGGTGTTAGGAGGTAACTGAACAATCATCGTTTCATGAGGTGTTAGTTTTCCATCCACATAAACATTATGTTCTTCACCCATTAGATGGAGGTGTGTGTAAGTTTATTTAGAATACTTATCATAACAACATCCTAGTATATTGATGATACTGTTGTTGTTATAAAATAAAGGAATAAAATGAGTTCAGGGGTTGGAGAAGTAAAATAAAATAAAAGAAGTTAAGAGAAATTGTTAGCTTTAATTTGGTTAACTTCCTTTGGTTTGAACCAAAAAAGCATCTTGAAGTGCATTTTGCCTAAGGTAAGGATTCTTGGAGGAGGATAGGGATGTAGGGAGCTTAATTTGGTAGAGTTTTGACGAGCCTAAAGGCTTGATATGAGTGATGAATTGGTTATACGTGGTCTCCTTTTATAAGGGGGAAGAGGGGCTCTTTAGGAAAGTGTGAAAATATTATTTTATTATATAATGTTATTCGGTTTCTAAAGGCCAAAAAATCATTAGGGTCGAAGATACGAAGAGTCATGGTCGAAATAAAATCATACAATAAGAATTGGACATGTTTTGGATATTATTTTAATATTTATAATATAATTTAGTTAAATCATTTATTAATGAGGTAAATATTGCATCATTATTGCGTCATAAATAATTTAATTTATTCATTGTCTAAAAATTATAAAACAAATACCATGATGTAGAAAATATCTTTATATTTCTAATTAATCTTTATAGTCAAAAATATTACATATATAACACCATATAAAAATTAATTACTAAATGATTTTTGTTTATTTCAATTTTGCCTTCACTTAAAATTAATTAATATGTAGTGTCATTATCATTCCTAAGTGCCTCAATGGGGTCCCAAAATCGACCCAACGATTCCCATGGTCATCCATTACTCATCAAATAAGGTCAGGACATGTGTTACAGTAATTTTGAATTATTACAATATTCTTTTTACCTTGAATTGCCCTATTTACCTGTAACCGTGGTAAATAAAAGTCAGAAGTTACTATTCACCAAATACTATTCTCATCTTATTGAACCAAATTTACAATACTAAGGTTAACCATGTCTCTAGGATTTTGGAAATTCAACTCACAGTAGTAGTTAAATTAAGTTTTATGAAAATTTGAAAATACTCCTAGGAGGTGGGTAAAGGACGGTAAAAAGTTCAATAAATTTTTTATATATCTATACTTATTATAAAATGACTCAAATGAATTATTTTAAACATATATAGGTATTATGTATCTATTTTGACAGAAAAAAATTTAAATAAAATAAATAATCATTTAAATAAAAAGTCGGTTTTAACCAATAACTCAGTGTTTTTCACTATTCATCAAAAATTGTTGTTTCTCCGAAAAATACCAACAATTTAGCCTAAGATGTATTTGATATTACAAATTGAAAAATGATGTCTATTTTAAAAAATTCAAAACATATAATTTGCATTAATTAATTTAAAATTAATTCCCGTTGTCAAAACAAATAGTGTGTTTTTAAGAAACAATATCTATCACAAGATTGACACTTGTTTGTGTCTAATTTCAAAGTGAAATAAATTATAATGAACTAAATTGTATTAAGTGATAAAAATATAATCTAATTATACTTCTAAACCAATCAAATTCATAATATAACACAATAAATTATTTTGATTAAAAAAGTTGTTTTTAATTAAAATTTAGTATTTTCACTATTCACCAAAATATGAATGTTATCAGAAAAATACCAAAAATTTATCAAAAATAAATTTTTATTTCTCGATTCTAAATAAGAAGTTTATTTTTTCAAATTGAATATATAAAAGGTTCAAATATTGGATTTAAAAAAGGGTTCTCCCTCAACAGGCAGTAAAATTTCATTTTTTTTAAAATACTTCATTTATCTAAAAAATTGAATTTGTTCTTACATTATGTCTTAGAAACTAATAATATGGATTCTAAAATTATAAGGATTATATGAAGTTAAAAATTCATTTAATACTATTCATAATTGCTTTTGAACTACTAGTTTGGTAAGTCGTGGTGCGCTTGAACTCGGTGTTGCGTGTAGTGCAAGTTATTGAATTACTTTGAAGAAATAATGTACCATGAAATCTTGGGGTGTTACCAAAATTCCCATTTTCATTGTATCAATTAGTATCAACCAATTACTATCAACTTGGAAATTCTAGAATAGTCCCTAAGGAACGAAATGATTTTTGGTGTCTCAGTCGATATCATATTCTAAATTGAGAGGGGACAAATTTGATGTCAAAATTAGACCCTCTTGTTTTCTACACCGGGTTAGCCCAAGTACAATTAGAGTGGAATAATTGATGTCAGATTTCATAATAAATAATTGATATTATCCTCTCTCAATTGGTTAACCTTAACCAAATTCCTTCATTTTTTTGTTTTTTCAGATAATCCCCCTTTTTGGGTTGAGGGGGAACCCTTAAATGACATGTAGGCCCAGTGGAACAAGACCTGGTATATTATTTGAAGGCCTGGAAGAATAAGACCCAGTACATGACTTGAATTACCAAGAACCAACTACACTAGAATTGTACCTCTCCATCATCTTCATTATTTAAGGCACGTAGTTCTCCACCTCGCATGGCTAATTGTCTAGAATTTCCTCATTCAGAATTGTACAGTGCTAGGTAGTGATAATGGTTGTCATAGCCTCTCATTCTTCCTATCCATTCATCTCTGATTTGGTATAATGTACCTACTATAAATCCTATTTTTGAGACTGCTCTTGTGTGGTCTTCTTGGACTTCTTCTTGGTACTTGTGGACCAAAATCCCATTGCCCAAAGGCCTGAGGTGGCCCAAAGGTCCTGATGTCCTAAGGACTAGGGTTCCCTGAAGGCTCAAATATATAGACCATAGGACCAATTATGGTGAATAGTTATTATTCTATAGTAATACTAAATTTCCCTCTATAGTAATGCTACACTAAATTGAAAATACCACCCCTTCCCATATTTGAACCTGGGTCTTTTTCATTCCAAGGAGGAGCCCTTACCACTCTAGTACAAGCTCTTTGGAACCATTCTCTCTCAGGTACTTTTAATTTTTTATCAATAATGGGGTGATAAGAAAATAAAAATTCCTAGGAGAAATTGGGATAGAATAATGAAATTATATATACAAATTTAATGAACATATTAACATGGAATTTTCTATTGGTATTTAAAACAAATTCAAAGGGGGATATTAAAGATTCAACCTTTTTTTTATGTTGTGTTTCTTGTCAATAAGTTACTAAGTTATTAAGAACTTAATGAAAATATGTTTTATAGATGGATGATAGATTGTATGTTATTTTCATATAACCTAAGCATTATGAAGAACAAGTTACCAAGATAAGGAAACAATCTTGAATGTTGAAGTTAATCCTTTAATCTTGGATGTTGAAGGTACTTTTCCTAATTCATGGGACAAAAGGAAATATGAGAAAGATTTTGGATGAAATTACAAATAAATTATGTTCATTTCATTGTGAATATTTTTACCTGGATCAATGTTTCCAAAATAAGGAATTGAATTAATTGACGTTTTGAAGAGGACCCATATATGAGAAGTTAAATGTCCATATATTATATTTTGGATGGAGTGGACTTCAATATGATGATTTTTTCAATTGGTCTTAATATCATAGATGTGTTCCAATAGAATTTGAAGGTATCCACAATATCTATTATAATGAAAAAAAAGATAATCAATTCAATAATGTATCATGGTAAGATTATGTTCAAGGAATTTGAGGGAAATGTTTTTTATATTAGGTCATGAAGAGAAATTCTTCCAAATATTTATTTTCATAAGGAAATTGAATTTCATATAAAAAAGATATATATTTATAATCTTCCATGAAGTAACCATTTGGTCGACTTGTAAATTTTGTACTTAATGATTACTATGTATTGAGAGTATAAAAACCTGGGTCAGCCAAGGACCTTGTCAACCACATATATGGGGCTCAAGGGGTCATCCACATAGGATAGGTTCAACCTGGCCAGTTGAATGGTGGTTGTGAGGATGAACGGTGCCCATAGGGAGCACACATTATAACATAATGATCAGATGGTGCATAGAACATGTAGGGTGTGCATGAGGTGCACATAGGGTGTCTCTAGACTATGTAAGGGTGTGGTGTAGCCCATTTGGGAGAGTGTGTATGATATATTGTGGGTGTAGAACCCTGCTTCCATCATTAGTGGATGATGGATTAGATCAAATTATTAATAAGAATCCAACTGAGATGAATTATGATAAGAGATTAATGTATCATGAGAACTATTCATATAATTAAATGATGTAGAAAAAAAGTTATTCCACTTAATTAAGTTAATCTCAGTCATTAGATTGAATTACCAATCATATTCAACCTCTAGATAACCTACCAACCATCTTCAAAACTATCTTATATATTATAATAAAATCAACTCATCATGGGCCCATGTGGATATGAATGGATATGTTGTAGATTCACTCTACATCAAAGAAGGCCCAAATTTAATAGAGGTAATGATTTTAATAAAATCTTATTTTATAGTGGGTTACACCGTAATGCATGATCTTTCACCGTAAGATGAGGTTAAAATCTTATTGGTACTTTGAGATATTTTAAGGGTGTTGTATCATGGAGAGAATATTTATGTCATAGTATCCATATGTGATGGAAATGGAAAATAAATACATCATGGAATAAGAGCTACAACACAAGGTTTTTATTACTGCACTAGAAATGGATTTTCTATGAAACAACCTATTAGAAGGTGATTTGGTAGGGTTTTTCGCATGCCATAGAGGAATGCCTTGTAATATATATTTTATATTCATGTATGATAAAAATTTTGAAGTCACCATGATTCTTGGTTTTTTAAAATAGAATGGAAACCC
Source organism: Viscum album (assembly GCA_963277665.1). Lineage (NCBI taxonomy): Eukaryota > Viridiplantae > Streptophyta > Magnoliopsida > Santalales > Viscaceae > Viscum > Viscum album. The sequence continues at coordinate 625,266,339 of OY728134.1, read as the reverse complement.
ATGTAGAGTTTAAATAAAAAAAATATTCGATAATACAATTACTTGAACCATGAATCGACATTTTTTATGGATTTATGAATGAGTTTATTTGTAACATAAAATTTGGATCTATTGATGAAAAAGTGCATACATGTTTGGCGCATAATTATGAAAATATAATAAAAACTGTGTATCACTAAATATTCAAGAAGTTACAAACAGCAATAAAATATTGATATTTATAAAGATCCAAATATTTAGAATTATATTTTTTAAGGTAAATTCCAGGTCAAAGACCAAGAAATATTGAGAATTATATTCATATACAGTGAATATAAATTAGTGAAGAATGAAAATGAGAAATTATTATTTGACACTATTTTTTATAGGGATAATTTTTATGTCATGAGAGAGATCTAATACATATTCTACTACTTATTATTATTTATATATGTTAGGGAAATTGAAGAACTAGTTATGCACATCAAGAAATTTTTCGAAGCACTAATGAAGAAGAAAAGAAGAGGATACAAAATGTGACATATAATATTTGATCTGTAACACCCCGAGATTTTATGAAAAATAATCTTTTTAATTTCATTAATGTATTGTGTTATACTCTACACCAAAAGGAGCTTTCACAACACACATCTCTGACCTGGCTTGAATTACACGCAATCACGACCTTCCACGATAGCGTGTGTTGTACGCAACATCATGTTTTGCTAAACAACGATAGGCTATTAAAATATTATTAAAACTAGCCGTTATGAATAGTAATAACCACTTTTTGAAATTTTGTAAATTTTATTTTTCAAAATGGACTTCATTCTTGGATTCGGCATATCGAAATTAGCTTAGGGTGAAATTTTGGTGATTTTCGGATAACTTTCATATTTTGATGAATAGTGAGAATTACTAAATTTTAATTAAAAACAAATTTTTCAATCGAAATAATTAATAGTGATAAATTGTTAATTTGAGTGGTTTTAAAGTATATTTAGAATATATTTTTACAATTTAATATAATGTTGGTCATTGGATGTAATTTCACATTTAAACCAGTTATAAACAAGTGTCAATCTTTTGATAGTTATTATCTCTTAAAAACACGTCATTTGTTTTGACGACGGGAATTAATTTTTAAATTAGTTAATGTAACTGATATGTTTTGAATTTGGTAAAATAGACATCATTTTTGAGTTCATAATATCAAATATAGCATAGGCCTAATTTTTGGTATTTTTCTGGAAACTTTTTTTTTGATCAATAGTAAAACCACTAAGTGGTGGTAAAAAAAACTGAATTTTTCATAAAACATAATTTTACCGCTTCTGTGAGTGGAATTTCAAAAATACAAGAGACACGGTTGATGTCAGTAAGTAAAATGTGGTTCAATGAGATGAAAATAATTTTTGGTGAATAGTAATGTTTTACTTTATTTTACCACAGTAAAAAGAAAATAGGGTATTTAAGGGTAAAAATGTTATTATTATTATCCTAACACATGTCCTAATTCTATTTGATAAGTGTAATTCGTCCAAAAACAACCTTAGGAATAAAATATGATCATTTAGGCCCACTTGGATTAGATTAGGACATTTATTATTATTTAATTCAAAGAAGAGTTAAAAGAGTTAAAATGAAAGTTTATTTACTAAAACATTTTTAATATAGGTTTATACATAAGATAAATTCGATTGTAAATATTCAGTAGAAAGATAATAAGAGTTTAAACATAAGGATATTTTATTTATAATTTTTAGACATTAAATAAATTAATTTATTTATGACACAATGATGATGCAGTAATTACCATAGTAGTAAAAATTTATAATAAATGATATTATAAATACCCAAATAAAAATAATTTGAGCCTTTTTATGAATTAAACTACTTTTATAGGTTAATATGACATGTTATTATTTATTTAATTAACTTGTTTCGAACTAATCATTCTGTTATTCTTTTCACAAAAATCAATTACTAAATAGTGTCAAAATTGACATAAAATAGTTTTTAAAACAAATATTATATTATTAATTGTTATTTTATTCCTAAAAATATAAGGTTCGGCCAAATGACTTAGATAAGGTTATATATATTAATAATAAACATCTTGGGGTTCGTTTGGCTTCTTATAGTAAGTTTATTAACCTTATAGTGTAAGAACACAAGAATTCACAGTAAAAGTAAAATTATTTAACTTAATGTTAAATCTAAATGATAAGGTTAAAATAGGAACCTACACTTGTCTAAATTATATTAGATGAGAGGATTTCGACCCATCCCCACCTTAGACTCTAAATAAATCACTTTAGAGCTATTTAAAACCTAACTTTACTTTATAATAAAATAATATTTTTTGTTGTTCCAAAGGTGCCCCTCTCCTCCCTCATAAATGGGCACCTCCTCCCTCTCTTCCTCACACCACTTTGAGCCTTCATGCTCGGCCAACCCATGCCAAAATATCTTCTCCACTTCCCTAGTATCATCCTAGAGGTCCTGGGCTTCTTCAAAGACCATCCTTAGTTCTTTATGTGGAGGTTAAGAAAAGGCGTGTCAAAAAGAGGTAATATCCATTACCGATCTTTTTCAATTTATTTCTTCTTCAACATCTTCTTCTTTAGTTGTTTCATGATAAAGTAATAAAATCAGAATTTCTTATAAACTGATATGTTATTATAAATATGAGACAACTCTAATTAACCTTCTATACATCCTACGGAAAATGGAAATCATTGCGCGTGCGTACATACGGAATACCTTCTCCACGCCGTGGTGTAATCTATTTTCCGCCACCACCTTAATTGGATGGGTATAATGGTGTAATGAGTAAATATATATTATTATTATAATGTGATATTGATACTGAAATATTATACATACACTTCAACACATTTTCATGATCAAGAAAACGATATCATCGCTCGTGCGTACGTACGGACTACCGTCTCCATGACGCGATGAGATTCATTCTCCACATTAACCATTCATGAATGATTATAAAGTATATATAATGAATAATAATGAAATATATTACATGTTAAATCAACTGGATTTATGTATATATATATATATATGTATGTATTTCATCTACTTACTTCCATTCAAGACAATAAGGAAAGGAAAACAGCGTTCATGCGTACGTACGGACTACCGTCTCCATGAACGGTGTGTTTCATTTCATTTATCTATCTATTATATATATATACTGAATATATATGATATATAAATCATGTTTTATATTCTAGAAGTAAGTAAATCATGATATAAGTAATAATAATGTCAAGAACAACAAGTCCAAACACCTACGATAAATGAAACGATTTTACCCAAAACGCTTCTTTAACATGGAATTTACAAAAGAATGGGTAATATAAAGTCATAATTGAACCATATATGATATCATAAAAATGAATATAATTCTGTAATAAGTTAATGACATTATTTAAATCATTATACAGGAGGTTCGGATACGTACAAATCATATCGGACATAAGGTAAGGGAAAATATCACAATCTCATTTTTATCCGAGATTGTTTATACTTTGGTATTTACTGGGGTGTATTTTATCATCCACATCCATGTTTCCTCAATATGTAATATTTATATCCTTATAAAATAGTTTATATCCAATTTTACCCTTCGATGAGTTTTTAGTAAAAGATATGAAAGGAATCTTTTGTCGTTTTTCGTACGAGGTACTTTTTTGACTTTTCCGACAAAAGTACGAGAAGAATGTTTTTTTAACATATAAGTCATGAATGGATTTTTAAAACATTATTTCCAAGAAGCTTACTTTAAAATTTTTCAAGTTTATTTTTAATCAACTTCTTTTAGTTTAGAATTGTATGACATGTTAAGAAAGGAAATGTGTTTTTGAAGTAGAAAGGATATTTTCCTCAAGAATGGAGTTCAAGTGTTTTATCCGAATTATTTTCCTTCTAAGATAATAAAGGGTTATATTTATATCTCTATTATTAAATTGATTTTATTATGTTGTGATGGAATTATTTTTATGAATTCCTTTATCTTATATTAATTGTTTTATGATGTCACGATGTTTAAGATTCCCATTTTTATTACATGGGTTATGCAATGATGTATGGTTTATGATTTTGTGGCAGACATAAGAATGGTATCATTATGAGATTGGTGGGACCTATATATCCCTCCAATTAATTGGGTAAAGATTTTATATCTCATGAGATAGACATGGCTGGAATAGTAGGTTAAATCGGTTCAGTGAAACGGGACTGAAACGAGGGTGACTCGGTTCAGAAATGGAATTTGTCCACTAAGATAGTCTTGGAAATGAGTCTTGACTAATAAGAAATGATTCTCTATGATTATGTGTGTATTCCACAAAGTTTCATGTTTTACGTTATGATTATTGGGATTTCATTTCACTACTATGATTTATCCCATGTTATGAAATTATGCTCTTTTTTGCAGGTTAAGATTTCCAAAATGTTATGTTCTTATGAATATTATGTGATTGATATTTCTTTTGTTTACCATTACTGAGCATTTGAGCTCACCCTTTTATGTTTTCTTTTCCCCAGGATATAAAGAAAGATTTTAGGTAAAAAAAGGGAAGATCTTTATGGGAGATGTTGAAGATCATTCACCACGATTAGAAGATTATATTCTGAGTTTCCAAAGACACTAAACTATTACGATCCTTGTGTGTGTGTTTTTGTTATGTATTAAGTATTCCGCAAAAGTAATGTAATGTCCATGTACGTAAAGCTTTGGGTATCTACAGTTGGTATCAGAGGAAAGGTTTAGTCAACCTTTGGAAACTAGGATGCGAAAACGTTAGTGAGATCCCTAGAGATATTTCTAAGGTATGTCTAGGGATGACTATAAGGTTAAGTATACGTATAGGTTATAGTCGTAGAATTGCGCTAACGATATTAGAATTTAACCTAAGATGTTAGATATTGAGGGTACTCACCCTTTACTGTGTTTTTTTCTCTAGCATGATTTTTGCCTCTCACAGAATTCTTTTTGTGTTTTAGTAAATGGAGGGAACCAGAAAGAATTCGGTTAACATTGAATCTAATAAACAAATTGTGACTATGAGCAACAAAATTGTGTAATTCCTAGAGAGAAAGATATTGGGATTATGCCGAATCAGTCGTCGTGATATTTGATTAACAAGGTGAAATTTAGTGGTATGCCTAATTCATTAATGAATAGGAAGATAAACTATTATGCATGTTCGCATGTTGAGAAGCATAAAGAAAGGAAGATTGAGATTTCTAAATAAGGGAAGAAGAACCTTGAGGAATACCTAAAATGGAGGGACTGATGTTATCTGTGTGGAGAAAAGGGTCATAGAGTGACAGACTGTTATAGAGTTCAATGTCTTATTTGTGGAGAACATGGGCATTACCCAACTCAATGCCCTGACCTAAAAAGTTTCTTCTAAATCAAGGAAGGACTTATTCTAGGACAATCATTGAAGTGGATGGACTGAAGTGTTTATGTATTGGTATTCAATAATAATGTTGTTGAGGTAATTTTATGGTGTATTGGAATATTTATGTATTGGTCTATTGTGGTTTCCAATAATTTTAAGGTACTGGTAACCATGAAAAGTGATTAAAATATTTTGGAAAGTATATTATATGCGCATAATTGAGGTATAAGGAGAAAATTAAATGTTTGACAGTATCCATGAGCTCATGATTGATATAAGTACTAAGTGATATCATGGTTTGAGTATATAGAATTTTGAGGATTTTGGTATGTGGAAGGTGTTACCTTTTAACTGCTTTCATGTTTTCGCTAAGGTTCAATGGGTATTCAAGAAAATACATGATTAAGGCCTTTGAATGTTTGGAATGTGACCAACAAGAAATATCTTAAGATATATGGGGATCAACGATGGTATTAAATCTCTGGTAATCGTTTTCACTATATTATGAGAGTGGACGGAAGTATTATGGATAAGCCTAATGATTGGAATGGATTATGTTGGACATAAGTTATTATTGTTTAAGGATAGAAGTTTTTTTCGATATTATTGATGGGATGTTATAGTAATATAGTTTTAGAAAAAGGACAACCTGCAGGACGGGCGACAACCCATCGCTTCAGACAAGGCTGTGGGAATCCAACCCACAACTGTAGTGCGACTGGCCTTTATCACCTACCACTGGCCTACAGGAAGTCCCTGTTTAGTAGAAACTAGTTTTATTATATTAAGCAGTATGATATATGAAGTATAAGTCCATTTTAGGAACCATATATGATTAATCTCACTATAGATCGACTTATGTATATTTAATAACTTTTGCTAACCTTTTGTTTGAGACAGATAGAATGACCCGTCATTCTATCACATGATCTGCTAACACTTCACGAATAACAAATTCAACTTCATTTATTTAGGAGATTAAGTGGAAATTGTTCAAGGCACGAACAACAGTGAGATTGTACCAAAATAAAGTAAGTATTTATTCTAATTCAAATTCTTCAACTTTAGGGAAATGATCTTGAAAACCAAAAATGTTGTCCAAGTGCCCTTATATCCGATGAATCAGATGGTACCCTAGATCATCACAAATTTATGGCTTTGTTATTGCTGGCTTTTCCATAGCCATGTTCTCTACCACTCTCCATCAGAACATGATGGTTAGATTTCTCTTCCATATCCATATTTTCACCTATGTGGAAACCCAGTGATTAGTTTATTTGGGTAACTGTTACGTTTCAAACTTTTGGTTTTAAAGATTGGTTTTGGTATTCCTTTTTACGATGTGGGTTTCTATTAATGAAACTTTCGAGTAGTAAACCATTTATAACCCCGACGAATTTCGAGGGCGAAATTCATTTTAAGGGGGGTAGAATGTAACACCCCGAGATTTTATGAAAAATAATCTTTTTAATTTCATTAATGTCTTGTGTTATAAGCTACACCAAAATGAGCTTTCACAACACACATATCTGAACTAGCTTGAAATACACGCAATCGCGACCTTCCATGATAGCGTGTGTTGTACGCAACACCAAGTTTCGCTAAACAACGATATGCAATTAAAATATTATTAAAACTAGCCGTTATGAATAGTAATAACCACTTTTTGAAATTTTGTAAATTTTATTTTTCAAAATGGACTTCATTTTTGGATTCGGAATATCGAAATTAGCTTAGGGTGAAATTTTGGTGATTTTCGGATAACTTTCATATTTTGATGAATAGTGAAAATTACTAAATTTTAATTAAAAACAACTTTTTCAATCGAAATAATTAATAGTGATAAATTTTTAATTTGAGTGGTTTTAATGTATATTTAGAATATGTTTTTACAATTTAATAAAATTTTGGTCATTGGATGTAATTTCACATTTAAACCTGTTATAAACAAGTGTTAATCTTTTGATAGTTATTATCTCTTAAAAACACGACATTTGTTTTAACGACGGGAATTAATTTTTAAATTAGTTAATGTAACTGATATGTTTTGAATTTGGTAAAATAGACATAATTTTTGAGTTCATAATATCAAATATATCTTAGGCCTAATTTTTGGTATTTTTCTGGAAAATTTCTTTTTTTTGATCAATAGTGAAACCACTAAGTGGCAGTAAAAAAAATGAATTTTTCATAAAATTTAATTTTACCGCTTCTGTGAGTGGAATTTCAAAAATCCAAGAGACACGGTTGATGTCAGTAAGTAAAATTTTGTTCAATGAGATGAAAATAATTTTTGGTGAATATTAACTTTTTACTTTTTCTTACCACGGTTAAAAGTAAATAGGGTAATTAAGGGTAAAAATGTTATTATTATTACCATAACACATGTCCTAATTCTATTGGATAAGTGTAATTCGACCATAAAAAACCTTAGGAATAAAATATGATCATTTAGGCCCAATTGGATTAGATTAGGACATTTATTATTATTTAATTCAAAGAAGAGTTAAAAGAGTTAAAATCAATGTTTATTTACTAAAAAAAATTTCATATAGGGTTATACATAAGATAAATTCAATTGAAAATATTCATTAGAAAGATAATAAGATTTCATACATAAGGATGGTTTATTTATAATTTTTAGACATTAAATAAATTAATTTATTTATTACACAATGATGATGCAGTAATTACCATAATAGTGAAACTTTATAATAATTGATATTATAAATACCCAAATAAATATAATTTGAGACGTTTTATGAATTCCACTACTTTTATAGGTTAATATGACATGTTAGTATTGATTTAATTAACTTTTTTCGAACTAATAAATCATTTATGATTTTCACAAAAAACAATTACTAAATAGTGTCAAAATTGACATAAAATAGTTTTTAAAATAAATATTATATTATTAATTGTTATTTTATTCCTAAAAATCTAAGGTTCGGCCCAATGACTTAGATAAGGTTATATATATTAATAATAAACAACTAGGGGTTCGTTTGGCTTCTTATAGAAAGTTTATTAACCTTATACTGTAAGAACACAAGAAGACACGGTAAAAGTAAAATTATTTAACTTAATGTTAAATCCAAATGATAAGGTTAAAATAGGAACCTAAACTTGTCTAAATTATATTGGATGAGAGTATTTCGACCCATCCCCACCTTATCCTTGAAATAAATAAATTTGGAGCTATTTAAAACCGAACTTGACTTTATAATAAAATATTATTTTTGGTTATTCCAAAGGTGCCCCTCTCCTTGCTTATAAAAGGGAACCTCCTCCCTCTCTTCCTCACACCACTTTGAGCCTTCACGCTCAGCCAAACCCTTCCAAAATCTCACTTCCTCTTCCCTAGTATCATCCTAGAGGTCCTGGTATTCTTCAATGACCATCCTTAGTTCTTTATGTGGAGGTTAAGAAAAGGTGTGTCAAAAAGAGGTAATATCCATTACCGATATTTTTCAATTTCTTTCTTCTTCAACTTCTTCTTCTTTAGTTGTTTCATGATAAAGTAATAACATCAGTATTTATTATATACTGATATGTTATTATAAATATGAAACAACTCTAATTAACCTTCTATCCATCCTACGGAAAAAGGAAATCACTGCGCGTGCGTACGTACGGAATACCGTCTTCACGCCGTGGTGTAATCTATTTTCGGCCACCAACTTAATTAGATGGGTATAATGGTGTAATGAGTAACTATATATGATTATTATAAAGTGATATTGATACTGAAATATTATACATACACTTCAACACATGTTCATGATCATGAGAACGATATCATCACTCATGCGTACGTATGGACTACCGTCTCCACGACGCGATGAGATTCATTCTCCACATTAACCATTCATGAATGATTATAAAGTATATATAATGAATAATAATGAAATATATGACATGTTAAATCTACTATATTTATGTATATATATATATGTATTTAATCTACTTACTTCCATTCAAGACAATAAGGAAAGGAAAACAGCGTTCATGCGTACGTACGGACTACCGTCTCCATGAACGGTGTGTTTCATTTCATTTATCTATCTATTATATATATATATATACTGAATATATATGATATATAAATCATGTTTTATATTCTGTAAGTAAGTAAATCATGATATAAGTAATAATAATGTCAAGAACAACAAGTCCAAACACCTACGATAAATGAAACGATTTTACCCAAAACGCTTCTTTAACATGGAATTTACAAAAGAACGGGTAATATAAAGTCATAAGTGAACCATATATGATATCATAACAATTAATATGATTCTGTAATAAGTTAATGACATTATTTAAATCATTATACAGGAGGTTGGGATATGTACAAAGCGTATCAGACATAAGGTAAGGGAAAATATCACAATCTCATTTTTATCTGAGATTGTTTATACTTTGGTATTTACTGCGGTGTATTTTATCATCCACATCCATGATTCCTCAATATGTAATATTTATATCCTTATACAATAGTTTATATCCAATTTTACCCTTTGGTTAGTATTTAGTATAAGATATGAAAGGAATCTTTTGTCGTTTTTCGTACGAGGTACTATTTTGACTTTTCCGACAAAAGTACGAAAAGAATGTTTTTTTAACTTATACGGCATGAATGGATTTTTAAAACATTATTTCCAAGAAGCTTACTTTACAAGTTTTCAAGTTTATTTTTAATCAACTTCTTTTAGTTTAGAATTGTATGACATGTTAAGAAAGGAAAAGTGTTTTTGAAGTAGAAATGATATTTTCCTCATGAATGGAGTTCAAGTGTTTTATCAAAATTATTTTCCATCTAAGATAATAAAGGGTTCTGATTCTATCCCTATTATTAAATTGATTTGATTATGTTGTGATGGAATTATTTTTATGAATTCCATTTTCTTATATTAATTTTTTTATGATGTCACAATGTTTAAGATTTTCATTTTTATTACATGGGTTATGCAATGATGTATGGTTTATGATTTTGTGGCACTCATAAGAATGGTATCATTATGAGATGGGTGGAGCCTATATCTCCATCCAATGCATTGGGTAAAGATTTTATATCTCATGAGATAGACATGGCTGGAACGGTAGGTTATACCGGTTCAGTGAAATAGGACTGAAACGAGGGTGAATCGGTTCAGAAATGGACTTTGTCCACTAAGATAGTCTTGGAAATGAGTCTTGACTAATAAGAAATGATTCTCTATGATTATGTATGTATGCCACAAAGTTTCATGTTTTAAGTTATGATTATTGGGATTTCATTTCACTACTATGATTTATCCCATGTTATGAAATTATGCTCTCTTTTGCAGGTTAAGATTTCCAAAATGTTATGTTCTTATGAATATGATGTGATTGATATTTCTTTTGTTTACCCTTACTGAGAATTTGAGCTCACCCTTTTATGTTTTCTTTTCCCCAGGATATAACGACAAGTTTTAGGTAAAAAAAGGGAAGATATTTATGGGATATTTTAAATATCTTTCACCACGATTAGAAGATTATATTCCGAGTTTCCAAAGACTAAACTATTACGATCCTTGTGTGTGTGTTTTTGTTATGTACTAAGTATTCCGCAAAAGTAATGTAATGTCCATTTACGTCAAGCATTGGATCTCTACATGATCAAACACAAGTCAAAGTCTGAGTTAGCCATCCTAAAATATATTATTATATTGTATAGGTCTAAAGAACTTTGAGTTAGCCTTTTATTGTTGAATATTATAAGAAAACCCTTTCATTTCTATGAATTTGAGGCATCCTTTGTGATTGATTTAGTTTCAAGGAAGTTGATCATATTTATTGAATCCTAGATAAGAGAACATGTGTTACACTATTGATCACTTTAGGAAGAGCATGCTAGCATCCTATATTTATGATATAATAAATAACATTAATTGTACCTAGTTAGGGATATGAGAATGAGTACAAGGTCATACCCTTTTTCATGATTTTCTTGAAAATAAAAGAGATGTTGTTTGTGTTGGATAATAACCACCATAAAATGAGGAACACTATTTAAAAGATACGTGCCTCATTAACAAATCCTAGTGTCCATTGATTTTTATCGTTTTATGTGAATTATTTCTAATTACAAGTGAATACAATAAGTGATCTAGTCCCTGAATAAGTTTCATGGTACAAAAAGGGGTAAAAGTTTTATAGTGAAAATAATTCAGCCCACACTGATTTACCCCCTCTAAGTGTGGTTATTCAATAGTGATCCTAACAATATATAATATTCAATTTTTATATAATTAATCAATAAATTTAATTCCAAATATATATGGATTCATTTATTCAAAATGATCCCATTCTGATTCAACTTAATTTACTAAAATTCCATGTCCTTGGGATAATACAATGCCCTAACCAAAGCAACCACACCAGATTCATCACATTGTGCCACCATGATAAAAAATAACATAAATACATATTATTTTAACACTTCAACAACCCAATACAAAATATATTCTATTTTCATAATAATTATGCAACATAAATCTACCATAATAACAATCTATAAAATTGGTTCATTCCTGGTTTCTTTATAAATTCATCATTTCATGCTCAACAGGAAAAAAATTATTCTAACAATTTGAATCATCCACTTACTAGTTATTGTAAAAAATATTTTAGTTATCCAAATACATTAAAACATGGTTTTGCATATTAATATCATTTAAAACAATTATAGTATTATAATCTTAATAATTAATTAATAACACAAGTAACAGTAATAAAAGAAATTATGTAAATCTATCATGAAATACTTCCCTCTTAATTCAATTTAATTTTTTCTCTTTATTATGGTACATTATATCTCCTTAAACATATATAAATCAAAGTATGATTAAAACTCAATAAAAATAATAATAAATAAGAGAATCCAAATCTCCTACCTTGAATCAAGGCTTGAAAAAACACAACCCAAAAAAAAGATGGAAACTAATGATCAAACGACCACAACCTATAGGGATTATTACACTAATATATAATCCATAACCCATTAATAATTATTATACCATACTCAAGCATCCACCACTACCATATCTCTTTGAAAAATATGAGACAAGATGAGATATATAGAAAAGAGAAAAAGATAAACCTAAATCTCAAGAACTTAATTGTACATAGCTAAGAATTAAAGGATACTCCATGGTCATCCAAAATTGATAATGAAGAGGCCCATAGTTTCCTATAGTTTCAAGAAACTCAAGAGAACCAAACAGAAGAAAGTAACCAGTCAAATTTATAGTAAAAACATGGAGAAACAAACAACATCATGGTAAACCTAAAATATGATGTGGTTTAGTTTAGTTAATGCAAAATGAAAAACCACTACAATTAAAAATAGATCATTCTCATAATCTTTTTCAACCATTTTTCTTTAGGAAATGTTCCTTAATTAATGCATGGTGTGACTATATCAAACCATGGAATGTTTTTTAAATATTATTTTTGAACTATATGCCTATTATAATGTCGTATTCACAAAACCAGACCATTCCCCGCTATAATGAAAAATATGAGTGTTTTCTTCCTCCTCATAGAAAATAGAGATTCCACCCTCATGTCGTGGTTTACATCCATTACATCTCCAACTCCAAAATTGGTTAGACTCAACCTAATCTATCTATTACTAGAAAAATATCTACTCCACTAAGACCAAATCCATAATCATAATGATTTCAGAAAAACCACAACAGGGTAATGAAAAACCACCACATTACATCATTCAATATTTACAAACCCATCACATAATCCAAATTATTCTATAAAAACACTTAACCAATATCCATAATTAAAAAAAAATAACTGAAAAGTTAATAGAACCTATATTAAATACTACTCAAATAATTATTATCCTCCTGAATCAAGACTGAAACCATGCAAAACAAAATTGTGTAAGACATAATCACCTTATGGGATACCTCTAAAATAATAATCTCTCCATAATAAGGAAAACACAATAAGAAAAGATAAATAATAACTCTCATAAATCATTTAAGAATAAAAATAAACTCAACATTACTATAACAATCAAAATCAAGAACACCCATATATACTAATCTTGAATTTGTGACTATTTCCCTTATGTTTTCCCTCTAAACCATCATTACTCCATAATATTTTAACCATAGGAATGATATTCCCTTGTACGACCTTATCATGATGATCTTAAATCTCCATGGTCCGTTCTATAAGCATAAAATCCACCTCAATATCTTACTCTTCCTAATCAATGTCTTGGGAGTCATCAAAATGATATCTTTGATATAGTAAAACATGGAATATTTTATTAACATGATCCATCTAAGTTAAAATATTCAATAGATATTTCACCTTGATAACTCTCTCCAATACCAAAAATGGTCTATAAAACTAAGGAGAAATATTATTGCCTCTAAGAAATTTATTATTACCACAATGAGGAGAAATATTCATAAACAGATGAAATCAAACAATAACTATATAGTCTCCTTATTCATGTTTTATAGGGATTTTTATATCCCAAATATATTTCAAAAGGGTTTTATGTTACATATTTATCCCTAAATATGGTGTAAGAAGAATACAAAACCCTAAAATATGATTAAACTATAAAGGTGTCAAAAAGATAAAATCAAAAAAACAAAATGATCAATCCCCATTGTCCATATTGATTTTTCACCAATAGTGAGATTGATCAAATTACTATAGTTGTAAACGATGAGTTCCTACTTCCAAAGGTATCTATTAGTCACTAGAATCACTCAATGTTTCAGTCACAACCATTCTCCAAATTAGGTTTCCAACACCTTATCTAAAAAAGAAAATAAAAAGAATATAATTAGAGAGATACTAATCAAATAGATAATGAACCATAATGTACTTTAATAAGGTTTATAAACTGCAATTTATAGGCCTCCTTCATTGAATATAGGGTCTAACTGATGTGTAATATTTTACAAACATATGAAAAGGAATAAAATTTGATTAAATTATTGTAACCCTTATAATAACTCATTTTTTATGTAATAGAATTGTTAACATTATTTAACACTCAATAATATATTTACACATCGTCATGTGATGTGATAATAAGTTAAATATGCATGATAATCATTGTATGAGAGTCATTAAAATGATATCATATACCATTCCTCATCTACACCACAATATGGTATTAAGAACCATGTAGAGATACTAACCATAGTGTGCTGACCCTCACCTCATTATAGTTTATACTTTAGTGTAATTTTTTTTCACTTTTATATGATTATGAATCACTTGTACTTTCTTCATCATATTATATTCCAGACTAGGTCCAATTATCACTAACTCTCTAACATCAGTTTAGCATAAAGGTGATCTATAAGGTTTTCCATAAAATGTCTTGAATTAAGCCATACCAATAATTGAGTGATATCTATTATTATATATAAACTCAACCAAATGAAAAAAAATCCTGAAAACCTCCAAAATCATGAACAATTGTATGAAATATTTCCTCCAAAATCTGCATATCCATATGAGGATGAAATAATGTGCTACATCATAGTTGAAAGTAAAAAAACACACTAAAATATCTTACATGATCAAGGTAAAACAAGGATATTGATAAAATATGATCATACTTAGAACCCCATAAAGCCTCATCTCCTCCTCTATATCGTTCCATGCTAAATAATCAGTTTCCTTCGAATCCATGATTAATAAGAAATGAGATGAATTTATAAATTATTCCTTAAAATTTTTAATGAAATCACATCAACCCAAACCTTGAGAAAAATCAATTACAAAATCCATTTGTATATCTCCACACATATAGATAGGAACCTCCAATTTATTCCACGAACCTATGGAAACTGAATTCTTGTATTGCACCCACTTTAAAACTAGGTATTGAGACATTAACTCTACCACTAACCTCTTTATAATCTGTCACAAAAACTGACATATCAAACTATAATACATATGAAAAATAATAGAATGTACTAACATATGTGCAATTTGAAACTCATTAATCACTACCCATTTAATTTATAATAAAATAAATCAGTTCACATGAAATAAAACATGATTTTGGTCATCCTAGATATATTTATCAAGAGCATCACCAAGAAATATATAATCTTTATACACCTTTCCCTCAGGATATCATATCGAATACTCCTCTATATATAAAAACGTGGAAAAATTCAATTTCATTTGATTTAGGAAAACATAACTACAATAATCATCCATATCTAGATAAAAATACCTAATATAATTCATCATACTCAAATCATATTTAGCCTCTCAATCAAAATCACCTTGCATCTTTCTCCTCAATATATTAGGTACCGTAATTATTTTTCCCATTATTTAAGAGTAATTTAAGCCATAATCATAAAAGAACACTACCCATATCCACTGAAAAAAAGTCAAATACTACTGAGAGAAGACATAACATAGTATTCTATAGTCTATAAAGACCATAAATAACTCTCTGATAAGGTAATTTCTTCATAACTTCAAAGAAAACCCTACCACCATAATGTTAATATTACGAGTGGAATAATTAGATTAACGAGTATATAACTAGTTATATACGTAATATATAACCACTAATTATTATATCAATACACAACCCAAACTAAGATGAGAAGAATCGTGAAAATATCTCACACCTTAGAAATATAAAGAACGTGATCACTAATCAGCTTCTCATTTAATTACTAAAACACCACATAACACTGACCCATATATTAAAAGGCCCAGTTCTTATGGGTTAAATTTTAAAAGGTTATATAATCTAAGATAACAAAAATATGAATCTTATGTAATATCATACATTAAGAAGAAAATTTCACATGTCCGCAACATTCTTGGGTGATTCTCAAAAATCATTTCCTCAATATTTAATGGATCGACGACAATTGCTTAATGAGACATAACATGCCCACAGAAATACACCTGTTGCATAACCATATTACCTAGTATTGATCACAATAATTAAAAATATGGAATCTATTTTTCAAGATTCAATTCCTAGATGTGTAAAAAATTATTTCAATATAAGTAATAAAAACACATTGAAAAATAGTTTTTATAAAAATAAATTTTAAATATAAAAATGAATTTACATCTAAATTATGTATAAAATTTAATCTCATGGAATATTAAGGTTTATTAATAAAAAATAATATTTTTATTACTTTAAAAGAAATACAAATCCAAAATTATCCTTACGAATACTTAATTAAGGGAAAAGGACAAAAATAGTTTTTTATTGGAATAAAATATTATATAGGTTCAAAAAATTCAAGCATTGGTTTTCAAATTCATCGTAATAGTTTAAAATGATTTATTTTACTACTTTATAATATATTCAATAATTTAAAAGGATTCATATATTTTTAATTCAAACCTATATCAAAATGATTCCATAAAAATTGTTACATTTGTAAAAATGGTATTTTTCATTATTCACAAAAAAATCAAACTTTTCAGAAAAATTCAAAAAATTAACCCTAAAATAATTTTTACATGATTTATTAAAAAAATAATTTCATTTTATAAAATAAAAAAATAAATTTGTAATAATTTAATTTTAATATTCATGCAAAAAAACCTGTAAAAACATTTTTAGAAAAAGTGTCTTTTGAAGCATAAAATGAATTTAGTCTCATTTTTTACCTTGTAAATAACATTAGATTATTATTAATTTATCTAATTTATTATATTATCAACAAATATAATCAAAATTATTTATCAAAAGAGATTAATTTAATTTATTAAGATAAAAATACACCGCATACATAAAAATAGTTTTCTAAAAAATATCTATTTTTTACTATTAAATGATTTTATCTTGATTTCTAAAATTTTTTATCAATTTGTGAAAAATTATTATTTATTTTATATATATATATATATAATAATTTTTAAATTAATTTATTTCTCTAAATAAGACAATTTTACATTTTAAATAAAACATATAACATATTATAAAAACTATATTTTTAAACAAAACATTTTTGATTATATATTAATAATTAATATAGTGTTATTTAATAACATAGTCTATTTTTCTAGTTATAATTAATATAATTTTATTGTAATTTATTTTTTTATTGTAATAAATCATTTTTCACTTAATTTTGGTGTTGAGTTCATCACAAGCTATCAAACACATCTAATTTATTTTGAGAAATATATTCTAAAATTTCAGAGTGTTACATTTTATGCACTTTAAATAAATTTTGTTCTCACAATTTGAAAAAAAGTTCCAAAAAATGTATCATGAAATTGTAAAATAATATGATTGATATTTTATCATGATATTTAATTGCTAATTCACTTCAAGGAAACTTAGTATTTCTTATTTAAATATATTTAAAAACATGTATGTATCATTATAAGACTCGTACATTTGAATGAGTTTCCAAAAGAATACCTTGAGAGCTAAGATATATTCTTAAAATAAGACTCAATAGATTTATATTTTATATATCTTGGGCTGGGGAAGTTTTTTTACCATCAATATAAATAATATTGAAAAATATACATACTTCATTTCATTCTATTCCATAAGAAACATTTCATAATTTGGTTGTGTTTCAAGCAGTTTTCCAAATCTACCTCATCAAATAATATAAATGATAAATAACTATGATTATATTTTCATTCATAAAGCACTAAAATGGAATTTTAATTGATCCTAATTCCCACAAAATTGTCGCAAGTTATTCCACTTGTCTTTTTCATTTAATAAAACCAAAAACTCTTAGCACAAGCTAAGATAATACTCAAGATGAATAAACCATCACATTAATAAGTAATAAATTAATCTCCAAAAATTAAAAAATAACACCCAATGTTATACTTAAATCATTATAAAAACTCAAAAATGTATTATTGATCACATTCAGAACACAAAAATTAGAAATATTTAACTTTTATCTTAGAAATTATGGAACATCGATAATCATTTGGAATCGTCATTACTATATCCAAAACCTAAAAAATATGGAAACCTAAATTCGAAAAATTTAATTTAACCATTATACCCAAACAACATCAATCCCTGATAAAATAACATACCATTAAATATATACCTTAATTCTATATCTTCCTAAAGGGATATTAATCTTTTCCCAAAATAACCTAAATTAATTTTTAACAAAATTTCTCTTTAATCCTTATGTTTACCCATACTAATCAACTTATATTACCAACATCAATTAAATAATTATCTATATTAAACATAATTACTCCAAAATGAAATCCATAACAACATATTCGAATCTTTCATAATGGTGCATAGAGTATGTGAATTAACCAAATCATATCTCTCAAGAGTTTCAAACCAGGCATTTAGTTAGGTACACTTGTTGTGCACTGAGTATAGATAGAATTAATACTCAACCAAAACTTTAAGTGTAATTGCCCTAGGTGAATCTGTGATAGATCCTATATCCACTATTTTGTATCTATAATGGTATATTATTTCTAGGATACCAATGAATCTTTACTTTACCATGATTTTAGGATGTTTCCCTATACATAGACTTACCCCTAGTGTTTTTATTAATGTTTTCTCATCTCAATCCCTAGAAAACATAAAATATCCTATAAATTAATATTACCTCAACATTAAATTTAATACCAACCTAAAGGTTCATCTATGTCTCAATCATGTTTTTTTATTATAATCCAATTATCATTTCCCAAAATTTCTTTAATCACCTTAAAATATAATATCATATGACCTAAAAAGTGTATTTATAAATTTTAACTTACAATAAACCTTAAACTTATAAACCCATAATGGTATAAAAATTATTAAATTAACCTTATCTGATAACTTCATAACCTCTAATGTTATCTAAACTCTACATTAATGCCAACCATGATATCCTGAGACTCATACACCCAGATCTTGTGTTAAAAACATATTTTTACATATTTTATCTGATATAAATTTAAGAGGAAAAAATTTAACCATTATTGAGTGCAATAAAAATAACCAATATTGAGTCACTTACATACCAAATACCTTTTTAGGTTTATGGATTTATTTAATTAGTAAAAATATTTACATAGAAAAACTCATGTCTTTCTCATTTAATGGATATATTTCCTATTATATCCATACTTTATTATTCTATAACAAGTATTAAATATATACCATAAAATTATACCCAAATTATACTCTTCTATATATATCTTATATAATATCATTCTCCATGACTTAGGGAAATGGAAGAATAAAAACTGTGAGCTTAATTCCTCAGTAAGTGTAAATGTAGGAATTATCAATCAAATATCATAAGTGATCATAAGATGAAAATATGGGTATGAGAACATAATAAAAGTGTATGTAAATAACTTAAGAGATTTATACCCAAATTTTGTAAAACATAAATCATATTCTATGGAATAAGGCCTTATCATAATAAAAAATGTGAGTATAAGAGTGAATATTCATCAATAATCAATCATGATCCTTGAGATCATATCATAAAAATAAGACAAAAGTTTTTGTAATAAAAGTTTGTCATAAGCATAAGAACATAAATAATATTTCAATTCTTATCACCAAGGAATTTATCATATATTAGGCTGGGGATAACAACTTTTGTACCTTCCCGATCTTGGTCAATCCACACATGTACCATCTTGGGCCTGGGCTAACACTTATGTACACACTTAGGATCAGTCTAATCATCGATGTACCCCCTTGGGATTAATTAAACCATAAATGTACCGTTGTTCTTGGGATAAACTATAATTTAATTATTTTACTTCATGAGACATAAAACATTACCCAATGTATTAGTGGGATATAATGGACCCACCCATCACATAATAATAAACCATTCATATAAATTCCATAATAACATAAGAGAATTCATCATTATTTCATAGTTTAATTAAATTTTGAGAAATAAAAAGGCTTCATGAAACATTATCAAAACGTTATCATAATAATAAATCTATATAAATGAATTATATAGTATTATAATATCATTTCCTAAAAAAACATATCAATCCTTAAAGGATGTTGACATGGATAAAAAGCGCTACTATAAAAGAAATATAAATATGATTTGAAAAATAAGAGAAAATTTGAAAATAAAATTTAAATACCATTAATAAATATATAATTGGGATATAATACTTAAAATATAAATTATATACACTATTTGAACAAAAATAGGTGTATAATACAAAAAATGTCTCAAAGAAGGTAATTTGAGATGAAACTCTTACATCATGTTCTGACTTTATTTATACGTGCTATAACCTCCTATATAATAAATTCTAACTTATTATGTATCCATAATAGGGCCATATTCATACTCATATTTCTATGTATCATTCCATTATAATTTCCAAAGACCCATTTGTTAAGAATTCTTCATTAAAATCAATATATAGGTGTTTACTGTTTTATTTTCCACGTATGTTCCGGTTCAATGCTTTAGGTCCTTGAACCTTGTTCATGTTTTCATAATCTCCATGATATTAATAAAAAAATATCATTTTTATTAATTATATAAACTTTTATAACCATCCATGTAAGTAAGTGATGAAAAATGAATTACATCACTTCGTGGAGGTGGTGGTCTACACGTATGCATGAGTGATGCTTTTATTTTTCAATGAATGAAATGAAAGGAAGGTAAATAATAAGTTTTTTATAAATGATAATTATGTGATAAATATAAGGTATCTTAATTAAATACATATATATAAAGGTGATTAAAAATGAAATTTATCGCTTTATGGATGCAGTAGTCCGCACACACACATGAGCGACACTTTCATTTTCCACTGGATAGAAAGGATATAGAAAATGGTTGTATCATTAACAAAAAAAATATATTTATAAAATATATTGATTTAATTTTTTAATATAGGTATATAATATTTTTATGAGGTTTAATAAGAAAGGAACTTGAAAGGTCTTGGTAAGAACATATACTTTTTTCTTAGATAATCTTTTTTAACAATACCTTAAGGATTTCAAGATGGGTATATTGAGTAGAAGGAAACATATTGGACATAGATAAAAGTGATAGGGATGTATTTATGTAGATTATTTTAAATATAATGTGAACAAGTGGTGTAGATAAGGGAAAATATGAGGTTTATTTTTATAAGTGATGGGAGTGGCATCCTTGTAAATACCCTTAACTTTAAAATAATATGAAATCGTTTTCATGGGAAAGTTACACAAAATTGGAAAATATTAAAATATAGGATAATTTATGTTCATAATACACTCAAATAATCTTATTTATAGAAGTTTTAGTTATAATTTAATCTTTATATCTTAATTTCAATCCATCGTTAACCCTTTTAACCCTTACCGTGATGATAATATTTTTATCAAGAAAAAAATTCATTATGACTAAAAATTAAATTTACCTTATTATATAATATAATTATGAAAAATCTAAATATATAATTCATTTTTCAATATTCAATTTTTATATGTGGTAAAAAATTACTTTTAATATAAATATGAAAAAGTAATGAAAAACAGTTTTTAGAAAAAAATGTCTTGTTGGGGATAAATGTTAATTTACACCACATTCAGGTATATAATTGATTATCATGGATTTTTTTTGGTTTATAGATCAAAAAATATACTTTATTGTCTTTAAAATAAATCCAAAACCGAATATATCATTATGAATACTTAGTTAATGGAAAGTGACTAAAATATGTTTCTTTAAAATAAAATATATTTTAGGTTCCAAAACATAAAGCATGGATTTTCTTATTTTCATAATAGATTTAAATGTTTAATTATACTCCTTTAAACATATATTTATCTGTTCCAAAGGTTTTATAAATTATTTTATATCATAATGATGTCATAAAAGGTACAGTATTTGTAAAAAAATTATTTTCTTACTATTCACCTAAAAAGAAACTTTTTTAGAAAAATCAATAAAAATAACACTAATATAATTTTGGTATGATAAATTTCAAAAATTAAGTTAATTTTATAAAATAAAATTCAAAAAATAGGTATAAATTAATTATAATATTCATGCACAAAATGCGTAAAAAATAATTTTTAGAAAAAATGTATTCTAAAAATATAAAATGAATATATTCTAATTCATTACCAAGTAACAAAAAATAGAAGAATATTAATTTATTTGATTAAAAATATTTTATGAATACATTTAATTAATATTATTTATCATTAGTGTTTACTTTAATTTATTAAGATAAAAATACATTGAGTACTTAACAATAGTTTTCGGAAAATTATATCATTTTTCTCAAAAATTATTTTATCTCAATTTCTAACAAATTGATAATCAATTTATAAATTAACATTAATTATTTTATAAGTACAGAAAATATTTTCAGAAAATTTTATTTCATTGAATAAGTTAAATCTAACTTTAAAATGAAACATATAATATCTAATAGAAACTATATTTTAAAACAAAATATTTTTTTATCCATGAATATTTAAATTACTACGTATTATAATTAATTAATTAATTTTAATTAATATAACTCATTTAGTTGTCTGATAATATATTTTATTTTCTATTATAATAAATAATTATTCACATAAGTTCTGTGTTGTTTTCATCACAAGCTATCAAATACATCGACTTTATTTAAGAGAAATATATTTTAAATCGCAGTGTGTTACAACCTATAACAAAAAATCACAAAAAATATATAATAATCGTGTACTTCTTCCCATATTATATTCATTAATAATTCTATATTGTTCAATTTTATCCACATTAACTTCATTTTTCCTTATTAGATTCCAATAATTTATAATTTTATATAAGCTACTTCCACCTTCACATTATTTAACATATAAAGTTAAATTAAAACAAAATGAATCAACCACTTTAATTCATCATATGTAGGAATTTATTTATTAAACATGAACCCAATCCCATTTCAGTTTATTTATCCTAATTCCATGTCCTTGGGAAACTACAACTCTCTAACCACACTAATTGCATCAACGTCACTGCATCATGCCACCACAAAAACAAATCACATCAACACCTATTCATATACCACATCAATAACACATACTATAGCCTCTTTCACTATCACAAAAATTTAGAAAACATAAATATTTAACTATTAAAAAATATGCATTCCAAGATTCTTTATAAATTCTTCATTCCATGATTAACACAACAAAATCAATTATCTAATTTCAATCCTCCACTTATTCATTATATTGCCATATTTTAATTATCTGAATTATTTAAAACATGATCTTGTATATTAACAGCTACTTTCAATCATAACAATATGTTTATAACAAAAATGAAGCAACAACAATAAAATAAATCATGTAAAGATTTTATGATCCAATGCCATATTAATTAAAATTAATTCTTTATCACCATTATGGAAAATTCAATATCCTTTCCCAAATATAAAACAAATCATGATTCAAAAACATTAACAATATTAATAAAATAAATAATTTGATTCACCTACCACAAATTGAACATTGAAATAATAAAAAATGATATGAGATGGAAACCATTGATCACACATCAACAATCCTATAAGTATTCTTCAATAAGCCTTTAACACATCACTCATACATTAGTCCCAATCCATAATAATATATCCAACATTGTCATATATCTTAAAGGAATATTGGTCCCTCAAAGGGAATTGGTGAGATATACCCTTAGCGGGGGTGAATTAGGGTAAGGTACATGTTTCCAATTTTAGTAATTTTATTTTTTAAATCCTCACTAGCTAAATGATCATGAACACTTTTCTAAAAGGGTCACCCATTTTTCTATTTATGATATATTGATATAATCACCTTTCACTTGATTATCCTATTAACTAATATTATTTGTGGTTTTCTCATGCCACTTAACAGTCTATCTCATATAGAAAATAAGTGACAAAAACACATAGAACATAGAGGATTTTTACTTATTTCACCACTATATTCTGGTCTAAGGAACATGAGATAGATGATATATCGATGCCCTAAAAACATTAAAGGTCATTTTTTGGGTTTATCTAGGTCACACCATCTAAGGATCCCTACCCTTACAATTTTTTGGGTTTGTTTACTATCACCCATGGATCTCTTCACCTAGTTCCCTAATTTGGAACCCTAATATAAGAAAGGTATTACAATCTTGAACAAATGAAAAATACAATATAACATTATTATATAAGATGCACTAATTATGTAGATGCAGGTGTATTTAAACCCTTCTTTCACCTTCACAAGATTGTGATAAAAATATCCTTAAGAATCATCTTCTTTCCATGAGATATCATGGAATATCCTTTCCCCTTATCCTTTTTCAAGATCTTCAGTGAAGGCCAAGTTTTATTCTTTATCATTTCATGCATAGTAGAAATACCTTATTTTTATCCTATAATATTAAAATCATTCAATATTTGATCTGTTTAGTCATTTTCTCCCTATAGAACCACTATAAGAAATTTTAAGGAGATATCCTCTATTTCCTTTCAAAAAAATGGATAGGATTGAATCTTATTCCATTATGATTTTTCCAAGATTCCAATTTCTTTTAGGGGATCGTTATATTAAATCTAAATTAATCACTTAGAAATCTGAGCATTAACTCTCTATTTACGTTTTCAGTCATGTCTTTAAAATACAATGAAATTGGTTGACTATAGTGTTATCATTTTAATGTGGTGTAGTCAATATCTATCATGATTTCAATATAATATATCACTATCTATTATGGAGTTAAATATGGATTAAATAAATTTTTATGGTATTGGTATGTGTCTCTATAGTGTTGTTCCCTGTAGCTTACCAGATACAGAGTTCTCGTTTAACCTCTCTATGACATGCCCATGATGTTTGACATGATATCCACCAACGAATTTGAATATTATCCTCCATGTAGTAAAAAAATCACTATGGTATAGAATTTTATAGTATTGGAAACATTAATTTGATTTCATATCAAAAATCATGCTCTCCAAGTCTCAAGATTTTTATATGGCTTGTACTCTTATTTTCAATAAGGTTGTGGTGAAACTTATTCTCCATGGTGTAGGAACCCTCAAAAATTACAAGGACATAGAACTTAGACCTATCACCCCTTACAGAGTGGTCCTTCTTCTATGGAATAGTTTGATTGATCTTTGTCCCACAACGTTCTTTCTACTGGAATTCTAGTGCTATATCAAACAACTCATGTTATCAACATGCCAGAATCACCTATAGTACCAACCCATGAAATAACCCCTCCACCATGGTGTTGCCCTATGTTATTGTCATACCTTCACATTTTCCCATGCCTACTCACATTGGTGATCACTTACACACTTAGCCTATTTCCCACTTGGCTATATAGTGCATGGGCTCAGCCACTATCTTTTTTGGAGGCTACTCAAGTGCTGGCCTTGGGAGGGTTGGTCCATTATTACTTTTTGGGGTGCAAAAAACCTCTCTGTGAGGTAACCTGGAGTACCTTTATGTGCACACTCCTCATCTTCTATAGATACAACTCCTTCTACACTTTTTCAAAAACTAAATAATGGGTCCTATGATGTGGTCACTTTTATTAATAAAATACCATATAATATCCATTATTTCTACTGCATAGATTCCATCCTCCAGACAAATTTTCTCTTCAGAATATTCCAAACACTATTCAATATTCTTCTCTGAAACTTATGAAATTAATGATTCCATAACAATCCTTCAAGAATCACCTCTCACATCTCAAGATTATTTAAAAAATCGATCACATAAAATTCAATACATGTCTTTTCAGAAAACAAATCCTCCAAATATCACATTCAAGGAATTATCAATAATTCTATTTTATTCATCTTCCATTTGAAATTATATTTTCATTTTAAACATATACAACACAACCTTTTTGTTATAAAAATATCCCTATTTATATTTTTTTGAAAATATGATAGATAATTTTATTTTTCTCCCCCTTTATTAATGAAATACAAAAGGTAGTATTCAGAAATCACTTGTCTCCCCCTTTTTATATTTAATGTGACTTATATTCTTAAAAACATATACTCCTCCATTTTTACTTGTTGATCATGGGGGTTCTCCCCAATTATGGGGCTCTCAATCATCATAAACTTTTCACCTCATCAAAGTTTGAGTTTTGTGGGAGGAAATTCCACTTTTTTTGTAGGGGAACACTTCTTTTCTATCCCACTTTTTCAATAGTTTATTTTCAACATTTCTACTTGAAATATTCAATTTCAGAATATTCCACAAAAAATAAGATCCATGATAGATGGAAAAACCCAATACATCAATTAGTGAATTTACCACTTACCACTTGATTTGTCAAAAAATCCTCTAATCTTACTTAGTTAGGTTCCATTGTATGAAAAAATTATAAATAAATCCTCCACAAGGTTCTTCATGTCACTCATGAATTAAAATAATATCATATCATCTTTTGGACTTTCCAATTTCCAAAACAAACACAACCATTGATTTCATCTTCACATGAGTTATTAGTGTATGAAATTTAAATACAAGAGCATGATACATAACACTTAAAGTATCAATTGATACCAATTTTAAATACAATGACTTAACAAGTTTATTTTTACAAAGAAGATTCTTGGTATCCTTTGAAATATAACCACAAGCTCCCATGAATCCTTGGATCTTAACACCAATTTTTGAAATACATTCTATCTTAGGGATATTAGATTTTTGTAAAACCCAAAATTTCCTTGACAATAGTTTTTAGTATCTTGAAAAACATAATCAACTGATAAAAATCATTAGAACATAAAATAAATAAATATGAGATTTATTCATGTGGTTTCTTCCAACCCCAATTTATCCTTTTCATTAGTGGTTTGAATCAACAAAATCCTTGGACTGATTTCACTTTTAATACATCATCTTCATACTAATACCAACTATGATATATCATATTTATCATGATACTAGGGATTTTTATGTATAATCCCTTTTCCCTGAATTTTTTTCATAGTAAATCATTATAGCATGCACCTTCGGGCTTGATACCAATCATAAAACACAACACTTCAATGCCCCATGTTTCATGCATAACCAACTCAATATATATTTTCTTTCAAATCATACTCATGTGAATTTTTATCATCCATACCCCATATAATGTGTCTCTTTATGAATAATGAACCCCTTCAAACATGTTATAAATATTTAATGTGTTTTAAGAGATGGGTGGCTTCTATTTTCCTTAAGTTGATAAGTTGGTGGGTCACTATAGACCACTATTTTCCATTTTTCGATCATTATGGGGTCCATTTTTAGATCCTAATCAGATTTAATGTAATTCAATGTCTTATTTGATTATTTGGGGTTGTTATCTTATTCAAAACCCAATACATGACCTATTTTCCTTTTAATAAATTTACCACAAATCATTTCCATATATAATTTGGTTTTACTTTTCATTTTCCTATCCTTCTTTCTATTCAATATATAACTACAAGAATTGTTGGGATTTCCAACACATACCTTGTCTTGATTCAATCCTTTCTCATGTGTGTTTCCATTTTTGGCAACATGTGGACTCTTCTAATGCTACTAAATTATTTTCTTTTATCTCTATGAAATTTTTACCCTAGAGATGAGTTTGGTTCTCATATTCTCATTACATTCATTATGGATATATTATTCATAAAATCTATAAAATCTATTTCTTATAGGTAATAATTTTTCATTATATGCATTTAGAGTTCATCAATTAATCATAGTTCAATTTCCTATAAAATGTCCACTTTCATCATTATTAGAATAATATGAATTATTTGAATGATATTCACACCTTTTCTATTATGCTCGGGAACTCCATATTTCTACATTTTCACCATCTTCATGACATTTAATGCATTATCATTCCTTGGTAAAAAAAACTAGAAATTATTCCATGCATCGCAAAAAATAAGAACATGTTTCCAAACCTTATTATAGGGTTCATCAAGATGTCATTATGTCTTGAATGATATCTTTTAGGTTTTTTTCTAGCATCTCTCAGATTCTCCCTTTTATTGGGATTCTCCATGATTCTCTTCATTACCTACCTCGGAGAAGTCTCATCATAGAAATACCATAATTTCCATTGGTATGTGGCCTTTGGGACATCACAATATCCTCATTATTTTCCATAGATGGGGTATATTTTCCTTTCTATTCACTATCAATTTTCATAGGATAGTCAAATAATAATTGTAAAGAATTTTTATTTTTAGACTAACCCTTTGCATCCAACTACATATTGGTTGAAGACTACTCATCATTCAATTTTCATGAATAAAACTAATGGGGATTGTTGGGAAAGTAATAAGGTGAGTAAGACACCCCAATACCACCTTAAATAGGATAAGGGTAGGTAAGAAGGAATAATTTGGGATATCACACACATGGGAGTCCTTATCCTAGGGTTTTTGTACATGCACAAACATCACCAAACCCCCACCACCATGTTGAATGATAAAAATACAACATACACCAAATGCATGTATAAATCTATATTCCACAATCCAAGTATGAAAAAATTGATGGAAATAATAAAGGAAAAAATAAAATCCCATAAAAACATTAAAAGAAGTCCAAACTACTAGATAGAGGGGAATGCGGTCAAATGAAAACCCTAGTATGAACCATGATCAGTCAAGCTCACTATTTTCTGTCTACTCCTAGTCCACCTAAGACCATGTTGAATGGAATGTCATATGCATAAGACACAACATTTTTGGAATAACCCTTGTAGGGGTGGGTATAACAATACCTAGTATGAAACACCGTAATCACTTAACATAAAGCATCAAGAGAGTAGTCATCTCATCGTCACAAATTCATGATAATCATAATATTATACATTTCATTAATAACCTTGATATACTCAAGATAGACACTAAGTATCTCAGATGAGCACCATTATTTTTATCAAGAATTTGGATTGAGTTCTCTTTGATGATCATTACCTTGAAATGTTGAGTATAATCTTTGGCTAATAGTGTGTTTTTCGCCACCTATGGAAGAAGATATAATAGAGGATCCCACTCCAGGCCAGATAGATGGATTTATAAAACTCTATCTGGGACTAATCTCAAAGAGAGGATCATTTACTCTAATCTGGACATAATACCTCACTCTACCCTCATGAGGTTGGACAGAGGGAATGTACCCTAAGGATACTAGTCAAGAATGAAGAGAAAAAGGGCCTCAAACTTCTCTAGATAAAGTACACGACTTGTACTAATAGTACACGACATGTATTTCCTACTCTAGTTTCGACCATGTTCTCAAGACCATGCCCATGTTCTTTGGGTTATTCCCATATACTTTGTTTATGCTCATATATTTTGTTCATGACCTTGTACCAAGACGTTTTAGGGTACCTAGTCACGTCTGAGTATCAGGTTGTGCCTATGTACTCTTACTATTCCCATATACTTGTCCATGTTCATTCTAGTGTACCTTAAGGGTATATTCCAAGTCACTAGGCCTGGGTCATATGGAATGTAACACATGTTACATGTCATGTGATACTATATTTTTATTAAAACCTTATCCACCACAACCGGGGTACTATACAATGTGTGTTATTCGTACTACAGACAGTTTAGTAAGAATTGTTCCTTAAATCTATTACAATCACACATATTCCTCTCACAATACCACCAATATCGATCCATCCACCAATATCACCAAGAAATCATGGATCTGGGATTATCAAACCTTGTCATTGTCGATGGATGGATTATGGAGATCTAATCTACTTGGTAATTTACACATGTCGCACCATGTCATCACCGCATGAAAAACCTCATAATATGGAAACACACATCTAGTCTCAATCCACCTCCACTCAACCACCTTCATTATTAAACCTCATTGGCTCTATCAATGTCGAACCCGAACCAGTGGTGATTATATATTACGCCAAATAATGATTGTGTAATTATCATTTACTGGGTATTGGTTGAACTGTCGTCCAAATAAAATACAAATGATTAATGTGTAAAGAACCGGGGGGATAATAAAAGACAACAAGAGGAATGAAACTCAACCATTTTTTGGGTTTTCCATGATTCATTGTCATTAAAATTATGACTGAATAATCAAATATTAAATTCAATATCAATTCCAAATATCTAAGAAGATAAAGACAACAACTAAAATCAACCATCAATCCAAAAATCAATTTTTTAGGTAAATTTATTCATGTTTGATGTGGGATAGCAAAAATTTGATAAATCCGAATAAATTAAATTCCCTACCTATAGTTTGGATCAATTGGTGAAGAATAATGGTTTCACATCATTATCATTGGAGAGATCTTTAAGTTCTATTGGCACACCGATTGTCAATCCACAGCTCATTGAATATCATCCAAGAGATATATTCTAATGTCCCACTCCCGACCTATAGGGTTATGATGTTAACCCTAAGGTATTTTCATAAGAGGTATTTTATAGGAGAGGATTTGGTATTTATTAATTAATGAATAACAAATAAATAATTTATCTATTTATTCATCAATCCTCTAATGATGGAACTCAAGACAAACACTTGATATGTGTTGTGGTTATATAAAACCTAAGGTAAAACATGCATTCCAGATTTAATAGAAATCACCGATTTTTTATTCAAGATTTTATTTAATAGTTCTTTCATTATTTCATGAAAACTACATGCACATGATATAATATATTTATTATATTTATTTTATCAATATTGACTCTCTCTAGGCCCATGAAATTTCATGCTAAATCAGCACCTAGCTCTAAAAATCTTCCTTAAAATATTTCAAATCATAACAAGGAAAAACAATCATTAAATTCTACCCACCATAGGTATTTTAATCCTTAAAATATAAGAATACTTAAAAAGATAAGTGTACTAGGCCGGAATATTGTTCTCCTATGCCTAATTTCTCTCATGAATATTCTCATCATACCACTGAACACCCACCAAGGGAATAATTTTCCCATGAAGGAACTTCTCCTTTTGATCCTCAATCTATATTTGGTACTATGCAAAGGTAGCTCCATCCTCAATGTCCAACTCACCCTAGTCAATAATATTCAATGGGTCGTGTAGATGCCTCCTCATCTGAAACACATGAAAGACATCATATATATGGTCTAACTGTAGTGGTAGGGCTAAGTGGTATGCCACCTCACTAACCCTATAGAGTATCTTAAAAGGATCAATGAATCCTATAGATAACGTTCTTCCCTAGCCAAATATCGGCAATCCATGTCATGCTAAGACCTTGAAGAACACATGGCCTCCCTCCTCTAACTCCAAATTCATCAATTTTCGGTATTTATAGATCTTCTAGAATCTTGTGGAATTTCTTATACACTCCTAGATGATCTGATCCTTCTCTATTGTTTCTCACACTAACTCTGGGCCCATGAGTGTTGGCTGACCTAGATTAATCCAACATAGAGATGACCTATAGGGTATCCCATACAAGTCCTTGAATAGTGTTATACTGATAGTGGAATGGTAGTTGTTGTATGAAAACTCCATCAAGGGTAGGTGATCCTCCCAACTACAGTCTAAGCCCAACTTAAAATCTTGCAACATGTCCTCTATAACTAGAATGGTTTGCTCAGTCTAGCCATCTATCTGGGGGTGAAATGTCATGATAAACTGAAAATAAGCCACAAAGGACTCCTATAATATTCTCAATAATTGTGACATGAATCAATAATAATGATATCAAAATATCATTAAGGAAACTAAATGAATATGAATTATATCATATACATAAATGCATCTCAATATCTCAATTGAAATATTCTCTCAGATAGCTAGGAAGTGGTCCAATTTGGTGAGTTGGTCTGTGATCACACATATGGTATCTTGTCCTCTAGATGATCATGGGATCCCCATCATGAATTTCATAGAGATACCATCTCACCTATACTCCAACAACTCAAGGTATTATTTCAAACTCACTGAAACCTAGTGTTCTACCTTCACCTGTTGACAAGTGATCCATCGAGAGACAAACTTATCCACCCACATCCCTATTCCTAGCCACGAAAACTAATATTTAAAGTCTTTGTGCATATTTTTCTCACCATGATGGAACATGAAGGGGTTGTATGAAACTCCATCAAAATATCTTACCACATCATCCATGTTGAGCCTCCCTAATAATTTTTTGACGTGGAGGGATGAAAAACCTCGACTTAAGGTAATTAATACCATACTAATCCATTAAGGAAAAATATAATGAGTTTAAATACTCTGAAGCCTCTCCCAATAATTGTGAAAAATATCTATTACTGAGATAACATATCACAAGGTTCCCCTTACTAGGAATATAGACTATATCAAAGTCATAATAATTGAGGAACTATTACCATAAACTCTATCTGAATTACATATCCTTCTATGAGAAGATATATTTGATACTTTTATGGTCAGAATAGGCAATAAACAACTCACCCATAAGAGGTCATTTTCCCTAATAAAGGATATCCATCTCTGAAGAGGAGGATTGGGGATGGAGCTCTTGGTGGCTCCTATTCAAAACCTAGGGTTTCCTTGCTCTGCTTGCTATGCTTGATCTAATTCAACATAACTCATGTTCATCATGGCGGATTTTGATCCTGAATGGGAAACTGTATTCGAGGATTATGTTACCAAATATCATAATGGAGAAACCCTTCTGGTATAATGAACTAGAGGTATCTCATTTCTTGAAGCACTCAAGGGTACTGATCTATATAAATCCACAACAACGAAAGCGTCTATCTGCAAGAAACTCGATGAAGATCTCTTTGAAGTTGATGCCGACCCTGAGGATCCTCACCAAAATTCATTATTGTGTAATTTTTCAATCATGGGGTATATTTCATATATCAAAGGTGATAAATGTTTGATGAAATCTGATCTAAAATCCAGGATTTCTCATGTATGGTGTTTTGCTGATTAGAATCTTGGGCCAATAGAAAATGGATATTTTCATATGTTGTTTCACTCCAAGGAGGAATTTGATCACGTCTGGAAATTAGGTGATCTTCAGCTAAAGACTGGTGTTCTTCGAATCTCTGAATGGGATTTTTCTTTCAACCTGTATACCTCTAGGAACACCATGGAACAGATTTGGGTTAGACTTAACGGACTCATCTGGTTCTTCTGGAATCCCAAGTTGTTGAATGAAATCGCATCCTACTTTGGTTCCCCTCTCAAAATTAATCAATGAACACTTAATGCTAATATTGGTCTCTATTCTAGGGTGATGGTAGAAGTTGATATTTCATCTAAACACTCATAGGTTATTTTTTCAATGAAAACGATTATAAAATAGATGTTTGGGTTGAATTAGAGCGTATTCCACCATATAGAGAACTCTGTAAAATTTTTGCACATTCTTTACTGAAATGTTGAGTTGTTCAAATCCAAGTTGTCCAGCCAAGTGATGAACGATGGACTGAAATGACAAGTAATAATAAGGATAAAATCCCTTCCCCTAAAAATACTAAGACTTCTAGAAAGAAAACTGACTTCTAGGTAAATAAATTAACCTTTCTGGGAGAAGGTACAGGTATCACCTTGGCCAAATAGGTAGAGGAAGAAGAACTCACCAATATCGACCATGTTATACTTAGGGATATTTAAAGGCTGGTTAATGATTTTGTAAACAACCCTAGACTGATAACTCTTTAAAATATCCAACTGGCCTTGCCTCGGTTGAAACTGGGTAGTCTCATAAGGACACTTCCAGTGGGTTTTTAGTAACAATGGATGTCATTCAGGACTCCACCCATAAGTCACAGTGGGAGACTCTTACAACTCCAATGAATTTTGTACAGAATGCTAATGGTTATTCTACTGATTGTATCTCAGTGTCACACGAGAAGGACTAACCTAAAGAATTGGATAAAAAGTCGAATATGGAAAAACAAATATGAAAACAACAACTTGGGGAATTCTGGATGGGAATTAAGGATTTACTACTCAAATTGACTTAAATTTACTTAATGCAAACCCTATAGTAGTGTGAACACACCCTGCAGAGGTTCTATACACTTTCAATTGTAAGACCCCCTCAATAATCTTCATGGTAAGAAAAATGAAATGATCTTACCCATTGAGTCTGAAGTTTTAGTAGGCATGAAGCCTTCCCTTGAGTTTCCTACATTCAATCAAGTTATGAATGCACCTATGTATTGAAAATATGGTCACATGACCAGCCCTGTGAATATTATCTCACCTGAAATAAATAAAACTATTGAAAATTCAGGTGTTGCTAACAATTTTTCTATTTCTCCTAAGAGTAAACAGGACAAGAAGTATACTTTTAACTCTTCTCAAAATCATAGGAGATCAAAGAGAAAGGAAGGTTCTGGAAGTTCAAAAAATAAAAAGGGGGGCTCTTTCTCCAAATCCATGTTTTAATGAATGCTTTATTTTGGAATTGTCAGTGCATTACAAACCCCGACACACTTACTATTCTTAAAATACTTCTTTTGAATCATAAACCTAAAATATTTTCTATTGATGAGAGAAAAATTAAATTTTCTCTGAAATTTATGCATCTTTTTACTTATGGGTATAACATTCTAGGTGCTTGCAGAAATTTTTCTATTATTGGATCTTATTGGATTTTTTATCCTGCCTCTTTAAAAAATGTTAATGGTTTCAAATGCTCTAAGAAAATTTTTACTTGTGATTTCTCCCATGATGGTTTATATATTTTTTGTACTACTTTTTATTCTAATAATATATATCAAGATAGAAGGCCTATTTGGCATGATCATTTAGATTTAGTTAACAACATTCATGACCCCTGGTTCGTGATCGGTGATTTTAATGTTATTTTTCCTCCCCAGGAGAAAATTGGTCCTTCACACTCTCACATTTCCTAAAGAGAATTTAGATCAACTGTAGAATATTGTATCCTTTTTAAAATTAACCTTATGGGTGCTAAATTTACATGGTATTGAAGAAACTAAAATAGGGTCATTACTAGAAAACTAGATTGGGATTTCACAAATCTCCTAGTGCTGGACAATTAGGACACCATATCTAGCATTAACTTTCCCAAACTAAATTTAGACCACCATCTCATTCTTGTTAGTCTTTTCTCTAAAATCCCTAAACCCGTTCTTCCTTTCAGATTCAATAACACTTGGTCTTCCGACTTGGATTTCTCAAATCTGATAAAAAATTGATGGGAATCTATGAAACATCACTATGATGATTTTTCCTATATCACTAAGCTAAATCACCTCAAATAGTGTCTCAATGGTTGGTGTAGGTCTAAATATAAACAAATGAACAAGGAAATGTCCACCCTTGATAATGAGATTAACCAAATTCAAAATATCTTCACTAGCTCGAATTTCTCTTTAGACCCCCAAAATGAAATCAACATCTCTCTGAAACTAAATTATATTCTGATGCTTAAAGATAACATGCACAAGAAAGTCTTCCAAACTAAATGGCTCTTACATGGTGATAGAAACCCCATGTTCTACAATTCGTTTCAAATAATTAGAAATGTTTGTAGACATGTTTCTCTCTTGAAGGACAATGAAATCATCATAGACTCTAAGGTGGCCATTTCTAGTCATTCGGTCTCTTACTTTGACAATATTTTCAATGGACCAAGTGTTAACAAGGACATCCTTCTAGAGGTCATTCCGGTTATGGTGAATGATGACGAAAATGGTTTTCTTTTGAGTATTACTCTTGATCATGAAATCGAAGACACTATCTTTAGCCTCATTTCTGATATTTCCCTGGGTCTCAATGGATTTAAAAGTGTTTTCATTCAAAAAATTTGGGAGGTCATCCATATATATGTTTGTAAACTCTTCAGATTCTTTTTTTTCTAATGGTGTCCTCCCTCATGGCCTTAATTCTCAATTTCGTACCTTAATACATAAAGTGGATAATGCTTCTGAAATACATCTCTTCCATCCTATTGATCTCATTAACTCTCTTTACAAAATTATTACTATGCTTATCACCAACATACTTTCCTTTATATGTTCTAAAATTATCTATTGGAATCAGTTTGGTTTTATCAAGGGAAGGTCTATTCAAGATTGACTTTGCTTTCCTTGCAATTCACCAACTCTTTAAATAAAGTAAAAAGAGGAGGTGATATTGTGATAAAACTTGATATTAGGAAAGCCTTTGATACCATGGATTGGAGCTTCATTTTTAATGTTCTCCAAGATTTGGGTTTTAATGATACTTTCATCAGTAGAATAAATTACTAATTTACCTTGACCACTATTTTTATTCTTGTTAATGGATCTCATAAAGGCTATTTTAAAATCGCCAATGGTGTCATGTAAGGTGATCCCTTATCTACCATTCTTTTTGCTATTATGGAAGACTATATTTTCATATTTCTCACTTGCATTGTTGCCCAAAACAAGCTTAAACCCATTTAGGTGTCCAGATACCTAAATATACCTATACATCTTTTATACGCCAATGATATTGTCCTATTCTTACAAGGATTCAAAATAATCATTAAAAATATAAAAAATGCTTTATCCCATTATGAAGAAATCTATTGTCAATCTATTAGTTGGAAAAAATATTTTGTTTTCTTTAAAAAAATCTTTTCTCCTATTAGGGAAAATATAATCATTAATAGTTTAGGAATAAAATAATGATTATTCCCTTTCAACTACCTGGGAGTTTCTATTTTTTGGGGAAGGCCTAAATTCATGTACTTCACCACATTTTTTGACCAGGTTATCAATCAACTCTCCTCCTGGAAAGGTAAAACCCTCTCCATAGATGGAAGGATCTATCTTGGGAAAAATAACATTGTGTCTAAAATTTTCTACTCACAGATGGTCTATAAATGGCCTGCTGATCTCCTTAACAAAATTAATGTTTATATCAAAAAATCTGTTTGGACTGATAGCATTCTTGGAAGGAATATTGTTACCGTCCTCTAGTCAGCCTGTTGTAAACCTCTTTAGAAGGGTGGCCTTGGAATAAAAAATATCAAACTCTTTAATAAGGCCCTTCAAGCCAAACTCACTTGGTTATTTATTAATAATAACTCTGCCTCCATTTCTTTTCTTAAAAATAGGTTCCTTATGAAGTTAAAGAAGGGAAATTTGAACTATGTTAACTCTTTTATCTAGCCATCAATTAGACTTTCCTTCACTAACATCATGAATAATTCTATATGGATGGTCAGCATAGATTCTTCCATGAATTTTTTGTAGGATAATTGGACTGGTACCCCCTTTATATCAATATTATCTCTTAATTCCCCTCCTGATAACACCACCTTCACTCTTAAAGAAGTGATGCAATATCATAATTTCAATTTTCCAGATAATATCATGCATGAGGTTGAAATTTACCCTTATTCTAACTCTGATGATTTCTTTATCTGGGAGCCTTACCATAATGGTGTTCTTGCTTCAAAAAGTTTTTACAACCACAATTTCACATATCCAGACCCTAGTTTTTGTTGGTTTAATTTCTATGACTAACCTTGGATTAAACCCTCAAGACTCAATATTCTTTGGCGTATTTCTCATAACCACATTCTTATTGTGGTTTGTCTTCAGTCTTTTGGTATCGGTCTTTTCTGTAAGTGTCACTTCTATAAACAAAATAGAGAGTATACCAATCATCTATTTTTTTCTTGTGATACGGCTTCAACCCTTTGGAATTATATTACATAGATGTTTGATTGCAGATAGTTATTCCTTGACTCTATTTTCTCCCAAATAAAACATTATGTCGATCTTGACTTTTTGAAGCAAATAAAGAATATCTTATTAACTGATGTTGCTGAGATCCTCCACATGATCTTGTCTGATAGAAATTCCATTATCCACAACAACTTCTCATTTAATCTTAATGCAGGTCGGACGCAGATTCTCATCGCCATTAGGGATGCATTATTGATTCAAAAAGCATTTTGTGGATACACTATTGAAGACTTTTCAATCCTTTTTCGAATTAGGATTGAAGGTCTCTACAGGAATCTGAGGCACACCATTGAGGTGTTATGGAAAGCTCTAATCCCAGGTTGGATCAAAGTAAATGTTGGTGGAGATTTTAAAGGCAATCCAGGACTTGTGGAATGTGGTGTTATCTTCAGAGACTTTCTTGGCCATTGTCATGGATGCTTCTTTGGTAGCTACAGTTCGACCTCCTCTTTGGAAGTAGAAATGTTAGCAGTGATTCATGCTATTGATTTTGTTAAACAAAAAGGTTGGAACAACATATGGATTGAAAGTGACTCAACCACTATTGTCAATGCTATTTTGAATGGTGTGGTGCACCTTGCCTGGCTGCTTACAATCCATTGGATGAGCTAACATGCTTCGCTTCTGGAGATCAGATACATTGGTACTCTTTCCATTCATGAAGCGAACATGGTTTCAAATGGTCTTTCCATTAAGGGAATCAACCAAGGCTTTACTTGGCTTGATGACCTGCCTGTTGATCTTCTCCCTCTATATGAAAAAGATTGTAATAAGATCCCCTCCTTTAAAATCTTGTAATCCCTTTATTTTTTTTAATAAATTTATCTCTTACTGTTAAAAAACCCACTCACCCATAAGATAGTGTCACCACATCTTCAAGGTGAAGACCAACGCTTCCATCTTCATATCATGGTTCATGTAGTTTTTCTCATTTAGTTTCAACCGCTAGTACCCATAGGTGATCACTAACTGATTATACATCATAAAATAACCAAATATAGCTTTGGAGGTATCAAAAAACACTGCATACTCAACACCCACCTCTAACATTTTTAATATGGGGGGAACTCATCAGCATATGCCTCAACTACTAAAAACCCTATAGGAACCTCTCCGTCTAAATGAAATGATTCCCATTATTGTTCAAAGAAGTTAATGTTGTGTATATTCTGTAGAAATAAAGCATAAATATATGATAATAGTCTACTAAACCAAGGACTATCCACACCTCATACATGTAACACCCCAATCTTCCAGCGTATCCTTCCTTTTAAAGAATTTAGTAGTGTGCGCTATACGCAACACCGAGTACGAGCACACCATGACCTATCAAACTCTCCATTTAAAAAGTGGTTAGGAATATTATTAACCACATTTTTATTTTTATATATACCATTTATAATATTAACATTCATCTTATGTGTTTCTTAGACATAATAAAGGACAAATTAAAATTTTTAGATAAAAGAATCATTAAAAAAACAGTTTTTCTACCTTTTAATGGTGAACCCTTTTTAAATAAAATATTTGACACTATTATATATTAAATTTTGCAAAATGAGATTCTTATTTATAATATGAACATAAAAATTTTGTTTGGATGAATTTTTGGTTCTTTTTTGATAACTTTCATATTTTGATTAATAGTGAAAAAATAATAAATTTTAATTGAAAACAACTTTTTTAATTGAAATAATTTATAGTGTTAAATTATAAATTTGAGTGATTTTAAAGTATAATTAGATTATATTTTTATAATTAAATATAATTTAGGTCATTGGAAGTAATTTCAGTTTAAATTGAATGTAAACACAAGTAAATCTTTTTATAATTTTAACTTCTTAGAAACCCGCTTTCTTGTTTTGACAATGAGAATTAATTTTAAATTAATTTCTTCCAATTATATGTTTTGAATTTGGAAAACTAGATTCCATATTTGGAATCATAAGTTCAAATTTTTTTATATAGGTACCTTTTATTTTTGGATATTATTAATAGTAACTTTAGTAATTATTTTTATTTACCATGGTTGAAGGGTAAATCAGGTAAATAAGGGTAAAAAATAATTTTTTAATAATATAAAAATACCCTAACACATCTCATAATCCTATTTTATGATATATATTCGACCATGAGCATGTTTAGGCTGAACTTTTGGCATTTGGGAGCAACTTGGGTGTGAAAATGACATTTTAGAATATTTAATTTAAAGGTAAGGGAAATATAACATAAACATGTATCTTTTACTAAATAAAATTTAATATAGTAATATATAACTAATATCTATGACTATAAATAGTAATTTTAAATCTAAAAATATTTACTACATTACATTATATTATTTATAATTTTTATAAATTAGATAAATATATTTATTTATGACACAATGATGATGTAGTCATTACCATATTAATGAATGATTCAAATAAATGAATTTATAAATATTAAAATAAATGTAATTTGAACATTTTGATGCCATAAACTAACTTTTTGGATTAAAATGAAATATGGGGGATGATTTAATTCCTTTAGTTTGAAGTAATAATGTTATTATGGATTTAACAAAAATCAATTACTAAATAGTGTCAAAATTGACAAAAATGAGTTTTTAAAACAAATACTACTTTATTAAATGATATAAAAATCATAAAAAATATAAGACTCTTCCATATAACTTATATAATGTTAAAAATTTCATTAATGGTCCAATTTAGGTTCTATTTTCATTTAATCATAACTAAATTAATCCTATAGTATAAAAATACAAGAAGACACAATAAGAGTTAAACTGTTTAACTAAGGTTTAATCCCAAAAGATATGGTTATTATCATGAAATAAACTTGTCTAAAAATCATTTGATGATGGGATTTAGACCCATACTCATATTATCCTCGAAATAAAATACTTTTCATCTATTATAACCCGAAAATAAATTTATAATAAATTAATATTTCAATCTTTTCCTAAAGTGACCCTCACCACTCTTATAAAAGGGCGCTTAACCTTATCTTTTATTCATGCCTTCAAATCCATATGGATCATCCAACCCATGAAAATTTCCTTTCCTGACATCCCTAATATAATTCTAGAGGCTACACTTTGGTCATATGGGCATCCTAATTAGTCCTTTTGTGCAAATCAAATGGAGACCTGAGATCAAATCCAGGTGGAGACATATTTCCGAGTTACTATAGCAGTATTGTAGCAGGCACTATAGCAGGTATTGTTTGGTTCTATAGTAGCCATAACTATTAATCCATTTGGGCCTTTGGGGCACCGGTTTGGGCCTCGGGTCTTGTAAGGCCTTTGGGCCACCCAAGGCCTTCGGTCCAATTGTCTCTCCAGGTATTCGGGCCACCTTAAGGCCTTTGGGCCACCCCAAGGCCTTCAAGACACCTGATTATACAGACGTACTAGTCAGACTACAATGGAAAAGGATCTATATGAGGATTCAAGGTAGGTACATTCACTAGAGAAGAGCTAACCGGAAATGGAAAAACGAGAGGGTATGGCTTTTCCATCGGTATCAGGCATCTGCAACATTGCATCAGATATCTAGTCGACCAGCCCTATGAAGGTGGTGTGCTGATCATCATGACATATGTTAGGGAGGAGCAGTTCCATGTTGTCTTTTCTGGGAGATTCCCTCTAAGACCTACGGGTCATATAATGGTCTCCGAGCCTTAGGGACTTTTAAGGGTTCCACCTCATCCCTTGAAGGGTGTAATATCAAAAATAATAAAAAAATGAAGGCCTTTGGGCCATTCGGTAAAGGAGACACCCGAAAAGAGGTAATTGTTTTATCACCTCTTTCAAAGTTCTTTTCTTATTATACTTAAACTTTATTTAATATTTCAATACTAAAATAATAAATCTAGTAACTTACACATGATGATATGTTATTATAATTATGGTAAAACCATATTCCTCTTTTTAACCATCCTACGAAAAACAATATCACCATGTGTGCGTGCGTACGACTTACTGTCTCCATGTCGTGGTGTAAACTGTTTTTCATGTACACTTTATTTCTATGGTTATAAGATGAATATAATGGATTTAAATAATAAACATAAAATTTTAATGTTTCTATAAAATTCATATTCAATCCAATTATATACCATTTAAACATTTAAGAAATGATATTGTCGCTCATGCGTACGTACAACTTACCGTCTACTCAACGCGATGAGACTCATATTCCATATTCACCA
This sequence comes from Viscum album, assembly GCA_963277665.1. NCBI lineage: Eukaryota > Viridiplantae > Streptophyta > Magnoliopsida > Santalales > Viscaceae > Viscum > Viscum album. The sequence goes on along the minus strand of OY728134.1, from coordinate 625,223,983 downwards.
TCCAAGAATGATTATAAGAATAAATATTATTAATATGTATGAAATATATGACATAATAATTCTAATGGGATAATATTTATAAATATATATATATATACATATATTTCATTCACTTACTTTAATTCAATGCGATAAGATAATGGAAACATCTTTCATGCGTATGCACGACCAACCGTCTCTATGTAAGGTGTGTTCCATTTTATTTATCTATCTATTATATATATTTATATACAGAATATATATGATATATAAATAATATTTTACATTCTGTAAGTAAGTCAATTATGATCTAATTAATACGGTCAAAAATAACAAGTCAAAACACGTATGATAAAGAAAACGATTATTACCCAAAACATTGGTTTAACATGGAAATTATTAATAAATGTGTAATATAAAGTCATAAATGAATCATATATGATATCATAAATTTGGATATGGTCCTGGTATAATTTAATAATATTTTTTAACCATTATACAAGAAGATAACTCACCCTCAACTAAAGGAAAATATAAGGTAAGGGTTAATTAATCAAACTCATTATTATCAGATATTTAATATATGTAAGTATTTACTGTGAAATATTTATCATCAATGTCCATGATTCATAAAATTTTCTTCAAATCAATATTTTAAGGTTTTATGGAAGGGAATATTTAACTATAACATCATTTTAAATGTTTTAATGATTTATTTTTATAAATCTTTTTAATTAATGTCCGTGTTTTCAAAATGATTTTGAGGATTTATTTATATGTACATAATTTTTTTGATATGTTAATTACTTTCAAAAGTTTCAAATTGGTATGAGACACTATGATTCAAAAATCCCTTTTAAATTACCTCCTTTATAAATTGTGTTTCTTTTAAATGATTAAAGAAAGGTATATTTATCTTAAAGAGTTTTACTGATTATTTTTATCTATATCAACATCCTTTATTAGATATAACTATTGATTGAGGTTGATTTATTATAATACAATATTAAACTTTATATTGAATGAGTTATGATATGTTTGAATGTGGATGTGATATTTTTATACCATTCATGGTTTATGGTTAAATTTTTGGAATTTTTTATGCTTGTTTTAATATTAATGATTATGTTATGTTTCACCCTTTGCATATGAGGAATACATTGGACATAGTAAGTGGCGGGTGGGGCCCACTACTGCCCCTCGATGCATCGGTAGGTCTCATGAGACAAACTAGTGTATTTTCACAGGTCCTTAACATAATATTTGTGTATGCTCTTACCACGAGTCCTTGAAGTAGTGGTTATGATGTCCAACATTATGCATTTCCTCCTTATGAGATTAGTTATTGATTTTACATGTGATTATTCGACTAGTAGAATATCCATTTTAATGTTTAAATAGAATTATTTGATTTATTATTTCTATATTATGCTGAATATAATGTTTTAAAAGGCTTGTGTTTTAATTTTTTACCTTTCCTTAGAAGTTTATGGTAATCTTTTATAGCTTCCTCTATATTGTTTATCCTTACTTGGCATTTGATCACACCCCTTTCTAATGTTTTATTTTCCCAGGATGCCAAGAAGTTTTTTATAATTGATATGAAGGGTAAATCAAGGGGGATAATTTCATTCTTGAAGTATTATCTATGTTTTTTTATGTTAGAGACTATAATGTTATGCTCTTGTATGTAATATATTTTCCAAGACTGCTAAATAGATCAGTCCTTCCATGCTTGATTCCTTGTAATCATGCCATGTATTAAAATAATGCACCAGAGGGTTAGGGAATTACAATTGGTATCATCGAAATTTTAACAAAAACCTTGAAAATAGATTTAGAAAACATAGATTAGGGATCATAACTCTAAGATAGACTTTGAGGACAAGTATAGAAGAACCCCCTAGAATTTTGGTAACAATCATGGATATCCTAGGATTAAACCTAATATATTATATATTTAAAAGTACATTCCCTTTATTATATGGTTTTATTCAATTATATGAGTTTATGACCCTATTCTTTGTGGTCTTATTTAATAGTGGAAACTATAAGGAATTGGATTAACATTGATCTTGATGGAAAATCTGGTGATTTTGAGTAGCAAAATTGGATAATGACTAGAGAGAAACATATTGAGATTATGCCTAATCAGTTATCACTATATATGATTAAAATGTGATCTTTTATGACTTTTTTAACACATTGCGTATCAGGATAAGAATGTTTATAAACGTTAAAATTTAATAAGCATAAAAGAAAGAAGACTTGGTTTATTACATGTCAAGAACAAGGAAATAAGAACCTTGATGAATACCTCAAATAGAGGGGAAGATGTTATATATATGGTAAAAAGGGTCACGGAGTGACCAATTTTTATGGAGTTTAATGTGTCATCTATGGAAATCATGGGCATTTCCTAAATCAATTCTCAAACATAAGAATCTACCTCAAAACCATGGAAGGACATCTTCCATGCCTACCATTAAGTTGTAAGGATTGAAGTATTTATGTATTTGGATCAAAGAATTATGAATAACTGAATTATATAAGGAGTATTTAGTTTATGTTTTCCACTGAGGCATTTTGATAATGTTTTGAATAGTTATAATGGACAAGAGAATTGATTTAAGGGTAATATTATATGTGGAGAACATATGATTAAGGTAAATAGAACACTTAATATGTTCCTTATGTAAAGATAATAATCATTGGATAACGATATGTTCGATTCGATAAGTAAATTAGACGATGTTATTTTCATGAGAACTAATTTTGGAATTGTGACTAAGAGGGTTATGCTATAATGGATGAAGTGTAAAAAATTTTGGAACTTAAAGAATAATCCACTATGTTTTGGAACAAGGAAACAAGCATGTTTTCGATAAGGATGTATGATAATTCGGGTTGTTACCAGGATTCAAGAGAATACATGATTAAAGTATTCACTTGTTTGGAATGTGACCACCAAGAACTGCCATATGAGATTTTGGAGATAAATGATAAGATGATTTGGTTCACCTCTTTATAAAGTTTTAGATTTTCAATTTTTGGAAGGATTGTAAGGTTATCCATTTTTGGGTAGTATAAGTTATACTCTTATTGAAGTTGGTTTTATTAATGTATTATCTCAATATACGTGGACTTATGCATATGTGATAACCAATGCTATCTTTTTTTTTGAGATAGATGGAATGAACTATCTTTCTATTTATGGATCGCACGATCTTCCACCACTTCAAAAATGAAAAATTAAACTTCATTTCCTTGAATAAGAGATGAAGTAGAAAATTTTCAAGGCATGAAAAATGATGATATTTTCTTGAAATAAAGTCATAATTTCTTCTCATGTTATTCATCTTTAGGGAAAGGATCTTGAAAACCAAAAATGTTTTCCTAGTACATTCTTTTTCAATGAATCAAATGGTCTCTTGGATCATCACAGATTTATGGCTTTTAGATTGGTAACATTCTCCTCATAATATTTTTTATCACTCTCTATCAGAACTTGATGGTTATATTTTTCTTTCATGTCCATGTTTTCCTACATTGAACCCCTGTATTTTTTATTTCCATTAAACTTCAAACTTATATTTATTTATTTTAAATTAGAGGTCTCATTAATATATTTTTTGATGTGGGATTTCAGAAAAGATATTTTGAAATGTAAAAAACCTATTTTTTAATCCCGAGTTAAAATTTTGAGGACTAAATTTATCGAAGGATGGGATAATGTAACACCCTGAGCTTTCATGGCATTCTTCCTTTTAAATAATTCAATAGCGTTCGTTATACACAAAATTGTGTATGAGCACACCACGACCTATAAAACTAGCCATTTAAAAGTGGTTATGAAAATTATTAACCAAATTTTAAATTTTATATATTCCACATATAATATTAACATTCATCTTATGTGTTTCTTCGACATGATATAAGGATAAATTAAATTTTTTAGATAAAAGAAGTATTTAAAAAAACGGGCTTTCTACCTTTTATTTGAGAACCCATTTTAAATCCAATATTTGAAACCATTATATAATAAATTTGATGAAATTAATTTTTTTTTTGAAGAGGGACATATAAATTTAGTTTTGAAGAATTTTTGGTACTTTTCTGATAACTTTCATATTTTGATGAAGAGTGAAAAAGAGTAAATTTTAATTGAAAAAACCTTTTTAATCAAAATAATTTATAGTGTCAAATTATATATTTGAGTGGTATTAAAGTATAATTTGATTATATGTTTATCATTTAATATAATATAGGTCATTTTATGTAATTTAAAATTTAAATTGAACATAAACACATGTTAATCTTTTGGTAGTTTTTACTTCATAAAAACCTGCTTTCTGGTTTTAACAACAAGAATTATATTTAAATTAATTTCTTTCAATTATGTGTTTTGAATATTGAAAAATGGATTCCATATTTAGAATAATATTTTCCAAATTGGTTAAATATTTACCTTTTATTTTTTGACATTAAGAATAGTCACTTGAGTAGTTATTTTTATTTACTATTGTTAAAGGGTAAATTAGGTAAATAAGGGTAAAAATAATATTATAATAATATAAAACTAACCTAACACATGTACTAATACTATTTGATGAGATATCTTATACGATGATCATAATTAGGATTATATTTTGGAATTTGGCAGCCACATGGGTGTGAAAGTGACATTTTAGAATATTTAATTTAATGAAAAGGGAAATATAACATAAATATGCATCTTTTACTAAATCAACATTAATATAGGGATATATAACTGAACTCTATGACTATAAATATTCATTTGAAATATAAAACTATTTCATACATCATGGTATTTTACTTATAATTTTTAAATATTATATAAATATATTTATTTATGACACAATGATGATACAATGATTACCTTATTAATGAATGATTCAAATAAAAGAATTTATAAATCTTAAAATAAATGTAATTTCACATTTTTATGCCATAAAAATATTTTCTTGATTCCATTTACTTATTATGGATTATTTAATTCCTTGTTTTTGGAGGAATCATGTTGTGACTTTAACAGAAATCAATTACTAAATAGTGTCAAAATTGACATAAATGTGTTTTTAAAACAAATACTATTTTATTAAATGATATAAAACTCCAAAAAATCTACGATTACTCTAACTAACATAGATAATGCTAAAATTTTCAATAATTATTTAATTAAGGTTCTCTTGTAAATTTATAGTAAATAAATTTACCCTGTGGTATAAAAATAGAAGAATTCACGGTAATAGTTAAACTGTTAAAATAATGGTTATTCCCAAAATATAAGGTTACTTTCATGAACTAAACATGTAAAAAAATCATTGGATGCGATAATTTAGACCCATAATCATATTAAACTTGAAATAAATTACTTTTTATCTATTATAAAACGAAAATTAGTTTATAATAAATTAATAATTAATGCTTTTCCTAAAGTGTCTCTCACCTCTCTTATAAAAGGGTACTTACCATTTTCTTTAATTCACACCAAAAAAGACCTTTTTCTTAGAAAACACTACCATTTAATCTCCCAAAATCCCTCATATAATTCTATATTCAACACTTTGTTCATATATCCATCCTAAAGAGTCTTTTTGGGAAAATCAAAAGGACACACCCGAAAAAGGGTAATTGTTTTATCACCTCTTTCAAAGTTATTTTCTTCTTATAATTACTCTTTATATATTGTTTCCATACTAAAATTATAAATCTATTACCTTAAAAATGATTATTTGTTATTATAATTATGGTACCACCATATTCTTCTTCTTACCCATCCTACGAAAAACAATTTCACCTTGCGTGCGTACGTACGATTTACCATCTCCACGTCGTGGTGTAAATTTTTTTTCATGTAAAATTTATTTAAATAGGTATAAAGATTAATATAATGGATTTAAATAATAAATATAATATGATATTGTTTCTTTAAAATTCATATTCCATCCAATTATATACCATTTAACCATTAAAGGAAAGATATCGTTGCTCGTGCGTATGTACGGCTTACCATCTCCACGATGCGAAGAGACTCATCTTCCATATTCACCATCTAAGAAGGACTGTAAGAATAAATATTATTAATAATTACAAATATATGACATAAAAATTCTACAGGGATGATATATATATATATATTAATTTATTTCATTCACTTACTTTCATTCAATATGATAAGAAAACAAAAATAGTGTTCATACGTATGTATGACCTAACATCTCCATTAACAGTGTGTTCCATTTTAGTTATCTATCTATTATATATATTTATATATAGAATATATATGATATATAAATCATATTTTAGATTTAGAAAGTAATTATTTTATGATCTATGTAATATGATAAAAAATAACAAGCCAAACACGTATGATAAAAAAGCGATTATTACCTGAAAGGTTGATTTAACTTAGAAATTATTAATAAAAGTGTGATATAAAGTCATAAATGAATCATATATGATATCATAAATATGGATATGGTCTTTGTATAATATAATAATATGTTTTAACCATTATAAAGGAGGATAACTCACCCTTGACTGAAGGAAAGTATTAGGTAAGGGTTAATTCCCCAATCTCATTATTATCTGAGATTGTTTATGTGTAAGTATTTACCGGGAAATATTTATCATCCATGTTAATATTTCATAATAATTTCTTCAAAAGGGACCTTTTATTATTTTATGGAAGATACTCTTTAATTAGAACATAATTTTAAATGTTTTAATGATTTATTTTTCTAAATCTTTTTAATTAATGACCATGTTTTCAAAATGATTCTGAGGATTTAATTATATAGACACAATTGTTTTAAAATATTAATTACATTCAAAAGTTTCAAAGTGGTATGTGACACTGTTATTTAGAAATACCTTTTAAATGACCTCCTTTATAAAGTGTGTTACTTTTAAATGATTTCAAGAAAAAAGGGTTATTTCTCTCAAAGTGTTTTACTGATTATTTTTATCTATGTAAACATCCTTTATTAGATATTATTCTTGATTGAGGTTGATTTATTATAATAAAATCTTCCATATTATATTGAATGAGTTATGATATGGTTGACTATGGATATGCTATTTTTATACCATTCATGTTTTATGGTTAAAGTATTGACATTTTGTATGCTAGTTTTAATACGAATGATTATGTTATGTTTCACCCTTTTCATATGAGGAATGTATTGAACTTAGTAAGTGATGGGTGGGGCCTGCTATAGCCCCTTGATGCATCAATAGGTCTCATGAGACAAACAAGTGTCTTTCCACAATGTCTTAGCATAATATTTTTGTATGGTCTTGGCACAAGTCCTTGACGTAGTGGTTATGATGTCCGTCATTATGCATTCCCTCATTATGAGATTAGTTATTGATTTTACATGTGATTATTCGACTAGTATAATATCCATGTGAATGTTTAAATGGAACTATTTGATTTATTCTTCCCATGTTATGCTGAAGATAATGTTTTAAAAGGCTTGTGTTCTAATTTTGCACCTTTCCTTAAAAGTTTATAGTAATTTGTGATAGCTTCCACTATATTTTTTATCCTTACTAATTACATGAGCCCACCCCTTTCTTAGGTTTTATTTTCCAAGGATGCAAAGAAGTGTTTTATAATTGATATGAAGGGTTAAGCAAGGGGAATAATTTCATTATCAAATTATTATCTATGTTTTGTTTTATGCTATATATTTTAATGTAAATTTCATATATCTAATCTATTTTCCATGACTATTAAACTGATCAGTCCTTCCAAAATTGATTCCATGAAATAATGAAAATGTATTAAAATAACTCACCGACTCTGGGTAACTAGGGTTGGGGTGTTACAAGACATGCTATTGGGTGGTTCTTAAGCTAGAACTACATCTTCCTTCACTATATCCACTACCACGACCTATACTAAGATGAAATTTACCTTAATGTGGACCTATAAAATCATGAACTCACGCTTTGATATCTTCCCATAATGATAGTGATCTCATAGTATGTCCAGAACCATACTCAAGGGTCTTGCATGGTCCTCTTCGGACACTGCGTACACTAGGATGTCATCGATGAATACCACAACAAAGGATTCTAAGAAAGGATAAAAATCCATTTCATGAGTCCCATGGACACTATTGGAGTTTTTTTAATACCAAAATCCATCACCAAGTACCCATAGTGACCGTAGGAACATTGAAATATCATATTTGGTATGTCCTCATCCTAATCCCAAAGATGGTGATAGACTGATCTAAGATTAATCTTCGATAACCATATCGCACCCTTCGGCTGGTCGAAGAGGGTTTTTAAGAATTGGTAGTGGATACTTATTTTTCATGGTCACTTAGATCAAATGACGTATATCTATACACAACATTAAACTCATGAACTCCTTCTTGGTGGAAAAAACTAGGGCTGCCTATGGTGACATATTGGGTATAAAAATCCCATTCATCTACAAATCTTCCAACTACACATTTAGCTCAAAAATAATTATAGGAATAATTCAATATGCTTATGAAGATATCAGGGTAGTCCCTTAGTGTGTGTGTGTGTGTGTGTGTGTATAACTCTATCTCTCTATGTGGGGTCATGCCTGACATGTCTTCATAGAAGACATCCTCATGCTCCATCTCCATTACAGGAATCTGAAATCTCATAAAATTTATAGTTACAAGGGTAATATTATCCAACTAGTGAGTAATTGGATATATATTCATATGTACGAGCTCATCCTACTCTTCGAGGATTTCCTTCTCACTAAAAAAGAAAAACCCCATCCCATCTACATAGAGACGCCACATCATCCACCTGAAATATTCAATTTGGGTATTAAATATGTATATCTAGACCATATCTAGTATAAATTCATGAGGCCTAATCACTACTACAAGAAGATCTTGAAAGAATCTATCTCCTCCAATATTCAAGTCACACTATTAGTAGAAATGTGTGATCACTGAACCTCCTTGAGTAGGAGTCTACAAATGCAAGGGTTGAGCTAATGTTTGAACTAGAATCTCTAGGTCTTGAACTAGGGATGTAATAAGAAAAAAATGGATCAAATGTGTGTCTATTAGCAATGTATCCAGGGTATAAATTACCATGATCATACATATAATCATCCCCATATACTTTGGGTTATGGGCCTCTACTACATGCATCTATCCCCATCCCTAACCACCAACTCCCTAAGCCTATATGGATCCACCTGGGGGGTGTTGGTGGTGGAATATAAAATTGTCATCTACCTCCTACTACTATCCCTACTCTTATTCCTCTTCCATTACCCTAAATACCTCCCCACTCTATTCATTACTTTAGCCTAAGTGATTTATCGACTATCTATCATTCGGTTACACAGTGGGTCAGACAATCCCACACGAGATGTCCCCAACCGTTGCAAGAGAAAAAATTCCTCTCCCTAGGATAGCTCAAATCAAATTAAGATCCCAAACTTTCATCCCCCATGTCCTGATATCATCTCCTAAATCATTCCATGCACCTGAATCCTTGTGTATATCATCAAATACTAACTAACAAAGCCTCAACTCACATGTTCCCACTGCAGGCACCAATTGTCAATGTCTTCACAACCAAAATTCTATCCACCAATAAATCTCATTCAAGAACCCTGTAAAATGTACGAATGAAAATGAATATCACTCCTACCCTGATATCTTAATAGAGACCACCGTCAATATTCCATTCTCAGAAGAACGCATATCAAACCATATCCATGGAGTATCGTGAGAGTTTAGTGAAACTAGATGAATACTTTGTCACAATCATGCTTATATGCTGAGGTTTTAGAATCTCCTAGTTACACACCACTCACAACATAGTTGGGGAGATACCCTCTCTAAAAAATTTATCAACCTCTATCAATGAAAGAGTCATCCTATCATATGTTAAAGTCACCTGGCTCCACTATCGATCAGTGGAGCCATCAATAAGGATCTCTTCCAAGTCCACCATCTTATTCAGAGGTGTCCTAACAAAGAATATAACCCATGTAAATATCTTTATCAAGACATTAGATAATTGGGGTCTGGCTCACCCCAAAACCTGAGGGGTCACTATCTCTGAAACTCATGACGTGCACTCATCTTGTGCGCCTCATCTTCTGGTATTTATGGTGAAAACCACTATTCAATGAGTGGTAAAAAAATAAGAAAACCACTAGGAGTTACCACCTTTAGACTAGGACCCTATATCAAATCCGTATCCCTAGGTGGATTAGCCATACAATCTTACTCCGGAATCCAAGCTAGAAATCATCATAGAGGCATCATAAAATAAACAAGATCTACTAAGTTCAAGAGTATATTTGGGAAAATGACTCAAGAAGGTCATGGAAACAAAAAATCATTCTTATATGATTCATTTAAAAATGTTTTCCCTTCTACCAGGTCCCACATATACTGATTCAATAATAAGGTTATCAAATTCCTAATGAATGGATTTGTCAGTCGCTACACCAACACTGGATTCCCTGGCCTGAGATCCAAACTCAAAATACTTTAACATTATTTCCCTAATTCATAAATCAATCTCACAACTCGATAATCTATAAAATATGAACCTATGATGAAACCGAATCAGATACTACTATGTCACAACCTGACCAATCAAAGCACACCTGGCTTTTGATAAGCCAAGTGCCTCACCTCAAGCCCACTTCCAATAGGCCAAGGGCTGGCAATGAGCCCTCAGTATGAATATAACACACATGGGAGTCCTTAGCATAGGGTCCCTAAACACAAATGCATCTATAAACCAAAAACACTATGATGAAGGATAAAAATAAATTGATACTCAATAAATTCATACATCTACATGTCACAGTAAGAGTATGAAAAAACTAATGAAAATTATAAAGGAACAAATAAAATCCCATAAAAACTATAAAAGGAGTCCAACCTACTAAAGGGAGGGGACTGTAGTCAAATACAACACCTGTTATGAACCATGATTTTTCTAACTCGCTATGCTCAAACTATTCTTGGTCTTCCTAGAACCCTATTGAATGGTATTTCGTATAAGACACAACATGTGCAGGAAAAGACCATGTAAGGGTGAGTATAACAATGACCAATAGGAAAACCTTTATTTACCAAACATAAAACATCAATAGGTATTCATATCTTATTAAAAAATAAGTGAAAATTAGAATATGAGACATATAAAAAATAACCTAGATATACTTGAGACAGACACTAAGTCTCAAGGTATGGTCGTAATTGCACATCCAACCTAGGATTTTTCTCAAAGATTTCAATTTAATGATCATACAAGAGAAATCACTACATGAGCCTAATAATATTGATGGGACTCATCTAAGAGTTCATGATCATCAGAACTCTCCATTAATAAGTATGTGATGGAACTTAGAAGATATCCATGCATAGATAGGGGATCTCACCTAGGGATTGTAGTGTATACCAGACCCTATTTGGAATAAACCACTAAATAGGGGATCGACACCCAGTTAGTTCCATCTATCTAATTCTTTAATCCCTACTTAGAGAATAAGATACAATAGAGGATCTCACCCTAGGCCACACAGAGGGATTCCTAAAGCATTATCTAAGACAGATCCCATATAGTGGATCACGTATTATGATTAGGATGTGATGCCTCAGTCAAACCTTGTGAGGATAGACCAATGGAATGTACCCTAAATAAACTGGTTTACAAAGAAGAGGAAAAGGGTCTAAAACTTATCTGGAGAAATTACATCGTGTGTTCTGGTAGTACACATCCTATCTTACCTGCTCCATGCATGCCCGTGGGATCCACACCATTACCATGTTCTTGGGATAGTGCATGTGTATTTCAATCATGCCCATGTACCCCACCATGTTTGGGTAGAATTCCATTTTTGAGTACTTGGTCATTCCCATGTACTGTATTCATGACCATGTACCTAGACATGTTTGTGCCTGTGTACCCCAAGGGCACACACCGAGTCTTCAGGAATAGGAAACACAACGTGTAACATGTGTCACACGACATGTGATACATTTATTATCATTGAAACCCTAGATTTCGCAACCAATGTAATACAAGGCATTTGTTTTTTTGACTACAAATCATGTAGTTAGTGTTTTTCAAGATATCAATAATTCTTATTGGTTTTTCTCTCACACAACCACCCTCACCAATCCAGCTTCCAATATCACCTCAAAATCATGGATCTTGTTTTAATGAACCTTTCCATTACTGGTTTCCAGATTCTAACCATCCAATCCACTCAAGAATTGACTCTCACCACACCATGACATCAATAAATTCCAAATAGTGTAATGAGAAAACACAGATCTAATCCGGATCTTGATCCATTTCCACTCATCCAAAGTCATTGTTTCACCTCGATCGCTTCCTAGATCATAAACCCAAACCTACAATGATAATCTATTGTTCCAAAGAACGATCACACCATGATCGTCTGTTAGGTATTGCTCAAATCACCAACTAATGAAAATACTAATGATGAACAGTCAATGAATGATGGACGAAATATCTAAAATACAAAAAGAGGAACAGACCTTGTCCATTGTTCGGGTTGGCCTTGATTCCCTATCATTAGAATAATGAATGAAAACCAAATATTAAAAAAATTATCAATTAATAATATCAAGGAAGATAAAAACATCAACTGAAATTAATTATTGATATAAAAATCAAATTCTTTATGTTAATTGATTCATGTTCAACATGGGATAAAAATTAGGATAAATCCAAATTAAAAAAAATGTCATAAATGAAGTTTGGATAATTCATTAATAAAGAATATAAAAACATCACTATCATTTGTGTGATCCTATATCTCTATTGGAACATGGATTTATAATCCTTGATTCATCTAATGTCATCAAATAGCTCGCCTTCAATGACCATGTCTCGATCCCTAGGGTTATCTGGATAACCATTTGGGTTTTTCATAAGAAATATTTTATAAGAGAGGATTAGGTTTATCATAATTAATGAATAAAAAATAAATAATATATTTATTTATTCATCTATTCACCCATGATGGACCTCATTCCCAACACCTAATTAGTACAAGGGTTATGTCACCTGTAGTATAAAACTTGCATTTCAAATTCAATGACTGCCTCATATTTTCAATCAGAGACTCTATTTGGAAGTTATTCCGTTATTTCAGAAAAACTATGTGTGAAGGATATAATATACTTAATATTTTTATTATATGAATAACAAGCCTCTCTGGTACCTAGAATCCAACAGTAACTCAACACCTAGCAATGAAAATATTACTTTAAATATTCTAAAGCATAACAAGGAAAAAAAGAAGAGTAGTTACACACTTGTTGAATCATAATAAATTTTAAATCAAGTTGATCATTTTGTTCTTTCTTGAGTGCTTTACCACTATAAATATCATAATTTATGGAATGAGTGAGTTTTTATATAATTTCACTTTCATCCTTCACCTTTTTTTCATTTAAGAAATAGAGTCTCTAAGGAAAATATTTTCTTATTGAATCCTTTATCTCTACTAAAAAACTTTTATCATATGATTAGTGAGTTTATATCATTTTTCATTCCAATCCTGAATATATTTTTAGTTGAGATTATTTACATATCCATCAAATTTGATTGTTCTAAATTTGGAATACATTCTCATTACTTATTCAGCATGATAATTATTTTTTTATCTTATATTAGTGGATACTTCAACAATAATTTTGTTTATCCTTTTCAACTTGTAAACTTAAATTCCTATAATTTGGATCCTGACATATTAATATTTTTTCTTCTCAATATTTTTAATCTGAAGCTTCAAACAAGTGGATAGATTCCACTTTTCGCTTCCTTGGAACTTACTCATAATTAGAAGTTCCAAATTAACTTTTCTTATCATCATCTTCATCCATTACAAAGGAATCATATGATAGATAAACAATTTTACATTCTGAACTATTCATACCTCTTTTATAGGTTGGTGGATTCCATTAACATAATCTCACTTTTTCCATAAACAGTGTCATGATATATAATTCCACCTGATTTTTATTTCTTATTCTTTTATCCTTTTGAAATAAATAAATTTTCATTTTTATTATTTTCTTTTCTGAATTAATATTTTAGAAACATCCATATATTCTTTGAGAAATTTCAATGAGAAATGTGTTCAAACATGTCTTCATTTAAGGAGTTCTTTAATGAATTTCTTGAACCGAAACCTAATCTCCAAATTTCTTTGATATGTCTCAAACATTATTCCATGTATTCTTAACAGAAAATTTACATCTAAAAAACATCATGAGGAATTCCAACTTGTTATTCCAAGTATGTTATAAAATCCTTCTTCTAATTATTGAAATGATTTCCATCAAACAATGACATCTCTATTATATATATCAATCCTATAAAAAAGAACAATTTAATACAAAATAAAATCTAAGATAAATTGAAATGTTTCCTGATACTAGTTTTTAGTACCTCAAGGAGCTTAAGTGAGAAATACCATAATACGAGGGTGAATTGGGGTAAGGTGATCATTTCAAATTTAAGTATTTTTCCTTTTAAACCCTCACTCCCCTAATGATATTGACCACTTTCATAGAATGTTCACCTCATTTTCTCTTAATTATAAATTGATTTTATTAACATTTCAAATGACCAACCTACTAACTGATATTATATTTGGTTTATTGAACCCACTTAATTGTTTGTGTCATATAAAAAGTAAGTAATGAAATCACACAATACACGAAGGATTTTTACATGGTTTACGACTATGGGAAGGCCTAAGGAGCATTTGATCAACGATGTATCAATTCATTAAAAATACTAAGGTTTACTAATTCGGGTTTAGCTATGTCACTTCTTCTAGGGCTCACTACTATTGCAATGGTTTTTGGGTTAGTTCACTACCACCCAAGGAACACTTCCCTCACTTACCATCTTTGTATCACTACTCTAGGAAGGGGTTAAAAGCTGGAACACAAGCCAAAAACTACATCACTTTATTGTAGATGAATCACCAATTGTGTATATATAGGTGCCTTTGAACCCATTTTTCTATTTCCTAGGCTTGTTGTGAACATCACCTTGAGAATCATCTTTTTTTCATGAGATTTCATGGAACCAAATTTCTCCTTACTCTTTAGAAATATCTTATATGAATGTTATTTTTTATTATTTCTCATTTTCTACATAGAAAAATAACTTCATCTACCTATCATAAATTTTAGTCTTTAAATATTCTCTCTATCCAGTAATTTTTTTCCTTCCAAAACATCCACAAGTTTGTTTAAAGAGATAAATTATATTTCCTTTGAATTTAATGGATATGATTGACTATCCTTCTATTTTTATTGTTTTGAGTGTCTCATGAATTTAACAGTGTAATAATATTCCATTATATAGGTATAAATCACCTATAAATTGGATCTTTAACTCCCTCTTTCACTTTAATGTCGTGTCTTATAGACTATATGAAACTGGTTTACTACAGTGTGATCATTGTTCTATGAATCATTAAATATCTTTCATGCCTTCACAATGATGAAACACTCTCTACTATGGCATGGAATAATGTTTCAATCAATTTTTTTGTTATAGTCCACATATCTATGGAGTGGCTTCTTTTAGTCAATAAAATCCATATTTCTTGGGTAACTCCTCCATGACCTTCCCACAATGTGTAACATGATCTCTTATAACTCCTTCAAATGTAATCATGGATGAAACATAGCCACTTCACTATGTTGTGGCCTTCTAAAGTATTGGAATAATTAATTCATCTTCATTACCAATATCACGATCTCCATATTTCAATATGTTTTTATCGTGCAGACTCTTCTTTTCAATATGGTCATGGAGAAACATCTTATCTATGACATAGGCACCCTCAATATATCAAAAACATGAAAGTTCATCTTGTCACCTCTTAAAGTGCATTCCTTCTTATATGATGTCGCATGATTGATATTTTTCACACATAAAACTTGTAATCATAATTCTACTGCTATATAAAACAACTCATTCAATCAACATGCTAGAAATTACCCGTGGTACCGACCCTTGACATAACCCCTTCACCATGGTGTTTCCCTATGCCATGCTCCTACATTCACATGCACTTGAGGCTACCTACAATGATTCTCACATTAATTCTCTCCTACGTCCAAATTAGCTATATAGTTCATGATCTTGGCCACTAAATTATATAGAGGATATTCTAGTGCTGTCCTTGAAAGGGTTGAGCAATTTTTACTTTTTACAATGTAACCAACCACTCTACGGCATAGTCTGATGTGCTATATCACATACACTTACCCTATGTCATAGAGAAAAATCCTTCCATACTTCTTCTTTGAAATAATCATGAGACCTACAACGTGGTCAATTTTTTCAATCAAATACCACATTGTACCTAGTGATTCTATGGTGTATATTTTATCTTCTAAATATATTTCTCCCACTGCAACTTCCAACCAATTTATATCCTTCTTCTCCAAACCTTATGAATTTAATGAGTCTACAAAAATCATTCAATCATTACTTTGACCATCTCAAGATTAGTCAAAAATTATAGCACATCAAATACAACATCTCTTCTCATAAAAATCCTTCAAGAATCACCTTCAAGGAATTGTCAACAATTCCATTTGATCCATCTTCCATTTTACTTTATGATTTTATTTTTAACAAAACCAAAATATATCTTAGTGTTCCAAAAATAACGAAAGTAGATAAAGATAATAAGAGAACCTTAGATTGGAATAAAAAAATCATATGAATACAAGGACTCAAGGATCTACCAAGGGTGTCCAAATTTCTAAATAAGAGTCTCATAGATGTTAAACACCAAGAATCATAGTGATAGAAGTTTGTAGACAATGAAAATATATAAAAAAAGATGAAGAATATGAACATGGAAATAGTCATTTACATGGTTCGATAATAATCCCTACATCCAAAGAGAGGAAGAATCACTTTACTACAATTTAGGAGCACAATTATTGGGATACAATAGTTTTACACACACAAAAACCCCATATCTAGTTAGATAATAAATAAGATGAAGCACTGTGATACCAAATGCACAGTAATTCCACTGTTCTATAGTGAACGGTGGATGGAAGTTTTGATTGTTATAGTGTTGTGGCCACCCAAGTCCAAGATACAATAGTGGTTTGTGGATGGATGTTCATGGATCTACTGTAACCCTGTATCCAATGTTTGAGATTATATAGTAACCATACAAATGTACACACTTCTATAGTTCCCTATCAATGTCTCCTAGTTAGATATTCTACATTAGACCAGAGTTGTTATAGTCCCCCATAATTTGGGTCAGGGGCCTTCCGTCCTCATACCCCTTGAGAAGGGTTGTGTTTCCCATACAACACCGAATGAGATCACTATGGAGATTGACCCAAGAGAGTTTCAATCTAGTGTGCTGTATTGGATGCTATCATGTGATCCAACATCATCCAAACTAATTGGGATACACCAATCCAATAATATCCCACTTGGATCTTGATCCTCTAAGTTGGCCTATTTTTATGTTACTAACTTAGACAAATTACTTAATTTGAGATCATCCTCTTCTTCACTCACCAGTGCATTCATTCCTTTCACAACATTAATTTCAATTTGATGATTTATGGAATACTAGTTGTTTTCACTTTTGTGATCCCATAGTTTTCTCCTGCATTCAACCTATCATCAACCATTTATTAGTGGAGACCAATAGATGCATAATAGTGCCTCAACTTCTGTATTACCATCAACTTCAAACAGATGTTTAAGGGGATGTTTGTTATATAAATATTCTGTAATGTCAACATCCCATACTGTATCAATCCAATGATAAAATGGTACTTCAACTAAATTTTCTTCTTTTATGCATTAAAAACTAGATTATTTTCCTAATACAAAGCACTCTAACTATCATAGTGAAATAAATTTTCCTCTCTCTTTATACATATCTCATCTAAGATGTTCTTTATCCAAAACATCTCCTTTACATCTTTTGTTATAATAATTTTTTCTTAGACTATGGTGGATAGATCCACCACCTTCTGTAGTTGAGATATCTAGATCAATGAAGTTGTTATATAAGTAAATAAATAACCTATGGTACTCTTTCTGCCACCAACATCACCTAGAAAGTCATTATCAACATACCCCCGCAACAATTCCCTTTCCAAAAAATGAGATTATTCCTTGATTCCTTTAAGGTATCTCAGTATCCACTTCATATATTCCCAACGTTTCATTCCATGTTTAGTAATGTACCTTATCAGAACTATCATTATAAGAGAAATTTCAGGTCAAGTATAGACCATGGAATGCATCATGATTCTAACTAATTTGAATGTAACCTTTTCCATGTACTCAACCTCTTTTGTTGTCTTCGTTGATTGATCCCTTGATAATTCGAAATGGATCATTAGGGGAAAAGATACTATATTTTCTTCCAGCATACAGAATCTTCTCAAAACCTTTCCAATGTAGTCATCTAGGGGTAACATCAAGGTTCTAGTTTTAAGGTATCTCTTGATCTTCATCCCCAAAATCTTTTTAGGTTCTCCCATATATTTTATCTCAAACCCGTCATCTAGCTTCCCTTTCATCTCATCAATCCTCTAAATATATGATATTAAAATGATAATTTCATCTATATATAGAAGAAATATAATGTATTCATAAAAAATATAATTGATGTAGAAACATTGATCAATGAAACACCATTTGTATTCATTTTTTTTCATAAATGAATCAAATGATTTATTACACTGCATTAGTGACTTCTTAAACCCATATAAGCTCTGGGGGAGTTTTCACACCAGTTCTTCCTTTCCAGACTCAATGTGTCCCTCTGGCTACTACATGTAGATTTCAACCATTAGATCTCTATAAATGAAATTAATCTTAACATCAAACAGATCAAGGTATAAGTAATCTAATGAAACAAAACTAAGAACCACCTGGATAGTGGTAAGCTTCACTACAAGTGAGAGACGTTCATTGAAATATACACCTTGCCTCTATTGAAAACATTTTAACACTATCCTTACCTTGTACCTTCGCCTTCAATCATATTCTTCCTTGACCCAGTTTACCCATTTTTTATGCAATTATTTCTTTCCTTATGTTCGAGGTGTTAACTCCCAAGTACTGTTTTCATGTAATGAAGACATATCTTCCTTCATAGATACATCCCACTTGATCGAATTCTTCAACTGAATTTCTTATTAAAAACATTCTAGTTATCCACTATCAGTTTATAATAAATAATATAAGTATTGTGAATACCTATGAATAAGTATTCTCACTATCTCCAATCTCATAAACTCCAATTGAGGAGTAGGAACCAGGGGATTCATTTCTACATGCTATGGTATACCTTCAAGCATCAGTTGCTCATGGAACTATAATTCTTTATTCCCAATGTCAATTTTAGTTACATGATGATCCTTGTACATGATAACTTTATTAAATATCACATTATGGATTTTGATGATTATCTTTTGTGATCATCTCTAAATTTATAACTAAACTCCTCATCATCATAGCCAATAAAAATATGATTTTTTACTTAGCATCAAACTTGTCTCTTGTATCAATGTCAATATGTACATATTACAAATATCCAAAAACTCGTATATGTGAGAGTCTTACCACCTTACTAGACCATATATTCTTGGGTAGACAATCTTCCATTAGTATAGATAGACCCCTTTTGATGAGACATTCTTCCACGTTCACTTTATTATCCAAAAAACATTTGGGTAATCCCAAGTGCATCCTCATTCTGCTAGAACATTCATTTTCTGTCATATTCATCCTTTAATCTGCACAATTCAATTGTGGTGTACCTTAAAGAGTCTTCTCCCACAAAATTCCATTTTAAGAACATAATTACATGATCTCATTAATGTTGTAATCTCCACTATTATCAGACCACAAACATTTCATCATCATTCGTAACTCATTCACAACTATATTCATCCAGTTATGAAACACCTTAAACACATTATAATTCTTTATCAGATGTAAACTCATGCATTCCTTATTGATTCATCGATAAATTTGACATAATATTGTGGCCCTCTAAGGGGATGTACTAGTGCAGGACCCCATACATTATTGTGAACCAGGTCTAGTTTCCTTGCCTTCAATGTTCTACCTCTTTTCAAAAAAGAATCATTTTTATGATTTCTAAAGATAAAATATCCACATAGGCTAACATCTACTATCATCAACTCTAGTAGAATTCCTTTTCATTCCAAAACCTTCATCCCTTCTCACTCATGTAACCTATCCTATAGTCCCATAGTTGTAAATCAATGACATAATTCATCAATGGAAGCATGTTTATTCATGTTTTTGTCATGTTGTATAGGGTACCATTATTTTATCCTCGAGATATGACCATAGAACCTATGGGGATCTTCCATAAAACACCATTAAACATGGTAATAAATCCGGTATCATCAGTATTCCCAACAAAAATAAGATTTATTCTTAATCCATTGATATACCTCATGTTTTCCATAACCAAAAAATCCCACTATTGGAATTGATCCATGCATCACCCTTCCCAACGATCTGCAATGATACATCATCAACAAGATACACCTTTCCATAATTTCAAAAAAATTGTTTAGGAAACCCTTATCTTACATAAAATGTAAATATTCCTCTGAGTCTAAAATTCAAGAAATATTAGGGATATCTTTCCTTAGTAGAAATACATCATCAGTTTCTTAAACTTCCATGTTTTCTAATTTATTTTATGTGGCTTTAATTTTTCAATTTACTCTTTCTTGTTATGCATTTCTTCTTGAAAATCTAGTTGGTATGACCATCCCCCCTTTCCTTGTATCATATCATTCTTTTTTACTTTTATCTTCCTCTATGATTATCTCACTGTAAATATATTCCTGTTCCTTAAACATTCAGATCAAAACTATAGAATATGCATCATTATCTTATTTTAATATCCTCACTAAGGATCAGGTCATACAAATCTTTCATAATCAGCTTCATATTCCCCGATTAATTTCTCACAGTGGTTACAGTCACTTACCAACTATCAGGTAATGAGGACAAAAAACTAGTGCACATACATTATCATCATGTTTAATTCTAATCAATGTCAACTAACTTGTGATGGTGTTGAATTTATTGACGTCATCTAAAACAACCCTCTCTTTGATCAGTTTTATATTGATCAATCATCTCCATAGGTACAATTTTTTAATTTTGATGGATTCTCATACATATCCACATGGTATTTCATTATCCCAACCATGGTATTCTCCTATCTAATGTTTAATTCCACATTTTTTCCTAATGTAAGGTGAAAACTCCGATAACCTATACAGTATTACCCAATTATTCTTCTCCATATTCATTGGTTTTAGACCTACAAGTAGAAAGTGAATCTTTTTCGGATAATGAAAATCCTTGACCTGTATTCTCCAGTACCTGAAGTTAGTTTCATACAAATGATCAATCTTTACCTAGAATTCTTCTATAGCCAAAATTTAATTCAAGAATTATAAACTCAACCTATGAAACCAGTTTTTGAGGAAACAATGATAATCATTGAGATAGAGGTTTTAAAATGAATAAAATCCAAGAACAAAAGAAGAAGATGATGATGAACTAAAATACAATGGGTTCTATGGTTTGAGAATAATCCCTACATCCATAGGGAGGAAAAATTACTTAACTATAATTTTAGAGAAAAATTAATGGGTGATCAGAGTTTCACACACACACAAAAATGATAGATCTAATGAGATAAAAAAGAATATGATGCAATCTTCCACCAACCACACAGTAAGCCCATTGTGCTATAGTGAACGGTAGATTGAATTATGCACCACTACAGTGCTACAACCACCCAAGTCCATATTGTTATAATGGCTTGTGGCTAGAATTCCATGTAGCTATTATACCTCAATTAGACTTGAGTATAGAAAAATTATTAAACAAACTCTAATTTATCTTAATATATGGAACACACTAAAACCTAAAAAACACGTACAACAACAAACAAGGAACGTATACTATACGCACAAAAATCCCCCCCAAATATCCCACTCATTAAACTTTAAGAAAATTGAAAAAATTATATTCATCTATACACTATTCAACATTGTAAGAAATATTATAACAAGGTAGGAAAGAAAGATGACTTGGATATATTCTCAAAGTAACACAGATTGTTACACCCAACCCTCATTTTTATTTATTATTTTATTTATTTATTTTGTTTTTATTTTTTCCCTATTTCTTTATTTTTATAGTTTTTATCACTTTCATGACATGAAGTTCAAGAGTGTAAAATTTTACATCGTGGCGAAGATGAATCATATCATTAAAATGAGTTTGAGTTTTGGGGGGTAGAAGGAGTCACATTATGGATTAGGAGAATCAACATAATAGGTGTATGGAAAATCTAGTGAATAGATCAGTCCCATGTGTAAGATTATCTCCTTCTAATACATAATAATCCTTGAGTTTGTGAAAAAAATACAACAAATGGAGGGTCACACTATGATGAGGGGAGGAAACATGGTGACCGTACATAAGGGTCTCCAAGAATAAAAATTTACACATATGTATGAATATCATCATACATGAGAGACCCAAACTTTGTGAGAAATTTAGTAAAGGTGGAGGTCATGTATTTAATAGGGCAGATCATGTTATGACCATGCACATGAGTTGGATGATATATAAGGGTTTGAGACTTTGTGAAATTCGAGTTTGGAGGGGGAAACGGTCACTCTATGAGCCAGGGTGTCATGCCATGATGCTTCCATGGGCAGTGTAAATGCAATTCTTCCTGGATGTAAGGGAGATGATTTGTGTTATGATCGGGGAGTCTTGTGGGTGACCACTACATAAGGATAATCTTGGATGTTTCTTCTCGCCATGAAGGAGGAAGTCTATCTTGTGATGCCCAGGACATGAGATCCGTTATTCTTTCTACAAGGGGTGTGTCATTCCATAACCTACATGGTCACATCATGACTCAAGACCATGAAATTTTTTATAAAAAACAATTTGATAAATGGTTTTAAATTTAAATGTTGATAAATTAGGGTTTCTAATTTATTCTAGTGACACACTTCTTCCACTTGGTTCCACTTGATCTCTTATTTTTTTGTTGAGAGTTCTCTCATATTTCTCACCTGATTCATGTTTTGTCTGATATAAATGATACCTTAAGTAGATTATATCATCCCTATTTGATTCCTTATTGTTTTATATTTTTATTTTTGTGGTATTATACTGTTTATTTATTTTCATGCCCTATTTTAGGATTTATGTTGGATTCACCAATTTATTCCATCTCAGCCTAGACTAGCTGGTGATATTTAGTAGAAGGTTATTTGTGAATATAAGGTAAGTTACTCGATGCATAGATCTTAAGAAATAAAACCATGAATCCTTTATTATTTTCATTCCATGTTCTTTTATATTTTAAATACCATGATATGTATATCAATTTATTCATTTCTAAAAGAAAATTGGTTACCTATAAGGTCCCTTCATTTTCTATGCACATCTATCTTTAATCCTCAATACACCTTTTGGTTTCTAGTTTCCTTTTTTGTTTGAGATTTGGGTGGAATGTATATAATGGAGTTGGGTTCTAGGATGTTTGGCAGAGGATCTGGTGATTTCATGCTATAAAAAAAAATTACGGTGTATATAGTAAATTTACGGTGTAAATTCGTCAGGCAGGAAAACCCCTGGTGAAAATTCTATTTTGGTGTGAACTTGTTAAGGATGGATAAAAAACTTAGATTTATCCTATAAAAAGGGATTATATTTCGTATGATCAATTTTATGCAGTTTTTATGTCGATGTGATGTATTTATTGGCATATATGTAAATAATTGGATTTAATGTTTAAATCCCCTATTTATGTCATAAATTTTCCACACTCAATTTTTTTAACCCGAAACCCTTCATTTTGAAAATGCATATCTCTTATCTAGTTTTAAGACCATTTATGTTTTAAAAAACAAGAATTATCTTTGATCTAGAGGCTCGATCTCATTGGATCATCATGTTCCAAACTGTGAAGTTGAAGGTTTGCCTCAACATTTATTCACCATTCCACCAAGACTATTTTCTTTTCCATGTGCCAAAGCCTAGTTAATGTGTGTGTTGGTAACATATTTAATTTTCAATGAAGGGATGCAAGAAGGAGTCCATATTTACCATGGATGTTGAGTTATGTCTATGAGTTCTCTGTTTTGAGATGGGTAGTCTAAAACATGTCCTTATTTTCTATTTCAAATATCAATAGAAAGTTAAATACATTTGATTGAACTGGAAACTCATAAATGAAACCTGAATATTTGAATAATTCCATGTTTGATGAAAAAACAATGATTAGACCTCCCATTGGATTGTATCAGGTCTATTGCCATCGAGATAGAGACTTGCATCCACTCAATAGGTGTACCTAAAATGACCTTGTTGAGACTTATTCAGACTTAATATAGTTCCATGAGATGTTATGGGAACTTAAATGAGTATTGGATTAATAATAGGAATGGGCATAAAATGATATTCATAGTGATTTCTTGAACTAGAAACACTTTGACTTAATTGGTTAAATGATGTGTAATATTCTTGGCATGTTTATTTGATGAGTTCGGACTATTTTGGCATTCTAATGACCATGTAATTGAAATGATAAATGTTTATGAATTTAATATAATAATTTTGATAATTGAGACCTGGGTTTTTTATTCTAAATGGCTAGATAAATGGTAATTAGGTGGGAATTTTCTTTATGGTTCATGACAGT
This sequence comes from Viscum album, assembly GCA_963277665.1. Classification (NCBI taxonomy): domain Eukaryota; kingdom Viridiplantae; phylum Streptophyta; class Magnoliopsida; order Santalales; family Viscaceae; genus Viscum; species Viscum album. Next base: position 625,199,157 of record OY728134.1, on the reverse strand, counting down.
CGGGTTATTTTATGTGATGTACGGTTATGCTAAAATTATTATATATAGGAATTTTTCATGGTTATGATGAAAAGAGTATGTATAGGTCTTATTATCGATTATGATGAAATTCCAATATATTGGGATGGGACCTGATTATGCTAAAATGCATATATATAGGTATTGCATCTGGTTATGATGAAATGATTTCATATAGGGTTTGTGCCAGGTCATACTAAAATGATTATATAGGGGGATTTCACCCAATGATGTTGAGATATTTATATATAGGGATTGTGATCGATGATTTTCAAATGATTATATAGAGGGGTTTACCCAGTCCTCATATATTGGTTCACCTAAACTTCATTTATTTACTGTACACTATAAGGTTTATGGATGTGGAAGGAATGGTTCTATGTCATGTCAGGAGTTATCCAGCATGGTGCTCGAGCAGGTTTGGTTGCCCCTAGGTGTCAACCCCGAATGTGAGGGTAGTACGATTATTTTAATCACAGTATTAATTCATTTAATTAATACAATGTTTATCTCTTTATTTAATACACTATATTAATTAGAATACATGTTTTTAAACATGGTGTTTTTTACCTACTAACTTGTACTCACACCATAGACGGGCCATCATTTGGTACCCAGACATATTTCATGGATATAGGTTTCAATAAGGGAAAGGGGCCTTGAATTTGATGATTTCTTGCTAAATGGGTTGGAGTTAGGAGATCGTCCCAACATGGGGATCAGGATCCAGGATATTTATTATTTTATCTTTTATGTGTGTTATTTTATTTTTATGAAATTCAACATATCCTTTAGTTAAATTCTATATTGAAATTATATGGTTTATTATTATTTAGATTATTGGATTTGTCTCCTCTTTCAACTGTTGTTATTTGTTAATCAATTATATTATTTGTAATGTTTTCTGCTACTCTGATCATTTATATTTTTCTCCACAGTATATTACTCACACCCTCACTGCTATTTGGAATTATCTATTTTATAGGGAGGAATGCCTGAGTTCACGTAGCCAACCCAACATAGTCACATGATGGAGAACCATGTTGGGATATTAAAAAGTTGTATTAAAGCATCAGGTTTTATTTTCTGTTTCTTTACTATTTGGGAAAGGTAAAAGTAAGACTATTATATGACATGATTTGTAGTGAGTACATCCATGGGAGTAGCTAAACCATTTGTTGGAAAATATTTGAGTTCTTATGGATGAGATTATTTTTCATTTTATTCACTAGTTATGGTTGATGTTATTTCTCCTTGGTTGATTCAATTTTTGTGTCATGTTACTGTTTATTGAGATTTTTACTCATGTGACAAAATAACTGAGGAGACTATGCATGTATCATGAAAATAACCTAGATATATATATTAACATAAAATTTTCATGATAGGGACATGTTTTTTATGTGACATATTTTCTTATATAAACTATTAAATGAGAACCCTTTTATACGTGAATTGAGAACTAAAATAAAATTTTTTATAAGAATTCACATGTTAATCCAAGTGTAGAGGAACGTTTAATTTTTGTTACATATTTTTTTCACCTATTGAGGTTGATTTCCTAGTGTAATCTATGTTCTGAGTTGCGTGTTAAATCTTTGTAGATAAAATTACTAACTACCAACTTTGAATTGATCACCGGGAGATTGGAAATCATCACGTTTCTAATACAGTTGAGTCAGGGATTCCTACAGCTTGAAAGAATCATATGTATTATTAGCTTCATGACAGATTCCTAAGTGTCATTCAATCCACGTAGAGGGATAATGTATGTTCGATGCCTATTATGATGGAGTTTATGAGAGAGTTCAAACTACATCATCATCCAACACTCACGGGGGAGGGAGGCCCCTGGGAATGTTAGCTTTAGATTGAGTCTATCCAAATGATCTTAAATAACCTAGAGACACCCATTGATAGTAGGTTGAATGTTTTTTCATACATACTTTGAGGAACATCCAAGTATTGGTGGAATATCCAAGAGCAGGTCGAGTAATAAGAGGAGTTATCCTAGAAGGATTTCGAGATGATGTTACTGATCTATTTATATCTATAGATGTTGAAGGATGATATGGCTCACATGTTCGTGAAACTAACATAGGATGATATGAAAAAGATGGAATATGATAGATGTTTCATTTACCTACATTTCTTTTATCAATCTTTGGAAGATTATTATGTCTCCAAGGTGATATTTTTTCCAGATTGGATTCACTATGAGATATGGTTGTAGATGAACATCTTTAGAATAAACAAATTTTTGAACATAATGAATCAGGATCTCATCACAGAACGAGATTTGAGATATGTCTGAGGTTGTGGCCTAAGAGTTTCAGTATGGTGGTCTGGGTGCTCTTATTTTGGTGGTTGGAAGAACTGTAATGAAAATTATTATCAGGGTAGTGGTGGGAAGAACAGTTAAGGTATCTAGAATTTGTTTAAAAACTATGGTCCACTATAGTGTTATCAGTGTGAAAATTTGGTCCACAAGTTTCCATAGTGTTTTTACCCCACATTGAAGTGTTGTCTTTATGGAAGCATGGGTTATATTCATAAGTTTTACTAGAATTTTTAAGAGTACAATAGTGGTAGGGGATCATGATATACACTAGAATCTAGAAAGAACTCAGATACCCATCAACAAATAAGTAGATGAAGTTCAACTGGGAATTTCGGATGAGGTCGGGGATGTGGTAACATAGTGTAGGAAAGGTATTACCATCTAGAAGGAACAATATAGGGGAGTAAGACTAGATCACAGGGTAGAGGGGTGTGTCAGCTACAGCTTAAGAATTCTACCCTCGCTAAAAAAATTTCAAGACCTTCTACCATCATAAGTATGATTCTTATATGATATATACTTTTCTACATTTAGTTTAATATAGGATCATCACATTCCTTTTTATGTTCTAACATTTCATATGGATTGGGTTTTATCATGTAGATCTTGGATAGAGTTATGGCCATCGATATGCCGTTGGGAGTATTGTCAGAGGATATCAGATGCTGAAAGTATTTTTCTCTTGAAATTGGTGGATATCAGGTTTTTTAGCATTATTTTTTCTATAAATGATATTTTTTGATTTGATCCTTCGTATTTATTGTTTAGTTTTGTACCAAGATTATATCTAATATTATTTGATGAGAGTTAACTTTATATATTTAGAAGGGGATATCTGTTCTCCCCAGGGTAAGTGAAATCCTTAGGATAGTTATGCAGGACCAATTCAATGTAGACTATGTTGCCACATAGCTCAAGTAGTATGACTTATTTTTTATGGTAGTGTCATATGGTAGAATAAATTCCACTCAGTGGTGAATCATTTTAGGACATCTTTCCCGAATAGTTATTTGGCTTACCACCTAAGTGGGAGATAGAGTTCACAATCATGATTATGTTAAGAGTAAGGTTAGTTTCTATTCCACCTTATATAATGGAACCAGAATAGATCCATGAGTTTAAATTACAGTTAAAATATATATAATTAATTGGATTCTTAAGGCCTAGTACATCTCTATGGGGTTCTCCCATTCTTTTCACCAAGTAGGTAGATGGGATTTTTATCTTGTGTTTGGATTATCAGAGATTGAAAGAGGTGACAGTTAAGAACCAGTATTCACTTCATCACATCAACAATCTCTTCAATCAGCTAAGAGGTTCTAGAATCTTCTCTATGATCATATTATATCTACGGTAACATTAGTTGGGGTTGAGACCTTCAGACATACCCTAAACTGATTTTAGGAGTAGGTATGACCTGTATGATTTTGTGGTGGTGTTGTTCAGTATGAAGAAAATATTGGTGCTATTCATGCTCTTGATGAATCATATATTTCATACTTATTTGGATCATTTTTTCGTAGTTTTTGTTTATGACATCATAGTGTACTCCCAGTCTTCAAATAATCATGCCCAACATCTTGAAATTTTCATGCGTATATTGAGAGAGCCTCAGTTTTATGAAAAACTATTCAAATACAATTTTCTGGATTGATAGAGTGATCTTCTTGGATCATTTTATATCAAGTGTCAATAGACCTAGAGATGTTTGAAGTCATAGTATTTTAGGATAATCTGAATGATTCATTTGAGATTTGGAGATTTCTGGGTCTATTAGGCTACTATCGATGTTTAATCTAGGACTTCTCCCATTTAGTAGTGTTGATGTCTGGACTAAACAATAATGGTATGAAGATTCTTTGTTAGATTTTTATAGAATATCCTTCCATGAGTTTAAGATAAGAATGACCTCAAAACCATTCCCCAATTTCCCAATACTATGAAAATATTATACCTTGTATTATGATGCATCTAGGGTAAGAATTGGAGTCATTCTGATGTAAGATGACCGAGTGGTTTCTTGTTTCCCTAGAAAGCTGAGACTGCATAAGAGGAATTAACCTTATCCAGATTTGGAGTTAGATGTAGTGTTACATTCCCTAAGATGTTTGATAAAAGATCTATTAGTAATGATATTTTTGGTGTACACAAAACACAAGAACCTCATATATATCTTTTCCCAGTGATACCCGAACCTTTGGTAGAGGAGTTGGGATGAGTATTTGAAATATTTTAAATTTGATTTGTCTTAGGAACCAATAAATAGAGACAAAATTGTATATTTTTTGATCCATTATATGAAAAAATAAGAAATGATGAAGTCTTAAAATGAGTGGTAGTTGATGGAACTATTTGGAGACATGAATCTCAATGTTCAAGATTTCTAGGGTTGGGTAACTCTGACTTGAGCATCGATTACATCCATGATTATTTAACATATAAATATAGAGTAGTTATTTAATGTGGAAGGATTAACATTGATGGATGGATTATATGGTGGGGATAAACCATCAATATGTTCTCTTGGAAGTTGCATTGTTTTTATTTTCTAAGTCTGAGTATGGTTTTCTATAGATTTGTATGATGATATGATGAGAGAGTTTCATGCTTATAAATGGGTGGGGGTATATCGATCTGAAAAGGATGTATCATGAACTATGTAGGTAATACTATTGGATAGGGATGAAAAAGAGACATTAGAATTTTTGGCAGGATGTTTCACCAGTCATCTGGTGAAGGTCAAGAATCAGAGGCCTGTTAGGTTTGTGTGGCCTCTGTCCATTTCAGAATGGAAATGGGGTGATGTCATGATAGATGTTTTTTACAATATTACCCAGGAAACCCTATAATAATGATGTAGTATGGGTGATCATAGATTGAATAATTAAGGTATCCCAATTCTTTCCTGCCAAGGGGGATTTAACCATTAATGATCTAGGTAGTATTTAAATACTAGAAATAGTTTGTTTGCATGGTGTTACAAGGAGTATATATCTGATCAATATTCATATTTCAAATATCATTTTTGGAAAAGTATAAAGAACGATTTGGTATATAATGTTCTTATATGTATAACCTACCATCCTAAATCTGACTGAATGGATGATTCATATATTGGAGGATATGTTGTGAGCCTATGTTTTGGATTTCAGTGGTTCTTGGGAGAAGCATTTTAGAACTAATGGAGTTATCTTATAATATTTATTTTAATTATTTATAAAAATGGATACTTTCAATGAATTTAATATAAATTTGTTTTGTTCGTATAATTATTAGTTGGAGGTAGTAAAGCGAATTCTTGTTAGACCTAGTCTCATGCAAGTGATGTCTAGGCAAAACATAGTAGGTGTCCATACAGGGCTCAGAGAAATTTTACACACAACATCAGAGACGACCTCTAGAGTTTGAGGTTGGAAATTGTGTTTTCCTTTAGGTGTCACCTAGATTAGGGTAATTCCCTTTAAGAAAACATGGAAATCTAACACCCATGTTTTTAGGTCTTTTGAGATAGTGTAAAGAGTTGGTCTAGTGGTGTACCATTTATCCCTACCACAGTGCTACAATTCCATGACTGATGTATTTCACATGTCACAACATCAAAGATATCATCCTAACCCTTCCCACATGATATATATTGATGACATAGATCTAGATTTTGATGAATCCTTTGAGAAGAATTTGTTTTTTATTATAGATAGTAGTGACAAGAATCTCTAGGGGAAGACCATAACTCTAGTATGAGTGCAATTGTATCATGGGAACATGAAAGAGGAGACATAGGAGAGGGAATATGACATGTTGAAATAGTGGCCAGACTTATTCACAGATACCCCACAGTGATTCTTTGAGAATCTTGGGGATGAGTTGTTATATTGTGGGGAGGTTTTATGATCCTGTATTTTCAAGGAATGTATCTTTTTAAGCCTTGGTAAGCCTTTTATAGTCCTTTTTTTGAGATTTGGGTGGATGTTTGTAAATAATTTCAGTTCTCGGATGTAGTACAAACAAGCTATAGATTAAAGGCTATAGAATGAATTTATAATGAAAATAGTAAATTTAAGACATAAATTCATCAGGCAGGCTAGCCCCTGGTGAAAATCCTTTTATGGATTAATCTTATTAGGGAAGGTTTTAAAACATGTATTTATGCCGTAAATAGGATTTTATGTCATAAAATTATTTTTATATGGTTTTTAATCTGATTTAATAGATTTATTGACATATATATAAATCATGGGATTTATAGTGTAAACCAACTATTTATGCTATAAATAAGCCACGCCCAATACATTAAACCTAGTACAAAAAATTTTGATAACATTTCTCTCATATCTCATTTATAGATCCTTCAAGTAGAAATGAATGGGAATCCTCTTTGATCCATAGGCTCGATCTTATAGGATCATCATGTTTTGAATCATGAGGTTTAAGGTAAGCCTCGGTCTTTCTCCTCCTTCTTAATGGGACTATTTTATTTTCCATGTGGTGAACCCTAGTTGATATGTGTGTTGTCAACATCCTCATTTTTTGGTGAAGGGAAGGATTAATGGGTCCATATTTATCGCTATTATTGAGCTACATCTATGCATTCTTTGTTCTGAGGCAGATGGTCTAAAACATATCCCAATTGTCTGTTTCAACTATCAATAGCATGTTAAATATGTGTGATTTCTCCAGAACACCATGTGTACAACCTGAATAATTGTATAATTACTTGTTTTATTATATGACTCATCTTAAAAATCCCATTTAATGGCGTTAATTCTTTTGGTGTCGAGATTGAGACATGGAGGGATCCAATTTTTTTACCAGCAATGACCTTGTTGAGATATGGTTAGACTGGACATAGAGCCTTGAGATGTTATGGGAACTTGAATAATTACTTTCTTTACAATATCAATTAGCATAACATGAAATTTTTAGTGATTTATTGTAATAGAATCACCAAGACTAAATTAGTTAAATGACGCGTAATTGAATTTTCATGTTTATTTGATAAGTTGTGACTATTCTAGAATGCTAAAGAACTTGGAATTGAAATGATAAATGTTATGGTATTTAATATAATAATGTTTATTATTTAGATATTGATCTTGTGAATTGTAAAAAGATATATAAATTGTAATTAGGGTAAAATGACCCATATGGCTTATAATGACCTTTTTGTTGTGCTTGATGTGTGGTTATGCTGAAATGATTCTATATAGGGGTTGTGCCCAATTATGCTGAAATTATTATATTTTGGTCATTCACCAAGTTATAGTGAAAATATCATATGTTGGTATTTCACTCAATTGTGTTGAAATTCTTATATATAGGGCTTGTACCTAGTGATTTTTGAAATGCTTATATATAGGTCTTGCGCCCGGCGATGCTAAAATGATTATGTAGAGGGATTTTCCTTGGTCTCATATATTGGTTCACTTGTACATATATTATGTACTATACCCTATGAGGGATATGGATATGGAAGGAATGGCTCCTTGAAATTCTTGGAGTTATACAACATGGTTCCAAAGTAGTTTTGGATGAATCGGGGTGTCATCCCAAAGCGTGAGTGTTAGTAACTATATTTTATTCTGAGTATTAATTTATTAAAATAATACCATATATATCTATTTATTGTATGAAATATATTTTTGAGACTTTATTAATTTAGATATGGCAGAATTGAACTACTTATTTTTACTCACACCTTGTACAACTCATTTTTTGGTACCAGGACAATTTCATGGATTTAGTTTTGGATAAGGGAAAGGGTCCTTTTGTTGGATGATTTATTACTGGATGGGTTGGAGTTTGGATATGGGACCGACAAGGGGATCATGACTAGGGGTTTTAGATACTTTTATTCTTTTTGTATGGTATTTTATTTATATGACATTAAATCATCCTTTAGTTATATTTCAGTCTGACATTATATGGTTTATTATTATTTTGATCATTGGATTCGCCTCCTCATTCTAATATTTTAATCTTTTCATAATTTATATTTTTTCTTCTATTTTAAATTACTCTGATTATTATTTTAAATGGTTTTATTACTCAATACCAAAGGGTATAGTCTCCCTACTATATTCCTCACACCCTTGCTACTATTTTTCAACCTTTGGAATATGGGGATGTGTGCCTAAGGAAATAGATCCAACCCATATCAGTCACAAGAGGGATCATTGGGTCAGGGACATTACATTATCTCTAGGTTTTTATTAATAAAAAGAGTTCTATTATATTTAAATTATCCAACTCAGTTTTCATGAAAGTTATGTACACTAATTGTTTGTTTAAATGACTTATAGGATCTTTTTATATTATTTTTATTATAAAATGGTATTTTGGTTTTATTTTAGAGTATGTCCTAATATTTTGAGGAATTTTCCTTGGTATTGTTTTCAAAGATGGTTTTATAACTTGGTTTGTATAAATATGATCAAAAGGGGTAGTATGAACATGATAAAAAGTGGTTTATTGATGTGAGTGAACCCTTGAAGTGTGCCCCTATCTATTGTTTATGTAAATATTAAGGTGGATGGAATTTTTAGATACTGGGGACATGATTTTTGTATTATTTTTCTTTCTTAAAAAGGGTATTCTTCCTTTAAGGTAAATCAAAGCTTATGGTTTTTTGTGATTTTTATTGTTATCATTATTGATTCATGATCTGTATTGGTGACTCACCTATATTTTATATCATGGGAAATCATGGGTTTCTAGGTGGGAAGTCTAGGTACACCTATTGTACTAGTTTATGATTCTAATCTAGATAGTATATACATGTTAGGATCAAGTCATGATTTGGGGATTTTCCCATCAGTTATGCCAAGTAGAGTAAAATTGAGTGTTTGGGATATTGAATCGTATCAAGAACCAGTTAAATGGATTATTTTTGATTTTTTATTATATATTCCTCAAGGTTCCTAGGAATTCCCATTAAGATATTGATTGTATTATTCAAATAATGGTTGAATTATTTTTGTTCTGTACTAATCTCATAATACCATTTTTTTGGTATTTATATTGGTTCTTATTATCACCAATGATTTAACTTTAAAAATAATATGCACATTTCACTTATGTTTTGACTGTTTTTTGAATGTTTGTCTAAAAAATTGAGTTTTATTTTACTTTATTCTCTCTTACTTGGGTATTTTCAAAGCGAGTTTTAGAACTATTTTCCACTATTTAAAATTTCATGTTTTATTAAAAATTGTAAAGGTGTTTTTTTTGAAAATAATAAATATAGTTAACATACAGGGATTGTTTTTTATAATGGACACATGTTACTTTTTTCTATAAAAATAAAAAACCATACCTTTATATTGTATTTTAAACTTGCATGAAATGGATTTACTTTAAAAGGTTCTACATGGGGTGTGGGGTGTATACCTATTTGGATTTTTTTCTATTTTATTAAATTACTGGTTTATTAAACGTTCCTCTTAGATGTAACTGATAGACATTGGATTTTAGTCCAAGTACGCTGGAGGTGGTAAGTAGAGATGATTCACTCAGTGCATGGAGATGGGTGACTAAGTCCCTTTTCCTTATTTGGTATTTTGTTCCCTTAGTGCATCAAGCCACTTTTAGCTTCCCTTTCTGTAGTTTATTTAGTATTATATAGGTTTTTTATTTTAATTTTAGTTTTATTGATGTTATATTGTTTTTATCTTATTCATTATATATTTTTATGATTGATGAGTTGCATATTATTCTCATTTTCCATTCAGTTATTTAAATTATTAGAGGTTCTTGTTTTATATATGCGATCATCTAACTCAGATAGTGGTCACTCCAAAATTATTATTGTTAGTTTCATATTTAATATTTCTTCATCAGGTGAAATTGTTCTCACTTGAGTATATTTTGATGCATGGGCATTGGTTTATATCCCATGGGGATCTTTAATTCCATTTGGGACATGGAACCAGTTTTATAGGGTATCTAGATTAGGGGTATCCTGGGTTATTTCATAAAAAAATATTATCAAATCCAGGTTATTATTTGTGGAGTCATGGTTTACTGAATCCGGGATAATCAAAGCAAAGGATGTGGGTTAATGTAAGTGTCTATTCAACACATTTCATATTGAAAACTAAGTTGTGAAGGGTTTCTGGGAGTGTGTGTCTTGGTTTTGAGTTGTTTTATCGATTTTGTTCGAGACACTCAGTATTTATTTTAGAATTCAAGTTTTAATTTAATATTTTAAGAGTTTTTTTTTAGGAAATACATGTTTTAGAGTGAAAATGAGAAGAATTATAGGGATCAAGATTACTCTAAATGTTATTGAAAACTGTGCATATATCATATAACGCGTTTAGGTAAATTAACTATGGACTTTGTGTGGTTATCCCATAGTTCACTAGACCGTACATACAAACTATGTGTGGTTTTTAATATTTCAATGTTTTTATATTATGGTTCCTTATGGTTTTTATTATACTTATTTCAATCCATTATTTAATTTCAATGAATTGAGGTGTTATTTTCAGGGCTTTTTTCTATTTATCATGGTTAGATTTATCTTTTCATGGGGTTTTTATAAAATTCTTTCAAGTTTCAAGTTTAAAATGTTTTGAAAACATTGATGTGGAGTTAAATATGATGTTTTTTAGATTTATTAAGGGTTTTAGTTTTCAAATGTTTTGTGAAAGATGATTATTAATGTTTTTAATTATTACAAATGGTCAATGAAAGTTTTTTTCTAAGATAAATTTATTGGTTTCCATATTTTTTCATTTTGAGTAAGTAAATGTAGGGTATTTTTATGGAATGAATGGTTTTTTTAATGTTTTAAGATTGAACCTTATATTTATGTTTAGTTTTATGATATTTTGAATCCTAATTTTAGTTTTTATTTTGTTTTGTTGTTGTTGTTATTATTTTAGAGTACACCCCAATGGGTTTTTATGGAACTCCAATAGGGAACTGTGGGTGGTTCTCGAAAAGTAAAGCCTCCAATTGATTAAATTCTATCCAAGTTGGTTGCTCAATATTCTCTAACTCTAGATCATGGTGTTATTATTCTTTTATCTTCATATATAGATTGCATTTAATAATTTAAAAACATGATCTCAACTCTTTTCCATGGGAATACAGATTCCCATGTATGGGAGGAGTGTCTAGGGAATATTCAAAAAACCTTAAACCTCCTTAAATTCTCAGGGTATCTTAAGCTCAAGTTCTCTACATTGATACTAAATATACATGTTTTAAGTGTTGTAAGTATATAATTTAGACAAATCTACAAAATACCTCTTATGGGAAGGTTTTAAGTCATTTTTTAATCAATAGTACTTCCCTAAAACATTGAAGGTGTATATGGGAATGAAATTGTATTTCCTCGATCAGAATGCCCATACATTTTTTATGTATTCAAACTATTTCTCGGTTTTATAAATTATATCACTAATCTATCCATACATTATTCAATAAAGTATTTATATTTTTGTAATAGGTCTTCACTCTTATCTTTATTTGAAAGTGGTCTCAACCCTAACAACTTTCTTCACTATGATCTCTAGTTGAAAGTGTAATAATTTTCCTAGACCTATTATATACAGGTAGTGAAGAAGGTTGTTAGGGTTGAGACCAGTTTGGTTGGGATGACTGATGTGTTTTACATTTTCTATATTCCTTGGAGTGGTGAAAGAAATTATAATATATAAAATGGGAAATGGTTCAAGTCTTGTCATATGGGTGGTGGTATCAAGATTCTATTCAATTTCTTCTCATCGAATTCTTTTGGAAGTAAGTCCCTAGTATTCCATCAGTGTGGTACGTCTGGTTATATGAATCCTTCATCATAGGTAGTTCTTATGACCTATCATGGTTGTGTTTTTAGGTATTCCACAATAGTTTTATATGGAGATTTCACATAAATGGAGTAGATATAGATCTACCCCTTCATAGGATCCACAAGTTTGATCTATTAAACCTGATTTTAATACACTAGCTACTTGATTTCATTCTTGTTTTGTTTTCCCTTTCCTATCATATTTATCAAATTTTATTTTATTTTTGGTGATAAGATTCATGGATTTTTAATTATTATAAAAATTTTGAATCTTATTATCGATAATACTTTTTTATATTATTTTTAAATCATTAGTGATAATGTTTCAGTTTTTATATGTTTTTGATAAATTATCACCCAAATGATATTGAAACCTTTTTAGTAGAACCTCTGTCGAGCCTCTCTCTTATGTTGAATCTTTTTACCTTGATGGATCTTTATGAGTAATAAATTACTTTTAAAGGACCGGTGTACCAGTTAATTCTTAATATGGTGGGGATACCACTATAGAATATAATTTTCATGTTTCCTTGTGTCTTCTTTTGTACCATGACTTACAGTTTCTCGAGATTTCCCTTGTATGAGATATTCATGTGTGGTATATTAATTTTGGTTCCCTATAACCAATTACTATAAACTTTTTTTTACCAAAATATTCATAGTCTTTAATGTTAATTAATTAATTATCTCATGAAAATTATTATTTTTTGTGACATTTATGTGATAATTTTCATGGATTACTTGTAATTCTAAAAGGTCATAGAAGTTCCATTATATGATAATAACCTAGAATTTTCATGATAATATTCTTAAATATATATTTTATATCAAAATAATATCATTTTATGGGACAAAAATGATGTAGACTATGAGGGGAGATACTCATAGGAATTTGAGACATCGTCTCATAGTGTATTCCCTTGATAATATTTTGAACAGGATATAATGAGGATGCGACAAACCAATAGGTAATATATATTTATATGTGTTATGGTGTTTTTCTATCTATTGTAATGTGTAATGATACTTAAACTTTAATGTTATTATTAATTCATATCATGTAACACACTTAGTTAACATTTTTTCATGGGAAGAAGTGGTGTACCATTAACATTAAATGACATCCCGAGGAAACCAAAGGATGAAAATAAATGCTCAGGGATGGACCAAACTTTAGGGTATGATTTATCATTATACATATACAAAAAACAAAATACAAGTGATATGCCTCATACTATAAAAAATATGATGCATGAATAATCACAAGACCAAACTCCAATACAAAATATATACACACATAATAATAATCATAGTGTAGTAGCCAAAAACAATACCAAAGAAGAATACAAGATGAAAGAGCCAAAAAAACTAAGAGAACCCAAGGCAATGATGTGGCCCCAGGACCAAATCCATTATAATACATCTCCAAGCTACAACTCCTATATGAAAATACAAAAACCTCAAGATGCTTTGTTAATAAAGAATGAAACCTTAACCTTACCTATATTATAATAAACAGTATCTTCATACACACCAAAGTGCATATATATGGGGTGAGTATAATGAATTAGTAGGAAATCCACCATAATCTTCCTACACATGCAACATAATAAATGATAAGTTAGCTCACATTTTTTTAAAACAATGGAGAAGTAAAATACAATAAATAAACTTAAAAAAATATAATTTATTCACAACAAAATCCATATTTCCTTTTATTATAAATTTTACATGTAAAAAATGACACCACAATATACACCCAAGTCATGATATCACTCAAATGAATGTATCTCCTATCAAATAATCCCCACTAAACAACCCATACTCATGAGCGGTACCCATATCTCGGGAACCAAGCGATCTATTGGTGGTAAAATTCCATGAGTCCAAAATTAGATATGCAACCAAGTCTAACTTGACCAGGCACTTTCTATATAAATTCATCAACTCGCCTAACTCACATTAATTCTATTTTTATAATCCAAGTTAATTACATTTCAAAATCATAACATTGAAAAAAAATCATCAAATCACCATTTTACCAAACATGTTATGGGAACCACCCACAAAATTTATTTTAAAACTAATTTCCACCAAGATAATATCAAGAAATAATATCCAAAACATTTAGTGGAGATCAAAGAAATAATTTTAACTTTTAAAGACACAATCTTTAATGTTCTTAATAAATTTATATAGATAATGAATCCACCAACCTCAAAACACATCACCAAGATAAAATGATTTCACACCCTCATAGATATAACCTCTAGAGACCCACTTATAATGATCCATAAAAAATACCCATCAAATATTTTCATAACCACTATATTTGTAATTATATCCATGAACTAGGGTTTTCTCTAAGATATAACAAGAATTAAAAGGAAGTGATGGAGGAATGGGGATCATACCTTTGATTCCTAGGACCAATTCTCCATGATTCAAAGATAAGAAGATTTGAAAGGAAAGGAATCACTAAAATCACCCAAAGTAACCCATTAGGTTGAGAGACCTAGTCAAAGGATAAAAAATAAGGGTTTCAAGTGTAATTTCAGGATAATAAAATAATTTTAAAATTTAATTAATCATGGTTCATGGTTAGGCTACATGATTTGGAAAACCATGCATAAATTGTTCAAGTGTTACTATAAAAAATATAGGGATTCATGGTTGGGCCACAAATTTGGGAAAATAATAAACAATCAATGAAAGATTATATGATCTAAATAATTCTATAACCACATGGTTACAACAATATTTATCCAAACTATTTTCCTATCATTCTCTTCTCCCTATATATCCTCTCAATATTACAAGGTTACTTTAGAAACCTTCATGGTTTCTCTTAACCATGTTGAAACCATTCTCCCTCCCTAAATCTTCCAAAACTCCATGAAATCATATTTAAACTCCCAATACTCAACAAAAACAATATTAAACATTAAAAAAAATTAAAGTAGAAAAGTACTAGAAATCGAGGGTGTAATATTATTCTCTTCATTAGGATTTCTATCCTCAGAAATATTTAAGCTAGTGGCATCAAGACATAAGGTAAAACCACTGGTCTAGTATAATAGTTTGAAACATCCAAAACTCCTTGAAAATTCATTAATGAGAGCACAATAGACATACCAAAGGTAAATTTCAACCTAGAATAAGAATATAATTCATATCCCAAGATAAAAAATATGATAATAATCAGTTGGAAATATTGGTTCAAGAGTGACATGAGCACAACCAAAACGCACCTGGAATTTTTCTCACTCTAAACACAACTAGATTAGAGAAATACATGTTATATATTGAATCAAGAATGAAATTATATAAAATAACCCTATCAATATGGTCAAGAATATCGAATGGTCCTACCCACTTAAGAAGAAACTTTTGTCACTTACCCAAGTGATAACTCTTTAACCCTATGAATATGTGAAGAACACATGGTCCTTTACTAATGGTAATATAACAAAATGAGAACAATAATTTTAAAAATATAAATTGATATAGATTATCATATGATGATATAAATAGTGAAATATGAAACCTCCATGTATATTGGAAACCTATAAAATATCTGGAAAGGGCATGTGAGGATTCCTTGCAACTCTAATGTTAATTGTAGACTTCCTCTTGGGTTAAATATTGCCCCAGATTCCCATTCAATGGAAGGTGGTATCCAATACTCACAGATAACTAAGGACTCAAAGTTAATTACATTAACCACTAATCTATAAAGGAAATTAGGTCTTTGTCTAAGTTGATGAGGATTAAAACATGATTTGATGTCAATGGTTCCCAAGAATACCCCACTACCCAACCTTCACAAACACTATCCCCCGAATAGGAACAAAAATCATTGACTCAAAGAGTTTGTGAACTACCAACCCAATGAAATCATGTTTTTGAATACATAAAGGTTTCAAATCGTATGAAAATTCATTTAAACTACTAAAAAGGTTTATTAAAAACTCAAAACATATCCATCAGTTGGTGTTCAATGATTGATACGTTACACAACATCCTTATATCTGAAAGAACAACCCACTAAAAACATTACTCACATAAGTAAGAACCAAAATTGGATCTTGATGAATAAGATACAATATATAGCCTTATTAACTCCTTAGTGTCTCTTCAATATTAAGGTTTAACCTAATGCTAAGAAAATAAAATATTGACCACTAAAATTCCTTTTTCTTGGTTACCAAAGTTAATAATTCAACATACTTGATATAAAACCATGACATCATCTTGTTTCGAATGAAAAAAGTTTATTTCAAGGATTTAATCCATGAATCGTCCATGATAAAACATTTTAATGACATAAAACCTAAATAATTTCAGGATAATATAGGTACTACCCAATCGTTCATGAACCATGAGACCTAGTCTAGGAATCACTTAGTTATACCAAACATGAACAGACATGAACAAGGCCCTAGAATAACCCACTAAAAATAGATGGTAAGAGTCTATTGGGTACCTAGGAAAATATATCACTCATTTATAAATCCAAGGATAAGATCAAACACTTACCCCTACCCCAAAAAAAAATAAAGGATGTTACCCATCCTAAACGTCTCTCGATGACTCACAAATAACCTAGAAATTCAACAGAGATAGGTTGGAAATAGTTAATATATTCTTTCCAACTTTTCTCAGCTACGAATGCCTAGTTCATTTCCTAAAATCACTAAAAATATGGATATATCCTTCATAAGAGTGGAGAGTGACTTACCAGTCATAGATATCAATAATAAATTGAATGTTAGGGACCATTGATTTATCGGATTATGGTAAAGTAACTTTGAAGACAATGAATTCCACCCAAACTAGGCCATATTAATGGTAATTGAGCATGGTGGCCCATCTAGATCCTATAATATCATAATACCCAAAATACTTCTTGATTCTTGTCTCAAGATAAATCATTTCTCAAAAACCTTGATTCTCTTTCCATGTATTATATTAATTACACATAATGTCCCACCATTCTTTACTTTATAATAATAACTAAACATGTTCACCACAATACCTCAGGTGTACCTCCCTATAAAACATGGGTAATTGAATAATAGAGGGGATCTACGTAGTATCTTGGGGAGACTATACCCCTCTGGTAAGAGTGACCAATAATGGACAAAATAACCAAGTATCATATATGAGTGATAGTCATTATTTTATGTAGGAATAAATAAGTACCAACATCTCAAAAATAAACTAGAAATAGAAGAATACAAATATTAACATGAAAAAATAACTAATGAATTACATTAAGGGCCTAAACAACCATTTCATCCATACAACTGACCTCCATCTATGCCAATTACAAAATTATACCAAAATAAAATAAACCAATCCAAATGTATCCACTATATTAGCTAAAACTCATCTAGTCTCATAGAACCATTTTAGGTAACTGGACCTAATCATGATAACCACAACCCATGTATCAGACCAAACATGTGTCTATAATAAACATGTGAGAGTTTCTTTAGTATCCATTTATAGTGGTGGTCTAATTATGGTTTGAGTAAAAATAAGTATTCCACCACCAACATTATCTAAAGAAATATCTAGTCTGATAACAATGTATGTAGATATATAAAAAAAATAAAAAAACATGACATGAAATAAAATGTATTTTATAATAACCAATAATTAATTAACCCATTTTCCATCAGGTTATAAAGTTGTACATCAGAAAACCAAACCTTCTTCATCCAAAGCCTATTGTCTAAGTTATAGATCATAGGTTGATACACAAATAAAATAAAAAAGGGACTCTCATTGATTATCTTATTTTTGGTACCTATAAGAACCAATCTAAGGTACCCATAACTTGTTTATGTACTTGCAGTGTTTAGAGCATCGACCCAATATGTTGCCAATGTATAAAAAAATTTATTGAATCCTCAATCCAACATCTAAACCATGAATTCATAACTTCATGACCAACACTCTAATCCGGGAAGTAGAGTTCCATGACTCATACCTTAAACTAGGGATATGGAGTGCCATGTGCCTTACCCTAAAATAATGATGCATAGTGATATGTCCAATACTCTAAACTAGGGATGTAAAGCGCCATGAACTATAACATAAACTAGGGATGCAAAGTGCCATGACCTATACCCTAAACCAAGGATGCAGTGGAAAATTTCATATACCCTAAACTAGGGATGCAAAGTGCTATGCCCCATAACTTAAACGAAAAATGTGAAGAACCATGTACCACACCCTAGACTAGGGATAAAGAGTTTCTTGTCCAATAATCTAAAAAATGTATGTTGATCACCTTGTATCATACCCTAAACTAGGGATGTGGAGTACCATGTCCCCTAACCTATTCCATTCCATCATTTACCAATTTCCTTGGTCCTACACATTAACCATTCATAACATTTTCAAATCATAGAGGATCCATATAGAGTTTCATTACTTACCATGGCCCAACTATCCTTTTACACCACAACATGTCTTGGGATACTGACCCCTATCACATAACAAAAAAACATTCCAAACAATCTTTGTAAAATAATGGATATCACACATACATTTTAAAAGATTTCAACATCACCCTTAAAACATTGTTCTTCCTATTTAATATACAAAACAAGGCCAAAACATTTTTCCATCAAAACCATTAAAATAGATATTAAAGAATTTTCACCAAAGGGGAAACCAAAAACTCATTTCAAATAAAAATTTAATATCTATTTAAAAACCCTACTTTAAATCGGGTTTTTTTTTCAATGCCTCAGTTTAACACAAAATACACATTAAACCATATTTTTCACACATTGAAACACAAAATAGGATGAAAATAAAACTTGTACTGTTATAACCATTTTAAAATCCTTATATGAAATTCATAAAACCCAACACATAGAAATAGTCCATTTTCAAGGCTTGGAACACCCCATGGGTGGTTGTTGGTCTGATGTTATAATCTCCAATGAATCTAATGAGATTTGTGGAAGGTCTAAAGAATAAATCAAATATCTAGAACTATTTTTTTTACTAGGGAGAAAACACACCATTAAATTTCACTATTACACATAATTCAATCACCTGATAAAAAATCATCATAACTATGGTTAAAATTTTTAGACCACCTACCTCATTAATAAATCTTTACTAAGTATTCCCAAGGCCTTGTATCTTTTCCAAGGCCTGTCCAAACCTCAGCCAAACTCCTCAGCATCCAAATGAGCTCGTATCAACCACCCGATCTCTAAAATCATGATAAAAATCACAATATTTAATCTCTATATTTATAAAATTAAATTAACCTTTTAAATTAAAATGTTATAAGGGTTTCCAAACTCATTGGGTGCACACATCTTATAAAAAAATCCATTCAACCATTAGGGGTGTTCCACAATGGACTCCCCATTAATAGGAAAATCCATATTATGTGATAACATTTAAAAAGTTAATTGAAAACCAATTTTATGGAAGACCTAATAAAATTTATTTTGGATTAATATCTTAATGAAAACTCAATAAATGGTGTGTAGAAGTCATCTTAGGATATCCTCTATGAAATCCAACCAAAAGCACCTTGAGAAATGGCGATTCCACCATGGTTAGGTGTAATATATATAAAAAAATAAAGAAGAGAACTACAAAAGTATTGTGTAAGATGAATAAGATGAATAATAAGAAGAAATAAATCCATCATAGGTTGGTTCTTACCTCAAAACACTAAACAAACGAGCTAGAATCACCCAAAATCTAAGGTGGTTGAAGGTGGGAAGAAGAGGGAGCCATTAGGGGTTATTTGGACAAGATAAGAGGAGAAATGGGGGATTAATACATAGAATATAGGGTAAAAATGGTAATTATTCACTTTTTATAGGGTTCATGTTTTAGATTCATGATTTTGGAAACTATGCACCAACCACGCACCCAACACTATCCATGCTTAGTCACCACACACGATTACAATGCATGGTATCCCAAACCAAGATCCAACCATCCTATGCAATTAAATATAGTATTTTTCATGGTTTTTTGGTCCCAATAACATAGTTTAAAAAACTATTTCCATGAAGAAACTGAGCCACCCATTTGGGGTGAATAGTTATCATTAATCTTTTGACGATAGTGTTCCCTATACTGCAACTCCAATAAGCCAAACTCTAGGCCCCAAACCCCCAAAACACTCTTGAACCCACCAAAACCTCCAAGGAACTTCATTAAAAAAATGGAATTTTGAGGGGTTTAAACCCTAAATATTTCATTATGATACTTAGTGTAAAGATCATATCATCCACCATCTTGAAATTTTAAAATTTTCTGGAATTATGAGAAGCCATATGAATGAGGAGTTTTATAATATCCCCATTATAATAGTTATCATACATAAGAAGTCTCATTGGTCATCCAACTACACCTCCAAAACTACATCAGTTAATCAATTTATATACAACAACCTCATTCTATTTCTAAACTCTCATACCACATTCAAGGCACAACTTCCAATTCAAGGTGCTCGAATTTCCAAAACCCTATCCAATGCCCATTTTCAAAACTGAAACACCAATAATGACCTTCACCAAGACCATGAACCCTAAAAAATTGATTATTTCATTGATTGATCATACATTATATATTTTATGATCCCCAACATAAGATTTAGTTTATAACCACCAAATTCCAAATCGTGGAAGCTTCTCCATCAGAAAATTGCATTAGAAACTCAAAAGCCGACTACCAAAATGTTCCAGCATAGTTCCAAACATAACACACCCAAAATTTCAAGAGAAAAACTATCAAACATAGACACCCATCCTTGTTACAAAAAAACTAAACGAATTTATACATGAAATCCATTCATGAAAAAGAATAAATATTCTATTCCACAAAATCTCATTTCAATTATTTGAAGCACCCCAGTCATTTCCCCAACGATACACTAGAAGTGTTTCACAACTTACCACATAAATTCCATATTCTAACCCAATTTTGAATATCCTTTTCTGATATATCAGGAAAACACCTAACTCCTATTTCCATTGTCTCACTAACTTACCAGTTCACAATCCCTATATGCAGAGAGGCATCTACGATCACTAGAAAATACCCACTAAAGTTTGTACCCAAATTCTAGTAACATTTGATGGTTGATCTACCAAAATTCCATTTTCCCAACAATTACACATAGTGAGTAGTGAGACCCCATCAAATTGATCATTCTAATGTCACCTCAAACCATCTTGGCTGAAGAACAATACTCAGAATCCATTTTCTATAACATATGAGTTCATAATATAATTCATAGAGAATCTTGATGTACTTGGATCCACTTATTCTCTACTAAACTAATTCCACAATGATCATTTATTGATTGGTCTCATGAATTTCTAATCCTCACTTACATGAGGGTTTCTTTACAGTGACTGAAATCCTATTCCCCACAAAAGAAGAATCCATTTCATCTTAAACTTGAACCATTTCCTCATTTATATATCCCACACACTGTCAACCACAAAACTTACTAGCCAAGAAAGGAAAAGATATATCACCCCTCACTATCTCTCAAAATAGGAAACCAACTATGAATCATATCCAATAGGATCATAACTCATGATACCCAATATATAAACATCAAAAAACAATTTTTACAATTTTAAACAACTGATGGTGTACTCCACACCGCCCACTATATCCTTAATTGCTTCCCTGAGCATTAACCCTAATGGTCTCACTGAAACCACCCATGTGTCACTCCTCCTAATCCACACTTCCCTTCCTGACATGTCAACCTATAATGTTATCAATTAGGTTTAACTATGATTGATCATTCCTTCACACCTAATCCCTCCACATTCTCATTACTAATCTTGAAACATCATGATTATCACTTGAGATCCCCAAGCCACCCTGCCCACAATCCTCTCATCAAACCCACATTGGTTCTTAGCCTACTCACAACTACCTTTTTAATTCAAGAATCATAGGTGTATGCTTCTATAACACCTTATCCATATGTCAAACAATACATCTTTCCACCATGCATTTGATCCTCCATGTTTTCCTTGTCCCTTTATTGTTACACATGCTTATTTAACCCAAACAATTTTTTTTTTGACTCTAGAGAGTCACATAGCTTGAAAAATAATCTCATAAACCCTAACCATTGGCCAGTACTTTCCCACATGCATGTATTAACCTATGCACATCACCCTTGGTGATTCATAGAACCAAAGAAAACTAACAGACCCAAAACTAATTTCATGACCACTTACGACCCAATAATTGTTCAAAAGTTCTGCTGGGTTTTTCCTAGGCTCTCACTGCATTTCTAAAGATGCATCTAGATATGACCGGGTCAGGAACCTAATAAGACTTTCCCTCCAAAAATTACATGTGATACCAAAGCATCATCACTCCAAATGCATTTTCATTTCATGAAAAACATGAAATCCCACATGTATCACCCCAAAATCCTCTTTAAGGTTGTCTTTATACATAGGTATTATATGTTTTCTCCTCCTCGTGTACACCAGGTCTAATTTTATTCTATGGTCTCTACCTATTGAAACTCACACACCTAAAATCGCATAACATCAAGCACCTTATGTGCTCCTGATCCAACTTATAACCACTAGGAGCATCTCACTTTCACATATTTTACCCAGGCTAGTCACCCAAATGAGTCTTTCACTCTAGAAACCAACCACAAGGCTGAAGAACTAGCATAAAAGTGATCTATATCAAAAATAAAATGCATATTATTCACAAAAAACCCACACTATGTGACACCCTTTGTGAACTATTATCAAAATCCCTAGAGACCCATTAATTTCACATGCATCCAGAGGCATGCACAACTCGGTCGACCACTCTCACGGGTCACACTTAAAAGTTACATGACACCAAATCCATAAACTGGAGTGATATAAAAAAAGTACTGGGATCTCCCACCTATCTCTACCAATATAGTATTATAAAAAGTCACTAAGTGAAACCACATAGGTCCATGACAACTCGTATAAGGACACAACTTATGAGGAATAAAACATACTCTCATCATAATGCCACACTACATCATCATGTCAAAACACCGATCTCTAGGGTCTCACATATGTAAGGAATCATATTCCAAACCAATCACCCACAACTTGGGAACCCATCCTCTCTGATTATATATACATAAGACTTATACCAAGAAGATCAAGCCACATATACTAATATATATGAATGGAAGTGTTTCCCATCCAAGGCTCAGGTGGCTAATAGGCACCACCAATGGGTCTCCTGCCAGGATTCCTAATCATTGTCCTCCTTACAGATCATCTTACCATTGTTTCGAATAAACATCCATTAGAAAGGAGTCTATTTGAAGTTCAGACCAGCTAAGTAAAATTAAATCAAGTACTTATATGGGAAAATGTTGTATGAGTACTTGTTGACACTTTAAACCACTATGTCTAAGTCATCAGTGAACTCACACACTAGCAGTTCTATAGGTCATGTTAATCCTACATGCATGATATGATGCATGAGACATTTCTTACCTCCATAGGACAAGAGTCAAAACTAAATCCCTGGAATCTTGCTAATGGGCCAACAAATAGGAATCCATCATAAATCCATACATCCAAACAAAATGTGTTCCACCCAAGATGAAAATCAAATAGAACTGCATCATTGAATACCAAGAACATCAATCTCATCCATGGTAACCTAGTCTTCATACCAAAATAGGTGGTCTCGATGCACCATCCAAATATCTATCACATGATCTAACACATTCTTAAATCTCAAGCCTACCATATCCCCAAACAGTGATAAAAAAGAAAAAATATTTTTTTGATACCACTTTGTAAAGTCTTTCCTGAGTTCACTCTATAATAGTAACCAAACCAATTCCCCAAAATACCTCCGGAATAACACCACATAAACCAGATGTTTCTGACTAGTAGTGGGGGGTCTAGGGTAGTGTTGTTGGGAAACTATACCTTCTAATCAGAGTGTACAATAATAGATAAAATAAAGTAGTATCATATACTGATGATAAGCATAAAAGTACATAGGAATAAATTAATACCAATATTTAAAAATAAATTGGAAATGGAAGTAGATAAATATAACTTGATTGAACAACTAATTAAATGTAGTAAGGTCCCAAATAGACATGTAATCCATAAAACTTACCTCCCATTGGGCCGGTTACATAAATATATCAAAATAAAATAATCCAATCCAAATGAATCCACTGTATCACTATGTCAAAAACTCATCCATTATCTTCATACTATCTAATATAACATTCCTTGATCATGAAAAAAATTAACTCATGTCTCATTTTAAACCTGTGCCTACAATAAACATGTGAGAGATACTTGATTACCCATGTGTAGGAGCAGCCTAAGCAAGGCGTGAGTACCACTTAGTAGGCCACCACCAATGATTTCTTACAAAATATGTAGTCTAATCATAGTGTATTAAGTAATAAAAAGGAAATAAATAAACATGAAATAAAATATAAAATGTTTTCCAACAACCATTTATTAATTAACCCATTGGAACTCACATTCTAAACTGATATTCGGGAAAACCAAACTTGTTTCTTACAAAACATGATTATATGATCCATGTATCACGGGGTGATACATACTTAAAATAATGAAATTGGAATCTAATTGAATACCTTGTTCATGGTTCCTATAAGTACCAGTATAGGGAACCAATACCTTGTTTAAGTACTATTAGTGTCCATACAATCAATATAAAATCTAACCCATGTATGAAAACAAAGTTCACAGAGCCTTAGTTTATTATATAAACTATGAATGCGGAGAACCATATTAAATAATCTAAAACAGGGATGCAGAGTTACATGTACCATACTCTGAATTAAGTACATAGACTACCATGTTCCATACCATAACCCAGGGATGTGAAGATCCATGTCTCATACCCTAAACCAAGGAAGCAGAGTGCTATCACAACTATAATATAAGCATATTCCCATGGTTTTAAACCATGGCCATAGCATAAGTCAAAAATTTACATGAACTATGGCCCTTATGTCTATTTTAATAGGGTCCAGGAAATACCCACAGTTCGAAACGGTGGACTTTGGAGGGATATGTCCATAGTCTAGGTGTACCATGTCCATACAATGCACATCATATAGAAATGAATCCAATTTCCATAGTTTATTAAACTTTGGTTGCAGACTTTAACAAACAAATCATATTATTTTGATCATGGTACATATTATGTAATCATACAATTACTTTACAACAAAGTTTCACCATACTATATTTATTAATATATATATATATATATGTGTGTTTGTGTGTGTGTGTAATTATATATAATTATAATTATTAATATTTTAGGAAATAAAAAATTATATTGGGTGACATATTGATATAGTTTTTCAAAACAGTGGCCATATGTGAGTAATATTACCACATTTTTCTCATACCAAGTCATAGGTGGCTAGGAGAGGCTAATTTTCATGGTTCTATAAAACTATGGAAAAAGGTGGCATGTATTTCCATGGTTTTCTCAAACTGTGGTCATATGTTCATATATTTCCATGATTTTCTCAAAATGTGGCCATAAGTTATATTTATTTCTGCGATTTTCTCAGACCCTATCCATTAGCATTTCCCAAGAGTCTTATTTCCATGGTTTTCCGAAAATGTGGTCGTAGGAGATCTCTATTGCCCTGATTTTCCAAAACCGTGGAAATAGGCCTTTCTTTCTGATTTGTTGAAAAAATTTAGTGGTTCACGCAACCACATATCACAACTGTTATGTAAAATATTGGATATAGGTTGACTCATAGATACCTACAACCATAGTTTAATAAAAATTTGGTTGTAGGATACCTTATATCCAAGATTTTGTTAAACGGTGGATATAAAATGTGGTCATAGGCTCTTTTTGTAGTTGTGTATGTCTGATACTCTAAACAAGGTATGTGTATCTCCATTTCCCAAACCCTAAACTAGGGATGTGGAGAACCATGTCTCATACCCAAAACTAGGGATGTGAAGCACCAAATCCCATACCCTAGATAATGGATCTAGAGTGCCATGTCCCATACCTTAAACTAGGGATGAGGGGTGCTATGTCTAATAATCTAAACCAAGGGTGTAGATATCCATATCTAATACCATAAACTAGGGATGTGGAGTGGTATGTTCCATACCCTAAACCATCCCATCATTTACCAATTTCTAATTTCCAACAAATTAACCTTTAAAAAAATTTAAAAATTATGGAGGAATCATTCCAACCATAATTACTTACCAAGGTCCCAATGGGTCTTTAACACCACAACATGGATCGAGATAATGACCCCTTTTACATAACTAAAACACTATTCTAAACACTCTTTATAAAATGATAGATATAACACATCCATTTTAAAATTTTCAAATTCACCCTTTAAATATAGCTCTTCCTCTTTAACATCCAAAATAATTCCAAAGTCTTTATTTCCATAAATTCATTTAAAAAGACCATTAAGCCATTTGGACCAATGGGTAAACCACATACTCATTTCAAATCAACATTTTAAATCCATTTAAAAACCCCTCTTCAAATAAAATGGATTTTAGTATATCATTTTTAAAAAAAATCCACTTTAAAACATTTTATTCAATCATTTAAACCCACAACTGGGTCAAAGTACAAATCATGTGATTATAACCATTTCAAAATCCTCATAAGAAATTCGAAAAAACTCATAAAATAAAAGTTTTCCATTTTTTAAGGGTCATCTCACAACATGGGTGGATGTAGGTCTAGTCTTATAGTTTCTAATAGATTTTATGGGATTTTAAGAAGTTTTAAGATATCATTATAACATTAAAAATTATTTTATCAAAGAAGGGAGAAAATTAAACACACAATGGTACTATTAAATATAATAGATAAAAATGAAAATAAATCCTCAAAACTATGGTACAATCTATTATAACTTTTACCTCATTAACAGAACTTTACCAAACATTCCCAAGGCCTGGTGGATTTTATAAGGCAAGTCCAATCCTCACCCTAAATCCTTGACATATAAACAAGCTTATATCAACCACCTGAGATCTAACCATATTATAATAAATTTCAACATTTAATCTAGACATTTAAAAATTAAGTTAGCCATATGAATTAAAATTAAATAAGGGTCACAAAACTCACTGGGTACTCACCTCTTATCAAAACCCCAAGAAGCCACCATGGGTGGTCCACAACAGACTCCGGACACCATTCTTGGGAAAATAACAAAGATGTTACATCATTTATAATTTTAATTGAAAACCAATTTGATATAAATCAAATTAAAATACACCAGGAATTCATACCTTAATGAAATTTTAAGAAAAAACAGGTGGTAGTTGTCTTGGGATCTCATCTACCTAGGCTACAAAAAATCCCCATGAGAAATTGATAATTCCAACATGTTATAGTAGAATATACATCAAAAATAAAAACCAATGCACTCCAAAATTATTGAGGTGGAGGAAATAGAAGAATAAAATAAGACATTGTATGTTGGTTCTTACCTCAAAACTTCAAAGAAATTAGTCAGAATTACCCAAAATTTATGGTGGTTAAAGACTAGAAGAGGAGGGAACGACTGGGGGACATGCACAAAAGAGAGGAAGAGACATGGAGGATAGAGACTTAAATTATTGAGGGGTTAAAATGGTTATTTTTTACATTTTATATGGTTTGTGGTTTGGCTAAATGTTTTTCCAAACAATGTGCCAAATGTGCGTCCAACACAATCCAGGCTCAGACACCCTATACAATTATGGAATTGTGTCTCCCAAACCTTGATCCAACTTGGAATATCAATCTATAATTATATATATGATCCTACATTTTTTATTCCCCCTCATATGGTTTATCAAACCTTACCCCTATGAATAGAAAACCACGTGGTAAGTGTATATGATTATCCTAAACTGTATGATAATGATTCAGCCGATACTACAACTCCAAAATCCCTAACATTATACCCCAAACCCCCATGACACTCTTGAAACCCCCAAAACCTATAAGTAACTTCATTAAAAGTAAAAAAATTAGTTATAGATTCCAACCCTCGTGATTTTTTTCTAAATCCCATTTTAAAGATTGGCCCATCCACCATCTTAAAAAATTAATCTTTTCTCAAACTCCATGCACTTGTATAGAGGAGGGGTTTTACAATACCGAACAAACACAACCATCATAACCAAAATAGAATATAGTATTTTAGAAAATTAAAATTAAGACAACATGATTGAAGATTATAGATGTAAAAAAACACAGGCATCATCATAAGAACAACAAGAATATATTGCATAAACAATGCAACCAATACCACAACTCTACCAAGTCAAAATATAGAAATATCTTTTTTGAAGCATTATACATTCATATATCCCGTTATATTAAGTGACCATAAGTTTCCCATTCACTCGTTCACCATGTTACAAAAATATTAAAAACCACATGAAAAATTCTCATGTTATAAAAAAATGACAAGTTTTTCTTTAAAAATTTAATTTTGTAAAGACCCATTTAAAAAAATATATTTTAAAATACCAATAATTATAAAAACATTCATAAAATACCTTTTATAGAATCTATTTAAAATATGTCATTTTAATATGTAACCTTTATAAAGAAAACCTATTAAAATCCAAGATAATTATCATCTTTAATATAATAAAATGTTTCCTTTCAATAATTATTTTCCACTAAGGTCAATTTAATAAAGGCTTTGTAAAAAAATCAAACACAAAATACCTAAACAAAATCACAAAATAGTCCCATAAAACGTTTTTGTAAACCATATTTTAAATTTAGATTCATTTTTAAAATAAAACCGTGTAATGATATATATTTAATTTTAAAATATATTTATGAACAAAACATGGATCATCAAAGTATGTCACCAAAACACTAGAAAAATAATTCAGGCAAAGAACAATAAGAACTACATGAAAATTTTGTAAATATCATTTAATATGCTTGAATTTGTTTATAAATTTATTATCAACTCATGATCAAAACACTAGTTTAATATAAAAAATATCATGTCTTGTTTCAAAAATACAAATCCTATTCATTTATTTTCAACAAGGAAAAGAAAATACTTTTTATTATAAAACTTTTAGGGTCATATTTCTTATCATGATGCTCTAATTTAAATATTTTACCAAAGTAATTACACTACCAATCAATCAATCTCAATGAATAACAATTAAACCCAAAAATTAACATATCTTATATTTTAACATGATTCTATGACTACTGACCTTAAAATCATAAGAATTTCACAACATATCGAACATTACATCCAACTGCCTATTTTTACATATTGATAATTTATTACTCTAATATAATCATATACTGATGCTTCAATAACTACATACATAACATGGAATAACACATGCTATTATTTCTAACATATCATGAGATTAACCAAGACAATATTAACTCAAATTCCTTGAATGCCCCTTTTCTAATAATAATTAATATACAACAAAATTTTAAATCATTAAATTTAATTTAACACTTTGTGTGTTATGAAAATATTATAATTTTAGTCTAAACAGAAAATTAATCAATCATTTTTAAGGGGTTTCTTATAGTATATATAGAAATAAAATAATTAATAAAGAAAGACAGTAAACATGGAATTATTCATTAAAGTAATCATTATGGAATTGTTACCATTGTCGTAAAATGGAATGAATTTTAATTATAATTTAATTAATTAATTAAAACTAATGTTTATATCAATTTATATTTAAATTCCATCTTATTTCCATGTTCCATTATTCTATAAAACATACGAAAGGTATATAAAAAACGTAATGTAAGAAAAGAACCACACACAACACAAATCCATGTGGTATTTACCATGTTCTGAAAAATCATTTATCAAAAACTCCCAGATTCATCCAATGAAAATCCAACAAATTTCAATAATAAAAATTTTCAAATCATTATCTAATAATTCATATTAATAAAATATTACTTGAATGGTACAATCCTAGTGGGAATTCTTTGTAATAATTCATGATACATAACTCTCATTGGTTTAACCCATGATTATGAGGTGATCATGAACCATAATGTTTTTAACAACATTTTTTATACTCAGTCCACCCTGGTAATATAAAGTTAAATACAAATAGTTTAGATATGTTTTTTTATTCTCAACATTTCAAGTTATGAAACATCTTATCTCCATTCCTACCATCCAAACTGATGGACCCTGGGAAACTAATACAATTTTTTACACTCTGATCTAACCTATTGGATTGGGAAGTACTATTGTGACACTAATATTAAGAAGCATCCCTAGTACAAAAAAGTATTCCAATAAATTCTCAAGGATTAATGAAACTGTGTGGGTTAATTTAACCTTATACATATACATAAAACAACCTAAAAGATACATATATTATAAAATACATAAATATGTTGTAATAATAAAAAAATACCAAACTCTAATTAATAATATATCCCCATATAATAATAATCAGATTTAAATAGCCAACAACAATACTAAATAATACTATAGGATGAAAGACCTAAAAATATGAAGTGAAACAAAGGCACCAATGTGGAACCATGACCAGATCAACTATAAAACATTTCTAATATTCAAATCCTAGATAGAAAGTCCTCATCACCAATATTCTCCAACGTTAAAATATAAAACCTGCTTATTACCTATATAATGATAAATATTTTTTGTATATGCACTAGGGTACATACTTTAGGGTGAGTGTATCGATTCTATAGAAAATCCACCAGAAGATATTCGCATGAAAAACTTAAACTAGAACAAGTTACCTCACATTTATATAAAATATGTGAGAAGTATAATATGATAAATAATGTAACGCCCCGACCCCAGTTACCCAGAGTCGGTGCATTATTACATAACATTGGTATGATCACAAGAAAGATCAAATCTCGAAAGACCGATTGGTTTAGTAGCCTTGGAAATACTAGATATATTCATAAGTTTTACATTACATCATAAAATGAAAAACTACTAAAACAACATAATGTCTCCATAATCCACACTCATATCCCCATATAATATCCCTGCAGGTCATTCATAATTTACTTCTTCACTTCCTGGGAAAAATAAAACATAGAAAAGGGGTGAGCTCAAATGCCCAGTAAGGATAACAATATAGCGGAACATTCAAAAATAAGCATAAACATTTAAGGAAATGTATAACTAAAACAAAAGCCTTTCAAACATGAACTTTCAACATGGTACGGCATAAATAAAATGAAATAATTCCATTTACTTATTCACATGGATATTCTACTAATCGAATAATCACATGCAAAAATCAATAACCACTTTCATAATGTTGGAATGCATAATGCCAGACTATCATAACCACATAGCCAAGGCCTCGTGCCAAGACTACAAATAAGATTTTGTCAAGGCCTTGTCCCAAGACACTAGTTTGTCTCATGAGACCTACCGATGCATCGAGGAGCTATAGCGGGCTCCACCCGTCACTTATTAAGTCCAATGCATTCCCATATGAAAAGGTTTAAACATAACATAAACATTCGTATTAAAACTAGCATACGAAATGTCAATAATTTCACCATAAACTATGAATGGTATAAAAATAGCACATCCATAGTCAAACATATCACAAAACCTTCAATACAATATAGAAGTTTTGTATCATAATAAATCAACTTCAAATAATCTTAAAATCCATCAAAGGATGTTGACGTAGATGAAATCAAAATTCTTTTTAAAGAAATATCTCCTTTTATTTTGAAATCATTTAAGATCCATATAAAATAAAACATTTTCTTTGAAAATATTCTTATAAGCTTGTAAGGAAAGCTTTGAAGATTTTATAACGGCGTAAAATAACCGCACCCGCCGTATAAGTTAAAAAAACATTCTTACCTCAATTCTGTCGAAAAGGTTAAAAAGGACCTTGTTTTGAAAACGACGGAAAGATTCCTTTATAAACCTCTTATAAAAAGTCAAACAAGGGTATAAATGACATTAACCCATATTCTTGTAAATAGTAAAAATGTTTTGAAATACATTTTTAAGAAACATGGATGTGGATGATAAAGATATCCCAGTAGATTATTACGTATAAACAACCTCGGATAATGAAGAGATTGTGAAATAACCCTTACCTTGTACTTTTTCCTTGGTTGGGGTAGGTTAACCTCCTGTATAATGGTGAAATAATTGTTACTAAATTATACAAGAATCATATACATTAATATGATATCATATATGTTCTTTTAATATCGATTTATAATAATATCTTAGTATTATCGTTGTTTCGGGTGTTAACTTACTTGTTTTCTTTTATATGTTTTGTTACGTAAGAACTTTTTGTAAAGGATAGGTTGTATATTATTCATATCCAGAATGATATCAAGTCCTTAAACATCATTTTTAAATCATCAAATGATAATTATACTTGAATGGATACGATGGAGAATGAATCTCATCGCGTTCGTGGAGACGGTAGTCCGTACGTACGCACGAGCAACAATATCATTATTTGATATTAAAATAATATATAAATGGATGGTATATCATATATATACAGAATCATTAACATGTTATATTTATTATTTACTTGAGTTACACATCATTATTATACCCATCCAAATAATATTATATTGAATAACAACTACACCACGACGTGGAGACGGTAGTCCGTACGTACGCACGTATGGTGACATGTTATTCAAAGGGTGGATAGAATACTGAATATGGTTGTACCATATTTATAATAACATCACAGTATATGTGAGATACTTGAGTTATTATTTTAGAATGGTAAGAACAAAGGAAGAAGAAGTGGAAGAAGAAATGAACTTGGAGAAGGGTGGTGAAATCATTACCTCTTCTTCGGGTTCTTCCTTTTGATTTGATCAAAAGGGATCCTTAGGTTGGCTTTCTGATCAAACTAAGGCCTATAGGTTGTAGTGAGGGATGTTGGGAGAGTATTTGGGCAGAGTTTGGCCGAACCAAAAGGTTTTAAGATGTGAATAAATGAGAAGGAGGAGTTCCCTTTTATAAGAGGGGTGAGGGGCACCTTTGGAAAAGATAGAAATATTAATTTATAATAAATTCATATTCGGTTTCTAATGTCTCCAAAGCTTATTATTCAAAGGTTAAGGTGGGGATAGGTCGAAAACCACTCAACCAATAGAATTTAGACAGGTTTGGGTACTTATATTAACCTTATCTTTAAGTATTAACTCTAAGTTATTTAGTTTCACTTTTACAATGTCTCTTTGTATTTTTATATAATATGGTTAATAAACTTACTATATACATCCAAGCGACCCACAAGTGGTCCATTAATGATGAACCTATCATGATATAAGTCTCTTGTCCGAACCTTAGATTTTTAGGAATTTAATATCAATTAAGAATATAATATTTGTTTTAAGAACTCTTTTATGTCAATTTTGACACTATTCAATAGTTGATTTTTGTGAAACTCATAACAAATTTATTACTTCGCACAAAGTCAATTAAATCACTCCTAATATATCATATTATCCTATAAAATTAGTTTAATTCATTAAAAGTTTCATATTATATTTATTTGGGTATTTATAATATCAATTATTTTAATTTTTCACTATTATAGTAATTACTGCATCATCATTGTGTCATAAATAAAATAAATTATTTAATGTCTAAAAATTATAAATAAAATATCATTATGTAGGAAATCTTTTTATCTTTCTAATTAATATTTATAATCTAAAATCCAACTTATATAACTCTATGTAACAATTGTTTTTCTAAAAGATATATGCTTGTGTCATTTTTGTATTCATTTTGACTTAATTAAAATAAAGTGTCATTATCACTTACAAGTTGATCCATGGGGTCCCAAAATTGACAAAAAGATGCCCATGGTCGACCATTTATCAACCAATAGGGTTAAGACACGTTTTAGGGTAATTTAGTATTATTATAATATTATTTGTTTAACCCTTATTTACCGGATTTACCCTTAACCATGGTAAATAAAATATTTACCGCAGTAATTATTCAAAATGTCTAAAAATAAAAGTTACCTATTTACACAATTTTAACATCCTGATTCCAAATATGGAATCCATTTTCCTAAATTCTAAACACAGAAGTGGCAGAAATTAATTTAAAATTAATTCCCGCTGTCAAAACAAAAAGCGTGTTTTTAAGAGATAATAACTATCAAAAGATTGACACTTGTTTATGTTCGGTTTAATTGTAAAATTATGTCCAATGACCAACATTATATTAAATAGTAAAAATATATTCTAAATATACTTTAAAACCACTCAAATTCATAATTTATCACTAATAATTATTTTGATTAAAAAAGTTGTTTTTAATTAAAATTTAGTAATTTTCACTATTCATCAAAATATGAAATTTATCCGAAAAGTACCAAAATTTCACCTTAGGCTAAATTTGATATTCCGAATCCAAAAATGAAGTCCATTTTAAAATATAAAATATATATAACTTCAAAAAGTAGGTATTACTATTCATAACAGCTAGTTTGATTGGTTACGGTGTGTTAGAACTCGAAGTTGTGTACAACACACGCTACTGTTTTATTCAAAGGAAAGCGTACCGTGGAAGCTTGGGATGTTTCATTTTAAATTTTCTGATGTCTCAATTTAGTCAAAAAGTTTAAAATATTGTATTTAAAAAGGTTTCACTATCAAAAGTTGATAAAAGTGCAATACTGAAAATGAATCTGTTCTTGCATTATGACTAAGAAACTCATAATATGGATTCTAAAATTATAAGGATTATATAAAGTTTAAAATTTAGTTAATACTATTCATGACCTCTTTTAATGGCTTTTTTTTTGGTAAGTCATGGTGCAATTGAACTCGGTGTTGCGTGTAGTGCAAGTTATTAAATTATTTTGAAGAAATAACACA
Source organism: Viscum album (assembly GCA_963277665.1). Lineage (NCBI taxonomy): Eukaryota > Viridiplantae > Streptophyta > Magnoliopsida > Santalales > Viscaceae > Viscum > Viscum album. Next base: position 625,164,049 of record OY728134.1, on the reverse strand, counting down.
CTATGAAATCTTGGGGTGTTACATTCTCCCCTCCTTCAATAAATTGCGTCCTCGCAATTTGAAATTGTTCTTCGAAAATAAAAGGTTGAAAGTAGAAAATATATTTGTGGGAAAACTCACATCGGAAATTGGGTTACTAAAATTTAGTCTTAATATGAGGAAAAGAGAAATCAAATGGTCACCACCAAATTATGATCTCGATTAGGAGAACATTGGTGGAAATTGGAGACATATAATCGGAGGAAAAACGTAAATATTTATAGGTAGTGATTGAGGTCATCAATCACAAACAAGTATAAAATTGAGGTCCTTAAATTCATCAATCTATGATGAATTGAAATACCATCGGTTCAACAAAACATAGGGTATTAGGATAACACATTTTTGACGTTTCAAAGTATCCTAGTTGAAATCCCACATCGAAAAATGAATTAATGAGGCCTCTATTTAAAATAAAGAGTCGAAAGTATGCAGATTACTGAAAATAACACATACTAGGGTTCCATGTAGTAAAATATGGATATTGAAGAAAAATCTAACCATCAATTATCTGATGGAGAGTGGTAGAGAACATGGCTATAAAAAGGCCAACAATCCCAAAGCCAAAAATTAGTGATGATTTAAGGTATCATCTAGGAAAACATTTTTGTTATAAGTTTCTTTTCTTAATGTTGAGGAATTTATTTATGAGATTGGGTAAGATCATAAGGAGATATACTTACTTTATAATTAGTGTTTTATCCATTAATAAATTTCTACCACAAACTCATCTTTCACTCTAAAAGATAATAGAATGTAAAAAAAATTCTATTTACACTATTCGTATAGGGTTCTAAAATAAACGAATTTATAATTCATCTACATGATCTTTTAATAAAAACTACATTATTTAATCCAGGAAATCTCATGGTCCAGTGGTAGGTGATACACCCTTGTCGCCCTTCGGTTGCGGGTTCAAGTCTCGCAGCCTTGCCGGACGCGACGGGTTGCCGCCCGACCTCCGGGTTGTCCTTTTATGGCAATCCAAAATAATCCAAACTAGAACTATCCAAAATACTTCTGTCCAAACTCACAGTCTAACATTTATAAGGAAGGTAAACATAATATAGATCCTTTTTACCCCGTAATATCATATGAATACCTTCATCATGTATTACCATATTCCTTATTGATTACATTCATGCTCCCTTATTCCATATAGAATGCTGGATATACTTCATTAATCCAAAAATGTTTTAAACCCCAACAATGATGGAATATACAAATCATTAATCAGCTTCAAGGTAGTCAATAATATCCAATATAATTTATCCAAATCAATCATGTATTATTCTAAAATCACCACCTCGGTATCTGAACCATATTATGGTTTATCTTTCTCTCAACCATATATTTTCCAAACATTTAACCTGCTACTGAGTCACTTTTCTTTGTTCCACACCATCTCAAGTCCTTAATGAAATAGTACTGCAGTACAATCCTTATATACTCCATAATTATTATAACAAGTACATTGTTGATACAACACTCAATTGACATAATCAACATAAGAACTCTAATCATTCCTCTTCATCTGTGGTAGTATCATAACTTGATTATTATCCAATAGCATCATTTGTGTCATAGTTTGATGACTGGGACATAGGTTCGCGTAGTGTCCAAACTCCTTGCAAATGAAGCATTGTACATTTGAAACCATTTTCTTACCCTTGCAGTCACGTACTTTGTGCCCTTTTCCTCCACACTTATAACAAACTCCCATTCCTTTCAGGCAAGTTCCAGGGTGTTTCTTTCCACAGTTACCACATATGGGAAAATTCTTCTTTTCCCTCTTCCCTTTATCCATCTTTCTCTCTTCTATCCTTTTCTTCTCTTGCTTCCCTTCAAAGCCATAGGACTCAGTAATCTCTTTACTTATCTTATCAATACATGATATTATTTCTTCATATGATGATAATACATGGGAGACTATTTCTCTTATAAATTCTAGCTTAAGACCATGAAAGATATGATCCTTCCTTCTCTTTAGATCATCTGCATTTCCGGAGTTCTCATTCCTTCTACTGGGCGCCATTTCTAAACAATGGCATAAACTAGATCAGTTTATGAATCAAAATACATAATCTCATACTTATAAAACACTTAACATAAATTGAACTATTTATGGATATAATCCATAATCATAAAAATGTTTTCTTTGAGAAAGTATAGACTCATAAACCCTTCATAATGATTTGTAAAGAAAATGAGAGTTATCCTAAGCATATCCCCCGGGAGTGTCGTAACCAAGAGTGCAGCAAGGCCCGTTGTCGTGCACCAGTTCCCGTTCGAGTCTAGCTCAAAGCGGTGTTTTCGGGTTTTACCCCTAGGTACATCTGTGCCAGAGCCGCCTCTACCTGCTCGTATCCAGACAGGGATGTATTGCTCGGAAAACTCACAAAATCTCTACAATACCAAAATTCTAGGAAGTTCTTCTATACTAATCTTCAAAGTTCATCTTAGGTCTACGTGCTCTAATCAGAGTTTATCTAAATCTAGCTTCCAAGGTTTGTACTAAACTTCCTCTGATACCAACTGTAACGCCCCGATCCCAGTTACCCAGAGCCTGTGCATTATTACATAACATTGGTATGATCACAAGAAAGATCAAATCTCGAAATACCGATTGGTTTAGTAGCCTTGGAAATACTAGATATATTCATAAGTTTTATATTACATCATAAAATGAAAAACTACTACAACAACATAATGTCTACATAATCCACACTCATATCCCCATATAATATCCCTGTAGGTCATTCATAATTTACTTCTTCACTTCCTGGGAAAAATAAAACATAGAAAAGGGGTGAGCTCAAATGCCCAGTAAGGATAACAATATAGCGGAACATTCAAAAATAAGCATAAACATTTAAGGCAATGTATAACTAAAACAAAAGCCTTTCAAACATGAACTTTCAACATGGTACGGCATAAATAAAATAAAATAATGCCATTTACTTATTCACATGGATATTCTACTAATCGAATAATCACATGCAAAAATCAATAACCACTTTCATAATGTTGGAATGCATAATGCCAGACTATCATAACCACATAGCCAAGGCCTCGTGCCAAGACTACAAATAAGATTTTGTCAAGGCCTTATGCCAAGACACTAGTTTGTCTCATGAGACCTACCGATGCATCGAGGAGCTATAGCGGGCTCCACCCGTCACTTATTAAGTCCAATGCATTGTAGGACCCTGGGACACCCTGAGAGGGGAGGGGTGAATCAGGGTGGCAACTTTTTCTTCTTTTAGTTGTGGATCTTGTTCCCACGTTGGTAGGAACTACTTAAATATGTATGATGGATATGATCAGCAATAAAACATTCACATGCAGAGACAGATGACACAACTATTTTTACTTGGTTCACCACTAAGGGCTACGTCCAAGGAGTATACGCCGACAGGTTGCCGGTCGTACCTAAATCCACTATGCTTCACTAGCTGCGGATACAAATGTTCGGGTACAGACACTCTGTCCCAGGCTCACTGCCTTTACAATTGTTTAGGGATAGCTCACTGCGTCCCTCGGGTCACTCCCGTTGACTCCCCCTGGCTTACTACCGGTGGAGAGGATCACCTTCTTCCTCTTCCTAAGCTCACTGCTCTTGGAAGGGATTCAATCACCGTTTATAGACCTGTAGGTCTATTCATTTTCATGAAGGAATGCATCTTCCTCTGTATGTAGATGCTCTGTTGAAGTCCAACTTTCACCCGCTGATGAATCTCACTTTTCACCGGATGTACCGGGCAACCTCAATTTTTACGCGCAACCCTTACGGTGTCTTGCGCGCAATTTCTATGGTTTGCGCGAAATTCCTTTTTCGCGCAACCTCCAAATATTACGCGCAGCCTGGAAACTGCCTTGCACGCAATTCAATGCTTTTGCGCGATATCCACTTTTCGCGCAACCTTCCTTTTACGCACCAACACCAACTTTCTGCGCAGCCTTAGCTTTTCGCGCAACAGCTGACTTTACGCGCAAACTTTAAGTTTACGCGCAGCACCCTTTCTAACTTCAATTCCGCGCACCAGAGCTCGGGTATTTTCTATGTCTTGAACTCCGTTGAATGGAGGAGGGTCACTTCATATTTATAGGCAAAAATCGACCCCGCGCGAAAAACCCTCCTTGAGCGCGTAATCCACTTTGATCGCGAAATACAAATCTTCCGCGCACAACCATTTTCCGCGCACTTCTCCATAATTTCGCGCACCTCATGCCTTTGCCATCTTTCGAGCTTCGGACCTCGAAACATCTTTTGCGCGAAATACAATTTCGCGCAACCCGCTGTTTTGCGCGCCACACTTCAAGATTTCGCGCAACCCGCTAATTTAGTGCGCCCAGCTCAAGTATTTCGCGCAAGCCTCTTATATTTCGCGCACCACTTCCTTTTTGTGCGAACCTCCTTTTGCAGACAATCCATGTCTTCATTTTCCGATTTTGAGGCCCAAAAATTTGGCAAACACTGGGAAACAGTGCCACCTTGTATCTGCTCTTTTTGTACCGCCTCCAGATCATCCATTCCTTTGTCGACGTTCTCTGACAAAACATGGATCATTAACCACATCCCTCGAACTCGACCTGCCTCCATAGAAACTCTTTTGCCAACAAATTTTTATGTCGTTTGTTTGCTTTGTCGACAAGGACGATCACCTCAACAGCGCTTCATCTTGGTGATCTGTATACTTCAGCAACTCTTCTGCTTTTATCACAACCTCCACTATTGTGATATGTAGTCTTTGAAGGAACAGCTTTAGCATCATCATCTTCTATGACAATGTGATGTTCATGACTATCTCAGAAGTCCAATCTTTGCACATTGTCTTCTTCATCAACCGGTATGATGTACTTCATGCAAACCGATTCAATTCGTCAGGAAGTCTCTTGCATGGTTCTCATGAAATCATGAGTAATTGCATGGACTTCATCTAAAGACCTCATTCTTCTTTAATCATCCTTGGATGGATTATACCTCACATTCTGCATTGTTGTAAACAATGTATCACCTTTGACACATGTTCTTTGAACTTCCGATCAGTACAACAATCGTCTGAATCACCACTCCTCTACTTCATCGGAGTACTTCATGATCTCCTTCATTTTGATATTCCATTGACAACTATTGACCACAAATACAACCCAATACACAACGTGGTTCCAACAATCTCCCCCTTTGTATTTTGTTGTCAATACCTTAAACATTTTCTGAAATGAATCTGTCAATGTCAAAATGAGAATCTTCTGCATTTCACTTTCTCTCCCCCTTATTGACAAGAAATACAAAGCGCATGGTAGGGAGGGTATCAATCCTCACTTAAGCAAAGTTTCATTAATCATTTCACTCTAAGTCTACTTGAGCAATGCTCGATGTAGAAAACAAGAGGATTTGATTAAGTCAAAAATGCTGTCCATTATTCACAGATCATGATACCAACATGAGATGAGAACTGATGTATCTTGTCTTCAAGGGTTTACCACTTTTATTTCAGGTAGAGGAAGATCAACTATGATAGATAATAATCAACCTAAAACTCCTGCACTCACTTCAGCAAATAGATCAAAAACATTCAAGTGCAATCGACAGGATAAGTGACCTTGGGGCACTTCCATTCTCTTTATGTCACTGATCAATTCAGTTGCTCCCCCTTTGTAGAATAATCATTGATCTGATTAACCAAGGGATAGAGATTGAGAAATGACATACCTTCTCCATTGGTGTGTTCTTCAAGAAATTCACAGAGTTACTGCTTTTGAGTCCAGCTGGAGTTGATATTGATTGAAACAGTGATTATGGAAGTTCTTCATTTTTCTCCCCCTCAAGGGAAACACTCCTCATCATCTTCATCAAGAGTGATCCTTCATCATCATAATCCTTGAATATCAATTGAAGAATCCACTAAGGATGGAAACTTCTTCAGCTTCGCTATCAAGAGTTGACAGCATTCACTACTTCTCAGGTTCTCCCCCTGAGAGTATGCTTCACCTTCAATTCCCTGCATTGTTAGCACAAATACAATCCACAAATGATTACGGGAATAAGGTGGATCATTCTTGCTTCATCACGAAGACTTTCTTGGTTGTGGTTCTTTTCTCAACCAAGTTCCTCTGTTCACTCCAGTCTTCATGCCTGCTCCTCTGAACATATGTTCTGACATCAGTTGGTGTGGCATGGATCTCTTCACATTCTCTTCTACTTTGTGTGAGGAATTGTACTGCTTAGCAGCTAATATGTAAGATAACTTCTTACTCCTCTTAATGACTGCTTCTTGCTCTGGTATTAAGGTTAGGCAACCTTTTGCAATATGACCAGATTTATTGCATCTCTCACACAGAACTTCTTTGACACGTGCATTTCTCTTTGTTTTCAATCTCTCCTGCATTGTGCCTTCATCATGTGAAAGTTTCCCTTTTCCTTTGTCACCAGCCTTGGCCTTTTCAGCTTCAAGTTTCCTCATTCTATTCAAATCTTCTGGCCAGATGACCAACATGTCATTGGGAACTTTTGCAGCTGGTTTGGGTCTTCCACATGGGTTCTTCTGAGTTTCATCCCACTTAGTGTTTCGTTTGGATGAATGACCATTAAATTGGATGGATCTAAAATCCTGGGTCTTCTCAGCTTCCCTACTTGAGATCTTCTTGGGGAAATGTGTGTTCACAACATTCTTCTGATTTCTCCCCAAGGTAGCTGCTTCATTCTTTGACAGCATCAGAGGTCTTCTTTTCTTTTCAACAGGGAAAGCATGTTGATATGGACATGTGTCTGCATTGTGACCGCTGTCGTTGCATACATCACAGATGTTATCAAGAATTCCAAATCTGTTTGCAGTAAACAGATGCTTCTGGACCTGCTGATGTTGCTTCTTTTTCTCTGGATTCCTTCTCTTTGATAGAGGCATTCTCTGTGCTTTTCCATGTAAGGGATTATAAAGACAATCCAATGCACAGTGCCCAAATCTGTTGTAGCACCAACATTGACCCACAAATATTTTCTTCTCTGTGTCTTCTGTATGAAGTTGTTGGGCCATCTGCTTAATCTTTTGTCCTCTATTTGAGGAACCCACTTCCTCCTTTTTCTTCCCATCCACCCTAGCCATGGTGGTAGGTTTCTTCTTCTCACCTTTCCTCATCCATACTTGTTTAGAACTTTTCTTCCCACCTGCACTGATTGTAGGAGTGTATTTAGAAATATGAGTACAAGATGGTTTGGATGGTACCTTCAGTTTCTCAGTTGCTTGTGATAGATCAAAGAGTGAAGTCATGATCTTCTTATCACATGTTGGAGGTCTTTTGACTATAGAATCCTCCAGTGAGCATTGAGTACCAGCAGCAACTGATTCTTGATGTGGATAATCAAGAGTGGTCATAATCTTCTTATCACATGTTGGAGGCATTTCAGCTTTAGACTCCTCCAAAGAACATTGAGTGCAAGCATCACTCATTTCATTCTTTTGTGAAGTCTCAATATGTGTGTTCTCAATCTTGGTCAACTGAGCTTCCAATTTTTGACCCACAATATTGAGGATGATCTTTTGATCTTCAATCGTGATCATCTTCTCTTCACAAGTCTTCTTCAACCTTTCAACCTCATCTTCATGCATCTTAACTTTGTTTTGTAACAAAGAGTCAAGTTCCCTGAATTTAATGGAAGTTTCTTCCAGACAAAAATTCTTAACTTCATTGCTCTTCTTTAGCTCAACTTCAAGTGCATGGACCATTTCTTTTAGAGTCTTATTGACTGCCTCGTTTTCTTCAAATACTTTCACCTGTTTGGTGAGATTCATGTTTTCCATAACTTTTCTTTCTAACCCCTCTTCCATATTGTCAGCTTCCCTTTCTAAACGATTTATCTCAACCTGCATAGATTGGAATAGGCTACAAATAATAGCAACCCTTTCTTCTGGAATATCATGCAGATATGTTCTGAGTTTTTCCTGAAAGCTTGAACTAGGGGTATCATCCTTTCCTCTGGATGAGTTCTGAGCCACCTTCTTGATACTTTCCATGCCTAATGTTTCTTCATTATTGGAATGGCATGGAGAACAAGACATTGCATCTTCTTTGGATGTGGGGGACTTCTTCATCATCTTCTTCTCTTTCTTTTTCCTATTTGTCAAAGTCTTGGTGGATATAGATTTCTGCTCAGAAGTGACTGCGTCATTATCAAGACTGCTCTTCATTGTTGACTCTAGGAAAGAAACTCAAATCCTCTTCTCAATAGAATTACTGGAGAATATCCAACATACGTCAACCTCCCTCTGATACCACTTGTAGGACCCCGGGACACCCTGAGAGGGGAGGGGTGAATCAGGGTGGAAACTTTTTCTTCTTTTAGTTGTGGATCGTGTTCCCACGTTGGTAGGAACTACTTAAACCTGTATGATGGATATGATCAGCAATAAAACATTCACATGTAGAGACAGATGACACAACTATTTTTACTTGGTTCACCACTAAGGGCTACGTCCAAGGAGTATACGCCGACAGGTTGCCGGTCGTACCGAAATCCACTATGCTTCACTAGCTGCGGATACAAATGTTCGGGTACAGACACTTTGTCCCAGGCTCACTGCCTTTACAATTGTTTAGGGATAGCTCACTGCGTCCCTCGGGTCACTCCTGTTGACTCCCCCTGGCTTACTACCGGTGGAGAGGATCACCTTCTTCCTCTTCCTAAGCTCACTGCTCTTGGAAGGGATTCAATCACCGTTTATAGACCTGTAGGTCTATTCATTTTCATGAAGGAATGCATCTTCCTATGTATGTAGATGCTCTGTTGAAGTCCAACTTTCACCCGCAGATGAATCTCACTTTGCACCGGATGTACCGGGCAACCTCAATTTTTACGCGCAACCCTTACGGTGTCTTGCGCGCAATTTCTATGGTTTGCGCGAAATTCCTTTTTCGCGCAACCTCCAAATATTACGCGCAGCCTAGAAACTGCCTTGCGCGCAATTCAATGCTTTTGCGCGATATCCACTTTTCGCGCAACCTTCCTTTTACGCACCAACACCAACTTTCTGCGCAGCCTTAGCTTTTCGCGCAACAGCTGACTTTACGCGCAAACTTTAAGTTTACGCGCAGCACCCTTTCTAACTTCAATTCCGCGCACCAGAGCTCGGGTATTTTCTATGTCTTGAACTCCGTTGAATGGAGGAGGGTCACTTCATATTTATAGGCAAAAATCGACCCCGCGCGAAAAACCCTCCTTGAGCGCGTAATCCGCTTTGATCGCGAAATACAAATCTTCCGCGCACAACCATTTTCCGCGCACTGCTCCATAATTTCGCGCTCCTCATGCCTTTGCCATCTTTCGAGCTTCGGACCTCGAAACATCTTTTGCGCGAAATACAATTTCGCGCAACCCAGTGTTTTGCGCGCCACACTTCAAGATTTCACGCAACCCGCTAATTTTGCGCGCCCAACTCAAGTATTTCGCGCAAGCCTCTTATATTTCGCGCACCACTTCCTTTTTGTGCGAACCTACTTTTGCAGACAATCCATGTCTTCATTTTCCGATTTTGAGGCCCAAAAATTTGGCAAACACTGGGAAACAGCGCCACCTTGTATCTGCTCTTTTTGTACCGCCTCCAGATCATCCATTCCTTTGTCGACGTTCTCTGAAAAAACATGGATCATTAACCACATCCCTCGAACTCGACCTGCCTCCATAGAAACTCTTTTGCCAACAAATTTTTATGTCGTTTGTTTGCTTTGTCGACAAGGACGATCACCTCAACAGCGCTTCATCTTGGTGATCTGTATACTTCAGAAACTCTTCTGCTTTTATCACAACCTCCACTATTGTGATATGTAGTCTTTGAAGGAACATCTTTAGCATCATCATCTTCTATGACAATGTGATGTTCATGAATATCTCAGAAGTCCAATCTTTGCACATTGTCTTCTTCATCAACCGGTATGATGTACTTCATGGAAACCGATTCAATTCGTCAGGAAGTCTCTTGCATGGTTCTCATGCAATCATGAGTAATTGCATGGACTTCATCCAAAGACCTCATTCTTCTTTAATCATCCTTGGATGGATTATACCTCACATTCTGCATTGTTGTAAACAATGTATCACCTTTGACACATGTTCTTTGAACTTCCGATCAGTACAACAATCGTCTGAATCACCACTCCTCTACTTCATCGGAGTACTTCATGATCTCCTTCATTTTGATATTCCATTGACAACTATTGACAACAAATACAAACCAATACACAACGTGGTTCCAACATGCATTCCCATATGAAAAGGTTTAAACATAACATAAACATTCGTATTAAAACTAGCATACGAAATGTCAATAATTTCACCATAAACTATGAATGGTATAAAAATAGAACATCCATAGTCAAACATATCACAAAACCTTCAATACAATATAGAAGTTTTGTATCATAATAAATCAACTTCAAATAATCTTAAAATCCATCAAAGGATGTTGACGTAGATGAAATCAAAATTCTTTTTAAAGAAATATCTCCTTTTATTTTGAAATCATTTAAGATCCATATAAAATAAAACATTTTCTTTGAAAATATTCTTATAAGCTTGTAAGGAAAGCTTTGAAGATTTTATAATGGCGTAAAATAACCGCACCCGCCGTATAAGTTAAAAAAAACATTCTTACCTCAATTCTGTCGAAAAGGTTAAAAAGGACCTTGTTTTGAAAACGACGGAAAGATTCCTTTATAAACCTCTTATAAAAAGTCAAACAAGGGTATAAATGACTTTAACCCATATTCTTGTAAATAGTAAAAATGTTTTGAAATACATTTTTAAGAAACATGGATGTGGATGATAAATATATCCCAGTAGATTATTACGTATAAACAACCTCGGATAATGAAGAGATTGTGAAATAACCCTTACCTTGTACTTTTTCCTTGGTTGGGGTAGGTTAACCTCCTGTATAATGGTGAAATAATTGTTACTAAATTATACAAGAATCATATACATTAATATGATATCATATATGATCTTTTAATATCGATTTATAATAATATCTTAGTATTATCGTTGTTTCGGGTGTTAACTTACTTGTTTTCTTTTATATGTTTTGTTACGTAAGACCTTTTTGTAAAGGATATGTTGTATATTATTCATATCCAGAATGATATCAAGTCCTTAAACATCATTTTTAAATCATCAAATAATAATTATACTTGAATGGATACGATGGAGAATGAATCTCATCGCGTTCGTGGAGACGGTAGTCCGTACGTACGCACGAGCGACAATATCATTATTTGATATTAAAATAATATATAAATGGATGGTATATAATATATATACAGAATCATTAACATGTTATATTTTTTATTTACATGAGTTACACATCATTATTATACCCATCCAAATAATATTATATTGAATAACAATTACACCACGACGTGGAGACGGTAGTCCGTACGTACGCACGTATGGTGACATGTTATTCAAAGGGTGGATAGAATACTGAATATGGTTGTACCATATTTATAATAACATCACAGTATATGTGAGATAATGGAGTTATTATTTTAGAATGGTAAGAACAAAGGAAGACGAAGTGGAAGAAGAAATGAACTTGGAGAAGGGTGGTGAAATCATTACCTCTTCTTCGGGTTCTTCCTTTTGATTTGATCAAAAGGGCTCCTTAGGTTGGATTTATGATCAAACTAAGGCCTATAGGTTGTAGTGAGGGATGTTGGGAGAGTATTTGGTCAGAGTTTGGCCGAACCAAAAGGTTTGAAGGTGTGAAGAAATGAGAAGGAGGAGTTCCCTTTTATAAGAGGGGTGAGGGGTACCTTTGGAAAAACTAGAAATATTAATTTATAATAAATTCATATTCGGTTTCTAATGGCTCCAAAGCTTATTATTCAAAGGTTAAGGTGGGGATAGGTCGAAAACCACTCAACCAATAGAATTTAGACAGGTTTGGGTACTTATATTAACCTTATCTTTAAGTATTAACTCTAAGTTAATTAGTTTCACTTTTACAATGTCTATTTGTATTTTTATATAATATGGTTAATAAACTTACTATATACATCCAAGAGACCCACAAGTGGTCCATTAATGATGAACCTATCATGATATAAGTCTCTTGGCCGAACCTTAGATTTTTAGGAATTTAATATCAATTAAGAATATAATATTTGTTTTAAGAACTCTTTTATGTCAATTTTGACACTATTCAATAGTTGATTTTTGTGAAACTCATAACAGATTTATTACTTCGAACAAATTCAATTAAATCAATCCTAATATATCATATTATCCTAGAAAATTAGTTTAATTCATTAAAAGTTTCATATTATATTTATTTGGTTATTTATAATATCAATTATTTTAATTTTTCACTATTATAGTAATTACTGCATCATCATTGTGTCATAAATAAAATAAATTATTTAATGTCTAAAAATTATAAATAAACTATAATTATGTAGGAAATCGTTTTAGCTTTCTAATTAATATTTATAATCTAAAATCCAACTTATATAACTCTATGTAACAATTGTTTTACTAAAAGATATATGCTTGTGTCATTTTTGTATTCATTTTGACTTAATTAAAATAAAGTGTCATTATCACTTACAAGTGGATCCATGGGGTCCCAAAATTGACACAAAGATGCCCATGGTAGACCATTTATCAACCAATAGGGTTAATACACGTTTTAGGGTAATTTAGTATTATTATAATATTATTTTTTTAACCCTTATTTACCGGATTTACCCTTAACCATGGTAAATAAAATATTTACCGCAGTAATTATTCAAAATGTCTAAAAATAAAAGTTACCTATTTACACAATTTGAACATCCTGATTCCAAATATGGAATCCATTTTCCTAAATTCTAAACACAGAAGTGGCAGAAATTAATTTAAAATTAATTCCCGCTATCAAAACAAAAAGCGTGTTTTTAAGAGATAGTAACTATCAAAAGGTTGACACTTGTTTATGTTCGGTTTAATTGTAAAATTATGTCCAATGACCAACATTATATTAAATAGTAAAAATATATTCTAAATATACTTTAAAACCACTCAAATTCATAATTTATCACTATTAATTATTTTGATTAAAAAAGTTGTTTTTAATTAAAATTTAGTAATTTTCACTATTCATCAAAATATGAAAGTTATCCGAAAAGTACCAAAATTTCACCTTAGGATAAATTTGATATTAAGAATCCAAAAATGAATTCCATTTTAAAATATAAAATATATATAACTTCAAAAAGTAGGTATTACTATTCATAACAGCTAGTTTGATTGGTTACGGTTTGTTAGAACTCGAAGTTGCGTACAACACACGCTACTGTTTTATTCAAAGGAAAGCGTATCGTGGAAGCTTGGGATGTTTCATTTTAAATTTTTTGATGTCTCCATTTAGTCAAAAAGTTTAAAATATTGTATTTAAAAAGGTTTCACTATCAAAAGTTGATAAAAGTGCAATACTGAAAATGAATCTGTTCTTGCATTATGACTAAGAAACTCATAATATGGATTCTAAAATTATAAGGATTATATAAAGTTTAAAATTTAGTTAATACTATTCATTACCTCTTTTAATGGCTTTTTTTTGGTAAGTCATGGTGCAATTGAACTCGGTGTTGCGTGTAGTGCAAGTTATTAAATTATTTTGAAGAAATAACACACTATGAAATCTTGGGGTGTTACAAATAATCCAAGAAAACCATATAATTTATTACCACTAAAATCATTATTTTTTTTATAATCCATTTTCTATGTAAAAACTCATACCATGACACAAACCCATGCCCTGAAATCACACCCATGTATGCATATCTTTTTAAAGAAGACCCACTAAATTTCCCATACTCATGATTGGTACCCATGGCTTTAGACCCAAGACACCACTTAGTGGTAAAATACCTTGAGACCAAAATTGGATTGATAGACAAGTCTAATCTGACAATTTTTTTCTATATGAATTCATGTACTCATGTAACCCATTCCAATTTCATGTTTCCAAGACAAGGTAAAAACGTTCAAAAATTATCAATTTGAAAATAAATCACAAATTCATAATTTTATTAAACATGTTGTTGGATTTTCCCACAACATTTTTTTAAAACAATTTTCCACTAAGATAATATCAAGAAAAATAATCAAAAATCATTGAGTAGATATCAAATAAAGAATTTTAACTCTTAACATCACAAACATTAAAGTTCATAATAATTGTAGAGAGATTGAGAAACCACCAACATTGAACCAATTCACCATGATGAAACGATGCATTTCCCATATAGAAATGACCTCTAGAAATCTTCTTACAATGATACATAACAAAATATCCATCAAGGCATACTCTAACCACTATATATGTCGTGGAATCTCCATACTAGGGTTTTCTCCAAGAGAAAATGAAAAATATAAGGAAGATTTGTAGAAATGGGTAATATAGATTTAATTTATATGACCAACGGTATAAGATTTAAATAGAATAAATTCACAAGGAAAGTAATTTCCAAAATCACCCAAAGGAATCCTTTTGTTTTAGATGCCTAGATAAAGGAGGAACAATGAGGGTTTTGGGGGAAATTTTGGGTTAAAAAAACTAATTTTCATATTTCATTAATAATATAACACAATTAGACCACAAGGTTTGATAAACCATGTTCCAATCAAACGAGTGTTACTAGAAAAACCTCAAGGCCATGCAGTTGTTCTAAAAAATTTATAAAATTGTGCACCAACCATGAAAAATTACATTGTATGAAAAATTTATAGACTATAAGATTATTATATGGTTTACCAAAAACATTAGCCAACCATGTGCTTCCCTTTGAGTCTTCTCTCTTCCACACACAATTACCTTGGGAACCCACATTGTTTCCTCTAGCTGTGTTAAAACCATACACCTTCTTGAAAGCTTCTAAAAGTCTCTCAAACTATCCAGAGACTCCTAAAACTCACCCCAAACATTATAAAACTAAAAAATTAATTTAAAAATAAAAAATAACTCAAATTAAGGCTTTTATTTTTCATCGTTTTTGTAGTTTTATATATTGATGAAAACCATGAAAATATATGATCACAGTGATGTAAGATATTTTAGGCATGTCACGATTGACATTACATTAATAAATAATGTAACAAAGTATTTTTCTATTTTATTATTTAATTGAAGTTGATATATTAGTATCTTTAATGGAAATATAATTTCCTCATTATTCCCTTGTACAAGTAATTCTATTGGCATGTTAATTTCTAGAAATTAAAAGATAAAGACATCGATCACATAGATTTATGACACTCACATGCAACCTACTTGATTAAAAATATTGATTTAAAATGGATTATATTACATACTGTACATTCTTATGTGATTGAAATCATTTTTCTATTTATCTTCTTTCTTTATGGTTACCTTATTATATTACTAGATTTTAACCTTGGATTTTATGTCGCATAGCCTAATTCCACTTAGAAAGGGTCGTCGAGGGTCACATATTATGTGTATCCATAACTTTAGTTCAATTATATAGGAATTCAACAAGTTGAATAAATATTGTTCTTGTACATGGTTTAATAATTATTCATGTTTGGTTAATAAAATGTATTCAATCACCAGTTTTTCAAGATATAATTAAGTAATTTTATTATTAAATTAATATTCAATTTGTAAGGTGATTATTAATTACGTGAATATATAAGCTAATAAATATTTATTTATTTGGTTATAAAAATATTTAGTAAATTTTTATTTCAAATTTTAGTAAATATAATAACAATTTCCCATTAAAATTTACACCACACGCCCTTTGAAATTATACAAGATTAAAAATATGAATAAAATGAACGATTTCATTCAAAATTTCTTTTTTCTCATTTCTCTATTTTTTAAATTTTATTTTTTTCATTTTTTCCATGGGGGGTGAGATGATAATAAAATACACGAAAATAATGAAAATTAATACCCTAAATTATTGATTGTTACATGAGTCAAAAAATCAATAACAATGAAAAATTCAGGATCATCGCTATTTTCTTTTTGGTTTTTTCATTTTCATTTTTTCATTTTTTTATAAAATGGATTATACCAATGAAGAGTAGTGAATGAAATTGACCCATACCCATTAAAATTTCCAAAATGTTGACACACATGTCTCACCACCTTGAAATAAATTTAATACTAAATATCACACCAACAAATCTTATCCCACTCACCCATACTCAAAAAAATCATGAAAAAATATTAAGACTGAATGTACGTAATGAAAAATTAGCTTATGATATTGTTTAAACCAACAAAACAAATTCATAGAATATAAGGGTTAAACACCGGTATATGTAAAGGTGGAGATCAATTTAAAATATGGATAGCCAAAAAATCCTCAAGCATGTTAAAAAAAATTATGAACTACAAATATTTGAAAGATAAAAATCAAAAGTTATGATTCACACAAAAAAAATCTTGTTTCTCTCAATAAAGTGTAGGTGTCATGAATAATATGTCAAAGTGGTTCAGAATACCTCAAAAGGAAGTAAAAATATTAAGTCAGTGTTTCGTGGTCATGTGTTTCAAAAATAGGAAAACCCTAAAAAAAAATATTGAAAATAAAATTCTAGGATGAAGTTTCCACATCAATAATCATTTAAAATCCATTTTTTCAAAAATTAAGAAAACCATCTCAATATCAGTTCAAGAGTGAAAATTGATATGAATATTCATTCAATATCAATATTCTAAAAAAGTTAAAAATGAAAACATACAAAAACTTCTAACCAGGATAACACTCCCCCCACACTTAAATTTAACTACCCTTCATTTAATCTCAACAAAATAAAAAAATATGTGTATAAAATCCTAATAAAAGGAAATAAAAAACCCACATTTATTATTTAGCATAATCCTTGATTTAAGATCCTAGATTCTACCACTTAAACCAATAAATAATTATAAAAATATAACATAGATAAAATAAAAAAAATAAAGGGAAATGGAAAAGAGGATAGAGCTCGATTTGGACCCCCCATGTGGGTGTTAAGTTTTTATTACCCCTAGTTAGATAGTTTCAGCACTTTATCCCCAATATTATAGTGTATGGAATTTTTGGGGCATGAAACACCACATGTTATTTCTCCCAATATACATGAGTGGATACCAAGAGTATAGATCCCCAAATAAAAGAAAAAAATTATCATTCCCCAAGAAACAATAAAGAGAGAATCTGAGATGCATAAAGGAGGGGAAATAATGTAGTGGTTCTTCTTATTTCGTTCATCTGGATGAGTGGTATCCATTGGTAGTAAGTAAATTAGAAAATAAATTCACATCTCATCATGTTTAAGATCAAAATTTTATTCTTCAATGATTCCCATCTTTGTACCATCATCCTCATATTCACTAGTGTACATCTCAAGTGGCTCCTCCATTATTTCCTCAAAATATTTCACTTCTTCATATTATTATTTATCATCCAATAATAACTATGTGTTCACTAAATCTAAAAAATAAAAGTAGCTGGATGTAATACTCAATTTATTACTAACAAATTTAGATTTAAATAAGTTAAAGAAAATATTATCTCTCTATATTGGATTATCTTTTAATTCTTATTATTCTATCATCACCTCTTTGAGTAGGGTTGTTTTCTCTATATTTTCTTCAAATTACACAACTTGGGAAGTTTCTTAATCCATGCCTATATAGAGGTGCAAAGGTGATGGTTGGGCTTCTTCAAATATTTGATAATAATGATGAAGGTTACCTACTAAAAATTAGTTCTAAGATTATTCCAAAAAATGTTGATCTGTTCGGAAGTGATGTAAAGTCAATGAAAACTATTTTTAATTAATCTATAACAAATAAATTCATACCTCCTAAGAATGAATCATAGTACACACACTAAGGTCAATGTATAAGAGGATACTCACACACACCATTCATAAATTTTCACTATTATAATTAAAATAGAATAATAAATGTAATACTAATAAAGAGGGGGTTTTAATTTTACCAATTATATTAGTGTATAAAAATTCAAGACACTATGAAGAAAGATGAAAATAAATTTTTAAATAAGAAACTATTGTTCTTAAGGATCTCCTCTAACCATGAATGAATGTGAGTTTATGATATTAATTCCATTAGCAGATCCTTCTCATACTCCTTAGTTTCTTTGACATAAAAATTGGTGGGTAAATCTTCTCTAACACTAGTTATGGTTTAGGTTCAGGTTCAGGTTTACAATCCTCCAACTTCTACTCCTAGGATGCGTGGATGCATTCAACTATCCATTTTATTATTCTCTATATGTTTTTTATATCCTCTATAATTATATGAATCTAATATTTTATTTCATTTTTAATTCCGTATTCATCTATTTTTACCATTGAGTAGTTCATCTATGAATAATATTTTTAATTTGAATACATAATGAAAAATAATTATTTAGTTTTTGAAATTTATTATATTTGTGTGCTTTCATTTTTTGAAAAATAGGTTGTGAAGGTGTGAAACCTCAAGGGAAATGATTCAAAATTAATAAGAGGTATTTTTTATCAATCAATAACTAATAAATTATTATTACCTAATAATGAAACATAATGTGCACCCTAGGGTATATCTCAAGAAGTTTTCTCACACACACCATTCTCATATTCACACTATTATAATTAATATATAATACGAAATGTAACACAAATATAGTGGGGGTTTAAAATATTAAAATGATATAAATATATATAAACGAAAAAATATATAACAATAAAAAATTATTAAAGAATAAATTAGTGTTCTTAGGGGTTCATGGTGAAGAAATCATTGTTCATTAAAAAATTTCTCATCATTCTACGCAATATAGTGATCCAAATCTATAACACTACACCCTCTAATTTAGAAGGTTACTAAAACACACCTAGATATTTTCATGTATGGTAATGATATATCACACTATGGCTACAAGATATCTTTTCTGTACATCACTATCACAAAGTTACTCCTTCATATGCAACATTATAATGATGAAGTGGAGGAATATATATGAATGGAAGCGGAAGTCAGTAGCAAGGAAAAGGGGGAAATCACACACTCTAATCATTTTAACAATGATTGAAATCCTATAATAAAATTATTATAAAATATCAAATCATAAGAGACTCAAACATCACCACTTTTCTCCTCGAACCAAAATGAGGGTTAGTGCTCTATTTTTATAAAGTTGAGAAGAAGCACAGTGAGAGAAAACATTAAAAGAAAGAAATAGAGGAAGAAACTGACAAAAATAATATTATAAAAACCCAGTTAACATTAATATAAACCATTACATTACATATTAATATTCATTAATTATATTTTATATAGTAATATTCATTAAATAATATGGGGTAGTTTTTCAGTCAAAAGGAAAAGGCATTATTTCTTTCCAAATTCGGTTTTTTGGATATATATGGTTTAATTTATAATATATATTTCCAAATTATATATTTTTAATTTTTAAAAATTAACTTCATTTTTTAATTCATCATGTAAAAATTATTTTAAGATGAATTTTTCATTATTTTATGAGAAGTTTTATTTTTCAATGAACAGTGAAAAATACTGATTTTTATTGGAAATAATATTTTCCTTTTAAGTATTTAAAACTCAAATTATATTTTGGACAAGTTTTAAAATTTTTAATAGTTATTTTATATTAAAAAATACAATTATTATTTTTTGAAGGAGTTTTATACATGAGTTTGGTCTAAAAATATTTTTATACTTAAAAACTCATTTTTCTGAAAAAAAAATTCCATTGCCTTTGTAAGTTTAATTTGAAATTAAATTATAAAAACTATAGAAATTTAATATTCATAATTTAATCAATATTTCAAATCAGGAAAAATTTTCTTTTAAATATTTCAATTTTATTATTTATCATAATTAATAGTAAAAATAGTAAAAATATGTTACCTCGATTAAGGTTAAAATAGGTTTATCAATGGTTAAACTAAATAAATAAGGATTAAAAGGGCCTAAAAACTCTTCTAAATCATATTTTATGAACATATTTTAACCCTATATCATCTAATATTCTAAAATGGTCTATTTTCTATCAATTTTCTTGAGTAACACATTAATATATTTCCAAATTTTTAAAAAAATCCAACTGTGTCCTCTCCCACTCTTATAAAAGGAAACCTCGTCTCCTCTCATATCTATAATTAAAGAGACTTTCTTGGACAGTCCATTTCTAGATAAATTCATTACAACCCTCATAATTCCCTATAGCCCTTATTTTTCTCATAAAACCATCCTTGGAAGGCTTTATGTATTAACCAAAAGAGGTTCTATGAATAAGAGGTATGGATATTAAACGAGTGTTTTAACTTTTTTTCATTTATACCTACATCAAATACTATTTAACCATGATAAAATAATAAAAAAATTTCATCCACAGACTGAGATGTTATTTTTTTCAATTTTAAAACCTAGATCCATATCATATTCCATCAAATGGGAAATGAAACCATTATTCGTATGTACGGTTGACTACCGCCTCACAACAAGATATAATTCATTTTCTGTCACCACCTCTAAAGACTAGATATAATGATTAATTTAATGTGTATATGTGATATTAATGAAATATTCATCATTATATAAAGATAATATATCATATAATTTCTTACCTTCCCATCCATTGAAAAATGATAATGTCATTTGTGTGTACGTGTGGATTACCACCTCTATAAAGTGATGTGATTATTTTTTCATGACCACATTACATGGATGATATATATAAGTGAATTAAAAGAAATATTATTTTATTTATTATATAATAATAATAATTCTTTAAATATAAAAAAATACTTACTTTCTTTCTGTTATGTTCATTGATAAATGGAAACATTACTCATACGTACGTAGGACCTACAGTCTCCATGATTGTAACATAGTTAATTTTTTATAACCATATTTCATGAAGGGTTTTAAAATTAAAATTAATATATAAAAATGATAATTATTACAATATTATTACTTATGATATGATGAAATAATGATCTATTTTACAAATTCAACCAACCAAAGTGATTTTGGACATATGAGCCAAATATCATAAAAATTATAACTTGAAATAAATTGACTAAGTAATTAAATATAACATGGTAATAAATAAAATAATTTTAATAATAATAAAACATTATAAATTATGTGATTAATTAATATAATTTTATTATTTAGTACGATGAAGAACATATGTGACAAGTCATACTCAAGGTAAGAGACACATAATATTAAAAACACCTTTTTTTATGTTTTAAATATTTATTTTCCAAATATTTTTACTCAATTTACTTATTCTTAAAATTATTGTATAGATATATTTATATGTAAATAAATGAAATATAAAGGAAATATTATTCCTCTTTTTAAATTATTTCAAATGTATTCAAAATGATTCCTTGTATGTATTTTACAGGGAATGTTTTGACTTTCTTTACAAAAGGAAAAAAGAAATGTTCTATTTTAAATTATACAGCGTAAAATGATTTTCCCACCACCAAAACAATTATTTTATATTTTAATTCCTTTATAATATTCAATTTTTTAATCAAATAAGATTCATCCTTCCCTTTTATCTAGTAATTTTTCTTTTGAAAATTTCTTTTTATAGTAAATGGATTTGATAATATCAAGAAATGTTTTACTTATGGGTTTAAAATAATATTTTTTTTGATTTTGATGATATAAATGAAATATTTTAGGTTTTTCATTTATGTTACAATCCTGGTACATTAATTATAATTATAGGTGACCATGATAAATATTTTGATGATGGGTGAGCCTGATATAGCTCATGATGATGGGTGAGCCCAATATAGCTCTTTGATACTTTGGAGAATTATTATATTCTCTAGAGAATTATGTTGGAAGTTAACCATATTGGTTATTACACTTATAAGGTTTCTTTTTAGGGTTCTATTAATATGATTCCCCTAGTTGACTAAAATATTTTTATATTCTATGTAATGAGTTTTCATGAAAAACGTTTGATCTCAAAAGGTAATCAAATGATCTTTTAAAGGAATTATTATTCCCTTTTAGGGTAAAAGGTATGTTTTTTAGGAATTTTTTTCATGGGTCCTCATGTTTTTTAATAAAACCTCATGACTATGAATTTTCATTAAAACTTTTTTTAAAAGTGTTTTATAAAAAATATTTTTCCAGTAAAGTGAGTTTCATGTGTATGTAAATGATTATTTGAGCTTGAAGATTATTATGTTAATTTTAAATCCTCTTTTAAGATCCTAAGGTTCTAAAATGAACTAAAAGTTTTTTTATTTATTTTAACATGTAAATTACTTATCTTTTTATACTCATCACATGTTTTTACATATTTTTCATATTTTTTATGTCTGATTTAGAACAAAGAAGATATCAAGTCTAAAATTATAGTGATATTTCAGGAAAAGAAAATTCATTTTTATAAGAAATGTATTTTGAAAAAAATGGATACTAAAGTGAAGTTTCAAACTTTTAATGTATAGGAATTTCATGTAATATTTATGAATTAATTCTCTGAAAATATAAACTAAAAATATCATTGAAATGAAAGAAAATGAGTTATTTTATAAATATTCATTTTACAGATTTTTAAAGGTTTACTCCAAATAGTTGGTATGAAAGAAAAAAGTTTATATAATTTTATAGGTTATTATAATAAAAGTAAATACCCTTAAGAGATTAATATTTATGGTTATATTGATATATAATTTTAATATTACTATATTTATTCATCTAAACTATATATGTTCATAGTGGTTTTCCATAGATAAAATAGAGAAGAATAGGTATGAAGGCACCTAGAGGACAAAATCATTCAAAATAAACAACCTAGAATTTTTAGAATTGGCATAGAGAAGTTTTTTATTGTGATGTATTAGCTGAAATAGTCTATAAATGGTTGTGGTATCCATGTGAGATAAAAACCAAATTCAACATAGATAGACATGCCTATCATATAGCATTTCAAAAAACATCCCCTCCAATATTCACAAAACCATTTGACCAAGAAAAAGATAATTTTTGGTTTAAATATTTTGTGAATATATTTTAAGTCATGGATTGTTTATATAATAAAAATTTAACTGTTTCAATTTTCTATTTTGATGGTGATTTTAATCAATGGTGGTCAATTCCTAAGAATATTAGAGAAAGATAAGTGATTTATACCATGGAATGAGACACATTTAAGGGTATTTTCCTTGAGAAATATTTTCATATGCTTGTTCAACTAAGAATGTAAAATCAATTTTTTGTATTGAGGTAGAATTAAGACGATTTAATGGCAATGTATAAAGAAAACTTCACCTGATTGGAAGGGTACACACAAAATTTTATCTCGGATATTAATAGTAAAATTAATATTTTTTCTCAATATTGAAGCAAATATATTAAAGGTAAATGGATTACCATGGATCCAAAAATTATGAGACACTTTTTTTATGTTTTGAGAAGGTGAAAATGTATTTTTTTAACAATCATGTATTCCATTATAATAAGTATAATAAAAGGTATAAATGTATGTAAATGGGTAATCATCCATCAATGAAAAATAAAAGTGAGAAAATCAATTTTTCTAGTTTGTGATAGGTGTGGAAAAATCACCCTAGAGAATTATTTATTAAATATGAGAATTTTTTTCTATGTAGTATGTTTTTACATTTATCATTTTTCTATATATAAAATTATTAGATAATTAATGAAAATTTGATGGTAATATGATTTAATTATAATGTGATGGGTCAATATACTAATACTTGTCTAAATATATGAATAAAGGAATGAAATATTCAAGATCACAAATAGAGTGGTGTGGATAAATCTATGGTGACCACCTCAGAAAATATTTATCCATCCAATGATGTGGTTTCAAGTACATTACTTTTTTATTAAAATTATTTCAATGTGTTATTTGATTCAGCGACTACACTCAATTTTATTTTTAAGAAATATTCTGATAAATGAAAAATTTCACCTCAAGAAATGAATCCGTATTTTTTGGTAAAAACATTGGGGAGTATTAAGAAAAAAATAAAGTATAAGAATCTTCATTTTGTTTTCTTTGCAAAGGCTTTACCTAAAACCCTTTTTTTCTTTACCCTTGTAGATTTTGGTGATATTATGGGTATAGATTGGATTTTTATTTCGCATGATTAGATATATTATAAAGATAAATAATTTTCATTTCAGAATTGGTTTCAATTTGTATACAAAAATGAATTCATACCTTTTATAACACATTAAAATGTTGAGAAAATATTAAAAGATGGAAATGATATTGTCTTTTCACATATTATTGAGTAGAGTGAGAGTGTTAATATTAGTGATTTTCATATAGTGAATGAATATTTGGATGTATTTCATGATGCATTTCTTGGTATTATACCTAATCAGGAATTTGAGTTTACTATTGAATTAATACCTAATGTTAATCTAATTTGAAAAACTCATATCTAATGGCTCAAGTAGAAGGTTTGGAATAGAAAAATAATTTATATGAGTTTCTATATAAAGGTTTCATACAACCTTGTACTTCACCATGGGATACTCATATTTTATTTGATAAAAATAAATATGGTTCAATGCGACTTTGCATTAATTAAAGATCCTTGAATAACATATTTATTAATAACAAGTATCATTTTTCTCATATCGATGATTTTTTCATCTCTTGGGAGTTCATTATTTTATAAATATTGATCTTGTGAAAGGATACCATCAGTTGAAGGTGAAGGATGAAGATATTATAAATACAATGTTTTAGACTATATTTGGGCATTATCAGTTTGTAGTTAGGACTGTTGGGTTGTCTAATGCACTGATTTTATTAATATATCTTATGAATATAGTTTTCTATGACTATTTATATATGTTTTAAGTTTTTTTTATTGATTATATATTGTTATATTATAAAATTAATGAGGATCATGAAATAACCCTAAGGATTGCTTTGAAAACCTTGAAGGAAAATAATTTATTTGGAAAATTTACTAAGTGTGAATTTCGGTTGCAACAAATTTATTTACAAACATATTATTTATAAAGATGGAATAACTATTGAACCTGATAAAACTAAAGTTTTATGGAATTTAAAAGACCAAAAAATTTCATAGATATTCATAATATTCTTGGATTAGTGGTTTACTACCAGTGGTTTATTGATAACATTTCTTGGTTATCGAGACCATAGAACAAGTTAACTATAAAAGGAGATATATTTATTTTGATAAAATATTGTGATGATTATTTCTAGGAATTGAATAATATATTGGTTAATGATCCAATTTTAGCCTTGTCCTTTAAAATTGGTGAATTTTTCATCTACAGGGATGCTTATTTTAAGGGAATTGGTTGTGTTATAATGCATAATGATCAAGTAATTACTTATAATTCATGAAAACTAAAACCTCATGGGAAAAATTATCCTACACATTATTTTGAAATAGATTACTTTTTCCCATTAAAAATTTATAGAAATTATTTATATTGAGTAAAGTGTCGAGTATATACAGATCAAAAAAGTTTCAAGTTTATATTCACTCAAAAAGAGTTATATATGAGGTTAAGAAGATGTCTATAACTGATTAGGGATTATAACTACACAATTCATTACCATCTTAGAAAAAGAAACTAGGTAATTGATTCTTTCAGTTATAAAGGTAATAAAATATAAACCATGTTATGTTTGGAACATGTCCCTTTGGTTAATGATTTGATAAATTTTGTCCATGAAATGTTTTATGATAGAACTTCCACTGTTTTGTTTCAAGTGTCAGTATAATCATATCGATCAAAATGAATTAATCAAACTCGAAAGGAGAATCATTTCTTACATAAAAATGTAGAATCTGTTAAGAATGTTAAGTTACCAAATTTTAGTGTTGATGAAGAAGATGTTATCAGATTTGAAAAAAGATAATTTATGCCATGTGATTCCCATTTGAAGAGAGATTTATTCAGTGAATCTCATAGTTTCATGTTTTTTTCATATTGGAATCCCAAATATGCACATAGACCTTCTCGATTATTATTGGTGGAATGAAATGAAAAGATATATTGTTTAATTTACCATTAGATGTTTGACATGTCAATAGGTTCAAGTAGAATAACAATTAATAAAGGAGATGTTTCAGTATTTTCCAATTCCAAAATGAATATACGAGAATATATAAATGGATTTATTTTTTTGGTATTACCAAGTAAATCGTGAAGAAATTATACTATTTGATTTATTGTTGATAAAAAAACTAAATCTTCACATTTCCTTCCCATTTGAGAATCTATGTCTTTAGACCATCATTCTCGATAGTTCCTCAAGGATATAGTAATGTTAAATTGAGTTTCTCCCTCCAATATATCTATATATGATCTTAGATTACCATATAATTTTTTGAAGGACCTTTATAAGTCATTGGGTACTGAATTAAATTTCAATATATCTTTTCATCCTCAACTTGATGGGAAGTCTAAGGGAACTATTTAGACCATGGAAGACAAGATTCGAGCTTGTTAAATGGATTAATAGTTAATTTGGGATCTGTAACATTGATTATTTTAATTTTCTAACAATAATATTGTTCATTCTAGTATATAGATGGAACCTTTTGAGGCATTATATGGAAAGTGGTGTTGGGATCTAGATTTTTATAATGAAGTAGGTGAAAGAAAGTTATTCATACCAAAATTGGTAGAAAAAATGGTTGAGAAGGGGATGATGATTCAGTAACATATGAGGATAGCTCAAAGTAGGTAGAAATGTTATACAAATATTTAGAGGAAAGATATTTCATTCAAGGTAGGTGATTATGTTTTTCTTAAAGTGTCTCCATAGAAAAGTCTTATTCATTTTGGAAAAAATGGAATCTAAGTATACATTTCATTGGACCATATCAAATCTTATAGAATGTTGAATATGCTTCTTACTGTGTAACCTTACCTCTGATTTCATCAAAGTTATATAATGTATGTCATGTTTCATTATTAAGAAAATATGTTCCATGCACATCTCTTGTTTTTATCCCTGAAGTAGCTTTGTTAGAAAAAAAACATTCATATGAGGATATTCCTATTAATATTCTTAACCATATAGAGTTAATGTTATATAGTAATTTTATTCACTATGTAAAATATTTGTAGAAAAACATATGTTTAAAGATTGAACATGATAATTAAAAATAAGTCAAGTTTAAATGTTTTCACAGGTTTAAAAGATGATAACGAACAAAGAATAATTCAAGTTAAAAATTGTATAGATTCATCATGAAAATAAAATGTGTTTTGTTTAAAGGAAATATATTATGAGAAAAAAGGATACTAAGAGGAAGTTTTCAACATTTAATGTATGTTTTATTATGTAATAGTTATGACCTAATTATCTAAAACTCTAAACTGAAAAGTTCTTTAAAATGAATGAAAATGAATTATTTTATAAAGATTTTATTTACAGATTGTTTAATTATAGATCATTATAAATATATATTATAAATTTAAAATTTAAATAAAATATTAAATTAAAACATACTAAGATACTTAATGGGGATAACTCAAATGGAAAAACCTTCTAAATCGAGAGGGGACACATTTTTATAGGAAAAAGGGTGGTCAAATTTCACTCCAATTTTATTATCCAAAATTTTATGCATAATAGACCCATTAAATATCTTATTGGGAAAAGTAGAATTAATAAAAATTGTTTTTATATTTATCTATTGTCTACCTACAAAATTTCAACATATTTTTCGATGTTTAGTGAAATATACATCCAAATTACTAAAAAAATTATTAATGGACTAAATACTCTTTGTATTCATCTTCTCTAATTTTTTTATGAATATATAGCCATGAAGTAGGATGAATATTGTTTCTAAAAAATTGAGTAAAATTACTATCATCCTCTTACATTAATCTAAATAAAATTTCATCTCAAAAAATTCATCATTTAAGGAGACAATCCCATATTTGAAAGTTTCTAAATTTGGGCATATATTCCAATTCCAGAATTGTGAGATTATTTTCTACCTAAAATTAATGGAATAAACTTTTATTACAGTGAGATGAAATTTAACCCATCAATATTGGAAGTGTAAAAAAATAATTTTTCAATTTGGTATAGTTTATAAAAAATTGGGCGTAAAATAAAAAACTAATTTAAAATACTTAAAATTCCAAAATTTAGCAATTTAACTAATTAAGCTAAAATTTTCACTAAAACCTAAAATGTGACAATTTTCCCTAAAATAGAACTTTAATGGGGTTAAAAACATTTATTATAGAATAAAATTTGTGAAATTATTATCTTCATTCGACATTCTAGTATGGTTTGTGATAAAATGGTATTAGAGTCAACCATATTGTAGATTGGGGTGTGTTTACTTGGTATAGAGACTTGAATCATCATAAAGAATTGTGTAGAGGGTATAGGGATGTGATTGGGAATATTTTCTTCACGTTTATCCTTGACTTTACATTGGTTTTTTTTATTTTTAGTATTTGTACTGAGTTTTATTTTGGATATCTTTGATGGATTTTAATGCATTGTGATAATATTTTGATCCAAAATGAGTCCACTAGTGATTATGGGGGTTTTTTGAGTTTTGGAGTTAAATTGGAGAAGGAAACAATGCTACATGGTTATTCTAAATTGGTTGTTAAACCATGTATACCCCATGTATATGGTTTTGGAATCATGATAGAGTGTAACACAAGGTTTTTCACCATTTAGTACCACATGCAACAAAACCATGCATAGTGTTGTCTCACCTCAATATTGTTTCCCTCGCCATCATTCTAGGTCGAGACCAATGGTGTAAACAATTAGTTTAGGGTTAATTAAGTATTTTTTTGATAAATTGGTGTCATTCAATGTGGTTTAATTTTTTATTTTCTTAGATTCTTTGTTTTTTCCATTAAATAATTTAATGTTGTATGTTTAAAATTTCGTTTTTGGGATAGAGAAAGGAATTTTATGAGGTGTTTTTTAACTCATTTATTAATGTTAGTGGAAAGATGCTTGGTTTTGTTTATAGAATATTGTTTTTAAATTTTGAAATTTATATTTTTTATTGAGTTATATAAAATTATTTGAATTTGTGTTGGATAATTTGAGTTTATTTTTATTTAAAATGAGTTTAAAGTATTTAATTTGGGTGAAATTTTTGTTTTAAGTTTGGAAATCAGAATTTGTGAAAGGTTGAGTTTTGAAAATTGGGTTTTATTAATTAGTAATTGTGGGTATTTCCAATCATAGTATTTTTTAAAATTTAATATTTAAAATTTATTTGGGTAAAAGTTTAGATTTTGTTTTGAAATGAATTTGGGAATTCTTTCATCATAACTGTGTCCTTATAAAATTTTTGGATTTTATAATGAAAATTTTATTAGTTGTTTTATTTTTGAAATGGGTTTTTCTTGAAAATTGAAAATATTGTGGTTTGTTTTAAGGAAATACATGTATTTGAAAATGATAGTTTTATTTACATGTTTATTTTGGTGAATGGGGTAATTTTGGTTCCCCCACCAGTTATAAGACCAATTATTTTGTTTTAGGGGCCTGATCAGTTGGGATCATATTTTTTGTTGGATTATTTATGCCTCCCATAAAGGTCATAGAGTAAGATATGGTGTATCTATTTGTTCATAAGGATAGCCCTATTTATATTTTAAGAGTGGTTTCTCTATACTTAGACTCTAGCTGGACATTGGATTGAGTGGTGGAGCCACGTTCTTTCATATCCTTGGACTCTATAGGGAACTTATTGAATAAGAATGGCCATTACCCAAAACATAGAGATATTCGGTTGTCTAGTGGGGATATAGTATCTAGTGCCCTGACCGTAGGGAAATGTGATATGAGTTTTGAGCATCTAACTATATTTTGAATTGATCTAGTGTGTTTTTGGGTAAATTTGTTTTTTTTTAATTTAGGATTTCCTGGTTTCCCTTTTATGGATGGTAAGGACTTATAGATTAGCATGTGGGACTTTTGGATTTTGTGGATGGTGTAGTATTTGGTGCATGTATTATTGTTTTAGTTTCCTTCTCTTGGATATTTGACTATCTTCTGGTGGTAAATCCTCTTGGAGGTAGGTTTATATATGGGTTGAACATGGGTGACCTATAAGTCAGTTATTCAATAAATATAATGGATATTTCCTTTTGGAAGTTTAGAAATAAATGATACTAGTTTTATGGGGTTTAATGTGGTATGTTGATTTGAGAGTAAGGTCCTAGTTTACCTATAGAGTGTGGGGACTCAGTTACAAGGTCCTATATATTCCTTGTTATAGATTGCATATGATTTTTTCTTCATGAATTTTATGGTTGATATGTGCATTTAGAATGTTGATGCTTTTATTTGAGGATTTTGATCTCCCATAGTATGTGGCCACCTTGGGTGTCAGAATGAGTTCCTTAATGAGTGTTCACATTTTCTGGATTTGGGTGATTCAAGGGAAATTATCGGAGATGAATTTTCATGTTTTATGTTGTAGTTTTGTGGTGTTCTCTCCTCTTATAACACCATTTATAGAATTTATAAATGGTGGGGAGAGATATGATCAACCCCTATACCTCTTATGATCTTGTTTCATGATCATGTAGTGTTTCTCTTGGAGAAAAATTATGGTTTTTTGAATATGATAATTTTGTTTCGATGAGTTATCAATGTTTGATTATTTTACCCCTAAGGTTATTTCAAGTAGTTCCACCACCCTTCTCACCTCATTCCCTGGGGTGTGGTTCAGTTTAGTTTCTAGATAAATAAATTTCTACTAAGGATTTTTTAGGGGTAGAAATTAGAATGGTGAGGATTTTTTCACACCCCGTGTCACTATAGATATATTTATTTTATATTAATTTAATCAATATTGGGTAAAATTTGGAATTTTATCAGTTTTTTCTACAAAATTTTATTTTTTTTTGGAAAATTTTGTTCTTAAATGTGGTTTGTGGATGCTATTTCAATGATACTATGTGGTTACCCTTACATTGGTAAGTTTTACATTCATTTTAAATGTGTATATATTTTTTTACCGGGTTAGCACATGGTTCATCTGAGTCTAGGGATAAATTGTGTGACTTCACCCTTTTATGGGGAGTCGCCGGACATATTTCTTATTTATAGTTTAGAAAAGTTGTGATATGTCTCTACAATTTGACGGAGTGGTTTTTCATGGTTGGTGTATGAATTTTTAAACCATGTAGAGTACATTTTTATCTAGCGAATCTTGGATGGTTAGAATAATATTTTTAAACCATGTATACTGTCTAGGTGTTAAAAATTTGGGTTTCCCCTTTTTACCATTCCTGATTTTAAGAGAGTTTTCCCTTTTTTACCTTGTCTGATTTTAAGAGGGTTTCCCCTATTTTTCCTCTCCTCCTTCTCGGCTAGGAAAAGAGTGGGCCAATGGGGGTTATACCTCCATTCCATTTAAATTTCAATCTTACCCCCTCTTTCTTTCTTGTAGATCACTCTAAGGTAATATATATATCCCACTTTCTTTACACTTCTCCACTCCCCTCTTACCCTAACTTCTAATATACTATCCTCCAACAGACCTAATCAATTTATATGTTTGATTTTATGGTTTCAATTGTTTAATTCGTAGTGGGGATTTTCTGTTAGGGAATTCTTGAGCTCCTTCAAGTCTTTTTGGAATATTTTACATTGTAGGAGATAACTTATACCTGTATTGTCATTAAACCAGGGTAGGTGTTTTTTTCATTTCCTTAGATTTTCATATCATTATATGATTTCGGATTTCTAAATGCATTATTTGTAAAATTATTCTTATGTATAATAGTTAAAATGGATCTAATAAATTTTTTAATGAGTTTTTAAATTGGAATAAATATTTTACATAGAATTTCTAGTGGTTCTTGAATTTTCAATTACTTTTATAATATTTAAATATGTTTTTTTAAAATGTGAATTTAACCCTATTTTGGGCATGAATTAAATTTTAAAGTGGTGTTTTGATCTTTTTTCAATTTTCTATGAAAATGTATTGATTATTTAATTAATTTCAAAATGGTTTAAAGTGAATTATTTTAGAAAATTTTTATAAATTGATTTAAAAATTTTTATTTTAAAGAATGGTTTGAAATGGAATTTCAACCCATTAAGAAATGACATGGAATCCTGAGTCCCTTTGAAGGAAGGCACATTTGGAACTATTGAATGGTTTTTAAATAATGTGGGTTTGTGAGACCCTCTTGAGCCCATTTTTTCAATTATAACACCCAAGGAGGATATTTCTTATAGTTTTTATATGAATTGTGGAATCAAGGACATGTTATATTTTTTTATGATATGATGAAATGTGAAAGGGGTTGTTTCTTATGAAGGTGTAAGAGGTGAGATTATATTTATTGCTTGTGATTAATATATGAATGTGATTTATCACCTCCTATTGATAAACTAAATAGGGATCCTAGTAATCATAGTAAGGGATGAGAGATATTTATGTATTAGCCTTGATTAGATGGACTAGATTCATTATGGTATGGAAAGGCCATAGGTGCGGCACACCAATGAATCCCGTAGAGGGAAGCTAGTTTGTTATATACCTAGTAATACATTGATAGGTCATTAGATGGTTTCAAATTGAGTATATCTAGGGTATCCTGACAAGATTTTCAGGATATTATCATTTTTAATGCATGCTTATCTTAGGGAACTTTCTTTCCCTTATGTTCCCTAGTTTGATTGTAACAAGGGCATCATGTGTCATTGATTATTTTGTGACATAATACTTTAATGATTTACTATTTTTTATGTATTTAAGTCATTTCATTTAAGAATTTTTAAAATGGGTAATTATAAAAATTCCTTTTAAAAGTGGGTTAAAATTATTTTTTCGATTATAAGGGGATAAAGTCCAGAGAAATGGTTTTTAATTGGTTGTTTTAATTCAATAAAATATTTGGGATTTTATAAATGGTAATGAAGGTAGTGTTGGTTTTTATGATCTTATATACTTAATAAATATATAACCTTTATTCCCTATTGTGTTTCAAACTATCATAAAGCGAAATTTCATTTGTGAGGAAACATCATGAAATATTTGGTGATTTTCTACTAGGATAGGTTTCTCTCATACCCTGCATACACCATTTGGAGTATGTATCTCTTATGGTCTCTTTCAAGTGACCTTACAACAATATTCTGGATTATGATTTTTAGGGTTTTCTTAAAAAATGGATTGGGATATGAATAAAAACTAACGGTAGATAGAGATGGAAGTTTTGGGTTTTATTTTATTTTTAATATTGGATTGTTATATATTGGTCTTATATACTAAATCCTATTTAGTTGTTTTATTTTATTCTTTATTCATGTGATGTTTTTTTTAGGATTCATATTATGCAATTTATCTTTTTTTATAGTGAATACTTTGATTGGATGATTTATTTCATTGATATGTAATGTATTCATAGGTTGAAATCATTCCCATGGATTTTTTCCTGAGACCATTGAACTAGTTTCAAGCTTTGGGTGATTTGGGACCCCACCCATGGTTATGTCATGGATCGGCTCAGGTGTGAAGAATCAAGGGAGGCCTAGGTTGGTTCATGATAAAAATGTTTATATTTCATGAAATAATATATAAATTCTATATAATATAACATATGAAAGATTACATAATGAAATTAATATAATTTTTTATTCTTTCTAAATTATAAATTTTTATTATTAGAATTTATTTATGAAATGTTCAGGTTTGGTTATCTCATGTTTTGGAAAATAAAAAAATTATTTATATGTTAAATTCCTTTTATTTTTATGTTTAGAAAATTGTTTAAGAGATTTTGATATTGTGTATTATTTATGTTTATCTATGAAACAACTTATAAGAGTTAGAGCCTTGAAATACATGTTATGTACGACCCCATAAAATTTATTATTCATTTACCTTGACCTCAGTTTGTTTTTGAAGTTATGAGCTTGAAAATAATTGTTGATCATAGTTTGTGCATACAAGATGTTAGTGATATCATAAATTTGATTATCTCTTGGGTAATGTATCTTTCCATATATAGACATGGGGTTGGTCCACCTACTATCTTAGAGGATAATTCTTATATTGAAAGGAGAATGGGGTAATATCTATATCGCTTCGGGCTTACTCATGTGAAGATTTTCAATCTCATTTAACTCTAAAATTTTACATTAAAAGTTCATGTATCATATGAATATGATTCACTCAGATATGTATGAATATGTTTATCTTATATATTCGGATGAGTATCACAAACTTTTGGGGTTTTTAAAGAGTTATATATTAAACTGTTTGAACACATTAATTTTGTTGTGGGAATAATGATTCTAAAATTAAAATGTAAGAACCATGAATACAAAAAAGTAATATAACATGAGAAGATACTGATTAAATAAGATGTTACAATTATGTTATGTGCATATGATGTATTTTAAATTGGTGATCATAAAAAGTAAATTCCCATAAATACTAAGTATGATATAACTTCCAAACAAGTACGTGTAAAATCATTATCATCCAATTGGGTAATTTAACACCAATGTGGGGTTCCCCTCAATTATCTAGTGTAAGGTATATAAGTAATGAGTGGATTAAGATTTTACAATTGGTTCATTTCATTCCAAATTGGGGTTCCCCAGGTATGTCCTGTCTTAGCTTGTTTTTTATGTTTGATTTGGGCAACACATAGCTTATAAACTCCAAGGTTTGGGATACCTGTGAAATAGAGTTAACTGTTTTTACATATAATGGATATAGACAAATATTTATCTACTCAACTATCCAAGAATCAAAAATATTTTTATTGGGATGAATCAAAGTCAAAATAACTAAATTAGTGATCTTTATGCCAAATTGGGGTCATTTATTAGTGAAATATGGATCCTGTCACACAAAATTGATATGATGTGAAGGGTCGTCATTTTTAGTGGGAGTAATATCATTAAAATTCCTTAATGAAATGATATAAAACATGATACAAACCAAATGATATGTATTTTTTGTATATTATGGAATACATCACATTAATCATTTTGATATCATTTATAAGTATGACCTATAATACAAATAAATATTAGTATCTAGGATTGAGAGGTGTTCTCAAGAGGAAACATTCATAATACCTTATTGTGAATATTATAGTGATAAATTCCACCAACACTAACTCATGGGTATTGGATACCTGGTATGTGTCACACATTTTCTATGACAAACAAAAAGTCATAGATATGAGGGAATTGATAAAGGGTGAATTAGATATTCATGTTAGTAATAGAGACAAAAATTTAACATTATAAGTTGGTACTTATGTTCTACGTATTCCCAGTGGATTAATCCTAAAATTAAAATATTGTTATTATGTTCCATCTAAAAATAGGAATTTTATTTCTGTATCTTGTTTGGGGAAGATGGGATTTCTAATCATTATTAAGAACAATAGTTTTTATATATATAATAATGAAATATGTTATAGTGTTCAGAATATATTTAATGGTTCATATATTCTAGATATTGATAATATTTTTTATTACATTTAGAATAATAATGTTAGGATTGATTCTAATTCAACCTAACATTGGAATTGTCTCTTTAGAGACATAAAAAAGAAATTAATTTAGAGACTCCATAGAGATAAATTGTTATAATTATTCAATTATGAAATTTTTGATACTTATAAAACATATTTATTGGAAAAAAATAACCAAATCTCCTTTTTGGGCCAAATGTTAAGGGGCTAGTGGACTATTTTATATCATACATAGTGATGTATGTTGACAAATTATTACATAATAAAGTAGTGGTATTACGTACTTTTTTTCTTTTATCGATGAATTTAGTCTGTATAGATATGTTTTTCTGATGAAGCACAAGTCTGAAGATTTTTAAAAGTTCAAGAAGTTTTATAATGACGTATAGAATCAACTTGTAAAAAGTATTAAGATTATCCAATATGATTGGGGTGGTGAATAACTGATCCAAGAATTCACAAATAATCTGAGAGATTGTGGAATTATCTCACAAACCACTCCTCACATAACACAATAATGGAATGGTGTGTGTGGGAGGAGGAATAAGACCTTTTTAGACATGGTTCCATAAAAGATGAGTTTATGTGACCTTTTTATTTAATTCTTGGATTATGATTTGGAGACAGATACATTTTTACTAAATTGAATTACTTCTAAATCAATCATGATGACACCATATGGGATATAGAATGGGAAGCATCTCATTATATATTTTATGATTATTTTGGGTTTAAAATAACTTATATGATGATTGAATTCTAACAAGATATTCTCTAATTCCAAAAAAAATTCTTATTTATTAGTTATCCCAAGGAAACATAGGGATATTAAATCTAAAATTCTATTAAACACAAAGTATTTTTAGTTTGAAATTTTATTTTACATGTATAGAAACACATGGATTGAGTATTAGATAGGAATAAATTTCAACCTGGGTAATTTGAAGACCAAAAATTAGAAATGTGCATGGGGTTGAAGTTGAGCATGCTCCCAAAATATGGTAGTAACACTTACTCAATATACACAAGAACATACAAGGTTTGTAAGGATTTGTCAAGAACTCATGATACATGGATTTATTGTGGACAATGATGATCAATTAATGTTCATGGTAGATGAATTTACTTCCTGCAAAGGGCCTATTGAGTTTTTTTATTCCAAGAAATAGTTAAAATTCATGGAATCTAATATGGGCTCCATATACACTACATATGTTTGGAACTTAGTTGATGCACCTAAATGGTTAAGACCCTTTAATATGAAAGTGTTTTTTCTAAAATAAAATGGGTATGTAAGGTAGAGTGTTTACCTATAAATAATTCATGTTTTAAAAAGGATACAAAAAAATTTGGGGTATTGACTATGAAGAGAAATTTTCACCTATTACAATGATAACATCCATTCATATTTTTCTAGCCATGGCAGATCATTTTAATTATGAGATATATAAAATGGATATAAAAAATTATTCCCTTAAGGAAAATTTAGTTGAGGACATATATATAATACAGCATGAATATTTCGAATTTCCAAATAAGACTATTAAGGTATGAAAGATGCAATGGTACATTTGCAGACTGATAAAAACATCTCAAAGTTCAAATATCATGTTTGAAGATATAATAAAAAAAATTCATAAATAATGAAGATGTTTCTTGGGAATATAATTGGGTTAGTGTGAGTGTAGTAGTATTTTTGATATTATTTGTAGATAGAATAATACATATTGGAAATGACATCTCATTACATCATTCTATAAAGGTATGGCATAATAAATGTTTCTCAATGAAAGACATGGGTCAAAACACCAACATTCTGGGTATAAATATCTAAAGAGATATGTATAACTAGTAACTTGGACAGAGTAAAAATTATTATATTGGTAAAGGTATAAAGTGGTTTATCATAGAGAACTCCAAGAAGTGGTCTTTACCAATATTTCATTGTATGAATCTAAGGAAGATTTTGAGTCCTTATAAAGGGTTAGAAAGGATGGATATGATTCCTTATGTATCCACTGTAGGAGTTATCATGTATTCCATGTTATGTATTCATCACGATGGCTCATATTATTATAGAAAAAATAGTTGATAATAATCCAATCCTTGAGATAATCACTGGCTTTCTATAAATAATAATATCAAATAATTAATAATTAATAAGGATATGTTATTGGTCTTTGGAGGAGAAGATGAACTCTACATAAAAGGTTACATAGAATATATTTTACAACACAAAAATGATAATATGATATATAAATATGGATTTTTGTTTTACCAAAATGGTGAATCAATTATTTGGAAGTTATCCAAGAAAGACACTATAGTATACTTGGAAATAGAGGCAGGGTACATCGATGTATCTGATGTTATGAAGGAAAATGTTTGCATCAAGAAGTTTGTTACTAAACATGGACTATTTAATATAATTAAGGGAGAAATTAAGATATATTGTGACAATAATGGGGTTTATATGCAGGATAAGGGACCCTAGTCCTTTAAAGAGACTAAATACATCCATTAAAAATGAAATATTATATGATAGATCATTGCGAGGGGCGATGTAAATATTAGTTGGGTGACAACATATAAGAATATATGAAACCCATTGATGAAACCATTAATATAGTAGAAAATGAGGGTTATATAGAATATTTTTGTATAAGACACATGAGAGAATAGTTTTAATGGTTCTAAAATGTAGCATTTTTTTAAAAATAAAGGAAATCTCCAATTATCATTCATTCATGTGTGTTGCAATTTATTTTACATGACCAGTTGAATGATAATATCCCTTCAAAGTGAGACTTTAAATTTTACCTAATCGATTATCATCATAGAGTGTTATGGGTTGTGATGATATATTAATATTATTATGAATACAATATTTTAATTGTTGTAAATAGTTTTATATAATAGATAAAGAGTAGATTCATGTGGTAATAATTAGATATGGGTTACTTGTATTGAACTACCAAAATATATCTCATGGAATGTTATAAAATCAACAATATACTTAGGGTTGAATACTTATCATCAATTCTTCTTACCTAATTTTGGAGATTACTCCTACCATGAGAACCTTTATATCTTTATACCCTACTTATAGATTTTTTAATTTTGTTGATCATATCTTTAGTTTGATCACAACCAAGATGGGATTTTTATGCTTATATGAAAAGTAAATACATGTGGCCCTTGATTTAATTAGACTGAGGAAATGCATGTCCGTAATTATTCTTGTCACATATTTTGTGTTCAACTAATTAGATAAGGTTATTGTGATGTACTCATCTTTGTGAAGAATTACATGTGATGTATTCATCAAATTTGTTAATATTTTTCAAAGAATCATGAAAATATGAGCTTACTATACTCAATTGATATGTTCCATATGTATTGTTAATTAAATTTCATGAAAATATGGATTATATAGGTATGCTTATGAAGTATATGATACATATTGTGGGGTAAATATGTGTATAAACATATGAGTATGTTTAATGGAGATCACACCAAACCTCTTAATATCTTGAGTAGCATTGATGATTTTCTAGAGGCTAATATTATCATACATTTAGGAAATACGTATTTCATATTTTTTTTTAATTCCCCTAAGGCTTATGGGGGAACACAGATAAGCCCTTGGATAAGGATTAACTTTTCTAAAAAGTTTTTGTTCCAAAATAAAGATATTTTAATGAAACCATATTCAAAAGTGTTTAGGATGGATTGATAAAGAGTTGTGATGTTTTTCATAAATTCTTTATGAAATTTTAGTGAAAGTGAGGGATTGTTATTAGTGAACATAAAATCCATTCATGTGATGCATATATAATACATTAATAAGATGCATGTACACTTGAGTTGTTTCATGTGAGCTGGATTTGTTGCAAAAACCACTTCATCCCAAACAGTTTATCATCAAATAGAAACCAAATATTTAGTTTAGTTATGGAATGAAAAATCAATAAAGGAGTCAAATGGGTTAACTGAAATATGATATAATGGATGGTATCCATGAAATGAAACCTAATATATTATGATAATATCCAACACTCTTCTTTCAATGAAGATAATTGAGGATGGATATATAATAGGTTGTGATACTCTCTTATTAGCGTGTGAGATATTACTGATCCAATTTTGATACTCTATTATTCTTAAAACATCATTTTTCATATAGTAAAGGTTATGGTACCCATTTTTAATTTTTTTAATCCTCATGAAACATTCATGGATCCAATGTATAGTGTCTTCCCCTGGAGAAAGTAAGCTTTATTTAACTACTCCTCATGGTCATCATCAAACAATTCTCTTTCAAAGGCAGACAATGATGATAAATACTGTAATAGTTGAATCATATGTATTTTATATACTCTATTTTTTTATGATAATTAACATTTTTTATTCCTTGGAAATATATTTTTATATTTATAGGTTTACTTTCATTACCAATGATTAATTAATGATAAAATGAAACCCATCAACACCATATGACTATTGTATTATATTATCAACTATATATAGAGAGTTGGTGATAAAACATAAGGACATAGATTTTACACTATAAAACCCCATATTCTATCTCTTCAGAAGTATAAGGAAACTCTTAGGGGAAATGATATTTCTAGTGCACTATATTAGTGTAAACTGGATGAAGGGAATCTAGCTATTGATCATGGTTTCAAAATATTGGGATATATTGATCAGTTCGTGAAATTAAGTATCTAATTAGATAATAAATTGTATTTTAATATAATTTATCATATTTACCACTAATTTTATCCTTATTCATCAAATTTTAGAAAAAAAATACAAGTTTCTTGATAAAATTTTAAATATCCTTCATCAAGCTGATAAGGATTGGTTGAAAGATATTTATCCACCCATAATGGTGAAATGATTGAAAGAAAAGGTTGAAGATCCCATACAAAATATAAATCCAAAGGATCCTTTATAATATCCTTCAATGGGAAAAATTATTTAGAGGAAAACAAATTAATATGAGGCTATTTCATTCTTATATAAAAATAGTGGACATGGGAAAGGAAATTATAATTAATTGAAGAAAATGAAAAAAATTTCATACACTTAAAGTATCTTCATCATGTTTATTTTAATCTATTGGGTATTATAATAATACATGCTTACCACATAAATGAATCTATATATAGGAACCAATCCATAATAGAAATATTATAATGTGAACTCAGAAGAAGCTGAGAAATGGTGATTCATATGTTCTCCAAGTGGAGGACATAACCTTTGATTGAAAAAAAACAGATTGATTCTAGTTTGTATTGAGTTTTCTAAAATATTTATCTCAATTTACATTCATAAATAATGAGACATTATTTTATTTATGGAATAATTATTTTTATGGTTTTTCAGTACATTTTTTTAATTCACTTATACTAGAATCACCCATATTCAACCAATAATAATGATGAATATAAATTATAAGGCTCACACCTAGTTATGGAAAGATAATTGTTTTTCAAGTAAAACTAAATTTTGTTATAAAAAATATACTCAAAATATTATTTAGTCTCTTTGTAGCTAAAAACACATTAGGATTTTCTTACATAGATTTTTATTAAGTTTTAGAAAAATAATCCTTTATAAGTAATGTTATTCTAAAAATATTGTAGAGTGTATTCAATAAGGAAAAGTGAACTATTATAATAAAATCTGAAGGTAGATTCATATACTAAATTAAATTCCTTTAATAAAATTTAGTCATGTTAGAAGAAAGTAATGAGTTCACTTGGTGGAAGATGATTGATCCTCTAGGCTAGTATGTTAGTGTATGTCTTAATCAATTATTCATTGATCATTAAGTATAGAGTCAAGGTTTTACTAAAATCATATTACCTTATTCACATCTCAGATTTGGTGATATTATAAGGTAAATAAATAAGGATTCTCATATATATATATATATATATATTGAAATTTTTTCATGATTCTTTTCTAGATATGTTTTTCAAATATCTATATAAAAACTAACCACATACCAACTATATTGTCTAATGGATACCATGTATGTTATGATATAAAGATATTACATTATTTTACAATATCATGTGTTTCGATGGGATCCATTTTTAAATATGGGGAAAGATTCAAATACCCATCATGTAAAAATGAAAATTGCATCTCAGTTAATTATCTTTTAGCTAATAATGATATTAATCTCCGCAAGACAGAAAGATATTAATCATACCAACTAAATTTTTATATGAGAGGAATATATTTTTGATATTGTGGGAGGGATTAATATTTTAGTTAAATCTTGGATCTAGGTACAAAATTCGTCAAAATAATGATAAACATTAAAAGTTTTTGAGGGAGGAATTTTTATAGTGACACATACTATGTATAAAGGTTAAAACTATAGTGATAGTTTTAAATTCACCATGGAATGTGATATATTATTTTTTAAGAATATTGAATACTATAAAAAGTAGTAAGTTGTAACAATATATGATTGACATGTTATTATAAATACAAATACGGGTTCCATATACTGTTAGCCCAACTAGGTCAAATATCATTATAGGGGTGAATTCGGGTATGAATAATTTAATCAACTGCCACTTTGGATCTTATTTTATTGTTAAAAAAACTCTTCTCTCCCTTTCCTGTAGCAATGAATGAACAAAAATGAAAAAATGTTAGATACACAACAATTTTACTTGGTTCACCTGCACTAGCCTATGTCCAAGGAGCGTATAAATGAAATGTCCCTATGTACTAAATCCCCTAAATCACATTTTTCTTACAATATTCGGAGTGTACTCACTATCCCGCCTTGTGTACATCTAATCATAATTTGAAACCTTACCACTATATCAACTAAAGTGTTCTCACTTATCCTTCAAATGATTC
The DNA here is from genome assembly GCA_963277665.1 of Viscum album. NCBI lineage: Eukaryota > Viridiplantae > Streptophyta > Magnoliopsida > Santalales > Viscaceae > Viscum > Viscum album. Next base: position 625,121,561 of record OY728134.1, on the reverse strand, counting down.
TTATTTTGATAACTTGGATCAATATTTTTTACACCTAATTTAGTGAATCATTATGGTTCACTTTCATTCACTTGATAAGTACCCCTTTACCACATAATTACTGGGAAAACCATTATAGGTTCACAAAACTTTTTATTTTTCACAACCTTTGCAAAACTTCTGTGCAACTCTACCAAATCACACAAAAAATTTCTATTTTTTCATTGAACTCCCATCTTGCACGCAACATTTGGATTTTTTTAAACTCCCAACTTCTACACAACTTGTTAATTTTCATGAATCTCCCAACTTCTATGAAACTTTTGGATTGTCATGGAACTCCTTTGGTATTATATACAAAATTCTCTATTTTCTCATGAAATATACTTATTGAACACAAGAAACATATTCATGAAACTTCTTATGGAAATTATAGAATTGATATTATCTAGGGGTTGAGCTATTGAAATGAGAGGGATAGAGACCTATTTATAGACATGACCTACCTTGACTGAAACTACATTGTGCACCTTCCACTATGTGTGTAACTTCCTTAAAGTGTTGGCCTTTACATTTTGATGTCTTTTTTGGCGTGTAACACCATCTCTAATTCACAAGAATGAGAAACTCTTCATGTGTCACATAACTCTGACTTTCACACAATTTCATAACATTCAGGCAACACTAACCTTTGCATCCATTCCTCTATCTTGAATTTTTGTTAACAGAACTAGTCAACAATCTTTTTATAACTCCACAACTGATCTTGTCAACCTTATTTTTCAACAAACATAGTCAACCCTAAAACATTTCAAAGTTACCTTGATGAATTTTTTCCCAACACATACCAAGATTCATTTTGTATTTTGGTGGTTGATGTAAAGATGCTGGTGGGTATTCAGTAGAAACTATACATAGATGGAATAAGAGATATACCACTAAAGCTCGACTAGTTATTCCAAACCATTATTCTTAAATCCATATGAATTATACTATTCATATTTATTATGATACATATATTATGTATCTAATGTTAAGACCATAGACCTTTGGAGAAAATTTATGTAACATGTTTATTTGATGTTACTAGAAATATTTCCAACAAAAAAGAATGATAATATAGAATGAAATATTTAAATATCCATTTATGGGTCCAAATAAAAATATTGATAATAGTATATTCATTTGAAACGAAATGTTTTTTGAGAAGTACTTAAATGGTTTATGGGATAACTACAGCTTTCCAAGACAAGTATGTCTACAAATATATGGAGAATAACTAATTTGACTTATGGTTATAAAAAACTAAATAATTTCACCAAAATGAATTAAGTAGTAACCCAAGTTCAATGGAATGTGATCTACTAGTTTTGATCGAGGTTTACTAGTACACAGTTGACATTGAATTGAAAAATACAAGATGGTATAATTTTACTAAATTATTTCAGTATCACATGGTATTCTTATGATGTATAGAATACATATTCCTAAGAGTACTTTGGAAATATATCTCACATTTCATGAGATGTACATAGGTTTTATTTTTCTTATGAATAAAACATATATTGAAAATATCAAATGAGACCAGGAGAAATACATGGGATAAGAGTCAAAACTATCTTACAATTATTAAAAAATAAAAACTACATGAGTTTTTGAAAATTAGAGAAATGTGAATACTAGTATTCATGGATATAAAACTAGGCTTCTTTAAGATTAATTTCATCTAGAATCTTAGTAATGTTAATGTAATGTGAAAGGGTAAATCCTATAACAACTAGTATTTTTTATATCAATATTCAATTCAGTATGTTGTGTTTTATGATGTATATTAATAAACATGTTTAAAAACCTTTTTTCAAAATTCTGGAAGTTATACCAAAATAGTAAAATTCAATCATATCATGAAGAATTTTAAACTATGGTATTTTTCAATATATCAGGAATGAATAATGAAATATACTTATTAATATCATTTATTGAGGGATTTTATCATAATAATAAGGTCACACAATGTAGAAAAAATATGGGTAGTGCAGTGGTCTAAACCGATATAGTCATACCTTATAAGAAACATGTTTACCACGTGAGACTAACCAATAGTGTGTTATTCATTTCCTTTAGTGAAAGTGGGAGTCTGTTGAAGTTAGTGTACTAGAACCAAATATTTTGTACCCTTGATTAATGAAATATTCATAGTATTTAATAATAATTAATTAATTATCACTTGATAATTTTTCATATGTGTGAAATCTATGTGATAATATCCTTGGGGTACTTATTGCATTGAAAAGTTGTAGAATTTATATACTATGAGGAGAACCTAAAAGTGTTGCGATAGTATTCTTAAATATATATTATATATTGAGATGATATCATTTGACAAAACTTAAGTGATATAGGATATTAGGGGTGGATACTGATAGGACATTGAGATACCTTATCATGGTTTATGCCCTTGGTGATCTTCAGATTATGAGATTATAAAAACATGACTAGCTAGTAGGAAATACACATTTATATGTGTCATTGGATGTTTGCATCTTTGTACTTGTGTAATAATCCTTATACATTAATATTATTATTATTGCATTTCATGACTCTACTTTTTTGATGTATTGATGAAAACTATGATGATATATTCCCCCAATGGGTAGGATACATTAGGTGAGTCACAACATACATTGAATTATAAATAATATGAGAAAGGATTTTTCACTTCTATTCATTAGTTGAATTTGATATCTTATTCCCTTTAATGGAAATAGAACTGCCTTATTAAATTCATATACATGTCATTATATTAGCATGATCAATTTCAGAAATTCCAAGAAAGAGACATCAATCATATAGGTTGATGACACTAACATGAAACCTATTTGGATAGAGATATTGAGAATAATATATTATATTACATATTGTATGTTTTTATGTGTTTATTTTCATTGCACCATATAACTTATTTCTCTATGGGTGACATGGAATGATTCTATATGCCAACCTTGGACATTAAGTAGTGTTTCCTAATTCTATGAAGAAAGGGGGATAGAGGGGCACATACTAAGTGTATCCATAACCTTGGTAAAATTATATATGAATTGAACATGTTGGATAAATATTATTCTTCTATGTAGTTTAAAAATTAATCAGGTTTAGTTGATTAGATATACTTATTCACCATTTATTTGAGAGAATATTAAGTGAGTTGAATATTATATAAATCTTTGTTTCACAAGGTAGTTATTAATTACAAAAATGTATAACTTTTATTCTGGTTCATTGGCATGGATATAAATATTATTTTATTTGGTTATGAGAATAGTTAGTAAATATTTATTTATTATTTCAGTGAATATATTGCGTTCACTTTTTGGAAAATAATACATTAATATTTATTTAATTAATAAATAGTCATTACTCAATGTTATACAAATATCAAGGAGGATAGGCTGATCGAGTTTAATGGTCTAGTTGGAAATGATATATTAAATATCATTTCAATAAAAATTTATTTATTTATTTACCAAATGATATTTATTTATCTATTGGTGATGTGTATTTAATGTAAATAATAATAGAATTTATATTATTATTAGACGTGGGGTTTACTAAGGAATAAGGTATTAGAAAGGAACTATGTGTAATTATCAACTCTAGCCTAGATTTATAAATGCCTAATTATATCACCTTTTCGGGTTGGGTGTTGATTGTGCATAACAAAAAAAAGATAATTCTCTCAAACCCTAAGATAGAAATCTCCCAATAATATGATCAAGAATAAGAGAGATGGTCCCCCTACATACTCTATAAACTCTATGAGAACCCAAAAAATACATCATCCATGAATATATTCTTATTGTGAACAATTAATGATGCTTCAAGCAATTAGGATTGAGTGTACTAGAACCCGGTGATTCTATATGGAAGGTCCAATAATTTGGGAGCACATATGGACCATCACTAGAGGGATTATACCCTTTTATCATACCTTGAAATAATGATACTATGAATGTGGTCAACTGAATAATAAATTAATAAATAATTATTGGTATAGTTAATTCTTAATCCATTTATAAATTAATTATAAATTAAATTTTGAAAGTATTATCTATCTTAGTCTCAACATTCATTATTGATATTCTTCATATTTGATTTGTTGTTGATGATGTAAATATTCATGTATATTGCATCATATTCATTAAATCCTGATATAATATGAGTTGAAAACTATCCAAAAATGTTCTTATTTTGTGCCCAAAACTTTCACATGATGCTCACTCAACCTCTATATTGATAATAAAATATTGTTTTTTTTGTTACAACCATTGTAGTTCTTCCAGGATTGTCATTTTTTGGTGTTGAAATAATTATCTTGGTGAGTATCTTTGATGTCTTGATTTTAGATTTAGGTCTAAAATGAGAAATTGGATCTCATATTCCCTTTTATCAATTATTTATTTTCTTTTTGTTAACTTTATGCAGGTAAAAATTGTTATGGTGGTGAGAATTTACACACTACAACTTCACTTCTCCTTATTATTTTATTTATTTTTATCACCTTTTTCTTATTTTTTTATTTTTCTAGAGTTTTTTGTGTTTTGGTGACCTATGGTTATGGATTGATAAAGGTCACAACGTGATCAAGATTCATTATGTCCTGAAGTCTAGTTTTATTTTTTGGGTAGTAAGGAGTCACATTGTGGCGTAGCAGCATCACAATGTGATGGATGTCATGGAAATCGTGAAAATGGATTAATTTCGATGCATAAGAGAATCTCCCCCTCATACATAAGAGTCTATAATCTTGTGAAATAATCAAAATGAGGGTCATGATATGACGAGGGAAGGTTATAACACACTATTTTTTAAAGAATAAAATTCTTGATAGATTATTGAAAACACAATATTGATTTCAAACTGACCACGATATAAATATTATTATTTAAATCTGACTTTTATAACCTAGTCATTAAAATTGATGGTATGAATATTAATAAACACATTATAAAAAAATTTATAAGTGTTTAACATAATTAAAATAAATTTATAAATAAATAATAAATGAGTACTCAATTTTTAGTAAAAAAAATTATTCTTGAGAAATACATTTTCTTCAAAAATTGTTTTTATTGACTTTTATGAGTGCATATTATAAATAATTTTGAACACTTTTATAAATTTAATATGATTAAAAGGATATAATTTTTTAAATAATCTTAACAAAATTATCATAGGGTGAATTTTTTTTATGTTTTTGAAAAGATTTATTATCCAATAAATAGTGAAAAATACCTATTTTTAAAACTGTCATTTTTTTCATTGAATAAGTCCCATATTTATTTTAATTTGATTCTAAATTGACATAATTATTATTTACTTATAAATAATAAAAATAATTACATATTAATAATCTTTATACTTTATTTAGTTATAAGTTAATTTTTGGGCTTAGAAATGTTTTTTTAATTGGTTTTCATTGAGTTTTATGCATTTATACTAAAATGAGTTTCTGCTACTTCTAGAAATAGAATCTTATAATATTATTTTGATATTTTTAATGTAAAAAATTATTATAATTTTATATATTCAAATTAATTTTCGGACATTATAAATAGTAACCATTGTAAATATTTGTCACCTTAGTAAGATAGGTAAAATTACGTTAAAACTATAGAGTAAAACATTAAAATCTCTCCAAAACAAGAGTTTATCCTATTGGAGAATTTTTTTTGCCAAATAAATTTTAAAGGATTTAAATAATCTTTTTAAAAAAAATATTTTCAAATTGGGAACCCAATCTTGACTTTTTTGAACATAAGTTATATTTTATTGAACTTAAAAATAATTTTTCAGTTTTTTCATTTAATGGAATGGTTATGACATTCCATTTTGTTTTGGTTTAATCCAAAATTCTAAAAGAATATTTATTTATTTTATAAAAAAATAAAATTTGAAAACAAACTTATTACATTATTTCAAGGTGATTTTTGTTTACTCACAAATCAGACATTTTCTAAAAAATAGATTTTTATGATTTTTTATTCTTATATTAAAAGTAATGCATGCCACCTATAGAAATCAAATATGATAAAATGGATTAAAAATTTTGAATTATAATATTAAAAAACTTTATAATTCCCCATATATTTTTGGTCATATAATTATGTTATCAAAGTAAAAAAAAGTTAACTTGTCACGTTTAAGGTTAAAATGGGATTAAAGTGGTTTAATTAGAAGACAATGCTCAAAATATATTCAGAAATTTATTGAATATGATTTGTTCAGTTTATTTAGACTCTGTCACATATTAAATTATAATTTTTGGTTCCTCAATTCCACTTTACTTGATTATTATATTTATATTATTTAATCTTTTTTTGTAATTTCATTTGTGTCATTTACCTCCCTTATAAAAGGACACCACCTCTCATCTATTATTCGCACTTAGTGAGCCTTCTATATTATAAAATACCTACCATAATAACATATTTTAGTCATTATACACATCATACACCTTTTATTATTTCCAAAATACCATCCTTTCAAATCATAATTTGTAAGAAAAAAGTGGGTTCTCTCAACGAAGTAGTATAACTCTTAACCGGGAAACTTGAATTTATTGATTCTTATAAATCACACATATATATATCATATACACTATAAAATAATTAATTATATATATTAAATATACTTAATTTTTATTATTTTGATGGAAGAACCATTTTCCACCACATTTTCATCCATTCAAAAATGATAACATCACTCGTTCAAATGTGTGGACTACCACCACCATAAAGCGATGTGTTTTTTTTCATCACCATTTCAAATTGATGGTTATAATTATGGGTAAAATTAATATATATTATATTTATTAAATTATTATATTTCTTTAAAGTTTAATTATTAATTACTTTTCATTCATTCCATCCATCAGAAAGTGGAAACAATAATCGTTCGTATGTATAAACTAGCATCTCTATGTAGTGATTTAATTAATTTTTCATAACGGCTTCATATTAATAGTTATAAAAGTGTATATAATGATTAAATATTATAATCATGACATTATTAAAATTCGGTAGATGATTTAACCCTTACCAAAGTTTAAGGACTGGGACTACTGAACAGAAATATTCATGAAAAACAAAGTATTTATCACCCGGAACAATGATTTTAATAAAGATTTGTTAATAAATAGGTGATAGGATGTTATAAATAAATCATAAATTTTATTTTATATATTATTATGGTTATGTAATATATTTATAAAAAGTTTACATTTATTATAGATTAGGTTCGAACATTTACTAAGCAAGACAAGACTTGAGGTAAGGGTTTCTCAGCTCACTTTTATTTCTATGAGACATATACCATATTCACCAATTTTATCGTTTTTGTGTTGTATATACTAGAGCTGAATATATATTGTAATTATTTTCATTAAAATTATGTTGATTTATATATCCATATAATTTTCTCTCTTTTATGTGGTTTTGATTGTTGGATTACCAAAGTTGTAAGGGTTCTTCATCTTAATATTGTTTCATCGAGACATGATTGATGTTATGAACCAATTTATATTTATGATGTGTATATACTACCCATTTGACATGTTATATCATGAATCTCTTTAATTTCATTATATTTAAATTTTCATTTTAATTTATTCATTTATTGGGATTACGATTCATAAGTTACCAAATCAGTAAGGTTTTTGTGTTTCGATCCCATTTTAATTGGGATTATTTATGCTTGAATTTATATTGAGGAAATTTTTTCACTACTGTAAAAGAAGGTTATACCAACGGTTAAAAACCGTTGGTATAGACTAGAAAACCGTTGGTATACCATATACCAACGGTTTTCCAAACCTTTGGCTAGTAAGCTGTGAGGAAAGCCTTATACCAACGGTTTGATCCAAACCGTTGGTATATGGGTTATATAAATTTAACCCAATGTATACCAACGGTTTATAACCATTGGTAATGAATTTGATGAAGTCTTATACCAATAGTTTTAAACCAATGGTAATGTGATTTTCAGGAAAACCTATACGAACGGTTTAGAACCGTTGGTATTGGTTTTCTAGAAACACCTATACCAATGGTTATAAACCGTTGGTATTAGATTTCCAAAAATCCAGACACCTATACCAACGGTTTAAAACCGTTAGTATAGGTTATTCCAGAAATACAGAACACCTATACCAAAGGTTTTAAACCATTGGTATAGTGTTTTTCCAAAATCCCAGCACCCTTATACCAACGGTTTATAACCGTTGGTAAAGAGTTTTTCCAGAACTACACACAGCAGCCCCCCTCCCTCCAGTAGCCCCTCCACTGTACACCTGCATACAAACATGAAACATACTTGGAAATAGATTTTTCAGCTCATGTAAATGAAAAATCCATTTTCATGAAAACCCATTACAAAACCATCTCATGTTATGCAATTACATGAAAATGGATTTGTCAGCTCTCCCATGAACCAACATTTTCAAAACCAAAATGAACATGCTGTACTATCAATGTAAACTAATTTTAAAACCCAAATCACTAAACTAAATGACAATTTAGAAACACACAACATCCAATATCTTATCACCTCAATAATACTCCTTAGCATGAAATATTGTATAAAATAATTTTACTGTAATATTAATAAGTAATGATATATTGAATGTGAACAACTAATTGATACAAGAAATAAAAGTTGGAACAAATAATTTGCACATTATTAATGATATTAACCTTCAGTTGAGGTCATTAGTAATGAGAAAATCTATAATCAAATGCATTATGAAGATGAATAAAACCTGAATGTGCGAATATTATAATGTGAGACAGAATAAAACATGATAAAAAATCATTAGTTAGAGATTCCAAGCAAAATAATGACCAAAAAGAGAGAAATAAACAAATTTGGCTTGCTTCAGATCTATCATTGATATATTACATGGGGCCGATGAAACATAAGGCTTTATTAAGATCGTAATGTGATATTAGACCACTAGATTGAAGAAACCAATGATTTTGGTGCTTGGTTGAGATAGAAATAAGATCTATGGTGTGATAATCAAACTGTAAGAACCCAATTCCCCATTTCCATGTATGGATTTTGTATTCGGGTTTCTTTGAGGAAAATATAAAATTGAGGAATTTTGATGTACAAGCCATGTACTTCAGTGTACACACCATGAACATTGATGTCATATCCAGACCACGTACAGGTTGTGTCTCAGCCATGTACCAAGTCATGTTGTGTCGTGGTCATGCCTCCTAAGGTGAGGCCCAGTAAAAGCTTATACACAGTGTGTATTGTTAAAGGAAATGTCGTGTATTTTATTTTTTATTTAATATAAGGGAGAGGGGTCAAGTCTCATTTACAGAATTAACTTCTTTTGACCATGGTTCATCCAAGTTCGGCCAGGAGCGACAATTTTTCTCTGAGCCACTGATTCTCCAATCAATGTCCAATCAGAACTCTGGACGGTGCATTGAGATCCCACCAATGATTTCTCCCTTCACCTTAATCTTATCCTCCTGATTCCTCTCCTCATTTTATAGATATAGATTTGATAATTTATGAATCTTTTGTGTATTTTCAATGATCTAGGATGAATCAAGATCCGATATTCAACAATATTGTTCTAATGACTACGAGGTAGGTGGGTTGTGCCTATATGTTGTTTTGTCAAGAATTATATGTGCCTAAAACTCATATACCCATGTTTTTGGTATACATGACTTGGAATTACACCGTGATTATCATATGATATTAGTTTATTAGGTTATTAAGGTTATTTCTTTGAGATAGGGAACCACAATGTTGTGTTTCCCTTGATTAATTTGTTAGAGAAATTGGCCCACGACACCTTAGATGCATACTGCTTTCCATGACTTTTTTTGTTTAGGATGGATTATTGATTATTAAAAAGCGATGTGATAGTAAGATTACATGAGGTGATTTGATTATTATTATACCATGTAATAGTTAGATTAGATGAGGTGTGTTGATAACAGTCTGCGATATAATAATTTAAATTAAATGAGGTACTTATTTTTACCTGTTAATAGAATAATTACTTATGATACATGTGGGTGAGATTGTGATGTGTCTGAGGGAGAGACTATGATGCTTGAGGGAGAGGATGTGTTTTTTTCCTGAGGTCAAGACAGTGACATGCGTTTAGGCAAGATATTGATGTCTCCAAGGAAAGTTTTAGCTATTCTTTACTTCAATATTTAATGGTTTTTAATTTATTTATACTATGTTTACTTTTGTACCTTGTTTTTATACATGTATATTCACTAAAATGTGGGCACAAATCTTGTGGTGGATGCCTACTGGTATTATGTCTCACAACCAGTTTGGTTCATGCTTTGGGACCAAGCAGATTGCACTGAAAAATCCATTTTCATTTTCATGAAAATAAAAAATCTATTTTCATTTGTGACTTGTGCGTGTCAAAAATTACCCATGGATTGTTTTCCTAAAGTTTCAACAGAATCTGAATGCGTTTGGTCAGTTTTCGGTATGCCGGTAGTTGTTTTCACTTAAAATCATGTCCATTTCAAATAACAGTGACACTGTTTGAGTGGTACCGGCCACACCGTGCCTCAGATTGAGGCAGGGTTGACTCGTACACGACACAAATGACCCATGTATACTTTTCCTAAAGTATCAACAGAATTCGAATGTGTTTGGTCTGTTTCCCGTATGTTAGTTGTTGTTTTTACTTAAACTATTGTCCATTTTAAAGAAAAGTGAGATACTTTGACTGGTTTCGGCCACACCATGCCTCGGATTGAGGCGGGGTTGACTCATACACATCACAAATGACCCATGGATCATTTTCATAAAGTATCAACACAATCTGAATGTGTTTGGTCAGTTTTCCTTATGTCGTTTATTTTAATTAAAAGCACATTCATTTTAAACAAAAGAAAGACACTTTTAGTGGTACTGGCCACACAGGCCCTCGGATTGAGGAAGGGCTGACTTTTACACGTCACAAACGACCCATGGATTGTTTTCCTAAAGTTTCAACAGAATCTGAATGCATTTGGTCGGTTTTCCGTATGCCGGTAGTTGTTTTCACTTAAAATCCTGTCCATTTCAAATAAAAGTGAGATAGTTTGAGTTGTACCGGCCACACTGTGACTCAGATTGAGGTGGGGTTGACTCTTACACGACAACAATGACCCATGGGTACTTTTACTAAAGTATCAATAGAATCTGAATGTGTTTGGTCCGTTTCCCGTATGTCAGTTGTTGTTTTTACTTCAACTGTTGTCCATTTCAAAGAAAAGTGAGACACTTTGAGTGGAACCGGACACACCGGCCCTCGGATTGAGGCGGGGTTGACTCGTACATGTCACAAATGACCCATGGATAGTTTTCATAAAGTTTCAACAGAATCCGAATGCGTTTGGTCAGTTTTCTGTATGTCGTTTATTTTAATTAAAAGCGCATCAATTTTAAACAAAAGAAAGACATTTTTAGTGGTACCGGCCACACCAGCCCTTGTATTGAGGCGGGGTTGACTTGTATACATCACAAATGACCCATGGTTCATTTTCCTAAAGTTTCAATAGAATCTGAATTCATTTGGTCAGTTTTCTGTATGCCGTTAGTTGTTTTCACTTAAAATCTTGTCCATTTCAAATAAAAGTGAGACAGTTTGAGTGGTACCGGCCACACCATCCCTCAGATTGAGGCGGGGTTGACTCTTACATGACAAAAATGACACATGGATACTTGTCCTAAATTATCAACAGAATCCGAATGCGTTTGGTCCGTTTCCCGTATGTCAGTTGTTGTTTTTACTTAAACTGTTGTCCATTTCAAAGAAAAGTGAGACACTTTGAGTGGTTCCGGCTACACCGCACCTCGGATTGAGGCGGGGTTGACCTATAAACGTCAAAAATGACCCATGGATCGTTTTCTGAAAGTTTCAATAGAATCTGAAGGTGTTTGGTCAGTTTTCCGTATGCTGGTAGTTGTTTTCACTTAAAATCCTGTCCATTTAAAATAAAAGTGTGATAGTTTGAGTGGTACTGGCCACACCATACCTCATATTGAGGCGAGGTTGACTCGTACACGACACAAATGACCCATGGATACTTGTCCTAAAGTATCAACAGAATCCGAATGCGTTTGGTCCGTTTCCCGTATGTCAGTTATTGTTTTTACTTAAACTGTTGTCCATTTCAAAGAAAAGTGAGACACTTTGAGTGGTGCCGGCCACACCGGCCCTCGGATTGAGGCGGGGTTGACTCATACAATTCACAAATGACCCATGGATCGTTTTCCTAAAGTTTCAACATAATCTGAATGTGTTTGGTTGGTTTTCTGTATGTCATTTATTTTAATTAAAAGCGCATCCATTTTAAACAAAAGAAAGACACTTTTAGTGGTACCGGCCACACCGGCCCTCGGATTGAGGCGGGGTTGACTCATACACATCACAAATGACAATATAAAAATTTCTCAAAATTAATCAATTTAATACATATAAATATTTTAAGTAATTGGATATTTTTTGTTTGTAAAATATATTCCTAATCAATGAAAATATATAAAATAGAGAATAAATATGTTAAAAATAAATTTTTTAACCAATTAAATTAACCAATATTTCATTATCATTAAAATCCATTTATCAAAAAAAAAGACACACACTTATTTATATTTTTTAACCAAGGGAATTCATCACCTAATAAATCATTTTCCACCTCAAAACCCTCATTTTATTATTTTTAAAATGAACCCCCAATATTACCCATGGATCTAAAAAACATAATTTTTCATGTCATGTCCTTAGGCCCTAAATCATACTTATGGATGACCATATGTCCTTAGGCCCTAGAACACCCATGACCCGACCCGGCCCATGGACACCCCTAATTTCGAGTGATTGTTTTTTAATATTAAGATGTCCATATTAACTTATCAAACCAGATATCATACAGGGAATCACAGTACCAAGGAATAATAAAGGTCTAGGTGAAGACTAATCATACAATAAGAATCAAGTGAAAAAAAAAGAGATCTAATAACAACATCCCTATGAAGCAGAGGAAAACCGCGGAGTGGAAAACCAGGTTAAAAAATAAAGAGTTATACAGAATTCAAAAATGAAATGGATCAATCTGCCCCTGATCACCATCACCATCACCCCTATCATCATCGGCCTCATCATCGCCTCCATATCTGTCCTCATCATCATCCATGTCACCATCCCCATGCTCATCGTCGGCCTCATCCTCGTCCTCAGCCCCATCCTCACCCTCGGCCCCATCCTCGCCCTCGGCCCCATCCTCACTCTCGTCCCCATCCTCATCCTCGCCCTCGTCCTCTTCAGCATCCTCGTCATCGCCAGGAACTTCATGATCTCGATCGCCACCAGATCTGTCACCTGGTGCATTTGATAATGCACCCATCAACGACATAAATGTCTGACAAGCTGCGCTGGCCTCTGGTGGAAGTGATGAAGATAAAGCTTTCATCAGTTTCATAAATTCTTTGTCCCTCGTTTGAACTTGTACTTTCAACTCTGTGAACCTTTTATCAAATTGTCTTGCTTTCTCTTTGACCTGTTCCAACTAAGTCGTACTAGAATGGATACCTGGAGAGGACCAATACCTCGTCGGGACTATATTATTACCAGGTCAGCAGCGTACTCGACCAGAGTGCTCCACTCCCAAAACCTGATATAAATGATCATGTGGCCCAAAATTTTCAGGCTCCTGGGCATCAAGAACCTCTAAAGAAGCCTGTTAAAAATATTAATAGATTAATAAATTTCAAAATACATATTAAACTTTGAAATAAACAAATTAAAACTTTCAATCTTTTCTTGGGTTGATTCATTTACCGCAGTTCCATCTTTTTTTCTTCTACTCGAGCAAAACAATTTTTCTCAAGGGATACGTCCTTCAATATTCAATTTGTGCTTCTATAATGACATTGAAACAATATAAAGTGAAACTATAATAATATATTCAATATTCAATAAATCACATAATTTAAGTAGGAAATAATAAAAAGGGAAAGTTCTAAAGAAAAATTATAAACAACTATATCGTACCAGCTGCCTCTCATGATCTGACATAGTTGTGCACCCCAAAGTGTGGAGGTATTGCTTTGAATCAATGTTTTTTGTTGTTTTTATAAGACGATTCCTAAATAATGTTTAATAAAAATAAGATTATATTAATAAAAAATATGAAAACTCTGATTTAAATAACTGAAATGAGATTCATACCTTAAATTTGGCAGTCGCCCAATGGGTAATCATTTGGAGATATTGCTCTATCAGGCAGTCATCCACGATAGGTAAAGTCTCTAAATCAGTGCCCATCCTATCACACCATCCAACATACAGGTCATGCTTATAAGCTCTCCAAAGCTCTCCCAACTCTTTTAAACGCACTGATCGTGCACCTTCGCCATCAGGGAAGTCAAACAGAAGCTGAAACCCAATAGATTAGTTCATATAAATACAAAAAAAAAATACTACATTAAATCCAATAGATTTTTTACCCATATTTGTGCCCACGCGTTATCTTTGACTCCGTGTGGCAGTTGTCTCCAAGAGAGAGGGATGACCGTAATGATATCGGAGTATTTGGATAGCGTCGCCAAAAAACCCCGACATTCCTTCCCAGATTTCTCAATCATTTGTCCATCAGCATTATATTCAACCATCAACTGTGTCTGGCGGTTCCATACCGCACAAAAGCGAGTACGCCCCCTCCCCCACCTCCTATCTGTATATGAATCTGTTATTAAAGAAAAATAATATCAATACAAGTTATAATAAAATAAATTTTTGTATAAAAATTTGATAGAGTCATATAAATATACCTGTGGTAGTTGGATCAATGGGCGTCACTGGATTTGCACAAGCTGAAGGAATATCCTATACAGGTAGAGTGTCCCTCAGTGTACACTCCTCAGCCGCATACTGTGTCGCATCAGGAGTCGAAGAAGGTGGAATATAATAGCTCGGGGATAATGAACCAGAAGTAAAAGATGATGGCATAAACGTTTGGCCAACTGGTAGTGTAAACATCGGAGGTCTAAATATCTCGTGTGTCCCTGGAGACACACCGGGATCAAAATGGGGTGAAGAAGATACTTCTGTGGTGGTGGATCATCTAACTCTCGCCCCATGAGCTCTCGTACCACCAGCCTCAGTACCGGGCCCACTAGATGATCGTCCATCTCTGACACCACCCCCCCTCATACCACCAGCCACTCTACTGGGAGCAATATCAGGCTCCTCATCAGATATCTCTTGTCTAGGGGGTCGATCCTAAAAAAAAGTTTAACACATAAGTAAACACATGATATTATAATTTATTGAAATATTTATATTTTAAATAAAATACTCACAACAGGGATGAGTGGAGGAACACCCATCTGTATCATGCGACGATTATTATATGTCATCTTTTTCCATCACCTCTCTTCAATGGGTGTCATTTCCTGCAATGAAAACAAATATGGAAGTAATTAAAAACAGATAACAAATTTGTAACCCAAAAAAAATATAGAAAAACCATTCTGATAAAAAACATAATGTAAAAGAAGATTTATGGTGGTTTGAAGGTAAGTACAAGGATACACACTCTGAATGATGTAGGTGAAACATATAGGTGAGAACACGACTGTATGATTCTATATATTTCCCACCACAACTTCAGGTTCACAATCAACTCTGACAATTGAGTTATTGGCATCATCATAAGTAATAAACGGATTGCTTCCAATTGCAGTAGGGATAGTGTCAACTTCATCATCACCATCATCAAAAACATGTCTGAGATTTACTTCAATAATTACACCGAATTTAGGATGACGATGATATTTGACATAAAAAACTTGTTTCACCATTGATACCAATACATATGGTTTATCGGTGGCAAGAGTGCGAGTCATGTCAATAACTCGAAATACACAATCATCAATAGAGGTGTCTTGCCTCGTCATTGAATCAAAACATTGACATTTAATAGTCGTGACTCGACCATGTGAGTAATAATCCAAAATTATTATTTTCTCCATGACTCCATAATAACCAAAATTTTCATAATGAGGTCTATTATCCAATGAACTGGCATAACAGTCTGTTGTGGCAGTTAGCATAACATCATTATGCTGTTTTCTCATGTTTCTTGCTCGTTCAGTGATAATAAATTTGTATCCACTGATCACAAGTGATTTACAAGCACGGACCATGGTATTAGGACCAAAAGCCAAAGCTCTTGTTTCCTTAGAAACAGAGTCAGCAGGCAAACTCGATACCTGAAATATAAACAAATAGTAAACTTAATTAAATATTATTTTTATTTTGTTATTACAGAAATATTTTTACCTTTAATTTAAACCAAGCGAAAAACCTTTTTCTATGTAAAGTCTCTTTCCTTATCAATGATAAAGAACGATTACTTCTATATATCAATTCTTTATGTTCTCTGTAGATAAAAATAATAATAGTTTAACAAATATTTAAAATTAGAAGAGATAAGATAAGAGATAGATGTACAATTTACTAACTTGATATACTCATCGAACAAATCAGAATTGAACAACACTGTGCGATGTGCCATCTCTCTCTCTTCAAGGATTAAGGTCGTCAATGTATATGATCCTGGAATTCCTCCTATCTAAGGAAGTGATGGAAAACAGTGTTCAATTTTCCCATACTGTTCTTCTTCATTTCTCATTGGTCTATTTACTCTCGTAGTAAGATCAGACAAATACATTGCACAGAAATCCATACATTCTTGAGCCAAGTAACCGTTCACAATAGAAACTTCAGGATAATTCCTGTTACGAACAAATGATTTCAATGTGAACATGTTTCTTTCAGTTGGATACATCCAACAGAATGCAACAGGACCTCCAAGAAGTATTTCTATCAGAAGATGGACAGTCAGATGCAACATGCATGTAAAAAATGATGGAGGGAATATTTTCTCTAACTCTCACAAAATTAATGGTGTCTCTGCCAACAGTTTTTGCAAGAAGGATTTGGAGAGACTCTTATCACAAAGATCTCTAAACAAATAGCACAACCGAATAACTAAGACTCTAACATTATTGGACAAGAGATGACAGATTTCTATTAGAATCAAGTCATGAAAAAGGATGTGATAATCATGAGTCTTAAAAGATTTCAACTTCAACTCTTTTCTGTTAACCCGTTTTGATATATTGCTTGAATAGCCATTAGGAACTTTAATAGTCTCTAGAACTTCTAGAAATTGGTTTTTTTCAGCAGGTGTCATCACATAAGAAGCACATGGAACTTTCCATTTATTTTCACTGATACAGACAGGATGCAATTCTGGTATGATCCCCCAATCTACCAAGTCACGCCGAGATCGTAAATCATCTTTTGTCTTCCCCTTGACATTTAGAATAATCGAAAGCAACATTTCACATATATTCTTTTCAATGTGAATTACGTCTAAGCAATGACGTAACATGTTGGTTGACTAATACGGAAACTCAAAGAATATAATTTTCCTCTTCCAATTGTAACAAGTATCATTGGAAACATTTTTCCTCTTTATAGATTTCATTACACCCTTCCCAAATAAATAACTAAAATCTTTCAATTCATTAAGCACATCAGTTCCAGACATACGCTGAGGTGGAGCGTCATTCTCTATAGTATTGTCAAATCTTCGACGATTGTTTCTATATGGATGGTTCATTGGCAAGAATCGTCGATGCCCCATAAAACTAAAACTACGACGATATTTCAGTCTTCTCGATCGAGTATTATTCATACAAACAGGACATGAAAATTTTCCTTTAGCGCTCCATCCAGACATCATTACATAAGTAGGAAAATAATTGATCGTCCACATAAGTGCAGCACGTATCTGAAATATGTCTTTCGAACATGCATCGTATGTGGGAACACCCACATCCCAAAGAAGTTTCAACTCTTTTATTAAAGTTTTCATTTATATATCTATATCATTTTTGGGATCAGAAGGGCCAGATATCAGTATACTCAAGAAAGTGTAAGGCTTTTTCATACACAACCAAGGGGGAAGGTTATAAATGTGTATGAAAACCGTCCATGTGCTATGCGAAGTAAGCATCTTCCCAAATGGATTAAAACCATCACTTGAAAGAACCAGTCTCACATTACACACGTCAGCTGCAAATTTAGGATATCGAGCATCAAATCTCTGCCATGCAAATCCATCTGCAGGGTGAACCAACTCTTCATTATTCTTTTTTCTCTCGGTGTCATGGCATCGCATTTTTTCGTATATTTCATCAGACATGAAAAGGTTCTGTAATCTGGGTATCAATGGAAAGTGCCACATTACTTTTTGTGGCACACGAGATGGTGATCCATCATCTTTTGGCTTCCATCAAGAGGTTCCACATTTGATACAATCATTTCATTTAGAACTTCCTCCCAAAATAAGATGCAATCATTCGAGCAAGCATGAATTTTTTTTTTGACAATCCAAGTTCATTAACTAACTTCTATGCCATATAGTGGTTTGAGGGAATATCTGCATCATCTGGAAGTAAGTCCTTCAAGAAGGTAAGAATTTAATCAATTGCAGTATTTGAAATCCCATACATAGTTTTCCCAAGAAACAATCGGATTAAAAATTCCAACTTTTTCATTTTACCACATTGCCGATATACTGGAGTCGTCGCAGCATCATTCAATTTTTTTACCCTATCAACATCATCATTTTCATTGGACACATCATGTGTGCTTGTATCGAAACCTTGTTGGCTGGACATCCTTTCCTTCTAATGATTCCGAATAAATGGAAACCGATCATATATCAAACTCTCCAATTCAGTCTTATCATTTGGATCATCAATATTTTGAGATTCCATTTTCTCTCCATTGTGATACCACACATAATAGATTGTTTGGAAACCATATTTGGTTATATGATAGCTAACTGCATCACAACTCAACCAAGGTCTTCCAACACAATTAAAACATGGGCAGTGTGTGCGACCACTATCTAAAGCCTTGTCAAATGCAAAATCTAGAAATCTATTCAAATTATTTTGAAAATTGGTTGAAATCCGATCAGTTTCGTACATCCAACTTCTGTCCATTTTGTAAAAAAACTACAATAATTCATTTCAAAGAAATTAAATAATATTGAAGTATAATAAAAAAATATTTAGGTAATTGAAAATTGTTTACTTTATATAAAAGCATAACTGACACATTACTCTATATGAGAATCATATTAATAAATACAACAAAATACAGTGTATATAAGAAAATAAGATACATAATTTCTAATGCCTATATTCAAGGATTTCCCAGTAAGGGGTGCGGGGTGTCTAGGGGGTGTGGGGCCGTCCGGGGGGTCGGAGGTGTCCAGGGGGTCGGGGGTGTCTAGGGGGGTCAGGGTGTCCAGGTGGGTGGGTTGTCCGCGGGGGTGGTCAGGCTGTCCAATGGGGTAGGGGGAGTCTATGGGGGTGGGTGGTCTGTCCAAGGAGGTGAGTGGGGTGTCCTGGGGTTGGGAGGGGCTGTCCGGGGGGTACAGGGTGTCCAGGGGGTGGGCTATCCAAGGAGGTGAGCGGGCTGTCCGGGGGGGGGGGGGGGCGGGTTGTCCAAGGAGGTGAGCGGGCTGTCTGGGGGGTACAGGGTGTCCAAGGGGGGTGCGGGGTGTCCAGGGGGTGGGAGGGCTGTCCAAGGAGGTGATCGGGGTGTCCAGGGGGTGGGTGGGGCTATCCAAGGAGGTGAGCGAGGTGTCCAGGGGGTGGGCTGTCCAAGGAGGTGAGCGGGCTATCCGGGGGAGCGGGCTGTCCAAGGAGGTGAGCGGGCTCTCCGGGGGGTACAGGGTGTCCAAGGGGGGTGCGCGGTGTCCAGGGGGTGGGCGGGCTATCCAAGGATGGTTCGGGGTGTCCAAGGGGGTGGGCGAGCTATCCAAGGAGGTGAGCGAGGTGTCCAGGGGGTGGGTGGGGCTGTCCGGGGGGTACAGGGTGTCCAGGGGGTGGGCTGTCCAAGGAGGTGAGCGGGCTGTCCGGGGGGTGGGCGGCTATCCAAATAGGTGAGCGGGCTATCCGGGGGCGGTACAGGGTGTCCAAGGGGAGTTCAGGGTGTCCAGGGGGTGCAGGGTGTCTAGGGGTGGTGGGGCCGTCTGGGGGGTTGGAGTTGTCCAGGGGGTCGGGGGGTGTCTAGGGGGGTCGGGGTGTCCAGGTGGGCGGGCTGTCCGCGGGGGTGGTCAGGCTGTCCAATGGGGTAGGGGGAGTCCAGGGGGGTGGGCGGACTGTCCAAGGAGGTGAGCGGTGTGTCCAGGTGGTGGGGTCCCATTTAAATATAAATTTAGTGAAATATTAGTAGAAACATTTAAAATTAATTGTGAAATATGATTTAAAGTGTATAAGTTAAAATGAAATATCAAATAAAAAAATTGAATTTGAATATTGAATGTTTAAATTAATTCTCGACCCAGATTAATAGTTTTAGTGGGAAAAAAGAAGTTTCACTAGTTGTTTTTATGATTATATTCCATTACATCTCTAGTTTTAGGAGAAGTTTGTGTTTAATGACCTGGTTTAAAGTGTGAATGAAATGTCCTATAATTTTGAGATACGAACTATGATATTTTTCATTTATAATGTGAGGTTTTTGAATTTTAAATACATGAATCTATGAGGACCTCCAGTTATAATAAATGATGGAGGAAATGAACATGATCTAGAGGTAGAGTTCCACGGGATACATGTGGATCATACATTTTTTCTAGTTGTGGAACCACATGTTGATTCGGACATGGGTTCTGAATAAATGTTCTCTGAGGGGTTTTATCACTTCATGAAGACTTTTTGAGGAACTCTGATGCATACCTTGATTACGGTTGAGATGACCTGTGTGTTCTGGTAGATTTTTCGTCCAATAATTTCAGTTGATGGTCTCCCATGATAAATTGATATTTGGATTGAGACTATGATATTCACCTTAAATAATCCATATAGGCCTCATCATTAGAGAGATAAAATCATGAGATATATGCTATGCGAGGAGGAAAAGTGTGGGTTTGATGTACCAAACAAGACTAGTTATCTATGAGGCATGGTATGGGATGATTTATAGACTAGGATCTATAACTAATTTTACTTCAAGAATCTATTGACATATAGGGATAATGAATTCATGCATTAGAAGTAGGGCACCATGACTATTATTGAGTACTAAAAATGTTTTATAGAGTTTCATCATTTTTCACCAACGTACATTTTTTATGAGATATTGTAAGAGAGACACTTTAAGGGAAGTCATTGAAAAGTTGTATGATCCATGGATGACGTGTTAATATTGACCTATAATACTAAAATTATGAAGCATACACTATTTATATATTAGAAGATAAGGGAGGTCATAGGAGAATATGATAGAATTATAGACTATTTAACTAGTATACCGACATCATGTGGTAGGATTTTTTGGGGGATTCCTATGAGATGAGAAACCGTCATGATTGAAGTATTGGTTTCTCAGTTTTCCTACAACAGTGTGGAAGAAGGGGAATGAAGAACATTTCATGTGATCATGGCCCAATAGAGTCTCAACCATGTGGAAGGATAGTCAACAGGAAGTGTTTCTGATGGACCATCCCTCTAGTAGTGACTTGTGATATACATTTTAGAAAACAAGTTTTGGAATTGTTTTAATAGATCAATATCATAAATGAAGATATATAAGTGATGTTTGATCATGTTGTGGATGTGGTGGTTGTGGCTGTGTCATCCATTCCATAATTACACTGAGAAATCAGTGTGTTCCTATTACAAAAAATGAGGTTTTATTACATGTCCATGGTTCATTAAATATCTATTATGTAAAACCTACGCACATGGAGAAGGGTGGCATACGATCTATAGTGAGAGGTAAGATCAATGTAGCCTCTACTAGTGAATCCTCTCATTTTTATACTTATGCATAACATGGATTCATATCCTCACATGTTGTGAAAATACTATGTCTCATTATACTGTCTTCAATGAGTCTAATGATTCTAGAAATCTAAAAACAGAAATATTAGATAAAGAAGAAGAGGAACCTGAAGGAGGTCGAAGATCCAAACTAGTCCGACAGAAGGAGCTCCAAAATCGCCTAAATCGGCTGCTACTGCTCCCATTTAGGGTTCTGTATCCGAATGGGGGAGAGGACGGGTGGCTGGCAATTTAGGGGAAACGTGTGCCAATGGTTTTTTAAAAACCGTTGGTATATACTTTCAGGGAAAATCTATACAAACGGTTCTAAAGAACCGTTGGGAAAAAGCTCCCCAACCACACCTATACCAATGGTTTAATAAACCGTTGGTAAAAACCTCCCCCAACCACATTTTCCCCAACAGTTCTCATTTAACCATTGGTAAAAATCCCCTTAAACACATCATTACCAACGGTTTACTATAACTGTTGGTAAAACCTTCTCTAAACCATCCTTTACCAGAGGTTCTATGAAACCGTTGGTATGTAAGTTTGGGGAAAAACCCACATTCCAGTAGTGTTTGATTATTATTTGAGAATATAATTTCATTTCTATAATAGTCTGGTTATTTATGAAATTTTTAATTTTTAATTCCATTTTTCTCTCTTTGGTACTCAAAATAGTGCATAAAATGATTTTAAGAATAGATATCATTATTTCTCCACTTTAAACCGGAAAAACATTTTATTTCATATCCATGTTTTCTAAAATGTTCTCAAGAATGTTTTTTACTATTCTTAAATAATATTTTTAAACTAAATTTTACCAATGTTTGATATTTTATAAAAAAAATTAAAAGTTTCTTCTTTCCATTTTTTGAATTAGGTAATTTTTATCTTGGGAGTGAACATAATATTTTATTTAAAGATTTTGACATGAATATGATTTCCCTTCATCATGAATGTTCAATTATTTGAAGATATATTTAAAATTTTCTATGTTTATTTTCAAACAAAAAGTTTTAATTAATATTTTAAAAATATTTTCATTTTAAATAATTGATTTCAAATGGAAAAAGTTATTTTACCCAAGAAATATAACAATGATATTTTAAATAAATTTATCATTTATAATAACATACTTTAATGATAATTATGTTTACTAGGGATATGATACAATTACAAATTCTTTATTCTTACTATAGGTGGTTTATGATTATGATGACGAGATGTTTATGAAACCCATTTATTTTCCATGGGTTATACTATGATGAAATGACGGAATGTTTACAAAACTTGTTTCCTTTCCATGGGATATGATATGATGATATAGTGAATGTTTTATGATCTTGTGTCACACATATGTATGGTTTTTATAATGTGATGGGTGGGAAAAAATTATATATCCATACAATGAATTGGGTAAATATGGATATCTAGTGAGATAATATATACCATAATGGGGAGTAAACCCAGTTTAGTAAGGGACTATGTCCACTATGATAGTCTTTGGAGTGAATCTTTACTAAAGATATTATGGAATATAGAGTAAATACAATTCAATATTATAGTCTTGGAAGTGATTCTTGACTAAGGAAATAATTTTATATTCTTATGTATATGCTCCAATCTAATATATTATGCTTATGATATGTTCTCATTGATCATATTTGATTATTAATGATTTCACACACTTATGAATTATGTCTTTTTTTTTTAAAATACTTATTCCATGATTTATGATAAATTATCTTTGACTTATTAGGTATGATTATTGTAAGTTAATATCGTGTTCTTATGATTTTATGTTTATCTTATGCTCACATATGGTCATTGATTTATATCCCTTATGTTAACACTTACAACCATCTGAGGACACCATTTCTTATGTTTCCTTTCCCCTTTTTATGAATAAATAATTTAAGTAGGTTATGTATAATAATTGTTCTATGTGATAATATCTATGTGGAAAATATTGAATATCTTTCATAAAATAAGAGTGTTATATGTCTAGTATGCAAAGACACTGAACCATTATATTTTTGGTGTGGATTTTAATGATATGTGTTGAATATTCATCTAATAATATTTAATATTTATATATGAAATTTTTGGGTTTATATAATTAGTATTATAGAAAGGTTTATTTTTATTTTTTTAAATCTAAGATTAGAAAATTTTTGAACCCATAGGATATGTGTTTGTATAGGAGAACATCCTAATTTATGGTAATGAAAACAGTGTGATTTTTCTAGAAAATATATCAATATATGGATACTTGCAATTGGATATAGTTGTGGAACAAATTCAACTAGGGGTAACAACTCTAAATGGGGTGGATTAGGTATTAACTTGATCATCACTAGTATATGATGAGTGGGACTAAGACTGCACACCTAGATATACACTACCAAGAGATATACTTTATTTAATTTATATCTTCTTTATAAACCATTATAAAGGATTTGAATAGATAATGTCCATGGATAACCTAGGATAAATCTAAGGTGTCGTAGATTAAAAAATAAGATGTCATGATTTAGACATCGTATGAATTTTTTTCATCTCATACTAAGATTTCTATTTCTCATGCTACATTTTTTGGTTTTAGTCAACGGTTGGAACCAAGAGCATTCTAGCTAGACTAAAAAAAGAATTTATTATTGGTGGTTTATCGGTGGCGGTTTCAAAACTCACCTATAATTAAATCATATTCAAAAAAATATAGCAAAGGATTCATTAAATCTATACTATATTTTTTTTATTTCAATATTTAGTAGCTGTTTTTTTAAAACTACTGCTAAATATTTAAATAACCCATAATTTCAACATATCACCCCCTTATCCCTTAACCCCCCCGAGACCCCCCCCCCCCTTTCTCCTTGAGTCTGCACCATGCCTTCCCAGATCTGGTGTCACTCCCTTCACTGCTCCTCTCCGCTCTCCAATGCAAGCTAGTCGCCGCATCCTCATTATCTCCTTCTACCCCTCATCACCCCCATAACCTTACCCTATTACTTCCCCCAACCCCTCACCCACTCACCCCCTCACACCCCTCAACCGCTCTCCTCCGCCCCGCCCCTCACCCACTCACCTCTCTCCACCTCTTCGCTTGCTCTCCCGCCTCACCTGATCTCCCCTTTCTGCCCCTCACAGCCCCTAACAACCAATTTATCCCCCCATTAAATTCAGCTATATCATCATTTTTTATTAATATTTTTTGAACAATATTGGGGTAAAATCATTAAGGTTTGTTGTTTTCATTCACGTTTAATTGAGGTATTTTTTTTAGAATTTATAAATACCAATTAAGAACATTTTTTTTTGTTTCTATAAATGGAATAACAATAGGTGTCATTAGATTCATCATCTCTGATATGTGGTTCAGTATACCTATTATATTTCTATAACAATGATTGATTTAATTATTTTAATTATGTTTTTATATAAGATTAAATTTTTTTTATTATTGAATATGAAATTGTGATAGTAATACAGTGAGTTTTCTTTGGTTTAAATTGGATAAATTGTGGTTTTTTCTTACAAATATAGTAATCCAAATAATCTTTCACATAATTTTCTTGAAGAAATGTAATTTTCTTAGGGAATAATTTATTATGTTACTATAAATGTTTTATGGGGTGTTACAAATATTGATTTTCATGGTTTTGATTGTTTTTTCCATATTTCAATATTTGTTTTGATTAATATCAATGTTGTTAGTGATTTTTAATATCAATAATTATTATGGATTGTTTATTAATTTTTTTATTATGATTTGTTATCAATAATATATTTTATTAATATCAATGTTAATAGATTTTTATTTACTTCAAGAATTATTTAAGGGGAGCTATAAACATTGAGTTTTTTTTATTAATATCAATAACTATTTTGAATAATATCAAGAATGGTTTTATAGAGTGTTTATTTATTTTATTTAAATAGTGGATGGTTTTTTTAATTTCATAGATATGACCTCTATTTATGATTATAGATGTAATATCAGAGGAAATCATCTCTAACAGAAACATAAAGTGGCTTAAAATATATAAACAGTCTCAAGATGTCTTGGGATGTTTAATTTTGATTATACTTGTTTGATTAACAATATGTATATTTATATATGAATTTATAGGGAGAATAGTGACAATACAATACCTATGGATAAAAGTTGGATTAATTTACTTTAAAACACACCTCGTTATTCCAAGGGTTTGGAATAATTATTAGATTATGAAATTACAAAATGATCAGTGTATTGTAGAATTAAATGTTTTTGTCCTGATTGTAAATTCAAGTGATGTTTGAATAGAAATAAAGTTTATGAGAATTTTATATTGAAAATTTTCCTACCTGATTTATATATTGGATTTTACATGGTGAATAAAATTTTATGTAAATTTAAGACATTGACAATGTTTTCAATGAGACACAAAGTGACCCGTTAAAAGAAGAATTCAGTTCAAATTTTATTAAATGAAACATTTGGTTTTTCAGAATACAATATTCAAGACTTTAATATATCAACATAACCTTTGGCTTATCCTGATGATATTAATCTATTCATAACTTCAATGAACAAAAAAATGAGTTTTATGAGATAGTTGAAGATGGACAATAAGAACTATATGAAGGGTGTTCCAAGTATTTGAAGTTATCTTTTATACTTAAGTTTTATCATATCAAGTGTATCTATATAATTAAAGACAAAGAAAGTTTAATGATTTTAGAGTTTATTTATGATGCATTTTTTAAGCTAAGATCCTTGAATCATTCAATTAGATGAAAAAAGTCATTAACAAACATTGAATTGATTATAGAAAGATACATGAATTCCCTAATGATTGCATGATTTACTGGGGAGAAGCATCTGTTAAGAAGAATGTAAAAGATTTAATAAAATTATATGTTATTCAATGAAAACAATGGGATTATAAATCAATTCAACCCCATGAATAAATAGAAGAAGAAAAAACTTTCAAAGGTATTGTGTTACTTTCCTCTGAAACCATTCTTGAAAAGATTATTCATGTCGTCTAAGACTACATATGACATGAAGTGGCATGCTAAGGATAATAATTATGACTTGATGAGAGATAAAAATGATTCATCATCATGGAATATGTATGATTCACTATATCGATATATTTCTTCAGATACCAGGAATGTACAATTAGGATTATCATTTGATGGTTTTAACCCTTTTGGTACAATAAGTACTAATTATATATTTTGGACAGTTTATTTATCCCCTATAATATACCTCTATGGATGTGTATGAAGAGTACTTCATTCATTATTTCTATGATTATTCCTAGAAAGAAAATTCCTGGAAATGAAATTGATGTATACCTTTAACCTCTAATCAAATAATTGTGCAAATTATTATATGATGTCATGGAAATATATGATGCTTTAATGAGATAACTATTCAAAATGCACATTTCTTTAATGTGGAAAATTAGTGAATTTTCTAGTCTAGAAAATTTATCTAGTTGGAAAACTCATACTGGTTTGGCTTGTCTAATTTTTAATTTTGATTTTTAACCTTAAGGATTACATCATAATAAAAAAATGGTGTTTTATGTGTCATCATCAATTTATTTATGTTTATCATAAATTTATGTTTAATAAGACCTGATTCAATATATATATTGAAATGAGAAAGTCACCAAAGGTTTTATCTGGTTCATAAATCTTAGGACAATTAATAAATTTCACTGAAGAATTTGGAAAATGTCATCAGTTTAAAGAATTGGGAAAGGGTGTGAGGTACAATATCCAAAGTAGTTGGAACACAAAAATGGGAGAAAAAAGTATATTTTTAAAACTTCCATGTTGTTATCTAATTTCATACATCATAATCTTGACGTAATGCATATTTAGAATAATGTATATGAAAATGTAATTTTTACATTACTTAATGAGCAGGGTAAGTCGAAGGATCACCTTAATTCTCATAAGGATTTTGAGTCAATGAATATAAAGCATGGTTTGTGGGAGAATGAGAATAGAAATTATCCTTTAGGTATTTTTACAATGCAAAACCATGAGAAAGGTGTATTCCTTCAAACATTAAAGAATATAAAAGTGCCTGATAGATATTCGAGTAACATACCAAGGTGTGTTGTTGTAAAACATGAAAATATGCATGGATTAAAAAGTCATGACTCACATATTTTGACGGGTTAATTTTTGTTGTTGACATTGAATAATATTTTACCTGGAAATGTAATTGTGGTTCTAGTTGAGTTTTGTACCTTTTTAGAGTTCTTTATAGAAAAACTTTGATTCTAACTGATCATGATAAACTTCATGAATAAATTGTTTGGACACTTTTTCAATTTGAGATGTTATTTTCCCCTTTATTCATCATATTCTAGATTCATTTGACAATTCATTTGTTTGAATAAAATAAACTTGTTGGATTTGTACACTATTGATGGATGTGTCCAATTGAGAGGCACGCTGATATTTTTTTAGTTTTTCTTTGGAGAATTCAATTTTATCAAATCATTGTTAATTTTTTTTATATGTTCCTTATGCTTTCATCAGGTACATAGGTTATTTTGAATCATATTTGAGGAATAAAGCTCCAAAAATAGTCTCTATTACTGTAGGTTACATAAACAAAGAGTGATTGACCTTCTATTCTAGGTGTTTAGATGGGATTGAGACTATATTCAATCATTTTGTACGTGCTGATGACATCTCTATTAATTCTCATTCTGAAAATCAGTCATCAGTATTTCCAACTATTATAAGACCAATTGGAAAGGGGTAAAATTTTACACTGACTGATTCGAAGTTATTAAAAGAATATAGATATGTTCAAATCAATAGTGTTATTATATATCCATTTATTGAAGAATTTCAACTGAAAACAAATAGACGACTAAGGTATCAAGTTTGAAATGAGATAGAATTAACAAAATATGATAATAAAGATATTTTCAAATGGTTCAACTATCATGTAATTATATACTCATATTCATATTATTATTGTGTAGTTATTTTTTATATTTTAAAATGAACATATTAAATCAGTTTTTTTAGATAATGAATGTTTACAATCAAGTTGAAATATCAAACTATTTCATGTTTTTGGCTTAAGGTACTCTAAGTAAGTCTATGATATTTGATGCGTACAATATTAATGGATTCAGGTTTCGTATAATTTATCATGAAAAAGACTTAAAAATTAAAAGTGGTGGTGTATTTACACTTTCATAGGTGGGATACTATGGGAAGATAAATTATATATTTGAATTAAGTTATCATGGCCATTTTCTAGTTGTCTTATTCATATGAAATTGGGGGTAACATTGATAAGGGTACAATGAAATATTCGTTAAATTTTACATCTTTCAACTTATCTCTCTTGATGGATAACATTGAGCATGAAGATCATGATCCATGTATCTTGGATTCACAAGTGATGATGGTTTATTATGTGGATGATGAAACAAATAAAGGTTAGAGTGTTATTGTGCACTTAAATAAGAGAGGCTTATATGATATTGGAGATGAAGATCAATTGGTGCTTTGTGATAGTGAACCTCATCATCCACAAAACATTTAATATTGTTTTCTTGAAAATATCAAAACAGTATAAAATTCAGGATATGTTGAAAATAAATGGATCATCTCAATAGAGGTTGATAATAGTGAAGATAATAAAGATGAAGATAATTGAATGCATAAATTGGTTATGAAAATATATTAAAATTTTTCATTGATAACTGTTTCATACATATATACATTTTTTCCAGTTTTCCTTTTGTTGTAAAAATATTTTATCTTTTAATTTTTTATACATTCAATATACCTTAACCATTTCAAATATAGAAATGCTGAGAACAAAAAATAATCAGGATCCTAGTCGATCAGCATCTGGGGAACTCCACCATTATCATCATCTTCTTTGCATCCTAGTGATTCCATTATACCCAAGACTATTAGTTACCTATCCATTTCCTCAAATGTCATTGGTATCCCATAACCAAATTCACCTCCAATAATGGAGCAGTTGGTCACCACACCATCTAGGGGATATTGTTCAACTACAATTACTGGTATATATGCAATGTTTCAAAAAAACTGCATATTTTATTTATTTATTAATTAATTTTTCAAATATATATAAAAAACCATAGAAGGTATTCAAATATGAACACGGAAGATGTATGGGACCATATGGACTTCAAGATTATTGTTCTATTTGATGAGTATGGGGTGCCAACTGATGACGATGTCAAAATCTAAAGATATTTTCTTAGACATATTTCTTATAATATGGTGAGATTTCCCATTAATTATAACAATTGGATTTATATTCCTACAAATTTTAAAAATGAGGTCTTTCATTCTCAAATAAAAGTAATATTAATTTAATATTCTTCGATAACTAATTTAAAAGACATGAGTAAATTTTTTTTAATATACTTTTAATTTTTTTTGTTTTTTATTTATAGATGTTTTTTCATTTTGATGTCCTTTAATCCATTTAATTTCCATGGACTTTGAAAATTTTGGAAAGAAATAGAGATATTTTAAATGGATATTATGAAATGAGTTTAATTTCACTTTTCTATGCTCATGATAGATGTATGAGAAAGTACCTGATGTCATTTCTCATGAGAAATGGAAGGTTTTTTTATATCAATATAGATGCATATCATGTGGTAAGTAAATATTTTACAATATCTTAATAACATAAACATAATAAAATTATATTTTTTTCTATTTCTCTTGGAATTATCTAAAACAATACTATGCATTGAGAGCAGCAAGTCATTCCTCACATCTCTAGGTGTCATAGTTTTCTAAGAAAAATTACAATTTTGTTTTTTATTTTATTCATTACTATTTATATAATTTTATTATAACTCAACGTTTTTTATAACGTTTTTATATTTTTTATAAAGGCTAATGAATTAGGTCACTATGTTGGCCAAAATGATGTGTGGTTTAAAGTACACAGGAATCCCGATGGGAGTTTTGTAAATGACCTTACCAAAGATGTTGGAGTAAGTACTTTTCATTACCATTCCATATTATTTCATTACTATAAAAACATAATAAGGAAAATTATATAATAAAAACTAACAATCCTTAAACCCAATTAAATGTAAATAGCTGAATGGATCAAACAATGCCGATTTGGCGTCGTTTGATTTATCTTGTCATCCCCAATTAATTGGGTTTAAGGCTAGTTTTTTGTTATAAAATAATTTTAATTATTGTGTTTTTATAGTAATGAATTAATAATAGATAGTAATGAAAATTTATTAATTAGATAATATTATGATTTTATGATGTTTTAAAAAAACATTGCTAATATTTTTGTATTAACATGTTAAAATTCAAGAATTTTGTGATGTGAACCCTTAAAAGTCATCATTGGTTTCCAAGAATGATGCATTCAAAATCTTTATTGGGAAGTAGGATCCAAGACATGTATGTGGGATGGGGTTTGGGCATACTCCATCATTTTTCTTTAGTAGCACTAGTGGAAAAAACATTTAACACGTTGGCATTTTTCACACCGGTTTTATATAACTGATGTGCAAAGCTGTAAAAATTGATTTATCACATTGGTTATTTTATAAATGACGTGATAAAGAAAATCTCAGAAATTTATCACATTGGTTATAAAATAACCAATGTGATAAAGCTCTATTTATAACATTAGTTATAAAATCACCAATGTGATAAATAATTTTCTACGTCGGTTATTAAATAACTAACGTTGTAAATAAAAAAATAGTTTATCATGTCGGTTAATAAATTAATGATGTGATAAATCTTTTAAATGATTTATCACACCATGTATTCAGTCATCCTATTTTCTTTAATCGGGTGACCTACGACTCGTCTCTCTTGCGTGAAAAACCTAAAATGGATTCTTTGAAGTCGTTCCCTCCATCCTTGTTTTTCCAACATCATCCATTATCTTTATTATCACCAGATCTATCAGGTCGACTCGCAACACTCAAGTAATCCTCACACGGCTCAATTTCATTATTTATTTTTCGTGATTCCCTAAACTTATTTTTTGGGATGTTGTTTTTCTATATTTTTTCTTGCTATCATGTTAAGTTTCATAGTGTTCTTTTATACCATGCTAAATTATTTTCTGGTAAAATAAACCATGGAAGTGATATCTTGAAATTTTATGATTTTTGTGTGTTCTATAACGTGTGTGTGCATGTACTGGGGGTGTCCAAGGGGGTGTGGGATGTCCAAGGGGGTGAGGTTGTCCAAGGGGGTGGGGGGCTATCCAAGCGATGGGGGGTGTCTAGGGGGTGGGGGCTCTCCAAGGGGGGTGGGGGTGTCCATGGGGTGTCCAAGGGGGTGGGGGTGGTGTCCAGGGGGGAGGGTTGTCCATGGGGGTAGTGGTTTCCAGGGGTGGGATTGGTGTCTATGGTGGTTAGTGGGTTGTCCAAGGGGGTAGGGGGTATCCAGGGGGTGGGAAGTCTTGGGGGGTCTAGAGGGGTGGGGCTGTTTAGGGACTGGGGGATGTACATGGGGTTAGGGATGTCCAGGGGGTGGGGGTGGTGTCCAGGGGGATGAGTGGGTTGTCCAAGGTGCGGGGGTGTCCAGGGGTGGGGGTGTCCAGTGGGGTGAGCGATGTCTAGGGGGTGGGGGCTGTCCAGAGGGGTGGGGGCTGTCCAAGGGGTGGGGGGATGTCCAGGGGGTGGTGGTGTCAAGGGGGTGGGGTGGTGTCCAGGGGGTGAGGTGTATTTTCAAGGGGGTATGGGTGTCCAGGGGTTGGGGGTGGTGTCCAGGGGGTGAGGGGGTTGTCCAAGGGGGTGGGGTGTCAAGTGGGTGGGGGTGTCTAGGGGGGGTGTCCCAGGGGGTGGGGGGTGTTGCCCAGGGGGTGGTGGTGGTGTCCAGGGGGTGAGTAGGTTGTACAAGGGGGTAGGGGTGTCCAGGGGGGTGTCCAAGGAGTGGGGGTGGGGGTGGCTATCTAGAGGGGTGGGGGATGTCTAGTTGGTGGGGGTTTTTCTAGGGGGGGTGTTGAGGGGGTGTCCAAGGGGGTGGGGTGGTGTACGGGGGGGGGGGGCTTTCCAAGGGGGTAGGGGTGTCCATGGGGTGGTGGGTGGTCTCCAATGGGTGAGGGGCTATCTAGGGGGTGGGGTGTGAAGGGGGTGTCCAAGGGGGTAGGGGGTCGGGGTGGTGTCCATGGGTGGGGGTTTCCAGGGGTGAGGTTGGTGTCCAGTGGGGAGTGGGTTGTCCAAGAGGGTATGGGGTATCTAGGGGGTGGGGGTGTCCAAGGGGTGGGGTGTCCCAGGGGGTGGGGGTTTCCATAGGGGGTTGGGGGCTATTTAGGGGTGGGGGTTTCTAGGGAGTGGTGGTGTCCATGGGGTGTCCAAGGGGCTGGGGGTGTTGTCCAATGGGGTTGGGGTTCGAAAGCCCCCTCACCCCATGGACACCACTCCCCCACCCCTATACACCCCCACCCCCATGGACACCTGCACCCCCTAGATAGACCCCACCCCCTGGACACCCCCTACCACCTTGGACAACCCCACCCCCTGGACAACCCCAACCCCCTGGACACCCCCTACCACCTTGGACACCCTATACAGGCCCCAACCCCCTTGGACAGCCCCTACCCCCTTAGACAGCCCTCAGAACCCCCCCCCCCCCCCATACAGGCCCCAACCCCCTTGGACAACCCATACCCCCTTAGACAGCCCTCAGACCCCGTTGGACAGCCCCTACCCCCTTGGACACCCCTTGGTATATATATATCCCCACGGTTTTATTAAAACTGTTGGAATATATTAACTTTAGGCAGTGTATACCAACAGTTTTTGTAGAACCATTGGTATAGGGCTATTACAATGACCATCATGCCAACAGTGTGTGAAACTATTGGGATATTCTATCTCAACGGTTTCAGGGGCTATCCCAATGGTTTCCAATTTTTGGGATACGTGTAATTTTTAGTTGTGAATGTATACATATTTTAATATTTATACATCATATTTCTTGTTTACGGAAGGGTGAATTTGGCATCCAGTTGCCCCAGGATGTATTCTTTGTGTACATTAAGAATAAAAGATCAAAGATGAATTTAAAACTATTATATCTAAATATATTTTATTTTTAAAATCATTTTCATGCAAATATTTTTCAAATACGCATATATTTGTTTTATATTTCAAAAAAAAAATATTTTCAAACTGTGATATTTTTCATATAAATATAAAATTGGCTTATGTGAAAAAGATATATAATTTTTATATTTGTTATAGGAAATAATAAGTCAAATTTGGATTACAACACATCAAATGAGTAATGAATATAAGGAAGGTGTTGATGCCTTTTTGTAATTTTCTAAATGAAATGTTCCAAATAGTGACATGTTTTTCTCTCCATGCCTGAAATTTTTGAATATGAAGAAGTTGAAAATTAGAGACATCAATGATCATTTTATTTTTCATGGTTTTAATCTGATTTATATCCCTTGGATTTGGCATGGTGAAACTGGATAGAATGAAAGATCTACTGATGATGATGATTTGCAAGATGGTAACTCCGATGGAATTGATGAAATGATTCGTGATATTGCAGTAGAACAAATTGAGATAGAACTAACAGTTTTACATCTATATGGTGATGTTGAAAACCCATTATATCCTAGTTGTATGGATTTTATGGTTCTTTCGGTGATGTTAAGATTTATTAACTTGAAGGAAAAACATGGATGGAGTGACAAGATTTTTATAGAGCTGGTTCAATTGTTGAAATATATTATTCCAAAAGACAATGCTATTCTATATTCACATTATAAGTCCAAGAAAATATTATTCCTGATTGGATAGGGATACAAAAAATTTCATGCATGTTCGAATGAATGTATGATATATAATAAGGAATATGAATTTCTTTTAGAGTTTCCTAAATTTTGGAAATCATATTATAAGTTGAAATAAAAATCACAGGCTGATGTAGAGATTACAAAGATCCCAACCAAGGTGTTTTCGTATCTTCATATAATTAATTGTTTAAAATATTTATTTTCTAATTCACATGATGCAAAAAGTTTAAGATGGCATGCTAATGAGTGAATATGTGATAGAAAAATACGACATCCATCTGATTGTCCACAATGGAAGAAAATTGATAAGCAGTATCCTACATTTGGAAATGAAATTAGAAATATCAGACTTGGGTTTTACATAGATGGAATGAATCCATACCGAACCCTTAGTATCACACATAGTTCATGGCGTGTTTTATTGGTAATTTAAAAACTCTCACCTGAAGTTTGTATGAAGTGAAAATATGTCATGTTGAGTATAATGATCTCTGGTCCAAAGCAACCGGGAAATGATATTGATGTTTTCTTGTCACCATTGATTGATGATTTCAAAATTTTATTGGAGGATGGTATTAGGGTGTACTATTCTTATAAAATGGAATATTTTCAACTACATGCAGTTCTTATGTTCACTATAAATGACTTCCCAACATATGGAAATTTGTGTGGATATAGTGTTAAGGGGTATAAAGCATGTCCAATTTTCAAACAACACACTTCATATTTTCAATTTCATCATGGGAGGAAAATAGTATATATAGTTCATTTAATTATTTATCCTATGGATCACTCTTATAGAAGACTAAAAAAATTCATTCAATGGCTCGCAAGAATTTTATATTGCTCTAAAACCTTTATCCCCTAATGTGTATTTTGAGAGGGTGAAAAACCTTGATGTGTCATTGGTAAAGACATATAAATCTAGTAATGATTGGATTATTTGGAAGAAAAGGTCAATATTTTTTTAGCTACCATATTAGAGATATCATGAAGTGAAACATAATATTGATTTCATGCACCTGGAGAAGAATATATGCGATAGTTTGATTGGAACATTGTCAGATATTAAAGGAAAAACTAAAGATGAGTTGAATGCAAGATTATACTTACTATCAATGGGAATACATTTGGAGTTAGCTCCCACTCCTAATGGAAGATGAACATTTATTCCCCCAGCCTTTCATATATTATCTAATTTATCTTTGTTGGATGTATCCTTTTAAAAGGTATATGAAAATTTTGAAGTGGTATGTTAAGATTCCATATCGACCTGAAGCCTCCATTATTGAAAAGTATATTTCTGAAGAGGTTGAAAAGTTTTGTATGAGCTACATGGTTGTGGTGAAGCACATAGGTTTGCCTCCATCTTTCCATGAACCAGTTAATAATGAGGGTAGGGGGATTCATGGCTTGAAAGTCAAATCGTTGTCAGCTGAACAGTTGAAGAAGGTAGAATTATACATCTTGAATAACATAGCTGATGCTCAACTATATATCACATTTCATATTACTGAGTTGAAAAAATGTCATCCAAATAAGAAAGAAATGTGGATTTTAAATGAGCACAATAGAACATTTTTCCCTAGTTTAAAAAGATCTTTCTCGGTAGATCAGATGTATTAGAGAAATTATTATGGTTAGTGGGTGGTCCACGTTTAAATGTGATAACATGGTACGAGTGAGAAATTAATGGATATAAATTTCATATGAAAGCTCAGGACAACAGGAGTGTAGTTTAGAATAGTGTTGTATTGGTTTTTGCAGAAGCAATGCATTTTTCAACTTCTAAAGAAAAGAACCCAATTTATACATCAAGTGCATATTATGGAGTCATTGAAGAAATATGGGAGGTTTATTACTTTAAAATTAAAGTTCCAATTTTTAACTATAAATGGTTTATCGATAACAATACTGTCAGACACGATGAATTTTGAATAATAGTTGTTAATCTTAATAGATTGGAAGAAACAATAGATTATTTTATAATGGAATCACATGAAAAATAGATTTTCTATGTAGTTGATCAATCAGATATGCAGTGGTCTATTGTTTTTCAAGGGAAAAAACAATATGTCGGTGATGATCAACCTGATGAAGATGATAATTTATAAAAGATCCCTACTTCCAAGGAAATATTAGCATAAAATAATGATGAGAATGTTGAAGACAAGGTTTGTGCCATAAAGAATGATCATGACAAAGGAATTTGGGAAAACAATCCATTTGTACATTCCTAATATTATAGGTAACACATGTTTATTTTTTTTACACTTATTATTTTAATAAAATGTTAGATATTGTAATTTTTTTCTTTATTAAAACATATATGAAAACAAATAATTATAAATTTTTGTTTATTTTAATATTGTTTAGTTTAGTTTATCATGTTTACCATTACGTAACTTATATATCTATTGGTTTTGTTGAATGACAATTACTTTACCATTTTTACCATGTTTTCCATGTTTACCATAGTTTACCATAGTTTACCTTTATGTAACTTATATATTTATTGATTTTGTTGAATGAAAGTTACACTATAATATTTACCATCTTTACCATTGTTTAACATGCTTACCAAATTTACCATGTTTACTATTACGTAACTTAGTTCAGTTTTTCATTTTTTGTTTACATTAGTATTGTAATATTTGAATTTTTATATTTGTGAACAATTGTTTTATTTTTTGATTTGAAGGATAATGATAAATCAATCAGTTGATCAACCACATGATTATGGAGAAGAGCATCATGATCATACCTTTGGGGACAGACATTCACATGCTCCTCTTGATGTTCCCCAATCTTTCTCATGTGCTCCCATAACAACCAAGAATATTCCATGAGTTGGTAAATGTGGCAGCACATGTTTACCAAAATTAACACTTTCTCATAGCCAGGACTAAAGGATATTGGTTGAGTTTGATGAGAGTGATATTCCTAGAGGTCCAAATACAAAATATTTTAAGATTTTTGTATCAATTCTGGTTAAAATCAAAGTAATTGGAGAAGTGTGGAAAAAGCGATAATATCTCAATTATGGGAGAAGATTTTGGTAATATATTTATCTATTTTTTACTAATATTTAAATTTTTCTAGTATAAAATGTTTTACCTATTATTTATCAGATGACATTTGATATTCCGGACGCTGGAGGAGTTAGGAAGAAATGTGTATCGATGGATTCCAAGAGATCACTACTACAACCTGCCCCCTTTATCAGTGCTAAAAACCAGCATTAACAGCGCTAGAAAAGTGCTGTTAATTCTGGCGTAGATAAAGGGGGGGTCCCCTTTATCAGTGCTATATCAGCGCGTGGTGGAGCGCTGATAAAGGTCAACTTTATCAGCGCTTCTCGGAGCGTTGATACAGGGTCCCTTTATCAGAGCTCCTCTAGCGCTGTTAAAGGTGTCCTTTATCAGTGCTAAAAAAGTGCTGATAAAGGCCCCAGCGCCTGCACCTAAAAAACAGTACTTGCACACCTACACACGAGAATACCTGCACAAAGTAGCACATGCACACCTGCACACCATAGCACCTGCACCCAATATTTTTACTGACAACGGTATATACATTTACTTAACATCATGAATACAAAAAAAATGCATTTCTATATACATTTCAGACATTGTTTTACATGGTTACATTTACAATTATTCAACAACAGTTATAAACATTCATGTTTCATCCTTTGATATCTGTGATCCGCTCTCGATGGTATTTGTTGCCGAACAAAGCATCAGAACTCAAGGAAAAAAATTCACCTATATAAGAAAACAAATATTATGTTAGTAATGCAATAATGAAAGAAATTAAAATAGTAATATGAAAGAATACATTAATATGGAAATGTGAAACTAAAATATTAAATTTTAAACTCAAATGTTTTCATTTTCATAACAATGAAAGGGAATAATGTAAAATCAATATGTTTTTGATTGATTTATCTCATTTAATAAATAATTTTTTCTTTATCTAATGAAAAGCTTTACCGGTCACCCCGTGTGTCGGATTGAGGTGCGGTCGATTCGTACACGTCACAAATGACTCGTGGATCATTTTCCTAAAGTATCAAAACAATCTGAAGGCGTTTGCTCGGTTTGGCGTATGTCATTGGTGTTGTTTTCCATGGTTTATGTCATTTTCAAACTGATATCAGACAATTTTACCCATACCGGTCACATCGTGCGTCGGCTTGAGGTGCGGTCAATTCTTACACGTCAAAAATGACTCGTGGATCGTTGTCATAAAGTATCAAACCAATCCGAAGGTGTTTGCTCGGTTTGGCGTATGTCATTGGTGTTGTTCTCCAAAGTTTATCTCAATTTGAAACTGATATCAGACACTTTTAGCCATACCGGTCACACTGAGCGTCGGATTGAGGCACGGTCGATTCGTACACGTCATAAATGACTCGTGGATCGTTTTCCTAA
Source organism: Viscum album (assembly GCA_963277665.1). Classification (NCBI taxonomy): domain Eukaryota; kingdom Viridiplantae; phylum Streptophyta; class Magnoliopsida; order Santalales; family Viscaceae; genus Viscum; species Viscum album. The sequence goes on along the minus strand of OY728134.1, from coordinate 625,082,354 downwards.
AGTATCAAAACAATCTAAAGGCGTTTTCTTGGTTTGGAGTATGTCATTTGTGTTGTTTTCAAAAGTTTTTGTCATTTTCAAACTGATATCAGACAATTTTAGCCATACCGGTCACACAGTGCATCGGATTGAGCTGCGGTCGATTCGTACACATCAAAAATAACTCTTGGATCGTTTTCCTAAAGTATCAAAACAATCAGAATGAATTTTCTTTGTTTTCCGTATGTCATTGGTGTTGTTTTCCAAAGTTTGTCATTTTCAAACTGATATCAGACAATTTTAACCATACCGGTCACACCGTGCGTCAGATTGAGGTGCGGTCGATTCGTACACGTCACAAATGACTCTTGGATCGTTTTCCTAAAGTATCAAAACAATCCGAATGCGTTTTCTTAGTTTGGCGTATGTCATTGCTGCTGTTTTCCACAGTTTATGTCATTTTCAAACTGATATCAAACAATTTTAGCCATACCGGTCACACCGTGCATCGGATTGAGGTGCGGTCAATTCGTACATGTCAAAAATGACTCGTGGATCGTTTTCCTAAAGTATCAAAACAATCTGAAGGCATTTTCTTGGTTTGGCGTATGTCATTGTTGTTGTTTTCCAAATTTATGTCATTTTCAAACTGATATCAGACAATTTTAGCCATACCGGTCACACCGTGTGTCGGATTGAGGTGCGGTCGATTCGTACACGTCACAAATGACTCTTGGATCGTTGTCCTAAAGTATTAAAACAATCAAAATTCATTTTCTCAGTTTGGCGTATGTCATTGGTGTTGTTTTCCAAAGTTTATCTCAATTTGAAACTGATATCGGACACTTTTCGCCATATCGATCACACCGTGCGTCGGATTGAGGTGCGGTCGATTCGTATGCATCAAAAATGACTCATGGATCGTTTTCCTAAAGTATCAAAACAATCCGAAGGCGTTTGCTGGGTTTGGCGTATGTCATTGGTGTTTTTTTCCAATGTTTATGTCATTTTCAAACTGATATCAGACAATTTTAGCCATACCGGTCACACCATGCGTCAGATTGAGGTGCGGTCGATTCGTACACGTCACAAATGACTCGGGGATCGTTTTCCTAAAGTATCAAAACAATCCAAAGGTGTTTTCTCGGTTTGGCGTATGTCATTGGTGTTGTTTTATAAAGTTTATGTCATTTTCAAACTGATATCAGACAATTTTAGCCATACCGGTCACACTGTGCGTCGGATTGAGGTGAGGTCGATTCATAAACGTCAAAAATGACTCGTGGATCATTTTCCTAAAGTATCAAAACAATCTGAACTCATTTTCTCAGTTTGGCGTATGTCATTGGTGTTGTTTTCCAAAGTTTATGTCATTTTCAAACTGATATCAGACAATTTTAGCCATACCGGTCACACCGTGCGTCGGATTGAGGTGCGGTTGATTTGTACACGTCACAAATGACTCGTGGATCGTTTTCCTAAAGTATCAAAACAATCCGAAGGAGGTTTCTCGGTTTGGAGTATGTCATTGGTGTTGTTTTCCAAGGTTTATGTCATTTTCAAACTAATATCAGACAATTTTAGCCATACCGGTCACACCGTGTGTCAGATTGAGGTGCGGTCAATTTGTACACTTCACAAATGACTCGTGGATCGTTTTCCTAAAGTATCAAAACAATCCGAAGGCTTTTTCTTGGTTTGGTGTATGTCATTGGTGTTGTTCTCCAAAGTTTATCTCAATTTGAAACTGATATCAGACACTTTTAGCCATACCGGTCACACCGTGCGTCGGATTGAGGAGCGGTCGATTCGTACACGTCAAAAATGACTCGTGGATCCTTTTCCTAAAGTATCAAAACAATCTGAAGGCGTTTTCTTGGTTTGGAGTATGTCATTGGTGTTGTTTTCAAAAGTTTATGTCATTTTCAAACTGATATCAGACAATTTTAGCCATACCGGTCACACCGTGCATCGGATTGAGCTGTGGTCGATTCGTAAACGTCACAAATAACTCCTGGATCGTTTTCCTAAAGTATAAAAACAATCGGAATGCATTTTCTCGGTTTGGCGTATGTCATTGGTGTTGTTTTCCAATGTTTGTCATTTTCAAACTGATATCAGACAATTTTAACCATACCGGTCACACCGTGCATCGGATTGAGGTGTGGTCGATTCTTACACGTCACAAATGACTCTTAGATCGTTTTCCTAAAGTATAAAAACAATCCGAAGGCGTTTTCTCAGTTTGGCGTATGTCATTGCTGTTGTTTTCCAAAGTTTATGTCATTTTCAAACTGATATCAAACAATTTTAGCCATAACGGTCACACCGTGCGTCGGATTGAGGTGAGGTCAATTCGTACACATCAAAAATGACTCATGGATTGTTTTACTAAAGTATCAAAACAATCTGAAGGCGTTTTCTCGGTTTGGAGTATGTCATTGGTGTTGTTTTCCAAAGTTTATGTCATTTTCAAACTGATATCAGACAATTTTAGCCATACCAGTCACACCGTGTGTCGGATTGAGGTGCGGTCGATTCGTACATGTCACAAATGACTCTTGGATCGTTGTCCTAAAGTATCAAAACAATCCAAATGCATATTCTCGGTTTGGCGTATGTCATTGGTGTTGTTTTCCAAAGTTTATCTCAATTTGAAACTGATATCAGACACTTTTAGCCATACCGATCACACCATGTGTCGGATTGAGGTGCGGTCAATTCGTATGCATCACAAATGACTTGTGGATCGTTTTCCTAAAGTATCAAAACAATACGAAGGCGTTTTCTTGGTTTGGCTTATGTCATTGGTGTTGTTTTCCAAAGTTTATGTCATTTTCGAACTGATATCAGACAATTTTAGCCATATCAGTCACACCGTGCGTCAGATTGAGGTACGGTCTATTCGTACACGTCACAAATGACTCGTGGATCATTGTCATAAAGTATCAAAACAATCCATAGGTGTTTTCTCGGTTTGGTGTATGTCATTGGTGTTGTTTTCCAAAGTTTATGTCATTTTCAAACTGATATCAGACAATTTTAGCCATACCGGTCACACTGTGCGTCGGATTGAGGTGAGGTCGATTCGTACACGTCACAAATGACTCATGGATCGTTGTACTAAAGTATCAAAACAATCCAAACTCATTTTCTCAGTTTTTCTTATGTCATTGGTGTTGTTTTCCAAAGTTTATGTCATTTTCAAACTGATATTAGACAATTTTAGCCATACCGGTCACACCGTGCGTCGGATTGAGGTGCGGTCGATTTGTACACGTCACAAATGACTCGTGGATTGTTTTCCTAAAGTATCAAAACAATACGAGGGCGTTTTCTTGGTTTGGTGTATGTCATTGGTGTTGTTTTCCAAAGTTTATGTCATTTTCAAACTGATATCAGACAATTTTAGCCATACCGGTCACACCGTGCGTCGGATTGAGGTGCGGTCGATTTTTACACGTCACAAATGACTCGTGGATCGTTGTCCTAAAGTATCAAAACAATCCTAAGGAATTTTCTCGGTTTTGCGTATGTCATTGTTGTTGTTTTCCAAAGTTTATCTCAATTTGAAACTGATATCAGACACTTTTAGCCATACCGGTCACACCGTCTATCGGATTGAGGTGCGGTCGATTCTTACACGTCACAAATGACTCGTGGATCGTTTTCCAAAAGTATCAAATCAATCCGAACATGTTTTATCAGTTTGGAGTATATCATTGGTGTTGTTTTCCAAAGTTTATCTCAATTTGAAACTGATATCAGACACTTTTAGCCATACCGGTCACACTATGCGTCGGATTGAGGTGCGGTCAATTCGTATGCGTCAAAAATGACTTGTGGATCCTTTTCCTAAAGTATCAAAACAATCCAAAGGAGTTTTCTCGGTTTGAGTATGTCATTGGTGTTGTTTTCCAAAGTTTATGTCATTTTCAAACAGATATCAGACAATTTTAGCCATACCGGTCACACCATGCATCATATTGAGGTGCGGTCGATTCGTACACGTCGAAAATGACTCTTGGATCATTGTCCTAAAGTATCAAAACAATCCGAAGGCATTCTCTTGGTTTGGCGTATGTCATTGGTGTTGTTTTCCAAAGTTTATGTCATTTTCAAACTGATATCAGACAATTTTAGCCATACCGGTCACACCATGTGTCGGATTGAGGTGCGGTCAATTCGTACACGTCAAAAATGACTCGTGGATCGTTGTACTAACGTACCAAAACAATCCGAATGCGTTTTCTCGGTTTGGTGTATGTCATTGGTGTTGTTTTCCAAAGTTTATGTCATTTTCAAACTGATATCATACAATTTTAGCTATACCGGTCACACTGTGCGTCAGATTGAGGTACGGTCAATTCGTACAGGTCAAAAATGACTCGTGGATCGTTGTCCTAAATTATCAAAACAATCTGAAGGCGTTTGCTCAGTTTTACATGTGTCATTGGTGTTGTTTTCCAAAGTTTATGTCATTTTCAAACTAAGTAGTAGGAATTCACTAATCTAAGGATATGAAACATAAGAAAGGGAGATCATAGATGCTCAATAAGTGTAAAGGGAGATATCAATGACCATATAAAGATAACATAAGTATTAGGAATTCACCTTCATTGTCCTATTTGTTTACATTCTTCGATCAGGTACGCTGCCCATTCGTTTCTAAAGACATTTATATCATCTTCTAAATAGGAGTTTTTGTGACAGTCATAGTAGTACTGAAAAAATATAAATACACAAAGGATTAATAATTATTTTAAATAAAGTAGTAATTATTTTCAAAAATACCTCTTTAGGGATGCTAGTTTGTCCATGAAATACGATCTCTTTCATAAATTTACAAACATAATAACTGCAGTCCTTGTCATTTGTTTGTTTCGGACACTACAGAAACATCGAGAAAAATAAGTAATTTGTTTTTATATGTATTTGGATAGTGAAACATAATTATATATACCCTGATACTTCTCCATTTGTAGATCTTGTGGGAATTGTCGTCTTTACGCCCTGGATTCATTCCAGCCTTTAGACGATACTCATACACCGCCCTATCATAACAAAATCCTCATTAAAAGATAATATAAATTATATAACTAGATATTTAGTTCTAAAATGTTGGATCTAGTGTATTAAAAATTGAAAATCGCCATCATGTGTGGTCGGTTAGTTGGATATCCATGCAGTGAATCCAGAAAATAAATCTTTGGAGTATCCAAATTGACTGCAATGAGCATCCAATGTTCCCTAAAAACACAAAAAGAAATAAGTACTGATAGAAATGAAAATATAATTGATATAATTAAAATGTAGAGTTTTACCCTTGCATTGTTGGTATTAAAAAGATCCTGTCAGTCGTAATTCTTCTTTGAAACGTTCCGAGCAGATTTGACATCAATTCATCCTGAAAATTAGAATCTATTTCTGTTCATTGTGTAGAAATGGTGTGAGGACTAACGAGTCCAAATTTGTATTCATGGGAAAATCCCTTCAATTGTTTTTCATATATACGCCTGTGAAAAATATGAGATGTATTTATCCATAATTATCAAAGTATATCAGCTTCTGTAAAATAAAATCATGAAAACATACCTCATGAATACATTTATAAATGAGGCGCCTAGCTAGTCGTATGTGATGATCTCAGAAACAACGTCTGCACTAACGAAATCCATTGTTTCCTCTCCGTACATATCTTTTTTACAAACAATTGAATGATTCCTTCCGTCTTTCATTTTCGTATCCACATGAGCTTGCAATGATATTAAATGTGGATATAGAACGGGCGGGGTGAATGTGCTCTCAGTAGATCGTTTTGATCGGTTGGTTGATCCAATCTTGGAGCCGCTCTTTCGTTTTAGCTTCTCCATTTTATCCTTCTGTAATAACATTCATCAGTTCAGCCATTTTATAATTTAATGTTAAAGGTTCTGCTTGAAAAATGAACTGGAAATGAATACCTCATTCTCGACGTGTTTTTTTACAAGATTCGACGGCCATGCAACGAATGTTCCAATAGCTTTGTCCACCGTATGAATGTCGTCATCGTCATTTGGAACGGGTATCTCGGAGCTCGGCTCATGAGCTACGTTAATCGACACTTTGACATGACCGGTTGGAAGTGGTCTGGAGTGTAGCGTGTCATTCTGCATATTGAACACCGTATCCCTCGCTACAAGGCGATGGGTGGGAGTTGACAGCTATAAATCACAGTCATTTTCACCCTGCAGAATATCATTAAATGAAATGTATATGTGTCTATGTGATTCACATCTCACAAAAATGAATATTATAGAATTTATTACCTCAGTTAAGTCAAGTCTTTGAGGGGAATGGCTCGCCTCAAAGCTGGTGAGGGGTGAATCTTCTCGCGGGGGTTGTTCTTGAGTTTTTTGTTCTCTTTGCCTCTCCTCCATCAAACTTTTTAGCATCTCTCCCTGAGTTTGGATTAGTTCTTCAATGGTAGCTACTCTATCTCTCATTACATGCAATTCTTTAGTTTGTTCATCCTCTTGTTTTTTTTCTTAAAATATGTCTTGGGTGACACCCCAAAACCCACACCTCTGACGCGGCCATACTGTTCTGGCTGTTTCAAGGCCGTTGAAAGTATGTCTGCATCTGGTGTGGGTGTTGATGTTTCCTGTGACTATGTCAAATAGAAAATATGAAAAAATAAGTAAGCATCGTTATGTAATAGTGATTTAAAGCAAAACAAGTTTATATTTTGTCATACTTACACATGTTTCCCACACTTTTTGTGTGTTTTCATCTATCAGTTTCCCCTCTTTATTAACACGAGCCTCCTTCCATAGCACATGGCATGGAATGGAAGTGACTTGAGATTTTGCTTCATCAATCTACTTATAAATAGAGAAACATGGTTACAGTGTTGTTTTATGTCACATAAAATTATTACAGTACTTTTAAAATACATACCAATTGTTTTTCAATTGAAGTGTACCCCAACCTTGCTTTATGGTAGGGCTACGCTAGTTTTGATGCCCGTTCATTATTTTCAGCACTCAGTTGTTGTTTCATAAATAAAAACCTATCAATCAATGTGATGAATACAAGAAACGTTACACAACGTGTAACCAAACACAATGTACCTGAAAATTCTTTTCCGCATGACGGTTGCAAAATGCATCCCACGTTCCTTGGGTTATCAAGTGTGCATAAAGAGGAGGCGGGTGCGGCTTGATTTTCCCTTCGGCATCTTTCAGATGATTTTTCGTTAAAATGGTCTGAAAGCCTCTATGAATCCTTCCTGCCAGTCTGAAAACATATTCTTTGTGAGAAACATCTACTATGAATTCACTCTGCAAGAGATGATGAAGGGTTAGTCAATATTTCAATATATTATTTTATTTTAATAAATTAAATAGATGATATCATAATGTTACCGTAAGCTCTTCCCACATTAATGTTTTCAACCCGCTGACAACATGGTGCCACGACTCTACGTCAACCAGCACGCGTTGTCGAGTGATGATTCCAATGTAGCTACTAAACATGGCTTTGTTGGGGTTTACATGCTGGCCTAGCTTATTCCATCCCACCTCATATTTGATGCCTTTTTCTTTTTTCCTTAAGGATTTTTGCTAAAACTGTCAAACTACGGCGCAACTGTTTTTTTTTGTCGCTGGGGTTTCATCGCCTACCATTTACTCAGTTTCTGCATCATCATTATGTTTCTCCGAAGCACTAGCTTCGGCACTGACACCAGCTGCAACAGGTTGAGAGACCTATTGTACGTCAGCAGTGGGACCAGCTGCAACAGGTTGAGAGACCTGTTGTCTCTCAGCAGTGGGACCAGCTGCAACAGGTTGAGAGACATGTTGTACGTCAGCAGTGGGACCAGCTGCAACAGGTTGAGAGACCCGTTGTCTCTCAGCAATGGGACCAGCTACAACAGGTTGAGAGACGTGTTTTGTCTCGGGATTGGGTGCATCAGCAGGTGAAGAAGTCATTATCTGCAGAACTGGTTTAAAATTTAAGTTATATCACATAAAAGCAGCAGCGAATAGATAATAACATAATGTAACACAATCTATATTACAATAAAAATCAATAACCTGATTATTGAACTCCCTTTTTTAAAAGGCTGAAGGGATTTGACCCCTCTATCAACTATCCATATCCCTTCATTGTGGTCTCCTCTGACATAAAAAACGTCGTCTATATTGGGACCATTGTGAAATGATTGCGAAATCCCAATCAAAGGATCATCTTCCATTGAATTTTCATCTGACCCTTCAGCTGTTTTGGTCGATAATAGAACAATTGACCAGTTTAGGTTTGCGGGATCGGGAAAATAAAATACTTGCACTTCCTGTGATGCCATTATAAATGGTTCGTCTTTCTCCCCTTCCTTACTGAAATCAACTTTCACAAATCCCAAATCATCTATTTTAACAGCACTCCTGTTATCATCCCACTTGCATTGAAATATCAGAACTTGAAATTCTGTATAATCCAACTCCCATATTTGTTTGATGATGCCAAAGTATGAAATATTCGCATAAATTGGATTTCTGACCTTAGCACCGAAAACATGCATCGCTTCAGCCAGAAGTGTAACCCCACTATTCTGCATGGTAATGTCCTCATCATGTTCATTAGTTTAAAATGTATAACCATTAACTACATAAGCATTGTAAGATAATGCATACACACTTGGTCCTCCGGCTAGCCATCGAAGTCGTTCCGAAATATACTTTGGATTTTCATCTGACTTCTTAAAAATATGATCTCGAAACCATCCTATAAACTGTCGATTATGTGTATTTGATATCCATTTTTCATCCCTTAATGGATTCAATTGCCTAAGAATTTCTTTGTGGATTTCAACATATGGGTCAACGTCCAAACTGTTATGCAAAACATAAAGGTGGGCCTGCTCCCGATCTGTAATATTGATTGTGACAACCTTTCTTCCAGAAATTCCTTCACCCTCTAACCGCCCAGTGTGACGAGATTTCGGTAAGCCAATGATTTCCACACAAGACAAGTATTCGGTACAGAATTCAACGGCTTCCTCAACAATATATCGCTTTGCAATACAACCCTCTGGCCGACTTTGATTTTTGACATACCCTTTCAAAATCTTCATATACCGTTCAATGAGGTACATCCATATGTAATGTACAGGACCACATAGTCTAATCTCTCTCACCAAGTGGACCATCAAATGAACCATCATATCAAAAAATGAAGGCGGGAAGAACATTTCTAATTCACATAATATGACGGCAATTTCTTTTTCCATAGCTGGCAATTTCGCCGGGTCTATAACCTTGCTGCATATAGATTTGAAGAAGAAACACAGTTTCGTTAATGTATGGTGGTCATTCTTGGGCAAAATGCATCTTAAAGCAATTGGAATGAGATTTTGCATCAAAACATGACATTCATGTGATTTCAGACCTTTTAACTTCAAGTCACTCATTGACACAAGGTTACTGATATTTGATGAATACCCCTCTGGAACCTTTACATCATTCAAGAAGTTTCAAAACTGATATCTCTCCTGCCTGGAAAGAGTGTAAGCAGCAGGAGGAAGAAATGTTCATTTTTCACCCTTTACTGGTGCCAACTCTTCTCGTATTCCCAACTCAACCATGTCCAACATAGCCTTAATCCCATCTTTTTTTTTTTGCCAAATGTATTTAGCAACGTTCCGATAACACTGTCAAATACATTTTTTTCTACATGCATAACATCAATAAAATGTCTTACATACAGACAATTCCATTATTGTAATTCAAAAAAAATTGATCTCTTTTTCCAACCGATTTTCGTAAGGTTTTTCGAAGCCGGTTTACCAAAATTAGTGTCCAAATTTTTAACTTTCTCAAATAATTGATCGCCTGTTAGTGGAGACGGTGTTGTACGTTCTTTTGAACTTCCATCAAATGATGTCTTCCAAGAACGGTACTTATGTCGTTGCGGTAGAAATCTGCGATGTCCTAGAAACACGGTTTTCGATGAATGTTTCAACCTAATTGATTGTGTACCTTCTTCGCACACAGGAAAGCCTTGAGTTCCTTTAATGCTATATCCTGACAAATTTCCATAAGCTAGGAAGTCATTTATCGTCCCATACAACATGACTCTCAATGTGAAATCTTCCTTTCTGTAAGCATCATACAATGTAACACCTGAATCCCACAATAATTTCAAATCTTCGATCAATGGAGCTAAATAAACATCAATATCATTACCCGGTTGTTTTGGTCTTGATATAAGCATAGATAACATGATGTATTTTTGTTTCATGCATAACCACGGTGGTAAGTTATAATTTATCAACATAACTGGCCATGTGATGTGACTACTTCTTTGAAAACCAAAAGGATTCACTCCATCTGTAGATAACGCAAGACGAAGGTTTCTCGACTCGTTTCCAAATTCAGGATACTCATGATCGATTCTCTTCCACTGAGGAGAGTCTACTGGGTGACGTAGTATCCCATCTTTAATTCTTGTATCTGCATGCCATGTTAATTGTTCTGCAGTCTCCTCACTTCCATATAGGCGTCTAAACCTTGGAATGATTGGAAAGTACCATACAACTTTAGTAGGACTGGATTCATCTTTCTTGAATCGAGAAGCACCACACTTTGGGCATTCTTTAAGTGATTTTTGGTCCTTGCGAAACAGTATACAGTCATTCGGGCAGGCGTGTATTCTTTCAGAGATCATACCCATAGAGCGTAGCATTCGTTTGGCATTGTATGTTCGGCTCGGGTGCCCATTGTCTTCTGGGAGCATGTCATTCAAGAGGGCAAGTAGTTTCGTAAAACTGTCGTCACTCCACCTGTTATCTGCTTTCAAATTATACAGCTTCAGTACGGCTGAAAATGCTATATATTTAGTGCAACCATCATACAATGGCATCTTTGCACAACTTTTGAACTTCTCAAACAATTTTGGGCAATCACGAAGTTCATCTTCGAAGGTCCTTGTCATTTTCTCAATACGATCTTCATCATCATTCACATCTGTAATCACATCCTCCATACGGTCATCTTCATTGTTCATGTTTGTAATCATATCAGATGATCCATAAAACGCAGTGTCACCCCAGTCACTACCTACATTCGTTTTTTCCCCGTGTTTATTCCAACATGTATAACTTTGATCTATTCCGTGACAGATCAAGTGTTCTTCCAACTCATTTAGACTAATTTTTTTTGAATAACAACAGCGTAAACACGGACAAGGGATTTGAGAAGAGTCACATGCATGATCTATTGCAAACTTGATAAATTCTTTCACGCCTTCTGCATACTCTTTTGTCAACCGATTGGCATTCATCCATTCTTTATTTATATTCATCCTATTTAAAATCCGTAGGATAAGTATATAGGTTAAAGGAGAAGGAATATGAGTATAATTTAGATAAAAAAGAAGATACTTCAAGGAAATAAAGGAATAAATAAATACCAATGTAAAAAATATATTGGGAACCACTACAATCCCCAAGCCTCACATCATCTCGATCTCTAAAACCCATCAAAGTTACTCTAACTCGATCTGGAAACACTGGGACCCAATTCTACCTGACCTTTAATACATGAGGATTTCGTGGGTACTCAGTAGGGAACCACCAATGTGGTTTCATAAATTCTAATTTTTAGTTATATGTGCATGTTTCATGCTCTGAATAAATAACTAATATCTAATAAATAAATAAATAAATCATCATTGATCCTCAGGTTCGTAGCCTCGATCATACATACCAACTTTGGCTAGTGCCAAAGTGTATTTGAGAACATTGTGATGACTATACCAACCATAACAATAATCATGAGGTCTTTCACCCTAGTATACATTGATAATTACTGTAGATATAAACTCACCCTGGTGAATATGATAATAACCTGGAAAACCTCCATCACATTATCACAATATGAGTAGTATCCATGCTAGTATAAAATTGTTCCCAACAACTTAACCCCAGTAGTGTAGGACACTCAACCAAACAGGCCAAATACACAATAAGGACTGAAATCTCTCACCTATCCACTTTTCATAACAAATATAATCACTACTCAAAATCAATGTCCCTATTAGTAGTATCATAGACCTCACTACTATGTAATTTTTTCCATTTCAATAAAATACCATCTCAAGGTCATTTTTTTAATAAAAGTGGTGACATGAATTGGTCACCTAATTCATGCCCCAAAGGACTCAGTTAAAAAAAACAGTATAAATACAAAAACAAGGTGAAAAGAACTTACACTAGTAGGGATTGATAGAAGTATAAACCAAAAACACCAAGGAAAATCTGGACAAATATCTAGAAGCAATGAATGATTCAAACAACCTATTATAAACTATTCCATGATCTCCAAAAGGCGTTTTACTATCCATGGGGACAACACTAATCCATCTGGCTCGAAGGGAATCCAATGCCTTCATAAATTTTCTTCTCTATCAACTTGCGTTATGTTATTCATGATGTTATACAGTTGTTATTTTAAAATGAAGGTCTGAAATGAAACCTGAGAAAGACCTTAATACATAAAAACCAATGTTTAGAAAGGAAAACCATTAAAGGTTTGGATCAATAAGCTGTTAATAATGAATACCATCATTGCAATGTCACCATCCAACAGAAGCACATGATGTAGTGAAACACTCATCGCATGAGAGCATCATATTATTTATCAGTGTCTTACATGGTATAGCCTCATAATATTTACATGGTAATATTCCATACTATAAATAGTCTCAAGAGATGGCTCATGTCCCATTTCAATATATAGGTTTGTTCTGGGTCAGTCTACACATCCAGCCTATCAACAACCTTACAAAGTTATACCCACCCAAGTAGTCACATCCCCAAGGGGGATGTTCACACACTTTAGGTTCAATTCAATAAGGTCAAGGGCTCTGATGTATCACTAGTTCAATGTGTGGCCTATGGGAACAAATACATAAAAGTCACAGAATTTATTCCAAGAGGTCTCCGGGTTCCCCCTAACAAGGTCCTCTAAGTCACACTCACTCTAATAACACCCATTAAGGAATTTATAAATCCATAAAGAAATTACCGGGACCACATACCTATTTTATATGTTGCTACTATTTTAATTCCAAGTTGAAAACTTTTCCTAGGCTCGCTAAGCCTCGTCCATTTGTCTACCCCAATATCAACTCATCAATATAGCTCCTTCCTCTCTCCAAAAAACCAAAATTATTAAATTATAACATTTATAATTAATTATCCAAATCAATTTAAACTTGTTATATTCACTAGAAACTCATCTTGTGGACTTTTCATGTTAGAACCAAGACCAAAAATCCATATAAGATCTGAAGTGGGATCTTAGTGCCATCTTAGGAAAAATACCCAACCAAACCAAATCCATAGACAACATTATATAATTTGATCCAATATCCATGAAAACTACAAAAGGAAACACAAATCCTTCATAATGATTGGTGACTTGCAGATACCATCATGACGCCTCTTATACATGAGGTAGGAAAACACCCCCATCAAATCAATATGATACCACTGCGCTCTAGTTGAATCACCTATAAAACCTAATCTAGATAAATCAAAAATCAATAGAAAATAAATATAAAGAATAAAATGGTATGGAAGATGGTGAAATCACTTAGAATTGTTGAATAAATCCACTAAAAAACTCCCCATGGAAAGGAGAATCAAAGAGGAATAAGGTGCTGGGTCGATTGGGCATTGTATAAGAGGGAGGATGAGAAATGGGGGCTTCCCCTATTGGAATTTCAGAGGGAAAAAGATGAAAATATAATTTTAATGTTCTACACAATTTTCCAAACCATATATTAATAATGTGGTGGAACTGTACAAGAAAACCCCTTCAAATATTTGGTCAACATAGTTTACCAAACTATTCATTAATTATGTAAATTGGAACTACCTCAGTCTAAAAAATTTCACATGTTTTGTATGAAATCATGAAAAAATGGTATGTTAATCCCTAACTAAAATCCACCACACATGGTTTCCTCTAAGATATCCCATGGTTACCCTTCACTAACCATGAAAGTCAACTGTGTGATTTATAAAGAGGACTGAAAACCTCCTCATGCTCAAGGTTCTACATTGTTTCTCAAAAAATATGAACACAAAACCATGTTTCATTTGAAAAATCTCCAAAAACATCATATAAAACTAAAATATAGCTTGTGAGACTCACCTGAGTACTTGAGGCACCTCTCAAAATGCGGTGGAGGAGGAGGCAGCAGAGTAGGAAGAGGAGGAGGAGGGGGAGGAGGTGCCGGTGGAGGAGGAGGATGAGGCAGCAGACTAGGAGGAGGAGGAGGAAGCGCCGGTGGAGGAGGAGGAGGACGAGGCTGCGATGGAGGAGAAGGAGGAGGATGAGGAGGAGCAGAGGAGGAGGAGGAGGCGGCGGCCGGAGGAGGAGAAGAAGGAGGAGGCGGTGGCCGGAGGAGGAGGCGGTGGCCGAAGGAGGAGGAGAAGGAGGAGGAGGCGGACGGAGGAGGAGGTGGCGGCCGGAGGAGGAGGTGCAGGAGGAGGCGGCGGCCATGGCGGAGGAGGAGGAGACGGCGGCAGCGGTGCAGAGGAGGGATTCCGCGAGAGCTTGACCGGATGCATGGAGGAGGAAGAGGACTCGCGGGTTTTTAACAAATCCGTGTGATCCTTTATCCGCGCTAGTAAAAAGCGCTGATAAAGGATATATTTATCAGTGCTAAAATGAAAAGTGCTGATAATTACAACCTTTATCAGTGCTAACAAAAGCGCTGATAAAGGACCACTTTATCAGCGCTTTTCCGTTAGCGCTGATAAAGGCAGGCGCATGCCTTGCCCAGTTTTGTGGTAGTGGATGGAGGGATTTCAAATCAACCCTCACATATGATTTCATTTTTTTTCATAAGAATCATCAAAATCCATGTCATATATATCCTTTCATAGATGAAGATACCTAGAGGAAATTTGTTTAAAGTAGAATAAAACAATCATTTTTTGTAAGGGAAATGTAAAATTTTACAAGATTTCATATATAAATTATATTATTAATTTTTTTTAATGATTTCTTATTATTAATATACAGAAAACAAGGACATCTCATCAGGATATTCAATCTAAAAATGTATACCCTCATAGTTTATCTCGGAGAGGGTATACATTATTAGATGAACAAATGATGGACGAAAAATTACAAAAACTGAGAGCTGAGTCTTCAAACTCTAGAGAGGTTACCCCTCCATCCCCTCCATCTTGATATGAAAAATGGAAGAGAGATTGAATGATAAAAAAGGGACAATATCTTTCAGCAGAATTGAGAATCATATCAGAGAGTATTCTAAGATATTTATTTTATTTATTTAAGTTAATTATATTCTTTATATAATTTCAATCATTATAGAAATGTTTAATTAATTAATAAAGGATTCTATGGATGAGAAAAGATCACAGGGGGTATTTATAGCTATTGGGGGGAAAGATATTTTATCCGCAGCAATTGGAAAGCTCGAACACACCGGTCATGTATGAGTATATTTGATGAGTGTATTGGTAAGAAAACTGTTGTTGTGTTCTTTAACTTCCTCCATTGAGGGTGTTTATAAATAAAATAGAATCCTAGGTGGCTGAATTTAAAAATATTAATGCGGCGATGGAGGAAAATATTAGAGAATTGGTATAGTCTATGCTTGTAGACATGCAAAGACAATTTCAGACTATATCCCTCACTCCTCCACCTCCCCTTGTAGACCCCGTTATTTATCCTCCACCTCTGCTAGTAGCTCCCACTCCCCCACCTCAGCCTGTAGACCCCATTGTTTATCCTACTCCTCCACCACAACTTTCATTATATTGGGAGTTGTATGTTGATAATCCTCAACATCATGTAGTTTCATATGGGCTGGTATATTGTATAGAAGATACAGTTTATCATCAAAAATTAGAGGTAGAGCATCATAGGGTCACTGTACATGATATTATAGATAGATCATCTCGACTACCATTACCTACAGATGATGTGATGACAGTTGGACATAGTATCAAACACTTTTTAGTTTTCCCATCAAGACTTCTACGACTCATTACCATAGAGGTATGTATGTTATATATTTTATTTTATTTTTTTATTAAACTTTTAACATTTGAAAAATAATATATCTTTCTATTTATTTTTATAGGAATACTTCAAAGGTAAATAAATATTGTATATACAACAACAAATACAAATGGCTATGACATCAGATACAGATTCTAGTAGTCTTGATAGATTGTCAAGATATTAAAATTTTTAGAGGATCATTATGAGTTTCCAATGGAAGCTCGTGTTTGTAGACATGAAATCAATGTGGGGATTGTGAAAAATGATATCATGGAGTTTGTTACTGGAGATATGTTTGGCATCAACGTGGTGTAGATTTTTTTAATGTAAGTCTTAACACTTTTCCCTGCGTTATATTTATTAAAAATGTATACTTTTTTCTATTTTTTATTATGTATCTTTATATAATGTGTGAGAAGAATGATCAGATAGATGTATATGGATTCATAGACCCGCAATTGATTTCCCATGAAGAACATGCATTGGATAAGGAACAAAGAACACTTTATATTACAGAAATATTTAAACAGAATATAATCATGCATTGTTGGATGATGCCTTATTGTCAGGGGTATGAAACATATATTTGGAAAAAATTTCATTATATTTTAACATAAAAAACAATAACCTTAAATTTTCTTTTATATCAGTGATCATTGGATGTTAGGTGTTTTTGTTTCAAGAGATAAAACACTTTATTGGATATTCTTTGTCCATGGCGATGTGCGGGGAAGTTTTCAGAATATATTGGAAAAGTAAGTTTCAATTTCTTAATAGTTGTTTATATTATAATGAATTTTAAATTTATCCCATTCATATTATTTTCAAACAGGGGATGGGTCTACTTTCAAAAAAAACAAAGAAAAAGAGTGTCAGAATCAAATATGTAAAAGTAAAGGTAAATATCCATTTATAATTTTTACTTTTCAATGTATTACATAAAAATGATATTTTGAATTGTACCTCATTTAAACTAAATTTTCATGAACAACAAGGCATCGTTGAATGCAGATATTATATGTTAAGATTTATGTATGAAATAACTACAACTGAAATACTAGTGAAGATTGACTTGGTAATATTTCCTTATAAACGTTTCCATAATATTTTATTTGATTTATTCATTATACATGTTAACAACTTTCATTTTAATTTTCAGCTATTTAATGACCCTTAACCCTATAGTTCTAAAGAGGTCAAACACTTACAAATGGAATGGTCAAATTATTTTACATGTTTTATTGGATTTTAATTTGTTTGTAGTGTAAAATGTAATATTGAATATTGTAATTATAATTATGTATTTGGTAGTTTTTTTGGTTGTATTTAGGTTTTTTTAGTTGACATTTTATATTTTGAATGTTATATATGTGAATTTTTAATTTTTATTTGGTTATTCTTGTTTTGGTCTAGTTCTGGTGTTTTTCTAGTTTCCATTCTGGTCTGTTTTTTGTTTGCTTTTGGTCTGGTTTCTGCTTGTTTCATTCTTTGGAAAAGCATAGTAATGGTTTCATGGGGGGTGGGGGTGTCCAAGGGGGTTGTCCAAGGGTAAGGGGAGTCCAGGGGGTCAGGTTGTACAAGGGGGTAGGGGGGATATTCATGGGGGGTGGGAGGGTCCAGAGGGTGGGTGCTGTCCAGGGGTGGCGGTCTCCAGGGGGTGGGAGGATTTCTAAGGGGGTAGGGTGTGTCCAGGGGGGTGGGGTGGGGGTTGTCTAGTGGGTGGGATGGTGTCCATGGGGGTGGGGGGTTTCCAATGGGTGGGGGTGTCCTGGGGGTTGGAGGGGATGTCTAGGGGGTGTGGGTGTCTAAGGGGTGGGTTCTATCCAAGGGGGTCTGGGTGTCCCGGGGGTGGGGGATATCTAGTGGGTGGGAGGGTGTTCAGGGGGTGGGGGTTTCTAGGGGGGTGTCCAGTGGTGGGGGCTGTCAAGGGGGGTGGGAGTGTCCAGGGGGGGTTGGTGGGTGTCCAGGGGTGGGGAGCTATCCAGGGGGCTCGGAGGGTGTCCAGAGCAGTGGGCGAGTGTCCAAGGGGTGGGGGTGTCAAAGGGGTGGGGGCTGTCTAGGGGGTGGGGGTGTCTAGGGGGTGGGTGGGTTTCTAGGGGGTGGGGCATGTTCAGTGGGGTGGGGTGGTGTCAAGTGGGTGGGAGGGGGTTGTCCAGGTGTGGGAGGGTGTCCAGGGGGTAGGGGGTATCCAGGGGGTGGGGGGCTTTCCAATGTGGTGGGGTGGTGTCCAGTGTGTGGGGGGTGTCCACTAGGCGGGGTTCTGTCCAGTAGGTGGGAGGGTGTCCAGGGCGGGGGGTTTCCAGGGGTGGGGGTGTCTAGGGGGCTATCCAGGGAGGTGGGAGTGTCCAGGGGGGAGGGTATCCAGGGGTGGGGGCTGTCCAGGGGGTGGGATGGTGTCTAGTGGGGTGGGAGGGTGTCCAAGGGGTGGGGGTGTCTAGGGGTGGGGGTGTCCAGGGGGTGAGGGTTTTCGATGGGGTGGGGCTGTCCAGGGGGTTGGTGGGTGTCCAGGGGTGGGGTTGTCCAGTGGGGTGGGGTGGTGTCCAGTGGGTGGGATGGTGTCTAGGGGGGAGGTGGGATGTCTAGGGGGTGGGAGGGTGTCCAGGGTGTAGGGGTGTCTAGGGGGGTGGGGGTTTTCCAGTGGGGTGGGGTAGTGTTCAGTGGCTGGGGGCTATCCAGGGGGTGGGAGGGTGTCCAAGGGGGTGTGGGCTGTCCAGTGGGGTGAGGTGGTGTCCAGTGGGGTGGGAGGGTGTCCAGGGGGAGGGGGCTATCCAGGGGGTGGGGGACTATCCAAGGGGGTAGGGGTGTCTAGGGGATGGGGTGGGGGATATACAGTGGTTGGGAGGGTGTCCAGGGGGTGGGGGTTTCCTAGGGTGGGGATGTCCAGGGGGTTGGAGGGGTTGTTCAGGGGGTGGGGGTGTCTAGGGGGTGGGGCGGGTGTCCAAGGGGGTGGGGTGTCCAAGGGGTGGGGGAGGGGCCGTTTAAGGGTGTAGGGGGTGTCCTGGGGGTGTGGGGCTATCTTAGGGGGGGGTCTAGGGGGTGGGGGTTGTCCGAAGTGGTAGGGGTTTACAGGGGGTTGTCCAGTGGTTTTGGTATGTTTTCTACTTGTTTACGGTCTTCTTTGGCAGTGCATTGTAATGGTTGAACTGTATTGTTAAAAAAATGGGTTTTACGTCAGTTATTTTATAACCGATGTAAGATTAACATTGGATTGGTTTCTTACATCAGTTATTTAATAACTGATGTTGTATATAAGTTTTCACGTCAGTTAAAATATAAGTGATGTTAAAAACCGATTTGCAGACAGATTTATCACGTCTGTTATGAAAATAACTGAAGTTAAAACCTTGTTTTTTACATCGTTTTTCTAATAACCAAGTTAAAAAAAGCCTCATATTTGTTTTTTATTATGTTTTTTATTTAATAATCGATGAAATAAACAACATGTTACATCAGTTATTTAAAAACTGATGTAATAAATCATGACTACGAACCATTTTCCATGTCGGTTGTTTAG
This sequence comes from Viscum album, assembly GCA_963277665.1. Classification (NCBI taxonomy): domain Eukaryota; kingdom Viridiplantae; phylum Streptophyta; class Magnoliopsida; order Santalales; family Viscaceae; genus Viscum; species Viscum album. The sequence continues at coordinate 625,062,773 of OY728134.1, read as the reverse complement.
GAAGAGATGTTAAAATGGCTTCATATTTCTATTTTTTACATCGGTTTTAAAATAACCGACAAAAAAACAATATTGATAATTTCCCCTGCAATAACTTTGGATAAAAACCGATGTAAAAATGAAATATAACCAATGTAAAAAATGTTTTTTTTTCACTAGTGTAGGGTAGCTTCATCCATTACTGCTACACCAGATGGGGGTTCAAGAAGTATTGTTAATCTTGAATCATAAAGAGAAATTGAAAAATTGAAAAAAAAAATTAATGAAAATTAAACTTTTAGGAAAAAATAAGATTAGTGGTGGTTAAAAATGGAAAATGCTTTAGTTTTTTCATTTCAGTGGATGACCATTATGATCCCTGAGGAAATTTACAGCCTTATAGCTCATACAATCAAGTTAATTTCTAAATTCCATTGATCATTAACTCATTTTCACATAACACATAAAACATCAATAAATATTACTAAAATGAAACATTTATATAGAAAACACACATTTCGAGTCATACCAATCACATCTTGAGCAAGATTGGTGTTTTTTTATTTCTATATGTTAAAAAATAAATTATAGATCGTTATCCATAATTTTAAAAATAATTTGAGATTTTTTTCTTAGTTTTGACTCAGTAAACACTTCTTAACGGTACAAAATCCTTTAAAACAAGTTTAGGGGGTTAAAAACTATGAAAAAAACATTACATTTCCCTGAAATTAGGAGAAAATGACCATAGATTTTATTTTGAAATGTAGGAACCAACAGCACGTCATTCCAAATTTTAGTTTACCCGGGATGTCCATAATTTTTTTTAGTGTTTTAAATCACTAAAACATGTTTGGAATGTTAAAAACCATACAAAATGACCGAATATTGATTTCGAATTAATGGAAAACCACCAATAAGTTATTTTTGACATGTACGTGCAGACAAAGCGTCAATATGATGTCAAGTGTGGTTGGAATGACTCAATAAACACTTCTTAAAGGTACATAAGCCTTTCAAAACAAGTTTTGGGGTTCAAAAACTGGAAAATGACATTGAATTTCCCTAAAATCAAGGGAAAATGACCATAGATTGAATTTTGAAATTTAGAAACTAATATCATGTCATTCCAAATTACGGTTTACCCGAGATGGCTGTAAATGTGTTTTTTGTATTTTAAAACACTAAAACGTGCATGGAATGGTCAAAAACATAAAAAACTCATATTGATGTGGAATCACGAGACAACTACCTCAGATTTATTTTGGATGTGTACTCATAGACAGCATGTCAGTCCAACTTTTTTTGTGGTCGGAATGACTTGGTAAACACTTCTTAAAGGTAGAGAATCCTTTAAAAACAAGTGTCGAGGGGTCAAAACTAAGAAACGACATTGACATTCCATGATTTCAGAGGAAAATGACAATAGATTTAATTTAGAAATATAGGAACTGAAGAAATGTAAATATAAATATCATTTTTCCCTGTATTTCAAGAAACTCGTTATTAGTGTTTTAAAACACTAAAACGTGCAAGGAATGATCAAAAACATAGAAAACAACCTCAGATTAATATGGAATCATGAGAAAATAACCGCTAAGTTATTTTTGATGTGTGTGCACAAAAAAAACATCAATGCGACATATGATGTGGACAAAATGACTCAGTAAACACTTTTGAAATGTACAAAATCCTTTAAAAACTAGTTTCATGGGGTTAAAACATAGAAAATGACATCGAATTTCCATGAAATGAGAGTAAAATGATTATAGATTATATTGTGAAATAAAGGATCTGATTATAACACCCTGATATTTTATGGGCCTTTTTTTTGAATAAATTAAATTTTCATTTATGTCTTGCACGAAACTAAGTTAAAGATCCCTTTCACATAGAACATCAACTTGGAATACATTATACAGAACATCAACTTGGAATAATTTACAGATAATAATGACTTGGCATACATTACACACAATAGCAATCTTTCTAGGAAACAAAAGTTTTCTGTTATAATTATTTAAATGATATAATTATAACCTAGTAATTAAACATAGTTATATGAATATTAATAACTAATTTTCAAATATTTCTTATAATATTTTTAAATAAATAAGACATATTGATAATGAAAGATGTTATTTAAGGTAAAGTCCTTTTATTTTAAAAAAATTGTTTTCTTGAATGAACTACTTTTAATGTCCTTTTGTGAAAAATAATAAGATTAATTTTAGAAAATTTAGAAATTTAATTTTATAAAATAAACTTAATTTTTTAATTTATAATTCTGAATTTATCTTAGGGTTAATTTTTTGGATTTTTTAAGAAACTTCATTTTTTGATTAATAGTGAAAAATACTGTATTTTAGTTAACAACTACCTTTTCATTTAAATAATTTTTAATGATAATTTTTATTTTTAATTTGTTTTAAGGTAAAATTAGATCAATGATACATATATTAGTACAATTTAGGTCAATATAAACAATTTCACTCTGAAATTGAATATAAAAACTTAACAAACATTTGAACATTTTTCTACTTTAAAACCCCGTAATTTAATCTTGTTTGTGATATTAGCATTAATATTAAATTTTCTGGTTCTATGAATTGAATTTCAAAAAAGCAACAAACATCATTGTAATAAATATAATATTTATTTTCTAATAATATCAACTTAATTTTTGACCAAAATTATTATTAAAGGGGATTAAGGTCAAATTAAGCTTAATTAGGGACTGAACCTTGATTTTAGGTGCCCAAATGACCTATAAACTTTTAAAAACCCCATTTTATTTCAATTTTTATCCCATAAAACTTCCATTCTTGATTTATGTTGGTTGGTATGAATTTTATTAGGTAAGGACATGTGTACACCAAACTTGTTTTCAAAAATTCCATGTGAGTCCTTTTTGTTCCCTATAAAAGGACACCACCTATCACACTTCTTCACCCATATAAATCCTATTAATTTCAGAAAATAACTAAACAATAATCTTAAATAAATCCTCCATTACTCCTATAATAATTTCCTCGGGAATAAGGAAATCCAACTAATCCTTTTAGCACAAACCAAAAGAAGTTACCCGATTAAGAGGTAACATCTTCTCTCATGTCCTTAATTTTATTTTCTTTCACCACCACCTCCACGTTATTTTTTCTTTTATAGTATAAAAACACCAACATAATCAATATTTTATTTTGTTTTTATGCAACGGTTTCAACCAATAGTTACACACACCTCCATCTAATGGATAATGAACATATTGTTTATGTGTACAACTTACTACAACCTCACTAAACAATAATTTTACAATTTTCTTTTCCGCGTATCATGGTAAAAATTATGATAGAAACTCTATTTATATATTTTATATATTATATTTATTATTTATTTAATCTTTTTTTTTCTTTTACAACACATATCATTTTACTTTCCATTGGGTGTTGATACGATAATTTTGTTTGAGGAAGTGTGGACTACAACCCCCTCAAAGAGATATGATTCATTTATACACTATATGAAATATATTAAGGATGGGTTTAGTGATTATATATGATATATATGATATCATAAATAAATATTAATATATATATATATATACATATATATATTTAACTTTCTTTCATTCTACATGATAATTAAACAGAAATAATGTTCATGCGTATGTACGACCTACTGTCTCCATGAACGGTGTATTTTGTTTCATACTTATATATTATATAGATTATTATAATAAACATATATTATATATAAATGATATTTAGATAATGTTTAAAATTTTATAAGTCATGATATAGAGTATAAATACCAAAGATATAACAAATTAAGAGACATGCGAAGAATAAAGTGAATATTACCGAAAGTGAAACCTTAACATAGGATTGGTAATGAGAAGGTAATATAATTTAATAATAAAACCAAATATATAAGAATATGGTTCTGTAAAATATTTATAATAAATTTATATTTATTATACTGGCGTTTTGAATGAGTACGACAAGATTCAAGACACAGGGTAAGGGGACTTCATCTCACTTTTTATTTCGTGAGATGCATGCTACGTTTTCCACTCTTTCCTTTTGTGTTGTGTATGTACTTCCCATTATTATATTCTATGTGTCTTATAATTAAATTTATGGGTATTCATATATACATTGTATGATCTTTATTTCATGGGGTTTTTGTTTCTAAAGTTACCAAATCGGTAAAATAGTTTTTTCTCAATTGTCCTTCTTTGAGACTCATGTTTTGTTATGCACCTAAATTCTATTTTGCGGTGTATATTATTCAATTTTACATGTTATACCATGAATTTACATTATTTAATGATATTTTAAGATTAATTTAAATTCTTTTTCTTACATTTAGAATACAATCCATAGTTACCATGTTATAAGAGTTATTAAAACAATCTCTTCACTTTTCGAGATTGTTTATGTTTATGCTTCATTTGATGAAAGATTATGATACATCTCTCGAGAAAACACACGACATTACTTATCCTATATTTATAAAATATATATCCATGTATTAGTACAATTTCCACTACTTTGTTCTTATGATAACATTTTTAAGAAAAATTTGGCCGACTCTCTCTCCAAAGAGAAATCTATTGTATTCAAAAACTGAGGTTTCAAAAAGGTTTTCAAAAGATATTTAGAGCCCATTTTTAAGGAAAATGTATTTTAATTTTTTTTATAGTTTTCAATTCCTTCTTTATAATTTTTTAAATCTATTTTTAAAGAAAACAATTTCAAAAAAAATTATGTTTTAAAAAAAGTTTTAAATGGATAAAGGATTTACCTCAAGAAATATTTCTAAAAGATATTTCAAAAAAAAATCCCATATAAGATATCATCCATTGGTGTTACTAATTCCTTTATATTGAAATTATTCAATGTTTCCATTAATATTCATTATATGAATGTATTATGTTTTGATGGAATGATGTTTATGAAAATCATTTCTCTTTCACGGGTTATATGCATTTGAAACCCGCTTCTTTTCATGGGTTATGTTTATGATGAAATGATTATCAAACCTATCTATTTCCACAGGTTATGATATGATTAAAATTTTATAATAACAATTTCAATTCATGGGTTATGATATGATTACTTATGATATTTTGGAACATGTAAAGGTAATTTTACTATGAGATAGGTTAGACCTATATCTCCCTCCAATGTGTTGGGTAAATATTTATATCTCAGGAGATAGGATAAGATGGTATTGGGAATGAAACTTGGATACTAAGATGACCATGTGAGTGAACCATGACTACTAAGATGGTTTGAGGAGTGAACTCATACAACTAATATGGCCGAGAGAGTGAACCATGACTACCACGATGGTATAGGGAGTGAACCTATACTACCAAGATGGTCTTGGTAGTGATGACTTGGCTACTATCAAAATCATATTATATATGATTATGGGTTTTCAAAAATTTCATGTTTTATTTCTTTGTTATGCTTTCATGTCTTATGTTATTTAATTTATTTTGATTCATGTCTTATGAACTACCAAGCCTTATACCATGATTCACGTATATGATATTTGATATGCATGGTCTGATCTTCTATTTTCATGATAATGTTTTAATAACATTATACTCATAATTATGTTTACATATCTCCATTTTTTACCCTTACTGAGCATTTTAGATTGCCCCTATTTATGTTTCCTTCCCCAGGTTAGGAATATATGTATTACGTTTTATGTTTCTAAAAAGGGTTATACTCATGAAGAACCTTATGGGAGATAATATAGCTCACTCATGTATCAGTGTTTATGTTTCCATGTTTCCAAAGGCACTAGACTAGTATAATATTTGGGTGTCTATTTGTATAATGTTTTATGTATTCTGAAAAATTAATTTAATTTTAATGTATGAAAAGTGAGGGTCGTTATAGTTGGTATCATAGTAAACTTTTAGTTAACATTTGGAAGCTAGGATGAGAAAACCTTATTGAGAACCCTAAAGACATGTCTATGTATAAGTATATGGATAATAAAAAAGAATAAGAAAATGTCCTAGAATTTTGGTGAAGGATAGAGTGAGTGGATTCCTAGAAATACATCCTTGTCTGGATACTACAAGTGGATGCAGCTATAGAACAGATGTACCAAGGGGTAAAAACTATGATAAGTTGTTTCAGGTCTAACTTAGGGTAATCAGGTACACGATAACGAGCCTTACTAAGAACATAGTTTTACCCTTCTATGGTATATGCTTTGGTAATTAATAGACTATTCACCAATCATTATGAAGTATTAAAAATAAGTTGTCTTTAAATAACCTAGTATAAATCTAAGGTGTCATAGATTAAGAAAGGTTTCATAACTTAGACATACTATAGGTGACATTTCATGACTATGTGGTTCCTCAATATAGCAATTGTTTCTTACTCTATGTTTTTTGGTTTTAGTCAATGGATAGAACACGAAGGAACCACATTAATGGTAATTATTACAGAAAATGAAAATATTGTCCCCCCCGAGTAACCAAATGATATGGGATATGGAATAAAAAACCTCATTCTTGTGCTCACATAGCTTTTTCAAACTAGGAATCATGGTGGACTTCCAAATGAGAAAAGGAGGGAACAAAATTCCATTGAGACTTTCACGTGGAAACATATACCTTCTTTTAGAGGGTATTCCAATCAACTTATTAGTGAATAATGGATCGGTACTACTAAAATGATATTCTCTATTCTCTAATATTTGGAGAATGAGAAAGTCAGTCTTGCTGTTTATTGGTTAGAAGGCAAAGTGGACCAGTGGTTGAATCTAATCAAGAATTAACAGTAGTAATATGAGATTAAATACATGGATTGGGATGATTTCAGGAAATTATTTTTAAATAAGTACTTTCATCATATTCTCCAAACCAAGATGATGAAATATTTCCTTGAGTTGAAGCAAAGGGATAATTAATTTGTCAGTATCTATTAGGAAAATTTCATGAGACTTGTGAGGTATGCTTCAAGAATTATTATCCAACCCGAAATTAAAGTTGATAGGTTCTTTAGTGGATTAATGCCAAGTCTCAGAATGGTGATATCCATAAGATACTTTAATAGCTATGAAGATATTTTTTTTGTTTTCAATCATGGTTTAAATGGAGGTTGGTGTCACATATCAATCTCATGGTTTTGACAAGAATAAGAATATGAAGTTTAAAGGAAAATCTAAAACCCATGAAGAGAAGAATATGAGCTTCCATCTATACTCTATGTGTATAAATAATCATAAAGGAAACTTCCTTAATGGGTCTAATAAATGTTATAAGTGTGGAAGGAAAGGTCATCAGGAATTTGATTGATAAAGTGCTGGGAAGAAGTTAGCTCAGATTGCGATTGTGGAAAAAGTGGCACAGAATGCACCTCACATGATTCAGTGCACAAGTGTATGGAGAATGGGAATTATGTTAACCATTGCCAAAACTGAAGGTTTGGTGATGATGAATGACCTCAACAACCTCTTAAGATAAGGGACAAGTGTAAATCTTATGGAATCGCTATTTCTAATAAGGGGTGTGATAACAACGTGATGAAATGTACACTTACCATCCACTCTAGAACTTCTAATTTCATATTTGATTTTGGACCTACCCACTCTTTCAGATCTTAATAATTTTCTAAGGGCATTAAGATTCCACCAAAACAACTAGATATAGAATTAGCGATACAAACCCCTAATGGTACAAGGATTTCATATTAATTCTATGATTCCTATCCAGTTGATGTTTGTGGTAATTTCTACCCAAAAATATTTTAATCCTTCCTCTGGTGGAATTTGATGTCATCTTAGGTATGTATTGGATTTCCCTGCATAAATCCCACATCAATTTCCAAGGAAGGTAAGTTACGTTTGATATTTAAAACCCTCTTATGATCATTCTTTAATGTGATGAGAAGCATGAAATTCCTATCAATATTAAATCTAGTGTATGGGTATTTATTCCCATTAAAAAGGGTTGTTTATCTCAAATGGTTGGGGAGAAAATCGACTTCGATGATATGCCATTGTTTAGGATTTTATTTATGTCTTTACGAAAGAGTTGTCTAGTTATCCATCAAACCATGAATTTGAGTTCCCAATATAACTTATAACTAGTTCCACACTAATTTAAAATGCTCCTTATAGAATTTCTCTAAATGAGTTGTAGGAATTGAAGAGTCAACTCCAAGAAATCCTTGATAAGGGATTCATTCTACCAAGTGTGTCACCTTGGGGTGCACCTGTTCTTTTTGTGAAAAAGAAATATGAATCAATTCAAATTTTAATTGATTATCGAGAGTTTAAAAATATCCCAATCATGAACATGTATCATCCTCCTTGTATTTATGACTTGTTTGATCAATTGTGAGGATCCCAATACTTTAATAAGATTGACCTTAATTAAGGATATCATCAATTGAGGGTCAAGAAAGAGGATACACCCAATATAGAATTTTGTAAAAGGTATGGACACTATGAATATACAATGATTCTTTTTTGTCTTACCAATGACCCTTCTGTATTCATGGATTTAATATAGAGAGTCTTTATAGATTACCTCAATCAGTTTGTGGTGGTCTCTATAGATGATATTCTTATCTATTGAAAGAACAATGAAGATCATGAAGATCACTAGAGAATTTTTCTAAAAAACCTAAGGAAGTATAATATATATGAAAATTTTACAAAGTGTGAATTTTGACTGAAAAGGATTCATTTTTAGGTCATATAATCTCAATAGATGGTATAGCAGTAGATCCATCAAATGTGGAGTCTATTGAATGCTATCCTAGACTAAACATAATGACTATGATCTGCAGATTTCTTGGTTTAGCAGGATATTATCTAATTTTTTGTGGAGAATTTTTCATGACTATCTAATTCTCTGACCAAGTTAACTCAGAAGGGTGTCAAGTTCCTCTAGAGAGATGAATTTGAGTAAAAATTCAAGGAACCAAAGAGAAGTTTAGTCAGTGCACCTGTTTTTACATTATCCTATAGTGGAGAATGGTTTTTAATATATAGAGATGAATCCAAGAAGGGATTGGGATGTGTTATTCTATAGAATAACATAGTTATCTCTTCTGTCTAACAACAGTAGAAGATTCATGAGAAAAATTACCCTACTCATGATTTGGAGTTAATAGTGGTAATTTTTTCATTAAATATATTGAGGCATTATCTTTATGGAGAAAAGTGTGATATATATTTTGATCATAAAAGTATGAAATATATATTCACAAAGAAGGATTTGAACATGCACCAGAGAATATAGTTTGAATTGATTAAGGATTATGACTGCCCAGTAAATTACCACCCTAGGAAAGTGAACTAGGTGGTTGATTCTTTGATTCAGATGGATCGTGCAAGCTTATCTATGATGAGGAACACAAAAGATCCAATATTTATGGATTTTCAAAGCATGTGTCTAGAAATTCTAAAGGATGGTAAAAATAATATCTTTCTCAAATGAATATTCAACTCTCTATCCGAGAGAAGATTATGGAGGGGCATAAGGAAGTTGAAGAGCTGCAGAAGAAAATCTAAAATGTTCCTAATTTTTACCTTGATTAGGATGGAATGATAAGTTTTAGGAATAATGTATGTGTTCCTTCTATACCATACTTTAAGAACAATCTCTTAGAGGAAGCTCATAGTTCATCATTATCTATTAATACTCGAGGTACAAAGATATATATGGACTTGAAATAATACTTCCAGTGGGATGGAATTATGAGAGATATCTCAGATTTTGTATCTTGGTGCTTGGTATGAAAAACATTTGCAGCTAAAAGAAAAAAGTCAAAGGGGATGTGGCATCCATTACCCATACCAGAATGTAAATGGTAGAACATCGATATGGATTTTTTCATGGGACTACCCAAAACCTCTAAAGGGTTTACTATTATATGGGTGGTAGTCGATCACCTTACTAAGTCAGCACACATTATCACTTTTAAAGAAGACTTCTCTTTGGATGAGCCTGCCAGGATATACCTTAAGGAAGTGGTAAGGTTGCATGGAGTACCACATTCCATTGTATCAGATTGGGATCTGAGGTTTACCTCAATGTTCTTGTGAAGTCTTCTGTAAGTACTTGATATAGAATTGAGTTTCAGCACTGATAATCATTCTCAGACATGGGGTCATTCTAAAAGAACAATTCAAAACCTAGAGGATATGTTGATATCTTGTTCTATGGATTTCAAAGGTGGTTGGGATCAACACCTTCCTCTAGTTGAGTTTTATTACAAAAATGGATTTCACTCAATCATTCATATATAACCATATGAATCCCTCTACGGTAAGAAATGTATATCTCCAACGTTTTGGGATGATGTTGGAGAAATAAAGCTATTGGGACATAAGATTTCTAAAGAAATAGTTGAGAAGGATAAAACCAAAAAACAACATATCAATGTAGCTCAAAGTAGATAGAAAAGTTATGCAGATAACAGCTAACATGATGTAGAATTTTAATTTGGTGAAAAAATATTTCTATGATTAGAATAAAGTTATGAGATTTAGGAATAAAGGGAAACAGAGCCCTAGGAATATTGGTCCCTTTGAGATTATTTATTGTATTGGGACATTATCTTATCACTTAGAACTTCCTCCAAATCTCTATCAAGTCCATGATGTGTTCCATGTATCTCTCATATGAATGTAAACACCTAACCCATCACATGTACTAATCTCAAAGGTCATACCGCTGGAGTCGGATCTTTCTTATGAGGAACTAGTAGTAAAAATTATATACTGATTAGATAAAGTTCTATGAAACAAGACCACTCACCTGGTTAAAGTTTTGTGGATAAATCATCAGTTAGAGAAATATATGTGAGAACATGAGGATATGATGAAGTATAAGTATCCTTATTTTTTTACCTGAGTGACGAATTTTTAAAACAAAATTCATTTTAAGGGGTGTAGAATGTAACACCCTTAGATTTTATGGAACTTTTTTCGAATAAATTAAATTTTAATTTACATATTGAAATGAAAAAATGTAAACATTTATTTAATATGGAACATCAACTTGTAATATTTTATAAATAACATTGACTTGGCGTACATTACACGAAACAATGACTTGGCGTATGTTACATGCAACATTGATGTTTCAATGAAACATCATTTTGCTGTTATAATTATTTAAATGAGATAATTATAAACTAGTATTTAAACATAATTATACGAATATTAATAACTAATTTGAAAAAAAAAATATAATTTTTTTAAATAAATAAAATGTATTTATAATGAAAGATAGGATTTTTGGTAAATTCCTTTTATGTTTAAAAACATCATTTTCTCAAATGAACTTCTTTTAATATCCTTCTGTGAAAAATAATAAAAATTAATTTCAAAAAAAATTTAGAAATTTAATTTGATAAAATAAACTTAATTTTTTAATTTATATTTCAAAATTTATCTTAGGTTTAATTTTTGTGATTTTTCTGAGAAACTTCATTTTTTGATGAATAATGAAAAATAATGCATTTTAGTTAATAATTTCATTTTTGTTTAAATAATTATTAATGTTAAATTTTACTTAAAATTTGTTTTCAGGTCATAATAGATAAATTATACAACTATCCAAACAATTTATTTCATTATAAACAATTTTACTTTGAAATTGAATATAAAAACCTAACAAACTTTTGAAAATTTTTCTACATTACCAAACCCATTATTTTTTCTTGTCTCCGTGATTATCATTATTCTTAATTTTGGTATTTTTGTGAATTCAATTTAATAAAATGAAATATAACATTGTAATCAGTATAATATTTATATTCTAATAAGATCATAATAATTTTTTGACCAAAATGATTAGTAAAAGTGATTAAAATTAATCATAATGATTAAGGTCAAATTAAGCATAATTAAGGGATAAACCTTAATCTTAATGGTCCAAATGAACTAGACACTTGTAAAAAACTAATTTTATATCCATTATTCGTACATAAAAATTATATTATTGATTTAGGGTTGATTTTTATTACTTTTTTTAGGTAATAACATGTGTACACCTAACTTGTTTTTCAAAATTTGAATGTGAGTCATTTTCCGTCCCTATTAAAAGGAAACCACATCTCCCACTTCATCGCACTTATCAAACCTATTAGGATCAGAAAATACCTACCCAAAACACTTCCCAGATATCCTCCCTTCCTCCTAGTATCCTTCCCTTTGGAAAAAGGAAACCCAAGGAAGCCTTTTGAAAAAATCAAAAGGAGTTACCCGATTAAAGGTAATGTCTTCTCTCAAGTCCTTTCTTTTATTTTCTTTCACCACCCCATACACTTTATTTTTTCCATTATTATGTAACAAAACCATTTTAATAAATATACTAGTATGTTATTATGCTATGGTTTCAACCTTCACTTACACACACCTACATCTAATGGATAATGAAAATATTGTTTATGTGTACGGTGTATTATGACCTCACTAAACGAAGATTGTTCGATTTCCCTTACTGTCTCTCTTGGTGGAAATTATGATAGGTAATCTATTTATATATGTTATATATTATATTAATTATTTATTTAATATTTTTTATTACTTTTAAAACACATATTGTTTTACTTTCCATTGTGTGTTAATATGATTATTTCATTTGAGGAAGTGTCGATTACCGCCCCCTTAAAGCGATATGATTTGTTCATACACTAAATGAAATGTATTAAGGATGTGTTTAGTGATTATATATGATATATATTATATCATAAATCTACTATAACAATTATATATATTTATATGTGTGTGTGTGGGTTTTTTACTTTGTTTCTTTCAACCCAACAATTAAACGGAAATAGCATTCTTGCATACGTACGGCCTATCGTCTCCATGAACTGTGTATTCTATTTCATACTTATATATTATAAATATTCCTATAATACACATATACTTTATATAAATGATATTTATATTGTGGTTTAAATTATTGACATCATAATATAATATATAAATACCAAAGATATAACAAATTAAGGCACATGCGAAGAATAAATCGAATATTACCCGAAGTGAAACCTTAACATAAGATTAGAAAAAAGTGGCTAATATAAGATAGTAATCAAACAATATATATAATGATATGGTTCTTTAAAATATTTATAATAAATTTATATTTATTATACAAGTGGTTTTAACGAGTACGAAGAGATTCAAGACACAAGGTGAGGGGATTTCATCTCACTTTTTATTTTTATGAGATACATGCTTTGTTCGCCACTCTTTATTTTTGTGTGGTGTATGTAATGACCATGATTGTATTCTTTGTATATTATACATAAATTTATAGGTATTAAATTATCTATTTTATGATCTTTCTTTCATGGAATTTATGTTTTAAATGTTAACAAATCAGTACAATAGTTTTGTCTTAATTTTATTTCTTTGAGACTCATGTTTTGTTATGCACCTAAATTATATTTCAAGGTGTATATAATTCAATTTTACATGTTATATCATGAATTTAATTTATTTAATGATATTTTAAAAATCATTTAATTTTATTTTATTACATGGAGAATATGATCCCAAGTTACCAAGTTATAAGTGTTTATTGAAAAAATCTAATTTCTTTTTGAGATTGTTTATGTTTATTCTCCATTTAATGATATATTATGATCCATATCTCAAGAACACTCATGAGTTTCCTTATACAATGTTTATTCAAGTTATATCCATGTATTAGTACCATTTTTCCACTCGTTGGTACTTATGATAACTTTTTTAATAAAAAACTGATTGTCTCTCTCACTGGTCAAAAATCTATTGTATTCAAAAACCATGTTTTCCAAAATATTTTTAAAAGATATTAGAATACTATTTTCAAGAAAAACTATTAAAAAATAGTTTTTTTGTTTTTAGTGCTTCCTGTATAGGTTTTCAAATCTATTTTCAAAGAAAATTTTTTTGAAAAAGGTTTTATGTTTCAAAATGTGTTTTCTTTGCAGAAATGATAATTTCATCAGGAAATGTTTTTAATGATATTTCAAAATAATTTCCCATCTAAGATAATATCCATTAGTGTTAATAATTCTTTTATAGGAATGATATTAAATTATTCCATTCATATTATTTCTCTTAATAGATTATGTTTTTATGGCATGATTTTTATGAACCTCGTTTCTCTTTCACAAGTTATATGCTTTGAAACCCGCTTCTTTTAATGGGTTATGTTTATGATGAAATGATTATACTGTCTATTTAAAAAGGTTATTATATGATTACTAGTTTGTAATACCCATTTATTTTAATCAGTTATGGTATTATTACTTATGTTCTTGTGGAACAAGTATGTATTATTTCACTATGAGATGGGTGGGACCTATATCTCTCTCCAATGCATTGTGTAAAGATTTATATATAATGAGATACACTAACATGTTCTTGGGAATAAACCTTGACTACTAATATGGCCATGGTAGTGAACCATGACTACCAATATACTATGGGGAGTGAACATATACTACCAAGATGGTCTTAGAAGCACTGTCTTGGCTACTATGGAAATCATATTATATATGTTTATGTTTTTTCCATAATTCTATGTTTTATTCCTATGTTATGATTTCATAGATTATGTTATTTATTTTCTTATAATTCATTTCTTATGAATTTCCAAGCCTTATTTCATTATTCATGTATACGATCTTTGATATGTAGGGTATGACCTATTTTCATGATCATGTTCTCATACCCTTATGCTCGTGATTATGTTTACATATCTCCCTTATTTACACTTATTGAGCATTTTTTCAACCCATTTTATATTTCCTTCCCCAGGTTATGAAGATATGTATTATGTTTGATGTGTCTAAAAAGGTTTCTAGTCAAGAAGGACCTTGTGGGAGATAATGTATCTCACTTATGTATTAGTTTTTATGTTTCCATGTTTCCAAAGGTAATAGACAAGTACGGTCTTTGGGTGTCTGTTTGTATAATGTTTTATGTATTACAAAAAAGTAATGTAATGTTAATATATTAAAAGAGAGGGTCTCTATCCTAATAGCACGTCATTATGAATTATGGTTTCTCTTGGATGTCTATAAACACTTTTTTAGTGTTCTAAAACACTAAAATGTGCATGGAACAACAAAAACCTAAAAAAATGCCTCACATTGATGTGGAATCATAGTAAAACCACCAATGAGTTATATTTTATGTTTAAAAACATATAAAAAAGTCAATCGGATGTGTGATGTGGTCAAAATGACTTAGTAAACACATAACGGTATAAAAAACATTAAAAACATCTATTGGGGGGGTCAAAACCAAGAAAATGATTTTAGATTTCCATGAAACTAGAGTAAAAAAGACCATATATTGAATGATTAAATGTAGGTATAGATGGCATGTCACTCTGAATTAGGGTTTTCCTAGGATGACCATAAACATGTTTTTAGTGTTTTAAAACACTAAAATATGCGTGGAATTGTCAAAATCATAGAAAATGACCTCATATTAATATAGAATTTTTTAAAAAATATCACTGAGTTATTTTTGATGTGTATGAATTGATAACACATCAATCCGACATGAGTTGTGCTCAGAATGACTAAGTAAAAACTTTTTAAAGGTACAAAAGCATTTAAAAACAAGTTTCAGGGTGTTCGAACCTAGAAAACAACAATGGATTAACTTGAAATTAGGGTAAAATAACCATTTATTGAATTTTGAAATGTATGAATTGATGGTACGTCATTCCAAATTTGTTTTCCTAGGATGGACATAAATGGTTTTTTAGTATTTTAAAAAATTAAAATATGTGTGGAATAGTCAAAACCAAAACAAAATGAACTCATATTGATATATATTCATGGTAAATCCACCTATGAGTAATTTTTTATGTGTATGCATAGAAACCACAACAATATGACATGAATTGTGGTTGGAATTCCTCGGTAAACACTTCTTAAAGGTACAAAAGCCTTTAAAAACTTGTGTTGGGGGGTCAAAACTAGGAAAAAAACTTTATATGTACCTAAAATTATGGTAAAATGGATGTATATTGAATTTTGAAATATAAAATCTAACATTAATTAATTTCAAATTATGGTTTTCCCAAGATGACTATAAATGCATTTTTAGTGTTTTAAAACAATAAAAAAATGCATGGAATGGTGAAAAACAAATAAAACGACCTCAGATTGAAGTAGAATCATAGGAAAACCACTAGTGAGTTATTGTTTATGTGTAATCATAGACAACGTGTCAATCCTACATGTGGTTTGGTTATAATGTCTTGATAAACATTTCGTAATGGTATAAAATCCCTTAAAAACAAGTGTAGGGGGGTCAAAAATAAGAGAAAAATGTTGGAGTTTCCTAAAATTAGGGTATAATGACCATATATTGAATTTTGAAATGTAGTAACTGATGTCACATCATTTTAAATTATGGTTTTCTCATGATAGATGTAAGCATGTTTTTAGTGTTTTAAAACACTAAAATGTGCGCAGAATGGTTAAAACCTTAGAAAATGACCTCAGATTAACATGGTATCATAGTACAACCACCACCGATTTAATTTTGAAATATAGTACATGATATAACATCAAAGTCTTTAAAACATTTTTAAGTGAATTTAAAATACACTCTATGTTGATTTAGAAATTAATTAGAAAATTTACTTATCCTTTTTCAGTTTCAAGTGTTGAATCATAGCTTAAATAGGTTTGTTTGTGTTTTTAAAAGTGTTTTTAATTATATATTATTTTCTTTATGTTAAAATATATTCTGTTTGATTAACAAAATAAAAAATTAATGTGCGACATTTGAAATATATTTTGTGACTTTTCTCTTTCACGTTTATTTTTTTAAATGTTATGGTTTTCATGAGATAGACTATTTTGATCCAAAAAAATTGTTCAAAAGTTAGTCGTGATGGTCCTTATTTTCCATGGTATATTAAAATTTTATCAATTATTATATTGTGATTTTTATTTTTTTTGTTTTAATTTTTTTTCTTTTTTCATTATAGTTAATGAGATTAAGTGGTCATTTTAGTTGATGAGATGATGTAGAGGTATATGGATGTAGTGGACGTTGTGACATAGATGTATATTGGGTATGGGTTTTTATTAGACATATTTTATCTATATATATTTACGAATGAGGTATTGGTTTACTGATGTATGGTTTTACTGAGACTGGGGTTATTATGATTGCATATGTTTGTATATATGTTTTTGGATTTATGACGTATATATGATGGTTTTATCATACATTCATTTTTTAGTTTATTGCATGTCAATTTTTTTTAATATTTTTATTTTTATTAAATATTTTTCAAAAACAAATCTGATTTACTGGGGGTTTTAGTAACCTCCACAAAGTATATTAATTTAAGATATTTTTAGTGGGTTATATTCTTAACATACACTATAACTAACCACTATTAATATATTCAATGTTACTTACTTTCATTTTATTTAAATTTTCCCCTGGTATTATTTATTTCAAAAACTATCTCTAAATAAAAAAGAAACCTCTGCTAAATCTTCAAAAACAACTCATACAAAAACCAAAATTAAGTAAAAGAAGCTTCCACTAAATTATTAGTGACCATATAATATGCGATAGTTTTTCTAAATGTCACTGTATTATCAGGCAGAGGTTTCAACCACCGCCAGTTCACAAAATAACAGCCACTAATGTCCTTTTTTATAGTGTTATCACAAAATGTGATAGACAATGGAGTGATTGTAACATGAGAAAACAAATTAAATGAGATCTAGGATACTAAATCTTATTATTATACCTAACTATATATCTCATTATATAATTAACAACCTCAACATGGGTGAGTTTCTAGACACCCTACCAAGAAAAAAATAGAGTTTTATTGGAGTTTAATTGATGAAGTCCCTAAAGGAAATACGATTTAGCTTCCTACATATAGAGAATGTGGGAAGAAGAAATCAACAGAATGTATCAATAGAATTATAATATGTTTAATGTGTGATAAATAAGTTCATAGATCAAGTAATAGCTGACAAAAAATATATATTTTGATGGTGGAAAAAGAATTCCATCCAAATGCACCATTTTTAATTCAATGACTTATGTGTAGGGAACATGGTAGTTATCTAAGTCAATTCCCTAATCCAAGGGATAACTATTAGACCTAGGAAGGTATTATTCTATTCCAATAATTCAAGTGTAATTATTTAAGTTTTTATGACTTTATATTCAAGAGTTATATTGTAAAAGTGTTTTCTTAGTGATTTTATGGTAAAAAGAATCATGGAACGTCTAAGGATTGTTCTGTAATAGTTTTTATAAAGGATTTTCAAACATATGTTGAATGAACTGATAATATATAAAATGGATTTAATGATAAAGTGATGTTTTTTGAAAACATGTGATTGAGGGATAGATAACCCTTAATTTTTTATAGATATTTATTTAATAATGTTTATTTGGAATAAATACATAGTGATGTAAAAAAGGATAGTAATGATGACCTTGGAATTGACTGGTAATTTGATGATAAATTGATTTATACTTGGAGAAGTACACTACAATTTTGGATTTATAGAATATATTGGATAGTTTTTGTAGTTATTTTTTATAATCATTTATATTTTCATTGAGGTTTTATAGTAATTCATGTTATTTTGGAAAATGTATTAGAATGTTTTAAGAGAATATATGATCATGGTATTCATTTTTTTTGGTATGAGACATTATGAGCTATAAAATGTTTTTTGGGTTAAATGTTAAAGTTGATCTTGGAAAAATAAATGATCAAACCTTTTGAAGTTTTTTGGGTTTTTGATTTGGCCATGAATATTTTGGAGTATTTTTAAGGTAAACTATTTATGGAATGGATTAATTTGAAATTTAAGTGTTATTGTTGTGGTTTTATATATTAATGTATTATTTTAGATAAATTGTGATAACCATTATCGTTTTGGTAAATATTTAGATAAATAAGGAATGACATATGGATATTATGATATATTAAATGTTAATTTTAGTGATTTTGTCATTAAAAAATAATCTATAATATTCATTTCTTGGAGTAAGAAATGTTATAGAAGTTGAAATTAATTTAAGCACAACCAAATGGTAAAATTGTGCTTATGAAATGGAAATATATCAATTATATTTTCTCATGTACTCTATTTTGATAGTAAAATAATTCCTCAACTCTAGAAAAAGGATCTTGAAATAAAAATTTTATCCTATTACCTTCATTTTAGGTGAATTTATGGTCTTCTTTATCCCATAATGATTTATTTCTTTGTGGTAATTAACTTTCACATGATCATATTCTCAATAACTCTCTTTTATTCATATAAAATTATTTTTCTCCTCTATATCCATATTTTCACTTCATGATCATTTTCTCCTCATATGGGAAATTGATTATTTGTTATTGTGGGTAACCTTTATGTTTTTTGATTCCCCTTCTAAAAGAATTTTTATTACTCCTTTGTAAGATGTGTAATTTCAAAAAAGGTATTTTCAAATATTAAAAACATGGAGAGATAAAAATTATTAGTGAAAATTTTATTTAAGGTTGTGAGAATTTAACATCCCAAAATTTTTGTTTAAAATAATATTATTCTTGATGGATTTCTCAATATGTGACACAAAGTTTAAATGAACCATGATATAAATGTTATTATTTAAGCTTGACTGTTAAGACCTGTTGGTTAAAATTGGTGGTATAGATAGGAATAATCCCATTACAAAAAAAATACAAAATGGTTTTATATAAATAAAAGACACTGATTAATTCATAATAAATAGTTACTCAATTTAAAATAAATTAATTTTATTCTTTAAAAATACATTTTCTAAAAAAATGGTTTGAATTTATTTTTTGAGTGAATGTTAAAATAAATATATACCAATTTTAGATATTTTATTTTATAAAAATTATATCATTTTTTAAATCAACATATCATAATTATCTTAGGGTGGAATTTTAGTATTTTTCTTAAAAGATTGATTTTCTAATGAATAGTGAAAAATGCCTATTTATGTAAAACTATCATTTATTTTATTTAAAATATTATCATTATTATTTGAATTTTATCCTAAATTATTATAATACTAATTTAGTTATAAATAATCTAATTAATTACATAGGAATCATTTTTATACTTGATTTTGGTATAAGTTTATTTTTTGGCTTAAAATATGTTTTTATTCTAAATTTTTTTCATTTTGTTTCACACAATAATATTAAAATTAATTTCAAAGAATTATATAAATTTAATCTTTTTTAATGGATTCCATATTTTTAATCATAATAATAAAAATAATTTAATAGGTTTAACATAATTGTTGGTCATTATGAGTAGTAAATATGGTAAAGATTTTTCACCTCGGTAAAAGAGGTAAGACTGGGTTAAAACTATGAGTTACAACATAAAAATACTTGTATAACATGGCCTTATCCTATTTTATTAGTGTTATCAACAAAAGAAATGTTTTATGAGTTGAATATTTTGTTTTAAAACATTATTTTGAAATTGGAAATCTAAACTTGAATTTTGTGAAGATAAGTTATATTTTATTCAAACTAAAAACTATTTTTTGTGTCTTTTCATTTAATTGAATAGTTATAATATTACATTCAGTTTTTTATTACAAATTTTTTTTTATAAAAATGATAATTTGTTTATTATTTAACTATAAAAGTTGTGGAATCCAACTTATTACTTTATTTCAAGGTGATTTTATTTTTACTATTAAATCTTGTATTTTCCTCAAAATTATTTTTCATGTGTTTAGTGTTCTTATATTTAAAGTAATTTATTCTACCTCTAGAAATTTAGTATGATAAAATATCTTCCTAATTTAGAATATTCATTTAAAATTTTTTTTAGAATTAATCATTTATTTTTTGTTATATAATTATGACATTGTGGTAGAAAAAAGTTAAGTTATCGTGGTTAAGGTTAAAATGAGTTTAATGTGGTTTAAGTAGAAAATAAGGCTTAAAATTTATTCCAAACATATATAAATATGATTGGTTAAGATTATTGATACTCTATAACATATTATATTTGAATTTTGGGTTCCTTGGTTTCACTTGAGAAGATTATGATATTTATATTATTCAGTATTTTAAGTAATTCCAAATGTATCATTTCCCTCCCTTATAAAAGGATACAAACTATCCTCTCTACTACACACTTCATTATTCTTATATATAAGAGAAAACCTATAATAATACCTTCCTAGAATCCTTCCTCATGTCCTTCAGCTTCTGTTCCTTCCAAAAGACCATCCTTTCCAGGCTTAAGGTGTAATCCAAAAGTGGTTTCTCAAAGAAGAGGTATAACTCCTAACTGAGTAATTTCATTTTTTTTTCATATGATACACACCCTAAATATATGGTATAAATTCCAAAATAATGAATTAAGTATCTTAAATATACTTAATTGTTGTTATGATTATGGAATTACCATTATCCACCTCATTTATTTCTATTGAAAATGATAATGTTGCTTGTGTGTACATGTGGACTACCACTACCAAAAAACAGTATGTTTATTTTTTCATCACCATTTCTCATTGATAGTCATAATGATAGATATAATGGATATATATGATATTTTTGATATTTTTATAGTTCTATAAAAGTGAATTATTAATTAATTTTCTTTCGTTGCTTCCATCGAAAAGTGGAAACATCACTCGTGTGTACGTACATTCTACTGTCTCTACAAAGTGATATAATTAATTTTTGATCACTAATTTATATGAATAGATATAAAATTATATATAATGACTAAATATTATAATCATGAAATGATTAAAAAAATTTATATGATGTATCCATGATCAAAGTACATGGATCGAGCCTACCGAACCAAAACTTGAATGAAAAATGAAATAGTTATCACTCAAAACAGTTATTTTGATAAATAGTTGTTAATAAATAGGAGATAATATGATATAATTAAATCATATATGGTGTGATATATATGAGTATGTCTATATGATATATTTATAATAAATCTATATTTAATAAACAGTAGGTTCAAACATGTATGAAGAAAGAAAAGACTTAGGATAAGGGTTTCTCATCTCATTTTTATTTCTATGATATATATACCATATTCACCAATTATTCCCTTTTAGTGGTTTATATATTTCCCATGAATTTATATTATGATTATTTTCATGAAAATTATTGGTATTTAAAAATCCATAAAATTTTCTCTCTTTCATGAGGTTTTAATTCATAGATTCTCAAAGTTATAAGAGTTCTTCATCTCAATATTGTTTTATTGAGTCATGATTAATATTAAACACCTATTTTTATTAATGAGGTGTATATACTACCCATTTTACATGTTATATCATGAATATCTTTATGTTTATGATAATTAAAGTTTCATTTTAATTTATTATTTTATAGGGCTTATGATTCAAAAGTTACCAAAGTGGTAAGGTATTTATGTTTCAATCCCATTTTAATTATGATTATTTATGCGTGAATTTTTATTGAGGAAATTATATAATTACAAGAATCCTCCTATTTTTGGTAAATCGGAGAATTTTTTTGAACATAAGTAAATTTATCATTAATGGGCCTCTAATTTTTCTCCGAAGAGGGTAGTTATATGGGTGTGTTATACTTTTGTTTGTTGGGTTCAGTTTATCAAAATAGTTTAGAAGATTTAATTGGATTGGCTTTAAATTAAATTTAGAATAAGTTGCATAACCATGGATATCCCATTACCTACTCTATTAAATAAATATTCTAATTTTCACTCTCATTTTTCCTCTCTAATTAAGTGAGATATCGCTTGATTACTCTTTCCAGGAATTTTCTATTTGACTGGAGGGATGAAATGATCACTAAAAACAATCTTCCCTAGCCCAATGATTATATATATTTTATTACTAGTAATTAAACCCAATTATTATAATCTTAAGAAATATAAAGGGCCTAAGAAACCCTTGTGTGTGTTACAGTGAGGAAGAGATGAAACATTCAAAGTGTAATAAATAAGTAAATATCATAATGCGTATATAATTTGAATAAATCTAAAGAATAATAAAAGATTAAATTTTCAAAATGTTGAATTCATTAATAGGAGGGATGGGGGGAATCTTTTCTGCTAATCTACTAAGGTATTAGTGTTTCATCACTAGAGACTTACAACAAGAGAATTAAAGAAAACAAGAAGAGTAAAAATGTAGTAGTAGCTTCTTGTTTGATGATAATGGAAGCAAAAATACCCTTACTCTAATGGATAAATCATATTTTATAGTGATACATTTCTAGTTCTTAAATCTGTCACCCCCACCACACGATAGGCACAAGCATACTTTCCAACAAACCCATCATGACTAATTCCTTCCTCAAATTTTGAACTCACATTTATTTCTTCAAATTTATTCCATGTTCATAACTCAACAATTGATATTTCTCCAAATTAGTATATTTCATCATTTTTTGTAAAGAATTGACCTCCCATGACTGAGATCTATAATTATTCAAAATGTATTGGAGAGAAATCAGTCATTGTTGCATAGCTTCATTTGAAGATGAGTGTTCCCCTAGTGTCGCATGAGGAGTTGGAGAGATTATGAACATGTTGGGTTTTCGACATAAATCATTTTATAGGCTTTAATGAAATAGGATTGGGCCTCATATTTTAGGCCTCAACACTAGAATTAGGTCTGTACAGTGCTAGGTATGGACTAAAATGAGGTTGTATGTCATCACTTTCATCTTTTATTTCTTTATAATTTGTTTTTTTGCTTTATGGTTTTCTTCATCATAGGTTTCTCCAACTCATGTTCTTCCCCATTTTATCATGTGGTTTTTAGATTTTTTATCATTCTAGATAGATTGGTTCTTCTCAGAATTCATCATTAAATGCTTCATCAATTTTTCTTCAGTAATATAAATTCAGATATTGGTCTGGTTTAATCAAATGTGACTATTTCATAGTCTTTATATAATGTATTCAGGCATTTTAGAGTGTAGTTGGTGAAAATATCTCTTTGAATATGAAATAGGTGGAATGGGGTTATACAGAGGCCTCCCCCAGTCTTTATCTTCACTAAGAATGAACCATAAAATAATTTTATAGGTTTTAATTTGGCCTCAAAACCAGTATCCATTTCTTCCAGATCGTCTAATGATACGCTGCATTTCATCAACCCCTAGCTATGATGTTGGTCTTGAGATTATTTATTTAACTTTCATGAAATATATTCTATTTTGGTCCATCTTCAATAGGCAGATACACACGGCCATCAAGGTTTCTCTTTAGTATCAGTCAAGCACCAGAACATCTTCAAGATTATTTATAGCTAAACTTTGATGGAGGCTTGACTCTTTCTTGTCATTAAAATCAGGGGTTAATGTGACTCATTTGTTCTTCATACATTGTTATCCATTTCTTTTGAGATTTGGGGTTCTTATGGGATCTTGGTTGTTAATGGTGGATCAGCTAGGGTGGAACAAGATTCAGTTTTCTCCAGTAATCCACGATGATGGTTATTCTTCCCACTTCAATCATATTTCATTGATTTTCCTAACTAAATTTCCATGTATTTTTTAGATTCATGGTTTTTGGACATCACTTTAGTTTCCTTGTGAAGTTGTTGAATTCCTTTTATATTTTGTTTAGTTTTTTCATAGTCGATGCTACCTACAAGGAATAGTCACTTGGTTTTTCTGTGTAGTAGCTGCAACCTTTTATAAAATGTTGTAGTGGTAGATGTAATTTCAAGTTCCGTAGATCTTTTTTTCACACCTTTTTCAAATATCACACTTATACCACTCTTTATATGTGTGGAATATCTAGCAGTTTTCCAAAAATTATTCCATGGATTATTGAAAATTAATTCATTTGGTCGCTTCATGATTGGAATATTCACTTCGATAGTATGACAAAACTTTTAGTTTTAGTCGATTATATACTTGAAGTATATCATTTCATTTTCCATTTTTTGGTTTTTAGACCAACCAAATGAAGGATGTAAGGCATGGTTGATTTCTCACTTCCAAAAATTTCATTTTCAACTACAAAAACAATAAAAAGGACTTAAATCGTAAAAAATTATTTCAAAACGATTGGTGATTTCACAAAAAAATCACACAATTTCAATTTCAATTTAAAAGAAAATTTCTATATTTCATTTAATTAATAAATTAATGAAATAATTTAAACATAAAATTTATCTATTTGATAATTTTATTCAAAATTTAAAATTTATGATTTTATATTTATATTTAAAAATCAATAACTAATTATAATTTATTAGTGAAACATCGATTTAATTTCAAAGATGAATGAAATATGTAAAATCCTTATTTTAATCCATTTTCCCATGCATCCCTGAATTTAAAAAAGTATCAAAATTGTGGAAATTACCCTATATTTATTTAATTAATGGGGATAATTTTAGGGAATAATAGACAAAAAAGTTTCAATTTTCATCTAACATTACTCCCCTACACTTCAACTATTTGACTATCATGAAATTTTATCATTCAATTCCAAAATATTTTGATTTTTATTCCTAACTTCAAATACATAGCCATAATTGAAGAACACAAAATAATTCCTCCACTAAATGGTCATGCCTTATATGTGAATTTCACACTTTTTTTTACTTCCATTTATATTTAAATTATAGTTCCAGGAGTTAATTCAATAGATTTAGGTGGAATTAAAATTTTAACAAGTTATGTGTCCAATTATCCCTCATTCCAAAGATTCTTGAACAATGTTACATTTTTACACTTCATTTGAACTTACTAAACTAAATTTTTATGAGTCAATTTCTCTTTTCATGGGTTTAATATTACCCTCACCTAAATGAATTTATTTTTGACAATTGGACTCTTTTTTCATTTTTTTTTTAAATTCTCCTAACCATGTATGTGTGAGGCACTGTGAAAAATGACTTATAGGATATGTACAAAGATATACTCACACACAAAATTCCATTATCTCATAGATTAATTATGGGATCCAAATTTCTCATTATTTCCAGGTTCAAAGGTTTTAAATGAATGTCTTTTTAAGGAAGGATCACTGAGGTGTTATTCAATTGAGTTAAAAATTCAATTTACCACATGTTATAAATCTTATTCTAAAAATATATTTTCAATATTCAATCATTTTACTAGAATTAAAATAATATTTTTATTTAACATAAGTTATTTTCACTTGGTAATCATTTACATCCAGTAATTTAGAATCAACAGGCTCCTTAGATCTCTCTTGGTACTTTGGTTAAGTAGGACACATTAAAGTTAATTGTTCCTCTACTCTTTTTTAGCACACACTTAATATACATAAAAAAGGATATTTAAATTCTAATATACTTATTCTTCTTTACACAACAATTATTTTTTAAAAAATTCCATAACATTTCCAAAATGTATTTTATAAAAGAAAAATTGTTCAAAATTAAGGCATCTAAACTAGTGTGAAAGAAAGAGACAACCTGAGATTATTTATTTAATAGTTGTAGGGAAGAGTTTGAACTCCTCCATTGGATATTTCTAAAAATATTACTGTTAATTATTCACTTGAAGACCATTTCATTTTAAGGGGTTTAATGAATCAATTCTATTGACCTCAACTACAGAAAATGTAAAAGTGTTAGTTACTATGTAGGGTCCAGTACATTTGGAACAAAATTTACCTGACATATGTTTCATTCTTGAGGAGAAGAGAAAATATTTATCTCTCATTTTAAATTCTCTCTTTTGGATGAGTCTATCATGGATAAATACTGATTTCTCCTTATAAAATAAGGAGTTATCATAATATTATCTTCTCATCTCCTAGAGGTCCATCATTTACAACTCATTCTCTCTATCTTTTCCAGATTCTAGGTTTACTCTTTTGATAGCCCAGTAAGCATTGTTCTACCACACAACAGGTTAATGAAAGTGTTTCCCATATACTATTTTCTATGTAGACATACCTAATGGGAGTTTTCAAGCTATCTTATATGCCTAATGTTCATCTTCTATCTTTTTACTCCAGTCCTTCTAGTTGGGTTGAACTATTTTTTCCAAAATCATTTTGATCTCTCTATTGGAAACCATAACAATCCCATTTCTTTTTCGGTGGTAGGAAGTGTAATTTTTGTGTTTTACTTCACATTTCTTCATCACCACTTACATATTCCTATTTTATAAGTATTTTTCTTGGCCACTTATTATTTATTGAGGAACTCTAAACCTATAAAAAATATTTATTTCTAGAAATTCATTCATAGTGTGGGGATCATCATCCAATGTGGATTTCAAATCAATCCACTTAGAAACCTAATACACTACTGAAAAACTATATGAAACCCCAAATTAAATAAGACGTTGTCCCATTAAATCTAATCCCCATACATAAAATATTCAACAAAAAAAATTAGGGAATTTCATGTATTTCATTAATCTCACTAGTAAACCGAAAGTTTTTATTTTTTAAAAAAATTCTTGTGAATCATTAAAAATTGAGGGCCAAAAAACTATCTTATAAAACATTCCTATATGTTATTTGAGTTATAAAATTGACCTCACAAGAAAGTGTATGGGAAAATATACTTAAAAATATAACTTCTTCTTTAGGGATACACCTCTTTATTACTTGATCACTATAGTCCTTCCATAGATATGGTTCTTCTCAAAAATAACTTTTGGATTAAAATTTTAATTTAATTGTTTTATTTTTAGAAAATAAAGGAGGTACCTATTATGTTATAAGAAAATTCACTTTATCAATTTACCAGGACACTTAAGTGGCTTCATACATCTACTCACTAGGAAATGATTCATCCATGTTTTTATTCAAATTGTGGTTTTAACTCAATGGTATGGAAAAGTATACACATGTGGTATGAAAACATATTATATTAGCCTTTATTTTTCTTAATTTATAAGTTTAATTATTATAGTAGAAATATATATCTCATAGGGAATATCTTTGCATCATCCTTCTTGATCAATTACCTTAGTGCTAGTTGATCAGAAAAGAAAATTACATTACTTCCTGAAAAAAAAAATGAAATTCCTCTAATGTAACAACAATGGACTAAAAATCCTTATTTTTTTATAATTTATCTAAGTTGTATCTAAGGTTTGTGAAGAATATAATATCATTTGTGAGTGTAGATAAATATTATAGGAAATTACATGTCCGACATCTCAGTTGGAAACATAACACAATATCTCGAAGGTGTGTTCCCGATTTAGTGGGAATATTATGGGGGAAATTGTTAAGATCTTTTTTAGTTTACCAAAATATGTCCTACATGAATCATCAAACACAAATTAAAGATCATTCTTGAGTAGTTTAGTCAAGAAAAAAAGTAATATTTCTAAATTTCTTAATAAATATTTTTGAAAATCCATCATTCCCTAAAAATGATTTAATGTATCCCATAATGGTGGGGTAAAGAAATGTATAAATATATAAATTTTGTCTTATCCACTTTAATTCCATATTTATAACCTATATTCCCCAAAAAAAACAACATTTTCCTACCATAAAATGAAATTTTTAGACTTTTTAAAAAAAATATTAACGAATCGTTTTTAAACTTTTTCTAGAATCTTCAGAAATCATTGGAAAAAGTTCTAAAGATAGTAAATTAATCAAAAAATACCTCTAATAATCTATTAATAATTTCTAATAAAATACTTATCATAAATTACTAAAAGTTATATAGGGAATTGAAAAGACCGAAAAGCATCTTTCCATTGGAAAACATGCTAAAGGGACATGTTAAGGTTGCATTATCTTGGTCCTCCATAGTGATTGGAGCCTAAAAATACCCTAAAATTGATCGAGGAAAAAATAATTGATATTCTTATCTAGTACCTTTAACATTTGGTTTATAAATGGTTTAGGGAAGTGGTATTTATGGGTTAGATGGTTCAATATCCTATAATCAATGTACATTGTCCAACTATTCTGAATTCTTGTGTGCATTAGTTAATTTTTTCCATTTTGTACAATTGTGTATCTAATTTTATTTGATAGTATTTTAATGGGACTTGAACATTGGTAGTCTCAATTGGGGTGAATTATTCTTTCTCCTAGTAGTCTTTAAACATCTTTTTTCACTACTTTCTTATAGGTTGGGTTGATCCTTTTTTGGGGTAGTCTCACTTGTTTGGACCCATTTTACAACAAATTTATATGCAAGAAGGTGGTAGAGCTAATCTATATTATTTTCCCAAATTTAAATTCCGTTAATCTAAAATTTTGAATCAAATTTTTTATTTTTTGATACTCTTTGATGGTTTTAAAATTATTTGAAAAATTTTCTGGTAGTTGTTTATTTTCCATTAAAAAATATATATCAATTTTGATGGAAATATTTTCCATTATAGTTTAGTTTATTTTCTAATTGTATTTTAGGATCAGTATTATCTATGTGGAAAACATGAACATGTAATTAAAAGGTATTATAGTTATATTTTAGTAACTCATAAAAATAACTTTGATAAATTTATTCATATTCCTCAACACTAAAAAATATTTCATTATTAAGCTCATTTTCAAAAAAAAGATTCATCAGTAAAGTAATGTGTCTCCAAATATTATCATCATATGATTATACCATTAAAATTTTCAATTTCATCTATGGATGAACAAGTTAGTTTAAAATATTTTAATGTAAAAACATATTGTTCCTCATATGGGTATTTCATTGAGTCAAGGATGTTGAAATCCATTGTTTCCTCACCAAAAGTCAGGAAAAGAGTCCCTTAATCAACATTTATTATGGTCTTATAATTCTTCAGTAATGTATTACTTAAATTAATGGGATATTGATATTTAAATATTCCTTCTTAAATGTTTATAATATACAAGTTGACGGGGAATAATAATCCTTTAACACTTACCAAGAAATCTTCAAGAACACCTAGTGGGTAGGCAGTGGCTCGATTAGTGAGTTGCACAACCACACAGGTTGATTTTAGTTCTCCTATATGTATAGAATAATAAATAGAATAAGGAGTTAAATTTATTGAGGATATTAAATTGAAAAATACATTGGAAAAAGTAAGCTTTAAAATAGTGAAATAGATAGTGAAATTACCGGGATCTTGGAATTTATAGGGGATTTGTGGGGTAACATTAGAAGAAAAATTCTTAACATATCATACCTATTAGTTGATTAAAAATATTCTTATCCATATTCAAATATCTTTAATTAATTTTTCATACCATTTAATTTAGTGGGTGGCCTCTAATAGGGGGATGTTAATCTATACATTATTGAATATTTCCATAATCTTCTGTGGTAGTGTTTCCTCACTATGTTTCAAGGGTGGTTTAATCCTTGTAGGGAATGGTATTTTGGGTTGGTTTAAGTCTTCCATATTGGATTTACCTTTTTATTTCATCATAGTGTGTTTCTCCACAAGTTTTTTAGTTTCTTTTTCTTAGGAAGATTCATCTGAAACAGTGGGATTTCCACATTCGACTCTCTAATAACATTGTGATTCTACATAGTTTCCCAGCTCCTTATAACTCCGTAAGGTAATATAACTAACATTTACCTTAGTATTATGAATGTATTTAAAATTAAACTTAACATATCTTTGATTTTTCAATTCACTAATGGTAGTTATACTATGGTTTTATTGTCCTTTCATCTCTTTTAGTAGAGATACAAGGGTGTTGATAGTTGTCCATTGAGTGGTATGAGATGTCAAAATCTATTTTAGAAACTTTTCCATGATGAGATCTTGTTTTTTTTAATATTTATAACTTATATAGGGATAAGAGTTTCCCTTTGTAATGGTGGATGTTGTAAGGATAATTGAAAACGTTGCTAGAAATGTGTTTTTTGCTGTTGTTTGTTCCCATTTCTCAACTATGTTTTAAATTTTTTCTAAATCTATGGTTCTATTATGGTTATTGTTGGAAATTAATTTTATATATGTCATCATATTTTTATATTCCTGGTAATTCATGGAATCTATCATTGAAGTGGTCTGGAGAGTAGAAAAGCTTTAAGGCCCTTAGAAGTGTAAGATATGGTATTTCCTATAATTTATTCACATCTAATTGTATCATAAGAGTGGTTATTTATACAATTTTATTTTCAATTAAATGTGAGTTAGAGCCTTTTACCTCATGTAATCCTCTTACTGTGGCTCTTGAATTGGACTTTTATGACTTTTTGGATATCCACTCAATTATCTCTCAAACTTTAGTAGGGGAATTCTCTATTACTACTCATCTAAACGAAGCATCTATAATATTCTATCCATTTTCTATTAGTCCTTCGTAAAATAATACCATGAAATAGTGATATTTGAAAGTATAATGTGGGTAGGAAGAATTCAGTCACATAAATATTACCCAAAACTCATTGAAATATTCTTTACATTTTTTATTGATCCCATAGATCTCTTTACTTATATGAGATCTCTTTGAGGTAGGGTTGTAATTATTGAGGAATTACTTTTGTAGCCCATCCCATGTGGTAAATTCCCTAAAATAGAGCTAATAGAGACACTCCTTATATTAAACTTCAAGAGATAAGGGGAATACCTTCCAATTTACTTGATCTTGTGATATTATCATAGAATTTAAATTAATATAGAAATTTGAAAATTCACTTTGATGTCAGTTATTGTCTTCTTCTACCAAGACATGAAACATCGGAATGATTTGGATCATATTGGTTCTCAGTTAAAATTCTTGTTGATTATTATGCACTTTAATTCGAATGTCATTGTTGAAATTAGGTGCATAAAGTTCTCTCAAATTATTATTCTATTGTTACAAATGTTTCTCCTTGTTTTCACTCCTTAAAGTTACTCTAGTGGAAGAAGTTGAGGATGGTGAGTTTGTCAATAAAACTTTATGGAATTTATGCACCTCTTGTTTTCTGATTTCTATGGTTTTTAGTCTCACCAGAACAATTCATTCAACCACCAGACTGAGACCAATGAGTTTGGAAGAGATGGATATAGTCATTCGTTGGTATCATTTAAAAAAGACGGGTCTCTATGGAAGTGGTTCCAAGTTTGATGATCCACTTATCATGGGGAACTCAGTAAAAAAATAAACCCAAGGTAATATAGTAGTAGTGGGACTCAAGTTTGTCTCGAGAGAGGATAGTGTTATGGGTGTGTATTACTTTTTTTGGTGGGTTTATTTTGTGAAAATAGTTTTGTAGATTGAGTTAGATTGGATTTGAATTCAATTTATATTAATCAAACTAACCATGAATATCCCCTTACCTACCTTATGAAATCATTATTCCATTTCACAATCTCTTATTTCCCCTCTAATCAAGTTAAATTTCACTCAATTACTATTTATGGTAATTTTTGTTTTTACTAGAGGGATGAAATGATCAATTAAACCTTTTATATCCCCTATCCCAATAATAATAGATCTCTTATTACCATTATGTTGACCCACTAATCCTGATCACAGGAAATAGAGAGGAAATAAGTGGACACTATGTGTGATATAGTGAAGAAGGTAAGACAAATTCAAAGTGTAAGAAATAAGAAAACCTCTAATTTCCTATACAGTTTGAAATAATCCAGATATTAATTGAAGATACAAAATAGTTGGATTAAATAATTCATTAATTGAATAGATAGGGGTAATATCCTTGAATTGGTCACAAATGGTTTAGTGTACCATCAATAGATAGTTACATCAACATAATGAAAGAAAAAATGAAAATGAAAAATATAGTAGAAGCTTCTAGTTTGAGGATCGTATAAGCACAACTCCCTCTACTCTAGTGAACAGTTCATCTTTTATAGATCTATGCTCTAAGTTATTTGATCTTCCATCCCCCACCATGTGATAGACATGATCTTCTTTTCATAAGAATCCAAAATTTCTAAATTATTGCTAAAATTTTGAGCCCACATTCATTTCTTCATATTTTTACCATGTGCACAACTCATCGGTTGGGATTTCCCAAAATTAGTACACATGAATATTTTTTGGAAAATAATTTTCCTCCCATGATCGAGATCTGTACTTATATATGAAGTATTGGAGTGAAATTATTTTCTTCTCTACAACTTCAGTGGAAGGCGAGTGTCTCCCTAGCATCACATGAGAAGTTAGAGAGATGATGAACGTGTTGAATTTGTTGACTTAAATAATTTTATAGGCTTCAAATAAATATTATTGGTCCTTTGATATTGGGACTCTCTACTATACTTGGGTTTGGAAAATGCTGGGTAAGGTCCAGAATGAGGCCGGATTTCATTTCTTTCATCTTTGATTTCATCATTCTATGTTTTTATAGGTTCGTATTTTCTTTATCATAGGTGTATCCAACTCAATTTATTCTCCCCTACATAATTAGGTTTTCAAATTTCTCATCCTTCTAGCTAGCTTACTCATTCTATGAATTCATTTTAAAAATATTCATCGTGTTTTATTCAAAAATGGAATGTCATATGTTGATCTGATTTAATCCTATTCAACAATTTTACATTCTTTCATTAGTGCATTAGGAAATTACATATTTTATTAGGTGTACATCTCTCTTCAAAAATGAAATTGGTGGTGGAGGAACTCATAGTCCTCCTTTAATATTCATATACCCTGGGAATTGACCAGCAAAGAGTTTTATATATTTCAATTTGGCCCCATCACTAGTATCCCTTTATTCTATATTAGCTTATGATACTCTGCATTTGATCAACTCGTGGCTCGGGTTTTGCAATTGGGCTTTATTATTTATCTTAGTTCATGCAGGGTTTTCTATTTTGGTCTAGATTTAATAGGAATACACACTTAGACTTTGGGGGTTTTATTTAGTGATGTTTGATCACATAGACTTAAGATTATTCTATGCCATGCTTCAATAGAGGCTCATCTCTTCCTCTCCATTCGAATCAGGAGGTGATGTGACCCATTTTTCTTCATTCATGCTTCTTCGATTGATTCAAGATTTTGGGTTCTTAGGGTGCAGCTCAATCAGATCTTCAATGATCTTGGAATGTCAATGGTGTCTTAGTCAGGGCGATGTGATATTCGGTTTTCTTCAGTAAGAAACAATGATTATTCTTATTCTCACTTAAATATTATATCTTATATTTTACTAACCATATGTTTTATAGATTTGGTTGGTTAATTATTTTTCAGATCTTAGTTCGGTTTCATCAGAATAAGCGGTGTGGCTATGTCTTCTTTAATAGTGATCTTGGGTGATCTCATTTTTTCCAATCAGACTAACATGGAAATAGAATCTTCTTCAGCTTCCATGGGCATGAATAATCACTAGTTTATCCTCAGTTAAAATTTTCAGGCATCGTGAGATTTATATTTCTATTTTAGATTGAGGTGAAACTCTTCTTAAATATTGGATGCAGTCATCTCCCTCTAAGATAGGTCATCGTCCCTTCATTTTTATTCAAAGGATTTTGTCTTGGGGTTTCATTGATCTTTGGAATATAATAGGTCGACAAGGGTGATTGGTTTAGTTTATTATCCCTCGCAATCTTTGGTTTTAGATATCCCACTACTAGAAAATGAACCTATACCAACTACTCAAAACTATGGGTATAGCCCCCAAAACTGTAGGAATAGGCTATACCCACGGTTTTGGGAACCGTGGTAAACCAAGCTGTCTGTATATATCAAAGTTCTACCCATGGTTTTAAGACACCATACACATAGTTTAAAAACTATGGGGATATGTTTTTTCTACCATGCCATAACCCTATACCCATGATTTGAAAACTATGGGTATAGGTTTTAAAAAATCACCAGTCACGGGATTCGATCCCTAGACTGGTTCTTTAAATATGTCATGCATAACCACCCCACGGAATTTTCTTATGTGTGTATAAATATATAATTACTTAGATATATTTATATAAACTGTGGCTATATGAGAAAAATCATGGGTATAACTGTTCCTGCCAAAAACTTTCTGTTCCCACAAACAATGTTTTTGTTCCTATGCTCACATGGGAAAGATATACCCATGATTTGTCAGAACCTTGGGTATAACTTTTTAACCAAAACCTATAACCATGGTTATGGGAAAACTGTGGGTATAGGTTTGACCTATACAAATGATTTTTTAGAGAACTGTGGGTATGGGTCTTGAACTGAACCCTATACCCACGGTTTTTAAAAAACTGTGGTATTAGGTAGGAAATTTCATCTTGTACACATAGTTTTGGTAAACCATAGGTATAGGTTAGGAAAAAATACAAATTCCCATGGTTTTGGGAAAACAGTAGGTATATGTCCATTTTATAGTATTTTCCATTGGCACAAGGTGAGGCTGTAGTTGGTTGGGATGATCAAATGTGAGAAGAGGGTGGCGTATATGATCCTTTTATTTATGAAATTTCCAAATAACAAATGGTAGCATGGTTTCTAGGCTCATGGTGGATCTTACTTTTTTTGTGCTCATTGAATTCTTTTACCAATTTGTTTTAGTTACAATCATGGTTGATTCCATATGCAAGGTGTAGTTTATTGGTTTTGATATATAGTAGCTCCATCACTTTGTAAAATGTGGTAGTGGTAGATGGAATTTCATGTTTTTTCAATCTATTTTTTTATGTAGTTGATGAATACCTTTTCCAAATATCACACTTGGGAAATATTTACAAGCATGTTCAATCTAGCTGTTTTCCAAAAATTCATCCGAGGCATCTGGAAAATTACTTCATGTGGTCTCACCGATAGTTTGGGAAAAATTTCAGTTGAAGTCGATTGCACACTTTTATTCAATCATTACTATTGTCATTTTTTTGTGTTTATATCAATCACAAGAAGAATGGAAGGCATGGTCAATTCATCACTTTGGAAAATTTTATACTCTACTATAAAAAACAATAAAAAATATTTAAAAATCAAAAATTTATTGGAAAAAAATTTTTTATTTCACAAAAAAAATAAAACAATTTCTATTTCTATTTAAAATATAATTTATGGATTTCATTTAATTCAAAAACGAATGAAATAATGAAAAATCAAAATTAATCTATTTAAGAATTTAATTCCAAATCAAATTTTTATAATATTAAATTCATAGTTAAATATCAAAAAAATAATTCCAATATATGAGTGGATTATCAATTTAATTTCAAAGATGATTAAATCATTTAAAAGATTCATTTTAATCCATTTTCACAAGTAGTGAAGAGTCTAAAAATGTATCAAAATTGTGTCAATTACCTGGTATTTCATTATTTAATGAGGGTAATTTCAAGGAATAATAAACAAAAAACATTAACATTTTTATCTCACATCAGGTTATTATTTGATAAATCCCTCTCGTTTTTTTTTCAAAAGTTATTTCTAGAATTTTTATGTTTTAGAACTGGATTTCTCTCTTTGGTACACAAAATGGTTTAGAAATATGTTATTAAGAAAATCAGACCTTATTTCTCCTCTTTCAATCAGAAAACCTTTTTATTCCATATCTTTGTTTTCTAAAATATTTTCAAGATTTTTTTTTCTATTCTTCAATGATATTTTCAAATTCAATTTACCCATGTTTTATTTTTTAAAAGGTTTTAAAATAATCTTATCGTTGTTATCTGAATAAGGT
This sequence comes from Viscum album, assembly GCA_963277665.1. Classification (NCBI taxonomy): domain Eukaryota; kingdom Viridiplantae; phylum Streptophyta; class Magnoliopsida; order Santalales; family Viscaceae; genus Viscum; species Viscum album. The sequence goes on along the minus strand of OY728134.1, from coordinate 625,026,242 downwards.
ACTTTTTTCAAAAGAAGTGAATATAATATTTGTTTTAACAATTATGGCATGAATGAAATTTCTTGTTGATAATACCTCTCAATGATTTAAAGCTTCATTTATAAGTTTACATGATTCTTTTCAGGGGAAATGTTTTCATTAATATTTTGGAAAATATTTGGATTTTAAATAACTGTTTTCAAAATAAAAGTGTATTTTCCTCAAAAAATATTCCAATTATCTTTTAAATCAATTTTTCATATATAATAGAATCATTTGATATTAATTATTCTTTACTAGTGATATAATCCAATGATATCATCCTTATTATTTATTTAGATGTTTTATGATTATTATGATGAGATTTTAATAAAACCCATTTTTTCCATGGGTTATGCTATGATGAAATTTTTAAATGTTTGTAAAACCCATTTCTTTTCCATGGTTTGTGATATGATAAAATGACGATTGTTTTGGGATCTTAAGAAACACATACGTATGGTTTTAATTATGTTATGGGTGGGTCTGGAATTATATAATCTCCAATGTATTAGGAAAATATGGATATCTCATGAGATAATAAAAACTGGAATGAGGAGTGAGGCTAGTTCAATAATGTACCTTTTCTACTATTATAGTTTTTGGAGTGATCCTTGACTAAGGATATGATGGAATGATGAGTGAAACCATTATAGTATGATAGTCTTGGAAGATATACTTTACTAAGAAAACGATTTTCTATGATTATGTGTATGAAAAAAACTTATTTATTATGCATATGATATATTCTCATGGTGTATGATTCATATTTGATTATTCCATACACTTATGAATTATTTACTTTGTTAGAAAAAATCCTTATTCCATAATTTGTGATTAATTATATTTGACTTATTAGTTTCTATTATTGTAGGTTATGATCATGTTCTCATACTCTTAGGCTTATCTTATTCTCACTTATGATCATTGATTGATATCTCTTATGTTTACCCTCACTGCGAATCTGAGCTCAACCTTTCTTATGTTTCCTTTCCCTGGGTTATGAATATTGGTTTTAATTAGTATATGTCTAAGAAGCGTTCTATATGAGAAGATATTTGTTGGATATGTTGAAGATATTTCATGAAATAATAGGATTATGTATCTAGTATCCAGAGACACTAAACCTTTATGATTATTGTGTAGACCACAATGGTATGTATTTAATATTCATAAAATAAGATGTAATATTTCTATATATAATGTTTGGGTCACTATAGAGGTATTTTCAAGGGTATATATATGAGTAACCATGTATAATAATTTTCTCCTATGTATGGGTTCCCTCATATGTGAGAGTCCCAAACATTGTAAAAAATCAAGTTAAGGTGTAATTCAAGTTGTGATGAGGTGAGGTCACTCCATAACCATGCGCAAGAGTTAGTTGATACTTATCGTTTTGGGACATTGTGAAATTCATGTTTTGAGGGTGAAGTGGTCATTGTGATGAGCCTCATGAGAACACTGTAATTATAACTTGGGGAGTGCAGTTTTGATTTTCCTAGCTCTTAGGAATATGAGTTGCACCATTATGGGTATATCACGGGAAATGCCACATCGTGAGGCTAGGCCAAGAAGATGTTTCATGCCACGAGGGAGGAAGGATACAATGTGATGTTCTAGATATGTGATCATTGGTTCTTCCAATGAGGTATTCATTATTCCATGACCTTCATGGTCATTCCATGACTCAGGACCTGGAACTTTTTTATAAAAATCAATTTTATAAATGGTTTTAAAATTAAAACATGATAAATGAGTGTTTCTAATTGATTTCAAGGAAACACTTATTCCCCTTAGTTACTATAAATCTATTCTTTTACAAATATGGTTCTATATAATTTATTTATTTTTTTAAGTTTTATTTTTTAATATCCCAACATGTTAAAATAAATACTATGTTTGATAGCATGTAAGATATTTGACACCTAGCTTAAATTAACAACAAAATTTTTTTATTTAAATATTACCATTATAACCTAGCCATTGAATTGGAAGGTATGTATAATATTAAACTCATTATTTAATATATATATAAATATGGTTCATAATTAATAAAAATTTATTGATTAATTCTTATTAAATAAGCACTCAATTTTTAGTAAAGTCATTTTATTCTTCAAAAAATAAATCTTCTTTAAAAATGGTTTTTATTGATTTTTATGAGAGAATATTGTAATTTATTTTTCAAATGTTTAGAAATTTTTTTTGATAAAAAAGATATCATTTTTAAATCATCTTGTAAAAATTATCTGATCATTAATGTTTTTTATTTTTATGAAAATATTACTTTTCCAGTAAATTGTGAAAAATACTAATTTTTTTTGAAAACTGTATTTTTATTTAAAATATTTACAAATTTATATTTTTTTAATGGTTTAAAAGTAATATTATCTCTATGATATTATTAATAATTTAATTAAGCCCATTTTAATCAATTTTATGGTTTAATTTTGTATAAAAACAATTTTATATTTAAAAAATCAATTTTTTGAAAAAATATTTTACATATTGTTTTGTATTTTATTCTTAAATTAATTTCTCCCACTTATATAAATTGAGTCTTGAAAATAAATTCCATATTTTTAATTACGTGGTCCAAATATTTTAAATAATTCCCACTTATTTTTTTGTCATTATGAATAGTAACCGTAGTAAATAATTGTCACTGCGGTAATGGTAAATTCTGTAATTAAGGTTAAAGATAATATGATAGGGACTAAAAAATGACCATAACACATTCCTTTATCCTATTGGATGAGTTTAGATCATCCATTTCAATCCAATTTTAAAAAATATTTCAACTTTGTGACAAATTAATTTGATTTTGAACTTTATAATATTTAAGTAAAAGATATTGTAAAAAATGACACTTTATTGCTTTTAATATCTATAATATTTCTTATTATATGGATAAAACCAACTTATGTTATGTTTTGAATTGATATATCAAATACTAATAAATTTTTTTATCATGGTAATTTTTTTTAATTTTTATATTTGAAATAATTACCTTAAATTCTTATACAATACTAATATAGAGCATGTCCAAGCATTAGAAAAATTAACTAAATGATTTTAAAAACTCTAAAACTGACATAATTTGGGTGAGTTAATGTGTCCTATACATTCTGAATATACAAATAACATATTAGCGAAGTTTTAATGGTTTATATTATAATTCATTTTTTAATTTTAATTTTGAAATTCAAGTTAAATAAATAGTGTCAAAAATGAAATTAATGATATTTAATATTACATAATATTTTATTAAAATATTTAAAAGTCATAAAAATATGAAAAGAGGAAAATTACAATGATAAATTATTTAAAATTTCATATTACTTCCTTTTATGATCCAATTTTCACCTCATAATTAATATTATTACCCTTTAATATTGAAAAGTCATTGTCATGGTTAAGGTTAAAATTGGTTAATCAAGGGGTTAAAAAAGATAAGGGTTAAAATGATATAAAGACATGCTTAAATTTTATTGGGTTATTATATTGACACCATATTTTACTTATATTAAAATATATGTGGTTTTTGAACCATTTTACATAAGTTATACATATTATATATTATAATTTTTCATGTGTTTCCAAAAATGACAATAAGGATATTTTATAATGAACAATATTTTATTAAAGGTTTAAAAATTCCAAAAAAAATATTTATAAATGTGAATGGGATATGGATTAATATATAAAACATGGTCCATTTATGATTCTATTTTCCTTTTATAGTATCATTCTTGACTCCTTTGTTGTAAAAAAACATTGATACCATGATAAAAGAAAAAAGGGTTAACAAGTGGTTAGTACAAAGAGATAAGGGTAAAAACATCACCTAAAATTATACAATTTTTACTGGATGAGAGTTTTTAGAATCAAACATATATTATATTATAATAATATCAATTAGGAACCATTTTAAAATGAAAAATAATCTATATTAATTTAAGACTTTAATATATTCTAAGACCGCCCCTCCCCTTACTTATAAAAGGGAACCTCCTCTGCTCTCATCCTCACAACATTTACGAACTCTATATCAGAAATTACATACCCAAATCCATCACTAAAATCACAATACTTATTATAAATGAATTTTTAGGCATAATATTAACCTTATACGGATTAAGTTGTAAATATTATAAGGTTGTCTGAAGAAGAGGCATAACTTTTAACTGATTCTTTTTGTTTTATTTATTCTTCCACCTCCTTGAAATATTATTTAACCATGATGATATAATAAAATCAGTATATACCATATACATATATTTTATTATATTAATGTCATAACATATATCCATATCCTTTTTATCAAATGGGAAATGAATCCACTGTATGTGTGTACGGTGGACTACCACCTTGCGAACCAATGTAATTTGTTTTCCATCACCGCCTCTCATAAGTGGTTATAATTATTGATTATATATATATATATATGTGTGTGTGTGTGTGTTATATTCATGACATAATTAAAATTCTATAAAGATCACATATCATCTATTTTAATACCTTTCAATCCATTTAAAAATGATAACGTTGTTCATGTATACATGTGAATTACTTACTTCATAAAGCGATGCGATTCTTTTTTCATAATCACATAAAATTTATGATAAATATAACTGTATTTAACTAAATTATGTGATATATATAATTTAATAATAATTATTTAAATAAAAAATAACACTTACCTTATTTATATGATGTTTTTTGTAAAATGGAAATTTTACTCATGTGTATATATAACCTACCTTCACCATGATTATAACGTAGTTCATTTTTCATAACCATATTTCATGGTTGGTTTTAAAATTATAATTGATGAATAAAAATTATAATTAGTTCATCATTATTATTCTATATATGATTAAATAATTACCATATTTACTATAGTCATCATATCAAAATCATTTTGGGCATATGATCCAAATATTGTAAAAACGTTCAACATGAAATTAATTAATTAAGTAATTAAATATAACATGGTAATAAATAAAATAAATGGGATAATAAATATTAAAAAATTTAGTAAAAACTAATTAATTAACATAATTTTATTATTCATGAAGATAAATAATATATGTGATGATTTGGACTTAATGTAAAAGACTCTTTAACTTATAACCTTATTTTAAATGTTTTAAAGATTTATTTTCAAAAACTATTTATTACATGCCCAATAAATGTATTTATATGAAAAAAAATGAATTATAAATGAAATTTTTTGTCTCTTTTTACTTTCTTTAAAAGTATTTTAAAGTAAGTTTTTACTAATTTTTATACATAATATTTTTACTTTCTTTACAGAACAGAGAAAGGAATGTTCTATTTTAACATATATGACATCAACATATTTTCTTTCAGCTATAAAAGTTCATTGATATTTTTATTTATTTACAATATTTAATTTTTTATTAAAAAAATTGTTTCCCTTTTATCTTGGGTTTTTTGTTTTGAACATGGGTATTTAAACTGAAAGGGTATTTCGATATCTGAATGTGTTTTGCATACGAATTTAAAATATTTTTTCAAGCTTTTTATGATGAAAAAGTGAAAGAATAAAATATTTTATTCATTATATGATACTTGAGATTTATATATGCTAAACGTGTGATCCTAATATCACTTATACAATGTGTGATCCCTATTATAGCTCTCCAATGAATTGGGAAAATTTTATTATTTTTTAGGCAAGAAGGAGGGAGTTAATCAGGGATATTTTTCCAATGGATTTAATTGGGCTCCAGTTATATATAACGTAAGTTTATAATGGGTTATTAATATAATTATATAAGTTTCCAAAAAGTTTTTATATTTTATTTATATGGGTTTTAAAGGGTTTATTTGAGAAAAAAGTGTGGGTTTTTCATGTGGACATGATTTGTTTCATATTCTTAAAGAATATTTCGATAAAGGTAAACATGTTATGGGGTTTTTAGTTTTTCATTGGACTAATGGATATTCTTAATTTTATGTATCTTATTGATATTTTTGTGCTTGTACAATGTATTAAAATGTTTTTAATAGGGTTTAAGGATGGTTATGAATAATGAATAAGTCAAGATGAAAGTCATGAATATTTCTCATGAAAAGAAAACATGTTTCTTTTAAAAAGTTTTTTATTGTGAGAAAAAATAGATATTGAGTAGAAGTGTCAATTTATAATACATGGGTTTGTAATATAAGATTTATTACCTAATTCTCTAGAACTCTAAACCATAAATATCCTCAATAATGTAAGAAAATGAATACTAGATTAAAAACTCGAGATTATGTAATTTTTTAAGGTTGGGTGTATAAAATTGGTATCAGAGAAATGTTTTAGATGACTTTAGAGGTTAGGATATTATTTTATTGTAATATAAAATTAATATATAACCTAAAAGTTTAGTATTTTATAAATAATTATGGTAATTTATGGTGATTTTATAAAAAATTAAATAAAATGAGATATAAATGGTCTGAAGGATTAGAGTATTATAAAATTTATATGGTATTTCCTTTAACCTTATGGATTATTTTACTTTTAATAATTTATTTCATGTTTAACTGATTCTATTTAAAAAATATTAAGGATCATTTATCCATATGGAAGTAAAAATATCTTAAACAAAATTATTATCCCCTCCAAATTATTTAATCATTTATATTATTGAAAAATATAATTCAAATTATTTTGATATCTTCTAGAGTACTCAAATCACCTATAAGAAATGGAATAACTTACATAATTCCTTTTCATTTTTATAAAAAAAATTATAGTTCATGGAATATTTTTCTCTTGATTCCAAAATACCAACTCTTTTACCACTATCATAATGGTAAATACCCCAATGGTATTGACCAATTATTTCCTTGAAGTTAGGCATCATGTTAGAACATAAATTTAATATCAAGTTAATCTTCATGTCTAGATTCAAAGTATGAATTATTTTTTTATGTTCAAAGTATGAGACGTGATTAGGTTTATATTGATGAATCATAAGGATATATTTCATATCTTCGATCTGTATGAATTAATTATTAAGGAATAGGACAAAAAATCATGGTTAATGGATTAAGAAGAAAGTTGAATAAAATATTTCTTTATATATCAAGTTTTCATAATTATGATATAGTGGTATTTAATCAATGATATTAAGATATATTCTAAATATTTTTAAAATCATGAAACGCTTAATAATTATTCTATAGTATTTTTTTTTCAAAATTGGGAAACATATGTTTTATGGAATATATACCTTTGAACATTAGTGTAGGAAAAGGTGATAATTTTTAGAGAAATTAGTTTATGGGTATATGATAAAGGGATAAATAAACCTTTGGGTTAAAATACTCTTGATGTTAATGAAATAATAATCAATTAATATTATTATATTTTTTTGAAAAATAAGCTATATAGAAAACCTTAGAGGTTAAAAAGTGATATGATGATTAGTGATATTTTTTAGGACATTAATCATATATTTGTGAACATTATATGAATTATATTAATATAGTTTTAATAAAAGGATAACACATAGTTCGGGTGATAACTCATCACATTTGGTAAGGTTACGGGGCTTGAACCCACAACTGAAGGGCGACAAGGGTACAATGCCTACCACTGGACTACGTGATCTCCTAGTTAGTATGAATTTTTAAACTTAAATGATTTTATATATTAATATTAATATTATTTTATGAAAATATGTTTTATTATATAGATAACCATTATATTGAAAATTGATTTAGTGATTAAGTGATTTAAGTTATTTTGAAATAAGTTTTCTAATTTGGTAACCTTATATGATTAAGGTAAATGGAAATATTTTTGGGTAAGATGATCTTTTAATTGAGGAATAAAAGTTAATTTATATTTTGGTATAATATATGATTTCAATGTGAATTTATGGTAATTCAGGTTATTTATGGAAATTATTATCATATCTCGGAGATTATATAATTGTGGCATATACATTTTTGGTCTGAGGATTTATAAATGATTACTATTATTTGAAGATAAATGTTAAATTTATCTTGGAAGAATATTTGATAAAATCATTCTAATACTTAGGTTTCAATATTAGTTAGGAATATTATGAAAAACCTTTAAGGATAGTCATTTATAGAATTATTTTGTTTGAACTTTTGTTAAAACAATTGAATTTCAGAGATTAATGTATTATTTATTCATATAAAGGTTTATTCATTTTGGGAATTATCTTACCTTTTGATAACCATTTAGGTTTTTCTAATGTCTAAAGATATGAGGAATATATTTTTCTCCTTTTTTAGAATTATGTGATACATTGGAAGTTTATTTTTGTGCTACATGCGTGAAAAATTCATATTTAATAATCATCGTTTGGATCATAAGATGTAATTGTTGTGGAAATTGATTAAAGAATGAAATTCTACTTGTTATGAATGTAAATTCCCTTAAGTTATTAGTATATTAGGTAAAGTAATTCCATAACTTTGGTAATATAATATTTAAATAAAAAAATTATCTTATTACCTTAATTTTTGGTGACTCGATGATCGTTTTTACACCTCTTTGGTTTATGGTTTTTTGGTTGTTTAGTTTCTCATGATCATTCACTTTCTTATAGTCAATGTTCTTTGTCACTCTCCATCCTTATTTGAGAATTAATTTTTCCTTTTTATCCATATTTTCACTTTACACTAATGTTATATTCTTTATAAACCTAGTATGTGTTATTCCAGATGACCTTCATACTTAACCTTATCTCCTTTTAAGAAGAGGTTTTATTAACCCTTTTTAAGATGTGGGATTTCAACTGTGGAATTTTCAAATTTCAAGAATTTTATTATCAATATCAAGTTAAAATTTTGAGGATCCAATTTATTAAATTATTGGGGAAGTAATATACTAATATATTAAAATAAATACTATTTTTGATAGAATACAAGATATGTAATACCGAGATTAAACGAACCATGAAACATTATTATTTAAATATAAATCTTATAACCATGTCACATAATTGGAATGTATAAACAGGTTTGATAAAATTATGAAATATATATAATTTTCCAAATCTATATAGATGTATTGATTAATTTTTAGAAAATAATCACTCAATTTTTACTAAATTCGTTTTCTTCTTCAAAAATATGTTTTCTTCAAAAATGGGATTTATTAATTTTTATGAGCCAAAGTTATAATTATTTTTTGGAAATTTTGGAAATTTTATTGGATAAAAATAATATAATTTTTGAAATAAGTATCTATAAATTATCATAGAGTGAATTTTTTGGTTTTTTTGAAAAATATTTATTTTCCAATAAATAGTGAAAAATAATGAATTATATTGAAAACTGTAATTTTTCTTTATGTATTTAGAAAGTTACATTTTTTTAAATGTGTTAAAACTAAGATTAGTTCTCCTATATTTTTAATAATACAAATAAGTTCATTGAAATCAATTTTATGTTTGGATTTTGTATAAAACAATTTTATACTTAAAAAGAATTTTTTCTGAAAAACTGTTTTTAATTTCACATTCCATTTAAATAATAAATTAATTGCTTCCAATTATAGATATATAATCTTGAAAAAATGATTCCATATTTTTAATAAGTATTTATAAATATTTTAAATAGTTCCCTTTTCTTTTTTTCATTATGAATAGTAACCATAGTAAATAATTGTTGTCTCGATAAGTGTAAATTGGACAATTATGGTTAAAAATAATATGATAAGGACTAAAACATGACAAAAAACTCACCTTTATGCTATTTTTTGAGAGAATTTATGTAATATCCTTACAAATTATGGAAATATGGAAAATTGTTTTTATATTACTTTGATTTCAACCTTTATACTATTTAAGTAAAAGATAAAGTCCAAAGGTCACTTTCTTTCTTTTAATATTTATAATATTTTTTATAGGGATAAAAAAACTTATGTTCGGTTAAAAATTTTTATTTGAATTATTAATTAACTATTTATATCATGTTAATTTATTTTTAATTTTTACATCTAGAATATTTTACTTAAACGCTTACACAACACTAATACAATGCTTGTGAAAGCTGCAAAAAAATAAAGTAAATGATTCTAAAAACACTAAAAGTAATATGTTTTGGTTAATTTAATGTGTTATATAAATTTTTAAGATAAATTAATCCTATTATAGATGTTTTAAAGGTTTATATTTGAATTAATTTTAATTCTTATTGTTTTCAAATTCAAATTAAATGAATACTGTCAAAAATTACGTTAATGATATTTTAAGATAAATAATATTTTATTAAAGTATTTAAAAGCCATAAAAATATTTTAAGTGGACAATTATGAGAATAAATGGTCCAAAATTTCTTTAAATTTTAATTTATGATCAAATTTTTACCTCATAATTAAAATTATTACCCTTTAATATTGAGAAGTCATTACCAAGGTTAATATTAAAATTGGTCATCCAATGAATTTAACCAAAAAGATAAGGTTTAAAATGATATCAAAACCTTTAAAAAAATTATTTGGTTACTATATTAATACCATATATTCTTTATTTTTTAATTCATGTTATTTTGGAAAAGTTTTACATAAGTTAGAGACATAATATAATGAAATATTTAATATATTTCCAAAAATGAAAATATTGATATTTTATAATAATAAATATTTTATTAAATGATTTAAAATTCTTAAATATTATATTATAATCCAAGTGAATGTGATATGGTTTAAAATATCAACCATGGTCCATTTATGCATCACATTTCTTTTTATAGTAACTTTATTAACTCAATTAGTGTCAAAAACTTTAATACCATGGTAATAGACAAAAGGGTTAACGAGGGATTAATATAAAGAGATAATGGTGAAAGAATCTCCAAAAATTGTCCAGTTTTTATTTTATGATATAATTTATACAATTACTGATATTTTATTTAAATAATATAAATTTGGATACTTTTTTACATGAAAATTAAATTGTATTAATTTAATACTTTAATAAATTCCATGAGTACCCCTACTTATAAAGGGAACCTCCTCTCCTCTCTTACTCACACCATTTTAGCACTCTATATTGTCCAATCCACACAAAAATACCGCAATATAATACATATCATCAATATAGAGGTATTTCTTATGTGTAATACATTCATTATAGTGATTCAGGTTTAAATAAAATGAGGCTTTTCAAAGAAGAGGTATTTGTTTTAACCGAATGTTTTTGTATTATTTATTATTCCACATCATTAAAATATTATTTAACCATGATGATATAAAAACATAATTATATAATATATAATTAGATGTTATTATATTAATTTAATAACCTATATTTATCTCATTATTTTATCAAATGGGAAATGAAACCATCGTTACTCTGTACGACAAACTATCATCTCGCAAACCAACGTAATTTGTTTTCCATAATCACCATTCATATATGGTTATAATGATGAATTTAATATATATATATATATATGATATTAATGTAACAAATAACATTATTTAATGACTATATATCATCTATTTTCATACCATTCCATTCATTTAAAAATGATAATGTCATTTGTGTGTACATGAGGTTACCACCTCCATGAAGCGATGTGATTTGTTTTTCATAACTACATCACATAGATGATATATAAAAGTTTATTTAAATAAATTATATGTTATTAATTATATAATAATCATTATTAAGATATTATATAACACTTAACTTCTTTACATCCTGATCATTAAAAATGGAAATGTTACTCATGAGTACGCACGACCTACCATCTTCAGGATTGTAACTTAGTTCATTTTTCATAATCATATTTCATGGTTAGTTTTAAATGTATAATTTATTTATAAAAATTATTATTATTTCATGATTATTATTCTCGATATTATTAAATAATAACCTAGTTTATCATTGTTAACCTACCAAAGTCATTTTGGACTTATGAGCCGAATATTCTCCAAACATCCAATGTGAACATAATTCATTAAGTAATTAAATATAACATAGTATAAAATAAAATAAAGGGAATAATAAACTTGAAAAATGTTCTTAATAAATTAAATAATTAAAATAATTTTATTATTTAGGATGATAAATAACATACGTGATGAGTTGGAATCAAGGTAAGATACTCTTTAACTTAAAACCTCATTTTGAATGTTTTAAAGATTTATTTTCTATATATTTTTATTCCATGTACGTATTCTTAAAATTATTTTGTCAATGTGTTTATATGTAAATAAATGAATTATAAATACATTTTATGACTCTTTTTACCTACTTTAAAAGGTTTTCAAAAGGAATGTTTTTATATTTTTTAAATAGAATGTTTTGAATTTCCTTATAAAAAAGAAAAAGTTATATTATAATTTATTTTATAGTTTCAATGGGGTTTCCCACCATCATAACCATTACATGATATTTTTATTTCTTTAAAATATTCAATGTTTTATTCAAATAAAAACTCTCTTTCCATTTTTTTATTTCTATTTATTTTTGAAAATTGTTTTTTTAAAGGAAATGGTATTTCGATATCCAAATGTATTTTTCATATGTGTTTAAAATATTTTCTCAAGGAATTTAATCTGAAATGGTGGAAGAATAAAATTTTTATTCATTATATGATAATTGAGAATTATGTATTATGAACATGTGAATATGATATATATTATACTACAAGTGAGCCCCATTATAGATCTCCAATGTATTGGGAAATGATCATTGTCTTCAAAGACAAGAGGAAAGGAGTTAACTGGTGATGTTTCTCTTATAGATTTAACTGGGCTCTAGTTATTTCTAACATGGGTTTAACAAAGGCTATGAATATGATTCTCTGAGTTTACAAAAAAATTTATTTGATTAATATGAGTTTTAAAGGTTATATATGAGAAAACGTTGTGTGTTTTTAAGTGGATATTATTTATTTCACACACTCAAAGAATATTTTGATAAAGATAAACATTTTATGGGTTTTCATCTTTTTCATTGGGATAATGTATTTTCTTACTTTTATGTCCCTTATTAATATTTTTTTCTCATCCCATGATTTATAATTTTTGTCAAAGGGTTTAAGGATGAGTAAGAATAAATTGGAAGTCATGATAAAGGGCATAAACATTTCTCATGAAAAGAAAATATGTTTCTATTTAAAAGTTTAATATTGTGGGAAAAAATGATACTGAGTAGAATTTTCTACTTGTAATATACGATTTATTTATATAATATTTCTGATCTATTTCTCTATAACTATAAACTATAAATATCCTCAAGAATGTAATAAAATAAATTCTTAATTAAAAACTCAAGATTATGTAATATTTTATGGTCGGGTCCTTATATGTCGAGTCTAAATGGTATCCTAAAGTGAGATTATCATTCCTCTTTAATAATTTATCAATTTATATCAATGCTTTGTGGTATTATTCCAGTTATGTCTCTTTATGCCCTACATTAGGGTTTTCAATGGATTAATAAATTTCTCCCATCTGAGCTTGGATTAGTTATCGATATTTAATAGAAGGATCTCTATGAGTATATGATAGGTTGCTTCATGAATAAATAATTAAACATATATCCATGAATGTTTTTTTGTTTTCATTCCATGTTCTTATATTTTTTAAATTCTATGTTGGATATATCTATTTATTCATTGCTAAAGGAAATTTTTTTATCTCTTAGTGTTTAATAAAAATGGTTATCTTATATTTTATTGCTCCAAATTGGTTTTTCTAAAAATGGTGTACACTAATTGTTTATTTATATTCCTTAAAGTCTCCTTTCAAAGTATTTTAAAATTAAAAGGGTATGTTTGGATTCATTTAGAGTTTTGATTAATGTTTTGAGGATGTTTACTTGGTTTGGTATTAGAAGATAGATTTATAACTTTTTTTTATAATGATTCTCTAAAGGCCTTGTTGGAACATGATAAAATATGATTTCTTAATATTATTATACCCTTGAAGTGAACCCATTTGTTTTTTATGTAATGGTTAAGGTGGAATGGATTGTTCCATATGGGGGACATGTTTATTATATTTTTATTCTTAATTAAAAATGGGTTGCTTCTATGAAGTGTGAACAAAGGTGAGGGTGTGTTATGATTATTATTATTATTATATTTATTAATTAATAATCTATATTGATCACTCACCTCTATTTTATCTCATGGGAAACCACAAGTATCCAGGTGGGAAGTCTATACACATGTTTCACTAGTTTACGATTTCACTCTGGCTAGTAGACCCAAGTTATGATCATGCCATATTTTGGGGATTTTTTCCTCGATCAGGCCAGATAGAGAAAAACTAGGTTTTTGGGATAATGAATCATATCAGGAACCAATTATATATGTTCCTCTTGGTTTTTTATAATATTTTCCCCAAGAATAATAGGCATTATCATAACAATATTTATTGTACTATTTTTATAATGGTTGATGTATAATTATTCTATGCTAATCTATTACCACCATTTTATGGTCCTTATGACGGTTCCTATTATTCCTAATGATTTAATTTTAAAAAGAATGTCACATTTCACTCAAATTTTAATTTTTTTTAGAGTTTGTTTAAAAACATGAGTTTTTTTCCTTTATTCTCTCTAACCTAAGTATTTTTAAATTGTTCATAAGAACTATTTCCCCTATATTTCAAAAGTAGGTTTTTCCTAAAAACGTAATGATATACATTGTTTTGAAATTAATATATCTAGTTATCATGAAGGGATTAGTTTTGACTATGTCCATTTGAAACTTTTTTCTTTAAAAATAAAAATTCTTACATTTCTATTATATTTAAAAATTATATGAAATAGATTTAATTATTTATGGGATGTGATGTGAATTCCTATTTAATTTTTTTCATGCCTATAAAATTATAGGTTTATTGTATGTTTCACTTGCATGTAATAGACGGTCATTTTATTCTTTTTTCGGTATGTTAGAGGTGGTAAGTTAAGATGATTCACTTATCACGTGGAGATGGGTGGTTATAGCCCAAGTTCTTATTTTTGTAGACACTTCAATTTTATTATTTAGTTTATTTATTCTAATATTAGTTTTTGATTTAAAGTTTAGTTTTTTTATGTTAGGATTTTATAATATTATTTATTAAATTTTTTATGTGTGATGAGTTATGTATTATTCTTATGATTTATTTTATTTTGTTTATTATTTTCTTATTTTATATGTTTGAGAATCTGACTTATAGAGTAGTAATATGGGACTTTTGAATGGTAGTTCCTTGTTTAATCATACTTAATCAGGTGATATAATTCCCCCTTGGGAATATTTTGATGCTCATACACTAGTTCTTAGCCTGTATGGATCAAGAATTCCCTTCAAGTCATGTCATATAACCCTCATATACCCAGATTAGAGGTAGTCCATTTTGGTTCATGAGATGAACAATATCTTTTCTTAGTGTTATTTTAGTATTTAACCACTAGAACATATTCCTCCTATAATTTGGGATAATAAAAACCATTAATTATATTGAAAATAGAAAGAAAACATAACTTTATGCATTATTTGAGCAATATAAATCACCCCATTTTAGGATCTAATAGGTGAAAAGTCTATTACCAAACTTTATTACTACCCCAAAAATATGGTATTAAATATTAGTAACCAAAATAAAATTATGAAGGGAAAAAATTAATGATTAATTTCTTTTACCCCTACCCGAGAACAAGTTTTTTTAGGTTATCCGCAACTAGATAGTTCCAGTTCTTTATCCTTATTCCTTTGGTCAGTTTGGTTTCTGATGTAGGAATCACCACATTTTTTTACTTCCAACTTCAAATAAAATTTGATAAAACATAGGTGATTATAGCATATGATTAATTGAATATCAAACCTCTTACAAAAATAAATCAAAGCCTCCACTTCCTGTGTAATGTTTCTTTTAATGGATTTTTCGAGTACCATCAGGAGATTAAATAGTCCCTCATCAGGTGCAACACCCATCACATAATTACTCTCTAGGATCATATTCAAATCATATGAATCTTCAAAACTTAAAAATAGGGAATATGAGTATAGTTCAAATTCAAAAAAATTATTATCAGCTAAATTTAAATATAAAGAATCTCTCTGATTAGTATGAAAACCCTCTTGAAGGTCTAAGGGTCATGTGAGTAAATCTAAGGAAAGATACAGGAATTCAACCACCAATATCCTATCCTTAGAAGACACCACCTTGGGTTATTCTTATTCCATAGAAAAATAGAGGATTTCCTAAGCTAGTTCATCCTACAAATGTGTGGGAAAAAACATGACATGGTAGAATTAGTAAAAATATTCCAATAATCATACATAATGTGTTGTATCTCTAGGAACATCTAGATTTTTCATAATCTGCACACTCCTCATGATAGATCATAATGTAAGACTTAATATATTTAATATCGAGCACCATTTCAGCCTTAATGGTTTTATCATAATAAAATATGGGTAGAACATGCTTATTTTTTTTCTTTAACCACTTATTTGTTTTTCTAATTTTCTATAAAATTTTTACCTAACTTCTAACAATAAATTTATATAATTAGAATTTGACTTTAATTTTGATTTTTATTTTGAGACTCTTTGAAATAAAATTAAATTTTAAACTATTTTATCGAGGCTATAATTGGATTTGGCCAATAATTTCTCCAAGGTTGGTTGTCTTTTGATTCTTGTCATTTTTTTTATAAAATTTTATATGTTATTTAATGAAAAATTAAATGTACACTATAAAACCACATATCCCAAACAACAGTTCCAAAAAGTAAAAAGTTGTAACCCTTTAAAATTTATTGTGATGTACTTTATAAATTTATAAAACACCTATGGGGTTGCCCAAGGATTGAATTTTGGTATTGTCTCACAAAGAGGCTTGGTATGAATCATAGGGTTTCCTTCCTTTTACTATGTTTTTTTATTTTTAGAATATTTATTTTAAAAAAATAAAAACAATTGAAATTAATATTAGTGTTAAATGAAATAAAAAATTAAAATCCAATAATATGAGGTAGAAAGATATGAAATGAGTATCATGGAAGTTATCATAAACTAATCTAGACTGAAGGAAGATTCACTGAAAGTCAGTTTATCCTTATTTAATTTATGGAGAACATTTTCTTCCAATATAACTCAATTGAAAAGTTAATGTCTCAAATTATTAAAATACCTTTATTTTTGTAAATACCCATAAATTTCAAGGAAATTTTTTTCTTAATTTTTTTTCGAATTTTACAAGAACGCAGTTTCTGACGGCACCTGATTCCGAGGCCTGGTGTGCCCGGAATCATTTTCCGAAGTTTGGCTCGGGTACGTTCAGTGAACGGACGAGCGGGTTTTTCTAACTTTTGAGCCGGTGCCCGGAATCGAATTATGAGGGTACCGATGAAATCGCAGCGCCGATATTTGCTTAGAAACGTCTCTTCTGGAGTTGCGTTTGCTCGGGTGTGGTTTTTAATTTTTGGGCTTAAAGTTTAGAAATAAAATAATTTGTTCGACGAACTTTATTTTATTTCAATTAAGCCACTTGAAGCCACATGAAAGCCACTTAAACTGAGTTAAAACGGAAAGGGTGCTATCCAGAAATATCGTACCCCCTTGGTAGGATATTTGTGAGGTGGGACCCGCACGAGCCCCGCCGTTTCTTTCCGCTAAGTAACGCACCCGTGAAAACCCATCATTATGAAAGTCAACTGACGTGTTTTCTTAAATCCTTAATGCACCATTTAATTGGGAAGTTTATTTCGTGAATTAAATGGGCGGTTTCTTTCGTTGAATATATTCAACGAATTGATGGGTTGTTACTTACCGTTTACCGTTTGTTGGCGTAATAATAAAATAAGACCAACAAGTCGTTTTTGGGACGATTACTTGTTGAGAGGTTTTTCCGGAGTTCTTGAGCCTTCATCCTCCTTCGCGAAGAACGCGAAGAACGCCGGCCTTCGACGAAGAATGCTGAACCCGCGGAAGTCGACGACGCGACGCCGTGTTCCGCGACGCCGACGTTCCCTTCCTGCAACGTTCTTCTGCGACGTCTCTTCCTCCGCAACGAATCTTCGATCTGTCGTTTGAGTTCGCCGACTCAACGCCGGATTCCGCGATGACGCGACGCCCTTCCGCGACGACGCGACGATCCCCTCCTTCCGCGACGAACAAATCCGCGAAGAACGTGCGTGCGACGATGACTACGAGGTAGGGGTTGTTGTGAATAATTTCTTTTTCCCATGATGGTTTCTTTTAAAAGTGAACAATCGGACAATAAGAACAATTTTAATCCTTTAAAATTGTTGATTCATGTGTTGAATATATGTCTCCCGTTGTTTATCTCTAACGCGGAGGGTGCGGGCCAAACGAACACGGCCCGACAACCCTCCGCTGTTCTTCATTGTTGTGCGGATTTGACGGGTGACGACGGAACGTGCTGCAACGGAAGTTTGGTGGTTCCGCAGTGAAGAACGAGTCCCGGGAGGAACAACGGCACAGGCAGGAAGGAAAACGGACCACCGGAGTGACTCCAGTGGCCCGCGGAAGCTGCCGGCGGCGCGGGTCGCCGGCGCGGCGGGGCCGGCGGCCGGAGGCGGTGGCGCCCCGGCGCGCCACCGGCTGTCCAGGGCGACACCCCGCGGGGGTGTCCCGCGGGGGTGCCCCCCCCCCCCCCCCCCCGCGTCGCCCGGCTGTCCAGGGTGACACCCCGTGGGTGCCGCGGGGGTGTCACACGGGGGCGGCGGCTCCCCCCCCCCCCCCCCCCCCGCGTCACTCGGCTGACCAGGGCGACAACCTGCGGGTGCCGCAGGGGTGTCACGCGGGGGCGGCGGCTCCCCCCCGCGTCGCTCGGTCGCTCGGCCGAGCCGGGCCGGGCCGGGCCGACCGGCCGGGCCGCGCCCTGGCCGGACCGGGGCCGGACCGGGTACGGTCGGGTCGACCCGGTTCGGCCGACCCAGGGGGGGTTGGGTCGGGTCGGCCCGGGCCCGGGCCCGGACCCCCCGTTTCTGGACCGTTTCGTTCAAATGCCCGTAACATGAGCTACGGGCCTCCAAATGATGCGTCGTTAGCGGAAACGTAATCCTTGGATTGAGACAGTCGTTTCGATATATCTCACTCAAGGTTTCGGAACACTTTGAGTTCGGACGGGTTGGTTCGTACACGAAACCAACTGGGCCTTCGGAGCGGAAACACTCATATCTTGAGCTATGGACGTCCGATCGACGTGTTGTCGACTTCGTTGTTTTCCTCTATGTGAGACGGATCTTTTGGCTCACTCCGCCCAAGGTTTGGACGCAGGTGGAGTACGGTCGGGTTGGTTTTGCCTTAAAAACCAACCGGGCCCCTGGGACGAAAAAGCCAATAACTCTCAGATCGGGCGTCCGATTGACGCGTCGTCTGCGACGTTGAGTTCCTATTGACGATACGGAACTTTTGGATGCATCAACTTTGGACTTTGTGTTAGTTGATGTATCAGTCTCTCGGCTCGTGGAGCGGACCCTCCCGAACGAGCTTGCTGTGTGCGGGAACCCTAGTGCTGGTTGCAACTGCTACTTCGATGGCGACAACCGTGCAGAGATCCTCAGTGGACTGCAGTGACGACCGTGCAGAGAATCCTCAGTGGACTGTGCCGACGACTGTGCAGAGATCCTCAGTGGACTGCGACGACTACTGCACTTAGCGATCCTATGTGGATCAGTGCTACGGGTCATGTGTGGGCCCGATCCTGTGTGGGTCAGCGCTCAGCGGTTCTGTGTGAGCCATCGCCAACAGGTCCTGTGTGGGCCCGATCCTATGTGGTTTTTTGCGGGGGTTAGTTACCTATCGATCCTTTGTGGGTTCGATGACTTAGATGGATCAGTGATCATCTTTATCATCATCCGAATAAGTATACATGTGTGAGTTTAATCCTGTTTACTCTCCTTTGTGGATTGTGTTGAGCTATCCTGTGTGGATTTTCTGTTTACTCTCCTTTGTGGATTGTCTTGAGCTATCCTGTGTGGATTTACTGTTTACTCTCCTTTGTGGATTGTGTTGTGCTATCCTGTGTGGGTATACGTTTTGCTTTCCTGTGTGGACTGGGTTGTGCTTGGGCTCGGGCGTTGGAGCCGAACGGGAATTGATGACTTAGGTATATGTATGGGCATATACCTAAGCAGTGTCGGTTGTTACTTCGTGATTGTATCTTTCCTTTGTGGATTATCCTTTGGGGATTTCGGAAGACTTTCGGGGGTCTCGGGGTCCCTACTGAGTAGCTTATACTCACCCCTGCACGGGCTATGCCCGCACTTCGTTGTGTTGGTTGCAGACGACGGACAGCGCTGATCGTGGTGGAGGCGTGCGGAGCAGGACGGTACCTGGAGGTGGACCACTGGGCGGGACGCACTCAGAGCGGACGGCTAGACCGAGGTGCTGTGGAGGATATCTTTACCCACCCTTCAGGTGGGACTTCCAGAGGACGGCTCGACGCTACGACTTTTCTTTTCAGTTGTTGTTTTTCCCTTTCAGTTGTACTTTACAGTTGGGCTTGTATTTCCAGCCCCTTTTTCTTTCAGCACAGCTTGTTACAGTTTTACTTAGTGTTTACATTTCCGCTTGCTTACTCTGTGGTGCTTGTTTACTTTTCAAAGGCAATGCCTTCCCTTTTTTTGGGATTTACCCCTTAGTGCTAGTCGCCAGCCCCTGGCCTATGGAAGGCGGGCTTGGGGTAGTCACGGCACGGGCCCCGAGGACGGGTCGTGACAAATTGGTATCAGAGGTGTTTGGTTCTACCACACACTCTGATCTTTCTTCTATGTGAAGCAATAGTGTTTAGCGTATTGGGTGTGGTTATCAGTCCAGGGAGTCCAGTGTTGGTGCGGCGGCCGACGTATCCATGCACCAGGACCCTGACTTCTGATTTCCGACTTAATACACGAAAACATTGATTGCATGTGTGTTTCAATTTTTCTTTGTGATTACTTGTGTCAGCTCACCAGGTATATTGTTCTGACTGTGGCGCACTTGTTTCCTTTTCAGGATGGCCCGACGACAGCATCCAGCTAGGGTTCTGAGAGTAGAGCGCGACGACAGCCCGTCGAGCGATGAGGCCTCGGTACAGGGCCCGTTGACAGCAGAGGCACCGGCGGTACCTTTACCCGCCGAGCCCCCGATGCTTCCAGCGCCGACCGCTGACGATGCACGATGCCTCGGAGCTCTGCACGAGTTCCAGCGCCAGCGACCACCCAGGTTCCATGGGGAGACGGACCCCCAGGCAGCCGGGGACTGGCTGGAGGCGGTCGTTTGAGTTTTCATACTAGTGAGGACACCAGTAGACCTCATGGTGATCCTCGCGGCGAGCCTACTGCACGCAGCAGTGGGACGATGGTGGAGCCTGATGCTCCAGGTGCATGATGAGGCCTCTCTCATCTGGACGGACTTCGAGATCCTCTTCCGCTCAGAGTTCATCCCGGCCACCCTCCGTTCGGTGTGCATTCAAAAGCTTCTTCAGCTGCGGCAGGGCAGCTTGAAGGTCGCCCAGTACGCGGCGAGGTTCACTGATCTTTGTCGCTACTCGACCGACATGGTACGGGACCCCTTCTTCCGGGCCCGGACCTTCGAGTAGGGATTGAGACACGAGATCAGGGCATCGCTGATCTCCCTCAGCATCCCGACCCAGGCAGGAGTACTGAAGCGAGCCCTTCTGATCGAGAGCTTTCTGGCTGAGTCCACAGTGAGACCTACCGCAGGGTGGCAGGTAGCGGAGTCTTCGGCAGCAGGTAGCCGACGGATGACTCAGGGTTCCAGGCAGTCCAGACCTTCTGGAAGATGACCTCAGGACACTGGCTCAGCAGTGCGGGGAACACAGCGCGGAGCCAGTCTTCCGAGAGGCAGGCAGTGCTACTCGTGCGGCGGGTAGGGCCACATGGCTCGTGACTGCCCGACCCGCCGTACCGAGGAGCAGCAGACGGTGGAGGGTCCACCCAGGCAGAGGTAGAGGGTCAACCGTAGCGGTCCGCAGGGAGGAGGCGGATGAGGCAGAGGAGCTGGCCGAGCAGCAGGTGTTGGGCGACGCTTTGAGGCTCTGCCACCACCACCACCAGGAGGCCTGCCCCGACCACAGGGGGCTGGTGGGCAGAGATAGGCACAGCTCCAGCCAACGGAGGCCTACGACCACGGCGCGCCAGATATGATTCGAGGTACGATCTGTGTCTATTCCACCCTTGCTGCAGTTATGATAGACACAGGAGCGAGTCACTCTTTCATAGCCGCTGCCCTTGTTCGGATCTCAGAGATTCCGACAGAGCCATTGGCTCGATCCTTACGGCTAGAGACTCCTACGGGAGCAGACTCGACGATTACGCACTGGTGCCGGTAGTGTGAGCTTACTCTAAGAGGCGAGAGCTTCGGCTGGGATCTTCTTGTAGCGGCGTCGAGGCCTTACGACGCCATCTTGGGCATGGATTGGTTATCTACAGTCCATTCTTTGATTGACTGTTTTAGGCGCAAGGTGCGATGTGTACGCACCGACGGGAGCAGGTTCACCTTCGTCGGTGAGAAGAGAGCCTTCGCAGCACAGGATGGACTCACGCAGTGGAGAGGGAAGCCCATCACTAATCAGTTGTCTAGCCTCATCCTTGGAGCAGTTGACGTGCGGAGTCCTAGTTTTCCTGTAGTGGTGGATCAGTATGCTGACGTCTTCCCCGACGACGTTCCAGGACTACCTCCTCACAGAGAGGTAGACTTTTATATTGATCTGTACCCCGGGACAGCCCCGATATCCACTCTAGCGTATCGGATGGCCCCTGCTGAGCTTCAAGAGCTACGGGTACAGTTGGAGGAATTACAGGGTAGGGGGTTCATCCGACCCAGTGTTTCACCCTGGGCTTCCCCGATTTTGTTCGCCAAGAACGCGGATGGGAGTTTGCGACTGTGTGTCGACTATCGTCGCCTGAACCAGGTGACAGTGAGGAACAAGTATCCGCTACCGAGGATTGATGACCTCTTCGATCAGCTCAAGGGAGCATGGTGGTTCTTGAAGATAGACCTCAGGTCAGGCTATCATCAGCTCAGAGTTTGAGACGAGGACGTGCAGAAAACGGCCTTCAGATGTCGGTATGGCCACTATGAGTTCTTGGTTATGCCTTTCAGCGTAACCAACGCTCCAGCAGTGTTCATGAGCCTCATGAACAGGATCTTCCAGCCATACCTCGATCGATTTGTCATGGTCTTCATTGACGACATTTTGGTGTACTCGACCACGGAGGAGGAGCACACCTACCACTTGCGGGTTGTACTAGACACACTCCGAGAGCACCAGCTTTATGGAAAGCTCTCGAAGTGCCAGTTCTGGTTACGTGAGGTCCACTTCTTGGGGCATGTCATTTATGAGGTGGGAGTTGCAGTGGATCCCGCGAAGATCGAAGCAGTGCTAGCTTGGGAGACACCCAGGAGTGTGACGGAGGTGCGGAGTTTCTTGGGTCTAGCCGGATACTATCGGAGATTCGTGCCAGACTTCTCCAGAGTTGCGGCGCCACTCTCAGCTTTGACGAAGAAGGGGAAACCCTTTGTGTGGTCAGACAGATGTCAGAAGAGCTTTCAGGAGCTGAGACAGAGATTGACCAGCGCACCTATCTTGAGGTTGCCTGAGGAGCGAGTTGGATACGTAGTCTACTGCGATGCATCAAGGACCGGACTCGGGTGTGTCCTGATGCAGGAGCGGGTCGTGATTTCCTATGGATCATGTCAGTTGAGGCCGCATGTGCAGAACTACACTACCCATGACCTGGAGTTAGCAGCAGTGGTATTCACTCTGAAGACATGGCGGCACTATCTGATGGGCGAGCGCTTTACAGTCTTTTCTGACCACCAGAGTCTTAGGTACATCTTCTCGGATAAGGACATGAACCTGAGACAGCGGCGATGGCTCGAGTTCCTCCAGGACTATGACTTTGAGATAGTCTATACTCCTGGGAAGGGGAACGTGGTTGCTGATGCCCTCAGCAGGAGGACGGGCATCCAACTACTTGAGGAGGTGACAGAGCAGCTAGCTGCATTGCAGATATCCTTTGTGGATAGAGATGGAGCAGCCTTCCTTCAGTCTCTCACAGTCACCCCTCCACTACTGTAGCGGGTTAGAGAGGCATAGCGTGAGGATGCTGACTGTGAGACACGACATGCACAGATATCCTCGGGACAGGCACCTGATGGTTTCTCCCTTGGAGTAGAGCACGACGTCCTTTTCAGAGGACGTACCTTGGTGCCAGTCGCTTTACGAGAGGAGGTACTGAGAGAGTTTCACACTTCTCCTTTGGCGGTACATCCTGGAGTGGAAAAGATGTACCAGGACCTCAGACGACAGCACTGGTGGCCGGGCATGAAGAAGGTTGTGGCAGAGTTCATTTCATGGTGCCTCACCTGCCAGCAGGTGAAGGCAGAGCACCAGGTACCAGCAGGCTTGGTACCTCCCTTGGAGGTCCCGGAGTGGAAGTGGGACGGGATATCTATGGACTTCGTGACTGGACTTCCACGCACTTCCAGAAGTCACGACTCCATTTGGGTGATTGTTAACCGACTCACCAAGTCAGCACACTTCTTACCCATCCGAGAGTAGGGCTCAGTGGAGAGCTTGGGGCATCTATACGTTCAGGAGATTGTACAGCTTCACGGTGTGTCATCGACTATCGTCTTCGATTGGGGCGCTTGCTTTACTTCCCGGCTTTGGAAGGGGTTGCAGGAGGCGTTCCGGACGTGGTTACGTCTGAGCACCGCCTTTCACCCTCAAACGGATGGACAGACGGAGAGGACCATTCAGACTCTCGAGGACATGCTCCGCGCATGTGTCCTCGACTTTGGTCGCAGCTGGGAGGACCACCTACCCTTGGTGGAGTTCGCATACAACAATAGCAACCACTCCACCATCGGGATGGCACCATACGAGGCGTTGTACAGCAGGCCTTGCAGATCTCCTTTGTGTTGGACAGACCCTGGGGAGTTAGCACTTGTGGGATCAGAGATGGTCCGGGCCACGACAGAGAAGGTCCAGGTCATCCAGGAGCGGATGAGGACAGCTCAGAGCCGGCAGAAGTCTTATGCTGACAGGAGGCGGAGGCCACTAGAGTTTGAGGATGGCGACCACGTCTTCTTGCGTGTCTCACCTCGACGTGGTTTGCGGAGATTTGGCGGAGGTGGCAAGTTGTCTCCACGTTTCATTGGACCATTCCAGGTCCTCAGTAGGGTTGGCGAGGTGGCTTATCGCCTGGCTCTACCACCTCAGTTGCACCGGGTGCACGACGTCTTCCTTGTATCTCAGCTGAGGAGATACGTGCATGACCCGACGCACATCATTGACTATGGGGAGCTAGATGTAGATGATGGGGCGACTTTTTCGGAGGTCCCGGTGGAGATAGAGGATCGACAGGATCGGGTCCTACATGGGCAATCGATTCCTCTTATGAGCATCATATTGTATCACGGGAACCTCCAAGAGAGCACATGGGAGCGGGAGGCTCAGATGCGTGCTCTGTACCCACATTTGTTTCCCTAGTTTATGATGTATCTTTACGGGGACGTAAAGTTCTGAGGTGGGAGTAATGTAAAGACCCGTAAATTTCAAGGAAATTTTTTTCTTAATTTTTTTTGGAATCTTACAAGAACACAGTTTCTGACGACACCTGATTCCGAGGCCCGGTGTGCCCGGAATCATTTTACGAAGTTTGGCTCAGGTACGTTCAGTGAACGGACGAGCGGGTTTTTCTAACTTTTGAACCGGTGCCCGGAATCGAATTCTGAGGGTACCGATGAAATCGCAGCGCCGGTATTTGCTTAGAAACGCCTCTTCCGGAGTTGCGTTTGCTCGGGTGTGGTTTTTAATTTTTGGGCTTAAAGTTTAGAAATAAAATAATTTGTTCGACAAACTTTTTTTTATTTCACTTAAGCCACTTGAAGCCACTTGAAAGCCACTTAAACCGAGTTAAAACGGATAGGGTGCTATCCAAAAATATCCTACCCCCTTGGTAGGATATTTGTGAGGTGGGGCCCACACGAGCCCCGCCGTTTCTTTCCGCTAATTAACGCACCCGCGAAAACCCGTCAATATGAAAGTGAACTGATGTGTATTCTTAAATCCTTAACGCACCATTTAATTGGGCGGTTTATTTCGTGAATTAAATGGGTGGTTTCGTTCGTTGAATTAATTCAACGAATTGATGGGTCGTTACTTACCCTTTATCGTTTGTTGGCGTAATAATAAAATAAGACCAACAAGTCTTTTTTGGGAGGATTACTCGTTGATAGGTTTTGTCGGAGTTCTTGAGCCTTCATCATCCTTCGCGAAGAACGTGAAGAACGCGAAGAATGCGAAGAATTCCGGCCTTCGACGATGAACTCCGAACCCGCGGAAGTCGACGACGCGACGCCGACGTTCCCTTCCTACAACGTTCTTCTGCGACGTCTCTTCCTCCGCAACGAATCTTTGATCAGCCATTTGAGTTCGCCGACTCAATGCCGGATTCCGCGATGACGCGACGCCCTTCCACGACGACACGACGATCCCCACCTTCCGTGACGAACAAATCCGCGAAGAACGTGTGTGCGACGACGACTACGAAGTAGGGGTTGTTGTGAAAAATTCCTTTTTCCCGTGGTGGTTTCTTTTAAAAGTGAAGAACCGGACAATAAGAACAATTTTAATCCTTTAAAATTGTTGATTCATGTGTTGAATATATGTATCTCGTTGTTTATCTCTAACGCGGAGGGTGTGGGCCAAACGAACACGGCCCGACAACCCTCCGCCGTTATTCGTTGTTGTGAGGATTTGACAGGCAACGACGGAACGTGCCGCAACGAAAGTTTGATGGTTCCGCAGTGAAGAACGAGTCCCGGGAGGAACAACGGCGCAGGCGGGAAGGAAAACGAACCACCGGAGCGACTCCGGTGGCCCGCGGAAGCCGCCGGCGGCGCCGGCAGCCGGAGGCGGCGGCTCCCCGGCGCGCCGCCGGCTGTCCAGGGCGACACCCCGCGGGTGCCCCGGGGGTGTCACGCGGGGGCGGCGGCTCCCCCCCATGTCGCCATGCTGTCCAGGGCGACACCCCGCGGGTGCTGCGGGGGTGTCACGCGGGGGCGGCGGCTCCCCCCCCCCTGCGTTGCCCGGCTGTCCAGGGAGACACCCCGCGGGTGCCGCGGGGGTGTCATGCGAGGGCAGCGACTCCCCCCCCCCCCCCCCCCCCGCGTCGCTCGGCTGACCCGGGCGACACCCCGCGGGTGCCGCGGGGGTGTCACGCGGGGGAGGCGGCTCCCCCCCGCGTCGCTCGGTCGCTCGGCCGAGCCGGGCCGGGGTAGCCGAGCCCGGCCGGTCCGACCGGCCGGGCCGCGCCCAGGCCCGGCCGGACCGGGTCCGGCTGGGTCGACCTGGTTCGGCCGACCCAGGGGGGGGTTGGGCCGGGTCGGCCCGGGCCCGGACCCCCCCCCCCCCCCCCCCCCGTTTCCGGACCATTTCGTTCAAATGCCCGTAACAAGAGCTACGGGCCTCCAAACGACGTGTCGTCAGCGGCAACGCGATCCTCGGATCGAGACGGTCATTTAGGTATATCATAATCAAGGTTTTGAAACACTTTGAGTTCGTCCGGGTTGGTTCGTACACGAAACCAACCGGGTCTTCGGAGCGGAAACGCTCATATCTTGAGCTACGGACATCCGATCGACGTGTCGTCGACTTCGTTGTTTTCCTCTATGTGAGACGGATCTTTTGGCTCACTCCGCCAGAGGTTTGGACGTAGGTGGAGTATGGTCGGGTTGTTTTTGCCTTAAAAACCAACCGGGCCCCTGGGACGAAAAAGCCAATAACTCTCAGACCGGGCGTCCGATTGACGCGCCGTCTGCGACGTTGAGTTCCTGTTGACGATACGGAACTTTTGGATACATCAACTTCGGACTTTGTGTCAGTTGATGTATCAGCCTCTTGGCTCGTGGAGCAGACCCTCCTGAATGAGCTTGCTGTGTGCGGGAACCCTAGTGCTGGTTGCGACTGCTACTTCGACGGCAACGACCGTGCAGAGATCCTCAGTGGACTGCAGCGACGACCGTGCAGAGAATCCTCAGTGGACTGCGACGACGACTGTGCAGAGATCCTCAATGGACTGCGACGACTACTGCACTCAGCGATCCTACGTGGATCAGTGCTACAGGTCATGTGTGGGCCGGATCCTGTGTGGGTCCGATCCTGTGTGGGTTAGCGCTCAGCGGTTCTGTGTGAGCCAGCGCCTACAGGTCATGTGTGGGCCCGATCCTGTGTGGGTCTTTGCGGGGGTTAGTTACCTATCGATCCTTTGTGGGTCCGACGACTTAGATGGATTAGTGATCATCTTTATCATCATCCTAAGAAGTATACTTGTGTGAGATGAATCCTGTTTACTCTCCTTTGTGAATTGTGTTGATCTATCCTGTGTGGATTTACTGTTTACTCTCCTTTGTGGATTGTGTTGAGCTATCCTGTGTGGATTTACTGTTTACTCTCCTTTGTGGATTGTGTCGTGCTATCCTGTGTGGGTATACGTTTTTCTTTCCTGTGTGGACTGGGTTGTGCTTGGGCTCGAACGTTGGAGCCGAACAGGAATTGATGACTTAGGTATATGTATGGGCATATACCTAAGCAGTGTCGGTTGTTACTTCGTGATTGTATCTTTCCTTTGTGGATTATCCTTTGTGGATTTCGGGAGACCTTCGGGGGTCTCGGGGTCCCTACTGAGTAGCTTATACTCACCCCTGCACGGGCTATGCCCGCACTTCGTTGTGTTGGTTGAAGACGACGGACAGCGCTGATCGTGGTGGAGGTATGCGGAGCAGGACGGTACCTGGAGGTGGACCACTGGGCGGGACGCACTCGGAGCGGACGGCTGGACCGTGGTGTTGTGGAGGCTATCTGTACCCACCCTTCAGGTGGGACTTCCAGAGGACGGCTTGACGCTGCGGCTTTTCTTTTCAGTTGTTGTTTTTCCCTTTTAGTTGTACTTTACAGTTGGGCTTGTATTTCCGGCCCCTTTTTCTTTCAGCACAGCTTGTTACAGTTTTACTTAGTGTTTACTTTTCCGCTTGCTTACTCTGTGGTGCTTGTTTACTTTTCAAAGGCAATGCCTTCCCTTTTTTTGGGATTTACGCCTTGGTGCTAGTCGCCAGCCCCTGGCCTATGGAAGACGGGCTTGGGGTAGTCACGGCACGAGCCCCGAGGACGGTTCGTGACAATTTTAGTAAATTATGATATCTTCTTACATGGAATTTATTCTAGATTGGAGTGGTATCTCCCAATAATCATTTTAGAATCTCTCATATGTCTTTGTGAAGTAACACTTCACTTATTTATTTTATAACACACTTCATCGAGCTAGATTATTAGTGAAATAAAGTGAAAAAAAATGAATAAGAATAGTTTGGTTGGAATATATTACTAGGTTTTCACCTTACTCTTTTCTACTTTCACAATAATCACAAAGATTAAATTGAAGGAAAAATGATTAAAGAGAATTTTAACAAAAAATAAACAATTATAGCTTCACTACCTTAGTCTATAGAATATAATTAGTCCTTCGTGATATATTTTTGGAGATCATAGCTCTACACCCCAAAATTCTAAAGTACAAATCTATATTTGATAGCGTGTATGACAAAAAACACCAATTGGGTAAGGGAATATAATATCCAGATACTTTATAATACATTTACTATTTAAAATAAATTATATATATTTAAATTTTTGAAACAAAGAGTTATTTTGTGTTATTTGTAAGATATAACTTCCTCAATATCTTGTGTTACACACAAGCGCGACCTTCCTTGGTAGCTTTCGTTACACGCAAGACCTGGTTTCACCAAATTACAATAAATTATTAAAATATTTTTATTTAATATAATATGAAATAAACTAGGTGTTATTATAGAGGATTTTAATATTATTAACTAACTTATGAAAATATATGGTTTATATAAATATTAAATGAATTCATTTTTTACCAATTAATGCAAAACTAAAATAACAACCTATTGGATATAAAAAGAAATATTATTATTTTTATGCTTCCAAATGAGTTTTGTTTTAATAAACTTAATTAATCATAATTAGTTAATGCTTTTAATGAAAAATATATTTTATAAATTCAGTAAAATATTTTTTATATTAATTCATTAGGTTTGATAGACATAATATAAGAACAAACTCTATTTTACACATAAAAACCTATATTTTTATAAAGGAATTTTTACCATTTTTTAATGGAGAACCATTTTAAATCTGAATTTTGACACATAAATTGATTTAATATTTCAAAATAAAATTAATCTTTGAAATAAAAACATAATAATTCGGTTGTGGTGAATTTTTTATATTTATATGAAACATTTCATTTTTTAATGAGTGATTAAAAATACGGAATTTTAGTTTAAAACTGATTTTTCATCTAATTTATTTATAAGGTTAAATTATAATTTTAATTGTTTTGAAAGATTAATTAGATAATATTTTATCAATTAATACAAATTATTTCATTTTAATCAATTTTACTTTGAAATTTATTATAAAAACATAGAAAACCTTTAACTGGTGTTACTTCAAAAACTTGTAATGTCGTCCTACTTGTGGGATGAATTTTAAATTAATTTCTTCCACTTATATGATTTGAATTTGGAAATATGGAATTAATATTTATAATCATCAAAATTTATAATGTATAATAATACCAACTTTGCTTTTGACCAAAATTATTAGTGAAAGTAGTTAAAATTAATTGCAATTATTAAGACAGAATTAAGCTGAATAAATGACTAAAACTTTAAATTAGGGACCCAAATGACCATGCCACTTTTTCAACACCTATTTTTTGGTAATAATTTATCCATGAGCTTTAAATTATTTAGTTTTGATGATTTTTTATGACTTTTTTATGTAAGAACATGTGTGTTCCTAACTTGTTTCCAAAAATTCCAAGTGAGTCATTTTCTTTCCTTATAAAAGGCCACCACCTCTCCCCATTCATCACACCTATCAGACCACTCATTATCAGAAAATATCCACCCATATAGTTTTCCAACATCCATATCCATGACCTTGAAACATCCCTTTGGGTACAAATCCTTCCAAGGAATCCTTTTGCTTCAAACCAAAATTAGTTACCTGATTAAGAGGTAACGTCTTCTCTCAAGTTTTTAAATTTTATTTCCATTATCCCCTCCCTAAAATATATTCACTCCATTATTATATAAAATAAAAAGTATCATAAATATACTAGGATTTTTTATGTAAACATTTCTATCCACACTTACACATGCTTCCATCTAATGGGTAATGAACATACTGCTTCTGTGTACAGCAAACTACTACCTCACGAAATGATGATTGTTCATTTTTCCTTCACCAAATTTAATGGTTGGCCATTATGAACAAAAATATATTTATATATACTATATATTATATTTATTATGTATTTATAATTATTTAATCCCTTTATACAACATACATTTAATACTTTCCATTTTGCGTTAATATGATAACAACATTTGAGGAAGTGTGGACTATCACCCCTTCAAAGTGATGTGATCCGTTCACACGATACCTGGAATGTATAAATTATTGTTATCAATAAACACATGAGATAGAAAAAACATTTTAGGGTCCTGAAAATATTTCTAAGGGAAGAAAATACTCTCGCAATCACATTGTAGAGGGAATCAAGCATTCCTACAAGACTAGAAAAGTGAATGGACTCAAATTGAGTTGAAAATTTGGGAAGAAACTTGAAGGAATTAAAATTTTCAAAGAGTTTCAAGTAACCTGCATACCACCAATAGGAAGGGTTCGTGGTCTGAATGAACTGAAAACCACCAGTATGAAGAATGACCCACGAGGCGCTGGCCCATGGAGTGATGGCTAGCGAACCCAGGCAACTAAGAACTGCATCACATAAAAAATCAAGCTCGTGTAGGCCATCCACATACTTTCCTGGGAACTAAGTAGTTAAAAAATGGATCAAATTGGTAGATTTCTAGGAACTATGACTCCCAAACCATAGACTATGAAAACCTCAGTTGACCGAGTCTTCTGTGGGTCAAGATATCTCATCATGGGCTCCTGCATATAGTTCCACATGCCCATAGATATGATTTCTCCAATTCTCTATAAAAGGAGAACATAAGGAATTGAGAGTGGATGAACAAATAAATCACGAAGGGGAATACAGAGGTTGGAAGAAATAATTTAGAGATGATTCCAACTTCAGTCTCAAATCATCGGTGAAGCCCGAATTACAAACCTTGTTTTCCTTAGGTACAACCAGCCGTGAACCATAAATGGTGGAACTTAATAATAATAAGAGGATTGTGAACATAATTGGTGAAATTTTGAACCAAATATTTCTCAAGGAATAACTCCCTACAAACAATAGTCCCTATGATCCTCCTTCGATATGGTGTTCTGCGTAGCGCATTGTTATGCGGATTCAATACGGCGTCGCGTACTACATCAGTACACCGATGTAACCCGAAGTGGCATGACAGACCGCATCCAAGACCACATACCATTGTGGTATGTGGTGGTCCATTCCCATTCCCATGTAATGCTTCGGTACATGGAAAACCCCTTTACATGAATACCACTACTTTATATGGAGCTCCCCCTATCCTGCATAAAAAACAGTCTGTATAATGGAGTGTTTTTAGGTGTTCTCCCCTCGAGTTCCAATCTCACCCCTCCATTATTGTCCAGTCCTCCATAGTCCCTCTATGAGACAATCCCCTGACATCAGGAAAAAGCCTCCTCCAAATCCACCGGACCCAAATGATCAGATCATTGGGCGTATCATTGTTCCCCTTTGTGTCTATATACCCATGGTTAGAGGAGTCACGGAGGCTCTCCTCACAGCGGTTTCGACTCCAAGGATATATGTTAGTCTATATTCCCATGTTAACCCGAAGTACAACCTTAGGATTATAACGTGAACCTCTTCATTCTAGGGATTAAGGGTGATCACTTTATTTTACATTCAATAAGGAATAGTGATCAGTCGAAGGAGTTATGTTTTCTTCTCCTTGTGATGAGAATGAAACTTCTCCACATTCCTAGAATGCATTCTGGGGAACTCCCATTTAGATAAGTCCCCAATATTTTGAAGTTCAAGATGGATTAACTAGAGTGTTTTCAAAATTAAAAGGTTCATCACTCTATGTCATTTCCCATAGTCGCGTTGGCCTCTTCTATAGTAGGCCTGCCCTCTCCTATCAGCAGGGGGGGAAGTGTGTGGTTGGTTGGACCTCTCATATTATCGTATTTCTCGCACTGATCATGAATTACGTGGGAATATAGATATGTGATGATTACAACATCCACACAATTTTGAACTACAAGATCTCTGATTCCTGGTCAAACCAGGATATATAGGACGGATTATTGAAGGCTCGAGCTCGAAAAGGGTTCCCTTATAAAAGGGCTCACCCAGACACGACCACTCAAACGGGAAACTTCCAAGTGTAAGCCCTAGTAATTCTGAACTACAAGAACTCTGATTCTTGGTCAAGAAAGGATATGTAGGATTCCTACCTGAAGGCCAAGCTCAAAAAGGGTGCCCTTCCAAAAGGGTTCACCCAATCATATCCCCTCAAAAGAGAATCTTCCATACATAAGCCCCAATTATCCCAAACTATGTGGGTTCTTATTCCTCTCCTGAGGATATTTAGGAAACCCATCCTATGAGTCTAATCCTAACATCAAGTCACCTTCCTCCCCCTAGATGATGATAAACTCCAAAGCGCCTTATTGAATGGCTTAAGTCAGTATTACCTCTGTAGCATCTAATCCATGTATTCCTATAATGATACTGTAAACTAGAGATATCCTCTGGACACACTCTTTGAGAATGAACCTAGGATTCACAAACATATGAACATGACATAAATCTATAACAGAGTCCTGGAATAGGAAATAATTTCCCAAAAAAGGGGGTGATGATCCCGACTTCCCATCCTCTAGACCGATGGAGTCCTTAAGCGTCATTGGCCAAATAATCAACCAACGGGTGCTTTCCTTTAGAATGAAGGTCCCTGAATCATGGATAGTAGGGCCATTGGGTGTTTCTGACTCCATAAATAAACCCATTATAGACCATGTGAGGAATTTATATCCTAGGAAGATAGATTCCACAAGTACTTCACCCCATACAATCGCATGTTGGGACAATTTGACTGTGGAACATATTTCTTAATAGAGAAGGGGTAAAATACCTAGTCCCAGTGGGGATAATCCAATCCTCCATTAATGTAAAATGATGCATAATGGTTTGAAACTAAAGAAATGGTGAACTTGATGTGAAACTCTCTCTATAATAAGAGACGTGGGAGGATTCTCATCAGAAAATTTTTTTATCACCCTAAAACACGTCACCTCAGGACCAGAACAAAAATGGTGAACCCGATGTGAATCCTTAACCAAGGTGGAGGTCACACCCCACTCTAGTCCATTCTCGTCACAATAATGAAAAATAAGTAGGATGCCAAGATGAATCATAAAATATTCATATGTTTAAAATAATACTAATTTGATGGGGTTTTGTGGCCTGTATTTCATATTTTCATATTATGGGTCCCCACAAAGAAATATTCGGTCCAAATAAAATCTCGATGATCAATGAAGACACACGCACCAGCAATCCCACAGGAGGCCAGGTCCCCAATAGAGATCAGGACACCCTCGCCTACCCAGCGTCTTCAATGCAGGGTATCCAACATGATGATCAGAGAGTACCACTGAAATTGCACTCTCCCCAATTTTGAGGCTACGAGACAAGACCCCTTGTCTACTAAGGATCTCCTATCACCTCCTCAGTTATGGATGGCTCCCCAGTAGAAGGCTACCCCAGTGGTCATCTCAAACTATTTCGGGATCCTGTCCCCAAAATGTTAGAAAGAGTACCTCCATTATCATAGGTAGGTGGATGAATTCAATGACGACAACTTCATCTCAACTGTACAGGGGTCATACTCATGGGGCTCTACTAGGGAGCATCGTCGCGGATACCAGGCAACCAAGCCTCCTCATGCTGAAGAGAACCTTATGTCGAGGGCACCTGCTAATGTCCAGGAGACTCGGGCTCCTCGGACTACCCGCCAAGGGTGGAAAATATATAATTAGGAACAGGTTATCACCATGGTTCCTAAGGAGTAGCTCCATTGTACAAAGTCGGTGGCATTCAGTGGGAATACATACAACTCTTCTCTCTTTACTCAAGACCCCCACAGAAAAAGGGTGGCACCATACGAGCATGTGCACATTCTTGTTAGTGCTCTTCGGTCCAGTCGTGCTGAAAAAGTGGCAAACTATAGGAAGATACAGATATTTGACGATGCACAACAATCCCATCATCCTAATAGGATGGAAACCAGCTACACACAGACACAAACACCTGCTAACGCATATCAAACCTGTCATCCAAATAGGGCAGCAATTGAATTGGAACAGAGTCAAATTCCTACGGATGCATACAAAGCCCGTGAGACAAATGAAGTGGGAAGAGAGTAGTTGAAAATCCCTTCTCGTGAATATGAATCCCACCACTAAAATACGATGGAAACCATAGAATACAACTGGTAGTAGACTCATTCCTATATCCCGACATAGGAGAATTGCCAGTATCTACTGGAAACCCATGGAGGACCGGAGTAGGCACAAAATCTTGATCTGATATCGGAATGGGACTTCATACCCATTTTATCCAAAGATGTATCTAAGCACATCCTAGTGATGTTGGAAGATCAGACATCGATTCCAGACCATATCCTCCAAACATTCCAAGATATCAATACATCGTCAGAAAATGAGATAAACCGGTCCCACGACTTGGATTCCTCGAACAGAATGACTTACTCCCAAAATGGGCCAGTCACTCCATAGTAGTTATGTATCCCTACTCCAATCAAGGAGGGTCGATAGAAATATCCTGCGATACACAAACAACCAGATCGGGAACAAATACCTGTTCCAACTAGGGGACACCGATCCAATGTGGTGGCCGCTCCAGGAAACTAATATATTGCTTCCAAAACTCAAGATTCCTATCAACGTATCCCGGTGCATCATAGAACACAAAAATATAGGGACCTGTATATGAAGGTCATTACCAATAGTAGACGGCCCTGATTACCTACAAGAGATAATTCAAAAATAAAATGCACCAAAGGAAATCGGAAAATGAAGAGCACATAAATGATCTTTCTCTTCTAAAAGATAGGGTTCTTTACACCCTAGAACAAATATCAATAAAGTATTAAGACTCTATCAGTCCATTACAAAATTATGGATGTAGCAGTAGCGGTTGCAAAGTCCCTCCCTGCAATGTCACTACCAATAGCTTTAAAGGTCCTCCCCAGAGCACCCAAGGGGGATTACTCTGTGGGCTAGGAATGATCGATCACGAGAGATTATCTCTTGATGAGTCTCAGCTTACCCCTCCCCTTGACCTGATCATTAGACAGAAAGAATTTCATCCCCCTTTTTCATCTTCCCTAAAGGTCCTCCCCATGTTATACACCACAGGGACACTCCCTACGGTCGGGCACCAAGTTGAAATGGTAGCCCTCGCCATTGTGGATCCGATTGTGGAGGTCCTCCTCACAATCAAAATTCATACTGGAAAGAAGCCCCATCCCCTGTCGAGACAAATGTGAGAAAACCCTCCAATGAAGAGGTGCTCAGAAAGATGAAGTTAGACATATCTGGCACTCTATCTATGACAAGTAATATCCTTTCTCAACCCGAGGATGGTTTGGGGCCACACTCATCTTCTGATCCACCCTGAGCTGTTCAAATATCAATGAGGCTCCCACTAGCAAAGAAGCATAGAATGAAATTATTAAGAAACAATCGAGATGGGAATATCAAGTAGAGGATTTCCGAGAAGAACAATAGTATGACATGTTTCTCATGAGAATAAAACTAGATAAGGATAATATACCAGTGATGTATTGACCTACGACCACTTACCACTTCAACATACCAGGGGAGTTTTCTAGGGAATGTATGAATAACATTCTCTTCAATATATGGACAACTCTCCACCAGATAAAATAAAAATTCATGCCCTATAAAGGGTATGCGTACCATGTCAGTATGTTAGGGGATCTTCACCATCTAATCGAACTGGAATCCCTCCCATCCACATGGCAGCCACAATTAAAAAGATGAAATAAAAACCTTGAACTGGATTCCATCCATGCACTACACAAGTTGTGTCACCTCATTAGAGATTCCTCGACTGGAGTTCATATTCAGGGATAGGGAGAACTTGGAGCTCTACACATCACCCTGCGTCCTGTCTAGCAGACCCCATTGGAAATGACATCTTGAAATGTCATTACCCAAAGGTAGTAATAAAATTAAATCCCTGTTCAGGAAAGATGGAATACTCAACAAAAACTGGCATGGAGTAAGTCTCATAAGCGTTAGGACCGAAGAGATCAAGCCATCGAAAATCTTTTGAGCCAGGCAACCGAGAACATTTAATAGGCTTCCCACCTAAGGGAAGTTAACTAGCAAGCAATGCTCATGTCTTCAAAATCCCATAGACCTCATTAAGGTCCAATTCCATATTCATCTCACACCTACATGGGAGTGAGTGAAATCAAAAGGTGGAAATAGAAATGGATACTGCCGCAATATAGGGACAACCCCATCCCACAGGGTTGGGGGGATATTTTTAATTCAAAATTCCCTTGTAAGACTAAAAAATCTAGGCTATAGCGCATCAATGTAAGAATGAGAATAACCCCAGTCCATAGGGCTGTGGGATTTTTTACCAGAAGTTAATGCACAAAGAATATATGCATTCTTCTATTTAGGAACAAGGTTGAGTAGAGGAGTCACCCGTTCCACCCCGTCTCATGGTTCGCA
Source organism: Viscum album (assembly GCA_963277665.1). Taxonomy (NCBI): domain Eukaryota; kingdom Viridiplantae; phylum Streptophyta; class Magnoliopsida; order Santalales; family Viscaceae; genus Viscum; species Viscum album. The sequence goes on along the minus strand of OY728134.1, from coordinate 624,988,360 downwards.
CCTTTCGAGACAAAGGTTCATTATGAGGTTAGATCAGGGCTCCCTTATGGTCGATCTTCACCACGAATCACATAGAATACTATAGGATGGACGGATAAAGTCCAACAAAGGATGTAGAAAGATTTCCTACCATTCAGCACAATATGAACCACCCCCAATGTGGTATGTATCAGTAAACGTGGTAAACCTAAACCCCACAGATCTTATAGTAAATGATACAAAGGGAAAGGATGCAAGGGAAGATGGTTCCCACCAAGAGGAATCCCACACTGAGCCTAATGGTGTGCATACCTAGAACCAGAGAGCAGTCCTAAATTTGGGCGCCCCCTTAGTTAATCTGTCATTACCTCCCACGCAAAACCACAATAAAGAGAAGAATAAATCCCAAGTCATCTATGACCCACCTCCTCCTCCCCCAGAGAATGTTTCTATCACTCTCGAGGAAAGATTCACCAAAGAGAAAGAAATTAAAGAGCTCAAGTTTATTAATGTTGAGATGCATTGAGGAAGCTATCTTGATGGATGTGTTCCCCCTATGGAACATTAGTAGGTATTCCCAGTAAAGGTGCCCTTTCCACAAGCACTCATCTTGGTGAACGAAGTCAAGATCAGAGGCCCATCCAACCTAGCACTGGGACCGTCAACTTACATATATATGGCCTCATAAGGACATCTAGAATTCCCCCCACTAGGAAGGCATCCAGAATACATTCAGGTAAACTCAAAAAGGATACCCCCAGCTGGGTACCCACCCCAAGTTCTAGCAGCACCTACACATCCATCTATGGTCACTACTGCACTAGCCGAAGCTCAAGCCCGGCTAGATATGTATCGAGGGATCTTTAATACTATTGAGTAACTAACATCTTAACTAGAATCCATGGAGGGGCAGCGTGCTCTGATAAAAATATATAGAAAATCCTACCTGAATTGGGTGAGAAATGGTCCACCACTACCAAACATCAGCAACCCTGTATTCCCAGTGTTCAATGGCTCGGGGGACCCAAAGAAACATCTAATGCACTATGCCTTTTAGTATGACCTCATAATGGGCACTCTAAAGTAGAAAGAATAATTAAAACTCCAATGATTCTTGAGAACCCTACAGGGCTCAGCCTTCATATGGTATATTAGCTTTCCAGCTAACTCAATCACCAGCTAGGAGGACCTCCAGCAACCGTTTCACTTCTAGTTTAGTTCAACACTTCCCAAGAAAATGGTCAGTGATTTAATGAATTGAAATCAGTGAGAGATTGAAAGAGTCTCATATTTAATTTCCATGTAGAACGACCTGACTTATTCCTTGAACCATCCACTTTCCCAATATGAAATTTTCCCCATGTGCATCGATAATATTCGTGATGAATTACGTACACTACTCATCCCGGTTAAGTACAAAAGTGGGTTCCAAGATTTCTCGGCCATTTTTAAAAGAATATAAAACTACTTGAAGTGGAAAAATCTCATGTCCTAATAGGCCCCATAAGCCCCAAGGAAAAGATTGGGGAATGTTGAAGCGTCTTCTGTCACACTTAAGCCACCGCCGACACCATCACTAGTTGCGAGACCTCAACCAAATCATTTGGGACCCCCTAAATGCCAACATCCACCCCCACCTTAGTAATATGATAGAAGGGGTGCTAAAATAAATCAGTTCGAGGAGTGAATAAATAAATTTCACTCATTCCGAGATGACCATGCTCGGGGCTATTTCAAATCCACCATGAATTGCAACTTGCTCCGACTACCATATCCAAAGATATCTGATGAAATAGTTTTCAATGACTATATAAATTAATTTCCCTATCACCGGATATTGGAAAAAACCATACAACAATTATTCTTATTCAAGGATCTCTTTCAAAAGATGATGGATTTCATGCAAGTCATGTTGGGTCAGCTTCCAGTACAAGTGGCGTATGTTTCCACCTTAGCCTCAATGGAGGAAGTGGAATGTAAAATAGTTTCCAATAAGATGGAGAAAAAATTTGACAATTGGATGACCCGAAAAATAGTCAACCAAATTTATGGAATCCTCCAAGTGCAGTTGAAACAATCAACCATGCCCCCAAAAGCTCCTGATGCAACACAACCGTCATCCTCAGCCATGTAGTCCTTTAAGGTCCAGAAGGGCATAAAGTATGAGCAAGAAGATTGGCTTCCACCAAAGCCAAAGCTAGTCCCGAAATTTTAGGACATCATTCCAACAAACTAGGTACAACAGGAACCAACCTTCCAAATGGTACAACATGAACCACCCCGCCAAACAGCACAATCAAGAGGAGGCAGTCAGACAGAAATATTGTCATATCATGAACTGATATTTATCCCCATTAATGCCATTCACTTGTTGGACCCCTTCTATTATGGAGACTATGGCCATGAAATTGAATTATTTATGCCCAACTGGAGAGCTGGAGGAAGAGTTCACAGAGGTAGAGGGTTTTCTAGAGGGCATAATCGTGGTAGGAGTCTAATTCACAGTCACACTTTAACTAAAACCATTAACATCACAGAAACTCATGGGAGGAACCTCTAGAAGACACAATGAGAACCGAAATGCTCCTCCTCCACCACTGGAAAAAAAATCTGAGCCTAGTTATCTTGGAGTACCCATCAGAGGATGGGAAAATATCAAATCATCCAAGGCATATGGGTGAAATAGTCTGGTAAAACTCAGAAAGGATCGTAGCGCCACCAGCTCCAGTCATAGAGGCCGAACCATCTACCTCCAAAGATTATCCCCCAAATGTTTCTATGAAAGAGCAACCCTAAGATGGGAAGAACCAAAATTTAAAGAAAAAATATGATATTTTAAAGCAGCTTGCTTCATTACTTGAAAATATTCCAATCCTAGATTCTTTGAGTCTATTTGTGGTCCTTAATGAGGCACTCATCGAAGCCTTACTAAGTCCCTAGGAATTCAAGGCTGAAGTAGCAGCAGCAGAAGTCTATCAGACGGAGACCAATCCCAAATAATGTCACACCATCATCTCCTTCACAGACAAGGATGAGGAAATTATCATGAAAGGACATATAAAACCCTTATATATGTCTGGAAATATAAATGGCATTGATATCCAATGTATTTTCATCGACAATAGCTCTGGAGTCAACCTCCTCCCACTACGAATACTTCATCGGCTAAGATATGAAGAATACAGTTTCACACACTACACCACAACTCTACTAGGATATGAAAAAAGTGAGAAGATGTTGTTGATATGAATCAAGATTAAAATTTGGCTTGGAGACCTCGTCTCAGATTCCCAGTTCTTGGTAGTGCGGAAAAGTACATCCTTCAACGTCCTGTTAGGGAGGCCCTGGCTGCATCAGCACGCTATAATTCCATCATCATACCATTAATGTGTCAAATATTTCACTAATGGGAAAAATGGAACATTACACGCTGATAAATACCCATTTGAGTCTTGTGAATCACATTACATCGACACAGGGTTCTATGAACCAGAAGAGAGGTAGCCTCTGGATGACGATGTTCACTGGATCACTACCCCGAATGGATTGGAAATTGCTCCCGCTTACCCCCTACAACAACATGGGGAATAGTATGTATTACCCATAAACTAAGTTGAATGCATAAGTTCATGTCTGGAAATAGATGTAATTGTGTTCATTATTTTCGTCATGACTGCCAAGTCCAAGGACACAGAAGAACAAGCTAACTCTTATGTTGACTGGAGAAGCCCTACCCAAGATTCTCCTGACCCATCCTCAGGACCTCAAACTGCCCCCACCATACTCACTAAGGTAAAAGACGATTTCTCTCCAAACACTGGAGAATTCATCTCAAGAATCCTCTCTCCATCAGAAAAGGAAGATGATGATGAAGAGGATGATAAAGAAGAAGGAAAAGAAGGAGAAAACCACAAAGACGCCCCTCCCACATTCGAAGAAGGTGTATCCAATACAATCACTAAACTTAGGGAGATAAACATGGGCACCGAAGGAGACCCGTGACCCACTATGATCAGTGTGTATATTCTTGTCGAGGAGCATGAGTCATATACCTTCTTTTTAAAGAATAATCAAGAATTTTTCCCTAGAACTACACAGAAATTCCATACTTTGATCCTGTGGTCACCACTCATCATCTGGGTGTTCCAGAAGATCACTGGGGATATTAGAAGACAACCATAAGGACCCACCCGATGCATGCTGCCAAAATAGAAGCTAAAGTTGACAAGATGGTCAAATAAAAAATTAAACGGGAAGTCCAATATCTAATCTAACTAGAAAGCATAGTCCCTGTCAAAAATAAGAATGAACATATTAGAATTTGCATTGATGTTAGGGACCTTAATCGGCATTGCCTGAAAGATAATCTCTCGGTCCCAATCATAAAATTGTTGATCAATGAAACCACTGGATATGAGGCCCTATCATTCATGGACGACTATTCTTGATACAACCAGATCTGAATGGCCCAAGGAGATGAAGAAGATACTTATTTTAGGGGCCCTTATGGTGTGTTCTATTATAAAGTGATTCCCTTTGGTCTAAAAAATGTCGGCACTACATATCAATGTTCCATGCATCGAAATTTCAGTCCCTTCTTGAAAAAATTCACTGAGCTCTATATCAATGATCTAGTGGTTAAATCCTGACATCTCTCATACTACTTGTCTGATCTTCAAAATGTTTTTAACCTATTGTGACGGCACAATTTAAAGATGAATCCACTAAAGTGTACATTTGGCATTACCTTTGGGTAATTCCACAGCTTCATTGTATTCCATAGAGGCATCTAAGTCGACCATGAGAAGACAAAAGACATCATTGGAATGTCCCCACCTCGCAAACTCACTGAGTTTAGATGAATCCAGGGGAACCTGGCCTATATCCGTTGCTTCATAGAAAACCTGGCGGGTAAATTTTTACCTTTTACTAGGTTAATGAAGAAAGGGGTTACGTATGAGTGGGATAATGATTGTCAAGAATCATTCGATGGTCTCAAAATATATCTCCTTAGACCACTAGTGATAATGCCTCCAGTTTAGGGGAGACCACTCATTTTGTATGCAACCACCTTGGAAGGGTCATTAGGCACCTTCCTTGCATAGAAGAATGATGTGGACAGAGAGAACAACATCTACTACCTCAGCCAAACAATTATTGATGATTAGACATGGTATTCACGGATCGAAAAGAACTTCTTAGACCTAATATTTGTGGTTCAGAAACTCATTCATTACCTGCAGAACCATGAGGTCCACCTGGTTTCTACTATAACCTACTAAAATAAATCCTCAACTGCCCCATGTTAACTGGATGCCTATCACAATGAGTGATGATCCTACAACAGTTTGACATATGGTATGTACCCAAAAAGTCCATCAATGTCCAGGCATTAGCGGACTTCCTGGAAGAGAACCCCTTGGAAGAAATAACATTGTTGGAAGCTAAACTTCCAGAGGGAGAAGCGTTCTCCATCCAAGGGAACCCCTAACATGGTAAATGTACTTAGACGGTGCTTCCAGAACCCTGAAAGGGAAAATAATAGAGGATCCCATGTTCAACAAAGTTGGGATGGGGAGTTAAACTCATATCCCTCAAGAAGTCTTTCTTGCCTTACTCCTCCCTAATTTCGAAGGGATGTACAAATATTGATGCAGAATACCATACCCTCATTGTGCGCCAAGAGCTGGCACTCCATGCACAAGACATACACCTAATGATAAAATGTGATTTAGAGCTAATCATCAGGTAGGTCAATGGTGACTATTCCATTAATAAAGAGTTATTGTCCCCTTGATGAACCATTCTCGAGAATGAATTTCATAATTCCCATTAGAACTAATGCTGACATATGTCCCCGAGTTACAAAATTCTCAAGATGATACTTTGGTAAATGTAGCCACAACCATAGATGATCCAGACCTAGACAAAATGGTTATCTTCATTGCCTACCTCTGGATGGACTTTCCATTTATCCAGAACAATATGGAGGAGATTGAAGAAACCAGACTTGTTTCTGAGCATTAAGGTTACACCACTGTCTAGATGATTCCCATTGTAAATTACCATCGGAAGGGGGAACTCCCGTCATATAGGGATAGAAGGGAACAAGTCTGAAGATTGGCAGTCAAATTTATCTTGTACAATAGGGTAAACCAAGAAAAGGTTCTCAAAAAATGACGCCTTGATGGAGTCCTTATCAAGTGCATTGATGGAGAAGATACTGCTATCATTCTAAAAGAAGTGAACGCCAGAGCTTATGGTGCACACCAATCAGAGACCAAGCTCTCTCATCAAATCCAAAGTCTTGGGTATTACCGGTCCACTATGATACAGGATTGTTCCATCTTTTCCAAGAAGTGCCATTCCTGCCAAGTTCATGCCAATTTTATTCACCGACCCCCAAAGTTATGTCATACAGCTAACTACTCTGGGCCATTTTCTTCTTGGGGGATGGATGTTTTGGGACCATATACCCTCGCTAAATCCAGACAGTTCAAGTTCATACTCACAAAAACTGTCTTCTTTCCCAAATGGGATGAAGCCATACCCTTTAAAGAAGTCGGGGTGAAAATCATTGTTAGCATTTTGAAGGCCAACATAATTACCAGATTTGGTGTCCCCCATAAAATACTAATGGACTACAACACCAATTTTTTCTCTGTTGAGTTGGAAAATTTATACGAAGTGTATGGAATAAAGGCCAACTGTTCATCCCGCTACCACGCGGCAACCAATGGGAAGAGAGAGGATTTCAACAAGACTCTATCCAACATACTCCAAAATATGGTAGATAAGGATAAGAAATCATGTCCAGAGAAGCTCGTTCATGCTTTATGGGATTACCAAACAATGGCCCGCACTTCCAACCACGAAACCCCGTACTCACTAGTATATAGGGAAGAGGTGGTTTTACCTATTGAAATTCAATTGTCATCACTTCGTGTGTCCATTTTCGATCAAATGTCTATGTAAAATCAATCCCATATATAGTTTGATGAGTTGGAGAATCTATATGTGAAAAGGCTGCACACTTTGCACCATTTTGAAGTCTACCAAAATCGGATCGCACGAGCCTTCAACAAAAAGGTTCGCCTTCGATATTTCCTCAAAGGAGAGATATTTTTGGTCCTCAGAACCCTGATGATACTCAAGGAGAGGCCCCATAATCATGAATCAAAGTGGGAGGGACTATATGTCATAAATAGGGTCTATTCCAATGGATCATACTCATTGATATCAATAGATGAACAACTCATCACGTCCCCCACAAATGATACGTTTTTGAAGAAGTACTTTGCGTAATAGCAATGCCCATCTGCAGTCCAAAAACTATGACCCTAAACTATGAGTTATAGTGTTATAAACATGACGTTAAACTATATAGAACTCTTCCCTAAAATGTGACATCAAACTGTGACCCATGTCCCCACTGCATGATGCTAAACTGTACAACATAGTGTCCAAGCTGCAAGATGTTAAACTACATAGCATAGATTGTCCTAATCGCATGAAGATAAACAGAAAAATCCCTTAAATAACTATTTATGGATTGATTCTCATTCATTAGTGGGATATGTAGCTATGTCTCAATCCTCGATCTTGGCCTGGGCCCCACCATATAGAAAATTCATCTATCAGATCCTCTAACTTTCCACATTTACAAGGGAAACCCTTGTCACTCCTTGTTTCTCACATGCAGTATAACTCACGTGAGGTTAGGATCAGTGGTGAGGATTACCCTACAAAAATGAACTATAGATTAATATGGTAGACCTAGTATCTGTAGTGGATGCAACAAAAAATCCCCTACTCCTATGCCTGATCCAGATCGGTATAGGGAACATTCAGAACTATATATGGTCTGATTCCTACCCTTTTAAGATATGTAGTGACACGCAGATTTGGAATCTCAGTCCATCCACAAAAATAAATGACCTCACATGTCCCTGCCAATGGACCGAACATTTATAGGGAACATGAAAAACTTTGTATGACTTGATTCCTTCCCTTACGGGATACGTAGTGACCCCCAGATCTAGCTTCCCGGCCCAAATTCTCATTCCTCTGTGTGTAGGTCAGTCTTGTATGGGGAGTCCATGAAAGGTTCTAACCGCATGACAGAAAAATACAAGATTATTCAAGCGTCACATGTGGACCAATTATCAATGTTATGAGAACAATTGCATGCCTCCCACTAATAAGAAGTTAAAATATCAAGCTTCCCTCTATACACAAGAGTTAGATCTATATGGAAGCTCTAGCAGTTCACGGCTAATCATGGACTGGGTATTTCTTATGTTCCTAGACACAACTTTCTAATTTTTAAAACTCCATACTCTAGGAAAACATGGATCCCCATAAACATTCATGGCCATCTAAGATAGAAGGCCAGTGTCCTACAGAAAACTTTGTTTGTCTATGCACATCATGCCCCAATGACTCTTCATATGTCGCCTACAAAATGACCATCGATCAAAGAAAAATTCATCCTCAGGAGAGTCCTCTCCTACCTTGGCACACCCGATGGATTCCAAGCCCCATGTCATCCCTTCTGATCCATGTTTCCCCCATGACTATGGTTTACACCTTATATCATCACTCACATCTAAGGAATTCCATATCACTGTGTTCATGATTAACTCAAATCTATTAATGATCTTTGTGACAGCATAATGTCCTCGATGCATGACTCTAAACTTCACAATATAATTTCCTCACCACACAATGTTAAACTCCAAGGATTGAATCTTCCTTTTTTATGACTTTAAACTACATAGCATTGGTTTAAGCCTAAAGTGCTCTCTGAGGTTTATTTTTCTATTCTTAGGTGGTGATCTAGAATCCTTGTAATCCCATGTTTCTCATACCAAGCATAGCTCACATGAGCTTAGGGATATTAGTCAGAGATCCAATATGACATTATGGAAAAATAGTCTAGGAATTTTTTCCTAGCAGAATGACCCTAAAAGTAATGTCACGGTTCCCTTCCCCTTAAGGAGCCCCATGACCTGGCCGTACGACATTAAACTACATGGTACACCAAATATGGGACGAATGCCTCACCCTCCGTATGAATTAGATTTACATAAGGGATAACTGATTCCATGAGTAAATATAAGCTTGAATGTCTCTAATATATTTGGATACACTCCTTCCATACCTTAAACTTCATGATTTGTGTAATCTTAAATCCCCATAATCTTTCATGGCCATCAGAAATGGAAGGCCAGTGTCCTGCGGACACCTTTGTTTCGCTATGCACATCATGCCTTGGTGGCTCTGCATATTTCTCCTACAAAAAGACCATTGATCAAAGGAAAATTCATCCCCAGGAGAGTCCTATGATATCTCAGTATGCTCAATGGCTTCCAAACCTTGTAACTTCCCTCTTGATTAAAGGGCCATCAAATTCTTGGTTTATATTCTTCTTCCTACCCACGTCATGGATATATCAGAACATGATGGATCGGTTCATATCTGGTCTATTTTTAGTTTTCTATAAAATAAATACACCCCATCCATATGTGTGAAGTCAATATGCATATAAGATAACAAATTCCCCCACTTATTTCCAGGATTCCCGGAGAACTACAGTTAAAAGAATTGTCCCTTCTTGTGTTTAGGAACACCCCGTATTAAAGGGAATGTGTCGTTTTCAGAAATTTCCCAATCTCCATAATCCTTCAGAGCCATCAGGGATGGAAGACCAGTGTCCTGCATACACCTTTGTCTGACTGTGCACTTCATTCCGTGGAGGCTCTACATATATCACCTACAAAACGACTATAAATCAAAGGAAAATTCATCCTTAGGAGACTCTTTTATAGTTTTTGTACACTTAGAGGACATCCATGTCCCACCAAACCCCTCAGATTTGGAGAACCCCTATTGATAATGGCTCAAACATCCTCCCCTTTTTTAATGCTAGGACATGAAAAAGATTTCTAATTGAATTGGTCATTCACTATTTATCCCTTACCAAAGTAAGAATCATGTGGGAAAAGTTGCCCGCTCAAAAGAGATATGAATGTCCCTAATATTTTCAGAAATCATTACTCAGACAAGCCACCCATTGTGGCTCCAAACATCAAAATAAATTCAAAGTGTTGTGAATTATCCCAGGCCATCGGAGATAGAAGGCCAATGTCCCGTAAACACCATTGTTTGACTATTCCCATCATGCCCAAGAGGCTTTGCATATATCGCCTACAAAACGGACGTCAATCAAAGGAAAATTCATTTTCATGAGACTCTTATCCTACCTCTATGTGCCTAAAATGGATCTAGAGCCTCATGTATGTCAAAAATTCACAAATTTAGGGTCAAGAAAAATCCCTCATTCATGCCTGAAATATTTGGGACATTACTGGATGATGGGTTCCGAATTTGGTCCACTGTCCCATAAAGTTTGGTCAAATATGTTCGACCCAAAACATCAACAATAAGTTTGATTAGCAGGAGTGTGAACTACCAGTGAAAAAGATGCCATACTTTCTAGGTTGAAAGTCTGAAAATGGAACCTCTATATAAAAGTCGAGTATCAGATCGTTAAACCTACACCATGTATGATTTAGAAAATAAAAATGTTAGTCGAGCTATCAAAATAGACATAAAACCTTTTAGGTCAAAAACCCGAAAAGGGTGGCCTAAGAAAAATTCAAGTTATACATGCTAATACCATATTATTAAGGCTTATAAAAAAATAGCGTAACAATGAAAAATAAACAAAGGTTCCTGAGGTTTTCAATAAAACCTCAGAAATAGTAGAACTATTATCACTGAGTCCCACAAATTTGGAAACAATTAGAGCCTGATTCAATTATTTTAAATTAATGGTTTCGAATCATTGTTTAAAATTAATACCTGATCGAAATGATGTCTATATAATTGATTGTGATCAATTGAAATGATGGGAAAAGACAAAGAAAAATCATTTGGAGGCATAATAGTTTTATTGAGTTTAAAAAAATGGAGGAACATCCCATGTTCGAAGACTATCCAAAGTATAAAAAAGAAAGAGTACACATCATGATTTGAGGAAAGCCACAATATGTTCTTGCTCGTCCTTTCTAGAAAAATGGAGAGTGACTACCGCATACCGTTAATAGTTATCTCTAAAGAAGCTCTCTCATCTATTTAATCCTTGATTGTTGGATGCACCCATTTCATAATGACTTTAATATCCATCCCTTTCTTTTGGATAGCTTTGAAATTGGAACATGAAGAGGTCGGTTGAGCCCTCAACCTTGTATCGTGGGCCTAGAACTCCTGCATTTCTTCCTTTTGGGTGATCACAAAATCATGAGCCTTCACCTCTATGGTAATTAGGTGATCAAGTTCCTCAGAAACATATTGGAAGTTTATCACCTGTTGATGGGAAGAATTGAACTTGGCCATGTTGTCTTCACAAGAAGGAAGGTCTTCCTAGGATATCACAATCTGGTAGATAAGGAGGTGTAAGAGCTGAGAATCGAATCCACCAAAACCCATCTCGGTGAATAACTGCCAAAAGTTTTCAATCTCTTCAGTGAAGCTAGCCATAGGTGTTTTCATGGCAAGGAAACATAACTAATTCCATGCCTATTTTTTCACTGCTTGATTCCTCCTCATGGAACAAGTATCTTGATCCCCCCCCCACACAATGGGTATATAGGTAGGAAGTGTCATTACAGGAGTGGGAAGGGACCAAAGATAGGTTAACCTTGATGGGGGGGCTCCCCTTGCCCTCAGATGGTTCGACTTCTAGAGCCAAACACAGAGGACTAGTCGTGACATACGGTGTGTCTAGTGAAACACTTCTAGTGCCATCCTCGTTAAGATCATGGGAATTATCCACTGGAGAGGATCAGTCTGAATCCCTCCCCACTAAGATAGGTTTTATCGATGAATCCCCTTTCATACACTTCTGGCGGCGGATCAAGCATCTTCTTATCAAAAGGGCTGTAATAAGTGGTGTATCTATCGTAGCTATTGTAGGGACAGGAGTAGAAGACGTAGCCATTATGTTCATCATAGAAGAAGGAATATGTGGCATAGATGTTTGGGTCGGGTTGGGGTGAAGAATGGTTAGAGGCTTCTGGACCTGCTGAACTGGTTTTCGTAGCACCCCATTAGGATAATAGCCCACCCACAGTTGGGAATATTCCATCTACAGAAAATTAGATCCCTTCATGTTAGGGATGATAACTTACATAGCATCACATTCCCATATCATCATAAGACATTACTTGTGAAGAATTTTTGGATGAGATTTACCTCTGAGATGAACAGGTGAATGAAGCACAGTTTGTTGAAGAAACCCGAATTTCCTGGAAAACTAGTAAGGGAGGTATGGCTCACAAATGGCCACTCAATATATGCGAGAAATGAGCTTCTTGTCCCAATGCACAATGATGTATGAGCATTATTCTGAAGAACCACTGATTTATCCTCTTAGTGACCCATTATGGGTAGGATGCGGTGCAAATGAAAAGTAAGAAGAATTGTTCCTCAAATCAACTCAATCACTAATGCTTAATGGCCTGGGGATAATAGCGAAAATGTTGAGAATGGAGGGTTGAAAGTCAGAATGAGGGACTTTTTTAGTGTTTCAATATTCATAGAAGGGTAAGTGTTTTTCCATCCACCCATACAAGAATTGAAATGGCCTGCTGAGATGATGTTGGGGCCTACCTTTCTATATTCATCCCAAGAACTAGTAAATTCGGGTGAGATTATGAATTTCCTAATTAATTGGTCGACCCTCTACCAACACATCCACCATCATCAAAGTATAGGACTGGACCTTGTTATATACATCAAAATATGGGAAAATCCATCCACTTAAAAACATTGTGATGAAACCTGCTATTCTAAGTATAGATGACACGTCCAATTGAAGCTCGTATCCCCAGGTGTAAAATCATCCTGCTTCGAGGGTAGTGTAATATAACCCTAGAGTCTGTCGAGATTGATGGGATGGATGAGTTCAACTATGGAGAGATCACATCTTAGGTCCATTCTCCTATAAGAATAACCATATCCATGCCTCGAATGGGATAAGAGAGCGAGCCTGGAGGCGATGATCCAGTAATCCCTCTTCCATAACCGGTAAGCTCTTTATCAATAGGGAAACATGGTCAGTATTATCCCAAGAAGTGGTTATTGGGAGAAACTCGTCACACATATCTCCATGGATGGGGAGTCCTCCAAGTTGGTAGATGTCCCATAAGTTGATTCCCACTTCCCCATTTCTCAAATGGATGGCGTTGGTGCTTAATCACCAACAGATCAGTAGCTCTGAAATGATTTAACTTATGGAGAAGGATGTGAACTGAGAAAACCAAGAAGCTTGATATAAGTTCACCACATTCAACTAGTCAGGGGACTCTAAACAGGTTTGGTTTAACCAGAATTCATACGCCCATTCCTTAGAGAAACATCCTCCGACCCTCAAATCCCACTTGTTTCTCCACCTGTAATTAGGGTTTTCTCAAGAAAGGTTGATGATAGATGGGTACTCACGGGTGACTAGTCTCGAGGTAGTGTTGCGAAGCTTGAAATCACCATAAGCTTACACCGAACCGTCTAATATGAACACATTTTCCTGAATTAGACTACCTATAACTTCATATTCTAGGGAAATAGTGTCCCGATCATATCCTTGCAGTGCTTCTAAGAGAATGAAAGGGGTATTAGGGTCATCCAATGGATGAGGAACATCATCTAGAAGACCAAAGCTATAAATTATAAACTATATGGGCAACGGGTAAGCTAGGAGATTTGACATGAGGATATATTTTAAGAAGTTATCATGAGGAACAATGTAAGATCAATGATTTTCCCCACTGCCCCCCACCATGGTCGCCCACATCTTCGTTGATTTCATCACAGCCTGTGAAAGATCCATTGTACCCTACACAGGAAGATATAAAGGCCGAAAAAAAGTTATTCCAATAAAAATTGTTGGATAAAGGCCACAGAAAAATGGATAAAGGACTTCAAAATATGTTTGCATAGGGATTCACATGTTATTCCCAGTAATGATACATGATAGGCATGTCCCACGTGCTACAAGATACGCGGAAGCCATCCCTGCATACTATTACGGTACATAGAAGCATCATACCACATATAGATATGGTATTTGAAACACTCGCAAGACACTGGCCTGTGTAGTGTTGGCCTGTGAACAGAAGGGTTCGTGGAAGGGAGATACCAAGAACCAAGGTCTTTCCATGTCTGTGTTCAAAGTTACTGATTAAAAAGTTTAAACTCGGATTATTAAGTCTTAAAGTTCAGTTCATCGGTTCAATATCGGTGTGTGGACACAAAAGCCTTGTAGCATTATCCTACATAGAAATCCTAATTATGGTTTTTAATTCCAAAATTCCATTCGTGAAACCATAAATTTGGTTCGCGGGAAGATGCAATGGTGAAAATTTCGGTTCATGGCACGTACGTAGTGGTTCGATAGTGAGATTTTCTCAAAAGAAATTGTATGCGAAGGTAGAGAAAGCCGATGGAGAGCTAAGAGTACTTTTTTCCAAAGAAAATGGTAAAATAAAAATGACATGGGCACTTATTTTTAAGTGTGGTATTCTCCTACCAGATCTATTGGTTCTAGCATAGACCATTTCAGTTTAGGTTCGCTTCTAAATCAGAATAGTTTCGTTTTTGTTCCGAACGAACCCCATTCTGATGGGGGAATTTCTAGGGTCCTGAAAATTTCTCCAAGGGAAGAAAATAATCACGAAATCACTTTTTAGAAGGAAGAGAGGATTCCTAAATGACTAGAAAAGTGAATGGAGTCAAATTGAGATGAAATCTTTGGAAGAAACTTGAAGGAATTAAAAACTTCAAAGAGTTTCAATTAACACATGTACCATCACTAGGAAGGGTTGGTGGTTCGAATGAACCGCGAACCACCAGTAGGAAGAAAAATACGTGAGGTACTGGCCCATTGAGCGATGGCTGGAAAACCCAGGTACACGAGAACAACATCAATAAAAGAATCAAGTGTGTGAATTCCATCTGTATATCGTCATGTGAACTCAGTAGTTTGCAGAAGAACAAAATAGGTAGGGTTCCAAGAATTATAACTCGCAAACCACAACTTCATCAAACCCTGGTTGACCAAGCCTTTTTCAGGTCAAGATATCTCTTCATGGGCTTCCGAAAATAGTGTTGCAAGCCCATAGATACGATTTCCCCAATGATCTATAAAAGGGGCGTAGAAGGAATTGTGAGGGGAAAAAATAAAGCATTAAGGGGAATCTAGAGGTTGGAAGAAGGAATTCAGAAAGGATTTTGGATTCAATATCGAATCATCGGTGAATCCCGAAATGAAAATCAGGTTTTCTATAGGTAAACCCACCTGCCAACCATAAACGAATGAACATAATAAAAATAAGGGGACTTCAAACCTAATTGGTGAAATCGAAAAAAAATGTATTTCTTGTGGATGAACTCCCCCCCAACGATAGTCCCCAGGACCCTCCTTAGATATGGTTTTTCACGTAGCACATCACTATGTGGATTCAACTGAGCATCGCGTACTGCATCAGTATGCATATGGAACCCAGATCAGTGTGATAGACTGCATACAGGAATGCATACCATTGTGGTGTGCGGTGGTCCATGCCCATGACTGCGTACTACTTTTGTATGTGGAAGACCCCTTTACCTTCATACCACTATTGTATGTAAATCTCCCCCCATCCCGCTTAAGAAAACAGTACGCATAATGGGGTGTTTCCGGGTGTTCTTCCCTATGGTTCCAATCTCGTACCTCCATTATTATCCAATCCTCTATTGTCGCTCTGTGAGACAATCCCCTTACATCAGGCTAAATCCTCCTCTAAATAAACTAGAACCATATGATTAGATCATCAGGAGAATCAGTGTACCCCTTTGAGTCTACATACCCATGGTAAGTGGAGTCACTAAGGCTCTTCCCACAGTGGTTTAGACTCTAGGGATGTCTGGAAGTCTACATTCCCATGGTAACCCAGATTCCAACATTTGGACACTAACGTGGACCTCCCCATTCTAGGAATTAAGGTTGATCACTTTCTTTTCCATTTAGTGAGGAATAGTGATCAGTCAAAGAAGTTATGTTCACTTCTCCTTGTGATGAGAACGACACTCTTCCCCTTTCCCTGAACGTGTTATGGGTCACTCCCACAAAGATAAGTCCCCAATATTTCAATGTCCGGGCCTCATGGCCTTTATTTTCATCCCACATTAAATGGTTCATCACTCTACGCCCTCGCCCACGGTCACCCTGGCCTCTTCCACCATAGGCCCGCCCTCTCCTATTTGTAGGGGAGGCAGTGTGTGGTTGGTTGGAACTCTCACATACTCTTTATTCTCACACTGATCATGACTCATGCATGCTTAGAGATTTTTGATGATTACAACATCCACACAATTCAAAAATATGAGCACTCTGATTCCTGGTTAAAACAGGATACGTAGGATGCCTGCTTGAAGGCCCAAGCTCAAAAAGGGTGTCCTTCTAAAAGGGTTCACCCAGACATGACCTCTTAAATGGTATTATTCCAAGCTTAAGCCCATAAATTATAAAATACAATAATTATGATTCTTGTTCAATCCAGGATATGTTGGACACCTACTTGAAGTATGGAGCTCAAAAAGGGTTCCCTTACAAAAGGGTTCACCCAATCATATCCCCTAAAATGGGCAGTTTCCATGTGTATGCCCCAGTTATTCCAAACTACATCGGTAAGGATTCCTCTCTCGAGGATATGTAGGAAACCCATCATATTAGTCCAATCCCAAAATCATGTCACCATCCATCCTCCTTGGATGAATATAAACTCAGGAGCACATTATTTCATGTCTTAACTCAGTATCACCTCTGTTGCATCCAATCCATGTAGGCCTATGATAATACTACAAACTAGGGGTAGCATGTGGACACACTCTTGAGGAATGAACCAAACATTTACAAACATATGAACATGACTTAAATTTATAAGAGAGTCCCAGAATATGGAATAATTCCGCCCAAAAGGGTGTGATGAGCTCGATTCCTCATCCTCACAACCAAAGGAGTCCTTAAGTGTCGTTGGCCAAATAATTAACCAATGGGTGCCTTAAATTGTAAATCAGGTCCATGAATCATGGATACTAGGGCTTCTTGGTCTTTTTGGTTCCATGAATAATCCCTTTCGAGGTCTTCTGAGGAAGTTATATTCTAGGAAGACTGATTTCACAAGTACTTGACCCCATGAAATCGCTTGCTGGACCATTTGATTGTGGAACCTCCTTCGCAATACAAGAGGGGTAAAATACCCAGTCCTAGAAAGATTAATCCAATCCTTATTTAAAGGATAATGACATATAATGGGTTAAAACAAAATTAATAGTGAACTTGATGTGAAACTGTCTCTATAATAAGAGTTGTGTGAGGATTCTCATCAGACCATTCTATCATCACCCCAAAATGTGTCACCTCGAGGATGAAACAAACATCTATATGATATTAAGGAAATAATTAACTTTATGAAAATATAGTATATATATATATATCATTTTCTTTCATACCCTTTCACACACTTAAAAAGTGATAACATCGGTCGTGGACATGTGGACTACCGCCTACTCAACGCGATGTGATTCCTTTTACATCACAAGAATTATATATATATATATATATATATGTGTATATATGATTAAATAACATGATATTTATTATATAATTATAATTATGAAAATATGTGGTGTTATTTAACTTCTTTACATAACGATCATTGAAAAATGTTGACGTTACTCATGCATATGTATGGCGTACCGTCTCCCTGATTTTGAAATTGATTCATTTTTCATAACCATATTTAATTATTGGTTTTAAAAGTATAATTGATGTTTAAATTTGATAATTATGTCATGATTATTATTCTATAGATGTTATATAATGACCCTTTTGGCCACACATGAACTACCAAAGTTATTTTTGACTCGTAAACTGAATTTTTCAAAACAACTGACATTAACATAATTGTTTAAGTAGCTTTATACAACATTGTAATAAGTGAAATAAAAGTAATCATAAACATGAAAAAGGTTCCCGAGAAAGAAGAAAATTAACATAAGTTTATTATAAAAGATTGAATATAATTTCACCCAAAAAGAAATGCAAGGTAAGGGATTTCATCTCAATTTATATTCCATTGAGACTTATTTGTTGTTATGCTCCTAGTTTATTTTATATGTTGTATGTACTTCCATTTGATATGTCATATCATGAAACTTTTTATTTCCATGATATTATAATTTGCATTTAATATTATTATTTTATGGAGATTATGACCCAAATGTTTCAAAGTGGTACAAGACACTGGAATGTTTAAATATTATTCTCCTCAAGAACATTTTATATGATTAGGTTTATAATATCACATCCTTTTGTGATTGTTAACTCTCTCTTGAAACAATTACTCTATTATTGTGCACCTAATTTCTTATATATGGGGTACATACTGCCTCATTTTCATATAATATTATGATTCATTCATTATTCATGATAATTTGAGTTTCAATTTGAATTATTTAATCTAAGGTAATTTGAGTTAAAAGTTTCCAATTAGAAAATAGATTTCATAACCAACATTATTTTCATTGAGTTATATTACTTACTCATTCTCATTAATATTATATTATTATGTGTATAATTACTTTTAATATCTATTGAAGTAATTCCTCTTATATATATGGATTTACAGTTAATACACATAATCTACTCATTGATTGATTCTCACTTCAACATTATAATCTTTTCACAGGTTTACTTTACAATATGATTTTGTTTGGGATTTTTTACAATTAAATTTACTTCTGAAGAAATTATTTTATCATTTTATAATAAACCCTTTAATTAAATCCTCTTATGGTTATTCATGACATTTATTAAGTGATAGTACCATTTTTTCACTCTTTGGTAGTCAAAATGTTTTGTAAAAGGTTTTTTTAAAACCTAACTTTATTTATCTCTTTAGTCATAGAATCGGTTTTCTTCTAAAAACCAAGATTTATTAAAAAAATTCAAAATGGTTTGGTAAAGACATTTTTACCCTTTTTTTCTTTTACCAATGTTTTCAAAGGAATCTTATTATCACTTTTTAAAAAAGGAATTTCTTTAACCTTTAATCGTGAAAAAGGAATGTTCTTTTTACCTTGTAAAAATTGTATGGATTTACCTACATTAATTTCTTTGAAGATTCATTTGCATGTTTAAAGGGATATATTTTAAATGCAATGTTCTCAAAATCAATTCTCAAGGATTTTTTTTAATGGTTTTTCATAATAAAATTATATTTTCCTCAAGAATATTTTTAAAAGATCTATTTATAGTATTTCTATTCATCAAAAACAACAACCCTTATTTTTAATCCACTTGGGATATATTGTTTTGATACCATCCTATTTATTCCTATGGATGGTTTTTTATTTTTTGACCAAGGATAGTATTAACATTAACTTCTTTTATTCATTTGTTAGTACCCATGAAATATTCAATCTTCTATGATCATTGAACGTTGAATTTTCCTTAATTATCCATTTCATTTATCATGGATATTACTATTTCATAAACCGTATAACTCTTTAAATACGATGTCTACTTTGATAGTTGTTTGATTATTTGGGGAAATAATGATAAATCTGTATTCTTTATTAAATAAAAATATTTTATAAGGCATATTGTTTGTTAATTAAATCAATTACTCAATATAAAGAATGATTTGGATATGCAATTACAGGTGGAGCTCAGACTTTATATAGATCCTTGATGCCTCAATAGGTTCTCATGAGAAAAATATGTTGTGAAAATTAAATGGGTTTTTATCCACAGTTTTAAATTGTTCGTTGGATGGATCTTGACAGTATTGGTTTTCCTATGCCTGAGAGATGATGTTCCATAATTAATCATTGCATTCATTTTGATTCATTATTTATTATCCATGATATTTTCCTATGATAAAATCTACAGATTAATTTCATTAATAGTTTTTTGATCAAATGGTATGTGTTTTCATTTTGTTACATTTCCATACTATTTATGCACTTCATTCTCAGTTTATTGTTTATATGGAATGTGATTTTAGTTATTTACCTTGTCATAATTATTATTATCATTGATTCATTATTGCTTCTATTATACATTACCCTTACTGATCATTTGAGGTCACCCTTATAATTTTTATGTCCCTAATAATCCAAGAAGCATACTCTGAAGTATATGTAGGGATTTACTAGTTGGAATAAAGTTATCCTTGAAGTTGTTTATTTAGAAAGAAGAAAAACATTTATGTTTTAATTAGTGTCTTTATTTTTAATACAAGACTCATTAATGTATCTGTTTTGCCAAGGCTAATAAAATATCATTCCATTCGGATTTGATTCCTTGTAATCATGCTAATGTAATTAGTAGCAGATATCAGCTCCGAGCTATCTAGGGTTAGGTCACTACATTTGGTATCAAAGGGAGGTTTATTAGTAACTTTGGGAACTATATTTATGGAAACATATGTTAGAGAACATAAACCTAATGTAGAATTTAATTATAAGTCTAGAAGAACATTCTAGAATTTTGGTATGGTAGATATTATGTTCGTATTCCAAAGAAATACATCCCTTTATGGATACTACAAGGGGGAATGATGTTTTCATATATTTTCATAGGAGTAATAAATCGGAAAAGATGTTTTGATCCTGACTCGGGGTAACCTGGTACATGTCAATGGTCCTTACTGTGCACCGGGTTTGACACTCTCAGGGGATATGCCTCAGATAATTCTTATTCTCTTTACAAACCATTATGAAGGATTTGAATAGATAATGAAAATGAATATCCTATGTTAAAGCTAATTTGTTTTAGATTGAAAATAAGGTTTAATGTTTTATAAATACTAGAAATAATATTATGGATAAAACCTATACCAAGGAAGGTTATATGTGAAAATAATTCGATGAAGTATTTATGTATTAAGGTTGTATTAAAACTTTAGTTAAAAGGCTATTTAGTGATTAACCTTATTTCAAGGATCTACATTAGATTTTATTTTTTAATTATATTAATTGTGTTTTAGAAAGTGGACCCTTGTAAGCTGGGTGAAAAGCAATCAAATCTAGAAATTCCATGGGTCTTGAACCCACGATCAAAGGATGATAAGGATTTCACGCCATCCACTGACCTATGAAATGTCCTGGTTAATTTTCTATTGTTTTTAGTTAAACAATTTGACAAATAAATGTTAATGATGAACCATTAGTATCAATTTTTAGTATTAGATATTAATATATTATCCATATTAGTTTTCAAAGATAGTTAATGAAAAATATTCACACTTTTCACTCTCTATATGGGCCTTAAGAACCATTAAAATTATATTTTAGTACTTTAGGCACAATTTTTTTATTAGTAATTAATTTCTTGGAGTGAAGGTATGAATTATAATTTTATCAAAGCACAACCACAAGTTTGGATTTTTCAAATGAAATTTAATCTTTTAATTTAATAATATTTCATTATATTCATGGTTAGTAAAAGAATTACCCAACATTAGGAAAATGACTTAGAAATAATATTTTGTCCTAATACCTTAATTTCTATTCAACCTATGGTCTCTTAAATCATCAAAAATTTATGGATTTGAGGCCCTCAAATTTTTATTGATCATTAAATTGTTTGTGATTGATTACCTGATTCAATCCCAATAAAAAGTTATGCTTTTCCTACAAGTATGTATCTCTACCTTCCACATATATTCTCATACTTAGAGACCTAGTAACATTGTATTCCATGTAAAATTTGTACTTTCCATTCTCTCTTTTATAGAGGATGACTTATGAACCTTTCTCATGATGTGTGATTTAAAACATAAGAAGTATCAAAAAATCTATCACCATGATCGATTTTTAATTGTGAGGACACAATTTAATTAAGGTGGGGAGAATGGAACACCCTAAAATTCTATAGTACATGTTTGTATTCGATAACGTGTATGGAATGATACACCAAGCGCATAAGGTAATATAATATCCATATACATTATAATATATTTACTATTTAAAATAGATTCTATATATTTAAATGCATGAAAAACCGATTTAGGTTTCATTACACGCAAGAGCAACCTTCCTCGATAGCTTCTATTACATGCAAGAGCGACCTTCCTCGATAGATTGTGTTACATGCAAAAATGAATTTCACCAAATAAAAATGTAATATTAAAATATTATTATTAAATATAATTTGATATAACCTAGCCATTATGTTAGAAGTTATAAATAGTATTAACTAACTTATAAAAATTTATGGTTCATATAAATATAAAATGAAATCACTAGTTTCCAATTAAAGAGAAACTTAAATAAGATCCAATTGGATATAAAAAATAAATATTTTTATTTTTATGCTTCCAAATGAGTTTTTTCTTAATAAAAATAATTAATTACAATTATTTAATTATTTAAATTAAATATATGAGTTAAATATTCAATTAAATATTTCATATATTCATCCATTAAGTTGTATAGACATAAGATATGAACAAACTCTATTTTACTCAAAAAAACATATATTTTTATAAAGGCAACTTTACAACCTTTTAATGGTTGAACCATTTTAAATATGAATATTGACACATTAATTTATTAAATATTTCAAAATAAAATTAATATTTGAAATAAAATAATAATAATTTGGTTAGGGTTAGTTTTTGATGTTTTTCTGAAGCATTTCATTTTTTAATGAATGGTTAAAAATACAGAATTTTAGTTTAAAACTAATTTTTCATCTAATTTATTTGTATGGTAAAATTATAATTTTAATTGTTTTTAAATTTTAATTAGATAATATTTTTTTCAATTATTAAAAATTATTTCATTGATATCAATTTCACTTTGAAATTGATTATAAAAACATAGTAAACATTCAGATGTTTTTACTTTAAAAACTACCAATGTTGTCCCGCTTACGGGGTGAATTTTAAATTAATTTATGCCACTTATGTGATTTAAATTTGAATAAATAGATTCCATATTTGGAATAGCCGTAATTTATAATTTATAATGAGAATAAATTTGTTTTTGACAAAAATTATTAGTGAAAGTAATTATAATTAATTATAATTATTACGAAAAACGTAAGCTTAATAAACGACTAAACCTTTAACATAG
The DNA here is from genome assembly GCA_963277665.1 of Viscum album. Taxonomy (NCBI): domain Eukaryota; kingdom Viridiplantae; phylum Streptophyta; class Magnoliopsida; order Santalales; family Viscaceae; genus Viscum; species Viscum album. The sequence goes on along the minus strand of OY728134.1, from coordinate 624,965,194 downwards.
GGGCCCAAATGACCTATAAACTTGTCCAAACCCTATTTTATGGTCATTATTAGTCCATTAAAATTCCATTATAGAGTTTGTTTTGGGTTTTTATGACTTTTTAGGAAAGAACATCTATATACCTAACTTGTTTCCAAAAATTCCAAGCGAGTCATTTTCATTCCCTATAAAAGACCACCAACTCTCCTCATTCATCACACCTCTAAAACCAATTAGTTTAGACAAATATCTACCCATATAGTTTTAAAAAATCTCTCCCCTAAACCTTTAATACTCCCTTTTAGAATAAATCCTTCCAAGGAAGTATTTTAGTTCAAACCAGAATTTGTTACCTGATTAAGAGGTAACATCTTTTCTCATGTTTTTTAATTTTATTTCCATTATCCACCCAATAAAATATATTTATTCCATTATTATGTAACAAAACCAGTATACTAAATATAATAGGATGTATTTATTAAAATATTTTGATCTACACTTACACACACTTCCACCTAATAGGTAACGAACATACTGATTCTGTGTATGGAGAACTACTACCTCACGATATAATGATTGTTCTTTTTTTCTTCACCAACTTTCTTGGTTGGAAACTATGATATAAAATATATTTAAATATGTAATATATGATATTTATTATGTATTTATACTTCATTAATAATTTTATAACTCATACATTTAATACTTTCCATTTTACATTAATACGATAACATCGTTTGAGGAAGTGTGGACTACCACCCCCTCAAAGCGACATGATTCGTTCACATGATGCATGGTATGTATTAATGATGGTTACATTTAAAAAATTAGACATAAAAACATATATATTATATTCATGAAATAATTAAATTTTAGGAAATATAATATATATATATATATATATATTATTTTCTTTTTTACCCTTTTGCACACTTAAAAAGTGATAACTTCGGTCATGGACGTGTAGACTACTACCTCCTCGACACGATGTGATTCATTTTACATCACAATAATTATATATGTAAGTATATATGATTAAATAAAATGATATTTATTATATAATTATAATTCTAGAAATATATGGTGTTACTTACGTTCTTTCCATAACGATCATTGAAAAATGGTAACATTACTCATGCGTACATACGACCTACCATCTCCATGATTGCAACATTGATTCTTTTTTCATAACAATATATAATGATTGGTTTTAAAAGTATGGTTTATTTATAAATATGATAATTATTTCATGAATATTTTTATATATATTTTATATAATGAACCCTTCAACCATAATTGACCTACAAAAGGTATTTTTGACACATAAACCGAATTTGGTCAAAACAATCGATGTAAACATAATTGTTAAAGAAATTTTATACAATATATTAATAAGTGAAATAAAATTAATTATAAACATGAAAAAGTTTCTCAATTGTGACAACCGGGTCCCGGTGACAGCGCAGACACCCCGCCTTAACATGGTCGTCAGGTCCTGGCCTACCAGGTACAACAAGTTGCCTCATAGACACATGGGGCCCACCACAAGGTCCACCCACATGCCCGAACGGGTCATCTGACTAATGAAATTACCCACAATCCAACACATGTCCTTTCCAGTGTGCTTTTTCCTCACTCACGCAAACCCTGAGAAACTTCCCATCATGTCATGCATCCCGATCACTACTCTAGGCCAAACACACTTAACTGTGGAGTTCTAATCAAATAGGCTCCCGAAAAAAAGGTGAACCGTGTTGACATAAGTCATATCAATTATCCATTTAAACCTTTATCATTTAGGGGTGTTACAATCACACCCCCCCCCCCCCCCCCGCTTTTGAGCACAATGTCCTCATTGTGGGCCCTACATCTCAACCCAGGCAGTGCACCACACTTAAGGATGGGTACCACCTCTGATACCAAATGTGACAACTGGGTCCCGGTGACAGCACAGACACCTCACCTTAACATGGTCATCAGGTCCTACCTTACCAAGTACAACTAGTTGCCCCGCAGACACATGGGTCCCACCCCAGGGTCCACCCACGTGCCCAAACTGGTCATCTGACTAATAAAATTCCCCACAGGCCAACACATGTCCTTTCTAGTGTGCTTTTTCCTCACTCACACACACCCTGAGAAACTTCGCATAAGGTCACCCATCCCGATCACTACTCCAGGCCAAGCACTATTAACTGTGGAGTTCTAATCGGATAGGCTCCCGAAAAGTAAGGTGCACCTTGTTGACTTAAGTCATATAATTTATCCATTTAACCCTTTATCATTTGGGGGTGTTACATCAATCAAGTATTAAATTAACATAATTGTATTATACAAGATGTTTAAGGATTTACACAAGAAATGAAACGTAAGGTAGGTTATTTCATCTCAATTTAAATTTCATTGAGACTTATTTATTGTTATACACCTAGTTTATTTTATATGGTGTATATACTTACATTTGAAATGTTATATCATGAACTGATTTATTCTCATGATATTCTAAGATTCGTTTAATATTATTCTTTCATGGATATTATCACCCAAATGTTTCAAAGTGGTATGGGACACTTTGGAATGTTTAAATATTATTCTCCACAAAAAAAATTTAATTTATTATCTTTATAATATCACTTACCTTTATGATTGTTAACTCTCTCATGAAACAATAAATTTATTTTTTTGAACCTAATTTCTTATGTTAGGGGAAGACACTACCATTTTTCATATAATTTCATGATCCATTCATTCTTCATGATACTATGATTTTCAATTTGAATTATTTAATTTAAGGGAATTTGAGTTAAAAGTTACCAAGTGGAAAAGATATTTCATAACCCAATTTATTTTCATTGGGTTATATTAGATCCTTGTTTTTGTTAATATTATTTGACTATGTGTATAATTACTTTGACTATCTATTGATGTATTTACTATTAAATATGTGGATTTACAGTTGATACACATAATCTACTCATTGATTGATTCTCACTACATCATTATAATCTTTACAAGGGTTTACTTTACAATCTCATTTTGTTCGGGATAGATTGTACTTAAATTTACATAAGAGGAAATTATTTGATCATTTTATAATAAACACTTTAATTTTATTCTTCTCTTATAATTCATTACCATTATTATGTTATAGTACCATGTTTAAACTCTTTGGTACTCAATTTTTTTTGTAATTTTTTTTAGAAAACCTGACTTTATTTCTCTCTTTAGTTTGAGAACCTATTTTCTTCTAAAACCAATGTTTTATTAAAATGTTTTCACAAATGTTTTTAAAATGGTTTAGTAAAGAATTTTTTACCCTTTTTACTTTTAAAATGTTTTCAATGTAATCTTCTTATCTCTTTACATATAAGAAATTTTTTTAACCTTTAACCTTGTAAAAGGATTGCACTTTTTACTTCGTACGACTTGTACAAATTTACCTACCATCATTTCATAATAAAAATATATTTTCCTTAATAATGTTTTGAAAATATTTCTTTATATTATTTATATTCATCAATGACAATTACCCTTATTTTTACTCCACATGGGATATGTTGTATTAATACCATCCTATTTATTCTTATGGATGGTTTTTGATTCATTTGACCATGGATTTTATTAACATTCACTTCCTTGATTCATTTGTTAGTACCCTTGAAATATTAAATCTCCTATGGTCATTGAACATTGAATTTACCCTAAATTATCCATTTCAATTATCATGGATATTACTATTTCTTAAACAATGTACCTCTTCACATACAGTGTCTATTGGTACAGTTGTTTGATTATTTGGGGAAATATTGATAAATCCGTATTATTTAATAAATATGGATATTTGATAAGGCATGTTTTTTATTAATTAAATCAATTACTCAATATGAATAATACTTTGGACATGAAATGATAGGTGGATCCCATACTTTATATAGATCCTAGATGGGTCAATAGGTTCTTAGGAGATAAATAAGTTTCACAAATTAAATGGTTATCTATATGTAGTTTTAAACTATTCAGAGGATGGTTCTTGACATTGTAGGTTTTAATGTGCTTAATAAATGATGTCCAATAATTAATAATTTCCTTCATTTTCATTCATTATTTATTATCCATGATATTTTCACATGATAAAATCTGTGGATGCATTTAATTCTCATTTTAATGATTAAATTTAATTTTTTTTTAGTTTCTTATGTTTCTATATTGGGGTTTTTACTTATCTAGTTATTTGAAAGGAATGTGCTTCCATTTATTACCTTTTCATATTTTTATGTAATTCCTTCTTAGTTTATTGTTTATATGGAATGTGATTTTAGTTATTTTCCATGTAATAATTATTATTCTCATTGATTAATTATTATTTATGATATAATTTACCCTTATTGATCATTTGAGCCCACCCTTATTATTATTCTTTCCCTAGGAATCCAAGAAGCATACTATGAAAGATATGCATGGATTTAGTAGTTGTAATAAATTTATTCTCAATGTTTTTTATTTAGAAAGAAGAAAAAAATTATGTTATAATTAGTGTATTCATTTATAATATAAGAATCAGTAGTTTGTTTAGTTTACCAATACTACTAAACTCTCATTAATTTGATATTTGATTCCTTGTAGTCATGCCAATGTAATTAGTAGAAGAAACTGGCTCCAGACTATCTGGTGTCGGGTCACTACATTGGAATAATAAAAATAGTATGGGAGAATGAAAGCACTAATCCACATGGTAGGGGGATGAAAAAGAACAATACACACACTACACATAATGAAAAAAATAACAAAAAAATAGAAAATGAATGGATGAAGACCGTAAGAATTTTGGAAATAAAAATAAAACCAAGATGAATTTAAATGAATATTATCTTAGAAATGTCTTATAATGTGGCTGTTTTATTAAAAAAATAATTAATAATAGATAGACAGAGAGAGTATCTAGATAGGGAATCCTTTTATAACGATAACTCAAGTAGAGTTTAAATATTATAGAGTATGATTGAATAATTAAGCTACCTATACATAGTAGTCTCCTATTACACTGCAAGTAATAGAATTATTTGTTATTTAACTCTCCTTTTTATCCTCTAGTTGTCACAGCCTTGGTAAAAATGTAGTGGGCTAGTGTATCCCTAATTTATTATGTTTTTTGAATGGTGAGTTGTAGGTAAAGTATGTTTAGTAGAGGTGGGTTGTTTAGAAATAATAAGTGGCAAGAATTATAGTTTAGGTTGTATGAAGTTTTTGTTTAGTTTGAAGGATAGTTTAAATGGGCCTAGTAGGAAGGGATTCATTGGAAAAATTGTGAATAGTGAGGGGACCAATACTTTGGTTGGGTTAAAAAGATATGGAGTTGTGTTGGAATTAGTTTTCATGATAATAGGAGTGTTAGTGGGGGATATTTGGTGTTGGGATAAAAGGTTTAAGGTTTTGGTTGGTGGGTTTAATTTGTGTAGTTATTGGGAGGCAGTATTAAGAAACCTCCATTTTAAACTAGAAACAGAAGCTATAAGTGGATCCTCGAACAAAACCATTTACTAAACATGGATCTATGGCAACTCAAATACCCCCATAATGAGTTAAAATTGGTATCCCTAGAACTTAATAATTGTAGTTACTTGGACTACCATTTTGATGTAGCAGGCACCCAAATGCATTTCATTGGACATGTAGTAGCACATGTCGCAGTATATGTTGACTAATGTGGTCATTAATTTCACCATGTTTTTTCATCCCTCATAATTTTTCCATAATTTATTTTTAATTTTTTCCCTAATTTGGTTTGAATTCCTTAAGGCCCCGACGCGGTTTTTAATTATGTTGTAAATATGTTTATCTTTTTTGTGTATATAAACCAATGAGAAACTCACCGAAAAAGTATCCTAGTTTGTGGTATACAAAATATCTCTTGAGTTTTAACTTTTCATTTTCCCTTCTAAGGAATTTTTCTATGTTCAGGGGTGTTTATAGGTTAGTAATTTTCAAAATTTGGTATCAAAGGTTGGTTAAATAGATCTATGGTGTTGTACATTGATCCCTCATCGCTCTGAGTCTTCCATACATATCAGAACATCCTAAAACTTTTGTTGATGGTGTTAGTGGCCCTATGGTCATACATTTGGTGGTGAAGGAGTTTGGGAGATTGAAAAAGTATCCAAATATAATGAATACAAACTAGAGAAATTGGTCCTTGATAATGAATTCTATACTCTAAGAACATGAACTTTAGGATGCCTTTGACACTGGTGGTGCTAAAATCTAGGAATATAGGATAGAACTGGAGTCCATCTTATGTGTTGTACCACCTAAGATAATATCTATACTTTATGTAAAGGAATGCACCAAGGAATCATGGGACACTATCAACACCATGCACATTGACATTGAGTTGGTGTGAAAGGCCAATGCTCAGAAGCTCCATAAGGAGTACGAAGGAATTGATTTATGTAATGATGAATTAGTGGATGAATTCATGATGTGACTCACATGATTGGTCAACCAACTCACAATCCTAGGTGATCCATATCCTTAACATAAGTCCATTGAGAAGTAGTTTTGCATCTCCCCCTATAAGCTCTCACAAATTTCTATTTTAATCGATATATTTCTTGATATCTTGGTTCTCTCTAGGGAGGAGGTAACATGGAGACTCAAAGAAATAGAGGAACGTTTTGAGTTGGCACACACCACCAACACTGGAGGGAAGTTTCTCCTCATTAAACAGTACTTGGTTGCATAGATAAAAGAGAGATAGAGAAGTGAGGTATCCTTCAATGAATCCAAATCTAAAAATTGGTGTTTTCAACCACCACACCCAAAAATAGATGGTGAAAATAGTGTAAATGGAATGGATAGATTGGTATCCATCGATGGTCATAGGAACCAATGCCACTAATATTGAAAAATTGGTCATTATATAAATAACCTAACCCCAATAGCCTAGATTTGGTGGCTTAATTTATTAAATTGGTACTATGAACAAGTATTTGTATCTTAACAGACTGAATAGTTTAGTATATTTGGAATACCAAATTTAAAAAAAGTATTAAATTACAACTTGAAATTAAATACACTATAGAAACTTCAATTAAAACAGTAATGAACTCCTAGATTATCCCTTCATGTCATTCATGATATACATCTTCAAATCATGGGGAAAATAAAACATAACAAGGGGTGAGCTCATATGCCCAATAAGGGTAAATAATCCAACAGATGATATCATAAACATAAAAAATAAGGAAAGGTGAATAACTAAAAAAACATTCCCTTAAAACATAATCTTGAGTATAATATTATAGGAATAAAATCTGAATAAATAATTCTATAAAAATAATCACATGGGAATGAAACTTTACAATTGATATTATACTAGTCAAATAATCACATGGATTTTAAATTACCTATATCATAATGTGGGAATTCATAATTATAGACATATAAAACATATCGTTGAATCCTTGCCCAAACAGTCTGCAAATAAATGGTTAAGGTCTCGTCCAAATCCATTTCTGAATATAAATGGGAAAGGCCATTACCAATTCCATATCTATTTGGTCTCATGAGACCTACCAATGCATCTAGGGGATATAGAAGGATCCTCTATTCAATTATTAAGTCCAATTAATTCATCATATGTATGTTTTCAAACATATACATATGAAATTTAAATAACTTTCCCCAATTAGTAAACATAATCACTAACCATTCTGAGGAATATGGAGAATGGTATCATGATAACACATCCACAGTCAAATTGATCATAAACCATTTGATAAAATGTGGTATATTATATCATAAAATATAAATCCCAATTAATAATATTATTGAATAGAGTGTGTTGAAATAGATGAAAGTACTCTAATAAAATCCTCGAGAAATTCTTGAGAGAAAACCCTTTTACTTTGGAAAGAAGAGTTATTTTGGAAAATCATTTCTATTTTTCAAAAAAATAATATTGTAACCATGTATATCACAAAAATAATATTTAAGTACAATGAAATTTTGTTTGAGGAATAAATTATGTCCAATATATAAAATGAGTTTTTAAGAAACATTATATTTGGTCCACTTCAGTGCAGTTTAAGATAAAATATAAAAGATTCTTTAAAAAAGAAAAAGTCGTAATTTTTTGTACAAAATACGAAATTAAAAAAGTTATTTTTCATGAAAAAAATATTGATTTTATAAAAATTTTGGTGTTTTAAAATAAATTATGGATGATACATGAAAATGGATGAGAAATTGGGAAGTTACCTTTAATCGAGATTGCTTAATGGAAGGAATTGAAAAGGGAACCTTATAAAATCAAGTATTTCCAAAAAAAGAAGGATGAAATGATCTGGTTATGTGATTTTGGAATATATAAATAGAATATAAAAGAATTATTTAAAACTAATGAAGAATTACAATAGGGTAAAGAGATAGAAAGTGTAACTCGAATGAAAAATGGGAGCTTGGAGAGAATCCCTTACCTTATATCCGAATGTGTTCTTCACTTGATCTTAGTGTTCTGGATAATAAAATTAAATCCATTAATTAATTAATTCATAACATTTTATATATTTATTTGATTTATTATAATTTTATTAATTTCATTCAAGTCCTTTTTATGAGTTATAAGATACAATTAAATATACTAAGAGCGTTCGTTTCTTTGGTTATCAAGATCTGTTTACTTGTATATGTTTATGGAAGATCATATAAAATGAAAATAGTTATAAAAAAATGAAATTATATGTTATTAATGAAATAAAAAAAAAGTTTATATATATATCATTCAATTATATTTTATGTGGATGAATCATTAGATAAAACATTAGTGATAAACTTTTTTATTATTTTGGAAGTTGTTTTATCATCACAAACTAGTTTTATTTTATTAATTAATATTATGTATAAATACTGGTTCCAAAACATTATATAAGATGTAATAAATATATTATAATATGTTTTAACAAAAAAAATGGTCTTATGACCAGCCTTGAATGTGTAATGGAAAAATTAAAATAGCACCTCTCAGATGATGTTTTCATTTTTAGAATAAAAGGAAAAAGAGAAGAGACTTGATGGTGAATTTTACATTTTCATAATAAAAATAAAGCATATATGAGATAATATATTATCATAAAAGTTTTTATAGATAAATTTAGGAGAGTATAATAAAATAAAATAATGTTAAAATAAAAATAATGAAAGAAAAATAGGATTTTACCTCTGGAATTATCCTCCTTGAGAACCTCCTTCAGAATTTTTTTTTGGGATTTTTTTGAGACCATAAAATCTTAGACATGGGTAAGATAATAGGGAATATTATTGAGCATAAATTGGATAAACTTCTAGGCTTAATATGTGTGAGGAGAAGTGGTGGTAAGGCATGGTATTTATAGTTGAGGAGAGGGGTGTTGTCTTATTATTTTATTCAGTAGTTTATTAATTTGTGTCAAGGATATGAATAATTTGATAATTATCACTAGTTATATTAAAATAATGAAAGATAGTTTGAGATTATGGGATTAAATTTTCTATATATCATCTATGGATCAATAATTCATGTATTTGTTAAATACCATAAATTACCGTATTTCACTATTCACAAAAAATTCAACTCTTTTAGAAAAATAAAAAAAAAATAACCCTTTAAATTTCATGAAATGTAGAATTCAAAAATGAAATTCATTTTATGAAAATAATTTTATAAATATGAGAAATTTAATTTTTAAATAAAATCATCATTTAATAAAAAATACTAATTTTAATATTATAATTGTTTTTTTGAATCTTTGATAAATTCATTAAGGTCTCGTAAAATTATCATATAATCATAAGACAACATAATTTTAATTTATGAATCTATTTTATGAAAATAAATTTTCTTTTAAAAAAATATATTAATTAAGAAATTGTAAATAAATATTTATGTTTCACAAAAATACCAACACTTAATTTATCATTTTAAAAAAAATTATTTACCCAATCAATGATGTAAATATACCATATTTTCATTTATAAGAAACCAAAATTGTTTTATACTTTCATAGTTCATGTTACTATTCTATTAGCCAGATTACTATTCCTAAGGGTAACATTAATATACCTACAGCCATATTTAATAGTAGATTAATGTTTTAAACTCGGTGTTGTGTAAAGAATAAACTATCGAAGATATTAGATTTTAAAATAGGTATTCCAAAAAATATTGGGTTGTTGCATTCTCCCCTCCAAAAAAAATCATTCTCAAAATTTTCAGAATATCGCCTCATAAAAAGATTTTGGTAGTTCTTTATCATAGGTTCCCTTGGATCCCATATCTCCCCTTCAATTTTATGATTTTTTTCAAACTACCCTTACCAGATGAGTCATCCAATACCTAAACACATGTTATTTAGTATCTGTAATATAGATAGGCTCTTCATAGTAAGATAAATCAGGTTCCAATTGTATTCCTTCATAAGTGAGGACATGTGTTGTGTGTGGCACATACTTCCTTAGAAAAGAGATGTATAACACATTTCATATTTTAGAAAGGATTGGTGGCATCGCCAAATGATAATCAACAACTCCAATTCTATCTAGAATTTTAAAAGGTCTAATGTACTTGGGGCTTAGTTTCCCTTTCTTACTGTACCATATGACGCCCTTCTAAGGAGTTAATTTCAGAAAAAAAACATGATCATCAACTTGAAACTCCAAATCTTTCCTCTGGTTATCAATGTAGCTATGTTTCCTACTTTGTGTTTCTTTGATATGTGTTTGAATAGTCTTTACCTTTGTAGTTGTTTCCTCTACAAGATCTGGGCCTACAAGCTTCCTTTCACCAACTTCATCCCAATAAGTTGGTGTACGAAATCTATTTCCATACAATGCTTCATATGGTACCATTTGAATACATGAATTGAAACTATTATTGTAGAAAAACTCTACCAAATATAAATATTGATCCCACATGCCTTGAAATTCAAGTGAGCATGATATCAACATGTCTTTAAGTGTTTTGATTTCCCTTTTAGATTGTCCATCAGTTTTAGGGTGATAAACATTACTCAAACAAAGCTCAATATCCAAATATTTCTGAAGAATTATCCATAATTTCAATCTAAATCGTGGATCATGGTCAAACAAAATTGAAATAGGTGCTCAATGAAGTCTTAAAACTTCATTAATATAGAGTCTTACAAGGCACTCTAGTGGAAAATCACTACTACAAAAATGGGTAATATCAGCGCTCAAATAGGGCTTTAACAGTGCTAAAAATCGTTGTAAAGCTCATCACTGATAAAGTGGGTCCCCTTTAACATCACTTTTTTAGCGCTGTTAAAGGTCGCTTTTAATAGCGCTAAAAATCGCTTTTAAATCCCTGCCTGCTGTGAATAGAAAATCTGCATTAGTACAGACAGCTGAACAAGACCTGCAGAAAAACCAGTATATCAAACAAGAAAATGTGATCTACTAATTATTCATTGTGCAAAACATAAAGGTACAATTAAATACTTACATTGCCTCAAACACCCATAACACAACCCAACCACAACCTTCATCTCAATGTACTCAACTGATCTAAACACCAAGATGGATTTTACCCAAGACTATCTAATTCAAAATGATGATCATGTCATCAACCAACCACTTAATTTCTATGGTGCTCCCCACTATACGCTTTAGCTCACAAACACCACCATCTGATTTTTAACACCTCCATCATCGGGAAAGAACCACTAGAACCCCAACTAAAACTCCACAACATACCCAACATTTTTTCCAACGTACCATGCTTAGACATCCTTGAGAACACCAACCAATGTTATCATCCATCCTTTCCATCAAAACCACTTGGAATGGATGTGAATCCATCATCCATACATGAATAAAGGACAATTCAACTTTTCCTCAAATATTGAACCCATTTTCAAAACATAATTAACATTTCAAAACATCAAATAGATGTGGCTTAAAACTTACCACATTTGTTCCTTTTTCTTGGAGGAATTTGAAACATGCACCACATAGGTTGTAAAAGCATTAGAGGATAGATCTATTTGATCATACAAAGCCATGAACCCAAGTTTATCCTTTAGGAAACTAATGAGTGATGTTTGTGAATGCTTTTTGGAACTAGGAACTGACTCGCTTGATGAAACACAGGAAATATCTTGAAATGTAGCCTCACTTGCCAAATCATTGGAACACTTTCCTGTATTGGATGCTCTTAATGTCAGATTTAGCATCCCATCTTGTTCATCAAATGGATTGGTCAACTTCCAATCTATCATAGAGGCTGCCGCTCCACCTTTACATGAAACTAATGATCAGAGGCAGCTTGATTAGCAAAAAAATCCTGAGGGAACTGGACATGAAAGATCATGCGGTGCCATAGTTGCTCAGCAACCTCAATTTACCCCACATGATATAAGGCTATTGTATGATGTCCAAGACATAGCGAGAAGAGAAGATAATGTGAATGTAAGAACCCGGTTTTTGCTGCGAAAGACTTTGGAATATTCTTGATGTCATTCCAGAGCAGCGCCTTCAGACAGCGTGCGATTCCGAGCCCCGGAGTGGCCGGAATTAAATTTTTAGTGCGTTCACACTAGAAATGCCAAATAAATAGGATAACTCCTAAACGGTGTTCCAGATCAGAGATCCAAGTGTACGGATGGGTCCGGAATGAGGTTTTTACCCTAGGAACGACATAAAACTTGTCAGCACGGGATGTTGGGACCCCTCACTCGCTTTCGGAAGGTTAAACGGATAAATTAATAAATTAATTAATTCGTTTAATGTTGAAACGCATGTATCTATTAAACTGTGGCTCGGATTGGAAACCCGAGGGCACCGTTGAGTTTGGAGCATGCCGTTTACCCTAGGAGGGGTATAAGTTTCGCGGGCGCGGGCCGTTTGTGAAAAATGGCCCCAGGGGCGTTTTGGTAATTTGGCGGCCTCGGGCGCTAAGTTTTATAACTTTTGAACTGGGTCTCGGATTAAAATTATGAGACCTCCATTGTTCTCAATAGGTGGTTTTTGTCCTAGGGAAGGCTTAACCTCGACCCCGTCGGGCGTTTCTGGTGCGGGACAAAATTGGGGATTAAATTAATTAAAATTTAATTAATTTAATTTTTGTCTTTTTAAACCCTAACCCCACCCCTATCCTTCCCCTTCCCCCTATCAGCCCCTCCTCTCCCTCTCCTCCTCCACCTCCAGCAAGGCGGCTCCGGGGAGGCAGCTCCAGCAAGGCGGCGGTTCGGCGGCGAAGCTCCGGGCAACGCCCACGGGGTAGCATTTATCGTTTTAATTTTGTTTTCCCACACCTACTTCGAGCCAGTTTAATCATGTTTAATTGTTATTGGATTTTCTAACAAATCCCATGATTTTGTAGTAGATCTGTTTCCCCTTCCAACGCATCTTTCAGAATCGAAATACGAGTTCGGATGAGGCCGGGGTTGATCGTCGAAGTTTGCGGGTCTTCCAGGCGGCGCATGCGGATGGTGGGGCGGCGGAGGTGCTTGGCACGATAGCGGGGTGCTCGGTCGGTGTCGCGGGTGTCTGGTGGAGTGGCCAGGAGAGACTGTGGTGCGGTGGACCTTCACCATCGGGGGAGGCCGGCACCAGGCGGAGCGCCTCGGTGCGCCGGCGGGTTGCCTGGGAGCGGCGACCGCGGGGTCGCGGCGCGCGACCCCCGTGCGGCGACAAAGACCCGCGCCGTGCGGGTCTTCATGCGGCTGCCGCGACCGGCCCTCGTGGCCAGTCTGCACATGGACCGGGTGTCCACGGCCGGCCTGCACGGCTAAGTCGCGGGCCGGCCCAGGCTGGTCGAGCCCTAGGGGCCTTGCCCCCTCGGTGTTCGGACACCCGTATTTTCCGCTACGGGTGTCCGTTTTGAGTGGCGTCTGCGGCGGTGGAACCGTATCGACGAGGCGGATTTTTTTAGATGGTTTTTGGAATTTTTAATTCCCAAAACGAGGGGCCTCGTTGGTGCGACACGTACGTCGAGGGGTTAGTCGTTTCTTCGGGGGATTTCGTTTTGGACGGTGCGGACGCGTCCGACGTCCGTTTTGAGCGCTGTCAGTGGAGTTGGGACCCTGGCATCGAGGAGGAGCTTTCCAGGGTGGTTTCAAGCATTGAGGCCGAGGTTGAGGCGTGGTCCCCACGACCTGTCTTTTGAGCTACGTGCATCTTTTAGCGAATTTTTCCTCGGACGTCCGTTCGGGGCGTGCGAGCAGTTGATGTTGGGTATTTTTTCGGGGGGCATCGCATTGGTGCAGTCTGCCCGCTGTAGTTCCGCACGATGGTGCGGGCTCAATGAGTGCCGTTTTGGGAGTTGATAGTGATTTCCAAATTTATCACCGGGTGTCCATTTTGGACAAGTGTTTAGCCCATTTCGTGTACTTTTTCGAAAGGATCGCAACGGTGCGATCCGTTCGTTGAGTTTCAGGACCGGGATGCGGGTCCCATGAAGCACCGCTCGTGTGTGGTGCACTGGAACATATCTTTTTCTCCGGATATCCATTTCACTCAGGTGAGTTGTAATTTTGACATGTTTTCCTGAGGGGATCGCAATGGTGTGATGCACCCGACTGTTTTCAGGGCCGAGGATCGGGATCACGGGACGTCGTTCGGGCGTGAGGCGGTGTTGGTGACTTTTCCGTTGGATATCCATTTGAGGCTAGTAAGTAGTCGATATCGCGTGTTTTTCCATGAGGATTACAACGGTGCGATCCGTTTGGTTATGTGGAGCCTCTTACACGATCTTGTTAAATGTGGAAGCATGAAAGGTGCTCCGGTGGTGGTTCGTCCTACCATGGTTGTAGCGCACCCTTCGCGTGTGATCGCACACTCTTGGGAGAGTGTTGTAAATGGTTCAAGAGATGTGGTTGGTCGTGCATGGGCCTTTAATGTGGAGTTGTTACATCACGCCTTTGTGTTGATGCTGGGTGTCGTGTTCACGATAGTCTTTGGGCCGGAACGAGGTATACTCTGGGAGTATACGGGAGCGCTTGGAGGTACGTGTGGTTGTTTGTACCTGAGGATGTTTGTGCACTCAGTTGGGGTTGACTTGGGGCCACACGTCTTGTGGGCCCCACATGCGTGTCGTGATCTACCTTACGTACTCTTGACCTCTCGCGACGTAGAGGGTCCCTCTGCGCTTGTTTGTTTGACCATCTGGGTGGATTTTTCCCCTGGCTTTATGCTTGTTTGTATGACCAGCAGGGTGGAGTTTCCCCTGGCCTGGTGCTCTTTTGTCTAACCAGAAGGGTTGAGTGGTCTCCCCCTGGTAATTTTCTCGATGGTTTGGCCGGAAGAGATGGTTTGGTTCCTTTGCTTCCTCAGCTGTGAGGGGTTTCAGTACCGTGCCCCTTTCACCGGACTGCGACACCGTTTGCAACTACGGGTGTTCATAGAGTGTGGGAGTTTTCCCCAATTTCTAGGGTGAGTTGACTCGGTCCGCTTCGACAGTGACTCAGCGGATTGGAGCGGGATCGCCTTGTGAGGCCTGGGGGGTTTCTCCCGTTGCTCTGCATTCCCTGGTAGATCTTGTGGTTTTGGTGTGACCAACACTTTACATGGGCACCGATCCTCTTCCCAGGAGGTTGTTTCCAGCAGGGCTGAGGTTGTTTCCAACGGGTATAAGTTTGTTTCCAGCGGGGCTGAGGTTGTTTCCAGCGGGGTTGTGGTTGTTTCCAGCAGCGCTGAGGTTGTTCCAGCAGGGCTGACGTTGTTCCCGCAGGGCTGAGGTTTTTCCAGCAGGGCTGAGGTTGTTCCAGCAGGGCTGAGGTTGTTTCCAGCAGGGCTGAGGTTGTATCGAGCAGGGCTCATCAGTGGTTTACCACCCAACAGGGATGGCCAAAACAGCGGTGTTCACCGAGTAGTACCATCCAGTAGGGATGGCCAGAGCAGTACTGGGCTGGGCAGTTTTCCCCGATGCCGGGCTTACCTCCAGCTGGGTTGGGATGTGGTCCCCGATGTCGGGCTTATATCCAGTGGGGTTGGGCAGTGGTCCCCGATGCCGGGATTACCTTCAGTGGGGCAGTCTAGTGGTCCTTAATGTCGGGCTTACCTCCAGCTGGGCTGGGCAGTGGTCCCCGATGCCGGGTTACCTCCAGCTGGGTTGGGCAGTGGTCCCGTCGCTGACTTTAGCCGGGTCGCCCTCCAGTGGATTACCCTGTTACGGGACTGGGCAATGTGGCACCCATCAAATTTCTGGGTCTCCCTGTAGTGGGAACCCGTTGACTTCCAGGGATCCTCCAGCAGGGCTGGGCAGGGGGTCGCCTGTCAACTTTGAGACCTCTCGACTGCGGGGTAGTGACGAGTTGTGGTTGACGTTCCCCCAGAACTCTCAAGTACGAGGAGCATTTTTCCCCCACCGAGACGTGTCCTTGTGACGCGACCTAAAATCTTGTGGGCGAGTCAGTGCTGTCCAAAGTGGATAGTGTCAAGATGTGGTGATTGAGCCCTTGACTTGTAGTTCAGGGCAGACATGCGGGATGCTGGGCATCGATGGTGTTTTCTTCTAGGACTGTTGGCTACTCTTTCTTGGGCTGAGCTACGGGACGGAGATCCCCTTATGACATTGTATGGGCTTCTTATTGAGCATATGGGCATGTATATACCTTTTTCTAGTACCCAATTCTTGGGTTTGGTTACTCTCCTTCCAGTAGAGGTGAAGACGCGCGGGGTATTCCACGTGCTTTCCGTTTCTAGCTTCTCGTGGTTGGACGAGTCTACTATCCTTCTATAGTTAGCGAAGTCTCGACGGGAAGTTCATATTATCACCATTTCCAGCTCCTTGTGCCTGGACGAGTCTACCTTCTTTCCTATTGTTGGGTTTAGCTGGACTCTTTAATGTACTCCTTACTTCCCTTTCAGTTATACTCCTCTACTTTTTCTGTTTGCTCTACTACTCACCCTTCGGTACCTCCTTTGTTGCTCCCTTGAGCCTTCAGGGTATCCTACTGAGTATTTTTATACTCACCCCTGCTTGGGATTTTCCCTCACTTGGTGTGCCCTTACAGACGACGGACAGGTGGAGCATGACTTAAGTGGAGCGTAGGAGCTTGGGAGCTTGGACCGCGTGCGGTGGTCGTAGCCAGGTTCCAGGTGGGGAGACCCATCAGCTGTTTGTTTTGTTTACCTGTTACCGGGTTGTGGCACTTTTCTGGTTGGGCGCGTGTTTTTCCCCTTTTTCCTTTTCAGCTTTACTTGTACTGTTTAGAGGTCGGTGCACATTTGTGGTATTTATATAGCAGTTGATCTTTTTCTCTGCTTGTCTTTTCTTTTACTCTGCACTTTTGCATTGAGTGTGCTACGTGCGTGTGTAAAGGTTCTTAGGAAAAGGCCTCCCCGAGTTATTGTGCCTTCGGTGCCAGTCGCTAGCCCCTGGCCTATGAAGGCGGGATTGGGGTAGTTGCGGCTCGAGCCCGAGTAGGTTCGAAACGTGGCAAAGTGGTATCAGAGGTGGTTCATTCGTTGGGATGCTATTCGGACATCCCTAAAAAAGTAATTGGTTGGGATTTAGGGAAACAATGTTAATGTGTCTCGAGAGTGGCTCTTAGGCCAGGGAGTCCAGTGATGGTGCGGCGGCCAACGTATCCAGTCATCAGGACCTTGATAACCCTCTTGTCGACTCGGCATGCTAAGACACTTGTTGTAAGGAAATTTTTTTGTGCATCATATAGGATTGAGTCTTTGACTGTCCTCCTTGAGTCATCTCCCCATTGTTTTTGATAATTATATATACACATATGCTCATCTGACCGCAGCACTTCTTGATAATATTCAGGATGTCTCCGCGAAGACAATGGGCCAGGATACCAGTTTTGGTTCGTGAAGACGACCCTGTGATCTACGAGGCCTCAGTCCAGGACCCATTATGTGAGCCCCTTTCTCCGGGTGGGCCGGTAGCAGCACCCCCACCTGTTGAGCAGCAGGTAGTTTCAGTAGAGCAGGCTGAGCTTGAGCGCAGGTTGAGTGCGCTCCGTGAGTTCCAGTGGCAGAGACCGTGGAGGTTCAGTGGTGAGCCAGACCCTCAGGCAGTAGAGGCTTGGCTAGTGGCAGTGGTTCTCCTTTTCAGGCTTGTGCAGATGCTGACAGATCAGAGAGTGGCTTTGGCAACCCCCCTTTTTCGTGGAGCAGCTTGGAGTTGGTGGAGTCTGGTGACTCAGTTTCTTGACGAGCCGTCGCTTTCGTTCGAAGACTTTCAGTTGTTGTTTCGTGAGTAGTTTTTACCCTCCTTATTACGCTCCGTTCGGATTCAGGAGCTCCTGCAGTTTCAGCATGGAGGGATGACGGTGGCCGAGTATGCGGCTAGTTTTGCAGACCGTGCACGCTTTTACCCGGACTTGGTCCATGACGACAACCTCCGAGCGTAGATGTTTGAGCAGGTTCTCCGTCGAGATATTCGTGCTGTCATAGTACCCTTGGGAATTTCCACATATGTCGGGGTGCTAGAGCAGGCGCTGGTGATAGATAGATTCCTGTCACATTCTGGAGTTAGTGGTGGTTGCAGGCACGTCGGAGCCGAGACATCTGCTGCAACTAGTGGGCATCGGAAAGAAGAACCTTGATGCAGGTGGCTTTCTGAAAACCGGACTCAGGGGCGTGGTCATACACCAAAGTGGCGCCGGAAGGCACCAGTGCATCCCAGAGAGAGTTGGTTCTATGCTTGTGACGGGCGAGATCACTTGGCACGAGACTGCCCGACCCGAGTTGCGGAGAGCTTCAGGCAGGCAGTAGGTGCACCACCATGACAGAGGCAGTTCCGTGATCGGAGTAGCACCCAGAGAGGTGGTGCTAGAAGAGGAGTGGGAGGATATGGTAGTGGGGGATGACTTTACGAGGTATTCCCATCACCACTAGGTGGTCCACGATAGGCTCCGGGAGCTGATAATTGGGACTGAGGATAGCCGCGAGCTTTGGATAACTACGATCCTGCATAGCATGGGAGGGTGAGAGGTAACCCTTGAGAATCTTCTACTTTTTGCAGTAGAATTGTTAGGCTCAGCGTGTGAAAGGATTTTTTCCCTGCTCCTTGTTTGAGGTGTTACCAGGGTGACGCAGGGCGTCGGGTGTAACCCTGTGTTGGTAAGGAAAAAGTTGTGAGACCTTTTCTTTTAGTCGATGGTGTTGACTCCTTCGCTTCCGAACATGTAAGAGAGTCTTGGTTGAGAGACATCGACTATGAAATCTTGCGTGATCAGATATCCTTGGGTGTTTCACCATATGGATATTCTGAAGGAGGGAATCATCGGGCCTTGTTTCAGGTGCGGGTGGTGATTCTAGTCACGGCGTGCGACGTAGAGGTTCGTTTGGGGAGGTGAGCTACCCCCGAGAGCCTTCGGGTCATTTGGGATAGTGCAAAGGGATGGCGAGGTTTTCTACAGCCTCTCCCTAACCGGAATGTCTGGAGTGGGTGAACGACTTCGGAAAGGGCTGACCTCGCGTGAACGGATCAATCCTTTGGTCCGTGTGCGGTGACGCAGAGCTGTGCGTGGGTTCTTCTAGGTATGGGAAAGCCAGGTGTGGGCTTAGTACCCTGTGTTTCTCCCTAGTTTTGCTTTTCGGGGATGAAAATCTTGAAGGAGGGAATGATGTAAGAACCCAGTTTTTGCTGCGAAGGACTTTGGAATATTCTTGGTGTTATTCCAGAGCAGCGCCTTCAGACGGCGTGCGATTCAGAGCCCCGGAGTGGCCGGAATTAAATTTTCAGTGCGTTCACACTAAAAACGCCAAATAAATGGGATAACTCCTAAACGGAGTTCCAGATCAGAGATCCGAGTTATGGATGGGTCCGGAATGGGGTGTTTACCCTAGGAACGACATAAAACTTGTCGGCGTAGGATGTTTGGACCACTCGCTCGCTTTCGGAAGGTTAAACGGATAAATTAATTAATTCATTTAATGTTGAAATCCAGGTATCTCTTAAACGGTGGCTCGGATTGGAAAACTGAGGGCACCGTTGAGTTCAGAGCGTTCCTTTTATTCTAGGAGGGGTATAAGTTTCACGGGCGCGACCCGTTTGTGAAAAATGGCCCCTGGGGAATTTTCGTAATTTGGCGTCCTCGGGCGCTAAGTTTTATAACTATTGAACGGGGTCTCAGATTAAAATTCTGAGACCGGCGTTGTGCTCAGGAGGTGGTGTTTGGCCTAGGGGAGGCTTAACCTCGACCCCGTTGGGCGTTTCGGGTGCGGGTCAAAATTGGGGATTAAATTAATTACAATTTAATTAATTTAATTTTTTTTCTTTTTAAACCCTAACCCCACCCCTCTCCTTACCCTTCTCCCTGGAAGCCCCTCCTCTCCCTCTCCTCCTCCACCTCCAACGAGGCAGCTCTGGCGAGGCAGCTCCGGCAAGGCGGCGGTTCGGCGACAAAGCTCCGGGCAACGCCCACGAGGTATGATTTGTCATTTTCATTTTGTTTTCCGACACCTACTTAGAGACTATTTAATCATGTCTAATTTCTGATGGATTTTCGAACAAGGAACATCATTGTTTATTATAGTTTTTCTCTTTCCAACGCATCTTTCGGAATTGAAATCCGAGTTCGGATGAGGCCGGGGTTGATCGTCGAAGTTTGCGGGTCTTCCAGGCGGCGCAGGAGGATGGAGGGGCGGCGGAGGCGCTTGGTGCGGCAGCGGGGTGCTCGGTCGGTGTCGCGGGTGTCTGGTGGAGTGGCCAGGAGAGACCAGGGCGTGGTGGACCTTTAGCAGTGGGGGAGGTCGGCACCAGGCAAAGCGCCTCGGCGCGCCGGCGGGTCGCCAGGGAATGGCGACCGCGGGGTCGCGGCGCGCGACTCTCGTGCTGCGACAAAGACCCGCGTCGTGCGGGTCTTCATGTGGCTGCCGCGACCGGCCCTCGTGGCCGGTCTACGCACAGACTGCGTGTCCACGGCCGGCCCACGCGGCTAAGTTGTGGGCCGGTCCAGCCCCAGGGGCCTTGCCCCCTCGGTGTTCGGACACCCGTATTTTCTGCTACGGGTGTCCGTTTTGAGTGTCGTCTGTGGCGGTGGAACCGTATCGACAAGGCAGACTTTTTGAGATTTTTTTGGGAATTTTTAATTCCTGAAACGAGGGGCCTCAGTGGCGTGACACGTACGTCAAGGGGTTAGTCGTTTCTTCGAGGGATTTTGTTTTGGACGGCGCGGACGCGTCCGATGTCCGTTTTGAGCGCCGTCAGTGGCGTTGGGACCCTGGCATTGAGGCGGAGCTTTACAGTGTGATTTCAGGTGTTGAGGTTGAGGTTGAGGCGTGGGCCCCATGGCCCATCTTTTGAGCTGCGTGCAGCTTTTAGCAACTTTTTCCTCGGACGTCCGTTCGGGGCGTGCGAGCAGTCGATGTTGGGTGTTTTTTCGAGGGCATCGCATTGGCGCAGTCTGCCCGCTGTAATTCCGCACGATGGTGTGGGCCCCGCGAGGGCCATTTCGGGAGTTGACGATGATTTCTAGCTTTATCACTGGGTGTCCGTTTTGGACAAGTGTTTAGCCCATTTCATGTACTTTTTCGAGAGGATCGCAACGGTGCAATCCGTTCGTTGAGTTTCGGGACCGGGATGCGGGTCCTACGAAGCACCACTTGTGTGCGGTGCGCCGGAACGTATCTTTTTCTCTGGATATCTGGTGCACTCAGGTGAGTTGTGCTTTTTACATGTTTTCCCGAGGGGATCGCAATGGTGCGATGCGCCCGACTTTTTCGGGGCCAAGGCTCGGGATCACGGGACGTCGTTCGGGCGTGAGGCGGTGTTGGTGAATTTTCCGTCAGATATCCGTTTGAGGCGAGTAAGTAGTCGATCTTGTGTGTTTTTCTACGAGGATTACAACGGTGTGATCCGTTTGGTTGTGTGGAGCATCTTGAGTGATCTTGTTAAATGTGGAAGCATGAAAGGTGCTCTGGTGGTGGTTCGTCCTACCATGGTTGTAGCGGACCCTTGGCGTGTGATCGCGCACTCTTGGGAGAGTGTTGTAAATGGTTCAAGAGATTTGGTTGGCCGTGCATGGGCCTTTGAGGCGGAGTTGTTATGTCACGGCTTCTCATTGATGTTGGGTGCTGTGTGCACGATAGTCTTTGGGCCGAAACGAGATATACTCTGGGAGTATACGGGACCATTTGGAGGTATGTGTGGTTGTTTGTACCTGAGGATGTTTGTGCACTCAGTAGGGGTTGACTTGGGGCCACACATCATGTGGGACCCACGTGCGTGTCGTGATCTGCTTTACGTACTCTTGACCTCTCGCAACGTAGAGGGTCCCTCTGTGCTTGTTTTTTTGACCAGCAGGGTGGATTTTTTCCATGGCTTTGTGGTCGTTTGTTTGACTAGTAGTGTGGAGTTTCCCCTGGACTGGTGCTCTTTTGTCTGACCAGCAGGGTTGAGTGGTCTCCCCCTGGTCTTGTTCTCGATGGTTTGGCTGGCATAGATGGTTTGGTTCCTCTACTTTCTTAGCTGTGAGGGGTTTCAGTATCGTGCCCCTTTCACCGGACTGCGACACCATTTGCGACTACGGGTGTTCGTACAGTGTGGGCGTTCTCCCCACTTTTTGGGGTGAGTTGACTCGGTCCGCTTTGACAGTGACTCAGCGGATTGGAGCGGGATCTCCTTGTAAGGTATGGGGAGTTCCTCCTGTTTCTCCATGTTCCCTAGTAGAGCTTGTGGTTTCGTTGTGACCAACACTTTACGCGAGCACCGATCCTCTACCCAGGAGGTTGTTTCCATCAGGGTTGAGGTTGTTTCCAGTGGGGCTGAGGTTGTTTCCAGCGGGGATGAGGTTGTTTCCAGCGGGGCTGAGGTTGTTCCAGCAAGGCTAAGGTTGTTCCAACTGGGCTGAGGTTTTTCCAGCAGGGTTGAGGTAGTTCCCGCAGGGTTGAGGTTGTTTCCATCAGGGCTGGGGTTGTATCAAGCAGGGCTCGTCAGTGGGTTACCATTTAGCAGGGATGGCCAGTACAGCGGTGTTCACCGAGTAGTACCATCCAGCAGGGATGGCCAGAGCAGTTCCGGGCTTACCTCCAGCTGGGCTGGGCAGTGGTCTCCGATGTCGGGCTTACCTCCAGCTGGGCTGGGCAGTGGTCCCCGATGCCGGGCTTACCTCCAGCGGGGCTGGGTAGTGGTCCCCGATGTCGGGCTTACCTCTAGCGGGGCTGGGCAGTGGTCCCCAATGCCGGGCTTACCTCCAGCTAGGATGGGCAGTGGTCCCCGATGCCGAGTTACCTCCAGCTGGGCTGGGCAGTGGTCCCGTCGCCGAATTTAGCCGGGTCGTCGTCCAGGGGATTACCCTGTTACAGGACTGGGCAGTGTGGCACCTGTCGACTTTCCAGGTCTCCCTATAGTGGGAACCCGTTGACTTCCAGGGATCCTCCAGCGGGGCTGGGCAGGGGGCCTCCTGTCGACTTTGAGACCTCTCGACTACGAGGTAGTGACGAGTTGTGGTTGATGTTCCCCCAGAACTCTCAAGTACGAGGAGCGTTTTTCCCCCACCGAGACGCGTCCTTGTGACGCGACCTAAAACCGTGAAGGCGAGTCAGTGTCATCCAAAGAGGATAGTGTCGAGGTGCGGTGATTGAGCCCTTGACTTGTAGTTCGGGGAAGACGTGAGAGATACTAGGAATCAATAGTGTTTTCTTCTGGGACTGTTGGATACTATTTCTTGGGATGAGCTACGGGACGGAGATCCCCTTAAGATGTTTTTCGGGATTCTTGTTGAGCATATGAGCTTGTATATACCTTGTTCTAGTACCCACTTCTTGGGTTTGGTTACTCTCCTTCTATGAGAGGTGAAGACGTGCGGGGTTTGCCACGTGCTTTCCGTGTCTAGCTTCTCGTGGTTGTAAAAGTCTACTCTCCTGCTATAGGTAGCGAAGACTAGACGGGAAGTTCATCTTCTCACCGTTTCCAGCTCTTTGTTCCTGGACGAGTCTACCTTCTTTCCTCTTGTTGGTTTGAGATGGACTCTTTACTGTACTCCTTATTGCCCTTTTAGTTATACTCCTCTATGTTTTCTGTTCTCTCTTCTTCTCACCCTTCGGTACCACCTTTGTTGCTCCCTTGAGCCTTCGGGGTATTCTACTGAGTATTTTTATACTAACCCCTTCTTGGGCTTTTCCCGCACTTGGTGTTCCCATGAAGATGATAGACAGGTGGAGCGTGACTTCAGTGGAGCGTAGGAGCTTGGGAGCTTGGACCTCATGCGGTGGTCGTAGCCGGGTTCCAGGTAGGGAGACCCGTCAGCAGTTTGTTTTGTTTACCTGTTGCTGGGTTGTGGCACTTTTCTGGTTGGGCGTGTGTTTTTCCCCTTTTTCCTTTTCAGCTTTACTTGTATTTTTTAGAGGTCGATGCACATTTGTGGTATTTATATAGCAGTTGCTCTTTTTCTCTGCTTGTCTTTTCTTTTACTCTGCACTTTTGCATTGAGTGTGCTACGTGCGTGTGTACAGGTTCTTAGGCAAATGCCTCCCTGACTTATTGTTCCTTTGGCACTGGTTGCCAGCCCCTGGCCTAGGGAGGTGGGCTTGGGGTAGTTGTGGCTCGAGCTCAGGTAGGGTCGGTTCGTGACAGTGAAAGTCTCGTAGACGAACAACATCAACAATGAACATCCACTACCGTTTCACTATATACACCAAAATCCTATCTTTAAGAACGTCCATGTGAATTTCAATCTTACTTCCATCGAGGATGATGCATGTTGGTCAACTTGTTTTGGAAATTGTTTATCTTCATCCGTGCCTTGTACTTTCACCCATGAATTTGAAGGTGTGTATGCATACACGATAGTTGACCTTCTTAGAGAAGAGTTTCTGGAAGAGTATAAGAGACCTGAAGCAATGAAGATCATTAGAGCGTTGGAGAAAATGTGGTTGCTACGAACAATGTGGCAATCGGCTTGTGCAACGCAGCCTAAGTTACAACTTGTAGGTATTGTACTTTATTTTTTTCTGGAGGGTTTCAGTGTAAATTCATTTTGGAATGATCATTTATATTCATTGCCTTTTAGGTTTTTTTGATAGCCGAGGGGAAAGGGTGGGGTCTGCAGACATTGGAGGATATGTCAAAGGGTGATTTTGTGTGTGAATATGTTGGAGAAATGTTAACTCACACAGAACTGCGAGAGAGAAAGCTAACTAAGAGTAGTGAAAAGCATGCATATACAGTTCTCTTAGATGGTGATCGGGGTTCAGGGAGTAGTGAAAAGCATGCATATACAGTTCTCTAGGTGGTACCATAGTATCTAACATCTAACCAAATGGCCTCTTTTCCCTTCAATATCCCCAAACCCCGATCACCATCTAAGAGAACTGTATATGCATGCTCTTCACTACTCTTAGTTAGCTTTCTCTCTTGAATTTCTACGTGAGTTAACATTTCTCCAACATATTCACACACAAAATCACCCTTCGACATATCCTCTAATGTCTGCAGACCCCACCCTTTCCCCTCGGCTATTAAAAAAACCTAAAAGACAATGAATAACAATGATCATTCCAAAATGCATTTACATTGAAACCCTCCAGAAAAAAAATAAAGTACAATACCTGCAAGTTGTAACTTAGGCCGTGTTGCACAAGCCGATTGTCACAATGTTTGTAGCAACCACATTTGCTCCAACACTCTAATGATCTTCATTGCTTCATGTCTCTTATACTCTTCCAGAAACTCTTATCTAAGAATGTCAACTATCGTGTACGCATACTCACCTTCAAATTCATGGGTGCAAGTACAAGGCATGGATGAAGATAAACAATTTCCAAAACAAGTTGACCAATGTATGTATTTAATGGTACCTTTATGTTTTGCATAATGAATAATTAGATTTTCATGTTTGTGAATGATTTTTGGAACTAGGCACTGACACGCTTGATGAAACAGAGGAGAGATCTTTAAATGTAGCGTCAATTGCTGAATCATTGGAACAATTTCCTAAATTGGATGTTCTAAATTCCAGATTTAGCATCCCATCTTGTTCATCAAATGGATTGGTGAACTTCCAATCTATCATGGAAGCTACTGTATACATGCAACTAACGATTGGAGATTTTATTGGTTCATGTGTGATATGAAGGCATTTTGGAGATTTTACTGGTTTTTTTGTCCAAATCCCAAAGAAATGTGGTTCATCATTCTTGTATGTTGCTGGTTCATTTCATCTGTTAAAATGGAAAAATGAACCATTGGATAAAGAATGTTTTATTTAATAATAATTAAAATTTTTCTACAAACATTTACATACAAGAATGTTTCATCTTTTTATCTCCATGAACCCCTCTCAAAAATGTCTTCCAATTATACACGTTTGTAACTCTTGCAATAAAAGTCAGATCTTCATGCTATTTCTGGACAATCTTGCATCAGGTATGCGTCCCACTTGTTTCTAAACATATCTACATCGTCTTGTGAATATGACACTTTTTGGCCTTCATAATAGTATTAAAAAATATAAAAATAGAAAATTAATAAATAATTTAAATGAAATATTACTTATTTTCGAAAATACCTCATTAGGGAGTCTAGTTTGTCCATTGACAACGATCTCTCTCATGAATCTACAAACATAATAACTGCAATCTTTGTCGTTTGTTTGTTTTGGACACTGCAGAAACATTGATCATGAGGCGAGTATGTAACTTGTTTTGATATATGTTTGGATAGTGAAATTTTATTATATATACCCTGATACTTATCCAGATGTAGTACTTTCCCGGCTCCTTATGCTTAGCCCATGTCCTCATACCATGATTTAGACGATATTGCTACACTGCCCTATCATAACAGAATCCTCAGAAAAAGATAATATATATTATATAAATTTATGTTTGGACCTAAAACGTAGGATGTAGTGTCTTACAGATTGACAAACCACATCACATGTGGTTGGTTTATTGGATATTCATGCTTTCAATCCAGAAAATGAATCTTGGGAGTTTCCAAATTCACCGCAATTAGCAGCCAATGTTTCCTAAATACACAAAAAGGAATAAGTAATGAATGAAATGAGATGGGACATGTGGATTATGGAACTTTCCGTCAGTGGAAAGGCTTGGGTCATGTTGGTGGAATGCCTTGAGTGACAATGTTGAGTTTTAATGAGATGGGACATGTGGATGATGGACCCTATCCTGAGTTATGAGGTAGTGGGTTAGGATTTGAACCTAGGACATTAACTTGTACCTTTTAATAGTGGGTTGAGTTCTTGGATGATGCTTTCCCTGAGCCTTTGGTTATGGGTTGGAACATTGGTACCAATACGATGGCATGTGGCGATGATGTAATTTTTTTATGGTACCAAATATGGAATGATCATGTGTTATGGTGTCGTAGTTAGCACATAAAGACCTAACATTCACTAAGTCAGGGTGCCCTAGTTAGCACATGAAATCCAACATTCTTAGGTGATGTTTTTATTTTCCTCATCCATACATGGATATGATGATATATACTAGGGGAACATGGTGTTACCCTACTGATATGTATTTCTCACACCGTGCATAGTCACTTTGGTGCATGTTCAGACCATATATCTATTTTATATGTTTGAGCATAGGTTTTACATGGGATCAATTTGAAGCATCTTGAATGGCATCGAGTGATTAGGATTTCACTATGACCCAAGGATGGCAGTAGGGTTGGTGTGTATTGTTCAAGGGGAAAATCAAGAGGGAAAAACAATATTTAAAAGATGCACTATATAAAATGTAATCTAGACATTTACCACAAACAATATAATCGAATTCCAAACACATAGGCATACAAAATGAATCAATAACACAATTCACATCACAAAATTAATTTATAGAACAACAATAAATGCACAAAAACTCATACAAAAAACATTTAGATATTTTAGGGCATCCACTGACCTTGGGTGAAGAAATCAATGAAGTCCAAGGAAACCCCCAAAGGGTGAGGGAGCCTTCTGTGCTGCCTCGGGAGGGGAAGACATGACCGCCAGAGTCGGGGTGCATGGGAGGAGCCGCCAACCATTGAGTACGATCCAGAGGGGAAGAGGAGGAGTAGGGTTTAAAGTGAGGAAGAACCGCGGAAGATCCGCCGGAGTAGGGTTCACGCGGAGTACGGTCCAGAGGGGAAGAGGAGGAGTAGGGTTCGGAGGGAGGAAGATCTGCGGAAGAGATTCGAGGGGAAGGAGAAAGAGTACAGCGGAGGTCCGAAAAATGGATGATCGGGGGGAGGGAAGCTGTCACAGGGGTACAGTACCACGAGAGCTTGGGGCCTGATAAAAAAGAGGAGACTGTGTGCCTGCTTTTAAAAAAAATCAGAGAAATGTTTTATCAGTGATAGAAAAGCGCTGATAAAGCCACCCTTTATCAGCACTAAAATCTTAGCACTGATAAAGGGTCGATTTATCAGTGCTTTTCAATCGCTGATAAAGGATAATCTTTATCGGCGCTACAAAAGCGCTGATAAATCTACCATTTCTCAGCACTTTTAATTAGCGCTGATAAAGATTATCCTTTATCAGTGCTTTTTTATTTGTGCTGATAAAGGGTGGATCTTCCCTTGCCTGTTTTTGTAGTAGTGAATCCTCTCTTATAGCTATAAAATGTGAATATTTGGTAAGTCGGTCAATAATTACCCATATTAGATCATTATTTCATTGATTTTTTTGGTAATCTTGTCAAAATATCCATAGTAATGTAAAACCATTTCCATGTATGAATAGTATAAGGTTTCATGGCCCCTCTAGGATGTTGTCTTTTAGACTTCACCTATTGAAAAACTAAACATATTGATACATAACCAGGAATTTCCTCTTTCATATTATCTCAACATAAATGCCCCTTCAAATCACTATACATATTAGTGATACCTTGGTGTATAGAAACATTTTAGCTATGCACATCATCTAATAACTCCCTTTTTATCTTGGGTACGGATGGAACACAAATCCTCTTCCCAAATCTCATAATTCCATCCACATACTTGAATTCTGCCAACTTCACATCATTTACAACATTAATTTTCCTTTGAAAATTATCATATTCAGACTGAGATATTTTATTCCTTTATAATAAATATGGTTGGAAACCAATTGAAAAATTAGTGATGTTTCACAATTCTTGATAATTCCCATATCCATCTTCAACAGATCCATGAACACAAGATCCCTTTCAATCCGATTTTTTTTAGAAATCCATGATCCTTCCTGGTCGATGAATCTGCTACCTTATTTTCCTTCCTTGGGTGATAGTGTATTAGACAATCATAATCCTTGAGTATCTCAATCCATCATCTTTATCTCATGTTGAGTTATTTTTGTGAGAAGATATATTTCAACCTCTTTTAGTTTGTATATATCTTATATATTCTACCATAATGATAGTGTCTCCATATCTTCAAAGAAAATATTTCAGCTACTAACTCAAGATCATGAGTTGGATAGTTCTATCCATGAGTTTTTAAAAGTCTTGAATCATATGAATTAAATATATCATTCTCTATAAGAACATAGCCAAGTACTTTCTTTGATGCATCACAATAAATCAAAAATCCACAATTTCTTGATGGTAGATCCATGATCATATAATTCACTAATATCCTATTTAATTCTTCACAAAATTATTTATAATCCTTTTCCCAAATAATGTTAACCCCTTAATGAGTAATCTTGGTTAACAAGATAGTGAATTGAGAAAAATTCTGAATGAAATGTCAATGGTAACTAGCTAAACCAATGAAAATAAGCACCTTAGTTATGTTCGTTGGTGTTGTCTATTCTTAAACTTCCTTTTTGTTTAGAGGATCAACTGAGATTCCATCCTTAGAGATAATATGTCAAAGGGAAGAAATAGTTTGAATCCAGAATTCAACGTTCCTAAACATACCATATAACGTTTTCTTTTAAGAGTCTCTAGAACAATACTAAAGTGGTTCTCAAGGTACTCATAACTTTTAAAATATATCAGGATATCATCAATAAACACCACAACAAAATCGTTAAGACATTCCTTGAACAGTATGTTCATTAGATCCATAAAAAAGAGGGTGAATTAGTCAGTCCAAATGGAATTACTATAAACCCATAATGTCGATACCAAGTTTTTAATATTGTCTTAGGAATATCTTCCTTCCTCATACATAATTGATGATATCTTGATCAAAGTTCAATCTTTGGAAAATATTGAGCTCTAGGAATTTGATAAAATAAATCATCGATGTGAGGTAGAGGATATTTTTTCTTTATTGTAATAGAATTTATTTCTTTATAGTGAATGCATAGCCTCATGGATCCATCTTTCTCCATGACAAAGAGAACATGGTCTCCCTATGGAGAAACACTAGGGTGAATACATCCCTTATTAGTCAACTCCTCCAGTTTTTTATTTAGTTCCACTAATTCCAAAGTGTTCATTCTATAAGGAGTATTTTATATTGGCCTTGCACCAAGTATTAAATCAATAGAAAAATCTATTTTCTACTCTAGAGGATTTCTAGGTAATAGCTATAGAAATACAACAATGTATTCTTTTACAATATGTAGGTCCTCAATTTGAATATTTATTTCCTCATCCAAAGAACATGTTTTCTATTATTCCCCAAGAATTTCATTTATAAGAGCTACTGGCAGTGGATCCAAATATGAATTAGATAAGGAATCCTCCCCTCTAAATATGAGGAATTCCATACCTTCACCATGAATCAAAATTTAACTCCATTTTCAATAAATTTTTGAATTTTCTCTAGAAATGCAGTCCATACCAAGGATTATATCAAAATAAACCCTAATAATGATGAGAAAATCAGTAATTATAGAATGTTTATGTGTCATAATAGGAAATTGTCAACTTGTCTTTGTTAAAAATAGATTTCCACTGAGAGTCTTTACTGGAAACTCCCTTGTTAAGGTGAATTGGAAACATCTAATTTTTAAAGAAAAATAAGAAGATATAAGGGAATGTGATGATCTATAATAAAAATAAATTGTTAGCCAAATTTTATGAGATGATTAAATTAATTTACATAACATAATTAAGAACTTAAACCTTACCTTTTATAATCTCATAAGCATGTCCTTGATCCCATTTTCTTTTTTGAGGAATGTTTCCTTGAAACTTCGAACAATAATTTTTATAGTGTCCCATTTCCCTAAAATTGCAGCATTGAACATTGGTAGCTTCTTTTTTTCCCTTGGAATCATGATAGTGATGTCCTTTATCAGCAAACTTGTAGAAAACTCCTTTTCCTTTTAAGAATGCACCATGGTATTTCCTTCAACAATTATCGCACATTGGAAATTTAATTTTTATTCTTCCCTTTATCCATTATTTTCCCTGCCATCCTATTATTTTCTTGTATTACCTTAAACTCATACGACTTTGATAATTATTTATTTGTCTTGATATAACATTAGACTATATATTCATATTATGTGAATGTTTAGGAGATTAGTTCCCTACATATAAAATATTTTAAACCATAAAAAAATCAATCAATGTTTCTCTTTGGATTTTGTATGTAATCCATAACATGCATTGTTAACCCTGTATAGTTGGCTTCATACTTAGCAATGTCTTATTCCTCTTTCTGTCTTAGACTAAAGAACTACCTCTCTATATATGCTTGTTGTTCGTGAGGAAAATATTTTTCTAAGAAAATTTCCTTAAAATCCTTCCATTTTATATTTTCAATTTTTTTATCCTCTTCTGCATTTTGAATTAATGACCACTATTTATCAGCATCTCCCAATAGATGATAAATTACCATTATAACCTTATCCCTTTCATTATTCCCAAACCAAGAAACATCTTCTCTAAGGAACTTATCAACTACTCTACTTTAAATGGGGTTGTTGTCCCATTGAATGATGTAGGTTATTGTATCATGAAGTAGTATAACATTGTTCCTACATGTTGTGGATTCAGATGCTCCATACGGGTAAGTTTATTGTTCATAACTTGAGTCAGGTGTCCCAATATAGTTATAGGTTGATCACCTCTTGTTGCAGCTCCTTCTCCAACATTTTTACCTTGCATACGAGGGAAATCCATAAATGGAATATGTGCATTGATACAGTTTCCATTCCTTCCACTAGGAAACATTTCTAAATAATGGAATGAACTAAATTAGGTAATGAATCATAATGTATAATTTTCTAACTATTAAACCACTTAACATAAATTGGAAAATTATGCATAGATAATCTCATAATCATAAACATGTCTTCTTTGGGGACATTTTTACTTTTAAAACATTCATAATGGTTTGTAAAGAAAATGTGAATTATCCTTAGCATATCCCTTGGGAGCTTCAAAACAGGTATATAGTTAGGCTCACTATTGTGTACTAGGTTACACCGAGTCAAGTCCAACACACCATGTTGGAGTTGTTACCCCTAGGTACATATATGCCAGAACCACATCCACTTGTAGTATCCAAAAAGGGATGTAATTATTGGAAGACCCTTATAATATATAACCTACCAAAATTATAGGATGTTATTATATGCTTATACTCAAATTATATCTTATGGTTATGTTACCTAATCTAGTTTCCAATGTTTCTACTAAACTTTCTCTGATACCAACTATAGAGATCTTGACCCCAGTATTCCAGAGTTGTTGCATTACTTTATTACATTGGTACTATGAATAATTTTTCGCATAAAAATAACCAAATAGTTTAGTAGATTTGAAAAAATAGATACAAACATAAGTATTACATTACAACTTGAAATGAAATACATCATATAAACTTCAATGGAAACACTCATGAACTCCTAGATTGTCCCTACATGTCATTTATAATATACATCTTGAAATCCGGGGGAAAAATAAAACATAAGAAAGGGGTCATATCAAATTCCCAATAGGGTTAAAGAATACAATAAAAGCTATCATAAAAATAAACAATAGGGTAAGGATAATAACTAAAAACACATTCCCTTAAAACTTAATATTGATCATAATATGACAATAATAAAAGTCGAATTAACAATTCCATATAAATAACCACATGAGAATAAAGCATAACCATCGATATTGCACTAGTTGAATAATCACGTTGATTTTCAATTAACAATATTATAATGAAGGAATGCATAACAATGGACATCTAAATCATAACGTTGAGGCCTCATCCAAGACATATAAAAATAAATGGTTAAGGGATTGGCTAAATCCATATCTGAAAATAAATGGGAAAGGCCTCAACCAAGTCCATATCTGTTTTATCTCATGAGACCTACCAATGCATCAAGAGGAAACAGTAGAGCCCACACTTCACTTACTATGTCCAATTCGTTACTCATATGAATGGGGTGAATCATAAAAAACATATACATAATAAATGTAAATATATTTCCCCAACTAGTAAACATAGTCACTAACCATTTTGAGTAATATGGTGAATGGTATCAAGATTTCACATCCACATTCAAGCTGATCATAAACAATTTAATAAAATATGGTAGATAATATCATAAAATAAAAAACCCAATTAAGTATAATATTAAACAAATGGTGTTGAGATAGATTAAAATACTCTAATAAAATCATCAATAAATTATTGAGATAGAAACCCTTTTACATTGGAAAGAAGAGTTATTTTGGAAGATCATTTGTATCTAGCATAAAAATTAAGTAGTAAAAATTTATATCCCAAAAAACAAAAGGTATGGAAAATGGAATTATGTTTGAGGAAAAAATTATTTCCAACATGTAAGAAGAGTTTATTGGAAACATTAGATTTCAGACACTTCTGTGCGGTTTAAGATAAATATAAGAGCCTTTAAAATGGAACAAGTCATAATTATTTGTATAAAACTTGAAATAAAAAAGATAGTTTTTTCATGAAAAAAGAGTGATTTTAGAAAAAATAATGGTGTATTAAAAGAAATTATGTATGGTACTTGAAAAATGGGTAAGAAATTGGGAAGTTCCCCTTAATCAGGCTTTCTTATCGGAAGGAATTGAAAAGGGAACCTTATAAAATCATGTATTTCCCAAAAAAGAAGGATGAAATAATCTGGATACATGATTTTGAAAAATATAAACCTAATTTATTAGAAGTATATAAAAATAAATTAAAATTATATTGGGTAAAATATAGAGAAATCATAACCAGAATGAAAAATCGAAGTTCGGGGAGAATCCCTTAACTTATGTCTGAAAGTGTTCTACACTTGATCTTAATGTCCTGGTTAATAAAGTTAAATCTATTAATTAATTAATTAAAAACCTTTTCTAAATTTATTTTATTTATTATAATTTTATTAGTTCATTCATTTCTTTTTGATGAGTTATAAGATGCAATTCATCATTCCGGGAGTGTTTGTTTCCTTGGTTTTCCAGATCAGTTTACTTGTATATGTGTATGTAAGATCATGTAAAATGAAAATAGTTGTACAAGATTTAAATTATATGTTATTAGTGTACTTATAGAATATTAAATGGTTATATATTTTATTCATTTATATAGTATAAGGTTGAATCATTAGATATAATATTAGTGATAACGATTTAGATGTTTTTGTTAGTTTTTTATCATTCTGAACTAGTTTTTTTATTAATTAATATTATGTATATATACAGGTTTTATAACATTAGATAATATGTAATACATATATTAAAATCTTATTTAATAGTAAAAAAATTTGGACCATCCTTGAAGGCTGAATTGAAAAATGAAAACACATCATCCATGAAGGCGGTAAATCGTCACCTCTTAGGCGATGTTTTTTATTTTAGAATAAAAGGAAAAAGAGAAGAGATTTTATGGTTGATTTTCCATTGTAATAATAAAATTATAGTATATATGAGATACTTTATTTATCATTCAAGTTTGGATATAGGAGGTTATGAGATTATTATAAAATAAAAGAAAGCGAAAATTAAAATAAATTGAAAGAGGATTTTACATCTTGAATTCTTCTCCTTGAGAACCACCTTTGGGAAATTGGTTTTGGTATTTTGTGTAGACTATAAACTCAAGAAAATGTATAAAATACTTGGGAATATTTTTTTCTAGAAATTGTACAAACTTCATGGATTAAGATGTGTGATGAGAATAGGTGTTGTTTATAATGCAGGAGAGGGGTGTTTTCTCGTTATTTTATTCATTAGTTTATTATTTTGCCTCAAGAATATGAATAGTTTGAGAATTGTCAATAAACATATTAAAATAATTATATAGAGTTTTATATTATGGTATTACATCATCCACACATCATCTATGACTCAAAAATTCATGTATTTGTTAAAAACCGTAAATTATTGTATTTCACTATTCAGTAAAAATTCAACTATTTTGGAAAAATAAAAATAATCACCATACCAATTTTTCAACATGTAGAACTAAAAAATTAAAATATTTTTATGAATATAATTATATAATATAAAATTTTAATTTTTTAAAATAAAATCATCTATTTGAAAAATATGAGTTTTAATGTTATAAATATTAATGACACTTCAAAAAAATTATTTAGGTCTCATAAAATTATCTTATAATCATAAAAAAACAAAATATTAATTTATATATCTATTTTATTAAAATATAATTTATAAATATATTTCATGAAAATAATTTTTCATTTAAATCATTATATTAATTATAAAATTGTAAATAAATACTTCTTCTTGATAAAAATACCAACACTTAATTTATCATTTTTTTAAACATTAGTTAATCCATGATGTAAATATACCATATTTTTATTTATAAGAAACCTATATTTTATTTATACTTTTTTAGGTGAGGTTACTATTCTATTGGCCAGATTACTATTCCTAAGTGTCACATTGTTATTCCAACGATCATATTTAATAGTATTTTATGATTTTAAACTCAGCGTTGCGTGAAGTATAATCTATCAAAGATATTACATTTTAAAAGTGGAATACCATATAATCTTGGGGTGTTACGCATTAGGACAAATATTTACACAGTAGGAATCTAATACGTAGTGATAATTATGGTCCCTCACTCCTTATGGAATGGGAGTTCACCACGATTGCTAATTTTCCCTTTCCATGATCCACCACTCTTGATTTCTCTCCACCGCAATGCAGTCCTCTCTAACTGGTTGAGGAAAAGGTATTTCCACAATAGAATTATAAATAGGATCATGATGGTGACCTAAAGTACCTTGACACCATTTCACAAACCATATGAATGGTTCTCATGTTATATTCTATGTGCACAACTCTATGATCCATGGCACCATCACGTTTGGTGATGAATCTATCACCAACATATAGGGGTGCAGGATAATCATATTCGCCTGAAATACCGGTGAGCACCATGTACTCATAGGATTGTACCTCATCCCAATAACCACCACCAATGTGATCATAATTGGAAAATTTGATGAAAATGTTTGTCAGATACTAATCAATATAGGTATATTGAAGATTCACAACTAGAAGCGGCTCCTACTAGCCAAGGCACATCTCTTCCTCGATCTCCTATACTAGCTAATAATTGAAATTTATCAATGGATATACTTGTTTCAAAAGTTATTAGAAGAAGAATGGTTTCATCATATTAGGTAAGGACACCTAAATTTATATGACTTGGGCAAGATCACCTAACATGATATGGTGTGACAGATTCCATGGATTGATCTAGTGGATCAAGTTTGCAGTAACTACCTACCAGGAAATAAGTAGTGAACATATTTCTCCAAGAAAGTGAATCATCATTTGTATAATTTCCTCAACCTTATACAAAATGACCTATATGGGATGATCATGCCAATGATTTCAAATGAGAACCTCAAGTTTTTATTTCTTATATATTACATGGCCAACTACATGAGGATAAATCTACACATGATAAAATATCAAGACCTAATAAAAATAAGATTATTTCATGCCATGTTACATTTGGATATAGGGAATAGGATAGAGATCCTCTACACTAAATATAGTGGAGAGTTCAATTCAGTGGGGTTTGGGGAATACTATACCAACAGTTGCATACAATGATGGATCATGGTTCCCTATTCTCCATAGTAGAATGGGGTCATTCAACAACACAACCAGACTATGGTTTCCATGGATTGAAGTATGTTTTAGGAAAAATGACTTACCAGGATGTTCTGGGGTGAGGCTATATGCACCACCATATTCATCCTCAACTGAGCGCTGACACATAGCCTTGACGGGATGACATCATATGAGGCCTACCATGGAAAATGACTGGTGGTTCACTTTCTCTGCACCTTTTGTTGTTTTATGCATGTCAATAATGTAAATACCCACCTAAATAAACTAGATTAATGGAGTAAATTGATGATATTAATTGGGTACAAGTCTGGCTCCAAGGCATATCACATGTATGACACTAATAGAAAGTGCATTCACATAACACGTGATTTCATATTTGATGAGGTGAAGTAGTGGGATTGGATTATTAATGAAAAACAACTTATGTTGAGTATTGGGGATCCATTCACAATTCACTACACTATAGTATATATACTAGGGACAACGAGGACATGTGAAACAATCAGAGACCATATATCATCACCCACACCCACTAGAACACAGTATATAGATTCCGCAACACCACATATAGTCAAGGTGATGCATTTTCCATCAGCCACAGTGGATTTTTCCTCACCAAAATCCAACATGGAGGAAGCACTCAATGTTAATCATGATGATTCTCCACATAAGCTTCGTACCATCAATAACATTATCAGGATTAAAATTCAACCTGATTTTTCACTACATAAGCTTTAATCCAATGAGATACACTTCACTATAGTCAAGGATCCAACCTCATTTAGTGAATCAGAAAAACATTTTTGTTGGCATAAATAAATACTTGAGGTGAATATGATGAAATCGTCATCTAGGGAAGAGAGGGAGAAGGAGAATAATTTATTGTGTGCATGGTTCAACATCAAAACCATTCATTAAATCCTTGGTGCAAGAATCCAAAGGTATTCCTTTAGAGTCATAATAGTATGTCAGTGTCTTCCAAGGAAAAACCTATTGATCCCTTGCCTACCAATCCCACTCGCCTCCATTCCACATTCATTGTGTAGAATTCGTTGCAAGTGGAGAGAAGGAATTGAGGGAGGAGTAGGTCATAGAAAATATCACAAAGTCACATGGAAATTCCATGTTCTAGTAGTTGTACATTAATATCAACATTATTTATATATGATGAGCATGGTAGAAATTATGGGGTGATATTGTTGACTAAAGTGGCGATTAATTTAGCTACATTTTTCCTCCCCCAATAATTTCCCCTTATTTATTTTTCATTTTATGTGCTAATGCAGTTTGACCTAATTAAGGATACCATTTGGTTTTTAATTTTGTTGTAAATATGTCTAGATTTTTTGTGTTTATAAATTAATGAAGATTCCACAGGAAAATAATCCTAGTTTGTGGTGCACAAAAAATCTCCTGAGTTTTAACTTTTTCTTTGTTCTTCCAAGGCATTCATCTGTTTTCATGGGTGTTGATAGGTTGAGCATTTCCAATTGTACACATGATCCAAAAATTCCCCATAAAGTTCATAAGTAACCATATTTCATGAACCATGAATCTTTTTAGTGAACACCCAATCTTCTATGCCAAATAGACATCATAAACCTCAGGATACGTCACCTACAAAACCAGATAAGTGGTTACACAGAATTTCTAGGAATATCCTCTCAACCCTAATTAAACTGGCCTCTATGAACAATGATTCCAAACTCCCAAAAACCAAAGATGTATAAGTTCACAATGTCCTCTTTGAACATACAGTGGATGATCCCTCTATGATGATATTTGGGGGAGAATTAGTGTGTGGAGGATGAGAGTAGGTCACATGCCTTCAGTAAAGCGGGCCTCCTCAAATGGGATACTCCGGATGGGCTTCTTGAATTTGGTCCAAATCCTACACATGATGAAATACACTTATAAAGTAGAAATAATCCAATTCAAGGTTTTTTTTTAATTTTCAAATTCTCTATAGAAAATATTTTTGAAAACTAAAAATATAGAATCAAAACAATTCCAAAAAATATATTGAACATTAAACACTTTAACTCATATAAATTTTCATAAAAAACAACTAATTTTTAAAAAATATATCCATTTCAAAGTTTTTACAAGGATAATTATTTTTTTAGAATATATTTAAATTTAAAAAATGGATTCACTACCATTTTTATAATTTGATATAAATAATGTATTATTAATCAATATTCATGATTTTCTTCAACATTTAAGTTTAAAATTGAATCCATTTTTATTTATTTACTAAAATAAGATATGAAACACTAAAAAATAATTAAAATTTATTTTGTCTAGGATTTTAACATGGGAGAGGGTAAATTTTCAATGAAATTCAAATTAAAAATTCAAAAACAAAATTAAACTATCTCCAAATAGTTAGACATGACCAATCCTCTACATTTCTATAAAATGGTCACCTCATCATGGTGAGTGCCACAACCATGAGGAACCTAGACAAAACACAATGTGGTGAAAGCCAAGCCAAAAATTGTTTTCATTCAAGGATTAAAAGTGCATCTCTCCACCTACAATTTATCACCAAACTCATTTCCACTATCTCAAACTCCTAAAAACTATTTAGCAAAGGAAAATGAAAAGTTGAGACTCTATAAAATATGAGTATGATTGAAAAAAGATGGTATTATTTTATACTATTAAAGTATCTCAAAATGATGGATCAATTGTGAACCTTGTTTTTTTTATCAAACTCTTCCCTTATCTCATTGGAACACTCTAAATAATTTATTGGAAAATATATCATATTTTGTCACACCTTTTTAAGAAAAACTCCACATTTTTATATATCCTCGTAAATTATAGATTTATGTCTTGAATTTCAGTGTAATTCTTAGTCAAACTTATATGTTGAATTCAAGGATCAAATATATTATATATTTCTTAGAATCACCTATTAGATTTAAAAAAATTGTAATAATCACCAACACATTTTAGTGTGACAATTTACTTAATGGTAAATATATTTTGGGTACTGGTTTCTTTTGAAATCTCATAAATTAATTATGAAATGATAGTAAATAAATGTTTCATATTAATTTTGACTCTAAATTCTAAAAATTTCAATAAATTTTTACAAACTATATATTGAAACACAATATGATGGCCTACAACGTTATGTCGAGGAATTTTAGTGTAAATTCTCCCTAGAATTACCCAATAATACTTTATCTC
The DNA here is from genome assembly GCA_963277665.1 of Viscum album. NCBI lineage: Eukaryota > Viridiplantae > Streptophyta > Magnoliopsida > Santalales > Viscaceae > Viscum > Viscum album. The sequence continues at coordinate 624,925,081 of OY728134.1, read as the reverse complement.
ACATCGTTTAGCCTAATTAGATCATTGAAATATATTATAGTGTAATATAATTCATAACGTCATAATAGATAAATTTTTTCCATTATTACTTGATTACAATTTCCATCCCTATAACAATAAAACCTTCTTCAAACATTAATATTTCTCAAAGAACTAGAATACTTCATGGCCTGCCATTACAATGTGGCGCTGGTGTAACACAAACACAAAAAATTCTAGACTTCTAAAACTAAAACACATCAACAAATAACCATAACACAATCAATATACATTGCAACATTATTTTCAAACCTATATATAAAACGTATCATTTCATTTGAACTGTGTGGCATAATGAACTCTTCATTACGGCGTGATTTTCCAAGTCCATGAAAACCTCAATACGTTTTTTCTTGTAAAACTCCAATGAAACTCCAAATTACCCATTATCAAGTTTAAATTAAATAAAACCTGAAAAAAATCATAAACTAATCCATTTAATAAACTATTTAGAGCACGCACCCGATGTGAGGGTTATTTAAACACCACACTTATTGATAAAGTAATGTTTGTGATATCACTCTAACAGTGAAGTATAAATATTAATAATATTCTAAACAATTATTAACTAAAGTATTCCAAAATACCCTTTTATCGTCTCACTTTAAGAGGGATCTTTAAAACGTGCATCATTCAGTGGTTTGAATATGATTACTGTGGGGGTTTTCTTGTGATAGGAAAACTATAACAACTCCAACTCCAGTAAACTAGAGCCAGTGTCTAATTTATTACATTATTCTAGTTACAAATAATATTGTAACATCCCAGGTAAATAAAGAATAATAAATTTTCATATATATTAATATATTTGAATTAAATATTAATTCTACATTAAATAGGATGTTATGTTCGATGGCTTACCCGATATGCAACAATAGGTTTCTTTGAAATCGTATATTGCACACTAATAATATAATAATATTATTTTAAATGGTAGTTAATTCCAAGCTGTTGTATTGGCGGGAATGAATAGAAATCGCAAAAATATGATTATACATGTTTGTTAAATGTTTTTATATTTATCCAATAAAATTTAGAGGCTTAAAATGTGAATGAATCCAATTTTAAGCCCAAATACTCTAATATTCTTTAGAAGGTCGATTTACCACCTTTTAATGGAAACCCATATTTAAATATATTTTTTGTCACTTTTATATGTTCTATTTGAAAAAATAAATTCTTATTTAGAATCAGGACATTAAAATTTAATTTGAATGAAAAATTGGTATTTTTCTGATAAAATCTATTTTTAATGAATAGTGAAAATACTGTATTTTAATTCAAAAATACCTTTTAATCTAGTTTATTTGTAAGGTTATATTATATTTTTAATTGTATTTAAAGTGAAATTATATTACATTTTAACTATTTAATCTAATGTTGGTCATTGGAAGTAATCTCACTTTGTAATTGGACAAAAATAACTGTCAATATTTTGATATCTATTATTTCTTAAAAACACGCCTTTTGTTTTGACTGTGGGAATTAATTTTAAATAATTTATGCCACTTCTGTATTTTGAATTTGGAAAATTGGATTCCATATAGGGAATCAGGAGGTCCAAATCTTTTAAATATGTAACTTTTATTTTTATACATTATAAATATTTACTTCATTAAACATTTTATTAACCATGGTTAAAGGGTAAATCTGGTAAATAATGGTGAAAAATTATTATTATAATAATATTAAATTACACTAACATGTATCTTAATCCAATTTGTGATAAATATTCGACCATGGGCATCCTTGGGCCGATTTTGGGACCCCATGGAGTCACTTGGGAGTGATAATGACACTTTATTTTAATTAACTTTAAGTAAAGGAAAAAATGACATAAACAAATATCTTTTAGTAAATCAATATTTACATGGGGTTATATAAGTTATATCGTAAAATATAAATACTCATTATAAAGATAAAAATATTTCCTACATCGTGGTATTTGTTTTATAATTTTTAGACATCAAATAAATAAAATTATTTATGACACAATAATGAGGCATTGTTTACCTCAGTAATGAATGATTTAAATAAATAAGATTATAAATACTAAAAAAATATCCAAAACCTGTCATATTCTTATTTTATGATTTTATTTAGAACATTATTCGTCTTATCTTTGATTTTAATGAATTTATGACCTTTTTAAACCAAATATAAGTTTATAATAAAATAATTGTTTCAAACTTTCCTAAAGAACCCCTCATCCCCCTTACAAAGGGACACCAATTCTAACCCATTCCTCACACCTATCAAGACCCTTGGATCATACAACCTCTTCCTAAATAATCTCCACAAATCCCTATACTCTTCATATAATCCTTAGCTTAGGCATAATTCACTTCAATTAAACTTTTTCGTTCAAACCAAAGGGAGATGCCTGATTTAAAGGTAACATCTTCTTTTAAGTTATGTTCTTTTATTTACGTCTCAAACCACCTAAACTCTTTTTATTAATTTATTTTATAAATAAAACAGTATCCTGAATATAATATATTGTTTTTATGATAATTATTCGAACTACACTTACACACACCTCCGTCTAATGGGTAAAGAACATACTGTTTCTGTGGACAGTGAACTACTGTCACATGAAACAATGATTGTTCAATTATCTCAAACCACCTCTCAAGGTGGACATTATGATGGAACTGTATTTATATGTGATATATATTATATTTATATTGTCTCTATTCTTTTTTATTTTTATTTATATCATAACTTTATGGTTTCCATTATGGGTAAACCCGATAATTTCATTTGAGAAAGTGCGGACTACCGCCCCTCAAAGTGATATGACTCGTTCATTCCTTATGTGGGATGTATAAAGGATGCAGTTAATGAAATTATATATGATATTATATGGGAATTATAATATACCTATTTATAATTACTTTTTCATTCCATTAAAATATGAAATAGAAATGAAAGTAGTGTTCATGCGTACGTACGGCTTACTATCTCCATGAACGGTGTATTTCATTTCTTATATTCAAATGTTATGTACTATTCTAAATTCATATATATACTAGATATATATGATATATATGATATCTAAATCGTGAATATCATTCTAGAGATAATGGAATTTCTGCCACATGAACAATTTATAATTATAACAAAATCATTTTAACTCAAGTTTCAAACATCGACAAAATGTTCAATATGAACTCAAATAATTAACTAATTATTATAGAAAGGTAATAAGTGATATAAAAGGAATAATAAAATTGAAAAGGGTTATTAAAAAAGTAGAAATTAACTTAAGTTTATTATTCAGGAAATTAAATAATGAAGTGCCAAGTCGGAGACGAGGTAAGGGACTTCGTCTCAATCTCCGTTCATTGAGGAATATTTTGATTTTTACACGAAATTATTTTATACGGTGTATAAACTCATTTGAATTGTCATTTCATTCAAAGGGAATATTTTTTTATGAAGCATTTTACTAAACAACAAAAGGAATGTTTTTAACATTTGCAGCTACAATGACCTCTATGCCGCCGTAATTGTTATTTGGCTTCCTCTATAAGCCTCGAAGTTTTTTTAATGAAAAAGGAAATGCCTTATTATGTTTTTGGGTGTTTTGGTATTGAAAATGATTTTTGAAATGGATTGATTATTTCAATATCTTGAAATGATTTCTTGTGATTGAAAATGAAATATTATTAGGGAAATGTTTATATTTGCAATATTTTATGTGTTATTATTTTTGGTACTTGGAAATATGATGGGTGGTTTAGTGACAAACCAAATGACGGGTGGTGCTCTGATAAACCAAGACAGGTGGTTACATTATAACCTCTAATTCATTGGGTATGGAAGTCGACCATATGGTTATTCCATTTATTGATATGTGTGGAACTTGACCGTATGGTTATTCCATTTAAGTATGTTTATGTCCCAAGTTAACTTTATATGTTATGTGGTCTTTCTATGGGTTTTATGGTAATATTTTGGTTACTAAATGGTAAGAAATGATCTTTTATTCATTGAAGAGTATTTAATACTTCATAAAGGTGAAAATTATTACTAATGATATGGTATTCATGGTTAACTTGTTGTTTTAAAAAACTAACAGTTTTCCTTCTTTGTGTATCCCTTACTGAGCTTTTTATGCTCATCCCATGTTTTTAAAATGTTTTTCACAGGACATAAAGTGTAATAGGGTCAAGGATTGGATCATGGAAAAGTCATGTTGTATAAAACATGGAACTAGACATGAATATTTTTTTCCAAGAGTTTTTTTTATAAAAAAATTGGAAAATTGTAGAAGTGTCCACATGTAATATTAAAGTTGTTATGCTTATGTGATGACCTAATTCTATAAAAATCTAAACCTGAAAATATCCTCAATGTGAATTATTCATTTTATTCAAGATTATGTAATGTTTTAAGGTCGGGTACTTATAGTTGGTATCAGAGGTCGGTTTAGACAACTTTAGGAGTTAGGATATTGTTAAATTAATATCCATAAATTATTTTTAGTTTAATTTATGATTGAAATGATATAGCATTTACAGATTTCCATGTTGCTTCTCCTAAGATATTTCTATGTTCGAAATGGTTTTCCACAGAGGAAACAGAGCAGCTATGATGGGATGAAATCCGGAGGAAGATAGCCTTCCAAATCAGCAACTTGAGGTGGTCAGAATCGGAACTGAATAGTTTGTTGCAGTGATGGCTATAGACACCATGAAATGTGGTCCATGCACTTCTATGAAATTGAAGATGTATTTCCATGTGTCGTGACTGAAAATGACCTCAACTGGTCTTGAAAAGTTCATGGTGCGACACTGATTAAAGTGATGATTTTGGCTTAGTCCTGAAGGTGCCGCCCTAGTCTAGCCAAAACACCATCGACGGGCAAGGTATTTGCGTGCCCAACTTATTTCTCCCAAGGTCACTTATTTTCCTATAAATAGACCCTTGGGGCCCCCATTTGTACCGACAAATTTCCTTGAATCCCAATTGCTGCTCAGGTCACCCTAGTACTTCACCCCAGTCATCCGAAACTTTCAAGGTAGTTCTTCAACACCTTGAGCATATGATTTAAGGGAGGATCTTTGCACGTAAGTCCTTTTAGTGTTTGAAAACCATAACACTTGCGCGCCTAAAGCACCCCACATCCCTAATTCAGAAATACTCATGTGCCTCCCATTCCTCTCACAGGAACTTGAGCGCCACACTTCTTGGATCACCTGTGAATACTCTTGAAGGCTTCATCAAGGTCTCATCCAAGTATTACCATAAATTTTGTTTGTTGCTTAAGTGAACATCATGTCTCCCCATTGTACTTGAGCGACCATACTTGCGCTCCCTTTTCTACTTGGTCTCCCCTCTTTGATTAACTTATTCTCTTCACTCTCTTCAGTTTACAAGCCATCAATCATTCTTCATCTATTCATGGAGTTCTTCTTAATTGTCTCCCTTGTCTGAAAGGGATTATTTTGAGACCTCCACCAAAACCTCCGGACTTATCAAACCTTTGGAAAAGGCACATCAGCATGTCTCCTATTTGGGTTAGTATTTCTGCAGTCATAGGTTTCCCGCATTTGTTTCACAATAGAGTTAGGATTCATGAAATGTATGCGGGTTTGTATATCAGCAGTCCCATGGACCTTTCTCCCAGAAAATGTGCTGGGAAGTTTCCAGTTTGGAGAAGGGTTATTTCATAGCCTCACCTTCCTCAAAGAGGTGTCCTAGAACCTCAGGTCTTTGATAGGGAAGGTACAATTCACTCTTACTTTTCTGCTTTCCTTTTAGGATCAATTTTAGGGCATTCATCCTGGTATAAGCCCCTCACCATCATCCTTTCTTCCTTACGTTGGAACCTTGTCCAATGTAAATAGAACAGAGGGAAGGTACATCGCCTCTCCCTCTTCCTTGGTCGACAAACCCTCTTCCATCAGCGGAGGAGAAAAGGTGTGAAGTGTCATTGTTGAATCTTTCACATCCTCTTATTTCTCACACTGAGCATAAATCACGTGGGCATAAAGATATATGATGGTTACAATATGTTTACAAACACTCATTGGAAGGAACTATAAGAACTCTAATTACTGCTCAAACTAGGATATATAGGATGCTCTTTCCGGGCCCGAGCTCACTGGATATCCTCCTTAAGAATCCAACCCTAATTCCCCCAATTTGGGTATCCACTTTAGGAAATAAGACCCAAATTCAATCCTAAAATCATCAATGAATCCTTTTTAGGAAGTAATACCAAACTCATCTCTCTCATAAGACCATACACTATGATATTTATCGAACTACGTGGGCTTTGATTCCAATTAATATGGGATACGTAAGAAACCTCATTCAGGTTCAAACCCAACACTTCAAATCAACCCTGATCTCCTTGGTCCATATTCCCAATAGGGTCTGATCCTACTTGGAAACCTATATCCTTTCCAAAGTTCCTTGGGCTGCTTCAACATAAGTCCCACACTAAGTTTCAATTAATCACCTTCCACTTAGAGGTCCTTATCACATGACCTTAAAAGGTATGATGTGTCCTATTAAGTGGCACCGAACTATGAGGGTTCTAATTCCTTTCACAAGGATACAAAGGTATCTCATTTTATGAGCATGATCCCAAGATCAAAACAAACCCTCATCTCCCTGGATGAAAATAAATTCCAGAGTGCCCCACTGAGTGGCTTAAATACCAGTATCATCACAACGATTATTAAAAGAATATCTAATCGGTATATTAGAGGATTCCATTGATGGAAAACCTCGAATACATATGGATATTTCCATTAATGAAGAACCTTGAATGCATACTGATAATTCTAAATTTTTCACATGTTAATAAGTGATTGTAAATTCCAAGGGATACTTATGATATACTTGGTAAATTAATAAGGATTCATGAAAATATATTAAATTTACAAAGAGAGTCTCAGAGTGGACAATAATTCCCCCAAAAAGGGTGTGATAAGTCTGAACACCCATCCTCTCGACCAATGCACGTTCTTAAGTATCATAAAGATCAAACTTAACGAATGCCTGCCTTTGAAAAGCAGGCCTCCTTTGGATAAATAATATTTGGAAGTTTCTGGGTCCATAAATAAATCCAATGGAAAATGCCTCAAAATATTGTTTCTTAAAACTAGAACACATGTTTCAAGGAACTATAAAATAAGGGAATAGTTTACTCGAGCTATAAATGGTGGTGGTATCCATGTACGAAATCAGCCAGAACAACCACAGAGGAACATGTCAATAGTGTAGCATTTCAGGAGGTAGCATCCCACATCATTCAGAGGATCATATTACCCTATGCTAGCTGAAGGGTAGATTAAAGCACTGGAGAAGATTTTTTATGTCATGGGGTGTTCAGAACATCAAAAGGTTAGTCTCCTTATTTATCGTTTTGAAGCTGAAGCTGATCATCGATGGTCGATGGTAAAAAATATCAGGGATAGTGAGGATATTGATACTCTTGATTGGGATGAATTCAAATGTATGTTTCTTGAGAAATATTTTCCTAAGGTGTTTCGTCTTAGGATGGGAAACAATTCTTGGAATTGAGGTAGAAGGATGAATCAATGGCTGCTTATGAAGCAAAATTCACTCATCTGGAAAGGTATGCTCCAAATTTCTTCCGGGATCATGATAGTAAGATAAATCAATTTTACTCAGGAATGAAGCCGTGATATCGAAGACCATTAGCATCTCGTGAATTCAAAATCTATGAAAAACCTGTCAGATGTGCCGAGAAGGTAAAAATGGGGTTTTTTGATGAACATGTGTTCTAATAGAGCAAACAAAAGAAGAGGACTAGTTGGCAGGAAAAGGGAACAAATTCATCAAATAATACCTGAGGTAAGAAAATTAAATATCCATCTTGTGAGAAGTTTGGTAAAAATAATCCAGAATAATGTTTTTCAATGTCTGGAAAGTGCTTATGTTGTGGTAAGTCTGGTCATATTGCTCCTAATTGTAAGGAAGATGATTAAGCAAGCAATGAAAAACCAATGGTAAGATGTTTTAAGTGCAATGAAATGGGTTATTAGGAAAATGAGTGTGCAACAAAGAACTCAACTGAGGGAAAGCAGCTGGACTACAAGTAGAAAGGGGTGGTGAAATCCTTTTCAACTACTTTAGCAGATGTTGGGTCATTAAATGAAGTAGTATCAGGTACACTGTTTGTTTTTTCAAATTATGTCAATGCGTTGCTTGATTCATGGTCTACACATTCTTTCATTTTTGATAAGTTTTCTAGTAAATTGGGAATTCCATCTCAAGATATGAATACTGAACTTATGGTAAAAACACCTAGAGGAAATGTTGACACAAACATAAATAATAAGAACCTTCATGTCCTTATGTGTGGAAAAAATATACCTGCAAACCTTTTTGTTTTTCCTCTAGTAGAGTTTGAAGTTATTGGGGTTATGGGTTGGCTTTCTGTTTATCATGATAAGATTGACTACAGATCTAAAGAGGTTTCTTTTCAGAAATAATTTCAGTTTGTGTTCAAGAATGAACCCTAACTTTTGATAATATATCAGGAAGCTGAGAAACTAGTAAAAGATGGAAATGAATGTTACCTTGCACATATTGTTTAAAATAAAGGAAATATCTAGATTAATGATGTTCCAGTTGTAAATGAGTATCTTGATGTTTTTCTTGATGAGTTTCCTGGTATTATACCTGATCAAGAAGTTGAATTTACAGTTGACTTAGTTCTTGATGCTAATCCAATTTCAAAACCCCCTTATCGAATGGCTCAAATTGAACTTTTAGAGTTAAATGATCAATTTCAAGAGTTATTAGATAAAGGTTTCATTCAACCTAGAACATCACAATGCGGTGCTCCTATCTTGTTTGTAAAAAATAATGATGGTTCAATGAGGCTTTGTATTGATTATTGAGAATTGAATAACATCACTGTTAAGAATATATATACATTGCCTCATATTGATGATTTGTTTGATCAGCTCCAGGGAGATCAGTATTTTTTGAAGATTGACTTGAGGTCGGGGTACCATCAGTTGAAAGTAAAGGAATAAGACAGTCCAAAGACTGCATTTCATACTAGATATGGCCATTATGAATTTGTAGCTATGCCTTTTGGGTTAACCAATGCACCTGTTGTATTCATGGATCTTATGAATATAATTTTCCATGAGTTTTTTGATAAGTTTGTGGTTGTTTTTATTGAGTATATTTTGGTTTTTTTCCAAATGTAAATAGTAATATGATTGTTATTTAAGGGTTGTATTGAAAACCATAAAAGAAAATAAACTGTTTGGGAAATTCAGAAAGTGTGAGTTTTGGTTACAACAAATTTAATTCCTTGGTCACATTGTTTCAAAAAATGGAATAACTATTGGTCCTGCTAAAACAAAAGTTGTTGAATAATGTCCAAGACTGAAAAATACTATCGAGATCCATAGTTTTCTTGGTTTGGAAGGTTATTAAGAGAGGTTTGTTGAAAACATTTCCCAGTTATAAAGCTCACTGAGTAAGTTAACTCAAAAGGGTGTTAAGTTCTTTTGGACAAAAGAATGTGATGAATATTTTCATGAATTGAAAATAATATTGGTGAATACTTATGTTTTGGCATTACCTTCAATAGATGGTGAATTTGTTATCTACAGTGATGATTTTTTAAAAGGACTTGGTTGTGTCCTTATGGAAAATAATTAGGTAATTGATTATGCTTCACATCAATTGACACCTCATGAGTTAAATTACCCTACACATGATTTGGAATTAGCTAATATTGTGTTTTCTTTAAAAATTTGGTGGAATCATCCGTATGGATTAAAATGTAAAATATATACTGACCACAAAAGTTTGAAGTTTATATTCACTCAAAAATAATTAAACATGAGATGGAGGAGATGGTTGGAATTAATAAAGGATTATGATTGCACGGTCCATTACTATCTAGGAAAGGCAAATAAAGTTGTTTATGCTTTGAGTTGAAAAAGTAATGCTACATTAACCATGTTACGATTGGAACGAGATCCCCTAGTTTTTGATTTGATGAACTTTGTCATAGAAGTTGTTGGTGTAGGAAATTAATCTATTTTCTTTCAGGTGTTAGTGAATTCATCTCTATCAGACAGAATAAACCAAGTGCAAAAAGAAGACAGTGAGTTATAGAAAAAGGTATATTTCATTTAGAAGAGTAAGTTTCCTAAATTTAACATTGATAATTATTGTGTTTTGAGGTTTCGGAAAAGATTGTGTGTGCCTTGAGAGTCATAGTTGAGGAATGATTTTTTATTTTAATCTTATAGTTCTCCATTTTCAGTTCATCCTGGCAGTACTAAGATGTACGGAGATCTTCGAGAGTATTACAGGTGGGATGGAATGAAAAGAGATATTGTTGACTTTACTATGAAGTGTTTGACTTGTCAACTGGTTAAAGCAGAGCAGAAGTTACTGAAGGGAATGCTTCAGTATTTACCAGTGCTAGAGTGGAAATGGGAAAATATATCTATGGAATTCATTGTGGGATTAACAAATACATCTCTAGGTAATAATGAAATTAGGTTTATTGTTGATCGATTGACTAAATCTATTAATTTCCTTCCTATTTGAGATACTTTGTCTATAGATCAACTTTCTCGGTTTTATGTTAAAGAAATAGTCTGGTTACATGGAGTTCCCCTCTCGATTGTATCTGATCGTGATCCCAGGTTTACATCTGACTTTTGGAAAGGCCTTCAGAATTTGTTGGGTACTGAATTAAATTTTAGTACAACTTTTCATTGGCAATCAGATGGATAGTCAGAATGAAAAATTCAGACTTTGGAGGATACGTTATGTGCTTTCTCAATGGATTACCAGGGAAGTTGGGACCAACATATTTCTTTGGTTGAATTTTCATATAATAACAGTTTTCATTCCAATATATAGATGGATCCATTTGAGTCATTATATGGGAAGCAATGTCAAACTCCATCTTTTTGGGATGAATTAGGTGAAAGGAAACTGTTGGGACAGTAAAGTGAACAATATCTCTTTTAATCCCAGAGGTAGTTCGGTTTGAAGAGAATCTATCTTATGAGGAATAACCAATCCAGATTCATGACCGAAGAGAGAAAGTGTTGAAGAATAAGGTAATTCATCAAGTAAAGTTTTTTTGGAAAAACCATATGGTTGAAGAGGCAATGTGGGAATCTGAAAATGCTATGAGGGATAAATACCCCCACTTATTTTATAGGTGAAAAAAATGACGAGGATGCAATTTCCAAAATGGGGGAAAGATGTAACATCCCAGGTTAATAAAGAATAATAAATTATCATATTTATTAATATTTGTGAATTAAATATTAATTTTACTTTAAATAGGATGATATGTTCGATGCATTACCCTATACGCAACAACAGGTTTCTTCGAAATCTTACATTGTACGCTAATAATATAATAATAATATTTTAAATGATAGTTAATGCCTAGTCATTGTATTGGAAGGAATGAATAGAACTACCTATAATATAATTATATATATTTGTTAAATTTTTTTACCTTTATCCAATAAAATTTAGAGGCTTAAAATGTGAATGAATCCAATTTTAAGCATAAATACTCTAATATTCTTTAAAAGGTTGATTTACCACCTTTTAATGGAGAACCATATTTTAATATAGTTTTGGTCACTTTTATATGTTCTATTTGAAAAAATAAATTTCTTCTTTAGAATCGGGACATCAAAATTTACTTCGGATGAAATTTTAATATTTTTTTGATAAAATCCATTTTAATGAATAGTTAAAAATGCTATATTTTAATTCAAAACATCCTTTTAATCTAATTTATTTATAAAGTTAGATTATATTTTTAATTTTTTTAAAGTGTGATTATATTATATTTTTACTATTTAATCAAATGTTGGTCATTAGAAGTTATATCACATTGAAATTGGACATAAATAAGTGTCTATCTTTTGATTGTTATTATTTCTTAAAAACACGCTTTTTGTTTTGACAGAAAAAATTAATTTTAAATTAATTTCTGCCACTTCTATGTTTGGAATTTGGAAAATTGGATTCCATATTTTGAATCATGTGGTCCAAATTATGTAAATAGGTAACTTTTATTTTTATACATTATGAATATTTACATCAGTAAAAATTTTATTTACCATGGTTAAAGGGTAAATCTGGTAAATAATGGTAAAGAAATATTATTATAATAATATTAAATTTTTCTAACATGTTTGATAATCCTATTGTTTGATACATTTCCGACCATGGGCATACTTGGGCCTATTTTGGGACCCCATGGAGCCACTTGAGAGTGATAATGACACTTTATTTTAATTAACTTAAAGTAAAGGCAAAAATTACATAAACAAATATCTTTTAGTAAATCAATTTTCACATGGGGTTATATAAGTTATATTCTAGACTATAAATATTCATTAGAATGATAAAAATATTTCCTACATCATGGTATTTTTTTATAATTTTTATACATCAAAAAAATAAAATTATTTATAACACAATAATGATGTAGTGTTTACCTCATTAATGAATGATTTAAATAAATAAGATTATAAATACTAAAACAATATCCAAAACCGGTCCAATTCTTATTGAAGGATTTTATTTAAAATATGAGTCATCTTATATTTGAATTTAATTATTTTTGGACCTTTTGAAACATAATATAATTTTATAATAAAATAATTGTTTCAAACATTCCTAAAGGGACCCTCCTCCCCCTTATAAAAGGACACCACTTCAAACCCATTCCCCACACCTCTAAAGCCCCCTGGATCATCAAAACTCTGCCTAAATAATCTCCACACATCCCTATAATTCTCCAATAATCCTTAAATTAAGCATAAGTAACTTCAGGTAAACCTTTTGGTTTAAACCAAAGGGGGATACCTGATTTAAAGGTAACATCCTCTTTTAAGTTCTTTTATTTTATTTTACTTCTCCAACCCCCTAAACTCTATTTATTCATTTATTTTATAAAAACACCAGTATCCTAAATAAAATAGGTTTTTTTATGAGAAGTATTTGAACTAAAATTACACACACCTCCATCTAATGGGTAAATAACATATTGTTTTTGTGTACGTTGAACTACTACCTCATGAAATGATGATTGTTCAATTATCCCCAACCCCCTCTCATGGTGGCCATTATGATGGAACTGTATTTATATGTGATATATATTATATTTATACTATCTTTGTGCTTCTGTATTTTTCATTTATACCATACCTTTATGGTTTCCATTATGGGTAAACACAATAATTGAATTTGAGGAAGTGCGGACTACCTCCCCCTCAAAGTGATATGACTCGTTCATGCCTTATGTGGGACATATAAATGATGGAGTTAATGAAATTATATATGATATTAGACAATAATTATAATATAACTATGTATAATTATGTTTTCATTCCATTAAAATATGAAATAGAAATGAAAGTAGTGTGCATGCGTACGTACAGCTTACAGTCTTCATGAACGGTGCATTTCATTTCTTATCTCCAAATGTTATGCACTATTATAAATAAATATATATACTGAATATATATGATATATATGATACATATGATATATATGATATCTAAATCATGAATATTATTATGGAGATAATGGATTTTCGACCACATGAACAATTTATAATTATAACAAATTCATTTTAACTCAAGTTCTGAACATCGAAAAAATGTCCAATATGAACTCAAAAAATTAACTAATTGTTATAGAAAGGTAATAAGTGATATAAAAGGAATAATAAAATTGAAAAAGGTTATTAATCAAGTAGAAATTAACTTAATTTTATTATTCCGGAAATTAAAGAATGAAGAGGTGAAGTTAGACACGATGTAAGGGACTTCGTCTCAATCTCCATTCATTGAGGCATATTTTTATTTATACACAACTTTATTTTATACGGTGTATAAACTCATTTGACTTTTCATTTCATTAAAAAAAATATTTTTTTATGAAGTGTCTTACTAAATGATAAAATTAATATATTTAACATTTGTGGCGACAATGACCTCTATGCCACTGTAATCGTTATTTGGATTCCTCTATAAGCCAGAACGTTTTTAATGAAAAAGGAAGCCCCTTATTCTGTTTTTTGGGTGTCTTGGTATTGAAAATTATTTTGAAATGGATTTATTATTTCAATATCTTGAAATTATTTATTCTTATTTCAAATGAAATTTTATTAGGGAAATGTTTATATTTTCAATATTTTATGTTTTATGATTTCTGGTACTTGGAAATTTAACGGCTGGTTAAGTGATAAAACAAATGATTGGTGGTGTCGTGATAAACTAGGATGGTTGGTTACATTATAACCTCTAATGCATTGGGTGTTGAAGTCAGTTGTATGGCTATTTCATTTATTGATATGTGTGTAAGTCAACCATATGGTTATTCCATTTAAGTATTTTTATGTCCCAAGTTACCTTTATATGTTACGTGGTTTTTCTATAGGTTTTATGGTAATCTTTTGGTTACAAAATGGTACACAAAGATATTTTATTCAGTAAAGAGTATTTACTACTTCATAAAGGTGAAAAGTATTACTTATGATTGGGTATTCATGGTTTACTTGTTGTTTTGAAAAATTAATAGTTTTCCTTCTTTGTGTATCCCTTACTGATATTTTCATGCTCATCCCGTGTTTTTGAAATGTTTTTCACAGGACATAAAGTGGAATAGGTTCAAGGATGGGATCAAATAAAAGTCATGCTATCTAAAACAAGGAACTATACATGAATATTTTTTTTCAAAGAGTTTCTATTTTATAAAAAATGGAAACTTAGTAGAAGTGTCTACATGTAATATTCAAGTTGTTATGCTTATGTTATGACCTAATTCTCTAAAACTCTAAACCTGAAAAGTTCCTAAATGTGAATTATTCATTTAATTCAAGATTATGTAATGTTTTAAGGCTGGGTCCTTATAAATATAATCCTAAAGGACCGATTAGTTTAGTAGTCTTTCATAGCTATATACATGCATAATACCCATTTTACATTGGGAATAAAATATAACACATTATAAATTTAAAATTCATGCATCCTTGAAACTCATTTAAATATTTCTTATTCATATCAGGAGAAAAGGAAACAAATAAGGGTGAGATCAAATACTCAGTAAGGGTTACATACAACATAATATGACTTGATTAAAAAAGTAATAATCAATATTTTTTATAGTGGTTAACTGAAAAAATGTGTTATTTAATCAATAATTTGAGAAAAAACTTAATCTATGGATAATATCAATGAAAAAATTTAATGTATAATAATAACTAAATTCACATTGAATGAAATGATTAATATTGGGTGTCAAGATATCATACATGATAATATCTATATCATTAAGACCTTACACCAATATAGTTTAATTGATGGGTTGGTATACACCAAAACCCATTTAATTTGTCCAACTGATTTGTCTCATGAGAACTATCAATCCAATAATGGGCTATCTATAACTGGGATCCATCTTTCACTGCATTTCCAATGCATTCTTTGTATATTGAATGATTTATTAAATTCATAAATAATATGAATAATTCATATATATATATATATATATTGAGTAAGGAATATGGATTTTTATGATTTTCCTTAGTAAAAAAAAATTCATATTAAAACATTATACTTAAAAATAATATACAATTTAGGAAATAATCATATCTATGATAAAAAATATGGATATTTGAGATAAATGTAATATACAATGATCATAAGAAATTGAATGTTTCAATAGAAGGTTGAAGACCACAAAATTAATAAGTGATAAGAGATAACGATAAGTTCATCAAAAATATAGGTTCTGTAATAAAATCATGACCTTTGTAAAAATAAAGAAAATGGAAGTAAAATGTTAAACTTATCTTTAAAGTGCCCGGATCAGTGTGAATCACTAAGAGGGGGTGGGATGAATCAGTGTTCCCTTTTAATATTTTTACAAATTTATTCTTTTCAATTAAACCTCTATGGAAGGTTAAAGCCTCTATTTACTCTTCCTATGCCTCTCAGCCTTACCTCGAATGGTTCGGTAAATGTAAAGGCACTAAACACGAGGATTTATAAGGTTCATTTCAAATACCTACTCCTTGATATATTGGTTATTCTTCCCAACATAGATTCTCCACTATAATTAGGAGAGTAATTACAATGGTCGATATAGAGTCCCACTGTATCTCTCCTGAGTCCAACAGGAGGTTCTTTGTACTACTTCCCACAGTGCTACCGGAGTCCCATTGGCCTGCTTCAGAGTCCCACTGAAGACTTATTCTCCCCCCTAAATCTCACTGGGGTCCTCTAGCTCTCAAGTCACATGGGAAGCTTCTTTATTTTAGTTCTTTCTTGATTCATTGTAGATGATATTTTTCTCCCTCCACACAGGAATTATGAATCACACTTCCTTGTGTATCTCTTCAAGAATCTTGAACATCCTTTTTGTAAGTTCTATTGGCCTTTATTAATAACTCTGATCACTTTTGATGATCAGTTCTCAGTCTCAACAATGCTCAGGAAATTCTTTCTTCTTCTTATGAAGATCTGGCCTCACTAAGAAGTGTCCCAATTGTGCACACAACTTCTTCAAGAATATAATATGCAAAATGATCTTGCACAATATAAATATTTTATTTCTTATTAGATTATCAAATACCGTCAACTCAGATATCAAATATTCTTTAAATTATTTCTGGCTTCAGTCTCAGTTCAGCTTCACTTCATGCTTGGATTGCATGGAATCCAAACTTTTTGTTTTGGGATATCTCAGTTACTTATAATACATGCATGTGTTTATGCATTATTTCATGAATTCATAATATGCTTCTTGTAAACCTGAACACACATTGTGAACATGAATCAATGGTTTAGGATTAGTGAGTGTATTTCATGCATATGCATGAACTTCCTTCTTAGTGCATCTCACTTTCTTCTTATTCAATGGACACACTTCCTTCTTATTTGGTTATTTGCACACACACACTTTTTCTTTTTTAATTGGAGTTCAATTATATGTGTGTTTCCTCATACCCGAATGGGTATATTCATTTTTTTCTACTTTCTTTCTAAGTATTTCTTCTTCACATGAACACACACACACACACACACACACACTGTATTTTATGTTCTTTGCATGAAAATTAACTCTACCATTCATGCACTATTAGTTTTCATCTTTTTTCACACACAAACCAAATGGGTATATTGATGGTGTGTGTGTGTGAGTTTTACTTCTTCTTCAAGGGTAGTGTATGTATACACTATCTCTTTATGAACTATTCTTCTTCTCTTTGTGAAACCAAGGGTTCACGAGTCCTTCTTCATGCAAACCAGAGGTCACGATTATTATTTTTCGTGAAAACCAGGGAGAACGGGTTCTTACTTATTCTTGACTATCTCGAGTATTTCTCAATCACAAATGCACGAACCAAGATGGTATCATAATTATGTATGTCTCGCAAAAACAGGTAAGGTGCAACACACTGTTCTCATTTGGTCTCACAACCCATATTCTTCACAAGACAGGATGGGGGTTTATTAAAATGATTGCATGTTTGTGGTTCCCTTTTCCTAGAAGGTAAAGATTATTCTTCTTCATGAGGAACTTTCAAGAGTTCATTACACTTGTTGAACGCCTATGAGACTTCCTATTCGCTTATCAAGACTGCGCGGAAACTCTCGGTGCTCTATTTTTCAGAAAAGAATAGCTTTCTCAATATATTCAACAATGATTCTTGGATTGGTGATCCTCTACTTATAAAAGAGGTTTGGATTAGTTGTGCATTCAAATTCAAGTGAGATTCCATGATATTCAAATGTTTTCATACCCATGATCTTCGGTTTGAATATTTCAAATGTGGGATAAAAGATATGCTGAGTCTCTTGATTTTTTTTTCAACACGACTCCTTTTTTGGTGATATCCTCACATGCATGGGTCTTCGAATGCATGAAAATATGCTCCTGAATGTGTCGATTATCCTGACGTGGCCATGCAACTCTGTTTTCTTCATCCAAGTTTGAATTATTTATATCGATGCCTGCATTTAAACATAGTTTCATGCATGGTATCGTGTAGCTTAGTCAATCGTAATGAACGGATGTACGAGCTTCAGCGGTGGTCAGAGTTCGATCAAGGAGGTGCGGGGGATTATCCAGTGCACTGGTTTACGTTGAGTGGCCACAGGTGTATAGAGGTTGAAGAAAACTTTATGAAGGAGTTCAGACGGTCCCATTTTAATAATTTAATGTGTAGGATTGATGTACATCCACGATTAAATGATCAGATGTGGAACTAATCGAATGGTTGAGCCAGATGCGGGATAAGATGAGCGGCCACGATTAGTTATGCGTTTTTAAAATTATATCCCACATCCAAACACACCGCGGTCTTCAGATTCTTTAAATAAAAAGCCACGAAAATCCTGGCTCAGAATTATCCTTCACTATCTCCTAGTGCCGCCCTGCACCGGTGTTCTGCGGGCACGCTTCTGCGCCCACTCTTGACTCTTCGGGCATTCTCCTAGAACCCACTATGCACACTCGACCACACAGTTTGATCATCATGCATGCTCTTTTGGGCTTATACATGGCCCACGCTCATGTTCCTCATGCGGGAAGTCTTCGAGGCCTTCCTCTTGGGCGTGGTAGACCCTCGGGTCTCGTATATGCCATGGGGAGGGCTTCACCTAGCCTGCATGGTTGGCCCATTTTTTGTAAAAGGCACAAAACAAATATACCTTCTTAAAAAAAATTATAACCATGATGATATTCCATCTTTAAATACCAAGCCCCTTCTTCATTATCTCTAGAATTCCAAATCACCAAACATGTTCTCTTCTTCATCTATTCTTTTTGGAATGATAATTCCAAAGATCTTCCCCAAAACATCATCACTATTTTAATAAGATCATGAATCCCAAAGATTTTTAATACGCTCCTTTGATCCAATCATGGATGATGCATGAATCATTTCTTCATTCCATGTTCATTAAACCATAATGTATGGTCTTCAATTTTGTAATGAGTGATGTGTTCTCTTTGAACACATGTCTTGGACTTTGAGGATCAGGTCGAGTAGTCATCTGATTTTTTTCACTATCTTCTTATATAATCAAAGTGGGATATTGACTGAATTACTAACATCACTTTAAGAATCACCACTTAAATCATTGAAACAACTTCCATCATCACCTTTTCATACACATATTGACAACTTATTGACACTTGACTCCTTATTTTTTTTAAAAAAACCATGCTCAACAATCTCCACCTTTGTATTTTGTTGTCAATATAACTTAAGAAAACTTTGAATGGGTCAATATGTGTGCCAATATTTTCTCCCTCTTATTGTAAACCAAATGAAAAGGTGTAGTTGGTTCTGTTCAAAACATGTTCTCCTCCCTTTGAAAAATATCTTCTTGAAAATTTCTATGAGATGGATGATGTCACATGGTTTACATAGAAAATAGCCTTTAGTAAATCAAAACTTAGTTTAATTTGGGATAACCTAGTATAGAAAACAAGAGTGATATAACCAAGGTTTTAAATGTTATCCATAAAAAACCCATTTGGGTGGAATCATGCTCAGAATGTATCAACTCTTATCTAAGGGGTTGGAAATAGTCATATTTATAAATGAAATGCTAAATTCTACACATACATCACCAAACATGTTAAAAAGTTCAAGTGAAAAGTTAAATCTCCCCCTTTCATCCCATCTTTTCATTAATCAAGCACTCCCCCTTAATTGACATGATAAATAAAATTAATAACATGGGATGAAAGTTTGATTGGAATACCTAAAGTTTCAACTTATTGAGATGATATGAATTTCAAGGTTTGTCATGACATAATCCTTGATATCATATCCTTCTTGTTTGTTCCCCCTCAAGGGATGCACTCCCTTTGAATTACCATGGTGTAGAATATCATAAAATAAGCATGAAGATATGCATGTAGATAATTTTCCACTGTGTATCACTTCAAGTGATTATCAAATCATGAATAATGAGTCCAAATTGTTGTTATCCACTATTTTCATCCAATTGTAATCTTGAGGATGACCTTAACCTTTAATTCCTTGAAATGTAAGCACGTGCGTATAAAAATATATAAGGGAATAAGATGGAACACTTGTGAGATTCTTAATAGAAGCATTGGTGATGGGAATTCTCTCCTAACCCAAGCACTCCATTACTTACAGCTCTAAAGTGTCTAGTAATCTTCATCTAGATGTCTCCTCTCTATTTTGAATTTTTATTTTGCATGGTCTGCATGGATTCTTTACATTCTTTCACCTTTAACCTGTGTGGATTTTTTGTCTTTACTTCTATCTGTAGTGAAGTTTCTTTTACTGGTGAATGTTTTTCAGTTTTCTCCATTAAGCCTGTAAAAACAACTAAACATTTTTTTTCATGATTTCCAGCCTTCTTGAACCTTCCACAAAATACTTTTGAGACACTTGGGTTGTCATTTGTTGAAAAGATATCATGAAATTAGAATTCTTCTTCATGTGGAATGATCTATTTTCCTTTTTTCTTATTCTTTAACTAGTAATTAATTTTCAACTTTTTTTAGTTTTCTAGAAATTTTCAATTGATTAGGATATATTACTAGATGCTCCTTCATGGAATTTTCTGTCTTGGAGCTTCCACATGGCTTCTTCAATGTTTTCAATTTACCTTTCTAAGGTAACTTATCAAAATTATCTTCAAGAATGTCTTCAATCAATCATGTCTTCTTCTGAATTGATTCTCCTTTTTATTTGATATTACTTACATTCATTTACATGGATTATTTGTATTGATCCATAGTATGTGCTTTCTTTCCACATTAGTGGCATATTTTCTTTATTGAGATGAAATTATTAAAATCCATCTTATACTTCTTCTTGGGAATAGTTTGTTTCATAATTTTCTTGACTTTAGTGTTTTTCATATTCGTAATAGAATAATTTTCAACTCTTTTTCCTTTCTCCAACATTTGTAGTGGTCTATGATTCTTATAAACATATGCATGATGCATGGTGGGACTAAACTGACATTCATGATAACTATTACCACTTATATTTCATGCATCACAGAAGTCTTCAAGATATTTAAATCAGTTATTAGTAGACATATTCTCTTTTATTTGTGCATTATTCCTTAGCATTGCAGGTTTCTTCATTTCATTACATATACTTTCCCTGAATGTATTCCTTTCACAATTTTCATATGCTAACATATTATGCTAGCAATCATTGTCCTGATTCCCAAACATCCAACAACACCAACAATAGCCAACAAATCTCCTTCTATTACTTGTAGTATCAGTATGGCTAAATTCAGTGCTTTTTTGTTTTAGTAATTGTACTTCTTTATTTGGAGAATCCATTTGGGAGTTCTTCTTCTTAACCATCCCTGTAACCATCCTTGTTGTTTCTATGGATGTATTAACATTTTTATCAATCCACATCTTCCCAGATTTTAGCTTTGAACCCGTACTTGCAGATGCAACTGCATTCGTAGAAATAGAAATAACTGGGTTGTGGGAAAACTTCTTCTTGGAGGATGTTTCTATTGGATTAGAGGATGATCTGATGTTCCTTTTGAAATCATATTATGCAATTCAAACTAGAGTGGCAGTATATCTTCTTTCAGCTATTTGGGAAGTTCCATCATAGAGTTATGGTTTATTCTTCAATTTCACATCTAGCTCTAAACACTTCATGTTGAGGGAGTTCTTCTCATCCTCAACTAATCTCACCTTGCTTTCCCAATTCTACTTGAGCTTTATCATTTTTTCTTCATGCATATTTTTTAATTGTTTCAAAGAGATGTCATGTTCTTTTACCTTGTTGGCTCTATCTTCTAGTTGAGAGGCTCTGACAACCATATAGACTTTGCAATTTTTCAAATGCATGGAAATATTCTACAAATAAAATTTCAATGAATTATTTCTTAAAAATAATTCCCTACAATTCTTCAGTAACATGAGAATGTCTTTCATTGAAAATAGAAATTGTTTTTCTTTTCCTTCACTAGTTTTGTGAGAGTGTTGGATATGCCAACCCTTTTAGCCAATGCCTCTTCCACGGCATCTTCTTCTTCTTCCAACTATAATTTTTCATCTTGAAGAGTACTAATGCTTGCAGAAATGTGTATTTCCACTTCTTTAGGGACTTTCTTCAAATGATATTTGAGTACAGTCTGAAGATCACTAATTGATCTATCATCATCATAGCTTGAGAAGGCTTTATCAGAAGAGTCGTAATAATAAAAGGAATTATCACATGTTGTACCTTTCATATTACATTCAGTAGAAGGTGTCTCCCCATTAGTAGTAAGATTCTTCCTTATCTTACTGGCCTATTTCTTATTTCTATTCTTATGAGTCTTGGAAGATATATCCATTTGATTTTTTTCACTCATCTCCTCAAATATACACTTCATAAAGACTCCCTTGGATCTTTTAGAGGTAACCAAGCTTATATACCAATTGAAGTGCCTGAATCAGTTTGAATCACAGAGAGGGGGATGGGTGATCCAGTGATCCCTTTAAATATTTTTACTAATGGATTATTTTCAATTAAACCTATATAGATAGTTAAAGCCTTGATCTACTCTTCTTATGTCTCTCAGCCTTACCTCAAATAGTTTAGTAAATATAAAGGCAATGAACACAAGGATTTACACGGTTCAGTTCAAAGACCAACTTCTTGCTATGTTAGTTATTTTCCCCAACACAGATTCTCCACTATAATTTAGTGAGTAATTAAAATGTTCAATACAGAGTCCCAATGTATCTCTCATGATTCCCACATGGGTCTTATAGCTCTCGAGTCACATGAGCAGCTTCCTTCTTTAATTTCTTGCTTGATTCATTATAGATGATCTTCTGCTCTCTCCACATAGGATTGCTAAATCACACTTGCTTGTGTATCTCTTAAAGAATCTTCAATATCCTTTGGTAAGGTCTATTGTCCTTTCTCAATAACTATGCTCACACTTCCTGATCAGTTCTCAATATAAACAATGCTCAGGCAATTCGTTCTTCTTATGATAAAGACATGGATACACTATGATGTGTTCCAATGCTGCAAAAAACTTCTTCAAGAATATAATATGCAAGAATGATCTTGCATAATATCAGTACTGTCTTTATTCTTTGATTCACAAATATTTTCAACTCAGATATCAAATATTCTTTAAATTATATATGGATTTAGTCTAAGTTCATCTACACTTTATTTATAGATTTCATGGCATCCAAACATCTTGTTTTTGGATATCTCGATTAATTCTCATATGTGCATGTGTTTATGCATGATTTCATGCATACATAATAATATGCATGTAAACATGAACACACACTCTTCACTTGAATCAATGGTTTGGGTTCAATGTGTGTATGTCATGAATATGCATGCAATTCCTTCTTAGTGCATCTCACTTTCTTCTTCCTCGATGCACACACTTCCTTATTATTTGGTTATTTGCACAAACACACTTTTTCTTTTTAATTGGAGTTCAATTATATGTGTGTTTCCTTATACCCTAATGTGTGTATTTATTTATTTGGTTTCTCTGTTCCTTCTTACTCTTTATTCTTCACATGTGAACACACACACACACACTGTATTTTATGTTATTTGCATACATATTAACTCCACCATGCATGTACTCTTATTTTTATTCTTATTTCACACACAAACCAAATGGTTATATGGATGGTGTGTGTCTGAGTTTTCATTCTTCTTCAAAGGATGTGTATGTATACACAATCCCTTTATGAACTATCCTTCTTCTCTTCATGAAACCAAGGGTTTACGAGTTCTTATTCTTCATGAAAATCGGAGGGCATGGTTCTTCTTCTTCTTAGAAACTAGGGAGCACGGGTTATTCCTTCTTCTCGACTGTCTTAAGGATTTATAAACCAAAAATGCATGAACCAAGATGTTATTGTGGTTATGGATGTGTCTCACAAACAGGTAAGGTGCAACACATGGTTCTTGATTGGTTTTACAAACCAAATTCTCCACACGACACGATGAGGTTTCGTTAAACCGATCACGTGTATATGGTTCCCTTCACATAGAAGGTGTGTATTATTCTTCTTCATGAGGATGTTTCAAGAGTGAATTGAACTATTTGAATGCTTTCAGGACTTATCCTTTGTGTATTAAGGTTGTGTAGAAACTCTCAGTGCTTTGTTTTTCAGAAAACTGGAGCTTTCTCAATATCTTCAATAACACTTCTCAGTTAGTTGATCCTCTATTTATAGGTGAGGTTTGGATCACTTTTAAATTCAAATATGCATAAGATTACATGGTATTAAAATATTTTAATACTTGTGATATTCAGTTTGAATATTTGAAACATGTGACAAAAGATATGCTGAGTCTCTCGATTTATTTTTGTTCAATGTGGCACATTATTTTTCGGTTATATCCTCACATGCATGGGTGTTTGAATGCATGAAAATCTTCTCCATAATGCATTTAGCATCCTAATATGGCCTCACAACTCTATTTTTTTCATCCAAGTTCCACTTCTTTATATCAATGCATGCATGAAAACATTGATTCATGCATGGTATTGTGTAGCTTTGTTGATCATAATGCATGGATGTATGAGCTTCAACAGTAAACAGAGTTTGATTAAGGAGGTGCAGGGGGATTCTCTGGTGCACTGGTTCACGTCAGGTGTCCATGAGTGTCCATAGGTTCAAGAAAACTTGGTGAATAAGATAGGATGGTCCCAGTTTAATCATGAAGGGCATGGGATTGATGGGAATCCATGATTAAACATTCAGATGTCACGCTAATCGAACGGTTGAGCAAGTCACAGGATGAGATGAGAGGCCAGGATTAGTTCCACATTTTTAAAATGTTGTCCCACATCGAAAAGTGATGTGGTTTGTAGCTTCTTTAAATAACAAGCCATGGAAATATTAGATTAGAATTCTCCTTCCCCCTCTCCCGGTGCCGCCCACACCGGTGTTCTGTGGGTGCACTTCTACACCCACTCTTGACTCCTCAGGCGCGCTCTGGGTGCCCACTATACACACCCGACTGCATAGGTTGATCATTGTGCATGATTCTGTTGTCTTATACACAGCCTTAACTTCTGTGCCTCATGCAGGCAGGCTTCGAGGCCTTCCTCTTGGGCGCGGTAGCCCCTCAGGTCCCACATATTCCTTGGGGAGGGATTCATCTGGCCTTGCATGGTTAGACCATTTTTTGGAAAAGGCACAAAACTAACATACATTGTTAAAAACAAAGCATAACCAAGATGATATTCCATATTTAAATTCCAATCCCCTTCTTAATTATCTGTAAAATTCCAAACCACTAACCATATACTCTTCTTCTTATATGTTTTTGGAATGAGAATTCCAAAGATCTTCTCCAAAACATCATCACTCTTCTCTTAAGATCTTGAATCCCAAATATCTTCAATACGTTCCTTTGATTCAATCATGGATAATGCATGGACCATTTCTTCATTCCTTGTGCATTAAATCATAATTAATGGTCTTCAATGTTGTAACGAGTGATGTGTTCTCTTTAAACACATGTCTTGGACTTTGAGGATCAGCTCAAGAAATAGTCTGATTTTTTTCACCATCTTCTTCCATAATCAAAGTGGGATATTGACTAAATTACTAACATAATTTTAAGAATCACCACTTCAATCATTGGCACAACTTCCATCATCACCTTTCCATACACATATTGAAATCTTATTAACACTTGACTCCTTATTGAAAACAAATTAAACACCATGATCTATAACATTTCATTATATATTTTTATTTGTAAAAAAATTTAATATTTTTAGAATAATATAAATATCATAAAATGGTTATAGCGGTGGGGAAGTCAGATAACACTATATATGTTAAAAATATTCCATTTAACTTTTTATAAGTAAAGTGAAAAATGAGAATTTTTTAAAACACTAGAATGATTTATTTAAAACCTTTTAAGTAGTATAACTTAAAATTTCCTTGATGAATAATTTGAGTGATAAAAATGACTTTTTTAAAACAATTTTGATAAATATGGACATGGAAGAAAAATATATACGATTAAAAGAGAAATAAAATTTGTTTTTCTTTTAAACATTTATTTTGTTGATTCATGTGAAAAACAAAGGAAAAGTTTTAAGAAAATATGAAACACCTTAAATATTTAGTTGATAAGAAAGTAGATAGATTTTATGAAGGATGTATTTTAATATTACATTAATAAAAAATAAGACAATCTCAAAAAATTGAGATTTTAAAATAAATCCTTACCTATTTGGTAACTTTTAATTTATAACACCTCGAAAGAATAGATATTAATTAAAATATTAATCATCATGAATAAATAGGTATTCATGTTAAATATATCTAGTTGAAAATATATACCCCACATAAAATTAAATAGGTTCATAATATCAAATATGTCTCAATAGACAGGAAATTGAGAAAATCACATATAAAGATCGTATCATTTAAGTGAAAATTAATAAATGGAGTGCTTATATGTAAAGAAATATAAATTCAAAAAAAAAGTGTAAATACAACATAAATCAAACAAATATCATTTCACACATAGTCTTATCATAGAATAATCAATGAATAAGAAATATATATAATGTACCCAACATGGTTCTCCCTCAAGTGACCAAGTTGGGTAGCTACATGACCTCAAGTGGGCCTCCCCATATGAAAAATGATACCAACTAGTAGTCAGGGTGTAAGAAATATAGTGGGTAGACTTTACCCTTTGGTACAGAATAAAAAATACAGTGGAATAATATGAATAATGATAGAGTAACATAAATATCAAAAATAATATAAATAAATATAAAATCATAGTAGAATAAAGGAAAAATAAAAATAATCCAATAAAAATGGAAACAAGTAATGATAGGTTGAAAGTATATAAATTTTATGATTAATGTTATATAATCAAATTCTAAAATCCTTGAAAAAACATTATTCCAAACCTTAGTCCTGAATCCCAAGTCAGTCCCATCCCTAAGGCCCAACCCATCCAGCATGAATCAATATAGGGACCTTTTCCCTTGTCCAAACCTATATCCATGAAACTGGTGACATCACACCTCATGAGGCCGTAATTAATCCATCAGACATTATGTCAATAATACCACATAAATCTTGATCATATGGCGTAAAATCTCATTTCATGATGTAAACCTAGTTTATGGATTTCCCCATCACTTTTATGAATTAATTATATTTTATAGGTTCGGTTCCAAGAATTAATTTCATAAATTAATTATTCACAAAGAAAATATATATTATAGACTGAAGCTAGTCCTCCTACTACAGTACCTCCAAAAAATATAATCCTACTGGATCGAGGCTCGATTTCAAGGGTTCAAACAAAACACAACCAAATCATTGGAGGGTTACCAAAAATTTAAGAGGGGTGTACCTAGAAAAATATGGGATCTTATAACCTCCCCACTATATAATATCTCCTCTCTAAACTGCTTCAATCATCATTTTGGGGGTATCAATAAATAATTCAGGCCACTGCATCTACATATCAAATTCCATCTCCCATGTATCCTATTTTACACACCCTTTCTTCCACTGTAATCACACTAAACACTACTACAAAAACGGCCTATATCAGCGCTCAAAATGGGCTTTAACAGTGCTAAAAAAGCGTTGTAATGCTCAGCGCTAATATAGGGGGGGGTCCCTTTTATCAGCGCTCTGAAAAGCGCTGATAAAGGCTACTTTTATCAGCGCTAAAAAAAGCCCTGATAAACGACCCATTTATCAGCGCTGATAAAGGTCAAAAAAATTAAAAAAAAATAAATAATTCGGGGAGTGCTTTTATCAGCGCTTGACACCCCCTTTATCAATGCTAGGAGGTCTCCCACATGCTTCCATTTTTTTGCATCCTCATACGCATGCACCGCCTTCGCTTCCACCTGAACTCGAACCCGCGACCTCCCCCCTTTCAAGGCTACACCTTTACCACTAATCCATTTCGTTTTGTTCTCTATTTAATGATATATCTATATATATAGTTATATTTATTCATATATTGATATAGATTCATATTAATATAAATATATTTTTTCATATATTTGTATATATATATTAATTTGTATATTAATATATTTATATATATATTTTTAGTTATAATTTTTTATACGTATTTTTATTTGTATATTAATATATAGTTATAAGATTAGTTTTAAATACAATTATGAAAAATATGTTTTTTATGTGTTTTTATAAATAAATACATACATACATACATTCATAGATATATACAACACACAGACACACACAGAGAGACACACACACACAGAAACAAATATATTTATGAATAAATGCATATATATGTGTATTTGAAAATCCATAGAATGTTAAAATGGCCATAACTTATAAGATTATTTTTAAATACATTTATGAAAAAATATGTTTTTGATGTGTGTTTATAAGTAAATAAATAAATACATAAATATATACATATATACAACACACAGACACACACATAGACACACAAACACACACAGACAAATATATATTTACGAATAAATACATATATATGTGTATTTGAAAATCCATAAAATGTTAAAACGACCATAACTTATAATCTAGAATCCCATTTCAACACCACAACTAGTAAAATAGAATAAAATGAAACAATATTTGATATTATATGTGGTACAGGCCTAACGGACATTCGGATCAGAAGTTATAGTTGTTTGAATGTTACAAAATCGGGGTATCCCGCCTAAAAACTCTATTTTAGAGGCCTTATGGGCCTTTTTTGGCTCGAAAAATGTGACAAAGGCTTAAGAAAGGTTCATAGCGTGTAGAGCTCGTCGTATGCTTCGATTTGATATGGTGTGGAGCTCAAACGAACACCCGGATCAAAATTTATGGCCGTTTGAAGTTTGAGTTACATTTTCAACATATTTTAGATCTTTTATTAATTTTGTTAATTTTTTGTGTCCTCAAATAGTTATTAAATGATTTTTAATCGATAATAATTAGAAAATTATTAATTTAATATTTTTTAAAAATATTTTGAAGCCATTTTCACTAAATTTTCTATATATTAAATGTAATAGTCTATTTATGCCTATCTATAACATATTTAAAAAATATATATTGTATTTACATCAATATATATATACTTATATAACAAAATATTATTTTTCATGATTTTTTTTTGAAACTTAAAATTTATCATCTCTCGGGAATAGCGTTGATAAATCCCCCCTTTATCAGCTCTGTTTTTAGCGCTGATAAAAGTGTAGCACATCCCTTGCCCGTTTTTGTAGTAGTGAAAGGTACGGTCCTTACCCATAGATTATTCTCACTATGGTACACAATCCAAACCATATTCTCTACAAAGGACACAATAATATCTAGGTTGAAATCATTAACATGTATCACATGAGAAGGGTCATGATGATATCTTTGAAGCAGAGACACATGTAACACATCATTCGGGGTGTTGTAGCTCTATGTAAGGGTAAAATGGTAAACCACTGGATTGAACCTTTCCACTATATCAAACAACCTGAAAAACATGGGTGTTAGCTTTCCTTGTTTCCTAATTTGACATTGCCCCATCCTTAGCAACATCCAAAGAAAAACACAATGAAAACCCTCAAAATCTAGAGGTCAGATTTTATGGTAAGAATATGATTTATACCAGTTATTCCTGGTCATTAATTGTTTCCTGAACAATTGGACATGCTCAGATGTCTCTTATATGATACTAGGCCCAAAAATCACTGACCCACCTATCTCCAACCAATAAAGAGGAAAATGGAATGATCATCTATACAAAGTCTCAAAAGTTACATTTGGATTGGTTTATATAATCTATTACTATAATAAAAATCCATGAGCATTATATGATGCTCCCAAGAAACATGGAAATCTAAGACACATATTCATAATATATCCTCTAGAATCAAAATTGTCTACTCATATTGACCATCAGTACGAGGATACTAGGTTGTACTTAGAAGAACCAATAATCCCAAAGCCTTCTAAATAACTTTACAAAAATGAGATGTGAAAAAAGAATCTTGATTAGAAACAATAATCCTTCGAACACCATGCAACCAAACTATCTACCACATGTAAATACTACCTACATTATCAATGGTTAAGGTATACCTGACAGGAAAGAAGAGGTATACCTTCAACATCGATCTATGATTACCCATACTGTATCATTATTATGGGGTGTCATGGGTAATCCAGTCAAAAAATACATCATGACATCATTCCTTTTCCATTTTAGAATGGGTAGAGTCTATA
Organism: Viscum album; assembly: GCA_963277665.1. NCBI lineage: Eukaryota > Viridiplantae > Streptophyta > Magnoliopsida > Santalales > Viscaceae > Viscum > Viscum album. Next base: position 624,894,754 of record OY728134.1, on the reverse strand, counting down.
AAAATCCAGCATGCCTATAATGTTTGGCCTCCATATGTTGATTGGTGAAACATCTCTCCATGATTCCCATTGTATCCTTTTTCATCCTGGGCCACTAGTATTGTCTAAAAATATCACAATACATATTTATAAAACATGGATTCACTATCCATTTAGAATCCTAAAACACTCATAACATATCCTCACAAAAACCCATATGAACCCATAATCTGTCTTTGAAAAGGAGAATGTCATCATTGCCAAGATTCCAGCTATATGGGTGATCCCCACCATATAAGTTATACCTCACATATAATCCCTCCTGATATGATAATTTATCTATCTTTATCTGGTCAAGAAGCATGGGTATAATCAATGTTGATGTTCGGCCTATTCATCCTCGAGACTCCTAAACATCAAGATGCATCTCTACATAAGAGTACCATAATTTTACACTCATTTCAAGATCCATGCATTTCTTCTATCTTCTTCTTCTAACTCAAATAATCAGCAATGGAGTTTCCTTTTCCTGATGTGTAATCTAGATCAAAATTTAAGGACTACAGATACTCGAATCAACTCCTCTGATGAAGCTTCAGGTTTCTCTAAGAAAATATGTACTTGAGGATCCTATGTTTTGTGTACAATACAAACCTTTATCTATTCAAATAGTTTCTCTAACATCTCAGGGAGTATACCACCACAACCATCCCCAAATTGTGATTAGGTTAATTTCTCTCATGTGGTCTCAACTGAATTAAACCATAAGCAACCACTCGGACCTTCTATATCAAATAGTCTCTAACTCTAAATTTAGATGTGTCATAGTACATGGTATATTATTTTCCTATCACAGGGAAAGTAAGGATTACTTCTGAGTTTAGTCTACTCTTCATCTCATAGAAATATCTCTCATATCCATCAAGCAAAAAAACATCACATCTTCCTTATTCAGCCCAGACATTGGCACTTCTATAGGGGAGAATACTTTGATGAAACACCAATAATATCCTACAAGACCTAGAAATATCTAAGCCTTGAATAAATTCTTGGGTAAACCCCAAGGAATGATAGCTACACCCTTCTCTAGGTCCACTACTAATCTATCATATGAGATAACATGGCCTAAGAAGTGCACTTTTTTATTCCATAAATTACATTTAGATATCTTGGTGTAAATTAGATTCTTTCTTAGTGAACTCAAGATGTTGTAAAGATGTTGAGTATGATCATCAAATCAATGGGAATATACTAGTATATCATCGATTAAAACTAACACAAAATGGTATACGAATAAATTGAATATCTAATTTATCAATTCCATAATTATCTCTAGTGTATTTGTTAGACCAAATGACATAAAAAAACTCATACAGGTCATACCCACTCTTAAAAGAAGTTTGAGTTATGTTCGATGGTATCATCCTCAACTGATGGTACCCTGACCTCAATTCAATATTGAAAAAATATCATATCACCTCTCATTTTATTAGATAGATCATAGATGCATGGAAGGGGATACTAGTTTTGACCATCATTTGGTTCAATATTCAATAATCTACACATAATCTCAAAGTTCAGTCAACCTTTTTAGTGAAAAGAATGGGTACACACCACAGAAAATAATAGGTCATATTAATCCCTTAGCTTACAAATCTTCCAAATGAACCTTTAGCTCAGGAAGTTCTACTAGTTCCATTATATAAGGTGGAAGAGAAAATGACTCACCTCTCGATACAAACTCAATCATGAACTTGATCTCTCACTTGTGTGGTAAACTAGAGAATTAATCAAGAAAACAACTGAGAAATGGTTTATTACTAGATGAAAATTATTCTTCTACATTCTACCATCATCCATAATAATTTCTACTATATGAGTTATGAGACAATCTAATATGCACTGAATTGGTCCTACATGACTATCCTAAAGATCCCACTCATGTTGATGAGAATATTTGTCCCCTTATAATTATAGAAATTCAATTCTCCTTCCATAATAGTTGATATGAGCCTAGTATAGAACTATTAAATCTATACTAAGAATTGAAAAAAATACTGTCATTTCCAACACTAACATCTCCCAAAGAAAACAATATTTACCAATTTCAATAAAAAATTATTTGCAACATTTGATACCCTTTGACCTCACTCACAATGGTGTGTTGATGGTCATAACACTATCCAAGAACTCCATACCCAAACCCAAACCATTTTTAAATTTATTATAAAGAAGTAAATGTGATTATAACGTATCAAAAAAATGAAATTAAGGGTTTATGATACAAGAATTGTACCAATGATATTAGAAGTTTTTACATCCAAACTAGTCAGAGTATACTGCATATTGTGTAGAAGACTTGCCCCTCTACCTTGGGCTCTAGTCTGACCCCCATGTGTTGTTCCCTCTAGTTGATAGTTCCACTCCTATGATTGGGTTCCATATCCCATATCTTATCATAAACATCTAGTGGAACTCCAGCTACCAGTATACTAAGTGATAGTCAAGTCCCTCCCATATTCTGGTGTCCATCTAGATCCCCTTCCATTTCTCTATAATGGTGGACCTCTACAAAACCTATGAATTTGAACCATCCTACCATAAGAATGACACTCTGTAGTTTTGTAAGACACTGATGGCACTTGTGGATTCTTTTTCCACACTAGAATAACTCTATCGGAATGTAATTCTGAGAAGGTTTCCCACTTACCTAATTTCTCTACCTTCCACTGGCATGGTGATCACTATTGAGCGGAGCTTCTTGCTTATAGATTAAGGAATCCAATATTTACCTACTAAAATGGTCTGGCCACTACTCGAGACCTCTCCCAGATTCCCTTACATTATGAGAGCCTGATTCATCATGTCATCAATGGTACTTAGGGAAAATATGTTCACATGAAATCATATCACATAGAGAATCCCATCCTACAAATTCCTTGCCCTGGAAGCCTTATCATCTTAGAAATATATAGAAAATAACTATAGATATCTAGCATAGTTCATTACTAACAATCCCTTTTTTGTTAAGTGCATGAACATTCAAGCCTTATCATCCCTTAACATCACTAGATAAAAGTGGCTCAGGAATCCTTCCAAGATAACTTCTTTTACTGATTAACTTTCTCCATAATGTCTCACTAATGCTTCGATGTTCCTAGAAGAATGTATGTTATAAGATTCACCCACTTATTAGCAGGTGTCTCGATTTTCTTTAGAATTTTCTGTATTGAATCAATCTAAACCTCTTCTACCAGGTGGACACCCTCCCCAATTAATGTAGGAATATGTTGTAGCTTAAACTCTCTCATCAACTTATACATCAAAGGTGTGGTGTGATAAGTCTCCCTTTCTATGGATTGCATGACCCCTAAGAATATATTGAGAAGTTGATATTCCATCAGGATCTCCAAAGCCACATGAAGTTTCAACTCAATAGGGTTAGGATTGTGCGGTTTACCACTCCACTGACACTCAACCTGAAGATAGTGAGGAGTAATTTTCACTACAATGTTTTAATACACACCTTAGAACATAGGTTACAAAATAATATGAACCTAAAAATGTTATTACAACTACGAACAATTGAATCAAGGTTCCTCTATACTAGGATTAATAAGTGAATTAGTATATCATAAAAGTTTCTTTCATTTTATTTATCAAGTATATCAAGGGATATGATTTCATAGTTCATATGGGAAAATATGTTACATGCTATTAATATGTACCTATCATGAATAATGTATGTCAACATATATCCCTAAATTTCTATCAAGATGCGTTATTACACATATTGTGCCATACCAGCCCATGATTGAAATGTTAACAAAATAGTAACATCACACAACAAGTGAATATCCCTAGGTGAAATAACATTAATCGTAACAAGTGAACATCACGAAAAAAACCCATCCCCATGTACTAAGCTTTCCCCTATGCATGGGTTAGTTACCCTCATGAATAAGCTCATTACCAAGTCCTAAAACATCCATGTTTTCTTCATACCTTTCTGAAATAGTAAAGTAACATAATAGAAAAACCTATAACTAATACCACTTTTGTAACATCCCCGGCCCAATACTCCCCCACGTGAGCAATCCAAGTAGCTACGTGACCTCAAGTACACCTCCCCATATACTATAGGATTCTAAATAACATTGAGGGTATAATTAATATAGTGGGGACACTATTACCATTGATACATGATAATTGATAGAATGGATTAATATGACCAATGTTGGAGTGGTGGAAATAGAATAAACAATATAAATAAATAAACAGGAAACTAAAGTGGAATAAAGGACAAATCAAAACAATCCAATAACACTGTAAACATGTAATGACAAGATAAAAGTATCTAAATGATATAATAAATGTTATAAAATCAAAGTCTAACATACTCAATAAAACATGACTCTATAATCCGGTCATGAATCCCAAGTCGGTCCCATCCCTAAGATCCAACCCATCTAACATCAATCAGCATAGGGCACCTTACCCGTGTCCAAAACTATATCCATGAAATCTTATTTGGTAACAAATAGAGGCCTGAACAGGGTGTGATTACAACTCATTAGGTTGACAACAACGATGTTTAAATAATATAGTATGAATATATTTCATGCAGTAATATGATAATTGGATATTAATTAATCAATTAATATGGAATATAAAATAAACCTACTTTATCTCCATTCCAGATGTCTCTATCAACAAGAAATATCCTTTTGCATCAGGATGGATCACATGTTCATGTATTAAGTAATGAAATTGGGATCCATGAAAATTATCATGTCGGATTATCTTACATCTTCCCAAGTAAAATTTCACCAAGGGGAAAGATATCATCTCATTCTGGGATCCATGTGAATTTCTATGTTTGAGTCACTTATTTCTTACTATGTGCACATCTTAAGGGGTGAATATCAGCTAATGTCAATGGTGTAATCTCTTGTGTTAGGACAAAATCCCTGGTTCTACACCTCACGAAGCTATAATTAATCCTTTATAAATCATGTAAAAAATAGCAGATAAACAAGAAATCCATATATATCATATACTACATTTCATATTTCATTCCCATTTCTTTAATTTTCACATTCAATTAACCTGGTGCACAATCTCAATTGTTAATTTTTCCTACATTATAATAAATCACCAATACCAAACCCTACCCAATTACCATTTATCCTAATTCACAAGACAATAACTCAATTCACATTTTTGAGAGAATTTTATTTTTATCACAACTTACAATTCTATGATCTCAAGGGTAGCTTTACCTATCAGGTAGAGCAAGGTCTGGTCACATCTCCAAGAGATTACATAGGATCCTTGGGAGGTCTCTACAAGTGGATTCTATCAAAGGCAACGAATTACCAATTATTTTTGGTCACACACATGGTGTACCAACATGATCACATGTATTTCATATACCAAAGAAATTAAAACATAACTCAGGGAGTTATTCAAGACCACCCATCGTAGAGTCATTGTAAATTTTGACAAGTCATCATGTTCTAGGTAGAAAGTAAATTTCCATTATTTCCCATCAACGAAGACTAAATAGCTCTTTAATCTCTAGGTTTGGATCACCAAGTCCCGATAGAACCTTATTTCTAGATCGAAGAGAGATCCTTAAAGGCATATGTAAAAGAGATATAGATTGAGAGGGTGGGTATCTAATGTAATTTTTTAATGGTACTTGAGGATTCAAAATATTGGGCATAGCATATTTATAGTGTAAAAAGGTAAATTTGTAGAAATTCCTTGTTTCCCATTTACACTGGGAAACCCATCACAATGGCTTAATAACTGAATAAAACACAATATTATGGTTTAAAATACCATTTAATAATGTAAACATGGTTTATGGATTTCCCCCATCACTTTTACATCTTAATATAATTTTACAAGGTTGGTCTAACAAATTTACACCATAAATCCAAGATTTATTCTATAAATCTTCTCTACAGACTGAAACTAGCATGCCTCCTATTGTACCTTTATGACACTTAATCCTTCCAAATCGTGTTTCAATTTCTAGGGTTCAAACAAAACACTTCCAAATCAAAATAGTATTACCAAAACATTAAGAGGGAGAAAACTTTAAAAATATGGGATCCAATAATATAACCCAATGAAAGGAAATTGAGTATGGAACCCCTTAACTCATGTTTCCCTTTAGTTTAATATATTTTAACCTCGTGTATAATGGTTTTGAACATATTATTAATTTAAATAAGAACCATATTCATATTATTAATGTCATATACGATCCTATTATGTCATCTTATCACATGTTCGCTAATAATATTTCATTATTACCAATGTTTTGGGTACTAACTACTTTGTTTTCACATGCATGTTTTATCACTGAAGTTGTGGTTCTTATAAAGAATATATAGTTATATCATCTATAGAATGATATTAATGTTAAAAATATCATATTTATTCATTATATACATATTTAGAATCATTCTTTAAATTTTTACATGGAAAATGAATCACATCGCTTCGTAGAGATGATAGGTTGTACCTATGCATGAACGATGTTGTCATTTACTTAATGGGGAATAGGGTAATTAATTGGATGACATGTTAATTTTATAGAGTTGAAATTTTGAAATAATTATAATTTATATTAATTATTTTCATTCTTACGATTATCCATGTGATTCAGTGATGGAAAACAAATTACATCATTTAGGTGGTAGTCCGCCGTACACACAAGCGATGGTTTTGATTCCCATTTTATAGAGAAAAAGATGGATAAATATTATGAAATCAATATAATAACATCTCATTATATTTTAGATACTATTGTTATTATATTGGAATTATTACGACATAATTGAATGTGGTAAAAGAAGAAGTAAAGAAAGAAAGATTTTGGTCCTTTGGATCTCTTATTAAGAAACATATAGTTGGTTTTTGGGAAGAAAATTATCTCTAGAACAGATATAAGGTTTTTTGGAGAGATTTTGGTTGGTTTTTTAAGATAAACGGCTTAATAGTTGTGAATAATTGAGGTGATGAGGAGCCCTTTTATAATCAAGGTGAGTGTCACACTTGTAAGTTATCAAAGTTTTAAAATAATACCAGCTCACTTACTTGAAAAAATGGATCCAAAATGGATCATATTAAAATTTTATTAGGTTATGGACTAAATACAATAAACTAATGTGGTTTTAGAAAGTTTTTAGGTCATTTTAAAACTTATTTTTTAGATTAACCCCCCAGTAAACCCATTTTAACCTTAACCATGGTGAGAAATTTTAATTGTTTAAACTATTCATTATAACAAAAAATGAGAGTGTACTAATTAAAAAATTTGTACATTATTATTAAAAATATATAATCTATTTCATCAAATTTAATTCAAAGAATTAGTATAATTCAATTTAGAAATAAACTCGCAAAAGGTGCCAAAACGGTTTTTCAAGAAATGATTTTTTCAAGCATCAGATGATCTTACATTAACTATATAGCTATTAAGGATAATTATATGGATTTAAATTAATATATTTGTATATATAATCTATAAATTTTATTTAAAACATTTATCATTAAATATTATTTTAATTTATTAATATTGATATATATTATAAATTTAAAAACAATGTTTTTGAAAAATATCTCTTTTTTACCTCCAAATGACAATATCTTTATTTATATAAAATTTATATTAAATAAAATGAATATTATAAATATTATAACATATTATTATAATTAAAATTAGGAGTAATTAAATGATACTTTTTCAATTATTCATAAAATCTTATTTCTAAGGGAAATTTTCAAAAACTTATTCTAGGACTATTTTGACCAAGAAAGTTCAAAATTGATATTCATCCTATAAAATTAGAATTATTGTGATATAAAATATTTAAATGTGAAATTTATTATATTTTTATAAAAAATATAATATTCACTTACTATAATTGAAGCTCTGGTGTTATATTATTCCATCATACAAAACAATTGTCCTCAAAATTTTCATGGATACTACCTTATAAACAAATAAAGGTGGTTATTCTTCATAAAAAATTTATGGTTCCCACATTTCCTCCTCCATTTTATGATTTATAAAACGTAACTTTACTAGAAAAGTTATTTTATTCCTCAATACTTTCAATCTAGTGTCAAGAATCTGACTAGACTCTTCATAGTAAAGTAGATCAAGTTTATATTCTATTTATTTAGAGGTGTACACATGCATTGGGTCTGGCATATACTTCCTTAATAATGATATATAGAACACATAATGTAATTTAGAGATACTTGGTGTCATTACCATATAGTAATCCATATATCCAATTATTTCTAGAATTTCCAAAGTTCTGATGTACCTAGGGCTCAGTTTCCATTTCTTACAGATCCTTATAAATAGTTTTGTGGAGATACTTTCAATAAAACGTGATATCCCACTTGAAATTATAAAATTATTCCATCAGTTATCAGTGTAACTCTTTTTCCTAATTTGAGATACTTTAATATTAGTATGAATAGTCTTTATGTTTATAATTTTCTCCTCAAAAAAATATAATCCTACAATTTTCCTTTCACTAACTTCATTCTAAAAAGTTAGAGTATGAAATATCTTTCCATAACATTCTTTATACATCACCATTTGAATACTTTAATGGAATCTATTTTTATAGAAAAACTCTACCAAAGGTAAATAATAATCATGAATACCTTTAATGTATACTGATAATGATATAAACATGTCTTCTAATGTTTTAATAGTCCTTTCAGTCTATCTGTCATTCTAAGGATGATATGCAGTGCTCAAATGAATCTCGGTATCAGGAGCCTTCTAAATACTTTTCTATAATTTTGATGTAAATCCTGGATCATGATTAGAAAAATTTGAAATCTATGTGCCATGAATATTTAAAACTTTATTAATATATATCTATGCAAGTCACTTAAAAGGTCAATATTATCATCTCTCAAGGAAATGTGTTGATCTGGTTAGGTGATCAATAATAACCCATATTACATTATTCTTTCTAGGAGTATTTTTCAATCTAGTGACAAAGTTCATAGTAATGTTATTCTATTTCCGTATAATAATTGGTAGAGGTTTCACAACACCTATAGGGTTTTTTCTTTAATAATTAACCTATTAAAAAACTAAGTATCTTGATACGGAATCATAAATTTCTCACTTTATATTATACCACTATAAATTTTCTTTCAAACTCCTATACATATTAGTGTTACTAAGGTGTATAGAGAAATTCAAGCAATGAAAATCATCTAAGAATTCCCTTTTTAGATTAAGTATAGATGAAAAACATAGCCTCGTTCCAAATTATATAACACCATCTTCATATAAAAAATCTTCCAATTTCCCATTATTCATGAATTTAATTTTCTTATGAAAATTCTCCTCATCAGGCTAAGAACTTTTTATCTTTTCCATTAATGATGGTTTGGAAATAATTTGAAAAAGGAATGATGTTTCCCCATCCTTAATATTTCTCATATCCTTCTTTACTAAATCCATGAAACCAAGATCATTATCAATCCTCATTTTGGTCAGTACTCCATGATATTTCTTAGTAAATGAATATGTTACATTATTTTACTTACCTATGTGGTAGTGTATTGAGTAATCTTAATCCTTGAGTGGTTTAAGGAATCAAATTTTCTTCATATTGAGATATTTCTATAAAATGATCTATTTTAGACTATTATGATCCATGTATATCTCACATATTTCACTATTGAGGTAACGACTCCATATCTTCAAAGAAAATAGTATGGTCACCGACTCATGACAATGAGTTATATAGTTATATTCATGAGTCTTTAAATTAATTTATTCGTAGGCAATAAGTTTATCATTATTCATAAGGAAACAACTGATTCCCTTATTCAATGCATCACTATATATCCAAAATCCATCATTCTATGATGGTAGAGAAAAGTTCATAGAAATTACCAATCTCCTCTTCAATCATTCAAAATATTCTTCACATTCTTTTTTCCATGCGAACATAACCCCTTTATGTGTAATCTTGATTAATGGGTAAGATATTTAGGAAAAATATTGAATAAATTGTTTATAGTAACCCGCCAAACCAATGAGGTTGTTTACCTCAGTTATGTTCATTGTTGTAGGTCATTCATTGATTGTATTTTTCTTTACATGATCAAATAAGATTCCATCCTTGGATATAATATTTATAATAAAAGAAACTTTTTAATTGCAGAATTCATACTCGATAAATTTACCATATAATGCTTTCTTCTAAGAGTCTCAAGAATGGCCCGCAATTGATTCTCATAGTCCTCGTAGATTTTAGAATACACTAAAATATAATAAATAAATACCACAATAAAATCATCATAATATTACTTGAATACTCTATTCTATATACCCATAAAAAGAAATGTTGCATTAGACAATCCAAATGTCATTAATATAAACTAGTAATGTTCATACCTCATTCAAAATGTTGTCTTCAGAATATCTTCCTTCTTTAATCACAATTGATGGTACTTAGAATGATGGTCATTTTAAAAAAAATATTAAGATCCATGAATTTTATTGAATAATCCATCAATGTAGGGTAGATGATACTTTTTCTTCATCGTAATAGTATTGATTTCTCTATAATAAATATAAAACCTCATAGATCCATTTTTCTTCTTAATAAGAAGAACATGGGCCCCATATGGTGAAACACTAGGGTGTATAAATCTCTTATCCCAAAACACATCTAGTTGTTTATTGAAATATATTAATTCAAAATATTTTATTCTATATGGATTATTTGATATAGATCTTGCATCAGAGATTAAATTAATGGAAAATACTTTACACACTAGTGGATGCCCAAGTAATTCCTTAGAAAATACATCAACGAATTCATGAAAAATAAGTGCATACTCAATTTTAAGACTTCATTATTCATCCATATATTGTGTATTATCTTATTATCTAAGAATTTAATTTATAAGAACTACTAGGGTGGATCTATTCATCAACCAGTTGATGGATTCTTCCCTCTACAGATAAGGAATTCAAAGTTTTCATCATGAATCGTAATTTCCATCTCTTGGAAATAAAGTTTTTTAGAATATTTGGAAAGATAGTCCATACCGAGGATTATATCAAATTAAACCATATATATAGTAATAAATTCATAAAATAGTTAATTTTTATGGGACATAATGGGAACTACTTGACACATCATTATTGTAGTGATATTTCCACCAGCGATTTTGATTCACAGCTCCTTTCTTAAGGTGATAGGGAAATATCTAATTTTATTAGAAAATATGGAATATAAAAAATAGTTTGATGATCCAAAATCAAATACATTATTAGATAAATTTAAATATATGATTAAATTATCTTTTACCATTCCTTTAGTAACTTCATCCTTAGCTGTAGTGATCACATAATCTTGACTTTCTCCAATTATCCCCTTATGCGGTAAGTTACCTTGACAGTTGAGATATTAGACTATATAATGCCCTATTTATTTATAGTTAAATCACTAGATAGAAGTTTTATATTTCTTTCACTTATATTTATTATCCATATTATCATTATCTCTAAATTTGAAATAAACTCCAATTCCCCTTAATCATTTTCCATGAAGTTTCTTTCCACAATTTTCACATGTTGAAAATTGCTTCATCTTATTCATCTTTTTTGAAATGTTTCCTTTTTCTTAGAGTTAATCTATACACTTATTATCTCTCTATCTCCCTTTAATATATAGGATATAGAAAATTCATTCTCTATTTTTATGGTACATAAAACTATTTCATCATATGATGATTAGTTTCAGAAACCAGTACTTTTTAGAGACTTGGATTAAGACCTTAAAAGAAATGGTCAATCCTAATTTTTATATTACATATATAATCCATAGAATACATGTATAGTCTTATAAATTTATCCTCATATGATACAAAACTTTCTTCTTCCTTTTTATTTAAGTGGGGGAACATTCTCTTTATTTTAGTTTGTTTCTCATGAGGGAAGTAATTTTCATATAATGTTACTTTAAAATATCTCCATTCCATGTGTTCTATTTATTCTTTCTCCCTAGTATTCTGAATCAATGACCACTATTAATTAGTATCTCCTTTTATAAAATATACCGCAATTATATCATTTTCTCTTTCATCGCATCTTAATTCTAGAAATATATTTTCAAGAGACGTAATCCATTGATAAACTACCATTTGGTTAGTTTTTCCACTAAATGATGGTGGATTTTAACACATGAAATAGTCTAATATAGGTATATAATGAAATTTAAAATCATGTTTATCTATATGTTCAAGGTTATTATTCATAACATGGGTCAAATGCCCAAATATTTCCATGATCTGATCAGCTCTAACACCAAATTTATTGGATTTATCAATATGTTAATTTCTACATTGGCCAAGAGTATTGATACCATTATTTTTCTAGGTTACATTCCTAAAAAAGGAATATTCTAAATTGGTTCATAAAATTATAAATTTAAATAATAATATATAATTCTAAATTTGTCATGACACATAAAATAAATTTAAAATTTATGCATTTTTAATATTAGAATCATACACTTGGTTTATTTTGTGATATCTTTAAATAATAAAAATAATTTCAAATTTTCATAACGGTTTATAAAGTAAATGTGTGTTAACCTAAGAATATCCCTTGGGAGTGTCAAACCAAATGTTCATTTTTCATGAACCGACCCATTAGGGCCTACCTTACCAGTGATAAGTCTAGTGTGACTACCACATACCAACCTCTAAAAGGATAGGGACTGGTGACTATCACTGAGTGGGAATATCATACATGTTGGAGTAATTATCCTAAAGTACTTTTATTCATGCACACACACATCCATATCCATGAAATAGTGTTGAGATAAGGTAAAAATGATACCAAAATACATGCATAACATCTATCCCACATAAAATTATGACATAATTACAAGTAAGAAATAAAAGAGAAAAACAAAATCCCATTAAAAACTATAAAATCGTATTACAATATCATAATAATGGGAATTTTGTCAAATGAAACCACTATTACACACCTAAGTTTATCAAGATCACTATGCCTCACCTACTCTAAGTCCTACTAGTACTTCTTCAAAAGTTCTATTGTCTACATAAGACATGGAATATGAAGGTAGATCCCATGTAGGGGTGAGTATAACAATACCTAGTGAGAACCCCAAAAACCCAAAATAAAAAGTGAGTAACTAAAAAGCAACATTCAGCTTGACCCATAGCTGAAGGGTACAAAAATCCCAAGTGATAGAGAATAGGAATATTAATATCCACAGCTTAGATATACATGACTAGTTAGCTCATCACCACATGGTATGTCAATAAAAATATGAGACACAACTATAAGGACTCCCAAAATAACCCAGATATACTCATCATAGACTCTATGTCTCTTATAGGTCACAATCATACCACAATCCATGGGATTATTCTTGAGGCTCAAGGTAACACTTGCCTTGGAGATCTCACTCCATGATCGTTTCCATCCGTAATGGAACTCATCTAAGATATATCATTCATCAGGCTACTATGTTGATAGCACTCTCTAGAACTCAGAAGATCTCAATGCATAGGTAGGGATTAAACCTAGGACCACTAGGGGACACCACATACCCTAAATTAGAACTTTATGGATCTTGATTCTCGGATAGGGGATCACACCCAGAGCTACTTAGGGCACTAAAAATCCTATCTAAAACTAACTTTTGTATAGGGGATCGTATTCATGATGATACCATGAACCCTATTATAACAGCCCGCTAAGTATGGGATCATCATCTATGTAGGTTGGTCACCCTGATACCTCAAATCCCACCTAAGGAAGATAAAGAGATGATAGAGGATCCCACCCTAGTCTCATAAAGGGATACAAAAACTCTATCCAAAACCAATATCATATAGGGTATAACAATCTTATGCTCATGACATAATTCCACATTATACCCTCATAGGGAGGAACCAAGGGATCTCACCCACTCAATGATCATCCAAGCATCTCTAAAATAAGCATCCTTTTATCACCACCTTGTTCCACATCTCTTACACCAAAATTATGGCCACTGTCATGTTCTATGAAGAAAACTACTCTGGATAAGATACTGAAAGGCTCTATCTAAGTCTTGAAGATAGATATGTGCAGGGGAGAATTATTTAAAGGGATTACACAGTGTGTACTTTTTGGGTACATGGCATGTCACTCGAGGAAAATCCATAGTTTTATCTTCTCATGGAACTCAGTGTGTAAGAAAATACATGACATGTACTAGTGTCTACACAGTGTATAACCTCACCTGATCACCTTGGCATGTCCTCTCGTGCACACATTCTGGATAGCCATGTTTCCCTACATGACATGTACACACAAGACATGGTGTGAAATTAATAGACAAACCTAATCTAATCTCCTTGTTTATTACTATGTACAACCCACCCATGCTTGTGTACCAAGTACCTTGTCCTTTGTCCCATGTTCACTTGAGGTCTAGATGTGTACTTCTACATGTCCACATCCCCTTACATGGAATTCCTTCTCATGTCTTCAGCCACCCAACCTACTCTCACTATACAATATTTACCCACAATACGTGGTGTGTAGTTCCCAAATATCATCTTCCAAAAATGGTAAGAACACATGGTGTGTTCTCCTACACTACACACCATTTTATTGGGATTTTCGAATGGGTAGTCCCTGTGATCCTCTATAAACCCCCATATTTTCACAAATTACCTACTAATTGACCCCCATGAGATCTCTAGTTGTCATATAAGGGCTCTAAAACCTTAAAATGATGCATATATAGGGATTGGGATATAAATCACATAAAGTTTACAACCTTGTGTAGAAACGTTGAAGCGTCAGGTCCAACATGAATCCCAGAAGTTGTTGCACCTTGATCTAGTGTCAATCTAATCAAGGATGAAGTCTTGTGGTGCCTCATATATCTCTCTCCCTCAGTTATTATATATGTTACCAGGGGAGGAAACCTCCCCTATTCTTCCATATTCTATAATCCAAATTGGGGTTATTTTTATTAATTAATTTATTTGATTATTAAACCTACATAATTTAGAACCCCACAAATGGTCACCTCCAACCAATCGCCCGACACCGAAAAAGTTTATATTACACCTAGGGTAAAACCTATGTTCCAGACTCAAAATTAGTCTCAGATTTTTTATTGGGGTCTCATTTTGTGAGTTATTCCACATTGTCTAAAAACCTATGTGCACATGATATAAATTTTATAATATTTTTAATATCAAAACACTGAGGATATCTGGGACCCATTATTCCATGCCTTCTCAACACCTGGCTTCTTAAATATTTATATAAATATTATAAAGTATTTCATGAAAAAAAGTGTCATTACACTCACACCACCTTTAATTATTTTTATCAGAAAAAGAGAAAACCTACTAAAATGAGGAAAATAATCTCTCAACTAGTTTTCCCACAATAGCATGCTCTCCAGAAGGTTCCAATTCTATCAAAAAACCTGAACCTAGGGGAACCAATTTCCCATTAAGGGTCTTCTATAGTCAAATTTCAAACCCCACTGGGTACCTTTAAAAGGAAACTCCACTCCCAATACCCAACTCATATGAGTCAACATCATGTGATGATTCATGCACATGTCTCCGCAACTATGAAAAGTGGAAGACACCAAGAACCCATTCTAATTATGATCATAAGGTCTAATAGTACACCACCTCACTATCCCATGTAGTAACTGTACAAAGGGTATACAATCTCAGAAGATATTATATCATCTCAGCTAACTCTATGTAACCATCAATGAGGTGAGATCTCTCAAAATACATGGTCTCATTTTCAAACTTCAAAATCCACCTTAATGGGTATAAAGGGGACTCTTAACATGTTCTAATAGTTCTCATCCACCCTGTATGAACATCACACTCAACAACCATCACTAGCACCAACTCTTGTCCCACATGCACTATCTCCCACTGGATCTGAACAGTAAAAAAGTCTCATAAAGGGTATCTAAAACATGTCCTCAAAAGGTGTTATGATAATGGTGGAGTGGTAACTGCTAAAATATAAAAATACTAAAGAGGGTAAGTAAATCCTACTAGGCATGGCCCGAATCCAACATAAAAACTTAAGGAATGTTCGCTAGAAATTGAACAGTGCACTTTACTTGGACATCCATCTGTGGTAAAACACTGATCTTAACCACAAATGAGCTCCAAAATCATCCTAATCACATAGGATTATCAAGTTATCCACTATGATTTTCTCTCAAATGTTTAGGGAGTGGAATAACCTGGTGATCTAGTCTATGATCGCTTGGATTGTGTCATGACCTCTAACTGTTTGTGGAAGCCCCATCATGAAAACTACAAAATCACCATCCCATTTCCATTACCATCCAGAAACCTCGATCTAAAACTATTTTTATGTGATATATCAAGATCTTGCTCAGAAATAAGCCACCACACCCTTGGCCACCCAACCTATCTCTAAAGTATCTCGACCAAACCACCCCTCTGCTTGGTATAATAATGAGGTAAATATACCTCATCATCATCACACCTCAAATCATGAATGGTGTCATCATTAGTCCTTAGAAGGATGATGTACTCCCCACCTTTAGAAAATTCATCAATAACATGTACAGTGGATATCTTATCATGCGATACCTCATAACAAATATCCTCAAATAGTGCCTCCCTAAATCACTGAAAATATGAAGGGAAAACAACCCTCTGATATATGGTGTACCATCCTCATTAATAAAGGATTACTATAAATAGTTCAACTAGTCTATAACTTTTCTCAATAACAGCGGATAAAACCACACTGTGAGCATATTATATTATAGTCATTCCCTTGGGTGGATCTCACGATAGAACAGCCTCAACCTCTTTCAGGTCCACTATCACTCCCATGTCTGTGAAGACATATAATAATAAGTGGATCTCTTAAATATTTAATTGGATCTATGAGAATTCCTCATGAAACTAGAACTCTATGAGCATGTTTATAAACATCCCCAAGTGTATCATGTGAAACTTTAATGATAATCACTCAAGGGTGCCAATAAAGGATACGACCATAAACAGATACAAAAAGGGATGAAGGACATGGTTATCAAGTCTCTCATCTGCCTCCCAGGTTAATAACACATGACTGAAAAGGTGAACAAACTAGGTCTTACAACTCCCTTCTTCTTAAAACCTTAAACTTCACCTTTATCTCACATAGCTCATTAGTATATAACCGATACGGTGAAGAAAATATTAAGGAAGTCTTTGGGTTCTAGTATATGCAAGAGTCTATCTCTCGATGGGGAGGTAAACCCCCACATCCTTGGGATTACATCCTCAAACTCCACTTACACTACATGAAACTGAAATCTCATAGTACCCACTGCCCCAAGGGTCATACTAGCCAACTGATAAGGAGATTTCTATATCCACCCACACATGAGATCATCCTGATATGCCTAGGACCACTCCTCTTCAAATGAGGAAATCCCCATCCTATAATTCAAAAACACTACTACACTCAATAGTGGGAACCACCTAATCATGGATGGTAGGAAACCAATCTTCATAGAGAAAACATCATAGGGTCTCTCTGCCAATATGTAAAGATTTTATGTGAGGATATCTCTCCCCCAAAGTCATTTTACACTCCCAATAGAAGTGTGTGACTACCAATCCTCTCTTTAAAAGCCTCCAAACATAAGGTTCGAGCTAAAACTCTCCATTGGTATCACTAGTCCTCAAATAAGGGATGCATTCAGGGACAAGTCTCATTTCTGTGTACCAAATTAGTGACCAGGATAGAGAAGAAATAGGTTATACCACAAAAAAAACTTGGATACTCTAAGTTATAATCCCCTATCACCTGAATACATCATTACCCTTGGCTATATTTTCCTTATGACCTAGGATTTACTTGAAACCTTATCACACCAAACCACCCCAAATATACAAGTTTCATGAGCTCATCCACCACATCTAAATAAAATTTACTTGGGATGGAACTGACTCACCCACATGGTTTTGGATTGCATCACAGGAACACATCTCGGTGGGGAAGCTTCCCTCATTCTTGCGAGTCTAAATCCACATCAAAAATCACCATTAAGGGGCTCCAATGAAACCCAGCATCACTGTAAAAAAATCCTCAAATAATATGTGTACAGAATATATTAAATCACACTTGTGTCTATAAATACTATTGAAAAAGAATAAAGGACATAGACCACACCTCTAATCATCCCTAGATCCTCTGGGTCATAGGCCTATGTGGCCTGCAGCTTTCCTCTTCCATTATTTACATATCCCTGAGCCAGGAACAAAGCTCCTAGGGGTCATGGTGGAAACACATTAGTCCCTATACAAATTATTTATGCTCTCCCAACTCCTCTTATGTTTCCACAAAAAACATGTAGTAATTCTTTTTATTTCAGTTGTCTCTTTCGAGGTGTTCCATCAACCATCTACCTATCATCTACATGGTGGGTCAGATAATACCATGAGATATGTCCATATCCATCTCAAGAGAAACACTACCTCTATATCAGTTGACTAAAACCATCCTGAAATCTGAAAACTATAGAACCTCTATCCCAAAAATATCTTTTAATTCATACCTCATGCTTAGATACCTAATCCTACCATTGACTACCTGCTTCCTAGGTCTCAACTCTTGGGTTCCCACTACCAGCACCAACTGTTAGCGTCTTCTCTACTAGTAATCTCTCTACTACCAATGCCTGCTCTATCACTCCATCATAGGTGGGAAATCAAATAAATATCACTTTATCTGAGATATCTTAACATAGGCCATACTCAATGTTATATTCTTAGAATAAATGATCTCAAACAATATCCAAAGAGTATTAGGATAGTTCCTTGATTCTTTTTAAATACTCATCCATAGTCATTCTACCCTGTTGAAGCAATAAAAGATCCTAAATACACAATTCTCGAAACATGGATGGATAAAACTTGTCTCTGAA
The DNA here is from genome assembly GCA_963277665.1 of Viscum album. Taxonomy (NCBI): domain Eukaryota; kingdom Viridiplantae; phylum Streptophyta; class Magnoliopsida; order Santalales; family Viscaceae; genus Viscum; species Viscum album. The sequence goes on along the minus strand of OY728134.1, from coordinate 624,875,732 downwards.
TCCATGATCAAGCTCTGGTCAAGTGAGCATGGTCTCATCATGCATTTGAGTCACCAGACTCCACCATAACCTATAGATAAATGAAAATTGATTACTGATTAGACTAAAATATGGTATTAAGGTGACCTAATATGGTGTAAAACACACAAAACCAACTCAATCCAATCATATGCTACTTGATGGTCCAAATAACCATGGAACCTAAGAGGTTGTTTCATCTATAACTCATGGAGTGATCTCAACCTATGAACATCCTCAACTGATACTATCAGAGTAACAAACTACTCGATGGGTGGTGGAAAAATTACCAACCCACCTAAAGGTACCACCTCATCTACACACGCCTATACTGAAGCCTAATTACTAATAGGATCACCATCGTGATCCCACCATAGAATCTTGGTCGACTTCCATCATTGTAACACTGGGATGTTTTTATGATATATTTTCTTTAAATAATTACAATTATTCAGTAGCTTTCATTGCATGAAATCATGAGTTTAGAAGAACCATGAGACACCCGTAGTATAAAATTACCATTATAGCCTAGCTGTTAGGTTAGCGAGAATAAGTATAACTAACTTATGAAAATTCATTGTGAATTCATTAGCTATCGATTATTTATGAAAAATATAAATCAATTACATATTTGTATTTTTGAGTGAATTTATATTGGTAATTAAATTAATAAAATATTTTTTATATTCATCCAATGGATATTTTAGTCATAGGGTATGAATAAACCCTATTTGATGTATAAAACCTATAATTTTTAAAAGGGTAATTTTACGCCTTTGAAGGGAGAACCCCTATTAAATTAATATTTTCACTTATTAATACTTTCTATATGAAAACATAAACATGTTATTTTGAATAGGGATATAAAAATTTACTTTGGAAGAATTTTTTATATTTTTCTGATAACGTTCAAGTTTTTATGAATAGTAAAGATACACTAAACTTTATGTGAAAACAAATTTTTTCATCCAAATAATTTATATGGTTAAATTATAATATTGAATGGTTTTAAAGTATAAATAGAATATATTTTTATTATTCAATATAATTTATGTTATTGAAATTAATTTTATATTGAATTCAAATGTAAAAAAATTTCTATCTTTTGTAATGTTTTAGCTTTTAAAACTCTTTCCTTCTTTCTGACAACGTGATTACTTTTAAATTAATTACTGCAACTTCTATGTTTTTAATTTTTTAAAATTAAATCTATATTTTTAATCAGTATGTCCAAATTATGTTAATAGATTTGTTTTGTTTTTGGGAAATTTGAATACTAACTTTAGTAATTTTTATTAATACGGTAAAAGGATAAACCAGGTAATTAAGGGTAAGAATACTATTATAAAATTACCATAACACTTGTCTTAATATAATTGGATGATTTTGTTTCGACCTAATTCATCCTTGGGTCGAAATGATATTCATTTTAATCCACTGGGATGAGATTAGGACATTTAATTTATTTTATTTAAAGAAAAGTTAAGTATGTCACACTAAAATTTTAATAACAAAATATTTTTTAATATAAGGTTATATTAAAGATAATTTAGATTATAAATAATCATTTTAAATATAAAATTTTTTCATTTATAATGGTAATTTTTTTTCAATTTTTATGAAATACAGAATTACCTTAATAGCTTATACCTTATTGATGCAGAAATTATTTAATTGATTAAAAATAAATAATATAGTTTTAATTCAAATAATAATACCCAATTAAAGATCCAAACACTTGGAAAAATATTTTTGGTCAAGTATATATCGACCATAGTCATCCAATTGTTGATTTATGGACCATTTGGAGCCTTATAGAAGTTATTATGACACTTATATTATTTTATTTAAACTGATGTTAAAGTTTTCACCTTCATAATTTAATAAGTATAACATTTTAAATATTGGATTTATCATAATATAAATTTGACTAAAAGAATTAGTATAAAATCTAGTAGATTTATATTCATCCTAGTATTTTATTTTTAATTTTTATTCAAAAATAAGCATATTAAATAATTACACAAAACTGTTGTAATAATTATTTTATTAAGAGAAACATCAAATAAATGTTATTTAAAATAATAAAATAAATATAATTTTGGATAATTGACATGTCTAATAAATTTTATAGATTGACTTTACCTCATAGTAATATAATGGAATTTTTATTTCGAAGTTACCTTTTTATTATTAATATTTTTAAATATCAATGAATTGAATACGGTCAAAATTGATATAGTTGATTGTTTATCAATATAATGTTTTATTAAATTATTTAAAAAATTATTTTTTTTGAAAAATATATAATATTTATGATATGGTATAAAATGATATAATTAATTTTTTATGGTTTATTTTACATCAAATAAGTAAATATTTCACCCTTTTAATATTTAATTATTTATTACCCTAGTTAAAAATTAAATAGAATAACTAAGTGTTAATTAACAATATAAGGTTTAAATTGACCTAAATACTTGTCTAAAATTTATTTTTTGATTATATTACAACTATATATCATATAATCTTCAAAATCAGGACATTTTGGTGGGTTTGGGGTAGGGTTTGATTCTATTATAAATTATTATTTATTGAGTTTCCAAAAGTACCCCTCACCCCAATTATAAAAAGGGCCCCTCCTCCCTTACATCTGCACTTCACTTTGATCCTTCAATATCAATCATCACCTACCCTATTTCCTTATCAAATTTTTTATTTACATTCTAGAGGTTCTATTTGTCTTCAAGGACTAACTCTAGTGCTCTAAGAAGAGATTTAGAGTAAGCACGTCGAGGAAGAGTTAATCTCTTCTACTAATTCTTTCAAACTTCTTTCTTATTTTACTTCCTATTCATTAGTTATTTCATTATAAAGTAATAAAATAAGTATAAATCATATACTTATATGTTATTATAATTATTAAACAATCATATTCCACCTTCTATCCATCCTATGAAAAATGAAATCACCACGCGTGCATGCGTACGGCTTACCGTCTCCACATCAAGGTGTAATCTTTTTTTCACAACCACCTTACTTAGATGAGTATAATGATGGAAATAATAAATTTATATGATTATTATAACATGATACTGATTCTGAAATATTATACTCAATCTACTTCAATCCATTCAACAATTATGGGAATTATATCGTCACTCGTGTGTGTGTACGACCTACCGTCTCCACGATGCGATTAAAATTCATTCTACATGATCTTCATTAAAACAAGATTATATACATGAATGGAATGAATAAATATGATATATATTATACTAATATCATTATTTAAATGATATAACTATAACCTATGAAGTGGAATATGAACTTATCCGACAAAACCAGCACAAGAACATAAAGTAGTTAATATCTAGATAATGAGTGAAAATGAAATGTTTCTAACAAACGGATGACACTATAATCATATATGATATCATAAACATGAACATGATTCTATAATAAGTCAATGAAATTATTTAAATCATTATACAGGAGTTTTAGATACATACATAGGATATTGAACCTAAGGTAAGGGATATTTTTTAAATCCCATTATTATCTGATATTGTTTATAAGTAAGTACTTAGTGGGTTATATTTATCATCTAAATAAATATTTCCTAAATATGTAATATTATTTATATTATTATACAATTTTTTAAAGTCAATTTTCCCATTTGTGATTTTTTATTAAATGGTATGAAAGGAACCTTTTTTTGTTTTTGTTACATGGTGCTTTTTTGACCTTTACAACATAAATATGAGGAGATTGTTTTTTTAAATTATACGACATGAATGGATTATTAAACTTTAATAAATCCTTTTTTACATGAAGATTATTTTACTATATTTCAATTTTATTTTCAATTAAATTATTTTCTTTTAAAATTGTGTGGCATTTTGGGAAAAGAAAATGTTTTTTAAGAAGAAAGGATATTTTCTTCAAGAATTAATTTCAAGTGTTTCATCAAAATTATTTTCCCTATAAGATTACATTATTTAAATAGGGTTATGTTTCTATCCCTATTATTATGATTATTTTATTATGTTTACGATGGAATTATTTTTATGAAATCCATTTATTTTATATGGATTATGATGGAATGATGTTTAAGAAATCCATTTTTGTTCCTTGGGTTATGCTATGATGAATGGTTTATGTTTTTGTGTCATATGTAAGAATGATTTCATTTTGACATGGGTGGGACCTATATCTCCCTCCAATGCATTGGGTAAATATTTATATCTCATGAGATAGACATGACTGTAATGGAAAGTAAATATGGTTCAGTAATACAGGGCAGGAATGGCAAGTAAACCCAGTTCAATAATGGACTTTGTTCACTATGCTGGTATTGGAAATGAGCCTTGACCAATATGAAATTATTTTATATGATTATGTGTATTAAAAAACTTCATGTCTTGTGTTATGACTTTTGGGATTATAACTGTTAATTATTATGATCTTTTATCAAATGACATGTGATCACGATGTCATGACACATCAAATTGATTATGTTTTTAAGGTTTATTTATATTCTAGGGAAGACCCTAGGTTGTATCTCAAGATTATTTGATATGTTTTGAGTGTGTATTTTTAATAAGAAGAATGAAAGAGGGGTGATTTTGTAAAAAATCTTAATAAAGTAACTTAACATAAAGAGTTGTAAAGTTGAAAGACAAAGTGGATTTTGAAAAATATGAGATAAATAAGAGATCATTGCTAAGTTACTACAACAATTTAAGTGTTCCTTGTTCTCAATTGGTTATTAGGTTTTTTTTAATCCTTTGGTTGAGGGATGACCATGATCTTGGTTCCCCTCTTTCCTCTTAAAATAATGCACAAATAACCACCCCTTGACACAAAAATCATGTTGTCAAGGTTTAGACCTCAAGAATAGAGTGAGGTCTACCAAAGCATACTGAAATCCCATGTATGTGTGAGAGAAAGAGGGTTCTTGTGTTGTCTAATCAGAACAACTCAAGATTCCCACTTGAATATCAACCCAATCGGTATTGAAATGATAAATGTTTCACTTAATTAAACCAAATAAATGCATTCAGAGAAGAATCAAATAAATATTAAACATAAGTGAAATAATTCAAACGTAAATTACACAAAAACAGTAGAATATAATGTATCGGAACTCTCTCTTCAAGTGTGTAGCTCCCTCGTAATGATCCCACGCCATTTAGCTCGACATCGGAAGGGGGAGGAATCTGGAGTGGAACTCCTTCTTCATTATTGATTCCCCTATGAGGATAGGGGACTCCAGAAATTTAAGGATGAGGGGGAGACTCTTCCAGAACTCCAAAATGGTAGAGCTTCACTTTTGGTCCGAACTACCAAATGGGGTTCCCAAGGTTCCTTTTTATAGTTAAAATGGGAACTGGTTTTGAGCACCCAAATTTAGATAAACCACTTGGATGATGGTTTTCGGATACTATATAGTTGAATCTACCTTTTTAAAAAACTTTAACGGTGTATCCCTATGTCTTAAATAACACCACCGAAAGTTTAGCATCATTTGTAAAATCCCAGGTCGAGATATTGACATATTACAGAACGCCACTTTTGACTTTGTGCATATTCGGTGTCTTAGATAGATCAGTTCGTTTGGGCCTCCTAAAAACTGAATTGGTATTGGTTTCCTTGAGATGAAATTTGGACTAGTAAATATTGGACTAGCCTGAAAAATTTATTCCCATTTGGATGCCCGGTATAGTAGTAGTGTGCAGATTTATCCACTAGTGTGCTTAGATCATGTGCAGTTTGGCATATATTTCTTGGACATCATCATGGGTCCTCCAAATCACCTCCACCTTCAATGATATTTTTAAAACAAGTAAAATTTACCCTTTAAAAAGTGATAAACATAAAATAACTGAAACAAACATGAAGTGAATTTTGTTATTATATTTGTAATTTACAAAACAAATTCAATTTAATACAATGGTTTAAGGGTGGGAATAATACAATGAATCGTGGTATGAGCACACCCCAACACCTAAACATTTTCACTACTGGGAAAAGTTACATTTTCAAGAATTATACATGTATATATTACCAAAAACATGAATATTTAACATCTAAGGAAATTTTAATTCATTAAAGTAATGTGATTAATGCACAAACCACACCAAGGAGTTCTTCCTAGTGAAAATGGAAAAAGATGTCTCATTAATAATATCACAGTAAAATTCAAAGAGATTCATAATACCAAATTGAGCAAGGAATTCAAAATTCAATTATACTACTAACTCTCAACGTGTGTGTGTGAAAACCATTCCATGCTATTCTTTCCACTTTCTATCCAATAAATATAGGTTATATTATCATTTTTCATCTTAAAATATTTTTTTCCACTGAACCTGACCTACATCCTTTGCAATCATACTTCAATACCCACTCACTTAAGCATTCTCAGAAGTAAAACCATAAGATCCCAACCTAGATATCCCCATATGTTACACATTTCATCACGCTCCTCATTTCTTATTTTTATTTTTTCAGAAGTTTCATTTGGAATAAATCTCACACTCATCTCTGAACCCTTTTTTGATCTCCTCACGACACTAATTGTAATAGTTATAACGAGATAAAAGGGTGAGGAGGAGTGGTTTTGGACCTACCCAAGACATGACCCAATTTTGTTTTGATTTTGATTTCTTTTTATTTTTTGAGGGTGTACAATAGTTAGATATCATGTACACACGCATAGTTCAATCTGGTACAATAATGAAACAGATTAGATAAGGAATGAACATATGGAAATATAAATTTATGATGAAAAATATTAACCTAAAATATATTTAACTTCTATTAAGTAATAAATATCCACACTTTGTGGTCTGGTGAATTTTTTTTGGAGATATTAGTGACAGAGTTTTCCCAAAAACTACTCACCCAAGGGGCATCAATCATCTCAGAGCTTTCACAGAGATACAAATATTTATATCATTGATAGAAAACCAATTCACTAAAAATAACTTCCTAATGTTAAATTCATATAAAAATTCATTTCATAACAGCGTCTGGTTTTCATAAAATGTTAAATAAACATGGAATAAAAAATTTCAACATGCATTTTCAGTAAGTTCCATGATTTTGTGACCAGTAGGGGGGAGTAAAAATACAATAAAGAAGGAGAAAAAGATAAGAAAGAATAAAGATGATGAAAAATATAATGAACTAAAAAGGATGGGGAAAAGTGAAAATACCATAAATAATGTGAAAGAGAGAAGAAAGAAGAAAGATGATGAAAAATACTAATGAACTAAACAAGATGGGGAAAAGTTAAAATAGCATAAAGAAGGAGAAAAAGAGAATAAAGAAGAAAGACGAGGAAAAATCCTAACTAACCCAAGAATGTACCTATCCCCCCACACATAAAGTATGAATTATACTCATTGTAATAGAAGAGAATGTGGGAAGGAAGGATAAAACCTATTGAGTTTCATTCATATATTTCTTCTTGAACACGGAGTTCCTCTATTGAGGACTCTGAAATGGATTCATGGAAGTGTTTTAGCCTCTGCCCATTGATAGTGAGGGTTTGCTTGGTTTCTTTATTTTGAACCTCGACAACACCAAATGGAGATATGTTAGTAATAGTTTATAGTCCAAACCAATGGGAACGAAGATTATTTGGATGTAACATCAGCCTTGCATTGTAAAGGATGACCTCATTCCCAATGTGGAATTGACGATGAAGGATAAGAAGTCATTGGAAGCCTTGGTTTGCTCCTTATAAATCCTAGAGTTATTATATTCATCTCTTCTCATTTCCTCCAAATCTTGAATATTAAACTTTCTTTGGGTACCTGCACCAGAAAGATTAGAATTTCATTGTTTGATGGCCTAATAGGCTTGGTACTCAATCTCAACAGGGAGGTGACAACTCTTTCCAAACCCTAGACAATATGGTGACATGCCCATGGGAGTTTTAAAAGTAGTACGGTACGCCCATAATGAATCATCAAGTCTACGACTCCAATATTTTCTATTGGGTTGAACTGTTTTTTTAAGAATCTATTTTACCTCTCTATTTGACACCTCAGCTTGACCATTGGTCTATGGGTGATAATAAGTAGACACTCGATGACTGACCCCATACCGATGAAAAAGTGATTTCTTTGTTCAATTCTAGAAATGAGAACCCTGGACACTGATGATGAACCTAGGTTAGCCAAACCTATAGAAGATTTGGGTTCTCAAAAATTCTATAACTACCTTAGAATTATCAGTCCTTGTAGCTTTTACCTCTACCCATTTTCTCAAGTAATCAACTTCTATAAGAATGTATGAGTTTCCAAAGTAATTGGGAAATGGCCCTATATTTTCAATACTCCAAACATAAAAAATGTCATGAAATAGAAATGGTTGTTGGTTCATTTAATTTCTTTTAGATACATTACCCATTCATTGACAATGAGGAAGAGATTTACAAAATTCATGGGCATCCTCAAAAAGTGTTGGCCAAAAGAGACCAAAATCAAAGATTTTTTGAGCAGTCTGTTGGGGACCAAAGTGGTCCCCACAATAAAGAGTGTGGAAGAATCTAAGGTCATTCTAAAACTCACTATCGGGGACAGAACACCTATGTAATTGATCACTACATGTGCGCTAGTGGTAGGGTTCATCACAAATGTACCAATGAGACTCATGTTTTAGACGATCAGGTGGGGTTTTTTTGAAGTCAGTAGGAATTCAAGATGCTTCCAAATAATATACAATTTCAGAATACCAAGGAATAGTATCTTGCACTCGGTATAGTTTCTCATTAGGAAACATGCCATTTATGGGAATACAGGGGGATGAGTCACTATCTAAGGATGGGTCGATACTACTGATATAGTTATCCACCATATTCTCTAATCCTTTTTTATCTCTAATTTCTAAATTTAATTCTTGAAAGAGGAGAATCTAGTTAATGAGACGTGGTTTGTCTTCCAGTTTCTTTAAGATATACTGGAGGGATGCATGGTCTAAGAACACAATGACTTTGGACCCTAAAAGGTATGACCTGAATTTTTTCAAGGAAAACACAATGGAAATGAATTTTCCTTCAGTTGTGGTGTAGTTGTCTTGAGTAGGGTCTAGTGTGCGTGAGTTATAGGAAATGACCTGTGGAGCTCGATCGACCCTTTGTGATAATACTGCCCCAACTGCATAGTTAGAGCCATCACACATGAGATCAAATGGTGCATCTCACCATGGTGGTTGGATTACTGGGGGTGATGTGAGACTCCATTTTAACTTATTAAAATATTATCTCACATTCATTATCAAAAAAAAATTCTTTTTCTTTTTGGAGTAATCAGGAGAGGGGGGTGCAATTTTACTAAAGTCGCGAATGAAATGATGGTAAAATCCAGCATGACCTAGGAAAGACCTCACATCTTGTACATTTTTTGGGAATGGTAGGGAAAAAATGACATCCAATTTTGATTTATCTTCATGTCTTCCATTCCCAGAAATGACATATCCCAAAACTATACCTTGTCGCACCATGAAATGGAATTTCTCATAATTTAATACAAGATTCTTTTTAATACAGAGGTGTAGGACTGAAGCAATACTACTCAAACATTCATCAAAATAAGATCCATACACAGTGAAATCATCCATGAAAACTTCCATGTAATTCTCTAGGTAATCCGAAAAATACTAACCATGCATCGCTGGAAAGTACTTGGAGCATTGCACAGACCAAATGGCATCCTCCTATATGCAAATTTGCCAAAGGGGCAAGTGAATGTCTTCTTTTCCGAATCCTAGGGGGAAATATGGATTTGAAATTATCCAGAATACCCATCAAGAAAAGAGTAATGGGACTTACGCACTAGAATCTCAAGCATTTGGTCAATGAATTGAAAAGGGAAGTGGTCCTTTCTAGTGTGTTGGTTTAGTTGGTGATAGTCTATGCAAACACGCCAAATATTCTGCACACGAGTTAGAACCAATTCATTATTTTCATTGTCAATTACAGTAAGGCCAGTTGTTTTAGGAACTACTTGAATAGGACAGACCCATTGGCTATCAGAGATGGGGTAAATGATTCCAGAAGCCAATAATTTTGTTACCTCATTTTTCATAACGTCTAGGAGGTTTGGGTTTAGTCGACGTTGTGCCTGACTCACTAGTTTATCCTCATCATTTAAAAATATATGATGTGTACAAATTAATGTGATAATACCAGTAATGTGAGCAAGTTTCCATCCCAAAACTTGTTTATACTCCCTCAAAAGTTCAATCAGTCGCAATTCATGGTTAGGGGGGTAAACTAGAAATGATTACAGGAAACTTGTTTCCATTCTCAAGATATGACTATTTTAGATCTTGAGGCAGTTGTTTTAGTTCCAATTCAAGTGGATTTTGGATTTATGGGAGTGTTTGTGAAAATGAGAGGTCACTAATCTCATATAACTACTCAATGGTATCATCCTCATATGAGGAATGAGCTTTTACAAGCTTCACATTATTAGTGATGGTAAAGTGATCCTCAGTGTTCAAGAAATCATCAATCAAAAAACATGCATTACATTTCTCTAGACCAATACAAAAATCAATGCATGAATCATTTCCTATCATTTCTATCAATAAAGAAAACTCAGAAAGTGGATCAAGGGAATGAAATGATGTTTTTTCAAGGTAAGGGAGTACATCAATTGAATTAACAAAGAGAGAGGAATGTTCTTCTGAGGGGTGATTCATGGCATCAAGGATGTTGAAATGGACTATTTCACCACCAAATTCCATAGATAATGTACCATTATGGACATTAATTATGGTTTTGTCAGTTTTTAAGAAGGGTCTCCCCAATATAATTAGGGAATGTCCATTCATCATATCATCCTCCATTTTATGCACATAAAAGTCTGTAAGAAAAATTAAATTTTGAACTCTCATAAGAACATCATCCAACACACCAGAGGGGTGTGCGATACTTTGATTAGCTAGTTGAACAACAATTCCAGTGGGATTCAGTTCCCCGACCAGCAATGTAGAGTAAATGGAGTGATTAATCACATTTATAGAAGCACCGAAATCAAGCATAGCATTAGAAAAATAATATTCCCCTATGGTGCCTGAAATCGAGAATGTCCTAGGATCATTGCACTTGGTGGGAAGTGATGGCTCTATTAATGCTGATACGTTCCTCCCCAAGATCACCTTCTCATATCCATGAATTTTTTTTCGGTGTGTACACATCTCCATCAGAAACTTTTTATATCTTGGAATTTGTTTCACAACATCAATCAAGGGGATGTTTACCTGCACTTTTTTGAATGTTTCCAATATTTCCTTATGTAGTTCAGTTTTTTTATTTCCTAGGATGGGTGGCCCTTTGAAGAAATAGAATAGGAATGGGTTGGCTAAGAGAATCATCGACATACACACTCTTTCCTGTGGAATGGATTCTCTCAAGATAAGGTTTTTCAACATTTGGAACATTTCTAATGGTTGGGATAGCGGTTTAATCTGGAGGGGATGACTCTTGTGGAGGATTCATTTGACTCTATAGTTCTTTTCCACTCCTAATGGTGATGGAAATAACATTTAATTTATCTCTAGGGTTGACTAATGGTTGATATGGTGGTTTACCAGACCCGTGACTTTGAATTTCCCCCACCGAGTTAGCTAGTTGGACTAATTGGTTTTTGAGGTCTTGTATGGCTGCATTGGTGGTTTTCTGGAATTGGAGATCGTTGGCAGCCATTTTTTTCATCATATCTTTTAGGCTAGGATCAGGTTTTTTAGGGGGTTATTTGAAATGACTTTGGGTGGATGAGGATTTTTGGGTGGTGGTAGTGGATGACTACTCTGACCCTACTGGTTCCATGGTTGTTGAGGTTGGATTGAATACCCCTGCCTATAGTCTTGGTTGCCTTTCCACCCAAGATTTGATGGATTGTATGGTTCTTTCTTAAAGGGTTGGTTATAGGGGCGACTTTCAAAGAATGCCTCACAAATCTCATAAGTTTCTCTAAATTGGGGTAATTGGTTAGATTAGTGGGTGTTAGAAGAACATATACTATAATGGATGGGAGGAGGAGATTGGGATTTCATTTGGGAAAGAGAAAGTTGTCTTATAAGGGTACTTACCTCTTCAAACTTTGTGTCCACCTTCTCAAATTCGATACTTTTCACCTCATGGACACCCCGAATGGGTACACTGGACCTTCTACCGAATTGTTGAGTGTTCTGTGACATGTTCTCAGTCAAGGTTATTGCATCAATTAGGGTCTTATCCACTAGTGCACCACCTTCAGCAACATCAATCATATTTCTATCAATAGGGATTAAACCTACATAAAAATATTGAATTAAAAGTTGTTTGATTATTTAGTAGGGTGGGAAACTAGAACAAATACTTTTAAAGATTTCCCAATATTCATGTAGTGTTTCCCCTTGTGATTTTCTTATACCACATATTTCTTTTATTATAGTTGCAGTGTGAGAGGATGGGAAATATTTTTCAAGAAAAAGACGTTTCATGTCTTCCCAACCTCTAATTGGTGAATTAACATATTAAATACTATCTTTTTTAGTATCTTCTAATGAGAATGATAATTCCATTAGAGTTACTTATTCTTCATCCACATTTTCAGTTTTTAATGTAGAACACACAATATGAAATTCTTTTAAATTCTTGTGTGGATCTTCTCCAGGAATTCCATGGAATCTTGGTAATAAATTAATTAAACACGATTTTAGTTCAAAGTTGGGTTCCTCCCCATGAATTTGAATATATGTGGGATAGATATCAAGATCAGGTGAGGTTAGTTCTTTTAATGTCCTATTATTTTCATCCATGTTAAAAAAATTTATTTCATTTTTGATTTTGGTTTCGGAAGAATAAGAGGAAGGATCAAGAAGAGTGTCGATGTTTAGTGTGTATCCTTCGAAGGGTTCTCTTCTGTGTCTCCGTGTCACTGACGTAGGACCCTCTTCGATTCGGGTTGTAAAGGAGGTAAGTCTCCCATATTAGAAATTGTTATGCACTAAACCTACACAAAAAATAGACCAGAATACAAAAAGATAAGTAGAAGAATAATATAAAACAAATAAATATTCACCAAATTTACAAAAAAAATTATCAAAAACACGCACTAAACCCAAAGTGCTTTCTGGAAATGGTGCCAAAATTTGACTGCGCTATCATGACACATCAAATTTGTTATGTTTTAAGGTTTATTTATAGTCTAGGGAAGACCCTAGGTTGTCTCTCAAGGAGCATTGACATGTATTGAGTGTGTATTTTTAATGAGAAGAACAAAAGAGGTGGTGATTTTGTAAAAAAGTTTAAGAAAGTAACTTAACGTAAAGAGTGGTAAAGTTGAAATACAAAGTGGATTTTGAAAATATAAGATAAATAAGTGATAATTTCTAAGTTACTACAAGACTTTAAGAGTTCCTTGTTCTAAATTGGTTATTAGGTTTTTTTAATCCTTTGGTTGAGGGATGACCAAGATCTTGGTTCCCTACTTTCCTCTTAAAATAATGCACAAAGAACCACCCCTTGACACAACAATTGTGTTGTCAAGGTTTGGCCCTCAACCATAGAGTTAGGTCTACCAGATCATATTGAAATCCCATGTATGTGTGAGAGAAAGATGATTCTTATATTGTCCGATCGGAACAACTCAAGATTCCCACTTGAATCTCAACCCAATCGGTATTGAAATGAGAAATTTTTCACTTAATTAAACCAAATAAATGCATTCAGAGAAGAAGAATATAAATATTAAACATAAGTGAAATAATTCACACATAAATTACAAAAAACCATTATTATAAAAGGTTTCATAACTCCCTCTTCGAGTGTGTAGCTCCCTCACAATGATCACCCACTGTTTAGCTCGACATCGGGAGGGGGAGGATGATCAGGTGGAACTCCTTATTCATTACTGATCTCCCTTTGAGGATAAGGGCCTCAAGAACTTCAAGGATGAGGGGAAGACTCCCCCAGGACTCCAAAATTTCAAAGCTTCACTTCTGGTTCAAACTACCAAATGGGGTGCCCAAGGTTCATTTTTTTAGCCAAAATGGGAAGTGGTTTTGGGCACCCCGATTTTGATCAACCACATGAAAGATGGTTTTCAACTATTAGACAGTCGAATCTCCCTTTTAAAAAAACTGTAAAGTTGTAGCCCCATGTATTTACTATCACCAACGAATTTTTGCACCATTTGAACATTCAAAGATTAAGATATTGACATATTACAGAACGCCACTTTTGACTTTCTTCATATTCATTGGTTTGGACATATCATTTTGGAGGGGCCCTATAAAAGCCAAATATGTATTGGGTTCTTAGAGATGAAATGTAGCCTATTAAAATTTTGACTAGCCCACAAAATTTTAGCCCATTTGGACACACGTTCTAGTAGAAGTTTTCGGATTAATCCACAGGTGTGCTTGGATCCTGAACAGTTTGGCCCATATTTCCTAGACTTCATCATGGGTCCTCCAAATCACCTCCATATTTAATGATATTATTAAAAAAAGTAAAATATCCATTTTTTATAGTTATAAACATAAAATAACTGAATCAAACATGAATTTAATGTTGTTATTATATTTTTAATTTACAATAAAAATTCAGTTTAATAAAATGGTGTAAGGGTGAAAATAATACAGTTAATTGTGGTATGATCAACATGATATCACGATCTTTCATATATTGGATAAGACTTTCAAATGTTATGTTCTTATGTCCTATGGTTATGGTATGATTGATATTTCCCTTGTTTACCCTTATTGATAATTTGATATCACCTTTTCATATATTTATTTTACCCAAGTCAAGAAGAAGGGTATTAAATAAGATATGTCAAAAGGGAGACAAGTTATGAAGAAATGAGTGGGAGACAATGTAGATGTTTTATGACCAAGTTGTTTATGTTTCCTAGTTTCTAAATACACTATACCAATATTTTCCTATCATGGATTTATTATATTTTGAAATGAATATACTTCAATTTTGAAGTAATATCAATGTATGTAAAGTATGGTTCATTATAATCATGGAGGAATCCTGGAATAATTTTGATGTACCATGGTCAATGAGTATATCTGGGGAGATTAATTAAGAAGGATATGGAAACCACAACCCAATCCAATATTATTCATGTACTAAATTTTACCTACAGCCAATGCCTAAATTCACCAAGTCAATAATCGTGTTTTTAGAGTCCTTGTGAATGGATATATCAAATTCTACACCAACACTAGATTCACTAGCCTGAAATCTGAACTTGAAACACCTTAATATTGTCTTCATGAATACCAAACCAAACCTCGCAACTAGAAAACCTATAAAATTTGGTCATAAGGTAGAACCAAATTCTTTGATACCACTTTTTTCACAACCTGACCCACTGAGGCCTACCTGTCCAATAATAAGTTGAGTGCAACTACCCAAGACCACCTCAAATAGGGAAGGGCCAAGAAACTAATGTTGAGTAGGAAGATCACACATATGGGATGCATTATCCTAATGTACATGTAATAACACAAAAATACATCCATATCTATGCAATAGTGAATAGTTAATATAAAACTGATACCAAAATTCATGCATATCGTCTATCCCACATCAGAGTGCGACATAAATACTAGAAATCGATAATAGAGAAAAATATAATCCCAACAAAAACTAAAAAAATATTCTAACCTTCTCATAAGAAGGGGACTAATATAAAATGAAACCACATGAATACACCTTGATCTGTCTAGATCATTATTCTCTCCTTGCTCTTGGTTCTCCTAGGTCTCCATCGAAACACATATTGTTTGGATAGGATATGACATGTATAGGTAGAAAAAATTAAAGGGTGAGTATAACAATACCTAGTAGGTACTCCAAAAAACCAAAATAAAAATGGGTAAATTGAAAGTAAATATTCTACTTGACCCATAGTTGGAGGGTACAGAAAACTCAAGCAATAGAGGATATAAATATTCATCTCCATAGATCGACTATATGTGACTATTCATCTCATCACCACATGGTATGTAAATAAAAATATGAGAAATAACGGTAAGGAATCCTAGAATAACCCTAATATACTCATTATATACTCCAATTCTATTATTGGTTACAACCATATAGCCATCCAGAAGATTCTACTCGAGGCTCAAGGTAACATCCATCTAGGATATCTCACTCAGGAGACGTTCCATACCTGATGGAAATCATCAAATAGAACACCCTAATTGGGATACTATGTTGATGGAACTCTCTAGAACTTTGAATATCTCAACTCATAGGTAGTGGATCACATCCTGGAACATTAGGGGACACCATGAACCCTAACTGGAACTCTAGATTTCTTGATACTCAAATAGGGGAACACAACCAAATCCATTGGGGATGTCGCCAACCCTATTCGGAACTACTCGCTAAGTAGTGGATCATATGAATGATGATACTACTTACCCTACTAGAACAACCCATTAAGTAGGGGTTTAGTTCCCATGTACATTGGTCACACCGATACCTTAAACTCTACTCAGGGAAGATAAAGATATGATAAAGGATACCATACCAATATCATGAATGGATGCCACAAAATTTATCCAAACCATTCCCATAGAAGGGATAAAAATCCTATACTCAGAATGTAATGTCACATTATAACCTCAAAGGGATGGACTAAGGGATCTCACCCTACAAATACCAAGATAAGCCTCTTCGAAAGAATCGTCCTCCTAGAACCACCACACACCACATATCTCATGAAAAAACTATGGAAACCATAACCTTATACCTGTTAAAATTCTTATGATAGGCTACACATGGGCCTCCATCTGAGTCCTAAAGATGGAGATGCGCAGAGGAGAAGTCTCTAAGGGGAGTGTAAGGTGTTTCCTCCAATGGTACTGGTATGTCTCTCAAGGATGATCCTTTGATATTTCCCCTCATGGTATTCATTTTGTAAGATAGTATATGGTGTCTGTTGGCGGTTACAAGAGATGTAACTTTGCTTGATCACCTAGGAGTGTCCTCGCCCACACATGGCCTACTTATCCATATCTCTTTACATAGAATGTATACTCAATACAAAACATATAGCTCTTGTCCCATCCCAAGATAATTTCTTTGGTAGTTCTCATGTACAACATCCCATTACCATGTACCATAACATGTGACAGTGTACCTGTCTGTGTCCTCTGACTCGTGTTTATCTATGGTCTGGCCATGTACTTCCACATATACATGTACCCTTACCTAGCCCGGTAGACCATGTCCTCATCCACCCAACCTAGCATCACAACACGATGTGTACCCCTAGTACATGGCTTGTACTTTCCAAATACCATCTTCTCATAATAATAAGAACACATGGTGTTTTTTACTGCACTACATTCCATGAGATTTGGATTTTTGGATGGTTAATTTCTACTATCCTCTCAAAACCTCATATTTTCACCAATTATCTACAGATCAACCCCTAGGGGATCTCTAATAGTCATATAAGGTCTATAAAACCTTAAAATGACACATATATGATGATCATGACATAAATCTCATAAGTATTCCTACATTATAAAAGAAACATTGAGGCTTCTGGTCTAATGAGACACTCAAAATCTACTACACCAAGATCTGGTGTCGATGTCTATCAATTATGAAGTTCAGCGGTTCTTTCTCTCTCTCTCTCTCTCCCTTAGTTTGTTCATCCATCATCATGGTAAAAAAACTCACCTCCCTATTTTGTATGCCAGAATCCAAATGGGGCATACATTTATTAATTAATTTTATTTAATTAATAAACTACCATTATTTAGTGCCCCATCAATGGTCACCTCAAAATGGGAACCCTACACTAACCAACTTTATGTCACACCTTGTGTACAAATCATGTTCCAAACACAACTATGATCTATGATTTTCTATTTGAGTCTCCATTCAATATTTATTCCAAATTTCTTAGAAAAATATGTGCATGTGATATAAAATATTTAATATTTTTAATATCAATGAATTGAGGCTCTCTAGGACCTTGAATTCCATGCCTAATCAGCACCTAGATTCAAAAATATTTCTATAAATATTCCAATTTCTTATGTAGTAAACAAATATTTATTATAAAAGTACTTTAACACTCACCCTGAACCATAATGATAGATTAGATATACTCTACCAATCCTTTTTTAGGTTATTACCCTTAGATTCATCTATATCAAAACCATGCCCACTTTTAGTATCCAGAAAAGGATGTATTTATAGGAGAACCACATAATTTCTACCATGCCAAAACAAATTTATGATATTTTCCTAAAATTATAAATATCCTAAAATTATGTTATAGGGTTATGTTCCCTAATCAGTGTTTTACTAGATCTTGTTCCTAGGGTTTTACTAAGTTTAATATGATACCAACTACAACAACCCCAACTCTGTAAATTAGAGTCAGTGTCTAATTTATTAAATTGGATTATATACAAGGAATCTAATCCTAATGTACTGATTAGTTTAGTAGTCTTATATATATAGATATATAAATGATAAATAAAATATAAAACATTAAAAAAAATCTTTCTGCATCCTTAAAACTCATTCAAATATTTATTCTTCATAAATTGGTTAAAGGAAGAAAAATAAGGGTGAGATAAAATTATCATTAAGGGTTACATAAAATGGAATATTCCATGAGTAAATAAGGAATTATCAATATGGAAAGATATATAACTGAAAACACATGTCATTTAATCAATAACTCTTGCACAAAATGAATCTATGGATAATATAAATGAAAAAATATCATAGATAATAATAACTAAATTCTCAATAAAGGAAATAATTAATATTAGATGTCATGATCTTAGATATCATGATATATATAATGTCAAGAACTTGTTCCAAGACAAAATGATTAATGGGTAGGCATACACCAAAAACCTATTTAATTTGGCCAACTGATCTATCTCATGAGACCTGTTGACACATCAAGGGACTATCTATAACTAGGAATCACCCATAACTAAATTTACTATACATTACTCATATATTTAATGATCCATTAAATTCATAAAAAATATATATTATCAATAACTATCCATATTGGGAAATAAATATGAATTTATCAAGATTTTCCCTAACTAATCAAATAAATTTCATAGTAAAACACCATATGTAAAAATGGAATATGATTTAGGAAATAATCCTAACCATGATACAATGAATATTGATATTTATAGAAATTTAATGTCCAATGATCATAAGAAATTGGATGTTTCAAGATAAATTTTCCAACTAAAAAACTAATAAGAGATAAGATATAACCAACGGTTCATAAAAAATATAGGTTTTTTTAATAAAATCATGCCATTTGGAAAAATAAATAAAATGGAACTGAAATATTAAAATAATATTTCATTAAATATTTTTATTTGTAAAACAATTGAAAATTTGGTGAAGAAGCTAAATATCGTAAAACCGTTACGGCGATGGGGAAGTTCGATAATGTCTTATATGATAAAAATATTCCTTTTGACTTTTTGAAAGGAAAGATGAAAATGAAACTTTTAAAAACATTATAAATATTTATTTAAATCCTTTTAAAAATTATCTGATAACATAAAATTTTATAAATAAATCATTTTAGTGATAAAAAATAATTTTGAAAAATAATTTTGATAAATATGGACATGGAAGAAAAATATATCAGATTAAAAAAGAAATAAAATATATTTTTATTTTAAACATTAATTTGATTTATTCAAGAGAAAAATATATGAAAAGTTAGAAGAAAATAATTAAACTCTTTAATACCCATAGGATAATAAAATAGATATATTTTATGAATAATGGATTATAATATTCATTCAACAATAATTAATGTAATCCCAAAAAATGAGATTTAAAAAAACCTTGCCTCTTCGATAACTTTTTAATTATAACCCCTGAAAATAATAAATTTGAATTTAAACAAAAAACATAATTAAAAAATATTTATTAATGTTAAATATATCAAATGGAAGTATATTCATTACATAAAAGTAAATAGGTGGATGATATCAAATATGTCTCAGTGGAATGGAAATTAAGAAGAAATGCCTTACAAAGATAGTATCATTGAGGTGAGAATTAATAAATGGATAGATTATGTGTAATAAATTTAAATACATAGAAAAGGTGTAAATACCAAAAAAAATCATTTCAAACATAATCTTGTTATAACATAAGAAACTAAGAAGTGATATAACCCAATGAAAGGAAATTGGGTTAAGAAACATCTTACCTCACACTTCCCCTTAGTTGAATGTGATTTAAAATTATTTATAATGGAATTAAACCTGTTATTAATTTATAAAAACACAATATTCATATTTATATTATCATATAATATCCCCTTATAACATCTTATCGCCCATTCACTAATAATATCTCATTATTACCAATGTTTCAGGTGTTAACCACTTTGTTTTATCATGCCTGTTTTTTCCTGGAAGTTCAAATTCTTGTGTATAAGATATAATTAAATAATATAAATAATGATATTAATGTTATAAATGTTATATTTATTTATTATATACATTTTTATAATCATCCTTTAAATTATGTACAAGTAAAATAAATCATATCGCTTGGTGGAGAGGGTAGAATGTATGTACACACGAGCGACATTGTCATTTCCTTAATGGGTGAAAGGTTATGTAAATGGATGATATATTAATTTTAAAAAATATATATTATGTCATAATTATCATATATATTCATTATTTCAATAATTATGACTATCCATGTGATTAGGTGATGGAAAAAAATTACATTAGTTCGCGAGGCGGTAGTCCACCGTACACACGGGCGATGGTTTTGTTCCCCATTTAATGACGAAGGAGATGGATAAATATTATTAGATATACATAATAACACTTTATTATATTTTAGATACTTATTTTATAATATTTTAATTATGAATACAAAATTTTTATGTGGTAAAAAAAGAAATATCTTGGTGAAGATGCTTACCTTCGCTTAGAAAAATATCCTTTGGATCACATATTAAGAACCTTAGGGTTGGTATTTTGGTAAAAATAACATATATAACATGGATAAGTATTTTTTTATATTTGGTATTAATTTTTCAATATTAATGGATTAAGAGGTGTGAATAAGTGAGGTGAGGAGGTTTCCTTTTATAACCGATGTGAATGGAATGATTGTAATTTATCAAAGTTTTAAAATAATTGCAAGTCACTTTCTAAGGAGAAATTTCAAAAACTCATTATAGTATTATTTTGACCAATTAAGTTCAAAATTTATATTCATCCTATAAAATTATATTTTTTGGCATATATTATTCAAATTTTAATTGTATTACATATTCATCAAAATAGAATTTTCACATAATATAATTTAAGCTCGGGTGTTACATAAATATTGTGGGATGGAAAGTTAGAAAATTTATAACATTATCTTCTAAAATTATCTCTTAAATGCACTAAAAAATTATTTAGTATTTCAATTTATATTTTGAAAATGATATTTTGTCATGTGGATATTCTATGTGAATTAATAATCTAAGGATGATAAGGTATACACCTATTAGGGTTATAACCATTGTTAATCACAAGGATGATGAGGACTTCATCTAGATATTTTCATATACTACAATATAGAGGACTAAGATCACTATATAGAACAATTTTAAGGATAATAAAACTTGTGTTATAAGATGAAGTGTGAGGTTTATTTCTTGGTGATACCTACATAGTGGGGTGATCCAAATACCAAGTGGTAGTTCCATGGCCCAATGAAATTGGTATAGTGTTTTATTTATTGAGGATTTATATATATACCATACTTATTTTATTAAGATAATGATCATTTTTTCTAAGGAGATTATTCACTTAACCTATACATATAGGTCATATGATTTTGATAATTTTGGTTCTTGATTTGTGGGGTGTTCCTTGGAAAGTATAGATCATGAATTTTGTTATGTGGTTATTTGATTTTAATCGGGTATTGAGTGAAGATATTTTGAGGACATTAAATTTCAAGAACAAGTTTCTAGATGATATCAGTTGATGATCTCAATTATTAACATACTTCTAGGTGTTATGATATATGATCTAGATTGAGATCATTCTAGTGGGATAATTAATTGAAATTACTATTTCAATTTAATGATCATGTTTTTTATTGAACGCGTGGCAATGGTAATTCTTGTAAGAGTATTAAATCAAGAAATATAATTATATATTATTTTAAAATATAACCAAACTAAGAGAAACAATTTTTTAAATTTGTACTTACCTTGTGTGAGGGTTAGTTTTCTTAAGGTTTGAGATTTAAGGGTTAAAAAAATCATAATGTCAATATGATTGATCAACATAGATAAAAATTAATAACATATTACCATCTATATATATATGGGAACATGATTTCCTTGATAAAAAATCATTACTGTTTTTGTATAATAAATCATTTACTGCAATAATGATTTTTTGGTCTCTATTTGAGTAATTTTCTTGGTTAAGTGTTTTTATCAAGGTAAGAGGCTATCTGTTTAAGGTAATTGGGGTGATAATAACCTTATTTTCTTTAGATTATTATTTTATGGGTCCTTGGTACTATGTATGTTTAAGGGGATAAGGAACATGTGTGTGGAGTGATTGTGAAAATTTCCTCCTTATTGGTTTTAAACATTTTTTCTATAGGTTAATCCAGAACCAAAATTGTGAATATTTGAACATGTTTCTTATATGAATTATTATATATTAATATATGATGTACATTATATATTATTCATCAATAGGAACTATGAAATAAGAGATGATAAAATAATAATTTCTACTGTATTCAATATAGAAGAATGAATCGTGTCGGAATTAATAGTGGATTTATAAGTCTAGTGTGATGAAATTTAAATGTTATTTACTTTAAATGATTTCTTAGATTAGTGTAGTTTGTAGGTAGAAGTTATATAAGGGGAATCTCAAAATTTTATGAAACTATCTGGAAATTATGTGTTCTTTCCATGATAGAAGTGGGAAAAGTAACTTCCCTAAATAAATGATGGTGACATTTATTGAATTGAGTAATGTGGTTTTGAAGAAACGTACCCTTGATATGTAGTATATCCAAGTGTTTTGAGGTGGTACCATGAGTTCTATAGATGAATTTTTTTATTTTTAAAAGGATAAATGGATGTTTAATAATTTATTGTGTGATAATCCATGTAATGATCTGTTAATTAAATCAAGGAGAAGGGGTAATGAAAAATAGTCAAAGTGATTGTTTATTATTATTTTTAAAATTTTCATCATAGATTATTGAGGTATTTTATATAATTTCCCTACATAAATATATATATAACCCAATGCACCTTACCTATTTCCTATTGGTCTATGTTTATTCATTTCATAAAAAGTAAATTGGTTACTTTCCTCAAGAGGGGATTGGGGTTTTAAGTGATTCCTTAAATATGAATAAACATGGAGCTAAACCATTGTTTAAATCTTATATAATTTCAATTAGTGGTCATTTTACTCAAATATAATGATGGTTTATCCTATGTTTTTGTGTTTTGGGTTTCGATTTAATGAGTTTTCTTATATCCGGGATAATATAGCTCTGTGGAGTTCCACTGATGGTGGTGTTGAATCATGATATGTATTTTACTCTAGGGTTAAAGTAATGGTTTGATAAAAAAAGATAAGTTATTATTAGGGAATATAAAACCCTTTGTGATCTTGGATCTAGTTTGAGTATGGAGTAATGAAAATGTGTTAGCCCATGGACCACATGTTTTTGTGAGTGGAAAATAATTCTCATGATTTCAGTGAAAATAAATAATGGAGTTATAATAAGAAACATTTGGGGTATTAATACTAAGTGAGGGTGTAGTAACCAAACTTTTTTAAGTTGTGTTTCATCTTATATTGGTGAAATTTTAGGTTTAGGTAGTGTTTCTGCATAATTAAATGAAATATAGCTTATGTTTTTCTTTTTTTCTTTGGTTTTTTCCTTATTAAATTATGGATGGATCCATTTTAAATACTTATATTTTATTGAGGAACATTTTTTGAATTATGTATTGGTTATTTTTGATTGTTTTTTATGGGAAATCATGTGATCGGTTTTGAAAATTCATTTTTTATGGTTTTAATGATATAAGGATGCGGTTAGAGCTTTAAAAGATTTTTTAAAGTGTATATATTATAAAGGTATAAAAATTATAGTTTGGGAGTTTTGGAATTATCATGGGAATTTTAATAAATGTTAAACCAAAGAGAAAATAGTATTTTTAACCAAGTATATGGCCCCAAAAAATTCAGGGATTTTTTATTTCAAAATATTATTTTTACCTTAGGATAGAAGTTTGAAGAGGATTATAGGAGTTAATTTTTTCTATTTAAATTATATAATTAAATGGTATTGTGAGTTACATTTTTCAATTTTTTGGAGAAAATGATGATATATACCAAATTATATCGTAGAATGAAAAAATATCAGTGTAGTATTTTCCAGAACATAGTGTTTTATTTAATTTTTTCATAATGGGATATCGGTCAGTTTGTGGTCTATAACAATAGGGGTCCACCATCAATGGTGGTGATAGGTAATATAATATTTTTGGGAGAGATATGGTGATTTGGTGGTTTGGATCAGTATGGATATGAATAGTGATAGTGGTGGTAGTTTTCAATCTTGAGTGTTCACTCAGTGATGGTTATACTGAATGATTTGGTGGAGGTTTTAGATTCTTGACCAATGAAAATTAGGTTTTTGGTGATCTAAAGTGACTCATCTATATAGATTCAAGGGTAGAGACCTTCAAATTGAGGATGAGAGTGTCCAGATATGGCTTAGTTATCTAAAAACTTTAGAAATTCCATATCTCAAATTATATATCTTTAAGTTAAAATAATAATAGTTCCATTATTCATATAGAATGTGGTTTCTTGTTGATACTGAATTTAAGGAGGTTGAAAACTTAGGTCAAGATGAGTTGGTTGGTAGGGAAATAGTTGTTCTCCATCTTGGGAAATATACCTTCTCTGGGTAAACTAGATGAAGTAACTATTTTTTTAAATGAGTTACATTAATTTCATTTTTTATGATTAAGATATTGAGGAAAGGGAGGAAATTAATTTTTAAAATATGTGAAAGACACCTATTATATATAGGTGTTATTGATTAATAAAAAAAATATACAAAATAATTTATATAAAAAAAATAAAACATTAATCTCCACTAATTTTAAATTGGGTTTCCCAAATATGATTATCATTTCTTTCTCCCTATTTCTCAATTTAAAGTTTTTAGGTATTTTAATTTAAATTGGTTTTTATCACACTTCCTCTCCTCATATTAATCTCTAATCATATTTCATCAATAACATCCATCTATGGCATAAAATTTAAAATTTCTTTGTGGAATTGTGATAGTGACATTGGGACAATTAATTAAAGACTAACATGTAGTAGGTAACTAATATAAATAGAATGGTGCTCAAGTCCTCCATGTGAATCACTTTTTCTAAAAAATAAAATAAAAGTGAAATTTTGGGTCGTTACTTGAATTTGAAAAGTAAATGGTTATTCTCAATCATTTTTAAATACACACACACACATATATATTTATCATGATGAAGATATTTATTAGGATAATATAGATTGTTTAAGAGATTTTTTGGGAATTTTAATGAATTAAATATCATGATAGTTAGTGGCGTAACCCATGAAAATTTTGAAAACACCTACTATTTTTTTCATGTTTATTTCAAAATAATACCACTCATGGATCATTTTGAGATTTGAAGATGATGAAATTACTAAATAAAGTTTTTAAACACATGTGTGTAGGTGGAAAACACAACGACTATTATAATGATTGTGATACACAAGGATATTCCATTAGGACTCATGATAATAGATATAATTATTATAACTCATACCAATTAGTGATTCCATAATATATAAGGATTTTATGAATTAATTCATGATGAAAATT
Organism: Viscum album; assembly: GCA_963277665.1. Classification (NCBI taxonomy): domain Eukaryota; kingdom Viridiplantae; phylum Streptophyta; class Magnoliopsida; order Santalales; family Viscaceae; genus Viscum; species Viscum album. Next base: position 624,849,733 of record OY728134.1, on the reverse strand, counting down.
TGAGAAAAAAGTTTAGAGAGTATCATTGATTGAGAGATAATGGTGTCGAAATTTTGTGATGGTTAAGGTTACCAATAATGACTATTAATGGTGTGATATTTTTTATTCTCCTCATATTTATAATGTGTAACTCCTAATAATATGGATTTAATTTTATATAGTGCTGAGTTTTACCTTGACATATTAGTAATGCGTGATTGCTGTATGACATAGTTTAACATGGACTGTTTGCTTAAAAGTGATCTATAAAGTGATAAAACACATTATACTGTTCTTTCTATTTCATGTAATGTATTTAAAAAAATTATTATATACATAGTTTGGTTATTTGATCTATAGGGGTTTATTTAACAATTTTTTGTGTAAGTGTGATAAAGAAACTGATTATGATTGTCATTAGTTTAATTGGTCATTAACCTACTAGTTTGATTATAATAGATTGAATTGGGGAATATTCTTCTTTGAGATATTCAATGTAATAAAAATGTGAACTAATTGTGATTTTGTTGTGCATGCTGTTCTTCCTAGAGGTGTCTATCCTGGTATTGGGTAGTTTCATGATTACCTTGACCTTGTGATAGTTGAGAGTTAGTAGGTGATGATGTGATTACATGGATAGTATGATTTTAAAAAATCAACCTTGATATACCCTAAACCCATGTTTTTTCTCTACTCACCATTTTCATGTTCATCCTAATTACTTGAGGTTGTTAACAAGTGATGAGGGATGACATTACACCATAGGGGAATAGTTTCCCCCAAATACCACATATCAATAAATTGGATTTCCATACACAAATAAAGTAAAATAATGAGAATGAACATAAATTAATAATCATACTAAATGTATAATATAACAAAGGATACCTTTTATGTAGTCCAATATAATGAGAAAATAAATAAAAGAATAATCACGACCTAAATGCTCAGAATCCTTCATGGACCTGAAGGAAACCAGGGTGCAGCGGAAGTGTTAAAGAACATACAATTTAAAATATTTGGGGTTTGGATTCATATTGAAAACATATAATCAACTTAACCCCTTTACCGAATATCTAAAATTATTGCATGTAATTCAATTTAGTCACAAAAAAACAATCAAACTAAAGGTTAAATCATACATCACTCATTTGAAGTTGCTGGTTTGATTCACTTGTCATTGATGTGTTGTGGCTATAAGACACTAAACTAGACATCCTATATATCATCCACACATGTTTATAATTCCAGGATCCTTGATCTATGTTTCATAGGCGCTAGCGCAGGAAATCGAAGAGCTTTATGATATCCCTTTGATTTCCTGAAGAACATAGACTCGATCAAGAAAGAGGGATTGATCTGAACTTGTTCTTCTTCCAGAATCTCTCTCTAATAACATGAGAGGAGAAGAGAATATATTTTTTCTCTCTAAATTCGTGTAAATGGTGAATCTCCCAATTCAAGAGGCTAAAATGAGCTTTTATTCTTAGGTTGTAAAATTGCACTTTGGTCCCTGAAAAGTAATAACCTTTATTTTAGACATTTTTAAACATGTATGACATAATAAACTTGTCATAAATGTCACTAATATTTTATCACTCATTTTTAACACTATAAAATGTTACGTAATAAAATCCAAACTATTAACTCAACCCATAAGCTCTCCAAATAATTTAACAAACCTTGAACATCCAATGTTCATTTTAAAAATTATATTTTTCTTATATGTGAATACCATGAGAAATATATTCAATCATCATTATTCTAAAAGATAATAATATAATTGAATTAGTTTTAATTCAGATCAATTAAACTCTGACGTTCACTGACCCTCGCACATGGGGCCCACTTCGTCCTAAACTCATATTCATTAGAATAGGAGGAACTTGTGGATACACTAAGTGTGTAACCCTCTAGGTTCTAATCTCAATAGTAGTGAGTCCAACCCACATACCAATAGTAGAATCTAGAAAACCATAATGGCCTCTAAGGAGATAAGGAAAAGTCAAAGCAATTACTACCTTCCTACAAATATAGTGTATGTAATATAATATCTTCATCAACGATATCTCAATAAAGTAGGATGCCCACTTATGTCATCATCATTTTCCTTGCATTATTATTTGTTGATCTGTCTGTATGGTCTTACCTTTGACTACCATGGCCATGGATTTAATGAAGGTGCTACCATCCTAATCAACTAGGCCCGAGATATCTCTTCCTAAACTCAAAAGTGATAAATCCTTTATTTATCATTCAATAAATGTCATGTCCCCAATAATGTACCCAACACAAACTACCTCTCCACGACTTCATTTCCATGGTTTTCACCTTGCATCAAAGTATGCAATTAAATGACATACACTAATAATGATCTCAAGTATGGAGACCATTACACATGTTTGTAGATAGGAACAACCAATGATACCTAAAACATGTGGTGTTCCTATCAGCGGGCATGTCCTCATGATCTCAACTACTTGAGGTCATCAAGTGAGAACTTCATGAGAAAAGCCTCAATGCTTATGATCCCCAAGCACCTGATAGTCAGACATCATATTTTTCCTGTCAGAATGATGTAACTAGACCACATAAAATTACTTTACAATTAATTTCATAGTATCTATAGATTCTCATTATAACATGGGATCTACTATAACCCTTTCATACAACATGTAATCTAAGTACATTACCACAAACAAAGTGGATGCAGAAGTATCAACAGTATTATTACAAGATAAACTTGTGTATATATAACAAACAGTATACATGTTGTGGTAATCAAAATTAAAACACAAGTTGAGTGTAGGGAACCCACTTCCAACACTCCCACTTGCACTAGGGCTAGCTTTCTTACCAAACTTTTTAGCTACTCACATGATAAATATTAGGTTTCTTCTGAGTAAAGACTTTAGCTTCTAGGTCTTCCACAGTTCCACTGTGTGGAAATTCTTCTATAGTGACCCCATATCCTTGAGTAAAACTTCTTAAGAGATGGGATCTCCGAGTATATCCATTTTTTCTACTATCAAAACATGAAATCTTGGCTAGTAAGAATATAATAATTTACATTATGATGATACTTTTCTTATTAGGTGTGTTTCCAAGAACTGGAATACATAATTGCATTTATGTGCTTCTTAGCTACCTTAGAAGCTGCAACGTACTCAGTCTTTGTAGTTATGGCTACCAATAGATGATATGAGCTTATCTCGCTCATTACCTTATCCATACTGGGATATTAGATCTCGTGTATCAAAGGAGGACTAGATTGTGTCCTCTCAAAACAAGTATCCTTTTTTCTCCACTTTCCAAGTACTTATCTTTTATAATTTCCAAAGTATAATCAGATAGTTCTGGCTACTTCACTTACAATTCTCCTGGACATAATTGATATCTGCCAACTATAAAGCATATCATGGAAATATAAATTTCTGTACATATTATGGAATATGTGATCGATCCATCACATAAGCGTATTGACTTTAACTCACCACGTATATCTCTTCCCATGTCCCATACATGTAAACCTGGAGATATTATGTTTTGTGACATAGACAACAATTCATCTCTTGTATTGTTCCAACTTTTATTTTTTTGTAATACTATGTCACTATATGTATGATTGACTAGGTCCAAGAAAAATTTAGATCCACTGTAGAAGATATTTTTCCCTAAAAATGAGGTTGAAACTTTAATTCAATCATTGGAGAATAAATTTCATCCTGGTCTCATCTAACTTGAAGAATAATATGTTTTCCATATTTTTTCGAACATATTTCACTTGGAAAACCATTAGCACTCCAACTAACCTTTAGTAGACACATGGAAAGCATTTATTGAAAATTTATAATCTATTATCTCATTGCTTACTTCAATCCTAGACTGGATTTTAGTAACTTGTATCCTTTATTAGCATTATGTGTCATTGCCATCTCTTTCTGGTGGCATCATATAGACACCTTCCATGATTAGTGTTCATTACATCTTATGCTTAATATAATGACCATATAAATTACCTATGACAATTAAAATTCTAATGGATTTAGTCATAAAGAATTGGTGAAACCAATCAATACATATTGGTACTATGCTTGTACCATCCATGAATCAACTCATTTGAATACCCACCACATTATTCAAAATATAAACCCCTTTTCATTTTTATACATGGAGTCCATTTATTAAATCCTAGTTGGTCTTATCAATTATAACTAATTATCATATACTGCTTACCGGTAGGAAATATTATTCACAATGAATAATTGATCACCAACCATGGTGAATACAAAAATCATCACCATGGTTTTATCCTTCCAACACAGTATTTGTTTTTGGAACATACTATGTTCTACATGCGCTTATAGAACTAGTTCATATTCCAATTATTTGTGCTTCTCAAGCATTGACTAAACCAAAGTCAATCTTTCTCCCACTATCTCAAAAGAGATGTACACTATTATATAGAACTTTAGTTTATCACTTGACTACCACTTTTCTATTAGGGATTTAGTTAACATCCTAAACAATTGTTAGGATAATTACAATAGTTTTGCATTGTGTCTGTTCCTGATACATGTTTTTTTATGTCCTAATAGACTCTGCATCCAAACACATGTCCATATGACATAATGGATGTATCATTATAATATTTCTCAAATGATATCCATTTTTCATTTTAGTTGCCATATTATTATGGTATTACCCCATTATTTGCGAAGCACATCATGAAATATAATGGATGTTTATGCAAGTTGGAACATTGATACTATTTACATCAATACCCTGATGTATAAAATGCATGTTTAGGAATTTCTCTATGATACATTTTTTATATCAATGTTAACATGTAAGACTTCATCATCAATCCTCCTCATTAACATCAATTTTTTAATGTGTATAAGGTAATGTGCATTTAGGAATTACTCCACGCTATATTATCATGATCGATGAATGCTTGGTCAAGATATTCTTCAGTATGCCAATCCGAAGTAACTCATATCTTATGACAATACATATACTCCACTTTATTATTCCTTAATAACTTAAAGGAATCTTATGAAGTATATATACACCTCTATTTTACCCTTTTAATAGTTAACATTCACTTGTTGAACTATTTCCAAAATCTTTGTAACATACCTTTATTTCTAAAGGTTCCCTTGTCCAAACTGAAGACATCAATAATACCAAAAGTATTAAATTGTGCCGAGCCTAAATACCATACTAGGTATTTTTCTTGATGTTCACTTTTAGTTTTACTTGACAAAGAATTATCTTGCCACAAATGGGTATAAGTATTATATTTTAATATTCATCATGTATTGTCTACAATTCAAATATTACTAAACTATAGGTTGAGTATAAAATACCATAGACAACATTGATTCTTTAATTTTGAATAATGTCTCCATGTGTCCAAGGAAACATGAGATTAATGTCTTAGTTATAGTCAATAATAGTTTTACATGACTCTTTCACTTGGAAATTAGGAATTTGAGCACTTCTCACCATTGGCCTACGTATCACCCTTTTTCAGCCACTTGACGAATACACCTGACTTATAGTAAGGTTTCTATACTTACTTGGTTATCGTATAATAATACACATATGTCACCGTCATATTTTATTTAATACCCATGTAGTAAAACTGAAACATTACAATTGATGAATATTTTTTGAAGAAAAAGCGAGTAACTTGCTTTATTAATTCAGTTTATTTATTTTAAACTTTCATTGTTTTATTTTATAATATGAAATGAAAATAACCTTTTTTACTTCCTCATTCATTATAGGAAGTTGCTAAAGTGACATTTTAATTACTTTCCTATTATACTTTTCCCCTTGTATTTAAATTTATTTTCCATAAGAATTAAAGATGAAACTTTATTTAATATCCTTTTTTACTTGAAGATAGATTCCTAAATTGGTAATGAAGCGTTTACTCAATACTTGTTCATTTTGTAACTTAAAACTAAATTCGAGCAAAGGGGTGAAAATTATATTAGAATAGGTTTTATTGAAATATCATAACCCACCTTTCAATTTACACAGATCCAGTGTAACCATTACCTATTCATATCATTTCTTCCCTTTCTCCTTACAAACCTCTCGGAGATGAGACTCCATGTAATATCATCCATGTCCTGGGGTATCGACCGTAACTGACACCAGATGTTGATGAAAGCATAATGACATAATTATCATATTCTTTCTGCATTATTCTCTTGTAATAAATTTCACCCTATCTTCCCTGAGGTAACTTAACAGGTGTTTGGGACACTGGCATCTTGAGTTTTTAATACGATAGTACAATGTTCAAGAACCCATACTATATTTGAATACTTGTTCCAGTGAGGACATTTGCTTTATACATTATTTATCGTAGTTTTTAAACTTTTAGTATAACTTTAAATTTTCTATAAAAAATAAATTTTATTAGATTAGTAATTTTTTTAGGGATTATCAGTTTATAGATTTTGATTAATTAATTAATTAATTAAATGTCTCCAACTATTTTTGTCGAATTCTTGAAACCCTCTATGCTAGAATCGGAATACTCTGTCTATGGAGTATTCTAGTGGAAAGGATCCTTGAACCTCCCCTCATAGTCTAAAATATATGGCTATGCAACTACTCTAAGGGTTCAAGGTAGGCTTTTGGTTGGCCAACCACATTAACTTGAACTTCTCTAAAATGTTGAATGAAGACCCAACTTCTAAAATTAGAACATGATTTACTCAACTCTTGTCTATAAAATTATATAAAGTTAGATATGGTTAATCCTTACTATCAAATTAGTTAATTCTACCTAACACTCTCATAAGAACTCCGCAATAGTAAGAGGAACCCTTAGTTATGGCATGATCAGCACCTCAAACACCCAGTTTTGTTCAAAGTCAAATAATGGAAGGTGATTTAGACGTATTATATATTTGAGGGTTTTAGTATTTTTAATGTGAAAAAAAATAATTTTCTATTTTCTAATAACATACTAAGTGATCTCACTCATAACTGAAAATGCAAGAAATAGAAAATTTCATCGTGTCACATGTTTATTTTATCTTGCATGCTTGTTTATTATTACTCTATATGATCACGCATAATAAATACACATTCATAAAATAATAAACCATGCACGTGATAAATTAAAAAAAATAACATGATCATGAGCCATTAACTATTGGTTAATCCATTGAAAAAATAATGGATTAATAGAGACCTAGGGGAATTCCTTAAGTCAATACCTAACTTGAATTGCAGCACCTGAAACTCCCATTCATTCCACTTGTTTTGTCTATGACGGTTCTAGAATTTAACTGCTTCACCATGAGCTCCTATGATTTTACAATGTATACTCACACATAGTTGATGTGAACTTTGGATGAGAAGTTAAATTTTCAGCACTTAACTATAGACACACAGGCCCTTATAAAAATTAAAGATGGAGGGATGATACACAGACCTTCAAAATAAAATATTTATTAAAATTTATAAAACTTAAATGAAATAATTAAATTAAATAAATAATAATCCAATCATGCATGGGTTGGTCTCGAATCACGACCAGTCAACATGAAATTATATTTCATAAAGAAAAATTAAATTTTATAAAGTTCAACTAGAGGGTATTTTTAATGCGCTTAATTGCATTAAAATAATTTAATTAATTATCAATACATCCTGCATCACCTGAAATGATTTTATTAAATCCCAGACAATTAAATTTAACTTCTGGAATTATATTTATAAACTTTCAGAACTATTTGGACCTAGGGCATATCCTATAAAATTAAATTTAACTTCTGAAATTCTATTTATAATTTTTCAGGTCTATTTGGACCTAAGGAAGATCCCTGAAAATTAATATGGGGCTAGTGACAGGTTAAAAGGGCCTGGCCGGTTGGACCCAAACCGAATTGGTCTGGCTTTATATGGGTATCCATTTAAAAGACATATTATATATATATATATAATAATAATATAAAATTATAACAATCTTATAACATAATATATGTTCCTTATATATATATAATCAACCTTCCATGAGAATCTTTGAATAAGATTCTATGGGAAGATTTGTATTTTTAATTAAAGAATCTTCCATGAAAATCTTGAAACTAGCTTACATGAGAAGCTTTGCCCATTTAATTAAACAATCTTCCATGAGAAACTTTAAAGTGGCTTCCTTGTAAAGTGTTGTATTTTTAATTAAAGAAGCTTACATGAGAAGCTTGAAACTAGCTTCCATGGTAAGCTTTGTCCTCTTAATTAAACAATATTCCATGGAAAGCTATATCCTTTTAGTTAAACAAACTTATATAAGAAGATTGTATTGGAAATTAAATACCCCAAATGGATTTCTATATATTTTATTACAACACAATGTGCTTACATTGCTCCCTGGATAAAGATCCATCACAACGATAACCATTAAAAAGAAGAAAAAAATTAGAACATTAATTTTTGTGGAAACCTTCAAGAAAAACCCATCGATCATAGATCAACCATATTTTGGTGATACCAACCTAGATCGACACACGTTTTGTTGTGTTTAGACCATATAAAAACCCTCTTTCTGAATCATAGAAAATTTAATTTAAATTTTAACGTTTTCAACTTAAATTACACATTCTCTATTATACCAATTGAAGGAACCCATGGCGTAGTGAAAGAATTAAAGAACATATAATTTAACATTTTTGTGTATGTATTCATGTTAAAAACATATAATCCACTTAACCACTTTTCTTTATTTCTAAAAGGATTGCATGTAATTCAATTTAAGTACGAAAAATACAATCAAACGAAAGCTTAAATAGTACCTTGTTCATTTGAAGTCATCAGTTTGATTCGATTTTTGTCTATGTGTCATGGATATAAGATTCCAAACATCATCTACACATGATTCACAATCCCAGGATCATCGATCTAAATTTCTTGGGTGCTAGTGCGGGAAATCAAATAGCTTTACGACGTCCCTTTGATCTCCTGAAGAACATAGTCTCAATCGAGAAAGCGGGATCGATCTGACCTTGTTCTTCTTCCAGAATCTCTCTCTAAGAACTTTAGAGGAGATAAAAAGATATTTTTTCTCTTTAAAGTTATGAAAATGGTTGAGCTCCCAATTCTATAGTCTAAAATGTGCTTTTATACTTTGGTTTTACTTTCCAAAATTGCACTTTGGTCCTTGGAAAGTAATAGCCTTCATTTTAAACCATTGTAAACATATATGAATTAATTAACTTGTAATAGATGTCACAAATATTTTATCACTAACTTGTAGCACTATAAAATGTTATGTGATAAAATATAAACCATTAACTCATACAGTAAGCTCCCCAATTAATTTAACAAACCTTGAACATCCAATATTCATTCAAAAAAATATATTTTTCTCATATGTGAATACCATGAGAAATAAATTCATTCATCATTATTCTAAACTTGAATAATATAATTGAATTAGTTTTAATTTTGATCAGTTAAACTCGAACATTCATCAACCCCCACACATGGGGCCCACGACATCCTAAAATCATATTCATTAGAATAGGTGGAACTTGTGGATACACTAAGTGTGTAACCCTCTAGGTCCTTATCTCAATAGCAGTGAGTCTAACCCATAGACCAAGAGTAGAGTCTAAAAGCCCATCATAGCCCCTAAAAAGATAAGTAAAAGTCATAGAAAGTACTACATTCCTATAAATATAGTCTGTGTAATATAATCTCTTTTTCAACAATATATCAATAAAGAAGAATGCACACTGGGGTGATCATCTTTTTCCTTGCATTATTATTTGTTGATCTCTCTGTACGGTCTTACCTTTGAATTCCATGGCCTTGGATTTAAGGGAGGTGTTACCATACTAATCAACCAGGCCCCAGATATCTCTTCCTAAACTCAGAAGAGACAAATCCTTTATTGATCATTCAATCAATGTCATGTCACTAATAATGTACCCAACACAAACTACCTCACCATAAATTCATTGTCATGGTTTTTTCCTTACATCAAAGTATGCAATTAAATTTCATACATGGATAATGATCTCAAGTCAGGAGACCATTACACATGTCTGTAGATAGGAACAACCAATGACACTTGAAATATGTGGTGTTCCTATTAGCGGGCATGTCCTCCTGATCTCAACTACTAGAGATCCTCAAGTTTGAACTTCATGAGAAGAAGTATCAATGATTATGAGCCACTAACACCTGATAATTTCACATCATCTGTGTCTTGTCAGAATGATGTAACTGGACTATAAGACATTACTTTAAGATTACTGTCTTAGTATCTCTAGATTCTCATTATAGTATGTGATCTGCTATAACCCTTTGATACAACACGTAATCTATGGAAATTACCACAAACAAAGTGGATGTAGAAGTATCAACACTGTTGTGGAAATATAAACACATGTATATATATATATATAACAGTATACATGTAGTGATAATCAAAATTACAACACGAGTTGGTTCTAGGGAACCCACTTTCAAATGGACCACCACTAAACCATATCTGAGCTCCAAGAAGGAACAAATTCCCACCAATGACCAAACTATGCATGACACAATTTCATTACATAAAATAAACATAGGAAAAACCCAAATTTCATATACACTAGGGAGCATGTTCAAGGGGTGATTATAAAAAACTAGTAAATATTTCCCTGATAGGTCATATAAAAATTCTATAAAAGATAATCCAATAATGCTAGTTTTAAGTAAAACTATTAAAATACCTTTTCTATTTTTAGTGGAAACAAGTGTATAAATTTAGTATATATATGGATTGAAAAGAAAAAGTTATCTAATAAAATAAAATTCATGTAAAGGGAAAAAGTGTAAATGAAAAAATATACTAACATTTTAAAAACAATCTATGGTTTTATTATTCTCCGATGGAATTGGTATCCAAGGTTTCCTAATAAGTTGATTTTATATTGGGTTCTTTTCTTATTTCAGGTATTTTTGGGTTTTTAAAGGAATGGATCTATTTTATTTGGTTATAATAATACCCTTATCCATTGGTTTCATAAAATAAAGTTAAATAACTCTATGTGACTTCCCATATTTAGTGAACCATGATTTTCTTGAAGTTATCTAATATTTTTTTTAAGTGTAATGATAAGGTTTCAATACTTTTTTTGACTATTTTTACTTGTATTTTTGTTTTCTTATAATTATAAATTTATATGGAAAGGGATTTATTATATGGTAATTAATTTTCCTTAAATATTAAAGCATACTCAATGTGTTTATTAGAATGCCCCTAATTATTTCCTTTTGAATAATTAATCATGATTAATAGAAATGGTTTTCCCTGATTAATGATGAATTTACAAATGATTTTATGGAATATCTTCAGGTTTTAATATGTTTTTGGATTATGTAAAATGATTTTCCTATTTAAACTATAATTCTTAATAACAGGTTTACGTAATATGATAAAAGTGAATGAAAATGGTTGTGATGAACTAAAATCCCTTTCCATGGAATGTGTTTGTAGGTTATAAATAAACTATGGTAATTATTGTAAATTACTCAAAACCTCATGGGAGGGCTTGGGAAATTAAGGGGAACTAGGACACATAGCTTGCTAAGATTAAGGAATCACCCTTCCTAGTGTATGTCTTTAGTCCTGGCCTCCATGGGACCATGTTATTGTATGGTAAGCCATGGAAAGTGAATTATATTTTTATTTATCCCCATACAGGCCTCAAACTAGGATATGATGATTCACTATCAAGAGGATATTATGCAACTATATATGTATTAGTACAAACCCAAGGTTTCCTTACCCTAATTCCCTATGACCTTTCCCAATATGATTAGTTTCTACCTTGTACATTTATTCTTAATTTACATACTTACATTTTCTATTAATTTAAAAAATTAATTAAATGTAATTGTATCTTTGTTACTTGTTTTTTTTTATAAATACATAGCTTACTTTTATATGTTATAGTTAAAACTAGTGGGATATTGTTTGTTTTATATGGGTTGTACAAATATTAATTGGTGGGATAATATTGGTCTTGTTATGCTCAGACCCTATATACACCCTCTATGTGTATGTAGGCCATGTTTTGAATGATAAGGGTAAATGAAAGGTTTTTCTTGGAGGTGATGGTTACTCATGATAGATTGGATCAGGGTTATAGGAGGCGACATAAAGAGAGATGACCCTCATTCCACATGGGGATGGTTAGTAACAATTGATCTCGCTTATTTTGGTTTTGGTTTATGATATTCTCATGTATATCACCTTATCGGCTTCTCATATCATCTTCCTTTATTTTTAGATCATTTGGGTTCATGTATGCACTTAGTTTTTAGATATTATGCTTACAATCTTAAAATTTTAGTTAGTTTTATTTCGATATTATAGTCTTGTTATGAGTTTTATTTACATTATGTTATGTTTGGTTCTTGTTTTTATTTTATGAGTTTATATTTGGATGCATAACTTACCAATATATGTTAAGTTCATACCCAATTCTTAGGACTGACCTATTACCCTGGTTTGACTCTTTTACGAGTGAAAGTTTTTTCAACTTGGTAACATTTGATGCTCTGTGTTGACCAAAATCCCTTTGGATGTTTTTGCGGGTTATTTAGTTGAAATTTTAAAAAAGCTTGCACAAGTCATACATGGAGGATTATTATGGATTCATATTAATTCATCCTTGATATGAAAGTTTTATAATCAATTAAATAAGAGATAATTCTAGAATATAGACCCCACACTATTTAAAATGATTCACACCATATGATGTGCTATCTTTTAGAAATTTGTGATGTAGTGAAGTCATTTATACCATAAAGGAGACCATGGAAGACTATAATGGAAACATCAAATGTTTTCCATGACATTAAATTAATTATTAAACTATAATTATGGTTGGAGGTATCCAAAAATATGCCCAATCTCACTCAAGTCCAGCAACTGAGTAACCTCCAAACAAGATGGTGGTTGAGCCTAGGTGCCATATAGTCAAGCGAGCTTGTAAAGGGTGTGTGCATATGAGCACCTGAGCATATAAAGACAATATCATGTGAAGTTATGGAATAATGTATATTAAGCCATGATATTTTTTGTTTAGCCTCTGGTTTATGGGGTGACATAGGAGGCAGTAGGCGAGCACCAGTTCTAGTCTATCTTAACTGCTCTTCAGAGGAACACAATTTATTATATTGCACTATAATTCTTGTGTAATTTACAATATGATATTTAGATTTGTTTTTCCATTCCAAAATATAATGAACCATGATGTAGGGGTATTTTAAAGTATGTTTCTAAGAGTTTTTGTTCCACTAGAAAATTCAAAGTTCTCATATCATGGATAGATGGCTATGCTATAGTCCTTTTAGAAGATGAGATTCCCACACCATAGCTACAACTTGCATCATGGAGGGTATATATTTAATAAAATAAAGGATCTCAAGGATATTCAATTCATGTAGGTGGATACACCTAAGTGAAGGAATCCATGCCACAGAAGAAGAATTGCAACATGGGGGAGTTGTTACAGGAAATACATATGAGTTAAAGTTTCCTTTATTATTAGAGACTATGCCATAGTCGAAGTGGTTACGCAACAACAAGTATAGTGACTCAATGAGTTAAAATATACCATTTAGGATAATTTGTGTGGTTAATGAAAGAGTTGATACATATGATTTATCAATCTAGTCAACTACAAGTTCCCTTTCCATAGTATGTTATACCACACCACAATTTATGAAAAAATGGGAATTCTATGTCGTAGAATAATAGAACATGCAACAACCAGTTAGTTTTAGTTAGCTATCAGTTTCAGATAAAAGAGGGAGTTGTTGCTTATATATGCAGGTGTTTAATTCAAATTTAATGTAAAATTATAATCCCATTAATCATAGGGGAACTTGGAAAAATCCTAGATCAAGTTGATTTATTCCTAACCATTGGATTGAAAATAAAAGAGAGGATATGATCCAAATAGCTTAGATATATTTAAATTCTATCTAAAGGTGTTTACGAGAAAATTGAGAGAAAGTAAGTAGACGGTAATTCTAGGAGCTTCAACTCACTTTAACATCATTGGTGGGTATAGAAGGTACACATCATGTTAGGTGTATTATCCAAATCTTAATCGTGTGAAGAAGATCAAGGAGATCATAAAGGGAATAGTGAGTTCATATCTTGGTTGAGATGAAATGATTTTTATCATCATGTTTGAATAAAAATCTTTAATGGTTAGTGAGATTGATTCATTGTATTAACCAAATGAAATAGTGCACTCTATTATTTTGGTGCATCAACACATTGTTGATCACTTGCTCCTTAAACTAGCCCAGTTAGAATGAACCAAGTAAAATTATAAGTGTTTAAATTATATCTTTCATCACTTATAAAGATAAATTAAGGGTGTGAAAAGGATTTTTTCTTACTTTGATAGAACAATATCATGTTCATAGGATTCAAAGTTATAAATAAAATTCTACCTTGATTCACCCCCCCCCCCTCCTCAAGATAATTCCCCAGATAGCAGACCAACACTCGAAAAATGATTTCCAACCCGAGGTGATTGGAAACACACATCAGGCCTTGTAGAAGGATGACTTGGGTATAGAGAAAAGATATCATAGGTTATTTCAATATAATGATTGTTGAATATGGATAATCTAGTGTATAAATGATGAATTATGTTTGATGTTCCCAAGAAATGATGTGAGGAGCGTCAATAGGGGTGAATCGGTGAAACCAAATACATCTCCCAAAAAACACATGAACTCCCATATTAGTTAGTGAAATGTTACTCAATAAATATAGAAAAAAATAATGAAGATAAATATTGAGAGAAAGAAAGAAAATAAGTTATATTAACCTACGGTATTATAAGGTTTACTAACTCAATATAAGTGGTTATGTCACTGGTGTTCATCAATGTTTTTCCCGCTTCACACGCTCTTATTTTATCACTAATGAAGAACAATATATTATAGACTCCTAAAAGTAAATAAGATATATTATAATTTAATGATACCAATAAAAGATAATGATAAATATTGAATGATATTCTTTCACTTTCCTTAAGAGTTTTTAATCAATGCATGATGTTTGCACTATGTTCTAGATTTTTGTATACTAAATAGATGAATTCTATTGATTATAAAAACATGTTTTCATATAATAAACATTGTTTTATGAATAAAATGTTCATTTATGTGATAATTATGATTTATCCGGATTTTCTGGTCAAAGTCACAAATTGGGGATGACTAGAACAAAAATAAAAATATACATGGCATGTTATTTATAAACACATTCCATGTACATTGCCCAAGAATGGCTCATCCAACACAATTACATGTCCATTTAGCCGAACAAGATAATAACACTGTGTACTTAATTTTACATGTCTTATAAACCATTCCAGAAGAGTTCAGTGGATGATATAGATTCAACATGCCATGTACATCAATTCTACACTCCATGCAATTCAACAAACCAACCATTAATGCTTCAAATTAAATAGGCAATGTGGCTATTTACCTACTAGTAGAGAAAACAAATAAAATAGTTTTTTACCAGAGTACATATCATGTACTTTTGAGTACACACTATGTAATTTAGTTTTCTATAAATATAATGGAATACCTTTGGATTATGGAGTTTTCTATTCGAGGGGGAGGTGTTTCCTCTATATCATTTTATCTTCCCTCAAATTAAAGTAGGATTTTTATTCTATTTTCTTCACATGTTAGTGTAATTTATTTATTTCTATCTTCTCCTCACATATCTATGGTAGGGGTAGAGTTTCTACTCAACCCGCACACCATGACCATGGTCATAAGAGTATAATTTTCTAGTGTTTAGGTTGTAAAAATATTATGGGTGTTTTTAATATAAATTTTGATGTATTTATTTTTATAATGAAATTTGTTTTATAATACCTTTAATGAATTAATTTCACATTCATTGTTGGTACTTTATCAGACCAAGAATGAAACTAGTGGTGAGAACTAAAGGAGTTTCAACAGGCGAATCCATGATGATTGGGTGATCTTGTTGCCAATTTTTTAGCGGTAATGATATAAAAACATGTTTTAACTAATTAATCTTTGAAAGAAGTGTTGAACTTTTAAATATGTAATTTTATTTTATCAGACTAAGAAAAAACAATATAATTGAATCTCCATGGTAAACAATTGTCATTAATAATTTCAATACTAATGAATAAATTTTTCAATTAACCATAATCAAGTTACAACCTTGACATGTTTTTCTCTATTATTCTTTATATTCTGTTGTTTCAACTAATTTTCACAAATCATTTCACATTTTCATCCATTCTCCTTCATCTATTTTTATGGATAATTTGATGAATCTCAATGACTTTTTCTTCCAGTTTCTCTTTCACTCTTTCCCTATGGATTGACCCTGACTACCACTAGGAACCCGATTAGTTAGTAAATAAGTGAAATCAACTTTTTGTGCCTCATGATAGGCGCAGTCAAATTCTATTTACATTTCTATGGAATTTCAAAAATCAGCAGCGTGAGTCTAAGTCTAGATTGGTTTACGTATATTTTTCTTCTTAATTTTATCATTATTTTCTTGGGAACCTCTACCTATCATTGCCATGTATTTTTATTCAATTGTAGGTTTTTATATGTTTCCTGGAGATTATTTTTATTTGTACAATCTAGTAATGTCATACTATTATCCAAAATAGTATTATCCATACATGGATGATGGGTTTCAATATGAGGACCAACCATGTACATCCTTCACCCCACCCATTTCTTGTTCTCTTATGGAACACTTTTAGGGTAATACTAAAAAATTATTATTGATGATGGAACCCTTTACCAAACACTAGTTAACCCAAACCAAAAGGTTGGTCCAAATTGGAAATATGGTAAATTATATTTTCCAGATAATTTCTCATGTGGATAATTTGATTGAGCATAAATTTGGGCATTCTTATTCCATTTCAACTGAGAAATCATGGTCTATCATAGACCTCACTTATTTTTCATTAAAAATGTCTAAAAATGATTATCAAAACACAAACATTGAATATAGGAATACATCATGTCATGTTAATAATGAGTTAGATCAATTCATTGTTTTTAAACCCTCAGTTGATTTATTACCTACTATAGTGGATTCTTGTAGTCTTTTTTAGGTTTTCAATATATCAAATAAGGAATCAAATGAGTTGGAACACATTGATGATCACAACAAGGTAGAATTACACCTTTGGAATTTATTTTCCATGGGACAAGGATATTGTAAACTATCACCTAGACCACATAAACATCAAGAAATCTACCAAAAGAGGATGAAGTCAGACATATGTGGTGGTTCACACAGTGTAATCCACACCCAAATTCTAATTACTGGTAAGTAACCTTCCTTGAGTTTATCCAAATTCCTAAAATAAAGGTTCTTTCTAGGAGGTAACCTAGACACTCTCCTCTCTCTTTCTTTTCTATTTTTAATAACTACATTTCATTTACTTCTCCTTCACACATTGTGTACTATCCTTTCCTTAATCTATTGTTTAAATGTGAATAAAATGGGGTTACATTGTGTGTGTATCACTACTACATGTCGTGTATCTTCTTTTTTAGTGTATATTATAATTTGACTTTTTTTGTAAATGAATATTGATATATTTAATAAGTAAAAAAGAATCATGTGCCAATGGAATGGTTATTATAGTGTATCTAATCCATATCTGGTTTTAATCCCTCTACGCCCTCATTTGGAATATGATTCATTATTTTTGATCCTATGTTTTCTTAAATGGTGTGTGTGGTATTTTCGAAAAGAATATAACCATTTAAAATAAAATAAAACTGATGGTGGGGTTGAATTGGATTGTAGCGTCATATACCATGGTTCAAAAGACTCAGGTTAGAGTCCTTATATTCGACTCAGTTACATACATTTTCACCGAATTAAAACCACATTTCATGTATTTTTCTATATGTTGTGTTTCATTCTTATATGGTTTTTCATTAATAATTCAAAAAAAAATTTAAAATAAAAAATTACCTGAGGGTGATGTGGGTCGATTGGAAAAGTCATAGCCTAGGGTTCAAAAGACCCAAGTTCAAATTTAGATAATCTCCCTACATCATCCCAATCATTAAATAACACAAACCAAAAACTATGTGCCATGGATTTTTCTTTTAATCATGTAGTGTTTTAAACTATTAATAAAATATAAAAAATAATAAAATTTTCATCACTAAAAACTTCTCTATGATGGTTGAGGGTGCATACTCATATCAAGTTGATCACCAGTTCAAATTACGCCCCAAGCTCCATACCGAAGTTTGAAGTTTTCTTCTTCTAATTTTAAAAAACATTAAATTTAATTTTCTGATACACTTTGTCTATAAGTTTATTTTAGTATATATGCATACTTATAATTGCAAATAATAATTAATAAATAGTTTATAATAATAACCATATATATATATATCAAAAAGTACATTGAGCGTGTCAAAAAACTACACAACGTGTTCCTTGGATTTAAAATTAAGGTGTCCAAACTTAGGTAGTAACCATTTCGACCCCCCCCCCTCTTCTTCTTCTTGTGTCTTCCCTTGGAAGACACATCCAAAAAATGTCAAATCCATAGACTCTGAAAGTTTAAGGCTCAAATATCATTCCCATTCTTCTTATCAATCTAGGTAAGTTCTTTTATGCCCTTAATTTTAGTGGTTTTTAAGATATTTAGGTTATTTATGAATTTTAGGGAGGTATTCAGCCAAAACCATCAGTACATGGACATGCACAGAGAACACATGTGTGTATACCTTGTATATGGCTAGATTTACATCTATTTATAACTTGAAAACACTATACATGTGAATTTAGAACACACCATGTATTATGCATCTACCTAGATAAACCATGTCACACTAATCCCACATGGAAAACCAAACTATACACAAACACATGACATGTCTATTCAATAAATATTGTGTACTATGACCTTTTTCAAGAGGTATTGACCTAGGATGCACATGAACTAGATACCCATGCACACATGCAAAACCATTCACCCCATGTCAAACCACATAGAATGTGTTTATACTACACATCATGTTGTTTTACCATTTACAAAACCCATGTACGGGCACACACACAGCCAAGCTACTCATGTTGTAAGACACTGTATGTGTAACCCATATATGTCATTTAATTCATCTCTATTGACCTAACCATGTCTGTACACCCACAATACTTGTAAATTACTTTTCTCAAACATGGAATGTGCGTTCAATACACATCGGGTTCTCTCTAATTATTGAAACAAGAAGGTTAGGGCGTGTACATCCAGA
This sequence comes from Viscum album, assembly GCA_963277665.1. NCBI lineage: Eukaryota > Viridiplantae > Streptophyta > Magnoliopsida > Santalales > Viscaceae > Viscum > Viscum album. Next base: position 624,830,395 of record OY728134.1, on the reverse strand, counting down.
GTACACGGGCTACATCCCGACATATATAGACACCGTCTACTATGACAATACACTTCGTATACCATTGAAATTTCTAATTTCTTTTATTTTTCATTTTATTTTCATTTGTTTTATTATTTTTACTTCTTTCAAGTCATGGATAACATATATCAATAAAGGGGTAAGAGGCCCATTACATCTACCAAGGAGGGGTAGTCTGCTTCATGCTGATATGGAGACACTAGGGGATTATTCCATCCCACTTACCTAGCTGAAAACCTTGGCTACTCCACCACTACTGGTACTGGCTACCTCATCTTCTGAAGAATCCCCTAGTTCCAAATATTTCCTTATATCTAACTCAATGACTAAACCTTCTGAGAAAGCCACTCGGACGGACATCGCGCCACCCTCAACAGCTTCCATGGCACCTAATCATTCCATTACAGTAGTTGATGCACCACATCATATGGAACCCACAACATCTAGGCCATATCCCCACCCATGTGTAGTATTTTTTTTAGAATCACCCTAACAGTGACCAGATATGATGAATCTCACACCATACGATCCAGCAAAGTAGTTGAGTCCAAGATATCATCATCCTAGAGTAGTTGGGACCTTTGTAGGAGCTTTAGGAGTTTCTAGGATGTGCCCATCTAATCAAGATTCTCTAAGTAATCACTCTTATATTCTGAGATTTAATTTTAGAGTTCACTATGACTTTCTAGTTTGACAAGACCATATACTGAAAGACACCAAGAGACATGGTGACACTGGTTTGATTTTTGACTTGGCAAGAGATCCTTTTCACTAAAAATGGCAGAGTTTGGCCAAGGGTGTGGATTTTATCTACATCCAACCACCCCACCTATAGTTTTTACCATTTCCTTATCTAACCACTCTAATCATGCTTTTGTTTAGAGGGAGCTTACTGGACCCGATCTCTGGTATGCTCCCACCAAACAGAAGAGGGAATTTATCATCTCTCCACCCCCCAGATTCATCCACCATTATTTTATCTCTAATTTCTTCCCATTCCATGAGGATAAGGGCATTATGTCTGGACACAATATGGAGCTACTAACTTTTATCATCCATCATGACTATCCTCACCTCCCATACTTTTCCTCCTCATACTTCCACTCCATGGTTTTTGGTCTACAGGGTAACCTAACATGTGGATTCTATTCCACTAAGTTGGAACACTAATTGGGGGGGTTAGATATCTCTCCCTCACAATAGGTTAGGCTCTCCTCAGATGATTGAAAATATAATTCTCATTATCATGGGAATGGTCGAGAAGAATGGGAGAAACTATGTGCCCATTTAGGATCACCCAGCACCAGTTGTGGTGGGAGAGGACCCAGTTTCCCCCAAGGGTGTTGATACTCTGATTCCACCACCACCAACTCCACCAGTGGACATTCCTTCTTGACCCCTAATCACTTATTCATCCACTCCCTCCTTTTCAATTATTCCTACTCCTAGACCACCACCTCCTCCCACACCCTCAGCTGATGCTTTAGTTTAGGCCCTCCGCAATACTATTGATATGTATCTCGATTATATTGATTGAATTTTGGGCTTGCTTTTACAACACCCGTGACTGTTATTTTCTACAGAACCTACTCCTTGACCAGATCCTCAACCCTTCTCACCTCAAGCCATGTTCACTACCTTAGGTACCGACTCTGTGATATTATCTTTTGATATTCCACTAGCCAATTCCATTGATGGGAAAAGAGATCGTATCATTGATCCCACATAGTAGAGTAAGGTCCACACACCACCATCTTCCACTATCTCTACCCCCTCTCTACCGGATCCCCCCGTATCAAACAATTCCTCTCTAGAGTCTACTCAGTGACTATTTTTGAAACACATTTATTTCATTATATATATCTTTTTTGTGTTATTTTTCTTGTAATGTGATTTTTTGTATACATGAGGAATACTTTTTCCATTTCATCCATAGTCATAGGTACTTTGGAATATCATGGGAATCTTTTTTCGACTTCTTTCCATGTTTTCTAGATCTCTGTGAGGGGAGTATTATTTTGGAATTTATTTTTGTTCATTTTATTTATATTGCTTCTTCTGCTTCTCTCCCTCACCCAGGTCCAGTTGTGTCCTACCACATCCTCTTCTCCAAATTGGTGTTTTAATTAGAGGATTAGATATCTAGTGTGGGGGATAGTATCTTGAATACACTGGTATTTTCCCTTAAAATAGTCTAAGAGACGTCATTAATTATATGAAATATTTTAAAATCTCTAAAAGTTTTGATTAATAATAATTATAAATAATAGTGAAATAGATAGTAATTTTATAATATGCATGCTTATTTTAATTTTAAAGTATTTTAAAATGATTTCTGATCTGGTTTGATTTTTGATTTAAATTCTTAGACATTTTCATTAGTTAGACTGGTCATTTATATTCATGTCATGACCTAATTGACCCATTTATATCCTTATTCTTTAGAGGTATTCTAAAACCTTTATCATATTATTCCTTATACCCTCATTATTGAGAAATTCTTGGTATATATATAACTATTATAACTTGAAATATTTTCATTTCAAAACATGAATATTTCGAATCACATTAAAATTAATGTGGAATTTGATTTATATTTTCAACCAATTTAACTTTGAGACCCACCCTACATATTATATGTAGAAACCCATAGAAACCATGAACTGACTTGATAAGAATCCACATTACAATTCTATTTATCCCTACCACCCTAATTCTTTGATTGTATTACATAATTAATCATTTGAGATTTAAAAAGGGAGTTTGGAAATTCATGGTATATTTTGGTGATAAATCATGAAATTAAGTGTAGGGGAGAATGTATCTTTTTCATTTGGTACAAAGGGTTCTAAAACCACCATTCCTTGTATTCTTAAGTGGTCCCTATGATAATAAAAGGAAGAAAAGAATTCAATAAAAATTGAAAAGAGGACTAAATTCATTAATTACAATCATAGATAATTTACAAACCCATGTTGGAAAGGGAAGATAATGGTGATGGTGACCTTTGAGAGATCTTAATAGGGATGAATTTTTCATTGAGATATGTTTTTGAATATCATTATTTATTATTTAAGAATTCAGACTCCTTTTTCAAGCCTCTAACATCATTTTCACATCAATTCATATCGAACCGCAGCCTCCAAAACATCAAAACCTTATTGAAAAACCTCATGATTTTGGTGATTTAATTTCAAAGTGGACAATTATTTTACTTTAAAGCTTTATGGATAGAGTGAATATACTTATTATTGATCATAACTATGATTAAATTACCTTGAGTGATGAGAGTGAAATTTTCCAAGAAATGTAAATCATCAAGTGACATATATATTTTTGAAAAGTAGAAAAATATAACTAAAAAATGGATGGAATTATTTAATTAAGTTATATATGAGTCATGATTAGAATATGTTTTAAATAAAAATATTTTTAGATCCTTTTAAAATCGTTTTCTATGAATATAATATTCATAAATGTAATTAATTGAATGCTTCCCTTTTTAGAGTATAGATTCTTTTAATTTGATATTTGTATTTTTCTTGAGGGTAACAAAATGACTAAGTATGGGGGAGTTTGATGTTCCCAATTTTTGTACACTAAATTCATTAATTATACTTATTTTGAAAACATGTTTTCATTATATTTACATTTTTTTATGAATAAAATGTTTTATTTTGGTGTTAATGGTAAATTTTCAAGAGTTTCCAGACAAATTCAAAAATTGGGGATGACTAGAACAAAAAAAATATACATGGCATCTACTTTATAAACACACGCCATGTAAATTTCCTAAGTATGACTCAGCCAACCTGAGTAAATTCCCACATAGCTTACCAATACAAACACATATTGTAATTCATTATACACATTGTGTAATCCATTCCATAAGAGTATACTGACTGATATAGATTATACACTCTATGTATGGTGGTTCTACATATCGTGTACTTCCACTAACCGGCCATCAGTGCTTCAAATTCAATGGGCGGAATAGTTTTTAACCTACTAGTAGATAAATCAAGGAAAACAGTGGTTGAAAAGAGTACATGGCATGTACTTTTGAGTACATTACATGTAATTTATTTTTCTATAAATAAACTAGCATCCCTTTCAATTTTTTGGTTGGTTATTCAATGGGTAGGTGTTGTTGCTCTACTGTTTGATCTTCCCTCAAATATGATTTGGGAGTGTTTCTTTAATTTTCTTCCAATTTTAGTGTAATTAAACTTTTTCCCTCTTCTCATCTTATATCTATGGTAGGTTTTGAGCTTCTGCTCAACCCACACACCGTGAACATGGTCATAAGAGGTTGATTTTATAATGTTGGGGTTAAATAAGACTATGGGTGTGTTTTAATATAAATTTTGATGTATTTACTTTTATTATGATCTTTTTTTGTAATAACTTTAATGCATTAATTCCTCATTCACTTTTGGTGTCATATCAGACCAAGAAAGACATATGTAGTGATAACTAAAGGAGCTTCAATAGGTGATTCCATGACCATTGGGTGATTTTGTTTCCACTGTTTTAGGGATAATGATATGAAAATCTGTTTTAAATAATTAATCTCTATACCAAGGGGTTAACCTTTTAAATATGTAATTTTTTGTTATCATACCAAGAAACAAAAATATAATTTAATCCCCACGGTAAATAGTTGTCATTAATGTTTTTAATACTAATAAATATATTTTTCAATTAAACCTAATCAAGTTGAAACCCCAAAACATTTTTTTTCATGTTTTCATTTCTCTTCTTCTAATTCAATTGATTTTTGATAACCGATTCAGATTTTCCATACTTCTACTTCATCTATTTTTCTATATAATCAGTTGAATATTATCTACTTTCATCTACTAGTTTCTCTTCTAATATTTCCTTATGAACCAAACTTAACTGCCACTAGCTACCCAGTTAGCCGCTAAATAAGGGAAATCAATTTAATGTGCCTCATGATGGGCACATTCATGCACTTTATTCTCTTCCTCAAACCGAACCCTTTTCTCTCAAGAATTATCTTTAGAATGTTTTGGAAACTATCTCAAATTTTTACGCATTTATCTAAGTGAAAATTTAAATATTTATATAGTTTCATAAATCATGGAATAATATTGTACATTATAATGTAATCCTTGTTCAAACAAATATTTGAAGATTAATGATAAAATATCTTAAACAATTTTATAAAATCTTCAACTAAGTCCTTCAAACTTTCATGGATATTGAGTATATTATGGTATGATGAATTTCATCATGGATAAATTAATTTCAGTAATCCAAACATTGAGAAAACACCAAAAAAAATTTGAAATGGAGTATGAGATAACTCCTTTTTGGATATTTGACTTCAAATTCTATTAGTTTCAATAAATTATGTGATCTATAAATTGAGATATTTTTTTATTATATGTAGTTACATGTACAATCATGACATGAAGTTTTCATAAAATTTCATAGATATGAACCCATCATATCTTCATCAATCTCTAAAATTTTCACATATTCAAAGAATCATATGCACAAACCAAAATATGATATTATGGAATAATTATCATGTAATGTTGAATTATTAATTACCACATGTGTCAAAATCCAAATGCTCATGAAATAATCATGGCATAATTGAAATATATTTTTGATTGATTTTCTAAAGTATATGAGAAAGACTATCCAAATAAATTATTTTTTGGAATAATGCAGTGTCCATCATGACATGATTTTAAAGATCATGAAGGATTCATTCATTTTTATTTTGTGAAACACCATTTAAACACTAATTAATCATTGAGAATACTAATAATAAATATACATTGAAAACAAGATCGTGGTTCATGAATAAATATCTCAAGAAACTATACATAGCATACTCTTAGTGTGAGATTTATTTAAACACCCCATTATTGGATTGAGTAATGTTTTTGAGATAACTCCAACTATAACACCCCATCCTAGGAAACTGGTCAATAACCAAATATAGTGGGGACACAAGGCCTCAACCATGCCTCCCTATATTCCAGAGGCTACTAAACAGTGGTGAGATTCTATAACTAACATGTGGAAACTATACACTCAGTGTCATCACATACAATATCAATCAAGAATATAATCATCATAAAAAATCAGAGTAAATGCATAGAATTGTAGTTTAAGGTCAACCAAAAAATATATATAAACATTATTATGCTATAATAATAATGATACCCATTCTTAACATACATTTATACAAAAAGGATCATGTAATGATCTTATTAAATAGAGAATAAGAAAAATAAAAAATTCATTTGAGACATGATCATAAAAATTGATTCCCTCCTCATACTAGTCTCATAAAAGTACATCCAACTACTCTAGAAAAATATCTCACACAAGCTATCACCTGAAATACAAAAAAAGGTTTCATGAAAACTGAGATTCTCAAACATACTATGAGAATAAAATTCAATTGTAAAACATAAAAGTTTCATTTATATATTCCATCATATAATTTGTATTCATGTATCAAAAAAATTATTAGTATTATACAACATGCAAGAAACCACATTATCTCATTATGTTCTAACTAGAAAACTGAGATTCTTGACCCCACCTTATTTGGTCAATGATGTTAATATGTATATTATAGTCATATACCATAGGAATTCCATTAATGAAAAGAAAAAACATAGCTAAAATTGATCTTTCAAGAAGCCTAAAAAAGGAAAGATAATAACTAATCTAGACTCTGGCATATAGGAAACCCATCAAAGAAAAGGGAAAAAATATTTTTGAACTTGGGAACATAGGAATCCCCATTAGGGAAATGAAAACATAGATCCATACCTGGGAAAATAGAGTAATTTTAGAGCATCTCACATAATGGTGATCCACTCAGTACTCAGAAATGGAAAACACCTAGGCAGTGTAATCTCTAGGACTTGATTCCCAGGTCCCATGCTTTTAACCATCTTGATCCACCTCATTATCACTGATGAAACATTTAAGAAGTGATTTCTAAGGTGGGTAAAATATCTCCAACCTCCCTTATGAGTTAAACTAACCATCAAAGGATAGGTCTCGTGGGTAATCACATCATATAGAAAACATGTATTAAGAAGGATGAAACATTACTAACCTCCGAAATGATATGAACCACCCCATCACAAGGTAAGTCCCATGACTAATCTCATATAACCCATGATTGGTATATATGAAAAAAAATATAATAGGCATAACCGATACCCTATATCTCGGCTAAATGCATATATGTACCTAACACTTAGCTAGTGGGTAGCACATATAACTCAACTTATCATTCCCAGACCAACCTATCTATAAAAAACCATCTCACCATATCTTTAACTTCATAACACATATAATGATCTTAAGAAATTATGTCATACTCAACTAATGAGACTGACCCTCAAGTCATATATGTCTAGGCGAACTCCCTACACCCTCTCAGTCCATGCACTACCCTGTAGGGTTCTAAGAGAACACAAATCAATCTCCAATCCCATTTCTCTGACATCCTTGGTACCCTTAAATGCCCCAAGGATATTTATACGGTGACCTTTCTCCATTTCAATACCTTCTGATGCACCAATTCCACCCTAGTACTAAAAAATACCCCACTCAAGTATACCCCTAAGCATTACACCCCAAAGGATAAATAAACACCCACAAACATCTTCATTCCTACCTTATCCAATACTCAAAATTATTTTTTCTAATGATTCGTGATTATCCCATGATTTTATCTCAATTAATGGGATCCAAGTATGCCTAAAGAGATTGATTACCCCCCTACTCTAACAACAAGATTATCTAAAATAAAATGTCTTACTAAGGACCACTAATGGAATATATGACACCCCACTCCTCTCACTCAAGGAGTTTCAAGGTATCATGGACATTCCCATAACATATCCCATACTATTCCCAAGACCTGATACTAATTGGTCCCTCACCCAAGGTCTTACCACTTGGGATCCCTTAACTTTCTCACTAGGGCTCATAATTGGTTATTAACAATTGACTATATAATCTAATACCAGTTCAGAGTTTTCTAAATATATCCAAAGGTTTTCCCCTAATAGGTGTATCCTTAAAGAATCTCTAAAGTCCCCAAAACATATGTGAAATACTCAATTCACTCCTTAAAGGATTTACCCCAATATATCACATAATTTAGAACTCACAAAACCCCTTCATAGAATTCGAAAACCTAGACCCTAAAGGCATATACATGCAATGTGCATACATTCACATGAATATGGTTAAGTATGGATGATAATACCTACTTCTAGTTCATTGGATATATCTCATCAGATATCATCACTTGATTCAATCTTGTTTTCCTGAAATAAAAAATGAGAAAAATATTCCCTAAAATAAGGTTTTTATAAAATTAATAAAGAAACAAGAGAAATATTGAGAACCTAGGGATTAAATTAACCTCATTTATAAGAGCCTCTTACTTCTAAAGACACATCAATTCAACCAAAGATGATGATTCTGGAGCCGAAAACATGAAGGGGGAGGGGAGATCGTGAGGGGGAGCGGGCCTAAGGTATGTTCATCTAGAGACTAATAGATAGAAGAGACCTCCCATAAAAAGATTAAAAATATTATATATTTTTCATATACTAGGGTATATTTGGAATGAACTAGGGGGTCACAAAACAACCCCCCCCCCACCTGTTTTTTACAATGCAACATGACCAAGTGAGGTCATAACATAACAAAACCTTGGAAAATGCATTATGCTATTACTATAAGGTTCACACTACAACACCATCCTCTAAGGGAAGTATAAATAAATATAGGACATGGATTGTGGAATGAACTCATTCCTCATGGTGTATCCTTTCACCTGGTTTTAGTGCGATACTCCTCCCCCTGAGCACCCTTCATAATGAAACCCTTGGTAGCAGTGTGACATTTCCCAGCTCCAGAATCCATCACGAATCAACACATTAGGATTCAGTTTTTCCTCTCTAACTCCAAAACATAATCTCACACAACACATATTCCATGCTTCAAAGAACCTGGTTGTAGCATGATCAATAACCTACAGAAAAATTCTCTCCTCACAACATGGCCAAATCCTCCAATTTCACCCAACACCCCTCAAAAACTACTGAAATTATCAGTCACATTTATAAAAATATATTATAGATAATACAACTCTTAGAATTATAATACGAATCCAAATTATAAAATTTATCATGTTCCAGGACTCAAAATTTAAATCCCCCCCCCCCCATAATCACTAACCCATAACAATACGGGTCATTAATAATTTCCAACCATTAGTTTTGTCATCCTCAAGAAGAATCTAAAAAAATCAATCAATACCCAATCCGACCAACAAAAATTGTTTCCAGATCTTTTTTTATTCCAACTAGTTATGGCTCCACTTATAATAACCAGCATTGGATTAAATGGTAAAAATATAATCTATTTGTACTTCCAAACCATTAAAATGTATAATTTAACACTATAAATTATTTTGATTAAAAAAGTTGTTTTCAGTTAAAATATAGTATTTTTCAATATTCTCCGAAATATGAAAGTCATCAGAAAAACACCAAAAATTTATTAAAACTAAATTCTTATGTCTCGATTCTACAGAAGAAGTTTATTTTGTTAAATTTAATATATAAAATTTTCAAATATTGGATTTAAAAAAGTCTCACCATTAAATGGTTGTAAAAGTGCATTTTTTGAAAAAAAAATACTTATTTTATCTGAAAAAATGAATTTGTTCTTACATTATGTCTATGAAACTCATAATATGGATTATAAAATTATAAGGATTATATATTGTTCAATATTCAGTTAATACTATTCATAACTACTTTTGAATGGCTAGTTTGGTAATCTTGTGGTGCGCTTGAACCCGGTGTTGCGTGTAGTGCAAGTTATTGAATTACTTTGAAGAAATAACGTAATATGAAATTTTGGGGTGTTACAGATATCATAGGAATTATAGATAATATAGACTAGGATAAAAACTGATTGGAGATCAAGAACATGAGATCACTTGAGAGAATCAATCATTAGAGCTATGAGATAGAGAAGATTCATATATTTTATTTTATTTCTTATTCTTTAGTTGCATGAATTTTACTATATTAAATTCTTGGAATATGTTTAATTCAATTATGATATTTGGATAAATTCTAGTCGGGGAATGAAATTGGACTGGTGAAGTCTTTTAATTATATTCATGCATCGATCAGATTGGATGCTACTCTCGAATTATTTTTTGATAATTATTTTTTCAAAACATAGAGTGAAAACTGATCTTGATCAAACTTCATTGCACACTTTTTTTTCATTTTATTTTTTTAATAAAATTTTGATCATGTTCGAGAGAGTAGCACACTAATTTTAACTGAAAATTGAACTTATTAGTAACTAATTTATCATTCAGTGATTGAGTGACTTTTGCAATTGAAAATCTATAGGAGTTATTCATTCATAGGTTGATCTGATTCCAAATTTGGTTAGCCACTTTTAATCAATTATATGATGTTTAATTTAAATTCATTAATGATGGAAAATCTTTATAAAACCGTCCAATCAATTTCCCCTCATTTATTAATTGATTATTATTAATTGATTCTGGTGTACTACTTATCTTATTGGATTACCTATCTTGTAACTTTAATTCACACAAATCATCACTCGCATATCTGTTTCGTCAACAAACTCATTTTGACCATCCTCTTTTTTTTATTCTGTTGGTTTACTTATTCACACACAAACACCCATACCCATATTCACCACTAAACTAGTTTTAAGTAGGGTTATAAATAATTTATTTTCCTTAAACCTAACTAATGAACTAAGGACCTAGTATATCATATTTTAATGAAACTGATGATCTTAAAAACATAAAACAAATGTGATCGACAGCTAGCCAACAAGAGCGATCATATCTCTTTTATAGTTAGTACATAATTCAGTATAATAATTAATGTATCTATAATTCATAATGCATCATGTGTGTTACTTTTATTGGGATGAATCCATTGAACTATTTCAATGGAGTAAATTTAATGATTTTAATCCATTCCTAATGGATTCTAACTAGTAAAAACCATTCAGGATAAATTAATACATTCTAAAATAAGCTTCTCATGCATACTAAATAATATATATATATATATATTATATTTCATATATTATACATGCATCATATTCATGATAATATATATGCATCACATGAATATATTAAATGTAAACTATATATATCATAACATTATATATATATATATAATATATGCATCACAGGAATGTGTACATACATCTCATGTATGTAAATTTTAGTGCACATCCAATGGTAGGTAGAGGATGGTCTCCCAAAGTAGAAAATGTTTTTGAAGAAAGAAGTAAAATATTCAGATGAAAGTATATCTAAATCTACTAGTCCCAGACCTACATACTAGAATTTTGGAAAGATGGTGCATCTTAAGAAAGATTACAATGCCCATAGTGTGAGTTCTAGAAAACCAATCACCAAAAGTTCAAGTTCTTTAAATTCAATGGAAGATGAAATTTTTTTTCTATTAAGAATTAACTTTCAAGTGGAATGTTGGGTTGTTGATTTTGAAGTTTCATTCCACTCTATATCAAATTAAGGGTGTATGAAAAAATATGTATTCGGAATATTCAGAAAGGTATACTTGGTGAATGATGAGGCTCTTAATATTTTCTGATATGGTGATGTGAATGTTAAGATGTCAAATGGGGATTTTCTAAATTTTAAGGAAGCGACACATATTCCAAATTTATAAAAAACATATTTTCATTGGATAGCTAGATGAATAAGGATAAGTAACGTTATTTGATAATAGTAAATATAAAATTACCCAATGATTAATTTTTTATAAAAAGGAGTTAACGATGGAACCTAGTTATTAGTTTTGAATGATGACAATTAAGACACAAGAGGGGGTAAATTGTGCCATTTTTTAAATCTTGAAAAATTAAAAATATCCCTCTTGAAATACAAATGTCATGCCATTTCCTCTTAAATATAATTAATTCAGTGGAATATAAATAAAGTAAAGTGTGGGACATGAATATGTGTAGTGTTTTGGGGCATAAATATTCCCTAGTTAACTTCACCAATGCTCACTCTATGATATTGGTGATTTAAACTAAGCAGGTCCTTCTATCTGGATACCTCAAAAACTAAGTGTAGCTAGTTGGAACCATACAACAAGGATTTTACAAGGCATTTAAGTTATTTGATAGGGAACATAATCAATAACAACTTAGTTTAAGAATCTAAAAATCTAGAAGAACATAGATGTGATATAGTCTGTTGAATACAAGATTAGCTCATAGTTGCCTCCACAGCTAACAGATGATTTGATCTTCAATAAAGTATAAAATATTGTAAAATAGATCTTCAATTTAATATATACTTCTCCTTCATTAAATATAATAAATAAAATAAATAGTCATTAAGGCCTTCTTATTCTTTAAACCATGAAATAATAAAATGTATGGGGAATTATTTTCTCTCTTATTAAAATGTTGAACAGAAATATGAAATCTCGTAAAAAAAATATTTTCATAATATATATAGTTTTCACCCACAACGTTTTGAACCTTGTAATGAACTATTTATATATAAATAATAAAAACTTCCTATAGTGGAAGTGTCTCCCCCTTTATAAATTCAAAATAAATCGAGTCAAGAGATTTCAGAAATATCTCTAAGAAAAATTACAATTTTTTCTCTATATTTATTTTGAAAATAATCTTCAAAATAATAATATTCAAAATAATTTGATTATTTCATTTAATAATTTCTCCAAAAAAATAGTATCATTTAAGAAATTAGATCTTTATTTTAAATGTGTTCATACTTTCATGAAACTCAGTTAAAAAACTCCTTAAAAATCAAGGAAACATCCTTTTTAATAATTCAAATATTTGAATTTCAATCAGAAAAAATTATTCTTCCAAAATTATTTGTAATGATATATCAAAAAGGTCTGACAATATTTCTCTATAAAAACAATGCTAATATCTTCCCAATAATTCAATCAATGTTGTCAAAATTTAATAATAATTTATAATCTAATAAACAAGATGAAATTATCTATATAAAATTATAGTATGTATAAATATCAATATCATATAAAATACAGTATCATAACCTTGTTATTATAGTCAAATATTCGCACCACTTCATTGTTATAGCTTCTCATAAATAGTATTAAGGGAGATCATCTTAAAATTAAACGATGCTCCTATCTGTGTCAAGATAAGTTCATGTATGGAAATAACTTCGGGTTCAATATCTTTCCACCTATATGACCTCATGATCTTGTTTCTCATTAAATGAATCATTATGATCTCTAAAGCATGATACATCGTTATATGCAGAAGGCATCATGAGATATAATCTATGAAGATTCATGGTATTGTTCACCATCTTCAACCTCTAGTTCTATTCAAAGGAAAGTATTCCATTTACATGATAAAAAAATCATGGTGATTTGCTACAACATGCTTGGAGATAAATTTACATGATCTATGGAAGACAATACTTATTTTTTGTAAACATTTTATCTTCCAAATTTTTCTCATGACATCATCTACTTCTTGAACCATCCCTACATTAATTTCATATACCTTTAGTATAGATGAGCTTCCACTTAGGATGCATGTCATAGCTCAAATTCATGTAAAAGAGAGTTTTCATGGAGATGGACATCTCTTATAAACTGAGTTCCAGTGGATGCATGAATGCATGTCACTAACACCATTTTTCAGCAATTTGATGTCTATCTTCATAATAACAGTGTGGGGTTAATTTACTCAATTCAAGGATCATTTTATAAATGTTAGGTTTCCAAAAATAAATTTTAACTCAAATGTGGGATCATTAAATACTGATTTTAGGTTAATCTTTATGAATGAGTAAACGTAACATGGAATTTTTAAACAATGCATAAGGGAAGTTGTAAAATACATAAACCACATAAAGTTAATCTAAAAAATCTAAATAGTGTGTAAAGGTAACTTATAATTGAAATAACATGCATAAGGGTAAGTTATCACTTCATGTAAGGGTAATGATAGTAGTGTAAAGGTAAAATAAATGTTTCATAAAGGTAGATAAGTATTAATGTAAGGGTAAAATCAATGTTGTGTAAAGGTAGTGAAATAGTTGCATAAGTGTAAACAATGATTTTTAAAACTCACAATAAGGGTGGAAAGAAATTATTTAAGGGTAAAGAATGGTTTTCAAAACTCACGTAAGGGTATAAAAAAATACTTAAGGGTAAATAATGATTTTCAAAACTCAAATAAGGGTATAATAAAATTTCATAAAGGTAAATAATGAACTTTAAAAAATTTATTATTCACTAAAAGTAATTAAAAAAAATAAATAGAATTAACAAATAATAATTAATAAAAAATAATAACATTATTTTTATTAATAGAAATATTATTTTTTGACATTATAGAAATAATAAATAAATAAAGTGGTTCAATAATCCACTCCAATAATCTCCCCCTTTTTTATTATTTTAAAACAAAATATCTATTTCAAATCCCACCCCCTTTGGAATTGAAAATATTAATAATTTGAAAACATCATTTTCTTCCCTTTTGTAAAGGATTAAAAAGTTGAGTTAATGAGAAAATCATACAAAATATAATACATTCTCAATACATGCAACAATGTAAACTCCCCTATAATCTATTCTTCCTTAAAAATGATAAAAATTTATACTGAAGGAGCCACCAAAAAATGTAAATTATTATTCAATGAATAATAAAATATTTTCAAGGAATTAAAATATGTATTAAAAATATTTAATTCATCTCATAATAATAAAATATTTAAACACATGAACAAAATTTAAGATAAATCCCCCTTAGACTGAGCATAAATATTAAAGATATTCAAGGAATTTAAATAAAAAAAATTCAAATAATTTTAATATAATTTTTTTTCATTTTGTTAATTTAAATATTAAGAAATTAAATACATTCTTATAAGAAAATTAAATTTTTATAGATTAACACATGCCAACATAAAATTTTAAATCATAGGGTGAAAAAAGATTTAATATTTCAGTCATAAGAATACGTAAATGTAGAATAATAAATGATAAATCATTTAAAATCCCTTCCCCTCCTATATAAAATAATTAGTGTATTTAAAAATATAAATTAAATACATTTAGAATTTTAACAGTTCCAGCTCTAAGGATCTTTATTTTTGAATAAGAAATATAAATATAAGTAATATCTAAATTTTTCAAGCATCCACTTAATGATATAACAATGAAATCCAGTTGCATAAACTTGAAAAATATAAAATACAATTTTATTTTGGTACCCGTGTTCTTTTAGGTCTAGTAGTCTTAGAAACTAATGATTTGGGTAACCAAAGCTATTTGTTTTGAGAAGAAATTCAATATTTAAATCCACATAATTGTTTTGAATAAATAATATGCATGACACCACAAAAGTGAATATTTTTTAAATAGAATTCGTTATCATAATGTTTATTAATTACACAATGAAAATATTTAATTGTATACATTCTTTTTTTCCTTTAGTATTAGGAATAAAATAATTTCTATATAATTTATGCATTTATCCATTACAAACAATTCCAAATATGCCTTTATTAATTTTATTCTTATGAATAATTTTAATTAAATAATTCTATACCTTGAATAAAAAGTCAGGAGCCTGTCTTAAAGAATCAAATTCATCCAATAATTATTTAATTTTCTTTTAATGTGAAGCACAATAATTTTTGAAATAATTGGATCATAAATTTTCAATATTATTTTTCAAAATTTCTTTTTTAATAAAAAAGTATCATAATATTTTTTGATTTGTATTTTCTCTTTATTTGAGGACTTGAATTTATATTGAATCATGTAAAAATATTCATTAATTTCACTTAATGAAATATTTTTAGAATCATAACTATAAGAGTAAAATGATTTTACCTCATCAGTGTGATCTATAAGATATATATTTCCCTTTTTTTTCATGTTCTTCATTATAGTTTGAAGTAGATTCATCACTTAAATATTTCGATTCACTCCATGTGTCCTTTATGGCATAATTTAATTTTCCTTTATAATCATCTTTGATTTGAGCTTTAAGACTAGGATAGACAAGTCTCAAATGATCTTTCTTCTTACATTTAAAACATACAACCTCTTTATCTTTATTCTTATTTAATTTCTCCTTTCCCTTTTTGTACATATTTCCAAATTGTCTAGCAAGAACCAATAGCTCATCACTTAAACCCGAATGACTACAATTAGAATCATAAAATTCATCCTTCAAAATTTTGAATTCTATGTTTTCCTTTTCGATAAAAAATATGATCTTAATCTTCAGCTTACATCTCAACTTTATACATAATTAAGGTTCCAACAAATTCCTTCATCCTTAAATATTTCACAAGTTTTTATTGTCTCATAGTATCAAGGATTTCATTCCAATTATAAGGTAAAGTACAAGTGCCTTAAATGTTTGATCTCTTTCTATAATTGGACTTCCCAAGGTATCAATATCCTTGAAAATTTCTATTAATCTCCCATTCAACTATGATTATTTCATCTTAATGAATTCTATATGTATTGAATTTAATTTTATAAGTATTGTTCCACATTTTTAAACATTATCAGTTTCTTCATAAGAAACTATAACGGTTTCCCACATTTCATAAGTTATAGCGCACTGAGAAACTCGATTAAATTCATCAATTACTGATCCAAAAAAATAGAACCCATAATCCTTGAATTAAGATCACAATTAGTCTCTTGAAAATCATTCCACTTATCTATTTCTACTATAGTAATTTCATAAGGCTTGAACACTTTCAAGTAAACTCTTTTACTAAGATTCTTCAAATAAATAATCATGAGATCTTTCCAGTAACCATAATTATAACTATTGAAATGAATAGAATTAATCATAGATATAATATCTTTAATATTATCCATATTTATCTATATATTTAACTCAATCATGTAAAGGCCAAAATAAATATTCAAATTTTCTAAAAGAAACCTCCCCCAAATACCACTTGTTGGTTCAGAATGATAATAGAGAAGGCATAAGAGGGGTAGAATTGTGTCCTTTTTTAAAATATTAAGAAATTAAAAACACCCCATTGAAATAAATTGATATTATCCTTATCTCTTAAATATGATTAATGATGTGGAAAATAAATAATGGAAAGAAAAAGACACAGTGGTGTATAGTGGTTTGGGGTATAGAGATCCCATATTCTACTCCATCGATGCTCTATTTGTGAGTTTGGTGATTTTAACTAAGATGGTAATTTTATCTTGTAGACCTCGAAAACTAAGTGTAGTTAGTTGAAACTTTATAATAAGTATTTTATAGGGACTTTGGGTTATTTTACTTTTAAACACAATAATCATAGCTTAGTATGAGAATCTAGAACACTATAAGAGATGTAGTCTATTTAATACTAGATCATCTCATAGTTGCCTCTACAATTGATAGAAGATTTGATCTTCAATCAAGTATATTCCAGCAACCAATGGATATTAATTTTTGTGCATACTTCTTCTTTATACATCATTAATTAAATAAACAAAGTCGTTCATGCATTATTCTTCTTATTTAAACCCTGAGATAAAGAACTATGTACAGAGAATATTTTTCTATCTTCTTTAAATGTCAAACAAAAATATGAAGTCTTAAAACACTTTATTTTCATAAGAGCAATAGTTTCACATGCATATTTTTAAATCTACCAGATAAATATTTATATTCAAATAATAAAAACATCTAACAGTTGTAGTGTCTCATACTTTGGAAATTCAAAATAAATTGAGCCAAGATATTTCAGAAATATCTCCCAAAATATCATAGAATTGTTTCAAATATTATTTATAAAAATAATCCTTAAATAATAATATTCAAAATCATTTGAATATTCCATCTAATAATTTCTCCAAAATAATAACACTATTGAAAATTTTAAATCCTCTTTTTTAATTCATTCAAACATTATTTAAACTCATTCAAAACAACTCTTTAAAATGTGTGCCAATATCCTTCCGAATAGTTATAATATTTTAATTAGAATCATAGAAGATTCTTCTTACAAAATTTTCTCCAAATAAACATTAAAATGGTAAGAAAATATTTCCCTCTAAAAACAATGCCAAAATCTTTCCAATCACTTCAATCGGTATTTTAAAAATTCATAAATAATTCCTAAACTAATAACCAAGAAAAAGTTAATTATATAATGTTACAACATCTAGAAATATCATTATCATGTAAAACAAATTACTATAACCTTGATATTGTAGTCACATTTTACCATCACTTTATTATCATAGGTTTTCATAAACAATGTTAAGGGATGTCATCTTTATCTTAAAATATATTCTTATCTATGAGAGATATTAATACTAAGTCAAGATATGTTCATCCATGGAAAAAACTTTAGGTTCAATAACATTCGTCTTGTATGACCTCTCAATCTTATTTCTCATGAAATGATTCAAGTCGATCTTCCAGGAATGATACTTCATCATATGTAGAAGGTGGGATGAGATATATTGTATAAAGACGCATGGTACTATTTTATGTATTCAACCTCTAGTTTCATTCAAAGGAAAGTTTTCTCATTCCATGATAAAAAATGCATGGCGATTTTCTGTAGCATGCATGGAGAGGACTTTGCATGAAATATGGAAGACCAGACTTGTTTAAGATGCACAATCCATCTTCTAGATTCTTCCCATGACATCTTCTTATTTATTCCCCTTCCATACTAGAATATCATGTAACTTCTATATAGATGGTATTCTATTTAGGATGTGGTACATAGCTCATATTCATGTGTGATAGAGTTTTCAGGGAGATGAACATCTCCTAGAAACTGAGTTCTTATAGATAGCACGAATGTGTGTTACCTTCAAAAGTTTTCAGTAATGTGAGATTTATATTCATAATATCTATGTGGGTTTTATTTACTCAACATCAGGATCACTTTACAAAAGTTAGGTTTCTAAAGCTAACATTTAACTCAAATATGGGGATATTTCTATACCAACATTAATTTAAGCTTTAAACATGAATAAAGGTAACATGAAATTTTCAAACAATGTATAAGTGTAATTTTTAAAATACATGAGTCGTGTAAAGGTAAGCTTCAAAATATAAATAGTGCGTAAAGGTAATGTAATGGTAAACAATTATTTTAAAAAATCACGTAAGGGTTAAAGGAAATTACATAATTGTAAATAATGATTTTCAAAACTCATGTAAGGTTATAAGGAAATTACGTAACAGTAAAGAATGGTTTGGAAAACTCATGTAATGGTAAAAGGAAATTACATAATGGTAAATAATTAACTTTATAAAATTAAATTTTCACTAAAAATAATTGAAAATAATAATAATAAATGAAGAATAATTAATAAAAAATGAAAAAAAACAACAATATTTTTATTATTATTATTAAAAACCTTATTTTTTTGTAATTTTCAAAATAATAAATAAATAAATTTGTTCAAGTATTCACTCCAATAATATTACCCTTTTAGGTAATTACAAAACAAAATATTTATTTACAAATTTCTCCCCCTTTTTGGAATTGATTAAAAAAATAAAAAAACATAAAAACATAATTTTCTCCCCCTTTTTTGTAGGATCAAAAGGATGAATTGCTAGGAAAATCATGTAAATGATAATATATTCACAATATATGTTGTAATATAAACTCTCCCTTAATCTATTCTTCCTTTAAGAAGAGAAAATGGTATACTCAAGGAGCCATGAAAACATGTAAAATATTATTCATTGAATAAAAAAATATTTAAAAGGTAATAAAATATGTATCGAATAATCTAATTCATCCCCTAATAATAAAATATTTGAAAACATGCTAAAAATTTAAAATAACTCCCCCCTTAGACTAAGAAAAAATAGTAAATATATTCAAGGAATTTAAATAAAATATTTTCAAAAAAATTAAAATAAATATTTTTCACATGTAATTTATTTAAATATTTATATATTGAACACATGCTTACAAGAAAAATAAATTTAATGTTTTAACACATGACAAAAAAATATTTTAAATACCACGTATGATGGACATAAGTTAAAATAATTAATAAAATAATAGAGTGAAAAAAATACTTAATAATTTAATCATAAGAATAACTAAATGTATAGGAATAAAAGACAAATCATTTAAAATAACTTATCCCAATATATAAAATAGTTGGTGCATTTAAAAAAATAAATTAAATACTTCTTGGATTTTAACAATTTTTCTTCTAAGGATCTTTCCAATCAAATAAGAAATATAAATATAAGAGATCTTTATAATTTTCAAGCAGTCTCTAAATTATATAAAAATTAATTCCATTGGTATAAACCTAAAAAATATCAAATACAAGTGTGTTTTGGTGCCTATATTCTTTAAGGTCAGACAGATTTAGCTACTAAATATTTGGGTAACCAAAACTATTTATTTTGAGCAGAAATTCCATATCTAAATCTAGATAATTATTTTGAATAAAGAATATAATAAACACCACAAAATGAGTATTTATAAAATAGTATTCATTAGAATAATTTTCATTAATACCACAATTAAAACATATAACATTATACATGCTTTCTCTTTTAATACCAAGAACAAAATAATTCTTATATAATTTTAGAATTTCACCATTACAACCAATTCCAAATATACCTTTATTAAGTTTATTCTTACTAAGAACTTGATTAAAATAATTATCTCCCTTAACAAACATGCTATCAGGTTGTTTGAAAGAATCAACTTCATATAATAATTCATTAATTTTATTTTCATGCAAAACAAAAAAAATAGAAGAATTAGATCTTAAATTTTCAATCTAATTTATCAAACTCTAATTTTCAATAGAAATATCATCATAAGTTTTTTTGAGTTTTATATTCTCTTTATTTAAGGATTAAAATTCATCGATAATCATATAAAAATATTCATTATGTTTACTAAAATATAGATTTTTACAATTAGAATTATTAGTGCAAGATGATTGTACCTCATCAGTGTGAGACAAAAGGCATAGATTTGCCTTTTTTTAAGTTCAACTTCAGAGTTTGAAGTAGACTCATAACTTGAATCTTCTTATGCATTCCACGTAGCCTTCATGTATTTCATTCCTTTTATTTTATAATAATTTTTTATTTAGCTTTAAGAATAGGGAATTCGGTTCTCAAATAACTTTTTTTTATTATATTCAAAACATTTGACTGCCTTCTATTTATTATTATTTAATTTCTCCTTTATTTTTATTTAAATCTTTAAAAAATTTCTAACAATATCCAATAACTCATCACTTAAACCTGATTGACTAGTATTAGGACCAAAAAATTCATCCTTAAAAAATTTGAGTGAAATATTTTCCTTTTTGATAGAAATATGATCTTTAGCTTCATCTTGCATCTCAACTCCATACATCATTAAGGTTCTATTCAATTCATTCATCTTTAATTATTTAAAAAGTATGGATTTTATCATAGAATAAAATATTTCATTCCAATTAGAGGAAAAACTCTAAGTGCCTCTAATGCCGGATTTGGTTAAGGAATAAGTGTTCTGAAGGCAGCAATATCATTGGAAATTTCTATCAATATCTCATTCATATGAGTGATGCTCTCATCTTCCTACATCCTGAATGTATAAAATTTAAGTTTATTAGATTTTTCCTTAGTTTTTGGACATTATAAATTCCTTTATATGAAATTTTAATGGTTTCCTATATTTTAAAGTTGTAAAATACTAAGAAACTTGATTAAATTCACCAATTCCTAGTCCACAAATAATAGATTTCATAGCCTTTAAATTAAGGTCATAATTAATCTCTAGGGTATCATTCCACTTCCCTAGTTCCCCTTTATGTATTTCATAAAGTCTAACAAATTTGAACTAATATTTTATTCCAACATTCTCTGTATAAATAATCATGTTTTCTTTCCAACAACTATAATTATCAATATTGAAATATAGAACATAAATCATGGACATACCATCTCTAATATTATCCATAGAAAATTTTCTTAATCTAGATCCTTAAATCAGGCTTGTAAAGGCCAAAATAAATCTTCAATATTTCCAAAAGAAACCTCCCTCTAATACCAATTATTGGTTTGAAATGATGATGATGTAGACATAATAGGGGTGATTTGTATCCTTTTTTAAAAATCTTGAAAATTCAAAACATATCTCTTGAAATAAATAGATCTTGTCCTTCTCTCTCAAAAATGAGTAATATAGTGGAAAATAAATATAGGAAATAATAATATACAATGATGTCTAGTGGTTCAGGGCATACATATCCCCTAGTCTACTCCGCCAATTCTCTCTCTACGAGCTTGGTGATTTTATATAAGTAGGAATTTTATACAGAGACCTTGAAAATATTTTGATGGTAGTTAACACCATACAATAAGGTTTTTATAGGGACTTTGTGTTATTTTATAAGGAATGGTGATAATCGCATATTAGTACGAGAAGATGAAACTCCATAAGAACATATTTGAGATGTAGTCTATTGAGTACTATATCAAATCACAGTTTCCTATGCAACTGATGGATGATTTAATCTTCAATCTAGTATATAGTAGTGGATAATATGTCTTCAATGTTGTGTAGACTTTTTCTTTTTTAAATAGTAGTAACAAAATAAACAAATTTTCACAGGACTTCTTCTTTAAACTGTGAGAGAATAAATTTGTACATATAATCCTTTTATCTCTTCTTAAAATTAAAAATAGTAATATGAAATATTGTAGCAGCAAATATTTTTATAAGATAAATATTTTTCAAATGCATATTTTTGAACTTGTCATAGAAATATTTATATATAAAGAATAAAAACATACAGCAGTTGTAGAGGCTCCTCCAAAACATAAAAATAAATAAAGTCATGATATTTAAAAAATATCTCCAATAAAAATCAGAAAATAATTTCACTATTTATTTATCAAAATAAAATTCAAATAATAATATTCAAAATAATTTTAATATTTTATCTAATAATTTCTCCAAAATGATAGCATCGTTGAATAAATTCAATCCTCTTTTTAAATATATTAAAACTTTCATTAAACTCAGTCAGATAAGCTCTATAAAACTCATGGAAAAATCCTTCAGAATAATTAAAATATTTGAATTTGAATAATAGAAAATCTGTCTTCCAAAAATACCTGCAAAGAGACATTAAAAAGGTATGAAAATATTGGTCTCTAGAAACAACACCAAACTCTTCCAAATCGATTCATTTAGTATATTTATAATTTAAGAATAAATTCCTAACTTATAAACAAGATAAAATTATCTAGATAATGTTGAAGCATATAAAAATATCTATATCAGGTAAAATAGTGTATCATAACCTTGAGATTGCAGTTGTATCTTCCCACCACTTCATTATAGTAGCTTATCATAATCAATGTTAAGGGAGATCATCTTCATTTAAATGATGCTTCTGTCTATGAGAGATTTAGATACTTAGTTAAGATAAGTTTATGCATAGTAACAACTTCAGGTTCAAGATCATTCCTCTTCTACAACCTCGTGGCCATGTTTCTCAGGAAATGAGTCATGATGGTCTTCCAGGAATGACATTTCATCATATATAAAAGGTGATATGAGAGATCGTGTATGAATATTCATGGTATTGTTCACCATCTTTAACCTATATTTCCATTCAAAGGAAATTATTCTAGTTCCATGATAAAAAAAATGCATGGTGATTTGATTTAGTGTGCATGAAAATCACTTTATGTAAATGTTTTTAGAAAAGACTTGTTCGTGATGCACATTTCTTCTTCCATATTTTTCTTGTGACTTCATCTTCTTCTCGCACCGTCCCTATATGAATTGCATGAACCTTCTGTTTAGATAATCTTCCACTTATAATGTGTGACATATCTTGAATTCATGTGGGATATATTTTTCATGGATATGAACATCTCCAGGAAACTAATATCCAATTGATATCATAAATGTGAGTCACCTTATCCAATTTGTATCAACATGTGTTTTATCTTCATAATACCAGTGTGGGGCTCATTTACTCATTGTGAGGATCATTTTAGAAATGATTGGTTTCCTAACATAACTTTTAAATCAAATGTGGGAATCATTCAATACTAACATTAGGTTACAATTTATGCATTGGTAAAGGTAACATGGAATTTTCAAATAATGCATAAGGCTAAGTTTTAAAATACATAAGACACATAAAGTTGAGCTTAAAAATCTAAATAGTGTATAAAGGTAACTTATAATTGAAATAACATGTGTCAATGTAAGTTAGCACAATATTTAGGGGTAAGGATAGTTGTGTAAAGGTAAAATCAGTGTTTTGTAAAGGTATAGAAATAGTTTCATAATGATAAAATCAATGTTCTATGAAGGTAAGGAAATATTTTCATAAGGGTAAACAATGATTTTCAAAACTCACATAAGGGTAGAAGGAAATTACAAAAGTATAAATAATGATTATAAAAACTCACATAAGGGTTAAAGAAAATAACATAAGGGTAATGAATGATTTTGAAAACTCACATAAGGGTAGAAGAAAATTACTTAATGGTAAATAATGAACATTAGAAAATAAAATTTTCACTAAAAAATTAAAAATGATTAAAAAGGATAATAATAATAATAATAATAATAATAATAAATGAATAATAATTAATAAATAAAAAATAACAATACTATTATTATAACTAAAAATTATATTTTTTTGTAATTATAAAAATAATAAATAATTAAAGTGGTTCAAGGATCCACTCTAAAATGTGTACCTAAATAGAAGTCTAGATAAATGTTTCATGGTAAAAACTATGACAAACAAAATCCTAGATTTATGGAACATTCATCTTGTTCATATTAGTGAGAATAACATTAAATTTCTAGTGTTAAAGGGTGTACTAAAGCTCAATCATACGAATTTTTTCAACTTTTGTGAGTTATATACTTGAGAAAAAAAAGGAAAGTTCAATTGATTTGAATAGAAGGAAGCCTCATAACCAAAATATTGAACTTGTTCATTATGATGTTTGGGGAACAAACCCAATACAATATTTCAAAGGTTCATTATACTTTGTCACATTTATTGATGATGTAACAAGAAATGTGTGGGTATATTTCCTAAATCAAAAATCAAGTGTCTAAAAATTTTACTCATTAGAAATAGATGATCAAGAGAGAGATCAAGATATGTATCAAATTCCATAGGTCAGATAATAGTGTTAAATATAATGGAAGGGAATTACATTAGTACTGCTAGATAAAGGGAATCAAGCATGAGAAAATTATTCCATTTTTGATAGAATAAAATGGTGTGGCTGAATAGATGAACAGAAAGCTAACTCGGAAGACACATAGATTGATGTTTCACTATGAAATATCTAACCAAAATTATCCAGAAGCACTAAATTGTTTTGTGTACTTTGTCAATATAATTCTATCAGCACTAGTGTGGTGGGATATTCCTAAGTAGCTAAAATTAGATAAACCGGTAAAAATTGAACATCTGAAAGTTTTCAAAAGTCTAGTGTACGTTAACATTGATGTTAAAGAGAGGGAAAAGCTCAATTCCAAGTTAAAAAATTGTTTGTTGATGGATTATAGAGATGAGAAATTTGGTTATAGACTCTAAGATATCAATCATTAGAAGACATTCAGAGCTTAAAATGTTCTATTTAATGAGAGGGTCTTATATAAAGACAAAAATTTAGTAGAGGTTTAAGTTGAGTTAAAAGGATTAACATGTTAGACTCTGGTTGATCTAGATGGTATCAATGGATGTTTTCTAATTTGAATGAGTTTAGATGTTGATATAACTAGTCTATAAGATATTTTGGTTGAACATATACCAAAATGATTAACACTACAATAGAAATTGGTTTTAGCGATAGTTTTTTAGCGGCAGTTTTGGTAACCGCTGCTAAGCATTTTTTTAAAAGTCGTTTTGGGGTGGTTTATTATAAACCTCCGCGAAACATTTTTTTAACACTGCCAACCCTACCCCCCCCCCAACCCAACCCCACTTCTCCTCGCTTCCCCTGCTTCCCCCGTGACCCCGGCCCCCCCGCGACCCCCCGCGACCCCATGACACCGGCGACCCCGCGACCCCGGCGACCCCGTGACTCCGACAACCCCGCGACCCCGGTGACCCCGGCCCCCCGCGAAAATAGATACCCCACAACCCCAGGTGGTATTGATGATTTTTCTCATAAACTTTATGTATTATATACGTATGTGGTTTTTCCAATTTACTTATTTACTATGTTTTGTTTTCCTGAGTAAGAAAAGTGATATTAAGACTCAAATTGATGTATGAAACCCTCTGAGGACTCTGTTGGGTCCATTGATGTTTGAGATCTTACCTAGTTCTACCCTTGGGTTATGAAAACCCCTAAAGGTTGGTGAAATATTTTTTAAAATGTTGCAATAATATAATTATGAAAGTTAATGGGTAGAGAATTGTAAGTTGGTACATAGTCAAGGTTAATGGGATATTTGAAATATGGAATTGGTATATTTTTGAAATGCCTAGTTGGATTCTGAAATGGATTAAAATAATAATTTTTCACTTTGATTTGGTTATGGTTTTCCATGATGGACAAAAATGTTTTGAAAGTGGGTTTTATTTTGAAAATGAGGTGTTGACCTCAATATTATAGGGAAAAGGGGTTTATCTTAATAGATTTCAAATGGTGATTAGAAATGAGGGTGTGGTTCCCCTTTTTTTTAAATGATTTAAAATCCCCTTTATGGTCGTAAATAGAAATAAAATTCTTGGGACATGTTGAGTTTTTAAAAGAGGAAGACTCGTTTTTTGAAGGGTGGATTCAAGATTATTTCAATTGAGCATCATGAATTGTGTTTTATTCCATGATTTGATTTTAAAGATATGTTGAGAACATAGTCATTTAAATGATAGATGGGTTAGTGAGATAGAACCCCCGACAATTAGGTTGGCATTTTAACTTGTTTTATTAAATGAAATAAGTGATTAATGTGTTTTGTTGATGACATAACATAAGGGGGAATTTTGTATAATGTTATTGTGTTAAATGGGTTAAGGTATGGAATTGATATATGTGATAAATGAGTTGCGATTGTAAATGGAATATATGTTAATGGGTTATTCGTTATAAATGGGATATAAATAGCCAGTAATTGGAATGATCATTGAAGTAGATTGATATAATATATTATTTCATTCTTGGATGGTAACCTAGTGAAATCATTTGGAAAGATGTTGGTGTGTCAATCCACCATTATAGGAAGAGTTACATTTCATGTTTCATTAGCATCAATCAAATTTTTTAGCACTAACTAGTCCTTGTTTTTTCCAACCACAATTAGTATATCTTTAATTATAATTGTATTTAGAACTAAATCCCAAGTGAATTCATGAAGATCTCTGTATAAGGATGTGAACACTACCTAATAATCTTGGTGGACTATACCAGATTTAAATCCCACCATGTAGTTCATACAAAATATTAAATCAATGAAATACATGTATATGATCTAAATAAACAAGAAAAATTATACTGCAATAATAGTTATGTATAATTCTATCCATTTCAATTCTCCGCACTGCCACTATCTATGAGGTGTTTTTACACTGATGGTATGAGGAATAGTTTTCACATGTTGATTAACAATTGAATAATGATGGATGTATCCAATACAAAAATATCATGTATGATATCTATAATTTCCATATTTAGACAAATGGTACCCCAAACCATATAAAAATTATGTTTCTTGTTCATGATATCCTTAAATTATGTATAAAAATACTTATCAAATGTCACAAGATAGTTATTGCTTCTCTAATGAGGCACATCCTAATAAAATTAATTATTCCTAGATGCCTCTTAGTTTTCCTGAGTCTTTTGTTAAGAACTAGTCTAATAGGACTATTCCATCTGAGCATACAAAACCAGAGGTAGAGTTGATCTTGTTGCACAAACTGGTCATAGAATTTTATGAAAATATATTTTAAGATTCCCATTCATGGAACAATGGTGTAAATTATATAGTGTTGATAAGAATTAATTATTCATGTGTAAATTCAAGATGCACTGTAAAAAACATGGTCAATTGATGTGATATGGATTATAAGAAACTCATCCCATTGATTGATTTTCCCTTACATTACTATCATAGGACTGACTCTACATATTGTGTTTAAATCCCATGTTGATGCTCCTAGTTTCCCATAGTTGAACAATAGTGTCTCCTATACTAATATTCCATCTAAAGTATCTTCCTCCAACCAACTCCTTATAATCTATTTCTAGGTGGAATGCAATATAGAACATTAAAAATATTGATAGATCCTTATTTTGGATACCTTAAATAATGATCTATTCATTCAGTCCTTTTCTAGGTGTTGCCTCTCATGAACAGTGAACAAGGTGAGTGAATTTTGAAGTATATTTAATATCTTATACACATAAATGTTCAAATTTAACAAATTATTCTACATTTATTACCCCAATGGTTTTCAAGAATAATTATTTTATATTAAAATTATACAAATCCTTTCAAAGTGAGGTATTGAAACAACATGTCCAAAAAAACTGTGTCTAATCATTCTAGCATCAGGTACTCAAGAATATTCATTCCAACTTTGACGTTTATCTCATCTGGTTTCCCATCAATGTTAAAAAAAACTAGACCTCCTATACGAAATCACATCTGATTTATTGGGTATAAAATCCCATTAAAATGTTAGTTGATTCTATTTTAGAGGTTCTATTAAATTATTTACCTAATGAAGTTCCACATTTATAGGTCCCTTAACAACTTCCACAAAATCATGTTCTATACTCTGAACAATATCCTACTATACTTGTTGTCCTAGAGCATTTACATTCTTAGTTTCCCTATCTTTTGGTTATTTTGGCTTCATGGGGGGATAAAACATGGAGGCTTCTACAGTATCATTAGCTTCCTACTTACAGAATCAAGTAAATAGTATTTGGATCCCATCAACATTGTAAAAAACTAATCTATGATAAAATTTGTTTGGTGCCAATTTTTTTCTGTCATCATGGGGATAGAGGAGAATATTGATAAAGTGGAGTTTCTTCTCCAACTCTTTTATGTATTGGGCACAATTGGGTTCAATTAATGGAACTTATATGCTCTTATCCATACCATTTTCTTTGTGATTTGGAGTCACACAATTAGGACCAATTAAGGGTTACATCCTGCTATTTCTATGCGTCTTCATTAAGATTGGAAACATTGTTTTTTTCCTCATGAACTCTGATTCCAACCAAGTTATCCTTATGTTACTTTATGTTACCTAATATTATATTTTTATGCTATAAAGGATTTCAAAAGTGAAGGTTTGAAAATTTGGAGATTTTGGAGAAACATGATAGGAATATTGTTTAGCATAACTTTCAGTATTGACCATGTGGTAATTGAGTAATATGGTATTGTTAGCACATTGATTCTCTTTATCAAAGAAATTTCCCCTATCCCAAACACTGGAGGATTCATATCTAACTCAAGGTCTCATATTTATTATATTATATTTCTATAATCTTACACTATCGTATATATGAATCTATTTCACTATTTAGTAGTAAATATGTGTTTTAAATTTTTTTATTATTGTGTAGGCACATTGTGATATACATGGATAAAAGTTGTATCACATTACCGAGGAACACACCTTAGTATGTTAAGGGTTTGAATGAGTTTTTAGATTTTTTAATTTCTAATCGATCCGTTGAAGGGAAAAGAAGATGTCCATGTCCTAAATGTAAATTTAGAACATGGTTGAAGAGAGATAAAGTTTATGAACATTTAATACTAAAGTAATTCCCTGGTCAATATTTGTGTTCGGTTTGGCATGGAGAATCAAACATTACAGAAATATTGAGTACTGATGTTAATCCACAGAATGAGGTCCCAAGTTCATTGACAATGGAAAATGAAATGCAAAACCTCATAAATGATGCATTCGGCACTGCAAGACACCACAATCAGCATCAAGACATATCAGAACAACCAGAAGAGGGTGATACAAATTTCAACATTACAAGTGATTTTTTTGAGACTGTAACACAAGCAGATAAAGATTGTAAAATATCATTGTATCCTCCTCTTGATTCTGTGGATCCAAATGTAAGAGAAAACTACACTGAGAAAAATGTTTTTCATGATTTAGTTGACGATGGAAATCAAGAGTTGTATAGTGGTTGTTTGAAATATTCAAAGCTTTCATTTCTACTGAAGTTATTCCATATCAAATGTCTATTTGTAATTACAAATAAGGAAATTTCCATGATATTGGAATTGATTTGTGATGCATTTCCGGAAGCAAAAATCCCAGAATCCTTTTATGATATGAAAAAAGTTGTTAACAAGATTGGTCTGAATTATACAAAAATACATGTGTGTCCCAGTGATTGTATGCTTTATTGGGGAGAGGATTCAAGTAGACAGAATTGCAGAAAATGTTCTTCTTCTAGATGGCAGTCAAAGGGTGATGTTGGAAGTGTGAATGAACATAATTTCATGGAGAAGAAGAAAAGGAACACACCTGAAAAGGTTTTGTGTTACTTTCCCTTGAATCCTAGATTGCAAAGATTATTCATGTCATCAAAAACCGCCGAACACATGAAGTGTCATTCTATAGATAAAAAATGATGGGTTAATGAGACATCCACAAGATTCCCAATCATGGAAGACATTTGATTCATTACATATAGATTTCTCAGCTGATCCTAGGAATGTTCGATAGGGATTGGTTTCCAATAGATTCAACCCATTTGGGACTTTGAGTACAAGTTATAGCATTTGGCCAGTTGTTTTGATGCCTTATAATCTGCCTCCATGGATGTGTATTAAACAAACATATTTTATCATTTCGATGATTATTCCTGGAAAACAAATGCCTGGAAATGATATTGATGTATACTTGCAGCCTTTGATTGACGAATTGTAGGAGTTATGGAGCAACAGTGTTGAGACAGTTGATGCTTCTTCTAAAACAATGTTCAAAATGCATGATGCTTTAATGTGGACCATTAGTAACTTCCCTGGTCTTGGGAATTTATTTGGTTGGAACACTTACATGGGTTTGCCTTATCCCATTTGTAACTTTTATTTTGAGCCCAAACGGATACCTCACAGTAGAAAATGGTTCTTCTTGTGCCATCAAATATTTCTCGATGCATCTCATAGATTTCAGCAGAACAGATCAAAATTTAATGGTTCCAATGATTGTAGACCACCTCCAAAGTTGTTAACAGGTTCTTAAATATTGACACAGCTTGAAAATGTTGAAACAGAATTTGGGAAGGTTCATCATTTGAATGATAGTGGAAAACAGTTCTAAAGTGCATCGTCAGGTGAAATCATAACGCAACAATGGAAGAAAAAAGTATATTCTTCAAACTCCCATATTGGGAATTTAATTTGTTGCGGTACAATCTTGATGTGATGCATTTTGAGAAGAATGTATATGATAATTTGATTTTCACATTACTTAATGAGCATGTAAAGTCGAAGGATCATCTCAATGCTCGCAAATAATTACAAGTAATGAACATAAAATATGATCTCTGGCCAGATGAGAATGAAAAGTATGCTCTGACCATTTTTGCAATGAAAAATAGGGATAAAGATATATTCCTTCGAATTTTATAGAATTTGAAGGTATCTTATGGGTATTCGAGTAACATCTCGAGGTGTGTTGACTTGAAGAATTGTAAGTTACATGGATTGAAAATTTACGATTCACATATTTTGTTACAACAGTTACTACCATTGACATTCCATACATTATTACCTGAAAAAGTTACTACTGTTGTACTGCAATTCTGCACATTTTTCAGGAAATTATGTGAGAAATCTCTATATCCATTTTAGCTTGACAACCTCCATGAGAGGTTTTTATTGACCCTTTGTGCAATGGAGATGATTTTTCCTCCATCGTTTTTTACTATCATGATGAATTTAACTGTGCATTTTGGTTGAGGAAGCTAAATTAGGAGGCCCCGTTCATTATCGATGGATATATCCAATTGAGAGGTATTTTATGTATATGTTTTTTATTTAATTAAACAATTTTTGGCATTTAAATAAAGGCATAATATTATTATTTTATTTCACAGATATCTCGGTCATTTTAAAGCATACGTGAGAAATAAAGCTCAACCAGAAGGCTCTATTGTTGAAGGCTATTTGGATAAGGAGTGTCTTACCTTTTGTTCCAGATATTTGGATGATATTGAGACAAAATTTAATCAAGTTGGATGTATAGACGACACATAAAATCAATCTCAAATGCATCAGAAAGCAAAAATATTTCATGCTATTGGCCGATCACTTAGGAGGACCTCAAATGTGACACTGACAGAATTGGAATTATTAGAGGCACATAGATATGTGCTGCTGAATAGTGATATTGTAGATCAATTTATTGAAGAGTTGAGGATACAGACAAAGAGATGAATGAGAGTCCAAACACGAAATGAGAAATATATAATGAATGTTGTGAATAAATATCTTGTAGAATGGTTTGCACGACGTGTAAGTTCATAAATATTGTAATAAATATGAATATTAGTTTGACACATACATTTTGTAAATCTATTAAATTATATTTCTTTTTTCAGATCATGAATACTGATACTCGAGCAGAATTGTCAGAATATTTGAATTTTCTTGCTATAGGTCTTATAAAATAAGTTATAAAGTTCGACGCTTATAATGTGAATGGCTTTATATTTCGTACAATCGATCGAGAAGTGGGTTTGAAAACACAGAATGGTGGTATATTTACATTTAATGAAGTGGGATACTATGGAAAGCTGCCTGATATTATTGAATTAAACTACCATGGACATTTTTCTGTTGTTTTATTCAAATTAAAATGGGTCGATATTATCAGAGGTGTAAAAAGAGATTCCTTGAAATTTACTTCTGTGAACTTCTCTCGCTTGATGGATGTTCGTGATCGTGAACTTCATGATCCATATATCTTATCATCGTAAGAAAAATGGTATATTACGTGAATTATGTTGTGGATGAAGGGTGGAGTATAGTTTTTCACGTAATACGAAGATATTTGTATGATATGGATGATGAAGTGGAAGATTTGACCTCTGAAATTGAATTTTATCAACAATAGGAAGCAGAATTATTTTTCCCTCATGATATTGAAAATATTAGTCCAGAAAAGGTGAATGAAGTGGATGAAGAAATGGAGCAGGAAAACGATATGATTGAAGGGTAAAATGATTGTATGTACAATTATTTATTCATTTAGAAACCACTTGTTTCATTTCTGCAGTCATTCATTATCATTGTTATATATATTTTGTCTGTTGGTATTGGGAATCTATTATCATTTTTAATTTTTTTTTTCTGCATAATTTTTTTGAAATATATATTCTATACTAAATTTTATTTTATTAAATGATAGGAATTCCATGTAAAAAAATGGTACACTATTTCATCTAGTTCTTCGACAGATGATGATCTATCTGGCTCCCTCCCCACGTCATCTAGAGCACCAGCTTCCTACACCCCTGCACCATCTCCCCCTGCACCATCTCTCACACCATCTGTGGGTGTCCCATTAGAGGCTGAGTCATCGACTCCCGCTTTAGAAGCCTCAGTAGTGGGGCAGCGACACGCCCCTTCCAGTTCATCACGGACATACTAGAGTGTCACTGTCATAGATACAAATTTTAATTAATAAATTTATTGCATTTTGTTTATACTAATTGTTTGCTCATTGAAGATGAAAAAAATGCAACCGTGGAGAAAAACATAAAAAAGTTCAGTTATTTGGAATATGAATTGCGAGAAGATATTCATGCCATTTGATTCTTATGGGGTCCCTATGGATGACGTCGTGGGGTTACTTGGCCAGATTCTAGTCCATCTGGAAGCGGAGCCCATTTGCCTTCCTATTTCTTGTGATGATTGGATACATATGACTCCTAGAAGGAAAAATGAAGTTTTTGATTCCCAAATAAAGGTAATTTTATTACATTATGGTTTAATTCCATGTCATGTTACTAATATGTTCAAAATGAATTTCTGTATACAGATTTTCTTCCACTTTACAGTTGCAGATGTGATAGCACGGAAGTAGACGTTAAAAAATCTTGGTAAGAAATGGAAAGATTTCAAATGGATATTATGGTGTGATGTCAACGATACTTCGTTGATGGTGTAACATATGTATGAGAAGCTACCCAGTGGGGTACCAAAATAACAGTGGAAAGTTTTTGTTGATAGACATCGTGATGAGAAGCGGATGGTATTGAAATATATATTATTATATGATCCTCATTTTACATTTATACATGTATATGAAGAGGATATAAAATTGAATACATTACTGTTAAATTTAATTTTATTTATTTCAGGATCTCTCAAGACAGAATGCATCAAACCGGGCTAAGCAAGTCATCCCTCACATTGTGGGCTTTAAAAGCTTTTCTAGAAGTCGAACGACATTGGTAATCTTTTAATTATTTTAAATATTTATAAGAAAATATTATCTATTTAATATATTGAATTGATTATTTATCTTTTATTAATGCAGTCACAGAGTTTAGGGCACGAAGCATCCCGAACTGAACTGTGGTTGGATGTTCACAAAAAATCAGATGGAAGTTTTGTTAATGAGCCTGCCAAATAAGTTGGGGTATGAAGTCAATTTTTTATTATGATAACTTATTATCAGTTTTTACTGTGTTAATATATATTGATATTTGATTTATAGGTAAAAATTAAAGAACTATGGGATGCCAATCTTGGGAATTCATACTCAGTCTCCCAGGATGACCCAGTTGCTAAAGTCCTTGGGAAAAATCATCCTGGTAGAGTGCGAGGGATGGGTTTCGGACCCGTACCATCTGAGGTCTTTGGCATGCCACCAGGGATTCCATCTACATCTACTTCTTTTTATATTCAGTACATACCCAAATATTCTCAGAGGGAGATTACTTCTCCACAAACCACAGTTCAATATCAGGGGGCATAGATATCCGCTTTTCAGAAAGCAATGACTGATATACATCAGCAGATGAGCAGATATGCTCCTGGTGGTAGTGCATCGACTGGTGGTCAGTAGGTAAATCACAAAAAATCAAAATAATTTAGTTTGAAAACTTTCATTGGTTTTAAGTTTTAGTATAAATAGGAAATATTATTTAATTTTCAATATAATATTCTTATAGGTGACAACAGAAAGTGGAGCTGGAGGTGGAGAGGGTGACGATGCATCATCGGACCGTGAGTAGTTGTATTTTTGATGTGTTGAACAAATATGGGAACAATTGGTTTGTATATGTACCATGTGCGGCACATAGTTTCCACCCAACATTTTCATGTCCTAACATTTTATTGATTTCTCATGTTTCCTTTTATGCATTTTATTGATTTCTGATGTTTCCTTTTATGTCTTGATTTCTCGGGTGTGGTATATATCATTCCAGTTAGGCCTATGTTTGAATTGGTGGTCGAGATTTTGGATGACTAGGAGTTAAACCCATTGTTGATGTGTGGAATAAATTATCGATGCCTAATATTATAATATGTAATTATTCAATATCATCATACAAGAAGGTAAAACCTACTGGAGTTGGTATCATATGATACCGTGAATCACAAAAACATGTGGATTGATAACTCTTTATTAGGAACTATTTTCTATGAAACCAATAGAAAATGATTTTCATTTTCCATAACACAAACATAAAAATTGTTTTCTATTTGATCCTAATATGATTCAAGTTAAATAAATCCTGATTTCCTAAAATTATTCATGAATATATAAAAAATTACATGTTTTTTCATGAATAAAACCTTATAAAACAATAATATCTCACAGCTAGCATATCACCCTAGGTGAAATAACATCCAACTATAACATCAAACAACAAGAACAACAATCCCACACTAAGAACCTGGGTTTTCCCCCATATATGGGTTATATAATCCCACAAAAAAAACACATTACCAAGGACTGAAACACCTTAATATCATATAAAACTTTCAAAAAAATTATTCAATATAAAATAAAAAGGATTTGATACAACATTGTGACGCCATTACCTAGGTTCCACTAAACTGGTTCCCCAAACCAATGTGCCCCATGACCATAGGAATGCCTCCTCATATACAAGAGGCTTCCTACTAGTATTGAGGGTCAATTGAGGTATGTGGGTATAATATACCATCTTTAACAGTGTAAAACAATAGTATAAATGGGTTTTACATTTTTATTAACAACAATGGTAATTCATTAATCATTTCAAATTCGTATAGTGTGGTGCACTAATCAGTTCACTCATATCATACACATAGGATTTAGTTCCTAGAAAGCCATGTCAATACACTATCCAAGCATAGGAAACTCCATATACATCATATCAAGTCCATTACGTCAAATTTCATGTCTAGCCATCCCACATCAAAGATAAGGAATTCCTTGTAAAAAAATTCTTATCCATGGGTGGGATCTACTGTGTCCCTCATCATTTACTAATCCATCAATACACATTACACAAGGTCAAACACACTTGACCTTTTTAAAAAATTACAATATCAAGGGTGAACCTTTTTCATTTCACCAATATTCACATAGTTTATCACTTTCACTGCACTTAACGTAATTCCATAACTATTCTATTTTACTATTCATTCATAACAAAAACCATTGTACATATTTTCAATTCCATCTTATAACATGGATATTCCCACATTTTCCATTCATTATTAATCCCTTTAGTTATCTCACAACCTATTTAACCATAAAAGTTATGATAAACCACGTATTCCATTTTGACATGATAATAAATATCTATAATTGTTCTAATCTCATAAACCCTTCAATTTATCATTTAATAACTAAGTTCACTTGTTCAAGGGATTAAAACACCCCATGGGTGGCCATAAACCTAGTCCACTCTTCATCAATATATCCAAAATAATCCTTGAAAGGTCCAAAACATCATTTAGTTGATGTTATTTTATGAGATTGTGTCTGGTTTGATTTTTTTTTTCAGGGCAGTGGTGCAGTGGAAGCAAAAAAAAATTCTAGTCAAATTTTTTCAGAGGCTTTAACCGCTGCTAAGAGTATACAGGTAAGACAGTAGTAGTGGTTAGAACCACCGCTAAATATAAGTATTTTTTATGTTTAGTGGCGGTTTTAACCGCCACTATAGAGTCACATCACCTCGCGTGCATTCCGCGGCGGTTCTCGTGACTTTAGCGGTAGTTTTACGGCCACTGGATTTTATTTTATTAGCAGCGGTTATAACCGCCGCTAATACAATAAAATCTCAGGCTCTTAAAAACAGCCCCTAAAGTGAAGAGAACCGCCGCGACATGAGGAAGCTACAAAACTTTTCTTAAATCACCGCTAAATGGAAAAAAATGCCGCTAATAGAATACCGACGCCAAATTTAGTGGTGGTTTCTGTAAACCGCCTCCAACCCATGTAGTGGTGGTTTAAACCGCCACTAAATGCAAAAATAACCACCAATAAAGGGATTTTTTCTTGTATTTTAAGGTTTTTTGACATATAACAGACAAATTTGGAAGATTAGGCATTGGAAGTTCAAGCACTAGATGATATAGGACTATAATGATTAGAATAATGGATTGAGTTGAAAAGGTCTTTCGAATTCAGAAAACTGGTAGAAATATGTGGTCATGAATTGAACTATTTACTTCTAATGGATGGAGGAGAACTTGGGATCCTGAAAAAAGTAGTATCACTCATTGATTTTGGTAAGTGTAAGTTATCTATAGAGGAAGAAACGGACTCATTATATTCAAATGATACCTAGGAACTAACAAAATTACCACGATTAAGGAATGAACTTGACAATAAATATGTTTTATAATTTAAGTAAGAAGTTGAAAAAAGAAAGAGGTATAAAGTTAGGATGCTAGTGAAATGATTTTAATAAAAAGAGGGAGGGTATTTCTCCAATATATTTTTCAATAGTAGTAAAATATACTACCATCTGGATGGTCATAATCATGGTTTCTATTCAATATTTATGTTTAGAAAAAATGGATGTAAATCCTTTTTTTATTCATTATGATCAAGATTAATACATTAACATGAGGGAACCAACTAGTCTCAAGATTAATCAGAAGAATGACTTGATGTGTAAGCTTTAATGTATCCTATGTGCCTTGAATTAAGAACCATGTTAATGGAACTAGAAATTTACAACTTTTATGGTTGAAAAGGGTTTCATGAAAAGTAAATTAGATCTATATTATTTTCAAAAGGTGTATAAATAGGATTTTTATATCATCTTTATCCTATATATTGTTAATATTCTTCCGGTGGGTCCATTCATTTAACAGATCCAAAAATTAAAGTTTGAGTTATCCAAAACTTTTGAAATGAAGATTCTTGATGTTGAAAATAAGATTATTGGTATGTGTATTGAAAGAAATAAAATGATTGGGATTTTAGTTTTTTCTTAAAGAGAGTAAATTTTGAATTTCATCGAGTGGATTTAAATGACCAGATTTAATTCAATTTCAACTCTTCTAGCTATGCACTTTGAGTTATCAAAAGGGTAAGCACCACAAATGGAAAATGAGGTGAGGAACATTGAAAAAATTCCATTTGCTTCTCTAGTTGAAAGTTTAATATATGTGATGGTATTAAATCACCCTGAAATTGAATTTATAATGGGGAGTCGTTAGTTGGT
This sequence comes from Viscum album, assembly GCA_963277665.1. Lineage (NCBI taxonomy): Eukaryota > Viridiplantae > Streptophyta > Magnoliopsida > Santalales > Viscaceae > Viscum > Viscum album. The sequence continues at coordinate 624,791,578 of OY728134.1, read as the reverse complement.
ATATGATAAATCTAGGGAAAGAACACTAGGAAGTTGTGGAGTGGAACATCAGGTTTCTCAAATCAACAGAAGATATTGACTTTTGTTTTAAGATATCTAAACCATTTCAAGGGTATATGGACATGGATTTTGAGGGTGATTCTGATACTTGAAAATTTTTAGTGGTATTTTGGTTTAAAGTTTTCATAATGACAATCTTTTGGATGTCTAATTTGTATCCATTAGTCGTACTCATTAATATGAAGGATGAATATGTTTCCACAACATAATAAAGAAAGGCGGTGGTTTGGTCGAAACATTTACTAATGGGTTTTTTTTGAATTAGGAAAGTAGTGTTCTTTATTATGATTACCAATGTATGATTCACTTAGATAAAATTTTGATGATTCGTTAAATGACTAAACATATCAAACTGGGATGTTGTTATGTCTAGAAGTTTCTTAAGGATGGAGAGTTAGAGTTGTAGAAGATTTTTTGAAGATGAAATTTGTTTGAAATGAACACTAACGTTATAATCCAATAAATTATATAGTGACACTATAACTTAGTAGGATTGGGGTGACTAGAAAGATAATGGAGAAAACATCATGTATGTGGAAGGTTGATGTGGAATTTGAATTTTATTAAGTGTTGTAGATTGTATAGTGGTCCTTAAAGAAATATTCAAGTAGGAAATTTTTAGAATTGTGAAGTATTTTAAAGTATCAGGATTCAATTTACTAGATTTTTGAGATTCATTTCACTAGAAGGAGGTAAGGATAGTAAATACTTTAACCAATGAAAGGCCTATAAGAAGGATGTTCTAATGAGTTCAACAGATGGTGGATCATGTAGTGAGGGTGGCTATCCATGAGATTATAATGCACTAAGTATACAAGATGTATCTATTAAAATGGATGATTAATATAGGATATTAGTGGTTAATATTTCCAATGGATGAAGGCTCGTTATTATAGGAGGTTGGTGTAACCAAATGACCAAATAGAGCCCGCTATAAATATGGATTGGGGACACTTGTTGAGTTGTAATTTGATTACTCAATAAGACCAATACATGTGGATAGTAATTCATAAGTTGTATCTTTATACTTCTAGAGAAATATATATTTCAGTATTCTACTATGGATGTAGGATGAAAATTCAAACCATGTAAATAAAAAGTGTTCTTCACTTTGTTATTTTTTTACTTGTTTTTATGTTTTTGTGTATGTTTTTTAAAAGTCTCAGTGTGTGGTGATTTATGGTGTATTCAAGATTCCTAATATCTATATCACTTATCCAGGTAGGTGAGGTGTGTTGTTTCATGTAATTTATGAATGGATCTAAACTTATAATGGATTCATGATACTGATTTTGGTAGTTTAACTTCTGTTGGTTTCACTCTTGTGCGTGTCTTCTCCCAAAACACACACTCTACCCAAACCCAATATTTCATTTCATATTCATCTATCTTTCTACCCTCTCCACATCTAACTTTTTCTCAATAATTTTACACCACAAATGATTATCATAACATGGTTTCTGATCATTATACATATTATTCTTGGATATTGGAACATGTATGTAAACAATTTGAGTAGTAGAACCTAGATGAATTTTATTTCCTTGAGTTTTATTTCCACTCATCACACTATCTACCCTATCACCCTGGTTTTTGGTAGGGTTAAATATCCACCCTCATATACATTTATGGGGTGGGGATAGTGGGTGTTGTAGTATAGTAAGAAATGGGTTAGGAACTTATGATTTAGGTGGTGATGTGGGTTTCAATGTCACATCACAATGCCAATAGTTTTGGAGTGGTATCTCCCACCAACCGAGGATACTGGTATTGATTTACCTATACCCCTTTCATTAATCATGGGATGGAATTTTAACTATGATTTTTTTTATTTTTAACTTGATTATTTCACTTTGTATACTTTATTATGATCTTACCTTCCTCTTTTTTTGGATTGACATTCTTCCTTGTTCGATTTTCCATAATTTGGTGTGATTTTGTTGAACCCATTTGTGTTTTGTTGCATTTTTTGTTAATAAATCATGATGTAAATATGTGTTAAGAGTATGAGAATCATATGTGGAATGAGTTTTAAATTAATAATCTATCCAAGAAATATTTCAATATATGTTATTTGTGTATATTATATATTTATTGAAGAACGTCTTATATCTTGGAGCTTTAGAGTACCCCTAAGAGATGTTTCCATTAAATATGTCATTAGATATCCCTTCACATGTGGAAAACATTGAATAAATTATTGAGGATAGTTATGAGATCAACCATTTTAATGATAAATCTTGAAGTTTTTCATATCATTTGGATATATCTCTTGGATGGTTATGAGAGTAAAAAAAATGATCTGAGGTAGATTCTATAATTATTGGAATTAATTAATGCACAATTATTGAGAATAATCTTTTAAAAAATGAGTTATTATTTTGGTAGTGAAATAACTATTTTAATAATAAAAGTTGAGTTATCACATGTTGTAAGTATTTTAGATCTTGATCTAAATACTTTTATGAATATTTTATAATTTTACAGAGTCATTTATCATCATTATTTTTTTATTCAAAATAAAGGGAAGATCAAACAACAAGGTCCACATAAAAAGGGGGAGGCCCACGGAGGCTTGAAGTAATGAAGACCTAGAGCATCTCCTATAATCATGTTCTTCTCTTCCATAAAAAAGGAAAGAAAATCTAGGGTAAAAATAACATGAAGTAATGAGGTGGATTTTGGAGGTTTTTTGAGTTACAAAATTTTATAAAATTTGTTAAGTATTCCATAAGTAATATTTACTCTATTTTTCTAGCTCTAAGTAAGATTAATTTGTGTGTAGAAGGTATAAATTATAAGGACTCGGCCTTATTACATTACATAATCTTGAATTTAGTCAAGAAATTACTTCCTTTTACAATGAGGATCTTTTCAAGTTTAGAGATTTAGAGAATTGGTACATAATACATTCATAACATTAGACATTGTTACAGAGTGGATATCATAAAAACAGTTTCCATTTTTTTCAATATTTAAAACATTAAAACATAAAACATGATTCCTTGAATTCAACATTTAACACGGATTACTTATTTTTCTTACACATCCATTAACCTGTGAAAATCATTTAAAACCTGGGATGAGAACAAAAACTCAGTAAGGGATATAAAAAGAAAAAAATAACACATTTGTGCATGAATACTTGTAACGTATAAAATCATTTCCAAAATACATACTTATCATCTGTATATATATACTTACTTTGTGAAACATGATATTACCACAATACATAAGAACATAAGTAGAACAATAAAGGTATCTTGGGAAATTACTTACATAATCTTGTAACCCTCTCAGCTACCTTATAATTTGTAACCCTCACGGCTACCTTACTATTTATGTAACCATCGTAGTTACACATTGAGTAACCATATGGACAACCTCCAAATTACACATACCCAATTCATTTGAGGGATATATAGGTCCCACCCTTAATCATAAAAAATTCCCAAGATCCATAACATAATCATACAACATTAATAATGGCATAAAACATTGCTTTTGAACTTTGTAAAACAGAATTTTAAAATAGGATTTTAAAAGAAAAGTCCCTTATAAATATAATATAATTGAAGTGAGAATTAATAGAGTGGATGGAATATTTATATACTCTGTAAATATAGATAATTAAACATATTATAATCATAATTCATCACACAAACAATTTAAATACCACATAAATAATGAATAATAAGGTTAATCCAAAGGATGGAAATCTGGTTAAGAATTACCTTACCTCAGGTTTTTCTTACTTATAACTTGTTTAAAATTTTTGTATAATGGTTAAAAGAGAATTATAAGTATTTTAAAGAAATATTTTCATGTTTATAACATCTTTTATGATCATTTCATAACCTCATTTCACCCTTTAATTCTTAGTATTTTGTTCCTTACATTGTTTAGGGATCGTTCTTTACATGATTCTCATGATTGATTCATGATGGATGTTCTTGTCGATTGGAAGTGAAACTACATAATTATAATGGAGTAGTATTTACATATTTACAGTACCATAAATTATACCATTTATTATTTTGAATTCTTACATGAGGATGATTCATAAGTTAAAACATTAATGATGTTCGTTTAGATCATTTTAGTGGTTCTTAGATAATAAAGACCTCATTTTGTTTTATAACTTTAAACCATGTGTAAAAAAGAATTAAAAAACCATGGATGATACATAATACATATATTTTAACCTGGTTCAACCATAAGAATGGTTTCCTGGCCCTAATTTAAGGATTTAAAGAAAAATGAAGTCACATCGTCCACGATTCCGGTAATTCGACACATCATGGACAATGTTTTTAATTCCTTGAATAAGGGGGATATGAGAAGAATAGTGATGATGAATTTTACATGAACAAGATAACATAAAAAATATACAATATTCTGTTATTTTCATACCTCTTGGTTAAGAGGAGGTGAAGAAATAAGAATAAAAGAAAGTAATCTTTAAATAAAAGAAAACTTGAGAAATTTGTCATGAAAATTTGGCAGCCTAACGACGTCTCTTAAAATTTCATAAAAATAGCCTGATGATAGAAAGGGGATTTCTCATCACTATTAATAATATGGATAGTAAGGGGAAAATGGAATGAAATATCCCAACATAATCCAAAGGGAATGGAAGATAATAACATAATATGAAAGGAAAGAAAGAAAATAAAAGAGGATGTTTACCTCTTGATCTCTTCTCCATGAGATCCTTCTTAAGGGATTTGTTTTGGATATTTTGAGGAGACCAGAAGCTCTAGGACGTGGGGAAGAGCCTTGGGAGGAGTATTGGGCAGAACATAAGCATGTCTCAAGGCTTTATACGTGTAGGAATAAGAGGAGAGTGAGGGTGGTATTTATAGTGGAGGAGAGGAGGTATTTTTCATTATTTTAATCATTATTATAATATTTTTGCCCAAGATTATGAATATTCTTAGTTCATGTGACCTAAAATTGTAATAATGGCAGTTTAGTTCGAACCAAGTGTCCTTACATCACTTATGATGTCATAAATAGTGTATTTTACTGATAATTTTATTATATGGTATTTTATCGTATTTCACTATTCATCGAAAATTCAAGAATTTCAGAAAAATCCCCAAAATTTACCCTAACCATTTTCTGACATGTAGAATTAAAAAATGAAGTCTATTTTGGAAAATAATTTTCTAAATATGATTGATTTAATTTTTAAATAAAATCATACTTAATTCCAAAATTAACAATTCTAATTCTATAACAACTTCTGTATCACGATGAAAAATTAACCAAGATGTTATTATATTAATGCCTTAAGAAAATAAAATAATAATAAAATTTACTATTCATTAGGGTTATATTACTATTCATATTACTATTCATAAGTGTATGTTACTATTAACAAAAAACAAGTTGGTTTCATCAGACTCCAAGTAACTTACTAAACATAATTGTAGATGACATTTTCTTGAACTTCAAAACATAGAAGTAGAAAAATTATGTTTAATGTATAGTTATAAATATCTACTTAAAACAAAGTTCGATGCATTTATATTTATTTTTAGAAAAAATTGGGGTGTTACATCAAGTGAGATTAATTCTGGTTTTCATAAGTTGCATAATATTAAAACAATGGAATGGGTACTATGGAATATTGTTATGGCATTGTGTTTCACATTTCAAAATAACTTGGCATTTTGTTAGAGAAACTTTGTGGAATCATAGATTATGTTAGACAAATCCCACATAAAAAGACTCTATGTTAGAATGAAATAGTATTTCATTGGAATAAATTCATGCAATCATTAGATAAAAAATGTTATATTGAAATTTTGGAAGAAAGGATTTATGCTCCATGAGATTATCTATAAAATAATATATGCTACAATAAAATAGATCAAAGTTACATCAAATTAATCTGGATTTGGTGAGGCTTATGTAAGATACATGATAAGTTATGGAAGATTATTCTATACATTCCTGTAAGATTTATTCAAAGTTCTAAAATACTATATATGAAGCAATTAAATACTATGTAAAATTAAATTGAGCTTCATGATGAATTTTAAATTGAATAAACTTCTTAAAATTGTGAGATTTATGGTTGTTGTAAACTAAGTTTTAAATAAGAATTTCCCAAATTCATATGATGTTGATTGTGAAATTCATGGTTTAAAATATCACAATAATTCATATGATCATGATTCAATATGATTATCATGATATAAAGTCATGTACCATGGAGATGAATGCCACAACCTACTGTATGATGAAGAAATATTCAAGGAATGAGAGTTATTCTATAGTATATCGTCATAATAAATTTGTGCAAAACTAGAATAAATATGGAGAATTCCATATGTTATAGAAGAATATGTCATGTTGCAGTTGAATATTTTATGTTCTTGAAGAATAAAATCTTGTGTATTTAAGGATATATTGTACCAAAATATTATTTTTATTAATAATAATATGCATGCTAGCATGGATTATGAAGATAATGATTTTTTTGAGTTTAAAGGAGAAAAATCTTGAGTTTTTTGGATGTTTAAATAAATATTTTTGACTGAGTTAAATAAGAATAAATGAGGAAAATTCATGATAACTAATGTGGATTTATTTATGGAGAATAAAATAATTAATATTATGGAGATAACTTAATTAAAAGTAAATAAAAAAGTTTGAATGAGAATTAAAGGCCAAAGATTATAGAAGCTTGAGGAAATCTCATGTGGCTAAGATTGAAGGTTTTTCATATTCAAAATATAAAAACAATATTCATGTAAAATTAAGAGATTATAAAGAAGAATATAAGGATAATAATAAGATACTGAGATTGTGAGAGGATATACTAGAAATATATTATTCCTAATATTCTATCATCATCAATGGAGAGAAGAAGGTATTATCCTTATGATATCCTAATATCATAAGTGATGAAGATTGAGAGATATGACATTTTTATCATTAAAGAGATATTTTGAGTTAAAATAAATTAAAATACAATGCAATTATGAGTGATATAATCCTTGTGTATTGATTAAGTAGATAAGAGAGAGATCAACATACCTAAAAAATTCTAAAGATCTTTCGAGCAGATTAAAAAGAATTTAGATAGACATCCAATATTATTTTATAGGAGTAAATCATGAAGATTACTACATTTTAGGATAGAGATTAGATTTTTTGAAGTCCATAGAGGAAATATTCTTACACTCCTGATCACACTTTAATTGGATCCATTAAAACATAGTTATCTAAAGAGGAAGAACTAGTTTGTGCTAGATTTTTAAGATATAATGTTGGCTCTTACATGTAACCAAGTCAGTTGCTGGTATAAAAATTCAAGGATATAACACTTCATGTGATTTATCATGATAATATAAATGGTATTTAGTGTGTGAGTGGGATAAAAAAACCATACACTGGGGACATAGTCATCAACATTAGAGGAAATCCTCTTTAATAAATTCATATATTCCTTATTTTTTTGTTCTGATTTATCATTTCATGTATGTGAACCATGTGGAAAAATGGGAGTGAGATATATTCACCTTGATCGATGTAGAGGTAAAAAGAGGAGAATAATTAAATTGTAAAAATTCATCCAATATGGTTCCCCCCTGTGAAATTGTACTAATCCTATTGGAACAACAATTGGTATCAGATTCACTATTCCATCTCTATTTATATTCTCAATATTTGAATATTTTAATGTTTTTAGATTATATTCTAAATTAATCATAATGTTTATACTTGTATAATATGAATAAAATATTGTTAAAAAATATATATCTTCTAATAATCTGAAGAATATAAGGAATAAATAGATAAAAAAATGTGAATAAGTCATCCCACTTATGCAAAGAGGAAGAATAATCATCTTCTATATGTTATAATCTTAGAGAAGAAAGGTATAGAATAAATAGAGCATAAATTGTTGTTAAATATACTACCAAGGAGATTTAAAACACTTATACATCATTTATGTCACAATATTTACATAACTATGATGTAGCTATAATCTCTAGTCAAGATTTTCCTTTTGGAGGAAAAAATTCAAGTATGTAAAATTGCATCTCTCTAGAATTATATAGCAAATAATATAATGATTCATGTGATTATTTTATGAGAACCCTACAAAACATTCCCCAATATATAGTCACTTTTATTTATTTCACTTTTAGAGTCTTCTAGGAGAAGATAACCCAACTTAAAGAACAAATAAAAATAATTGAGGAAGCATTGGATTAAAAGATATCAACATTGTATAATTTTCAATAAATAAGTTAATTAAAAAAATTATATAAATGTATTTATTTCAAATATATACTCCAAAATAGAGAATTAATTTCATAAATTAATCAAATTAAAGGAATATTATTTTAATGGTCTTTAGAAGAAGTTCCATTCATGGGAAGAAAAGAAAATGGATATCATTGATGTTAAGAATTCTCAACTAGAGATCAAATAAAACAATATTAAGGTTACTGATAATTCTTTGTAAGAGATAAATAAAATACATGAAAAAATTTAGAATCATATTGAGAATATAATAAGATATTCTGAAGAAAGGGTGAATTCTATTTAAGATCATAATAACACTCTTAATATAAAGTTTCTTGAATGAGAGGTGAAATTGAGAATTTTGGAAACTGTTCAAGTTGAGTCCTCACAATAAGTTAAGAAAATATATGCTTCCATAAAAAATTATAATAATGCTATTTATGCTAAAATACCTTCATATTATGTAAATAATATCTTAGGATCATCCAATTTTAAATCTTTTATAAGCTTTAATCAAGAAGTATCCATTAATTCAAAAAATATTATTTACACTAAATCTATTTACATGAATATTATAGGTTTTAATTAAAATCCTAAAAAAATATGGGTTTAAAAAATCATGATAAACACACCACTATATCAAAGGTGGATGGAAGAAATCATAGGAGAGATGGATCCTCAAAAATACACAAAATAATGGGTATATTTCATATATAAAGTTGTTTATCTTGTGCGGACTACTCTCCAAAGAAGAAAAACAAGGTACATTGGCCATTATTGGTGTTGTGGGAGAATTGGGTGTAAGAAAATTGAATTTTGGAATAATATGTCACTCCATGGAAATCAAAGAAATCATACATCAAGGGGGATAAAATATGAGTTGATGAAAGGAATATAGAAGAAAGGTAATGATATATTGGTCTCTAATAGGTTTGTAAGCTTAGATAATCTCGGTTTTATTTTAACTTAATGTGGTAATAGTGGAGAATCATGATAGTTCAAATAAACCAAGCATGTGTTAAAGTATTTTAAAAAAACAATACCACCTAAGGTGATAATAAATCCATATAAATAAGGTGAGTTTATGTAACACCCCAAGCTTCTACGATGCGCTTCTCTTTGAATAATACAGTACCATGTGTTTTATGAAACTTCGAGTTCTAACACATACTACAACCAATAAAACTAGCCGTTATAAATATTAATACCCACTTTTTGAAATTTTATACATTTTATCTTTCAAAATGGACATCATTTTTGTATTCGGAATATCAAAATTATCCTAGGGTGAAATTTTGGTATCTTTCTGAAAACTTTCAATTTTTGATGAATAGTGAAAACACTTAGTTATAGTTCAAAATCGAATTTTTATTTAAATAATTATTTATTTTATTTAAATTTAATTAAGGTCAAAATAGATACATAATACCCATATAATTTCAATTTAATTCATTGGACTTAGTTTAGAATAATTTTAGATATATAAAAATTTTATTGAACTTTCACCGTCTATTACCCACCTCATAGGAGAATTTTCAAATTCACATAAAACATAATTTTACCACTTCTTTGAATGGAATTTCAAAAATCCAAGAGACATGGTTGATATCAGTAAGTAAAATTTGGTTCAATAAGATAAAAATAATTTTTGGTGAATAGTAACTTTTTACTTTTATTTACCACGGTTAAAACTAAATATGGTAATTAAGGGTAAAAATGATATTATTATTACCCTAACAGATGTCCTAATTCTATTGGATAAGTATAATTCCACCAAAACCAACCTTAGGAATAAAATATGAAGCTCTTTGGTCCACTTGGATTTGATTATGACATTTATTATTATTTAATTCAAAGAAGAGTTAAAAGAGTTAAAATCAAAGTTTAATAACTAAAACATTTTCAATATAAGGGTATACATAAGATAAATTAAATAATAAATATTAATTATAAATATAAAAATATTTACTACATAATGGTATTTTATTTATATCTTTTAGACATTAAATAATTTAATTTATTTATGACACAACGGTGATGCAGTAATTGCTTAATTAATGAAATATTAATATATTTGATATTATAAATACCCAAATAAATGTAATTTGAAAATTTTTATGAATTAAATTAATTTTCTAGGTTAATATGACATATTAATATTGGTTATATGAATTTTTTCAAAGTAATAATGTTGTTATAAATTTTCAAAAACAAAATACTCAATAGTGTCAAAATTGACATAAAAGAGTTTTTAAAACAAATATTATATTGTTAATTGATATTCTATTGATAAAATTCTAAGTTTAGGAAAAAGGACTTATTATATCGTAGGTGTATTATTTATGGACCACTTGGGGGTATCTTGGATGTATATAGTATGTTTATTAACTATATAATATAAAAATACAAAGTGACATGGTAAGTGTCAAACTAATTAACTAAGAGTTAAAACTAAAATATAAGGTTAATATAATGACCCAAACCTGTATAAAGTCTATTGGTTGAAATTATTTTTACCCATACCCAACTTAGACTTTGAATAATATACTTTGGAGCCATTAGAAACCGAATATGAATTTATTATAAAATAATACTTTATGTTTTTTCTTAAGAGCCCCTCCTCCCCCTTATAAAAGGACACCACTTCTAACCAATTCTTCACACCTTCAAAGACTTTTGGATCAGCCAACCCCTACCGAAATATTCTCTCAGATTCCCTCACTTCAACCTAGAGGCCTTAGTTTGATCATAAAGCCAACCTAAGGATTCCTTTGGATCAAATCAAAAGGAAGAACCCGAAGAAGAGGTAATGTTTTCACCACCCTCTTTCAAGTTTCTTTCTTCTTAAACCTCTTCTTTATTTGTTATTTCCATTATAAAATAATAAATCCAGTATCTTCTATATATTGTGATGTTATTATAAATATGGTAAAACCATATTCAGTATTCTATCCATCCTTTGAATGACATGTCACCATACGTGCGTACGTATGGATTACCATCTCCACGTCATGGTGTAATTGTTATACAAAAAATTATTATTTGGATGGGTATGATAATGATGTGTAATGGATGTAAATAATAAATATAACATGATAATTATTCTGTATATATGATATACCATCCAATTATATATTATTTTAATATCAATAGAATGATATTGTCGCTCGTGCATACGTACGGACTACCATCTCCACGAAACGCGGTGAGATTCATTCCCCATAGTATCCATTCAAGTCTTATTATCATTTGATGGTTAAAAATAATGTTTAAGGACTTGATATAATTCTGGATATAAATAAGATATAACCTATCTATAAAAAACACAGATTATGTAACAAAACATATAAAATAAAATGAGTAAGTTAACACCTGAAACGACGATAATACTAAGATATTATTAACAAAGCAATGTTAAAAGATCATATATGATATCATATTAATGTATATTATTCTTGTATAATTTAATAAAAATTATTTCACCATTATACAGGAGGTTCACCTACCCTCAACCAAGGAAAAGTACAATGTAAGGGTTTATTTCACAATCTCTTCATTATTCGAGGTTGTTTATACGTAATTATCTACTGGGATATCTTTATCATCTACATCCATGTTTCTTAAAAATGTATTTCAAATAATTCTTACTATTTTATAAACTGTGGGTTAAATACATTTTTAACCTTGTTTACTTCTTATAAGATTCTTATAAAGGAATCTTTCTATCATTTTCCAAACAAGGTCCTTTTTAACCTTTTCAACAGAATTAAGGTAAGAATGTCTTTTTTAACTTATACAACGGGTGTGGCTATTTTCTGCCATTATAAAATCATCGAAGCTTCCCTTAAAAGATTATAAGAATATTTTCAAAGTAAATGCTTTAATTATGTGGCTTTTAAATGATTTCAAAAATGAGATATTTCTCTCAAATAGTATTGATTTCATCTATGTCAACATCCATTGGTGGATTTTAAGCTTATTTGAAGTTGATTTATTATGATACAAAACTTACATATTGTATTGAAGGTTTTGTGATATGTTTGACTGTGGATGTGTTATTTCTATACCATTCATGGTTTATGGAGAAAGTATTGATATTTTGTATGCTAGTTTTAATATGAATGTTTATGTTATGTTTAAACCTATTCATATGAGGAATGTATTGGACTTAATAAGTGACAGATGGAGCCCGCTATAGCTCCTTGATGAATTGGTAGGTCTCATGAGACAAACTAGTGTCTTGGAACAAGGCCTTCACAAAATCTTATTTGTAGTCTTGGTACAAGGCCTTGACTATGTGGTTATGATAGTCTGGAATTATGCATTCCATCATTATGAAAGTTGTTATTGATATTTCATGTGATTATTCGACTAGTAGAATATCCATGTGAATAAGTAAATGGAATTATTTCATTTTATTTTTTCCATATTATGCTGAAGTTCAAGTTTAAAAGGATTCTGTTTTAGTTATACATTTCCTTAACTGTTTATGCATATTTATGAAAGTTTTTGCTATATTGTTATCCTTACTGGGAAATTGAGATCACCCCTTTCTATGTTTTATTTTTCCCAGGATGTAATGAAGTATTTTATGAATGACCTACAGGGATAGTATGAGGGGTTATGAGTGTGGACTATGGAGACTATGTTGTTGTAGTTTTCATTTTATGATGTAATGTAAACTTTATGAATGTATCTAGTGATTCCAAGGATACTAAACTAATCAGTCTTTTGAGACTTGATCTTTTGTGATCAGGCCAATGTTATGTAATAATGCACCGACTCTAGGTAATTGGGGTCGGGTCATTATAGTTGGTATCAGAGGATGATTAGTACAAACCATGGAAGTTAGATTTAGATAAACTCTGATTAGATCACATAGACCTAAGATGGACTTTGAGGATTAGTGTAGAATAACTTCCTAGAATTTTGGTATTGTAGAGATTTTATGAGTTTTATGATCAATAAATCCCTATCTGGATACGAGCTGGTAGAGGCGGCTCTGGAACTGATGTACCTTGGGGTAAAACCCGAAAACACTGCTTTGAGCTAGACACGAACGGGAACTAGTGCATGACAACGGGCCTTGGTGCACTCTTGGTTACGACACTCTTGGTGGATATGCTTAGGATAATTCTCATTTTATTTAAAAACCATTATGAAGGGTTTATGAGTATATAATTCCGCAAAGAAAACATTTTTTTTATGATTATGGATTATATCCATAAATAGTTCAATTTATGTTAAGTGTTTTACAAGTATGGAATTATGTATTTTGATTCATAAACTGATCTAGTTTATGAAATTTTTTAGAAATGGTGCCTAGTTGAAGAAATGGAAACCGTATCAAAGCACGCACTCCATGTAGGGATTTCCCTCCTGCTCAAGATAATTATAGTGGAACTGGTGATTCAACTGGTGCTGATCAGCTAATCACCATACTAGGACAGCTCACTCAGGTTATGAATAATAACCTTACCCGTTTGGAGCACCCATATCCACAGTGTGGAGGATCAATGTTAGATCCCTTCATGAGGAAACAACCACCGACATTCAATGGGAGTACAAATCCCTTAGTATTTGAGCAATGGATAAATTCTTTAGAGAAAATATTCCATGCCTTGGGGAGTAGTGAAAGGGAAAAAGTTATCATGGCAGTTTACCGCCTCCCTGGAGATGTTGATCAATGGTGGTCATTGATTCAAAACACGAAGGAAGATGATGAAGTATCAAATATGGAATAGAGGGAGTTCAAGGAGATTTTATTAGAAAAATACTTTCCTCGTGACCATCGAGCAAATATGGAAAGGCAATTTCTAAGTCTGAGACAAAAGGAGGATGAGAATGTCGCAAAGTATGAGGATAACTTTACAAGGTTAGCAAGGTATGCTGGAGATTATATACGTAACCCAAGAAGTAATATTGATCATTTCTTTGATGGGTTAAAACCATTTCTTTGTCAAGATTTAGACTCACAATCCTTCTCATCATATGAAGACATTGTCTCATGTGCTATCAAGATAGAAAAGGAATTCTCTAAGTCTTATGAATTTAAATAAAAGAAAGAGAAGAAGAGATCTACTGATCAATCTGGAAATGGAAATAAGGGGAAGAAGGGAAAAGTTTAATATCCATCCTGTAGTAAATGTGGGAAGAAAGACCCCGGTACTTGCTTAAAAGGAATGGGAGTCTGTTATAAGTGTGGTGAAAAGGCCACCAAACTCGTGATTGCAATGGGAAGAAGGAATCTACTGATGTTCAATATTACAATTACAGGGAGATGGGAAATTATGAAAATGAATTTCCTAAGAGTCAGGGAAAATTACCTCAGAAAATGCCAAAGGATCAAGGAAAAGCTTATGCTATCACTACTACTGAGGTAGATCCTCCGAAAGACATGGTGGCAGGTAATTTAATGGTTTCCTCAAGTTTAGAAAATGCATTATTTGATTCTGTATCATCTAATTGTTTCATATCATTCTAGTTTTCTAAGAAAATTAGATATTTTCAATTTGATTTAACAATGGAGTTGTCAGTCAAAACTCTTAAGGGAAGTATCATTGCTACAACGTTCTGTGAATCAGTTCCCATTAGAGCACATAAATGTTATTTATCTTCTGATCTCATCGTCATACCCATGATTGAATTTGATATAATCCTCGGTATGGATTTCCTTTTGGACCATGATGTGAAAATTTATTTCAAGAAGAAGGAGGTTACGATTTTTGATGATGATGATAAGGAACACCTTATCTTTAGAGCATAATCATCACCACCTAATTCTTATCTAGATCCACCCCCAGTATATCAACTAAATTCAATTATTGGGGAGGAAGAGAATGAAATGACTGTGGGTAAGGAAAGGAATGTTCAAATAAATGATGTACCTATTGTGAGAGAATATATTTATGTGTTTCCAGAAGATTTACCTGGACATCCTCCAGAACAAGAAATTGAGTTTTCCATTGATTTAATTCCAAGATCAAGGCCCATATCAAAGACCCCTTATAGAATGGCCAATGTAGAATTAGTGTAACTAATGGAACAACTAGAGTAATTGAGTAATAAGGGATTTATTCTCCCTAGTGTTTCTCCATGGGGAGGCCATGTCCTTTTTGTTAAGAAGAAAGATGGATCTATGACGTTATGTATCGACTACAGGGAGATCAATGCTATAAAAATAAAGAACAAGTATCCCCTACCTTACACTGATGATTTATTTGACCAACTTCATGGAGCTCAATACTTTTAAAAGATTGACCATTGATCTGGATACCATCCGTTGTGTGTGAAGAAGGAAGACATTCTGAAGACAGCATTTCGAACCAGGTATGGGCATTACGAGTTTACAGTAATACCTTTTGGGATGACTAATGCACCCTCTATTTTCATGGATCTTATGAATAAAGTTTTCAAGGAATATATTGATGACTTTTTAGTGTTATTTATTGATGATATCTTGTTATAATTCAAAATCTACAAAGATCATGAAAATCACTTGCGCGTTATATTGAAGACTCTGAGAAGACATGAATTATATGGGAAGTTTAGCAAGTGTGAATTATGGCTTCAGGAGATTTATTTTCTTGGACATATTATCTCTATGGATGGAATCTCTGTTGATCCTTCTAAGACAAGAGCAATCCAAGAATGGACAGCACCGACGAGTATAACCGAGGTATGCAGTTTTATTGGTTTAGCAGGTTATTATCGATGTTTCGTCAAGAATTTCTCCTGATTGGCTAACCCATTAACAAAGCTCGCACGTAAAGGGGTAAAATTTGTTTGGAAAAAATAATGTAAAGAATGTTTAGAAGAACTTATGATAAGATTAGTCAATGCTCATATATTGACTCTACCATCGTGGAATGATGGGTTCATTATTTATAGTGATGCATCGAAGAAAGGACTTTGTTGTGTCCTTATGCAGAATGATAGGGTTATTGTCTATGCATCACAACAATTGAAAATTCATGAGAAAAACTATCATACTCATGATATCGAGTTAGCAGTTGTGATTTTTTCTTTGAATATATCGAGACACTACCTCTATGGTGAAAAATGTGAGATATATACCGATCACAAGAGTTTAAAGTTCATTTTTTCACAAAAAGAACTCAACATGAGGCAAAGGCGATGGCTTGAACTAATTAAGGATTATGATTGCACGATACACTACCACCCGAGGAAGGAAAATAAGGTAGAATATTCTTTAAGTAGAAAGGGTCCTGGAGTTTTGAACATGATGAGAGTAAAAAGGGATCCTATTTTCATGGATCTAGTAAAGATGGATATGGGAATCACCATGGAAGGTGAAAAATCAATACTTTTTAAAATGGTTGCCAAACCATCTTTACTATAAAGGATAAAGAGTTCTCAGGCTGATGATGAAGAGTTTAGAAAGAAGATTAAATCTGTGAATGATGGTAGATTTAGTGACTTTGTGTATGAAGATGGAATTTTGAAATTTGGGAGGAGACTTTGTGTTCCTGATATACCAGATATAAAGAGGGAATTTTTGGATGATGCTCATAGTTCCAATTTCTCTATACACCCTGGGAGAACCAAAATGTATATAGATTTTAATGGAACATTTTTGGTGGGATAACATGAAGTGGGAGATTTATGATTTTGTGTCAAGATATAAGGCTTTTCAACAAGTGAAAGATGGAAGGCAACAGCCTGTAGGAGTCATGCTACCTCTTCCCATACCTAAGTGGAAATAGGATAATATCACAATGGAATTTTTCATGGGACTACCAAAGACTCCAAGAAAGAAGGATGAAATATGGTTCATTATTGATCATCATACCAAGTCATCACATTTTCTTGCTATAAGAGAAGATCTACCACTTTAATGTCTAGAAAGACTATATATTAATGAAGTTGTGAGACTTCATGGAGTACCCCAATCGATTGTTTCTGATTGTGATCCCCGTTTTACTTCAAGATTCTGGAAAAGTCTTCAGAAATCCCTGGATACTGAACTCCGTTTAAGCACTACCTACCACCCTCAAACAGATGGACAATCTGAACGGACTATTCAAACCTTAGAAGTCATGTTTCTATCTTGCTCACTTGACTTTCAGGGTATATGTGATCAATATTTACCTCTGGTGGAATTTTCCTATAATAACAGCTTTCATTAAAGTATTCAGATGGAACTATATGAAGCGTTATACGGAAAGAGATGTCTCACACCAACCTGTTGGGATGACGTTGGTGAAAGAAAACATGTAGGCCTAGAACTGGTCGAGGATACGATGGAAAAGGTAAAGGTAATCCAAAACCACATCAAAGCGGCTCAAAGTAGGCAGAAGATCTATGCCGATAACCGAAGGAAGGATTTGAAATTTTAGGTAGGAGATCATATTTTATTGAATGTATCTCCATGGAAGGGAGTTATACATTTTAGTAAGAAAGGTAAATTGAGTCCCAGGTACATCAGACCTTTCAAAATTCTAGAACGAATTGGGTCCGAAGCTTACCATTTGTCAATGCCGCCAAATCTCTCCAAAGTTCACGATGTGTTCCACGTATCACTATTGAGAAAATACATGCCTGGCCGAACGCATGTACTCACTTACGAGGAATTAGAACTGGAACCCGATCTATCTTATTGCGAAGAACCCATCAGGATTCTTGATACAAGAGAACAAATGCTAAGAAACCGAATGACTCATCTGGTAAAATTTCTATGGAGAAACCATAAAATGGAAGAGGCAACGTGGAAACCCAAGGAACTTATGATAAAGAATCACCCGAGTCTTTTCATGCAGTAGTATTCTAGAAATTTTGAGGATGAAAGCATTTGAAGGAGGGGAGAATGTAACACCCCAATCTTCTAAGGTATGCTTCTCTTTGAATAATACAGTAGTGTGTGTTGTATGCAACTTCGAGTTCTAACTCACACAACAACCAATCAAACTAGCCGTTATAAATATTAATACCCACTTTTTGAAATTTTATACATTTTATCATTCAAAATGGACTTCATTTGTTGATTCGGAATATTGAAATTAGCCTAGGGTGAAATTTTGGTATCTTTCTGAAAACATCCAATTTTTTATGAATAGTGAAAAACACTGAGTTATAGTTTAAAACCGAATTCTTATTTAAATAATTATTTATTTTTTTAAAATTTAATTAAGGTCAAAATAGATACATAATACCTATATATGTTCAATATAATTCATTGGAGTTAGTTCAGAATAATTTTAGATATATAAAAGTTTTATTGAACTTTCACTGTCTTTTACCCACCTCCTTGAAGAATTTTCAAATTCACATAAAACATAAATTTACAGCTTTTGTGAGTGGAATTTCGAAAAAGTGAGAGAAACGATTAATATTAAGGAGTAAAATATGGTTCAATAAGATGAAAACATTTTTTGGCGAATAGTAACTTTTTACTTTAATTTACCACGGTTAAAAGTAAATAGGGAATTAAGGGTAAAAATGATATTAATATTACCCTAAAATGTGTCCTAATTCTATTAAAAAAGTGTTTCTAGACCAAAAACAACCATAGGAATAAAATATTATCATTTAGGTCCACTTTTATTAGATTAGGACATTTATTATTATTTAATTCAAAGAAGAGTTAAAAGAGTTAAAATCAAAGTTTAATAACTAAAACATTTTTAATATAGGGTTATACATAAGATATATTCGATTATAAATATTCATTAGAAAGATAAAAATAGTTTTCCTACATAATGGTATTTTATTTATAATTTTTATACATTAAATAATTTAATTTATTTATGACACAATGGCGATGCAGTAATTTCCTAATTAATAAAATGTTAAGATGATTGATATTATAAATACCCAAATAAATGTAATTTTAAACTTTTTATGAATTAAATTAATTTTCTAGGTTAATATGACATATTAAGATTGGTTATATGAATTTTTTTCAAAGTAATAATGCTTTTATGAATTTATCAAAAACAAAATACCCAATAGTGTCATAATTGACATAAAAGAGTTTTTAAAAACAATATTATATTATTAATTGATATTCTATTAATAAAATTATAAGGTTCGGCCAAAGGACTTATATAATTGTAGGTGTGTTATTAATGTACCACTTGGGGTCTCTTGGATGTATATAGTAAGTTTATTAACTATATAATATAAAAATACAAAGTGACATGGTAAGTGTCAAACTAATTAACTAAGAGTTAAAACTAAAATACGCGGTTAATATAATGACCCAAACCTATCTAAAATCTATTGGTTTAAAGGATTCCAACCCATACCCACCTTATACTTTTAATAATATACTTTTGAGCCATTATAAACCGAATATGAATTTATTATAAAATAATACTTTAAGTTTTTCCCAAAGATCCCCTCCTCCCCCTTATAAAAGGACACCACTTATAACCAATTATTCACACATTCAAAGCCTTTTGGCCCAGCCAAACCCTGCCCAAATATTCTATCAACTTCCCTCACTTCAACATACAGGCGTTAGTTTGATCATAAAGCCAATCTAAGGATCCCTTTTGATCAAATCAAAAGTAAGAACACGAAGAAGAGGTAATGTTTTCACCACCCTCTTTCAAGTTCCTTTCTTCTTAAACTTCTTCTTTATTTGTTATTTCCATTACAAAATAATAAATCCAGTATCTTCTATATACTGTGATGTTATTATAAATTTGGTTCAACCATATTCATTATTCTATCCATCCTTTGAATGACATGTCACTATACGTGCATACGTACGGCTTACCGTCTCCACGTCGTGGTGTAATTGTTATTCAAAACATTATTATTTGGATGGGTATGATAATGATGTGTAATTGATGTAAATAATAAATATAACATGATAATGATTCTGTATATATGATATACCATCCAATTATATATTATTTTAATATCAAAAGAATAATATTTTCGCTCGTGCGTACGTACGGACTACTGTCTCCACGAAACGCGATGAGATTCATTCCCCATCGTATCCATTCAAGTCTAATTATCATTTTATAGTTAAAGATAATGTTTAAGGACTTGATATAATTCTGGATATAAATAAGATACAACCTATCCATAACAAACAGGGATTATGTAACAAAGCATATAAAATAAAATGAGTAAGTTAACACCCAAAACGATGATAATACTAAGATATTATTAATAAAGAAATATTAAAAGATCATATATGATATCATATTAATGTACATTATTCTTGTATAATTTAATAACAATTATTTCACCACTATACAAGAGTTTAAGCTACCCTCAACCAAGGAAAAGTACAAGGTGAGTGTTTATTTCACAATCTCTTCATTATCTAAGGTTGTTTATCCGTAATTATCTACTAGGACCTCTTTATCATCCACATCCATGTTTCTTAAAAATGTATTTCAAATCATTTTTACTATTTTATAATATATGGTTTAAATTCATTTATACCCTTTTTTACTTCTTATAAGATGCTTATAAAGGAATCTTTATGTTTTTTTCCAAACAAGTTCCTTTTTAACCTTTTCGATGGAATTAAGGTAATAATGTCTTTGTTAACTTATACAGTGGGTGCAGCTATTTTAAACCATTATAAATTCATCGAAGCTTCCCCTGAAATCTTATAAGAATATTTTCAAAGTAAATGTTTTAATTTTGCGGCTTTTAAATGATTTCAAAAATGAGATATTTCTCTCAAATAGTTTTTATTTCATCTATGTCAACATCCTTTGGTGGATTTTAAGCTTATTTGAAGTATATTTGTTATGATACAAAACTTCTATATTGTATTGAAGGTTTTGTGATATGTTTGACTATGGATGTGTTATTTCTATACCATTCATTTTTTATGGAGAAAGTATTAACATTTTGTATGCTAGTTTTAATACGAATGTTTATGTTATGTTTAAACCTATTCATATGAGCAATGAATTGGACTTAATAAGTGATGGGTGGAGCCCGCTATAGATCCTCATTGCATCGGTAGGTCTCATGAGACAAACTAGTGCTTTGGCACAAGGCCTTGACAAAATCTTATTTGTAGTCTTGGTATAAGGCCTTGACTATGTGGTTATGATAGTCTGACATTATTCATTCCATCATTATGAAAGTGGTTATTGATATTGCATGTGATTATTAGACTAGTAGAATATCAATGTGAATAAGTAAATAGCATTATTTCATTTTATTTTTTCCATATTATGTTGAAGTTCAAGTTTAAAAGGCTTTTGTTTTAGTTATACATTTCCTTAAATGTTTATGCCTATTTAAGAAAGTTCCCTCTATATTGTTATCCTTTCTGGGCATTTGAGCTCACCCCTTTCTATGTTTTATTTCTTCCAGGATGTGAAGAAGTATTTTATGAATGACCTTCAGGGATAGTATGAGGGGTTATGAGTGTGGAATATGGAGTCTATGTTGTTTTAGTTTTTATTTTATGATGTAATGTAAAAATTATGAATGTATATAGTGATTCCAAGGCTACTAAGCTAATCGGTCTTTTGAGACTTTATCTTTTGTGATCATGCCAATGTTATGTAATAATGCACCGACTCTGGGTAACTAGGGTCAGGGTGTTATAGTTTACTTTTTCCAATAAATAAAATAATCATGTTATTAAAATAGACCAAAGAAAACCAAGAATGATGTTACAACATGAAAAAGGAGTTTCTTCAATTAATTAAGGAAATGACACATGATAGAATTTTGAAAAAAAAATCATGGATGTTAGTTTTGATGGAGTTAAGATTATGAAAAATAAAAAATATTTGAAAGTAATAAAGAAATGGATTGGTTTGGTGAAGTAATTTCTAAGAAACCATGAGAAAGATCCAAGCAATTTGAGAATATTCCTAAAGAATGTATGATCATATAGAGATTGCAGTTTTAAATGGAAATAATTATCAAAAATGTATGAGAGAATGTAATTGATATATAAAAATAAAAAAAACTGCAGTAAGAAGAAATCAAATCCCATGAGAGATTGTCAAAATATGGCAATCCAAGAGTTATTGAGAGGTTGTGTAGAAGGTGTAATAAATTTTTTCATATCTCAAGGGATTGTTTGATCATATTACCATAATAAGAATAAATGTTAAAGAATATATATCTGTCACTAAAAGGATCATACATTTTTATTTCTCAAATAAAATAAGGAATTCTATAGAATGAATTTTCAAATATGGAAATTAAGACCATTTTTCACATAAATTATATTAGATTTAGAAATAATAAAAAAATCATAAAGAGTTCTCTCAAATGTTAAGATAAAAATAATGGAGTTCCTTACTTATAAATCAACTCTCAATTTGTTTCTCTCACTGATGAGTAAAGGAGATCCCACATTATTCCCATATATGTCATGTTTGTTCTTTATTTTTAGGGAATTGAATGTGATTCCCATTTTTAGAGGGAGAAATGGGGAGATGAGTATGGTATAAAATCTAGGAAACTTATTAGAAGAAGTCCCCATCTTGTAAGTGATCTTATAAATTAGAATCTTAAAGTTTTATAACATTAAGAAATGTATTATCCTGGATAATTAAGAGTTTTTAATGAACCCATTAAGGAGAAGAAGTTTGATAATGTTTGTAGAAGTTAATATTTCATGAAAATATGCAATTCTAGAAAATTACTTGGAATGTTTAATTGATGAGGAATGCTTTTATATTCTTTAATACTCATTTTAAAATAATTAAATTTTATGTTAAGGGGGAGAAGTGGGATTAATCAATAGAATTAGAAATGATAATAAATTTAGGAATACAGGGGTATTAATTTCAAGTGTTTGGAAGTTAATTAATCTCTCTTTCTTTCTCCATCCAGAATTTATCACATAGACTTATAGTTGATTAATTAATTACTTAACTATTTTGTTTCGGCCTTTTTTATTTATTATCAATAGGGGTATAGAAGAATAAAATTAATGAAGATAGATTTAAATTAATCTTCTATAATGGTTTAAAAAAATAAAAATGGGGATATTGTTAAACCCATTGGTGTTGTGTTTTATATTTTTGTTATTAAGTCGTGATGTTAATATGTGTTAAAAGGATTATATGTTTATATGGAAGTAATTTAACTTTCCCAAGCTACTCAAGAAAGGTGTATATATATGTGTGTATTGAGTTGTGCATATTAGATGAAGATTCATTAACACATTATAACTTGGAGTTTTGAAGTACCACTATGAAATATAATAATTGAGTATTTCATTAGTGAACCCTTTACATGTTTAAAAGGTTGAAGAATTTGATGAGGAAAGTTATAAGATCCATCATTGTAATTATGAAGCTTGATGTTTTCTATATCAAATGGATATATCTCTTGTATAATTATGAGAGTGGAAAACTAAGATGAGTTGGGTACTACAATTATTTTAATTAAGTAATGCACAAATATTGAGAATATTTTTTGAAAATATGAGGTGTTATTTTTTTTAATGAAAGTTTTATTATAATACAAAAAGTAGAGTTATCACATGTTGTGAGAACATTGTAATTTGTGATAAATAGTCTTATAAAGATTTTTTAATTTTTCAAAGTCATTTTAAGTGATAAAAGATGATTTAAAATGGTTTGGAATCATTGGAAATGAATTTTTAAGGTAAGAGGTGAATTATGAAGGTTTTTTATTTGTATAATTTTATAAAATTGGAAAATTATTTCATACTTAATATTTGATCCATTTTTTTAACTCTAAATAAGATTATTTCAATCATGGAAGGGATAAAATGAGATTAAATATGGTTTTATTGAGATATATAATATTAAAATCATAGAACAAGAACTATGGAATATTATTAGGAAGATATGGTTCTAATGTTAGAATAAATTTGCACTACATTAGAGTCACTCCATGAAATCATAGTCTATGTTAGATTAATCTCACAAAGACAGACTCTACATTAGAATAAAATAGTGCTACATAGGAGTAAACCTATAACTTCATAGTTGTATAAGATTAATTTGAATTATGGAAGAATATGTTGAAACTATGTAAGATTAAACCTGAAATAATATGTTCTATGTTATAATAGATCGTATTTGTGTTAGATTAATACAAAACTACCAAGGCCAGGATAAGATACGCTAGAAGTTACAGAATATTATTTTGAGTGTCATTTAAGATTTATTTAAAATTATTAGAGGATATATAATAAACATCTAAAAGTTTTGTAAGAATAAATTGAGTTTCCAGATGAGTCATAAGATGAATAAATTGCTCAAAAATATGATATTTTTGGAAGATGTTAAATTAAATTTTAAATAAGAAGATCCCAAATCTAAATGATTATTATGTTGAAATCCATAGATTAAAATATAATTATATTTCATATGATCATGATTGAAGTTGATTATGAGGATATAAAATCCTTTTTTGTAGAGAATAAGTCCATGGTATAATGTGGGATGAAGAAAAATTCTCAGAGTGATAACTGTATCATAGTGTGCAGTCATAAGAAATCAATTAGACGCTAGAATAAATATAGTCAATTTCATGCACCATAGAATAATATTCCAAATCATAGTTTTATATTTAATTTTCTTGAATAACATAAGCTTAAAATATAAAATATTTATTGCACCATAATATTATTTTTATGCATGTGAACGTGCATGTCAGCATTAATTATAAAGATACTAGTGTTTTAATGTTTTAATAATAGAATGTATGACTTTATTTGATGATTTAATAAATATTTTTGGTTTAGATAATTAGTAATAAATAAGGAGAAAATCATGATAATTAAAGAGGATTTTTTAAAGGAGAATAAATGAATGAAGATTGTGGAAATAGGTTGACCAACAGTTGTTTCCAAAATGCCCCATGCCTTTGATGTTTTGGGTCTATACAGATGTGCTTTCCAAAGGAAGATGGTAATAAGGACTTTACCAGTGACACTCTGGGTGCACATTATTCAATAGGATGGGATGTTATCACATTACTTAAGGGGTTTGATGCATAATCTAGGACTCTCTTAAATATTTAAGTCATATTCATGAATCCTTCCCAGTAATGAAATTACCATTATATATTACCATGAAATTGATCAATAAAAACATATATTTTACTAATGATTAATTAATTATACTGGGGTCTTAAATAAACTTGTTCTGGTGCTCTAAAATTTATCATCATCTAGAGATATGGTAGTTGTTATTGAGTTGGTATCAGGCCCATTAAAGGTGTCACTATACATTCCTGTAAAAGGAATCATTTACCACATTTTTTGGTGCTGCTTAATGGGACATATCATACCTTTTAAAGTCATGTGACAAGGACTATTACAGTTCCTTCTATGGTCATAAAACTATTACCAAGTAAAGATCCATTTAACGTTATGAATCCAAGAAATATTAGGTGTTAGGATTGAACCTCAAGGAGGTGTTATACATTTCCCTTTTAACATGAATCAAATACCATTTAGTTTGAGTTTCACAATTTAAGATCATGTGTCAGGACCAATCCATGTAGAATATTACCATGCAGTAAGGATGCCTATGCCATTAATGGGGTGACAAAATGAGACTAAGTGGGTCTTATTCCCTAGAGGAACTTGTGTGTTTTTCATGTCTATTGGTAATTAGACTAAAGAAAATAAGGTTAGACTCATAGGGGATATGGATTAGTGAGGAGGAGTTACTCATAGAGGATATGTCCCATTATAAAAGAGACTCTCATAGAGAATATAACCCTTTTGAGGAGGAATGACACATAGGTAATATGAACATTTTTTCGGAATGGATCACCGGGCATATCTCCCTTTAGGGATGAATGGATCACACGGAATATAGCTCATTGAGAAATATTTAGGGTTTATGCATTGGTGGACCATAGGTTCAATCTGAATAAAAACTTAGCTAACGGAATATTCTAGGGCTTACACCAGATCGGAGGCCTAAGTAGTTATCTCTAGATCATTAATGGGTTATAGAGATGGGATCAATAATGGAGATATTTTTAGGGATTATAACAAAAGAGGAGGCCCATATATTCATCCATATCCAATCTAATGATAACTATAAAAATAAGGATGAATGGAATCACATGGATTATATCCCAATGAGTAAGTATTTATAGCCTATAAATGGGTATCCCGTATATGGAACCAAACCTCATAGAGTTGATGGATAAGACCCATTGGATGTTGGGGTTGATATGATGCTTGGTATGGGGAATCTAGGATGTGAATGTTGAGATAGGGGAGGTTCCACCAACATCCTTAATATAGGGATCATCGTTATCAAGGGAATAAATTATTTTAAACACCTAGAGGGCCCTATTGGTCTAGGAGGGAAACTCGGTAAAGGTCCCTCGTTAGTGGAATACATTATTGAAGTGGTTCACACAAATTATCCTAACATAGTCTTCGTTCTCAAGATTATATGGAGGATGCCTGTGTAGGTTGCTAAATGTAACAATTTAAGTTCTTATGAAATATTTTTCTTGAGTATATTTAATTTCTTTAATAACTTGTGTTACATACAACACTGAGTTTTAACGTATCGCAATTTATTTTTAATATTATTATATAAACACGATCGTTATAAACTAGTTTTTATACTTGGAGGTATGAGTAAGAATAATCACATTTTAAAAATTATTTATAATGGTTTTATATAAATAAAACCTATAGATAAAAAAGTACTTAATTTTTAGTAATGTCTTTATATGTTTTAAAAATATTATTTTCTCAAAAAATGTTATTTATTTCTTTTTATGAAAAAATAATAAAATTATTTTTTCCAATTTTATAAAATTTATTTGAAGAAATAAAATTCATTTTTCAAATATATATTTAAAAATTATCTTTGATTAAAGTTTTTATAATAATATGTAAAGATTATTTTTTGATAAATAGTAAAAAATATCGATTTTAATTATAATATGTTTTTCATTTAAAGAATTTACAAGCTCAATTTTATTTTAATATGGTTTAAAAAGTAAAATTACATCAATTATATATTTATAAATCCAATTAATTTCATTGGAATTAATTTCATATTGTATTTTGATATTAAAACTTTCTATACTTATGAAACTTTTCTTTTTGGAGAATTTCTTTTTCTTTGCGTCTATGAGTTTAATTTTAAATTAAAATTTTTTCAATTATATTAATTTAATTTATAAAAATTTATTTCATATTTATAATAATAATAAATAATATTTTATAATAATTTCAACTTAATTTTTTGTCAAAATTAATAGTAAAAACATTAAAAATTAAATATTGTGGATAATGTTAAAACGGGTTTACTGAGGGTTTAACTAAAAATATAAGGGGGGAAATGGCATAGGAAATTTTGAAACTCCAATTTTATAGTCATATTTAGAAATTAATTCATATAATTTTGATAATTATCCTATTTGGATCCTTTTTCATGTTTAAACGTGGGTACATTTTTTCTTTTCAAAAATTCCAAGTTTGTCATTTCCACCACTTATAAAAGGGTATGCCTCTCCACTACTATTATAACTTCCAAAACCCTTTGGTTCAGAAAATATATGCCCAAATACATTCATTAATTCCATACACACATCCTAGAGGTATTATTTTTATTAGGAAATGTAGAGACTCTGGTTCTTCTGTGTTAGAAATTGGAATATTCCTAGGAATAGTTTCGGGGCTAGGCATAAGACGATATGTGATTCCAAGGCCCAGTGAGCCCAAAATTAGTTTTTATAAAAATATTAACTTTATTTTGTATCACACACATGCATTTTTCTTGAAAAGGTGTAATATATTATAAATAGAGTCTTGT
This sequence comes from Viscum album, assembly GCA_963277665.1. Lineage (NCBI taxonomy): Eukaryota > Viridiplantae > Streptophyta > Magnoliopsida > Santalales > Viscaceae > Viscum > Viscum album. The sequence continues at coordinate 624,763,511 of OY728134.1, read as the reverse complement.
ACCAAAAATTTGATACCACAATTGAATCCAGAATGTGGGGTTTACCCTAGTCGGGACCTAAAGTTGGTCAGCGTGGGACATTCAGATGAGGTATTTATTGAAGAGTAAGTTTAATTTAAATAAATAAATAAATTATTTTTTTGTTTGTTTTTTAAATGACCTAATTAAACCCTCTATAAATACCCTCTTGTAAAGGATTGTTAAGGGTTATCCTCATAACCCTTTCTAGATTTAAGTGGAGGTGGAGAGCATTATTCATTGGTAGATCGAGATTAGATGATGACCAATGATCAGATCGAGGTGAATCAATAGGCAACGGACATAGTGGATTGTATTTATCACTAGCAGATGCATTCTTCACCAATGATCGATCCATAATCAAGCTAGGACAATTTATTTGTGGTTTCCTCCCTTGTGATCAAAATATTGAGCATGATCAAATATATTTTCTTTGATCTGTGTTTAAATGAACATTCTTATGTCCTCATGTATCGAAATAAAATATTCATTAAATTTATTTCATGCTTATGCCATGTTTCTCACCCTAGTTCCCCGCTATAAATTTTTTGGCCAATAATTCTTGTCCAAAATGTTTATCACCATTTTTATTATTGTATTTCCCCCATCATTCAACTCATTATTCATCATTATAACATGGAGGTCAGGATTCAACATTTTCAGGGTGGGTTCAAGTGCAATCAAACCCTCAAATTAATTATGGTAGAACAAATGACATACAGATCGACGTTTTGGGGATAGATTGATAAATGAGTGGGTGGTATTTCTGTAAACAGATTGGATCTGAATGGTGGGTGAAAGTTAACGATCAAGGATGAAATCAAGGTGTGATGATAATGATGGGTGATCAGAGGTAGTTTGAGATTTGATTAGTGATCCATGTTTTCCTTTTTAGTGCATTTCGATGATGTGTGTTGTGATGAGTTTGATTCCGATCAGAGGTCGTGTGTGAAGTCTCATGGCGGAGGATACTCGGTGTGGACATGGCGGTGGCCGGACATGGATCTCTGATGAGGTGGTCTCACATGGTCAACACAGTGTCCGTTATTATTATTGTTAACAGTAATAATTTGGGTGGTGAATATTAATAATAATAAAATTGTTTTAATAATATAAAGAAAATGATGGTCGGAAGACCCAAGTGTGGTGGGTGAGATGCCTGGAGAGGTGAATGTTTATGCGCATTATGCTCAAAAAATAAGGATTTGTTGTTATTATTATTATATTAAATAATAATAACAATGGAGGTATAAAAATAAATAGAAAAACGTACAACATGGATTTGGGGAGTTTGGGGCGTGGCTTCCCTCCCACCTTAAAGTTGTGATATTAAATGTTGTTATTAATTTATAATAATAAATAATATCATTATTGATTTAATAAAACCCAGTTAAGAATGGAATTTTCCCTTAGGTGGTAAGTTGTACATGTGGAAGAAATTTGGGGGTGTTGTGTGTTCCCTATCACATTGATATAAGGTTTTTTAAAAATAAGAATAAAAATAAAAATTAATAATAATATATTATTATTATTATTTATTTTTGTTATAAAATCTTGTATAATTTATATATTTTAATAGATATGATGGATTGATGAACCATTAACAACATCATGACCCTATAATTAGGACTATAATTTCAAGATCAGTGATGGATATATTTTTCTGATTCATGGTGTAGGTCCACAGAGCACCCAATAATAATAATGTTTTTATTATTTTGGAATATTGTGTTTATCGTTACTTCTTAATATGATGTCAGATCCATAAACTATCTATAGAATTACAACCCTAATTTTGAGGAATAATTTTTTAATCCAATATTTGTTATTTAATTCAAGTTTGTGACTCAGACTCATAAAACGACATTCGAGCATGATTTGGTGAAATGCATTTTTTTTTCACCGGGTGTCCAATTTGGGAAAGTTAATAGCCTATCCTGAGTATTTTTTCATGAGTATCACAATTATGTGATACATTTATCTAGTCTAGGATATTTGTAGAGGCACATTATTGAAATTATTTTTTTCACTTTGGATTGATTATGAGCCTCGTGTGTTCGTCGGGCTTTTGTCCAAGACATGTTGTGCAGAACCCTTACATGACATGTAGTACTACATGGCTAGAAATCAATGTGCTAGAAAGGCCAATTATAGGAAGTAGAGTGGTACCACACATCGTGTGGGTCCCTTAAATGTCATTTACTCATTTATGAATCTTCAACCTATCATATCTCTTTCATTTGAACACATATTTTGGCTCGTGAGTTGCATATCCTGAGTTTTTTTTCACATAGAACACGATGGTGTCTTTTTTAGTTTATTTTGAGAAATGATGTGAGATCTTCCAAGCATGGTGATTCTTTGGACAGCGCGTGACAATGGAAGTGATTAGGAAGGATCGTTAGAGAGTTCAGATAGAGATGGTACTCTGCTGTCATATTAGCATGCGGGTCCTCTATCCATGGAGATGGTTCCCCCCTGTCGTATGAGGTCCCGAGTCCTCTATACTCATTGTGTGGATAGAAAAGGTACTCCCCTATAGTACCACATCACAGGTCCTCTATCCATGGAGACAGTACTCCCCTGTCGCATTAGGGTGAGGGTCCTCCATACACATTATACTGATAGAGATGGGTACTCCCCTATGGCACTAGGGTGTGAATCCTCTATCCATATAGATAGTACTAACTTGTTTCCTCGGGGCCTGGGTCCTCTATTTTCATTATGTAGATATATACGGTACACTACTTTCATAATAGAGTGCAGGTCCTCTCTCTATGGAGACATTACTCCCCTATTTCACTGGGCATGGGTCATCTACCTATAGATTGCGGCCCCTTGACTGTGTGGAATAGTGACGAGGCATGGCTTGAATTGGATTTTTTTTCGGGAAAACACACGATATATCAGGAATCATTGTTGGACTTTTGGAACTATTGATGACTCTTCTTCCTAGGCTGATCTATGAGATGGTGATCCTCTTTCACTCTCATTTTAGATTTTATTGAATGATCACATGTATATATATATGTATCCATACCTTTGGATTTGGTTACTCTTATGCCATGGGTTTTAAAAACTCATGGGGTATTCCATGTTCTTTCTGTTTTTAGATTCTTGTGGTTGGATGAGTTCACTCTCCTACTATGAGTGGAAAATAATCAACATATAGATTATCTACTCACCGTTTTGATCCCCCTATGCTTGGATGAGGTTATACTTTCTATTGGTTTGGGTTGAGCTGCATCTTGTTTACTATCTACTATCTTTTTATTCATGGTGTGTCTCTTACTGCTCCCCCTTTATCTTTCAGGGAATCTTACTGGGTATGTATATACTCACCCCTATATAGTAATTTCCCGCATGTGTCTTGTATTATATAGATGATGGATAGGTCAGTGGTAACTTCAGAGGAGATTAGGGATACCTGGTACTTTGGATGTCATACGGTGGTCACAACTTAGAGATCGGGATTTGGGGTCTCTTTGCATTTTACTTTCCATTTTTTTCATTTTGGGACATATTTTTAGTTGGCATGTATTTTTCCCCTTTACTTTTCACTTTACACTTCATTACTCTTTTACTATATAGAGGTTTTACATGCATGGTTGTTCCCCAGGTTTTTTTCATCTTTTAATTTTATTCCTCCACACTTATGTATTGAGTTGGTTGTATGTGTGTGTAGGTACTTAAAAAAAGGCCTCTTCGTGATAGTTATGTCTTTGGTGTTGGTCATCAGCCTCTGGCCTGTAGAGCTAGGCTTGGGGTTATTGTGGCTCGAGACCTAATTAGGGTTGGATCATGAAATATTGGTATCAGATGTGGTTTGATCCTTGAGATAGTGTTTGAAGTAGTCCCATTATAAGTATTTGGTTGGGATATAGGAAAGAAATTTCAAAGTGTCTTGAGTGAGGCCCTCAGGCTAGTAAACCCAGTGTTGGTTCAGGTGGCTAATATATCTATACATCAGAACTCTGAATAATTTATTTTTGACGTATCATAATGATCCATTGGTTGTAGGGAACTTTTGTACATGCATCATATAGGTTTGAGTCTTTGACTTTCCTTCTTGATTTTGGTCCCCATTTGATATAAATGGGATTATTTGACTATGGTAAATATTGATATATTTAGAGATGTTTCAATGAAGATATCTAGCTAGGTTACCAAATCAGGATTTTGACGAAAATATGATAAGTGAAGAGGCCTCAGTTCTGGGGCCATCACACATGCTCATTCTTCTAGGTGGACAGGTAGAAGAACCCCCACCTGTTGAGCAGTAGACAGTACCAGCAGAGTAGGATGAGGATATATGCTATCTTATCACACTCTGCGAGTTCCATTAGTAAAGGCTACTAAGGTTCTGTGATGGTCCAAATCCACAAGTAGTAGAGGATTGGATGGAGTCAGTGATCTGAGTTTTCAGGATTGTGAGGTTCTCAACCGATTGAATGGTTTCACTTGAAACCAATACTCTTCATGAGGCAGTAGTTGGTTCTGGGGGAACCAACATATGACACACCCATACTGAGTGCACACTACTTCTTCTAGAGAAATGGATCTCCTATGTTTTATAATGATCCAAAATCCCTTCTCATGTTTTTAAGGGCAGGCTCGATCCCATGGTTTGGATATCTTGCTCTAATGGGACCCCTTTTGATGGTGGTACTCACAGTGAGACTTCTTTATGGTGACGTGAGGCATCTTTAGAGCCATGTATTGGTGATGTTTGACTTGGCTTCAGACATTCAAGGAAGAGAGGCACTTCCCCCACAAATATGTTTTCTTGTGATGCGATTTAAAACCATGCGGGTGAGTTAGTACTGTCCCAAATAGGATAGTATCATGGTGTGGTGGATGAGTTATTTTGACTTTTTTTTGAGGTCCTTTTTATGTGATAAGGTGTCGGAGTGATCCCTGGTTTTGGTAATCAGGCAGGAAAGGGAATAGATAGATTCAGGCTATAGTATATTATGGTTTTTTGGATTTGAGTATGGTTTAGGGTATGACATGTGTCTCTACTACTTCAGTTGTAGTTATAGCACAGAGTCATAAACCACATTTCCATAGAAATAGCCCTTATTAAATACCTAGTGATACAAGTGGATTCTCATTTTGATCGACCCTTGTGTTGGGGGGTCATGCAAAGAGGATCTTTTATCACATGTTTATGCAGATGGGGTGACCATACTCTATGAGGATAGAGAACCTAACACAAAATCTTTCTATAGAATCATTGGGACCTTATGATGTTTTCCACAGTGTGGAATAGTAATTGATCATCCATGCTTAGATGATTTCTACCAGTGAGTATGGTGGTGCTTCTGGGTTTTGGGTTGGATTTTTTCCTCCTTGATGAGGAACGATCCTCAGATAGGATAGAATGAGCTCATTTTTAGAAGGATACAACCACTTCCTTATTATTTGGTTATTATTACCCTTGGAAAACTGGATGTTACGAGCTCTCAGTTTCCTTCGATGGTGGAGGATCATGAGGGAATCCTTATTGAGGATGTTCTAGCTTTATCTTGCCATCAAGAGGTTTTTTCTATATAGACTTTCGCTAGGGATGACCTAATGTTTTTCACTAGCATATCAGATGACCTCGTGTAGCTGTGAGATCTAGTGGTGTGGTTGGAGGATTGTGTAGAGTGGGATCTTCCTAAGACCTAGTGTGTTTCCCTAGGAATTACAATGTCATTCACCTAAGAGGTGGATGAGAGATTGAGGTCAGGTGTAGATTAGTGTCACTTCAACTAGGTGACATGAATAAGAATATCCACCCCTAAGAATCGATGACCTCTTCATCCAATGGATAGATCGAAGTGGATCTCATAGTTTGACCTCGGTTTGGGTTATCACAAGCTCTAGGTTCAAGAGATGGATGTATCGAGTGTTGCTTCCTAAATCTACTATGGTTACTTTAGCTCTTAGTGATACCCTTTGACATGTTGAACTCCCCATTAGTGTTTACAAGATTTATGATCTAGATACTTAACCTTTATTATATTGGTTTGTGGTAGTCTTTTGTGATGTTATCCTTCATATTCTCGATGTCAGAGTTGGAGAATGCATGATACAGCAGGATGGTGCTAGACTTGCTCTGAGAATAAAATTCATATGAAATCTCTCATGGAATCAGTTCTAAATTTGAAGGTTCACTTCTCTAGATATGTCTTCTTCGACATGAGCATAATAGTGGACCCTATAGAGGTTGAGGCAACATGAGATTGAGGGACACCCAGGGCATGGTCATGGAAGTAGATGCTCATAGTGATATTTTTTGTTTGATGTTTTCAAAAAAGGTGAAATAGTAGTAAACCTCTTTGTTGTTAGACTAAGTGATTGGTGTTCTCCACATGCCATAGCTAAGGAGGTATGTGCATGAATTGTGGTACAATACCAAACATGGTAAGTTGGGTCATGAGAGTGAAGTTTCTTTTTTTCAAGGAGTCGTTGGCATTGAGAACCGACAGAGAAATACCCTTTGTGGGAAAGTGTTTTCCTTAGGTGAGTGTTTTTTGGTAGTATAGAAAACCATCAGGGGAGCTTGTGGGAGCAGTAGAGCTGGATGTGGGCTCAGTGTCCCCACCTTTTTTCTTAGTTATGATTTTTGTGGATGAAAAGAATTAAAGAAGGTAATAATGTAGAGACTCTGGTTTTTCTTTTTAGGAATTTATAATATTCCTTGGAATATTTTCACGTCCAGGCACTGAGACGACATTCCATTCAGAGACCCTAGGATCCAAGGATTAATTTTTATAAAAATATAAAATATATTTTATATCACGTGCACACTGGTTTCCTAAAAAATTGGAATATCTTCTAAACAGAGTCTCAAATCAGAAATATGATACTATAGTTGAATCCTTGATGTGGGGTTTACCCTAAGCATGACCTAAAGTTGTTCAGCGCAGGATGTTCATATGAGGTAGCCATTGGCGGGTATGTCTAATTAAAATAAATAATTTATTTATTTATTTATTTATTATAAAACCTAATTAAACCATATATAAATACCCTCTTATTATATATTTTCAAAGGTTATCCTCCTGACCCTTTTTAAATATAAGTGGAGGATGAGAGCGTTCTCTATTTGCATATTGAGATTGGATGATGACCGGTGATTGGATCGAGGTGAATCGATAGGTGGTGGATGCAGTAGATCAACTTTATCTCTAGTGGTTGTGTTCTTTACCAAAGATCAATGCATAATCGAGGTAGGATTCATAATTTTCTGTTTAGCCCTTATGATTAAAATATTGAGCTTGATCAATTTTTTTTCTACATCTAAATGAACCTTCACATGTTCCCGTGTATTGAAATAAATTATTCTTTCAATTTATTTCTTTTTTATTCCATGTTTCTCACCCTATTCCCTACTGTAAAATTTTTGGTCAAGAACACTTATAAAATGATTTTTATCACCTTTATTTCTCCCCCCCCCACACACACACACTATTCATCACAATATTCATTATTTTACCGTGAGGGTCACTATTCAACATTTTCGGTGTGGGTTTGAGTGTGATCACACCCCCAGATTCATTATGGGGGTATGAATGACATGTGGATCGATGGTTTGGGTATGGATTGATAAACAAGTAGGATGGTGTTTTGTGAATGGATTGGATCAAAACTAAAGGTGAGGGTTCTCGATCGAGGATGTGATCGAGGTATGATAGGAATGAAGGGTGATCAGAGGTGGTTCGATATCGAATTGGTGATCCCCATTTTCTTGGTTAGAATGTGTTTACAACATGTGGTGCGATGATTTTTATTCCGAGGGGAGGTCATGTGAAGATTCTCATGGCGGAGGCCACTCGTTGTGGAAGTTGTGGTGTTCAGACCTATATCTATGATGATTTGGTCTGATGAGGTCAACGTGGTGGCCAATATTATTATTGTTAATGGTAATAATTTGGGTGTTGAACATTAATAATAATACTAAGGTTTTTATATAAAAAAATAAAATGAAGGCCAGAAGAGCATGATGGGTGAGGTTCCTGGAGAGGTGAATGTTTACGTGCATTTGGATAGAAAAATGAAATTTTTTTATTATTATTATATTAAATAATAATAATAATGGAGGAATAAAAATAAATAAAAAATATTCAACATGAAGTTGGGGATTTTGGGGTGTGGTTTCCCTCCTGCATTAAAGTTATGATATTAAAATTTGTTATTAATTTATAATAATTAATAATATAATTATTCATTAAATAAAACCCAATTAAGAATTTAATTTTCCCTTAGGTGATGTGTTGTGCATGTGGAGGAAATTAGGGGGGTTGTGTGTTCCCTCTCACATTGATATAAGGTTTTAACAAAATAATAATATAAATAAGTTATATAATAATATTATTATTATTATTTTTGTTATCAAATCTTGTATCGGTTATATATTTTAATTGAGATGTTGGATTGACCAACCGTTAGTGACATCATGAACCTAGAATTGGGACAGCCATTTCAAGGTTAGTGATGGATGCCTTTTCTGATTTTTGGTGTAGGTCCATGAAGCACCCCATAATATTATTGTTGTTATTATTATTGAAGAATCTTGTATCTGTTGAAACACCTTCATATAACTTCATATTTACTGACTGACTATGGAATTATGAACTTAATTTTCAGGCGGACATTTTGAGACCAATATCGATTATTTAATTCTGGTTCGTGGATTAGGCCCACAAAATGTCATTCGAGCGTGATGTAGTGAAATGTGTTTTTTTCACCAGGTGTCCAATTTGGGAAAGTAAATAGCTCATCCCAAAATTTTTTCCATGGGTATCATAACAGTGTAATCTGTTTAACCATTCAAGTCTATTTGCATTGGCATATTAGTGAAATTATGTTTTTTCCCTTCAGAACGATGATGAGACTCATGCATTCTTCAGGATTTTGGCTAAGACATGTCATGTGGTACCCTTACACACTGGGTAGTACTATATCACTAGAAATCCATGTGTTGGAAAGGACACAGCCAGGAAGTAGAGTGGGACCACACACCATGTGGTTCTCTTTAATACTATGCACTCCATTATGAATCTGCAACTAATCATATATCCTTCGTTTGGACTCAGATTTTGGCCTGTGAGTAGCCTATCCTTATTTTTTTGTAGAATGAAATGGATGACTTTTAGTGGATTTTGAGATATGATGCGAGATTTTTAGAGTGTGAAGATTCTTTAGGCGATTCTTTATAATTCCAGTGATCGCATAGGATCATCAAGGAGTTCCAATAGAGATGGTACTCCGCTATCATATTAGTGTGCGGGTCCTCTATCCATAGAGAAATTACTCCCATTTTGTATCAGGACATGGTTCCTCTATATTCATTGTGAAAATAGAGACAATACTCCCCTAACATACCAAGGAATGGGCCATCTATCCATTGAGATTGTACTCCCCTATCGCATCAGGGTGTGGGTACATCATAAACGTTGTTCAGATTGAGAAGGTACTCCCCTATGGCACTAGGGCATGGGTCCTCTATCCATGGAGATGGTACTCCCCTATCGCATCAGGGCGTAGGTCATCCATACTCGTTGTACAGATAGAGACGGTACTCCCCTATCATACCAAGGAGCGGGTCCTCTATCTATGGAGACGGTACTCCCCTATTGTACCATGGAATGGATCCTATACCTAGAGATTGTTTCCCCTTGAATATGTATCATACTAACAAGGCATAGCTTGAATTAGATGTTTTTTCCTAGGAAGACATACGAGATACTGGGTATCATTGTTGGACTCTTAAAACTATTGGAGACTCTTCTTCTTGGGCTGAGCTGTGAGATGGAAATCCCCTTTATCTATCATTTGTGTTTATTTTGAATGAGAATATATATATGTATGTATGTATGTATGTATGTATGTATGTATGTATGTATGTATGTATGTATGTATGTATGTATGTATGTATGTATGTATGTATGTATGTATGTATGTATGTATGTATGTATGTATGTATGTATGTATGTATGTATGTATGTATGTATGTATGTATGTATGTATGTATGTATGTATGTATGTATGTATGTATATAAGGCCCCAGCCTTAAACCTTACTTAATCTTGAGTTATTACAAGATTACACATTGAGGATCTTTTCGGGTTTAGAGTTTTAGATAATTAGATCATAAAACTTGCATTACATTCCACATATAAACAAAGTGGTTACATAAAGATAGTATTCTTCTTTCCCATCAATGGAAACATATTTAAAATAAAACATGGATTCTTTCTTGACACTTTCTTGACACTATCATCATATCTTGTACCTTTCCCTTGACCTATGAAAAACATTTCAAAAAAATTATGATGAGCATAAAAAGCTCAGTAAGGGATATAAAAATATGGAAAGGAAACATGGGTACATATATCCATAAAAATGAAATCATACTTTACCCATAAAACATAATCACTTTAACATACCTCATCAAATCATGAATAAATCATAGAAATCATAAGACATAAAGGAAACTTGAGGCATTCATAACATTCTTACATAGGGAGTAACCCTCTTGGTTACGTTTGGAATACCCATCACAGTATATTCCCTAAATATCTTCGGAGAAACCCTAACGTTTCACTCCTTCGCGTTACCCAATGCATTGGAGAGCTATATCGGGCTCACCCGCCCTTAGTTTATCACGGAACCACCCGTCTTCATAATAATGCCCAAGAACCTCAACATAATCGTATCACATAAAACATGCATAAAGGAAACATAACATTTCCACCTTTCAATCACAAGATATCAATACAACACATTGATATAAAAACATTATTAAAACCATTTTCAATACAAAAATAAAAGAAAAGTAAAACATGGTATTTATTTTTCTTTTAAAAAAAAGGTATGGCTTGTAGAGGAAGCCAAAACTCAAATAATGGTCACGGCGGCAGAGAAGTCGTTGTCGCCGCATACATAAGAAAAAACATTCCCTTTTGTCATTTAGTAAACTCTTCGTATAAAAAATATTCCTTTTGAATAAACATAAAATTCAAAGGGGTTTATACACCGTATAAAAGAAGGTTGTGTATAAAACAAAATATGCCTCAATGAAAGGAGATTGAGACGAAGTCCCATACCTCGGGTCCGACTTGACTCAGTCGTTCTTTAATCTCCTGAATAATAAACATGAGTTAATTTCTAATTGTTTAAGAACCTTATTCAAGTTCATTATTCCTTCTATATCACTTATTTCCATGTCATGAACACTATGTAATTATTTAAGTTAATAACGGTCGTTTTAACGATCATTGGTACTTGAGTCAAAAATAAGCCCTTTATAATTACAAGTTGTTCATGTATCCATTATATCCAGAATGGTATTCATGATGTAGATATCATATATGTCATATATATCCAGTACATGCATACATTTATAATATTACATAATCATTTAGAGGTAAGAAATGAAATGCACCGTTCATGGAGACGGTAAGCCGTACGTACGCATGAACGCTACTTTCATTTCTATTTCATATTTTATAGAATGGAATCATAATTATATAAAGGTATATTATAATTCCAGTGTAATATCATATATAATATCATAACTCCATCCTTTATACGTCCCACATATGGTATTTAACGAATCAAATCACTTTGAGGGGGCGGTAGTCCGCACTTCCTTAAATGAAGATATCGCGTTTACCCATAATGGAAACCATAAAGGTATGCCCAAAATGGAAAATACAGAAGCTTAAGGAAAACATAAACATATTATATATCATATATAAATATAGTGACATCTTAATGGCCACCTTTTATGGAGTTATAAGAATGTTGAACAATCATCGTTTCGGGAGGCAGAAATTCGCCATCCACGGAAATGGTATGTTCTTTAACCATTAGATGTAGGTGTGTGTAAGTGTAGATCGAATACTTATTATAACAACATCCTAGTATATTGAAGATACTGGATTTGTTACAAAAGAAATGAATAAAAAGAGTTTAGGGGGTTGGAGAAGCAAAATAAAACAAATGGACTCAAGTGAAGACATTACCTTAAAATCGGGTAACTCCCTTTGGTTTGAGCTCAAAGGCTTCCTTGGGAAGACTTCTGCCCAAATTTAGGCTTCGAGGAGTAAGAGAGGGAAGTGGAGAGACAAAATGGGCAGAGTTTGGCCGAGCCATAGGCTTTGGAAGTGTGGGTAAGGCGGTAGAGGTGGGGGCCTTTTATAAGAGGAGAGGAGGGGCACTCTTGGAAAGTAAAGAAAAGCCACTTTATTTTAAAATGGTATTCGGATTTAAGAGGTCCCACCTTGATATAATTAGATTATAAGGTGATAAGGGTTCTAAATATACCCACCCAATAGGTTTTGGACATGTGTAGGTCTTATATTTTACATTATCATTCCATTTTAGTTAAATCCTTTATTAATGAGGTAATCGCTGCATCATCATGATGTCATAAATAATTTAATTTATTTAATTTCTAAAAATTATAAAACAAATATCATGATGTAGGAAATATTTTTAGCTTTCTAATTAATATTTATAGTCAAAAATTAGACTTGTATAACCCCATGTAAAAATCATTTTAGTAAAACAACTCATGTTTGTGTTATTTTTACTTTAACATTAAATAAAAAGTTATTTATGTCATTTCCCAACCAAAGTGGCTCCATGGGGTCCCCAAGTTGACCCATGGATTATATTGGTCGTACATGACACATCCAATGAGGGTAGGACATGTTTCAAGCTCATCTCATATTATTAAAACATTATTTTTACCTTAAACTACACTAATTACCACTAATCGCGATTAAGAACTTAAAAGTTACTATTCACCAAAAAATTATTTATATCTCATTGAACCACATTTTACTTCTTAATGACAACCATGTATGTCGGATTTTTGAAAATCAAATCACAGATGTGGTAAAATTTCATTTAAACGAAAAATCAGTTTTTATAAGTACCACTTAGTGGTTTCACTATTCATCAAAAATTGAAGTTTTCCAGAAAAATACCAAAAATTCACCCTAAGATATATTTGATATTCTGAATTCAAAAATGAAGTCTATTTTACAAAATTCAAAACATATAAGTCACATTAATTAATTTAATAATTAATTCCCGTTGTCATGACAAATAGCGTGTTTTTATGAAACAATAAGTATCAAAAGATTGACACTAGTTTAAGTCCGATTTCAAAGTGAAATTAATCCTAATGACCACCATTGGATTAAATGGTAAAAATATATTCTAATTTCACTTCAAAAACAATTCAAAAGATAATCTAATCATATAAATAAATTAGATTAAAAAGAGGTTTTGAATTAAAATACAACATTTTTCACTATTCATTAAAAAATGAACTTTATCGGAAAAATACCAAAAATTCACACAAAGTAAATTTTTATGTCCCATTCATAAATAATAAGTTTATTTTGACAAAAATAGCTTATAAAATTGTCAAAAGATATATTTAAAAAGGGTTTGCCATCAAAAGGCAGTAAAACAATCTTTTAAGAATATTAGTGTATTCTATGCATAAGATTGTATTTATTTTCATTTTAAGCCTCTAAAACACTATCTTAATCATTAATAGACATAAATAAAATATCTATTATTCATTACTTACTTGGGATGTTACATCCTTCCCCCCTTTAGAAAATTGCGTCCCCGCAATTTATTTACTTATCGAATAAATGGGGGTACTTATCCCTCATTGCATTTTCAGATTCCCATTTTGCCTCTTCCATCATGTGGTTTTTCCACAAAACCTTTACCTGATTAATCACCTTATTCTGTAACACTTGCTCCCTATGGTCAAGAATCTGGACCGGTTGTTCCTCATAAGATAGGTTCTCTTCCAGCTGAACTACCTCTGGACTCAAAACATGAGATGGATCTGGCATATACTTTCTCAACATCGAAACGTGAAAAACATTGTGTACCTGAGATAAACTCGGAGGTAAAGCCACTCGGTAAGCAACTGATCCAACTCTCTCCAGAATTTCATATGGTTCAATGAACCTTGGACTCAGCTTTCCTTTCTTACCAAATCGCATCACACTTTTCCATGGTGAGACTTTGAGAAAAACATGATCACCTACCTCGAAAGATAGATCCTTCCTCCGGTTATCCGCATAACTCTTTTGTCTGCTCTGAGCTGTTCACATGTGTTTCTGTATCAGCTGAACTTTTTCTGCCAACTCTTCTACCAAATCTGGTCCCATCAATTTCCTTTCACCCACTTCATCCCAGAAAGCTGTAGTTCGACACCGCTTCCCATATAACACCTCAAATGGTGCCATCTGTATACTGGAATGAAAACTGTTATTATATGAAAATTCAACCAAAGAAAGATGTTGGTCCCAACTTCCCTGATAATCCATCGAACAAGCTCGTAGCATATCCTCCAAGGTCTGAATTGTTCGTTCTGACTGCCAATCTGATTGAGGATGAAATGTTGTACTAAAATTTAATTCAGTACCCAACGACTTCTGAAGGCCTTTCCAAAAATTAGAAGTGAACCTGTGATCACGATCAGATACAATGGAGAGGGGAACTCCATGTAACCTGACTATCTCATTAAGATACAAACGGGAAAGTTGATCTAGGGAAAAAGTATCTTGTATAGCAAGGAAATGAGTATATTTAGTCAAGTGATCAACAATAACCCAGATTTCATTATTACCTCGAGATGTCTTCGGTAATCCCACAACAAAGTCCATGGATATATTCTCCCATTTCCACTCTGGCACTGGTAAAGGCTGAAGCATCTCTTTCGGTAACTGCCGCTCTGGTTTAACCTATTGACATTTCAAACACTTCACAGTAAAATCATCAATATCTCTTTTCATTCAATCCCACCAGTAATACTCCCGTAGATCTCTGTACATCTTAGTACTGCCAGGATGAACTGAAAACGGAGAACTATGAGCTTCACATAACAACTCTCTCTTTAACTGTGAATCACAAGGCACACACAATCTCTTCCCAAATCTCAAAACACAATCATTATCAATGTTGAATTCAGGCAACTTACCTTTCTGAACCAGCTCTACCTTTTTCTGCAACTCACTGTCTTGCTTCTGTGCTTGCTTGATTCTATCTGATAGAGATGATCTCACTGATACTAGAAACAAAACAAAAGAACATCCTGTGCCAAAAACTTCTATGCCAAAGTTCATCAAATCCTTAACCAAAGGATCACATTCCATACGCAACATTGTTAATGAAGCATTACTTTTTCGACTCAAAGCATCAGCCACTTTATTTGCTTTTCCCGGATGGTAATGAATTGTACAATCATAATCCTTGATTAATTCCAGCCATCTCCTCTGTCTCATGATTAAATCTTTTTGAGTGAATATATACTTTAAACTTTTTTGATCTGTATATATTTCACACTTTACTCCATAAAAATGATGTCTCCAAATTTTTAAAGCGAAAACAACAGCAGCTAATCCCAAATCAGGTGTAGGGTAATTTACCTCATGAGTTTTCTACTATCGTGAAGCATAAGCAATTACCTGATCATTCTTCATTAAGATGCAACCAAGTCCTTTCAATGAAGCATCATTGTAGATAACAAACTCACCATTCCTAGAAGGTAGTTCCAAAACTGGAGCTTTCACCAATCTTCTTTTCAATTCCTGAAAACAATCATCACATTCTTTTGTCCAGATAAACTTAACACCCTTCCGAGTTAGCTTAGTCATTGGACTAGATAACCGTGAAAAATTTCTAACAAACCTTCATTAATAGCCTTCCAAACAAAGGAATCTACGAATCTCAGTTACATTTGTGGTTCTTGGCCAGTCTTCCACAACTTTTGTTTTTTCAGGATCAACAGGTATCCCATCTTTAGAAACAATGTGACCAAGGAAAGAAATTTGTTGCAACCAAAACTCACACTTTCTGAATTTTCCATACAGTTTCTTTTATTTTAAGGTTTTCAAGATAACCCTTAAATGTCTTTCATGCTCCTCTTTACTTTTAGAAAACACCAAAATATCATCAATGAAAACCACCACAAACTTATCCAAGAACTCATGGAAAATTCTATTCATTAAGTTCATGAATACAGCAGGTGAATTGGTTAGCCCAAAAGGCATTACTACAAATTCATAATGGCCATATCTTGTACGAAACGCGGTCTTCGGAACGTCTGCTTCCTTTACCTTCAGCTGATGGTACCCCGATCTCAAGTCAATCTTTGAAAAATACTGAGCTCCCTGGAGCTGATCAAACAAATCATCGATATGAGGCAAAGGATATTTGTTCTTAACAGTGATGTTATTCAAAGCTCTATAATCAATGCAAAGTCTCATTGAACTATCTTTCTTTTTAACAAATAAAACAGGAGCACCCCATGGTGATGTGCTAGGTTGAATGAAACATTTCTCTAATAAATATTGCAATTGATCCTTCAACTCTAAAAGTTCAATTTGAGCCATTCGATAAGGGGGTTTTGAAATTGGCTTAGCATCAGGAACTAAGTCAACAGTAAATTCAACTTCCCGATCTGGTATTATTCCAGGCAACTCATTAGGAAAAACATCAGGATACTCATTTACCACTAGCACATCATTAATCTGAAAAGTTCCTTTATTTTCAACGATGTGTGCAAGGTAACATTCATTTCCATCTTTTACAAGTTTCTCAGCCTCTTGAAAAGTTATCAACAGTAAGGGTTCATTCTTGTACACAAACTGAAAGTCTTTCTGAAAAGAAATTTCTTTAGCTCTACAGTCAATCATATCATGGTAAATAGAGAGCCAATCTATACCCAGGATAACATCAAACTCTACTAGAGGTAGAACAATAAGGTTTTCAAGTAGGTTCTTTCCACAGATAAGGATAGGAAGATTCTTATAAATTCTTTTTGCCTCAACATTTCCCCCAGGTGTTTTTACCAAAATTTCAGGAGTCATTTCTTGAGATGGTATTCCCATTTTACTAGAAAAGTTTTCAGAGATGAAAGAATGTGTAGACCCTGAATCAAACAACACACTGGAATAATCTGAAAAAACAAACAAAGTACCTGATACAACTTCATTTGATGGCCTGACATCTTCTGAAGTAGTTGCAAAGGATTTCACCACCCCTTTCTTCTTGTAGTCTAACTGCTTCCCATCACTCAAGCTCTTTTTCGAACACTCATTTGCATAGTGACCCATCTCATTGCACTTATAACATTTCATTAACTGTAAATAAAATTTGGTCTTACCTTCACCTTGATCCTTTTTAGTGCAATCATGAGCCTTATGTCCCATCTTACCACATCGGTAGCACTTTCCAGAATTTAGAAGAAATTCCCCAGCATGCCTTTTTCCACATTTATCACAAACTAGAAACTTAGTTTTCTTACCATCAGACGTTTTTGAAGAATTATTACCTTTCTCCTGCCACCTCGGTCACTTCTTCTGTTGGTTGTTATAGAACACTTGATCATCGGAAAACTCCATTTCCACCTTCTCAGCACAACGAAAAAGATTTTCATAACTTTTAAATTCACGAGAAGCTAATGCCCTTCGATATTTTGGCTTTAATCCTATGTAAAAACGATTGATTTTACTATCAAGGTCTCGGATAAAATTTGGAGCATACCTTGCCAATCGAGTGAACCTTTCTTCCTAGGTAGCCACTAATTCTTCCTCTTGCCTCAATTCCAAGAATTGATTTTCCATCCTAAGTCGAACAGCCTTAGGAAAATACTTCCCAAGAAACATACCTTTGAATTCATCCCAGTCAAGAGCATCAATCTCATCGGAGTCCCTGATATTTTTAACCATAGACCACCACTGATCTGCCTCACCCTCCAAACGGTAAATAGAAAGACTAACCTTTTGATTGTCTGAACACCCCATGACATCGAAAATCTTCTCTAGTGATTTAATCCACCCTTCATCTAACACAGGGTCAGATGATCCTCTGAATGATGGGGGATGTTGCCTCATGAAATGTTCCACCACTGACATATTCCTCTGCGGTTGATCTGGCTGATCTCATGCATGGATACCACCACCATTTATCGCTTGAGTCAACTGCGCCATTACTGCAACAAACTGTTCAGTTCCAATTCCGACCATCTCAGGATGCTGATTCGGAAGGTTATTTCCTTCTGTATGCCTTCCTAGCACTGCTTCCCGGTTTCCTCTCCGGAAAACCATTCTGAACAAACATGTCTTAGATGAGGCAACATGGTAATCTTCAAACACTATATCACTTAAATTTAACCATAAAAAAAATATTTTTGGATAATCATCTAATAGAATTATAACTCATAAAGTTATCTAAACCGACCTTTGATACCAACTATAAGGCTCCAGCATTAAACCTTACTTAATCTTGAGTTATTACAAGATTACACATTGAGGATCTTTTCGGGTTTAGAGTTTTAGAGAATTAGATCATAAAACTTGCATTACATTCCACATATAAACAAAGTGGTTACATAAAGATAGTATTCTTCTTTCCCATAAATGGAAACATATTTAAAATAAAACATGGATTCTTTCTTGACACTTCCTTGACACTATCATCATATCATGTACCTTTCCCTTGACCTGTGAAAAACATTTCAAAAAACTTGGGATGAGTATAAAAAGCTCAGTAAGGGATATAAAAATATGGAAAGGAAACATGGGTACATATATACATAAAAATGAAATCATACTTTACCCATAAAACATAAGCACTTTAACATACCTCATCAAATCATGAATAAATCATAGAAATCATAATACATAAAGGAAACTTGAGGTATTCATAACATTCTTACGTAGGGAGTAACCCTCTTAGTTACGTTTGGAATACCCATCACAGTATATTCCCTAAATCTCTTTAGAGAAACCTTAACGTTTCACTCCTTCGCATTACCCAATGCATTGGAGAGCTATATCGGTCTCACCCGCCCTTACTTTATCACGGAACCACCCGTCTTCATAATAATGCCCAAGAACCTCAACATAATCGTATCACATAAAACATGCATAAAGGAAACATAACATTTCCACCTTTCAATCCCAAGATATCAATACAACACATTGATATAAAAAAATTATGAAAACAATTTTCAATACCAAAATAAAAGAAAATTATAACATGGTATTTATTTTTCTTTTAAAAAAAAGGTATGGCTTGTAGAGGAAGCCGAAACTCAAATAATGGTCACGGCGGCAGAGAAGTCGTTGTCGCCGCATACGTACGACAAAACATTCCCTTTTTTCATTTAGTAAACGCTTCATATAAAAAAGATTCCTTTTGAATAAACATAAAAGTCAAAGGGGTTTATACACCGTATAAAAGAAGGTTGTGTATAAAACAAAATATGCCTCAATGAAAGGAGATTGAGACGAAGTCCCATACCTCGGGTCCGACTTGACTCGGTCATTCTTTAATCTCCTGAATAATAAACTTGAGTTAATTTCTACTTGTTTAAGAACCTTTTTCAAGTTCATTATTCCTTTTATATCACTTATTTCCATGTCATGAACACTATGTAATTATTTAAGTTAATAACGGTTGTTTTAACGATCATTGGTACTTGAGCCAAAAATAAGCCCTTTATAATTACAAGTTGTTCATATATCCGTTATATCCAGAATTGTATTCATGATGTAGATATAATATATGTCATATATATCCAGTACATGCATGAATTTATAATATTACATAATCATTTAGAGGTAAGAAATGAAATGCACCGTTCATGGAGACGGTAAGCCGTACGTACGCATGAACGCTACTTTCATTTCTATTTCATATTTTATAGAATGGAATCATAATTATATAAATGTATATTATAATTCCAGCGTAATATCATATATAATATCATAACTCCATCCTTTATACATTCCACATATGGTATTTAACGAATCAAATCACTTTGAGGGGGCGGTAGTCCGCACTTCCATAAATGAAGATATCGCGTTTACCCATAATGGAAACCATAAGGTATGCCAAAAATGAAAAATACAGAAGCTTAAGGGAAACATAAACATATTATATATCATATATAAATATATTTACATCTTAATGGCCACCTTTGATGGTGTTATAAGAATGTTGAACAATCATCGTTTCAGGAGGCAGAAATTTGCCATCCACGGAAACAGTATGTTCTTTAACCATTAGATGTAGGTGTGTGTAAGTGTAGCTCGAATACTTCATATAAAAACATCCTAGTATATTTAAGATACTTTATTTGTTACAAAAGAAATTAATAAAAATATTTTAGGGGGTTGGAGAAGCAAAATAAAACAAACGGACTCAAGTGAAGACATTACCTTAAAATCGGGTAACTCCATTTGGTTTGAGCTCAAAGGCTTCCTTGGGAAGACTTCTGCCCAAAGTGAGGCTTCAAGGAGTAATATAGGGAAGTTGAGAGACAAAATGGGCAGGTTTTGGCCGATCCAAAGGCTTTGGAAGTGGGGGTAAGGAGGTAGAGGTGGGGGCCTTTATAAGAGGAGAGGAGGGGCACTCTTGGAAAGTAAAGAAAAGTCACTTTATTTTAAAATGGTATTCGGATTTAAGAGGTCCCACATTCATATAATTCGAGGATAAGGTGATAATGGTTCGAAATATACCCACCCAATAGGTTTTGGACATGTGTAGGTCTTATATTTTACATTGTCTTTCCATTTTATTTAAATCCTTTATTAATGAGGTAATCGCTGCATCATCATGATGTCATAAATAATTTAATTTGTTTAATGTATAAAAATTATAAAAAAATATCATGATGTATGAAATATTTTTATCTTTCTAATGAATATTTATAGTCAAAAATATGACTTTTATAACCCCATGTAAAAATTATTTTAGTAAAACAACTCATGTTTGTGTTATTTTTACTTTAACATTAAATAAAAAGTTATTTATGTCATTTCCCAACCAAAGTGGCTCCATGGGGTCCCCAAGTTGACCCATGGATTTTCTTGGTCTTCCATGACACATCCAATGAGGGTAGGACATGTGTCAATCTCATCTCATATTATTAAAACATTATTTTTACCTTAAACTACACTAATTACCACTAATCACGATTAAGAACTTAAAAGTTACTATTCACCAAAAAAATTATTTTAATCTTATTGAACCACATTTTACTTATTAATGACAACCATGTATGTCGTATTTTTTGAGAATCAAATCACAGAAGTGGTAAAATTTCATTTAAATGAAAAATCAGTTTTTATAAGTACCACTTAGTGGTTTCACTATTCATCAAAAATTGAAGTTTTCCAAAAAAATACCAAAAAATCACCCTAAGATATATTTGATATTCCAAATTCAAAAATGAAGTCTATTTTACAAAATTCAAAACATATAAGTCACATTAATTAATTTAATACTTAATTTCCGCTATCATGACAAATAGCGTGTTTTTATGAAACAATAAGTATCCAAAGATTGACACTAGTTTATGTCCGATTTCAAAGTGAAATTAATCCTAATGACCACCATTGGATTAAATGGTAAAAATATATTCTAATTTCACTTTAAAACCAATTCAAAAGATAATCTAATCATATAAATAAATTATATTAAAAAGAGGTTTTGAATTAAAATACAACATTTTTCACTATTCATTAAAAAAAATGAACTTTATCGGAAAAATTCCAAAAATTCACAAAAGGTAAATTTTGATGTCCCAATCATAAATAATAAGTTTATTTTGACAAACATAGCTTATAAAATTGTCAAAAGATAGATTTAAAAACGGTTTTCCATCAAAAGGTAGTAAAACAATCTTTTAAGAATATTAGTGTATTTCATGCATAAGATTGTATTTATTTTTATTTTAAGACTCTAAAACACTATCTTAATCATTAATATACATAGATAAAAATATCTATTATTCATTACTTACTTGGGATGTTACAATTTATGTATGTATGTATGTATGTATGTATGTTTGTATGTACCTATGTACGTATGTATGTAGGTATGTATGTATGTATGTATGTATGTATGTATGTATGTATGTATGTACGTATGTACGTATGTATGTAGGTATGTATGTATGTAGGTATGTATGTATGTATGTATGTTTGTGTGTATGTATGTATGTGTGTGTGTGTGTATGTATGTATGTATGTATGTATGTATGTATGTATGTATATATGTATGTATGTCTGTATGTATGTATGTATGTATGTATGTATGTATGTATGTCTGTATATATGTCTGTATGTATGTATGTATGAATGTATGTATACATACCTTTGGATTTGATTACTCTTCTATCATAGGTTGTGAAGACGCATGGGGTATACCACCTAATTTCTATGTATGTATGTATGTATGTATGTATGTATGTATGTATGTATGTATGTATGTATGTATGTATGTATGTATGTATGTATGTATGTATGTATGTATGTATGTATGTATGTATGTATGTATGTATGTATGTATGTATCCATACCTTTGGATTTGATTACTCTTCTATCATAGGTTTTGAAGACGCATGGGGTATACCACCTAATTTCTATGTTTAGCTTCTCATGGATGGATGAGTTTACTCCCCTACTATGGGTGGAAAATTCTCGATGTGTAGTCTATCTACTCACCATGTTGATCCACCGTTCTTGTAAGAGGTTACCCTTTATCTTATTTTGGGTTGATCTTCATCATGTTTATTATCTAATGTCTTTCTATTCCTATTGTATCTCTTACTACTCCCCCTTCAGATTTTTGGGGCATCCTAATGGGTATGTATATACTCAACCCTGTATAGGATTTTCCTACATGTTTTGTGTCTTATGAAAATGACGGATATATCGGCAATGACATCAGATGAGCTTAGGGATATATGGTACTTTGGACTGCATATGGTTGTCTAAGATTAGAGATCGGGAGCTGGGTTCTCTCAGCATTTTACTTTCCATATTTTTCAGGTTGGTACATCTTTCTGGTTGGGTGTGCATTTTTTGGCATTAATTTTTAGTTTAAACTACCATAATCTTGTATTGTCTAGATTTTTTACATGCCTAGTTTTTCCCCTAGTGTTTTTTTATCTTTTACTTTTATTCCTATGAACTTCTACATCATGATGGTTGTGTGTGTGTGTACAGGTACTTAGGAAAAGGATTCCCTGTGATAGTTATGCCTTTAGAATTGGTCACCAGGCCTTAGAATATGGGGGCAAGATTGGGATAGTTGCAGATCGAGCCCAGGTTAGAATCGGGTTGTTATAGTAAACCCTCCTAAGAAAGCTTTAGGTGTAAACCTAAAGGGGTTCTCCAAAGAAGAGGTATAGTCTTTAACCATGCATTTTAATTTTATTTATTTCATTAAATCTTTAAAATATTATTAAAATATACTTATATAATAACTTTAGTATCTCCCATATGATTATATTTTATTACATTAATGGAATTACCTACATCTATCTCCTCTTCTATTAAGACAGAAATGAAACAGTAGATTCTGTGTACGACAGACTACTGCCTTGCAAAACGATCTAATTCATTTTACATCGCCACCTATCATGAATAGAGATAATGATGGATTAAATATTTATATATTATATTCATGACATTATTATACTTATGTATTTATAATATCACATATACATTCTTAACTTCCAATCCATTGGGAAACGATAACGTCACTCATGTGTACGCGTCGACCACCACCTCCACGAAGCGATATGATGCAATTTTCATTTTATTTTGAATTAGATGGTAATAAGAATAGATTAAATGAATATATATTATATATATGATATAAAAATTATTTTTTAAATTTAAATTTATATTTACCATTCTTTTGTTCCATCCGTCGAGAAAATGGAAACATAATTCATGCATACATACGGCCCACCATCTCTATGAACAGTGTAATTCATTTTCTATATCTAACTTTAATGGATTACTCTAAATACATGGATAATTAATATATAAGATATTTATATCATGGTTAATATTTTTTATATTATGGAACCATGATTAATTTAAAAGAACCAAAAATACCAAACCAAAACATACATGAAAAATAAAGCAATTATTAGTCAAAAAGTGATTTTAATAAAGAATTATTAATAAATGAGTAATAAAATGTCATAATTAAATAATATATGTTATTATGTATGTAATTATATTTCTTTAATATAATTATAATAAACCTATATTTATTATAGATATGGTTTGAACATGTATGAAGGAATTCAAGACTTATGGTAGGGGATTTCTAGTCCCTGTTTTATTTCTAGGAGATATATGACATATTCACCACTCGTTTCTTTTATTCAGTGTATATACTACCCCTTTGAAATATTACAACATGAATCTAACTATTTTTAGGATATTAAAAGTTTTATTTTAGTTTATTCTGTAATGGTTCTTCTGATTCAAAAGTTACCAAATTAGTAAGATATTTTCATCTCACTTTTATTTCTATGGGACACAAGCTATATTCACCACTTGTTTCTTTTGTGTGGTGTATTTAATTAACATGAATGTATTTTATGATGATTTTTATGAAATTTATGAGGATTTAAATGTACATATAATTTAACTTCTTTCATGGGGATTATGATTCAAAGGTTACTAAAGTGGTAAATTTATGATGTTAAAGTCTCATTCTTTATTGGGGTTGTTTATGATTATGCTTCCAATGATGAGATATTATAATATACCTCTCAATAAAATCATTGATTTTATTATCCTATATATATTTTCTAAAAATATAAGTTTTCCCTTAATTTTCCCCTATTTATGTACTCAAGGTTCCAAAATAATATGTTTAAGGAAACCCAACTTTATTTCTCTCTTTAGTCGAAGATCCTTTTTCTTACATGTCCATGTTTTTTAAAAATGTTTTAAAGAAAGATTTTATAACTCTACAAATATGTTTTAAAGAAAATTTTTGCTGATGTTTTTCTAATAAGAAAATGGTTTAAAATGAATGTTTTTTTCATTTTCTGAACAAGGATCTTTTGAATTTTTACTGAAAATTTGAAATGAATCTCCATTTTAACGTGTATTTAATGAATAGTATTTTCCACCATTATTACTGCTCAATGATTTAAATATTGTTTTAAAATTTTCAAGGTTATTTTCAATGAAAAATTTTTCTTTAATATTTGATAAATTTTTATATTTTAAATAATTTTTTTCAAAATGAAAGGGATATTTTCCTCAAGAAAATATTAATGATCATTTTATAGAATTTATATTCATAAAAGGAAATAACCCTTTGTGTTTCTTATGTTTTACCAAGGATATTATCCAATTTTACCATACTTTTTCTTTATATGGATGGTTTATTATTATTATGATATTTTTATAAAACGTGTTCGTTTTCCATGGGTTCTTCTATGATAAATTGATAAGATGATTATGAAACCAATTTTCTTTATATGTGTTGTGCTATGATGAAATGTTTATGAATTCCATTTCTTTTTTATGGGTTATGATATGATTAATGTTTTATGATATTTTGGAACAAAAATGTAAGGATTATGTGATGTGTGGGACCTATATCTCCCTCTGATGCATTGGGTAATGATTAATGTTCTATGAACTCAAAATAGGGTACATGGGATGTTATCCCTAGCCTGAAAGAGGGTACATAAGAGGTTATACCAAGCCTAAAAGAGGGTAAATGGGCGGTTATACCAAGCCCAAAAGAGGGTACATGGGAGGTTATCTCAAGTCTAATGTAGGTTCACAGGTGGTTATCCTAATCCTAACATGTTATGAATATCTTGGTGGGTAGCCTTGACATGGGATTTTATATGCTTTTGTGTATGCCACAAATCTATGTCTTATGCCAATGTTAGGTTCTCATGTATCATGTTCTTTGGTTCCTTTAGGATTCATGTCTTATGAACTTCTAAGATTTATTACATGACTAAAGTTTATGATATATAATATGAAGGGTATAGTTTTAAAATGTTTTTATCATGTTATCATACCCTTATGCTCATTTTATGTTGATATACCCTGTGTTTTCCTTTAATGAGCATCTGAGCTCACCCTTTCTTATGTTTCTTTTCACCAAGTTATAAAGAAAGGTTTTAAGTTGGGTATGTCTATGAAGAATACTATGTGGGAATATATTTATGGGATATGTTGAATATATTTCATGAAATAATAAGATTTTGTATCTAGTCACCAAAGACACTAAAACTTTAAGGTCTTTAGTCTTGTATTTGTGAAATGTATTAAATATTCATCTATTAAGATGTAATATATTTGTATGAAAATCCTAGTTCATCATAGATGGTATTTTAGAAAAAAATTAGTTAACCTTTGTGACTATGATGATAAAAATTAGTGATAACACTAGGGATAAGTCTACTGATAATTCAAGGTATAGGAAAATGTCTTGGAATTTTAATGAAGGATATATCAGTTGGTTTATATGAAATTACATCCCTATCAAGATATTAAAATTGGATGTGGTTCTAGAATATTTTTTACCTAGTGTTAATAAATTCAAAAATCAAGCATTGAGTTAGACTCAATCGTCGTCTGGTTCATGACAATAAGCCTTACTGCACACCTAGTTTGGAACCCCTAGGGGATATGCTTTGAAAATTCACGAACTCTTTATGAAACATAATAAAGGATTTGAATAGATCATGAACATGAATTAACTAGGTTAAACCTAAGGTGTCATATATTGAAAATAAAGTGTCATTATTTAGACATCCTATGAATGATTTATCACTCTGATTAGATATTCCTAATGTTCATGCTGACCATTTTGGTTTTACTAAGGGATTGAATATAGAACAATGAATTTGGGTGGTTATGGGTATGCTCAAATATTAAATTCTATTATTTCATATTAGTTATATAAATTCCCTTATATCAGGAAAAGTATTTAGGAATTTTAAATCCTATACTCAATGTTTAGATGTTGAATTGGTGATGAAAACCCTTAATGATTTGATGATTGAATCTCAATTCTATGATTCTTTCCTAGTTGAAGTTATTGGGAATGTGATTCCTAAAAATATTTTTATCCTCCCTATGGTTGAATTTGATGTTATTTTAGGCATGGATTTTCTTTCTCTGTATAAATCCCACATCAACTTTTGGGGAAAGAAAGTCATGTTTTATATTTTGTACCAACCTGTGATCGCCTATAAATGTGAAAATAAGTATGAACTTTAAATGTAAATAACATAAATTTTATGGGTGTTGATTCCTATTAAAATGGATGTTTATCTCATATGGTTGTGGAGAAACTCATCATCGATGATATATCTATTGTGTTGGAATTGTTTTGATGTATTTCTGAAATAGTTTTCTATCCTTCCATTAAACCATGAAGTTGAGTTCTCAATAGAACTTGTACCTAGTTCCAAACCTATTTTAAATACTCCATATATAATGGCCTTGATTGAGTTTGAAGAATTGAAGAATCAACTCTAGAAGAATATTTACAGTGGATTTATTCGACTAAGTGTGTCACCTTTGGGTGCACTAGCCCTTTTGTTAAGATGAAAGATGGATCGATGCAACTATGCATTGATAATTAGTAACTAAACAAGATCACAATCCAAATCAAGTGTCCTCTGCCACATATTTATAATTTTCTTGACCAACAATACATATATCAATACTCTTCCAAGATTAAACTTCATTCTATATATCATCAATTGAAAATTAATAAGGAGGATATACCAAATAAAACATTCCAATCAAAGTATGGGCACTATAAATATATATTGATTCCATTTGGTCTAACTAATTACTCTTATATCTTCATAGATTTAATGAATATAGTCTTTATATATTATCTTTATCAGTTTGTGGTCATTTTTACAGATGATATTATTATATATTCAAAGATTATGGAAGAGTATTAAAATTACTTGAGAATTTGACTGAAGACCCTAAGTAAGGAAAAACTGTATGCAAAATTTAAAAATTGTGAATTTTAGATACATATGGTTTCATTTTTGGGTTATATAACCTCAAGAGAAGGCATATCGGTGGATCCATCAAAGATGGAGGCTATTAAACATTGTCTTGAACCAACCACGATGGCTAAGATCCGAAGTTTTCTTGGTTTGGCTCAATATTATTGAAATTTTGTGGAACATTTCTCATGGATATCCAATCCACTAACCAAGTAAACTCATAAGTGAGTCAAGTTCCTCTGGATAGTTGAATGTGAGGAAAAGTTTAAGAAACTGAAGAAGAGATTAGTCAGTGCACATGTGCTTACATTACCCTATAGTGGAGAAAGGAATGTTATATTTATTGATTCATAAAATAAGGTATTATGATGAATTCTTATGTAGAATGATATGGTGATGGATTATGCCTCATAAAAATTGAAGTTTCATGACCGAAATTACCCAACTCAAGATTTTGAGTTAGCTATAGTAATTTTTTCATTAAATATATAGAGGAATTATCTTTATTGATAATGTCATGATATATATATATATATCATAATATTTTAAATTATATATTAATATAGAAAGATTTTAACATGAACCATAAAAGATGGTTGGAGATAATTAAAGATTATGACTTCTTAGTATATTACCACCCAGGGAAAGTGAACAAGGTAGCTAATGATTTGAGTTAAAAGGATCATTCCAACTTATCTATGATGAGGATCACAAAATATCCAATATTTATGGATTTGAAAAGGATGGATCTAGAAATATTTAAGGAATGTGAGAAATCTTATCACTATAAAATAAGTGAGTAATCATCTATTAAAGTAAATATTAAAGAGGCACATAAGGAATATTTAGAGTTGCAAAAGAAGGTTATAACTGTTCTTGAGTTTAACTTTGATTATGAAACAATGATAAGGTTCAAACATAATTTATGTTTTCCATACATACCATATTTTAAGAAGGATCTATTATAGGATGCTTGTATTTCTTCATTCTCTATTCATCCTAGAAGTACGAAGATGTATATTTACCTCAAAGAGTATTTCTAGTGAGATAAAATAAAGAGAGATATTGAAAAATATGTATCTCATTACATGATATGTAGATAATTTGAGGTTGAGAGACAAAATTCTAAGTATATGTTACAACCATTACTATACCATAATGGAAATGGGAAAACATCACTATGGATTTTTTTCATCGGACCCCCCAAAACAACTAAAGGGAATAATTGTATATGGTTTATAGGTGATTAATTTACAAATTAAGCACACTTAATCACTATTAGGAATGATTTACCTATAGTTCATATTTCCATGATATACATTAAAGAATTTTAAAGGCTTTATGGAGTACCACATTCCATTGTATTTTATTGGGATCTAAGGCTTAACTCGGAATTTTGGAAAAGTCTTCAGCAAGATCTTGACACAGAGTTGAGTTTCAAAACTACATATAATCCTAAAAAGGAAGGCCAGTCCAATAGAAAAATTCAAACCCTATAGGATATGTTTATATCCTTTTCTAAATATTTCAAAGGGTTTTAGGATCAACACCTTACTCTGGTTGAGTTTTCATACAATAATAGTTTTCACTCAAGCATTTATATGGCTCCTTATAAAGCCCTATATGGAAAGAAGAGTATAAATATAACATAATGGGGTAAAGATAGAAAAATAAATCTATCAGGACCTAAGATATCTAAATAAAAGGTACAGAAGGTTAGATCCATTCATCAACACATAAGGGTGGCAGGAAGTCAGTGGAAAAGTTATACTAACAATCACTGGTGTGATTTGGAATTTAGAATTGGTGATAAGGTGTTTCTAATAATTTATCCATGAAATAAGGTAATGACATTTGGAAATAATGAAAAATTAATCCCTAGTTATATCATTCCCCTTGAAATTATTGATCGTATCGAGATGGTAGCTTATCTATTGGGGCTTCGACTGATCCTCTCTCAAGTCCAATATGTGTTCCATGTATCTCTCCTGAGTAAGTATATACGTGGTCCTTAACATGTACTAAACTCGGAAGCCATACCACCGGAAAATTATACTTACTATGAAGAACAACTATTGTAGATTTGGGATCAAAAGTTCAACGAAACATGAAAACTCACTTGGACAATGTTTTGTATTGAAACCACTAATTTTGAATAAGCTGAATGGGAACCTAAGGATATGATAAGGGAAAAGTATCCTCATTTGTTTGTATTGAAGTGAAAATAAATTGTGGATAAATTCATTTTAAGGGGTTATAATGTAACACCTTGAGTTTTTGTGAAATATTCTTGAAAAATAAATTTAATTTCTTTGATATCTTATGTTACATGCAACACCAAGTTTTAACAAACCACAATTTACTATTAATATTACTATTTAAACATGAACTTTATAACATAACCTTTAATATTTTTGGTATTAATATAAAGAACAACATTTTGAAAATTAATTATAATGGTTATATATAAATATAGCATATTGATAAAACTCACTTAATTTTTATTAGTCCTTCTATGTTTTGAAAATATTGTCTTCTCAAAAAAAATGTTTTTATTGCTTTTTGTGAAAAAATAATAAAAGTAAATTTTGACACTTTTATTGTATTTTTTTGAAAAAATAAAATCTATTTTTTAAATATATATTTTAAAATTATCTTTGAATGAATTTTTGATAATTTTCTATAAAGATTAATTTTTTGATGAATTGTAAAAAAATATTAATTTTTATTAAAAAGATCATTTTCATTTAAAGAATTTAAAAGATCCATTTTATTTTAAAATGGTTTTTAAAGTAAAATTAGTGAAATTATATATTTATTTATCCAATTTATTCCATGTTAATAAATTTTATATTGAATTTCATATTAAAACTTTCTGTACTTATAAAAGTTTTCTCTTTGGATAACCACTTTTTCTTCGCATCTACGGGTTTGATTTTAAATTAAAATTTTCCAATTATTTGTCTATAATTTGGTAAAATAGATTAGATATTTTCTGTAATAATAATTTATATTATATAATAAGTTAAAATTAATTTTTTTTCAAAATTAATAGTAAAAAATAGTAAACATTAATTATCACGGTTAAGGTTAAAACGGGTTTTCCTGGGGTTAAACTAAAAATTTAAGGGATAAAATGACATATAAACTTTTAAAAAAGAAATTTTATGTCCATATTTATACATTATGTCATATATGGTTCGATAATTAGCCATTTTGGAGATTTGTTTCATGTTTTATGGCGGGTATACATTTTTCTTTTCAAAAATTTCAAATGTATCCTTTCCCCCACTTATAAAAGGGAACCCCCTATCCTCTCCTATTAAAACATAAAACCTCGTTTTTTAGAAAATAAATATTCAAATAAATTAATTAATTCCATACCCAAAACATATATTCCTTTTTTTATCAGTAAACCATCATATAAAGGCTTTAGGTGTAAACCTAAAGGGGTTCTCCGAAGAAGAGGTATAGTCCTTTACCATGCATTTTCATTTTATTTAGTACCCTAAATCATTCCAATATTATTCAAACATTATCATATAATAACATCATTATATAACATATTCTTAGATATTATTTCATTAATTTTAGTACCTAAATATATCTCCTCTTACATCAAGTGCGAAACAAAACTGGCAATTGTGTGTATAACAGAATACAGCATCATGAACTGATGTAATTCATTTTCCACCAACGCATCTCATAGATCGAGATAATGATGGATTTCATGATTATATATGATATTCATGAAATTATTATAATTATTTATTTATAATATCACATATACCTTTTTACATTTCAATCCTTTGTAAAATGATAATGTCACTCATGCATATGTGTGGACTACCGCCTCCACAAAGAGATATGACACGTTTTTAATTTTATTTTGAATGGAATGGTAATAAGGATATATTAAATTAATATATATGATATATATTATATAAAAATTATTATATAAAGTTGAATTAATACTTAAATTTCTTTCATTACATTCATTGATAAAATAGAAACAACATTCATGCATACGTACGGCCTACCGTCTCAATGAACAGTATAATTCATTTTATTTCTATAATTTTAATAGATTACTATAAATATATATATAATTAATATATATTATATTTATATCATGGTTAAAAATTTTATATTATTTAACCATGATTAAATTAAAATGACCAAAAATACCAAACCAAAACACATATGAAAAACAAAGTACTTATTACCCGAAACGTGATTTTAAAAAGGAATTGTTAATTAACGGGTAATAAAGGTAATAATTAAATCATATATGGTATGATATATATATTAATTTTTATTTTATATATTTAAAATAAACATTTTTTTATTATAAAGGAGGTTTGAATCTGTAGAAAGGAATTTGAGACTTGAGGGAAGGGATTTCTAGTCTCTCATTAATTTCTAGGAGACATGTGCTATATTCACCACTTATTTTCTTTGTGTGGTGTATATACCGACCCTTTGAAATGTTATATAATTAATCTAATAATTTTAATTATATTTAAATTTTAATTATATTTTATTATTTAATTAGTCTTACAATTCAAAATTTACTTAAGTGGTAAGGTATTTTCATCTCACTTTTATTTCTATGAGACACAATCCATATTCACCACTCGTTTCTTTTATTTGGTGTATATAATTCCCCTGAATATATTTTATAATTAATATTATGAAATTTATTTGGATTTAAATTTCTATATAATGTTATTTCTTTCATGGGGATTATGATTCAAAGGTTACCAAGGTGTTAAGGGTTTAATGTTACAATCTCATTTTTATCAGGGTTGTTTATGATTATGCTTCCAACAATAAGATAATATGATATACCTTTAGAGAAACTCATGAAATTTATTCCCATAATTATATTTCATTAAAATATAGTTATTCCCTTAATTTTCTTTTCTTTATGTACTTAAGGGTCCTAAATAATACTTTTAAGGAAAACCAGCTTTATTTCTCTATTCAGTCAAAAATCATTTTTCTTACATTTCATTATTTTATAAAAATATTTTTAAAAAATTATAATTATCCCATGATTGTTTAAACACATTTTTACCCATGTTTAATTTTTTTAAAAATTGTTTGAAAATAATCTTCTTGTCATTTTCTAAACAAGGATCTTTTGAATTTTTACCAAAAATGTGAAATGAATCTTTGTTTTAATGTGTACGACAAGAAAAATATTTTCCACCATCATGACCACTCAATGATTTAAATATTACTTTACAATTTTCCAATTTTATTTTAAAAGAAATATTTTTTGTTAATATTTGGGAAATTTTTAAATTTTAAAGAAAGTTTTTCAAAATCAAAAGTATATTTTCCTCCTGAAAGTTTAAATGATATTTTTATGTATTTTTTATTTATCAAAGAAAAAACCCATTGGTGTTGATTATGTTTTACCAAGGATAAG
The DNA here is from genome assembly GCA_963277665.1 of Viscum album. NCBI lineage: Eukaryota > Viridiplantae > Streptophyta > Magnoliopsida > Santalales > Viscaceae > Viscum > Viscum album. The sequence continues at coordinate 624,730,197 of OY728134.1, read as the reverse complement.
ATCCAATTGTACCATACTTGTTATTTATATGTATGTTTTATTATTATGATAACTATATGTTTATGAAACTTATTTCTTTTCCATGTGTTATGCTATGATAAATTGATGTGATGATTATGAAACTGATTTCCTTTCCATGGGTTATGCTATGATGAAATGCTTATGAAACTCATTTCTCTTATATGGGTTGTGAAATGATTATTTTTTATGATATTTTGGAATAAAAACTTGTGAATTATGTGATGGGTGGGACCTGTATCTCCCTCCAATGAATTGGGTAATGATTAATGTTCTATGAGCTCAAAAGAGGGTACATAGGAGGTTATTCCAAGCCAAAAACAGGGTAAATAGGAGTTTATTCCAAGACTAAAGATGGTACATGGGATTTTATCCCACATCTGAAGCGGGTGCATGGGTGGTTAGCCCAAACATAACATGTTGTTAATTTCTTGGTGGGTAGACTTAACATGATAATTTATATTATTAATTGTATTCCACAAATCTATGTCTTATTCCAATGTTTTGTTCTCATGGATCATGTTATTTGATTCCTTTATGATTCATGTCTTGTAAACTACCAGTATTTATTACATGAATCAATTATATGATCTATGATATGAAGGGTGTGGTTTTCAAATGTTATTCTCTTGTTCTCATACCCTTATGCTTATGTTATGTTGATATCACCCATGTTTACCCTTACTAGGCATATCAGCTCACCCTTTCTTATGTTTCCTTTCCCTAGGTTGTGAAGAAAATTTTTAAGTAGGATATGTTTATAAAATGTACTATTTGGGAAGATATTTATGGGATATGTTTAATATATTTCATGAAATAATATTATTTTGTATCTAGAATCCAAAGACACTAAACCTTTATGATCCCCATTCATGTATTTATGAAATGTATTGAATATTCGTATATTAAGATGTAATAAATATATATATATATATATATATATATATATATATAATACTAAGTTGGAATATCACCCATGGTGTGGGACCAAATAAAAATGATTCCCGAGTAAGATACTTCGGTGAAGTAGTGCCCAACTACAGGCCTTGGCATAAATGGTTCCCAATTGTAGGGACCTGCATGAATTTTCAGCCAAGTTTTATAGTTGGGTGGAGTATGGCCCTAATAAAGAATCTTTGGTGATGTTTTACTTTGTTATGGGGACACAGGTAATATTTAATCCTATTATAGGGGTAGGGAGAAGTATCACCCATGTATGGAGGCAAGGTGAAGTGTCCCCTGGTATAGACCTCTTGGGGTGACTTGGGTATGTGGTACCCTTGTATTGTACTCTCAGGATACTTTGGACATGTGGTGACTTAGTATGGTCCTCTTAAGTAGGCTCCTTTACCATGGTTATCAAGAAACATTAGGGAAGTGGTATTTAAAAAAGGTTTAATGTTTAATTATACAGATGATGCAATTACCCCTCCCATAATTCCCATAACTGTTTTCCATATATTTAACACAGAAAGTCACCTTAAATAGGATGGGAGATTGGGAATGTGTCCATGTGTATTAGTTCATATGGTTCTCTATTTTTTTTTGTATCAAAATGAGAAGCATGGGGTATTATTTATTATCAATAGGAGAGTCAGGCATAGATCTAGGCAGGTAATCACCCTTCATGTTCTAGTAAAGTTTAGTGCTTCATGTAAGTTGTCTTTGGGGTGCAAGTCAGACATGTAATTCGATCATATAAAAGTGATTCATGGGAGGCCTAGTGTGGGAAGTCTTTGAGAAAATTATCTATGGAATATGGAAGGTATTTTCATAAAGTAACTAGGGTGTGTGGAGGATGAGAATGAAAAGGGACCAGAGTGCATGGATAGAACCTAGGTCTTTAGAAAGGACCTAGGTTCCACACATCCTTCACCAAAAAAATCATGTTCACCCTTAGAAAAATTGAGCACCAAAAATCCCCCCCCCCCTGCCCACATAATTATTTCTAAGTGGAATAAGGAGGACTAATTATAAGGCTAATATGACTTTGTCATGAATATTTCTTCAAATATGTGTGTTCTCCCTCATTTCAGGGACAAGCGTGTGGAAATCACACTAATCATGTTGTGAGTTATGGTTTCTTCATATGGGAATTGAACAATAATATTTTTTTGAGTGAGGTGGATTTTTACATATAAACACAGGGGTGGCACAACATTTTTTTCATCACTTCAACCTGAGAGAAACTTTAAGCTTTCATTCTCTCTCTTTGCTCAAGTCATGCGACATAATTTAGGTAAGACTTTGAAAAAATTGTCTTTTATTCTAGCATCAGTGCAGTAAGAAAGTCACACTTTTAACTAGGTGTTTCTGAGCTTAGAGAAACACCATACCTAGGAAAAACACCTTAGGAGAAGAGAGTTAGAAAAGGAATCTAGGAGAAAGAGGTTAAGTAAACCACCTAGGTAAAGTCCCTTTGTTAAATTTTAGTATGGTTTCCTTCATTTTTGAGTTTTATTTTCCCTAGGTGTCCTTTATAATTATTCTTTTATTTATATAATAGACACCATTTAAATTTACCTTATAATAAAATGGATCATCCTATGAACATCTTCTTAGATTTTAAAGATACTTCTCACATCGACCACATGATCCAATACATTGATCTAAGAAAATTAAGGAAATTTATGTTGTATCTGTTGTCTCTTACCTAAGTCATGTTGGTGAATCACTAGATGTTTCCAGAGTTAGATGTCATGCTATTATATGGACATAAAAAATATAACAGGCGTGTATGTTCTAAGGCTAGATAATAATCTTTTGAGATCCTAGTTTACATGGTACTCCAATCTGGGGAGTACCAACATATCGTCAAAGGTGTTATATTTCAATTATGGGGGAATAAATCTTACATACATATTATATCACTCCAAGGATACACTAGATAACTATGAAAACATATCAGATTCCTAAGATAACTTTTACTCCTCCATTTTCAATTGAAAAGTTATAGACCAGCTCTATGGATGGGAAGTGGATTGGGACCTATGTCCTAGGGGTGGTATTAAGCCCAAGTGAATGTGGGTATATTGGGTCTATCATATATATATATATATATATATATATTGATTTTATGTTGGAATCTAACATATGTTTGGAGTCTGATTTGTTGTCAATAACTGGAATTGTTGATGGAACCAAATGCACTTCTACAAAAGAGGCATTTAATAGCACTGGAATTTATCAGCGCTTGAAAAAAGCACTGATAAATGACATCTTTATCAGTGCTAAAAAAAGTGCTAATAAATTTAACCATTTATCAGTGATTTTTTAGTATTGGTAAAGTATCTCTTTATTAGCACTTTATTTTTAGTATTGATAAATGGTACCCTTTATCAATGCTTTATTTTAAGTGCTGATAAAGGGTAACGTTTATCAGCACTTTATTTTTAGTGCTGATAATTGGTACCCTTTATCAGTGCTATATTTTTAGCACTCATACAGAAATCCTTTATCAGTACTATTTTAGCGCTGATAAATTTCTGAATATATAAAATGAAATAATTAAATAAATAAATAATAATAAATGAGTCTATTAAAAATAATATTACAAATTTTATTAATTAGATAATTATTGATAAAAATGAATAAATTGATTATACTATATATGAATTATAAATACTAATAAAAATAATATATTAAATATATAGATATATGAAAAAATAAAATTAAACAAATTAAAATTAAAAATAAGTCAACTGAGAAAAATATTAAACATTTTACTAATTAAATAATTATTGATATTGTTAATAAATAGTATATATTAAATATATAGATATTTATTAATGTATATAAATATGATTTATATTACAAAATATATTATTTATGCTTTACATTAAATAGTAATGTATTTATTGAATAATGGTTTATAATTAAAAATTAACATGAATTAAAAATACTAACTAATTTCATCGAGTAATGGAAATAATTTCATCGAGTAATGGACATAATTGAATGTCATTTAATTTTTAAATGTATAACATAGATCAAACATATTATATTGATTTCATATATACATAATTAATGTATTTTTATATACATACACACACACACAAATATTTTTTTTTGAATTTAATCATTTTTTATTTTATATGTTATATATATTTATTTAATATGTTTTAATATTTTCAATATATATTCATATTTATTTTAGTATATATCCTTTTTTTCAATGATTTATGTTAATAAAACTTATCCAAATTTTCAATATATTTTACTCATTTTCAATTAATCAATTTTATACATTTTTAATATGCATGAACTTAAGACTAAATATTCATTAATAATTTTAAAAATACATTTGTACAAAAATATTTATAAATAAATATATTTATAAATGTATATTTACTATTTTAATACATTTTAATTATAAAAAAATAAATAATATTTGTTTAAAAAGTATTTATATAGTTATAAATAAATAATTATAAAACTATAATAAATTTATTTAAATAATGAATATATTTAATATATTTATATATATATATATATAAATATATAAATATATATAATGATATAAATATTATTTTTAAAAAAATATTTATATAATTATAAATAAATAATTATATATTCAGAGAATTATAAAATTATTATTTTGTAAAAAAATTTATTATTAGTATTATTATTATATATAATAATTATACATTTTTTAAAAAGTATTATTTTTTGAAAAAAAGTATTACAATTATTTATTAGTACTTTTTTAGTGATGATAAAAATAGATATTTATCAGTGCTAAAAAATGCTAATAAAGATTCATTTTATCAGTGCTTATTAACTTAGCACTGATAAAATTTGTCTTTATCAGTTCTTTTTTTAAAGTGTTGATAAAAGTGTCACGGTCTATTTTAAGAACCCTAACCATCACGAACCAGTTCAAGATATCGGAAACTCTCCATGTAAGTGACCTGCTACTAGCACTCCTTGTTGCCTAATCCAAGCTTTAATCTAGTCCAGAATCAAGTCTCCAACTATTCCAAGTCTCAAGTGATTCAATGGTTAAATACAACCACAACTCAAACAAAATCTACATTTTTTGATATCTCTAATTTCCCTCAATTATCCACTAAACCTTATCATCCCACATATGTGTATCCCAAAAAGTCTATTTTCACTATCCTATAATAAAATAACCCAAAATTCATTATTGTTTAGATATATTGAAGTATCATGTTCACCGATATCATGTGGGTCCCCTTGGGACAACATTGGTACTGTGCGACTTGAAATATGTCAAACCCAACATTAGGTCATGTTGTTTTTAGGTATAATAGGATCATAATACCTATATTTCATGACATCTACCTCTTTTCAATCATTAAATTTTGAAAAATTCATCCATATAGTGGTTGGTGTTGTCATTGGTTTAGAATATTACATTGAAAATCACTTAGTTGATGAAATATCTGACATCATTGGGGTATAATATTATGTCATGTAGAAATTGGAACTGACATTATTGAGTGATGAGGAACTAAAATTTAGGGTTATCCCCTTCTATTTGAAAGGTAATTCTATAATTTTTTCTCAAAAAATGGATGATGAAATATTTGACACATGGGAACAACTATATAATGATTTTTTCAAGAAATTTTTTCCTAGTATAACGAGCACTGAAATACGGTGTAAAATTAAAGGATTCATTAAGTATGATTGTGAACTATTTCATGAGTTTGGATAGGTTTAAGGGTATCTTATGAAATGTAACAATCAAATGATTCTAATGAATCTGTAAAATATGATGGGAAAAAACATTATATATGTTTGATTTATTGTCTTATTTATTTAAATACTACTGGAAAAATATATAATGTTTTCAGTTTTTATTTTTGAAATATTTCAATTTGAATTTAAATAATATGACTTAAATTCTATAAAAAGAAAACTCAAAAAGGTTTAAGGTTCTATAATCCCTGGACTATATTATACAAGAAAAACTAATTTTTAGATAAAATGTAATCGATATTTTGATTTTGGTTGTTGAAATATATTCAGAAAATAAACAATTAGAATGAGTCGTTTTCTAGGAAAAACCTCAGAATCATGGTGTTTTGTGAAACAAAATATTGTTTCATTATGGGGTGCAAAATAAGAGTACAGTGTTGATAGAATTTATTGTTCTCAGTCCTTTAGAATTGATCAAAAATTTCTAAATTTTATATTTTCTTTGAAAATTAACTTATTTAATAAGATTTTTTTTTATTATTTAAATTTTAAAGAATATTTTAAATCATTCAATAATAAATCTTATACCACTATATTTAACTAATTTTGATAAAATAAAATATTAAAATTTATTTATCTAAATTTAATAAATAAATTTTAATAGAATCTATTTTTTTGAAATAAAAATTATTTTTCATGGATTAAATCATTAAACCTTTAGAATCCCACTTCAAGTCAACTTTATTAGTTTGGATTTAATAAAATAATTACATGCTTTGTTCATTGTGGATTCTTAATTCTATTGAATTTTATTATTTACTAACATAAACTTAAATCCATTTTTCATCTCCTTCCGGTGGTAATATGATACCCCAAATATGTGACCATATTAATTACATGACATAAAAATGATTCATTACAATACATTACCATGACCTTTTAGGTTAAGTGTTTTACAGAATTAGAAAAAAATAACTAAAAAATTCATGTATTTTTAAACTATTGATATTTTTTGGAGCAATATATAAAACAAATTGATCTATAAAAATCCTTCATTGTTATTATTCAGATCAAGCTCCTCATGTCACATTGTTCTTATTTGGATCAAGCTCCTAATGTATAGATTTTATCCAATTATCATTCTTGTCTGCCTCACCAAATGATTTAGGCTCTTCTTAGAAAAAATGAGGTTTTTTGTAGAGTCTTACTTCTTTGATTTTTTGCTAAAACTTTCCAATCACCAATGACATTTGATTCATTGATTTTATCCTTGCTTGTATTTCTTTCAGTTGATAAAAATATATCCATCTTTGAAATTATAACCCACTAATTAATACATATTAAAAATCACTTCATTTATTTTACCACATACATAATAAACACTATTTATGTTTTACTTTAATCCATTTAAAAACAGATCATTCTTGAACATTGAATTTTGGTTCCACCCTTAGGAATCTCTGATTACCATCTATGTAATTATCACAAATGGGAGGCATTAAAATTTGATAATGAATATATTATGTGTATTTATTTATTTATTATACAAAATTAATATTTTATAAACCCAATAGGGTATCTATACTTTCTCTTGGATGATTCAAAGATTCAATCCAATGTATCTTATTTTCTCCTCATCCTCCTCACTCATTAATTGATTGTTTAGAGAGATCTGTTTGTGTTTTTTTATCATCATTCTTTCTTTACCGTCAGCATATCCCTAAGGTTTTTTTAGGTATATAGTGTCTTGGTCAAAGACCAAATCACAAAAATTATTATTAAAAAGTATTACATGAGTCTAAAAGATGGTATTTTTTACAAACTCTATCATAAAGGGGAAGTAAATAAACAGTGAGGTCATCCAACCAGGTGGTGACATGGTTGATATCCATATTTTCAAGACCATCTTCCACCTTGTTCGATTCATGGAAGTAATGAGTAAACATATCCCTGTGGTCAATAATGTTTGAATAGTAAAATCATTATCCATAGAATTAATGTATTGTTTCATATTTATGTTTAATTTATTTCTTTTTAGTATTACTCATATAAAAATTGTTTTCTTTTACAATAAGATTCTTTTGTTCGAGTTGGGGTGGTTTATTCAAATATGATCATGCTAATGAGGGATTGGAATTTGATCCTAAAACTAAGATATTGACAATAAGTAAATGCATCATGAATGCATAAAACCATTTGGAAATGTTGGATTCCTACTACTTATTTAATTAATTTTTCAGCATTTTATCTACTATTTGTAAGTGAATTTACTTATCATTTTTATCTAATATTTATTCAGTTTTTTTTTCACAGATATTTCGGGAAGTAATATTTTTCTTTCAACTATCTGCAACAAGCCACAAAAAATATAAGATGGTTATTTCTGCCAATGTTACCATGTTTTCCATTTTCATTGTCTTTATTTTTCAACCTTCCAACACTGCATATTTATTCAATGTTATTATCTAAAAAACGTTTCTTATTTTTGAAAGACTCTTCTCTTATTAATTCCAATAATGAGAAAGGTTTTTCTGCTAATAACCTCAATTCAATATACAATTTTGGTAGTTAGAGATAGAAATACAATGAAAAAATGGCGACATTGGTAGTTAGGATTTTTTTGAGACTTTAGGATGTGTAGGAATCATCCACAACTCAATCCAACATATAGTGTGACCGGTATGAATCCAAGTATTTATTTTTATTTAAAATTGACATTAATCTTAGTAAAAATGACAAATGACAAACTGAAAACCAAGAAAACATATTCTGATTATTTTGATGCTTTAGGGAAATGATTTATAAGTCATTTGAGATGTGTATGAATCATATGCATTTCAATTTGATGAACAATGTGACCATTATGACTCAATGTGTCAGTTATGAGTTTAAAATTGACAGTTTAGTTCAAAAATGTCACTCACTAAAATAAATAAAATGATCTTTTATTTTCTTGACAATTTAGAAATTTGATTCATAAGTCATTTTTGACATGTAGGAATCAGTCTCATATCAAACTGATATAATATGTTATTAGTATAAGTCAAAGTGCATTCTTCCAGTTTAAAGTGAAATTTTAGTAACAAAAGTGACATACTTAAAACCAAAAAACTCATTCATATTGTTTTGATACTTTAGTAAAATGATCTATAATTCATTTGAGATGTGTAGGAATTAGCTATACCTAAATCTGACACATAGGGTGATCGGTATGACTCCAAGTGTGTCTTTTTATTTAAAAATGACATCAATTTTAATAAAAAGGAAAAATGAACAACTCAAATACAAGAAAACACATTCTGATTGTTTTGATACTTTAGTAAAATGATCCGTAAGTCATCTTATATGTGGAGGAATCAGGTCTACCTCATTCCGACGCACAGTGTGGCCGGTATGACTCTAAGTGCATGTTTTTATTTAAAAATCACATCAATTTTAATAAAAAGGACAATTAACCTACTAAAAATGATTTATAAGTCATTATAGATGTGTATAAATCATTCTTACCTCAATGTGATTCACGGTGTGACCGGTATGACTCTAAGTGCATCTTTTTATTTAAAAATGATATCAGTTTTAAGAAAAAGGACAACTAACCAACTCAAAACTAATCAAACACATTTGTATTGTTTTGATACTTTATTAATTATCCATAAGTCATTTGAGATGTGTAGGAATTAGTCATACCTCAATCCAATGCATGGTGTGACTGTTATGAATCCAAGTGTGTCTTTTTTATTTAAAAATGACATCAATTTTAATAAAAAGGTAAACTCACCTACTCAAAACTAAGAAAACACATTCATATTATCCTGATGCCTTATAAAAACGATACATAAGTCATTTTTTACATGTAGGAATCACCCAAACCTAAAACTGATACACGATGTGCCCTGAATGACTCAATGTGTCCGTTATCAGTTTAAAATTGAGAGTTTAGTTCAAAAAATGTCACTCAATGAAATATAAGAAATCACACTCATATTTTCTTGATAATTTATAAAAATTATATATTATTCATTTTTTAAGTTTAGGAATTGGTCTCACATCAAACTGATACAAGATGTGATCGGTATGAGTCAAAGTGTGGGTTTCCAGTTTAAAATGACATTTTAGTAAAAAAGAAAAGTTACATATACTCAAAACTAATTAAATACATTCATATTATTTTGATAATTTATGAAAACAATACATAATCCATTTGGGATGTGTAAGAATTATCCTCGCCTCAATCTGACACACAGTGTGACGGATATGACTCCAAGTGCATCTTTTTATTCAAAATTGACATCAATTTTAGTAAAAAAGAAAAGTCACGTACTCAAAACCAGGAAAATGAATTTTAATTGTATTTATACTTTAATAAAATGGTCCATAATTCATTTGAGACATGTAATAATTTTCCACACCTCAATCTGATAAAAGATATGTCCGTTCTGACTCAATGTGTCTGTTATCAGTTTAAAATCATCATTTTAGTTCAAAAAGTGTCACTCACTAAAAATGGATCAAACACACACACATTGTATTTATAATTTATTAAAATGATTCATAATTCATTTTTTATATGTAAGAATTGGTATCACATCAAATTGACACATTATGTGATTGGTATGATTCAAAGTGTGTGTTTCTAGTTTAAAATGACATTTTAGTAAAAAAGACAAGCGACGTACTAAAAACTGATCAAACACATTTGGATTATTTTGATACTTTATAAAAATGATACATAATTAATTTGAGACATGTAAAAATCAGCCACACCTTAATCCGACACATGGTGTGACCGGTATGACCCCAAGTGTGTTTTTTCGATATATAATTATCATTTTAGTTTAAAACCCACATCACATCGCCAAAACCAAGAAAACAAGCCTAGATTGTTTTCTATTAATTTAAATTATATATTCGTACTTTATTTTTCTGATTTATTTGTTTTTTGATGATTTTGTGTGTTGTTATATCATACTACACTGGTGATGCAGTGTATTCTAACAGTACACTACAATATACCCCTTTATCAACGCTTTTTTAAGCACTGATAAAGGTTTTCTTTATTAGCTCTTTTAAAAGTGCTGATAAAGGACACCATTATCATAACTTCTATAATCGCTGATAAAAGTCTCAGGATTTTAATCTCACTCTAGTAGTTAGTGCTTCTCTAGCACTGATAAATGTCATTTTTAGTGTTGTTAAAGGTTGATTTTGTAGTAGTGATGGTGGTGTTGTAATTTTTGTGTAACACTAAAGGAGTACTCACATTGAAGACTTTGTGAGGTTTGATGTACATTGAATATTTAGAGATGTATATATTTAATGAAAATGGAATCACATGGATTCACTATAGGATATATGAAAATATAAAACTTCATATCTCTATCAATTATATAGAAATGGTGTGAATTAGTTTGATTAAGGTGGAAGTTTTAGTGTGTAAAATGGTAGTGTTTCCCAATGTTTTTCAAATTTTGGGGTTCAAAGGAGTTTTTGAATATAATGAATAATATGGTGATAAGTTTTTTGGAAGTAGTAAAATGAAATCAAATCATAATGTTATAGACCAAGTTTTGATAGGTATTATTCATAACATTGTTTTTTTGGAATATTTAGAGCCTCCACACCTTAGTGAAAAGCTGCATTGAAATCTAGTTAAAGTTGAAGGCAAACCATGTTATAACACATTAGTTGCGCCATGGAGGGTTCATTTTTTAAAGAAGAAAAATAAGTGAGTGTTTCAAAATCTACAGGACTCCATGTCATAGATCAGTACACCACACCGAAACATGATTAATTATAGAAGATACCATGCCATGAGCTATAGGTCATGATATAAAGGAGATTTATAGATTTTAGTGGATTTATAGAATTGAATACATCCAATCCATATAGGATATTACATTTTATAATAATACAAGTATAAGAAGTAGATTATTTCATGAGGTAGTACACCATATAACAATGTAGAGAATTTAATATAAATTGATATTGCTAGGAATTATGGATCTAGATATTGATCAAACACTACACCATGGATATGAGTAATATGAAACTGAAATTAATAGAATTAGTAAGACCACACCATATTGAAAAATACCACATAGTGGAAAGGTTGAAGTTGATAACATCACACCACAAAGTAAGAGATTGTGTTGTGAGGAGGTGGTTTCTAAACAACCTGAAATATTCGATTGGAAATTAAAGAGGGGGTTGTGGATCAGTCTTTTAAGAATTTAATTATGTTTTAAAGGAACTTGATTACCATAATAATTATATGGTATGCCTGGAGAGATCTCAATCATATAAGATAAAATTTAATCAATTTCAACCCTTGAGTAAAAGGGGATGATTTCTAGAAATTATATAAAACTTCTTGAGACAACACTAGAAAATGTGAGAGATCGGACAAATAAAATGCATATTTTATTTTCAAGATGAATAAGGATAGAACCAAAAGATTTTAATTTACATAACTAGTAAATTTTTATATAATAACAAGATTGATATAAGAATAATTATCCCACTAATACATCCTACTAGAAGGAAAGGAAAGAAAAAAAGATAATTCTATTTTTAAATTATCCTCATCTAGGAGAATAAATTCCTACTAATATTACATTAGATAAGACATTGATTCAACCCTCACTTCAAGATGTTAATCACATCCAATAGTGAAGTAGAAGAGTGAAACAAATTAGAGATCAATTGAGCATCAATTTAGGAGCATTGATGAAAGTAAAGTCTCATAATGATTGGAAATAGGTCAATGTTTATATAAACTATTTAAGATATTAGTAAGTTGATAAATTATTCACGCCTTTTCATAAGGTAGTGAATAGTTTATAAGAAGAGGGTGTGCCCCTATACTAATAGGGAAACATTATAAATCATTTTTAACACCATAGTGAGTAGTTTTAATCTATGGTACACCATCTCAATGCCATGTATATTCTCCTTGGAGTATCCCTTAAAGGTGAACCAAGTAAAATCATTATATCATGTGCTTTAAATTTTACATTTTCTTATTATCTAGGGTGATATATAGAGTAGAGTAAGATATTGAACATATTCCTACTATCATAAGAAAAAAATCCATTTGGGATAAGAGAACCTAATTAAAAAAAAGGTTAAAATCAGCAGTCACCCTTATTCACCACCCCCCCCCCACCACCCAAGGGTATCCTAGGTTCATATAGTTCAAAAATTATCTAAATGTGGTAGTGGATTATGAAGATATCTAGATATCATATACATATGTATATAATGAAACAAATCTGATTCCAAAACTATTGAGTTACTATAGCCCACAGAGAAGCATGTTCCACTAAGTCCATATAGAATTGGGGATCAGTTTTTGGGATATATATATAAGATATTTGGGGAATCAATACAGAAATCCATATATAAATAATTCCATCCTAGAAAGGTTTCATGGGGAGATTTTAGGATAACGCACCTAATGGATAAATCACATCTAAGAGATGTCACTAATTTTATAGGTAATGGTCCAATAAAACCCCACTCTTTTATAAGTTATGAATTTTGATGGTAATTGGAATTTCTATGTTCTGGAGTACGGGTTGTTTTAAATTTTGATATTTAGATTGAGATTTATATATTTCTTGACCTTCAAGGTGGTGTTTTTTTATATAGAACAAGGCTCGATGAGTGTCTTAGGTTCTTGGGTGCTCGGGTGAGTTTCATGAGGTTTGGGATTAAGATTTGGAAGTTTTCAAACCCTACCTCACAGTTACCATATAGTTAGGGGAAATCATGAAGGTAAACTATGTGGGTTGGTTCTGTGAATGGGTGTGGAACACGGTTGGTGAATAGTTATAGAGAAACCATGTGGATTATAAAAATTTATTTGTATATCAGGTTGTATTTTTGGTGCATGGTTTCCCAACCGTACAAGGTGGAGCACTATGGATAGTGTCAACCTCACAGTTAGTGCATGGTTTGGCTAGCTATGCATCCAAAAAATTTGTTTGGATAGTTTTTTTTAAAATGGGTAAATACCCATTTTTACCCTTTTAAAATTAAATAGGGAATCCCACTTTCCTTACCCTTATGTGTATTCCCAATCTTCCTCTCCTCCTTTCTACCTCTTGACCCCCCATGATTTGGGGTGTTTTAGGAAGTGATATCTTTATCATTCAAGGTGATTTCCTCCTCTTACTCATTCAATTATTCCTCCTCTATTATCCTCACCATTTTCTATAATCTCTATATTGGGTTTTGGTGATGATTTCACCAAATTATACTAAAATTGTCCAAAAATGATGAGGATTTCACATGGTTTGTCTAAAGGACATCCTGAGATGATGTTCTCACCACGTCGTGTATTATTTAATGGGATTAAATTGTCATGTGAGTTTTACTAATATTCTTGGACTAAATTAAATTAACATGGTTATTTTTTTGTTTCTAATGGTTAGGAATTTTTGGGGGGATAATGGAAAGAGTGTAACACAAACCTTATTCATGTTTTTTTCATGGTTTTGGTGCGCCGATGTCACTTTATGAGTTGTTCAATGATTATGAAAATTGTTTTAAAATATAAAATTAATTATAATTGTTTATTTAATTATAATTTGATTATAATTAATTTATTTGGATGTTCAAAATTGAGTTAGGGCCTCAGGTGGTTGGATGATTTTCATTGGACTTAGAAGAGCGTGGGTGAGAGAGGACGAGTTGTGAATCAAAAAGATGGTAACTTTGATTGAGGTAGGTGGTCCTAATACATACCCCTATGGTATTATGATTGATTTATATATACATGTGATATCGTGTCTTTCTAATAAGGGATATAAAACTTTTATTTAAAATTAATTGTTTCATTAAAATGTAATATAAAGATGAACAAAGTTGTAAGGACCGCAATAGACCCTTGTGCACTGGATTTATTGTCTCAATCACTGATGGATAAGGAATTTATTATACATGTATTTAATGTAAAACTTGGACCCTAAGGGGTGTACATTAAACAAAATGGATGAGATATAGAGTTCCGAGTGTTAGTTGGCCTCTAAGTAGAGGTGAAAGATGAATTGAGATAGATGGCCTAAGGATTGGCTATGTGAGAACCTTAAGATTACTTAGAGTTATTAGGCTAGATGAGATGATAAAGGGGAAATTGGTCCTACCATTGTAATATGTGATCACCTAGGAGGAAACTCCCTGGGTGGATTTTGGATAGGTTGGACACACGAGGACCAACCTGGATTTACTTGGGAAGCGAGATGGGAATTGCACCATCTTTTGAGACTGATGCTAGTAGGGTTTATCCTATAAGGCTAGTGAGGTCTTGATGTGATTATGATAGTGTAGAGGGATGTTATTCCATCTGAGTGATGAGTGATGAGCCGAGTGATGAGATCAAGATCAGGAAACCCATGTAGGGTGTCCAAACTATGATGTAACCTAGGGGTCCTCAGAGGGTGCCTTAGTGATATGTTGACCCTTGAGTGGATGAATAAAAAGATAAGTATATACGATTGCGGGTATCACCTTAGATCCCAAATTTGTAATTAAATACTTATCTGGATATGGTGATAGTGATAGTTTATGAACTTGAGAGGTCAACCTCAGACTTGTGAGATGGGTTCGGCCATATGTTTGACCCTTATAAGATTCTACTAATGAGACAATTCAAGTGGGATTCACTTACAACTGAGATTTATTGATATACATGGGATTCATTGGATGTTCTCCTTGGATCAAACCTTCATTCTTGATATATGAGATGATGGGAGGAACGCACTTCCCCCTGATGTGATATATGGGATGTATGGGAGGGACACTCTACCCCCCGATGTGATATGTGAGATGGATGAGTGGATGCACTGGACCTCATATCGATGTATAGGTGATATGATCCAGGAGGGATACACTACCCCTGAGTGATAAATATAGTGTGAGTTGATACATGAGGGATAAAACTCTCCCTGATGAGAGGTATATGTCAAATGATCCGGGTGGGATGCACTTCCCACCAAGTGATTAGTATACCATTAAATGCTTAGGAAATTATCTTAGGATGCGGCCATTGAACCTGATTCCACTATATTTCCTAGTAATATCTTTTATTAATTGTCTATGGGACTGATATTAATTGGGATGGTTATGTGACATGTTCAAAGACACCCCGTCACTAGTCGGAGCAAGTTTGGGTCAATATTGGGTATCATGCTAGAGCATAAGGACCAAAAATGTTATTTATTTATGATTTCAAACTATATTTATTATTCTATAGAGAATTTCACATGTGTATATTCTATGTTTACTATCTATGTATGGAATCACATTGGTGGTTCCCTATAGAGTTTTACTCACACTCTACTCGGGTATCCATGGAACTTGGGTACCCAAGGAGACTTTACCGCTTGTAGGATCAAGTTGGACAGAGGCCTAGAGTAGATTTATCAAGAAGGATTTCTTATACGGAACTAGAGACTGGATTATATTAATCTCAAGGATTATAGTATATCCTCTTTATATTTTATTTCTTTTCTTTCATTAGTATATGTGATTGGATTAGTGAGATATTAGTTATTGTAAGCTAGCATAACCATGATTCTATATGATGGTATGCTTCTTCATTTCATTTGATATAACATTGATATTGTTTATTTTTTATTTTTTATTTTTTATTTGATTATTGTTGTTTATATATGATGTTGGGTTTTTTATTGATCACTTTAATATGTAGATATAATCTCCCCACGATAACACCCTACACCCCTAATGTTATTTAGTAGCCTCTGGCATACGATGAGGTGCGCTTGAGGTTACATGGAGACCCTATCGGTTATTTTAGAGTGAACTGGGGTGTTTATGTCATAGAGCCTCATACACCAGCTTGAAGAGCTTTAAAATATGGATGAAGACCTTCCCAGTTTCAAATAGAGATGGGCTGACCTCAAAACACCCAACAAGGTTCCCATTAATGTAGAAAAGGGGAATCCAGAGAATGTACTGGAATATGTTGGAAATGGTTCATTATGAAGAGTGGGGTTATGAAATCAACCAATAAATCCCTCCTTATAATCTATTAGTTGGTTTACTTTTCATATGGATAAGCAGACACCTTCTCCCAATTCATGACCCACATACTAGAGTACAACTGAGAACTTTTATGTTGGTGTCCCAGTTGGTGAAAGGGGGGTCCATTGGTCTAGGAGTACCGTTTTTGGTCAAGATTCATTAGTTTTTGTTGCACATATAAAAATATAATTCCTAATTTTATATCTTAGGTTTATTTCAAGTGTTTTAGGGATAGATGGTATCACACTTCAAGCTCCACAGCAAGGTTCAAATCCTATGGAGTTAGTTCAAATAATTCATTCAAGTTATTTCCAAAATTAGGTTATTATCACTAAATGATGAAAAGGACATGAGGATTTTGAATCTACACTTAATATTTCACCAATTTTAATATGGTGACCCCCATACCAGAATGATAATATAAAATAGTTGTGAATATTGTAAAGTATGGTCATATAAGATATTCGTAAAGGATGTCATCTTATCAGCTTGGATTGGTTGTGGTATCATATATGAGGCTTACACACTTTACTAATTTACATAGAAATTCTAGTGCATTCAATTATAAGTAGTGTAACTATTGATGGATTTCAGTATAGAGAACAACTCAAGGGTGTTACAACAACTATGGGTGATGATAGCCTAAGAGAACGCATGGGTTCATATCATGTTTCCATCCCTAAATGTGTTCTTCATGATAACATCTAAGTATGATCAGGAATGTAAATCATCATACTATTATGGTATTCTTATGAGTAGTGAACCTAGGGTTATAACATATTCATCCTTTGAGACAGGGAAAAGGAGCCACCAGGAAGTCCCATAAGAAGCACATAGATAATAAAGAAATAGTGATTATAGGCCAACCCCATTCATAAGCCTCATGAAAGCTCAAAATTAAAGATAAAATAGATCGTGTAGAAAAGAAAAGATGTTCTATATGGAGAAAGTGGAGTGAATATCCAATTTTAGATGAGAGGCCGAACAAATAGTTAAACTCAAGAAATATTGAGACTTCTACGTAACTCATTTGGAAGCCTAGTGACACTTCCTTAGACTATATATACTCTAAGGATAATAATTTATGGTGTATATAACCCTTATCTTATGAAATTTAGGGTCTATAAACTTCCTTCCAAGGTAGAATCCACATTCAAAAGCTCAAAAACCTGAAGTCACTTCAATATTTTAACTAGAAAACAAAACATGAAGAGGTCCAAAAGTACCTAAGAGGGTTGGAGAAGTTGGTATGCACAATTAATAAGAAGACCCACATTACAATATGGGTGTAGTACTTGAAGATCGAGGAATCTAGGAAGGGTTAATCAATCAATCTATTTATGAGGAGTTATATAACCTTATCGACCCCTAATATTTATGATAAATATTATTTTGAACATATTATATTCACTTTTATACTTCTCCTAACATGAATACTTTTTCCTTTTAAAAAGGGTATAGATTACATAGGCATCCCTAGAGTCTCTTGAATATATTATTGTTGGTATACCGGTTGGTCATTTCATGGGTTCAACTACTCTAAAGGAAGAAAAACTCTCACCAAACAAGAGGATGATGCTATAGGTAGAGAGGTGGGATCTACTCTACACTCTCTCGACTTTGGGAAAAAAAATTCCAAACGTAAGTCCAGATATCCCTCCACCCACGATTGGGAATTGGTGGAATGATAAAACACTATCCAAGTATATCATTAAGATTTAAATAGGTTGGTTTTAGAATTCACCCTCATTTTATCATTTTAAGACTAATATCATATCACTTTGGTAATAGAATACTACTATTCTAAGAGGGATAATTATGATCCAAATCCTAAAGATAAGTAAGGTGAGTCTCAAGATTCACTGATTACTATTATTAAATAAGTTTCACCAATGTATAGGGGAAGTTTATAGAATTCACCTCAATCATCTCTACTAGCGGAGGGGTACTCGACTTAGATATATCCACTAAGTCCAATTATCACATTTTGTGTCACCCTACTTCTATTTCATGATAGCGTTGCTCACACTCACTGAATTTCTGACCACAATGGAAGATATTTTATCAATGATAGATGTCTTCTCCTCCATATATAAATTTATTGACATTAATATAGATATATATGGGAATAATCCTTCCTTTATTATGATTGTTCAATTATTTCTCTACATATCATCCTAATTTGAACTCATATATCATACAACTTTGTCTATATAAAATATATCCAAGTTGTTTCACCAATGAGAAACAAAAACCATATTGACCTTATAGGTGGAGCTATAAATGAACTAATAATTTGGGAGGGTAGACCTATTTGACCAGCATGAAGGGGACCCCTGGCATTCCTTTAAATTTTTTCCTTATTAAGATATCCCTATCCCACAAATCGAGGAGGCGACCATCATGGGAGGGGGTTGGGATCTACTGCCTGATTAGGACATGGAAGGAGGAAATAATCCTATTGGGATACTAAATAGTGGTAAAACATCTAATAATGAAGTCTCTGTCAAGGATTTCAAGGAAGGTATTACTAGAGAATATTCCCAAGTATCAATGCCAATTGAATAAGATAAAGCTTTGGTGGAAGTGAGTGAATATCTATAATGCCTTTCGTACACTTTGATTCCCATAAGATGAAGTGTGTGTTATTATATTTTCTTATAATATAGCCTTATTTAGTAGAGGGAATATTTTAAGATATTTCTATATCAACCCTATAGGTACCAGATCATATAGAGGCTAAGGTCATTCTTGTTATGGATCGGGTCTCGAAGAAACAAATATAGAACATTGCTTTAGAACATCCCCTTCAACTTTGGTGTATGGAACTAGGAAGTCCAGAAACCCCAACCACTGCACCAAGTCTTCCATGTATCTAGTTCTGGTCCTCCCAAGGTCTTAATTGTCACAAATCAGGCCAAGATTTCATCCAACTCACACACGCACCGGTCTGAGACATTGTCCAAAGGGAATTCCTGATCCCCACAGACTAACAACTAGTGTCGAGAATCAAATTTAAATCAAGTGGGAACAATTTTATAAAAATAACAAGGATCAAATAAATAAACTAATCAAACTGAGAACATAGTAATAACCAACAAATGAGCCTAAATAAATATACAAATGGATCCAGATAAAAATACTCCTGGAGAAAAAACTAAAAACTAAATACAAAACTAAAATTGGTTTATACCAAAAATATCTCCATGTGACCTCTTGGTAACCTCGAAACATAAGACCAAACTACTCCAACAACAAGCACATGAACCATAAAAACCTGAACCAACAAAATAGCTCGGGTCTACCGATGTTGAGTGGCACAAGTAGGGTGTGGGCTTAACAACTCAGTCGGCAACAACCATAGATTCCATACACTTCCTTTCACAAAAATATTCCATAAACACTAGTTTGAAATACATATATTAGAATAGGTTTTTATCATTTTAATAAACAAATATTTCTCTCCCTTTTTCAAAATAACAGACACCTCATCACCATTTTCAAAACGGGTGTCCATTTTATAACCAAAATCCAAAAAAAGTGATACTAAACCATTCTGAAAATAAACAAGTAGTACAAGCTGGAAAATAGATACAACATAAAGTAAACAAGAACATACAGATCATAACCATGGGAATTCCTAAACATCCTTAGAGCAGTTTCTAGACATACTCGGTTCGAAACCACCTACTAGAATATGGAGAAGCTCCCTAGTTAATAACCAACTGGCCACCCTAAACTGACCAATCTAATGTCACATCCCACCTAGTCTCTTAGATCATCCAGGGATACCAACCCATCTAATTAGGGTTGATCAACAATCATCACTCGACCCTCTAAAAGATACCCATGAACCCATGGTAGATTAATATTGTGTAAGTAGGAGGCCCTCGCACGCGTGACTCACCATACCTTTCATCGCTGCACTTGCCTACCCCAAACACAGACACCACCTATATGATAACCCATATAGGTAAATCCCTCTATAGGGGTTCCCATCATACAATAAGTCATTCAAGGTGCCAACCGAGTTATCACATCACATGGTCTTATAAAACATTATTCAAAACATTCAAAAATTCCAGTTAGGCATTTACACTTTTAAAATCACATTTCACTTCCAAAAAAACCTAAAGTTCAAACCAGGCCTTCAACACTACCAATTCAAATATACTTTAAAAATTATCTAAACCATTTTCTTTAAAACTACCTTAAACATTTCTTTCGCATGCGCAATGCCAAACGAGCCTTTACTTTCCAAAGAAAAAATCTATTTCTGACACTATTTACAAAACCAATATGAAAACATACAGAATATCAAAATGTTCTAAATGGGATATCATACGATTTATAAATCAACCATCTTTCAAAGTACCATTTGAGAAACCATGGTTCAAATAAAAAAATTGTTTAAAGTGTTATCTTTATTTGAATGCAAATCCATGTGTGCACCTTTTGCACCCATGGACGTTCCAACATCCAATAGAACTTTCATTAAAACACAGAAAATAATACAAGGACCCTTTTAGAAAAGTATCCATTATGAAAAACACCAACAAAACAAACTATACATATTCATAACACTATAAAATCCACCAATTTTCCCATACAATTCTCAAATCACAACCCAATCCTATTACCAAACACAACCAAGGAAAACACCACCAAAATCACCCATATTTCACTTTAAAAGAACATTTATAATTGTATCAAACACATTGAATACATATACATATAGTTATACTCAAGAATCCACTTTTTAAAACCTATTGAAATTTCATCGAACACATTGTGTGCATACTTTTTTAAGCATAATAAAAGAAACCATTGAAAATCCATTTTTACCAAATTCTATCAACATGAAACCACTACAATAAATAAATCCAACATATCACAAGTATGTTAAACACATTTATAAATTATTTTAATGAAACTAGGAAATATAAATCATAAATGGAATATTCTGGATAGTAAAATAATGGAAACACCTACCTCAATGGAGTGCGGATGCAACGAAACTTCAAGGGGAGGAAGAACAAAGCCTCACAGACCAACCGCGCACCATAGAATCCAAATAAACACAACACAAAGATCAAACCTAACATCTAGGGTTATTAAAAACAAGTACCAATACAAGAAATAACCATTAAATGAGATATGGAGAAGAGGATAAGAGGAATGGGTAATATTGGATGATGAAACCATGAAGAACCGCTAACCTTTGGTGAGAAATCTCCCAAAAAGTGCCCCAAAACGAAGTAGAACGAAGGGGGGTGACCTTTGGTCGATAACCAATAGTTAGGAATTCAAATTAGAGGTGTAATCACTTAAATTTTATTTTTAAAATAAAATTTATTTAGTCCATAATGGTCTGAATAGTTTTTCTGCATGGTTTTGTAAACCGTGCGCAAACCGTGTGAATGCTACTAGAAAAGTTCTACAACTTAAAGGTTTAGGTTGTAAGTTTTGGGAAACCATGATCAAATCATGTGACCTTAAAAATTGGAAAACAAATCATCAAATTACACCCCAAATACTAGGATATTCCACCCAAATATCCTCTAATGATTTAAACACAATGTAGTGACTCTGTGGGTGTCACAACCCCCCCCCCCCACACCACCACCATTCCACTTTCTCCCAATACCATTAACAATAACCAATAATAGGGATATAAGCAAACCAAAACCACCAAACCACAAAGACTTTTATGGGACACTCATCTCAAACCTCAACCAAAATATTCAACATCTATAAATAAAAAAACTGTGGTCAGGGTGTGACAATTCTCCCCACCACAAACACTTTCTTCACCTAGAAAGTCACCTAGCCAAATTGTAAACAAAACTCGGTCCCAAATTCAAAAGAATCTAAATGAAACCAAAAATGTTAGGGTGAATTTTCACTCTATGAGTCACACCCAACCAACTCTAAGAGAATACACAATATTATTAACAATGGGGCAACACAAGAGGGTTCTCCCCGCCGTAAGAACCTGACTAAAACCAAGGAACTACTACAAACTAGCCCAATGTGAAAACTCACAACACAAACCAATATCACCCTCGGTACAAGGGAAAATAAAAATTAGGGTTAAAACACAAGAGGGGGAAAAGTTAATTTCCATTTTTTATTGGGCCTCTCGCACGTCTTGTCTGCACAGTTTGTCAATCCATGCAATAACTGTGTCCCCTTTACTATAAAAAACGAACACCCCATATGGTTTGGTCATATGGTTTCCCAGCCATGATCCAATGATGCTAAAGGCCACTACCTGATTTCAGAACCATAATGCATGCTTGCAGCATGGTTTCCCTAACCGTTCACAGGTCGTGTGCCAAGCCCCATGCACAAAACCTCAAGCTGCACGACTACCTGGGTGAAGCCACACGGTTTCCCCAAACTGTACGCTACCCGTGATCCACATGCTTCCAAGCCCAAAACTTCAATTTTTTAACAAAAACTTGATAATTAAATTGGTTACTTTCAACAATTCCACCATGGGAAAACTAACATAGGAACTTCCCACATGAAATAAAAACCTCTCACACTAAGGGGAAAACTCGTGGAAGATATCAAAAATAAGTAGTGAACAAAACTATAATTTATCATTTACACAAGCATGAAAAACCCCAAAACAAGGATATCCAGGAACTAAAACCAATCCATTAAAAGGGGTAATCACCCACAAGAAGGGAAACAATTCAAAGACTCGCACTTAAAAAGGAACCATTTTCCAGAAAAAAAAAAGAACAAAACCAACAAGACCATTACAATGACGAGAACTTATAATAGAAATGAAAACTAAAATAATGAACTTAAAACATCTCCCCTCTATGCTGGAGAAAAAATTGGTCCATGGTTCCCCACATCCCCTGGCAACATCCTAACTGTATAAAGAGCATTAGTCTGAGGCCTATGGTTGGATCCATGATGTTTGAAGTATCTGATTCCCCACATCCTGGCATTGAAAATCCTTCGATCAAGAGAGTGGTTCCCCTAGAACACACATTTTTTCATATGGGGAATCCTCATGAGATACAAGAGACACCAGGTACCCAACTACCTATGCTTTGGTTCACTAACTGCTGGCACTGTTGAATACTCAACAGATCTGTCAACTTCCTCACCTTCCCCTCCCCATGTATGAACCTTTAGATGAAAGTGGTCTTACAAAAATCCCAATAAATCCTATGTTTCAAAGATTTTAGGACAAATACATTCCAAAAACTCAAACTCAAACCTTCAAACAAACCTAAAACAACATGCAATCTCACAGCTTCAGGAGTTACCGACAATATAAAGACACCTCAACTTCCTCAATCTATTCTAGGAAATCTAATGGACCTCGATCACCATGGAAGATAAAAAAAATATGAGAAGAACTATAAATAGTATTAGACCCACTAGAAACCTTAGGGACCTTTCTGGGAGGAATATTATGAACAACATCAAACGCAAAATAGAGATCAACCTCAACACAAAAATCATCCAAAACAAACAAATTAATCAAAACAACTTTCACATAGGCCAAACATCATAAATCAAAATTAATATCCTCTTTTAAAAAAATCACCATTTTCATTCCAATTTCAAAACTTCCTTCTTCCAAGACCACATTCACAAAACATGAACCCGTATTTAAAAGAAAAACCAAATCCTAAAATCAACTTCCACAGATATCTTTTTAGAAAAACTAATGCATTATTTTGATTTAAAATTCCAACCCATGGAATCCTATGAAGCATCACATGTGTGTTCATACACTTTCTCTTATATCATCCATACACGTCTTCCAATGTGCAATTTTCATACATACCCACACATATACTAACATTCATAAGGAATACCAAGGGTCACACATGCCATTTCATCATCAAACCCAAGGGTTTACCAACTTCTCAATTCACTTTTTTTTAGCCCAATTTTCTTTATCAACCCAAAAACATTTTAAAAAAATCATTTCCATTTCAAAAACTATCTTTATTTTTAAAGCTCACTTACACCCACCAAAACTAAGGAAAAAACAGCTCACACAAAACTACTGAAATGAGGAACTAGTATCGATGCCTAACCCGGTGTCATGGAAGTGGGCCATTCCCTAAGTAAGACACAACACTAAGAGGACCTTGAACCATTCACTCATCCTCCACATGGTTCACTACTCTATGTGAGATCAAAAAATGACATCGGCTCACCTCTATTGTCATTCCTCAATCCAAATCAAAGACAAAAGACTCAATCCTAGACTACCCCTGGCAACTCGAGGATGGAAATGAGAAAGATTTAATGATTCTCTTCCCATACCAAAATCTTGAGTCCCAAAAACCATAATATCTACTCTACCATACACGCAAAATTACAAGGGCCACCTATGATACCATTTTTTTATGAACCAGTTCAAGATCTTATCCAACCGACACCCGACCCGGTCTGAGACATGTCCTGAAGGGAGTTACTGATCCCCATAGGCTGGTAACTAGTTTCAAACATCAAATATAAATCGAGTGGGAATGATTTCATCCCAATAACCAGGATCAAATAAATAAACTAATCAAACTAAGAACGCATCAATAACCAACAACTGAGCATAAATAAATATACAAATGGATCTTGATACGAATACAACTAGATAACAAACTGAAAATGGAATACAAAACTAAAACTGGGCTACGCCAACAAGATCTCCATGTGACCTCTTGGTCACCTCTAACTACAAGACCAAACTCCTCCAACAACAAGCACATGAACCAGAGAAACCTGAACCTATAAAATAGCTCAGGTCTACCAATGCCAAGTGGCATAAGTAGGGTATGAGATTAATAGCTCAGTAGGAAACCACCATGGATTCCTTAAATTTTCTTTCTCAAAAACATTTCATAATCACTAGTTTGAAATACATATATAAGAATAAGTTTTTATCATTTTAATAAACAAAAACTACTCTCTCTTTTCAAAACAACACACGCCTCATCACCATTTTTAAAATGGATGACCATTTTATAACCAAAAACCAAACCAAAATCTAAAAATAGTGATACTAAACCATACTGAAAATAAAAAATCAGTACAAGCTGGAAAAAATACAACAAAAATTAAACAAGCACATACAGATCGTAACCATGGGAATTCCTAAACATCCTTAGAGAAGTACCTAGATGTACTCAATTCAGAACTACCTACTGGTGTATGGTGAAGTTCCCTAGTCAATAAACAACTATCCACCCTAAACTGACCAATCCAATCATGCATTCCACATGGAATCTCATCTAATCTAGGGGGTATTAACCCATCTAATCAGGTTTGATCAGAAACTGTCACTTGACCCTCAAAAATACATTGAGGAACCCATGGTAGAAGTATACTGTGTAAGTAGGAGGCCCTTGCACACATGACTCACCTTATCTATTATCACGGCACTTTCCTAACCCAAACACAAACACCACCTATACGATAATCCATATAGGGAAATACCTCTATAGGGGTTCCCATCATACAATAAGTCATTCAAGGTTCCAACCAGGTCGTCACATCACATGGTCTTAAAAAACATTATTCAAAACTTTCAAAGATTCCAAACGAGAATTTACACTTTTAAAATCACATTTCACTTCCAAAACAACATAAAGTTCCAAACGGGCCTTCAACACTACCAAATCCAATATACTTTAAATTTTATCTAAACCATTTTCTTTAAAACTGCATTAAAATTTTATTTCACATGTGCAATGCCAAATGGGCCTTTACTTTCTGAGACAAAATCTATCTCCAACACTATTTACAAAACCAATATGAAAACATTAAAAAATATCCAAAGGTTCCAAAAAGGATATCATACCATTTATAAACCATCCATCTTTCATAGTACCATTTTAGAAACTGTGGTTTGAAGAAAAATATTGTTTTAAAGTGTCATCTTCATTTTGAATGCACATCCATGTGTGCGCCTTGTGAACCCATCACTACTATAAATATGGGCATTAACAGCACTAAAAATGGGCTTTAACAGCGCTAAAAAAGCGTTGTAAAGCTCGGTGCTGATAAAGGGGGGTACCCTTTATCACCTCTTACTAAGCGATGATAAAGGGGTACTTTATCAGTGCTAAAAATCACTGATAAATGAAACCTTTATCAGCACTAAAAGAGCGCTGATAAAACAACCCTTTATCAGTGCTAAAAGAGTGTTGATAAATGAGTGTTTTTTCAGTTCTCCTTTAGCGCTGATAAACTTTTCCTTTATCATCACTTTTTTAGTGCTGATAAATGTCGTCTCTGCTGCTACCAAAAAATCTGCAGCAGCACACCCGAACACCTGCAAAAAAAATCATCATCTCAATAAGCTAATTAAATAAAGGATACCCATACAAAATTAACTCATAAATCATAAGATAATTAGATCAAGTATACCCATACAACAGGTATACTCGTACACCATTAACACATAATTCATAAGTTAATTAAGTACATAAAGAATTTAATTCAGAATTCTGGGGGTTGGGGGTTGTTCAAGGGTTTGGGGTGGCTGTCCAAGGGGGTAGGGGGTGTCCGAGGGGCTTTCCAGGGGGTGGGCTAGTGTCCAAGGTGTCGGGGGGGGCTATACAAGGGTGGGGGGATTTACAGGGGGTGGGGTGTCTAGAGGGGTGGGGTGTCCAGGGGGTGGATTGGTGTCCAGGGGGGGTGGGGGTGGTCCAGGGGGTGGATTGGTGTTCGGGGGGGGGGGGGGTTTCTAGGGGGTGGGGCTAGTGTCCAAGGTTTTGCGGGGGCTTTATAGAGGGTGGGGGTGTCAAGAGGGGTGGGGGTGTCCAGGGGTGGATTGGTGTCTAGGGGGGTGGGGGCGGTCCAGGGGTGGATTGGTGTCCGGGGGGCTTTCCAGGGGGTGGGATGGTGTCCAAGGTGTCGGGGGGGTTTACAGGGGGTGGGGGTGTCTAGAGGAGTGGGGTTGGATTGGTTTCAGGGGGTTGGGGTGATCCAAGGGGTGGATTGGTGTTCAGGGGGGCTTTCCATGGGGTGGGCTGGTGTCCAAGGTGTCAGGGGGCTTTACAGGGGGTGGGGTGTCCAGAGGGGTGGGGTGTCTGGGGGTCGATTGGTGTCCAGGGGAGGTGGGGCAGTCCACGGGATTGGTGGGGTTGACTCTTACACATCACCAAGGACCCTTGCATCATTCTTATAAAATATCAAGGCAATCTGATTGCGTTTGGTTGGATTTTCATAGGTCAGTTGTTGTTTTCAATTAAAATTGTGTCCATTTTAAACAAAGGAGAGACCCTTTGAGTGCTAGTGGCCACACCGTGCCTCGTATTGAGGCGGGGTTGAATCATACACATCACAAAGGACCCGTGGATCATTATACTAAAAGATCAAGACAATATGAATGCGTTTGGTTGGATTTTCATAGGTCAGTTGTTGTTTTAAATTAAAATTGTGTCCATTTGAAACAAAAGAGAGACCCTTTGAGTGCTAGAAGCCACACCATGCCTCGTATTGAGGCAGGGATTACTCGTACATGTCAAAAAGGACTAGTGTATCATTCTCCTAAAGGATCAACACAATCCGAATGCATTTGGTCGAATTTCCATAGGTCAGTTGCTGTTTTCACTTAAAATCGTGTCCATTTTAAACAAAATAGATACCCTTTGAGTGGTACCGGCCACACCGTGCCTCATATTGAGGCGGGGTTGACTCTTAAAAGTCACCAAGGAACCTTGGATTGTTCTTATAAAAGATCAAGGAAATCTGAATGCGTTGGTCAGATTTTCGTAGGTCAGTTGTTGTTTTCAATTAAAATTGTGTCCATTTTAAACAAGAGAGACCCTTTGAGTGATAGCGGTCACACCGTTCCTCGGATTGAGGCGGGGTTGAATCATACATGTCCCAAATGACCCATGGATCATTCTCCTAAAGGATCAACACAATCCGAATGCATTTGGTCAAATTTTCGTAGGTCAGTTGTTGTTTTCACTTAAAATCTTGTCCATGTTAAACAAAATAGAGACCCTATGAGTGGTACCGGCCACAACGTGCATCATATTGAGGCGGGATTGACTCGTACACGTCACCAAGGACCCTTTTATAATTCTTATAAAATTTCAAGGAAATCCGAATGCGTTTGGTCGGATTTTCGTAGGTCAGTTGTTGTTTTCAATTAAAATTGTGTCCATTTTAAACAAGATAGACCCTTTGAGTGATATCAGTCACACCGTGACTCGGATTGAAGCGGGGTTGACTCATACACATCAAAAAGGACCCGTGTATTGTTCTACTAAATTATCAACACAATCTGAATGCATTTGGTCGAATTTCTGTATGTCAGTTGTTGTTTTCACTTAAAATTGTGTCGCTTTTAAACAAAATAGAGACCCTTTGAGTGGTACCGGCCACCCCGTGCCTCATATTGAGGAGGGGTTGACTCGTACATGTCACCAAGGACCCTTGAATTGTTATTATAAAATATCAAGTCAATCCAAATACGTTTGGTCGGATTTTTGTAAGTCAGTTATTGTTTTCAATTAAAATTGTGTCCATTTTAAACAAGAGAGACCCTTTGAGTGATAGCGGTCACATAGTGCCTCATATTGATGCGGGGTTCACTCATACCCATAAAAAAGGACCCTTGTATCATTATCCTAAGGGATAAACACAATACGAATGCGTTTGGTTGGATTTTCGGTGGTCAGTTGTTGTTTTCACTTAAAATTGTGTCCATTTTAAACAAAATAGAGACCCTTTGAGTGGTACTGGCCATACCGTGCCTTGGATTGAGGCAGGGTTGGCTCTTACATGTCACCAAGGACCCTTGTATCATTCTCCTAAATGATCAAGGCAATCCTAATGTGTTTGGTTGAATTTTCATAGGTCAGTTGTTTTTTTCACTTAAAATCGTGTCCATTTTAAACAAAAGAGACCCTTTGAGTGATAGTGGTCACACCGTGCCTCAGATTGAAGCGGGGTTTACTCTTCCACATCACCAAGGACATGTGGATCGTTATCCTAAAGTATGAACACAATCTGAATGTATTTGGTTGGATTTCCGTTGGTCAGTTGTTGTTTTCACTTAAAATCGTGTCCATTTTAAACAAAAGAGAGACCCTTTGAGTGGTACCAGTCACACCATGCCTCTAATTGAGGCGGGGATGACTTTTACATGTCCAAAATTACCCTTGGATACTTTACCTAAAGGATCAACACAATCCAAATGCGTTTGGTTGAATTTCAGTAGGTCAGTTGTTGTTTTCACTTAAAATTGTGTCCATTTTAAACAAAATAGAGACCCTTTGAGTGGTACCGGCCACATTGTGCCTCATATTGAGGCGGGGTTGACTCTTAAACATCACCAAGGACCCTTGGATCGTTCTTATAAAAGCTCAAGGCAATCCTAATGTGTTTGGTTGGATTTTTGTAGGTCAGTTGTTGTTTTCAATTAAAATTATGTCCATTTTAAACAAGAGAGACCCTTTGAGTGATAGCGGTCACACCATGCCTCAGATTGAGGTGGGGTTGACTCATACATGTAAAAAATGACCCATGGATCATTCTCCTAAAGGATAAACACAATTTGAATGCGTTTGGTCAGATTTTCGTAGGTCAGTTGTTGTTTTCACTTTAAATCGTGTCTATTTTAAACAAAAGAGAGACCCTTTGAGTCGTACCGGCCACACCGTGCCTTTTTATTAAGGCGGGTATGGCTCTTAAATGTCACCAAGGACCCCTGGATTATTATCCTAAAGGATCAAGTCAATCCTATTGCGTTTGGTCAGACTTTCGTAGGTCAGTTGTTGTTTTCACTTAAAATTATGTCCATTTTAAACAAAAGAGAGACCCTTTGAGTGATAGCGATCACACCATGCCTCAGATTGAGGTGGGGTTGACTCTTAAACGTCACCAAGGACCCTTGGATCGTTCTCCTAATAGATCAACACAATCTGAATGCGTTTGTTTGGATTTCCATAGGTCAGTTGTTGTTTTCACTTAAAATCGTGTCAATTTTAAACAAAAGAGAGACCTTTTGAGTGGTAGTGGTCACACCAGACCTTTTATTGAGGCAGTTTTGACTCGTACATGTCAAAAAAGGCTCTTGGATCTTTCTCCTAAGTATAAACACAATCCAAATGCGTTTTTTCATATTTCCATAGGTCAGTAGTTGTTTTCACTGAAAATCGTGTCCATTTTAAACAAAAGAGAGACCCTTTGAGTGGTACTGGACACACCATGCCTCATATTGAGGTGAGGTTGACTTTTACACTTCACCAAGGACCCGTGGATCGATATTATAAAAGATAAAGTCAATATGAATGTGTTTGGTTGGATTTTCATAGGTCGGTTTTTGTTTTCAATTAAAATTGTGTCCATTTTAAACAAGATAGACCCTTTGAGTGGTATCGTCCACACCGTGCCTCATATTGATGTGGGGTTAACTCATACACATCAAAAAGGACCCTTGGATTGTTCTCCTAAAGGATCCACACAATCCGAATGCGTTTGGTCAGATTTCCATAGGTTAGTTGTTGTTTTCACTTAAAATCGTGTCCATTTTAAACAAAATAGAGACCCATTGAGTGGTACCTGCCACACCATGCCTTGGATTGAGGCTAGGTTGGCTCTTACACATCACCAAGGACCCTTGGATCATTCTCATAAATGATAAAGGCAATCTGAATGCGTTTGGTCAGATTTTCGTAGGTCAGTTGTTGTTTTCACTTAAAATCGTGTCAATTTTAAACAAAAGAGAGAACCTTTGAGTGATAGAGGTCACACCATGCCATGTATTAAGGCGGGGTTGACTCTTACATGTCACTAAGAACCCATGTATCGTTCTCCAAAATGATCAACACAATCTGAATGCTTTTGGTCGGATTTCCATAGGCCAGTTGTTGTTTTCACTTAAAATCATGTCCATTTTAAACAATAGAGAGACCCTTTGAGTGGTATAGGTCACACTGTGCCTTGTATTGATTCAGTATTGACTCTTACACATCACAAATGACCCTTATATAATTCTCCTAAAGTATCAACACGATCCTAATGCGTTTGGTTGAATTTCCGTAGGTCATTTGTTGTTTTCACTTAAAATCATGTCCATTTTAAACAAAATAGAGACCCTTTGAGTGGTACCAGCCACACCATTCCTCATATTGAGGTGGGGTTGACTCTTACATGCCAACAAGGACCCTTGTATCTTTCTTATAAAAGATCAAGTCAATCCTAATGCATTTGGTCATATTTTCTTAGGTCAGTTGTTGTTTTCAATTAAATTGTGTCCATTTTAAACAAGAGAGACCCTTTGAGTGATAGCGGTCACACCGTGCCTTGGATTGAGGCGGGGTTGACTCATACACTTCAAAAAGGACACGTGTATCATTCTCCTAAAGTATCAACGCAATCCGAATGCGTTTGGTCGGATTTCCGTAGGTCAGTTGTTCTTTTCACTTAAAATCGTGTCCATTTTAAACAAAAGAGAGACCCTTTGAGTGGTACCGGCCACACCATGCCTCAGATTGAGACAGGGATGGCTCGTAAACATCACCAAGGACCCTTGGATAGTTCTCCTAAAGTATCAAGGAAATAATAATGCGTTGGGTCAGATTTCCATAGGTCAGTTGTTGTTTTCACTTAAAATCGTGTCCATTTTAAACAAAAGAGAGACCCTTTGAGTGGTAGCGGTCACATCGTGCCTTGGATTGAGGCAGGGTTGACTCATACATGTCACAAAGGACCCGTGGATCATTATCATAAAGTATAAACACAATATTAATCCATTTGGTCGGATTTCCGTAGGTCACTTATTGTTTTCACTTAAAATCGTGTCCATTTTAAACAAAAGAGAGACCCTTTGAGTTGTACCGGCCACACCGTGCCTCGGATTGAGGAGGGGATGACTCTTACATGTCACCAAGGACCCTTGTATCATTCTTATAAATGATAAAGGTAATCCTAATGTGTTTGGTCGGATTTTTGTAGGTCAGTTATTGTTTTCAATTAAAATTGTGTCCATTTTAAACAGAAGAGAGACCCTTTGAGTGGTACCGACCACATCGTGCCTCGGATTGAGGAGGGGTTGACTCGTACACATCACAAAGGACCCGTGGATTGTTCTCCTAAAGTATCAACTCAATCCTAATATGTTTGGTTGGATTTTCGTAGGTCAGTTGTTGTTTTCACTTAAAATCGTGTCCATTTTAAACAAAAGAGAGACCCTTTGAGTGGTTCAGCATTCTTGCATGTTGCTAGTGCATATCATCTGTTAAAATGGGAAAATGACTCATTGGAGAAAGTATGTTTTATTTAATAACAATTAAAATTTTCCTACAAACATTTACATACAACAATGTTTCATCTTTTGATGCCCTTAACCCCTCTCAAAAATGACCACCAATTGTACATGTCCCCAAGTCAGATCTTCATTGTATTTTTGTACAATCTTCCATCAGGTATGCGGCCCACTCATTTCTGAACACATCTATGTCAATCGGCATGCGTTTCTGAGTGAAAACTCCAATGTAGCTTCTAAACATAGCCTTGTTGGGATTCACATGTTGGCCTCGTGCATTCCATCCGACTTCAAATTTGATGCCTTTGCTTTTCACCTTAAGAATTTTGGCTAACACCGTCAAACTACGATGCACCTGTGTTTTATGCGATGTCAGTCCTTCATTCCCGACCATTTCATCAATATCAAAATCGTCTATATGTTCATCTGGAATGATATAAACGGCATGTGATGATGGTTGTTGGACCTCAACATTAGGAGCAGCAGGAGCCGCAACAGCAGGAACAGCAGCAACTGCAGTAGGAGCAGCAAGAGCCGCAGTAGGAGGAGCAGCAGGAGCAACAGGAGTCGCAGCAGCATCAACAGTAGCAGCAGCATGAGCTGCAGGAGCAGCAATAGCTGCAGCAGGAGTAGTAGGAGCCGTATCAGGAGGAGCAACAGGAGCCGCAGCCGGAGCAACAGCAGCAGCAGCATGAGCTGTAAGAGCAGCAGGAGCAGCAACAGCCACAGTAGTAGCAGCTTGAGAGACTTGTTCAGCCTCAAGGTTAGGAGCATCAGAATGTGCAGAAGTCATTATCTGCAAAAGTGGTTGAATAGTTAATTCAGATTACATAAATTCAGTAATGATAAGATAATAACATGAGATAACAAGATCTATATTACAAAAAAAATATAACATGTTTACTGAACTATCTTTATTTTTTTCAAAGGTTGAAGGGATTTTACACCTCTATCAACTATCCAAATCCATTCATTGTGGCCTCCTCTAACATACAAAACATCATCTGCATTGGGAATTCTCCGAAATGATTGTGAAGTACCACTAAAATGATCATCCTCAACTGAATTTTCATTGGATCCTTTAGTAGTTTTGGACGATAACAGAATAATCGACCACTTTCAGTTTGTGGGATCTGGAACATAAAAAACTTGTACCGCTTGTGATGCCATTATAAACTGTTCATCTTTGTACCCTTCTTTACTAAAATCAACTTTCAAAAATCCCCATTCATCTATTTTAACACCACTGTTGTTATCAAACCATTTTCATTGAAAAATCGGCAATTGGAATGTCGTATAATTCAACTCCCATATTAGTTTGATAATGCCAAAGTATGACATATTTGCATAAATTGGATTTCTGTCCTTACTACCAGAAACATACATCGCTTCATCCACTAGTGTAACTCCACTATTTTTCATGTTACTATCTTCATCATGTTCATCTGTATAGAATGTATAACCATTAATTACATAACCACTGTAAGATAATACATACACACTTGGTCCAGCGGCTAGCCATTGAAGTCGTTCTGAAATTGAATTCAGATTTTCATCCAACTTCTTAAAAATATGGTCCTAAAACCATCCTATAAACGGGTGATTATGTGTATCTGATAACCATTTTTCATCCCTTGATGGATTAAACTACCTAACAATGTCTTTGTGAGTTTCAATATATGAAGCAACCTCCCAACTGTTATGCAAAAAATAAAGATGAGCATGCTCCCGATCTGTAATACTGATTGTCACAACTTCTCTTCCATAAATTCCCTCACCCTCAATACGTCTAGTGTGACGAGATTTAGGGAGACCAATGCTTTCCACATCAGATAGGTATTCAGTATAAAATTCAATGGATTCCTCAACGATATATCGCTTCACTATACAACCCTCTGGCCGACTTCGATTTTTGACATACCCTTTCAAAATATTCATATACCGTTCAACAGGATACATACATCTATAGTGCACAGGACCACAAAGTCGAATCTCTCTCACCAAGTGAATCATCAAATGAACCATCATATCAAAGAATGTTGGCGGGAAGAAAATTTCTAATTCACATAATATGATGAAAATTTCTTTTTCCATAGCTGGAAATTTCCCCGGGTCTAAAACTCTTCTACATATAGCTTTGAAAAATAAACAAAGTTTGGTTAACATATGACGAACATTCTTGGGAAAAATGCAATGTAAAGCTATAGGAATAAGATCTTGCATAAAAACATGGAAATAGTGTGATTTCAAACCTTTTAACTTCAAATCATTCATTGACACAATGTTCTTGATATTTTATGAGTACCCCTCTGGAACCTTTATATCATTGAAGAAGTTGCAAAACTGATATCTCTCTGCCCTAGAAAGAGTATAACCAACTGGAGGAAGAAACATTCGATTTTCACCCTTCACGGGAGCCAACTCTTCTCGTATTCCCATGTAAACCTTACCTAACCTTGCCTTAATTCCATCTTTTTTTTTACAGGGGAATTTAGAAACGTTCTGATAACACTATCACATATATTTTTTCCACATGCATCACATCAAGAAAATGCCTGACGTACAATCAATTCTAGTATGGTAATTCAAAAAAAACTGATCTCTTTTTCCAACTGATTTTCATAAGGTTTTTCGAAAATGGTTTACCAAAAACAGTGTTCAGATATTTTACTTTCTCAAACAGCTGATCACCTGTTAGTGAAGATAGTGTTGCACATTTTTCTGAACTTCCATTGAATGATGTCATCCAATATCGGTACTTATGTCGAAGAGTTAGAAATCTATGATGTCCTAGAAACACAGATTTTGATGAATGTTTCAACCTAATTGATTCTGTATCTTCTTCGCACACGGGACACCCTTGAGTTCCTTTAATGCTATAGCCTGAAAAATTTCTATAAGTAGGGAAATCATTTATTGTCCCATACAACATCGCTCTCAGCGTGAAGTATTCATTTCTATAAGCATCATACAACATTACACCTGAGTCCCCCAATAACTTCAAATCCTCGATCAAAGGATCCAGATAAACATCAATATCATTACCTGGTTGTTTTGGTCCTAATATAAGAATAGATAACATGATGAATTTCCACTTCATGCATAACCAGGGTGGCAAGTTATAATTTACCAACATAACAGGCCATGTACTATGAGTGCTGGTTTGAAAACCAAAAGGATTCACTCCATCTGTAGATAACGCAAGACGAAGGTTTCTCGGCTCTTTTCCAAATTCAGGATACTCATGATCAATTTTATTCCATTGAGGAGATTTGGTCAGATGATGTAATAACCCATCTTTATTTCTTTTATCTGCATTCCATGACAATTGTCTTGCAGTTTCTTCACTTCCATATAGACGCCTAAACCTTGGAATGATTGGAAAGTGCCATAAAGATTTCGTAGGATTGGATTTATCTTTCTTGTATCGAGAATAACCACACTTTGGGAATTATGTAAGTGATTTTTTATCCTTGATAAACAATATACAATCTTTCAGGCAGGCATGTATTCTTTCAAAAATCATTCCCATCGAGCGTAGCATTCATCTAGCTTCATATGTCTGACATGGGAGCCCATTATCTTCTGGGAGCATGTCATTCAAGAGAGAATGTAGTTACGTAAAACTTACATCACTCCATCCATTTCCTGCTTTCAATTTATACAACTTTAGTACAGCTGAAAATGTCGTATACTTAGTGAAAGCAGCATACAATGGCGTCTTTGCACAACTCTTTAACTTCTCAAACAATTTTGTGAAATCACGGAGTTCATCTTGAATTGTATTTGTCATTTCCTCAATACGATCTTCATCATCATTGACATCTATAATCACATCCTCTATATGGTATTCTTCATTATCCATATTTGTATTCATATCTGACAATCCATAAAATGCAGTTTTATCCCATCCAGTAGCTACATTCACTTTTTCTCTGTGTTTATTCCAACATTTATAACTCCGATATATTCCGTGACATATCAAATGTTCTTCCAACTCCTCTAGAGTAAGTAGTCTAGAATAACAACAACATAAACACAGACAAAGGATTTGAGAAGGATCCTTTGCGTTATCCTTTTCAAACTTGATGAACTCTTTCACTCCGTTCTCGTACTCTATTGTTAAACGATTAGCATCCATCCAATATTTATTCATCTTCGTCCTATTTGAATCTCAAATATTAGTGTTTATGGTTCAAGTACACAAAAAAAGAATTCCAAATACAGTATAAGATAACCACTTACTTATAAAAATAGTGATTAATAGAGCCTAACCATTAGTATTTATTCATCTTCATTAAATATAATTACTTTAGATTCATTATAGTTTCCTCAAATCACCCCAGACCAAACACAAGAATAATCAAGAATGATACATCTACCATGCCTAGGTCTCTACTCTAAATTCAATATAATCATGCCTAAGTAACCATATGTCCACACATACACATGTCACAAACACATAAAAAACCATATCCACATCAGAACCAAAGTACCAATATGGATTTCAATCAGGTTACTCGACTCAAGTGGTGGTGTGTAAGAAATAATAAGAAAATATAATAAGTATATAGTCACACATAAATCATAGTAACATGTACCAATATGGTAGCTTAGTATTTACATATTTCCAACATCACATACTTTCAAAATCAAAAAGACGGAAGATATATAAAAACTGACTTAAATGAACAATGTATATAAAACTCTAATATAAATTCGTTGGCATAAACAAAATAGTTCTATAATCAATGTCATGTAATAAAAAAAATTATATCATAGTAACATGTATCAAACCCTATGGTATGTTAGTTTATAGTAATATGATCCTCACACAACTCAATCAATGATCTTGGCTCAATGTGTGAACACATCCAATGACTCAGGTCATCGGGACTCAAATTCCCATTGGGGAAAAATTCATGTCATAGTATGTTTAAGTTAGTACTTTCATCATAAATCTAGTGCTAGGAGATTATATCCTAACATTATTATCCAAATTACCACTAAATACCCCGACTTCATGTACTTCAAATCAAATAATCAACCAAACATGGGAAAATCAATCATTACAAATAATTTCATTTATTACATTCAAATACCCAATTTTAGTTTTCAACATGAATTTTCATTTCAAAACCAAATCATAGGTTTTCATAAAATCTATTCCCTTTTCAAATCATATTATATTCTAATCATTTTTTTTGAAATCAAGGCTAATTATTTTATAAAATATTCCCACTAAAATATATATTTTATCAAATCATTCCATGACACAAAAAACAACTAAGAAGGGGATTTATTTCAAAAATACATGCCTCTAAAATCACAAATAAAATCTACTTTAATTCAAACCATATTAAATTATTTTTATAATTCATATTGAATAAATCAAGAAAAAAAGTTTCAATTGTTTGGAAGAAACATTGTAGAACCACCTGCCTTTAATTAGTGATCAACCCAACTTAACACCCATAATGGGATCTGTCAATGAATAATGAAGGTGTAGGAGATCAAGTAGTCTAACCTATAATCAAGATTCATAAAAAATAAAATTAGATTCACTAAAGAGATTATGATCTATCACTCTATAAGGAATATATAAGAGGACATAGAGGATTTCCACTCGATGAGAGATCCCCTTATCAGAGAGAAACCAAATGCATCCACTAGAGCTTCTATCTGAGAAGAAGGGAGTTTGGAGGAGTTAAAATGACTCTTCTAAGCCTTAAAGAATCAATATTTCAAATGAGAGTTGTGTAGGTGAAAAAAGAATATAAAATGGGGCTCATGGAATTTAAGACTATAAAAAAAGATACCACGTTGCAACCTCTCATGGACACGGTATAGAAAGAATTTAGACAACCATACTATGGTGTAGACTTCTTGTCATGAACTAGGACAGGTTTCCATCCCACTTGACACCTGACCCAACTCGTGAGAAGGTACAAAGGGAATTACCAATCCCCATGTGTTGTAACTAGTGCCTAGTCATTGAGTAACACCTTTGGGAATGGTTTTTTCATGTAAAAAACCATAAATATTAAATAATAATCAAACACCATATCATAACCAAATTTCACAATATAATAGACCAAAATATAACACTGCAATAGGAGATAAGCATTTAACAATTTCAACCAAAACCAAAATAACAAAAAAAGGTAAGCAAACCAACAATACAACCAAGCCTCCATGAAACATGAGGGTCAACATCCCCATTCTACAACAAATAACAGTCACCAAAAGGGGAACTACTAGCACATATATCCACCATCACCACCAAGGGAACCTTGCCTTTAACTGGGTAAAACATAATAAGGTATACATAAACCTGAGGGTGTATATAAGGTGTGAGCCAACATACCTAGTAGGAAACAACAAAAATAGATTCCATGTAATGACATTATGATAAACATTAACATGTTATTTTTTAAGAAAAAGGAAGATACAATTTGAATAAAACATTCTTTGAAATAAAAGAGAAAGTAAAAGTGACAAGATAATGGTAAGAATAGTATGAGAACTATAGAAAATCTCTAAGGTATTAGGTTTACTAGGGTCCTAGGATCCTCGTACTCTTGGTGATCACATCTCTTAGACATGGATGTCCTATTTGAGCCTCCAATCCCTAGAACGTGAATGTTTAGTTAGTGTTGTAATGTATATCCTTATTAAGGAGACCAATCATCGGCCTGACTAATTCACCTAATATACTAGACCTAGTCTACCCACCTAGATAACTAGGATTCCATTGTGCTCAATTCCACCCCCTATATAAAATTATATCTATTTTATAAAATCACACTTCCAATAATATAAACACACATGACAAACAACCATTTACAATAGTCAAATCAGTATCAAACCCTTACGCACAACAAAAAAATTAGAAAAAATGTTTCTCACAACCCATAAAATTTATAAAACCATTTTAGAACCAAATAAATCATATTAAACACATAAAACAATGTCAAATAATGGAACAACCTACCTATTTCTTGATTTCTTCACAAAACCAGAATGAAACCACCAACTGAACTAAGGAAAGGCCCTAAGGATGCAATTAAACACCATAACCATAAATATTTAACCCAAATAAATGAGATTAAACCCAACCTAGGT
Organism: Viscum album; assembly: GCA_963277665.1. Taxonomy (NCBI): domain Eukaryota; kingdom Viridiplantae; phylum Streptophyta; class Magnoliopsida; order Santalales; family Viscaceae; genus Viscum; species Viscum album. The sequence goes on along the minus strand of OY728134.1, from coordinate 624,690,077 downwards.
CAAAACCCTTTATATAGAAAAATAACCCAAGAGAGAAAAAAGTAGTGACCAAGAAAGGATAATAAAAGAGAATATGAGATTCTTACATAGATATTCCTTGTAGATAAAATGCCAGATCACCCTAAAAATAGAGCCCAAGGGAAGAGAGAAAGGGAGGGAGTTTCACCTTGGGATAGAGGGTCAAATGGGATGATTCAATGAATAGAGGACCACTACGAAAAAATTAAAATGAATAGATAACCAATATTCTCAAGAACCCTTAATGTATATCCTCCAAGAACACCATACATCTCTAAATGACACGTCGACATCACTATGAAGAGAGAAAATCCCTATAATGTCCAGAGACCTAGCATAGGTCACCCAACCATTTCAATTTTCACTAAAATGGTGGGACATAAGATGGAAATATACTAAGAACACATCCCTTCACCCAAATAAGAGACTATAACCACTAACCATGAATAACCACTAAGAGCATATTTCGAAACCTAAGGAAAGGTACACCCAAAACATACCAATGAATCCAAATGAAATAAAACAATCAATATCCATCAATGATTCAACCAACAACAAGAACAATATTAAAAAATATTTGGAAAACATGCCTTAAAGGGAGGTTTGGAAAACCGAAGAGGGCGTTGTGGGCGGCAGAGGTCCGACAAACCTAAGAGGGTGTTGCGGGCGGCAGAGGTCCAGCAATGAGAAGCGAGGACGACAGAGGTCCGGAAACGAGAAGCGAGGGAGGCGGAGGTCCGGCAACGAGAAGCGAGGGCGGTGGAGGTCTGGCAACGAGAAGCGAGGGCGGTGGAGGTCCAACAACGCAGACTTAGTGGGTGGCAGAGGGGATTCGTAGGGTTCCAGTAACACGAGAGCTTTAGGTCGCGATAAAACGAGGGCATTGTGCGACTGACTTTATAAAAAATGTACTAAGGTTTTATCAGAACTAACAAAGCACTGATAAAGACTACCTTTATCAGCACTAACATTTTAACGCTGAAAAGGGTATCCTTTATCAGCGCTAAAATTTTAGCGCTGATACAGGGTAACCTTTATCAGTGCTTTTTCTTAGCATTGATATAAGGCGGCGGTTCCCTTGCCCATTTTTGTAGTAGTGCATGGACGTGTCAAAATCTAATGGAACTTTCATTAAAACCCAAAATAGCATACAAGGACCCTTTTAGAAAAGTTTCCATTCTTAAAAACACCAACAAAAAACCATAAATATGCATCACACTATAAAAGCCACCAATTTTCCCACACAGTTCTCAAATCACAACCCAATCCCATTACTAAACACAACCAAAGGAAAAAAACCACCCAAATCTCCCATATTTCACTTTAAAAGAAAATTTTTCATTTTATCAAACACCTTGAATACATATAAATTTAGTTTTACCCAAGAAAACCCTTTTTAAAACCAATTGACATTTCATCAAACACATTCTGTGCATACTTTTATAATAATAATAAAAGAAACCCTTGGAAATCCATTTTTACCAAATCCTATCAACATGAAGCCACTATAATAAATCAAACCAACATATCACAAGTATGAAAAACAAATTTATAAATTATTTGAATGAAACTAGGAAAGATCAAGCATTAATAGAGTATTCTGGAAAGGAAAATAATGGAAACACATACCTCAATGAAGTGAAGATGTAATGAAACTTCAATGGTAGGAAGAAAAAAGCCTCACAGACCAACCATACACCCTAGAATCCAAATAAAGACAACACACAGATCAACCCTAACATCTAGGGTTCATCCAAAAAAGAACCAATCCATGATAGAACCATGGAATGAGAGAGACGGAATAGGAGAAGAAGAATGGGGAATATTTGATGAAGAAACCATGAAGAACCACTAACCTTTGGTGATAAATCTCCCAAAAAGTAAAATGAAGGATAATGAAGGGCGGATCCCTATAGTCTATACACAACATGTAGGGCTTCAAATGGGAGGTGGAATCAATTAAATAATATTTTTAACATAAATGTTATTTAGGATGTAATGGGTTGCGCACATTATTTTGTAAACTATGATCAAACTGTGCGAATGCTATTAGAAAAGTTCTACAACCTGGGGGTTTAGGTTGCAAGGTTTGGGAGAATCGTGCTCAAACCGCGTGACATTAAAAATTAAGAAAAAAACCTCAAATGACACCCTGAACACTAGGAGATTCCACCCAAATATCCTTGAATGATTTAAACATAATGTAGTGGAATCGTGGGTGTCACAACCCCCCCCCCCCCCCCCACCATGCCACTTTCTCCCAATACCATTAACAATAACCAATAATGGGGCTAGAAGAAAGCCAAAACCACCAAACCACAAATAATTTTTGGTTCACTCATCTTGAAACTCAAACAAAATATCCAACATCAAGAAATAAATAAAAATAAATGAAAAACATGGTAGTGTGTGACATTAATTATATCATCTTGTGATAAATAATCACATGACAACAAACACACATGAAATCACGAAATACAAAACAATGCACAATAGTATTACATGGTTTAAACTTTAATCATATATACATGGGAGAACAAAAGCATAAATTTCATTAAATGAGGAGAAACATCAAGGTCACAAGAATTACCATCTTCTAGAACTCTACCCATATCACCGAAATATGTTCCAGTAACATCGTTCGGTCATCACATCTTCTAGTTCCCTCCTTCTAGTCTCTTCCCTTATAGTTATCAGACTCCTCATTGGCTCTAGTTTCTTCAACTCTTTGTGTGTTCCTAGGTTGGCTTCTCTAAAAGTGGAGCAACCTCCTCCTTGGTCAAGCATTTTCAGTTCTCATCAATCATACTCAAAAAATTTCATCACATCCATTTATATATACACCAAGTCCATATCTCTAATAAATTCATCCAGCAATAATTTTTCAATCCATTAATATTTATATTTAGCTCTCCAATAATGTTGGGATAAAATCCTCTATTAATGTTGAGATATATCTCTCCATTAATAATTTTATCACTCTCTAATAAATGGGTTAGGCCCAAATCAATTCTGACTTGAGAATATTTTGCATAGGTTGAGACCAACAATATCCCACTTAAAGACTATCCTCATGCTCACACCCATGTCAAAACTGGTCTCACTTACATTCAACATTCTTAGGTAGCACCTACATGGTTCTCCACTCCATGATGCATCAATTGTATAGGATCCCACTAAATTAGTTCCTCCTTAGTCTTTTGGAAATATGAGATGATCATTCCATAGTCTATGTGAAACTCATCTGAATGCCTCCAAGGAAAATTTCTCCAAAGAAATCAGGTGTGATTTTTCATCCTTTACTTTCTTTGAAATTTCCAACAATAAGTTACGTCATGCACCATGTCCATGTACTTACTCTATTGTTCTTACATGAATTTCTGAATACTCCTCTACTGATCTTATACACCACCCAATAGATTTTTGGTACACAAAACTCTAGTGACACTATCATAACCGACCTTCATCCAATAATCATAGCTTATGAAAAGTCCGATGTCATTGACATGATGAAAACAAACTAAAACTTACTTCATTGCAGCCATGATAATAGGGTCCTTTTCTCCCACTGATTCCAGCCTACTTCTAACTCTTTGAGATCCCACTTTTATCATAGAAGGTCCTTTCGTTTCTCTTTTGATCCTCCAAAATATTTGTGACATGGAGTCAAAAGCTGTAATATCCATTCTCCATCTGCAATGTCTTACAGAATAGGGGCACCAGTTGAATATTCCATCTACATGAACTGAAAACCAACATCTTCATTTGACATTTCCTTCTAGGAACCCAATTCATTTTTTACTTGAATTCAACTTCCAAAATTATTCAAGAGTTCTTATTATCATTTTATTCTAGTTATCTTACCTTCCAGAATTTTAGTAGCCTTCCACAAAGCTCCAAATGTAACCCAATGAATAGAATACATCGCATGAAACCTACAACTAAGAATAATTTTAATATTCCTGAAACATCTTTGATACCACTTCCATCTTCTGGTGACATTATTCGAGATGCTTGATAGACCACCTAACCTGAGGAACCACATAATTCTTCTACCAAGATCATATTATCACTAACAACAGGACATAACTCATGACTCATATTGGTCAATTAGATTTTTGATATCCTAGAGACTTCTATGGTACAAACTCTATCTTTCGATAATGTCCTCTAAGTCCTTGATAAAATACTCCACCAGATTCCTTCAATAATTTTCTGTAAACAAAAAATTCAACCAATTCCTTTGATACTATGTTTTTGGGATTGAGGCCTAAAGAAACAAACCTAGAACATTTCTCTGGAATATCCCCCATGAAATTGGTGTTTGGAACTGGGAGGTCCTAGAACCCCTTCCACCACACCAATTCATACTTGAATATGGTTCTGGTCCTCCCAATGTCTTTATTCTATCAAATTGCAATGAATTATTGCACAAAAAATAAACACACATGCAAGAAAAAATTAAAAAACATAACATGATTATGCAGTTCATACATTTATCCTATATCCATGGGATAGTAGCATCATAAATTTCATTCAATGAAGAGAAACATATAGGTTACAAGAATTACCATCTTCTGGAACTCTACCTAGATCACCGGAAGTTGTGCCATCGACATAGTTAGGTTGTTTCATCTTCTAGATCCCTCCATCTGGTCTCTTCCATTGTGGGTCTTGAAATTCACCTTTTGATCTTTTTCCTTTGGATCTTTTTATGATCCCAGATTTTATTCCCTGAAAGGGGAGCCACCTCCGCCTTTTTCAGACCTTGTTATAACTCATCAGTTATACTCAAGAAATTCCACTTCATCTATTTATATAGACACCAAGCCTATATCTATAAAAAATTCATCCAGCATTGATTTTTCATTCTTTATTATAGATAATTAACTCTCCATTAATATTTAGAGAAAATACTCTATTAATGTTGAGATAAATCTCTACATTAATAATTTTATCTCTCTCCAACAAATGGGATGGACCCAATTCAATTCGGACTTGTGAATCATTTTTGCAGGTTGATTCCAACAATTCTGGTGTTAGTGTGCTCAAAGGGTTATGAAAATATGATCTCTCTAAATGATTTGGTCACATAGTATATTGAAATCTCTATAAATGATTCCAAGTCATATCATAAATTTCATAAATTTTATGGTAGTGTGTGCAGGAAGATATTTAGAATATTATACATGAAATTCATATAGATAGTTTAAATAGGAAATTACATCTGCTTCACCGTATTCTCATGAACTTATTATATGGGGGGTTGGACTATCAAACTCTCCAAACCAAATAAAATAAATCATTCATGAATGGTGGAAAGAGTAGATATCCCAACTATGCCTTTATCGGGTAAAATCAGTGGCACATTCCATGAATCTTAGGGAATATTCCCTTCATAAATCCACCCAACATGCGATTTTGGAGGATGAGAAGCAATAACCCATATTTGAATGTATGGTCATAGTGTACTAAATTCATTTATAGTTGACCATATTTGACAAATAAATTAAAGATCAATAGAAGCTGGTCAAGGAAAATGAAATGGTGGGGATGGATTTTGTTACCAGAGTGGAAAGATTATTCCTTACTAAGGAAGCTAGAGTTGCAGAGCTATATGAAATCTAATTCAACATCAATGAATTAATAATATCATTCGATGAAATATAATCTTCTCTAGAGAGTAGTCTATAATACACCACTTATTGTAGTTCATTATCCTTTTTTAATTTTAGAGAGACTGATTTATGGATGATCTTATTTTTTTAATGAATTGAAATATATTTTATTTTAAATCATTTAAAATTCATTAAATCTTGAGTTTTCTCAACTATCGATTTGGGGTAATCGGTAAAACCTAAAAAGAGTAATATCATGATAACTAAATCCAATTGAACATTGTATAGGGAATAGATTAGGTAAATCATAACTCCAATACACTTATGTAAATGATTATTTAAATGAATCCAATTCATTTTAAACATGAACCCTTGGACAAATATATTCTAGCTAAATATGGCAGAAAATATACCATTACCATAAGCCGAGGAAAGTTCAAGAGACAAAATACCATTAGATTTGGTTTCCTCCTAATCATGTTCACTTGAATGGATATAGGTGAGATGAAAAGAACATATGTTTTCATCATAATACAATGTTATCTCAATTGGATATGAGGTATGACTTCCTCCTGGACCTATGCTCTTAGATAGATATTGGAAGACCATATACGGAAGCATATATTATATCAACGTAATATAACGTTAGTCTATTTGGATATGAGGTATTAAATGACTCAATATAATCAAAGTCAAAAGGGGGGGTTTGGAATGAGGATAAAAGTGTTCAAAAGGGATTAATTTCCATAAAATTAAACTTCCACACATTTTTCATGGATTTTTTGAATCTATAAGAAAGGAATTGAAGGGTGCTCTATTTTTTTCATAGATTGAGGGACCTAGAAAGAATGGATTGAATTTTTCTTCAGTTTATATTGGAAGCCAAGATATTTATATATTTTTATTTCATTTTATCCCTAATGTTTTCCAAATCCACTTATGGAGGAGTCTTAGCGGGTAAGTATAACGACCCAAAGTTTCATTAATGGAAAATCTCTCTTGATCCAATTAAATTTCTCTTTATGAAAAATGTTTTTATAAGATGTCAACTTCTTTGTTTTTATGTTAATAATTTTTTACCGTTGTTAATATAGCCGTTGAACAGTGATCACATGATTAGTATAAATATAAGGCTTTAACGAACCTAATTTTTTACTCAGACAAAGGAAGCGATGGCCTCATCCAGTAGAATTGCCCCAAACGAAGCCCATTTGTCAGAGCTCAGAAAAGAGGTGGCATCTTTGGGATTAGACCTTGACCAAGACCAAGATGAGCTTCATTATGTCAAGCTCGAATGTGACAGTCTACGGAAAAAGTGGAAGTTGATTGAAATTACCACTCGAGCGATGTTATCTGAGCCACCCCAAGAGTCTGTCACCATTGCACACCTTACCCTTAGGTCTTATGCGGCTGTTTTAAGGGGTTATGTAACAAATAAGTAGTACTATTTTCATGTACATTATTTTTGTATATAATAATGAATATGATTTCTAGTCATTTTTGATACATTGTAAATAGTTTTTAAAGTACAAATGGTGTTTTTAGTTATTATTTAATTAAGAAATCTATTTTATTAAATTAAGGGATTTTTGAATTAAATAATTTTTTAACAAAATAATATTATTATTATTAAATTAATTTTTATTAAATAAAAATTATCTTATAATTTTATGAATGCAATTAAAATTTTTATTAAGGTTTGAAATCCATTTCTGTCAAAACCCGTGAATTTTTATAAATGTCGGTTTTTATTTTAAAAGTGAAAATTCACGTTTTTAGAAAATTATTTAAATAAAATAAATGTTATTTTTGGAATCAGGACATCGAAATTATCCAACGTTGAATTTTTCATAATTTTCTGAGACAGTCAAATTTTTGGGTAAAAATTAAATACCATTTAAATATATAATGTGTTTTATGGCATCATACTGACCCAATCGTGATGTAATAAAATACCATAATCATTATGTTCGGCCAATATATGTTTTATCATTAATATAATGAGGTTTTGGGTTTGTTTTAATTACTTTTCAAAGAATTAATGAACCCCTCAAGACTTATTCAACACTTTGCCCTTTTAAATTAATTTCCATGGGAGTGTGACTCACCTCCACAAAAGCAACCTTATTATTTTAATAAGTTCGGACCTCGGCCTTGTAAAATATTGTTTTCCTCTTTCCTTTTCCAGAAACCATGGGAAAAACCATGGGATGGTTTGTGGTTTGGATTAGTTTAATATAAGGGGTCCCGAACCTAAATAATAAAGAATTCTCTCACCTTTCCTGTATAAACCCACCCAAGCTCCCCCTTCCTCCTCACTAAAATCCTTTGGAGTTCATACCACCTCTGCCCTACTCTCTCTAGAATCCTCCCAAGGTTCCCCAAGCTCCCAATAAGCCTCTCACAAGCCTCTCTCTAGCCTTTGGAAGCACACTTCCATGTAAGGGTTTTTTCTTCCTTTCTCATTTTTGTTAATTTTCTTTAAGTTGTATTTCCCTTTTAATTTCAATTATGAATGTTGGGGTATGGTTTCTCACCTTCCTCATACTGTCCTCTTATTGTTTTAATGATGAGAGACCCCTTTATCTCTCATTAAATTCCTCCCATGTACACCCGTTACTATGCCGAAATTCCGAAAGGAACTTCTCTCTCTTCTTTTACATTCAAGCAATACTTTTGTATCATGAATCTTAATTCCTTTTCAATTGTTGGGACATGAATCTATATGAACTCCTTACTGTCCATTACATTTAAATATTATGAGGAACCCCTTTCTCTCTCATCAACCTTTTTTTATGAATTCTTATGTCACGCCGTTACGCTGCCGAAATCGCACCGATTTTCTAAGCCAATGCCATTGTGTAGTGAATACCATGCCCATTTCTCCATCAAGGGTATTCACCTTTATGCACATTTACTTATTAATTATAAAGTTTCATGTATGAATTCCACATTCCTTTATCATGGAATAAATTATTATGTTTTATGAATCTATGTTTTATGATCCATGTGGCACACTTATGCATGAAATGAAATGTTTAAGAGGGGTGTGACCTTATAGCGCTCCAATGCATTGGGTAAAGTATAGTATCATGATACGTCATGTGAAATGAGTGTTGAATCATGCTAATTCAAGTGCAACGAGGTTTTACTCGTGCTTCATGTGCAATGAGGGTTTACTCATGCTCCATGTGCAATGATCATTGGCTCATGCTAATTCAATGTTAAGTGTTGTTGCCACATTTCCATGTTATGATTATCATGCTTTATCATTACTTTATGTTCATGTTTATATGATGATCTATTGACATGCCTATTGCCTAACATGTATTTTACTCCTCATGTTATTCCATGTGTACTCCCTTACTGGGCTTTATAGCTCACCCTTTTCTTATGCATGTCCTCAGGTTATCCCATGCAATGCTAAGTACGAGGGAATGTAGTGGTCATGTAAAAGAAGTTTTAAATAAAGATGTTGTATTTCATGTTTTAAGTTTTTATGTAATCATCCTAATCCCCAAAGACACTAAACCTCTCGATCTTCTTTGTTGTATCATGTGAAGTTTTATGTAATAAAGCATGTTTAAGTTGTAATAAAAAGCAGGGTTGTCATAGTTGGTATCAGAGGATAGGTTTAGTTATTTTTGGGATTAGGAAACCCTAGTAAAGCCTTAGATACAAGACTAAGTATAATAAAAACATCCCTAAGTTTTTTTAAATACTAAGTAAGTGGTTTATCAAACAAATACATCTCTGTCTGGATACGAGCAGGTAGAGGCGGCTCTGGCACAGATGTATCCTAGGGGTAAAACCCGAAAACACTGCTTTGAGCTAGACTCGAACAGTAACTGGTGCACGACAACGGGCCTTGCTACACTCTTGGTTATGACACTCATGGGGGATATGTTTTGATAAATTCACAATCTTAGTATGAACCCTTATTAAGGGAAAAATTCCCCTAAGAATATATGTTAGAAAGTAGATCATGAAAATCCTAGATTGAATCCTATAGACTCATGAATTAAAGAAATTAAAGTTTATTTATAAGTCATCAACTTTTTTCTTTGGATTACCCTTTATGTTTTACCCCTAAATTTCCTTTTATTCCAGCCAATGGCTGGTAATAGGAGGACTCGGGCTAACAACCGTTGTGAAGATCAGTGTGATGATTGTACTAATGAGATTCCAAATCCAATGGGAGCGGGAATCGCAAACTTTGTCACGCTTCTCTCTCAGCTAACTCAAGTTTTGAATAGAAACACGGGTCAAGAGGAACGTTCAACCCCCCCTAAGAAAGAACAAGTCGCTATCGAGACCTTCATGAGACAAAGGCCTCTTACTTTTAGTGGATCATCTGATCCCACGATCGCTGAACAATGGATCAACTCCATTGAAATGATCTTATCCATCCTTCAATGTTCTAAACAAGAGAAGGTTATCCTGGCTGCTTATCATATGGAGGGTGAATCTGATCAATGGTGGATGTTGATCAAAAATACGAAGCCTGAAGAGGAGATCGAGTCTTCGGAATGGAAGGAATTCCAGAAGATTTTTTTCGATAAATATTTTCCGCGCACCCTCCGGCTTAAGATAGAAAGGGATTTCCTTTTCCTCAAGAAAAAAGATGAAGAATCTATGGGAGAGTACGAGGAAAACTTCACAAGGCTTGAATGATACGTTTCCAGCTTTGTTGTTACCCCCGAATGCAAGGTTGACCGCTTCTTTGGTGGGCTGAAGCCTAGCTTGCGGAAAGAATTAGCGATCTGTGACTTCGACAGTTATGAGGAAATTGTCTGATGTGCCCTCAAGGTCGAAATAGAGATCAGGGAATCACAGGGGTATCATGGGGACAAGAAGTTTAAGGTAGACTTCAATGCTGGTGGTCCGATGGATAAATCCAATGGCGCTAAGAAGTTCCAGCAACCCACTTTCCAAAAGTACGAAAAGAAGCACCCTGGAAATTGCCTTAAGGGGATGAGAAAATGCTTCAGGTGTGGAAGATAAGGGCACCTAGCTATTAACTATCGGCTAGAAGGACCCGCGACTGCGATAAAAGAGAGGAACGCTCCATTCGAACCTCAACGCGTTGTTCAATGCTATAAATTCAAAGAACCGGGTCATTTTGAAAATTAGTGCCTTAATCCAAGGGTTATCGGAGGCAACCAACAACCTCCAAGATAGCAAGGAAGAGCTTTTTCCATCACTTATGCTGAAGTGAACCCCGAAAACGAAGTGGTGACAGGTACACTAGTTATTCATTCAAGAATAGAGAACGTAATGTTTTATTCAAGTTCTACGAATTCTTTTATATCTCAAAAGTTTAGTAGAACAATCCTAGCACTACCACAAATCATGGAAGTAAAGATGTTGGTGAGTATGGGAAATGGGGAAATCATTGCATCCCATGAATATAAGTCCTCCCTTGTTATAATCTGTGGATTTAATTTCCCGGAGAACCTCGTCATACTCCCTCTGGTGGAATTTGATGCAATTCTTGGCATGGATTGTCTTTCCTTATATAGATCCAACATAAATTTTCGGGAGAGGGAAATCACACTCCATATGGAGAATCGACCCCTGATTCTTTACAAGTGTCAGGAGGAAGATGAATCTCCTTTAGATCCATCATCTCAAGCGTGGATATTACTTCCCTATGAGCACGCGTATCTGGCTCAAATGATTGAGTCCAAAGAAGAAACCATCCTTGATGAAATTCCTATTGTGAGGGAATTCGCGGAAGTGTTTCCCGAGGAACTGCCTGGTCTTCCTCCTAGAAGAGATGTTGAGTTCTCAATTGAACTTATACCTGGGGTATTACCAATATACAAGACTCTATATAGAATGGATGTTGTTGAGCTTGAAGATCTGAAGAAACAACTACAGGAGAATCTGGATAAAGGGTTTATACGCCCAAGTGCTTCACCATGGGGTGCAATAGTCCTATTCGTCAAGAAGAATGATGGGTCAATGCGGCTCTGCATCGATTATCGTGAACTTAACAAAATCACGATAAAGAACAAGTATCCTCTCCCAAGAATCGATGACTTGTTTTATCAGTTTCGTGGAGCACAATACTTCTCCAAGGTGGAATTGCGGTCGGGCTATTATCAAGTAAGGGTGAAGAAGGAATATATCCCCAAGACTGCTTTTCGTACAAGGTACGGGCACTATGAATTCATAGTAATGCCTTTCGGACTCACCAATTCTCTAGAAATATTCATGGACATGATGAATAGAGTCTTTAGAGATTACCTTGAAAAATTTGTGGTAGTCTTTATAGATGATATTCTAATATACTCCAAAACCAAGGAGGACCATGAGGAGCATTTAAGAACTATACTGGAGACTTTGTGCAAGGATAAGCTCTATGAAAAGTACAGAAAGTGTGAGTTCTTGTTGAAGGAGGTCTCATTACTAGTCCATATCATCACAAGAAATGGGATATCTATGGATCCCTCCAAAACTAATGCAATTGAGGGATGGTCGAGGCCAACATCGGTAACCGATATCCGTAGCTTCTTGGGGTTAGCTGGATATTATCGATAATTTGTGAGAAATTTATCACGATTGTCCAACCCTCTTACCAAGCTAACTCGAAAGGGAGTAAAGTTTTCTTGGAGTGATGAATGCGAATACAGCTTCAAGGAGTTGAAAAGGACGCTTATCACTGCACCCGTTCTCACTTTACCCACAATTGGGGAGCTTTTTTGGTATTCAGTGATGATTCGAAGAAGGGATTAGGATGTGTGATGATGCAGAATGATAAAGTGATATCCTATGCCTCAAGGCAGTTGAAAATACATGAGAGAAACTATCCAACGCATGATCTAGAGTTGGCAGCTGTGATCTTTGCCTTGAAAATCTGGCGGCATTATCTCTATGGAGAGAAATGTGAGATATATACTGACCACAAGAGTCTTAAATATATATTCACACAGAAAGAGATTAATATGCGCCAGAGAAGATTGATAGATCTCATAAAGGATTATGACTGTTCAATACATTACCACCCTGGGAAAGCGAACAAGGTGGCAGATGCCCTAAGTAGAAAGGATCCAGCGATTCTATCAATGATGAGAATTGAGAAGGATCCAATCTTCTTAGACTTGATGAAGATGGATGTGGGAATCATAAAGAAGGGAACATCATCAATCCTTTCACAAATTATTGCTCAATCATCTCTTTTGGAAAGGTTAAAGGATGCTCAAAAGGATGATGTGGGAATTCAAGAAAAATTGGAAACTATCAAAAAGGGAAAATCTTCGGAGTTTAATGTTAATGAAGAAGGAATTGTGCGGTCTGGGAAAAGACTATGCGTTCCATCAAGTCCGGAGCTGAAGAAGGAACTTTTGGATGATGCAAATAGTTCAAATTTTTCTATTCACCCAGGGAGCACAAAGATGTATCGAGATCTCCGAGAAAACTTTTGGTGGGATAATATGAAGAAGGAGATCGCTGAATATACATCAAAGTGCCTGGTGTGTCAGTAAGTGAAGGCAGAGAGGCAAAAGTCTAAGGGGATGATGCAACCATTGCCCATACCAGAATGGAAATGGGAGAACATCACCATGGACTTTGTCACCGGACTTCCAAGGACATCCAAAGGCAACAATGCAATCTGGTTTGTTGTGGATCATCTTACAAATACTGTACACTTCATTCCTATTCGAGAGGATTTCTCTTTGGATCAACTGGAACGGATATATATCAGGGAAGTGGTAACGTTGCATGAAGTACCGCTATCTATTGTGTCTGAGCGAGATCCAAGATTCGCCTATATGTTTTGGAAGAGTCTTCAACATGCTCTGAATACTGAACTGAACTTCAATACGGCCTATCATCCTCAAAATGATGGCTAATCTGAGTGGACTATCCAAACACTTGAGGATATGTTGAGAGCATGCTCAATGGAATTTAAAAGAGGATGGGATTAACATCTTCCTCTAGTTGAGTTCTCTTATAATAATAGTTTCCACTCGAGCATCCAAATGGCAACATATGAAGCCCTATACAGGAAAAGGTGCAGAACACCAGCATGTTGCGATGAGGTCGGTGAACGTAAGCTGCTTAGACCAGAAATGGTCGAAGAAATGGTAGAGAAGGTGAAAACCATTCAGCAGCATATCAAGGCAGCCCAGAGTCGACAGAAGAGTTGTGCAGATAATCGTCGACGAGACCTTGAATTTAAAGTTGGAGACATTGTGTTTTTACGCATATCTCCGTGGAAGAAGGTCATGAGGTTTGGAAAGAAAGGGATGTTAAGTCCAAGGTACATCGGCCCCTTCAAGATTCTTGATCGTGTTGGGGTTGTGGCCTATCGACTAGCACTTCCACATACTATGGCCAAGGTGCATGATGTATTTCATGTATCCCTCTTAAGGAAGTACATACTGGACCCATCACATGTACTCTCTTCCTAGGTGGTACAATTAGAAGATGATCTTTCTTATGAGGAGCAACCAGTGAAGATCTTAGATCATAGAGAAAAAGTTCTACGAAATAAGACAATGCCCCTCGTCAAGGTGTTGTGGAGAAACCACAAGTTTGAAGAAGAAACTTGGGAGTTGGAGGATATGATGAAGTTGAGTTACGCACATTTGTTTTAGTGTGGGAAAAGGAAAATTTCGAGGGTGAAATTTCTTAAGGGGGGAATATGGTAATGACCCAAAGTTTCATTAATGGAAAATCCCTCTTGATCCAGTTAAATGTCTCTTTATGAAAAATGTTTTTATAAGATGTCAACTTCTTTGGTTTTATGTTAAGAATTTTTGACCGTTGTTAATATAGTCATTGAACAGTGATCACATGATTAGTATAAATATAAGGCTTTAACAAACCCAATTCTTTACTCAGACAAAGGAAGCGATGGCCTCATCCAGTAGAATTGCCCTATACGAAGCCCATTTGTCGGAGCTCGGAAAAGAGGTGGCATCTTTGGGCTTCGCCCTTGACCAATCCCAAGCTGAGCTTCATTATGTAAAGCTCAAACATGACCGTCTACGGGAAAAGTGGAAGTTGATTGAAATTACCACTCGAGCGATGTTATCCGAGCCACCCCAAGAGTCCGTCACCATCGCACACCTTAACCTTAGGTCTTATGCGGCTGTTTTAAGGGGTTATGTAACAAATAAGTAGTACTATGTTCATGTACATTATTTTTTTATATAATAATGAATATAATTTTCAGTCATTTTTGATACATTGTAAATAGTTTTTAAAGTACAAATGGTGTTTTTAGTTATTATTTAATTAAGAAATCTATTTTATTAAATTAAGGGATTTTTGAATTAAATAATTTTTTAATAAAATAATATTATTATTATTAAATTAATTTTTATTAAATATAAATGATCTTATAATTTTATGAATGCAATTAAAAATTTTATTAAGGTTTGAAAGACATTTCTGTCAAAACCCGTGAATTTTTTATAAATGTCGGTTTTTATTTTAAAAGTGAAAATTCACATTTTTAGAAAATTATTTAGATAAAATGAATGTTATTTTTGGAATCAGGACGTCAAAATTATCCAACGGTGAATTTTTCATAATTTTCTGAGACAATCAAATTTTTGGGTAAAAATTAAATATCATTTAAATATATAATGTGTTTTATGACATCATAATGACCCAATGATGATGTAATAAAATACCATAATCCTTATGTTCGGCCAATATATGTTTTATCATTAAAATAATGAGGTTTTGGGTTTTTTTACTTACTTTTCAAGGCATTAATGAACCCCTCAAGACTTATTCAACACTTTTCCCTTTTAAATTAATTTCCATGGGAGTGTGACTCACCTCCACATAAACAACCTTATTATTTTAATAATTTCGTACCTTGTCCTTGTAAAATATTTTTTTCCTCTTTCCTTTTCCAGAAACCACGGGCAAAAACCATGGTATGGTTTGTGTTTTGGATTAGTTTAATATAAGGGGTCCCAAACCTAAATAATAAATAATTCTCTCACCTTTCCTATATAAACCCACCCATGCTCCCCCTTCCTCCTCACTAAAATCCTTTGGAGTTCGTCCCAACTCTGACCTACTCTCTCTATAATCCTTCCAAGGTGCCTCAATCTCCCAATAAGTCTCTCACAAGCCTCTCCATAGCCTTTGGAAGCACACTTCCATGTAAGGGTTTTTTCTTCCTTTCTCATTTTTGTCAATTTTCTTTAAGTTGTATTGCCCTTTTAATTTCAATTTTGAATGTTGGGGTATGGTTTCTCACCTCCCCCATACTGCCCTCTTATTGTTTTAATGATGGGAGACCCCTTTCTCTCTCATTAAATGCCTCCCATGTACACCCGTTACTATGCCGAAATTTCGAAAGGAACTTCTCTCTCTTCTTTTACATTCAAGAAATACTTTTGTATCATGAATCTAAATTCCTTTTAAATTGTTGGGACATGAATCTATATGACCTACTTACTGTTCATTACATTTAAATATTATGAGGAACCCCTTTATTTCTCATCAACCTTTTTTTATGAAATCTTATGTCACGCCGTTACGCTGCCGAAATCGCACCGATTTTCTAAGCCAATGTCATTGTGTAGTGAATACCATGCCCATTTCTCCATCAAGGGTATTCACCTTTATGAACAATTACTTATTGATTGTAAAGTTTCATGTATGAACTCCACATTCCTTTATTGTGGAATAAATGATTATGTTTTATGAATCCATGTTTTATGATCCATGTGGCACACTTATGCATGAAATGAAATGTTTAAGAAGGGTGTGCCCTTATAGCGCTCCAATGCATTGGGTAAAGTATAATATCATGATACGTCATATGAAATGAGTTTTGACTCATGCTAATTCAAGTGCAACGAGGGTTTACTCGTTCTTCATGTGCAATGAGGGTTTACTCATTCTCCATGTGCAATGAGCCTTGGCTCATGCTAATTCAATGTTAAGTGTTGTTGCCACATTTCCATGTTATGATTATCATGCTTTATCATGCCTTTATGTTCATGTTTATCTTATGATCTATTGACATGCCTATTTCCTAACATGTATTGTACTCCTAATGTTATTCCATGTGTACTCCCTTACTGGGTTTTATAGCTCACCTTTTTCTTATGCATGTCCTCAGGTTATCCCATGCAATGCTAAGTACGAGGGAATGTAGTGGTCATGTAAAGGAAGTTTTAAATAAAGATGTTGTATTTCATGTTTTAAGTTTTTATGTAATGATCCTAATCCCCAAATACACTAAACCTCTCGATCTTATTTGTTGTATCAAGTGAAGTTTTATGTAATAAAGCATGTTTAAGTTGTAATAAAAAGCAGGGTTGTCATAGTAAGAATGTAGATTTTTCTCATTCCACCCTTTGTGGGTTTTTAACATGACAAGTTTTTTCATATTTATTTCTCAATATCCCTAATTTGTTTTATAATATACGAGTTGAATACCTTTAGATAAAATATATTAATTTTACTTAGGATTGACTTTGTGGGTTTTTAACCGAGTGAGTATTATGTCTCTTGACTTTGGAAGTTTATGTTCATACAATTTGGGTCTGTGTAGTTGGTTTTTAAGGTTGAATAGATTTTGACTAAATGATAAGGCAATCTACATTGAATCAATGATGATTCAAACCCAATGTGAATGACCACCTCAGGGATAGGTTCATACAGTTTATGGCCATAATATCTAGACCATTGTGTCATGCATTTTAGGGTCTCATGAGAAGGAACATAAAGGGTATAAGAATAGGATGTCATAATATTTCTTTGAAAATGGGTACAATGAAAAAATGTGTAACATCAAGGGTATTTTAATACACTTGAATAGTTGGATTATAGAGTATGTAAATCATAACTCAAGATAACTAAATTGAAAAATGTTGGGATGGTGTAAATATTTTAAGGATGACTACTGAACAAATTTGAATGGTGGGTTCCATTGTAATATTGTCAAGGGTACATGGGGTTAGAGTACCTTCTCCTTAGGATGAAAATATGCTATGGTTGGCAGGCCAGATACGGAGGCACAAATGTCATTACTAAGAAAAAGGTGTCCTTTTGAATTTAAATATAGTCATTACCAGTATACAGGAAATGTTTTTGATGATTCAAATGCTTTAACAATGAAGTAGGATCAAGAAAAAAATGATATTCAAGAAGGTTTTTAGAACCCTAAATGTTACACCACTGTATATTAAATTCATTCTTAGGGTGAAGGGATGTAACATAGAATTTTTAGAGTATAAAATCACCTAGAATGGATGGACTACTTAATGTTTAATGGTGGCCTTTGTTATGAATGATAATATACCCATGGAATGGTTTCAACTCATGGTAATAGGACAAGGAAGTTATGTTCTAACTTTTTCCTAAACCTCTAGGTTAAATCAACAGAGCTTGGGGTTTACTAGAGTCAAATGTTGGACCCCACAAAATTTATTACTTCTATATCTTACACTTCAACTTTTACTTAGACCATGAAAGGTGTGGATTGGCGAGTGAAGGATTGAATTTTTCTAAGGCCTCCCTTTATGGGTTTTTAACCTAACATGATTTGTGTCTATTTACTTATGAAGTTTAAGGTCTTTTAAGTCAGACCAGTGAATCTAGTGTTTAAGGTTAATCATTATTATTTAGCCTACCTAGTAGCAGGTAAAAGGTTTACCTTATGTAAATGAGAAGACCTAAACACTAATATAGACTGAACCTTGGGGAGGTGAGTGCAATTTAAGGTCATAGTTATTTAACCAATGAGGGATAATATTTAATTTCATATGGTTTTGAACCAAAAAGTGACTGAAGATTAAGTTCATATAGCCTTGACCAAAGGGAGATATAATCTATATAGTAAGTTCAATGCAAGCCCAACTTGAATTAGGGACCAATACTAATATAGGACATCTCATGGATAAGTGAATGTAGTTTAAGATTATAGTACTTGGACTGTAAGTGAGAGTGTGATATAGAAACCCATATGGGGATCAATAGTTGGGAATGATTCAATATCTTTTGAATAAGGGATGAAAATAATATAAATCATTACCTAAGGTATTTGAGTTAGGAAGTGGTGGGATGTGATAAGAATTCATAGGATAATGATAAACTAAATTCGATTAATGGGATCCATTGCAGAATTATCAAGGGAACATGGGTTTAAAGGGCCTTATACTGGGGATGAAATATGCCACTATTTTGTAGGTTTGATATGGAGGCATGGATATCATTACCAAGTAGATGTTTCCTTTAGAGTTAAATGTGCTCGTTAACCGTATCCATGAAAGGTTTATAGCTATTCAAACATTCAAGGTATGAAGTGTGGCCTATCTAAAGAAGATATTCAAATGTAAATAGAAAATCCAATCCTAAACTAACCATGGTTAGGATGTTATGGGATGTTGAGGAGGGATTAAGTTGGATGATGATATGTGGTTGGGTATGAGATATACGGTCCAAATATCACTACATATCCTGAGACACATGGAACTAATATATTGATAGTTTTTATATGGTTAATTTCTCTATTTTAATGTAGGATCAAACCTAGAATTGGATTTATAGTTATACCTAGTATATGAGATCTAGGTTACCTTAGAAATGGGTGAAATTTATCCTATCATGGTTTTATGGATAGAAACCCTATATCGAGCACCCTTACATAGATTTGGTTCTTATGTAGGGAAAATTAGAGCATGTAGGGTGTATCACTATAAGAAATTTAAGGTCTTATAGAATGGACCATATGTCATATAATTTAACATCATGTGAAAAATACTCGTATGTCATGAAATTTAAGGTCATGTGACAAGTACCCTTATATAAGGGGATTTGTGTTGATCTGGATCATGTTCCAAAATAAAATGGATTTATCTTAATATTGTATACATAGAAGGAAACCCAATGTGAATTAAAAGGCCCAAACATCAAGATTATGTGAGGATTTTATTTGGATGAGACTTTCAGATGGTCCCAATAGAGATAATTGGTTCCTCATTACATATCTTATAATAATAATAATCAATACACACATGGTTGTAGATCAAAATGACTCTATATTTATATGGGGTTGTTGAGGGGGCATATGTGAATGAGAAGGAACAATAATTGGGATTAAGGGGGGATTTTATGATGGTAAAATCTGTTGATGGAATCGGTCAAGACCTCTAAGTGACATTGTGTATCCTAGGATAACATGAATCAAGCCACACATAGTTTTAGAAAAATCTATCATATTAGATCTGAGCCTAATATAGAAAGACCATATGTGAATATGAAAAATCTAATTTGAGATGGGTATTTTGGTTGAAATTTATATTTGAAACATAGTATAGGGTAAGTAATCTATATATCACTAAATATCTTGTAATATCACAAATCAAGACACATGTAGTCTTGTATGAAATCTCTGCATAGATCAGGCTCATGTACAGTGGAAAAATGATGATAACTTTGTCCTAATTCAAGGATATTAATAAATTTTTCATGAATGAGAGAACCAAAATACTAGAATGGAGATATTTTTAAGGGGATAGGATTTATATATGGGCCTAGTATAGAAGTGTAACTTCCTGGATCTGGGTGCCCCCCAAAGATGTCCTAAACTCAGTTGGTCACATAACCTCAAGCGCATTTCCCCAAACGCTAAAGGTTGTCGACTAGTAGTGAGGGCCATAGTGTGATAATGGAGAAACTATTCACTCATTGGAAGAGTATACATAGTGGAAAGCAATACTAAACAATAGCAGAAGCAGTAACACCAACAAAACTAAACAGTGGAAGACTGATAGTTTTTTTAAAGGTTGGGGCTGAACCCTAAATTTATTATTTAAAGAAAAGACCTCTTTGGACTAGGTAGAGGGTGACCCATTACATATCCTGAAGGCCCAAGGCCAAATGGCCTGAATACAAGGCTTGAAAGCCCATTTTTTGGAGCATATATATATAAATTATATGTGTAACACGTATACAAGAAAACAACCAAACAAGTAACAATGCTGGAAATACACTATAGAAACAAAAGTATATAAAAGAAAGTAAACTTCAACAGCATCGTAAGCCTCAGCTTGTTCCCATGCTCTCCAGCTCCAATAGTAATCAAGTACCTGATAAAGAAGGGTTCTTTCCCTTATCCATACATGTAACCATATAATATGATTGGGTCTAAAACATGACCCAAAAAGGGTGTAAGATGAATCCTATTAGGCAACCACTAAAAGATTTGTGCCTACCTGTCAGTGATTATATATATATAGCAGGTAAATGCAGAAATGAAGAAATAAACTAGGAAGTACTCAAAAGTAAACAATCCTATAATTTTCAATTACATTCATTTACATTTATTATTCAATCCATTGAATCATGTAAACCTTGGGATATAGCCTATGCTCTATATCCCCTATGTAAGTAGAAAAATAGATGTCTTCGAAGACCATCTAACAATATAGTAAGACTAAGTCCAAGCTTGTGCTTTGGCTTGGCAGACTCGTCACAATCATTCAATCATTCATAAACAACCCTATGGGAAAGTTCTCATAGTATAACCCCTATGGTCTAACATAACATCAATTAAATAAATAATGAACCTCAGGGAAATATTTCATAGTCTATCCCCTTTGGTCCCACATAACATCAATTCAATAAATAATGACCCTCTGGGAGAGCTCTCACATTCTAACCCATTTGGTCCCACGGAGTATAGATCAATTTCAAATGAACACCTAGGAAACTCTCATAGTCAATACCCCTTGGTCAATATAGCATTAATAAAATATAAACACCACCTAGAAGGTCTCAAAATCAATGCCCTTAGGTGCAACATTCATTTAATCAAATAATAATGATCATCTGGGTAGCTCTCACTGTCTATACCAATTAATTATAAATGAACACTTGGGCATCTCTCAAGGTCTAACCCCTTTGGGAATCTCTTACATTCCAATCCCCTTTGGTCAAAAATCACAATGCATAACACAGTAATTTCATATAATCAGAAACACCATCCTAACAATACAAGGCATGGAAACAAGGAAACCCTACAGGCATCCTAGAACAAATTTCTATAAACAAAAAAACAAGGGAACGCATCAATGGGGTGTCCCGTAAATAAGATAGCTAACCTTACACATTGAAAAAAACCCTTAATCAAACAATCAAACCATTACAGGTGATAAATAGGGTTAAATTCCAAATCAATCAATACCCCAATCATGGATATGCGGAAATTTTAGCACATATAATCCAAATACAAACAACGAAAGGCACAAACCACCTACCTCGATATCATATGATCAATATATTTGAACGTCGGCCCTTGAATCGGCCTATATCAACATAGATCTACAAAAAAGGTGAAAACTCAGAACCTTGAATAACTCAAGAGAGATAAATAATCAGGAATAAGGGATCAAGAGGATTCAAGAACCCACCAGCGGTATTCTAATGCACCCGAAAGAATCTCAATCAGAGCTCGGATAGAGAATCAGGGGTTCGATATTCATTTGTTGTTCCCGAGCGATCCTATAGGAAACACGGGAAGAATAAGTCAGTTCTGGACATGAGATGCGACCCCACTCCGATATATCAAATAAAAAGAAAATTACACACAACATGTTCATTAAATGTACATGTCATATAGTAGCCTTAACCGGACCCTAACTTAAGTGGTCTTCTAGGTCATCACATAGCCCTGTACTCGGTCATTACACAGCCAGTACACGGTTGTACGCAGCAACCTGGTACAAGGATTTTACTCAAAAGTACACAATGTGAACTTAGAAAATACTCTTTTCTTCCTTTTTCCTAAAAAACAACATAAATAAAGATCCATACCTAAAAATAAGATCAGGGTTCTTACAAACTTCCCCCCATAAAGAAATTGGTCCCTGAATTTCCTTTTCAAGGGTGGTGAAGAAGAATCTATAAACAACTCTAGCCACTATGATTGTACATCAGCCTCCCTCTCCCAAGTCTCGTCTTGTACTCGCTTGTGCTTCCATAACACCCATACCAGAGGAATAGACCATTCATGGGGAACTTTCATACTGAAATACACAATCTGAATAGGGTGCTCCTCAAAGGATGCATCCACCTCTAACTCAACCTACTCAGGTTGAAAAACGTGAGACGAGTCTGAAAAGTAACTTCGTAGCTAAGAAACATGAAAGATGTAGCACATGGCCTGGTACCTCTGAGGTAACTAAAAATGATAGGAAACTGGCCCAACTCTCTCTAAAATCTCAAATGGCCCGACATATCTTTTCAAAAGCTTCCCTTGTATCTTAATCCTCTTATGTCCCAACCTCAGTGTGATACATAGTAAAACCTGATCTCCGACCTCGAACTCCAAAGGTCGTCTTTGTCGATCAAGATAAGATTTATGGTGAGATTGGGCAGTAGCCATCCTCTTCCAAATCAACTCTACCTGCTCAGTGGTCTCCTGGACAAGACGAGGTCCCAGAATAGCTACCTCTCCTGCCTCCAACCAACATAGGGGTGATTGGAATGACCTACCATACAAAGCCTCATAAGGTGTCATCTGAATTATTTCCTGAAAAAAAAATTATTGTAGGAAAACTCCACTAGGTGTATGTGTCTCTACCAAGATCCCCCGAAATATTGGATGTATGATCAAAACATGTCCTCCAAAACCTGAATCATGCACTCAGACTGGCCATCTATCTAGGGATGGTAAGTTGTACTCAGAAGTACTTGTGTACCCAAAGCCCTCTATAGTCCCTGCCAGACACGAGAAGTAAAGCAGGCATCCATGTCTGAAATGATAGAGTTTGGAACACCATGAAAACGTACAATCTCTCAAATATAAAACCCTCCAAGCTCATCAACACTAAAGGTTTCCATAATCGGTATGAAATGTGAAACCTTCATGAGTCTGTCGAAAACAACCCAAACCACATCATTCCCTCAAGGTGACCTTGGTAAACCCATCATGAAATCTATCGTGACATCATTCCAATTCCACTCGGGAATGGGTAACTATTGTAATATCCCTGATAGTCACTAATTCTCTTTCTTCACCTGCTGATAGGTGGAACATATCATATCAAAACTAGCTACAATCCTTTTCATACCTAGCCGCCAATACTGACGACGTAGACCACGATACATCTTGGTGACACCAAGATGAATTTCCCATAGTAATGAATGAAAATCTTGCATCAACTCCTCACATATGTCTGTTGACACCCATATGAATCCATGAAAACACAAGCTCTCATTATTGCCTACGGTCCACCCAAGAGGAGGGTCATTGCCTGACACACTCTCTCGTAGGACTATGCCTTTATAATTTGATAGCTACCTCATTCTCACTTGATCCAATAGAGTATACGTAACAGATATATAAGAAAGAAACATCGTCCCATGTCTATCATGAACCAAAAAATGCATCTCAATAAACAAATCCATATGATTTCACTCATTACTGGCCTCCTGAACTGCATGTATCTGAGTCCTCATACTCAACGTGTCAGCCACTTAGTTGCCTTTCCCAGACGTGTAGGTAATCTCAAAGTAAAAATACTAAAGGTACTCAAACCACCTTTTCTGTCTCAAATTTATATCTCTATAAGTAAGGATATACTTGAGGATTTTGTGGTCAGTGTATACCAAAACATGCTCTCCCAAAAGACAGTGTCTCCAATAGCGCAAAGCATGAAAAACTGTGGCTAACTCAAGATTTTGCATCAGGTAATTATTGTCTTGTGGCCTCAACTACTGAGACATGTACGCAATGAATCATTCACCCTTCATAAGTAATACTCCCAACCTGATACCTGATGCATCACAATAAACAATGTAACTTTTCCCCACTTCCAGAAAAATCTGTATTGGTGATGATGAAAATCTCCCTTTTATCTCCTCAAAGGATGAATTGTAAGAATATGTACACAAGTACTTCACACCCTTCTTAATCAAGCCCTTAATTGGCATTGAAAAACATGAAAAGTCATGTATAAATCATTTGTTGTAACCATCCATCCCCAAAAAAAATTCATACCTCAAAGATGTTCTTCAGATGCTCCTAGGAAACTACCACTCTCACTTTCTCTAGGTCTACTGATACTCTCGTATCTGAGATGACATGACCCAAGAAGTGAATCTGGTCCATCAAAAAGTGGCACTTTGAGAGATTAGCATATAATTGATTCTCTCTCAGTGTACTCAATACGATCTCAGGATCGGTGGCATGGTTGTGTCGAGTGTGAGAGTACACCAAGATATCGTCCACAAAGACTACCACAAATGAATCCAAGTAAGTATGGAACACTCAGTTCATTAGTGCCATGAAAACTGATGGCATGTTTGTGAGACCAAATAGCATAACCAAATACTCATATAGACCATACCTAGTCTGAAAGGTTGTAAGAGGTATATCTGATGGTATAATGTGCAATTAATGATAAATGGATCTAAATTCAATATTCGAGAACAACCAGGCTCCTCGAAGCTGATCAAAGAGATCATTAATCCTTGGAAAAGGATATCGGTTCTTGACCATTAACTGGTTCAGCTTCCGATAATCCACGCAATGTCTGAGGGTACCATACACCTTCTTTGAAAAAAGGACAAGATAACCCTAAGGAGAAGTACTAGGTCAGATGAAACCCTTTTCCTGAAACTCCTCTAACTACTTCTTGAGCACATGTAAATCTGGTGTATCCATCCTATACAGTGGAATGGACACTGGTTCCACTCTTGGTACAAGATCAATATATAAATATACCTCTATCTCCTGAGGTAAACCTAAAAAGTCATCTAAAAAGACATATCTAAAATGATCCACCACGGGAAGAAATTTCATCTGTGAAGTCCCCTAATCATCTAGATTTAGACTAGAAATATGGGCTGTAATTCCTCCTAACCCATGATGCTCAGGTCCATCTCTTCTCACCTAGACATCTCATTTTCCCTTGTGAATAAAAGATCTACCCTCTAGTGACGTGAAACTCACCCTACGGCGATAACAGTTAACAAATTCCTGAAAAGATACCAACCAGTCCATTATAAGAATTAAATCAAAGACTATCATCTCTAAGTCATAGAGGTCCCATAAGAAGCGACACTCACCAACCTCAAGAGGGCACTCGTTGCACTGATGTACACTAGCCATCTTAATCCCCAACGGAGTGTCTATAGTCATAACATCATCAGAATTAAAGATACTAAGATCAAGGCTCTCCAAAATGGAAATAGTTATAAAACTATGGGAATACCATGTATCAAAAAGAGAATAAGCTAAAACTGAGGAAACTGGAATCATACCTCTAACCATAGAGGGTTTAGGATCCTGCTTTTGCAGGGTCTGCTCCATTTCAAAAGTTTGACCTGTACCATGGCCCTATGACCCTACCTGGCTATCTTGAGCGGGTCCACCCCTATTTTCATTTAAAAACCATCGTCTGGCTACCACGGACATAACCACCTCCTCATCCTGAACGTCATGATGAACTCTATTTCCCTGATTTATGAGAAACTAGTGGTCCTGCTCCTGAAAATGGAGTCATAATAGAACCCATATCACTCACTGTTGGTCAGAACATCCTACAAAAACACTGAATATGGACCATATTTCCACAAGATCGGCACTCGACTGGGTTCCTCGGGCAATGTGGTCTTGTATGCCCACTCTTTCCACACTGGTAACACATCACTTGGATACCTGAAGAAATATCCCTACAGCGCTTCCTTCTATCTGTTGAAGGAGTACCAACCCTGGATGTTGAACCGCCCTGGCTCATAGCTCCAAACTCTCTAATATTGTGCTCGGTAATCAGCACTTGGTTCACTATAGCAGTCACTGAAGTCTTCCTGAAAAAAATCACCTGTGATCGGATGTCGTACCTGAGACCATCCTTAAATCACCTAGCCAGTGATAACTCATCACCTCCCAAAATTTTTGTGAAGCACTAAATCTCTGTAAAATAAGAAGAATAATCCATCACTAAAAGTGTGCCCTACTCCAAATACATGAACTCTCAGGCTCGGTCGGTCCTCAACATCTCAGGGTAGAAGTAATCATAAAATAATGGAAAATGGATCTTTCACCACACATCTATCCCCATGGTTTAAAAACCTATGGGGATGTCTCTTTTTTTATTATATATTCCCACGGTTTTAATAAAACTATGGGAAACTAATACCCAATTCCCTGATGCATCACGCTCCTCCTCCCTCTTCCATCACGCTCCTCCACTCTTCCATCATTCACCTCCTAACCCTTGCTTCCATCGCCCCCTTCCATCGTGTTCTTCCTCGCTTCCCTGATTCCTGGCCCTCTCCTCCCCTCCCCGACCACTGCCTCTTGGCCATCCAACCTCTGCTGCTCATCCCTCTCCTCCCCTCGCCGACCTCTGCCTCCCAGACATCCGACTTCTGCATCTCGTCCATCTCCTCCCCTCCTCGGCCTTCGCCTCTGCTCCCAACCTCCCTCCCAGCCTTCACCTCAACCTCAACGTCCCGGCCTCCACCTCCCATCCCCCAGCTCCAGCGATGTCCCCCCTCTCGGCTCCCTCTCCTCCCAGCCTTAGCCTCCGCCTCAACTTTCCCTAGCTCTGGCAACGTCCCATCCAGGCCTCCGCCTCCCTGCCCCCAGCTCCAGCATCTAGGTATGAAATTTATTCTTCTTGTTTTTCCAGTGGTTGATATCTCTTCCGTTGAGTTGGTTTTTTAGATATCATCTCTCAAACTTATCCTTCTTTCAATATGAATCTTATGATAGACTTCAACATATGTGTTTGATCAACAATTGAACCTAGAGTGAGTTTTGGAGTAAAAAGGTGGTGCTAGGGAGCATTAAGCCCCACTATTTTTCTATTAGATGACTGGATAAAGGGGAATTTTGGGTTTTTTGGTCTCATATCTTTCATTCTTTTCAACCTCTATATTATTTTCTGATGTGTTCGAATCTAGTGATTCATTCATTGAAATATATTCCTTTTGAATTTTCTTTATTTTGATCCCTAGAATTAAGCTCTATTCCAAGAATTTTAGAGTTCTTAAGAATTTTGGTGATGCATTCAGGGTGTTCTAATAGGCTAATTAGTTGGAAATGACAAGGAAGAAACCCATTCAGGCTAGATTATGTATTTAATCAAGACTATATCAAGATCTCCTAGATTTCATTTAGTTTAGTTTTGATTATGGTACTAGTCTTATCCTGAAGATTGTTTATGAAGGTAATACTATGTATTTTCATAACTTTTACCTTGTGTGTTTTTCTTTCTCTTTTTGTCTCATGTATGTTATATTTATTTTTCATTTGATCATTTATTTATATCCTACTAGTGTTTTGAAGATATGTTTCTATTATAGGTTTTATAAGATATGGAGTCCCATAGAATGATATATTCCCAATAAGTTATAATAACTATCCCCTGGCCTATTAGAATCAGTCATGAGGTGAAACTCCCGACTTACTAATGGATTGGGAAGTTCCTTGATGGGCCATGTCATGTCAGGAGGCCTCGATCTTAGGAAACAATCCTAAGGATTGTATGATGACTATTTGGATAATGATAAGAAATAATGGAAAGTGGTAGAATACATAAAGAAGAAGAAAATTAATGGGTATAAGGCTCAGTTATTGATCAAGTTTGGGTGGGGAAGCATGATATTAAAGTATTTCCTTCCCACGAGGCTCACTTAGGTGATTAAAACACTTCACTGATGTTGTTTTATTATGAAGAATAAATGTAATTTGAATAAAAAAACCATCAAATGATAAAAATATATATAAATAAGGAAAGAATTTATGGATGTGTAAGGATTATTATCTTTTCCAAAATCTATAGTAATAATATCAATGGGAACATTTACTAGCATTAAGGGGATGGAGAAAGAATCCCTTGAGCCTAGACACCCTATTCTAAGTGACATTCCTAAGGAAGATTCAGTGGCCTTAGAAGATCAAATCCAAACTGAGAATGAAGGAAAAATATATAGGTAGGATAATATATAATTTTACCTAACTCCAATTGTCTAAGACAATAACATACAAAGAACTTAAACCTGATATATTCTCTAAGGGAAATCATTCTACTACAGTAAACACATTTATGGGTTTTTAGTTGGACCACAGATGAAAATTTGGAACTGATCAAAAATATAGTTCGGATCTTATTATATAATCTAAGGAATAGATAGAGACATTGACCATCAATAATTCACCAGAGTATATTTATTAAATATAAAATCAAATGATAGAATTTGATACATATAATGAATAAAAATAGTGGATCAAGAAACAACAACAATTTTTTCCCTTGAGTATTTAATGAAGGGAATATTAACATGGAAGATTTCATCAATAGGACAAGATGGTCAATTTCTTGGAGGACCTCATTAAATATGATCCAAAAATAGGGTAATTTATATTACATAGAGATTATATAGGGTGCAAGAATCCAATATTTTAATTTTTTTAGACAGGTATAATGATGCCCTATATAATTTAATTTCATGTCTGGATTTATCTTTTTATGTGGTTTGACACCGAACCCATAAATTTGGTCTTCCTAAAAATTAAAAAAAAAATATTTAATTGATGGTTGAATGAAGGGGAATAATTTGAGAAAATAAATATTATAGAATTAAGAAATTATTTGATTAATAATGTTTTGTTTTGTGAAATTATTATAAAAATGAGAATTTGAGATTTCAAAGAAATTTATAAACTATTATTATTTTATTTATGATATTCATTATTTATTAAATTATTTTAGTTGATTTACCATGCTAATATTTGACTATAATAAATTGGTAAACATTAATTAAATTAAAATGATGACAAAGGATATACAATTTTGAATTATGACTTGTTAATTATTTGAGTTACTTGAAAAAAGTTATGTGAAGGATAAATATAGAATTCTATCAGAAATAAAACTCATAGGTGAGAGTTTCCAATCTTCCTAATCCATTCTTCTTGTCTAAACTCAAGGAACCATCCTTGACATTTAGTAGAATGGTAGTATTATAACACATAGCTTACGATGGAGGTATTCCAACCAAATAGATCAAGTCTAATCCAGTTGACTCATCATTAAAAATTAAATGAGGGTACGCTATAAGAATCCAAAATAGTAATAAATGAAATTTAACACATAAGACATTACCTAAGTCCCAAGGGAGATTCCCCTAGTCATTTCACTTCAATTTTCCTCATTATCATTTCTTATGAGAATGCTAATCACGATGTGTGTAAAATTTAGTGTTCGATATTAATATAATAAGTTGTATTTGAATTTTCAATTGATTTTAAATTCATTTATTTTACCAAAATGACATTTTCCTTTTTAAGAGTCTTGGTATGACTTGTTCCACTTTGTATGCAGTAGGTGTTTCTAGTTAATTATTTTATTAAAAAAATTCATGAAGTGATTTAGTTTATTAAATTATTCTTCTGGTAAATTTATACCAATATTTGATACCCATTATTATTTCATATAAATTATCTAAATGATTTTTATTAATTATTGGAGATTAAGTGGTTTTCTTTAAAAAAATTCCCCTCTTTGAATTATAATTTTACCCATGGAAAATATTAAATTACATGGATATGGGGATCGTTTAAAATATTTATGATGATGGCTGAATTTTTTTAACTCTCACTTGATTTTTAAATGAAATAAACCATGTTTAAGGGTGTGTTTTAATTTTATAAGTTTATTTTTCTTTATGTTACACCTAAGGGAGGACAAACTTTTTATCTCTCCCATAGTTTAACTATAATGACAAATTCCACTCTATCATAGACATGAAACCGTTCTTGGCCCATTATGGTTTACCTTGTTGATCATCCCTTTATAAGATAGAGGTAATAATTTTATCTCTGATACTGAAAGGGTTGAAATTGGTTATAAAAAGAAAGGCACTTACAATACAAATGTGAATTAACTATTAAGTTTTTATTTTATAATAGTTTTATTTTATATAGTACATATCTCTTTTTTAATTATGGTTTACATTGATGATTGGAAGATAACTTTTTTTTTCTTATTATAGAATGGATAGAAGCTAGATGTATCGTATCGATAGGATTTCAACCACATTTCAAAATAATTTGGAGAATTTTTTAAATTTTTCATTTGACAATGCTTTAGATGGAGGTTTTACACAGTGTTCATGCTATAAATGGGTTGGAAATGAACGTGTATGCATAATGAACTCTACAACCAGTTTAAACTATGGAAATAAATTATACATAAAGTTTAAACACCTTTCAATTTGTATTCAAATCATATTAATTATATTTTTTACATGTGTAGGGAAACAAGAAGACAAGGGTGTGCTGATATCAACATATATGACTATGTCATGCAAGATTTTCTTAGAAAAGGAAAATATGACCATGGATTTAATTTACACCAAATGATGACTGAAAGTGGCTTTACCCCAGGTAGTATTACTTGTAATAATATTATAAAATGTCTCAAAAAATGAATCAAATTGTAGTGGTGTCAGAGTTCCTTCTAATGCTTCTATCCGTGGGTCCAAAAACTAAATTTTCTTTTGTTTACTCTGTTGATTTCTACTTACTACAATGAAGGAAGGCTGGATGAGGCTATCATGTATTAATTTTCCTTGAATGAATTTCTATAGGATACTATTGTCAAGACTACAATTTCAACTAAGCCTTCCTACACTGGTGCTAAAAACATCACTATTTCTTCTTATATGAAAGTGAAGCCCAACAACAGCTCTGATTCGTCATGCTCTTTTGAAATTGATTCCGAAGGAGTGAGCATTTATCAACTATGAATAGGAGTGGTATATGGTTCTCATTTCTTGGTATGCTTTTAAAAAATCAATATAAATCTGCATTTTTTTTGTTTCATTCTTTTTTAATGATTATTAAACTATGTTCTATTTTAGGAGCCTCCTACTAAATCTTCTCCTACTTTGAATGGGTAGTCTACTCTCTAAAAAAGTCATTTTTTCTGCCTCCAAGGTTTCTGAGAGTGATTGATCCGGTTCATCTAAAGTGATTATGATGAAGATGTTAGGGTTCTTATTAATTCTCGTGCATTATATAAATAGTTACAGTGGTTTTTAGTTTGATATATTTTATATAATATTTGCAATTATGGTAACTAATTGTGCTTTTGAAGTTTTTGTGTAGGAAAAATTACCTAATAAATCACTTGGAACTATGATAAAAAGTAAACCATCAAGTCTTCTTGAAACAAAATAGGAGTCCAATGATGAAGCAGATATAGATAGCTTTGATGATGATGCTTATAAGCTAGTGAGTACGGATGATTTTATCTTTATCTCTACTAATATTTCATTTAAAGAAATCATTCTCATAATTATTGTGCTTGTATGACATGGATGTTTAAGGTGTGTTTTTTATGAGAGCATAAACATTAGGCAGTTATTACCCCTATATTATTTAATATTTTAATTCATATAATATAAAACATATAATAATTTTCCCAATCCTATTATGCAGGTTCTATTATTTTTAGTAGCAGCATTAAACACAGGGAAATTGATGATCAATCCCAATATTCCAATATTTGACACCATCAAAAATAGGTTCGAATATATATTTACATTATTATCACTAGAATAAGACTAGCAGTGGTTAAGTAGAATTGTTTATATTAGCACAACTTCTACTGTAACCTTTATATTATGAGTGCTTACACTAGCATCCCATACTAACAACAATGTTTACAATGGAAAAGTTTACATATTTACACATTTGGCTTCATTAGTAGCAACATTACACTATCATTTCTTACAAGAGTAGTATTCGCACTAGAAATGTTTATACTAACATCATTATAGTAGCAGTGATTACATTATTAGTTCTTAGACTAGATATTATTACATTGGAACTGTTCATAGAAACACTGCCTGTACAAACACATTTTCATAATGCATATGTCTGGGAAATACAAGGGTGAAAAATCTAGGAAACATGGTAAGAATCATGCTGAAGCTCTGTCTGCAATGACCCGAGCCGCCCACTCATTGGTGTTGGGGAAGAGGAGACAGGTATGTTGTAGTTGAGTTTTTATTTTATTTTCATTATCACATCAGCCACTTAGGCCTTTTACCGCTTTCTACAGATGGAGGGTACTTATATTATGCGAAGGGGGGTAGAAGGGAACTGGAGGTGGCTACGCAGTTTTCTTTGTAGGGGATGGAGATTGGGTTAGTTGAGGGATTGATAGTGTGTTTCATTTTTGTCTGCTTTTATTGTGTTGCTTTTGTTTATTTTTTTTCCTTTGGCATGGATGTCTGATATACGGATGGTTCATGAAGAAATTTTATTTATTTTATACTTCTGTTTTAATTAATTGTTTGTGGGGGTTATTAATCCATTATTCGAGACACCAAACATATTTCAATAGTATACTCAGCATCATATTTTGTACTGTGCACCAGACTTCAACTTTCGCTGGTCTAGGGGGCGTGGGGGCTATCCAAGGGGGTTGGGGGCTATCCAAGGGGGTTGGGGGGGGCTTTCCAGGGAGGTGGGGGTGTCTAGGGGGTTTGGTTGTTCATGTGGGTGGTAGGGGTGTCTAGGGGGTTGGGGGAGCTGTCCAAGGGGGTTGGGGGCTGTCCAAGGGGGTTGGGGGGCTGTCCAGGGAGGTGGGGGGTTGTCCATGGGGGTGGGGGTGTCCAGGGGGTGGGGGTGTTCAGGGGGTGGGGGGGTTGTCCCCCGTTATGTTTATTGTCACCCATGGCAGTGATTATGCACGTATGGGGCTAGGTGTTCCCATGTATATATATATATATATGCATATGTAGGTGATTGGAGACTGGTATATGCATATAAGCATATGTGCAAGGATCCCCTTGCACTTGCTCATGGCCATGCGGGTGTGTGCATAGGGGCTAGGTGCCCTTTCATGTGTGTGAAGGTGCATATACCCAGTGGGAGAGTAGCATCTTTTAGTTAGAAATCTCCAAGAGCCGAAGTGGATGGCTTGGTTTCACCTTGAGGTAGGGTCCCTCTCCTAGCCTCCTTAATTCAAGAATGCTTTAAATTAAATTTAGATTCTTTATTAATTCTACTTAATTATATTTAATTGCATATCTTGAATAATCATTCTTTAATATAATTGTTTCATTTGATAAATAAAGTCATGTTTTTATAATAAAACCCCTCCAACAGAGGTGCATTGTCTGCAAAAACTCACAATGATAGTTATTTTGATCTAGTTTCTTAACTTATTACATTTGATTTGTACTGAATGAGTTTTAGAATAAATTTTAAATATAATTAAATGAATTTTGTGATAAAGCAATGCCATGATTTTATAATAAAACCCCTCCAACATAGGTGTGTTGTCTTCTAAACCAAATAATAGTGATGATAAGCTTTGTGACAGTATTCCATGAGTCTTGTGATTAATGTTGAGACTAACTAATCACAATTTTTTTTGGTGGGGCGATGGCCGGAATGTTTCCACACCTCCTCATACTCCCTTTGCTCCTGGCCAGAAGATGTTGCCTTGAAGATGTCGATGGACTGGGCCAACATGTCGCGGTCACTCCACGGTCATGTCGCGGTCACGCTGCGGTCACGCAGTGGTCACACCGCGGTCACGCCATGGTCAAGTTGCGGTCAAGATGGGGTCACACTGCGGTCACGCCGCGGTAATGTCGTGATTTGGCCCTGCTCCCGGATGACACCCCACGATGGTTCGCAGTCCTGTTGGAATTCAATGTGTGATACCTAGATAGAGTTTTAAATACATTACCCACCCATATTTAATGGGGTGGGAGGACCTTAGGTATCAAATCTCTGTATTGAGTCTCTCTTGAAAATATTTAGTCACATGTAGACAACATTGGACATGAGGGTGAAGCTTGCTACTTGTATTCTACAAGGACCATATAAGTGGTCGAGGGACATCATAGTAAATGTTGGACAATAAGAAGACTTGAGAATACTTTTATAATTATATTTGTATTTGGAAAATTGTCCTTCATAGTCTGATATTTTTATGATCCCGATGATCTGATGATTGTTTTGACCCTTATAGAGAAAATGATTCTACATTATATTTTTTTCTGTGTGAGAACAGTAAAAAACACACACCTCGTATAGTGTAGTTAGTTATCTCTATATTAATGGGGAATATGATGGATGATTAGCTCTGTGAAAATATTCTATGAGTCTTGTGATCAATGTTGAGACTGACTAATCACAATTTATGCCAGTGGGGCGACGGCCGGAATTTTGCCTCGCCTCCTCCTGCTCCCTTTTCTCCGGGCCGGAAGATGTTTCCCCACGGATGTCACTGGACAGGGCCAACTGACCGCGGCTATGCTGCGGTCATGTTGTGGTCACGCCGCGGTCACGCCACGGTCATGCCGCGGTCACTCCGCGGTCATGCCACGGTCATGTCGCGGTCACGCCATGGTCATGCCACTGTCACGCAGAGGTCACATTGTGTTCACGCCGCGGTCAGCCCACGGTCACTCCGCGGTCACTCCGCGGTCACTCCGCGGTCACCCCGCGGTCACGCCGTGGTCACGCCGCAGTCACGCCGCAGTCACGCCGCAGTAATGTCGTGATTTTTCCCTGCTCCAGGAAAACACCTCGTGGCGGTTCACAGTCCTGTCGGAATTAGATGTATGATACCTAGATATAGTTTTAGATACATTACCCACCCATAGTTAATGGGGAGGTAGGCCCTCAGGTAGCAAATCTCTTGATTGAGTCTCTCAGGAAAATATTTAGTCACTTGTAGACAACATTGGATATAAGGGTGAATCTTGTTACTTGTATTCTACAAGGACCATCTAACTGCTCGAGGGACATCATAGTAAATGTTGGACAATAAGAAGACTTGAGAATAATTTTATAATGATATTTTTATTTGGAAAATTGTCCTTCATAGTTTGATATTTTTATGATCCCGATGATCGGATGAGTGTTTTGACCCTTGTAGAGAAAATGCTTCTACATTATCTTTTTTTTCTGTGTGAGAACAGTAAACAACACACACCTCATATAGTGTGGTTGGAGATTTCTATAACAATGGGGAATCTGGTTGATGATCAGCTCTATGATAATATTCCATGAGTCTTGTGATCAATGTTGAGACTGACTAATCACAATTTCTGTCGGCAGGGCGATGGTCAGAATGTTGCCTTGCCTTCTCCTGCTCCCTTCACTCTTGGTCGGAAGATGCTTCCCTATGAATGTCGCTGGACCGGTCTAACATGCCGCGGTCCCGCCGTAGTCTCGTCGCGGCCACCTGAAATCCAGCCCACACTAGCCACCACACCAGCCACCACACTAGCCCCCACCCCCCAACCTCCTGCAAAACACTCATACCAGCCCTCTGCCACCTGCAAAACTACCCCAGCCACCAGTTCCATCCCGCACCAAACCCCTGCCATCCCCCTATCGCCTGCCTTCCCACCTGCACCAGCCACTCCAGCCTACACCATCCACCGTACCAGCCCCCAGAACCGCTTGTTATCCTTCGATGGAAGAATTATGCTGCTTAATTTTATCCTTATCTCCATTACAATTATTGTTTTATCGGTCATAATGGATTCGAAAGTGGTGTTGGGGAATATTGAAAAGATAATGATTTATTTCATATTGTATTCTCATGGGGAGGGAAGATTTTCATAGGGCTGTATGGATGAGGATAGCCAGACTAGTTGTAGATGGTGGTATTAACTTATGCAGTGTGGAGGGATCAATGCACATTCGGCAAGCTAAGTTTTCTTGGGAGGTTATTTAAGGTCGTTCTCTATGGGGAAATTTTATATCTGTCAAAGTATTGATCTGACCTTGAGGATCCAGGGAGAAAGTCTCATGGATGTGGAAGGAGTTTAATGGTAACATTCTGGTTCTCAAGAAGCAGTCTTGGTGGATTTTGGAATGAGGAAACATAAACATCTGGTCTGACAACTGGGAAAGTTCCCCTCTTGGGTTTCCAGGCTATCCGACTCCCAACATTTTGTTTGCCAAGGCATGTTGTTACCCCTATTTTACATAGGTTGTTCTTAACCACCATCAAAGTAAATGTTTTGATAACATTATTATATCTTCTTAAATGGAATGTTTAGTCTTCACAAAGTCTTAAATGGGGGTTTTCCTAGCTAAGATTTACAGTTCTATACATCATATTGCAAATGGTATCACTGGTGGTGAAAATATTTACTGGTGTAAATAAATCCTGATTAAATGTAACTTGTTGGTTTGGTGGATAAATAAACATTGTATTCCTATGAATGAAACTATTAGGATTAAGGGGGAGGGTGTAGGTGGGGTGTCTGGGAAGGGCTATCTAGGGGGTGTCCAAGGGCAGTCTGGGGGGTTGGGGGTCTGTAGGGAAGGGGGTAGGGTGCAGGTGGGGTTTCTAGGGGGGTTGTCCAGGGGGGTGTCCAAGGGTTGTTCGGAGGGGTATGCAGGACAGGGGGAGTGCAGGTGGGGTGTCTAGGAGGGGGTGTCCAGGGTCTGTCAGTGGGGGGTGTCCAGGGGGATGTCCCGGAGGGGTGTCTAGGGGGGTGTCTAGGGGGGAGGGGGTGTCCGGTGGGGGTGAAAGGGGGCTATCCAGGGGGTGCATGGGGGTTGTCCAGGGGGAATGGGGGTGTTCAAGGGGGTTGTCCAGGGGGTATGGGGGTGAAGGGGATTTCCATACCTTCTGAGCATTCCAAAAATAAAACTCCTCTTTATTGTATCAAATTCCTTTGAGATATCAATTATTGAAGCAAAATTCCCATGTTTAACCTTTCATTTCATGATGTTAACACACTCAGAGGTAGTTCTAAATATTCCTACAAGGGATAAAGCCAAACTGATTTGAAGAGATAAACCCATGAGAAATGGGACCTAACCTCATTGCAATAATTTTTCTCATTATTTTTGGAAATGTATTCCCAATAGCAATAGGTCTGAAATCCTTTACATCCACAACATTTTCCTTCTTTGGGATGAGGAAAATAAAATTGGAGTTGATTCTATAGAGCATTGAGGCATGGTTAAAGAACTCCCTCATAGAGTTAAGGAGCTCATCACGAACTATGTCCCAGTAGAACAAAAAGAATATTTCAACATTGTATTCTTCATTTAAGACTTTGAATACTATGGAATCTATATTACCAAAAATCTTCATTCCAAACATCACTGGCATGAGACCCAAAAACTTGATTCATGAAACCATATAAACCATGCAAGAGTTTTATTCACATGATGCATGTTTTTCCTCATGAACACTGCCTGTTAGACTTATTTTCCATGCCTACAGCCATAGTTCCCATTCTATAAGAGCTTCATGGAAGCTTATGACTCCCTCTACAACAATATTTATATAGGCCATTGAAATGTTGTGTAACCTTAGCCTACTAAACTAGTTAAAAATTACTCCATCATTCATGTATTTAAAATTAGTTCCAGATTTCAGATATTAAGATCAATTCTAACTTTAATATATCTGCCACCTCTTTAATTCAACCAGTGAACATGATCCACATCCAATTTTCAACCTGTATCAACTTTCATCCATGCTCCAAACACATATCAATATCTCCAAATCATGAATTTCATTTCATTATGAAATTCTTCCATGCATACCTTTACCCTTGGTCCTCTTCCAAGACTTATTCTTTATGTTAACACATCTAATTCACTCTTAATATATATATTTTCAACACATCTTCATCACATATTCAACACATCTTCATGCAATATATCTTCACGCCATTATTCTTGACAAAGCCCATGCCTCTTTAATCAAACACACCACATTCGTACCTCATATATTTTCCAAAAATCCAACCAATCAAGCCTTATTTGCAATAATCCCCCACCATTTGGATGATCATGTTCTTGAATCCCATGCCTCTACTCTTGTTTCTTTTTTAAGGGTGGACAATACAAAGATTCCATTTCCTTAACCCCTTCTCTTAATGTACAATGGGTTGGGAATGCTATAGCCTTGTCTTACAAGCAGTCTACTAGTGAAAATATT
The DNA here is from genome assembly GCA_963277665.1 of Viscum album. Lineage (NCBI taxonomy): Eukaryota > Viridiplantae > Streptophyta > Magnoliopsida > Santalales > Viscaceae > Viscum > Viscum album. The sequence goes on along the minus strand of OY728134.1, from coordinate 624,651,496 downwards.
TCTTCCAGGGATAGTCATGGGGTTTCATCTTTTAATACTCCCATGAAAAATAAGGTAGAGAGCACACTGGGCACAGACCTTGATCATCGTGTTAAGGGGACTCAAAAATTAAAGGTGAGTATTCACAATTCCTTTGAATTTTTGGCATCAGGGAGCAGTGAAGAGGATGGGCAAGAAAACAACTGGGTTTAATGACACATCTAGTTAATGTGGCAATTCTAGATGATGGATATGGGTCATGGATAGTGGCCTCCACTTTAAGAAATACATTTTTCTTATTAGAAGTTTAAAAATGATGTCTTAGTATACTCGGCAGCATATTTCATAATGTGCACCAAACTGCAACTTTCGCGGGTCGAGGGGGAAAGGGAGGGGATGCAGGGGAAGGGAGGGGTTATAGGGGGAAGGGAGGGGATACAGGGGGAAGGGAGGGGTTGCAGGGTGAGTGGGGGTATGCTGGGGGGGGGGGGGGGTATGTCCAGGGGAAGGGATGGGTTGTAGGGGAGTGGGGGTGTCTAGGGGGAGTCCAGGTGGTGTCAAGGGGGTGTCTAGGGGGTGTCCAAGGTGGGTTTCCAAGGTGGGTAGCTGATGTTTCTAGGGGGAAAGGGGGTTCTGTCCAGGGGAGAGTGGGGGTGTGCAAGGGGGGGTTTGTCTAGGGGGGGAGGGTGGGGCTGCAGGGGGAGTTGGGAGGGGTGTCCAGGGGCTGTCCAGGGGCTGTCCAGGGGGTGCCCAAGGGGTGTCCAATGTAACTATACATTCCTTTCAAGCTGATATAAACCTTGAAATAATGATCAAATAACTCATTATAAGCTTTCACCTTAAAAAATTACCTGAGAATAAATTTCTATCCGTAGTCACATCTCAAACTTTTGAGATTTCATCTACTAATTTGAAATGATCTAGGGTGTGTACTGCACTAGTTCAGCAAAATGATTGGTATACTCTATCACTGACTAGCCACATTTGGAAAGATAAATATACTCTTTGGATCTGGAATAAGCTAGGACCTCAGGACACTTATGATCTTTTAAAATAATCTTGAAATATTTCAACATATCTCTATGGTCATCCTAGTTTGAACCACTGAGTCCCAACTTCTTCGATTAGGACCCTCTAACAAGAACGAAACACATTTTACTCTGACAACCTCAGGATTGTCATCAAATTCAAACATTATCACTATCTTCTCAAGACACTCCTCTTCTTCATAGGTTTCAACATTACCTCAGAAGGTGTTAGCAATTTTCTGGAGAAACTCCAAAGCATTTTCCATTACAGGAACTGGTTCCACTTCCCTAACCATAGAAGGACCGAAACCTGCTCCCTGTCCAAAATATTGAATAGAATAGACCAAAACATACACTAATCTCTGATCAATTTTTGAGGTAGAACACTCTCTATCATCTTTCCACGGTATCACAAGAAGTCTCATGGGTTTCAGGGGGGGTTATCTAGGGGGCTTTCCAGGAGGGGGTACAGTGGGGGTGTCCAGGGTCCAAGGGGGGTTTAATGGGGGGTGTCCGGGGGGGTACAGGGGGAGGGGGTTGTCCAAAAGGGGGGTGAAGTGGGATATCTATGAGGGGGGTCCAGGGGGTCCAATGGGGAGGTCCAATGGGAGTGTACAGGGACTAGGGGGTGTTCGGGGGGGGGGGTTCTAATGGGGGAGGGGGCTACAGGTCTGGGGGGGTCTGTCTACGAGGGGCTGTAGGGGGGTATGTCTAGGGGAAAGGGGATTGTGGTCTAGGGGGGAGGGGCTACAGGTCTAGTGGGGGTTGCAGGGGGAGGGGTTGCAGGTCCAGGGGGGTCTGTCCAGGGGGAAGGGAGGGGTTTCATGTCTAGTGGGGGTTGTAGAGAGGGGGGTCTGTCCATGGGGGAGGGGGGCTGCAGGTCCAGTGGGGGGCTGTATGGGGGGTCTGTCTAGGAGGGGCTACAGGTCTAGGGGGTCTGTCCAAGGAGAAGGGTGGGGATTTAAGTCTAGTGGGGGTTGTAGGGGTGGTCTATCTATGGGGGAAGGGAGGAGCTGCAAGTCTAGTGGGGGGTTGTTGGGGGAAAGGGAGGGGCTACAGGGGGGTCTGTCTGGGGGGGAGGGAGGGGCTGCAGGTCCAGTGGGGGTGTCTAGTGGGGGGCTTCAGGGGGGTATGTCCATGGGGGGAGGGAGGGGCTGCAGGTTCTGGGGGGGGGGTCTATCTAGGGGGGAAGGGAGGGGATGCAGGTCTAGTGGAGGGCTGCAAGTTCATTGTTTCATAGTGGTTATTGTGGAAAACTTCTTTTTCTGGGAAAACCATATATACACACGGTTCATCAAACCGTGGGTATATATGCTGTTGCGAAACTATCTATACCCACAGTTTGTTGAACCTTGGGTATGTCTGCTGTGAAAAAAACTATTTATACCCACAGTTTACTTAACCTTGGGCATATAATTTGGGATGTAAAAATTTTTACCCACAGTTCTGTAAACTGTGGGTATATATGTATACCTTCAGTTTACCAGAACCGTGGGTAATATGATATTTCAGTGGGATATACCCATGGTTTCTACAGAACCATGGGTATAGGTCTAACCCAACGCCTCGGGATCCCATGGTTCATGAAACCGTGGGTATAGCCTATACCCACGGTTTCATGGGCTATACCCACGGTTTGAAACTGTGGGAATAGGGAAATTTTCCAGTAGTGATAGAAGGTTCTCTGAAACTCTTCCCAAACCATATCCTGATGACTTCCCACCTATGAGATAACATCCCACCATCTCTTAGAGGAACCATGTAGAATGTACATCATGAGATTAACCCTCCTCTCTGGAGGTGTCTCCAGATGCTCAAAGATAGAAATCATGGCCTCCAACCATGACTCTGCAGCATGTGATCCTCCATCCCATAAAAAATTGGGAGGATACTAATGTTGTAAAACCTGTGCCAACTCTTCCATAGTTGTGGAAAGATGTGGTGCTCCTTGAAAATTCTGCATCATCCTCAAAAGGCCTTCACAGAACTGTGCATCAGCACCTGCATCCGGTATAACAACTGGTTCTAAGACAGACATAATGGGAGGATCTGCTGGTAGTCCCTGATCTACTATTTTCAAAGTCTGATCATTTCCCTGTACCTAGCGTACAACCGAAGGATTTCTTGGTGGCATGACTCTGCAAGGTCATGTGAACACATCAATTTAAGATTATCAAGTATGTAAACTTAGAAGTTCAAGAATGGAAGAGGATAAAAAAATCATTCAAGTTTTACAAAATAGTGTCACACGGCGTATAGAACCACTACACGACATGTTCCCTTAAGCCTTAACATGTGCATCTACCTCTTCCAACCTGGCTGTGTAACACCCCCTACACACGGTGTGTTCCTCATGAGACATGGCTTGTACTTGAATATCTCCTCCTACCCAAGTACTTCTACACATCTAGAACTATAAGGTTCTGCTGGTGTAATACTACACGGTGTTCACACTAGAGACATAGTGTGTACCTCGTAAGTTCCATCCACATGTGTCATTAGTCCCACAGATGGATACATGGTAGATTTCTACACAGCGTGTATAAGAGAGACACAATGTGTACAACCCAAGTTTCATCCACCTGTTTCATTCTTCACATGGCCAGATACATGGACTTTTACAGCACGGCGTGTACTCCCAATACACGGAGTGTTCTACCAAACATTTATCAACCCTGTGTCTCTTCTCACACAGTCAGTCACAAGGTTATAAAATACACAGCATGTACATATGATACATGTTTTGTGCTTAATTAAAGTCATTTCTTCCAGAAAATAAGAACGCATGGCATGTGTTCATGACATCGCACGCCATGTTGTCTGGGTTTCCAGAAAGTAAGCCTCTGAAACTCCTCTGGAACACCCAAAATCATAAAAACGAATTTGGCCAAGGCATTCCAAGTTTCAAACTATGAGAGCCCATACACCCCCATGAATCAAATTTTATCATCCTTAGTCATTTCATATCTTAACAGAATTAAATTAAATTTCAAACATGATCCACAAAATTCTTATCCAAGGGGGCCCATAACACCTCAGGGGAAAAAGTTTGGTGTCCATCCAAATGAAACTTTACATATACTAATACCCTATCAAAATATCTGGTATTCTATCATGGTATCTATCACAATATCATGCATATCTAGAACAACATCTATCACAGTAGCATGCAATCAGTAACATACCCTATATGGCATGACAAGAATGCATGACATGTGATCTCTAGCAAGTTACTATATGATTTATGGGATGGAATACCCTCATTTAATTGGGTTAAAATAGAAATAAAACCACAATGATATAAATCATAATAGCACAAAACAAGTGAATCACTCAAGGGTGAAATCAAATCAACTGTAACAATTACAAAACAACAAAAATTGCAATATTTGAGTTAACTTGGATTTCCCCTATACACGGGTTAGCTACTCCTGAGCATAGCTTATTAAAAACTACATATTCTTTCATATCCCAGTCTATTGGCTCTAAATAGTAAGGCAAAGCAAAAAAAGAAAAACCTTCTGATACCACCTTATAACGTCCAGGATCCGGGTGCCGCTAAAAGGTGACTCGAACCCAGTTGTTCCCATAACCTCAAGCACATTTCCCCAAACACCAGAGGTTGCTAACTAGAAGCAGGGGACAATGTGGGATAATGGTAAAACTATGCCCTCATCGGCATATTATACACAACATAAAGCAATAGTAAACAATAGTGGAAGCACTAATACCAAAAAAAGTAAACAACAGAAGACTGATACTAATAAAACAACCAGAGCATATATATATATATATATATATATATTATGCATGTAACATGTGTCCAAGAAAAGATCCAAAAAAGTCACAATGCTAGAAACACAATGCAGAATCCAAAGTATAGAAAAGTGAATAAACTCTAATAGCATCACAAGCCTCATCTTGGTCCCATGCTCTCCAGCTCCAACAACAATCAAGTGCCTAAGGAATAAGGGAACTTTCCCTTATTTATACTTGCAACCATATAATTGTTTTGGGTCCAAAACATGACCCAAATAGGGTGTGAGATGAATCCCAGAAGGTATCCACCAAAAGATATGTTCCTAACTATTAGTGAATATATATAGTAGGTAAATGCAAAAATGAAGCAATAAACTAAGAATTACTCAAAATTAAACAATCCTATAGTTTTCAATAACATTCATTTATATTTATTATTAAATCAATTCAATCATGTAAACCTTGGGATCAATCCTAAGCTCTGTATACCCTATGTAAGTAGAAAAACAAATGTCTTAGAAGACTATCTAACAATCTATTAAGATTGTGTCCAAGATTGTGCTTTATCTTGGAAGACTCTTCATAGTCATTCAATCATTCATAAACAACCCTATGGGAAATTTCTCATAGTATATCCCCTCTAGTCTAACATAAAATCAATTCAATAAATAATGAACCTCTAAAAAGCTCTCAAATTCTAACCCCTTTGGTCCCACATAACATCAATTCAATAAATAATGACCCTCTGGTAAATCTCTCACAGTATAACCCGTTTGGTCCCACATAGTATAGATCAATTTCAAACAAACACCTAGGAATCTCTCATGATCAATACCCCTTGGTAGACATAGAATCAATAAAATATAAATGACCACCTATCATCTCTAATGGAAAATGTCCTTGGGTCCAAAATTCATTTAATCAAATAATAATGATAACTTGGGAAGATCTCACAATCTAACCCAATTAATTAAAAATGACCACCTAGGAAGCTCTCGTGGTCTAACCCATTTGGGAATCTCTCACAGTCCAATCCCATTTTTTCAAAAATAACAATGCATAACACAGTCATTTCATATAATCAGCAACTTTTTCCTAATAAAACAAGGCATGGAAACAAGGAAAGCCTACATGCATCATAGACCAAATGGATATAAACAAACAAATGATGGAACACACCCATGGGGTGTCCCATAAAAAATTTATCTAACATTACACATAGAAGAAACCCTTAATTAAACAATAAAACCATTACAGGTGATAAATATGGTTATATTCTAAATCAAGCAATACCCCAATCACAGGTATGCAGAACTTTTAGCACATATAATCCAAAGACGGTCAATGAAAGGAAAAAACCACCTACCTTGATATCGTATGACCAATATACTTAAAATTTATCCCTTGAATCGGCCTAGATCGGAATAGATCTACAAAAAGGTGAAAATGCCCAACCTTGAATAACTCAAGAGAGAGAATGAATCCGGAAGAAGGGCTCCAGAGGATTTGAGAACTCATCGGTGGGATTCTAACACACCTGACAGTGTCTCAATCAAATCTATTTTGGAGAATAGTGGGTTCTATCTTCGTTCATTATTCACGATCTCTCCTGTACGAAACATGGGAAGAAGTCGGTTCTTGATATGAGATGTGACCCCGCTCCGATATATCAAATAAAAAGAAAACTACAAAAAGTGTTCATTAAATGTACATGATTTGTAGTAGCCTTAACCATACCCTGACTTAAGCAGTCTTTTAGGTCATCACACGGCCAGGTACTCAGCCATTACACTAATAGTACGTGGCTATACGCGGCAACCGAGTACATGGTGTGCACTCATAATGTAACACCCCAAGATTTCATAGTGTGTTATTTCTTCAAAATAATTCAATAACTTGCACTACACGCAACACTGAGTTCAATCACACCATGACTTACAAAAAAAAAAGCCATTCAAAAGAGGTTATGAATAGTATTATCTAAATTTTAAACTTTATATAATCCTTATAATTTTAGAATCCATATTATGAGTTTCTTAGATATAATGCAAGAACAAATTCATTTTCAGTATTGCACTTTTATCTACTTTTAATAGTGAACCCTTTTTAAATACAATATTTTAAACTTTTTGACTAAATGGGGACATCAAAAATTTAAAATGAAACATCCCAAGCTTCCACGGTACACTTTCTTTGAATAATACAGTAGCGTGTGTTGTACGCAACCTTGAGTTTTAACACACACCACAACCAATCAAACTAGCCGTTATGAATAGTAATACCTACTTTTTAAAATTATATATATTTTATATTTTAAAATTGACTTCATCTTTGGATTCAGAATATCGAATTTAGCCTAAGGTGAAATTTTGGTACATTTCGGATAACTTTCATATTTTGATGAATAGTGAAAATTACTAAATTTTAATTAAAAACAACTTTTTTAATCAAAATAATTAATAGTGATAAATTATGAATTTTAGTGGTTTTAAAGTATATTTAGAATATATTTTTACCATTTAATATAATGTTGGTCATTGGACATAATTTTACAATTAAACCGAACATAAACAAGTGTCAATCTTTTGATAGTTATTATCTCTTAAAAACACGCTTTTTGTTTTGACAGCGGGAATTAATTTTAAATTAATTTCTGCCACTTCTGTGTTTAGAATTTAGGAAAATGGATTCCATATTTGGAATCAGGATGTTCAAATTGTGTAAATAGGTAACTTTTATTTTTAGACATTTTGAATAATTACTGCGGTAAATATTTTATTTACCATGGTTAAGGGTAAATCCGGTAAATAAGGGTTAAAAAAATAATATTATAATAATACTAAATTACCCTAAAACGTGTCTTAACCCTATTGGTTGATACATGGTCGACCATGGGCATCTTTGGGTCGATTTTGGGACCCCATGGATCCACTTGTAAGTGATAATGACACTTTATTATAATTAAGTCAAAATGAATACAAAAATGACACAAGCATATATCTTTTAGAAAAACAATTGTTACATAGGGTTATATAAGTTGGATTTTAGATTATAAATATTCATTAGAAAGATAAAAAGATTTCCTACATAATTATATTTTATTTATAATTTTTAGACATTAAATAATTTATTTTATTTATGACACAATGATGATGCAGTAATTACTATAATAGTGAAAAATTAAAATAATTGATATTATAAATACCCAAACAAATATAATATGAAACTTTTAATGAATTAAACTAATTTTCTAGGATAATATGATATATTAGGATTGATTTAATTGACTTTTTTCGAAGTAATAAATCTGTTATGAGTTTCAAAAAAATCAACTATTGAATAGTGTCAAAATTGACATAAAAGAGTTCTTAAAAAACATATTATATTATTAATTGATATTAAATTCCTAAAAATCTAAGGTTCGGCCAAGAGACTTATATCATGATAGGTTCATCATTAATGGACCACTTGGGGGTCTCTAGGATGTATATAGTAAGTTTATTAACCATATTATATAAAAATACAAAGAGACATTGTAAAATGGAAACTAATTAACTTAGAGTTAATACTTAAAGATAAGGTTAATATAAGTACCCAAACCTGTCTAAATTCTATTGGTTGAGTGGTTTTCGACCTATCCCCACCTTAACCTTTTAATAATCAACTTTGGAGCCTTTAGAAACCAAATATGAATTTAATATAAATTAATATTTCTAGCTTTTCCAAAGGTGCCCCTCACCCCTCTTATAAAAGGGCACTCCTCCTTCTCATTTCTTCACACCTCTAAAGCCTTTTGGTTCGGCCAAACTCTGCCCAAATACTCTCCCAACATCCCTCACTACACCCTAGAGGCCTTAGTTTGATCAGAAAGCCAACCTAAGGAGCCCTTTTGATCAAATCAAAAGGAAGAACCCGAAGAAGAGGTAATGATTTCACCACCCTTTTCTAAGTTCATTTCTTCTTCCACTTCTTCTTCCTTTGTTCTTACCATTCTAAAATAATAACTCCAGTATCTCACATATACTGTGATGTTATTATAAGTATGGTACAACCATATTCAGTATTCTATCCACCCTTTGAATAACATGTCACCATACGTGCGTACGTACGGCTTACCGTCTCCACGTCGTGGTGTAATTGTTATTCAATATAATATTATTTGGATGGGTATAATAATGATGTGTAACTCATGTAAATAATAAATATAACATGTTAATGATTCTGTATATATGATATACCATCCATTTATATATTATTTTAATATCAAAAGAATGATATTGTCGCTCGTGCGTACGTACGGACTACCGTCTCCACGAACGCGATGAGATTCATTCTCCATCATATCCATTCAAGTATAATTATCATTTGATGATTTAAAACTGATGTTTAAGGACTAGATATCATTCTGGATATGAATAAGATACAACAACCATGGCTTATGTAACAAAACATATAAAAGAAAATGAGTAAGTTAACTCCTGAAACGACGATAATTCTAAGATATTATTAACAAATCAATGTTAAAAGATCATATATGATATCATATTTTTATATATGATTCTTGTATAATTTAATAACAACTATTTCACCATTATACAGGAGGTTAACCTACCCCAACCAAGGAAAAGTACAAGGTAAGGGATTCTCTTATCTCACTTTCAATTCCGTGAGATTTCCATTGTTCGCTACTAAATTATTGAAAGTGGTGTATTATGTACTTCCATTTGATATATATTCATGATTCACTTTATATTCATGATTATTCTGTAAATCATTTGGTGGTTATTAACTTTTGGCCATGCGACTCAGTTGATTAACTTGGTAAGGGGTTTTCATCTCACTCCTTATTCTCGTGAGATTCATGCCATATTGCCACCATCACCTTTTGTGTGGTGTATGTACTGCCCATAATTATATTCTTTGTGTAATACACTTTAATTTATGTGTACTTACATATTCATTGTATGATACCTCTTTCATGGGTTGTATGTTTCATAAGTTACCAAATTGGTAAGGGTTTACTTTACAATCTCTTCATTATCCGAGGTTGTTTATACGTAATAATCTACTGGGATCTCTTTATCATCCACATCCATGTTTCTTAAAAATGTATTTCAAAACATTTTTACTATTTACTAGAATATGAGTTAAAGTCATTTATACCCTTTTTGACTTTTATAAGTGGTTTATAAAGGAATCTTTCAGCCGTTTTCAAAACAAGGTCATTTTTAACCTTTTCGACAGAATTAAGGTAAGAACGTTTTTTTTAAACTTATACGGCGGGTCCGGCTATTTACCGACGTTATAAAATCTTCAAAGCTTTCCTTACAAGATTATAATAATATTTTCAAAGAAAAGGTTTCTTTTATATTTATTTGATTTTTAAATGATTTCAAAAGAGATATATTTCTCTCAAATATATGAAAATCCAGTGTAAATGTATACGTATTTAACGCAAGCTTAAAAATGTTTTCAGAAAACCTGACTCTAGAGTTTGGTAGACAGGAAGGGATTGGGAGTGGACCCATCATGGCCTGTAATTAATCGAGAAGTCTCAGAATTAGTTATTTTGTTTTCAGAAGCCTGCATATTGTTTTCAAAAAAACACTGGAGTATATTTTATCAATTTTAAACATAAGTATCTTCTAAAAAAATTGCATCGGTAGGTCTCATGAGACAAACTAGTGTCTTGGCACAAGGCCTTGACAAAATCTTATTTGTAGTCTTGGCACGAGGCCTTGACTATGTGGTTATGATAGTCTGGCATTATGCATTCCAACATTATGAAAGTGGTTATTGATATTTCATGTGATTATTCGATTAGTATAATATCCATGTGAATAAGTAAATGGCATTATTTCATTTTACTTTTGCCATACTATGTTGAAGTTCAATTTTAAAAGGCTTTTGTTTTAGTAATTCATTGCCTTAAATGTTTATGATTATTTTGAATGTTCTGCTATATTGTTATCCTTACTGGGCATTTGAGATCACCCCTTTTCTATGTTTTATTTTTCCCAGGTAGTGAAGAAGTAAATTATGAATGACTTGCAGGGATATTATGAGGGGTTAATAGTGTGGATATGAAGACTTTGTTGTTGTATTAGTTTTTCACTTTGAAATGTAATGTAAAACTTTATGATTATATCTAGTGTTTCCAAGGCTACTAAACCAATCGGTCTTTCGGGATTTGATCTTTCTTGTGATCATGCCAATGTTACGAAGTAATGCACCGACTCTGGGTAGATGGGGTCGGGGCGTTACAGTTGGTATCAGAGGAAGTTTAGTACAAACCTTGGAAGCTAGATTTAGATAAACTCTGATTAGAGCACGTAGACCTAAGATGAACTTTGAGGATTAGTATAGAAGAACTTCCTAGAATTTTGGTATTGTAGAGATTTTGGGAGTTTTCCGAGCAATAAATCCCTGTCTGGATACGAGCAGGTAGAGGCGGCTCTGGCACAGATGTACCTAGGGGTAAAACCCGAAAACACCGCTTTGATCTAGAATCGAACGGGAACTGGTGCACGACAACGGGCCTTGCTGCACTCTTGGTTACGACACTCCCAGGGGATATGCTTAGGATAACTCTCATTTTCTTTACAAATCATTATGAAGGGTTTATGAGTATATACTTCCTCAAAGAAAACATTTTTATGATTATGGATTATATCCATAAATAGTTCAATTTATGTTAAGTGTTTTATAAGTATGGGATTATGTGTTTTTATTCATAAACTGATCTAGTTTATGCCATGGTATAGAAATGGCGCCCAGTAGAAGGAATGAGAACTCCAGAAATACACATGATTCAAAGAGAAGGAAGGATCATATCTTTCATGGTCTTAAGCTAGAATTTATAAGAGAAATAGTCTCCCATGTATTATCATCATATGAAGAAATAATATCATGTGTTGATAAGATAAGTAAATAGTTTACTGAGTCCTATGGCTTTGAAGGGAAGCAAGAGAAGAAAAGGATGGAAGAGAGAAAGATGGATAAAGGGAAGAGGGAAAAGAAGAATTTTCTCATATGAGGTAACTGTGAAAAGAAACACCCTGGAACTTGCCTGAAAGGAATGGGAGTTTTTTATAAGTGTGGAGGAAAAGGGCACAAAGTACGTGACTGCAAGGGTAAGAAAATGGTTTCAAATGTACAATGCTTCATTTGCAAGGAGTTTGGACACTACGCGAGCCTATGTCCCAGTCATCAGACTATGCCGCAAATGATGTTATTGGATAATAATCAAGTTATGATACTACCACAGATGAAGAGGAATGATTAGAGTTCTTATGTTGATTATGTCAATTGAGTGTTGTATCAACAATGTACTTGTTATAATAATTATGGAGTATATAAGGATTGTACTGCAGTACTATTTCATTAAGGACTTGAGATGGTGTGGAACAAAGAAAAGTGACTCAGTAGCAGGTTAAATGTTTGGAAAATATATGGTTGAGAGAAAGATAAACCATAATATGGTTCAGATACCGAGGTGGTGATTTTAGAATAATACATGATTGATTTGGATAAATTATATTGGATATTATTGACTACCTTGAAGCTGATTAATGATTTGTATATTCCATCATTGTTGGGTTTTAAAACATTTTTGGATTAATGAAGTATATCCAGCATTCTATATGGAATAGGGGAGCATGAATGTAATCAATAAGGAATATGGTAATTCAAGATGTTTCAGTTTATTAAAAGAATACAAGATGAAGGTATTCATATGCTATTGCGGGGTAAAAAGGATCTATATTATGTTTACCTTCCTTATAAATGTTGGACTGTGAGTTTGGACAGAAGTATTTTGGATAGTTCTAGTTTGGATTATTTTGGATTACCATAAAAGGAAAACCCGGAGGTTGGGCGGCAACCTGTCGCGTCCGGCAAGGCTGCGAGACTTGAACCCGCAACTGAAGGGCGACAAGGGTGTATCACCTACCACTGGCCCATGAGATGTCCTGGATTAAATAATGTTGTTTTTTTTAAAGATCTGGTAGATGAATTATAAATTCATTTATTTTGGAACCCTGTACGAATAGTATAAATAAATAAAAAATTACATTCTATTATCTTTTAGAGTGAAAGATGAGTTTGTGGTAGAAACTTATTAATGGATAAAACTCTGATTATAAAGTAAGTATATCTCCTTATGATCTTAGCCAATCTCATAAATAAATTCCTCAACATTAATAAAAGGAACTTAGAACAAAAATGTTTCCCTAGATGGTACCTTAAATCATCACTAATTTATGGCTTTGGGATTGTTGGCCTTTTCATAGCCATGTTCTCTACCACTCTCCATCAGATAATTGATGGTTAGATTTCTCCTCCATATCCATATTTTCCTACATGGAACCCTAGTATGTGTTATTTTCGGTAATCTTCATACTTTCCACTCTTTATTTTAAATAGAGGCCTCATTAATTCATTTTTCTATGTGGGATTTCAACTAAGATATTTTGAAACGTCAAAAATGTGTTATCCCAATACCCTATATTTTGTTGAACCGATGGTACTTCAAATCATCATAGATTGATGAGTTTAAGGACCTCAATTTTATACTTTTTTGTGATTGATGACCTCAATCACTACCTATAAATATTTACGTTTTTCCTCCAATTATATGTCTCTAATTGCCACCAATGTTCTCCTAATCAAGATCATAATTTGGTGGTGACCCTTTCATTTCTCTTTTCCTCATATTAAGACTAAATTTTAGTAACCCAATTTCCGATGTGGGTTTTCCCACAAATATATTTTCTATTTTCAACCTTTTATTTTCGAAGAACAATTTCAAATTGTGAGGACGCAATTTATTGAAGGAGGGGAGAATGTAACACCCCAAGATTTCATAGTGTGTTATTTCTTCAAAAATAATTCAATAACTTGCACTACACGCAACACTGAGTTCAATCACACCATGACTTACAAAAAAAAAGCCATTCAAAAGAGGTTATGAATAGTATTATCTAAATTTTAAACTTTATATAATCCTTATAATTTTAGAATCCATATTATGAGTTTCTTAGATATAATGCAAGAACAAATTCATTTTCAGTATTGCACTTTTATCAACTTTTAATAGTGAACCCTTTTTAAATACAATATTTTAAACATTTTGACTAAATGGGGACATCAAAAATTTAAAATGAAACATCCCAAGCTTCCACGGTACACTTTCTTTGAATAATACAGTAGCGTGTGTTGTACGCAACCTTGAGTTTTAACACACACCACAACCAATCAAACTAGCCGTTATGAATAGTAATACCTACTTTTTAAAATTATATATATTTTATATTTTAAAATTGACTTCATCTTTGGATTCGGAATATCGAATTTACCCTAAGGTGAAATTTTGGTACATTTCGGATAACTTTCATATTTTGATGAATAGTGAAAATTACTAAATTTTAATTAAAAACAACTTTTTTAATCAAAATAATTAATAGTGATAAATTATGAATTTTAGTGGTTTTAAAGTATATTTAGAATATATTTTTACCATTTAATATAATTTTGGTCATTGGACATAATTTTAAAATTAAACCGAACATAAACAAGTGTCAATCTTTTGATAGTTATTATCTCTTAAAAACACGCTTTTTGTTTTGACAGCGGGAATTAATTTTAAATTAATTTCTGCCACTTATGTGTTTAGAATTTAGGAAAATGGATTCCATATTTGGAATTAGGATGTTCAAATTGTGTAAATAGGTAACTTTTATTTCTAGACATTTTGAATAATTACTGCGGTAAATATTTTATTTACCATGGTTAAGGGTAAATCCGGTAAATAAGGGTTAAAAAAAATATTATAATAATACTAAATTACCCTAAAACGTGTCTTAACCCTATTGGTTGATACATGGTCGACCATGGGCATCTTTGGGTCGATTTTGGGACCCCATGGATCCACTTGTAAGTGATAATGACACTTTATTATAATTAAGTCAAAATGAATACAAAAATGACACAAGCATATATCTTTTAGAAAAACAATTGTTACATAGGGTTATATAAGTTGGATTTTAGATTATAAATATTCATTAGAAAGATAAAAAGATTTCCTACATAATTATATTTTATTTATAATTTTTAGACATTAAATAATTTATTTTATTTATGACACAATGATGATGCAGTAATTACTATAATAGTGAAAAATTAAAATAATTGATATTATAAATACCGAAAAAAATATAATATGAAACTTTTAATGAATTAAACTAATTTTATAGGATAATATGATATATTAGGATTGATGTAATTGACTTTGTTCGAAGTAATCAATCTGTTATGAGTTTCACAAAAATCAACTATTGAATAGTGTCAAAATTGACAAAAAAGAGTTCTTAAAACAAATATTATATTATTAATTGATATTAAATTCCTAAAAATCTAAGGTTCGGTCAAGAGACTTATATCATGATAGTTTCATCATTAATGGACCACTTGGGGGTCTCTCGGATGTATATAGTAAGTTTATTAACCATATTATATAAAAATACAAAGAGACATTGTAAAATGGAAACTAATTAACTTAGAGTTAATACTTAAAGATAAGGTTAATATAAGTACCCAAACCTGTCTAAATTCTATTGGTTGAGTTGTTTTCGACCTATCCCCACCTTAACCTTTGAATAATCAACTTTGGAGCCTTTAGAAACCGAATATGAATTTAATATAAATTAATATGTCTAGTTTTTCCAAAGGTGCCCCTCACCCTTCTTATAAAAGGGCACTCCTCCTTCTCATTTCTTCACACCTCTAAAGCCTTTTGGTTCGGCCAAACTCTGCCCAAATACTCTCCCAACATCCCTCACTACACCCTAGAGGCCTTAGTTTGATCAGAAATCCAACCTAAGGAGCCCTTTTGATCAAATCAAAAGGAAGAACCCGAAGAAGAGGTAATGATTTCACCACCCTTTTCTAAGTTCATTTCTTCTTCCACTTCTTCTTCCTTTGTTCTTACCATTATAAAATAATAACTCCAGTATCTCACATATACTGTGATGTTATTATAAGTATGGTACAACTATATTCAGTATTCTATCCACCCTTTGAATAACATGTCACCATACGTGCGTACGTACGGCTTACCGTCTCCACGTCGTGGTGTAATTGTTATTCAATATAATATTATTTGGATGGGTATAATAATGATGTGTAACTCATGTAAATAATAAATATAACATTTTAATGATTCTGTATATATGATATACCATCCATTTATATATTATTTTAATATCAAAAGAATGATATTGTCGCTCGTGCGTACGTACGGACTACCGTCTCCACGAACGCGATGAGATTCATTCTCCATCGTATCCATTCAAGTATAATAATCATTTGATGATTTATAACTGATGTTTAAGGACTAGATATCATTCTGGATATGAATAAGATACAACAACCATGGCTTATGTAACAAAACATATAAAAGAAAATGAGTAAGTTAACTCCCGAAACGACGATAATTCTAAGATATTATTAACAAATCAATGTTAAAAGATCATATATGATATCA
Source organism: Viscum album (assembly GCA_963277665.1). Lineage (NCBI taxonomy): Eukaryota > Viridiplantae > Streptophyta > Magnoliopsida > Santalales > Viscaceae > Viscum > Viscum album. Next base: position 624,635,188 of record OY728134.1, on the reverse strand, counting down.
TATTTTTATATATGATTCTTGTATAATTTAATAACAACTATTTCACCATTATAAAGGAGGTTAACCTACCCCAACCAAGGAAAAGTACAAGGTAAGGGATTCTCTTATCTCACTTTCAATTCCGTGAGATTTCCATTGTTCGCTACTAAATTATTGAAAGTGGTGTATTGTGTACTTCCATTTGATATATATTCATGATTAACTTTATATTCATGATTATTCTGTAAATCATTTGGTGGTTATTAACTTTTGGCCATGCGACTCAGTTGATTAACATGGTAAGGGGTTTTCATCTCACTCCTTATTCCCGTGAGATTCATGCCATATTGCCACCATCACCTTTTGTGTGGTGTATGTACTGCCCATAATTATATTCTTTGTGTAATACACTTTAATTTATGTGTACTTACATATTCATTGTATGATACCTCTTTCATGGGTTGTATGTTTCATAAGTTACCAAATTGGTAAGGGTTTACTTTACAATCTCTTCATTATCCGAGGTTGTTTATACGTAATAATCTACTGGGATCTCTTTATCATCCACATCCATGTTTCTTAAAAATGTATTTCAAAACATTTTTACTATTTACTAGAATATGAGTTAAAGTCATTTATACCCTTTTTGACTTTTATAAGTGGTTTATAAAGGAATCTTTCCGTCGTTTTCAAAACAAGGTCATTTTTAACCTTTTCGACAGAATTAAGGTAAGAACGTTTTTTTTAAACTTATACGGCGGGTCCGGCTATTTACCGCCGTTATAAAATCTTCAAATCTTTCCTTACAAGATTATAATAATATTTTCAAAGAAAAGGTTTCTTTTATATTTATTTGATTTTTAAATGATTTCAAAAGAGATATATTTCTCTCAAATATATGAAAATCCAGTGTAAATGTATACGTATTTAACGCAAGCTTAAAAATGTTTTCAGAAAACCTGACTCTCGAGTTTGGTAGACAGGAAGGGATTGGGAGTGGACCCATCATGGCCTGTAATTAATCAAGAAGTCTCAGAATTAGTTATTTTGTTTTCAGAAGCTTGCATATTGTTTTCAAAAAAACACTGGAGTATATTTTATCAATTTTAAACATAAGTATCTTCTAAAAAAATTGCATCGGTAGGTCTCATGAGACAAACTAGTGTCTTGGCACAAGGCCTTGACAAAATCTTATTTGTAGTCTTGGCACGAGGCCTTGACTATGTGGTTATGATAGTCTGGCATTATGCATTCCAACATTATGAAAGTGGTTATTGATATTGCATGTGATTATTCGATTAGTAGAATATCCATGTGAATAAGTAAATGGCATTATTTCATTTTACTTTTGCCATACTATGTTGAAGTTAAATTTTAAAAGGCTTTTTTTTAGTAATTCATTGCCTTAAATGTTTATGATTATTTTGAATGTTCCGCTATATTGTTATCCTTACTGGGCATTTGAGCTCACCCCTTTTCTATGTTTTATTTTTCCCAGGTAGTGAAGAAGTAAATTATGAATGACTTGCAGGGATATTATGAGGGGTTAATAGTGTGGATATGAAGACTTTGTTGTTGTAGTAGTTTTTCACTTTGAAATGTAATGTAAAACTTTATGATTATATCTAGTGTTTCCAAGGCTACTAAACCAATCGGTCTTTCGGGATTTGATCTTTCTTGTGATCATGCCAATGTTACGAGTAATGCACCGACTCTGGGTAGCTGGGGTCGGGGCGTTACACATAAGTACACAATGTGTACTTAGAAAATCCTATTTTCTTCCTTTTTTTTCTCCAAGACAACCAAAATCAAGATCCATACCTGAAAATAATACCTGTGTTCTTATAAGGAGAATCATGAATCATTATGTATCCTTGGGTAATTGAAATCAGTCCACATTTATTTCTTTAAAGGTCTCTTCATGGATCTGCCTCATGTGTTGGGGAGAAATGGAAAAATGTATGAATGCATTAGTGAGAGGGAAGGATGGGATCTAATGTGAGTTAAGAAAGGTCCTATCACCATATAAGAATAGATAATAGATATATAAGTTACAATTGGGCATGGGTAAGAGATCAGGTGATGTTATATTTCATGAAATAATAGGAATCAATCCACATGTAGTTCTGATATGGGAAATATTTGACATTGGTTAGGTGAACTATAAAATTATGGTTGTCCAGTATAATCATAAACACTAAATAATATAGTAAAGTAAACACATAGGTGGTCTAGATCTTATGTGAGTGTCATTTTTTTATTCAAGGTCACATGAAATAGTCCCCTCTAAGTAATTTAAGGACATATAGGATGGAACTCTCCAAATAGTTTAAATTCATGTGAGATGAACTACACATTGTTTAGTTTAACATCATATGATAAATACTAATGTGATATATAGTTTAAAGTTATACATATAATACTTCATGCTATGTATTTTGAATTCATGAAATGAGGACTTGGATTCCATGTAGTTTAAGGTCGTATGATAAGGGTTTATTCTAAGAATTTTATAGTCATGAAGAGTAGACTTATGAACCCAACTTGAAATTATGAAAAGTACTTATTAAGAAACATTGTATTAGTGGAAAGAGTGGTATGATCTCCACCCATTTTAATTAAGGAATAAGCCTCATTGGAGTAGACCATGTGTATGGTGCAAGGATCTTCCCATTTAATCTCTCATTTCAAAGGATTATTACCATATATCATGGGAGTTCTTAGGGACAACACCAATTCCCCTTGGATGAATGAGAAAAGAAAATACTTTTTATTGAATTCTTGTATGACTCAATTCTGATGGATTTTGACATTTTAAAATGTGAAAAACCTTTTATCATTGATCCATTCTAATTTATCAAGTCGTATCTAATATTTTTCATATTTGGATATGTGATTATAAATGGTAATTGGAAGAGATGGAAATTGGACCTCAATGGTTCGGACTACTTTTGTCTCGTATACAAGAGATTATGGGGGTATCTTGTGTGGAAGTATGGTTTGTGGTGTGATAATCCCATAAAGAATATAGTATCATGTCCAACCAAACTTTCTTGTCCCTATCTACCATCTTCTGAAGGATATTAGAGAGAATTATGTTAAAGGATTTTATCTATCCATTATCTATTACATTATAGTGGGATGAGGGATTAGAATGGACATTATAATCCTAATACAACCTTTTTAATTCAAAAGTGAATAAATTAGTGTTTTTTCTTGTCAATATTGTGTGAGGGACACCAAATCTAGTGATGATATTCAACATCATGAATTTGATGATAGTTTTTGTTCTGACTTCCATGAGGGATATAGACTTAGCACATTTGGAGAAAAAAATAGTAGTAGTAAGGATTTATTTAAACTATCTGGATATAGTGGAGGATATATCCCCATGACATATATTCTTCATAAGGAAAATGACCAAGATTATTTGGTGGTGTGCAACAATTTTGGGGTTGATGGATAAAGCTAGAATGTATCTAACAAGCATGGAACTTTTTTGTGAGTTTCATGTAATCCTAAATAAAATATAGCTAGAAATAGATATCTAACTTGATTTTATGGAAGATATTATTTCCTAAATGGTGGGAATAATAGGATCCAACATGAACTTCCTGCATAACAGTAAGGTTCTCTCCTCCATTAATGCGTCTAAGGATGAATCCATCAAAACCTCATTTGTAGAGAACCTTCTGAGGATTTAGTCTATCATAAGAGATGAAATTTACTACCCAATGATGGATATGTTCTTTATTATAATAATAAAGTGTAATAATTCTATATTGGAGGTATTATATTATAGGAAACATTCATCCAATTTTGGCATCATTCAATAATAAGATAGGATCACCTTGATCGTGGGTGGTGTTGAATTTATTTATTTAATCAATATCATTGTTGATGGATGGGGATAACACCCTAAGATGCATGATAAAAATAATTATCTCATCATGGTTTGGATTGTCCAGGTCCATTATTGTATTGGCTAGTGTATCTATTTGGGTTTTCTATGAATGCGTGATATGAGATACTTTTGTCTCTTAGGGAAATTCAGACATCAACCCTAATACATAATCAAGTAAGATAATACACTCTTCAATTTTTTTATGGAATAGTATCCATTGATTTTCTTTATTTCCAAATTTTACTCACCCCTGACATTCTATCAATCCACTGATAACTATAGGGATAGTTCCAAGACTGAAATGATGGATTTTTATTCTATATCATTGTTGGTGTATACTTATTACTACAAGGAGTAAGGAAAAATTGTTTTTTCTGAAGAGATTAATATGATCCCCCATACAACTCTATTGAGATTTGAGTTTTCCATCCTTCTACTTATTAGAATCCTGGAGGATCTATCAAAAATACATTTACTAGGATTATGAATTTCCATGGATAGAGATAACCTCTTCATCAAGCCGCTCATTTTTCAACTGGGAGTTCTTCAATATAGGGTGAACCATGAGGAAGTATTCCAATTATTTCCCCTTGATCACCTTATGAGTCATGAAATGGATATCAAACTACTATAGAATAGTATCCCCCATACTAGAAACCGAGTTCACATCATAAAACTGAGGATATATTTTATCAATTTGACATGAGTGATTAGATGGACCTTGGGTATTGTAAATAATTTCTCAACTTTTTCACTGTGAAGATCAACAAGAGGAAATTATTCTTGATATCAAATTATAAAGTCTCAATATCTAGAATTTTCTTACTAAGATAGCACAGATTTTTATCCTTATTTATATCATTCTTATGGGTAGGAAGGATACTAAGTGATCACTCCAAGGTCTCAATATAGACTATGAGAGGTTTTCCTTTGATAGGAAACATCAATACCAATAGGTGTGGGAGATATTTCTAAAGATAATTGAAGGATCTATGAAAATATTTATCCCACTGATAGATAACCCATTTCTTCATTAACTTTGTGAAAGGAAAACATATCTGGCGAGGTTTTATATGAAGTTCCTAATGTAAGTAAGATTACCTTGGATTCTTCTCAACATTTTGAGGTTTGTAATAGGTGGAATATAAAGTATAACCTTCTTATTTTTAGGGTCAAATTTGATGTCATGATGGAATACCATAAAGCCTAATATATATTAACCCAAAAGTAAATTATATAAGGTTTATCTTTAAGATCCATTGTCATAGTTTGTTGAAAACTACTCTGAGATCAGTAAGATGATCACAACGTTGTTGATACTTTACCACTAGATCATCTACATAGAAATCCCTTATTTTTTCCAAAAATTGTTTAAAGATATACTACATGGCACATTGATATGTAACATTAGTGTTCTTTAATCGAAACGGCATCACTTGATAACCATATACCATTTGTGGAACCCTGAAGGTAATGGATTCCTCATCTTCAAGGGCTATTAGGATCAAGTTATATCTAGAATACCCATCCATAAAGTAGAGGTCTTTGAAGCCAGTATTTTAATTAATTAGTGGTTCTGTGATCAGGATAGGGAAATCAACATTTGGGAAGTTATAGTTGAGATCCCTAGAGTTTATGAAAACTCATATTTTTCTATTATTTTTTTCAAATAAAATATTCATTATTCTAATTGGGTATTGGACTTATCTAATGAAGTTGGCTTTGATATGTTGGAGTTTGTACCCTAAAAACTAACTAATTTATACTTTAAATTACTATAAATACTCTAAGACCAGAATATTATTAATGAAATATATTATTATATTATAGTCATTCTTATATGTAACATTAATGTGATAATTTCTTTAGATAATTGGTCACATAAAAAGTACATATCAGTTCCCCTATATGATGATATCCATGAAGTATCCTAACAATATTCTGAAATACATGTTCTACAATCAGATAACATTCTATGAAGTGGAATATAGTATATTAGACTAGTAGGTTCTTGATACTCATAAGTGGATGAGTCTTCATCTCATAAAGTTCACACTTGGTAATCTACAAGATAGAAGGTTATGAGAATATACTCAAAAGTAGGAATTCCACATGTTTTCATGACATTGGATATTCCTATATAAAAATGTGTGTAATGATCCCTAGACTTGATATTACTATTAATTCATGTCATGAGTCACAATTTTGATGCATTCCCCCAAACTGTGACATCCTATACTCACGAAGAAGTAGGACACATTAGGTGCATCACAAGTGATATTCAATTAATGAATAAACCTATAAATTATTTTTCCCTCCCAAGACTAGAAAATTTTATCTCAAGACATTTTATTGGAATGAAACTATCAAACTAAAATCCATGTCCATGGTGAATTGATGTGTTCATTTTAGATAGTCAACTAAAGAGAAATCAAGAACGCAGGTCGATGACATGTATATACAACCAACTTGATTATGAGAAATAATTGAAAATATATTATATTACACGGTAAGTGATCGTATATGGTTGTTATAATTATGAAATTTATTTCATCCTCTATGAATTCCTTTATGTGTTTCTAGATGTTGATATTAGACTTCATCCATGCCTGCATGATTCCCCTAAGGAAGGATCCTAGATAGTTACACACTTAATGTTTCCATTGATCTCAGTTAAATACTATTTTTATTTAAAAGTTTGAATAAATATTAATCTTAATACCAAGTAATGATATTTATTCAATATTTACTAATCCTAATTATTTACTCAGTAATGCGAGTTGAATATTAAATAAATATTTACTTGCAAGACCATTGAATATAATATTTATTTATCTCTTGTATTATTCACAAATTATTAAATAATATTTATTATTAAATATTTATTTATTTAAGTGCATGAATGTTAAAATAAATATTTATTCACAAGTCTGTTGAATAGAATATTTTCATATATCTCGTTTTGTTCACATGGTAATTATTGAATAAATATTTATTTAGTTACATTGATATTAAAATGAATATTTATTCTCAAGACCATGAATATAATATTTATTTAATTATCAAATGAATATTATTTATTATTTAATATTAAATAAATGTAGAAGATTGTGGATGGGATTATTTGAGGGCTTGGTAAAATAAATGATATAATCAAAATTATCATTTAAATAAATAGGTAATTATTTATTTTATAAAATGATATTTATTTCTTCAATTCATCACATGACATTATATAATAATAATATTATTATTATTATTGGAATGAGGAATATATTATGTTTATTATTTTATTAAGGGACTATGTAAAATTATAAATAATAAACCCTCATTGTATATATACCCAATTGTATTCTTTTAGATTTTTGTGATAAAATCATTTGTTGTGTAAAAAGATTTACTATATTGATAATTATATCGAAAAATAAAATCTCAAGGTTTTCTCTCAAGACTAATAAAATAACTCTAACACCTTCCTCTCTCTCAATAATGATATAAAAATAGAGTGAATCCTTCAAGCTTTATGGATTGTGTTGTGATCAATGTGAACAATTCAAGATTATCAAATCATATGTAGTAGCACATGATGTTCCATTAGAATCATTTGAAGATCAAGGAGCATGTGTGGATTGATATTAAAGGGATTATATTTTGGATCATCTTGAATCAATGATCATATAACTTGAATAGGTCTTGATCAATAAATATCTATATTGATGAAAGATCTCAAAACCATGGAATTTTTTTTATTATTAAATTTATTATAAATTTAACGTGAAAGTTCCTATCTATTGGTTTTTGGATTATTTGTCCAATTTATTTTGGTATAATCATTGACGTGGTGACTGTTCATTATGATCTTGTGGATTATTCATTCAATCTGGAAAAAAACCTAGTTGGACATCATGTATGTCGCTTCTTCCACTATGCTTGGAACCTTCAATAGGTATCAAATAGATCACATTTTAATTTATAATTATTTATTAATAATTGATCTATTTATGAATTTGGTGTTAGTTTTTAATTTCTACCTTCATATAACCGTGAATGAGTTAATAACATATGAAGATCATCTGAAGAACCCATTTAGAGGCATTGAAGATTCTTGTTGGATAACATGGAACTACACAGAATGTAACCTAAATATACATGTTTTGTACCCATATTCACTACACCAAGACACATCAATGATATATTCATCTATTCATGTGGAGGAATCTGTGGTGACATTATACATCACATGTTGACCAAAACTAGCTAGAACACATTTCTAGCGACTACACACCATGTAGTTTTCATAAACTCTATACTGTATGTCAGAAAAAATCCCACATATGGATTTTTTGGGTTTTTTTTATTGTAAATATTGTCAAATGATGCTTAAAAGGAAGTTTAATGAATTATTTTTTCATATTTGGTGAAGTAAAACCTCAAAACAGACAGGACCATGCCCGATTGAAAGTTTTCCTGGTCCTAGCTAGGACTGAATTTAGTGACCACCCATTCCCAATAAATGTTGATATGAAGGATTCCAGCATGTGTGAGACCATGTCATTTCACTTAGAGTAGTAGAGATTGATTCACCCTATGAAACACATGATGATCCAACATGGCTATGGTGATGGCCTATAGAAGTCATGGTTAACATGTAAAATGGAATAAACAAGGGAAACAGGATGATACCAAGCTATAGAGAAAGGTGTGTTGATATGGGCATTCACTTATGAAACATAGGCAGTCACCTTTGGGTGTGGAGTAGGGCATGTCATTCTGGGTTTTCACCTATGATCCATGGGGAGTCCTCTATAACCATGGATAAAGGCATGGGAGTCTTTATGTTTACCTATGAAAATATCTTACAACAATGAATGTGGTCATGGAGCTTAGTGTGTTGAAGAGAAAATGACCAAGGTTCTCACACCACACCATGGAGAATCATATTTTTTCATTCAAGTTAGCAGATCATGGGAGTTCAAAATCCAAATTTCATAGAGATTTAAATAAAATTTAAACCACCAAATTCCAAGTGGTTTCCAGGTGTTTTGGAGGCCTTGATTAAGAGAATTTAATTATAGAGGATGTAGGGGATGAATGTAGTGTACATATTGATTATTTTCTTAGATATATATTTTCGTCATAAGAGAATAAAGGGACATGTGAGATAGATTTGTAGAACATGTTGAATATTCTAAAGGGAATAAGTATATAGGTTTATTCCAAATATCGTCTAGATGGTTGAAGGTTGAAGAAGGTGTTATTCTAAGATCTTCATTCTCTCATTGGAAGTTTAAAAATTAATTTACTAGAGAGAAACACCATTCTTAGTGAATATTTCTATTATCTTATAGTGAAGAAGAAGATGTCATCAAGTGGCACAATGAGTTACCTGGTAAAGGAGAGCAATGAGTTCCCCATCTATTCATTGTAGTGAACCAGGAGGGTTAGTGATACCACTCCAAATTTATACTTGTAAAACCAGTGACCTTTTAGTGATTTTGGTGAATAGGCATATTATCATGAATTCTCTTTGGATGTATACTAGTTTGGGCGAACCAAGTAAAATCCCTCATGTCATTTACTACTTCCATCACTCATTGAGAGTAAGGAGAGAGAAATATAAGTGTTCCTCAAGGTGAGATAACAAGATCCATAATCAAGGAATAATCATTTTAAACATTTATACTCAGATTAACCCCCCCCCCCCCACCATCAAGGTGTAATCCTCGATAAGGTACTAACAAGTGGCATAAAAGGGGTGGTTTTTCTTTCTCACTATTGGAAGTATGGTGATGATTTTCAAGCACAAAGGTATTAAAATATATGAATATAGTAAATTACAGTTGTATAAAAGATAGATGTGATACTATTTCAGTTCATTGGGCATAGACATCTATACAAAATCCATTAATAGAATCATTTCTAACATGGAGAGTGGAGCCTTAACAGAGAATGATCATCGAGAATTGGATGCAGATTCCAAACCCATAAATTCCTTGGGAAGTGCTTTATACAATCCTATTTACACAAAGGTAATGTCGTGAAAAACCTCTCATGTTATATAGGAAATATTCTGAATATTTATAAAGGGTAATCAAAATTTTGAGAGGAAAAGTTTCAGGTTCCATGGAACAAATATGAAGATTTGAGATTGAATTAAAATGATATGGTTGATGTCTACTTTGACAATATAAATGTGCTTTTTGAAGATATGTGAGGCCTTCTTGTAGATATAAAAGGTGTAAAGATCATGAAGGGGATTATAAGAAGTCTCCCTCATCATTTAAATGAAATATTTCGGTTCTAGAATACAAAGACCCAAAAGAAATATCACTTGATAGTTTCCATAGTACTCTTGTGGCTTATGATATGATAAATGAGGTCAATGAGACAAGAACAATGAAGAGCACCCAATAGGTGGATTTTAATTCCATGAAAAAGATCTAAATCATGGATAATCTAGGAATTTATGAATTTGATGAGGTTATTTCATTTAAGTCCTCTAAAAGTGTAGTAGGAAAGTTCAAGGGAAAGCTTCATCTTTCTTTCTTTATATGTGTAAAGGTGGGATATCTTGTGGATAAATCTATAATATCTCTATTTTATATCGGTATTTACATGTTTTTTATATGAATTTTAGTTCAATATTAATTGATTTAATATGATATGTGTTCCTTATTTTTTTTTTTTTTTTGTGATCTTATAGAAGTACATACATTTTGAACACTATGAAGTAAATTGTGACATTTCAAGAAAATAAAGGCACTTCACGTCGCGACATGAAGCGGTGCAGTGTGACAAAAAAAATTGAAGATGAAGTAAAGATTGAAAAGGATTCAAAAAGATCAAGTTTTTGAATAGAATAACATTTTCCATGATTATGGATGATCAAATGATGTTTTAGAGGCTCAAAACTAAATAACCAGAGAAAAATGAGACTTTCAGCACTGGATAATGACTTTACATGTCATGTAAATATTACATGACGTGAAAAAGTTACAAGGCATAAAATAATTAAATAATTTGAATGAATAAGAATAGGGAATCATTGGGAATTGTACTTTTCCTAACTTGAACATGGGTTTCATGCTGTGAAACATGCCCGACGGACCAAGATACGGTGTTTTTACAAATCTTTCAAATAGGGTCCCATAGTCTTGACCTCAGATGACCATTTAATGCTAAGTTTGACCTAGGGGAACCCTAGTATGAATTCCAAGGTTATAAATAATTAGTTAAATCTAAAGAAAAATGATTCATTCAAGGCTTATAGATTTAACCACCGAGAGGTTGCCGCTAGGGTTCTGGCCCGGATTTATTCATAGATAGGTTTTTCTATTATACTTTCTTGTTTTATTATTTTTCTATAATTTTTGGATGATTCTTAGTTTCATTATTTACTTTTATCTTAATTAAATTAATCTATTTTATCCCCTATATTTTTGGGTTTATTTTTCATTAGTGATCACCCAATGATGATCGGCTAAGCCTATATGGGAGAGCAAAATCAGTCAAAATGGGTGCGTACCAAATTTTTCTATTTTTTTTCTTCACTTGAACAATGATATTATTCAATTGGTATTATTTTTTGATTAACTTTAATCATATATGTTATTAAATCATGAACTAAGTGTGTTTTGTAGCAGATGAAACCCAACATGATAAAGGTAATTGATTCATGACCACTGAATTAGATTATTCTTCTACTTTCGCAATATGAAACCAATGAATCATTGTATTTTAATTCATTTGGAAATAAATAATTAGTATTCTAAGATAGATTAATAGGTTTTTACTATTTATTATATCTATAAAATTAATTTATTGTGAAACCAATGAGTATTATTATTTTGCAAGTGCGGTCTGGATTTTTTTAGAAAATCCGCTCATGGAATCAGTTCCCATATCTTATAATTTTTCCATTGGATTTTATTTATTTTATTTGAATGATTTAATTAGTTTAATAAAATAAATTTAAATTTTGAAAACTTGTAATTTTATCAAGATTTATCATCATTTCAATCCTCACTCTCTATGGGTTCGACCTCGTACTGCCGCTATGCTACACCTTTGTTGCTAGTGTAGTTTGTAACAATATAAATTTATAATTTGATCATGAGTTGAGGATTTAAAAATGTATTTTGGATGAATAAATCTCTAAAGAACCATCAATAATATAATGATGAAGATAATTATACTAATAAGTAACAAGAGATGTGAAATGTGAAAATAACTTCCAATGGAGATCTTTCAAAATGAGAAATTTTCTTTCAAAATAACAAAATTACTTTAGAAAAAGTGAAAAAAAATTAAGTTGAATATTATAAGGATACATATGTGATAATGTATGTTGTAAATAATCCAAATTAATATGATAGTAATGATTATAATAAAGGAGTTGTGGTAAGTGTTTATATTCAAGAAAAAGTCGAGGTATCCCTTAAAGAAATTAATGTTTGGAGAGTGAAGACTAAGAATGAAAATGTAGTGGTTCATGATTACAAGATTTAAATGAAAAAACAACAAGAATAAAAAAAATATCTATGATATGAGATTTAAAAACTAAAATATGTATTTTTTGGATATTTTAGAATGGAATCTTAACTAAACCTTAAAGTGGAATAACAAACCCAAATCATTGATGGTTTAAACAAAATAATAAAATATGGAGTTAAAAGGATTGAGCAGATCAAAGAAGAAGTTGTGATTTGGAGTAAAAAGTGAGAAGGTCAAGAAAAACTATTGACACCCAGAATAATGACAGGGGATTCTAATACGTCATCATCAAGTCAAGAAAAATTGATTTCTAAGGAATATCTTTTACTTATTCCTCAAGTATAATGATTCAAAGATAAATGAAAATAAATTATGAAGCATGATGAAGATGAAAAGGAAATAATGGTTTTTTTAACCACAACCATAAAATATATGTAATAAGGTAAATCTTTATAGCACTATAAGGTCTAAAAATCACATTTCCAAGGTTGATATAAGTACATAAAGGGTCATATGTTTTTTCTATGGAAATTTGGGACATAATTACTATGTGTGCTCTATACCTAGGATATTTTATTATAGTTACACCAGTCTGAATAGAAAAGAATAATTTCTAATCATTATTTTTCTCGTAATGGATATTTTTTGTGTTATGAAGTCTTCAGTCATAAATCAATCAGTTTCTAATCAAGAGGGAAGCAAAGAGAATCAAGAATGTATCAAATCAGAAGAAAGAAAAATTGTAATATTAATCCAAATGGATATAAACCCAAAATATATTTTCATTATTTCAAGAAGAATAATAAAAATATCTAGAGATATATGTTGAGGTAATACACTAATCACCAACATGGGTAAAGAAAGGAAATTCATAAAAATATAATGTTGCTGAAATTTCCTTGAGAAAAATGGAGGAGTCAAGTTTATAGATCTCAGATAGTGGTTGTACATTGAACATGACAATAAATAAATACCCCATTGTGAATATAAAGTAAAAAAACATGGTTTCATTAATTTTTTAAATGATGAGGGTCTTAAAATTTTTGGTTCTATGAAAGAAAAAATTGGAGCCAGATATCTTAGGTGAGATCATATTCTATTAGTTTAAGGGATAAGTCCCAATATTCTTATTATTATACAATTTTCTAACTTTATTCATGATGTGGAATTCAAAAAAAAGGTATGTACTATTAAAGCTAAATATGGTTCAGTTATTTGATAGGGAAGAAGAACTGATAAAACAATATTTTTTTGAATATTTTATTTATAATAAATGATATAATTTCCTCACATTGTGTTAAATATGTTTATTTATAAAATATTTGGGATTTGATCATTTATTTGAAAATTTGGTGAAAATTCCAGTTTTACCCTTTATAGTGCACTGTAGTATTGTGAAGATAAATATTTTTATATTTATTATTTGAATTTGAAATTTTGTAATAGTGTTCCTAACTTAATTTCCTAAAACTTTAATTCAGGACACTAGAGATAAATAGTGCATTTGGATGGAGTAAATGAGACATTAATCCAATGGTGGGCTAGACTCAGCAGAATGGACATGGGTTCGGTATTTGGGACATATATTTTTCATCAGGGATTTTATTTAGCCCAAACTTTGAGGAAAGCTCGGGGACATGATTTGGAACAAATAATCCTTCTGGAAGTCCGGTCAGTTAATGCGTTTTGGATGTCAACTAGGCGGTTCAACTTGGAATAAAATATTTGTCCATGTTTTTCATTTCACACTTAAAAAGTTATGTAACCCTAGACATCACAGACTCTATTTAATGGGGGTTTAACTCTTTGGGAGGTCTTTTAGAGGCTTTGGGAAGGTTTATCCGAAAGGGTGTCTCTTGGGATCCCCTCACAACTCTTGGAAGAAGTAAGCCTTTGTGCAAACCTCTCTTCCAAAAAGGCTCTCCTCTCCCACCTCTTCTTTGTATTTATTTTATTTCATGTTTGTTTCTTGAATTTTTCTTCAAATAATCTTCTATGTTCTTCCATTTTCTTATTCTATTAATCTTATTAATTGGGTCAGAATCAAAAGTGGATACAAGATTGGGTTCTACCCTTTCAATCCTTTGCTTATGCAAAACGTCTCCACGATGACTACACCGCCCATGGAAGAGTAGTTCTTTTTAGTAATCGATTGACCTATATCCTTCTTCATTTAATTATTTTGAATCATTGAGATACTGTAATTAACTTAATATGATCCATGAATTTTGTTTTTAAATTGTAAGAAACTAAGCAAGCAATTGAACAATTAACACAAAACACGCGAGGTCGGGAATTGTGTAAATTGTGAGAGTGCGATCTTAATCGGTAATATAAGACCATACGGGATAAATTTGTAGAGTTCAAATATAATCCCTAAACACAATTCATCCTAATTTCCAGAATTGATATGTTCTCTAATTAACCACTGACCATAAGCTAACCTTAGAACAACAATCAAAGTAGGGTGCTGCGATTGCATGTTCCGAAGCTAGCCTAGGGTTTAAGTAATTTCATCTTTGTGGTTAAGTTGACTCTCGTAGGGTTCGAGGGATAACAAATTAAGGGATCATAATTAAGTGGATATTGATTTAAATTATAATTATTAATAAGTGAATGGAGAGGTAGAGTTATATCGATTACGCCTTTTAAAATCTTTTCTAAAAAAAACATCTTTTTGTTTTGTCATTTTAATCAAACTTCATTTCAAAACTAAAAACAAAAAAAAATACAATATTCTTCCAGAAAACTTCTTCTAGATTCATAAACTATAAAAAAACACCCCCATACTTTCAATTAGTGTTTTTATTCTCTTTTATTTTATTTCTAGAATACCTCTAAAAAAAATTTTAATTCACTTCCTCCTTTGAGAGACGACCTTGGTCAGCCACTCTGCTGCACCTAAGTACCGTAAAATCACACTAATCATTTGAGGGCGCCCACGACAGCGCTCTTTCAAATTGGCGCCGTTTCTGAGGAGGCAAGTAATTATTTCAACCAATTAGAGGTATTTATTTTATTTTACATTTTATTCTCTTCCTCTCTTCTTTCTTCCTTCTTTACCCAATCTGATTCTTCTTCTTCTTCTTTTATTTTCTTCTACTTCTTTTTGGACCATCAACTCAAACTTCTAATTTTTATTTTACTATAGTCCACTTTACTTCTTTTAATCTTTCATTGATTTATGACATGAACTAATCCCTAAGACCTCTTAGATCTTGACCCGAAGATTGAACGCAGCCTTAGGGCACGAATCAGACATTCTCATTCTACGAGAAGTTTCAATATTCAACCAGTTGGTGAATTCCTCTCTTCTAGAAAAATTGAAATTAGAAGCTATTCAAATTCAAACATAAAAGAATAACCAATTACTAGAAATAATAACAATGAGATAAATATAACCATTCGAGAATTGGCTGCACCTGATATTAACTATCAACCAAATTGTATTGCATACCCAAATCTCGAATCGGACTTTGAACTGAAATCTGGGTTAATTCACTTACTTCCAAAGTTTCATGGCCTCTCTAGTGAGGATCCCAATAAACATTTGAAATAATTTAATGTGGTTTGCTCAACCTTGAAACCAAGAAATTTTTCTGAAGATCAACTTAAATTAAGAGCATTCCTATTCTCACTTGATGGAGCTGCAAAAGATTGGATGTATTATTTGCAACCTGAAGATGTAATATGTTGGAATGATTTGAAACGTCTTTTCTTGCAAAGATTTTTTCTAGCATCAAGGACCACATCCATTCAAAAGGAGATATCGGAGATCAAGTAAGCCCAAGGGGAGTCAATGTATGAGTACTGGGAGCGATTCAAGAAGTTGTGTGCAAGCTTCCCACATCACCAAATCAGTGAGCAATTACTCATCTAATAATTCTACAAAGGACTTACACCCATGGAGAGGAGCATGGTGGATGCTACAGTAGGAGGGGTATTGGTGGACAAGACACCAGTATCCGCACGTGCATTGATCGATAAGATGGAACAAAACTCCCAACAATTTGGCGATCGAAGTACACCACATGTCAGGGGAGTACACCAGGTAAGCCCTTATTCTCTTGAAAGTCATTTGATTGATACAAAGATGGAAGAATTGACCACTATAGTGAGGCATATTGCTTTGGCTCAAAAGAAATCCCAACCCACTCCTTCAAGGCCTTGTGGAATTTGCACTAATACAAGCCATCCAGGTGACCGTTGCCCCCAACTACAAGAAACAGAAGATTGTGCAGCAGTATTCCCAGGGAGACCATTTCAGCAGCAAGAAAAACCATATCCCTAAAAGAAGTTTGATTCATTTTCTCCAACATACAACCAAGGGTGGAAACATCAACCGGACATGAGGTATGGCTCTGGACAACAACAAAGTCCACCCTTTCAACAAAACTTCGAGCAGCCTCCGCCTTACCAGTAGGGTTTCCAACAACCCCAAAAGAGATTTGAAGCCCAAGCATCAGTAATCTAGCAACAAGGGAATCCCCCACCCAAGGTAGATTCTAACACTGATGACCTTTTGAAGCAAATTGTTCTTAATCAACAGAATGAGCTAAAGAGTCAAGGTTTGGAGCTGAGGGAGTTAAAGACTCAAATGAGCCAGATTGCCACCGCCCTCCATGAACATGTAAGTAAGAATTTCGGAAATCTACCCTCCCAACCCACTCCAAATCCAAAGGGGAATGTTAGTTCCATCACATTGAGAAGTGGGAAGCAAATGAATGATACATCTATACCTACCATTCCATCGGGATTCACCTCAACTCTGGAGCAGCCGCATTCCAAACCAACTGATGAGCAATCCAAGGAGAAAGATAAAGGTAAGAAAAAGATTGATGATGTTCCTCCTAAACCCCTTACTTTTCCCAACAGGGTTGTCCAAACCAAGAAGATGGCTGAAGAAGAAATGAAAAAGGAGGTTTTGGATACATTCAAGCGTGTGGAGATCAACATTCCTCTACTTGAAGCCATTAAGAAAATTCCAAGGTATGAAAAATTCTTAAAAGAACTTTGTACCAATCAAAGAGGGCTCAAGGGAAATGAGAGGATCAACCTTGGAAGGAATGTCTCAACACTCATTACACCAACTCTAGAAATGCCAACAGAGTGCAAGGATCTCGGGACATTCACCATCCCATGTACCATAGGGGAGTTGCACTTTTCTGATGCTATTTGTGATTTGGTAGCTTCCATAAATGTGATGTCTCACTCTGTATTCTCTTCCTTTCAAGTTGGTGAGTTGAAGCCAACAAGAGTAGTGGTGCAGTTGGCAAATAGAGCTACAGCATATCCAGCGGGAGACCTTGAGTATGTACTTGTCCGGGTAAGAGACATGATCTTTCCAGCAGATTTTTATGTTCTTAACATGGAGGATGATCAGGTAAGTTCTCATGCTCCCATAATCTTAGGTAGGCCCTTCCTCAAAACTGCAAAAACTATCATAAATGTCAATGAGGGTATAATTTCCATGGATTTTGGAGATGAAGTTGTGATATTTAATGTTATGGATTCCATGAAGTACCCCTCAGAGGATCACTCTGCATTTTTTATCTCCCATTTTGGACCACCAATTAAAAACTCCATGGAATTTGATTGTCCTATGATTAGGGAGATTATGAATATTGGTTCGATTTTGATGTCTAAGAGAACTTCCACACATGTTGATGATACACAATCCTCTCTTGGATTTGATTTGGATTCATATTCTGATTTTGATCATGTTCACTCTGATTATGACATGGCTATTGAGTATGCTGATGGATTTGATGCTTTATTCTCTGATTTTGATGATGTCTATTCTGATACTGATTCTCTTTGTGCACATATTTCAGTTCCTTCAATGTCTCCATCCATACTACACCCTCATTCATTATAACTCAATCCATTGCCACCAAATCTGAAATACTCATACTTGTTGAGTGGTGAGAGATTACCTGTTATCATTTCTATCAATATTCCTTTTGAACATGAAGAAAAACTTTTGAATATTTTGAGGGAGAACATCAGGGAAATCGGGTGGACCTTTGCTGACATATTAGGTATTAGCCCCTCCATTATCATGGATAGTATTCTCTTGGAGTATGGGGCTAAACGAGTGAGACAGCCACAAAGGAGACTCAATCCAACCCTTCTGGAGGTTGTTAAAAAAGAAGTTGAAAAATTGCTCGAGGCAGGTATAATCTATCCCATTTCAGATTCTCAGTGGGTAATTCCAATTCAGGTTGTGCCTAAGAAAAGTGGTGTTACAGTTGTTAAAAATGAGAAAGATGGGTTATTTCCAATGAGGGTACAAAATAGTTGGCGTGTGTGTATTGATTATAGGAAACTAAATCATTCCACTCGCAAAGACCATTTCCCCCTCCCATTTATTGATCATATGCTTGAGAGACTAGCTGGGAAGACACACTATTGTTTCTTGGATGGATTTTCTGGATATTTTCAGGTTCCTATAGCTCCGGAGGATCAGGAGAAGACTACATTCACCTATCCCTTTGGCACATTTTCCTACTGAAGGATTCCATTTGGACTTTGCAATGCCCCAGGTACCTTCTAGAGATGCATGGTGAGTATTTTTTCTAATTTTATTGAGACCTGCATCGAGGTGTTTATGGATGATTTTACAGTGTATGGGTCTTCATTTGATTAATGTCTAATTAGTTTGGGAAAGGTGTTGAATCATTGTATTGAGAAGAATCTGGTCTTAAATTTTGGAAAATGTCATTTCATGGTCGAAAAGGGAATTGTCTTTGGTCATATAGTCTCACAACATGGCATTGAAGTTGATAAATCTAAGGTAGACATTATTTCATCCCTACCATATCCTACATGTGTGCGTGATGTTCGATCATTCCTTGGACATGCTGGATTTTATCGACGCTTCATCAGAGATTTTAGTAAGATCGTTCTACCCTTATCTCGATTGCTTCAAAAAGATATTGACTTAAATTTGTATGATTCATGCAGGGTATCATTTTATGGTCTAAATAAGTGTCTGACCACTCCACCGATCATACAGCCCCCACGGTGGGACCTTCCATTTGAGCTTATGTGTGACGCCTCCAACTTTGCGGTTGGATCTGTCTTATCTCAGAGGGTGGAGGGACGTTAACATGTGATCGCCTATGCATTGAGGACACTAGATTCAGCCCAATCAAACTACACAACCACGGAAAAAGAGTTTCTTGCTATCATATTTTCTTTAGATAAATTTCGTTCATACTTATTGGGCTCTAAAGTAGTTGTTTTTTCTGCCCATGAAGCTTTGAGGTACCTCCTAAAGAAGCCAGATGCAAAGCCACGACTTATCCGTTGGATGCTCCTTCTTCAAGAATTTGATATTTAGATAAAGGAAAATAAGGGATCAGAGAATTTGGTGGCAGAACACATGAGTAGGCTTACTCACACACTAGAGGATCACACCTTGGACCAGGTACCACTTCGGGACACTTTCCCCGATGAGCATATCTATAACATCTCAGGTAGGCATCCTTGTTATGATGACTTAGTTAATTACATTGTTTCCTCTGAAATCCTAGAAAATTTGAAGAAGAATCAAGTAAAAAAATTAAAAAGTGAGTCTAGGTATAATGTGTGGGATGATCCTTACCTCTAGCACATGTGTAGTGACCAAGTTATTAGGAGGTGTGTTCCCGATCATGAGTTTGAGTCTGTTTTTCATTTCTGTCATACACTTGCTTGTGGTGGACACTTTGGACCCCAACAGATAGCTAGGAAGTTTTTGGACTCTGTATTATATTGGCCTATCTTGTTTCATGATGCCCATGTGTTTTGTAAGTCATGCTCTCATTGCCAACACACTGGGAATATTTCTAGGATACATGAGATGCCCCAACAACCCATACTATTCTGTGAGATTTTTTATGTATGGGGCATTGATTTTATGGGTCCTTTTCCTAGTTCATTTGTATTTTTGTATATTTTGGTTTCTGTTGATTATGTGAATAAATGGGTGGAGGACAAGGCCACCAGGACTGACGATTCTGATGTTGTTGTGGACTTTGTCAAAGCACAGATATTTTGCAGGTTTGGAGTACCAAAGGCCATCATCAGTGACCAAGGGACACACTTTTGTAATAGGAATTTTTCTTCTATCCTTCAAAAGTATGGGGTGACACACAAAACATCAACACCATACCACCCCCAAACAAATGGCCAGGATGAGGTTTCAAATCGTGAGTTGAAACAAATATTGGAGAAAACTGTGCAGCCAAATAGGAAGGATTGGAGAAAGCGCTTGGATGATGCATTGTGGGATTATAGGACAACATACAAGACACCCATTGGTATGTCCCCATTTCGGATTGTTTTTGGGAAAGCGTGTCATCTCCCCATGGAAGTTGAGCATCAGGCTTATTGGGCTATAAAGAAATGCAACATGGATTTGTCCCAAGATGGAATCCAAAGGAAGCTACAAATTCAAGATCTTGAGGTGATTATATTGTCTTCATATGAGAACTCAAGGCTCTATAAGGAAAAATCAAAAGCATCTCATGAAAAATGATCCAACAAAGGGAGTTTCATGTTGGAGAGAAAGTCCTTCTCTATAGTTCACGACTCAAGCTAATGCCTGGTAAGTTGCATTCCAGATGGTTAGGTCCTTATATTATGACTAATGTTTTTCCTTATGGTGCAGTGGAGATCACACAAGAGGACACTAGAAGGAGATTTACAGTCAATGGGCAACGTTTGAAGAGATACATTGAGGGACTTCCTACTGATGCAATGGATTTTATCACACTGCATGACCCAATCATCACTTGATCACATAAGGATGTTCCTAACCCTTTCACTTTTATATTATTTGTCCTATTTAAAAATTATTCATTTCATGTCCATATATCATCTCATGGGTTCACATTGAGGACAATGCAATATTTTAAGTGTGGGGGAGTAGGGAACCTTTTAGTTTAGTAATTTCAATTTTTTTCCTATTTTAAAAAAAGAAAAAAAATTGTGTGTTTTTCAAATTTTGTGTGTTTATTTTTCAATTTTCTTTGTGATTTTGAAATTTTTGAGCTGAAATGATTCTCATCACAATTTTGAAATGCATATCAATGAGTGAAACAATTTATCCCAATAAACTGAGCTTAAATGAATGCCGAAATGACTTTGTTTCAAGTTCAAATATTTAGTAATTTCATGAAAAGTACACCGAATTTTGAATACCATGCCACATATCACTGTCTTTATATTTGAAATCACCTTCCTGTGAGGCTTCTGAACCATTATTTTCAAATTCTTTACATTCACCTCACTTATTGAGAGAACCAAACCATGCTTGATTTAACCAGAATTTGATTTATTCCTGTCAAAACTTGAGGGTTTGAGGTACTTATGTTTAAATGATTGAGGCATTTGTTTGGTATTAAAGCCCCTATTTCAAATAATCCTTCTTTATAATGGCCTACCTTGAACATTTAATCCTTGTAGCCCTTAGAATCCATAAACATCCTATTAGGTTAGCCACATTACAAGCCAATTTCCCCTATCCAGCCAACTCTTGAAGTGAAATTGCATAATCTAGTTGAGCTTAAGTGTGGGGGAAGCTATCTTGTGTCGTACTACCACATTCTGTGATACTTTGGGTGGAAAATTAAATTCTTAAGAGATGTGTTTGCTGCTGAATAAAGTCATTATTTTGAAAGTTGTGCCTTTTCTGGAGCTTCTAATTGAGGTGGAAAGTTGTGCCTATCTGGTGCTTTCAAGAAAATCATGTTTGAGAAGATTGACATTTTTTATGCTGAAATGATGAATGGTGTAAACTTTTCATGACTTTTCATGATGATGGAGCTTAATTGATACTATGGGGATTGAGGAGAAGACCATATTTAAGTGAAAATTAGATTAATGCAATTTTGCTTCAAAAAGAGTCAAGCCCTCCTCATTCAGCCTCAGAATTTTTCACATCTAAATCCTACCAACCGAAAGCCACAGAACAACCCTGAAAAGTCCTCATGATAAACATATGTCCTTGAATCACATCGTTTAGCGATGTAGGAATCTATCAAGCCTATGGTGACCCTTGTATGAGTTTGGATGAAAAAGACATTGCAAAAAATTGACATTTGTGTGATAAGAGAAAATTCAAGTGAGATAAGTGTTTTGTGCATGGGAGGATAAAAAAAGTGGAAATATATTGAATGATATAAATTAAGAACTTGAAATAATGGTTTTCTATGAGGCATGACATCTTTTTTTCTTGGTGTGTAATTGTTTGATCTCAAAGATATGTGTTTTAAAATTGGTTTTGATTTGATATTGATGTTTACTTGATATGAGGTTTTTCCCAGGAGTGCAGAACGGTAAGTGTGAGGGAGTTGATAAAACACTATTTTGTTGAATATTTTATTTATAATAAATGATATAATTTCCTCACATTGTCTTAAATATTTTTATTTATAAAATATTTGGGATTTGATCATTTATTTGAAAATTTGGTGAAAATTTCAGTTTTACCCTTTATAGTGCATTGTAGTATTTCAAAGATAAATATTTTTATATTTACTATTTGAATTTGAAATTTTGTAAAAGTGTTAATAACTTAATTTTCTACAACTTTTATTCAGGACACTAGAGCTAAAGAGTTGATTTGGATGGATTAAATGGGTCATTAATCCAATGGTGGGCTAGACTCGGCATAATGGACATGGGTTCTGTATTTAGGACATATCTTCTTCACCGGGGCTTATATTGAGCCCAACGTTTTAGTAAATCTCTGGGACATGATTTGAAACAAATCCTCCTTTTGTAAGGCCGATCAATTCATGCTTTTTGGAGGTCAACTAGGCGGTGAAACTTGTAATAAAATATTTGGCCGAGTTTTTCATTTCACACTTAAAAAGTTATGTAACTCTAGCCCTCACAAACTCTATTTAAAGGGGGTTTTAACTCTTTTGGAGGGCTGGTCAAGGTTTTGGGAAGGTTTGGCCGAAAGGGTGTCTCTTGGGAGCCCCTCACAACTCTTGGAAGAAGTAAGCCTTTGTGCAAACCTCTCTTCCAAAAAGGCTCTCCTCTCCCACCTCTTCTTTGTATTTATTTTATTTCATGTTTGTTTCTTGAATTTTTCTTCAAATAATCTTCTATGTTATTACATTTTATTCTTCTATTAATCTTATTAATTGGTTTGGAATCAAGAGTGGAGACAAGATTGGGTTCTACCCTTTCAATCCTTTGCTTATGCAAAACGTCTCCATGATGACTACACCGCCCATGGAAGAGTAGTTCTTTTTAGTAATCGATCACCCTCTATCCTTCTTCATTTAATTATTTTGAATCATTGAGATACTGTAATTCACTTAATATGATCCTTGAATTGTGTTTTTAAATTTTAAAAAACTAAGCAAGCAATTGAACAATTAACACAAAACACGTGAGGTCGGGAATTGTGTAAATTGTGAGAGCGCGATCTTAATCGGTAATACAAGACCATACGGGATAAATTTGTAGAGTTCAAATATAATCCCTAAACACAATTCATCCTCATTTCTAGAATGTATATGTGATCTAATTAACCACTGACCATAAGCTAACCTTATAATAACAATCAAAGCAGGGTGCTACGATTGCGTGTTCCGAAGCTAGCGTAGGGTTTAAGTAATTTCATCTTTGTGGTTAAGTTGACTCTCGTAGGGTTAGAGGGATAAAAAATTAAGGGATCATAATTAAGTGGATATTGATTTAAATGATAATGATTAATAAGTTAATGAAGATGTAGAGTTAGATCGATTAAGCCTTTTAAAATATTTTCTAAAAAAACATCTTTTTGTTGTGTCATTTTAATCAAACTTCATTTCAAAACTAAAAACAAAAAAAAATAAAATCTTCTTCCAGAAAACTTCTTCTAGATTCATAAACTATAAACAAACACCCCCATACTTTCATGAAGTGTTTTTATTCTCTTTTATTTTATTTCTAGAATACCTCTAAAAATTGTTTTAATTCACTTCCTCCTTTGAGAGACGACTTTGGTCGGCCACTCTACTGCACCTAAGTACCCTAAAATCACACTAATCATTTGAGGGCGCCCACGACAGCACTCTTTCAAGAACCAAGGGAAATATATATCTTGTTGGAGAGTAAAATTTGTATATATTTTTCAAAGAGGAGGAAAGTAGTATATGGAATATGTGACTTTGTAGTTTGATCAAAACATATTTGGAGAATTTTTAAAATATTGGTAGGTAATATGATATTACCCATATCTTATATGATCACACACACATGTGTGATTCATGTGAAAAAGGGAAGATCATTTTAAATACTTACAAGAAAAAGAAGGTGAATACATCAAGGTTGCTTGAGCTAGTGAACATGGAAGTATGTGGGCCAATATCACCGAAAGAAATAGAAAAAAAATGTATTATGTGTTGTTCATTGATTATTTTAATAGGATATCATGGATTATTCATATCATACACAAGAACGAGGTACATAGATGCATCACTAATTATTTGAGAGGGGGTGAAAATATTCTTGGTGTGAAGATTTAGAATTTCCACATAAAATATGGAATATAATTCACTAATCATCAATTCAGGGAATATTTGGAGAAGCATGGAATTTTACATCAGGTTTTAGTGGTTATAACACCCCCAAAAAATGGGGTAGCAAAAAGAAGAAATTTCATAATCAACAACGCTTCCTGAACAATTCTTATAGATAAGTATCATCCAAAAAGTTATTGGAAATAATTTGTTCTTTCAAATTTTTACATCTCAAATTGAATATTTATATGTAAAAATGAAGTAATAACTCCATATGAAATTAGTTATGGAATTAATCATTCACTTCAGAAATTTTAGGAGTTTGTAAGTAAGTGTTTTATTGTAAATAATGAGAATAGAATAAAGTCTGATGGTTAGGGTGATGAAAGACTATTTAAAGGAAATTCATCAAATAGAAAACCATAAAAATTATACAATAAAAAAACTTGTAAAATTTATTGAGAGAAATTTCATTGTGGTGGTTGAAATGAGAAAATTGTATCCACACATGATTAGATTTTACATAACAACCAGCCAATTTTTTAAGTTGAAAGTGATGAATAAGTGCATGGATATGGGGGAGTTTCAAGTCCTAATGAAAATTATGATAACAAATATAATATTTAATAATATATATCTATTATAGTAGGTTCAAAAGATAAATTAGTGGGTATAAAATCACTAAAGGGAACATTGTTGGAGACTAGACACCCTGATTCAAACAAGAATAATGAAGACTCAATATTATGTATCTTTATTATCTTAGGTGGGACCAAAATAATTTAAAGATGATAAAAAGTATGAGAGTTGATTCAGGGTTATGAATGAAGATATTTATCAAATATATATAAACAAGACATGGGAATTTGTTCCAAGGTCATGTGACAAAAATGTTATTGGAACCAAGTGGGTGTTCTAAAATAAGATTAATGTAGATGGAGAGGTGATTTAGAATAAAACATGGATTTTGTGCAATGGGTATTCATAAATTGAAATAATTTTTGTTTATGAGACATTTTCATTGGTAGTATGACTTGAAACCATATAGTTATTTTTAAACATGGAGGTTTAAAATGTTTTAAAATTATATAAAATGGATGTCAAATCTACCACTCAAACATGAAATCAGTTGCTATGGATAAATAAAAAGAATGATCATATGGATGTAGATGTGATTCCTCCTATTACAATCATGTGAAACATATCAATTATGATCAATATCATCAAAACTATTATACAAAATTCATGGACTAAGAATATTGATATCAAATTCATTTCATAAAGGATAAGGTTGAGTAAGTAATTTTGGTATTTGAGTATGTTAAATCTCGATATCAAATAATAGATATCATGGAAAATGAACTACCAAAATCAGTGTTTAAGAAGCATTGGTTGGATCTTGGATTCCTATTGTAATTGTTCACTTAATTTTTTTAGGATTTAACCCCCACTCTCTATGGTTTCTCTCATGATCAAGGTATGTGTTCTCACCTCTAATTATATGATTTATAACCCTATCTTGTGAAATTTTTAGAGAATTTATCTCTTTGGGTTCATTTCCAAATATATAGAAATTTCCAAGTGTGTTTGATAGGGGGAGAGGTGAAAAGGGGGAGAGTATGTAAATGAAAAATTATGGGGAGATGTGTGGTTATTGAAATAATTCAATATATGTGGTCATGAAAAAAATTTCATTCAAACTTTTTTCTCACACAGAGCATGGATCATGTGATATTATAATTAGTGATTAGTGGCTCATTAATACACATCTTTAAAGTGATGTTTTCAAAGGTAGATAAATCAACTCTTGGATTGTTTGGAGTGTTGTAAAAAAATCCAAAGGGGATATTGTTAGAAAATATCCCTCATAAGTATTTTTGGGTTATGTTTTTTGATAATATTGTCAAAGGGTTGTTTTTAAGAAGTTTAAGGAGGGATTGTATCAGGATTAGTGATGTAGGACTTCAAAATGGCTAGGGATATGCCCTGTTGAAAGTTTCCTAGGTCATGGTATAGTTGGATAAAACTGGATCCAGTGACCGTGTCCATTATTTATGGAATTTTTTAGATGGATTCCAACATGGTTGAGACTATTCCATTTAACTTGGTTTCATGGATATTGATTCATCCTATGAAACCCAAGATTATATAACATGGACATGATGATTTTTGATGGAATTCATGGTCAGTATGTGAAATAGAATCAATAAGGGAAATAAGAGGGGAGCATGTCATGGAGAAAGGCATGGTGATCTAGGTGTTCACCTGTGAGCCATAAGTAGTCCCCTATGGTAGTGGATCCAGGCATGAAATTCTAGGTGTTCACATGTGATACACTGGGAGTTTTCTATGAACCATGGATCAAGGCATGGGGGTATTAACATTTACTTATGAAAAATGGATTACAAAAGTGGCTAAGGATGCGGAGCTCAATGTGTTAAAGGGGAAATAACCACGGTTTGTGAAAAACATTGGGGTGCGTCCCTTTTTTATGTTCAAGTCAGAAGAGCATAGGAGTTTTATATCTGAATTTCATGGAGGTTTAAATAGAATTTAAACCACAAAATTCCAAGAATTTTCTAGGTTTTTAAGGCCTCAATTTAGAGGATTTAATAGTAGAGTCCATAGGGGATGAATGTGGTGTACATATTGATTGTTTTTTGGATATATATTTTTTCACAAGAGAATAAAAGGATTTAGTAGGTAGATCTACAAAACATTTTGAAGATTCTAAAGGGAATAATTATATAATTTTATTCTATATCTCATATGAAAGGTTGAAGTTCGAATAAGGTATTATTCCAGGAGCTTCATTCTCTCTCTGGAAGTTCATAAATCCATGTGATGAATAGAAACACTATTCTTGATGAATATTTTTATTATATTTGGGTTAATAAAAAATATTTCATCAAGTGAAGTACTGAGTTCCCGGTTAAGGGGAGTGTTAAGTTCTCCATCTTTTTGTAATAGTGGACCAAGAGGGTTAGTGAGACCACTCTAAATTTGTACTTGTAAAAGTAGTGAGTTTTTAGTGATTTTAGTGGAAATACACATTATCATACATTATCTTTAGATGTATCCCAGTGTAGGTGAACCATGTAAAATCCCTCATGTAATTTACTAATTTCATCACTCATTGATAGGAAAGAGAGAAAAAAACCAAAGTGTTCCTCAGGGTGAGAGAAAAAGATCCATAATAAAGAAATAATCATTTTAAACTTTTGTACCCTGATTCACCCCCACCCCCTCTTCATGTATAATCCTCAATAAGTGACTAAAATATTCTTACATGATTCATAAACCATGTAGTTAAACTTTTGTCATGCATTTATTATATGTCTCATAAGGAATTAAATCCAAGAAACACAGTCCAGATGTGTTTACACATTGTGAAATATGTATATACATCATGTAACATGGTATTATTCTACATGGATTGCACACTAATTATTTTAACATGTAATCTGATGTACCCACATATTATTGCATGCCTCATATCTAGTGTACATGTTGTGTAATCTTTACCCATTTACATGGATTACATTCCAAGCTAGGTTGTATATTGCATAAAATTAACTAAACATTCTAAAATTAATAGTGTAATTAAACCAAACTACATGGTGTGTAACTAGAATACACACCATGATACATATTTTTATAGAATTTTAAATTTATTATTAATTTTCACATAAATTTCAAAACTACACAATTTGTTGTCATCGTACATGTTGATGTGTAACATTGACATTTAAAGTGGTACACATTACATAAGTTAACGTGTGTTTCATGTCAATACACACCGAGATGGATACTTGAATTGACATGTGTAATTAAACTCCATGAATCTATATGAAACACCATGTAAGATACATGTCATGTGAATACACAATACATGACAAGGACCATTAAAGGAATTTGGAAGTACAGGTGGGTACATGTTGTGTTGCTTCTAAGTACACACCATATACTTGATTATTGTAAAATAAAATAAATTTAATTAATATTTCAGTTGATGGGGATATCATGTATCTTCATAAATATCTGGATTAATAATTAAGATAAAACATTAATTAATTAACAAAACCATTAACTATTAATTCAAGATAAATTTATTTTAATTAATATAGTGATTTGAAATGAATTCTAGTGTGTATGGATGTGATATCATTGGATATATGTGATTGGTCATGAACTTGACTAAACAACTCATGAGTTGAGTTTTTGTTTAATTTAATATTATTTCATGATTTTTTATATTTGATAAAGTTTTGTTATATTAAATATGATGGTCTAGGAATCATTAATCCCACTTTTATTATGTAGGTTATATAAATCCATGGTTTATTTTATGTATCACATGCCTTTAGTTCCCCTCATATACATGTGAGTATAAAAATTGTAAATAATGACACTCCTAAGAGAGGTGGTGGTTCATTACCCAAGTTGAGGTGAAACCAACCAAGAATATACAATGGTCAATGGTGGAATGTTGTATCCCAATCCAATCCCAAATCAAGGAGTTTTTACCCTGGGGCCAGATATTGATTTATCTTTCACTCAATAAATCATCCATTAGAAACCTCATGATCAAGTCACTTTATTTATTTTATTTCCTCAAAGTTCATGGTTATCTATTTTTTGTGATGCATTCTTATATGATGATAAATACTATCACATAAAATAAATAAGATAATAACACATTAAAGATAAAGTAAAATAAATTGATTATGTATATATTTTTTTATCAAATATATGGTTAATTAATTATATAAAATCCATATAATATTAACCATACATGTAAAGGGTAAAATTAATAAATTGTTACATAAATAAACAAAATCCAACAAGGAAATATCAAGTAAAAATACGTCCATTATCTAAGTTAATATGGTATTATAGTTAAAGTGTTAGTAATTCCATAGTTTAGGTAACTTTTTAATTATCGAGTAGTATAAAAAAAGATAGTGGTTTAAATTAACTAATCTTATATTGAAATTAACAGTTATAGTCTATTTAATAAAAAAATTAGAGGCAATTGTTGAGGAAATCCAAGTCATGGTTTCAGAATTAGGGGTCATATTGATGGATAAAAGATCTAAGAACTAGTAGTTGGAAAGACCCATGCTTAAATGCCATCTTATGAGTTACCTGGACATATTTTGGGTCATGAGAATGGAAATAAGGATCCTTTCTCCAAGAATTTCCACACAATAGGATATTCTGATTCCAATGGTGAGCGTTATTAAAAATTGATAAAATAGTGGGAGACTGATAAGTTAATAAAATTTATTACATCTCACATATTTTTTTAATCAAGATAATGTATTAATAATATGATTTAACTATTATAGAAAATGTAAATCAAAATCATATGAATACTGTGATCTTTTATAAACTCAAACCAAGTCCTCACTAATAAAAATTTCTAAGAGTGATACAATTATTTATGTGTTTCAATTCAGTTTGAAGGTTTATATTTTTGTACTAAAGTCCCTTATTCTTGATCACCCACCTCACTGAGAAAATAAAGGTGAAAAGGAAGCTTAATAGTTTTATTGAGGATTATTATTATATTAGTTTCATTGTTATATCACCTATGTCTATAAAGTTAATGATGTAATATAAGGGTATGGATGCTTATACCATGTTATCTCATATTATATCACTTGAGAGTAATAATAAAAGGCTTAAGATAAATAAGATTATAACTGCATTGTACTACGGTAAACTAGAAGAGGGGTTATTATCAAATGATCATGCCTTCAAAATACTAGAGTTCATCTACCATTTAGAAATGTTGGGCTACCATTTGGATAATAAATTATCCATTAATCTCATTTTATCATCCTTACCACCAATATTTTCTATATTCATTAGGGATTGTCGGATAAACTATATAGATAAATTTCTCAGGAATATTTTTTTTATGCTTCACTTAGTAAATAAGGATTGGTGGGAATAAGTTTTGTCACTCCTTTAGTGAGAAAAATGATATATAAAGTTGAAAATAAAATGTCCAATCCAAAGATAATGGAGAATTTACAATTTCTTTCAAAGAGATAAAGAATTTGTAGTCAAGTCAATAAACAAGAGGTTATCTACTTCTCATGTGGCCAGAAAGGTCATTATAAGAGGAATCTGAATTAATTAAAGATGAAACTATCTGAATCTTCTACTTTTGGTATATTCATTATTATATGTAATACTTATGATATAATTCTTGAGTATATGTTTTCATATATGTGTATACAACTAAAAAAACCAACAAATTGCAGAATAAAGTAAGGTGAAATCTCTATGTAGTGGAGAAAGGGTGATTCTTAAATCAGTTAAGAAGATGACACAACTTCTTATTTTCAAAGTGGATTGATTCTGAATTTTATTGAGTATTACCAAAACATTTATATTTGTGAATATTTAAACACAATTAGACATTATTTCTTTGTTAAATAAGTGTTGTTATGGTTTTTCATACATATATGTTAATTTAGTAATACTAGATTCACTGATATCTAACTAAAAATAATTATGGATATAATATATAAAAATAGGAAATTACATATTTTTGAAAGATAATTATTTATTAAATAAAACCAATAGTAGTTAATGATATTATATCCCAATGAGTGTTTAGTCTCTTTTGAGATAAAACACTAAGCATATTAATAAACTTACTTCTCAAGTTTTAAATAATGAAATATTTAGTAATAAAGGTGTGCCAAAAAACCATTGAAGTTTTTCATCAAGACCACATGAATTATTCTAAGGGGAAGATAGAGTTATTTTCATAGAATTCATGAGATTCCTTTAAGAATTTTTAGTAATTCTCAATAAAGTAACAAATATACTTGGTAGAAAGGTATTAGATCCTCTGAGCTGACTTATCAGATGGTATCTTTACACTACTATAAAACTAGCCTTTAGCAGTGCTATTATTTACCAGCACTAGAAGAAAATGATGATAAATGGAATATTTATCAGTGCTAAAAAAAGATATGATAAATTTAACCTTTTATCAGTGCTATTATTTTAGCGTTGAAAAATAAAACCTTTATCATCACTTTAATTTTAGCGCTAATAAAGGGTATCCTTTATCAGAGCATTATTTTTAGCGCTGATAAAGGGTATCCTTTATCAAAGATTTATTTTTAGCGCTGATAAAGGGTATCCTTTATTAGTGTTTTATTTTTAGCGCTGATAAAGGGTACGCTTTATCAGCACATTATGTTGAGCGCTGCTAAATATTTATTTCATCAACACATTTTTAGCACTGATAGAATGAAATAATAAAATAAATAAAAAATGAAAAATGTGTTTATTAAAAAAATATTACAAATTTTATTAATTAAATAATTATTGATAAAAATGAATGGATTGATTATAAATTATTAAATATTAAACATTTTATTAATTAGATAATTATGATAATTAATTATATTAATTTGAATATATTAATTATATAGATATATATTAATATATATAAATATGATTATATATTACAAAATATTTATGCGCTTTACATTAAATTGTCATATATTTATTGAATAATGGTATATAATTAAAAATTAATATGAATTAAAAATATTAACTAATTTCGTAGTACTCAACATATAATTGAACGTCGTTTTATTTTTCAATTTAATATAGATCAAATTTGTGTTATAGTGATTTCACATATACATATAATTCGTGCATTTTTATATACAATATGCACACATAGAGAACTTATCTATTTTTTCAATATTGTTAAAGTATACCTATATTCTTAATTTATTCAATTTCACTCATTTTCTACATATATGCTTGCACTAAAAATTAAATATTCATTAATAATGTTTAAAATATATTTTTAAAAAAATATTTATAAATAAATATATTTATAATGTACATTCACTATATTTATACAATTATATAGTTATAATTATAAATAAATAAATATTTTTTTAAAATTATTTATATAATTATAAATAAATAATTATATATATTTAAATAATTATTTAATTTATAATAAATTTACTTAAATAATGAATATATTTACTATATTTATATCTATATATATTTATTAAACATATATATGTATAATTAAATAAATATGTATAATGATATAAATAATATTTTTTAAATATTTCTATAGTTATAAAATTATAATAAATATATTTAAAAAGGAATATATTTACTATATTTATATTTATATATATTTATTAGGTATTTATACATATTTACAATTTTTATTTATAATTATAATTATAAATCCTTTAACAACGCTTCAGTAATAATCCCTGATAAAAAAATCTTTATTAGTGATTTTTCGTGCTGATAAAGATGAGGATTTATCAGCACTAAACAAAGCACTGATAAATGAACATTTATCAGTGCTTATATAATAAGTGCTGATAAAAGGGATCTTTATCAGCACTTAATGGTAAGAGCTGGTAAAAGTGTCCCGACCTATTTTAAAAACCCTAACCATTTGGGAACCCGTCGAGATATAGAGGATTTCCACAGAAGCAACCTATTGTCGGTGCTCCTCCTCGGTGAATCAAAGGTCGAATCACACCACTCGACTGCCTCTGATCATCTCATCCAACATCTAAAGAGGGTATCAGATTTTCTTCAACCTAGAGAGGAAGGCCTTCTGGTTTTCTTTGTATATTTTTTGTTTCATTTATTATTTATTTTTCTATGATTTTTTTATTATTTTTTGTTTATGATATGTTGTTTAAGATTTGTTTGTGATCCATTGTTTAGGAAATGATTTGTGGTCCATTATTTGTATTGACTATCGATGTATGATCTGTTGTTTATATTTGACACTAAACCTTGTATTTATCCATTGTTGTTTTACTACTGTGTTTTATATCTTCTTAATAAATAATTTTTTCATATATGTATATAAATTTGTAGAAAATTTCATGTATATTCTTGTTTATTGACTACTGATTTGAGTCACATTTTTGTTTCCCTAATGATTATATATATGCTAACACCTTTCATGGACACCTCAGTGGACATGCAGCTTCAGATGCTATTTTTTAGGAACCAAGTCAGTGGCATGATGTATGTTCCTCTATTGTTTATATATATCATAAGATCTAGTTCCTTTTAGAATTCACTGCCCTCCTTAGTTTTCTTATGGAGCAGATTCCAAGGGGCCATCCAGTTAAGCACATGAGGTTTTATCACATCAAACCTTCACTTTTTCAATCATTATGGTTCCTTTAGTTCATATTGTGTTTGAATATTTAGTTTTTATCTATTTGATATTTCTTATAGACTATTAGTGAGTTAGTTTGTATACTGGAATTACATGTATGTGTGTCTATATAGTTATTGAATCATTTATTTCTATAGTTTTTTGTCTAACAGGTATGCCTATATCAGGTAATGATGATTTTGGGTTTGTATGTCCATTGACCCCAAGGTTCATTCTAGAATTTTGTTCACCCTCTAGTAATAATTGTATCTATTTGGGGGGCACCTGTCATTTTTGGTTTTTTACACCCAATGTTTAATCCATCCTTTAGTGACTTTGAGGTGTGTTAAAGGTCGTAAGATGATCTGACCTAGTGTTATTTGGGTAATTCAGGCTAGGGTCATTAGACTATCCATCATCTGGTTTACACCTATAAAGTTTAGTGATAATATCATTTATTATCTTCCTTTATCTCACTCTATTTTTTCAAATTCTAATATCCATTATTATTTGATTTGGAATGTCTATTCACTCATATATTCTAGTAGAAATGATCCATATTCCCTTATTAGAATTGTCTATAACTTTTACTTTTGATAATGAATATCTTATGTGTATTTATTTATATATTTTATAAAATTAATCTTTTATGAACCCAATAGGATGGATATGAACCAAAAAATGATGTGCTCTAATCATTTTACAAATGAATATGAAGATGGAGTTAAAGATTTCATCAAGTTTATAAGAGAGCATGCTGATGACCCTTCTAAAATCCTCTATCTATGTTTATATTTCTGTTATTAAAGAAAAATTAGTCCGAGAGAGTTGGAAGAACATTTTATTTTTCATGGAATAAACCAAATCTATAAATGTTAGACTAAACATGGGAAAAAATGAATGTGGACATCGATCGGGATGATACTATGATTTATGAATCATTTGATACGAATACATTTGTAAAAGATAATGGAGATTAAATGAAAGAAATGACAATGGAAATTGAAGATAACCTTCATGATTGTCCAAAGTTGTTTGAGGAGTTAAATATATTTTCCAAGAAACCATTGTATATCATTTGTACTAAACACACAACATTGTCAGTTGTAATGAAGTTATATAATTTGAAAGCTGACAACAGATGGAGTGACACCAGATTTATAGAACTACTTGGTTTTCTGAAAGATATGCTACCAGAATAAAATTAAATACCATTCCAAACATATGATTCTAAACTAATGTTACGTTCAATGGGAATGATCTATAAAAAAATAAATTCTTGTCTAAATTATTTCATATTATTTCATGAGGACCATAAATAACTAATCAAATTCCCTAAGTGTGGCACAGATCAATACAAGAAAGATGAATCAAGTCCTTCAAAATATATATGGTACTTTCCTATCATTCCATGATTTAGAAGACTATATGGATTTCAAGAAACTGCAAGACAATTAACACGGCATGAAGATACATGAATTAAATATGGGAACATACATCATCCAACATATTCTCTTGAGTGTAATAAAATTGATTACAAGTTTCCTAAATTTGGAGATGAGTCGAGAAACGTTCATCTTGAATTATCTACAAATAGAATAAATCCTTTTGGTGTACAGAGTAGTACTCATAGTACATGGCCCGTCATGTTAGTAGATTATAACTTACCTCCATGGACATGCATGAAGTGAAAATATATTATGTTGTCTCTCCTTATATCTAGACCAAAGAAACCCGGTAATGATATTGATGTCTATTTGGATCAATTAATTGAATATTTGAAATTGATGTGGTATGTAGGTGTTACAATGTATGATGCTCATAGAAGTGAAGAATTCACATTTAGGGACATTTTTTATTGAATAATAAATGACTTCCCCATTTATGGAAATTTATCAGGCAATAGCATTAAAGGAATGTTGGGGTGTCCCATTTTTGAAAAACACACATACTCAGTTCGGTTGAAACATTCCTCTAAGACTGTGTTTTTAAAACATTGAAAATTTTTACCTCGATGACATAAATACCAATCATGGACAACAACATTTGATGGTAAAATCGAAAATGGTATAACACCATCTCCAGCAACGGGTGATCAACTATAAAAAAAAGTAAAAAAGATTGACACTGTTTTTAGTAAACCATTTTTTAAAAACCTTACAAAATCAGGTTGCAAGAAGAGATCAATTTTCTTTGAATTACTGTTTTGGAATTTTTTATATGTTAGACATTTTCTTGATGTCATGCATATAGAAAAAAATATATTTGATAGTGTTATTGTCATGTTACTAAAAGGTGGAATTTTCTTCCTCTAGTAACTTACAATCTATCCAGATAGAAAAAATTGAAATTTTACCATTTTCTTATGAGTATAAAAGTTCCAAATATGTGTTCATAAAATATCAAGAATGTCATGTCAATGATTAATTTGAAGTTACAAGGACTAAAATCACACGACTGTCATGTTTTGATGCAAGATTTAATGCATGTTTCTTTTCATTGCATTCTGCCTCAAAATGTATTACATACATTAAACAGACTCTGCTTCTTGTTCAAAGTTATATACAGTAATGTTTTAAACCCAGTGAAGTTTCCCATCATGAATAAGGATATTTCAATAATATTATGTAAATTAGAAATGTTCTTTCCACCATCATTATTTGATATAATAGTCCACATGATGGTTCACTTGGTCAGAGAGGTTCAACTATGTGGTCTTTTCCTTTACAGATGGATGTACCCCATTGAATGATGTATGAATATTTTGAAAGGGTATGTCAAGAATCGAAGTTATCAAGAAGGTTGTATTGCATAATGATATATTTTTGAATAATATATTTAATTCTATACCAATTACCTATCATATATTGAAAGCATCAGTCTCCCAAAGTCTCGTCATAGCAAATGCCTTATGGGAGAATGGATTTCTAAAAAATCTGCTGTTACAATTACCTTGACATAGTGATATCAAACAAAACTTTACATATTACATAATAGTGAAGATGTTGAACCATACATTGAATCCCACAAAGAAATTATTAGAGATTTGAATCCATCAAGGTCTGAAATATGGATATCAGATACACATAATCAATAGTTTAAAGGATGGTTAAGAGATCAAATTTATAAGGAGTTATCTGAAAAAATGAATTCAATTTCCGAATGAATTCAATGGATAGCCAGAGGACTGAATAAAAATGTTATATCTTATACTAGGTTTTTAATCAATGGTTATATGTTCTATACAAAATAACATGATGACTTTAGTAATATGAAAAATAGTGGTGTTACGCTTGTGGCTGAAGCGATGCACATATCTGGTTCTAAGGGTAGAAATCCAATTTATGAAAATATATCATATTTTTTCAATATTGAATAGATATACGAGTTTGATTATACAATATTTCAAGTTCCGATTTTTCTTTGCAAATGGGTTGATAATATCAATGGAGTGAAAGTTGATGAAATGGTATTTGTGAAAGTGAATTTCAGTGAAGAAGGGAAAACAACGAGTTGTTCATAATGGAATTACAAGCAGAGCAAGTATTTAATGTCTCTGATCCAACTAAAAATAATTAGTCGATTTTCCTACTAGTGACTAAAACAAATTTTGATTCAGATGAAAATTAAATCGAGGATAACCCTTTCATTGGGGCATCACAGTCAGTTCTTGTAGGTCCCATTGTAGATAATGTCTTGTATATTAGAAGGGACCACAAAGAGGGGATTTTGATTCTCGAAAGAGGAACCAAATAATTGAAACCTTTAAAAAAATAAAGATATTTCAATGAGAATGTTAAAGTGTTTTTTAATATATTATTTTTCCCTCATCATCATCATTTCAATTTTTATTAAAGAAAAGGAATACAAAGAAACCCCCCAACCCCTCAAGAAAGGGCCTAAAGAGGTCTAAAATGGTGAAAGCTGAGGGAATAACCCCTGATAAGGTTAATCCCTTCATGTTTGAGAGTATGGATATTATGTAAAAAAATGGGTCCGGCCTAATGAATTCCAAATAAGCAAGGTGAAATGCAACTTGGTTTCCTTCCCTCCAAGAGTGCACCACTTTGGTGTTGTTGGTTATCATACCTCTACATTTTCTGATGATATAGGTAATAGACCAAGGAATTGGGAAAAGGATATGTAAGGCATCATTGATAATTTTTGAGTTTGTTTCAACCTCTAAAATGACAATACCTTCCTGGTGGCAGAGGCTGAGGCCTAGCAACAGAGCCTTGGCTTCATCTTGAAGAGAAGAACCTTGGCCGAGGTGAGAGGAGAAGGCCAGCCAAACTGAACTCTACGAGTCCCGGACAGCCCCACCCCCTTTCAAGACCCCCATACTGCAAGATCCATCAGTGTTAAGCTTGATACCCCTAGATAGGGGGTTCCAATGGACCCAATGGCCTCTTGCACTGGTGTTACCAATCCCTACGAAGAACAAACTATAATGAAGGAAACCCTTTGGATAGATGAAAAGGTAATGTTACAATATACTTTATCTATTTTACTAAAAAAATATATAATGTATCATTAATTTAATTTTCATTATTCCTTACAAAGATTGTTTATTTTAGAAGATTTTTGTCCATGTGTTATATCTTTGCAAGAAGAGAAGCGATGTTGTCTCTGCTCAATCACAGAGGTAATATTTATGTTTTCAAAGTAAATTCATTATCCATAGAATTAATGTATTATTTCATATTTATGTTTAATTTATTTGTTTTTAGTATTACTCACATAATAGTTGTTTTCTTATACAGGTGGATTCTTTTGTTCGAGTTGGGGTGATATTTCAAACTTTCATGCTCCTTCTCTCTTAAAACCTTTTCACCCCTAAACTGGTGCATTTATCACTTTCTTTCATGTTACCTCCACTATCTTTTCAGGAAGAGAAACAACGCTACCTCTACTCAATTATAGTGGTAATCATGATGTTAGAACAGTAAAATCATTATATATAGATTTAATGTATTGTTTCATATGTATGTTTAATTTATTTATTTTTAGTATTACTCACATAATAATTGTTTTCTTATACAAGTGGATTCTTTTGTTCGAGTTGTGGGTGCTATATCCAACTTTCATGATCCTTCTCCCTTAAAACCTTTTCACCCCTACAGTGGTGCATTTATCACTTTCTTTCAATTTACCTACACTAAATTTTCAAAAATAACAATGAATCTTCCTCTACTCAATTATAGAGGTAATCGTGATATTTTTATATTAAAATCATTGTCCATGTAATTAATGTATTGTTTCGTATGTATGTTTAATTTATTTCTTTTTAGTATTACTCACATAATAATTTTTTTATTATACAGGTGGATTATTTTGTTAGATTTGGGGGTGATCTATCAAAATTTCATGATCCTTATCCCTTAAAACATTTTCACCCCTACAATGGTGCATTTATCACTTTCTTTCAAGTTACCTTCACTGCCTTTGCAGGAAGAGAAATGACGCTGCCTCTGCTCAATTACAGAGGTAATATTGATGTTTTCACAGTAAAATAATATTCCATAGAATTAATGTATTGTTTCATATGTATGTTTAATTTATTTATTTTGATTATTACTCACATAATAATTGTTTTGTTATACATTTGGATTCTTTTGTTTGTGTTTGGGTGCTCTATCCATCTTTCATCCCTTTCTGCACCAAAACTTCCACAAACTTCTTCTCTCACAAAACCTTTCACTCCTATAGTATTAAAATTTATCACTTTATTTCAATTTACCTACACTACTCAATCACAGAGGTAATATTGATATTTTCATAGTAAAATCATTTTCCATAGAATTAATTTATTATTTCATATTTATGTTTAATTTATTTCTTTATAGTATTACTCATAATAATTGTTTTCTTGATGGTGCCCCACTCTCCTAGAGTTCACTATTGGCTCTAATATCATCTTATCACTCGATATATTAGGGTTTCGAGCTCTCCCCAGTGGCAATGGACCTTCCTCCTCCTTCCCCTCTAGGTTTCCTTCCCTCCTCTTTTTCCCTTTCCTCTCAAATGTTGTCCCATTCTAGGTTACTTTCCTCCTTGTACCAGGGGTTGTCCCATTTTCTCCTCTACCTCCCCTACTCTTTTGGCTTAGTATGACACATAAAACCCCACTTTGGTTGGATGTGTTGTTTTTTATATGGGTTTAGGACTGTGGTGGTGGGAGTAGGAAAAACGTGGGAACCTCTGTTCAGTGGCTTTCATTCCAATATGCTTTTTGTTCTTTTAGGGTTTCAACCCCGATTTACCCTTACTTGTCTCATGGTGGTTCTCTTATATTTTCAACTCCAAATTACCTCCTCTATTATTGTTTTCTTTAGGGATTCAGCCCCAATTTCCCCTTTCTCATTCTAGGATGTTTCTTGCCTCATGGTTTTTTGGTTGTGTTCTCTATTTTCCTTTCATCAGTGTGTTCTTCCTCCCTTATTTTCCACTCCTTCCTACTCTAGCTTCATTTTTCCTTGCTCTCTTCTAGGTTGGTTGGGTGTGATGGTTACCATGGAGTTTTTGGGATGTGTTAGGGGTGCAGTACATAGTTCTGAGCGATGTGACCAGTGGTGGATGTTTTCGGTTCTGTGGGAGCTTGTGGTGAATATGACGGTAGTGATGGTCGGTGTCATCTCTAGGGAGATAATTCATCTTTTGGTTCTAATGGAATGTGGTGATGGTGTCTCATGATGGTAATTAGGGTGTTCTCACTAGCACCATTGATGGTTTCTGGTGACACTCTATGGTGATAGCAACGATGCTCAAGGTGGTGACGGGGGTTTACGGTGGATAGATCTTGTTGGTGATCTAACAGTCGACTCTATTATGTCAAAGTGTGTGTCTCTAGCCAGTTCGGTAACCGAGGTAGTGATGACAGTCTAATGGTTTTTTTTTAATTTCAAAATTTGAAATGATTTTTTTGGTTTCATTGGAGGCAATGTGGATTCGATGACTAGACGACATGGATGAATGATGTGGATGGCACTGGTGGTGCTTTGAATTTTTTTTTGGAATTTTAATATTGGATTTTGAACTTTGAATGTGGTATTTTTAGTTTTTTAAGGAAATTTGGGTTATGGATCTTTCTATATGGTTCCCACTTTTC
Organism: Viscum album; assembly: GCA_963277665.1. NCBI lineage: Eukaryota > Viridiplantae > Streptophyta > Magnoliopsida > Santalales > Viscaceae > Viscum > Viscum album. Next base: position 624,594,005 of record OY728134.1, on the reverse strand, counting down.
CAAAAAGTGTCTTTTATAAAATAAAATAAAAGGATTTTGGACATAATAATTTTTTTTCTTATACAGGTTTATTCTTCTTTTCAAGTTGAGGTGGTTTGTTCGGAACTACTCATGAAATGTTGGTAGTTTGACAAAGAAAGTTAATGGAAATCAGGGACAAATTGCCAGTTAGGATTTTTTTTGAATGTATGTAATAATTTTTATTTATGTAATTGTATAAACCAATTTTTGAAATATCTATAATATATTGTTTTCTCGGGTATTTTTATTGTAAATTTCATTTCATTTAAATTATGTATTGGGACATGTTTTTGTTGATATCTAATGTGTTTCTTGTGTGTTTATAGTGGCATAGTGTGTTGTAACAGCATACTACAATATGGATCTTTATCAGTTCTTTTAAAAGTGCTAATAAATAGGACCTTTATCGGTGCTTTTAAAAGCATTGATAAAAAAACACATTTATCAGTTCTTCTAAAAGAATTGATAAAGGGTTCCTTTAGAGGTGCTAAATTAAAGTACTAATAAATGGGTCTTTTATCATCACTTTTAAAAGTTATTATAAAGGTACTATTTATCATCACTTTTTTAGCATTGATAAATGACCCCTTTATCAGTGTTTTTTCAGTTATCATAAAATTCTTGGGCTTTTAATGTCACTCACATTATCAGCGCTTTTCTAGCACTGATAAAGGTCTTTTCTAGTGCTGTTAAAGGCAAGTTTTATAGTAGTTTTACCAATTATTCATAAATCATTTAAAATGTAGAGTGATTGTATTCCTAATCTCACATTACCATATGCACATCAAATATGTGATGGTGGTAAAAGAAATATCGATGGAGAGTCTTATATGAATTACAAATATTATATGGTTTCTTCCAAGACATGTTTCTCAAATGGAAATATAATAGATAAATATATGAAAACTGTATTAACTAAAAGACATCACATCAAAACAATGAATAATCTATTAATTCATTACTCCATGTGTTTGTATTTGAGATGTTTTTTTGACCAATAAACATACATTGAAGAAAACCCCATGTGAATCTTGATTGATTATCCTATTATTACTCAAGATATTATCATCTCAAAGATATAAACATATTAATCAAGACTAACTATATTTCTATATAGAGGAATAAATACTCTTTTTGAGATAGTTTGAGTATAATTAAATTATAGGAGGTCAAGGTTCAAGATGAACATGAATTGGTATAATAACACTGACTCTACTAATCTTGATGGTAGGAGTTGTTCCCAGGATACTTACTACGTAAGAAGTTAAAACCAAATAGATGGTATTATATTCACCATGTTGGGTAATATATATATATATATATATATATATATATAATTTCTTAATAATAATTAATCTTATAAAGATTTAATAAATAGAAACATGCTAAAATTGACAAGAATGTATAAATTCAATAATGGATTCAATGTACCAAAATTATAGGGATCTGTATTTTGGATGTTTCTAAAATTGATACTTTTGGTGAGTATTGAATATAATATTGACATGGATGATACAATATGATACCAATAAAATATGATTGATTATAAAAAGGTTTATACAATTTCTAACATTATTATATGAAAAAACCTTTACACAAATTTTCATATTAAATCCATTGGAATTTTACTTGTTATAGTGATTTTCTATGGTCATTTTATTGTGTGTTTTGATATCATGGCCAATTTACTTAATGTATACACTTTATAACATGTCAATATAACACAACCAAAAGGGTTTATGACACCAATGATTTACGATAAAGATATTCAAATTATACATATTCATTTATGGATAGTATCAAGCATCATTATCATATAATATTTGTTTAGAATGAAGGAGTTCCATGTGTCTAGAAGAGGTTAGTGGGAGGTTTATTATTTTTCAAGATAAATATATTAGTAACATATAGAAAATAGATATTTAGTTTTTCTATTTTATTAAGACTAAGTTATGGGTTTATTTAAAAAAAATACTTAAAGTATCACCCAATTTCTAGGAGAAAATATCTAAAAACATTGATCTATGGGTTTCTAAATCTAGTCATAATAAATATATTGAAAATGTATTAAAAGGCACATGAAGGAAAATTTTAAGACCAAATTTTCACTCGGGTCACATAAAATATAATCTCTCCTAAAGGAAGGATATTATGAATATAAGTTAAAAAGATTAAGTGATGGGAATTTATCTCATATTATATGATATGTATATGTGTTTGATATTGATTATTCATAAATAATAAAAGACATAAATAAAACATAACTAGATTAACTACATAGATTTATAGTTATAACTATCTAAAAATACTTGAGAAAGTAGAATAGGATGAGTTCCTGGTAAAATGAGAAATAAGAGTACTAGTGGTTAAGAGTATATAACACTAGTATTCTTTAAGATAATTTTGAACTAGGGTCACAATAAGGCTAAGGTTATACGTAAGAAAAACTTAATACAACTTATGGTTTCCCTATCTATAATAATTGGGTACATTGTGACTTTGGGTGTAGCTTAAGAAGTAGTTTATCATTGACCTTTTCTAATTTTAGGTTATACCAATAGCAAGAGAATTATCATTATTATGATATTTGAATATGGTATGATTCAAGATGTTAGGTTTCTAACAAGGGAACAAAAAGTCAATACTTGGGCATGTTGTTACTTGATGGATTTTCTCAAGTAAGGTCATGGTAAGTATATCAGCTATAGAAAGATATAGAAAGACCAATAACAAACATAAAATGTGATATTCTTAGAATCTATATCCATAGTTAGAAAAATCATGCTAAACAGGTTAGACAAAAGCATTCAGTTAGTAGTCGGATCAAGTGAAAGTAGGATTCATTCAGAGTTGGTACCCTGCCAACAACAACTTTATACTTTTGATTACCAAAAATATTCTAAGTCAAAAAAAAATATTTATTGAATATATTATTAAATTATGGCTTCTCTTTAGTGTATCATCAATGTGATAATTCACTTAGAGTATTTGTCACATCAAAAGGACATAACAGTTCTCTGTTAGATGATATCTTTGAAGTTCCATGATGATATTCATAAATACATATTCTATGGTCGAATAACATTCCCTTATGGGACACAGAGTATGTTAGACTTCAATGTGTTTGATTCTTTTAAGTGTAACATCCTGAGTTGGGATCTACTTAACTCGTTCCCCGAGCTGGTGGGTCACATGGCCTCAAGTGAACCTCCCTGTATTCTAGAGGCTGTCAACTAGCAATGAGGGTGTAAAGGTAGTGCAATGGGGAGACTATACCCTCTTATCAGAATAGAATAATGGATACAATCAATAATAACCAATAGAAGAATCATAAAATAACTTGATAGAATCAATAAATTATGAAAGTGTAAATAAAAAAGATCATATAAATAAGTTATAAGAGATAATAACTAAACAATGGAAAATATAATCAAAATCCTCTAAGGAAGAGCTAATACGTGGATGCATGGAATGCTTATACAAAAGGGGAACATGGGACAAACTTATAAGCATGCAATACAAAAAGTACAAAAAAAACAAAAGTTGCTCCACTAGCATCTTGATCTTATTCCCAATCATCTCCTAATAAGCTCAAAATATAAGCAATGCATATTAGAAAGCTATAGAATGGCACTTTACCTTTTCAATACCTACAAATAGATAATATTTTTGGGTACTAAAGGCAATCCAAGCAGGGTGTGAGATAAAAATCTCAGTAGGCCACCACCAATAGTGTCTACATGTAATCCAAGTAGTCCTTGTAACTAAACATTTTGAAGGACATATTAATTGATTAATAATTCTAAATAAAAAATAATTGCTCACTCAGGTTCCTAAAGGAAAACTAGTGGGTCTACCTGGTTCGGCTCATTTCTAGGAGGAAAGTCAAAACAGTCACTATATATATATGGTAGTAATATATACATACATATATATATATATATATATCGTATAATTATATATATATATATATATTCCACCTATATGAACCAAATACGTGCGGACGTAAGTGGCCATATACCTTGAATACTAGCTCTGGTTGGACCGAGGTGTAACTCATACATCCATGACCAGTCTAATGAGACTATAAGCTCAAGTAATGGGGTACATTCCCTACATCCCAAGAAGAGTGTGAGACATCATGAAAAAAAACTCGGGATGGAGATTGACCCATCAAGTTATCACTTTAATCATGGAACATGGTGTGTAAATCTCAATGCCCATATAATATCACTAGTGCGAGATTCCATACTCAACACCCGATGTAAGGGAGTATGATTTTTCGCCATACTCAACACCCCTTACCATCATCTCATAGCCTATTCCAAGGCATATCATTTATAATATAAGGCATGAGGAAACAATTCTCGTGCAACTTATTCATAAATACCTTATATATAAATAAGGCACATTCATGTTTATAACTTAACACATGAGGAAACACCTCTCATGTGTCCCTTTAGTCAAGTTCAATTGGAAATTAAACATTGTAATTCCCAAAGGGAATCTATAACAGCATAAGTGAAGGTGTGGTCTTACCACCCTTTACATATCATTACAGAAGAACTATTCATTTATTAAAGGAAAAAAACCCACCATGAAGATGTTAATCAAATTAATCCCTTTCATTTAGACCATTTTTAATTCATGTCAGGAGAGGAAAAACATCATTTCTAGGCCATACTATATACTCAAAACCATTCATATCACTAAGAACAAGAAAATACCATTTATGTGGCCCAAAGGTCATTTAAGAGATTACATGTCCATTTAATAGAATTTCCTACATAGGAAATTCCAAACACGGGTTGTCCAAACACATGGAAGTCATCCTCGGTTCAATGAACATTCACACTATAAGGTGAAATAAATTTAAAAGCTAAGTGGAATACTAAAAAGGTGCTCTGGGAAAATAGAAATTAGATACAATGGCCAATTAAAAGTGGAACGCCCATGGGGTTCACAAATATGGTGTATACAACCTATAACTTCCCAAACAATGATCAATAGGAATGCACTAAGGTGCAACGGTTAATTTGACACGAAGAAACCAAATTAAAGGGGATGATTGAAAAAGTCAGTGTGTGGCACAATGGAATAGCTACAAACAAAAACACTCAAATGGAAAATGACTTTACAACCTACCTTAAGGCCATAAATGATTCCTCACTCGATATCAGCCTCAGATTCGAAGTAGGTTGGAAGATATCTGAGAAATGGTCCAATGCCCTAAAAATAGGGAAAATGAGCTTGAACCTAAATATCATGATGGATTCGAATTAAAACTAAAATATAAATTATCATACTAGGGTAACATAATGATATGGATCTAATGCTTCTGATGGATCAAGAATTAGACACTGGATGAGGGAGTTAGCTCGATGCCTAGCTTGGGAGAATTTTGAGCTATGAGAGGAAGAAATTCATGCTCAACTACTGGAGAAAGAGGGTGGAAAATAAAATGGGTTTTAATAATAAATGAAAGAAAAAATGTAATTTCACCTCAAAATACATAGGTTTATGGTTTGGTTGTACGGTTTGGACAAATAGGGTGAAAACCATGCTCAGTTCACTATTACTTTTGGGCACACCGCATGGTTAGGTGCATAGTTAGACTAACTGTGTGTAAATTGTGAAGAATGAATCTATCCCAAACCTCCAACTGCTTGCATGGTCATTCACCCTAGGTCACATAGTTTCCTAAAAACCATGTGGCTCAGTCCCTTCTTCCCATTTTGGATCTTCTGGCTATGAACAAGCCTCAGAAACACCTGTGACCTCCTTGGCTTGTTCAGGACTCAAAATTAGGTTCATTTAAGGAATTTAAATTGAAAAACTAATAAATCGTACCTTTATTGGAAATATGGTTCATTAAAGCCTCCCCTCCATAAATTAACTAATTCTCAAGTGGGCCTTCTAAGGTTAAATTGGTAACATCAGTAATGATTTCTCTCTATTTAGATCGTATATCAGATTCCTACTTCCAACTCTCATCTTGTGCCCGACCATGCTGCCATGGCACCTGTGCCAAAGGAACAGAACTATCTCAGAGTGTATTCATTATTTGATCAAAAATACAAACATGATACTCCTCTAATGAATCATCCACATCCTACTCAACCTCTTCAATATGAAATACATGAGAAGGATCTAGATAATATCAATGAATTTGACATACTTGAAATACATCATGCATATATTGGTATCTCTAAGGAATTTCCAAATAGAAAGCCACTATTCTGATCCATTTCATAGCCTTGAAGGGTCCAACGAACCTCGTTGAGAGCTTACCCTACTTTTGAATACATCTATGGCCCAAAATGGGTGAGAATCGCAAGAAAACCCGGTCTCTGACCACGAACTCGAGAGGTCACTGATGTTTTTTGGCATACAACTGATGTCTGGACTGAGCTGTCAACATGCACTTTTTGATCAGTTGGAACTGCTCTATAGTCTCCTAAATGAGACTTGGTCCAAGAATAGATACCTCTCCTACCTCTAGTCGGTATAGAGGTGAGCAGAAAGTCCTGTCATATAAGGATTCATTTCGATCCATCTCAATTGAAACCTGAAAGCTACTATTATAAGAAAACTTGATGAGGGGAATGTGTTTCTCCCAGGAACCCTCAAATTCAATGACACATGAATAAATCATGTACTCTATAACCTAAATCATACGCTCTATCTATCAATTGGTCTATAGGTGAAAGTCCATTCTCATAATTACCTACATACCCAAGGCCTTCTATAACCTCTACTAGGACCATGACATAAAACGAGAATCATTGTCATAAATGGTATAACAAAGAGCTCCATGAATATATAAAATCTATATAACATACATCCTTCCTATATAATCTACCAAGAAGGTATCTCTTATAGGTATGAAGTGTGTGGCCTTCGTCAAATGATCCATGACAACCCACATTATATCGTTCCCAGGAGGTGATTTGGGTAGACTATCCATGAAGTCCATTGAAACATCATCCGATTTCTACTCAGGAATGTTCCATGGCTATAAAAGACCTATCGATCACTGATGTTCCACCTTCACCTTCTGATAGGTGGAACATCAATTGATGAAGCTGGAAATCTCACATTTCTTACCAGGACACCAATATCAAGGTCGTATATCTCGATACATTTTGGTGACACTGGGGTGAACCACCCATACTCAGGCATGGAATTCCCAAATCATCTCATCTCTAATGTCTATTGGCACCCATACACACCCATGGAACAATAAGGTATCATCCCCATCCATGGTCCAACTTGAATATGTATCATCATCTATGATGCTTTCCCTTAGTACAAATCCTTCGACATCAGATAAGTACCTCATTATTACCCATTATGGAATATTAGAGGTCACTACTAAGGTTAATACGATATTCAAACCTTGTTCCTCCTGCGCATCAATGTGATTCTCTGATAATAGGACCATAATCTATAATTCGCCACTAGATTCCTAAACTGCCTTTATCTGAGTCTTTTATCTTAGATCATCAGCTACTGAATTGACTTTACTAGGTGTGTAGGCAAGCTTGAAATTAAACGACTGTAAGTACTCAACCCACCTATGTTGCATGAGATTCAGATCCCACTATATAAATATTTACTTGAAACTTTTTTGATTAGTTAATACCAAAAAACTCTCTCTAAGTATATAATGTCTCTAACAACATAAGGCATGCACAACAGTAGTGAGAATGAGGTCATGTTTTAGTTAATTCCACTCGTGAGGCCTCAACTGACAAGAATCGTATGGAATGAATCACTCTCCCTACATCATAAAAACTCCAAGATCGATACCTGATGTGTCACGGTATATAAGATAACTCATTCCTAGCTCTGGTAGAATCAATATCGATGCTGAAGTCAAACAACCCTTCAACTCCTGAAATAATTCCTCATAATATTATGAACATATTAATTTCACACCCATCTTTGTCAAGACCATAAGCAGTTCTTCAAGTCATGATAAATCTTGGATGGAGCATTTGTAATATCTGTTTATCCCTAAGAAACTCCAAATTTCAAAGATGCGCTTGGGATACTCCTAGGAAACTACAGCTCTCACTTTTTCTAGGTCTACTGAAACTCCTGAATCTAAGATGATGTAACCCATGAAGTGGTCTTTGCCGATCCAAAAGTGGCATTTATTGAGCTTAGTATATAGCTAATTCTCTCTCATTGTATTCAAAACAATCTCAATATTATTGACATGGTAGTGTATGGAGCATGAATACACCAATGTTTCATTAACAAATAATACCATGAATGAATCCAAATATGGGTGGAAGACCCAATTCATAAGATCCTTGAAGACAACAGGTGCATTCATGAATCCTAATAGCATAACCATGCACTATTAGAGACCATAACTGCTCCTAAAAGTCGTTCAAGGTGTGACTGAAGTACTGACATGCACATGATGATATCCCAACCTCATATCTATCTTTGAAAACACTCTAGCTCCTCATAAATGATCAAAGATGAAATCTATTCTAGGTAGTGGATATTGGTTATTTATTGTGAGCTAGTTAAAATGATGGTAATACACATAGAGACTAAGGGTACCATCCACCTTCTTAGAGAAAAGGATCAGTGAACCTCATGAAGAAGTTCTAGGGTGTATGAAACCATTAGCCTCCAAATACTTCAATTTCTTACAGAACCTTCTTAAGGTTTCATTCTTTAAGGATGAATGGTCATTAGTTCTGCTCTTGGAACTAAATCAATAGTAAAATCTACCTCTCACAACAAATGTAGACTAGAGAATTCATCAGGAAATACATCCCTGAAACAATCCACTATAGGAGGGAAAAAAGTGGGTCATAACCTCTTGTCATCAATAAAGAGACCAGTGATCTGCACTGTCACACTACCCAACCTTTGTTTCTCAGGTACATCTCTAGTCACACTGACATCCCATTCTCCCTTATGCACATGTTTAACTCTCTCTAGGGATGTAAATGTTACCCTACAACAATAGAAGTCAATATGGTATCAATAGGGAACTAACCAATCCATCCCAATTATTTCATCAAAGCCCATCATGTCAAGGATGAAAAGATTCCTCGCGAACAAATATCTACCTATCTCAAGGGGACGGTCCTTAAAATGGATAACTCCCTCATATTGGATACCTAATGGTGTATTTAGCATCATAACTTCATAGAAGTTCTTGATATTGAGGCCTAGACTCTCAGTGATTGCTTCTGATACCACTTTGTAATGTCATGACCCAGGATCCACTTAACCTGTGCCCCAAGACGGTGGGTCACATGGTCTCAAGAGTGCCTCCCTATACATTAGAGTCTTCTGACTAGTAGTGAGGGTGTAAAGGTAGAAAAATTGGGGAGACTATTCCCTATTATTAGAATGGTGTAATGGATAAAATCAATAATAACCAATAGTGGAAGCATAAAATAACCACACAGAATCAATAAACTTCATAAGAGTAAATAAACAGATGATATAAATAATAAGTTGAATATAATAATTAAACAACTAATAATATGATCAAAATCCTCTAAGTTAGTGCCAATACATGGATTCATGGCATGCTGATACAAAAGGGGAACATAGGGACAAGCATACAAGCATGTCATACAAAAAGTACAAAAATAAAACAAATCCCACTAGCATCTCGAGTTAAAGCCTATTTATCTGCTCCTGAGATCCAACTATAAGCAATGCATATCAACAACCTATATAAGGATTCTTTCCATTTTCAATACCTGTAGATAGATAATATTCTCAGGTACCAAAGGAAGACCGAGTAGGGTGTGAGATAAAAATATCAGTAGACCACCACCAATGGTGTCTATGTGTAATCCCAGTAGTTCTCATAACTAAACAGTCGGAAAGAAATATTAATAAATTAACAACATTTAATAAATAAATAACCACTCGCTCAAGTTATTAAAGGACGCATAGAGGGCCTACCTATAACGACCCAAACTTTCATTGATGAAAATTCCTCTTGATCTAATTAAATGTATTATTATGGTTATATAAAATTTGAATTTCATTGGTTTTATGTTTCTAGATTTTAAAATACTGTTAAAAATTGTGAAAGTTGCTAATATAGTCTTTGAATAGTGATCACGTGATTAGTATAAATATAGGGCTTTAACAAATCTAGTTTACTCATACAAAGGAAGTGATGGCCTCAACCAGTATACTTGCCCCATAGGAACCCCATTTTTCATAGCTCATAAAGGAGGTGACGTCATTGAGCTTCTCTCTTGACCAATCCCAAGCTGATCTTGAACACGTTAAGCTTGAGCGGAACCGACTACGGGGGAAGTGGAAGTTAATAGAGATTACCACTCAAACGATGTTATCCAAGCCACCCCAAGAGTCTGTCACCACCACACACCTTATCCTTTGGTCTTGTGCAAGTGTTATAAGGGGTTATGTAACAATACCCTAGCACTATGACTATGTACATTATTTTTTTATAAATAATGTTCATTCATTTTATTATTGTTACTTTGTAAATAGTTTTTAAAGCACAAATAGTATTTTTATTTCATTTTCAACTAAGAAATCTATTTTTATGAATTAATGGATTTTTGAATTAAAAAATATTTTAATAAAATATTATTATTATTAAATTAATTTTTATTAAATATAAATTATTCTATAATTTTATGAATGTAATTGTAATTTTTATTAAGGTTTGAAAGCTGTTTGTGTCAAAACCAATGAATTTTCGATAAATGTCAGTTTTTATTTTAAAAGTAAAAATTTACATATTTAGAAAATTATTTATATAAAATTAATATTGCTTTTGGAATCAGGACATCGAAGTTATCCAATGGTGAATTTTTCAAAATTTTCTGAGACAGTCGATTTTTTTGGGTGAAAAATAAATATCGTTTAAATATATAATGTGTTTTATGACATCATAATTACCCAATAGTGATGTGATAAAAAACAATAAACATTATGTTCATAAAATATATGTTTTACCATTAAAATAATTTTATTTTATATTTTTTGATTTATTTTACAAAGCTTTAGTGGACCCTCCAAGACTTATAAAACATTTTATCTTTCTAAATTGTTTTCCTTGAGAGTGTGACTCACCTCCACACAAGCAACCCTATTATTTTAAGAAGTTCTGAAATTGGACACATAAAATATTTTTTTCCACTCCCCTTTTTCAAAAACCATGGGCAAAAACCATGGGCTGGTTTGTAGTTTTGATTAGTTTAATGTGTGGTGTCCCAAACCTAAATAATAAAGAATTCCCTCTACTTTCCTAGATAAACCCACCCAAGATCCCACTTCCTCTTCACTCAAAGACTTTGGAGTTCATCCAACTGCTTCCCTCCTCTCTCTATAATCCTACCAAGGTGACTCAAGCTCCAAATAAGCCTCTCTCAAGCCTCTCCCATGCCTTTGGAGGCACACATCCAAGTAAGGGATTTCTTCCTTTCTCATTTTTGTCCAGTTTTCTTTAAGTTGTTATACCCTTTTTTTCAATTAAAAACATTTTGGTATGATTTATAATATCCCCCATACTTCCCTATTTATTTTTTGATGATGGTAGACCCCTTTCTCTCTCATTAATGCCTCCCATGTACACCTGTTACCATGCTGAAATTCTATGAGGGATTTCTCTCTCCTCTTTTACATCCAAGTAATTATTTTGTATTATGCATTTAAACTCCATTAAATTTGTTGGTAAATGAATCTATATGACCCCATTACTATCCATTTCATGTACATATGATGAGACACCCATTTATCTCTCATCAACCATTTTCACGAATCCTTATGTCACGACGTTATGCTGTCGAAATTGCACTGCATTTTTCCAAGCCAAGATCATTGTGTAGTGAATACCATACCCATGTCTCTATCAAGGGTATTCACCTTTATGAACATATAAATATTTAATGGTACATTAATTAATTTATTCCACATTACTTAATCATGAAATAACTTATAATGTTGATTGATTCCATGTAATATGATCCATATGGCACACTTATGCATGAAATGAAATGTTTAAGATGGGTGCACCCTGATAGTGCTCCAATGTATTGGGTAAAGTATAGTATCATGATACGTCATGTGCAATGAGTGTTGGCACATGATAATTCCAATGTAATGAGTGTTTACTCGTACTTCATGTGCAATGAGGTTTTACTCATGCTCCATGTGCAATGAGCCTTGGATCATGCTAAATTCCATGTTAAGTGTTGTTTCCACATTTCCATGTTATGATTATCATGCTTTATCGTGCCTCTATGTTAATGTTTATCTTGTGCTCCATAGATATATCTATTTTATAACATGTATTGTATTCCTCATGTTATCCCATGTTTATTCCCTTACTGGGCTTTATAGCTCACCCTTTTCTTATGCATGTCCTCGGGTTATCCTATGCAATGCTAAGTACGAGGGAATGTAGTGGTCATGGAAAGGAAGTTTTCAATAAAGTTGTTCTATTTCATGTTTTAAGTTGTTATGTAATGATCCTAAGTCCCAAATACACTATACCTATTGATCTTCTATATTGTATCAAGTGAATTTTATGTAATAAATCATGTTTTAGTGTTTAATAAAGAACAGGGTTATCATAGTTGGTATCAGAGGGAGGTTTAGTTATTTTTTGGGATTAGGATTAGAAAACCCTAGTGAAATCCTTAGGGATAAGACTAAGTATAATAAAAACATCCCTAAGTTTTTTTGAGTATTGAGTAAGTGGTTTATCAAGAAAATTCATCCATTTCTGGATATGATCAGGTAGAGGCGGCTCTAGCACATATGTACCTAGGGGTGAAAACCCCGACAAGGAGTTTCGGGCTTAACCCGGGGTGTCTTGGTACACGAAAATTGGCCTTGTTGCACTCTTGGTTATGACACTCCCGAGGGATATGCATTGGTAAATTCTCAAGCTTATTATGAACCATTATTAAGGGAATAAAAAATCCCCTAAAAATATATGTTAGAAAGTAGATCATAGATAACATAGATTGAATCCTAAAGATTCATAAGTTAAAGAAATACAAGTTTTTTACAAGTCATCTATTTTTTCCTTTGATTTCCCTTTATGTGTCACCCCTGAATTTCCTTTTATTCCAGCCAATGGCCGATAATAGGAGGACTCGAGCTAAAAACCGATGTGAAGACCAATGTGATGACTGTTCTAATGAGATTCCCAATCCGATGGAAGCTGGAATCACGAACTTTATCATGATACTCTCTCAATTAACTCATGAATTTAATAGAAACATGGGTCAAGAGGAACATTCACCCCCCCCCCCCAAATAAAGAACAAGTCACTATTGAGAGCTTCATGAGACAAAGGCCTCCTACTTTTAATGGATCATCTAATCCCTCAATCGCCGAACAATGGATCAACTCCATTGAAAATATCTTTTTCATCCTTCAATGTTCCAAACAAGAGAAGGTTCTTATAGCTTATTATTGTATAGAGGGTGAAGCCGATCAATGGTGGATATTGATAAAAAAATACAAACCCTGAGGAGGAGATCGAGGTGTTGGAATGGAAGAATTTTCATAAGATGTTTTTTGATAAATATTTTCTGCATACCCTCAGGCTTAAGATGGAAAGGGAATTTCTTTCCCTCATGCAAAAAAAGATGATAAATCCATCAGAACGTATGAGTAAAACTTCACAAGGCTTGCACGATATGCCTCTGGCTTTGTCATTACCCCTGAATGCAAGGTTGACTGCTTCTTTGGTGGGATAAAACCTAGACTGCAGAAAGCCCTGGCGATCCGTGACTTCGACAGCTATGAGGAAATTGTCTTATGTGCCCTCAAAATTGAAATGGAGATCAGCGAACCTCAGGGGTTTAATGGGGATAAGAAGCATAAGGTGGACTTAAATTCTGGAATTCCGATGGATAAATACAATAGTGCTAACAAAATCCAGTACCCCACTTTCCAAAGGTGCAGAAAGAAGCACCCCATAAATTGCTTGAAGGGGATGAGGAAATGCTTTAGGTGTGGAAGAGAAGGACACCTAGATATTAACTATCGACAATAAAAACTATAAGGACTCGGCCTTAACACATTACATAATCATGAATTAAATGAATAATTCACATAGAGGATCTTTTCAGGTTTAGAGTTTTAGAGAATTATGACATAATTATTACATCTCAAAAGATTACAAAGTAGACACTTATACTAAGTTTCTATAAAATAAAAACTCTTAAAAAGAAACATGTTTAGTTCCATGTTTTAGATAGCATGACATTTCCTTAATCCCATACTTGACCCTATTCCACATTAAGTCCTGTGAAAAGCATTTCAAAAAAACTTTGGGTGAGCATAAAAAGATCAGTAAGGGATACACAAAGAAGGAAAACTGTTAGTTTTTCAAAACAACAAATAACCATGAATACACTATCAAAGTAATACTTTTTACCTTTATGAAGTAGTAAAAACTTTTCACTGAATAAAATATCATTACTTACCCTTTTTTAACCAAAATATTACCATAAAACCCTTATAAAGAACACGTAACATATAATGGTGACTTGGGACATAAACATACTCAAATAGAATAACCATATGGTTGACTTCCACACATATCACCTAATGGAATAGCCATACGGCTGAATTCCATACCCAATGCATTGGAGTTTATAAAGTAACCACTCATCTTGGTATTCACGGCACCACCCTTCATATGGTTTATCACGTAACCACCTATCAAATGTCCAAGTACCATTATAAAATCATAAGACATAAAACAAATATAATGGAAGGAAAAAATTTCCACATTTCGATCACAATATATCACTTAAATATATTGACATAACAAATCCATTATAAAAACCATTTTCAATACCAAAAATACATAAAATAGTATATGGTTTTTATTTCATTTTAGAAACATTACAGCTTCTTGAGGAATCCAAAGGCCAAATAATACCCGCGGTGGCGGAAAAGGTCATTGTCACCGTGTACGTTAAAAGAAACATTATTTTTTGTCGTTTAGTAAAATGATTCATAGAAAAATATTCCTTTTAAATAAAAGTAAAATTAAAAGGGGTTTATACACTGTATAAAATAAAGTTATGTATAAAACAAAATATGTCTCAATGAAAGGAGATTGAGACGAAGTCCCTTACAAAGACGGTATCCTTTGATTAAGGATAAATCAATTACATAATTATCTGTGACAAAATAATACACCAAATATAAGTGGATATTAAGTGAAAAACAATCAGAGGTTATTCACACATATTCATAGAACAACATATTCAATGAGTACATGTTTAACCCAAAGAATCAAAATTGGGTTAATAATTTCCCTTGCAAAAATTCGACAGCCTAACGGCGTCACTTCAAAATTCAGAAAATGAGCAGATGAGAGATAAAAAGGGTATCTCATCACTTTTACATTAAATTTACAACAATAAGGATATATGAGAACATATCCCAACAAAATAATATGTAAATTAAAAGACATAACAAAAATAAGTCTTTTTAAAGAAGAGGGTGAAAGGTCCCCTTACCGATTTGGGTAACTTTCGAAACGTACACCCCATGGAAGAGGGGTCATACAATGAAGATGTAAATACCCATAAATGAAATTATACTACACAAAGATTATAATAATGGGCAGTACATACACCAATCAAAGTAAATGGTGGAAATCATAACATAAATGTCACGGGAATAAAAGTGAGATGAAAAATCTCTTACGAAAACTCGGCAGCCTAATGGCGCCACTTAAAACTTCCAAAAATGGATTTATGAGATAAAATAGGGTATCTCATAATATGAGAATAAAAATTACAGTATGAGGAATATAAAATAACATCCCCATACATAATAAAGATGATCTTAAAAGAAATGACATAAAACAGAGTACTTAAAAATAAAGAGAGAGGTTGGATCCCTTACCTCATGTCTGACATGACTCGATCGTTATTTAATCTCCTGAATAATAAACATTGGTCAATTTATAATTTCTTAAGTAACTCATTTAAAGATTATTATTCATTTAATATCACATATTATAGTTTTATAATAATTGGTTAATAATGTGAGTTCATATCAGACGTTTTTGTTGATGTTCGGTACATGAGTATAAATTGAACTTGTTGGAAAACAATTTTCAATGTAGTTATAGGTACATCATCTCCAGAATAGTATTAATGATTCAAATATAATATATATCCAGTATATATTCATTTTATACTATTCCATAACATTTTTAGATAAAAAATGAAAACCATCATTCATGGAGACGGTAGGTCGTACGTACGCATGAACGCTACTTTCATTTTTTTGTCATATTAATGGAATTAAAGTTAAAAGATAGATGTATATATTATAATTCCAGAATTATATCCATCATTTAGATGTAATATATAAAATATATATCCATTATATATATGTACTTATAATAGTACATAACATTTGGAGATAAGAAATGAAATTTACCGTTCATGGAGACGGTAAGTTGTACGTACGCATGAACGCTACTTTCATTTCTTTGGCACATTAATGGAATTAAAAATATATGAGAGATATATATATTATAATTATAGTATAATATATATGTTATATATATCACATAAGTTCATCAATTTCATTCTTTATACATTCCATCTATTTCATGAACGAGTCACATCACTTGAGGGGGCGGTAGTCCACACTTCCTCAAATGAAATTATCGCATTTGCACAACATGAAAAGCATAAAGGTATATATTAAATATAAAATACATAAGAATATAGAGGAAATAAATATAATACATATCATAAATAAATATAGTTTCGTCATAATGTCCACCATGAGTGGTGGTAGGAGAAGATAGAACAATCATTGTTTCATGAGGCAGTAATTCGCCATCCACAGAAATAGTATGTTCTTTAACCATTAGACGGAGGTGTGTGTTAGTGTAGCTCAAATAATTCTCATAAAAACATCCTAGTATATTAAAGATACTGGTGTTGTTACAGAACAAATAAATAAAAAGAGTTTATGGGGTTGGAGAGTCAAAATAAAACAAAATAACTCTAGGGAAGACTTTACCTTTAAATCGGGTAACTCTTTTTGATTTGAGCTCGAAGGCTTCCTTGGAAAGACTTATGCCCAAAGTGAGGCTTATAGGAGTAATAGAGGGATGTGGAGAGATAAAAATAGAAGATTTTTGACGAGCCAAGGGCTTGAGAGGTGTGGGTAAGGAGGTAGAGGTGGGGGCCTTTTATAAGAGGAGAGGAGGGGCACTCTTGGAAAGTTATAAAATGTTACTTTATTATAAAACGAGTTTCATTTTTTAAAGGTCCCACAATTATATATTTCGAGGATAAGGTGATAAGTGTTCGAAATCCACCCATACAATAGGTCTTTGACAAGTTTAAGTCTTATATTTTACATTATCGTTTCATTTTATTTGAATCGTTAATTAATGAGGTAATCGCTGCATCATCATGGTGTCATAAATAATTTAATTTATTTAATATCTAAAAATTATAAAAAAATATCATGATGTAGTAAATCTTTTTATCTTTCTAATTAATATTTATAGTCTAAAATATGACTTGTATAACCCCCTATAAAAATTGTTTTAGTAAAACAATACATGTTTGTGACATTTTTATTTTAACTTTAAATAAAAAGTTATTAATGTCATTTTCTTACCCAAGTGGATCCATGGGGTCCCCAAGTTGACCCATGGATTTTTTTGGTCGGCCATGACTCATCCAATAAGGGTAGGTCAAGTGTCAAGGTCATTTCATATTATTATAACATTATTTTTACCTTAAATTACACTAATTACCTTTAATCGCGATTAATAAAACTTAAAAGTTACTATTCACCAAAAAATTATTTTAATCCCATTGAACCAAATTTTACTTCCTAATGACAACCATGTATGTCGGATTTTTGAAATTCAATTCACAAAAGTGGTAAAGTTCCATTGAAACGAAAAATCAGTTTTTTAACTACCATTTAGTGGTGTCACTATTCATCAAAAATTGAAGTTTTTCAGAAAAATACCAAAAATTCACCCTAAGCTATATTTGATATTACGAATTCAAAAATGATGTCTATTTTAAAAAATTCAAAACATATAAGTTGCATTAATTAATTTAATATTTAATTCCCGCTATCAAAACAAATAGCATGTTTTTAAGAAACAATATCTATTAAAAGATTGACACTAGTTTAAGTCCAATTTCAAAGTGAAATTAATTCTAATGAACGCCATTGGATTAAATGGTAAAATTATATTCTAAATAAAATTTAAAACCAATTCAAAATATGATATAATCATATAAATATATTATATTAAAAAGAGGTTTTGAATTAAAATACAACATTTTAACTAAAACTGATCTTTATCAGAAAAATAACAAAAATTCACACAAATTAAATTTTGATGTCCAGATTCTAAATAAGGATTTTATTTTGTCAAATAAAACATATAAAATTGTAAAAAGTATATTTAAAAAGGGTTCTCTATCAAAAGGCGGTTAATCGACCTTTTTAAGAATATTAGAAGATTTATGCTTAAAATTGGATTCATTTGCATTTTAAGCCTCTAACATTTATTGGATAAAAGTAAAAATATTTGACAAACATATATAATCCTTTTGTAGTTAGTTATGTTCATTCCCTCCATTACAATGTCTAGGCATTAAGTACCATTTAAAATAATATTATTTTATTATTAGAGTGCAACGTAAGACTTCAAAGAAACTCGTTGTTGCATATTGGGTATGCCATCGAGCATAGCATTCCCTTTAAATTAATACTAACATTTTATTCACAAATATGGATAAATATGAAAAAGTGATATTGTTTATTTACCTGGGATGTTACATCCTTCCCCCCTTTTGGGAATTACGTCCTTGCAATTTTAAAATTGGGCTTGGAAACTTCATTAAAAATCCCACATCGGAACAAGAGTCAGTAAAACTAGCACTTTAAAATAAAGAAAGTGAAGTACAAAGGTCACCTGAGTTAACCCATACTAGGATTCCATGTAGGAAAACATGGACATGGAGGAGAAAACAAAGGGTCATGTTCTGATGGAGAGTGATGGAAAACATGATTAGGAGAAATTTAACCACAAGAAAATCACAAACTTGTGATGGGTTAAACAGTATTTGATTCCCCAGTAGGAAGAGTTAACAGACAACATTTTTGTTTTTAAGTTACTTTTCATTGAGTAATTTATTTATGAACTTAACTAAATCATAAGGAAACATACTTACTTGTCGTGTAGACTCTCATCTCCTACTAGATTTCTTACAAAAACTCATATTTTCTCCAAAAGATGAGTATTTAGGATGACTTGTTCACATTAAGAGAGCTATAATAAACTTCTAGAGAATCGCCTAATACACAAAAGAGAACTATATATTTCCCATGTCTTTATACCTTAACCAAAACCAAAAAAAAAGTTAGTAAGAGATCGGATAATACTCAAAAGGGATAATCCTTTATAAAAACAAAAATCTATTCTTAATCTCCAAAATTTGTCCAACAAAACCCAAAGTTCAACAAAGACCATTCGATAAACAATTTTTCCATAAAAATATTCAAAGTAAACCAAACTAAAATTGAAACCCAAATATTTGAAGTATTTAATCACTTAGTCTTCCAAGGTACAAATTAACATTTATCTCCAAATAACATCAGTTTCTCTTAAAGTCTCATATTGAAAAGTAATTAACCTAATCACATATCCTCCATGATAGGTTAATAATTTCCATAGATAACCCAAAATCAAATTACTCTTTATTCATAAAATCATATAACTAAAAATAATTAGTCAAACTAACTAGGGACTTCACGTAGCCCAATGGTAGGTGATAAATACCAGTTGCACTTTGGTTGTGGGTTCGATTACCACAGCTTTGTCCGATGCGATGGGTTGTCACACAGTCTGTGTGTTGTCCTTTTTCCAAAACTATATAATTATTAAAACATTTCCTCAAAATGAGATAAAATCATTAAAAATAATCATAACATATTTTAACTTCAAGTTTATCTCATGCCTTTCATTTTCCATCATAACATATTGTAACCCATAATTACCTCAAAAGTAAGGATCATATAAACCCTAATGGTTACCTTTATAATTATCACATGAACTTCCACATCGAGTTAGTTCTCTCATACAAGATGCATTAGAGAACTCACCAAGGTTCAAGTGGTTGATCATGACTCCTGATAGTTGGTTTAGAATAACAACGAAATTTCTCATTGAATCCCCCATTTCATCCAGTCTCTTAATCAGAGAACCACCACTGTTTCCTTCAAACCCATTGTCACTTTGGTGCCTACTAGATCCATCCATTTACTAAAACCAAAAATTTCAGTGTGAGTATATCAACAAAACCATCATGTACTAATGTGGAAGATAAACACTAAGATATACTTACTCATTCACTTTATCTAAAAACTATGACTCTTTCTGAAATCCTATCCATTATGGTAATGTCACTTATGCTTAGAGAATAACCTAACCTATAAAGTTATCTAAACCGACCTTTGATACCGACTATAAAGACCAGACCTTAACACATTACATAATCATTAATTAAATGAATAATTCACATAGATGATCTTTTCAGGTTTAGAGTTTTAGAGAATTAGGACATAACTATTACATCTCAAAAGATTAAAAATTATACACTTCTACTAATTTTCTATAAAATAAAAACTCTTAAAAAGAAACATGTCTAGTTCCATATTTTAGATAGAATGACTTTTCCTTGATCCCATCCTTAACCATATTCCACATTAAGTCCTGTGAAAAACATTTCAAAAAAACTTGGGGTGATCATAAAAAACTCAGTAAGGGATACACAAAGAAGGAAAACTGTTAGTTTTTTAAAATAACAAGTAAACCAAGAATACTCTATCAAAGTAATAGTTTTTACCTTTATGAAGTAGTAAAAACTCTTCATTGAATAAAAGATAATTACTTACCCTTTTGTAACCAAAATATTACCATAAAACCCTTATAAAGAACACATAACATATAAAGGTAACTTGGGACATAAACATACTTAAATGGAATAACCATACGGTCTACTTACACACATATCACTTAATGGAATAGCCATACGGCCGACTTCCATACCCAATGCATTGGAGGTTATAATTTAACCACCCGTCCTAGTATTCATGGCACCTCCCGTCATATGGTTTATTACGTAACCATCCGTCAAATGTCCAAGTACCATTATAAAATCATAAGACATAAAATAAATATAATGGAAGGAAAACATTTCCACATTTTGATCACAATATATCACTTAAATATATTGACATAAAAAATCCATTATAAAAACCATTTTCAATACCAAAAATACATAAAAGAGTATATGGTATTTATTTCATTTTAAAAACATTACGGCTTGTTGAGGAAGCCAAAGACCAAATGATACCTGCGGCGGCGGAAAAGGTCGTTGTCACCGCGTACGTTAAAAGAAACATTCCTTTTTGTCGTTTAGTAAAATACTTCATAGAAAAAGATTCCTTTTGAATAAAAGTAAAATTCAAAGGGGTTTATACACCGTATAAAAGGATGTTGTGTATAAAACAAAATATGCCTCAATGAAAGGAGATTGAGATAAAGTCCCTTACAAAGACGGTATCCTTTGATTAAGGATAATTCAATTACATAATTATGTGTGACAAAATAATACACCAAATATAAGTGGATATTAAGTATAAAAAAATCAGAGGTTATTCACACATATTCATAGAAAAACATATTCAAGGAGTACAAGTTTAACCCAAAGAATCAAAATTGGGTTAAGAAGTTCCCTTACAAAAATTCGACAGCCTAACGGTGTCACTTCAAAATTCAAAAAATGAGTTGATGAGAGATAAAATGGGTATCTCATCACTTGTACATTAAATTTACATCAATAAGGATATATGAGAACATATCCCAACAAAAGAAGATGTAAATTAAAAGACATAACAAAAATAAGTCTTTTTAAAGAAGAGGAGGGTGAAAGGTCCCCTTACCGATTTGGGTAACTTTCGAAACGTACACCCCATGGAAGAAGGGTCATAAAATGAAGATTTAAGTACCCATAAATGAAATTATACTAAATAAAGAGTATAATAATGGGCGGTACATACACCACTCAAAGTAAATGGTGGAAAACGTATCATAAATGTCACGGGAATAAAAGTGAGATGACAAATCCCTTACGAAAACTCGACAGCCTAACGGTGCCACTTAAAACTTCTTAAAATGGATTTATGAGATCAAATAGGGTATCTCATAATATGAACATAAAAATTACAGTATGAGGAATATAAAATAACATCCCCAAACATAATAAATATGAGCTTAAAAGAAATGACATAAAAGAGATTACTTAAAAAAGAAAGAGAAAGGTTGGATCCCTTACCTCGTGTCCGACATGACTCGATCGTTCTTTAATCTCATGAATAATAAACTTTGGTAAATTTATAATTTCTTAAGTAACTCCTTTAAATATTATTATTCAGTTCATGTCACATATTATAGTGTTATAATAATTGGTTAATAATGTGAGTTCATATCAGATGTTTTTGTCGATGTTTGGTACATGCGTATAAATTGAACTTGTTGGAAAATAATTTTCCATGTAGTTATAGGTACATCATCTCCAGAATAGTATTAATGATTTAAATATAATATATATCTAGTATATATTCATTTTATACTATTCCATAACATTTTGAGATAAAAAATGAAAAGCACCGTTTATGGAGACAGTAGGTCGTACGTACGCATGAACGCTACTTTCATTTTTTTTGTCATATTAATGGAATTAAAGTTAAAAGAGAGATATATATATATATTATAATTACAGAATGATATCCATAATTTAGATGTAATATATTACATATATATCCATTAAATATATGTACTTATAATAGTACATAACATTTGGAGATAAGAAATGAAATGTACCGTTCATGGAGACGGTAAGTCGTACGTACGCATGAACGCTACTTTCATTTCTTTGGAACAATAATGAAATTAA
Organism: Viscum album; assembly: GCA_963277665.1. Lineage (NCBI taxonomy): Eukaryota > Viridiplantae > Streptophyta > Magnoliopsida > Santalales > Viscaceae > Viscum > Viscum album. Next base: position 624,570,963 of record OY728134.1, on the reverse strand, counting down.
AACTAGATGAGAAATATGTATATATTATAATTCCAGTATAATATATATGTTATATATATCACATAAGTTCATCAATTTCATTCTTTATACATTCCATGTATTGCATGAATGAGTCACACCACTTGAGGGGGCGGTAGTCCACACTTCCTCAAATTAAATTATCGCATTTTCACAACACGCAAAGAATAAAGGTATGTATTAAATATAAAATACAGAAGCATATAGAGAAAATAAATATAATATATATCATAAATAAATATAGTTCCATCATAATTTCCACCATGGGAGGTGGTAGGAGAAGATAGAACAATCATCGTTTCGTGAGGCAGTAATTCGCCATCCACAGAAATAGTATGTTCTTTAACCATTAGACGGAGGTGTGTGTTAGTGTAGCTCTAATACTTCTCATAAAAACATTATAGTATATTTAAGATACTAGTTTGTTTACAAAATAAAGAAATAAAAAGACTTTAGGGGGTTGGAGAAGCAAAATAAAACAAAAGAACACTAGGGAAGACTTTACCTTTAAATCGGGTAACTCTTTTTGATTTGAGCTCAAAGGATTCCTTGGAAAGACTTATGCCCAAAGTGAGGCTTCTAGGAGTACGAGAGGGATGTGGAGAGACAAAAATAGCATAGTTTTGATGATCCAAGGGCTTTAGTGGTGTAAGTAAGGAGGTAGAGGTGGGGGCCTTTTATAAGAGGAGAGGAGGGGCACTCTTGGAAAGTTATAAAATGTTACTTTATTTTATAATGATTTTCGTTTTTTAAAGGTCCCACAAATATATATTTAGAGGATAAGGTGATAAGGGTTCTAAATCCGTCCATAAAATAGGTCTTTGACAAGTTTAATTCTTATATTTTACATTATCTTTTCATTTTATTTAAATCGTTAATTAATGAGGTAATCGTTTCATCATCATGGTGTCATAAATAATTTAATTTATTTAATATCTAAAAATTATAAAAAAAATATCATGATGTAGGAAATCTTTTTATCTTTATAATTAATATTTATAGTCGAAAATATGACTTATATAACCCCCTGTAAAAATTGTTTTAGTAAAACAATACATGTTTGTGACATTTTTATTTTAACATTAAATAAAACTTTATTAATGTCATTTCCTTACCCAAGTGGTTCCATGGGGTCCCCAAGTTGACCCATGGATTGTATTGGTCGGAAATGACTCATACAATAAGGGTAGTATAGGTGTCAAGGTCATTTCATATTATTATAACATTATTTTTACCTTAAATTACACTAATTATCTTTAATCGCAATTAATAAAACTTAAAAGTTACTATTCACCAAAAAAAATTATTTTAATCCCAATGAACCACATTTTACTTACTAATTACAACCATGTATGTTGGATTTTTTAAATTCAATTCACAAAAGTGGTAATGTTTCAATAAAACGAAAAATCGGTTTTTTAACTACCACTTAGTGGTTTCACTATTCATCAAAAATTGAAGTTTTTCAGAAAAATACAAAAAATTAACCCTAAGTTATATTTGATATTCCAAATTCAAAAATGATGACTATTTTACAAAATTAAAAACATATAAGTTTCATTAATTAATTTAATATTTAATTCCCGCTTTCAAAACAAATAGCGTGTTTTTAAGAAACAATATCTATTAAAAGATTGAGACTAGTTTAAGTCCAATTTCAAAGTTAAATTAATTCCAATGACCACCATTGGATTAAATGGTAAAATTATATTCTAAATACAATTTAAAACCAATTAAAAATATTATATAATCATATAAATAAATTTGATTAAAAAGAGGTTTTGAATTAAAATACAACATTTTCACTAAAACTGATCCTTATCAGAAAAATAACAAAAATTCACACAAATTAAATTTTGTTGTCCAGAGTCTAAAGAAGGATTTTATTTTGTCAAATACAACATATAAAATTTTCAGAAGTATATTTAAAATGTTTCTCCATAAAAAGGTGGTTAATCTACCTTTTAAAGAATATTAGAAGATTTATGCTTAAAATTGGATTCATTTGCATTTTAAGCCTCTAAAATTTATTGGATAAAAGTAAAAATATTTGACGAACATATATAATCATTTGGTAGTTAGTTCTATTCATTCTTTCCATTACAATGGCTAGGCATTAAGTACCATTTAGAATAATATTATTTTATTATTAGAGTGCAATGTAAGACTTCAAAGAAACTCGTTGTTGCGTATTGGGTACGCCATTGAGCATAGCATTCCCTTTAAATTAATACTAATATTTTATTCACAAATATGGATAAATATGAAAAAGAAATATTATTTATTTACCTGGGATGTTACAAAAACCCACGGCTATGATAGAGGATAAGAACACTTCATTTGACTCTCAACGCGTTGTGCATTTCTTCAACTGCAAAGAACCAGGGCATCTTGCAAATCAGTGCCCTAAGATAAGGGTTTTCAGAGGCAACCAACAACCTCCAAGGCAGCAAGGGAGATATTTTGGAATCACTGCTGCTGAACTGAACCCTGAAAATGAAGTGGTGATAGGTATTCTAGTAATTAATTCAAGAATAGAAAACATACTTTTTTATTCAGGTTCTACGCATTCTTTTATAACTTGAAATTTTAGTAGAACAATCCTAAAACCACCACAAATCATGGAAGTAATGATTTCGGTGAGTACAGAAAATGGGGAAATCATTGCATCCCATGAATATAACTCATCCCCTGTCGTAATTGGTGGATTGAACTTTCCAGTGAACCTCACCATACTCCCTCTTTTGGAATTTGATGCAATTACTGACATGGATTGGCTTTCCCTATATAGATCCAAGATAAATTTTTGTGAGAGGGAAATCACTCTCCATGTGGAGAAGGAACCCCTGATTATGTACGAGTGAAAGGAGGAAGTTAAATCTTATTTAGCTCCATCATCTCAAGCGTGGATATTATTGACCTATGAGAACGCATATCTGGATCATATGATTGAGCCTAAGGAGGCAACCATCCTTGAAGACATGCCTATTGTAAGGGAATTCGTTGAAGTGTTTCCTGAGGAATTGATTGTTCTTCATCATAGAAGAGATATTGAATTCTCAATTGATCTTATACTTGGGGCGTTTCCAATATCCAAGACTCCATATAGAATGGATGTTGTAGAGCTTGAGGAGATGAAGAAACAACTACAGGAGAATCTGGATAAAGGGTTTATATTCTCAAGTGCTTCACAATGGGGTGCACCAATCCTCTTCGTCAAGAAGAAGGATGGGTAAATGCGCCTTTGCATCGATTATTGTGAGCTTAAAAAAATCACAATAAAGAACAAGTATCCTCTCCCACAAATTGATGACCTATTCAATCAGCTGTGTGGAGCACAATACTTCTCCAAGGTAGATTTTTGGTCAGGATATTATCAAGTAAGGGCGAAGAAGGAAGATATCCCCAAGATTGCTTTTCATACAAGATACGGGCACTATGAATTCATAGTAATGTCTTTCGGACACACTAATGCTCCAGCAATATTCATGTACTTGATTAATATATTATTTAGAGATTACCTAGAAAATTTTTTGGTAGCCTTTATAGATGATATTATAATATACTCCAAAACAAAGGAGGATCATGAAGAGAATCTAAGAGCTATACTAGAGACCTTGCGAAAGGAGAAGCTCTATGAAAAGTACATAAAGTGTGAGTTTTGGTTGAAGGAGGTATAATTATTGGGCGATATCATCACAAGAAATGGTATATTTATGTATCCCTCCAAGAAAACTGCAATAGAAGGATGGTCGAGGCCAACATCGTTAACGGATATCCCTAGATTTTTGGGGTTAGCTAGATATTATCAATGAATTGTGGGAAATTTATCACGATCTTCCAACCCTCTTACCAAGATAAATCGTAAGGGAGTAAAGTTTTCTTAGAGTGATTAATTTGAATAAAGCTTCAAGGAGTTGAAAATGAGGTTTATCACTATACTCATGCTCACATTACCCACAAGTGGAGAAATTTATTTTGGTATTCAGTGATGCTTCAAAGAAGGGTATGGGCTGTGTGTTGATGAAAAATGACAAAGTCATTACCTATGCTTCAAGGAAATTGAAATTTCATGAGAAGAATTATCCAACACATGATTTGGAGTTGGATGTGGTGATCTTCTCTTAAAAAATTAGCGGCATTAGATTTTTGGGGAGAAGTGTGAAATATATACAGACTACAAAAGCCTCAAGTATATATTCACATAGAAAGAGTTGAAAATGCACCAATGAATATGGTTATAACTGATCAAAGACTATGACTGCTCAATCCATTACCACCCTGGGAAAGAGATCGAGGTGGTAAATGCTCTAAGTAGAAAGGACCCAGCAATTCTATCATTGATGAAAATTGAGAAGTATCCAATCTTCTTAGATTTGATAAAGATGGACATGGGAATCATAAATAAGGGAACATCATCAATCCTTTCACAAATGATTTCTCAACCGTCTCTTTTGGAAAAGTTAAAGGATGTTCAAAAGGATGGTGTGGGAATTCAGAAGAAAGTGGAAGTTATAAAAAAAGGTAAATCCTTGGAGTTCAATGTTAATGAAGAAGGAATTGTGAGATTTGGGAAAAGACTATGTGTTTCATCAAGTCTGGAGTTGAAGAAGGAAATTTTGGATGATGCACATAGTTCGAATTTCTCTATTCACCTAGGAAACACAAATATGTATCGAGATATATGAGATCATTATTGGTGGGATAATATGAAGAAGGAAATCGCTGAGTATAAATAAAAGTGTATGGTGTTTCAGCAAGTGAAGGCAGAGAGGCAGATGTCTAAGGGGTGATGCAAGCATTGCCCATACCAGCATGGAAATGGGAGAACATCACCATGGACTTTGTCACTGGACATCCGAAGACATCCGAAGGCAATAATAAAATCTGGTTTGTTGTGGATCATCTTACAAAGTCTGTACACTTCATTAAAATTTGGGAGTATTTCTTATTGGATCAACTAGCACAGATATATATCAGGAAAGTGGTAAGGCTGCATGGAGTATCACTATCTATTGTATCCAATTGAGATCCAATATTCACCTCTAAGTTTTGGAAGAGTCTTTAACATGCTCTAGATATTAAATTGAACTTCAGTACGGCCTATCATCCTCAAATGGATGCCCAACCTGAGTGAACTATTTAGACACTAGAGGATATGTTCAAATCAAGTTCTATGGACTTTAAAGGAGGGTAAGACCAACATCTCCCACTGGTTGAATTCTCCCACAATAACAGTTTCCACTCGAGCATCCGAATGGAACCTTATGAAGCCCAATATGGGAAGAGGTGAAGAACACTGGCATGTGGGGATGAAGTTCGTGAGAGTAAGCTTCTAGGACCAGAAATGGTCAAAGAAATGGTGAAGAAGGTTAAAACCATTCAGCAGCATATCAAGGAAGCCCAGAGTCGATAGAAGAGTTATCCAGATAACCATTGATGAGACCTTGAGTTTAAAGTTGGAGAAATGGTATATCTACACATATCTTTGTGAAATAAGTTCATGAGGTTTGGAAAGAAAGGAAATTTAATCTCTAGGTACATCGTCCCCTTCGAGATTCTTGATCGTGTTGGGGATGTGGCCAATTGACTATCACTTCCACCTACCATGGCCAAAGTACATGATGTATTTCATGTATCCCTCTTAAGGAAGTACATACCATACCCATCACATGTAATCTCTTCAGATGTAGTACAGCTAGATGATAATCATTCTTACGAGGAGAAACTAGTGAAGATCTTAGATCATAAGGAAAAAGTCATATGAAATAAAACAATGCCCCTCATGAAGGTATTGTGGCCAAACCACAATTTTGAAGAAGCGATGTGGGAATCGGATGAAGTGATGAAGTAAAGTTACCCACATCTGTTTTAGTGTGGGAGAAGTAAATTTTGAGGGTGAAATTTCTTAAGGGGGTAAGATTGTAGAGACCCAAACTTTCATTGATGAAAATTCATCTTGATCTAATTAAATGTCTTATTATGGTTATATAAAATGGGAACTTCATTGGTTTTATGTTTCTAGATTTTAAAATACTGTTAAGAATTGTGATAGTTGATAACATAGCCATTGATCTGTGATCACATGATCAGTATAAATATAGGTCTTTAATAAATCCAATTTACTCAAATAAAGGAAGTGATGGCCTCATCCAGTAGACTTTCCCCGTACGAAGACGATTTATCAGATCTCAAAAAGGAGGTGTCATCATTGGGATTCGCTCTTGACCAAGCCCAAGCTGAGTTTGAACACATTAATCTTGAGCATAACTGACTACAAGAGAAGTGGATGTTAATAGAGATTACCACTCAAGCGATGTTATCTGAGCCACCCCAAGAGTCGGTCACCATCGCACACCTTATCCTTCGGTCTTATGCAGGTGTTATAAGGGGTTATGTAACAATACCCTAGCACTATTACTATGTACATTATTTTTGTATAAAGAATGTGCATTCATTTTATTATTGTTACTTTGTAAATAGTTTTTAAAGCACAAATAGTATTTTTAGTTAATATTCAACTAAGAAATATATTTTGATGAATTAATGGATTTTTTAATTAAATAATATTTTAATAAAATATTATTATTATTATTAAATTACTTTTTATTAAATATAAATTATCACATAATTTTATGAATGCAATTGTAATTTTTATTAAGGTTTGAAATCTGTTTTTGTCAAAACCCATGAATTTTCGATAAATATCAATTAAGTAAAAATTCACATATTTAGAAAATTATTTAGATAAAATGAATATTATTTTTGGAATCAGGACATTTAAATTATCCAATGGTGAATTTTTCATTATTTTCTAAGATTGTATATTTTTTGGGTAAAAATTAAATATCGTTTAAATATATAATGTGTTTTTTGACACAATAATGAACCAATAGTGATGTAATAAAATAATATAAACATTATGTTCGACCAATATATGTTTTAAAATTAAAATAATGTGATTTTATATTTTTTTTATTTTTTTTAAAAAGCTTTAGTGGACCCTCCAAAACTTATAAAATATTTTGTCTTTTAAAATTGTTTTCCTTGAGAGTGTGACTCACCTCCACATAAGTAACCCTATTATTTTAAGACGTTTGGCCATTGTACTTATAAAATATTGTTTTATTCTCCCCTATGGTAAAAACCATGGGCAAAAACCATGTTCTGGTTTGTGGTTTTGATTAGTTTAATGTGTGGTGTCCCAAACCAAAATAATAAATAATTCTCTCTCCTTTCCTATATAAACCAACCCAATCTCCCACTTCCTCTTCACTAAAATCCTTTGGAGTTCGTCCAACCTCTTCCCTCCTCTCTCTAGAATTCTCCAATGGTTCCCCAAGCTCCAAATAAGCCTCTCTAAAGCCTCTCCCAAGCCTTTGGAGGCACAAATCCAAGTAAGGGATTTCTTCCTGTCTCATTTTTGTCCAATTTTTTTTTAAGTTGTTATGACCCTTTGTTTTCAATTAAAAATATTAGGGTATGATTTAGAACCTCCCCCATACTTAAATATTTATTTTTGGATTATGGGAGACCCCTTTCTCTCTCATTAATGCCTCTCATGTACACCTGTTACCATGCCGAAATTCCATGAGGGGTTTCTCTCCCCTCTTTTACATCCAAGTAATTCTTTTGTATTATGAATCTAAACTCCATTACATTTGTTGGGACATGTATCTATATAACCCCCTTACTGTAAATTTCATGTACATATGATAAGACACTAATTTCTCTCTCATAAACCATTTTCATGAATCCTTATGACACGTCATTATGCTGCCGAAATTGCACCGCATTTTTCGAAGCCAAGATCATTGTGTAGTGAATACCACACCCATGTCTCTATCAAGGGTATTCACCTTTATGAATATATACATATTTAATGGTACTTTAATTTATTTATTTCACATTACTTAATCATGTAATAACTTATGATGTTGATTTATTCTATGTTATATGATCCATGTGGCACACTTATCCATGAAATGAAATGTTTAAGAATGGTGTGCCCTGATAGCACTCTAATGCATTGGGTAAAGTATAGTATCATGATACATCATGTTCAATGAGTGTTGAATCATGCTAATTCAAGTGAAATAAGTTTTTAATTTTTCTTCATGTGCAATGAGGGTTTACTCATGCTCCATGTGCAATAATCCTTAGCTCATGCTAAATTCCATGTTAAGTGTTGTTGCCACATTTCCATGTTATGATTATCATGATTTATCATTACTTTATGTTCATGTTTCTCTTGTGATCCATTTATATTCCTATAATCTAACATGTATTTTGTTCCTCATGTTATTCCATTTTTATTCACTTACTGGGCTTTATAGCTCACCCTTTCTTATGCATGTCCTCAGGTTATCCCATGCAATACTAAGTACGAGGGAATGTAGTGGTCATGTAAAGAATGTTTTCAATAAAGATGTTTTATTTCATGTTTTAATTTGTGATTTAATGATCTTAATCCCCAAATACACTAGACCTATTGATCTTATATGTTTTTCCAAGTGAATTTTATGTAATAAATCATGTTTTAGTTTGTAATAAAGAACAGGGTTGTCATACTACCTACTTCATATCACTACTGTGAGAAAATTATAAATAGTCATTATATATATATAGTAGTAATATATATATATTTAGTATAATAATATATATTTCATCCACCTATATAAACCAAGTATGTGCAGATGTAATTATCCATATACCTGGAATACTAGTGCTTGCTGAACTGGGGTAAAACTCAGACATCCATGACCAGTCTAACGAGACTATAAGCTCAAGAAATAAGGTACATGTCCTACATCCCAAGAAGAGTGTGATACATCATGCCAAAACACTCGGTATTGTGATTGATCCATCATTTCATCACTCTAATCATAGAACATGGCGTGTAAATCCCAATTCCCATATAGTATCATTGGTTCAAGATTCCATACTCAACACCCGATGTAAGGGAGTGTGATTTTCCACCATTCCCAACACCCTTTACCATCATCTCATAGCTTATGTCAAGGCATATCATTTATAGTATAAGTCATGGGTAAAAACCTCTCATGAAACGTATTCATCAATCCCTTATATATAAATAATACACATTCATGTTTATAACTTAACACATGAGGCAACACCTCTCATGTGTCCATATAGTTAAGTTAAATTGTGAATAAATAATTGTCATTCTCAAAGGACATCTATAGTAGCATAAGTGAAGGTGTGGTCTTACCACCCTTTATATATCATTACATAAAATCTATTCATTTATTAAAGGAAAACAACCCACCATGAAGATGTCAATCCAATTAATCCATTTCATTTAGACCATTTTTAATTCATGTAAAGAGAGTACAACCATCATGTCTAGGCCATCCTATATACTCAAAATCATTCAAATCACTAAGAATATTCCAATACCATTTATGAGGCTCAAAGGTCATTTAAGAAATGACCTGGAAATTTAAGGGAATTGCCTATATAGGTAATTCCAAACATGGGTTGGCCAAACATATGGAAGGAATACTTGGTTCAATTAATCATTCACACTATAAGGTAAAATCAATTTATAAGCTAAGAGGAATGCTAAAAAGGTGCTATGGTCAAATATAAATTACCTACAAGGGACAATTCAAAGTGACACGCCCATGGGGTGGCCATATATGGTGTATAAAACCTTTAAATTTCCAAACAAGGATCAATAGTAATGCACTAAGGTGAAATAGTTAATTTTACATGAAGAAACCATGTTAAAGGGGATTCTTAGAAAAAATATAGAGTGTGGCACAATGACATAGATATGAAGCGATGAAACTCAAAGGGAAAATGACTTGACCACCAAACTCAAGGTAGTAGATGAATTCTTGCTCGATATAGGTCTCAGATTCAAATTTGGTTGGAAGAGATCTGAGAAAATTTACAACAACCTCAAAATATGGAAAATGAGATTGCATCTAAATAGAACAATGGATTCGAAGGAAAACTAAAATAGGAAATAATATACTAGGAGAGCTTACCGAGACAGATCCAATGCTTCTGATGAATCAAGAATTAGACACTAGATGAGGGAGTTATCTTGATTCCTAGCTTGGGAGAATTTTGATCTACAAGGGGAAGAAAACCATGCTTAGCCACTGGAGGAAGAGGGTGGAAAATAAAATGGTTTTAAGAATAAATAAAGGGAAAATGTAATTTCACCTCAAAATACATAGGTGAATAGTTTATCCAAACCATGCACAAAATTTACTCATCTCACTGCTACTTTGGGGAAAATCGCATGGTTGGGTGCACGGTTTGACTAACTATGAACAAACCATGAAAATTGGCTATGTCCCAAACCTAAAACTGGTCACATGGTCATGTTCCCTGGGTCACATAGTTGCAGAAAAACTATGTATCCCAGTCCCTTCTTCCCATTTCAGAGATCCAGGCTCTGAACAATCCCCAAATGTACCTGTCACCTCCTTGGTTTGATTATAACTCAAAATTAGGGTCGTTTAAGAAATTAAAATTGAAAAACTAATGAAACATACCATCTTTGAAAATACGGATCACTACAGTAAGAATATGAGACTTCATCTCATGAAATTTACGCATGTTAATCTCCAAGAGAGGAATTTATAATAATAGACCCTCGAGTAAGAATTCCATGTATTTTTATGTCATTAGATATTCCTATTTATTAATCTGTGTAATGATCCTTAGGATTGATATTATTATTAATGCATGTCATGAGTAATTTAATTTGATTTATTACCCAAAATTATGGTCTCATATGCTCATGGAGATGTAGGATACATTGGTTGTATAATGAGAGACATTTCATTAATGAATAAGTTATTAAATTATTTTTCCCTCCAATAATATAAGATGATATCCCGGTCCCATTTATTGGAATGAAACTTCAAACTAAAATCCATGACCATGGTGTATTGATGAGTTTATTTTAAATAGTCAAAGAAATAGAAATCAAGTACATGGGTTGATGACAAATGTATTCAACCTACTTTATTATGAGATATCTCAAAAAAGGTATTGTATTATATAGTTAGTTTTTATGTGGTTATTTTCATTTCAAAAATAACTTATTCTTCTATGGGTACCTTTTCATGTTTCTAGATGCTAATATCAGACTTTAGGCAAGATCGGTTAATGCCACTGGGGAAGTGGAATAAAGGGTCACACACTGTAAAATTTCATATTTTTATTGAGGTATAAATATTTTGAGTTTCTATTTAAATGCTTTTTCACCTATTTTGAATGTCAAGTGTGGTCATGGGAGTTTAGGGGGTGTTCGGGGATTTTTCAGAGCCTAGATCCCGACTTTTTGAGAAAGTAATCTAAGTCGTACAGTTAGTAGAAACCAAACCATGTGGCCTAGGCTGCATGGCTAGGAGTAACCGTTCAGGGTTGGATAGAGAGAAGAAAAAGGTTAATAGTTTTCCCTAACTGTGTGCCTAGGGAGAGCTTTTCAGTTTTTAGAAGAGGTGTAAAGTACAGTTTTCACATAGTTTCCCAAACTGTGCACATGAACTATGCGGGTTCCTTGTTGAGGTAATGAGGGGTACACAGTTGGGGCATGTTTTTCCCAACCGTGCGGCCAAACCGTGTGACCCAGTGCTTTTGGGTAAAATTACCAAATTGACCTTAAAATTTCTTAAAACACAAATCTTATTTTTCCTTAATTATTCTATCAGACAAAGGGGATTCATTTCCTCCCATGAAGAACTCCTAACTTAGGTTTTTTTCTCGATTCATCATCTGACACATGATCCAAAAAATTTTGGTCTCATTGGATCTTTAATGGTGATTTCTTCATTCATATTACTACTTTATTCATTTGTCTTCACATCGATTAAGTTATTTAGGTGAAATCTAATATTACCTATTTCCAGGTTATTTGTTCGTTCTTCATTTTTCTCCTGATCTGGACTGAATCAGAGGTCAATAAAAGATGAGTGTTCTATCATGGGTATATGGTAGGTTTTCTATACCTTATCCTTAAATTATTGAGTTTTATATAACTTGTTTTCATTATTACATACACCATACCTTCCATAATTTCCCATAAAATTAATTGAATTCCTTGATTAAATTTATTGGAACTTGTTTAGGTTTCCCACTTAGCACCATGTGGTGGTTGGAGGTCATCAACCTCAATCTAGGCCACCCATGGGGTGTGACCTTGTATCTTCCCTATGTTATACCACCTAACTGGGTGTGCATGAGCTCTACAATTATAGTGGGAGCTATAATGAATTAAATGAATGAGTTAGGGAGAGTAATTATGACTCCTTTTCATGTGATTAAATGTATTAAATGGGAAAATATGGAATGGTTTGGATGAACTCATGGTATGTAAATGATAATTAAATGGGTTATGAGATGAGATGATGAATTTATAATGGTAGTGGATTCCTTGGACATTTCTACTCCTCGTATCCTGATTCCATTTGATTCCATGTACATTTCTACTCCATAGATCCTTATTATGGTAGTGGATACTTTGTACATTTCTACTCTTAGGATCCTAATTCCATAGGATGCAATGGACATGTTTACTCTATGGATCTTGTTTATTTTGGATTCCAAGGACATTTATACTCATTGAATTTGGATTGCTTAGAATATCCTTGGATATTCTCTTTGGACATGCTCCTTAGGCTCCAACCAAGTCTTTACTGTCTTTCCATTGAGATGCTACATGGACTCGATAATGATTCCTTAGTCATTTATACCTTGGATTTGGATTTTTCAGTCTTGACACATGATTTCACAGTATAGTCCGTATAGGATTCCTTGGTCTCAATACCTTGGATTCAGCCCTTGGGGTCTGACACTTGATTACATGGGAAGGGAACTTATGGATTCTTTATCATGCTTTACAGATAGCCCTAGTATGCATATTTGACTATTGTTTCCTTACTATGGGTACTTTATTATTATTCACAGGGATCCATGTTTAGCTACACAGGATCACATCTATATTTGAAACTTACTTTTATTACCGTTATACATGTTATATAATGAACATTTCTTCATTATTTATACATAAACTGGACATTTTATAAATATTGTTGGTGGTGTCCTACTGAGTGTTATCTCACACCATTTTCAGGCCGCCATTGGGTACCCAGAAAGACTTCATGGATGTAGGTAGGGACCAGGGAAAACACCCACAATACAATGCTTTATTTGATCGTTTCATAGGATCATGGGAGTATAGGACCTATCTATGCTCATGATTCTAGATAAAGATAGTTACTTTTTTGTCTTTTTGTATTTTGATACATGTATTATACTGGATGCCCATTTCCATGTATTACCTACCATTTTTTATAGAGACATGACATGATCATCATATTGTACATGACACTGCTTTTGGCCTTATTACATTATTTTTTATCTTTATCATTTGTCTCTAATTTATATTATTCTTTCTCTTATTTATTCACTTGTGATACTATTGCATCACTCTGATCATGAGGGTATAGTATCCCCATTGTACCACCTTAGACCCTCACTGCTAGTCAGCGACCTCTAGCATATGGGGAGGTTTGCTTGAGGCCATGTGACCCACTATCTTGGGGAACTATTTAGTGGCTCCACGGTTAAGACGTTATAAACACTTAGTGTTTCCATCAATCTCAGTTCTATTTGAATTTAATTATTATGATATATATTATTCTTAATACTAATAATAGTATTTTTCAGGATTTACTAATCATAATTATTCATTTTCTAATATTATTTTAATATTAAATAAATATTTATTCATAATACTGTTAAATAGAATATTTATTTATCTTTTTGGAAAAAATACCCTTGGTATTCTATAGGGATTGTGTTTGTTGAAAATTTCAATAAAATCATGCTTTAAGAAGGTGGAAATGTCAGAGAGAAATCTATCTGGAAGGAACACACTATGCTGCAACCACTGTGGTTATTTCATTAGATGTGTTTAGGTGGAGTAATATTACTATAATATTTAGGATATCCAGGTCATAGCACCCTAGTATGGGTCATGAGGAAAACTTTTTTTTAGGATATGGGAAATTTCATAAGGGTCATACATTTACTCTTCAGGCCACAATGATATTGGTTTCACTATAGAAAGAATTTTTTTTGGGTAAAAAAAATAGTCAACCACTTGTTAAGGCCATCCATGTATCCAACTACCATGTAGGTAGTTGATAAAATTCAATGAAAACCCCGACTTAGGTGGTAGGAGAGTGCAGGTGAGAACCAATTCAATTTAGAACTAGCATGTTTGAATATAATGATAATATCATGTGCGATTCATCACATTACCCGCTAAGATTGGTAGGGATCTATGGGATTTGATTAATGGTATTTCGTTTATTTTTGTTTATATAGTAGTGAAATTTTAAAGTAAAGTGCAATGTGGTATTTTATCATTATATATAACACCATGAGACTAGTTACTATGCCATAATATATAAATAATTGAGTTCCTAAGGAGTTTTTTTGTCACTCATCGTAACACAAGTGACCACACCATAAGGAGTGATTAACCAACTTTCACTATTACTTTAGTTTTGAGGTTTCCTACATCATAGAGAAAAATCCATGTCATAACTTTGTTTTAAAGGATATATCCACACCACAAAAATGACTTGTGATGTAGAGGTTGTTTTTTTGGAAGATTTAATTCTTTGTGTTTCTCCATGCCCATAGAAGATTACGCTACAATGGAAAGTGCTATGTTGTAGCCAATTTGATGGTTTGAATGAGTTTGAGGAGATCATGTTGTGGTCATGGGTGAGTTATGAGGAAGTTATTTGGGCACATTTTTTTGATCTGATAAAATATAGGAAACTATACTATAGTGAATATCTCTATGTTTCAAGATCATATGGTGCACTTAGATTATGTAATGGAGGGAAGAGTTGGGTCGCAGTGAATCCATAGTGGAAATTTCTTATACCGTAGAATATGAGACCATGTTGTGGTTAAGAAATTTTCAAATGGTATTAGAAATTAAAAGGGAGTTATGGCTTAGGATTTAAGTGGTCTTTATTCAAATTAAAAGACCCTTAATCAACACATTAAATTGTGTATGACACTTGAAATGATCTCAGGAGGAGATAAGAAGAATAATTTATCTCAACCATTAGATCAAATGAGGTTGGTTGAATTCTATCAAAAACTATATATAGTATATAACACCCAAAAATTTTATTATATATTTTTCTTTAAACAACTTTAATTTCTTTGATAGCTTGTGATACATGAAACCCCAAGTCTAAATGAACCATAATATTGTATACCATTATAACCTTACCATTAAAATTATAGGTATGAATAGGAATAGCCATATTATAAAAATAATCTATATAAAGTTTTTATATAATTTAAATTATTTGATTAATGTATAATAAATAAGCACTCAAATTTTTGTAAATTCATTTTATGATTAAAAGAAAATTTTTTAAAAAAAATGGTTTTTATTAATTTTTAAGAGTAAATATTATAATTAATTTATACCAATTTTAGAAATTGTATTTGATAAAAATTATATAATTTTTTAAATCATAATATCAAAACAATCATTGTCATGAACCGAATCTGGTCGCCATTAAAACTGGCATCAAACCCAGCCCATGAAATGTCCCGAAGGGCGTTCCCTATCCCCACGGGTTGGCATAAGTGCCTGAATATCATATATTTTGGTTTGGGAATGATTTACCTGCATGTGGAAACATCAAACATCAAACCAATCGATAAATCGATTATATAAATTCATTCCAAACCAGACTTAAACGAAATCCATAACTGAATACATATGTTTAAAAATTGAAAAATAGGTCCAAAGACAAATAAAAATAGCATCAAATATCCCCAAGGTCTCCACATGACAAGGGGTCATCACCCACAAGTCGTCTCCACAATGCCGCACCAAGGAAGGGGACTAACAACCCGAACCGCCATCACCCAAGGCCTTACCTTTACCTATGTCAGACATAATCAAGTATAATTACACTCAAGGGGTGTAAGTAGGGTGTGATATTAATTCCAATGGGATACCACTAAGATATTCCATAGAGTAAACAACACAACATAAAAAGCATCCCATTTTTTATAAATAAGAAGTGGCGGGAATAATTTCTAAAGAATAAAACTTTTGAATGTTAGAAGTTTTCAAAGGGGATTTTCCATGAGTGAGCACAATTAAATAAATCATGTAAGCTACTTTATTTTCGAGAAAAAAAACCACCATATTCCAAAGATAATTACAAAATATTCAATGAGCACTAATCTCGGGAACACCTATAGGCACTAGTTAGTCTCGGGCCCCATGTAACTCGTACCTCGGTGTAAAGTAACCATAGAAAAATATGTTATCATGCACGAGCCACTAGTAGGGAACATACCCATAACCTAGTGGTCCCCAATAATCATCAATATATTTTTTTAGTGTTTTCGTTATCCATTTTGCTCAGTGAAACAGGGATAAAACCCATCCAGATCACTACCGTACTAGTACATATATGCCCTCCTAGATACACGGCTTCCCCCTTTGTTCTCAAACCATTATCTCATGATAAAAAAATCCATTAGCACATAAAAACATTATTTCTGTTCATAATCATCTCAAAATACTAGCAACACATGTTTTTCACCACTTACACCACTCAATAAAACCTTTAGGATTTAAAAAAAATAACTTCAAAAAACTTAACAATGTTTTGCTCACAAAATCTCTTAAAACACCACATTGAACACCATGTGCATACCCATATTCATAAAATCAGAATTTTAATCACCCAAAAAAATTCCACAAACCCATTACTTGAGTTTTAAAACAACCTCATTTGGCATAACATAAAATAGACAAGTAAAACATCCAATTTAACACAAAATTGGTACCTAAAAATTATTTTCTTAACAAAGGTCACAAAAACCAGATTTTGAAGCAAGGATAAAGAAAGAGAGGTGTTATAAAAACATAAATTCAGAAAATATAACTCATCTATCATTGATTACCCATGTAATCACCTACCATAAGTGTCAAAACCCTTGAATCTTTGTGAAAAAATTCAACCGCACCACAAGGGACTTAGATCAAGCCTAAAACCAAAAGAATAGACCAAGAAATCCAGGATCAAACCCTAGGTTTGAAACCCTACTTTCTGGACATTAGGAAATTCAAAAATAAGGGAAGAAATTCTATGAAAAAGGAAGGAACTAGGGAAGGAATTCATGTACTTGAGGAAGTTTGAAGTTTCTCCACCAAATCCCCCCATCAAAATGGAGTTCTAAGGAGGGTTTGAGGTACTTGGGAGGCTTCCATGGCTGCTAGGGTCGAATGGGGAAAGAAAGGGGCGATATTGGATAAATCTTTGGAGAGAAAAATTGAAATCAACAACATTTTTAATGAGTTGGACAATGCTTCATGGTTTGCTTACACGGTTTAGCAAACCGTGCGCCCAAACCGTGTGCCCCCTTTTTTTCACTAAAAAAGTGTTCAAACTCCTTAAAATTAAAGGGGGATAGGGGAAACTTAGGGGGGAAAGTTAATCCGAGAATATAAGATAAAAATATGCCTTAAATTAAGTACATGGGTGCGACAATTCTCCCCCACCATGAAAAATTTTCGTCCCGGAAATTCAACCTGAAGCTTGATCGGAAAACAGGAATGGTTACTATTCATAAACACATGACTTCCACTCCCATGAATCATGTGTATCATTCTCATGCTTCCAAAGAACCCGAACCATCAGAATAGACTTTACCCGAATCACCATTTCTTGGATGTCCACTATTCACACTGGTCACTCAAAAACAGATAAATCGGGCTCTATATCCAGCTCCTTCCAATTAAGTACATGGGATGGATCCATGTTGTATTTATTCAACTATGAGACTTGGAAGACGTCCTGGATGGATGTCAACTAAGAAGTTATGGACAACTAGTATGAAACCTTTCCAATACGCTCGGTGATCTCAAAAGGTCTGACATACCGCGGTGCCAGCTTCCCTTGCTTTCTCAATCGACGATGACCCAGAAGAGGGGCCACTTTCAATAATACCCTATCACCCAAAGAAAAATCTAAGTCTCGATGCCTATGGTTAGCATATGATTTATGGAAAATTTGAACTATAAATAAGTGATGCCTGATTAACTTGACCTTCTCAGACGTCTCCTGCACCAGACTTGGCCCCAGTAGTGAGGTCTCACCTACCTCATCCCAACATAGGGGAGACCGACAAGGCCGACCATAGAGCACCTCAAAAGGAGACTTTAGAATCTAGAATGGGTAAGTGTTATTATAAGAAAACTAAACCAATCCAAAATGGATATCCTAGGAACCACCAAAGTCCAGAACACATACACCGAGCATGTCCTTCAAAATATGATTCGCCCGCTCTGTCTGACCATCTGTTTGAGGATGGTATTTCATGCTCATATTAATTTAGGAACCCAAGGCCTTCTAAAGGACTTCCCAAAATCAAGAATTGAATCATGGGTATCTATCTGAGAGAAATTATAATGGCCCACCATGGATCCTTACCACCTCCTGAAGATACAAACGTCCCAACTCATCCACTTTAGTTGTATCTATGATCAGAATGAAGTGGGATGATTTGGTCAGAAGATCAATCACCAACCAAATGGAATTATTACCCCTATTTGTATGAGTTAATCCCATAATTATGTCCATGGAAACCTCATCCCACTTCTAGGTAGGAATGGGTAATGGATTGAGCAAACTGGAGGGCCTTTGATGCTCAGTTTTCACCTGTTGGCATGTGTAGCATCTCGACACGAAGTTTGCAATGTATCGTATCATACCACGCCACCAGAACTGCCGAAGAACATCATAATACATCTCGGTGGAACCCGGATGGATATCCCACTAAGACTAGTGGCTATCCTACATCACCACCTTCTGTGGAGATAACAACACTACAGAACGGCCCTTGAAGCACAGGATGACTTCAGAAGACAATGAAGAATCAAAGGACATCTCCCCACCATGAAGAAACTACTTCAACCACTGAAAAATCTCATCACTAGGCTTCTCCCGCTGAATTAGCTCCACCATAGAAGGAATCAACTGAAATCTTTCCAAGGATACACCCCCATTTAGCTCCTTGGTCTCCACATCCATCTGAGAAAAGAGTGCCATCAAATTCTAATCATCACTTGACTTCCTCAAAGCCTGCACTGGGACTCTTCTACTCAAGGAATCTACCACCACGTTACCCTTGCCTGGGGTATAGACAATGTCATAGTAAAACCCCTACAAGTACTCAATTCAACGACGTTGCCTCAAGTTGAGGTCCTTCTGAGATAAGATATAGGCCAAGATTTTGTGATCAGAGTAGAACACAAACTTCTCCCCAAAGAGATAGTGATGCCAAGTATTAAAATCATGCATCACAGATGCCAACTCCAAGTCATGGGTCAGGTAATTCTTTTGGTGTGGTTGGATTTGGCGAGATCCATATGCCACCATGTGATCATCCTGTATAAGCATGCACCCAAGACCCATACCTAAAGCGTTACAATACACCACATACCCATTTACAGCCTCTAGAAAAATCATAATGGGGGTGGTAGTCAACCGCCTCTTTATATCCATAAGGATTCCTGACATTCTGGGCCCCATAAAAACTTCACCCCTTTTCGGGTGAGCGCGGTCATGGGAGAAGAAAGCCAAGAGAAATCCTGAACAAACCACCTATAATAACCAACTAGGCTGAGGAAATTTCTAATATTGAATGCATTATTTAGCTTCTCCCATGACATAACCGCACTAATATTTTCTGGGTCCACTGAAATCCCCTACTATGAGATCACATGCCCCAGAAATTTTACTTCTCTAATATATAAAGTGCATTTAGAAAACATTTCATAAAGGTGATGCTCTCTCAAGGTGCCCAGAATGATCCGCAAGTGATGCTCTTGTTCCTCCTCATATCCTGAATAAACTAGGATGTCATCCACAAATACCATGACAATAGAATCGAGATACTGATGGAACACCTTTTTCATGAGTTCCATAAATACCACTGGAGCATTTTTCAATCCGAAGGGTATGACCAAGTACTTGAAGTGTTCATACCTACTTCAGGAGGCTATCTCTGGGATATCTACCTTTTTCACCCTGAGTTGATGAAAGCCCAAATGCAAGCCTATTTTATAAAACCACATTTCCACCTTCAACTAATTTAACAAGTCATCTATTTGGGGAAAATGATGTTTTTTATTGATTTTTACCTTATTCAGCTTCCAGTAGTCAATGCACAACCTGAGGGATCTGTCATCCTTTTTCACAAACAACACAGGAGCGGCCCAAGGAGAGATTCTTGGGAAAATGAATCCTTTGGATTCTAAGTCATCTAGTTATATCTTTATTTCCCTCATCTCTATGGGGGCCATATGATATGAGGGAAGATATATCGTTTGTGTTCCCAGCGCCAGATCAATTAAGAAATCCACATCCCGCTCTGGGGGAAAACCTGAAAAATCAACCGGAAATACCTTTAGAAACTCCTCAACTACATGAGGTAGTCCACTTTCAAGAGCATGAACATATTCCTATATCATGAGTGATGATAACTTAAAAACAACATCTCCCAAATCTAGGATTAGAGGTCCCGCACGACTCAACTGAGGATCCCATTCCCCACGAAAAACCTAACGACTCCCATCAGGTTCTGTGAAATTGACCCACCACTTATAGTAATCGATGTATGCCTGGAAGTGTACTAGTCAATCCATGAAAAGTATTATTTCAAACATATCCATATCTAAGACCAAGAGGTCCCACTCCTTCTCAACCCCTGACATGGAAATTACAGATGACAGGAACCTAAGACCATGTTCCTTCTTATTTCCCAGCGGCGTCACCAACTCCATCGTAAAAGACAAAAACTCGGTTGTAAAATTCAGCATGTCCACAAAATGGGCAGAAATGAATGAAATGAAGGCACCAGTATAAAAAAGAGAAGCATATATAGAATATTTAATCAAAACAGAACCACAAACTTTCGACGATCTCACCTTTGATCCTGCTGGTGCCTGATGCACTGCATGGAGATGTTTGGTCTCTACTTGAGGAAGAAAGATAGTATGTGGTTGTTCCCTAAACTATATATACCTAGAAGATGACCCAGTCCTAACACCATGGCCACCAAAATGAGGTCCCCTCGTCCTTGACGGCTCTGACTAAGCTGGAACTCATCTTGAAACCACTAATCCTGCCCCACTCTGAAGTGGACGTGCCACCCTGAAAAAGAGCTTCAAGTAACCCATACCTCCACATTGATAACAAGGCTTCGAAGGAAATGTGAATGTTGGTCGTATGTTCCTTGGACTCCCACAATGGTGGCATATGACAGATCTCACATCAGAAGCCACAGATGAAAACTTCCTAGAAGAGTGGCCTGAACTACCACCTCCCTTCTTCCCCTACTACTCTGGCTTCCTTTTCTTCTTTGAACAGCTGACACTTCCCACTATAGATACTATCCCAGAGAATCCATCCCTCCCTTTTTAGTCAATCTCCACCATACATTCCTAGTTAACCACCTCATCATAGGTCATTATCTTAAATAAGAAAACCTGGGAGTATATCTCTTTTCGTAAGCCTTTCTCAAACCTATGGGCCTTCACCTGGTCATTAGAGATGATTTTAGGAGAATACTAAACCAAATCAAAAAAACGGTTAGCATACTCCATCACAGAAAGATCCCCCTGAACAAGATCCATGAACTCTCATGATCTAGAATATGCCAAGACTTCAGGGCAACACTGTTCATTAAAGATAGCCTTGAAATCTCCCCAGTGCATATTCTCATTCTTCCCAGTTTGAAGTACTGATTCCCACCACCTACGGCTGGGACCCTCCAATAGAAAGGATTCACACTTCACCCTTACCTCCTTGGGTGTGTCCAATAACTCAAACATGTGCTCGATCTTTTCGATCCATTCCTCTTCTTCTTGGGGTTCTATGCTACCTCAGAAAGTAGGAGGCTTATTTTTCAGGAACTCCTAGGCCTTTTCCTTCCTAGTACCAGTCTAATATTCTCTAATAGAATATGGAACAAGATAATTCCCATGTCCTAGTGCTTGGACATCCCAAACCACAGCCTCTACTAGCCTCTGATCAAGAAGTGAGGGCGAACTCTCTCCGACTTCCACCCATGGGTGCATGGGAGCTTTCTGGGGAGGCATGTTGCTAAAAAAGGAAATATTCACAAGAGAAAAATAAGTACAAAAATTCTGAAAATTTCATCAATAACATCAAATATAAATAATCCAAACACATTACAATGATAAAAGAAACAACTACCCCACCCCCACCTGATGCCCACGTGTAGTCTGCAACCCACACGTCTCACCTAGAAGTGAAGTCAAACAAAAAATTCCAATGACCCATGGTGACTCGAGGTCTACCAAGAGTGGTGTGGGCCAAGCACCCTACTCATGACCAAAAATCCAAGTCCCGATATTCCTATCTCCTTTCTAGCCCGACTCATCCCAAATTAATAATATAACCCAAAAACATTAACCTCCTTTGATACCATTTTGTCATAAACCGAATCTAGTCACCATCAAAACCAGCACCAAACCCAGACTATGATAAATCCCGAAGGGTTTTCCCTATTCCCATGGGTTGGCATAGGTTCCCGAGTATCATATATTTTGGTTTGGGAACAATTTATCTAAATATGGAAACATAAAACATCAAACCAATCAATAAACTGAATCTAAAAATTCATGCCAAACACAACTTAAAAAAATCCAGAAATGAATATATAAGTTTAAACATTCAACAAGAGGTCTAAAGACACATAAAAATATCATCAAAACAGCCCCAAGGTCTCCACATGACAAGGGGTCATCACTAACAAGTCGTCTTCATAATGTTGCACCAAGGAAGGGGGATAACAACCCAAACCGCCATCACCCAAGGCCTTTCCTTTACCTGCGTCAAACATAATCAAGTATACTTACACTGGGTGTGATCCTAATCCCAATAGGATAACACCAAGAGATTCCACAGAGTAAACAACACAAGATAAAAAGCATTCCATTTTTGATAAACAAGAAGTGGCGGAAATAATTTCTAAAGAATAAAACTTTTGAATGTAAGAAGTTTTAAATGGGGATTTTCCATGAGTGAGAACAATTAATTAAAACATGTAAGGTACTTTATTTTCTAGAAAAAACCACTATATTCCAAATATAATTACAAAAGTGTCAATGATCACTAATCTCGGGAAAACCCCTAGGCACTAGTTAGTCTTGGGACCCATGTACCTCGTACCTCAGTGTAAAGTAACCATAGTAAAATATGTTCTTGTGATCGAGCCACTAGTAGGGAACATACCCATAACCTATTGGTCCCCATCATCATCAATATAGTTTTTAGTGCTTTTTTATCCATTTTTTCAGTGAAACAAGGATAAAACCCATCTGGATCACTAGCGTACTAGTAATGCCCTCCTAGATACCTGGGCTTCCCCATTTTTGCTCAAACCATTATCTCATGATAAAAAATCCATTATCACATAAACACAAAATTTATGGTCATAATAAACTGAAAAAAGTAGCTACACATGTTTTTTACCACTTACACCACTCAATAAAACCTTTAGGATTTCAATAAAATAACTTCACAAAACATAGCAATGTTTTGCACAGAAAATCCCTTAAAACCCACACTTTAAACACCATGTGCATACCCATATTCATAAAAACATAATTTTAAGCACCCAAAATATTTCTACAACCCCATTACATTAGTTATAAAACAACCTCATTTGGCATAACATAAAATAGACAAGTAAAACACCCAATTTAACACAAAATTGGTACCTAAAAATTATTTTCATAACAAATGTCACAAAAACCAGATTTTGTAGTAAGGATAAAGAAAGAGAAGTGTGATAAAAACAAAAATTCAGAAAATCTAACTCATATATCATTTATTACCCATGTAATAACCTACCACAAGTTTCAAAACCCTTGAATCTTTGTGTGAAAATTAAACTGCACCACTGTTGCACCACAGGGGACTTAGATCAAGCCTAAAACCAAAAGAATAGACCAATAAATCAAGGATCAAACCCTATGTTTGAAACCCTACATTCTTTAAATTAGGGAATTCAATAATAAGGTAATGAACCCCATGAAAAAGTAAGGAACTAAATAAGTAATTCACTTACTTTAGGAAGTTTGAAGTTTCTCCACCAAACCCCCCCTTCAAAATGGAGTTCCATGGAGGGTTTGAGGTGCTTGGGAGGTTTCCATGGCTGCTAGGGTCAAATGGGTAAATAAAGGGGAAAGTTTGGATAAATACCAGGAGGGAAAAAATGGAAATTAACAACATTTTTAATGATCTGGACAAGGCCTCATTGTTTTCTCTCACAGTTTAGCAAACCGTGTCCCCAAACCGTGCACTCCCTTTTTTATACTCAAAAAGTGTTCAAACTCTTTAAAATTCATGAGGGCCTAGGGGAAAATAGGGGGGAAAGTTATGCCAATAATATAATATAAAAAGTTACCTTAAATGAAGGACATGGGTGTAGAAATCATATAATTAATTTTTGATAATTTTCTGAAAAGTTTGATTTTTCGATAAATAGTGAAAAATACTAATTTTCATATAAAATTGTCTTTTCATGTCAAGTATTTACACAGTTATATTTTTTATAAAATGATTTAGAATAAACATTAGTTCATTTATATTATTAATAATTCTATTAATTTCCTTGTAATTAATATTATTCTTGATTTTGGTATAAAAACTTTTTATACTTAAGAAGACATTTTTTCTAAAAAACCACTTTTCATCATCTTTTGTTGATTTAATTTTAAATTAAATTATATCACTTATGTGAATTGAATTTTATAAAATGTATTTAATATTTTAATCATCATAATTAATATAATTTAATAATTTCAACTTATTTTTTTACCATTATGAATATAATTGTAGTAAATATTTGTCACCTCAGTAAAAGAGGTAAAATTAGTTTAAACCATGGGGTAAAGTTTTAAAATATCTCTAAAACTTAACCTTATCATATTTTATATGATTTTTTAGATCAAATATATTTTTATTTAGTTAAATATAATATTTTAAAACGTTATTTTTAATTTGGGAACCCAATCTTAACTTTTGTGAAGATAAGTTATATTTTATTCAAATTAAAAACTATTTTTGGGTCTTTGAATTTAATGACATGGTTGGAAGATTCCATCAATTTTTTTATTTCTAAAACATACTAAAAACCTTATTTTTTATTATTTAATCAAAAAATTCATTTAAACTAAATTATTACTTTATTTCAGGGTAAAATTATTTTTTTGCTTAAATCAGGAATTTCCTAAAAACTATTTTTAATGTGTTTTACATTCTTACATTAAAAGTAATTTATTCCACCAATAGAAATTGAATCTGATAAAATATATTAAAATTTTTTAATCATTATTTTAAATAATATTAAGAAACTTTTATTTTTGTTCATATAATTATGTTATCTTAGTAAAAGTTAAGTTACCACGGTTAAGGTTTAAATGGGTTTAAAGTAGTTTAACTAGGATATAAGGCTTAAAATGTATCCAAAACTTTTCCAAATTTAATTTTTTGAGTTTATTATAACCTTATCACATCTTATATTTAAATTTTGGGCACCTTTATTCTAATTTAAATCATTATGAGGTTTATATTATTTAATATTTTAAGAAATTCCAAGTGTCTCTTTTCCCTCCCTTATAAAAGGATACCATATCTTATATCTTATACAAAATTAATGAGCCATATATATCAGACAATACCGACCATAATATCTTTATATATTCCTTTCCCGCATCCTATAACTTCTGGTCTTACAAAAATACCATCCTTTCAAGGCTTAAGGTATAAGCCAAAGGAGATTTCTCAACGAAGTGGTATAACTCTTAACTGAGTACTTTCGATTTTATTTCTTATTTTACTTCCTCTAAATATATTGTAACCATACTAAAATAATGAATATATTATCATAAATATACTTATATGTCATTATTATTATTTTACAACCATTTTTAGCCTCTTTTTCATCCTACACAAAGCGAAAACATCACTCATGCGTACGTACGGTTGACCATCTCCACGTAGCGGTATAATTTATTTTTCATCGCCATTTTACCTAGATTGTTATAAATATGGAACTAATAAATATATATGATATTTATAAAATTTTAATGGTCCAATAAATTTAATGTATCATTTACCCTTTTACTCTTATAGTCATTAAAAATGATAATGTCGCTTGTGCGTACTTGTGGACTACCAAATCCATGAAGCAACGTGACCCATTTTTCATGTCCAAATTTTATAAATTATTCTAAATATTAATATAATTAATATATGTTATATTTATATCATGACTAAAAAAATTATATTATGGAATCATGATAAATATGTCAAGATTGAAACCAACGAACCAAAACTGACATAAAAAACAAAACAGTTAACACCCAGAAACGAAGATTTTAATAACAAATTATTAATAAATGGGTATTGGAATGTTATAAGTTGATCATATATGATATTATAATTATGTATATGGTTCTGGTATGTAATTATAATAAATATAAATTTATTATTTAGGATTTTAAAAACACTTACGAGGAAATTCATACTTGAGGTAAGGGATTACATCTCAATTTCCACTCCATGGAGAGAATTTGATATTATACACCTATTTATTTTAATGTGGTGTATATAAATACCCTTTTATGTATTTAACATGAATATGTATTTATTCATTATGACTAAATTTTCAATTGAAGTTTAAAATTTCAATGGGTTACAATTTAAAAGTTATCAAAGATGTAAGAATTTATTTTACAATATCATTTTTTTGGGATTGCAGTTATTTTAATTGAAAGAATATAATAATTTATCCTTCATAAACTCTATATATTTTATTATCCTATGGATATTTAAGGATTTTTCATATTTTCTTCTAAATTTTCCTCTCTTTGGCACTTTAATCAATCAAATAAATGTTTAAAATAAATATGAAATCTTATTTCTCTTTTTGATCAGGTATATTTTTCTTCCATATCCATATATTTAAAAATTGTTTTACAAAGGTACTTTTTATTTAATCAAATTAATTCTTACAAAAATTTTATGTTATATTTATATTTTTATAAGGTTTTAAAGTAATATTTATAATATTCTCCAAAAGTGACATTTTTTTTCTTTTCAAAAACTCAAAAAAAATCATTTTAGCGTATACAACATTAATGGATTTTACCAGTGTCATAATCATTTTACAATATTTTGCTTCTTCTATAAGTTTTAAATGGTTTTATAAATAAAAATATTTAATGAAATGTTATTTTAATCTTTTTCTTATATTTTCTATATTTATCAAAAGGGAAATATTTTAGTATAAAACCTATATTTTATATGAATTGATGGTCATATTTTATCTCTTATTAATTTTTTGATCATTAACTTTATCTTGAAACATTCACTTTCTTGTGATAATTTTTAGTGTAAATTTCATTTTTATTGAATATCCATATTCTTTGTATCATGTATATTATTATTTCCTAAACCTTATATCATTTCTATATACGATGTTTTATTATGGAAGTTATATGATTGACTGGGGAAATATTTAAATTATGTATTATTTAATCAATATGGATATTTATTGATAAGGTATATTATTTTTGAATTAAATTTTTCATTTGATATATGAGTAATGAATTGGACATGAAATGATGAGTGGGAACCAGTTATAGATATCCTCTAGATGCATCGATGAGTCTCATGAGGTAAACCAGTTTTCCAAACTTATTAAATGGGTTTTTAGTGTATACCTATCCATTGATTAAACTGTATTAGAATAAGGCATTGATGGTAAAGATATCATGATGTATGAGGTCATGAAATCAAAAATTAATAATTTCATTTATTAATAATTTAGTTATTATTATCCATGATATTACTGTATTGGTATTATCCTATGATGCATTTTATGATCAAGTTATTGATTAAATGGCATGTGTTTTCTGTTATTTACCTTGAAATATTGATTATGTATTATTTACTCTTGATAGATTCCATTTTACATAATCCCTATTAGGAATATCACATCACCCTTTATTTTTTCCCTTTCCCTAGGATATGAAGAAGGATATTATAAATAATATCAAGGATGTGATAATGTTTCTTATGTTGTGTTTCTTTTATATTTCTAATATAATATGGGAATCATGTATGTATATAGTTTTCCAAGAATGTTAAACAAATCAATCCTATTTGGTGATATCCCTTGTATCTTATACCAATGTAATAAAGTAAACATATGATCTATGTTACTGGAGTCAGGTTTCTATATAATAGTTTGTGAGAAGATAAAGATGAACTATAAGGAATTCTATGAATTACAAAAAAAAAATGTATATAGAGGATAGAGAAGGAGGAAGTTGTGGGTGATCTATATCATTATAAATTTTCCAAATTTTTATATAATTTAAACACTATTTATTATGTGATTTTTCTTCATACATTTATGGAGAAGAGGATAATCACAAGAGTAGTGGACACCTATATATAGAGAAGAGTAGTTAGTTATTTGAATTTATTGTGGATACTGAAACAATAGGGTCAGTGTGACCACTCTACCATGTAATAATATATCAATAAGTGTTCTCAGTGTCTCTGGTTAATAGGTAAATTTTTATTCATGCTCCTTAGATTATCCCATTTGGGTGAACCAAGTAAAATTGATTATGTTCCTTTATTGATTTATTTTCTTAAAATTAATTGTGAGGGAAAGGAGAGTGTTCCTCATAAGAGAGAACAAGAATGTGATTGAGGTGAAAATTTGAAACTATGATACCATATTAACCCACCCCCTAGGTATAGTATTTGATTAAGGACCAACAAGTGGTATCAGATCAAGGTTATTAGGGTGAAGTTTTCTCTCTCATTCTCTTGAAATCATAGTGGTGGTGGTCGTTGTCAATCACAAAGGCATAAAAATTTTCAAAGGAAAAAATTTCTTCTTATTGGAAAACAGAATGAAATGCCTTTATTGTTCTTTGGGAATGAATGTTTCATGGAGGATATTCATGGAATCACTACCATTAAGGATAATAGATCTCTATATAAAAGAGGCTATAATGAGATATAAGTTGATGCTAAGGAAATAAATTCATTGGGGGAGATTTTTCTTACCCTACAAATACCAAGGCAATTCCATACAACGCATCACATGTTATGTAGGAAAAACTTATAAATATATATGGAGATGGTACTAAAGTTTGAGAGTAAAAATTATAAGTGCTATGGAAGAAGTATAAAGATTTGATAATAAGCCCAGATTAAATAATTGATGTATTCTTTGATCAAATAAACATTCTCATTTAATAAATTCATCATCTTGGATAGATCATTTACAATGTCAAAATTGTTAAATGTATACTTAGAAAACTACCATTTTATTTCAATGCAAAGGTACCGGTGATTAAATATAAAGACCCAAATGAGGTTACCTCAGACACTATCCATATTACTCTCATTTCATATGAGATTAAGAATAGTGAAAATCTATCTATGAAAAACGAGAACACTCAAGAGGTATATTTTAAAAATATTATAAAATCCTTAGTGAAAGAATATCTAGATGAAGAACTGGTTGATGAGGAAATGGAATTCCTTTCCTCTAAACTTAATAGGGGAGAAGAAAAATTTAAAATAAATATTCCACTTTCTTGTTTTATATATAGTAAAGTAGGGAATATTACTACCAAGTGTTATAATAAATATCAATATATATAGGAGGAGGATAAATTTTTGGTGAATCCCTTAAAGGGTGATAAAATCTAAAGAAAACCATAGTAGAAATTATTAAAGAGGAAAAACTTGTTATCTCATGAATATAAAAGTTTGGAAAAGTTAGAAGTGAAGAAGGTTGAGGATTGTAAATAACTCAGTGAATAATTTATGGTGGTCATTTTAGATAAACTATAAAATAAAAAAGGTGATGGTGAAGGTGCTAAAATTGATGGGAGAATTGATTTTGAATCAAAAATTAAGGTTTCGCTTAAATAAATTAGCATGTGGAGTGATAAAATAACAAATTATAATGGATTTTTTCATGAATCCAATATCTATATGCAATAAAAATGAAAAGATAAGTCTGAATTGAAAGTGGAGATTGAAAAAATAAAGTTTTTAAATTCTATGAATTTCAAGATGAATTTGATTTTAAGCTCAAAATCAAAGAGTAAGTCCTAATCATTGATGGGTTAACCAAGACAGTGAAATAAAGAGTCAAGAAAATAAAATAACTTAATGGAGAACTCATGGTTTGGAAATAAAAGTGTGAGGATCAATAATGATTACTTACACCTATAATGGTTATGAGTAGTTCATAGATCTCAACCCCAAATCATGATAAAGATGTCCATAGGGAGTCTATTTAAGAGTTTATTTGTATCCCACAAGTGCAACTCTTCAAAAATAAAGGCAAAAATATTATGGATCATGGTCGTAAAAAGATAATATCTATAGTTTATGTTAAATAGCAAGAATAAACAACTCAAATAAAGGTGGATTTTCATGGTACTCAAAATATTGATATTGATGCATAAAATGTTGAGAAGATGAAAAAAAATCAATTGTTACTGCTATGGAAAATTGTGGCATACCCAATACACATCCTTTATTGCTAAAAGACATTTCAAAGAGAAATAACACTAAAACCAGGAGAAAATTATTATTTTTTATTTTACATATATGGATACTACTTTTTTGTGAAGTATTTGGACACAAGGTAACTTATTATGCATCAAGGGTTCAATGGTAGGTGTTGAATGAGACCTAGAAAGGGGTAAGATAACAATTGGGAACTTCTTCAAACAAGCTAAAAACTGAAAATAGATTCTTATTTTTCTAATATGAAGAGGAATTCATTAAACCAATAGAATGGTAGTTTTATAATTCATCAAGTTGAGTACCCCAACTACTATGGGTAAAGAAAAGGAAGAAAAACAATTCCAGTATGGCTAAAATTTATTTCAAGGAAACAAACAGGTCTAGAAAGGCTTCTTTTCAAATTCAACACTTTTAATGAAGGAAAAAAATCTACAAGATAATTTGGATTCATCTATAAATTTTTATGATGATCTATAGAAAAAATCTAGGTCAAAAGTCTTTTTTGATTTATTACAAAAGGAATATCAGAATATGAGAGATAGTTCAATATCAAAAATAGAATTTAAAGATTTCAAAGTAGAAATTCTTAGTTAAATGGAGTTACTCAAAAGATAAGCTATTACAAATATCAATATTGATAAACTAAATTTGTTTCTGGTTAAATAGTGTTTATCTTTTTCTTATCAAATAACAACACATGCTCAAAATATATTATAATAACTATCATGAGTTTTAACTGCTTTAAATGAAAAATTTCTAAGTTTGGAAAGTTCATATGAACCATTTACTCCTTAAATCTTCATTTTTATTTTCAAATCAATGTTATATGTACTATTTTTAATATATTGTTTAGTGAAAATAGTGTTATAAGTTTATTTTCAATTTATTTTTAATTTTTATTATTTTTCTTATGTAATCATGAGCTTAATTTTTTAATTATCTCACAAATTAGTTTATTTCTGAAAGTTATAGTTATAGATTTATTTTACTTATGAAATTTTTTATATTATATGTTTTTTCATAGAATAATTATATATGATATGATTTAGGGGGAGTTTTAAAAAAATAATCATTTTATTCTTATATATGCTCTTTGTTTAAAAAATTATATATTTTTAAATAAATCATAAATTTAGGAGGAATGAATTTTACTTCTCTTATCTTTTTGATGTCACAAAAAGGGGGAGAATTTTATAGTTTTAATTTT
The DNA here is from genome assembly GCA_963277665.1 of Viscum album. NCBI lineage: Eukaryota > Viridiplantae > Streptophyta > Magnoliopsida > Santalales > Viscaceae > Viscum > Viscum album. Next base: position 624,539,028 of record OY728134.1, on the reverse strand, counting down.
ATGTGGAAGAAGTTTTATAGCATTAATTTTATTTCCATGATTATAAATTTATATAAATTTATTCTTTATTATTATTTATTCTTAATATCCTTATCATAAGGGAGAAGTTTTCTGCAAAAGAAAATTTACATAAAGGGATAATAAGGGGAGAAGTTTATAGTTTATACTCTTAGTTTCTAGTTTATATGTTCATCTTCATGGGGTATAATTTTTCTATAAAAGAATTAATATGGGAGAATTTTTAATCCTTATTAATAGGGGACAAGTTTTGTTTATGGAATAAATTTTATAAAGAGAAAAAAGGGGAGAAATTTATTTTGGATTTTTCTAAAAATTGTTTTAAAATTATATTTATTTATATTATGGTTTTTTTATAATCTAAAACCAGGGATATTGTTGAGAATGTGTTGATTCAATAATTTCATAAATTTATTTTTGGTTTTGATGCTCAAAAACACCCACATTTTTGTTACTAATGAATTTTCTTTTAAGTGAATTTCAGGAAATTAATATTTGTGGAAATATTTATTCTAGAAATATATTGAAGTCATTGGTCCATGGGGAATATTTTTTGAATTGTTCTAGACATGTTTAAGTATATTCTGGAAACATTTTTCATACCCTACATGTGCAAGCATAACATAAGGAAGCAACCCTACGTTTGTATCAACACGTATGGATCATATACCCTATATTGTTTGGAAAGTATGGTTAAAAAACCTACATTCGTAATAAAACATACGTTTGAGGAGGAAATGTATGATACATCGACCATAGTTTTGTAATTAACCATACATCATCAACCCTATGTTTGGAGTTTTGTTGTTATATGAATGAACCCTATGTTTGACTATTCAATGATGAAGTTTTAAATCTGTGATATTATATGAGATTTATGCAATAGTCTTGATGGAAGTAAAGATCTGTTAAAATATATTTTATGATTGATTAAAATTCTCATTAATATTGTTTTTATGGATCATATTCAATAGAGTAAATAATTACTATTATTATGGGAAGTTACGACTCTATTGGATGTTTTGGAATTCAATTATTCACAATTTATTGTGCGATATTTTCTGGAGTTGGTTTGAACTAGAGTTGTTCGACCTTCTGTATAAATATTAATATGATATTCATTGGAATGTATATAAACAAAGATACACACATATACATATACGGAATAGGATATGGAGAATCAAAAATTGTGTCATTGCCTTCAGAGCTACACTTTGGAGACATACATGTTTTGATCTATCGACTCACTATTGTGAATATTGTTGTCGATGCTACTATATTTAATTATTACATATTCTTATGAAATAATGAAGAATTATTTGGTAAAGATACACTTTGGATACATACATTTTTATACATCTATCTGGTGTTTTCTTTTCTACTTCTTGAATAAATCTTGTGCAAACATTGAAGATCTATTTGTTATTGTACTATATTGAAGATATGAATACATCAATCAGTTGTTGCTACAAACTGTGAAGTTTAAACTGTACCATCAAAAAAATAAAACTCTTTTGATTTATTTGAGTTTGGACTTCTTGTACTCAGTCATGGTGAAGTGTCATCTTCTTATACTAAGCTTTGGATATTTGATTTTTTGTAAAAGAACTAGAAGGCCCTATAAAATACTTGTAATGTTTCAACTTCCTACACTCAGTTGTTGTTAAAAGGTCTTAGGATAAGAGGACATGATATTAAAATCACCAAGATCATGGAGTTAAGTGTTGGTGGAGTGGATTATTGGATCATTGCTCCATGAACCACAATACGTCATTGTGTCCATTTCCTTTATTTATTTCCACTACTCACTCGTCTATGAGAGAAGTAAAGTTTTTCTTCATAATAAGAGGAGAGTTATGAATCTATCACTGTTTTTGAATAACACAATTCACCCCCCCCCCCCTCCCTCTTGTGTTATTGTCTTCGCCATAGTCATTTTGACCAAAAATTAGTATCAAAGACTGGACTCTTTTTAGAGATAATACTCTTTTATAAAATTGTTTACAACTCGGTGCCAATAAATGTATTAGAGGAAGTGTTAATTTTTGAAAATTTTGAAGATTTTTTATGGATCTAAAAAATCCTAAGTTATAGATTTATATGAAGATATATTTCAATGTATGATTATAGAGAATGTATGTTTATGATTCATGCTCCATATTTTAATAGTAATGATTATAAATTCTGAAAAACCCATATGGTTATTTATTTGAAAAATATTCGAATAAGGGTTTATTTAAAGATTTTAAAGCCTTATGAGATTCCTAAATAATATTTGGAAGATAGGAGTAATGATCAAGAAAAATAATTTTATCTCAATTTTAAATCCATTAATTCTATTGTGTCTGGTTTGGGAAATGATAAATTCTATCAAGTATCTCAATGTTTTACTACATATCATATATAGTAGACTATTGTTGTTTCCTATGAGGGAATTGAAAATATCATAAAATTAAAGTACACTACTGAAAAGCAAAAGTTAGATACTTTTATAATGATTGAAAATGAAACTATTAGTCAAATCAATGTAAGATTAATAGATATTTTCAATAACATTTCTACTTTGGGAGATCCAAATCCACAATTAGTTCAAGAATTAAAAGTACTCAATGTACTTCCTATTAAGTGAAATGGAATATTTGAAGTTATATACCAGTATACATTAGTAAAAAATATTACAATGAAGTATTTGATTAATACATTAATGATTTATGAAATTTAGATGAAGGTTGAAGCTAAAAATCATATCAAACATGAACAAGATGCTCTCAAGACTACAATGGATGAATCATCTGATTTAAGTCATCCAGGTTTAGATAAATATTTATTAGATCTTGCTAAAAATTTGGAAATATTATATAAAAAGTAAAGGTACTAAAAAATAGATGTTGTGAATATAAGGAAAGAATTCATACAAAGTATAATTGTTCTTTACTCAAAGGCTAAAGGAAATCCAATTATGAAATAAAATATAAGAAAGTTGTGAAGGATACCTGGATTAATTTTTCAGGTTCACATGATGAATCATACACAAATTCAAAGACTGGGTATAAAATTGTATGTCTCATAGCTAATACTCATGAGGTATAATCATCTTACTCTCAAAAATATAGTTCTAAAAAACATTCTTATGATGAGTTAAATAAATATTTATTTATTCTACAAGATAAATAAGAATCCTTAAAAATGAAAATAAAAAATTATAAAGGCTTATGATATTTTTTTACTAGATAAAGAAAAATTTTCAAAATAGTTTATAGATTTATAATATAGTTATTATAAAATTTCTTATGATTTACATGACACTAATATTAAAGAATTATTGGTTGAAGTTGATAATTTAAAAAAAGCTTCAAGTATGTTAATAAAAGGATAAAAATAATTAAATCAATTCCATTTCAAAAATAAAATACCAAAAGAAAAATATGGAATATGAAGTAATGGTGAAAGAATAAAACTATATAAAAATTATTTTATTCCTCATTTAAATAAAAAAATATGTCTACTATTAAATGTTTTTATTGTGGAATTAATAATCGTTATAAAAATTATTATTTTATAAAACCGTAAATTTTTAGTGTTAAAAATTTGTATTTATCAAAATAATTATCTAACTTGAATAGTAGAATACCTCATAAAAATAAACAAGTTTGGTTACCTAAAAATTTAGTTGCTAACATTGTTGGACCCAAAAGCATATAGGTACCAAAAGGCACTTGTATTTGATATTTTGTAGGACTACACCACTAAAATTTATTGTTGAAATATTCAAGTGTTCAATCATTTAATATATGAAATTCTATACCAAATTAGTGAACAAATCTTAAGTAGTTCGTTATGAAAAAAATACTCAGTACTATAAACACTATTCTAGGAAGTATTTCAATTTTGTTACTATATACTTCTGGTTCATTAAATTTTTTATATACAGGGAAAGAGTGATATTTATTAAAATATGACAAAGACTCTTATTTACACTTTAGATAAATATAGTACTTTTTAAATTATGAAAAGGTTATATTTTTTGTCTTTAAACATATTGAAATATTTATATTTTCATGTTCTTAAATTTTCATTTGTTTACGTAATCAGAAAAAAAATTCTTACGTAACAAGTCTTTTCAAAAGTTAAAATATGTAATTACTGTTATTTATTTATTAACTAAAGAAAATAAAACATTGTCTACATTCTGTAAAAACTATATGTTTCATCTTCTTATTAAAACTTTTAATTTTGGACATCATCATCTTCTTCTTCTTCTTCTTTGAAATATCTTTTTCAAACAACTATTGAAAACTAGTCATGGAATGATGAAGAGTTCAAGTACTTAAATTTTAGAATAAAATATTTCTCAAAAACAGAAAAATGGAATCCTTCTATCCTTTTGAAAGAATAGTCAGTTTCATTTTTTGATGATTCATGTGAAAATTCTTTTGAAATAAATAAGTTAGTTCATAGTCATGAAGATCTTTAAAAATCTTCTTCTCAAATGTCTTATGAAAGGCTTCTGTTCAAATTCAATACTTTTAATGAATGGAAAAAAGAGGCTATAAGATGAGTTGGATGCATCTAGAAAGTTTTATGATGATTTATATAAATAATTTGTATCAAAAGTTTTTTTTGATTCATTACAAAAGGAATATCAGAATATAAGATATATTTTGATCTTAAAAACAAACATTGAGGCTTTCAAAGTAGAAATTCTTTGTTAAATGGAGTTTATCATAAGGAAAGTTGTTACAAAGATTTATCTTGATAAACTGAATATATTTATGGTTAAAAATTGTATGTCTTCTTCTTATCAAAGAACAACATATGTTCAAAATAGATTAGAACAACTATCAATAGTTTTAGCTCGTTTAAAAAAAGTTTGAAGTTGGGAAAGTTCATATGAATCATCTACTCTTTCTTAACTCTTCATTTTTATTTTCAAATAAATTTTATATGTACTATTTACAATATATTTTTTAGTGAAAATAATGCTATAAGTTTCTTCACAATTTATTTTTATTTTTATTATTTTTCTTATATAGGCATGAAATTAGTTTTTTAATTATCTCACAAATTATTTTATTATTGTAATTAAAAATTATGGTTTTATTTTACTTATGAAAATTTTTATATTATATGTTTTTTCACTGAATAATTATATATTTTATTATTTAGGAGGAGTTTTAAAAAAAATTGTTTTATTCTAATATATGCTCCTTTTTTAAATGTTTATACTTTTTTAAAGAAAGCATAAATTTAGGGGGAGTTAATTTTACTGCTCTTATCTTTTTGATGTCACAAAAAGGGGGAGAAGTTTATATTTTTAATTTTATATGGGACAAGTTTTATAGAATTAATTTTATTAACATGATTATAATGTTAGAGAAATTTTTTCTTTATTATTATTTATTCTTAATATCCTTGTCATAGGGGAGAAGTTTTCTACAAAGGAAAATTTTCATAAAGGGATAATAAGGGGAGAAATTAATAGTTTATACTCGTAGTTTCTAGTTTATATGTTTATCTTTCTGGGGGAGAAGTTTTCTATAAAACAATTAATATGTGAGAAGTTTTAATCATTATAATAGGGGAGAAGTTTTCTTTATGGAATAAATTTTATAAAGAGAAAAAATGGGATAAATTTATTTTTAGATTTTTCTAGAAATTTTTTTTAAATTATATTTATTTATATTATGGTTTTGGTGATCATCAAAAGGGGGATATTTTTTAGCATCTGTTGATTCAAAAATTTCATTAATTTCTTTTTGGTTTTGATACTCATAAACACCCACATTTGTGTTTCTAATGAATTTACTTTTAAGTGACTTTTAGGAAATCAATATTTGTGAAAATATTTATTTTAGAAATATATTCAAGTCATTTATCTGTTGGGAATATTTTTTGAAGTATCCTGAATGTGTTTAAGAGTATTCTGTAAACACAGTTCATACCCTACATGTGCAAGCATAATGTAAGGGATCAACCCTGTATTTGGATCATCACATATGGATCATATATCCTATACTATTAGGAAAGTATGGTTAATAAACCCTATGATCATAATGAACCCTACATTTGAGGGAAAAAGTATATGGTACATTAACCCCACTTTTTTAAACAATTGTACATCATCAACCCTGTGTTTGGATTTTTTTTGTTATGTGAAGGAACCCTATGTTTGACTTTTCAACGATGGAGTTTTAAATCTATGATATTATCCAATATTTATGCAATGGTCTTAATTAAATTAAATATCTATTCAAAGATATTTTATGACTGATTCAAAGGCTCGTTATGATTTTTTTGAAGTCTCATATTCAACGGATTAAATCATTACTATTATTACAGGAATTTTTGAATCTCTTGAATATTTTTGAATTCAAATATTTACGATTTATTGTGCAATATTTCTAGAGCTTGTTTGACCTGGAGCTATTCGACCTGTTGTATATATATCAAGATGCACTTTTTTGGAATATATAGATACAAAGATACGCACATATATATAGACAGAATAGGATATATATAATCAACAAGTCTGTCATTGCCTTTAGATATACACTTTGTAGACATACATATTGTGAGATATTGACTCACTACTATTGTTGTTGTTATCTATACTACTTCATTTAATTATTACATCTTCTTATGCAAGAATGATGAAATATTGGGTAAAGATGCACTTTGGATTCATACATTTTTATACATCTTTTTGGTGTTTTCTTTGAAGTTTCTTTAATAAATCTTGTGAAAACATTGAAGATATATTTTCTATTGTTATATATTGAAGATATAAATACATCGGTCAGTTACTTCTACAAACAATGAAGTTTAAATTATACCATCAAAAAAATAAAACTCTTTTGATTTATTTTAGTTTTGACTACTCGTACTTAGTCATGGTGAAGTGTAATATTCTTGTACTAAGTTGTTGATATTCGGTTCCTTGTAAAAGAACCATAAGTTCCTATAAAACCCTTGTAATGTGTCAACTACCTACACTCAGTTGTTGTTTAAATGTATTAGGATAAGAGGACTTGATAGTAAAATCACTAATCTCGTAGAGTTAAGCGTTGGTGTAGTGGACTAGGGGATATTTGTTCCCTAAAACATTATACATCATTGTGTTAATTTATTTTATTTATTTATGCTACTCACTCATCTTTTATAGAAGTAAAGGTTCACTACATAACAAGAGGAGAGTTTTGAATCTATGAAAGTTTTTGAATAATACAATTCTTCCATCCCATCTTGTGAATTTTTCTTCACCATAATCATTCTAACCAACATTGATGCCTTTGGGAAGGAGAAATTTGGTGTAAAAGAATTGAGATAGATATATGTTCTTTTAGTTTAAGGACTTATTCACAATTATAAGCCAATTTTTTGACTCAATACATTTTGGAATTCAATAATAAGTTATAAAAAATCAATATTAGTGATGGTTTGATTGTATTGTAAGGTAGACAGATAAAGTGGAATCTTTACCTCATTGGTGAAGATAATAGATCCATGTTATCCAAAGAAGAGGAAAATCAACTATAGAACAAGTTGTTTGGCCATGTGATCCAAAAATATTTAGAGAACTTTCTTAAAAACGAGGTATCTTGAGATATTCCCAATCATACATATGATCACACTCACACATGTTATTCTTTTCAAAAGGGGGATATTGTGAGGAAGACCTACAATCTAAAGAAAGGAAAATCAAAAAGTTTTGTTGATATAATTAATATTTATGTTTGTAGGTTGATCAAAACTAAATCCTTGGATGGAAATATGTACTTAATAATATTTATTTATTACTACAAAAAAATTACTTGTCTTATAGTGATTTCTCACAAATCTAAGGTATTTAATTTCATCACTTGATATTGGAGGCTAGATTAAAATATATTGGGGATAAAAATTCATAAATTCTGAACTGATAATGAATAAAATTAACTAATAACCAAGTATATGAATATTTAGAAAATCATGGGATTCAACATCGGGTTTTTATGGTGAGGCCTCCTACACAAAATTGAGTTATTAAGGAGAGTAATTATAACACTAATAATATGGATTGAATTATTCTTATTGAGAAACATTTACTAGATACATATTGTAAAGAAGAGGTACTCACCTCGGTGTATATTTTCAAAAGTTCCTTATTTTTTTCCAATGAATAAAAGACTATATATGAAAATTGGTATGGTAATAATCCAATACTCATCTACTTTAGGGTGCTTGAGAGTAAATGTTTTATTCTAAACAAAGAGAAAAATATAAAGTATAAATATTTTGGTGATGAAGTAATTTTTATTGGTTATTCATCTAAGATTAAATCATAAAAGTGTTTCAAAAAAAGTATTGGATAATAATTGAATGAAATTATGTGGTGTTCATTGAAAATAAGTAGTTTTTCAAGTTGCGTAAGTGGATTTTAGAATCAGGAAAAAAAATTAAATGACATCATTTATGAGGAGGAAAATGATGAGTAATTAGTTATATTAGGGGGATTTTAGAGGATTATAGAGGAATCATATATAGACTCTAAAAATGAAGAAAAAAACCATAATAATAACTCCAAACAGAAAATACAACATGGTATAAATCACTGATAGCAACATCATTAGTGATTGGACAGCTCTTGTTCAAAAAATAAGGATGAAGGCTAAAAATAAAATATCTTTAATATCTCAAGTATGAACAAATAACTTTAAAGAGGTTATTGATGATGTTAATTAGTTTAGAGATATAAATGAATAGCTTGACCAAATTGAGAAAAATTATACATGGAAAGTAAAACTAATCCTGATAAATAAAAATTTAATCAAAAGTAAGTGAGTTTTCCAAAATAAACTAAATAAAGATGAAAAGGTGAAACGAAAAATAGAACATTTAGCATATAAATTATATTATAAAATTAAATGAATCTATTTAAATGTGACTTTTACAATAGTGTATCAACTTTAAATGATAATATTATGTTTGGATGTGGTTGAAAAAAAGGTTTCAAAGTGTATCAAATGGATGTAAAAACAGTATTATTAAATGGATTCCTAGAATAAGTGGTTTATATTGAATAATCAGATGGTTTTATTATTAATTAATATTAAAGAAATGTGTGTTGGTTGAAGAACGATTTATATATCCTAAAATAAGCACCAAGGGCATTGTACTCTTAACTTGACCAATATTTGAAGAAACTCAGATTTCACATAGGAAGGGATGGTCATAAACTCAGCCTCAAGAATGAGAAAGAGTGGTGAATTTTGGTACTTATATATGTTGAAACCAAATGAAAGAATTTTTAATTACTTATGAAGTGATAATTTGAGATGTCATTTATTGGTGAATTATCTTTTTTCCATGGATTACAGTTCATTTAAAGGGGGGATAAGACATTTATTTCCCAAACAAAATATGCTAAAGAGGTTTTTAAAGGTTTCAAATGGATGGATAAAATATAATGAAAAATCTAGAGGCCATTTGAAAAAAAAAATCAAATAATAAAGAAGTAAAGGTGGTTGATATGACACTTTATAGGTAGATCATTGCTAGTTTATTTTACTTGAAATCCACTCCACTATACATCATATTTACCACATGTCAAGATACCTGTTATAAACATTTTCCTAAAGAAAGTCAAATTAAATATATGAGATGAATTATTTGATACATCAATCATATAATGGACTATGGGTTATTTTATTGTATAAATTATTAGTATAAACTCATGGTATCTACTAATGATAACCTGGAAGGTTCGATGGATGGCCAAAAATTTAATTTTGTAGGTTCTTTCTATAATGTAAGCTCTTGTATTTCTTTAATCATGATGAAATATTAATATGTTATATCCACTCAATGTTGTAACTAATTGATGTGTATAATAAAAAATCTTAAAGATATTGGTTTGGAAGTTGAATCTCATATTCCAATTAAGTTTTACAACTCAAGTGCTATAAATCTTAATAAAAATCTCATTCATCATTCAAGGACCAAGAACATTGAAATTAAATATCATTTCATAAAGGATAAGGTTGAGAAATAGGTGGTGATATTGGAGTATGTGTCTACCTAAGATCAATTGGTTGATATCATGATCAAGGTGTAACCCAAAGTTAATTTTTAATGGAATCAATTGGCTCTTTGAGTCCAACCAAATCCATCTCTCTATATGGTTTATAGGCAGAAACTCCCACTCCCCCATGGGAATTTATTTTTTAGAAAAGTATGATTTATCTTTTATATTCATTACTTGAATTTAAAAATATCTTTTTTGAACCTTCAAGGATATTCTCCTTGGGTTAATTTACATATGGGGAGAATGTATCCATGTTCAAGGCAATGATGTGCATCTTTTTTATTAACAAAGAGGGGGGGTTTAAATTCTTGATGTGTGGAAGTAGTTGAAAGTTAATTTTGAGGAGCATGAAGTTCAATGAAGTTTTTTCATGGGGATTATTGCATTTAACTCTTATTTTTTACACCAATATAGTATCATGTGAGCTTAGAGTTTGGGATTGCTGAATAATTGATACACTCCTGGTGGAAAGGATATTCATAAAGTGGTATAGGTTAGATTTTATTTATTCATAAATTTTATATTAAAATAAGTAGTAAATTCATTATAGAATTTTCAAAAAACCCAAAATGATATATTTTCATAAAAAATCCCTTTAGTGTTTCACAATGATTGTTTTTATTGACAATTTCATATAAATTCTTCTTTAAGAAGGTTGGAAATATTGAGGAGAAATTTTTCTAAAAAACTAACAGTATGTCATAACCACGTTAATTTCAACATATTATTATTTTGGGTAGAGTAGTATTTCTACTAGATTCAAGGTGTCCATGCCATAGCACCCCAAACTATGTTGTGAGGATGATTTTTTTGGGATATAGAAAATTTCATAAGGGTCATTCATTTTCTATTCACACCAGTTATACCAGTTATTCTATAGAAAGAGTTTGTGTAGATAATAAAATTACCCATCAAATGGTTAGGTACATATGTGCATCCATCCATAGGAAGTAAATAAATCTCAAAGATAGCCCTAAATTAGGTAGCAAGAGAGTTCAAGTGATCATCAGTGTGGTTTTGCACTAGCATGTGTGAAGAAAATGATCATATCATGTGTGGGGTGGTACATGACCTTCCAGGACTGGTAGGACCCTATAGTATTTGATCAATGGTCTTTGGTTCCTATTTTTTTATATAGAAATTAAATTTTAAAGGAAATATAGATGCGGGATTCAATAATTATGGACTACAATACAAGACCGGTCACTACATTGCAATATTTAGATGGTTGATTTCTTGATGAGTAGTTGTTTTACTCACTATAGCACAAGATACCACACTCTAAGGAGTGTTCGGATGAATTTTTGGTGGCACTAGAGTTTTTAAGGTGTATATAATAGTGTTAATCAGTGTTGTTACTTATTAAATACTACCATATTTTATAATTTATGTTCTCCCTACAATCACTAACCCTGGAAGAATAGTAAAGTGAAAGTATGAGGTTGATCCCATAACGAACAAGACTTTATATCTCATAATCTCAAAACCAATGGTTAGATCTTCATAACTTTTCCACTAAATCATGAATCAAAACATAAACTATTTTACCAATTTTAAATGGACTTGGGTCAGTCGTAAAGGATAAAGAGAGGGGAATTGATATCAAAAGATGGTTTTTTATCATTCAAGTAAATTCAAATTCACTAATGAGATTACATAAAATTAATATCCATGAGACTTCTTGGGGTATCTAGTTCTACCTCTCATCCCAAACTATAACTATCTAGGCTTGTTGATCCCTCTATATAGGTAATATATTACCAACCTAAGTGTAATAAGACCAATATTAATATAAAAGTTGAAGTTAAGTTGACTCTCACTCCCCCACTCCCCTCTATCATATTGGGTTTACTCCCTACACCACCATCACTCTCTCTATATGATTAGATATATGATATAGATTAATCTCAATTCAATAATAATAAAAAATAAGAATTAAAAAGCTTAGAATAAATCAAAACATTACATAATCATCCTCATCCAACAAATTCACCCTCTCCCACAAAACATATCCACTCACAGGAAATTGTTCATCAACTATGAATAAACCAATAATTAGGGAAGGGGGAATATAAATATAATTAATAAAAATGTATAAAGAATCTATGGAAACTTACTTGAATTGAGAGAATAACCAATGTATGAATCTATAATTACACAAAAAATAAAGACAAAACAAATCCTAACTACATTTCACCCTGATAGTCAATGTACATACTCCTCCTCCTGCACTTTCTTCCATTGTTGGACTTCAATATTCCACCAGGATTACCCCCATAAGGCTTCTAATACTCTTATATGTTCACATAACCATGTATTTATAGGTAAAGCATCAGAAACCATCTTCCTTATATATCTATTCTATCTCCAATTTATCTTCTCTATATTTCCTTCTTATAATTGGCATCAACTTCACTTGAAACACCTCTATTTACATTCTTTTGAATAAATCATTAATTATCGATGGGAGATATAATTTTTGTCAAAATACTTCATATTTTTATCATATATCTATAATTTAATCTTCATTCATATATATCTATATGTACTTAGTAATTTAATCTCCAATTGAACTCCTTTAGATGTGCATTAAAACCCATGTGCATGATATCCTATAATATCCCATGAAAATATATCTTGTATGTGTATGGATATAATATGATCAAACAATATATATTTATGGATATAAATTCTACAGTGTACATAGTGGGTTGCAGCATAGCATTAATTCAAACTCCTTATGACTTTTTTATTTTAACACTCTCCACACCATAGTAAAACCCTACATAGCATCCCTTAAAACTCTATGCATGCCAATAAACTATAAGAAAACTTTATAGCTTTTCTCTAACCTTTACATAGCTTTATCCAAAATCCTCTTACCTTTACTTATCCAGCACCAGACCTTCATTAAACCCTTATGTAACTCCATACCACCTTTATGTAGACATATCCCAATGGTGAAACATAATGGAATTTTTCATGACCTTATCCTCTTTAGTGAAATATTCCCCAATCCATAAAAACCTTTCCCATGGAATATTAAGGTTCTCCATAGTGCAACATATCATCCTTTATCATAGCCCCGTTCATTAATGGATTCGGTATCATAAACAAAAAGATATGGTGTAGCCATGTGAACACTTATTTGTATCAACAATGGATAATATTGAATATCAATGGCCAATGGTGAAATTTTATCTTCAATGAAGCTCAACCAAAGGTCTCTTAACATCATCCATGGTAGATTACCAAATAATCAAGACATCATGAATAAAAATGTGAGTAGGAAATGAATGAGGAAGATGACACATGCTTCAGGTCAATGTGACATCATTTCGGTAAATGAATATCCTACAAGTATGGTGTCAGAACTGCTGGGTTAAATACCCTAAGAAGGGGGTAAATTAGGATGTGAAAAATTACAACAACCTCCCCTTTTTGGATATTTTTTTTTGTTAAAAAAAACTTTATTCCCTATTTTTACCACAACTATGAATAAATATAAATTAAAACAAGCACAAGAAACATCAATTTTACTTGGTTCTCCATCACTAGGCTACATCCAAAGAGTATACAATGATAGTGAGTCGATGTATCAAAATACAATATTGTGTACTATTGTTACAAGGTTCATAGTGGACTCATTATCCCCCCTATTTTACAACCATTCAAACTTTAGAAATCATTTCTCTCTCCACTTAAGTGTGTGCACTTCTCATTAAGAATAATCTTTTGTTGTTATGAATTAGTTCAGATTAGGTTCATACATATATGAGTGTGTCATGAAGATCCATTCTCATTTGAGAGATGAAATAATACTTTTATCATGATATCTTATTCATATAAAATTTCATCATGAAATATTCTTCTCATTATGTGGTTCTCTATTCACCCCAAGATGCCATCGTGTGATAGTCATTATGTAATGCCTTACATGATATGCCTTGTGTAATTATTCTCTCACAAATTCCCTTACATGGTTTCTATTTATTACACAATTCCTTATATGATCTACCTTGAATACTTATGATAAACTCTCTTATGTCGTTTTTTCACCATTTAATTATTTATGTGAACTTTATTTTTCATACTCCATTTCGTGGTGGCTACACTTCATGAAACCCTTTCCAACATAGCATAAATTCTATCATAATAAATCTTATCATAATTTTTATCCTAGTGATCAATATTAATGAAGTGATTAGTAGGTCCTTATATAGTAAATATCTCTAAAAAAATTCTAATCACAAATTATTGTTCACTCCTTCATTGAAAAACCCATCCACATAAATCCTTTTTCCTTTTGACCATGAATGACACCCTCCTCGCATGGTCATGTGATCCTCCATAATGGTCCATGTGAATCTTACATGGTAAACCAAAAATCTATCACTCCACCATGAATGATGTCCTCCTCGCGTAGTCATGCGATCCAATTTAATGATTTGTGTGGATCTTATGTGGTCATGAACTCCTCAAGAAGTCCACCAGAATCATATATGGTCTGTGTAATCCTTATATGGAAAGCATACTTTTCCACATATTTTCATGCCCAAAAATTTGGAAAACACTGAGAAACATCATCACCATTAAAACATTCTTCTAGGAAACCTCTATAAATTTTTCAACCGATATTTGTCAACAAACATAACAACCCAAAATCTCTGAAGTGTCGATAAGAGGGATTTTTCATAACAAGAAATGGGTACCCTCCTTTATTTTCTATTCCTGTGTGAACTAACTCATTCGCTTATTATTGAAATCTGAAACCGCACTAACCCATGTATAGAGTCTCCATGTCTACTAGTTCCTATTATACTTTTTTAGCCAGTGAATAAGGCCCCTATTTTTTCACCTCAAAATAAACACTACTTCACTAATAAAATTTCCATTTAAAAAATTCATAAAAAAATATTTCATTTTAATTACTTTTCCAAAATCACGTTTAAAATGTGAATTTACAAAAAAAATTAAAAAAATTTAATTTGGGTAAAACTTACCAATTAAATTCCAAAATTACTAAAATTTAATTAAAAATATGTGCATAAAATATGGTCAACAAATACCCTTACACTTAAAACTTGTTTTCCCTTAAGAATATATCTCAAAAAAACTCTCAAAGGGAACCCATGTTACCATTATTCAAATTTAATTATAAAAAAATAGAATAATTATCAATGGAGAGGAAACTTTTAAGCTTCTCATAAAAATATTTTTTCAAATCCTCACCATTCAAGGAAAAAAATTGATCATGTATTTTACTTTTACCATTTTAAATTTATAGGTGTTGTCATAACTTTCATTAAATATTATTAATATATTATTAATAATCCTTCCAATCATGATATACCTAACCTTAAAAAAAATTACTCAACACTCAAGGTAAAAATTGGAATAGAGTTATGATCCTAACTAGAATATAGGTACCTTACCATAGGCTTTCATTGGATCTCAAATATCCACTTCGTAGAGAAAAATATCATAAGTAATCATAAGAACTTAAAAATTAGGATCATATGACTCAGAGGATTAAGGTTATTGGGTAATTTTGTAAAAAAAATAAGCTCAAATAGATATTTAAACTCTTAAGAATAGTGCATGATAATTGAAAAGTAAAGTCTAATGGAAATTCTCCCTCGATTATTAAATATTATAACACACCAAATTAAAATTAGGATCATGAATATGATATGAAAACAAAATTAAATAACACCCTCTTTTTTTCTACCTTTTCACTTTTTTGTGAAAGTTTTACTTGGGGAAAATCTCACATCCTGCACCTGACCCCAGATAATCTGTTCATAAAAATAATTTTAATATTTATAACATGATCATTGGTTAAGTAATAATGATTTTTGACCCGCCCAATACCCAACCCATTTTATTCCTAAATTTTTCAATTTTTTTCCTTTTTGTTGTTAATTTTTTTCATTTTTTTATTTTTTTTAGGGATAACAATGAAACATAATGAAATGATAATCATGAACCTTTACCAATACCCAATACATAAAACAAACCACATATTATCAATGAATCACATTTATTAAACTATTTAAAACCTATCCTATATACTTGAACAATTTAATATCATGAAAAAAAATACCAATAGTAAGGGTAGGAATGAAATAATTATCTTGTAATGTGGTGCTTCCCTAAAAATTTCATTCATGGATTTTATAGGCTAAAAATTTGATAAATATCATGGTAGGTTTCAAGGATAATATATTAATAATAAAAATGTCTCAATCATATTAAATGTGCTTTTTTTTAATCATAGATTTAACAATATACTAATGAAAGTTATAGTAGGTTTATGTGCCCAAAGTATCTCTCATGAAATATGCTAAGAAAGAATTAGAAAAATTGGGTCTAGAATCCTCCTAGGAATGAGAGCATATGATAAAATTTTATCACTCATGTAATAAATACTAATAAAAAACCAATCCACGTGAATTTAAAAAAATAAAAGCATGAAAATGAGTAAGATAAATTACATCTACATTAATTAATTGGCCTACCCAAATCATGATTCATTGAATTCTTTAATCATTTATACCCACATTTTACTCATTAAATATCATTAACAATTAAATATAAAACATTAATTCATGGGTTTTCTAAGTTATTCTTGTATTATTGATCAAAATATAGCATAGATCTAAGTGTGGGAATGTATTTTTTAGTAAAACTCTAAAATAATTTTTTTTTAAAAAAAATAGGTGAGGTAAAAATAAAGAATTTAAAACAACACCCCTTTAATAATGAATATATTTTTATCTTTTATAATTATTTTCCTCTTTTTTCTTTTCCATAATGGGCCTATATAAGAAAATAACACATGAAAGTACAAGGAACATGTTCAATTAAGATAAAAAATGTAATGGGATTTTCACTACATCCTAAAATAGATTCCTAAAATAAAAAAATAAATTACAAGTAAGTAATGAAATAAAAAAACTTGGGTTTTCTCACATAAATCACTTTTTTAAGGTCATTAATCTTATAATTATATCATTATATCACATAAGATGAGTATGGTATAAATATATCTATCTTATATTTAACCAATTTTGACTTTATTATGCATCTTATTTACTTCCTTTACACCTCCTATTCCTTTAAAACTTATTAAAATATGTTTAGGAGGATCCAAAAACTATGATAGCTCTAGTTATTGGAGAATAATCTCTAGGGAATTCCATACTTGGTACCCATCAACTTTTCCTCTTATTTTGTATGTACTTATTAAAAATATTTAGTATGTGTGGTAGTATCTATTATCCCCTATTCTATTCATTCTTACTAATCTAGTGCCAATGTTAGAGGTTCCTCTTCATTAAAATTTTTAGTAGTCTCCATGTACTTCTCCTCCATCAGCTCTATCATGTTTTTCCATAAGTAAAAAATGGTTATTCCTCCTTCTTATTCTTATTTTGTGGATTCTTACTCTAAATCTTCCTCTTACCCTTCATCATTAATTCTAGATGGCATAGCCTCTATGTGTGTTATTTCATTATTAACTTTATCATTGGAAGACTCCTTGGATTCAACCTCCAACTAGTGTCATCGTCGGATGTCGCTCCTAGTTCAACCAAAAATATGGATTCATTTTTGGGGAACTCCTTTGATTTGGTTGAATCGTTTGTGAGTTTCTATAGGATTTAGTGTCCGTATTTGAACAGTTCCTCCATGGATTTTATGGATTCTTCTTCAATGCTATAGCTTGTTCCAGTGCTTCTGGTGTATTGTGGTTGTGCCCCATGGCTGTGATTTTGAACTCTCCTATTGAGTATGTTAATTTTTTGTACAAGGAGATTCAATTTAATCACCATATAAATGTGTATATTCATCCAAAAATTATTCAACCATGATTACAAATATACCCAAGTGTATAAGAAGGAAACAAAAATCCTAATATAAAATCAGTAAATAGAAATGGGGTAAGAAAATACTTCTCCTAACCAACTAGTTTACCGATTTTCACTTGCTCATTTCTCCCCTAAAATGATTCCAAAAATATAATAGTGATAATTGATGTAATTACTTCCAAAATTTTACCAAATTTTATAATTTATATTTCCCCTATAATCACTAACCCTAGAAGCATAGTAAAGTTAAAATGTAGGGTCAATCCCTTGAGGAACAAATTTTTCTAGCTCATAATATCAAAAAATGGTTAGGTATCTGTAAGTTTATAACTAAATCATAAATCTAAATCTAAACTCATATAATAAGTGAAAATGGGCTTGGAATTAGTCATAAATGATGAAGAGGGGGGTTGATATCAAAGGAGCATATTTCAGTATTCAAGTAAATTCAACTTCACTAATGAGATTACATCAAATTAATAGTTTTGATACTTATTGGGGTATCTAGTTAAACCTTTTATCCCAAACTAGAACTACCTAGGTCTGATGATCCTTATATATAGGTAATCTATAACCAAACTAAGTGAAATACGACCAATCTCAATACAAAAGGAATAGTTAAGTCATATCTCACTCCCTCACTTGCTTATATCACATTGGGTTTCATCCCTACACCACAACCACTCTCACTAGATGATTAGGGATATGATATAAATTAATCTCAATGAAAAACTAGTCAAAAATAATATTTCACAATCTTGGAAGAAATCAAAACATTATGCACTTGTCCTCATCCAACAACTCTGCCCTGTCCCATAAAACCTAGACACTCATGGGTGATTGTTCATAAACCATGAATAAACTAAGAACTAGGTAAAAGAGAGTAGAAATATAATTAATAAAAATGTATTGAGAAACTAAGAAAACTTACTTGAATTGAGGAAAGTCCAATGAATGAATCTATAATTACATAATGAAAAATAAAAAATAAAACAAATACTAAGTACTTGGAACCCTGATTGTCAATGTAAATCCTCATCCTTCCACTCTCACTCCCATCATTGGAATTTTATCTTCCACTAATATTACCCCTGAGAGGTTTCCAATCCTCATATATCTTCACAACACCTCTTATTTATAAAAAAAACATCAAAAAACATCTTCTTACTATATATATTTTATCTATAGTTCATATTCTCTATCATTTATCCTTGAAATTTACCTTAAATAAATTTTAAACACCTAGATTTACCTCCTTTTAAATAAATCATTAATTATCTATGAGAGATATAGTTTCAATAAAAATTCTACATATTTATAACTTTTATCTATACTTGAATCTCTAATAATATCTCCCCACTTATCCTTTGAAATTTAAACTCCACTTGAACTCCTTTATATGTGTACAAAACCCCATGTTCATGATCTCCCATAATCTCCCATGAAAATACATCTTTTATGTGCATTAATAGAATATAGTTGAATCACATATCTATATAAATATAACTTTTATAGGGTGGATAATGGACTATAGAGCAGCCTTCATGTTAACTTTTTATGCCTCTGTCATTTCAACACTCCCCAAAGCATAGTAAAACCTTATGTTGTTTTCTTTAAAACTCCATCCATGAAAATAAACCATATTAAAACTTCATAGATATCCTACAACATTTACAAAGATTCATCTAAAATACTCTTACCCTTACATATCCAACACCAGATATTTATATAAACCTTATATAACTTCATACCAACTTTATGTAGACATCTTCCTATGGTGAAACATATTGTCCTTCATCATATCCTTCTCCTATTCAGCACAATATTCTTTGAGTCATAAAAACCTTACCCCTGAAATATCAAGGGTCTCCACAATGAAATAGAACATCCTTCATCATAGCCTCATTCATTCATGGCTTCTACGTCACAAAAAACAAGCTATGGTCCAGTTGTGTGAGCACCTCCTTTTATCAAAAATGGATCATGGTGAAGCTCTATAGCCCATGGCACAATTCCATCTTCAATTCACCTAGACCCAAGATCCCTTAGTGTCAACTATTGAAGATTATGACATAATCAATATAGTGGTGGTGCAATGACAAATCAAGAAATTATTGAGGAAGATGATACGGGATTTGACTTGATGTGGGACCATTTTGGTTAATGATGTACAATAAACAAGAACACTTTGTCCCACATCAGTGTTATGGACCATCCATCACTACTTGATAAACATTCATGGTCTATAAATATTTTGTAAAGTCCGTTATACCCCACAGGGGTGGTGGGAACCCTCCTCTTCTTTTCTCCCCCCATGTGCACTAACATGTACACTTATTATTGACACGTTCTCATGCACTAACCCATGCATAGCTTCTCTATGATTTCCAGTTCATTCTATACTTGGTTGGATAGTGAATGTGGCCCCTATTTTTCCACCTCAATAAAAACATTTTTCCATTTAATAAAATTTCCATTAAAAATCATAAAAAATAGTTTTTTCATTCCTTTTCCAAAATTTCATTTAAAATGTGAATTACCCAAAAATATAATAAAGAAATTTTAATTTGGGTAAATATTACCAATAAAATTAAAAAATTATTAAAATTAAATTCAAAAAATATATGCATAAAATATGGTCATAAAATACCCCCACATTTAAAACTTTATTATAATCAAGTATATATTTCAATAAATAAACTCAAAGGACACCCATTCTACCATTATTCAAATTTCATTATAAAAAAAATTAAACAATTATCAATGGGTAGAAAACTTTAAATAATCTTATAAGAATATTTTTTTAAATCCTCGCTTTTCAAGGAAACAAATCAATCATGTATTTTACTGTACCCATTTGAAATTTATTGGTATTCTCCTAAATTCCATTCAATCTTCATAAACTAATATTACCAATAATTCCAATAATGATCTACCACACTTTGAAAAAAAATCAATCATCACACAAGGTAACAATTGAAATGGAGTTATGCTCCTACTTTGAATACATTATCCATATAACCATAATATTGTGTTAGATCTCAAATATGTGCCATGTGAAGAAAAATATCATGAGTGATTATGAGGACTTAATAATTGGAATCATATGACTTTGAGGCTTAATGTTGATAGATAATGATATAAAAAACAAATTAATCTCAAATAGAGATTTAAACTCTTAATAATAGTGCCATATAATTCAAAGTTAAAGTCCAATGAAAATTCTCCTTTAATTATGAAATCATCCCACTCCCAAAACTCAAATTAGGATCATGGATATGATATAAAAACACAATTAAATAATACCCTCCTATTTTTTTCTATTTTTTCACTTTTTTTTAAATCATACTTGGAACCAAACTCATATCCATCACCCAACCACATATGATCTCCTCATGACACTAATTATAATAATCATGATAATATCATTGGTTTTAATGTCTCTGAAATTATGTGTAATTTTTTTTAATTATATGAAATTATTCTGAGACCACGTGCTTTGACGGCATGTAATTTCGAGGCCCAAAGAACTTGGAATGGAATTTTGAACTTTTTTAAGGTACGTTCAGTAAACGTATGATTAGGTTTTTCTAACTTTTGAACTGGTGCTCGGATCGAAAATATGAGGACACCTTTGAATTATAAACATCGAGATTCTCCTATAATGGACCTAACTTTGGCCAACAAGATCTGTATGGAAAAGTTTATTTTTGGACTTTTTTATAAAAATAATAAAATAACTTAAAATTTTATTTTATATTCTTTCTCATCCGTTGAGCAGCGGATGGGGAAGTTGTGGTGTGAAAAAGGGGATCATTGATGAGGATCATTAATGGACTATATCACGCAGTGTAACAATGTAATAAAGGGAGCGTAACAACGATGCTGTTTCATAAATGAAACAGCATAACGACGTGACATCGCAGTGTAACTGAAATGATGCGACATGTTTCCTTTAATTGTTTTGCATGTTGGAGATGACGGAATTAAACCTTGGTGACTCTCCACATAATCTCCAACAGAATTCCTCTCCAATGTATAATGATTAAGAATGCTGGCGAGACTTCATCGTCCTCGACACACCCTTGAAGAACGAAGCAGGAAGTGATGACATCGACGCCTTGAACTCCCGAGGATGATCTCTTTGGCATCGAACATCAAATAGGTAGGGGTATTTCAAAGTTCTTCCCCACTCTTCTTTTTGTAGAAACAATGATCATGGATCAACCCATGAACAAGTTGATCTGGGATTCATGCATTTATGTAAGAGGGTGACTTTTCTTGGGGATTTGTTATCCAAGATTCAAACTTGGCATAAAATGATTGAAGTCCAATCCCCGAACTTCCACCTTGATTTAAATCTCTAATGCAGAGGGCCCGAGTCAACACGAATAAGTCCCCACCACCTCTACTCGTGTGTTCTTGGTTTCCACATTCTCTAAGTGGTGAAAAATCAATTCTAGGGCCTGAGCAGGGATGGAGGTGACCTGAGGGACCCTTTGGCTCAAACAGGTCGGAGAACGGACCACCGGAGCAACTTAGGTGGCCCGCAGAAGGGACCGCCAGCGCGTCGCCAGTGGTGACAATAGGTGGTGGAGGCACCAGGCACCGCATGGTGGGGGGTATCCCACATCTGGGACACCCGGGCGGCGACATGCTGTTGTCCGTCGACCGCGAATGGAGGGGCCCCGCGTTCGCAGGGCCAGCTGGAGTCGGACGCGGCTCAGCTACCGCATCCCGGACGGGCGGCTCACTGCAGGTCCACCCCTAGTGGACTAAGCTATGGCTGGCGGGCCGCACCCCTAGCCCAACCAGCCAGACCCGCACCATCGGGCCAGACCCGCGCCCTTCGGGCCTTGTCAGACTAGACCGGGTCACCGGGTGACCTGGCGGGCTAGACCCTCGAACAAACTGCACTGGGTCCAGTGAGGCCTATTGGGCCTAGCCCACTAGCCAGGCCGGACCAGACCGAACCCGACCCGAACTAGGTAAGGTCGAGTCCATCTAATTAAATAGGGGTATGTGGGACCCCCGGGCTGGGTTGGTCAGGTCAGTCTGACCGGGTCGGATCGGGCCTCATCGCAACCGGTCCCCTGATTATTAAAACGCATGTATCTTACAAACCACATGTCTGATTGATGATCCATTTGCGGTGTTGGGACCCTCTTGATGAGGCGGATCTCTTGGAATTATTTTTGGTGACTTTCATGGACATTGAGATGTGGTGAATGGCATGATGAGCGGTTCTCCCAAGCATGCTACATACGGAACCCTGTGGTTGGATGAGACCTGAAGACTGCTCGACGATGGCCTAGTGGGAAGTGACTCTGTATTACTCAGCAGGACCATAGTGGGGAGCGACTCGTTGTGACCCGATAGACCCACGGTACTCGACAGGAGGAGTACCTCAGTTTGGTCAAGGTGGGAAGCAGCTCTGTTTGACTTGGTAGGACCACGGTGGAGAGCGACTCTCTGTGACCCAGAATACCCACAGTCTCATCAGGGATGAGTACCATAGCGGTCCAAGGTTAGTGGGAAGTGGATATGTGTGACCCAGCAGGCCCACTGTACTCAATAGAGGAGGCATTCTCTAGCATCTGAGGAGTTTGACGATGTGACTGATGATGCTATTATCACTACCCTAGAATATACCTGGTGTGAGATGTCTTGTGCTTCGTCTTATGCTTTGTGATTTGCTTTGATGATTGTTGTGTGGTCTTTCCATTTTGTTTTGGGGTCCTTACAGAGTACGTTGTTACTCACCCCTGCATGGGCTTCGCCCGTATGTGTTCTGTCTGGTGAAGATGATTGACGTTTCGATAGAGACTTTAGTGGACTGGGACCCAGAGGTTCTCAGGGAGACGGTACTGATGGACGCTACGATGGTGGACTTGGTGGCCTAGTACTAGGTGGGGCCCATTAGGACCAGGCAGGCAGGACATACTACTTCAGCTTCCAGTAGCTTCACTACTCTCACGATCAGGTGGGGTTTTTTATGGATGGCCATCAAAGTTTTCTTTTATACTTTTCTATTTTCATTTCCTTGTTGGGTTTCTATTTTGGCCCACTTACTTTCACTTATACTTGCACTCATCTTTGTTTTAGTGGTATACTTTTTTTATCCCTTTTAGTGTGTTGGGATGTGGTTGGGCATGTGTTTGTACAGGTATTCATGAAAATTCATCCCACTTTCAGGTTGATGCCTTCAACACTAGTGACCAGCCCCTGGCCTTTGGGAGGTGGGATAGGGGTAGTCATAGCATGGGCCCTAGGATACGAGTCATGAAAAAGTGGTATCAGAGGTAATTCATTCCTACCACAAAGACCGGGAGTGTGTTTTTTTTGGGCAATAGTGTTAAGTGTTGCGAGTCTGACTTTCGGATTTGGGGAATCTAGTGTTGGTGCGGCAGCTGATGTATCCATACATCAGGACATTAAATTATAATTTTCAGCTCAATACATGAAAAAATTTGTTGCATAAGTGTCTCCTTATGTTCTTTTGAATAAAAGTCAGCTCACTAGGTATAACCTTCTAACTGTGGTACATCTTGATCTATCTCAGGATGCCTCCACATAGACGGCCAGTTAGGATCCTGATATGAGGTCGTGAGGATATCCTTCCTAGCAACAAGGAATCTGTTCAAGAAACAGTGCCTGAGATGGCCTCATCGGGTGATGCACCAGTTCCACCACCAATCGATAGTCAGCATCTACTACTGGCGGTTTCGGAAGAGGATGTTTGTAGGCTTAGTGTCCTACTTGATTTTCAGAGATAGAGACCTCTGAAGTTCATGGGAGAGATAGATCCCCAGGTTGCTGAGGACTAGTTGGAGGTTGTAATGTAGGTCTTCCACTTAGTGAGGACACTACCTAACCATATGGCGATCTTGGCAGCGATCCTTCTGTAGGGTTCAGCAGGGAGATGGTGGAGTTTGACCACCCAGACGCACAACGAGATGACCCTTACCAAGGCAGACTTTGAGGGGCTTTTTTGGAAGGATTTTTTCTGAAAACCTTGTTCTTTGTGTGCATTCAGGATCTGTTTCACCTTCATAAGGGAAACATGATAGTATTTGAGTACTCATTGAGGTTCACCGAGCTATCTCGCTACTCTACAGACATGGTAAGAGACCCTTTCTTCAGGGCTCGAGCCTTTGAGCAGGGACTTAGGAGGGAGATCAGGGCATCGGTGTTGTCTCTCGGCATCCCAACCCAGGCCGGGGTACTCGAGTAATCCCTTCTTATAGAGAGATTCTTGGAAGAGTAGGCATTGACAACTAGATTCACTGTCTAGAGTTTCCATCAGACCCCAGGCGGCAGAGTCTTCAGCAGGTAGAAGATAGTAGACACATGGGCCCAAGCGGGCCAGGTCTTTCAAAGGTTGAACCCAGGACTCAGGGTTAATAGTGCAGGGCTCTCGATCTAGGGGGAGCTAGCAGGGAGCCAGGTAGTGCTTCGCATGCGGCGGGCAGGGACACATGGCACGTGACTGCCCGACTCACCATACAGATGACCAGCAGATGGTCGAGGGGATGCTGAGGCAGCAGCATCAGTTCGAGCGAGGAGGTATGCAGGGTGGAAGACGTGGTAGGGGAGTTGGTCGAGCAGCAGGTAGTGGGTGACGATTTGAGATGTTAACACCACCACCCCCATGTGGTCCACCCTGGCCTCAAGGAGCAATCAGACAGGGGTGAGCTCAGCTCCAGGCAGCAGAGGCTTACGACCACAGCACTCTAGAGATGATCTGAGCTACGATCTATGTCTTCTCCACCCTATTTGTTGTTCTTATAGGCACAGGTTCTAGTTACTCTTTCTTTACCATAGCTCTCATTAAGAGGTCAGATATTTAAGTGGAGTCGTTGGCTCGATCCTTACGGCTAGATACTTCTATGGGAGATGACTCGATGATTACACATGG
The DNA here is from genome assembly GCA_963277665.1 of Viscum album. NCBI lineage: Eukaryota > Viridiplantae > Streptophyta > Magnoliopsida > Santalales > Viscaceae > Viscum > Viscum album. Next base: position 624,513,158 of record OY728134.1, on the reverse strand, counting down.
GTGTCAGTAGTGTGAGATCACTCTAGGAGGTGAGAGTTTCAGTTGGTATCTCCTAGTAGCAGCGTCGAGGCCTTACGAAATCATCTTGGGTATGTACTGTTTATCCACAATCCATTCTCAGATCAACCATTTTAAGCATATATTGTGGTGTGTCTGCGGATATGGGACCAAGTTTTCCTTCACCAGTGAGAAAGAAACCCTTTCAGCACAGGACAGACTCTCTCAGAGGAGGGTGCAGCCGATCACTCACTGGTTGTCTATCCTCACCCTCGGTGCAGTAGATGAGAGGAGTCCAAGATTTTCTGTAGTGGTGGACAAGTATGATTATGTTTTTACTAAGGATGTTTTAGGACTACCTCCTCCCAGAGATGTAGACTTTTTCATTGACCTATAACCCAGGAAAACACTGATATCCACACCCGCATATCGGTTGGCTTCCACAGAGCTTCGTAAGTTAAGGGTAAAACTAGAGGACTTGTAGGAGAAGGGGTTTGTAAGGCCTAGTGTTTCACTATGGGCATCCCTAGTGCTTTTTTCCAAGAAGGCGGATGGGAGTTTGAGGTTGTTCGTGAACTTATGGTGTCTGAACCAGGTGACCGTGAATAACAAGTATCCACTTACAAGAATTAATGACCTCTTCGACTAGTTGAAGGGATAAAAGTGGTTCTCAGAGATAGACCTCATATTAGGTTATCACCAACTTCGGGTATGGGATGAGAATGTACCGAAGACAACCTTTAGGTGCCGGTATGACCACTATGATTTCCTAGTGATGACTTTCAGCATGACCAATTCCCCAACAGTGTTCATGGGCCTCATGAACAGGATCTTCCAGCCTTACCTTGATCAGTTCATTGTGTTCTTCATTGATGACATCTTGGTGTACTCAGCATCAGAGGAGGATCACGCTACACACCTGCAGATAGTCCTGGATACACTCTAAGAGAACCATCTTTATGGTAAGCTCTTGAAGTTCCAGTTTTGGATTCGGGAGGACAAATTTCTGGGACACGCCATCACATAGGATGGAGTTGCAGTGGATCTGGAAAAGATAGATACGGCGCTTGCTTCGGAGCCTCCCAGGAGTGTGACTTAGGTGCGGAGCTTCTTAGGGTTGGATGGTTACTATCAGAGGTTCATAACTGAATTTTTTAGAGTAGTATCACCCTTATCATCCTTGACATGGAAGAGACATCCCTTTGTGTGGATGGATAAATTTCATCAGAGTTTCCAGAAGCTGAGGCGGAGACTGACTAGTTCCCCCATCTTGAGACTACTAGAGGAGGGCATTGGGTATGTAGTTTACTACAACACATCAGAGACCAGACTAGGTTGTGTCATCATCCAGGATCAAGCAGTGATCGCCTACGTCTCATTCCAGTTGAGGTATCATGAGAAGAACTATGTGACCCACAACTTGGATTTAATAGCAGTGGTATTTTCCTTGAAGATGTGGCGGCACTACTTGATGGGTGAATGGTTTACAGTTTACTCTAACCACAAGATTCTCAGGTATATATTCTCATAGAAGGACCTGAACCTGAGACATCAAAGATGGCTAGAGTTCCTTCTGGACTTTGAATTTGAGATAGTCTATACTCCTGGGAAGGGGAACATGGTGGCAGATGCACTCAGCAGGAAGACCGAATTGCAGCTGCTAAGTGAGGTGACAGAGTAGTTAGTTGTGATGAAGATATCCTTTGTGGATGATGCTAGAGTTGGTTACCTTCAGTCAATGACTAAAAATACCCCACTCTTATAGCATGTCAGGGAGGTATAGCTGGTGGATTTTGACTGTGAGACCTATCATGCTCAGTTATCCTCAGGACGGGATCCTAATGGATTTTCAATAGGTGGGGAACACGCCATCCTTTTAATAGGGTGCACCATAGTACTAGTGATGTTGCAGGAGGAGGTGTTGAGGGAGATCTATACATCCCCCTTAGCGGTACATCCTAGAGTGGCGAAAATGTACCAGGACCTCTGACGTCAGTACTAGTGGCTGGGGATGAAGAAAGCGGTGGCCGAGTTCGTTTCACAATGTCTCACTTGTCATCATGTGAAAGATGAGCATTAGGTTTTAGGAGGTTTGGACTAACCAGTTGAGGTACCGTAGTGGAAGTGAGACGGTATCTCTATATACTTCGTGATGTGCTTACCACGTATGTCTAGAGGCCATGATTCTATTTGGGTGATCATTGAACGACTCACTAAGTCGGCTCACTTCCTACCCATTTTGTAGTAGGGACTAGTAGAGGGCTTGGGACATCTCTACGTCCAGGAGATAGTGCAGCTCCACAGGTGGCCTTCGACGATTGTATCAGATCATGACGCCCTCTTTATATCCCAATTGTGGAAGAGATTATAAGAGGTGTTCGGGACACAGCTGCATTTGATCACAGCTTTTCATCCCCATACGGATGGTCAGACGGAGCAGACCATACAGACCTTGGAGGGAATTCTTCGTGCTTTCATCCTTGACTTTGGTCGTAGTTGGGAGGACCACCTTCCTTTGGTGGAGTTCACGTACAACAATAGATATAAATCCACCATTGGCATGGCACCATTTGAGGTCTTGTATGGGTGGCCTTGCAGATCACCCCTATACTGGAAAGACCTAGGGGAGTAGGAACTCATGGGTCTGGCGTTGGTATGAGCTACCACCGAGAAGGTGCAGATCATTCAGGAGCGGATGAGGACTGCACAGAGCAGGCAGAAGTCTTATGCTGATAGGAGATAAAGACTCTTAGAGTTTGAGGAGGGGGATCATGTGTTCCTTCATGTCTCACCTCTACGAGGATTGCAGAGATTTGGTCAGGGTGGAAAACTATCTCTAAGGTTCATCGGACCTTTTCAGATCCTGAACAGAGTTGGCGAGGTGGCATACCTCCAAGCCCTTCCCCCACTAATGCACTGAGTGCATGATGTTTTCTATGTGTTGCAGCTGAGGAGGTACGTGCATGACCCATAGCACATCATTGATTGGGGTGAGCTGAACACTAATGATGGGGTGACGTTTGTGATGTTCCTGGTGGAGATAGATAATTGACAGGATCAGGTCCTATGTTGATGGTCTATTCCTCTTGTGTGAGTTTGGTGGCATCACGGAAATCTCCATGAAATCACATAGGAGAGGGAGGCTCAGATTAGTGCTCAGTACCCCCCCCCCCCAATCTATTTGATTAGTTTTTTTTGTATTTCAAGGATGTAAATCCCTAAGGTGAGGAGAATATAATGTATTGGAAATTCCATGTAATTTTTTTTAAATTATATGAAATTATTTTGAGACCATGTTCTCTGACGACACGTAATTCTGAGGCCCAGAGATCCCAGAACATAATTTTGAACTTTTCTTAAGCTACATTCAGTAAAAGCACAAGTGGGTTTTTCTAACTTTTGAACCGGTGCTCAGATTGAAAATCTAAGGACACTGTTGAATTCAGAACACTAGGATTCGCCTATAATGGACTTAACTTTGGCCAACAAGGTCTGAATGGAAAATTTTATTTTTGGAATTTTTTAGAAAAATAATAAAATAACATAAAAAGTTATTTTATATTATTTCTCATATGTTGAGTGATGGAAAGAGATATTATGGAGTGATGACGGGGTGCATTAATGAGTCTTATTACTGGCATGTATCACGTAGTGTAACGATGAAATAAAGGGTGCGTAACAACGACGTTGTTTCATAAATTCAACAGTATAACGACCGGATGTTGTAGCATAACTGAAACGTTGTAACATGTTTCCTTTAATTATTTTTACATTTTGGAGATGATGGAATTAAACCTTGGAGACTCTCTAAAGAATATCCAATGGAATTACTCTCCAATGAAGAATGATGAAGAACACCGGCGAGACTTCATCATCTTCAACACACCCTCGAAGAACAGAGTCAGAAGTGATGACGTTGATGCCATGAACTCTTGAGAACGAGCACTTCGGCATCGAACGTCAAAGAGGTAGGGGTTTTATTTTTATTTAAAATTTCTTCCCCACTCTTATTTTTTTAGAAATGAAGAACACGAATCAACCCATGAACAAGTTGATCCATGATTCATGCGTTTATGTGGGAGGGTGATTTTTCTTTGGGATTTGTTATCTAGGATTCAAACATGGCATGAAATGATTGAACTCCAATCCCTAAACCTCCCCCTTGATTTAAAACTCTAACGCATATGTCCCAACCTGATACAAACAAGGCCCGAGCACCTCCGCTCATGCATTCTTGGTGGTCACATTCTCGAAGTGGTGGTAGTTCGATTCTGGGGCCTAAGTAGGAATGGTGGTGACCCGAGGGACCCTTTGGTGTAGACGGGTTGGAGAACAGACAATTGAAGCAACTTTAGTGACCCGAGAAAGGGACTTTCTGTGCGTCGGCTCCGGAAGTAGTGGCCCGTAGTGGTGGTCGTGGGTAGTGGAGGCGGCCTGCCCGTCAGCGTGCTGCTGCGGTTGGGTGACGCAGTGCCGAGCACCGCGTGCTGGGGGTGGCCTACGTCCGGGCCACCCTGGTGGTAACGTGTCGTAGTCCATTGACCGTGGCTGGAGGGGTCCCTCATCTGTGGGGCTAGCTTGAGCCAAATGCGGCTCGGCTGCCACGTCCCAGCCGGACAGCGCACCGCTGGTCCACCCCCTGGCGTACTGGGCTAAGGCTGGCGAGTCACGCCCTCAGCCCAGCGGTCTAATCCAGTCCCGCGGCCTAGCGGCCCAGCGGGCCAGCCTCACACCGGTGGGCCAGACCCACACTGGTAGGCCAGACCCATGCCCTTCAGGCCGGGCCGGACTAGACCAAGTCGTCGGGCTACCCGGCGGGCTGGACCCTCGACCAAACTGGGTCGAGTCCAGCGAGGCCTATTGGGCATGGCCCACTATCTAGGCCAGACCAAACTAACCCCAACCCAAACTAGGTCAGGTTGATCCCATCTAATTAAAACGGGGTATGTGGGACCCTAGGGCTGGTTTGGTTGGGTTGGTCTAACCGGGTCAAACTAGGGCCCATCGCAACTGGCCCCTTGGTTACTAAAACTCCCATATCTTGCAAACCTCATGTCCGATTGATGATTAATTTGTGGTGTAGGGATCCTCTTGATGAGGAGGATCTATTGGTTTGCTTTTTGGTTACTTTAATGGTTGTAGAGATGTGATGAATGGTTTGAGGAGCAGTTCTCTCAAGCATGCTACGTACGGAACCCTGTAGTTGGCTGAGATTTGAAGACTGCTTGACGACGTCCAAATGGGAAGAGGATCTCTGTGACCCAGTAGTCCCATGGTGGGGAGTGGCTAAGTGTGACCCATAAGACCCATGATACTCGATAGGAGGATTACATCAGTTCGGCCAAGGTGGTAAGTGGCTCTGTGTGACCCGGTAGGCCCACGGTGGGGAGTGGCTCTATGTGAACCAGCATACCCAAGGTACTCATCAGGGATGAGTACCATAGTAGTCCAAGGTTATTAGGAAGTGGCTCTGTGTGACCCGGTAGACCCATTTTACTCTATAGAGAAGGAGTTCTCCATCATATGAGGAGTTCGATGATGGGACTAAAGATGCTACTATCACTACCCTAGAATATACTAGGTGTGATATGTCTTGTTCTTTATCTTATACTTTGTTATTTTCTTTTAGTATTTCTGTGTGGTCTTTAATTTTTGTTTCGGGGTCCCCACTGAGTACTTTGTTACTCACCCCTGCACGGGCTTGGCCCACACGTGTTGTGTATGGTGCAGAAGATCGACATTTCTACAGAGACTTTGGTAGACCAGGACCCAGAGGTGCTCAGGGAGACGGGACCAAAAAACACTACGACAGTGGACTTTGTGGCATAGGGTCATGTGGGTCCTAGTAGGACCAGGTTGGCAGGACATACTACTTCAGCTTCCAGTAGCTTCACTACTCTCATGATCAAGTGGGGTTTTCCCCGGATGGCCATCAGAGTTTCCTTTTTTAATTTTCTATTTTTAGTACCTTATTGGGTTTGTATTCTAGCCCACTTAATTTCACTTGTACATGCACTTTTCTTTTTTTTATTGGTATACTTTTACCCCCTTTTAGTGTGTTGGAATGTGGTTGGGCGTGTGTGTGTACAAGTACTCAAGAAAATTCCTCTCACTTACATTTTGACGCCTTCTGTGTTAGTCGTCAGCCCCTGGCCTTCGGGAGGCAGGTTTGGGATAGTCACAGCATGGTCCCTAAGGGATGGGTCAGGACATTGGTCAAGTAATGGTGATTTTTGAACCACCTAATACACAACCTATTTTTTCCTAAATTTTTCATTTTTTCCCTTTTTCTATTCAACTTTTCCATTCTTTTTAATTTTTTTTAGACAAGTAACAATGAAGCGTAATGAATTAATAATCAAGAAAATTTCCCAATACCTAGTCCATGAATCAACACCTCATATTATCCTCAAATAAGTACATTACTTCCACTATGGAAAACCTCTCCCCCAAACTTGAACCATTGAATTTCTTGCAAAAAAACCAAGTGTGAGGGTAGGAAATAAATAATTGGATTGTAATTTGGATCTTACCTAACATGGTTGTACATGGATTATAAGGGATAAAAAACAATAAAATCCATAGTAGGTATCAAGGATAAAGTATTAACAATAAAAATTCTTTAATCATATTAAAAAGTGACTTTTTTCAATCATAGATTTGACAAGATACGAATGCAAGTTCTAGTATGTTTTCATGACCCAAATATCTCTAAATAAATATGATAATAAAGAATAAAAAAATAGGACTATAATCCTCTCAGGTATGAGAGAATATGATAAACATTAATCACTCAATTCATAACTACTTATAAAAAACTAATCCACATGAATCTTAGAAAATGAAATCATGAAAATGGGTAGGGTAAACTTCATCTACATTAATTAACTGGCCTCCTAAAATCATTATTTATCAAATTGACATCCTTATACTTATCTATAATTATTCATCCCCCCTTTTTACACTTTCAATATCATTATAAATGAAATATAAAACAAGTAATCATAGTGTTCCTAAGTGATTATTGTATCATTGATCAAAATATAGCACAAATATAAGTGTGAAAATGATTTTTTTAGTTAAAGTTCAAAAGAATTTTTTTTAAATGGATAGGTAAAAATAAAAATTTAAAATATCACTATCCTTTCCTCATGAATCCCTTTTTCCCTTTTACTTTTCTTTTCCTCTTATTCCTTTTATATCATGGACTTATAAAATAAAACAACACATGAAATAATAAGGAATGTGTTCAATTCAGCTAAAAAACATAAGGGGATTGGCCCTATATCCTAAAATAGATTCCTAAAATAGAAAACTAAATTCCCTAAAAGAAATGAAATAAAAAATATTAGGTTTCCTCTTGAAAAGTGCTTCTGTTATGATCATTAATCTCAAACTTACCTTTTTGGATCACATAATAGAAGTATGGTATAAATCTAATCATCTCATATTTAACCAATTTAATTTTTTTGGCATCTGAGTTGCATCATTCCCACCTCCTCTTCCTTGAAAACTTATTAAAACTATGTTGAGTAGAATCCTAAAATCTGGATATCTCTAGTGATTGGAGAAGAATCTATTGGGTTGTCCATACTTGGTACACCTCTTCCTTTTCCTCTTATTTTGGTTTCAATTGTTCAAAATCTTAAGTGTGTGTTTTAGAAATCATTATCTCCTCTTATTTTTGTTCTTGTTTCTCTAGTATTAGTGTTTTTCGTTCCCATTCATTGAAATTTTTTGTAGGTTCCATGGACTTATCCTCCATTATCTCTATTATGTTATTCCATAAGTCAGAAATGGACATTAATTCTTCTTTTTATTATTTTATGAATTTTTCCTCTATAATTTCTTCTTCCTCGACTTCATAAATTGTAGGTGTACTGACCTCCTCCGGTGTTATTTTATTATCAACCTCTTCATTAGAAGACTCCTTAGATTTGACCTCCAACTTGATGTCATTGTTGGCTCTCACTCTCAGTTTAAAAAAAATTCAACTTCATAATTGGGGAACTCCTTTGATCTGGATGACACCATTGTGAGTTTCTCAAGGAGCTATCATCCTTCTTCAAATAGTTCCTTCGTGGATGTGAGGTATTCTTCATCAGTGCTACAAATTAGTATAATTCTTCCATTATGGTGTGAATATGTCCCCTGGATATGATTTTGAAATCTATTATGGAGTATGCCAATTTATTATCTAAGGATATCCAATTTCATCACCATATGAATGTGTACCTTCATTATGAAATTCTAGAAAAACAATTACAAAAGTAACCAAGAATAAAAAAAGAAACAAAAATATTAATTTAAAATCAGTAAACAAAAATGGGGTAAAAAAATACTTGGCCTAATAAACTAGTTTATTGACCGTTTCTAGTTCCTTTCTCCCCAAAAATGGTGCTAAAAATATATATCTCTAATTGGTTTTGTTACTTCTAAAATGATACTAAAGTTTATAATTTATGTTCTACCTACAATCGCTAACCCTAGAAGTGTAGTAAAGTGAAAGTGTGGGAATGATCCCATAAGGAATAAGGTTTTCTAGATCATAATCTCAAAACCAATAGTTAGGTCTATGTAACTTCATCATTAAATCATGAATTTATAACTAAACTAATTTACTAAGTGAAAATAGACTTGGAATCAATCATAAAAGATGAAGATAGGGGAATTGATATCAAAGGATGTTTTTTAATTATTCAAGGAAGTTCAACTTCACTCAAGATATTACATGAAATTAATTGTTGTGGTATTTATTAGGGTATCTATTTCTACCTATCATCCCAAACTATATCTACCTAGGCTCTTTGATCCCTCTCTTTAGGTAATATATAATCAGCCTAAGTGTAATAAGACCAATCTCAATATAAAAGGTGGAAGTAAGAGGGCTATCACTACCATACTCTCTTATATCACATTAGGTTTCATCTCTACACCACCATCAATTCCTATAGATTATTATGTATGTTATATAAATTAAACTCAATGAAATCATAATATAAAATAAGAATTCACATTCTTAGAAGAAATCAAAACATTACATACACATCCTTATCCAACAACTCAACCCTCTCCCACAAATCCTTTCCACTCATTGGTGATTATTCATAAACCATGAATAAACCAAGAATTAGGGAAGAGGGGATAGAAATCTAACCAAGAAAAAATTATTGAGAAACTAAGGAAACTTAATTGAATTGAGAACAAATAATGTACAAATCTATAATTACAGAATAAAAAACAAAAGTGAAAACAAATATTAGCAACTTGGAACCCCAATAGTCAATGTTGACCCTCCTATTTCCACTCTCTCATCAATTTTTGTACTTTGATCTTATACTGAGATTACCCTCGAGAGATTTATATTCCCCTTATATATGCATAACACCTCTTATTTATAGATAAATCATATACAATCATCTTCCTTCAATATATCTTAAATCTCCAGTTTATCTTCTCTATATTTCCTCCTTTTATTCATCCTTAAATCCATGTAACCACCTAAATTTACCTCCAATTTAATAAATAATTAATTATTCATGAGATATATAGGTTTACCTGGATTGTTACATATTTGTAGCTTGTATATATACTTGAACATTCGATCATATTTCCCCACTTATCCTTAGTAATTTAATATTTACTTGAACTCCTTTAAATGTGCATGAAAACCCATGTACATGGTCTACTCTAATATCCTATGAAAATATATCTTGTATGTGCATTGAGATATTATGTCCAAATTGCATATCTGTACAAATATAAATTCTATGGTGTGGACAGTGGATTGCGGTGCAGCCTTTTTTTGAAATATTCATCTCTTTTCCATTTCATAAATCTCTAAAATGTAGAAAAACCTATGTTATATCACTTCAAACACTATACATACAAATCACCCTTACACAAACTTCACAGATCTCCCCCAACCATTATGCAGCTTCATCCAAAATCCTCTTACCATTACATATCTAGCATCAGACCTTCATAAAACCCTTACGTAACTTCATACCAACTTTACATAGACATATCCTTATTATGTTTCATAGTGACCTTTGGCATTCCCTTCTCCTCTTCGGTGCAATCTTCCTTGGGTCATCAAAACCATTACCCTAGAATATCAAGGTTCTCTAGGATGTAATAGATCATCCTTTTCTATAGCCTCATTCTTGCATGGGTTCTGCAATGTAAAAAATGGGATATGGTGCTGTCATTAAAGAACCTATTTTTATCAACAATGGCTCATGGTGAAGATCCATGGACCATTATGTAATTATATCTTCAATTAATCTTGATCTAAGGTCCATTGATGTTTTCCATTGAATATTATGACACAATTAGGAAAGTGATGGTGCAATGGTGATCAAGAAATGAATGATAAAGACAAAATGGGATTCAACTTGATGTGATGTTGTTTCTATAAATCATTTATAGTAATTGAGAATAATTCATCCTACATTGAAGTTGTGGAGATATCAGTTCTGCTTGATAAACAATCATACTCCATCATTCTTCCATAAATTCCATCATCCTCCACAGGGTGGCAGACACCCTCCTCTTATTTACATAACTTGTGTGTGCTTACCTATGCACTTGTTTCTAACACCTATCCATGCACTGAACTAGGATTGGATTCTCCATGTATGTTGGTTCCTTATATACTTGGTTGGATGGTGAAAACGGCCCCAATTTTACACCCCCAAACAAATATTTTTTCCACTTAATAAAATTTCAAATAAAAATTATAAAAAAACATTTATTTTTCTTTACTTTTCTAAAATCGCATTTAAAATGTGAATTTCCAAAAATGTAATAAAACAATTGTAAGTTGGGTAAATATTACCAATTAAATTCTAAAATTACTAAAATTTAATTCACAAATATATTTATAAAATATGGTCATCAGTCTACATCTTGTAGAACAAGCTACATTGCAGTTTTGTTTCAAAGGAGATGTCCACACTTTATAAATGTATTACAACATAGAGGATTTTTTTTTGGAAGAGTGAATGATTTGTGTTTCTCCATGCCTATAAGATATTACACCATAGTGGAATGGGATTTTCCATAACCAGTTACGTGGTTTGAAAGAGTTTGAGGAGATCATTCCATGATCATGGGTGAGTTATAAGGAAGTTATTTTCACAAGATTTGTGGATCTGGTCCACTATAGGAAGCTACACTATAGTGAATTTATCTATACCTCAAGATTAGATGGTGCAGTCATATTAGACTACAGAGGAGAGGGTTGTGCCACAGTGAAGCTGTAGTGGAAATTTTATACATCGTAGGATATGAGACCACGTCCTGGTTAAGAATTTTCTATATGCAACTAGAAATTAAAAGGGATACATAGATCAAGATTTAAGAGGTGTTTTGAAAATTAAAATACCCTTGATCTCCATATTAAATTATGGATCATTATTGGAATGCTATTAAAAATAGAGAAGAAGAACAATTGATCTCAAACCTTAGATCAAATGAGGTTGTTTGAATTCCCTCAAAAACTACACACAAAAATTTATGAGAAGATGAGGATTGACTAGATGAAATTATAGGTATTCAAAAAAATGGATATAGATGAAAGAGAATGACGAAATTCTAGGGGATCTATCTCATTTAAATTCATCAAACTTGTATAGAAGTGAAACACCATTTATGGTGTGATTTCTCATCATACATTTTTTGAGAAGAGAATCATCACAGGATCAATGAATACCTATCTATGGAAATGAGTAGTGAGTTATTAGAATGTGTTTAGATAGTGAATCACTGGGGTCAGTGCGATTTCTCTATCATGCAATCATATATCAAGAATCTTGCTTAGTGTCTCTGGTTCATAGGCACATAGCTATGGATGCTCCTTGTATTGTTTTGTTTGGGTAAACCAAATATGACTGCTTGTGTTTCTTTATTTCTTTATTTTCTCAAAAGTGATAGAAAGGGAGATAAGAGTGTTCATCATAAAAAAGAACAAGATCATGATTGAGGAGAAAGTTTGAAACTATGATACCCTGATTCACCCCCAGGGTATTTTCTTTGATCAGGGACCAACATATCTCTTGAATTATTCACAAGGTATTAATAAATATTTATTTAATTACATAATTTTTAAAATAAATATTTATTCATAAGATCATCAAATATAATATTCATATATCTCAAATTTTATTTTCTATGTAATTATTGAATAAATATTTATTTAGTTATGTGAATATGAAAATGAATATTTATTCACAATATAGTGAATATAATATTTATTTATTTATCAAATGAATAGTATTTATTATTCAATATTCAGTAAATGTTGAGGAAGGTGGGTGGGAATATTTGAGGGATCACTAATGTAAATGATATAATCATAAATATCAATTAAATAAATAAGGAATGATTTATTTTATAAAATGATATTTATTTTCTAAATTCAGTGTGTGCCATTATATATTATTATTATTATTTTATAGGGAATATATTAAGTTATTATATTATTAAGGGACTTTGTGAAATTTTCAATAATAAACCCAAGATTATACATACCCAATTATATCATTTTAGAGATGTTTAGTGATATCATTTATTGTGCACAATGATTTCCACTTTAGAGAATTCTATCTACAATAAAAAAATCTATGGTTTCTCTTAAGACCAAGAGAATTTATCCATGTCCTTACTCCATATCAATAATGAGATAATAATGGAGATAATCCTTCTTGATAGAAGGACTGTGTTGAGATCAAGGAAAAAATAAAGATGATCAGATCATCTGCACTAGCACTCAGTGTTCCATCAGCATTGTTCAAAGATCAAGGAGCACATGTGGATCACTATTGAAGAAATTCTATTTTGGATCCTCTCAATTAAATGACGGTACAACTCAAACATGGTTTTATAGATAAACATCTACATTGAAAAAAGATTTCAAGACCGATGTATTTTCTTATCATTAAATTAATCATACATTTAATAAGATAGATCATCTCTATTAGTTATGGGGTTATTTGTCCAATTTCTTTAGTTACATTCTTGAAATGATGATTCTTCGTTATGATATTGCATATTATTCATTTAATCTAGAAAAAACTAAGATTTAAATCACACCGTTAATTGCTTCCACTGAACCTAGAACATTCATGATCAACTTATCAACTTTGGCTTCCACCTTGGCAGCATGGGTCAGATGCATACTCCTTACTGCTTGTTTAAAACCATGATGGTCTTCTAGTAGCCCCAAATGATAGGTAACCACCCAGGGATTCAATATGGGAATCTCTTTATAGTTCTATGCAAATACATCCTTGTGTTTATTCAACAAGGATATGTATTTATCATATTCTTCAATGGTCATAGTAGCACTGATCAATCCAGGTTGTGGTTATTCCTATGTACCTAGATTAATTAATCTGAGTTTATCATCAGTGTTCAATATTCCTTCCATGAATACATGAGGAGAATATCTTATTTTACCCTCCTCCCCTTCACTATCATCAATAGTATAATATAGACTAACATCCTAATATCTAGGAGATGATATGGGGTATTATTATTTTCATCAGAATGACATGATTCTTCCAAATAGATAGGATCATCTGATGCCATTGATACTATGTGAATAGAATAAAATGTACCCAAACCCCATGATCATGGTCTTCTAGTATTCATAACCATTAAGTCAAAGTTTCTTGGTTATATCATATGTATATCAATCAACCCCACTTTTTAGTAGATACGGTCAAGGGTGAGATTGATATGCATGGATTGCGCAGCAATCTTTTCCTTCCTTAGTAGTAGCTGCTCAATGGAAACATATGATTGACCAACATATTAGAGGAAAGTGATTGGTTTTTTTAGATTATTGACTTATTTTTTGTGTATGACCTGATGAATTCCCATATAAATAGTTATTTCCTCAATTAAATTGTTGGGAAACACATCATCTTTATCGATCTCACTCGATGGACTAATAGAAGCAGTGTTTAGACCATTTGGGACAATAATATTAATGGAATTATTTACCATCGGTTGCTTCTCCTCCCTATTATAAAACTATGAATCTATGTATTGAGATTAATATGACTCAAATGGAGAACTATCACTACACAGGCACCCAAACTATCTATTGGTAGAGTAATTAAAGCATTGATGGTATGATAAGGGCACTTTTTCATTTATATAGATCCACTACCTTCCCAAAAAGGAATTTAAATACTTGTATTAATGGAACACCATTAATTCATAATAAAAAATGAGATCATTTAACTAGGTCTAAGGCTTAATTTTCCCTATGGGCCTCTGCTCACTCTTATCATATCTCTAAATTGTTGGGTTAGACTGAGAAAATTTGGCTTCATTGTATCTCTAATGCATGATGATTTATATTGAGATGATATTTATCCCAAGAACACTATTTACTAAGTCCCTATGGATGTCGATATTTTCAATCTTGATAGATATGTATGAGTGTATGATATGATCAAGTATACTAGCGTTTTGGTCTTGTTTTGCGAAGGAAATGATCATGTGGAATTTGATTAAACCAGTATCTACAAGATATGTCTAAAATATAACAAATTCAATATAGAACTATTAAGGTCTTAAAAGGGACTCAATAATGGATTCCTTGAGTTATTTTGATAGGTGAAGGGTATCCAAGATTTATAGCTTGGTCTAGATAATAGCCAGATGCTTCAAGATTCTATACTTCTAGAATGGGGGTCTATAATTCCTCCCATGATGTTTCTCCATAACTTGAGGCTTAGGGGATATAGAGGACTGTGTTGGTGGATATTTTTCATGATTGTAATTGGGAAACATCTTTTTATTTTATGGTTTAGGCCTAATCAGCCTTTATATTCCTCTATGTTGACTGGACAATTGCATGTCTACTATTCAGTCTTCTAGTATGATTGGATCTAAATGAGACTTAGAGGGTTCTGTATTATATAAAATTTCCTGTTGATATCACTGTAGTGTTAATATTTTTGTTTCAACTGTGTATATGGATTCGGTAGAAATAGTGCTTGAACATTGGGGTCAACTATGGCTTTATCTTTCCTAACCTCCTCATCCTCTACAGCCTCTTCCCTGATTATAGATGGGGAACTCAAGTTTATATAATTCTTCCACTTTAGCATCAAAGGGGTGTGTCAAGTAGATTTAATCGAATGATAAATGTTTTTAATATTAATCTTATGAGAATCTCATTTTGTGGGGTGGTGTTTGGGAAATAAATCCCAGAGGATCTGGACCATATTGTATACCAAAAAAGGTTCTTCTTCCTATGCCTTTTTCTATTGGAAATGATTATAATGACTCCTAGAATACTTAGATAATGAAGATGTTATCTTAGGTACCATAGGGGTATATGGGGTCATAACCATTTTATTTAATTATTCCATGAGTGTAGCATGTGCCTAACTACTAATTTCCTAGTCATCCAGTCATAAAATATCTACACACCTTTGTATGGAAATCATTTCCACTATACTTATCTTAATGAAGGATTAGAAACATAGGTCACCCACATTGGTGGTTGGCCTAACTTGACCTACCCGGCATCATCCATCTTCTAGAGGAGAATCATTCTTGGATGCCATACCCTGGTATCTTGTGGTAAGGTAAGTATTTTAGGAAATCATTTATCCAAACTTTTTTGGGTTTTTAGATCTTTGGAAATTTGATCAAATCATTCTCCAATCCTTCTATAAATAACTCTGAGGCTTTTTATTTCTATGAGTAAACCCTATTATTCTAGTATTCAAACATTAAATTATTATTATCCTTTCTTTATTACTAAATAGGGTGTTGTTGTTCCTACTATTCTTTAGGGGGAGGTTCCATATGATATTGTGTGAGATTAATAATGAGATATTGAACTACTATTAGTTTGAGTGTGATGGTCATAATCTCTAAACTACCAGTTTTCTTTAACTGCATTGACAGTTTTGGATGAGACTTGTCTTTAGATTGCTAAATATAATCTTCTAGTCATTGTGTGACTGATGCAAACTCCTAGAAACTACCAGGGTACATTAATGGAATGAGGGTCATCTATAAATCATCACAGATATTTTATATATATATCTCCAAAATCTTCTCTTTAGGAATTCATATGGTCAATAATTTTTTCAATCTTATCAATTAGGCAATAAATTCCGAAACCCACTCATTTTCATACTTCTTAAAATTTGAGGGGGGGGAATTTATTCCTTATAGTGGAGTAAAATTAGTAAAGGAACCACCATAATAGAACTTTATATTTTGTGATAGACCCTACTATTGAATTGATATACCAGGAAAACAATGTCCCTTTTAAGGTCTTCATAAATCACCTAAGTTTCGATAATTCTAGTCACTTTGAAGTGCCCATCATAAAGTATCATAGAGAATGAAGTACATGAGATTATACTCTAGATCTTCTGTACCATTGAATATAGGGATTGTGGGATTCCCAAAGTTGGTTGGAGGAAGGGTCAACTCCACCCATTTAGGATATGTCTTTATCTCTGGTTGTATTTGTGCATGCCACCCTTCTATGAATTCCATTCGAGTGATAAGGGACTCAATAGAGTCAAGTAGTTCTAGTGGAATCATTTCCTGGGATGATTCTTATGTAGAAGTAATGAGTGGACTTAGATATGGTTGACTCACCTATGTCTACTACTGATATCTAGTTTTAGTTGGTTCAAGGTGGATCACTTGAAATAATAGTAGTTTCTACCTCAATAGAGACGATTCTTGATAATATTCGACCATACGGGTCAGATAAACTGATTTTATAGGCCTTGGGTTTGTTGTATGATTGGATTATACTCTCATGGGTTGAGAAATTCCTTCTTGTTAAAGGTAATTTTCTAGAGGGTGTATATTGGACTCGTCCAAGAAGTTTAACTCATTAGTCATATTACCTATGAATAGATCAACATTGAGATGCTTTACTTCCTCCATATCAACTTCATATTGAGATATAATTTCTTAAATGATGATATTCTTGACTTATTTGGTTTGTGGTTGGAATATAGCCACACATTTCCCTTTATCTTTGGTTTAATCACACTAAGTAGGTGGTAATGGGATGTTCGAATGAGTTCCTAATTCATGAACCCACCTCTGATGTTGGGTATGCACACCTTCTTCGTGGACTTTACTATAAAACATGTTTTCGATATATATATTTATGTTACACTCTTATGTATTGGTTTCATGGTCTTTGTTATCTATGAGGTTTACATTGATTGCATTCACTCAATAAAAACATGTAGTGGGGATCATATCTTTATCCACACTAGTGTAGTAAGGGTATTTTTCATCCTCTAAGTGTACATCGAGGGAAAAATCATAAACCTTATTGATATATTCCTTCTTAGTAAACCTATTTGGGTTACAACCCCTATGAGACGTCACTATTACTTATTTACATTTACTAACAAGAGTTTTATGGATGATTATCTTGAGGGGTTCTTTAGTGAATTTCACTAAATGTGGTCACAATAAGGGAGATGGGTCATGGAGTAGAAGGTGTCTCAAGGGTGCTTCTTGTGAATTTGATCTCAATATATAGAAGAATGAAATTCTTGGAGTAGGATTATGAGGAGTTAATAATACCCTCATTCCCATGGGATAGGTTTTGTGTTGTTCTACCACTATAATGTCCTAGATCCACTACTGATTTGATAATCCCAATGGTGGTGGTGGTGGTAAAAATACTCCCAACCCTGTGGGATGGGGTCACTACTATAACACCCTGAAATCTTGTACCCCTTGTATTGATAAGTTTATGTTTTCTTTTCTTGATTTCCTTAGTAACCAAATAAACTTGTTTCTCATAAGGAGATTATAATAAGGATTTATTTTTATTTTTATTTTTTTTAGAATACAACCAAGTAAAACACAAATAGACACAAGGCTTTTTCGTAATAAAAAGAACACCGTAGTGTTTACAATTTTCCTTTATTACAAGGAAACATTCTAACCAAAAATGCCTAGTAAAAACCCCATCAGGATTATGGGAAGGCCCTCTAAAAAGACAACAAAACACTATAAATAAAGGAGATCCTTTGGGTCAGTAAAAATGAATAACAACACCACCATGATCATATAAACCGTGCTGAGAATCAACAGTATGGAAAGAACCTTCTTCTTCTTCTTCTCCTTCTTCTTCTCCTTATTCAATCACCTTAAGTTTGAGACACCCTAAGACAGAGTTTTATAGGGAATCAACCAACTGTTTCCCTGATGACCGTTGAAAGCTAAAGGCTATAAGTATAGTCATTGGACCTTGTTAATATAATTAAAAAATATTTATGAATTAATCAGTTTTCAAATGTTTAAGTCATAATTAAAATTATAGAAATAACCACCGTTTATGAACTCTAAAAGAATATGGTTTAATACTTCATTTTCATAGGCATAATTTTAAAAAGTGTTAAGGGATTCAAATCACTTTGCAAATATTTCAAAATAAAATGTAACGATTTTCATTACTTAAATAATGTTATAAACTATGTTTAAATTTCTTCAAATTAAATTATGTTTTGATTAAATTAAGTTTTCTATTATACTAGCACAAAAGTTATCATATAGGTTTATTAAAAAAAATTATAACTTTTTCCTATAAAAAGGTTTAATGTTTGTAATTTTAGAAATAATTTTAACTAAGACATAGTTTAGTTTGTATTCATTAATGTTTAAGAATATAAATTCTATATAGTTTTGATAAATGGATTGCTTCCCTTACAAAAAATAGGCCCACTAGGGCCATCCCTTTTGGTTAGGGCCGAGGGAGGCAGCTCACACAAAGTGGCTGAGCATGACCCTCATCCCCAAGCCAAGGTCATCTCGAGCTTGGGTAGAGGTTCCCTGAGGGGCACTCAGGAGCGAGCAGGAGCGCATAGGCGCACCAGTGTGGGCATGAGGCTACAGAGGGGTCTGGGTAGGCCAAGGCCTGCGGGCAGGAGCCCGTGTATAGGGCCCCCTTCGTGGGTGCTATGTGTTTTCTGAGAACTCGTTGGGAGGCTCAGGGTTATAAGGGAGGCGAAAAACGCTCTCCGTTTCGATGTGGGAAGCATTTTTTCAGGAGAAATGCAATATGGACCGTTGGATCGTGTCGCGCACGATCTGGACCGCCGATCACGATCTCGTTTCAACCTTCAACAACCGCGATTTCCCATCGCGTTTTTCTATTCCGTTCGATCTACCAAGGATTTAATCGTAGTCATCGGTGAGATTTAAAATGTCGTGTCGAATCGGAAGCATCCAATGAAACTCAGATCTGATCTGAGCCGCCTGTTTCATTTTAAAAACACGGACGTGTCTTAGCCCTTGGATCAACGTTGGGATCGATCTGGACCGTCCGTTTTTTCCCGGCATTTCCCTAGCCGAGTCGTCTTCTTCCTCCACGCATGGGTTACACCAGTAACCCTACCCTATGTCACACCCCTCATTTTCTTCACCTCTGACCGTCGGGGACCCCCATGTCTCCTCTTTTTCTTCAAGCACGACACCCCCCCCATTGAATTCAATGCAAATGGGTACATTTTTGCTTGGAAGGTGGTGTGTGAGATTTTTTATATAAATAACCAAGACCTCTCAATTCTTCTCTCTCGTTCAAGTCTCCAGCGAGCCCAGCCAACCCTCCCTGAAGTCCTCCTTTCCCTGGTTTTTAAAGTAAGGGTTTTTATTCTTGCCTTGTTTTTCTTCTTTGAGAATATATACACTTATATATTCGTAAAAAAATATTTTATAACCTTACAGTTCAATACAAATGTTCTTCAATGTTGAACCTAGGCCTTCGGGTTCTCTTGCGTTCAAATATCTTAAAGAATGTAAGGATTATACCTGGACTCATTTTTTTGTTTTGAAAATACATATATACTTTTGGTGATATGTATATACGTCGGTTATATATAGGAATGGGCATGACCTTTATACTTCAGTTATATGTATGAAGTTTGTGTATAATTGTTCATGCACTGCACATATTCACATACACTTAATTTCATATTTAAATAATAAATAAATTTGGAAGATGTTATATATATGTTTGGGTTTTTTATAAAATTATTTTTTTAGTAGGTTTTCATAAACAAATCTTTATGACTAAAGGCATGACATGCCCTATTAAAAACATTGTTGAACTAATATTCATAGGGGATTAACACACATGGGTGTTCCAATCTTTCAGTTTTATTTCGGGTATATACATATATTTTATATGTTGCATGAACCTTGATTTCAGTTGTTAAGGTCCTTACACATTAGGTCTCAAGTTTAGGTGTAGTTTTAGATAAAAACATAAGAAATAGGGTGTTAAACAAAACTTATATCCACATTTAAGAGTAACTTATTTGTTTTTACTATGTTTTAAATGATGTTTCTTATGGTGAAGATTTATGCTTTATATCATGGACATTATTCAGTATTATGAAAAGGCTTAACAATATTGAATGTTTTAGCATGTGCAGGCTCAAAACCCTACTTTATATTTTTGGTTCACATTTGTAATTAATTGGATGATAAAATTTTAGAATTTCAAGAACAAACTTGCATGTGATAAATTCTAGTTTTCTTTTCTTTCAGTACCTTAGATGTCAATGTATGTACCATAATCTGCCTTTATTCTTTCCTTTTAATAACAGTCATATAATTGTTATCTTTGTTTTTAATCATCTAGATGCCTGTCTCACTTATAGGATATGTAAATTCAACTATTATGACCAATTATGAATGAATTATTCAAGGTGGTATGGGAAATCTTGAATATACAACCCCGTTTAAGTAAAGTATTCATTTATGTGGATCACATGAAATTAAAGGCATATTAAGGGTGCACCCTGATAGCGCTTCAATGAATTGGGTAAAGAATTAATCTCTAGAGATGAAAAGCTTCATGATACCTTGGTGAATAACCTTGGTAATTTTTTTATGACACCTTGGGGATGGACCTCGGTGATATGTTCATGAATGTCTAAATGGAATGTTGAAGCCACATATTCAATTCATGTTACAAGTTCTTTTCAAGATGATATGCCTATTATTTCACTACTCTTGTCCTTATGTTTTTATCAAGTTCATAGTGATGTCACAAGTACAAGTTTGGGGAATGATTCGTGTAAAATAGTAACCAACATATGAAATTGAAGCTATTTCCTTCACACGCAACTCTGATTAAGTATTACTCTTTACTATTTAATTTGTGCTTAAACATTCATATGTCATACTTGTTCAAGATATCCTTTATTACCCCTTTTGAAAATGTCCTAATTGATTCATGTATTCCTGTAAAATCTTAGTTGAGCACTTTTATGTTATGTTACATGTGTTACAGTTTTCTATAAGAGAATGTTCTTTGGATATTTTTTTAAATAATGTTTTCAGAAGTTTTATTGGTTTATTTTAAACCCCTTACTGGGCACTCTTATGCTCACCCTACATTTTGAATTTAAAATTTTCAGCTAACAGCTTTTATCATATGAAACATTTCTGAAGTTACCAATTTCCCAAAGCCCGAACTGAACTCGATCCTCTTTATGGGACGTGATGTGTGTTTATCAGTGCATGTTTCTATTTTAAAACGACACATCATGTTCAGAAGGCACCGACTCCTTGTTTTCTGGGGTCGGGTCTTCACAACTACTATAATTCCTTTGAGGCAACCACTACCATGACCTTTTTAACCCTTTATCCCTCTATTCAGGCATGAGATGGATGTGAAACTTTTTTAGGGAGAGAGATACTATCCACAAAGGGCTAATCTTCTGTTTTTATTTTCCTTGAATGGGAGGCCTGCTTGACCTTTTTGGCATCTTAATAAAGGATCATTTCAATAGATTTATCCCACTGAGTGAATCTCTTTTGATTTTTAGCAATGATGTATTTTTTTGGATGGACCAACTAGCATATGACAACCCTAGACCTAATACTTGTCCTAAAGTGACAATTATACAAGATACCTTCCTTGGTGAAACATGTTGGAAGATGAGTGTGGTGAAATATAGTGCTCCATATTCATACCATCCACTGATATGCACATAAAATGGGGTGTTAGCGATTATCTGATGAATCGCCTCTATACTTATGAGGAAGAATTTTTGGAGAGCCTCGTGATATTTCCTTTCCTTATGGTTTCGAGCCACTAAAAAGGCATCTAGGTTAACATGGTGATAAAGATTATTTATCGCATTTATGTGGTTATAATATTCCCCATAATTTAGGTATCTATCCATAAGTTAATGAAGATTCATCCAAAAATTACAATTAAAGTAGGGTATGTACTTTTCTTTCAACACCTTTGGAATATCGTAGTATAGAGTGGTGATGAACCAGAACATGACTGATATTCTATCCTAGGTCAGCTCTTTCCACATGAAAATGAAATCCCCCATATCCTTTAAGAGTGTTTCTTCAACTAAATTTGATTATAAAGGTCATTTATCAAATAATTTTTTAAGAATATTGAGATCATTCCGAATCATCTCAGTTGCATCATAGGGAAATCAATCTAAGGGATACATAGATGATAACCATCACCTTAAACTATCTTTTAACTAGGATGAGATATTATTGATTAATGATGAGGTGCCTAGTATAGTTTTACTTGGTTTCTGGAGTGACTCTCAGTATGAGAGAAAACTCAAAGATATTTTGATATAGGTGGGAACTTTTTGTTGAGAATAAATTTGTTGAAAGAAGGGCCTTCACAATGAGCACCATGGGAAGGACCTTCGTGGTTGTTTTATGATTCACCATCAATGAGAGGACCTCCATTATATATGTTATATTTGTATCAAGGAGGACCTCTATATAATATACCTTAGGGTGGACCTCCTAGGTTATCATCTTGGTTACCATAAGAAGGTCATTTGTGTTTATTGATTATTGATGATTCTGTAAGGGGAGGACCTCTTTTCCATTTGTTCTTTATGCTATAGGGAATATCACCATGATTTTTACCATGTGAATAACCTCTATTGTTTATCTTTCTATTTCTATGGGGGGATCTTTAGTGGACTCTCTGAGAAGTATCTTCGGAGTTGATGATCATGGTACCACATGCAGGACCTTTTTTCCATAGTTGCCTTCTATTATTGGTGAGGAACTGACATATTCTTATACTAATATAGACATATATATAAGATCCTCAAGAATATCATCATTGAAAGGGGCATCGATAAAAGCCTACTAGGGGTGCTTAATGAGCCTCGGGCCTAGGGGATAGGTCCATCGGGCCACATTTATGAGGCGAGATAGACTAGAAAAAAATGTTCCATATTTTAAATAGGTCTAAAAAGACAAGTAAAATATCTTGTGAGCTTAAGTGGATAAAAATAAAAAATATAGGCCGAATTTCATGCTAGGAATAATATTTTCCTTTTATTTTTTAATATTATTTCAATATCTTATAACATTTTTTTTTGAAAAAAGTATATATTTTTTAATAATACAATGGATATATATATATAAATTAAAAAATTATGTGATAACATTTATGTGTTTAAAATTTAATAATTCTTAATAAGAAGTATTTTATATATTTTTAAAAAAATATTTTTAATCTTAATTACAAGTATGGGTTGGCCCACGGGTCGGTCTGCTTAAAATATGAATTGAACCGGACTTAATTTTCATATCCCTCATTAAATACATGCCTAAATGGATTTATCATTTTTAGAATCGTTCCATGAAGTCTTGGCCCGCACAACCCTGGTCCACCCCATTAAGCACCCCTAAATGTTTCTCTTGGGTTACATGTTTCCCTTGGTGAGACATCATTATGGATTCACTCAGTGACCAAGGCTAGAACCTTAATCATAATTAAGTTCAAACCATGTGGATAGTAACCTTAATGGATATGATATCTCCTAGGTGACTTCTACATTTTCATTGGAATTTACTGACGATCTTTCTTGATGATAGAGTGAATAGGAGACTTCTCTTGGGATATCGCTAGGATATGATAATGATCTTCTTGAGAGCAGGAAGGAATATGGGCCTACTATATAGTTTCCATATAAATATCTCAATGGGATTTATAGGGTTATATGGAATATAGGTCTTCTATATGGTATTTATAAGAGAAGGAATATGAACCTTCTCTTATATTGCAATCAGAATATGTCAAAGAACATTCTAGATAGAAGAATTGATATAATCATGATCCTGTGGTGTTGCAAAAATATGTCAAAGAGCATTCTAAATTAGATAAAATATATAATATTTCTCCTATAATGCTATGAAATCTTTCGATGAGCCTTCTAGATGAGAGTAGAGATATAAAGATGCTCCTAAGTTACTACCAGAATATGCCAATTATCCTCATGTATGTTGATGGAAATAAAAATATTAGCTTGTTATAGAGAT
Source organism: Viscum album (assembly GCA_963277665.1). Lineage (NCBI taxonomy): Eukaryota > Viridiplantae > Streptophyta > Magnoliopsida > Santalales > Viscaceae > Viscum > Viscum album. The sequence goes on along the minus strand of OY728134.1, from coordinate 624,488,810 downwards.
TTATATTCCATTGGGATATATTGAAAAACTATCTAAGTGATAATGAGAACAAAAATATAGTCCTTATTCTAGTTTTCTATCAGAATATGTTGACAGACATCATGGGTGTAAGCAAGGATATGAGAATGCTCCTCGGTCATTATCGGGACATGCTAGCGGGATTCATAGATACAAGAAATAATATAATATTTATCCTTGATCACTACTAGAATTTGTTATTAGTAATCATATATATGAGAGGGGATGGGAATATGATAATGTTCCTAAGCTTTAGTGGTTCGTCTCCCTGACGAGACCTCCTCTTGGGTGCCCGGTCCTAGAAAACAAGGGTTAATGTCTCTAAGGTGACCTCCTCAGTGTATTAATAAGGCGTTAATGACTCATGGTTTTGGTGATGTCATCAACTATCAGGATCCCTCCTAGGAAACTCTTAATTGGTGTTGGTAACATAGTTGACATCCTCATCCATCTCCCTAAGATAAGGGTGGTATATGTTTTTGTGCTCCAGAGAGAGGATACCAAAGTGGTTAGAGGTGGAAAATGACACCACCTGATTCTTAATGGTGTACCACTTATTGGATAGACAATGAGGCTTCTTTTCCTAGATTCCCTCATGTGTCAACTCCAATATCGAGATACAGTCATTGAGATTATACTCCTGGATAAGATCACTCACTATATACATTGAAGTTGTTGAGTCAGTGATAACATACATTGGGGATCTAGGGCTACAAATTTTAGTCCAACTAGGGAATATGTCCAATAAATCAACTAGTTACACACAGTGTCCTATGGTTCCCTATAACAAATACCTGATATTCTATAGATCTTAAGATTTAGTGTTTCAGTTTGTGATGTTATTTAGATATAAGGGAGTTCCTAAAGGTCCTAAAGAGAACAAAACCATAACCAATAAACCTTATTTATATAGCATCAAAATCAAAACCATTCTTGATATATCTCTTTTGGGAGTAAAAAATTCATATCGGGTTCACCATTCTATTTCTAATTTTTCCTTTGCCTATGGTGCTTTCGGTCTATATAGACCTGCAAATAAAGAACATACTTTTATTTTAAGATAAATATGGAACCTGTAGTGTTTATAACTAAAAAACCTAAGAATAATTTCATCTCATTAAGAATTTATGTCTAAAAAGGTTTTCTTATTTAAGAAACAAATTCCTCATGAGTTTTTTCCTTATTTCTGGTAAAAATAATTTCATTGACATAAACAATCAGAATGAGTGAATTTGTGTCATCTACCTTAAATTAGAAATTAAAATAAAATTTTTATTTATTTAATTAAATTCAATTTATGATATTTTATAGCTTTTAATACCATGATTAGGGAACTTGTTCTAGTCTATACAAGGCCTTCTTCAACTTGTAAACTTAGGAACCATCATTGTCGGGGATAAATCCTTCTGGTTGTTTAATGTATACCTCTTCCTTAAGTTCAAAATTTATAAATTTTTGTTTTATATCCATTTGGAAAATTTTGTAATTCCTTTTAGAATATACCACACAAAATGTTATTATCATTTTAATCTTTGATATTGGTGAAAATTTATCATTAAAGTCAACACCCTAAGTTTGAGATTATCCTTTTCAAACAAGGTGAGATTTATTCTATGTTTCTTCACCTTTATCATTGATTATCTATAAACTAAATTTGTACCTAACACATTATTTTCTTTGGTAAATGACACCAATTACCAAGTGTCATTATTCTGAATTTGATTTAGTTCTTATTTAATTATTTCTATCAAATCTTCATGTTTCAATGCCTCTTTAACAATTTTTTATTCAACTTGCCAAAGCAAGCTGGTGTGATTGGAATTACTCAAACTCCTCTCAGTTTGAACACCCTTACTATTGTCTCCAATAATTTTCTCTATCTCCCAATGAATATTAAGCCTTATGAACTTAGTTTATCTATGATCAAGTCTTCCCCCGTCACTGGATATTTTTAAATTATCATGTGAATTTTTAAAAACTACTTACATGTCCTGAATAATTCCATGCTACCTACTATCATCTCTAAGAGCTTCTTAAATTTCATTATTAGTGGGAAATTATTATTGTAAATAATTTTTATTTTCTAACATAATTACATCAAATCTATCAATAATATTTTTAATATTCTTATAGTAACATAAGTAACACCTTCTACCTGGTGTATTTCTAGTAAATATCTCATCATATATACTCTCATCAAACTTACCCAAATGACTTCCTTTGTTATTAGGGTAACAAGGGTTATTGAATAACTTTAATATATTCAAGTTTTAATTCTTTTCAAAACACATATCATCAAGTGTGTTGATGAAATTTGTCTAGATTAAACACTAATTCAAGATATAAATGGATGTTGTTATAGCTTGCCTCCAAAAGTATTTTGAACTTCCATGCTCTGATAATATTTTTATCCCCATGTCCAAAAAACATTGATTCTTTCACTCAAATTCTATGTTTTTTTGTATATATAGAGAATTATACTCATTCCTTATTCTATGATTCTCAAGATATACCTCAATATTCAAACTTATATTCAAATATATTTTCAAACTGAAAGCTTTTGATATCACATCTGGTTTGATTTTCAACACACCTTCGAAATTACTTGAACATATCAAGAGCTTATGATTTACTCAACTTAAAATAAACAAAATTCGTGTGAGTGAAATCATCAAAAAAAATTAATGGAGTATTTATCTATATTTTTTTACTTCAATCTCATCAAACCAAACACATCCATGTGTATAAACTCAAGAGGTTTATTTTTCTTAATATCCACCACCTTGAGACTCTTTTTAACTATCCTTACTTTATTAAATGTTTCACAAGAATTGAGTCATTGGTTATGTATCTTTATTAGCTTAGTTGTTATCAAAAATTACATCAGAGTATTTTTGGATTGTGTTTGTTGGCAAGGTTATTGAAGGGGATACCAAAGTTGCTTATAAAGTCGTGAAGAACTTATAACATAAAGGCTAAAGAATTTTTTAAATTAGTTAGATAAATTATATATATATGATAAAAATCATTACCCAATATAATGATTCATTCCAAAGTGTCTCTAATGTCAAATTAATATTCTATGGTTGAAGGAATGATTATTTCATGAGGGATGTGACCACACCAAAATGGACCTATGGAGGATTAAATCATAGTATAAATCATGTGAATATGAGGTTATGTAGGATTAACTCAAACTTATAGATAATTAGCTAATATCAAGTCATGATATAGTGAATTAGGTTGTGTTATGATCAGGCAATGTCTGAATAACCTACTCTGGTGGTTAGTATCACAAGGAGTGATTCTCACCATGAAGAGGATCCCATGAAAGTTAGGCTCTTAGATGTTTGGAGTTGTTTGATTATATATTTCATGGAATCTAGTATCAAGTCATGACATATCTTATGTGTGATAAAATAAAAACCATTAATGATTCAAGAATATTCAAAGGTGGATCATGTTACAGATAGTGTGGTTGCACTATAGAGAAGTTAGAGTGGATATCTGGTGTTCTATCCAGAAGTGGAGGAAATTCCATAGAAGGAGGCTTATATAATGCTGAGATAGTCAAAGTAGAACCCAAATGTTTTCTCCTTTACATTTTTTTTAGACTTCGGTCCATGGTTCTTAGAGGTTAAGTGTTTAATGTCATGATATTAGTGCTCTCACCATGATAAATTTGATTCAAGCATATTATCCAGAGTTCAAAGATCCTATCTTTTAGGAATCATAAGGAATATTTTCAAGGTTGAGTGTGACTCGGATTTAAAGGTCTAATTGGAAAAAAAATCACATTTTAATTAAGTAAAATTGTATATAAATTAGAGGGGTAACTTGGAGACTCTCTCATAAATGGAGATATATATTTATCAACAAAAAGAAGAAGGGGGAGATATTTTAAAGAATAGTTGTGATTCTACATCTATGCTGGAAAGTTAGAGAGGAGATAGAAGGTATATCCATGATTCTATCTCACTCGATATTTGAAGGTGGAGCTAATTTATACATTATTAATAGTGTAATATCATCCTTGGTTCATGATGATCAACACGGTTTCACTTGAAGAAAAAGTGATCCTTCTAAGTGATTTAGAGTAGTTATTTCTATAATTTTATTAGCTTTGGTAACCTATAGGTTAGTGATTCCATTATGAATTGTACAAAACAAGTATTTCTCTTATTAATTTTGTTCTATCAGTACATATCCATTATATACTCCTTGGATTATCCCGATTTGGGTGAACTAAGTAAAAAAATTATAGTTCCCCTCTTTATTTGATTTATCAATTTATATATATTATGAGGGAGAGAGTTTCTCTATCTAATGTTAGAATAAGATCATTGGTGAGCGTTTTTTAAAGAAGTCAACATACTTTGATTCGCCCCCAGGGTATTTACCTTTTTTTGGACCAACAGGTGGTATCAAAGCCAAAGGTTCTTGGTGGATATTTCCCTATTTAAATTCATTAATATTATAGATATCATCAACCATAATGGAATTATGATCTTCAGTGAAAATAATTTATAATTATGAAAGAATATTATTTAACACCATATCATATCTTGGATAATGGATTTTTATATGGCTTGTATACATGGGATTTTAGTCATTATGTAGTGCATATATTTATTGGAGAATTATTAAAGGGAGCTTGATGCCAACTTCAAAGGAATCAATATTCTAGGAGGATTGTTGTCTAATAAAATCTACATAAAGGTTTTTTCATGTAAATTTCCACATTCCATGTGGGAAAAACATATCATATTTATGAAGGTGATGCATGTTCGATTTGGTTCCTTTGAACAAAATTCTATATACTTTATGATAACTAATATTCATAGTTTTGAATATTAATAAAATCCTTATCATATAATGATTATTATTCTATGTAACATAGTATGTGATAATGTACTAAGAGTAGCTATCATGCTAAAAGGATATAGCAGTTCCCTGCTATGATGAGAACCCAAAAATTATATGACACTATTCTTAAATATATGTTATATATCCAAATGATATCATTTGAGGGACACAAATGATATATGCTATCAGGGGTGGAGACTCATAAAACTTTGAAAACTTTCTCATGGTGTACACCCTTGGTGATATCCAGTGTATGATATTATGAGAACGAGACCCGCTAGTAGGAAATCCACATTTATATGTGTCATTGGATGTTACTATATATGGAAGTATTTATCGATCCTTAGACTTTAATATTATTATTTATTAGTATTATAAGTTGTGTAATTTTATGTATTTATGAAAACTATTATGACATATGTTCACAATAAGGTAGGATATGTTGGGTGTGTCACGAGTAATATTGCATTAATGAGTACTGAGAAAAAGGATTTTTCAATTCTATTATTTAATGGAAGTTGATATCTTAGGCCTTTTGATGAAAATTATATAGACTAAATAAATCCATGTCCATGGTGTTCTATAGGCAAGTTTTATTTTCACAAAGTCAAAGAAAGATACATCAAGCACATAGGTTGATGGAATTGGCATGCAAGCTACTTAATTAGAGATATTGCGTTAAAGGGATTATATTACATAGAAAATGTCTGTATGCAGTATTATGTCATTGTGGCATTAACTTATTCCTCTATGGGTGCCTTGGCATGTTTCTAGATGCGAACCTTAGACTTTAGACTACTTCGCCTAATGCCACTGGGAAAGAGTCCTAGAGTGTCACACACTAAGTGTATCCAGAATCTCAGTTAAATAATATATTATTATTTATTATTTAACAAGTTGGATAAATATTATTCTCACACATGGTTTAATAATTATTCATTCATACTTGATCGTATATATTTTGACACCAGTTATTCGAAAGAATATTATGTGAGTGGAATATTCAATAAATATTTATTTTCTATTTAGTGAATATAATATTTATTTATTTGTTGGAGAATAATGTAGTGATATTAATTTATTAAATAAATATTCACTATTCAAGTTCTAATAAATATTTTTGAGGAATGGAGGACTGAGTTTTTAGGTCTAGTGGGAAATAATATATATTGAATATTATTTGATTAAATAATATTTAATTTAATTAATAAGATAAGTTCATGTATAGGAAATATTATTATTATTATTCTAATACAAGGGGATATGAAAGGGATTAAATAAATATTAAAGGGAACTTGTGAAAATATATATTTCTAAACCCTTGTAGCATTTAAACCTAATTATATTATTTTCTGATAGAGCTGATTTATTTTGTGTTGTGCACAATGAAAGCTGGAGAGAATCCTCTCAATCCATAAAGATATCCCTCTCCAAGAATGCTCTTAAGAATAGAGAGCGATCTTCCTCTACCTCCCACTTACGAGTCTAGAGAGATAAAGGAGAATTCTTTGGAAGTTATTCTCGAGGCAATCAAAGGTGAATGACGTAAGTGATAGGATCTTCTGTTCTAGCACCCAAAGATTCCTACAGTGATGTTCAAAGATTTTTGAAACATGTGTAGATCAACACTAGAGGGAATCTGCTCCTAATTAATAAAATGCAACGACTGTAAAGTGTATATCTGTTTTCATATCCATCAATAAATAAAGAATTTTTTCAAGGTAGTTCTTCAATAGATTAAATTAATTATAAATAATATGTTATGATCATGTGCTTGGTTTCGGCATTATGTCCCTTTTTTGTTTTCTTTGATTCAATTATTCTGATCATGGAATTCATCATCGTGTAATTCTCGGATTGATCATCAATCGTGACAAAAATAAAATTTGGTCATGACCCATTGCATGCTTCCACTACACCCAAAACCTACAAGTGGTATCAGATAGGTCATATAATTATTTATAATTATTTAAATATCATTTATTGATTTACACATTTTTTATTTAGTTTTCAATTCAAGTTTAATCATTATTTAAACTAGATTTTGAGATCTTATTCTTATTCTTTCATTTCTCATAGATCTAATATAATTGTTTAACTTTATAAACAAAATAAAATAGAAGAACTCATCTGGAGGTGATAAGGATTATGGATGAATAACACAAGAGTACATGTTTTGTAACTAGAGTTACATGTCATGTACTATTATTCAATGCATCGGGACTTAATTCAGAATTAATTTTAGTTGTGTGGATTGAATACACAAGTTGCATTAAATTTCTTACATTAGGTGTTGATAGGGATAGGCTAGCTCATGGTCATCCAGAGTGCACGTTGTGTAGCCCACGTACATGGCATGTAGTCCTTTAAGTCACAGGTGGGTTGTGCATTTTCATACACGGCCTATCTAACTGGTGACTATGTAACTCAAAGATCACATGTCGTGTATACCTTTTACATGTTGTGTGCTCCAATTTTTCTAAGGCATAGTTTACACACCGAGTCCCTAGCTGTGTGCCTCAGATAGATGTTGAGAGACATACATATCATGTAGCTTGCTTGTACACACTATGTACTTATACCAAATTATGCAGAATTAAAATTAATTTATTATATTGTGTATACCTTATCGACATATGCTTGTGTGTGGTCATTAAGTTGATAGTACACTTTATGGGATGGGTTTTAATATATATGTGTGTGTGTGTGTGTGTGTGTTTAATTAATTTCTGCGTAATGTTCGGATCTGCATACCATGTGTGAGTTGTATGACAGATATTACTCTATGTGCATTGAAGCATAACATGTTATAGAAAAATCATGCAATTCTTGTAATAATTAAGTTGATAGTACAAATCATGAAAGTATGTGATAATTCATGTATTCCATATGTCACAAGAGTAAATAGTATACGAGTATAATACGTTTTGGGTATATTTGGATGGTTATTCACTGTTTTTCCTAAAAGGTACATTAATGCACATAGTTAATTTCAAATAAATTTATTTAATTTGTTTAAAATTATAATGGATGATAATCTCAAGGAAATTTGGATGATAATTAAGATTAAAAAATTGATTAATTAAAGAAGATAATTAATTGATTCGAGCACAATTTATCTTAAATAAGAATGATTAAGAATTGAATGTTAGTTTTATTAAATGCGTAATTTTTTTCATGCATGGGGATGATCATTATAATAGACCATACCTTTGTATGTGATTGGTTTCATTTAATTTAGTATTAAATTAAATTTTTGGCATGCGTTCCTTCTCTCCTCTTATTATGTAAGGGTCTGCATGCCCGTGATTTCTTTTATGTAAACCCTTTTCCCTCCCCTATATGTGAGTTAAATCATATATAATGGATATAGATTTCAAGCTAGTGGAGGCAATTCAAGTTTGGATTTGAGGTGAAACCAATCCAAGAGAGATACATAGGTGGACAGGTGGAAAGCTGTAACATGAACCATAAATGGTTCAATGTGTTTTCCACCTAGGACAACAGTTAGTTTATCAACCTCTAGATAATTTAACTATTTGTAAAAGATCATGATCATACCACTTTATTATTTTATTTCTTTCAAGTTTCATGGTTATTTCATTATGGATGTTTTGTCTGAATTGTAACACCCCAAGAATTTAAAAATAGATTTATTATAGAATGCATGGATCACTGAGTCTCTACAAACACTACTTTTTTATAACCTAGGCATGTAAACATAAGTTTTTCACTTTTGTTATGTGAATTTTGAAAATCTGACATACATGGTTGTGATGAGTAAGTTATTTGGAGTTCGATAAGAAAAACTTAATTTTTGGTGAATAGTAACTTACCCTTATGAATAGTAGCATACCCTTATGAATAGTGATATAACCTAATGAATATTAACCTTACCTATGATAGTATATAAATAATATTCAAGTTAGAGTATGATGTACCTATGTTTTGTAATGAGTAAATAAATGTTTTAAAACTGTTTTTTTAGAATAAATTAGGATTTTAATTAAATATTAAATTAATAATATTTATAAAATTATTTTTGGAAAATGGAATTCATTTTTGGATTCTACACATCAAAAAATGGTTGGGGTGAATTTTTGGGATTTGTTTGAAATACTTGAATTTTTATGAATAGTGAAATACCATAATTTACAAAATAAGCTAAATACACTAATTATAGAGTCATGTATGATGTTCTACTGATGTAAGTCCAATTTATTCGGATTCACATGATAAAATTACTATTATTGGTCATATAATACCCGTTATTCCTTGTCTTTTGGAGAAATAATAAATTAATGAATATAAAATTGAGAAATCATCTCTCCCCTCCACTATAAAAACCCCTCATCACTCCCTCTTCTCTTCACTCCTATCAATCCTTGTGCCTTATCCACATTCTATCCAAATATCCTCCCAACCTCCTCTCCCATGTCTAGAAATCCTTGTTCTCCTAAAAATACCAAATCCTCTCCCTTAAAGAGGCTCTCAGGGAAGTTTGTTTCAAGATGTAAATTCCTCTTTTCAATTCTTTGTCTTTCCTTTCAAGTTTATTTGTTTTATTTTTATAGTATTACCTCTCCTTATCCAAATGTTGTGATGACTTCAGTACCTTACATGTACTGGAATTTTTTCATGACATTGGAATAAGTTATCATCATCTCTTCCTTTTACCTTCTTTTATACTAGTAGCAAGAACACCATCCGAGATGTGTCAATTTACCACATTCAAGGACAATGGGATTTCGATTTCTATTATCATTCTCAATTCTGGTCATGAAACCATTCTTGTTATCGTTGAACCAGATTATTATATATGTAATATACCCTATTTAAGGTTTCTTAATCCCTTTGTAAAAATGGTATTAATTTATAAATAAAAATGAGTTCGTTGTAATCAAAACCCACAAATTAACTGAAATAGATATCATTAAAGTTATATATAATAATTCATACCCATTCCATGTAATAAAATTATATAAATGACCAATAACACCTATATATGATCATAAATAATATTTGAATTCAATTCTAGAGATTTACATCCATTACACATGAACTCTTTTACTTAAGAACAAGTGAACCGATTATGAAAATAAAGAAAATAAACACTACGGAACAACAAAATTCAATATAATAACTTATCAAGAAGGGCATAAATGAACTAAAAATAATTATGATAAACTAAATAAATTTCTAATAGGTTCTTAAATATGTTATTAATAAGTCTAATTTCATATTCCAAGACCTTTAGTTCAAGAGAAGAACACATTCAGACTTAAGGTAAGGGGTTTCTTTATCTCACTTCCATTTTTGCGAGGTTTCCCGTATTCACTACTAATACTTGTGTATGGTGTATGTATAATTACCATTGATGTATAATATCATTAATATATTTATTTTAATTTTATTCAATATATCATTTTAATATTATTAATTTTGGGTCATACGAATCGATTGATTACAAAGTGGTAAGGGTTTTTCCATCCGAACTTCCATTTTCATTCAGGTTACTTTTATTGTCTATTAACTCAATGAAACTCTTGCGTATTATTTTTTAATCCTAAAAAATTATGTGTGTGGGTTATATATATGTTTACCAACCATATTATTTCCTTATTTTATGGATGTTTACACATTTTAAGAGGAACATTCAAAATTGTTTCCAAAATACAAACCAGATTCAAGGGATATTTTCAAATTCTTACCCATTTTCAAGTGTACTAAAAAATCTGTTTTAAGCCACCATTAGTTTTATAAAAACACTAATTTTATCATGAAAAAATTATATTGGATAATTTCTGGATTTAATAGAACAAATTTTCCTTTCAAATTTAAAATTCTCTTTAATACATTCCTTAAAATGCTCTAAAATGTTTTGTTTATAAAGAATCTTCTGAACTCTTTTTACATGATTTCACTTCAATGAGACATCATTTATGCCTAAAATATAATTTCAATATCCTATTATTTTATTTTATGGGATATTCTTGTTTAAAATATTATTTCATGGCAAATATAAATGATTTTCCAAAAGGAATCTTCTTTAAAAAGTAAAAAGGATTTTTCTCATCTCTCATTAACTTTTATAAGATATATGCCTTGTTAACCACTTATTTATTTATTGTGATGTATGTAATTACCTTTGTTATATCATATCAAGAGTCTCCTTTTTCTCATGATATTCTAAGGTATTATTATTTTAATGTTTCAGGGTGGTATGGGACACTTTGGAATGCTTAAGGATTATTTCCTCAAGAATTTTTCAGTGGTCTCATTTATAAATATATTAGTCTATGTAAAAATCATTTGTTGAATGTTGTACTTAATTGAGGTTTATATATTAAGATGTAATATAAAATATTTTATTGAAGTTTTTATGGTTATTCTGACTATGGATGTTCTATTTTGATATCATTCACCATATTATTCCGAATGGTTAGTGTTTATGTTCAATGATTGGGGAATGTTATTTATATTTCATATGTTTGTTTAAATATGAATGTATATGTTTATTATGTTCAACCCTTTCATATGAGGAATGAATTGGACATAGTAAGTGTTGGGTGGGTCCCTCTATAGCCCCTCGGTGCATTGGTAGGTCTCATGATACAAACTACGGTCTTGGCACAAGGTCTTGAAAAAATGATTATTTATGGTCTTGGAACGAGGCCTTAACGGTATGGTTATGTTGTCCCGCATTATGCATTCCCTCATTATGAAAATAGAATTTATGGTTCATGTGGTTATTTTACTAGTATAATACCCATGATTATGTTTATTTATGGCATTACTTACTCAACTCTTATTCCTACCATAATGTGTTCAAGTTTTTGTTAAAGTCGCGTGTTTTTATGTATTCAATATGCCTAATGTTTATGTTATGATATCTTCCACTGCATTTCTTACCCTTACTGAGCATTTGAACTCGACCCTTTTATTTGTTTTTCCTTCCCCAGGTTAAGAATAAGAGATCATTTATTGAGTTTTCAAGGATGCAATTTATTATCTTTTTTTATGTATCATATTTTGTTTCATTTCAAAATATAAAATGGGTTCCATGTATGTATCTAGTTTCTTCAATACTACTAAACTGATTAGTCCTTAAGGATTCTTATTCTTTGTTTATATACCAATGTAATCAAATAAGGCACCGATTCTGGGCAACTGGGTTCGGGTCCTTACTGCAATCACATGAATTAATGAATTGACAAGCATGCAATATAGAACTAAAATAAATTGGCTTTATGTGTAAATATTATATAAGACATGGTTAATCACTTAAGTAAATCCAATTAATATTATCAATAATTTGATAAATATAATAATTGAAAATTATGTATAAAATATAAAATACCTCAATCATATATTAACTCATTTTAGCCTTCCACTACTTCAGTTAAAATCGAATCATAGTTCAAAGTTCTTAACTAGCCAAAGTTGGGGTGCCTTCAATTATCGTAGAATTATAACATAAATTTTTGGGTTGACTTAACTTAACTTGCATCAAGGGTTAACTTCCAAATTAGTACTTGTTGTAACTGAGAGTCAAGGGTTGAGAAAATCCAATTTAAGGATTTTAGGGTTGGGGAGTCTGCTCAAAAGATCAAGGTACTGTGAGTTAATGCAGTTGGAATTTGGAATTCCTGCCTAAAACTATTCAAGCTACTTGACCAACAAAGGTTAGGGTAATGATTATATTTATATGGAACCTTTCCATAATAATTTCCAAGAAACAAGATATTATGAGTCCAATGGAGTGGGCTATTGGGTTTTGATAAAATATTAGGATATTAATAAATATATTATTTATTTATTTGTCTAAATTTTATCAGATAAAGAACTAAAATTATTCTCATCTTATTTGTAGAAACAAAAATAAAATGACTTCAAACATATCATTTTGATCCATACTTTAGAAGGACAACCTTATCACCAACACAAATTTCCAAGAGTGTAAAAGACACTTATGTGTTATCCTTCTCCATGAAATAAAATTGTATGTGATGGAAGAACCAATTCCTGATGAACCTGGAAATGAGGCTAGTGATGGAGAGTTATTTCTCTATGAAAAACATTTGAACAATGCTATAGATGTTTAGTGTTTAATTTTATAATCTATGACTTATGATCTTTTGAATCAACATGAGGAAATGGATCGATATAACATGATGTCTCACCGTTGAGATCTCTATCAGGAGAAAGAAATGCAATAGAGATACAAGATCTTCAATGCTTTGTTTGCAACTAAGCTTAGAGAGTATGATCCAAATTGGCCTCATGTATTCAATATTATTAGATACATTGAATTCTTAGAAATCTTAGAGATTAAATTATTAGATAAGTTTCATACAAATCTCATACTTTCATCACTACCCCAAACTTTCTCCAGTTTTATTATTAATTAACATATGAGAGATAATGAGAAGAGTTTTTTGGAACTTATTACTTTTATTTTCCAAGTGTATAAGGACATGGGTCATGATAAACCCATGGTCCTTATGGTGAATAAGAAAAGGAAGAATAAGGAAAAGGGTTCCAAGACTCATAACAAGTCTAAAATTCCCAAGCATCGTTCTTCTAAGAAGAGGAAGATCCAGAGGCAGGGTAAGGAAAAGCAGGTAGTATGTTTTGCATGTGGAAAACCAGAACACTGGAAGAGGAACTGCACCCAAGAGTAAGGGTAAGCTAAAGGTGTGTTCATTATCAAGTGTAATCTTTCAATATCTACACATTGGGTATTAGATATAGCTTGTGGTTCTCACATATATATACAAATGTAGGAACCAATTAGATTCCAAAATATTTCTAGAGGAGAGGTGGATTTGTGAGCTGTTAATTGTGGGAAAATGGTTACTCTAACCATTGGTGACTGACACCTTTAATTTACAATGGGAATTATTTTGGTTTTTAAATATTGTTATTATGTACCAATAATTTCCAAGAACATAATTTTTGTATCATTCCAAGATGCAGATGGGTTTAATTTCAATATTGGAAATAAAAGTTGTTTATTTTATTAAGATGACATATGTTATGGTATGGAACATTTAAATAATGGTATTTATGTATTGAATTATGAAAACCAATTATTGGAAATAGATAAATAATCATTTTCACACAACTCATATAACACCAAGCTATGGCATCATTGTCTTATCCATGTAAATGAGAATCATTTTACAAAGCTCTATCAAGATGGTTATTTAGACTTGTATGAGATAAAACCACATGAAATATGTCATGATTTTTTATAAAGAAAAATGACCAAATATCCATTTGATTGATATAGTGAAAGGTCCATAGAGATTCTAGGATTAGTACACACTATTGTGTGTGGGCCATTTCTAGTAGAAGCTAGAGGTGGGTATTCTTACTTCATAACTTTTACTGGTGACTTTAGTAGATATGGTTATGTCTACTTGATGAGGTATAAGTTCGATTCCTTTTAGAAATTTAAGGAATTAAAGAATGAAGTATAGAATCAAATTGTAAAGAATACAAAGAATATTTAATCAGATTAAAGTGGTGAATATCTTAACTAATAGTTTATCAAATTTCTATGGGAGTTTGGGATTCTATCTCAACTCACTCCACCTTACACACCACAGTTGAATGGTGTTAGTGAAAGGAGGAAACTTAACTTTTTAGATATGGTAAGGTTGATAATGAGTCATGTAGATCTTTCATTATCCTTTTGGGATATGCATTACAAACTACAATATATACATTAAACTGAGTACCAACTAAAGTGGTGAATGGAATTCCCTTCGAGTTATGGATTGGAAAGAAACATGTTTTGTCGCATACACTTGTATGGGGTTGTGAGGAATTTGTAAAGGCCTTATCATGAAAAAAACTAGCACCTCAGGGAATAAATTGTATCTTTATAGGGTATCCCAATGAAACAAAGGGATACTACCAATACAATCCCTCAAATAAGAAAGTTATTGTTTTGAGACAAGACAAATTTCTTGAGAGGGGGAACATCCTCAAAAAAGGATAGTGGGAGTAAGATTGACTTTGATGGAGTTGATGCTCAAGATACACAAGAGTTGGTATAGTAATAGGTTCCACAGGTCCCCATGGAAGAAGTAGTTCATGAAACACAAGTATTGCATAGGAGGAAAAGGGAGGTAAGAGAACCAGAGATATATTGCTTTCTAGTCATTGAATATGGTGACTCATTATTGGTTGACAATGATGAATATCTCTACTATAAAGAGGAAGTAGAGAGATCAGAAGTTGTAAGATGGAAAGAAGCCAAAAATTATTAAATGGACTCCATGTATCATAACCAAGTTTGGGTTCTGTTCAATGCGCCAGTTCAAGTAAATCTAGTAGGATGCAAATGGGTATTCAAGAGAAAACTGGACATGGAAGGTAAAGTAAATACCTATAAAGAAAGGCTGATGGATAAAGGGTTTAAAAAATATCAAGGAATTGACTACTATGATACCTTTTCACTAGTTTAAATGTTTAATTCTATCAGAATTATACTTTCTAGAGTATCTTACCATGAATATGAGATTAGGCATATGGATTCAAAACTGCATTACTTAATGGGAACCTTCAGGAAGATGTCTATATGACACAACCAGAAGGTTTTGTGACTCCAGGTGATGCCAAAAATATTTTCAAGTTGTATAGATCCATTTATTTATTGAATTAATCATCCAGGTCATGGAAAATTCAATTCAATAAAGCTATAAAAGAATTTAGTTTCATTAAGAACGAATGTGATCCATGTGTTTATAAGAGGTTTAGTGAAAATAAAGTCTTTATCCTAGTAGTATATGTTGATGAAATATTACTTATTGGAAATAATATACCAGTCTTACAGTCAGTTAAGGACTGGTTAAACAAATGTTTCTCTATAAAGGACTTAGGTGAAGCAGCCTATATTCTAGGGATCAAGATCATTCATGATAGATCCAATAGGTTTATTAGACTAAGTTAAAGTATATATATTGACCAGATACTAAAGAGATTTAGTATGGAAGAATCCAAGAGGGGATTAGTTCTAGTTTCACATGGTTTACATCTTTCTAAGAAAATGTGCCCTCGTACACAACAAGAGAAAGGGAGAATGAGTAAGATTCTATATGCTTCGGTGATAGGATCAATCATGTATTCCATGTTATATACTAGAATTGATGTTTTATATGAATTGATAATGGTAGGAATATATCAATTTGATCTAAGAAAATATAATTGGTATGTTGTTAAGGTTGTCCTTAAGTATTTGAGAATAATTGATGATATGTTCTTGATGTATGGAGGATATAAGGAGTTCGTCATCGGGAGTTATACTGATGCTATTTTTTAGATATATCATAATGATCTGAAGTCATGGTCAGGATATGTTTTCTATCTCAGTGGAGGAGCTATGAGTTGGAAGAGTTCAAAGAATCTAGTTTTTGCTAATTCTACAGTAGAATCTGAGTATATAGTGGATTATGATAAATCCAAAGAATCCATTTGGATATGAAACTTTTTCTAGGATCTTGATGTGGTACCTAGTAGTAAATAACTCATCACATTGTATTGTGATAATAATACAGTGGTGGATCTTGAAAAATAGCCATGGTCACACCAAGGAAAAAAGAATATACTTTGTAAGTATCACATCTTGAGGGATTTTTATCAGAGGGGTGAAGTTACAGTAAGCAGAGTACCCACAGAATAGAACATAGAGGACCCCTTTACTAAAATCCTATCTCAATATAAGTATGAGTATCATGTGAGAGCTAGAGGACTGAAGATTTTTAGTAGTTGGATCTAGTTCAAGTGGGAGTCTGTTGGAGTTGGTGCTTGTGAACTAACTTATGTTTACTTTATGATAACCTGTATTCATATTTTTGAATATTAATAAACTCCTTATCACATAATGATTTTTATTCGGTGTAAAATAGTATGTGATAATGTCCTAAGAGTAGTTTTCATGCTAAAAGGTCGTAGCAATTCCCCATTATGATGAGAACCAATAAGTGCTACGACACTATTCTTAAATATATGTTCTATATTAAGATGATATAATTTCAGGGAAATAAATGATACAGGTTATCAGGAGTGGAGACTCATAGGACTTTGAGGAACCTTCTCATGGTGCACGCCCTTGGTAATATCTAGTGTAGTATATTATGAGAATGAGACCCTCCAGTAGAAAATCCACATTTATATGTGTCATTAGATGTTCCTATATGCAGATGTGTGTACTAATCCTTAGACATTAAGATTATTATTGATGAGTATTATAAGTCGCGTACTTGGATGTTTTCACAAAAACCATGATGACATATATTCGCGGTGAGGTAGGATATGTTGGGTGCGTCATGATTAATATTTCATTAATGAGTAATGTGAGAAAGGATTTTTCCCATATGTTCTTTAATGGAAGTTGATATCTCAATCCCTTTGATGGAAATGATGTAGCTTAAATAAATCCATTCCCATGGTGTTATATAGGAAATTTTTATTTTCATAAAGTCAAAGAAAGAGACATCAGTCACATAGGTTGATGGCACCAGCATGCAATCTGCTTGATTAGAGATATCGTGTTAAAAGGATTATATTACATAGTAAGCATATGTGTGAGGTATTATGTCATTACAGTGTTAACTTATTTCTCTATGGGTATCTTGGTATCTTTATAGATGTTAACCTTATACTTTAGGCTGTTTTTCCTAATGCCACTGAGAAATATTCCTGGAGGGTCACACACTAAGTGTATCTAGAATCTTAGTTAAATAATATATTATTATTTATTATTTAACAAGTTGAATAAATATCATTCCCACTCATGGTTTAATTATTATTCATGTATTGCATATATTTCATCACCAGTTATTCAAGAGAATATTATGTGAGTAGAATATTTAATAAATATTTATTTTCTATTCAATGAATATAATATTTATTTATTTATTGGAGAATAATGAAGTGATGTTTATTTATTAAATAAATAGTCATTATTCAAGACTTGATAAATATTATGAAGGAATGGAGGACCGAGTTATTAGGTCCAATGATAAATAATATATATTAAATAATATTTTATTAAATAATATTTAATTTAATTCACAAGTTAAGCATATTTTGAGGAAATATTATTATCATTATTATTTTAAGACATGGGATTACACAAGGGATTAAATAAATATTAAAGGGAACTTGTGAAAATATTTATTTCTAAACCCTAGTGTTATTTAAACCCAATTATATTATTTTATTAAACAACCAATTCATTTTGTGTTGTGTATAAAAACAGCTGAAGAGAATCCTCTCAATACCTAGAGAGATCCCTCTCCAAGAATGCTCTTAATAACAGAGAGCGATATTCCTCCACCTCCCACTCTCAAGTTTAGAGAGATCAACAAGAACATTTTGGAATTAATTATTGAGGATATAAAAGGTGAATTATGAAAGTGATAGGATCTATCATGCTAGCACCCAAAGATTCATGTGGATACATTTAGAGATGTGTGGAACATGTGTGGATCATCGCTAGATGGAATATTCTCTTGATTCCTACAACACAACGATCGTACAACGTAGACCTATTCTCAGATCCATCAATGAAGAAATAATTCATGAAAGGTTATTTTTTAATTTATTAAATTAATTATAAATAATATGTGATGATCTTGTGATTAGTTATGATGTTTTATCCCTTGTTGTTTTCTTCGATTCAATTCTGTTGATCATGGCGTTCATTATCATGTAGATCTCAGATTGATCATCGATCATGAAAAAAATCAAAGTTGGGAACAACCCATCACATGATTCTATTGTGCCTAGAACCTACAATACCAAGGTACGTGTAACTAATTTTCAAGTTCTATGGTACAAGTACAACGAATTAAGGATGAAGTTGAATGAATTATTTGATGTATTCTTCGATCAGGTGGACATTATTATGGAGTACATGCATGGAATCAGAGAACCCCTTGACAATATAAAAATCATTAAGAGGGTCTTAAGAAGATTACCATCATGTTTAAACATGAAGGTATCAGTGCTAGAAAGAAAATCCCTAAAAGGCCATAAGTGAGAAACAAATATACACAATAATGAACCATGAATCTAGTGTTATTATTATATAAATATGGGTCAGACATGGTATGTATGTTCCATATAAAAGTGGAATTTCAAGGAATAAGAACAATAAAAATAGACATTTATAAATTCTTAAACTTGATATTTTTTATTGGAAATTGTTTTTGGTGTGAAGGTTATGGATGCAAAGTCATGAATTGGTCATCAAAGGTATAAATATATGTTCCAAAGGAGACCCAAAAAGGAATATCTCAATAACCAAAAACATAATAAAGTAGACTAAAAAATCATTATCAATTTTCAACCTTGTAAGGTTTATCCAATAGAACCAGATGTGAATAAGTCTTATTCACCACCAAAGTAAGTATGGTGATGAACATGGATATATAAATAAAAAATCTGAGAAGGATAATGTAACTAAAATTTCTTTGAGGGAAATGGATTATGATGGAGTGAGGATACTTGATAGTGGATGCACTTACTATATGATAAGAAATAAATATCTTGTCATGGGAATCAAGTATGACACATATAGTATCATTCATTTTGAATATGATGAAGGTTTTAAGATAATTATCTAAATAAAATAAAAAATCAGAGGCAGATACTTGAGTTACACAAATTTCTTTGTGGTTTAAGGCCTTGGTTATAATTTTCTAAGGGCAAGTCATTCATATGACTTGGGGCATGCAGTCAATTTCAAAAAGAAGATGTGAATTATCAAAGAAATATATGTTATAATTGTGAATCAAGGAATGAACACAAAGGGGAATGTATTCCTCATTAGAGGATAAAAATACATGTCTTATAACCAAGGAATAAGAAAACTAGATGTGGCATAAAATGCATGGCTACTTAATTCAAAATTCCTTAAAATATTTTGTGAAGAATGAAGGATCCCATGATATCCCTAAAATTTCATATGATTGTGCTCACATGTGTGATACTTATCAAAAGGAAAGGATCATTCAAAATACTTACAATACAAAAGAAAATAAATCAATGAGATTTTATAAGTTGGTTCACATTGATGTGTGCGGGCCAATGTCACCCAAATCCACGGATTAAAAATTCACCTATATTTTATTCATAAGAAATTACACTAGAATATCATGGTTGATGGTGATATCTCACAAATAAAAAGTGTCCAAGTGCATTACACATTATCAAATATTAGAAAAGAAGATATATGGGATGAAAATTTTGAAATTATGGACTGATAATGGAATAGAATTCACTAATAATCTGGAAGAATAATATCATGAGAATCACGGGATAAGGCACCAAGTTTCATTGTTGCAGACTCCTTAACAAAATAGTGTCATTAAGGGGAGGAATCATATTATTAACAACATGGCCCAAACAATTATCATTGAGAAAGATCTATCAAACATTCTTTGAAAATAATTAGTATTTACATCATTATATATATCAAATAGGGTTTTTTATGTCCAAATAAATATAATACTCATTATGAGATGTGGTATGGGAAGAATCCGTCATTGAAATACTTTTGAATTTCCAAAAGTAAGTATTTTATTCAAAAAAAGTCAAAAATCACAAATTTTAAGCTTGTGAGGATGGAGGTATTTCTCTTAGCTACTCATCCAAAAGAAAGGCATACAAATTCTACAATAAAAGTTTTGTAAAATTCATTTAAATACAAAACATAATTGTTATAGAAAATGGGAATAATTCTCAATATAGTGAGAAATTTCCATAGAACAATAGCGATGAAATTATAGAGTAAATTGATGATGAAGTGAGAATCCTAGGGGAGAACATAGGGTTCAATTGGATTTAGAATAAGACATTGATTATGAGGGAATCAAGGATAGTCCAACCACTGCAAAGAAGGTGATAAGTAGGGTTAAAATCAATGAAGAAAATATTAGTGGTGATTTAATAACTCTAGTGAAAATATAGAGGATTAAGACTATAAAAAACATTATTCATATCTTAAGTGGAGATAAATAATTTTGAGGAGGATTTTAAAAATGACACTTAGGTCAAAGTGATACATGAAGATCTTGATAAAATTGAGAAGATTCAAATGCGGGAAGTTGTTTAGAGGCATGAAGATAAAAATAATATCAGAACCAAGTGAGTGTTCAGTAAAAAAACTCAATTAAATTGAAAATTTGATTCAAAAAAATCACTACTTGGGTCCAATAATATCTCTAAATTTAAGGGACTTATATTGATGAGACATTTCCCCCCATAGCCTGGTTGGAAACTATTCTATTGTTCTTGGAAATGGTGGTGAAAATAAAATTTTAGGTGTAGTAAATGGATATCAAATCATCATTCCTTAGTGATTTCCTTGAGTAATATGTGTGCATAAAATAACCATATGGTTTATTATTGATGAAGATGACAACGGTATGTTATCTGAAGAAGGAATTGTATGGGATGAAGTAAGAACCAAGGGCATGGTATTATAATCTTGATCAACACTTTATAAATCTTTGATTCTTGTGAGATGGAGTTGATTAAAATATCTACATCAAGGAGGATAATGATAAAATGATTTTGGTGGTCATTTATGTGGATGATGTAATTTTTAAAGGATCAGATTAATCACAGTGTAATTTGTTTGTTGAATTCAGAAGGTATGGGTTTGATACGTACTTGATTGGTGACTTAACATTTTTCCTTAGTTCATAGGTTACACAAAGAAGGTGTGACACATTTATTTCTCAATCAAAATATTTCAAATAGATACTCAAGAGGTTTGGAATGAAGGATTCCAAGGTGATGAAAACACTGACTGTAATGAACCGGCCCAGGTCAACCAAAAACATCACCCGAACTAGTTTACAATAAGGCCTCAATCATGCCTCCTCATATTATAGAGACTGATAACTAGTGATGAGGGAATAAAATTATATAGTGAGGAGAATATTCCCTTATATCAGAGTGAAATAACAATAGAAATAAACTAAACATGTAAGCATAGATGAACATCATAGTGCACATAAATAAATTACTTCAATAACTATAAATAATGTAAAGGTACATGAAAACTCAAGGAAAAGCATACAAACATTGGTTACCTACTAGGTTGACCAAATAAAAAATAAAATATAAGTAAAATAAATACACAAGAATCTATTAGAGTTGGTTTCTTAGGACCAGCTAATTATACATTGATTACATGTATATTAGATGTATTGAATATTAATTTAATGTCTTATTACATAGTGTTATTCTACATGGATTCAATTTAATAATGTCCTATAGTATTTTTTGCATTAATAAGGTCATAGAAGTTCCCTGTTATGATGAGAACCTTGAAGTGTAATGAAAATATTCTTAATATAGTTTTATAGTTGGATAACATATTGTGATGGGATGCATGGTATTTAGACTGTTAGGTGAGAGTGATCATAAGAGGATGAATCTTCTTCTCATAAATTTTTCACTTGGTAATCTCCAAGATATGAGATTACAAGAATAGACCCATTGGTAATAATTCTTCATGTTTTGGTGTCATTGGATATTCCTATCTACAAACATGTGTAATTGTGCTTAGACTTTAATATTATCATTAATGCATGTTATGGATCATGCACTTATATTTATTGATGAAAACGTCCATGCCATATATTGGTGGGAAGTAGGGTACATTGGGTGCATCATGATTAACATGTCATTAATGGATAAGTCATGGAAGGATTTGTCCCTTTCATCTTTATGGAAGCTGATATCTCGGCTCTTTGATTGGAATATAGTTACCGCCCTAAATTTCATGGTTATAGTGTAATGATGTGTTTATTTCAGATAGTCAAAGGAATACATATCAAGAATATAGGTTGGTGACACATATGTACAACCTTCTTGATGAGAAATTATGACAAAGGGATCATATTACATAGTGAGCATTTATATGTAGTTGTCAACGTTCCAACATTAAGTTATTTTTCTAGGGTTCCTTGACCCATTACAAGATAGTAATCTTGAAATTTAGGCAATCCCATCAAATTCCAATGAGAAATAATCCTAGAGGGTCACATAGTAAGTGTTTCCATTTATCTCAATTAAATTCTATTCGAATTTAATTAATGGAATAAATATTATTCTCAAGACTGGGGAATAATTTTATTCAAGTTATGTTGGTCACATAAATTAAATAAATATTTATTCAAGAGCATGTGAATTAAAATACATTTATTTATTTTATTGAATATTTAATAAATATTTATTCTCTACTATTTGAATGAAATATTTTTTTATGAATAACATATTATTCAAACGTTCAATAAATACAAGAGGAATTTGAATGGACCAAGACTGTGTCTGGAAAAAAATATTAATTAACAATCCAATTAAATAATATTTGTTTTTTCTCAAGTTTACACACACCAAAAAATAATAATATTATCATTATTATTATGAGTCATGGGTTTTATTAACAATAATAAATGTTATTTAATGTCCAGCATGAAATTAAATAATATTTTAACCTAAATCCTAACTCTATAAATAAACGGATATGTTTATTGTATAGATAATCCAAAAATTGAGATTAGAGAATTGTTGTGCACAACGAATTTTATCTCAGCTCCTCCTTCTCTCTCCCACACAAGAATGAGAAGTGAAAGAGATACTTCATCAAGACTGAATAATGGGTGATAAAGTATGAAAAATGCAAGACATTTGACTCATTGAGCTAGCACCTGGAGATCGAGTGGTGTTTCTTGGAGATCATAAGAGCATGTGTGGATCATTCCTAGAGGTATTCTATCCCTAGATCATCATAATGCAACAAAGGTTATCTGAAAGGGTCTTTTCAGATGATCTATATTCACTAATAAAGAAAGTTCCTAATCCTAGGTATTTTATTTCCTCAAATATTAAATAATTTAATTATAAATTTGATATGTAAGATCCTCTCTCTTGGTTTCAAGTAATTATTATTAAAAAAAATTAATATATCTCTCACCACTACACACTTCTGCTATGCCTAGAACCAACAGGTTGTATCAGAGAATTCATGTTTAAATTTATAATTATTTATTTTATTGTTGGTCTGTATTCAATGTAGTTATAAATTCATTTCATGATATTCATTCTTTAATTTGATTTAAATTAACATGTTATCCACATATTAATCATGTTGTTTCAATGTTTCATTTTCTTAAAGGTTTAAGAACAGATGAAGAACAATTAAAGATTCCATTAGAAAGTGCCAAATATTTGGTCGGTAAAACTGGGTTACATGATGTGTAGCTAGAGAACACACTGTGTACCCATGCACATTATAACCGGATGCATTGAGCAGTTAATTACACATGGTACATTTATTACACACTTTGTGTTGATTGGGCCAACATGGCACATGAAAAGTGGATACATGGAATGTAGCTGACCGGTACACATCATGTAGTATGGCCAAGTTAACATGTCGAAGCCCCAGTCATATGACTCACATACACAGTAACCAAGGTACATAGCATGTAGTTGGAATGTACACACCATGTAGTTTCCCATTAAATTATAGACTTAAAAATTTACATTAAATTAAAATTTTCATCATTAAAATCTTATTTTATTAATTGAAACACCAATGTGTGTTTGAAAATTTATTAATGGTTTTAAATCGTATTAAATTATCAATTAATTTATTATAGTTAATATGTCATTATTGGTTTTTCTATTTATTTTCCATGAATTCAATAAATGTTGGGTATCTCTAATTAATTTTGGATGATCATTAAGATGAAAGGGAATTGATTAATTAATTAATTAATTAATGAAATAGAATTCATCTTAAATAATAAATAACAAATAAATAAATGAATTATAGCCAATTAATTTTGTGTAATTGTTTCATTTATCACTATTCATGGGCTTGATTAAGACCAGTGTATGCGTTGGATGTTTTAATTTAATTTATTTCATGAGTTTTCAATTATTTATTATTAAATTAAATACGATGGTCTGTATGTTATCCCTCCCTCCGTTATAATGTAGGACCTGCATGTCCAAGGATATTTATGTAATCCCATTTTAACCAATCATTTGGTTACCCTCACCTGTATGTGAGTCATAAATACATTTAATTAATTGAGTATCCTAAGGAATATGGAGGTGGTTTAAGATGGAACCATTATGATTCCAACTCAGGTGATACACAGGTGGACAAATGGAATGCTATAACTCGTGCCAAGACTGAAAAAATGAGTTATTTCCTGTAGGTCATAGGTTGATTTAATTTCCACTCATTAAATCAACCATTAGATAAATCTCATGAATGGATCATTTAATTATTGATTTATTTATTTATATGCAGTTATTTATTTTAAGGATGCAAGGTTATGGTCACATAAATAAATGAATTAATGTTCAAATACATAATTTAAATAAATTTAGTATGCATAAATGTTTTATCCAGCATGGTTAATTAATTAAGTAACATCCACTTAATATTAACAATACATGTAAAGGATAAAATAAGATAAAATTTATGCATAATAAATTAAATAAATGAATTATAAATAAATGTTTTATCCAACATGGTTAATTAATTAACATCCACTTAATATTAACAAGACATTTAAAGGATAAAAAAAGATAAAATTTATTCATAATTAATTAAAATCCCTCAACCTAATATTAAGTCAGAATGAGCCTTTTGTTACTTGATTAGGAACAAAAATTAATAGAAATAAGTATTTGATCAACCCTTTTTGGGAAACTTGATTTTATAAGGGGATTTATTATGAAATTTTTGGTTTTAATTAAAGATTTTACATCAATAGGATCATCCCTTGCTAGAATTGGTGTAATTTGGAGGAAATTGTTGAGGAAATCCAAGTCAGGATTTTAGGATTGGGGAATCCACTCAATGGATCAAGGAGCAACAATCCTAAAATTGTAAAAGACTTGCCTACCTAAATATATTTAAGTATCTTGACCAACCCTTGTTGGGGTTATGAGAAGGGGAATATGGATCCTTTCCACTATAATGTTGAAGCAATAATACATTCTAAGTCTAATGGTCAGGGCTATTGGGACTTGATAAAATAGTGGGAGATTTAATAAAATTAATTTATTTATTATTTCTCATATAATTTGTAATCAATAAAAGGTAATAATTATCAGTGATTTTTAATTGTATAAGAAAATGGAAAGCTCATCATCCACATTATCCCTACATTTAATATTGGATAAATATAACCTCCTAACTGGCAATAACTTCCAAGAATGGTACAGATGCCTTTAGGTTGTTCTATGCCATGAACGGAAATCTTATGTGCTAGAATCCTCAATGTCTGATCTTCCTGCAAAGGAGGTGAGTGAAAAAGAGTTACTTGTCTATGAAATATATTTGAGTGATGTTATCAATGCTCAATATTTGATGATTTTATCAATGTCTAGTGAACTCATGAAGTCTCATGAAAACATGGAAGCATATAGTATGATTGATCACCTTGTTGGTATTTACCAGGAGAGAGCTAGACTGGAATGGTTTGAAATTTCGAAAGTTCTCTTTTAGAGTAAGATTGGAGAGGGTACCCTATTTGGGCCTTATATAGTCAATATTATAGGCTGAATTAAGTGTCTATATATTCTAGGGTTTAAACTCCCCAAAGAACTAGGAACCTATCTTATTCTAGAATCACTCCCTCAGATATTCTCCAGATTTGTTGTGAATTTTAATATAAACAACATTGAGAAGTCTCTTCTAGATCTTATCACTCTTCTTTACCAAGTATACAAGGATACGAAGTGAGGAAATCATATTATCCTTATGGTTAAAAAAATGGAAATGGAAAGGAAAGAGATTTAGGCCTTCTTCATGACCTTCCAAGAATAGGAAGATATAGGGGAAAGAAAGGGAAAAGGATGTTTTATGTTTCACGTGTGGAAATAAGGGCCACTGGAAGAAACACTTCACCCAGCCAAAGAAGCAAGGAGAAGATTCAGGTGTGTTTGTTATCGATTATAATTTATTTGTTTCTAAAAATTGGGTATTAGATATAGCTTGTGGTGCTCATATATGTATTCAAATGTAGGAACTAAGTAGATTCAGAAAGATTGACTAAGGGGAGGTAGATCTATTAGCATCCAACAAAGCTAAACTTGTTGTTTTAGCTATTAGGGACTACCACATCACATTGGTGACCTGAATGATCTTGGTTTTTAAAGTTTGTTATTATGTTCCATATATTACAAAAAAAATATTTCTATTTCCAGACTTGATACGGATGGATTTATTTTCAAATTTAGGAATAAATGTTTCTTATTTTATAAATATAGAATTTTTTATAGTGAGGAACATTTAAATAATGGTATTTATGTGTTGGATTACATGAACCAAGTAATGGAAATTGATAATAATATTTTTCAGGTGACTCATTCCACACCCAACTTTGGAATCACTGGATACGCCATGTAAACAAAAATTGCTTTACTAAATTACATCAAGATGGATATTTAGATTCTTTTTAACAAAAATCACTTGGTGTATGTCAGACATGTTTACATGGAAAAATGAACAAAGCCCTATTTAGTGGGAAAAGTGAAGGGGTTAAAGATCTTATTTAATTAGTTCATACCAATGTGTGTGGACCATTTTTTATTGAATAAAAGGTTGGATACTCATACTTCATAATTTTTAATGATGATTTTAGAAGATATGGATATGTCTACTTAATAAGGTATAAGTTGTATTATTTTGATAAATTCAATGAATATAATAATGAAGTTTAGAACTATATTGGTAAGAAGATTAGGAAACTTCATTTAGACTATGGTGGAGAATATATTAATCAAGACTTCATTGATTACTTACAGGGTTTTGGGATCTTATCCCAACTCACTCCTCCTTACACACCTTAGTGGAATGGTGTAAGAGAAAGGAGGAACCGAACCATGTTTGACATAATGTGATCAATGATGAGTTATGCGAGTCTTTCATTATCCTTTTGGTTTTACGTGTTACAAACAACAGCACATATACTAAACCAAGTACCAAATAAATTGATAAATGGTATTCCATATGAATTTTGGAGTATAAGAAAATCCATGTTATCAAATTTACATGTGTGGGGAAGCAAATATTTTTTTAAGGCCTATTCAGGTAACAAACTTACACCCTGAGGCATAAAGTGTACCTTTATAGGATACCCCAAGGAAATAAGGGGATATTACCTATATGACCACTCGGACAAAAAATTTGTGGTGGAAATACATGTCATATTCCTTGAGAGGGAGCACATCTATAAAAGAGATAGTAGGAGTGAGATAGACTTTAATGAAGTCGAGCCTCAAAGCACATAAGAGTTAGTATAGGAACAGATTCCACAAAGACCCATGGAAGAAGAAATGGTTATAGAGATACAAGTACTACATATGAGTATAAGTGGGGTTATAGAACTAGAATTTTATGGTTTTTTAGTCACCAAGGATGGTGACTCATTATTAGTTGGTAATAATGATCTTATAACCTACAAGGAAGTAGTAAGTGGCACATAAGTTTTTCAAGTGGAAAGAAGCAATAATTCTGAAATGGATTCCATATACCAAAACCAATTCTAGATTTTGGTATAACCACCAATAGAAATAAATCCCATTAGTTGAAAATGGGTATTCAAGAAGAAACAAAACATTGAAGGATAAGTTAGTACCTATAAGGCGTGAATGCTTGAAAATGGGTTTAAACAACATCAAGGCATTGAATATAATGAAACCTTTTACCAGTTTCAATGTTGAAATCCATCAGAATTCTAATTTCCATTTCGTCTTACCATGACTATGAGATTTGGAAAATGGATATCAAAACATCATTCCTTAATGGGAACTTTTAGGAAGATGTCTATATGATACAACCCAAAGGGTTTGTTCCAAAGGATGCCAATAAGATATGCAAATTTAAAAAATACATTTATAGATTAAATCAAGCATCTCAATCATGGAAAATTAATTTTGATGAATCCATAATGGAATTTGGTTTCACAAAGAAAGAGTGTGAGCCTTGTATCTAGAAATGGTTAAGTAGGAGCACATTCATTTTCTTAATAGTATATGTTGATGACATATTACTCATTGGAAATGAAATATCAGTCTTATAGTCTATTAAGACATGGTTGAATAAATGTTTCTCTATGAAGGACTTGGGAGAAGTAGAATATATTTTTTGGGATCAATATCCATTGTGATAGATCCCAGAGACTACTCAGCCTAAGTCAAAGTACATACATTAACAAGATACTGAAGAAATTCAATATGAAACAATCCAAGAGGGGATTATTGCCAGTGTCACATTGAATTTATCTTTCTAAGAAAATGTTTCCTTAGACACGTGAGGAAAGAAACATAATTGAAATGATTCCATGCATATCAGAAATTGGTTCATTCATTTATGTTATACTATGTACTAGGATAGATGTTGCCTATATATTGAGTATCATAGGTAGATATCAAGATAATACAGCTGATCACAATTGGATGGAAGTCAAGACTATCCTTAATTATATGAGGAGTACTAAGGATATGTTCTTGGTATATGGATGAGATGAGGGACTAGTCATCATAGGATATGCATATGGTAGTCTCTAAACTGATCAAGATGAAATGAATTCACAAATGGGATGCAACTTCACTTTGAATGGAGCTGATGTGAGAAGGAAGAGCTCAAAGCAGGATATGGTCACATATTATATATTAGATTTTGAGTATATTTTGGATTATAAGGTAGCTAAGGAAGTAGTATGGAAGTTTAACTTCATCCAAGATCTTGATGTGGTACCTAGCAGTAAATATCCTATCAGACTCTATTTTGATAATACTATAGTAGTGGATCTCATAAAAGAGCCAAGGTCACATCAACAAATGAAGCACATACTTTATAAGTATCATCTCTTGAGGGATTTTTCATAGATAGGTGAGGTTTCAGTGAGTAGTATTTCCATATAATACAACATGGTGGAACCTTTTACTAAAGCCTTGACTCAACAAAAACATGATTTTCATGTGAGGTCAAGTGGACTAAAAGTTTTAGGAAGTTATCTCTAGTCCAAGTGGGAGTTTGTTAGAGTTGGTTTCCTAGGACCAAATGATTATACTTTGATTACATGTATATTCGGTGTATTGAATATTAATTTAATGTCTTATTACATATTGTTCATTATTTCTACATGGATTTAATTTAATAATGTTCTAGAGTATTTGTCACATTGATAAGGTCATAGAAACTCCCCGTTGTAATGATAACCTTGAAGTGCTATGACAATATTACTAATATAGTTTTGCAGTTGGATAACATACTATGATGGGACACATAGTATTTAGACCGTTAGGTATGAGTGATCATAAGTGAATGAGTCTTCTTTTCATGAAGTTCGCAATTGGTAATCTCCAATATGGTAGATTATGAGAACATACCTATTGGTAGGAATTCCCCATGGTTTGGTATCATTGGATATTCCTATCTACAAGCATGTGTAATGGTTCTTAGACTTTAAGATTACTATTAATACATTTCATGACCTGAGCGCTTAGATTTACTGACGAAAACCACCATGCCATATGTTGGTAGTAATTAGGGTATGATGGGTGTGTCATGATTGACATATAATTAATGGATAAGTTGAGGAAGGATTTTTCACCTTCCATCTTTATGTAAGCTGATATCTCATCCTTTTTATTAGAATATAATTGTCTCCCTAAATTCTATGTACTTGGTGTAATAATGTGTTTATTTCAGATAGTCAAAGAAAGACATATGAATCATATAGGTTAGTGACATAGATGTGCAACTTTATTGATGATATATTGTGAAAAATGGGTTATATTACATAGTAAGCGTTCATATGTGGTTGTCGATTTTGTGACATTAAGTTTTTTCTCTTGAGCGCCTTGAACCATTTCTAGACAGTAGTCTTAGACTTAGGAAAGTCCGCATAATGTCAATGAAAAAGAATCCTAGAGGGTCACACACTAAGTACTTCCATTGATCTTGATTAAATTCTATTTGAATTTAATTAATGTAATAAATATTATTCTCAAGACCAAGGAATAATTTTATTCATGTTATATTGATCGCATAAAATAAATAAATATTTATTCATCAGTATGTAAATAAAAATATATTTATTTATTTTGTTAAATGTTTAATAAATATTTATTCATTGGTATGTGAAAGAAATATTTTTTTATGAATAAAATTTTATTAGGATGTTCAATAAATTCAAGAGAAGTTTTAATAAACCAATACCATGTCTGGTGACAAATATTAATTGATAAGTCAGTTAAATAATATTTTTTATTGTTCAAGTTGGTGCACATCAGAAAATAATAATATTATCATTATTATTACGATTCATGGGGTTTATTAATGGTGTAAAATTTCATTTAATGGTCAAAATGTAATTAAATAATATTTTAAACTAAATACTAACTCTATAAATAGATGGATATTTCTATTGTGTTAGGCATCCAAAAATTGAGAATAGAGAATTGTTTCACACAATTAATTCTATCCCGACTCCTCCTTGTGTCTCCCTCTCAAGAACGAGAAGAGTAAGAGAGATTTATTAAATAATGAATAATGAATGATCCTGAACAAACAACACAAGATATTCAACTCACCATTCTATTACTCAAATATTGAGTGGTGTTTCTCGGAGATCATAGGAGCATGTGTGGATCACTGATAGAGGGATTCTATCTTTGGATCCTCATAAATAAAATGAAGGTGATCTAAAATGGTCTTTTCAAATGATTAACATTCACCAATGAAGAAATTTCTTAAGCCCAAGTATTTTATTTCTTCAAATATTAAATAAATTAATTATAAATTTGACGTGCAAGATCCTCGCTCTTGGTTTTGGGGAACAATTATTAAAAGAAATTTTAATATATCACCCACTACAACATGATTATGTTGCACCCAAAACCAATAGGATCTACTATTACTCTGAGCCGAACTGCATACCCGGACTCCGTGACTGATGAACACTCCAACACGAAACTCATACTCCGCATGAGTGGCTCTAATCGAATGTGCAACACTAGGCCTCTACCCAATCCACCACATCATGCTCGACCTAAAATCAGATATGATGTCTACACATACACAGAGGTGAATGTGTAGGGGGTAAGAAACAAATCTTAGTATGTCACCCCCAATGGTGGTCCTAACATCTACTATCATAACAAGTGCATGAAACATGCATCATGTCTAGCCTAGACGAATGTGACTACCAGTATAAAAGATAAAAAAATATAGAAAAGGGAAAAATGGATAAAAAAAGGACAAAAAAACTTTGAGTTCTAGCCTAACACCTATTGGTAAATCTATCCTCTCTCTGGCCCAGGATAGAGGAATTGAGAAGCATAGCTCACAAAGACAAAACATCAAGAATGCACACATAATCAAGAAAGAGATCCAAATTTCAACGCAAGGATATACACACATGCCAGATCCTAGGATACCATCATAGGTGTCAAAATATTGAAATGAATATACTGGGAACTAAGAATCCAATGGAACAATCTGAACTAGTTTTCAGGACTCCTTATCAACCTCAAGGTATACTACTATTCCCAAAAGTCCTATAGAACATGATGGGTGAAAAAACCTACCAGCGCATCACCAGGCTACCTGAGCAGGCCCCAAACTATAAGTTGGGCCCATGGAGCATAATAGCCTATATAGTCTACTAAACCTAGAAACAGGATAATAAATATAAACTAAGGTGGTTGAACTCATCCAAATCATCCATTATCTCCCTGGACCCACCTCACAACAACCAATAAACTGGTGTAGGAGAGAAACAAAAACAATCTCAGGGAAAATTCCTGGTCCAATAATATCCCAAATGTCACCTCTCTCAAATCCAATCCTGAACAAGAATGGCCTCAAACCTCCAATCCATAACTCAAACACAAAGTTCGGCTAACACCTGTACCCTCCAACCAAAACCACTAAAACCAACACTGATAACCTCATAGGCTAACCAACATAAGGAAACCACCATGGTTCCCATAACCTCATAAAAACAAAAAACCCTACAAGGGGTTCCTACAATAAACCACAACTCAATAAATACACTCTAAAAGGGTATCCTATAGAAAAACCAAACCTTGGGAAAATCCTAATCAAAAGAATCGTGGCTGGAATCTCAGATCAAGGCCATCGAACACCCACCCATAAGGGACACCTCAATAAACACCTTTCCCATAAGGAAATTCCTCAGAATAGGTCTCTCAGAACTATATCAAACTCTGGTCAATGGCACCCAAACGTACTTGACATCCAAAAATGTTGAACCACCCAAAAGTATCATACCAGTTCCAACCTCAGGCAACTAGACCTAAACCTCAAATAACCAAACTAACGATATCATCTACGAAAATACTTGATCCTGCCTCGAAAAATCTATCCAAGGAACCTCAAAAAAACTGACCTGGTATCCTTAATCCAAGGTGATCAACAAGAAAATACCCTCACACAAGCCTCACAACTCACAACCCAACCCCTAGAAGGATTCTAAAACCACAACCTCAAAGGAATCCTCCAAAAAAAACTATATTAGTCTAAAACACCATTCAAATGGCCTTTAAACACTAAAAGGATTCAACCATGAATGGATCGAAGGCCTTATTTTTTATTTTATTATGGATAATACCCCTTTTAAGGGTTTAAGGGGAACCCGTACATGACTCATAGGCCCAAGGCACAAGTCCCAACTGACCCACAATATATGACCCGAAGGCCTAGAGGCATACCATTCCCATTACATGACCCGTAGGCCCAACCCACTAGAATTTCCCCTCCCCAGCTTCTGCATCATTGATCACCTAGATCCTAACCTTGCATTTCTGATTGGCTAGAATCTCCATGTACAAATTTTCATGGTGCCTGGTCCCGATGGCGGCTGCCATATCCTCTCATTCTTCCAATCCCATTAGCTCTGCTTCTGGTGGATACTACTCTTGTGGCTCTGATCCTATTCTGCGGTATGCTCTGTGTGAACTCGGCTACTCCGTGGTCTATGTAGCCTGAAGGCCTTTGATGACCTGAAGGCCCTTAAAACTCGTAGGCCCAAACCGGTGGCCCGAAGTCCCAAATCGGGTGAATAGTTCTAGTTTCTACAGTATCGAACAATAACTGCTACATTACTACTCTAGTAAGGACTCTAGGGTGAAAGACATTCTGAATGGACTAGGGCAGGAGAAGTACACGATGTGCACCTCAGGTACACGGTGTGTACCCCCAGGTGTCCTCCCTGGTCATGTGTCCTAGCCCACTCAGTTTACACCTATCCAAAGTATATGGTGTGCCTTCTAGTATATAGCATGTAACCCAACATGGTTACTTGCCCATGTACCTCAGTCCCACTTGGAATATAACACACCTGAGAACATGGCGTGTACATCCAGTAAACGGTGTGTAACCCAACATGGGTACCCACCCGTGTACCTGTCTATGTACCCCACCTGGGTGTGTATACCTACATGTTGTTCACCCCATATGGGTACTGGTCGTATACTATACACATACATGTACCCCCACAAAAGGTTTCTGGCCGAGTACAAGGCCACACCCTGGAATCTCACTACACGGTGTGTACACCTGGTATACGGCGTGTAGTTCCCAAAAACTCTTCTTCCCCAAAAAAATAAGAACACAATAT
Source organism: Viscum album (assembly GCA_963277665.1). Lineage (NCBI taxonomy): Eukaryota > Viridiplantae > Streptophyta > Magnoliopsida > Santalales > Viscaceae > Viscum > Viscum album. The sequence goes on along the minus strand of OY728134.1, from coordinate 624,454,218 downwards.
GTGTTTTCATCAAACCACATGTCGTGTGATCAGGATTTCCTGAACAGAAATCCATATGGACCTCCTGGAATGCCTCGAAACACCCTGATTCACCCAAAACTCACCAAATCGACCCACAATGGGTCCCCAAAATCCTAAAAACAATATTAAAACCTAAAAAAATAATATATGAGGATTTATGGATTAAAAATAAAAAATGGACTACCTTTGAGTGGAAACCACCAAATATTTGAACTAATTTGTGTTCCACAGCACTCACACGATGATTTGATGCGACCTAAGCTCTGCAGCGGCACCTCCTTCTCCCTCTATTCCTATTCTCTCCCTCTCCTCTCCCTATACTTTCTCTCATATGAATAAATCACCAAGGGGTGTAAATGACACACCAAGAGAGGAAACAAAAAAGATAAAATAAATAAAAATTAAAAGAAAAAAAGAAAAGAAAATAAAAAAAGAAGAGAGAAGAAAAAGGGGCTCAGGCCGGATCCGGCACTCGACATGAGGTTATGCCCCAACTAGGAAAAAACCTCATTCCATACTCAACCACGAAGTCAAAATTCAGATCTGATTCTCTAAATAGAATATATGACTAAACAAAAATTCGCTATATAATTAATTAAATATTAAATATTCATCCAAAATTTGAACAGCTCAGAATTCCACAAAACTTCTACCCTAGGCTAAACATCCTATTTCAGGACCAACATAGTGGTTAGAAAAATTATCCAAGATCTTATGGAAGAAATTACCATTTTTCCTCTCAAAATCTACCTGAGAGAAAGAATTCAAATTTCCTTTATTTTTCTTAAACTGTTATGACACAATTTGTGACAAGCTCCCCACCATAAATTCTTCCCACCCCCAAGAAGCCATATTGGTCAGCCAACACCCAAGCTTTACCATAGACATCGATGCTCCCAGCACTACCACGACCATCTATCGACTGGTCTCACAATACTGACAACACCCCCAACATGATGGAAACTTAATCATGAACAATTATATTCTCCCCACCATAGGAATATCCTTATCACCTCTCCTCAACCATGAACCAAAATCTACATCCCAAGCTCCTTCCACTATCGAACATAATGGAAATATTTTCCCAAACCACTCACACTAGAGTGCCAACATGAAAAACCAACCACTACTCATTCTCATCCCAACAAGAACTATAACGCTCTGACCCTAGTTACCTAGAGTCGGTGCATTATTACATAACATTGGCATGATACAAGTAATCATGTCCCGAAAGACCGATCATTTTAGTAGCCTTGGAAGTACTAGATACATTCATAAGTTTTACATTACATCATGAAACAAAAACATCAACAACATTTTGTCCGCTTTTGAACACACTTATATCCTTAGCCTATCCATACATGTCAACCATAAAATACTTCTTCACATCCTGGGAAAAATAAAACATAGAAAGGGGTGAGCTCAGATGCTCAGTAAGGACAACAATATAGCGAAAACTTTCATAAATAAGCAAAAACATTTAAGGAAATGTATTAGACTAAAACAAAAGCCTTTTAAACTTAAAATTTAGCATAACATGGAAAAGATAAAATAAAATAATTCTATTTACTTATTCACATAGATATTCTACTAGTTGAATAATCACATGCAATATCAATAGTCACTTTCATAATGATGGAATGCATAATGCCAGACTTCATAACCACATAGTCAAGACCTTGTGTCAAGACTACAAATAAGATTTTGTCAAGGCCTTATTCCAAGACAGCAGTTTGTCTCATGAGACCTACTGAAGCATTGAGGAGCTATAGTAGTATCCACCTGTCACTTACTAAGTCCAATGCATTCCTCATATGAAAAGTGTTAAACATAACATAAACATTCGTATTAAAACTAGCATACGAAATGTCAATACTTTATCCATAAAACATGAATGGTATAATAATAACACATCCATAGTCAAACATATAAGAAAACCTTCAATACAATATGGAATATTTTTATCACAACTTCAAACAATCTTAAAATCCATCAAAAGGATGTTGACATAGATGAAATCAAAACTTTTTTTTAGAGAAATATCTCTTTCTATTTTAAAATCATTTAAAAGTCATATAATTATAAAAGAAAACATTTATTTTGAAAATATTGTTATAATTTTTTAAGGGAATCTTTGACGATGTTATAATGGAAAAAAATAGTTGCACTCTCCATATAAGTTAAAAAACATTCTTACCTTAATTTTTTCAAAAAGGTCATAAAGTACCTTTTTTGGAAAATGACGGAAAGATTCCTTTCAAAACATATAAGTTAAAATAAGGGTATAAATGACTTTAACCCATTTTCTAGTAAATAGTAAAAAAAAATTGAAATACATTTTTAAGAAAACACGGATGTGGATGATAAAGAGGTCCTAGTAGATACTTACGTAAAAACAACCTCGAATAATAAAGAGATTGTTGAATTAACCCTTACCTTGTACTTTTACTTGGTCGAGGGTAATTTAACCTCATGTATAATAGCTAAATCATTGTTATTAAATTATACAATAACTATATACATAAATATGATATCATATATGATCCTATAATATTGCTTTGTTAATAATATTTTAGTAGTATCATCGTTTTGGGTGTTAACTGATTTGTTTTCCTTTATATGATCGGTTATGTAAGCCATGTTTGTTACATATAGGGTGTATTTTATTAATATCCAAAATTATATTAAGTTCTTAGACATTATTTTTAATCATAAAATGAAAATTATTCTTGAATGATTACGATGGGGAATGAATCTCATCGTGTTCGTGGAGACGGTAGTCCATACGTACGCACGAGCGACAATATCATTATATTGATGGTGAAATCGTATGTAATTAGATGGTATATCATATATAAATAATCATTAAAATGTTATATTTATTATTTAGATCAGTTATACTCATTATTATATCCATCCAAATAATGAAGTGTTTCAATAATAAACTACACCACGACGTGGAGACGGTAAGTCGTACGTACGCACATATGATGACTTTGCCATTCATATGATGGATAGAATAATGAATATGTTTGTAACATTTTAATAAAATCACAGTATATATAAGATACTAGATTTATTATTTTAGAATGGAAACAACAAAGAAAGAGGAAGTGGAAGAAGAAAATAACTTGAAAGAGGTGATGAAATATTTACCTCTTCTTTGGGTTCTTCCTTTTGACTTGATCAAAAGGGATCCTTAGGTTGGATTTCTGATCAAAGTAAGGAATCTAGGTTGAATGAAGTATAGTTTAGAGGATATTTGTTCAGGTTTTGGCCAACAAAAAATCTTTGAAGGTTTGAAATTAAGAGAAGGGGAAGTGGCCTTTTATAAGAGAGGTGAGGGTCACTTTAGGAAAAGCTTGAAATATTATTTCATAATAAAATAATTTTCGGTTTATAATGGAATAAAATGAATTATTTCTAGGATAAGGTTGGTATGGGTCTAAAACCTCTCAACCAATAGGTTTTAGACAGGTTTAGGTCATCATATTAACCTTATCTTTTAGATTTAACTCTTAGTAAAATAGTTTGACATTTACCATGTCTCTTTGTATTTTTATATTATATGGTTAATAAACTTACATTAACAAGACAAGAGAACCCCAAGTGGTTAATTATTAATATATATAACCTTATATAAGTAATTTTGTCGAAACTTAGATTTTTAGGAATATTATATCAATTAATAATATAGTATTTGTTTTAAAAACTCAATTATGTCAATTTTGACACTATTTAGTATTTGGTTTTTGTGAAAATAATAACAGCATGATTACTTCAAAAAAAATTATTTAATCAACCCTAACATGTCATATTAACCTATAAAATTATTTTAATTCATTAAAAGTATCAAATTACATTTATTTGGATATTTATAATATCAATTATTTTAATCTTTCATTAATAAGGTAATTATTGCATCATCATTGTGTCATAAATAAATTAACTTATTTAATGTATAAAAATTATAAATAAAATACCATTATGTAGGAAATCCTTTTATCTTTCTAATGAAGATTTATATTGAATTTATATTGTGTTTAACCCTATGTTAAAAATGGTTTAGTTATTAAACTTTGAATTTAACTCTTTCAACTCTTCTTTAAATAAAATAATAATAAATGTCCTGGTCTAATCCAAGTGGACCAAAGAGGATCATATTTTATTCCTAAGGTTGTTTTTGGTCGAATTATACTTATCCAATAGAATTAAGACATGTTTTAGGGTAATTATTATATTATTTTTACCCTTAATTACCCTGTTTACTTTTAACCTTGGTAAATAAAAGTCAAAAGTTACTATTCACCAAAAATTATTTTCATCTTATTGAACCACATTTTACTTACTAATATTAACCGTGTCTCTCGGATTTTTTTAAATTCAACTCACAGAAGCGGTAAAATTAAGTTTTATGCAAATTTTCAAATGCTCCTAGGAGGTGGGTAAAAGACGGTAAAAAGTTTAATAAAATTTTTATATATCTAAACTTATTATAAAATGACTCTAATTAATTACATTGAACTTATATAGGTATTATGTATCTATTTTTACCTAAAATAAATTTAAATAAAATAAATAATTATTGAAATAAAAAGTCGGTTTTAACCAATAACATAGTGTTTTTCACTATTCATCAAAAATTGAAAGTTTTCAGAAAAATACCAAAAAATCACCCTAAGCTAATTTCTATATTCTGAATTCAAAAATGAATTCCATTTTGAAAAATAAAATCTATAAAATTTCAAAAAGTGGGTATTAATATTCATAACGTCTAGTTTGATTGGTCGCGGTGTATTAGAATCTCGAAGTTGTGTACAATGCAGGCTATTGCATTATTCAAAGGGAAACGTACCATGGAAGTTTGGGGTGTTACAAGAACAACAAAACCATGCTCAGAAAAACCTTAAAATAAGTATCACAACCCATGATATCCTATCATGAAATCCCCGCCATAAGGATTCCTTAAGACCAAAACAACTCTTAGTGAACTCACATGGCCTAACCGGCACTATGACTAACTAGCACACACATGCCTTCTCAAAAAGGATTCCTCCCAAAAAGCCACAACAACACCACTCTCCTCCTCAATGTAGAGTGATCCACAAAAAACCTCTCACAAACTCTCACCCTCAAACAATCCATAACCTAATGAACCTAGGCTAACACACCTAACCCCACTGACCATGCTCCACATACAGGCCCATCCTAACAAACCAGAGCACCCTCGGTACTCCTCTTCTGAAAAAGGCATCCCCCTTATTCCAAGATCCACCAAAATGACCACACTCTACATGGTCATCGATCCAAAACCAAAAACATCAAACCACACTCTCACTGTGCTACTCAAAGTGAAACCAAAACCAATATGGCCAGGCATCCAACCAAACTCGTCCTCTTAACCATCTACAAAACCATGAAGCTGACCACAAAACCAAGAGCACTCCCAATGATCCATAACAAAAACTCAAGGCATCCTTAGACTCAACATAAAACTTCTTAGGGATACCACAACCTCGAGTAAACTCGAGACTGAACCAAGAATCTCTCAAGAATCCTTGCTTTCATCGATCTAACCACCTCCAACAGCAGCAGGGCATCCCAATGCCTACACCAACCGGTAAGGGTTTCCTCACATCCCTCAATGAATGGAATGCATATCCAACACCATAAAACACCACACCAAAGGATATACATGACCTTTAATTAGAATAAAAGAACCTATGGTTCATTTGAGTAGAATGCCACCAAGTACTTATACAAGGAAAGACCGTATAAGTCATTGCTGACACTTTAAACAACTGAATCTTTATCATCTGTAAAAACACGCACAGATAGGTGTATTCATCCTATGTTCCTAGAATGATTCATAAACATGGTCCTATTACCGTCATACCAAGAGCCAAAAACTGAGAAATCATAAATTCCACCAACACAAGTGTATCACACAAGGTGAAAATACAGAACTGTAATAGTGAAAACCAAGAACAACAATACCAAAACTCTGGTAACCTTGACTTTCTACCATAATAAGTGTTCATTATTCACCATCATGATATCCATAATAGGCTCTGACACATTCCTATATTTCTTGTCTACTAACTCCCCAAATATTAATTCAAAGAAAAAAAAGAATGCTCTGATATCATTTTCTCGTGAACTGTCCTGGGATGACCCGATCCGGCTCACAACAAGGCCTCAAACATGCCTCCTCATATGCTAGAGTCTATAAACTAGTGTAAAGGTCCTAAAAGGATGCAATGAGGATACTATTCCCTCATATTAGAGTGCAATAAAATTGAAAATAAACTAAATTTGTAAGCATCCATGAACATCAAAGTGCACATAAATAAATAACTACAATAACTATAAATAATGGAATGTGTCATAAAGACTCATGGAAAAGAATAAAGACACTGATCACCCACTAGGTCGACTACATAAAAAATAAAATAAAAGTAAAATACATACACAAGTCTCTGAAGGTTTCGGGTGCAGCGGAAGCTTGTGGGTGGATGGGCCCACTTGGCTTTTTGTCATTAGCAATGATCAATCTGGGATCAATACGAAGATAAACACCAGACTCCATGGATCGAATAATAGAAATAAACAAATAAGAAGAATATTCCTGGAACCACAAATGAGGATCATCACATGTTGATTATAATTAATTTAATTAATTGACAAGAAGTACCTTTTACGGCATTATTTCTTCGTTGATATTTCTGATCACGTTCTGATGTGATTCGTCGTTGCATCATAGAAGCCAAGTGTAGACTTCTTCTAGTGGTGATCCACATGTGCACCACGTATCTCTGGATGTTGCCAAAGGAGTCTCTGGGTGCTAGCATGAAGAATCATTTTCTTGCGTTGTCCGCCTAAGATTGCTTTGATCCAATGGAGGAGGATCTCTCTCGGTCTTGAGAGAGTTCTTGGAGGAAGGAGTTATTTAGTCCTTGAGATAATTCTCTAGAATTTTTGTGCACAACGATTCTTAGTAAAATTGTTGGGGTTGTGAGGATATTTATAATCAGGTTTTAGGTTATAGAGTTATGATAATAAATAAACGCATTACGCATTTTATTTATTTCATTAACTCTTATTGAAAACCCCCATGTTGAATCATTAATTCCTTGACATGTGCCCACACTGATTATAATAAATATCATTTAATAAAAAGATATTATTTCCTCAAAATCCCAACTGGAAAAACCACACGGTATGTAATCATTAATACACGGTGTGTACTCATTTTTCATGAAAACTACACGGCGACATTAAAAAGATTTAGGATTCCTTGAATAATTATTAAAACACATATGAGAATAATCTTTATTCTACTTGAGATACTTGGATACACTTAGTATGTGACCCTCTAGGCCTCTTTCTTATTGGCATTAGGCGGGCTTGCCTAAAGTCCAAGATTACTGTCTAGCAATGGGTCAAGGCACCCAAGAGAAAGAAGTTGATGCTGCATTGACATATCACCTCATACGTACGCTTATCGTGAAATTTAATCCCTTTGTCTCAATATATCATCAAGAAGGTTTCATGGCAGTGTCATAAACCTATATGTTTGATCTTTCATTCTTTGACTTCTAGAAATAAACTTGTCATTACACCATGGCCATGGAATTTGGGTGACAGTTCTATTTCAATCAAAGAGCCTGAGATATCTACTTCTATAAATATGGAAGGGACAAATCCTTCCTTGACTTATCCATTAACAACATGTCATTCGTGACGCACCCAACATACCCTACTTCCCACCAACTGTCTTCATGACGGTTTTCGTTAGCAAATCTAAGTGAGCGAGTCATGAAACGAGTTAATGATAATATTCCAGTATAAGGACCATTACACACACTCGTAGATAGTAATGTCTGATGACACCAAGACATGTGGAATTACTACTAGTGGGTCTGTTCTCATAATCTCCCATCTTGGAGTTTACCAAGTGTGAACTCCATGAGAGAGAGTCTCGTCTTCTTATGAGTACTCACACATTACGGTTTGTATACTATGTGTCCTGTCATTGTACGTCATCCAACCGTAGAACTTTATTTAAGAATATTATTATATCATTTCAAGGTTCTCATCATATTAGGGATCTTACATGACCTTATTAATGCAACAAATATTCCATGACATTATTATATTATAGTCATGTAGAACAATGAACAATATATAATAAGTGTACATTCATGTAATCAAAGTACAAACAGTTGGTTATCAGGACACCAACTCTAACAAACTCCCACTTGGACTAGATCCAACTGCCTATGACTTTTAGTCCGCTAGACCTAACATGATGATCATGTTTCTGTTGAGTCAAGGATTTAGTCAAGGGGTCCGCCACATTGTCTTCTATGGAAATACTGCTCACTGCAACTTCACCTCTCTGAGAAAAATACCTCAAGAGATGATACTTCTGAAGTATGTTCTTTGTCCACTGATGTGACCTTGGATCTTTTTCAAGTGTTACCGCTTCAGTATTATCATAATAGAGTGTGATAGGATATTTACTTCTAGGTACTACATCCAACTCTTGGATGAATCTTCACATCCATATTGCTTCTTTAGCTCTCTCATAAGCTGTGATATACTCAGACTCTGCTATAGAATCTGCCACCACACCTTACTTTTAGCTCTTCCAACTCACTGCACCTCCATTCAAACTGAAGATGTATCCAGTATACGACTTCATGTCATCTTGATTAGTCTGGAAACTAGCATCTACATGTCCTCTGATGACTAGTTCCTCATATCCTCCATAAACCAGAAATATATCCTTAGTACGCCTTAGATACTTAAGGATAGTCTTGACTGCCATCCAATGGCGGTCTCCTGGATCAGCTTGATATCTGCCTACCGAACTTAATGCGTAAGCAACATCTAGCCTTGTACATAGCATAGCATACATGACTGACCCAATCGTGGATGTGTAAGGGATCCTTTACATTTTCTTTCATTCCTCGTGTATCTGATGACACGTTTTCTTAGAAAGATGAATGCCATGTGACACTGGCAACAATACCCTCTTTGACTATTCCATACTGAATCTCCTCAGTATCTTGTCAATGTATGTACTTTGACTCAGGCCCAGCATTCTCTTGGATCTATCACAATGGATCTTGATCCCAATAATATATATTGCCTCACCCAAATCTTTCATAGAGAAGAATTTATCCAATCATGCCTTAATTAACTGTAAGATAGGTACTTTGTTTCCAATTAGTAATATGTCATCAACATATACTATTAGAAAAATGAATTCACTTCCACTAAACCGTTTGTAGACACAAGGCTCACATTCTTTCTTATCAAATACAAATTCTGTTACATCTTCATCAAAACGAATGTTCCATGACCTTGATGCTTTCTTTAATCGATAAATGGATTTATGAAACTTTCATACCTTGTTGGCATCCTTTGGAGTCACAAACCCTTCAGGTTGTGTCATGTATATATCTTCCTAGAGGTTATCGTTAAGGAATGATGTTTTGAAATCCATTTTCCAAATTTCATAGTCATGGTAAGCGTAAATGGCCAATAGGATTCTTATGGATTTCAGCATTTCAACCGGTGAAAAGTTTTCATCATAGTAAATTACTTGACGCTGTCTAAAACCTTTTGCAACCAGTCATGCCTTATAGGTGCTGAATTATCCCTCCAAGTCCAGTTTATTCTTGAATACACATTTATTACCAATACTCTTTACATCAACTGGAGGATCTACCAAAATCCATACTTGGTTTTGGTACATGGAATCCATTTCAAAATTCATGGATTCTTGACACTTGGAAACGTATGTGCCTTAAACTGCTTCCTTGTATGTAAGAGCATCATCATTGTCAACCAATAATGAGTCACCATCCTCGGTGACAAGAAAACCATATCATTCTAGTTCTCTCACCTCTCTCATTCTCCTACGTAGTTCTTGTGTCTCTAGAAAAGATTGTTCTTCAATGGGGATTTGTGGAATCTGTTCTTGTACCAAATTTTGTGTATCTTGAGCCTCGACTTCATTGAAGTCTATCTCGATCCCACTATCTCTTTTGGAGATATGCTCCCTCTCAAAGAATATGGTGTGTATTTCCACTGTAACCTTTTTATCTGAGGGGTTTTATAGGTAATATTCCCTTTTTTCCTTGGGATATCCTATAAAGATACACTTTGTGTCTCAGGGTGCAAGTTTGTTACCTGAAGAGGCCTTAACAAACGCTTCTCTACCCCACACATGTAAATTTGATAACATGGCTTTGCATCCACTCCATAACCATTTATCAATTTAGTTGGTACTTGGTTTAGTATGTGTGCTACTGTTTTTAATGCAAATCCACAAAAGGATAATGGAAGACTCGCATGACTCGTCATTGATCTCACCATGTCCAACAGGGTGCGGTTCCTCCTTTCACTTACACCATTCCACTGAGGCGTGTAAGGAGGATTGAGTTGAGATAAAATCCCAAACTCCCATAAGAAATCAATGAAGTTTTGATTAAGATATTGTCCTCCTCTGTTTGAGCGGAGTTTCTTAATCTTCTTACCAAGCTAGTTCTGAACTTCATTCTTGTATTCTTTGAACCGATCAAAAGAATCTGACTTATACCTCATTAAGTAAATATATCCATATCTACTAAAATAATCAGTAAAAGTTATGAAATACAAAAAAACACTCCTTGATTCAACTAGAAATGGTCCACACACATCTGTGTGAACTAATTCTATAAGCTCTTTAGCCCTTTCACATTTCCCACTAAATGGGGCTTTGGTCATTTTGCCTTGTAAACACGCATGACATACACCAAGTTGTTTTATTTCAAAATAATATAAATACCCATCTTGATGTAATTTTGTCAAACATTTCTCATTGGCATAACCTAGCCAGTTATGCCAAAGTTGGGTGTGGTATGATTCATGTGAATTAACTTTTTCATCGATTTCTATTACTTGGTTTGTATAGTCTAACACATAAAGTTCGTTATATAAATTTGCCCTATCAAAACAAATGTTATCTCTATAAAAGTAACAACATTCATTTCCAAACTTGAAGTTGAATCCATCGGTATCTAATTTGGATACTAAAATAATGTTTTTGGTTACAGAGGGTACATAATAACATCCTTTTAATTCCAAGACCATCCCAGTAGTCAATGTGAGGTGGTAGTCTCCGACAGCTATAGCAGCGAGTCTGGCTCCGTTGGCTGCTCATAGATCCACCTCACCTTAGTCAATCTTTCTGAATCTACTTGGTTCCTGTATTTGGATACAGATGTGAGCACCACAAGCAGTATTAGTAGAAACAGATAGATTGCATTCGATAATAAATGCACCTAAAACTTCCCCTTGCTTGGTTGGGTGCAGTTTTTCTTCCAGTGGCCCTTCTTTCCACATGCAAAACAAACAGCCTCCTATTCTTTTGCCTCCCCTTTGATCTTCCTTTTCTTGGAAGGCCTTGAAGAAGCCTTGGGCTTAAATCTCTTCTCCTTCCCTTTCCTTTTATTCACCATAAGGACAGAAGGATTTTCATGCTTCATATCATTTTCCACTTGGTGAATGAGGATAAGGAGATCAGATAGAGACTTCTCAATGTTGTTCATGTTGAAATTTACAACAAAGTTAGAGAAGATCTGTGGGAGTGATGCAATAATGAGATCGGTACCCAGTTATTTGGGGAGTTTAAACCATAGAACCTCCAAGCGCTCAATGTAGCCAATGAGCTTGACTACATGAGGCCCAATTGGGGCAACCTCTCCAAGCTTGCTCTGGAATAGAGCCTTGGAGATCTCAAACCTTTCCTATATTTCTCTCTCCTGGTATAGACCACAGAGGTGCTCGAGCATGTTATAGGCATCCATGTCTTAATGAGACTTCATGAGCTCACTTGACATTGATGATAGCATCAAACATTGAACGTCAAGTGCATCACTCAAATGTTGATCATAGACCAGAAAATCTTCATCACTTGCCCCTTGTGCAGGCAAATCAGGAAGTGAGGACTCCAGCATGTAAAACTTTCATTCATGGCATAGGATAACACGAAGGCACCTAAACCATTCCTGAAAGTTACTATCGGTGAGGATATTTTATTTATCCAGAATTGATCACAGAGAAAATGTGGTTGACAAGTTTGTCATATTGATTCTACAAATTAAAAGAGCAGATTTATCAGTACTTTCCTGATTACATTTTATGGGAAATAATAAATTTTATTAAGTCTCCCACTATTTTATCAAGTCTCAATGGCCCTCACCATTGAACTTGGAATGTCCATTTTCTTTGACATTCTAGTGGAAAGGATCCATATTCCCCTTCACATAACCCCAAAAAGGGTTGGTCAAGCAATTAGAAGGTATTTAGGTAGGCAGGTCTTTGCCAACTATGAGCTTACAGTTCCTTGATCTGTTGAGTGTAATCCCCAATCCTGAAATCCTGACTTGGATTTCCTCAACACTTGCCTCCATTTTACAACAAGTCTAGCAAGGGCTACTCCTCTTGATGTAAAATTTTTAATTCAATCCAAAACTTTCATAAGAGCTTCCTTTATAAAAGTAAGTGTCCCAATAAGGGTTGGTCAAACACATAGTTTTATTAAGTCTTTCCCTTAATCAAGTAACATAAGGCTTGGTCTGACTTAATATGGTATTTGAGAGATTTTATTCTTTATGCATAGTTTTTCATTATCACATGCTTGTTAATATTAAGTGATGCTTGCTTAAGTGATTAACCATGTTTTGATAATGTTTATGCATAGTCCGGTTTTTTTATTTTATTCCATCTTTGCATGATTTTTTATTTCATTAATTATATGATCACAACAATACATACATAATAAATAAACCATGAAATCAAATAGAAATAAAATAAGATGGCATGATCACGAGCTTCTATTGGTTAGATTATCTAGCATTTTTGATAAGCTAACCCTGGCCTAGGAAAAAATGCCTTGAACCTGATGGTTCGTGTTTTGCAGATCCCACCTGTCCACCTTTATATCTTCTTGGGTTGGTTTCTACTCAGCTTCAGATTTTGAACTGTCTCCTCTGGCTTGGGAGATATTCCATTAGATGGGGTTTACATTAAAGAAACCATGGGAACGCAGGCCCTACATTTTATTAGAAGAAGGCTCGCAGGCTACCAAATTTAAATAAATTTAAATAAAACCATACACACACAAAGGGTCTTTGTTCTAGCTCATGATTATCCATATCATGCAATGACATTTACGCATATTTAGAATTCAAATTCTTTTAATCATTATATTATTTAAGATAAGTCGCTCTTGAATTCAATTAATTATGATCTTATAATTAATCAATTCTTTATCTTAAATTCCTTTCTGAATTTCCTTGAGATTCTTCTCATCCATATTCCTTGTACGGTGTCTTTGTACTTTTAGAGGAAACCTGGTGAAATTCCATTTCTAGAAAGTACACGGCGTGTAGGCTATATTTACATGGCATGTATTTGTTTTCACCCTTTATCCAAAGTACATGCTGGGGGCTTTGGCGTGTTTTATGTACTTTGGAATTTTTAGAGTACACGGCATGTAGAGTAATATAACATGGTGTGTACTTCCTTGTTACGCAGTTACCGGCCCTGGAAATCCCATGTACGTGGTACGTGGCTTCTCCTTGTACACGGTTTCACCTGGGTCGGATCGAACTACATGACGTGTTGATCCAACATACACACCGTGTCTTCCATTTTCCACACACCATTCAGTTTTGGTCAACACGGTGTAATAAATACTTAAGCATGCTCAATTCACATGGTGTGGTTTGGCGGACCAGTACTGGTTCGTTGAACCTAAGTACACAGTGTGTTGTTTTCACTACACGCCGTGTATTCTTATGTTGTACAGATAGAAAGAGCGGATCCTCTGGATGAGTTTTTTATTTTTATTTTAATCAATATTAAAATTAAAAGGTTGTTTTTGTGATGTGAATTGAGAAACGAAGGAGGAAGAACAGATCTCATTCATTCAGTTTTATAGAACAATTTATCTCGAATTGAATCAAAATATAAATGCGTAAATTATCAACGAAAATTAAATAACTATAATAAATGTTGTAACCTACCTCTGATACCAATTGAAGGTTCTGGGTGCAGCGGAAGCTCGTGGGTGGATGTGCCCACTTGTATTTTTTTCATTAGCAATGATCAATCTGGGATCAATACGACAATAAATGCCAGACTCCACGGATCGAATAATAGAAATAGACAAATAAGATTAATATTCCTGGAACCACAAATGAGGATCGTCATAGGTTGATTATAATTAATTTAATTAATTTACAAGAAGTACCTTTTACGGCATTCTTTCTTTGTTGATATTTCTGATCACGTTTCGATGTGATTCTTCCTTACGTCGCAGAAGCCAAGTGTAGACTTCATCTAGTGGTGATCCACATGTGAACCAAGCATCTTTGGAAATCTCCAAAGGAGTCTTCGGGTGCTAGAGTGGAGAGGCCTTTGCTTGTGTTGTCCAACTAAGATCGCTTTGATCCGATGGAGGAGGATCTCTCTCAGTCTTGAGAGAATTCTTGGAGGAATGAGTTCTTTCGGCCTTGAGAGAATTCTCCAGAATTTTTGTGCACAACGATTCTTAAGAAAAGTGTTGGGGTTGTGAGGATATTTATAATCGGGTTTGAGGTTATAGAGTTATGACAATAAATAAACGTGTTACGCATTTTATTTATTTCATTAAATATTTTTGAAAACCCCCATGTAGAATCATTAATTCCTTTACATGCTCCCACGTTGATTATAATAAATATCATTTAATAAAATGATATTATTTACTCAAAATCCCAATTGGAAAAACCACACGACGTGTAATCATTAATACACAGTGTGTACTCATTTTTCATGAAAACTACATGACGTGTATATCTTGTTTTTATTTTATTATTCCTCTAACATTAAAATGATTTAGGCTTCCTTGAATAATTATTAAACCACATACAAGAATAATCTTTATTCTACTTGAGATACTTGGATACACTTAGTGTATGGCCCTCTAGGACTCTTTCTCGTTGGCATTAGGCAGGCTTGCCTAAAGTCCAAGATTACTGTCTAGCAATGGGTCAAGGCACCCAAGAGAAAGAAGTTGACGCCGCATTAACAACATGTCATTTGTGATGCACCCAACGTACCCTACTTCTCGCTAACTATCTTCTTGATGGTTTTCGTCAGAAAATCTAAGTGTGTGAGTCATGACATGAGTTAATGATAATATTCCAGTCTAAGGACCATTACACACGCTCATAGATTGTAATGTCTGATGACACCAAGACATACGGAATTACTACTGGCGTTTCTATTCTCATAATCTCTCATCTTGGAGTTTACCAAGTGTGAACTTCATGAGAGAGAGTCTCGTCTTCTTATGAGTACTCACACATGATGGTTTTGTATACTATGTTTCCTTTCATAGTTCGTTATCTAACTATAGAACTTTATTTAAGAAAATTGTTATAGCATTTCAAGTTTCTCATCATAGCAGGGATCTTCCATGACCTTATTAATGCAACAAATATTCCATGACATTATTATATTATAGTCATGCAGAAAAATGAAAAATATATAATAAGTGTACATTCATGTAATCAAAGTAAAAACAGTTGGTTCTCAAGACACCAACTCTAACAGTCTCTACTACTACTCTGATCTGAACTACATACTCGGTCTTTGTGACTACTGAATAGTTATGGCATGAACCTCAAACTCCATAGGAGTAGCTCCAATTGAACATGAATTACTAGGCTGCCACCCAATCCACCACAATGTTCTCAACCTAAAATCAGACACAAGTTCTACATGTACACTGAGGTGCACATATAGGGGTGAGAAACAAATCTCATTAGGACACCCCAAATGGTGGTCATAAAATCTGATGTCATAACAAGTGTATGCAACATGCATCATGTCCATCCTATCCGAACATGAATACCAACATAAAATATAAACAAAAGATGTAAAAGGGGAAAAAAGGGCTTAAAAGAAAATTAGAAAACCTTGGTTCTATCCTTGAAACCGTAGGTAAATCTACCCTCTCTCTGGCACCATCCAGAGGAATTTTGAAATGTGGCTAACATAGCCACAACATTAAGCATGTCTGTATGGTTGAGAAGGAGCTCCAAAGTCCAATGAATGGACATAAACACATGATATACCCTAAGATCTCAACCTAGGTGTCAAAACACCTAAAAGTATCTACCAGGAACAAGGAATCTAATGGAATGGTATGAACTGGTGGTAGGAACTCCCTATCAACCTTTTGGTAGAGTATTATGCCCAAAAGTTCTGTAGAACATGATAGGTGAACGAACCTATTAGTGCATCTTTGGGATACCTGAATAGGCCCCAAACCTATAAACTAGGCCCTAATTTCACAATAGCCTCCACGGTCTACTAACCCTAGCTCCAAGATAATACAGTCGGGCTAAAGTGGTTGCACCCATCCAAATCATCCATTTTCTCTATAGCCCCACCTCATAGTAACCAACCAACTGGTAGAGGAGAGAAACAAAAACAATCTCAGGGAAAATTCCAAGTCCAATAATATCCTAAAGGTCTCCTCTATAAAATCCAATCCTAAACAAGAACATCCTCAAACCTCCAAGCCATAGCTAAAACACCAGGGTTGACTAACACTTACACCTCCAACCAAAACCACTAAAACCAGCACTGACCACCTCATAGGACAACCAATACAGGGCACCCACCACGATTCCCAGTACCTTAGCATAATTGGAAACCCTACAAGCGGTTCCTCTAGAAAACCACATCTTAGGTAGGACACCCTACAAGGGGTGCCTCCATCAAAACCAAACCTCAGTTTAATCCCACTCAAAGGAATCATGGTTGGACTCCCAACACAAATACACGGAACACCCACCTAGAAGGTCCACCTTAAAAAAACACCTCACCCATAAGGTAATTCCTTAGAATAGGTCTCTCAATCCTATCTCAAACTTTTCTTAGTAGCACCCAGTCATACCTGAAATCTAACAATGTCGAACCACCCAAAAGGCTTTACCAGTTCCCACCTCAGGAAACCAGACCTAAACATAAAACAACTAAACTAATGATCTCAACCAAGAAAAAACTTTATCCTACCTCCCAAAATATGTCCAAGTAACCACAATAAAACTCACCTATCATACTCAATACAAGTTTATCAATAAGATAACACCCTCAAATGAGCCTCACAAGTCACAACCCAACCCCTGGAAGGATTATAAAACAACAACCTCCAAGGAATCCTCTTGTAAAACTATATTAGCCCAAAACACTATCCAGGTGACCTCTAAACACCAAAAGGATTCCACCACTAAAATCTATATGGAAAAACACTTATAATGGACTACTCACAAGTACAATCCTGACTCTAGGGAAAAAGATAGGCCAAACAGCCCAGGCCAAGAGAAGTACATGGCGTTCACCTCGAGTACATGGCATGTATCCCCAAGGTTCCTTCCTGGTCATGTGTCCCATCCCACTTAGTGTGAACCTTTCCAAAGTACATAGTGTGTCGTATAGTACACATCATGTAACCCAACATGGTAACCCTCCCATGTACCTCATCCCCACTTGGTGTGTAACACACCGAAGAACATGACGTGTACGGCTAGTACACAATGTATAACCCAACATGGGTACTCACCTATATACCTAGCCATGTACCCCACCTGGGAATATATGTCTACATGATGTGCACCCCACATGGGCATTGGTTGTGTACCATACATGTCCAAGTACCCTCACATGGGGTGTATAGTTGAGTACTCGGCCACACCCCAGAAGCCCACTACACGTCGTATACCCTTGGTACATGGCATGTAGTTCCCAAAAACACATCTTCCCCAAATAGGAAGAACACATGGCATGTGTTCATCAAACCAAACTACTAGAAACTTGCCCTATGCCAATGGTTTATAACCATTGTTAAATCCCATAAAACTATCAGTATAGAATATACCAATGGTTCTATGAACTGTGGGTGTTTAAGTCATTGATATAGGGGTATACCCACGGTTTCTATAGAAACCTTGGTTATAGCCTATGAGGTATTCTTAATACCCATGTTCTTCATTAAAATGTGGGTATATATCTACACCCACGGTTAGGAGAACTATGGGTATATCTTTTCCCCTAGATAGGATGTACCAACAGTTCATTGAACTATTTGTATTGCTACCATCCCCCAACAAGAAGTAGCATCCCATCCAACCCCACCGCACAAACAATTCCAGAACACGTAAACAAAATAAAAACCATAGTACACATTCAATTAAATACATATATTGTATATTTATCATTCAACCAACTTCTTGTAATTTTTTTCAACCCATTTATAGTACTATAACATACATGTACATCCACACAAATGATCAATTCAAGTCATTAAATAGCATCCATGCATATCCTTACTACTAACTAAAAAATAAAGAGGATTAATATATCCCCCATCACCATCATCCTCATCCTCATCACCATCATCAATATCTTCATCACCACCATCAATAACATCATCATCTAGAGAACCAACATCATCATCATCACCACCACCACCACCACTAGAAGTATCATCACCTAGACTAACACTAGGACCCTCAATGATATCACTTGGTGCATCATATATATAGCTCATTCTATATATGTATCAAAAACATTAGCATCCTCTAATGGAAGCAATGGAAATATAACTGACATGGATTTGAGGAACTATTTGATGGATAGTTTACCTCTTTCACACTCTTGTATAGCTATTTTTTAGCCTTGGATCCTTATACATGAGTTTTTTGTAACTTAGTGGTGTGAGAGGTTTGAGAGGTTCTCGATGAGGGCCAATACCTAATGAGGGTGATGTTTTTCCTGGGTCGACATCAGAATATCCCCTATTACTCCTCACCTAATACCTATCTTAAATAATCATTTGGCCCAAATTTGTTATATTATTTCTCATCTAGGACCTCCAAGTCACACTGTTGAAAATATAAACAAGATATTTAATTATGAATTATGTATCAAAATTTGAATTATCAATAAAAAGGCATAAAATCTTTTCTTTTCTTTTTTGTACATTTATAGAACTTCCATTTTTTTTCCTCTCACTCAAGAAAAATAATTTTTCTTAATGCACATGACCTTCGATTCCCAATTACACTTATTGTAAATGACATTGATTACTATAATAATATATTATTGAATAATATGAAATTCAAAAACCTATAATTAATTAAAATTTTCATTATTAAAGAAATCCATAAAATTAAGAATCATCTAAATATACATTTAATTGGAAATTTAATACTAGTGTCATAACATAATCAATACATACTAATTATCATACTAAACATGGGTATGATATGGATCCCTCTTGTATGTTCATTTTGGTCCAATTTTATTTGTGTTGTGTTATTTTGTTATTAGTTCACTTGGTAATTTTTATCATTTGGTCATTTGGTTCATTTTTTGGTTAGTTTGTTTGGTCATTTGGTCATTTGTTCATTTGGTCATTTGGTCAATTGGTTAGAGTATTTTTCATATTTTTGGTTTTGTCATTTGATTCATTTTGGGTGAGGGTGTTTCTTTCATTAATTAGTTATATCATTTGGTTCTTTTTTGGGTTAGATATTTTATAATATTTTTTTATTTGGTCATTTGGATGGATCATTTATTTTATTTTAAGTTGGGTCATTTTGGTTGATTTTTATTAGGAAATTTGCTTCATTTTTAGGTTAATTCATTTCTAAGTTATATAATCTGGTCTATTCTGGTAAATGTTATTTTGTTAACTTTGGTTTAGGTCATTTTGGGTTCAGTCATTTGGTTCATATTTGGGTTATGTCACATTTGAGTTAGTTCGTTAGGTTTATTTTGGGTTGTGTCATTTGGTTCATTTTACGATTATCTAATTTTTAGTAATTTCATTTGGTTATTTGTTCATTTTTTGGTTTGAACAATTGGTTTACTTGGGTTTGGGTTATTTGATTTATTTTGGGTTATGAAATTTTTTTCATTTTGGGTTAGGTATTTTTAGGTTAGGTTATTTTATTCATTCTTGGGTTATATATTTTTTATGTTAGGTTATTTGGTTTATTTTGAGTTAGTTCATTTGGTTTATTTTTGCACTATGTCTTTTTTGGGTTACATCATTTGGTTCATTTTGGTCATATGGTCATTAGTTTTTTTTGGAATAGGTCATTTCATCAATAATTCATTTTTTTGGTTAGGCTAATTAGTTCATTTTGTCTTAGGATATTTATTTTTCTTTTGGTTAGGTTATTTAGTTCATTTTTGGTTAGGCTATTTGCTTCATATTGGGTTATGTCAATTGGTTAATTTTTGGTTCGATCATTTGGTTCATGTTTGGGTTATTTCATATTTGATTTAGGTCATTTGGTTTATTTTGGGTTGTGACACTTAGTTCATTTTAAGGTTATGTAATTTTTGGTCAGTTCATTTGGTCATTTGTTCATTTTTTGGTTAGAAAAATTGGTTTACTTGGGTTTAGGTTATTTGGTTTATTTTGGGTTATGTAATTTTGTTCATTTTGGGTTAGGTATTTTTAGGTTAGGTTATTTTGTTCATTTTTTGGTTATCTTTTTTTATGTTAGGTTATTTGGTTTATTTTGGGTTAGGTAATTTGGTTTATTTTTGGGTTGTGTTTTTTTGGGTTATGTAATTTGGTTATTTTTTGTCATTTGGTCATTAGTTTGTTTTGGATTAGGGAATTTGATCAATCATTCTTTTTTTGTTAGGTTAATTTGTTGATTTTGGATTAGGTTGTTTATTTTTCTTTGGGTTAGGTTATTTAGTTAATTTTTGGTTAGGGTATTTTCTTCATATTGAGTTATGTCAGTTGGTTAATTTTGGGTTTGGTCATTTGGTTTATCTTTGGGTTATGTCATATTTGAGTTAGGTTATTTAGTTTATTTTGGGTTATGTAATTTGGTTCATTTTAAGGTTATATAATTTTTGGATCGTTAATTTGGTCATTTGTTAATTTTTTGGTTAGAACAATTGGTTTACTTGGGTTTAGGTTATTTGTTTTATTTTGGGTTATATCATTTTTTTCATTTTGGGTTAGGTATTTTTAGGTTAGGTTATTTTGTTCATTTTGGGTTAGGTCTTTTTAGGTTATATGGAATTTTCCCTTTACTCTAATTCACTGAGAAAAGGGTTTTTACAACATCTATACTAAAAAAATTATCATCCCTAAAAATATGAACCAATTCCACATCTAGGATCTAATGCATACCAAAATTATAAATCCCTAATTAAAACACTAGCACATATCTCGAATATACACCATTATTATGATGTGTGACTTTGAAATTTTAATTCAAGCAATAAAATACTAAATCCCTAATACCTAAGTGGTAACTAATATCCAAAAAACTATTACATGACCCAAAAAAACATTACATACTTTTATAGAATAATGACCAAGACATCAAATAGAATCACTATGTCTTTACCTTTTCCTGTCTGCTATTGAATTTTGGTTTATCAAAAAAAATTACACTTTAAAATACTTTCACCAAAGAAACATTGCTGTTTAAAATTACCCAAAAAAATTATTTCAAATATATATTATACCTCAAAATAAACTTAATTTAAAATAAAATTTGGAAAAACACTCTCCCATATTACATTACAAAAAGTAATCATTTCAATATACCAATCCATTTTCAAAACTAATTCTCATTCAAAGAATAATTTTATAATGTAGTTTTCTTTCTTAAAAAGTAACTGTTTAAAGTTAATCAACCCATTTCAATACCTTTTCCCCATTTTAAAAAAAATCATAAAATATATATCCTTAGTTTAAAGTGTAATTTCCAACCTTATATTAAATGGATTCATGAGAAGAAAACTTAAATTTAATCATGAAAATCTAACTAAATGGGGGCATTTCCAACCTTCTGTATTAATGTGGAATTTTTAGCCTTTGGTCTTAGGACTATGTGAGTTTGATTTAGGACTATTTTAAGACTATTTTAATGAATTTTAAATCATTTTTATGAATATTTATGTTTTTATAATTCTTGAAAATATAAATTAAATGAAATGACCACTTTAGTAATAATATAAATATAGATATTATTTTTGTTAATATTAAAATACCTAGTGCCTCTCATGTTCAGAAATTGTAGTGCACCCCAAAGTGTGAAAATACATCCTAGAATATTTGTTCTTTTTGTTTTTTTAGAACATCCTAAAAACAAATATCCAATAAAATTAATAAGAATTAAATTTTTAATGAAAACCATTAAAGATTAAGAATGCCTTAAACTCGTTACTCTTTTAATATGCGATCATTTCTTGATATTGTGTTGTTGGATGGTCAGTGAATATCGGTACACCCTCTAAATTATAACTGACTCTACTCTTGTAAATAATATATAACTCATTATTATATGATCACCACAACTCCCCAATATCCATCAACCGTGCGATCTTAGTATCTTCACCATCGGGAAAGATAAATTGATGATGTAATGAACATATTAATTCATATAAATACAACAATAATATAGATATCAATTTAAAAAAATATTACCCATATATTTATCCATGATTTGTACTTGATTTTATTAGTGATATTCCTCCATGAGACTGGTTACACCAAAATTATATCATTGTACTTTGATAAAGTTTCCATAAAACTTCTAAATTGTGTAGAATTTTTACCTATCATTTTATTGTATTCATTGTAATCCACCATTATTTTTGTTTTAAGATTACATGTTTCATGAATATGGGTGTTCCCACATCACCTATTAGAATACCCCACTTAATAAGATAAAAGGAAAAAAATAATTAATTCATAGTACAACGGGAAAAAAATGATGTGATATAATTTGACACACTTATAAAAAACCTAATGTAGGATGCTCATTAAGATCTGATGGATCTGTAGGATATCCTAGATCAATAACCTCTGAAGGATATGCATATTCCAATGCATGCACTAGGTCATCTGCATACCCTGGATTGGAAGCTGAAGGAACAAAATCATCAAATCCTAGATGGATAGTAAGAATTAGAGTTAGTGTAGACATGGTAGGATAAGGATAGAAGGGATAGGGATACATCATGGGATATGGATATGGTATAGGTGGTAATATCCCAAGAGGAGACATAGAAATGGTATTAAAAGTATAGGTTAAATAATAATATGATGGAGACATGGGTGGGAACATCCCAGGAGGCTCAAGTGGAGGATGAAAAGGTGTGGTAGATGGGGTGTCCACTTATAGGTCAGGGTGTGAATGGGTGAGAAGGGTTCTATTTGTAGCTCTAGGATAACCCCCACTCAGACCCATGCTAGTAGGCTAAGGAGAAGTCAACTTTGGTTCAGATGAATGTCCCTAAAAATATTTGATAAATAATTAGAATATGACATTAAATGTAATGTTGAAGAAAAATATTAAAATTATTATACTCACTAAGGGAACCAAATGAGGCAACCCTATATCATGCATCTATTGATCATTATCAAATAATATCTTCCTTAAAAACTCTTTAATATATTTCATAATCTATATAATAATGAAATGAACATTTTTTATAAACAGTTTTTAAAAATTTTGAATACAACTTAGAATTCAAAGAAGTCATAAACAATGTCATAAAATGTTTTAGCATCTATAATTTATAACCAAGTTATACATTTTTTAAACCCAATTTTAAAACTAGTTTTATGAATTAAAATAAATCTAATTAAATGAAATTAAAACAAACAATACTAAAACAAACATATCATTCCAAACTCAAACTAAATTAAAGTAATTACAGTAGTACCAACCTGAGAAACTCACGTCAAGGTAAACTGAATGAACTATGAACATAAATAGTTGCTTATATATATTACCCACCACTAATTCAGGTTCAACATCAATTTTTACAATGGAACAATTTGATTCATTGAATACAATATTTTTTTCAAAACCAATGGAGGTGTCAATGTTATCAATTTCATCCCCACCATCATGAGAAATATTTCTTGGGATTACTTCAATAATGACACCGTAATCATGTCTCAAATGATATTTCATATAAAACACTTATTTTTCCATTGATTCCAAAATATATGGTTCATCGATATCTAATAAGAGATTTATGTAAATAAATTTGAATACATAGTCATAAATAAATATACCATGTCACATGATTTAATTAAACCATTTACATTTCATCATAGTGACTCGACTATGAGAGTAACAATCCAATAACAATATTTTCTCAAAAAGTATATAATAAGACACATTTTCAGATCGATAAATGTTATACAATGCACTGGAATAATAATCCATTATAGTATTTAACAAAATTCCATCATGTTGTGTTCTCATTTTCACCGCTCGATCAATTGTAACAAATTTATACCCATTGATTATTAAATATTTTCATTCATGAACCAAAGAATTGGGACCAGAATCCAATGCTCTTAATTATTGAGAGATGAAGTCAACAGGTAAAATAAATACCTAAAATATATATATGAATAATAAAATTAAATGAATATATATATTTTAAGTTAATTAAATTAATGGTCATACCTTTTATTTCATCCAAGTAAGAAATACTTCGTTATGAAAATCCTCTCTCCTTCTCAAAGGAAAAGATAGATGAACTATAATTATAATTTTTTTATATTCCATACATAAAATGATAATAAAATTTGAAGTTATATGTGAAATAAAATAGTATGAGATAATATATAAATATTTAAATTACTTACTTGATATAGTTATCAAACAAACCATAATTAAACAAGACTATGTGATGTGTCATATCCTGCTCTTCAAGGCTCAATGTAGCCAATGTATATGACCCATGAATTCCTTCTATTTGGGGAATAGATGGAAATGAGGTCTCAATTTCCCCATACTTCTCTTCTTCATTTCTCATTGGTTGGTTATGTCTTGTGCTCACATCAGACAAATACATGGAACAAAAATCCATATATTCTTAAGTCAAATAACCTCAATGGAGCCTTTAGGATGATTCTTGTTTCGAACATAATATTTCATTGTGAATATATTTCTTTAATTATGATACATCCACCAGAAAGAAATGGGTACCCCAATAAGTGTTTCAATTGGAAGATAAACTATTAAATATATCATGCAAGTGAAAATTTATGGAGGAAAAACAATTTCCAACTCACACAAAATTAATGGTGCCTCTTGCTGTATTTTTATCAAGAAAGATGTGGATGAACTTTTATTACAAAGGAGTCTATAAAAATATAACAATAAAATCACCATCACCCTTGTATTATTGGATGGTAAATGTTAGATTGCTATTGGAATCAATTCACGAAGAAAAATGTGATAGTCATGAGTTTTTAGGGATTTTAGTTTCAACTCCCTTTTGTTAAATAATTTAGATATGTTGTTGGAATAGCCATAAGGAACCTTTATATTATATAATACTTAAAAAAATATTTTTCTCTAAAGTTTTCATCGCATAAGAAGAAAAAATAACTTTCCATTTGTTTTCACTGATACACACAGAATGTAGTTCTGGTCGAATACCCTAATCCAACAAGTCCTGGAGAGATTTTAAGTCATATTTGGACTTCCCATTAATATTTAGAAGAATTTAAAGAAACATTTCACATATATTTTTCTCAATTTTCATTTCATATAAATAATGATGTAACAAATTGGTAAACCAATATGTCAACTCAAAAAAGATGCTTTTCTTTTTCCAATTGTAAGTGGATTTAGTGTCAAAAATTTTCCTATTTTTATATTTCATCTAAGATTTAACTAATGAAAAACTTCAATCTTTCAATTCATTAAGTACTTCACTTCCTAACATACATTGATGTGGTTATTTAGTGTTAATTGTATTATCATACCTTTATCAATTCTTCTTGTATTGATGATCCATTGGCAAGGATCTTCGATTCCCCATGAAACTAAAACTATGACGATATTTAAGTATTCTCGATCATGTATTCTTCATACAAATAGGACATGATAGTTTTCCCTTGATGATCCAACCAGACATCATTTTATAAGAAGGGAAATCATTTATAGACCATATAAGGGTAGCACGCATATAAAATATATTTTTTGAAGAAGCATTGAATATGCGCACACCCATATCCCAAAGCTTATTCAGCTCTCTTATTAAAAGTTTCAAGTAGACATATATATAATTATCAAGATTAATAGGTTTAGATATAAGTATAATAAAGAAAGTGAAAGGTTTTTTATACACATACATGGAGGAAGATTATAAATGTGAATAAAAACTAGACACATACTATGAGCAATAAGCATATGACTAAACTGATTAAAACCATCACAGGATATACCCAACCAAACATTACACACCTCAGTTACAAAATCAGGATGTTATGAATCAAATTTTCACCATGAGAATTCATATATACAATGAACTAACTCATTATTATCTTTAATTATCTTGGAATCATGCCATGTTATATTGGTTTAGATTTCCACAAACATAAAGAGATTTTGAAGCCTTGGAATCAAAGGAAAGTGCCACATGACTTTTTGTGGAACATGAGATGGTGTTCCATTTGAATTTTCCTTCCATAGAGATGTGTCACATTCTTTATATTCATTAAGGATTGATGTTTCCTCCTAAAATAAATTGCAATATTTTAGACAATCATTAATTTTATTAGTAGAAAATCCAATTTTCTTAATTAACTTCCATGCCTTATAATGATTTGAGGGAATATCTACACCATCAGGAAGAAAGTCCTTCAAAAATGTAATAATATAATCAATAACAGTATGAAAAATTCCATAAATGTTTTTTCCATGATATAACCATATTAAAAATTATAACTTTTTCATTTTAGTATATTCCTGATATACAGGAGATCTGGCATCATCCATTAATTTTTTTCACTCTCTCAACATCATCATATTCATTATTTTACTCATGTGTATTGATATCATTGCATTCTTGAACTAGCATACTATCTATCTCATAATGATGATCAAATGGAAACTTATAAAATATTAAATTCTCCATACCACTTATTTCTTTATGTTCATGAATAGTATAATATTATCTCATCTCTCCATTATGATACCAAACATAAAAGTTTTTTTATATCTAGATTTTGTTATATGGTAGCTAACTTCTTCTTGACTTAAACATGGTCTGCAAACATAATTATAACATGGACACTATATATGAACTCCATCTAAAGTAATGTTAAATGAAAAGTCTAAAAAACATCCAAATTCTTTTGGAACTTGGTTGAAATTTGATCAGTATGATACATCCAACTTCTATTCATTATATTACTGGGGAAAATTATATTCAAATAAAAAATGTAAAACATAATTACAAAATTTATTAAAAAAAATTTAATTTGAAATACATCAAATCATACTAGTATCTAGAAAAACAATGAATAAGAGAAATAACATATGTTATAAGTGATGCCTAAAAATAATGAACCAAAAAAAGTATAAGACATGGAGTGGGAAAAAATATTACATGATCCAATTAAATTCATATTTATTTATGAAAAAAAATTAAACTTCTATGTTTTTAATATGAAATTAATATAATTAAATAAACTTTCCTTTATGATGTAAAACATTTACTCATGAATAAAAACAATGTGTCACCCATCATCAAAACCACAAAAACATGGTATAGTAATATCATGGAAATTA
This sequence comes from Viscum album, assembly GCA_963277665.1. Classification (NCBI taxonomy): domain Eukaryota; kingdom Viridiplantae; phylum Streptophyta; class Magnoliopsida; order Santalales; family Viscaceae; genus Viscum; species Viscum album. Next base: position 624,426,496 of record OY728134.1, on the reverse strand, counting down.
TACCATAATTGATATAAATATAAATAATCATCCAATCCTAATATCATAGAAAACAATATTTATAAAAAAAATCCAAAATGTAATAAAGGAAATGGAAGCCTGATGTTGTATGATAAATGAAATGTAATACAAAATTTGTTAGAAAAAATTATTCATCTCTAATTTGAAAGGAGACATTTATCACTTGTCTCCTTATATAATCTCAAATAATATCCAATGATCATCCACTAACTCAAAAAGTAACTTTCAACTACCAAAATCAAAGTAAATTGGGTCTATATACACATAGAATGTGCATAAATTGTGAATAAAGTTCCCTTAAATAAGGATTCACTAAGGGAGAATAAGTCTTAAGTGACTATTATGGATATCAAAGAAGAGGAAAATCATAAAGTATGCCTTAATGATATCACATATCAATCCATAGGTAAAGAGGTCAAATTTTGGGTAAGTTCCCTCCATTGGCAGAGGAATCATGTTGAAGGGTGTAAGAAAAATGTATCAAAAGAAGAGACAAGCATTAGTGGGATTAGACTTATAATGGTGAAGGAACCCAATTCAAGAAGGATAACTAATATCATAGAGAAAATATGAAATGGAATCATCACAAGTGGTTTTTTAAAAAAATATCCACTAGTTAGGATTGGGGGAAGAGTAGAAGAAAAGAGTTGGTTCATCAAGAACAACCACAATCATTAACATGAGGATGTTAGAGATACCCCTCCCCCTTTTACTTTATTGTTAAATAGATAAATTTAGTGATATAGGATGAAGGGGTAGATAAAATACATGGGGGGTATTCACCATGTGTGTATTAAAAGGAGTATTAAAAATACAGGATTTCATGATGAAATTAAATTTCTAGATAATTCTAAAATTACACATATCATGAATTAAGTTTAGAATATTGTGAATTTGACCATACATGCAGAAATATATATGAATCTACTAAAATATTAAAGATAAAATGGATTTCAAGACTATTTTGGAGTGGTTTAGGTCTCAAATCCAAATTTTAGTTTTACTAATGAAGTTAGGCTATTTGGAAATCCTTTCAAGTGATTTATTATAAACTAACATGTTGGTATCATCTAAGTGTTTTTTAGGATACTCGGAATCTACTTGGGAAAAATATTTCTGCCAACAAAGTGGTTTTAAAAAGTGGTTCCTAGAGGTTCAAAAAATTAGGGTGGATAAATATTGGCTCATAAAATCTACTTATCCTCATTTGAAAGAATAATTCATTGTAAAGAAACTGGAAGAAATTGATTTCTAGTGGAGTCAACTAGCTCTTCAAGTGGTATGTTCCTCACTCATGTGCATTAAATTTTATGTATTAATAGTTTTTGTGAGAAGTTTTTCAAGATCATAGGAATATTTAAATACTCAATTTGAAATATGTTTTATGAATTTAAAGAAAAGTATGGACCATGTTGACATTGTTAACTTTGACCTTTGATTCCTACACTGATCTCTTACACAGTAGTCGTATAAGTTTTATGTAAAAGTCATTTACAAGTGGTGAATTCATTATTTAGAATCTAAAATTATGATTTTAGATGATATATGAAAGTTTTATAGTATTTTAAGTTTCAATTAAGGTTGAATTAGATGATTTCTATAGCATCCTGCCCTGAGTTCCATTGAACTGTGCCCTAAGACGGTGGGCCACATGACCTCAAGTATATCTCCATGAACGCCAAAGGATACTAATTATCATCGAGGGCCTAGGATGTGTCCTTGGTGATACTATACCATCATATATTCAAGTATGAATAGAATTAAATAACAAATAGTAAATAGAGGAAGTGGATTAATAATAATACAGTAGCAGAAAATCTAGAAATAAACCATGAAAAGGAACCTAATAACTGGTGGAAGAAAATATAAATAAAAGATACAATAATAATGATGAAATTTCATGCATTTGTACAAAATGATAGTTCATGGGGATATGGGTACAAACATATACTACATTCTATACAAAACAACAAAAAGGCCAAAAACTGCTACATGGAATCTCTAGCCTAGGCTCAGTCATCTTCCCCTAAATCTCCTTATAAGCAGCAATAAAATCAATCATTATAAGTAGCACACTTCTCTTTATACATACCTATGATCATAAAGTCTACTTGGTTTCCAAACGGCACCTGAGCAGGGTGTGAGGTATAAATCTCATTAAGGTGGAACCCATGGTGTCTAGGCTAATCCATTTCATGTTTTAAATAAATAATATGTGTGCAAAAAGTATGAAAGTGGTGAAATAAATTAATTAAACATAAACACCTTGGTTCAAGTTCCTGATTAGACACTCGTCCCATACCACCTGCTTCAACCTAAGTAGGATGTCTGAAAAGGTTTACCTATTCAAGGCATAATATGTGTATAAGGGCTAAGTAAACAAGGCATACTAAGAATTCATACCTCCAAGCTTGGGATTAGTCTTGGGGTCTAATTCACATTCCATCATACAAATTATCATAATAAATAAAATTACCAAAGATGTATCACATATGAAATGATTAAATCAAACAATCCATCAAATCTCATTATAGAGTCTGAGACCATCCAAGGTGATCTAAACAGAATCCCAAGGGTCGCTATAGAACATCCAATATAAACAATGTTGTCAAGTCCATCTAAGGCAACCCATATGGAGTCCCTTGTAACACTCAAGACACAGTGACTATGATCCCATTCCAAGTATCTTACATAGGGGATTGGGTATCAGCTGAGGCATGGAATAGCTATCTTTCCAAATGGGTTTATCCTCTCTTGATCCCCTAGGGAACCGGTCTCACTCACGAGTATAAGTAAATCCACCCGATGATCCCAAACCTAGAAAGATAAAGTATCACTCCTAACACATCAAGAGTATCCAACCAATCATGGAGAGTTCATCCATGGAATCCTTAACTCGAGACCCATGTTCACCCCCAGACTGTAGAAAGTAAGCCATAGAAACAAGCACATATCATAAGGAAAGGCATTTATATTTTCATTCCATTAGTGAAACATATCAATATCAAATGCTCACCATCTAATAAATATATTTAATCAAAGCCAAACAATAATGGCACAATTTAATGGCAAGAAAAAAATAATTAAACCCATGCACAAGAAATGATTACAAGCATAGGCACAAGGAATTAACATGCCTCTAAACACATGTCACCAATGAAATTTATATAAATCAAGCTCACATGATTGACCAAGCATGGAAATCGATTTAGGCCAATTACAGGATTAAGTTATAAACATTAAATGAGGCAAGGGAACTTGGAACATGGCATAACATATATCTAATCACATGAGTAATCTATAGGATACAAGAATCACTAGGAAACATGTAATAAGCCTAAGAAATGGTTTAAAGAGTAAGAACATATATCAAAAAGTATGTTCAATGGAATATGGAATTTACACAAGGTCCAAACAATAATAATTGAACATATGAATTTATAAATGAATTAAACCCATGGTTTATCACTCATCTTAATTCAATTTTTCAATTTAAAACATTAAACCAAGGTTCAACGCACATGCCCAAGGTGAAACACAACTCAAGGTATAAGGTAAATCTAGGCCAATTAGGATGGCACACCCAAAGGGGTGTCCAAATACAACAATAACACCCTTGGATGGGTTTCTCTATAAGGTAAGGTCGTATAAGACATGACAAACCAATATGATCAATTTAATATGAAAGAATGAGCCTTAACCAAAAGGGTTCAGCTAGTGGAAAAATAGAATGACACTTGAAAAGTGAATAAACTAATGGAAAAGGAGTAGAACCCCTACCTTGACATATTATTACTCCACTCATCCGTTTCCAAGACTTGATTCAACCTAAAATGGCAGAAATCAAAGGATTTGTCAAAACCCCCAAAATAGGGAAAATTTTCATTACACCAAAATAGTGAAACAGGTAAAGTATAAACCTAGTAATAGAGGTGTGTGGAAGGTATATCTTACCAAGGTATTTTCATAGCTTTTGATTTTGAAGGAATCCAACCATGGAGGAGGAAGATATCAAAAAACCCATGATAGGGAGGATGAGTCCACCACGCACCAAGGGGGGGACAGGAATCCCAAGTGAATGAGGAGGGAGGAGGAGAAAAGGAGTTAAAACACTAATTAAGGAGAAAAAGTGAATTTCATACTCAAAATAAACTGCATAGGGTTTAGTTTCATGGTTTGGCTTAACTGTGTACTATACACTGCTATAAGAGGGAACCTCGCACGGTTAGGAACATAATTTAACTAACCATGTGCAACCCATGTAAAAACCCATTGTCCAACACTACAGGTGGGTCTCACAACTATGCACCCTAGGTTTCATGGTTTCATAAAAACCTTGTGGCCCAGGTGCCCACTTTATGCAGCCACATAGTTTTGAGAAACCATGCGGATTAGGTTACACGATTTCCTCTAACCGTACGGCCCAATTTGCTTCCTCTCATTTCAGGGATCTGGGCTTTGAATGAGCCCTAGATTCACCTAAGACCTCCACTATTTTATTTTGAATCATACTTAGGGTTTTTTTGAGTAATTTAAACAAAAAAATAATGTTATTTACATTTGGGAAAAGTCAGGACGTTACAGCCTCCCCTCCTCAAGAAAACTCGTCCCCAAGTTTCCCTTCTGAGGGTGGTACAATGTCATCTAAGAAGAGTTTCGACCACTGCGCACATACATTAGCATACCACTCCCATGTATCATCCTGTACAGGTCTATGTTTTCATAGAACCCAAACCAAAGGAATTGACATGCCTTATAGAACCTCTGTGCTACTATCAACAATACAAATTGGATGCTCCTCAAAGGACATGTCCGCCTCCATCTCGATGTCCTCAGGATCAAGATAATGAGAAAGGTTTGGATGGTACTTTCGAATCTAAGATACATTTAAGACATTATTCATTTCATGATACCTATGAGGTAAAATTAACCTATATGCTACTGGTTCAACTCACTCCACTGTCTCAAAAGGCTCGACATATCTTGATAATAACTTACCTTGTCTCCTGATTTGTCTCTGACCCAAATGAGAAAATACATGAAAAAAGACATGATTTACCACCTCTAACTCTAGATTTATATGATGAATATTGATGTATTACTTCTTTATATACTAATCTATATCCATATGATTCTGAATCAGCTGGACTTACTCTGAAGTCTCCTGAACGAGATGAGGACCCAGTAGAGCTTCCTCACCTACCTCAAGCCATCATAGCGGTGAGCAGCATGTTCTACTATAGAGAGCCTCATATGAAACCATCTGAATTGTTTCATAAAATTTATTGTTATATGAAAACTCAACAAGAAGAATATACTTTATAGGTAACCTCCAAAATCAAGGATACAAGCCCGTAGCATATCCTCTAACACCTGAATCATCCACTCAGACTATCCATCGGTGTGAGGATGATATGCAGTACTTAAGAGAACCTATGAACCCAGGCCCTTATGCAACCCTTTCTTGAACCACAATGTATAGTGGGTGTCTCGGTTCAAAATGATAGAATGGGGTACACTGTGTAGTCGCACTATCTCTAGGATGTAAAGCCTATTTAACTCATCAATAGATTGGGTCTCAAGTATTGGAAATAAATGAGAAACTTTGGTCAACCTATCGATGATCACCCACACTGCATTAATTCCTCAAGGATATCTTGACAAGGATATCACAAAATCCATAGTGAAGTCATTAAATTTCCACTCAGGAATGGATATAGGTTTTAGAATTCTAGTGGGTTGCTAGTGCTCAGCCTTCACCTATTAGCAGGTGGAGAACAAAGTAATGAAACCTTCTATCTATCTATTCATACCTAGACACCAATATTGATGATGCATATCCTGATACATCTTGGTAATACTAGGATGAACTACCCAAATAGAGTCATGAGATTCCCTCATCAGCTCTTCCCGTATATATGAAGGCACCCATACATGGAAATGGTAGAGCAGAGTCCCACTTCTATCAACAAACCAACCCGAAGGTGGGTTCTCTCATGTGATTCTATCCCTTAGAATGAGGCCTTTGGAATCTGATAACTGAAACATCTGGACCCATTCCAAAAGAGAGGATGTCACTACCAGAGCTGCTAAAACTGGTTTATCGTGCTACTCCTGAAACTCAATATGCATCTCAGAGAATAAATTCATCAACTACCACTCACGATTGGACGGCTTGTGTCTGATTCTTGTGGATCAAACCATCATCCACAAAATTTACCCTACTGGGGGTATAAGAAATCTCAAAGTCAAATGACTAAAGGTATTTTTCCCACCTACACTGTATCAAATTCAAGTCCTGCTGAGTGGAGATATATTTGAGACTTTTTTTATCTTTGTAAATGATGAATCACTCTCCCAATAGATATTGCATCCAACAACAAAGAGAATGAATCATGGATACTAGATCGAGGTTATTCATAGGATAGTTCTATTCATGAGGCCTCAGCTGGAGAGATCCATGGACCACGACTCAATCACCTTGCATCAGAAATACACTCAATCTGACTTCTAAAGTATCATAATAAATTGTATAAATTATGATTGGATCCATAAGAATCGGAATTGGAGATAAAGTGAGTCTTCCTTTTAACTCCTAAAATGCCTTATCACAAGCTTCAGACCATAGATTCTACACATTTTTCTTAGTCAAGGTCGTGAGAGGCACTACTAAGTAGTAAAAGTCCTTAATGAACCACCTGTAATAGCTAGTTATCCCTAATAATCTATGTATATCGAATTCATTCTTGGGATTCTCCCAGGTAACCATAGCTCTCACCTTCTTTGGGTCAAAAGATATGCCTACGTAAAATATGATATGACCCAAGAAGTGAACCTTACTAATCCAAAAGTGGAATTTACTGAGCTTCACATATAGTTGGTGATCTCTCATTGTACTCATAATGATCTCAAGATGGGTTTCATGGTTCTGTCTAGTGCATGAGTAAAATAAGATGTATTTTATGAAGAATACCAAAAATGAATCAAGGTGTGGGTGGAAAACCTAATTCATCAAATCCATGAAGAATGTCAGTGTGTTCATCTGACCGAACGGCATAATTAAATACTAATACAAGCCGTACCTGCTTCAAAACATTTTAAAGGGTATATACTATGGTCTCACACACACCTGATGATAGCCCAATCTCAAATCAATATTAGAGAAAACAGTTTCTCCTCAGATCTGGTCAAAGAGGTCATCTATACGAGAAAATGAATAATGATTCTTCACCATAAGTTGGTTCAATTGTCTGTAATCCACACACAATCATAAGGTATCATCTTCCTTCTTAGAGAAAAGTATGGGTGAACCCCATGGTGATGTGTTGGGTCTGATTAAACCCTTAGCCTTGAGATCTTCAAGCTTCTTCTTGAGTTCATGGAGCTCTTTAGGTGTCACCCTATCATGAGGAATGGACACTGGCATCACACCTGGCACTATCTCTATAGTGAACTCAAACTCTATATTAAGAGGTAAGCCAGATAAATTGATAGGCAAGACATCCCTAAAACGATCCACAAGCGGGGGGGGGGGGGGACTCTTCAAAATACATCCCTTGATCACTCATAAAGAGACTCACCAACTAATTTTTCACTCTGACTAGCCCTGTTTTCTTGGGCCTAGCTTGATCTTCTAGGATATACCATTTTCCCTTGTGTAAATAAGTTCTTACCTTGGGTGATTTGAAGGTCACCCTTCAGTGATAGTAATCCACTTGGGCATGATAAGGCATGATCCATTCCATACTAAGAATGACGTCGAATCTAGTCATCTCGAGGATGAAGAAACTCCAAAAGAAATGACACCCACCTATCTTAAGGGGGAACTCCTGAAACTGACATGTGACCTCTATTATAACCCCTATAGGAGTGTCAATAGACATAAAACTATAGAATTACTTGATTAAAAGGCTAAGAATTTCCACAATAGTATAAGATATAAAAGAGTGTGAGGCATCTATATCAAAAAGGGGATAAACTAAAGTAGAGGTCACCAGAATAGTACCTATAACTGTAGATAGCCCTGGACTCTAATATTTTAGCACTAGATAAACTATATACATATGGCTTGAACCTCATACTTGGGATTCTGCCTGACTATCCTGAGCAGATCCACTCTGGTGACACTAAAGATCTAGTACCTGACTGCCTCGACCACTACCACTACTACCTCAAGATTATAGGATGGTAGAAGACCAACTCCTAGCCTAACATGGAGTCATAGATATTGTACCTAATAGAGCTTCTAGTATGGATTCCCTACCACTGGATTCTGGAGGAAAATAATGATAGAAGCACTGAAGGTGACACATCCAACCATAAGCTCGGCATTCAATCGGGTTCCTCGTGCACTGAGGTTTCTTGTGCTTTGGATTTCCACACTGGTGAAATGCTATAGAACTGTCAGTTTGGGTCACTTATATGGAACCTCCCCCATGAACACCCTTTAATTGGTGCTTCCTACTACCTAAAGAACCATCACCCTACTTCAGAACTGAACCGCCCTGGTTCACAGGACTAGCTTCTTTGATATTTTGTTCTGTTATGAGGGTCTGGTTGACTATCTCTATAATGGTCTTCAATCAAAATATGTTCAACTATGAGTATATATCATACCCAATCTCATCCTTAAAGTGTCATGTATTTGTTAATTCGTTATCGGTCAAAGATGGAGCAAAATGCTAAATCTCAGTAAAGCGAGAAAAATACTCAAGCATTGTCATAGAGCCCTGTAAAAGATTCATGAACTCTCAGGCTCGATCTACTCTCATGGTCTTTAGGAATAATTGGTCATAGAAATCCATTTGGAAGTTTTCCCAAATCATACCTCAGTAACACTCTGACTGAGAAATGACATCCCACAGTTACTTGGAAGAGTCGTGAATCATGTAGGTAGCAATATTGACCCTCTTCTCTAGAGGTGTCTCAAGATGGTCGAAGATGGATACTATGGATTCTAACCATGAATCTGAATCATGAGGATCACCGTCCAATGAGAAGGTGGTAGGATGATACTACTAACAGTCCTACGCCAGCTCTACCATAATAGGGGTGGGTCGGGGAGCACCCTAAATCGACTGCATGAACCTAAGGAAACTCTCATAGAATTTATCATCAGCACCCAATGGAATGTCAGTAGGAGGTGCCTCGGGTGGAACTACGAGAGGTATCATGGGTGGATCAGGGTCTACCACCTTAGGAGTGTGCTCATATTCACTCTCTTGGAATATAACACTAGGATGTCAAGGTGGATCATACACACCTCAGACATAAATTATTACATATAAGGTAGGAAGATAAAAAAGTGACAAGAAGGGAAAGTATAAAGCCTTCCTCTGAGTATGACACAACAAACAGCCTGATCCTGGAGTCGGGTCTAGATAAGAAGGAAAAGACCTCAGAAAGATCACTAGAAACATAGCCTATAGCTTATTTCCAATGTAAGTTCAAGGTCCAGTTCTTTCAATTCTCATATTAAGAACGTTTCATTTTAAAGGTGGTTTTCACTTTAATTCATTTATGAATTTAGTTCTTATTTAATTAGTTGAATTAGGGGAATCATCATTCCAATTCATATGGGCCCATACACCTTATGAGTTAAAATTGGGTGTTCACCTAATCCAAATCATAACATATCCCTATAGGTTACATTGTAACACTTCTATAAATAAATAGAAACAAGCACTATGGGGCTCAACAGAACAAGGCACAACAATAGTCCATGCAAAGAGGCAATTCATGCTAAAGAGTAAATGTGGCATGGCATAATGCATGAAATTTCAAGTCTTATTGTTCCTAATATGATACATGTAATTCAAGTGCCTCATTTCATCAAGATAAAGTAATAGAAATCATCATTCCAATTGCATCAGTATAGTAACACCATAAAACTAGTGTGTCACCCAATGGTGAAGTCGTATAAAATATAAATAGCACAATAAATATCTATAATTTCCTATCCTAGGTAATTTGGGTTTCCCTTGTACATAGGTAAGCTAAGTCCAATCATAGGTTAAGGTCCAAATATCTATGTCTTATTCTCTTTTCTAAACCCAAATAGTAAGACAAAAGTAAAAAAAGTGCTCTGATACCACTCTGTAGCATCTCGCCCCAAGTTCCACTAAACTGTACCTCAAGACGGTGGGCCACATGAATTAAAGAACATCTCCCCAAATGCTAGAGGTTTTCAACTAGCAGTGAGGTACTAGGGTGTATTCTTTGGGAGACTATTACCTCATAGGTCAGAGTATTCATAATAGTAAATAACAAATAGTAAATTGCAAAAGTAGATTAATAATCAGACAGCAACAGAAAATCTGGAAATAAACCATGCAAAGGAACCTGATAACTGGTGGAAGAAAATATCAATAATAGATATAATAATAATGATTACATGTCATACATATTTACAAAATGAGAGTGTAGGGGAATATGGGTACAAGCATATACTGCATGCTATACAAAACTATAAAAGGCCAAAAAACTGTTAATCGACATTTCAAGCATAGGCTTAGCCCTCTGCCTCCAAATATCCATCCTAAGCATAAATACAATCAAGCATCATAAGCATCACACTTTCATTAATCGATACATGTGATCATAAAGTCTACTTGGGTACCAAACGGCACCCCAGCAAGGTGTGAGATATAAATCTCAGTAGGCTGGAATCCACAATGTCTAGGCTGATCTATTTCATGCTGTAAATAAATAATTTGTGTGAAAAAAGTATAACATTGGTTAAATGGATAAATTAAACATAACCACCTTAGTCTGGGTTCCTAAATGGAAACTCATCCCATACTACCTTCTTTAGCCTAATCCAAATGTATATAAAGGTGTACCTATGTAAGAAATAATATGTATACAAGGTCCAAGTAAACAAGGCAACCCAAGAATGCATACCCCCAAGATTTTGATTCACCTTTGGGTCCAATTCACATGACATCATATAGGTTCTCATGATAAAGACAATTAAAAAAGATGCATCGCATATGAAATGAGTAAATCAAAAAATCCATCAAATACTGTTATAGATTATGAGCCCATCCAAGGTGATCTAAACATAATCCCAAGGGTCGATACCAAAACATCCAATATAAAAAATATCATCGATTCCATCCATGGAAACCCATATGGCTTCCCTTGTATCACTCACGACATGGTGACTATGAGCTCATGCCAAGTATCTCACACAGGGGACTGGGTATCACCCGAGGCATGGCATAGACATCTTTCAAAATGGGTCCTTCCTCAGTTTCTTCCCTAGGTAACCAACCTTGATCATGAGTATAAGTAAATTTGTATTTCAATCCCATACCTATAAAGACAAAGTATCACTCTTGGAATATCAAGAGTATCCAATCAATCATGGAGAGTTTTTTCATGTAATCCTTAACTCGGGACCCATGTTCACTCCCGACCCGTAGCAAGTGATCCATAGCAACAAACACATATCACAAGTAAAGGCATTTATATTTGTATTTCATCTTTGAAAAATCTCAATATCACATTCTCACCATATAACCAATACATGCAATCAAATCTAAACGATAATGGCAAAATTTAAATGGCAAGACATAAAGCATTAAACCCATGCACAAACAATGGATTATAAGAATAGGCACAAGGCATTAACTGTTGGAGTTGGTGTCCTAGAACCAACTACTTTATACTTTATAATAAACTTTTATCCATGTATTTTAATATTAATGAATATATTATCACATCTTGATTGTTCTTCTGTGTGAAAATTCATGAGATAATGTCCTAAGGATATTTATTTCACTAAAGGGTCATAGTGGATCCCTACTATGATGAGAACCCAGAAGTGTCATAACACTATTCTTAAATATTTGTTATATGGCTAGATGATGTTATTTGAGGGAAAAAATAATACAGGCCATTAGGGGTGAGGACTCGTAAAACTTTGAGGCACCTTCTCATGGTGTGTGCCCTTGGTAATATCCAGGAGTATATTATGAGAACGAGACCCGCCAGTAGGAAATCCACATTTCATAGTGTCATTGGATGTTCCTATCTATGGATGTGTTTATTGGTCCTTAGAATTTAATATTATTATTAATGGGTATTACAACTCATGCACTTAGATGTATTGACAAAAACTATGACAACACACTATTCACAACGAGGTAGGATATGTTGGGTGCATCACGAGTAATACTTTATTAATAGATAATATGAGAAAGGATTTTTCCCTTCTTTTCCATAATGGAAATTGATATCTCAATCTATTTTATGGAATGTATATAGCCTAAATAAATCCATGGAAATGGTGAGGAATGGGAAAGATCAATTCTGAGAAGTCAAAGAAAGAATAATCTAGCACATGGGTTGATGGCACTAGCATGCAACCTACTTGATTGGAGATATCGTGATAAAGGGATTACATTACACGGTAAGCATTTATAGGAGATGACACATCATTGTAGTGTTAACTTCTTTCTCTATGGGTTCCCTGGCATGTTTCTAGATTCTAACCTTAGACTTTAGGTAGGATATGTCTAATGCCACTAAGAAAGAAGCTTAGAGGGTCACACACTAAGTGTATCTAAGTATCTTAGTTAAATATTCATTTAACAAGTTGAATAAATATTATTCCCAATTATGGTTTAATAATTATTCGAGGATGCCTGGTCGCATTTATTTTGACACTAGTTATTCGATAGAATATATTGTGTGCAAAATAATATATTTATTAGCAAATAATGGAGTGATATTTATTTAAGAAATAAATAGTCATTATTCAAGGTATAATAAATGTGGTGGAGGAAATAAAGAAAATGGAAAAACAAAAGTAAAAACTGTGTATATTAATATACATGCCGGGTAGTTTTTCTAGGGATTTGTGGGAAATAATATTATTTATTTAATTAAATAATATTAGGTGTAATTCGTTGGGTGCATGTCAAGTGATAATAATAGTAAAATTTTATTATTAGACATGGGGGCTTACTAAGAATTAAATGAAATGAATAAATTCATGTGGGTAATTAATTCATTTTATTATTCTAAGTAATATAAATCCCAATTACATTATTCTCATTAGATCTATCCATTCTCTATGGTTGTGCATAATGGATATGGAGAAATCTCTCAATCCAAGAGAGAATTACTTTCCTCCAAGAACGCTCTCAAGTTACGAGAGAGATCCTCCTCTACCTAATCAAGGAGAGAGCTTTAGAAGTGGCTCTCAAGGCGATCGAAGGCGTACATCGCAAGCAAAGGATCTTCCATGATAACACCCATAGATCCCTTCAGTGGTGTCCAGAGATACGTGGAGCACGTGTGGATCACTACTAGAGGAAGCATACACTTGGCTTTTGCGATGTAATTATGAATCACATTGGATCATGACCGGAAGCATCAATGGAGAGAGAATTCCATCAAGTTAATTCTTGTCTTTTAATTAAATTAATTATAACCAACATATGATGATCCTCTATATAGTTACGGGACTTCCCTCTTTTCTTTTCATTCTTCATTCTATTCTGAAGATCTGGCATTTTATCATCGTAATGGATCTTGGATTGATCATTGTTAACGGTAAAATTAAAGTTGGGCACACCCATTCATGTGCTTCTGCTATGCACGGAACCTACAAGTGGTATTAGAGCGGTCATATCATTGATTATAATTATTTAGTTTTTTTTGATGATTTATGCATTTAATAATTTAGTTGTTTCAATTAAAGTTAATCATTTTGTAAATATGAATCTCGAGATCTGTTCCTCCTATTTCATTTCTCGTTCACCTTAAAAAAGTTATTTTTTTCTTTTAATTTTGATTAGAATAAAATAGAGGAACTCATCCAAAGGTTCCAAAGGTTTCTGGTCGTACAACACCAGAACACACGGTGTGTATTCTTCCTAACACGCTGTGTAGTCAAGGTTCAATGCATCAGGACTAGTCTGCCAAACCAAGTCATGTGATTGGAGTTTTTCTAAGTCTTAATGACTCTGTGTGTTGACCAGAAATAGGTGGCACACGGTTTTCGTATTACACGCCATGTGGCCAACTGCACATGGCATGTAGTCCCTTCGGGTCAGGGTTGGACTGTGTACCCCATACAGGGCTTGCTCGGCTGGAGACTGTGTAACGCGGATACTACACGGCAGTGGCCCACTAGACATGCTATGTACTCTGAATATTTCCAAAGTACATATACATATCGTATCTTTAGGCATGTACTTCAGATGGATGATGAATGATAGTACACACGATGTAGTAGGAACTACACGCTATGCACTCATCCAAATTACGTAGATTTATTAAAATTTATTATTATATTATAAAAACCTTTCATATGTGTACCATGGTGTAGGCGTAAAGCTGGGGAACAACATGTGATAGGTGTTATATATATGTGTGTGTTTAATTTAATATATTTGTAATGTTCATTTCTACTCATTGGGTAGTTATTAATGGGAATTCACCGGGTTGCCTCCAAGGTACAAGTTACGTAAAAAGATAATTTTAAATGAATTTATTTGATTAAAATTATGATGGATGATAATCTCAAGGAAATTCAAAAAAGGGTTTAAGATAAAAGGATTGATTAGTTAAAGATAATAATTAATTGATTCGAGCATGATTTATCTTAAACAATAACGATTAAATAATTAAATACTAGTTTTATTTATGCATAAATATCATTGAATATATAGATGAAAATGATCTAGACTAGGACCTTTGTATGTGGATGGTTTCTTTTAATTTAATTATTTAAATTAATTTTTTTGGCATGTAATCCCTCTCCTCATTAATATGTAGGGCCTGCGTGCACAAGGTTTATTTTATGTAAAACCATGTTTTACACCTCACCTGTGTGTGATATAAAAGCATATGTAATGGATGGAGCTCCCAAGCTAGTGGAGGCGGTTCAGGTTAGGATTCAAGGTGAAACCAACCCAAATAGATATAAAGGTGGACAGGTGGAAAGCTGTAAACACGAACCCAAAAGGTTTGAGGTGTTTTCTACCCTAGGTCTTAGGTTGGTTTATAAACCACTAGATAAACTAACCAATAGAACAAGTTCATGATCATTCCATTTATTTTATTTCTGTCAGTTTCATGGTTTATTTATTTTTGTTGTGTTGTCATGATTACATAATTAATTAATTAAACGACCATGCAAGATGGAACTAAAATAAGACCGGATTAGGCGTAAATATTATCTTAGACATGGTTAATCACTTGATTATATCCCACTTAATATTAACAAGAATTTAAGATAGATAATAAATGGAAATTTACATATAAGTATAAAATCCATCAAGGAAATATTAAGTTGGTATAGCCTTCCATTATCTTGGTTAGAATCGAACCATAGTTCAAAGTGCTTGACCAACCCTAGTTGGAGTGCTTTCAATTATTGGGGAATTCTAATTTGAGGTTTTGGGTTGACTTTAATTAACTTGGTTCACATCAAGGGTTGACTTCCATAATAGGACTACGTATAACCAAGAGGCAAAGATTGAGGAAATCCAAAATAAAATGATTTTAGGATTGGGGGTCCACTCAAAAGATTATGGAACTGTGAGTTAATGTAGTTGACATTTGGAATGCCTAGCTAAAACCTTTCAAGTTGTTTGACCAACCCTATTTAGGGTAATGTGAAGGAAAATATGTATCATTTCCACTAGAATATTCAGGAAACATAATATTATGAAGTCAATGGTGAGGACTATTGGATTTCGATAAACTAGTGGGAGACTAATAAGTATTAATTTATTTATTTGTCTCGGTTTTATCATGATAAAGTAAAAATATTTTCTCATATTAATTTGTATAAATGGAAAGAAAATGAAATCAAATGTATCATTGAAAACCATACTCAAGAAGGAAAACCTTCTCACTAGCAACATTTCCAGGAGTTCCAGAGGCATTTACGCGTCATCCTTCACCATGAGAGGAAATTTTATGTACTGGTGGAGATTATTCCAGTTGCACCTAGAAATGAGGCCAGTGATGAGGAAATATCTCTCTGTATGAAAATTTTGGATGATTCCACATATTTCCAATGTTTCATACTATTGGCCATGTCTAATGAGCTATTGAAGCAACATTAAAACATGGACGTGTATAGCATGATGTCTCGCCTTAAGGATCTCTATCAAGAGAATGAGATACAGGAGAGATATGAGATCTCCAAATATTTTTTCACAACTATTCTTGGAGAGTATGTGCCAGTTGGTCCTCATGTATTCAATCTTATTAGCTACATTGAATGCCTAGACATCTTAGGTATTAATTTCCTGGATGATTTGTGTATAGATCACATCCTATCATCACTGCCCAAGACCTTATCTAGATTTATCATCAACTAAAACATGACCAACAATGAGAAGAGTCTATCAGAACTTCTGACCTTGATTATCCAGGTAGATAAGGACACAATTCATGACAAATCCTCTGTCCTTATGGTGAATAAGAAAAGGAAGGACAAGGAAAAGGGGCCAAGGATTTATAAACAGTCTGAAGCCCCCAAGAATTGTCCCTCCAAGAAGGGGAAGATCTATAGACAAGGTAAGGAATGGTAGGTAGTATGTTTTTCATGTGAAAATCTAGTCCACTGGAATAGAAACTACACTCAGAAGCATTGGGATGCTAAAGTTTCATTTGTTATTGATTATAATCTTTCCATTTCTACACATTGGGTATTAGATACAGTATGTGGGGCTCTCATATGTATTAAAATGTAGTAACCAAGTATATTTTTAAATATTTCCAGAGGAGATGTGGATCTTCAAGCTGCCAATGGTGTGAGGTTGGATGTGTTGTCCATTGGAGATTACCATCTATCATTACCAACTGGAATGCTTTTGGTTTTACATAAATGTTATTATGTACCTAGTGTTACCAAGAACATAATTTCTGTAATATGTTTGGATATGGATGGATTTATTTTCAAGTTTAAAAATAAGGGTTGTTTCTTTTATAAGAACAACGTATGTTATGGTTTGGTGCAATTAAATAAAGGTTTGTATGTATTAAATTACAAAAACCAAGTGTTGGAAATCGATAACGAAACAAACTCACATGACTCATATAACACCCAGTTGTGGCATCACTGTCCTGATCATGTAAAAAATAAGTACTTGAAAAATCTTTTCCAAGATGGTTATTTAGACTCTACTGAGATAAAACCACTTGATAGATGTCATGCTTTTTTACAAGGGAAAATGACCAAGTTGTTTTTCGGTGGACAGGGTGAAAGGGTCATAGAGCTTCTAGGATTGGTACACACAAATATGTGTGGACCATTTCTAGTAAAAGTTATAGGTGGATATTCTTACTTCATTACTTTTACTGGTGATTTGAGAAGATATGGCTATATCTACTTAATGAGGTATAAGTCAGAGTCCTTGGATAAATTTAAGGAATTCAATAATGAAGTAGAGAATAAACTTGGTAAGAAGATAAAGAAGCTTTGATTAGATCTAGGTAGAGAATATCTGAACCAAGAGTTCATCAAAATTTTATGGGAGTCTGGGATTCTATCTCAACTCACTCCTCCTTATACACCACAGTGGAATGGTCTTGTGAAAGGAGGAACGACACCTTGTTATTTATGGTGAGGTTGATGATGATTCATGCAGATCTTCTATTATCCTTATGGGGATATGCATTACAAACTATATTATACACATTAAACCGAGTACCAACTAAGTTGACAAATGAAATTCCCTCCGAGTTATGGAATGGAAAGAAACCCATTTTTTCACACACATGTGTATGGGGATGCGAGGCATTTGTTAAGGCATTCTCAGGCAACAAACTAGAACTCCAGATCACAAGGTGTATATTTATAGGATATCCCAAGGAAACAAAAGGATATTACATATATAACCCTTCAAACAAGAAATTTATTGGCGCCAGACAAGATTTATTTCTTAAGAGGGAGAAAATTCTCAAAAAGTATAGTAGGAGAAAGATTGACTTTTATGAAGTTGATGATCAAGATACACATGATTTGGTATAGGAATAAGTTCAATAGATCCTTGTGGAAGAGGTTACAGAAACACAAGTATTTCTTAGGAGCTCAAGAGAGGTAAGAGAACCAGAGAGATTTGGTTTTCTAGTCACCAAGGATGGTGAATCATTATTGTTGGACAATGATGAACCTATCTCCTACATGGAAGCAGTAGAGAGATCAGAAGCTGCAAGATGGCTAGAGGTTATGAATTCTAAGATGGATTCTATGTGTCATAACCAAGTCTGGGTTATGGTCGATAAGCTAGTTGATGTAATGTATGTTGGATGAAAATGGGTGTTCAAGATAAAGTTAGACATGGAAGGTCAAGTTTGAACCTATAAAGAAAGGCTAGTGGCTAAAGTATTTAGATAACATCAAGGAATTGACTATGATGAAACATTCTTGCTAGTTTCCATGTTTAAATACATAATAATCATACTTGTCATAGAAACTTACCATGACTATTAGATTTGGAAGATGTATGTCAAAATAGCATTCCTTAATAGGAATCTTTAGGAAGATGTCTATATGACACAACCAGAAAGGTTTGTGACACCAGGTGAATCCAAATGGGTTTTCAAGTTTCAGAAATCCATTTATGGATTAAATTAAGCATCCAGGTCATGAAACATTTTATTTGATGAAGCCATAAAGGAATTTTGTTTCATTAAGAATGAATGTGATCTATGTGTTTATAAACAGTTTAATGGGAATGTGATCGTTATCCTAGTAGTATATTTTGATGACATATTACTTATTGGAAATAACATACTAGTATTATAGTCGGTTAAGGACTAGTTGAACAAGTGTTTATCCATGAAGGACTTATGTGAAGTAGCCTACATTATAGGGATCAAGATTATTCGTGATAGATCCAATAGGATGCTTGGAATAAGTCAGGGTATATACATTGACTAGATACTAAAGAGATTTAGTATGGAACAATCCAAGAGGGGATTGGTTCTAGTGTTACATAGCCTACATATTTCTAATAGAATGTGTCCTCATACACAACAAGAGAAAGATAGGATGAGTAAGATCCCATACGATTCGACTATAGGATTAATCACATATTTTATTTTATGTATTAGGGTTGATGTTACCTATGCATTGAGCATGGTAGGAAAATATCAAGCAGATATTAGAGAACAACATTGGACTATTGTTAAGAGTATCCTTAAGTATCTGAGAAGAACTAAGGATGTGTTCCTAGTGTATATAGGAGATGAGGAGCTTGTAATCAAAGGGTATGTTGATGTTGGTTTTCAGATAGATCAGAATGATCTGAAGTCTCAATCAGGATATGTTTTCTATCTCAACAGAGGAGTTGTGAGCTGGAAGAGTTCAAAGAATCCAGTTTTCGCTGATTCTACAGTGGAGTCTGAATATATAGTGGATTATAATACAGCCAAGGAAGCCATATGGATTCAGAACTTTGTCTAAGAGCTTGATGTGGTTCCTAGAAGTAGATACCTAACATTGTATTGTGATAATACTATGGTATTGGATCTTGAAAAATAACCAAGGTCACATCAACGGACAAAGAATATTCTCTGGAAGTATCACCTCTTGAGGGATTTCTATCAAATGGGTGGAGTTGCAGTGAGCAGAGTGTCCATAGAAGAGAACATGGTGGACCCCACGACTAAAGGCCTATCTCAGCAGAAGTATGAATATCATGTGAGAGCTATCAGATTAAAGGTTATTAGCAGTTGCCTTTAGTCCAAGTGGTAGTCTGTTAGAGTTGGTGGCCTAGAACCAACTACTTTTCACTTTATGATAAACTTGTATTCATGTATTTTAATATTAATGAATACCTTAGCACATCTTGATTATTATTCTGCATAACAATTCATGTGATAATTTCCTAAGGATAGTTGTTACACTAAAGGGTCATAGCGGATACCTGCTATGATGAGAACCCGAAAGTGCCATAACACTATTCTTGAATATATGTTCTATGGATGGATGATTCTATTTGGGGGATAGAAATAATACAGGCCATTAGGGGTGAGGACTTATAAAACTGTGAGGCACCTTCTCATGGTGTGATACCTTGGTAATATCCATGAGGATATTATGAGAATGAGACCTTCCAGTAAGAAATACACATTTCATAGTGTCATTGTATGTTCCTATCTGTAGATGTGTGTATCGGTCCTTAGACTTTAAGATTATTATTAATGGGCATTACAACTTGCGCACTTATATGAATTGATGAAAACTATAACGACACACTATTCGTAGTTAGGTAGGATATGTTGGGTTCATCGCGAGTAATATTACATTAATAGATAATGCAAGAAAGGATTTGTCTCTTCTATTCTATAAGTGAAGTTGATATCTCAGGCTCTTTTATGGAATTGATATAGCCTAAATAAATCCATGGTTATAGTGAGGAATGGGAAAGTTCAATTCCAGGAAGTTAAAGAAAGAATAATAGATCACATGAGTTGATGAAACTAGCATGCAACCCACTTGATTAGAGATATCGTGATAAATGGATTACATTACACAGTAATCATTCTTAGGGGTTGACACTTCATTGTGGTGTTAAATTCTTTCTCTATGTCTATCTTAGCGTGTTTCTAGATGTTAACCTTGAACTTTAGGCTGGCTCTGCCTAATTCCACTGAGAAAGAGGCCTAGAGGATCACATACTAAGTGTATCCAAGTATCTCAGTTAAATATTCATTTAACAAGTTACTCGATTTTGGTTTAATAATTATTCAAGGATTCCTGATCGCATTTATTTCAACACTAGTTATTTAAGAGAATATATTGTGGGAAAAATAATATATTTATTAGTGAATAATGTAGTGATATTTATTTAAGAAATAAATATTCATTATTCAAGGTCTAATAAATGTGGTGGAGGAAATAAAGAAAATGAAAAAACAAAAGTACATGTCATGTATATTAATATACATGTTGTGTAGTTTTTCTGAGGATTTGTGAGAAATAATATTACTTATTTAATTAAATAATATTAGGTGTAATTCATTGGGCGCATGTCAAGTGATAATAATAGTAAAATGTTATTATCAGACATCGGGTCTTACTAAGAATTAAATGAAATGAATAAATTACTTTGGGTAATTAATTAATTTTATTATTCTAAGTAATATAAATCCCAATTATATTATTCTCATTAGATCTAGCCATTATCTATGGTTGTTCTCAATGGATCTTGAGAAATCTATTGAGCTAAGAGATAATTTCTTTCCTCCAAGAATGTTCTAAAGTTATGATAGAGATCCTCCTCCACCAGATCAAGGAGAGCGCTTTAGAAGCGACTCTTGAGGTGATTGAAGGTGGACATCGCAAGCAAAGGCACTTCCACACTAGCACCTGAATATCCCTTCAGTGACATCCAGAGATACGTGGAGCATATGTGGATCTCCACTAGAGGAACCCTACACTTGGCTTCTGTGACACAATGGCAGATTACATTCGATCGTGACCGGAAGCATCAACAGGGAGATAATTCCATCAAGGCAATTCTTGTCTTTTAATTAAATAAATTATAACCAACATATTATGGTCCTCTCTATGGTTCTAGGACTTCCCTATTTTCTTTTCGTTATTCGTTCTATTCTAAAGATCTGATGTTTTATCATCGTGATGGATCTCGGATTGATTATTGTTAACGCTAAAATAAGTTGGGTATACCCATCCACACGCTTCTGCTACACTCGTAACCTAAATTAAAATGCCTCTAAACATATGTCACCAATGATATTTATATAACTCAATCTCACATTCTTGACCAAGTATGAAAATCGATTCAATCCAATTAAAGTCTGAAGTAATAAACATTAAATGAGGAAAGGGAACTTGGCACATTGCTTAACATATATCTAATCACATGAGTAAGATATAGGCTACAAGAATCACTAAGCAACATGTAATAATCCTAAGAAATGGGATAAATATTAATAAGATATATCAATAATCATGTTCAATGGCATGTGGAATTTACACAAGGGAAAAACAATAATAATTGAACACATGCATTTCCAAAGGAATCTAACTCGTGGTTCATCACTTGCCTTAATTCAATTTATCAATTTAAAATATTAAACCAAGGTGAAATTCACACACCCAAGGTGAAACACCACTCAAGTTATAAGGGAAACCTAGGAAACTTAGGATGTAACACCCAAAGGGGTTTCCAAAGATAAGGTGAACACCCTTGGAGGGGTTTTGCTATAAGGTAAGGTCCTATACGTCACGAAAAACCAATATGATCAATTTAATATGCAAGAATGAGGCTTCACCAGAAGGTTCTGGCTAGAAGCACAATGGAACGACACTTGAAAAGTGAAAAAACTAATAGAAAAGGAGTAGACTCCCTGTCTTGACATTTTATTAGTCCACTCATTCGTTTCCAAGCCTTGATTCAACCTAAAACGGGATTAATCAAAGGATTTGTCAAAACCCCAAAAATACGAAAAAAATTACATCACACAAAAATAGTGCAATGGATAGAGGAGAAACCTAGGAATAGAGGTGTGTGGAAGGTAGATCTTTCCTATGGATTTTTGTAGCTTCCGGTAGTGAAGGAATCCAACCACGGAGGAAAATATATCAAAAACCCTATGAGAGAGAGGAGGAGGCCACCACACACTAAGGGGGAGACCAAAATCCTAAGTAAAGGAGGAGGGAGGAGGAGAAAAGGGGTTAAAACACTCATTAATGGGAAAAATGGAATTTCACCCTCAAAATACACTACGCACGGTTTGGATGCACGGTTTGTCCAAACTATGCACCAATCAATCATCATTCACTACTATAAGGGGGAACCTTGCACAGTTAGGTGCACGGTTTGACTAACCATGCACAAACCATGAAAAAAACCATTATCCAACACTATGGGTGGGTTATAAGTCCATATTCCATAGTTAGTATGGTTTCAGACAAATGTTTTGGTCCCTAGGTTCCCATTATCTACAGCCACATAGTTTTGAGAAACCATGTGGGCTAGGATACACAGTTTCCTCTAACTATGCGGCTCAGTTTTCTTCCTTCCATTTTAGGTATCCATGCTTCAAATGATCCCTAGACGCACTTTATACCACTAATATTTGATTATGAATCATGGTTAGGTCCGTTTTTTGGAATTTAAACCAAAAATTTAGTGTTTCATACCTTTGGGAAAAGCTGAGATGTTACAATTTCAAAATGATATTTTTCATGTAAATTCAAATGGAATATGCTGAAAGATATTAAGGGGAGATTTAAATCTCTAAATATGTAAATCTTATAGGTCTGATGAGGTTATAAGTTCTCTTATCAATATGTGTCATTAATTGCATGAAGGATGCTTAATTTAGGATACATAGACTGTGTAAGAGTCATTGGACACCTATGTAACAGTACTTAAAGAATGGCATGGAGGATGCGTAAGGTTAGGAGAATTCCATTGAAGAATATACATAAGTTTAATTCAAGATCTGCAATACCTGTGTGAAGGTGAGACTAACTTTCTAACATGTATAAGGGTACACTGACCTATGTAAAGGTAAGTAGTAAAAGTTGAAGGTTACGCAAGGGTATACTGATCTAAGTAAAGGTAACTCGTGAATTATTCTATATAATCACAGGGCATAAAATAACCCCCTAATACATTAATAAAACAAATAAATTACTACATTAATAAATTACATAATCATTTAATATATATTATAAAAAAATATCTGGTTTATATAAAATTAGTGGATGACTAGATTAAAACAACAAATATGTCTATTACAATCACATTTATTATGCAATACTATAACAAAAATAATCTAAAATAATACTATTTCAAATAATCTGGAAGAATTGTGACCAAATTGTATCTTGGTTAGGTTTTCATACATAGATAAAAATGAAAACAATAGTCAGCATAAGATAAGAAGGATTTGGAACTCACTAATCTGCTGTCGAAGAATATCAAAATCAAAAAATCCCTGAATTAGGGGAGAATGCTGGAGGAGAAGGGAAACCTCCCATTACTCAGGTGAGGGGAGAATAGGGATCACGAGTGAAGGGGGGAGGAATAGAGGCCGAGGGATATGAGAGAACTCTATCCTAATGATTTTTAAAAAACTATTTGTATATCTCAACCTATACCAATGGTTTTTTAAAAACCATTGGGATAACCTGGTCTATACCAATGGTTTAAATAAATCATTGGTATAAACTAATTTCATCCACTCTAAACCCATGGTTTCAATAAACCATGGGTATATATGTGTAACGTCCTGACCCAGGTGCCACACACTGATGCCTCATGTCGGTTCTCTACATGACCTCAGGTGAGCCTCCTCGTATACTAGAGGGTTCCGACTAGAAGCAAGGTTTTAATATCAATCATGGGGAGACTATACCCTCTTTATCAGAGTAATACACCAGTGGAAATAAACAAACAATAAAAATCATATAATCATAACCAGAAAAATACCAATATCACATGATGACCAAAATAGGAAATACAATATCCAAAACTAAAACAATAGATATGTCATGCCAAGTACGTGTCAAGTTTCAATATGCAAAAGACCCAAAATAAATAAAGATACATTTAACTCCCAAGTGGGTATCGAACCATATCTATCTCCCTTATCCATGCTTCATCTCGACCCAACCATATAACACAGGGCTCTTTCCCTTAACCTATCCTAGAACCATGAAATCTATTTGGATACTGATCAGGCAGCCTGAGTAGGGTGTGAGTACAACTCAGTAGGCCACCGCCAATGGTGTCTAAAATAATATCTAGTCAAAATAGTGTATGCAGTTGTATAAATAATTAAGTACAATGTATAAGTAAATAATTATCACATTTTAAACTATTCTTTGTTTAACTACATAAACCCCTAGGTTCCCATGTACAACCGAACCTCAATACCTACTTCATCCCATGCTGGAATCTGAACCATTCCTGATGGATATCATACCTCAGAATTCCATTTTTACCATTCCTTATCTCAATACATATCCTAGAATTCCATTATTACCATTATTTATCTCAATTCATATCCTATAATTCCATTTTTATCATTCTTTATCTCAACTCACATCCCAAAATTCCATTATTACCATTCTTCATTTCAATTCATATCCCAGAATTCCATTATTACCATTCTTTATCTCAATTCATATCCTAGAATTCCATTTTTACCATTCTTTATTTCAATTCATGTCTAAATTCCATTATTACTATTCATCATTTTAATTCATATCTAAATATCACAATATCACATATATTATAATATAATATATATCACAATATCAAATATATAAAAATATCATATGTACCTCAACAATCCATTAATTAATTCACCAATTAATTAATCCAATTTAACAATTGCATATTCACATCATCCCATTAATTAATTAAACAATTAATTAATCACATCAATTCCATTAATTAATTCAATAATTAATTAATCGCATAAATTTTATAAACACAACAATCTTTATTAATTAATTCAATAATTAATTAATAAATTTACAATCCTAATATCCCATAATTAATTCAACAATTAATTATTCAATTCATAATCCTAATATCCAAATATTAATTCAACAATTAATCATTCAATTCATAGTCCCAATATCCTTAATTTCACAATCACTTAATTTATTAATTTTCCAAATTAATTGATTCAATTTAAGAAACAAAATTTTTAACCATTAAATAGAAATTCTATAATTACATACACATAATTGAAATCAAGACTTTGGGATTTTAATAATAGACCACCTACCTCAATTCGTTGATAACGCTCGCCAATGGAAAATCCCCAATTTAAAGAAGATTAATCAAGAACACGATGAAGAACATGATCTAGATATGAAACCTAGATCCAATATCAAATGAATCAATATCTATCAAACCTAGATCTAGATCTAGAACTAATAGTTGATAAACATCCCTCTTGTATCCGGGAAGAGGAGCGAGAGATAGGGAGAGATCTAAATGGGAAGAAAGCACGTACACAGGGAGGTTCATATCTTTAATCCTCCCTTCTATTTTCCAAGAAAAGAGTTTATAAGGTCTTATAATCTATCTTGGAACCTTCAAAAATGATAGAAAATGACTTGGTCTGAGTTAGGGTCAATTTGGGTGAGTTTTGGGGGTTCGGGTAATTTTAAAACTAAATTTTGAGTAAAATTAAATCATGTGCATGGTTTGCTGGGTAGGGGTGCATGGTTTTCCAAACCATGTGCCTTAACCATACTCCTCTTTTAGGGGGTGCATGGTTTCTCCTAATAGGGCGCATGGTTTGGAAAATGATGTTCTATCTATGTGAATATCCTCTTTTTAGGTACGCATAGTTTGTTGGGTTGGGGCGCATGGTTTGGGAAAACTGTACGCCAACCATGCACTTTCCCACTTCCTTCTAAAATTTACAATTTTCACCCAAATGCACCCCAAGGTAAAACCCAAACAAAGTATGCTCAAACAAAGAAAAATAATACCTAAAATCAAGCTTCATACATCTCTAAAAAAGGTCAGAATCTTACAATCTCCCTGCATTATAATAGATTGTCCTCAATTTGTACTCCCAAGTATCTCTAAGATTATGATTCAAAAAGATTGGTCCACTGATCCCTCATATCTTCTTCTCTTTCCCATGTTTCCCTCTAAACACATCCATGTTGCCACAACACATAAACTATCGGCACAGTATTTCCCCTCAACACTTTCTCACTATGATCCAACACACGTATCAAATGCTCCTCAAAGGATGTATCTATATCAAACTCAAAATAATTCGCATAAATCACATGATAAGGGTCAGGGTAATACATATGAAGTCATGACATGTGGAAAAATCAAGAATAGAATTATATATCTATGGAATATCCAATTGGTATGCCGTTGACTCGATTCTCTCCACAACCTCAAATGGTCTAACAAACCTGGGTGCCAACTTGCCCTACCTTTGTATCCTACGGTGACCCAACCTAGGTGACACCCAAAGGAATACATGATCACCCTCTGTAAACTCTAGGGGTCATTAACATCTATTAACATACAACTTTTTTCTATTATGGGTCATATACATAGTTGAACCTTCCCTGACATCTCCTATATGAGACTTGGTCCAAATAACTTTCACTCACCTGACTCCATCCAGCATAGAGGTGATCTACATGGCCTACCATAAAGAGCCTCATATGGTGTCATATAAATAGTATCCTAGTAACTATTTTTATATGAGAACTCCACCAAATCTAGGTGTTTCTCCCAAGACCCATTGAAGTCTAGAACACACGCTCACAACATATCCTCAAGAACATGTATAGTACATTCCAATTGCCCATCTGTATGTGGGTGAAAATCTGTACTCAATAAAACCCATGTACCAAGCACCTTTTGTAAGGCCTTCCAGAAGTGAAAAGTAAAATGTGAGTCACTATCTGAAAATATAGTCCATGGAACCCTATACAGATGGACTATCTCTCGAATGTAAAAGTCTCCCAACTACTCCACTGAGAAAGTCTCTCATGCTGATAAGAAATGTTGTACCTTTTTCAAATAGTTGGAAATCACCCAAATAGCATCATTCTTCTGAGGCATCCTCGGGATAACCACCACAAAATACATGGTAACATCATCCAACTTCTATTACAAAATGGACAATGGTTGTAGTAAACCACCAATTCTTTGATGATTAACCTTCACCTATTGATAATGTAGCATCGTGCCACGAACCCTATTATCTCTTTTTTCATGCCTGACCACCAAAACTTTCAACGTAAGTCACAGTACATTTTGGTCACACCTGGATGCACTACCCACCTCAAGGCATGAAATTCATGTATCATATCCTCCCACATTCTCGTAGGTACAACAAATCAATTCCTAACATAGATGGTATCATCCTCATCTATGCTCTAATATAAATGTGTATCCCCATCTTCAAGTATTTACCTCAAGGTCAAACATTCTGGATCCTCATTTTGTATGTCTCTAATTTGTCTCAAAAGTGTAGACTCCATTGAAACTGATACGAGATTCATATGTTCCTGACTCTCTTATACCACAACATGCATCTCAGCTAGAAAAGTTCTCATATTCCACTCAACACTAGACTCCTAAACTGTCTGGGTCTAAGTTTTCCTGCTCAAAGCATCATCAACACTATTTCCTTTCCTAAGAATATATTCTAGATCAAAATCAAATGACTGTGTATACTCAACTCATCTCTACTATCAGATATTCAAATCTCACTGTGAAAAGATATACCTCATGCTCTTGTGATCCATATACACAGTAAACTTTTCACCCAATAGATAATTCCGCCAACACTTCAAAATGTAAACCACTACAACCAACTCAAGGTCATGCATAGGGTAGTTAAATTCATGTAGCCTCAACTGCTGAGACTCGTACACCAAAACTCAATATCTTGGAATCAACATTGCTCTAATACATATCCATGAAGTATCACAATACACTATATGCTCCTCACATGGATTAGGTAGGATCAAGATCGGTGTTGTTTTTAAGCACTTCTTCAACTCCTAGAAAGAATTATTGCATGATTTCGACCATTCAAACATTATCCCCTTCTTGGTCAAGATTAAGAGAGGTGCTTCCAAATGGGAAAAAATTTGATGAACCTATGGTAATATCCATCTAACCCTAGAAAGATATAGATATCAAAAAATTTATTAGGATTCTCTCAAGATACAACTGACTGCACCTTCTCTGGTTCCACTAATACAACTTCCTTTAAGAAAATGTGGCCTAATAAGTGTACCTGATCAATCCAAAAATGACACTTAGACAGTTTGGTGTATAGTCGGTGCTCTGTTAGTGTACTCAGGATGATTCCAAGATGTTGGTCATGATAGTCACAAGTATTGGAATACAGCAAGATGTTATACACAAACACAACAAAAAACCAATCCAAGTATGAATGTAAAATTCAGTTCATCAAGTCCATAAACAATGTTGGTGTGTTTTTCAACCCAAAAATCATCACAATGAACTCATATAGGCTATAAGTGATTCTAAAAGCATTCCTCGGTATATCAAAAGGTAGAACTCTCAAATCATGATAGCCTAATATCAATTAAATCTTGGAGAAAATTCAAGCCCCTCTCAACTGGTCAAAAAGATCATCGATACACAGAAGGGGATACCAGTTCTTCATAGTCATCTAGTTCAACTTTCGGTAATCAACACACAATCACAGAGTTTTTTCAGCCTTATTTGAAAAAAAAATACTAGAGAACCCCAAGTTAGTGTACTCAATCGGATAAATACCTTATCCTCTAACTCCTCTAAGTGAGTCTCTAGATCTTGAAGCTCTGTCAGTTCCATTCTTTATGGTGTAATATAAACTTTCTCATCCCATGATATGATCTCAATTATAAACTCCACATCTCTCACTGGTGGAAGCCTTGAGAAGTTTTTAGGAAATACATCTTAAAACATGTCCACTATAGGTGGAAATACATCTTGTTTTTCACCTCCATCATCCAGAAATATACTAGCAACCTGGGTGGTAAGATCCCCCAATTGCTAATGAACTGGCCCTGCATGGTCTGCCTAGATCTATCATTCCATATGGTAAATATATTTTTCACCCCCAGGAGATGTAAAAGTCACTCTCTTGTGGTAACAATAAATGTGGCATCAGTACACTACCAACCATTCCATACCCATAATTAGGTCAAATTCTAGCATATCTATAATGTAGATATTCTAGATAAAATATTACTCCCCAACCTTGAGAAAACACCCCTTGCATAAACAGATACCTCTGGATCTTACTCCCAAATTTTTATCTATCATCATCACCCCTCTCAAAAACTCCACCACCAGGCTCAAAACATTCACAATTTGTGCATAAATAAAATACTGAGAGGCTCTAGTATCAAATAAGGCACTATTTAATGTTGAATATACAAGAATAGTACCTCTCACTATCAATGGCCCATCCTCTCTATTCTCAAGTGTAGGTCGAACTGCATGAAATTATCATTCCCCTCTTCTATGTGATGCAGTCTGGCTCCCCTAAGCTACACCACCCTACTGATATGGGTGCTCTTTCCTAGAAGCACCATGTCCACCTCCTCTACTACCATGGTCAGTAGAACTCCAGCTGTTAGACTGATATGGTGCATAATATCCCCTTTCCACACTCTAGTTATGTATAGTTACTCCATCACTACCTATCTATTGTGGGTTCCTGAAGAACTTCTATAGATTTCCCATATTTCCACATGATTAACACTCTACTGGTGGTCAGGGATAGTGTCTACGATAGTGTATCGGCCTACTGTACTGGTGGAAAATAAGTCAGGTAATATCCTGAGTAACTTATTCGTCCCCCTGGCCACTCTTCCTGCTATCCGCCTAGTTAACACCCTCATAGTGATGCTTCCTACTCTAGGAAGACATACTACCCAATCATCCAGCAAAAACCACATGTCCTGCACTGGAATCCTCCCTCGAGTTCCCCTCATCTATGAGAGCCTGATCCACCACCTAAAAAAACTTATTTAACTGAAAGAGGTTAACTTGGGACTTAATATCACATTTAAGCTCATCCTGAAAATGTTTTATCCTAGGTGTCTCATCCCCTACCAGCACTGGATTAAAGCACTGCAAGTCTATAAAGTGACCAGTATAGTTAATCACATACATTCTCCCTTGATTAAACCGCATGAACTTAACTACTCTCTCCTATATCAACGTCTCTAGATAAAAGTGTTCTAGGAACTTCTATGAAAATCCCTTCCATAACATACCATTTTCCTACCCCATCCAGGATTGAACATCCCACCAACACTTTTCTAATCCTCACAACATGTAATTAGTCAACTTGACCCTCATCTCAGCTGGAGTCTCCAAATGGCCAAGTATATTCTGTATGGACTTGGTCCAGAACTCTACTGCCTCAGGTCCACCCTCTCCCAAAAAAGTCATACGGTGTTGTAACTAAAAATTCATCATTATATCAGACATGTTTTTCACAACCCAACCTAGGTCTCTTTCCATGAACTGCATGAAGTGAGCAAAGTTTTCATAGAACTTCTCTCCTACTTCCTCACATGGCACTATCGGTGCCTCAGGTTCCACTACTAGTAGATCACCTCCATCCATATCCTCCTATCATCCTCTCAACAAAAATCAACATGGAGTAATACCTTTACAATGCCAAACACACATCTTAAGACACATAACATAACATTAACACATTAAACAAGAGTTATTCACATAACTCCTTAACAATTCATTCACCCAAACCCTGCCACACGGATAAAATTAAGGCGTTATTACTACCCTTAACCATCCTACAACTAGGTCATGGTTAACAAAGGGTAAAAAAATTATCATTATTGAGGTTTATCATTTGATTCCCATTTATTCACCTTTTTTCATCATTTCACAATTCTCAATTTCATTTTATCAGTTCAATTTCACAAGTAAGGAAAAACAATTCAAGTTTCATAACTTACCCAAAACCCATTTTCTCATGCATGCCTAAAAAGATGCATGTCTCAATAAAACCTGAATGCCTAGAATGATT
Organism: Viscum album; assembly: GCA_963277665.1. Classification (NCBI taxonomy): domain Eukaryota; kingdom Viridiplantae; phylum Streptophyta; class Magnoliopsida; order Santalales; family Viscaceae; genus Viscum; species Viscum album. The sequence goes on along the minus strand of OY728134.1, from coordinate 624,394,936 downwards.
CATGAAAAATAAACTCTTGTGTTATACTGGGATATGATTCAAATCTCAAAAAACCTCAAAAAAAATTATCACATCACACAAAAAGTGTGTCACCCAAGGTGAAATAGCATTCAACTGTAACAAAAAAATACCAATATCAACAATCCCACCCTGGGTACTTGGGTTATCCCTTATACATAGGTTACCTACTCCTATGCACGAGATTGTTACCAAGTCCCAACTCTTCCTAGTCTCTTTAATACATTTCTTGAATAGAAAGATAAAATAAAAGAATAGAAAAATGGGCTCTGATACCACTTTGTAATGTTCTAACCTGGGTACCACACATCAGTGCTCCATGCTGGTTTTCTATGGGACCTCAAGCATGCCTCATCATATGCTAGAGGTTGCCGACTAGTAGTGAGGGTCTAATATTAATCATGGGGAGACTATACCCTCTTTATCAGAGTAGTACACCAATATAAATAAACAAAAAATAATAATCATATAATCATAACTAGATCAATACTAGTATCACATGATGACTAAAATAGGAAATACAATATCCAAAACTAAAATAGTAGATATGTTATTCCAAGTATGTTTCAAGTTTTAATATGAAAAAGACCCAAAATAAATAGACACTAACAACTCCTAAGCAGGTCCCAAACCACGTCTAGTTCCTTCATCCATGATCTATCCTGAACCAGCCATATAATTAGGGTCTTTCCCTTAACATGTCTTGAAACCATGGAATCTATTTAGGTACTGATCAGGCAGCCTGGGTAGGGTGTGAGTACAACTCAATAGGCCACCACTAATGGCGTCTAAAACAATATCCATTCAAAACATTGTATACGGTTGTATAAATAATTAAGTAAAATGCATAATTAAATAGTTATCACATTATCAACTATTCTATATTTAACTACATAAACCCCCAGGTTCTCATGGAAACCTGAACTTCAATACCTGCTTCATCCCATGTTGGAGTCTGAACAATCCTCGAGGGATATCATACCTCAAAATTCCATTATTACCATTCCTTATCTCAACTCATATCTAAAAATTCAATTATTACCATTATTTTTCTCAATTCATATCCTAGAATGTCATTGTTATCATTATTTATCTCAATTCATATCTCAGAATTCCATTTTTACCATTCTTTATTTCAATTCATATCCCAAAATGTCATTGTTATCATTCTTTATCTCAATTCATATCCCATATTTCCATTGTTACCATTATTCATTTCAATTCATGTTTGAATGACATTGTTACCATTCATCATTTAATTTTATATCTAAATATCATAATATCACATATATCACAATATCACATATATCACAATATCACATATATCAAAATATCATATGTACCTCAATGATCCATTAATTAATTTACCAATTAATTAATCCAATGTAACAATTTCATATTCACGTCATCCATTTAATTAATTCAATAATTAATTAATAACATCAATTCCATTAATTAATTCAAAAATTTATTAATCACATCAATTTCATTAATTAATTCAATAATTAATTAATCACATAAATTGTATAAACACAACAATATTCATTAATTATTTCAATAATTAATTAATCAATTCACAATCAAAATATCCCACAATTAATTAAACAATTAATTATTCAATTAACAATCCCAATATACCACAATTAATTCAACAATTAATCATTCAATTCACTATCCCAATATACCCAATTTCACAATACCTTGATTAATTAATTTTCCAAATTAATTAATTAAATTTAAGAGACCCAATTGTTAATCATCCAATAGAAATTTTATAATTACATACACATAATTGAAATCAAGAATTTTGGATTTGAATAATAGACTACCTATCCCAATTCTTTGACAACACTCGCCAATGTAAAATCCCCAATTTAAAGCGGATTAATCAAGAACATGACAAAGAACACAATCTAGATTTGAAAACTAGATCCAATATCAAATGAATCAAAATCTATCAAAACTAGATCTAGATCTAGAACCAACAGTGGATAAACATCCCTCTTTTATTCGAGAAGGGGAGAGGGGTAGAGAGAGGTCTAAATGGGAAGAAATCATATACCCTGGGAGGTGCAGATCTTCAATTCACCCTTCAATTCACTAATAACAGAGATTGAGAGGGCAAGGAATCCATCTAAGAACCTCCAAAAATGAGATAAAATGAATTGGTCCAAGTTAGGGTTGATTTGGGTGAGTTTTGGGGGTTAGGGTAATTTTAAAAATAATTTTTAGGTTAAATTAAATATTGTGCATGGTTTGTTGGGCAGGGGCGCATGGTTTGACAAACCATTCCACATATATATAAATACCCTCTGTTTGGATTCACATAGTTTTTTGGGTTGGGGTGCACGGTTTGGGAAAATTGTGCGCTAACCATGCACTTTCTCACTTCCTTCCAAAATTTCCAATTTTCACCCAAATGCACCCTAAGGTAAAACCCTAAAAAATTATGCTCAAACAAAGAAAAAGAATACCTGAAATAAAGATCGAGAAATATATATAAAAGGTCAAAATATTACAATATGAGTGGGGTAGCCCCATTTTCCAGTAGTGTCACATGCCGTGTGATTGGAATTTTCTAAAGAGAAATCCCTTCAGACCTCCCAGAACGCCCCAAAACACCCTAATTAATGCAAAACCTACCAAATCAACCCATCATGGGTCCCCAATGATCTGGCATGATACGATCTCTATGGAGGTGCCTCCTTATCCCTCTCTCCATCTCCTCTCCCTCTCCTCTTCCTCTCCTCTCTCTTGGATGAAGGAATCCCCAATGGGGGAGTATGCAACATACTAAGGGAGGAAAGAAAAAAGATAAAATAAATAAAAAAGAAAAGAAAAAGTAAATGAAGAGAGACAAGAATAGGGGGCTCAGGCCGGACATAGTTCCCAACATGAGGTCATGCCCCATATAGGAAAAAAACCCATTTCAGACTCAACCGCAAAGTTCGAATTCATATCTAACACTCCGAACAGAATATATTATCGAACAAACATACACAAATAATAATATTTAATTAATTAAATATTCAGCCAAAATTTGAACGACTCAAAATTCCACAAAACTCTTATACTAGGGAAAACACGCTATTCTGGGACCAATGGAGTGGTCATAAAAATTATATTAGATCTCTTGATAGGATAAATTACCATTTTTTCTCTTGTGATCCACATGAGAGCAAGAATTCAAATTTCATCTATTTTTCTTAAACCATAATAACACAGTTCGTGAAAAGATCCCCACCATAAATTATTATATCGCCCAAGAATCCTCAGTTGTCATCCAACACTGAAGCTTCACCATAGACACCAAAACTCCCAACACTAACATGAAAATCCACCAACTGGTCTCACAACATTGACAACACCCCCAACACGAGGGACACTTAATTGCGACCGATCAGATTTTCCGCACCATAGGATTATCCTTATCATTTCCCCTCAACCAAACACTAAACTCCACATCCCATGCTCCTTAAACTACCAAAAACAATGGTAAGACATGGAAAAACCACTCACACTAGAGTGCCAACATGTAAAACCAACCAATGCTCATTCCCAATCCACCAGTAATGACAACCCCATGCTCAAAAATCCCCTTAAAATAAGGACCACAACCCATGATAGCCTATGGTGCACTCCCCTTCATAAGGATTCCTCAAGACCAAAACAACTCTCAGAGAACTCACATGGCCCAGCCAAAACTATGCCTAAACAGCACGCACATACCATCTAAAAAATCCTTCCTCCCCAAAATCCATAGCAACACCACTCCCCTCCTCAAGGTAGAGTGATCTACAAAAAACCTCTCATAAACTCTCACCCTAAAAAATCCATAACTTAAAAAACCTAGGATAACTCACCTAAACCCACTAACCATGCTCCTAATGTAGGTCAGCCCCAACAAACCAGAGCACCCTCAGTACTCTTCTTCTGAAATAAGGCATCTCCTTCATGATAATATCCACCAACATGACCACCCTACACACGAGCATCGATCCAAAACAAAAAAACTCCAAACTATACTCTCATCGTGCTACCCAAAGTACAATCAAAACCAACTAGGACAAACATTTAACCAAACCTTCCCTCTCAACCATCTGCAAAACCATGAAGATAACCACAAAACCAAGATCACTCTCAGTGCTCCACCTCAAAATCCCAAGGAATCCTCATCCATGCCACAGAACTTATCAGGGCTACCAAAACCTTGGAGAAACTATAGCCTAAACTAACCATCTCTCAGGAATCCTTACCTCCATCAAACTAACCACCTCCAACAATATTAGTGAATCTCAAATCTAGTATCAACCCGCAACGGTTTCATCACAACCCTCAAAAAAGGGAATGCATCTCCACCACTAGAGAACACCACACCAAATGATCCACATGACCTGTCATCAAAAGAAAAGCACCCGTTTTTCAGTTGAGTATAATTACACTAAGTGATTATCTTAGTAAACATTGTATAATCCATTACTAACACTTTAAACAATTGAACCTCTATCGTCAGTAAAAACACACAAAGATAGGCATATACATCCCATGTTCCTAGAATGATGCATGAACAAAGGCCTATTATCATTGATTCAAGTGAAAAAAACTCAGAAATCATAAATTTCGCAAACACAAGTGAATCACTCGAGGTGAAAACCATATAACCGTAATAGCACAAACCAAGAATAGCAGTCCCACAACCCTGGTAACTTATACTTCCTACAAGAACAGGTGTTCATAATGCACTAGCCTGATATCCATCACAGGCTCTGATGCATTCCTAGATATCATGTCTACCAAATCCCCAAATAGAAATACAAAGAGAAAGTAATGCTATGGTGCCATTTTATCATGAAAAAGCCTGGGTTGACCTGAACTGTCACTTGATCTGGATGAAAACAGGGCCTCAAGCGTGACTCCTCATATTCCATAGGCTACTAACTAGCGGCGAGGGCCTAAAAGGATATAGTGAGGAGACTATTCACTCATATCATAGTGCAATAATAGCAGAAATAAACTAAACATGTAATCATCCATGAACATTAGAGTGCACATAAATAAATAACTGTAATAACTGTAAATAATGTAATGTTACATACAGACTCAAGGAAAAGCATACAGAAACTATTCACCCACTGGGGTGACCACATACAGAATAAAATAAAAGTAAAATACATACACAAGGATCTACTACTACTCTGACCTGAAATTTATACCTGGTCTCCGCAACTACTGAACAGATCCAGCATGAACCTCAGACTCCACACAAGCGTATCTACTCAAACATGAAACATTGGGCCTCTTCCTGATCCACCACATCATGATCAACCTGAAATATGACATAAGTTCTAAACGTACACTGAGGTGCACATACAAGGGGTGATAAAAAAAATATCAGTAGGTTATTCCCAATGGTGGTCCAAACATCTTCTTTTATAACAAGTGTATGCAACACGCGTCATGTCCAGCCTAGCTAAATGTGACTACCAATATTAAAGATAAAAAAGATAGAAAAGGGAAAAAGGTTTAAATAAAAAAGGTAAATAGAAAACCTTGGGTTCTAACTTAACACCCATAGGTAAATGTACCCTTGCTCTGGCCCCATCTAGAGGAATTACAAAACATGGATCACATAGCCACAATATCAAGTGCATCCACCTGATCAAGAAGGACATCTAAAGTCCAACATAAGGACAAGCATGCATGCCATACCCTAGGATCTCATACTTGGAATCAAAACACCGAAATGCATCTATCAAGTACTAGGACTCTAATGGAATGATCTAAACTGGTGGTGGGTATGCTACCATACCCAAAAGTCCTACAAAACATAATGGGAGAACAAACATGTCATCACATCACCAAGATACCTAAACAAGACCCAAACCTGTAAACTAGACCCCAAGATCACATTAGACTCTATGATCTTATAACCCTATCCCTAGGATAATACAGTTGATCTAAGGCAGTTTCACTAATCCAGGTCATCCATTAGCTCCCTAGCCCCACCTCACAGCAACCAACCAACCAACAGAGGAGAGATACAGAGAAAATATTAGGTAAAATACTTTTTCCAATAATATACAAAAGTTATCATCTCTCACATCTAGTCCTGAACAAGAAAAACCTCAAACTTCCAAGCTATAGATCAAACACCAAGTTCTACTAACACCCACACCCTCCAACCAAAATTACTAAAACTAAAATTTCCCACCTCACAGGCCAACCAACACAAGAAATCCACCATGATTACTAGAACCTCAGAACAATAGGAAACCATGCAATGGGTTTCTCAAGGAAACCACATCTCAGGAAGGACACCCTATAAGGGTCTCATCCGAAAAAACCAAACGTCAGGCCAATCCTTTTCAAAGGAACCATGGTTGGAATCCCAACTCAAATCCATAGAACACCCGCCCATAGGGTACACCTCAAGAAACACCTAACCCAAAATGGAATTCCTCAGAATAGGTCTATCATACCAATATTAAACTCTACTTAATGGAACCTACTCATACTTGACATCCAATAATGTTGAACCACCCAAAAGGCTCCTATTGGTTCCAACCTCAGGCAACCAGACCTAGACCTCAAACAGCCGAACTAACAATCTCATCTAAGAAAAAACTTGATCCCGCCTCCCATAATCTTTCCAATGAACCTCAAGAAAACTCACCTAGAATCCTCAATCCAAGGTTTCAACAAGAACACACCATCACACAAGCCTCACAACTAACAACCCAACCCCCAGAAGGATTATAAAACCACAAACTAAAATAAATCCTCCAGTAAAAATATATTAGTCCAAAACACCATCCAAACGGACTCTAAACACCAAAAGGATTCCACAACTATGATATATGGGGAAAACACTCAAAATGGACTAATCACAAAAATAATCTTGAATCCAAGATGGAAGATAGGAAAAACGGACCAGGGCAGGGGAAGTACATGGCATGCACCTCAGGTACATGGCATGTAACCCTAAGGGTCCTACCTGGATGTGTGTTCCATCCCACTCATCGTGCCCCTTTCCAAAGTACATGATGTGACTTTTGATACACAGTGTGTAACCCAACATGGGTACCTGCTCGTGTACCTCAACCCCACTCGGTGTGTAACATGCCTGATAACATGGCATTTATGGCTAGTACATGGCAGGTAACCCAACATGGGTACTCGCCTATGTACCTAGCCATATACCCCACCTGTGGGTGTATGCCTGCATGGTGTGTACCTCATACACTACTAAAAATATGTCCTTTAATAGCGCTAGTAAAAGGGATTTATAATCACTTTAAAATCACTGATAATGCGAGTGATGTTAAAGGGTTTTCTTTAATAGTGCTCTAAAAAAGAATTGTTAAAGGCCCCCTTTAACAATGCTCGTAAAAAGTGCTGATAAAGGCCCCGCTGATAAAGGGGTACAATTTTTTTTATTCAAACCTCTTTCCACCTCCACTTTTTATCAATGCTTCCCACCTCTTTATCAGTACTTCTAATCCCCTTTATCAGTGCTTTAGATAATTCCACCCTTCCACATGCACCCCTGCCTCTAACCAGTTTCAAACTCAAGACCTCCTTCTCATATCCCAGTGCCTTTTCTACTCCCCTATGTTGTTTTGTCTTCCATTTTATGATATATCTATATATTTATATATATATCATTACATTTTTTAATCCATATATTTATATATATGTTTATATATATATATATATTTATATATATTTTTTAAAATATATATATAATATGTTTTTTTTGTATGTGTGAATATATAAAAAATATGTAGGTATTGTTATATATTTGATTATAAATAATAGTAAACTATGAAAAATGATAAAAACTAAAAACTATAATATCAATATGAATGTAATACCTAGAAATAAATTTAATCCTCATTGAAAAAAGACAATAATATCCCCTTAAAAGAGGCCGAAATTCCATCGAATGTTAAAAAATTGGTGTACCCCAACTAAAAACTCAATCTTAGAGGACTTATGGGACTCTTTTGACTGAAAAAAAAAGTGACCAGGGTCCCCCTAGGTCAACATAGTGTAGATCTCATCATAGGCTTCGATTTGATATATAGTAGAGCCCAAACGGACAATCAGATCAAAAGTTATGGTTGTTTGAAGTTTGAGTTATGTTTTCAAATTATTTTAGATATTTCATTAATTTTTTGATTTTCTTTATCTTAAAATTGTTATGAAATTACTATTACATGATAATAACTATAAAATTATTATTTATAAATATTTTTTAAAATTATTTTATAAGAAATTTTCACTAAATATCATATATATCAAGTGTAAATGCCTATTTAGTCTTATCTAATACATATTTAAAAAATATATATAATATATTTATATAAATATAAATATATTTATATATTTATATATTATTTTTAATGAAATGATTTTTTTTTTTTTTGAAATATACACTTTATCAGTGCTTTTTTAATAGCATTGTTAAATACCCCCTTCAAAAATGCTTTTTTAGCACCAACAAAGGGTGTCGTTAACAGTGTTTTTAGATATAGTTGTTAAATCCCTAGTACTGGATAAAACCAGTTTTTTAGTAGTGATATGGGAACTATTTTTGTACCATACATAGCCAAGTACCCCCACATAGGGTGTCTGGATGAGTACTCAGCCATGCCCTGGAAGCCCACTACCCGGTGTGTACCCATGGTACACAGTTTGTAGTTCCCAAAAACTCATTTTCCTTGAATAGGAATAACACATGGTGTGTGTTCATTAAACCACATGTTGTGTGATCGCACCACAATTCACTATTTCCTCATCACCCTTACACCATTGTATTAAACTGAATTTGTATTGTAAATTCCAAATATAATAAAAAAAATAACTTCATGTTAGATTCAATTATTTTGTGTTTATCACTGTTAAAATGGGAAATTTTACTTGTTTTGATAATTTCATTGAAGTTGGAAGTGAATTGGAGGGCCCATGGTGAAGTTCAATAAAAATGGGTCAAACTGTGCAGGATCCAAGTGCACCAATGGACTCAACTGCACAATGATACTAAATTGTGCATCCAAATGTTCTAATATTTTGTTTTCTAGTCCTATATTCAATGGTCTATATTTCATATGAATAAACACAAGACTAATTGTACCATCTGATGGACCATCCAGACTGATCTGTCCAGCGCATCAAATCTGCATGAAGTCAAAAGTGGTGTGTTGTGATTTGTTCATATCTCAAGATGTATGTGTCTAAATGAATCCAAAATTTCAGTGGAGATATTAAAGATGTGGGAAAACAACTTTTTTGTTTTTTACAAAGTGATATAAGTCTGTCTACCCATAGAAAACCATGGTCCAAGTGGTTTTACACAATTTGTGTGTCCAAAACCACCTTCCACTTGGCCTATAAAATGGAACCTTGGGATCCTCATTTTCAACTTCGGTCATGAGGAAAAGATCTAGTATTTGGATACCCAAAGGATTCCTTTTCTCATCTAATAAATTCTGGAGGATTACAACATCTCGGTTCCGGAAGCCGCCCAGAGGTGCCCCGTACCCGGTTTGTCACATGGCCTCAAGCGCATTTTCCCGAATTCCCGAGGCTACCGACTAGTAGCAAGGGACTTGGGTGTGATAGTGGGGAAACTATTCCCTCATTGGCAGAGTAACACGGTGGAAGTAAACTAGATAGAAATAGAGGAAACAGAAAATAATGCAATAGGTAAATAGTGGAAGTAATAAACAACTAGAGTACACATATATATATGACGCATGATACATATGTCTAGGAAAGTAGCCAAACAAGTAACAATGCTGGAATAAAATACTAAACCAAAGTACAATAGAAAATAGATAAAATGATCCATAACATCGCAAGCCTCAGTTTGGTCCCATGCTCCCCAGCTCCGCAATAATCAAGTACCTGAAGTATAAGGGCGCTTGCCCTTATCTATACCTACAATAATATAATCTGTTTGGTCCCAAAATCATGACCCAAACAAGTTGTGATACTAATCCTAATAGGAAACCACCCAAGGATCTGTGCCTAATAGTCAGTGAATATATATGGCAGGCAATAAACAAAATGAAGCAGTAAACAAGGAAGTACACATAGTAACAATCCTACAATTTCAAAAGCATTCATTTTCATATATCAATTAAGCATCTAATCAAAAATAGGTAACCCTCTGGGAAGTACTCATGGTCTAACCCCTCTGGTTCAACCAAAACAAACACAAGCAACCCTCTGGGAATTACACACAGTCTAACCCCTCTGGTTCAACATTAGCACAGACTCTCTGAGGAAGCACTCACCGTCAATTCCCCCTATAGTATCGTATCGGTAACTAAAAGTCACTCTAAGGAAGCACTCAACGTCCAATTTCCCATGTGGCCCACATCGAGGAACTACAGACACTCTAAGGAAGAACTTACGTTCATTCCCCCTATGGTCTCGCATCGTAACAGCAAAACAGACACCCTGGAGAATCCCTCAACGACCATTCTCCCTATGGTCTACTACACTAAGTTCTCACGGCCCTGTGTAATTCAATAGAGCACAATGATATATGGAATACAAAGTATACCTCAAGAACTACTTGGATAAATATTCTACGGCATAATAGCATGTCCGATAAAATAATATCACTCTATCTTATCAGTACTAGGAATGGAAAGCAAGCAGCCTAACAGGCTAATTAAGACCAAACAGTTTTAAAAAATAAAATCATGGGAAACACATCCATAGAATATAAATTAACCCTATTCACATTCAATTGACCTCTACTCAAGCATATAAATCATAACAGGCAATAACAGGGTTAAAACAGTAAACACGCAATACCCCGTTCTTGGGTATTGGGCACTTTTGCACATAAAATTCAAAGACTGACTACGAAAAGGCACAAACCACCTACCTCATCATTGTATAGTAAATATACTCCCATGTCAGCCCTTGGATCAACCTAGAACATGATATATCTACAAAAACGTCTAAAACGTTCAACCGAGGATAACTCACGAGAGAAGAGAAATCAGGAAACGAGGTTCAAGAAGAAGAGATAACTCACTGATGTGATTCCAACACAACCGAAGAAGTTCAATTTGGAGAATGGATTCTCGATCAGGGGCTTAGGAAAGGATCGGCATTGTACAGATGCTCTCGGTCAAAGAAGGCGAAGAAGAAGACACTTCTGCCAATTAGACGCGACCCCAATCCATTTAATGAAAAAAAAGTACACTGCGTATACTTTAGAAGTACACTGTGTATACTTGACCTTATTGGCCCCTGTATTAGGTGGTCTCCAGGTCACCATGCACAGTTGTGTTCTCGGCCGTTACACGGCCAACACACGGCTATGTGCGGAAAAAGAGTACATGGCGTGTACATATAAGTACACGGCGTGTACTTCAAAAATTTCCAGAAACTCCTCTTTTTCTCAAAAACACCAGAAAAGAGAAAAACATACCTAAAAAGAAGATCTGGGTTCTTACACCTATCTTCATAGGGAGATCAAGGATAAAGGCGAAGTTCCACCCAAGCCTCCTCCTCCTCTCGATGGGGAGCTAAACGGTGGACGATCATTTCGAGGGAGCTACACATTCTTGGGAAGTATTTTTAACACTTGTTCTTCTAATTGTTTTCTATAATTTGTGTGTTAAATATTTCACTTATGTTTAATTTGTATGTTCTTATCATCTGAATATATTTATTTTGTTATAATTAAGTGAAATTATTTTTATTGCAACACTGATTGGATTGAGTTTTCAAGTGGGAATCTTGGGTTGTTCTGATTGGAAAAGACAAGAATAATATTTCTCTCACACATACATAATATTTTAGTATGCTTCAGTATCCATTTTTCTATGTTTTATAACTAAACCTTGACAACACTATTGTTGTGTCAAGGGGTGATTCTTTGATCATTGTTTTAAGAGGCAAGAGGGAAGTTGAGATCTTGACAACCCTAAACCAAAGGATTACATTAAACCATATAAAATTTTTAGAATAATGAACTATCCAAGATGTGTAGTGAACTTGAAATTATCTCCTTCTCTCATAATTCTAAAACACCACCTTTATTTATCAACTATTAAAATCCTTAAATCGAGTCATTTTCTTACAACTATTTCTAACCCCCCACCCCAGTACTTTTTATTAAAAATGAATACTATAAACCACCAACACTCCTTGAGAGATGACCTAGGGTCTTCCCTATACTATAAATCAACCTTAAAAACATATTAAATTTGACATGTCATGACAGTACCTTCAAATTTTAGCGCCGTTGTCGGGGAGCACTTTAGCTTTTAGTGCGTGTTTTTTATAATTTTTTTGCAAATTTTGTGGATATTTATTTTTTTTATCTTATACCTTTGCATATATTTTTGTTTTTTGATTTATTTATTGTGTAGTTTCTATGCATGACACATTCTACTTTGGGAGACTTACCAGATTTAGAGCCCAAACTGGATAGGATCCTACATTAGCAACACTGAGATGCACAAGACAACCCTTTGAAGGAGGAAACACCACCACTTGAGACTTTTCTAAGCCCCCCTTCTTCTGGAAACAAATTAGAACCTAGAATTAATGAGTATAACATGGATGAAAACAATAAAACACTAAAATAATTAACCTCTCCTGATGTTGATATCTAACCCACTTACATTCAAATACAAGGTGAGGCACCCAATTTTGAACTAAAATCAGGTTTAATTCACTTATTACCAAGATTCCATGAACTCGGGGGAGAAGATCCTCATAAGCACTTAAAATAATTTCATACTGTGTGTTCTAAATTAAAGCCTATAAATGTGGATAAAGAACAAGTAAAGCTTAGGGAATTTCCTTTTTCATTAGAAGGCACTACAAAAAACTGGCTTTACTATATTAATTCACCGATTAGAGGTTGGGCGGACATGAAACGTCTTTTTCTTGAAAAATATTTCCCATCCTCTTGAACTACAACTATAAGAAAAAAAATATGTGGTATATGGAAATAAAAAGGGGAAACATTACATGAATATTAGTAATGCTTTAAAAGTTTATGTTCAAGTTTCCCACACCACCAAATAAGTGATCAACTTTTAATTTAGTATTTTTATGAAGGTTTAATTCCTATTGATTGAAATATGATTAATGTTGTTTCAAGTGGCGTGCTAGTTGATAATACCATAATTTATATAAGAAACCTAATTGAGAACTTGGTGCAGAACACTCAATAATTTGGTTCAAGATCTAATTCACCCATTCGATGTGTCCATGAGGTTCAAAGTAATAAATTTGAGAATAAGGTGGACACGAAGTTCGAAGAGGTAAGCATCCTTCTTCAATAACTTTCTCTTTCCTAAGGAAAATACCAATATCCTACTCCCATAAATTGTGGAATATATTCTTATGACACCCATTATTCAAACCAATGCCTCCAACTAAGAGAGACTTCTGAGAGTTGTGAGACAATCTTTTCAGGCTGCCCCTATAACCAACCCTTTAGGCAAGAACCTTACTATCCATCCAACCCTGGGTGGAAAGACAACCAAGATTATAGGCAAGGGGGTATTCAAACCAATTTTTGAGTCAATAAGGTTTCCTTGTGACTTTTCCATTTTTCTGTGTTTTGAAAATCACAAACACTTTATCTTGAGGAAAATTATATTTTCCCTAAGGATCACTTTCATAAGGAAAGATTCCCTTCTCTAAGGAAATTTTTATCCTTACCTATGTTTTCATTGTTCATTTTATAGTCTCTCTAAATATAAATCATTTTATTACTAAGGAAAAAATTTGATTTCATATCTAAAACCTCAGAATATTATAATTCCTTGGATATAGAGTATTCTGTTTTCAGACTCCGAATTCTTTGAAATTCATATTCCAAATTCTATGAAATTCAGAATCTGAATTCTTTGAAATTCATATTCCAAATTCTATGAAATTCAGACTCTGAATTCTCTGAAATTCATATTCCAGATTCTCAGAAATTCAGACTCCGAATTATATAAAATTTATACTCCTAATTCTATGAAATTAAGACTCCTAATTACCTAAAATTTAGACTCTGAATTCCTCAGAATTCAGACTCTGAATTCCTCAGAATTCATACTCTGAATTCCTTAGAATTCAAATTCTGAATTCATTGGAATTCAGACTCCAAAATCTATAGAATTTAGATTCTAAATTCTTTGTAAAATAGGATCCGAATATCCATGTCTTATAAACTTTGATTATTTGTTTGTTTAGACTCTGAATTCTATTTTTTCCTTAGACTCTGAAAAATAGATTTTGTTAAGTAACTCTATTTTCCTTACACTTTTTATGAAATGATGTTGTACAATCTGTTTTTAACTAACCGTTGTTTTAGTGACACATTTATAGGTCCCTCTAAGATTCAAGGAAAAATATGATCATTAGAGGAGGGATCCGACCATTGGAGAAGTGCCTATAAATAGGATCTCATTTGAATGAGCTCACGACATGTTGATCAATATAGAGATTGTATGTTGATGAAGTGATTTCTAGAGAGAGATACTCTCATTATTTGTGCATAATGAACATCTTGTTCAGATTTCTTAGTGTGACTCTGATTGTTGTTGAGTAAAATTGAGGGATTCTGGGGATAGGATGGCAGCGGTACCGACTAACTTAAAGATCGAGGGCTTGTGGGGATAGCAAGACAGATTCTGATATTCCTATTGAGGGCTTACCCTAGTGTTGGTAAGATAGACTTTCTTAAAAGTGTAAATCAATGGACCTTTATCTAAGGTTGTTGGATACCCTGCTCTTTGGGTTAAAAGATTTAATATTTGTTACTTGTTTTCTTTCAAGTTTATTTCTATTATATTTTGATAAAGGAAGAAAGTATAACCTTCTTATACTTTCATATTATTTTATGTAATATGATAAGTAATATTTTATACACTTTAAGGTATAATATTTTCCTTGTAAACTTTTCTTAAGTTTCATTTTCGGAATCATATTTACAGAACCTAGCAAGTTTTTTTAGTAGAACTAAAAGAGGTCTTGTGAATTTACCTTGTTTAACTTTGTTAAAAATAGTTTTCCTTAAGGTTAAAAACAAAAGTTTTTAAACTTAAAATTTACCCCCTCTTGTAATTGAGCATCTACATAATTATTTCTATCCTATAATTGGTATCAAAGTAGGTATATGAATTACTTATATTCACATATAAGTTTTCTTTCTGAAGTTTTCCTTGTTCTAAAGTTTCTTTCTTAAGTTTTTCTTAGAGATTTTTATCTTGGTTTACAAACTTTTACTATGAATAAGCTTTTTTGGAATGATATTTTCTTATAGAATGGTAGGAATGAATATTGGTTAGATTGACAATATAAATCCTATTAGACCACCTATATTTGATGGTAATTATTATGAGTACTAGAGAGATCTAATGAAGACATTTTTTATTAATACTAGAGTATACAACTTTTTCATGCTTACTGAAGATTAAAAAATTTCTGACAAGAAAGTAAAAACCTTCACCAACCAAGAAAAGTTAGAATATCAACTAAATTACAAGGTACGCAATACTCCATTGTGTTCCATGACTAGGAATATATATAGTCAAATTTCTTCATGTGAAGCTGAAAATTGTATTTGGAAGAAACTTTAAGTTACACATTTTGGTACTTCCAAAGTGATAGAAACTAGAAGAGCTATGTTAAGAGCTAAATATCATGGATTCTTATTTCCTTATGAAAAACTAGTTTGAAAAGTGCAACAAATATTTATAGAATTGTCAATAGTTTACAATCTATGGGAGAGAAAGGTTTAGATGATGAATCTCTTGTAGACAATATTATTGATATTATGCCTAATGAGTGGGAATCCAAAAGAACAACTATTGATGAGAATAGAAAAGTGTCTCAAATTACTCTTGATGAGATTTTTGTAACTCTTCTTCAACATGAGACAAGAATGAAAATAGATGTTGATATAAATATGAAGAAGAATGAAAATAGAAGTGTATCTTTTACTACTACTAAATTCAAGACTCCGAAAAGGGTTAAAAGATCTAAATCTAAGAAAGTAATTATTTTATCTAAATCTAGTGAAAGTGAAAATTCTAAGAATGAGCTAGATAATATTTCTTGAAGGATGAAAAAGATAGTTGGAAAGAAATACTTCCAGTATAGATATAATAAGAAATAAAGAAAAGATAAAAAAGACTCATAAGTCACTTACTATGAATGCAAAAGAGCAAGGCATATAAGGCCAGATTGTCCTATGCTTAAGAAAAAAGATAGAAAGGAAAAGCATTCTGAGAAGAATATAAAGAAGTATTACAAGGCTAAAGCTATGAAAGTTTTAAAGGTTAATGAAACCTAGAGTTCCAGTGGAGGTGACTCTTTAGACGAATCCTCAGATTACAAATCTTCTGGTTAGAAGGATCTTGTTCTACTAGCCAAACTACCCATTGAAAATCATTGTCTAATGGAAAAGGTACACAATTCCGAATCTATTACTAATGTATCTTTGAATGAAAATTATATTGATGATAAATACTATGAATCTTTAGATGATTATTTCTCATCATCAGAAGATAATAAATTACCATATTATGAATAAGTTTTTAGGTTTTCTAAACTTCTTGAGAATAAAAATTATAAACTCAAGAAAAATCTTGATAAAGAAAATTCTAGATTATCTATTTTAACCAAAGAAGTGTCAGATCTTTCTAAAGATCTTGATCAGAAAATTTTTAATCTTGAAAATATTTCTAAAAAACTTGAGGAAGTTAATTTTGAGAAGTATAAAGTTTCTAAGGATCTTGAAAATGTAATTTATAAGAAAAATATTTTAGAGGTTAACTCTAGTGATAAAACTAATGTTTTTTAGGATAAAAATATGGTTATTAAACTAAAGTTAGAAACATTTTCCTTAAGGAAATTCCTGTCAAAATTTACATCTAGTAAGGAAAATTTTGACATGATGTATTCCCAAATTTGACCTTTGAGAAATAGTTCTGGATTTGGTTATACTCATTTTAAACCAGTTTTTAGTAATAACTATTTTGTTCCCAAAAGTTCTCCATTTTTTCACTAAATGTCAGTGTGGTGGAAATTGGGGAAAAATTTATTCTTTAAATAAAACTCAATCTTTAGGTTTTCATAAAGCATATTTTGTTAAGAAAATTTGGATTCCTAAAATCTTACTTTCTGAAATTTCTGAAACCAAGAAAGTTTGGATTCTGAAAGTCTAACTCTTTTATTTTCATGAAAATAAAGATAGTACCAAAAGTAATACATGGTACATGGATAGTGTATTTTCTTGGCATATTACTGGTAACAAAAATTTCTTTGAAAATATTATCAATACTAAAGGAGGGAAAGTAACTTCTAGAGATAATACTTAGGGAAAAATTGTTGGTATAGGTAACATTGTTCTTCTTCGAAAAACTTTAATTTCAAATGTTTTATTTGTTAAGGGTCTTAAACACAACCTCATTAGCATAAGTCAATTATGTGATGAAGGTTACCTTGTGAATTTTAGGAATGATAAGTTCTTAGTACACAATTCCAAGGAAGATTGTATACTTTCTTCCCATAGGAAATAGAATGTATACACACTAAACTTATAAGATCTTAGGAGCCAAGATCTACCTTGCCTTAGTGAAATAGAATATCAATCTTGGTTAGGGCATAGAAGTTTAGGACACTGTAACCTTAGGAACCTATGAAAAATCTTGAAGAAAATACTTGTTAAGGATCTAATGGATCTTGTATTTGATTCTTCAAAAGTTTTTGGTCCTTGTCAATATGGAAAGAAATATAAATCAAGTTTTAAATCAATCAGTGAAGTCTAAAATTTGAATGCATTACAGTTATTGCATATGGATATTTTTGGTTCAACACAAACTGGAAGTATTGGAGGAAAATATCATGTATTTGTCTTAGTTTATGATTACACTAGATTTAAGTGGGTCTATTTTATAACAAATAAGTCTGAAGCTTTTTCTTATTTCAAAATTTTTAGAGCCCAAGTTAAAAATGAGAAAAACATTCCATTGATAACTATTCATAGTGACTATGGAGGATAATTTCAAAATTATGATTATAAAACTTTTTGTAGTAAAAAAGGCATTACTCATAACTTCTCAACTACAAAAACTCCTCAATAGAATAGTGTTGTTGAAAGAATAGATTGGATTCTTCAAGAGATAACTAGAACCATGTTGATTTAATTTTATATAGCTAAAAACTTTTGGGCTAAAGCTGTAAGTATTGCTTGTTATACTATAAATAAATTTTTTATTGTACTTTTTCATAAAAAAACCCTTATTAATTGTGGAATGGTAGAAAACCCAGACTTTTATACTTTAAGGTATTTGGTTAAAAAGTATTCATTGTGAATATTAAAAATAATTTATATAAATTCGCACCCAAATTTGGTGAAGGAATTTCCTAAGATACTCCACACCTTCTAAGGCTTGTAGAGTTTTTAATAAAAATACTTGTACCATTGAAGAAATAGTGCATGTTAAATTTTATGAAACTGATCCTTTTATTTTTAAACAACCCCAACCTACATCCTCGGATGTGTTTTCAAAAACTGATTATCAACCATTTATAGAAGACCCTTCTAATAAGGAAAATGTTCAAGAAAGTATTTTTGAAGAATTTACCCCAAAATATTTCCTACCATATATTGATGAACATGTTTTAAAAAACCCAAATCAGTTGTTTCTTAAGAATAATACCATTTATAGTATCATTGGTGATGTAAATAAACCTATAAAGACTAGAAGTTCCTTAAGAAATGAAGTGGAACATTTAGCATTACTTTCCCAATTAGAACCAAAAAGCACTGATGAAGCTTTATGTGATGATGATTGAATAAAAGACATGAAAGATTAGCTAAATGAATTTGAAAGGAACAAAGTATGGACCTTGGTTGAAATACCTAAGGAAACTTCTATTATTGGAGTAAAATGGGTCTTTAGAAATAAGTGTGATGAAAATGGAATCATTGTAAGAAATAAAGCTAGATTAGTTGCTAAATGATATAATCAACAAGAAGGAATAGACTATGAATAAACCTATGCCCCATTAGCTAGACTTGAATCTATTCATATTTTAATTACCTATGCAGCATTCTTTAAGTTCAAACTTTTTCAAATGGATGTAAAATGTGCTTTCCTTAACGGATATGTTCAAGAGGAAGTTTTTTTTGAACAACCTCTTGGTTTTGAAGACACAAAACATCCTGAACATGTTTTCAAACTTACCAAAGCTTTGAGGTACGGGCTGTTGGAATAGAGGTGCTTTTGGACTCGACCACATGGAACTCCATGGAGGTTTTAGACTTAGTAGTCTTCCTTTGAAGAGCAGTATGGATTTGGATGTTGAGAGGGTATGGAGTTTGTCGTCGGATCAGTCATGTGCTTGACATAGGACACTTGTTTTCCATTCAGCCTTGCATTGGTGGATAGCTTTCTCATGCTCACATGATGGAGAGGATCACTCCATGTTGTCATTTTGTCTCTCCTAACCTTTGGTTGTGAAATGTCTTAAGTCTTGAAGTCTGTTTGGGTTTCCCCCTTCATCCCTTAAAAGGGGGTTCTTACTTTTAATTAATAAAAAAATTGAAGGCCTTCGGGCCGTCGGAGAATGAAATATGATTTCGAAATGAGTATAATGAGTGGGTTAACATTTTTCTGAGGTTTTCGAATTTCTCAAAAACTAGAAGGAACTTATATATCTCAACATAAGTATATTAAATATCTTCTTAAAAAGTATGTATATGAAAACACTAAAAGTATAAGTACTCCAATCGGTACCTCAAATTCTCTTGATCTTGATGAAGCTGGGAAACCAGTAGATCAAATATCATTTTGAGGTATGATAGGAAGTTTACTATACTTGATAGCTAGTCATCCAGATTTAATGTTTTCAGTATGATTATGTGCAAGATATCAATTAAATCCTAAGGAATCTCATTTAAAAGTAGTTAAAATAATTTTTCACTATTTAAAGGGAACCATGGATTTGGGACTCTTTTATAATTCTGGAAATGATTTTGTTTTAAAAAGTTTTCAGATGATGATTTTGGTGGATGTAGAATGGATAGGAAAAGTACATCTAGAACTTTTCATTTATTAGGAGATTAATTAGTTTCTTCTTTATGAAAAAATCAACACTCAGTAGCACTTTCCACTGCTGAAGCTGAATATGTAGCAGCTGGAAGTTGTTGTGCTCAAGTGTTGTAGATGCAACACACACTCATAGACTATGGCATGAATTTTACCAAAACACAAATAATGTGTGATAACACTAGTTCCATTTCTCTAAGAAAAAACCATACACATCACTCTCATGCAAAACACATAGATATTAGGCATTACTTTCTTAGGTATCACATACTCAAAGGAGATATCATTCTTCAATTTATCAGAATGCAAGATCAACTTGATGATATTTTCATAGAATCTTTACCATCTGATAGATTTGAATACATTAAACAAAATTTAGGAATGATAAGTGTAAGTTAATCTTCCATATTAACTTTTTATTGAAAACTATCTTCTTACATTAAGCAACTCCTTTTCGAAGGGGAAGTACATTTTCTTGGTAGTTAAAATTTTTCATAGTTAAATTTTTTCATAGTTAAAATTTTTCATAGTTCAATTTTTTCATAGTTAAAATTTTTCGTAGTTAAAATTTTTCATAGTCAAAATTTTTCCATACTTAAAAAATTTTCATAATCAAAAATTTTTGTAGTCTGAAATTTCTCAATTTCAAAAATTTCATTTCTTTAATAAAATTTTCCGTAATCTAAAGTTCTTCAAGATAAAATTTCCGTATTACTGATAATTTTCCTAGCAGTCCAGAAGGTATATTTCCTTACTTAAATTTTTGTAATCAAAGTTTACTTGTTGGTATTTTCCTCTTGTTTTAAGTAAATTTTTCGGATTCACATTCCTTAAATCTGAAGTTTTATCTTAAAAACCTCAAAAGATCAGAATCTTCCAAAATCATTCTTCGGCTTTCATCTCAATCGCCAGATCATATCGATCAAGTTTCAACCATTGGATCAATCAGGGAATATGAAATGCCACATCAACGTCTATATAACCCCCCCCCCCCAATCGTTGTCCCGCATCGGTTTTCAATCCCTAGCGTGTCAAAGCTCTGCCTCTTTACTTAAGCTCCATTCTTTATTTCTAATCTGCTCAACTCTAAATATCTTTGGAAGCATCCCTGCATAAGCAAATGTCATCAACTAAGGAAATTTCTGAATGGAAAATCTATAGAGAAAGGTTATTTGATCAGAAGTTATTTGAAAAGTATGATTCTCTCATTTCAAATAATATCAAGTTGAATGGATGGGAAATCCTGAGCGTAGAAAAACTGAAAGGATAGGATTTGGTTTATCCAGATTTTCTTATTGAGTTCTATAAATATGTAATTTTTGTTAATGAAGGTGGGAGAGATAAGTTCTTGTTCAAAAGTTATGGAAAAACTTATTCTCTTTCCTACATCAAGGAAGCTAGTATCATTGGAATATCATATGAAGGAGAAGCCATTTTATGCACCCAAAAACTACCTGATCAAGCAGGAAGTTTTGATAAAGAAAAATCTAGAGAGTGCCTCGAACTCAACGGAGTGAAAACTCCAAATATCAACTATCTCTCTACTAACTTCATAATGTTAGCTTTATGGGTTCAGGGAATTCTCATTTTGAGAAATGATAAAGTAAAATAGGTGTTATCTGATACACCCAAAAAGGCAGTGGTGGCTAAGAAAGTTATTGGTGGATCTTCAAAATGAAAATCTATTGAGATAGAGAGTGAATCCTCACCAATAAGAGAATCTAATTCAGAATCATCCTCCATGGGTCATGATTTTGTAGTTTAATCCCTAAAGAAATTGGTTAATACAATTCCTTTGTTTCCAACTATTGACTCAAGATGTCAGATGCTTCATCATTCTTTTAATCAGAAATCAGATTCTATTTTCATGCTGATGGAAAAAATTGTCAGGATTGAGGCTAATTTTAAATCCTTCTATATTGGGTATGATGCACACAGGAGGTCGTGCAAGGAAATTACTAAGTGTTTTAGGAATATTATTGAAGAGATGATAATATTTTTTGACTTTCAAGATAATGTGAAGGATTATTTTGATACTAAAGATATCAAGATCAAAGACATTACTACAATTTTTGATGAGAAGATCAATCTTGAACAAATAGCTCGGAAGTAGGAAGACAAGGATCTGAATAGGAAACTTAATTCAGTTGCTTTGAATCTGAAGAGGGAAAGAGATATTAGAATTTAGTTTGAAGAAAATCTCAGTAAGAAAGAATAACTTTTGAAGACTCAGGCAGAAATTCTTAAGGATCAGGAAGAAAAGATCAAAGTTTTGGAGAAGAAAAATGAAGATCAGGATGAACTGCTCAAACATTTTTAAGAGGATCATAAGGATCTTAAAAAGTTGAAGACCATTTTCAAGAATCTTATGCTGAAGGAAAAAGAAGGATGATTTTTTTCCTTAAGTCTGATATTTTTTTGTATTACCTTTCTTGTATAAATTTTTCCAATCATAATGAAGATTTTGGTTTTTCTTCAAGTGTTTTGTTTTATAGTACTAATATTTCAGGTACCATATTTTTTTCCATTCTCTCAATTCCTTTTTGAAAATCGTAAAGGGGGATAAAGGAATGATAAAAAGAATATTAAGTAAATAAGAGAATTTCCTAAGTAAGGGGGAGTCTATCTAAGGGGGAGTTTTATCAAAGAAGATTTTCTTATGCAAGAAAAAGAAAATTTTCTTTAAGTAATTCAAGAATACAATCCTTAGGGATTTAAAAACCTAATGGGGAGTTAGTTATATTCATCATGATTCATAAGTAAAGGGAGATAAGTTTTTATTTTATGTTTATAAAGCAAAATTATAAGTCCTTATATTCTTTTTCATAAGGATGTTTGTGATTTACAAAAGGGGGTAGATTGTTGTGTCAATAAGGTTTTCTTATGACTTTTCCATTTCTCTATGTTTTGAAAATCACAAACACTTTATCTTAAAGAAAATTATATTTTCCCTGAGGATTATTTTCATAAGGAAAATTTCCCTTCTCTAAGTAAATTTTTATCCTTATCTATGTTTTCATTGTTCATTTTATAGTCTCTCTAAATCTAAATCATGTTATTACTAAGGAAAATTTTGGTTTCATATCTAAAACCTCATAATATTATAATTCATTGGATATAGAGTATTCTTTTTTTGGACTCCGAATTCTTTGAAATTCAGATTCCGAATTCTCAGAAATTTAGACTTGGAATTCTTTGAAATTCAGATTCCAAATTCTCAACAATTTAGACTTAGAATTCTCTGAAATTAAGACTCTGAATTCTCTGAAATTCAGATTATGAATTCTTTGAAATTCAGACTCTGAATTCTCTAAAATTCAGACTTCGAATTCTCTGAAATTCAGACTATGAATTCCCTAAAATTCAGACTTCTAATTCCTCAAAATTCAGACTCCTAATTCCTCAGAATTCAGACTCTGAATTCCTAAGAATTTGGATTCCAAATTCTTTGTAAAACGGGATCCAAGTATCCATGTCTTATAAACATTGATTGTTTGTTTAGTTAGACTCCAAATTCTATTTTTTCCTTAGAATCCAAAAAATATATTTTGTTAAGTAACTTCATTTTCCTTACACTTGTTATGAAATGATGTCGTACAATCTATTTCTAACTAACTGTTGTTTGAGTGACACATGTATAGGTCCCTTCGAGATTCAAGGAAAAATATGACCATTGGGGGAGGGATCCGACCATTGGAGAAGTACATATAAATAAAAGCTCATTTGAACGAGCTCATGACATGTTAATCAATCTAAAGATTTCATGCTGCTGAAGTGATTTCTAGAGAGAGAGACTCTCATGCTTTGTGCGTACTGAACATCTTGTTCAGATTTCTTAGTGAGACTCCGATTGTTTCTGAGTACAATCGAGGGCTTTCAGGGATAGGAAGACAGAGGTGTTGACTACCTTAAAGATCAAGGTCTTGTGGGGATAGTAAGATAGATTTCGATATTACTATATAATTATTACCTTGGTGTGGGTAAGACGGAATTTCTTGAAAGTATAAATCAAAGGACCTTTATCCAAGGTTGTTGGATACCCTACTCTTTGGGTTAAAAGATTTCATACTTGTTACTTGTTTTGTTTCAAGTTTATTTCCGCTGTATTTTGATAAAGGAAGAAATTAAAACCTTATTATACTTTCATATTCTTTTATGTAATCTGATAAGTAATATTTTATACACTTTAAGGTAGAATATTTTCCTTGTAAACTTTTCTTAAGTTTCATTTCTAGAATAATATTTCTGGAATCATATTTCTGGAACCTAGAAAGTTTTTTCAGTATAACTAAAAGAGGTCTTGTGAATTTACCTTGTTTAACTTTATTAAACATAGTTTTCCTTAAGGTTAAAATTAAATTTTTTAAACTTACAATTCACCCCCCCCCCCCTCCTCTTATAATTGAGAATCTACATCATTATTTTGATTTTACACCAATGTCAACAAAAATGAAACCAATCAGGGCAGAGTAGTCATCCACCACCACTACCCAGAAATACCCAACCACCACAAATGAATTTACAACATCCCCCTAAAAAAGTCGAGCCTAGCCTTGAATACATGATGAAACAAATGGCTTATAACAATCTTCAATTCCAAAAAACCACCCAAGCAGCCATACAAGACCTAAAAACTCAATTAGGCCAACTCACTAACTCTGAGGGATAAATTCAAATTCATGGGTCGAGTAAACTATCCTCTCAACTAGTAGTTAACCCTAGGGATAAGGTAAATGTTAGTACCATCACCCTTAGGAGTGAAACTCATCTTAAAATCCAAATGACCCCTCCAATAGAGTCATACCCTCCTAAGGAAACCACTATCCCAACCACTATAAATGGTCCAAATGAGGTAAAACCTTATCCTGAGAGAAGCCTTTCC
This sequence comes from Viscum album, assembly GCA_963277665.1. Classification (NCBI taxonomy): domain Eukaryota; kingdom Viridiplantae; phylum Streptophyta; class Magnoliopsida; order Santalales; family Viscaceae; genus Viscum; species Viscum album. Next base: position 624,369,940 of record OY728134.1, on the reverse strand, counting down.
AAAGGAAAGAGTGTGTCTATTGATGATTCACCTATCACAAACATTCCTCTTCCATTTCCCTAAAGGTCCACCCAACCAAGAAAATGCAAGGAAACTTAACTTGATAAGGAAATATTGGAAACTTTCAAAAAAGTGAAGGTTAACATCCCCTTGATTGATATCGTGAAGAAAATTACAAGATATGTTAAGTTTCTGAAGGAGATGTGTACACACCAAAGGAAACTTCAAGGTGATGAGAAGGTGATCTTGGGGAGGAATGTCTCAGAATTGATAGAGTTATCACTTCCCACCAAATTCAACAATCCTAGAACATTATAGATTCTGTGTTCCATAGGGGAGTATTCCTTTTCCAATGTTATTCTTGATTTGGGTGCCTCTATAAATGTGATACCTTTCTCCATTTACTCTACATTGTAGGTCAGAGAACTAAATCCAATAAGAATTTTTTTTCAACTTGCAAAGCAAAGTACAGCATACCCCACTAGTGTGTTAGAGGATGTTCTTGTGAGGGTGCAAAATTTAATTTTTCCTGCTGATTTTTATGTGCTTAAAATTGAAGATGATATGATGAATGGACATGCCCCAATTATATCAGATAGGTCCTTATTGAAAATAGGAAAAACCACAATTAATGTATACAATGCTATATTATCTATGGAGTTTGGTGGTGACATTGTCCACTTCAACATCCTTGATTCCATGAAGCACCCCTTAGAAGAACATTCCTATATCTCCATTAATTCAATTGATGTACTCCCTTCCCTTGAAAATTCTTCTTTTCATTCCCCTGATCACATTTCTGAGTTTTCATCATTGATTGAAATGCTATGAAATGAATCTTGCATTGATTGTTGTATTGGTTTAGAAAAATGTCATTCATTTTTGTTAATTGGTAATTTCTTGAACACGGAGGATCACATGACCATCGATGATACTGCTAACCCTATAAAAGATCATTCTTAATCTCAGGATGATACCATTGAGCAGTTAGATGTGATTAGTGACCTATCACTTTCACACACACTCTCATAAATCCAAAATCCACCGGAATTGGAACTAAAACAACTACCTCAATGTTTAAAATATTCATATCTTGAGAATGGAAACAAGTTTCCTATAACAACCATGTTCTTTATTACACACTTAAACATGATTTATTACATAAACTATTCACTTGATACAACATGGAATATCGATAGGTTTAGTGTCTTTAGGGATTAGGAACATTACATAACAACTTAAAAAATGAAACACAACTTCTTTATTGAAAAATTCCTTTATATGACCACAACATTCCCATGTACTTAGTATTGCATGGGATAACCTGAGGACATTCCTGAGAAAAGGGTGAGCTATAATTCTAGTAAGAGATTAAATATGGAATAACATGATGAATACAATACATGTTAGACAATAGGAATATCAATAGATCACAAGAGAAACATGAACATAAAGGCGTGATAAATCATGATAATCATAACATGGAAATGTGGCAACAACACTTAACATGGAATTTAGCATGAGCCAAGGCTCATTGCACATGAAGCATAAGTAAACCCTCGCTGAACATGAAGAAAAGTAAACCCTCGTTGCACTTGAATTAGAATGATTCAACACTCATTTCATATGAATTATCATGATACTATATTTTACCCAATGCATTGGAGCGCTATCATGCGCACCCTTCTTAATCATTTCATTTCATGCATAAGTGTGCCACGTGGATCATACATCAAGGAGTCATTTAACATCATAATTTATTCCACGATAAAGGAATGTGGAATAAATACATTAAATTCTATAAACAATAATTAAATGTTCATAAAGGTGAATACCCTTGATAGAGAAAAGGTCATGGTATTCACTACATAATGACTTTGGCTTGGAAAATCCCAGTGCAATTTCGGCAGTATAACGGCGTGACATAAAAATTCATAAAAATGGTTGATGAGAGAGAAAGGGTTTTATCATCATATTTACATGAAATAGACAGTATTTGGATCATATAGATACATATCCCAACAATTTTAATGTAATTTAGATTCCTGATACAAAATAATTGCTTGAATGCAAATGAGGAGAGAGAAATTCCTTACGAAATTTCGGCATGGTAATAGGTGTACATGGGAGGAATTAATGAGAGAGAAAAGGGTTCTCTCGTCATTAAAACATAAATAGGGCAGTATGGGGGAGGTGAAAATCATACCCCAACATTTATAATTGAAAATAAAAGGGCATAACAACTTAAGGGAAATTGGACAAAAATGAGAAAGGAAGAAATCCCTTACTTGGAAGTGTGATCCCAAAGTCTTGGGAGGGGCTTGAGAGAGAATTCTTGGGAGCGTAAGGCACCTTGGGAGGATTTTAGAGAGAGTAGGTAAGAATTTGGACGAACTCCAAAGGTTTTTAGTGAAGAGGAAGTGGGATCTTGGGTGGGTTTATATAGGAAAGGAGGGGTAATTCTTTATTATTTATGTTTGGGACACCTCACATTAAACTAATCAAAACCACAAACCAGCCCATGGTTTTTGCTCATGGTTTTTTAAAAAGGGGAGTGGAAAATAATATTTTATAAGGTAAATGACTAAAATTCTTAAAATAATAGGGTTTCTTGTGTGGAGGTGAGTCACACTCTCAAGGAAAACAATTTAAAAAGACAAAATATTTTATAAGCCTTGAAGGGTCCACTAAAGCTTTGTAAAATAAATCAAACAAACCAAAAATCACATTTTTTAATGTTAAAACATATATTGGCTGAAAATAATGTTTATATTATTTTATTACATCACTATTGGGTCATTATGATGTCATAAAACACATTATATATTTAAATGATATTTAATTTTTACCCAAAAATTCAACTGTCTCAGAAAATTATGAAAAATTCATCGTTGGATAATTTCAACTTCCTGATTCTAAAAATAATATTAATTTTATATAAATAATTTTCTAAATATTTGAATTTTTACTTTTAAAATAAAAACTGACATTTATCTAAAATTCATGGGTTTTGAAAAAAACAGCTTTCAAACCTTAATAAAAATTACAATTACATTCATAAAATTATATGATAATTTATATTTAATAAAAATTAATTTAATAATAATAATAATAATTTATTAAAATATTATTTAATTAAAAAACCCATCAATTCATCAAAATATATTTCTTAGTTTAATATTAACTAAAAATACTATTTGTGCTTTAAAAACTATTTACAAAGTAACAATAAAAAGTAATGTATATTCTCTATTAAAGAATAATGTACATATTCATAGTGCTAGGGTATCGTTACATAACCCCTTATAACACTCGCATAAGACCAAAGGTTAAGATGTGCGATGGTGACAGACTCTTGGGGTGGCTCGGATAACATCGCTCAAGTGGTAATCTCTATCAACTTCCACTTCTCCTGTAGGCGGTTCCATTCAAGCTTAACATGTTGAAGCTCGGCTTGGGCTTGGTCAAGAGTGAAGACCAATGGTGCCACCTCCTTTTCGATCTCTGACAAATGGGCTTCGTACGGGGCAAGTCTACTGGATGAGTCCATCGCTTCCTTTGTTTGAGTAAATTGGATTTGTTAAATCCTTATATTTATACTAATCATGTGATCACTGTTCAATGGCTATATTAGCAACGGTCACAATTATTAACAGTATTTTAAAATCCAGAAACATAAAACCAATGAAGTTCACATTTTATATAACCATAATAATAAATTTAATTAGATTAAGATGAATTTTCACTAATGAAAGTTTGGGTCGTTACAATCTTCCCCCCTTAAGAAATTTCACCCTCAAAATTTCCTTTCCCTAAAATAAAATAGATGTGGGTAAATTTTATTCATCACTTCCTCTAATTCCAACGTCGCTTCTTTGAACTTATGGTTTCACCACAACACCTTGATGAGGGGCATTGTCTTATTTTGTAGAACTTTTTCTCTATGATCTAAGATCTTCACTGGTTGCTCCTCATAAGAAAGATCATCCTCTAATTGTAATACCTCTGAAGAGAGTACATGTGAAGGGTCTGGTATGTACTTCCTTACAAGGGATACATGAAATACATCATGTACTTTGTCCATGGTAGGTGGGAGTTCTATTCGATAGGCCACAACCCCGACACGATCAAGAATCTCGAAGGGGACGATGAACCTAGGACTTAACTTTCCTTTCTTTAAAAACCTCATGACCTTCTTCCATGGAGATATACATATGAATACCATGTCTCCAAATTTAAACTCAAGGTCTCATTGACAGTTATCATCATAACTCTTCTATTGACTATGGGTTGCCTTGATATGCTGCTGAATGGTTTTCACCTTCTCTACCATTTCTTTGACCATTTCTGGTCCTAGCAGCTTACGCTCACCACCTTTATCCCAACATGCCAGTGTTTTGCACCTCTTCCCATACAGGGCTTCATAAGGTTCCATTTGGATGCTCGAGTGGAAACTGTTATTATAGGGAATTCAACCAGATGAATATGTTGATCCCATCCTCCTTTAAAGTCCATTAAACATGATCTTAACATATCTTATAGTGTCTGAATAGTTTTCTCAGATTAGACATCAGTTTGAGGATGAAAGGTTGTACTAAAGTTCAGTTCAGTATCCAAATCATGTTGAATACTCTTCCAAAACTTAAAGGTGAATCTTGGATCTCGATTGGATACAATAGATAGTGGTACTCCATGCAGCCTTACCACTTCCCTGATATGTATATTTGTTCTAGTTGATCTAATGAGAAATCCTCCTAAATTGCAATGAAGTGTGCAGACTTTGTAAGATGATCCACAACAACCCAGATTGCATTGTTGCCTTTGGATGTTTTAGAAAGCCTGGTAACAAAGTATGTGGTGATGTTATCCCATTTTCATGCTGGTATGGGCAATGGTTGCATCATCTCCTTAGACTTTTGCATCTATACCTTCACTTGATGACACACCAGACACTTTGATGTATACTCAGCGATCTCCTTCTTCATATTATCCCACCAATAATTCTCTCGGAGATCTTGATACATTTTTGTGTTTCCTGGGTGAATAGAGATATTTGTACTATGTGCATCATCCAAAATTTCCTTCTTCAACTCTGGACTTGATGTAATACATAGTCTTTTCCCAAATATCACAATTCCTTCTTCATTAACATTGAACTCCAAGGATTTCCCTTTTCTGATAGCTTCAAATTTCTTTTGAATTCCCACACCATCCTTTTAAGAATCCTTTAACCTTTCCAAAAGAGATGGTTGAGTATTCATTTGAGAAAGGATTGATGATATTCCCTTATTTATTTTTCTCATGTCCATATTCATCAAATCTAAAAAGATTGGATCATTCTCAATTCTTATCAATGATAGAATCGCTGGGTCCTTTCTACATAGAGCATCTGCCACCTTGTTCGCTTTCCCAGGGTGGTAATGGATTGAGAAGTCATAGTCTTTGATCAGATCTAACCATCTTCATTGGCGCATGTTCAACTCTTTCTATGTGAATATATACTTAAGGCTTTTGTGGTCCGTATATATTTCACACTTCTCCCCAAATAGATAATGTAGCCAAATTTTTAAAGCGAAGATCACCGCAGCCAACTCCAGATCATGTTTTGGATAATTCTGCTCATGAAATTTCAATTACCTTGAAGCATAGGAAATGACTTTTTCATTTTACATCAACACACAGCCCAATCCCTTCTTCGAAGCATCACTGAATACCACAAAAAGTTCTCCACTTGTGGGTAAAGTGAGCACGGGCACAGTGATAAGCCTCCTTTTCAACTCCTTAAAGCTTTCTTCACATTAATTACTCCAAGAAAACTTTACTCCCTTTCGAGTTATCTTGGTAAGAGGGTTGGATGATTGTGATAAATTTCTCACAAATCATTGATAATATCCAACTAACCCCAAAATGCTACAGATATCCATTACCAATGTTGGCCTTGGAAATCCCTCTATTGTAGTTGTCTTGGAGGGATCTACAGATATCCCATTGCTTGTGATGATATGTCCCAAAAATGAGACCTCCTTCAACCATCACTCACACTTGATGTACTTTGCATAGAGCTTCTCCTTTTGCAAGGTCTCTAGTGCAGTTCTTAGATGCTCCTAATGATCCTCCTTGGTTTTAGAGTATATGATAATATCATCTATAAAGACTACCAAAAATTTGTCGAGGTAATCTCTAAAGAATCTATTCATCAAGTCCATGAAGATTGTTGGAGCATTAGTGAGTCCGAAAGTCATTACTATGAATTCATAGTGCCTGTATCTTGTATGAAAAGCAGTCTTAGGGATATCTTCCTTCTTCACCCTTACTTGATAATATCCCAACCGCAAATCTACCTTGGAGAAGTATTGTGCTCCACGCAGTTGATTGAACAAGTCATCAATTTTTGGGAGAGGATACTTGTTCTTTATCGTGATTTTGTTAAGCTCGCGATAATCGGTGCAAAGGCGCATTGACCCATCCTTCTTCTTGACAAAGAGGACCGGTTCACCACATGGTATAATATAAATTGATAATTCAACATCTCTTATAGGAGGAAGACCATGAAATTCCTAGGAAAACACTTCAGTGAATTCCCTCACAATAGGCATGTCTTCAAGGATGGTTTCCTCCTTAGACTCAATCATCTAAGCCAGATACGCATGATCATAGGGCAGTAATATCCACGCTTAAGATGATGGAGCTAAAGAAGATTCATCTTCCTCCTTACACTTGTACAGAATCGGGGGTTGATTCTCCAGATGGAGAGTGATCTTCCTCTCACGGCAATTTATGTTGGCTCTATATAATTTAAACGCATGGCCGATTGTCGCCTATCGACCAGTAAAAGTTCGGGTGCTCTGCTAATGTGTATAGCAGCACTCAGGTTGAATCCTTGGCGATGATACTTTGAAATAGTCGTTTGTTTTTAGTTAATTGTATTCTGATTGGGGGGGTTTGTTTTCAGAGCTTAATTGAAATGATTGATTGACTATAATTGATTTAACAAATTGATAAATATTGGGGTGAGTTCATTATTAGGGAGTTAAGCTTGTGATATCCTTGAGCTTTGCTTTATATTGCATTTAAATTAACACCCACATCACAAGTTGACATCGATTAGAATTCCTAAGTGTTAAAGCTTTAATCCAAGCCTTAACTTAATTAGGATTTTAATATCAATAATTAAATGTTTATGGTAGTGTATTTTTAGTTCCAATAATCCATGGAAATCACATTCTAAACAAAATATGTCATTAATCCATGACAAATTAAGTCCAACATATACAATGTTAAATTAACAAATACTCATCGAGCAAATACTCTCAATCACTTAACATACCTAAATTATAACTCACCCAAATGAGATATTTACTCATCCATTTGTGTGTTTAATATTCTGTTTATAATAATTATGATGATAAATTAAGAATAGAAGAAAAAGAAAGGGATTAGAAAAGAGTGGTACGTCGACACACACACACGAACGATGATGATAATTAAAAACAGATTTTCAATTTAATGAGGAAGAAAAAGAAGGGAAGGGGATTCAACTGAATTTAAACTATTTTAAGAGCATAAATATTAAACTAAAGAAGGTGGATGAGAATAAGAGATATTGAAGAAGTAACTTTCATTAAAACAGAATTACAAAGAAAGAGAATTACAAGATTACAAAAATGAAGAACACGAAAGTAAGTGAAAACAAAGAGATGAGGAAAGGTATCTCAAGTGAAAACTTGAGTATGGAAGGTCCTCAAAAGCCTTTTCCAAGGCTTTGGTCGTGCCAATATGTTATCCTATCTTCTTAAATGACAACCTCTTGGAAGGAGAGGAGAGGGATGTATTTATAGCCCCAAGGAGTGGATTGTTTTCATTCCAAATCTGTCCCTCCACTTGACCCGCATATTTACCAATCTATACAGCTGAATCACGAGCTGGTGTCTTCTTCATAAATGTAGATATGGATATCTTATGTCTAACCTCAAAATATTGCAGTCATTGGACTTTTTTATCCAAAGTTATGTCTATTTTATTAAACAAAGCTAAACTGTCTATTTCTATCCATGACTTTTCAATGGATGAAATGTGAATGGATTTTTGAATAGTAAGATGCCATCAAATCTAGATAGTTTCTTCAACAAAGTTGGCCACCTATATCTCCTATTTCACACTGAAAATTCTCAGCTAAAATGGATATCTAGATAAGGAGAAAAGTCCACATTTGTGTGCGGATTTTAATTCCAGACCAGAATGGTGGGATGCACTTCATAGAATCATTTGGGCCACTTGTTGAAGACTTTGGGCCTTGAAATTTTTATCCAAGATGAAAAATATTGTCCCCATAATTATGATGGATAATCAACCATTTTGGACTTCTGGATTGAGCCCAGTAAATCAATATTCAAGGCTGGTCCAGTTTGTTCACAGATTCATTGGGCCTTATTGTGTGGTACATATGAACCTTCAAATGGCAGAATTGGCACATGATCCCTTCTAATGAAATGTTATAAATTGAAATAGGAATACTAAAAAATAAAAAACACACAATTTAGATCAGTATAGTGATATTTATTATTAAAACATTAAACTTACTCAATTGGACTACTTCTAAAAATGCTCAAAAATTATACTTAATATTAAAACATTAATATTTCACACAAATTATGTACATTTCATATAAAATAAGTAAAGGGAGTATATAATAAGTCATTAAAATATTAATAACATTAACTCCCCCAAACTTAGTTTTGTGCATGTCCTCGTGTGCAACAAATATAAAAACATGACAAAATCATTTTTACTCACCAAAAGATATTAAAATTTTGTTTTCTCCAATCAGGGGAGGTTTAGACTATTTCACTCATCCATTTTGAAATCCACCACAAGTTTTTACAGAAAAAATGTGCCAAAACTAATTCATTTTTTCTTGCTCAAATTTAGAAATGGAAAATGTGGACACTCAAAACTTACTCCACTCAAGATGATAAAATTAATTTATGGAGCTTCACTCATTCACCAACCAAAAGTGAACATCTTAGAGTTTGAAAGAGCTATCAGCTTCCATTATCCATTCTAAAGTGCACAAGAATCAAGAGGACTTTTTAGGGGTTTTTCTGTGGCTATGGGACAGTAGGATTATAATGTCCAAAAGGGTGGAAAGAGGGGCTAAAACACTAACATGGATAAAACAATGCACAATTTTTTTGAAACTGAAACAGGGAAGAAAATGGAAACACATTTTTACAAAGGGAAAAATGAAGCATGACACAAAAGTGGAAGAAAATTTGAAGGGGATGAGAAGATGGAATATTTGCAAAACAAAAATCTTCTCCCAATAACATAAGTGTTCCTTTTTCTTTTAATTTCTTTTTTTTTTGTATTTTTTCGAAAGTTGAACTTGAAATATATATCACACTAATCACCCAACCCATGTTTGATCTCCTCACGACACTAATTGTAATAGTTATAACAAGATCAAAGGTTGAGGAAGAGTGATTTTTGACCTAACCAAGACACAACCCATTTTTTTCATTTTTTTTTATTCTTTTTTTGATTTGTTTTTATCATTTTTGATTTTTTTTTGAACACTTGTCAATAACATTTATAAAATTACATAAATGGAAGTAGATCACATTACCCAAAACTCACTGAATGACAACCTCTCCCCCACACTGAAATGGATGCTTGCCCTCAAGCAGATGATAACTCGTTGAAAATCAAAAATAGGGTACCCAAACAATGAAATCTATTCCTCACACACTTAAAATTCAAAAAAAATATGCAATGAAAATTCATGTTGATATTGGGTGGGAAAAGGTATTGGGCTTGTAATGTGGCTGTCAAAGAAAAGGTTTTCATAGGCTTGAAGGGGCTTTCAAAAGGAGGATTAATGTAAGGGAAATGGGAGGCTATTTGGCTAGTGTGATTCTCATGTGGTTCATAAAATGCCTCTATCATATTAATACACACTAAGGTAGGAAATTCAGCTCAAAGGTCCAAAAACTCAAGACTCACAAATGGGGGTGAAAACACACATTTTGAAAAGATGGCCATAGGTGGCCTTGGCATGAAAGCAATTGTTTGTTCTCATGGTTTGGGAAAATCATTTTCCAAATCAAAAATAGAGCATTCAAAATTTATTGGTTTTGACACAAGATTATTTATCCAATTTTATGATGAAAATACAAAATTTTTGAGATGAAAACATGTCTGTTAACTCCCCAAAATGGTTGGACAAAATTTCAAAACTCGATGGTGAGTAAGCATGACTCTTTTTTTTATTTTTTTAAGTGATTGTGTTTTTTGGTTTTTTTTAGTTTTTAAGGTTTTTTTAAAATACACACCCTCACAAGAGAGAAAGAGAAAAAAAAGGTTGAAAAAAAAAGTGGTAAAAAAATGAAGGAGAGAAGAAGAAGAATAAGAAAGAGGTAGAGAGGTGAAGAGATAGAGAGAGAGTTAAAGGTAAAGAGGTGCCCCCTGGTTTGGATTTGGTGGGTTTCTATCTCCATCTGGTGGTGGGTCAAATAGAGAATTTGGGGATTCGGTGGAAGTCGAGGTGGTTCCAGGATAGTGGGAAGTTACCTAAAAAAATCATTATTCATCTAATGAAAAACTAAAAAGAAATTGAAATTTCACAAAAGTAAAAGAAAACATGGGTTGCCTCCCAAGAAGCGCTGCATTTATTTGTCTACAGCTGGAAAATTGCAGTGGACTACCCATAGTCTGATGGTGGCCATCGTATTTTCTCAACTCTAGTGTGCTTCCAGAAAAAACTCTCCTCTGGGAGGCCTGATGATTCATTGGATAATTTCTTCCCATCCTTGTTGGTGTGCATGCAATTAAATGGGGGTGGAAAGAGAATATTTCTATCCTCGCTTTGGTCTTCAACCTGAGGAATGATGTTATCCACAAAGTGCTGGTTTTCTATGCATGGAAATTCCAGAGGATGGCTCAATTCTGATGGTTCATTTATGTAAGGTTCAGATAACACGAAAGTAGAGTATGAGATCCCAATTGTTTTTGACTCATTTATTTCATCACTTACTGATGTAGAGTAATGAGGATCAGTGGCATCATAATATTGAATAAAATTTTCAATATCCTTTATTTCAATGTTGTTCGCCAAAGAATTGTCAATTTCAACCTCACCAGTGATCACTTTATTAATTAGGGTACAAATATCACAAACATCACTACCATCAGGACAATATAAACACATTGGTTCAGGGTTCACTTCACATATAACAGAATTTTCAGAATCATGTATAGGAAAGGATGAATGTGGGATAATCTGATCTAAATCAACAAATGAGCATTCTAGTTCATTTTCCTCATTACCATCCTTGTTTGAGCATTGGAGGTCAGGGGTGAGATGAGATTCCAAAGAGTTTTCAAGATCCTTTAGATCAATGGAGTTTGCATTTTTAATGTCAACATCAATTTCACCATTTATGACTTTGTTAATTATGGTGCAGATTTCACAAGACCCTTTGTAATTAGAACATAAAGAACATGGTGGATTGGGGTTCGATTGACTCTTAGAAGTGTCCTCAGAATCATGAATTGAGAATGCAGAGTGGTCCTCAGATGGGTATTGAATGGCTTGGAAAATGTCAAACTTGACCAGTTGGTTACTGAATTCCATGGATAAGATGCCTGAATGGACATCAATTTTGGTTCTCACAGTCATGAGTAATGTTCTTCCTAGAATTAAGGGAGATCGAGAAGAGTTTGTCTCACCTTCCATGTCAAGGACATAGAAATCAGCAGGGAATATAAGATCATTGACTCAGACAAGGACATCCTCAATTATTCCCTTGGGACTGGCTGTGCTTCGATTGGCTAACTAAATGACAACACCTGTTGGATGTAAGGGGCCTAGACCAAGGTTGGAGAATATGGATTTGGGCATGACATTTATTGAGGCTCCTAGGTCTATGAGTACATCATCAAAGTTGGAACTTCCAATTTGGCATGGGACCGTAAAGGTACCTGGATCTTTTCACTTAATGGGTATGGACTGCTGGGTGGAAACATTTTCAAAGGTCCTAAGTTGCCTCTTGTGGGTACACAACTCCTTGAGAAACTTGGCATACTTAGGAATTTTTTTTATGGCATCTAAGAGGGGAATGTTGACTTCAACACGTCTAAACATGTTAAGCATTTCAGGATCAGGTTCAAAGGACTTCCTTGTCTTAGAATTAGCTTGAGGAAAAGGAATTGGGTTCCTAAGTAGAATGGAAGGAGGTGATGGAATGGATTCAGATTCCTTTTCAATTTTCTTTTTCTTTTCATTTTCTAGGTCAACATTCAAATGAGGTTTTGAGGATTTATCTTGAGGCATATCAAGTTTCTTTCCTGATCTAAGTGCAATTGCACTTACATTACCCTTGGGGTTGGGTAATGGTTGAGCTGGGATTTGGGAAGAATTTGATTGTTGTTGCTGGCTCAGGTGGGATGCAAGTTGACCTATTTGAGTTTCAATGTTTTTAAGGCTAGAACGGGTTAAGGAGGAAAGATCTTCCATTGCACTTTACCATGGTTGCTTGGAAGAAGAGGCTTGTACCTGATTGGAATTACCTTGATTTTGGTTCTTGGGAAATCGATTGCATTGGTTTTGGAATTGGGAAGGCTCGCTAGGATAATGGAATCCAGGAGGAGGATTGTTCTTTTGAGGTTGAGGAACAAAAGGATAAGGTTGATGGAAGTTACCAGCACCTTGACCATATTGAAATTGGTTTGGGTTTTGAGGAGGGAATTGAGGGGGTGAGATATGGGGTTACCATACCTCAATCCTTGGTTAAAGTTAGAGGAGAAGGGGTCAGAGTGAGGTTGGTTGAAGTTTCTAACAAACTGACCTGATGGTTGAGGATTGGTGTTCCGATGAGAATATGCTGCATTGAGCTCCATTGGTCCAGATGAATCGGATTGATCCTCTTGAAGTTATGGACATGTGTCAGTTGGATGAGATGGAGAGTTGAATATTCCATAGTTTTTGATAGGTCCAGGAAACATTTATTGCGTAGAAGACGAGGTTGGAGATTTGGTAGCCACAGCTAGTTGTCGCACAAGACCTGTAAGTTCACTCATCCACTCGTCATTTTGTTCGGTTCAATTGATTGATTATCTTGGGATTGTTTGACTTGAGCATGTGCTCAAGTATGGAATTGTTGTGTGTTTTCAGCCATGTTACTTATGAGATCTCTTGCAGTTGCATGAGTTTTATCAACAAGAGCACCGCCACTTGTGGCATCAATGAGAGTTCTCTCCATAGCCAATAACCCCTCATAGAAGTATTAGATCAAGAGTTGGTCAGGGATTTGATGATGTGGGAAGGTTGCAACAAGCTTTTTGAACCTCTCCCAGTACTCATGGAGTGATTCACTTGGGAATTGACGGATACCACTTATTTCCTTTCGGATAGAAGCAGTACGAGAAGAAGGAAAGAATTTCTCTAAGAAGAGTCGCTTCATGTCATTCCATGTAGCTATGGAACAAGGAGGTAGGTAGTAGAGTCATGACTTAGCAGTGTCAGCTAGGGAAAAAGGGAATGCTCAGAGTTTGATTTGTTCTTTAAAAACCCCTTGAGGCTTCATGGTAGAGCATACTACTTGGAACTCTTTAAGGTGAAGATGTGGATACTCACCGGCTAGCCCGTGAAAATGAGGGAGAAGATGAATCAAACCTGATTTGAGTTCGAAGTCAGCTTCTATGTTTGGATATTGAATACCAAGAGGTTGGTAATTCATATTAGGGGTAGCGAGTTCTTTTAGGGTTTGTTCCCTAGGATTGGCCATATCTAATTCAATTGGTTGCATGAGGACTGGTTCTTGAATGAGTTGATTATCTCTTATGTTCCTCCTAATTTGGCGAAGATTCCGCTCAATTTCAGGGTCAAACAAATCCGAGGGATTGTTTGGGAGGCTACAGGGAATTCAGATAGATTTTGGAAGAAAGAGGAAGATGGATTTTTCTTTTTGTTTTTTTCAGTGTATGATTTTTAAGAGGAAGATGGGTTTTTCTTTGTGATTTTTTTTCAATTTTTCTTAAAATTTTGTTTTTGTTTTTGTTTTTTTGACAATAACTATAAACTAATGACTACTTAAAGCACCATCCTCGGCAATGGCGCCATTTTAAATGTGCGTCCAATTGTCGCCTATCGACCGGTCAAAGTTCTGGTGCTCTGCTAATGTGTATAGCAGCACTCGGGTCGAATCCTCGGCGATGATACTTTGAAATAGTCGTTTGTTTTTAGTTAATTGTATTCTGATTGGGGGTTTTTTTGCATAGATTAATTGAAATGATTGATTGACTATAATTGATTTAAAAAATTGATAAATATTGGGTTGAGTTCATTATTAGGGAGTTAAGCTTGTGATATCCTTGAGCTTTGCTTTATATTGCATTTAAATTAACACTCACATCACAAGTTGACATCGATTAGAATTCCTAAGTGTTAAAGATTTAATCCAAGCCTTAACTTAATTAGGATTTTAATCTCAATCAATACATGTTTATGGTAGTGTATTTTTAGTTCCAATAATCCATGGAAACCACATGCTAAACAAAATATGTCATTAATCCCTGACAAATTAAGTCCAACATACACAATGTTAAATTAACGAATACTCATCGAGAAAATACTCTCAATCACTTAACATACCTAAATTATAACTCACCCCAATGAGATATTTACTCAGCCATTTGGGTGTTTCATATTCTTTTTATAATAATTATGATGATAAATTAATAATAGAAGAAAAATAAAGGGATTAGAAAAGAGTGGTACGTCGACACACGCACACGAACGATGATGATAATTAAAAACGGATTTTCGATTGAATGAGGAAGCAAAAGAAGGGAAGGGGATTCAACTGAATTTAAACTATTTTAAGAAAATAAGTATTAAACTATAGAATTTGTATGAGAATAAGAGATATTGAAGAAGTAACTTGCATTAAAACAGAATTACAAAGAAAGAGAATTACAAGATTACCAAAATGAAGAACACGAAAGTAAGTGAAAACAAAGAGAGTAGGAAAGGTATATCAAGTGAAAACTTTAGTATGGAAGGTCCTCCCAAGCCTTTTTCAAGGATTTGGTCATTCCAATATGTTATCCTCTCTTCTGAAATGCCAACCTCTTGGAAGGAGATGAGAGGGATGTATTTATAGCCCAAGGAGTGGACTGTTTTCATTCCAAATCTGTCCCTCCACTTGACCCGCATATTTACCAATTTAGACAGATGAATCACGAGCTGGTGTCTTCTTCATAAATGTATATATGGATGTATTCTATCTACCCTAAAAATCTTGCGGTCATTGGACTTTTTTATCCAAAGTTATGGCTATTTCATTAAACAAAGCTAAACTGTCCATTTCTATCCATGACTTTTCAATGGATGAAATGTGAATGGGTTTTTGAATAGAAAGATGCCATCAAATCCGGATAGTTTCTTCAACAAATATGTCCTCCTATATCTTATATTTCACACTGAAAATTCTCAGAAAATTTTTATTTCTATATAAGGAGAAAAGTCCACATTTGTGTGCTGATTTTAATTCCCGGACAGAATGGTGGGCTGCACTTCATAGAATCATTTGGGCCACTTGTTGAAGACTTTGGGCCTTTCAATTTTTATCCAAGATGAAACATATTGTCCCCCAAATTATGGTGTAAAATAAACCGTTTTGGACTTCTGGATTGAGTCCAGTAAATCAATCTTTAAGGCCGGTCCAGTTTGTTCACAGATTCATTGGGCCTTATTGTGTGGTACATATGAACCTTCAAATGGCATAATTGGCACATGATACCTTCTAATGAAATGTTATAAATTGAAATAGGAATCCTAAAAAACAAGAACCACACAATTTGGATCAATATAGTGATAGTTATTATTAAAACATTAAACTGACTCAATTGGACTACTTCTAAAAATGCTCAAAAATTATACTTAATATTAAAACATTAATATTTCACACAAATTATGCAAATTTCATATAAAATAAGTAAAGGGAGTATATAATAAGTCATGAAAATATTAATAACATCAATAATTAAAGACAATCCATGCCAATAATTACATCAAATTACACAAGAGGGAGTATGATGAGGTTCTCCAGGAAGTTTAATCCACTGATTAAGACATGGGAGGAGTTATATTCATGGGATGCAATGATTGTCTCATTTTCCATAATCAGCAACATATTTACTTCCATGATTTTTGGTGGTGTTTGGATTTTTCTACTAAACATTCGGGATATAAAATAATGTGTAGAACCTAAATCAAAAAGTATATTCGCTATTCTTGAATGAATAACTAGTGTACCTGTCACCACTTCATTGTTGGGGTTCACTTCAGCTGTAGTGATGGAAAAAGCTCACCGTTTCTGCCTTGGAGGTTGTTGGTTGCCTCCGAAAACTCTTGGCTTAGGGAACTCATTTGCAAGATGTCCTGGTTCTTTGCATTTGAAGTAATGAACAACGCGTTGAGAGTCGAACGGATCATTCCTCTCCTCTATCGCAGCCACGGGTTTTTCTTGTCATTAGTTAATGGATAGGTGCCCTTATCTTGCACCCCTAAATCATTTCCTCATCCCCTTCAGGCAATTTATTGGGTGCTTCTTTCCACACCTTTGGCAAGTGGGGTGTTGGATTTTCTTAGCACCGTTGGATTTATCCATCAAACTTCCAGAATTGAAGTCCACCTTACGCTTCTTATCCACATGATACCCCTAAGATTCGCCGATCTTCATTTCAAATTTGAGGGAACATCGAACAATTTCCTCATAGCTGTCGAAGTCACGGATCGCCAGGGCTTTCCGCAGGCTAGGTTTCAACCCACCAAATAAGTGGTCAACCTTGCATTCAGGGGTAACGACAAATCCAAAAGCGTATCGTGCAAGCCTTGTGAATTTTTCCTCATACACTCCGACAGATTCGTCTTCTTTTTTCTTGAGGGAAAGAAAGTCCCTTTCCATCTTAAGTCGGAGGGTGCGTGGAAAATATTTATTAAAAAACATCTTCCGGAAATCCTTCCATTCTAATTCCTAGATCTCCTCCTCAGGCTTCATATTTTTTATCAATATTCACCATTTATTGGATTCACCCTTCATACGATAAGCATCCAGGAGAACCTTCTCTTGTTCAGAACATTGAAGGATGGAGAAGATCTTTTCAATGGCGTTGATCCATTGTTCGACGATTGAGGGATCGGATGATCCATTAAAAGTAGGAGACTTTTGTCTGATGAAGATCTCGATAGAGACTTGTTCTTTCTTAGGGGTGTTTAATGTTTCTCTTGACACATGTTTCTATTCAAATCTTGAGTTAACTGAGAGAGAAGTGTTACAAAGTTTGTGATTCCTACTCCCATTAGATTGGGCATCTCATTAGCACAATAATCACATTGATCTTCACATCGGTTGTTAGCCCGAGTCCTCCTATTACCGGCCATTGGTTGGAATAAAATGAAAGTTAGGGGTAAAACATACAGGGTAATACAAGGACAAAACTGATGACTTATAAATAACTTTTATTTCCATAACTTACGAATCCATAGGCTTCAATCTATTTTATCCATGATCTACTTTCTAACATATATTCTTAGGGGAATTAACTTAATAATGGTTCATACTAAGCTTTTGAATTTAACTATGCATATCCCCTAGGAGTTTCATAACCAAGAGTGCAGAAAGGCCCATTTTCGTGTACCAGGATACCCCGAGTCAAGCCCGAAGCTCCTTGTCATATTTTTCACTCTTAGGTACATTTGTGCCAGAGCTTCCTCTACCTGCTCGTATCCATATAGGGATGTATTTTCTCGATAAAACACTTACTCAATACTCACCAAAACTTAGGGATGTTTTTTATTATACTTAATATTGTCACTAAGGCTTCACTAGGGTTTTCAAATCCTAATACCAAAAAATAACTAAACCTATCCTCTAATACCAACTATGACAACCCTGCTCTTTATTACACACTTAAACATGATTTATTACATAAACTCTTCACTTGATACAATATGGAAGATCAAGAGGTCTAGTGTCTTTGGGGATTAGGAACATTAAATAAAAACTTAAAACATGAAACATAACTTATTTATTGAAAAAAAAATTACATGACCACTACATTCCCTCGTAGTTAGCATTTCATGGGATAACCTGAGGACATGTATAAGAAAATGGTGATCTATAAATCCCAGTAAGAGAATAAACATGGAATAACATGAGGAATACAATACATGTTAGACAATAGTCATATCAATGGATCACAAGAGAAACATAAACATAAAGGCGTGATAAAGCATGATAATCATAACATGGAAATGTGGCAACAACACTTAACATGGAATTTAGCATGAGACAAGGCTCATTGCACATGGAGCATGAGTAAACCCTAATTGCACATGAAGCACGATTAAACCCTTGTTGAACTTGAATTATCATGATTAAACACTCATTTCACATGAAGTATCAAGATACTATACTCTACCCAATGCATTGGAGCGCTATCAGGGCGCACCCTTCTTAATCATTTCATTTCATGCATAAGTGTGCCACATGGATCATACATAAAGGAGTCATTTAACATCATCATTTATTCCAAGATAAAGTAATGTGGAATAAATACATTAAAATATATAAACAATAAGTAAATGTGCATAAAGGTGAATACCCTTAATAGAGAAATGGGCATGGTATTCACTACACAATGACTTTGTCTTGGAAAATCGCGGTTCAATTTCAGCAGCATAACGACGTGACATAAAAATTAATAAAAATGGTTGATGAGAGATAAAGGGGTCTATCATCATATATAAATGAAATGGACATTATTTTGATCATATAGATACATATCCCAACAATTTTAATGTAATTTAGATTTATGATACAAAATAATTGCTTGAATGTAAATGAGGAGAGAGAAATTCCTTACGGAATTTTGGCATGGTAACGGGTGTACATGGGAGGCATTAATGAGAGAGAAAAGGGGTCTATCATAATTAAAACATAAAAAGGGAAGTATGGGTGAGGTTATAAATCATACCCCAACATTTATAATTGAAAATAAAAGGGTATAACAACTTAAGGAAAATTGGACAAAAATGAGAAAGGAAGAAATCCCTTACTTGGAAGTGTGATCCCAAAGGATTGGGAGGGGCTTGAGAGGGACTTCTTGGGAGATTGGGGAACCTTGGTAGGATTCTAGAGAGAGGAGGTCATAATTTGGAAGAACTACAAAGGCTTTGAGTGAAGAGGAAGTGGGAGCTTGGGTGGGTTTATAAAGGAAAGGAGGGGGAATTATTTATTATTTAGGTTTAGGACACCTCACATTAAACTAATCAAAATCACAAACCAGCCCATGATTTTTTCCCATGGTTTTTTCTAAAGGGGAGTGGAAAACAATATTTTATAATGCCAATGGCAGAAATTCTTAAAATAATAGGGTTTCTTATGTGGAGGTGAGTCACACTCTCAAGGAAGACAATTTAAAAAGACAAAATGTTTTATAAGCCTTAATGGGTCCACTAAAGCTTTGTAAAATAAATCAAAAAAACCAAAAATAACATTTTTTTTTAATGTTAAAACATATATTGGATGAAAATAATGTTTATAGTATTTTATTACATCACTATTGGTTCATTATGATGTCATAAAACACGTTATATAGTTAAACGGTATTTAATTTTTACCCAAAAATTCGACTGTCTCAAAAAATTATGAAAAATTCACCGTTGGATAATTTAGACATCTTGATTCCAAAAATAATATTTATTTTATCTATATAATTTTCTAAATATGTGAATTTTTACTTTTAAAATAAAAACTAATATTTATAAAAAATCATGGGTTTTGACAAAAACAGCTTTCAAACCTTAATAAAAATTACAATTGCATTCATAAAATTATACGATAATTTATATTTAATAAAAATTAATTTAATAATAATAATAATATTTTATTAAAATATTATTTAATTCAAAAATCCATTAATTAATCAAAATATATTTCTTAGTTGAATATTAACTAAAAATATTATTTGTGCTTTAAAAACTATTTACAAAGTAACAATAAAAAGAATGTATATTCTCTATACAAGAATAATGTACATAGTCATAGTGCTAGGGTATCATTAAATAACCACTTATAACACCTGAATAATACCTAAGGGTAAGGTGTGCGATGGTGACAGACTCTTGTGGTGGCTCGAATAACATTGCTCGAGTGGTAATCTCTATCAACTTCCACTTCTCCCGTAGGTGGTTCCATTAAAACTTAACGTGTTGAAGCTCAGCTTGGGCTTGGTCAAGAGTGAATCCCAATGATGCCACATCCTTTACAAGCTCCAAAAAATGGGCTTTTTACGAGGCAAGTTTACTGGATGAGGCCATCGCTTCCTTTGTCTGAGTAAATTGGATTTGTTAAAGCCCTATATTTATACAAATCATGTGATCACTATTCAATGGCTATATTAGAAATGGTCACAATTCTTAACAGTATTTTAAAATCCAAAAACATAAAACCAATGAAGTTTAAGTTTTATATAACCATAATAAGACATTTAATTAGATCAAGAGGAATTTTCATTAATGAGAGTTTGGGTCATTAAATTTCCTGTCATCATTGCTAGTTCACTCCCTCCTAAGAATAAATTTCAACTGCTTAAACTTTTGAGGGAAATAAGCATTGGGATGGACACTTGAGTACATTACTAGTATTAGCCTACCAATTTTCACACATCATATATTGTTAAATGATGAGTCTAAACCAGTGAGTTAGTCACAACATTGACTAAACCCAAACCTCCTAGATGTTGTTAAAAAGGAGGTAACAAAATTATTGGCCGCTGTAATCATTTACCCCATCTCTGATAGCCAATGGGTCAGTCCATTACAAATGGTTCCTACAAAAATTGGTCTTATAGTAATAAAAAATGTAAATAATTAATTAGTTCCAACTCGTGTCCAAAATAGTTGGTGTGTCTTTACAGACTATCACTGATTAAACCAACATACTAGGAAGAACCATTTCCCATTATCATTCATTGACTAGATGCTAGAGAGGCTAGCGTGGAAGTATCACTATTATTTCCTTGATGGGTATTCTGGATACTTTTAGATCCATATTTCCCCCGAGGATCAGGAAAAGACAACCTTCACTTTCCCCTTTGGCACATTTTCATATAGGAGGATGTCATTTGGTCTGTGTAATGCTTTGGGTACTTTCCAGCGATGCATGGTTAGTATTTTTCGGATTACCTGAATAATTGCATGGAAATAATCATGGATGATTTTACTACTTATGGATATTCTTTTGATGAATGTTTGAGTAGTCTTGGTTCAGTCCTACATTAAAATATTGAAAAAAAATCTCGTATTAAATTATGATAAATGCCATTTCATGGTGCTATAAGGTATAGTTTTGGTACATGTCATTTATGGGGATGGTATCCAAGTAGATAAATCAAAATTGGATGTCATTTTTTCCCTACCATTCCCCAAAAATGTATGGGATGTGTGGTCTTTCCTGGGTTATGATGGATTTTACCATTGTTTCATTTGTGACTTTAGTATAATTTCACCCCCTCTCCCGATTTCTCCAAAAAGAAAAAGAATTTGTTTTTGATAAAGAATGTGAGGAAGCTTTTAATAAGTTAAAATGGAGTCTCACGTCACCCCCGATAATCCAACCACCTCAGTGGTATTTACCATTTGATCTCATATGTGACACCTATAATAATGCAGTTGGGGAAATCTTATCACAAAGGGTCGATCAAGATCCACATGTCATTGTCTATTCCTCACGTACACTAAACCCTGCCCAAGAAAATTGCACCATAATTGAAAAATAATTTCTTTCCATTGTGTTTTCCTTGGATAAATTCAGGTCGTATCTTTTAGGGTCCAGAGTCATTATGTTCTCAGATCATGTAGCCCTCTGGTATCTCTTTAAGAAACTGGAAGCTAAACCATGTCTCATTTTCTAGATGCTCCTCCTTTATAAATTCAATTTAAAAATTAGAGATAAAAAGGGAGCAGAGAGTGTGGTGTCTAGCCATATCAGTAGGATCCACCCATCCTCATACATTGACTCATCCTCCTGTATTCCCATAAATGACATATTTCCAAATGAGAAATTGTACCGAGTGCAAGATGTTATTCTTTGGTATACCAAAATTGTAAATTATTTGGTAGCATCTTTCATTCCTACTTATTTCAATAAAAACCAGGTCGGTCATCTAAAACATGAGTCTCATTGGTACATTTGGGATGACCCCTACCTTTGGCGCACATGTAGTGATCAAGTCCTCAGGAGTTGTGTTCCTGATAGATAGTTTCATTCTATCCTTAGGTTCTATCACACTCTTGATTGTGGGGGCCACTTTGGTCCCCAATTGACTTCTCGCAAGGTCCTTAATTCTAGTCTCTTTTGGCCAACAGTTTTTTGAGATGTCCATGATTTTTGTAAATCTTTTCATCACTGTCAAATAATGTGGAATGTATCTAAAAGAAATGAAATTCCACAAAAACCCTTGCTCTTCCATTACATTTTTTATGTTTGGGGTATTGACTTTATGGGACTATTCCCTAATTCATTTGGGAACCTTTACATTATTTTGGCAGGGGATTATGTTTCAAAATGGGTAGAGGCACGAGCCATAATGACTGATGATTCTAAGGCAGTTGTGGAATTTTTGAGAACCCAATTTTTTTGTAGGTTTGGATTACCTAGGTTCATCATCAATGATCAGGGTTCTCATTTCTCTAACTAAACAATTCAATCAATTTTGCATCGGTATGGGGTCAGGCATCAAGTGTCTACTACATATCACCCACAAACCAATGTTCAAGCCAAGGTGTCAAATAGGGAGGTAAAACAAATTCTTGAAAAAATGGTTCAACCTAATATAAAATATTGGAGTCTTAGACTCTATGATTCATTATGGACTTACCGTATTGCTTTCAAAACTTCAATTATCATGTCACCATAATGGTTAGTGTTTAGAAAGAGTTTTCACCTCTCAATTAAGATTGAGCACCAGGCCTACTGGGCCATCAAACAATGTAATTCTAATCTTTCTAGTGAAGGTGATCAAAGGAAGTTTCTGATTTAGGAGATAGAGGAAATGAGAAGAGATTCATATAAGAACTCCCAGATTTATAAGGAGAGAACCAAGGTTGTCCATGACTGTCTCATCCTTTATCATCAGTTCCACATTGGGAAAAAGTTCCTCCTCTACAATGCAAGGATGAAGTTGCATCCAGGTAAGCTTCGTTCCCATTAGTTTGGACCATTCACTGTTACTAATTTCTATCCATTTGGCATTGTTCAGGTACAAAATGAAGAAATGAAACAAAACCTCACTGTCAATGGGCAGTGGCTTAAGAACTTCCATGAAGCCCTTCTGGAGTTCCTGATAGAGGAACTCCAAGTTTAAGAAGCAACCTACCAATAACACCCATCAAGTTTTATCCTTTCTTCCCACATTTTATTTTATTATAGTGAGGACACTGCACACTCTAGGTGTGGGGGATGGGTATATTCCTAGGTTAGTTTTGAATTTTCATCATTTTTCTTATTTTTCTATTTTTGGCTTACTGGATTGTATTGTCACTTTATCCCCCCCCCCTCAATTTTGTGTCAAAATGTTAATTTTTTTATTCCCACTTTATCATAGAAAATGATGCCTGCTTAATAATCAAAGTTATTGAAAATACATGAGTAATTTATCTATTTCATGTTGTTTTAACATTAAAAAAACTAATGAAATATGAATTTCATTAAGAATTTAATATTGCGGTGTGACTTTCTTTTGAAATTTGGTTCTTTATTGATGATATAAATAGTTGTATCATTTTGAAAAATTTGAGAAGAGTGGTACCCTTTATGTGAGTAATTTAAGGGGAAATTGTGTCACTTAATTTCTCTACAAAACTTTGCACCCAACCATGAAGTGTGAAAATATATTACTTAATAAAAGGTAAATATAATTTAGGTTGATTTTTCTCTACTTTCCAAAATGATTTTTCCATACGTTCGTTCCTTATCTGATATATTTCATTACTGTACCAGATTGACCTATGCATGTGTACCTGTTATCTGACTATTGTACACCCTCGAAAAAATAAAAATAAAAATGTTGTATATTGGGCAGGTCAAAAACCACCCTTACTCAACTTTTTATTTTTTATAACTATTACAATTAGTGTCTTGAGGAGATCAAACATGGGTTGAGAGAAGAGTGTGAGATTTGTTTCAAGTTCAAATTTTGAAAAAAAAATGAGGGGAGTGATAAAATGTACAATAAATGGGGGTATCTAGTTCAGGAGATTATGCTTTGACTTCTGGGAATTCTTAACTGAGTGGTTCTTGAAATTTGATTACAAATAATGTAGGGTGGGTTCGGTGAAATGGATCATATAAGTAGACAATTTTTAAAATAACTTATATTTACTCGATAGAAAGTGGAAAGAATAGCATGAAATGGTTATCACATACGCACGTGGATAATTAGTGACATGATTAACTTTTGAATTATTTTTTTATTGCTATCATGAATCTCTTGGAATTTCACTATGATATAATTTTTGAGACGTCTTTTTCCATGATCACTGAGAATAAATCATCGGTGTGATTTTTTCTTTGATCACATTTCTATCATGAATTAAATTTTCATTGAATTTTAAATATTTATGAAGTTGTAAATATCTAAATGAATAATTTCTGGAAATGTGAATTTTCCCAGGAGTGTAAATGTTTAGGTGTGGGGATGTGATCGCACCGCGATTCACTTTTTCCTTTTCACCCTTACACCATTGTATTAAATTGAATTTGTATTGTAAATAAAAAATATAATAACAAATTTCAATTCATTTTAGATTAAATTATTTTTTTATTTATCACTTTTAAAAAGTTCAATGTTACTTGTTTTGATAATTTCATTGAAGGTGGAGGTGATTTGGAGGGCCCATGATGAAGTTCAAGAAAAATGGGCCAAACTACACAGGATCCAAGCACACCAGTGGACTCAACCACACACTGCTACTAAATAGTGAATCCAAATGGGATTATATTTCGTGTTCTGGTACTAAATTCAGTTTTCTACACTTTATATTAAGAAACCAAAGCCTAATTCTTCCATCTAGTGGCCCATCTGGACTGATCTGTCCAGCACACTGAATCTATAAGAAGTCAAAAGTGGTGTGTTGTAATATGTCTATATCTCAAGATGTAGGTGTACAAATGAATCCAAAATTTCAGTGGAGATATTAAATAGGTGAGGAAACAACTTTTTAGTTTTTTCCAAAGTGAGATAAGTCTTTCTACCCACTGAAAACAATGGGCCAAGCTATTTTACACAATCTGTGTGCCCAAAACCACCTGCAACTATCTATGAAATGGAACTTTGGGCTCCTCATTTTCAAGTTTTTCCAGGAATAAAAGATATGGAATTTTGGATACCCAAAGGAGTCATATCCTCGTCCAAGAAGTTCTATAGGACCCTATCTTTATATGGGGATCAAGGATGAAGGCAAAGTTCCACCCGAGCCTCCTCCTCTCGATGGCGAGCTAAACAGTGGATGATCATTTTGAGGGAGCTAAAAATACTTGGGAGGGAGTTTCAAAACTTGTTATTATACTGGTTTTCTATAATTTGTATGTTAAATATTTCACTTATGTTTAATTTATATGTTTTCATCCTCTGAACATATTTCTTTTGTTATAATTAAGTGAAACGCTTTTTATTTCAACACCGATTGGGTTGAGATTTCAAGTGGGAATCTTGGGTTGTTCCGATTGGAAAATACAAGAATACTATTTCTCTCACACATACATAATATTTCAGTATGATTTTGTAGCCCTTTTTCTATGTTTTAGAACCAAACCTTGACAACACAACTGTTGTGTTAAGGGGTGATTCTTTGAGCATCGTTTTAAGAGGCAAGAGGGAAGTTGAGATCTTGAAAACCCTCAACCTAAGGATTACATTAAACCATATAAAATTTTCAAAACAATGAACTATTCATGATGTGTAGTGAACTTGAAATGATCTCCTTCTCTCATAATTCTAAAACACTACCTTTATTTATCAACTATTAAACTCTTTAAATCAAGTCATTTTCTTAAAATTGTTTCCAAAACCAACCCCCTTTTTAGTACTTTTTATTAAAAATGCATACTATAAAACACCAAATATCCTTGAGATATAAACTAGGGTCTGACCTATGCTATAAATTAACCTTAAAAAAATATTCAATTTTACATGTCACAACAATGCAGTCATCGTGTGATTGGTATTTCCCAAACATAAATCCCTCTTGACCTCCTAGAATTCCCTGAAACACCCTAATTCACCCAAAACCTACCAAATCAATCCACGATGGGTATCTAAAATCCTAAAAACAATATTAAAAACTAAAAAAAGTAATGTATGATTATTTATAGCAAAAACATAAAAAAGGCCTATCTTCAGGTAGAAACCGCTAAAGCTTTGATCTGATTCATGTTATGCAGCACCCGCATGACGATCTGGTGCGACCCGAGCTCTACGGAGGTGCCTCCTTCTCCCTCTCTACCACTTCTCCCACTATACTCTCACTCTCCTCTATCTCAGTTGAAGGGAGACCCAAGGGGGTCATACGCGACAATCCAAGGTAGGAAAGAAAAAAAGTGAAAAGAAATAAAAAAAGAAAAGGAAAAGAGAGAAGAAAAGGGGCCCAGCCCAGACCCAATGCCTGAGATGTGTTTATGCCCTAACTAGAAAAAACCTCACATTCTAAACTCAATCAAAAAGTCTGAATTTAGATCCGATGCTCTGAAAAAAAGATATCATGAAATAAACATGCGTGAAAATTAATATTTAATTAATTAAATATTAAATATTTTTCCAAAATTTGAACTGCACAGACTTCCACCAAACTCCTATCCTAAGGTAAACACAATATTTTGGGACAAACTAAGTGGTTAAAAAATTATTTGAGATCTAATGACAGGATAAATTACCATTTCCCCCTAGGAAGTCACCTGAGAGAAAGAATTTAAATTTCCCCTATTTTTCTCAAACTGCCATGATGCGGTTCATGACACTAATAGCTACCCAGATGAAGTTATAAAGAGATTTTGATGGTAAAAAAGTTTAATGTTACAGAATATAGGTAGATCATTGGAATCCTATTATATATAACAGTGACACAACATGACATTTTTTTACCACTAGTTATCTTATATACTTTCAAAGTTGTCCAAGGAAAATCACATGCTAGTAGTGAATATGATTCTTCATTATATCAAAAGTGTGGTGGATTTTAGACTATTTTATAATGAAACATAATAACATTAACTATTGGGATTTATATATTCATATTAGTATGGTTTAGATGTTAATCACAAGTTTACATCGATCGATGCATTCACAACTAAAAAATAGGCCTACGAAAACAGTTTTATAGCTATGATTTTTAGAACTAAGGCCATAAGGAAGCCTACTGCCATGGTTAGTGTTAAACTATGGTTGTAGGTCTCCAAGGATCATCTTATATCCATGGTCTTCACAAACCATGGCTATAGGCCAACCTACAACCATAATTATCTGAAACTATGGTCGTATGAGGATACAGGAACCAACAAAATTATCCAAAAACCACCAAAATTATGTATAAAATTAGCTGGAAAATCCTATTGTTGTGGTTTTCCAAAACTGTGGTGGTAGAGCATGAACCAAACACCTACAACCATGATTTTAAAAAACCATGGCTATAGGCCTCCCCCAAATAACATGTGAATACAGTTTTAAATAACTATAGAAATATTCCTCCCTTGAATCACCTACGACCATGGTGTTAAAGGCTAGAGTTTCTAAAAACCATGACAATAGCCTTTCCTGCAAATATAGTTTTTTATTTTTTTTAAAGATTAAAAATTATAATTATATATAATTATATATACATATATATATAAGTATATAAATATATATATATACACACACACATATAGTAGAGTGTAGCATGGTGATAAAGTCTTGGGAGGATTCCAGAAGAGGTTTTGAGATAAAAAATTGATGGTTTTATTTAATTTTTCAAAGGACACAACCACGGTTTAGTAAACCGTGGAAATAAGTGTCATTGGCATATAGTGTGTATCATATATCCATGGTACACATGGAACATGTCCATAGGAAACCTAAGGTGATAGTTTGAAACTGTAGTTATAGCCCAAAGCCTATTGCAACAATGATAGGGTCTATGGTCCATGTAAACCATGACCTTAAGCTATAACCACATTTTTTGGGCCTATTTCCATAGTTTTAAACCATGGAAATAGGCTCGTTTTCTACTTGTGATTCTATCTTGGTAGTTTGTGTATTTCTTGGTCAATAAAGAAACAAGATTTAATTTCACTAAGCATAGTAATCTGAGTATATTGTGACTTCTCAAGTGTGTACTCAATTACTATGGTTGAAGTAACAACTTGAGGATATTGGGGTTGATGTGAAGTCTCATATTTCAATCAAGTGTAACAACTAGAGTGATATTAATCTTAATAAAAAACTTTTTTATCACTCATGGAAAAATCATGTCATAATAAAGAATCACTTCATTTAGTAAAATATTGAACAATAGATGGTGAAGTTAGAGTATGTGTCAACAAAAAATCTGGTTGTGTCCATTATGATAAAGGCGTTACTCAAGTATGATGTTGAGAGGCATCGATTGGCTCTTGGTGTACAACTATCTCTATCCAACTAGATGGTTTGAAGAAGGTACCCCCATCCCCTATGGAATTTTTATTTATAGAATGGTATGTTGATTCTATTGAATTAATTTTTTGGATTTCTAACCTTCTCCTATGAACTTTCAGATAAGTGCTCTTTGGGTTCATTGAAAAAGGGGGATAAGCTTTCCATACATTACATGAGAGAAGTTGTGATTTTATTTAAAGAAATTGTCAGTGATTCAAGCTAGATATGGATTAAATTATTCTCTCTTGTTAAAAAAGGGGGATTTGTATCATTATAATATTTTAGAAAGGGTGAGAGTACAAGTTTTTTTATTCAGGGGGGAAGCTTGTTTGAGAAGTGTTTAAGGGAATGTGGATCAAAGAAGTGATTTCATGAGGAACTTTTCATTTAACTATTATTTCTCAAAATAATATTGACTCATGTGGGATTAAAGTTGATTATTATCAAATCATTGATATACTATCTGAAATAATTGGGTTTCATACTGAGTTGTTGGTTAGTTATAAGTTTTTTATATAAAGATGTGTCAAAGCATTTTTGAAGGGTTTTCAACAAACCCAAAGGGGGTGCTGTTAGAAAAAATTCCCATGGAGTATTTTTTTGTTGTTTTTTTTTGACATGGATATTGAAGGGACTTAAAAATATCTTATTAAGTCAGGAATAACTTATAACATGAAGTTTGATGGAGTTTTTGAATCAGCTGGATTAATTCTTTCTAAAGGATTGTAATCATATTGTAACACAACAATTTTCACTTTAATGAATCTCATGTCAGATTAATATTATGATACTTAAAGAATAATTGTTTCATGAGGGATGTGACCATGATGAAATGGACCTAAAGAGAATTAAATCATAGGCTGCTTTAGGTGAGTATGAGGTTACTTAAGAATAACTCGAACTTGTGGAGGATTGGGAAATATCATATCACACTATAGTGAGTTAAGTAACGCCATCAGTAAGCTATGTCTGAATAACTTTCTCTAGAGTTTAGTATCCCAAGGAGTGGTTCTCTCTATAAAGTGAGCCTCATGAAAGTTAATTTTTTTGGCTATTTAGATTTGTGTAATTTTTTATGCCATGTAATCGTGTGCCATGCCATGACACATCTTGTACGTGATTAAATCAGAACCATGTAAGAATTATTTAGGAATGCTCAAAGGTGGATAATGTCATAGTTAGCATGGTTGTTTCATGGAGTAGTTGGAGTGAATATATGGTATTCTGTCGAGAATTAAAGGACACAACGTCAAAATAGGATCACGTTATAGAGAGATGGTCAAAGGATAACCCAAAGGTTTTTTCCATGACATGGTTTGCAGAGTCCGGGATATGGTTCTTGGAGGTGAAGGGATTCATGACGTGATGTTAATTATTAATTCATGATGAATTTAATTCAAAAATATTATCTGGAGATCAAAGTTGATACATTTTAGGAATATTATAGGATCTTTTCAAGGTGGGTGTGAATTAGTTTTAAAGTTCTCATTAAATGGATTTTCCTATCTCAATTAAAGAAAATTGGAGATCAATTAGAGGGGTAACTTGGAGACTCTATCATGAATGGAGATATATCTTTATTTATAAAAAGGATAAGGAAAAAAGATCTTGAATAGAAGATTTATGATTCTATATCTCTGATGGAAAGTTATAGAGGAGATAGAAGGTATATCTATGAGTTTATATCACTGAAGTTTTAAAGGTGGAGTTGATTAATACACCATTAATGATGAAATATCATTCTTTTTTCATGAAGTTCAAGGTGGTTTCACTTAGAGGAGCGGTGAGATTTTTGAGGGATTGAGAGTAGTGAGTTCTCTAATTTTGTGAGGGTTGTAAACCTATAGGGTCGGTGAATTTGCTCTAAAATGTAAGAAATAAACAATATACTTTTGATTCTGATACATCAGTACATTATTGTTGTATACTCCTTGGATTAGCCTGGTTTGGGTAAACTAAGTAAAAAAAAATTGTTACCCTCTTTTTTTTCTTTGTCTCCCCATATCTATTGTGAGGAAGAGTGTTGTTCATACTAATAGTGGAACAATATCATTGGCAAGGTTCATTTTAAGAAATCGGTATGCCCTAATCTACCCCCACCCTTGGGGTATTTACCATTCCTGGGAACAAAATTACCCATTTTCTTTTAACCCAAATGGACAAAAAATCTATTCCATGGCCAATTTTCCTCCTTTATACTCATGCAACAATTATTTTTATCATTGTAAATCTAAAATAGATCGTTGCTTATTCACTACCCCTTCATAATGATTGTTTCGTCCTTAAAACTCCTTATGAAACTTCCTTATATGTAAAATATCACCTCATTATATTATCATAGAGCTAACAAACACTCAATATATTTTGTTTTTTCTGATACAAAAAGTGACTATCATTGGATTCAAGTTTCTTCATACCAGTTTTGATGCATCTATCTCTATTGAAATTGAATGATTTATCATTGGTTAAAGTAACATCTCCTCAATCACACCTTTGGATATTTTTTAAGAGATTATTTTTATCAGTCACATGTTACTATAACCCATTATCAAATTTATAAGGATTGCATCCCTTTCCATCTTTTTAAGTGACCTCAATCACCATCACTTGCTCATGATTATTCCTCCTCCTAATAAATTTTGAATTTTCCTTTTACTTCAATTACTCTAGTAGCATAGTGAGATACTTTTTGGTGGTGTGTTCGAGATAATAACACCTCCCATAAATTTCCTCAAGAAAATTGAAAGTAGTTTATACCTTTACCTACTCATTTGGATGTTGTGTTGGCTAGCCTCTAGGAACTTCATGTTGAGGCCACCTTGATTCATAGCCTCTCTTCGATTGGGGAAGTGATAAATTATACAGCACACGTAAGATTTTTTCTCATACACTATGCAATACCAACATCTTACTTCAAAGTATAATCTCCTTGGGTAATAAATAGATTCTTTAAAATATACTCACTGTTTTTCCTTTTGATTCAAAATCTACTCTTTTTTCTCAACCATCTCATGCTTAGTAACATCTTCCTTTACCTTATTTTTTCCCTTATGCTTATGATTGTCACTCTTCTTCTTTTATACATCACTACTCTTGGAAGTTTTAGCACAACCATTGATATTTCCCATGGGTGGTTTCTCTCTTTTGGGTGAGGTAATAAACTTCTTATCTTTCTTTTCATTGTCGTCATTATTTAAGTTACATGCTTGAGTGTCCAAAATGATAGTTTGTGGTACTATAATGCAATATCAAAGTGTTTTTGAAGCATCAAAAACTTCCAGTGTTATTTTGAATCATTCACCAATATCCTTCACTGAATTTTTGAACTTCACACTATGATATTATCTCAAGTAATTTTTAGCTTCTTCTAACTTTTCTTCAAGAGCTTTTACTTCCTCATTATTAATAATAAAAATTTTAGTGATGATCTCAAGCATATTATCTATCAATTCAAGGATTTCATTGAGTTGTCCCATATTTTATGTGAACTCAATTTCCATATTTACAATGTACTTTTCTTTTGGTTAATCAAATGGTTTCTTTAATGATTCATTATCAGGTTTCAATGTTATCTTTTCTCTCTCAAGATTCTTGTTTTCCTTCAATAAAACCATGAGATTCATTCTAAGTTGAAATTCATTTGGTGTTACTTTATCACTACTTTCTTATTCACTATTATATTCTTCTTCTCTAAAGGGATCATTGTTCCTTTTTTGACTTGACCATAAAATCCATAAGTATGTCTCCATCTATTTCCTCTTTCTCTCTTTCTCTTTCTATATCGCAATATGTGACATTGTGTTTTGAGAGAAATTTATTCGTATTTATTATGATGTACTTACCATTTCATTTAAAAAAACTTTCCATCATTATGATTGATTCCCATATTGTTTCTCTTAGATTCTAATATCCTTCATCCATATTAGATGGAAATTACAAAGGGAATTTGAATTTTCATTTACTGTATGGGTTTAATTTTGGAACAATACTCAAAATGGAATTATTCAAAGTGGTATTTTGAGACAAGTAATGATTCTAAAGAGGTATACTGGGTGTTTGTATGAGATTTGGAGGCTTCGAGTTAAGTTTCATGAGTTTTGGAGTTGTCTAGATAGGGTGCACGATTTGGTATGCATGATTTAGGATAAATCGTGTGACACCTTGATACTCATGGTGTTTTTAGTTCATTTTGAACTAAGCATGGTTAAATTTTACATTTTGAGCATGGTTTAGGGTAAACCATGCAATACAAAGGGTAAATCATGTGAGGTGAAGGAGCTCCTAAGACATAGTTCACGACCTGTGCACGGGTTTAGAAGGGGTTGAGTGGTGTTGCACAGTTGGTGCATGGTTAGAAAACCATGCAACCAAACTGTTCAAGGGGTGTTGGTGTCAGATAATAGTAGGTGCATGGTGGGCACAAAATTTTTCTAACCATGTGGTAAATTTTTGATAGATAGTAGAGGGTGCATGGTTATGGAAAACTGTGTGGTCAAATCATGTGGCTGCCTAGAATTTCATTAAAAGGGGGATTTTATAAAAATACCTCCTTATTATTTTAGGATTTTCCACCCCCTTTCTTCCCCATTAGAGGCATGTGAACCCCTTCTTGATTTTTCCTCCTTCAATTTGGGGGTGTGTTCATGGAAATTCCTTGGAATTTTAGGTGAGTTTTTTCCCTCTTATGGCTTCCCTTATTCTTATTCTTCTTAACCCTCTCTAATTTTGGAGTTCATCAATTGGTGTTTTATTTATTATTCCATTTGATCATTGTGGAGTCATCTATTTCTCGAAGTGATTTTGGTTGGATTGAGTGGAAAAGATCCTGAGACGACTTATGCATGTAGTTGTGTGGTGTTTCATTAAGGTATGAGATAATGTTGAATTTTATTAGGTTTTTCATGTTAAATTAATTTAATTAATTATTTAAATGGTGTCTCCTCTTATTGATTTTCCCATAAATGGTGTTGGTGGTCCTTTGTGGGCCACCCATTGTGGTTGTGTAGAGTTTTGATAAGAGGTGAGCACCCAGTGAGTTTTTTGGCATTATCTTGAGTTGGGATTTGTTAAATTAAATAATTATAATTGTTATAATTAATTAATTTTTGTTTCTTGGTGTGGGTATAGAGCTTATGTTGTCAAGATGAGCTCGTTTGGATGACGAGTAGTTTGTATGGGACTTGGATGAGCCTTAACAAGTCCATCATGATTTGGAAATGTTGTGGAAAGCTTTGTTAATAAGGTGGGTGATCTGAGAGATTTACCAATAGTCTTGTTAATTTTATTTACATGTGTATTTGGTATGCGCCTTAAAGACCATGCATGGTATTCTTTCTTCCTTGGTTTAATTAATTGGTTTTGGGATTTAAATTAGACTTTCTATAGATCTCACCAGATTCATTGATGTTTATAATATTGAACCCACAGACACCCATGGGGTGGACTGATTCATGGGAAAGGGTAAAGTGGGGTTGTAATGGGTAAATTGAGTGATGTAAGAGATTAATATAGTTAATATCATTGGTTGTCATGATTTAATGGTTAAGGGATACTATGTGGGACTTGGGGATAAATGTTTTGTAATATTTTAGAAGGGTGAATTAGAATGCTTTAATGTGAAAGACTTTTGTGAGAGGCATAAGAGTCCCTTGGAATGGTTTTAAACATGTGCATTGGGTTTTGACACGATTTTGAGTTTTAGAGGGGAAAATTTATGTTTGAAATAGATTTTATTTTAAAGTGAGGTGTTGACCATCAAGTGATTTTAAACTGTGGTTTTGGGTGAACTTCAAATGCTAATTTGAAATGGGTGTGTGGTTGCCTCCTTTTTTTGAAAATTCCTTGATGAATTTTTAAAAGGTTTTAATAAGAATAAAGGCATTGTCCTTGTTTTGAATGTTAAAGAGGAATACCCATATTTTAAGGGTATATTTGAAATGTTTAAAATGGATGTGTGAGATCTATAGTTTTCTAAAGAGTGTGGGAAAGTGTTTTGATGTGTAAAAAGGGCCATGTTTTGTGTTAAAGGATCATTGGGACCTTGTTAAATTATAAAGGTTTTAAAATGGGTTAATTTTGAATTTTGAATGTTTTAAAAGGTTAAGATGTTTGACCATGGTTTTTGATAAATATTGAGATGGATCCAGATACTGGACATGATGCTCTACATCCTAGGTTGAGATAGTTGGACATGGTATTCCATGTGTATGATTTAAGATGTCTGAAATTGAGTTTTACATCTAAGGTTGAAATTGGACATGACATTCCACATGTATAGTTTTGAATGCCTGACATGGCGTTCCAAATCTGTGGTTAAGAAAGTTGGGGATGATGTTCCATTCCCATGTGTTAGGTTGTTGGACTTGATGACACTAGTGCAGAAAACATTTTTTACGATGGTTATTTTTTATTTTTTATGTCATATTTTGGCCAACGTTATTATAGGAGACGTTATAAATATTGTTTTTTATGGCGGTTATTTTAAAACCGATGTAAAAAACAATAATCTGAAGGGTTTTTCACGTCGGTTCATCAAAAACCGATGTGGAAAATGCTTCGGAGTTGTGATTTATTATGGTGGTTTTTAAATAACTGATGTGGTATCTACTTTTTCACGTCTGTTATAGAATAACTGACATAATAAAATGTGCCTCCGAAGAGTTTATCACATTGGTTATGTTCATAACCGATGTGATAAAGCAGTCTTCCCAGGGTTTTTTACGTTAGTTAAATGATAACAGACGTGAAAACATATATACTACGTCAGTTATTAAATAACTGATGTAAAAACCTATTTCATTCCATTTATTACATCGGTTATCAAATAAATGATGTAAAAACTTATTTTCATTCCATTTATTACGTCGGTTATGAAATAACCAACCTAAAACCCATTCCCATGCATTTGTTACGTCAGTTTTCAAATAACCGGCGTTAAAACCCATAAACATGCATTTTTTACGTCGGTTATAAAATAACCGACCTAAAAACCATTTTTTTTAATAAAACCATTCAACCACAACTATGCCCTGCATAAGAAAACTTGAAATAGACCATAAAAAGACCACAAACAGAACAAAACCAAACCAAAACCAAACCAAACCCAGCCCACCCCACTGGACAGCCCTTCCACACCCCTAGAAACCCCCCCACCCACCCCACTGGATAACCCCCCACACCCCTGGACCCCCCACCCTCCTGGACACCCCCACACCCCTGGATACCCCCTAGACACCCCCCCACCCCTCATGGAAAGCCCCCCACTCCCCTGGACATCCCTCCCACCCTCCTGGACATCCTCTCATCCCCCATGGACACCTTGGACACCCCCCACCCCACTAGACAGCCCTCCCACACCCCTGGAACCCCCCCCCCCCACACACACACACACACCCCTGGACACCCCCTGAAAAGCCCCCACACCTTCCTGGAAACCCTCCCACCCCCATGGACACCCCCCCACCCTACTGGACAACCCTCCCACACCTCTGGAAACCCCCCACCCCATTGGACACCCCGCACACCCCTGGATACCCCCACCCTCCTGGGCACCCACCCACCCCCATGGACACCCCCCACCCCACTAGACAGCCCTCCCACACCCTTGGAAACCCCCCACCCCACTGGACACCCCCCCCCCCACACCCCTGTACACCCCCCCCCCCCCAGACCAGAATCCATACCAGAAAAACCATCAGAACTAGACCAAAACAAGAAGTAGACCAAAATTAAACATTCACATATATAACATTCAAAACTTACAATGTCAACTAAAAAAACTAAATCCAACATAAATGACTACCAAATACACAATTATAATGACAATATTCAAAATTACATTTTACACTACAAACAAACTAAAATCCAATCAAACTTGTAAAATAATTTGACCATTCCACTTGTAAGTGTTAGAAATATTGAGCACTATAGGGTTTAGGGTCATCAAATAGATAAAAATTAAAAGGATAGTATTTAAAATGTATAATGAATAAATCAAATGAAATATTATGGCAAAGTTTAAAAGGAAATCTTACCAGGTCAAAGTGCACAAGTGTTCCGGTTGTAATT
The DNA here is from genome assembly GCA_963277665.1 of Viscum album. NCBI lineage: Eukaryota > Viridiplantae > Streptophyta > Magnoliopsida > Santalales > Viscaceae > Viscum > Viscum album. Next base: position 624,333,142 of record OY728134.1, on the reverse strand, counting down.
ATTTCATACATAAATCTTAACACATAATATTCGCATTCAGCGAAATCTTGCTGTTCATGAAAATTCTATTTAAATGAGTGTAAATTCAAAATATTATTTTTATGTAAAACATCAAAAAGTAAAAATTATAAATGGATATTTACCTTTAATTTTACATATTTGATCTTGGAACTCCTTTTCTTTGTGTTTTTTCAAAAGTAAACCCATCCCCTGTTAGAAAATAATAAAAATGGGATAAATTTAAATGCATTATAATATATATAACTATTAATAAATTGAAACTTACTTTTCCAACATATTCTTAAAACTTTCCTGCACATCTCCATGAACAGAGCATATCCAATAAAGTGTTTACTCTCTTGGGTAAAAAACACCTAACATCCAATGATCACTGATAAAATAAAATTTAAGGTTAGTGGTTTTTTATGATAAAAGATAATGAACTCTTTGCCAGAGATATGTTTCATACCTCTCACAAAAAGGCATAATCCAACACTGTATGATTATATTCTATTCAAATCTTTCAGCAATATAAAGCATTCTTTGTTCCTCATCCAATGCATGTGCTTCAGGGGAAATCAAACGAGGGTTCATGAATCCATATAGATCTTTCCGCTCATTCTTCTCACACATGTTATAAAAATACCTAATAAAAAACAAACATTAGTATACATTTTTAATAAATATAATGCAGGTAAAAGGTGTTAAGACTTACATGGAAAAAAAATTCACCATGTTGATGCCCAACTTATCTCTATTAACAAGCTCCATGATATCATTTTTCAGAATACCCACATTTATTGCACATCCACAAACATGAGCTTCCATTGGAAACTCATAATGATCCACCAAAAAATTTGAATATCTTGACAATCTGTCAAGACTACTAGAATATGTATCTGATGTTAGAGCCATTTGTCTTTGTTGTTGTCTATACATTATTTATTTACCTTTAAAGTATTCCTATAAAAATAAATAGAAAAATATATTAGTTTTCAAATGTTAAAAAAAACTTTAATAAAAAAATAAAATAGAAGATATAACATAATACCTATATGGTAATGAGTCGTAGAAGTTTGAATGGCCAAATTAAAAAATGGCTGATACTATGTCCAACTGTCGTCACCTCATTTGTAGGTAATGGTACTTGAGTTGATCTATCTATAATATCTTGTATAGTGACCCTATGATGCTCTACCTCTAACTGTTGATGATGAACTGTATCTCTTGTACAATATACCATCCCATATGCAACTATATGATGTTGAGGATCATCAAAATACAACTCACAATAAGTAGGAAGCTACGGCGGAGGATTAAGATAAAAAATGGGGTCTGCAGGCTGAGGTGGGGGAGTGGGAGCTACTGGCGGAGGTGGAGGATAAATAATGGGGTATGCAGGGGGAGGTGGAGGAGTGGGAGCTGCAGTCTAAAATTGTCTTTGCATGTTTGCAAACATAGACTATATCGACGCTCTAATCTTTTCCTCCATCTTCACATTAATATTATGAACTTCAGCCTCCAAGGATTTTTTTTATTTATGAACACCCTCAACGGAAGAAGTTGAAGAACGTGGAAACACTTGTCTTACCGATACACCCATCGGATATCCTCATACACAACCAGGATGTTTGGGCTTTCCCAATGTTGCAGATAAAATATATTGCCTCCCAGCAGCTGTAAATGCCCCCTGTGAGCTATGATCCTCAAGAGAATCCTGTATTAATTAATTTAACATTTCTATAATGATTCAAATTATATAATGAATATAGTTAAGTTAAATAAATAAAATAAATATCTTATAATCCTCTCAGCTACGATTCTTGAATCTTCCGAAAGATATTGCCTCTTTTTTCCCATCTGATCTCTCTTCCATTTTTCATTTCTAGATAGAGGGGATGGAGGGGAAACCTCTCCAGAGCTTGAAGACTCATCTCTCAGTTTTTGTAATTTTTCCGCCATCATTTGTTCTTCCAATAATGTATACCCTCCCCAAGATAAACTATGAGGGTATACATTTTTGGATTGGATCTCCTAATGAGATGTCCTTGTTTTATATAAATTAAGAATAAGAAATCATTAACAAAACATTAATAAGATCATTTATATAAGAAAGCTTATAAAAGTTTACATTACCCTTACCAAAAATGAATCTTTTCTTCTACTTCCAACAATCTGTTTCCATGTCTCTTCATCTATGAAAGGATATATATGATATGGATTTTCATTACTCCTATAACCAAAAATGAAATCAGATGTGAGGGTTGATTTTAAATCCCTCCATCTCCTAGCAGCCATTGATATGCATTTCTTACTAACTCCTCCAGTGTCAGTAATATCAAATGCCATCTGATAAAGAAGAGTTAAAACATTTTATACTAGAAACATTTAAAGAATAGGCAAACAATAGCAAAATATCTTACCAAAATCGTCTCCCACAACTGAGATATTATTGCTTTGTCCACACTTCTCCAATCATCATACAAAATTCTTACTTTTCTCTTACCCTGAGTTTATATAAAACTCTTAAAATCTTTTGCATTTGGACCTCTAGGAATATCATTCTCATCAAACTCAATGAGTATCCTCTGGTCCTGCGTACGGGCAAGTGATAATTTTGGTAAACGTGTGCACCCAAATTTACCAACTCTTGAACTCTTCTTTGTCGTTATGGGAGCACATGAGGAAGATTGGGGAACATCAAGAGGAGTATGTGAATGTTCTTCCCTAGAGGTATGATCATTATTCTCATCTCCAGAATCATGTGGTTGATCAACTGATTAATCTGTCATTATCCTTCAAATTAAAAAAACAAACATTAGTTCACAAATATACAAATTCAAATACTACAATACTAATGTAAATAGAAAATGGAAAATTGAACTAAGTTACATAATAGTAAACATGGTTAATATGGAAGCATGTTAAACAATGGTAAACATGGTAAACTATGGTAAACATGGTAGTGTAATTTTCATTCAACAAAATCAATAAATATATAAGTTACGTAAAGGTAAACTATGGTAAACTATGGTAAACATGGTAAACATGGTAAAAATGGTAGACATGGTAGACATGGTAAACATGGTAAACATGGTAAACATGGTAAAGTAATTTTCAGTCAACAAAAATAATAGATATATAATTTACATAATGGTAAACATGATAAACTAAACTAAACAAAAATAAAATGAACAAAAACTTCTACTTATTTGTTTTAATACGCATTTTAATAAAGAAAAAAATTACAATATCTAACATTTTATAAAAATAATAAATGTAAACAAGAAATAAACATATGTTTCCTGTAATATTAGGAATGTACAAATTGATTGTTTTCCCAAATTCCTTCGTCATGATCGTTCTTTATGGCACAAACCATGTCTTCAACATGATCATCATTATGTTCTGCTAATCTTTCCATGGAATTAGGGATCTCACATAAATCAGCATCTTCATCAAGTTGATCCTCACCAACATATTGTTTTTTCCATTCTAAAATAACAGAACACTGCATATCTGATTGATCAACTACATAGAAAATCTATTTTGCATGTGTTGCCATTATAAAAGAATCTATTATGTATTCCAATCTATTCATATTAGCAACTATCATTCCAAATTCATCATGTCTGACACTGTTGTTACTGATAAACCATTTGTAGTTAAAAATAGGAACTTTAATTTTAAAGTAATCAACCTCTCATATTTCTTCAATGACTCCATAACATGCAGTTGATGCAGAAATTGGGTTTTTTTATTTAGAACTCGAAAAATTCATTGCTTCTATAAACACCAATACACAACTATTCTGAACTGCACTTCTATTATCCTGATCTTTTGTATGAAATGCATGGCCATTAATGTCATAACTGGACCATGTTATCACATTTAAACATGGACCTCCCACTAACTATCTTAATGTATCTGATACATCTGATCTACCAAGAAAGGTCTTTTTAAACCATGAAAAAAATGTTTTGTTGTGCTCAAACAAAATCCAGATTTATTTCTTCTTTGGATGACTTTGTTTCAACTCATTAATATGCAATGTGATATACAGTTAAGCATCAGATATGTTATTCAAGATGTATAATTCTAACTTGTTTATCTGTTCAGCTGACAACGATTTGACTTTCAATCGATGAATCACCTTTCCCTCATTATCAACTCATTCATAGAGAGATGGAGGCAAACCTATGTGCTACTCCACAGCCAAGTATCTCGTACAAAACTCTGCAACCTCCTTAGAAATATACTTTTCAATAATGGAGGCTTCAGGTCGATATGGATTCTTAACATACCCCTTCAATATTTTCATATACCTTTTAAAAGGATACATCCAATGAAGATATAAAGGTTCACAAAGCATTATTTCTCAAAATATATGAATCATTAAATGAACCATTATATCAAAAAAAGATGGAGGAAAATACATTTATAATTGACAAAGTATATAAATTGCATCCTTTTCCAAAATGTTCAAATCATTCACATCAATCACCTTATTACAAATTGAACTAAAAAAATAACACAACTTCATTATAGTATTTCTGACACAGATGGTCAATATTCCACTCAATACAACTGGTAGAAGTTATTGCATCATGATGTTTCAATCATGATATTTCATACCTATAAACTTCAAATCCTTCAAAGAGACAAAAAAAATTACATTTGAAGAATAACCTTGAGGAGCTTTGATATCATGAAGACACTGAAAAAAGTTAATTTTCTCCCTCTTGGATAATGTATGACAAGTCAGGGGAAGAAATGTTTGTCTTCCATTAGTAGTGGGAGCTAACTTCAAACGTATTCTCATTGATAGTAAGTCTAATATTTCATTTAACCCATCTTTTGTCTTTCCTTTAATATCTAGCAATGTTCCAATAAAACTGTCGCAGATATTCTTCTCCACGTGCATGACATGAATATTATGTTTCACTTTATGATATCTCTAATATGGTAGCTCAAAAAATATTGACCTTTTCTTCTAAATATGTCTATCATTACCAGATTTCTGTGTCTTTCCCAATGTCACATCAAGGTTTTCCACCCTCTTAAAATACTCATCAGGGGATAAAGGTTTTGGATCAATATAAAATTCTTGTGAGCTATTGAATGCCTTTTTTAGTCTTCTATAAGAGTGACCCATAGGCAAAAACTTTCGATGACCCATGTACATTGTTTTCCTCCCATGATGCAATTGACAATATGAAGTCTGTTGTTCGCAAATTGGACATGCTTTATGCCCCTAACACTTTATCCAGACAAATTTCCATATGATGGGAAGTCATTTATAGTGAACATGAGCACTGCATGCAGTTGAAAATATTCCATTTTATAAGAATCATACACCCTAATACCATCCCCCCATAAAACTTTCAAATAATCAATCAATGGTGACAAGAAAACATCAATATCATTTCCGGGTTGCTTTGGACCAGAGATCATTATACTCAACGTGACATATTTGCACTTCATACAAACTTCAAGAGAGAGGTTATAAATTACCAATAAAATAGGCCATGAACTATGTGTGCTACTGAGGGTTTGGTATGGATTCATTCCATCTGTGCACAACCCTAGTCTGAGATTTCTAATTTCATTTCCAAATGAAGGATAATGCTCATCAATTTTCTTTCATTGTGGACAATCAGCTGGATGAAGTTTTTTTCCATCACATATCTGCTCATCATCATGCCATATTAACCTTTTTTCATCATGTAAATTAGAAAATAAACATTTCAAACGATGAATTATAGGAAGATACAAAAATACCTTGGAAGGGATCTTTGTAATATCTACATCAGCCTATGATTTTTCTTTCAAATTATACCGTGATATCCCATATTTAGGACACTCTGACAGAAATTCATCTTCATTCCTATATATCATACAATCATTCGGATAGGAATTTATTTTCTTGTATCCCAATCCCATCAGGCATAATATTTTCTTGGCCTTATAATGTGAATCTAGAAGATCGTTGTCTTTTGGAAGAATGTCTTTCAACAATTGTAGCAGCTCTGTAAAACTTTTGTCACTCCATCCATGTTTCGACTTCAGGTTAATCAATCTTAACACTGCTGAAAAAATCGTAAAATCCATATAACCAGGAAACAATTTCTTTTCAGTATCACCATATAGATGTGCAATTGTCAGTTCTATCTCAATTTGTTCTGCTGCAATATCATGGATCATTTCTTCAATTCCATCTAAGTTACCATCTTGCAAATCGTCATCATTATTAGATCTGACATTCTATCTAGTTTCAACATTCCAAATCCAAGTTCTATAACTAGGATTAAGACCATGACAAATAATATGATCTTTGATCTCTCTACTTTTCAACTTCTTCATATTCAAACATTTCAGGCTTGGACAGAAAAAAATGTCACTGCTTGGAACATTTCATTTAGTAAATTCCAAAAAGGCATCAACACCTTCCTCATATTCATTACTCATTCGATGTGTCATAACCCAACTTTGACTCATTATTACCTATAACAAATATCAAAATTATACATCTTGTTAAGATAAGAAAAATATATATTTATATGAAAAATATCATAATTTGAATGTAAAACAATTTTGAAATATAAAACAAATCTATGCGTATTTGGAAAAAAAACATGCATGAAAATGATTTTAAAAAGAAAATATATTTATATATAATAGTTTTAAATTCATCTTGGATCCTTTCTTCTTAAGGTACACAAAGAATACATCCTGATGCAACTGGATACCAAATTCACCCTTCAGTAAAAAAGAAATATGAAGTGTAAATATTAAAATATGTATACATTCACTACTGAAAATTACACATATCCTAATGATTTGAAACCATTGGGATATCCCCTGAAACCATTGGGATAGAATACCACAACGGTTTCACACACCGTTGGCATTATGGTCATTGCAATAGCCCTATACCAATGATTCTACAGGAACTGTTGGTATAGACTACCTGAAGTTAAAATATTCCAATGGTTTCAATGAAACCGTTGGGATATATATATATATACCAAGGGGTGTCCAAGGGGGTAGGGGCTATCCGGGGGGGTGGTGGGGGTTGTCCAAGGGGTAAGGACTATCCACGAGGGTAGGGGTTGTCCATGGTGTCCTAGGGGGTAGGGGGTGTCCAGGGGGTAGGGGTTGTCCCTATGTGTTTCATTTAAATAAAAGATTCATTTGTTGCTAGTTTGAAATATAGGAAAATAAACATAGTTTTTCTAAAAATAATCCTCATGAAAACATTTAAAACCAAGCATTCAATTTTACCAAAGAGACACACCACAATTAGGGAGCATAATCAATAATGACATAATGAGGGCAATGGGTAAGCAGTATTCAAGTAACCATACCAGATGAGGCGCCTAGATTATCCTCCACGAATAAAAAAGTGTCACAAAACATGGTAATACCTAGGATCTTAGGGGGAAATCTATAACATATTGTAACCTAATCCATCCTTTTGGCATGCCTGATGCAATCAAAAATCCCTAACGTACGAGGGGAACCATCCCCAAAGCAGAGCGTGTTTATACTAAGGGTCAATTAGCCAGAGCATAATCTTAAACTAGTGTAGAAAGCATTCTCGAATAATCCACTACCAATTCTAGGTTACCATGTTATGTCTAAAAGGGGGGTGATCTGAGGAGTATCAAACAATCAACTGTATATAAAGAATAATCACAAGACACACATAATCCACACACCCACAATAAACACCCTAGAACACCAATCAAAGGAAGTCCCCTTGACTTAGGGCCATAAACACACAATGGAAGTCCCATACCAAGGACATTCCCATTCCTTTTAATAATGATAAGGCAAGAGACACATTCCAAGGAGAGTTTTCCAAAGAAAACCCACTTTCTCGAAGTGCCAACTAGGCCACACCCATTCTTTTAAAATAAAAACGTTTTCAGAAGTATCCAAACACACCATTTAGGAATCATGAAATATTTTAAACACGTTTGAAAAGGCACAACATCATTTGGAAATCATAAACCGCTAATAAGGTCCAACCAGGATTTTAATCAAACACTTTTCGTGCAGGGCTATGTAAAATAATTTCACAAAATTTAATTCAATGGGAATGAAACTTGATTTAATTCAAGTAATATTTCAAAAAATTATTTATTTTTAACAAGCATCAAATAAAGGTATAAACATCAAGAAATCAATGATTCTTAAATTTATAGGCCAATACATAGGGAAACCTACCTCAATCCAAGACGCCTTCAATGATGACCACTCAAAATTGCTTCAAGAATGTCCAAATAAGCAAGGAATACCAAGAAGAACCATAACAAGAAAAAAACCCTAAATTTAGAAACAAAGAAACAAGAACCCTGGACCAAAGTAACCAATGAAGAAGAAGAAATAAGAAGAAAAAGGGAGAAGGGAGAAGAGGGAGAAGGAGGATATTATATGGAAAAATCACCCCCAAACTTGTAGAAACCACCTGGAATCACCATTGGAAGGAGGTGAGAGGCATAGAGAAGAGGAGGAGGATACTCCTAGGGTTTCATGTTCCAAATGGGGGATAAAGAGGCGTTTTGGTGTTAAAATTTTATAGGGGAAATAGTAAAAAATACATTTTTAAAGAACTCGAGCACTGTGCATGGTTAGGTTGCACCCCCTGGACACCCCCCACCCCCTAAACAGCACCCTGACCCCCTTTGGACACCCCCAACCCCCCTGAAAACCCCCACCCCTAGATACCCCTACCCCCTTGTACGGACCACTCACCCCCCTGGACACCACCCCCCCCCCCCCCCACCCCCTGGACCCCCCCACCCCCACACACACTTCCCCTAGACACCACCCCCCACCGCCTACCCACTTGGACACCCCCTGGACACCCCCACCCCCCTGGACAGCCCCGTCACCCCCCTCGACACCACCCCCACCCCCTAGACACCCCTACCCCATTGGAAAGCCCCCTCACCCCCCCCCCCATACACCCCCCCCCCCCACCCCACCCCTACCCCATTGGACACCCCCCCCACACACACACACACACACACACCCCTGGACACCCCCACCCCCCTGGACACCCCTATCACCCCCCCTGGACACCACCACCCACCCCCTGGACACCCCAACCCCCTTGGAAAGCACCCTCACCCCCCAGGACACCCCCCCCCCACCCACCCCACCCCCACCCCTAGACAGCCCCCCAACCCCTCTGGACAGTCCCCCCCCCTCGGACACCCCCACCCCCCTGGACACCCCATACCCCCTTGGATAGCCCACTCACCCCCTGAACACCACCCCCCACCCCCTGGACACCCCCACCCCCCACCCCCTACCCCCTTGGACACCCCTTGGACACCCCCCACCCCCTGGAAATCCCCCTCACCCACCTCGACACCCCCCCCCCACCACCACCCCCTGAACACCCCTACCCCATTGGAAAGCCCCCTCACCCCCCCCACCCCCCTTGGACACCCCCTGGACACCACCACCCCCTTGGACAGCCCCCACCTCTCTGGACAGCCCCCCCCCCTGGACATTCCCCCAACCCCCTGGATAGCCCCCACCCCCTGGACAGACCCCACCCCCTGAATAGCCCCCCATCCCTCTAGACACCCCCCCCCCCACCTTCATGGACACCCCCACTCCCCTTGGACAGCCCACTCACCCCCTGGACACCCCCCCCCCCCACACCCCCGGACACCCCTACCCCTTGGACATCCCCCTCACCCCCTGGACACCACCCCTCACCCCCTTAGACACCCCCTGGACACCACCACCCCCTTGGGCAGCCCCCACCCCTCTAGACACCCCCCCCCACCCCCTCGACAGCAACCCAACCCTCTGGACAGCCCCCACCCCCTGGACAGCCCCCCATCCCTCTGGACACCCCACCCCCCATGGACACCCCCACCCCTTGGACACCCCTACCCCCTTGGAAATCCCACTCACCCCCTGGACACCCCCCCCCCCCCCCACACCCCTGGACACCCCTACCCCCTTGGACAGCCCCATCACCCCCCCTAGACACCCTCCCCCCACCCCCTTGAACACCCCAACCCCCTTAGACAGCCCCCGCACCCCCTGGACACCACCCCCCACCCCCTCTGACTCCCCCTGGACACCCCCACCCCCCTGGATAGCCCCCCCAACCCCCTGGACACCCCCACCCACTTGCACATCCCCCCCCCCACCCCCTTGGAAACCCCCTGTACGCGCACACACACATGATAGAACACACAAAAATTGTAAACTTTCACGATATCACTTCCATAGGTTTATTTTACCAGAAAATAATTTATCATGGTATAAATGGACACCACACCCCTGGACACCACCCCCACCCCCTTTAAAAATGTATTTTTTACCACTTGCACAGCCCCTCCCCCCACCCACCGATGTAGAAAACAATTTATCACGTCGATTATTTTATAACTGATGTGATAAATGTCGCTTTATCACATCATCTATTTTGATAACCGACGTGATAAATTGTTGATATTAGCTTTATCACGTCGATTATTTTATAACCGATGTGATAAAGTGCCGAGATTCGATATATCATGTCGGTTATAAAATAACCGACGTAATAAAGCTAATCTCAGTTTTTATTATGTCGGTTATTTTATAACCGACATAAAAAATTGATTCTCATCGATTTATCACGTCGGTTATATAGAATCAATGTGAAAAATATCGACGTGTTAAATGTTTTTTCCACTAGTGTGTATTAATACTGATGGTTTTATATATATGTGTGTGTGTGGTTTGGGTGATAGTCTAAGGTTTTAGGAACAATTTATATTTATGTTTATTCCTCCCAAAGATAAATGATAAATGAAAATACTTATTTTCATCCACAATATGCATCACCCTATGTTTTATGGATTAAATGACTAGACTAGGTTGATGCAGGTTTGGTTGGCCTGGGTGTCACCCTAGAACCCAAGGGCCAGTGGGTACTTGATAAGTATTTGTTTTCCTTGACATGTATCTTTATTCCTATACTATTTGTTTATTTTACTGTTTATCTACATACATTGTTTCTCTAACTGGTATTTTCCTATACTATTCGGACAGCCCACTCATCCCCCTAGACACCACCCCCCACACCCCTGGACACCCCTACCCCCTTGGATAGCCCCCTCACCCCCTGGACACCACCCCCCACCCCCTTGGACACCCCCTAGACACCACCACCACCTTGAACACCCCCCCCCCCCCACACACACACACACACCCCTCTGGACAACACCCCCCCCCCACCCCCTGGATAGCAACCCAACCCTCTGGACATCCCCCCCACCCCCTGGACAGCCCCTCATCCCTCTGGACAGCCCCCCACCCCAACCCCCATGGACACCCCCACCCCCTGGACACCCCTAACCCCTTGGACAGCCCACTCACCCCCTGGACACCCCCCCCTCCCACACACACACACCCCTGCACACCCCTACCCCCTTGAACAGCCCCCTCACCCCCTGGACCCCCCCCCCCACCCCCACCCCCTTAGACACCCCCAACCCCCTTAGACATCCCCCGCACCCCCTGGACACCACCCCCACCCCCTTTGACACCCCTTGGACACCCCCACCCCCTGGACAGCCCCCCCAACCCCCTGGACACCCCCACCCACTTGCACAGCCCCCCCCCCCCCCCGACCCCCACCCCCTTGGAAACCCCTTGTACACGGACACACACATGATAGAACACACAAAAATCGTAAACTTTCATGATATCACTTCCATAAGTTTATTTTACCATAAAAGAATTTAGCATGGTATAAATGAACACTATGAAACTTACCATGATAGCAAGAACAAAGAAAAATAACATATCAAAAAATTAGTTTAGGGCATCACAGAAAATAAAAACTGAAACTGAGTCGTTTGAGGCTTACTTGAGTGTTGCGAGTCGACCTGATAGATCTGATGATAATAAATATGAAGAATGATGTTGGAAAAATGAGGCTAGAGGGCACGACCTCGAAGAATCGTTTCTAGGTTTTCCGCGTGAGAGAGACGAGTCGCAAGTCATCCGGTCGAAGAAAACAGAATGACTGAATACGGGGTGCGATAAATCATTTAAAAGCTTTATCATGTCAGTTATTTAATAATGTGGTAAATTTTTTTAAAATTTTTATAATATTGGTTATTTAATAACTGACGTAGAAAACAATTTACCACGTCAGTTATTTTATAACCGATGTGATAAATGTCGCTTTATCACGTCGGTTATTTTGATAACTGACGTGATAAATTGCTAAGATTAGCTTTATCACGTCAGTTATTTTATAACTAACGTGATAAAGTACCGATATTTGATATATCATGTCACTATAGGAAAACGGCCGTTTAGCGGCGGTTTTTTCGTGGCGGTTTTAAAAACCACCGCTAAATGTGTTTCGGGCTGCCATTTCGCAGCGGTTTAAAAACCGCCGCGAAATGCCTTAAATTTTTTTAATTTTTTTTATTTTTTTTTATTTTTTAATTTTTTTGAGGATTAGCGGCGGTTTGGGTAAAACCGCCGTGAAATGAAAGGAAAAAAATAAAAAAAATGAGAAACCCCGAGATCACTAAAACAACCATAACTTTTGATCCGGGCGTCCATTGGAGTGCTACGACCAGTCAAATCGAAGCTCATGAAGAGATCTAGAGGCATGTATAATAAAAACCATGAGACGGTCTAAGGTACGTAAGATATGAGAGTTATAAGAAAGTTGAAAAAAGTTCTCCAACTTCAAACGGCCATAACTTTCGCTCCGGGTGTCCGTTTGGGCTCTACCACATATCAAATCGAATCCGGCGAAAAGAGATACACACCAATTCGACATGAGCAAAATTTTGTCATGTTTTTCAACCCCAAAAACCCCTCTAAAGGCCTCTGAAACCCCGTTTCTATCACCAGTGTCTCGTTGAACTTGTCTTCAAATAGACCTAACTTTCAATCCGCGTGTCAGTTCGGACTGCTCTACCTTCCATATCGTAGGTCGTTCCATAAGCTTCAGTTTGACTAGTTTTGGCGCCCACATGGACTCCTGGATTATAAGTTATGACCTTTTTAGTGGGTATCGGGTTTGTTATGTTTTTCGATGCCTCGTTTCTAGCACCCGTTCCCCATCAGCTTTTTTTTAAATGGTCGTAACTTATGATCTGTCGGTCCATTCGGTCTCTTTCACCTATCAGCTCAAAGATCGTTTTAGGATCTTTGATTTGACTGGTCGCGGATCTGGAATAGACTCTCGGGTCATAAGTTATCTCCGTTAATGTGAGTCTAATGTTTTTGTCACTTTATGACCGTTTTGACGGGTTTTAACGGTTGCTCCATTTATTACTGTTTATTTGGGTTTCCATGACTTATTGTCTTTATCAATGGTTTTTTGTGGGTTATTATGATGATTATGTTGAATTCTTAAGGGGTTTTCCAGAGTTGTCATGAGTTTTCATGCGTTCTCATTCTTTCTAATGCCTCATTCTTCATGCTTCTCCATCCGTTTTCATGCGTTATTATGATTTTTCATCCCTTATCACGTCTTTTCATACTTTTTCATGTGTTTCATTTATTATTTATTATTTATTATTTATAATATACTTTAATTTATTTATTATCTATTATTTGTTACTGGTTATTTATTATTTATTATTTATATTTATTTATTATTTATATATATTTATTATTTATTATTTATTATTTATTATTTATTATTTATTATTTATTATTTATTATTTATTATTTATTATTTATTA